>CM060903.1:464344437-470051937 GCA_030737815.1 Allium fistulosum
CAATACTCAAAATCCACATATCTTATCGTGCTAGCATAGCGCTCCATTTTCATGCCCACTCCTATCCGCAGGATGAGGTCCTCCAACTATTGTGTTTATCACTAATCTTCCTTCGGTTCGTGCAGGCTCCTCAGCCCTACGTAGAGCTTGTCCACTATTAGGGTCAGATGTCCCCTGTCCGCCATCCTACGGAGTTTTCACAAACTGCTGTAACTTCTTTTCCCGAATCAACATCTTGATAGCATCCTGGAGATGCTTTCACTAGTTCGTATTGTGCCCTATACACTTGTGAAACCGGCAATACTTTCCAGTATGTTTCTGTGTCTCTATCGACTCCTTTGGATGCGACTTCTTATATTGAAAATTATTACATGTGGATAGGTAAATATTCTCCAGGGATGCATTTAAGGGTGTATAGTTGTCATACATAGGAATCCTAGGCCTCGGCCTACCAGACTCCCACTTCCTATCTCCATTCCCGTCTCCATTCCTCTTATGTTGATTCGACTTATTCTAAACATTAACCTAAACTTTCCTAGAGCTCTCATCAGATTGCTTTATTGCAATTATTGCTTCTCTTCTCTGTCCCTCGACATTGCTTTTCCTAGAGGACCTGGCTTCCTTCCTTAGAAACTGAGCTGCCTTTGAATAGAAGCGCTCCAAAGTGGCCGACGGTTTTCTAGCTAGCCAATCTCTAAACTCAGATTCCGGATCAATCCCTCTCGTCACAGCTATAAGTATAGCATGGTCATTTGGGTTACTGACTTATGTAGCGGCGACATGAAATCTTTCCAAATGGTCCTTCAACGATTCCCCCGAAAACTGGATTACGCTGGAGAGTGACATCACGTCTTTAGGACTAGTAGCAAGGATCCGGAACTGCTCCACAAACTTAGTTGCCAGTTAATCAAATCTTGAAATCGATCTCCGGGGCAATATTGTAAACCACATCATCGCGATCCTAGAGAGGGTTATAGGAAAGCATCTACATTTGGTTGCGTTATTGGCTCTTGCTAAGTCCATCAACCATTCGTACCTCATAATGTGCTGCCTGGGGTTGGCTTTTCCTTCATAGGCAGGCATTGTAGGCATGTTGAACCTCCTCGAATATATCGCATGCAAAACATTGTCAGTAAATGGGGTATGACTTCTCAAAATTCCCCAGTCATCATTTGTCAAAACCTAGTTCTCTCTCATCAACTGTCTGACCATTGCCGACAAATCCTATGTTTGGATGGGTGGTGCCAAGCAGTGGTCGCGCTCCACCTCACGTGAATGGTCCGGTCGACGTCTACGGGCCGTTTCACGCCCACTTGGTCCACCATCCTCTTGATGTGCACCTTGGGCATTCAACTCATCGTCAGTGGGGTAGTTTGTCAGCATTTAGTTGAACTCCAACATCCAAGCTTCTAGAAACATCTCTTACTCGATTTCCCAAGTGTTATGGTGGAATCCCTTCTTTGGACGAGGGATCAGTACCGATCCCTTGGGAGGGATCGGCACCGATCCGTCTTGGCAGACCATATTGGTTTGCCAAGCGATGCCCCGATGTTTCAGCTTGATTTCCTTCAACCCTGCAACTCCTACGCCTATGGTATTCATCTAATGAGCTGGAACTCTCTGACGCCGAGTAAGAAGTGGGGTCCCTTCTGGCTTTCGCACGCTGTTGTTGAGAATTCTGGTTCAATAGGCTAGCATTAGTCTGAATTTGCTCGTTCAGTTGTCTATGGCTTTCCATCAACTCCCTTATCAAGTTATTGAATTCAGCTTTAGTTATGGAATCAGTGGGGTTCTAGACTTCAGTTGGTTCAACATTCAGATTTGCAGCTTGGTTGATCAGAGCTCCTCGTTGAGTGCTAGTAGTTTCATTCGCATCGATATTCTGAGAAGTTGATCTAGTATGTCTCACCATTGTGGATTTCCTTGCTTAGATTCTAGTAAATCTGAGTAGTATCTACCAACTTTTAAAGATGAATCTAGATCTCCTTCGGGAGATTTTCTCAATCCAATAGCAGTAAAGGGGATCCTAACGTGCTGAGGATCAGATTCTCAGTAAAAGCACCAAAATGTTTATAACCAAATTGGCCACAAACACCAGAGAATAGGTTTGTGTAGCGAAGTATATGAAGAAAATAAATGAAAACAATGGAATATATTAAAACAATAAGCAAATCACAGTCGAAAACAAGAACAACAAGATTTATAGTGGTTCAGCGTTTATTGCCTACGTCCACTTTGAATATTCTCTTTATTGATTCACTTTAATCTTGATTACAATAAGAAACAACAAGAGGTAAGAGAATAATGGAGTAAGTTGATTACAATAAAAGTGCTATGTAACCGCCAGCATAAAGATTCTCAGAATGATCCCCTAGGCCTGTATTTATAGGTGAAGGCGACCACCAATTTGTTTGGAACTTCAGCAACAGGACCTCCTCATCCATATAGCCCACCATAGGGGGCGCTAGGCCCAAATCTTAATGGAGAGAGATTGATACCGATCCCACTATTTGTTGAATTTGGGGCAGCGATCCCTATGGTAGTTTCTCCATGTCTGGATATGATGTTATCTTAAATATCATGATGATTGAATGTGTGGAGCTTATATTTTTTCTCAATCTTGGATTCAGTTCCACATCAAAATAGCTCCCGCCAAACCCTTCATTTGATGTCATGCCGAACCATACTTACATATCCGCATTTATCCCCTGAGATTCATAATGCTGATCCCTATGGTTCCATATTGCATTGCCAATCCCTCCTGCCCTGTAGGACTATACCAATCCATAATGCTTCAAAATGTTATGTCGACCCCTAATATAACTCTACATGCCGACCCTCGCTTACTCCATTACAATTTTCCGATCCCTTTAAAGACTTAACATGCCGAACCCTATACTCCAAAACACTCTGCTGATCCCTCCAAAAACCGTCTATGCCATGCCAAGCACCATCAACTATGCCGATCTCTCTAATACTCCATCCATGTTGACCATCCACTCAAATAATTATGCCGATCCCTTTAATACTCCATCCATGTTGACCATCCACTCAAATAATTATGCTGATCCCTAGTGTTTTACCTTGCTATCCCGATCCCTTGCCTATCCAAGTTATTTTCTATATTTCTAACATCCCTCGTTGTATATCTATCAACTCCATTCAATCCAGGCTTCGTATAACTTTCCGAACTCTATTTCTGGGCCCCATAGCCATTGCTTCATGATCATCCTTCTTGACAACAGTCGAATTTGTCCTACATGACCAGTCCAATATAGTCGGGTCAGGGTACCGGGTAACAGTCGACATAAGCCTGCTATGTAAGTTGACATACAGACTGTTGAAGAGGTGTCTTTTGGATTTTAAATAGTTGTGATTTTTAACAACATCTCTTCGAGAATTGGCACATCCCTTCATACACTTTATAAAGCGGTATGGAAAATGAATTTTATTAACTACTTTCTCCACTTTCTTCTTACTCCAAATTCTCACTATATATTTCACAAAATCCACTTTCTACGCTCTTCGAATTCATTAAATTCAATTTCTACTTTACTGTGTTCATTCTCTACAATTTACTTACTAATTTGGAAGTATTCTTTCATCAATTTAAAGATCAAACTACTATCAGAAGGGCTATAGGATACCTTGTTTCTCAAATAAAATTGTTTGTATCTAAAAATCAACAACTGTACTCTTATTTGTTTAGGTGTGCTTGTTTCCCATTCAAATCAAGTGGGTGTGCTTTGTAGCCCGTCTAAATCTAGTTGGGTGATCTTGTTGCCCGAGAAATCAAGAGTGTTTGCCATGGATTCATGAGACATGAGGGTGTATCTCATAGCCTTGAAATTGAGACTGTATTCTGGTTTTCTTATTACCTAGTTAAAATAAGCGATAGAAAAGAAAGTTGTACAATATTGTATGGGACTGGATGTACGATTAATTAATCCAAAGTAGTATAAAATTTTTGATGTCATCTCTCTTACTTTACTTGTTGTTATTGCTTTTGTATTTATTCTTAATTGCTTCTGTGACTGCTTAATTATTATTAAACTGTTTTGACAATATGTGATATGATTTAAAACTTGAAACAAAGTTAAAAAGATTCATAAACATTATAAAACAATATTCACCAACCTATAATGTTAAATCAGCCTTAAGATCCATTACATCATAACCCACAATTGGTATCAGAGTATTAGGTTTTCAAAATGTCGTAATTTTATTTTGGAAAGTATAAATGGCTAGTAACACTAGTAGTTAACTTTTTAACACTTTTATAGAAGGATGATCAACTATTAGATTTCCACTGTTTAATGGTAGTAGTTACGCATATTGGTCATATAGGATGAAGGTATTTTTACAATCTAATGGTTTAGATATTTGGAACCTTACATAGGTTGAGTACACTAAACCCCAAACTAAATAAATTACATGGGCATCAGACCAAAATACACAAGCACTTGATAATTCTAAAGCCAAGAATTTTTCTTTTCATTAGATCAAAATGAATTTAATAAAGTCTCTATTTGTAAGTCTGCATATGAAATCTGGAGAACACTGCAATTATACATGATGGCGCTAGTAAAGTGAAACAGACAAAAAAATTTGTGCTAACTAATCGGTTTCAATTGTTTAAAATAAAACCAAATGAGTCTATTTCTAATATGTATTACAGATATCAAGATATAGTTCATTCATTTGCATCAATATGTAAAAAAAAATCCAAAGAAGATCAAGTTATAAAAATTCTTAATTCACTCTCTTGGAATGGGATCAAATGATATTAGCAATAGAGAAAGCCAATGATATTAGTATATTGAAAATTGAAGAGTTAATTGTTATTCTAATGTCCTATGAAGCACAGTTGCAGAGTAGGAAGGAAAATAAGACAAACTAAAAGAAATCAATTGCATTCAATACCACAACTGATGATCATGATTCAAACGAGGACGATAATGATAAGGAAATTTCTTTAATGACCCGAAATTTTATGAAATTCCTGAAGTGCATAAAGATGAACAACTTTCATAAAGCTGAAAAAAATTCCAAAAAGTGAAGTGTTTTTAAGTGTTACGATTGTGGAGAAACAAGCCATCTACTAAGAGACTACCCCTAGCAAAAGAAAACATCAAGAACCGATTCATTCATAAAGAGAAAAAAGCTTACAATCCAGCTTTGGACTATTCTGATACTGCATCAAGTTACAACAAACAAGATACGGAAAATATCAACATGTGTTTCACAATGGTGGAGGATTAATCAAAAGGGATAAAGGAAACGACAAAATTGGTACCTTTTTATATTTAAATTTTACTTCATTTATTTTGAAATATTGAATTAGGAATAAATATATAGATTAATAATAATAATGAGCTTATATAAGGATATATATATATATATATGAATTTATAGCCTTAGTTTAATTTTGAAATTTTAAGCCCATATATCGACATATGTCAAGGGTATGTCGACATATCTTGTAGAAAATTGGAGAATCTTTTCAAAATTCAAACCTTTGAAATTCCCTCCCTTGCATTAATTTCAAATTTTGAATTGCCACATTTTCACCTATCACATGACTATTGAACCTCTATTTATTCACTCTATTCTCTCATTTTCTACACATAAGTAATTTCAAATTTCAAAATTAATTTTTTTTCTTCATTCTCTCTCCAAAACAATTCAACAATGTCCTCCTTAAACCAACTCTCTTCACCCAAAACCATTAGGCTTACCAAAAAGTCCAAAAGTCAACTTTTTAATGATCAAGACTCCATTGAAACTTATATAGATTAAGCTACTTATGGCAAGATTTTTGGGAAGGTTTGCAAATTTTAATGAATTTTCTTCTTATGGTTTACAAGATCTTGCTTTAGAAAATGGTATTTTTGGTTTAGTTAATTTATCTCAAAATGATTTCGATTTGCTATCCTGATTTGGTCAAAAAGTTTTATGGGAATTTTAATGGAAAAAATTTTCAAGGAGAAGAAGGTCAAATTTGGAGTAGTGTCTAAGATACTACTATTGTTTTGGATTGCGAAATTCTTGGTCAAATTCTTAGTTGTAAATGTAGTGGAAATGCCTTTCTACTTTTGAAATTGATTATGGTAATAGAGAAGTTATGCACAATTTGTTTTCTAATGATAATGAGTATGGTTTTAAAGGCAAGAATCTTAGGCCTAAAGCAAGACTAATGAGTCTTATTTTACAATAGTATTACACTAAGGACGAGAAATTACAGTAACCCGACTCCAAAAGTTTTTAAAGCTCATTTTGCTATTTTCGGAAAGTATGATATAAATTTGGCTCAAGTAATTTTAGATGACTTGTTTAAAAGAAAATCTCTAGGCATGAGAACACGCTTTACCGTGGTGTGTATATTACTAGAATTTTAAATTATTTTGGTATCGATCTAAGAGGTGAAAACATTTTGCTTCACAAAGCTTTTGACAAAACCAACCTATCTCTTATGCATATTCCTCTTGAATTCGAATTCTATGAATCTCTTCCCGAAAAGGAAGAAAGATTGGCAAGGGAAGAAGAGCAAGAATTTTTTTAAGAAGATGAAGAAAGTGATGGTATGGAAATTGAAGAGGAGGAAGAACAAAAATGGAAGAGGAGGAAATGGACACTTCTCTAGAAAGCTTTGACAAACCATCCCGCTATTCCAACAAAGGAATCCTCAAAAACCAAGAAAAGCTTCTCGAAAACCAAAAGAAGCTAAAATATTCCTTTAGTAAAAAGTGCACTTCTCTGTCAACAAAGTGGACAAATACTTTCGGAAGTCATTTGGAAGCTTGGTGGAAACTCATCATCATCATCATCATATTTTTATATCTTTTATCTACCTTTATATCTCTTAGCTGTATGTTTTTCTAGTTTTATTTCATGTATTTTTCTTTGTATTCATGTATCTCCCTATTTTAATTAATGAAATTTACTTCTTACTATTCAATAATGTTTTCTTAGTCTCTACAAATCATTAAAATAGAGTAACATTAAGTATAAACAAAAATTAGAACTAAAACATAAATGGTCGACATACCCAAACATAGATATGTCGACATACTAGCATTTTTTGAAAAAATTTAAATTTCAAAAATTGGTAACTACCTTTAAATCAGTTAATTAATCCATCTTTTCATCTCTATTTAACCCATGTTCTTCCAGAAAACTCACTATTGATTCATCTTTTCATCTCTTTTCATTCCAAACATTTCCTTTTATAATAATGAGTTCTCCATATCAAAAACTTCGTGAAAACTTAGAAGAAGCACTTCAATTATTCATAGATGCCCTTTGTTTCATTATCCAAAATCAAAGGCATTTGGGATTAAGTCAAATGCAAAAGATAAAGGAACAAGAGAAACATTTTAATGCTCTTCTTTTGTTAATTTCCTCCCTTATCAAAATTTGGAATATCATCAAAACAAATTCGATCTTTGGATCCGAAGGATGGGTTGAATTTCCAAGAAAAATCTAGCATTCCAATTTGTTTAGAATTTGTAAGTTTATATTTTAAAAGCTCATATATATGAATTTAATTGGTTTGTAAATACTTAATATAATTAAATTGGGATTGTTTGTATAAAATGTTTGACTTTATTTATTTAGGATTGTTTTGATTATATAACAATTTGATTTATTAATAAAATTTGTCTTGACTTGTTTAATGTCTTCAATAATTAGTATATAGTTTATAATTTAATCATTACTCAATATATAAGTATATCACACTTAAATATTAATTTTGATTGAATAATTCACAAGTATATCACATTTATGGGGAGTTTTGTTTTTCACCCAATTTTGTTGATGACAAAGCGGGATAAAAATATAAAATATAATACATGTATATACTAAGGGGGAGTTATTTAGTTTAGAGGTAGTTGTAATATGTTATATAAAGGAATATTTACATGGTTGTTATCATCAAAAAGAGGGAGATTGTTAATACCTGAGATATAGATTATGATGATAACAACCATATAAATATAAATACTAATGTTTTACTAAGTTGTATAGTATATATTGCATAATATTACAAAGGTACATTATGATTAAAATTGAAGACTGATTTATATAAAGACTAGAGTTCTAGAGTTGGAGTGTAACAACCCGGACTTTGATATATGAATATTTAATTCATTTTAAATATTAAATTAATGGGTTTTTATGGTTAAATAACCCTCTTTTGATTAATAACTAATGATGGAAAAATTGTTTTAAAATTTTGTTTACCAAAATATTTAGTTCAAAGGAAAATAGAAAATATGACTGGAAAGCTTTTTCTAAAAATTTATTTTCACCATCAAAAAGTTATTGCAAATGTTTTAAACACTCTAGCACACACATATACATACATTTAAAAATTTTAAAACTCTTTTTTTTGAAATAATATGATATTAATAAGTATTTAAATAAAGGATTTATTTAAAATTAAAATAAGATGTGATATGAAAAAGTGAAAAAGAAAACCTAAGTACATGGAAATCTTTATTATACACTATGTTTTCTAACGCTTAGTACTTTGATGTGTGAATGTGATAAGAGGGGGAGGGGTAACATGTGTGAGAAGGTAGGAAAGGAGGGGGTAGTGATGATGTGACACTTAAGGAGTGGAGGGTATGTGCTTAAGGGCTTTTTGGAAATTTCCTTATTTCATTTTTCATAAAACCAACTTCACATTTTCCTCTTTCGGTTCTCGTTTCATTTTCTAACTTTTCGAAAACTTCCATCTCCTTCCTTAAGTGTTTCAAAAAAAAACTCATTAATGTCTTCCATAGTTTTCAAAAAGTAAAAATCGTTTCTTTTTCCATTTTAAATGCTTAAAAACTTGTTTAAACACTCTTTTTTACCTTTGTACAACTCCTCCTTCTAAAAACAAGTCCAAACCCTCCACTTAGAACTAAGGTCGAGCCTCGCACACCCTAGGCCAAGCCCATCTAGCCTCTTTGGCCCATAAAAATCAAGTTTTAAAAAAAGCTAGGATCTAGGCTCTTCTCAAGTTCTATTCATAGTTTGGATTACTTTCTTAGCTTTGGTGAGTAAAAATTTATTTCCTTTAGGGAAAAACTTGATCTTTAATTTGTGTCTAATGTTGTGGTAAATTATTAGATGATTTGTTGGTTATTATGTTGTTTGGTCATGTATGTGTAGACTTGTATGTGATATTGAATTAGATTTGAATTTTTACGTCTAAAATTGTTGTAATTGATGAGGAAGTTGAGATCTTAGTTATGATTGTGGTTATTGTACGTAAGTTTATGTTATGATGTTGTACATGGTTTGTATATGCTAAACGTTAGATCTTTGACTTGTTTCAGTGACATGAAATCCTTTGTACGAAATCATGTTTTACTAGTTTTAGTTTACTAAAAGGATTTCAAAAGTTTCAAAATTATTTTATAGTTTTTAGACCCTCTTACTATGTGTTATAACGTAAGTTTAATTTCAAGAGTTAAAATTTGGAAAGTTTACTTAGAAAACTAACTTTAAGTTATGGCATCCATAGCAATAATCGTTGTGGATGCAGTTCGGGAAAAATGGACATTTTTGAAATCTAAAGTGTGGCTTCTTAAGTGTTTTTGAAAAAGGTATTTCAAACCATATTTTAAATATAAAGTTAATTATTACTTATTAATTAACTATGAGGTTAATAATTAATTAATTAATTAAGGGTAATTAGAATTTAATTAGTAATTAAGTAAAGGTAATTAGTACTTAAGAATTAAACTAAGTTAGTTATAATTAGTTAATTAAGAGAGTTTTAATTAATTATTAATTAAGTAAATATTAAATTAAGTTTAATTATTTAATTAATTATTATTTAATTATGGTTTAATTATAAATTAATTATTATCAGGTAGGGTTTAGTTAATTTATTTATTTAGATTTAATTAAAATTTAATTAAGGTTTAATTAAGTTTAACTAAGATTTAATTTAGAGTTAATTATGATTCAATTAGTAATTAAATTAATATTTAATTATTATTAAATAAAGGTTTATTTTAAACTATACCAGTTCTGTTTTAAGGCAACTTTATTTTGTAAGTAAATTGATTTTAAACAAGGGATCTTTTGTCTGAGTCATTAAGTAGCCAAACAACTATGAATAAAATATACTTAACTTTGACATATGTTTAGCAGAATAAAACATTGTTCTGCTATAATTTAATTATATAGAGTATTGATGACATCCATTTAGCAGAATAAATCCCCATTCTGCTAATTTATTGATTTGGACATTGAATTGTATGCCAGTTAATTTATATTGGATAAGTGATGGTTTAGTTAGTGATTGATAATTGATTTTATTTACATATGTGTTGGCTTAGGTAAATACCTGTAATGTGACTTGATTTAGTGCCATTGTGGTCGCTAAACCTCTTTATGAATTTGTAAGTTTTGGTTTTAATTAACTCCCATTTTATTAACAATTTGAGGTTAATTGTTTATATAGGTATAAAAGATGTTTTAAAGTTAATTAATTAATTATTTATTGGAAATGTTTTAAAATAAGTTGGTTAACTATATTTCTAAGGATGGTTTAAAGTTAATTTATTATTTGGTTAATGATGTTTAAAGTTAATTGCTTATTTTAAAAATAAGTGGTTCGAGTTAATTAATCATTTAATTATGATGTTTAAAGGTAATTATTTAATTGGGTAAGGGTGTTTATAAAGGATTATACTTAGTAAAAAGGATTTATTAAAAAGAGATTTACAAATGATATTTTGTAAAGGAGTTTATAAATCATCTTAGAGATTTATAAAGAAGTTTTATAAATTAATTTGGGGATTTATAAAAAGTATTTGAATATATGAAATGGGCTTATAAAAGGGAATTTTGGAAAGAACTGAAGTTGAGCTTACCAGAACTATCAAATGTTAGTTCGAAGAGACCGTGATCGGATAAATGTGAAATATCCAAAACCACTTTGAACCAACTCAAGCACTATATTGAAGACATCTCGAAGAGGATGGAATTGAAGTCAGAGCTCTTTGAAGTGTAAGGGCTATTTGCTACTGATCCCGAGGGTGATTCCAAAATGGATGTAGTAGAAGTAGTGTCTTCGATTTGTTCATTTCTTGAACAACTTGTTTGGATGAATGTTGCATTGCATGGTTGCTTGAAGGGCAGTGTTAGCATTCCAAGTGGGATTTTCTAAGAGAGGAAAAAGGATAATTATGACCTCACAAGCCACACAACCTGGTAATGACTAAAACAGGGACCATGTGGCAGAGCTATATGATTCGCTACCATTAGGAGCAGTCATTCCTCGATCTTGAATCGATATTTATGGATTTGGTATGCGCACGGAAGTAGGCCATGGCTAGTGCACATTGTTTTGGAGCCTTGGTCCAAGGAAATGATGTAATCCGGCTGTCATGTTAAAGCGATAGCCAGCTCTGTATTGGCAGGGAGTCCATATGTGGCCCTCGATATATTTTTCTAGAGGTGTATTGTGGCGAGAGGTACCCTAGTAGCCCAGTCATTGATGAAAATCCAATCTCCAATACGTGCCTCTATAGATTTATTTGTATACCTATTATGCTGGAATTTAATTAATGTAACAATTTCAGCTATGATTAATAATTATTTTCCCTATAATTATTATAATATCATTGGATTTCTTTAGAAATGTTTTGGTTATCGCAAGGTAAAAACCCATCTGTGTTTATGTGCAGCGTGGTCTTATGAGATACCTTTATTTCAAAAGGTTTTATAAAACATTAAGAATCCATTTGATTGTGTTTCTCACGCTGGTTTACCGGACTAATCTGGGCATTTCTTACAATGTCGGATCAGGTCGAGCATATTTTTCCAGATTTAGCTAGACACTTTGGAGCTTTTAGGAGAAAAGCTTGATGCCTCCAAGACATACTTCCATATTTTCTTTAATATTTCGCTGTTTGTTCTTATTGTAATTACCAGCGATTGTAAGGACAAATTATTATAACTGTCCATGCCGATGATGGGTTGGTGTTGTACTCTGATTTATGTATGTGTATTAAAGTCTTATTCTTTTTGTAAAGACTTGTTTAGTATTATATATTACTCATCATATTTTTTGTGAGATTCTGTCTTCCTTCTTTTCTTATTTTCCCCATCAAGCTGTCTTTCTGGCACTTGAATGCTCGACACGTGAATACCGTGGATGTATTAGTATCGACTTCTGAGGGTTGAAGAGGTAGGTTGTTACATGGAGATAGTAAAGACTCATGAGTTTAAAGACAGGTTTTAAGAGCTAGACTCTTATCTGTAGTTATGAGTTATTAGAATAAATTATTAAAGTCCCTGGTAGCAGATTTAGATCTTTATCACTAAATTCTGATCTTTGATATTTTATCAAAATAAATTATTTAAAATTCAAAATATATTTTTACAAATATTTTATATAAGTATTTATGTGTTCAAAGTTTTAAAAAACTATGTTTAAACTATTTTATAAAAATATAGAAGTTAGAAAACAATTTAAAAGAATTATTGTTTTTCAAAATAAACTTAGATATGTGCCTCGTATGTATGTCGACATACAGACTATTGAAGAGGTGTCTTTTGGATTTTAAATAGTTGTGATTTTTAACCGCATCTCCTCGCAAATAGACACACCCCTTCATACACTATATAAAGGGGTCTTGAAAAATTATTAACTACTTTTCCTAATTTCCTCTTACTCCAAATTCTCACTACATATTTCACAAAATCCACTTTCTATACTTTTTAAATTCATTCAAATTCAATTTCTACTTTACTATATTCATTATCTACAATCTACTTACTTATTTGGAAGTATTCTCTCATCAATTAAAAGATCAAACTGGTATCAGAAGGGCTATAGGATATCTTGTATCCCAAATACAACTATTTGCATTTCGTAATCAATAAATCTACTCTTATTTGTTTGGGTGCGTTTGTTACCCATTCAAATCAATTGGGTGTGCTTACTAGCCCATCTAAATCTAGTGGGTGATCTTGTTGCTGGTAAATCCGAAGAGTTTTCCCCGAACTCGTGAGATAGGAGGGTGTATCTCATAGCCTTGGAATCGAGATTATATTCTGGTTTTCTTGCTACCCGGTTAAAGTAGTCGATTAAAAAGAAAGCTATATAGTATTATATGGGACTGGATGTAGGATTGGTTAGTAACAACCCACTATTTTGGACCATTCAAATCGACAATAATCCACACATGTCTGACTTGAATAATTCAAAATAACAGATTGTAATAAAATTTGGAGCAAATAAAATCAAATACAGAATCACAGACACAGAATATCAGAATAACTCGCAGCGGAAATAAAATACCATAGTAGTTCATGAAGCTACTATATACAAACTCTCAAAACATATACAAAATCTCATAGTCAAAATAAATATAATAGAAGTCAGGATACATAAATCAATAATATCGAGACAATACTGAATAAGAAATAACTGGAATAGAAGTCGATGAACCGATAGATAAATAAGCTCCAACAGATCTCTAGCTCCAGAAGGTGAATCCAAAGCTATGATTCTCAGGCTGACCCGAGCGTAAAGTAAAACACAAAACACTCGAGTCAGGACATATATACTTATACAATGTAAACCAACTCAAGTGAACTGTAATAGCAACGCATAATAACTTAAAGGATGCTTGGGATCGCCCATCCTTTAAGGATCCATAAAACCATCAATTTAATTACATCCCGTGGTTAAAATTCCAAAATGGTAATTTATACTTCGAAATCAAATATCATTTCAAATCCATTTCAAAATATTTCAAATCAAATTATTCCATTTAAATCATTTAAAAAATGAAGTTATTATATTTAATAGTCAATATTCAATTCTCAAAATTTTACCATTTCAGAATTCATTTATTCACTTAAATTTATTAAAACAGTGAAATGTCAACTTTTGCAGCATTTAGAAAATGCTACGGAAAGTTATGTTTAAAAACAATTCAATTAGCAAAGATAGCATTTAGATGCTGTAATAGGTTTAGATTTCAAATAAAACTTTAGTTAAATTCAGCAATTACAGCACTTAGTTCATTTTAGCCATTTAGTTCATTTATATCAATTACAGCATTTACAAAATGCTGTAATATCTTTAACTTTAGAAATGAATACAATCGAATTTTTAAAAATAAAAAATATTCAAAATGATAATAAATGTTATTTTTGTAATCTTTATCTTGAGGACATTAATCATATTTACTATAATTGCATGGATTCTAATTACATTCTAATCAATACTCTTAAAATTTTTAACTTTAATATAACAACTAAAATTTCGGGTTGTGAATTTTACTGGAATAATTATAGAATCAAGTTCAAAAAGAATATTAGATTTTTACTAGACACTTTATTCATTATTATTAGTTGGTTTATTTGGTTTGAAAGAAATCAAAGAATTTTCAATAATAATAATTGTCATTTTAACAAATTGATTTTTACAATTTCTTCCTTTTGTTTTAATTGGATCTCTAACCCCAAATATAAATTAGCCAAAAATATCCTTTTCAAAAGGTATCTTAACAAGGTTAATCATAATATTAATTTTTTTAAACACAACAATAATTTTTTTAACATTAATAATAGTATTATTAATATTTTCTCTAGCTTAGATGATGATTTCACTTCTAATCATAACTTACTTATGATTAAAGGTTCATAAGATTGATCTGTCTCAATATTTGTTCTAGTCTCTGTTTATGGTTTTGGTTTTTAAGTATTTTTATTTATACTGTTATTGTCCAGTTAGTCTTATTTAGGTTTTTATTTCCTCCCTTTTTAATACATATATATGTATATTTATTATATAAATATACATATATATGTATCATTCTAATTTTTTCTTTAGTCATTTTCCAATTATAGGTATGGGAGATAGGATATCAGATTCATTTTGCAGGTTTTCATATCTTCAGATTGCTGGACACCAGATGGTAGATAGGTCAGCAGAGCAGAGTATCTTCATCCAGGACTACTAACAGTTTCTCCTCAGATTTAGGATTCTGCTATCTTCATTATGGAGTACTTTTTTCAGGAGGACATCCCCTTTCTCTTGATCAGAGGCTTCAGAGAGGTTTCTCTTTTCAGCAGATCCACTTCAGAGCAGATGCTTATTCACCTCTCCTGATTCAGTTGGTTGGAGCTTCCGCATTAGTCTGGGACGTCATCCAGTAGTTTTTGTTTTTTTCCTCTAGTTTTTTAGGTTCTTCTAACATCTTAATATCGGGCGGTGGCCATGCCGGAGCTCGATATCGGGGTGTGATGGGTGGTGGCCTTGCCGGAACTCATCTTAGGAGTACCTAAGATTTGATATATATGTATTTGGTTTTTGTTACCTGTCAGGCTTGTTGGCAACACTTTATATTCGAGATATATATATATATATATATATATATATTCGCATGTGTGCTCTCCTCTATTCGTAGAGGATCACACATTTTTCTCAAAAAAGATAGCATTTCAGGAATGCTGTCAATTTAAATTCCAAACTTTCACTATAATTTCATAAACAATTAAAATTTATTTAAATCCATTTTAACTTATAAAAATCATATTTTCTTACTTTAAAAATAATCATTTAAATAGCCCTTAATTTACGATTTTACAAAGTGAAAGTTTCACAAACAATTATCAAATCTTTAATAATTCACTTATAAAATAAATGTAAAATTTATAATATTTCATTTACTTAACATTTTAATTAAGTTTACCATTTCATAATTTTATTTAAATTCCATTTTATTTTCTTAACTTAACTTTTATTTTAAAACACTTTCACATTTTCCAAGTTAAGTTATACTTCAAATTTCAACTTTTAAACATTTATTTGTTTAACTATTTTTAATTTATAGAAAAATCAATAACACTTTATAAAATCATTTTAAATTAAAATAAAAATCAAATTATCATAATATTTACATTTTTAACATATTTTATAATTTCAAGAAAATATATATATTAACCACGGGTCTGTATATAAATTTTTCTAACCTAAGTCAAATGATACAGATAATATATCATTTCAATCCGTAATTTACAAAGGAAAAATCCGGGTTTTATCATTTCAAACCCGCAATCCCAAGTTAAATGAAATAAATAAAAATCGTTCAGGCTTATCATTTCAGCCCATAACGATTTTTCCCTATTCTAAAGTGCGTTCGGGTATGTATCATTTCAACCCATAGTGATTCTATTCTACAGGGAACTTGCAGTGTGATAAACTGATATAAATAAACATAATAGCATTATATAACAGTAACAGATGATATGACATGTAATTCACAGGTTTAACATCATACATAAATAATCACAGGAAGTTATAGCATAACATAATAGTACTACACATTCAATTGTTGTCAATTCACATTTGCATAATTATAAAATGTCAGGTGAGATTTACTCACCTCTATGGCTGGAGATTGCAATACAAATGACACAACGGAATCAAAAGCACGATGACAAGACTAGAATTTGAGTGGAGAGCGAGATCCAAGCTATAGATCTTGTGTTACAACCCAAAACAAAACCAAACAAATTATAAATTTCAATGCAACCTTGAAATGATATAACTTTGGAATAAAAACAAATATGAATGCAACGACTTTTGCCTTGCTTTCTACATTTGCTTGCACAGCCTAGGGGATGTTTTGGCTCAGGTTTGGCATGACTTTGGCTCAGGTTTGAACATAGGAATGTATGACATAAAGGCTAGAACAAGTGGAGGAAGTTACAACATAGGAAGGTGAAGAGGTTTTAGGCAACAAAGAGGAGTTTTGGTTCAACAAAGAGGCTCCGCCATGGGATGTTTGGGGTCGGCCAGTGGAGTGTGGGTCAGGTCAGAGGCTAGAGGGGTGTGTGGTAGTCTGGTCAGAGGTGGTGGTGGCGGCCAAAGGTGGTGGTGGAAAATGAAGTGGTGATGCAAATAGTGGTCACAACATTGTTTTTAAGGCCTAGGTTGCATTTTTGAGGGGTTTGGTCACCATGGTGGGTTCGGCCATGGTCATGACCTGGAGTATAGTTGGTGATGATGGCAGGGAAGAGGTGTAGAAGGTGGTGGCCGTGGATATGAGGAGAAGAAAGTGCAAAAGAATCCAAGAAACAAGGCAAAAACCATGAAAAATGAGAAGAAGAAGAAGAAGGAAAAAGTAGCCATTACCAAATTTTTTTGCAAGCAATGAATAGAATGAGGAACAAATGTTTTTTTGCAGGAATGAGCACTGGAACACACGGCCAAACAAAGTAATACACAGCCAAAAGAAGTAAATGAGGAGTTGTGGCAATTGAAAGGACATAGGAGATGAAAAGACTTCAGTTTCTAAAGCATTTTAAACTCTTTCATATTTCATTTTTCTTTAATTCAAATAAAACAAAATAAAATCAGTAACTTGACTTTAGAACCGAAAAAAAGTAATATAAAATAAAAATAAATAATTAATTTTAAAGAAAATAGAAAAAGAATATAAGAAATTGCTTAAAAATTGAAAACAGGGTCCAAAAATTACAAATAAATCACTATTGACATTGGAAAATTAACAACTTCATTTTTAAAAATTATTCTAAAGCAAAGTTTTGAAATAAAAAAATTCATTTATCATTTCTAAAGTGAAATAAATAATTAAATTTAGAGAAAATAGAAAAAGAATAAAGAAATAGTTTATTTAATTTAAACAAGGCTTAAAACTACAAATAAAACATCACTAGCTTTATAAAATTTCTATTTCACTTTAAAACAAATAAAAGTCAAATAAGTAAAATAAATGATGAACAAAATAAAATGGAGATTAAATAAAATAAGGTCTTAAGGAAATAGAGGAATAAATAAAGAATTTCTTTAATTAAATGAAACTGGAAATTAGAAATTGTAAACAAAATACAACTGACACTGGAAAATGTCAATTACACTTTTAAAAATGTTTTAAAACCAAAATATATACATAACATGTTAGTTTACCAATATAAATATAAATTAGAACATTACATGACTAGATAAATATTATTTATATAATTTAAAATAAACAATTTTGTTAAATACAACAAATTACACTCAATAGTTAAAAGGGCATAACTTTCACAATATAATTTTGATTTCAACGAAACGAAAAGCAGTATTCTTGAAATTTAATTTATTTTCATAATAAAAGATAAAATTTAAAAATTCAAATATTTAAATTTTAAATTTAAAAGTCAAAGTTTGACCATATTGACCAAAATTCACTTTTCAGTAAAATATTCTATTTAGTCATGTTTGGAATTCTAATTCACATAAAAATCAAAATTTATATTTAAAATAACAAAATTTATTCATTTTAATAAATAAAATAAAGTTTTCAAATCAGGAAATTCAATTTAAAATATACAATTAAAATAATCACAAAATACAGGGTTGTTACACTCTCCCCCACTCAAAACTTTTCGTCCCCGAAAAGGAAGAAGACAGGAGAATATGAATAGCTAGAAGGGAAAATAGGTCGAAAGACAAGGATGAGCCATTAATTAAAATTGTTGGTTAAAGAGGTAAACAATATTTAAAACACTTTAAAATCTTTTAGAAAGGAAATAACTGATCAAAATATCCTTTATAATATTTTATCAAAATACTTTTATAACTCGATGTCTTAACAAGTTTATCCTCGTTCCTGCAGACTCTAGCAGTGTGTTGGTCAGGCGCAAAGCTAGAATTCTCCAGGTACTTAGTAGACTTGTTTCAACACCCAGTGAAAATACTGGAAAAACTTCAAAAAAAAAACAGATATGGAAAGTACAATCCAAACAAAAAAAACAAACAAAACCTTTGTCTAACCATGGATCGTAGATACACAAAGGTTACGCCTGGATCCCCCAGGAAACATCCGTATCCGTAAACTTTCTCAGCCCTGCGAATTACGCCATGATGACTAGTAGACCGCAGATACACAATGGTTACGCCTGAAACCCCCAGGAAACATCCGTATCCATAAGCTTTCTCAGCCCTGCTGATTTCGCTACTAATACGACCTACATAGATCACAGGATACACAATGGTTATGCCTGAATCCCCCCAATAAACATCCGTACCCCTGGGCCATCCAGCCAGGTGAATTACGCTATGCAGTCGCACTCGTAAGACCATGGGTAACGCCATGGAATTCGATGGAAACTCGAGTATCATATCCAGAAAACCAAAAATCAGAGAAATATCGATAGAATGAATCCACAATGTGGCCACAAAGCGTATATCAAGCAGAAGGCACTTTCCATATCTTTACTTCTAAACTATGTATCATATAGTACCTTTTCAAATCACTTTCAAATATCGTACTTATATAATGTCCATTATATATAAGATTTCATTTTCAAATCAAATACTTTCCAAAATCAATAGTATATCAAATCACACTTATATAGACTTCAATTATATAAGATTTCACTTTTCAAATTGAGTACCTTTTCAAATCCATAGTTTTCGAATCAACATCATACTTATACAAACCAAATTTTTATATAAGTTCGATAACTCCCAAATCAAGTATTTAGTAACACAAGGTTCTCAAATTTCAATTTGTTTCAATATCAGTTCAGTTTCAAAATCATATACAATTCCACCAAATTATTTCTTCTCAAATTAAATATCTTCAGTTCCGAAGTTTCCAAAATAATAAATTTAGAAAATAAATCCAAATTTCCAAATCAATATAATTTAAGTCAAACAATTTATTTCCAACATCAATGGTTTTCAACATCATCTTATATTTACATAAAGTCCATCTTATATAAGGATCAAAACTTTTCAAAAATCAATTTCGCTGCATGAAGAGTCATATGGGATTGAAAATCTTTGCTTTATAAAAGATTTTTTAATTTAGAATAGTTTTGTATATAAAATAGTTTGTAAAATAGTGTGCAAATAAAATAGTTTTGAAAAAAAATAGTTTTGTATATAAAATAGTTTTTTTGGAAAATGGTTTTAAATAAAATAGTTTTGTATGTAAAATAAAATAAAATAGTTTGTTTAAGAAGAATAAAAGGAAAAATAGTTTTGAAAAATGGTTTTAAATTGATAGTAGTTTTGCATAAAAGAAAAATTCCAATTAAATTACAAAGATATCCAACCCAACAACTTCCAATTTCAGCGTCAAGTATATCAATGATATTAGAATATAAGATGTACATATGTCATCATTTCGAAAAATCATATTCGATCGCTCGCTCGATCACACAAGTTCACTTTCAAACTAGTATTGTCCATTCGACTTCCCTAATGCGGATTTCGATATGGTTTATCGACTAGAAACCATCAGTCTCCTTACATAGCCATATACTATGATAGAGAATTCTAGAATCAAGCCCAAAATCCATATCAAATATTCTCCATCAAGAATCGAATGAAAAATCCTAACATGAAATGGTGTAATTCAACTCGAACTTGTGTACTCAAACTTGAATCAAATTAATTATGCGAATAAAACAGCATACGTACAACTTATGTATCTATTCCAACTTTTTAAATATATAGTTTCATAAAGATGTTACTAAGTTAAACATTTAAACTAAATTTTATTCAAAATATTTTGAAGACCAAATTCTTTTCAAAACATTTCAAATCTAAATTTCATATTAGAAAAATTCAAAATAGCCTTATTCATTTACTTAACAAAACAGTTTCAACTTATTTAAATCATATTACTACATATTTTAAACATACAAACCAAACTTATATACTTTATACTTTTCAAAATTACTTAGCTTTGAAAAGTTAACCTTGATTTGGAAGTGCTCGAACCTTCAAAATAGTCGAAGAAGTCATTTTCAAATTCAAGAGTTGGAAATCGACAACAAATCAGTAAATCAATTCCAAAAATAGGGTTATATCAAATCAAATCCAAAACTCAAGAACTGAACACCGGCTCATTTCAAATTATTCAAATATATATACATATATCTTTCAAATATCACATCACACTTCGGAATTTGAAATCAAAATTAGTTTCACAAGTCACCCACATAACAAAGCTACCGAAGTGGCCTCTCCCCCACTCTGAAACTCGAAAATCAATGTCGATGATGCATGCATTCATCACCGAAATTATTTTCCTGCGACATAAGTGGGTTCTGGACTTCTATTTTCTCAACTTCTTTTGAAATTTCTTCGAAATCATTTGAAGCTCATCAAAATCATTTGAAACATTTCATATTTGGAAAATACTTTCAAATCATATTATTAATTATTTCAAAATCTTAAAACCAGTTCCAAAATGCCAGAGTTCAATCACTCAAATTTAGATTCAAAACCTTCAGTTATAAATCATTCTATATGAAACCATTTCTTATATAAATTTCAAAATTTCAAATCCATTCAAAACTTTAAATTCTCAATTTTAAAATGGTATATAATCCTTATCGAAAACATTTCACTTAATATGTAAAATATGGTCATCCTTATCAAAATAACAACTACGATGAATACAAAAATTTCAAAAGACAATCAACCACAAATTTTCCAATGGATGATTCAAGGATGGATTTCAAAACAAAACAGAGATTCAAATTTAGAGGAACTCTAATCAAATAGAATTGTAACGCCCCACTCTGAGACCCACTGTAACAAAGAGTATTACTGGAGTAATACTGTCTGTTAAAGCGGAGAATAGAGTATAGTGGAAGCGACCATCTATAATCAAGCTATAACTATCTACCGCATACGTCGAAAGGTGGAATCTATTTAAATTTTTCTCAATCAGGTGGTTCGACATATTCGGTAAATACTTATAACGAAATTACAAATGGCTAAAGATCCATCAGGACAAAGCATAATAACATAATGAAATAGCATCACAGAACAGAATCACATAACAGATATAAAATTCCAGAACAATACATCATCAATACAGATCCAAATACTATAAGTGGGTACAAAGCCACCGCTCACACATGTGAGTCAAAAAAATATGTACATATCAAAGTCTGAATAATAAGAGAGTAGCGGAATAGTGGACAAATAAAAGCGCTATCTATCAGCATAGCAGATAATGTCCAAGCGGAAGCACAGAAGCTAAGTCCAGAGACCTAACCTGAAACAACTCGGTCTGACCCGAGCGAAAACACTCGGGTCAGGCTAGCTAAACAATCAGTAATAACTGAGATATATAATAATGCGGTACATAAGTAAAACAGTACTTATCCAAAGAGAAGTATATTATGAACCACATGAATATAATGACGATCCCTAATCATCAATAAACAATAAAAATCTCCAAAGAGAAATCAACACCAAAGTGTAGAATAAATAAAATCGCCTTATATCATCAGCGTAGCCAAAGCTATAAAAAGATGCCCATAGGCAATAATCCCAAGAGTGACCAGAGTCTGTAATCAATGCCCAAGCAAAGATCGATGCTCCAAAGAGCAATGGGGATATACTGAAAAATCAATGAAATCAAACACTGAAAAGCAGTGTCCAGAGACACTGTGAATCCACAAGGTAATCACACTTACATCGTATGGTTCCATAGAACCAACGCCGAATGGCGGTACTCGAATGGATATAAAAATCATCAGATAATACAAGTTTTGCACGTGCACCGACCAGAGTCGTTGTTGCCAAGTACTGTAAAGTTGTGATCGATCACTCGCACCGATGCGAAACGCGCGAGACGGCGAGATCCTTCCCAGAAGGATAAAGGCCCAGAGGCACACGCCGAAAAATAAACTGCTCCATAGAGCAGGTGTCCAGAGACGGTTGCCCAGAGGCGTGGTGACCCAGAGGTCCAGTACTGGCCGCCCAGAGGCTAATGTGTCACTAACTTCTTGGAGAGGAACCCGCAAAGTGTTAACAATGAGTCCCATACCCCACGTTCGCACTAAACGGTTTCCTAACCAATAGCAAGCTCACACTCCAAACAATAAAAAGTCTACCTCATATCATCGGTAAACTAGACCCAAAGGTCAAAACGATCAATCGAATAGGTCGGGGATTAACCGAAAAGAAAATACACATGGTTTCCATAGGCCGGAGATTTCCTAACCGTTTAAGCACCTTTCCACTTCGCTCGACGTGCTAAAAGTGAGTGTGAGATTTTTATTATAGAAAATAATGGTGTAAAACGGATTTATAATTGATTTTCGGAATCACTTTTAAAACGGTCTTTTGAAAGGTCTCCTATTATGGAGTAATTAATTTAATAATTAAAATAATATTATATCAAAAGCCATTTAGGAGTGAAAAATCTTTTGAAAATGATTCATAAAACCCGTGTACGAAATCTAGAGATAAATCTCAAAGAAATCAATGAAAACCAGAAAATCATCAAAAATATTCTAAGTGTTTGTAAACATTCAAAAAACAGCTGTGAACTCAAGTTCGATAATTTATTTGGACCAGCAAACTGTGTCCAAATGTCATGAAAATTTGCAGGCATGTAGTCCAACATCCCTACTTTAATATGCAAAAAGAATTTCTGGATTCCGAGTTGAGACGAAGTGGCAGCGACGTCTCAAAGTTGGACCCAGAACAAGATTTACACTGTTTACAAACAGCGACTAGAGTTCAACTTCGACACGAAATTCGAAGTACCAAACAACTCCAATGTTGTCCAAATTATTCTGAGATGGAGTTCGGAACTCCACCTTTCTAACGAGACCAAAAACGTTGAATTCCGACTTCCGATGCGAACGTGGAGGCATCGCGGAGTGGCGCTCAAAAGCTGGAAACAGAAGGGATATTTGATTTTCATTCTGTGTTTGACCATTCAAAAACTGCTGCGAACCCAAGTTCGGTAATTTATTTGGACCAGCAAACTGAATCCAAATGACATGAAAACTGGTAAGAATATAGTCCAACATCCCTACTATAAGATGCAAAAAGAATTTCTGGAATCCGAGTTGAGACGAAGTAGCAGCGACGTCTCAAAGTTAGACCCAGAACAAGATTCACACTGTTTACAAACAGCGACAAGAGTTCAACTTCGACACGAAATTCGAAGTACCAAAAGAATGCCGATGATGCCTAAATTTTACAGAGATGGAGATCGAAACTCCACCTTTCCAACGAGACCAAAAACGTCGAATTCCGACTTCGGATGCGATCGTGGCGGCATCGCGAAGTGGAGCAAAAAAATCTGAAACAGGGTTTAAAAAAAAATATTTATTATTATTATTTTTTTTTCTCGGGACAGTGGTAAGAATGTACAATTTTGACCAAAATAACTTCGAAAATTCATGAAACTCAAAACATGAAAGTTTTAGCTCTAAATCTAAGCTTTCCATAACATCCAAAATTATTAGATTTGGATAAGAAACGAGAGAGATACATGCAAAACAATATCAGATTGAAACTCAAGATAACTTGTTAAAGACAGAATTGGTCTTCTGTCTTTGAACGCATTTCAGGTCATCTAAATGGCAATATTACAGAAAACTCACTGAACAAAATTTGTAGCATATGTTTTAAGCTTTTCGGAACATCCAAAATTATCTAATTCGGATCAAAAACGAGTAACTTATGGCCAAATCAATTTCAGGGTTTTATTTTATCAACCTTGTAGTTTGTTGTCAGGTCAGCGACAAACAAACGTGATTTCGACCATTGAAACCACAAAATTAGGCAAAGCTCAAAACATAAAAGTTATAGGCTACAGAATAAGCTTTCCAGAACTTCAAGAAAATCTTAATTCCGATTTAAGATGAATGAGATATGCCTAATTTACTAACAGAAATAAACTAATTATAATTTCAGCTAGCATATATTACCTCTTTCCAAGCAATGAAAAGAAGATCAAAGAGTTTCACAATCTAAATGCACAAAAAAAAGAGGATTACAAAATAATTTCAGAAATTAAAGAATGAATTAGAGGTGGGTTTTGTGATTGCTATTACCTCTTTTAGTAGTTTGGATTAACTCTCTTTGATTTGGTGTAGATTGGAGTCTTGCTTAAGAGGCCATGACTAGGTTTTGGAGCTTTCTAATTAGGTTTTAGTGGTTATGAAATGAAGTGTTGGCTGAAATGGGAGAGTAAAAGATACTTTATAGGCTAATGTTTAGGGTTATTGGATCTAATACCCATTAGGACTTTGTATTATTCATGTGCATACATATATAGGCAATTTTCTCTAAGTACACTCTACATACAAATTACTAAATACATTTCAAACCATAGAAAATTATGAAAATATGTTAACAATTACTTTTAGCCATTTCATAAAATCCTATATCAACAATATTTTACATTTTAACCCCTAATTTTTCCAAAACACCGTTTATAGTTAATATTAGCCAAAATCACCATTTTGCAAATAAATTGCAAATTAATTTCCCAAATCAAATATTGCACTATTTTACACATAAAATTTTGCAATAATATAAATTACAAATTTCCCTAATTAATTTACTTGAAATGCTCCATTTTACACTTAAGCCCAAAATATTAATTTATTCAAAATGACTAAATTTTGAACAAATTAGCAACATTAAAAATTCATTAATAGCTCCAATTAAATTAAAATCCCAATTTTAATTTATTATTTGGTAACCGCAATCACGGGTTGTTACAGACTCCCCCCCTTAAGAAAATTGCGTCCCTGCAATTCCTTAAATATAGAAGTCGTCTATAACATCTAATCCACAAAAGGAATACAGAAGACGGAGCTCGATTTCGAATATCACACCTAGAAAGAGTCTCAAGAATATCGTCGATGAAAACCAGAACGAATCTATTGATGTATTCCCGGAATACACGATTCATGAGATCGACGAAGAAAGCCGGAGCGTTCGTCAAGCCGAACGGCATGACCAACCACTTAAAAGAACCATGACGAGTGCGAAATGCTGTAAGAGGAATGCTGTCTTCCATGACTCGTAGCTGATGAAATCCGGTGGCAAGGTCAAACTGAGAGAAGACCTTTGCACCGCTCAATTGGTCAAACATGTCGTAACGGGAATTAGAGTTAGACATGATTCAATGATAGATAATTAATTAAGGAATACTACGGAATATAACGGATTCCTATTCATATTCCTAACTTATCTATCAATAAACATAAGGAAGGGATTTGATTTAATTCGGATCTAATTTAAAATGTCTTGTACTAAGTGTATCTGTTCTGTGTTTATTATGCTTATTCCTGAAACTAGGCTCTGATACCAAGCTGTAACGCCCCACTCTGAGACCCACTGTAACAAAGAGTATTACTGGAGTAATACTGTCTGTTAAAGCGGAGAATAGAGTATAGTGGAAGCGACCATCTATAATCAAGCTATAACTATCTACCGCATACGTCGAAAGGTGGAATCTATTTAAATTTTTCTCAATCAGGTGGTTCGACATATTCGGTAAATACTTATAACGAAATTACAAATGGCTAAAGATCTATCAGGACAAAGCATAATAACATAATGAAATAGCATCACAGAACAGAATCACATAACAGATATAAAATCCCAGAACAATACATCATCAATACAGATCCAAATACTATAAGTGGGTACAAAGCCACCGCTCACACATGTGAGTCAAAAAAATATGTACATATCAAAGTCTGAATAATAAGAGAGTAGCGGAATAGTGGACAAATAAAAGCGCTATCTATCAGCATAGCAGATAATGTCCAAGCGGAAGCACAGAAGCTAAGTCCAGAGACCTAACCTGAAACAACTCGGTCTGACCCGAGCGAAAACACTCGGGTCAGGCTAGCTAAACAATCAGTAATAACTGAGATATATAATAATGCGGTACATAAGTAAAACAGTACTTATCCAAAGAGAAGTATATTATGAACCACATGAATATAATGACGATCCCTAATCATCAATAAACAATAAAAATCTCCAAAGAGAAATCAACACCAAAGTGTAGAATAAATAAAATCGCCTTATATCATCAGCGTAGCCAAAGCTATAAAAAGATGCCCATAGGCAATAATCCCAAGAGTGACCAGAGTCTGTAATCAATGCCCAAGCAAAGATCGATGCTCCAAAGAGCAATGGGGATATACTGAAAAATCAATGAAATCAAACACTGAAAAGCAGTGTCCAGAGACACTGTGAATCCACAAGGTAATCACACTTACATCGTATGGTTCCATAGAACCAACGCCGAATGGCGGTACTCGAATGGATATAAAAATCATCAGATAATACAAGTTTTGCACGTGCACCGACCAGAGTCGTTGTTGCCAAGTACTGTAAAGTTGTGATCGATCACTCGCACCGATGCGAAACGCGCGAGACGGCGAGATCCTTCCCAGAAGGATAAAGGCCCAGAGGCACACGTCGAAAAATAAACTGCTCCATAGAGCAGGTGTCCAGAGACGGTTGCCCAGAGGCGTGGTGACCCAGAGGTCCAGTACTGGCCGCCCAGAGGCTAATGTGTCACTAACTTCTTGGAGAGGAACCCGCAAAGTGTTAACAATGAGTCCCATACCCCACGTTCGCACTAAACGGTTTCCTAACCAATAGCAAGCTCACACTCCAAACAATAAAAAGTCTACCTCATATCATCGGTAAACTAGACCCAAAGGTCAAAACGATCAATCGAATAGGTCGGGGATTAACCGAAAAGAAAATACACATGGTTTCCATAGGCCAGAGATTTCCTAACCGTTTAAGCACCTTTCCACTTCGCTCGACGTGCTAAAAGTGAGTGTGAGATTTTTATTATAGAAAATAATGGTGTAAAACGGATTTATAATTGATTTTCGGAATCACTTTTAAAACGGTCTTTTGAAAGGTCTCCTATTATGGAGTAATTAATTTAATAATTAAAATAATATTATATCAAAAGCCATTTAGGAGTGAAAAATCTTTTGAAAATGATTCATAAAACCCGTGTACGAAATCTAGAGATAAATCTCAAAGAAATCAATGAAAACCAGAAAATCATCAAAAATATTCCAAGTGTTTGTAAACATTCAAAAAACAGCTGTGAACTCAAGTTCGATAATTTATTTGGACCAGCAAACTGTGTCCAAATGTCATGAAAATTTGCAGGCATGTAGTCCAACATCCCTACTTTAATATGCAAAAAGAATTTCTGGATTCCGAGTTGAGACGAAGTGGCAGCGACGTCTCAAAGTTGGACCCAGAACAAGATTTACACTGTTTACAAACAGCGACTAGAGTTCAACTTCGACACGAAATTCGAAGTACCAAACAACTCCAATGTTGTCCAAATTATTCTGAGATGGAGTTCGGAACTCCACCTTTCTAACGAGACCAAAAACGTTGAATTCCGACTTCCGATGCGAACGTGGAGGCATCGCGGAGTGGCGCTCAAAAGCTGGAAACAGAAGGGATATTTGATTTTCATTCTGTGTTTGACCATTCAAAAACTGCTGCGAACCCAAGTTCGGTAATTTATTTGGACCAGCAAACTGAATCCAAATGACATGAAAACTGGTAAGAATATAGTCCAACATCCCTACTATAAGATGCAAAAAGAATTTCTGGAATCCGAGTTGAGACGAAGTAGCAGCGACGTCTCAAAGTTGGACCCAGAACAAGATTCACACTGTTTACAAACAGCGACAAGAGTTCAACTTCGACACGAAATTCGAAGTACCAAAAGAATGCCGATGATGCCTAAATTTTACAGAGATGGAGATCGAAACTCCACCTTTCCAACGAGACCAAAAACGTCGAATTCCGACTTTGGATGCGATCGTGGCGGCATCGCGAAGTGGAGAAAAAAAAATCTGAAACAGGGTTTAAAAAAAAATATTTATTATTATTATTTTTTTTTTCTCGGGACAGTGGTAAGAATGTACAATTTTGACCAAAATAACTTCGAAAATTCATGAAACTCAAAACATGAAAGTTTTAGCTCTAAATCTAAGCTTTCCATAACATTCAAAATTATTAGATTTGGATAAGAAACGAGAGAGATACATGCAAAACAATATCAGATTGAAACTCAAGATAACTTGTTAAAGACAGAATTGGTCTTCTGTCTTTGAACGCATTTCAGGTCATCTAAATGACAATATTACAGAAAACTCACTGAACAAAATTTGTAGCATATGTTTTAAGCTTTCCGGAACATCCAAAATTATCTAATTCGGATCAAAAACGAGTAACTTATGGCCAAATCAATTTCAGGGTTTTATTTTATCAACCTTGTAGTTTGTTGTCAGGTCAGCGACAAACAAACGTGATTTTGACCATTGAAACCACAAAATTAGGCAAAGCTCAAAACATGAAAGTTATAGGCTACAGAATAAGCTTTCCAGAACTTCAAGAAAATCTTAATTCCGATTTAAGATGAATGAGATATGCCTAATTTACTAACAGAAATAAACTAATTATAATTTCAGCTAGCATATATTACCTCTTTCCAAGCAATGAAAAGAAGATCAAAGAGTTTCACAATCTAAATGCACAAAAAAAAGAGGATTACAAAATAATTTCAGAAATTAAAGAATGAATTAGAGGTGGGTTTTGTGATTGCTATTACCTCTTTTAGTAGTTTGGATTAACTCTCTTTGATTTGGTGTAGATTGGAGTCTTGCTTAAGAGGCCATGACTAGGTTTTGGAGCTTTCTAATTAGGTTTTAGTGGTTATGAAATGAAGTGTTGGCTGAAATGGGAGAGTAAAAGATACTTTATAGGCTAATGTTTAGGGTTATTGGATCTAATACCCATTAGGACTTTGTATTATTCATGTGCATACATATATAGGCAATTTTCTCTAAGTACACTCTACATACAAATTACTAAATACATTTCAAACCATAGAAAATTATGAAAATATGTTAACAATTACTTTTAGCCATTTCATAAAATCCTATATCAACAATATTTTACATTTTAACCCCTAATTTTTCCAAAACACCGTTTATAGTTAATATTAGCCAAAATCACCATTTTGTAAATAAATTGCAAATTAATTTCCCAAATCAAATATTGCACTATTTTACACATAAAATTTTGCAATAATATAAATTACAAATTTCCCTAATTAATTTACTTGAAATGCTCCATTTTACACTTAAGCCCAAAATATTAATTTATTCAAAATGACTAAATTTTGAACAAATTAGCAACATTAAAAATTCATTAATAGCTCCAATTAAATTAAAATCCCAATTTTAATTTATTATTTGGTAACCGCAATCACGGGTTGTTACAAGAATTCTGATTCAAAGATAAGCTCAAACGAAGATAAGATAATTAAATTACCAAATAGAAGATGGATAAGCTCATATAAATCGCGGGCGACCTTAACCGGTCAACCGTGACTTCAGGAATAATCAATGCGAAAATCTAAGGCAAATCGACCTTCGATCGCCAGAGATAGAATCCAGGTATAGCAGAAGATAGAAAACATCGTAAACCGAGGATACAGAAATCTCCGGTGAATCAATGCCAAGTATAAGGGAGTTTCACCCTTTTAAAAATCATTCAAAGATTGGCGGAATCGCCACCTTATAAAGGTCATTCAAAGTGGGGTTACGGAATGCTCCAAAAATCAAAAGAGTACAATTAGGGGAGACAGGAATGGATTTCAGAACAAGTGGGAGCGTTCCAAAATTCAAAGGAATCTTATTCGATAAGAATCCAAACCAAGATTAGAGATATATAACCTATATTAATACAAAAGAATTCCCATTCAAAATTTGGAAAGACTTGAATTCATAACATACGAAAACGGAAGCATAAATATCTTTAGTTGGACAACTTCAGCTAAGCAAAAGATACAACAGAGTTTACTCAAAGCAACCTAACAAACTACTGATTTTGCCATACCCAAAATAGATTCCTATCAACAATGGATCTAGATCAATCAAGAGAGAAGTTCAAAATTTTAGAGGGTCCTAATCAAAGAAATTACTAACAAGGTGGATACGAAAGGAATGAAGCTTAAGAAATATTTTACTTTCAAAGCAAGAAAATTTATATCAAATAATCTTTGAAAATTCTTTAAAAATCATTTGAAAATCATTTTATACTTCGAAAATACGTTCTCTCACAAAGAAATGATTTTGAGATTGATTTCACTCATTCTAGGGTATTTCTACCCTATCTCTAATGAGTTTTTGCTCCGTAGGCTAAGGTTTGCCTAAAACCAAAGCTCTGATACCAAATGTAACGATCCACTATTTTGGACCATTCAAATCGACAATAATCCACACATGTCTGACTTGAATAATTCAAAATAACAGATTGTAATAAAATTTGGAGCAAATAAAATCAAATACAGAATCACAAACACAGAATATCAGAATAACTCGCAGCGGAAATAAAATACCATAGTAGTTCATGAAGCTACTATATACAAACTCTCAAAACATATACAAAATCTCATAGTCAAAATAAATATAATAGAAGTCAGGATACATAAATCGATAATATCGAGACAATACTGAATAAGAAATAACTGGAATAGAAGTCGATGAACCGATAGATAAATAAGCTCCAACAGATCTCTAGCTCCAGAAGGTGAATCCAAAGCTGTGATTCTCAGGCTGACCCGAGCGTAAAGTAAAACACAAAACACTCGAGTCAGGACATATATACTTATACAATGTAAACCAACTCAAGTGAACTGTAATAGCAACGCATAATAACTTAAAGGATGCTTGGGATCACCCATCCTTTAAGGATCCATAAAACCATCAATTTAATTACATCCCGTAGTTAAAATTCCAAAATGGTAATTTATACTTCGAAATCAAATATCATTTCAAATCCATTTCAAAATATTTCAAATCAAATTATTCCATTTAAATCATTTAAAAAATGAAGTTATTATATTTAATAGTCAATATTCAATTCTCAAAATTTTACCATTTCAGAATTCATTTATTCACTTAAATTTATTAAAACAGTGAAATGTCAACTTTTGCAGCATTTAGAAAATGCTACGGAAAGTTATGTTTAAAAACAATTCAATTAGCAAAGACAGCATTTAGATGCTGTAATAGGTTTAGATTTCAAATAAAACTTTAGTTAAATTCAGCAACTACAGCACTTAGTTCATTTTAGCCATTTAGTTCATTTATATCAATTACAACATTTACAAAATGTTGTAATATATTTAACTTTAGAAATGATAGCATTTTAGGAATGCTGTCAATTTAAATTCCAAACTTTCACTACAATTTCATAAACAATTAAAATTTAGTTAAATCCATTTTAACTTATAAAAATCATATTTTCTTACTTTAAAAACAATCATTTAAATAACCCTTAATTTACGATTTTACAAAGTGAAAGTTTCACAAACAATTATCAAATCTTTAATAATTCACTTATAAAATAAATGTAAAATTTATAATATTTCATTTACTTAACATTTTAATTAAGTTTACCATTTCATAATTTTATTTAAATTCCATTTTATTTTCTTAACTTAACTTTTATTTTAAAACACTTTCACATTTTCCAAGTTAAGTTATACTTCAAATTTCAACTTTTAAACATTTATTTATTTAACTATTTTTAATTTATAGAAAAATCAATAACACTTTATAAATTCATTTTAAATTAAAATAAAAATCAAATTATCATAATATTTACATTTTTAACATATTTTATAATTTCAAGAAAATATATATATTAACCATGGGTTTGTATATAAATTTTTCTAACCTAAGTCAAATGATACGGATAATATATCATTTCAATCCGTAATTTACAAAGGAAAAATCCGGATTTTATCATTTTAAACCCGCAATCCAAAGTTAAATGAAATAAATAAAAATCGTTCAGGCCTATCATTTCAGCCCATAACGATTTTTCCCTATTCTAAAGTCCGTTCGGGTATGTATCATTTCAATCCATAGCGATTCTATTCTACATGGAACTTGCAGTGTGATAAACTGATATAAATAAACAGAATAGTGTTATATAACAGTAATAGATGATATGACATGTAATTCACAGGTTTAACATCATACATAAATAATCACAGGCAGTTATAGCATACATAATAGTACTACACATTCAATTGTTGTCAATTCACATTTGCATAAGTATAAAATGTCAGGTGAGATTTACTCACCTCTATGGCTGGAGATTGCAATACAAATGACACAACGGAATCAAAAGCACGATGACAAGACTAGAATTTGAGTGGAGAGCGAGATCCAAGCTATAGATCTTGTGTTACAACCCAAAACAAAACCAAACAAATTATAAATTTCAATGCTACCTTGAAATGATATAACTTTGGAATAAAAACAAATATGAATGCAACGACTTTTGCCTTGCTTTCTACATTTGCTTGCACAACCTAGGGGATGTTTTGGCTCAGGTTTGGCATGACTTTGGCTCAGGTTTGAACATAGGAATGTATGGCATAAAGGCTAGAACAAGTGGAGGAAGTTACAACATAGGAAGGTGAAGAGGTTTTAGGCAACAAAGAGGAGTTTTGGTTCAACAAAGAGGCTCCACCATGGGGTGTTTGGGGTCGGCCAGTGGAGTGTGGGTCAGGTCAGAGGCTAGAGGGGTGTGTGGTGGTCTGCTCAGAGGTGGTGGTGGCGGCCAAAGGTGGTGGTGGTGGTGGAAAATGAAGTGGTGATGCAAATAGTGGTCACAACATTGTTTTTAAGGCATAGGTTGCATTTTTGAGGGGTTTGGTCACCATGGTGGGTTCGGCCATGGTCATGACCTGGAGTATAGTTGGTGATGATGGCAGGGAAGAGGTGTAGGAGGTGGTGGCCATCGATATGAGGAGGAGAAAGTGTAAAAGAATCCAAGAAACAAGGCAAAAACCATGAAAAATGAGAAGAAGAAGAAGGAAAAAGTAGCCATTACCAATTTTTTTTGCAAGCCATGAATAGAATGAGGAAAAAATGTTTTTTTTGCAGGAATGAGCACTGGAATACACGGCCAAACAAAGTAATACACAGCCAAAAGAAGTAAATGAGGAGTTGTGGCAATTGAAAGGACATAGGAGATGAAAAGACTTCAGTTTCTAAAGCATTTTAAACTCTTTCATATTTCCTTTTTCTTTAATTCAAATAAAACAAAATAAAATCAGTAATTTGACTTTAGAACCGAAACAAAGTAATATAAAATAAAAATAAATAATTAATTTTAAAGAAAATGGAAAAAGCATATAAGAAATTGCTTAAAAATTGAAAACAGGGTCCAGAAATTACAAATAAATCACTATTGACTTTGGAAAATTAACAACTTCATTTTTAAAAATTATTCTAAAGCAAAGTTTTGAAATAAAATAATTCATTTATCATTCATTTTTAAAAATTATTCTAAAGCAAAGTTTTGAAATAAAATAATTCATTTATCATTTCTAAAGTGAACTAAATAATTAAATTTAGAGAATATAGAAAAAGAATAAAGAAATAGTTTATTTAATTTAAACAAGGCTTAAAACTACAAATAAAACATCACTAGCTTTATAAAATTTCTATTTCACTTTAAAACAAATAAAAGTCAAATAAGTAAAAATAAATGATGAACAAAATAAAGTGGAGATTAAATAAAATAAGGTCTTAAGGAAATAGAGGAATATATAAAGAATTTCTTTAATTAAATGAAACTGGAAATTAGAAATTGTAAACAAAATACAACTGACACTGGAAAATGTCAATTACACTTTTAAAAATGTTTTAAAACCAAAATATATACATAACATGTTATTTTACCCATATAAATATAAATTAGAACATTACATGACCAGATAAATATTATTTATATAATTTAAAATAAACAATTTTGTTAAATACAGCAAATTACACTCAATAGTTAAAATGACATAACTTTCACAATATAATTCTGATTTCAACGAAACGAAAAGCAGTATTCTTGAAATTTAATTTATTTTCATAATAAAAGATAAAATTCAAAAATTCAAATATTTAAATTTTAAATTTAAAAGTCAAAGTTTGACCATATTGACCAAAATTCACTTTTCTGGAAAATATTATATTTAGTCATGTTTGGAATTCTAATTCACATCAAAATCAAAATTTATATTTAAAATAACAAAATTTATTCATTTTAATAAATAAAATAAAGTTTTCAAATCAGGAAATTCAATTTAAAATAATTAAAATATACAATTAAAATAATCACAAAATACAGGGTTGTTATAGGTTAATCCGAACCAGTATAAAATTCCTTGTGTCATCTCTCTTACTTTACCTTTTGGTATTACTTTTATATTTATCTTTGATTGCATCTGTGACTGCTTAATTAGTATAAAAGTGTGTTGATAATTTGTGATTTTATTTAAAATTTGAAACAAAGTTAAAAATATTCATAAAAGTTATAAAACATTATCCACCCCACTCTATTGTTAAATCAACCTTAAGATCCATTACACCGTAACACACATAAACTAACCAATCCCATAGCATGTGTAATGTCAGGCCTAGTGCAAACCGTAGCATACATCAAGCTACCAACTATACTTGCATAGAGCTCCTTCTTCATGCGCACCTTGTCATTCTCTAAGATTAGACAACTTTTGCTAAAATGCTATATGTGCAAAGGCATGGGTGTACCAATTGCCTTTTTTCCCTCTATGCTACGTTGAGCAAGCACCTTTGGAATATATTCATTTTGAGTGAGTCTCAAAAGTCCAAGCTTTCTATCTCTTTAGATTTCCATCCCCAATATATTTCTTGCTTCCCCATGGTCTTTCATCTCGAATTCCATGTATAACTTCAAATTCAGTTTATTGATTTCAGCTTTATCCTTGGAAGCAATCAACAATCATTCACATACACGAGCAAATACATCAACCACCATTCTTTAAATGCTTCAAATAAACATTGTTAGGATCATGCAATATACCCTTGAGGGGGTGAATATGGTTTTTAAAATTTCATAGAAAAATAGATAAAATAAATCGCGAAAAGTTAAATGAAAAGGTAAAGAACCCATTGATATACTCAGCTTCGTCCACCAACTCATTAGTACATACTGCTACCCCTAAAGTTACTACTAGAATTATACATTTTAATACTTACAACATCTATAAACTTGCACTCCCTGTTAACCTGAATATACCAATCCAATGCATAGTAATTCTGCTTTGACTTTATCTCCAAGTCGAGAATTTCCCAAACAATAAATCATAGTTCAATCCTAGTTATCAAAACTAAAGTTTGAAAATAGAAAAGAAAATAACAAAAATTAATAAAGCCTCTTTCAAAAAACAATTAAATAAAGTTGAAGGGCTTCAATGTAAATATTTTTTTCTCTCTTTTCATAATATTCCGACTGATCCTTTGTTACTACATTCATTCCTCTTCACTCCTCATGAATAAAAGGGTTCTCCATAATGGTTAATTATCGTAGAAATAAAGATCAAAGCTTTGTGTTTAAGATGTCGTTGATGCCTTCTTTTTTCAACTTTGCTTGCTTCCTAGAGATTTGAGTACCCAGATGTGTGGCATATGTTTTCCTCTTACTGATATGCCTCTTACATGTGTGGCATATGTATTTGAGAGTAAAATATTAAACAAATAATATTCCTAAAATATTAACAATGAATTCACAATATCATCAAATATTAACCGCTCTTTCCTATCAGAACCTCATTATTTGATATTTTGATAGTGATGACTACATAAGAATATATTGTTTATATAATCGACTTTTTCAGGAAATAATATCAACTACCGAAGAGATCTACCTAACGAAGACAAGACAAGGTGACACACAATGTATTATTAGTCATAAGAGTTCTTAGTTTAGAGTTTAGAAATATAAAAATCTCTACAAAGTGGTATACAAACACACACGAACATTAAGAAGTTCATTCATATTTTAAAAAGGAGAATTCATAGATTTAGTCGAGTAAACAAACATATTCAGTCGACTAAAGTTCTATTCAGTCGACTAACCAAACATTTTCAGTCGACTAAATCTAGTGTTTTTTACATTGTTTTCTTTCTATTAAAATTATCAAGTTCGACTGTAATTCAGTTGGTTGGTTGTACTCTTTCGGTCGATTGGTCGACGAGTAACAGCATTTTATTTTGAATTTCTGAAGGGATCCTCTTCTCTATGAAGAGTCGCTTACCTTCGTTAATAGGTGCAACTCTTTCATAAGTCATGATACTTCACAAATAGTTGCAACTACTCATTTTCTATATAAAGCAATCAACTTCTTGATCTCAAATAACAATTCTATTCTCTCTAATTTCTATATCTTATCTTGAATGCTCTATACATTCAAAAGATTTACATTGCTTTCAATTTGATCACTTGCACGTTTATGTATACTTCTCTTATGATCAAATCACTTCCAATTCTTCATGAATACACTTCATCCCATAAGAAGATGATTATAGGAAGGTTGTACATACTGACTCATTCGTGCTATACTAGAGCACACGAAGTCACAAACTTGTTTACAACTTTGTAGTTGAAGTCATGTTCTGCTTCTCATAAAAAAGTGTTGAAGTCCCATTTGGCTACTCGGGCAAGTGTACTAAATCCTGTTCTACTGCTCAGGTGCCCGTTCCTTTGGGCGAAGTGAGGGCGTTGTTTAAATCTAGAAGGGGTTTGGAACTAGACATAGAACGTGAAGTTATAACTAGTATAAAATTCTTTGGTGTGATCGTTGTTTACTTTCTTTACTTTCTTTATTTCCCAGCTATTATATGCAAGTTTTTTAATTCTTTAGAACTATTCAAATTACTCAATCCATTCCTACTTTCATTCGGTATCAGAGCTAGACCATCATTTAACTGTAACAAAGTTTTTGATATTCAAGTAATATGAACAACACTACTTTGATTTGGGTTGAAGTAAATTCTACTGTACGACCATCATTATTTAATGGATTAAACTATGCTATTGGTAAACTAGGATAAGATTATATATGCTAGCTAATGGGTATAACATCTGGAATATTGCACAACAGGAATACACTATTCCCACCGTTGCTTATGCACAATGGTCAGACACCCAAAAACTAGATGCTACTGCTAATGCTAAAGCTATGAACATTTTGTTTTGTTCTCTAGATAAAAATGAGTTTAATAGAGTTAATATGTGCACATCCACACATAAAATTTGACGTACTTTTGAAATAACTCATGAAGGAACAAACAAGGTCAAACAAAGCAAGATTTCCATGCTTAAAAATTAATTTCAAAACTTTAGAATGAAGCAAGATGAAACTATAAATGACAAGTATCCTAGATTTCAAGATATCTATCATTCACCTCTAATATTAGGAGAAAAATATACAAATTTTGATATAGTGTCAAAAATCCTTAACTCTTTGATGGGAACGAAAGGTCTTGTCAATCGAAGGAGCTAATGACATTTCAACTATAAAACCAAAAAAGTTAATAGGAAAACTCATGTTGTATGAAGTGAAATTTTAGGCAAAACGAGTACAAGCACAAGACATAAAGACAATCGCATTTCAAGCAAAGAAAGAAGAATTCAATATAGATGAAGATGGTGTTGCATTTCTAGCCAAATGTTTTAGGATTTGAAGTATAAGAAGACTAAAAGGTTTGGCAACCGCAATAATGATCATTATCTTCATCACTCAAATGTCATAAATGTGATAAGATGTGCCACACAAAGAAAGATTGCCCAAATCTCAAAAAGGAGAAGAGTAGTTTCAAAAACACAAACAACAAATTCCACAAGAAAAAGAAGCAAGCATTTTCAGTCACATGAGAGACTCATATTCATCTTTATCGTCTGTTAGCCATAGCGATTAGGAATAAGCGAACAAGGGTTTTATAGCTTCTAATGTAAGGCTGTCAATGGATACCAAAAAAATTCGAAATCTGTCCGCATCCGCATCCAAAAAGCAGATATATATCCAATATCTGAAAAAACGAATGCGAATGCGGATATGAAGACATACACATTCGAAAATTATCCATCCTATTTTTGTCAAGTTTATAGTTCAAATTATGTGTATTTTAGTGTAGTGAAAGATATTTGTTTATTATTTTATTATGTTAGTAGTCCATATTATATGCAGTTAATGCTTTTTAACTGCTCGAAACTATTTATTATCATCATATTTATTAATTTTTAATACTTTTATAATCAATGAGATTGAAAAATATTTATGTTAAATTAAAATTTTCTTTTTATAATTCTTGATTTATCGGTCGTTAGCGGATAGGATAATTATCCAATATCCGTCTGTATCTGCGGATGTGGATATCCGATATTCGAAAATGATTTTGGATGCGGATGTGGATATGGCATTATCCACATCCGAAAGCATCCGTTGACAGGCCAATTCTAATGACAATGTAAGTGAATTTTCTTTTGATGATCTAGTTGAAATAAATACTGAATTGTTAGATAAACTAAATGATGTAAAAGAAAATATAAAGATACTTTAGGAAAATTAAATAGAAGCGAATTAGAAATTCACATGTTAAAAGATGAAAAGAAAATATTAGAAAAAGAATTAGTAAAATCTCAAGAATCCTTTGTTAATATAACATCTAAAGTCATTATATTAAGTAGTGGAATAGAAGATCGGAAAATGAGAATGTTAAATTAGAAAAGAAAATTGTGATTTGAATTCTAGTACTAATACACTAGGTATTATAATCACAAACCTTAAAACAAAGTTATAAAGTATTTCTAAAATTGTGTCAAACTTTAATAAAGATAAAGAAAACCTATCTAGAATTACTAATAATTCACAATCTTCCTTTAATAAGAAAGGTTTGGCTTATAATAAAACTAGTAAGAAAGTTAAATCTAGTCCTAAGAAATATAGTCCATTATATACAAATTTCAAAAAGAAGGATGATAGTCAAAAGAAACCTATAAACAAGCCTAAATCTATAATGATATGGGTTTCGGAAACTAACAACCATCTCATAAGAAATAAGTATATAGAGTCATTTATATCTAGTGTACATAGAAGATCTAATTTTATCTTCAAAGGGAACACCAAGCCCACTTGGGTATGGCTTCCTAAGACCTAACCCCTAGACCCTAACATATGAATTGGGTACCAAAACATATATCTTATTTTTTTCAGGTACACCATATATGTAGGGGAGATATATTACAACTTTTCTTATGCTTATGGAAATGGAGCTACAAATGGAGGAAAAACATAAAATTTAGTAATCTTATCATGGAATATATCCTTTTAAGAATTCATATTCAGAACCCAACCATATTCTCTACAAATTGAAGTCTTATATAACTCCTATTGATATAGATTTCCTTTTTTGTCGATAACAAAGGGGGAGAAAACTATACGTCATATCAATAAAGGGATTATAAAACTCAGGGAGAAACTAACTTAGTTTATATAAATCTTAACTTGTATATTTGTCATCATCAAAAAGGGGAGAATGCTAGAACACTCATTATTAATATTTTTATAGTGATAACTACATAAGAATATATTATGTATATAATCAACTTTTTCAAGAATTAATATCAACAAGCGAAGAGATCTACATGATGAAGAAAAGATAAGATGACACATAATGTATTATTAGTCATAAGAGTTCTTAGTCTAGAGTTTAGAAATATTAAAATCTCTTCAAAGTGGTATACGCACACGCGTGAACATTAAGAAGCTCAATCATATTTTAAATAGGAAAATTCATAGATTCAGTCAACTAAAGAAACATATTCAGTCGAATAAAGGTCTATTCAGTTGACTAAACAAACATTTTTAGTCGACTAAATCTAGTGTTTTTTACACTATTTTCCTTCTGTTTAAAATTATCAAGTTCAGCTGTAATTCAATCGGCTTGTCGTACTCTTTTAGTCGACTAGTCAACGAGTAACAACATTTTATTTTGAATTTTTGAAGGGATCCTCTTATCCAAAATAGCAGCTTTTTATTTTGAATTTCTAAATGGATCCTCATCTCCGCGAAGAGTCACTTCCCTTAGTTAATAGATGTAACTCTTTCATAAGTCCTGATACTTCACAAATAGTTGCAACTTCCTTCTTTAGGATAGCTACGTACCAACGATGTTGATCCTACAAAGTCAGAGGCAAATCTAGCTTCTATGGAAAAGTCCAAGGTGATCTAGTACTTTGATCTCAACTTTGGCCTTTTGTGTTAAGCATAACGCTAGTGAAGTGAATTCTATATGTTTTATGTTATCTTCCCAGTCAGTATATTAATTGGTTAGATGCCCCGTCATGCATAGTTTACCACACAATTTCCCATAAAATGGTTTCAAATAAATTAATGATTGTTCGAATTGATGACTCAATACCTGTTCGTTCCTCACACTTCAATGAGTGACCTGTTGTACATCAAGCCCGCTACTATGGAAGACCAACTCTTAACAAGTCAGTAAACTTAGTTTGCTTGTGGCCTGCATAAGGGAACTGACTACTGAGTCATATCTTATTATTCCTATTCCTTCCTTAGGTTCATTGTCTTAAATAGGAGATTCTTAGGAGATTGTTTTGAGATGAATTCTCTCTATTAGGAGATCGATGAAAAACCTCAACTCTTACTAAATTGATTAGAGAGACCGATCTAGTATACTTCCAAAGAGGTGACCAAAGGGAGGAAGGTGTGTTAATAACAAGAAGTAGGCTAAGGAGCTAGTGGACTCGGACCTATTAAAGAGTTTAGTTGCCTTGACTTGTTCTCGTCCTTAGACCCATGGATGGGGTGATCCAATATATAAGGAAGTCCAAATTCTAGGGAAATAGTGGGACGGAGTAGAAAGGCCAGAGGAACCAGGGCTCGACTAATAGAATAGGATGAAAGCTCAACCGAGAGAACCGAAGTTACATAGTGGAAGGACCAATCCAAACTATTCATTGGAGGCCTCTTAACGAGCAAAGTTAGAGGGCAACCCTCGCTCTTTATTACTCGCTTGCCTCACTTCTTCCTTCGACATATGACATTAAGATAACATCTCCAAGGTTTGTTTTTTAATGAAGAATGCTAGTTTATAGTCTTAGTACTCAATCACACACGCTACGAATCATGGAAAACACTTTCTCATGCATTTTCTATGCCGAAGAGAAGGGGCGAAGCTTTGGTTGCGCGACTCTTAGAGCGATAGGACTTTAGTTATATCAGTCTATTATGGTGTTAAACTTCTTATTATTCTTGGCGACCAACCCATCATGTGCGGTAAATTCTAATCTATGTGCAACAGTGAGATAATATTATTAACTAGCAAATGCACTAGTGGCTCAGGTTGTAGGTTATGATTCTACAGAGGGACAGAGCCTTATATATAAGAAAGGTTCACTAATGGAACTAGTTGTTTACCAATGGAAGTAGTTGCAAACAAGAGAGAGGGACTCTACCTTATTCCTAGCCTGTGCCCTCTATAATGATTGTGCACTCCTACTCCCTAGCTACGTTTGAAAGGAAAGAAGACTTGCAACTCGATTTGAGATGAAATCTGGCAATAGCTCTAGGACTGGTTCTGCACTAAATAAGAGAGTTGGGATTGTGCTTTTACTAAAGACCTATTATTGTCAATTCCTGATTTTAAGATGATTGTCTAATATACTAATAATAAGGGACTAATCTAATACAGGCTCTGTCGCCCTGACCATAGTGACTAAGGTGGATGGAACGAAACTCTTCTATAGCCTAGCTATCTTCGAAAGTGAAAACGATCAATCAATGACATTAAGAGTGAAGTATTCAGAACCCCTATCTCGACCACGAGCACCTGAATCTATAGTAGTAGTGCCTGACTGGCTTATAGTAGTGTCTAATTGGCCTCTTCTCTTACTTCTGCGGCTTCTGCTACTAGTGATGTCTAAAAACTTTCCATACCCTTTTTACTCACCTTTTTTTGGAAGGATTTCAGAAGCCAAAAGTGCTTACAAATAAGAAGAGTTGCAATACCGCCTAGTGCTATCTCTTAACCAGAGATGACATTATGGCTTCTATTTTAGAAAAGCAGCCAATTTGATCATTCTCATCCCGTCTAAAGAGAATAGTAGAAAAAATGGTCCTCCTAGGGCTTAACAGAGCCTTGCTACCTTCATTCTTTGATATCATCAACTGTCCGACATAACATAAATAAGAGTCAATTGCATCATAATGAATTATAAGATTGATAAGTCTTGTATTATTCATTACTAACATTTACGTTCTATCCACTTATTTCTAGTTTCTTTCAAGGTACTTGGTTATTGAAAACAAAGAGAATAGGAGACAACTAATAGGGGAGGTTTACATACAACCGGGGCTTTCTGCTTTTTATGATTTCATTCCCAATTAATATACTGGGGCATTCTTATCATTTGGTGGATCCATGTCCATGGCCTTTTTCGAGTTCACTTGAAGCTTTGGCAACCACCGTAGGAGCTGTGATCTACATGCACCCATATCAAGGGGGTGTAACACTTCTCAGTTTGGGTCTCGTATTTATGCTATATACCTTGTTCGTATGGTGGTGCGATGTTCTATGTGAATCCACTTTGGAAGGATGTCATACAAAAGCTGTACAATTAGGACCTCGATATAGTTCTATTCTATTTATAGTCGGAGGTTATGTTCCTTTTTGCTTTTTTAGGCTTCTTCCCATTCTTCTTTTGCATTGATGGTAAAGATCAGAGGTACTTGGCCCTAAAATGGATTGGGGTTTTAGATCCTTAGGAAATCCCTTTTCTTAATACCCCTATTCTCCCTTCATCCGAAGGTTCTGTAACTTGAGCTCATTATTCTATACTGGCGGGGAAGAAAAAATGAGTTGTTTATGCTTTAGTGTTATTATTTCACTGGCTTTAGTATCCAATAGCTTTTAAGTAATATAATATTACCAAGCACTCTCCACAATTTTGGATAGTATTTATGGTTCTACCATTTTTTAGCAGTAGGCTTTCATGGTTTTCATGTGATTATTGGAACTCTTTTCTTGATCATATGTGGTATTCGCCATTATCTTGGTCATCTGACCAGGGAGCATCACACTGGCTTTGAAGCAGCTGCCTAGTATTGGCATTTTGTGGATGTGGTTTGGTTATTCCCATTTGTCTCTATCTATTAGTAAGGAGGTATATGAAATATGAAAGAATAAGTGGATTTTTGGATGAAAACTCAACGACAAAGAGAATCGGGCTTTTCCAATCAATCAATTAATGTGTAGGATCCCACCCCCATCGAACTGAATGTCTAAACCATTTGAAGGCAGACTAACCTTCGGGCACCTCCTACTTTCATAGCGATCTTTTATTCTGTTGGGGCATAGTTCGATGAATAACTATGAAGTTCTAAAAAAAATTTAGGGAGTCGACTGACAAGGAACTGACAAAAGGTGAGCGAAGTGAGCGGGAGGTGCCTAGTACACGAAGTCCAGTATAAACATTACGGCAACCCCGATCAATTGGGGAATGGGGCTGAAGGTGCATAGCGAAAAGGCACTAGTTCATAGGCCCTCTATGATTTGAGTTCAATCAAGGCGATGTGCTACACAATATATGGGTACCTCTCTCTTCCGAGATAGGGCGCAACATGCTTTTTAAGCCCAGTTGGTGTCTCCATTATGCTCCTCGTATGAAACCTATCACTCCTGGTGCTTCGGTCGCCAATATACAAGCGTATAAGAGCTATTATGTATGCTTGATAAAAGAAAGGAAAGACTCTTTCATTATGAATAGTGAGAACTCACTTTGATCATATGAACAATGTTTTCCGTTTTTATGAGTTTCCATAAGCGAAGTTGTGGAAGCATGAAATGAAATTTAAGAATGGGCATTACTGTCTAATTCCTACAAAAGATATAGGGGAAGTTCGCTTTTGTCAAATAGGGCAATGTTGAAAGCATAGAACCCCATCTTAAATCAACCGGTGGGAGAAAACTTTTGAGAACATGATATGTTATGAGAAGAGTAACGTGGGAATCTCTTTCATTTCAAAATCTATACACTCAACAAAGTAGGATTCGGAAGAAGAAACCACATGAAGCATATCGATGAACTAGTACGATGAGAGGAGAGGCATATTCTCAATAATGAGCAAGATGATGCAACTCTGCTTGTTGGAGGCAGAGGACATGGATGCGGCAGGAATAGAAGGAGTACGGAGGATCTGAAGAATCAAGGTCATTCATCAATAATATATCATAGTCTCTTACTATGGATCCTAATTTTTATACTGGCTGCTCTGACTTTCTGAAATCCTCGATCTTTGGCATGGCTCCATTGAACTCATTCCAGATCTTCCCTGGGTGGCATATCAATGATCTCTAGGGGATATTCATCACTCGCAAGCACCTGGGTCCCCAATTAATATCCTAGGTCTTCTTTTACTGACAACCTAGGTGTGTAGTAATCTTTATCTTGTTGTGAGGAATCCTAGGATCTCTATGGAGGACCTGGCTTTATGGATTTATCTGGCAATTCACTCCACTCAGACTGATTCTCTAGCTTCTCTCTAACCCAGGGCCCATGCCCAGACATTTCGTTTTGGATAGCATATCCGCTCTTCAATCATAGGCTAAGCTCATCTCATCACAGTGCTTTCAGTACCAACGGTCTATAAAAAACACCTTTCGAGAAAGATAGGAGACTACCTCTGGTTGTTTCAAATAATGGTTCTTGTTGAGTTGGAGTTCGATCTTCTTCCAAAGTCATTCTCTTTTCCAAAAGCAATGATAATCCAGACAAGGCAATCATTCCTGTGCAGTTCTGGGTCACATCATCCTTAGAGGCATAGGCCGTTGCTAAGAATAATAATGGGTAGATCCAGCTAGACAAGTGTGGTCAACTAGCTTCGCTACATCTCTACTTGAGCTATTCCGATGGTTGAATTTGTTCCGGTCTACAATCACCTTGATTATATCTTGCTATCATAGCTTATTTTGTGAAAAAGGATCTCCCAGCTTTTATCTTCTGAGTTAGGAAAGGTTGCATAGCTTTATATTAATTGCGGGGACAACTGGCCAAGTATATTAATTTAGGCCTAATAGTTTAGTTGACTTGGCACAATGCCTTACTCAATAAGTGTCAATCAATCCAATGAGAAGCTACTCATGGAAGTCCATTCGTTTGTTCAGGTCCTTGATGTCACCTAATTGATATATTGGCCTTCCTTCAGCGCCTCATTATTGTTGATGAGTCAATGGGCTGCTGTTGCTAATGTAACTCTTGTTACTAGCTTCTTTGCTATTCAGTTACGCACCTCATTCTGGTAGGAAGAAAGTCTCCATTTCCTGAGAATTCATTTAAATTAGAACGGTCTAACAATTAATACCAAAGTGAAGTAGACGAAGCGATTTATAAGACTGATGATCATGAAGCAAATGGAATAGCCCCTCATTATTTCCCAGCTTGCGTAGATGAGCTTAAAAGAAGTACAATCTGTGATACTGCTGACTACCCATCTTTCCTTCAATCTTACGACTAGATTAACAACTGCATGCCTATTACTACTACTATGAGTTTCTTCCCTATGCTCAACTTAGGTCGAACCTCCTGTCAGACTTCATACTGGACCTTACCTTTGCTACCTTGGCTAACTAATACTCTTTCAAGGTTGGGGACCGATATTGCTACCCAAAATGAAGAATTCCTTGGTGTTTGGACCCAGGCTGCATCCTTAGTAGTTGCAGCCTTATCCTTTTGTCCTTCCCATAGTGATGTTTCTCTCATTCTAGTAGGAAGAACACTCCTGCAGTCCAGTCTTCTAGTTGTTTATCTTCCCTTGTTCCTCGGTTTAGTGGAGGGACAACTGAGACCAATAGGGCCAGAATAAACAATGGCACCTAATATAACAAGTCAAATATAAACATTGCAGGCATGACGGTTCTACTCCTGCTATTAGGATAGGTATGATATCCACCCGGTTTCAACCTTTTGGCCATGCTAGTTGTTTGATAGTTGTTCAGACATTATAGAACTTGTTTTCATTACTGCCAACTATGGTTGAAAAGGCCAAGTATATTAATTTAGGTGTCTTTAAGGCTGCTAAGGTGACTAATGGATTAAGGATGACAAGACCCTTATCAATGCCCCTGTATTTTCATAACGGATGTCTCTAAATGAACTAACCCAAAAGTGGTTCATAGCTCTAGTGAGGTATAATACTTAGACAGAAGGCGAGCTCTTACAGACGGAGCTACAATACACTTCAACCAACGAGAGGACAAGGCGCCTAAGATACCTAGTAGGGAGTAGTCTATTGACTTGCGTATTTCTGTCCTCATGATCAACGAGAGGCAACCATGTATGAATAAGTCTATGGTACATAGTGTGCTCTATAGAGGGCTGATCTAACCTGTAGTCTGGGGACCTAGGGGTAATAATGAATTCGAATACGTACTTTCTTCGGGCCATCTGACAGCTAAGATAGACTACGGAATGAATGAAACAATCCTGTCGATACCCTTCTTTGTAGCGCCTTGCCTTATAATGCTAGTCCAGCCGCCACTTGTTGGGCTTGATTGGAAATTGTTGAACACTAGAACTATTGGATCGATAGTACTGAATAGTGATTCAGATAGAAATGTTTTCGACTAGATTAACAAAAATGCCTGAGAAAGTTGTTTGTACACTTCACATGAGCTCATGTTTGAATTTAAGAAAGTAATAATCAAAATATATCCCCAATTAATATACTAGGGCTGGAGAGTCTATTTTCTCTCAACTAATTATCAGGTACCTTTGCTTCGCAACTGGTTCGAAAGTGTTGTATACTAGTCAAGATTCCTAGGCATATAAAGGCCACACTGCATGAATAGCTTCATTGAACCATATTTTGGAAATTCCCATATCCTTGTTACGAATGAGAAGTGAGCCTTATAAACAAGTATATCATGAAAGCGAAGTCGCTATGGTGGTTTGCTACTATTGAGTAAGCAAGGAACCGACAACAACTTAAATGAGTATTCTTCCAGTATTGTTCGAGAAAAGACTAAAAGAACTCGTTTCTTTGACAGAAAGCACATGCCGACAAGAAAGCAAGCACGCTAGCATATTGATCCTTCGCCCAACTTAGATGGTGCCATGATGTTAAAATAAAGCACACCTCATGAATAGCTTATCCTGACTAATGCTGAAGTTCAGTTGCTACTTCATCCTCACATCAAACATGTATCCGTTCTCCCCTGGGTCTCCTTCCAATGGTCGCCTTGTTAGTTGTCGCCTTAATCAGTCCCCTTTTTGATCGGGGGTATTCTCCATAATCAGTATCTAGCCTTGCTTGTTAAGAAAGAGTATTGCTCCGGCCAGAAAGCGGGAGACCAACAACTATGGGAAGAAATCAAGCGAAAGAGACGAGATTCATTTCTCAAGTGAGATAGGTATAGAGATTCGCAGAGGCCCATTTGAGGCCGTAGCTGTAGTGTCGAAATCATGATGGTATCGACCAATATATTAATTGGGGACCAATCCAGTATATTAATTGGTTGATACCTTCTTGGTTTCACTACCGCTACGCACCTCAATGCCCAACTAGAACACGACGATTGCTATCCCTATTTCTACGCACCTACAGCCTATATGTATAGTGGGTGTACTGGCAAGCATTAACATAGCTGCGTCTTCTGATCTCATTCTAAGATATGAATTTACCTGATGACTCTATGTGTGGACCAACGACATAGCACTTGTGACGTTAACCAGTATCAATCTCATACTCAGTTTGCCCCTAAGAAGTTAGCCCAGGCATTAGTTGTTGAAGCTTGGATGGACTCCTTGAGTAACTCATCCTTGTTTCTCACCACCCAGTCAACAAGGCATACTTGCTTGCTACGATCTCTAGCATGGTCTTCTTCGTACCGACCTAGGTCAAGAGTGCCTTGCCGATGCTGTCGTGTATCCCTATCGGTATCACCTACACCATTCTTCGGATCCTTCTCTTGACGTGTCCAACCATGGAGAACAAGCACTCCCTCTAATGTACTGGGTTACACTTAGGAATGTGCATTTACCTTAAAAAATACACCCAAACTAATATACTGGGGGTAGATGGCCTTATTTCGGATAAAGACGGGCTCTCGTAATTAAAGAACAGTAGATAGAAAAATGAATCAGATTCACTACGACGAATCAATCTTGAAGGCTCTCTCGACATGCATTTATGCTTATAGATGCTGAGTCTCATTGCCATGACGACGAGGGCATAAGGCTCCGAGCTCCCTTAAAATCCATAGTCGGTAAGAATCTAGTTCGCAAGCACCATGGCCTCTTTCACATGATTCTTTCTTTCTCCGTTCGATCATTCCTGGAATTAGGAGGGGAATTTATTCCAAGCTGAGCTAGCTAGACTCTTTCTTACAACGTATAGTTGAATAAACTTTCGAGAAAGAGGATCGATGAGGATCTAGGTTGGTACGGCCGATACCTAAATACGGGTGTCTTATCCATAGGTGCGTAGTGGTGCGAAGCGAAAGAAATAAAAGAATAAACATATAAGGCTATTTCTATTTGACCCACAAATTAATATATTGGGGCAGGTTGACCATTGTCGTCAACTAGGAAGACCTCAGTCAGCTTCCTGCTAATGAAAGATGGAGACTTCTGTTCCAACCGAACCGAGGATGGTCAAGTGCAGCCATTGGACCCTGGAGCCAATGTTCTACACGTAGAAGGATAGACATAAATAAAAGAGGAAAACTCTTCTATTTTACACCTTGTTTTATCACATCTAATTCTTTCTCAAAGACCTTGTTCTCTAGAAAAACTTGAAGGTCCCTAAATCGATAACTGTAAGGCCCAAGCACTGGCCATAGAGTTTCTCAGGCTACGTATATTAACTTCCTCCTTCCCCATTCCATTGTGATCCAGTTCTAAGCCTTATTCATGGGTAGGGCATTTAGAGGTAAATCTTACTCCTTTTAGAAACTTCCTGTAAAGATTAGCATTATCCTTTTCTGGCTAAACCGTGAAAACTAGCGGTTCTTCGGCTACCATTACGCACACTTTCGCTTCATCCATCTCCAACCTTGAATGCCAAATAGAGAAAGAAAGTCCTAGTTCTGTTGCATTTTCCGGTATGCATTCACCAGTGCTTTTAGAAAATACTTCTGAGATCTTGTCTTTGCTCAACATTCAAATAAAAGGTTTACTAATCAAATAAATAGGGGCTTGCTAAAAGCTCCATCTTTTTTCTTGCATTGGACCCTTTCTTATCCTTATTTCTCATTTCTTTTTTTCATTCTTTGTCTACTCTACCCAATAAAGAAGGAAGACTTAGGGGAACATGAATCGAGCAAGGGTAGAGACAAAGAAACTATTATTATACCGACCCCTCCCTTACTCAATAGCCTCTCATAAAATACACTTCCTACCATTTAAGATACAGGAACATCGCATATAACATAGGTGAGTAGTATCTTTGTTCTACTTAATTAGTGCAGGTTCAGTTCAGGAAAGCACTTTCTTTTCACAGAAGTCGTACAACTAAATCGCCGGTACGGAGTCGTACATTTTGAATGATCTATGAAAGTGAGTGGCCATATGAACGTCTTTAACGTTACAACCAAGAGAGTTTCATTCTTTCTATCATACTACTTACTCTGTGCTTTGAATCATCTAAAAGAAAGTGAGTGGACACTAGTGTAGGGGCATGAATGGTATTTAAACAAAAAGAAGGTGCAGCCAAGAGAGTGGAATGGGTTATAGTACTTGCCAAGCAGATAAACTTATCTATTGATTAAGGAAGGCAGGTTCACATCTTGCGTAGACGTGACTAAGTGGTAGTTGGTCCAGGTGTTCGAAGCATGATTTATCCACGGGTAAAGGGAGTAGTTCATCGGAAACCAATCCCCTCTAAAGTCAAGGAAATGAAGCCCAAGGTGCCAGTATATTAATTATGAGCAGGAGGCTGCTTTCAAAACATTCTTCATCGACTCCAATTAATAAACTGTATTGTTATTACAACTTAGGCAAAGTCGATTGCTTTCTTTCGATAATATATGGAGAAGTTAAGTTTCAAATTTGATTACAAAAAATAGTCAAAGTGCCAACCCGTCCTCTTAGACACTACTATTGATCAGCATGACTTTCTTTCTTGAGTAAGGTAAGGGGTACCATCCACTTATCACAGCTTGAAAGGGATTCATTTAAGGGAAGAAGGCGAAGTCGGTTCAATCCAAATCCAACCGACTGACTGGAGATATTTAGTCATGGAGGAAGAAATAAGAAAGAGATTCTTTGAGCAGTACCTTTAATGCATAAAAATTTATTAGGTGGGGGAAAGGGAAAGAATTTGTGAATGCTGAAAGTAGAAAGACGTGTAAATGATCAGAGTTCATCTGGCTGCCTATAGGGGTAATTCCTATATTGATGCTCACTCTCCTGGAAGTGTTTCTACCCCTTCTCTTTCTTCCAAATAGCTGTCCATGATTCATTTTTCTTACTGGTAGTAAAATTATAATGCCTCTTTTAAGACACAAATATTCTGAGTGCTACTTTCAACTTTTAATCCTAACTGAGTAGGGTCTGAGGTTTTCCTTAGGGATGAGTTCCTTTTCGTTGGGAAAGGTCGATTCAATCTGGGTAGCCCAAGAGATACTTTTTAGGTCAAATAGATAGGGAAAGCAAATTTCGATGTGTTCTAGGTGCCTAGATCAATCCTTTAGAATCCACTAAGGTCAGAGTCAGTCAATCGTTGGGTTGCATAGAAATTTGAAAGAGAAAAACAGACTAACGGGGTGTATCAGTCTTGGTCAGCAAGTGATGTGTAATGGTTTTTTGTGAAAAAGACGCACATAGTCTTCACTATGATAACAAGCAATTCATCTATTTTGGTTAGTGGTTTTTCAGTGTTATACACCAGAGGAAGCTACTGAGGCAGTGGTATTCTCAGCTAGGCAAGTGGAAGTGGTTTTTTTATATATAAGATAGTAGAAGACACATTTTTTGGGCCTCGATGGTCCATAGAACCGAGAATATATGGGATTGATCATGGAAGGATGTGGCTCAAGTTGTTAAGGTGCTCATTTTCTTTATTTTCACGATGGGCCTCGTGTCATCAAATAGTGAGGTTGGTATGGTCCTATGGATATGGAAGGAAAGTAGTCCGATGGGCCTGCCCAATCAGGCGTGAGCCTTTATTCATTCGTTTGTTCCACTCAGTAAGTTACCTATTCTTGTTGGCATTGAGAAACCGAGCCTACTATATTAATTGGCCTAAGTATACTAGAGAAGTCACTTTCATCGTCAGACTAATAGAAGGATGAGTTGTCTATCGACCAATCGATCTCCTATTAGAGAGAATTGACCAAAGCCTTAATATGTGGGGTGAAATTATAACAGTTTGGATCGATCATCTTATCTGTCTTTCTATCCAGGTTAGTGAACTATTGAAATTTTCAAATCGAGATTGGGTGGGTGGCAAGGAGCATCATCAAAAAGAATTCATTGGATAGATGCCTGGGTATTGAAAAAGAAGGACGCTTGCTTTCAGAGGCAAAAGGGTATTGGGGGGAGAGAGTATCTGTGATCCATGGAACTCTGATCGGGAAACCATATCCAAGTTCTGTGGCTAGTTTGCTCGCTTTGGACTTTTCAAACTTAGCAAACTGAAACATCTGAGTAGCTAAAGGAAGGAAAATCAAAAGAGAAACCATTAGTAGTGGCGAGAGAAAATGAAACAAGGAAGAAGACCGATCCATTCTATTGGAAGCGGTTTCATTCAATGTGGATTGGATGATGGAAAACCAGCAAGTAGCAAGTGTAGGATATGTTGCCGTAGCACACTCAAATGACTTAAAGTCGGCAACCTGGGCGCTAGCATAGGCAACATTGTACGGGGTAGGGTGCGTAGTGAACTGGTTTTCTAAAAAGATTGGAAGATCTGGCCAGAGAAGATGATAGCCATGTGAATTCATTCCCATGGAAAGATCCTTCCCAGTAAAACACGGCATGTTGGAATGATGCTTACCCTTATAATTCACTCTAGGCACCAGCTACATTAAGCAACGAAGTTGCTGCGCCTTGCTGCCTTCAAAAGAGTGGTTTCAGCTCGCGCTCTCCACTGCCTAAGTCAAAGAGGCCAGCCCTCAATTCTAATTAGAGGCGGTTACAGGCCAAGTTCGGACCACCTAAGGAGCGTAACTGTGCAAACTATGTAAGCCAGAGGAAAGACAACTAGCCACATGGAACAAAATAAGCAAATGAATCAGCTTCCGCTCTAACTGGGTTGGAACCATTCTTTGAGTCTAGCAGAAAGGAAAGAAAGTAGTACGCATGTAGCAGAGGTGACTGAGCAAGCCAAGCAAAATTCCTGGATAAAGAAATAGGGTTTAGCTCATAGCCTCAAAGAAAGGGAAGCGAACTATGAACTTGAAAGATCACTCTTACTCTTGCCAACAGCTTGCAATCTTAGGCACATTGTACATAATACGGGCATGGCAAGCTCAATTTTAGGCAGGAACGTGAACCATTGCTATCCATGATGCTCACTATTAGGCCCAGTAACGGCTCACTTCTTATACGCTTAACTTGAATGCTCACTATTAACTTTCCAGTATACTTAGTTTCAAGATTCACTTTGAAATCAGAAATAACAACTTAAACTTTGATATCTGAACTGATGACAAAAAATCCCCCTCTGTTATATAGTGGAGCAGCGAGAACTGCACTTGCATTAGTAAAGGCGATAAAATATACTTTCCACACACTTGCCTGTGAAGTAAAGCAAGGAAGAATATATATGTGTATTTAGTTGAGGATGCTTATTTACAAGTAGAAGCAATTGATTCTCAATCAATGAAGCATCACAACAAAGGTATTTCTAACCAATGCGTTTGATGGTTAGCTAGTATATTAATCTGAGAAGCTCTCTTTCAATTTCTATGGACAAGGAACGCGAGAAGGAGAAGTGGTTCCTAGTTGAAGAATGCATTTCATCGAAGCCATGTTTCACTTTGGTTCCACCAATGTTTATACTATGAGGAACGAGCAAAGCGAGGTAGCGTAGTTCCTTACTGACCAAGCGAAGCAAAGCAAAGTAGCGTAGCTCCTTACTGGCTAAGCGAAGCAAAGCGAGGTAGCGTAGCTCTCTATTACAAGGGAGTAACGAGTTTCTTACTGATGAGCAAGGCAAGGGGACGAAGCAAAGGAAGACTTCTCCCAACTACCTAAGCGAAGCAAGGCTGGTAGTTCACTGACGAAGCTAAGCGTATGATATAATGGACTTTCAAGCAACCAATTGATTAGCACCATCTTTCCAATGCCTACTTTCACATCGGAATGCCACGTGTAACTCTAATGCAAAGATATAAGAAAATGGACTTTCGAGTGAGGGACTGATTTGAACAAGAACTTGCTAAACATGGACTTCCTATGTTTATACCTCGAATGTTTATACTAGATTGGTTTGTTTATACTAGCCAATTGATTGGGGTCTCCTTGTTTTTTAGCAATAGATCAGTTAAGGATGAGTTCGTATGGTAAGTAACAAACCTATACTCTAGTAGCGGACCAATCTTATCTCGCATCGGACATGTTGAGTTGGATGTGTGGATGCACCCTACTTAGTGGATAAGGTGCTTCCCGATTGTAACTACACAGGCAGTCATCTCACTTGTGCAAGCTAGGTGAAAAAAATCACTATGTATAATCCGTCCTTTTATCAATTGAGAATCGACATCTTAGAATTCATGTCTCTCTTAATTCATGGCCTTCTAAATTAAGTCGAAAGGTATTCCCACATACCTCTCTTCCAAAGAAGATTCCAACTGAGAATTCGCAATTGAAGAGTTGAGTGTCCTACTAATGACCTTGGGAGGCAAAGGAGAGTGCTATCAGAGTTCCAGAAACTTGTAAGCTATCGACTTTCAAAATCCCATCATTTATCTGTGACTAGCAACTTATCGATCAAACAAAGCCATACTTTATTGCTTTGCATTCATACTTGTCCACTAATTCCACTAGATTGAAGGTAGCGTAGTTGAGTCATAAAGGACTAGAGTGGGGAATTCAAGCTAACACTAGTGATTCCTGTCTCTATTTTCTTCCTTCAAGCATGAATCTACCAAGGATAAGAAAGTGCAGTCAATCCAAGGCCAATGTTTATACTAGGCCCGAGTTTGCTAAGGAGCATCAGACTAAAAGAAAGAAAGGATGAAAAGAAAGAACCCAATCAGCTGCGTCATCCAAAAAGCCTTCCAGAATGTGCTTAGAAAAAAGAGTTTTCATCCACATTTGGGAATCCAAAGTCCATTCTTGATGGATTGGGTCCTCAATTAATATACTGGGACTTAGTAGCTCACTTGCAGCTCATTTGCTTGAGCTTTTTATTAGCTTCTCTTTTATGCATTGTGCTCGTTCCCAACGAGTTGTTCCTCCCTACCGATTGGACTAAGGAAGCGAAGATCTCTTTTATAGTAGCTCCCGACTAGGCTAGGGTCCTTCACTTCACTCCTCGAAAAAGAAGAGCTGAATGATTGATTGTTTGGCAAGCGGGGTCATCTATAATCACAAATTCAAATGCTAATAAAGAAAAAAAGGCACTGAACATCGCCATAGTCTTCTAGTTCACGTTGAAATAGGAATCTCCAAATCCATTCTTATTTTCAACTCCCCGAAGCATTTCATCGCTTGCTACGCCCTTCCTTGTCTCTGTGTGCTAGGTATCCACCGTAAGCCTTTGCTTGTTTGAACCTTGCCATTAATGTTAAGGCTATGCCATCCCAAGGTGCTGTTAAATGGAAGGATCTTATCAACATCCATGTGAAAAATCAAAGATCGAACTGCCGAATTGAAAAAATTGGGTGTTGTTATAGTATCAACTAAGCGCACGGGCTGGAGATAAACGGACTCGAACTGTTGACATCCGCCATAGGATAAACCACCACCTCACTGGCCTCCCCCGCTGATTCTACCATAGAGGCCAATGATAGACAATAACACCCCCCTTGAATATAGCTTATAACTTTCATTATACTATGTGTTTTGAAGAGCAACTTTTCTCAAAATCTCAAATGGTGCTGAGTTGGAATCCCATTCATTTCAAGGATTCTTGTGGTTCCGGAGAATCTAGCTATAGAAGAACCAGGAACATAGAGCACTCTCCATTTTTCCATCCGAATCTTTGGTCTTAAGAATGCTGGTTTTATATTAAGAATGGGTGATTGCCCTTATCTAACCCTTACTGTCCAACCGAAGAGCGGATGGCTAATGTGTTCCACTTGTTGAAAGGGTCCATGGTTAGTCTATGACCCTTAGATGGTGAAGGCGTCCTTGGAAGCGATCTCGTAGTTCCTACGGGGTGGAGATGATGGGGTTGGTCCATTTATTTTCCTTTGCCACATTTTGCAGAAAGTAAAGGGTTGAAGGGAGATAGTGCATCAAGCTATTTGCAAGGGCCAACTTGATCCTCTTCCCCAGGGCTCCCAAATGATGGACCCTAGGAGAGTTGGCAACTCCAACAATCATCCATGTACGATCCATACTGGATCTGACCAACTTCCCATCCTACTTCCTCTACGTTCTTGACAGCCCATCTTTTTGTCTAAGTATAGTCTTTTAGTGGCATGTTTTGGTCATCTCCCCATTACTTAGAAAAAGTGAGCCACCGGTTCAGATACAAGATACTATCATTACCGCCTGTCCAACACGTAATTACAATGACCTAATTGCAAGAGCAAAGCTCTACCAACTGAGCTATATCCCCCCAAGCCATGTGGACTATGCATGAAAGAGTCAGATGCTTCTTTTATTCTTTTCCATGGAGCAGCTAGGCCATCCTAGACTTGAACCAAAAACCTCACCCGTGAGGTAAATCATCGCACCTATGATCCAACCAATTGGGAGAGAATCAATAAATAATTTTTCGAGAGTGATTCATCCTTCCCGAACACAGCATACAACTCTTCATTGTACTACGCTTTTCAAGTGTGCGTGTTTCCCCTTCTCCCTTACCATGGAAAGTCTTTGTGAAATAAATTCGATGGAAAGAAAAAGAAGGCATTAAGAGACCTCCTGGAACAACCCTAGACACTCTAAGATCCTTTTTTAAACCTACTTCCATTTTGAGTCAAGAGATAGATAAATAGACACATCCCATTGCATAGATCGGGGTCGCAGTGACTGAGGGGTCGAACACCAAGAAGTGGGTTATTTATACCAAGCATGATTCTTGTGGCTAGATCTAATCTCCTGGTCCCTGGGGAAAGGAAAAATAATTTCACTTTCTTTCTTTTAGGAAGGGAGGATTAGGGAAATCCTATTAATTGCTTGCTTCTCCAGACCTTCGGTAAAAGCATGAAAAAAGGCTCGAATGGCCTACGTCACCCCAGAATGAAAGGGCGATCTCGTAGTTCTTAGTCTGTGAAGATGCATTGTTAGATGCTCCATTTTCCCATTGAGGTCACACCTAAACCTATGCTCGAGAGATAGTTATCCATACACTGATAAGGGATGTATGGATTCTCGAGAAGAGAGGAGCCACACGCCGGGATCGCCCAAATACCACGAGTAAATAGAAAGTTAGATCAATATTAGATCTCACCTGAATTGCCTCATCTATCTTGCTGAGGAGAAGTTTGGTTTCAAACTCCAATTCGAACAGGAGGAGTACACCATGCTAATGTGCCTTAGATAATCCACATCTCCAGGTCAAGCACTAATGAGCACACTGAACTATCCATATGGCTGAGAACCCTCATAGCCTAGAGGGAGTAATGGTTTGATTTGAGTCCCTTAACTAACAAAGCATTGGAAATAATTACGATAGGCAAATTTCGCAAGGGCTTATTGTTCAGCGTAGATGTAGCAGCCCTGGTCCAGAGTGAACAAATTGGGACAGAAGGAATGCTTTAGGAGGTGACCGGCTTGCTGTGTCGACTTCTTCCGACATTGAGCAATGCTACCTACCTTCTGTTAATTATGCTTGCATTATGTAACATCCCCCACTTAGGGGCCCAAAACTAACGGCTACGGATGCTACAGTCATCCATAGTTATTAATCATCGGTGACCAAATATGGTAATGTTAGATACATCGAAATAACAGAAACACATGGATATGTAAAATGTTTAAAATCATAAAACAACTTTCACATTCCATTTCAATTCATTTCAAATTCATTACATAATCCCAAAGCGAGAACCACGTTCAGAGAAAGTATAATTATTACAACATACTCCAAGAGCGAGATATGAAGATGCCCCCTTGGATGATCAGAGTATAATATAGGCAACTTAATAACTTTGCCTTTACAACAACAACACATCGGAATTAAATAGAAAAGAACTCTAAATAGATATTATGCCTCCTGCACACCTCCGGAAGCTTATTTGTCTAAAGAGATACCTGAAAACCTCAACTCTCAGACTACTCAAAATCAATTGAGCAGCCGAGAGTTTAAGGGAAAAACATAAACTTCAAGTCAGACATAAAGCCTGGTATGAATAATAATCTACCATCTCAAACCATTTAGATATCTAGTGAGACCACACCGCTTAGCAAAACGGGTTTTCCCCTCACTAGTATCCTACTCAAAACTTTATAAAACCATATGCTGTGCTCCAACATCCACAATGGTTAAAACATAGCTATTCAAAAATATTATGATGATATGCAAACAAGTAAATCAATTCTGGATTTCCCATCCTCATTCATTCTGACTATCTATCTTGGTTATAATTTCTAGGGTCACAATTAACCTATTAGTTTTCAAGGGTTGACTAATAACTTGTTTAATGTTTATGGCTTCCTGTCCAATTTCATAGTTTTCATGGAATCACTAAGAATCTATTGGCCCCTGCCAATATCTTCCTTGTTTTATGCGTTCTTCCTGAACCTATTGGTTTCTCCAATAATTATCCTCATATCATAGTTTTCATGGGTTGACTATGAACCTATTGACTTCTGTCAATAACTTAATCCAGATATAGTTTTCATGGGTTCACTACAAACCTATTGGCCCCTGCCAATAACTCCTTTTAATCATAATTTTCATGGGATTACTATGAACCTATTGGCACCTGCCAATAACATTTACTAATCATAGTTTTCATGGGTTTACTATGAACCTATCTATCTAACAACTTCAATGTTTAGGCATCCAACATTCTGGTCTATCTGACCTCCTGGATGTAATTCTACTCGTTCAGGAGTCAACTCAATTATATTCACTACTGAGTCAGCCTAGCTGGTTATTCTGCCATTTTCTCCCAAAATGTAGTTATGGGTCCATTATAATGTGAATATATGTATTAGAAGAAGCAATCATATTAACAGAAAAATACTAACACATGTGGTTTAATATCCTTGAAATCAATTTCATATAAATCATGGTTAATCTCTTTAACCTATTACTTTATCAAAGAAAGCTTCTTCAAAAACTTCATAGTTTAAACCATTTGAAAGTACCTCTTTTGAAACCATTGGGTTTAATTTAAAACATATCTTATTGAGTCTAAGTGAATACAAGCGAAACTACCTCTTTTGAAACCATTAAAAAGAGTTTGGGGAAAAACAGATGGCTTCGACACTATCCTTTCGAAAGCTCAAAACATTTAAGTAAAACATTTGAAGGATAACTTCGAAACCCTTATCGAAGCCATTGCCTTTGAAACTCTTGAATCCTTTCGAAGGATTTAGAAAGTGGGTGAGTACAAGTTTAAAAAAAAGATACCTTTCGAGTTGGTTGATGACTTCAATCCATCCGAAAGGCATAGGGACGACAGAAGGGTTTCGACTTGGTCGAAACTATCCTTTTCGAAAGCATTGATTCTAAAACTAAGTAACTCATTCGGAAGCTATAATTTAAACAAGAAGCGACAACCCCTTTCGAAAGAAATTTAAAAACACCCCTTCAAAAGCATATGTTTCGACTACTTTGAAAACATTTAGTAAAAAAGGCCAGAGCATTTGTTTGGAAAATAAAACAAACGTTTCGACCCCGTCAAAAGCTATGTTTCGACACCATGCCTTCCGCCCTTCTTCAATCCACTACGTACCAACATTTTGATACCTTGTGTATTAGTTTCGGCTTAGTTGGTTTCTACCTGGTAGGTTTCGACTTGGTTGAAGGTGGAAGCATAGAGTCGAAAGGTGCTTTTGAAAGAGGCGAAACCCACTTTTCTGGGTAAAGACTGATTTAATGCCATTTAAAGTAATTACTTTATAACTAACGTGCCTATTTATAACCTTTAATTGGTTGCCACAAACTTTTCAAATTATTTACCAAAATAACTGCCACATAATTTCAGATCTAAACAAAGATCAATTTCACAATTAATCCCTTCCATTAAGCAAAACAATTAAATCCTTATTCTAAAATAATTTAATTTCCATAGTAAATTACTTAGGAAAAAATCCCCAAAAATTATTATAACCAAATTATTATAGAAATTCACTTTCAATATATTATCTAGTATATAAAAATTTCAAACTCAAATTCTTCATATAATAACCAAAATTAATTTCTAGACCCAATTATTCATATTTTCCTTTGAAAATTCATAATAAATTTTCCATGGCTTGGAAAATTATAAAAATTAAAACCCATCTCCAAAATCATGTTTTACATAACATATAAATTCTTATGGCATTTGAAATTCAATTTAAATGATTTACCCTAAAAACAATGTAATTTATCAAACAATCTTGTTTGAATCAAATATGTTATAAAATCCACGCATATCATCATAAAAAATCATCATAATGGATTTAATCTTAAACCCAAAAACCAAATGATCATAAAAGCAAAATAGAGATGGTTTTGGTTATTATTCTCCTTGATTAGGATAAAGACTTTGAGATTTGATTGAGATTAATTCCCCTTGCTTAAATCATTAGCTTTAATTTGATTTCCTCCTCTTTGGTAATGGCCGGCTTCCCTCTTTGATTTACATTTTATATTTTCAGAAAAATGAACGTAAATGGATAGGAAACAAGAATATTAAGGGTATGGGATTATGGTGCTGCTATTTCCAATAATACCCTTGCGTTAATTAATTAACAAATAAAACCATTTATAAGCCCATTTATATAATTAATTAAGCTCGGCCTCTAGTTTATTTTCAAATCTCAATCCCCTTATCACTCTAAGATTTACATTATTATATTTAATTTATCTAATTAGATCTCCTGAATAATGTTAGTAAAAATTAGGAGTGTTACAGGCTCCCCTCCTTAAAGAATTTCGTCCTCGAATTTCAGCAAGGACTAAATACTAAACGTAGCAATCATCTGTAACAGCTCCTAACAACCATACTAGCCTACCTGACTAGCAACTATCTATATAAAGCTAATATAGACATACCCTTAAATCAGATTGGGACAAGTATCTCTAATCCTGTCTTCTGTCTCCCAAAGTGCAGCCCTTCTCGTTGTCGTTCCACTGAATTTTCACCAACTTGACTGTCTTGTTCCTCAATCTTTTCTCATCTCTTGCTACAACTCGAACTGGTTGTCTAACAAAAGTCAAGTTATGCTCTACAATCAAATCTTCCAACCCTGTCAGAGGAATGTAGTTTCTGGATCATGCACATACTTGCGAAGATGGGACACATGAAATACATTATGGACACTTGCCATACTGCTCGGTAACTCTACTCTATATACGAGCTTTCCAATCCTCTCTACAATCTGGAACGGACCAACATATCTCGGTGCTAGTTTCCTTGACTTTCCAAATCGTACCACACCCTTCATCGGTGATACTTTAATGAAAACCTTATCTCCAACTGAGAATTCTAGGTCTTTACGCCTCTTATCTGCGTAACTCTTCTATCTAGACCGAGCTTCCTTCATCATTTCTTGGATCAACTCAATCTTCTCCGTCGCCTCTCTAACCAGATCTGGACCTAAGACTAATCTTTCTCCAGTCTCCAACCAACATGCTGATGATTTGCATGGCCTTCCATACAAAGCTTCAAAAGGCACCATTCCTATACTAGTCTGATAACAATTATTATAGGAAAACTCAATAAAATGTAGGTGATCTTTCCAAGAACCGCCAAAGTCCAATACACAAGCTCTCAGTAAATCCTCGAGTACCTTATTGACCCTCTCTGCCTGCCATCCATCTGAGGGTGATATGCAGTACTCATCTTAAGCTTGGTACCTAACGCATCATGTAGACTCTTCCAGAATTCACTAGAGAACAAAGCATCTCTATCACTGACTATACTACTAGGAATTCCATGTAGTCTAACTATGTTCTTCATGAACAACTTAGTTAAAACATGTGCTATCCTGATTGACTTAACTGGAATGAAATGGGCACTCTTGGTCAACCTGACTGCTATAACCCATATACTTTCATTTCCTCTATTTGACCTTGGTAACCCGTCTATAAAATCCATGGATGTCGAATCCCATTTCCAAATTGGAATCTCCAAAGGCTGAAGCAACCCACTTGGCTTCTGATGTTCGGCCTTCACTTATTGACAGTTTGCACACTGCCTAACCCACAAGACAACATCCCCTTTTCATACCTTCCCAATAGAAGCTCTTCTTCATATCTTGATACATCTTGGTCCCTCCAGGATGAATCGTAAACTTGGACCGATGGCATTCTCCAAGAACTTCTTTTCTTTAGACCTCAACATTCGAAACACACAACTGTCCCTTCTTTCTCAACCATCCCCTCTGCTCAGGACTAAAATCCTTCAAATCATCAATCTCGGTTCCAACCTCAAGCCTTCTAATCCTCTCGGCTAATATTGGATCCTCTTTCTGCTTAGAAGCAATTCTTTCGATCAACATTGGTCGAACTTCCAAACAGGACAACATGGCGGTGCTCTGACTAGAACTAGCAGTTGATTTTAACTGGACACTACAAGTAGTCAAAGCTTCTAAGTCTTTCCATTCCGCCAACATAGCTAACACCATATTCTGATGCCTTCTGCTAAGAGCATCTGTTACCTTATTTCCTTTCCCAGGAGTATACTCTATACCAAAACCATAAGAAGCTAAAAACTCCAGCCACCTCTAATATCTCATATTCAGCTCCTTCTGAGAAAATAAATACCTTAATGACTTATGATCTGTGTATAGCTCAAATCTCTCCCCTAAGAGATAATATCTCCAAATCTTCAATGTGAAGATCACTGCAGCCAACTCCAAATCGTGAGTAGGATATCTCACTTCATGCGGTCTAAGCTGTCGTGAAGCGTGGATAATAACTTTACCCTTCTACATCAACACAGCTCTTAACCTAGTCCCAAATGCATTAGTATACACCACCAACCCTTGGTTTCTGTCTGGAACTACTAACACAGGTGCATTGGTCAACAAATGCTTTAACTTAAGGAATGTTTCCTTACATTTGTTGGGTCAGACAAACTTCACATCCTTCCTGGTTAACTTAGTCAAAGGTGCTGCTATCCACGAGAAATCCTTGATGAATCTCCCGTAATAGCCAGCAAGTCCAAGAAAACTTCTAATCTTTATCACCGTCTCTAGTCACCTCCAATTATTAACAGCTTCGATCTTATCTGGATCGACTGACAAACCCTTCTTTTAAAACATGTGACCAAGAAACTTAACCTCTTTCTTCCAAAAATGACACTTGGAAAATTTTGCTTTAAGCTGATGCTGCCTCAACGTCTTAAGCACTACTCTAAGATGATCCTCATGCTCTCTTTCATCCTTAGAGTATGCTTAAATGTCATCTATAAATACCAACACAAACCTATCCAAGTACTCTTGGAAAACCTGGTTCATCAAATCCACGAAGAAAGCAGGTGCGTTCGTTAACCCGAATGGCATTGCTAACCACTCATACGAACCATACCTAGTTCGAAATGTTGTCAATGGAATACTATCCTCTGCCACTCTTAACTGATGGAAACTTGTCGCCAAATCCAACTGGTAAAACGCTCTGGCTCCACACACCTAATCCAATATATCATCTATTCTCAGCAAAGGATACTTATTCTTAATTGTCCTCTCGTTCAACTTATGATAATCGATACACATCCTTAACAACCCATCCGGTTTCTTCACGAACACCGCGACCGCTACCCATGGCGAATTGTTTGGTCTAATAAAATTCCTCCCATCTAGATCCACTAGCCGCACCTTTAATTCCTTCATCTTGGTCGGTGTCATCTTGTTAGGTGGTCTACTAACAGGTTCAGCTCCTGGCACAAGATTTATCCGAAACTCAACAGCTCATTTCGATGGTAGTCTCGTAACCGGCTCAAAGACATCTGCAAACTCTCTTGCTACTCGAACCCGACTTAACTCTTCTCCTACTTCCATAGCACATAATAAAGTACAAACACTCTGGTCAGAATCTCCATTAAGAATATGATTCGGTTATGACTATCAGGGTGTCTTAGTGATATCTCCCTATCTTGGCAAAATATCCTAGCCTCATACTTACTCAACCAATCCATACCCAAAATGATTTCAAAATCTATGAAATCAAAAACGTACAAACTACATACAAACTTATGACCTAACAAATCAAGTTCTAACTGGTCACATCTCATCGCTAAAGTTGCAAACCCTTCTATTGGATTCACAACCCCTAAGGAAGTAACAAGGTATGTGGGTTCTAAGCATAACCTATCTGCCAAATACAAAGATATAAGTGAATGTGATGCACCGGTATCAAATAGTACCCAAACTGGTATACTCGGAATCAAAAGCGTACCTTCCATCACAGTCTTCCCTTTTTCAGCTGCAGTAGCCTAGCAGATGAGAGTCCAATAGCAAAAACCTTTTCCTTGTCTGCCCTGACTGGCTCTGGACACTGATTCTTATAATGTCCAGCTAGGTCGCAGTTAAGCACTTCACATTCTTCTTTTCTGCAGCCTTCTTCACCTTGCCTGACCAGCACTCATGAGATAATGACCTTTCTTATCAAACTTAAAGCAAACTAAATCAGCCTTTGCTTTCTTGGTAGGCTCTCCCTTCTGGGCTCCCTTCTTCTTAAAGAACTTTGTCTTATTTCCCTGAGAACCCTGGGTTTCAACCGGATTTTCTCTCGCACAAATAGCAAGCATCTCCTCATGTCGGATTGCCATCTCCATAACTACATTACAAGGATCACAGAGATGCAACAGGATTGCCCTAGTAATCTCAGGTCTCAATCCCCGAATAAAGCTCTCCTTCCTCCTGATGACGGTGTCTACAGTAGCATACCCATATTAGGACAACTCATCAAACTTATTAGCATACTCAATTACCGACATCTCTCCCTACACCAGATACATAAACTTTCTAAGCAATGTCGACTTGGCAACCTTAGACAAAAACCTTGTTCAACTCTTCTTATAAAATCTTCCCAAGTCAACTCCTCCTTTGGAACCCCGGTAATAACACTATTCCACCAATGAAGCGCTGCCCCTTGCAACTGCCTAGAGGCCAGCCTCCTCTTCTACTCATCATCCAAACCCAAATCAGTAAAGATTCTCTCATGGTGCAATAGCAAATTTTCCACTTTTATGGCATCCTCCGTTCCCATAAATGGCTTTCCACCAAGACTACTGTAGTCTCTGCTCAGCTTAGCATAATTATTCCCAACTGGAGCCATAGGATTAGCTCTTCCAACATTTCCAGCAACGCCAGCAGCAGCTCCTACTTACATCAGATTGACGAAGAACTAATACATCGCCCCCATATCCACTGGTGGATTTCCAACACCCACATTGGCATCTGCATTTTGGTTAGCATTAGCCTATCGAGCCGGGTTCCTTCTGGTGGGTTGAACATTTCCGTTGGTTGTGGTGCTTCCTCCACCGAGATTTCCTCTTCTGTTTCCTGCCTTCATATCTTCTTTCTCGTAAATCTACATACGAGCCTTAGTAAGATACAGAAGAACGGTCTAAGATAGAGGGGAATACGTACTTATATATATCTATATATCAAATATAAGTACGTTACTATAGCGTTAACCCAAACCTCGAGCTTATTTTCTGGTTCATTGGGCTATGTTTTGAAAAACCTTTTAGGTTTAAATTTCTTTTAAGTTTTCACAAACCTATGCTCTGATACCAACTTGTAAAATCCCCCACTTGGAGGCCCAAAACTAACAGCTATGGTGCTGCAGTCATCCATAGTTATTAATCATCGGCAACCAAATACAGTAATGTTAGATACATTGATATAATAGAAACACATGGATATGGAAAAATTTTAAAATCATAAAACAACTTTCACATTCCATTTCAAATCATTTCAAATTCATTACATAATCCCAATGCGAGAACCATGTTCATAGAAAATATAATTATTACAACATACGCCAAGAGCGACATATGAAGATGCCCCCGTGGATGATCAGAGTATAACATAGGCAATTTAACAACTTTGCCTTTACAACAACAACACAGTGGAATTAAAATAGATAAGAACTATAAATAGTTATTATGCCTCATGCACGTCTTCGAAAGCTTATTCGTCTAAAGAGGTACCTGAAAACCACAACTCTCAGACTACTCAAAATAAATTGAGCACCTGGGAGTTTAAGGGGAAAACATAAACTTCAAGTTAGATATAAAGCCTGGTATGAATAATAATCTACCATCTCAAACCATTTAGATATCTAGTAAGACCACGCTGCTTAGTGGAATGGGTTTTCTCCTCACTAGTATCCTATTCAAAACTTTATAAACCATATACTGTGCTCGTACATCCACAATGGTTAAAACATAGCAATTCAAAAATATTATGATGATATGCAAACAAGTAAATCAATTCTGGATTTCCCATCCCCATTCATTCCAACTACATGCCTTAGTTATAATTTCTAGGGTCACAATTAACCTATTAGTTTTCAAGGGCTGACTAATAACCTGTTTAATGTTTATGGACTCCCTATCTGATTTCATGGTTTTCATGGGATCACTAAGAACTTATTGGGTCCCTGCCAATATCTTCCTTGTTTTATGGGTTCTTCTTGAACCTATTAGCATCTCCAATAACTACCCTCATATCATAGTTTTTATGGGTTGACTATGAACCTATTGACTTTTGTCAATAACATAATCCTGATATAGTTTTCATGGGTTCACTACAAACCTATTGGCCCCTCCTAATAACTCTTTCTAATCATAGTTTTCATGGATTTACTATGAACCTATTGGCGCATGCCCATAACTTTTCCTAAATATAGTTTTCATGGGTTTACTATGAACCTGTCTATTTGACAACTTTAATGTTTAGGCATCCTACATTCTGGTCTATCTGACCCCCTGATGCAGTTCTACTCATTCAGGAGTCAACTCAATTTATATTCACTACCGGGTCAACCTAGCTGGTTATTCTACAATTTTCTCCCAAAAATGCAGTTATGGGTCCATTATAATGTGAATATACATATTAGAAGAAGCAAATATATTAACATAATAATACCAACATCAGTGTTTTAATATCCTTGAAATTAATTTCATATAAATCATGGTTAATCCCTTTAACCTATTATTTTATCAAGGAAAGCTTCTTCAAAAACTTCATAGTTTAAACCATATCAAAACTCCTATATCATTATGCCATGGTTTTCCTTTAAAAATGAGATTGGGTTATTTATTTTGAAAACTAAGGCTTTCGAAACCTTTGATCTTTACTTTCGAAACCATTGGAAAACTTCCTTTCAAAAGCATTCAAATCTTCTTTTCAAAACACTAGGCAACTGCCTTTCAAAACACTTTAAAACCTTTCATTCGAAACCTTTCGAATGTATTAAAGTAATACCATTCCATTATAGAAGCATATCTTCGAAACCATTTGAAAGTACCTATTTCGGAACCATTGGGTTTAATTTAAAACATATCTTATTGGGTCCAAGTGAATACAAGTGGAAGTACCCCTTTCGAAACCATTAAAAAGAGTTTGCGGAATAATAGATGGCTTCGGCACTATCCTTTCGACGGCTCAAAACATTTAAGTAAAACATTTAAAGGACAGCTTCGAAACCCTTTTCAAAGCCATTGCCTTCGAAACCCTTGAATCCTTTCGAAGGCTTTAGAAATTGGCTTAGTACAGGTTTAAACAAAAGCTACCTTTCGAATTGGTTGACGACATCAATCCATTCGAAAGGCATAGGGACGGCAGAAGGGTTTCGACTTGGTTGAAACTACCCTTTTTGAAAGCATTGATTTTAAAACTAAGTAACTCATTCGGAAGCTACAATTTAAACAAGAAGCGGCGACCCCTTTCGAAAGTAATTTAAAAAGACACCTACAAAAGCATATGTTTCGACTCCTTCAAAAGAATTTAGTTAAACAGGAAAGCGCATTTCTTTGGAAAATAAAGCAAAGGTTTCGACCCCATCAAAAGCTATGTTTTGACACCATGCCTTTTGCCCTTCTCCAATCCACTACGTACCAACATTGTGATACCTTATGTATTGGTTTCAGCTTAGTTTGTTTCGACCTGGTAGGTTTTGACTTTGTTGAAGGCGGAAGCATAGGGTCGATAGGTGCTTCTGAAAGAGGCGGAACCCACTTTTCTGGTTAAAGACTGATTTAATGCCATTTAAAGTAATTACTTTATAACTAACATGCTTATTTGTGAACCTTTAATTGGTTGCCATAAACTTTTCAAATTATTTACCAAAATAACTGCCGCATAATTTCAGATCTAAACAAAGATCAATTTTCACAATTAAGCCCTTCCATTAAGCAAAACAATTAAAACAACTAAATCCTTATTCTAAAATAATTTAATTTCCATAGTAAATTACTTAGGAAAAATTCCCCAAAAATTGTAGAAATTCACTTTCAATATGTTATCTAGTATATAAAAATTTCAGACCCAAATTCTTCACATAATACCAAAACTAATTTCTAAACCCAATATTCATAGTTTCCTTTGAAAATTCATAATAAATTTTCCATGGCTTGGAAAATTATAAAAATTAAAACCCATCTCCAAAATCATGTTTTACATAACATATAAATTCCTTATGGCATTTGAAATTCAATTTAAATGATTTACCCTAAAAACAGTGTAAATTATCAAACAATCTTGTTTGAATCAAATATGTTATAAAATCCACACATATCATCATAAAAAAATCATCATAATGGATTTAATCTTAAACTCGAAAATCAAATGATCATAAAAGAAAAATAGAGATGGTTTTGATTATTATTTACCTTGATTAGGATAAAGATTTTGAGATTTGATTGAGATTAATTCCCCTTGCTTAAATCCTTAGCTTTAATTTGATTTCCTCCTCTTTGGTAGTGGCCGGCTTCTCCCTTTGATTTACGTTTTATCTTTTTAGAAAGTTGAACCTGAATGGATAGGAAATTAGAATATTAAGGGTATGGGATTATGGTGCGGCTATTTCCTATAATACCCTTACGTTAATTAATTAACAAATAAAACCATTTATAAGCCCATTTATATAATTAATTAAGCTCGGCCTTTAGCTTATTTTCAAATCTCAATCCCCTTATGACCCTAAGATTTACATTACTCTATTTAATTTATCAAATTAAATCTCTTGAATAATGTTATTAAAAATTAGGGGTGTTACACATTGTTCCCTTTGTTGTTGTTGCTACGCTACCTTGTCCAGACACCATCGAGCAACACTATCTATTTGCTTGTTCCCGACATTTATGTGGCTTCTCCCTTCTTGTTTCTCCCCAACGTAGCTTCTACATCTACGCTACCTTGTCTAGAGTGAACATGCCTAAATTAAGTATAGTGGAAAAGGAACCTGATATTGAAGGAACTCCACATTTCAGTCACTTTTGCATCATGCTAGCTTCAAGTTGTCGATTACTCTCGTCAGGACATCTAGTATACTACAGGGGTATCTTTAGGGGAATCACACAAATGCTAGGTTTTGCACCATGCTAGATGAAACTTTGAGCTTCATGTCAAATTTTCACTCTTCTTCATTAATTAACTATAATGCATCATTTTGAAATCAACCTTAAATTAGGCTTTTTCATAGCCTGGAAAACTAAAAACTTTCAAACAAAACTTTCTCTCATCCATGCTTAACACATGACAAGCTTAGGTATACTAGTCTGTAATTCCTAGAGGAAGAAATAAAAAAAGATTATTTGATTACCAAATTCAAGCTAAAGAAAACTTTAGAACGTTTATTTAATTAGTTAGAGAATTTTAATTTAATAGATTATTTGATTGTAAATTCAAGGTAGTTGATCTAACGATAATGAGTTTTGCTCGAAGTATACTGGATCGGTCACCTCCCAGTTGTCCCATAGGTTCCCAAAGAAACTATAGATCACCCTATTGGAAAAAGTTAGGTGCTTAGCGAAATTACTGGAAAGACGGCTAGCAATAAGAGGGGTGAAAACGAGAAGTACTCGCTTAGTTTTAGTCAATGGGGGAAAAGTTCCTTCCAAAGCTACGATAGGTCTGGCAATGCCCATGGAAATAGAAAATGACAGATCGGATCCTAGGAGAAACAAGGCAGATAAAGGAACACGGCAGGAAACTAACATCAGGGAAAGATTTGTCCAAGACTGAGCTAACTACTTAACACGTAGCCAATCTGGATTTGACTATGTCATGGACGTTCTCCTTCCTTCCATTGGTCTAAGTATCCTGGATTCTCATTCGTTAGCTTTGGTTGTCAAAATAAAGGAATCAATCGGCCATAGTTAGTGATCAAGGTATTGTTCCATTATATTATTGCTTCAGTAGAAGTATCTGTTGTATGTAGTGAGGGTGGCAAAATAACATGGTGATAAATTGATAGTGAATGCTGAAACTCTATCAAAATATGATAGTTAACTATATTGATCAAAGTCATATTCCATGATTGAGGAAGAGGGTGACAAAATAAGTATAGTTATATGCAGTGAGCTTCAAATGGCAATATACTCAACCATTTAAGCCATAACACAAATATTAATTCGTGTGAAGTATTTATGTGAAGATAGTTTTCCCTAACTCATTATAAATGAGATCAAGATACTTTCACCCATGCAGTATCATGAGGACTGTTAGATGAGGGAGAAGTATTGCTTATTGGGTGTATATACATCGGCGCTAAAGAATTTTCAGCGTAAGTCGAATATCCATAGGTGATATAACTCTACGCCCATACCACATCCATTTTTCATCCATCACCCTTTAGCCAATTATGTTTAAAATTTATAACATAATATGTGTTTTACTTTTCATGTGGAGCATGTGCATGACTTATCCTATATACTCACTTTGAGTAAACCAATCTTTAACACATTTCGATTTATGTCATTTTAACCAACACAAGCATAAAATTGAAAAAATATGGGTCGACAAAATATGAGTATCAAATGGTAGATTCATAGATGATGTGGGATATGCAGTAATCAAAATATAAACACTAATGTATGCTCGATAATCAAAAAATATCATGATGACATTATTTAATTAAGTATAAAATGCAATATACTGAATCACCTAAGTAATGAATATAAATACTTCTGAAAATCATATAAGAATGTTCAATCGATCGTGATATGGTTCCAAAAGTAGATTCTCTATAAATATCTCAAAATTATTTTCAGTTGTATACTCCAATCTTAAACATATGATGTGAACTAGTTTTAGAGGTATTTGTGTAAAGAGGAGCGCATAGTATAAGGGTATACACATTAATATATCAAAACAAAAACATCAAAGGCACATCTCAAATGATTTACCATAAAGCTCAAAAAATCATTTTAAAAATCGTCTCTCTAAAATCATGTAGAATTTCAAAGACTTATCTCAAAAAGTTTTATTTCAAAAATTTATTTCACAAACTTGTTTCCTAAAGTTATTCTAAGCATTAAAAAATCACTCGAGAAGTTTCATATCAACATTTTCAAGTAAAATAATTCTCAAGTTAAGACTCTCTTATCAAGAGAAACTTCTCGTCAAAAACTCATATCAAAGATTTAGCCAAACGTCTTAGTTTAAAATATTCACATCGTGAATAAATATGGAGAGCAAACTTAAAGAAAAAATATCCTAAGAAATCAAAAACATATTTTGGGGTTGTTAGTTTAAAAATCTAAGAAGGTAAAAACATATTTTTTGACTTTTCAAAATAAAATAAATCAAAAACAAAAATGCAAGCTCTCTACATATGCATGAAACAAAATATGTGAAATATTAGTCAATCCGTAAGGCAAATAAGGTATTAAAAATATCAGACTAGAGGAATCATAAATTTTAAAAGTCATACTAGATATTTTAACAAGAAAGAACGGGTTACGCTTTCACGATAGCAGTTGTACTATGGGCTGGCTATGACGATCTGCAATGATACCTCAAATGCCACTTGTTACTAGGTTTCCCATAGTGGTGAAAAATGATACCATTCGTTATTCTCGACATGCCAGTGGTGGCGAATAATGGTGTCTCAAACACTGGTTTTACATCCGACCTCTTGAACTCTCATCATCAATGTCAAGCATGAAGAATAAAATAAGCTTCATTAAACAAGCATACCAGATACTCCATAATGTCAATCGAATTGGTTCCATATACGAATTTCTCAACAAAATCACCTATGTCAAATAGAAGCATAAAAATAGAAAACTCTCGAGATTTTGGTAGTTCAATATTGATGGTACTTATTGTTGCTTCTTAAACTTTTTCACAAGCCTTAGCATGATACATAATTATCAAGATTTTGATTTGTTTCTTGTTTGGAAATTATATTAGCTTAGGTAAAGGATGGCTTGGAAGATCAATTTGTATTGAGAAGATATGATGGAACACAAAGCAATTCAATGGTTGCATGCTTAATCTTTGTTATCTAAATGAAATGAAAAAAATCGAACTATAACATGTAAGTGAATATTATTTATATATTTTTATGCGAAACGCTTTTTTGAATCTTATGGTCTATGTTATATATAAATACACTAATCTTTTAAGCATAAACTTATGTGTAGCCTATTAGGAAAATTTGGATTAACATCCAAAATGCAATAGAAATAATAGGATTATATCGGTGGTGAGGTAGAACAAATAGAAAATTAATATCCCAAAATAAGCAATCATAGATTATGGATGCACAAATAGGAAAAAAAATCAAACATAGGATTTATAGTTGTTCGACTATCGTGAGATAATGTACATCCACTTGGGAATAGGAGATTTTATTGCTTTATGAGAAAAGAAAATTACAAGATTGTTATTAGAGGCTAAGAAGAAGAATATGAAGAAATACAACTTGAGTACATTATCAAATCTCTAAAGAACAAATGTCTCTACAACACTCTATTTTTCAAAGGGTTCATAAAATGGGAAATTAATTAAATTAGTAATAATAATAGGATATTCTTAAAGAGATGAATAAAATAATTTAATTTTAAGAATTTCCTAAGGATGATTTGGTTAATTAAGTGTGGGACATTTCATAAAGATAATTGAATGGACTAAAGGTAATTAAAGCAACTGAGGTTGACCTTGTTAATGAAACTAAGCAAAATAAGTTTTAGAATAAGAAGTATTTGTGTTAGAGAGATGTATTGGTGAGACTTGGCTAGAATATTAGCCCAAGCCAAAACCAATAGCCCATTTTTTAGCCACATCCCCTCATTCCTCACTATTTTCATCCACAAAACAAATTCCTAAAATACTAGTCAAGGTTGGCCAACATTTTGCAAAGTAGAGGAGAAAAAATAAAAGCTAGAAGATCAAGCTTTTAACTTTAAGGAAAAAGGAAGATAAAACATGGTTTTTCTTTAGCAAGGTGAATAAAATTTTCCCTAAAAAACTTACCTTACTCATATGGGTTTGGATTATATTACGCGTGAATGTTTTGATGATGAAAAAAATGTTGAATGATTAAACATTATTTAATTATGTTTAGAATCTAAAACATGATGTAATCATAATTAAGTGATTAAAAAAAGGTGATATGATGCTTTTAATGATGAAATTAGATGCATTTTCAATTTCATAATTTTTGGAATTAATTTGTAGTTTTTATGAATTCTTTAAGTTGAGAAAAAGGTTGATTTGGGTAATTAATTATTAAAAATGATAAAATTAATTATTTTGAGCTGAAATTTTAGGACAAGGTAAAATATGATAAAAATGATTTTTGATGAATTTTTGGGATTTTTTACATTAAATTTTGATCTCATATGAATTAATTGGTAAAGTAAAGAATTAATTAATTATAGATGTAATTAAAAATTTATGAAAAGAAAACTGTAAAGTAAGGAATCAACCAAAAGGAATTCGACACCACTTGGGATTTGGTGGAAAGTTATTACTTGATAAGGCAATGACTCGGTTTTCAATATAATTACAAATATGTCATTATTAAACTCATGATAGCCTATGTATTATCAACCCACGATAGCATTAAGGATATCAACTTGTGATGGATTTGGAAAAGACATGATGCAAAAGCACTTTTGAGCTTAGCCATCGAATGCTTCAACTTGCGTTAACCTAATGAACCTCAACATGCAAAGGCTAGATGGAAATCTAATATGCGAAGGCTTAAGGAAGTCAACTAGTGATAACTACTTGAAGTCAACATTCGATAGCTAATGGAGTGTCAACCCTTAGTGGTTACTGAAGCTCAACACGCGATAGCTTAAGAAGGTATCGACTTGTGATGGCTATCTAACCTCAACACGCAATATGTTGGGAAGTTGTCAACCCATGATAGCTTATAGAGCTAACCTACGATAGCTAAAACACTATCAACATGTGATGACTAGATGAGAGTTAATTAGCGATGGCCTAGGAATAATCAACATACGATGGCTATGGGATAAACAATGTGCGACCGCCAAACACAACTTTCGAAAGCTACGAGATAGCTAATGTGCGACAGTTAATGTTAACTCATGATGGCTTGGGAAGCTATATTTTTATCAGTAAAACAAGAAATACTTAGAGCATTTTGGAAAATGGTTTCCAAGTATAAATGAACTATTTCATAGGGATGAAATAAAGAAAGGATTTGTTTAAGTTAAAATTGTTTTAAATTATTTTTGAAATGGAAGAAAGCTTAGAGAAGCTAACAAACGATAGGGTATCATTTAAGTTTGAAAGATAAAAATATTTTATCTGAAGAAAGTGTAGGGTACACTATAAATAAATGAAAGAAAGAAGCTGAACCATGATTGTAAAGGTATACCGGCTCAAGGAGTTATTGGATGGTAGGATGCCTTGGCTATTAGTCTGAAGTCCAATGGTATATGGCAGGGTGTCATAATAGGGTTCAATCCTAAAAGATTTTTTTTGAATTGTAAAGGCATAGGGTGCTTAGCCCGAATATATATTAAAATAAGAAAAATAGAATGTACACTAGACATGTTATGAGACAAAAAGTCATGGACTAAAGAATAAAAAGAGGCCAAGAACAAAAAGGCCCATCAAAATTAAAAAAATACACAACAAGCCCTAAGACAAAGGGAATATGAACATTATTTAGGATTATCCAATTCTAGTTCTGGCTAAAGAGTGAAGTAAGGAATTGGATCTTCTCAAGCCACATAAAACCTTACAATGTATAACCTAGAGCAAGACAAACTCGATCCTTGACTTGTTCGTGAAGACATGGGCATTTCTCTCAGACCATATGGCATGTATAAATCTCTTGAGAATGAAAAGAAAAGTATACGATTTAGGAGATTGCCACTTGGCCTGAATGAAAATGTTCTTCCATTCAATGGAAGAGATGGTGAAGGCTTGTGAAAATGACCTTTGGCAAGAAGAGCAGTCCAAATTGAATTAGAAAAGATGCAGGCAAAGAAGAGGTGCACATTATATTTAGAGGAATAACCACAAAGCACACAAAGGTCATTATCAATGATTTCAATTCATAGAAGTCTGTCTTTGGTCTGAATCCCATTTTAGAGAATTTTCCACAGAGATAGAGTAATTTTCATAATACCACCAACAATCAAATCCTTAATGTCCATGGAAAAAATTGACAGTAACAAATAAGGCATAGATAGATGGCTGAATGTTTATATTTTCTATTCTTTGTAGACCAAAGGACATCAAGCAAAGGATTTTAAAATGCAATATATTAGATATTGCTCCATATCTGACCAACTATAGGAGAAGTCGAGTAAGGAAGGGTCGGGCAACCATTGACAATGTAGTTAGCAACGTTTGCTTTGAGGGGAATGGCAGTAAGGTGCTGAAGGTTATAGTTGATGACATTACTAAGAATAAGACCTGGGAGGCCCATGGGTCATTCCAAAATCGAAGATGAGAAAATTTCATTGGATTGCATTAAATAATAGGTAAGAAAGTCTACCTATATTTGAGAATGGAACGCCACATACAGGAGGCAGTGGAAGGAGTAGGAATTGACAAAAAACACATATATTTGACAAGATTACTTTGAACCCAGTTAGCATATATGTTATTATTGTTAGATAGAATGAGATCAAAAGTCTAGCAATAGCCGCTAGGTTTGTTAGTTTGAGGATGAGGATCCAAGGCCTTTAATAGATTTAGGAAGTTGCACTTTATTGAAGGCAATATAAATCACTTTAGATGAAAAGGCATCACGACGCCAAAAAAATCTGTTCAAGTCCTTGGAAATCATGGATATTAGTTTGGAAGGGAGGGGAAATTTTCTACACCGGTATGAGGATATTGATGAGGCAATCAATTGAATGATGGTCAGCTTACTAGCTTGGGTTAGCATTGTGTTTGGCCATGATGTTAATTTAGCAGTAAATCTCCCAAAAAGAGCATTCTGTGGTAGTTATTTTTTGGAAATAAGAGGTAAGCCAAGATAGAAGCATTATTAGGTGTTGTTGTAAGGAAGAGAAATAGACAATGTCATGCTTCTGTTGCTGCTTTTACCCAACAATTAGGATGCAAGATTTATTTAAGTTGATGGACAAACCAGTTATGTCTTGAAACTCATCAAGCGAATTATGGATGCAAGATATGTTGGCATGAATAGGTTAGTAAAGCAAACGAGATCATCTGCAAAGAGTAGGCTAATGATACAGGGATATTTGCATTTAGGATGAAGTTGAAGTTGGCTAGAAATGAACTTTTCATCAAGAATAGAACTGAGAATTTCCATCCCAATAACAAAAAGAAGAGCGTAAATAGGGTCGCCTTGATGAATCCCTTGAGTTCCTGCAAAGTAGCTATAGGAGCAGCCATTTCTGACAATGGAAAAAGTTCAGGAGGAGATACAGGAGTAGACCCAAGAAATGTAAGGAAGGAGGAAGTTCATCCGAGAATTAGCCACAATAGCTTGCCAACAAAGGGTGTCAAAGGCCTTATGGATATTGAGTTTCAACATATAGCCAGGGGAAACAGAGGTTCTATTGTATCCACTAAGAAGTTCCTAGGTTAGTGGAATGTTATCACTAGTCGAGCGGTTGGGGATAAAAGCAGATTGGTTAGGGCTAACTAGAGAGTGGATGACAATTTGAAGTCCGATGGTTAGGATTTTAGAGATAATCTTGTAAATGACATCGGCACAAGCGATGGGTCTGAAATGATAGACACAGTCCAGGTTATTAATTTTAGGGACAAGGGATACGTTTGTCATATTTTTCTAGGGTAGAGCTTGTTTGAGTGAAAGAAGTGTTGGACGGCCACAATAATGTCATGTCCAATACCAACATTTTAGAAAGAAGAAGGCATTGTAGTATTTAGGACTGCCAGAGCTATCAACATTTAAGCAGAATAGAGCAGATTTGATCTCCATGTAAGTAACCAAGGAAACTAGACTACCAGCTTGGAGCATAGATAGAAAAGGAAGTTTCATGGTAAAGAGCATTTGCAGGTTGGGCTAGTAGGGGTCGAGATTAACTAGGATAGATTTGAAGTATTGCAAAATAGCCTCATTGATTGGTTGGTCCAAAGTGAGGTTATTGCCTTGCATATCCATAACGGAATATATCCCATTGGAAGACTATTTAACTTTAAACTTGGAATGGGAAAACACAGTGTTCTTGTCCTCTAGCCTCTCATTCATATCTCTAATTTTCGGATGAGCCATGGTAGCTTCAATTTTAAGGCAGCAAATAATTTCTCAGTTAAGATGTACTCTTGCTTTGGTAAGGCAAAATTGAAAGGGTCTGCAATTTGCTCTTGAATAGGAACTAGGTTGGATCGAATTTGTGAGGATAGATTGCAGCCATTATCATAGACATTTTTGGCCCATTCCTTTAGCTTAGCTTTAAAAGATTTAAGTTTTGTCTACAGCCTATATGATGGAGTACCTAGAAACAAGTTGATTAAGTAATTAATTGAAGTGAGAGTGGGTAGTACAATTGTTAAAAAAATTGAAGGAGGGGGAATTTTCCTATTGTCATAACTACTCCTCAACTGATAAGAAGGGGGTTGTGATCAGAAAGAGTGGGAGGCAGAGAGAGATAGTGGATAGTAGGCCATGAAGCTAAGGATTGAGGGTTGTGGAAAACATGATCAAGCTTGCCGTAGGATCAAAATCTGAATCTAGATTTTTAATTCCAAGTGTGCAAGGGCCTAGAGGTAGGCATATAAAGAAGGTTAGCACTAGCAGTGGCTCGGTTAAGGGAGAGATTTCTTCGAGAGTAAGAGGGATGGTACCAATTTTTGGGTCAGAGCAATTCATGCAGTTAAAGATTTATTAACTGTAAAAGGAAGTTATGGTAGGGTGCCAAAACATCAGGGTGGTGTTATAACAAATAATTCGACAACATGAACTTAGCGGTTCAGGGAAGAAGAGGGGCTACTGACGCTTAGTAAGGATGCTTACAAGAATGTATTCAAGGTGCTTACGTTCAACCTCTTTAGGGAGTCAGGGTGGCTCTAGTTAGGGTGGATTCTATTGGTGGAATGAGTGGCCATTTCATCAGGTGATATTGTTTGAGAAAAGATAAAATTAGTAATAGACAAGCCTAGGGAGGCAATCGTTAAATAAATTAATGATAATTTATTAATGAATACCTAAAATAAGAGATTAGGCGGTGTTTGACTGGATGATGGATGATTCTACGACTTGGTTTATAATCGGATGTTAATTATATTGTATACTAAATTTGAATTGAAAACTTAAATATGACATGGTTCATAATTGAATGAAAAGTGTAGGGTACACTTATGAATTGAATGTGATAAACACGGATGCTCTTGATGATTATGCTTGTTTATATGACATGACGTATATTGCTAACATGATGAGGTGAGGTGAAAACCCATTCTATGTTAGTGAAATGGTTTTACTATGGATGATTATGTAAAAAATTTACGCATGTCAGGCTTTATGTCTGATCAATGTTTTTATTATTTTCCACAAATTCATGGGTACTCATTCATGCAGACTGAATTTATGGATTAGATAGTTATAAAATTTTGAAAAGATGAATAAAAGATTTCGAAGACGAAGCTGAAGGCTAATCCAGAGAATAAAATTATTTTGAAATTTATGTTATGTAAAACTGGAAAATTATAGGTGGATACGTGTCGTGTTGGCATTTGCATCTTCACATGTCGGACATGATACTACTCTATTCTTTTATTGTATTTACCTCAGTCCAGGAACAAAAAGAGTTAATGATGATGTGAATCTTGTAAAACAAATTTATGTAGTAGAAATTTGTTTAGCCGCTCAGTTTATCACCGAATCTCAAAAGAGTGTTTTGTGCATGGAGTTCCTTGACTTGAAGCAGGGAGAGATGACTTTGGCAAAGTACGTCCAGCGTTTAATGCTTAGTCAAAGTATGAAAGGGAGAATATTAATACTCTACTAAAGAAGAATGAGAAATTTATTGAAAGTCCGAGGAAGGGACTGAATCATAAGATGATGGCTCATCTGTTGGCTCCATTTGATATGGTGGTGGAAATGGCAAGAAGGTATGATTGCTTGTTTCAGTTGGAGGAGAAGGCTGATGTTAGGCCCAAGGATGGGCAGAAGAAAAGGTTCAATCTGTATCAGAAGGGTGGAAAGAATTAGAAAGGAGGAAAGGATTCTAGAAGGGGAGCTCATAGGCTAAATGTGGTAGATGTTACTTTCTTTAACTAGGGCCAAAAAGGGAATTATTCTACTAAATGTACTCAATCGGATAACAAGGATAGGGCTAAGTGCTTTATCTGCAATAGGCTTGGCAACGAGAAGAGGTATTGCCTGAAAGCAAAGAAAGAAAAGGTTTATACTTTAGAAGGACCTTCGTCTGGACCGACAACCAAGGAGAAAGGAAAGGTTGTGCTTAGAAGTATGATTTTGATTTCTAGTAAATCACCTAGAATTCTATTTGATTCTACTGGTATCAATCTTTCAGATAGATTTAAATTATATATTAGAGTTAGATATTACCTATTTGACTACGTCCTTGCATGTGGTTAATCCAATCGGTTTGTATGCAACTCTCGGATTAAGTTGCGCCGATCTTGAGTTTGATTTATGTGGATACTTGTTGTTTTGCGACCCATATGTGTTTGACTTGTAGGGTACCAAGTAGGATTTGTGTTAGGGAGATGTATTGGTGAGACTAGGCTAAAAGGGATATTGCCCTAGCCAAAATTACTAGCCCATTTTCTTTAGCCACGTCCCCTAATTCTTCACAATTTTCATCCAAAAAAAAAATTCCTAAAACCCCAGTCAAGGCTAGCCACTATTTTTCAAAGTAGAAGAGGAAAAAATAAAAGCTAGAAGATCAAGCATTCAACTTTAATGAAAAAGGAGGATAAAACTAGATTTTTCTTTAGTAAAGTGAGTAAAATTTTCCTTAAAAAACCTACCTTATCGATATGGATTCGAATTTTACTATGCGTGAATGTTTTGATTATGAAAAACATGTTTGAATGATTAAATATTTTTGTTGCTGATTTTGAGAATGAACCCAAATTGGTTATTGTTGTGGAGGAAGCCAACTCTGTTAGAGTTGAAGACGGATAGTTGTTAGACACAGGTGCTACCATTCATATACGCAACGATAAGTCACAATTCCGGACTTATAAAGAATGCACCACATCAGAAGAAGTAAAAATGGGCAATGGTGTTCACGCCAAAGTTGTTGGTATTTGTAATATTACTTTGAAGTTTACTTTAGGAAAAGTTCTGACTTTGGCTGATATCTTTCATGTTCTAGAAATGACCGCGGATCTAATTTCTGGAGATTGTCTTAACAAAGGAGGGTTTAAGTTAGTCATTGAATCATATAGTGTTATTATGTTCAAAAATAATGTATTCATTGGTAAAGTATATTCATGTAATGGGATGTTTAAAATGAATTTAACAAAACTGGTTTCTGCTTATATGGTTGAATCTTTACACTTATGGCATGGTAGATTAGGACATATGAACTATAATTATGTTCGAAATATGCGTAATTTAGGACTTATATCCAAATTTAATAGTGAGAATGTTGACAAGTGTGAAATATGTATGCAAGGATATTAAATTATAAAATAACACAAATTTGTAACTAGGACATCTGAATTGCTTGGACTTGTGCATTCTGATGTTGTAGGTTTACACAGTAAAGTTTCATGAGGAGGAAAAAAAATACTTTGTACATTTATTGATGATTATTCGAAATATGCTTATGTATACTTTTTGTTTGAAATGGTACTTTATATATAACATGTCACTAGGACAATGTATCACATGTCAATAAACGTTTGAATCATGCTGTGCAAGTTTCGAACTTGTGACCTCTCGTACCAAAGCCGAATCACTTAACACTTAGATAATGGTGCTTGTCTGCTTATGTATACTTACCAAAAAGTAAGGATGACGTTCTAACCAAATTTATTACATATAAAGCAAAAAATAAAAATCAATTAAACCGTAAAATTAAAGTACTACGATCCAACAAAGATGATGAATATAAATCAACAGAACTATTAGAGTTATGTGAATCTAATGGAATTGTCCAAGAATTTACACTACCTTATTCACCAGAATCAAATGGTATTGCTGAAAGGAAAAATAGAACTTCAATTAATATGGTTAATTGTATGTTGTTAAGTTTTGGCTTATCTGATTGTTGGTGGGATGAAGCACTTTTAAGTGCATGTTATATCCTAACTAGAGTTGCTATTAAAAGAATTAACAAAGTTTAATCAAAACCTAATCTTAGTCATTTGAAGGTATGTGGATGTTTGGCTTATGTGAGAAAACCACTTCCAGAAATGACTAAATTAGCAAGCAAACATATAAGTGCATGTTTATTAGATATGCCAAAAATAGTTCTGCTTATAAATTTCTGAAATTAGACAAAAGTGAAATTATTGAATTAATTGATGCTGAATTTTTTGAGTATATGTATAAATCTTCCGAATAAGGTAATACCAAAATTCACAGTACTACTAAGAAGATTCATGAAGAATCGACTAAACCAAATTTGAATATAAAACCCCGCAAAAGCAAGAGACGAAGGGTTGGAAAAGCTTTTGGTCCAAATTTTTTGACATGCTTGGTAGAAGGCAATGTAAATAAAATTACACACCAAACTAAGATAAATCTTAGTAATGATGGTGATCCGATGACTTATATGGAAGCAATAACTTATCACGATGCAAGCATTTAGAAAGATGCAATTAACGATGAAATAAATTCTATCATGTCAAATAAAACTTGGACATTGGTTGATTTACCATCGGGATCAAAACCAATAGGAAGTAAATGGATTTTCCAAAGAAAATTAAATGTTGATGGTTCTATTAAAAAATACAAAGCAAGGTTGGTTGCTAAAGGTTATAGGCAACGCCATGGTATCGAATAATTTGATACATACGCTTCTGTAGCAAGAATATCTTCAACACATCTGTTTTTATCGCTTGCTTCAATTCACAATTTAATTGTCCATCAAATGGACATAAAAACTGCATTTTTAAATGGTGAATTGGAAGAAGAAGTGTATACGAAACAACCTGAAGGATTTTTTTCTACCCAGATATTTTACCCAGACAAGAGAAGAAAGTTTGCAAACTCATAAAATCTCTTTACGGATTACAACAAGCTCCAATGCAATGGCATGAAAAGTTTAACAAGGTCAGGTTGTCAAATGGGTTTAAAGTAAATGAAGTAGGCAAGTGTATATATTCTATGTACAAAGATGGAATATGTGTTTTTATTTTTTTGTATGTAGATGATATGCTAATATTTGGTTCAAACATAGAAAGTATAATGGAAACTAAGAATTTTCTAGAACCTACTTTTGTCCTGAAAGATTTGGGAGAAGCAAATGTAATCTTAGGAATCAAAATAGTGAGAAAAGAAGGATCAATCTTATTGACACAATCTCACTATATTGAAAATATCCTTTAAAAGTATGATCACTTAGATCGTCCTTTAGCAAAAATCATGTCGATCCTAATGTCAAGTTAATGAAAAATACTGGTAGGTATTGCGATCAGTTAAGCTAGTATGATTGGCGGTCTTATGTATGTCATGCATTGTACTAGACCGAATATAGCATATGTTATAGGAATGTTATGCTGATTCACTAGAAATCCAAGAAGAGAGCATTGGAATGAAATTTCAAGGGTTCTAAGATGCTTGAAATGGAATGTGAACTATGGTTTACATTTCCAAGGAGATCCAACTGTACTCCAAGGTTATAGTGATGCAAGTTGGAATAGTATGGAGTCGAACTCTAAGTTCACTTCAGGATGGATGTTTACATTGGGTGGTGTTGCCATATCATGGAGTTCTAAGAAACAAGCATGCACCCAGGATTCAACTATATTGGAAGAATTTATAGCACTTGCAGATACGTGTAAAGAGGCTGAATGGTTAAAAGATCTATTGATAGGTATTCTAATTTGGATGTAACCTACCCCAGCTATAACGGTACATTGTGACAGTCAAGCCATTTTGTACAAAGTAGCACAAAAGACTTATAATGGTGAGCATATACATCTCAACTTTAGGCATTAATTTCTTAGAGGATTACTTAAACGAGGAGTAATTATAGTTGACTTTGTTGAATCAAAGAATAACTTAGCAGATCCTTCGACGAAAGGACTAGATAGAGAGATGATTGCGAAAACATCAATAAGAATAGGATTAAGGTCTATGTGAGTTTATTCTTCAATAGAAACACTACATATGTTATGAAAAACAAGCAAAGTTCAAAGGGTACTAACAAGTTGAAATATAATGTAGTAGATACACTAGAGTACAACATTAAATCCCATTTATAAATCTCTAGTGTATGATTTCTGCAAGATAGAGGATGATGCAAATTCTTAATGGGTTCAAATATGTGAAGGAGTGACTTGTAGAATCACTTAAGTTAGAACCCACCTATATGAGTAAGAAAGTTAGGACTTTCTATGAGATTAGACCATCTCTACAGCACTTATGATATTAGGATATTACGCAAGGTCATTAATGTGTAGGAACAAAGAATTACACACTGCTATTAAATTAGTATGTGTGATGACTCCGGTAAGTCGCTAATATGGTCCTTGGTTCAAGTTACATTTATCATAGCACTTTGAAAAAACTTTGAGTTGTTTACACTAAGTGAGCTCAAAGCCGCAAGCTACTTTCATATATGTACTAATTTAGACGATGATGCTTAAGCAAGTTTTTTTTCTTTTTCTTTTTTTAAACTACGGCGGCATGATCTCAAAAGGGTGCGTAGGCAATCACATAGTGAAGCAGCCCATTTAAATATAATATCGTTTCATAATTTTTTGAAAAATGGTGGGGATTATTGAAAGTTTTTTCATAAAATTTTCTCAATTATTAGTTGTTACGGAAGGGGTCTGTGGTGTGGAAACCCACCTAGGTGGGATGTAGAGGAAACGCCCCCGCTGATGATGATCGACCTATAAAAACGGATGCTTCTCTCCTTCTATAAATACAGATCCGATAATTTAAACGAATACCATTTTCTCTTTCTTCTGTTTTCGAAATTATCAAATAAGCATCATCAGAAAAACTTCCAAGTACTCTTTTGATCTGTGAAATAATTACAACTTGCATAGATATTCTTCATTGTATCCAGAATGAAGGTTTTTGATCAACACTTACTGATAGTGATAGGGAAAAACATTCTTGAAAAAAAACTATTTGTTCATGCTTTGAAGCAACAAATATTCTCTGAAATTCCCAACACTTATGAAACCATTTAAAATTTATACATATCTCAAAATACATTATTAACGATAGTACACTATTTACTTCTATTTTACAACTATGGACAATGAGTTTTCACTAACAATATAAAATAATAACAAGAATTCAGCCTGTAATGAGGTTGTGAACTTTTATGATAGATATCAACGAAAAGGCATATGTTAACCATTCATAAATAACAAGTTTTTGATTCCCCGATTTAACCAAAGTTTATTATATTAGTGAAGCGGTTATCTACAACATTTGCTCCTGTAACAACGTTGCTTATGTTAATTGTGTAATATAGCAAATTAAATTATTTAATAGAACAAGAATGAACGATATTTACGTTATATAGTATAAACTAAAGCAAAGAATTTATTTTCAACATCTACCAATGAAGTTACATGCATTCAATTTTCTTACATCTTTTTGTAGACAAAACAAAGTATTGTTATTTTGCATAACCAAGCTGGTTCTATAGCGTCCATACCACTTTACAAAATTTAACGAGAGTGAAGCACAAATGCCTCAGTAGCTAGATAACCAAACATCAATAAGAAAATATCACATGCTGAATTCACAATGCTCAAAAAATAGCTACTATACATACAGCTAATTAGTCTAATCAAGTAAAGAAATAAAACACCTTCTTCGAGTTTGGAAACTTGAAGGAAGGGTCGAAGTTGTATATGATAAAGATACGTTTTACTTTGATTCTTCATGTTTGGATGATAGAGCTAGAATTTTGGAATCGGACCATTTCATAAAATTTTGACAATGTTTTCATCAATGCCAAGTGGGCTCCTACCATATATAGAGCCCGTGAGCAAGTTGAATCCATTTGAATCTGGGCTAAACAATCTAATACCGGACCATCACTATATCAAACATTAGAAGGCCTAGTTGGATTTTTAGTCATATGGGGAAAATTATTTGTTTCGATAAAGCCACTGAGCGTAGAGATAGGATGGCATACGCTCGTGCTGGTTGAGATATCTCCCATGAAAGAGCTTCCTTCTTCCATTCCTTTTATCTTTTCGAGAACATTACCGGTCATGTTCAAGTTTCTTTCCTTTCGAAACCCCATATTTTCTCTACATGTTGTTCCTTTAGGCATACTGATTCCATATGTATTCGTTCCATTCCATCTGATGAGACCGATCCCGCATCTCATATTCCACCATTACCCCATTTGCATAAAGTCAAAGCTAGAGTGCAGCGTGTTAAGCCATCCGTTGTAGCCCGACTTGGTGTTTCATCTGTTTCTTTTCAGAAGCTCCCCTGAGAAACTCCAAGCCTCTCCGGCCATTACCTTTCCCTAGAGTTAAACACTCATGATCCCTCTCATAGCAAGTCTCTCTCGCCATCTACTCCAGACTCTGCTTTTTCGGATGATGACCTTGATGAAGGCATTATGTATGATCTGCACCAGACTGCACTCATTTCTATTTTCTTACATCTTTGTTTTCACAGAACAACACAATGTGCAAAACAATATAAGCATGCTATGCTCCAAGTAAAATCGTGTTAATTTTTATTACATTCAAAATAATTGGTTTGCAATTTTTAAGAAAAGGTAACTTAAAATGATTAGTTATAACACTTTTTCTTAAATGAAATGCAATCATTATAGTCTATATCTATAAATTTTGGAATAAACAATTTGCAATGCACCTATTCATACCAGTAGTGTTTTCTAGATTTTAATACGCAACACAGTTTTCTTGATATAAGTTGTTTGATATTTGCTTCTTGAAATTTTTCTATCTAGAGTTGGTAGAATATTGAAACAATGTTTGTTGTAGTTTGCCTAAGATTTGACTTTATAACTTCTAAACAATTTGTTTTAGTCAAATTGTAGAATCGTGGAACTCATGCATTGGAAACAAATATGAGAATGTCAATTGCAAAATTTCATGCATCTAAGAAATGCGCAAAAGGCATTTTGCTACTTCAGATGTTTGTGGGTAAATTTGGACTAAAAAATATCACTTAGGTAATAAGTTATTGGAGGACTTATAAGGATAGCTTGATTCTAATATTTCTACTAATCAACTTGGTTTGATTTGGTGTTAAGAGTTTTTTTATCATGGAGTATCAATTTCTTTCTTAGAAGATTTATGAGTTATAGCTTTTGCCTTAATTCTTAAGTTCATAAGCATTTCATATTCAAGTTCAATTTTTTTGGATCATTCCTTTTTTTTGTTACCGGTAGAAGGTCATTGCACAAACCAAAATTACTGTAAAAAAAGCCCTCCAAGTAATTTTTCATCTAAATTTGGATACGATTCTTTGAAAGTTTACACTTAATCTACTTTATACAATATCAGAACCTCCTATTATTTTTTACAAGTGTTGTATACTTTACTTCAGCAAGCACATTAGTTTTTGTTTGGTAATCCAAACAAAAAAAGTTTGAATAAAAAAATTCAAATTGTAATTAACTTAGCTCCAGTAATTAATCAACATACTTCGGAATAAAGAAGTACAAATGCGATGATTTTAACATGGTTTCTTGAAAAATTATTATTGAATTTCCTTAAAATAAAGCATCGTTTGTATGGTTATGTTTAACATTTAAAATAGATCAGACTTTTGTACCCAATGTATATATGTTACCTATATTGGTTGTATATTATAGTATGACTGTAGTTATTTGTAATACTACTTTAACTCATGATGTTATTATTCATTTATATAGTGCACAAGAATGTGACTGGAAGAATTTTTGAATCCAATACAAGAGATGGTTGTCCTTCCTAAACTCCAGTTATGAGATGGTTTTCCTTTAAAAATTGTTTATTCACTTGGTTCTTGCAATGCTTATAAGGTGCTTTTCCCTTCTAATCTTTTATAGTGCATTTTGAACACTTTAGCAAGTGTTTGGATGCTTCTTTAATTAAATATTAGCTTACTCTATTATGCTAAAGTAAAATAAAAAAAATTATGAACTTATTAGATTGTCTTTGGAAAAATATTACTCCTAATAAAATCCAAATAAGACAAATTCATTTCGGTAAAGATACATGTGATGTAAAAAAGTTGACCATTTAGTTTTTTAATTGTACCTACATGGTTTTGTCATTGATGAAATTTTAGTTTCTTTTAAATTTTATATGTGCTTCTTCTACTTAAGAGAATACTTGAAGTATAAAGTAATGATTTAGATACAGCAAGGTCAATAGTTATGCAAAAGTTAATGATATTGAATTCGTTATTTTGTCTCTTTTGAACAGTGTTAAAGGTTGTTTCTTTAAAATACTTACCGACTTACAAATATGTATAGGCTTCTCAACTTGGAATTGCATATGTTCTTCCAAATTTTTAGTTTAGCGATGACTTGATATGTGTTACTTTCAACAATAAATGAAGTGTCATTGCATTGTAATAACTATATACACCAATTTAATCAAATATGGGCATATGTTCCGTAAAATAAACGATGTCAATTTGTTAAGTGTTATTAAACAAATGGACGAATATCATGGATTTGTAATTAAAATGTTATATGATGTATTACTATCATAGGAATATTATATATTATAGACTAAACTATTTACTAATAGTTCTTAGGTGGAGCAAGGTGTGTTGGTGTATGAGATGATGGGAAATAGAAATTAATGGAGGTTACAACAGAGGTTGGTTAAGAACATGCACAAAATGCAGAGCAGTCAACCAACCAATCCTTCGAACGGTACTTTACCAATTGGTTGCATACTTTAGTAAGTTCTAATATAAGTCTAATGATTGTATTTGACGTGTTGAGTTTGTTGGCAATAGGTGTGTACAGGGCCGGTCCTAGGAGTTTTGGTATCTAAAGCCAATTGTGAAACCAAGGCCCTTATATAGAAACTAATGTTATACTCGTCAACTAAATCATCATAATAATTTATATTATTTATAAATAATGAGAAGAGGGAAAAAAGAAATAACTTTATTCGTAACAATAATTCAAGTTATACAACCAAATTAATATTAATTGCTTATGAACATTTTCCTGGCCTTTTAACTTGCAAAATTACTAATAACATTTTCATATTCAAGTTCATTGACCATATCTTATTCAATTGATAAAAGTGCCAAACCATTAGAACATACCAATTTTTATTTAATCCTTGATAACTATTATACAAAGCAATCCTTAAATTAATATACAATTAAGTAACTAATCTAAAACCATAACATATTATCAAAATTGACATCATGGTACATAGATTTTTTTTACAATTCGTTCTAGGTGTTGGGTTCGTTCTTACAATAGGAGCGGAATATAATCTTTAGTTAATAAATTTCACAGTTTTCCTATCAGCAGACTGCTAATTTACTTTGATCAGGAGTGACAACTTAAAAGGACAATGTGCTTATTCGTTTTTTCGCAGCCGATGATTTACCTTGGGTGTTCTTGGGATTCTAATCATGTTATTTATGGACTTTAATGTTGTAAGTAGTAACATGTATCGAATATTGATAATTAATATTGCTTTCTTGCAACTTCAATGTATATTCTTTATTTCTTTTAAACATTCTATCTCATGTCAGCTAAATTGTCTACAACAAGTTAAAATAAAACATTTCATGAAAAATGGGTTTGCACTTTGAGGTTATGCATAATCTGCACTATTTTTCATCTGGTAGTAAAACTGGCATTATAAAAAATAATTGTAAAGGCTATTTGAGCAATGTTTATCTTACCTGCCTCAAGATTTATGGATTAAGGTGCATCAAAAAGTCAAGTTAACACAAACTTATTAACAGTATCTTTCATTAGTTATCATTCCTAAACTTTTCCTCGATTCATTTTATTTCTATACTACACTCTAGAGTTTTATTGAACACATTAAAAAGTTTGTTACGGTATAATAGCTACAAAAAACTAAAAATTAAAACATACATTAAGTAGTACCTTTGCAAGTTTCAATGCCCTAGCCATTGCTGTCTAATTAGTGCTTCTCGTCGAGGTCAATCGGAGACTTGGAGGAGTTGCTTCACTGTTGATTAATTTGGAGGAGATGATGTCGAGATGGAGTCATCGCCGCCTATGCCTCCCCGTCCGTTGTAGTCGCTCGTGAATTTATTTTTCCTGTATCGCGATTGTCGATTTTTTTTGGCTCTTGTCTACGTTGGGAAGATGGTGCCCTAGATTTTTTAGGGCCCTAAGCGAAAGCTTTTGCTGCTTTGGGGAAGGGCCGGGCCTGGGTGTATATAGTGAGTCTACATCTCTTACTAAATAGTCGCTTAATTATCTGGACTACTTCGTGTCACTGTAAAATTAAATTATTACCATGCTCCTGTTACTTACATTACAAGTTTCTATCATATAGCATGCATTTTTTGCATGCATTACTTGCCATAATCATGCTCACTAATGAGACACATAAATATTTGATTCTTTGCATTTAAAGTGATTATATAATAACACAAAACCATTGGATTTTATATCATAATTTGAAAACTTAAGTTCTATATATTGAAGATACATGATTATTATGAGTTTTAATGTAAAATTATGTTTCTCCTTCGTAATTTGATAGAGTTAGGGGTTTGCCCTAAGGGTGATTATGTAATTTTCCCATAAACTTAATAGCATAAACAGTCTTTATTGTAATAAATTATGCTTTTAATTTTATTTTCTTTTATATGTATTGTTATATAGAGATATAAATAAATTATTGAATACATTATACATATATATAAGTAGAAAATTCTTAGTGGTAATAATTTACCGATTGTACTTACATATGTGTTCATAACCGTGAGTATTTCCGATATATACAAATACTTCTAAAATGTTCCTATCAAGACATATTAAAGAAAGATATCGATACGTTTCGTATATAACCCTCTCCAAAAAATGGACAGTGAATTACTCATGATCATTGTGGTTGTTTGGAACAATAACAGAATGACTCAACGAGAGTCTTTTATAGGTTAATATACCTAAATCAAAATAGAAGATCTCACGGTAATGACATATAGTGCCCTTTAGACTTTAGAGAATTGTCGATTGAGTAACTAAACTATACTTTGATTATGGTTGGTCACATGAGGCATTGTGATTTTGCTACGATCATAGTTGGATATATGTTGAACTACTTTGAGTGAAACACTGCACAAGAGCGGATTCGTCTTCTTTGTTGTAGAATGTTAGTATCACTGTAATTGTTAGTCAACTTAAAGTCAAAATCTCTGGCTAGAGTAAAGCAGTTAACCAATGAGTGTTATTGGATTAACCCAAGGGTTTTAAAGTAGCATACACAATTAAATATGGATATTAATAGAATATTTTGACCTTATACTTAACACTAAATATTTAAGTGATATAGTGACAAAGGAAAGAAAACGTTTGCAAAATATCATTGTTAAGTGTAGCTTAATATATATTAGAAATTGGATTTTTTCTAAATGATCTGCAAGCGATTGACGTGTACCCAATAATGTACTTCCGCAAATTCCATAGAGGCTTTAGTATTGAAATTGTTCAAATATAACCGAGGACCGAGTTCACACCAAAGAGTCAACACAACCCTATTGTTAGTTATTTATCATTTCGATCTATGTGAAATTAATATATAAATGTTATAAATTAATTGTAAAATTAAAAAAATATTGTATTGAATTTTAAAATCATTTTAATTGTCTATTTAAATTCCCTAAAAATTATTTTAAATGATGTATAAAATTTGTATGTTGATTTAATTAAGGAGCGGCTTTGAGTAAATGAATTAAATAAATGATTTAAATGTTATATCATTTAGGCCCGAGATTTGGAAGCCCGGGTTCAATATATTGCCGACCATAACATGTAGACAAAGTGGGGGGCATATTCTCCAAGGATCTGAGAGAAAGATTATAGATATTTGGGATCTAGTTTTGGCTATAAGTAGCCAACCCCTTTACATTATCTCTATGAACAAAACATACCTAACTCTAGCCTCTAGCGGACATTATTGAAGCTAAGAATATGGTTTTACATCCCAATGCCAATGAATTATAGCAAAGTGCTCTAGGGAGGAGATAACCAATAATCGAAGTGTTCAATGATTGGCAGGATCACTATAAGGCGGCGTTCTCTTTATTTTAGTATATTTGAATATATAAATATGTTCGTATTTGCTAATTAGCCTCATCATGAATTTAGCCATGAATTTAAAAAAATATTTTTGAAAAATAATAATTATTTAAAAATTAAATTAAACATTAAATTATATATTATAAAATAAACATTTTATGTATTTGGATCCTTTTAAACTGTTTTTTGGTTTTATATACAAAATAAAAATTCTATAGCTATAAGGGTTTTTTTATTATACACAGACACATACATACTTATACACACACACATATGGAATTCAAATTAATAAAAAATAAAAAATTTACTCACGGTTTGGAATAGTAAAAAATATTTTATTTCATTATATAAAAATTAAATGGTTTTAAATTTTAAATATTTGAAAATTTCAAATATAAATATTTTATATTATTATATCTATAAGATTTGACATATTAAAAAATAATATTTTTGACAGCAAAGTTTAAATAAAAAATATCTTAATTGAATTGGTCAAACCTTTTGAATTCAAATTATTAAATATATAAATCTTTATAAATTTAATAATATATATATATTATTCATCTGAATAATTTAGTTTAAATATATGTTTATATATATAAGTCTAAAATATATTATAATATATTTCTAAATAGTCAATGACCTCTAGCTCAAGTGGTTAGATGTATGGCTTTTTAAACAAAAGTTTTATAGGTCATGGATACAAGCTCCTAAGACATCGTAACAAATGCTCTAGTTGAAGAAAGTATCGCTCTTGTTATCAAAAACTTAATTTTAAATATTTTTTTATTTTTTTAGCAATATCCTACTATATATATATATATATGTGTGTGTGTGTGTGTGTGTGTGGCTCTATGTATGCACGCGCGCATGTGTGTGTATACATACTAGCTTAAGAGGAAAGTGGTATAGCGCTTGATACAGAGGTTTTGAAGATAATGGGTTTGAAACCATATATCAAAATGAGTACTCTACTTGAATTAAGTATTGTAGGATCATGCAGTGTACCCTAGGGGGATTGAATAGGCTATTTAAAAATATGCTAGTTCTTGAATAAAATAATGCACAGAAAAATAAATGCAATAAGTAAATGACATAAGGATTTAACCAACTTCAGGCTAATGCCTACTGCTGCCCCAAAAGTTACTACTAGAATTATATATATATATATATTCAACTCTCTTACAAACACTTTTAAACACGCACTCCCTTCTAATCTGAATATACTAATTCTATGTCTAGTAACCTTGCCTTGATTTTGTCCCCAAGTCAAGAATTCTTGAACTACCATCCGCAGTTCAAACCTAGATAAATCTAGAGTTTTTGAAAAGGAAATACAAAATTAAAATATAAAAAAAAACACCCTTGTAAAATTTTCTATCATGTGACTACTTCTCAGCTTTGAGTCGGTGCATTCCGAAGTACCAAGTTCCAACGACGAAGTGACGATTGAAGTTGGTCATGATTTGATCGGAGATGATACAATAAGACTAGGTTTTTCGTTGATTGGCGAATTAAGAGGGATTCAGTGGTTTTTCTACTGATCTGATTGGATATAGAGAATTGTAACGATACAGCCTTTCGACGCTCGAAAGTCGACATTAATACGTCCACGGTATCAAATGTCGCACAATCGAATGCCGGAAAACCGAATCATTAGGGTTATAAAGAAGAGGTAGAAGAAGACGGAAGAAAAAGAACAGAAACAATATCAGAATCTCACATTCACAGCGGAATAATATATATAATAGATGAATGAATAATCTTTATAACAAAGAACTATATCAGTTTATACATTACATCATATCATCAGAGTTTACAACAACAACACACATCACTGGACAGTTATATAACTTGTCCTCATAACAGAATACACAGCGGAATAATAATATAAGTGATACGTCTCGCCATCCAGCTCGTCTCTTGAGCTCCAACGTAATCCATCTAGATCCAAATGATAACCTGACTCTAGGCTGCCTGTAACGAAGCGAATTTTGCCCGCTCGAAAATCGACATCCATACTTTACATCCTACTTGAATGCCGCAGATTTGACCGTTCAAATCCGAGTCGCCGGAGCTTATAACACAATTAAGTAAATAACACAGCGGAAGAAAAAGAATAATACATTGATATACAATATCTGATACAATATCTGATACAACAGAGTGATACAATGAATATCAATATACATCAGAGATATGATACAAGAAATAGCAGCGGAAAAGAAAACAATAACATCAGCAGCGGATAGAATTTCTCCAATAGAATGCACAAATCCATAGCTAGCGGAAAGCAAGGTCAGTCGTCCAAAGACTGACTAGCTCTAGATAATCTACTCAACCTGAATATCTGAAAACCCCAACTCTAGACTGCTCGTGTAGAAAATTATGAGCACCCAGAGTTTAGGAAAGGAACAATAAACTCCGAGTCAGTCGTGGGACTGGTGTGAGCAACAAAAACACAGTTTATCTTTAAAACAAAGTAAGATTGAATTTCGCAATGCTTTTGGAAAATGAAACTACCATAAGGCCTCCCGCACGCACACACAATGCAAACGCAGAATCGAAGGAGATTTCTCCTTATGATAGTTAAAGATGCTTACTACGTAAAATCATTGAATATTATTACTAGTGCATAGTGAAGAAAACATTTCGAAAGTATAATATTAATCTTAGCCAACATAGACATTCCTAACTATGCCTACTATAGCTACCATCTAAACAGTGGTGACCACCATAAGTAAATGGCAGGTTCTATAACTAAAACCGTACAAGTTCCGTATTGGGAAATGGATTTCCAACAAATTGTCAGGCTAAGGAACTTCCTATGCCACGAAGGAAACGCCTCTGGCTGGACGCTCCAAGAGACAAACTGCTCTCTGCCAACAAGGCCGGGTTACCCCTGTAACTAGGTAACTCACGAATATGCCATCCCCCGGTCCTTTGGGACCTTTATCCGAGCACTCGGTAACAACATCACACATAATAAATAAAGTGTGTCTACATGAGTAAGTATCTGGGCTCCATACCATGATACCACCCCTTTCCAGAAGGAAATGACATACCCTAAAGGGCGCGACCCTCATAACCTTACCGCAACATTCCTGTTTCGACCATTTCCGGGTTGTGAGGCCCTGACGAAGTCTCGTCCACAAAGCTACGCTTTGTCACAAAGCCATGCTTTGGGTCAACAGATGATCAAAGAAATGATCACAAAGATAAATGATCAAACAAATGATCATATCACAAATGATCAAACAGTGATCATCACACAGCAACACTCAGCATGTCACATTACCAAATTGGGAGTATATTGCTGATAACCTTCAACTACATAACATATGAGCTCGTACGTCTCAGAGAAAGGTGTTAAGCTAAGAGAATAAATTCTCCGCCACCAACATAAATGTATTTGAAAGAAATCTGCTTTATATCTCAAAATGTAATGTCAGACATGTAACCATACAAGTCTGTTCCGGGTTCGAACAGAACCGAAGGCACTTCCAAAAGAAGCCCTTGCAAATCCGAGTATTCACAATCCCGATCGGACTTCCCATCACTTAGGAAATCTCTATACCGGAGCAACTCAGTGCAGAGACAATCGATAGGTTATCCTACCGTTTTCGCAAATACCCGGTCTTCAACACCGGTCTTCAAATGCTATCCATATACGACGTATCATTTATTCGGAATGGGTTATGTGACACAAAGGTCCTCTCCCGGCTAAACCGAATAATGAGTGCAATATTTAAAAATATACGGATATTGGGATTTCAGTTAAGTCACAACTTAAACCCAAACTTTCTTTTCAAATGGTTTAACAAATTACCATTTTCAAATCTTTAAACAAAAAGATTCATTTTAATAACCTTTAACGGTTTAAACAATTTCCACACCTTAATCTTTTAAACAAAAAAGATTCATTCACAGATTTTCCAAATTAATTCCCCTTTCAATTGGATTAACTCATTAAATCTTTAAAACAAAGATTTAACTTATAGCTTTCAAAACAATTTCATTTCGAATGGTTTAAACAAATCATCATTTGAAATCTGTTAAAAATAAACAGATTTAATTCATAGCTTTCAAAAAGAATTCATTCATAACTTGGAAAACCATTTTTCAATTCAATCTTGAAATTCCTTTAATTAAACTGGAATTTCATTTCTTATCTGAAAGCTTTTATTCTTTTAAAACAAACAGTTTCATTTTGGAAATCTGATTCATTTATACGAGTTAAGGTTCTTGGGTTAAATCCAAATTCTCAAAATTTTACTTTTAAAATGGTTCAAATTCATATAAACACATTTATAACATTTTTAACCGTAATTTCCAAATATTGAATTCAATTCAAATATTAAATTCAAATTTAAGTCAAATTATTTAAATTTCAAAACTTAATTAAGTTATTCGAAAATAAGACTTATCTTTGAAATTCCATTTCAAAAGCTTTTCACTTTAAACCCAAATTTCCAATCTCAAAATCAATTGAAATTAAAATTTCAATTTTAAAAACATCAAATTTAAATTATCTGTGACTTAACCGATTTCCACGTGAAATCCATATTTGTGTGTGTATGGTGTAGTCCAGGGGTTTAACACAATAGTGCAACATCATACAATCATCACAGATCAGAATACAGAAATATAGTTGATAAGCGATATAACTATAACGCTTATCGCTCATTCACAGATCATAGATATATATCACAGATAAGTAAATTACATATCACAACATAAATCAGGATGTATCACAAATCAGCATATATCAGGGATATCAAACAATCAAATCATCCATAGAATTCAAATATCCATAGGTAAAATCAATTTAATATCTGATTTTAATTAATTTATACCAGATTAATTACTTATGAATAAATTACTAATCCTGGTTAATTGACATCGATAAATTACAAATTATTTTGATTAATTATTCTTTAATCATTTATTAATTAACCATTAATAATAAATTAATTAACCTTCAATTATAATTAATCAACCTTTAATTATTAAATAATTATCCTTTAATTATTTAATTCACCATTTAATTAATTACCTTTAATTATCTTATTAATTAAATCACTTAATTACCTTAATCATTTTTAAGGTAATCCATTTTTTTATTAATAACTTCATTAGTATTCAAGTGTATTTAAACCATACACTTCTAAATTTAGATCCACATTTCCTTTTGTATTTAAGGTCCCAAAATGATTATATATTTACATAGGAAACTTATATAAGGAAAGCCTTTAACAAGTTTACTTAATTTTATTTAAAAATTAAGCCTTTAAAATACATCGCTATTCAACTTGCAAATTCAAGTTATCTAATCCTTTAACTTACATTTAAAATCCTTTTATAAAAGAACTTATCAAAAATCAAGTTTAATTATTTGTTTGAAAACAAATTTACTTTTAAATTCAAGTTTATTGAAACTAAACTTAGAACTGGGTTTAAACTTGTTTTAGATCTATTACCACCATCTTTAAATTCATTTAATTTTGTTTAAAATTCAAATTCATCACAAAGAAAACAAAACAGTGACAGGTTTTATCAAAACCTGTAACCCAAAACTATTCTCGAGCGACCCAAATTTTTTTGCTTCGAGTCCAGACTTGATTTACTTCGGGTAAATCACGAAATCACTCAGGTGAAACTCGAGTCACAACAATGCTTCTTCTAATCCTTCTTTTACTTTTTAAAACTTGCTTTGTTTTAAAATCTGAAACATGTTACACTCGCGTACGAACCCAATAATCACTCGAGCCCATCACCCAATTTTATTGAGATCACTTCGAGAAGAACTTCTCCTTCCCCCATCTTTATGAACTGACACCAGTTCATCATCGTGCATGTGCACAGATCATCCACGCCACCGCTACCTCCGATGACTCTTCACAAACATCGGCGATCCACCACCTGAACGATTCCGACCCACAAACTAATGCCGCGAAGCCCAAAACAAAATCGAGTATTCTCGAGCTCCACTGGAACAACAAGCTCCGTCCAAAACTCCCTCGTCCAAACAACCCCGATCATCAGACGACATGCAACTCCATCCACACCTCGATGAACCCCCACGCCACCATTCCCCGATGTTACGCTGCACTCGATCAACTATGCTGGCCGTGGTGATCGAACTACCACTACCCAGTAAAATTAGGGTTCCAGGAAGAAACCCACTGTCGCAACTTCCATGATGAATTACATTACCATCCACCATTTTTCCTAGGTGCTACGATCACTCCTCCATCATTTGGCAGAACCCCGACCACCACTACTCAATAGATCATCAGAAAACCCCTCAAAACACATTTCTGGTCAAACCAGAACTGCTCTCGAATCCCACCACTAAAAATTAAGATTCTAGTGTTAAAAATCATATTTTTATATAAACATTTGATTCATATGCCTGAATCTAAGAATTTTGATAGTTGGATTTTAACTTATTTTAGTTTTCTCTGTAGTTTCCTTATTTCCAGAGGCAACACAAAGTTGTTTTAACTTAAACCAGTTTTTAATCCAAAATCTATGATATAACAACATATATTGTTCTAGACTTAGGTACAAATGAAGATTGGATCATGAGTATTTGATTTATGAATTGATTTAGAAACTGGAACTAAAATCAGAGAAACATCCAGATCATAACAACAAAATATTCACATAAATATACACAGAGTTTAAAACATATCCACATGCATACTTGTTTCCAGAGAAGATCAGGCAATACAATTATATACTTACATTTTAAAAAAAATGTTACTCACCTGGCAAAAGTTTTGAACAGAGAAGCCTTTACTTTGAAGACTGTTTTTGAAAACTTGAAACTGAATTGCCAATCTTCCTTTGAATTGTATTGATTTGTTTGATGTTTTAATTGAAGCTTTTTGTTTAAGTTTTGCAATAGTATTCATTTCAGTTTGGAATGAAACGGAAAAAAAATGAAGAGTTGATATGTATAAAAGAAATGAAGTAGACAGGGTAAGAAAATTTGTACAGGTGATATAATATTTGTTTGTACAAAGTAATAAAATTTGTACAAAGTTATAAATTTTCTTTTGTACCAAGGTCAGAGATATTTGCTTTTGGAGGCTGATAACATTTCGAATTTGACTTTGTTTATGCTAGCATTAAATGCTTAAGTCCTTTATGTCTTCATATGTTTGCATGTCTCCTTTCTTTTGCAAGTGTACTTGTTCATATTTACCTTTATATATTTTGTTTCTTTTGCTAATTCATACTTGAATGTATATTTGTTGTTTCTTCATTTGTAAGCTTATACACATCTATTTGTTTACTTTCTTGAATGTAAGCACTTGAATAAACTTTTATCTTTTCTTTTTTAGCATACTCATGCATTACTTTGTTTATATCAATACATATTTACTTTATATATTTATTTCAATAGTTTATATTGTATATTTATCATTATTATTTTTACTTGATAATACAAATAATTTCTATTTTAATTGTTGTTAAATTCTTACTAACGTTTATTTTGTTATTTTTTTATAGTTCATCCCTTATTTATTTATTTTCATTTTGAAACATAGTTGAATTTCTAGATTTAGTTTATGTTATTAAATTTTATCCAACGTATTTATTTTATACAGAATTTATTTGGGTTCGGGGGAACTCGCATCACTTCAATCAATTTATTTTACTAATTTTATTCAAAAATTCCTTTAATTATCAATTTACATTTATAAAAAATCCAGGGTCGTTACAGACTTCCCCCCTTAAAAGAATTTCGTCCTCGACATTGCCAAGGAGACACAAAGATAGATGAAGAATGTTTCATCAAATCAAACTAAATATCTATTCTGCATTTGGCTTACCAAATCAGAATATCAATAATAGATACAAGAACGAATCTGTTGAATTCTTTCACATGATACTCGGGTTATCCAGATCTATGAAATATGCAGTGGCATTGGTTAGTTCAAAAGGATAACTAACCATCCGTAGAATATATTGGGACCCAAAAGAATAGATAGATATATGGATACAATTTCAAAATTTTCAGTTTAGAACTAAAGTATACATATCAACCAAAGCAACCAATACATCCAAACAAACAATTTTGGACTATCTGGAGTTTATGTCCCATATTAATATATCGAATCTCTTCCTGGATCTACCAGAAATTATCGAAGAATTGAGAAGAGATGTTGAACAAAAGAGATTAATAGAGAAAATATTGTTTCCTTGTTGTTACAGAGTATTGACCATTTATAGTCGTATTCTCCTGTCCCCTATCTCATCCTCTTCTTGCACTCATACTCACTATCAGTGAATAGTAAGAGAATTTACTGAGGCATACGGACGGATATCTGAGAATTACTCATTCTAGGGTATACTTCACCCTATCTCTAATGAGCTACTTAATGTGTTATACTCCTGAGCTAAAGTTTTACCCTCAGCTCTGATACCAAATGTAACGAAGCGAATTTTGCCCGCTCGAAAATCGACATCCATACTTTACATCGTACTCGAATGCCGCAGATTCGACCGTTCAAATCCGAGTCGCCGGAGCTTATAACACAATTAAGTAAATAACACAGCGGAAGAAAAAGAATAATACATTGATATACAATATCTGATACAATATCTAATACAACAGAGTGATACAATGAATATCAATATACATCAGAGATATGATACAAGAAATAGCAGCGGAAAAGAAAACAATAACATCAGCAGCGGATAGAATGTCTCCAATAGAATGCTCCAATCCATAGCTAGCGGAAAGCAAGGTCAGTCGTCCAAAGACTGACTAGCTCCAGATAATCTACTCAACCTGAATATCTGAAAACCCCAACTCTAGACTGCTCGTGTAGAAAATTATGAGCACCCAGAGTTTAGGAAAGGAACAATAAACTCCGAGTCAGTCGTGGGACTGGTGTGAGCAACAAAAACACAGTTTATCTTTAAAACAAAGTAAGATTGAATTTTGCAATGCTTTTGGAAAATGAAACTACCATAAGGCCTCCCGCACGCACACACAATGCAAACGCAGAATCGGAGGAGATTTCTCCTTATGATAGTCAAAGATGCTTACTACGCAAAATCATTGAATATTATTACTAGTGCATAGTGAAGAAAACATTTCGAAAGTATAATATTAATCTTAGCCAACATAGACATTCCGAACTATGCCTACTATAGCTACCATCTTGATAGTGGTGACCACCATAAGTAAATGGCAGGTTCTACAACTAAAACCGTACAAGTTCCGTATTGGGAAATGGATTTCCAACAAATGGTCAGGCTAAGGAACTTCCTATGCCACGAAGGAAACGCCTCTGGCTGGACGCTCCGAGAGACAAACTACTCTATGCCAACAAGGCCGGGTTACCCCTGTAACTAGGTAACTCACGAATATGCCATCCCCCGGTCCTTTGGGACCTTTATTCGAGCGCTCGGTAACAACATCACACATAATAAATAAAGTGTGTCCACATGAGTAAGTATCTGGGCTCCATACCATGATACTACCCCTTTCCAGAAGGAAATGACATACCCTAAAGGGCGCGACCCTCATAACCTTGCCGCAACATTCCTGTTTCGACCATTTCCGGGTTGTGAGGCCCTGACGAAGTCTCGTCCACAAAGCTACGCTTTGTCACAAAGCCATGCTTTGGGTCAACAGATGATCAAAGAAATGATCACAAAGATAAATGATCAAACAAATGATCATATCACAAATGATCAAACAATGATCATCACACAACAACACTCCACATGTCACATTACCAAATTGGGAGTATATTGCTGATAACCTTCAACTACATAACCTCTGAGCTCGTACGTCTCAAAGAAGGGTGTTAAGCTAAGAGAATAAATTCTCCGCTACCAACAGAAATGTATTTGAAAGAAATCTGCTTTATATCTCAAAATGTAATGTCAGACATGTAACCATACAAGTCTGTTCCGGGTTCGAACAGAACCGTAGGCACTTCCAAAAGAAGCCCTTGCAAATCCGGGTATTCACAATCCCGATCGGACTTCCCATCACTTAGGAAATCTCTATACCGGAGCAACTCAGTGCAGAGACAATCGATAGGTTATCCTACCGTTTTCGCAAATACCCGGTCTTCAACACCGGTCTTCAAATGCTATCCATATACGACGTATCATTTATTCGGAATGGGTTATGTGACACAAAGGTCCTCTCCCGGCTAAACCGAATAATGAGCGCAATATTTAAAAATATACGGATATTGGGATTTCAGTTAAGTCACAACTTAAACCCAAACTTTCTTTTCAAATGGTTTAACAAATTACCATTTTCAAATCTTTAAACAAAAAGATTCATTTTAACAACCTTTAACGGTTTAAACAATTTCCACACCTTAATTTTTTAAACAAAAAAGATTCATTCACAGATTTTCCAAATTAATTCCCCTTTCAATTGGATTAACTCATTAAAACTTTAAAACAAAGATTTAACTTATAGCTTTCAAAAAAAATTCATTTCGAATGGTTTAAACAAATCATCATTTGAAATCTGTTAAAAATAAACAGATTTAATTCATAGCTTTCAAAAAGAATTCATTCATAACTTGGAAAACCATTTTTCAATTCAATCTTGAAATTCCTTTAATTAAACTGGAATTTCATTTCTTATCTGAAAGCTTTTATTCTTTTAAAACAAACAGTTTCATTTTGGAAATCTGATTCATTTATACGAGTTAAGGTTCTTAGGTTAAATACAAATTCTCAAAATTTTACTTTTAAAATGGTTTAAATTCATATAAACACATTTATAACATTTTTAACCGTAATTTCCAAATATTGAATTCAATTCAAATATTGAATTCAAATTTAAGTCAAATTATTTAAATTTCAAAACTTAATTAAGTTATTCGAAAATAAGACTTATCTTTGAAATTCCATTTCAAAAGCTTTTCACTTTAAACCCAAATTTCCAATCTCAAAATCAATTGAAATTAAAATTTCAATTTCAAAAACATCAAATTTAAATTATCTGTGACTTAACCGATTTCCACGTGAAATCCATATTTGTCTGTATATGGTGTAGTCCAGGGGTTTAACACAATAGTGCAACATCATACAATCATCACAGATCAGAATACAGAAATATAGTTGATAAGCGATATAACTATAACGCTTATCGCTCATTCACAGATCATAGATATATATCACAGATAAGTAAATTACATATCACAACATAAATCAGGATGTATCACAAATCAGCATATATCAGGGATATCAAACAATCAAATCATCCATAGAATTCAAATATCCATAGGTAAAATCAATTTAATATCTGATTTTAATTAATTTATACCAGATTAATTACTTATGAATAAATTACTAATCCTGGTTAATTGACATCGATAAATTACAAATTATTTTGATTAATTATTCTTTAATCATTTATTAATTAACCATTAATAATAAATTAATTAACCTTCAATTATAATTAATCAACCTTTAATTATTAAATAATTATCCTTTAATTATTTAATTCACCATTTAATTAATTACCTTTAATTATCTTATTAATTAAATCACTTAATTACCTTAATCATTTTTAAGGTAATCCATTTTTTTATTAATAACTTCATTAGTATTCAAGTGTATTTAAACCATACACTTCTAAATTTAGATCCACATTTCCTTTTGTATTTAAGGTCCCAAAATGATTATATATTTACATAGGAAACTTATATAAGGAAAGCCTTTAACAAGTTTACTTAATTTTATTTAAAAATTAAGCCTTTAAAATACATCGCTATTCAACTTGCAAATTCAAGTTATCTAATCCTTTAACTTACATTTAAAATCCTTTTATAAAAGAACTTATCAAAAATCAAGTTTAATTATTTGTTTGAAAACAAATTTACTTTTAAATTCAAGTTTATTGAAACTAAACTTAGAACTGGGTTTAAACTTGTTTTAGATCTATTACCACCATCTTTAAATTCATTTAATTTTGTTTAAAATTCAAATTCATCACAAAGAAAACAAAACAGTGACAGGTTTTATCAAAACCTGTAACCCAAAACTATTCTCGAGCGACCCAAATTTTTTTGCTTCGAGTCCAGACTTGATTTACTTCGGGTAAATCACGAAATCACTCAGGTGAAACTCGAGTCACAACAATGCTTCTTCTAATCCTTCTTTTACTTTTTAAAACTTGCTTTGTTTTAAAATCTGAAACATGTTACACTCGCGTACGAACCCAATAATCACTCGAGCCCATCACCCAATTTTATTGAGATCACTTCGAGAAGAACTTCTCCTTCCCCCATCTTTATGAACTGACACCAGTTCATCATCGTGCATGTGCACAGATCATCCACGCCACCGCTACCTCCGATGACTCTTCACAAACATCGGCGATCCACCACCTGAACGATTCCGACCCACAAACTAATGCCGCGAAGCCCAAAACAAAATCGAGTATTCTCGAGCTCCACTGGAACAACAAGCTCCGTCCAAAACTCCCTCGTCCAAACAACCCCGATCATCAGACGACATGCAACTCCATCCACACCTCGATGAACCCCCACGCCACCATTCCCCGATGTTACGCTGCACTCGATCAACTATGCTGGCCGTGGTGATCGAACTACCACTACCCAGTAAAATTAGGGTTCCAGGAAGAAACCCACTGTCGCAACTTCCATGATGAATTACATTACCATCCACCATTTTTCCTAGGTGCTACGATCACTCCTCCATCATTTGGCAGAACCCCGACCACCACTACTCAATAGATCATCAGAAAACCCCTCAAAACACATTTCTGGTCAAACCAGAACTGCTCTCGAATCCCACCACTAAAAATTAAGATTCTAGTGTTAAAAATCATATTTTTATATAAACATTTGATTCATATGCCTGAATCTAAGAATTTTGATAGTTGGATTTTAACTTATTTTAGTTTGCTCTGTAGTTTCCTTATTTCCAGAGGCAACACAAAGTTGTTTTAACTTAAACCAGTTTTTAATCCAAAATCTATGATATAACAACATATATTGTTCTAGACTTAGGTACAAATGAAGATTGGATCATGAGTATTTGATTTATGAATTGATTTAGAAACTGGAACTAAAATCAGAGAAACATCCAGATCATAACAACAAAATATTCACATAAATATACACAGAGTTTAAAACATATCCACATGCATACTTGTTTCCAGAGAAGATCAGGCAATACAATTATATACTTACATTTTAAAAAAAATGTTACTCACCTGGCAAAAGTTTTGAACAGAGAAGCCTTTACTTTGAAGACTGTTTTTGAAAACTTGAAACTGAATTGCCAATCTTCCTTTGAATTGTATTGATTTGTTTGATGTTTTAATTGAAGCTTTTTGTTTAAGTTTTGCAATAGTATTCATTTCAGTTTGGAATGAAACGAAAAAAAAATGAAGAGTTGATATGTATAAAAGAAATGAAGTAGACAGGGTAAGAAAATTTGTACAGGTGATATAATATTTGTTTGTACAAAGTAATAAAATTTGTACAAAGTTATAAATTTTCTTTTGTACCAAGGTCAGAGATATTTGCTTTTGGAGGCTGATAACATTTCGAATTTGACTTTGTTTATGCTAGCATTAAATGCTTAAGTCCTTTATGTCTTCATATGTTTGCATGTCTCCTTTCTTTTGCAAGTGTACTTGTTCATATTTACCTTTATATATTTTGTTTCTTTTGCTAATTCATACTTGAATGTATATTTGTTGTTTCTTCATTTGTAAGCTTATACACATCTATTTGTTTACTTTCTTGAATGTAAGCACTTGAATAACCTTTTATCTTTTCTTTTTTAGCATACTCATGCATTACTTTGTTTATATCAATACATATTTACTTTATATATTTATTTCAATAGTTTATATTGTATATTTATCATTATTATTTTTACTTGATAATAATAATTTCTATTTTAATTATTGTTAAATTCTTACTAACGTTTATTTTGTTATTTTTTTATAGTTCATCCCTTATTTATTTATTTTCATTTTGAAACATAGTTGAATTTCTAGATTTAGTTTATGTTATTAAATTTTATCCAACGTATTTATTTTATACAGAATTTATTTGGGTTTGGGGGAACTCGCATCACTTCAATCAATTTATTTTACTAATTTTATTCAAAAATTCCTTTAATTATCAATTTACATTTATATAAAATTCGGGGTCTTTACACTGCCCGTGTGGAAAATTATGGGCACCCAGAGCTTAGAAAGGGAACAATAAACTCCAGGTCAGTCGTGGGACTGGTGTGAGATCTTAAAAACAGTTATTTTCACAAAGAAAATAAAAGAAATTCGCAATGCTTTTGGAAAATTAAACTACCATAAGGCCTCCCGCCACACACACAATGCAAACGCAGAATTGGAGGAGATTTCTCCTTATGATAGTCAAACATGCTTGATACGCAAAATCTTTTTTAATATTATCATTAGTGCCTAGTGTGGAAAAAATTTCGAAAGTATAATATTAATCTTAGCCAACATACAACCATTATTGTATGCCTACTATAGCTACTATATTCAATAGTAGGTTACCGCCACATTCCATAGCAAGTTATACAACTAAAACCGTACAAGGTTCGTATTGTTTCTTTGGATTTTCCAACAAATGGTCAGGCTAAGGAACTTCCCATGCCACATGGGTACGCCTCTGGAGGGACGTCCCGAGAACTAACTAGCTCTCTGCCAACACAAGGCCGGGTTACCTCTTACTTGGTAACTACTACACGAGTATGCCACCCCCCGGTCGTTTGCGACCTTTATCCAAGGGCCCTCGATCACAAAGCAACAATCACACAGTAAATGAGATTGGAGCAACCACACAGGTAAAATATCTGGGCTCCATACCATGATACCACCTTTTTCTAGAAGAAAATGACATACCCTAAAGGGAGCGACCCTCATAACCTTGCCGCATTTTCCCGTTTTGACCATTTCCGGGGTGTGAGGTCCAATGAGGTCTCGTCCACAAAGCTATGCTTTACACGAAAGCCATGCTTTGATCAACAAATGATCAGCAACACTCAGCATGCCACACTACCAAATTGGGAGTATATCACTGATAATCTTCAACTACATAACCTCTGAGCTCGTACATCTCAGAGAAGGGTGTTAAGCTAAGAGAATAAATCTCCGCCACCAAACAAAAATGTATTTGAAAGAAATCTGCTTTATATCTCAAAGTGTAGTGTCAGACATACAATCATACAAGTCTATTCCGGGTTCGAACAGAACCGAAGGCACTTCCAAAGAAGCCCTTGCAATCCGGGTATTCACAATCCCGATCGGACTTCCCATCACATATGGAGGTCTCTATACCGGAGCAACTCAGTGCAGAGACAATCGATAGGTTATCCTATCATTCTTGCAAACACCCGGTCTTCAACACCAGTCTTTAATTGCAATCCATAACGTCGTATCATTATTCGGAATGGGTTATATGACACAAAGATCCTTTCCCGGCTAAACCGAATAATGAGCGCTTGTTTTAAAACAATTTCAAGTGCCATTTCAAAGGAAAATATTGATAGTCGGTTATGTAACTATCAACAACATTCACAACAATCAATCAATTTAAATAATTTTCCCAAATTATTTAATTTCAAAATATCTTCGCAAGATATATATTTTTCCACACTTCAACATTTTGAAAACCAATTTCAAATCACTTTTCACTCGCAGGATAAAATTCCCGATATTATTTATTTCCCTTTTTCTTTATAAATTCCATTATGAATTTAAACTTCCAAATATTCACTTTCAAACACCAAATCAAATTCCAAATTGATTTCTAATTTCTTTTCAACACCAAATCAAATTTCAAATTGATTTTTCCATTTATTTCAAATACTGAATCAGTTTTACAAATTGATTCCTAAGTCTATTTTCAATAGAACAGAACATTTGCAAATTGATTTCTAAGTTTATTTCCAAATAACAAACCATTTGCAAATTTATTTCTGAATTTATTTCCAAATACCAAATCATTTTACAAATCGATTTCCAAATTTATTTCAACACAAAAATTCATTTTCATTCAACACTAAATAAATTTTCATATCGATTTCCCAAAGATTTATTTTCAAATACCAAATCAATTTTACAAATTGATTTCTAGAAATTCATCACCTTTTAAATAAATCCCTTTATTCTTTTCAGATTATTTAAAATTCTATTTTCAATCATTTCTTCAACTTTTAAACAATATTATCCAAACCCCATTTATTAATATCTTTTCCCATATTTTGGAAATAATTCGATAAGATTTCAAAAATCAACTTTATGTTTTTAAATTCTTTCTTTTAAATTCACCCAATTCTTTCAAAAGGAATTCACTTAAAATTTCCTACTTTAATTTCAGAAATCCAATTTTATTTATTTCTGGTATCCAACGATACCAAAAATACATTCGGCTAAATTATAGCCTTCAACAAATTCAATCATTAATATAATCATTCACAGATTATCAATAAATCATCACACAACATATGAAACAAATTCATACAATTTGAGGAATCCAGTTGGTTCCCTCCAACCTGTTTCCCTGCATCCACAGATGTTAGCACAACAATTAAATACCCAGTCCACTTCGAGGTGGAATATCGTGGTATATGGGATTTATAAAATATCATCCGCTATTATGCAGCGCATAGGGTCTCATCCGCTATATAATGTGGGAAATCAATCACCAAATATATATATATATATATTACTATATACTACTATCATATATACTATCACAATCAGGCAATCAATCAATAACTGAAATTTCAATTATTTTAATTTGAGTGAGAAGATCTCACCTTTGCTTTTATTTTTGCAATCCATTTCCAATCCAGTTTGTTTTCTTCACCGTTTAGACCTTATATAAATATTTGATGATTTAATTAATATTTAAACTAGACGAACAATTAATCACTAGTTATTTATTTAATTATAGGTAATAATTTGGATTTACACCAATAATTTATTTTTAAACAAATTTTATTTTAATAAGAAATTTTTAGTGACAAAATAATTAAATAAGTTTGTTAAACAAATTAATCACCTTAGTACTTATTTAAAATAAATTAGTAAAATTAAAAATGTATGTATATATATATTTATTTTCCTTTTTGAAACTACATATACTTAAAATTTTAATTTATCGATTAAAAAATCTATAATCATATATATCTATCTCTTTACTGTAAACATATATTACTGTTATATATAAAAAAAATATTTCTGTAAAATGTTTATATAAATAAAAAAATTTAAAAAATAATTATAAAGGAATACCTTACTGTAGAAAAACGCGACCCAAACCCTAATGCAAGCTGCCGCAGCCACTCGACTCGCCGTCATCTTGCTCCGCTTCACACACGCGCGCAAGCCATACTCCAGCCGCCGCACATCTTCTTCACCTCGACACATGCCAGTGCCGAGCTCGTCCATCTATACGCGCGTGACTCTAATTCGCCAAACCATCGCACTCCCCTTCCCTCGTGTGCACGAGCGCGCGGCTATGCTAAGAGATCGATTTCTGAATTCGAGCTGAGGAGATTCTAATATTCGAATGAAAATAGATTTCATTCGAGTTCACAGTGTTCCACCATTTTTTTAACTCGCGAAAATTATAGAAAGAGGAAGAGCTGTAGTTTTTTCTATGAGCGAAAACGAGAATGAATGTGAAAAGGGAAACTCGGCCATTGATTTAAACTGAAAGAAATTAATTTTCTCTGGCCATTAATTTTCTTTGATTTCGTTCTGAGTTTTCAAAAATGAAAGGTTGCGTGATTTACACTAGAAAAGAGGACAGGGTTGATATCTAGGGTGGCTTATCTTCAGAGAAGGTCAGCTGATGGGAAAGAATTTTGACTGGTGAGATAATATAAGATATTTTAAATTAAATCGATAAATTATTGTCTAGGCGTTCTTATCTCGTACGATCACACGATCACTCCGAAAGCTACTAAATTTGAAATCCGATAATAATATAATATTACGGATCCAATGGAATTGATTTCGTCGGATTTTGAGACTGTGCCCCGGAAGGCTATTTTTAAATATCGATTTAAACGTTAAAATTCAAAACTGAACAAAACAGTTTCAAATTCAATTCTGAAACTTTTATTATCTTCAGTATTATCAATATAGATTTTACAAGACTTCATATTATTTTTAATCAGCTTAAAACTGAAGATTCAAATTTTTACCCAACTTCAATAAATTAAATTCAATAATTAAATTGCCAAATTCATTCTGATATTTGAATTTCAAATTAAACTATCTTCCAGATATTTAAAATCAATTAAATATTCTAATTTCAAATGTCAAAAATTCAGGGTCGTCATAAGAATTGTAAAGAATTAAAGCTTCTTGTGGTACTAAGTTTATAATCTAATACATGTAAATATATGAAAAACTTTGTATATTTAAAGGACTTGTATTGGTGGACCAAATCTTTGCGAATGTTCTCTGTATGATATTTTCCTTGATATTTTCTCATTTTTGAATGATTCTAAACTTAATACATGATCCCATAGGATAAAATAATGATTTGGCATTTATGAATCTTAAAATATTGGAATTGAGATCCAGAGGGAAAATTGTAATTGATTCTTCCTTTTATATACTATTTAAATGCATCCCTTGTCGTTTAATTGCATATATAAAGTTTTGGATTTACATATTTTATTTCCTTTTGTGGCAACATAATATATTGGGGAGATTAATTTGTTGATTTGTGCCAGCTATATATTGAAGAGATGAAATGTATTGATTGCCTTAGCCGTATATTCCTCAAAATATTCTAATTCTGGTGATTGATAAATTCTCTTATCTTTGTTGTGTATGAAGTCTGAATCCTCTGCATATATAACACCAAACAAACACGGGTGTTATGGCAAGCACTTCGCGTGTGACAATAGAACATGCTTTGCGAGTAAATTGATTTTTTTTTACAAATTATATGTATTTAACATATTTAAGAGAAATAATTTTCTTAACTATTAGCTATGTTTTTGCGTTGGAATCATGTGTAATAAGTTCGAATTTTGCTTTTAAGTTGGAACATTTAATTTTTTGTTAGGTTGAATTTTTGTTTCTATTATCAATTAATAAAGAGCGAAAATGTATAGGAAGTTTAATTGTTATATATTTAAGTGATACCAAGTTTGGTAATATATGTAGAGAACGTATTGAATTTGTTAAAAAGTATAGTTGCTAGATCTTATTTTTAAGTGATAGTAACATTTGATAATATCTATAGAGATGCGTTTATGGAAGTTTACGCTAATAGCAAAAATAGGAAGAGAAAACCGATAAGATAATAAAATTCAATTGTATTATTTTTTCAAACTTTTTGAATGATATATCACTTACCACTTCAGAAGTAAATTTACCATCCCAGCCATAATCATCTTTTGAGAGGGATTTTTTATCGTCATTTGTTGATTTCTGGACATGTACACCATCTTTCGTTGAAGATACTTTTGGAGATATATCATCTTTTTGAGTCGATCTTTGCTTATCATAGTGTTTAATATCCATTTGTTGGTTGATAAATTGTGTTGTATGCTGAAATTAATTTTTAATATATAGATTAAAGTAATAACAACGTGATGACTGACATATACTTTTGAACAATATAAGAAGCATAATCTTTATGCATATTTAAAAATAAAAAATAACATGAAAAAAGAATAAATTTTCATTGATTAGTAAATTTTATGTCCGTAAATAACATGTAATCATGATATTATTTATAGAATACATAGAGCAGTGCATTTGAAAAAACAATACAAACAAATTATAAAAAGTGAAAATTACATTTTTAATATAAAACAGAAGTGTAGAAGTTACAGTCGTAGAAATGATATTTTTTTCCTGTAGAGTAAGATTGAAATATATTTAAAAATAAAAAATAACATAGAAAAAGAATATATTTTCATCAATCCGTTGATTTTATGTCCATAAATAACATGTAATCTTGATATTATTCTGAGAATACACATAGCAATGCACTTAAATAAACAATACAAACAAATTCTAAAAAGTGCAAATTACCTTTTAATATAAAATAGAAGTGTAGAAGGTGCAGTCGTAGAAATAATTTTTTTTCCTTGTAGAATAAGATTAAAATATATAAGTGTAAGATAGGGTTATAGTATAAAGCACAGTTTCAGTGGTATAATTACACTAACCTGAAACTGTGATATCAGAAATTAATGATGGCGAGCAAATCGATGAAGCATATCCAAAAAGAAATAGTGGTGGTGAGAGATCAGAATGGAGATGACAAGAGAGAGAAGTGGGAATGGAATGGAGGTGGAAAGAGATGTGAATATAGATGGATAGAGTGAGTGACACTTATAGGATTTGGTAGATATTTCTAGAATGTCATATTTGTGTTATGAAGTTTGAATATTTCTATTTTGGACCGAGTGAGGTTTATGGATATGCATGCTACGTCTATTTTAACTCACTGCAGTATCTCAACTCATTCATTGATTCAGAAATTTTTGGACTAAGGTGGGAAAAATGTTACAGCCTAGAGAAATCTTAACTGAATGATATGGTCAAATATTATAACGTTATACATGGTATATGCTATCAAGTGATATCTAATGGTCATAAATACTCTAATAGGTTTTTTATTGAAAAGTTAATAGAGCGATATCATTGCTATACATATAACATGTTATATTTTTCATTTTATAAACAGAGTTATATAACGTTATATGGTTGCTACCCATAATTGTATAATGTTATATGGCTAGTGCTTTTAATTTTGCTTTCTTTATTCTCATAATTGTATAACATTATATCAGCTACATTCTTGATGATGCAGTAAATTGATATAATAACGGCGTAGTTGAATTAATACTTATTAATTCCACTTTCTAACATTTTATTCCTCTTCCTTTAAATCTATTTTTGCACTCATTAAGTTTCTCATACATATACATTTTGATATTTGTATCATTTATTCATAGTTTAATGCATAACCTTGAAATTCATAAATTTCCAGACATGCTATACAATAAATCAAAATATATTCATTTGTTTAAATTAATTAGTCAGAATCAACTAATTAAATCGTTTTCAACATTGTAAAACCATTTCCGTTTTGATATTTGTATCATTTATTCACAGTTTAATCATAATCATGAAATTAAAAAATCTCTAGATATGGTATACAATAAATCAAGATATATTTATTTGTTTAAATTAATTATACATTAACCTTTTTTTAATGTCCCATATAAAGGTCAATTTTGGAAGTTCGTGGTCGGACCAAAAGTTTGCACTTCCAAGCCAACTATTAATAAAGATATTAAATAAAACTTATGCTTCTTTAACATAAACAAAATTTGTTGATTGTATGATTTCATAGTCTCGCTCTTTTGATGATAACAAACATATTTTAAGATTTACAAATAAAAAGTATAGAAGTGTAATGCAAATGTGTTTTGTAATGCAGAAGTGCAGAAGTGTAATACAAATAAACTGAATGTATTATTTATTTGAGGACAATTATATCCTTAACTCATTAGAAATGAGATCAAGATGCTTATTCCCATACGTAACTTGAGGTCTCTTAGATGAGGGAAATCATAACTAATTCTTGATGAGTTAATAAGCATTGCTTTAAACGTTAAACTTTTTGATTTTTTCATTCATAAAGATTATTATATGTGATTTACCTACCATATGGAGCGTGCAGATGGCATGTCCCCAATATTCACTTTTTCCAACCAAACTTTACCAACTTTCATTTTATGTCAATCTTACCCGCATATACATAGAATATAAAACATGATGGAACTTGGTCAGCCCGTAGTGGAAGAAATGAGTGAATTTCAAAAAAAATTACAATTTTGGATCTTTATTGTGCCTATGTAGTCTAAATTCATTTAGAACTTTTAAAATTTTCCTTTTTAAAATTTTTCCCTTTTTTATAATTGTTTAAAATTAATTTAATTTTAATTAATTGTATATTATGATGAGCATATCAAATGCACCCATGTAAAGTGTAAGTGCGACATATGAAAAGTGTACATAGTTAATGTGAAAGTTGTTTAGGTGTTGGGATTTACACCACAATGGACACATTTCCCCTCTATATATGCCTTTGTCATCTAAAAAAAGAAGGTTTTATTAATTATACACACACATGCACAGAAGGATACACACACACACAAAATAAATATTTTGTTAGCTGTTTACATTGAAAGATACTTTATTTATATAACATGCAATAAATCTATGAATGCAATGTCTAATTAATGTAGATTAAAAGCTTACCACTATAACCTACATAAAACCTCTTTTGAAACTTTGAGTTAAATACAAATACACACACGTAAATATTATTACATAAATGTATATAAACTTATATTCATACACAAATCAAAATAATATTTGAAATAAAACAAAGTAAGAATACTATCCAAGTAGTTTGTGAAATGAAATGTTCGCCTTTTAAACAAAGATTTAGTACTAGTTTAAATACAATTGTATAACAAGAAATAAATCACCGAATTAATGTTTCCTCTTTTGATTTAATTATCAATACAATTGCAAAACAAGAAATAAACCATCAATTTAATGTTTCCTTTTTTGTTTAATTAGCTAAATTTGTTTTAGAATTATTCAAACATAAGACCAATAAATAAATGATTAATTAGTGCAATTATTTCAAAGTTTTATTCACAAAGAAATTTATACATAAACACACAAATATAAATATTCTACTATGAAAACTGACTTATTAACAAGATTGTTCCAAAATTTAATTTTGTTTTTTCATAACAATAATAAAATCAGATGAAATATGCATATACAGATTCATGATAAGAAGCTCTAGATCTAGGTTAAAGAAACTAGATAAATAAATATATAGAACAAAGACAAATGAAATTATTATTATTCATAAAAACGAATAGCAGAGAACATAACAAAGTTTATTTTACGTGATAAGAATATACAGTTGATTAAAAAAGAGTATTGAGATATTCGAATTAAAATCCAAATTCACACATATGAACAGAAGGGAGAGATAGAGAATTAAGGGGATGTAAACAAGATTACAAGATATATAAATATATAGACTTGCCTTAGGATAAAGCCAAAAGAAAAACCACGAATGAACGAATAATTCCTAGATCCAATAGATCACTCTCTAAATCTGCAGAAATCAAGAGATAACCACCTATTTCTATTTGATTTTGCTTCATAAAATTTTGGAAATTTTGAAGCTTTACCACCATGAAAATTCGGCCTAGAGTTTCTATAGAGAAATGAAAGAAAAATGACAGAGCAAAACATAATTAAAGGAGGAAACAAAAGTGTAATGAAGATATGATCTTTTCTCTTCTTTAATTAATATTACCCTTTCATTTCAAATCCAAAAACTCCTCTTCTTTTCTACATCATAGCTGGCCATCAAGGCTTTGGGTCCAAAATGTTTTTGAAATCCAATTAGTATTATCTCCATTTAAATCTAATTTAAATTTCCTATCAATATCGTATACCGATGCGCGCGTTTACAACCTTTTATATATGCACATTATTAAATACTAATAGAAATAAAAATAAAAAAGGAATATTTCAATAATTAATATTCACAAAAATTGATTACTTTAATTTATTTGAAGCCAATTTAAGTATTTATTCTTTTTAAATCAAATTTAAACGTTATACCGATATCGTATATCAATACACATGTTTATAACTTTTATATACACACTTTTCTAAATACTAATAACATCCAATAAATAAATTTTTATGATTAATATTTCATAAATAGTAATTAATTTTTGACAATTAAAAATTAATCAAATCATGTGGCTTTATTCAAAATATTCATCATTTTGGTTGTGCAACTCAAAGGTGTAAATTCAGTCGGCCATTAATATTAAACATTTCAAATATTAACATCGGCACATCATCTTAGTTAGTGGTGTGACATTTTGGTTGAATTTATCACTTACACATCCTTTGGTAAAATCCAATTTTGCTTATTATAAGCATTACCAATTCGTGATAATCATTTACACTAATTCTCTTCGTCAAAACTATATCACTTTGGATTTATGGAATTTGGTAATGATCAAAATTCCAATATCATCTATATACAACTCTGTAGTTCAAACATAAAGTCCTTGGTTCAATAATAATAATTATTATTAACTGAACTGCTCTGCCTAAAGACTTTGACTTTGAGTTGACTTAAGTTGATCGTGATACTAACCTCATATAACCGAGGAGACGAATCCTATCTTGAACAGTGTTTCACTTCCAATGCTTCCACTCGACCCAACTATAGTTGTTCGATGGACGTCGTGCTACGATTTGACTATAATCAAAGCAGAGTTTCCTCATTGAAGGTCAACGGTATTCTTAAGTCAAGAGAACTGTGTAATTTTGTCACATCGATATTTTTTGTTTGACCTTAGTTATATTAACCAATAGAAGACTATTGAGTGAGTCATTCTGTGGTTATCCAATGACTATCAATATGAAACCCCTTGATTCCCCCAGCAGTCATAAGTAATATACTACCTAACATTTTCTCTAGTCTCAACGGATATATCCATATCCAGTCCTGATACATCTTGACTAGGAATATTTAAAATAGTATGTTTAATTTCATTGTGATAATTACTCATGGTTACAACACCTTGTAACTATTATCATAAAACATACATTTGCTGATTTTCTATTAAATATACTTTTAATTAATTAATTAATATAACTCATTATATCAAGTATATAATAAAAAGAAAACACTTTTTATTTCGAACAAGATTAGTTATTGAGTTAGATATATGTAATAAGCTACATAATTGCCCCTTGGTCATATCTCTAACTCTATCAAAGCATGGATAGATAAAACATGATAGATAAGAAGATGTAGTGGGATATGCAGTAATATAAAATAGAATAATAGTAACTTATACTTAACTTAGACTGTATTATATAATATTGATGTTTTATTCAAGAGTATAAAAGTCCATCTCCAATTAATTTTGCAATCATTATGTAACAACCCGCATATTTTAAAGTTTTGTATATTTAAATATTTTATTTAAATATAGAATCGTTAATCGGATTAAGGTCCGAAAAGCTACTTTCTGCAAACAGTCTAATTGGGAATCGAGACCACTTTCATTGGGTCCAAAATGGCGTTTGCGACTCTTTTAAGTATAAACATCGATATATTTGGAGTAAGTTGAAATTTGCTATTTTCTATTGGGCTTTGGGTTTGGGTTTCACCCCAACTCACTCTATAACCTAGTTTAGCCCTCTCCTCTCCTCTTCACTTCATTTCTATTTTCCCAAACACTTAAGCAAAACTAAAAATGGGGGAAGAGTATAGGAATTAGAAATTCCAAGCCCTAGTTCTCATTTGCAAAACCAAATTCTTGCTCCAAATTCAAAGAGAAGCTGAGGTAAGTATCTCCTTCTTCTTCTCCAACTCATTCTCTCTTTAATTTCAGAAATTTCCTAAACCTAACTTAGGAAATGTTCTTCTTTTGAGCTTAGATTCAAGCTTCTAGAGTTGAAGTGGTAGATTAGTTGATCTTCCTTTGCTTTCAAGCTTCTCCTTCATCATTTTTGGGTTAAAGGTGAGTTTTTGAACTCACATCTATTTCTATAGATATCGTGTGGTTGGGTATGAATTCCTAACACTTATTTATGTGCATTTGCTTTCGATTTGGATCGAATTGGTGAATTGTTTAATTTTTGGTTTTTGGAATCCAATTTTGTAAAAAAAATCCAATCTTTGATGTTCAAACACGTTAGTGGAGCGTTTCAGAGGGGCTATACAAGGCTGGGTTGTCATTGGCATAAATCCTCAGTCGTAGTTGCTCGTTCGTCGCTTCCGTCCGTATAATAGAACTTGCCTCAAGGGGGCTAGACTGAATATGCTTCTGAAGCAGGTTTAGTCGACTGAACCAGGGGTTCAGTCGACTGAACCAGAACATCGAAATTTCTCAGAAGCAGGTTCAGTCGACTGAACTAGTGGTTCAGTCGACTGAACCAGACCCAGGAAATTGCATGGGTCTGTATCAGTCGACTGACCATCTGGGTCAGTCGACTGACCCTGGGGATACAAAAATCGTATCCCTGTGTCAATCGACTGACCACCTAGTTCAGTCAACTGACCTGAGTGCCTTAGCAAAAATTGATTATTTTGTTTTTGATTTCCAATTTTTATCGATTCGTGATTTCTGATTTGTCGTTGTCGTTTATTATCTTCTCTGATGACCTCTTATTCGGGATTTTTGTGGTTATCCATTTTTGATGGATTCGGTATCGATATATCTGGATTTGATTCACGTCCTGGTATGTGAATTTTTGATGGTTGATTGTTTCTACAATCATTTCTGTGCTTTGTCACTTTAAATTACAAAGGTTCCTATACTAATAGTAAATATTCAAACTCTTTTACAAAGATGATTTCAACTCTATTTTTAATACAAAGCTCTTTTATAAAACCGTTTTCTAACCTATTAGTATATACAAACCTTTACCTCATTCGTATGAGAAAATCTAATTAAACGGCTTAGCAAAAAAAGTGGTATGAAACGCTTGCGTTTACTTCGTCGGTTAATTTATGGACTTGTTCGATTGAAAATCCTGTGACAATTTTCGAGTGGAAATCTACAATTTGTTCGTAAATATTTAAGTTAAGCTAGTGGTTATGGGACATGAAGCTAAACTCTTATATTTACTGGCTTAGTGTAATTCACACTTTTTATGGATTGATGATGATCATTTTGTGATTTAGACTAGCGATGTGCGATGTCTATTTGTCTGCGAGGGAGACTAAACCCCGTTTTGTGGAACTTCGGTTCAATTTGGCGGGGTAGCGACCCATGGTCTTCGGACCGTTTGTGGAGCTTCGGCTCAAAATTTATGGTTAGCAACCATGGAATAGCGTTCCGTTTGTGATACACGTGTTGGTGAGTTTTCATGCTCCCGTTTGTGATAGGCCTCCCCCTTTGTGATTTTTGGATTTCTAATCGATGATTTCTAGAATTTTTGTTTCACCAACTTTTACGATTGGCATTATTATGTTTGTCAATATTTGTAGTTTGGTGAATAAAATAAAGAATATGATATTCTTTTTTGTGCTTTGAGATTTTTGGGATATTGTATGATTTTGGTTGTTGATTAAATCATATTTGTTCTAGTATGACATTATTGTTATCATACGTTCTTATTATATCTCTGCTTATATCTCATTCCTTTATCTGATATTTATAGCTAGACTGATCCGTTTATTATTTTCTTATTAAATAATACTCGGGTCAGACCGAGATGTTACAGGTGCTTCTGCTTGACTCCTTATCGGGGATCATCTTCTGACTTTTGTCTAACTACATCACATTTGTAGTTTTTGTTGTTATTCATTCGAGATATAGACTCCATGATGTATACTTATTCTTTTGTCTAGCACTTGTATCTATTCTTTTGTGATATTGTGGATCTTTTATGACCACCACTCTGATGTACACTTTTATGTGTTATATTCATATTTGTTTCCGCCTTTGAGATATGAACATCTGTGACTGATTTATGTTATGTTTATTTCTATATTTGTTTCCGAAGGCCTCATAGCCACTGTGTGGTAGCTTTGAGTTTGTATTAGATATGTCGGATTTCCTCTTGAAATGAAATGCATGTTATACTATCTGGCATATCGGTACTCGCCCAAAGCAATTACACAGATGGTCGCTCCTCAACAGCCTTATTCTTCGCGCTAGTTGACGGCATTACCCAGTGGTGTTCTTGGCTAGCGTGAGCATAGAGGTGGGGCGTCACAGCTTGGTATCAGAGCCAAACTTCGGAACAATATAGAAAAATCTTGCAAGGATCATTGTCCTAAGTCTTTCTTAGGAATCGTGCCATAGGATTTAATTCGGGTCTTCGTACCGTTCTATCCTCTCTTTTTTTACGATGCATTGTTTTATCAATCAAGTTTGTTTGATATTCGTTCTGAGATTAACCTTTTTTTCTCTTTCCTTTCTTTCTTAAAGAAAAGAAATGGTTAGACCTGGTTGTCCCAGCGCCGGTCAATCTAGTGCTACTCCCCAGGATGGAGTATTTATGTCTGCTCAGCAACTTCTTGATCTTGTAAGAAATGCTCAAGCTGTCGGACCTATTCCTGAGCCCACTCATCCTAAATCTGGGTTTGCACGCTTGTTCAGTGATTACACTAATTTGGGTGGAAAGCCCTTCAAGGGTTCCGAGAGCGTTATAGAAGTCCAGGCTTGGCTTCGAACATGCGACCGCATCTTTTCTCGCATGAATCTTATTGATCTCCATCGAGTCCAAGTAGCCTCTAGCATGCTCCTAGAAAGAGCATTAGACTGGTACAATCTTCTGATCTCCGAAATTATTGAAGAAGACCTTACTTGGGAGCAATTCCGGGAAAGGTTCGAGTTGAAATTCGTGCCGGAAGCTGAGAAAGTATCTTTAGCCCGATGCTTCATAGACCTTATTCAAGGTGAATCTTCCGTGACGGACTACGTCGCTTCTTTTGAATCTCTATCCAAATATGGGGTCAAGTATATTAATACCCCATTGAAGAAAAACCAGAGATTTGTGTATGGCTTGAACAAGAGCCTCAAAAAGCCATTACTTCTCAAATTAGAAGTTTCTTTTGACCAACTTGTTGATATTGCTCTTCGACTCGAAGAGGCTGATAAAGATAGTGATGCTGAGGTCAAACCAAACATCAACAAGAAGAGACCTTTCAAATTCAAGCCTAATCCCAACAAAAAGGGAAAGCATGCAACACTGGTAGCAAATACTTCTAACCCTCGCCGCAGAGAATGCTACAATTGTGGTTCTAAGGACCACTATGCAAACAAGTGCCCGAAGTCTATTTCTTGCCGCTATTGCAAGAGTTCGGGTCATACTATATCTTTGTGTCCCAAACTTCAAGGCAAGAAGGAGGGCAAGCTAAATGTTGTACAAACCCCTGCTAACACTTCTCGTGGTCAAGGTAATTCTCATTCTATCCTTGATGGCATTATTATATTTCGTGAATTTCCTATTCGAGTTCTTTTTGATACGGGTGCATCACACTCTTTTATATCAAAAGAACTTGTTGATGCTTTGTCTTTGGACGTTATTGGCTTGATGACTTCTTTGAGAATTGCGAATCCGGTTGGTGGATCCGCAACACTCAGTTTATTATGTAAAGATGTCGAAATTATTTTATGTGATTTCTCTTTCCATACCGATTTGCATGTTATGCGTTACCTTGGTTTTGGAATGATTTTGGGAATGGATTAGCTTAACCGTTATGAAGCCCATATCATATGTCCTGAATGGACTATATATCTTCGGCATCCTCAGTCTGTTAAGTAGATTTCTCTTGTTCTGAATGATTCAGATTCCAATTCGAAAGCATCCTTATATTCTCTAAATCCTCATGATGAAGATAATGATGATGAGGAAGATGTTATTTCTCTCATTCACATTGTTCGTGAATTTCCCGACATATTTGAGCCCGTTCTAGGATTACCACCTAAGCGAGCGATTGAGTTCCGAATTAATCTAATCCCTGGAGCTCTACCTATTACTCGTCCTCCTTATCGTATGTCCAATAAAGAAAATGAGGAGATGCGTAAACAATTATCCGAATTGGAAGCGAAGCAATTTATTCAATCTAGTTCCTCTCCATGGGGAGCTTCAGCTATTTTTGTGAAGAAATCTGATGGTACACTTAGGCTTTGCGTTGACTACCGCAAGCTTAATGATCTCACCATCAAGAATAAATATCCCTTACCGCGGATTGATGATTTATTCGATCAGTTTAGTGGTTCTAAAGTCTTTTCACAGTTAGAATTAGCAATCGGTTTTCATCAGCTCCATATTGCAGGGGATAGCATTCCTTTGACATCATTCCGTACTCGTTATGGATCTTATGAATGGCTTGTTATGCCATTTGGTTTAACGAATGCTCCAGCTTATTTCGTTGACCTTATGAATCGAGTTTTCAAAGATTTCCTCGATCGATTCGTTCTCATCTTTATAGATGACATTCTTATTTATTCTAAAACTGAGGAGGAGCATGAAAATCATCTTCGGATTGTAATGGAAACTCTTAGGAGCAACCAATTAAAAGCAAAATTTTCTAAATGCCACTTTTGGCAATCTCGTGTGAAATTTTTGGGGCATATTATTTCTGAATTCGGAATTTCCGTGGATCCTTCAAAGATTGAAGCGATTCAAAACTGGAAGAGACCGGAGAGTGTGATAGAAATTCGTAGCTTTCTCGAATTGGCGGGCTATTACCGTCGGTTCATAAAAGACTTTTCTAATATTTCCGTACCTCTTACCAATTTGACAAAGAAGGGAGTTAAATACATTTGGTCAGACAAATGTGAGGCTTCATTTCATAAATTAAAAGAACTCCTTTCCAATGCTCCTATTCTTGTGATTCCCGATAGGAACCAAGATTTTATTGTTTATACCGATGCTAGTCGTATTGGTTTGGGTGCCGTCCTTATGCAAAGGGAACGTGTTATTGCTTATGCTTCTAGGAAATTAAAGCCTGCCGAGACTAGATATGCCACTCATGATTTAGAGCTCACGGCTATTGTTTTCGCCCTTAGAATTTGGCGTCATTATCTTTTGAGGGAGAAGTTTGTTCTCTACACCGATCATAAATCATTGAAGTATTTATTTTCTCAAAAGGAACTTAATTTGCGTCAACAACGTTGGCTCGAGTTCCTTGCCTCTTATGATCTTGATATTCTTTATACTCCCGAAAAAGGAAATCGTGTTGCCGATGCCCTTAGTCGTAAGCAACAAGCGGTTGTTTCTAGGATGATATCCGAGTGGAATGATCTCGAGACTTTGTCCACTTGTGAGAGTCGAGATCGTCAGTCCGATTTATGCTCATCTCTTGTTTTATGTAGCCTCGAGGCTCATCCTTCTCTTTTAGATCGCATTCTTGAAGCTCAAATGCATGATCCCGAATTGGTTCTTCTTAACCAAAGTTGTAGGGATAAAATTGATATTGAAGGTTTAAAAGACTTTGATATTGATGTTCGTGGCGGTATTCGGAAATTTGGTAGACTTATCGTGCCAAATATTTGTGATCTTCGTAAAGATATTTTAGAAGATTCTCATCGTTCTAAATTTTCCATTCATCCCGGTAATAGTAAAATGTACGCGGATATGAAGCGACTTTATTATTGGGAGGGAATGAAATCTGATATTGCTAACTTTGTTAAGCGTTGCATGACTTGCCAACTTGTTAAGGCCGAGCATCAAAGGCCCGGTGGGTTATTGCAACCTTTAGAAATTCCAATATGGAAGTGGGATCAAATTTCCATGGACTTTATTGACGGTCTTCCCCATTCTCGTTCGGGCCATGATAGCCTATGGGTGATAGTAGATAGACTTACAAAATCCGCCTATTTTATTCCCGTTCGGTCCAATCGGACCGTACCTATTTTGGCTAAACTCTTTGTCAAAGAAATTGTTAAATTGCATGGTGTTCCTACTTCTATTGTTAGCGATCGTGATCCATTGTTTACTAGTGGATTTCGGAAAGGTCTTCAAAAAGCTTTAGGAACGAAGCTTAATTTTAGCACCGCTTATCATCCTCAGTCCGATGGACAAACCGAGCGTGTGAATCAAACTCTTGAAGATCTTCTTCGCGCATGTGTTCTTGATTTTGGTGGAAGTTGGGAAGATCATATTTCTCTTGTTGAATTTTCCTATAATGATAGCTTCCAATCTAGTATTGGTATGGCACCTTTTGAGGCACTATACGGAAGGCCATGCCGATCTCCTTCGTGTTGGCTTGAAACCGGTGAGAAACTGGTTTTAGGTCCAGATTTTATTCGTGATGCCACATAAAAGATCGACCTTATTCGTCATCGGATGAAAGAAGCTCAAAGTAGACAAAAATCCTATGCCGATAATCGAAGAAGCAAATTAGAATTTTTTGTGGGAGATTTTGTGTTTATTCGTATTTCACCAATGAAAGGTGTTGTGCGTTTTAGTCGAACGGGAAAATTAGCACCTCGATATATTGGCCCATTTCCCATCACCGAACGCATTGGTTCCGTGGCTTATCGCCTTTTACTACCGGCTCAATTTTCTGCTATTCATGATGTATTCCACGTCTCTCAACTACGAAAATGCCTTCGTGATTCTGATTCTATTCTTGAGCCCGGTGTTATTGAAGAAATTAAAGTCTCGCCTAATTTGACTTATGAGCAACATCCTATTCGAATCATTGCTTCGGAGGTCAAACGCCTTCGAAATAAAGATGTTTCTCTTATGAAAGTTCAATGGTCCTCAAATCCTAAGGATTTCTCTTGGGAATCTAGAGAATTCATCGAGCGAACACATCCGGACTTGCTCTCTCGTGCTCCTTAAGGTGAATTTTTTATTATTTATTTCTTCTTTTTGTGTTAATATGCTTTTGTTATTGTTACTTCTTATTTATTTCTTAAAGATTGCGAGGACGCAATTTCTTTAAGGAGGGGAGTCTGTAAAAACCCACATATTTTAAAGTTTTGTATATTTAAATATTTTATTTAAATATAGAATCGTTAATCGGATTAAGGTCCGAAAAGCTACTTTCTGCAAACAGTCGAATTTGGACTCGAGACCACTTCCATTATGTCCAAAATGGCGTTTGCGACTCCTTTAAGTATAAACATCGATATATTTGGAGTAAGTTGAATTTTGCTATTTTCTATTGGGCTTTGGGTTTGGGTTTCACCCCAACTCACTCTATAACCTAGTTCAGCCCTCTCCTCTCGTCTTCACTTCATTTCTATTTTCCCAAACACTTAAGCAAAACTGAAAATGGGGGAAGAGTATAGGAATTAGAAATTCCAAGCCCTAGTTCTCATTTGCAAAACCAAATTCTTGCTCCAAATTCAAAGAGAAGCTGAGGTAAGTATCTCCTTCTTCTTCTCCAACTCATTCTCTCTTTAATTTCAGAAATTTCCTAAACCTAACTTAGGAAATGTTCTTCTTTTGAGCTTAGATTCAAGCTTCTAGAGTTGAAGTGGTAGATTAGTTGATCTTCCTTTGCTTTCAAGCTTCTCCTTCATCATTTTTGAGTTAAAGGTGAGTTTTTGAACTCACATCTATTTCTATAGATATCATGTGGTTGGGTATGAATTCCTAACACTTATTTATGTGCATTTGCTTTCGATTTGGATCGAATTGGTGAATTGTTTAATTTTTGGTTTTTGGAATCCAATTTTGTAAAAAAATCCAATCTTTGATGTTCGAACACGTTAGTGGAGCGTTTCGGAGGGGCTATACAAGGCTGGGTTGTCATTGGCATAAATCCTCAGTCGTAGTGATGTACACTAAACCCCGTTTTGTGGAGCTTCGGTTCAATTTGGCGGGGTAGCGACCCATGGTCTTCGGACCATGTGTGGAACTTCAGCTCAAAATTTATGGTTAGCGACCATGGAATAGTTTTCCATTTGTGATACATGTGTTGGTGAGTTTTCATGCTCCCGTTTGTGATAGGCCTCCCCTTTGTGATTTCTGGATTTCTAATCGATGATTTCTAGAATTTGTGTTTCACTAACTTTTACGATTGGCATTATTATGTTTGTCAATATTTGTAGTTTGGTGAATAAAATAAAGAATATGATATTCTTTTTTGTGCTTTGAGATTTTTGGGATATTGTATGATTTTGATTGTTGATTAAATCATATTTGTTCTAGTATGACATTATTGTTATCATACGTTCTTATTATATCTTTGCTTATATCTCATTCCTTTATCTGATATTTATAGCTAGACTGATCTGTTTATTATTTTCTTATTAAATAATACTCGGGTCAGACCGAGATGTTACAGGTGCTTCTGCTTGACTCCTTATCGGGGATCATCTTCTGACTTTTGTCTAACTACATCACATTTGTAGTTTTTGTTGTTATTCATTCGAGATATAGACTCCATGATGTATACTTATTCTTTTGTCTAGCACTTGTATCTATTCCTTTGTGATATTGTAGATCTTTTATGACCACCACTCTGATGTACACTTTTATGTGTTATATTCATATTTGTTTCCGCCTTTGAGATATGAACATCTGTGACTGATTTATGTTATGTTTATTTCTATATTTGTTTCCGAAGGCCTCATAGCCACTATGTGGTAGCTTTGAGTTTGTATTAGATATGTCGGATTTCCTCTTGAAATGAAATGCATGTTATACTATCTGTCATATCGGTACTCGCCCAAAGCAATTACACAGACGGTCGCTCCTCAACGGTCTTATTCTTCGCGCTAGTTGACGGCATTACCCAGTGGTGTTCTTGGCTAGCATGAGCATAGAGGTGGGGCGTCACACATTACTTGTGTATTAGATAAACACCAACAGTTCAACTCATTCATAGCTACTTTTTCCAACAAGCAAAATTTCGTGACAATATGAAATTATATTTTCCTTTTTGAAAAATTTGCCTTTTGAAGCAAAAGGAATGAACATAAAAAAAGAAAGATACTGAAACCAAAAAAAACATGAAATGACCAGAGAAAAATGGACCATACAGAACCTGTATTATTCTATACTTATGATCCTTAGATTTATACACAGTTTAGGGAATATATCTTCTAACAAGGGTTTTGTGAAGATGTCAATAAGTTGTGACTCGGTAAAGATGAATTTTATGCAAATGTTCTCTTTTGGAATATGACATTGAATGAATTGATTTCTTAAGTTTATGTATTTAGTATATGAGTAGTGAACAGGATTGTTTGCTGATCAATTACACTTTCACTATCACATTTTACGGGCACACATCAAAGTATCAAGCCAAAATCTAATCAGGTTTGTCTCATTCGCAAAATTTGAGCATAATTTCCTAAGGCAATATATTCTGCTTTAGTAATAGACAATGCATCAGTGTTTTTATTTCGACTTGACCATGAAACTAATGAGTAACCTAAAAAGGAATATGTTCCACTAGTTTCATGTCCGCAAGATAACGAACATAATCAGCATCAAAATAACCAACTAAGTCAAAATTTTCACATGAAGGCTACCATAAACCAAAATTATGTATGTGTAAAAGATATATCAAAATTCTTTTTGTGGCTTTTGGGCGATATTCTTTTTTATTAGCTTGAGAAGATGCACACAACTAAACAGAAAACATAATATTGGGTCTAGAAGCAGTAAGATAGAGAAGTGAATCAATTATACCTCGATATTTCTTTTGGTTAATAGCAATACCTCTCTCATCTTTGTCAAGCTTGGATGAAGGACTCATGGGCGTTCTAAATGGTTTTGCATTATCATCTCCATACCTTTCTAGCAATTCTTTCACAAATTTTGTTTACAAGATAAACATGCCAATATCACTCTATTTTACTTAAAATTCTAGAAAGTATTTACATTCTCCTACCAAGCTCATTTTAAATTTATCCTGCATGGCGTTTTCAAACTTTTAACACAATATTTCATTAGTAGCACTGTAAATGATTTCATTAACATAAATATGCACAATCGGAAAATCATCATTTTCATGTATTAGAAAAAAAAGCAGTGTTATCGCTTCCCTTCTTAAAATCATTTTCCAAAAGATATGCACTAAGATGCTCATACCAAGCCTTAGGGGCTTTTTTGAGACCATATAATGTGTTTTCAAGTTTGTATACATGATTCGAAAATTCATGACTTTCAAAACTAAAGGATGTTGTACTAAAACATTATTTTCAAGTAATCATTTAGAAAAGCACTTTTTACATCCATTTTATTAACTTTAACACGTAAAAGCTAGAAATATTCTAATGGCCTCTAACCTAGCAACTAAGGCAAACGTGTCCCCAAAATAAATGCCTTTTATTTGATTATATCCTTTTGTAACCAGTCTAATTTTGTTTCTAATTATGTTTCCAGATTCATCAAGTTTATTTTTGAACACCCATTTAGTTCCTACAATTTGATTGTCATCTTGTCTTGGAACTAATTTCCAAACACAATTTCTCACAAATTGGTTAAGTTCATCTTGCACGGCAATATCCAACATTCATCAGTAAGTGCAACATCAATACTTTTTGTTTTAATTTCATAAATAAAACCACTATGAATAAACAAAGCACAAAGACTTATATCAAAAGAAGAACATGTTTAAATACCTGCCATTGGATTGCCTATAACCAATTCTGGTGGGTTATTTGATTTGAACTTCAAATTCTCTATTTCCAAGCTTAATTTTGTAGCACTGGCTCATTTACACCATCTTCCCATCATCACTTTTTTCCTATTCAACAACTTCATCAACATTTGACTCATCAAACTTTACATTGATTAATTCCATACTAGTTTTCAACCGCTTGTTAAAAACTCTATAAGATTTACTTCTTGATGAGTAGCCCATAAAAATCTCACCATCTATTTTGGACTCAAAATTTCCTAATTGGTCGCTTGTATTAAGAATGAAACACAAACAACAGAATACTCTGAAATATGCAATGTTATGAAACCTATTGAACCACAACTCATAAGAAGTTTTATTAGGTATTTGTTTAATCATTACTCTATTTACTACATGACATGAAGTATTCACTACCCCTACCCAAAAAGACAATGGAAGGTTAAATTAATTTAACATAGATCTAGCCTTTTCTTGCAACGTACGACTATTTCTTTCAACTATCTCATTTTTTGAGGTGTTCGTGGAGCAATAAATTCATTTTTAAAACCACTTTCTTAACAAAAGTTTTCAAAATCCAAAATCTCAAATTCTCTACCATGATCCCTTCTTAAATTTATTATTTGAACACCTTTCTCATTCTAAACAAGTTTGCAAACTTTGAAAAATAGTGAAAGTTTCAGATTTTTTGGCCAAGAAGTAACCCAAGTAAATCTGGAGTAATCATCAAATAACACATAATACTACTTCTTACCATTCATAATAGAATTATCATTAGGACCAAAAAAATCCATATGAATTAATTCAAGAACTCTAGAGGTACTCACAATTTTTTTGGCAAAAAAAATGATAAATTAAATTACCTATTGGACAAGCTTTGCACACTTCGCCATTTTTGAATTTCTACTGAGGCAAACCTCTGACTAACTTCTCTCTCTCTCTCAAGCTTTTTCAGTAATCCTATACTAGCATGCACTAACCATCTGTTTCACGGAGTGGCTTCTTCATCTCTAGCTACTAAACACCTAAAAAGAGTTAGATCATCAAAAGAGAGAGTGTAAATTCTCTTTTCTCTGTCATGTGAACACAACATCACTTTAAGACTTATCAATGATTTTGCAAACATTTATATCAAAAAAAACTCTCATGCCTTTATCACACAATTGGCTTATAGAATTGAGATTATGATGTAGGTTTTTCAGCATAGAGAGTATCAGTCAGAAAGAAAGTATTGTTGCCTACATTTTCTTTTCCAATTATTTTACATTTAACATTACCACCCATAGTAACACATCCACCTCTATATTTTTCTAGGCTAAGGAAATTTTTTGCTTGTCATATGTCTGGAACAGCCTGAATTCAAATACCATCTTTATGTTCCTTAGCATGCCAACATACCTATACATGGTTAGAAAAATATAACCCAGAAAACTTTGTATGTCTATTTGCATTAGCGACCAAAAGATTTCATATTTCAGGACGGTTTAATTTAAGATAGTTATCGGTAGAGCCCTTATAAGCCCATGCTTGTTTATGTAATACCCTGTAAATTGAACGATAATTAATTAGAAAGAAATTGATAAATAATTATTAAAAGCGAAAATGGAATTTTCACAAATGTTAGAATCTGTCTATGAAACTTGCACCATTGCGTTCATGGCGATTTTTTGATCAATTTTCATATATAAAGTATATCAATCGGAGTTCAAATGAAAAGTTATTAACGTTTGAAGATTTCGAATCGAAAAAAATTATATATGTAATTAATCAAATAAATATAATTAATTAACATTAATTAACGTTAATGAATACTTAACATTTAAGAAAAATTAACGTTAAATCAAATCGATGAAATCATTTCAATTATGGAATAAAACACACGAAAATCAATAATTAACATAGAAAGGCAATCGGGCGACCCCTTATTGGGACCAGTCGACCGCTAGTGGTACACCTGTGGAAACATAACGGTCAACTAGTGGTGAACCGGCGATGCGTATTGAACCTAGGCCGGATGCGCCAGATTTAATATAAAATTATCTAACAGCTGATATTGATTCAAACCCCTATAAATACGAGCCTAGCCCTTCACTTTTCTTCCCATATTTTGTAAAGCAATGGCGAAGCCCTGCCGTTTTCTTTTCTCAACAAATTCTAAAATATGTATAAATTATAATCTATATATAAGTGGAGAATAACAAAGAATAATAGAAAAGAAGAATAGGGTCAAATTGAATCAACAAAGCCAAGGTAAATTATAATTCTAAATCCAATTCAATATTAAATTCAAATCTCTTCTTGGATCTAAAATTCAAATAAATATGTATGTTCTTTTGATACATATTTTGGTAAGAAAGGGTGTTAATCAGGATTAGTGGATTTATATCTGGAGATTTGGAAGCTTAGAGGTGGGTGGAAAATTATATACTATATAATGTTGGATATATATCGTTGTAAATCTATTTATTGTATGTCTAAATGTAAATTTTAGAGTTGTAGGCTTAAATATACATATGCAATGAATTAGAGAACCATGCATATATATTCTGTGAACTGTTAATTTTGATTACATATTGCATACACTTAAATATGGAAAATAAGGGTGAAAGTAGTGCCTAAAGTTATGAGACAATTCGTTAATGAGATTGTATGATAATTCCAGGTTTGTTAGTTCAAAGTTATATGTTATTAAACATGAATTGAAAGTTGTTATAAATTGGATGGGGATTTGAGTAGCATTTTAATTCATTAGAATGAGGTATATTGCAATATAACTTTCTATAAATTATCTAATTTTGAAACAATGCATGAAAGTGTATTGTTTGAATAATAAGGAGTATGCCTAAAAGAAAGAGATGTACAAATAGGGATGTGTACTGTATTTTGTACCATTTATTTCAATAACAATAGAAAAGATAATTATTTGTGTTAACGAAAGTGATTAGGAAATTAGGTTAATCAGTGAGAAGCTTTAATGAAGCCTGTTAAAGTCATCAATTCGAAGAGGTTTTTCGTAGCATTCCATGATGTTGTCATCATAGTCATAGTCATATGAGTAGTTTGAAGTCACATATTCAAAATAAGTATAAGCTCGAAGTCACATATGCAAGGTAAGTATAAGTTGAAAGTCAAGTAATTGTACAAATCACAATTTCAAGTCAAATCAAATATGCTATGTAATGTCCTTGTTCAATGTTCAAAATCCTATGTGTACATGGTTCCAAAATTACAATATGCTCTAAAATCCCCAAATTGATTTAGCGTTTACAAAGTTAAAAAGTAAGAAATGAGTAAGAGAAAATTCAGCCTCCAAAACAAGGCCCATAAGGTCTAGGGGTGAGCGGTCACCACTCCGCTTTTTAAGCCTCTTCGATAGGGTTGACTTCGGAGGCACTCGGTTCTGCCTCTTAGTTGATCACCAATAGTAAAAACTGACACTAACATTGGTGAGGCGTGGATTCATCATTAGACAATGTTATGTGGGGACGTCTTTGACATGCGAAAGTGTCTTCGATGTGCATCAGCTTTCACTTCATTATTGACATTCATTCGACGATATTAACTTTGACAAGGCCTAGACTTAGCCTCTTTAGGGTTGACTCCAACATTAGTGTATGAAATGATCTACTCCATCCTTCCAACGTGATCCTTCAAAGATGACGAGAGGATAACCTCGAAGTCAATTGAGTATGGTATCGACGACTTCGCAGGTATTGACGATGTACTTCATCAACACCGCTTTTCATAATGTCTTCGAGGCGTTTGCATGAGGATGATGTGCGATGTGTTCATTGTTGGAGATCAGGGTAGCATTGTCCTCCTTTGACATTTTCGTAGACCAACACCCTCGAAGTGCTCATTAAGTGTGATGATGACTTGAGCGAAATGAGACTCCTTTCAATATAAGCGATGTCAGTAAATCTTTGCATCCTTGCCATGCGGAGTGGTTACTTTAATACTTAGTAATGGTTTCCGAAGTAAATTGCAATTGACTCCTTTGCCTGCTTTTTCTTATGTGACTCCATGCATTATATATTGTTATCGAAGTACATATCTTACCTCTTCGACTATAACCTACAATGTCTCTCCAATGTTGACTTCTGATGCGAAATCACTAAACGCCGAACCTCTTTGATTAAAATTATTGTAGTAACATTTTCCCCCTCCCCTTAGTGTAGAAGAATCCTTAACTTTTCAAGTCAAGAGCATCAGAGTCATATTTCCTACCTATTGGTCTTCCCTCTGTTGATCTGGTTATCCCTTTAAAACAAATCAACTTTGTCTAATCATCTTCTTTTCTTCTATAAATAGCTGATCTTCTCCTCCTTTCCTCTTTCATCTGCAATCCAAAAGCTCAAGTGAAAGTAAAGTTTTCCAAATCGACTGCAAAATTCTAGCTCTTTGATTTTGATTTTTAAAACTAAGGTACGATTTCACGTTAGCTTATTCACGAACACAATTCTTGTGTTGAAATCAAAATTAGGATTTTTAGCTTAAACTTCATTATCCTTGAATTAGTTGTTGAAATCAATCATTTGTTTTACTAACTAAGGTTTTATTGTCAATTACAATTATTGGTCTTTGGATAAGTTGCTTAATGATGTTGATTTGGGGATTTAGGGATTTGGCAGTACACTAGACCCGTACTCGTTACCACTATGACTGACTTTGATATTGTCATTTCTTATATCATTAGTAGATTCAAAGTGGGTTGTCTGATTCAATAATGGTTAATCCACTAGTGTAATGTCTTCACGTTATTTAGATAGGTTTTTCTTCCGGTCAATGTTAATTTAGCACGTTGCAGGCCTCTTAACTAATAAAATGACTTCAATATGGTCCTTTCTTATTGACTTTGACCCTTATCGACGTGGTTATGACTCTCGAAGTTGACATGATCTCTTTCCATTCTATATTTTATTTTATTAAAGTTTTTAGTATTACAAGAGTAAATTGAATGTGGTGGTAACAAGATTAGTATTTAATAAAATCCCTACGTCTCCAACAATGTTAAATCTCTAATTTTGGCAAGGTGCGACAAACCCTACCTATCGTGACAGTCAATACTTATAAAGGTCTTAGTGTTTAATTAAAGTCATTTCACACCTCTTTGACTAAGTCGAAGAGTAGCCATTCTTAGTTGAGAATTCTTATTGGTCGTCGATAATGTTTATTTTAGTCAAATGTGCTGGTAATGTGCTCAAAGTGAGATAAGATCGAAGTCATCTATTTTTGATGCTCGCATAAATATATTTTGATAATGACAGCCTTATCGTTTCCTTCATCTTTTAACAGCCACTTTAAACGCTACAAATGGGGGCTTTATATGACTTCGACGCTCTTGTTATAAAATTGTTTTGGCTAACTATCAGATTTTTTTGTCATCTTTATTTACTAGTGTCGGTGACCTTACTACTCCAGCACTAACTACGATCAAGGGACTTATTGGCATTTTACTTTAAGTTTCATGAAATTATTAATGCAAACTTATTAATAACTTTTCTTTAATTTATATAATTCCCTTTTTTACGAAGCTCTCTTATTAGCATTGAAACTTAAGTTCTTAAATGTATCTATCATGGGATACTTGAAAGCTACCACACGATGATTACTACATGCTCTATCATTTTTCAAGATAATGGGTCATTTAGATAATCAAATTTTTACTTCCCCTGCTTTACATACTTTAGATAATATGATTATAATTATTTCCTAAACAAGGAATAATATCACCTAGCAGGATAATGGAGAGTAAACAATCTACCAAAAAGTCTGTCAAAAAAGCTATTGCGAAGTCCAAACCTTCACCCTCAACTATCAAAAAGGAAGGATTTGTCACCAACCCATCGTAAACCACTTCTCAAGCTGAAGAGTGTAACGACCCATAATTTTCGATAATTAAAAATAGTTAATTTAATAAGATTTTGTAATCTAATATTTGAAGAAGTAAAATTTGTTAGGAAATCAAATCTACGGTTTCGATGACAACAACTATACAATGGAAATCGAATATGCATATACATTTCTATTTATAGGTAATTGCTAAAGAAACATCACTAGAGAAACAGAACAAGGCTGAAAGAACGTATCAAGAAGCTACAAGTCAATAGAATCAGAAGAGCAATGACACAGACACAAGAAAAGCAACATGCACAAGTTCAGACGTCTGGGTGCACTAGCCAGACGTCTGATTGAATTATCTGGTTCGCAAATCAGACAGAATCAGACATCTGGTTAATGTACTCAGACGTCTGAAAAGCAACCATATACAAAAAATATATATAGATCAAACGTCTGAAACATTTTTCCAGACGTTTGATTTTGAACTCGGCTGTTAACATTCAAAGAACAACTGTCACAATCGAAAAGACACCTTCGCTCCTCTTCGCTGCAACTCTTCATCACCATCAGGAGCGACCATAGAACACTTGCTAATGGATACAACTACTCAAGGAATCTCTCTACTACTATAAATAGCATCAAGAATCCAAGAGAAGATCTTACCTGACTTACTTACGCTTTCTACTCATATACTCTGATATATTCTTGATCTCTAGCAATCTATACTTGTATTCTACCCTTCCAAATATACAGTTCCTCATAGACAATACTCTCTAGATATATATTGGAAGCATTTGTACTATATAGTCAAAATTCGTGTAATAGAGAACACACAGTTGACAAAGAAACTCTGCGATTGTAAACCTGTTCCTCCGGGTGAAGTGAGGGTTATTCGATGAAAGGAAATTCCGAAGAGAAGCTTCGGGACTGGACGTAGGACGGGAGGTCCGAACCAGTATAAAATCTCTGGTGTGATTATTCTTATTTTCATATTTTAATATTGTTACAATATAGTTTAAATTAGTCGTACACTTGCCATTTGTATAATCGATCGACCATACTATAGACTTTCATTTGGTATCAGAGCAAGGTTTGATCAAAGTACAGTAACACGTTTTTGAATAATTTTAATATGGCAAGTATTTTTCAAGAAGGACAATCCACAGCACGACCCCCACTTTTTAATGGCTCTAACTATGCATATTGGTCAACACGTATGAGAATTTTTATGGAAGCTAATAGTCTAGAAATTTTGTCAGCTACTCAAGATAAATATGAAGCACCTACTACTACTACTATGAACACATGGACCATGCACAAAAGACCTTAGCATCAAACAATGCTAAAGCTATGAACGTTTTATTTTGTTCTCTAGATAAAAATGAATTTTCTCGTGTCATGTTATGTACAACTGCATTTGACATTTGGCGTACCTTAGAAATCACACACGAAGGTACAACAAAGGTCAAACAAACTAAGATTTCAATTTTGCAAAACCAATTCTCATCTTTTAAAATGAAGCAAAATGAAACTATTGTTGACATGTATTCTAGATTTCAAACTATCCAACATGATCTTATGGCATTAGGAGTTAAGTTTACTGATTTTGATTTAGTTTCTCGAATACTCAACTCTTTAACATCAGATTGGGAAAGGAAGGTATTAGCTATTGAAGAAGCTAATGATCTCCCTACTCTCAAAACTGAAGAGTTGATAGGAAATTTAATGTCCTATGAAGCTAATTTGCAGGCACGAAAAGAACTAAATTCAGAAAAGAAGAACATAGCATTTCCAGCAACAAAAAATGATGATTCGGATTTAGATAAAGAAGAGATAGTCTTCATTGCCAAGAATTATAACAGATTCAAGAAATTTAGAAAGATGACCAAAATTCAAAAGGAAGGGAAGTCCAACACAACAAACCTGTCTCAAATCAAGTGCTATGAATGTGATCAATACGGACATATGAAGAAGGATTGCCCTAAACTCAATAATGATAAAAAGAAGAACAAATTTGAAAACTCAAAAAGAAGAACAAATTTGAAAACTCAAAAAGAAGAAGGCTTTCAAAGTAACATAGGATGACTCGGATTCTTCATCATCTAAAAGTGATAGTGATAGTGATGGAGAACAAGCTAATATGTGTTTTATGGCACAAACTAATGAGGTATGTCCGGAACTTAGTTATGACGAATTATTAGAACTTAGCATGGAATTAGATGATAAATTTAGACAAATTAAAATATTAATCAAAGAATATACAGCCAAAATAAATAGATTAGAACTTGAAGTAGGAATGTTAAAAGATGAATAAACTATCTTAGAGGAAGAACTAGAATTATCTCAAGAAAAAAACAAAAATAACTTGATAGAAAGTAAGGCTATTGCTATTGATTTTGAAAACACCAAAATAGTAAAGGATAATTTGTTAAAAGAAAATGTCAACTTGAAAAGCAATATCGAAATATTGAAAATTGAAAATTTAGAATTAAAAGAAAAATTAGATAAAATTACAAATAATGTGTTAAAATTCAATAAAGGAAAACAAGATTTGGAAAATCTTATCAAAACTTCAAAACCATCAGGCAATAGAAATGGAATAGGATTTAAAAATACCTCTAAACAAAAAGGAAATGATGCAAAAAAATTTAGAAATAAAAAAACTAAAAGTTTATCTACATCTAATATGAATATCAAAACTATGAAAATTTGGATTCCTAAGACAAATAATAATTTGATTAAACAAAAACATATTAATAATTTCTTATAGAATGTAGTCTATAATAAAAATTATATTTATAAAGGTACCAAACCATCTTGGGTATGGCTACCTTCTCCTAACAATTAGGACCCTAACAAAAGTATATGGGTACCAATTAAAACATCTTTTATTTTGCAGGTACCCAAAATAAAACATAAGGAGAAATGGATACTAGATAGCGGATTCTCCAAGCATATGACCGGAAATTCAAAAATGTTATCAAATATAACATACATCGATGGTGGAACGGTAACCTTTGGAGATAATTCAAAAGGATATGTCGTTGGCACTGGAGAAGTCATCAATTATGGTATTTCTAACTCTCATATCATTACAAATGTTTTATTAGTAGAAAATCTAAAACACAATCTACTAAGTATTAGTCAATCATGTGACAAAGGTTTTCAAATAAATTTCGAAAAAGATAGATGTAATATTTTAGATAATAACAAACAACTTATATTTGAAGGTTTTAGAAACAAAAATATCTATGTATTAAACATGAATATAAATAAAAATTCAAATTTATGTTTAACCGCCAAACATAATGATCCATGGTTATGGCATAAACGTTTTTGTCATATCAATTTGAAAAGTATTAATAAGTTGGCAAAATATGAGTTAGTTAGAGGTTTACCTAAAATAAATTACAAAGTAGAAAATTTATGTGATGACTGTCAAATTGTAAAACTAAAGAAAACCTCTTTTAAATCTAAAAATCATATTTCTACAAAACAACCATTAGAATTATTACATTTAGATTTATTTTGTCCAACAAAAATACGATCTATAAATCACAACAAATATGTTTTCGTGATAGTTGATGATTTTTCAAGGTATACATGGACCTTGTTTTTAAAACATAAAAGCGATACTTTTGGAATGTTTAAAATATTTGCTAAAAGAATTAGAACACAAATGGACTTGAAAATTAAAAATATTCGAAGTGATTACGGAGTAGAATTCGAAAACGATCTTTTTACTAATTTTTGCAATAAGAAAGGAATAAGTCATAATTTTTCTTTTCCTCGCACACCTCAACAAAATGGTGTAGTAGAAAGAAAAAATCGTACGTTACAAGAATGTGCACGAACACTACTAAATAGTAGTAGTTTACCAAAACACTTTTGGGCAGAAGCTATTGCCACAGTTGTTACGTATTAAATCGAGTAACCATACGTCCTATGACTAAACAAACTTGTTTTGAAATATTTTTTGGAAGAAAACCTAAAGTATCATACTTTAAAACTTTTGGTTCAAAATGTTTTATATTAAATACGAAAGATAACTTAGGAATATTTGACCCGAAGGCCGATGAAGGTATCTTTGTTGGATATTCGGATCGTAGCAAAGCATATAGAATTTTTAATAAACGAAATAACACTATTGAAGAAAGTTTACATGTTTCGCTCGACGAAAATCTATTTAACCATCATACTAATGATGAAGAAGAGATTATTCCAATAACAAATTCAACAAATTCTATTGATAATGAAACAAATGTGCAAAATAACACTTTAATATCATCCCCTAGAATTCTTAAGAATCATCCAAAAGATAATATCATTGGAGATCTCAATTCTGGAGTAACTAGAAATCAACTTAATCAAATAAGCCATGTAGCATTTGTGTCAAATTTTGGACCAAAAAATTATAAAGAAGCTTCAAACGATAACTTTTGGATAATGGCTATGCAAGAAGAATTGAATCAATTTGAACGTAATAATGTTTGGGAACTAGTACCAAGACCTGAAGACCAATCAGTTATAGGAACAAAATGGGTATTCAAAAACAAAGCAGACGAGAATGGAAATATTGTTAGAAATAAAGCACGCTTAGTTGCTCAAGGTTATAATCAAGAAGAAGGTATCGACTACGACGAAACTTTTGCACCAGTAGCAAGACTCGAGGCCATACGAACATTACTCGCTTTTGCAAATCATCACAATTTTAAACTATTTCAAATGGATGTCAAAAGTGCTTTCTTAAATGGTTTTATCAAAGAAAACGTATATGTTGAACAACCTCCACTATTTACTCATGAAAAATATCCCGATCATGTTTTTAAATTACAAAAAGCTTTATATGGTTTAAAACAAGCTCCCCGAGCTTGGTACGAACGACTTAAAAATCACTTAATTACATCTGGTTTTCAAATAGGTAAAATCGATAGAACTTTATTTATTAAACGAGAAAATAACGATATTTTAGTTGTGCAAATTTACGTAGACGATATTATTTTTGGTTCAACTAATGAAAATCTCTGTAATCATTTCTCAAATATTATGACCAATGAATTTGAAATGTCTCACATGGGAGAATTAAATTTCTTCTTGGGTCTACAAATAAAACAACTTGAAAATGGTATTTTTATTCATCAAGAAAAATATTGTAACGACCTATTACGACGCTTTGGAATGGATAAAATTTCAAGCAAACCAACACCGATGAGTACTGCTGTTCACTTAGAAAAAGATGACAACGGAAAAGATTTTGATGAAAAAGTATATCGTAGCATGATTGGTTCTTTACTCTATTTGACGGCTAGTCGACCCGATATTATGATGAGTGTATGTCTTTGTGCTCGATTTCAAGCAAAACCAAAAGAATCTCATCTAAGAGTTGTTAAGCGTATTTTACGTTATCTATCTAGTACTAGAGATTATGGTTTGTTTTACCCTAAAGGATCATCGTTTGAACTAGTTATAGTGATGCGGATTTCGGAGGATGTAGAACAGATCGTAAGAGTACTAGTGGAACATGTCACTTTATCGGACAATCATTAGTTTCATGGTTTAGCAAAAAGCAAAATTGTGTTTCTTTATCTACTTGCAAAGCCGAATATATCTCAATAGCTCTAGCATGTGCGCAAGTAATATACATGCAACAAACACTTACGGACTTCGGCAAAATTATCAATAAATCTCCAATATATTGTGATAACACGAGTGCAATAAATTTATCAAAAAACCCTGTCAATCACTCACGAACTAAGCATATAGATATACGACATCATTTTCTACGAGACAATGTTGAAAAAGGAAATATCTCATTAGAATACGTAAATACCGAAAATCAAATAGCAGACATCTTTACAAAACCACTAAATGAACAAACTTTTATTAAACTCCGACGTGATTTAGGGATTTGCTCTCTTCATGATCTTCTTACTTAATAATCCCTGCTTCATCTAGACTATATTTAGTCATGTGTTTTCTATCCACAAATTATAATCACTAATTTGTGCACCCTTTGTTTTTTAGATAGTTAGTTTTTCTATAAATAATTTTTTAACGTATATATAAACAGTTATACTTCAAGAAAAATTATATACACACAATTCATATTTTCCTCAAGAAACAAAATACAGCCATGTCTTCTGATAACTCTTATATTTCCATCTCGATGCCTACGCCGGATAGCTCGGTTGATACACCCCAACGGCTTCCTACACTCACACCAATTCATGAACCGACGCATAGGTGGTCCTCATATCATACAGGATTTACTCCCGATAGCAAGAAGACCAAAAGATCTCTGTTTGTATCTCCTAACACAAAGGAGAAAATTGATGAAATTCATCATTATCAGAAACAACATATAGATCTTCAACGAGAACTATATTTTGAACAAAAAGTTACAGCACGTCGCCTAAGCTTTTTGGAACAAGTAGCGATGAAGTTTTGTACGTCACGAAAGAAAGATGTCCATGAACCGCTTCCAAAGCCTTGTAGATCCCTCATCTTTATATCGTACTTCTTCGGATGCATCACAAAGACGATTTTCTGGCTCACCAAGAACCCACGAACGTGGTAATATATGGTCTCCGCTTAAACCATGGAAGGATAACAAGTCAGGAGATCGTACAACTCCATCGCCTTCTAAATAAATTATTTTATTTTTATTTGTATGTATCTATGTTTGTTTGTTATTTTACACAAATAAAACTACATTTTTATATATAAAATAGAGAATCAAGAAATAAGAAAATCCATCAAATCTTAGGCTATTTTTAGAAAAGTTGCCTAAACCAGACGTTTGGATATAGACCTCAGACGTCTGACACTCTGATATACATCTAATTTTTATGCACTGTGCATATGTCAGACATCTAAAATAATCCACAGACGTCTGAAAATTTGCTCGGTCTCCTCGAATTATTAATCAGAAAATTTCAGACGTCTGAAACTCAACTCAGACGTCTGATTTAGTTCTCTGCCACAAAAATTTTCAAAATTTACCTAAACAAGACGTCTGATTTTTAAACCCAGACGTCTGATAAAAGTCTCTGTCTATCCAATTTTTCAAATTCTATCAAACCAGACGTCTAACTTAAAAAGCAGACGTCTGAATATATCTTATGTACCTAATATAGGGCAAACCAGACGTCTGAGTAGGATCCTAGACGTCTGAAATTCAATCGACTCTTTAAATTAACCCAGATAACGTCATTTTTTTTACTTTCGTTTCAAATTTTTCATCTACGATTTCATCAATTGACGATTTTTTTCTCTAAAAAAATTCGAGCTCAAATCACAATGCCTCCTAGAACTAAAAATGTCAAGACATCAAAACGAAAGCAAGACCAACCAACATCATCTTCAAACCCCCAAGTCTGTTCGGATGATCAAATTGAAAAATGGATGGATAGAGCACCACATTCAATCAAGAGGTATGAAGATATACAAAAGAAAAAACTTCACACAGGTCCTTTCTATAATCTACTTAAATTTCCAATGTATGATTTGGATGAAATATGTGAAAATGCCGGACTAGAAACTTTAATTTCGTTCACTCCTAATGACGTCCAAATCAATCAATTGGCAATTTTTCTTTTTTGTGCAAACTTGGATAGCACTTCAGTATGGAACACTGAAGATGAAGATAACTGGCTATGGTCTAGCGTGTATGGCAACATGATTAGATTAACCCTCGACATAATAGGTAGAACCCTAGGATGTACTGACACGGGCGAAGATTTATACAACATTCCTGATATGCGCTTCAAGCCAAGAAATAGTATAACGCATCAAATTTGGGAAGATGAAATGCCAAAGTTTGCCTCTAAATATCTACGTCCAAAAGCACGACTCCTAACTCGGATGATAATCATACCATCATTCCACGTATAGGAAGCCATGAGCAAATAACCGAGTTAGAGCACAAAGCCTTATATGCTCTATTTAGTGGAACAAGGGTGAATTGGGCCAAATTCATCTTTGACGAGCTCAAACAATTTTGGAATCGATCACGGCCATCAATTATTTACCCAACTTATATTATGAGACTTCTTCGTGCACATAACATTCCATCCTACCTATCAACCTACGAAGAAATATAACCTAAATATGCTTCCGCCAAAATTTTCTCGCTTATGCACTTACCCGAAATTCCTCCAGAGTTTATATCCTTTGAAGATTGGATGCGCAATCGTCAATCTAGACAAGTTGAGCCTCCTCGTCAACCACACATTGAACCATCTCAAAAGGAGGAACAACATCGAGAAACAACTCCACATCCTCCTGCACCATTTGATTATCCGGGACAAGATGAAATTATGGAGACTCGAATGGATACAAATCCAAATGAAAGTATTCGAGATCTCACCGTTCGAAATCAACATATACTATCTCAAAATCAAAAACTTTTGGCTAAGCGGATTGATAGCTTCGAAACATCGTTTGCTACACGCCTAGCCACAATTGAAGAATCTCTTTCGACTGTCTTATCGGTTCTCAAAGAATTACTACAATGGGTTCGTGGTCCAACACCGCCTTCTGAAGATTGGCCAACCTCGGTACCTTCTCCTCCCGCAAAACATTCCAAACTTTCTGAGGATGAACCTCTCAAGCAAGTTTTGACATCTCCTACAAAAACTAGCACTTCTGAAAAAGAAGAAACAGAGGAAGATGATCAAGATAAAGCTTCTCCAAAGGAGTCATAGAATTTAGAATCATATATTTTAGGATTTTGGGTTTTCAACTTTTGTAAATTAACAAAATCTATGTATGCATTCACTTTCGAATTATTAATGAAATTTTCCTTTTGTCTTTGACGTTAGTTAAATTGTTTATAATTCTTTTTGATAATGCCAAAGGGGGAGAAATATAAGTATAAAACATTAAGAATAAGCACATATTCAGGGGGAGATTTATAAATTATATATTTAAGTACATCGTATAGTTGTCATCATCAAAAAGGGGGAGATTGTTAGGAAATCAAATCCACGGTTTCGATGACAACAACTATACAATGGAAATCGAATATGCATATACATTTCTATTTATAGGTAATTGCTAAAGAAACATCACTAGAGAGACAAGAACAAGGCTCAAAGAACGTATGAAGAAGCTACAAGTCAATAGAATCAGAAGAGCAATGACACAGACACAAGAAAAGCAACATGCACAAGTTCAAACGTCTGGGTGCACTAGCCAGACGTCTGATTGAATTCTCTGGTTCGCAAATCAGACAGAATCAGACGTCTGGTTAATGTACTCAGACGTCTGAAAAGCAACCATATACAAAAAATATATATAGGTCAGACGTCTGAAACATTTTTCCAGACGTCTGATTTTGAACTCGGTAGTTAACATTCAAAGAACAACTGTCACAATCGAAAAGACACCTTCGCTCCTCTTCGCTGCAACTCTTCATCACCATCAGGAGCGACCATAGAACACTTGCTAATGGATACAACTACTCAAGGAATCTATCTACTACTATAAATAGCATCAAGAATCCAAGAGAAGATCTTACTTGACTTACTTGCGCTTTCTACTCATATACTCTGATATATTCTTGATCTCTAGCAATCTATACTTGTATTCTACCCTTCCAAATATACAGTTCCTCATAGACAATACTCTCTAGATATATATTGGAAGCATTTGTACTATATAGTCAAAATCCGTGTAATAGAGAACACACAGTTGACAAAGAAACTTTGCTATTGTAAACCTGTTCCTCCGGGTGAAGTGAGGGTTATTCGGTGAAAGGAAATTCCGAAGAGGCGCTTCGGGACTGGACGTAGGACGGGAGGTCCGAACCAGTATAAAATCCCTGGTGTGATTATTCTTATTTTCATATTTTAATATTGTTACAATATAGTTTAAATTAGTCATACACTTGCCATTTGTATAATCGATCCACCATACTATAGACTTTCAAAATTTGTGATTTATTAATGAGAATAATAACCAGAATGCAATACAACAATGTTAATGTGAGTTAATTGCTAACTATTTTAATGTAATTCATCTTAATGGAAATGATTGAAATGTTATAATCAGTAATTAATTGTAAATAAGGGAATAGGTTAAATGTTACATAAATTGATGAAATAATATGTAAATAATTGAAATTAGATAAAATCAATGTTGTGTAAACAGTTATAACATATGTTTGTAAACAATAAAACCATAAATGTGATTAAATTAAGTAAAAGGTGACCATTGTGATATGTTACCTATTTATTTAAGTTGTTGAATTAAATTGGAAATCAATTGAAATTAAATGTAATTAAATATTACGTTAATGGAAATTAAGATGAAATTGGAGAATATTAATGTAATAAGATGTAACCAATGTTAACTTTGTCCATAGAGTAATGATTGATTGAATAAAAAAGATTGAAATCAAATTAAATCAATTTATTGGAATTAAATTATAATTAATTGGATTTAATTATAGTTGAAATTGAACACTGTAATTAGTGTAATATTTAACACTGAATTGATATGTAAATTTGTTTTAAATTATTGTAAATGTCTAAGTAACCAAAAATAATGAAAATTGTTAGTCATTAAATTTGAAATTAAAAAGTGATTTAATCAATTTAATAATAATTTATTTAATTTACGTGAAAATAGCCATTTTGGCCACTGTCTCAAATTTCGATGAAACCAGTTTCATCAGATCCGTAATGGTGAATTATTATAGGATTTCAAGTTTCGTAGCGATCAGACTTGTCGTTTGATCGTACGGGCTTGAAACGCATCGAGATCAATTTAATCAAAATCAAATTGAAATAAGCTGATTTTAAAGCTCTTTAGACAATGGAATTAGGACTTGAAACCTGTTCCATTGAGTTTAAAAATATCATAAACATCTATTTTGATATCTGGGATGATCCACTTTCGTTTTGGAGGCAGAACGGGCTTTATGGGTCGCTATTTGTCGTTCGTACAAATTTGATATGTGTTTATTTATTTTTTTCCATCGGGCTTTGTTAATATAAATAGTCTTGTTTCCCAAACCCTAGCACTCATTTTTCTTATTCTGTATGTACACCAACTTCTACCTATCTCCTTCTTTTCAATGGCAGAAACAAATTCAATCTCAAAACCCAATTCCAATTTCCAATTCAATTTCAAAATTTAAACTCTCCAAACCCTATCATATTATATATCGTTGGAAAGCTCTCGACGAGCATAATCTACCACATTGTTTTCCGATTCGAATCACCGTTTGGCCAGAAATTGGTCATTTATCCCCGGTCGTTCATATGTGGGTTTGTGATTTGACGGTGGATTTGCGACGAGAGTTCGATCGGGTTGTGTGGGAGTGTAGAGGAGGTCGAGGCAAGGCGATCTAGTGGTTTACTTCGTGTCAAAGTGGGCTCGGATCTCCAAAATATGGCATGACGGCGGCAGCGGCCTGGATGGGGGCGATCGAAGCACGTGGCAAGGGAGGCGCGGGGTCGGTTGGAGGTCAGGAGTACGATGGTGCTCTCAGATCTGGTCGACGTCGACTGTAGGTGGCGCGGTATTGAACGAAATGATGGCGGCTAGGGTAATGTCGCGTACGAAGTTTAGGCGATTAGGGTTTCTCTCAGGTGATGACATGGCCATTTGTGTGAGGTAATTCTTTTTTATTTTATTTTATTTAAATTTCAAATTCAATCGTTCTAACTTGTATATCTTTTCCATACGAGCTCGGATTCATGCGTGGTTTGTTCCGCTGGGATTGTATCGAAATTCCAGACATTATGAAACTAGTTTGGACGAATTCTAAGACTGTTGATTTTTTTGCCTTTATTTGGATTTCAAATCGATTTGAAATCAAAGGTGAGTGTTTTAACCTACTCACAATTACTAAATTATCTTACGTTAGTTAAATTGAATTTATGATGCGATTAGGAATTAATTGATTGATGATTGGTATATTTAAATTGTCATTCCAATTAAATATGACTTTTATTGCATTTAATCGTCATTTAATTTAATATTGAATTTAATTGTCAATTTAATACCTATTAATGATAATCAGTTGATTGATGTTATTTATTGGTTGATTGTATGGTGATTGTGATGTATGTTTGATTATTGATATTGGATGACTGGATGTTATATTTTTATATTGTTATAACACTGCAAGTTCCCTATGGGTTGAAATAATACATACCTGAACGATCTGATAGATTAGGAAGAAATTGTTATGGGTTGAAATGATAGACTCGAGTGATTTCATGTATTTGAAATTAAATTTTGGGATTGCGGGTTGAAATGTTATATACCCGTAAAATTTTAAATTGCGGATTGAAAAGATAAATATCTGTATTACTTGACCATAGAGTAGAAAATTATATACGGACATCGGATAGGTTAAATTAAACGATTTTTAAATCTTTAAATTTTGAATTCAGTTAACTGGTGTTTTGAAATAGAAATTGATTTATATAAACTGAATAATTTTCGAAAATCCAAGCGTTAATGTTGAAATTGGTATTGATGTAATGAATTGTTCAAAGGATTTAAATAGGAATTTCAAAGTTGAATTGTCAAATATAAATGAATTTTATCGAAATTGAGTTATTGAAAATGTTTGAATATAACTTTGAAATCTATTTTAAACTATTTCAATCAATTTAAACTATTTTAATTTATTTTAATCTATTATAATCTATTTAATCCAATTTAATCTATTTTACTTATTTTAAACTAATTAAATTTATTAACCTATTTTAAATCTATTTAATCTATTTTAAATTTGTTTAATCTATTTTAAATCTATTTAAAATAATTTAAATCTATTTAATCTATTTTAAATCTATTTAAATCGTTTTAAATCTAATTAAATCTAATTTAAATCTATTTTAACTATTTTAACTATTTAAGCTATTTTAATCTATTTTAAACTATTTTAAATCATTTAAACTATTTTAGAGTATTTTAACTATTTTAAAATATTTTTAAAACTATTAAAACTATTTATGACTATCTAAACAATTTTCAAAAATATCGGACTGTGTAAAGTTGAAGTATTTATTTTTAAATCCTTGATGATGATATAACCTAAGTTGGGATTTGAAATTGATACCTTTTTGTGAAATGACATATTTGAGTAAATATGATGATTTTGGAATGAGGATTTAATTAACCTATCTTATCGATAATTTCAAAAGTGAATATGATTTTGAAAGTGAATATGATTTTGAAAGTGAATATGGTTTTGAAAGTGAATATGCTTTTGAAAGTGATATGGTTTGAAATCGATTATGATATTTTGATATTAATTATGAATTGACTTTTGAAATGTAAAGGAACCATCCGGTGTGAAATAAGCGTTTGTGTGACGACCTGGAATTTTTGGATATTTGAAATCAGAATATTTAATTGATTTTAAATATTTAAAAGTTAATTTTTAACTTGAATTTCAAATATAACCATTTATCGGAGAATTTAAATTATTAAATTAATTTATTGGAAACTGGGTAAAATATTTAATCTAGAGTTTCAAGCTCGTTAAAAATAATTTGAAGGCTTATACAATTTATATTGATAATACTAAAGATAATAAAAGTTTTGAAATTGAAATTTGAAGTGTTTTGTTCGTGTTTTAAGAATATATCGTTAAATTGACATTTAAAAATAGCCTTCCGAGGCACAGTCTCGGAATTCGACGAAACCAGTTCCGTTGGGTCCGTAATAGTGTATTATTATCAAATTTCAAATTTCGTAGTGTTTGGAGTTGTCGTGTGGTCGTACGGGATATAAACGCATTGAAATCTATATCGATAAATCAATATAATAATTGGGTCCAAAAAGCTATCTTCTCCATACGATCGAATTAGGACTCGAAACCTTTTCCATTGCGTTCAGAATAGGGGTATAACATTATAAACGCCGAGTGGCATGCCTCGATAGGAGTTCGCTGTTTTAAGCTACGTAAATTGAGACAATTTGAATTCAATTTAAAATATATTTATATACCCTAGTCCCTTCAGCTGTATTTCTTTCAACTCACAACTTTTTGCCTTTAAATCACTGTCCCCCACTCGCACATGCAACCATTCCATCGTGTCTGTTCTCCTTCCTTCATAATTCACGCACCATATCGAGAAAATAAAAATAAAATGTAAACGCGAGCCTCCTTCTATAAAATCCTGAATCCCCTTTTCTCCCTTCCAAATCGAACAGAGAAAATGAAATTCAAACAATGGCCGCCTCGTTTTCCAATTCACGTTCCAATTAAAAGCATGACTTTCCTTTCTCCTCTTTCACAAGCAGATCAAGCATGAAGGCGAGATGTCGATCGAGCATGGGCGGGGTTTGGTTCGAGTTCGATGATGTCGAGAGGCCAGAAGAAGGGGGTGAACGCTCGCGAGTTGGTGGTGGTAGTCATCGTCGGGTTCGGTGAGGAGACGGCGAGCGCAAGGAGTTTTGTCCGAGGCAATGGAATGCGGCGATCTGGAGCTTGTCTTCATCGAATCGAGGTAGGTGACTTCGGCGAGCTTTGTTCGCGCCAGGGTGGGTTGTTGTGGTGCGCGTGGGGGTTGTCGAAGTCGATGGTGGTTGTAGTGGCGTTGTTCGCAGTCGTGAAGGGGTGGTCGTGATGATTTCGTGGTCCGGTCGCGACTAGGTAAAGGTATAATACTTAACTGTTTTTTTTCTGCTGTATAGATGGGTCAGTTAGAGTAAAAAAATTATATTACAGTGATATAAAACCATTTCTGTTTTTATATATACATATGAAAGAGATTTTATTATAGAATTTAATGAATACATGTATATGTAGAAGATAGAGAATATAGATATACAGATTGGATTTTGAAAAAATATATATAGGAATTTATGAAAAAAAAGTTAGACTTTTAATCTATATAAGTTATTTTAGTATATGAAAGAAATAAAATAAATATGCATAAACATATTTCAATTTACTAGTTTATTTTAAAATAATTTATTAAGGTGATTAATTTTTTCAATTAACTTATTTAATTTGTTTTAGATACTAAAATTTTTTCGAAGGGAAATTAGTTTAAATTAAATTATTAAATGCTAATAGATTGTTCGATTAGTTCAATATTTATAAACCATACAATGTGTTACAAGGTCTGAAATCGTGGAGAAAACAAGCCGGTTTGGATCGGATTGCAAAACAAAAACCAAAGGTGAGTTAATCTCACTCAAATTGGATTATCAGTTAATTTAAATAGTTAAATTTAAATTATTGGATGACTGATTGAAATTGATTTTTATTATCTATCTGGATGTGATATTATATATATAGTAGTATATATATATTGGAGTGATTGATATTCCCGCATTATATAGCGGATGAGACCATATGCGCCCCGCATAATAGCGGATGATCTTAAATACCGTGATATCCCCCTCGAAGTGGGATTGGTATTTTTATATTGTGCTAACATCTGTGGATGCAGGGAAAACAGGTTGGAGGGATCCAACTAGATTCCTCGAAAATGTTTAAATTGATTTTTATAGCCTGTGATTGTGATTTATTTGATAACATGTGATAGATTATATTGGAAATTGAAGCTATTGAATGCTATGGTTTGACTGAATATATTCTGGATACGTTGAGATATCAAAACTAAAAGTATTGGATTTTTGAAAGGAAAGAAAAAAGGAAGAGAAAAGAAAATAAATAGAAAGGAAAGAAAAAAGTAAAGGTAAAAGGAAAGAGAAAGATAAGGAGGGAAAATAATAAAAGGAAAGGAGAGGAGAAATTTAAAAGAAAGTAAAATAAGAAAAAAAAATGAAAAGAGAAAAAAATAAATGGGAATTTTATTTATATATATATATTTACATGATTTCTTATACCTCCTTCCTGAACTAAAAATCTAATTTTATTGTAAATCCATAATTTAAGTTTCGGTGATATTTACAATTTACTAATTAATATTATTTTAAATTAACGGTATTTTAAAATTTATTATTAATAAATTGTTTATCTTAAACAATTAACCCTTTGAAGTTGTTACTTGAATTCGAAGAGGTCGGGATCGGATATAAGCAATTTCTGGAACCACTTCGATTTGATAAGCACTACAGATCCTTACGGATTTGACTATAGAACCTAATATGCTGGAATTGAATAAAATTAAGTAAATCAGACCCTTTAAATCAAGCAACGACATACAGATATTATCTTAAATATAAATGGAATTGTGTAATAAATGTATTGGTTATAACAAGATAAGAACTCGTAATGTTGGATGAATTACCGTGATTTTCAAAGACTTTTACAACTTTAGTATTTCAATTTAAATGGGTTTACTCACGCTGGTTTCCAGCCTGACTCGGGTGTTACTTTATTGTAATGCTCGGGTCAGACCGAGTATTACAGAGTTTCAGGTTAGGACATTTTGGAGCTCAGGAGACGAGCTGGATGGCAGAGACGTACAGATTATATTCCACTGTATATTAGGGCTGTATAGACAGCAGTTGAGGACAAGTTGTTACAACTGTCCAGTCTTTGTTGTACTCTGATATCTTATGTATATATTGACAGTTACAGTTTTTCATTGTAGAAAAATGCTGTTATTTGTATATTATATTTGTTACGCTGTGATTGTGAGATTTTATGCTGTTGTTTTGTTTCTTCTTCTACCTCTTTTTCTTCTTAACCCTAACGGTCTGGGGTTTCCGGCACTCGATTGCTCGGCATTCTATACAGTGAACGTATTAGTGTCGATTTTCGGGGTCGAAAATCTTCCGGGCCGTTACAGTTGGTATCAAAGCTGAAGGTTAAGTGAGAACCTTGGCTCTGGTGGGGATTACTCATTAGAGAGAGGGTCAGCCATACCCTAGAATGAGTTGAGTGTATTATATGAGAGTGTACTTATTATTTTCTTATATAATGATTTTAAAAATGATTTTTATATAAGCTTAAATTTTGATATATAAAGAAGTAGTTTTTCTAATTATTATAGTATATTAGGATAATTGGTTGTTGATTATTAAATTTAAATAAGATTATATGATTTAAGTGGTAAAAACATATATAACAAAATAGAAATTTGGGTAAAATATGCTAAGTAAAAATGGATTCAAACCTAGAAATTAAATCCTAGAAAATTCAAAGGAATTTTCAAAGTGTTTCAAATAAGTTACCCTTATATTTTATTGTGAATTATGATTGAATGTATGGTGTGTTTGATATGATAATAATCATAAGTTGGTTGTCGGGTCTTAATAAAGGGATGTTTATTTTTTTTTAAATAAACAATGATAAAGCAGAATGAAATGTTTAAAGGAAGCAACAATTTAGATAAGTATGATTTATAGATTGAAATAGATTTAAATTGTGAAGTTTTAAAATCTAAAGTCCATAAAATTGGAATTGTTTTAAGTGTTAAGGAAACAATAAGTAATATTCTTTAGAATATTTTTGAATATGGAAATCCTGTTTAAAAACAAGAGTTGTTTGAAGAGGGATAAACATGTGCATTGGAATATACATAATAACAAAGTTGATTTGAAATAAACACTAAGTGTTGAATTCTGAATTTCCCTTGAAGTGAGAGTATAACCCCAAAGAGAAACAAGTTTTAACTTATAAGTGGGAAGTGATACTGATAGAAAGTTTAAATGTGGAACGAGAAATTTAAATTGGGTAGGCTTAAAAGAATTGAATGGATTGAGATTTAACTTAGAAAAGTTTAATAAGTATGGACCTAAAATCTGAAACTGGTAAATTTCAAGATGGAATTGAGATTTAACTTAAGGAAGTTAAATGGGTCAAACTGAAAGGAGAGTTATGTATGGTCTCAAACGGGTTTCAAATTCTGTAAATTGGATTTTTGAATGAATTAAGAAGTGGATTGAAATGATATACGTCCATTTCTGAAATTTGATGGAATTAAAGCTTTTTTTTGAACTATTTAAAAGATTTTGATTTTTAGAAATAAAAATTGAACTTAGGAAAATGGAATCACGTTGGACTTAAGATTGAAATGTTAAAAATGGACTTATTAACCAGAATTGTTTTATGGGATTGGGTTTAAAAATTTGTAGTATAATTGGGAAATCAATTGAATTTTGAGAATTGATTTGCTTAAGAAGATTTTAGCTCTCACTCGAACCTCAAATAAGTTTAAGTGAAGGAAATTTAAAATGAATATTTGAAATTTGGACTCGGAATAAAATTGTTTAAAGACTTGGGGTGTTAAATTAAATGTTAAAGGCTAACTTGATTTAATAAATTAAATCGGTATTTTGAAATAGAACTTGAATTTATATAAATCAAGATGGTTGGAAATTGAGAGTGGAATTGAGATTAATATGAAATTGAAATGAATTAATTGGAATTAGAATCGAAGTTGAATAAGTTTAAATTCAAATGGGAATTGATTAGAATTAGAATGGGAATCGAAGTTAATTCAAATTGAATTGGAATTGAATCGATTTAAATGGAAGTGGAGATTTAAATTGAAAATTGAATTAATTGGAGATTGGGAAATTGAACCAGTTTGACTCTAGAATTATTTTCAAATAAATTGTTTTAATATAAACTGTCTTAAATATATTTTTGCAGGCTATTTACTATACAACCTTTCTTTTGAAACTCAAACTATCTTATAATAGCTATTTAACCATTTTACAACTATTTTACAGCTATTTAACTATTTTACCACTACTTAACTATTTTAAACTATTTTCTAAATTTCAAACTGGTCAGAGTGGAACCAATTGATTTTAAAAAAAAAGGCTTTTGATTTTGGGAAAAATCAATTTTGGGAATTTGGAAAGCCAAGTTTGAGAATTATCGATTTCGAGATATTGATTTTGAAGTTTATATGTTATACATATAAAGAGTGTGTTTTGAAAGATACTATATGTGTATAGTATAAAATGTTTTGAGAATGCTATAGGGAAAAAGGCGCTCCCATTTAGAGTTGAAACTTATAGTAGGAGATCCACTGGGTGGTTCTGCCTTGAGCCCTAAGGGGGGTTCTAAATTTGGATCCCAGAGGACATCCGGACAAAACTTTAGTTCCTAAGGATTGTGATTGGGGTAGCGTAATTCGTGGGGCGCTGATGCCTACAGAGACATTGGGGTTATGCTGTGACGGCAGTGTAACTGCGATCTATCGCCGTTCCATAGCGTAAGTCGGGTGGCAGTGATTGCCTACAATCTACGTTTGATTTCGCTGGGATAGCGACGTAACATCGGTAGATTGCGATCTATGTGGTTCAGTTCCATAATGAAATTCGTGTGGCAGTGAGTGCCTACAGTCTACACTAGTTTCACTGGAACAGTGATATCACTTTGTGTAGTCTGCGATCTATGTGGTGAAGTTTCATTTGGCAGCGTAATTCGAGGGGTGCTGATGCCTACAGTTACACAGGTTTTTGCTGTGATAGCAATGTAACCCTGAGTGTAGCTGCGATCTGTGCAGTTTCCATGGTGAAAGTCGAGGGGTGCGGATGCCTAAAGTTTTCTATGGTTTTCGCCGGGATGGCGACGCAATCATCGTGCTAACTGCGACCCATGGAGGGGGTGATGATTTCCATAGCATTCTTACAAAAAGTTTTCCAAGTATTTTCACTGGGTGTTGAAAACGGGTTTACTAAGTACTTATAGATTTTCAGTCCTGCGCCTGATCAACGTTTGACTGAATTTCTATGAGAACAAAGATGGACTTGTTGAGACACCGAGTTATAAAAAGTATTTTTATAAAGATAGTTTTGGCGATGAATAAAAATGAAAGGTAAATGGAATTCAAATAGAATTGAAAATTTAAGTTAAATGAAATGGATATAAAAGTTTAAGTGGTAAAATGAAAAAAAATATAAGAAGTATATAAAATATTTATATTAAATTTAAGAAATGGATGGTGAAATTCTTAAGAAAATTTGGAGTTGAGAAATATACCAAGTTAATATTTGAATGAAGGTTTAATAAAAAGGGTGAAAGGGGAAATTGTGAATAAGTGAATAGAAATCAGAATCAATGTGAAAAAAGAGAATTGATATAAATAATAATCAATTGGAAATTAACACGTAGGATGTACATATATTATTTTATCCGCATAGCGATTTGATCCAGATTCGGGCACAGAATTTCGAGATAGTTATATCGATCCGAGTTGGGATTTTTTTCATTCGATTTTCGACGGCGAACCTTGGATATGGATTTCTGATTGATTATGGATATTCTCTATCATAGTATATGGTTATGCAAGGAGAATGATGGTTTCTGATCAAGAAGCCAGATCTGAGTCCGCACTAGGGAGTCGGGTGGATGATACTAGTTCGAAAGTGAAATTATGTGATCGAGTGAGCGATCGGATTTGATATTGCGTACGGATGATATGTGTACATCGTACGGCTTAAGTAGAACAAATATTGAAATTTCATAAAAGAAGTGAATAAAATGATTTTTGAAATCTGTAATTGGATATTATTGCTAAGTAGGATACAGGTATTTAAAAGCAGAAGGAAATTGGTATTTTGATTTCAGAAGATAAATTTGGATTGCCCGACAAAAAGGTATGTGTTTAAAATTTTCATATGAAATTTGATGGTTTTCTGATCTATCCACTTGGCTTTTGTTTTCTTTTGAAATTTAGGGGCCCGTAGAGCCATTTTGTAGTTGTTCCGATCTAGCCGCGCAAAGGAGACGCTGGTGAAAATTTAAAGAGTTAGAAAAATTTTGAGAAAATTTTGATAATTTAAAATTTGGTTTTAAATTATAATTTGAATGGTTGAGTAAGTAGTATTAGTTGAAAATTTATGGAAGAGTTTGGAAGTTAGTAGAAGTGATAGTATGTCTTTAGTAAAAAGATTGTTTGGGAAGTTGTTTAAAACTGTTTGGTTTTGGGGAAAATAGTAAACGGGTGGTGGACCATTCTTCTTAACTAGCAATTTCGAGGACGAAATTCTTTTAAGGGGAGAGGAATGTGACGACCCGGAATTTTTGGATATTTGAAATTGGAATATTTAATTGATTTTAAATATTTAAAAGTTAATTTTTAACTTGACTTTCAAATATAACCATTTATCGGATAATTTAATTACTAAATTAATTTATTGGAAACTGGGTAAAATATTTAATCTGGAGTTTCAAGCTCGTTAAAAATAATTTGAAGGCTTATACAATTTATATTGATAATACTGAAGATAATAAAAGTTTTGAAATTGTAATTTGAAGTGATTTGTTCAGTTTTAAGAATATATCGTTAAATTGACATTTAAAAATAGCCTTCCGAGGCATAGTCCCGGAATTCGACGAAACCAGTTCTGTTGGGTCCGTAATAGTGTATTATTATTGGATTTCAAATTTTTTAGTGTTTGGAGTTGTCGTGTGGTCGTACGGGATATAAACGCATTGAAATCTATATCGATAAATCAATATAATAATTGGGTCCAAAAAGCTATCTTCTCCATACGATCGAATTAGGACTCGAAACCTTCTCCATTGCGTTCGGAATAGGGGTATAACATTATAAACGTCGAGCGGCACACCTCGATAGGAGTTCACGGTTTTAAGCTGCGTAAATTGAGATAATTTAAATTCAATTTAAAATGTATTTATATACCCTAGTCCCTTCAGCTGTATTTCTTTCACCTCACAACTTTTTGCCTTCAAATCACTGTTCCCCACTCGCACACGCAACCATTCCATCGTGTCTCCCATTCTCCTTCCTTCATAATTCACGCATCAGATCGAGAAAATAAAAATAAAATTTAAACGCGAGCCTCCTTTTATAAAATCCTGAATCCCCTTTTCTCCCTTCCAAATCGAACACAGAAAATGAAATTCAAACAATGGCCGCCTTGTTTTCCAATTCACGTTCCAATTAAAAGTGTGACTTTCCTTTTTCCTCTGTCACAAGCAAATCAAGCACGAAGGCGAGATGTCGATCGAGCATGAGCAGGGTTTGGTTCGAGTTCGATGATGTCGAGAGGCCAGAAGAAGGGGGTGAACGCTCGCGAGTTGGTGGTGGTAGTCGTCGTCGGGTTCGGTGAGGAGACGACGAGCGTGAGGAGTTTTGTCCGAGGCAATGGAATGCGGCGATCTGGAGCTTGTCTTCATTGAATCGAGGTAGGTGACTTCGACGAGCTTTGTTCGTGCCAGGGTGGGTTGTTGTGGTGCGCGTGGGGGTTGTCGAAGTTGATGGTGGTTGTAGTGGTGTTATTCGCAGTCGTGAAGGGGTGGTCGTGATGATTTCGTGGTCCGGTCGCGACTAGGTGAAGGTATAATACTTAATTGTTTTTTTCTTCTATATAGATGGGTCAGTTAGAGTAAAAAAAAATATTACAGTGCTATAAAACCATTTCTGTTTTTATATATATACATATGAAAGAGATTTTATTTTAGAATTTAATGAATACATGTATATGCAGAAGACAGAGAATATAGATATACAGATTGGATTTTGAAAAAATATATATAGGAATTTAAGAAAAAAAGTTAGATTTTTAATCTATATAAGTTATTTTAGTATATGAAAGAAATAAAATAAATATGCATAAACATATTTCAATTACTAGTTTATTTTAAAATAATTTATTAAGGTGATTAATTTGTTCAATTAACTTATTTAATTTATTTTAGATACTGAAAATTTTTCGAAGGGAAATTAGTTTAAATTAAATTATTAAATGCTGATAGATTGTTCGATTAGTTCAATATTTATAAACCATACAATGTGTTACAAGGTCTGAAATCGTGGAGAAAACGAGCCGGTTTGGATCGGATTGCAAAACAAAAACCAAAGGTGAGTTAATCTCACTCGAATTATATTATCAGTTAATTTAAATAGTTAAATTTAAATTATTGGATGATTGATTGAAATTGATTTTTATTATCTGTCTGGATGTGATATTATATATATAGTAGTATATATATATATATATTGGAGTGATTGATATTCCCGCATTATATAGCGGATGAGACCCTATGCGCCCCGCATAATAGCGGATGACCCTATATACCGCGATATCCCCCTCGAAGTGGGATTGGTATTTTTATATTGTGCTAACATCTGTGGATGCAGGAAAAACAGGTTGGAGGGATCCAACTGGATTCCTCAAAAATATTTAAATTGATTTTTATAGCCTGTGATTATGATTTATTTGATAACCTGTGATAGATTATATTGGAAATTGAAGCAATTGAATGCTATGTTTTGACTGAATATATTCTGGATACGTTGAGATATCAAAAGTAAAAGTATTGGATTTTTGAAAAGAAAGAAAAAGGGAAGAGAAAAGAAAATAAATAGAAAGGAAAGAATAAAAGTAAAGGTAAAAGGAAAGAGAAAGATAAGGAGGGAAAATAATAAAAGGAAAGGAGAGGAAGAAATTTAAAAGAAAGTAAAATAAGAAAAAAAATGAAAAGAGAAAAAAATAAATGGGAATTTTATTTATATATATATATATATATATTTACATGATATCTTATACCTCCTTCCTGAACTAAAAATCTAATTTTATTTTAAATCCATAATTTAAGTTTCGGTGATATTTACAATTTACTAATTAATATTATTTTAAATTAACGGTATTTTAAAATTTATTATTAATAAAAAAATTATCTTAAACAATTAACCCTTTGAAGTTGTTACTTGAATTCGAAGAGGTCGGGATCGGATAAAAGCAATATCCGAAACCACTTTGATTTGATAAGCACTACAGATCCTTACGGATTTGACTATAGAACCTAATATGCTGGAATTGAATAAAGTTAAGTAAATCGGACCCTTTAAATCAAGCAACGACATACGGATATTATATTAAATATAAATGGAATTGTGTAATAAATGTATTGGTTATAACAAGATAAGAACTCGTAATGTTGGACGAATTACCGTGATTTTCAAAGACTTTTACAACTTTAGTATTTCAATTTAAATGGGTTTACTCACGCGGTTTCCAGCCTGACTCGGGTGTTACTTTATTGTAATGCTTGGGTCAGACCGAGTATTACAGATTTTCAGGTTAGGACGTTTTGGAGCTCAGGAGACGAGCTGGATGGCAGAGACGTACAGATTATATTCCGCTGTACACTAGGGCTGTATAGACAGCAGTTGAGGACAAGTTGTTAAAACTGTTCAGTCTTTGTTGTATTCTGATATCTTATGTATATATTGGCAGTTACAGTTTTTCATTGTAGAAAAATGCTGTTATTTGTATATTATATTTGTTCCGCTGCGATTGTGAGATTCTGTGCTGTTGTTTTGTTTCTTCTTCTACCTCTTTTTCTTCTTAACCCAAACAGTCTGGGGTTTCCGACACTCCATTGCTCGTCACTCTATACAGAGAACGTATTAGTGTTGATTTTCGGGGTCGAAAATCTTCCAGGCCGTTACAGTTTATTTGTTAAAGAGACCGGGATCGGATATTGTCATACTCTCTGCCAATACCGAAAACCACTTTAACAGCTGTGTACGTGGTGGAGATTCCAGAATGAAGTAGGATGGTTTGGCGAACGATTCTATTTGAGGTATTTACGTAACCCTGACTCTCGTGAGTCAGCTTAGATGAGACTAAAACATGAGCTATACCGGGCCAAGTGAGGTGCACCTCCGATCGGGCACATTTCTTCGATACCATACTATTACTTTGTGATTGGTTTGGTGGCCACCCCTCGATTTGATTATGGGAGTGTGTTCCGAGGTGAGCGGTAGTAGCTGCTATGCATTACCACCAGTCCGGGAGTGCAAATGGTAGAATCCTACCCTAGCATTGCCTCGAGTGCCGTGTTCACATGCCGTATCGCGCCTTCTACGAGTTTGGTTTGTACCATACCTATGGAGTGCCCTCTGATAGCCCTCCAGTTTACGGAGGAATTACGGTACTGTATAGACTATGAGAATATATAAAATGTGTTAAGGGGGATATGGGTAACGCCTTAACGCTATTTTAATACTTTACTTTACTGTAGACACTATTATAATAGCGTATTGTACTATGTATGTAGATAGTTTAACGGATCCTTAGGAGATGGAATCCCAAACATCTCTTAAGTTATTACACTCACGTTAAACACTGGATAGGAGATGTCAAACCCCGTAAACATCTCTGATGCCGTTACACTCATATTTATTTACTGTTGATTTAACTTACATAAGATCTTTTAGTTCTGACTCGAGTGTTTTGTCTTTTCAATTCGCTCGGGTCAGTCTGAGCTTTTCGGTGTATCGAAGACTGCTTTCTGGAGGACGAAGACGAAGATTTAGTACTATTACTATTTATTATATTATTTGCACTGCATCATGTTGTTCCGTTGCATTATTTATTTATTAGTGCTATATGTACTCTGACCTGTATTGTAAAAGTATAATATAATGTTATTTGTAAACAGCTTCATGAACTGTTTATTTGATTATTATATTTTGTCATTTCACTACGAGATTCTGTATTTATTTTTCTTTCTTTCCCTGTCTTTTTCTTATTTACCTCATAACAATTGTAACGACCCTGAAATTCCGACCCAATTTAAAAAAATTTAGAACCGTTATTTTAATTAAAAATGTGAAACTTACATACGATTTCAATCAACGTCCAAACTTTGTTTCTAAATTGCGCCTTGATGATTGTAGATATGGGTAAAGTTTTGTCGGAAAATACCGCAGTAAATTTCGTGCGCGTTTTACTGCACATCAGTTCATTTTAAAGCGTGAAAATTTCATCTTCCGAACCTAAATATTTTTACATAGAAAAATTCTAAATCATTTTCTGACAAAGGCATCATTTTCTGTTTTTCAAAATTCGGACATCTTTAGCTCCGTCGATCTTATTCTTCGGTGTTTTGCTGCATTCTCTGTAATGGGAATTTCAAATATTCACAAACGATTTCCGTTACCGTTCAAACTTCACATTTGGAATACGCCTAGATAGACATAGGTGTACGCCAAATTTCGTCGAAAAATATTGTAGTAAATTTCGCTCGTCAAATTTACATATTAGTTTTAATTTTATGTGTAACTTTTCTATCGTCCGAACCCAAATATTTTTCACAATGTTGCATAAGAAAAATATTCTGATCATAACGGCGCATTTCGTTTCGTCAAATTTCGCTTTTATTTGCTAGTTAAAATGTTCACTCGTGCAAATGGGTTAATAAGAGTCGCCACTTCGCAAACAATGTCAAACCACCAATATCTTCATACCGTTGTGTCCGCCTCGTCGCGCTGATCAAAACGGTATATTTGTTTGTGTCATTCAGAGTTCGGCGTTGCAAGCTATTAATTGGTTAACGGAGTACAAACTGGTCCGTTACGCCACACAAACCGGTACCCTACTTTTCCCGCTCAGAATTCAAATGGCCCTTGTCCATTCAGAAACTGAAGAGCCACTGTGACAATCATCATTTCGTTGCACGGGGACTCTAAATTTCTCTGTATAAATCTGCTACCCTCTCACTTCATTTACTGCCCACTGCATTTCACTTTTCACTGGTACGTAATAACTCTGTTCTCTCTTCTCCCTTTCTTCATAATTCATTTATTTGTCTCCCTCCAAAAAGTGAAACCCACTGCCTTCGCCTCCACCTGCTCCATGCTTCCACTCCTCCCTCCCATGCTTCATGCATTGCACGTCCCCAGCCCTCTCCCTCCACCCACCCATGCAACCGCCACCTCCGCCTTCGCCGCCATCACCCATCGCCCCACAACCAACCCGCCTGCAGCCAGCACCCTCTGCCCCACTTCGCCCTCCAGCTCCACGTCCCCACTGCCCCAGCACCACGCGCCACATCTCCAGCTCCACCGCCCCAATGCCGTCCCCAACCTCCAGCACGCACCAACCCCAGCCCACCCTCCGCCTGCACGTCGAACCCACCAGCACACCCACCGCACCCCTGCCTCCGTCTCCGCCCCATGCCACCACCAGCAGCCTCGCCCAGCGCCCAGACCACCCACTGCACGCACACGCTTCCCCGGCAACCTAGCCTGCCCCGCCTCTGCCCCGCTCGCCGCCGCCACTGCAGCCTGCTCCGCCCTGCCACGTCGCCTCCGCCAGCCCGCGCTTGCACTACCAGCATCACCACAAGGCCACCCAAACTCGCCTGCCCCTCTCCGCCTCGTCCGCCTACACTTCCCCACCCAGCCGTGCCACCCGCCACCGCTCTGCCAACCACCATCTTCCGACTCCTTCGCCTACCACCCTGACCTCGCCGATACCCACCGAGCTAACCTCGACCGCCTGTTTTATTATTATATATAATATATATAAGTGTCCAGTTTGTATAGTTGCAGTATAGATGTTAATATGTAGGTATATAATATGTTAATTTATATAGCAGTGATAGTTGGTAAACTTTGGGCTCATGTTTATTTGATTGTGCCATTCCAGCAACAGCCGATCCGGGATCTCAGTCGTAGGCTTCATCCGGCTTGTTTGAATCTATCTAGCTTCGTTATTTTGGTATGGTTTATATATATACAATCGATATATATATACTTTGTATTGAACCATGGTTGGATAATCTTTTATTTGATTTGCAGTTGTGTTCGTTTTGCGTCGTGCCGGTTAGTGTCTATCTTATCTATTCGTCTTCGTGCTTCGTCGTCCAATCTTTAACCACGAAAGGTGAATATTTTATTCACGACTCAATCTATTATGCTATGATAATCAAGTGATAATTGTTGTTAATATTAATCTGGATATTAAATTGTTGATTGTTAAAATTTGGTTGAAATAAATTGTTAATTTCTAAAAATTTGACGCCATGTATTGTTTAAATTGATTAAACATGTTGAACTGTAATATGATGTTAATTAGGGTAACTAATAGTGACATTAAAATTGATATGTACGATCGATGTAGAAATTTGATAACGGACACCGAGTAAAAATCATCCTGTAATAATCTTTAATCCGTTGGATTCTAGGAATAATTATATTAATTTGCATAATTAACTAATGTAAGTTAATATGGTTATTTCGGGATTATTTGAATAATTTGTTAATTTGTTATGTATGGTTGCTATTGCTTGTTTATTTACTTTGACACCATCCCAGTTATCACACTGCAAGTTCCCTTTGTTATGATTTGTTTTATATTGAATAATATCGGGTTGAAATGATAAATACCCGCGTAAATAACTTGGCCTAGGATAGACAATTAAAAATAAGAAACCCGATTGGTCAACAAAATTATTTTGAAATTGAAATCCATTTGAAATTAAGAAATGAACTTATTAAATTGTTTGGAAATCAAGTAACGACTTAATGGATTTAATTGAAATAAATAAATGGATTTAATTGAAATAAATTAATGGATTTATTTGAAATAAATTAATGGATTTATTGGAATAAATTAATGGATTAAATTGAAACGGATTAATAAATCTATTTAATTGAAGAGAAATGAATTGGAGAATTTGATTGAAATAAGATTTAAAACAAGTGAGTTTTAGAATTTAATAATTTAATTTATTAGATTGGTAGATTCAGATTTAAACTAAGTTTTAAATTAAATAGATTTAAACTTGTCATAAACAATAATTTAGATTTAGGAAATTTTGACTTAAAATGGAATACGAAACTAACTAAAGTTTTATGGATTTAATTTAGCGATAATTTAAATGTAAAATGATTTTAAATTTAAGGAAATTGATTTAATCAAATTTATGATTATATTTAATGTAACGATGAATGTAAATATGAATGGAGATAAATAGAATTTGATTTAACGATTCGAACTTAATTGACCGGTAAAATTCGAATTAATTGATTTTGAACTAAATTTAATAAGTGAGTTATTAAATTTAACTTGAATACTTAATTATATTGTTAATTCAAATGTTTGAACTACAGATTTCATTTGGAATATGATTTTAAATATCCGAAATAAATTGAATCGGGAAATGTCAAAATTTGGAAGTCAAATTTGCACCTTGACTTTTGGACTTTGATTTGTTTTAAACGTTAAGTTAACCGACCATTGGGTAATAAATACGTAGTTATTAAAGAGACCGGGATCGGATATGGACATACACTCTGTCGATACCGAAAACCACTTTAATAACTATTACACGCGAAGTGTTGATCCAGAATGAAGTGGATGGTTTGGTGAACGCGTTGACTGAAGAAAGAGAACGATATTGGACGACCCCTGACATGACTAAAACAGGAGCCGCGCCGGGCCATTGAGGTTCGCTACCTCTAGCGGACGCACTTCTTCGATACCATATCTATTACTTTTGTGATTCGATTTGGGTGCACCCCTTGATTTGGGAGTGTTGTTTCGCGGTGTTGAGATAGTAGCTGCTATGCTCAACATCAGTCCGGATCAGGCAACTACTAGTATCCTAGTTGGTATCGCCTCATGTACCTTGTCATACTGATTATCCTATTCGCGATCACTACGTTTGTTTTGTACCTTTAGTATATGGATTGCCCTCTGGTGACTTCCAGTTTTGGGGAAACTACGGTCTTGTATATGCTCTTGGGAATAAAAATGTGTTAAGGGTGGTATGGGCCATGACTTAACACTATTTTAATATCGTACTTTACTGATTAGACATTATCTACCTATCGTATTCTATTTTATATATAGATAGTTTATCGGATCCTTAGAGATGTTATTTCACCCATCTTTAAGTTATGAACTATTACCTTGCACTTGATTAAATTGAATAAGATTTTGAGTCCTGACTCGAGTGTTTCTTTTGCATATGCTCGGGTCAGTCTGAAGCTATCCAGTTTGCTGATCAAGGTTGGTTGAAGATGCTGAAGGCTTAGCATTTATCTTTATCAGTCTATTTATATTCCTGTATTGATGTCCTAGTCTGTTGGACATTTTTGGTATTAGTCACTTGATGTTAAGACATTGTTGTATATTATATAGTGGCTTCATGAACTGCTATTATGACGATGTTTTTCCGCTGCATTATTCTGTGACTGTTCTGTGATGTTGTATTGATTCTCATTTACATTTATGTATTTATAATCCCATAACGATTCGTGTTTTGTATTATTTAAGTTGACATGTGTGGATTATGGTCAATTTAAATGGTCCAAATATACGGGTTGCTACAGTTGGTATCAGAGCTTTGGTTTCCCTAAAAGCCTTAGTTTGGGATTATATATAAACTCATTAGAGATAGGGTAGCAATTCCCTAGAATGAGGAGAATCGATTCAATATCCAAATCCTTTCATTTCAAACTTCTTTGATTCGTTGATTAGACTTTCCTTAAAATTCTATGATTTTCTATCCGTTGGCTTTAACAATCTCTTTGGTATTTCAGGATGGGTACTAGAGGAAACCATAGGGGAGGAAGGGGCCATGGTCCTGCTCAGGCTGCACCCATCGCTCCAGCTCCTGTCAAATTCACCATTCTTAGTAAAGAGTATACCCAGTTGGGAGGTATTAAGTTTTCTGGATCCGAGAACATTATAGAGGCTCAGCAATGGCTTAAAGGCTTAGAGAAGATATTTTCTGGTCTGGAGATCACTGATGCTCAGAAGCGTCAGCTTGCTGCCTGGCAACTTCAGGATGCCGCGCAAGATTGGTGGGAATCAGTTACTTTGCGTATCGAGGAGAACACCATCACTTGGGCCCAGTTTAGGTATAAAATTATTTGGATTTCGTAGTCTAAATTCTTCTCTTAATCTTGAAATGTTATTCATCTTGCCTATCTTTGATTAGGGATACTTTCTCGGCACAATGGATGCCCGCTGCTGGGAAAACACAACTTTATAGAGCTTTTATGGATCTTAAGCAGGGCAGTATGACTTTTTCTGAGTACGAGAGGAAATTCAACGAACTCTCCAAGTTCGGTCCAGGATTGATTGATACACCGCTTCTAAAGAACGAGAAGTTCATTCTGGGAGCTAGACCAGAGTATTATGACCTGCTTACTGGCCACACTCACTGCACCTTCACAGAGCTGGTTGACTATGCTCTTAGATACGAGGCAAAGCCTAGGGGACCTACTGCCAAGACCACTCCTACTCAGCCCTCCTCTAGCCAGCCCGGAAAGAGGAAGATGAACTTTGATCAACAAAAGAAAGCTTGGCAGAAGACTACAGGATTGGGATATGCTCAGAAAAGCCCAATCGACCTTGCTAATATCACTTGCTTCAAATGCGATAAGAAGGGCCATTATGCTAATAGTTGTCCATCTACCGGAGCTGCTGTCCCACCACCTTCTTCGACTAGGAAAGATTTATGCTATGTCTGCCTCCAGCCGGGTCATTTCAAGAAAGACTGCCCACTGTATAAGCGTGGCACACCGTCTGGAGTATTTGCTATCACCACACCTGCACCCTCTGTACCACCCACCCAGGATGACCAAGGTACCTTACGAAGTATTTTTCATTTACATGCTACACCTGTTAGGGTATTATTCGATACAGGTGCTTCACATAGCTTTATATCAGTTGACCTTTGTGATAAACTCAAATTAGAACCTACTCTCGCTACTACCTCCTTATGTGTCTCAAATCCTATCGGAGGACCCGCTAACCTCCGAAGTGTTTGCAAGGGAGTTGTACTTATGTATGATTTTTATCGATTCACTTGGGATTTTTATGTTCTTGGCTTAGCAGCATTTGACATCTTGTTAGGTGCTGATTGGTTAAGGAAATTCGATGCTGTTATTTCTTGCAAGGCCCGTTCTGTTTCTCTAGTCAATGACAAGGGCCTACCGCTTGTCATTGAATGCAAATCACCGCAGAAATATGCCGGAAGCTTCATATTTTCTCTTGATGCTCACCCGGATGATCTTAGTACTACCCCAATTGTTCAGAAATTTCCTGATGTATTTGGGGAGGTCAACTCCCTACCACCTAAACGGGAAATCGATTTTCGCATTGATCTTATTCCAGGAGCTACTCCCGTAGTTCTCCCTCACAGAAGGATGGCTCCTAAAGAAAAAGCTGAACTTAAAACTCAAATTGATGATCTATTTGCTAGAGGTTTGATTAGGAGAAGTTGTTCTGAATGGGGCGCCGTAGTTGTATTTGTCACCAAATCGGATGGATCTCTTCGCATGTGTGTTGATTATAGGGAACTGAACAAACGCACTCTCAAGAATCGCTATCCGATGCCTTGCATCAATGATTTATTCGATCAGCTCCATGGAGCTAAAGTTTTCTCCCAACTTGATCTTGCCACTGGGTTCCACCAACTCAGAGTAGCAGAAGATAGTATTCATAAGACAGCTTTCCGTACCGAGAACGGATTCTATGAATGGTTGGTTATGCCATTCGGTTTGACCAACGCACCTGCTTATTTCGTCGACTTGATGAATCGAGTCTTCCGTGATGTGCTTAACAAGTTTGTTCTTGTTTTCATTGATGATATTCTCGTTTTCTCCAAAAACGAGAAGGAGCACGAGACACACCTTGCTTATGTTCTGGAAACTCTCCGAAATCATCAACTTAAGGCCAAATTCTCTAAATGCCACTTCTGGCGAGACGAAGTGAGATTCTTGGGCCACATAGTTTCTGAAAATGGGATTTCGGTCGATCCAGCTAAGATCGCCATAATCAATGTAAGTTCTATCATATTCGTTATTTCTACTCAATTCATCTTATCCCTTTCTAAATTGAAATTTATCTATAGGATTGGGAGACTCCCAAAACTCCTACTGATATCCGTAGCTTCTTGGGCTTGGCCGGCTATTATCGTAGATTTATTGAGCACTTTGCCCGGATTTCTGCCCCACTCACCGCTTTAACCAGAAAGGATGTCAAGTTTATTTGGAGTGAGAAGTGCGAATCAGCTTTTAATGAATTGAAGCGTAAGTTAACTTCAGCCCCAGTTCTTGCGGTAATCGATGGAAGTGAAGAGTTAACTGTCTATACAGATGCCTGCCGAGAAGGTTTAGGCGCTGTTCTTATGCAAAACGGAAAGGTTATTGCTTATGCTGGCCGCCAGTTGAAGATCCATGAAGTAAACTATGCAACTCATGATCTAGAGCTTCTTGCAGTTGTATTTGCTTTGAAACTGTGGAGGCATCATCTTTTGGGAATTAAATTTGAATTATTCATGGATCATAAGTCCTTGAGGTATATCTTTTCTCAAAAGGATTTGAACCAGAGACAAGTCCGGTGGCTCGAATTCTTAGCTGCATATGATCTCGATATCAATTATACTCCTGGGAAAGCAAATGTTGTAGCTGATGCTTTGAGCCGTAGCAAAGCATTGTCATGCTGTAATCTTGTAGAAGGCATGCTATTTCAGCTTGTTATCTCCCCATCTCTTGTGGATCGCATCAAGGACAAACAATATGAGGACACCTTGCTCTATCGCATGAAGGAGTTAGTTCTTGGTAGAGTAGGAAATACCGACAGTAAAGTGGGAGCACAGATAGATAGTAATGGAGTTCTGAGGATTGACAACCGTATTTGTGTTCCCAATGTCGATGGATTGAGACAAGAAGTGCTTAGAGAAAACCATCGGTCATCACTTTCATTTCATCCTGGTGTCACTAAGATGTACCGAAATATGAAGGTTTATATTGGTGGAGTGGGATGAAGAGGGATATTTCTATATATGTCAGTAGGTGCACCACTTGCCAACAAGTTAAGGCCGATCACCAGAAGACTGCAGGATTACTTCAACCCCTAGAGATTCCGTGTTGGAAATGGGATCAGATTTCTATGGACTTCATTGATGGATTACCGAGGACCAGAAAAGGTAACGAGAGTATATGGGTGATTGTTGATAGGTTGACAAAATCTGCTCACTTTATTCCTGTTAAGGCCACTCGGACTGCTTTGAGTTTGGCCGAGATATATATGAGAGAGATTGTTAGACTCCATGAAGTTCCATCTAGTATTGTGTGCGATAGAGACCCTTTATTCACTAGTAAATTCTGGAAGGCATTTCAGGACGTCTTGGGTACTAAACTGAATCTGAGCACAGCTTATCATCCTCAGACAGATGGCCAAACTGAAAGGGTAAATCAGATTTTAGAAGATCTGCTCCGTGCCTGCATTATTGATTTCGGTGGATCTTGGGAAGACCATCTCCATTTGGTTGAATTCACTTATAATAATAGTTATCAGGTAAATCAAAATTTCAATTTGAATAAGTAAATTTGAATTGAAATTTAACCACCTTTATATTCAGGCAAGTATCGATATGGCACCGTTCGAAGCTTTATATGGACGGCCATGCAAATCGCCAGCTTGTTGGATTGAGCCTGGTGATCGATTAATTCTAGGCCCAAATATGATTATAGAAGCATCCGAGAAGGTAAATGAAATCAGAAGGAAGATGAAGACCGCACAGGATAGACAGAAGAGCTATGCTGATAGGCGTAGAAGAGATTTAGAATTCCTGATTGGGGATAAGGTATTCCTTAAGGTATCACCTTTGAAGAATGTTATTCGATTTGGTCGTAGAGGGAAGCTCGCTCCTAGATTTGTTGGACCATTCACTATCACTGAGAGAATTGGTACACTAGCTTACAGAGTTGCACTACCGGAGAAGTTTGAGGGCATGCACAACGTCTTCCATGTTTCACATCTTCGGAAAGTGGTACACGATCCATCCTTGACCATTCCTATTGCTCAGTTAGATGAGGTTGATATTGAGCCGGATTTGACTATAGAGAGGAGACCACTTCGTATTGTTGATAGGGATACAAAGCAACTTAGAAGGAAGTCGGTTAGCCTAGTCAAAGTCCAATGGAGTCCCGATGATCGTGATTGCACTTAGGAAACCGAGGAGAGTATCCGGGATTCTAATCCAGAATTGTTTGTTGAAGGTAAATCCCATTCTTTACTCTTTACTATATTCAATGATCTATTCTGAATCCATTGTATCTTTGTTATCTGTTCTTCCCCTCTTTACTTTGTTCCTTTTCGAGGACGAAAAGTCTTGAGTAGGGGAGAATGTAACGACCCTGAAATTCCGACCCAATTTAAAAAAATTTAGAACCGTTATTTTAATTAAAAATGTGAAACTTACATACGATTTCAATCAACGTCCAAACTTTGTTTCTAAATTGCGCCTTGATGATTGTAAATATGGGTAAAGTTTTGTCGGAAAATACCGCAGTAAATTTCGTGCGCGTTTTACTGCACATCAGTTCATTTTAAAGCGTGAAAATTTCATCTTCCGAACCTAAATATTTTTACATAGAAAAATTCTAAATCATTTTCTAACAAAGGCATCATTTTCCGTTTTTCAAAATTCGGACATCTTTAGCTCCGTCGATCTTATTCTTCGGTGTTTTGCTGCATTCTCTGTAATGGGAATTTCAAATATTCACAAACGATTTCCGTTACCGTTCAAACTTCACATTTGGAATACGCCTAGATAGACATAGGTGTACGCCAAATTTCGTCGAAAAATATTGTAGTAAATTTCGCTCGTCAAATTTACATATTAGTTTTAATTTTATGTGTAACTTTTCTATCGTCCGAACCCAAATATTTTTCACAATGTTGCATAAGAAAAATATTCTGATCATAACGGCGCATTTCGTTTCGTCAAATTTCGCTTTTATTTGCTAGTTAAAATGTTCACTCGTGCAAATGGGTTAATAAGAGTCGCCACTTCGCAAACAATGTCAAACCACCAATATCTTCATACCGTTGTGTCCGCCTCGTCGCGCTGATCAAAACGGTATATTTGTTTGTGTCATTCGGAGTTCGGCGTTGCAAGCTATTAATTGGTTAACGGAGTACAAACTGGTCCGTTACGCCACACAAACCGGTACCCTACTTTTCCCGCTCAGAATTCAAATGGCCCTTGTCCATTCAGAAACTGAAGAGCCACTGTGACAATCATCATTTCGTTGCACGGGGACTCTAAATTTCTCTGTATAAATCTGCTACCCTCTCACTTCATTTACTGCCCACTGCATTTCACTTTTCACTGGTACGTAATAACTCTGTTCTCTCTTCTCCCTTTCTTCATAATTCATTTATTTGTCTCCCTCCAGAAAGTGAAACCCACTTCCTTTGCCTCCACCTGCTCCATGCTTCCACTCCTCCCTCCCATGCTTCATGCATTGCACGTCCCCAGCCCTCTCCCTCCACCCACCCATGCAACCGCCACCTCCGCCTTCGCCGCCATCACCCACCGCCCCACAGCCAACCCGCCTGCAGCCAGCACCCTCTGCCCCACTTCGCCCTCCAGCTCCACGTCCCCACTGCCCCAGCGCCACGCGCCACACCTCCAGCTCCACCGCCCCACTGCCGTCCCCAACCTCCCGCACGCACCAACCCCAGCCCACCCTCCGCCTGCACGTCGAACCCACCAGCACACCCACCGCACCCCTGCCTCCGTCTCCGCCCCATGCCACCACCAGAAGCCTCGCCCAGCGCCCAGACCACCCACTGCACGCAGACGCTTCCCCGGCAACCTAGCCTGCCCCGCCTCTGCCCCGCTCGTCGCCGCCACTGCAGCCTGCTCCGCCCTGCCACGTCGCCTCCGCCAGCCCGCGCTTGCACTACCAGCATCACCACAAGGCCACCCAAACTCGCCTGCCCCTCTCCGCCTCGTCCGCCTACACTTCCCCACCCAGCCGTGCCACCCGCCACCGCTCTGCCAACCACCATCTTCCGACTCCGTCGCCTACCACCCTGACCTCGCCGATACCCACCGAGCTAACCTCGACCGCCCTGTTTTATTATTATATATAATATATATAAGTGTCCAGTTTGTATAGTTGCAGTATAGATGTTAATATGTAGGTATATAATATGTTAATTTATATAGCAGTGATAGTTGGTAAACTTTGGGCTCATGTTTATTTGATTGTGCCATTCCAGCAACAGCCGATCCGGGATCTCAATCGTAGGCTTCATCCGGCTTGTTTGAATCTATCTAGCTTCGTTATTTTGGTATGGTTTATATATATACAATCGATATATATATACTTTGTATTGAACCATGGTTGGATAATATTTTATTTGATTTGCAGTTGTGTTCGTTTTGCGTCGTGCCGGTTAGTGTCTATCTTATCTATTCGTCTTCGTGCTTCGTCGTCCAATCTTTAACCACGAAAGGTGAATATTTTATTCACGACTCAATCTATTATGCTATGATAATCAAGTGATAATTGTTGTTAATATTAATCTGGATATTAAATTGTTGATTGTTAAAATTTGGTTGAAATAAATTGTTAATTTCTAAAAATTTGACGCCATGTATTGTTTAAATTGATTAAACATGTTGAACTGTAATATAATGTTAATTAGGGTAACTAATAGTGACATTAAAATTGATATGTACGATCGATGTAGAAATTTGATAACGGACACCGAGTAAAAATCATCCTGTAATAATCTTTAATCCGTTGGATTCTAGGAATAATTATATTAATTTGCATAATTAACTAATGTAAGTTAATATGGTTATTTCGGGATTATTTGAATAATTTGTTAATGTCAAGACCCAAAAGTCGACCTTCGAAAATCGGCACCCGTACTTCACTTGTACTCAAAATGCCGTAGATTCAAATGCCGAATCTGGTTCTCGGGAGCTTATAACACAGTTAAGTAAATAACACAGCGGAATAAAAGAATAATACATTGATATACAATATCTGATACAACAGAGTGATACAATGAATATCAATATACATCAGAGATATGATACAACAAATAGCAGCGGAAAAGAAAACGATAACATCAGCAGCGGATAATCTCCATCTTCAAAGCACCAATCCAGATAATAACGATGAACAAAGATAAGAAAGTGCAGTCCATATCCAAAGACTGAACTAGCTCCAGATAATCTACTAAACCTGAATATCTGAAAAACCCAACTCTAGACTGCTCGTGTAGAAAATTATGAGCACCCAGAGTTTAGGAAATGAACAATAAACTCCGAGTCAGTCGTGGGACTGGTGTGAGCAACAAAAACAGTTTATCTTTAAAAAAAACACAAAAGGTTTTAAACATTGAAATCCGCAATGCTTTTGGAAAATGAAACTACCATAAGACCTCCCGCCACACACACAATGCAAACGCAGAATTGGAGGAGATTTCTTCTTATGATAGTCAAAGATGCTTACTACGCAAAATCAAATCATTTTTGATATTATTACTAGTGCATAGTGCAGAAAGTAATTTCGAAAGTAGAATATCAATCTTAGCCAGCATAGGTACCATTATAGTATGCTTGCTATAGCTACCATATTAAATGGCAGGTTCTACAACTAATACCGTACAAGGCTCGTATTGTTTCTTTGGATTTACAACAAATGGTCAGGCTAAGGAACTTCCTTTTCCACGATGGGTACGTCCCTGGAATAGACGACCCGAGAAATAACCTAACATTACGGTTAGATCTCTGCCAACACAAGGCCGGGTTACCTCTGCAAAAATAGGTAACTACTGACACGCGTATGCCATCCCCCGATCGTCACCGATCTTCTCGAGGATCCCCGATTTCCAACAACCACAAAGTAATAAACTTGCAGCAACCACAGAGGTTAAGTATCTGGGCTCCATACCATGATACCACCTTTATCCAGAAGGAATGACATACACTAAGGGGCGCTACTCCATAGAACCTTGCTGCATCCTTCCTGTTTCGACCATTTCCGAGGTGTGAGGCTCGACGAAGTCTCGTCCACAAAGCTATGCTTTGTTCAAAAATCCATGCTTCGGGTCAAACAAATGATCAACCTATGATCACAAAGATATAAGATCAAACAAATGATCATATCGCAAATGATCAAACACTGATCATCACACAGCAACACTCAGCATGCCACATTACCAAATTGGGATATATCGCTGATAAATTTCAACTACATAACCTCTGAGCTCGTACGTCTCAGAGAAGGGTGTTAAGCTAAGAGAATAAATTCTCCGCCACCAAACAGAAATGTATTTGAAAGAAATCGGCTTTATATCTCAAAGTGTAATGTCAGACATGTAACCATACAAGTCTGTTCCGGGTTCGAACAGAACCGAAGGCACTTCTCACGAAGCCCTTGCAAATCCGGATAATTCTCAATCACGTCCGGACTTCCCGTCACAAAAGAGTGATATAAATCTCTATACTGGCGCGACTCAGTGCAGAGACATTCGACAGGTTGTCCTTTCATTTTCGAAAAATATCCGGTCTTCAACACCGGTCTTCAAATGCTATCCATATACGACGTATCACATATTCGGAATGGGTTATACGACCCAAAGGTCCTTTCCCGGCTAACCCGAATAGTGAGCGAAATATTCAAAAACAAATGGATAATGGGATTTCAATTAAGTCACAATTTTAAACCCAAACTTTCTTTACAAATGGTTTAACAAATTACCATTTTAATCTTTTAAACAAAAAGATTCAACCTTTACGGTTTAAACAGTTTCCACACTTTAATCTTTTAAACAAAAGATTCATTCACAGATTTTCCAAATTAATTTCCTTTTCAATTTGATTAACTCGTTAAATCTTTAAATCAAGATTTAACTTATAGCTTTCAAAACAATCCCATTTCAAAAGATTTAAACCAATCATTATTTTAAATCTGTTAAAAATAACAGATTCAATCATAGCTTTTCAAAACAATTCATTCATAACTTGGAAAACCATTTTCAATTCAATATTGAAATTCCTTTAATTAAACTGGAATTTCATTTCTTATTTGAAAGCTTTTATTCTTTTAAAAACAAATAGTTTCATTTCAGAAAATCTGATTCATTCATACGAGTTGAAAACCTTGGTTTAAATTCAAATTCCCAACTTATGTTTTTAAAATGGTTAAATTCATACAAACACATTTTATATCATCTTTAGTCCCTAGTTTCAATCATGGGATTCAATTTCAAATTTGAATTCAAATTTAAATCTAATTATTTAAAATTTTCAAAACTCGATTAAGTTATTCAAAATGACTTTTATCTTTGAAATTCCATTTCAAAAGCTTTTCACTTTTTATTTTAAACCCAAATTTCAAATTTCAAAATCAATTGAAATTAAAATTTCAATTTCAAAAATATCAAATTTAAATTATCTGTGACTTAACCGATTTCCACGTGAAATCCATATTTGTGTGTGTAAAAGTGTGGTCCAGGGGTTTCACACAATAGTGCAACACGATGAATCATCACAGATCAGAATACAGGATATAGTTGATAAGCGATATAACTATAACGCTTATCTTCATTCACAGATCATAGATATATAAAGGTCACAGATAAGTAAACTACAGATCACAACATAAATCAGAATGTATCACAAAGCATCATAGATCAAGAAATATCAAACAATTCAATCATCCAATCAAATCCAAATATTCATAAGTAAGGTCAGTTAATATCTGATAAATTTAAATCAGATAAGTCATCAATCATGGTTAATTAACATTAATTTATTATTCATAATTAATTACAATAAGCGATCATCCTAATCACTTATATTAATAAATCACAAATTAATTACTTTGAGTGATCATCCTTTAATTATTTGATTTATTAACTTCTAATCATTAATTTATAAATCTTAATTAATCAATCAATCTTTAATCATTAAATAATTATCCTTTAATTATTTAATTACCCTTAAATTTATAAATTGATTACCATTTAATTTTAATTCATCAACTTTTAATTATTAAATAATCAACCTTTAATTATTTAAGTCACATTTAATTAATTATCTTTAATAAATTAATTAACCCTTGATTGTAATTAATTGAATCTTAATTACTTTTATTAATGGACCCTTTAAATGATTACTTTAATTAATGAATCCTTAATTATAATTAATTAATCTTAATATTACGTAATAAATTAAGTAATCATTTAAATAACATTCCATTTTAACTTCTCTTAAGATTTCATTATTTATTTAATATAAGCGACTTATAAAATTATGTATCAAAAATTAAATAAGTTAAAATTTAATTACTTTAAAATCATCTTACCTAAATACTGAATTTAATTTAGAACTTTGATCAAATCGACATTTGAAACCATAGTTTACAAGTGTTTAAAATCTGAAAACATTCACAGTTAAAACTGTTTAATTAGTCAGCCCCGAGACCTGCTCCTAGTCACGCGCGAGAAAATCTCGTTTTTGCTTCGGGTTTCTCAGGGATTCAACCCGAGTGCTATACGTTTTCAATTTTTTTTTTTAAGTCTGAAATCGACTCGATACAGCTCCAGATCGTCACGAGTTCGACTTCGAGTTTCCTATCTAAATTCCCGAGTGGTGCTCTGAGCTTTTCTCCATCTTCCCCAAACCATCACAACTACACCACCCATCCACGTGCACGTGCACGGCTACCATCGCCGCCGTTGGTCTGTGCTGCGGCCACCAACGAGTCGCCTCCCATCCCCCAAGACACCATGAACACCTAGAATATGGAAAAAACTCGAAAACGTGAATCGAGACTTTCGACCCAAACCCATCAGAAAACGACATCGGAAATTCGCCTCGCACCGCCTTCCCAGTCCATTATCGGCCCCCAACCTTGGACCCTACCTTCGTACACGTGTCACGCCGCGTCTAGCACCACTGACGTGCAGTCCGATCACCTGAGAACTGTGCAGCACCATCATTTTGGTCGCGAACAAAATGGGTTCTTAAACCCTAATCTAGCCTCGTTCTAACATCTCGTGCAATAGAAATTTTTGTAAACATTTTTCCGGAATTCTACGAAGATCAAGCAAGCTCCAAAACGAATTACAACATCTAAAATTTGTTAAATCATCAGAAATTGATGAAAAAGCAATTTTTGTTCATTTACGAACTTCACCTTGTATACTTATCTAAAAATCATCGTTTTGTTTTAAAAATCCTACTTTTAAATGTTTATCCAATATATAAAATCAAATCAACAAATTATGATATTCGAATTTTAACAATTGGATACATTTTTGTTTCTTTACTGTAACTTGAATATACAGCATCCATGTTATACTATCAAGCTTCAAACAAAATTCCAAGCTATGATTTTAAGTTTAAAACAACTTGTTTTGTTTAAAATCCTAAGTTAAGAAAAAAAATTTGCAAGAAGAAGAATAAGTCTTCCTCTACTTTTCTTTGCTCAGACACTAGAGTTACTGAAGCACATCACATATTTAAACTTCCAGTATAACAGAGAACATTTCAAACTACTTATTTACAATACATGGCAAGCATAAAAATTCTCAGGAACTAGATACCAAGATTTAAATTTCTAACAACAATAGTATGTTTACTCATAATCTCTCTGCATGCATCAAGGGATAAATTCAGGTTAAATGTGTTTTACTCTCCTGGCAAAAGTTTGAACTTCAACAGAACAATCACATGTATGTATATACATACATCCAGTCATGCAAACAAATAAGCAGTAAACCATTTGTACAACATCATCAAGCAATCATCAATTTATAGATCTAAGGTTCTAATTTAAAGGGTTGCTCACCTTGTAAAAGCAAAAACAGAGAACTCAACTTGTACAGGCTTGAAAAACTTGAATTTTTGAAACAGAGGAGCTTTGAACAAAAATCTGGAAATGCTTTTGGCCTACAATGATTTGTTTTACTTCATGAATCTAATTGCTGTTGTTTTTAATAGAAGCTTGTTTGAGTTTAAATGACATTTACTTTAGTTTTTTTTTTCTCAGTGAAAAGGAACGAACTGGAATGAAGTTGAAATGAGAAGTTTGATATGTATATAGAAAATGAAGTAGACAGGGTATGTTATTGGTTTGTACAAGTGATCAGTGATATTTTTTTCTTTTGCTGGCTGATGTGTGCCAGTATTAATTGGATGAGTACTTTATTTTTTTTCTTGTTTTACCTTCATTTCGGCTGATGGGTATAAGGAGTGTACTTGAGAAGATATTAATAAATGTATGTCTTCTAATTTGTTTACAAGCTCTTGTTATTATATTATGTATGTACTTATTGCTTTGCTTTGGCCATACTTATCTTGTTTTTCTTTTGTCTTTGGTTTCCAAGTCTGGTTTCATATTTTATTGTTTTGTTGTTACTTCCTCTCTCAGCCTACATTTAGTTGAACATATCTGCCAGCTTCCATACTTAATATACATATATAAATTAGTATGGTTATTGTTATAAAGTTTTTAACTTGTGTATTATATTACTTTGTCTTTATTCTTGCTTATTATAATATTGTTTTGGTATTTAACTATACATTTTTGTTCTATTGCTTTGTAATTTAAATGAAGTTCTGGTTACATGTTGTTATAATTTATTTTACTTTTTACATTGTATAAAACCATATAGTTTATTTATCATTATAATTTATCTTTGGCCCATCTATTTACAATTTAAATTCAAAAATTAATTAATTATTAATTTAAATATATATAAAATTCGGGGTCGTTACAGACTTCCCCCCTTAAAAGAATTTCGTCCTCGAAATTACCAAGGAGACAAAAAGATAGATGAAAAATATTTCATCAACTCAAACTGAATATCTATTCTGCATTTGGCTTACCAAATCAGAATATCAATAACAGATACAAGAACGAATCTGTTTTAACACTTCACAAGATACTCGGGTTATCCAGATCTACGAAGTATGGAGTGGCATCGGTCAGTTCGAAGTGATAACTAACCATTCGTAGAATATACTGGGACCCAAAGAATAGATAGATACATGGATACGATTTCGAAATTTTTAGTTTAGAAACTAAATTATACCTATCAATCATAGCAACCAAACAAACAATTCATCCAAACAAACAATTTTGGCTCAATTGGAGTTTATGTCCCATTTTAATATATCGAATTTCTTCCTTTCTGGATCTACCAGAAACTACCAAAGAATTGAGAAAAGATGCTGAACAAAAGAGATTGATAGAAAAAAAAATTTTCTTCCTTGTTGTTACAGGATATTGACCATTTCATAGTCTCTTCCATGTCCCCTATCTCATCCTCTTCTTACACTCATACTTACTATCAGTGGATAGCAAGAGAATTTACTGAGACATTCGGATGGATATCTGAGGAATACTCATTCTAGGGTATACTTCACCCTATCTCTAATGAGCTACTTAACGTGTTATACTCCTGAGCTAAAGTTCAACCTTAGCTCTGATACCACTTGTCAAGACCCAAAAGTCGACCTTCGAAAATCGGCACCCGTACTTCACTTGTACTCAAAATGCCGTAGATTCAAATGCCGAATCTGGTTCTCGGGAGCTTATAACACAGTTAAGTAAATAACACAGCGGAATAAAAGAATAATACATTGATATACAATATCTGATACAACAGAGTGATACAATGAATATCAATATACATCAGAGATATGATACAACAAATAGCAGCGGAAAAGAAAACGATAACATCAGCAGCGGATAATCTCCATCTTCAAAGCACCAATCCAGATAATAACGATGAACAAAGATAAGAAAGTGCAGTCCATATCCAAAGACTGAACTAGCTCCAGATAATCTACTAAACCTGAATATCTAAAAAACCCAACTCTAGACTGCTCGTGTAGAAAATTATGAGCACCCAGAGTTTAGGAAATGAACAATAAACTCCGAGTCAGTCGTGGGACTGGTGTGAGCAACAAAAACAGTTTATCTTTAAAAAAAACACAAAAGGTTTTAAACATTGAAATCCGCAATGCTTTTGGAAAATGAAACTACCATAAGACCTCCCGCCACACACACAATGCAAACGCAGAATTGGAGGAGATTTCTTCTTATGATAGTCAAAGATGCTTACTACGCAAAATCAAATCATTTTTGATATTATTACTAGTGCATAGTGCAGAAAGTAATTTCGAAAGTAGAATATCAATCTTAGCCAGCATAGGTACCATTATAGTATGCTTGCTATAGCTACCATATTAAATGGCAGGTTCTACAACTAATACCGTACAAGGCTCGTATTGTTTCTTTGGATTTACAACAAATGGTCAGGCTAAGGAACTTCCTTTTCCACGATGGGTACGTCCCTGGAATAGACGACCCGAGAAATAACCTAACATTACGGTTAGATCTCTGCCAACACAAGGCCGGATTACCTCTGCAAAAATAGGTAACTACTGACACGCGTATGCCATCCCCCGATCGTCACTGATCTTCCCGAGGATCCCCGATTTCCAACAACCACAAAGTAATAAACTTGCAGCAACCACGGAGGTTAAGTATCTGGGCTCCATACCATGATACCACCTTTATCCAGAAGGAATGACATACACTAAGGGGCGCTACTCCCTAGAACCTTGCTGCATCCTTCCTGTTTCGACCATTTCCGAGGTGTGAGGCTCGACGAAGTCTCGTCCACAAAGCTACGCTTTGTTCAAAAAGCCATGCTTCGGGTAAAACAAATGATCAACCTATGATCACAAAGATATAAGATCAAACAAATGATCATATCGCAAATGATCAAACACTGATCATCACACAGCAACACTCAGCAAGCCACATTACCAAATTGGGATATATCGCTGATAAATTTCAACTACATAACCTCTGAGCTCGTACGTCTCAGAGAAGGGTGTTAAGCTAAGAGAATAAATTCTCCGCCACCAAACAGAAATGTATTTGAAAGAAATCGGCTTTATATCTCAAAGTGTAATGTCAGACATGTAACCATACAAGTCTGTTCCGGGTTCGAACAGAACCGAAGGCACTTCTCACGAAGCCCTTGCAAATCCGGATAATTCTCAATCACGTCCGGACTTCCCGTCACAAAAGAGTGATATAAATCTCTATACCGGCGCGACTCAGTGCAGAGACATTCGACAGGTTGTCCTTTCATTTTCGAAAAATATCCGGTCTTCAACACCGGTCTTCAAATGCTATCCATATACGACGTATCACATATTCGGAATGGGTTATACGACCCAAAGGTCCTTTCCCGGCTAACCCGAATAGTGAGCGAAATATTCAAAAACAAATGGATAATGGGATTTCAATTAAGTCACAATTTTAAACCCAAACTTTCTTTACAAATGGTTTAACAAATTACCATTTTAATCTTTTAAACAAAAAGATTCAACCTTTACGGTTTAAACAGTTTCCACACTTTAATCTTTTAAACAAAAGATTCATTCACAGATTTTCCAAATTAATTTCCTTTTCAATTTGATTAACTCGTTAAATCTTTAAATCAAGATTTAACTTATAGCTTTCAAAACAATCCCATTTCAAAAGATTTAAACCAATCATTATTTTAAATCTGTTAAAAATAACAGATTCAATCATAGCTTTTCAAAACAATTCATTCATAACTTGGAAAACCATTTTCAATTCAATATTGAAATTCCTTTAATTAAACTGGAATTTCATTTCTTATTTGAAAGCTTTTATTCTTTTAAAAACAAATAGTTTCATTTCAGAAAATCTGATTCATTCATACGAGTTGAAAACCTTGGTTTAAATTCAAATTCCCAACTTATGTTTTTAAAATGGTTAAATTCATACAAACACATTTTATATCATCTTTAGTCCCTAGTTTCAATCATGGGATTCAATTTCAAATTTGAATTCAAATTTAAATCTAATTATTTAAAATTTTCAAAACTCGATTAAGTTATTCAAAATGACTTTTATCTTTGAAATTCCATTTCAAAAGCTTTTCACTTTTTATTTTAAACCCAAATTTCAAATTTCAAAATCAATTGAAATTAAAATTTCAATTTCAAAAATATCAAATTTAAATTATCTGTGACTTAACCGATTTCCACGTGAAATCCATATTTGTGTGTGTAAAAGTGTGGTCCAGGGGTTTCACACAATAGTGCAACATGATGAATCATCACAGATCAGAATACAGGATATAGTTGATAAGCGATATAACTATAACGCTTATCTTCATTCACAGATCATAGATATATAAAGGTCACAGATAAGTAAACTACAGATCACAACATAAATCAGAATGTATCACAAAGCATCATAGATCAAGAAATATCAAACAATTCAATCATCCAATCAAATCCAAATATTCATAAGTAAGGTCAGTTAATATCTGATAAATTTAAATCAGATAAGTCATCAATCATGGTTAATTAACATTAATTTATTATTCATAATTAATTACAATAAGCGATCATCCTAATCACTTATATTAATAAATCACAAATTAATTACTTTGAGTGATCATCCTTTAATTATTTGATTTATTAACTTCTAATCATTAATTTATAAATCTTAATTAATCAATCAATCTTTAATCATTAAATAATTATCCTTTAATTATTTAATTACCCTTAAATTTATAAATTGATTACCATTTAATTTTAATTCATCAACTTTTAATTATTAAATAATCAACCTTTAATTATTTAAGTCACATTTAATTAATTATCTTTAATAAATTAATTAACCCTTGATTGTAATTAATTGAATCTTAATTACTTTTATTAATGGACCCTTTAAATGATTACTTTAATTAATGAATCCTTAATTATAATTAATTAATCTTAATATTACGTAATAAATTAAGTAATCATTTAAATAACATTCCATTTTAACTTCTCTTAAGATTTCATTATTTATTTAATATAAGCGACTTATAAAATTATGTATCAAAAATTAAATAAGTTAAAATTTAATTACTTTAAAATCATCTTACCTAAATACTGAATTTAATTTAGAACTTTGATCAAATCGACATTTGAAACCATAGTTTACAAGTGTTTAAAATCTGAAAACATTCACAGTTAAAACTGTTTAATTAGTCAGCCCTGAGACCTGCTCCTAGTCACACGCGAGAAAATCTCGTTTTTGCTTCGGGTTTCTCAGGGATTCAACCCGAGTGCTATACGTTTTCAATTTTTTTTTTTTAAGTCTGAAATCGACTCGATACAGCTCCAGATCGTCACGAGTTCGACTTCGAGTTTCCTATCTAAATTCCCGAGTGGTGCTCTGAGCTTTTCTCCATCTTCCCCAAACCATCACAACTACACCACCCATCCACGTGCACGTGCACGGCTACCATCGCCGCCGTTGGTCTGTGCTGCGGCCACCAACGAGTCGCCTCCCATCCCCCAAGACACCATGAACACCCAGAATATGGAAAAAACTCGAAAACGTGAATCGAGACTTTCGACCCAAACCCATCAGAAAACGACATCGGAAATTCGCCTCGCACCGCCTTCCCAGTCCATTATCGGCCCCCAACCTTGGACCCTACCTTCGTACACGTGTCACGCCGCGTCTAGCACCACTGACGTGCAGTCCGATCACCTGAGAACTGTGCAGCACCATCATTTTGGTCGCGAACAAAATGGGTTCTTAAACCCTAATCTAGCCTCGTTCTAACATCTCGTGCAATAGAAATTTTTGTAAACATTTTTCCTGAATTCTACGAAGATCAAGCAAGCTCCAAAACGAATTACAACATCTAAAATTTGTTAAATCATCAGAAATTGATGAAAAAGCAATTTTTGTTCATTTACGAACTTCACCTTGTATACTTATCTAAAAATCATCGTTTTTGTTTTAAAAATCCTACTTTTAAATGTTTATCCAATATATAAAATCAAATCAACAAATTATGATATTCGAATTTTAACAATTGGATACATTTTTGTTTCTTTACTGTAACTTGAATATACAGCATCCATGTTATACTATCAAGCTTCAAACAAAATTCCAAGCTATGATTTTAAGTTTAAAACAACTTGTTTTGTTTAAAATCCTAAGTTAAGAAAAAAATTTTGCAAGAAGAAGAATAAGTCTTCCTCTACTTTTCTTTGCTCAGACACTAGAGTTACTGAAGCACATCACATATTTAAACTTCCAGTATAACAGAGAACATTTCAAACTACTTATTTACAATACATGGCAAGCATAAAAATTCTCAGGAACTAGATACCAAGATTTAAATTTCTAACAACAATAGTATGTTTACTCATAATCTCTCTGCATGCATCAAGGGATAAATTCAGGTTAAATGTGTTTTACTCTCCTGGCAAAAGTTTGAACTTCAACAGAACAATCACATGTATGTATATACATACATCCAGTCATGCAAACAAATAAGCAGTAAACCATTTGTACAACATCATCAAGCAATCATCAATTTATAGATCTAAGGTTCTAATTTAAAGGGTTGCTCACCTTGTAAAAGCAAAAACAGAGAACTCAACTTGTACAGGCTTGAAAAACTTGAATTTTTGAAACAGAGGAGCTTTGAACAAAAATCTGGAAATGCTTTTGGCCTACAATGATTTGTTTTACTTCATGAATCTAATTGCTGTTGTTTTTAATAGAAGCTTGTTTGAGTTTAAATGACATTTACTTTAGTTTTTTTTTTCTCAGTGAAAAGGAACGAACTGGAATGAAGTTGAAATGAGAAGTTTGATATGTATATAGAAAATGAAGTAGACAGGGTATGTTATTGGTTTGTACAAGTGATCAGTGATATTTTTTTCTTTTGCTGGCTGATGTGTGCCAGTATTAATTGGATGAGTACTTTATTTTTTTTCTTGTTTTACCTTCATTTCGGCTGATGGGTATAAGGAGTGTACTTGAGAAGATATTAATAAATGTATGTCTTCTAATTTGTTTACAAGCTCTTGTTATTATATTATGTATGTACTTATTGCTTTGCTTTGGCCATACTTATCTTGTTTTTCTTTTGTCTTTGGTTTCCAAGTCTGGTTTCATATTTTATTGTTTTGTTGTTACTTCCTCTCTCAGCCTACATTTAGTTGAACATATCTGCCAGCTTCCATACTTAATATACATATATAAATTAGTATGGTTATTGTTATAAAGTTTTTAACTTGTGTATTATATTACTTTGTCTTTATTCTTGCTTATTATAATATTGTTTTGGTATTTAACTATACATTTTTGTTCTATTGCTTTGTAATTTAAATGAAGTTCTAGTTACATGTTGTTATAATTTATTTTACTTTTTACATTGTATAAAACCATATAGTTTATTTATCATTATAATTTATCTTTGGCCCATCTATTTACAATTTAAATTCAAAAATTAATTAATTATTAATTTAAATATATATAAAATTCGGGGTCGTTACAGACTTCCCCCCTTAAAAGAATTTCGTCCTCGAAATTACCAAGGAGACAAAAAGATAGATGAAAAATATTTCATCAACTCAAACTGAATATCTATTCTGCATTTGGCTTACCAAATCAGAATAGCAATAACAGATACAAGAACGAATCTGTTTTAACACTTCACAAGATACTCGGGTTATCCAGATCTACGAAGTATGGAGTGGCATCGGTCAGTTCGAAGTAATAACTAACCATTCGTAGAATATACTGGGACCCAAAGAATAGATAGATACATGGATACGATTTCGAAATTTTTAGTTTAGAAACTAAATTATACCTATCAATCATAGCAACCAAACAAACAATTCATCCAAACAAACAATTTTGGCTCAATTGGAGTTTATGTCCCATTTTAATATATCGAATTTCTTCCTTTCTGGATCTACCAGAAACTACCAAAGAATTGAGAAAAGATGCTGAACAAAAGAGATTGATAGAAAAAAAAAATTTCTTCCTTGTTGTTACAGGATATTGACCATTTCATAGTCTCTTCCATGTCCCCTATCTCATCCTCTTCTTACACTCATACTTACTATCAGTGGATAGCAAGAGAATTTACTGAGACATTCGGATGGATATCTGAGGAATACTCATTCTAGGGTATACTTCACCCTATCTCTAATGAGCTACTTAACGTGTTATACTCCTGAGCTAAAGTTCAACCTTAGCTCTGATACCACTTGTCAAGACCCAAAAGTCGACCTTCGAAAATCGGCACCCGTACTTCACTTGTACTCAAAATGCCGTAGATTCAAATGCCGAATCTGGTTCTCGGGAGCTTATAACACAGTTAAGTAAATAACACAACGGAATAAAAGAATAATACATTGATATACAATATCTGATACAACAGAGTGATACAATGAATATCAATATACATCAGAGATATGATACAACAAATAGCAGCGGAAAAGAAAACGATAACATCAGCAGCGGATAATCTCCATCTTCAAAGCACCAATCCAGATAATAACGATGAACAAAGATAAGAAAGTGCAGTCCATATCCAAAGACTGAACTAGCTCCAGATAATCTACTAAACCTGAATATCTAAAAAACCCAACTCTAGACTGCTCGTGTAGAAAATTATGAGCACCCAGAGTTTAGGAAATGAACAATAAACTCCGAGTCAGTCGTGGGACTGGTGTGAGCAACAAAAACAGTTTATCTTTAAAAAAAACACAAAAGGTTTTAAACATTGAAATCCGCAATGCTTTTGGAAAATGAAACTACCATAAGACCTCCCGCCACACACACAATGCAAACGCAGAATTGGAGGAGATTTCTTCTTATGATAGTCAAAGATGCTTACTACGCAAAATCAAATCATTTTTGATATTATTACTAGTGCATAGTGCAGAAAGTAATTTCGAAAGTAGAATATCAATCTTAGCCAGCATAGGTACCATTATAGTATGCTTGCTATAGCTACCATATTAAATGGCAGGTTCTACAACTAATACCGTACAAGGCTCGTATTGTTTCTTTGGATTTACAACAAATGGTCAGGCTAAGGAACTTCCTTTTCCACGATGGGTACGTCCCTGGAATAGACGACCCGAGAAATAACCTAACATTACGGTTAGATCTCTGCCAACACAAGGCCGGGTTACCTCTGCAAAAATAGGTAACTACTGACACGCGTATGCCATCCCCCGATCGTCACTGATCTTCCCGAGGATCCCCGATTTCCAACAACCACAAAGTAATAAACTTGCAGCAACCACAGAGGTTAAGTATCTGGGCTCCATACCATGATACCACCTTTATCCAGAAGGAATGACATACACTAAGGGGCGCTACTCCCTAGAACCTTGCTGCATCCTTCCTGTTTCGACCATTTCCGAGGTGTGAGGCTCGACGAAGTCTCGTCCACAAAGCTACGCTTTGTTCAAAAAGCCATGCTTCGGGTCAAACAAATGATCAACCTATGATCACAAAGATATAAGATCAAACAAATGATCATATCGCAAATGATCAAACACTGATCATCACACAGCAACACTCAGCAAGCCACATTACCAAATTGGGATATATCGCTGATAAATTTCAACTACATAACCTCTGAGCTCGTACGTCTCAGAGAAGGGTGTTAAGCTAAGAGAATAAATTCTCCGCCACCAAACAGAAATGTATTTGAAAGAAATCGGCTTTATATCTCAAAGTGTAATGTCAGACATGTAACCATACAAGTCTGTTCCGGGTTCGAACAGAACCGAAGGCACTTCTCACGAAGCCCTTGCAAATCCGGATAATTCTCAATCACGTCCGGACTTCCCGTCACAAAAGAGTGATATAAATCTCTATACCGGCGCGACTCAGTGCAGAGACATTCGACAGGTTGTCCTTTCATTTTCGAAAAATATCCGGTCTTCAACACCGGTCTTCAAATGCTATCCATATACGACGTATCACATATTCGGAATGGGTTATACGACCCAAAGGTCCTTTCCCGGCTAACCCGAATAGTGAGCGAAATATTCAAAAACAAATGGATAATGGGATTTCAATTAAGTCACAATTTTAAACCCAAACTTTCTTTACAAATGGTTTAACAAATTACCATTTTAATCTTTTAAACAAAAAGATTCAACCTTTACGGTTTAAACAGTTTCCACACTTTAATCTTTTAAACAAAAGATTCATTCACAGATTTTCCAAATTAATTTCCTTTTCAATTTGATTAACTCGTTAAATCTTTAAATCAAGATTTAACTTATAGCTTTCAAAACAATCCCATTTCAAAAGATTTAAACCAATCATTATTTTAAATCTGTTAAAAATAACAGATTCAATCATAGCTTTTCAAAACAATTCATTCATAACTTGGAAAACCATTTTCAATTCAATATTGAAATTCCTTTAATTAAACTGGAATTTCATTTCTTATTTGAAAGCTTTTATTCTTTTAAAAACAAATAGTTTCATTTCAGAAAATCTGATTCATTCATACGAGTTGAAAACCTTGGTTTAAATTCAAATTCCCAACTTATGTTTTTAAAATGGTTAAATTCATACAAACACATTTTATATCATCTTTAGTCCCTAGTTTCAATCATGGGATTCAATTTCAAATTTGAATTCAAATTTAAATCTAATTATTTAAAATTTTCAAAACTCGATTAAGTTATTCAAAATGACTTTTATCTTTGAAATTCCATTTCAAAAGCTTTTCACTTTTTATTTTAAACCCAAATTTCAAATTTCAAAATCAATTGAAATTAAAATTTCAATTTCAAAAATATCAAATTTAAATTATCTGTGACTTAACCGATTTCCACGTGAAATCCATATTTGTGTGTGTAAAAGTGTGGTCCAGGGGTTTCACACAATAGTGCAACACGATGAATCATCACAGATCAGAATACAGGATATAGTTGATAAGCGATATAACTATAACGCTTATCTTCATTCACAGATCATAGATATATAAAGGTCACAGATAAGTAAACTACAGATCACAACATAAATCAGAATGTATCACAAAGCATCATAGATCAAGAAATATCAAACAATTCAATCATCCAATCAAATCCAAATATTCATAAGTAAGGTCAGTTAATATCTGATAAATTTAAATCAGATAAGTCATCAATCATGGTTAATTAACATTAATTTATTATTCATAATTAATTACAATAAGCGATCATCCTAATCACTTATATTAATAAATCACAAATTAATTACTTTGAGTGATCATCCTTTAATTATTTGATTTATTAACTTCTAATCATTAATTTATAAATCTTAATTAATCAATCAATCTTTAATCATTAAATAATTATCCTTTAATTATTTAATTACCCTTAAATTTATAAATTGATTACCATTTAATTTTAATTCATCAACTTTTAATTATTAAATAATCAACCTTTAATTATTTAAGTCACATTTAATTAATTATCTTTAATAAATTAATTAACCCTTGATTGTAATTAATTGAATCTTAATTACTTTTATTAATGGACCCTTTAAATGATTACTTTAATTAATGAATCCTTAATTATAATTAATTAATCTTAATATTACGTAATAAATTAAGTAATCATTTAAATAACATTCCATTTTAACTTCTCTTAAGATTTCATTATTTATTTAATATAAGCGACTTATAAAATTATGTATCAAAAATTAAATAAGTTAAAATTTAATTACTTTAAAATCATCTTACCTAAATACTGAATTTAATTTAGAACTTTGATCAAATCGACATTTGAAACCATAGTTCACAAGTGTTTAAAATCTGAAAACATTCACAGTTAAAACTGTTTAATTAGTCAGCCCCGAGACCTGCTCCTAGTCACGCGCGAGAAAATCTCGTTTTTGCTTCGGGTTTCTCAGGGATTCAACCCGAGTGCTATACGTTTTCAATTTTTTTTTTAAGTCTGAAATCGACTCGATACAGCTCCAGATCGTCACGAGTTCGACTTCGAGTTTCCTATCTAAATTCCCGAGTGGTGCTCTGAGCTTTTCTCCATCTTCCCCAAACCATCACAACTACACCACCCATCCACGTGCACGTGCACGGCTACCATCGCCGCCGTTGGTCTGTGCTGCGGCCACCAACGAGTCGCCTCCCATCCCCCAAGACACCATGAACACCCAGAATATGGAAAAAACTCGAAAACGTGAATCGAGACTTTCGACCCAAACCCATCAGAAAACGACATCGGAAATTCGCCTCGCACCGCCTTCCCAGTCCATTATCGGCCCCCAACCTTGGACCCTACCTTCGTACACGTGTCACGCCGCGTCTAGCACCACTGACGTGCAGTCCGATCACCTGAGAACTGTGCAGCACCATCATTTTGGTCGCGAACAAAATGGGTTCTTAAACCCTAATCTAGCCTCGTTCTAACATCTCGTGCAATAGAAATTTTTGTAAACATTTTTCCTGAATTCTACGAAGATCAAGCAAGCTCCAAAACGAATTACAACATCTAAAATTTGTTAAATCATCGGAAATTGATGAAAAAGCAATTTTTGTTCATTTACGAACTTCACCTTGTATACTTATCTAAAAATCATCGTTTTTGTTTTAAAAATCCTACTTTTAAATGTTTATCCAATATATAAAATCAAATCAACAAATTATGATATTCGAATTTTAACAATTGGATACATTTTTGTTTCTTTACTGTAACTTGAATATACAGCATCCATGTTATACTATCAAGCTTCAAACAAAATTCCAAGCTATGATTTTAAGTTTAAAACAACTTGTTTTGTTTAAAATCCTAAGTTAAGAAAAAATTTTTGCAAGAAGAAGAATAAGTCTTCCTCTACTTTTCTTTGCTCAGACACTAGAGTTACTGAAGCACGTCACATATTTAAACTTCCAGTATAACAGAGAACATTTCAAACTACTTATTTACAATACATGGCAAGCATAAAAATTCTCAGGAACTAGATACCAAGATTTAAATTTCTAACAACAATAGTATGTTTACTCATAATCTCTCTGCATGCATCAAGGGATAAATTCAGGTTAAATGTGTTTTACTCTCCTGGCAAAAGTTTGAACTTCAACAGAACAATCACATGTATGTATATACATACATCCAGTCATGCAAACAAATAAGCAGTAAACCATTTGTACAACATCATCAAGCAATCATCAATTTATAGATCTAAGGTTCTAATTTAAAGGGTTGCTCACCTTGTAAAAGCAAAAACAGAGAACTCAACTTGTACAGGCTTGAAAAACTTGAATTTTTGAAACAGAGGAGCTTTGAACCAAAATCTGGAAATGCTTTTGGCCTACAATGATTTGTTTTACTTCATGAATCTAATTGCTGTTGTTTTTAATAGAAGCTTGTTTGAGTTTAAATGACATTTACTTTAGTTTTTTTTTTCTCAGTGAAAAGGAACGAACTGGAATGAAGTTGAAATGAGAAGTTTGATATGTATATAGAAAATGAAGTAGACAGGGTATGTTATTGGTTTGTACAAGTGATCAGTGATATTTTTTTCTTTTGCTGGCTGATGTGTGCCAGTATTAATTGGATGAGTACTTTATTTTTTTTCTTGCTTTACCTTCATTTCGGCTGATGGGTATAAGGAGTGTACTTGAGAAGATATTAATAAATGTATGTCTTCTAATTTGTTTACAAGCTCTTGTTATTATATTATGTATGTACTTATTGCTTTGCTTTGGCCATACTTATCTTGTTTTTCTTTTGTCTTTGGTTTCCAAGTCTGGTTTCATATTTTATTGTTTTGTTGTTACTTCCTCTCTCAGCCTACATTTAGTTGAACATATCTGCCAGCTTCCATACTTAATATACATATATAAATTAGTATGGTTATTGTTATAAAGTTTTTAACTTGTGTATTATATTACTTTGTCTTTATTCTTGCTTATTATAATATTGTTTTGGTATTTAACTATACATTTTTGTTCTATTGCTTTGTAATTTAAATGAAGTTCTAGTTACATGTTGTTATAATTTATTTTACTTTTTACATTGTATAAAACCATATAGTTTATTTATCATTATAATTTATCTTTGGCCCATCTATTTACAATTTAAATTCAAAATTTAATTAATTATTAATTTAAATATATATAAAATTCGGGGTCGTTACAGACTTCCCCCCTTAAAAGAATTTCGTCCTCGAAATTACCAAGGAGACAAAAAGATAGATGAAAAATATTTCATCAACTCAAACTGAATATCTATTCTGCATTTGTCTTACCAAATCAGAATATCAATAACAGATACAAGAACGAATCTGTTTTAACACTTCACAAGATACTCGGGTTATCCAGATCTACGAAGTATGGAGTGGCATCGGTCAGTTCGAAGTGATAACTAACCATTCGTAGAATATACTGGGACCCAAAGAATAGATAGATACATGGATACGATTTCGAAATTTTTAGTTTAGAAACTAAATTATACCTATCAATCATAGCAACCAAACAAACAATTCATCCAAACAAACAATTTTGGCTCAATTGGAGTTTATGTCCCATTTTAATATATCGAATTTCTTCCTTTCTGGATCTACCAGAAACTACCGAAGAATTGAGAAAAGATGCTGAAAAAAAGAGATTGATAGAAAAAAAAAATTTCTTCCTTGTTGTTACAGGATATTGACCATTTCATAGTCTCTTCCATGTCCCCTATCTCATCCTCTTCTTACACTCATACTTACTATCAGTGGATAGCAAGAGAATTTACTGAGACATTCAGATGGATATCTGAGGAATACTCATTCTAGGGTATACTTCACCCTATCTCTAATGAGCTACTTAACGTGTTATACTCCTGAGCTAAAGTTCAACCTTAGCTCTGATACCACTTGTCAAGACCCAAAAGTCGACCTTCGAAAATCGGCACCCGTACTTCACTTGTACTCAAAATGCCGTAGATTCAAATGCCGAATCTGGTTCTCGGGAGCTTATAACACAGTTAAGTAAATAACACAGCGGAATAAAAGAATAATACATTGATATACAATATCTGATACAACAGAGTGATACAATGAATATCAATATACATCAGAGATATGATACAACAAATAGCAGCGGAAAAGAAAACGATAACATCAGCAGCGGATAATCTCCATCTTCAAAGCACCAATCCAGATAATAACGATGAACAAAGATAAGAAAGTGCAGTCCATATCCAAAGACTGAACTAGCTCCAGATAATCTACTAAACCTGAATATCTGAAAAACCCAACTCTAGACTGCTCGTGTAGAAAATTATGAGCACCCAGAGTTTAGGAAATGAACAATAAACTCCGAGTCAGTCGTGGGACTAGTGTGAGCAACAAAAACAGTTTATCTTTAAAAAAAACACAAAAGGTTTTAAACATTGAAATCCGCAATGCTTTTGGAAAATGAAACTACCATAAGACCTCCCGCCACACACAATGCAAACGCAGAATTGGAGGAGATTTCTTCTTATGATAGTCAAAGATGCTTACTACGCAAAATCAAATCATTTTTGATATTATTACTAGTGCATAGTGCAGAAAGTAATTTCGAAAGTAGAATATCAATCTTAGCCAGCATAGGTACCATTATAGTATGCTTGCTATAGCTACCATATTAAATGGCAGGTTCTACAACTAATACCGTACAAGGCTCGTATTGTTTCTTTGGATTTCCAACAAATGGTCAGGCTAAGGAACTTCCTTTTCCACGATGGGTACGTCCCTGGAATAGACGACCCGAGAAATAACCTAACATTACGGTTAGATCTCTGCCAACACAAGGCCGGGTTACCTCTGCAAAAATAGGTAACTACTGACACGCGTATGCCATCCCCCGATCGTCACTGATCTTCCCGAGGATCCACGATTTCCAACAACCACAAAGTAATAAACTTGCAGCAACCACAGAGGTTAAGTATCTGGGCTCCATACCATGATACCACCTTTATCCAGAAGGAATGACATACACTAAGGGGCGCTACTCCCTAGAACCTTGCTGCATCCTTCCTGTTTTGACCATTTCCGGGGTGTGAGGCTCGACGAAGTCTCGTCCACATAGCTACGCTTTGTTCACAAAGTGATGTAGGCCAAGCTATAATTTCCCAAGGCATAAGTCGTAGCCGACTTATCAGAGCAAAAGACATAAGTCGTGACCGACTTATGGAAGGCGAAGGCATAAGTCGTACGCGACTTATGGAAGGAACTATGAGTCGTGACCGACTCAAGGAAGCTGCAAATGAAGGCATAAGTCGTACGCGACTTATGGAAGGGACTATGAGTCGTCACCGACTCAAGGAAACAGGTATGAGTCGTCCACGACTCAACGAAGACAAAGAGGTAAGTCAACCACGAGTTATGGAAGAAGCTGACATAAGTCGTCCACGACTTAAAGACAAAGCTATAAGTCGTCTACGACTTAAGAAGAAGGATCCAGGAAGAGCAACACGAGCTGAGAACAAACAAGGGATAAGTCGTCTACGACTTAAGGAAGGTAATGAGTCGGCACCGAGTTACGACTTAGTTAAGTCGAACTATCTTGAGGCGCTGGAACCTAAAACCGTGGAATCTCCTGCCGTTTTAATCTGACCCGTTGATGTCTTAAGTCGCTGATAATGATGAGTCGTCTGATTGTAAGTCATGAGTCGTCTGTACATATGTATGAGTCGTATGTCGTTAAACTGTGTTGTAAGTTGATAAGTCGGCAACGACTCAAGTGGTTGTCTGTTTGTAATAAGTCGTCTGTCTTCTGTTGGGTTGTAAGTCGTGTACGACTTATGTTGAGTCGGAGACTTTGATAAGTCGGAACCGACTTAGTACTTGTAATATTTTTAAGTTTTCTGAACCGTGTTGTAAATAGTATACGACTTATGTTAAGTCGGAGATGTTGATAAGTCGGTTGCCGACTTATGACTTGTACTTTTTCTGTTTTGGTGTGTTGTAGCCTATAAATAGGCAAGTGAAGTCATTTGTAAAGGTTGTTGAATATTGAATAAAATTCTCTTTGATTGCTTTGTGCTTTCATTCAAATTGGTAGTCGAGTGTAATCTCCTATCTCCTCTTTCGGTTAATCGAGTGCGCTCGATTCAACGATTGTAGAAGCCGATTCGCGGAATCAAGTGCGCTTGATCAACGCTTGAAGAATTGAAGATCTTTGAACCCGGTATCGTGCGCGATCAACGAGTTCGAGATAGCTAGAGTTCGGCATCTTCGGATCAACGAATTCGGGCAATTCAGCATTCATCAATCCATCGACTGCTACTTTCACCGATCTACATTGTTTTGATTAATCCGCTGCGTCAGTTTATGGTATCAGAGCTTGTTCTGGCCAATCATAGCTAGATCGAGACTTGGAGCCTATTCATTTGAAGTTTAAAGAGAAGCCGAGCTTGAAGTGTTGAGACACGGCCGAGAGGAAGAAGTTGTTCGCATTTGTTTGAAGATTGAAGTTCGGATTTGCATTGGAGGCCGAAACTTTGTCCATCGTGTTCATCGCGATTTGCTACAAAGTGGAAGTTTTCGATCCGTTTCATTTTGGATCAAAATCCGGAAAGTGTTTGAATTTGAAGTGTTGAAGAATTTGTGAAGTTTTCAAGTATGCCGCCAAGAAGAGCTAATCGCCACCAAAACGTAGAAGCTTTATATCGAAGAGAAGAGGCTGATGAGATGGAACAAAGAATCAATGAGAATTTTAGTGAGAAGCGTAACGAAGGAATTGGTCGATTAGAGAAGCTTATGACAGAGATGAATCAAAATCGGAGAAGGGTTTCGCCCGAATCTAACCATGGGGGTAGTAGAGTCTCGCCACATTCCAATCGAGACAGAAGTGTTGAAAATGATCAAGGGCGTGGGAGGAACGTGAATGATCGTGAACGGAGGAATGTCGATAGAAGGGATGAAGGTGGAAGACGTAATGATAGTAGAGATGTTGGTGGTCAGAATCGACATCGTTATGCATCTGATTTTGAAGAGGAGTATGATGGTGGTAGTGTTCAAGGAAGAGGTCAAGGCAGAAACTATTCTGAGTATGATCACAAATGGGAGTCGGGGATGAAGACAGAAATTCCTGAATTCAAGGGTGGTATGCAAGCGGAGGAGTTTCTAGATTGGGTAGCTAATGTTGAAGAAATTTTTGATTTCAAAGAAGTTCCAGAACGTCGTAGAGTGAAGTTGGTTGCTACAAGGTTGAGGGGTAGAGCTTTGGCATGGTGGCAGCAAACCAAGCTTACACGTGAACGTATGGGGAAGTCAAAAGTTGAATCTTGGGAGAAGATGAAGAAATTGATGAAAGCAACGTTCTTACCTTACAATTATCAATCTTTGATGTATCAACGTTTGCAAAACTTGAGGCAGGGCACAAAGACAGTTAATGACTATGCTGATGAATTTTACCAACTGATTGCGAGGAATGATATTATGGAAACAGAAGAGCAGCTGACATCTAGATTCATTGGGGGATTAAGAGTGCAGATTCAGGATATGGTTAATATGTTCGATCCAAGATCTGTGGCAGAAGCACATCAGAAAGCGTTGGCTTGGGAAAAACAAGGGAGACGAGGAAGTGGTGTGTTTACTAATTCTAACAATCAAGCGAAGGGTGTGGGAGGAAGTTCTAATGTTTCTAAACCTATCAGTAGACCAGTGGTGAAGGAGGTTGAGAAGACAAGGGTTAACAATGGTTTCAAATGTTACAATTGTCAGGAATTGGGTCATAAAAGCAGTGAGTGTCCAAAGCCAAAGAAGAGAACCATGATTGCAGAAGTTGAGGATGAGGATGGTGATGGAGATTGTTCTAGTCCAGTTGAGGAGGATGAGCAGGATATTGCGTCAGGAGATGAAGGTTGTAATCTAATGCTGAGGAGATCATGTTTAACACCGAAGCAGGAGGAAGCTAGTTGGTTGAGAAGTAATATTTTTCAGTCAACTTGTACTATTCTGGGGAAGGTGTGTAAGTTTGTGATTGACGCAGGAAGCTGTGATAATATTATTTCAACCGAGGCTGTGACAAAGTTGAAATTGAAAACAGAGAAACATCCGAGTCCATACAAGTTAGCATGGTTGAGAAAAGGAGGAGAAGTGAAAGTGGATAGACGAGTTCGTGTTCCATTCTCTATCGGGAAGAAATACAAAGACGAGATCTGGTGTGATGTCGTAGAGATGGATGTTTGCCACTTATTATTGGGAAGACCATGGCAATATGATCGAGCAGTACTACATGACGGTCGGACCAATAGCTACAGTTTTATGTTTAAAGGCACAAAGATTATCTTAGTTCCGAAGAAGAGATCACAAGAAGAAAGTAAGTTAGAAGAAATTGAAGAGCTGAAAACTTTATTGACTTTAAAGGAGTTTGTTAAAGAAGTTGAAGAAGAGCCGGAAGTATTCTTGTTGATTGGGCGTGAGAGCAGTGAAGAGGTTGAGATTCCAGAAGAAGTAAAACCAATTTTGAAAGAATTTGACGATGTATTTCCAGAAGAGTTACCAACGGAGTTGCCACCGTTAAGAGATATACAACATCAGATAGATCTTGTTCCAGGTGCTGTGTTGCCACACAGACCACATTATCGAATGAGCCCGAAAGAACATGAAGAGTTGCGGAGGCAGGTAGAGGAATTGCTTGAGCAGGGACGTGTGCAGGAGAGTCTGAGTCCTTGTGCTGTACCAGCTTTATTGGTACCCAAGAAGGATGGGACGTGGAGGATGTGCACTGACAGCCGAGCATTGAACAAGATTACTGTGAGATATAGATTTCCGATGCCGAGGTTGGATGACTTGTTAGATCAAATAAGCGGAGCTACTATATTTTCGAAGATTGATTTGAAGAGTGGATATCATCAAATCCGTATCAGACCAGGAGATGAGTGGAAGACTGCTTTTAAAACTAGGGAGGGTCTATACGAGTGGTTGGTCATGCCGTTTGGCTTATCAAATGCACCAAGTACTTTCATGAGGGTGATGAATCAGATTTTTCGACCGTTCATTGGGAAATTCGTGGTGGTGTATTTCGATGATATTCTTATTTACAGTGGGAGTCCAGAGGAACATTTGAATCATCTTAGAGAAGTGTTGATGGTATTGCGACAAGAACAATTCTATGCTGCAACGAAGAAATGCGTGTTCATGACGCATAGTGTTTTATTTCTGGGGTATGTTGTTTCAGAGAAAGGAATACAGGTTGACCAAAGTAAAGTTGAGGCGATCAGAAATTGGCCGCAGCCCAAGACGATAACGGAAGTTCGTAGTTTTCATGGGTTGGCTTCATTTTATCGAAGGTTTATTCCACACTTTAGTAGTGTGATGGCGCCTGTTACAGATTGCATGAAAGGTAAACAGTTTGCATGGACAGAGGAAGCAGGGAGTGCTTTTGGGAAGATTAAGGAATTGCTGACGTCTGCACCAATTCTAGTGCTACCTGATTTTCAGTTGGTGTTTGAACTACATACTGATGCATCCAAGGTTGGGATTGGAGGGGTGTTGAGTCAGAAGGGACGTCCAATTGCATATTTCAGTGAGAAGTTGTCAGGAGCGAAGATGCGATACAGTACATATGATGTGGAATTCTATGCTGTTGTACAATCTATTAAACACTGGAGACACTATCTATTTCAGAAGGAGTTTGTTCTGTATACTGATCATGAAGCGTTGAAGCATTTACAAGGGCAAGACAAGATTTCAGCAAGACATGCATCGTGGATTGCATATCTACAACAGTTTACTTTCGTTGTTAAACACAAGTCAGGGGTGACGAATCGAGTGGCTGATGCTTTGAGTAGGAGGAGTCATTTGTTGACTACGCTGAAAGTTGAAGTGACGGGGTTTGAAATGTTGCCGGAATTATTTGTTGAAGATCCTTACTTCATGAAGTTTGTTGATAAAGTTAAGGAGGGAAAGACGGATGAGTTTTTGATGGTAGATGGTTTTCTTTTTAAAGGAAGTCGATTGTGCATACCGGAGGGTAGTATGAGAATGAAGATTATCAAGGAGTTACACGAAGAGGGACATGTTGGGAGAGACCGTACCTTGCAGTTGATTTCACAGTCCTACCTTTGGCCATCGATGAGGAAAGAAGTAGAAAGGTTTGTGGAGCGTTGTCATATTTGTCAAGTTTCGAAAGGAACTGCGACTAATGCTGGTTTATATATGCCGTTACCTGTACCTGTAAAACCATGGGTGGATATCAGTATGGACTTTGTGTTGGGTTTGCCGAGAACGCAGCGTGGTAATGATTCCATTTATGTGGTGGTTGACAGATTTTCGAAAATGGTACATTTTATTGCTTGTAAGAAGACGGCGGATGCTGTTCATGTTGCTCAGTTATTTTTCAGAGAGATCTATCGACTTCATGGATTACCCGAATCTATTGTGTCAGATAGAGATACTCGATTTCTGAGTCACTTTTGGTTAAGTTTGTGGAAGATGGTGGGAACGAAGCTAAAATTTAGTAGTGCTTATAATCCGCAAACTGATGGACAAACAGAGGTGGTTAATAGATCATTGGGAAACTTGTTGAGGTGTCTTGTTCAAGATAATCTGAAGAGTTGGGATGTGAAGTTATGCCAGGCAGAGTTTGCCCATAATCATGCTGTGAATCGAAGTACTGGGTTCAGTCCATTCCAGATTGTCTATTCGAGCTTACCGAAAGGACCGCTAGATTTAACGGTGATACCCCATTCAAAGGGGACAATTAAGAAAGCTGCTGATTTTGTTGAAGGGCTGACGGAGTGTCATAAAATCGTTCAAGAACGATTAGAAAGGGCAAATGCAAAATATAAACAATCTGCAGATTTGAAACGACGAAGTGTTGAATTTCATGAAGGTGATTTGGTTTATGCAGTTTTAACGAAAGATCGTTTTCCAGTAGGCGCTTACAACAAATTGAAAGCACGGAAAATTGGTACGGTGGAAGTCGTGAAACGAATTAATGAAAATGCTTATAAATTGAAGCTGCCAGATGATGTGTATACATCCGACGTATTCAATGTGAAGCATCTCGTACCATATCACGGGGATGAGCATGTAGAGGGGGAGGAAAGTGCAAATTCGAGGACGAATTTCTTTCAACCTGGGGAGGATGATGTAGGCCAAGCTATAATTTCCCAAGGCATAAGTCGTAGCCGACTTATCAGAGCAAAAGACATAAGTCATGACCGACTTATGGAAGGCGAAGGCATAAGTCGTACGCGACTTATGGAAGGAACTATGAGTCGTGACCGACTCAAGGAAGCTGCAAATGAAGGCATAAGTCGTACGCGACTTATGGAAGGGACTATGAGTCGTCACCGACTCAAGGAAACAGGTATGAGTCATCCACGACTCAACGAAGACAAAGAGGTAAGTCAACCACGAGTTATGGAAGAAGCTGACATAAGTCGTCCACGACTTAAAGACAAAGCTATAAGTCGTCTACGACTTAAGAAGAAGGATCCAGGAAGAGCAACATGAGCTGAGAACAAACAAGGGATAAGTCGTCTACGATTTAAGGAAGGTAATGAGTCGGCACCGAGTTACGACTTAGTTAAGTCGAACTATCTTGAGGCGCTGGAACCTAAAACCGTGGAATCTCCTGCCGTTTTAATCTGACCCGTTGATGTCTTAAGTCGCTGATAATGATGAGTCGTCTGATTGTAAGTCATGAGTCGTCTGTACATATGTATGAGTCGTATGTCGTTAAACTGTGTTGTAAGTTGATAAGTCGGCAACGACTCAAGTGGTTGTCTGTTTGTAATAAGTCGTCTGTCTTCTGTTGGGTTGTAAGTCGTGTACGACTTATGTTGAGTCGGAGACTTTGATAAGTCGGAACCGACTTAGTACTTGTAATATTTTTAAGTTTTCTGAACCGTGTTGTAAATAGTATACGACTTATGTTAAGTCGGAGATGTTGATAAGTCGGTTGCCGACTTATGACTTGTACTTTTTCTGTTTTGGTGTGTTGTAGCCTATAAATAGGCAAGTGAAGTCATTTGTAAAGGTTGTTGAATATTGAATAAAATTCTCTTTGATTGCTTTGTGCTTTCATTCAAATTGGTAGTCGAGTGTAATCTCCTATCTCCTCTTTCGGTTAATCGAGTGCGCTCGATTCAACGATTGTAGAAGCCGATTCGCGGAATCAAGTGCGCTTGATCAACGCTTGAAGAATTGAAGATCTTTGAACCCGGTATCGTGCGCGATCAACGAGTTCGAGATAGCTAGAGTTCGGCATCTTCGGATCAACGAATTCGGGCAATTCAGCATTCATCAATCCATCGACTGCTACTTTCACCGATCTACATTGTTTTGATTAATCCGCTGCGTCACAAAGCCATGCTTCAGGTCAAACAAATGATCAACCTATGATCACAAAGACATAAGATCAAACAAATGATCATATCGCAAATGATCAAACACTGATCATCACACAGCAACACTCAGCATGCCACATTACCAAATTGGGATATATCGCTGATAAATTTCAACTACATAACCTCTGAGCTCGTACGTCTCAGAGAAGGGTGTTAAGCTAAGAGAATAAATTCTCCGCCACCAAACAGAAATGTATTTGAAAGAAATCGGCTTTATATCTCAAAGTGTAATGTCAGACATGTAACCATACAAGTCTGTTCCGGGTTCGAACAGAACCGAAGGCACTTCTCACGAAGCCCTTGCAAATCCGGATAATTCTCAATCACGTCCGGACTTCCCGTCACAAAAGAGTGATATAAATCTCTATACCGGCGCGACTCAGTGCAGAGACATTCGACAGGTTGTCCTTTCATTTTCGAAAAATATCCGGTCTTCAATACCGGTCTTCAAATGCTATCCATATACGACGTATCACATATTCGGAATGGGTTATACGACCCAAAAGTCCTTTCCCGGCTAACCCGAATAGTGAGCGAAATATTCAAAAACAAATGGATAATGGGATTTCAATTAAGTCACAATTTTAAACCCAAACTTTCTTTACAAATGGTTTAACAAATTACCATTTTAATCTTTTAAACAAAAAGATTCAACCTTTACGGTTTAAACAGTTTCCACACTTTAATCTTTTAAACAAAAGATTCATTCACAGATTTTCCAAATCAATTTCCTTTTCAATTTGATTAACTCGTTAAATCTTTAAATCAAGATTTAACTTATAGCTTTCAAAACAATCCCATTTCAAAAGATTTAAACCAATCATTATTTTAAATCTGTTAAAAATAACAGATTCAATCATAGCTTTTCAAAACAATTCATTCATAACTTGGAAAACCATTTTCAATTCAATATTGAAATTCCTTTAATTAAACTGGAATTTCATTTCTTATTTGAAAGCTTTTATTCTTTTAAAAACAAATAGTTTCATTTCAGAAAATCTGATTCATTCATACGAGTTGAAAACCTTGGTTTAAATTCAAATTCCCAACTTATGTTTTTAAAATGGTTAAATTCATACAAACACATTTTATATCATCTTTAGTCCCTAGTTTCAATCATGGGATTCAATTTCAAATTTGAATTCAAATTTAAATCTAATTATTTAAAATTTTCAAAACTCGATTAAGTTATTCAAAATGACTTTTATCTTTGAAATTCCATTTCAAAAGCTTTTCACTTTTTATTTTAAACCCAAATTTCAAATTTCAAAATCAATTGAAATTAAAATTTCAATTTCAAAAATATCAAATTTAAATTATCTGTGACTTAACCGATTTCCACGTGAAATCCATATTTGTGTGTGTAAAAGTGTGGTCCAGGGGTTTCACACAATAGTGCAACACGATGAATCATCACAGATCAGAATACAGGATATAGTTGATAAGCGATATAACTATAACGCTTATCTTCATTCACAGATCATAGATATATAAAGGTCACAGATAAGTAAACTACAGATCACAACATAAATCAGAATGTATCACAAAGCATCATAGATCAAGAAATATCAAACAATTCAATCATCCAATCAAATCCAAATATTCATAAGTAAGGTCAGTTAATATCTGATAAATTTAAATCAGATAAGTCATCAATCATGGTTAATTAACATTAATTTATTATTCATAATTAATTACAATAAGCGATCATCCTAATCACTTATATTAATAAATCACAAATTAATTACTTTGAGTGATCATCCTTTAATTATTTGATTTATTAACTTCTAATCATTAATTTATAAATCTTAATTAATCAATCAATCTTTAATCATTAAATAATTATCCTTTAATTATTTAATTACCCTTAAATTTATAAATTGATTACCATTTAATTTTAATTCATCAACTTTTAATTATTAAATAATCAACCTTTAATTATTTAAGTCACATTTAATTAATTATCTTTAATAAATTAATTAACCCTTGATTGTAATTAATTGAATCTTAATTACTTTTATTAATGGACCCTTTAAATGATTACTTTAATTAATGAATCCTTAATTATAATTAATTAATCTTAATATTACGTAATAAATTAAGTAATCATTTAAATAACATTCCATTTTAACTTCTCTTAAGATTTCATTATTTATTTAATATAAGCGACTTATAAAATTATGTATCAAAAATTAAATAAGTTAAAATTTAATTACTTTAAAATCATCTTACCTAAATACTGAATTTAAATTAGAACTTTGATCAAATCGACATTTGAAACCATAGTTTACAAGTGTTTAAAATCTGAAAACATTCACAGTTAAAACTGTTTAATTAGTCAGCCCCGAGACCTGCTCCTAGTCACGCGCGAGAAAATCTCGTTTTTGCTTCGGGTTTCTCAGGGATTCAACCCGAGTGCTATACGTTTTCAATTTTTTTTTTTTGTTTTAAGTCTGAAATCGACTCGATACAGCTCCAGATCGTCACGAGTTCGACTTCGAGTTTCCTATCTAAATTCCCGAGTGGTGCTCTGAGCTTTTCTCCATCTTCCCCAAACCATCACAACTACACCACCCATCCACGTGCACGTGCACGGCTACCATCGCCGCCGTTGGTCTGTGCTGCGGCCACCAACGAGTCGCCTCCCATCCCCCAAGACACCATGAACACCCAGAATATGGAAAAAACTCGAAAACGTGAATCGAGACTTTCGACCCAAACCCATCAGAAAACGACATCGGAAATTCGCCTCGCACCGCCTTCCCAGTCCATTATCGGCCCCCAACCTTGGACCCTACCTTCGTACACGTGTCACGCCGCGTCTAGCACCACTGACGTGCAGTCCGATCACCTGAGAACTGTGCAGCACCATCATTTTGGTCGCGAACAAAATAGGTTCTTAAACCCTAATCTAGCCTCGTTCTAACATCTCGTGCAATAGAAATTTTTGTAAACATTTTTCCTGAATTCTACGAAGATCAAGCAAGCTCCAAAACGAATTACAACATCTAAAATTTGTTAAATCATCAGAAATTGATGAAAAAGCAATTTTTGTTCATTTACGAACTTCACCTTGTATACTTATCTAAAAATCATCGTTTTTGTTTTAAAAATCCTACTTTTAAATGTTTATCCAATATATAAAATCAAATCAACAAATTATGATACTCGAATTTTAACAATTGGATACATTTTTGTTTCTTTACTGTAACTTGAATATACAGCATCCATGTTATACTATCAAGCTTCAAACAAAATTCCAAGCTATGATTTTAAGTTTAAAACAACTTGTTTTGTTTAAAATCCTAAGTTAAGAAAAAAATTTTGCAAGAAGAAGAATAAGTCTTCCTCTACTTTTCTTTGCTCAGACACTAGAGTTACTGAAGCACATCACATATTTAAACTTCCAGTATAACAGAGAACATTTCAAACTACTTATTTACAATACATGGCAAGCATAAAAATTCTCAGGAACTAGATACCAAGATTTAAATTTCTAACAACAATAGTATGTTTACTCATAATCTCTCTGCATGCATCAAGGGATAAATTCAGGTTAAATGTGTTTTACTCTCCTGGCAAAAGTTTGAACTTCAACAGAACAATCACATGTATGTATATACATACATCCAGTCATGCAAACAAATAAGCAGTAAACCATTTGTACAACATCATCAAGCAATCATCAATTTATAGATCTAAGGTTCTAATTTAAAGGGTTGCTCACCTTGTAAAAGCAAAAACAGAGAACTCAACTTGTACAGGCTTGAAAAACTTGAATTTTTGAAACAGAGGAGCTTTGAACCAAAATCTGGAAATGCTTTTGGCCTACAATGATTTGTTTTACTTCATGAATCTAATTGCTGTTGTTTTTAATAGAAGCTTGTTTGAGTTTAAATGACATTTACTTTAGTTTTTTTTTTCTCAGTGAAAAGGAACGAACTGGAATGAAGTTGAAATGAGAAGTTTGATATGTATATAGAAAATGAAGTAGACAGGGTATGTTATTGGTTTGTACAAGTGATCAGTGATATTTTTTTCTTTTGCTGGCTGATGTGTGCCAGTATTAATTGGATGAGTACTTTATTTTTTTTCTTGCTTTACCTTCATTTCGGCTGATGGGTATAAGGAGTGTACTTGAGAAGATATTAATAAATGTATGTCTTCTAATTTGTTTACAAGCTCTTGTTATTATATTATGTATGTACTTATTGCTTTGCTTTGGCCATACTTATCTTGTTTTTCTTTTGTCTTTGGTTTCCAAGTCTGGTTTCATATTTTATTGTTTTGTTGTTACTTCCTCTCTCAGCCTACATTTAGTTGAACATATCTGCCAGCTTCCATACTTAATATACATATATAAATTAGTATGGTTATTGTTATAAAGTTTTTAACTTGTGTATTATATTACTTTGTCTTTATTCTTGCTTATTATAATATTGTTTTGGTATTTAACTATACATTTTTGTTCTATTGCTTTGTAATTTAAATGAAGTTCTAGTTACATGTTGTTATAATTTATTTTACTTTTTACATTGTATAAAACCATATAGTTTATTTATCATTATAATTTATCTTTGGCCCATCTATTTACAATTTAAATTCAAAAATTAATTAATTATTAATTTAAATATATATAAAATTCGGGGTCGTTACAGTTAATTTGTTATGTATGGTTGCTATTGCTTGTTTATTTACTTTGACACCATCCCAGTTATCACACTGCAAGTTCCCTTTGTTATGATTTGTTTTATATTGAATAATATCGGGTTGAGATGATAAATACCTGCGTAAATAACTTGGCCTAGGATAGACAATTAAAAATAAGAAACCCGATTGGTCAACAAAATTATTTTGAAATTGAAATCCATTTGAAATTAAGAAATGAACTTATTAAATTGTTTGGAAATCAAGTAACGACTTAATGGATTTAATTGAAATAAATAAACGGATTTAATTGAAATAAATTAATGGATTTATTTGAAATAAATTAATGGATTTATTGGAATAAATTAATGGATTAAATTGAAACGGATTAATAAATCTATTTAATTGAAGAGAAATGAATTGGAGAATTTGATTGAAATAAGATTTAAAACAAGTGAGTTTTAGAATTTAATAATTTAATTTATTAGATTGGTAGATTCAGATTTAAACTAAGTTTTAAATTAAATAGATTTAAACTTGTCATAAACAATAATTTAGATTTAGGAAATTTTGACTTAAAATGGAATACGAAACTAACTAAAGTTTTATGGATTTAATTTAGCGATAATTTAAATGTAAAATGATTTTAAATTTAAGGAAATTGATTTAATCAAATTTATGATTATATTTAATGTAACGATGAATGTAAATATGAATGGAGATAAATAGAATTTGATTTAACGATTCGAACTTAATTGACCGGTAAAATTCGAATTAATTGATTTTGAACTAAATTTAATAAGTGAGTTATTAAATTTAACTTGAATACTTAATTATATTGTTAATTCAAATGTTTGAACTACAGATTTCATTTGGAATATGATTTTAAATATCCGAAATAAATTGAATCGCGAAATGTCAAAATTTGGAAGTCAAATTTGCACCTTGACTTTTGGACTTTGATTTGTTTTAAACGTTAAGTTAACCGACCATTGGGTAATAAATACGTAGTTATTAAAGAGACCGGGATCGGATATGGACATACTCTCTGTCGATACCGAAAACCACTTTAATAACTATTACACGCGAAGTGTTGATCCAGAATGAAGTGGATGGTTTGGTGAACGCGTTGACTGAAGAAAGAGAACGATATTGGACGACCCCTGACATGACTAAAACAGGAGCCGCGCCGGGCCATTGAGGTTCGCTACCTCTAGCGGACGCACTTCTTCGATACCATATCTATTACTTTTGTGATTCGATTTGGGTGCACCCCTTGATTTGGGAGTGTTGTTTCGCGGTGTTGAGATAGTAGCTGCTATGCTCAACATCAGTCCGGATCAGGCAACTACTAGTATCCTAGTTGGTATCGCCTCATGTACCTTGTCATACTGATTATCCTATTCGCGATCACTACGTTTGTTTTGTACCTTTAGTATATGGATTGCCCTCTGGTGACTTCCGGTTTTGGGGAAACTACGGTCTTGTATATGCTCTTGGGAATAAAAATGTGTTAAGGGTGGTATGGGCCATGACTTAACACTATTTTAATATCGTACTTTACTGATTAGACATTATCTACCTATCGTATTCTATTTTATATATAGATAGTTTATCGGATCCTTAGAGATGTTATTTCACCCATCTTTAAGTTATGAACTATTACCTTGCACTTGATTAAATTGAATAAGATTTTGAGTCCTGACTCGAGTGTTTCTTTTGCATATGCTCGGGTCAGTCTGAAGCTATCCAGTTTGCTGATCAAGGTTGGTTGAAGATGTTGAAGGCTTAGCATTTATCTTTATCAGTCTATTTATATTCCTGTATTGATGTCCTAGTCTGTTGGACATTTTTGGTATTAGTCACTTGATGTTAAGACATTGTTGTATATTATATAGTGGCTTCATGAACTACTATTATGACGATGTTTTTCCGCTGCATTATTTTGTGACTGTTCTGTGATGTTGTATTGATTCTCATTTACATTTATGTATTTATAATCCCATAACGATTCGTGTTTTGTATTATTTAAGTTGACATGTGTGGATTATGGTCAATTTAAATGGTCCAAATATACGGGTTGCTACAACAATCCTACCTTTTGAATGGTTTGAGTTTGACATGTGAGGTTCATTGTCGATTTAAACTGTCCAAAAAGGTGGGTCGTTACATTTGGCATCAGAGCGAGGTTTAGCGATAACCTTAGCTTTGTGGGGTTTATCTCAATAAGAATAGGGTAGTAACACCCTAGAAGGAGTCGTTGAGTATATATATATGAGAGCGTATTTGTTAGTGTTATAAAAGGTTTTTGTATTGTGTTAATTTGTTCTGTTGGGTATTTACAAATTATGGTCGGTACATGGGACGCTATGGCACCGATAGGGATTTTTAAACACTTAATAGGGCAGACCGACACAATATTGTTTTGAAATATGGGTAAATAAAATAATTTTGCCTAGTATTATACTTTGTATATATAATAATAAAATAAAAGCAATATAATTGGATGTTATATGATTGTTTGTTAGGAAGTAGAATTTATAAATCTTGGTTGTAAAATAGAATTTACAAATAAAGTAAATATAAATTGAAAATTTGAGAACTTAAGTTTTGGGATTTTGGAAATTTCTTTCAAAAGAATTTGGAATATAATATCAGTATTATTTGGAAGTATTTTCTGATATAATATTTCAATGTGATTTGAAAGAAATGCTTAAAAGAATTTTTGAAGGAAATAAGTTCTGTACTCCCCTCTCTGTCGCTGGAAAATACTTTCGATGATGAGTGCACACATCATCGACATTCATTTTCGAGTTTCAAGTGGGAAGACCGTTGTAGTAGTTTACTACACATTTGTTTTGATAAATAAATATTAATTTTATTTACAAATATGATTTGTTATATATAAAAGATATGATTATATATATATATATATATAATTTTAAAATAATTAAAAAGGAACCCAGTATTTACTTCTTAAGTTTTCTGCAAATTGGAAATTTCAATTATTATAATGAAATGAAACCTTGACTAATTTAATAATTGGAAAGTTTTAATATATGTAAATAAAAACTAGATGCTAAGTGATTAATGAAAATATAAGAAATTGAAATTTTGTAAACTGTAAATCAAAAGGATATGAAAAATGAGAAATGATAACTATTAAACATTTTATTTACTAAATGAATAAGATGAACTTGTGTAACATTCCATTACACTCTAAAAGACATATATATAACTTACCAAAATGTAAAAAGTTGTAATGTTAAATAGGAATATGTAATAGAATACTATACAAGTAAACTTTAGTAAATGAAGGTGTTCAATGGAATTACTTTTATAAATAAGAATTCTAATATTATAAATTGTTATAAACTTAGGTTAATAGTTTGAAATGTTACTAATCAAATGTAATAGAAAAGTGAATAACGTAAGAAAAACGATTATAAACATAAGTTAACATTTTGAACTATTTATAATCAGATTGAATAGTAAAAGGTGAATACTGTAAGTAAATAATTATAAACTTAAGTTAATGTTGAAGCCATTTATAATTAAAGTGAGTACTATATTAATTGAATGATTATAACTTTAGAAAACATTGAAATGATTTAGAAAGGAATTTGATATTCAAAAATACTGTATGTGGAAGAATGAATGTGAAAAAGACATAATCTATTAATGGTGAATTAAATTGTAAAGATACATAATTCTTTCAAAAATTTAATTTTGGAATAAAAGGGAATATGAGTTTGAAATTATTTGTCATTTTATAAGAACTAGAGGAAGGGGTTTGGAAAATTTCCAACTGTTGAAAATTGAGATTTTGAATTTAAAGGTAATGAGTTTTGGAACTTTAAGAAATTTGATTGTAAAAAAAGAAAAAGAAAAAAACAGAGTACCAAATCAACATACTTAGCTCTTATCTAATGCAAGACTATGATGGTCGCCCTTAACTAGTCATATTCTCTGCATTAGCAGACAGAATTACCTAGTAATTCTCTTTGTTAATATAGGTCTCGGGGTGGGGCGTCACAGCTATAATCTAATAATTGAAATGGAAATAACTTATGTAAGCAATAAATGCAAAGTAATGAAAAGAGAAAATGACATTGTATAAACGAATGGGAAATGAATTTTGTAAGTGATGAATGTAAATTAATTAAATAAACATTGTATGAATGAATGAAACTGACAATAAATAATATGAAATGAGATTTATAAGAATAAACTTAATTGATATTTGAACTTTTGTTTGTACTGGCTTATGGGATTATTGAGAAAGGATACTTCTAACTGTATAAAAATGTGTAAATAATCTATTGAGTTTTATCTAAGACTGTTGAGTGTATGGTATACTTAGTAGTTTATTTACCATTTTATACGATTAAAAGTTTTTGAATCCAAACAAACCATTTGTTTTGGATGCTATGGATGTATGATTGATTGCGTTGATTTCATGTGATGGTTGTATGTTTTGTTTACAAAATGATTATTGTTATGTGGTGATTATTTTGTTGTTATTAGTTGAAACAACTTAAACATTTCTCTTTTATATAATAATTAACCTCTTTGGATTATATAAGTGAAATACAGGTTTATGGAAGCAATTGCTACTGCTTTTGGTTTCATAAATAAGCGTTGTTTGCCCGACAAATAGGTACGTTCTCGGATTACGGTTTCTAGCGGTATTATATTGTTTTCCCATGGTTTGGGATATTTTATTTTGAAATATATGATATATATTATTATTGATATTATTATTTCTCCCAGACCTCTCCGTACAAAGGAGACTCTACCGAAATTTTCTGCGAATTTTGAACTCAGAAAAATTTGTGAAATGTTTTTCAAACTTTTATTAACTTGAATAAAAGGGGTTTAATTGTTTATAAATTGATATTTTATTTAAATTGTTTGATTATGTGAATTAATTGTTATAAATTTAATATTTTGAATAAGATATATTAATTTCGTAATCCCTTCTTTTCCCTTTTCGAGGACGAAAAGTTTTGAGTGGGAGAGAGTGTAACGACCCGTAATTTTCGATAATTAAAAATAGTTAATTTAATAAGATTTTTTAATTTAATATTTGAAGAAGAAAAATTTGTGATTTATTAATGAGAATAATAACCAGAATGCAATATAACAATGTTAATGTGAGTTAATTGCTAACTATTTTAATGTAATTCCAATTAATGGAAATGATTGAAATGCTATAATCGGTTATTAATTGTAAATAAAGGAATGTGTTAAATATTACATAAATTGGTGAAATAATATGTAAATAATTGAAATTAGATAAAATCAATGTTGTGTAAACAGTTATAACATATGTTTGTAAATAATAAAATCATAAATGTGATTAAATTAAGTAAAAGGTGACCATTGTGATATGTTACCTATTTATTTAGGCTGTTGAATTAAATTGGAAATCAATTGAAATTAAATGTACGTTAATGGAAATTAAGATGAAATTGGAGAATATTAATGTAATAAGATGTAAACCAATGTTGTCTTTGTCCATAGAGTAATGATTGATTGAATAAAAAAGATTGAAATCAAATTAAATCAAATTATTGGAATTAAAATATAATTAATTGGATTTAATTACAGTTGAAATTGAACACTGTAATTAGTGTAATATTTAACACTGAATTGATATGTAAATTTTTTTTAAATTATTGTAAATGTCCAAGTAATCAAAAATAATGAAAATTGTTAGTCACTAAATTTGAAATTAAAAAGTGATTTAATCAATTAAATAATATTTTATTTAATTAACGTGAAAATAGCCATTTTGGCCACTATCTCGGATTTCGATGAAACCAGTTTCATCGGATCCATAACGGTGAATTATTATAGGATTTCAAGTTTCGTAGCGATCAGACTTGTCGTTTGATCGTACGAGCTTGAAACGCGTTGAGATCAATTTAATCGAAATCAAATTGAAATAAGTTGATTTTCAAGCTAACTTCTTCATACAATGGAATTAGGACTTGAAACCTATTCCATTGGGTTTAAAAATTACAAAAACATCTATTTTGATATATGGGATGACCCACTTTTGTTTTGGAGGCAGAACGGGCTTTTTGGATCGTTATTCGTCGTTTGTACAAATTCGATATGTGTTTATTTTTTTTTCCATCGGCCTTTGTTAATATAAATAGTCTTGTTTCCTAAACCCTAGCAGTCATTTTTCTTATTCTGTACGTACATCAACTTCTGTTTATCTCCTTCTTTTCAATGGCAGAAACAAATTCAATCTCAAAACCCTATTCCAATTTCCAATTCAATTTCAAAATTCAAACTCTCCAAACCCTATCATATTATATATCGTTGGAAAGCTCTCGACGAGCGTAATCTACTGCATTGATTGGTTTTTCGATTCGAATCACCATTTAGCCAAAAATAGGCCATTTATTCCCGGTCGTTCATATGTGGGTTTGTGATTTGCCGGTGGATTTGCGACAAGAGTTCGATCGGGTTGTGTCGGAGTGTAGAGGAGGTCGAGGCAAGGCGATCTAGTGGTTTACTTCGTGTTGAAGTAGCCTCGAATCGCCAGAATATGGCATATGACGGCGGCGGCCTAGATGGGGGCGATCGGAGCACGTGGCAAGGGAGGCGCGGGGACGGTTGGAGGTCAGGAGTACGATGGTGCTCTCAGAACTGGTCGACATTGACTTTAGGCGGTGCAGTAATGGACGAAGTGATGGCGGCTGGGGTAATGTCGTGTACGAAGTTTAGGTGATTAGGGTTTCTCTCAGGTGATGATGTGGCCGTTTGTGTGAGGTAATTCTTTTTTATTTTATTTTATTTAAATTTCAAATTCAATCGTTCTAACTTGTATATCTTTTCCAAACGAGCTCGGATTCACGCGTGGTTTATTCCGCTGGGATCGTATCGAAATTCCGAACATTATGAAATTGGTTTGGACGAATTCTGAGACTATTGATTTTTTGGCTTTTATTTGGATTTCAAATCGATATGAAATCAAAGGTGAGTGTTTTAACCCACTCACAATTACTAAATTATCTTACGTTAGTTAAATTGAATTTATGATGCGATTAGAAATTGATTGATTGATGTTTGGTATATTTAAATTGTCATTCCAGTTAAATATGACTTTTATTGCATTTAATCATCATTTAATTTAATATTGAATTTAATTGTCAATTTCATACTTGTTAATGATAATCAGTTGATTGATGTTATTTATTGGTTGATTGTATGGTGATTGTGATGTATGTTTGATTGTTGATATTGGATGACTGGATGTTATATTTTTATATTGTTATAACACTACAAGTTTCCTATGGGTTGAAATGATACATACCTGAGCGATCTGATAGATTAGAGAGAAATCATTATGGGTTGAAATGATAGACTCAAGCAATTTCATGTATTTGAAATTAAATTTTGGGATTGTGGGTTGAAATGATATATACCCGTAAAATTTTAAATTGTCGATTGAAATGATAAATATCCGTATCACTTGACCATAGGGTAGAAAATTATATACACCAGATTGGTTAAATTAAATGATTTTTAGATCTTTAAATTTTGAATTCAGTTAACTGGTGTTTTGAAATAGAAATTGATTTTTACAAATTGAATTATTTTCGAAAATCCAAGCGTTAATGTTGAAATTGGAATTGATTTAATGAATTGTTTAAAGGATTTAAATTAGAATTTCAAAGTTGAATTGTCAAATATAAATGAATTTTATCGAAATTGAGTTATTGAAAATGTTTGAATATAACTTTGAAATCTATTTTAAACTAATATAAACTATTTTAATTTATTTTAATCTATTTAATCCAATTTAATCTATTTTACCTATTTTGAACTAATTAAATTTATTAACCTATTTTAAATCTATTTAATCTATTTAATTCTATTTAATCTATTTTAAATTTATTTAATCTATTTTAAATCTATTTAATATAATTTAAATCTATTTAATCTATTTAATCTATTTTAAATCTATTTAAATCATTTTAAATCTAATTTAATTATTTTAACTATTTAAACTATTTTAATCTATTTTAAACTATTTTAAATCATTTAAACTATTTTAGATATTTTAAACTATTTTTAAAACTATTAAAACTATTTATGACTATCTAAACTATTTTCTAAAATTTTAGACTGTGTAAAGTTGATGTATTTATATTAAAATCCTTGATGATGATACAACCTAAGTTGGGATTTAAAATTGATACCTTTTTGTGAAATGGCATATTTGAGTAAATATGATGATTTTGGAATGAGGATTTAATTAACCTATCTTATCGATAATTTCAAAAGTGAATATGATTTTGAAAGTGAATATGATTTTGAAAGTGAATAGTTTTGAAAGTGAATATGATTTCGAAAGTGATATGGTTTGAAATCGAATATGATATTTTGATATTAATTATGGATTGACTTTTTGTAACAACTCGTAAATTTTGATAATTAAAATTATTAAATTTAATAAGATTTTAGAATTTAAAAATTGTGAGAAATAAAAAAATTGATTTATTAATGGGAAAATAATTAAGTATAAATTTAATTTTTGTTGTTTGTATGCTATTGATAACTATTTAAGCGAGTTAATTTATAACTCTTATGTGTAAACAACAATTCTGTAAATGTATTTAAGTTACTGTAAAAAAAGACTCCAATTGTTTTAATTATCTTATATGTAAACAACAATTCTATAAATGTATTTAAGTTACTATAAAAAGAATCCAATTGTTTTAATTATCTTATGTGTAAAGAACAATTCTATAAATGTATTTATGTTACTGTAAAAAGAATTCAATTGTTTTAATTATCTATCCATTAAGTATGTTCCGTTTTAAATTTTATTGTTGAAATTTATTGCCGTTAATTTGATTTGGAATCTTTCAATAAAAGGGAAAGAGAATTTAATTGAAATTAATGACGTTTAATGAAAGAAATGTACGTTTGTTAGGATCCGCTTTAAAGTGTAATTTTGAAATTAATTACAATTATGTCGATTTGGAATCTTTCGATATTAAGGAGGCAAAAAAAATATAGTAACTGTAATTAATGGATTTAACGAAAGAAATGTACGTTATTGTTAAAATAAAAAGGATGTTTTAATGAAAACAAAATGAATGTTATTGTTTTTAAAGTAAGTGTAATTTTATAAAAAGAGAAAATTGAATACTGAAGCAACATTTTACGGTCGTTAAATAGTAGTCTTTGGCAGTATAGAGGTAATTTTAATGCTAATCGTAAAATTTAGAATAAATTAAATATTTTATGTTCATGATTGTGCACTGAGAAAAACGCCGACTTTGATTTGAATTTGGAATCATGGTTCACCTTTTATTTTATGTAGCGGTGGTCCCCGTTACCTTGGTTGGTGTGTTCAAATTTTATTTATTGTATGTTAATAAAACTCTTAAATAGGCGTAAATTTGAGTTGATTTGGGGTTAACGAAATTAATTGAATTGAAATACATTTCTATATTGGAATAATGTGGCATTATATTCATTTTGAAGTATGAAAGGTGATTTTCATCATGAAATCATATTCATACACGTTTCATATTCTATTGCTATTTTTCTAACTACTATCCCATTCATATTTTTCTGCCTTGTTCACTTTCACATTTCAACTATTCATAAAAAAACAAAAATAAAACCTCTCTTTATTTCATAAAATTTTCATTTATTCTTTGTATATTCATTTTCCATTCTTATTATTAGCTATACATGAATTTGTGTTATAACATTCACGTGCACATGTTGTTTTATATGTCACAAATAGTATGTTATGTTGATTTGATTAATTGTCACATATGTATGTTAAATATGTCACATATGATATGTAAAAAATGTGTTATGTTAGAAAAAAATTTATATGCCATGTTGAAATACGTCACATATGCTATGTTGAAAAAAAATGTGTTAGTTAATAAAACCATATGTTGCACATGCTATGTTAATAATATGTCACCTATGCTATGTGGAAATAATGTGTTATGTTGGGAAAAATGATATGCCATGTTATTTTATTGTAAATCACCTTGCAAGTTCCTTGTATATATGTCATGTTATATGTTTATATGTTATGTTAGTGTATGACATGTCAGAATTTGAAATATTCACTTATGTTGTTTACGATATGTGACACATGTGATATGTTAGTTATGCATGTGTATATATGAAATTGTTAATTATGCACGCATGTTGGTCATTGACATGTTATGTTATTTATGTTATTATTGTTCTCACACTCCTAGTTCCCTGATAGTTAGCAAAATCACTTTGGATTGAAATGATGTATACCCGATATAAAACCACTTTAGGTTCAAATAAATTGATTTAGAAATAAAATTGGAATATTGTAAATTTTTGTTTGAAATTGAAATTATGAAATTGAAATTTAATTGAATTAATGAAAGTTTTAATTGGATTTTTAGATTTAAACTTGTTTTTTGATTATAACTTAATAACTTCAAGTAAAAAAATTGAAATATGAAGTTGGATTTAATAATGAATCGATTGGAAATGAACATAAAGTCGGTATTTGAACTGAACCGATTTATAGTGTGAAAGATGATGTTTATTTAAACCTAAGCATTTCACTTATTGAGTTATCTGTACATTTCACTTCAGTTGACTTACTTACATAAGAATGTTAGTCCTGACTCGAGTGTTTTTGTTTTACTTTACGCTCAGGTTAGACCGAGTATTTCGGTTTAGCAAAGACACTTATTTCCGAAGACGAAGACGGAGTCGAGGACCGTATCTACTACTATTATAACAATTGTTTATTCTGCCTGAAAAAAAAATGAAATTCTGATTTTTTTGAAAATAGTTTCATGAACTGTTTATGTATTTATTTTGTGTATTATATTTCATCCTTCCGCTGCGAGATTCTGTATTTTGTTCTTTTGAGTCTTATTTCATTTGAACAATCCCATTAATAATCTATCTTTTGAATAGTTTGAGTTAGACATGTGTGGTTTATTGTCGACTTAAACTGTCCAAAAAGGCGGATCGTTACAGTTGGTATCAGAGCTTTGGTTTAGACATACCTTAGCCTGTTGGGGTTAACTCATTAGAGATAGAGTAGTAATACCCTAGAATGAGTTGTCTGAGTGTATATATAAGAGCGCGTATTTGTTAGTGTTATAAAAATGTTTTATATAAGTTTTGAAATGAAATTATTTTTCCTAATATTATATGTTATATATAAAGGGATAAAAAATTTATAACTAATATAGTTATTCGTAATGTGTTTGTTTTATGAAATGACAATATTTAATTATTATCATTTATAGTTGATTTGTTGTATTTGGTCATTTTATAAACATTGGCTATTATTGTTGATTGAAATTATGAACTGAACACTAGTTTAATAATAGTGTATTAAAGAAAATAAAGTGAATAATTAGGATATTTGGTTATGAAATTAAAATGTTTTGTTGTGTGAATCTTGTTGTTTTGTTAATTGCTAGTTTCAGCTATTGAAATAAAAAGGAATAGTTGGATATTTTGGATAGTCGAAACTTCTGAATTAAAATATGAGTTGAAACTTAGTAGTTGTGTTAAATTATGCAGTTGAAATTGATAACCTTAATTTGAAAGCAAGTGAAATAAGGTTTAATTTGTTATATCTATATTTAGTAAATGAATAGAATTGTTGTATTCCTTCTTGGCATGTAATGTAATAATATACAAGTGTGAACTTTAAGCCTTAAAATGTTTAAATTGAAGTTGTGAGTAAGAAAATGCTATAAATGAGATTAAATTGAAGAAAAATTTGTTTATAAACTTAATTAAATTTATGAAATGTGTCATAAATAAAATTGAAAAGTAAAAGTGAAAACTAATTGAATAAACAATTTTGAACTAAGTGAAATGATTATAAATAAAGTCATGGCTTGTAAATTGCTTATGAAATAAATGGATGTTGCAATAAATTCGTTAACCCTAAAACTGATTAGGAAATTAGGCTAATTGGTGAGAAGCTTTAATGAAGCCTGTTGAAGCCATCAATTCGAAGAGGTTTCTCATAGCCTTTCATGATGTTGTCGTCATAGTCATATGAGTAGTTCGAAGCCACACATGCAAGGTAAGTATAAGCTCGAAGTCACATATGCAAGGTAAGTATAAACTCGAAGTCAAGTAATTGTACAAATCACAAGTTCAAGTCAAATCAAATATGTTATGCTATGTCCTTGTTCAATGTTTAAAGTCGTACATGTACAAGGTTAAAAAATTACAATATGATCTAAAATCCCCAAATTGATTTATGGTTTACAAAGTTAAAGTAAGAAATGAGAGAAAAGAAAATTCGGCCTCCAAAATAAGGCCCCTAGGGTTGTATTTATAGGGGTGAGCGGCCACCACTCTGCATTTTAAGCCTCTTCGATAGGGTTGACTTTGGCAACACTCGGTTCTAGCCTCTTCGTTGATCAGCACTAGTAAAAAGCGGCACTAACATTGGTGAGGGGTGGAGTCATCATTAGACAATGTTATGTAGGGATGTCTTTAACATGCGGAAGTGTCTTCGACGTGCTTCATCTTTAACTTCTTTATTGGAATACCTTTGGTGGTATTGACTTCGACAAGGCCTAGCATTAGCCTCTTTGGGGTTGACTCCAACATCAGTGTCCAAAGTGATCCACACCACCCTTCCAACGCAATCTTTTGAAGACGACGAACGGATAACCTCGAAGTCCATTGAGTATGGTATCGATGACATCGCTGGCATTGATGATGTACTTCATCGATACCGCTTTTCACAATGACTTCGAGGCATTTGCATGAGGATGATGTGCGATGTGTTCACTGTTGGAGATTAGGGTAGCATTGTCCTCCTTTGACATCTTCGTAGACCAACACCCTCGAAGTGCTCATTATGTGTGATGATGACTTGAGCGAAGTGAGACTCCTTTCAATATGAGCGATGTCAGTAAATTTTTGCATCCTTGACATGCGGAGTGGTTGCTTCGACACTTATGAATGGTTTTCGAAGTGAATTGCAATTGCCTCCTTTGCCTACTTTGTCCTCTATGACTTCGTGCATTATCTGTTGTTGTCGAATATCTTACCTCTTTGATCATAACCTACATTGTCTCTTCGATGTTGATTTCTGATGCGAAGTCATGAAATGCCGAACCTCTTTTATTATAATTATTGTAGTAACACCTTTTAATTCCAAACATAACACAAGTCCTTCTTTAGTATAGAAAATTATGATGTTAACATTTCCTTTTTGGGGAAGTTATAATTAAAACACATTAAAATTTAGAAATTCCTAGGTACAAACTAAAGTATTATAACTGAAGGTAATAACAACAATTTAATTGTCAATCCAATATACACGATTTAAAATGAGGTAGATGATAAACAATAAGCAATAAAATATAAATACATTAATGAGGAATTAAGTAAGTTACAGTAATCAATGAAATGTAGTTAACGGTTGAAAAGGAATAACAAACTATATCTAAAGTGTTAAGTGGAAGTTAAATAGTAAAAGATATTTAATCTATTAAATTAGAAATAAGTGGTAAATGATATTAAATGGCATTAATAAAGTAAGAAATAAGTTATGTAAAAATAACTGAATACCAATAGTTGAATATAGGAGAGTAATTCAACAGAATTTATATAGCCTCAAGTATACGATTATGATAGGAGTGAATTATTGGATCTAGCCAATTACTTAAATTAATTAAGTATGGCGCTATCATTAGTAAGGGTTGGAATGTAAGGTCAGTAATGTTGCATAATAGAAGTCTGCCCTCCAAAAGAGGCTACCAGCGGTTGTGTATACATTGTACTGATGTGTGACATCTCCAACCATAGGGCCCATGGGAATATCACGTATAGGTGAAGGAAATATACCAAAATAGGGTTCTCCTCGATTTGAAGTGTTAAAGGGCTAAGTAGGATCTACTTCAATCCTTATAGGAATACATGTTAAGTAACCAAGTGGGCATTTCCTTGATTGCATTAGGCAATCTAAATGGGACGATGAGCATAGGTTGACGCTATGCCAGCAAGGTTGGTACCATATATGCGAGGAGTAGAGCTTTTCACATAGGTCGAGAGCATCATCGATCCTGGAGCGGTCAGTAGAAAGACTCGGATTATGCCTAAACGAATTACATTTCCTACCAAAGTAGGATCCATTGAGACATTCGCTGTCTCAATGTTATTAGTTGATTTGTTTGTAGTTAGGAGGCAAGGCTAGATAACCTCTAGATGAGTCTATAAGACAAGGTAGAATATGGCTAAATAGTTGTAAGATCGTTATTGGGCACTAATGGAAGATCCTCGATGTACGCAGGCAATTCGGCCCAAACACGGATGATGGATACTTGGTGCAGTGTAAAGTTACGGATACTAACGGGGACTGTATCCTGGTTCATGCGGGGACCGTGGTACTTATATATACATATATATACGTATGTACTTATTACATACCCCGAGTAAGTGGAGCATATCGTATGCGTACATGAAGTTAAGATGACCAAGTTTAAACAGTAGACATAATATGAAATGGAAGACGATCGGCATAAACTAGTGTTATGGATAAAGTGCATAATTTACCAGTCACTAGAATGTTGTTTTGACCCCTTCCTCATTACAACCAACATGATTGATTAGAGGGACGTGTACTGATATAAGGTGGAAATGGTGGAAGAATGGATTTCCTTATGCATGCTCAACACTGACAAGGGTACTGGACACCAAAGGTATTAACCTTGGTTAGTAATTCTATGTTTTTATTATATTTTACTATTCCACTACGAGTTTATATTGATAGTGCTCAAATATACTTTTGTTTATTTACAGGATACCAACACCAATGATCCGTACTCTAGTGGACTTGGGTTTCCGATTTAGCAAAAATTCTGGCTCACTAATATGTAGGTTGTTACATTTGGTATTAGAGATTAGATTAATCGATCATAGAAACTAAAATACGCTGAGTGAACGTATTTGTATTTTTACTTATGAGTATATATTATTCGCCAAACCTTACAAATTCCGACCATAGAAGTAGTTGCAACCACATTCTGAAAGATGGATAAATCAACTATGAGTTGGAACAATAGAAAGAGTTAAAAATATACACCTATCCTGATTACCCCCAGGAGATAGGTTATACTGAAAGGCATTGACTTAAAAAGAGTATGAATGCGACAGGGCCCTTGAAGTTGGATAGTACTTGAATCCTTTGTTGGGCCTAGGCAGCCCTATGATAGAAGATCCCCGCAGTATTGCCGATTGGTGATGTACTTAGATCCAGATAAATGAAAAGTAAAGAATCTGTATGTTCCAAATATCCAGAAGTAAGAATTAAGTTAGTTCCCGAAGAAAGGTGTGTACTCCAAGATGATAATCGAATTTTTAATATTCTAAAAAGTATAATCACGAAGTGAATGGAAAAGAAGAGAAGTCCAAAAGAAGGGATAAATAAAATCCACTCTAAGTCTGATCCCATATGGAAGATTTAATAAAAATGGTTCAAAAAAATATAAATAATATATTTGAAGTGATTTTCAAGAGATTTATTTAAAAGTAGAAAAACCTTAAAAAGTAAGTAAATATTAAATTTTCTGTAAATAAAATATCCTTTAACTAAAAATTTCTAGTAGAAATTAAAATTTGTTTAGACCGAAAATACAGTTTTAAAAAAAGATTTTAATAAAGGGATATTTCTTTTCAAAACAAAATGAAAGTAAAGCGTATGTATAGCTTGTCGATTTTTATGGTATGCAAAAAAATTTAAGTTTTAAAATTCTTTTTAAGGGTGGACAATAGGAAGTGGTACTAGTTTTAAATGGGGTAAAAGGAACGGGGAAGAAGATAAGAAATCGAAAACAAAACGATAGGCGGGTGCACTGCTATGGGTAGATAGGAATTTTTCAGAACAATCAAAACGAAGATGAAGAAGACGAAAGCGGAACAAAACAACCTTAGTTATAAATAATAGTTATTATCTGACCCGGCACGAAAAGGGTCCCGGTTCAACCTGGCCAAATAGGCTAAGAGCGGTCGACCACGTGGGTTCAACTGGTTGACCGATCGATCGGTTAGCGGGTTTTGGGCATGACTCGAGCCTCGAACGCGACATAAAGTCATGTCCAGGTCGAACTGCCCCATCATTCCTCTCGAAACCTCTTCCTCTTCACATAGGACCTCCTCCTCTTCCTCCACAAATCGAGCAATCCCACCTCCCTTCCTCCAGGCGACGACTGCAACGGCTCCAGCAACCCTTCCCCCAACAACCGAAAGACAACTGGTGCTCAACCCAAATCATCCCTTAGATCCAGATCTGAAACTCCATCAAACCAAATCATCGCACCTCCACGAAGCAGCCTCTCCTCTCACCACTATCTGGACCCGTAAGAGATTGCATGGCTCCGGACTGATGAAGAAAAGATAAAATGCTATGAAGTGGCAGCAAATTTCACGTTTTTGTATGGACGACCGATGAAGTTTGGGGACTTTACCGCTTATGGTTTAGAGGGTTTTTTTGCGGCTACAGGGTTATTGCCAATCCTTAGCCATGACATGTTTGAGCGGGAATGCCACCCACTCTGTATGCGTCTATTTATCGCTAATATGGAGTTCATTTGATGAGGACGACAACAACTTTACATTTGAAGTGAAGGGTGTAGAGATTCAGATGACTGTCAAGTAGTTTGGATGTATTCTGCACATCTCCGCAACAGCAGAAGATTTGGAGGATATCGAGACCTCCGATCCAGCGATTCTACAATAGACTTTCCATAGGGGGTGAGCATATGACGGACATACAACATGCGAGACCAAATCTACCCCCGGTACAAAATGCCAGCTATGTCATTATAGGTGGTACTCAAGTGAATTAAGCCAAAACCTTTATGTGTCATTTTGTGGGCTCGGTAGTTGGAATGCGAAGGAGCTGTATTTCATATTGTCATTTTTTCACTCCCATCTTTAGACAATACGGAGTTAGCCTCTGAGCATTGCAGGTGCAGATGAAGGCACTTGCATTATTGTATAGGTCCTCCCTTAGAAGGATGGAAATTGGAGAGGCGCCTGCAGAGTTTGGAGCATAGGTGCGAGCAGGGCAGGCGTAGGCATAGTGGGCTCTATGGCTAGATCAGGAGGCTGTAGAGCCACAGCCATAGCTATGTATGTAGCAATCCGAGATTCTCAGATCCGGATCGAGCCGGAGCTGTAGGAGATACGGGCTGAGCAGTAGTGCTAGGGTCGCAAGCTTGGATGCATATCTATCATGCTTCGATCATTTAGGGATCGCGATAGTGGTTCGAGCTATCGCAGAGGGTCGGGGCCATCTTGTAGCCTATAGGTAGATGTAGGATTAGGAGTGGTAGTTGTAATTTTCTTCCAGCATTTTTTTTCTTCAGACTTTGGGTTGTAAGCATTAGTTTTTCTGTTTGTATAAAATGCGTACGATGTTATGTGAAATGAATTTTTTATTTGTTTTCTAGATTGACCACTATATTTATTGGGAAACAATATAAATAAGGAAATCTCATAAAAGACACTTAACTAATGCAAAGAAAACGAAAAATGATAATATAAAAAGCTGGAAGTTTATAAAATAAATTAGAAAATTTAGTACTCTAGCTACTAAAATTAAAGTTAAGTCCTAAAAAGTACTAAAAATTTTGGGAGATAAATTTTAGTGAGCGAAGGATAGGAAAAGGTTGTTGCGAAACCATGGATCACTATCTCTATACCTGAAAAGCCAAAATTTATAAATGAACTTGTGTGATGATTTTTGTTCTAAAATAAAAGAAAAGGTTTTCGAAATTTGAAAATTTACCTTGTAATAAGATAAAGACATTGACCCCTTGACTAAACCTCGATTGTATGAGATGTGGCTTAATTTATTTTGGAAAGTTAAAAACAAGCACTTTTGAAATTTTCGTTCAAAAATCTTTGACTTTAAAAAAAAAATTTTGAAAATTTTGAAAATGAGTTTTTACTTTTAAATTTTCCAACTATTTCAAAATTTTGATTGAAAAAGATTTTGAACGGAAAATAGAGAATTTTTTGATTTTTGAATGTCGCATCTTAGCTTAAGAAAAGTCGACGGATTAGCAAATATGAATTTTATTGTTCAGCGGAAATGACAGTATGTAAAATATAGTTAACAACGAGGGAAAAAGATGTTTTAGGTTTGGAATTTCTTTTTTCATACCTTATTGATAGGGGAACAAAACTTTGTTTTGAAATAACTCTATTTTAAAATTCTAATATTTTTAAAATAAATTTCCTTATGCAGACTATACTTGAAAAAGTTGGAAAAAGAATATGAAGCGAAAGAGAAGATTTCAAGGTATAGCCGCTACAACTAAAAAAGACTTTTCGCGGCATGTTAGAAACGCTGTAAAACATTTTTGCGGCGTTATGAAGAACACTGTCTAACAACAAGCTGTAATAGTTCCTTGACGTATAATAGCACTGGGACAAACGCTGTAGAAGACAAGTTTTTGACAGCTGTTCATGCTAAATATATGTTTTACAATGTTTCACATACCGCTATGTTAAATTGATTATAGAGTTCGTGCCTCACTGTGTTTTACTTTTCTAATAGAGTTTTTTGCATCATTCAAAAAAGATTTACTATAAAGTTTTATAAATAAATTGCAGCCTTTCTATAATATTTTGCAACGTTTACTTTCTGTCTTCATACAGCGTTTCTTAACCCTTGTTAACTTTTTAACAACTCCACTAAAACATTGTTATAGCACCAGCTATCGCAGTGTTTTTGTTATTTCTATTTTTCACGGCGTTTTATAAAAGTTGCCTACTCTTCCTGATTTTTTTTACCCATATAACACTCATACCAGCTATAAAAATTTATATTCAATCACATTGTTTAATTTGAACAACACAAATAAATATAATCTTAACATATTATATATTAAACATAATCAAAGTTGCACAAAATAAACAATAATCGTATATAACATTTCGTACACAATGCTTTAAACAAAAATCTAGACCGATAGTAATGTGGTGTTACAATAAGAGCATACTACAAAAAGCAAAATGTGAATCGTGTAAAGTCCAAGCTCATCCTCTTCAACAGTCCAATATCCTACAAGTAAAAACGAAGTTAGAATAAGTAAGAAATTACATGCAAATTACAAGGAAAAAATAAAATTAGAACAAGCGAAACAATTATAAGGAAAAATTGAAATTTGGCTTGTCAACCTGTTACCCGGTTGCTTGACCATGTAACAAGAGGCTCGGCACAGGCCTCGTTCGGCACACCTCCCCTCGCCCGGCATTGAAGGCTCGTTCGGCATGTCACCTCGTTCGGCATGTTGCCGTTCGACACACCTCCCCTCGCCCGGCATTGAAGGCTCGTTCGGCATGTCACCTCGTTCGGCATGTTGCCTCGCTCGGCATAGAGGGGTCGCTCGGCATCTCACCTCGTTCGGCATGATAGGGTCGCTCGGCATGTCCCCTCGCTCGGCATAAGAGGAGTCGTTCGGCATCTCACCTCGTTCGGCATAGAAAGGTCGCTCGGCATTTTAGGGGTCGTTCTGTAACGACCCGTATTTTTACGGATCGAAACATCGTAAAACAATTGACGTTTGGTCGCATTTGTGATAAGTCGTCCTGAGTCTAAGTCATAGGTCGTTAACGACCTAGGGTATGTCGTAGGTCGTGTGCGACTTAGGATGCTTCAGCTCCGACTTACTACTAGTAGCATTGCATCTTGACATTAGTAGTTGAAGTGGTAAGTCGGGGACGACCTAAGGAAGTGAACTGGTTAAGTGTTAGGTCGGTTGGGACGACCTATAGGATGTTAGCGACCTAAGGGATTAAGTGAGTTAGCGACTTAAGGATTTTAGGTCGTAGGTGGTTAGGTCGTATGGTAGGTTAGGTCGGTCGAGCGACCTAAGTGTTGACGACTTATAGAAGTTAGCGAGTTAAGAGAGTTTGCGACCTAGTAGTTACCAAGTTAGTATAGTTAGGTCGGCAACGACCTAAGGAAGCTGGGGTAGCGGTGGGCGACCTAGGAGTTTTGTGTTAGGTCGTTTGAGCGACTTAAGGTTAAGTAGTTAGGTCGTAAGCGACCTATGGGGGTGTTGTGTTAGTTAGGTCGTAAGCAGCCTTTGTTAGTTAAGTCGTTCAGACGACTTAAGTGTTGGGTCGTAACACTGTTAGGTCGCATGGGTTGCTAAGTTGTTAGGTCGCAAGGTTTTATAAGTCGTAGGTCGTAACTCAGTAAGTTGTTAGGTCGTAGAGGCAGTCTGCGTTAGGTCGCTGGGTTTTGCCTAAGTGTTAGGTCGTACCTGTTGTTAAGTCGCGTCTAAGTGTTAGGTCGCGATCTGTGTTAGTTCGTAAGTCGTATACAAGCGGTTCTGTTAGATCGTAGACTGTGTGGAAGCGCATGTGTTAAGTCGCGCGTTTGCGCTAGGTCGTAGGTCGTAAGGTTTGGATAGGTTGAGAGTTTTAGGTCGGTGGGGTTTTAGGTCGTAGGTCGTGGACGACCTAATTCCGAGCCAGCGACTTAAGGGGGATTTCAACTATAAATAGGAAGGTTGTTCTCACTTTTTGGGATCCGGATTTCGAAGCGACGAAGTGCTGCCATTTTGAGAGCTCGACTTCTACACTTCTTCACTTCTTTTCTCCACTCTAATCTAGTGCTCCCTTCCATCCAAGTTGAAGATCAAATTGAAGATTCAAGAGCTTGGATTGAAGATCTTCATCCTTTGAAGTGAGATTTCTTCGTTTGAAGCGGATTCGTGATAGATTAAGCTTGATCCTTCGCTGTCCAGATCTGAAGCGTGTTGATTTGAGGTTGTTTAGGTGATTTGGTGAGTGGTGATTATCTCTCACACGGATCCAAAGGAGTATATCGGATCGTTGGTTTGATTTGGTGTTAAAATAGTGATTTCCATACATTTTCTTCATCCTAAGTGTAGATCCATATAGATCCATTGTTCATGATGATTTGATAACCATTTTACTACATGTTAACCTATGCAAGTTCATTCATCAAGATTATAGAGATATTGTTCATGTTTTCATGCTTATTAGACTTTCAACTCTTTAATTACGAAATTGCCATTATTGTGATAATTGTCTACTTAGATCATATTTGAATGCTTGATTGTTTGGATTAATGTTTGACTTGGTTGATTGCTATGATTTGATGATAGATGATTTGATTTAGACCAAAGATGATTCAAAAGCTAAGGGAAAGGCTCTTGAATTGGAAAAGCTGCTTGTGGCATATGTAGCGGATGATGAAGCTCTTATGCATAGATTTGATGATGATGTTGAGATGAGACTTTGCGAGGATGTGATGAAGCGAAGTATGATATGAGATAGTCTTGGCCTAATCCAGACGGGATCATTCCAAGCATGTTGGTAACTCGGTGATATGGTTCGAGTTGAGGATAATGGATGCTCGAGAGGCGCTTGAGCTAGTATGGAGATAGTCGTCGAGGAGGATGACTAGAAGGCTGAGATCTCATCGTTGTTGAAGGTTCTAGCATGCTCAAAGCAAGAGTACGTTGGGCAGATTCGATAGTCCCTGAAGGCTACTGATTGGGTAGTCAAGTACTCTGGGCAGATTCGATAGTCCTAGGCACGGGTCACGATGACGTGCAGGAGTTATGTCTAGAACCGGGGTTTCCATTAGCCCTTGACGGACGGCTGAAAGAATGTGCCGGTCATTCAATTAACGGTGATATCGAAGCAATGATAACAGTGATAGCCAGAGTCATGGATGTTTGGTTGTATCGTCATTCGGTCTCAAGAGCAGTGTTTTCTGGGTGCTTATCTGATCTTGGTTTAGGCCTTGGGGTTTGTACTTGGAAAACATCGCCCTTGACTCGAGTGATAATTACTTTATTTCAAATTGTATGCTCTGTTATGTTTGCTTCTACTTAGCGTGTGTCTGGGGGCTATCACTGTAGAAAGAGGTTGGAGTGGGAGGGTTGTATTCCTATTCCTTTTCCTTTATGCTCTTTTGGTATGTTGTTAGTTAATTTACTGCTCACTAAGACTGTTGTCTGACTCAAGGCTTTATGTTTTAATTCTTATTGCCTTGGGATGTTCGTCCATTTTGGGACGGGCAGACTAGGTAGCAGGTGACAGGTGCTGCTCTTGCTTTCCACGATGCTGATGACGAAGACGAGCTGGAGTATTGCATATTCCTTCTTATTATATGTATTGGATGTTCCGCTGCTTTGTATTCTCTGAGTGTTATGTAGTGAGGCTTGTTGTATTGACTATTCAGATGTTTGTATTCAACTATTATGAAGTTTTATTGATGAGATTCTATTCTGTGAAGCTTCACTATATATATGTTCTATTGTATTTTGTCCATGCGCTGTGAGTAATACGATAGATTCTGATGTTTTTAATTTACCTTGACAATCGTCCATGGCTGCCTGGCACACTTTACAGCGCACTTTCTCTAGATTCAGTGCAGGGGTTATGGGCGGTCGTCACATTTGGTATCAGAGCCTTGGTTAATCGATTTTACCCAACGCTCGCTGACGTAACTACGTATGAGAGATGTAATTGTATTTTGATGGATGATTACTATATATAATATAGTAGCTTAGTAGAGTTTGAGTCCTTTATGCAGTTGTTTCTCTAAGATGTTCTGATCATTCCTTTTTATAGATATTGAGAAGGGGTCGAAGAGGGAGACCAACTGCTAGGGAAGGCCGTGCTACTGAGGGAGCTGCTGATTATGCGGCTATGTTCGAAGCTATGATGACTTCGATCATGAGAATGATACCAGTTCCGGGGGCAGCAGTAGATGTTGGGGTTCAAGTTCAAACTCCAAAACCGATGGATTTTGCTAAGTTGTGCAAGGACTATATTGCTCTTGGAGGGAAGGTTTTCTTGGGAACAGAATCAACTATTGAGGTCCAGAGATGGATAGATGCTTGTAGAAGGATCTTTGGTGATTTGGGAATTGAGGATGCGACTAAGAGGAAGTTGGCATCGAGACAGCTTCAAGGGAGAGCCTCTGATTGGTGGAGCTCTATTACCATCAATACTCCGGAGGAAGAGATTACTTGGGAGCAATTCCAAGTCAGATTTGAAGCTAAGTTCATTTATACAGCTCAGAAGTCTGTTCTGTTCAAGAAGTTTGTAGAGCTCAAGCAAGGTGGAAGACCAGTTCTTGAGTATGTTTCTGAGTTTGAAGCTTTGTCCAAGTATGCCCGGTCGTATATCGAATCTGCATATCAGAAGAATGAGAAGTTTGTGACAGGCTTGGACAGTTATCTTGAGAGACAGTTGGTGGATCATTTGGATGATTCATTTGAGAAGCTTGTGGAGAAAGCTCTCAGGCATGAGAGTTTGTTTCCTAAGGAAGGATCTGTTGTTGCTGTGACCAGGGAAGAGTCTAAACCTCAGCAAGGTGGAAACAAGAAGAGGAAGCAGCAACAGCAGAAGGGTAAGGATGGCCAGAAGAAGCCGAAGGGCGAAGTGACTTGCTACAATTGTCAGCAGAAAGGCCATTTCTCGAAGGATTGTAAGAATCCTAAGGTGCCGATGAAGTGTCACAACTGTGACAAGCCGGGGCATTTCAGGAAGAATTGTCCAGAACCGAGGAGGGACAAGCAGATTGTGCAAGCTTATGCTTTGGGAGTTGTTCCGTCGTCTTCGAAAGCTCCTACCGCTGAGGAGAAAGGGAAGAGTGTGGTGGTTCAAGGTACTCTTTTCCTATGTGGTGTTCTAGTTAGAGTGTTGTTTGATACTGGGGCGTCGCATTCGTTTGTTTGTAGCGAACTCGTAGGCCGGTTAGGTTTGGAACCGGATATTGTTGATAGGCCATTGGTTGTGACTAATCCAGTTGGGGGTTCGTCTTGTTTGTGTATGTTATGCCGTGGTCTAGTTATATCGAGTCATGATCGCTCTTTTGTTTGTGATTGCTTTGTTCTGAACTTTGCGGGGTTCGGAATTATTTTGGGTATGGACTGGCTTAGGAAGTATGCGGCAAAGGTTGATTGCGAGAGGTTGGAAGTGACAGTCGAGAATGTGGAGGGGCGAAAGATTGTGATACGATGTAAGCATGAAGAAGGCGTCTTCATGAGCTTCATGTATTCGCTGGTTGTTCCACGGTATGGACTGTCATCAGTGCCGATCGCTAATGGATTCGAGGATGTCTTTGACGAAGTCAAAGGGTTACCGCCGCATAGAGAGATCGAGTTTCGTATAGATCTAGTTGAAGGAGCCAGACCTGTTGTGATGCCTCTTAGGCGGATGGCGCCTAGAGAACAGCAAGAGTTGAGGGTGCAAGTTGATGATCTTTTGCAGAAAGGATTCATTCGGCGTAGTGTGTCCGAATGGGGTGCACCAGTTGTGTTTGTAACCAAAGCAGATGGATCGCTGAGGTTGTGTGTGGATTATCGTGAGCTGAATAAGGTGACTAAGAAGAACAAGTATCCATTGCCGAGAATAGATGACTTGTTTGATCAGCTTCACGAAGCTAAGGTGTTTTCTCAGATGGATTTGGCAACGGGATTTCACCAGTTGAGAGTGGCTAAGGATAGTGTGCCGAAGACTGCTTTTCGAACACCATCCGGTTTCTTTGAGCGGCTGGTAATGCCGTTTGGATTGACTAATGCGCCAGCGTATTTTGTGGATCTTATGAATAGAGTGTTCAGGGATCAGTTGAACAAGTTTGTACTTGTGTTCATGGATGATATTCTGATTTATTCCAGAACTGAAGAAGAGCACAAGACACACTTGCGAATTGTTTTGGAAATCTTAAGGAAACATCAGCTGAAGGCTAAGTTTTCGAAGTGTCACTTCTGGAAGAGTGAAGTGAGGTTCTTAGGCCATGTGATTTCTGGAAATGGAATAGCAGTTGATCCCGCTAAGGTGGCAGCAATCCAGGATTGGGTTAGACCTAAGAATGCATCTGATGTGAGAAGTTTTCTTGGATTAGCAGGATATTATCGACGGTTTATCAAAGACTTCTCCAAGGTGGCTGCACCATTGACAGGATTGACGAAAAAGATCCAAGTGTTCAGTTGGGATGCTAAGTGTGAGCAAGCTTTCGGAATCCTGAAAGAGCGATTGACGAGTGCTCCTGTTTTGACTATTCCAAGTGGGAATGATGAGATGGTGGTTTACACCGACGCATGTGGTACTGGACTTGGAGCAGTGCTGATGCAAAGGGATAAAGTTGTTGCGTATGCAAGTCGACAACTGAAGCCGCATGAAAGGAATTACCCGACTCATGATTTGGAGTTAGCGGCGATTGTTTTTGCTCTGAAGATGTGGAGACATTATCTATTGGGAGTTCGATTCGAGTTGTTTACGGATCATAAGTCGTTGAAGTATCTTTTCTCTCAAAAGGATTTGAATCTTCGGCAGCAACGTTGGCTAGAGTTTTTAGCATCATATGATTTCGGTATAGCTTATACTCCGGGAAGAGGTAACGCAGTGGCAGATGCGTTAAGTCGAAGACATGCAGGATTGAGAGCCATGTTTTCGGAATGGAAAAATCTCGAGTATTTAGCTGGATTTGACTTCAGGCCTAGATGTGAATTGGAACCTGAGATGTTGGCAAACTTATCGATAAGACCCACTCTTGTGGAAAGGATTGGCGAGAGCCAAAAGCGAGACGATAAGCTTGTCGAGATTATCCATGAATTGGAATCTGGATTGGATCCAGAAAAGGATAAAGGATTCGAGGTCGATCGAGAGGGTTGGCTTCGGAAGCAAGGACGACTAGTTGTTCCCGATATAGATGAATTGAGGAGTGAAGTTCTGAAGGAAAGTCATCACTCGAAGTTGACAATTCATCCAGGTGGAAATAAGATGTATCGGGATATAAAGAGAACCTACTACTGGGAAGGTATGAAGAAGGATGTTGGAAATTTTATTTCCAAGTGTATGAACTACCAGTTGGTAAAAGCTGAACAGAGGAAGCCAAGTGGATTGCTTCAGCCATTAGAAGTTCCTACATTGAAGTGGGAGCAAGTATCGATGGATTTTATTGATGGATTACCTAGAACAAGAACGGGAAATGAAGGGATTTGGGTCATTGTAGATCGTCTGACTAAGAGTGCAAGATTCATTCCTGTTCGATCGACTAGGACTGCATCAAAGTTGGCTGAGTTGTATGTTAAGTGGATAGTTCGATTCCATGGTATTCCGAAAAGTATAGTGAGCGATCGAGACCCATTGTTCACTAGTGGATTTTGGAAGAGCTTCTAGGAAGTTTTGAGAACCGAGTTGTGTTTGAGTACAGCTTATCACCCTCAAACCGATGGTCAGACCGAGAGAGTCAACCGAGTTTTGGAAGATCTTCTTAGAGCTTGTGTTTTGGATTTCGGAGGATCATGGGAAGATCACCTTCATTTGGTGGAGTTTGCATACAACAACAGTTACCAGTCAAGCGTTGGTATGGCACCGTATGAGGCATTGTATGGGAGATCGTGTAACTCACCGACATGTTGGTTAGAAACTGGAGAAAAGTTGATACTTGGGCCAGAGATGATTCGACAGACTTCGGATTGCATAGAGATCATTCGGCAACGAATGAAGGCAGCCCAAGACCGTCAGAAGAGTTATGCCGATAAGCATCGAAAGGACTTGGAATTCGATGTAGGAGATATGGTTTTTGTGAAGGTTTCTCCACTGAAGAATGTTATTCGATTCGGGAAGAAAGGGAAATTGACTCCGAGATTTGTTGGACCGTTCCCGATCATCGAGCGAATTGGAAAGCTCGCCTATAGATTGGAGTTACCTGAGAAGATGTCGAGTGTGCACAATGTTTTTCATGTATCATATCTACGGAAGTATGTGCACGACTCGAATATGGTGGTTTCTGCTGATAGCTGTGAAGACTTCGAAGTTGATCCAGTCGATAGAAGACCTCGTAAGCCGCTTCGTGTTGTGGAGACCGACACGAAACAGCTTAGGAGGAAGGTAGTTAAGTTACTCAAGATACAATGGAGTGATGATGATAACGACTGTACGTGGGAGGTGGAAGAGAGGATGAAGGCAGCTCATCCTGAACTCTTCAAGGTATGGCCCTAAGGTGTCGTGTCATCTCACGATATTGTAACTTGTCCTAGTTTTAGAATTCTGCATGCTAAGCTAGAATTGGATGCATGGTCTGTTGATTGCTATGGATGGTAGGCATGTAGAATAGTATTTGGTTGCTTTGTTTGTTTGGAATTTCGGGGGCGAAATTCCTAAGGGGGAGAGAATGTAACGACCCGTATTTTTACGGATCGAAACATCGTAAAACAATTGACGTTTGGTCGCATTTGTGATAAGTCGTCCTGAGTCTAAGTCATAGGTCGTTAACGACCTAGGGTATGTCGTAGGTCGTGTGCGACTTAGGATGCTTCAGCTCCGACTTACTACTAGTAGCATTGCATCTTGACATTAGTAGTTGAAGTGGTAAGTCGGGGACGACCTAAGGAAGTGAACTGGTTAAGTGTTAGGTCGGTTGGGACGACCTATAGGATGTTAGCGACCTAAGGGATTAAGTGAGTTAGCAACTTAAGGATTTTAGGTTGTAGGTGGTTAGGTCGTATGGTAGGTTAGGTCGGTCGAGCGACCTAAGTGTTGACGACTTATAGAAGTTAGCGAGTTAAGAGAGTTTGCGACCTAGTAGTTACCGAGTTAGTATAGTTAGGTCGGCAACGACCTAAGGAAGCTGGGGTAGCGGTGGGCGACCTAGGAGTTTTGTGTTAGGTCGTTTGAGCGACTTAAGGTTAAGTAGTTAGGTCGTAAGCGACCTATGGGGGTGCTGTGTTAGTTAGGTCGTAGCAGCCTTTGTTAGTTAAGTCGTTCAGACGACTTAAGTGTTGGGTCGTAACACTGTTAGGTCGCGTGGGTTGCTAAGTTGTTAGGTCGCAAGGTTTTATAAGTCGTAGGTCGTAACTCAGTAAGTTGTTAGCTCGTAGAGGCAGTCTGCGTTAGGTCGCTGGGTTTTGCCTAAGTGTTAGGTCGTACCTGTTGTTAAGTCGCGTCTAAGTGTTAGGTCGCGATCTGTGTTAGTTCGTAAGTCGTATACAAGCGGTTCTGTTAGATCGTAGACTGTGTGGAAGCGCATATGTTAAGTCACGCGTTTGCGCTAGGTCGTAGGTCGTAAGGTTTGGATAGGTTGAGAGTTTTAGGTTGGTGGGGTTTTAGGTCGTAGGTCGTGGACGACCTAATTCCGAGCCAGCGACTTAAGGGGGATTTCAGCTATAAATAGGAAGGTTGTTCTCACTTTTTGGGATCCGGATTTCGAAGCGACGAAGTGCTGCCATTTTGAGAGCTCGACTTCTACACTTCTTCACTTCTTTTCTCCACTCTAATCTAGTGCTCCCTTCCATCCAAGTTGAAGATCAAATTGAAGATTCAAGAGCTTGGATTGAAGATCTTCATCCTTTGAAGTGAGATTTCTTCGTTTGAAGCGGATTCGTGATAGATTAAGCTTGATCCTTCGCTGTCCAGATCTGAAGCGTGTTGATTTGAGGTTGTTTAGGTGATTTGGTGAGTGGTGATTATCTCTCACACGGATCCAAAGGAGTATATCGGATCGTTGGTTTGATTTGGTTTTAAAATAGTGATTTCCATACATTTTCTTCATCCTAAGTGTAGATCCATATAGATCCATTGTTCATGATGATTTGATAACCATTTTACTACATGTTAACCTATGCAAGTTCATTCATCAAGATTATAGAGATATTGTTCATGTTTTCATGCTTATTAGACTTTCAACTCTTTAATTACGAAATTGCCATTATTGTGATAATTGTCTACTTAAATCATATTTGAATGCTTGATTGTTTGGATTAATGTTTGACTTGGTTGATTGCTATGATTTGATGATAGATGATTTGATTTAGACCAAAGATGATTCAAAAGCTAAGGGAAAGGCTCTTGAATTGGAAAAGCTGCTTGTGGCATATGTAGCGGATGATGAAGCTCTTATGCATAGATTTGATGATGATGTTGAGATGAGACTTTGCGAGGATGTGATGAAGCGAAGTATGATATGAGATAGTCTTGGCCTAATCTAGACGGGATCATTCCAAGCATGTTGGTAACTCGGTGATATGGTTCGAGTTGAGGATAATGGATGCTCGAGAGGCGCTTGAGCTAGTATGGAGATAGTCGTCGAGGAGGATGACTAGAAGGCTGAGATCTCATCGTTGTTGAAGGTTCTAGCATGCTCAAAGCAAGAGTACGTTGGGCAGATTCGATGGTCCCTGAAGGCTACTGATTGGGTAGTCAAGTACTCTGGGCAGATTCGATAGTCCTAGGCACGGGTCACGATGACGTGCGGGAGTTATGTCTAGAACCGGGGTTTCCATTAGCCCTTGACGGACGGCTGAAGGGTCGTTCAGTGGGTCGTTCGGCATCTCACCTCGCTCGGCATTGAAGGGTCGTTCGGCATCTCACCTCGCTCAGCATTGAAAGGTTGTTCGGCCTGGGTGTGTGGCTCGGCATACGAATGCCGTTCGACACTGAGGCCTCGCTCGGCACACCTCCCCTCGCTTGGCAATTGCCGTTCGGCATCTATGGCTTGGTGCGCAGAAGTTACTTATCACGGGCCAAGGTACGTTGTTCCTAGGCCCATGAGGGAAGTCCAACCCATCTTCGTCTATAAATAGGGGGGCAGGGGCATAGTGAAAAGGACCTTTTTTCGATAACACTGGGGAGACTCTGCCGCTTTCAAGACTCGTTCTTTTCAGTTCAAACTTGTATTCAAGTCATTAGTGTACAGATTGTATTTGTATTCGACTACTTGTGAAAGCAATAAAAATAAAAACTCAAAGTGGACGTAGGCAGTTACGCCGAACCACTATAAATCTGGTGTTCTTATTTTCTGCAGTTAATTTAGTTTGCATCCCTCTGTTTTAATTTATCTTCTTCATTAATCTCTCTACACAAAACTCTCTTTGGGTGTTAGTGACCAATTTTGGTGCTAACATTTTGGTGCTTTCACTGAGAGCAGCATTCTCAGGTCATTAGGATCTACTTTGTAGCTACTGGATTGAAGAAATCCCCCGAAGGAGATCCAAGTCATTCACAAGAAGTCCGTTGATTCTACTCAGAGTTTCTACCAATAACTCTACAATGGGAAGACCTCGTACCAGATCAGCCTCTCATAATGCGGACGTCAACGAGACTGCCAGCGTCCAGCAAATAGGACCTAGTAATCAACAAGCTAACCTTAGCACAGGAACTATGGCCACCCAAAACCAGATGGAAGCTGTCACTAGGACAGAGTTCAACGAGCTAATGAGAGAACTCATGGAAAGCAGGAGACAACTTAGTGAACAGATCCAAGCCAACGCCAATCTTATGACTCAGCTTACTCAACAACAGCATCAGAGTGCTAGAGGAAGCCCTGCTCCTTATTCCTCCTCTGACAGCTCTTCCTCGTCTGATGAACCTCCCAGGCGTAGGCGTCGTAGAACGGAAACAACGCAAACAGGTGCTGCTGATCGATCAACCAGGGATGGTCCGAGTTCTCTACCTGGAGCGACGGCACCTCACTTACACCAAGAAAATCACACTCAAGCTGGAACGAAAAACTTAGGATCTGGAGTACGAGTGGAAGCTGGACAGCCGACACACCAAGGTCCTAATGATGCTGGTCTCCAGGACACGCGCTTGGTAGATCACCAACGGAGGAGACACCGACCAGAACGGTCTCACAGGACAGACACCAACCTGCCATCTTCCATACAAACCCCAGACCTATCAGCTATGGTCAGACAACTGATGAAAGAGAATCAAGGCTTATCAAATGATGATTGGGGGATATCTAGGAGTCATACTCCGTTCACAGATGTTATCTTACAAGCCGAGTACCCCAGGAAGTTAAACATGCCAACTATTCCAGTCTATGAAGGAAAGACTGATCCCCGACAGCATGTGATGAAGTATGAATGGATGATGGACTCAGCTAGAGCGAACGATGCAACCAAGTGTAGATGTTTCCCAATAACTTTATCCGGAATCGCTACCATGTGGTTCACCCGACTTCCTCCGCGAACTATCTCCAATTTTGATGAGTTAGCGATGAAATTTGTGGAACAATTCAGGATTCATGCCACTCGTCCCAAGGATGTGATGTCCTTGTCCAGTGTGATTCAGACTCCAGGGGAGTTGTTGAAAGAGTACTTACAGAGATTTCCTGTTGTCGCAACTGAAGTTAGCAACCCCAACGACCATGCTATTTTAATGGTCGTGATGCGAGGGGTAAATCCGGATTCAAAGTTTGGAGATTGGCTGGCGGGAAAGCCTCCTACTACGCTAGAACATTTTTATTCAAAAGCACACCAATTTATAAGAAGGGAGGAAGCTAGGTGGACGAGGCGAGATAATGCACCGGTACGTGGCAAGGAGGCTGTGCAGAGTAACATCGCTGTAAAACAATCCGGTGACAACTCTGGAAAGGTATAAGTCAATGTTCAAAACAAGCCTGAACAATCTAAAGGATCTGGTGGGGGAAATCCCGGAAAGAAAAGGGAAGCTGGAAAGTGGAAACCAAGGATCCCAACTTACAATGAGTACACTCCTCTGAATGCATCTCTGGAAAATATTTACCTGTCAACTTGTAATACTTTCCAATATCGAAAGCCACGCCCAAAAGAGTACTGAAGAGCAAAAGCGGACTGGGAAGTATTGCCGCTTCCATGAGACTTACGGGCACAATACTGAGGAGTGTAGGCACCTACATGACGCTATAGAAAAGTTGATTAGACAGAAAAAGTTACAGGAGTTTGTAAAGAATCCTCAAGAGGGTGGACAGGGAACGTCCAATCCCAGTCACGCACTAGCTCCACGTCATCCTGAGGAGCCTGCTCGGACCGTGGGCAGACTGGTCATAACTACGATAATAGACGGACCTCACCCTGCAGATAAGAACTGGCAAGAAATGGAGCGGTATGCTAATTCCTTAAGGCATGCAGATTTTGAGTGTTGTTCGAATGTGGAAGATGGGACCCCCGCTAAACAGCGGCGCATGATGACAGACGATATAGTATTCAGGAGCAGAGATGCTGATCAGGTGGAGGCTCCGACCGTTGACCCGATGGTCATATCTGCGACAATCGGACCGGCATTTGTGAAAGAATTTTAATTGATTGTGGAAGTTCTGTTAATATAATCTTCAAAAAAGCATATGACCAAATGAAGATGGAGATGAAAGATTTAAAACCATCTAAAGCTCGTATCCATGGCTTTAATGGTGCAGCAACCGATGCGGTGGGTTATGTTGAATTGCCAGTTGAACTAGGGCAAGGTGAACGTAGGAGGGTGCGAATCCTACCTTTTATAGTTTTGGATGTTGATACTCCATACAATGTATTTCTGGGCCAACCGGCCTTGGCAGAATTCAGGGCAGCTTTGGTCCCGTGGTGTTTAACTCTGAAATTTCCGACAGACAAGGGAGTTGGTGTTGTACATGGCGATCAGGCGACTGGTCGTGCATGCTATGTGGCTGAGCTGAGAGAGGCCCAGCGAAAAGAGAAGGGAAAGGTTGTGGACAGCTCCATCCACAACCGGGTCATTCAAAATTGACAAGTAATGCCCGAGCCCTGGCTCGGGCAACATGATCGGATCTGTAGAGACATAGATCCGAGAGATGATGATGAGGAACCCAGGAAAGAAAAAGCAGTGCCGGCTTAACTGACGATTGACATTTCAGTCAGCCAAGACGATCCGTCGCGAGTACTTAAGATTGGATCACAACTCAGCCCCTCGATGACCGAGGATCTCACTGATTTCCTTCGAGCGAATCTGGATTTTTTCGCTTGGACACATTCTGATATGTGCGGGATTTCTCCTGCTATTGCGAGTCATATGTTGAACATAGACCCGAAGTACGTTCCAGTAAAGCAGAAAAGGAGAGGCATGGATCCGGAGAGGTCCGTTGCTCTCAAAGAGGAAGTGGACAAACTTAAAGCCAATGGGTTCGTCCGCGACGCCCTCTACCCAGAATGGGTCTTTAACCCTGCACTAGTGAAAAAAGCGAATGGGAAATGGAGGACTTGTGTTGATTACTCGGATTTAAACAAAGCATGCCCTAAGGATAGTTTCCCATTACCTAGAATTGATCAGCTGGTCGACTCAACGGCAGGACACGAGTTATTATCATTTATGGATGCGTACTCGGGATATAATCAGATCCCGATGCACATTCCAGATCAAGAACACACCGGTTTTGTCGCTGACGTTGGACTGTACTGTTATGTAGTGATGCCTTTTGGGCTGAAAAACGCAGGGGCGACTTATCAGCGCTTGGTGAATCGGATGTTTAAAGACCAAATTGGTAGAACAATGGAGTCTATGTGGACGACATGCTCGTGAAGTCACGGCGGTTAAACGACCACATTCGAGACTTGGCGGAGATGTTTGATATACTCAGGAATTATGGAATGAAAATCAACCCACTGAAGTGTTCCTTTGGTGTTGCATCGGGAAAGTTTTTGGGTTTCATTGTTAATGCGCGAGGGATCGAAGCTAACCCGGAGAAGATTCAAGCTATCCGAGACATACGAGTATCCAGAACTATAAAGCAAGTACAAAGCTTGAATGGAAAAGTAGCCGCGTTGAGTCGATTCATATCCAGGGCCATAGATAAGTGTATTCCCTTCTTCGATGTAATAAAGAAAGGAAAAAGAAATTTTGAATGAACGCCTGATTGCGAAGACGCATTCCGAGATCTGGTAAGGCATTTGGAAAGTCCCCCGGTGCTGTCGAAGCATGTGGACCATGAAATGTTGTATGTGTACTTGGCAGTATCCCAACATGCTATCAGTACGTCTCTGGTTCGCGAGGAGGACCGAGTTCAAAAGCCGGTGTACTACGTCAGTAAACGTCTAACGGTGGCAGAAAGAAATTGTCCCAAAATTGAGAAATTGGCCTACTGCTTGGTGATTGCATCACGCAAGCTACGTCCGTATTTTCAGGCACACTCGATCAGTGTTTATACCGATCAACCCTTACGACAGGTACTCCAGCGACCGGAAACTTCTGAAAGGATGTTAAAATGGAATATCGAGTTGAATCAGTTCGATATTACCTACCTGCCGCGAAGGGCCATACAAGGGCAAACACTAGCAGACTTCATTGCTAAATTCACTGTGTCAGACGAATCAAACGACTATGATGTTATTCCACCTGTTCGATGGAAACTGTACACTGATGGAGCATCCAACGACCATTGTTCTGGGGCTGGTATAATTCTGGTGACTCCCGAAAACCGATCAATTTGTTACGCTTTGAAACTCAATTTTCCAGCCACAAACAACGAGGCTGAGTATGAAGCATTGATCGCTGGCTTGAAACTTATCAGGGAACTCGGAATAAAATCGATTGAAATTTTATGCGACTCACAATTGGTAGTGTACCAAGTTCGTGGAGACTATCAAGCAAAGGGGCAGAGACTCGCCCCATACCTTGCACGAGTTCAAGAACTGTTGGCAGATCTTCAATACTACGATATTTCCCATGTCCCGCATGAGCAAAACAAGAAGGCCGATTCATTGGCAAAGTTCGCAAGTACAAGCGATGCACAGCAAATGGGCTTGGTTCCCGTCCAAGTTTTACAATCCCCGAGTATAAACGAAATGGAGATAGATTGTGTTCTAGAAACAGAAATTGAAAAGGATTCGTGGATGACCCCATTCAAACAATACATACTACATGGAACCTTGCCCGATAGAAAGAACGAGAGGCGACAAGTCATTCGTAAGGCCTCAAGATATATAGTACAAGATGGAATACTATATCGGAGGGGGTTCTCGGTCCCCTTACTCCGGTGCATCGCCCATGATGAGATAAAACGAGTTTTAATGGAAGTGCACGAAGGAGAATGTAGCGACCATACTGGGGGCAAACACTCACAAAAAAGATCCTCCACTATGGATATTATTGGCCAACTGTAAATCGGGATGCTGCCGACTACGCGAGAAAGTGTGACAAATTTCAAAAGTTTGTGAAAATCCTAAGAGCTCCACTAACGGAACTCACTCAAATGGTTAGTTCTTGGCCATTTGCGATTTGGGCGATTGATATAATCGGTTCTTTACCGATTTCCAGGGGTGGTGCAAAGTATGCAATTGTTGCGGTTGATTACTTTACTAAGTGGGCAGAAGCAGAGCCTTTAGCTACAATCACCACCAAAAAGGTCATCAATTTCGTCGTACGAAACATTATATGCCGTTTTGGTCTCCCACGAACTATCATTACGGACAATGGAACTCAATTTGAAAGTAGGGAGTTCAAAGATTTTTGCCAAAAATATCATATTGATAAAAGGTTTTCGGCAGTCGCTCACCCTAAAGCGAACGGACAAGTGGAAGCCGTAAATAAAATAATCAAGCTAATATTAAAGAAACGACTGGAAAAGGCTAGAGGCAAGTGGGTGGATGAGCTTCCGACAGCGCTCTGGGCTTACAGAACCACCCACAAGTCCGCGACTGGCCATACTCCATTCACCTTGGCGTACGGCACTGAAGCTGTGATACCCGTGGAACTTGAAGTTCCTTCTCATCGGGTAACCTATTATGACCCTAAGACAAATCAAGATCTCTTATTAGAATCACTAGACTTTGTTGATGAAAAACGTGAAGAAGCTGATTTGAGAGCGGCTGCACATAGAAACAGAATTGCTCGATATTATAATGAAAAAGTCCGACCAAGAAGTTTCGATGTGGGCGATCTTGTTTTGAAGCGAGTCTTTCCGGCCCCATCACATATGAATCCCACATGGGAAGGTCCATATGTCATCGAACGGAAGCTTGGAGAAAGAACTTTCAAGCTAGCGACCGTCGATGGCGTGATGCTCCCCCGAGCATGGAATAGCGAACACCCGCGCCGTTATTACACTTAGCACTATTATTTCGCATTTTAGTTGTAATTATTTCTAGTTTACGTTCCTTTCGTTGTTTTTAGTTGTCAGTATGTAATAAGACAATTTAGTCTGTTTTTATTTGTTATGATCAATAAAGGCTTGAAGCCGTCTTTTTCATGAACTATTGTTGTTACCATATAGTGCACTTCAGTGACGAAATTTAAATTGCGTTATTCTATCTGGCGTATGAACGCACATTCAGAACTGAAAAATCTCTAAATTCCTAGAGTGCGGACTAGAGTACTCTGAGTCCCCAGAGTGCGGATTAGAGTATAAACGACTAGAAAATCTCTAAGTCCCCAGAGTGCGGACTAGAGTACTCTGAGTCCCCAGAGTGCGGACTAGAATATAAATGACTGAAAAATCTCTAAGTCCCCAGAGTGCGGACTAGAGTATAAACGGCTGAAAAATCTCTAAGTCCCCAGAGTGCGGACTAGAGTACTCTGAGTCCCCAGAGTGCGGACTAGAGTATAAAAAGCTGAAAAATCTCTAGGTCCCCAGAGTGCGGACTAGAGTACTCTGAGTCCCCAGAGTGCGGACTAGAGTATAAACGACTGAAAAATCTCTAAGTCCCCAGAGTGCGGACTAGAGTACTATGAGTCCCCAGAGTGCGGACTAGAGTATAAACGACTGAAAAATCTCTAAATCCCCAGAGTGCGAACTAGAGTACTCTGAGTCCCCAGAGTGCGGACTAGAGTATAAACGACTGAAAAATCTCTAAGTCCCCAGAGTGCGGACTAGAGTATAAACGACTAAAAAATCTCTAAATCCCCAGAGTGCGAGCTAGGGTCTAGATGACTGAAAAATCTCCAGGTCCCCAGAATGCGGATTGGAATACTCTGAGTTTCCAGAGTATAGACAATACAAAAAATCTTCGAGTCATATGGAAGTGAACTAGGGCTTATATAACTCACAAGGTTTCAAATTTTGACTACAAGTTATACAGTGAGCTGAACAACAGAAGTCATTTGAAAGACAAAGAACGAAATTTTATTCATTAATTCAAAATGAAGTCCTACTACAACTTCTCCCAAACCCGGGGCAAAAAGTCTATCTACAACGGCTATGAAAATGAAAAAATAATTAATAATTACATAATCCAGGCTGATTCTCGTTGAACGAGCATGATATTTACTTCTTCGGCTTCTTCTCCTTCTTTGATTTCTCAGATGACTCCTCCCCCACACGTTTTCGCTTGGACGTTTTGCTCACCTGAGAAGGGGTGTCAGTGGAAGGAGGAACTTCTAACGGCCTGATCCCACCTGGAAGAATAATCTTCAAAGGCCTGTTCAGTGGGTCATCAAGTTCGACCACTTGGGACTCGACCTCAACTTTTTTCTTTTTCTCTTCCGCAAGTTGCTCCTTCATGCTCACTTTCGAAGTGTGTCCTGAGGCGCCCGTAATCTCAACTTCACAACTTTCTTCGACGGGAGAAGAAGTGTCAGACTTGTCCTCGTCAAGTGCCTCAATCACTTGACCATCAGGACCGGGAGTCTCTCCCGCTTGGATAGCCCCACTCGCCTTCTCCCTCTCCTCCTTGGCATCATCGCTCCTTGGAGTTGGCTCAGGGTCAGAGCGGCCTATGTAAAAACACGAGAGACAAACGTTAGAATACAATAACCTCTCACCGAAATCGACGATTCTTTGAACTTTAAGAAGAAAGGTTATATACCGATTTATTGCCGACTCTCCACCGTCCGAGGAGTCTCGCCCTCTGGAATGGGAGAAAGAACATGAATGTCGAGGCCAGGGTCTTCCGGGTCGTAACCAACGTGCTGCTCGAACGGATCAAGTGCTGGCCAACCAGTCGATTGAGTCAGGGGAGGAGCTGGGGACCCGGTCCCAGACATACCGGCAATGTCGTTCTTTCCTCTTGACGGGGAGGAACCTCCGCTATAGAGAGCCCTCGCTGCAGACAAGTCTGAAGGCTCATTCCCCCTAAGAAATTCCTTTGCCAAAGCCTCCTCGTCAACCTCCTCGGTACCCGATTCCACCTTTCTAATCTTTATAAGAGTGTCCCACGCCTCGGCTAGAGATTCGAGGTAACCCTCGCCAAGAAAAGTCAAATCCCGATGCATGAGGACGCGAGCGTTATATTCTGCTATAAGCGGGTCGAACAAGCACTTGATCTCCTCCCTGCCGGCCTCGGCAGCCGCCTCAAGGCGCGAATCAATATCAGAGAGCGCCATCTTTTTGCCTTCCTCACGGGCTTTCTCCTTCAGTGCTTCGGCTCTGGAAAGCTCCTCATCTAGTTGTGTTTTGAGGAGTCGAGTGGAAACAATCTCGTCGCAGTAACGTTGCGATTCCTCTTGAGCAGCCACCTTTTCTTCTTTCTCTTTGAGAAATGGCTCCTCCAGCTCTCTGACTCATTGAGCGAGCACGTCTCTATCCTTTTGAACAGAATCTTTCTCTAAAGCTAAGGCCCCGTAACGTTGAACCGCTTCGTTAATTTCTTTCTTATGTGTCGTCTCTAGACGACTAACGGCCTCCACGGTGTCTTTAGCATTCTTTTGAGTAGCTTCGAGTTGAGACTTGTAGGAAGAAAGCTCTTCATCCTGAGCTTTAATGATGTCTTTGTCATGAATAGCCGCGAGCTTCAGACGGTCGATTTCATGTTGATGCTCAATAGAGACTTCCGAGACTTTTTCAACCAAATGGACGAATGCGTCATGTTGGACGTAAACGTCATTGTTACAAGCAATGGCGCTTTTCTTGACGTGTCCCGGAATGGGATGGATCGCAGGAAGGAACTTTAGACCATCAAAGCATATTTTAGGGAACGTAGCCTTGAGCTCAGCCAACTTTTCCAATACCGATGGATCTTGTACGGGAGTAGGAGGAGTTGGTTTTGAAACCACAGTTTTCTTGTGAGGCCTTGTGCTGGAAGAGCCTGAGTGTTGATCGCGGGGAGTATCGGACTGGGACCCGTTATGGTCAGATTTCTCCCGGCCTTGTTCTGGGTGAGAAGGAGAATTGTGATGAGATGAAGGCTGATGGTAAGTTTTCCTTCGGAATGACGAATCCCGGGAGCAGTAATCTTTGTTGTTGTCATCATCCCTATCCCGACGTTTGCCGGATCCCGAATTTTGTCCAGAATGATGGAAAATAGAGGAACCGCGGAGGCGGTCAAATCCGTGAGAGCGTCCCATATCACATGTACAAAGTCAAATGAGCATGAGTTAGTCAAAGTTGAATAATAGCTGAGGATTAAGTGTGGAGTGTAGCGTGAGTGTGGTTGTGTGTGTCCTAGTGTTTCCCCCCGACGGACCAGCTTTTTTGGCTTTACTTATTGGAGTTTTCTCTCCTTGATTTTGGACTTGAGCGCCTTCATCGCCTTTCGCGGGCGAGCAAAGCTTCAGAGCTTCCGGATCATCGAAGCCATAATTAAGCAAATCGTCGGAAATTGTGAGGTCTGACAAGCCTCTCATTGAACTCTCTAAGTGTTGAGGAGAAGGCTCTCTCTCTACTGGAGTGATTATGACCTTAGAGGTTCCGCCCGCTGTCTTTTTCCTCAATTTGTAAGTCAATTTCTTCTTTCCCTTTGAAGGAGGAGGCGTTACTTCAATGTCGTGTACCTCAACCACCGGTTCCAGAGTGGGATTGACATTTTCACCTGATGCTTCGGGCACCTTAGCTTCTCTAATCTCCCCCTCCTCAGGTGTGTCAGGGGCATCACGTGCTGAAGGCCGAGCTTGCCTTTTGCCTTTATCCAAGGTAGAGCCGGTTATAGTGACGCCGTGAGGAAGACTTATTCGGCGACCTTCCGCCAGCAGGCCGAATTTCGAGAGCATTTCATTAGAAATGATAGACCTGATATCCTGATCTTCCGCGGGGACAGCTCGAATAGCTTCAACGGCCTCAGAGTACCCGGAGCCTTCAGGACATGGGCTGATACCTGTAAAAGTAGAGAAAGAATTAGAAATGGTGCAATTCCCGTTGAATGTAAGTATTGATCTAGAAAAGAGACTCACTCCCTTCCACCCTCTCCTTGCAAATCCGGGGAGCAGCGCACGTAGAACCATTCCTGCTTATACTGGGCGAATTTGCTCCACGCCCCAGTCAGAATTTGACACTTGCTATGTGGCTCAAGAAATACAAAAGATGGGCTGTCGGATCGTCTCTTGAAACGATAAATATAGCGGATATCTCCAGGTGTCGGGAGCCTAAAAAGGACGCTCATGAAGAGAATGCACGTACCATATATGAACGCGTGACTGTTAGGATGTAACTGTGATGGAGCTATCTCAATATACTGTAGCAAGTCGCGGAGGAAGGAATTGAATGGTGGCACGCTACCAACTCAGCACATAAATTTATTGCAGGCCGTATATCCGACTGTGGGCAAGTGAGGACGATCTTGTCCCGATGGAACCAACACATCGTCGAAAGGAATCCCATGAATTGAGCATATGCGACGAAGAGCGCTTTCGTTAATTCTCGAAGCTTGAGAATCGACCGGGTTATCTAGAAAGATCGCTGCTTCCAAGGCGTCGAGAGCCAAGTCGACGGATGCGATCGTGGGACTCGGAATATCTTGTACAGGAGTAGTCGATGGGTTCAAAGTTCCAACTACTTCCTGTCGTGAAGTTTGCTCATGTCTATCTGAGACTGTGGCAGAGCTGGATTTCCTAGACATCTTTGATGAATGTTGGATTTGATGAAACACCTGTTTGAACTATACTTGAAAAAAGATTGACATCATACATAACAACAAAAATACTCCCCCCGTGTGGTGTGTGAACTAGTGCAGCCATTCGAGTATAAGTGCCAAAGAATTACAAGTCACAGAGTTGATGAAATAAAGTTAGGCTTTGAACTATCATCTTCGAAGACCGTCATCGATGGCCGTCTACGAGAGCTTGTCGTAAGATGGTTTATGTTTTGAACTCGACATCGACACTGTGCGTTGAAGGTTTTTATACATTTTAATCAAGTTAAATTCAGGTTTACAGTTGTCAAAACAGAGGAGTTATCAGTCTAGATTGTCCGATATGCTTAATTGCTTAAGTCCTTGTCCATGTTCACTGTCATATGTTCGATCATAAAAGGTAAGTTAAATCAACAATGCATTGTGTCCGACTAGCATAGTTGTTGTACACCACTCTCATACCTTCCCTCTCCACCGTTCGGCATGCGGCAAGTCATGCCGAACCACAGTCATGCCGAGCTGCATCGCTCGGCATTTTGCCCTCAACTCCAACTTCCTTCCTACCCTCCATCTCCACCGCTCGGCACAGATGAGTCCTTCGGCAAGTCATGCCGAGCCACATCGCTCGACACGCTAAACCCAACTTCAACTTCACTCCTACACTCCCTCACATCGTTCGGCATACGGTATTCATGTCGAGCCACAACCATACATCCTCCTCCAACTCACTCCTTCGAACAAACTAGATACCCTCCAAGGTGGCCAGGCGATCACCACTCCACTTCGCATGCCACCTTCGACCGACCATATCAACCCTCACCAATTCCTACTGGACTGACACCCTCTTCCAGCCTCCTCTCCATTTTATCCTAAGGCTTGCTTAAACTTCAGATCCACCTTTCTTATCTACGCGTATTCGTGGGTTAGAGGAAGGTCGTAAATTCAAGTCTTGTCCAAAATCCCTAATTGAAGAAAGTCGAGCAAGTGAAAGGTTCGTACCTAGAAGAAGGGATCGAAGTCTAGAGAGGCGCTTGGTTTAGAAGTGGAATCCACTCAGGTTTGTTGTTGAGGGTAGTCGGGGAGTAACGTGTAAGATTCAGGAGTCTAAAAGGAGGTTGAGATGTTGGCGAAAGTCTGGAAAAAGACGATTTTGTAAGGATGTGAGAGTGGAAGTAAAAGTAAAAGGGAGAAAGAGGAGAAGCATTGGGTTATATAGGAGAGAGGGAAGGCGAATAGACAGTGACCGGTAGAACCGGTCAAGGCACCTCCCTCGTTCGGCATCAATGTCGTTCGGCATCCATATGTCGTTCGGCATCAGTATGTCGTTCGGCATTCAATGCCTCGTTCGACATTCAGGAGGTCGAAAGAAAACGCTATCGAAAAGACAGAACGAGGGCTTAAAAGGAAACACGGAGTACTCATGATTCAAAGCGCACCATGTTCATCTACATGATACACTTTGGGGGGCAAGTGTTACCCGGTTGCTTGACCATGTAACAAGAGGCTCGGCACAGGCCTCGTTCGGCACACCTCCCCTCGCCCGGCATTGAAGGCTCGTTCGGCATGTCACCTCGTTCGGCATGTTGCCTCGCTCGGCATAGAGGGGTCGCTCGGCATCTCACCTCGTTCGTCATGATAGGGTCGCTAGGCATGTCCCCTCGCTCGGCATAAGAGGAGTCGTTCGGCATCTCACCTCGTTCGGCATAGAAAGGTCGCTCGGCATTTTAGGGGTCGTTCGGCATGTTGCCTCGCTCGGCATACAGGGGTCGTTCAGCATCTCACCTCACTCGGCATTGAAGGGTTCGTTCGGCATGTTGCCTCGCTCGGCATACAGGGGTCGTTCAGCATCTCACCTCGCTCGGCATTGAAGGGTCGTTCGGCATTTCACCTCGCTCGGCATAGAAAGGTTGTTTGGCCTGGATGTGTGGCTCGGCATACGAATGTCGTTCGACACTGAGGCCTCGCTCGGCACACCTCCCCTCGCTTGGCAATTGCCGTTCGGCATCTATGGCTCGGTGCGCAGAAGTTACTTACCACGAGCCAAGGTACGTTGTTCCTAGGCCCATGAGGGAAGTCCAACCCATCTTCGTCTATAAATAGAGGCGCAGAGGCACAGTGAAAAGGACATTTTTTCGAGAACACTGAGAGACTCTGCCGCTTTCAAGACTCATTCTTTTCAGTTCAAACTTGTATTCAAGTCATTAGTGTACGGATTGTATCTGTATTCGATTACTTGTGAGCAATAAAGATAAAAACTCAAAGTGGACGTAGGCAGTTACGCCGAACCACTACAAATCTGGTGTTCTTATTTTCTGCAGTTAATTTAGTTTACATCTCTCTGTTTTAATTTATCTTCTTCATTAATCTCTCTACACAAAACTCCCTTTGGGTGTTAATGACCAAATTTGATGCTAACACAACCAAAGATGTATTAGAAGCAGAACTGGCTTGTCAATCAAAGATGTATTAGAAGCAGAACTGGCATTTAAAGCTGTGATTTTCAATCTTCATTGCCCGATCAAGTTTATAATATTTAAAACATAAATAAGTAGTAGGTCAGCTCATATTAGGAAATTCAACCATTATTTATCCTCTTTACTTCACTGATTAAATCTCAGAAACGCGGATAATATATAATCACGGCCAACTAATGAAAACATAAAATAAAAAGTATAGCAGGTGATTTTAGAGGCAAAGCCATACCAAGTGGTAACGTTGCCCCACGTTTACTTGCTAGTTACAAGTTCGCCTTCATGACTGAGCAGGTGTGGAGAGGCAAAATTTCATACAGTAAACGCTTGAAAATTATAGAATTTTAAATGTAGACGATGCCTTGACACAGTTCTAATGACAGAAAGTTTAAATCAGAACTGCAACACTTATCAGCGGTGAATATTGCCCGAGCAAATAAATTCTAATCGGAAACATTGGCAGTAATTTTTTTTTTTGATACTTCAGATGTGATAAGGTTTTTATAATATTTCTGGTTGCTCATATATTAATGGAATTTAAGTTGAGTTTGGGTTTTATCCTAAATACTTTCATAAATATTCCCTGGTTAGAATGAAATGACTTTTCTCGGCCCATAATACCCATGAATTAATACTTAAAAGCTTACTATTTATCTTTGTATTTGGATTGGTTAAATAGGTTTATTTCGGATTAGGCTTACTAGTTTAGGCCCATGACCAAATAAGCTTATTTTGGATTAAATTCCGTACTTATTAGATTCAAATCATAGGTGCTTAAATATAAAGAAGATGTAATTAACTTTTCCTGATTTCCTGCATGCACTATATTCGAGTACATATTTATAGTTCTTTAAATAGCACTAAGAACATAATTTTATGTGGTACACAATTTGAGGTCATACGCCCATTTCAGTTAAGCCAGTCCTAATTTAAATATATTTCAAGCAGTAAAACCTTAGTTATTTCAAGTAGTACAGGGAAAACAACCATAATTTTATTGAAATGATATAGATTATATACTATAATTATCAACTGTTTTATTTGGTTATATACGCTTTTGTAACATTCACACGGAAATGAATTAGATCAGTCAGGTAAATGTGTTCATATCAATATTATATTATACGTAGTTTTAGTATGCAAAGAATGAAAGAAATATACTGGAACATTCTTAGTGTTAGAATTTGGTATTAAATCAAGATTATCAGTGAAAAACAGGTTGATAGAGCTTCATACAATGTGGTAGGTTAGCTGTCGTAAGACAATGAAGACAAAGTCACATCCCCTAAACATTCTGCAGTCCATATTGAAGGACAATGGTTAGACACTCATTTGAATTCATCTTTAGACAAGAATCACTTGAAAAACAAATGAACTGGATCGCACTAAACTTTGTTGACCATGAATTGAAGCTAAAACTTATCTAGCCATGTAAACGTAAGCACTCTGTTATTTGTAATCACCAAAAATTTGATAGGTATGTTTTACACCTTGCATCTCAGTACATCTGTACATATATATTTCATTCAAATACATTTGTAACAAAAATTCACCTATTTTTATTTGCTTAGGTAGCCTAATATGCTGATTACTGATTAGGTTGAAAACTGCAGCTTGTAAACCTTCTCTAATTAGAATATTGAATAATTAAGCCAATGATTCTACCTTTTTTCCTGTCATTGTCATTGTCATAGTCATATGTGTTTTCAATGACTCTTACAGTACATAAAACCAACAAGAATATTTTAATATTAACTACTACAATTTTGTTAAGTTAATTCAAACCCTGGAATCGGATTTCCTTCATCTCACATGTGGACTTCGTAACCCAATTGTATTTAGTGAATTTTGGCGAACATCCTTCAAAATTACAAAATAAGTGAAATAGCTCTTAGAGAAGATATTATAAACTACACTTTTATTTTTTTTAAACTCGCGTATATCATTGAAATACAGTGAACAGCAATATGCATACAACTAATTTCTTCAATTTGTATTTCTCTTCACATACATTCCAACTAAACTTAAAAAAGTGATCAAGGCGATGTAAAAATGTTTTAGCCCAACGTTTTGCAAATAGTTGCTGAAATTTTGCGGAAAAAATTGTAAACTTCTGTACTTTGGTCTGCAAATATTTACAAAAACAGCAAATTTCGAAATAAAAGAAAGTTTGATTTTTTTAATTTTCAATTTTTAATCAAATAAAGTAGTAACTTATTGCAGATTTGAGTTGGGGAAAAAAAACAGAATTTTTATTTTTCAATAAATAATCATAGAGGGGTAATTGATAATGGGTTTAGGGGTAGATTTGTCAAATGGATCGGGTCGAGTCATAACGGATCGGGTCAAAATTGACCCAACCCATTTTGTGACCCGACCCGTTCGATATGTTTGTTTAAGAGGAAAATATGACCCAGCTCACGTGAACCCGTTTAACTCATTTAAAAAATAGAAGATTATCTGGATTTTATGAAAGAAACAATAAAGCTGACGCTTGCAATGTTTAATTTGATTTTAGAAATTCATGAAATTTACCTGATTAAGGCTCTAGCCTGATTAGCTGTAAGCTGCTTTAGTAAACATGCTGCAACATGCAGTTCAAGGATTTTTGATCAACTTACTGGAAATTGAACAACAAACGTTGTGTGATTAACAGATACAACCGAGCATGGCATGTACTCTTACAAGTGAATAACATTGGTCTCAATAATTTTGCATGAATAAATACATCATAAATTCCCAATCAGGACTTAGGAGTAAACTTTAACAGTTTGATTTTCTAACATTGTTACAGAATGATATTGCGCACAGCTGTAGAAAACACTTTAAAACAGTAAGTAGGCATTAGTTTTTGATACAATTAGTGATCGTTTTGCAGTTAAAAGAGTATAAAAAATGAATTATAAACATAAAGCAATTGTTTCAGTGAGTTGTAATGTCTTATGAGTTATAAATAATATGTACTAAACAGATTTTTATGTTTGTCATAAAACATATAATATATACAAGCTTTTGATTGCAAACAAACAAAACACAGCAGCATGTTCAAGAACTCACTCAGAATTGAACCACAAGAACTCTACTTCTACAAGCGGGGTAAATCCGTACTTTCACAAGCCAGCAATCTACATAGTGAGTATGAAAACTGTGCATACAAACAAGCAAAAGCCTGCATTTTTCGCCATTTCTGATGCTTTTCAAGAAAATTGAACAATCATCATCTCCTCTGTTGAAGTCTAGCAAGGCAAAGTGTTTAATTCTTCAATAGATAATCTACCTTCTACTTTAAATTCGAAATCTTCTGCTCTTGACATGGTGCTCGATCCTCTTCTTCGTGTGCACATATAATATTATTTCAGTGTTTTGAGTAAGTTATAGGGATCAATAAATTTAAAATCTAAAACATTTGTTGAACGAAAATCGAGAGAGAGTGTAAGGAAAAGAAAATCGATTTAGGAATCTGATTTGAATCGAGCAAGTTTTTGAAGAAATCGTGAATCCTTGGAGTGAAAATTCGAATATAAATGAGATTTTGAATTGAGGGAGAATTGCCGTTCTTGAGAAACAAAATTTAGGGTTATAGAGCAGTAAGTGGTAATGGGTAAGGAGTAAACAGGGTCGCAACGATTTTTAGGTATGTTAAATGGGTTTTTTGACCAATATTAAAAAGAATGAAACTGGTACAGACCCAACCCTATTAAAAATGGGTTAAAAGGGTTGGATTGCATTTTGAAAGGTCTATTTAGGGGAGGGCTGATTTTACATTAAGATTCGAAATAAGGACGACGCTCTAATTCCCACTTTTATTTGTGGCATTGAGTTCCATTTGGTGCACATCTAGTGTATAAGATCAGGAGCAGTGTATATTTTATCTGTAGATTTAATCAAAAGATGAATTTCACTCAAAATAAGCATAAGTCAAGTCAATATTTGGCTATGTTGTTCAAGTTATTCAATACTTTATAATGTTAAGAGTGTGTAATGTTAACGACCAAACAATCATATTTGTAGTTTGGCTGCATATTGCTGTATTTATTCATAGCCATGTAGGCACAAGCTAAACATTTAGGAAGTAGTGAACCACTACTTGTAATTCTTCCATAAAAAAGTTAAAGAGTCATTTTATATTCTTATAAAAATATTTCAAACCGCGTAAAAGTGTGTATGACCAGAATTTGGTGGGGGTGTGCAACCTATACACCGGTATAAAAAAAAGTGTGTTTATCTTTGTCAATAAAAGATTTCAAAGTCAAAGATAAAGAGTATAATATCTGATTAAATATATCCTACAATTTCCCAGTTTATATTTTATTACCTTTTTTCCTAGTTTAGAATTAATGTCTCAGCAAATTCTAGCAAGTGTGTATGCGTACCTTCTATGTGATATCCCAGTATTATGCATTATTCTCCTGTCATTAATAAAGCTAAGAAAAATGTTAACATGTGCCATAAGAGCACATGTTAAGGTTATTAAATTATCAATATAAATCACATTGAATTCCACCTTTTTTAAATTATACAAGGATAAAGTAGGTATTTGAAATAATTATTTTTGTCCTTTAGCTAATAACTAACATTTTTAACATGTACCCTTAGGGCACACATTAAAAAACCCTAAAGCTAATTACCTTGTTAAACGGATATTTTGGCAACAATGATATGGAAACATCTTCCTTGAAAATATAAGATAATTTGAATAATCAAATATTTTATCTGTTATGATTGATCGCAACTACGTTCTTTTAAACGTTGCATTATATCCTTTACAAAGTTGTGGCATTTTGGATGCCACCGTGTGTTTTATTCTTCTTGCTATTGTATCTATTAGTCGCTTTTTTTTTTGAAAATGGATAAATGGGCCAAGCCCGGAATGTTACAAAAATAAGAAATGGGTTAACCCCAAAGACCCGAAACCGAGAATTACAGACTCAAAACAAACCCTAGAACACAAATACGAGGCAGCGCCTCCAAAAGCTCTCAAGTTAATAATGGCGGAGCAAAGCAATAAGAGCGAAGAAACTCTACTTAAATCTCGAAATAACTCGCTATAACCATCACTAGAGCTTAAGGGGGTCTCCACTCCTTAATTTCTTTATCGCGAAGCCTGGAGATATCAGGATCTAGGCTAAAATGACTTTGTAACTACCCGGGATTTGCATTACCAATTAATAAATAAAAGTTAGGTTTTTTATTTATTTTAATGAAGCATAAAAGGATTTGGAATAATAAAATTTATTATTTGAAAAGGCTATTTAATTAAATGGGAAATATGGGATTTTAAAATGAGGATAAAATGTTATTTTTGGAAAGTTAAATATTTGAGGAGAGATTTTAAAATGGGTTTGGATAAGAAAAAAAAAGAGTTTTATAAACATATATGAACACTTAGACTAATTTTTGGAAACATGTAAATAACTCTCTTCTTATTGGGTTACAAAATCTAACCCAATAACCCACCCTAAACCTCCTCTATAAATTATCTCATACTCTCATAACCTCATTCATTCAACCCTAATCAAAACCCTAATCATTTCCTAAAGCTTTCATAACAAAAATGGTCTCTATCTTCATCTCCTTCTAATTTTAGCTTATGCAAGTCATTCTATGCAAAGGTAATGCAAATACCCACCTCAAATCCATTTTTATATCTTTCTCATTTCTGAAATGTATTTGGTAACACATGTTTTATGTGTTTTTTTGATCTTATAGCCTCCTAATCATCTTTTGCTAACTTGGGTTGATGCTATAATAGTCTTTGTTGCTTTCAAGAGAGGTATATTGCTAAAAACCTCTTCTAATATGTGTTTAATCATCTTTTGATTTTGGTAATCAGTTAGTAACACATGTTTTATTATGTAACATGTGAATCATAGCTCTTTGATCATCTTTGCTTTCATTTGGGGTGTGCACATAAGGTATTTGTAATATATGCTAGCTGAAATTATAATTAGTTTATTACTGTTAGTAAATTAGGCATATCTCATTCATCTTAAATCGGAATTAAGATTTTCTTGAAGTTCTGGAAAGCTTATTCTGTACCCTATAACTTTTATGTTTTGTGCTTTGCCTAATTTTGAGGTTTGAATGGTCGAAATCATGCTTGTTTGTCGCTGACCTGACAACAAACTACAGGGTTGATAAAATAAAAACCTGAAATTGATTTGGCCATAAGTTACTCGTTTCTTATCCAAATCTAATAATTTTGGATGTTCTGAAAAGCTTAGATTTAGAGCTAAAACTTTTATGTTTTGAGTTTCATGAAATTTTGAAGTTAATTTGGTCAAACCTGTGCATTCTTACCACTGTCCCGAGAGCACAACAACAGTGATATAAAATTTAGATCTGAGAATTGTTTTAGTCATAGAATTTTCATCTCTGGTCGGAATTTGACGATCTTGGTCATTCCGGAAAGCTTAGAAACTAAGCTAGAACTTTAATTTTATTCATTTTGCCAGAATTTGAAGTTTACTATGCCAAAATTATGGTTTTTCATCTCTGGCCAGTTAGTGCATAGCTATAGGCCTTAGTCTCTTTTCTCCCGTTGTTTTCAGCGTAGAACCCCGACTTTGCGACGCCATCCCGGGCTCGTCCTTTGTTGGATTTCATCGTTTTTGGTCTCGTTAAAATGATGAGATCGAGATCTTTAACCATGCAAAGTTTGGTTTAGATCTGGGTGCATTAGATACATCGTTTCTATTGCCGAAGTAGCACCCAGAAACTATTTTACAATAGTGATCATTTTCACTTATCGTCGGACCAACTTTGAAACATTGTCGTTTCTTCGTTTCAAGTCGAAACCGAACGATTCTTTTTGCATATCAAAGTAGGAGTACTTTACTACGCTCCTGCAAATTTTCATCAAGATCTGAGTTCATGTGACCCTTCGACCATGTCCTCGAAGTGGGATCTTTACACTGTTTTGACACAGTAAAGTTTTATGATTTTTGTCCGACTTTGAGACGACGCCGTTTCTTCGTTTCAAGTCGGAATTTCCCGATTCTTTTTGCAGTTTGGAGCAGGGATGTTGGACTATATGCCTACCAATTTTCATGCCATTCGGATTCAGTTTGCTTGTCCGAATAATTTTCTGAACTTGGGTTCGCGTCATTTTTGGACTATTTTCCAACACTTAGAATATTTTCAGTGATTTTCTGGTTTTATTGATTTCTTTGAGATTTGTCTCTAGATTTCGTACACGGGTTTTATGAATTATTTTCAAAGGATTTTTCACTCCTAAATGGCTTTCGAAATTATTATATAATATTATTTTTAATTATTAAATTAATTACTCCATAATAGGAGAGTTTTCAAAAGCCGTTTTAAAGTGATTTCAAAATCAATTATAAATCCGTTTCGCACCATTATTTTCTATAATAAAAATCTCACACTCACTTTTTAGCACGTCGAGCGAAGTGGAAAGGTGCTTAAACGGTTAGGAAATCTCCGGCCTATGAAACCGTGTGTATTTTCTTTCCGGTTAATCCCAGACCTATTCGATTGATCGTTTTGACCTTTGGGTCTAGTTTACCGATGATACGAGGTGGACTTTTTATTGTTTGGAGTGTGAGCTTGCTATTGGTTAGGAAACCGTTTAGTGCGAACGTGGGGTATGGGACTCATTGTTAACACTTTACGGGTTCCTCTCCAAGAAGTTAGTGACACATTAGCCTCTGGGCGGCCAGTACTGGACCTTTGGGTCACCACGCCTCTGGGCAACCGTCTCTGGACACCTGCTCTATGGAGCAGTTTATTTTTCGGTGTGCGCCTCTGGGCCTTTATCCTTCTGGGAAGGATCTCGCCGTCTCGCGCGTTCCGCATCTGTGCGAGTGATCGATCACAACTCTACAGTACTTGGCAACAACGACTATTGTCGATGCACGTGCAATATTGGTATTATTTGATGATTTTTATATCCATTCTAGTACCGCCATTCAGTGTTGGTTCTATGGAACCATACGATGTAAGTGCGATTACCTTGTGGATTCACAGTGTCTCTGGACACTGCTTTTCAGTGTTGGATTTCATTGACTTTTCAGTATATCCCCATTGCTCTTTGGAGCATCGATCTTTGCTTGGGCATTGATTACAGACTCTGGTCACTCTTGGGATTATTGCCTATGGGCATCTTTTTATAGCTTTGGCTACGCCGATGATATGAGGCGATTTTATTTATTCTACACTTTGGTGTTGATTTCTCTTTGGAGATTTTTATTGTTTATTGATGATTAGGGATCGTCATTATATTCATGTGGTTCATAATATACTTCTCTTTGGATAAGTACTATTTTATTTATGTACCGCATTATGATATATCTCAGTTATTACTGATTGTTTAGCTAGCCTGACCCGAGTGTTTTCGCTCGGGTCAGACCGAGTTGTTTCAGGTTAGGTCTCTGGACTTAGCTTCTGTGCTTCCTCTTTGGACTTATCTGCTATGCTTTTGAGATAGCTTATCTTAGTGTCCGCTTATGTTATTATTCAGACTTTGATATGTACATATTGTTGACTCACATGTGTGAGCAGTGGCTTTGTAACCACTTATGATATTTGGATCTGTATTGACGATGTATTGTTCTGGGATTTTATATCTGTTATGTGATTCTGTTCTCTGATGTTTTATCATTTATTATTATGCTTTGTCCTGATAGATCTTTAGCCATTTGTAATTTCGTTATAAGTATTTACCGAATATGTCGAACCACTTGAAAAAAATAATATATAGATACCATCCTTTCGACGTATTCGGTAGATAGTTATAGCTTGATTACAAATGATCGCTTCCACTATACTCTATTCTCCGCTTTAACAGACAGTATTACTCCCGTAATACTCTTTGTTACAGTGGGTCTCAGAGTGGGGCGTTACAGACTTTGACGAGTTGTTTTAGTCTTAGTATCTTTGTAGTTGTTCTCCTTGTTATTATGGTTGCCTCCGAACTTCAAATTTGAGGAAATGGAGAGAATTGAGTCAGACGTCTCTTTAAGATCTGTCCTTGGGAGATTAAAGCAATCATCAACACAGTAGTCGCTGCTCTCTCCTTTTTCCCAAACAGATAAGTGATAAATCCGATTATTTAGCTTGCTGATGTAGTGAGAGTCTCCTAATCTTTACTCGTTATCAGGCAGGAGAAAGTTGTTGTTAGCCTCAGCATTACAGCGGCTCCTCTTGCTATAAACAGGTATAAAAATGTTTTGATTAGTGCAAATACCTTTATTAATCCTAATATTATTAGAATTAAGAGCCTTGTTACTTCCCTGACATGTTGCGATCTGGTTGCTTGATATGTTATCTACAGTAGCCTTGCTAGCGGCATTGGAAAGAGCCTTATAAGATGAGTGCTTGTAATTATTGATGGCCTTATCTCTAAGAACATCAGCATTGGATATAATAATGTTGTTTTGCAGTTGGCAGTCATAAGGAAGCAGAGGCTCAGAATTGAATGGATGGCTCTCCCTATGCATATCAGGTAAAGAGTAATGTGAATTTTTATTTAAAAAACTTTTAAAATTAGAATAATTAAAGTTTTGATTACTTCCCTTGTAGGAATTATTCCTGGTATGCAATGCGGGGTAGCAACCTTCATCTGAGGAACTGCGATTTATGAAACTAGTTGGCTTTTCCACTATATTACCATCAACAGCAGGAAATTGAGAACTTTTATTAAAGTTCTCCTTTTGTAAGTATTCTTCGACTAAGTTCTCATAGTTGCCTTCAATTGAGATATTATGAGATCTGTTGCTGTTTCTGCTGAATTTGTGAAGAATGATGTTGAATTCGATTTCAATAGTTTTCCAAAGTTGTATACTGTCTGTTTCGACTTTGTTATGAAACCTGTTATTTCTTTCTTTCCAAATGAAGTAGATAACTGTAGTAAGAACTACTGTAGCTTTGTTGAAATCAGCTTTCTTGCCTTTGTATGCTTTCTGAAAATATTGAATGATGTCTCTAATGTTTTGGAAAGCCAAATTTTGATTTATGTTGAGCTTATTTTTGGCAATGAACCAAACATGTCTAGAGTATGTACAGTCAAAAAGGAGATGATCAGTGTTTTCAATTTCAGTTTTGCAAAATAGGCAATTGATATTTCCAGAGTTTTTGTTCCATTTTCCACACCTTTCTCTAGTTGGTAGACGATTTAATAATGCAAAGTAGGTGCAAAAAGCCATTTTTGGACAGTTGCCTGAGTTCCAAACTGAATTGTGCCAATCAACTTCCATTTCCCTTCCTTTTAAAAAATCCCAAGTGTTTTTAAAGGAAAATCTGCCTTTTATAGATAATTTCCAGCACCAAGCATCTTCATCTGTATTTGGGTCAATATCAATTTTATTAATTGAAGAATTGAAGATGTTAGTTGCAGGAAATGCTTGTGAATTCCAAGTAGAGTTTTGAATAATAATGTCAACTGAAGCCTTAACTTTTCCAAAGTAATATAGGTTATTCCAGCCTAGTAAGTTGATAAGAGAGTTGCCATTAATCCAAGGGTCAAACCATAGGCTAGTGCATTTACCATCTTTAAATTTGCGCTCTATAAGCTTGGCTCCAATTTCTCTGCAATTAAGAATATTTTTCCAAACATAAGAATAATGGCTTTTGATGGGCATGGACCGGAAATTTTTTGCTTTTGACATACTTGGCCCTCATCCATTCAGCCCATAATGATTTGCCTTCTATGAATTTCCAAAAAAGTTTAAATTTACATGCTTCATGAATATCTGAAAAGTTTCCGATTCCCAATCCCCTAGCTTCCTTGGTTTTTGTTATGGTGTTCCAAGAAATTTTATGAAGTTTTTCATTCCAAATGAAGTTGGTACATAGTTTTTCAATTTTTTCCAATGTTTTTGCTGGAATGTTGTGAGATTGCAACCAGTACATAATGACAGCAATAACTACTGTATGGACAAGTTCAACTCTTCCTGCTATAGATAACATTCTGCTTGACCAGTTGTTAATTTTGTTTTGAATGGTTTGATAAAGTTTGACACAGTCTCTTTCCTTGATCTGATTATTACTGAGGGGTAGACCAAGATATATGACAGGGAGATCACTCTGTTGGAATTTTAAAATGTTGAGAATTTCCATATTGTTCCTGCATTCTTTGCTGAAAAAGATTTTGCTTTTATTTTCATTAATAAGAAGACCAGCTTGATTTTTGAGGTTGTCAAAAAAAAAATTTGATGGTAGCTGCAGAGAGAGTGTCTGCATTTAAAAATATTAGTAAATCGTCAGCATATAATAGATGAGATATACAAGGAATAATTGAGTTAATTGGTTTCATGTTTTTACACATCAGTTCCATTTCCATTTGTAGGGAAAAATACTCCATAGCAATTGTAAATAAATAAGGGGATAGAGGGTCACCTTGCCTGATTCCCCTATTACTGTGTATGAATCCACAAGGAGATCCATTGATAAGAATGGAATAGGATACATTACAGATACATTCCTTAACTAAGTTACAAAAATTTTCATTAAAGCCTAGTTGACCCATCATGAAAATAATAAAATTTCTGTTTATTTTGTCAAACGCTTTGTGAAGGTCAATTTTGAGACACATTTTATTTTTACCAGCTTGGTTAAAATCCCTTAAGAGTTCATGAGATAAAAGAGTATTTTCAACAATAAACCTGTTAGGAATAAAAGCACATGGTTTTTTGAAATGAGAAATTTTAAAAAACATTTAATTCTGCTACTAAGAATAGAGGCAATAATTTTGTAAAAGAAATTACAGCAGGCAATAGGTCTGTACTCTCCCAGACAAGTAGGATTTTTGGTTTTAGGAACAAGAGTTATAAAAGTATGATTTATGTTTTTTAAAAGCCTACCAGAAATGAAAAATTCATTGACAGCCTCAAATAACATGTTTTTTATATCATCCCAGTGAGTTTTGTAAAATTTGGCCCCAAACCCATCAGGCCCTGGGCTTTTATCATCTTTAGCAGAAAAAACATTTTTTTATATCATCAATACAGATAGGAGCAAGAAGAATTTCCTCACTGTTAGAATAAAGAACATACTTAGGGAAAATGGTTGGAAAAGTGTAAGAATTCTCCTCAGTATAAAATAGAGCAGAGAAATAGAGAATAGCTTCTTTTTCTAGTAAAGGGGCATCATTGATGATCTTACCATTACTATTAATTAATTTACCTACATTGTTATGATATTTCCTGCCAGACATTTTAGCATAGAAGAATTTGGTAGGCAAATCCCCTTGAGAAAGCCAATTAACTTTGGCTTTCTGCCTAATGTTAGCAGCTTCAACATGAAGGGAATTGGAAAGATTTTTCTGTAATTGATAGAATTCTTTAATTTTGATATTATCCGAGCTGTCATTATCAATGCTATCTTGTAATTTAGCACAGTCCTCTCTAATTTGATTAATTTCATTATTATTTTTATTTTTGGTACAAATCCAAGCTTTAAGATTATTTTTAGTAAAATGGAGAAAATTTCTGAATTTAAACTGAGCAGAACCATTTGAGGGAAATTGTAAGCTGTTTTGAAAAACCCTTTTATAGTCTGAGTCATAGACCCATCCATTCTTGAATCTAAAAGGAAAAAAATTTCTTGTTGTAGAATTTTGAGATAATGTAAGTTGAATGGGTGTATGATCACTAGTGTATTGAGGTAAAGTGTAGCATTTAAAGTCAGAGAAATGATTTATGAAAGATTTATTGACAAGAATTCTATCAAGTTTACAGTGAATGTTTCTAAATTCACCTGATTTCCAAGTGAATTTATTACCCTTAATGGTAGGCTCAATTAAACCTGTTTTAATGAGAAAATTAGAGAAAAATTCCAGTTTTTTTAATGGAACTGGAATTCCTCCCCTTTTTTCGTGAGCTTTAGTAATTGTATTAAAGTCTCCCATTATAACCCATGGGAGAGAAATATTATAATTAAGATGAACAAGAGAATTCCAGAGTTGAGTTCTTTCATTTTCAAAATTGGAGGCATAAATAAACGAGACAAATATTTGTAAACCCCCTTTATTTTTGAAGCTGCAGTGAATATATTGAATATTGAGGGTGAAATTAAAGAGGTCCCAAATGGTAGGATCCCAAAGAACAATGATCCTACCATTTCCCCCCATTGAATTATTATGAATAAGATGCCAATTATTAAGGTTACTAATCCTAAACAAATCAATGTTTTTATCAGACAATTTGTATTCTAAAATACCTACTAGAGATGGTTTATGAGAAGACAGTAAATTTGAAAGGTCTAATTTCCTCTCAGGAGAATTAAGACCTCTGACATTCCAAGTAATAATATTCATAATTATAAAATATGGTATAAAGGATACTAAAAGGATACAATAGCAGCTATGTCAGGATTTTGCTGTTAATTCCCAAGCTTTCAGTAGCTTTCTCTTCTTTCCTTTTGCAGCCTTTTTTGTTATGAACTTTGAGAAATTCTTCCCATTTTGGGTTTTTAGTAATGTATTTCTTCTCAAAAGAGTTAAGAGTTGGACTGTCTGGATTGCCTTCTGTATTATTATTTATAATTTCATGTATAGACTTTTTCCTGGTCTTTTTCTTTTTGTTTTTGACAGGAGAGGAGGAGACAGAAGAGAATAGCAATCCAGCATTCTCTAGCAAGGATTCAGGCAGAGCACAACTTTCTGAAGTGTTGTTTTTTGAGACTATTTGATAATTTGAAACTGTGTCTTGTTGATTAGAAACCATATCTGTAATTAAAATTGCTTTCTCCTGAAGGGGGGGAGGAAGCAAGAACTGTTCTATCTGATCCCCTTTGTAATGAGCTTGATTACTATTATCTTTCTGGGAATTACCATGATGATCTGAAAGAGCAACTGTTTCAGTCATTTGCTGGTCAGTATCCATGGCTACATTAAGAATTGTGGTTTTAGCCTTATTCTCACTTGAAAAAGCTTGTGGGGGTGAAACTCTCTGATTGCTCAGTCATTTCAGCAAGATTTTTTTCAATATTTCCTTTTGGAGCCTCCGAGCTCGTATTGATTTCAGAAATTTGTAAAAGATTTTCAGAATCTAAATAGTTTGCAGCAATATTATTATCAGAAGAGATCTTTTCCATAATTGATTTTCTTGATTTTGATCGTTTTCAATTTCTGAAATGTCCAAAGAGTTTTGATCCAAATTATTATTGGAAGATTTTTTTTCTTTCCAAACTATTTTCCACGAGCAAGTATCTGAGAGGTGCCCAAAGCAAGCACATTTTTGACATCTAGGAGGAATAAATTCATATTCAATATTTTGTTTGATGCTTTCTCCATCGTGCATGGAGATTAATGTTAGATCTGGTAGTTCATCAGTGGCCTTTATCTCAACTAATATTCTGGCATAGCTAAGACGAGTCTCCTTTGTTGTAGGCTCGTCTAGTTTTAGCGGTTTACCCACTACACTAGCTATGGCGGCAAAAGCCTCCTTATCCCATAATCGGAGGTTTAATTCAGGCAACCTAATCCAGATTGAATAGGTAGAGAGAAGGTCATGATCAAGAATCAGATTCTTGTCCCATCTTTTCAAGATTATTAATTTGCCATTAATAAAGAAGGGGCCATTTTGAGTAACTTTGACACAATCTTGCTCCATTGAGAATCTAATAATAAAGAAGCCATTGTTTCTTGTAAAGATTTCGAAGTTACCCACAGGGTTCCAAGTTTTAGAAACAAAATTCCTGAAATGATGATAGTTTGGACGAGTTCCATAAACATAAGCTATGATAGAGTTGCTCCATTTATCCTCAGTCCTTTTACTTATTTCCTCTTTAACGACCACTATTTTCTTGTCTCCCAATTTGATGGGGGCAGAATAACTGAGATCAATGTTATTGCTAAAGCCACCGTTCTTGACTAAATCTGCCCAGGAAGAAGCTGCCGTTGTTGAATTGAATGTGGCAGAAGGTTGAGTTCTTGGTGTCTTCGACAATTGGCTGGATCTTGATTGCCTATTGGGTGGATTTGGGTACGTTTCCCGTCCTATGGACATGGGTCTATCCGATGATCTATCCGATTGAGTCATTGCTGATCTATGCGAAGGAATCTGAGATTTTGCAGAATTATTTCTACGCCGATTCTTAACTATTTGAAAGCCTTCCTCATCTTGATCAGGTGGTTTATCTTTTGGATTAGAAGGAGGAGAGGAAATGAGAGAGGGATTGAGATGGTGAGGAGAACCTCTAGAGTTCTGATCAGGATTTCTTTCAAAAATTGGGTTATTTTTTATTATCATAGAAGCCATTGCTAATTTTTATAATTAATAGTAGAGATGGGTAAGGTTTTAAGACCGGATTAAAGTGATAGTTAGTCGATTTAAGAAAGCTATATGATACATTATCCCAAATTAGGTGAAAAATATTATACAAATGTACATGTAAACCTCAACTATGATGTAACATTATCTCAAACAACACCAAAAGTTGAACCTTTTGCAGTGATATCAATTTCTATTCTTTGTAGTTATTGAATGCAAGCAAAATAACTACGTAAATAAAAAAAGCGACTCACATTAAATGTTATACACACAAACATATAAAATACAGCATATACAATAGGAATAAGTACTCGTAAACTTGAATTGTCCAAATTTAAGTTTGGAAAAATAGAAGAGGTAACAAAAACTACCTCTACCATTTAATAGAAGAGATTTGTACAACATTGCACTTTTCTTTCTTAATAATAACATCAAAAACGTGAATAAGTAAGCAAATTACAACGCTACTCATAACTTTCAATAAAATTACATTTCTTATATTGTTCTTCATTTTTTTCTCTTTTAAAACAAAGTTTTTGAATCAGAATCCAACATAACAAATTCATCTTTATATGCTTAGGTAAACTTTCATTTCTTTTAACTCATGTCAATCCTTAATTTACTTAATTAGGAAAACTATCAAAGTTTATTTCAAGAACTATTGTATCTATTTTGTTGATTTGGAAAAAAAAATCAAAAAAGGAAAAGTAAAGATAATAAAATTATTATCTTTTTTTATTCTAATTCTATGTAAAGCTCGTAGTGAATTCCATAATTACAACTAATTATGTTTCTTATTGCTTTTATATAACTTCTGTTTAAATTAAATGGGTTATAAAGACAATTGTTGATGCTGTAATGAAGAGGGACGAATTTGTCCCAGAGTCTGAATAGAGTTAACCTTTTAATTATTCCTCTGCCATGTAATATCTTGGTCTCCAGCTACACACTCAAGTTAATTTAAGTAAAAGAAAAAAGGAGCTTATTTGATAAAGATGTAATGTTAGGATTTTCATTATTCATCTACCATTTAAAATCAATAGAGTTGTGTTGTCATCGATATTCATATGATTCTATGAATGCATGTATTAAATAAAAACTGAATTATCCGATTTCAAACTTGCTTTGTAATTGAATAAAGTTTCTTGGATGTTTGATGTTTCTATATATAATGAAAGGTTATGAGTTCAAATTTAATATTGGTTGTTTCATCTATATTCATTGTTTTTTTTAATTTAACCTGTATGCATCAATACAGTATCTAATTTCCTTTTTTTGCGGTTCGGAAATACAATAATAAACATAATTGATTTTATCCTAAGCGGTGGTGCCCCGATGTCTTCATTGTATCATGCCTATTCATTCTTCGCCTGTGACTCTAAATTCATTGATAATTGAAATTGAATGAATGGATAAATACATTGGCAAATTGAACACTAACATTTGGAGATAAAAGGGTATGGTCTCTATAGTGTTTGTATAAATTACAGCTGTCATTCATCCTCACCAAAAATAAATATAAGGTAGTGCACTGTTACTTAGACACTCTTATCATTTTAAGCCTCAAGAGTCCACATAATTACCGAGTAGTGAAATTAGCATCACAGTGCTCAAACAAGATATATGTATTTGGACACCGTACTAAAAGCAAATGATGTAACCAGACAACACATTTCTCTTAATCTGGCCTAATGAACCTTATATTGTGGATGCTAACATGAACTACTCACGGAAAAATCGACAATAAATTATCTAAAATAAACATATTTATTTAAAAATAAAAACAGGGAGTTGTAGTGGCATATGTTGCGGACATGTTTTCGGTGCCATCAGTATATATAATTGATTTTTTTTGTATATTTCAGAAATACAATAATAAACATAACTAGTATAACCGCACAACGGTGGAGAAACCGACCGTTGTGTTATTTGATATCAAAGAAAAAAATATTTGTTAATTTTTTTCTTTATTATTAATTTAGCAAAAAATTAACTGCATTTTAAAAACAACTGAAAGTAATTGAAAATGTGTAAATCAAATTATACCAAGAATTGTAAATGTAGGTCAACTTGATACTGAGGATATGCTATCAATGTATTGATATGAACTACTCATAGACACACACGTATATGTATCAAGAAGGTTCAATATACTTCTAATTTTGAGCTTATTTGTAGATCTAACTCATTAATGAATTTGGAAGAAAAAAAATCAAACAAATATCACCTTAATATACATCATCATATTTTTGAATACCTAATTAAAGAAGATGAAAAATGCAAAAATTGATGTAATAACTAAATCTCATATTATTGAACTACAGTGTTTAAATAAATTACCTAAAAGTACCATTATTATATAAAAAACAAACATTGCTGAAGTAAAAAAAACTAACATCACTGAAATAAAAAAAACTAAACTTTGGATTCTGTCATTGTTGATATTTCTTCTAACAAGAGGCTTGATTCCGCCATATAATCAATAACCGATTGAGACATAACGTTGATTTTTTTGTTTTTTTTCATTCATGTACTCAATTAGGGCAACACCAACTCTGAAAAGACGAGGGTTCCATAACAGCTTCTTTGGTTTTTGTTCGTATATATCTTCACCTTCATCATTCTTAATCTTATAAAGGTCATCAGCAACACAACCTATGATTTCCTCTGCCGGTTCATTGAAAGCAGTAATCCAAGCTACAGCGGTTGGATCATTAATTTTCATTAGCATAATATATCTGCATTAAACAAACATATTATTACATATATTACTAGTTACTATAAATAATTAACTCTTAAATTTTTACCTTAAAATACAAGTGCTTTCATTCTGTTGACATGCTTCACACCAATTTTTGTTCTCTATTTTTATATTACTGCGATATCAAGAAAAATGATGTATGCTGTATGGAAACTTATCATAATACAGTGGCCTAATATTTCCCTGATCGTTTTGCATGTTGAGTTCAAATTCAAGTGTTTAATATGAACAATTACCAGGTGATATTAAAGTGAACATGATACAGGTGCAAAAGGAAATAGGTGCACACCCAACAAACAAGAGGTTGCATAGGAATATTCATCACAAGCTGCAGCTAATACCAAGCCTGCACGCATCATTCGCAAGGCTAGAAGGTTCCTAGAACAAGTTTTTATGCATGAAGACAAATGAATAGGCAGCTGTTTCTCTCTTCTTCTGTTGTTTTAAAATGTATTTCTTTTATTATAAAGTTCGTTATCTGTATGTGGGTTTGGTAACCGTAAAAGTGGCTGCGTGATTTTTGTTATATATGGAATGATGAATGAAATTGCAGGCAGGCTGTATTTAAACTATTGACCAACTACCAATCGGCATTGCTTAGAGCAACAGAAATCCAAATTCAGGATCATCCGCGGAATCTCAAGTACAACCAGCAATCATTCTTTGGATGCACTCAATTTAGAGGTAAACAAATAGCATAAATTATACTCGTGAATGGCACCTTAGTACATATTTGGCTGTAACTAACTATACACATGTGCGCATATTCAGTAAGATGGTCACAGAATATAAATTACAGCATCCACTTCAAGTCATTACAATTTTACAACACAGTCTCAGACTGTCATACATAGAAATACTTCTTTTTAAATATAATTAGTTGTATTATACACCTTTGAAACAGTCTGAAAATCAAAATTGAACTTAAATACGCAGCCTTCAATTGGTACGTTACAGGCTCAACGTTTCTATAACAAGAGTAAAAGATGATACAAATGGGTAGGCCAACTTTATGTCTGTTATGAATTAAAAAAAGAAGCGTGAGAAAAGAATGAAATTAAAATTGCATCTCCAACAATTCGACCATGCCTCTTCCTTATCTTTTGGAAACTTTTAGAAGCATTACCTATGCACTATTGAAGGACCAGACTCGTCAAATTCTGCCTTTGCAATCCACATCTGTCAATTGGGCAATATGTCATAATATAATCAGTATCATCAAGAAATCTACATTTCTGAACAAGAAGTAATATGAACCAGGATTATTTCTACATAATGATGAAAACTGTTCTAAGTATTTTAATATATCTTTTTACTTCAGAAAACTAAACTGCATGAAGCTCAATGCAGCATAGAGTTTTGTCACCAACTTAGCTGTCAGGATAGATAGAAGCAGACTATTCTTTCTGTTATTTGAAATAAAAGTCAAAGATATCAAAATTCTATTTATACCAGTAATCAGACATGCACTATGTGCATATACATTATTTTTGTATGTAACTTAAATTAGATTTACTCAATTTATATCAGGATAAAATATACATTCAAGAAGATGCGAACAAAGTATTTACATTGGTTTACATACTTTCGATTATTGTTCGAAAATTTACTATTTGTTCACATATCATTTGAAATTTTAGATTTATTCAAAAGAACTATAATAATTAATTTTTTCAATAGAAAACGGTTATCTATCATAATGCACAAAAAATATAAACAAAAAAAACATTGTAACAAAAATTGAACAACAACGAGCGATGTGTGAATTGCTTGCTGAATTTGATAATTGAACACTAACTTCTAAAGGACACTATGAAAATTTTCTTGTTATAAAAAGACATTATGAAATTAATTTTCTTTGTTGGTAATATATGAATATAAGTTGGGGAATATATTTTTGAAAAATCTTAAAAACTGACGATTTGAATTTTATTTTGAATCAGCCCTTGTCAGTTTCAGTTCAACTATCAAATTTCAATCTGAAAACTTAGCTCAAATGCTATTAAGAAAATACCATTTAATTCATATTGAAATAGAATATACCATTTCAAATTTTATTGTTTTAAAAGATGATGAAATAATAATTTATCCTCTCTAATACATAAACGTCATTTAATACCTACACAGAGCGACATTTCTAGCATATATGTATGTATAAAAATTACAATATGAACTCTTTGAATCTACGATTCACAAATTTCAAATTAAATTATGCATTTTACTAATGATTTGGATCCCATTTTTAAAAAACTTGTTGGTGAAGATTATATATAACAATGATGTGAAGTAAAATAAGACAAATCATTGCTTATTGCCACCATAAGCACATAGAAACATAGTAGTAAGCCAACCTTTTGGGTATTTGGTGATACATGGGTAATCTTGTGTCATAATACAAAAAAAAATCAGCCATTATCTAGTTACAGTAATGGTGATAACGATATGCCCTCAACCTCATGGGAAATTTGTGATATATGGGTAATTTCTAGTGTTGGAACAGAAGCCATTATCTTGTTATAGTAATGATGATAGTTTGTGCATAGAGAGTCACATCTTACTTGCTAGAAAGTGCTCAATGATGCCAAGATGGATCCACCAGTCCAAACGCTATACTTCCTCCCAGGTGAAGCAACAACTTTAATCTTCATACTACTTGGAGCCAAAGCAGTAATCTCCTTACTCATCCTATCTGCAATACCAGGAAACATAGTAGTTTCCCCCACTAAGCACGATATTCCCATACAAATCCTTTCTTATTTCCATGTCGCATTTCATAATCGAATTATAAGTAGTTTCATGAATACCAGCAGCTTCCATTCCTATCAATGAAGGTTGGAAAAGCACTTCAGGACATCTGAACTGTTCAGCTCCGATGGTGATTACTTGGCCATCTGGAAGCAAATTGGAGAAGTAAACCAAAGAGATGGCTTGGTTAAAAAAAATGAAGTCAAATCTTGTCTAACACCGTAAAGGTTTCATAAAGGAATATGGAGTTTATTGAATTTTTCCTATTTAGCATGCTAGTCTGAAATGACATTCCAATAAATACTTCCAACTAAGGATTGATTGCTCAAATTGGAGAAGTTGATTATGTGATCATGACATAAAAAAGGATAGTTGACCAAACTAATCACAATGAAGAACAGAGCCACAAATACATATTCAACAATGGAGCAAAGAATTACACAAGGGCTAGTCATCAAAATGCACCACTAATTTGTATTTATCAAAGCACTCCATTGATTTTCAATAAAACATTGTAGAATTCAAATTTGTGAACAATTTATACAAAAGATTTGAAAAAAATGGATCCAGGCTAAAACCAAGATCGATTAAGAATTAAGCTATTGGTGTTTACATTCCTCTTCCACCAGAAAGACCAGAGCTCAAATTAAAGCCTAACCAACTGTACTAGCTCTCATTGTTCATAGATTAAAAATTGATTAAAGCTTAGCTGAAATTTGGAAGTGATCTGCACAAAAAAGAATCAGTACAGAGCTTAGCTGAAATTTGAAATGGTTTCACTTGCCATCTCTTGTACATGTTATTTTCTTAGAGTCCTCTGATAAACATTGCTTTTTGAACTACTCATGTTGATTCATCACCACCACTAACAACTACACTTAGTCTGTGACTTGAATATTTTCCATTTTGAGTTTGTTCACAAAATGAAACAATTCAAGAATCAAAACATTTCATAACACATCAGCGATGCAGGAAAAAGAGGATATAAAACAAGAGTAATTAATTACCAATTCAAGATCTACAATACTAATAAAAGGCAAGTTGTATTAAATAAAACTTTAGTTCCGCAGACATGAATTCTTATTTTCACGACTACATGTGAAAGGTAACAACCACTTCAAAGGTAACAACAAAAACTCAAAGATCGCAAATGAGAAAATAAAAAACATAATTTATATATAATCAACTGCTCCCTAAAGTAGGATAGCGAGATCATATTTAACTAAAGGGGAAAACATTATTTGACATAGCAGCATATCATAGAAAAAATTTCAATAATGACCAGGAACTACTAACATCTTGATTATGTCAAGTGAAAGAAAGATTTCATCGAGACAAAGTAAGCTTACATAATAATTGAAGTGGATTTCTACAATACCACTAAATTTTTTAAGACTGGCCGTTCTTTTCTAATTTTGAATAAAAGTGAATTTCTACAATACAAGGTCTGTATACAAACATTGGCTCTTCCGTTTTCATTTCCTTAATACAATTTATTTATTCAAGATTATTTTTAAAATATTTTCATTGTGTTTTAACTATTATTTGAGCACAAAAAATGGCAATCTAATATAAAAAAGTAGGTTAAAAAAAAGAGAATAGATATCTAAAATGCAATTGGATAGTATTGATGCATTACGGCTGAGTTCATCATCGACAAGAATTCAAAGCCCTTTTTGGAATTTCAAATGCAATTTATAAGTAAATAAATCAATCCAGTTCCACATCAAGAAATATTATTACATGAATGAATCTCAATCCATTAAAAACATTAGAAAGTTATACAATCGCAATTTTGCTTAAAAACACATCACGGGACCAACAATAATTCAATCTTTAGTAGGAATCCAAACGCAAAATTTAACAAGTAACAGTGAAAGTAACTTTTAATATCAGAAGTCACACAAGTTAGCAAGGCAAAAGAAGCGCAGGTTCCTGTGTGGAGAGGAAGAAAGCATGTCGAACAATTTCTGGCACTGGATTAGGGTTTTATTTGGTTCAAGGAGAAATAAAGAGGAGTAATAATCGCAGATAGGAACAGAGAAAACCGAAGGGAAAGATTGACCGAAGAAAACAAAAGCGAAACCGCCAAGGGAGAATACGTATCGCGATCAAGATGAGAAAATTTGGGAGAGGAGAAGCATACGGGAAACAAATAAGAAACAGCGGCAGTATTATTTTGGCTGTATTATTTTGGCTTCGGAGAAATTGATTTTGGCTGGTAGAGTAAGCAAACCTCTCTACGGTCGGTTTGATTAATTTTTTGCACTTTGTTGATTGTTGAAAATATTTAGACAGGTGCCCCTATTTTATTTTTCTTCAGCTAATTCTATTTTGCATCATTATACTAGGATGAATCTTCATATAGATCGGTCTGATAAACTTAATTTTTGTTGTACTTACTATAGTGGACAAATCAAATGAGAATTACCTTATCAAACAAGGGGCGCAGAGTCGGGAAACCGAGTTCGGTGAACTGAGATCGAGAACGACGACGGGAAGCGATGTCAGGAAACCAAGATCCAAGATCGTGAACGACGATGGAAGGGGCGATAGCAGAAACTTTCGACGCGAAAATATGGAAGGCGGGCGACGTGCGATGTCAACGAAGGCGATAGAAGGAACGGCCGCGAAAGTAGAGGCGTCGCGGCGATCTGCGACTTGCGATGCCAGAGGAGGATAGGGTTTTTTTTGGAATGGAAATTAATACGGAGGATTAAGGTGGGAATAATGAAAAAAAGGAAGGGGATTGATAGAAGGGAAACCACATTTGGTACAGAGAGGGCGTCCCTTTAACAATCCAGAGGAAAGCGTGCGTAGAAGAGAGGAAGGTGACAGCAAAAACAATTACTAGTCCGTGTAAATAATTAATCAAAACAACTAATTAATCAATGTTATATTTTGAATTGAAAAGAAAATAAAAATATTTTGTGGATTTCGCATTAAAAACATAGCACTAAATGACATTTAAATATTAATAAGTTGAGTTGCGATCAATTTCAAAAAGGAAGTTGTAGGTTTGTAATGTTGAGGGAAAATAAAATTGTCAATGGACAGAGATGGTAAAATAAGAACCATAAGTGATGAAAGATCAATACGTACTCTATAGAAAAAAAATGACGCATTGATTTTACTTAGGATATTTATATTCAAATTATCTTGCAATTTTTTTTTTAAAAAAAGGATGAAAAGTGTAACGGTCCGGGAATTTTAACGGTTTTAAAACGTAATTAACTGAATTTTTGTGAAATTTTAAATAATTGAATTAGAAAATAAAAATTTGATATTTGAAATACGTCTATTTTAACATAGCAACTGAAAATTTTTTATTGGAAAACATGAATGTTAGTTCTATTGTGTAATTTCAATTTCAATCGGTTAAAATTGATGTAAATAAAATGTTTTCGAAATCTGAATATTTTTATAAAATAAAAATGTTTATCATTTTTTGAGTAAGTTGTCATAATTCGTTTCTTCAAATTTGAACCTCTCTAGCCCTGTTTATCTTATTTCCAGCGTTTTAGCAGCATTTTCGGTACCGAATATTGACTTTTGATAGGATGGTCATACCACTGATATCTGTATACCGTTTTGATCGTCTCGTCGTGCTGATCTCCGCAGTATATTCGTTTGTGTAGTTCGGCATCCAGTACATAGCGAAATCTGCAAAACGATTGCCACATCGGTTCCGCAATTGGACCTTTTAGCTTCCCATACTCTTTCATATTTCACCGTATAACCAATGGTCACTACCTTTAATATCCCTTGATATTAGAGCTTCTCCAACTGTTGTACCAAAGATCCAAAAATTGGATATCTGCACTCAAAAGTTGTTCCAACAGATAGGGGTGTTACGGTTGCGGCAACCGTCATTATTACCACCAACCGTAACCGTTGTTGACGGTTATAAATTTTTATAACCGTTACCGCAACCGTCTATGATGGTTAACCGTCGTATTTTCAATATTGAAGCATGTCGTACATATATTTTCAATTATATGTATTATTGATGATAAATTGATATAGCTTTAACTATTTTTTGCAAATTTATTTATTTTTTATAAAACGATCAATATGCATGCACATGTTATTAGTTCATGAAGACACATATTATTAATGTACAGGCTATTCCTTTAACTTAAAATACTAATTTTTATACTTTAATTTTAAATATTACAGAAAACAATCATGTATGGTTGGTATGGTTAACCGCGGTTTTCAAATTCTTCAACCGTTACCGTAACCGTTACCGTTATAGATGGTAACCGTATGAACGGTTGGTACGGTTGAGCGGTTGAGCGATTCAACCGTAACAGCCCTACCAACAGAGGCCGGAAATTTGAATAGTGTGGAAAGCGGGGAGGAAAGTGCGGGAATATCGGATTTGTTGAGGCGTCTGTTAAACAGGCGCCTAGGAGCCAGGCGTCTGTTTAACAGGCGCCCCATAATGAGGCACCTGTTGAACAGGCGTCTGGCTCACATGCGCATGTTTAACACACGCCCTTATTCCCCCCACAACAGCTACGGCGCATGTTCAACGGGCGTCTGACCTTATTTCCATTCTATATTTGCCTTTGAAAAAAAAAGAGATATAAAGTTTATTAAGCAAGATTGTATATGAAATGTAAACCTGCTCTTACCTCCTTCATGGCTGAAACTAGCCACCTCCTCCTCTAAAATAATAATAATGTTTCATGTATAAAAATTTGCATTCATGTTCTGTGCTCCATCTCCCTTCGACCATACTCCAACCCTTCCTTCAACTTCCAACCAAACCATATGCGAGCCTACCCTCTCCAAGTCCAGTTCACCGCATCCAAACCCAGCCTCTTCCCCACGAAAACGAGCTGCAACCACACACGCAAACTGTCAACCCTCTCGAACACTCCGCCATTCACACCTCCTCTACATCTCAAGGCAGCCATCCTCCCTTTTCATGTGCTCAACCCTCCAAGGTCAGCCTGCTCGTTTCTCCAGATTTTTTCGCTCCTCCCCCTCATGGCCTCTGGCCGCACCTTGCTTCCATCACCACTTCAACTGAGCGTAAGCCCATTCTTTGTTTAGTATCTTTTATTTTACGTATATTTTATAGCTTATACATATGTTGTATATATATAGTGAGTGGTGAGTTAGTATATATATAAATATCGTTATGGGTATTGTTTTAAAATATAATATATATATATATATATATATATATATATTTGCTTACGTATATACGTTAGCTATATATGTTAGTTTTTATAAAAAAATTAAAAAATGTTAGTTATATAAGTATAATATGACAGTGTATATTATGTCAGTTTATATAATTGAACAACTGTTAGTTTATATAGATATTTATACACTACAAGAACGGCACCTGATAGCGACGGCTTTTAGCCGTCGCCGGCCGACGCTAAATGCCGTCGCTATTTACCTCGTCGTCCAATAGAATCGCAACGGCTTTAACGACGGCTCCGTCACCTAAATAGCGACGGCTCGCGACTGCAAATGTGCCACGTGGAAATTTTCCAACGTCTAATTGGCGTCACTAGCCGTCGCTAAGCGACACAAACCTTTTGCACTTTGGCCGTCGCTAGTCGTCGCTATACTGAACAAAATTCTGTGCACTTGCACAGCCCATATACACTTCAAACAATAACCATCAAATACCATCATCACAGCCACTATACACTATATTCATCAACTATAACCATCATATATCCATCATATAACATCACTATACATTCAAACAATATAAAATCCAACAAAACCAAACAAAATCATATACAATCCCAACAACAATACATATCATGTCAACCAATACAAGTCATCAAAATATGTACATAGTTTCCCAACCAAAATGTGTACATAGTTTTCCAACCACAACTACAAACCGTTAACCCAAACAAACCGTTAACACAACTACAAGTCATCAAAATATGTACATAATATCCCGAAATATATATACACCAAACCAACCAAAATGTGTATATACCAAACTGTAACATGAGCAAACAAGCATACCTACTCCTCACCATCGCTGCCATCCTCTCCAGGCATCCTCCCATGTTGTTGCAAATAACCTGCAATCCGCTCATCCAGCTGTTGCTCGAATAAACTCTTCCTCCAATCATTTATATCATCCACTATTTTCTCCAACTGAGCAATCTCCTCTTCTTGCTGGGACCTCCTGTATGCACTCTGCGATCTCATCGCCTGTAACATAGTTCATAATTATTTATAAATTAGTATATATATATATATAATATTATTAAAATTATTTAACTATTCATATGCATGTGTAAATTTATATATTAGTACATGTCAAAATTTACATCCAGATTTCCATAGGTATACCGCACATTGGTCCGAGAAGGTGGGTCAATAATAGCATCCCAGATATTGTTCGCCTCCTCTAGCGTAAGCTCTTCCCGACCAGTGGACTGTGCTACCCGAGCCCGCTCAGCTTCGTACCTCTCCTGCGATTACAAACAATTATTTTACACGATAAAAACCAAATTTCAAGTTTTTGAAAATAAAATAAGACAAAATATTGTCTCGCGGCATGCGTCACCTTGAACAACTCGGCCATAGTGGGCTCGCAGTTGTATCTCGCGGCCTGAAAATATATAAATATTATTGCTAATCTGATTATAAAATATTTTAATAAAATGTAAACATAGTTTATAAATTTAATTACCAGCTCTCTCTTATGCTCCTGGAAGGATTTGGAGCCACCACGGTGCAATGCAGGATTTTTATTCCTGTTAGTCCGGTTCCGCGTAGATAATTCCTACAAATTAAGATAAATTATCACGTATATATCTTGCGAGATTTATATTAGATTTAAATAACAAAGCAAATATATATTACTTACTTTTACTGCCGGAGTGTCCCAAAGCCGAAGAACATCAGTCCATACACCGTCACTCATCCAGTTCGGCTTTTTGCCTGAATTCTTAGCCTTGGACAATGTATCCCTGTAATTTTTCCTCATTCTTTTGTTCCAGTGATTTAAGAAAACGTCCATGTTGTCAGGGTCAACGCGGACTGCAGCCTGTAAATTGAAATTATTTTAAGTTATATAGATTATATTAATTTACAACTAAAATTCAAACTACTACTTACAAGTAAATCGGCATGTATTGCGTTCTTGATAAACTACTACTTACAACTAACCATGTTAATCGCCAACACTAATTATCTACATCAACCATTTATTCAACTTCATGATAAACTAATTAATCTAATACCTAATTTAACTTCATGATAATAAACTAATTAATCTACCAAATCAACATACAACACTACTAATACCTAATTTAACAACATTACTAATACCTAATTTAACAACAAATCCTAATTTAATTAGGGTTTAAACTAAACCTAAAAACATCAAATTTACATTCAAAATAGAGATTAGAAGCATACCTAGGCGAATTTGGGTGATTTGGAGGCGGCGGAAGGCGGGGCGGCGGTGACGGGGGGCGGCGGATTGGGGGAAGGAGGGTTTAATTTTGGTGGAAAAGGAATGAAAGTTCTGCTCGTGGGAAGCAGCCTGTATATTTCGTATAGCGACGGCTAGCGACGGCCGCATTTTTTAGCCGTCGCCAACCGTCGCAAACGCCTGCCGCTATATGACGCCGTTTTAGTAGTGATATAAGTACATAAATATGTTAAATTGCATAGATATTTTTATTGGATATGTATAATCTACCTATATTTATTCTGCATGCATTTTTGTTTCACCTGTACATATACTTTACTCTTGTTTTATGGTCTGCGTAGTTGTTTAGAATATATATATATATATATATATAATGTATATAATTTTTTATGTATATATTGTGTACATAGTTATGCAATATGTTGTTTATCCTTTTATACTTTTATGTAAAATCGAGTTGTACATATGCTTTTATACAAGACCAGTTTTCAATTTACTCAATATACATATGATATGTTATGTTGATATTTTGAATGGACTAATATATAGTATATAAGTATTTAGCATTTTTAATATGTATATATATATATATAAGTATTGATTTTATAATAAAGTAACTTTTTCATACTTTCATTTGTATATATATATATATTACAATAAAGTAAGTTTATATGGATTTTTATAATCAATATTGATCTTAAAGTATTATATGTATGTAAGTTTATATATATTAGTTTATATATACAAGTATACATTAGTTTGGTTTCCAAATATATATACATTGATTTATTTTAAATATATGTTTTAAATTGATTTTTTTAGAAATTATATATATAAAACATACACTTTGTTTCATCGATCTCTTGTTCATCTTATCTTACCATCTCAATATCGATTTGTCGCAATAATTCCTAACTTGTCGCTGTTCCGTGTGTGTATCTGTGTCTGTGTCATCTTCTTGTTTCTCTAGCCTCGAAAGGTGAGCAATCACTCACGATTAACATTCTTATATTTATTAAATTTGATTTCACTTGAAAACGACAATTGAAATATGCTGTTGAAATTTAAATTGCTAGTTATTAAATTGTTAAATATGATATGTCATTATCTGCAATTGTTCACCTGTGATATGACACCATATCCTGCTGTATATATTTTGTTTAATTTTATCACTGATGATATATGCCTATTATTGATATGTTATATTTTATCATATTTGTTCTCACTTTGCAAGTTCCCTGTTAATTTAGAAGTCCCTATGGGTTGAAATGATACATACCCGAACGATTTTGTAGATTAAGGGAAAATCGTTATGGGTTGAAATGATAAACCCAAGCGATTTTCATTTAATTTAAATTTTGGGATTGCGGGTTGAAATGATATATACTCGTAAATATTTGAATTGCGGATTGAAATGATAAATATCCTTATCACTTGACCATAGGATAGAAAATTATGTATGGACACCGTTGGTCTATATTTTGAAAAATGATTTCCAAAGTTTTGAAAGAAAATATATTGGTTTTAATAAATATTGATTTTTAAGATATAATATGTATAAATGTTATCTTTATATATGTCTAATTTTTTTTATTTTGAAACTATATGGTTTAAAAATTTTAAATTTATAAGTTAGTTTTAAAAATATAATTTTTTTTAAGATTTTACCTACGATTTTATTATTTTAAAAATATATAAAAATAAATTTAATATAAAAATAAATTTAATAATAAGAATTAATTTAATAAATTTTAATTTAATTAGTATACAATATATTTAAGTATTTACTTAGATTTATATTTTAAAATAGATTTATAACTTTAATAATAAAAGTTGGGAAGATAAATTAATGTTGACTTGGAATTTAAATTGGTTAATAATCGAATTTAAATAAGAATTTATGTGAACTTATTGATTTTGAGATTTTGAAAATTTTGATTTATAACTTGATACGATAAAAAGGTGATTAAATGAATATTCTCAATTTTTAAATAAAATTGAGATTGAATATTTAATATTGATTTAAATATATAAAATGGGGATTTTAAATAAATTTTTATTAAAAAGATTAAGTGAATACTTTCCAATTTGAATGAAATTAAAGTTAACTGTTGAAATATAAGTGAAATTTATATTATAAATGTTTGAATATTTTAATTTGAACCTTATTGGATTGAAGAGATAGTTCAAACCTGGATTCGAAATTTGATAAAGATTAAAATGGTTTATTAAGATTTTGAATTGAATCTTTAACCCTTTAAATTGAAAGTGTGAACAAGGATTGATTTAAATTGAATTTTGGAATTTAAGCTGATTTGAATCGATTTGTGAAATTGGAGGAAACTATTTTTATTATATAAATTATTTTAATATATAAACTATTTTAATTTATAACTATTTTAATATATATACTATTTTCAATATCTAAACTGTTTAAGTCGTAAGTGTTATGATTTCAAAAGTGCTATGATTTCCAAAGTGTTATAATTTCAAAAGTGTTATGATTTCGAAAGTGTTATAATTTTGGAGTGTTACGGTTCTAGAAATGAATATTATTTCAAGTGAATAATGATATCAAATTGATATGGTTTTGAAATGAATATGATATTTGATATGAAGTATAAACTATTTGAAATGAAATGACCACGGTGTGAAATAAGCGTTTGGTTGTTTTGGAGACCGGGATTGGATATTGTCATACTCTCTGCCAATACCGAAAACCACTTTAACAATTGTGTACGTGGTGGAGATTCTAGAATGAAGTAGGATGGTTTGGTGACGATTCTATATGGTATTTACGTAGCCCTGACTCCCGTGAGTCAGCTTGATGCGGCTAAAACAGGAGCCACGCCGGGCCAAGTGAGGTCATTCCTCCTATCGACACATTTCTTCGATACCATTCTATTGATTTTGTGATTTGATTGGGTGCACCTTTGATTTAGGAGTGTGTCACGAGGTGGGCGGTAGTAGCTGCTATGCGTTACCACCAGTCCGGATCCGCAAACGGTATATCTACCCTGGCATTGCCTCGAGTGCCTTGTCGCATGCCCTATCGCGCCTTCTACGAGTTTGGTTTGTACCATACCTATGGACTGGCCTCTGATAGCCCTCCAGTTTACGGAGGAATTACGGTACTGTATAGACTATGGGAATATATAAAAATGTGTTAAGGGGGTTATGGGTAACGCCTTAACGCTATTTTAATAGTTTTACTTTACTATAGACATATTATAATAGCGTATATTACTACATAGTAGATAGTTCCACGGATCCTTAGAGGATGGAAATCTCAACTATCCTTTAAGTTAATTGTATTTCAGTTGACATTTCAATTGAGTTGAATTTATTGATATAAGAATGATAATCCTGACTCGAGTGTTTTGTGTTTTGCTTTACGCTCGGGTAAGACCGAGTGTCACAGCATTTGGGACCCACCTTTGGAGTTGGAGCTTCACTTGGAGATACATCTGTATCTATTCAGCTTTCAGTTATCCAGTTGTTTTGTTCAGACTTGTCATCTGTTTGTATTCGAGACTACATTGTATTTGAGATATTCTGTTGTATTTTATTTCAAACTCTGATGTTTATGTAGTGGCTTCATGAACTACTATTTATCTATTCCGCTGCTTATTGTTGTAATACTCTGTGTCTGTGATTCTGTGATGGATTTATTTACTGTATATGCTGAGTTTTGCCAAATATAAATTAACAATCTGACATTTTGGGCAATTCAAGTCTGACATGTGTGGATGCGAATGGTTCGAAATACCAGGTCGTTACAAGTGGTATCAGAGCTCTGGTTTAGGCAAAACTTAACATATAGAGTAAATTTAATTACAGAATCACGTTTCGTTCGAGCTTAAGTTTCTTCCTCTTTGACTCGGGTTCCTTTGAATTTTGGAACTCTCTCTTTATTCTGAAATCCATTCCGGTCCCTTTCTGTTAGTATTCTTTTTGATACCGAAGCATCCCATAACTCCATTTCTGTTCTGACAACCTTAATATGATTTGTAAAGCGGTGAACTCCTTTGCAACAGGCGTCGATTCACCGGAGATTTTTCATCCTTGGTTTAGATGCTATTATTTCTTGGAAAGCCCAAACCGTCTCTAGTAGACGATCAGGATAATTCCCTTGTAATTTTGAATCCACCCTGATAATCAGAGATTATCCTGATATTGGGTGAATTCACTTCTCTTTCCTTCAAGCGGGAGATTGAATTTTCGCATCGATCTTATTCCTGAAATCTCGGTTGACCCGGTTAAGGTCACCCGCGATTGATATTAGTCTATCCATCTTCCTCTTTTGTAATTTAATTACCTTGTCTTCCTTTTGAACCTGTCTTCTTAATTAGAATTTTTCTCTGATTTGGTTCCTCCAACTTGAATCTCTATCCTCATCTTAAAATCCATCCTTGAATCATCGAGTGAGGGAGTGTATTTGTAATTAATATAAAAATATCTTATAGTGTGTTGTTTGAGTTGTTAAGTTTGAATTTTGGGTTTTGATCGATTCGTCTGGCCAACGCTATCGATAGGAATTCCAAAACACTTGAACTGAGCAAACTGACACAATATTGCTTTCAAAATTGGTAAATGAAATAAATTTTACATAATTATATATATATATATATGTATAACTTTCTGAAATTAAATTCTTAAATGAATTGGTTGTTGGAAATGTTAGTATTTGATTTTCATTTATTGTTTTGTAAACCATTGACTATTGCCACATAATATAAATAAATGGAATTATAAAACATGGTTTATAAATTGATTTGGAATTGAAATAAATTTAAATTAAGAAATCGTGAATTCAATTTCCGGATATTTTAGAAAATTTGGTTTTTAAAATTTTAGAGTATATTATTTAAAGGTATTTTCGAATAGAAAACGTTTCCAAAGAATTTTAAAAGTTTAAATCAGTACCCTCCTCTGTTGTCGCTAAAAAATAATTTCGGTGATGACTGTAGCATCATCGACATTCATTTTCGAGTCTCGGAGTGGAGAGACCACTTGGTAGCTTTGCTACACTTTTGTTTGGAAAATGGATTTGGTTTGAAATTCCTTGAGTATGATTTGATGTACAAAATATATATATGTATATAATTATTTCAAAATAGTTTGAAGTGAAACCAGAAATTTGAATCTTAAGTTCGATATTAATAAATGGTTTCAATTATTGAAATAAAGTGAAATTTTTGAATAATTGGAATACCTAAAATGATAAATGAAATTAAACCAACTTGAAATAGTTGAATTTGAACAAAACTTATTTGTATAATACTAAATTGCATTCTAATATATATAACTTACCTAAAATAATTAAAAAGTTAAAATGTTAGGGTGAATATATAATTAAAGGCTATACAAGAAGAAAACTTAAGTAATAAATTGTTCGAACTAAAATCTGGCTTAACATAAATGTTGTAAATAAAAGGGAAGTTTGTATAGTGTTTGATTACACTCAGAACCATAACATAACTTACCTAGAAATAGTTAAATGCTAATGAGAATAAGAAATTGAATAGTATACAATATTAATGCAAGTGATAAGATGTTCAAGTATGAAATTTTGTTAAGGGTATTATAATTAAAATTTTAGTAGTTATGATAGATCTTTATTCACTTAATCTATGTTAAGTGAAATAAATTAAATAATAAAATACTATTTAAATAAATAAATATGAACTTAGAATAGTTAAAATTGAATCTTTAGTGGAATCAACTCAACTGAAGATAAATAGATTTAATAAATGAGTTAAATCAAATAAATTCTGTTTTGAAAGAAAATTTTGTAACAAATGTAATAAATTGAAATCAAATCAACTGAATGAAAATCCATTGAATTGAAATCAACCAAAATGTGAATACAATGAATAATTATTGATTAAATAAAATAGATTGAAACCAAATTTGTTAAATATTAATAAATTTAAAACTGATAAAATTTATATGGTTTTAAATTAATTATTGTATTTTGTATTTTAATCTATCTTTTCTTTCTGATTGTTCATATTCTCCTACCTCGTTTTCTTTTTGGGGACGAAAAGTTTTGAGTGGGGTAGAGTGTAACGACCCGGGAATTTTAACGGTTTTAAAACGTAATTAACTGAATTTTTGTGAAATTTTAAATAATTGAATTTGGAAATAAAAATTTGATATTTGAAATACGTCTATTTTAACATAGCAACTGGAAATTTTTTATTGGAAAACATGAATGTTAGTTCTGTTGTGTAATTTCAATTTCAATTTAAATCAGTTAAAATTGATGTAAATAAAATGTTTTCGAAATCTGAATATTTTTATACAATAAAAATGTTTATCATTTTCTAAGTAAGACGTCATAATTCGTTTCTTCAAATTTGGACCTCTCTAGCCCCGTTTATCTTATTTCCAGCGTTTTAGCAGCATTTTCGGTACCAGATATTGACTTTTGATAGGATGGTCGTACCACTGATATCTGTATACCGTTTTGATCGTCTTGTCGTGCTAATCTCTGCAGTATATTCATTTGTTCAGTTCGGTGTCCAGTACATGGCGAAATCTGCAAACCGATTGCCACATCGGTTTCGCAATTGGACCTTTTAGCTTCCCATACTCTTTCATATTCCACCGTATAACCAATAGTCACTACCTTTAATATCCCTTGATATTAATATCAAACTTTTACCATTCCACCGGTTGCTTTTATTTTGGTTCATTTCTTTTCATCTCTTGCTTTGCCTTTCTTCTCCGTTTTATATTTGCCTTTGAAAAAAAAGGATATATAAAGTTAATTAAGCAAGATTGAATATGAAATGTAAACCTGCTCTTACCTCCTTCATGGTCGAAACTGGCCACCTCCTCCTCTAAGATAATAATAATGTTTCATGTATAAAAATTTACATTCATGTTCTGTGCTCCATCTCCCTTCGACCATACTCCAACCCTTCCTTCAACTTCCAACCAAACCCCATGCGAGCCTCCCCTCTCCAAGTCCAGCTCACCGCATCCAAACCCAGCCTCTTCCCTATGAAAACGAGCTGCATCCACACATGCAAACTGCCAACCCTCTCGAACACTCCGCCATTCACACCTCCACTACATCTCAAGGCAGCCATCCTCCCTTCCCGCGTGCTCAGCCCTCCAAGGTCAGCCTGCTTGTGTCTCCAGATTTTTTTGCTTCTCCCCCTCACGGCCTCTGGCCGCACCATGCTTCCATCACCACTTCAACTAAGCGTAAGCCTATTCTTTGTTTAACATCTTTTATTTTACGTATATTTTATAGCTTATACATATGTTGTATATATATAGTGAGTGGTGAGTTAGTATATATATAAATATCGTTATGGGTATTGTTTTAAAATATAAAAATATATATACTTATGATTTTATTATTTTAAAAATATATAAAAATAGATTTAATATAAAAATAAATTTAATAATAAGAATTAATTTAATAAATTTTAATTTAATTAGTATATAATATGTTTAAGTATTTACTTAGATTTATATTTTAAAATAGATTTATAACTTTAATAATAAAAGTTAGGAAGATAATTAATGTTGACTTGGAATTTAAATTGGTTAATAATCGAATTTAAATAAGAATTTATGCGAACTTATTGATTTTGAGATTTTGAAAATTTTGATTTATAACTTGATACGATAAAAAGATGATTAAATGAATATTCTCAATTTTTAAATAAAATTAAGATTGAATATTTAATATTAATTTAAATATATAAAATGGGGATTTTAAATAAATTTTTATTAAAAAGATTAAGTGAATACTTTCCAATTTGAATGAAATTAAAGTTAAATGTTGAAATATATATAAGTGAAATTTATATTATAAATGTTTGAATATTTTAATTTGAACCTTATTGGAATTGAAGAGATAGTTCAAACCTGGATTTGAAATTGATAAATATTAAAATGGTTTATTAAGATTTTGAATTGAATTTTTAACCCTTTAAATTGAAAGTGTGAACAAGGATTGATTTAAATTGAATTTTGGAATTTAAGCTGATTTGAATCGATTTGTGAAATTGGAGGAAACTATTTTTATTATATAAATTATTTTAATATATAAACTATTTTAGTTTATAACTATTTTAATATATATACTATTTTCAATATCTAAACTGTTTAAGTCGTAAGTGTTATGATTTCAAAAGTGCTATGATTTCCAAAGTGTTATAATTTCAAAAGTGTTATGATTTCGAAAGTGTTATAATTTTGGAGTGTTACGGTTCTAGAAATGAATATTATTTCAAGTGAATAATGATATCAAATTGATATGGTTTTGAAATGAATATGATATTTGATATGAAGTATAAACTATTTGAAATGAAATGACCACGGTGTGAAATAAGCGTTTGGTTGTTAAAGAGACCGGGATCAGATATTGTCATACTCTCTGCCAATACCGAAAACCACTTTAACAACTGTGTGCGTGGTGGAGATTCCAGAATGAAGTAGGATTGTTTGGTGACGATTCTATATGGTATTTACGTAGCCCCGACTCCCGTGAGTCAGCTTGATGCGGCTAAAACAGGAGCCACGCCCGGCCAAGTGAGGTCATTCCTCCTATCGGACACATTTCTTCGATACCATTTTATTGATTTTGTGATTTGATTGGGTGCACCTTTGATTTAGGAGTGTACACGAGGTGGGCGGTAGTAGCTGCTATGCGTTACCACCAATCTGGATCCGCAAACAGTATATTTACCCTGGCATTGCCTCGAGTGCCTTGTCGCATGCCCTATCGCGCCTTCTATGAGTTTGGTTTGTACCATACCTATGGACCGACCTCTGATTGCCCTCCAGTTTATGGAGGAATTACGGTACTGTATAGACTATGGGAATATATAAAATTGTGTTAAGGGGGATATGGGTAACGCCTTAACGCTATTTTAATAGTTTTACTTTACTATAGACATATTATAATAGCGTATATTACTACATAGTAGATAGTTCCACGGATCCTTAGAGGATGGAAATCCCAACTATCCTTTAAGTTACTTGTATTTCAGTTGACATTTCACTTGAGTTGAATTTATTGATATAAGAATGATAATCCTGACTCGAGTGTTTTGTGTTTTGCTTTACGCTCGGGTCAGACCGAGTGTCACAGCATTTGGGACTCACCTTTGGAGTTGGAGCTTCACTTGGAGATCCATCTGTATCTATTCAGCTTTCAGCTATATAGTTGTTTTGTTCAGACTTGTCATCTGTTTGTATTCGAGACTACATTGTATTTGAGATATTCTATTGTATTTTATTTCAAACTCTGATGTTTATGTAGTGGCTTCATGAACTACTATTTATCTATTCCGCTGCTTATTGTTGTAATACTCTGTGTTTGTGATTCTGTGATGGATTTATACCATACCTATGGACTGCCCTCTGATAGCCCTCCAGTTTACGGAGGAATTACGGTACTGTATAGACTATGGGAATATATAAAAATGTGTTAAGGGGGTTATGGGTAACGCCTTAACGCTATTTTAATAGTTTTACTTTACTATAGACATATTATAATAGCGTATATTACTACATAGTAGATAGTTCCACGGATCCTTAGAGGATGGAAATCTCAACTATCCTTTAAGTTAATTGTATTTCAGTTGACATTTCAATTGAGTTGAATTTATTGATATAAGAATGATAATCCTGACTTGAGTGTTTTGTGTTTTGCTTTACGCTCGGGTCAGACCGAGTGTCACAGCATTTGGGACCCACCTTTGGAGTTGGAGCTTCACTTGGAGATACATCTGTATCTATTCAGCTTTCAGCTATCCAGTTGTTTTGTTCAGACTTGTCATCTGTTTGTATTCGAGACTACATTGTATTTGAGATATTCTGTTGTATTTTATTTCAAACTCTGATGTTTATGTAGTGGCTTCATGAACTACTATTTATCTATTCCGCTGCTTATTGTTGTAATACTCTGTGTCTGTGATTCTGTGATGGGTTTATTTACTGTATATGCTGAGTTTTGCCAAATATAAATTAACAATATGACATTTTGGGCAATTCAAGTCTGACATGTGTGAATGCGAATGGTTCGAAATGCCAGGTCGTTACAAAAAGAATAATGAATATGAACAATGGTGACTAAAAAAATAAGAGGTTGGTAGAAATAAGAAAAGGCCAAAAATTAAATTATTCTATCGAGACATAAACAAATTCATAAAGTTTGGGTTACTTTCATATTAACCGTTTTATATAGCCTATATTTGCATGGATCGTTGAGAAGTTTGGATTTTCTTTTTAATTTGTAAGAGAAATAAATTAAGCTTTATAAGATATAAGTTAAAGATATGTCTAAATCATCTCACCTTGACACCTCACTGTGGTTTTTTGCCACTTTATATATGATATGACGTATAATTTTCATCAGTCCATATTCGTATTGGGATTTTACAAACATGGACGAATATTCTTATATTCTCACATATATTGAAGGTATGTAATCTATAATGAAGGAATATTTACATTTAAAGCAGATTGTTTATAGATATGAAATATAAAAAATTGGATTATACACAGAATAAGAAAAAAAATAGTAAATTGAATGGGAAAGAAAAAATCTAATGAGTTGAGTGGAAAATGTTGAATATCACTGAAGTTTAAACCTTAACATCATATCATACGAAAATTTCTTATGATTGAATTATGCAAAAGAAATTGTAATATGATTTTTAGTTTTAGTGGTATCCTAATTTAAAGAGAAACATAACGAAAGACAGAAACAAAGCGAGAAAATATTTTACTTTTTATGAGGAAAAATAAACATTTACTTAGGGTTTGAACTTTATAAAAAAATAGAATTGAATAAAATGAGTAAAACTAATAAAAAAGCAAAGTCATAAGGACATGCCGAGAAACCTAAATATATACAAATGATTCAAAGAGAAATAAGTATATTAATTCTAAAACTATGCAAAAAATACAAAAGGATTAGGAGAGATCTAACTTTAATATATTTGTGTGTGTATGTGTGTGTAGCATTTTGAGTTCTTATAGAGTTTGAGGCTAAAATGAAAGAGGGAAAATATATATTAGAGATTTGTGAAAGATATGGCTTTAATATATACTTTAGAAGTTATGATTTCATTTTGATTCCATGTGAAGTTCAAGATTAAAGTGAAAAATAAATGTAGTATGGAAGAAAGCGATTAGAGATTTTATTTTAGTAGGAAAAAAAGAATATTTTTGGTTAGGGACTGAACTACATAGATATGTTAATGGAATCGAATGGGAAGAATGAAAAAATGCAAAACTAATATTAAAGTTGAAAATTACTAAGCAACTAAAATTTCAAATTGATTTCGTTTAACTTCTTTTAAAAATCAAACACAACTTAGAAACCATCCATTATTTTTCAAGAGGTTTAATATAAAAAATTTGACTTTCGACATTGTTTATTTTCATCATCAATTTCTATAAATTAGATTATGCATGTTTGGAGAACAAAAGATCCAAAAATGAACCTACAAAGTAAGTTGAGATTATTCATTGTAAAAGAACTAATAAATAACTGAAATCACTTTAAAAAATTTAGTTGCACATCTAAAATCATAATCTGAACTTAATTTATAAAAATAATAAATAAAAATATATTGTAAAGATTTTATTTTTGATGAGAAAAAATAAAATTTTTCTTTGGGTTTGAACTTTATTGAAAAATAAAATAGAATTGAATAAAATTAGTAAAATTAATAAAAATTGGAAGTCGTAAGGATATGCTGAGGCACCTGAATATGTACAAATGATTCAAGGAGAAATAATGATATTAATTCTAAAACTATGGAAAAAAATACAAAAGGATTAGAAGAGATCTAACTTTAATATATTTGTGTGTATGTGTGTAGTATTTTGAGTTCATGTAGGGTTTGGGACTAAGAAGAAGATAAAATGAAAAAAGAAACAAATAGATTAGAAATTTGTGAAAGATTCGACTTTAGTATATACTTTAGAAGTTATGACGCCATTTTGATTCCATGTGAAGTAGCCAAGATTAAAGTGAAAAATAAATGATAGTATGGATGAAAGCGATTAGAGATTTTATTTTAGTTGGGAAAAAAGAATATTTTTGGTTAAGGATTGAATTATATAAATATGTTAATGGAATCGAATGGGAAGAATGCAAAATAGGCGAAGCTAATGTTAAAGTTGAAAATTACTAAACAGCTAAGATTTGAAATTGATTTCAGGTCACTTATTTTAAAACTCAAATACAACTTACAAACCATCCACTGTTTTTCAAGAGGTGCGATATAAAAAATTTAAGTTTCAACATCGTTTATTTTCATCATCAATTTCTAGCAATTAGATTATGCATATTTGGAGAACAAAAGATCCAAAAATAAGTCCACAAAGTAAGAAAAAAGCAATTTGGTTTAGTAGACTTGAGATTATTCGCTGAAAAAGAACTAATAAATAATTGAAAACACTTTAAATATTTTAGTTGCACATCTAAAATCATGATCTAAACTTAATTTATAACAATAATATATAAAAATATATTGTACCGATCCATACTTATTTACAGGGAAAAGAAAGAAGAAAATAAAATAAACTCTAACTATGTTGTGTCGTATGATTCTGAAATAGTGTACCGGCCTATCGTTCCAAAAAATGAATCCAACATCAATGAAAAGTGAAGACTTGCGATGATTCAGAGCAAATTATTTATAGATGTGGAATATAAAAAAATGAGTTATACATAGAGTAATAAAAAAATCTAGTGAACTGAATGGAAAAGAGAGTTGAATATTATCCAAGTTTAAACCTTATCATCACATTATGAGACCCTTTCTATGGAATCAGAGGTTAAAAAGAAATTGAAATGAATGATGGAAATAAAGAGAACATATATTTTATTTTTGATGAGAAATAAGAAACTTCTTCTTAGGGTACGAACTTTCCAAAAAAAGAATAAAATTGAGTAAAATTAATAAAAGGGTAAGTCAAAGGGACATGATGTTACATAAGAATATATTAAAGCTAGTTAAATGACAAATTTTGGAGGTGTAAATGTGCAATCGTACACATGAATAAAGAAGGAATAAATTTTAATTCCAACTTTAATTAATAGATTATTTTGAGTTCTTATGGATTTCGAGATGGAAGCGATCCGAGATTCCTCATGAATTTATCTTGAATCGGGATCTTTTGTCTCAACTTTTTCCCAGTTTTGCCAAGGGTTTATTTTAGAGGGAAAAAATAATTTCTTTTTTAGGGATTGAACTACATAGATATGCATAATATAATAGAATAAATCGAATATAAAATGGGAAAAGTAATTAAAATTGGAAGCGAAAAAACAACAACTTTTACACTAGTATTTAATAAAAGTAATTAAATGAGAAATTTTAAAGTTAAAATTAATAAACTATGAAAATTTTAAGCTAGTTGCTTTTAAGTTCTTTTAAATTCCAAATATAACGGCACCATCCAAGTTTTTCAAAACATTAAACATAAATAATTTAACTTTCAACATTCTTTATTTTCATTGCTAAAATCCAAATATAGATTGTGCATATTTGCAGAATAAAAGATCCAAAAATAAGCCTGCAAATTACAAAAAATGTAAATTAAATTAGTACAGTCGAGATTATTCTTTGGAAAATAACTAACCAATAATTGAAATCACTTTCAAAATTTTAATTACGCATCAAAAATCGTGATCTTAACTTAATTTATAAACATAATAAATAAATAAGCATTGTAAAAACCAATTCTTACTTATTTATAGGTAAAATAAGTAAGAAAATAAACTCTAAACATGTTGAACCTTTCGGTTCTTAAATATTGTACAAATGTACCTTTCGTGATAATAAATGAAACTTTAGAAAAAACTAAAGATCTACGATGATTTTAAGAAAATTTCTAACAGCTATAGAATATAAAAAATTGAAGTAAACAATAATTGGCAAAAATCTAGTGAATTTTTAGGGGATATATAGAGAGTTGAATATTGCCAAAGTTTAAACTTTAGGTATGCAATTTTCTGTTGATTGAATTGTGCAATTGAATTTATGATTTGATTTTGAGTCCTTGTAGAGCCTAAGATTAAAGAGAAACTCAAATGAAAGAAAATGAAAATAAGAACAAATATTTAATTTTTGATAAGAGAAAAGAAACTTTTGGTTAGGGTTTGAACTTTGTAGTGAAATAGAATTTAAGAGTAAATTTATTAATAGGGGAAGTCAAAGGGACATGGTGTTACACTTGAATATATTAAAGTTTGTTAAATATGAAAATTTGAAGAGGCAAATATAAAAATATACACATGAATCAAGAAGAATTAAGGATTTTAATTCTAAAATTATGAGAAAATTGATGTCAATAAAAGTAACTAAATGAGAAATTTTAAAGTTGAAATAAATAAACTATCAAAGCAAATTATTTATGGACATGGAATATAAAAAAATGATTTATACTTAGAGTATTAAAAAAATCAAGTGAACTGAGCGGAAAAGAGAGCTGAAAATTATCCAAGTTTAAACTTTATCATCACATTATAAGACTCTTTCTAATGATTGAATTGTGTAGTTGTAATAGTGATATGACTTTGAGTCATTCCGGAGTCAGAGATTAAAGAGAAACTGAAATGAGCGAAGGAAACAAAGAGAATGGAGGTTTTATTTTTGATAAAAAAAGAAACTTCTTACTAGGGTACGAAAGAAAATAAAATTGAGTAAAATGAGTGAAATTAATAAAAGTGGAAGTCAAAGGGACACAACGTTACATATGAACATATCAAAGCCTATTAAATGATAAATTTTAGAGGTATAAATGTGAATATATATATATATATATATAAAGGAGAACTAAATTTTAGTTCCAACTTTAATTAATACAACATTATGAATTCTTGTGGATTTCAAGATGAAAGAGAAAATAAATGGAAAGAAAGAACAAATAATTTATAATTTTGAGAGATACCCAACTTCGATATATAAAATAGAAGTTATGACATCGCTTTGATTTCTTGTGAAGCTCACGATTAGAGTGAAACATTAAATGAAAGAAGAGAATAAAGTGATCTGGGAATTTAGTTTTGAGCGAACAAATTATATCCTTTTGAGGGATTGAACTACGTAGATATGCATAATACAATGGAATAAATCGAACATAAAATGGGCAAAACTAATTAAATTTGGGAGAGCAAAAAAAATGGTTACACTTGTATTTAATAAAATAATTAAATGAGAAATTTTAAAGCTAAAATTAATAAACTATCAGAATTTTAAGTTGATTTCTTTAACTTCTTTTAAATCCAAATATAACCTAGGCACCATCCATAGTTTTGTTAAACGCTAAATATAAATAATTTTACTTTCAACCTTCTTTATTTTCATTGTTGATTACCAACAATTAGACTGTGCATATTTGCAGAATGAAAGATCCAAAAATAAGCCTACAAACTACAAAAGAAAATGTAAATTGATTTAGTACAATTGAGATAATTCTTTGAAAAGTAACTAATCAATAATTGAAAACACTTTCTGTAACAACCCACCTTTTTGGACGGTTTAAATCAACAATAAACCACACATGCTAACTCAAACCATTCAAAAGGGAGGATTGTTATTGGGGTAAATAAGAAAGTAAGAGAAAAGAAAGAAAAAAAAACAGAATCTCACAGCAGAATGACAAAATATAATAATCAAATAAACAGTTCATGAATTTGTTTTACCAATAACATTTGATTACACTTTTACAATACATCAGAGTTATACATACAGCAGGAATAAATAAATAATGCAGCGGAACAACATGATGCAGTGGAATAAATATAATAATTAGTATACAAATCTCTGTCTTCGTCCTCCAGAAATTAAGTCTTCAATACACCGAAAAGCTCAGACTGACCTGAGCGTAATGAAAAGACAAATCACTCGGGTCAGAACTAAAAGAACTTATGTAAGTTAAATCAACAGTAAATAAATATGAGTGTAATGGTTTCAGAGATGTTTACGGGATTTTACATCTCCTATCAAGTGTCTAATGTGCGTGCAATAACTTAAGAGATGTTCGAGATTCCATCTCCTAAGGATCCATTAAACTATCTACATACATAGTACAATACAATATTATAATATGTCTACAGTAAAGTAAAGTATTAAAATAGCATCAAGGCGTTACCCATATCCCCCTTAACACATTTTTATATAAATACCGTAGTCTATACAAATACTGTAAGCCCCACCAAACTGGTGGGATACTCAGGGAGCACTCCATAGGTACGATACAAACCAAACTCGTAATGAGCTTGATAAGGCATATGACAAGGCACGCGAGGCAATGCTCAGGGTAGGATACTACCGTTTTGCGGATCCAGACTGGTGGTAACGCATAGCAGCTACTACCGCCCACCTCGAGACACACTTTCATAATCAAATCGAGGGGTGACCACCAAATCAGTCACAAAGTAATAAATATGGTATCGAAGAAATGTGCCCAATAGGAGGAGTGACCCCACTTAGCCCGGCATGGCTCCTGATTTAGTCATATCAAGCTGACCCGAGGGGGTCAGGGCTGCGTTCATACCTCATACAGTAGCGTTCACCAAACCATCATACTTCATTCTGGATTCTCCACCACGTGCATGGTTGCTAAAGTGGTTTTCGGTATTGGCAGAGAGTATGACAATATCTGATCCTGGTCTCTTTAACAACCGAACGCTTATTTCACACCGGTTGGTTCTTTTACATTTCAAACAGTTCATACTTCATATCAAAATATCATATTCATTTCAAAATCATATCACTTTCGAAACCATTATTTACTTCAAAATCATATTCACATTCAAAATCATTATTCACCTTAAATCATATTCGTTTCAAAATCATAACCATAAAGATAGGTTAAACCATCATATCAAAATATACACATTTGAATCAATTAAATCTAAATCATAACAGTTCCAACTTTAAACAATTCGAATATTGAAAGTAATTTATATATTGAGATAATTATACACTAAAAGTAGTTTATATTTTAAAAATAGGTTATAGATTAAAATAGTTTATATATTAGAATAGTTTGTATATTAAAATAAGTTATATATTAAAAGAGCTAATATATTAGAAATAGTTAATAATAGTTTAAAATAGTTTAAAATAGTTTTAATTGTTTAAAATAGTTTAATTTTTTAAATATTTTAAGGATTTTAAATAGTTAAAATAGTTTAATATAAAATGGTTTGATTATTGGAAATGGTTTATATAGTAAATAGTTTGAAAATCTAAATAATCTAAATTTTAAAATAATAGATTTTTAAACCATTTATATTAAAATAATTAATTTGAAAATAATATCAAATTAAACTATTTCTTCCATTTCTACAAATCTGGACCATATCCAGATTTTAAATCAACAAAACTCAATTTTAATCTTTCAATTCAAATTCTCATTAAAACCATTTCAATCTATATCGATTTCAAATCCATGTTTGAACTACAAATTCAAACCACTACAAATTCAATAGATTTCAAAGTTTAAAAATATTCAAACGTTTACAATAACTCAATTTTGATAAATTTCATTTATATTTCAAACTTCAACTTTTAATTTTTCAATTTAAATTCTTTAAACAATTCATTTAAACCAATTTCAATTTCACATTTTAAAGCTTGGATTTTGAAAACAATTCAGCTCATATAAATCAAATTTTATTTCAAAATATCATTTAACTGGATTAAAAAAAATTAAGGATTTAAAATAATTTAATTTAACCAATCCGGTGTCCGTATATAATTTTCTACCCTATGGTCAAGTGATACAGATATATATCATTTCAACATGCAATCCCGAGTTAAAATTCAAAATCCATAAAATCGCTCGAGTTTATCATTCGACCCATAACGATTTTTCCCCAATCTATAAGATCGTTTGGGTATGTATCATTTCAACCCATAGTGATTTTGCTAACAATAATTAAGGGAACTTACAGTGTGATAACAACATATAAAATAAATATAATATCTAATCATCCAAATATCAACAATCAAACATCCATCACAGGCATCATTCAAATCAACCAATAAATCACAATAAATAAACTGGTTATCATTATCAGGTATTTAACTGGCAACTAAATTCAATATTCATTTAAATAACAATTCAATTCAAATAAATTCAGAATAACTTTAAATGACAATTTAAAATACTAAACAGTAATCAATAAATTTATAATCACATCATAAATTCAATTTAACCAACATAAGATGATTTAGTATTCATGAGGTGGTTAAAACACTCACCTTTGATTTTTCATCGAATAAAAATTCAAATAAAGCCCAAAATTCTAACAGTCTCAGAATGTAGCCAAACAAGTCCCATATCGTCCAAAATTTCGATACGATCGCAAAGGAGAAAACCGCGCGTGAATCCGAGCTCGTACGTAAAAGATATTGAGATTAGAAGTTATATGATTTATGATATAAAATAAATAAAATAATAAAATAAAATAACACGTCACCACGTTCAAACCTTTTCCCTAACCCTTGACATCGTTCCTCCTTCTACAGCCGCCAGTTGAAACCCACGAATGCACGCAACCACGCTCACCGCGACCAAGATCAGACATCGCCATCTCCTTCCTCGTGCTCCGCCGCCCCTCTAGGCTCCACCACGACCCTAGCGTCGCCGCCATGATCTACTCCACTTTCCGGCCAACTCCTTCGACTCTAAAACAAACCAACCACATGAATGCGTGCTGCTCGACGTCCTCTACCCACTGGTCACCCCCAATCATCGTAAAATCGACGACCCACCGTACAATCGAAAACCCTAGCATGAACGGCCGAGAATAAAATGACAATTTCTGGCCAAACCGTGCATCAAATTGAAAAATGAATTGCTGTGGTAGATTGTGCTCGTCGAGAGCTTTCCAACGATATATTATATGACATAGTTTTAGGAGTCTGATTTTTTCGATTTGATTTTGATTTGCAATTGAATTTGGGAATTAGGGTATCTGCCATTTGAGAAGGAGGAACAGACAGATAGAATTGTATGTAAGGAATAAGGAATAAAAAGGCTGCTAGGATTTACAACAGCCTATAGATAGGCAAAGGTAGATAAGAACGAATAGATAGATCGAATTGGGTCGAAACGATAACGACGACCCGAAAAGCCCGTTTCGTTCCCAAAACGAAAGTAGATCATCCCATATATCAAAATATATATTTTCGATATTTTTAAACTCAATGAAACAAGTTTCAAACCCTAATTCCATTGTATACAGAAGTTAGCTTTCAAAATCAGATTATATTCATTTAAATCCTTTTAATTGATTTCTACGCGTTTTGAGCTTGCACGATCAAACGATAAGTCCGATCGCTACGAAACTTGAAATCCTACAATATTTCGCTGTTACGGATCCAATGAAACTGGTTTCGTCGAAATCCAAAACAGTGGCCAAATTGGCAAATTTTCACGTTAATAAATTAAAGTATTATTAAATCGGTTAAGTCACCTTTAAATTCGAATTTACAAGTAACCATTTTATCATTCTTGATTACAGAGGAATTTAATAATCTATTTAAAATAAATTTCCCATGTTAATCCAATATTTAAATATTACACAAATTTCAGGGTTCAATTGCAATAGTAATAAATTCATTAATTAAAATTTAATTTCCAATAAATTCACTTATTTAGATTTACATTCTTCTTATTTAATCAACAATACCCTATGAATATAATTAACATTAGTTTACATTTTATTGCATTCTTATTCTACAGTTATCATCTTTTACCATATTAATTATAATATTTAAATTCCATTAATTCCATTAATTACAAATTTAATTCCTTATTTACAATCATAACCAAATTAACTATACAACTATTCAATTGATTGAAATTACATTAAAATAGTTATAAATTACATTAAAACAACATTATTAATCATATACTAAATATATTTTTCTCATTAATAATTCATAAATTTTAATTTCTCCAATATTAAATTCTAAAATCTTATTCAATTTAATATTTTTAATTATCGAAAATACGGGTCGTTACACTTTCAAAATTTTAATCATGCATCAAAAATCATAATCTTGACTTAATTTATAAATATAATAAATAATAAATAAAAAAGCATTATAAAAACCAATCCTTACTTATTTATAGGTAAAATAAAAAAGAAAATAAACTCTAAACAAGTTGAACCTTTCGATTCTTAAATATTGTACAAAAACAACTTCTTGATAATAAATGAAATTTTAGAAAAAGCTAAATATCTATGATGATTCAAAGAAATTTTTTAATAGCTATTCAATTTAAAGAATTTAACATAATGAGTAAATTTATTAAAAGAGGAAGTCAAAGGGATATGGTGTTACAGTTAGATATATTAACGTTTGTTAAATGGGAAAATTTGGAGGGAAAAATGTGAAAATATACACATGAATCAAGGAGAATTAAATATTTTAATTCTAAAATTACAAGAGAAAAAAGATATTCAGAGAGATCCATCTTTTATATGTATAGTATAGTATAAGATTGTGCATATTTGCAGAATAAAAGATCCAAATATAAGCCTACAAATTACAAAAGAAAAGGTAAATTGATTTAGTATAGTTGAGATTATTATTTGAAAAATAACTAATCAATAACTCTTATGTACATTATTATGTTAATTAGCTTAGCCTATTTTTTTTGGCCACCGGTTGGGCTTGTCAACCGGACCTTATTTCCTATTATTCTACTATTATTATTAACCGGCTGTGTAGTTTATCACTACACAACCGTCTTTCTCAATAAAATAATTGAAGTCACTTTCAAAATTTTAATTATGCATTAAAAATCATGATTTTAACTTAATTTATAAATATAATAAATAAAAAAGCATTATAAAAACCAATCCTTACTTATTTATAGGTAACATAAGTAAGAAAATAAACTCTATACATGTTGAACTTTTCGATTCTTAAATATTGTACAAATGTAACTTCGGTGATAACAAATTAAATTTTTGCAAAAGCTAAATATCTACGATCATTCAAAGAATTTTTTTTAATAGTTATATAATTTAAAAAATTGAATTAAACTATAGTTAGCAAAACCCTAGTGAATTTATGAGGAAAGAGAGTTGAATATCACCAAAGTTTAAACCTTACCATCATATTGCGTGATCTTCTATTGATTGAATTATGATATGATTTTGAGTCCTTGTGGAGCCTGAGAGTAAAGATAAACTAAAATGAAAGAAGAAAAAAATAAGAATAAATATTTTATTTTTGATGAGAGAAAAGAAACTTCTAGTTAGGGTTTGAACTTTGTAGAGAAATAAAATAGAATTTAGCATGATAAGTAAATTTATTAAAAGGGGAAGTCAAAAGGACATGGTGTTACACTTGAATATATTAACATTTGTTAAATGCGAAAATTTGGAGGGGCAAATGTGAAAATATACACATAAATCAAGGAGAATTAAAGATTTTAATTCTAAGATTTTAATAAAATAGAAAGATATGCAGAGAGATCCATCTTTTATGCATATAATATAAGATTTGGCAGCGGCTTTGTTTTTTAATTTAACTATATAAAAGTAAAATTGAATTAATGACAGCCCTTTGCATTAAAATGTTGTTATCTAGGACTGTAAAAAACAATTTGGAATTATATTTAGTATGACCCACCTTTCTACATTTACAGCAAATGATTTTTTCATTTGAACTTTCTGCGTTCTTAGGTTGCTTTGACTACATACCTTTCCTTTTTGTTGTAAATTTGGAATTTCTTTTAGACCAATTTTTAAGATCATTCATCAACATTGCTAGCTCAGTAATAGGATTTGTTAATACCATGGATATTGATTTTGATGACAACAACTATAAAAATATAGCAACTGATGATTTTCCAAGATTTAAAGAATATTGTGCAGGATATTATACATGTTCATATAAGTATAGGATAATCAAGTTTGAAGACTGATCGATAAAAAGACTAGAGATCAAGATTCAGAGATGATCTAGATATTTGAAGACTCATGAATTTATAGATAAAGACAAGAAGATTTCAAAACTGTAGATCATAGAAAATAAACATTAGAACAATTTGTCGAAGTCCTTGGATAGCAACCATCTGTTCTTTGGATACTCTCTTATCAAAATACTTATTATCAAAATAATTATTTTTCAAAGTATAATTTTACAAACATTTTATAAGAATTTTATATATTAAAAGTATATAAAAACCATGTTAAAAAGTTTTACAAATTATTAGAATTTTATACACACTTTAAATTAATTTTTGTTTTTCAAAATTAACAATGGTATGTCGACATACCCTACCTAAGTATGTCGACATATAGACCGTTGGACAGATGACTTTTGAATTTTGAATAGTTGTAATTTTTTGTTACATCTCTTTCCGAATAGACACGTCCCTTCAAACACTATATAAAAGGGACTGAAAAATGAATTTTAATAACTACTTTCTCTACTATCAAAGTGCTATCAAAAGGGATATCATCATTTCGCTGATTTAAAAGTATTCTCTCATCAATACAAAGATCAAAGTGCTATCAAAAGGGCTATAGGATATTCTATATCCAAAGTACAACTGTTTGTATTTAGAATCAACGGCTCTACTATTATTTGTTTAGGTGTGCTTAGTGTCCATTTGAATCAAGTGGGTGTGCTTGTTGCCAAATCCAGTGGGTGTGCTTGCTGCCTATTCAACTCAAGTGAGCGATCTTGTTGCCCAATTAAATCAAGACATGTTTGATGTGATTTTTTGTTTGATGATAACAAACATATATCAATTTATATATGTGTTTGCAGATTGTACTATACACATATAGGAATAAATATTCATATTGAATAATAATACTATTGCACAGAATTTATATAATTCAATCAGTATTTTTTATTCAACATAATATTTTATTTCAACATTTTTACAGTACAAAGTTTTCAGCTCTCTCTATATACATACACCGATTTCATACATTTCACATTCACATTTTTTTTCTCACTACAACACTCAACACTTAGTTTTTCACTCTGTCTGCACATCTGCATCTATCTGCATTGTCCAGCTCCAGTTCTTGTCCTGTCTTTTGTGTACCTGTATAATTAGCAACTACAGCAGTAATCTGAAAATAAACAAATTTGAATTTGCAAAAATATAAATTTGTTTTTATTGGTGCCTCAGATATATGGGTTATTGTCATCATTTTCGATTGTGTAATATCTGTGCATATCAGTATTCTTATCAGGGACAGGTAATCATGAGTGGCTGCAATACACACGTGTACATTTATACACGTGTGCACTGCCTCGCCAAATCGTGTGCACAATCAACAAAAGCAATTGTACACAGGGAACTCAAGTCTGGACAAAATGGCATCATATGTTCATGAGCAAACAAGACTAAATCAGCTCAACTCAACATAGATGCATATAAACAAAGTCAAGACCAATAACCAGTGGTACACAGTGCATATAGCAGTACAGTGTGAATGTCACTCAATACACCAGGCTCGGGGCTACAGCACAATATATAGGCCAATGCACAAACCAAATGAACTCGACCAGACACACAATGACTACATGAAGGCAGTTCACAAGTTAAAGACTAGAGCATCAAAACAATGTCGAAGTCATTCTAGCAAAATGATAGTGCAAACAAGTGCACACTGGAAAGAACCCAAAATATACATGCAGATATGACATACAACAGCAAACCAGACTACAAGATGAACAAACAAAGACCAGAAGTACAAAATGGACAAGCAAGTGCACCATTAAAAACAACAATACAGCAATGAACTCGATCAGACATAGCATGTACATGAAGACTAAATGAAACAATGCAACTGTATGCAAGAAGTCTCAAAGCAAATGCAAAGTTAAAGTTTAATGAAGTCAATTCGAGCAGATCAATATCAAAGCAAATGGCCGAAGTCAATCACAACATCACAATCAAGTGCAATAAAGACTACAACGTACTCAAGTGATTGAAACTGCGAGATGTACCAAATGCAAATGCAGACTCAAGTACACAATGAAGACTACAAGTTCAAGTCCAGTTACAACAAAGATCAAAGCAATGGTGATGGCCGAAGTCATGAAATCGCTACACAAGATCAAAGTCGAAGCTAACAAGAACTGAATCGAACAGTAATCAATGTCACCAGAAAAAAAATGCCGTGATGACCAAGGCAGAGATAAACAGAATCAAACAATTCAAATTCGAACGTACAAGTCAAAGCTAGAAATTCGTAAAATCAGAAATGGTCAAAGTCAACACCGTGATGACCAAGGATTCGAAACCAAAGCCGTGTCAACCAAGAATCGCAATATATACGTATTTTGAAGAAGTCAGAAACCATCTCGAGCATCAAAACAAAATCAACCGGCCAAGATAATTAATTGACAAATTCAAACACATATATACGAACGAAAACTCAGGGGATCGAACCCTATAAATTCCAATCATCATCGGCAATAAAATTATCGAATTCAAGGAATCAATCCAGATAACAAAAGATCAAATAACATACCAGAGAAGTCGAATTCGATCAACTCGAAGCAACCAGGCCAAATCTCTAATTTCACAAGTAACAAACATACAAAAAGAAGCAGTAGCCGAAGCAAGCTACACAGAGTAGGTTGATCAACAGAACAAGGATCGAAATCACTAAAATCGATCAACATAAGTCGGCGGCTTCAAAAATCTCAAAGCCCTAATTTTTGAACGAAGAGGAAAACGAACGAGCCACCATTATCTCAAACAAAGAAGACATCAGGCCGAATAAAGGAAACAAAAAAAGGGACTCAACAAATTTAAAACGGGTCGGCTTCTTTAAATTTTGAGCATTAAGTTTTTCTATTTATTTTTGCTCTTGTTTTTATTTTTGCTCTTGAACTTTTCGAATCAAATTTTGGTAAATCACCACCTAGGATTTAGGTTGTGTCAGATTGTCTAGTTAGGATTAGTTCAGTAAGCAGGGTTTGCGAGTTTGCAAAACTCTATAGGCGGTAGCAGGGTTTGCGAGTCTGTTAGAGTGTTTGTAAGCGGGAGACTGTTTAATTCTAATAGAAATCTGGGAATGCAGCAGTAGGCAGGGGTTGCCGAAGCTCGGTAAATATTGTGTGTGATTTACTTTACAGCATATTTACTTCTCTACAATTTGTTTAAATTCGAGAAAATTTGCTATAACCCTATTCACCCCCCCTCTAGGGTTAATCTAGATCCTACAAGTGGTATCATAACCCGGTATTTTTCTTTAACTCTAGAGTCATGAATCCACCAAATAATGCTTTTTCTGAGGGGCAATCTATTGCTAGGCCACCCATGTTTAATGGGAATGATTATGCTTATTGGAAAGTTAGGATGGGTATTTATCTTAGTTCTGTTGATTATGATGTTTGGGACATTATTGAGACTGGCTATAAATCTCCCACTATAACTGTTGGTGATACTGAGATTCCTAAACCTAAGGATAGGTGGGACGCTAACGATAAGAAATTAAAAACTACAAATGCTAAAGCCATGAATGCTTTGATCTGTGCTCTTGATAAGAATGAATTTAATAGAATTTCTCATTGTAAAACTGCGCAGGAAATTTGGCATAGCTTGGAGGTGACACATGAAGGAACTTCTCATGTCAAGGACTCTCGTCTAGCCCTATTCAGCAATGAATACGAGAACTTTGTGATGGACAAAGGTGAGAGCATAAAGGACATGTTTGGACGCTTTTTAACTTTGGTGTACAATGCTAGAGCGCTTGGGAAGGTATTCACTGAGGTAGAGCTTGTGAGGAAGGTGCTACGAGTCTTACCGATGAGCTTTGAGGCAAAAGTCATGGCAATACAAGAATCGAAAGATCTGAGTAAATTAAGCATGAAGGAGTTGATCGACAACTTGATGACATATGAGCTTGAGCTAAAAACCAAGGAGGAACGCAACAACTCCGAATCAAAGAAGAAGACGATTGCCTTAAAGAGAAAAGAAGAGAGCGATGAAGAAGAAGAAGATCCAATTGAAGAGATTGCAATGGCTGTCAATAATCTTAGAAAATGGTCAAGATTCGGGCCACGCAAGAAGAAAACAATTGGTAATAGGTCAAAAGATTCTGACAATTCCGATAATGAATTGACTTGCTTTAACTGCAAGAAGCCTGGCCACTTCAAACAAAAATGCCCACTTCTCAAAAACAACAAAGGAAAGAAAAAGAAGAAGAAGGCCTTTGCAGCAACTTGGGATGATGAAGAAGGAGAGGAAGTTTCGAATAATAGCTCAGAGGAGGCTAATTTGTGTCTTATGGCAAAATCAGATTCAGAAGCAAGCTCAGAGGAATCTAGTGAGGTAAGTGACTATTCTTATAAAGAACTTGTTTTGATGTGTTGTGATCTTACTAAAACAATTGATACTCTTGAATCTAAAATTGAAAAACTGAAATCTGATAGGAGAGAACTTGTCCATGAAAATTCTAGGTTAGAAACTGAACTTGAAAATATTCAAAACCTAGACTGTAAAAAATGTAAAATTTTAGATTCAGAATTATCAAAACTTAAGAGTGGCTTTGAGAATCTTGAAAAAGAAAACTTGAGTCTTGAGGAAACCATTGACACTAGGAAAAAGGATTTTATAAATAGATGCACCTCACTTGTGACTGAAAACACAACACTAAAAACCAAAGTCCAAAATCTTGAGAAAACTTTGAATAACGTTTCAAGAGGAGAAAAATCATTCAACATGTTATTGGGAAATCAACTTTTTGCTAACAGCAGAAAAGGACTAGGCTTTGGTAAAACACAAGTTGATGATAATGCAAAAGGTAAGAGTGTCTTTGCTAGATGTGGAATAATTGGACATCGTGCTGAAAATTATAGTCATAGGAACAAGAACACAAAATTTATACAAGTTTGGGTTCCTAAGAATTCTACAAACAAATTTCGTGTCTATTGGAACAAGAATGAAAGGACAAAACAAGTTTGGGTTCCAAAGGGATTGTTTATTCACAATGCTTCAGTCACTAATATCATTGGACCTAAGAGTTTCTCTAGGTCATCTTCCTCTCTCTCTATGTAGGTTTGTTGGCGGGCTAAGGAGCAACAAGAATGGTTTCTAGATTCAGGTTGTTCTAGACATATGACAGGTGACAGATTGAAGTTCCTTAGCCTAGAGAATTTTAAAGGTGGAAATGTGATCATGGGAGACAATAGCAAGTGTAAGATTATTGGTAAAGGTGAAGTAGGTAACGGTACATTTTCCTTGACTAATGTTTTATACGTCGATAATTTGCATCACAATCTCATTTCTATTAGCCAACTATGTGACAAAGGTATGAATATGGTTTTTGATAGTGATACTTGCAAAATCATTGATAAATCTTCTAATAACATTGTTTTTATGGGCAAAAGAAAAGGAAATGTTTACACGCTTTCGTTTGATAATCTAAATCTTTCTAGATGTTTGGTAGCCACTGACGAAGAGGCATCTTTATGGCATAGGAGACTTGGAAATGCTAGCATGGGCCTCTTAAAAAAACTTGAAACGAAAGAATTAGTCAGAGGGTTACCACATCAGAAATTTAAAAATAATAAAGTGTGTAAAGCATGTTCCTTGGGCAAGCTTAGTCGATCATCATTTCGTCCTAAAAACATTGTTAGCACATCAAGGGTCCTTGAATTAATTCACATGGACTTATTTGGACCAAATGAAATTGCAAGCTTGAATGGAAAACATTATTGTTATGTATTGGTCGATGATTATTCTAGATTTACATGGGTTTATTTCTTAGCCAAAAAGTCTGAATCTTTTGATTATTTTTCAAAATTTGCAAAACTTGTTCAAAATGAAAAAGGAGTTTCAATTAAAACTTTGAGAAGTGATCATGGAGGCGAATTTGAAAATTTTGAATTTGAAAGCTTTTGTGAAGAAAATGGTTTAAAACATGAATTTTCTGCTCCACGAACACCTCAACAAAATGGGGTGGTTGAAAGGAAAAATCGTACATTGCAAGAATTGGCTAGATCCATGTTGAGTGAGTATAAACTACCTCTAACCTTTTGGGCAGAGGCAGTGAATACTTCGTGCTATGTAATGAATAGAGTAATGATTAGACCAATACTTGGCAAAACGTCTTATGAATTGTGGCATGAAAGGAAACCTAACATTTCTTATTTTCGTGTATTTGGATGTCCTTGTTTCATTCTTAACACAGGTGATCAACTTGGGAAATTCGAATCAAAGGTTGATGAGGGAATTTTCATGGGCTATTCAACAAGGAGCAAGGCTTACAGAATATACAACAAACGAACAAAAACAATTGTTGAATCAATCAATGTGAAATTCGATGAATCTGACCTGGAAAGGACGACTAAAAAGGCGGTTGACGATGGGGTAGATCATGAAGGCATTGAAGAAGGGACATCTAGTGAGAAAGCTGAAAGTAGGACTGTTGATGCTGATAGATTGAAGTTCAAATCCAATCATCCTCCTGAATTGGTTATAGGTGATCCTACGGAAGGTATACACACTCGCTCTTCATTTGATAAAAAATTGTGTGCTTTTTGTTGTCACAGCGGTTTTATTTCTGAGATTGAACCCGATTCTGTTGAAATGGCTCTTAATGATGAAAGTTGGGTTTTAGCAATGCAAGATGAACTTAATCAATTTGAGAGAAATAAAGTTTGGAAATTAGTTCCTAGGCCTAATGACTATCCAATTGTTGGAACTAAATGGGTGTTCAAAAATAAACTTGATGAATCAGGAAATGTAATTAGAAACAAAGCTAGGTTGGTCGCAAAAGGATATAACCAAATAGAAGGCATAGATTTTGATGAAACATTTGCTCCAGTTGCTAGGTTAGAAGCCATTAGGATTTTGCTAAGTTTTGCATGTTATAAGGGTTTCAAACTTAAACAAATGGATGTAAAAAGTGCCTTTCTAAATGGTGATTTGAAAGAAGAAGTTTTTGTTGAACAACCCCCCGGTTTTGAAAATCATGATTTTCGAAATCATGTGTATAAACTAGAAAAAGCATTATATGGTCTTAAGCAAGCTCCTAGAGCTTGGTATGACTGCCTTTGTACATATCTTTTTGAAAATGGCTTTAAAAAGGGGAGTGCTGACATGACACTGTTTCTATTACATAAAGGAAGTGATTTTTTTATTGTTCAGATTTATGTGGATGATATCATTTATAGTGCTACTAATGAACTCTTGTGCGAGAAATATGAACAAGTCATGCAGGCTAAATTCGAGATGAGCTTGGTTGGAGAATTGAAATATTTTCTTGGATTTCAAATCAAGCAAAGCAATGATGGTATTTTCATTTCACAATCCAAGTATGTGTTGGAACTGTTGAAGAAATTTGGAGTTGAGAACTCCTATGAGCCCATCAACAAAGTTGGACAAAGACGAGAAAGGAGTTGTTGTTGATCAGAAGAAATATCGAGGGATAATTGGTTCACTTCTCTATCTTACTGCTTCTAGACCTGATATTATGTTTTCTGTGTGTTTGTGTGCACGTTTTCAATCTAATCCTAAAGAATCTCATTTGAAAGCCACTAAACGAATTTTGAGATATCTTTCACACACACACAAATTTGGACTATGGTACCCTTCTTGTGAAAATTTTGATTTAGTTGGTTATTCTGATGCTGATTATGCTAGTTCATTGGTAGACAGGAAAAGCACTAGTGGGACATGTTTCATGCTAGGACATTCATTAGTTTCATGGTCAAGTCGAAAACAAAATTATGTTGCATTATCCACCACTGAAGCAGAATATATTGCTTTAGGAAGTTGTTGTGCTCAAATTTTGTGGCTGATGCAAACTCTTTCTGATTTTGGCTTAGTTTATAAACAAGTTCCATTAAAATGTGATAGTAAAAGTGCAATAGACTTGTCAAATAATCATGTTCATCATTCACGCTCAAAACACATTGATGTGAGACACCACTTTCTTAGAGATCACATTGCTAAGGAAGACATTTGCATTGAACATATTTCAACTGAGATTCAACTTGCTGATATTTTCACAAAACCCCTCCCCGAAGACAGATTTTCCAGATTACGTTTGGATTTGGGGATTATAGAAATTGACTAATCATTCTCCATTTTTTGGTTGAAATATTCTTGGATATTTATTTTCAACTTCAATTTCTAGGATTCAAACCAGTTTTGGATATTATTCAAAGATTGATTCGAATATGGTATTCAGTAGTGGAAATATGTTTTGTTTTATTTCTTTTCAAAATTTAAAAAAAATATTTCATAATATAATTAACTTGGTAACTTATTCCACGATCATTTCTATTTCTACCATCTTTCTATCATTCATAATGGTTTTGTAAAATGAGAAGAGTGATTTCTTTTTAAAAAAAAATTAAAAAAAATATCATGCATCCATTCTCATTTAAAAGTCCTTATGGTTATGCATGGATGGAGCATGTGAGTGAATTATTTTACCATCATTCCATTCTCATTTAAAAGTCCTTATGGTTATGCATGGATGGAGTATGGTAGCTAAGTATTTTTCTGGTCTCACTTAAAAGTCCGGATGCTTAGATTAATAAGTAACTGCTAATCCCATTTAAAAGTCCTTATGGTTATGCATGGTTAGTAAGTGCTTATTTTTGTGCTTAAATGTCAAATTTTTTTTTAAAATTTCTCTCTTCTCATTATATAAAAACCGAATCATCGATCCATTCTCTACAATGTGGAACTTGTTAACTCGTTATGATATATTATGATTTTTTCTTTGTTTTGCATTTGTTTTTACTTTAAAAAAAAATTCTTTTTCCACTACTGTTCCATTAGTGTTGTCAGTCTTTTGATGAAAACAAAAGGAGGAGAAGAACAAGATTTTGATAAGAAAGTAAATATTTTTGGAATACTTCAACAAATTTGTTAAATGTTGTTAGTTAATTTTCTTTAGTTCTTTTATTCTTCTGTAATTTTCTAAATCTTCTAAATAGGGAGTGGTCTCAGTTGTAGGGGGAGCATTCATATAGGGGGAGCATTCATATAGGGGGAGCTAAATATTTCATGTTCAAACACATTTATTAGAATTTCAAAATCTTTAATATATATGTTTGTCATCATCAAAAGGGGGAGATTGTTTGATGTGATTTTTTGTTTGATGATAACAAACATATATCAATTTATATATGTGTTTGCAGATTGTACTATACACATATAGGAATAAATATTCATATTGAATAATAATACTATTGCACAGAATTTATATAATTCAATCAGTATTTTTTATTCAACATAATATTTCATTTCAACACTTTTACGGTACAAAGTTTTCAGCTCTCTCTATATACATACACTGATTTCATACATTTCACATTCACATTTTTTTCTCACTACAACACTCAACACTTAGTTTTTCACTCTGTCTACACATCTGCATCTATCTGCATTGTCTAGCTCCAGTTCTTGTCCTGTCTTCTGTGTACCTGTATAATTAGCAACTACAGCAGTAATCTGAAAATAAACAAATTTGAATTTGCAAAAATATAAATTTGTTTTTATTGGTGCCTCAGATATATGGGTTACTGTCATCATTTTCGATTGTGTAATATCTGTGCATATCAGTATTCTTATCAGGGACAGGTAATCATGAGTGGCTGCAATACACACGTGTACATTTATACACGTGTGCACTGCCTCGCCAACTCGTGTGCACAGTCAACAAAAGCAATTGTACACAGGGAACTCAAGTCTGGACAAAATGGCATCATATGTTCATGAGCAAACAAGACTAAATCAGCTCAACTCAACATAGATGCATATAAACAAAGTCAAGACCAATAACCAGTGGTACACAGTGCATACAGCAGTACAGTGTGAATGTCACCCAATACACCAGGCTCGGGGATACAACACAATATATAGGCCTATGCACAAACCAAATGAACTCGACCAGACACACAATGACTACATGAAGGCAGTTCACAAGTTAAAGACCAGAGCATCAAAACAATGTCGAAGTCATTCCAGCAAAATGACAGTGCAAACAAGTGCACACTGGAAAGAAACCAATATATACATGCAGATATGACATACAACAGCAAACCAGACTACAAGATGAACAAACAAAGACCAGAAGTACAAAATGGCCAAGCAAGTGCACCATTAAAAACAACAATGCAGCAATGAACTCAATCAGACATAGCATGTACATGAAGACTAAATGAAACAATGCAACTGTATGCAAGAAGTCTCAAAGCAAATGCAAAGTTAAAGTTTAATGAAGTCAATTCGAGCAGATCAATATCATAGCAAATGGCCAAAGTCAATCACAACATCACAATCAAGTGCAATAAAGACTACAACGTACTCAAGTGATTGAAACTGCGAGATGTACCAAATGCAAATGCAGACTCAAGTACACAATGAAGACTACAAGTTCAAGTCCAGTTACAACAAAGATCAAAACAATGGTGATGGCCGAAGTCATGAAATCGCTACACAAGATCAAAGTCGAAGCTAACAAGAACTGAATCGAACAGTAATCAATGTCACCAGAAAAACAATGCCGTGATGACCAAGGCAGAGATAAACAGAATCGAACAATTCAAATTTGAACGTACAAGTCAAAGCCAGAAATTCATAAAATCAGAAATGGTCAAAGTCAACACCGTGATGACCAAGGAGTCGAAACCAAAGCCGTGTCAACCAAGAATCGCAATATATACGTATTTTGAAGAAGTCAGAAACCATCTCGAGCATCAAAACAAAATCAACCGGCCAAGATAATTAATTGACAAATTCAAACACATATATACGAACGAAAACTCAGGGGATCGACTATAAATTCCAATCATCATCGGCAATAAAATTATCGAATTCAAGGAATCAATCCAGATAACAAAAGATCAAATAACATACCAGAGAAGTCGAATTCGATCAACTCGAAGCAACCAGGCCAAATCCCTAATTTCACAAGCAATAAACATACAAAAAGAAGCAGCAGCCGAAGCAAGCTACACGGAGTAGGTTGATCAACAGAACAAGGATCGAAATCACTAAAATCGATCAACATAAGTCGGCGGCTTCAAAAATCTCAAAGCCCTAATTTTTGAACGAAGAGGAAAACGAACGAGCCACCATTATCTCAAACAAAGAAGACATCGGGCCGAATAAAGGAAACAAAAAAGGGACTCAACAAATTTAAAACGGGCCGGCTTCTTTAAATTTTGAGCATTAAGTTTTTCTATTTATTTTTGCTCTTGTTTTTATTTTTGCTCTTGAACTTTTCGAATCAAATTTTGGTAAATCACCACCTAGGATTTAGGTTGTGTCAGATTGTCTAGTTAGGATTAGTTCAGTAAGCAGGGTTTGCGAGTTTGCAAAACTCTATAGTCGGTAGCAGGGTTTGCGAGTCTGTTAGAGTGTTTGTAAGCGGGAGACTGTTTAATTCTAATAGAAATCTGGGAATGCAGCAGTAGGCAGGGGTTGCCGAAGCTGGGTAAATTTTGTGTGTGATTTACTTTACAGCATATTTACTTCTCTGCAATTTGTTTAAATTCAAGAAAATTTGCTATAACCCTATTCACCCCCCCTCTAGGGTTAATCTAGATCCTACAAGAGACTCTATCCTGAACTTAAAAATCAAAAGGGTGTGTCTCATTGCCTTGAAATCGAGACTGTATTCTAGTTTGTTTGCAATCTGTTTATAGTAGACGTTGGAAAGGAAATCTGTACATACATTGTATAGGACTGGACGTAGGATTGGTTAATCCAAACTAGTATAAAAACTCCTACTGTCATCTCTCTTACTTTCACTTTACTTTTACTGCATTTATACACATCTGTGACTGCCTGTTAATATATTTTTGTGTTGATTATCTATGTTTGAATTTAAATCTTGAAGTAATTGAGAAAAGTTCCATATATATAGTAAAACACTATTCACCCCCTCTAATGTTATAGTAGCCTTAAGATTTATTCACACTAGTATAATTTGTACTACACCATTTCCACATTTGGTACTAGAGCATTAGATTTTCAAAAACTCATTATTTGATTTTTGAAATATATAACTGACTGGTAACACTAGTAGTACACTTTTTAACACTTTTGTAGAAGGACAATCAACTGTTAGACCCTCACTATTTAATGGTAGTAATTATACTTACCGGTCATATAGGATGAAAATTTATTTACAATCCAATGATTTAGATATTTGGAACATTACACAGAGTGAGTACACTGAACCCCAAACTGAATACTCAACATGGACACCTAACCAAAAGATACAAGCACTTAAAAATTCTAAAGCCAAGAATATTGTATTTTTCTTAATAGATAAAAATGAGTTTAATCGAGTTTCTATTTGTAAGTCTGCATATGAAATTTGGAGAACATTGCAAGCCATGCATGAGGGTACTAGTAAAGTAAAACAAACTAGTATTTCCATGCTAACCAACCAATTTCAACTTTTTAAAATGAAACCAAATGAGTCTATTTCTAACATGTATTCTAGATTTCATGATATAGTTCACTCATTAGTATCATTAGGTACAAATTTCTCAAAAAAGGATCAAGTTTGAAATATTCTTAATTCACTCGCTTCTAAATGGGATCAAAAGACATTAGCAATAAAGGAAGCCAATGATATTAGTATATTGAAAATTGAAGAGTTAATTGGTAATCTAATGTTCTGTAAAGCACAGTTGCGGGGTAGGAAGGAAAGCAAGGCAACCGAAAAGAAATCAATTGCATTCAACGCAATAACTGATAATCAAGATTCAAATGATGACGATAATGATGAGGAGATTGCATTTATGACTCAAAATTTAAGAAAATTCTAAAGTACAAAAAGATGAACAACTTTCGTAAAACTGAAAAGAAAAATTCCATAAATGGAAATTTTTTTAAGTGTTATAATTGTGAGAATCCAGTCATCTACGAAGAGACTGTCCCTAGCAAAAGAAAACAAAAAATTCACCAAACATCGATACATTCAAAAAGAGAAAGAGAGCTTACAATCCAACTTTGGACGATTTTGATACTACAACCAGTGACAATGAACCAGATACATAAAATATCAACATGTATTTTACAGTGATGGAAATTAATCAGAAGAGATAAAGGAAATAGAAAAATTGGTCCCTTTTACATTTTATTGTTTTTATTTTTCTGGAAATTATATAGGAATATAATAATAATAATAATAATAATAATAATAATAAGTATATACAAATATAAATACTAAATATACAAATATAAATATATGTGTATATTTAAGAAAAGAAGTATGAATATATATATATATATATATATCTTATTTTGAACTTTGAAATTTAGACCCATATGTCAACATATGTCACATGCGTATATCGACATATCTGGCAGAATTTGAGGAATTTTTCAAAATTCAAACTTTTGAAATTCCTTCTCTTTTGTATTAATTTCCAAAATTGAAATGCCACCTTTTCATCTATCATATGACCATTCAATCTCTATTTATTCACTTCTTCTTATCTCATCTTCTACACATATTTTATTTCAAAATTCAAACTTATTCTTCACTCTCTTTCCTCCAAAACAATTCAATAATGTCTTCCTCAAGCCAACCTTCTTCATCCAAAAGCATTAGGCTTACCAAAAAGTTCAGAAGTCAACTTTATAATGATCAAGGGTTCATTGAAACCTATATTGAGTATGCTAATTATGGAAAAGTATTTTTGGGAAGGTTTGCAAATTTTAATGAATTTTCTTCTTAAGGTTTACAAGACTTACTTTAGAAAATGATACCTTTGGTTTAACCGATTTATCTCAAAATGATTTTAATTATTATCCCTATTTAGTTAAAATGTTTTATGCTAATTTGAAAGGAAAGGTTTTTCAAGGAGAAGATGGTCAAATTTGAAGCAGTGTAAAGTACACTACTATTGTTTTGGATTGTAAAATCCTTGGTCAAATTCTTGGTTGTAAAAGTAATGGAAATGACCTCTCCGCCTTTGAAATTGATTATGGTAATAGAGGAGTTAGTTTCTAATGATGAAGAGTGTGGTATCAAAGACAAAAATCTTCGGCCTAAAGCAAGAATAATGAGTCTTATTTTACAATAAAGTATTACATCGAGGACGGGGAATTACAACAATCTCACTCAAAAAGTTTCAAAGCCCTTTTTGCTATGTTTGGAAAATATGATATAAATGGGGCTCAAGTGATTTTGGATGACTTTGTTCTAAAGAAAATCTCTAGGCATGAGAACACACTTCACCATGATGTGTGTCTCACTAGAATTTTCAATTATTTTGGTATTGATATAAGAGGTGAAAACATTTTGCCTCACAGAGTTTTTATGCTCATTCCTCTTAAATTCAAACCCTATGAATCTCTTACTAAAAAGGAAGAGAGATTGGCAAGAGAATAAGAGCAAGAACTTCTTCAAGAAAAAATAGTGAACATATGGAAACTGATGAAGAGGAAGAACAAGAAGAATAGAAGGAAATGAACACTTCTCTAGAAAGCTTTTATAAACCATTCTGCTATTCTAACAAAAAATTCTAAAAAACCAAAAGTATATTCTCAATAATCAAAAGAAGCTTAAACGTTCCTTTAGTAAGAAGTTCACTAGCCTCTCAAACAAAGTTGACATATACTTTAGGAAGATTATTAGAGAGCTTGGTGGAAATTGTTTATCTTCATCAACATCTTTTTAGATCTATTAGCTATCTTTGTACTCTCTAGTTTTATGTATTTTATTTTTTATTTTTATGCATCGTTCTATTTTATCAATGAAATACGCTTAGAAATTATATTTCTATTGCTAAACATGGTCTCTTATTCTCTGGAAAGATAAACTATGGCAATATAAAATATAATCAAAAATTAAGGTAAATACAAGAACATACTATTTTGCACATATGTTGACATGGTCTACCCATGTATGTCAATATACACTGGCAGGTTTCAAATATTTTGAATTTCAAAATTTTGTTAATTTTTGGAGGGATTATTTACTATATGTCATTTCACTTCTATAAAATGATTTTTCTTCCAGAAAAACTCAGAAAACAATTCATCTTCTTATCTTGTTCCTTTCTACACATTTCCTTTCATAAAAATGAATTCATACAATAATTTTTGAAAACAAAGTCTTAGTGAAAATCAAGAGGAAACTCTTCAATCTTTCAAAAATGCTCTTTGCTTCATTCTTCGCAATCAACCACATTTGGACTTGAGTCAAATGTAGATAATCAAAGAACAGAAAAAACAATTTGATTCTCTTTGACTTTCATTTCTAGTTTCGCCAAACATTTTCAAAGAAATGCTCCTGAATTCTCGAACTCTAAAGTGAAAGTGGATAATGAAGATTGGGAAGTTATCAACACCAATCTTATGTTTGGATCCAAAGGATGGGTCGAAGTTCCTAGGAAAATCTAGATTTTAATTTGTATTTTAAATTTTGTATTTTATAATTTATACTCATAATATGTATTTGTTAAACATTTTAGTCATATTTGTATAATTAACTCTAGTTATATTGAACTTTCAATGTAATTAATGTACAGATGTAAGGTTTGTGATGAATGGTTGGAAGAGATGTAATTATAATTATATATATAGTTATTTCTTAAAGATATTATTTTTACAAATTATTATTGATTTTGATTCCATATACAATATAAAAATGTCATATTCAAGAGGAGTTTATTTTTTCATCCATTTTTGTTGATGACAAAGGTGGGAAAATATAAAATATAATATATGCACATAAAAAAGGGGAGTTACAAAATAGGGGGAGTTAACCAATTTATGGGGAGTTACACTATATTTTATAATAAGTATATTTTCATGGTTGTCATGATTAAAAAGGGGGAGATTGTTAATGCCAAAAATAATGATTTTGATGAAAACAACCATATAAATATAGGTACTGATGTTTTCCAAGTTGTATAGAATATTTTATAGGATAATATATAGGTTCGTACAAGTACAGGATAATCAAGTTTGAAGATTGATCCGTAAAAAGACTAGAGATCAAGATTCAGAGATGATCACGATATTTGAAGACTCGTGAGTTTAGAGAAAAAGACAAGAAGAATTCAAGACTGCAGGTCATAGAAAATAAACATTAGAATAATTTGTCAAAGTTTTGGATAGCAACCATCTATTCTTTGAATACTATCTTATCAAAATATTTAATTTTCAAAGTATAATTTTACAAATATTTTTTAATTTTATATATTAAAAGTATTTAAAAACTATGTTTAGAAGTATTACAAATTATTAGAATTTTATAAACACTTTAAATAAATTATTGTTTTTGAAAATTAACAATGGCATGTCGACATATAGACTATCGGAGAGATGCCTTTTGAATTTTGAATAGTTGTAATTTTTGGTTACATCTCTTCGTGAACAAACACGTCCCTTGAAACACTATATAAAGGGGACTGGAAAATGAATTTTAATAACTACTTTCTCTAATTTCTTCTCGCTCCAAATTCTCATTATAAATTTCACAAAATATACTTTCTATACTCTTCAAATTCACTCAAATTCAATCTCTACATTACTACATTCATTCTTTACAATTTACTCACTGATTTGAAAGTATTCTCTCATTAATTCAAAGATCAAAGTGCTATCAAAAAGGTTATTAGATGTTCTGTATCCAAAGTACAATTGTTTGTATTTGGAATCAACAACTCTCTACTATTATTTAATTGGGTGTAATTGTTACCCGTTCAAATCAAGTGTGTGCTTGTTGCCCGTTCAAATCATGTGGGTGTGCTTGTTGCCCATTCAAATCAAGTGGGTGATCTTGTTACCTGAGTTCTCATTGCCTTGAAATCGAGAATGTATTCTGGTTTGCTTGCTACCTGTTTGAAGTAGACATTGGAAATGAAATCTGTACATACACTGTAAAGGACTAGACATATGATTGGATTATTCGAACCAATATAAAAACTTCTAGTGTCATCTCTCTTACTTTTACTTTACTCTTATTATATATATTTATGAATGCTTGTTAATATATACCTGTACTGATTATTTGTGTTTGAATTTAAACCTTGAAGTAATTTAGAAAAGTTCCATATAAGTTATAAAACACTATTCAACCCCTCTAGTGTTATAGTATCCTTAAGATATGTTCATACTATTATAATTTATACTACACCATTTTCCTACTGGATTATTCTCATCATCACTTTCAAGTATGATGTTAAGTGCAGTGATTTCTTCTTGGAATCTGGGTTGTCACAGTCTTCCCTTGCATTCAGTTTCATCTCATAGGTCATAAGATTTCCAATAAATTCTTACATGCTTTATTTGCTCGGATCTTTGGATTCCTGTATCATTGTTACCTTTTCCTCAAAGGTCTTTGGAAGAACTCTCAAAAATTTATAGACTAATTCTACTTCAGTGTATACCTTGCCTAAAGCTCTAGAATTTTGTACTAACACTGAAACCATCCATATATTTCTTTTATGCTTTTGTCTTTTGTGATCACAACATTTTCACATTCATTACTAAGTATAGAAAGATATGATTCCTTGACTTGAGATGTTACTTCGTGCATGACCTCTAGAGCATGTCAGATTTCCTACCTAGTAAGATAATGAGAGATTCGATTAAATTTAGTTTTATTAAGCAAACAATTAGGGTAGTCATAGCTTTAGCATTTAATGAAAGAAATTTATTATCAACTGCTTCCTATTTGTCCTTTGCTTTTAGCAATTCTACCTCGCTGCTAGTTGTCATAAGTTGAGTGTAACTAGTTTCTACTATGTTTCAAACATTATAGTCAACAAAGATCAGATATATTTTCATCCTAGCCTTATATATGCATAATTAGTTCCACTGAACATAAGTGACCTAGCTATCGATTGACCCTCATAAAAAGCATTATTTGAACTAAACATTTCTTTAGAGTAATCCTAACAACCAAGACCATGATACCACTTCTAGGATCGTGCAGCATACCCTAGAAGGGGATTGGGTTGAATAGGTTATTTAAAAATTCATCGGTTCTTGGATAAAACAGTGCATAAAAAAATAAATGTAGTAAGTAAATGATACAAGGATTTTCTCAACTTCGACTTAATGCCTACAACTGCCCCAAAAGTTACTATCAGGATTATATATTTAACACGCTTACAGATACATGTAAATTTGCACTCCTTGCTAACTAGAAATATACAAATCTTATGCCTGGTATCCCTGCCATGATTTTATCCCAATTCAAGAATTCCTAAACTACGACCCACAGTTCATACCTAGACAAATCTAGAGTTTCGAAAAGAAAATACAAAAGAAACAAAACAAAAAACATACTTGTAAAATTTTCTATCACGCGAGCACTATGGAGCTCTAAGTCAGTGCAGCTCGAAGTATTAAATTTATGTGATTCAAATATTTCCAAAGAAGAAAGAAAAATAACTAGTTAATTCATATAATCAATTAATTAGTCAACAGGGCTATACTGAAAATAAAGGAAAGGAGATATATATTAGGATAATTATTGTTGGAAGGAAACATATTGATTGCTTAATCGATTATTTAGTCAATTTATTGATAGATGAGGAAATAAGATTACTTATAAATTAGTTGATTTCGCAATATGAAGTAAGAAAAGGTTTGGCATGGAGAATCAATCGGTAGAGGAAAAGTATGGAAATCAATATCATCGTTACCTATTTGCATTGAAATCAAATCATGAAGTTGTAGAAATTGTAAGTGTTAACCGAGTTTTTAACCAGGCAAATTTCAAGTGAAAATAGAAGGCCAAAATGAAGACGAAATGACTCGTGAACTTGGAAACACACTTAGAAGGACTAGGGGAAGGGACTCAAAAGTTTGCAAGTACATTGGAATAAGCAAGCTCTTTGTGCCCCACCAACCTCTTGTACTTCACGCACTACTTAAAGCAATCTTCATCAAGTGCTTTTCTTAAAGAATATACGAGCAACACCAAGGATTGATGAGAGGAAAGTTGGATAATACAAGCATTACCAAGGAAATTTTCGGTAGCGACTCTTCAATAGGAAGGAGTTTAGAATACATCAAATCGGAGACATGAAGCCAAGACAAGAGAGGAAGATAGGTTTTTCACCACCACAAACCTCTAGGCACCACGAGGTCCATATTGAAAATTAGGCCAAATGCTCTCTCCTCCACCTGTAGGCTTGCATCTGAACCTTATTCAACTCGACCCCGTAGACTTATAGAGCAGTTTCTCTATAGACACCAACCCTATAATGACAAAACAAGGATCTTTTCCCCCGCCACCGACTCTGGATCTTCTTCATCTCTTATCTCTCTACACAATAGTCACCTAGGCAGATACTTTTGGCAATTCTAGGCTTAAGAACCTGTCAACCCTTTATACTAGTGACTCTAATCTCTCCCTAAATCCTTATCAAATCCATAATCAATAAAACTATAAAGTGGACGAAGGCTAGAGATTGCCGAACCATTATAAATATCTTGTCTCTCTCTACTTTTCTATGCTTTTTTGCACTTTTCTACTGTTTATACTATATCTAATCCTACAATAAGTCATATCTGTAGTGCCACTTTTGGCATCAATATTTTGGTGCTTTCACTGAGAAATCCAACTCAAGGTTAGATCTAGCTTGGGATTTGTAGAGGTCCAGTGTTTAGATCTAGAAGTTTTGTTTTGAAGAATTTGAAGGCTTGTTGAAAGAATTTCGATGGCACCTAGAAGATCCAATAGATCCATAGGAGCAATAGCTGGTGGTGATGATGGAAATGCACTTCAAGTTAAAGTTAGTAATCAACAGGTGATACCAGGATCATCTGCTCAATAGGAAGTAGTTATCAGAGGCGAGCTTGATAAGATGCTGCAGGAATTCAACCAGAAGATGGTGGATAGCCCAAAAGCTTTATTGGACAAGATGGATGCTCTACTAACCCAGTAACCATAAAGGACTAAGAGGAACATGAGAGAAGTTTATCCTCCTAGATGTGAAGAGGATAATTCGTCCATTTTTGGTTAGAACAGGTGAAAGGAAAAGGGAAACAATAGGAAGTGGTTGCTGGGATTGCAGAAGGAGTTGTAGGAGGAAACAAAAGTGCTCCCCCGTAATAAAACAACTCAATACTACGAGGATTTTTCACGGTACCAAGAGTAATTTTACAAAGGAAGGGGGTGGAAAGTTGATGCTATGGGTTTATCTAATTCAAAAGATGACCTGCAACATGATGGCGATGATTGCGAGCTGGGCGTTGAAGCTAATGGAGTTGGAGTTAGAACGACTACAACAGAACCAACCGAATGCCAATAGAATACCAAGGATTGGTTTTCTTAAAGAATGGAGAACCTAACATCAGCAAGCATGCCGAGATCGTTTATGGAGCTAAACACTCGGTGCAACCCTGGTAGTAATCCTATGGAATACCATGCTAGCAAAGAATACATAACAGACATGGTTAAGTGGATGGTTAAAGAACGCAAAGGTAGAAAAAAAATAAGGATTGGGGTTCCGCACCAAGCAAGACTCCATTCACAGAGAATATTCCAAGAGAAGAGTATCCCAAGAAGTTTACGATGTTGACTATGCTATCATACAACGGAACTACCGATCCTGGGCAACATTTACTTAAATATGAATGGTACGTGGATGGTGCTAGGGCGACGGATGTAGTTTGATTTAAATGCTTTCCCATTTTCTTGGAAGGAGTCGCATCAATATTGTTCACTAGGCTTGCGCCGAGATTTATATCGACTTTCGATGAGTTGGCTAGGAAATTCATGGAGCAGTTCTGCCTACATGCTGCATGATCCAAGGATGTGATGTCCTTGTCGAGCTTATCTCAAGGGCCTAAGGAGTCGCTAAAAGGTTTGTTGAACCGGTTTAATGTTACTATTATGGAAGGAAGCAATCCGAAGGAGGATTTGGTATTCATGGCATTGGTTCGAAGCATTCACCAGACATAGATTCCGGTAGATGGCTGAAGATGAAGCAACCTACAACTATATAGGAGTACCATTTCGGAAGGCTAATCAATTTTTGTGCTTAGAAGAAGCAAGTCTAACTTCTGACAATGTCGATCATGGACAGTCGAAGGAGGTTATCCAAAGCATTGTAACAGTAAAGAAATCTAGAGATAGCGTTGGTATTGTGGCAACCAATGTTGGAAACTCTAGAAAGAAAAATAAACAGAATCGAGGCCCTGGCGGAAGGCGCAACGACAATAAGAAATGTCCGAGGAATTTGGAATCGAAAGATTACACTTCTCTGAATAATACATTGGAAAACATATACCTAGCCACTCAAGGAATGGGATGCTATAAGAAGCCACCAAGAAAGGAAGCAACCGAGTAGGAAAGGCACTATGGAAAGTTCTGTCATTTCTATGAAACTCATGAACACAACACGAACGAGTGCCGACATTTGAGGGATCTCATAGAAGAACTGATAAGGAAGAATAAGCTCCAGCAGTACATCAAGGAACCTCGGGAAGGTGTTCAAGTCCCAAGACTCCCAGGACCACCTACCCAAGGGAATCAATATGGACCAAGCAGAGAAGGGCCCAGATGAAATAATGGAAAATTGGTTATCAATACCACAACTGGAAGACGTTGTCCAGCAGAGAAAAGCTGGAAAGAGATGGAACAGTATGCAAGCTCGTTGAAGAATGTAATGCATGAGGGCTGCTTTACTATAGAAGATGGAGCTCTAGCTAAACAACAGAGGATGATAACAGATGATATCGTATTCAGGAATAAAGATACTGATAGAGTCACAACACCAACTTTCGACCCCATTGTGGTGACAGTTGGAATTGGACCAACAACTGTACGTCGAGTATTAGTGGACACGGGGAGTTCAATGAACATATTGTTTAGGGGAACCTTCGATCAAATGAAGTTCGACATGAAGGAGGTGACAGCCTGTAAAACCAAGATTCAAGGCTTTACGGGCGAAGCAAAATAGCCAATTTGGACGATTGATTTGCCTGTGGAACTAGGCGAAGGAGATCACATGATAGTATAAATTCAAAAGTTCATTATCGTGGATGAATACTTAAAATATAACGCCTTCTTGGGCCGACTGGCACTTGCTGACTTTAGAATAGTACTGGCACCTTTGTGTTTAGTGATGAAATTCCCCATAGAAAATAAAGTTGGAGTGGTGAAAGGTGATAAATGCGCAGAAAGAGAATGCTACATCGCAAAACTCAAAGAAGCAAAGCGGCATAAGAATGGCAAGAATGTAGAGAGAACTCTCCGCATTCTGGACTCACAATCATAGCAATTAAATCTTGGACCCTGGCACGGAAACCATAGCCATTTTAATAAGGCTATGGATCCTAAGAAGGAGTCAGGGGAAGGGTGACCAGCACCGGCTGAGCTGACATGAATGTTCCAATCGACATGGATGATTCTACCCGGGTCTTGAAGATTGGATCTCAGCTCAATGCTAAATTAAGAAAGGAATTGATGAACTTCCTCTAAGGAAACTTGGATGTATTTGCCTAGACACATTCAGATATATGTGGAATATCACCGGACAAAGCATGTCATGGACTGAATATTGATCCGAAGTTCACACCAGTAAAATAGAAAAGGCGCAATCTGGATCCGGAGTAGTCTGCTGCGTTAAAGGAAGAAGTGGATAAGTTGTTTGTAAACGGTTTTATCCATGACGCTTTATACCTCGATTAGGTATCCAACCCTATGTTGGTCAAGAAGTCAAACAGGAAATGGTGAACATGTATCGATTACATTGATTTGAATAAGGCGTGCCTGAAGGACAGCTTTTCTTTGCCCAGGATTGACCAACTAGTGGACGGAACTGCAGGACATGAGTTTCTCTCCTTTATGGATGCTTATTCGGGCTATAATAAGATTTCGATGCATATATCGAATCAAGAGAATACTAGCTTTATAATGGATTTGGGATTATACTGCTACCAAGTAATGCCGTTCGATTTGAAGAATGCTGGAGCCACATACCAAAGATTGGTAAATTCTATGTTCAAGAATCAAATCGGGTAGACAATGGAAGTATATGTAGACAACATGCTTGTGAAATCACGAGTGTCGTGGAACCATTTGGATGACATTTCAGAAATGTTTGAAGTTTTACGAAAATACGAAGTGAAGCTAAATCTGTTAAAATGTTCTTTCGGAGTAGCATCGGGAAATTTTCTGGGATTTGTTGTCAATGCACGGGGTATCGAGGCTAATTCAGAGCTGATAAACGCCTTAAGGAATGTAATTTCCCAAAATACAAAGAAACAACTTTAGAGCTTGAATGGAAAGATTGCTGCTTTGAGTCGGTTCATCTCAAGGGCGACGAATAAGTCTATCCTTTCTTCGATGCCCTCAAGAAGGGAAAGAAAAACTTTGAATGGAATCGAGATTGCTAAAACGCCTTCGAAGAATTATTAAGGCACATGGTATTGCCATCAGTCTTATCCAAACCATGGGACATGGAGGATTTATTTATTTACTTAGTAGTGTCTACTCACGCACTGAGTGCAGCGTTGGTATGTAAGGAGGCCAAGATTCAAAGACTAGTTTACTACGTCAACAAGCGGTTTACTGGAGATGAAAAGAATTACCCGAACTTGAATAAACTTGCATATTGCTTGCTGATCGTGTCTAGGAAAGTACACCATATTTTCAGGCTCACCCGATCAAGGTACTAACGGATCGGCCTTTGAAACATGTATTATATCGACCCGAGACTTTAGGAAGGTTATTAAAATGGAATATCGAGTTGTGCCAATACAACATTGCTTACCATCCAAGGAGAGCAATAAATGAGCAGGCATTCGCAGACTTCATCGCTGAGTTTACAGCACATGATGGTGAAGAGGAAGAGGATGCTACAGTTGCAATCCCTCATTGGAAGCTATTCGTCGATGGTGCTTCAAACGAATATAGCTCAGGGGCAGAAGTAGTATTTGAGATGTTGGACGGACGGTTAATCTATTATGCATTGAAGCCAGATTTTCCTAAAACCAATAACAAAGCCGAGTATGAGGCGTTAATAGTAGGATTGAGGATAGCAAAATAACTAGGGATAAAAATGTTGCACATATTAGCGATTTTCAACTGGTGGTTTGCCAAATCAAGAAGGCGTATCAGGCCAAGGGTGTGAGACTAGTCCCTTACCTGTCAAAATCACTGGAACTGCTTAAGGACATATAGCATTGTATGATAACACACATCCCTAGAGATGAAAACGTGAAGCCTGATTCATTAGCTAAGTTAGCTAGCTCTGTGGGAAGCGCAACTAATAGGATTGGTTCCGGTGGAAGTTTTGACAGCTCCGAGCATCGATCAGTTGGACATTGACTAGATTCTAGAGACCATAGAAAAGAAGGATTCATGGATGACCCCAATTAAGAACTATCCGATCAACGTAACTCTCTTGAAAGACTGCAACAGATGGAAGAAACTCCTCCGGAAGTGCTGTGAATGAACGACGATAAACCGCGTTGCTGCTGACTACACCAAATAATGCGACCGGTGCCAGTGGTTTGCGTAGATTCCAATATCCCCATCATATGAGCTTACGTAAATGGTCATCCCATGACCGTTTGTAATTTGGGGCAGAAACATTATCGGTGTGCTACCGATAGAGAAGGGAGAAGCTAAATATGCTATCATTGCGGTGGATTACTTTACGAAATGCGCTAAAGCGGAACCGCTTGCCACGTTCACGACAAAAAAGGTGATCAATTTTGTAATGAAGAATATTATTTGCATGTTTGGAGTACCTCAGAAGATCATCGAAACCCAGTTCGTGAGTGCTGAATTCAAGGACTTCTGCAACCGATATAGGATTGAGAAGAGCTTCTCCATCATAGCACATCTGCAGGCGAATGGATAAGTGGAAGCAGTGAATAAAATCATCAAATCCATTTTGAAGAAGCGGTTGACTAGAACTAAAGGCAACTAGGTTGATGAGCTTTCACTAACACGGTGGGCTTATAGGACGACACATAAGTCAACAACTTATCACTCGCTGTTCATTTTGGCTTAAGGATTAGAAGTGATGATCCCGGTAGAATTGAAAATCCCTTCTCATCATAAAAGGCATTTCGATCCAAAAAGTGAATGAAGAGCCCTTGCTTGAGTCACTCGATTTGGTTGATGAGACAATAGAAGAAGTTGAATTAAGGGCAGTTGCCCACCAAAAAAGGGCAGCGTGGCATTTCAACGCCAAGGTTCGCAACCGTACCTTTAAGGTGGAGGATCTCATTCTAAAATGAGTTCTGCAAGGTATGGGGGCACTTGGCCCAAACTACGGGATCGATTGAAAGCTTAGGGACAGAACATTCAAGCTAGCAACTATTGATGGAATCCCTATTCCGTATGCATGGAATAGTGAAATGCTACGACATCACTACATTTTGTTTTTGCAAATAAGCCACCTACGGACACAGGAGGCAATGTAATAAGGCAGGACTTGCCACTTCTCTTGTTCGCAAATAAAGTCAGCTTCTTCAACCAATGGAATCGTGTTCTCACAATCAAAATTCCCAACATGGGACAAGCTTCTCAAACCTCGGATCATGGCTGGGGATCATAGCCCAAGAAAACCAACTTAAGGGTCAATTAGATAATTCGGCCCCAACCTTCATAAATTTGTCTTTGCTTAGAGATAGGCAACGATGAGAAAGTTTGACAACCTTATCCTACAGGAATCTAGCTTTGCTAGGAGATAGGCAATGCCAGGAAGGTAAATCACATCTTTAAGGAATCTGGTGTTGCCCGAAGATAGGTGACGCCAGGAAGGAAAACTCATACCTTCATGAATTCATCGTTGCTTGGAGATACGCGATGGGGAGAAGGTCCCTTAATTCATAAAACCTTCAGGAATTTGTCGTTTCCCAAAGATAGATGACGACATGAAGGTTTCCCCATTTATTCAACTATTCAAGAATTCGTTGTTGCTCGGAGATAAGCAATGATGAAAGGTTTAAAAATCCATAACCTTCAGGAATCTGGCGTTGTCTGGAGATTGGCGATGTCAGCAAGGTGAGTCCCTCATCCTTCAGGAATCTAGCATTGCCATGAGATTGGCACGTCAGGGAAGGCAGCTGCTTCAGGTTGATCGGATAATTCGACCCAATCTTTCTAAATCGATCGGATAGTTCGATCCTGACTCGTAGGAGTTTTCCGTTGACCGGAGATAGGCAACGTCAGCATGTAGTAATTTTCAAGGCCGATCGGATAATTCGGCCTAAATTTTCGAAGAATAACTAAGGGATTGAGCGAATAAATCAATCCAGACTTGCGAGAATTCGCCGTCGTTTGGAGATAAGAAATGTCAAGGAGGAACTCTTAGAATCAAATCACCTATACACTGGTTTTTGGAGATTTAAACTAGTGTCCAATTGAATTTCAACGATGGCACTACCGATTGAGCAGGACATGCTCAGTCTAGGATAAGCAAGGATTGACGTGAAGGTTCAAAAACAAACATTATTAGGTTTTCCCGGTTCTAGGGCCAGGACCGAAAAAGCACACTTAGACCGGGGGCAATTCGATAATTTGCCCCCATAATATCTCTATCTGGTCAACGCCCAGAATATGGCGTTCGGAGAGATGGACCTCCTGAGCAGGGATAAGCGCATAACAAGGTCTGGAAAGAAAATGAATATCCCAACTACTATTCTATGACATATGGGAGCAGTGTGGAACCAGGATCATTCACCACTACCAACTGGTCGGAAGGAACTTGACCGAAAATAACCATAGAGTTGGTTAAGTAATGGTTCTGTTTCGCCTAACAGAACAATTTGGAAGCTATTAACAGAGCCATATGCATAAATTTATGGTAAATAAGCATATTTCACAGAAACACACACACACACAGATGTATATATATGTAATTGCAGTACATGCAGTTATATTATACACACACGTAGTCATATATAAAATGGAACAGCACATAAAGGTGCGAAAAATTAAATGGAATAGAGATTAAAAGACAAAAAGAAACCTTTTCATTACTTCATCCTTTATGTACAAAACATAGTAGGGGCTGCTCCCGGACAAACATGGCTTATTTGGCATGAAGAAAAACAAAAAAAATACAGACTCGACAACCCAAAACCAAAATAAGCCACCACACAAACATGCTCTAAGCATCCTCTACTCGCCCTTCCTCTTCTTATTGCCTAGGCCACTAGAACTGCTGGTTCGCTTCTTGTGTTTGCGACCACCCTTGGGTTTCTCCTTTTTGGTAGTATCACCCTTCGAGTGGGTAGTCTTGCCACCCATCATGATGTGGGGGTCATCACATTTGCTGGCAGGAGCTTTAGTAAGCTTAGTCTTGGGAGGCCTAATCTTAAGCGGGGTGAGCTTGGATGTGGGGCTTGTAGGAGTCAAAGATGTAGGCTTTGCGGTGCTAACTCAGAATTCACTTGGATTTTATCATAGTTAGCTTTCCACCTCTCTACCATTGTGACATGATCAGTCGGATCTGTGGTACTGACAATTGTGATGTCTTTTTCCTAGGACAAGGATACATCCTCCATCCCTTCCAAAGCCGCAATCTTCTGAGAATAAGAACCTAGCCTAGAACTGGTGGGTGGGATTGGAGTGACGGGTCCTATAGCGATAGAAGTCGATGCAGTGAATATTGTAGTGGATCCCAACCCCTGAATAGGTGGCGGTGAAGGAGGAAAATGCGGTTGACCTACAAGTTGACAAGAAGAGTAGTAAAGTTTAGAAATAGACTCGGGAGAAAACCGAAGCTTCTAAAAAATGGGTGAAACAAGAGATATACCTAGGCTGGACTTCGTTCCTTAGGAGCTTTGAAAAATTCTCCCTCTTCGGTTAAATGCACCTTTGATTGACTTACTGAAAGGGGAATGTAAGGTTTGACGAGATTTGTCACTGTAGAGGCTGAAACGACATGGATGGTATTAGAGCTAACCCCCACGGACCCGGGAATAGTCACCACAAGATCCCTTGATTTCAGAGTAAATTATTCATACTTACCCGACGAGCTTGGGCCAGTAGGACCCTTAGCAGCACCAACAGCCCTTAGCAGTCAAGATGGCCTATCCCTTTTTAAGCTTTTCTATATCCTCATCATCGAGGTATTTGGCTCTGAGCTCTTCTTTGGAACGGTTGTACCCAGACGTCGAAAGTCGCCGTAACAACTCTTCCTAGGCATTAGTGAGACGAAGATTTGATTGTATCACTGTCCCACAAGTCGCCGCAAGTTGCCGTAAGTCACTGTAACGGAAGCTCAGTCAACATTCTATTCAGGAAGTCTTACAATCAGATTAAAATCAGTATAAAGGATGTAACTGCCTACAAGACGAAGGTTCAAGGATTTACGGGTGAAACTAAATAGTCGATTGGAACGATTGACTTGCCCGTAGAACTTGGTAAAGGAGAACGTAGGGCGGTTCACATTTAGACATTAGTTATTTTCGATGAGTTCTCAACATATAATGCTTTCTTGGGCCGACCAAGCCTAGCTGGCTTTAGGATTGCTTTGGCTCCATGGTCTTTGACAATGAAATTCCCTATGGAGAATGGGATTGGAGTGATGCAAGGAGACCGAAGCGTGACAAGAGAATGCTATGTTGCAGAATAACGGGAAGCGAAGTGTTGGGAGAAAGGAAAGAATGTGGGGAAGGCACTCCACATTTAAGACTCGCAAGCATAGCAACCAAAGCCTGGACATTGGCTCGGGAACTATAACCGATTCAACAAGGCTATGGATCCTAGAAAGCAGTTAGGGTAAGGGCGACTCTAATGACCGCCCTACACCTCCAGTACCCTATATACCTATGTGATGCGCTGTAGATGTACCCAACTGATGCAGGACAGTAGCCAAGAATATAAAGTAGAGAAAAATCCAAAGAACTTGTAAACATCACACAACGCACATAAAAAATATAATATAACAACATAGATGTAAACAGGCGAGATAGTGATATAATCAAATGAACCATAAATAATAACGTCAGAGTGCATCAAATTCACAGACTATACAAAAACTGAAATAAAGAGTTTATACATCCCAAATCCCCCAAAATAAACTCTATAACTGTCTCTTAAAAGTACAACTGCTGACATAGATCCATAATACAACATAATATAAGTGATAGTAAGCTCTAAAGTATAGATAAATGAAAGAGTAGCCTCCTGTTCGTACTCCGTATAGCTTCATGCGCTATCCAGACCTGTTATCCCTAGTCCACTCATTTAAGAGTACCCGAGATAATAAGAAGCAAAGCATAAATCCTCGGATCAGACAACAGTCAGGTGTGAATGATACATCATCTCAAAATACTATAAATTCATATATAGTAAATAGGGTATAGGGTATAGGGTATGAACAACCATACCTGACATGTCCCTGCATCCAAAGAGTTAGCACATAAACACATTATATGCTAGACTACTATTACAAGAGGAAACTATTGGGTATATGGGTATCATACAACATATCAAGCACACAATAAACATAGCGTTCATCACACAGCCTCGCATCTCTCACTCAAGTGCTTTAGATGTATAGTAACTCTTTCAGATGCTAAACTCATTTCCCACATAGACGACTAAGGACTGGACACTCGTAGATGTCAAAAATACGGGTACATGCAAACTCCTTGGATACACTCAGGCTATGATGTCCCAATAATGGGCATCACAACCGTAGAGTCATCTGCCAATCACTTAACGCACTTACCGACAGTAGAACAACCCCACAGATGCTCAACTCATGCCCATGCAGATGGCTAAGGACTGGACACACGTAGACATCCAAACACATGCGTACACATAGACTACCATCCTACTCATGAGCATCTCAACTTCATGTTCTACTCTTCGAATTTAAGCTTTGAAATCTATTGAAATTGAAAAGGTTTAAATTGCAGTTTATATACGTATTTGAAATCGATATAAAATTTTAAATGGTTTGAACTGAATTGAAATTGATGAATTGAGATTTAAGTAAATTGAATTTTTGAAATTCGGGTTGATTTGAATCGATTTGTAAAATTTGAGGAAACTATTTTATTATATAAAGTATTTTTAAATATATTTAAAACTATTTTATTTTATAAATTAATTAAATATAAACTATTTTAAATTTTAACTATCTTTAATATACTAACTAATTACTTCATAAACTATTTTATTATATAAACTATTTTATTATATATGCTATTTTAATATCTAAACTGTTTAAGTGGGAGTAATATGATTTCAAGGTGTTATGATTTCCAAGTGTTATGGTTTCAAAAATGTTATAATTTCAGAAGTTTTAAAATTTTGGAAACTATTATGATTTTGGAAATGAGTATTATTTTGAGCGAATAATGATATCGTATTGATATGGTTTTGAAATAGATATGATATTTTGGATTTTGAAATATGATTTGAAATCAAATGACCACAGTGTTATAATAACGTTTGGTTGTTAGAGAGACCGGGATCAGATATTGTCATACTCTCTGCCAATACCGAAAACCACTTTAACAACTGTGTACGTGGTGGAGATTCCAAAATGAAGTAGGATGGTTTGGTGACGATTCTCTATGGTATTTACGTAGCCCTGACTCCCGTGAGTCAGCTTGATGCGACTAAAACAGGAGCCGCGTCGGGCCAAGTGAGGTCATTCCTCCTATCGGACACATTTCTTCGATACCATTCTATTGCTTTTGTGATTGATTGGGTGCACCCTTTGATTTGGGAGTATGTCACGAGGTGGGCGGTAGTAGCTGCTATGCGTTACCACCAGTCCAGATCCGCAAATGGTATATCTACCATGGCATTGCCTTGAGTGCCTTGAGTGCCTTGTCGCATGCCCTATCGCGCCTTCTACGAGTTTGTTTTGTACCGTACCTATATGATGTCCTCTGGGTAAACCTCCAGTTTACGGAGGTGCGTACGGCATTGTATAGACTACGGGAATATATAAAATGTGTTAAGGGGGATATGGGTAACGCCTTAACGCTATTTTGATACTTTTACTTTACTATAGACATATTATAATAGCGTATATTACTACATAGTAGATAGTTCCACGGATCCTTAGAGGATGGAAATCCCAACTATCCTTTAAGTTACTTGTATTTCAGTTGACATTTCACTTGAGTTGAATTTATTAATATAAGAATGTTAATCCTGACTCGAGTGTTTTGTGTTTTGCTTTACGCTCGGGTCAGACTAAGTGTTACAGTATTTGAGGCTCACCTTTGAAGATTGGAGCTTTGTTTGAAGATCCATCTATCCATCTTTCAGTTATTTCAGTTGTTTCCAGTTGTTTTGTTCAGACTTGTCATCTATTTGTATTCGTGACTACTTTGTACTTAAGATATTCTATTGTATTTTATTTCAACTCTGTTGTTTATATAGTAGCTTCATGAACTACTATTTATCTATTCCGCTGCATATTGTTATATTACTCTGTGTCTGTGATTCTGTGATTATTTTATTTACTATATATGCTGAGTTTTGCCAAATATAAATTAACAATCTGATATTTTGAGCAATTCAAGTCTGGCATGTGCGGATGCGAATGGCACGAAATAGCGGGTCGTTACATACTTCATTGGTTGCTATTCCAAAGTCATCTAGAGCCATCATGGGGTCATCCATCCTTACCCTGAACCAACTCCTAAGACCACCAGGCAACCCCAAGTCTTGCCCTAAAGCCTACATCCCCAAAAGCCTCACTTCATGATCAGTCTAGCCTCCCTTTGTTCGACCTGAAGCCATACCCCCCCCCCCCCCCCGAATAGAAGAAACACCAAACAGATACTCTTATTCGGCACCCACACCTACCAAACTGCATTTTCTGTTTAGCACTTCCCAACCGAACCAAAGACCTACCGAACCACATTTTTCTATTTGGTCTTCCACTTGCCGAGCCAAGCCACCCACTGGGCCAATACCTACCGGACATCATTTCCTATCCTGTCCTTCACTTGCCGAGCCACCCAATGTCGAACCCACCAATGTCGAACCAAATACTCCCCTCCCTAAAACCAACCATCGGAGCATCTTATGTCGGACCAAGCTTTGCCGAACCAAAACTTGTAGCTCCTTCAGCACTCTAAAATCATGCCGATTCCATCGCTACACTCTACACTTCGACCTCGTGCATTGCCTATGTAAATGATATAACTCCAAACACGTTAGAGCCTATGCGTCGAAGCCCAATTTCATAGTTCCTACCTCTAGCTCGTTTCGATGAGCGTTTCAACCATGCAAGCATACAAACACCATACATGAATCAAACAACATATAAACATGTAAAACACACAATCAATCATGGAAGTCATTATACAAGGTGTATATAACATGGCCTAACATCTATCAAAGCAAACACATATCCAGACAACATGTTTAGAACATCAAAACTCCATTTGTTCATTTTTTTGCTGTAGGTTGGTTTTTAAGATAGCATCAAAACTTAATTTTGACTTTAAAAATGGATCCAAAACATGTTAATATATATATACACACACATACATACATACATACATACATACATAGATATATATATATATATATATAATAAGGTGAGATATGATAAATCACTCATCAAAATCCAAGTTTTGCATGCAAATCGAGACAAATTTGAAAATGAACAGCAAAGATGATACTTTCCATCCCAAAAAATGTAGACTTGAAGATCTTAACAAATCCCTTGCTAATCTAACCTTAACATATGATTTATATTTGATTTGGAAAAGAAAAGAAAAGGCTTTGGCAGAGGAAGGGTTAATGGAGACTTAGATCTATGTAAGAAGGTGTAAAAGTGATTTGGGGATGATAGTTCAGCCAAATATACCCTCTAAACCTGAAATGGGTTAGTGGACTTGCCTCCAAACTCACTAATTACCCACTAAGCTGCTCCAAAAACTAATAATATTCAAACAGTTATATCTCCTAGCCAGAAAGTCCAAATCGCTATTATAACCACTCCACGAAAAGGAAAACCATCATATCTTTCCAGTGGAAGTTGTCTTAGATGCCGATTCGGCTCCTATCTAAAGTTATAGTCGATACAAGTTTTTAAGGGCAAATCATCCAGAAAAATTCTAAAGATAGGAAATGTCACTACTAGGCATTTCCCAAAGTTATAGAGTCATACGACCTCATATAATTTAAAAATAATATTTTACAATCCTTTGATATGTAAAATACGGGTCGTTACAGTGACCATCACCGGCTGAGCTGACGGTGAATGTTCCAATCGACATGGATAATCCTACTCGGGTTCTGAAGTTTGGATCTCAACTCGGTGCTCACTTGAGAAAGGAATTGGTGAATTTCGTCCAAGGAACTTGGATGTGTTCGTCAAGACACATTAAGATATGTGCAGCATATCATCGGAGATAGCATGTCACACACTAAATATTGACCCAAAGTTCACGCCAGTAAAGCAGAAAAGGCGCAATCTGGGTCTAGAGCAATCTGCCGCGTTAAAGGAAGAAGTGGATAAGCTATTGGCCAATGGATTCATCCATGATACTTTATACCCCGATTGGGTATCCAACCCCATGTTGGTCAAGAAGTCAAACGGAAAATAGAGAACGTGTGTTAACTATTCGAATTTAAATAAGGCATGTCTGAAGGACAGCTTTCCTTTGCCCAGAATTAACTAATTGGTGGACGGAACTACAAGACATGAACTACTCTCGTTTATGGATGCTTATTCGGGTTATAACTATATTCCGAATCATATACCACATGAGGAGAATACAAAGTTTATAACGGACTTAGGACTATACTGCTATCAAGTGATGCTGTTCAATTTGAAGAATGTTGGAGCCACATACTAAAGACTGGTGAATTCTATGTTTAAGAATCAAATCGGGCGGACAGTGGAGGTATACGTGGACGACATGCTCGTGAAATCACAAGTATCATGAAACCACCTGAATGACCTTTCGAAAATGCTTGAAGTTATGTGAAAATACATAATGAAGTTAAATCACTTAAAATGCTCCTTCGGAGTAGCATCGAGAAAGTTTCTTGGATTTATTGTCAGTGCACGAGGCATCAAGGCTAATCTGGAGTAGATAAATACCTTGAGTAATGTAACTGCCTCAACTATGAAGAAACAACTACAGAGCTTAAATGGAAAGATTGCCACCTTAAGTAGGTTCATTTAAAGGGCGACATATAAATACATACCTTTCTTCGACGACCTTACGAAAAGTAAAAAGAATTTCAAATGGAAACATGATTGCTAGAATGCTTCGAAGAGTTATTGAGGCACATGGAGATGCCACCGGTCTAGTCCAAACCGTTGGACGAGGAGGATTTATTTATTTACTTAGCAGTGTCTGCTCACGCATTGAGCGCGACATTAGTATACGAGGATGCAAGGATTCAAAGGCTGGTCTATACATCAGCAAGCGGTTTATAAGAGCATAAAAGAATTACCCAAAGATAGAGAAACTTGCGTATTGCTTGCTGATATGCATCAAGAAAGTTTTGACCGTATTTTCAGGCTCATCCGATTAAGGTGCTGACAGATCAACCTCTAAAATAGGTATGGTACCAACCTGAGACTTCAGGAAGATTGCTGAAATGGAATATTGAGTTGAGTCAGTATGATATTGCCTACCATCCAAGGAGAGCGATAAATGGACAAACATTGGCAGACTTCATCGTCGAATTCACTGTGCATGATGGTAAAGAGGACTGGACACTCAAGTGCTTTAGATGCATGGTAACTCTTTGAGATTCTCAACTCATTGTCCACACAGATGGCAAAGGACTGGACACACACAGATGTCAAAAATATGGGTACATGCAGACTACCCTTGGTATTCTCAGGCTAGCATGTCCCAACAATGAGCATCACAACGACAGAGTCATTCGTCAATCAATTACCATACTTACCGATTGTGGAATAGCCCCATAGATGCTCAACGCATGCCCATGTAGATGTCTAAGGACTGGACACAGGTAGACGTCAAAAAACATGGGTACACGCAAACTACCCTATCCTACTCATGAGCATCTCAACCTCATGTTCTACTCTTCGAGCTATTACGTAGAACCTGTCTTTTTTGTCCATCACCAGATGCTATAATCACTCGCCACATTGAGTAGTCGAGCTCATTGTACTTCGTTAGTTGCCATTCCAAAGTCATCTAGAGCCATCCTAGGGTCATCCATCCTTACCCCGAACCAACTCCCAAGACCACCAGGCAACCCCAAGTCTTGCCATGAAGCCTACACCCCATGATCGGTTCGGCCTGAAGCCATACTCCCCCCAAATAGAAGAAACACCGAACGGATACTCTTGTTCGGCACCCCCACCTACCGAACTACATTTTCTGTTCAACACTTCCAAGCTGAACCCAAGACCTACCGAACCACATTTTCAATTCGATCTTCCACTTGCCAAGTCAATACCTACCGGACATCATTTCCTATCCAGTCCTTCACTTGCCAAGCCACCCAATGCCGAACCCACCAATGTCGAACCAAATACTTCCCTTCATAAAACCAACCATCGAACCATTAAACCATCTCATATCAGACCAAGCTTTGCGGAACCAAAACCTGTAGCTCCTTCTGCACTCCAAAATTATGCCGATTCTTACACTCAACACTTCGATCCTCGTGCATCGCCTATGAAATGATACAACTCCAAATGCTCTAGAGCCAATTTGTCGAAGCCCGATTTCACGGTTCCTACCTCTAGCTCGTTTCGATGAGTGTTTCAACAATACAAGCATACAAACAAACACCGTACATGCATCAAACAACATACAAACATGTAAAAACACATAATTAATCATGGAAATCATCATAAAAGGTGTATACAACATAGCCTAACATCTATCAAAGCAATCACATATCCAAACAACATGTTTAGAACACCAAAAATCCATTTTTTCATGTTTTTTGCTGCATGTTGGTTTTAAGAGAGCGTTAAAACTTAATTTTGACTTTAAAAATTGATCCAAAACTTGTTAATATATATACACATACATACATACATATATATAATAAGGTGAGGTATGATAAATCACTCAGCAAAATATCCAAAATTCAAGTTTTGCATGCAAACCGAGACAAACCTAAAAATGAACAACAAAGATGAAACTTTCCCTTCCAAAAAATGTAGATTTGAAGATATTAACGAATCCATTGCTAATCTAACCTTAACCTATGATATATACTTGATTTGGAGGAGAAAAGAGATGGTTTTGGTAGAGGAAGGGTTAATGGAGGCTTAGATCTATGTAAAAAGGTGTAAAAGTGATTTGAGGATGATGGCTCGGCCAAATATATCCTCTAAACCTGAAATAGGTTAGGGGAATTGCCTCCAAACTCACTATTTACCCACTAAGCTGCTCCAATACTACAAATCTTCAAACAGTCATATCTCCTAGCCATAAAGTCCAAATTACTACTATGACCAGTCCACGAAAAGGGAAAGCATCATATCCTTCTAATGGAAGTGGTTTTAGATGCTAATTCGGCTCCAATCAAAAGTTATAGCCGATATAAGTTTTTAAGGGGTAAATCGTCCAGAAATTTTTTAAAGATAGGAAATGTCACTACTAGGCATTTCCCAAAGTTATAGAGTCATACAACCTTATATAAATTTAAAAATAATATTTTACGATCCTTTGATATGTAAAATACTGGTTGTTACAGTGACCATCATCGGCTAAGCTGATGATGAATGTTCCAATCGACATGGATAATCCTACTCGGGTGCTGAATTCTGGATCTCAGCTCAATGCTCACTTGAGAAAGGAATTGGTGAATTTCGTCCAAGGAAAGCTGGATGTGCTTGCCTAGACACAATAAGATATGTGTGAGATATCGTCGAAGATAGCGTATCACCCATTAAATATTGACCCAAAGTTCATGCCAATAAAGCAGAAAAGGCGCAATCTGGTTCTAAAGCAATCTGCTGCTTTAAAGGAAGAAGTGGATAAGCTGTCGGCCTATGGCTTCATCTACGATACTTTATACCCCGATTGGGTATCCAACCCCGTGTTGGTCAAGAAGTCAAATACGAAAAATGGTGAACGTGTGTCGATTATTCAGAGTTGGATAAGGCATGTCCGAAGGAAAGCTTTCCTTTGCCAAGAATTAACTAATTGGTGGACGAAACTACATGACTTACTCTTGTTTATGGATGCGTATTCGGCTACCACTGGATTCCGAATCATATACCAAATGAGGAGAATACAAGCTTTATAATAGGCTTGGGATTATACTACTATCAAGTGATGTTGTTTAGTTTGAAGAATGCTGGAGCCACATACTAGAGACTGGAAAATTCTATGTTCGTGAATCAAATCGGGTGGACAATGGAGGTATACGTGGATGACATGCTCGTGAAATCACAAGTGTCACGAAACTACGTGGATGACCTTTCGAAAATGTTTGAAGTTTTATGAAAATATGGAATGAAGTTAAATCCGTTAAAATGCTCCTTCGAAGTAGCATCAAGAAAGTTTCTGGGATTCATTGTCAATGCACGTGGCATTGAGGCTAATCTGGAGCGGACAAATGCCATGAGGAATGTAACCGCCCTATAAAGCTTAAATGGAAGATTACCGCCTTGAGCCGGTTCATCTCAAGGGCGATAGATAAATGCATACCTTTCTTCATCGCCCTTAAGAGAAGTAAAAAGAATTTCGAATGGAATCAGGATTGCCAGAATCTTTCGAAGAATTATTGAGGCACATGGAGACGCCACTAGCCTTGTCCAAACCATTGGATGGGAAGGATATATTTATTTACTTTGTAGTGTCTGCTCACGCACTAAGCACAGCATTGGTACATGAGGAGGCAAGGATTCAAAGGTTGGTCTACTACATCAGCAAGTTGTTTACAGGAGTAGAAAAGAATTACCCAAAAGCTGGAGAAACTTGCGTATTGCCTGCTGATATGCATCAAGAAAGTTTTGATCGTATTTTCAGGCTTATCCAATCAAGGTGCTGACAGATCAGCCTCTGAAACAGGTATGATACCAACCTGAGACTTCAGGAAGGTTACTGAAATGGAATAATGAGTTGAGTCAGTACGATATTGCCTACCATCCAAGAAGAGCGATAAATGGGCAAGCATTGGCATGCTTCATCTTCGAGTTTACTGCACGTGATAGTGAAAAGGAAGAGGATGCTGTAGTCGTGGCTCCTTATTGCAAAATTGTTTGTAGATGGCGCTTTGAATGAATTTAGCTCGAAGGTAGGAGTAGTGTTTGAAATGCCAAAAGGATGGTCAATCTACTGCACACTAAAGCTGGAATTTCCTGAAACAAATAATAAAGCGGAGTATAAGGTATTGATAGCAAGATTAAGTATAGCGAAGGAACTAGCGATAAAGATGCTACACATATTAGCGATTCCTAACTCATGGTTTACCAAATCAGGAAGGAATACCAAGCAAAGGGTGCGAGACTAGCCCCTTACTTATCATAAGCACCGGAACTACTTGAAGACATTGAACATTATACAATAATGCACATCCCCAAAGAGGAAAACATGAAGGATAATTCACTAGCTAAGCTAGCTAGATCGGGGAAAGAACAGTTATTAGGATTGGTTCCATTGGAGGTTTTAAGGGCCTCAAGCATCGATCAGACGGATGTCGAATGGATTCTAGAGACTACAGAAGAGGAGGAGTTATGGATAACTCCAATCAAAGGTTACCTGATCAATAGAACTCTACCAAGAGTCAGGAACGAATGGAAGAAACTTCTCCATAAAGCGCCATGGTTCGTGATGCAAGATAGAGTACAATACCGAAGAGGATTCTCAACTCCCCTACTTCAGTGTGCAGCCAAGAATGAGGCTAGGAAGATCCTCATGGAAATCCATGAAGACAGCTGAGGTAACAACACAGGGGAAGGGTTGGCGAACCCTAATGAAGAAGATACTTTGCTACAGATATTTCTGTCTGATAATAAACCAGGATGTTGCTGACTAATCCAGACGATGTGACCAATGCCAGAGATTCAAGAAGATTCCAAGAGCCCCATTAACAAAACTTACACAAATGGTCAATCCATGGCCATTTGCAATCTTGGGAATCAACATCATCGATGTGCTACCACCAGCGAAGGAAGAAGCCAAATATGCTATCGTTGTAGCGAATTACTTCATGAAATGGGCTGAAGTGGAACTGCTTGCCATGATTACAACGAAAAAGGTCATTAACTTTGTAACGCAAAAAAATTATTTGCAGGTTTGGAGTACCTCAGAGGATCATCACGGACAATGAGACTCAATTCAAGAGTGTTGAGTTCAAGGAGTTATGAAAGCAATATAGAATTGAGTAGAGCTTCTTCGCAGTGGCACATCCACATGCAAACAGACAAGTGGAAGCGGTGAACAAGATCATCAAATCCACCTTGAAAAAGCAACTGACTAGTGCTACATGCAATTGGGTTAATGAGCTTCCACTAGCACTATGGGCTTCTAGGACAATAGATAAGTCCACGACTAGGCACTCACCTTTCACTTTGGCCTATGGATTGGAGGCAATGATCTTGACAGGACTAGAAGTCCCCTCCAATCGTAAAAGGCATTTCGATCCGAAGGTGAACGAGGAACTCCTGCTTGAGTCTCTCAGTTTGGTTGATAAGAAGAGGGAAGAAGCAGAAGTAAGGGTCGCTACACACCAGAAAAGAGTATCATGGCACTTCGCTGCCAAGGTTTGCAACCACACCTTTGAGGTAGGAGATCTCATTTTGAAATGAGTTCTCCTGGGTACAAAAGCACTTGACCCGAACTGAGAAAGACCCTAGACAATTGATCAAAAGCTTGGAGATGGAACTTTCAAGCTGGCAACCGTTGATGGAATCCCGGTCCTTTGTGTTTGGAACAACGACTTGCTACGGCACTACTACACTTAGTTTCTTCTCTATTTATTTCCATAAATAAGCCACCTAAGGTGACTAAGAGAAATGTAATAAGGCAGGACTTGCCACCTTTTCCATTCGCAAATAAAGCTACTTCTTGAACCAATTGAAATGTGTTCTTGCAAGCGAAACTCCTGTGTCACGCAATTAGCAGCATAGTCGAGGACATGCTCCTCTATACTAGGATCAAGGATAGAGTGGATGGACTCAAACCATCGTGTTGATGGTGAAAATCAACCCTCAAACCCCTAAGAACCGGCATTGTCCGGGGATAGGCGACACTGGAAGGTCCAAACCACCGGGTCGATGGTGAAAATTGACCGTCAACCTTTTGAGAACAAGCGTTGCCTGGAGATAGCGATGCTGAGAAGGTCTAAACCATTGGATTGATGGGGAAAATCGACCCTTAATCATCTGAGAATCGGCATTGCCCAGAGATAGGCGATGTCGAGAAGGTTCAAACCATCATGTCGAAATCGGGAAAATCAACCACCAACCTTCTAAGAACTTGTGCTACCTAGAGATAAGTGATGTTGGGAAGGTCCAAACCTTACCCCCCCCAAGAATCTGGCATTGTATGGAGATAGGCAATATCAGGGAAGAAAACCATTAACCTTTAGAAATTCGCCGTCACCCAGAGATTGATGACGACGGGCAGGCTTGCCGGTTCAACCAACCTTTGGGAATTCATCAATGCCCAAAGATAGGCAACAACGAGAAGGTTCGATAATTCATTCAGGGATCAATCGGATAATTCGATCCTAGCATATAGGGATGAACCGTCGCGCGAAGATAGGCTATGCCAGAAAGGAGTCTTCGTATCCAAACCATCATTGCACCAACTTACGGAGATAGAAATTGGCGCTCGATTTAAATCTTTAACCTAAAAGAACATGCCATTGCCTGGAGATAGGCGACAATAGGAAGGTGAAATTATTCTCGAGTTGAACGAATCGTTCGACTCTAACTTGCAGATGTCAGCCCTTACCCAGAGATAGGCAACGTCTAGGAGAAATCCCTGGAATGTAATTGTTGGCATTCTAGTTTTCGAAGATAGAAACTAGTGCACAACCGGGTTCTCAACATTGAACTTATAAGAATTTTGTCATGACGAAAGATGATGACGACGCATCTTTACGATACATACATTTAGAATGACAATGTCAACCTAGAATAATTCAGGTGCAGCCTGGAAATTAGCAGTATCAAAGACATAATGCTTGGAAACAAGCACTAACGTCATTTGTTCTTGGAGATAGGGACTATCGTGCAAACTGGATTTCTACGACGATGCTAGCGACTAAGCAAGACACGCTCGGTCGAGGATAGGAGGAAATGGTGTAGAGAATTAAAAGCTGAAATAATTGAACTTACCTAATCCTAGAACAGGATTAAGGACTAGACTAGAGGCAGTCGGATGAGTTGCCTACAATATTTAATCCCTCATAAATGCCCAAACTCTAGCATTTGGAATAATCAGCCCTGTGGATAGGGTCATATATACCAACACTTGGCTGAAATTAACTCGGCTAAGCCTGAACAGGAACGGCAATAGAGTAGGCTAACCAACAGTTTTTCTTTGCCAAACATAGTGCTTGGCAGTTATAAACAGGGCTAAATATCAGGATATAAATAAGGAATGGTAGGAATATTACTTACTAGCACAAAGTTGTGGTAAAAAAGCATATTGCACAGAAACAAATATATATATATATATATAATATCGAAAGATTGTGGTACAAGCAGTTACATTATATACGCAGGTAGTTATACACAAACATGCATAGTACATAAAATGCAGACAATCAAATCGAAGAGAGATTACAGAACAAAAGTAAATCTTCCATTACTAATAGTTTTTATGTACAATCAAACAATGGGGGCCTTACCCGTGCAATCTCGGCCCGTTCAAAACAAAAAAGCATAAATACAGACTCAATGACGACGTGAAGGATAAACTGCCACACTTGCAAGGTTCGAGCACTTTTCAATTCTTTCCTCTTTTGCCACTTTTACCATCGAAAGGAAAACTCTTGTGGGGTTAGCGGAATTATGGGTCTTAAGACTAATTTAACACTAGAAGGGGGTGAATAGTGTTTTCTAACTTATGTAAATCTTTATAAATTTCTTTCAAGTTAAATATTAAATCATAGATTAACAACATAGAATTATACTAAGAAAAAGTCATAGATGCAATCATAGATAAAAATAAAGGAAGTAAAACAAAGTAAAGAGCTAGACACTAGGGATTTTATACTGATTTGGATTTCTCCTACATCCAGTCCCGTACAATTGCTTGTACAAATTTATTTTCAAACGCCAATTTTTAACCGGGCAGAAGGCAAACCCAAATACAATCTTGATTTTAAGGCTAGGAGACATACCTTTCTGAATTTCCGAGCTTTGGGTAGACTCACTTGATTTGATCAGGCTACAAGCACACTCACTAGATTTTCGTGCTACTAAAACCACTTGATTTGAACGGGCTACAAGCATGCCTACTTGGTTTGAATAGGCTTCAAGCACACCCAAGTAAATACAAATAGAGTTAACGGTTTTTCCAAAGACAATTTCTTACATTTTTGATGCTGGATCCTATAGCCTTTTGGACAGCACTTTGTCTTTGAATTAAGAGAGAGAGATGTTTGCAAAATAGTGAGAAAGTAGTATTGAATCAAAACAATGAAGTATGAATTGATTCTATGTGATTTTGAAAAGAATATAGTATGTTTTTCAATGGAGTTTTAAGGGAGTGAGAGGAGGGAAGAAAATAAGTAATTAGTTGCTAAAAAATTTGTTTGCACTCCTCGTTATATAGTAAATAAACAGATATGTCCATTAATGAAGGGTTGCGATGAATAGACACTTCACTTTAAAATTTGAAAAACCAATTGGTAGCAAGTATGTCGACAAACTCTATGCATATATGTCGACATATGCATGTATATTTTAAAAACTTGTTTCTTTTAAAATGTTTTGAAAATCCTATACTTCGTAAAATAATTTGATACTTTGTAAAATAGTTTGAACACATTTTATAAACATTTTGAAAGTTGAAAAACTTTTATAATATTTTGAAATTTATTTTTAAAATTTATTTTGTTTAAAAATATAAAGACAGAAAATAGGAGATAGAGATCAAAGATTTGCTATCAAGGACTTTAACTATATAAGCTATGATTCTATGCACTAAATTATAATCTTGAGATCCTTATACTTGGTCTTTGTGCTCATGAGTCTTTATGTCTATCTCTTGAGCCTTTATACTGTATAGCCTTTGATTCAACACCCGTGTAATATTCTGCACTATATACTATATAACTTGATAATACATTAGTATCTATATTTTATATGATTGTATATGGTTGTTGTCATTAAAATCAATAACTAAGGTATTAACATCTTGTGCCTTTTCTTTTCATCTCTAAATTACCCTGTCTGGGGGAGTATCGCCTTCCAAGTGAGTAGTAGACTCTTTGTCAGTCGTAGTATGTATCTCTTCAGATTGGCTAGGGTCTCGTTGGCTTTGTCTTAGGTGGTCAGATCTTTAACGCAGGAATCTCGAGTCTCAGGCTTAGAAGGATTGGGCTCAGTGACCCTGGGCCCTTTCTTCACTTGGATTTTCGCCATATCTGCCTTCAGCCTTGCAGCCACGGTCTCGTGATCGGTCAGGACCGAAGCACTGATAATCGTTAAATCCTCCTCCTGGGAGACAAAACATCGTCCAAATTCTCCAAGGTGGAAATCTTCCCAAAATCGGGTCCTGGGCCAGAGCTAGAGGCAAGAGCAGTTATGGTAAGCCCATGGAGATGGTGCTAGATGCAATAAAGATAGGTGCGGTTCCTAAGCCCTGTGTAGCCAAAGGCAGAGGAGGCAGGTGTGGTTGACCTAAAAGTTGATATACAGAATAGTAAAGTTTAGAAATGGACTCTAGAGCGAACCGAAGCTTCTAAAACATTGGAGAGACAAGAGAAATACTTGAGCCAGGGATTCTTTCTTGGACATCGATTTCAAACTCCCCTTCTTCCGTAGTGTGCTCCTCGGTTTGGCCCGTAGAGGAGGGAACATAGGGCTTGATAGATGCAGCTGCTACCGAAGTTGGAATCACCTAGGTGGTTTCAGAGCTAACCCCAAGGATGTAAGAATAATCGCCACTGGCCCTCTAGACTTTGGAGTGGATACTTCATGCTGACTTGTAGAGCTTGGGCCAGCGAAAGCTTTGGCAGTAGCAGCGGCGGTGGCATTAGTAGCCTCTTCGGCTAGGAGGGCCCTTCCAAGACTTCTTCCCAAATGCTAGCAAGGGTCTTGGGATCGTCATGCAGCCCTGCACAACACTTCTTCCTAAACGCTAGCAAGGGTCTCGGGATCGTCATCCCCCAGCCATCTCAGATTTTTGTTATGACTACGCTGGCATAGAAGTGCAACATATTTTGCATCGAGCTCATCGCCAATTCTGGACCTCTCATCCTGAAGCTCTTTAAGCTCTTGTTGGGAAATAGCAAGTTCAAGGTCATTGGCAAATTTTGTAGTAGACAGCTGCTCCATCTCATCGGCAAGTTTCTTCCCCTCTTCACCGAGGTTTTGATTCTCCTCACGGAGCATAGCAAGTTCAGCAGCTTCCTCTAAGATAGAAAGATCCCAGACCTGATTGATCTCATTTTTTTTGTAAGAGCCTGGATCCTCTTATCAGCCTGTTTCTTGAACTTTGTACTTTTAGCAATGGAAGCTCTTAGCTGGTCTCTAAAGATGAGCTCAGCGTTGGCTTAGGCGTGCTTCATCTCTTCAATCAATTCATCGACACAGACTTTCCCTTCAAGGGCTAAGTCCCTCTCTTTTATGACTTTGAATAGGTCATCTTCTCGACTCTTAATCATTTTCTAAAAGTTGGGCTTCGTGGACTCGAAGGAGAAAATGTTGATGTAGTTGATCTTATTCACTTTAGAGATGGTGGCGTATAGGTTCTTCTATTTAAACCCCTCGTTGACGATCTTTTGGACACTCCATAAGTCTTGCTCCACCACCTCTTTCGAGGTATCTAAGATGTCCTTATCGAACATGGCGCCATGTATGAAGAGGTGAAGAAATTTAGCTTGTAGGCACGGAGGACCAATCGAAAGATAAACTTTGTAGCAGAAATACCCTTGGAGTAAAGGGGAATAGCAGTCAAAGAAGCTTGAGTTTGTGCGTACGGCAGAACCATAGTCAAAGAAGGCCTAGGATGCTTAGTGGATTCTCTTGGGCATTTGGTAGCATCGTGGGACAGCTGAGTCTCATCCTCTCTCATCTTTCTCTCCTTCTCTCTCCCTATCCTTTTCTCATTTGGCTTTGCAAGCTTCATCAGCTTCGCGATCCTTCCTACTTCACCTCTCCTTATCAGTTTCATAGCGACGAGGTGGATTAGGATAAGTAGTCTGGTCTCTATATGCACTGGCATTGCAGGAGAGCTTCTCGTAATAGCCCTGACCCATGGAAACTGAAACAAGGAAGAAACTATATTAGTATTGGAACTTCGGGGTGAGATTCAATGCAAGAATGTGTGCTTGTGATCCTAGTGAAGTGTATGGTGTCAATGACCCCCTAAGCACTCTACAAACCATGTTCGCATGGGCTAAATATGGAGTTTCTCCATCGTCGTTTATAATTCCAAGAGAGAAGTGGAAGCCAGAGCTTGTCTCATCCAGAATGCCGTGAATAGAAAATTCGATCTTGCTAATATCACTCAGATCAATGAAGACATCACCAAAGGGGCGGGTTCGAGCCAAAATCTTACTGACGGCGATATAGTTTGCTCTCCAATTGTTTTGGAATTTTCTACGGCATTGTGCTCCAGATGGAATCTCACCAAAAGATTCGCCCCCTCCTTCACCAACGTGATAGTCATTACCACCATCACCGATACCCTCTCCTTCCCAAACAACCATAGGCTCCCTTCCCTCTCTCCTTCTAGCCTCCTTATATTCTTTAGGAATCTGGGACATCCTAACATCTTCGCCCCTGTTACTCGAGACATCATCATCAACGTGCTCTTCAGACTCTCTTTCAGCGGGCTCATCTAAGTGCATCGCCTTGGATAGACCTACAACATCCATAGGTAGACGCTGGAGCTGTAAGTAAGGATGGAAGAGAATTTACGAGCTTTGGAACCACTAGGTATAGGTGACTCAGCAACAGCAATTCTACCAGGGCTCAGCAAACCACACCATAAGTTTTCATTCGTTAGAAGGAATGCGACGGTGCGTTGCAGGAACCTAACTTCTTGATCGCCCGTGAGCGTAGTCTTGTGCTCCTCGTAGTCATTTCAAACCAGAATGCCTGTAAGGAAAATACATCAAGATGATAACTTAAGTTAAAAAAATCCAAGTATGGAAGGGACAGAGGGAAGGTAATCTACTTCCAGAAAGCCAGAATCGGTTAAAGCTGAATGGGCAGCATACGTAGAAATACTCATTCTTGAAGTACGAGCATATGTTGTGATGCTTTTCGATGACCTTGCATAAACACCAGGCTTCAACAATCATGAAAGAAGGAGAATCTCATCTCTTCTTGAAGTGGAGAAAGTAAGTAAGCTTGCTAAAGGTTGGAGCTCAATTTATTCGATTCATGAAAAGAACATAAAGAGAGTTTAGAAGAGCATATTCGTTCGGATAAATTTGGAACGGAGTTAGCCCCAAGTCTAGCAGAACCGTTCGGAGAAAGAGATTAAAGGCAGGACAACACCACCTAAGCACATATACCAGTTTCATGTTGTGTATCCTGGCAGGAGGTGGTGTGCAAACTCGACTCTCGTTGGAAGAAGAATGTCATCTTCACAAATTCCGTGCTGTTGACAAATGTTTAACAGCATTTTGTCTGTCACAATCGTAGGCGTTTGTTTCGGTGGATCGTTCACTATTCTTAGACTTAAGAGCTCATTCCGAGGAGGCAGTTGATTCACTACTAGCATAACTGAACCATAAAGCTTCTGATTCTGATATAACCGAATGACCTGGTCCAGCATGAATAATAGGCAAGGTATGAGCTGTGGAGGATCCAACTTTAAGAGGAGTAGAAGTGCCCATGTCGGACTTGAACCGTAACAATCGGTGAGTTATACTAAAATAAAAAACTTAGCATTCAACTCGATCATGTATGTTTTATTTTGAATAATAAGCCGATGTGACCAATGCTCGAAAACCAAAAGATGCCGATGTGTGTTGACCAATCAGATTTTGAGTGTTGAACGACGCAACTGAAAAGTGTTAATCTATGCAGTGTGAGTCCAGTGTCCTAAGTACGGTGAACAGACCATCCTATATAAATAGCTCACTCGTGCTAGTAAAATGAGCCACATCATATGATGATATTATATGTCAGAACTCACTTGTCAACGATGAATAATCGATAATGGAGACGTTGTCTGGTGTGACGTTGAAGTTTTCTTTTTGGGAACACGGGAAGTACAATAACAAGGTAAAGCAATGCGATGGAATCCTCCAGTTCGACCATTCTTGGAGTAAGCCGTCATACTATAATTCAAGTGATGACAAGAGCTTAGCCAAGTTTTGACAAGAGATAGCTGGAGTCATGGAGTCAGACTTGTCTCTAGAGTGGCATGCACACGACCAAGGCAAAGCCTTAGTTCACCATAAATCGAGCACAAACAAAATTCCAACCATCTCTTCCCAATCGGCCATACCCCTATTTCCATCGTTGTGCCGACCACTAATCGCCAACCTTAGATGATCTGGAGTTGGAATTGGTTCAGAATCTTCCACCAATGATTGGGGCCGAAAGCTTTAGAAGGCAAACTTGGGTTTGGCGATGTCAATTCAGAGGTTGTAGTGCTTAGGTGATCGACGATGGTAAGAATGGTAGCTCGTGGATGGACGGTGGTAGTTCGAGACCAGAAGGACTAAGGGGATCGGTGCTTGACTTCTGGGGGAGGAAGAGGTCGGTGTAAAGGAAAAGTCATGAGTGTAAAAGTGAATGAAAAGTTTCTAAGTCCCCAAGTATATGTAGCATTCGGGCAAAGGATAAAGCACTCGGTACTGAGATAAAGCACTCAGTACCGAGAGCTTCTTTCCACCCAAAAATCCCGAAAACTTGCAGAATTCACAATAAAGGAAGAGCATGTTCATCAAAGGCATGGGGCAATCTTCGGAGTGTAGACAATGTCCTCAGCATAGAAGAATGGAATTCTAACTATGCAGTGCAATTGAAGAAGTATATACCAAATAAAAGCAGCATTTCGAAGTAATGCTCAAACAGTCAATTGGAAGTTTAGAGATATTGATCCAGGACTTATCTCAATCCAGAGCACGCTTTGTTTTTATCGAAAACATACCGTAGGTAGCAAGTGTTAACCTAGTTCTTAACTAAGCAGAATTCAACCCAAAGTAGAAGATCAAATCGACGATAAAATGACTCAGAACTTGGGGACATGCTTGGAAGAACCAGAGAATGGGACTTAGAAAAAATCAAGTGGCTTGGAGCAGAGGAAAGCTCTCGGTACTGAGAGGTCTAAATTTTTCCCTCTAGGCCCCACTCATTTTTGCACTTCAATCATGCCTCAAACCACTCATCATTTGATGTTTCTTTCGGAGATTAGGCAAGCAACTTCAAGGATTGATGAGAAAAAGCAAAGAAAGTTGGATAGTCCACGTGTTATCCGAAGAATCATCGGAATCAACTCGAAATCTATGAAAAGGAGCTTGAAACACATTTACTTGGAGATGAGAAAGCAATGCAAGTAAGAATATTACAACTTCACCAAACAAAATCTCTTAGTACAGAGAGAAACCTCTCCGAGTGGTCTTTTTAGCATGTAGGCCCATGTGTGCATGGTTAGACGTTCTCCTGGGCTTCGACTCAAGTGGGCTTCTAACTCTAGGCAGTTGTTTCTTTATAAATATTAGCCCTACTACAACCAAAGAAGGATCTTCACTCTAATCTTGTACTCTGCTCTTTTTTCATCTCCTATCTCTCCCTCACAACAGTCGCCTAGGTAGATACTATTGGCAATTCTAAGCTCTTGAACCTATCAATCCCTTGTATTAGTGACTTTAATTCTCTCAAACTCACAATCAATAAAAATATAAAGTGAATGAAGGCCAGAGATTGTTGAACCACTATATAAATCTTATGTCTTGTTGTTCTTTTCTTTCTATTTTTGCTATTATCTGCTAGATCGAGCTCTCATCTATAAAATATCTTTGGGTGTTGATCCATTTTTGGCATCAATAAGGAGTTATCTCTCTCGGGGCCAATGTAATTTGTTCTCTAGCCTTTTTGGAAGTTTCAATGGCAACATGCTCAGGACTGGGCGAGCTAGGAAGTTCAGGGCCTTCATAAGGCATCTCACCAATTGATTTTCCTTCTTCTGTACTAGTGTGATAGTCACATTCTCTATCACTGGCCCCCTCTTCTTCTTTTTCAACCATTGGTACTTTCCCTTCTCTCTTTCCATCTCCATCACTCTCTTGGGTATTGGCTACATTCCAACTCCTCTGTCCCCTTCTCTCGGGACGTGACTAACACTAGGCTCTTCGCTTCCTCTTTCAACAAGTTCCTCTACACGAATAGTGCTCGATGGACCTTCAACCTCACCTTTTAGATTCTAGCCAGAGCTGCGAGTATGAATGGTGGTCCGAGTGGACGCTTTGGAGCTACTCTGACGAGTTGGTTCAAGGATGGAAATCCTATTCAGGTGCAGCAAACTGCACCGTTAGAGATTCTTATTGGTAATGAGATAGGCAGTAGTGAAAGCTGACCTCCCTTAATTCATCTAAAGTGTTGGCATGCTCGGTACGAACGTCTCGAGCAGAAATGCCTATGAGCAAATAAATAGCATATTAAGCACTTGAACAAATAAAACTCAAGCATGGAACAAATTGAAGGAAAGGAATTCACTTCCAAACAGCCAACACCCATTGAAACCATACGAGCGTCGGGCGAAGAAGTACTTGTTTTTGAACTACAAGCGTTTACTATGAAGATCTTTGATGACTTTGGATCTACACCAAACCTCGATTATCATATAGCAAGGAGACTCCTGCCTTTGCTTGAAGTGTACGAGGCAAGTAAGTTTTTGGAAAGTAGGAGCCCTATTGAAGCGATTCATGAAAAGCACATTCAAAGAGTTCAGTAGAGCATAACCGTTCAGATGGACTTGAGCCAGGGCCAACCTAATATTTTGTAAAACCATGCAAAGAAATGGATTAAAAGGGGGCACAGTACCACCGAGATACACGTATCTATTATAGGCTGTGAATCCCTGTGGAGGAAGTTGTGCTCGTTCACCCAGAGTAAGAAGCCGTACGTCATCCTTAAAAATTATGTGCTGAAGATATATATTCTGAAGAATTTTTTCTGAAAGGATAGTCAGCATTTGATCGGGCAGATCATTCAAGACTCTTAGACCGATATATTCATTCAAAAGGAGAGTTGATTTTGCAGTGGGTCTACTGGTACGACTGCACTTCATAACTCAGCCGATATCGAACGTCCAGGGCTAATAGGAATAGAAGGGGAAACCTAAGCTGTGGAGGATCCAACTTCAGGAGGAGTAGACATACCCTCACCTGACTTGAAGCACGATGATCAATGAGTTATTCTAAAATATAAAACTTGGTGTTCAACACGGTCAGGTATGTGTTATTTTAAGTATTGAACCAATGTAACCAGCAACCGAAATCCAAAGGATGTCAACATATGTCGACCAATCTGATTTTGATGTTGATCGAGGCAAGTGCAAGTGTCAGTCTATGCAGTATGAGTCCCGCGTCTTATACACAACGATTGGACCATCATGTGTAGATAACTCGCTTGTGCTAGAAAAACAAGCAACATTGTACGATGGAATTTTATATTAGATCTTACAAATTATCAATGAATAATCGATAACGGAACTGCCATCCGGAGCAACGCGAGAGCTTTTCTTTATAGGAACAATGGAAGTGCAACAATAGAAATGGTATGGTGATGAAATCGTCCAATACAACAATTCTTGGATTGAACTATCCTACTGGAATTCGAACGATGGTGCACGATTGGCCGTGCCTTAATAGAATTAGTCGAAGTTGGAAAGTCGGACTTATCTCCAGAACGGCATGCGCTCAGCCTGGACCAAACTCAAGTTTACCCTACATTGAGACCAAATCCCAACTTCGGCCATCTACCCCCAAAGAAGCAATCAGCCTCATCACCGCCATCACCATCGACGTATCGAAAAGAGTTACCCACTTAGATGATTTGAAACTCGAGAAAGAAGATGGAACGAACTCGGCCCTAACAGTTTGGGCTACGAATTGAATCAGCAGTGGTGATTAGAAAGGCATAGGAGATTTGAGAGGTGGTAGGTTGTTACGACAGAAAGTAGGAGACGGCGATCGTAAGTGGTTGGAGGCTATGGAGGATTGTTCACGAACGCTTGAAGGAATCGAGGAGGAGCTCTTGGCACAACATGAGACGAAAGTAGAAGTAAAAAGTGAAAAGTGAAGTTATAAAATTTTCTAAGTCCCTAACTTATAGCTTTCGATGCAAATGAAAGCAGTTGGTACCGAGAGGTACCCCTTGGTGCGAAAAGGAATTTTTGATCCAAAGATTAATAAAAAGATCGACAAAAGGTAGAGCATGTTCGAATAAGGCATGGAACAATCTCCAGAGCATAGATCTTGTCCTTAGCACGAAGAATGGAACTCTGTCTATGCAAAGAAGTTAAAGAAATATCTACCAGATGAAAGCAATGCTTCGAAGAAGTACTTGAACGATCAACCAGAATCACCAGATAGCGAGTCCGAACTTGTCTTAATCCAGAGTACACTTTGTTTTCAGTGAAAGTATACTTCGGGAGGCAAGTGTTAACCGAGTTTTTAACTAGGTAGATTTCGATTGAAAGTAGAAGGCCAAAATGAAGACGAAACGACTCACGAATTTGGAAACACACATAGAAGTATTAGGAGAAGGGACACAAAAGTTTGCAAGTCCATTGGAGCAAGCAAGACCTCTCGGTACCGAGAGGACCTCTTAGTACCAAGATCTTTTTGCAGCTCTTTGGGCTCCACTAACCTCTTATACTTTATGCACTACTTCAAAGCAATCTTTGTCAAGTGCTTCTCTCTGAGAATAGACGAGCAATACTAAGGATTGATGAGAAGAAAGCAAATAAAGTAGGATAATACAAGCTTTATAAAGAAAATCATCGGGAACGACTCAACCTCAATGAGAAAGAGTTTGGAATATATCAAATCAGAGATAGGAAGGAAAGACAAGAGAGGAAGATAGGTTTTTCACCAACACAAACCTCTCGACACTGAGAGAAACCTCTCGGTACCGAGAGGTCTATATTGGGAATTGGGCCACATGCTCTATCCTCTACATATGGGCTTGCATTTGGACCTTATACAACTCGACCCTGTAGATCTACAAGTAGTTACTCTATAAATACCAACCCTATAGCAAAAAACAAGGATTTTTTTCCTCTGCTACAGATTCTGGATCTTCTTCGTCTCCTATCTCTCTACACAATAGTCACCTATGCAAAAACTTTTGGCAGTTCTAGGCTTAAGAACTTATCAACCCTTTCTGCTAGTGACTCTAATCTCTCTCTAAATCTTTATCAAATCCATAATCAATAAAATTATAAAGTGGACATAGGCCAGAGATTGTCAAACCACTATACAAATCTTGCGTCTCTCTACTTTTCTATGCTTTTCTTGCACTTTTCTACTATTACTACTAGACCTAATCCTACAATAGGTCATATTTAGGTGTTATGCCACTTTTGGCGTCAACAGTAAGGTAATCAAGAAACTAATTTTCTTTGTCTCCTAGTAATTCTTCATTCTTAAATCTATTTAAATGAAGGAAGTTCATCTTCATATTGGTGTTAGAGAAGATCTACCATTATCTTCTTCTTCAGTAAATCCTAACTTTCGCAGTCAAATCAAATTAGGGGTTTTAAGCGCAAACAAGTCTTTGAATGAATTGATTATTCAATTTGTAATTATATGTTAGTCTCTAAACTTTACTACCTATAATTATGTTATATATGTCTCTTGTATTCTCTTTCTTTAATAAAATAAAAAAAATAGTGTTGGATCCTAGATGTTGGCAATTTCGCCAAACTACGTTAAATCTCTGTGTTCTCTACTCTTCTATTTTGCCTTTTCTTTTGGTGATTACCATTCATTGAATTGGTTGTTAATAATTAATTAATAAGCTAGATCCTTTTGTTGCTACTGCACTTAAGTATTTCACAACATATTGGTATTAGAGCAATCAAAATTTTGCACAATAGATTGATATCAGAGCTAGCTGTTTTGTTGTAGATTAGTTATCAAAGGCTAACTCTTCTAGAAGTGGTATGAACAATTATGGACAAACAAATTGTGGGTTGCGGATTTATGGATCTTAAGGCTAATTAAACACTAAAGGGGGGTGAATAATTTTTTCTAACTTTTGCAAATATTTTTTTGAATTTCTTTCAAGTTTAATATTAAATCATAGATTTTCAAAATAGAAATATATCAACAATTAATCATAGATGAAATCTCACATAAAACTACAAAGCAATAAAGTAAAGTAGAGAGTTCGAAAGATGACAACGGAGATTTTATACTGCTTCAGATTTCTCCTACATCCAGTCCTATAAAATTTCTTGTATAGATATATTTTCAAATGCCAATCTTTAAATAGGCAGAAGGCAAACCCAATTATAATCTCGATTCCGAGGCTATAAGACACACCCTCATGAATTTCCAGGCTTAGGACACACCCACTTGATTTGGTGGGCTACAAGCACACCTAAGAAAATACGGATAGAGTTCAATGGTTTATCCAAAGAAAATTTCTTGAACTTTGGATACAATGGATCCTATAGCCTATTGGACAATACCGTGATCTTTGATTTGAGAGAGAGATGGTTTCAAAACAGTAAGAAAGTAGTAGTGAATCAATACAATGAAGTTTGAATTAATTCTATACAAATTTGAAGAGAATTTGGTATATTTTTAGTGGAGTTTTCAAGAGAGTAAGTGGAGGAAAGAAAATAAGTTAATAACTACTAAAAAATTCATTTGAACTCCCCTTTATATAGTATATAAACAGATGTGTCCTTTCGTGAAGAGTTATGATGAATATACACTTTTTTCAAAATTTGAAAAACCATTTGGCTGCATGTATGTCGACATATCATCTGGGTATATGTCAACATATTCTTGTAAAAATTGAAAACTCGTTTCTTTAAAAATGTTTTGAAAACCCTATATTTGTAAAACAATTTAATACTTTATAAATCATTTTAAACATAGTTTATAAACATTTTGATCTTTGAAAAACTTTATAAAATAATTTTAAATATATTTTGAAAATATATTTTATTTAAAAATATAGAGGATAGAAAAATAAGAAATAGAGATCAAAGATTTCTACTAGGGACTTTAACAATATACTATGACCCTATACACTATAATATAGTCTTGAGATCTTCATATCTTTGTCTTTGTACTCATGAGTCTTCATGTCCATTTCTTTAGTCTTTTATACTGTACAGTCCTCGATTCAACACCTGTATAATATCCTACATTATATACTATATAACTTGGCAAAACAATAGTATCTATATTTTATATGAATGTATATTGTTGTTATCATCAAAATCAATAACCGAGGTATTAACAATCTCCCCCTTTTTGATGACGACGACCATTAAATATCATGTATATAAAATATGATATAACTCTCTCTGAGTTAGATACACCCTCTGAATATATGCATATGTATATTTTATACTTTTGTCCCCCACCGTCGCCAATAAAAATGGTTGAAAAATAAAAACACCCTCTAAATCAAATACTTAGAATTTATAAAGTCAAAATAAAAAAATTGTTTAAAGCATACTAGACATGTTATGATAATGATATAAGGAGACTTATAAATAATAAATAAAATAAGATTTATTTATTCAGTTTAAACCATATATATCAAACTATTAATCCAAACATAATTAAACAATCAAACCAAAACAAATTTTAATCCAAATATACACATCAAACCTTAATCAAATCCTAACAAACCAAAGTAATAAGTACTATACTTAAATCTATAGTTTCTTTTTTATTATAGGAGACTTATGGATGAGTCAAAAGGGATAGTGGAGACAAAATTTTCCTTTTTGTTCCACGAGATTTCAATCCCGATCGAAACCAACTTGGCCAACACATTTGACTTCATCGTCATCTTCAGCCTCATTCTGTTCTTTCTCTTCTTCCTTCCATTCCTCTTCTTCATTATCCATAGGATTATGAATGACAAGGTTAGGAATATCCTCTTCGATTGCAATTGGATTTGCTTTATTATCCAATAGGTGCTTCTGGAGATTGCATAGAATGTGCCCTTACTTCTCTTGTTCTTTCAAGAGCCATAGTTGAATGGCTAATATTTATGAAAGCACATTAAGTACATGCTTCGGATCATCTTCAATCTTGATGAATTTGACCAGTTTGGTGGTTTGGAAGAGGCCTAGATTAGGGTTTCGAAGGAAAATGATGCGGTCTCTACTCTTGGATGTTTGGAACTTGAAGAAGCCATTAATTTAATTTAATTTTGAATTTAGAGAAAGAAGAAAACTGGAAAATGAGAAAGAAATCAAAATTTGGTTATTATATAGCATCATTTTGAATTTTGAATTTTGAATTTTGAATTTCGTACTTTAGAGGGAAATCTATTTTCAAAATTCTACAGTATATGTCGACATATCCACAGAATGTATGTCAACATACATGTGTGAATTTTGTCATTTTATTTTCTTTTTAAATGTTCAATTTATATGTTATTGTATTTATATTTCAGAGAAAGAACATATTCCCAACTCTCGTCTAAGTTTAATAAGAGATGCTTGAGTTAATGGTTTTGGCAAAATATCGGCTATTTGATTTTCAGTATTTATAAATTCAAGTAAAATTGCTTCTTTATTTACGTTATCTCTTAGAAAATGATATCTTAGATCTATATGTTTTGTTCTAGCATGATGTGTTGGGTTTTTAATTAGATTTATTATACTAGTTTATCATAGTATATTGGTGATTTAGTAAAATTTAAACCAAAATATATTAAAGTTTGTTGCATATAGATAACCTATGAATGACTAATGCAGCATAAATATATTATGCTTCAGTTGTACATAGAGATACATAATTTTGCATTCTTAAATCATGAAACAAGAGAATGTCCTAAAATGTGACAAGTTCCACTTGTACTTTTTTGGTCCGATTTGTATCTAACAAAGTCGGGCATCACTATATAAAATTAAAACGAAAGAATCTTCTTTTGGATAAGAGAGTCCATAGTCTAGTGTGTTGTTTACATATCTTAGTAATCTTTTTACTGATTTTAGATGAGTTTCCTTAGGTTGAGATTGATATCCTGCATATAGACAGACACTATGCATTATATCTGGTCTACTAGCAGTTATATAGAGTAATAATCCTACCATACCTCTATATAATTTTGATCTACATCTTTTGAGTTTTCTTCTTTATTTAATTTCTCATTTGTTGCCATGGGAGTTAGCTAACCCACTAGTATTTGACATACCAAATTTCTTAACTAAATCTTTAGCATATTTTTCTTGACTTATAAAAATACCATTATTTAATTGTCATATTTGTAATCCAAAAAAATGCTAGTTCTCCCATATGACTCATTTCAAATTCCTTAGTCAATATATCCAAAAATTCTTTATTTAATTATTCATCTGTTGATCCAAAAATAATATTATCTATGTATATTTGTATAAGTTGAATATCATTATTATTTCTTTTGATAAATAGAGTATGGTCTACTTTTCCTATTTCAAAATTAGATTGTAATAAATAGGATTTAAGTCTATCATACCATGTTATAGGAGCTTGTTTCAGACCATATAAAGCTTTTTTAACTTATAAACGTGATTAGAAAGTTTTTCATCTTCAAAAGGTGGAGGATGTTCAACGTAAACATCTTCATTAATAAATCCATTTAAAAAGGCACTTTTGACATCTATTTGAAATAATTTAAAACTATTATGATTTGTAAAAGCGAGTAGAATTCTAAAGCTTCTAATCTAGCTACAGGACAAAAGGTTTCATCAAAATCTATATCTTCTTCCTGACTATAACCTTGAGCAACTAATCGTGCTTTATTTTTAATGACTTCTCCTTGTTCGTTTATTTTATTTCTATAGACCCATTTAGTTCCTATTACAGACTTATTTTCAGGTCTTGGGACTAATTACCAAACATCATTTCTGGTAAATCGATTCAGTTCCTCTTGCATAGCAAGAATCCATGAATAATCTAATGATGCTTTTTTTGGATTTTTAGGTTCAACAGTTGGAATAAAAACAACATAACTCTTTTTATTTAATTTATTCCTTGTTTTTACAATAGATTCTATATTTGCTAGATCTATAAGATGATCTTTCAAATATTTTGTTTGTTTATTTGGATGTAAAATTTTAGAATTATTATTATTTTCTTTTTTTGGCAAAGCCAACAGGGTTGAATGGTCCCCTACCATTTTATTAAAGGAAAGAAAAATACAAGAGGGAAATTACAACATATAACCAAACACAAACCATGCAATAGGGGAAAATTAGAAACCCTAATTAATACACATCACATATTAATCAGACTTTTAATTTTGGCCCTTGATATTTCTAGCAAAAATAACAAAAAGATCAGCTTTTGATCTCTTCACTCCATTAAACAACCTTACGTTCCTCTCTTCCCATATAAAGCAAACAAATTTCTTTAAAACTTTCAAGAGAAGCCTTCCTTTCATAGTTCTCCATCTCGTGGCTTTGAAAATATTATGTCGTTCAGCTTTAGAGTTAGTGAGTGGACATTGCGAATTCATCAAACACAATATACTTTTCCAAATGTAGAAAGAGTATTCACATGAAAAGAATAAGTGCCTGGTGTTTTCAGGGCCATCATGACATAACAAACAAGAGGATGATTGAAGCATTCCTTTAATCACCAAGTTATCCTAGGTGTGTATAGCATTGCTAATAATCTTCCAAAGCATAATGTTTTCTTTAAGGTTACCTCCAGAATTCCATATTCTCGAATGCCAAGGGAAAGGGGAAGCATCTAAAGGATCGGTAATGGAATCATACACATTGTTTATGGAATGAGACTTATTAACCCAAGTGCAAAGAACATCATAATTAAATAAGGTTGCATTTTCCACACGTGACCGGACAACTCTTATAAGAGAAGAGCTGGAATAAGTAAGGGAAACATAGCCTTCATGAATAAAATTGGCCACTTTTGTAGATTTAGGGATCCCAGATGGATTCCTTAAACTACAGTTAATATAGTTGGAGAAGATAAACCCCTTGGCATACCAAGGATCATGCCAAAAGGAAACAGAAAATGCATTCATAGTAGTGTATTGAAATAAAGGAAGGAACACATCTCTTTGCTTCAAAATACATCTCCAAGCCTAGCTACAATCAGTTGGAATTTGCATAAGGCAACATGACTTTATCAAAGGCAATGGGGATTAGCTTAGAAGAGTGGGGATTGCCATGCCATAGGAAATGGTTTAAAGTAGAGTTTATCATGCCAATAAATTTAAATAGAAGCACATAAATTCTGGCATAATGCAGACACATAGATGAAGCAATAGACTTAACAACTACAAGCCAGCCTGTAGAGGATAATTTTGAATTGGGCGAGGAGGACGGTGAGTTATTATTATTTTCATCATTAGCGATTTCATTATTTGTAATTTCATTAGTTTCACTAATTTTCTTCTTCATCAAAACTATAATTATTGATTTTAAAATTCTCATCAAGTGAAACATGTAATGCCTCTTCAATGGTGTTAATTCTGGTGTTGAAAACTCTATAAGCTTTTCTTCTATTAGAATAAGCAATAAAAATTTCTTTATCTAATTTAGCGTCAACTTTATCTAAATTATCTTTTGTATTTAATATAAACATTTACTACCAAAAACTCTAAAATAATATACTTTAGGCCTTTTATTATAAAATAATTCATAAGGAATTTTCTTCGTCAAAGGAATTATTAAAATTCTATTTAAAATATAACATGTTGTAGCAACTGCTTCAATCCAAAAACATTTAGGTAATTCACTATCATTTAACATTGTTTTAGCAAATTCTTGTATAGTTCTATTTCTATGTTCTACAACTCCATTTTATTGTCGTGTTCTTAAAAAAAAAAGTTATGTGTAATTCCTTTCTTATTACAAAAATTTTCAAAATTCTCATTTTCAAACTCTCCTCCATGATCACTTCTAATTTTTTAATTTTTATTGAAATTTGATTCTGAATTCTTTTAGTAAAAATTTAAAACATTTCAAAAGCTTCACTTTTAAGTTTTAAGAAAATTATCCATGTAAATGTAGAAAAATCATTTACAATTACAAAAACATATATATTATGAATTATTGATTGTATTTGCGATGGACCGAAAAGGCTACGTGAAGTAGTTCAAGAGGTTGAGAAGTAGAAATCATATCTTTTGATTTATAAGAACTTTTACGAAGTTTTCCTAATTGACAGGCGTCACATAAATTGTTGACATTAAAACTCATTTTAGGAAGACCCCTAACAAGTTCATATCTAGCAACTTTAGAAAGGTGTTTAAAATTCAAATTACTAAATCTTTTATGTCAAATCCAAGGGTTACTAGATTCAGCCAAAAGACACAGATTGTCATTAGACACTTTCATACTTAAAATGTAAATGTTACATTTTCTAATACCTTCAAAGATAATGTTTGACTCATTATCTTTAATATGGCAATTATCTTTTTAAATTTAATTTTAAAACCCTTATCACATAACTGACTAATACTAAGCAGGTTATGCTTCATATTCCTAACTAGCAAAACATTAGAAATAGTAGGAGTTTTAGAGTTACCAACATTACCGATGCCAATCACGTATCTTTTGAGTTGTCTCCGAAGTTAATTGATCCATCATCTTTGTAGACAACATCCTTCAAGATTTTCAGATTTCCAATCATATGTTTTGAGCATGCACTATCCAGAATCTATTTGTCCTTCTTAATTTCTGATGTTTAAACATCAAGTGTCGGTTCACCATTAGCCATATAACAAACTTGTTCCTGGAATTTAAAATTATACCCTTCCATCATATCAAGTGACTTTTCAAAACAGTTAATTCTAATAACATATTGGTTTCACAAAATTGTTTTTCTACAAAAGTGTTAAACATATTACTAACCATTTAAACTTTTCAAAAATCAAATTATGAGTTTTTGAAAACCTAGCGCTCTGATACCAAATGCGGATTGCAGAATTATGGATCTTAAGGCTAATTAAACACTAGAGGGGAGGGGGGTAAATAGTGTTTTCTAACTTTTGTAAATCTTTTTTAAATTTCTTTCAAGTTTAATATTCAATCATAGATTTTCAACAGAGAAATATATAAACAATCAATCACAAATGCAATCTCAGATAAAACTAAAAAGCAATAAAGTAAAGCAGAGAGTTGGATAGATGACACCAGGTATTTTACACTATTTTGGATTTCTCCTACATCCAATCCTGTACAATTGCTTGTGCATATTTCTTTTAAAATGCCAATCTTTAAACGGGCGGAAGGAAAACCCAATTACAATCTCGATTCTAAGGCTATGAGACCACCCTCCTGAATTTTCGATCACAAGGTACACCCACTGATCTGGAGGGCTACAAGCACACCCACTTGATTTGAATGGACTACATACATAACCAAGCAAATACAAATGGAGTTTGATAGTTTTTCCAAAGACAATTTCTTGAACTTTGGATACAATGGATCATATAGCCTCTTGGACAACACTTTGATCTTTGATTTGAGAGAGAGATGATTCCAAAATAGTAAGAAAGTTGCAGTGAATCAATACAATGAAGTTTGAATTGATTCTATATGAATTTGAAGAGGGTTTGGTATATTTTTAATGGAGTTTTCCAGATAAGAGAAGGGAAGAAAATAAGTTAATAAGTACCAAAAAATTCATTTGAACTCCTCTTTATATAGTGTATAAATAGATGTGTCCACTCACGTAGAGTTGCGACGAATAGACACTTCTTTACAGAATTTGAAAAACCATTTGGTGGCATGTATGTCGGCATATCACCTGGACATATCTCAACTTCTACTTGTAAAAATTGAAAACTCATTTCTTTAAAAATGTTTTGAAAACCCTATACTTTGTAAAATAATTTAATACTTTGTAAATCATTTTAAACATAGTTTATAAAACCTTTTGATGTTTGAAAAACTTTTGTAAAATATTTTTAAATATATTTTGTTTAAAAATATAAAAGATAGAAAAAAAAGAAATACAGATCAAAGATTGCTACCAGGGATTTTAATAATATACTTTAACTCTATACACTATATTATAGTCTTGAGATCTTTATATATTGGTCTTTGTACTCATGATTCTTCATGTCCATTTCTTGAGTCCTTTATATTGTACATTTTTGATTCTACATCTGTATAATATCTTGCATTATATACTATATAACTTGGCAAAAAATTAGTATCTGTATTTTATATGAATGTATATTGTTGTTATTAAGGTTGTTATCATCAAAATCAATAATTGAGGTACTAACACAAATTTGCTAGATTATGAGTTTCTGGGATATGGAAGATGAAGACTAATGATGGTGTTCTTCAACAACTACTTGATTCATTTAGAAGAAGAAATAAGAGCCAGAAGCACCTTGGAGGTAAGAGAGATATGCATAGGTCCTACTTCATGGGTCTTATAAAGGGTGTTTGGTTTTATTGTAAGAAGAAGGGGCATTTCATACAGGAATGTCCAGCTCTTAGAAAGAAGAGAGAGAAGAAGGAGAAAGCTTCAGTTTAGGCAGTTGTTAGGTCGGATGTAGATAGTAATAATAGTAGTACATCAGTATTTTCAGCCAGTACTTCATCTCTAGGGAGTACAAGTTAGGTGATTGATTCTGGAGCCTCTTATCCTATGATGCCATATAGAAGCTATTTTTTTCACTTTTAGGAAGATTAATGGTGGAGTAGTTCATATGGGGAATGACATATCTTGTCATGTTGTGGGCATTAGAGGTTTGAGATTTAGGATGTTTGATGGTGTTGTTAGGATTATCATGGATGTTAGACATGTTCTGATGTTGCGTAGAAATCTATTGTCATTTGGAGCTTCGAGTAGACTTAGTACGAGTAAAATAGTAGACGGAGAGAGATTGATAGTGGCGAAGGGTTCCTTGGTAGTGATGAAAGGGTTATGAGTCGATGATATTTCCGTGCTTCAAGGATAGACAATCTTAGGAGCGTTATTAGTTTCTATTGATTCTACCGTTCCAGATTCTACAAAGTTCTGGCATCTTCATTTAGATCATGTTAATAAGGTGAGTCTTGAAGTATTAAAGAAGTAGGGGTTAATTAATGGTGTTTTTCGGTCGAAACCTAGCTCTTGTGTAGATTGTTCTTTTGGAAAGAAGAAACGTGTCATATTTGATGTTGAGAGACCTAAAGCTACAGAGTTTCTAAAGTATATTCATTCTTATGTGAGGGGACCTACCCTAGTCGTACCTTTAGGTGAAGCCAATTACTTCATTTCATTTATGGATGATTTCTCGCATAAGGTCTGCGTCTATTTCTTGAAGGCCATAAATGATATATTTGCCCAGTTTATAGGTGGAAGACCTTGGTATAGTGGCAGTCGGGGAAGCATATGAAAGTTCTCAAAGTTGGAAATAGTAGTGAATTTGTGTCAAAATAATTCACTAACTATTGTGGGTCCGAGTACGTAGTTAGAGATTTTTCTATTTCCATAGATTCACATTCTTATAGAGTGGTGAACAGCATGTGTCAGATGTTAGAGGAGAGAGCTACGAGCATGAGATTGACTGCTGGTTTTGAAGAGGGATTTTGGGCAAAAGCGATACCGATCGTGGTATATCTCATCAACCACACTCCTTCCATTGCCACACATATGAAAATCCTAAAGGAGATATGGAACAATAAGCCCATGATTATTTCATTCCTCAAAGTGTTTGGTTGTTCAGCTTATTTAGACAATGAAAGACATGATAAGTTGAAGCCTAAGGAAAGCAAACATATTTTGTAAGGCTATAGAGAATGAGTGAAGATGTATATGTTGTGGTGTAAAACTACTAGGAGAATTATGACTAGTAGGCACATGACATTTGATGTGAGGTATTTGTTAAAGGCGGAACCTCTATCAAGTGATGACATTAGGAGGACGGAAAATTGCCAAACACATTTGGAGTCATTATATTTCCATATTTAGAGAGATATTGGTATTTCGATGATACCTTAGTTGATGAGAATATTACAAAGGTTCAAACTCTAGCTAGTGCTCAGTCGCAGGATATGCCTTTTTGTTTAGTTGACCTTATTGGTGAGCATATTTGTTTTGATGATTTTTCATCTTATGTGTTGAGTAATGTGGAGCATGTTGGTGAGTTTGTTAGTGTATAATTGGAAAATGCTAACGAAATTCTTGAGAAGGATATTGAAGTAGATAATATTGAATATGTCCTCACTTAACATGGAGTGGAGAAGGTGAAGCGCGCTCTTAAATCTTCATTTGTCTCTCAAAGTTCAGTATTTACATGTTCGTCTCCTACGTCGGATACATTGAAGAATTTTGGTATTTTTTGTATGCATTTTATTTATTGATGTACAAACTATCTTTCTTATGCTCAGGAAAGATTTGAAAGCTTCGTTTGGGCAATAATGCCCAAACTAGTTCAGTTGAGCTTTGCGCCATGTGGTGCAGACCCTACAATTGTTGTGGCAATGAAGAGATATTATTATATTTGAATCAAGGTGGAGTGTTAAATTTATTCTGTTCAAATATTTTTCAAAGAAGAAAGAAAATTAATTGATAGATTCACACAATCAATTAATTAGCAATAGGACTATATTGTAAATAAATGAATAGAAATATATACGAGGATAATTTTTGTTTGAAGGAAACATGTTAAATAGTAAATTAATTAGTTAGTTAATTGATTTATAAATGAGGAAACAAGTTAATTTATCAATGAATTGATTTCGCGATACGAAGAAAGAAAAGATTAGGCATGAAGAATTAATCAAGCAGTGGAAAATTATTAAAACCAAGATCACCAATACCTATTTGCATTGAAATCAAATCATCAAATTTGAAAAGATTGTAAGGTAGACAAGAAATTAATTTTCTTAGTCTCCAAGTAATTCTTTATTCTTAAATCTATTTAAATGATATAAGTTTATCTCTATTTTGTTGTGAGAGAAGATCCACAATTATCAAATTAGGGGTTTTAAGCGAAAACAAGTCTTTGGAAAAATTGATTATTCAATTTGTAGTTATAGGTTAGCCTCTCCACTTTACTACCTATAATTTTGTAACATCTCTTTTATATTCTCTTTCTTCAATAAAATAAAGAATAGTTTATGGTTGGGCAGTATTGTCGAACCACGTTAAATCTTTGTGTTCTCTACTCTTTTATTTTTCCTTGTTTGGTGATTGTTATTCATTGCATTGGTTGTTGATAATTAATCAACAGGCTAGATCATTTTGTTGCTTCCATGTCTAATATTTCACAACATATTTGTATTAGAGCAATTAAAATTTTGCAATATAGATTGATACTAGAGCAATAGATTTTGCTCGGCATGAAATACCGAGTTACAACGATGAATGACGGTTGAACTTGGTCGTGATTTGATCGAAGGTGATATAATATGACTAGGATTTTGTTGATCAGTGAATTGAGAGAAATTCATCAGATTTTCTACTGAACTGATCAGATATAGAGAACTGCAAAGAATTGAAACAGTTTTTGTGGTTGAGTTTATAATCCGATAGATGTAAAGATATGAGAAACGCTCTATATTTATAGAACTTGTATTGGTGGACCAAATCTTTGCAAAAGATCAGTATACGATATTTTCCTTGATATTTTCCCTTTTTGAACGATTCACACTCAATATATGATGCTATAGAATAAAAGAATGATTTGGCATTTATGATCTAAAAATATTTGATTTGAGATCCAGATAGGATATTATAATTGATTGTTCCTTTTATATTGTCTTTGAACGCATCCCTTAACATTGAATTGCATATATGAAATTCTAGATTCGAATGTATTATTTCCTTTTGTGACAACTGAATATATTGAGGAGATCAATTAATTGATTTGTGTCAGCGTATATTGAAGAGATGAAATACATTGATTGTATCAACCATATATTCCTCAAAATATTCTAATTCTGGTAAATAACAATTAAAGATTTTCACTAAAAGGGCTTCATAATTCAGGGTAATAAATTTCTAGGATAACACATCATAGTAATTAACATTAAGGACATTTATCATTTATCATTTTCATTTGTAAAGCTGACGGTTATTTTATCGTTTATCATTTATCGTTTTCCTTCATAAAATAAATATAATCATTTATCTTATGTCTTTAAAATTAATTATTCTGAAATGCCATCCTTGAAAATTATTACCATGTGCTGAGAAGCCCTCATCTTAATTTTTCGTTAACAAATTTGTTCCTAAGATTTATTTCCATATTTTAAACTCTCTTATCTTTATATCAATGAAGTCCGATGTCACAATCCAGGAGTTTTGACCTCCGAAAATCGACATCAATACATCCACTATATTACATGCCGAACAATCGAATGCCGGAATTACCAAATCGTTAGGGAGAAGAAGAAAGAGGTAGAAGAAGAAAATAGAAACAATAACACAGAATCTTACAATCGCAGCGGAACAATATATAATAGATAGAACTGATTTTTATACAAAAGAAACTATAACTGTTCTATACATCACACCATCAGAGTACGACTCAATCAATAACACAATACTGGACAGTTATAATAACTTGTCCTCACAAAAAGCTGAATATACAACATACCATACACAGCAGAATAAAAAATCAAGTATGTGTGATACGTCTTCGTCTTCCCGCTTGTCTCCTGAGCTCCATAGCATCCTATTCTATATCTGTAATACTCGGTCTGACCCGAGCATTATAATAAAATAACACCCGAGTCAGTCTGGAAAACCAGCGTGAGAAAAACACACTCAATTTGAATTATTAAAGTTTCAAAATCCTTTGAAAAACAAAGGTATCTCGTAAGACCACGCCACAAATAAAAACGACGGGTTTTTACCTTACGATAACCAAAACATTTCATATCAAAATCCTCTAATATTATAATAGTGTCTAAGTACAAATACTTATTCAAATAGCTGAAATTGTTACATTAATTAAATTCCAGCAATACTAGGCTCTACAATCAAAACCGTAAAGGCACGTATTGGAGAATGCATTCCAACTAAATGACTAGGCACTGGGGTACCACCTGTCACAGTACATGTCTAGAAACACTGTACCGAGATTGAACCTATCGATCCCTACCACACAAGACCGGACTACCCCTAACCTGGATAGTCCGAATAAGATTACCCCGCGGTTGGGATCAGCAACCGCACCACACAGCCGAATAAAAAGGGACTCTAGATAGGGGTAAACTTACCCTACTTGGGTGCGACCCACTTAGCCTTGCTACATCTCCCTTGATTTTCAGTCGTTCCCGGTTGATGAGGCTCGAGGCTAAGCATTACCATTTTTTAGAAATTTTCACTTAGAATGCACATTGTCCTCCAATGACAATGTACTGGTAGCATTCATCCATACAAGTCTGTTCCCGGTCCGAACGGAACCGAAGGCACTACTCCTGCTACATCCATTTTGGAATCACCCTTAGGATTAGTAGCGATTAGCCCTTGCACTTCGCTGCTCCATCTTCGACTCCATGCTCTTGTCTTCCTTATGAAAACGTACTCGTTGGGTCGAAGTGGTTTTCGGATCACAAATCCGATCCCGGTCTATTTGAATCAACGTTCGATATTTCCCGGTAAACTCTACCCTGGTTCTTTAGGAAATAAACATACAAAGATAAGATCAGAGATCACCTCCTAACCATTAGTGGACGGATTTCCTTATCAACGTCCTAGAAGAACGAACGAGTTTATACGTACAGTATAGCACCTCGAACGGTAACTGTACTATATAAATCCTATGTTGCTTCTAGATATTTCCAAAGTTATATTTGGATCCAGATTTTGATAGTCGGTTATTTAACTATCAAATAAACAACCAATTCAGCCAAAACATCATTTTTCACCGAAAGGAAACACCGAGTCTTATTTAAATTTAATTTTAAATAAATTAAATCTCTTTATCCCAAAATGTATACTTATCTTATCGCATTTGGTAGATTCACAAAGCATCTTTCAAAATATTTGAAAACCCATTTTAAAATAATGTGGAAAGTACCACTGCGGTATCAAACCATGGATCACAGCTCAATGGTTACGTCTCTATCCCATAAAAATTCAAGACTTAACTGCATGCACTCACTGCCTCCGATTTTGCCATGCGAGTATACCAATACTCTCCGAAAACTCTATTTAACAATTTCAAAATAATATTTATGAAATTTCTATAATAATTCTCCAAGTAAAACTTCAGACAAAAACTACCTTTTTAAATAAAGCTATTATATAAAATATAAATATTTAATAATTATTCTTTAAAATAAAAATGCTGATTAGACCTTTAATAATAATTAACTACTATAACTAACTTAACTAATAAATATTTATAAAAAAATTTGAACAAATTAAATAATAGGTTTTCTGAAAAAATTCTTATAAACACTTTTAAAATTTCTAATTAATACTTTAAAATATTTCCTTTTTAAAACAACTTAACTCTCAGAAAAATACATTTTTAACCCTAATATAGCCAGTCTAATCATTTATAAATCCTTCTCGATTTATTTCCAGCTTAATTTACGTTCCAATCCCGTAAATTTCCTTTCTCACATTTCTAAAAATAAAACCACTATTTATTTTTAAAACGATTTATCCATCTCCATATAAATTCCTACTGTGAATTTATAATTTCAAATTATCCACCGATAATTACTTCACTTTATTAATAAAACTTCGTTTATAAATTCCATAGTCCCATTTTCCCCTTTAATCACTGTTTCACACACTTAATTGATTTTCAAATCGTTTTTATGAATTAAATTCCATTTTAAAAATTATTTCTTGATTTACCCAAATTTATTCCAAAACCCCCTAATTTCAGATTCACTTCCTATTTCTGATTTAAAATCTTATTTAAATCTGGAACATCAATTTCATACTTTATTTCAAAAATTCCCCTTTTATTTTTTCCAAACTATTTACCGTTAAATTTAAAATTCATTCTTTTATACGTAAAACAATATCGCTCAAAGTTCTTATTTTTAAAAACCCTTTTATTCATATTTACTCAAAAATCTCTATTTTCCATATTCGGAATTTATTAAATAGAATTTTAAAATCAAACTATTTACTTTTTCCAAATTCATTCTTTAATTTATTCAACTTCACTATAAATATTTTACTTAAAAATTTCCTTTTTATTTTCCTTCAAAAATCCAATATATATATTTTTGATATTTTAAGATGTCAAAATATATCCTGGAACATCATAGCATCCAATAAATTTAATTTTCCAATATAATCTACCACAGATTATTCAAATAAATCATATCACTAAATATGAAAATAATTCTAATATTTTTTTGAGGAATCCAGTTGGATCCCTTCAACATGTTTCCCTGCATCCACAAATGTTAGCACAATATAAAATACCAATACCATTTCGAGGGGGATATCGTGGTATATGGGGTCATCCGCTATTATGTGGGGCGCATAGGGTCTCATCCGCTATATATATTCGGGAATATCAATCACTTCAATATATATATATATATATATATATATAACATCCAGACTGATAAAATTTATCGAATTCAACAATCAACCACTAATTAATTTTAACTTTTTAAAATTAACTACGGTAATCCAAAATTGAGTGAGAATAACTCACTTGGTTTTATTCGTCGAAAATCCAGATTTTAAACTAAATCGAACATCGTTCGATTTAATTTAAAAATCTCAACGGTCTTCGAACAATTTGAAATCACTTCCAGAAATGTGAATTCCCAGCTACGAATTAACGGGGTCGACTTTCTCTTTTTTTCCCCTGACCTCGCAAGACATATTACCCACTTTTAACATTCGATAAAATGAAATTTTTTAAAATTAATATGGGGATTAACTTAGAAATGAACTTAAATTTTTTTTTACTATAATATGATTTATTACCCAAAGTCTCGCGGTCCACCTTCAAGCTTCTGCTACTCCTCCCAGAACCAGGCAACAGCGTCGCCACCCAACTGGAGTCCTGCGTGGTCCTTGACCACTCCACGACAAATGCGACCAACGTCTCAAGCGCAGCCCTTCCCAAAACTTGCGGTTGCTGCTTCCATAACGCGACAGCGGCCATGTCGCTTTCCCCCAATTTGACCGCACCCCTAGCCTCACAACTCGAGCCGCTACCCATTGATGTCATGCCCAATCCCAAACCATTGTGTCGAGAATCGCAGTTGATTCCCCTCCCAATGTCGCGCTTCTTGCCTGAGAAGTTGAACACCACTGCCTCGTGAGACTACTATCTCCTAATATACGAATTCGATTTGAAAAAAAGAAGCCCGCTCTTATATATATATATATATATATATATATATATTCAAAGTATCGGCCATGATTTACTTTCCAACTGGGAAGAGAAAGGAAGTGAGGAAGGGCCGATGATTTTACTACAGGCATATACTATATATATTTTTTCAAAATGTTTTATTTCTTTGTTTTTTTCCATTCTTTGTTCGGCTGAGAAAATAAAGGATGGGACGTGATATGAAAAGGAGGTGGCATGTTGATGTACAGATGTGCTATTATTCATCAAATCAGTTTATAAATATATAATATTCAAATTTTAATCGTCTCGAATCCATGGCTAAAAATTTCGACCTCCTATCGAGGCGTGCTGCTAAGCATTTATAATGTTATACCCCTATTTCGATCGCAATGGGAAAGGTTTCGAGTCCTAATTCGATCGTATGGAGAAGATAGTTTTTTGAACCCAAATATTATATTGAATTTTCGATATAAATTTCAGCGCGTTAAGACACCGTATGATCATACGATAACTCTAAATGTTATGAAATTTGAAATCCGATAATAATTCACTATAACGGATCCAATAGAGCTAGTTTCGTCGAAATCCGAGACTGTGCCTTGGAAGGCTATTTTTAAACGTCAATTTAAATGATATATTTTTAAAACTGAACAAATCACTTTTAAATTCAAATTTAAAACTTCTATTATCTTCAATATTATTAATAATTTTTTTTACAAGCCTTCAAATTATTTTTAACAAGCTTGAAACTCCAGATTCAATATTTTATTCAATTTCCAATTATTAAATTCAATTTAAATATTTAAAATCAATTAAATATTCCAATTTCAAATATCCAAAATTCCGGGTCGTTACATCCGAAATGTTAGACTCGTATATTTATTCCTTTTGTGAAGGTAGAATATATTGAGGAGATTAAAATTGATTTGCATCATCAATATATTAAAAAGATGAAATATATTGATTACGTCAGCCATATATTCCTTAAAATATTCTAATTCCGGTCATTGACAAATTCATTCCTAAAATTTATTTCCATATTCCAAGTTCTCTTCTTTTGTTGTGAATGAAGTCTGAATCCTGTGCATACACAACACTAAACAAACATATTAAACAAAACATATATTTTAAACATCAAACAAAATTAATTGTTTGCATGATTCCATAAGTATTGCTCTTGTTATCATAAAACTTAATTATTTAACTAATGGTCGAATTAAAAATATTATATATATATAGTTTATATCAATGTAGATACATGTATATGTATATATATCATTTGACATCATTATTGACATATGACCTTAAAACACACACACATGCACGCACGAACACACACATATATATAAACCTTAAGTCACAATATATTATGACATATGTTCTCATCTTACCCGCATGTTAAACTACAGTTTTAATATACTTATAATATGTGTATTGTGAATACGAACATATTAAAATATAAAAATAAAAATTTTAAGTTTAAATTAAATTAATAATCAAATATCATTAAACAATGACAAATAAATATTTTAAATATAAATTATATAATTTGAAAATATTCTTCAACCTCTTCTATTAATAATATTAAATATGATTTACTATAAATTTATTATTCATATACACAAAATACGATATGTAAATTAATTAACTGATTTTTGTTTTAAATTCACATTTTCTAACCTACTGCCAGTGTACCTAATCCAACATTATATTTATTTATTTATGGATAAAAAATTACTTTTTTGACCTTTGATGTTAATATAAATATATATGCATATTTTAAAACTAATACCTAATTAAATGAAATATAAGTGTGTGTGCGTGTGTGTTTATTTTTGAGTTTTAAAATTGGATAAAAATATTTTGCCCGTGAATTATAAAAAAATCTTAAAGATTAGACCTAAACTAAAATTTAACATTTAAAAAAATATATATGTGTTAATGTGGATATTATTAGATCTAAATCTAAATTTTGAATTTTAAAACATATACATATATGTACATTTATGTCATATATTAAAACAAGACAAATATATTTATATCGACTTATTATTTTGATAATGTGAGAAATTTCAAAGCAATCATATTTTGTAGATGGTATTAATAATGTAGATTAAACAACCATAAAATTTCATAGCATTTAAAATTGTGTAGTTAAAATATGATAAGGGTGTTAAAGAGGTGCTCAAAAGAGGTGTGTCATTGAACCTTCCCTTATATGTATATATATACACACAAACATTAAATGACATATAAATATATTTGTATAAATGTGTTTGTGTATCCCTATTGAATGCAAAGTACAAAATTATATTGGTTCTATAAATTATATATAAATACTATGTGATCCTAAATCCTAATAATCGCAAACATAATTTTATAGTTCATTTCATACAACTCTTAGTTCATTTAGTTACAAAACGATATTCATATTATGAATGCGAGTCTCTAAAAATTAAATATAATAGTAATTGAACCCTAATCAAATAATAAATAAATTTATACATGCATATTAAATAAAAAATTAAATCAAATTTTCACATAATTAAATACATAAAACTCATTAATGATGACTTTATGCGATTTAGTATAGATAAATTATTTCTGTAAAGAAAAAAAAAGATCTAGTGCAAAATTAATAAAGGATTATTTATGAAATTTCCTCTCTTTGTCCCGCTGAACTAATACAATGGTACCAAGGCACTTTGCTGCAACATCACATTTGATCCCTCGCCATTAAAGTGTTCATCACCATAAATCTTTAGCATCATGAGAACAACGTCAACAACCCTCGGTCAATAACCAGAACAACAATTTGAGGTTGTGGTATCGTCACCTCTAAACCCACGCTATTTGTTTGTAGTCATTCTATCAATGGATGCTTTCAGATGTAGATAGTGCTATATCTGCATCCGCATCCAAAATCATTTTTGAATATCAGATAACCGCATCTGTAAATATGGACGGATATCAGATAATTATTCTATCTGCAAACGGTCGATAAATCAAAAAACAAAAACACAAAATTTAATTTAACATGATCTTTCTTCAATCCCACTTACTATAAAGTATGCAAAATCAAAAAATATGATGATGATAATAAATAGTTTTGAGCAGTTAATATTCATTAAATGTATACAATATGAACTATTAACTTAATAAAATAATAATAAATATCTTTCATTATATTAATAAATACATATCTTTCATTGTATCAATAAATACATATCTTTTATTGTATTAATATATACACACATAATATAAACTTATAAAACCGAACATATAATTCTGGGATGTGGATATGGATGTGTTCGTATCTACATCTATATTCGTTATTTCAGATATCAGATATTAATTTGCTGTTCGAATATGAATGGGGATGGATTTCAAAATTTTCGAGCATCCTTTGATGGCCTTAGTTCGCGGCAGCGTTATCACCCTAAACAACAACAATTGCATCATCTTCGATAACCGGATCTTCACCAATCGAAACTTCACTAGGAAAGCAATGACGGCGATACACCTTAGATCTCGGCGACTACCATGATCGAGAGCTACAACAGTAGATCACCTTTTAGGCAGCATGTACTATCTCAGAACTCAAAGAAGTAGGCGATTGATCTCCAGATCTAGAATCATGTCTCGGCAGTAGAGTAGCAGCAACATCAAAGATAACATAAAGCGAATAAATTTTTTTAAAGGGAACAAATTTTCATACAAATCAATGTTTTTATTTTTAAGAAAAGATTGGAGTTTGACCGGTCAGTATAAGAGGATTTCAAAATTTAATAAAATGATAATTGGATATTATTTTTAGCCTCTAAATTTAATATATTTGTTGTTGTTTTCATTTTTACCTATTTGTTTTTGAACTTTTATTCGTACACTTTTTTCTGAGAATGAACTACATGTTTTCGCTCGGGGATTCTAGATTCGAGAATAGAGTTCAGGTAGAGTTACTAGGCATAAAATTAGAATAGTTAATTTAGCGAACGATCGCAAGTTTACGAGTGTATAATGGTTGATTATTTAATTCTGGTAGCAACCTTTAAGGCAACAATAGGCATGACATGGTAGTGATTGAAGCTAGGTAAATCTATTTGTTCTTCACTTCGAGTTACACGTTTTCATAATTTATTTTATCTATTTACCTATGAAATGATTTTGAATGACATACTCACCACCCACCATTTAGTATCTACGGCATATTTATGATCCTATAGTACTGCCTACCAATGATGAGCAATCTGCCACCTACAGTACATACACGACGATGGTTGGTGATCAAGGTAGCAAAACGGATGATGTACACGATGCTATAAGATATGTGCATAAGATATGAACATTAGATAAATCTTTAACTAAATTAATTTACAAATTCCAAAAAAAAATTGTAAATGATTAAAAAGATTTTTGAAATAGCCTTTTTCAAATATTTAATGTAAATATATGTTTGTAAACGATAATGAAATACAATCTACTCCATAATCATGTTGACTGATTATACCTTAACCGCCAGCTTCACATTAGAGAGAACTTTTATCTAACTCAGTGATGAATTTGCAAAATCCCATTTAAGATATAATGAATAGAGAGAGATAAGAAAAGTTTTAGTGTGTTTAAATGAGGATTCCATGTTCATTTATAGCATTACTATGCTAAGTAGAAATCTCACCTAGGTCCACTCAAAGGATGACCTATTATAAATTATATCTCATCTCGCTTAAATAATTAAACATATTTAGTTAGTCTATATATACATACATTTTGGCTTATTCTATTCTAAAACAATTTTAAAACATTTGTCCAAAATATCTATTTATTATATTTTAATTGTTAAATTAGCCTAATAAACAATTAAATAAATATTGAACGATTATATATATATTATTAATTGATTTTAGGCTCACTAATAACAACAACAAATAAATTGGTGTAACCATATTAATTTTTTGTATTATTTTATAAATTATTTCATTAAATTATTTTTGTCAAAAGCAAAGAGTTGTTGTAGTATGATTCACACCTAGGAACTCAACTTTCATTAATTGTTTAAATGATTTAAATGTTAAAACCTATATGAATTTGCTAAAATATAGGAGTGGACATGAGTTCAGTTGCTTACAAATTATCTAGCTGAAATCCAAATTCTTATCTTTTAAAATGGCATGCTTAAGTAAATGATATATGCATGTTTTCTCTTCATCATCAATGTATCACACGGCTATCTAGGACTCTACCAATCGTAAAAAATAATAATAATATACATAGTTAATTATGAAGTCTAAAACTAAAGTTCATTGTTCAATTCGAAAAAGTTTATGAATGAATCGAATTATTTTGGCCAAAGACTTTGACTATTACTTGATTACCAATTATGGTGATTCAAATCTTCTATTTAAAGGAGATGAATCCACCCTTGAATAGTGTTTCTCTTCAGATGATTCAACTTATACCCAACTATGACCTTAACACGATAATTATTGTCATGTGATTGACAATAATCAAAGTATAGTTTGAACCCATAAGATTTATAATATTCACAAGTCAAAATACCACTTCACATTATCACACAAGATCTTTAATTTGACTTTATAATTGCCTATAGAAGACTCTCAATGAGTCGTTATGTAATTGTTCCACTGTAACGACCCGCCATTTTGGACCATTCGCATCCATTATAAGTGTATAGGTAGACACTCATGCCGGAGTTGAATTGCTCAAAATACCGCGTTGTTAATTTAAATTGGCAAAACTGAACATATACAGTAAATAAAATAATCACAGATCACAGACACAAAGTAATAAATTGCAGCGGAAATAAAAGAGATAGTAGTTCATGAAGCTACTATATGAATATATAAAATACATCAGAGTTTACAACAGAAGAGTAATACGATACATCAGATACAAATCAGAATACATCACTGGAATCATCGAATACTGAAAGCAGAATAGGTGGCTGGATCTTCAAGCAAAGCTCCAACTCCAAAGGTGAGTCTCGAATACTGGATCACTCAGTATGACCCGAGCGTAAAGCAAAAACACAAGACACTCGAGTCAGGATTAACATTCTTATATTAATAAATCCAACTCAAGTGAAATAGCAATTGAAATACAAGTAACTCAAAGGATGTTTGGAATAACCATCCTTTAAGGATCCGTTAAACTATCTACTAGGTAGTAATGTACGCTAAGTAGATAATGTCTATCAGTAATAATAAGATATCAAAATAGCGTTAAGTCATGGCCCATTCCACCCTTAACACATTTTTATTCCCAAAAGCATATACAAGACCGTAGTTTCCCCAAAACCGGAAGTCACCAGAGGGCAATCCATATACTAAAGGTACAAATCAAAATCGTAGTGGTCGCGCATAAATGGAATACAAGTATGACAAGGCACATGAGGAAATACCCAAGGTAGTGATACTACCGTTCGCCTGATCCGGACTGGTGAGAACGCAACGCCGCAGCGCCCGCAACACCGTGAAACAACACTCCCAAAAATCAAGGGTGCACCAATCGACAACAAGTATAAGTAATTCGAAGAAGTGTGTCCACTTGAGGTAGCTAATCCTCCATTGGCCCGGCACAGCTCCTGTTTTAGTCATTTCCAATTTGACACAAGTGTCAAGGTTATCCATCATCGTTCTCTTTCTTCAGTCAACACGTACATCAATCCAACCACTTCATTCTGGATCATCACTCCGCGTATAGTTATTAAAGTGGTTTCCGGTTTAGATAGAGAGTATATCCATAACCGAATTCCGGTCTCTTTAATAACTTCCGTAATTATTACACCGATTAGTCGTTTATTTATTTCAAAACCAAATCAATTTCAATTTCAAATAGAATTCGTAAATCAACATTTCATTTGTCTTTCTAAACCAATTTCCAATATTTACGTTTCAAAACTTCCAAATTCACAATTTCAAAATCTTATAATTCAATTTCAATTTCTATTTAAAACAATTCAAATATTGATTCAAGTTCGCATATCAGTTTCATTTCGAAATCATTTAAATTAACATTCCAAATCAGTTTAACTTCATTTATCGATTTCATTCAATATTCGTTAAGTTACTTTATCATTCAAAACAATTTCTATTAAATTTCCAATTCATTAAATCCATTATTTAAATTCAACTTCCTTATATCAAAACTTACAAATTGAATTAAATTAAATTCATCAAATCAAATTCTTTAACTTTCAAGCCTTACATTAATTTCAATAAATCACATTTTTTTGTTAAAGAAATTCAATTTCACTTATTTAATTACTTAAATAATTTTCCAAAACTTAATTAATTAAGAAACTCAATTTCAATTATTTACGAAGAAAAATTTACTTATTCAAAGGTTCAATTTTTTCTTATTAAAGAATTCAATTCAATTTAATCATTAAATAATTCAATCTTATTTAATTATTAAATAATTCAAAACTTAATTATTAAATAATTTCAAAGTTTAATAATTCCAAACTTAATTATAATTTCAAACTTGATTATTAAATCATTTCAAAGTTTAATAATTTCAAACTTAATTATAATTTCAAACTTAATTATTAAATCATTTCAAAGTTTAATAATTTCAAACTTAATTCAATCATTTCTCAAATTAAACAACATTCTTTCATCGATTACATTGTAAATATTTTGTTTCAGATTATTAAATATTAAAATTTTCCTTTCATTAAAATTCAAATTTCAACTTCATTTCAAAACCATATTATTTATTCAAATAAAATCTTCGTTTTATTTTTAAATCAAATTATTGACCAATAGGGTTTTTATTTAATTTCCTATCCTAGGTCAAAGTTCAATTTTGGGTATTTATCATTTCAACCCGATTCCAATTCAATTCAAAATCAAGGCATAACAAAGGGAACTTGCAGTGTGATAACTGGGATGGTGTCAAAGTAAATAAACAAGCAACAACAAACAATAACAATCCAATAATCAATTCAAATAATCCCGAAATAACTGTATTAATTCGCATTGTTATTTGTACGAATTTATATAATTATTCCTAGAATCTACACTATCATTTCATGTAGATTAAAGATTATTACATTACGGTTTTCACTTGTCATATATTTACAATTTCATACATCATCAATTTAACAACATACATTCAGTGGTTCAAAATGTAATTAAACAAATCCTACGTGTCAATAAATTCAACAGTTAAAGGGGTCATATTATACAAATGTCAGTTAATCAAATTTAACATTTAATTATCCTATATCAAGTTCAATTTCATACTGTTTATCATTTTAACATTAACAATTTAACGTCCAATATAAACATCAACAATCAATCCATTATCAGCCAAACTGTATTATCATCGCATAAATAATTAACAGATAATGGTGTCAGATGTCACAGGTGAACTGATACAGGCAATAGCATATATAACAGTGTACTTAACTAACAGCAGCATATTTCAATTGTCGTTTCAATTGAAATCAAATTTAATAAATAAAAGAACGTTAATCGTGAGTGATTGCTCACCTTTCGAGGCTAGAGAGGATAGACAACACAACAAGTTATGATTTGAACCACGAAATCGAACGATCCAAACAAAATTCACAACGAAGTAGATTGAACACGAATTTTCCGGATAAAGCTGATAGATGAGAATTATGAGAACAAATTAGAATCCGCTAGATATAATAGAAATGAAGAGTGTGTGGTATCATTATTTTATTACTTTATTCGAAACAATTGTTTAAATAAAGGCACGAATTTTTTTAAAACAAAATCTACATATATTTAAAAATTAATAAAATTTAAAACTCAAACATGTGAAAAATCAAAACTATATCCCCTACAATAAAAATACGTATAAATAAATGTAAAATTTGTAGGCCTTTCGGAACCCAAGCCAATAGTAATAAACTTATAAATTTAATGGCAAATGCCGATAGTGAATAAACTCAATATTATATGTATAGGAAACATCAATATAACTTCCATAAAATAAAATGTGTATCAAACACCAATATATACAGCAACAGGTAAATTTCAAAATCTATGTAACTATTGTAGGTACTGTATACGGCAACCTACATGCCAGCTTGACATCTACATATATAATTCAATATATTTTTAATCATCAATATAAAACCTTATTATATGCAAACGGCAAACATAAGACGGTTATTAAATCAATTGTTAAGATATCAAAACTGCACTGTTGAATGATACACGAAAATCAGCTATATATGTATTCTTTTATAAGCTATTGCAAGTATTTGACAAAACAGTAAAACAACATGTACAACTGATATAATATATATAAATAAATAACTGACAGGTAACCATATAATCACTTGTAAATATCTTTACTGTAACAATATGACTTACACTATATATGTAGTACTGACCTATAATAGACTAAAACTTAAACCAACTTATATTATCAGAACTTTTATAATATAATACAAAACCAAACTTGTATACACATAACTTAAAGATTTTTTTCTTACCATTTTATAAAATATAGAGGACAGTTGCATGTTGCAAAGTGGTGGCCGAGATTAGGTCGGTTCAAGGAACTGGAAGGGTGGAGAGGTTGCTTTGGAGGCGGTTGAAGTGGATGTCACTGGGTTTGCGGAGGCAAATGGTTCGGCGAGGAAGTAGGTGCGGCCAGAGGCTGTTGGAGGTGCTCGGCTCCGACGTTGGTGGTGAAGGGGATTTGGTGGTCGGTTGCATGGCTGATGGCAGTGGACTACGGAGACGTGGTTTGGATGAAGAAGGCTACTGGGTTTGATGATCGGTTGGCTGAGACGAGGGCGGGGAGAGGGTGAGAAGCTCGGTAGAGGGAGGGCATGCTGCTTGGTGGGGTCGGCGGCAGTGGTCAGGCGAAGTCCAGGAACCGAGGTGGTAAGCATCGAGGGAGGGGAATAGGCGGAGGTCGTGGTGGTGATGCTCGGCTGTTTGTCATGGCTGTTGGTTGCTTGGAAGGGAGTTAGGGGGTTGATGACTGGGGCGGAGGAGTTTTAAATGGTGAAGGGCGGACAGGGAAATGATGCAGAGAGGAGGTTGTTTGTTTTTTTTTGAACAGTGAAAAATGAAAGAAGAAAAGAAAATGAAACGTGATTTGTGGAAGAAAGGAAAACGAGATGGAGAACCTGTAGGCAAAAGATATATATGCCCCTTTATGCTGTAACCTTTGGGTTGTTCAAAACTAAATTGCAGAGATCCAAATTTTGAACGGCAGGAATAATAAAGGCCAAATTAAATTTTGAATGTTGGGAATAGAGTGTGTCACGGCACGAATTAATGAAATAATAAAAGCAAATTACCGTTGAATTTCAGCTGGGGAAGATTTGAATGGTCATGGAACACAAATAGACTCGAACGGGTACCGATACGGTTGACTGTTTAACGGTTTTCTCGACATACCGGGCTTCAAAACACACAAATGAATACACTGTTGAGGTCGGCACGACGAGGCGATCAAAACGGTATAAAGATATCAGTGGTACGATTGAATTATAAAATTTCGAATTTTTCAACTGGTGGAAAATGCGAGAAAAACACTGAAAAATAAGATCGACGGAGCCAAAGATGACCAAATTTTGAAAAACGATGAACTGGCATCTTGCTCAGAAGATGGTTTAGAATTTTTCTATGTAAAAATATTTACGTTTCGGAAACATTTTATTTTCACTGCTTTTTAACCGATTAAATTGAAGTGAATTTAAGCGCGAATAAACTTTCATATTTTCGGACGAAAATTTACCAGTCGCTATGTTTAACTAGACGTATTCCAAATATTAAATTTTTATTTCAAAATTTTATCGTTTAAAATTTCACAAAATTTCAACTAATTACGTTATTAAAACAGTTGAAATTTACGGGTCGTTACATCCACGTAAAAACATTTACGTATCCCTTGGTGCCCCCGACGGTTGTGACTATTTTATGTAACGACCCACCGTATGAAGAGCACTACGTACACCAGTCTCAATAGATGCATAAATATCCCGTTTTCGACACATTTAATGTAACGACCCACTATTTTCAACCATTAAAATCGACAATAAACCACACATGTCAGACTTGAATTGCTCAAAATAACATATTTTTATTTATATTTGGCAAAACTTAGCATATACAGTAAATAAATCAATCAAAGAATCACAGACATAGAGTAATACGACAATACGCAGCGGAATGGATAAATAGTAGTTCATGAAGCTACTACAACATCAGAGTCTAAAGCAAATACAACATAAATCCTAAATACAAAGAAGTCTCTAATACATAAGCAAATGACAACTCTGAACATAGATAACTGGAAATAACTTAGATAACTGAAAAGCTGAATAGATAAAAGACAGATCTCCAAGCAAAGATCCAAGCTCCAAAGGTGGGTCTCAAATGCTGTAATACTCAGGCTGACCCGAGCATAAAGTAAAACACAAAACACTCGAGTCGGGATTAACAATATTATGCAAGTAAACCAACCTAAGTGAAATGTCAAAAGAAATGCAATAACTTAAAGAATGTTTGGGATTTCCATCCTTTAAGGATCCATGGAACTATCTACATACATAATACAATACGCCACATAAATAATATCCAAAGTAAAGTAAAATATTAAAATAGTATTAAGGCGTTATCCATATCCCTCTTAACACATTTTTATATAAATACCGTAGTCTATACAGTACTGTAAACTCAACCGTAAACTGGTGGGCTATCAGGGAGCACTCTATAGGTACGACACAAACCAAACTCGTAATGGGCGCGATAAGGCATGTGACAAGGCACGCGAGGCAATGCTAGTGTAGGATTTTACCGTTTGTAGAACCGGGCTGGTGGTAACGCATAGCAGCTACTACCGCCCACCTCGAAACACACTCCCAAAATCAAATCGAGGGTGGCCACCAAATCAATCACAATGTCATAATATGGTATTGAAGAAGCATGTCCGATCGGAGGTGCGACCTCACTTGGCCTAGATATAGCTCCTGTTTTAACCACATCAAGCTGACTCGCGGGAGTCAAGGCTACGTAAATACCTCATATAGAATCGTTCGCCAAACAATCCTACTTCATTCTGGAATCTCCACCACGTGCATAGTTGTTAAAGTGGTTTTCGGTATTGGCAGAGAGTATGACAATATCCGATCCCGGTCTCTTTAACAACCAAACGCTTATTTCACACTAGTTAGTTCTTTTACATTTCCAAAATCGATTCATAATTTATATCAAAATATCATATTCACTTCAAAATCATATCACTATCGAAATCATATTCACTTCAAAATCATATCACTTTCGAAATCATATTCACTTTCGAAATCATATTCAATTTCAAAATCATAATCACAAAATAAGTTAAACCATCATATCAAAATATTCGCATTTCAAATCAATTAAATCTAAATCATAACAGTACCAACTATAAACATTTTTAATATTGAAAGTAGTTTATATATTGGAATAGTTGCACATTAAAAGTAGTTTATATTTTAAAAATAGGTTATAGATTAAAATAGTTTATATATTAGAAATAGTTTATATATTAAAATAGGTTATAGATTGAAATAGTTTATATATTAGAAATAGTTTATATATTAAAATAGGTTATATATTAAAATAAATATACTAATTTAAATATATTTCAAAATCATAACCAAACTACGTAAAATTTCTTAACCATTGCAACATTTCAATAACATATCAATTGATATTCATTCACTTAGCATAAGATTGTAAATCGTCAATGAATAGCTCACATTTCGAGGCTAGGAAATATTTGACAAAACAAAGCTATGAATTTGAGTCTCAATTCCAAAGCAAAGCAAGCTAGAAACGATGGATCATAAAATAGAAATATATAACTTATGTTTTTTTAAAAAAAGGAGGAAGAGGGGTACAAAAGGCTTATCCTAGGGCTGAAATAGGGCACGGCCTTGGTGCTTTTGGATGGGTTTGGGTGTGGCTAAGGTGGGCTAGGGTGGAGGAGATGGTGTGGCTATGCAAGAGGAGGAGATGGTGGTGGTTTGGGTGGGTTTGGTGGTAGTTTGGGTTCGACTAGGGTTAGGGAAAGAGGAGGGGTTTTGGCCTATGCTTGGATGGAGATGAGGAGAAGGAGATGACCAAACTAATAAGGGAACATATGCGAACATACGTCATATCAAATCATAACCAAACTATGTAAAATTTCTTAACCATTGCAACGTTTCAATAACATATCAATTGATATTCATTCACTTAGCATAAGAATCGCGAGTGAATACCTCACCTTTCGAGGCTAGGAAATATTTGACAAAACAAAGCTATGCATTTGATTCTCAATTCCAAAGCAAAGCAAGCTAGAAACGATGGATCACCAAATAGAAATATATAACTTATGTTTTTTTTAAAAGAGGAGGAAGAGGGGTGCAAAGGGCTCGGCCTAGGGCTGAAATAGGGCTCGGCCTTGGTGCTTTTGGATGGGTTTGGGTGCAGCTAAGGTGGGCTAGGGTGGAGGAGATGGTGTGGCTATGCAAGAGGAGGAGATGGTGGTGGTTTAGGTGGCTTTGGTGGTGGTTTGGGTTCGGCTAGGGTTAGGGAAAGAGGAGGGGTTTTGGCCTATGCTTGGATGGCTATGAGGAGGAGGAGATGACCCTGGAGATGGAGGAGAGTGGCGGCTATAGGAGGAGGAAGGAAAAGTTTTGGAAGAGAGGAGGAAGGAGTTTTGATTTGGAGAAATTTTGAGTTTCTAGATCTACAACTCTTTGTAGATTTGGAGAGGAAGAAGGAAGTGTGATGAGAAAGTTTTCTCAAGAGAAAATTATGTACGTACAAGTTAGTCAGAAGGAAACAAATGGTCGTATGCATAGGAATAGACACAAGTCTCTTGTTATGGTTAGAGTCTCTTGGTTAATCAAGGCCCATTAGGACTAAACCAAACCCATTAGGACTTAGCCAAATTTCACAACTAAACACCACAAACTTATGTCAGTTTTTCACGAAATTCAAATATTTAGAGCAATAGAAATTTGATTTTGACGAAATGAAAAGTGGAGAAAAGACCAGAATTCAGTCTAGTACTATAAAAAAAGAACAAAATTTTAAAATTCAAATTTAAATTTTCCAACCAAAAGTCAAATTTTGACTAAGTTTGACCAAAATTTAAAATTTTAGAGAATTTTCTATTTCATTGAATTTGGAAATATATTGCTCAATATTCCAAAATTTGTTCTTTAATTTTAACCTTTAAATTTTATTTAAATTAAAATAATAATATATTTTAAAATTGACTGAATTGAACTTCATTTTATTAACATTGGTTTGTCTTCATTCAAATGTATATTTTATTCAATTCAACATATGTTGCTTATTCTTGACTGAATCAATTACCATCTGTTTCTCTTTACATTAATTAAATGATTTAATTCCAATTAATTAAATATTAAATTTCCAATCGAATGTTGGTTACACACTAATTGTTTTATTTTCATTAAATAATTCAAACAAAGTTTTATCCTTTTATTTCGATTTACATGTTCTTTATATTACATCAAATTTCTCTTTCAATTAAAACATATGTTTCCTTTTTATTTCCTCAACTTCCTCTTTTATTTTAATTCAAACATACGTTTCTATTATTACATCCATTAATTACAATTAATTTCTCTTTCCTTTTATTTGAAAGATTTCAATTACATTTAATTCCATTGATTACAAAATAAATTCTAAAGCGGGTTAATCAATGGGATGAGGAATAAATCAATTGTTACACCTTAGTAATTCATATCTATTAATTTATTGTTTACACAAGGGGTATAAATTTACTTACCAAATATTTGATTTCTTATTGTATGCTAACATATTTAGAATATTGTTTATCCCATTCTTTAGTAACATTTATTGTTACAGTTGATTGAAATTGCATTTATACAGTTGTTAATTACATTCAATCAATATTATTAAAATATATTCTAATATGCGTTATCACCTTCCATTTCATTAAAAATTAGTTGTTTTAGATTTTACCTAAGATCATGTTTTATATTCTAACAAATTTATTATTATTATTATTATTATTATTATTTTACAATAATAATTGAAAATTCTTTATTTCTAACCATATTCTATTCAACAATTATAATTAATATTTTTAAAATTTGTTCGAATTTACGAGTCGTTACATTTTAACTCAGAATATTTAAGGACAAGCATTTATTGTCAAGATTCAATATTCACGAAAACAAATGTACTTACAATAGACTAAATATTTTTTCAAAGGATTTTATACTTTTACATATTTAATGTACTTAAATCATTACGTATATTCCAATATAATAGTATATACAACAAAAAATAGAACTAAAAACATAATTGATTTCGAATAAGATTCGATATAAGAGTTAAATTATTAAATCAAATTATATGTAATTACCAATAGGGTATATCCTTAACTCTATCAAACCATATCCGAGCAGTGTGATTCTATTGTTTGAAATGGGACATGGGATCGTGTTCCATCTCATCCGTCCTAGAATACAGTTGGTTGCATGTGCATTTTATGAACTACACGTTGAATTGGTGGTTCTATTGGTTGCATGTGCAAATAGGTATCGATATGACTCCTTTTATCTCTTGTAGTAACTAGTGCTTGGTCACTATGATAACTTGATATGAATAATTTCTTTCTCTAAGAAATTCTTCTCAAATAATGTGTAATGATGTAGCCACAAGGGTACTGACAAAGACCATCCTCATCTTGTTTGTAAACTGCGTAAAACAATATCAGGTCTTAAACAAACTCCATGTGCATGGTATCATGAACATGAACTAAGTCAATTCCTTGTTGCTTCTGTATTTACTAATGATTATGATGATCCATCACAATTTGTTTACAACACTTCTAGTACTTTGATATACATCTTGATCTATGTTAGTGATATTATAATTATAGCAAACAACAACAATATTCTACAAAAGTTCTTCCATTTTCTTTCTATCTAATTATCTTAAAGATATTGGTTCACTTTCATATTTTCGTAGAGTTGAAGTCGTTAATTATTTGCAAAATAGTTTTCTTTCTTAGTGGAGATACATATATGATTCAACTTTTACCCTTCATTCTAGTTCATCATTATTCTACCTAACTATAAATATAGTTATCATTGGAAGTCTACAACAATTTCTATTCATGCATCTAGATATTACTTACACAATGGATAAGTTATCCTAACTTATAATCCTCCTAAGTCAGACCATTGGACCATAACAAAGCATCTACTATGATATCTTTGTGACATTATTGAGCAATGTACTGTCATCTATCAAAATTCATCTTTACCACTTTATGCTTTTTTAGACATGGAATGGTTTAATAATAAAGATGATCATGCCTTAACAGATGCCAATTATATATATCTTGATTGGAATCGTATATCACGACATTGAAAGAAATAAAGGAACATGTCATGAATATTGAACTATTGCTACCACAACTGCTGAAATACATTGGATATGTGCTTTATTCATTGAGCTATTTGTTAGCTACCTCAATAACCGAATATCTACTAAGACATTGTTATTGCAACAAATCTATGCTTAGATTTAGTTTTGCCTTCTCACATGAAACATGTTGCTCTTAATTATCACTTTATTAGAAAAGAAGCTCATAGGATTCTTAGAGTCTCTCATGCCTATACTAATTAGTTACAAGATGCATTCAGCAAACCTCATACAAGTGTCCGATAAAAAGATTGGTTTAGGATAATTATTTGATTAAAATTCATTTTAATTAAAGGAAAATTTACATATTATCTATAATGCTAATTTGTCAGAAAATTAATTGTAAATATTTTTTATGGGAATTCACTTTATGAGAGAATCAATCACATATTAATTTGCTTAATGCTAATAAATTAAAGAATTAAATGTTGATTGTAAATTTCAAAATCACCACAAAGATTATAATCCATTGAAATAAAGTAAACCACAAAATCCATTGAAATAAACTAAATCATTATTTCTAATACTTCTAATTCTTCTATAATACTTTCTTGGTTACCTTATGTATATCTAATTATGTATCTCAATGTGAAGTGGAAGTACACCCAAAGTAATTGAATCTTATATATTGACTACAAATTCCCTTGCAAGTACTAAATTTTCAAAAACCAATGTATCTTCATACTATACTAGAAGCGTGGATACTTTTTAGGTTCAAAGTCTTATTTCTCTCGATGAAAGAAATGAAAAATATTTTAAAATTTCTCAACGAGGACTTCGAAGTAGTGTGAATTACGCTAGAGTTACAAAGATATATATTGCACTTTTAAGTGGAAAAACTAGTAAAATAATGTTATATCACAATACTAAACCTCATTTTTTAAAAGGGGATCCTATTTACACCCACCAAAACACTGCTTTTACCCACTAAAGAGAATAATAAAATGAATGATCCAGAACCACTTCAAAAATCCATCATGCTCAAAAAAACAAAACTAAATTAAAAGTGAAAGGAGGAACTTGCATAATGGAGCAGCGTAATATGAAAAATAAATACTTCAGTTCTTAACTATGTTGTAGAAATTCTAACTCGAGACTACTTAAATCAAAACCTCAAAGCACAGCGGAAAACGAGATCGTGGTAAGAAGTGTAAAAACAACCAATCACTATCTCAATCCAAAACTTAATCCAATCCAAAAATAATCACAATCACCAAACAAGCAATAGAAAATCAAAGTAATGATGATAAAATAAATCACACACCGATTTATAGTGGTTCCACTAACGTCTAGTTAGTTTACATCCACTTTAAGAGAGAGCCTTCATTAATACTAATGAGAAGAGTACAAGAGATTGATTACAATGATCAAAATTCTAATAGAATTGATTTGTGGAGAAGAGAATTAAAGAAAATTAGGTTTAGATAAAACTCTAATTAGCGAAGGATAAACCCTAGATTAAACCCTTAATCTCCTGATGTCTCCCGGTCTCGAATCCTGAAAATAGCTTATATAGTGAACCATCCTTCATTGAAAAATACTCGATTTGCCCCTTGAAGCCCTACAAGCGAATACGCAAATTCTGGGCCAAAAAAACAAAACTGCACCGCGACAGACGTCTGTCACAACCTCTCAAACGTCTGTCGCAACTTTCGGGCTGCAGTAAGCCTGCTGATAGACATCTATCACAAGATGATAGACGTCTGTCACAACTCTCGGGTTACCAACCCAAAGCTCAAACGTCTGTCACTTTGTGACAGACATTTGTTACCTATTGTTCCAGCAGCACTCCACCTTTTTCACCATATCTTCCTCCTCCGAGCTTCGATTTGCGAACCATTTTCACCGTTATAAAGCTACTTCCGACCTCTTCTATTTTCCATATAGTGTCGCCAAAATTCAACACTCCACCTCAACACTACATCCATCTCTAACTCCAATGGTACCATACCATCATCAACAACCGATAGCACCAACTATCACCACTTCTACATTCAACCAAACGTGAATGCTTTCCCAATGAGCTTTGGCAAAGCCACCGCCCATTGCGCTCCATCAACGAGCTCAAGCAAAGCCCCCGACCGCTAATGAAGTATTGAAAACATCCAAATCCTAAACCATCTCACCAAAGACTAAAGTGCTAAGGAGTGTAAACTAGCACTCGCCAAGAAGATAGAATCACAATCTCTCATCGATACTCTTCCTCATCCATAACCATGCTCATCTCTCAACGGTGCCACCCCGTCGCACCTACAATAGGAGAATCAAGTTCGAGCAATGCTTGAACTTCCCAACCGACAATGCCTTAGTGAGCATATTTGCCGTGTTATCCTTTGTGTGCACTTTTTGAACATATACTTACTTATCTTCATCCATAGCTACTAGAAATGACTCTCTCACTTCAATATGCTTAGTCCGAAGCTAAACGCCAAATTCTCCGCCAAGTGAATAGCACTCTGGCTATCACATCGAACATCGACACTATCATGCTCGTATCCCAAGTCACACAACAATCGCCTCAAGTAAAGTGCCTCCTTTGTTGCCTCTACCACGACTATCAAATCCGCCTCCATAGTGGATAAAGCAATTATGGTTTGCGATCTCGATTTCTAACTTATGGCTGTACCACCAAGTGTGAAGACATATCCAAAAGTTGATTTTCTTCGATCTCTATCACCGGCGTAGTTTAAATCACAATAACCAACCAACTTGCAATTCTTTCCATCACTATCGCCAAAAACAAGACCATGAGATTATATACTTCTAAGGTATCTCAATATAAGCTTCACCGCTTCCCAATATGATTTCCCTAGATTAGCCATATACCGACTAACCATCCTGACCGCATTTGCAGTATCAGGCCTTGTACACACCATAACATACATTAAACTTCCAACCGCACTAGCATATGGCACCTTTGCCATATAAGCATTGTCTTTCTCCAAGATAGGTGATCCTTTACTCAAAATCTTCATATGCAAAGGTAAAGGTGTATTTGATGCCTTTGCATTCTCCATGCTAAACCGGCAAAGCACTTTCTCTATGTACTCCTTTTGAGTCAATTTTAACTCAAAACACTTTCGATCCCTTTCAATTTCCATGCCCAATATCCTCTTTGCTTCTCCAAGATCCTTCATTTTGAACTCCGATTTCAAACTCAATTTTAACTTGTTGATTTCATTCTTATCCTTAGAAGTAATGAGCATGTCGTCCACATACAAGAGTAAATACACCCAATAATCATTTTATAACCACTTGAAATATACAAAAGCATTCTTGATGCTTCTATTAAAACCATTTTCAAGCATAAAATGATCAAATCTCTTGTATAATTGTCTAGGTGATTGTTTTGAACCATATAGTGATTTCTTTAACTTGCAAACCAAATTTGACTTACCATCCACAACAAAATCTTCCGGTTGCTCCATGTAGATGTCTTCATCCAAGTCACCATGCAAGAAGGCGGTTTTCACATCAAGTTGCTCCAACTCCATGTCATGAATAGCAGCTATAGCAAGTAATATCAGGATTGAAATATAGCGCACAACTGGTGCGAATATCTCATCATACACCTTTCCCTTTCTTTGTGCAAACCCCTTAGCCACTAGCCTAGCTTTGTATCTCTCATCAACCTTCACCTTGTATATCCTTTAGGAAGTGTAACATGGTTTCCTTTAGGAAGTGTAACCAAATCCCAAGTTTGATTCTTCAACAACGATTGCATCTCTTCCTCCATGGCATAAATCCACTTCGAGCTATCAATCGACTCCATGACGTCATCAAAGTCCATTGGCTCATCTTGGACTAAATGAAGAGCATAGTCCAAATTATCACAAAAGCTAAGATAGTTCCAATCACCATATCTATTAGGTGGTCTTATAGCACGACGACCCACCCGACTAGCAATATCATCACCTAAACTCCTCTCGGCTCCACCTTGAACTGAATCCTCTCTAGAATCATGTACATCACCAACACTACTAGAGGAATCCTATGGACTATGTGATGTTACATCAACCGCTTCCTCCTCACAAGCATCTCCAACTACTCTACTCCTTGGACGAAAGATGGGAATAACTTCCTTCTCCTTTGATTCACCATGAACCAAATCCGGAACATCTGATGAGCACTCATTCTCCTTGAACAAAGCCGACTGATCAAAAGTAACATGATGAGAATTCACAACCTTCTTCGTTTCTAGATTCCAAATCTGATAGCCTTTTACATCGTTCCTGTAACCAAGCAAAATGCCCTTGAAAACTCTAGGCTCAAGCTTATCATTTCCTGGATCATGCACATAAACAGGACTACCAAACACACGAAGATAACTCAAGTCAATGCTCTTTCCCTTCCACACTTTCTTTAGAATTTTGTTAACAATAGCCGAGCACGAAATTCGATATATAATATGCACCACTGTTAACAAAGCTTCGGCCCAAAACCCTTTAAACAAACCCAAAGTCAATCGCAAGCATCAAGTTTTCTCAAGTAGAGTACGATTCATCCTCTCTGCAACACCATTTGACTGTGGATCTCCCGGTGTAGTAAATGTCTCCGAATACATTGATGCTTGAAAAACTCCAAGAATTCTCCGAAAACATACTCTCCGCCAATGTCGGACCTTAGAACCTTCAAAGACTTGCCACTCTCATTCTCAACAAGAGCTTTCCATGCTTTGAACTTTGCAAATGCCTCTGACTTGGCCTTCATTACATACACCCATGCCTTTTGAAAAAAGTCATCAATAAAAGAAATATAATAGCGAGCTCCTCCCAAAGAAGCTACTAGTGCTGGTCCCCAAACATCCGTGTGAACATACTCAAGAACCCTTCTCGAATCATGTTTTCCTTCACCGAATGATACTTTAGTTTGCTTCCCCATGACACATTCCTTGCAAAACTCTAGTTTATTGAAACAATCTCCATCGATCATCTCCGTCTTCCAAAGAATATCCAAACTCCTCTCCGAGACATGGCCTAACCTCAAATGCCACAACCTAGTCGCATCCAAGCAACAAGAACTCTCAACTCCCACACAAGTTTCACTTTTTATAGTCACACCTTGAAGCAAATAAACACCATGAGACCTAGCACCCTTCATCACCATAAGTGCACCCTTCGAAACCCATAAGCTAACACTCTCAATAGTGATCTTACAACCTAAAGAACCCAACTACCCCCAAAGAGATAAGAGACTTCCAAAGTCCCAAAACATAGCGTACGTTAATGAGAGTATGAACCACTCCGTCAAACATACAAATTTGCACGGAACTAATGCCTTTCGACTTACAAATAGCACCATTACCCATAATTGAATTTCCTTCTTTGTCGATATAAGAAGAAAAACAATTCCTATTCGGCGTCATATGATAATGCCCCCGAATCGAGCACCCATTCGGTAATCGAAACATCTGATGCTACTGCCGTCAACACATCTACGTCTCCCTCACCAACTCCACTCTCCACCACTACGAATGATGATGCCACTTCCTTCTTTGCCTTCTCCTTGTCCGGACACTCATTCTTCCAACGACCGGGTTTCTTACAAATATACCACTTGCCCTTTCTTTCCTTCGACTTTCCTCTCTAACCGGGGTTCCTTAATTTAGAATGCCTATGGTTCTCCTTCTTTGCATATCTCTCATTCTACACAATAAACCGTGACCACTACTAGCACCACAACTTCTATCACCCAACTCCTTCATTTGATCCCGCAACTTCTCGCTAAGAAGACCTGTTTTGACATCGTCAAGAGTCAAAGTATCCCGGCTATAGATCAGACTATTTGAAAAACCTGTATAATAGTCCGGTAGTGAACACAACAATATCATCGTCTTTTGCTCTTCCTCAATCTTCAAATCCACCACCTTCATCTTCATTAGAAAATCATCAAAGGTATTCAATTGCGCCTTTAGCGACGTACCTTCCTTCATCTTATAGGTGAAGAACGTTCGCAACAAAATCAAACGATTAGTTAGTGACTTCTTCATATACAACTCCTCCAACTTGTCCCAAATACCTTTAGCAGTAGTCTCACCACTAATTTCGGAGATAACATTCTCCCCCATAGCAAGTTGAAGTGAAGTGAATGCCCACTCTTCCATTTCCTCTCTCTCAACATTTGAGATGTCCACCGACAACAAATGTGTATCAAACACTACTCGATGCACTCGATTCCGCCTAAGAACCGCTTTCATCTTCCATTGCATTTCAAAATCATTATCGCCATTCCACTTGTCTATAACCAATTGTAAGCCCAAAACCGCGTACAATCCATGTACATAAGGTACTACACCACTTGGATTAACCATTGAGAAACTACTTGAGGTATTATTCGATTCTGGCATTTTCACAACCACCTACCAACACCAAAAGCTCTGATACCAAATGTTGTGGGAATTCTAACTCGAGACCACTCAAATCAAAACCCCTAAGTATAGCGGAAAACGAGATCATGGTAAGAAGTGCAAAAACAACCAATCAATATCTCAATCAAAAACTCAATCCAATCCAAAAGCAATCACAATCATCAAACAAGCAATAGAAAATCAAAACAATAACGATAAAATAAATCACATACCGATTTATAGTAGTTCCACTAATATCTTGTTGGTGTACATCCACTTTGAGAGAGAGTCTTTATTAATACCAATGAAAAGAGTACAAAAGATTGATTACAATGATTAAAATTCTAATAGAATTGATTTGTGGAGAAGAGAATTGAAAAAAAATTAGGTTTAGATAAAACCCTAATTAGTGGAGGATAAACCCTAGATTAAACCCTTAATCTCTTGCCATCTCCCAGTCTCGAATCTTGAAAATAGCTTATATAGTGAACCATCCTTCATTTACGAATATCCAATTTGCTCCTTGAAGCCCTACAAGAGAATACTAAAATTCTGAGCCGAAAAAACAAAATTGCACCGCAACAGACGTCTGTCACAACCTCTCAGACGTCTGTCACAACTTTCGGACTACCGTAAGCCTACTGACAGACATCTATCACAAGGTGACAGATGTCTGTTATAACTCTCGGGTTACCAAAACCCAGAGCTCAGATGTCTGTCACTTTGTGACAGACGTCTGTCACTTTTGTGACAAACGTCTGTCACATGTTGTTCCAGCAGCACTCCACCTTTTTTGCTATATCTTCCTCCTCCGAGCTCCGATTTGCGAACCGTTTTCACCGTTATAAAGCTACTCCGACCTCTTCAATTCTGCATATAGTGTCGCCAAAATTCGATAAATTAAACATATTGATTTCATCTGCTATCACTTTCAGTGTCAGAAGAATGAGAGGTAAATAATGTATGAGAAATAACTTTATAATTATTAGCCAATGTAAAATGATTTTTTTATGTTTACAATATTAATATCAATTAATATGCTTTATAATTTGTATGAAAATTAATAATGTTAAAATAATGTTGTATATTTTTTTTTGTAGTTATGCATATTTCCTTTTATCATAATTATGCTTCTTGATTTTAAACTGAAGTAAATAATAGTATTTGTTGTAATCATAATTTATCTGATTGAGATATTAGTAGAGAATAAAAATTGACAAATGATTTTGTAAAAACATGCAAAACTTATAGTGATATAGTTTTCAAATGAATCTAAATTTGTATTATATCACATTAAATATTTTGATATCCATTACAATTTGTAAATCTGAATGATATATTATTACAATTTTTTTTATTTTAACGTGAAACGAAGAGAGCGCAATTTTTCGATTAAACTAGGAGTTGGTGTTTTGGAATAAAGATGAACTATTCTATGAGGTGAGATTAGAGATGGGTGAAAAACTTTGTGTGAGAATAGAGAATGAGAGGAGAGGATGCTTCATTTTTATCAATGAGTAAAAAAAAGTCGGCGTGTGAGTGAGAAAAGTGTTTGATTTCTTTGAAATACACAAAAACGTTTGAAAACTTACCAAAGCACTACATTCGGTAGTTATAAAATGTTTTAGGGGTTATTTAGGTGGAGGATACACATCTAAGAAATCCTATGAATTATTTTCCTTGGATGGACCCATTCAACAATCCTCTTATACAGATACTCCTCAACAAAATGTAGTTAAAGAAAGAAAACATAGAGATATTCTTGAAACTGCTAGATCTATGTTACTTTTTGCTTCTGTTCCTAGAGAATTCTAAGGTGAAACTGCTCTTAAAGCTGTTAGACTAGTTAATGCTATTCCATCTTCTCACATTTCAAGTATTTAACGATAAATTGTATGGACACACCTGATTATTCTATTTTTAAAGTGTTTGGGTGTACTTGCTTAGTTTTCCTTCCTCATATTGAACATAATACGTTATCTTCTCAGTCTTCCATATGCGTTTTACTTGGCTATGACGAGGATAGATGGAGGTATAGATGTTTGATCCAACCACTCAAAGGCCTAATTTATCCCAAAATATTATCCTGCTTGAACATATAGCATTTTACGTCATTCCATTTGGCACTCATAATTTAACTAGATCATATTGACCCTTTTACCGAGGATAATAATAATAATATTAATATCACGACAAACGCTAGGACACTTGAAGCTTCCACCTCTTCTATTGCCCCTTAACCTGCAATGGAATATGTGGATCCACCTCTTCATCATTTTACACACATTCGTACGTCCATAAAATTACTTGATTTCGCTTACTCTTGTTACTCTTTCATCGTTTTCTTCATTCTAAATATCCGTTCTTAATCTTTGTGAGCCAACCTCTTATAAAGACACAGTTTCTAATCCTTTTTTAGCGAGAGGCTTTGAGCGATGAACTTTTTTCCTTGCAAATGATAGATGCTTATGATTATGTTCGTTTACCTCAATAAGCGTGTTGTTGGTTATCGTTGGGTATACAAAAGAAAAACCGAATATGATTATCTATTGAAAGGCATAAGCTAGATTGGCTGCAAAAGGTTACTCTCAATAGTATGACATAGATTATAAGGAGACTTTGTTCCTCTTGCAAAAATGACTACCATTCGCACTCTCATTGCTATATGTTACATTCGATAATGGTCTATTTCACAACTTGATCTTAAAAATGCCTTCTTGAATAGATAACTTCAAGAAGAAGTTTAAATGGAGCCTCCTCCTGATGTTCCACATAAATCTAGATATGTTTGCAAGTTTAAGAAAGCATTGTACAGAATCAAGCAAGCACCTCATGCTTGGTTTGAGAAATTTCCTGTTATGATTAAATCTATTAGTTTTGTCTCTAGCTTCGAAGATAATAACTTTTTTGTTAAAAATGCTAATGCATGACATATCATACTATCATTATTTGTTGATGATATGATTATCATTGGAGAAGATGTTGATGGCATTTACGCCTCAAAAATGGGGTTAGCTAGAAAATTTGAAAGGAAGGATCTGAAACCTCTAAAATATTTCTAAGGAATTGAGGTAGTACGCTTACTAAAAGGTTATCTTCATTTTAATCAGAGCAAAAATAAAAATGGCAACCATTCTTTCTGATATTTCATTTCCGGGAGCTACTTAATATTTGCGCCTCTTGCCCCCTCGTTCATGTGATTTCATCTCTATGCCTTCGAATCTTCCATGTCCCACTCCTCTCGCGATAATTCTTCGTCTACTTCGGGCGACTTGGTGTCCAGATCTGGTCGAGTTATCGATTGTGGGAATCTGCTTGTTTTTGGTTCCGCTCTAGCTATTTTAGAATCGCTCAATCCCATCGAAGCCCTTGGTGTTTCGATCTCCAAGGTTGTGACTGCTAATGCTCCAATTTCTAGTATTTCTAAAAACTCAATTGCAATTAGGTCTACCCCTATTTCTCCCTTTCTAATGGCTGCTGCTAGTTGTAGCAATGGCCAATGGATGGCTACTGATTTGCCTAATCTTGGTCATAATTTAGGGGAGGAGGAATGTTTGATTGGTGCTACAACCGCTGGTTTAGCTGATGTAGGTGCAAACGATTTAGGGTCGAATGTTGCTTGTCTTAATGCCAAACCCAATAATCAATTACCTCCTACTATCTACAAGCCACTTGCTGCCGAGTCAGTTTGTGTGTTGCCTCAGCCTATTGAGCCCAACAAATGGTCATCCTTATTTTATGCTTTGTTATGCAACGCTGGTGTTTATATTCCCCGCTCCTTTAAAAGAGTTGAGATTGACGAAGTAATGGTTCCTTCAAGTGAAGATTTACAAGTGGGTGTAGACTATTGGTCTGATTATTTGGTTGGTTTTTTCTTGGATTCAAACCCGACTTATCATCTTGTCAAAGAACATTGTCGTATTACATGGAAACTCCGTGGTGGTGTCCAAGTGCATTTTGAATTCTCTATGTACTTCAAATTCTCGAGAGCTGACAAACGTCTTCAAGTTCTTGAGGTTGATCAAATCCTTATTGCCGGAAAACTTTTCATTATTACTACTTGGAGTTATACAGTAGACATGGCCAGGGAGCAAGTATTATTTATCCCTATTTGGGCCCACTTCTCAAAAATCCCTTCTGTTTTGCAACCCATGATTGGGCTTGACTGGTTAGCCAACCTAGTTGGTAAAGTGAAATGTTTTGATGTCAATACTGTGGCGATGAAAAAATTGGTGTATGCTAAGGCTTTGATTGAAATTACTCCTAATAAACCATTGCCTTTAAAACTTAGGATAAGAATAGCAGATGGTCATGAGGTAGAGGTGGAAGTTCGATACAGCTGGAAACCGAATATACGCACATCTTATCGATCATTTGGACATTCTGCTGACAGTTGTAAGTTTGGGCCCATTGATCTGCTTCAGCTAAATCCTGCTAAGATTCCTCTATCACGACCACCTACCAGGATGTGGGTTCCTAAGCCAAGGCCTCCAGCCCCTCTAGTTGAGGTGTTGGATTCTATCTCTATTTTGGTTCCTTCTTCTGTGACTGAACCGCCTCTTATTTTGCCTAGTGATGCGCTGGTAACGACTATGGAGCTTCTCGCGAAGAGTGCTGTTATTTGGCAGTGTGGTGGGCGATCTTGGGTTCATGTAGCATCTGAAATGAGATATAGACCGTTGATTGAGATTTATCATATGTTTGTTGAAGGTGATGGCGAGGGACGTATTTTGTTGTATCATGTAGAGGGGGATGGATTGACCTTATCTACTGAAGGTGAAGATGGTGAGTGTAACAAGGCTGTATTAGAGGATGTCTCTTGGGATATGAAGTATTTATACTCATGCGATTCTAAGCTCTTTGCGCCTGACATGGCTTTGCTATTTTCAAGGTATTTACATGTCTCAAGGCATGTCTCTGATGGAGATAACAGTTATGATGACGGGGATTGGTCGTCCTTGTCACTTAGTAGTTTAGGTCTTTTTGCCTAACACTTGTGTTCTTTTTTTAACTGTTCTAGCACATGTACTGAACACCTGTTCTTAATGATTATTAATACAAGTGGACGAGCCACTTTAATGGTGGCTAGCTTTGCTATAAAAAGTATGCCACAAACATTCTTGAGAAAGCTAGACTTATAAATAATAAGACAATTGACTCTCTTATTGAAGTTAATGAAAAATACTCTCCTTCGGATGGTATACCACTGTGAGATCCTACTTTATCTCGTACCATTATTGGAAGCCGGTCTATCTTACCATCAATCGTCTAGACATATCATATGTTATTTAAGTTGTCGGTAATTTTACAGCATCTCCAACTATAATTCATTGGGCAACTATCATTCGTATTTTAAGGTATCTTTAAGGTAATATTTTCTAGTCTTCTTTTCATCTTCCTCCTTGGAATTGCATGCCCTACTACGACATTGATTATGGTAGCGATCACATAGATCACAAGCCTATTATTGGTTTTTGTATGTTTCTGGGTGATTATCTTATACCGATTAAGAAACAATTCGTTGTTTCACATTCTTCAACCGAAGCAGAGTATCATGATATGACATCTACTACCAAATTGATTGTTTGGCTATGTTGGTTGCTTGCCGATATTAGGGTATCTCCGTTTGATCTTACTCATATGTATGGTGACAATAAGAGTGTTGTTCATATTTCACTCAACTCAGTCTTTCATAAGTGGAATATGCATATTGAGATTGATTGTCACATAAACATTATCATCTTGAGAAGCATTATTAATCTACCTTTTGTTCATCTTCCACACAGATTGCATACCTCTTTAACAAGTCATACTTAGTTTCTCGCTTTTGATTTTTAATGCAAACTCTCAACGCTTGTAATAGCCGCATCATTAGTTTAGGAGGGAAGGGGGAGGGTGTCAAGGAAATATTATTTATATGATAAAAAATATGTTAACAATATTTAGACTTTCCCAATTTACAAAATTTTCCTATTATATATATATGTATGTATGTATGTACACACGCGTGCACACACACACACATACATACATATATATGTGTGCATATACATACATACATACATACATACATATACATACATACATACATATATATATGTCTAATTGGAAACTTAGGTGGTAGCACATATTAGTACTATATGTCTTAGGTGGTATAAGTGTACTATAAATTAACATATGTCCAATGGTCCGAATTACATCACGCCTAACTATTACCTACGAGTTCACGGATCAAAGACAGAGTGCCTAACTATAAAGATAGTGGGGATGGACTCCTATTATTGTTTGGACTCTTAAGTAGTATGGCTATATAAATACTTGTCATGAATTGTAGAACAATCATAAGTTGTAGTAGAAAGTATCAATGTACAATAAATTTTATTATCGAACTATTTCGATAATTAGTATGAAATTAAAAGTATACATTTAATTTTATTTCATTTGATATTAATGGAGATGGAGAAGGTGGAAAGGAAAAGGAGGGAAAAAGCAAGAGAAAATGATTGAGCTTCCTGGAGTGCCCATGTAAACATTTTTTTTTTAATTTTAGCCAGATTTGGAAAAAGAAAATAAAACGGTGTTAATATATCTTTGCTTTTGAACTGGGGAACTCCATTTGCCTATGTGCCTTCTATAAACTTTGTTATATTCCCTAATTTGGTACATGATAAGGGGGAACAATCACAAAAATCTGAACCATTCAACTTTACAACATAATGAAAATTGAAAAAATAAAAAAATGCTTAGGCTGTAGTTGGTTTGCCATTTTTAGTTTTAGGTTTTTGTAGAAATACGCACGATGCATGTATATTGTAGAAAATGACAAGTTTAGAAATCGAAGTTAACATACACAGCAGAAAACAACTTTTTTTTTATTTTCCGTGTTTTGGAAAATGACAGAAGCACGAGAAACAAAATATCCTTTCGACGTCCCTCCATTTCCTCCGTCACGGCGTCATCGCCCCTGTCTTCCTTCTATCCCCTCCATCGTTCCTCCACTCTTTTTATATTTAATAATTAATGTTGAAAACGCAAAATACAAATTTCAAAATAAAACCAAACGTCTACCTTAACTTGCCAAGTTTACAGTATATCGATGTTACAAAGGCACAAAATCAAAGCATGATCAAATAAAATACCAACGCCAGCAACCACCCAGACACCTTCCCAGCAAGGAAACCTGTAAATGGCTCAAGGAAAACTTGCATTCTGAAAGAAACTAACAGGTACAAAAAAACAGTATTATGCTGAATTATAATAAAAATAGCACATACCAGAGCCAGATAAATCTTGGGGACCTGGAGGACTAGCAGTTGAATTCAAGATACTGATGCCAAGGTTTTCGCAGTCTGCACCTAAGGAACCTGTGTTAATCACCAATGAGCATGATTAAAACTATAATGGATGTATATAGATGGGACGCTAAAATTGCTTGTAACAATTTCTTACAGTCTCTGTAACAAGGGAAGGATGAAGCATTGAAGAGGTTGCTGGAGTCTTTGTTACATACACATTTATGTTCATATGTCCCAGTTGTTATGCACTTGCCTCCACCACAGTATGCCCACATACATGCTTTTGTACAATATTAAACTTGAATTTGGACATTATAATGCATAAGTATGAACTTGAAATATAAAAGAGTGAAGTTGAAAATTTACGGTCAAAGAGGGAAAGATTGGTAGGAGGTGCCATAGTAGGTGATGGTGGTGTCGATAAATTCTTGGAGCATGAATAGTTGATAGTACCTAGAAATATATACAACTTTTTACACAAAAGTCTAATAAACCAAATAATAGTATCGTTTGTATTTGATCAAATATGTTCAATTATGTATGTAAAATTAAGTTGATGAAACTGGACGTACAGTTGGGGATGATACAAGGGAGGAATCGAAAGTGGTCACCAATGTGGAACTGAGTCCAGCCAGGATTGCAGTTGCAAACAAAGCCAAAGCTATGAGTTGCCGCTGCCTCGCATTTTCCTTTGCCACATTCCACAATATCACATATCCCATCTGCAATAGGTATGATTACTAACATCATTAGTATCACAAAAATGCCAATCTAAATGCTGTTAATTGTAGCACATTCTACACCGTATGAGAGAAAAAACTGAATTTTTAAATGCTCCAAATGAGAGAATAAATTCCATTGGTAATATAATAACTTAAAATGTACGACAAAGATATTCACAACCACCTATTATCACAAATTGATAGTGGTCCACCAGTATCTAAATAGTTCTTTACTTATTTTTTACTGATAATTCTTCACCCATTCTCTCAATTGTGATATATCTTGATCTGAATGTATGAATATTAAATGACAATAACCGTGATAGTTAAACAAATGTATTAGGTCTACTTCTGAAGTTATGTTAAAGTACTCCTTTGTCACAAACGAAATAGTTATGTAAACAATTATATTTATATTTTAAAGATTGGCATTCTATATATAAATACAATAATGATCAATGGAAAAAAGAGAAAATTATTTAGCTGGATAAGGAGTGGATGAAAATTACTACTCTTTCTGGCAGCCTATTTATAGAATACCTACTTCTCCAAGAGTAAAACTTAACCAGTATGTTAACTAAATCAGTTGGTTGTATCAAAATAATTAAATCTAGTCCTACTATGCAACATTACTTGAAAATAAACAGTTTGACAGAGAGAGCTAAGAATCATACTCAAAAGAGGAGAGAGCATGGGACTCAAAGAAGAGTACAAGTCTCCTAATGCATTTTGTAGGAGCAAAGAAGAGATTACTATCAAAAGAAACATGTACTTATTGCAAATCATTTCTTGATCACTTCTTCTACTCTTCAATTTTACAACATGTAAATGAGATTAGAGGAAGAGAGAAAGGAATTAAAAGGTGTTATAATTATGAGAGGTTGCGTTTTAATTGTATATTGATGACGGTTGGGAATAAATTAAAGGGCATTTATTCTCTTTAATGCGGTACAGTGATGCTTACGGTCACTAGTTAATGTGAGGTGATCAATCAATTATAACTTGAAGAGTTGACTATTAATTTAGCAGTTGGACTGGTTTTCAGGTAGTCCCAACGGACACGGATTTGAAAACAATGTTTTCATCCTAATTCATTATTGGAAAATAAATTTAAGAGTAACTTTTCCGATAATTGAAGACAAGTCCTTTTTTTTGGTTCGATGATATATGATTTAAATTTTTTATCTTTTGAATCACTTTTATATCTTTAGATTGATTTTAATGAATTTAGATTGATTTTAATGAATGCTTAGGGGACTGAAAACTTGATAAAGTATCAAAACTGAAGCTAAAAAAGATTTAGCATTTAAGGCAGTGTTTTAAATACCCTACCAAATCCGTTTCGACCACGGTTAACCTTCAATTCTGGCTCTGAAAATAAAATAACATTGCGCGTGCATTAACTCGTGGTCTAATCTCAGAATCATAAAAAGAAAACCTTTAGATTGACCTCTTTGAACCGCACGGTTCTTCAAATTTGAGGAAAAACCATCGCTTTACTCTTCAATTTTTCTTCTTCATATAATCATTTTAATAAATAATTTCATAACATTAACCTTCAAATTATTAGTGTTAACAAGAAAACTTGTCGACACCCCAATGTAGAATTTAAGGGTAGAAGTCATAATCGAAACTCTCTTTTGATTAGGTTGAGACAATTAGAATCTTATTACTCCCTTCAATCTACCAACTCTTTGTTCAACCTTTCGACTTAGTCGACACCCTTATATCCCCTTCTTTTAAGTCCTTCTAGCTTGCTGAAGTAGTTTGGTTATCCTGTCGAAACTTCCTTTCGAAACAGTTGCGACGCGCTTAAGGTTGGCTCTATAGATTCAAGGATATGGTTTGACTAGATAGGTTTCAACTTTGTCGAAAGCTGGTCTTTTTAAGGGCTTCGGTTTGGATTTCTAAGTCTAGGAATTTTGGCCAAGTTTGAGGTTTCATCTCACTAAAAAGGTGAGCATTTGGTGAGTAGTGGTTTGTAGCTAAGAACTTAAGTGTATTTGTGAGGTGAGGAGTTTCGACTCACTCGGAAGGTATCTTTTCGATTAAGTCGACGCAAGCAGAACACAATTAAATCCAATAAAAATCTCCAAACAGTTACTTAATCAAAAATATCAAAATCTCGCCTTCATTAAACTAATGATGTACAAACTGATCAATTTCTCCTAATCTGATCCCCAAATTAGGGTTTACAAATTTAAGAAATTACAAGAATAGAGTGAAAGAATTCAGCTTCCCCAACCCAGATCCCTACGATCTCATTTATAGGTGCGGGTTGACGCCTTTCGACTCAGAGCTTTCAACCTGGTCGAAAGGTGGCCTTGTAGACCTTTCATCGTTTTTAGCATTTGCGCATCCTTCTGCTTTGCGCTTGAATGGATTTGAATGCTTCCGTCTTCATTGAAAGGGCCATGTGCGCTTTTTTCACCTTGTGTTGCTTTGTTGTTGCAAGTAAGAAGAGGTATGAGCTTTTAACGCTGTCGACAGGTAGTTCTCTGAGGTTTCGAAGGTGTTGAAATGTTGAGGGTTTCGACACAGAAGGTAACTTCCGAATACGTGCTTGCGAATTGATACGGCACATTTCCTGGTTGTTAAAGGCTTCGACCGATTCGAAAGGCTTGATTATGCTTTCGAAAGGGTTGTTCTGATCAAGGCATCTTTCTGAGTAGTTTGAATGAAGGCGAAACCTTTGGTTTCGAAAGGTTTGACGCGCATGTGAGGGGTTGTTACCCGCTGCCTTCGAAAGTAATTCCTCCTCTTATTCGAAACGTCTTCATGTAAGCGAAAGCATCTGTTTCGAAAGGAAGACATTGAAGCAAAAGGGAGCTTTCGACCACTTTGATCCATTCTAAAGTTTGTAACATATTGGCTTTTGGCTGTAGCATCCATTCGGCTTCTTCGAAAGGCTTTGTTGGTGCTGTCATCTCTCGTTTCTTTTTTCCTTCTATCAATTTTAGTTTCGATAAGGTTGAAGTGAGAATTGGTGGTAACACTTGCCCCACCTTGCGAAGGGATGCCCTTAAATTTCCAAGTCAACCATTTCGAAACCCTCAATGTTTCCCGCCTTTTCATATTCTTGTGTAAATCCTGACCGTTCATTTAAATTTGATCGTATGGTTTACCATCCATGCTGACTTTTCTTATAAACCAATTTTCTTTCTTCCCCTCTTTCATTTATCTACAATTAGAAGAAACTTCTAGCAAGAATCAAAGTTTTTAAATTCTCAAATAATTTCTATTTTCAACAAATAGAAATTCAAATCCAAAGTAAGTTTTTATTATCTTGCTTTTTGAATTTTCCTTTCACGGTGAATTTTGATTTTTAAAATTTTCTCGGCTCGAATCTGAACTATTGTTTTAATTTAATAGAAATCATTTAGGTTTTTCATTCATCTGAAAACATTCTCTAATTCATTCTCATGGCTTACTTCGATTTCTTTCCTCTATTAATTTTCATTCAGAACTCATCCGATTTGGATTTTTTTAAGGTTCAAATTTGCAATTTGGGGATTTTTTTTAAGATTAATGATTGTAAATTCGCGTTCTATCAAGTTAGTTATTGATTTTTTGAAGTTCCAGGTTAAAGTCGGATTTGAGAAAGGAGATTTCCAGTTACTTCATAAAGAAGTTTTAGCAGTATGAATAACATTTTGGCACTGCAATTTTACCTTTCTACCCCTTCGAAAGAAGTTGAGGCGGCAAACTTTTTTCTACTTCTTTAACCCCTTTCGATGGAATCGAAAGGGTGTCCAGTGCCTACCCCTTGATTGAACTCGTCGAAAGGTCGACGTAGTTAATATGAAGTAGACTTTCTTCTAAAGCATATCCATACTTTAGTATATTCTGATACCTTTCGTCGTGATCGAAACCTTTTGTATCGAATTATGTTTGGTTGTTGGTATGCTTTGGAAATCATGTACCCCTTTCAACTTGCTCGACACCCCTTGTAACTGATTGGGACTTGACCATTATTTTGTACAAATGTTGTCGAAACGTCTCAAAGCCTTTTCATTTATCAATGCTACTCAAATTCAAATCTTTCGACCCAATTGCCATATGTGGTTTCGACAATATTCGAACTCTCTTTGAAAAACTAAGTTCATGGGTTTTGACAGTGTCGAAAGGTTCTTTTGTCTTGTTTATTGAATGTTGGTAGCGTATATTTTTATTCAAATTGTTTGCGTAGGTTTCAACTACTTCCTTAAATAACAAAATTATCCTTGAGCTTTCGACATTGTTGAAGGGTGTTTGTTGGGCGTCAATTTCTATTCTCCCTTTCGACTCTGTCGAAAGCTCAACAAATTTCATTTTCCTAACTCTAATCATTCTTTCAAGAATATGAAATTTCATGTTTTACTTGATATTCAAATCGTTATAATAGGTTTCCAATATCCTTGAAAAAAATGTTAATTTCATAACAAATTATAATTTCTAGCTGAAATGATTTCACTTGGAAGGATCATGGGCGTGAAAAAGTCTTCCCGAAAACCAAAAAAGAACACAATACCAATGACGGAATCTTCTCCCAAGAAGATTGAAGCAACTTACAAACACTCCTTAATATCTACCCAGGATGAGATGGACGCAATTCTCAACGACTTCGGCATTACTGGGGTGGAAGCTATTCCCCTAAGTGATAACGACACCATTCAAAGCCCTCCTGAAGGGTACTTTGCCTATACCACTATCCACATTTGGCATGGAGGCTTCTTACCTTTCCCAGATTTCTTATCCAAATTCTTGACCTATCTGGGCATTGCTTCTATATAGCTATCACCAAACGTATATACATATCTTTTATCCCTGGAACTCATGGCACCGAAGTTTGGAATTCTTTCACTTAATGCTAAAGTTTTGAACTATCTTGCTCGATTGGTTAAGCTCAGTAACCTGAATAACCAAGTCTTCAGAGCCAATCCCCCCAAAAAGCTAATATCTGAGGGGGTAAACAAATTCAGAGACTGGGAAACTCAGTTTATTTTTGTTAAATGCTTTCCCAACATCAATGGGGTTTTCTCTTCCCTCCGTAAGTTGATCACAGTCTTTATTTTTTTTCATTTAATTTCTTTCCTTTACTAATCTATGCTTCTTTGTTAGGTGCTTCTGTTAAAGAGTTGAATGAAGAAGATAAGAAAACTGTAAAGTCGTTGATTGCCACTTCAAGTAGGATTGGGAATAGATTAACTCTGTTGAATCCTTCAAATCTACAAAAGAATTCCCTCCTACCAGCAAGTCAGAGAGTACTTAGACAACCTCCTTTAGTTCAACATACATCTCGGAGCAAACGCTTCCTTTCTTTGGGTAATCCGAAGAATTTCTCCCCAATGTCACCAATTTGTCCCGATCACTCACTACTACAAAACAGGCCATTTGCATCGGTTGTTTACCCCCATTTTGCATCAGTTCAATAACCGATGCATATGCAACCGATGCAACAGGCTTAACACTTTTGCATCAGTTCTGAAACCGATGCAAGAAGGTCCTTTTTGCATCGGTTGTTACTAACAACTGATGCAAAATATCATGGTTGGTTGCTTGAACACAGCCCCCATGTTGCATCGGTTGTAATGAAAACCGATGCAACAAAGGAACTTGTTGCATCGGTTGTTATTAAAAACCGATGCAAACTAATCCCTCTATTGCATCAGTTTTTTATAACAATCGATGCAGACTAATCCCTCAGAAACCATTATTACAGTACTCAAATTGACTATATATATATATATTATTGATAATCTTTATATATATATATATAAAGATTATCAATAATGTATATATATATATAAAGAAAAAAACATACACAAAAAATTAAAAAAAAAGTTTATTTCATTATCATTTACAAATTATGCTTTGGTTTACAAATTTCACAACAGACATATCTACTGTCACCATATACCACACAGCTCATTGCTGCAACCATCTACTGTCATCACCACACTGCAACCATCTCATCTGCTACAATACACTGCACCGCCTCGACTCCATCTTCATCCGTTACTAACCACAAACTCAACCCATCGTCCTGCCTGTCACCTCCTTATTCCTCCATGTTCCATACCATATACACTATTCCTCCATGTTCCTCCCTGCTACATATCAAACAACCTTGTTTCATCATTCACAACTTCAAAACCACTTCACCCCCTCATTTCTGCCACCAAACATCCGTACTGTCAGCCACCACATCGACCACATTCATCTACATATAACAATGCACATACCCACAACTACATTCACATTGCTTCACAATCAAACTACCATCAATCCATACTTCTTCAACCACAGCCTTCTTCCCCACTGTCTTTTCGAAAACTGCCGCAGCAACTCCATATACTCCTCTGCCTGCTGTTACAACACTGACCATCTCCACTTACAACTGACATAACTACTTCTTAATTGCTTACTGTCTAACTGACCACATTCACATACCCACACTGACTATGCATTTCAACCACAAAACTTGCATTTGCCTAATCTCCATCACCACTAGCTACTCTGTCACACTTCAACTACACCGACATCAACCAACGCAATTCCATTTCTTCGCAACAACAGAAACTGTTGTACTGCCTGCAAATACCCCCTTGCTTCATACCACAACATCATAACTCCACTACCACCCCCGTCTACTTGTCGCTGACACACTGCCTGAAACAACTCAAACACTCCTACCACCCAAACTTCTAACTGCCTACAGCAGTTCAACCTCCTTCGTCACCATCTCCCAAGTCACTTAAAAAATCTCCACCACGAAATCAATCCAAACTCTTTATCCACTTCAACACCGCCACTGCCATACCTCTGCCTCCTCATCCATTGTCCTACCACTTGCTTCAACCAGACATCCATTTAGTCAGCTCCCTTCTTATTGCCTTATGTACATCTACCCACTGCCCAACAGCTACCATCCATCATCAAATATACATGCACATTCTGCCATATCACCCTTTTTATATCCACTGACATCTCTGTTGTGCAAAAATACCACATTCACCCATACTACACTGACCTAACCACTATCGCAGCCTTCGCCTCAACCCCCACAGCACGATAATCTTCCCACCAGCCACCTATCACCACTCAAGCAACCATTATACCCATTGTTCCACTACAAGCCTGAACACAACCTTTCAACCCATCCCGTGCACAAACTGAAACAGTTTGAAATAATGTTCATAAGAAGCATGAAAATCAATCAGAAAGGTTTTATAACATGATTGTTTTTAAGCATAAGTGCAGGAACAGAAAAATGACAAGATATAGTCTTACTTGTATCAACATCATCACATCCCAAATGAATAAATTTGAACTTGATCACCTTGCTAAAATCTGATCAATCAATAAAAAGATAACGATAATCAGTTTAGAAATTACCATTAAAACCAACGTTAAGGGATGATAAAAATATTCTTGAAGAAATGGGAATCACCTGAAAGAATACCATCTATGATTTGGAAGGTGAATTCATTACTAACATAGTCATGCATTAGTACCATGACTTTAAATGGCCAGGTATATCAAGCTCTGCCAGTACATGGATTCCTCTTCGTGCTGCATAGCTGCAAAATTACATGTACTTTTAGGAAGGCTATACGATTCATTAGACAAAAGTTTATCTGAACTCACTTTACGATATCCTTAGCATCATCCATTGTATATCTTTCTGAAGAAGAGAAAGCTCCCCTCCATAGTTTTGGGTAGGATGGTATTTCTAGAGGGAAAGATTGTTTGTCCACAATATGCCAATGTAGAACATTCTGCATTCAATGTATAATTTTGATATGTATATATCTCAGTTGTATTCTTGCATACTAGAAATATTCTCATGATCCTCAAAAAAAGGTCTTACCAACTTTGTATATGACATAGAATCAATCATGCTCTTTATAACTGGAGCAGGCAAATAGTGTCGTGCGGTATCTGCAATTGGAATAAACAGTTACAAATTGCATCTAACTAAGTAACAGTGACCATGGTTTGGGTACTGCATTAAACAAAAATTTGGTTCAACTCACCAATTAGAAGCCCTCTATAGGAAAACCTTGGCCCATCAGTGATGTTGCAAGGAGCATGTCCTAGCTCAATCGTCCTTGTCACAAGATTAGTTTCGCATAATTGGCTAAATGTCTGAAAATAACAAGTTTTATAAAGTGATTGTTGTCATTGTATGAGGTGAATGATGATAACATAAATGCTCATAAAGACCATTGAATTTCAAATAGGTGTCTTAATTTGTGTCATGACTAAGAAGAGCATTCTTTCTGTCATGACACAGTCAAATTGCTCTTTATAAATTGAAGGTATTAGCTTACCTGTAAAGCATGACGTGCTCCATATACTGTTTGTGCCTGCAATGGAATTTGATCAAATTAAATATCATAGACTAATAATCAACACATGAAATATTAAGAAAAAGATTGAAATTTATACTGCAATATACTGACCTCAATGTATGTATGCAAAGGATCCTTGCTAAGCAAAGGAATTAACAATTTTTAGGATTCATCAATGCCATAAGTCAGCTGTAAAATTGATAAACTGATTTACAACAAGCCAAGATCTAGGAACACTATTCGACTGGGGCATAAACTCCTCCAATAGGGGTTGCATTGCATAGGGATAGAATTGAAGACATGCATACTACAGAAAAGGGGAATGCAAGCAAGGTATAATGCAGACAGTAGAACTGAAGCAGAGCTATAAAAAATTAAAGTTAAATGTTCAAAGTACAAAAATATATGATAAGACCTTGAATTATGCTCATAGCTTTACTAGTAGGGACTTAATAGTTATTATTATCCTAGAACTTTTGTGCTTCTCTAATACATTAGTGATAGATTCAGTAAGCACTTGATTGGCTCTTTCCTTTATACTCTTGTTTGTTTTCCTGCCAATCAAATTAGCTGCTGCCAGTGCCATTGGAGTCCTATCCCATTCATTTAGAAGCTGAAGTAACATTTTACTTGTACCTATACATTTAAAAGAGTAGGCGTACAGATTTGGATTGGAGTTTGATGACGTATCTTATAAACTTCCTTAAAGATGACTATGTTAAAGGACGCATTGTTTTTCATAATGCCTATAAATCCCCGTTTGAAAATTCTGCTAATATAGCAAAAAAAAAATTAAAGCTACGGTATAAAAGAACAGTGGTATTAAGCCTACTCCGCAATTTTCTAGATTTGTTAGCAAAGCTGATGAAGGAAGCAGTACTAGTCATCCACTCAAGCAGGATTTCCACCTTGATACTGAGACTTGAGAGTATTAAAAAATTATTAGTGGTTGTTTCTACTTTCTAGTGTAGCTGTTTTATTTATTTAGAAAGAATACTCTCAATAAAGTATAACTTATAATTGTTAGTCCACTATGATTTGCTTGAATCAACTTTTTCTAACATATAAATATTCCCAATTTTAGAATGTTATATAAGCTATCTTACCATGAATAGTATGTTATATAATGTATCAGATTGGATTTTATTGTAAGGAAATATAGTTTTGTTCCCCAGTAATATAACACAGTTCCTATCTGCAGGAAAAATCGAGTGGACAAGTTAACTTAATTAACTCATAAGTATGAGAAGATAACCAGTTCTTATGGACACAAGCTCTTTATTAGAGTGCAGCCCATCCTAAGAAGCATAAGGATAGGGTGACGGAAATATCAGATGACTTTGTTGATTCAAGGGACCTTTATCCAAAGGTTTGAAATCTTAAGTATACCATTGTTTTATTAATTTAATTTGCAAATTTATCAGAATTTTTGAAGAATTTTTGAACTTGAAGATACATTTATGTTCAAGAAATTACCCACCTACGCAGTTCCATTTTAGATAAAAATTTCTTCTTATTCAGTCATTTTAGGTTATATTGCTTGAATTTATTGATTATGAACCATGACACGAAATTTTATCATTTTTAACATTTTGCCACTACCTTCATTAAATTTACATTTGCATAAACCTGAATTGGATATTTTTTTTCTTCAAATTAATTAACATGTTAAATAAGATTAAATTCTTGAAATATCAAGTAACAAGAAAATATCTGGCAACAACATACTCAACAGAACACTACAGACAAGCACCGTGCTTTCATACATTTCCAACTCCACCAGTTCCTTCCTTCTTACTTAGCATACTTATTGTGAAAGTATAAAGTTAATAGTTTTTGAAATAAAATTAAAATTGCTTTTCTCACGAGAAATTTTGCCCATCCTCTAACCAAAAAAATGATGGTGTTAGGTTCAAGATATTAGCTGATAGTTATATAACCCGGATATTTATTTTATGTTTTATTGTTCTAAAAAAATACAATAGTGTGAGAGTTTTCTGGAAGAGCGATATAAAAGTGGCTATTTTCGTGAGTGTATTAGAAATAGAGGTTATACAATAGTATATTTTTTATCGCATTTGGAGTAGTAGTTCGATGATATTCTATGGTATTTAGGTGATCCATTTTCCATATTCGCATATGAAGCTGAAGTTCGACATGGGTCTGTGTTGTATCATGATAAAGTGATTATAATCCGATTGCAAATGAAGTTAAAATTGGATAGTGGACTGTCTTATTCTAATAGTTGGTGGTTTGTTTCGGCAAATAAATAGAACTGTATTTTTTTAATTTTTAAGTTTTATGTTTCTTTTAACTTTTTTGGTGACAATCGATCAAATGATATTATTCATTGGGAAAAAATATCATGGCTAATTTGCAAAACTAGGGTTAATTAGAATTATCTGTGCCATCAAGATGATAGGGATTTATTGAATGTATTGATGGAGGGTAACAAAGTAATTGTAGTAAAACTGATAGGAGAAACCAAAAATTTGTTAATCCTTCACAACATTTATCAGTTCATCAACTAGCCATTAGGAAATTTATCTTACCACAGTGATGCAAAATGGAATTATCTTAAGCAAAAAAATCAAGGGTCATAAAGACTTTATCTTTTATCTGTCTTGGTTCTCTACAATCTCAGATTGATTCTTTCATGCTTATTTTTATATTGAAAATGATGCTGAAACTAGTATATTTATATTTCAAAAATTAAATTAATAACCTTCCATTCCACTGATCGCCTGCGTATATCACAATTGCTGCCTTCTTTATCTGCCTCGACAACTACAACTTGACCTAAAATCGCGACCACTCCTGAACACTGCCACCATCCAAATCGCCTACAGCCCAATTCCTTAAAATCACCACAATCGCGCAAACCAACCTCTACAACCATCTGCGACCCAATTCGAACAATCCTCGCCTCGTAACCCAATCACCCGCAATTCGAATCTCTTCGTAACGGAAGATTTGTTACCTTGATAATGAGAAGCCGTGGCCAAATCTAATTCGGGAAATCATGTTTGAAATTAACAGTGAAAATCAGTTTCTAGGGTTTTTTTTGTTTTGAAGCAGACGAAATAATTTTTTGGGAAAGAAAATAAGCGGTAGAAAAGGTGCGTAACGAAGACAACCTAAATAAGTTGAAATTGCATTGGCGACCTATGCGAAAATGTGTTGCTAAGGGATGCAAATTAACGTTGTTGCATCGGTTGACTTTAAAACCGATGCGACTAAAACTATTTGCATCGACGTATTTGCATCTGTTATTGGTGACAACTGATGCAAATTCGATTTTTTTATTACCTATTGCTTTCCACGTACCAATTGCATCGGTTATTAAGATAAAACTGATGCAAATAGTTCTATTTGCATCAGTTTTTACTTCAACCGATGCAAATGAGGCGAAGCAATATGCACTTTTTGTACTAGTGACTCCGGTAAGTTTAAATGTAGTACTTGTAGTTGGTTGTTGTGTTACCTTTTAAATTGCTTTTTTGACTTGTAATATTATTATTATTTTTGAATTTTTAGCAGCTGCTTCTCAGGTTGAACCAATTATAAGTGATCCTGCTCTCCCCACTTCTACAACTCGTGCGTCATCTTTGTCTCAGGCTATAGCTAGGTTAAAGATGGTTGCTAAAAGAAAGTTGGTAAAATGACCATGGCGGAACCATCCCCTAAGAAAGCTAAGATCGTTGAAGTTCCAATTCTCCGCAACTAGAAGAGGGGAAGTTTGTAGATATTGACAAAACTCTGGAGAGTCTAACCACTACAAGAAATTTTATTTTTTGTGGTGCTTAAAAAACGCTACAAAAACTTTTGGTGGCGTTTTGATAAACGCCGCGAGAAAACATGCGACTAAAAATCCATGATTTTTTGTTGCATTTATTTTAACGCCACTATAAATGCATTTTGGCAGTGTTTTTCAAACGCCACCATAAATCTTTTTGTAGCGTTTAAAAAACGCCACCAAAAGATTTTTTGGCGCTACTAATAGAATTTCCAACTTTACCCCTGTTTTACGGTTGCATTTACTCAACGCCACTATATATATTTCGGTAGAGTTTTTGAAACGCTACTAAAAGTTGTTTATTATTTTACACCATTTTTTCATGCTATTATTTCCTGTTAATGGTCTATTTTGGTTCTATTATATCAATCAACAATCACTCACATAATAATCATATTCAAATAAGTTAAAAAACACATTAACCATATAATCAAATAAAATATCCATAACCATTCCAATACAATAGTTTTTCGACAAAATGACCTAACTCACATACAATAACCATTTGTATACAAATTTACACATCGGGTACTAATAAATGTTATATCTAACTAGTGCTAACAAAACGTTTGATTACCCATAATTCTTTGTTGCATACACAAGTGAAAGCTAGCATCATCAAGTCCAAATTTGCTCTCTTCAAAAGTCTGATGCCTACACAAGTGAAAGCACAACAGATTTGCTCCAGAAGCCATCACGCGTACATGATTTGCTGCTGTAAAAAGCCTCATCAAATCAAAAAAGTGACAGCACTTCTCAACCAGTGTTCCTCCTGAATTGACACTGAACCGATTCCAGTTTTTCACCTATACAAATTACCCAGTCTAGGAAATTAACAAGCAAAAGATCATCTACATTATAGGATTGTATGGCTCTTGGTATTAGATCATTTTACTAATCAATTCTCACTAGGTTAAAATGTCAATCTAAAAAAAGTACCTGGTCTTTCTGATCTACTTGAGTATTCATCGTTATCTTCATATTGCATATATTGCAAGTGTAGCAATACAAACTATACAAAGAGAACTAACAAGGAGAACAATCAAAACTGAATCTCTTATCATTAATCTTTCACACGAAAAATTGTAGAACAACATCTAAAATTTATCAAATTGTCTCTATATGTGCTTGTTGAGCATCAAAGTTATAAATGGCATGACATGTATATTGACGAGTAAAATATTTTACACGATCTGAGAAGTAAGACTTACCATATTCACTGGGACATAAAGCGAAAACGCAATGTACTAATGCTTGAAAATCCACTCCAACGCCAGCGCTGCCATCAAAATCCTGGGAAGAGACAGTTCGTAAGACCATTCCAGTGGATAAGGAGGCAAAAGATTGCGATTTTCATTTTGCTCAGCCGTTGCAACATGATGGTGACATTCCTTTTTTCATTCCAGCGAGTAATCAAGGTATTGCTAATGGAAAATGGAAGAACTTGTTGGTTGCATATATTTTAGGTAGTCGTCCGCTTTACAAGCAGTTCGTGGAATATATTTAGAACTTTGGAATCGAGATGCCATTAGTCTAATTGCTTCAATTCGTGGAAAACCAATTTGCATGGATTCTAATACGGTGAAGGAAACTAGACTTAATTATGCCAGAATTTTGGTTGAGGTTGATGTCAATTTCACATATCCACATGCTATACGTGATTTGAATCATGATGGGGAGGATTTGGTTATTCAAGTGTCATATAAATATAAACCAATTCCACATGAGAACTGTAAAGTTTATGGACATAATACAAGGAATTGTACTGTTAATACTCGTAAACAATGGCAACCTAGACAGAGTTCATCAAACAACACACGGTCCAGTGGTACAGATCATGTATCGAGTGATACATTTCATAATACAACTGACTCTATACTGGACTCTACACATTCAACTAGTAATAAGCATTCAAATACAAATGAAGCCCAGAATGATTTTGAGACTATCAATTCCAGTACGGATATTCTAAACTAAAATGTTAGGAATTGAATTACTAGAAATATTCTAAACTGTCATATGACTGTCAATACATATTCAAGAGGGAAATATCACCTGTAGAGGTCCTCCAGCTGCAAGACCAAATGAGTTTTTGTTAAATTGTATTAGAAATCTATCCAAAACAGTTTTTGTACTATTCTCAAACATCAAACCATAGAATTTTTCCATCTCACCTTAAAAGCTGTCCACTGATCTACAGACCTTGGCCAGCCGATATTGGTAGTAACATAGGTAATGGAGGCCTGCATTGACATACATCAAATTTCAATTTGTATCTCTAAAATCAATGAAGCTTTTCAAGTACTGTTGTTTTCTACGATATGTTGCTTTTTGGTATCATCATCAACTATACCAGTAAATGGCTTAAAGGTAATGTTGTTTTCAATATTCTCCACGATTGATTGCATACTTGTGTATATTAAAGAATGACATACTCGTGTATATTCAAAGCATAGCATGTGACCGAGATGAATTGTCTCTTTTGATATACAGGAAAGTGAATATATCATGAGTGCATAAGTGACATATACCATAACTTATGGCCCATATAAACTTACTTATACAATAGGTTACAATTTTATATAGTGACTGAAATGAAAAATCACTAGTTACTCTTGAGCTCCATTTGGATTGAGACATTTCGTATACAGTGGGAATAAAAGGGACCAACTGGATATACCAGTTTACAATGACTATATGCAAACATTTTAGCAAGAAAACCTGAGTCAGTTTTTATACAACTGCTTAACAAATGCCTATATAGTGTATAATAGCATACAACAAATAAATGGATGATTGTATAGATATTTGAATATCTATATAAAAAGGATAAGCTGGAGAACATTGATTATGCATCTCTTGAATGATGATAGTGTTATATAAACAATTATTCAGCTAAATCACAAAGAAACTAACCTGATATTGTTACCTGCCATACTTATCATAGGTAAAACTCGTTAAGGAATCAACAAATCCACATTATGGAATTAAACCATTCGTTGTTCACAATAATGAATGTTTCTTCTTTAACAAAACAAATCCCAACTCTAGTTGATCCTAAACCATTGCTTTCAAACACCACAACAGTACCATTATCCAACCTCAGTTGGATCCCTCTACTTCGATTCTACCTGCCACAGTCGTATAGAACAACAATAGTAATCATTAATGTTTTATACTAATATCAGAGGTTAGATATTGCATCCGACACACCTACACATGCCTAAACAAGAGTACACACAGCACACACCTAGTATAAAAACGCACACGGCTTCCATACAAACACACATATATGTTGTAACACATGCACATAAGTAAACACATACACATGCTCAAAACACACAAGTAAATGCATATATTTGAAGAACCAGCCGGATTCAAGTTGTTTTTTGTGGCTATACGAGTTGTTGATTTTAGTCAAAAAATACATATGAAATTCCCTTCTTATACTATACAGCTGCAAACAAGATATCGTTAAGTTTAATGTCTTGGTATAAGGCAACACACTTGACAATGCCTTTATTCGTTCGTCGTCGTTTATGAATCCAATAAATTTTCAAAAACAAATATCAAATTAGCAAAATAATTATCTGGAATTGCAGTATCAATATTTCCTTGTCACTTGACATCATGTTGGCTTGGACATTGTAATAGAGAAATAACTATATACAGCAATATGATTGGATTTGAGCTTGTCTTAGCATGATTGCAAGGATGAAGCATATTATATTTGATAAGAAAGCAACTGGGTAGATATGAGGTGTTTAGACTGATTTATTGTACAAATCAATATGTATTTCCCCACTTGGCATGCCTTGGTTGCATTTATACCCAAAGCTTGCACAATGTTATGTTCAACAATTCTTTTATAGCCAATATGTATTACGAAACTAACAATCGAAATGAAATGGGAGCACATGAATAACTTGGAATGATCCGTATATTCCTTTAAGAGCTAATATTGAATCACGTAGGCCCATCTCCTTTGATCTCACCCTTACAATTTCACTTCCTTGCTTCATTTTTCAGCCTGTGTTCGAATGATGTCATCAACCATTTCTGTGTACTTGGATAGAGATTTTTTACTATTGGATTGATATTAAAATATAAGATTCTTGGTTCAAATTATATTCCCCTTAAAATCAATATGGAATATACATTGTGGCTAAGAGTTAATGACATAGATGACATCCTAAAAGCGATCAAGGTTGGGAAACACTACAGTAAGTTTTATTATTTGAACAAATAAAATCTAAATGAAGAGTAAAAGAAATTTTTATGTATAATCATGATACAGTAATAATGAGTTAAAACTAATCATGATAATATAATAATGATTAACAATAGATGTAAATTAACCAAGAAGTACCTGCATATAGTCTCTATAAGTAACCAAGTATATGGATGACCTTGAAAGCATGAGAATGGATTAGAAACTAAAGCTAGAATTCTTTATGAAATATGACAGTAGGTATAGTTCTAGAATAAGACTTACCATCCAATTGTAATCGTTGAACAATTTCTCTGTACCTAATCGAAACTTCTACAAATCCAATGCATGGTCTTTGTCCTAGTAGAAACCAAAGACATCCTGGTCCTTGTTAAGTGTGTTGCTGCATAATATAACACATTATTAATGAATTAAACAAAGCAATCAAATAGAATGAATAATTGTAACACTGCCAAACTACAAGCAATCAAATAGAATTAAATTTAGTTTCTTGATATTGATAGAAGAATGAAACTGAGAAGAATATTGTAGCGGTATTATTTGGTATGATTTGTTATTATCTAGCATTACTGTTCGCTTATTTACTCTGCCAAACATACGCATAAATTATTTGTATATGCAATGTTTTACTTTATAATTTAATCAATATACACAATCTTATTATCCTAACATAGATATATACAAATTTGTAATTGCATATACTCACGTCATTACTTTGCTTGGATTCAAAACTGAGAAAGAATACACCAATTTAAACCATGGGTTATTAAACTATGTAAAGTCCTCAACTACTTATTCTTAAGATACCAAAAGTTGGAAATAATAATCCCATTTTGCCAATGTTAGTCACAAAATGAACAGATGCAGTTGAACATTACAATGAAATAACTACAACAATCAACTCAAAAACATCATCAACTTGTATAAAATTTTAAAAAAAAAATCAAAATATTCAGATTGGTTCAAATCTTGTGGAGGTAGTGCAATTTGTACAGCCATGGGGCTTTCTAAAATTGATACATGCAAATTCAAAGCTTCATATTGGGCCTCTACCAAATTATACCTGTATCTATAATTGCAGTGATGCTTGTCCTGGAGTTCATTCGACTGTGATAGCTCACTTGGCCTTGCTTAACTGTCGTTGTTAAAGTCTCTGACAAAAACCTCAACTGTCACTTGCTTTTCTTGATGTTCGGAATTTGATGAACTGCAATTTCAAAGATCACAGCTGAATCGGTCAATCGAGTTTAATGGAAGGATGGGCAACAAAGAGGGAAATAACTATTTCTTTGAGATGAATGGAGAGAGAGAGAATTTTCTACATACCAAGGAATTGGGAATTAGGGATTTGGGAGTAAAGAGGTGGAAATTTTCTAAGTACTAAGGAACGATGAGGCGGTAAATTTTGGGTTATGATTATTAGGTTAGGTGGAAATTATTTATGTAAAGGCGGGAACGGGAAAATAATTTTTGTTATGTTTATAGTATAGTATGAAATAGTATTAGTTGCATTTAGATTGAAACGCCACGAATTATTGCTACTATAAATGATTTTTCTTGTAGTGAACTATTGAAGCTTCTCTTGATCAACCCAAGAAGACTCCCACAAAGGTCGATCCCTTATCACACATTGTCATCTCATGCTCTCCTCGTGTGATTGATCAAATGCAAAAAGACCTGGGGACTTCGACTCCTTCCTAGGAGTTGAACTCTCCCAGATCCACATCACAAGTGCCTTCGAGTGATTTTTAGAAGATGGTTCAGTCCATCTTGAGTTCTCCATCCTTTACTTCTATCCATTTGGCTTCGTTCGTTTCTGATCCAATGGATCATTGTCGTTCTCTAATTGAACAACAACTCCTAGTATGCTTAATATCACTTAACCTTATTGTTATTATTTATCTCCAAGTTTTTGACTTATGTTATACTTTTTCTTTCAGATTTCCAAGAGTTGGCTTCCCCTACAAGAAGGTGTATTAAAATCTTCCGCAGATACATTGAGGCTTCAAGAAGAAATTTCAAACTTAAATGGCCAAGTCTCCTCCCTGTCTGCGGATAAAAATGAAGCTATGATGGAATTAGAGAGATTGAGATCTTCTCTTGCTCAATCAGAATCAATTATCTCTGAAGAAAGGAAAGCGCGTCAACTCCTTACCGACGAAAATTTGTCCTTGAAATGGCCCTGAAAGAATCCGAGGACGAAAAAGCTCGAATGGCAGCAAAACAATCTTCTCTAGAGAAAAAGATGAAGAAAAATAAAGATTCTCTAAAGTTGGCTATCAATGTTATTTTTGATGCAAAGCACGGGTGTCTCAATTCCTTGATACTTCTCTTAAGGACATCACTGTCAATTCTTTTGAAGATGCCATGATGTTTTCTTATGCCGACAATATCGATAGATGTCCAGACTTGAGCTTTTCCCCACTTGACCTTGCTCTTGTCAATAGAGTTATGGACAAAATTAAAAGAATGGAGCAGGGGGTTTAAGTTGCTGAAAGAGAGAAGATCGATGCCTTTAAAATCCTAACCTTCGATGTCCCTTCCTTCGAAGTAGACTCCGACTCTGAATATGAAGGCAATAAAGATGAAGTTACTGAAGAAGAGGGCGGTAATGATGATAATGATCATGATAATGATGATGATGATGACAACAATGATGATAATGTAGATGGAGGTCTGGGTTCAGGTGACGATAGGGGTGGTCACATCGATGATCCTAAAAATGATGATGATGACAACTCTAGGGCTTTAGAAAAGGTCAGTCTTGATCCATCTATTCATGAAACAAGCCCACCTGAACCCCCTACATCTTCCGACCCTCAAGAGGAGCTTTCTAACATTAACATGGAAGAACTAATAAAAAAATCAAGTCCCTCAAGCATCAGTTCCCATTTCTCAGGTATGGGATTCTTTATTTAAACGACTTTCACTTCCAAGATAATAATAGTTTAAATCCTTTATTTTAGATTAGGAGGAAACTTATTCACCCTTATAAAATCAAGCTTGAAAGAAAGCAAGTGAAAATAAATAGCTTGTATATAGAGTTAGATAAACAATTGAAAGAATATAACATTCTCTCCGATAAGTATCATAGACTTAACAGAAGTGCGGCAGCGTTAGCGTCTTTCAAAAATCAAGAAGCTACCCTACGACTTAGGAGGGCACGCCTTCGATATGATAGTCTTTTGAAAGAGAATCGGAAGTTGTTTACGCTCTTTTGGATGTTGATTGAAGAGAGGAACATCCTGGTAGACTTCTTATACAAAGCCTATTATGGACACCCAACTGTAGATTTCTCATACTTAGGTGATTTTAGTGGGGGTCTACTTAGGCATTTACACAAAAGATATTTGGATGAATTTGGATCTGATCCACATCATGGAGCATGTTGGAACTGACCATGAGTTAGATCAATTCCCCAAGAGTTGCCTTCGGAAAACTTAAATATTATAGGACAAATTTGTTTCAGAGTTATTTACAAAGTCGATTTTGTATGAACCGGATGATCAATCATAATTATGTAATAACATTGGTTTATGAATTCCCTATTCTAATTTCCTTTTACACTTAGTTGTATTTTATTATGTTATCACAGAATGAATGTCCCATTGGCAGTTTTGTTTCTAGAGACTATTTAAGCAAGTATGTTAAACTAAGAAGAGAATATCTGGAAAAGGCTTCACTTTTGAAATCTTCAAAATTAGCCAGATATTGCTTTCTTAGAGATTTGCAAAGACTTTACATGAACATCCTTGTATTCACTTCGATTTTCTTGGTGAAGAAAAAGAAAAGCTTCTTAAAGAAATCCGGACATATCATACTAAACTGATATGCGATCATGATAGTCCTCCTACCGGGGAGTGGGACTATAGAAAATGTCCTCCAGTTATTACCCCGGAAGGATTTAATGTCCCTTTTGATTCAACGGTTACCCTTTTGGCTAATTCCTTGAATAAAGTCAAAAAGGCTATCTCTCAACTTTATATGTGAAACAATTGTCAAATGAAATGAAACTGTACATTTTATTTCAGTTCTACTTAAATTGTAATATTCTATTGTTATAATAAAGAGATTTATTATTCGAGTCTTGAATTTATTTTCTTCTTTGTTTGTTTAAATAGGAGTTACAGTTATCTATAGTGCCGCTCCCATTAGATTCAACATCTCACTTTATCAGTATTAGAGATAGGTTGTTGGAAGATGTTGAAAAGAGGAAAATTCTTAGCAATCCTTTGTCTACTCGCTTTCAAAACAAAGCTGAAGCTCTAGAATGGCACAGAAGATATTTGCTTCAAAATACAATCGTTAGAAATCTTAATGATCAAATCGTCAGCCTAGAAGCGGACGTTAAGAGTAAGAATGAAACAATCTCCATATTGAAGCGCCAAATTAAGTCAAATCCTTCAATCGACTTTGACCGTAAGATGTCAGAACTTCTCCAACAAGTAAGTGATTTGGAAATTAAGTTGAAAGATAGTCAAGCTCAGTGTGAATCGCTTGAATTCATTATGGGAAATAATACTTCAAACATCGATTCACCAATTTCTTTTATTGTTCCATCTGCTGCAAAATTAACAAGGTCTATTTCCCTTGCCATCCAAAAGTTCCCTACTATGACTAATCCTCCTCTTGGATTAGATGAAAAAGTAGTAGGAGAATAGTGCAAGAAAGTCAAATTTGAGACGATGAAGTATTTCGATGAACAACAGAAAATGAGGTACTCACAGCGCATAAATGAGTATGCTGCTACGATTCAAAAACTTGAACGCGAGAAGTATCTTCTTCAAAATCATATCGCTGATTTGGAAAGAGAAAATAAAACTCTTAAAGGCGGAAACAAAGCTTTTAATCGTGCTTTAAAGACCAACATTGAGTCTATTGATGATGAAGAAAAGATGAGGAAGAAAGAGAAGAAGCTTAATGAGGTTCTTCATATTGTTATTCATCACATTATGGATCCTTTAATTGCCGAGAATCTAAATAAGGCTATTTAAGATTCATGAACAATTTATATTTATGAAATGTATATATTTGTTCTATATACTTGTAAATAATTTCATAAATTATGTAAATTAGAAAATTTCATAAATATCACCTGGTTTGTAATCCTTTCTTGTAATGTTGTTTTTGAATCAGCTCTTTGATAACTTGTACCATGATTTCTATATTTGCTGGATCTTTTAATCCTTTTTTACTGATCTTCTCTCCCTGAAAAGCACGAAGTGAACAATATTTCTTATCATTATCTTGAAATCTATATAGAAGTCTATCCATGTCACTTGCAGAAATTAACAAATCATCATGTTAACATATGAAAAGTAATCCCATAATTGAATATGATTAAATGTCTTGAAACCCATCTTTGGTAATGATGAGAGATAACCAAGAATTCAACTTCAATTATATTGCGAGATCATCAAAAGTCCGATGGTAGAAAATCATAAATTCAACCAAGGATGTAATTATGGATGTTTAGAAATCCAACTTTTGGAGATAACCAATATAAAACCGATAATGATAGTGTAATAGAAGTCCAGTGACCCAGATTCGGGCATTAATGAATGAAATTTAAAAGTTAGAAGATCCTAAACCCAGATTCGGGTATTTGTGGATGATAACCAGAAGCCCATAATAATAATCATCTTAATAGAGATCTTTAGCCCAAATTCGGGCATTAATGAGTGAAGTTCAGTAATTAATACTTATAGTCCCGAAACCCAGATTGGATTTGACGAAGACAGTAAATTAAAACACCCGAAACCCAGATTCAGGTATTAATAATTGAAGTCCCAAACTCAATAATGAATGACCCAAAACCCAGATTCGGGTCTTAATAAGTGAAGTTTGGAGATTCTTCTTTGATGATTAGTTGGAGGCTGTATATTCTTGTTTAAGCCTTCTGTTTTACTCCGCTCTTTGTGTTTTGTCTCTCTCGACATGTGTCAACCTTTTAGGCCTTGTGTGTAGTTGCTGTTAGGTTTGCTGCTTCTCGAGTTTGGACGTCTTAGTCCATCATTTGATATGCCGCTTCTCAGGCTCGGACGTCTTAGTCCATCATTTGATATGCCACTTCTTGGGCTTAGACATCTTAGTCCATTGTTTGATATGCCGCTTCTTGGGCTTGGACATCTTAGTCCATTATTTTCTGGTGCGCTTGGTTAGTTTATCCACAAGCAGGACCTAAGGACTTACCCAACCTCCCTCCAGGAGACGCCTTGACTTGGCCATAGCATGGCGCGACCAAGGGCTTGTCGATGCTTTAACCTGGCCATAGCATGGCGCGGATAAAGGCTTACTCTAACCTCCCTCCAAGATGTGCCTTGACCTGGCTATAGCGTGGCGTGGCCAAGGGCTTGTCGTTGCTTTAACCTAGCCATAGCGTGGCTCGAATAAAGGTTTACTCTAACCTCCCTTCAGGAGGCGCCTTGATCTAGCCATAGCGTGGCGCAGCCAAGGGCTTGTCGATGCTTTAACCTGGCCATAGCGTGGCGCGGGTAAAGGCTTACTCTAACCTTCCTCCAGGAGGCACTTTGATTGGCCAACTCGGTGCAGACAAAGGCTTTGACCGTTTAAGGTAATGTCCAAGTGCAAGGAGTATTTTACTCCCAACCATGTAGATTTTCTTTAGTAAAGTAGTTCTTTATTGACTCCATCTAGGAACTCTTTACAAACCCATTAATTTTGCCTTGTCTGAAAAAGTTGATTATCATTCCTTCAAGTGCTTAGCATTGATTTGTTTTATGACCGTTCATCATATGGTAGTGGCAATAGGATCCTCCCAAGTTCCTTCATATTTAGGCTTTTCTTCTGGGATGGCCAATAATTGAGTTCATCCTTATTTAGCAAGTAAACGTTCTCTATAGATGTTGTTAAGTTGCATTCTTTTGGAAGTCTCGACTTGAAGCTTGTTTCTTGAGGATGGTTTCTAGGTCTTTTATTACTTGGTTCTAGAGTTCCACCCTTGACAACTGGTTTTCTTTTAAAACCCTTTGGAGCTCCTATACAGGCAGTGTCCCACTCGTTGCTTGATACCATTTAGGTGCAAAGGCATTATATTCAGCCATCATTCCTTCTTCAAAGATTGTGCCTTTGGTATAATGTTGAATTGTTTTCCTCATTTGATCGAACAAGTTATCACTTTCATTTTTCCTTCCTCCTAAGGCAAAGATAGGGGTGGGGCCAATATGAAATGGTTTTGAATCCATTTAACTAGATCATAGGCTTCAACTTTATTTTTCCTTATGATCCTTAAAGCTTCCATTCTTAATAGTTGTTCTTCATGTAGATTTGTATCATTAATTATTTCATATGAGAAACCAATTAGATGTGGCTCCGAGGAACCTTGCTCGGATCTTTTGATTTTTCCAATCATGATGAAGTAAAGTCTTAAGTGGATAGGCTTAGAATAGAATCGGGTTAGAGGAAAATAGTATGGAAGTTTAACAAGAGCGGAGGTTCAAGCCCTCCTTCTAGCACCAAAATGTTAACAAGAAAACTTGTCAACACCCCCATTGTAGAATTTAAAGTGTAGAAGTCTTAATTGAAACCCTCTTTTGATTAGGTTGAGATAATTAGAATCTTATTACTCCCTTCAATCTACCAACTCTTTGTTCAACCTTTCGACTCAGTCGACACCCTTATATCCCTTTTTTTTAAGTCCTTCAAGCTTGCTGAAGTAGTTTGGTTATCCTTTCAAAACCTCCTTTCAAAACAGTTGCGATGTGCTTAAGGTTGGCTCTATGGATTCAAGGATATGGTTTGACTGGATAAGTTTTGACTTTGTCGAAAGTTGGTCCTTTTAAAGGTATCGGTTTGGATTTCTACATCTAGGGATTTTGGCCAAGTTTGAGGTTTCATCTCACTAAAAAGGTGAGCATTTGGTGAGTAGTGGTTTATAGCTAAGGACTTAAGTGTATTTGTGAAGTAAGGGGATTCGACTCACCCGGAAGGTATCATTTCGATTAAGTCGACGCAAGCAGAACACAATTAAATCCAATAAAAATCTCCAAACAGTTACTTAATAAAAAATATCAAAATATCGCTTTCATTAAACAAATGATGTACAAACTGATCAATTTCCCCTAATCTGATCTCCAAATTAGGGTTTACAAATTTACAAATTTAAGAAAGTACAAGAATAGAGTGAAAGAATTCAATTCCCCCCACCCAGACCCCTATAGTCTTATTTATTGGTGCGGGTTGGCGCCTTTCGACTCAGAGCTTTCGACCTGGTCAAAAGGTGGCCTTGTAGACCTTTCATCATCTTTAGCATTTGTGCATCCTTCTGCTTTGCACTTGAATGCTTCCGTCTTCATCGAAAGGGGCAGGTGCACCTTTTTCACCTTGTGTTGCTTTGTTGTTGCAAGTAAGAAGAGGTATGAGCTTTCGACTCTATCGACGGGTAGTTCTTTGGGGTTTCGAAGGTGTTGAAATGTTGAGGGTTTCGACGCGGAAGATAACTTCCGAATACATGCTTGCGAATTGATGCGGCACCTTTCCTAGTTGTTAAAGGCTTCGACCGGTTCGAAAGGCTTGATTATGCTTTCGAAAAGGTTATTCTGATCAAGGCATCTTTCTTAGTAGTTTGAATGAAGGCGAAACCTTTGGTTTCGAAAGGTTTGGCGTGCATGTGAGGGGTTGTTATCCGCTGCCTTCGAAAGGTATTCTTCTTCTTATTCGAAACGTCTTCATGTAAGCGAAAGCATCTGTTTTGAATGGAAGCCATTGAAGTGAAAGGGGTCTTTCGACCACTTTGACCCCTTCGAAAGCTTGTAACATATCTGGCTTTGGCGGTAGCATCCCTTAGACTCCTTCGAAAAGGCTCTGTTGGTGCCATCATCTTTCGTTCCTTTTTTCCTTCTATTCATTTTGGTTTCGACAAGGTTGAAGTGAGAATTGGTGGTAAAAATTAGATTATTTTATCAATTTTTGACGACACGATAAATTATTAATGTACATTTTATGATCATTAATGAACCCAACATCTTTAATCTAAAAGTATAAGGAAATTTACAATTTTGCGCTAAAAATATTGTTATAGAATTATTTCGGTTAATATTTGTTACGAAATGTTCAAAAATAATTGTTTTAAGGTTCAATACATTAATTATAATTGATTAAATTTTGATTAAAATAATTTCACATTTAAATCAAAAAAAATATAAAATAACAGTCAACGCGGTTCTCACGGTCTGATCGGTTCAACCGCTAGAACATTTGACTTTATACTAACATGGTTCAACTCATGGTTCGGTCTTCGAAACTATGATTTAAGGTAAGTGGTCATTGCTCTAATTGTGAGAACATATATTATTTTATGTATCTGTCTATGCCACAAATACTTAATCATTTATACAAGTTACTGCAATTTCAAAAACAAATCAAACACATTTTGAAAGTATAAAGTGAGAACAAAAATAATTTGCAAAAAGAGGTTGATGAGTGCATGAAGTATTATAATAACCTGCAAGCATGTTTAGAAACAAGTCACAATTAAGTGAATTCCAGAAGGTATCATGAAGTAAAAAGGAATATCAACAAAAACTTCATATGTTTGCAATTGCTTTAAAACAGAAATATTAATGTGATTGGTTAACTCAAGCTTTTGATGTCACAAAATTCTTTTATACCAAAATGCCAAAAAGATCTCACACAAACTCTTTCATCAACTTAATTAATAAGGAAGGTGTTAATCCAATTTCAGACATGGAGTTAATCAATGATGCAATTAGTTTTTTCAAAACTATGTACAACAAAAATGGACTCACTCTAGAATTTCCAGACATAACTTGTAAGGGAAAAATCACAGAATTTTGAAAAAATAATATAAATACCCCTTTCACCATGGAAGAACTGAAGTATGTGGTATTTAGCACCCATACTGATAAAGCATTAGGTCCTGATGGTTTCTCCTCTGAATTTTATCAAATAGACTGGGACAAATTAAAGAAAGGAATTCTTAAGGCCATGCAAAGTTGTTTTGACAAAGGAAAAATCATAAAGAAGATTAATTATACAATTTTAGCTTTAATCCCCAAGAAAATTCCTACTGAATCTATGAACTACAAACCTATTGTCTACTGTATTTTCATAAACAAAGTGCTTTCCAAACTTCTAGCTAATATAATCAAACCAACACTTCAACTACTCATTTCAGAAAACCAGCATGCATACATTTCAAAAAGAAATATTGCAGAAGGCATAATGCTAGCTGATGAACAAATAAAGGATTTCAACTCAGCAACTACCAATAACATGTGCATCAAGGTTGACATTAAAAAAATCGTATGATTCAATGAACATAGAGTTTATAATACATATGATGCAACAAATGGAATTCCCTTCCAAGTGGACAAAAATAATCAAAGAGTTTATATCCACCAGCTCTGTCTCTATATTGTATAAAGGCATTTCAAAAGGATACTTTTCCAGTAATAATGGTATTAGGCAAGGGGATCCATTATCCCATTACTATTTACCATCGTTATGCAATTTTTTGCAAAGCTCACTATCAAGCAGCAACTTCAATTAAAAAATTTTAGTAAAATAAATGCTATTGCAGGGCTACAGATGAATGTTGCAAAGACAAGAATCTTTTTTTAGTAAAAGTTGCACTAAAAATGAAGAAATAGGTGATATTTTAGATCTACAAGAAGGTGAATTGCCAATTAAATACTTAGTCCTACCATTATTCAGTCAATGCTTAAAAGTTGAAGCATGCAACAACTTAATTGATAAAATTAAAAAGAAAATTGAATGATAGGAATGCAAATGTTTAAGCATTACTGGCACAATTGAACTCATTCACTCTACTATTCAACATTTAGTCATGTTTTGGTATCAAAGTTATGAAGTTCCAACAACTGTGGCTAATAAAATAATCAAAACGTGTTCAAATTTTGTTTGGAAGGGCAACTTTAGCAAGATTTCTTGGGAAATCATGTGTCAAAGAAAATCAGAAGTTGGCATGGCAGTATATAATTTTCAAGAAAGTAATAAAGCATGTGGAATAAAATTGATGTGAAATTTTTTAACAAAACTTTTTTATGGTCTAAGTGGATGAGAAACAAATACTTATATAGCATAATTCATTATAGGACTACAATATCAATGCTTCACAATTTGGAAATTGGAAAAGAATGCTTGCACTCATGTAAATTTCTCTCAAAGGCATGGAGATGAGGATTGTAGATGGTCAATTCACTGGTTTATGGTTTTACCCATGGCTCAATGGGTCAATACTACTCGATAGGTTAAGTACAACTACATTTGAACTACTGGGAGTGTAGCGACCCGTAAATTCAAACACTTCGTCTTTGAATATCGTAACCTTTTGAAATATAGTCAAGTATTATAAATGTGATTTTACAACCTTGTTAAACATATTTTAATTATGATTAATGATAAGAAACTTTTTTTTGAATTCGTTTACAAAAAAAATACTTCAAATAAATATCAATAATGTGAATGACAATTAGTTTTGATTGATAAACAACTTTTTATTTGATATAAGTTGTTCTAACTCTTTTGTACTTATCTAATTAACATATGAATACATTGGCAACTAACTAATACACTTTGCCTCATAAAGTGCCTAGAATATTTAAGGAGCTTCTAGAAGATATGGAGATATTTTGTGTAAGGGGTAGTTTGGTCTTAACTAAAGGAAGGAGGTGTAAAGGAGATGTGATGGAGCATGTGGGGGGTGAGCCTTCCATGATAAGCCAAGCGGGTGAGTGCACAGGTAGGGAGCACCACTTCATGCCTATATAAGTTGGCGCATATCCCTTGAATCCATTTCACTAATTTACACAAAATGTTATAAGCTCTTTTACTCTTTCTCTTCATAAATTTCCTAAGGTAAATAATTTCAAAATACCTCCAAATTAACTCAAATTTGGCCAAAAACCTTAGGACATCACAAAAACTCTTAGGTACTTGGATCTTGAAGAATCAAAGCAAAATTTCCCCCACAAGTTGAGGCCATGAGATATAATAGGTTTAATCTAGTCTAGGCAAGTGCAAAAGCAAATGAGTGGTGGGAAGTTAGATGTTTGCAAGGTTGATGTAGGAAGTGGAATCTTGGACATGCTGTTTGATCGATTAAGGGTGAACTAACTCACCACTGAATGAATATAAATGTGTATGTGTGCTTCTGTTTGATTATTTATATGTTGTTTGGATTGATATTGCTATATGTTGTAATCTTTGGATTTGATTCTTGCTTTGAAAGCAAATGACATATGCAATCCATATGTATGACTTGAATAGACTTGAATGGACTTGTAGCATAGTCTTGAAATAAAGCACATAGGTTGTAGTTGAACTTTGGTTTGAATTGGACTTGGATTTGAAAGTGCTCTTATAGCGATAGTCGCTATAGATGCACTTAGGAATTGCTCTATGTTCGGCAATTTCTAAGAAACTTTATAGAGAGATCCTTAGGGATTTCTCATCATATTTATGATGTATATTGCGTGTGTTAGTTGATATGAAATGTTTGGATGTTAAAAAGTTAAGTAACATATTGAAATGTGACCATACTTCCATTTGTGCAAAATTGCCAGTTTTAGCCTTTGTTTTGAACTTCAAATATTTAAAAAGGACTTTAAATTTAAGTATTTTGTTTTGTTCTTTTTATAAGTCTTTGCTAACTCTGATTAAAGTATTTTAAAAGTGGTTTGAGATTTTTCTATATTTTTAAAAATTAGAATTTTTAAAATATGAGGATTTACTTTTAAATATAAGGAAAACATGGTGTTTTCAAGTTTTTAAGTAAATTATAAACTTGTTATTTTCAAGTAATATTTTGAATGAATGTTTTAAAACCTATAATGAGTATTTTAAAGTATTTTAAAAGCATTTTTAAGTATATACAGTTTTTAGAAAATTAGTTTATTATTTTAAAATATTAATATCTTATATAATATCATATCATATCATTTAAATTGTTTTATTAAATAACTAGTTTTATAAATAAATTACTATACATAACATATCATTTTTAAAAGGGTTATAAATTATAAACCAAAGGTTTAAGAAAGGGGTTAGGAATTGCATAGTGACTAAATTGTGTTTTGTTTACTTACTTGTTTGAAAAGTAATTAACTATGTTTAACACTAAAAGCCGACAAAGTAGGCTTATCTATTTGTGAGAAATAAGATTGATGTTCGAGTAGGGATAGAAGTAAAGTGCTCTAACCTACCGGCTTCACTCTTGACTGAGGAATAGTTAAGTTGGGAAGGTCGGAAGTGTGTTAATCGTATTGATTACTTACTCGTTTATGGAAATTCATTGATACTATACTTAACATTAAAAGCCGACAAGGTAGATTTCTCTATTTGAGAGAGTTAAGATTGATGTTCAAGTAGGGATAAAAACACAGTGATCTAACCTACTGGCCTCACTCTTGACCGAGGAATAGTTAAGTTAGATGGTCGGAAACGTGTTGAGTATACGAACCTTGATTTCTATAAGCGATCATTTCAAGAACTTGATAGTCGATTAGTCGACTATCGAACTTGACCAAATATTAACTTAGGAAGTATCTAAAAGCTTTATGGCTTTATACATTTTGAGACCCCCGGGGAGGAGCATTGGTATGAAACGTTTCTAGCTTTAAGAACTTATATATACGAGATCCCCTTGGGAGGACTCCTCTTTATATAGTTCGCTTACTTCTAAAAGAACTTGAATTGAGTTAACTAGGAATTAATCAATTTGTTTTGGAAAGTCTAGGATCGGTCTGTGTTTTAATTATCGAATACCACTTCAAAACTAGCATACGAGTCTATGTCTTAGAAGCGGTTATGAAGTGGAATATTATAGAGATGAACTATCTATCCTAAATTAAGTCCAAGGAAGAGGTCAGCGTAAACATTTCAAACTTATGCTATAAAGTTGAACTGTCTATCCTACATTTAAGTCCAAAGGAGAGGTCAGTATTAGCATTTATCAAACGGGATTATGTGGGAATCCATATAGAGATTCGTGTTCTATTCGAGTGATGAAGACTCGCGTGAGAGATGTCGTACGTGACCTCGACATCGAAAATGACAAAAAACAGAGTGGAGGCGTAGTATGGGGTTTATCTATCTCACAACAGGGTATATCAACTCCATATTTAGAGTATGCATATCGATGTTACTAGCGGGAGTTGTTGATACTTGGTTCTACGCGGTTCATATTATGGTCTGGGGTGGGCCAGCTATGTTTTCCTTTGAGGTATTTTATTTAGAGATACACGATGCTCGGAGGTAGTTTCTGACCCTTGTGCATGGACATCTGCTTCGGTTTACCGAAGCCGTCTCCGTGGAAAATCCATATGCGAACACACCTTAGTGGTTTTGGATATACTTCTAATATTCTTGTATTATGAGATACAGGCAACACAACTATTTCATATGGTTTAACCCTTGGCATTATCTATTCCATCACTATATTAACTTAATGAATGGTTGGTATGTTTTGAGGGGAAAACCGTTATGGTAATCCATACGGTCTCAACTAATACTGTTACATATCGTATGTATCTTGGGTTTTTCTCATACTAGACTTATGTTTGATACGTGGTTTTTGTTTTTCCTAAATTCCTCGTGTACTCTTTCGAGTAAGCTAAGTAAATCAGGTTTTACTTTGGATGCTTCAGAGTTCACGAGAGAGCCGAAGGCTTCCATTATCTACCTATTTCTTTTCCGTTGCCGTGTATTATGTATGTATATATCAGCATTGTAAGGACAGGCGGTTATAACTGTCCAGGCTGATGATAATACTTAGGTTTTGTAACTTTGAAATTTCTGTATTTAGAGTAACCCTTTGTATTGTCTTTTGGATATTATATATTATCATTTCCGCTATGAGATTCTAAAGTTGTGTTCTTCCTTTCTTGATCTATTCATTTTCTTTTATTTTACCATAACTATTTTTTTTGGCACTTGGGTGCGTGGCACACAAATACCATAGATGTATTTAGTGTCGACGTTCGAGGGTTGAAAAGTCGGGTCGTTATAGGGAAGGGCAAATTCAAAGGTTAGCAGCATACTCGTCAACAATCAATTAATGGCAACCAGGTAGCATGTTACAAACAGTTTTTTTAATTAATGAGATAAAGTAAGTAGCAATTTATCTGGGAAATAATGATCATTGGTATTAGGTGAATGATGCTAAAGGTAATTACTCTTTTAAAACAGCAATAGACCTCATTAAAGCTCACTCCATTGTAGTAATCTGGAATATATTTATCTGTGATAAGATTCGTTATCCTAAACTGAGGATGTCTTATTCAAAGCTATCACCAATAGACTTTCAACCAAACACAAAGACATGTCATCTTCGAAAATGACAAACGTGTGTTATGTAGTCAAGAAACAGAAGACATCAGACATCTATTTTTGGATGCAACTACACTGTATATACATATGGAGTTGGTGCAGGCTGAGTTATTGGCTTCAAGCTTATAGTAATTATGATCTCCATGATGAAGTGATTATTTAAATAAGAACTTCAAGCATAAAGATAAATTTAGGGACACAATTAAGCTAGTCACTTATATTTCAATTTGGATAATTTCAAAAGAGAAAAATGCATGAATCTTTACAAACAAATCAAAGGATAAATTCAGCATCTGTAAAGAGATATACTTGAAAATACTCATGCATAAATCAAGAAAAAAAACCAATCAATCCTATGCTAAAGTCATGGAATATTGGGGAATTCATTTGAATGCAAAGAAAAACCTATAGATTGATCTATTATTGCTATAATCCAAGCATGAGTTAAGGTTCTAGAACAAGATAAAGCTTCTACAATAGAAGACTACTGAGATAAAGGTAAAGTGCCAGAGAGACCCAACTTCTTCAGATTTTTATTTGATTATTGTGAAAATTTGCAAAATTAGAATAAGGCCATCATAGAAGGAAATCCTAGTTTAGTTTACTGAACTGGGAATTTTATGTTTTTCATTTGTATAGTATATCGTATACACGGGCCTATGCGTATAGTATTTAGGCTGAACTTCTTGTAATATTCTTTTGCCATCAATTAATAAAGTACCCTCTTCAAATAAATATTATTTTATGTATGATTTTTTTGTTGATGTGACATATTTGGTGGTTAAGATGCATAAAAACTAATAAAAGCATTATAAATACGATGAAACTAAAGAACACAAGTATTTACATGGTATGTACTAAGAAAGCTTCGTCGACCATGATGGAGTGAGGATTTCGCTAACTTTTAGTGCAATCGTAAGTAAAAGAAAGAACCATAAGGATGAAGTCAAAACAAATGTGAGAATTGTGTAAGTTATTTGTAAGTAGTTAGGGACCAGGCATGGCTAATGTTGCAGTGATCGTGGTGTCGACATGGTTGGCATCTAAGAATCTTCATGTTATTACATTTTGGGAATATATTTTAACTTTAAAGTTTGTTGGGAGGGTGATAATCATGGCATAATGATAACATTAAATGGATAGAGAGATGGTCGTAATAGAGGGTGCATTTTTGGGAGTTAATTTAGTGTCATTTAAAATTCGGGCACGAACAACAATCTTGGGGGTTGATCGACCAGGACTTCTCAAGGTATAAGAGAGAAGAGCAACTTGGAAGAGTAGGATTGATCGTGAAGAGAAAGGACATGGTTAGGGTTAGACTGAGTTTATATGAGTTGTGTTAATATCCCAAGTATTGATTTTGATGGCAACAACCATATAAATATTACTACTAATATTTCTTCAAGTTCTGCAATATTTTCAATATACTATGAAGATGTTTTACAGAGATATACAAGAATCTCATGAATGCAAGCAAACAAATGAGTTATATATATGAAGATTGGTTAGAGCAAATGAAAGAAAAAATTAACTTAAGACGAATGGCAAGCAAGTGCTTCAATGACAAAGATAATAGAATGTTCTGTAAGTCTATTGAGTGTTGGAATTTTTTTAAATACCCTATAGCAAATGTTCTTGATATTTCTCTTTCATTTAACTCTATTTTAGATCTCTATCATATTCATATAAACATACAATCTAAATTTCAAAATTGTAGAAAACGAACAACAAGATTAACTATAGTATGTCAATGTATGTTCTCTCTATAGATATGTCGACATAGATGCACTTATTCTAAAATTAAAATTTTAAATGAAATTTCTGGCCCTAAGTCTTCACCAATGGACACATCCTTTCATCTTCTATTTAAAGGATCTATAAAATGATTTTTTAATAATAATTCTTCATTATTCTCTTACCCTTTCACCTCTTTAATTTTATGAGAAAGACATGTTTTATATTTCCACTCTATTTGCAAATCCATACTCGTTCACTCGTATTTTTTTAAGGATTTACAAACCAAACAAGATCAAAGTTTGTACTTGAATTCTCAATCGTTCTCTCTTTGATCTCATACTATTACTTACATATTTCAAAGATATATTACTATTAGAGTTCCGTAGGATCACTGCACTTAAATTGCATGAATCTATTTTGAAGATACAACTACTTAGCAAATTCTACTATTGTTTGTTAAGATCAATGTGTTTTGCCACCCATGGAAAATTTAGAGGAAAGATGTATCTTACCGCCAATGGAATTGTAAGGTTGTAAAATTAATCTTGCCACTGGTGGAAATAAAGGAAGTGATAGTGGAAATTCTATACGAAGAGTATGTGATTGGATGTAGGATTGGATATCAGACCCAATATAAAAATTCCTGGTATTTTTACTATACTTTGCATTACTATATACTCATCTGCCTGTTTTTCTGATTTTGTTGCTAATGTATGTAGATAACTTTTAAATTCACAAGTTAATTTTAAAATAGTTATTATACACTATTCATCCGTCTATAGTGTATTAGTGGTCTTAAGATCCATTTTGCATCAGTGTGTTGAGGCATCCTATAACCTACATTTATTATCAGAGCACACAGTTGTCAAGAGATTCATAATATGAACTTTTAAAGGATAAATGAACAATGATACTAATAACACACTTTTCAACACTTTTGTAGAGGATCAATCTACTGCTAAACCACCACTATTTAATGGTATTAATTATGCATATTAGTCTTATAAAATAAAATTTTGCTTATAGTCAAATAGATTAGGTATTTGGAACATTAGGTGAACTAAATGCATTGAGCCTCAAACGGATTAAGCACAAAGGACCAATGATGAATTGATACAAACGCTCAATAATTCAGAGGCTATAAATATTATCTTTTATGCTCTTTTGGACAAACATGAGTTTAATAAAATTATAGGTCCGTAAAAGTGCATATGAAATTTGGAGGATTCTACAAGTCACACGCGAATAACTGGTAAAGTCAAACAAACCAAATATTCATGTTGACCAACCAATTTCAAATTTTCAAAATAAAATAAAATGAATACATATCTGACATTTATTATGGATTTCAAGATACTTTACATGCACTAGTGTCATTAGAAAAGGCTTTTTCTGAAGAGGACCATGTTAGAAAGATTCTAAATTCGCTCTTAGGTGAATGAGACCTGAATATCTTGGCCACTGAAAAAGCAAATGCCATTAGTGCCATGAAAGTAAAAGATTTAGTAGGAAATATAATGTTTTATTAAGTACTATTAAAGGTTCGAAAAGAAAGCCAAGCAAAGAGAGAAAATCATTGACATTCAATACAAAGGACAATCAAGACTTAGATAATTAAGATGATAAGGAAATTTCTTTTATGAGCAGAAATTTAAAGAAATTCTTAAACCATAGAATTATGAATAAGCTTCGAGAAACTGACAACGATATAGATAATTCTAGAAATGAAATGTTGCCAAATGTTTTGAATGTGATAAAACTGGCCATTTAAAAAAACATTGTCCAAATCTAAAGAAAATAAAACACTCTTCCAACACTAACACATTCAATAAGAAGAGGAAACAAGTTTTCAATTCTAGATAGGATGATTCAAATACATCATCAAGAGACAGTGATCCAAAAATTGAAATGCCAATATATTGCTTTATAGTGGACGATGATTAGGTATGGAAATCAAACAAGGAAGTAATGAATGTTTTCATGACATGTATAAAGGATATAAAAGTCTTAGAAAATAGTATAAGAAAGTTTAGCAGAGATAGTTAGATTCAAAATGTTTAATGAAAAGCTAACTAAAGAAAAATCGTGTCAAGTAAATGAGATTAAAAGACTCATGGACTTTATGATGAGAAGTATTTGAAACTGGAAAGTTTTGGAAAAATGGAAAACAAAAATGAATCCTTAAAGATAAAGAATATTTCAATGAAGTCGGAGATAATTGATCCAAATGACAAAATTGCATCTCTAGACAATGTTATCCTTAAAAAGCGCAACCGATGTAGATAAATTTAACAAAGGGAAGGATAATTTAGAAAATTTATTATCTGTTTCTAAGCCTCCAATTAATAAACATGGACTTGGATATACTCCGAAGCCTAAAATTAAGAAAAATAGTATACGGTGTACTAAAATTTTCAAGGCTACCAATTTCAAACTAAACCTAGAAACTTAAGATTAAAACCTCCTAATAAATAGATTAATATATGGGTTCCTAGGAATTTGGATAATAATAAAAAGGATGAATGTATTGATAATTTTATTGATAAATTTCATTTACCAAATAATTATGGTTTTAAAGGATATCCAAACTCTTCATGGGTTTGGCTTTCCAAATCCTAACCTTATGGACCTCAAAAGTAAATAGGGTACCAATATGCATCTACGGGAAATCCATAGTTACTGAGTGACACTGTATACAAAGGTGTTGGAACTGTGAACCATGGACACAATTCAAAGGGATGTCAGCAACGTTGACATAGCACAAGATTACAAAGTACATATAAAATGTAGCCTAAGCAATAACAAGGCTACATTTTAATCAAACCTTTACAAACAGCTATGCATAACAATTTATTCAATCTGTTCCTTATATCCACGTAATCTTTAATTCTCGACATAGCAGCAGTTGTTATCCTAGTAAGCCCAAACTTCATGCTACGGCCCATTGAATGAGAGACGAGCCCTTCTAGGCCAGCACATGTATTTGTAAATAGTTATCTTAATCGGGCCTTCGAATTTCTTTAAACATCAGGTGGTTACTTGTAACTAATTATCTATCACTTTATAGAAACCATCTTCCTCCTTATTCGGTTACGATAACCGCCGCCGTCGTTTTCCCATTGATTTTCCTCCGTTTCCAGCACAATAAAGGTCGAATTAGTCGCCATGTCTGCTCTCAAACGCAGATCTATTCTAGTTCTTGCCTAATTTAGTTCGTCCTCATCGCAAGCATTATCTCCAGTTTCTCGGATCTAATCGACTATCACAGTTTATCACCTACCGTCAAAGTATATGTTCTATCTCCGTCCTTTCATAAATCATTCTATTATGTCACCCAGATCTTATACAATCGCATATAATTGAATAGAGATTGCATTTGGATATTGATTTGGTACTTTAGGGATAACAAGCATTTCTTTTCTTTTAGAGATGGTATCAGCGACTTCCATGAATAGCCCAGAGTTCGTTGAGATCTCGTGAGATCATCCTATAACTTTAAAGAAATAAACAACCAAAAAGTTGAAAAGATTGTAGCCGGCCTTCCACCCATTGACTCGAATTATGACCAATCGCGCGCTCGTGTGTGTGTCTATATATATATGTAACTCAAATAAAATGACAAAGCCATTGTTATATTTTACTTCTTCTCCTATCATCTAAATAATTTTGTCGCCTTCGTCATTTGGTAACTCGGTTGGTATTTATTCTGCCTTTCTTTCCCTTTCTTCAACTGTGTTCGCTGCCTCGACCACAAGTTGAGTTTCTTGCCCTAGCAGTATCTTCTTTAGGAGCATCATCGATTGACCTTGGCAACATCATCGATCGACCTTGGCAGAGATCTCAAATGGACATTGGCAGCATCAACATCAATCTAGAATCGATTGAAATGCAACGGCAAAGATTTTTTTTTTCTTTTTGGTTTGTGTTCGAATTAGTGGACTAGGGCATAAGAAACATCTGCGTGCGGCTACACTAACAAGAACTATAAGGAATTGGGTCAGGTTTAAATAAATAGATTATGAAGTAATTATAGTTGGGGTTTAAAATATTTGAGTCATCAAGTAGCCAAGATGAATCATCACCATTTGATAATATGATGATGACATTTTTAAAGTCGGATCAAATGAAACAGTATGTTTTTCCAACATATTATAATCTGATACAAGATGAAGACAGTGATATACATCATTTATATGAAGATTAGAGAAATAGTTTTTTGTATTAAATTTTTATGTTTTATAATTTGTATCTCCTATGTAATTTTAATAATTTAGTATAACTGACTAATAGTATTGCATGTTTATTTACGTATTTATAAAAAAAATTATAGGAGTTAAAGTGGAAATTTTGGAAATTTCGAACCAAAACTGGAATTATAAAAATTTTCAATATCGAAACTTGGTTGATACACACGTTATTAAGAAGTATCTAATGTTGGATTGTAGTTTGATTTTGTCAAAACGTCGTCTCTTTTTTTTGTGGTCACGAGGTCACATGCTCGAGGCAAATCCATTGATGCCATCCTCATATGCATTTTGGTAAGCTCGAAAAATAAAAAGTAAAATTTTATTTTAGATAACAGGCGCTGACAAAATACATCTTGTCCTTAATGATATTAAGCTTGTTCACAGCCAAAACTCACGTAGGTAACCGTAGTAGATTACTTAACTACTATATCTTCGGCTTTAGCATTAAGACCACCTGATGTCGGCTTTAGCATTGTTGGCCAAAAATTTAAATCTCACTATCAATGCAACAAGAGGAGTTGCTTTATGGGCTGCAAAACATGCCACCCACCGACGCCCACAACCACAACCCCCAAATCACCAACGGTGTTGTGCTACCCCACATTGATGGAATACTGCTCTTAATTATTGTTGAGTTCCACGCCCCCGTCTAAAATATTAGTTCTTCTTTTCTAATTTTTGTGGGCTATAAATATTGTCCGATTATATCTTAATTGATGAAGTCAGGCCATGCATTTTTAGGTTTCAATAAAGAGCGCTGAATTTTATTATTTTGGTGGACCATCTTTTCTTGGTAAAAAATCTATAATCCTTTCTTGGATTTTAGCAGATAGATGCATTTAAATATATAATCGTGCAAACGTAAAAATAAGTAACTGTTATCTGGGAAATACATATGCTTCTTCATGAAAGGTGAATTTACTAACAAGCAGGTCCGCTGTCACATTTTTAGTTTATGCCTATCATTTGGCCTCCTTAGTATTAATGCAGATTTTACCTGATAATTCTCAAGACGTGAAATCATTTTCAACACATTTTACATTCAGTTTAATGAATCAAGGGATAAGTTTAAACTAATTGATTTTGACCACTCTTTATTGTCCGTTGGGCACCAAAGTATGAAATTTCGGTTTTCGATTCCGTTCCTATCATTTAAAATTTTTATAATTTCAGTCCTGTTTCGCAAATTCTGAAAATTCCGTTGTAATTCTGATTCCGAATTTTTTTTACTTTTCAATGTATATTTTTTAAACATACATTTCTTTTCGCTCTAAACAAAATAATTTCTACAAATTCAGCCTCCTTAAAGTTAGGTAAGCATACGGAATATGTTCATTAATAGGTAAAGTACTTTCTTTAGTGTTAAAATGTACAATTTAGCCTAAAAATTAACCAAAAGGAAATAATTCTTCTCAACTAAAAGCTCAAAAAGACGTTGAACTAGCATCAACTAGCCTACATATCAAATATCACATGCCAATTCTATATCCCCCTCCTTCAAACTAAGAGCATCTCTAGCAGGATAGTAGATTTTGACGTGTGAAAACTGGAAAAGAACTTCAATTCCTTCCACTATTCTAGCAACAAGTGTTAGAAAATACGGTTTTTCTAAATAAAAAAAATGAAAATTATATAAACGGTTTTCAAAAAACCGTTTATGCATTTTTATATTTGTTTAAAATATTAAACGGGCTTTAGAAAACCATTTACCTTAAATAGTTTTTTGAACACCGTTTAAGGTATCCACGTTAAAAAAACTCATATTTTATTCCTCTTCCTCATGTTGAAACTCACGCTGCGGGAGCATGTGGAGGATTGAATAAATGGGAATTTTCACCATTTTTTCATCTATAGCTAGCTCCTGCCAGAGATGCTCTAGCCCGTAGCAGTTTCACTAATAGAAAAAAAAGAATAACCTCGGCTGCTTAAACAAAATGAACTCTAAATTCAACTACAAACTCCACAAGCCTTAAATATACTTGCTAAAATTTTCCAACTAGAAGCCCTAAAAACTTCTTAATTTCTTTTGCCTGTTTGAATCGGTCCTTTTTTTACTTTTTTTTACGCAGCGAACAGATTTTTTTAGTTGTTTTTAAACCGAAACGGGTTTGAAGCGAATTCCGATCCGATCAACGTCCAAATCGGGGTGGAATTGCGGTATGTTGGTTGAAATTTCAAACAATGTTGGAAACTTATATATGAACATTTTTTCAAGTGCATGAATCATGTAACATTTGATACATTCATCCTAATGAATCACGTAACATCATACATGGCAATCAAGCATCTAAAACGCATGGTCATTGTGTTAGAAGTTGAGTATGTTTTAATTGGTCAATCATGTGTGCCTGATAATTAGCGTAAGTATTGGTCTTTCCTAGTTTGTAGGTCAAGTAATTAGTTAGTGTGGTTTAGTGTCTTAGGTCTATTTAAGTACTTGTATCTCTTTTGTTATTTTACATATATAAAAACCGAATAACAATGTAGTATGTTTCTGCTTTACCGTTTAATATCTCTCACCCTCTTCTCTGTATCCAATTCCTAACATGGTATCAGAGCCAGGGCTAGGGTAGAGAGAGGGTAGAGCGTTAAGGTAAAGTGAGGGTCCCATAAAAGAGTTTTTCTACAAGTCCTTGAAAGGAAACAAGACTACCTCCACCAAAAAAAATGAAATTCCGGTCTCCTTTTTTGATTTTATCAACAAATTTTGCTGTCCAAAAGTAATTGACGCCTTAAGATCTGAAACGCCACCGAAGAGAAACTCGTGCCACTGCCTATTTGTTGTCGCCGAGATCTGGATCTGGAGCCGAAATCTGAAATGTTTGCAATAGAGATCTGAATGATGTTGCTCGTGTCTTGTCAAAGTTCATCGTTCTAGAATACGATAGTTGATAAATTATGGCTTGAAGATGCAGTCGATGAAAGCTTGAAATGAATTGTTGATTGTGCTGATGCTATTGGTGATTCCATGGCTGAGTGGTGTACGTCCTCGAAATTAGTGATGTTGAACGTTGATGCTGGAGACGCTCGTGATAACCAATACTAATGCCCCCGCCAATAGTTCATGTTTCCTGGAAACTCCACTACAACAAAAAAGTAAAATAGAGACAACATTTTAAGACCCAAATGAAATTTGTCTTTAAACAAAGTCCAACTAGAGACAAAATAGTTGTGTCTCTAGTGTTTTTACAAAAGACCAATTGAATGTCTTTAGTGGGTCTCAATGTATTAACTCAAGCCCAACCACTTCATCAATCCTCTGATCTCGCTATTCTCCACGTTCTAATTTCTCATCAATATACCTGCCTTCAACGCATCATTCCTCCTCGATCAATTAAAACCCTAGCTAATCCTCTATGGCCAAACAGAAATAAAAGGGGAAAAAGTAATCTTTGAGCCGCCGAGATACACAGGTTTATTCGAAGAAAACAAGGTTAGTTTTTCCAAATCTATTCGTAAATCTATAAGAATTTTGATGTATAGTCTGTTCTTCCAATTGTTTTGCACTAGTTATTTTGAATGGTTATTTCGATTTGACTGCAGTTGCTGAACATTTTTATTGATTATCGATTGTTGTTTATTTGATAAAATTTGCATTTGTTATGTTGATGATGATTTGATTTTTAAGTTTGCCATAATAATTCACATTTTGTTTTAGTTATACTGGAAAAGATTGATTGAGAGATATAGCTTATTCTTATTAGAATCTACAAGTTTTATTACTTCATCCACAACATAGTTGAATGAGTTTATGCAATGATTTTTCTTCTGTAAATTGTAATTTATTGGTGGATTAACTAATAACATTTTTTTTGTTTTTATAACAAGAATAGATACAACTATCATCACTTTAAAAATAAAAATTAGCCTCTAGCATAAATTTACCGAATTCATGTTTGTATTGTCACAGTTTCTTTCATTCTGAATCCTAAAAAGATACCTGCGTTGCAATTTCACTATATTACCACACTTTCCAGACCCATTTCTTCATTTCCAACCTATAGTAATGCTAGACTAAGAAGTTTTGACTTTCTATTTTTGCTTTTGAAGTTGGTTAGCTTGGTGAAACTATGTAGCTTAAAACACTAGTTGAGGAGTACTAAAGCAGTAGTTGAATCAGTTTATGGAAAAATAAGTTAACTTGAGCATTTGATAGTTTATTTATCTGTTGAGAGTACATCAAACTTGGAAGTTGCAACAATGATAAATTAAGCATATTCAATATATATTGTTACTTCATATCTAATAGAAATATTTATAAGTTTAACATTCATAATGAAATAGTTTTTCGTAGCTTTACTGCACTAAACATACAACTTCTAACGTGCTCTACCAATAAGCAATATCGTTTCAATCCTTCATGCCAGCTAGTACATATATAATCATGTATCTTGCCATGCTTCCTAGAAAGAAGAAAAAAAATGAATGATTAATTTTCTAAATAATATTTATTTGATAAGCAAGGACACGAGATTTCAAACTTATCTAAAATATCTCATTTTATTGTTTTCATTCAGCACATAATATCATGTTTGAGCAATTGCCTCCAAATTGATGAGCTTTAACTTTAGCATGCACAATAAATGTGTAATAAGTAATCTTATATCTCAAGCTATTTACTAGTAATAAGTAAGCAGGAAATTGTTATACTCGACTACAAAAATTGGATAAAGAGATGTAGAACTACACTTGTGATGTTGAGAGTCATTATTGTTTATTTAATTCGGGTATGGTTTCTTATTTTGGATAGAAGAAGATATAATTGTTTTGTCCATTAGATTATCGAAAATCAAAGTATGATGGTAATATTTTGCTTGTTTCCATGAAGTTTTGAAGATAAATTAATTTTATTTTCTTTAATTGAGCTTGGGTGTGTAGGAAATAAAGTTTTGTAATAAACATCTTACTTTAGTGTTTTACTTTTGTTTCTTAAAGTTTGGTGATAGATATATATCTTTTAATTGAAGAAGTGGTACTGTCCTAGATATTTCTTTGCAACCGAGGAAGATTTGAATACTATTTTTATTTTGATTATTCTTTTAAAGTGATCAATGCACCTTTATCATAAAGTTGTACATTCGAGGTATTTGCTCACTGGTAGTTAGCACATAAATTGAATGGTTCAAAAAATACTATTTTTCAAGTCAATTTTTAATTCATATGAGATATCCAATGATATAAACGCTATATTTATGCTATTGATCACAAAACTCGATCTGATTATTGATGGTCTAACATGAAATTTTAATTTCATTGCTAGGGTCAATGTTCAAAATTGCTGATTGGAGCAAAGCCTAGTTGTAACTTGGAAAAAAGGTTCTCTCTTATTGGTAATTCATATTCTGTTTTATAACCAATTGATGTTTATTTAGTTGCTTTCGAGTTGTCCTAAAACTTTTAAATGATGAATTTTAGTTAGTGGAAATTTAGTTATGTCCCTTATTTTCAGTTTTGGTACACAAAACCCTTTCAAAAACGTATTTAACTAACACTCCATTTTTTATTTCAGTAATTTTATTTTCAGCTTTGTGTTTGTTCAAACATATTCGAGTTTGAATTACAATTATTTATTTGAGATCCAAATTTATCCCTTGTATTACTAAGCTATAAAACTTTCTTTTTATTGCAAAATTTTAGACAAGAAAACAAAGTAATAAACCTTATGTACTTTGATATGCATGGAAAGTGGGAAAAATGTTAGAATCCATATGTTGTAGTAGTTATGTTTTCATATATGATTGTTTTATATTGTTATCGTTAGCCTACCTAAACAAAATTATATCATTGTTGTCTAGGCCATAACTAGTTAGTGGTAATTAGTCAGCTCCAATATTTTTTAACCAATAGGTAGAAGCTGATCTTAGCACATGTTCACTTTTTGATAGAAAATTCACAAACTAAAAAATTCCAAAGTCATTCATCTTTAAATTTATGGACCGAAATTTCAATAAGATTTAAAGTAGTCCGACATTTAAATTACCAACTATTCATGAATATCACATGTCACATGTCACATGTAGAAATTCAGCATTATGTTATTTATTGCAAACAAAATAGCAAATTAATATGATAAATAGTCTATTATTGTTTTAATGCAACTTCAAACACTACTTTCATTTTTTCATTAATACTTGTAGTGATTTGATATATCATATGTTATATAAAGGAACTTGAGATGGGTAAACCGATGAATTTCCAAGAAAGTTTGGTAGCTTGGCATACTAAAAGAGAAAAAGCGAAGGAAAAAGGAAAAGCAAAATGTGCCTCTATATCGACCTGTGAGTTTGTCACAACAAGTCGCGAAAAGTACATGTGAGTTATTTATACTTTTTAATTTATTTTTAGATCTCGTTGATCAAAAAATTAAAACAAATTAACCAAACTGGTTCAGTCTATTTACCACACCAAGATATATCATTCTATTTATAAAAATCCAAATACTTTCAACAATATTGCAACACTAAGTTCCCAAAATCTTTTAACCTCTAAAATTTGTAATTTTTTTATAGCTACGATTATTTTATACATACTGTGACATCTCGGAATTTCGAGGAATTTAAAATACGATAATCTCTTAATTAAAGTATTTTAAATTGATTTAAATTGTTATTTTCAAATATAAATAACCAATTAATTAATAATGGGATGTTTTAAAATTGGATTTTAGATTGATTTTTAAATCAGAATAATTAGTCACAGATTTAATCTGTGTTATTGTATTAATGGATTTAAATAGTCCTATATATTCTAATTTAATAAGTGTTATATGAATGTGTATATTTATAGGTTTAAAGAAAAATTTTGATTTGGGAATTTAATATAAAAGAGTTCCAATTTAATTATAACAAAATCTATTTTTAACTTAAATAAAATTCTGCTTATTCACTTTTGATATATATATATATATATATAATAATAATTTGATGTAATTTTAGTAATAATGTTCAAGTTGAATGAATCTTGGTAATACTAAATATAGATATAAAAACATATATATGGTCAAAAATGTAAGTATTATTATATAAACTTATAAACATAAGAACTAACATATTTAACATACATATAAATAAAATAAAATAAATAAATAAATAAAGGGTTTGGTAGATAAGTTTACATTAGAAATATATATTAGTTAAATACATTAAGTTATAAATAGAAATACAAATAAGGAGTTATGTAAAATAGAAATAAAATGTCTCAAATAATAAATGGTCATGTAAGAAATAGGATTAAATTCATTAGCCCACATAATAAAATAAACATACCAACTTTATTAAGGTTTAAGTGAGTCTAGAAAATATCTAGTATACTTGTAGTTTGCAGGCAAGAGATAAATGGGCTTTAACCATATGTATGCTAGTAACAATATATACAAACTACGACTATATGCAAGATGTAAATCAAAACCAAGAATAAAATACATACAAGATGTACCTGCAAAATGAAAGGATATATACTAGATATACAAAGCAAAAGAAATATCTGCACCAGCCAATGAAGCTTTGCAGGCAAGTAATGAGGCAAAATAACATATAGTACCATACGAAATTAATAAAGAAGATAAGTATGGCTATACATGACATTGGCCATAAATGCTTGTACCCAAATGCCTCCATTTCAGCTGCATACAAGAATATGGCTATACATGATCTAAGTGTAATAATTTTGTACCAGCTAATTTCTTAGCCTCTGCATTGTTTTAATATATATCAAAGTTTCCCTTTCCATTTCGTTCATTTAAACCATGCAAGACATTTTCATTTCAAAGAAAACAAAATTCATCTCTGTTCAAACTTTTCCAAAAGCCAAAGCAAGATATTTCAGTTTTTAAAAGAAAATCAGAGCTTGTCAAGTTCCAGTTCAAAGCTTCTTCAGTTTAAAAAAAAAAAAAAAGAGAAATCTAGCAATGCAAATGTTTTCAGTTTGAAGTCTCAAGTTTTTAAAAGCTTCAGTTTTAAGTTGCAAGCCAAATTTTGTTCTCTGGGATCATAACAACCAAAGTATGCAATTTCAATCAAGTTACAAATTTTCAAGCTTCAAAGCTGTTCAGATTTTAAGAAATCAAAGTCTCTGCCTTTTTCTAGTCAGGTGAGTAAACATCTTTAATAAAATCTAAACAAGTTAATGAATATGTTGTTTGCGTAATTTCTATGGAAATGATAACTGTATGTGCATGAATAAGTGTACAACTCTGATAGATGATTGTATTCATATTGTATATGCCTGTTATAATTTGTTCTTCTCTGTTTTCTTATTTACTTACAGAGTTTAAGTTGAATACGAATTTCACTTCTCCTTCTCCTCTAGTCTGTGATAGGCTTTAGATTCATACAAATATAGTTGTCTAAACTTAAAGTTGAATCCAAAAGAGTCTAACATGTGTACATCTATATAATGTCTGGAGTCAGGCTCTAAAGCAAAAGTCAGGAAGTAAATTACAAACATGTTAAAAATTTATGGATTAAATTCTCTAATTCAAAGTTATAACTTGGAATGGTCTGGGAAAATATGATTTTTAAAAATAAAATCACAATTTTTAATGAAGTGTTGAATGGGGATTTTGGGTTTGTCTGGAAATGGGTTTTCGAGTGATCCATGATGATCTATGTGATGAGGATGGTCGGAATCGTGGCTGGGAATGGACGAAGCTATGGGGAGTTGGGGAAAAATGACTGGAAGTGTTCTAGTTCATCGTGGCGATGTGGAAAAGGGGATTTAGGTTTCTAACCCTAAATTTGATCTCGTCTGGAAATTTCTTGTTTCTTTTCCTCTGTTGATTCGAGTGGGATGAAATTTTGGGGATGGCTTCGTGAAGAGTCGAGAGACGTGTGGAAGTGGTGGCGCATCATCTGATGATCTGTGGTGAGCGTTCGAGTGTTTTTTCCTGATCATGTCGAGTTCCAGGTATATCTGGAATGCTCGATTTCGATGTCGACGTTGGTCGGCGTTTCTGGGTGGCCTTATGGCAAGTATGGGTAGGAAGTGATGTGTCGCAGGTGAGCTGGGTGGCTGGATGGTCGGCGTTCGTCCGTGCATGTGCACGCGTGTATGTGGGTGTCAGTAGTTCGATTTGGGGAAGACGAGATTTGCTCGTGTGCTTTGCTCGCGAGTCTGGAGGGGTTTACTCGAAGCAAGGAGCGGGGATTTTTGGAGTTTGTCTCGGGTTGTACGCGAGTATTGTAGTGTTAAGCTCCAGTTTTTTTTAAACTGTAAAAAAATTTAACTATGTAAAGAAAAAAAAAACAAGGGAAGAGGGGAGAAGACTCGGGGGTATACCCGAGTATCCTTCGGGTAGGACCCGAAGTGAGAAGAGAAACCAGTTTTTGTGAAGGTTTTAAAAATAAGGTTTTTGGAATTTAAAAACAAATCTTGTTAAAACTTTCTTGATAACATTACTTTCTAAATATCAAATGGTTTCTTAACATTGTTAAAGAGTTTTAGAATTTATTTAATCTAAAATTTGTTTAAGTTAATTTTAAAGATAAAAGGGTTTTAAAAATGTAAATGGTAATTAGTGTATTTATAAGATGATGTTATCTTAAGTTAAAGGAGTTTTATTATCTTAGAAATTACTTTAGTTAATTAGGAAATTAATTATAATTGGTAAGTTAATTAATTAAAGATAAAGGTTAATTAAATGGTTAATGTAAGGATAATTAAGTAATTTAATTAATTAATGGTTATAATGGATTAACTAATAATTAGAGATTAATAAATTGGAAATTTATTAATTGAGAAAATTAAAGGTTGATTAATTGTAATTAAGAAGTACTTAGTTTGAAATTGAGTTTTAAATTGATTGATAATTTTGGTTTTATTAATTAATTAATGAATAAGAAGTAATTGATCTATAGAGATTAATTAAGGATGAATTAATTTGTTATTAAGTTATTAATTGATAATTAAGGGTTATTAATTAATAATTAAAGAATATTTAATCCGTAATGAAAGATTAATAAATTATTTTAAGTCAATTTAGAAATGAATTACAATTGTAATAAATCAAATGAATATGTTGATTTAAGATAATTAATTAATAATTAATTAAAGATAATCATTTGATGATAAATTTAGTATAAATACTTAATGAAGTTGAATAGGGTAATTACTTGGCAAAGTAATTAATGAATAATTACAGGATGTAATTAATTAAAGGGATTACTTAATGGAAGTAAAATAAAGTGTAATTACTTAGGAGAAGTAATTAAAGATTTATCATTTAGTATAATAAATCAAGAGAGTTAATTAATTAATTAATTGAGATAAGTAATTTCAAGATGGAAATTCCTGTATATGACTTAGGATAATAAATGGAAGTGAATATTTGAAGTTAATTAATTAATGTGATTAATTAAGGTTTAATGTAATTAATTTTAGTTAATTAATTAATGGGAATAAATTATTAAGGATCATTAATTAATGTAATTAATGAAGCATTTAAATGGATAATTACTGTGAATGGTTAAGGTTAATAAATTTGTGAAATTAATGAAAGTTGTAATTACTGGAACGTAATTAAAGGTTAGTTAATCAAGATGATTAATTAAAATGGAAATTGGAGATTGATTAATTAATTGATTTGAAATTAATTAATAATTTGTAAGCAGGAATTAGAGATGAAGTAATTAATTTAATTCATTTTAAATTAATTAGAAATGAGATAATTAATTTAATTCATTTTAAATTAATTATATATGGTGTGATTATTTATCCTTGCTTATGTATGGATGGATGATATTGTTGCCTTGAATGGTTTGAAATCTCGGATACGAGATAAGTAATGCTGTGTGATTTAGATTATCTATTTCTGATGATATATGGATTATCTATCTGTGATGTTGTGAATTATCTATCTTTGTGTATATATAGATAATGAATTGAATTGTTTTAACTTTAAAACAACTTGGCCTTAAAAGACACGGTTTGGATTTGATGAGACCGGGATCGGGTTTCCAGATTTGGATATCCGAAAACCACATCGATCCAAAATAACGATAGGTCATGAATCTCAAGTGAAGATGAAGATTCAGAGTGCAAGGGTTATTGTCGTTAACTCTGAGGGTGATTCCAAAATGAGTGTAACGAGATAATGCCTTCGGTTTCGTTCGAACCCGGAACGAACTTGTATGGATTGAATGCTTTCAGCACATCGTCAGGTGGACGATGAGCATTCTAAGATATATGTTCTCTAAAGGTAATCGTAGCCTCAAGCCTCATCAACCGGGAATGGCTAAAACAGGGGAGATGCAGCAAGGCTTCGTGGGTAGCACCCACTTGAGAGTAAGGTCATCCCTGTCTAGATGCCCCTTTTATTTCGGCTTAGTGGTGCGGTTGAATGATCACAACCGTGGGGTGATTTTATTTGGAACTGTTCAGTAAGGAATGGTTCCGGCTTTGTGTTGCAGGGGACTTAGGGTGGGTCCTCGGTACGGTGATCTAGGCCACGTACTGTGACGGGCGGTACCCCAGTAGCCCTGCCATTGTATGGAATCCAAAATCCAATAAGTGCCATCGGATTTGATTGTATACCTATGTATGCTGGAATTTAATGAATGTAACAATTTCGGCTATTTCATATTTACTTGAAAACCCTAGACCTATTATAATATCACTGAATTTCCTATCAAAGTTTTGGTTAGCGTAAGGTAAAAACATTTCCATGTTTATGTGTGGGATGTCTTACGTGATACCTTTGTTTTCAAAGGATTTTAAAGTTAAGCAACTTTAACCGTTTACTCATACCAGACCCATGTCTGACCCGGAGTTTATTTTTGTTTTCCTAAACTCTCGGGTACCCAAATTTTTACGGGTAGCCAAGGGATTCAGGTTTAGCTTTGACGAATTTTGGAGGAGCAATGGAGCAGGAGGCTTCAGCATATAGCTATATATTGGTTCTGCTGTGTTAGTGTTATGTGTATTTCCGCTGTGTTGTATCTCTGTGATGTATCGAGTTGTATCGAGTTGTATTAACTAGACAGGTGTTTATAACTGTCTAGTATGTGTTGTATTATCTGTATAACTCTGATGTATATGATACTATGAAATCTCTTATGTGATATATTATATTTTATTCGTTCCGCTGTTGAGATTCTGATGTTGTTTTCTTTCTTCTTCTCTATCTTTTCTATTTTCTCACCCCTTTCTTTCTTAAAAACGATGCGATTTTCCGGTAGTGGAAGGTCGGGTCGTGACAGTGGTATCAGAGCGATAGGTTGAGCGAATACCTAAGATCTAGAGTAGTATCTTTCTTGAGAGAGCGTACTTGTAATTTATATATATATATTTATTTATTTATCTCTACCTATTTGTTGGGTTACCTGTTCGGGTTTTCCAATATAAGTTATAAAGGTAGATAGGGTAGTGGTGTGAGTAAAACGGCTACCGATGGCTGGAGTTTGTAGAGGTTGGAAGTGTATCTATCGAGACTGTAGATCTAATACCGTCTCGAGTAAGCTTTGTTTGATGTAAAGATTTGGTTGATCTTTGAAGGAAGCCGGTTAAGGATTCGGAGTTCATCGTTGAAGTGCAAGTTTGATCGCGCTCGTGTGAGCGGGTTTTTGAGAGTTTGGATCTGTCGGTTGGGCAGAAGTAAGTCATGATATCTTGATACCTCAGGATGTTGTAGCTGTGTGATGAGACATAGTGACTATGGATATTTTCCGAAGATGTTTTCTTTGGAACAAGTTAAGGAAGTGTGGTTGTTTCGGTGTTGTGGCTGTGTTGTTGTGGCTGTGTTCAGCTGGGTGTTTCTGTTGTTTGAGGTTCGAGTTTCTCGAAGAGCTTTGGATAGGAAGTCTTCTGGCTGGATAGATTTTCTTGAGGTGATTTCAGAAGCAGCAGAGTGGTTCCGTTTCTTCGACGGGTTGACTTCATAAGCGTAAGCTGTTCTGATTGGTAAAGAGAGAGCAGTTTTTCTTTGGAATTAGGCCGGATTGATCGCAAAAGTGACTTGCGATAGTCTGAGTGTTCTCTTGATTTGTCCGAGATTTTCTGGATGTTCTCAGGAGGTCAGAGTTTTGTCAGCATATGGAGATTGAGATTGGTATCGACTGGATTCCAGAGATGGTACCGATGGTTCAGTTTAGGAGATTTGGCGGAGCATTTGTGTTTTCTCTTTTGTATCTAGTTTCGAGTTTCTTCTAGCTAAGGGTAGCTGAAGACAGTACCCTTGACTGAGGACTCATCTGTTTCTGTGAGCAGTTCTTTCCGTTTGTGGTGGATCTGTTGTGTTGTGTGTTCAGGAGGTGTTGGTTGAGTTTTTGGTCGAGTTCTTCGACATTCTTATCTACTTCAGATCAAAGTTGCGCAGCGAAAGCATGGTGGCAGCTGTTCTAGAGTGGAAGAAACCGGAGGTTGCAGTGTTCTGAGATTAGAGAGTTTCTACAGGAATTTTTTTGGAATTGAGGCCAGATTGGAAAGTGTTTTGTTTTGTCTTTTCTAGATAGGAGAAGTAAGTGGTAATCTACTGATGATGGTGGAGTAGAGTTATATTCTGGATTTTTGGTAAATCTGGAAAGGATCTTTTGTTGAGTTATTTTGATCCAGTTTGTTTATTGAAGCATTAGCGAAGTTTGAGCTGGTCAGGAAGGGATGTGGGCAGTCCAGGATTGTCAAAGGAGTATTGTGGATAAGGAACGGAAGAATTTGGAATTTGAAGTTCGAGACATCGTTGTTGTTGAGATTTTCCTCGGTAAAGGGAGCAATAAGATTGGGTAAGACTGTGAGGTTAGCTCCGGAGTATATTGGATCTTTCTGTATTCTGCTAAGGGTAAGTGTTTTGGATTTCAGGAGTGAATTGTCAGTTTGGAGAACTGGGATTCGTTGTATTTCATATATCTCTGAGGGAGTACGTGTAAGATTCTATCACTGGTTTTAGAACCAGCAGTTCAGGGAGTTTTGGATGTTGAGTCAGACTTGTCTGTAGTCTGATATCTGTCTTGTTTTATAGATCTAGTTGAGTAGGAGCTCAGTAGCTCAGTAGTGTAGCTAGTTTGGATTCAGTAGAGCGAGTATTCCAATATTTATACTTGGGAAACTCGGGTAATTTTTAGGAAGCTTATCCGGATCTGTATCTGAATAGCTAGTGTTGTTTGGTTGATAGTATTGTTCGTTGATTGAAATTGTTTGTTTGGTTGTATATGGCTGATGTGTATGCTGAATTGGTTTAAAATAAAATAAAATTTTGGATTATCTTTTGTTTTAAATTTCGAGGACGAAATTCTTTTAAGGGGGAAGGAATGTGACATCCCGGAATTTCGAGGAATTTAAAATACGATAATCTCTTAATTAAAGTATTTTAAATTGATTTAAATTGTTATTTTCAAATATAAATAACCAATTAATTAATAATGGGATGTTTTAAAATTGGATTTTAGATTGATTTTTAAATCAGAATAATTAGTCACAGATTTAATCTGTGTTATTGTATTAATGGATTTAAATAGTCCTATATATTCTAATTTAATAAGTGTTATATGAATGTGTATATTTATAGGTTTAAAGAAAAATTTTGATTTGGGAATTTAATATAAAAGAGTTCCAATTTAATTATAACAAAATCTATTTTTAACTTAAATAAAATTCTGCTTATTCACTTTTGATATATATATATATATATATATAATAATTTGATGTAATTTTAGTAATAATGTTCAAGTTGAATGAATCTTGGTAATACTAAATATAGATATAAAAACATATATATGGTCAAAAATGTAAGTATTATTATATAAACTTATAAACATAAGAACTAACATATTTAACATACGTATAAATAAAATAAATAAATAAATAAATAAAGGGTTTGGTAGATAAGTTTACATTAGAAATATATATTAGTTAAATACATTAAGTTATAAATAGAAATACAAATAAGGAGTTATGTAAAATAGAAATAAAATGTCTCAAATAATAAATGGTCATGTAAGAAATAGGATTAAATTCATTAGCCCACATAATAAAATAAACATACCAACTTTATTAAGGTTTAAGTGAGTCTAGAAAATATCTAGTATACTTGTAGTTTGCACGCAAGAGATAAATGGGCTTTAACCATATGTATGCTAGTAACAATATATACAAACTACGACTATATGCAAGATGTAAATCAAAACCAAGAATAAAATACATACAAGATGTACCTACAAAATGAAAGGATATATACTAGATATACAAAGCAAAAGAAATATCTGCACCAGCCAATGAAGCTTTGCAGGCAAGTAATGAGGCAAAATAACATATAGTACCATACGAAATTAATAAAGAAGATAAGTATGGCTATACATGACATTGGCCATAAATGCTTGTACCCAAATGCCTCCATTTCAGCTGCATACAAGAATATGGCTATACATGATCTAAGTGTAATAATTTTGTACCAGCTAATTTCTTAGCCTCTGCATTGTTTTAATATATATCAAAGTTTCCCTTTCCATTTCGTTCATTTAAACCATGCAAGACATTTTCATTTCAAAGAAAACAAAATTCATCTCTGTTCAAACTTTTCCAAAAGCCAAAGCAAGATATTTCAGTTTTTAAAAGAAAATCAGAGCTTGTCAAGTTCCAGTTCAAAGCTTCTTCAGTTTAAAAAAAAAAAAAAGAGAAATCTAGCAATGCAAATGTTTTCAGTTTGAAGTCTCAAGTTTTTAAAAGCTTCAGTTTTAAGTTGCAAGCCAAATTTTGTTCTCTGGGATCATAACAACCAAAGTATGCAATTTCAATCAAGTTACAAATTTTCAAGCTTCAAAGCTGTTCAGATTTTAAGAAATCAAAGTCTCTGCCTTTTTCTAGTCAGGTGAGTAAACATCTTTAATAAAATCTAAACAAGTTAATGAATATGTTGTTTGCGTAATTTCTATGGAAATGATAACTGTATGTGCATGAATAAGTGTAGAACTCTGATAGATGATTGTATTCATATTGTATATGCCTGTTATAATTTGTTCTTCTCTGTTTTCTTATTTACTTACAGAGTTTAAGTTGAATACGAATTTCACTTCTCCTTCTCCTCTAGTCTGTGATAGGCTTTAGATTCATACAAATATAGTTGTCTAAACTTAAAGTTGAATCCAAAAGAGTCTAACATGTGTACATCTATATAATGTCTGGAGTCAGGCTCTAAAGCAAAAGTCAGGAAGTAAATTACAAACATGTTAAAAATTTATGGATTAAATTCTCTAATTCAAAGTTATAACTTGGAATGGTCTGGGAAAATATGATTTTTAAAAATAAAATCACAATTTTTAATGAAGTGTTGAATGGGGATTTTGGGTTTGACTGGAAATGGGTTTTCGAGTGATCCATGATGATCTATGTGATGGGGATGGTCGGAATCGTGGCTGGGAATGGACGAAGCTATGGGGAGTTGGGGAAAAATGACTGGAAGTGTTCTAGTTCATCGTGGCGATGTGGAAAAGGGGATTTAGGTTTCTAACCCTAAATTTGATCTCGTCTGGAAATTTCTTGTTTCTTTTCCTCTGTTGATTCGAGTGGGATGAAATTTTGGGGATGGCTTCGTGAAGAGTCGAGAGACGTGTGGAAGTGGTGGCGCATCATCTGATGATCTGTGGTGAGCGTTCGAGTGTTTTTTCCTGATCATGTCGAGTTCCAGGTATATCTGGAATGCTCGATTTCGATGTCGACGTTGGTCGGCGTTTCTGGGTGGCCTTATGGCAAGTATGGGTAGGAAGTGATGTGTCGCAGGTGAGCTGGGTGGCTGGATGGTCGGCGTTCGTCCGTGCATGTGCACGCGTGTATGTGGGTGTCAGTAGTTCGATTTGGGGAAGACGAGATTTGCTCGTGTGCTTTGCTCGCGAGTCTGGAGGGGTTTACTCGAAGCAAGGAGCGGGGATTTTTGGAGTTTGTCTCGGGTTGTACGCGAGTATTGTAGTGTTAAGCTCCAGTTTTTTTTAAACTGTAAAAAAATTTAACTATGTAAAGAAAAAAAAAAACAGGGGAAGAGGGGAGAAGACTCGGGGGTATACCCGAGTATCCTTCGGGTAGGACCCGAAGTGAGAAGAGAAACCAGTTTTTGTGAAGGTTTTAAAAATAAGGTTTTTGGAATTTAAAAACAAATCTTGTTAAAACTTTCTTGATAACATTACTTTCTAAATATCAAATGGTTTCTTAACATTGTTAAAGAGTTTTAGAATTTATTTAATCTAAAATTTGTTTAAGTTAATTTTAAAGATAAAAGGGTTTTAAAAATGTAAATGGTAATTAGTGTATTTATAAGATGATGTTATCTTAAGTTAAAGGAGTTTTATTATCTTAGAAATTACTTTAGTTAATTAGGAAATTAATTATAATTGGTAAGTTAATTAATTAAAGATAAAGGTTAATTAAATGGTTAATGTAAGGATAATTAAGTAATTTAATTAATTAATGGTTATAATGGATTAACTAATAATTAGAGATTAATAAATTGGAAATTTATTAATTGAGAAAATTAAAGGTTGATTAATTGTAATTAAGAAGTACTTAGTTTGAAATTGAGTTTTAAATTGATTGATAATTTTGGTTTTATTAATTAATTAATGAATAAGAAGTAATTGATCTATAGAGATTAATTAAGGATGAATTAATTTGTTATTAAGTTATTAATTGATAATTAAGGTTTATTAATTAATAATTAAAGAATATTTAATCCGTAATGAAAGATTAATAAATTATTTTAAGTCAATTTAGAAATGAATTACAATTGTAATAAATCAAATGAATATGTTGATTTAAGATAATTAATTAATAATTAATTAAAGATAATCATTTGATGATAAATTTAGTATAAATACTTAATGAAGTTGAATAGGGTAATTACTTGGCAAAGTAATTAATGAATAATTACAGGATGTAATTAATTAAAGGGATTACTTAATGGAAGTAAAATAAAGTGTAATTACTTAGGAGAAGTAATTAAAGATTTATCATTTAGTATAATAAATCAAGAGAGTTAATTAATTAATTAATTGAGATAAGTAATTTCAAGATGGAAATTCCTGTATATGACTTAGGATAATAAATGGAAGTGAATATTTGAAGTTAATTAATTAATGTGATTAATTAAGGTTTAATGTAATTAATTTTAGTTAATTAATTAATGGGAATAAATTATTAAGGATCATTAATTAATGTAATTAATGAAGCATTTAAATGGATAATTACTGTGAATGGTTAAGGTTAATAAATTTGTGAAATTAATGAAAGTTGTAATTACTGGAACGTAATTAAAGGTTAGTTAATCAAGATGATTAATTAAAATGGAAATTGGAGATTGATTAATTAATTGATTTGAAATTAATTAATAATTTGTAAGTAGGAATTAGAGATGAAGTAATTAATTTAATTCATTTTAAATTAATTAGAAATGAGATAATTAATTTAATTCATTTTAAATTAATTATATATGGTGTGATTATTTATCCTTGCTTATGTATGGATGGATGATATTGTTGCCTTGAATGGTTTGAAATCTCGGATACGAGATAAGTAATGCTGTGTGATTTAGATTATCTATTTCTGATGATATATGGATTATCTATCTGTGATGTTGTGAATTATCTATCTTTGTGTATATATAGATAATGAATTGAATTGTTTTAACTTTAAAACAACTTGGCCTTAAAAGACACGGTTTGGATTTGATGAGACCGGGATCGGGTTTCCAGATTTGGATATCCGAAAACCACATCGATCCAAAATAACGATAGGTCATGAATCTCAAGTGAAGATGAAGATTCAGAGTGCAAGGGTTATTGTCGTTAACTCTGAGGGTGATTCCAAAATGAGTGTAACGAGATAATGCCTTCGGTTTCGTTCGAACCCGGAACGAACTTGTATGGATTGAATGCTTTTAGCACATCGTCAGGTGGACGATGAGCATTCTAAGATATATGTTCTCTAAAGGTAATCGTAGCCTCAAGCCTCATCAACCGGGAATGGCTAAAACAGGGGAGATGCAGCAAGGCTTCGTGGGTAGCACCCACTTGAGAGTAAGGTCATCCCTGTCTAGATGCCCCTTTTATTTCGGCTTAGTGGTGCGGTTGAATGATCACAACCGTGGGGTGATTTTATTTGGAACTGTTCAGTAAGGAATGGTTCCGGCTTTGTGTTGCAGGGGACTTAGGGTGGGTCCTCGGTACGGTGATCTAGGCCACGTACTGTGACGGGCGGTACCCCAGTAGCCCTGCCATTGTATGGAATCCAAAATCCAATAAGTGCCATCGGATTTGATTGTATACCTATGTATGCTGGAATTTAATGAATGTAACAATTTCGGCTATTTCATATTTACTTGAAAACCCTAGACCTATTATAATATCACTGAATTTCCTATCAAAGTTTTGGTTAGCGTAAGGTAAAAACATTTCCATGTTTATGTGTGGGATGTCTTACGTGATACCTTTGTTTTCAAAGGATTTTAAAGTTAAGCAACTTTAACCGTTTACTCATACCAGACCCATGTCTGACCCGGAGTTTATTTTTGTTTTCCTAAACTCTCGGGTACCCAAATTTTTACGGGTAGCCAAGGGATTCAGGTTTAGCTTTGACGAATTTTGGAGGAGCAATGGAGCAGGAGGCTTCAGCATATAGCTATATATTGGTTCTGCTGTGTTAGTGTTATGTGTATTTCCGCTGTGTTGTATCTCTGTGATGTATCGAGTTGTATCGAGTTGTATTAACTAGACAGGTGTTTATAACTGTCTAGTATGTGTTGTATTATCTGTATAACTCTGATGTATATGATACTATGAAATCTCTTATGTGATATATTATATTTTATTCGTTCCGCTGTTGAGATTCTGATGTTGTTTTCTTTCTTCTTCTCTATCTTTTCTATTTTCTCACCCCTTTCTTTCTTAAAAACGATGCGATTTTCCGGTAGTGGAAGGTCGGGTCGTGACACATACCCTTATTTATAAAATCATTTATGCAATTAATACCTACAATATAATCTACTTTCTTAATTGTTATACTATAGGATCAACAAATTTTTACCTTAATGATCATTTGAGTTAGATTTTTGTATCCATACTTTCATATTAAACCCAACTGTTTTTAATCTTGTAAGAAACACAGTAAAATCATTAGTTATTCCAGCTTTTTGAATAAAACAAAGTAAGCATTTATGATCTATGCTACTAAAGCGAGGATAAGCAGCATATGTTATTGTATATTATTATTTAAAAAATATATAGTTTATTTCTTATTCAAATGTAAGAATAAGTAATGGTTGATCATATGATCCTCTTTAGATTTAGGCATTACGCAGCTTTAAGGCCTTCCAAATAGGTATGAAATCATACTATTCTGACTAAAAATAATAACAAATCCATACACTTATTTACCTAAACAAAGCATTACTATTTTAGTTACATACAAAATATCAAACTCAGTATTGAAACTCTACAAATATCTCATCCTAAAACTTTATCTACTTTTCTTACACTTTTTGAATTTGGAATCCTCTTTTACTATGCTTTCGTTGAAACTGTATTATTACTTGGAGCAATTTTTGTTTAAAGTTTGGGTAAAACTTTCATGTCTTTAATATCACTATATGATGATAGTTTGATATAAAACTGATATAGGGATGTAAAGTATGATTAAATCCAATATAAAAGTGACCATAATTATTATTTAAAGTACCATTTTCAAATTTATCTTTTGAGAAGTATTCAAGAATCAAGAATATCATTTTATGCAAAAAGTATTTGTCCCATAAAAATAATTTAGATGATGTCTGAGAAAAAGTCATAAGGGCTTCAAAGCTATTGTATGTTTGATCTTTTTTGTATGTGTGACTACTTTGATAAGACTAAATTCAAGGTAGATTATTTGAACCAAAATAAACTACAACATGAATGGTTGAAATGTGCACAAGAATCTTTTTTGGTTTTATAAATAATCACAAGGAACACAACCACATGATTGATGAAAAATATGATTAAAAGCATATTGTGAAGATTTTGAAAACAACTATTTCTTAGAAGACCTTTTAATGAATCAAAAATGAGTTATAGCTTTTCCTGCTTTAACATGACTAGTTCATCCTAATGATGCAACTTAATTTATCTACTTCTCTTCTTCCAATAAATCTAAAGAGTGTAGTAACAAACTATTGTAAATAGCATACGACTTCCATTTTAAAACTTGTGGGTACAATTTAAAGGTATAGCCCAAAATATGTCCACTTGACCAATCATCTGTGTTTTATTTTTTTGATAGTTTTAATCTGTGTTTTCTTACCGTTGTTACATTGTTTTTGAGCTATATCACTGTAAATAGCATAGGACCTTTTTTGGTATTGCAATGTATAGCTCTTCATCCTAATAAGTCAGAAAATTCATAAGCTAGTGAAGAGCGTCGATAATAAATTAATGAAGTTTTTGACATGGTAATAGCTGCAAGTTATCACAATGTTTTTGGGGGGATAAAATGCGAAATTTTGAAATATTTTTCATTTCTTTTTATCGATTTAGGAAGGTCATAATCCATATCATGGATATCTATTGGATGGTCATTTGAGTATTCTTGAAATAACTTATTAAAATAAACTCTATGCATTTCTGTTTTTTGATGACCCTGGTCCTCCATATGAGCAATTTCAGTATCAAATGTGTTTAACCTTTTTGTGCATATTTACCAACTTCCTGAATTATTTTTTTCTTCGCTTTTGTTTGCCCATATTTTCTCAATTACAAACATCACATGATGTTTAATCTTTCTCTGGTTTTATCTCTTGACGTTTACTCCAATGAACTTCTCATGTTCCTCACCTTAACTTCTCAATGCAAACATCATATGACATTTAATCTAATGAACTTCACATGTTTCACTAGTTTGCTCTGGTTTTGTCCAAAAGTGAGTTTTCCTTGGGAGTCTATCAACAGAAAAAGAATTTTAGGGTTGTTTTTCTGAACGAGCTGCTTCAGTTTTAGCTTTCTTTGCCTACAGCATGATTGCTACAATAAAATTAGTAGGATGAGACTGTTGAGCTTTCTTTTTAGCTGGTTTCATTTCCTCAGGCTTAGAAACTGCTTGAATTTCCTTTAGTTCATGAATTATGTTCTGCCACAGCATCTTGAAAACTGCAAAGTTGTCCAGGTTCTTTATTTTATTATTCACATTCAAATTCTCTCCTTGACATCTCCAAATTTTCTAAGAACTCGGTATCCTCTTCATCTAGGGCTTTGGGAGGCCTATGCTTAAATTTATCATTGAATTTTTCTCTGTTTTCTTTCAGTATCTCATACATAGATCTGTATTTTTGCACCTTACCATCTTCTACTCTCTCACCTCTCGTCTGTTTAATTTATCTAACTTCGCATATTTATTATTTAAAAAATGGAATTTAATGCTTAAAATATGATCTCAGATAAAAATCACTAAAATTAGGAAAAAAGAAAAGACCCGCTCTTTAGAAATGAAAATGACTAGTTTCAGGGAAGATTTGCTTCTTCCGTTATCATCTCCTTTTTTCCTCTGGATTTAGGTATTGATTTTTTTTTCTTTTTTCTTACTCACAAAATCTGAAGCCCCATTCTCATTATAATAGAAATCATCATGCTCGAGTTCATTCATTTGGTCCAACTAGAAGCAACAAGCAGTGTAACAAGGCTTTGCACTGTGAAATTGCCGCCTTTTTCGAATTAGCATTGCAAACAATAAAATTGGCTAAACAAGATAATATAAGGAAAAAAGTTGCTTAAATTTGCGAGCATCACCATCAAACATTGCTGATTCTTTGAAGATTGGCATGTAACGAAGATGCTTTACAATCATAATCAAAACCCAAGTGCTTGCAAATAAGAAAATTAAGCTAGCCAACCATAACCGAATGGAGACACTTTCCCCCTTAAATTTTAATAAATATACCCACATGAGCCAGTGATGTTGCGACACCATCCATACTAATATGCAAACAAATCCCTTCCCACTTTAGCTTCAGATTGCTCCATGGAAGAATAAGGGGAAAAAGGAAAAAGTACCATACTAAGTATTATGCAGTAATCACCTTGTTAAATGCAACAAAAGTAACTGTCTGCACAAATAGACAAAATGGAATACCCTCAAAGAAGGAAAAGATGAGAGCTAGCTGAACCATCATCTGTGGCAGGAAAGAGCTTAAGCCTTCTTTTAAATTGAAAACCCATGTTGATGGTGGAGATAAATATGATAGAAGCATTTAGAGATATTATGCCTTGGGTCAATTCGAGTGAGATGAGATAGTATAGCTTTATTTAGGAAATTCCATCCATATAAATAAACTAAAAGAGCTGTTCACATTAAATATATTGAGCCAATTAATAATCCTAATAGTATTTTCTCCTTTGTGAAGAAATTTTCAAGTAACAAACCAATTGGAACTGTTTTAAATGACTCTTTATGTTTTGGGTTCCATCTCTGAATTGATGTTCGTCAATATGACAAAGTATCCAAAGAATGATAGGACAAACTAGAGGCTCACGGTTTCATCTAGTACCAATAATAAAAGAAAATGGATTTTGGTATTGAATTATCAACCTAGCTTCTTGAATATATGTACTCTCATGAGTATTTGAATTTACCATCTTGACAACCTACTTCTTATTGGACAACTTATATTGCTTTGACTATGCATACATTGAATTTTCAATCTAACTTCTTGAATATATGCACTGTCATAATAATATTTGAAATTAGCTTCATAGCAGCCTTTTCTTATTGGATAGTTAATATTGCTTTGATGCCAAAAGTATAGAATTCATGGTCATCACTGCATATCTTTTGGTAAAATGTTTTTAAAGCCTTTTAAAACTGAGAACGTGGCATTAATACTGCAAACAGGATCTTCCCATATATGAATGTTTTACTAAAATAAGATTTAGCATATGATAATAAGATGATACAAGACATTTGATAATGATCACATTTTTAGATTAATTATAATTTTATTGTGTATTACAATTTTATCATCATCCATTAAGGCAATACAGTAAGTTCTTTGTTATTATGTTGTTTTTTTGTCATATGCTATATGTTCTTACAATCTCAAATTGTTTCAGGAAACATACATGAAGAAAAAAGATGAGCTACTAGAAGACGAAAATGTGTGAAATCCACGAATTTGGTTGAGTCATTGGGAGGCCTTACCCAACGAAGAGTTTACAGAGCACTTCATACAAGTACAATATTGCATAAAAGTTTTCAATCCAACTTATTAGCAGATCATGCAAATCAAGAGCAATCTATCAAGCATCAAACCTTCGAGGAAACATTCTATCTCAATATGAAGATGATGCATGAATGCTTCATGCTTGCTAGCTTCTCAAAATATCAGCAGAATCAAGCATGTTGTGTTGGGAAGCTTGTTGCTGTATGGCCTTTCTTTTAACTTTTTATATGTTTTATTTTGTTCGAATTTTTTTTCATGACTAGAATGTGCTTACTTTAGAATGGATATAACTCAAGCATGCTTTTTTTTAGTTATTTCCTAATGTAATGGATACACTGGATTTTGTTTTTCTAGCAGTGGCAGTTGGTTGCTATTGTTTTTACATGTTTTAATAATTTGTCCATTTTCTAGTTATGTGTGGAGTTTGATACTATATTTTGCTTTTTGATTGATTTGTCATGATCCCGAAACATTATATATAAGTGGTTATATGTTGCGTTTCCTTTTTCAGTTGTATAGTAATAACACTATATTATTATACTGTATGCTGCATTTCGTGAAACACTGTATTTTGATACTATATGTTGCATTTCTTGTTTCAGTTCTTTAATAATAACATCTATATTAAGGATTGATTTGAAACAGTATATGTGGTCTCTAGTGTTATGTTAAAGACCCATAAAATTGTCTCTAATGAGTTTCTAATCTAGAGACTTACTTGAGACCATCAGTGGGGTCTTTAATATATTTAGAGACAAATATTTATGGTCTCTGTTTATTTAGAGACCTGATTTTAAAGACAGTATTATTTGTTTTAAGTTGGTCTCAAATATAATTTAGAGACAAAATCTTTCATTTAGAGACAAAATAAAAAAGTTTCAAATAACCTTTTTTGTTGTAGTGCTCGTAACTGAATATAGAACTACGATGTCAAAACTCTATGCTGAAGTCAAATCTAAGATGTCAGAGTCGAGTGTTGGATATGGATGTTTGTAGTGACTAAAGCATGCTCGTCTTGATTACTATTTGTTGACTGTGTTGCTTTGATTTTGGCTAGTTTGGTACTTTGCTTGGATTAAGTACTTGCTGAAAACGCATACTATAGTTGGGATTTGAGGATGAATCCATCACTCTGAGATGCACTGTTGATGTTTGCAACTTGAATTTGAAAAGTTATGTTGTTGAGATGATGATTCGACGTTGCCTTAAGATGCCTTAGATTGCCCGAATATAATGTATTGAAGATGAAAAAAACTATTCTGTGGTTATCAGTGTGTAAGGATGATACAGTCATTGATATTGCTGACATCGGTTTGTTATGTACTAATAAATGGATATGTGTTGCCTTTAGGTGCTTGAACAATGCAGATGGTCAGAAACTAGTTACGATAGGCTGCTGATAATTGGAGTGATAGTTTTGAGAGATTAAAATGGCAAGGCGACGGTTGTGCGATTGAATGACGGAGGACTGTCAATTGCTATTTGGTTAGTGTTCGTTTCAGATTGATGGTGAGGTATATTGAAGGAGATATATTAAAGCAGACGGTTTTGTATGGAGGTTAACAGTGACAGCGGCCGATGTATGCAAGTTGCAAAGAGTTGGAAGGTGGATGCTAGAAGGAAATTCGGCGAATAATTCAATGTTGAAATGTGTGTAACTGATGGTCGTGGGTAAAGCAGGAGGTGGTTTATTGAAGGCAGAAGATGTGGAAGAGGGGCTGATCAGCAGATGTATGGCGATGGTGTTGGCTTGTGTTTCAGGCGATGGTTGTATTGGTTTGGATGTGAGTTCAATGAGGAGTGCAAGATGTTGAGGTTGTTGAATGAAATTAGGTAAGGAGGAGGGATGCTAAGGAGTTGCAGCAAGTGTGTGTGTGGATGGTGTATACGGCCTGCCTGTTTGGATTTGTTGTTGCTTGTTGAATGTAAGTTGCTTAATTTTGAAATTTGAAGTTAAGTGGTTGAGAGGCAAAGTGTTGAAGTCTGAAGTTTGATGAGGAGGAGGAATTGTTTGATATTATTAAGAAGAGAGGTTGCGAGTTTTTGATTGGTTAAACGTGGAGTTGTCTAGTTGAGGAGGGGTTGCATTCTTGTGCATTTGTTGCCTGTAGATGAAGGTAGGTAATGAGGAATGGTTGCTGTGATGTTGAGCTGTAATGGTGAGTTGTAGAAAGATGGCAGAGCTGTAGAATGGTATATGTTAAGATGTATAATGTGATTTGTGTATTGAAGGAATGCAAGGTAGTGTGTGCAAGTAAATGCGAAGCAGTGTGTGCAAGCAAGGAGTAAAAGTTTGTGAAGAGAAGTTTAAGGTTGGGCAAGTTGATGTTAAATATGAATATTAAATAAAATGTAGTGAGGTACAGTGAGGAATAAATATGAATGTAGATCTGGTAAATACAGCGAAGGGAGAAGCAATTTCGATGTTGAAGTGTTCGATGTTGAAATGGAAGGCAAAGGTGTGAAGTGGTTATGCAGTGCTTTCGAAGTTGCTGAGTGTTTGAACAGTGAACCAGAGTGGTGATGTAGATGTGAAGACGACAAAGAGTAGAACGCTAGTTATGAGGTTGGACAATATGTGTAGTGCTCAAGAGGAACCGTTTGAAGACATGTCTATAAGAAGATAGGCAAGCCTACATGTGAAGTAGGCTGAGTGAGAAAACTAGGTTTTGTGTTATCCAACAAGTAAGTAAGAAGAGCTACGGTTCTCACTTGTTGGGGAGATGACAGATGCAGCGGTATCAGGGAATGACCCAAATGGAGAGGTCAATGGATCCCAAGTGAAAAACCAAGAGTATTTGTTGATGGTTAAAGTATCAATCAACGTGAAACAGTTGAGCATGCCCAACCAGGTAGAGATGAGATTTGTGATCGAGTTCGTCTATACAAGACGATGAAGAAATTGAGAAGCGCAGTTCATTACTTTGTAAACTGGATGTTAGCACATCTAGTTTAAGGGAGGGTGTTAGAAGTTGAGTATGTTTTAATTGGTCAATCATGTGTGCCAAATAATTAGCGTAAGTATTGGTCTTTCCTAATTTGTAGGTCAAGTAATTAGTTAGTGTGGTTTAGTGTCTTAGGTCTATTTAAGTACTTGTATCTCTTTTGTTATTTTACATATATAAAAACTGAATAACAATGTAGTATGTTTCTGCTTTACCGTTTAATATCTCTCACTGTCTTCTCTGTATCCAATTCCTAACACATTGCCCATCATGGACAATGAATTAGAAAATGTGAAGCTTTACACTGTTTGGTTTTGATCTAAGTGTGTGGGAGACAAATCTTGAAAATTTATGCTTCATTAATTGCCTTGTTGGACCAGCGCCAAACTTTTTCAACATATATTCATGCGATTCTTAAGCTTGTTCACATGGATTATATATTTTACCTGAACACATACGGGTTACTGCCCTAAAGTATCACCAAATTCCAATATGGGATTGCCATGCAACACACTGCTTCATTACTAACCTTTGTTGTTTGTGCGCTTTTAGTTCCTTGTTTAGACGTGACTACATGATTTCTTTTCCCTTTGTTACCGATAGTATCTTGTTACATAACATTTTCTTATATATATTAAAATGTCTCAGAGAGAATTTGTACGCTTTGTACGCTTGATAGAGTCTACGTCAATGATAAAAGTGGGCAAGTTTTATATTCCAAGGATGTTTCATCTTGATATACGAGAGGATGGGAGTAGCTCACTTTATTTCTTACAAAGAATTCCTATGGTATCTGTTCACCTTCCTTTTATATGAACGAACATTTATTTAGCGTATGTTGATATGGTCATCCACACTTATCAAGGACCTTATTATCAAAGCTTATCAAACACAGATGCTTTCTTCATACCATGTTATCACATTCCTTTGATCGGTCATCGTTTATATTGTTCAATAACTGCTGTATATATACTGAATAGTCATACTATATGACCATAAAGCTTCTGCTGGTAGGCATAATGTGCACATTCATTAATTTAACTTGTGTGCATTTTTTGATACGCATGAATCGTACATCCGATCAAGATCAACTGAAAGCCACAGTTTTGACTAATTTGATATTCCATATGCATTCAGCTTGATGTTACCCTAAAATAGCATACAATTTCCATACGAATGTGCTTTCCTTTTTCTACTAAAGCAATTAGACTAACCTAGAATATTTAAGTTTTTTTTGTGGAATTAGAAAATTAAAATCCAAAACGGATGAAGATGAAATAATTTGTCATTATTCCAAATTCATTTATATATGTCACTGTTCAGAACATTATATAGGGATGAAGGCCGTAGCATGGGGTACATATGACTTTCAAAGTTATAGCTTACAGTTGATAATTCAATGTTGCCTCTGGTGGCCATGCACTTTTCGTCTTTTACATTCTTTCTTCTTATACTCTTTTAAATTAATTAAATAAATAAAAAAGGCCTTGCATGGGTTTTCACTCACAGATATATGGGCTAGGCTAGCTCGGAACTAAAAGCTTTCAACGTGTACTTCAGTGCTTGTCAAAATCACCGTAACAAAACTAGGTTATAGTACTTAATTTAGGTTATCGATGACTGCCAACTAAAACGTGTCACAAAATTGTTGCGTCTGTTACACAAATGAAAGACAAAAAGATAGAGTATGCATAAGTTATCGTGTCGATAATGAGTCGATTGCTTAAGAATGTCCGACTCCCGTTGTACACTATCCTAAAAACAATATTGCTCCCTCTACGACATTGAAGGATACGAATAATCTGTTTTCCAAGATGAAATAGACGAACTCCGCGATGAGGTGCTTGCAAGCGGAGCGGCGATGAACGCAAGTGAAATTTGAATTAAGAACAATGGAGGAAGAAGAAGATTTTTGAGTGATTTCGGTAGTATTTCACTCAGAAATCCAAGACTTATTTATAACAGAACCGACATCCAATGGTCAAGTCTTTTCGAAAAGTTTCCGACCCTTTTAACCGTCTTTAGACCGCTGAGACGAAGCTTCTTTTGGTTTGAAGAGATGCGGCGGTTTTGATTGTTTTCCGGCGGATGCAGGCGCGGGTGCGGGTGTGGGCATGGGTTGATGCGTTGCACCACCCGCTAAGTTGGTCTTTCTCTAGCCCTTCAATAGCTATATAACTATTATGGTCCTTACATCTTGATAAATATATTAATATTTTAATGTTTATGACAAGATGCATAATCCTTAGGCAATTGATGCCTCATTCATTATTTCATATTCCAACAGCCCCCCACATAAATGAGCATTTGCTTAGTGATCTTAATTCAATGAAATATTGTTGTATTGGTTGAAGTAGTACGATGACCTTGAACTTTCCTAGTGATTATCTATAGGACTTACTAACGAATCACTAGACTGAGTTGTCCTTGAACTTTAAGTCTTTCTGTTTAAGTCTGAACCATAGATAACACATAATAATATTTCTTATTTTCCTTAGTTCTCTGTTTGTGTTCGTTTTTGTCATGAGCACCTGCTTGGTCTCATGAGTGTTTAGAGAATTTTGCATTACAACAAAAATACCCTATTACAACGTCCTTTTTACACGACTGCCCGTTGTAATAACGGTCCTTCCAGGCCCGCTGTAATAGATGTCAATTTTACAACGTTCACAAAATGCCCTTTGTAATAGATGCCAATCTTACAACGGTCACAAAATACCCGTTGTAAGAGGTGCCAATTTTACAACGGTCATAACGCCCGTTGTAATAGGTGTCAATTTTACAACGGTCAAAAAATGCCCGTTGTAATAGGTGCCAATTTTACAACGGTTGTAAAATGCCCGTTGTAAGCGATGCCAATTTTACAACAATCATGAAATGCCCGTTGTAATAAATGTCTGTTGCCAATTTTGGATAATCAATAATTATGCTTTCTTAAAATTAATATTTATTATTTATCAATATTTAATAATTAATCATTAATAAAATTATATTAATCATAGGTTACTAATTACTAATTATAATATTATATTACTAATTACTAATCATTGATAATATTATATTATTTATTAATATTTAATAATTAATCGTTAATAATATTATATTGATCATTTATAACTTATAATAATTAATGATTATTAATAAATAATCACTAATTACTAATTATTAACCTTTTTAGTTTACCAGCTGTAATAGGTGCTAATTTTCAACAACTCTTAACTGATCATTGTTTTCTTCGATTATCCAATATCTTAGACATCGTAGGAGGATAATAATCATTCAATAATTAATTATAAATATTAATTATTATTATTATTGACAATTAATAAATAAGAATTATACTAGTTAGAATAAATAAATAAGAATTATAATAATAATTAATTATTGATAATGTACATACGTGCGTTTTATACTAGTTAGAATAAATAAAATAATTATTTTATTTAGTGAATGTAGAAATAAAATATAGATGAAATATTTTACAAAGTAGAAATTATTATAATTAATTTAGATATTAATTTGTAAACTTTAAGTCGGATGGCCCATCGGCATATTTTTATATACGGACGTTTTCAAGCTCGAACGAGGAGTTAATTGTCATTGAGTAAACGGTTTTATAAAAGAATTAAATAAACCTTTTTATTACTAAATAAAACTATTACCACCATCGAGCCCGAAGCCCATTGTTTGTTTATTTAATCCAGCCTGACCCTTTCCTTCCTCTCGTTCTTCAGCCAAAATCAACTAAAACCCTAATTCCCTTTTTGCTCAAAATCATAGATCGAGCGAGCTAGAGTCGAGCAGGGCTGCGAGTCGAGGCTAGGGTAGCTCGTGAGTGCTTATGGCGGACGGCGACAAAGCAGGTGGAGGATTTTTTTTATTAACCCGCTCCTCACCAGTGAACTACTCATCCCACCTTGCCAGCTCCGAAACTGAGCCGTTAGCCACTCATCAACCCTCAAGCCGACCCAGCAGCCTCCAATCGGGTACCGACAGTGTCCTCAATTCTGTCTTCGAATCGAACGATTCAGAATTTGGCTTTCGACGTTCCGAGATGAACCAGGTTTCGCTCGCCGGTACTGTTCAGATCTATGAACGACACGTGTTCTTGTGCTACAAGAACCTTCGGGTCTGGCCTTCTCATGTTGAGGCTGCCGAGTTCGACCGGTTGCCTAGGCTGCTGACTACTGCGCTTAAGGCTAAGAAGAGTGAGATAGCAAAGAAGGTAAAATCGTCTTTTAATTATCCGTTATATTTTGGATAATCGTATTTAATAGTATTCCAAAGCAAGCGAGAAGCATGATCGGTCATATATACTTGATTGGGTTTTTAAAATTGGGTGTTATTTTACTGGGCATGCTGAGAATTGTCCAAATAGATTTTCCCTTATTTATAACCATCTACTTATTTAAATGCAAATAAAAGCTTCTTTTACAAATCAACTTAAAAGAATATTTTAGATGCTTTTATTCATTGATGCAGATATACAGAAGCCTAATTCGCTTGACATTTCTAGTTTTGAACCATCCTTTAATAGTGTTCAATCCATCAATACAAACAAAAACCACGATTCGCCTGACATTTCTGCAATTGTAGCATTAGGAAGAAGTGCTTACTTTAATGAATTCGTAAATTGGGTATATGTATCTTCCTTTTAGCTTAATAAATTTGTATTTCCTCTGTATGTGGAATTGGTTTTCAACTAATTCTTCTATATATCCATGACCAAACTGTCAATGAAATTAAGGCTATCGGTTGTATGAATGCAATTCATATTAGCCTCTTTCTCTGATTTAGTTTGGGATGCTTACCACTGCATTTTCTTTGTTTTGTTTACCATTACCACCAACAATCCACGGCAAAATGCTATAGTTTGGAGTAATGTTAAAATGAAATTCATATTTTTACATAGACATCATTTAGCAATGAAAACTAATGAGCTTTTTGGTTTTTCTGTATAGATTTGTTTCTAAGATATACTCTTAATGCAGCGGTTCTCATTTTTATCGGTTCATATATCACTATATATATCTCTTGATATGTTTGTGGCAAACACGTGTGATATATTTGCATTAGTGTGAATGAAGCATGGACTGAGTTGGAAGTGAAACTGGAATTAATAACATCGATCAGAAAGAGTTCACTATACAACATTGAATAAAGCAAAGAAGATGTGTGTTTTACATAGTAAAGTTTTTTAAAGGATTACAACATCCAAACGAAATTAATATATGCAGCCACTATTGACTATTGTTTTGTGAACATTTTGTTCTGGTAAAACTTCCCTCTTTGGATTCCTAGCAGCGGTGGTAATATTAGTATTTTCCACTTCTTTTTCATCCTAAGAACAACGATATGTCAACAGTTTGTTATATGAGTGTGTCAAATATAAATACAATGCTCCATGTTGTTAAATTAAACAAATTAAAATTATGCGTCTGATAGTAATTAGAATGTCCACACTTGACCAATTTTTTCAAATGGAAAACAAAGGAAACTCCACTATATTTTCCAAATGTATACTAACTTCCCACTGTTTGCACTGTTAAAAAAAGCAACAATCTAATCTATAACCAGAAAACCAAGATAGCACCAACTACCCATGTGCAAGGCACGAGTCTCTACTAGTTCTTTATAACAGATAGAAAACTGTTCTTTTGACATAAAATGAGAGAACGAGTCCCTATATATGTTGCTTTTGGCCATGCTTACTCGTTTGTGTTAGGATATGCATGTTTATCATTCTAACACACACACATATGTATGTATGTAATTTACATTATCTTTGTATGTATTGCAGGACATAGCAGAAGCAAAGGAATTTTTGAAGAAAAAAGGTGTTATGTGGGTTTTGATTAACTAAAATATTATGGTTCAAGGTTTGCTTCAATGTCGTTCGGTCTAAATTTTAAATCTTGTGTTATTATTTGTATGTACTACGTGTTATGTTAGCTTAGGGTTGTATTCGATGTTTTGTAACTATGTAAAATATTATGAATGATGTGAGTAGATAAATCTTTTTGTTATTTTGAAATATGAATTTCTTTTGCTATTTTTAGTAAATATGAATAAATATGGTTGTCATTAGTATAATAATATTATTTCAATTCAAATTAGTTTATAATTTACACGTGCATTGTAGTAGTTTTTTTTTCTCATTTGATTTTTTATAATAACGGGCAAAAACAGTTGCGAAAGACCCTTTTGCAATGGGCAAAAACAGTTGTAAAAGGATTAATTGCAACGAACAAAAATAGTTGTAAAAGACCTTTTCGCAACGGGCAAAAACCGTTGTAAAAGACCCATATTGCAACGGGAAATAACCGTTGTAAAATCCATCCACTCTATTACAACATCACATAATACAGTGGACCTAGGTCCGTTGCGAAACCCCTATTACAACGGGCAATGCCCGTTGTAAAAGGGGTATTTTGTTTTAGTGTTGGCCTCTGTAATTCTCCTTGAGGTGGTGACTTCACACCCACATAGGTATCCTATAAGGAGTATCCAACAAAACACCACTTGGTTCCCTTGAAAACCAAGTATAAACATATTAAAAGCTAAGCTTACCCTTTCTCCGGCAGATTGTGCACCGACTTATTATAGAAATGGTTAGGACGTTACCGGTGCTACTGAGTTTATCTGAACTTTGTTGTCCCTTTAAACCTAGATCATGAGATCTCCAGTCGACTAGGTTGGGTTTCCATTAAGGGAAATTTGTCTTCTACTACAAACCTTAAGTCCATTCCCATCGATAAAATTTTTCCTTTCTCATTAGGCAAGCATTTTGTTAGTGGATTTGCAATGTTATCATTTGACCTCACATAGTCAACAGTGATAACTCATTAGAAAGAAGCTGTTTGATAGTCTTGTGTCCACGACGAATATGTCTAGACTTTCCATTATAGAGTTTATTATTGGCTCTTCCAGTAGAAGATTGACTATCGCAATGTATGCTTATTGAAGGCACATGTTTTTCCAACTTGGAATATCTTCTAAGAAACCTCGAAGCCATTCTGCTTCTTCGGAGGCTTTGTCCAAGTAGATCTTGCTATGCAAGTATGTTTGGAAGATTTCCAAGATACTGCCCCATTTGCTAAAGTGAACACATATCCATTTATGGATTTTTGTCTGCTGACTCAGTCATTCAGTTTGCATCGTAACATCCTTCTACTACAGATGGATATCCAGAATAACGCAGTCCATAATTCTATGTGTAACTTGTTAGTCCATGAGGAGTTGGTTTTGATGACAACAACCTTAAAATAAGATTATAAAATATAAATACAAATATTAGTGTTTAGATATATATGTATATGCAGGATATATATACAGGTACCAAAGAATGAAGACTGTACAGTATAGAGATTCAAGAACTGATGAACTCAACATCGAAGATATCAAGATTCAAGACTCATGAGTATCAAGATTATCAAGAGTTCAAGATTTCAAGATATGTAATTTAGTTAGGAATTTTGTTAAAACTCCTAGAAAAGCACTGACATCTTAAAATCCATTTTATTCGTGGAATGGAATCCACTTCAATCCCGTTAAAGGGATGGAACCCTAAGTAGGATGGAACCTACGAAAAATCTAGTGGAACATTGTTTTGTATCCACTAACTTTTATTCAAATGTTTTACAAAATTATATCTTGTTTTCAAAATGATTTCAAAATCTTCCTTTTTAAATCAAAAACATATATCATGGTTTTAAAATACTTTTAGCCTCAAAATAATCTTTATTTTCAATATCAAAATTATCCTTGGTTTTAAACTATCTTTTAATTAATTCAACTTTTAATATTTATACTAAGATTTAAATATAAAATTATAGTAAAATTTTATATATACCAAAATATTATTCTCTATACTTATTTATGTATTTTAACTATAGTTAAGTAATTTTATAAAGTTTAAAATAGTTTTAATACAAGATAGAAGTTATTTTCAAAGAAAAACAAATTACCAAAAATAACTTAGGCCTGTCGACAACCCCAAGGAACCCTTGTCGACAAGGTGACAGTTAATTTCAAAAGTTTGAATTTCAAAGGAAGTGTCTATTCGTCATATCCTTTCACGAATGGACATAGCTGGTATTCTACTATAAATAAGGGTTGTTTTAAACGAATTTATTATCATATTTTCTCTGATTTCACTCCTCTTCTTCTTCCACATTTCTTTATATACATTTTTACCATTACTCTACCGAAATCACCATTGAATCTAACTAGATCATCTCTGGTTTGATTCTCTATCACTATCTAAACAAGATCTCAGTGCTATTCAGAGTTATAGACTTCTTTGTAATCAATCAAGCGAGAAAATGTGTGATTGTAGCTTGGAAAATCAATCGGGTGAACTTGTTGCCCGTAAAATCAAGTATCTCTACCCAGAGGATTGTGAATCTGGAGCGGTGTACCTCGTGGCCTTGAAATCGATGGTGTAATTGTAAGAATTGATTTTGAAAGGAAATCCGTACTTGAGTTGCGGGACTGGATGTAGGGTAACTCCGAACCAGTATAAAATCCAGTGTGTTCTTTCCTATATTGCTTTTACTTTATATCTGCATCTGTGTTTGATTCTGTGATCATATCTGTGTCTGAATATTGCATACATTTGTGTTCAAATTAATATAAACTTAAAAATAATTAGTAATTCCTTAAAACACTATTCATCCCCCTCTAGTGTTAATTCTAGCCTTAAGATCCATAATCCGCATTTCTTACATTTGGTATCAGAGCGAGGTTTTCAAAGTTTCATAATATGAATTTTGAAACAGTTTTTAAAATGGCTATGTTTGAAAAACTTGTTAATACTAGTTTAGAAATATTCAGATCATCACTATCTCATAAGTCTGCATATAATCGATATTCAAATTCAAGTTGTCTACCAAAATTGTATGATGTGCAGGAAACATGCTTTATGGGTGTTGAGGAATCAATCCACAATGGACAAATTGTGCAGATCAAAAAGAATAAATGGATACTCGATAGTGGATGCTCTAGACACATGACTGGTAACCCGGATATGCTGAATGATATAATATACAAAGACAGATGACTGGTTAACTTTGGAGACAACTCAAAAGGATATGTGATTGGCATCAGCAATGTCGGTAACTCTGAAACTCCTATTATTACTAATGTTTTGCTAGTTAAGAATCAGAAACATAATCTGCTAAGTATTAGTCAACTTTGCGATAAAGGATATAAAATTAAATTTGAAAAAGATAAGTGTCACATTGAAGATAATAATTCAACCATAATATTTGAGGGAAATAGGAAAAAGAATATTTATATTCTTAGTATGAAAATTTCAAATGATAACCTATGTCTTTTGGCAAATACAAGTGACCCTTGGATTTGGCATAAGAGATTTGGGCATTTGAATTTCAAACTTTTATCTAGACTGTCAAAACATGATCTAGTAAGAGGTCTCCCTAAAATGAATTTTAAAGTAGATAGTTTATGTGATGCATGTCAATTAGGAAAACTTAGAAAAAGTTCCTTTAAATCACAGTAAATATGTTTTTGTAATTGTAGATGATTATTCTATATTTACATGGACAATATTTTTGAAACATAAAAGTGATACTTTTGAAAGTTTTAAGAACTTTACAAAAAGGATTCAAAATCAACTTTCTGTAAAAATTATAACCATCCGTAGTGATCACGGTGGTGAATTTGAAAATGAAAAGTTTGAGGAATTCTGCAATAAAAAGGGAATAACTCACAATTTTTCATTTCCAAGAACTCCACAACAAAACGGAGTAGTAGAACGTAAAAATAGGACGATTCAAGAGTGTGCGAGAACTATGCTTTCAGATAGTAAATTACTAAAATATTTTTGGGCAGAAGCAGTTGCTACCGCCTGTTATATTTTAAACAGTATTTTAATTAGACCATTAACTGATAAGACATCTTATGAACTTCTTCACGGAAAGAAACCTAAGGTATCTTATTTTAGAATTTTTGGAAGTAAATGTTTTATTTTAAATACAAAAGATAACTTAGATAAATTTGATCCTAAATCCGACAAAGGTATCTTTATCGGATATTCTAATAGAAGTAAAGCATACAGAGTGTTCAATTTAAGAACTAACACCATCGAAGAAACAATGCATGTTTCATTCGATGAAAATCTAAAAAAATTTGAAGATAGAAATGATGAAGAGGATTTAATTACTCAAAATCAGGAGTCAACTAAAACTAATAATGAAATTAATCATCCTAATAAAAAGATTAAACTTTTAAAAGATCATCCTATAGAAAATATACTAGGAGATATGCAATCTGTTGTTACAACTAGACATCAACTAAGTAAAATGAGCAATGTAGCCTTTATATCAACTATTGAACCCAAAAATCCTAAAGAAGCATCAACTGATGATTCATGGATTTTGGCTATGCAAGAAGAACTAAATCAATTCACTAGAAATGATGTGTGAGAACTTGTTCCTAGACCTAAAAATAAAACTATAATTGGAACTAAATGGGTTTATAAAAATAAAAAGAATGAACAAGGTGAGGTCATTAGAAATAAAGCCCGGTTAGTCGCTCAAGGTTATTGTCAAGGAGAAGGAATAGATTGTGATGAAACTTTTGCTCCCGTAGCAAGATTAGAAGCCATTAGGATTCTACTTGCTTTCGCAAATCATAATAATTTCAAATTATTTCAAATGGATGTTAAAAGTGCCTTTTTAAATGGATTTGTAAAAGAGAAAGTATATGATGAACAACCACCACTTTTTGAAGATGAAAAATTACCAAATCATGTTTACAAACTTAAGAAAGCTCTATATGGTCTAAAACAAGCTCCTAGAGCCTGGTATGATAGACTAAGATCTTATTTATTTCAATCAAACTTTGAAATTGGTAAAGTAGATAATACCCTTTTTTACTAAAAGAAATAAAAATGATATTCAACTAGTACAAGTTTACGTAGATGATATCATTTTCGGATCAACTAATTTTGAAATGAATAAAGAATTTTTTGAAATAATGACAAAAGAGTTTGAGATGAGTCATATAGGTGAATTAAACTTCTTTCTAGGATTGCAAATAAAATAATTAGATAATGGTATCTTTATCAGTCAAGAAAAATATGCTAAAGACCTAGTTAGTAAATTTGGTTTGACTACTGCAAGTGGAAAACCCACTCCCATGGCAACCAATGAGTACCTAAGTAAAGAAGATCTCTCAAAAGATGTATATCAAAAATCATATAGAGGAATGATTGGATCACTACTCTATATCACTGCTAATAGACCTGATATCATGCATAGTGTTTGTCTCTGTGCAAGATATCAATCCCAACCTAAAGAGACCCACTTAAAGGCTGTAAAACGTATCATAAGATATGTTAAACACACCTTTGATTATGGCTTATTTTATCCTAAAAATGATTCTTTTGGATTAATATCTTACTGTGATGCTGACTATGCTGGTTGTAAATCAGACCGAAAAGTACAAGTGGAACTTGTCACTTTTTGGGGCATTCTCTGGTTTCGTGGTTTAGTAAAAAGCAAAACACAGTTTCTTTATCAACAACCGAAGCAGAGTATATTTCTACTGCTTTGGCTTGTTCTCAAGTAATATATATGCAACAAACTTTAAAAGATTTTGGTTTAAATATCTCAAAATCACCAATTTATTGTGATAATACTAGTGCAATAAATTTATCCAAAAATCCTACTCATCATGCTCGAACTAAACATATTGATATCATACATCATTTTCTCAGAGATAATATAAGTAAGGAAGTAATTACTCTCGATTATATCAATTTCGAGAATCAAATTGCTGATTTCTTAACAAAACCGTTAAATGAATCTATATTTACTAAATTAAGAAGAGAATTAGGTATTTGTTCAATAACTGAAATATAGAATATAAATATATAACAAGTATAATTAAAATTAAATTAAAATAAATCAAATAGAAAAAATATAAGTACCTTGTCGACAACCCTCCTTTACCGTTGTCGACATATAACGTATTTTTTTCTTTTGAAATTTTCCCACCAAAATTCAAATGGGTGGTTATATATTCTTCTTATTTCGAAATTTTGTTCATTCTTTCTGTTTCTCTGTTCTAACTTCTAAAAACAATAAATCAATGGCCTTCTTCTCCAAATCAAACAAAAATTCAACCTTTTCGTTCCCTTCTCCTTCTACCGGACCATTTCAACGAACTACGCTTGCACGAGTGATGAAAATGGAGGATTCCTTGAAGGATACATTGCAACTTAGGACTGAAATTCAAGTGGTGCAAATCAGAATGGCCAAAGAACAAGAACGACAAGGCAAAATCCTTAGAAACTTGCAAAAGTTTCTAATGGACAATCACGCCAATCCCATCTTGATCGATGAAGAATCTTCAGGTGTTCAAGTGCAAGAGGACAGCGAGGAAGAAGAAGAAGAAGCCTCCATGGAAGAAGAGTACGCTGAAGATGACGACAAAGCTGTTTGCGTTGGCGAAGTGTCCTTTGACAAGGATGGAAATCTAGTCGAACAACGTGGAAATTTTTGTTTCCATTACCCAAATTGCTCGGTTCATAGATCTCCCATTGTCAAGGATACACATTAGTTTCTATTCTCTCTTTCTTATCGTTATTTGTAAATGATCTTACTTACGTTTTCTACGCAAATGTAAATATAACATTATATAATTAATAAATGATTTGTGTTCTTATATTGGAATTCTCACATTATCATTATTATAAATATTATCATATATGGATTCTTAGTTAGGATAGTTATTAAGGGCTAAGTTTTAGTTTTAGAATTAAGTGTTGATTATGTATGATAACACTATCATTATAATCACATGTAGTATAGTATTAGATTAAGGGGGAGTTGTATAGATTTAAACTTTGTTTTTGTTGATGACAAAGGGGGAGAAGTATAAAATAGTATAGTTAGGCATAAGTATAAAATAAGATAGTTAGGCATAGATTAAGGGGGAGTTATTAGTTTTAGGAGGAGTTATTAGGATAGAAGTAATATTTTATAAACAAAGGTTGTCATCATCAAAAAGGGGGAGATTGTTAGTCCATGAGGAGTTGGTTTTGATGACAACAACCTTAGAATAAGATTATAAAATATAAATACTAACATTAGTGTTTAGATATATATGTATATGCAGGATATATATACAGGTACCAAAGAATGAAGACTGTACAGTATAGAGATTCAAGAACTGATGAACTCAACATCGAAGGTATCAAGATTCAAGACTCATGGGTATCAAGATTATCAAGAGTTCAAGATTTCAAGATATGTAATTTAGTTAGGAATTTTGTTAAAACTCCTAGAAAAGCACTGGCATCTTAAAATCCATTTTATTCGTGGAATGGAATCCACTTCGAGCCCGTTAAAGGGATGGAATCCTAAGTAGGATGGAACCTACGAAAAATCTAGTGGAACATTGTTTTGTATCTACTAACTTTTATTCAAATGTTTTACAAAATTATATCTTGTTTAGATATATATGTAAATGTTTTATTTGTGGAATTTTCACCATTTTTTCATCTCGGGCTCCTGGCGGAGATGCTCTCGCTCGTAACAGTTTTACTAATAGAAAAAAGAGAATAAGTTCGACTGCTTAAACAAAATGAACCCTAAATTCAACTACAAAATTCACAAGCCCTAAATATACTTGCCAAAATTTTCCAACCGGAAACCCTAAAAACTTCTTAATTTCTTCTGCTTGTTTGAATCAGGTCCTTTTTTTTCTTTCTTTTTTTATGCAGTGAACATATTTTTTTTAGTTGTTTAAACCCGAAACGGGTTTTGAAGCGAATTTCAATCCGGTCAACCTCCAAATCGGGGCGGAATTGCGACATGTCGGTCGAAATTTCACACCATATTGAAACTTATATATGAACATTTTTTCATGTGCATGAACCATGTAACATTTGATACATTCATCTTAATGAATCACGTAACATCATACATGGCAATCCATAGTACAACTTTAAGTTGAAAAATAACGGGCAAAAAACTAATTAATGGCTTCCTCTCTCATCTTCATCGCCTGAATCTCTGCCGCCTCTCCCCTTCTCTTCCTCTGCTTATTTCTTTTATTAGGTCAGCTCCTTAGCGAGCGCCTCCTGGTGATTAGTATCTTCTCTCGAACTTAAGTGTTCGCTGCTGTTTTTAGGCGTAGTAATGGAATTGGGGGTTTTCTCTTTCAGTGGTGTCTTTCGGAGATCTTGCCCTTCCTTTTCTGCTATCGCCACTGCGTTGCTTGATGTGGTGGAACCTCCGCTGTCGGTGTGCTTTTCGTCTGACAGTTCGGTTGAGATCTCGGTGTTCTCGATTGGAGCTTTCAGCGATTTGGCTCGATTCAAATTTCTATTGGTAGATGGTGTGTTTATGGAGTTGTCTCCTTGCTTTGTGGAGTCGACTCGCTGCTCTCTTAGTTCATCGTCTCTGGCGAACCGGGATTTCACTACCCAGTTCGAGCCAAGGCTGATTATTGGGGCTTCGGTGGGTCTGTTGGAATTCGATCCTGCTGATTTTTGTTTTGGTTCGTTGGTTGGTGACTCTGTCAGATCTGACGATCTCGATGAGGTGGGTAGCTCGCTGAGGAAGACGGGAGAGTTGACCACTCCTGTCATGCCTCGTCTGCCGTTTGTGTGTGAGTTTGCGTGTGTTTGGCCGGTTGTAGAAGTTCAGTCCTTTGCTTCAGCTGTTGGCGTTGCGGAAGATAAAGATTTGACCGCTTTATCTTCTTGCCCATGCCAATTGGCTGTTGATGCTTTGGTTTCGAATATAGCTGGTCGTTCTTCTTATTCGGGGAGGTCTATATGTGGGATGTCTCTGGCTGTCAGTGCTGTTCTGGCTTCTGTGGTGGGTGAGGGGAATTCTTTGGTTTCGGTTGATGCTTGCCGATCCGATCCTGAAGTCGTAGGTTGGCAGGTAGGTTGTGAACTCTGCAGGCAGGTGAACATATATTTTTACTGCTCTTTTGGCTTTTATGGGATGCCTACTGGTGATGGGTGTTCGTTTGATTTGTTTTGCTTTTGTTGTATGAGCCATGACACACTAGTGTGTGTGCTCCCTGACATTGCCGTCTCTCTTGAGACCGGGAGTGTGTCAGGTCATTTTTGCCTATTGGCTTGGTTTCAACCTTCGGTTCCATTTCATTTTGCTGTCTGTCCCACCCTTCCTGGACACAGGTGTGTTGGTGGGCTCATTTCGGTCGAATAGGATGTATTCATCCCAGGCTTTTTGTTTGGGTTGTTTCGTTGGCTATTCGTTTTTGGTTTCCCTTGTTGAGTCTTGACGACACTATACCATTGTCGTCAACGACTTTGACTTTCTGGTCCAGGTTCCCTTTGGCTCGCTTCGATAGGACTTTTTCGTGTTTGATGAGGGAACGGAGCTCTTGGCTCGGGCGCTACTCTCGCTCTGCACGTATAGTGGCCATTATGGTCCACTATACGGACAGACTGAGGGTTAGTCAGCTCTTAAGCTTTTCATTTCCCTCTGCTTGGTCCGACTTGCGACTCTTACCTACTACGCGGGGCTGTTTTATTAGTGACAGTCCGGCATTGGTAAGACTCCCACAGCGATATAGGCTGCACTCTGTCTGCGCCCTTACATTGACCCGATCTGTTTCTGTTCTATCGTTCTCTCCCTTGTCCGTTGATTCGATTCCCTCCTTCTGCTCTCCTACGGCTGAGTCTCCTTCATCGTTACCGGTGCTGCTTAGCTCATGCCATTTAGAGTCTATTAGCTTGTCTGCTTCTTGCCTATCTGTTTGGTTTCTTCAGAAGCTTGGTATGAGTCTGTCTCGGTTTCCTTCCTATTATCGATTCCCACAGGCACATTCCTATCATCCGGACCTGGAGAGTTCCTCCTCCCTCTCCGGCTCTTCAGATTGCTTCCTACCTGTTTCTTCTATTTCTTCTTTTGTTACTTCTTTTTCTCTGTCCATATCCATTCCTCTCATGAGTAAGGATGAGATTGCGCTCCTTAACGAGCGTCTCGCATGCCTCTCTAGGAACTCTTCGCCTTCGCCTTCGCTACTTGAAGCCACTTTACCTTCGGCAGTGGGCTCGGGTCTTGAAGTATCTTTGGATACTTCTCATCAGCTTTCCGACTCTATCCCCAGGGCGTCTAGGCGCCGTTCGCGTAGAGTCCACTCTACTCCCCGCACCATTCGCACACGCTCTATAGCGGCGTCTGAGCAGATCGATCGATCTACCCAGTTTTCCCTTTACCTCGTCTGAGCTCTGTCCGGCTAGCTGTCTGTTCGCGATCTAAATGGAGAATTTGCTTTTTTGGAATGTCCGTGGTATTGGCAATGATGCGTCTTTGGCTAGGCTTAAACGCATTGTCAAGAAGCACTCGGTTGTCTTGGTCGCTCTCCTGGAACCCTTCCTAGGTCCGGAAGGCATTTCCAGTACCGTCTTATCTCTTGGATTTGGCGGTGGCTCTGCCAACGTATCGGGGAAGATTTGGATCTTATGGTCCAAATCTTTGTCGGTCCAGGCTGCTTTTGATTCCTCTCAGCTATTCTCTTTGGTCTGTTCGTCCCCTTCTTTTAGCTCTCCCTTTCTTTTCTCGGCGGTCTACGCCAAATGTGATCGGATGGAGAGGTTAGTCCTTTGGTCTGACATTTTAGGGCTCGACTCGTTGGGTTTCTCGACCTCTGTTATAGGTGGCGATTTCAATATCGTCACCTGCCAAGCGGAAAAACGGGGAGGAGCCGTCATCAACCGGGTAGCGATGGCGGATTTCAACTCGTTCATTGTCAGCTCTGGCCTTTCTAAGCTGCCTTTTGTTGGGTCTGCTTTCACCTGGTCCAACAACCAGGAGGGACCCAACCGTATCCTTTCCCGACTGGATCGTGTTTTCGGGTCGGAAGGGTGGCTTCGTCTTCCGTTTTCCTTCTCGATCGCGCATCTCCATCGGTCGTTCTCTGATCATGCTCCTTTGGTTGTTCGCTGCTCGCCCCGTTCTTTAACAGGCCCATCTTCTTTTCGTTTCCAGAGCATGTGGAGATCTCACCATTCCTTTTTTCAAGTTGTGGCCGAGTCTTGGAGCGCTCCTCTTGCTGCTTCTCCCTGTGAGCTATTCAGTCGTAAGCTAAAGCGGTTGAAAGCTTGCCTTAAGGTTTGGAATCTTCAGGTCTTCAAGAATATTTTCGACCGCGTTCGCTTGGCCGAAGAATCTCTTATTGCTGCTGAATCCCTTCTTGACGAGGAACCTAACGAGGCTAACAAGGAGGCTTGGGCTCTTGTTCAAACCATTTTCTCCTCGGAACTTCGTATCGAGAATGACTACCTTCGACATAAGGCTAGAATCAAATGGGTTGTCGTCGGTGACTCTAACTCTAAATTCTTCCATTCCACTATTCGTAAGAAGAATCACCTCCTCACCATTCGTGAGATTTTGCGTCCGGATCAATCTGTGGCCTCTTCGCCAGAAGATGTTAAAGAGACCGTTCTGTCCCATTTTCAATCCTTTTTGGGTTCTCCATCGGTCTCGGTTTCTGACCCGTCTCTGATGGCTTTTATTCCTCGGGTTGTGATGTCTCCGGAAAGGGACGCTCTCGCAGAACTCCCAACCGCAGAGGAGATTCGTGCTTCTGTTTTTGCCCTAAGCAAGGATAGTGCCAACGGTCCAGACGGCTTCAATGGTGTTTTTTTCAGGTGTGCCTGGTCTATTATTCAGGAGGATTTTTGCCTTGCTGTCCAGTCCTTTTTTTCTGGAGGGTCCCTGCCTTCTGGTTGGACTTCTACCAACCTCATCCTTATTCCAAAATGCGAGCATCCGAGGTCCTGTATGGATTTCCAGCCTATCAGTCTCTGCAACTTTTCGAACAAAGTGATTTCTAAAATTCTGGCTTCTCGCTTGGCTCCCTTCCTTGAACGAATTATCTCGCCTTCTCAGGCGGGTTTTGTCAAAGGACGGTTGATTACTGACAACGTCCTTCTCGCTTAGGAACTTTTTCCCAGATCGACCGAAAGACCAGGGGTTCTAATGTTGTCTTCAAACTGGATATGGCTAAGGCCTACGATCGTATGTCCTGGTTTTTCATCATCAAGGTCTTAAGAGCCTTCGGCTTCCCCGAACAACTTATTGACTTGGTGTGGAGGCTCATCTCCAACTGTTGGTTTTCGGTGCTCATCAATGGTTCGGCCAATGGTTACTTTAAGGTAGGCAGGGGTTTACGTCAGGGAGACCCTCTCTCGCCTTCTCTCTTTGTGATCGCGGCAGAGGCATTCGTTCGCGGTCTCCAATCCTTAACTATCTACGGCCAGATTCAGCGCTTCGGGATTCTAAGGGGTTTCCCCCTAATCTCTTCCCTATCCTTCGCTGATGATGTTGTTATTTTCTCTAATGGCAGTGTCTCGTCTGTCCAGCGGCTCCTCAGGTTTCTTCATCAATATGAGCGGGCTTCGGGCCAGTTAGTCAACCCCGCCAAAAGCTGCTTTGTTCATGCGAAAGATTTGCCCCCCGCTCGAGCTTCTTGGATCGAGTCGGTTTCGGGCTTCAAGGAAGCCGCTCTCCCTCTTCCGTACCTGGGTGTTGTGCTGTACCGCGGAAGAAAGATCAATGCTATTTTTGACCCCTTGACTGATAAAGTAAGGGGAAAAATCTTACGCTGGAATGCTTCTCTTTTATCTCAAGCTGGAAGACTTGTTCTTATCAAGTCCGTATTGGACTCGATGGGAACTCATGTTTTCGCGGCTATGACCCCTACCTCGTCTTTCTTTCGTTCGTACCGATCTCTGGCTTCTTCTTTTTCTGGGGCAACAAGGACAGTGTCCGTCGACACCATTGGGTGTCGTGGGACGTGGTCTGTCGACCCAAAAATGAAGGGGGACTGGGTCTGCGCAACCCTAAGGACCTTTGCGCAGCTTTTGCCTGTAAATTATGGCACAGATTTGGTGCTAACAACTCCCTTTGGGCATCTTTCCTTCATGCGAAATACCGCAGTCTTGCGGGCACAAATTTCTCGGGCTCTCCGTCTTTTGCTAGTGAGACCTGGAAACACATGCAGTCAGTGAAACAGTTTTCTGACTCTCATGGTGGATCTTCAGGATGGGATGGCTCTTCCTTTTCCATTCTGAAAGCTTGGTCTTCGATTAGAACCCAAGAACCGATTCGCCCTGCTTTTTCCTTCATCTGGGACTCTCGTATTCCCCCTAAAGTCTCCACTTTGATGTGGCGTATTCTCCATGATGGATTGCCTCTTGACGAGAACCTCCAATCTATCGGTATTCCTTTCGTTTCTCGATGTAGATGCTGCGGCATCGGGGACTCCGAATCCAGGAACCATTTGTTCTTTAGTGGTTATTCTACCAGATGTTGCTGGAATTACTTTGGAAACCTTCTTGCCATTAGTCGGTCGGCCAACTCGCCCTCGGATCTCCGTAACTCATGGTGGTCTGGGAACGCTGGTAAGACTCTTCGTGCTATCGTTTTCCGCTTGATTCCATGCCTCATCTGCTGGCACCTCTAGTGCGCGCGGAATAAGGCAACCTTCGAGAACACTCGAATGGACCCCCCCTCTATTATTCGGTGTGTGAGGAACGACGTATATCTCGCTTTCCGTGGTAGACCTTTTAGGGGCCGTTTGAGTTCCCGAGCGGAGCGTCTTGTTGGTCTACTCTCTATCTCGTGTGATTTGTCTCAAGCTCGGTTGGGAATAGGCTGATCTATGTTTTCGAGCGTTGGTCGGCTCATGACGCTCTGTCCCCCCCTCCCTTTCCTGTTGGTTTTTAATGTGTTTGTTAGTTTCACAGTTACAGGTTTCTTTGGCTATCCTTTGGCCGGGGTCGTGAACTAGTTGACTAGTTTCGGGGACCGGCTCCCTTTTATCTGCTAGTTCTTTGGTGGTTTTCTCCTGCTCTATGACTAGTTCGGGTGATCTTTCTTCTGATTTTTGCTGGTGATTGGTCGGTGGTCACGTTTGGGCTGCCCAGCTTGGCTCTGTCTCCTCCCCGGGGTATTCGATTCATTTGGCTGGGAGTCTTGGCTTCATCGCTTCTGGCTCTCTATCTTGAAGTGGGCAACCCCTGGTCCTACTTTTATTGCGCCTTACTGGTAGCTCTCTTTTTGGGTTGGTTTGGTGGTCTGGCCTTATCCTCTTGGACAAGGCGGGTTTGTGTTTGGTGGTCTGGCCTTATCCTCTTGGTCAAGGCGGGTTTGTGATTGGTGGTGGTCTGGTTTTTCCTTCTTCTGCTGCTTCTTCGGGTGGTGTTGTTGTACTCTCCTTTTGTTTCTTTTACTGTTGTCTTAGCTTTGCTTGTCCGCTGTTTGTTAGCGGTTTTGGTGTTGTACAGTCCTTCGGTTTTCTTTGTTTCTTGTTTTCCTGTAAGCCATCGGAGAAAGGCGTTTTTTCTCCTGTTAGTTATATATTCTTTTCTTAAAAAAAAAAAAAAAATACATGGCAATCAAGCATCTAAAACGTATGGTCATTGTCCATCATGGACAATGAATTTGAAAATGTGAAGCTTTACACTGTTTTGTTTTGTTCTAAGTGTGTGAGAGACAAATCTTGAAAATTTATGCTTGATTAATTGTCTTGTTGGACCAGCGCCAAAACTTTTTCAACATATATTCATGCGATTCTTAAGCTTGTTCACATGGATTATATATTTTACCTGAACACATGCGGGTTACTGCTCTAAAGTATCACCAAATTCCAATATGGGATTACCATGCAACACACTGCTTCATTATTAACCTTTGTTGCTTGTGCACTTTTAGTTCCTTGTTTAGACGTGACTTCATGATTTCTTTTCCCTTCATTACCGATAGTATCTTGTTACATAACATTTTCTTATGTATATATTAAAAAGTTCAGAGAGAATTTGTACGCTTGACAGTGTCTACGTCAATGATAAAAGTGGGCAAGTTTTATATTCCAAGGATGTTCCATCTTGGTATACGAGAGGATGGGAGTAGCTCACTTTATTTCTTACAAAGAATTCCTATGGTATCTGTTCACCTTCCTTTTATATGAACGTACATTTATTTAGCGTATGTTGATATGGTCATCCACACTTATCAAGGACCTTATTATCAAAGCTTATCAAACACAGATGCTTTCTTTATACCATGTTATCATATTCCTTTGATCGGTCATCGTTTATATTGTTCAATAACTGTTGTATATATACTGAAAGTCATACTATATATGACCATAAAGCTTCCGCTGATAGGCATAATGTGCACATTCATTAAATTAACTTGTGTGCATTTTTTAATACGCATGAATCATACATCCGATCAAGATCAACCGAAAGCCACAGTTTTGACTAATTTGGTATTCCATATGCATTCAGCTTGATGTTACCCTAAAATAGCATATAATGTCCATACGAATGTGCTTTCCTTTTTCTTCTAAAGCAAGTAGACTAACCTAGAATATTTAAGTTTTTTTGTGGAATTAGCAAATTAAAATCCAAAATGGATGAAGATGAAAATAATTTGACATCATTCCAAAATTATTTATGTCACCGTTTAGAACGTTATAGGGATGAAGGCCGTAGTATGGGGTACATATGACTAGCAAAGTTATAGCTTACAGTTGATAATTCAATGTTGCCTCTGGTGGCCATGTACTTTTCGTCTTTTAGATTCTTTCTTCTTATACTCTTTTTAATTAATTAAATAAAAAAGGCCTGGCAGAGGTTTTTCACTCACAGATATATGGGCTAGGGCTAGCTCGGAACTAAAAGTTTTCAATGTGTACTTCAGTGCTTGTCAAAATCACTGTAACAAAACTAGGTTATAGTACTTAATTTAGGTGATCGATGAGTGCCGGCTTAAACGTGTCACAAAATTATTGCGTCTGATACACAAATGAAAGACAGGAAGGTAGAGTATGCGATATGGTATGTTACCTCGTTGATAAGAGGTCGATTGCTTAAGAATGTCCAAGGCTTACTGTACACTATTTCCTTGAAACAATATTGCTTTTTCTATACGGCATTGAAGAATATGAGCAATCTGTTTTTCAAGATGAAACGGGCGAACTACGCAATGCAGTGCTTGCAAGCAGAGCGGCGACGAACGTAAGAAGTATCTGAGTTAAGAATAGTGGAGGAAGAAGAAGATTTCTGAGTTATTTCGGTAGCATTTCAATCAAAAATCCGATACCTATTTATAACAGAACTGTCATTCAACAGTCATGTCTTTTCGAAAAGGTTGCGACCCTTTTTAACCATCTTTAGACCATTGAGCTAATGCTTTTTTTGATTTGAAGAGATGTGACGGTTTTGACCCTTTTTCCGATGGGCGTAGACGCGAACCGAGCATGGGCGTGGGGTGGTGCGCTGCACCACCCGCTAAGTTGGTCTTCCTCTAACCCATTAATAACTATATAACTAACATGGTCCTCAGATCTTTATATACATATACATATAAATACATACATACACACACACCCCACACACACACAGATATATATATATATATATATATATATATATATATATATTAAAATCTTATCGTTTATGACAAGATGTAGGACTATTCATATTCTCTAGGCAATTAGTGCCTCATTCATTATTTCATTTTCCAAAATCCCCCACATGAATGAGCATTTGCTTAGCGATCTTAATACAATGTAATATTATTGTATTGGTTGAAGTAACACGAAGGCCTTGAACATTCCTAGTGATTATCTATATGACTTACCGACGAATCAGTAGATCAAGTTGTCCTTGAACCGTAAGTCTGAACCATAGATAACATACAATAATATTTCTTATTTTGCTTGGTTCCCTGTTTGTGTTCGTTTTTTCCATGAACACCTGCTTGGTCTCATGAGTGTTTAGAGAATTTTGACCTTTGTAATTCTCCTTGAGGTGGCGACTTCACACTCACGTAGGTGATTCTATAAGGAGTACCCCGCAATACACCACTTGGTTCTCTTGAAAACCAAGTATAGACATCATTAAAAGCTAAGCTTACCCTTTCTCCGGCAGGTTGTGCACTGACTTATCATAGGAATGGTTCGAACGTTACTAGTGCTACTGAGTTTACCCTGAACTTAATTGTCCCTTTGAACCTAGACCATGGGATCTCCAGTCGACTAGGTTGGGTTTCCATTGAGGAAAATTTGTCTTATACCATAGGCCCTAAGCCTATTCCCATCGATAAGATTTTTCCTTTCTCTCTAAGCATGCCTTTTGTTAGTGGATGCGCAATGTTATCATTTGACCTTACATAGTCAACAGTGATAACTTCATTAGAGAGAAGCTGTCTGATAGTCTTGTGTCTACGATGAATATATCTGGACTTTCCATTGTAGAGTTTACTATTGACTCTTCCAATAGCAGATTGACTATCACAATTTATGCTTATTGGAGGCAAATTTTTTTTCCAACTTGGAATATCTTATAAGAAACCTCGAAGTCATTCTGCTTCTTCTAAGGCTTTGTCCAAGACAATAAATTCCGATTGCATTGTAGATCTTGCTATGTAAGTTCGTTTGGAAGATTTCCATGATACTACCCCATTTGCCAAAGCGAACACATATTCGCTTGTGGATTTTGTGTCTATTGATCCAGTTATTCAGTTTGCATCACAATATCCTTCTACTACACATGGATATCTAGAAAATGTAGTCCATAATTCTGTGTGCACTTCAGGTATCCTAATACTCGAATTATGGCTTTCCAGTGATTCTTTCTTGGGTTGCTCGTATATTGGCTTTACTTACAGTACAAGCTATATCTGGTCTAGTACAGTTCATGACATACATGATGCTGCCTAGTATATGAGAATATTCAAGTTGGTAAATGTTATCACTGCTATTTTTGACCTAATTTTGATTTAAGTCTACAGGTATTTTGCAACAATTATATTATGCTGCTTAACTTTTTCGAGTATTTTCTAAATATAGTGTGACTGAGATAATCCTTATGGATTTTTATGTATTCTTGCTCCAAGGATTACATCAACAATTCCCAATTCCCAGGTCTTTCATTTCATATCTGACGGAGAACATATTTTTCGTTGATTTTATTATCTCCTTGTTGCTTCCTAATATGAGTAGATCATCTACATAATGACACATAATAAAATAACCTTTGTCTATATTTTTGGTATAAACGCATTTGTCACATTCGTTTATGCAAAATCCATTTAATATCATTGTTTTTTCAAACTTTACATGTCATTGTTTTGGTGCTTGTTTAAGCCCATATAACGATTTTATTAATCTACAAACCTTTCCATCATTTCCTGTTTTTAGGAAACCCTTAGGCTGTTTTATGTATATTTCTTCTTCTATTTCATCATTTAAAAATTCTAATATGGATGCAATTGCTATCAGCATTCTAGTGGATGTTATTCGCATTACAGGCGAGTATGTGTAAAAGTAGTCCAACTCTTCCTTTTGCCTATAACCTTGTTTAACAAGTCGTGCTTTGTACTTGTCTATTAGCCATCGGGTTTTAGTTTTCTTTTAAATATCTATTTATTACCTAATGCTTTGCATCCTAGAGGTTGATTTACTAATTCCCATGTGTGATTATTCATAATGGATTCAATCTCATTGTTAATGGCTTCCTTCTAGAAAAGGGCCTCAAAGGAGGACATTGCTTGATTATATGTTAGGGGTTCATTTTCTAACATTAAGGTAGAAGTCTGGTCCAAAGGCTTTTGAATTATGTTGCCTTTTACTTCTTCTTGGTTCTTCCGATTGTTGATCATTATCTTGTTGTGCGTTTTCACAAGTTTGTTCTTTAGTACTCTTATATGGATTAGAATTTTCTATTTCTCTTTGCCTCTTTTGAACATTGTGCTTAATAGATTGTATTAAAGGGTAAATATGTTCGAAAAATCTAGCATTTCTCGACTCAATGATTATATTGTCATGAATATCATTGATTTCAGACATGTACTAGGAATCGATATGCATCACTATTTTGCGCATATCCCATGAATACACAATCTATTGTTTTTGGTCCAATTTTGACCTTCTTAGGTTTAGAAATTTCTACTTTGGCAAGGCACCCCCACACTTTTAATTATTTGTATGATAGTGGTTTGTTCTTCCAAATTTCTTGTGGGGATTTGGATGTTTTCTTTCTAGGTATTTTATTCAGTATGTGATTGATAGTCAATATAGCTTCTCCCCAGAAGTTATCTAGCAAACCGGAGCTAATTAGTAAGGCATTCATCATTTTTTAAGGGTTTTGTTTTACCTTTTGGAAATTATATTAGACTGAGGTGAATATGGAGTCGTAGTTTACTGTATAATACCATTTTGGGCACAAAATTCCTCAAATGAAAATTCATATTCCCTTCCTCTATCGCTCCTTAAAGCTTTGATTTTCTTATTGAGTTGATTTTCAACTTCAGCCTTATAGTTTTTAAACATATCAAATGCCTCATCTTTTGTTCTAAGAAGGTATATATAACAATACCTTGTACAATTGTCTATAAACGTGACGAAGTATCTCTTTCTTCCTCTAGTTTGACACATTTTCAAATCACATACATCTGTGTTTTAAATATAGAGGTTCAGTGTCTCTTTCAACATGATGAAATGAAGTTCTTGTCAGTCCGCACAGATTTCACATTTATCACTAGAATTTATTTTACATTTTGGTATAAATTCTATATTAACCAGTTTTCGTAATATATCGAAATTTACATGACCTAATCTAGCATGCCATATGTTAGAAGAGTCAACAAGATAAGTAGAAGATTCAGTTTATTCATATCAATATTTGGTACAATAGTGGTCACATTCACTTTAAATAAACAATCACTCACATAATCCTTTCCCACACACACTCCATTCTCCGACAACACAAACTTATGAGCTATAATGGTGAGTTTGAAACCATGTTTGCTACACCAACCCAGAAATAATGTTTTTGCGGATTTCTGGAACATGAGGAACATCAGTTAACATAAGTTTCTTTCCAGAAGTCAGTTTTAGCACAATCTTTCTCTTGCCTTCGACCTTTGATGTGGATGAATTACCCGTGAACAGTTTTCATCCTCAGTAGCAATTTTCTAGGTTGTAAACATCCACTTATTTGCACATATGTGTCTAGTACTCCTGTGTCTACAAACCATTCCTTCGAGTTACCAACCAGGTTACATTCGGACATCACTGCAGATAGATCTATATCAGAAACGCCATCTCAATTTTTAGCCATGTTTGCTTCTGATTTTTTCTTCTTAGGTGCATGAAATTCGGTTGCTTTATGTCCCTTCTTTCCCTAGTTATGGCATGAACCTTGAAATTTCTTTAACTGCTTAGGAGCGTGCTCACGTTTCCTTTTGTTGGGTTTCTCTACCTCGACCACCGTAACCTTACCTGTCATGATATGTGAAGTCTTTTTTTAAATTTTCTGTTGTCCTCTTCAACTCTCAGTCGAACTACAAGTTCTTCCATTGTCATCTCCTTGCGCTTGTGCTTAAGGTAGTTTTTGAAATCTTTCCATAATGGAGGAAGTTTCTCAATTGTAGTAGCAAACTGAATGGATTCGATGAGTATCATTCCGTCATCATTTAGTTCATGGATAATAACTTGTCGTTCTTGGATCTGGCTGATTACTTCCTTAGCATTAACCATTTTGAAGTCCAGAATTTTTCCTGCTATGAACTTCCTTATGGTTGCATCTTCTATTTTGTATTTCTTGTCTAAGGCCAACCATAGTTCTTTGGAAGTTGCTGTAATAGTCTTGAAACAATTACAAGTGCTAATTGCCACAATACGCCTTAAGCGGCCACGTGGACAAGATGTGGGACTATTCATATGCCCTAGGCAATTAGGCCTCATTCATTATATCATTTTCCAATAGCCTGTCCTTAGTATAACCTTAAATGTTGGTCAACTTTAGTCATGTTATGTTATCTTGATTATTAATCTTTATTAATAATTGGAATAGTAACACAATTTTTGGTCCGAACATGAAGTTCTGAAAATACCCTTACATGCAAACAAGAGGCTAGGAGTTCGAATCCCACTGAAAACAAGGATTATCATCTATTTTTAAATGAAAGTTTTGGAACGTAAATAAATTTACAAGTTCAAAACCTTGTTCTAGAAAAAAAAGCACAATCTTATTCTTATATTTTCCAGTTTTGCTTTTGTTAAAAAATACGTAGAAATTTTAAATTTAATACTTTTACATGGGTTTTTAATATGCACGTGCACTTCATGTGCCATAAAATCTTGTCACGAGTGTTGAAAAATGCAACTTTATTGAAATATTAAAATTGACCTTTACACAAGGTTCAAAATAAATCGGTTGCCTACCCTTGTAAACATGAATATGCATAATTAAAATACACGAGTGGAGAATAAGTTATAGGTTAATTATATTCATGCACTAATAATCACTTAACATAAACCAAAAAATATAGTAAACTAGTATACATCAAAAATTATTTTATGCACCATTTATTATGCCAAATTATCCTTGTTTTCATTATCTTCTCTCTTTAAAACTTAAAATTCATTTACATAAATCTAGGAACAATAACACTAAATTAACTTAAAATTGAATAAAATGAACTTTAATTTTTAGTACTAACATTATAACTTGTTTAATTTTTTTATAAATTTTTAAATAATTTTAACAAATTAACTCTAATTTAAGAAAAAAGATAAAATACTTTCAAATTTAAGTAGTTAGAAGCAAAAGTTGCGTTAACTGATATTTTAGATTTAACGATTGATAAATTCATTAACTTCTTCATCAAAATGTACAGATTTAATCGAACATCATTAACTTTAATCTTTTAATTTTATGGGTTCTAAGAAAAATTAAACATGCAACTAAAATGGACAGCTTTGGAAGATATTTTAATAGCAAAATAATGGTGTATGTTAAATGATTTTTGGTGTAAGAATATAATTAGCCTAAGTTATATGATTATTCTTGAATAAGTGATATGTTTTAAAAGCTGCATCAATTGTTGCATCCTTGCATCCCTCTTATGTTTCATCCTTAAAAGTATTACTAATTGCTTGCTTCAACTTGATGTACACAACTATATCAAACCTGCTACAAATATTGCTTCTATACCATGTTACAAATAGAATTCAAATATCAAGTTAGAAATAATTGAATAAACAAAATATAAAATAAGTAAGAAGAGAGAGAAAAAAAGAAAACAAATATAATTAGTGGACTACATCTTAATTATATGAGATGTTGAATAAATCCAAATACATCACTCTAACATATATGTGTATTACTTTGAGTATAAGTAAATATAAAAACCAAAGTATCGAATAATGGGTCATAATAATGCACCTAATCCTATTTATTACTCTTCAACACCCCCCTTAAACGTAAAATGTGTAGCAACTGATGTTCGCTAAAGCACAAAATGAGCACAGAAGAAATACTAGTAAGTAATGTTAGCAAACCATTAAAATTTGTGAACGAAATGTTGAGTGCTACTATAGAGTAAAAGTCAAATATTAGCTTCAATCTAATTGGTAGACAACTGTATAAAAATGAAATAGCTAGGGCTGTTATGGTAACGGTAAATTTACCATTACTATACCATTACCAGCCAATCGGTTACCATTTTAAAGTAAATTTAGTATACTAGTATAATCGATATGGTAACGGTAAATTTACCAATTTTTATGGTAAAATATTGGTAATATTTTTTCAAAACCAGCGGTAATGGTAATTTACCAGTCCATTCATAATACATTGATATTCATGTAAGATGTTGTATTAGGGGCATTTAGAAGCAAGAAAATAGTTCAATTTATTTCAGTAATTCAACTCAAATTGTGATAAATACACTTCTTTTCTATGTCCATTATTAAGTGACCCAATGAGATATATAATAAAGCATCGTTCGGTGTAAAAATATATCAACTTATTTTTTTTAGACAAACGGTAATTTACCATTACCAGTGCAACGGTAACCAATTTATCGGTATACCAGGCATCGTTATACCAGTCAATCGGTAACGGTAACGGTAAACAATTTTAGTTTACCAGTAAAAACGGTATGGTAACGATATTTACAAAATGGTAACGGTAACCATTACCATAACGGCCCTAGAAATAGCAGTGAGATCCAAAGTTGAAGTCCGAGAATGGGAATAATGTCTAGTTTCATTGGCCTTGCAAGCTCGGTATAGACATTGGACAATATAAACATTGGCGACCTCTAATATAAACATTAGCCATTATAAACATTGGCGGCCAAAGGGAGGATTTCAAAGAAACCCCATCTAGGGAAAGAGGATATGTTATCGAAGTATTTGTAGTTAACCTAATAGGTGCGAGGGATAATCCGCCTATTCCTTTGGTGATTGGAAACATGTCCAAATAGAAATTAGCTATAGTCAGAATCCGAAAATAAAAAACGGGAATAAGGAAATTCCTATAGGGATGGAGGCGGAATTCCAATCAGAATTTCTGAGTCAAAATCCAGAAGAGAAAAATGGAAATAGGAAATTTCTTATAGGATTGGAAATGAAGTTGCAATCAAGATTCATTATTGTCATTGTCGGATGTCTAACGTCGATCAGGAAGAATATCATAACCAAACAAAATTCTCCAACTCTTGTGAATCGGTTCATATTGGTGGCAATGCCTGCAGCCTTCTTGTGATCTGCCTAATGTTCTATCAATCTTCATTTAATAAATCAAGGCCCTAATGTTCTAATCCTCTTCTATAAATGACAAATAGAACAACCTACTCGCGAAGAATTATGGGTGCATTTTTTTTCGCTAAGAAGTTCTGAATGAAAATTCGAAAACAATAATCAGAACTTTTGTTACTGTTTATCGTTTAATAACTTTCTGATTCAGACTGCTTATTCAAAATTAAGCGTGCAACGCTTTATAGCCTCAACATTCACAAATAATAATAAGTTTAAAAATTTAACATTTAAAAATTATAATAAATTCAAAATTTTTAAAATAACATTAGAGATTCCAAAATTTAAAAATTCAAATTCTTAAAGTTCAAACATGTAAAACTCCAATTTTTAAAATTTTAAGATTTTAAAATTAGCAAGTTCAAGTGTTCTAAATTTTATTTTTAGAATTTAAATTGTCTAGCATTCAAATTTCTCTTAATTCAAACATTTTATAACTTAAAATATTTAAATTTAAATTTGTAATCTTTCAAATTTCTTCTTTAATAATCATCATTGTTTAAAAGACCAACTAATGAAAAATGGGTATTATTGTCGAAAGAACCATATTTTTTTAATACTAACCCTACATCCAAGTTCTAAATTCGCCTTCTATAACTGTTGTTTCTTCCTAGTACTCTAAGATCGCCAAACTACTAAGCTATGATAACAATGAATAGAGAATCCTAAATTATCCAAACCTTAATGGATTTTGCCATTATGGAGTTGTCTGAAATCTTTATTCCTACAATAAAATAGGTAATAAGTTTTTTATGTATTAAACTATTTCATCAATGATTTGTTTATCCTAAGTTTTAATTAAAAAGTGGAGTTCGTACACATTCTCGATGACTGTTACTTCTATTATGTGTTTTCTTTGGAACAACAGATGCTAAAGAATGTGTATGCATTATTTCTACAATATTGTAAATTTTATTTCGATCCTGGATTCAGTCCATTGCCAATGTTTGGACCAATCATGAAACACTAACTTTTATCCATTTTATGGTAGGTTGAATTTTTAACTTCTTGGGTTTGATTGGTTTTAATGATATTTATGCTTATGCGATTTAGAGGTAAGCAAGATTTAAGCAGCTATCTACTTTTTAAATGTTTTTTGTTTGCATTTTTGATTGGAAATGTACAAGTTTAGATGAGTTTTATGTTAATAAAGCTCAACTTAATTGAAAAAGGCACAACTAAATCTAAACCGAGTTTACACTAATGTTAACTACGTCAGCTACCATGTCTCCTAATTTTTTATTGGGGTTTGTATTTCCCTTCTAATCGATTGCAGCATCGATATATTTGTTTAGATGAATCTTATACTTTAGCTTTCCACTTACATAAATAATCGTATTTCGTATCATTTACAATTATTGTGTAGTATATGAAATAGGTAATTAATGATAAGAATATGCTAATTAGCTCTTTTTGTTCGGATGATTTGTACATATTTTGGTGTTGCGTTCATATTTTATCAAAGGCTTGCAAGTATAATTTGTATCGTCTGTTGTTATGTCCTACTAAGTTATCTCCATTGTTTATTATACAAGGTTATATAATACGTTTATCTGTCCATATTGTTTACTATACAAATTTACATATATATATATTCCATTTATGTGTATATATTGTATGTTCAATCATTTCATATGAAATAGTTTTCATATTATCAATTTTATCATACATTGAAAATCAACTTTATTTAAATCAAATGACTTATAATTTAAAACATGTTGATTTGCATATTGTTAATGAATAAATTTGTCAACACCAAAAGTGTATAAAAGATGGATTAATCGAAGAGTAGCTTCTTCGATGCTGGTCGAAGTCATCGCAGTCGTTGGTTGAGATGTGCATGATTCTATGTCCATTGCAACTCTTTATTCAATCATCGAAGATGGAGTCATGCACAATACAGTATAGGGTCGAAGTCAATGTGCGACTTTAATAGTAAGTTCAAATATGTTATGCATGATTAAGGTCGAAGTTAGGCTGTAGTCAAAGTCAAATATGTAGGTCCCGGACTTGAATATGGTCGATACGATATGCTTGTTTGTGTTCAAAGTCAAAAAGAAAATTATGATCGAAGACAAATATGCTAGTCGTAAATCATAGTCCATATGCTATGCAATTGTTTGATTTCCAATTCTTTATGTGTACAAGACCCAAGTATTACAATCGACAAAATCCTCAAATTGATTTAGGTTTTACAAAGTTGAAAACATGTAAGAAGCGAGGAGGGAGAATTCAGTCCCCTCCACAAAGCCCCTAGGTACATATTTCTAGGGTTTGACAAGTGGTAGGCTTCGACATCCATTGGCTTTGGCATTAATTGCATCGTGAAACACCAAGGCTGGTACTTTATCGGCTTTGACATTAGAAGTGTCGTCGAACATCAAGACCAGCATCCTTGTATTCACATAGCTAAACTTCAACACTGGTTTAATAGAGTTGATAGTCGGTATCTCTAAACTCGACGCTAATGGTCTCTTCTTCATTGAACGACTTTCATTATCACCACATATTAACATTGGTGAAAGGTGGCATTAGTAAAAGTGGCTTCGACAACCCTTTTGGATGTATTGATGGTTCTCGACATGGCTAATGAATGTTGGCGGCGAAGACTCCATATCTTGTGACCTTCTTTGATTGATGGTTGGCAGCATTGTGGGCATTGACTGTGGCGATATTGGTGATCCTCGATGTCGATATTCGGTGGTTGACAAAATGCGGTATTAACAATACTTGTGGACATTGATGACGATAGTCATCAACATTGCATATGTAGATTTGCAGTGTCTTTTGAGGGCATTTATGAGAATCGATGCTATAACAATATTGACCTTCAATGACATTCATACATTATGGTTCCTCTTTCAAAATGACTTCAATGAACGACGATGTCTCATTGAATGTATTATCATTATTTAACAACTTCAATCACATGCGGTGCTAAGCATGGATGTCATTGACAGCATCGGCGTTGATATGAGATGGTTTTATTCAACATTTTCTTCAAAATCATGACTCTTGACGTTAATTATAGTACCACTCAGCAGTCGTCATGATTCATGTTAGATGATGTTCACGCTTCATAGTTCTAGGCTTTATCGAGGCTAATGGATTCTATGTGATGTTGCTATTCTTCAGCGCTATTTCTTCAAACATCTTCGACGTCCTTTGAAAGCTAGTAATGACTTCGACAATGATAGCCATAGAGCAGTATTAGGGTCTTTATGGATATTGATAGTATCCAACATCAATATCGCTTCATATAGATATGCGACATCCTCTGAGTGCTGATAAAACATGCCGACGAAGTGCTGTGTTGAGCATTAATGAAGAGCAACGTAACACTGCATTCCTTTAATGTCATCAGTGAGAAATACCTTCGAAGTACTTATGAAGTGCGTCACTGCTTGCATGGTCTTGAGACTTCATGATGAGTGAAAGGTCATCACATGTCATCGAAGGTAGGCGACATGATGGATCTTGATATGAACGAAGTTTAATGTGGCGTGAAATGTTGTATGGTCGAATTGCGATCCTTCATGAGATGCGGAGTCCTCGATCCCTTCAATGCTTCGAAATCTGTATCAATTACAAAACTCGTTATTATGAAGGCCTAATTACTTATGCTTTCAATTAGGTTCGACATCATCTTCTTGGAGCTTAGAATTTGAAACTTTATCCTCTTGAGAAATTATGTAGATAACATTTTCCCCCCCGAAGTGTAGTAGAAGCATTGACTTTTCAAGTCAATAATCTCAAACATATTGTTTGCCACCTTTTGAATCTATTCAATTTGGTGGCATTGCTCTTTCTTCTACAATTTAAGCACAAACAAAGGAAGTCTTCAAGTTATTAAGATCATTTAACTTCTGAAATTTTACATATCCAAGTTGGTATTAACATACGACTTAATATCAATGTATTTTAGCATTACAGTATAACCCATATGACATTTGGTACTAATCTATTTATTTTCATGGTTTGATTGGTGCAACATCGTATTTAAATTTTTTTACGTTAATTATCATTCGAGCTTCCTATACATAACCATAAAAATTTTCCTTCATCATAAGTTTACCATTTGTGTTATTCTAGTCAACCCAAAAGTTCAAACTTTTCTTGTGAACCCGACATCGGTTATTCAACGGTCGTTGACTTATGATGAAGGACAGAGAGCTAGGCAAAAAACTCTTAAAGATGATTAGTACGGGCTCCGAAGCTTTACTTCCCGAGCTAATTCTTCTTTGGTTGTTCGAGATTGACTTGGTTGCTTCGAATGTATCGCAGAATTCACTTTTCAGAGCTTTAATTTGATGTAAGACATTATTTAGCACTTAGCTTGTTTTATCATTGTCATTTTATATCTAAACCTGAAATTTACTCCAATGATGGGTTAGTGATTTAAAATATTAACATTTCATCCGATGGAAAACTGGAAGAAATATCTGGTACTAATTCTGAAGAAAAGGTTAGGAAACCATTTTGTAATAAGAAGGCTAGGAATTCAGTATATTATCTATTGATAAGAAATCCAAGATTCCATCTTCCTGCAATAAGAAATCCATAATATTATCTGGTAATAAGAAATCTAAAACATTCTCCAATAATAAGAATGCCAGAAAACTATCTGGTAATAAGAAATCCATAATTCTATCTGATAATATGAGAAGACTAGAAATCCATATCTGGTAATAATAGAAAGACCGAAAATCCTTGTCTGGTCATTATAGGGAGCTAGAAATTCCATTCAATAATAATATGGAAACTTGAATCTCAAGAAAACCAAAAACTCAATAGGAAACCCAAAACCATCAAGAAAACCAACAAAAAAAATCAGGAATTCTCTTTGTCAAGAAATCATAAATCCAATTAAAAACTTAATCAAAAGTTTTTCAGAATTTCATTTGATAATAAAAAACTCAAAAATCCAATCAATACTAATAGAAAGTCAAAAAAACATCTAGTAGTAGCCAATAGGTTTGTAATTTTATCTGACACTATCTTTGTAGCGTTACCTAAAATGCTACATTGGGCGCCTTACAATGGACTAATAGCAACGAAGATTCCCGCTGCCTCTTGTTAGGAGATATATAGTTGTTAAGGTGTTTGTTATCTATTATTGTTATTACTATTATTATATTGGAGCCAAGTAGTTCCGTTCAACCATTAAACCGTTTAGCAAGTAGTTCTATTCGACCATCCAACCGTTCAGTAGGTGGTTCCCTTCAACCGTTCAGCTTTTAAGCCGTTCAGTAGGTAGTTCTGTTTGGTTGTTTAACCATTCAGTAGGTAATTCTGTTCGGCTGTTTGATTGTTCCGCGGGCCCAATTAGTTTAGTGATACTTATTATATAGACCTTCCTTTGAAGGCTTCCTTATTTCTAGGTCTAGATTAGATCTATTAGAAGTATGTTCTATTTCCTTGAACGAACCTATTCTTATCCTTCTAGTAAGGATTTTCTCTTTGCTTAGTTCCCTTTGCCTCCTCATTGGTCTTCAGTTTCTTTCGTATCCTTCTTCTTTGTCTCTTTTTGTGGGTATTGGACATCCTAGTCCTTTCTTTCTTTACCCCTTCTTGGGCTTTGCCTTTGCTTTGAGTTGTGGACATCTTCGTCCTTTTGCTTTTTGCCCCCTCTTGGGCTTTGCCTCTGCTTGAGTTGTGGACATCTTTGTACTTTTGCCTTTTGCCACTTCTGGAGCTTTGCCTTTGCTTTGAGTTATGAACATCTTCATCCTTTTTCCATTTGCCCCTTCTTGGGCTTTGCTTCTGTTTTGGGCTTTGGACATCTTTGACCTTTTTCATTTGTGCCCCTTCTCGGGATTTGTCTTTGCTTCAGATTCTGGACATCTTCGTCAATTCTGTTTGTTTGTGCCCCTTCTTGGGCTTCGCTTCTACTTTGAGTAGTGGACATCTCCATCATTTTTCCTTTTGCTCTTCTTTAGCTTTGTTTTTGTTTTGGGCTGTGGACATCTTTGCCCTTTTTCGTTTGTGCCCCTTCTTGGGCTTTGTCTTTGCTTCAGATTATGGACATCATCGTCCATTCTGTTTGTTTATGCCCCTTCTTGAGCTTTGTATTTGCTTTGAGTTATGGATGTCTTCATCCTTTTGCTTTTTTCCCTTATTGGGCTTTGCCTCTACTTTAAGTTGTGGACATCTTCGTCCTTTTGCTTTTTGCCCCTTCTTGGGTTTTGTCTTTGCTTTGACTTGTGGACATCTTCGTCCTTTTTCTTTTTTTTCCTTTCTTGGGCTTTTCTTATATTTTGGGCTTTGGACATCTTTGTCCTTTTTCGTTTGTGTCCCTTCTTGGGCTTTATCTTTGCTTCAGACTATGGACATCTTCATCCATTCTGTTTGTTTGTGCCCCTTCTTGGGCTTCACTTCTGCTTTGAATTGTGGACATCTTTGTCCTTTTTCTTTTTGCCGCTTCTTGGGCTTTTCTTCTGTTATCATTAGAAATCACTCCAACTTCGTCGAAACCTAAAAGAATACAAAGGAAGGATTTATGAAGAAAGATAGCAATAGCAAGACCTTTCAAAAGAGTCTAATGGAAGCTTCTACAAAAAAATTGATGAGCAATGGACTTTCGAAGAGGTTGAAAGGGGACGAGGCTACCCTTTCGTTCAGTTAACCCCTTCCGAAACAGTTGGTTCCGCATGCATTCATATAAGTTAAAAGCACCTTTCTAAGGTATTAGATAGGAAGCTCCCACATATATGCCAAACCTTTCGAAGCAGTTGGTTTCGCCATTGTTTACCTTTCGTAGAAGAATATTTGGCCAAAGCGACCCCTTCGAAAGCGTAGACCGACCTTTCGAATTGGTTGAAACCTTCCACGAATATGAAGGAGATCTCGCATATGACCAATGTTTCTTTCTCAAACACCATAAGATAGAGGTTTTGCATTAATCAACGGGGATGCTTTCGAAAGCTACCTTCCACTACTAAGCCTTCTACCATGCTTCAAGCCATTCGAAGCCCCAAAAATACCCCTTTCGACAGCAAAGAAAGCCAACATTCTTTCCTACTTACACAACGCATCAACAACAAGGTGAAGGATGCTTGTATACCTTTCGATGGAGTTGACAAGTTCCATTCAAAAGCGGAGTCAGAAGGGCGCCTTGAATTCAACGGTGACGAAAGGTCTTCAAGGCACGCTTTTGACTAAGTCGAAAGGACTGATGCGAAAGGGTCCAACCTGCACTTATAAATAAGACCCTAGGAGTATGGTTTGGAGGATCAGAATTCATTCACTCGATACTTGTTCTTTTCTTAAAATTGTAAACCCTAAATCCTTAAATCAAATTGGGGATTCCATTTCCTTGTAATACTTAAGCCTCTTGTATTCATGAAAAATTATTAATAAAGCAAGTGCATGGTGTTTTCAAATAGATAGGATCTGGTTCAATGTCATAAATGGATTCAACTATTGAGTGCTTGCATCAAAGCTTATCGAAGGGATACCTTTCGAAGGAAGAAAACCCTGCCGACATAATTAATACCCTTAGACACCATTAGGCCACAACCTTCAGTTACCTTAACCATATCAAAAGATGATTTTAAAGGAGTTCTAGATTACCTTGACTGATTCGAAAGGTGTTTTCGAAGAAGTCATTCTCACTTTCAATCCCACTTACCTCAACCATTTCGAATTGGGGTGTTGATGTTTGAAGGCTAATTTTCTATTGGTTAGAAAATTGCCAAAAATGCAATAATAAAAATAACCGCAAGCGCACGGTGTACAATTTTAGTACGTGGCGAGATGGGTCGATCCACAGGGAATTGAATTGATTTCAAATTCTACTCAATCAAATTAACCAAAGAGTTTAGGTTTGTTTGAAAAATAAGAAAGATAGAAAAAATTAAACTAGACAAAAGTGAATTAAAATATGAGTTTAAATGACAATTTAGAGGCAAATTCACTCTCATACTCTTACATAAATCAACACAAGAACAATCTATGATCTCTCATTTTAATCTTAAGTAGAATTAGTGAGGTATTTATCATAAGTATGGTCTATTTATGTTATTAATTAACATAACTTAAACCATCAAACTATAATACAACAACTAAAACCACTTATCAATTGTAATAAAAATGAACATGAAGTCAAAGCAAAAGCTATTTTAAGTATGATCTATTTACTATTTTGTTTAGTAACATTGATCATCAAATTTTGTTTCTCCTTTAATTCCATGATCAAATCAATTAGTTATATGATGATGTAAATTGTGTTTATGTTAGATTAAGCATAGCCCATTTGTGATTACAACATTGGCTATTAAATTCCCTAATAAACTTACATCAACATCCAACCTTTCATGAAGCATAAAAAGAGATCATAAATCATAGAATATGTTGAATTTTCATAATTTTAAGAGAGCTTCATTACCCCTATATTGAATGGGTTTAGCTACTCATTTGTGTTATTATTTCAACACATGTAAATTTCAACATAGAAGACAAAATAAAGTGCAAGCTAATTTAAATAAAAAGAGAGCTAAACTACTTGCATAAATTAAATATAAGCTACTATGATGAATGGAAAGAGAGCATGTAAATAGAAATGAGCATAAAATAAAATAAAAGCATATAGAAAAGAAGAAGAAGAGGCTTAGGAAGCCATTTTATTTCTCATATAATTTGTTGCTACAACTTTCATAATATGATAAGAATATAAAAAAATTACTTGAACATAAGAGGGTTATTTATACATGGATAAATCCCTAATCCAAATTTTAGGGGACTACCAAAATGCCCCTTAGGAAGTGTGGTCTCCAAGTTATCATTAGTAAGTAATTAATCCTCCATTAAATGTGCATGTGCTTTTAATCCCCACTAACATGTGCATTAGCTCTTAATTGTAGATCATGGTAAGTGGGTAGGTGGGGTCATCCATGATTACATGAATTCATTTATTTCCATCTTCATTTGCCTTCTAAGTCTTGTGCATGCATATTTTCATGAAGGCTTCTTCCATTTTCCATCCAAATTCCTATAAATAAACTAAAATGTGCAAATAAATATTCCCAAAATTAATACATGCACAAAATTACCATTTTGCCCCCAAATGAAGATGAATGAATGATGGTTTGATGGCATTTGGATTTTGGTAAAAACATGTAAAAATACCCAATTATGACATTTATTTAAATAAAAGTAGATTAAATATGGAAGTAAAAATATGCACTTTTACGTGCACATCGGTTGACAAGATATCTTATTAACATTTTTGGCACTAGAAGGAGGAGTTGAACCTCCAACTTTGTTGAATTCCCAACCTTACTTTTCTCTATCCTTATTTCATTCCAAGTTAACTCTAAACCGTTTACCATAATGCTTAGCAAAGTCAAAAAATCCAAGCAAGGATCTTCAGAACCACACTTGGCTAGGTCCTCTAATAAAATTGTTGAAGATTCAAGGCTATATGAAGAACAAATGTTAAGATTGGAAGCTTTAAAAGTCATGAAAAAGAAGGGAGATGAATCTTATGATCCAAAAAATTGGAACCTAAACCCTTTCCACATTGGCCCTACACCCATCTTTGCTTTAGGAGAAGCAAGATGCAAAGGTGATAATTTGTTTGTTTAAACGAAGAAGGCTATCCAGTGCTATGCAAAAGGGACTATCTTTGAAGAAGGAACGATGGCTGCTTATTACGCCTTTGCTAAAAAATGGCATCCAGTGACAAGTGGATCATTACCTATATACGAGCGTCGAAAGGTTTTAAAAGGAAATTTGGTCGTTGAGAACGAAGTTCCCAAATCAAGCAATAATAAAGTTAGAAATCAGCCTCAACAGACAAGCTTCAAATCAAGACTCCCTAAAGAGTGCAACCTGACTACATCAATCGAGAACATCAACATATTAACAAGGGAGGAACTCGACTATTGGCCATCCAAAATAAAAAGCCCAAATATGAAAAAAATATAGGAGGATCTTACTGTCATTATCATATAATGAACGGGCATGAAACCAATCAATGTAGAGCTCTCGAAGGAATGATTATCAACTTTTTCATAAAAGGAAAAATAAATAGATTTGTAAAACAATCCTAGTCGAATTCAATAAAGCACCTCTTTTCTATGAGATATCTACATGGTCGAGAGTAGAATTCTCCTAATACTTAGAAACTACCTTAAATGGTTATAAGCCTTTGTCCACGCCAAGTTAGCCATGTTAATGCGCCTCCTGGAGGGAGATTAGAGTAAACATTTATTCGCGCCATGCTATGGCCAGGTCAAGGCACCGACCAGCCTTCAGTCCCGCCTATAAGGCCTGACTGGAGCACCTCCTAGAGGGAGGACATAGTAAGCCCTTGATCCTGCCATGCTATGGTCTGGTCAAGGCACCAAACAAGCCTTTAGCCCTGCCTATAAGGCTTGGCTGGAGTGCCTCCTGGAGGGAGGTCGGGTAAGTCCTTGGGTCCTGCTTGTGGATAAGCTAACCAAGCACACTAGACAACGACGGACTAAGAAGTCCAAGCCCGAGAAGTGGCACACAAAACAGCAACAACAATATAAAGCCCAATGGCCCATGTCGAAAGAATCAAAAAGAAAAGAGGGGACACAAAGCAAAAGATTTAAACAATCAACGTTAAAAGAGAGAAACATATTCTTAGTTTTCTACAACTTTCGGACGATACTTCCCGAATTACGAATTTAAGGCCTTTGGCTAATTTTTAAAAGATGATTTCTGGATTTCACTCACTAATACCCAAATCTGGGTTTTGAGTCTCATGTTATTTCAAGTCTCCTGTTATGGACTTTTGGTCTTCTATTAATTTTCAGATAATAATTTTTGCATCTTTCTCAATACCCGAATCTGGGTCTCGAGTCTAGAACTATTAACTTCTGGACTTCACTTATCGAACCGTTACACAAATATGAGTTTTGGATCTTCTATTATTATATCTAGAAGAAGATTTATGGACTTCTATTATTAATGCCAGATCTAAATTTTTGATCCTCTGTTATTTCTGTAATCAGATTTCCAATCTTCTATTAATACAGCCAGAGCTGAAATTATGAACTTCTCTCATTATTATCAAAACTGGATACAGGGGCTTCTATTATCGTCGAACGAGAATTTCTGGTCCAATATTATTCCCCATCGTGGATTTCTTGCCATTTATTATCTGAAGATAATAATCTATTAATCCCATTATTCCCGAAATTAGAATTCTGGAATTTTATTATCATAAATTCCAATATTATCTCCAATAATGTTATAAGCAAACTACTGGACATATTTTTCATAAACTTCAGGCTAATGATAAGAAATGTTGCCTACTTTATACTTTGCAGGAAAATAAGATTGATGAGGAAGACTGAATTATTCAACAAACACAAAAGAAAACTGTAGTTAAAGCTATCAAGAGTCAAATTCAGAAACAACATTACGAGTACAGGAATGGACAACAAACTAGGTGATATTTACATAATTTACAAAATTATTTACAAGAATATTATATGACATAGTGTATACATCAAAGGTTCTGGACAACCTTATTTAAATTCTCAACAAGTAAAGGATCAACAATATGTCGAATCGCGATGCAAAGAATTTCTTTGAGCTTCTTTTCCTTCTTTTCCTTCTTCTTAATTTCGTCAGCATTATCAATAGATTCAGTACGGGTCTTTAAAGCATGATTGAAAGCGTTGTTAGCACCCTTAGGGATCTTATTTTGTCTTTCTGAATCAGCGTTGCGTTTTTGAAGAAGATATTTTTCATGTTCAAGCCTTTGGATTTTGGCTGCATACTCATTGATGTGTTGCGAATACCTCACTTTCTGTTGATCGTCAAAATATCTCATCATTTCAAATTTAACCTTTCTACACCATTTACCTACCTCCTTCTTGTCTAAACCTAGGGGAGGGTTTGTTATAGCAGGGAATTTTTGAATAGCTAAAGATGAAGACCTTGTCGATTTCACAACAGATGAGGTAACTGGATAAGTTGGTAAATTAATATTTGGAATGTCGCCTCCCATGATAAATTATAAGGATTTACACTGAGCTTGAATATCTTTTAATTTTATCTCTAAATCGCTTACTTATTGGAAAAGCTTAGACATCTCATGATCAAAGTCGGTCGAAAGGTCTGATTTAATTTGTCGTTTCAATTGGGAAACTATTTCGTCTTTATTCTTCATATCGGCTTCGAGACTAGTGATTTGATCATTAAGGTCTCTAATAATCGCCTTTTGAAGCAAAAATTTCTTACGCCATTCCAATGCTTCGCTATTACCTTGAAGTCGGATGGACAAAGGATCTTTAAATAGGCTTCTCTTCTCAAGATCCGCCACTAACTTATCTCTAATACTGGTGAAACGAGATAACAGATGGTGTGATAGCTAATTGTAATTCCTATTCAAATAAACAAAAAATAATTTAATATCCAGAAAACAAATTTGTTTTATTACAATAATAGAGGTTATAATTCAAAAAGAAATAAAACAAATGGTATAATATCAATGTTATAATTATATACTTGCTTTGCTCTATCACAATTAAAGTCTATAAACAACATTTTTAACTTTATTCAAAGAGTTAGCCGAAAGGGTGATGGTCGATTCAAAAGTGGAATTAAATCCTTCTGGGGTAATAACCGAGGGACATTTAGTATAATCCCATTCTCCGGCTGGAGGACTATCACATCCACAAATCAATTTTTTATGATATGCACAGATTTCCTTAAGGAGCCTCTCCTTTTCTTCGCCCAAAAAATCAAAGCGAAGGCGGGGATGTTGCATATAAGCTTCTGCAGATCTCTAAGAAAACAATATCTAGCCAATCTTGAAGACTTCAAGAGCGAGGCCTTTTCTAAGTAATCTCTTCTTAATTTGACGTATTTGCCTATGTAATCCCTAGGAACAAGGCTGCTTAAGAGACATTTATTCTATAATAATGTAATAAAATACGACTAAGTGTAAAAGAAAACTAATGCAGAAAATTTATAGATCAATATAATTACATGATTACAAATTTTCATATGGTTCGTATAAGATTGATTTTTTGAAAAACTTAGAATGAATTTATCCTTATAATATTTGAGTTTTCCTGGAGGCAATACGCAGGGAATTGGGTTGACTCAAGGTAGATTCCAGCAAGCCCCCGGATGTGGATCAGATCTAAATTCTTCTAAGTACCTCCTATGTAGATATTTAAGTAGACCTCTACTTAAATCACCCAAGTATGAAAAATCTATTATTGGATGCCTGCAATCAGGATATCTCTGTCCTCGATCAACATCAAAACGAGGGTTATCGATTCTCCATTCTCTTCTAAGAGCTTGTCATAGTGAAGGCGCACCCTTTTCAGTCGAGGGGCCGCTTCTTGATCTTTAAAAGATGCTAATACTGCAGTGCTTTTATTAAGCTTATATACTTGTCAGAAAGTGCATTGTGTTCTTTTAGCTGTTTATCTAACTCCCTATACAAGCTATTTATTTCTGCCTGTTTTCTTTCAAGCTTTGTTCTATAAAGATGACTGGATTTCTTCCTTATCTAACATAGAAAGATATTAGCCGATGTTATCTTGGAAGTGAAAGCCATTTTGACACAGAATTCCATACCTGAGAAATAAGGATTGAAGTTTGAAGGGTCTGCATATTCCCCTCTTGCTCTCCAGCATCAATGTCGGTGCCTTTTTCATGGAGATCGGAGGGTTCAGGAAATTCAGTTTTACCTGTTTCGCAGGAACTAGGATCAAGGATGAATTTATCTGAAGCCTTGGAAGTGTCATAATCACCCCCAGTGAGAGTCATCCTGATCGCCCCCATTACTGCCAGAACCCTGACATCTATCATATATATCAGGGCTATCATCGTCATTGTCATCGTCATTGCCACCTTTTCAATAACTAATTCATCATCTTCATCGTCTCCCTCCTTGTCTGAATTGGAATTTCCTTCTATATAAGGGACTTTGAAAGATAGGAACTTTGACGCATCAATTTTTTCCTATCAAGGACCTCAATCCCTTGATCCATTTCCTTGATTTTGTCCATGAAACATTTAGCGAATATAGGATCGAGTGGGGAAAGCTTAAATCTGGGGACTTCTCTATTTTGTTGGAGTAAGCTAGCATGAGTGCATCCTTATAAGAATTTACGACGATGTCATTCAGAGAAGTGTTCAGAAATTATGACACCTTTTGCTTAGCCTCGGAGATGGTTTTGATGTCCATGGTCAAAGAATTCTTTTTCTCATCCAATTTCTTCTTGAAAAATGTACATCTCTTCTTGAGGGAAACGTGTTAAGCATTCATCCTGGCCTTTTCTTCCTTCGACTCTTTTAGAGTCATTTTCAAAGACAAAACCTCATTGGCTAAGATTTGTCTAGCCTTCCTTTCCTCAGAAATTGTAGTTTCCGCTTGAACAAGAGAAGTATTCAATCTTCTTTATTCCCTCACTGCGTTATCTTTAGCAGCAGTGAGGGAAGTAATCTGGTTACATAGAGTTGAAACTTCTTCTTTGAGCTTAGCTGTCCTAGCGGAAGACCTTGAAATGTTTTCTTGGAGGGAGTACCAACTTTTGAAGATCTGAAAGAAAAAGTAAAACGTAAGTCAAGATTCAATATAAAATGGTGATAAGAAAATCAAGTAGTATGGAACATACCAGAAGTTGTTGTTCGATGAGAGATCGACAATGTCTTGTCGGATCGGGTATAGAGGAAAGTTGTTGAATAGAAGTGAATGATGAAGAATTCATAAATGATTGTACAACCTTCTCAAAATTATTTGGAGAAACCGGTGATGGGGGTCTAGAGGGGTTCAACTCCTAAGAGGGAGTTGAAGTGCCTAAATCCTTTTGCATCTACTCAATGCCGCCGAGAGAATCAGACACAGCTATATGAGACATGTGAAAGAATTATTCTAGGTTGGCTAGTAGTGGCATCCAGAGTAGGACCTTCTAGAGATTTGCTTACATCAATAAGTTCACCCTCTTTTGGAGGAAGAGAAGACTGGACATTGGCAGTTTTAATTTTCTTGGAAGGACCTGCAGTAGTCACTCCGCTCAATTTTCTTTTAACGATCATCCCCGACCTAGGAATGGCCTAGGTCAGAGCTAAAGCACTAGAGTCCGAAGATAGAGGGAGTGGATCTCTTGTGGATAGTTTAGGCAAAGGAGCAGCTGTTAAAACTAAAAAGCGTAGGTTAGCAAAGCAATCTAAGGAGTAATGTAACAGTAAGTTACAAACGGTATACTTAAGTTTACCAGGTTGGTCGAGACAAATGGGAGACAAAGATTAAAAGGTTTTTGGGGTCACCCAAGGATAAGAAGTGTTTGCTTTTGGAAATATGTTAGACAAAAGGAGGTTGTCCGAGAATCCTCTGGCCTTCTAGAAGGAGAGAATATTTCTGAAGGTTGCTGGGAGTTAGCAATGTGAGCCTATTCTCGATATTGTTTCAGGCAGCGGTTAATAGCTTCATAATTCTCTTACCTTCATCTTCAAGATCCCTGGGAGCAGGGCCTAATAAGGAAACATAATTCAGCAAAAGAAAATAATTTAATGAAAAAAATGGTAATAATCTACTTACGAGGTAAATAGAAAGTACCACTAATACTTGGAAAACATTTGACATAAAAGAATTGCATCTTCCAATCTTTGAACTTGTTTGCTCCCTCTGAAACTAATTTCTTGTGAGGGTTAGCCCTGAAAATTTGGCTGTTCAAATTGCTAAGCTTGGCCAGACTTACCTAGTAATTAAGAACTTCAGCGCTTAGAGAAGGAATGGCCGATCTAATGCCATGAGCTCTAAGGAGATGAGATATGTATATACATTTGGTGATAATTGAAAAGGTGCTATGCCAAGGTGACTCAGAAATCTTCACAAGAACTCAGGAAACCGAATGAAACCTCCATGCCAAACGTGGATGGCGGTATAAGCGAAATATTCCTCTGGAGGATTTTGTATAGTGTCATTGTCTCCAGGGGGAATAGCTTCTACTCCTGTAATTCTAAAGTCATTAAGGACTGCGTTTACTTCGTCTTGAGAAGATACAAGGGAATGTCTTGAAATTGCTTCAGTCTTTTTTAGGGAAGATTCTAGTTTTGAAACTATATCATTTTATAATTTCTTGGAAGCTCTTTTTAAACCCATGATCCTGCCAGGTTAAATAATTTCATTAAAGTTATAATTCATTTCACTATTAACGCCTTTCGAAGGTATCGAAAGCCTATTGCAATGGCTCAAATATCCGCCGAAGCATATGGTTCCATGCCTTCAAAAGGGGGTTGAAGTTGATGAGAATTATGAAATTCATTGAGCTTTCGACAGTGTCGAAAGGGTGGATGGAATACATGCACCTGAACTATAATAGTCCAGTTTTCTGTACCCCTTGAATAGAAACTAATCTCCATCGATTAACTCAAGATGAACGGAAAACCGAATCATTAGGGTTTAAGAAGAAGAGGTAGAAGAACACAGAAGAAAAGAGAAAGAAGAAACAACAGAAACAGAGACAATATCAGAATCTCACATTCGCAGCGGAACAACATATAATAGATAAATGAATAATCTTTAAATCAAAGAACCATATCATTTTATACATTACATCATCATCAGAGTTTACAACAACAGTATACAACACAACTGGACAGTTATATGAACTTGTCCTCATACAGAATACACAGCGGAATAATACATAGTATAGATGATACGTCTCGCCATCCAGCTCGCCACCCGAGCTCCACAACATCTCCTGAATCCAGAATGACCTAATAACCTAACTCTAGACTGCCCGTGTGGAAAATGATGGGCACCCAGAGTTTAGGAAGGAAACAATAAACTCCAGGTCAGTCATGGTGACTGGTGTGAGAACTAAAACAGTTTATCTTTAAAACAATAACAGGATAATTTTAAAGTCAATTTCGCAATGCTTTTGGAAAATGAAACTACCATAAGACCTCCCACCACACACACAATGCAAACACAGAATTGGAGGAGATTTCTTCTTATGATAGTCAAATATGCTTACTACGCAAATCATTGGATTTATTATTATTAGTGCATAGTGCAGAAAACATTTCGAAAGTATAATATTAATCTTAGCCAACATAGGACCAGTATCGTATGCCTACTATAGCTACTATGTTCAATAGCAGGTTACCGCCACATTCCATAGCAGGTAATACAACTAAAACCGTACAAGGTTAGTATTGTTTCTTTGGATTTTCCAACAAATGGTCAGGCTAAGGAACTTCCTATGCCACGTAGGAAACGCCTCTGGCTGGACGCTCCGAGAGACAAACTGCTCTCTGCCAAACAAGGCCGGTCTACCCCTATAACTAGGTAACTCACGAATATGTCATCACCCGGTCCTTTGGGACCTTTATCCGAGCGCTCGGTAACATCATCACACATAATAAATAAAGTGTGTCCACATGAGTAAGTATCTGGGCTCCATACCATGATACCACCCCTTTCCAGAAGGAAATGACATACCCTAAAGGGCGCGACCCTCATAACCTTGCCACAACATTCCTGTTTCGACCATTTCCGGGTTGTTGAGGCCCTGACGAAGTCTCGTCCACAAAGCTACGCTTTATACAAAAGCTATGCTTTGGGTCAAACAAATGATCAAAGTAATGATCACAAAGATAAATGATCAAACAAATGATCATATCACAAATGATCATTTCACAGCAACACTCAGCATGCCACATTACCAAATTGGGAATATATCGCTGATAACCTTCAACTACATAACCTCTGAGCTCGTACGTCTCAGAGAAGGGTGTTAAGCTAAGAGAATAAATTCTCCGCCACCAACAGAAATGTATTTGAAAGAAATCAGCTTTACATCTCAAAACGTAATGTCAGACATGTAACCATACAAGTCTGTTCCGGGTTCGAACAGAACCGAAGGCACTTCCAAAGAAGCCTTTGCAATCCGGGTATTCACAATCCCGATAAAACTTCCCATCACAAAGGAAATCTCAATACCGTAGCTAACGGTGCAGAGACAACCGATAGGTCATCCTATCGTTTTCACAAATACTCGGTCTTCACCACCGGTCTTCAATACGATCCATATCGTCGTATCACAAATTCGGAATGGGTTATACGACACAAAGGTCCTTTCCCGGCTAACCCGAATAGTGAGCGCTTATTCAAAAATAAGTGTGGCATTCAAATTCAAGCAGATCACAACAAATACCCATTCAAGGTAATTATTGATAGTCGGTTATTTAACTATCAATAAAGATGCGCAACATCATCAGATTCCAAATAATTTTCCAAATTATTTATCTTTCAAAAATATCTTTACAACATATAAAATTTTCCACACTTAACCATTTGAAGCAACTTTCAAATCAATTTCCACATTTCAATTTATCGTTGAAGATAAATTCTCAAAACATTTCACTTCATATTGGAAAAGCATTTCCATACCTATTTAATAATAGGTAATTCACAAATCCATTTATTTTCAACATTTGAAAATATTCAATATACTTAAATCAAAATTAAGTATATATTTCATTCTTTAAGGAAATCATTTTCTTAAACACATCTATTTGAGTCAAAACGAATGTTACGTAAAACATTGTTACGATAACTCAAAATCACTAGTATAGGGATTCGAAATTTAGATAGATATATAAATCCCAATACTATATAAAACATTTCCTTTCGAAAATCATTTACTACAACAACAATGTTATAGTCCACCATTTCCTTATTCCTCGAAACGTCTATTTCAGCAATAAATGTTGAAATCTATGTTTCGATACTTAACACGTTTTAAACATCTTTTAAAACAATTACTTCATTTCGTAATATCACTTCTCCAAAACATATCCATTTTATCTAATAATATATTCACTGTCCAAAATCGTGAATATACTTTATTTACCCAATTTAATGTTTCCACACATTTATTTTAAAGGATTATCTACTATTTAAAATCGTGGATATAATTCCTTTAATTAACTTCCAAAATTCATTTATCAAAATAAGTGATTTCGAATTTATAAAACAATGTTTATAAATTCCAATTCTATTTATAAAAACTTCGATTTATAAAAATCCTTGAATTAACAAATTCGATTTATAACTCAATTTTATACCAAAAATCTAAATTATATGTTAATTACTTATAAATCTTTTATTTTACAAAAATCTATTCATTTCATAACTTCACAATTTATAAATCTATAAATTTTATTCACTTGTGAAATACCTTTATACTTCATTCTAATACTTAAAAAATTCGTTTTATAATTCCAATATCTTCAATTTATAAATATCAATTTTATAAATCTTTTATATAAATCGTTTATAAATTTTTCCAAAAATCTCAATTTAAATAAACCAATTCTATAAAATGTATACTTTCAAAAAATCACTTTAAAAATCAAAATCGTTATCTTTAAACTTCAAAAATGGATCCGATGATGCAACAGCACCAAATAGTCAATCACAGCATCCAAACATCATATATCATCATATGATAACAGAATATATCACAATATCTGTAAATAAAACACTACGGTGAGGAATCCAGTCGGATCCCTCCAACCTGTTTCCCTGCATCCACAGATGTTAGCACAATACCAATTCCGCTCCAGTACGGAATATCGCGGTATATGGGTTTAATAAATATTATCCGCTATTATGCGGCGCAATAGGGTCTCATCCGCTATACAATGCGGGAAATCAACTCCAATATATACATATTCCAATATATATATATATTGCTATATACATATATAATACCAATTCCACTTCAATGTGAAAATATCGCGGTATATGTTTTTAATAAATAACATCCGCTTAATATACGGCGTATAGGGTCTATTTAACACAATAAATAGCAATCATTATTCAATCCACACAATCAAGCAATTTTAAATCTAACTATTTAAAATTTAAATCGAAACAAAATATTCGATTGAGTGAGAAGTTCTCACCTTGATTTCAATTCCGTTCCAGCTTTTATTTCGAATAAAATTAAACGGACGTTTAATTTCACTCAAAATTTTCACTGACTCTGATCGCTTCCAATCCAGTTCCATCGCAAAGAGCTCGACAAAACGAAGCCAACGCAATTCATTTCGTCGAATTCCGACCTCGAAAGAACAAGTTATAGCAGTTTAAACATGATACAAATTATAATATAATTGAATTTACATTTTCTATTTTAAATTTCTAACCCTAGGCATTCTGGGCCGTCCAAACATCACAGCAAGATCACGGCCACAAGAAGAAACTTCTTCTTCTTCTTCGTGAAATTCACGTATCTCCTACACCCATCAACCGCCGCTATCAAACAATTCCCAAGCCCACTCCGTTCAATTTCGCGACGATCAGACATCGAACGACCATCGCCCACTCCCCCTTCGCCGTGCGACCGGTCCATCTCGGTGGCCCCTAGCATCACGAAAAACGTGCCCTAACGCAAACGAACGTGGGCCTGTAGCTCCTCCTCCGATCGTTGATAGCCCATCTTAGCCGCATGGATGGGAAGCTCTCAACTCCCTCCTTATCTTTGCAGTTGACGACTCTTTGTAATTGTGAACGGATTTGAAGAATTTAGTGGAAGAAGGGGAGACAATTTCGGCCATTGATCTAGAAGGTGGCGGCTACAGATAATAGATTAGGATTTTATCTGTGAACGTATATATATATATATATATATATACGTGTATAAATAATATTAAATTTATTTTAAAACGACCTTTTCAAACGATCTCCAAATCACACGTGCCGCCTGGCATTCGTAAGGTTTACCCCGCGTTACGAATACAATGGAATGTGTTTCGGGAGCTAATTCGGTCATCTGTGTGAGTTACGGAGAAAAACGATCAGTTTTAAATTAACCCGATTTAAACCGATTTCGATGCGTTTTGGCTTGTCCCGGACAAACGGTAAATCCGATTGACACGAAATTTGAAACCATACAATAATATCACATTACGGATCCGATGAAACTAGTTTCGTCAAAATCCGAGACTTTTTGAAAAATGACTATTTTAACTCGCCAAATTAATATTAAAACAATTTCTATGCGTTTGGAGCTGCCACAGTCAAATGACAACTCCGATTGCTACGAAAAGTGAAATCCGATAATAACAAACTATTACGGATCCAATGAAACTAGTTTCGTCCAATTCTGAGACTGTTCAAAAAATGGCTAATTTCACTAGTCGATTAAATATGAAAATATTCAATTTCCACAAATTTACTTTAAATTCAATTTTAAAAGTTCTATAACATCACTATAACTTCAATATGATTTAATATAACTTTATACATCATTTTCAATTACATTATATCCAGATTTCAATTATTTTTGGAATTTCAATTATTAAATTATCGATTTAATTTCCCAATTAAATCCAGATATTCGAAAAATAAATTATTCGACTTATTAATTCCACTTGTTAATATTTAAAATCAATTAAATATTTGAATTTTAATTGACAGAAATTCTGGGTCGTTACATGAACATACCCTTCGACAATGTCGAAAGTCCAAAGGAAATTTTATTATTATTAATAAGTGCAACTATCCACACAATACCAATTTGGATGTATACATTGTTAAAACCATTAGCAACATCCCCCAATCAAGTCAGATATACTTTTCGACAACGTCAATTTTATTTTACTTAACAATATGAACATTGCCGAAACACCATACTCTCATTAAGTCGAAAGAGTCGGAGCAAAGTAATTTCAATACAAACGAAAGGGCCTTATGATGTTTCGACAATGTTTCTATTGAGAAAATGATGGTTATATTTCTGTTGACTATTATAGGTTTTGAGTAAGTCGAAAGGGCAAGATAGAATTTTCGAGAGCGTGCAAACAGCTAGGCTTGTCTCAATTTTAGGGGTTTTCATCAAGTCGAAAGGTTGGATAGGGTCTTCGACTGTAACAAAAAGTATGTTTTTCTTAATTTAACTCATACCGTGGAACGTTAATTTTTAACCTAAAAAAGAGGAAAACGAAAAAAATCCTCCGAGATAAATTAAAATTGAGCATAATAGAATTCGAGTGCGAATTTGTATTCAACAACAGCAAAAACCCCAAATTTAGCAAATCCAAGCTTAAACCCTAAATTGATACCATAAATTAATCGAAATCAACAAAAATGAATCCAAAAACCATTTTATACAAACAATAAACTTAAATCATTTTCATAATTTAAGGCAGTAGCTTAAACTCAAATCTTAAGCATTTAACACTGAAATTAAACGTGAAAAAATCAATCTGTAATATAAAACGATGGATGTTTACCTTAAATCTGAACTTGTGTCTCTTGAAATTAAGAATTTAGTATGAGGTTGAAATTTCTAATTCTTGCTTTAAGGTTTTTAATTGTAGGTAAATGAAAAGGAAGAAGAAGGAAGCAAGATTTATAAGCAAAGCAATTGCAATGTAGGGAAAGCCATTCGATCATATTTAAATGAACGGCCAAGATTCATTTAGGAATATCAAAAATCGGAAAATTTTGTGCTGAAATGATGATGGGTGTCGAAACAGTTGACTTGAAAAGTCAAGAGCATCCCTTTGCCAGGGAGGGCAAGTGTTATCATCAGAAATCGCTCCAACTTCATCGAAACCTAAAAGAATACAGAGGAAGGATTTGTGAAGAATGATAGCAATAGCAAGACCTTTCGAAAGAGTCGAATGGATGCTTCTACAAAATATTGGATGAGCAATGGAATTTCGAAGAGGTCGAAAGAAGACAAGGCTACCCTTTTGCTTCAGTTAACCTCTTTCGAAACAGTTGGTTCCGCATAAATAAAGGGGTTTCGTATGAGTTAAAAGCACCTTTTGAAGGTATCAGATAGCAAGCTTCCACATATATGCCAAAACTTTCGAAGCAATTGGTTTCACCATTGTCTACCTTCCGTAGAAGAACATTTAGCCAAAGCGACCCTTCGAAAGCATAGACTAGCCTTTCGAATCGGTTGAAACATTCCACGAATATGAAGGAGATCTCGCATAAGACCAATGTTTCTTTCTCAAACACCAGAAGATGGAGGTTTCGTATTAATCAACGGGGATGCTTTCGAAAGCTACCTTCTATAACTATGCCTTCTACTATGCTTCAAGCCATGCATTCAAAGCCCCAAAAATACACCTTTCGACAGCAACGAAAGCCAACATCCTTTCCTACTTATATAGCACATCAACAACAAGGTGAAGGACGCTTGTATACCTTTGGATGGAGTCGAAAGCACCCAATTTCCATTCAAAAGCAGAGTTAGAAGAGCACCCTAAATTCAACAGTGACAAAAGGTCTTCAAGGAACCCTTTCGACTAAGTCAAAAGGACTGATGCGAAAGGGTCCAACCTGCGTCTATAAATAAGACTCTAGGGGTATGGTTTGGAGGATTGGAATTCATTCATTCGATACATGTTCTTTTCTTAAATTATAAACCCTAAATCCTTAAAGCAAATTGGGGATTTCATTTCCTTGTAATACTTAAGCCTCTTTTATTCGTGAAAAATTATTAATAAAGCAAGAGCATAGTGTTTTCAAATAGATAGGATCTGGTTCAATGTCATAAATGGATTCAATTATTGAGTGCTTGCATCAAAGATTATCGAAGGGATACCTTTCGAAGGAAGACAACCCTATCGACATAATTAATACTCTTAGACACCATTAGGCCACAACATTTAGTTAACTTAACCATATCGAAAGGTGATTTCGAGTTCTAGATTACCTTGACTGGTTCGAAAGGTGTTTTTGAAGAAGTCATTCTTACTTTCAACCCACTTACCTCAACCCTTTCGAAAGGTGGTTTCGAAGAGGTCACTCTCACTTTATTTCCGACTTTGGGGTGTTGACAAGATTTCTTTTTAATAGCTTCTATTTTGGGCTTTGGACATCTTTGTCCTTTTTTTGTTTGTGCCAATTCTTGGGCTTTGTCTTTGCTTCAGACTGTGGACATCTTCGTCCATTCTTTTTGTTTGTGCCACTTTTTGGGCTACTCTTCTGCTTTGAGTTCTGGACATCTTCATCCCTTTTAATTTCAAAAGCGATATGGGAATTCATAAGAGGCTTTGGTGGGTGCTGGACCCTCGCTCTAAGAGATGCGGTGGACTCGCCAAAGGCTTTTGATGCTCCGAAGTGGACATCGGAGGCTTTTAGTGCTCCGGAGTGGACATTAAAGGCCTTTTGGTGCTCTCGAGTGGACATTGGAGGCTTTGGTGCTCCGAAGTGGACATATAAGGCTTTTTGGTGCTCCGAAGTGGACATATAAGGCTTTTTGGTGCTCCAGAGTGGACATTAAAGGCTTTAAAGAAGTTTTTCTTTTGAAAAATTAGTTTGTGAAAATGATTTTTTACCAATTGAAAGATTTATGAAAACACTTTTGAACATTAACTTTTCTGTCACGAAACTTCCTTTTGGAAGAAAGAATTTTCTGTTAAAGGAACTCTTTAACAAATTGAGGAATTATTTTCCAAAAAGATTTTAGATACTTGAACTCTTTGATAATAGGTTTTTAAATCATTCTAATAACAGAAACACAAATCTCAAATAAAAGACTGAGTGGTCATGATTCATGAACCAATGATCCTTTAATTGAGAATAGGCTCTTCTGATTAGAGTTTTTGCAATGCTAATGAGTCTTGGTAGTTTTAAAAACTTTTCTTTGAAAAATATGTATAGGTCTTTCTTTCCCAAAATTTTTGAAAAACTTTGAAAATGTCTTTGTCAGGACATGTTCAACCAAAATCTTTTATGTGCATTTACTAATGCCAAGTAATATCTTTTCGAAGATTTTATAAATCTTTCTCGAAATAGTTAAACATTTATCTTCCCTGATCTATAGGGTAATAATCCTTCTTGATTTTTGAAAGTAAGTTTTATTAAAGAGATGTTTAGAAAATCCCTTTTGGGCAATAAAATAACTTGTTGAAAATAAGGTTGGTGTATTTACTTCCATCTTTATATGATATATATAATTGTACCTCCTTAGGTTTTTCTTAACAAAAAGGAATGTCTTGTTTGTAAGTCTTAAAAGTCATGATTCATGAACTAATAGACTTTTACGGACAAGATCATGCTTTTTCTAAGAATCCCTTTTTATGGAAAGATTTCGGATGTTTACCTTTCCCTAGAAGCTGGCTATGATGGAAGATTGGTTGTAATGCATTGATTCCAGCTTTGAGATAGAGATCCATTTCACCCCGGATATTTGAGCTATATTTCCTCAAAGAGACTAGAGATCAGTTACGCTTTGATAGGGAAACTCAGGTCCTTCCGTGTGAAGTGGATTGGTTTTGTTTTAACCTGTAAAGACACTCGAATTTTGTGTTAATACAAGATTAATTTCAAGCACAAATCAAATTATAAAATTTATGAATAAGGATAATCTGTAGTGGGTATCTGCCCCATGACTTCACAGTTTGACTAGAATATGAATTTGGAGTTGCAAAGTTGCTTCTCTTTTTAGGTTTTAGGTGCTTGATTACTCTCTTTTGAGCATGAAATCTCCTAAGTTTCCTTATTGAATTCTTTTAGGAATCCTGATTTGATCATATTTTGAATTATTATTTCTAATTTGTGACGTTTGTTAGTTTTATACCCATTTACTTTATGATAATCATAATAATCTTTTCCTTTATTTTGTTTAGGATGGCTCGATATTCTATAGGGAGGTAGAGAAATTTTCATCATCTTTTGTCATGGTGAAAATGTGGGAAAGGGGTTTGTTTAAAGATACATAGTTGGATTTAGAAATCTCCTCCGACTCCTTCTTCTACTCTTATTCCCTTTGGCCTTTTACTATTATGTTCGGAATCGAACCTTCCCCCCTTTTGGTTTTGTTGAGATTTCTTTGTGGCATGGTTCATCTCGTCCATTTGAATAAATTTTTTGGCCTGAAAATAGAAGTGCTGTAGATCCTTACATCCATGAATATAAAGTTCTTCCCAAAAAGGAGTTTGCTCGATTAACCCTGAACGACCTACCATCAGCTTTTCTCTGTCGGTTACATCTTCTGCTTGTAATGCTTCTATATTAAATCTCTTCGAGTATTCGCCAAGAAATTCTCCTGGTGTTTGCTTAATATTAGCTAACATGCTGGAATCCATGGTTGGATTTCTGTATATATAAAATCATGTCAAAAATTCATAAGAAAATTGCTTCCAACAACAAACGGTCTTTAATTGGTAATTTTTATACCATTTGATGGCAACTCCATGAAAAGTTACTGGAAAGAGCTTGTAAAGAATTGCACCTGAAGCATTACACAAATCCAGTCAGTTTTCAAAAGCTATAAGGTGATCATCTGGATCAATGGTCCCATCATGCTTAAGTGGAGGAATCTCGATGTGAGATGGAACTCTAATAGCCATTATTTTTTCTAGAAAAGGAGTTTTTCAAAAGTTATTATTTTCCTATAGGTCATGGATTCCTTCCTCCTTAAGCACACCCTTCGTTATTTGGTTGAGAATGTCCTTTTGGTTGGTTTCATCATCACATTAAATTCTTCATAGGGCCTATGCTCTTTACATGAGATTGGGCTATCTAATTATTCAAATGACCTTTCCTCTTGGCCTTCTTGATTCTCGTTTTGTTGACTCATTTTAGCTTTACTTCTTTCTTTTACTTGTGATGTTGAGAATGCACTTTATCTTGTTTTATGCTTGGAGATTCCACTTTATTTCCTTCTTCCATGAGCTTTACCATATTGGAAGATCTTTGAGATGGGGCATGCTCAAGGATTTCTCACATAACTATTAATTGTTGTATTGTATTCTAAATGCTGGTCTTATTACTTGTGAGTTTTGTTAGAGTTGAAGGTTGTCCAACTTTCATATTTTCTAAATTGAAGCTCGGGACGATATTGTCTTCCAAAGTTGTTTGTGATGTAGTTTCTTCATTTGGGATGTGGTCATTATTTCTTCTGGTTCTCACCATTTTCTCTAAAATATTTTTTTATACAATTTGTCTATGGAGAGAAGTATAAAGAATTGAAGGTTTAGACCTTCCTTCTAGCGCCAAAAATGTTAACGAATAAATTTGTTAACACCCAAAAATGTATAAAAGATGGATTAATCAAAGAGTAACTTCTTCGAAGCTGGTCGAAGTTGTCGCAGGTTGAGATGTGCATGATTCTATGTCCATTGCAATTCATTATTTAGCCATCGAAGCCAAAGTCATGTACAATACAGTATAGGGTCGAAGTCAATTTGCGAATTCATTATGTAAGTTCAAATATGTTATGAAAGATTAAGGTCAAAGTTAGGTTGTAGTCAAAGTCAAATATGCAGGCCTCGGACTTGAATGTGGTCGATATGATATGCTTGTTTATGTTCAAAGTCAACTCAAAAAGAAAATTATAATTGAAGACAAATATGCTAGTCATAAATCATAGTCCATATGCTATGCAGTTGTTTGATTTCCAATTTCTTATATGTACAAGACCCAAATATTACAATCGACAAAATCACCAACTTTATTTAGGGTTTACAAAGTTGAAAACATGCAAGAATTAAGGAGAGAGAATTCAGTCTCCTCCACAAAGCCCCTAGGTACATATTTATAGGGTTCGGCAAGTGGAAGGCTTCAGCATTAACTACATCATCGAACATCAAGGTTGGTACTTTATCGGCTTTGACTTTAGCAGCGCCGTTGAACATCAAGGCCAGAGTACTTATGTTCACATAGCTAAACTTCAGCATTGGTTCAATAGAGTTGATTCTCGGTATCTCTAAACTCGGCGCTGATAATATCTTCTTCGTTGATCGACTTTTATTACCACCACATAGTAACATTAATGAAAGGCGACATTAGTAAAAGAGGCTTCGACAACCCTTTTGGATGCATCGATGGTTCTTGATACAGCTAATAAATGTTAGCAAAGATGATTCTGTATCTTGTGACATTCTTTGATTGATGGTTGGCGGCGTTGTGGGCATTGAACAATGACAACATTGGTGACCCTCAATGTTGATATTCGGTAGTTGAGAAAATGCGGTATTAACAAAACTTGTGGACATTGACGACGACTGTCATCAACATCGCATATGTAGATTTGCGGCATCTTCTAAGGGAATTTATGAGAGCCAACGCTATAAAAATATTGACCTTTGGTGACATTCATACCTTGTGGTTCCTCTTTCAAAATGACTTAAATGAATGGCGACATCTCAATGAATATACTATCATTATTTAACAACTTCGATCACACGCGGTGCTAAGCATGGATGTCACTGACAGCAGCAGCGTTGATAGGAGATGGTTTTATTCAACATTTCCTTTAAAATCAAGACTCCCGACGTTAATCATATTACCACTCGACAATTGCCGTGATTCATGGAAGACGATGTTCATGCTTTATAGCTCTAGGATTTATCGAGGCTAATGGATTCTATGTGACGTCGCTATTCTTCGGCCATATTTCTTCAAACATCTTCGACGTCCTTTGAAAGCAGGCAATGACTTCAGCAATAACAGCCATAGAGCTGTATTAGGGTCTTCATGGATATTGATATTATCCAAAATTAATACCGCTTCACATAGGTACGCGATGTCCTCCGCATGCTGATAAAACATGCTGACGAAGTGCTGTATTGAGTATTAACGAAGAGCGACTAACTCTGCATTCCTTTAATGTCATCGATGAGAAATACCTTCGAAGTACTTATGAAGTGCGGCACTGCTTGCATGGTCTTGAGACTTCATAATGAGTGAAAGGTCATCGCATGTTATTTGAAGGGAGGCGACGTGATGGATCTCGATATGAACGAAGTTTAATATGGCACGAAATGTGCTATGGCTGGATTGCGATCCTTCATGAGATGCGGAGTCCTCAATCTCTTCAATGTTTTGAAGTTTGTATCAGTTACAAAACTCGTTATTATAAAGGCCTAATTACTTCTCCTTGTAATGAGGTTCGACATCATCTTCTTGAAGCATAGAATTTGAAACTTTATCCTCTTGAGAAATTATGTGGATAACACATATAAGACTTAAATAAATTATTTATTAATTCTACAATTATCAAACAAATTATGTGTGGCAATATCATCACATACAAGTGTTTGGGCATAACACATATGGAGCTATAAAAATATAAATTACCTTTGTGATCTTGCATCTTATCATACCTGACCCGTGTATGTCTCCTAGGAATCTTAGTCCACCTTCTTGATTTTGAAAAGATCAAAAAACTATCACCATTGAAAGAGAGGAAGCCTTTCGATTGCTAAAATGGACAATGGGGGAAATATAGGGGCGACCACTAATAGGTAGAGGCTAGAGTTTTTTTTTCCCTTTTCATCAAGCAAAAGAGTGATGTGATTCAAGATGCTACTTATAAAAGAGTTATTTAGGATAGTTATCTACCACTAATGACTCAAAAAAATTCAAAACAAAAGAAACCCCCTTTATCTCCATAATATCATTAGCCCTCCTTCTTTTTCTCCCATTTATTTGTTATTTGTTTCCATATTTAAACCTATTTAAACATATATTAATGTTGTATATTAATACCTGCATGTATAATGCTTGTACACACCCAAAAATTACTAAAGGATTCTAGAAAATTTCCAAGAGGTACGAAAATTACTAATGACACTCCAACTACTAAAACCACTGATAATTGGTGTATTTTATGTATTATTTAAATTAATTAACTTATAACACATCATTAATTAATTAAATCGGGTAATATTTTGGAGACTGCATTGATTTGGTTGTGCGATTCACAGGTGTGAATTTAGTAAAAGATTAGTATTGAACAATTTGAATATCTACATCCATATATCACCTTAGTTGACTATGTGACAGTTTGGATGAATTCATCGCTTACAAGTCTTTTTTAGTGAGATTCATAGTTTAAATCGATATAAGAAACACCTTTAAGCAATGATATATTATACACATGTTCTCTTTTTTACTACTGCATCACTTCTGATATCTGGAGTTGGTCATAGTAAAAAAACCAAAAATATTCGTATACAATTATTTAGTTCATCTTCAAAGTCCTTAATTCAATAATAATATTGATTAACAACCGACACGCCCCGACCAGAGACTTTTGACTTTGAGTTGATCATGATACTAACCTCTCATAACAGATGAGACAAATTCTCTTTTGAATAGTGTTTCACTTCATACACTTCAACTTAGACCCAACTATAGTCATACGATAGTCATCATGCAATGATTTAATCATAATCAAATTAGAGAGTTCACATGAAGTTTCATAGTATTCTCAGGTTGAAAGAATACGTAACATCATGACATAAAGATTTCATATTTGACCTTAGTTATTATCAACCAATTGCAAACTCTCGGTCGAGTCATTATGTAGTCTCCAATAACCACAAGTATGTAACTCCTTGGTGCCTCCAACATCCCTAAGAAATACACCGTCCTACATTTTTAGAGCATTACATACTCTGGTATTAACAAATGCATTGATATCCTTTTCTTGAAACATCTTGACTTGGAATATTTAAAACAAAGTATTTTTGATTTATGATTTATGATTTGATACTCATGGTTACAACATATGTAACTGCAATTGTATAATGCTTTATTGAAGGATTTTCTATTATATATAGATTATTTAACCATTTATTTATATTACTGTATAACATTATATGCATAATAGAGAATCAACACCAAAAGCATACTTTATTTCGATTGAGATTGGTTTCAAAGTTAGGATATGTAATAAATTACATAATTGCCCCTATGGTATACCCCTTTATCTTTCACTTTGCAATATCCTTAGAGAACTAATGAGTTTTAAGGTAAGTGCATGGCTATTAAAAGGTCATATTTATTGTGAAGTTTGAAAAATCAAGAGTGTAATACATGGTGTGATGTCTCAACCAAATTTTTATAGTTCAAGAGAAAGACTAAGCTGATCAAGCCAAACTTGCAGTTCAAGAGAACCTCAATGCTTATATTAAGTTTTAAATCCACTTTTTTATGTATTGGCTCAAACTTTCCACTATTTAGTTTGTAGTTATTTGAGTTTAGTTCTAGTTAGTGAGGGATTGTTGAATAAATAAAATAAAATGAAAGTCATTTCATATTTATGACCTTTTGTATTAATGGACATTAGTTTTTGTTTTTAGAATATATATTTATTGTGCTTCATTTGTTTAAGAGAGACATAGAAATAACTCATGTTCGTTTTTATCGTCTTTTCCTTTTCTCTTTCTCATTTTTCAAAGGAATACATGAAAAATCATTTTTCTTCATTTCTTTCTTTCCACAATTTTTTTAAATTAAATTATTTTTTAAATATATAAGTATTCTAAGCAATGGTTTTTGTAATTCTCTAAATCCTTCAAACTTGAGTGCATTATTTTGAAATTGCATTGTGTTAACCTTAGAGGTGGATAATAATCACTAATTACACCTAATCGTTTTGAGTTTTGCAGTCAAGGCAGTGACATGTCCACGACACAACAATGTTATACTGAAATATTTACTTATCATTCATCAATTTCCTACTACTACATGACTTGCTCATATTGTTCCGACCTTTCAAGTCTACCACTTCTCATCATTCAATTTAACATTTTTATTTCTTCCTTTTTTATTTTTCAAAGTTATCTGATGCCAAGATAAGATTTGATCTAATGTCCCTATCTGGATAATCAAGAGCCAACATTCTACTCCATACATTATAACTGATCTAAACAGTATTATATAAAACTTTCATTATGTTTAACAAAAAGCTCTCAAAAAATTCAAAAATGGCCGTCGGTGATCAGATTAAGGGCTCTTAAACCTTTATTCTCGATTCTTCACCAACTTTTACCTTCTTTCCTCTCCAAATTGCAAAGATAAACCTCCATACATTAATAAAAATGGCTTTCAACTGGTCAGAAATCATAAGAAAGCCAGTAATTACTTTGGCAAATCTGCCCTCACACAAGATACTGCAAATACACAAAAGAGATGATTCAACAATAACTTTCATGCTTCCACTTAAGAAGATACTGCAAATACTCAAAAGAAGGGATTCGGCAATAGCATACATGAATCAAGAAATTCAAGAAATAAGTTGAATACATCAATACCTAACCAAAATCAGAATCTAATCAGTGAAGATCCTTAATCTAAAAAATTATCATCATGGGCAGAAATGCTTAAAAAAGGAGATTTGAATTCTAACCTTGATTTGGAATTTGTTGCTCCTATCACCATTGGTAATAAAAGAGTGGTGATAGTGAAAGAGGAAATTGGCCAAAGAACAGAGAATAAATGGGAAAAATTCATCAATCGCTTATATTTTTGGAAATCGCCTTTATTATTATCATTTCAAGTCATTTGTTAGTAGAACATGGAATCCATCGGGAAATTTTGAAATATATACAAGAAATAATGGGTTCCTTAAAATCAAATTTTCAAATGCTATTGACGTAAGGAAACAATCAATATGGGACCATATTTCATTAATTGAAAACTCATAGTACTACAACAAAATAGGCTTTTTACAACGGGCAATGCCCGTTGTAATATGTGTTCCACAACGGGCAGCGGACCGTTGTAATAGGCGATGTTGTAATAGGTCACCCATATTTTACAACGGGCAGTTAATGTTGTAAAGACCGTTGTAGTAAACTTTTTTACAACGGTCGTCGACCGTTGTAATAGACTGTAATACAAGCTTCTTTGCCCATTGCAAAATACTCATACAAGATGGATAGCATGTTTTACAACATTCCCTGACCGTTGTAATAGCCTTCTATTACAACGGGCAGCAAATGCCCGTTGTAAAAAGGGCGTTGTAATAGGGTATTTTTGTTGTAGTGAGTATTGAAAATGTGGAGCAAAAAGTTAGTTATTGACAGAGATTTGTTATCAACCCTTCCAATTTGGATTAGATTGCCAGAACTGAATCTAAAACTATAGGACAAGGAAGCATTTCGTGCTATAGCTAGTGTTGTCGGCGTTCCTTTAAAACTTGATGAGCAAACAACTAAAGATACAAGACTAAGTTATGGAAGAATCCTTGCTGAAATCAATGCTAAAACTGAATTTCCCGAAGAAGCGTATATTATGATGCATGTGGAGAAAATCTCATTCAAAAAAATGGAGTATGAATGGATCCCCCGAAGATGTGCAAACTGTGTCTATTTTGGGCATTCGGTGAAAAATTGTTTGACAAAAAAGTGTGGAAAGAAAAATATAATCCAAAGGATATGGAAAATAAAGAAAATGATAATGTTGCTGTAGAAATTTCAAATCAGATTAGGAAAAATCTTGAAAATTCTGATAAAGGAATCACTGAAATTTTTTCTCTACCGAAACTTAGACAAGCCAACAAGCAACGCAGTATTAGGGAATTCAAAATTTTTAAGGTACGCAAGTTAAAAAAGATTCAGCTTTGGAAATACAAGAAGCCTCTGTTCAAAACAGTGGATCTACAGAGCATTTGGAAAAAAATCAGAACCAAGAAATCAATTCCAACCATCAAGTTAATGATCTACATCTCTATCTAGACCTGTCAAAATGGACCCTAACCCATTTACCCAACCCAACAACCCTAATATTTAAAGGGTCGGGTCTAAACCGTTTAGAAGTTTCCCTTATTTTTAACCAACCTGTTTACAACCCACGAAGAAAACTTCCGAACCAACCCAAACCGCTTATCCATCAACCCTAATTCTAATTTCTCCATCACTGCAAATCTACAGATGGTGATTTTCCAAATCTTCAAATATGCAAAAGGCGATTCTCTCCTAATCTACAAATCGACTAAAGGCAATTTCTCTTGATCTCCAAATCTGCAAAATGCGATTCCTCTCCTAATCTCTAAATCTGCAAAGGCAATTTCTTCTAATTCGATTTTAGTTTAAATCAAACTTTATTATGTATTAGGTATGAAACCTTGTTTGAGAAGTTCAAGTTTTTACATTTTGTAGGGAAGAAAGGAGACTTGATTTATTCCTACTAAATTAGCTACAAATCTTTCTGTTTGCTCTCTAGATTCAGCATCGCAAAAACAGGTTTCAGCTTGCTTACAATAATACCCAATTGATTAACATTATTGAAAGTTTAAAGCTTGGATTTGCTATGTACTGTGTATCTTATTTGTTTGTGTAAATGCTTAACTAAGAATAGTGAGTCACTAGTCTGTCTAATTTTTAGGTTTCTACCATCCAAAGAGCTCTACTCGTTACATAAAATCAGGACTATGAGGCACGATTTGAAAAGGATGGATCAGAACAAGTAGTTTTTCAAGCTTATGTTTGAGGGATTTCAAAAGTGTGGTGGTTAGGTATGAAAAACTACAATGTGTTTTGATTAAAAATTATTTTTCTTTGTTTTGTTTTGATTAGGACGTGAGATTCTGATGTCTCTTAACTTTTGATTTCCTCATGTTATTTGCTGTTATTTTTGTTTGTAGGAAGGATTATACAACTAAATTGGCATTAGATATGTCTAAAAATACATTTTCTGACTAAAAACCAACCATAGCATACAAACATAAATTAATCCGAGTAATATAATCTTTGATGCTTAACATTAGACATGCTTCATCCCTGACTGATTTTTGAGGCATGTCTTCACAAAGTTCACGGAGTACATCCTGGCATATAAACCAAAAACTTAGAAGCAAGCCATATTAAATACGTTTAAAATATCCATCCATCTATTTATGGGCTAGGTTTACTGTCTTAAGAAAGTGAAGTATGGTGCATGGAAACTTTAACAATACTCAACTCTTAAAGAACATTGCTACACCTTTACACTTAAAAATAAATGAACAAAAAAATACACAACCTGCAAATCTCTACTATGGTAAAATGAATGGTGGTGACCACATAGATTGTCTACTCCACGTATAAGTTTCTCTATTATGAAATATTTACCAACTTTAGATCTGTAAGTGTAGCTTAGTTGTACTTTAGAATATTAAATGCTCAATACACTTCAAGCATCTACAACCAGATTTACAAAAATTTACAAAAGATAAAAATAAAGAAAAAATAAATAAATCAGTAAACGAATGATCAATTTCATCATATTTACAAAAAATACAGCCCAACTGCAATCTACGAACAACAATGCATAGTTCCTTCCACTTCTACCCAAGTTAACTGGGAGTTAAGTTCTATTTATGTGTAGGTTTACTGTCTCTTAATAAACTTGTACATTATTTCCCTACTATCAATTAAAAATATGTACTTTTTTTCCTAAAAAGTAAAATTAGATGAATTTTTTTTAATCAAAATTCTCTAAAAGTACAACGTTGTAAAAGAAATTATTCACTAAAAACAAGATTATGGAGATCGTAAATTGATTTGAATTTTAAAAATACATGCAATATATTAAAATTAGTGCTTGTTTTCTTGTAAAATCAGTCAGGGATGAAGTATTTAACAAAATTGGCATTATATGAACTGTTAAAAACTAACCATAGCATACAAACTAAAAATCTAAAGTTTTCTGCCTTGAGTTCTTATGTTTTGAAAGCAATCCATTATTAAAGATTATAATAATCCATGCCTAAGATATTGTCTAAGATATTGTCTCAAGTAAGTAACTTACAAAGATTATAAGTGTCACACTGCATTAATCTATAAGTGTACTAGCATAGTAATTATTGTAAAAGAATTTAGCTCCTGCATAATGTAAAACAATTTTGAAATATGTTTATAACTGATTGCATATGTATATATACATTCTGAATACTTTACATTTGACCATGGCATTATCTTAACACTGTGTAGCACTGATAGGATTTTGTACTAACATAACTAGGAACAAAAATATGTGGGTTATGCTCTCCAGATTTCAGATACTTCTTTCTATTAAACGACAACAAAGTCTAAGATAATATAACTTCACTATATGTATGTATCTTCTGTATGCATTAGGCAAAACATGCTTTGGTATTACAACATTCATGGACTGTGAATTTGTGTTATTTGCTTCAGGATTACAAGGTTCTTTGCTTAAGGGCTTCAGGACTACAAGACTATGCTCATAAGTTGCAGAACTTTAAAATATTTTGCAGTTTTATTACTTTTATATGACATGTTGCTGTTTTTGTAGTATTTTATTTAGTTTATTTCGGTTATTTGATGAGTTTTTGTATTCAACTATGGAGTTTGTAATTAAAATTATACTCTGCTGACTCTTCAATGTAGAAATATTCATATGCAATGGAGCTAAAATTATACTGTTTTTGTATTCATATGTTGCCAAATTATTTCTTGTTTTTATGTTATCTAATTCAATTTTTCTATTTGTTAATGCAGTTTATTTATTCTCTGATGCGTTATTGATCTCATATTGGTGCAGTTTTTGTTAAATAGGTCGGATCGGGTTGACCCTTTTAATAAATGGATCGGGTCGGGTCAACCCATTTACAAAATGGGTTAAATGGGTTGGGTTTGTTTAAGCCTTGAAGAAGTCGGGTCACATTTTACCCGACCCATTTATGATCCGACCCGACCCGTTTGACGGGCCTATCTCTATCAAAGGTTCACTCAGCAAACTGAAAAAAGAAATGCAACTTCATTGCAAACAGAAAGTTCATAATCAAATGAAAATGCACAAATAACAGAACTCGGTTCCCAAAGGGTTTGCTCAAATACTGATGCAAATATGGATCAATCAAGTATGAAAATATGTTCTGAAGCAGAAAACAATAGTAAAGCACCATTGGATGAAAGAGTTACAGAAAAAACATTAGCTACATAAAATATATCTCCAATTATTTTGGAAAAGGCAGCAAAACTCATTTCAACATCTACTTCTCCTTCAGGCAAGAATAAAAGGAAAAAATGCAAAATAAAGAATTTAAAGGACATAAATTCTAGCAGCAATTCAAAGAACAGTAAGCAAAGGGATGTCAATAAATATATCAGCAAAAATCCTCTATGGAAAAAATATCTTAGGGAGCAAGACATCAAATCATGTAAAAAGAAAGGGATGAAGCTACTGAATGTATAGAAATTAGCAGTTACAGAGGCTCACTTTAACTGCAAATTGTATCCTTTCATTATCCATTGATTATTGTTTTTGTTACTATATCATTAATATATAAAAATGTCGATTATTGCATGAAATGTAAGGGGACTTAACTCACCTGAAAGAAAGTTAGATTTAGCTAATTTGTATTTACTAATAAGCCCAGTATAATAGGTTTATTAGAGCACAAATTGGATAATGACAAAATTGATGAATTTCAAAATAGAAACCTGAACTGGAACATTATAAATAATAATTCCATAAGGGTAATGGAAAAATTATGATTCTACGGAACCATACTATTTGGGAATTAGAACAATATTTTATAAATATACAATACATTCATTGTAAATTTATAAACAATGGTGGCTTTCAACTAGAAATTTCATTCATTTATGCTTCCAATAGTGAAAATGATAAATTTTTGCTATGGAAACATATAGAACAAACCAACAAAAATATAAGTAAACCTTGGATTCTATTAGGAGATTTTAGTATTGTCTTTCATCCATATGAAAAAAGGAGGAATTCCATGGCCTTTATAAGACTAGAAACCATAAATAAATTCATTTTAAAAAGGGGGAATTAATTTAAAGGACAAAGATTTGTATATTTTTTGCCTCAAGGACACAACCTCAATATTTTTATCATAAGGACAAACATTCTTCTAAAAATTATTCATAAGGACAAATATTTTTCAAAATTATTCATAAGGACAACAAAACTGCTACCAAACTAAAAACTGATACCTAAAAACTGCTACTGATAACTACAAACTAATACTATCAATGACTAAAAACTGATACCTAAAGAAAGTTGTCCTTTAGGATAAAATATTGAAGGTCTGTCCTTGAGGCAAAAATGCTGAAATTTTTTGTCCTTGACAATAATTTCCTGTTTTAAAAACTGGATTAGTGGAGCCTCCAATTTTAGGAAATAAGTTTATGTGGAAGTCTGGAGAGTATAGAAATATACACTGTAAGCTAGGCAGAATTCTAATAAATCAAAAATTTCTTAACTGTTTCCATGGTTTCAAATGTATTGCTCTGCCCCAAGCATCAAGTGATCATACCCCAATTCAAATATATTTTTCTCAATCTCAAAATCCAAATCTAAAGAAAAATAATCCATTTAGATTTGTAAATGGATGGACGGTAGAAAACAATTATAAAGAAGTGGTAAAATAGAGCCTCTCAATTCCTACTCAAGGAACTGCTTAATTCAAATTTAGCAAAATGCTGCAAAATATATAGAAAAATTAAAAAATATAGAATAAAAGCAGAAATAAAAATGATATAAAACAAATAAGAGAGGATTTTGAGAATGCGCAAAACATATAGATTTTGATAGCTCAGACATGGTTCAAGTGAATAATTTTTTCCAACTCCAAGACAAATTAATTAAGTCTTTGCATGTGCAAGCAGTCAACATAAAACTGAAAGCCATGGTGGACTGGCTAACTAATATAGATGAAGCAACCAAGTTTTCTTTGCCCAAATGTCAAGTAGAAAAAACACTAATGACATAGGAAAACTTATTGATAATAATGGATCAATAATTAATGAAGCCTCTCAAATAGAAAAGGAAACTATCAATTATTTCTCTGCTCTATATAATGCTGACACATGCCTATAAATCTTTCCAAATATAGCCACCAAATTTTTATTGAATAGTAATTGCAAGGAAATTTTTATGCCCCAATAGAACTGCAGGATATAAGATCTATAATTTTTAATGCTAAAATAGATTAAAGCTCCGGTCCTAATAGATTTGGAGCAAAATTTTATAAAAATCTCTGGGAAGACATTAAAAGTAATGTGTTTGGGATAATAAATGAATTTTTTAACTCTGAGAGAATTTAAAAAAATATTAATCATACTTTCATTAGACTAGTCCCAAAAGTTAAGGTTCCTAAGGGTTTGGGGGACTCCAGGCCTATTGCTTGTTGGAACTTTATATATAAAATTATAGCAATTATTTTATGCAACAAAATAATTTTTTTCTTAAGTATCTAATTTCTAAAAACCAGAGTGATTTTATGCCAAGTTAATTGCAGAAAATACTTTGCTAGCCCATGAAATAATTAGAAACTTTAATCAGGGAAATAGAAATGAAATATGTATCAAAATTGACTTGGACAAAGCATTTTATAAAGTAAATAGGTATTTCATTATTCATATAATGAAATAGTTAGGATTTCTAGAAAAATTCTGCAATTTGGTAAAAGAATGTATTACAAATGCTACATACTCTATGTTTATAAATGGAAATCCTTGTGGTTTTATTCATAGCAATAGAGGGATAAGACACAGAGATCTTTTATCTCTATACTTATTCACTATAGCTATGGAATTCTTTTCTCTTCAAATAGAAATAGAACAAATAAATGGAATTTATAGCCAATAAATAGGATAAAATGATATATCTCACAATTATTATATGCTGATGATTTACTATTATTTTTGAATGCAGACCGAAAGTGCTAACACAATTGCAAGGGTATTTGGCAAGTTAAAAGAGTTTACAGGTTTGTAGATAAATGAAAGTAAAAGTAAAATATATTTTTAGTAAAGGCTGCAATAGAAAGGAGGAAATTCTTAATATATTAAAATATAAAGAAGGTGATCTTTTAGTTAAATATTTGGGATTGCCACTCAGCATGAATCAAATAACAGACAAAGGCTGTGCAATGCTATGTGACATTAGACAGAGCAGATTGGAGGGATGGTCCAGCAAATTTACTATCTATAACAAGAAGACTAGAGCTTACACACACTATCATCATTGCTATCATTATGTATTGGTTGCATACTCACAATATCCATCAAAAACATTGCAGAAAATAAAGAAAATGTGTGCAAATTTCATTTGGAGAGGAAAACATCATAAGGTATCATGGGAAACAATATGCAAGGAGAAATAATTCCGAGGATTGGAACTCAGAAATTTCAAAGATATAAGTGATGCGTGTAATCTAAAGCTCTTTTGGAAATTTATAGAAGAAGAACCTTTATAGGCTACATGGATGAAAGAAAAGTATGTTGAAGACAAAAATTTCTGGACTATGCCAATAGAAAACCATAATTAATATACTTGGAGAAACAAACTAAAAAATAGGGAAATTTGACATCAAGCTTATTGAAAGGAAATTCAAAGAAGGAAAGCAAGCTAGCCACTGGTTCGACCCTTGAATTCAAGTCAAATCACTGGTCAGTTTATTAGGCTGAAACAACTTTTTACATTTTAGTGGTGCTAATTTAAAAATAGAAAGTATCATCCAAAATCACAAATGGAATACATAATTGCAACTAGCTACAAAAATTTCAAGGCTGTAATTGGAAAATTGGACGTAGATACAAATCTTCAAAAATACATTTGGCGCAAGAAATTATCTTCTAAAGAAAAATTCTTTTTCAAAAACATTTGAGAGTATATAAAAGGTGTTGAAGTAGAAGTTGAATGACATAAAACAATATGGAATATGGCAAACTGCCTAAAAATGGCACACTGTGCCTATTTTGCATTGGTAAACAGACTACCCACTAGAGACATATGCTACAAATAGATTATAAAAGGAGAAATTAATTGCCTTTTTCGCAAAAATGAGCCTGAAACAATTGAGCACCTATATTTTGTTTGCTTATATTCAAGACATCTATGGTTCATTGCGGAAGAAAAGCTCAAACTCAACCAATTCATATCTTTACACAACATATGACTAAGCATTCAACATATCCTCCAGAAGTTCAAAGCAAAAACCAAAGAGTTTGATAAAGCATGCATTCTATTAACAATTGTCATATGTCACATTTGGAAAGAGAGAAACACCTGAATACACACAAGAAAAGAAACCGAAAGCAAACAGCCGTGAAAAATCATTGAAACATAATTTCATATTCTATATCATAAAGCTAGCAAAAAAAATTCTGAATCACAAAGCCAAAACTCAAGAATTTACGATACAAATAACTATGAATATAGTCTAGAGGCATACATACAAAGCGGGAATGTCAATCCAGACAATTTCGTGGCAAGCCATTCCATCATAGTAGCAATCATTGGATGGAAGAGCTAAGAGGTCGGTGTGGAACCAATCTCGAGAGCACATTTACTAAAGGCGGCCGATTACATGCTCAAACCAAAAGCTACTCCTGCAAGGGAAGTAAACATATATTTAATAACTGTAATTCAAAAAATGATATAAATAAAAGTTCTAATCTATCTTTTTTCTCACCAGCATTGAGCAGGAACTACCGTGCACAAAGTCCTATGCCTGATGAGATTTGATTCATGCAGCAAGAAAGAATTTTGCAATTTTATATCAATAATTAGAGATTAAGTGATAGTTTTTACAAAAGCGAACTTAACAATTGAATTTATCACTTATCTGTTTGAGACAAAGGAGAAAGCAGCAAGCTTTGAAATCAAGTGAAGCCAATTATAAACGATAATGAGTTATCGAACAACCTCAATAGCAACTCATCAGATTTACAAATTGGGAGAATCAAATACAACAAGGTTGAAATCATCAAGCTTCGAGAGCAAATGAAGCAAACTACAAACGAACACGAGTTGGGCAACTCTAGAAAAAGCACGTCAAATCTACAAATTGGGAGGTATAAATAGAACAAAGAGAGGATTTGAAAGCCTCCATGAGCTTAAACTATAATTCGGGAAATCAAGCAAACAGTCCCCGGTTGTAAAACTCTAATTTTTTAGGGTTAGACCTTATTTCGTTTTGTGAAGTATGGACGAATGTAAATGAAGCGGCTAGGTTAAGTGTAACATCGTAGTAGAGAAGCCGCGTTGTGTAATACGGGTAACGTTACACCTGGTTTTGGCCTTGAGCCTTGAGCCTTACTTTTTCTTTAACTAAAATAAAATAAAAAATACACTTTATTTATGGTTTATTTGTTATTTTGCTTATCTCACAAAATGAAGGAGGGAAAAAAAAACTTTAACAGCTGATGCCAGGAATCAAACCAAGGTTGGTTAAGTACATAAGCAAAAGCCTAGCTAAACCATTGCACTACACATGATTTCTAAAAAATATTGCCCTGCTACTTAACTAACTCAATTTTTACAAAAGCACCCGGAACATTTTGTTGCCATTTTCGCCATCTCCGGCGGTGTTGCCCTAGGCGAAGGCCTCGCTTGCCTTGCCCTTGGGCCGGGCCTGTCGGTTCTTGATGTCCTTCTCTACCGCCCATATTCTTGTATTACACTACTACCGACCCCAGATAAGCACATCATCTTTCTTGAGACTATAGAACCTTTACTTAAGTCTTCAATGTAGAAACTTGTTCAAAAGTTAGAAAAATAATGAGATGCAAGGATATTGCAGTTTTCTGTAGAAAAGTAAATACTACATCAGCATTTCTGAATTATTAATTAGAAGAAACAGTGGTAGAGTAGCAGTTTCATGATAGGGGCAGATAGTAAAAGATTCAGTCAGCGGCAGTTTTCCCCGAATGGATGAGGGTTGTCACAAGCTCAACGTCACCACAGATGGTTGGATGGATGGATGGATGCGTGTATAATTCGGTAGTGCAACATAAAGGAAGGAAGGAGGCTAGAACTATAGTAGGAATGAATTAGACATTTTCAATGTCCCACACCTTCTCTATTATTGGAGTTGATGGTGTTATGTTGCCATTGCCCATTCTCTTTTTGACATATAGCATTCTTTGATTTTTCACCATTGATTTTGCTAATTTATTGTTAAGACAAGTCTTGTGCTGGCAATTTTTGCGCCTTAAATTTTAGGAAAAGTTCAAGTGGGGTAACAGTAACTAATGTTGTTCACTGTTGTCACCTGTTTGTCGAAAAAGCAATCGTGTTTAATTACTAAGTGGTACGTTCTGTTAATTAGGAGTTATTTCTGTACATGTAAGCTGTGCATTTTACCCTTGCAACGCACATTTTGACAAAATAGTTGGCCACTCGTACGAAATGTAGACTGAAACCAGTATCTCATTTGCTTTACTCTTACATGAACACGTACAGTACACCCCCCACCCCCCTTAAGGGATCTTATGGATAAGTAAAAGCACACTGACGAAAGGAATTCAAGTTTTGAAGAATACAAGTTTTGAAGTGATATAGTATTTCTTGAAAATTATCTACAGAATAGAGAACCATGTCTTCATAGTATCGACTCACGTTAGAAACGGTTGAATATGAAAAATTCGAATGTGGGACTCTAGATATTGGAGGATGCGGGGGAGGTTCTTTTTAATTTACGAGTGCTCCCCAGTTTGATTAATTGCTAGATCAACATAGTGTAAAAGTTCATGATCTTTATCTCCACATCACACAAGTGTGCAGACATTCAATTAACACCTCACCTCACATTATAAAGCCACCGAGTACGTCATGTTTTACACGATTGAATCACCCAGACTATATGAGAGTGGACTTCGTGTATGTCTGCAGAATTATATCGAATAGACTAGTTAGATACATGGTGATGCTGAAGAAGCATCCACACTGTTTACTACGTCACGTTGAATGTGTAGAAAGAACATTTTCAACACCTTCCTATTCTACAATGGGTCCAACCATAAGCCTGCATATCTCAATTATTGGACATATGGTACGAGTCATATTGCCTTGAACTTCGACTTTGGCTCACATTATATCCCGAAAAGCAGCATGTGGCCTATCCATGCATATTGTTGAAGCTGACTTTACATAAACATGAATCTTCTCTATTCAATTATTTTGTAAATATTGACGATGCACTCATAATATTGTCTACCATTAATTATCCACCTTTTCGCTAACCACATGACTCTCTCTTTCGAAAATTGACCAATGATCAAAATATGTAAGGCTCTTAGCAAAATTATGCATATGTGCCTTTTGAATTAGTTCTATGAATAATGGACGCAGTGTCTTGCAATTAATCAGCGGTAGCATCTAATGCTAATGTTTCCACAGTGTATATTGGCTATTATTTCAGGTTTATAATATCGCCACTGAAAACTATGTCTGCAACTATCGGCCTACAAGTATAGATCCAGCTGCTACATGCATTAAAGAATTTATTAAAATAAAAATAAAAAATCATGAAATAACTTTCTGATTGTCTTCAGCAAAAAGTGTTCTAAAAGCAGGACCTTGATGCTTATGGCTCGAAGAAGAAATCAGTTATTCCCATTGATATTCAACAAACATACCCATGCAAGCAATTAAACAAAACTACGTGGAAAACACATTAAAGCAATTACACACACCCCCAACATACATATATACACACTCGCACGCATATACAATTGCCTTTGGATGCATTCTTTTGGCATACGAAAGAGGAAAGAAAAAATGACATTTGAAAGGGGCACGAAAAGAAAATACGTTCTTGTGTTGCGAAAGGAACATAAATAATTTTGTTATTAATAATTATATTGTTAATGTATTTGTATTGTTTTACAAAAGATGTATCTTGGGAATTTAACTAAATCCGTAAATTTGATAATTCAACTAAAATAATTGTACAAGTACAATTACACCACTACAATAATTTTGAATTATAGATACAATAACGATAAATATAGTTACAAAATACAAATTATTAATCTTGTCTAATAGCAACTAGTTCATTTCATATGTTATCTCAAACAGTTACGATTAAATTATTGCATTTCTTTCAACTGGTCCACGATCGTTATTCTCGGACATTCGAATATTATAATACTCTGGTAGAAATTCTTTCGGAGCTAGATCAGGATCATAGTCATATGCCATAAATTCCGCGTCTCCTTCGTTGTATCTTCGTATGAAAATATGAATAGCCACTGTAGTAGTCACAACCTTTACTTGACATTATATTTATATATGTCAGCATGTTATGTAAGATTGCAAAATTTTTCTTTCAAGTTCTAAAGATTCTTTCGATGCCATTCGTAAACTCCAATGATAGTAGTTGAAAATTTCGTTTTCGGTCTCTGGTTGGTTCTTTGTTTCGTTAAAATCTGGAATATGATATCTAATATTGCAGTAAGGAGGTAAATATCCATGTTGAGATTTCTGCAGTATGATATATGAATTTGAAGAAGGAAAATGAGATTTTATTGATTGAATATTTGATACAGAGATCTTTTGTATTTGATACAAAACTCAGTTAACAATTTGTACAACATATGATCGGTATTTAAACTAATGTATTTGGGCTTTTGTGTGAGGCCCAGACTGGTACAAGACGTTGTATTATTTGCTCTGTTGGATATGCTATCAACGGCTGAGATGAGAGCTTTGTTTCTTATAACCAGATAACTTGTATCCATTTCTTATCTTCAATTGCCCCCCTCAAACCCGAGCTGCTAGGGTTAGAGTTTGATGACGATTTGCAAGATTCAGGCCAGTATTCAATTTGAGAGCAGAAAAACATCGAGATATCCTCATCGCAACTCTCTTCGACACTTTGTCATTTTAAATTCCTCCTATTTGGATGAGATTTTGAGCTGCTCGAGTTTTCCTTCGACACTCTGTCGTTTTAAATTCCTCCGATTTGGATTTTGGTGCTGAGACTTTGAGCTGCTTGAGTCTGGTTCCTTGTTGAGTGTTTTGTCTTCGACACGTTCAAGTTGAAGATCAAATCTGAACTTTATGAAGTTCTTTGTGCTTAGAGCTTTAGTGAGCGTGTCTGCCCTTTGGTATGTGGCAGATATGTGGTTGATTTGCAGATTCTCTTTTTGTACTTGCTCACGAACGAAAAATATATCAATTTCGATATGTTTGGTTCTCGAGTGTAACACTGGGTTGGCAGTCATGAATACTGCACTCTGATTATCACACCATAGCACTGGTTTTGCTTTATTCTTTATTTTTAGTTCTTTCAGTATGGACTGTAACCACATTATTTCTACTGCGGCATTAGCTATGCTTCTATACTCTGCCTTTGTGCTAGATTTGGATATTGTAGTTTGTTTCTTTGAGCACCATGATATTAGATTGCTTCCAACATATATGCAGTATCTACTGACTGACTTTCTGTCATCTGGATCTGTTGCCCAGTCTGCATCTGAATATCTAGAAATGTGGGTCGTCATAATAACAGACTCAAACAAATAGTATGGACTACAAACGAAGACAAAATTGATCAAAAACTTAAAGGGATACGTGGAATGATGGTATGAAGCAACACAAGAAGTTTAGGTGGAAAAGGAAAAAAAGTGATCAGTATCGAGTTATTTTTCTTAAAGGGGCCAAACTTAGGCCTTGAAGATTTGAAGGTTGCAAAAATATGAAGGACTTCGTATTTTAACGACGATCATTGTGATTGGTACCTGTTACAATTGTGGTTGGTACCGACATGATTTGCCGTCTTGATTTTTTTGGAGATGACCTGTTCTTCATGCTAGATTTTTAGATCTGGAGATTGAGATATATTTAAGCCTGGTAGCGTGATTTATGTTGTGATTTGCTTATAAATATTTAGCAACCTTCAACTAGAAAAGAGACTTTTTGTAAGATGAAGATTGCTCTGCACCTTTGTCCATGATTTCGGGTAGAATTTCTTGATGATGAGGTAAAGTGTTTGTGGAAGAAGAAGTTGATGTGGTGATATGATATATATACAGAGATATGAAGAAATACAAGAATGATTTGATATTTACGTTGTATTATGACAAATGAATGAAATAATATCAGTGGTCAAAGGAATAAAAAAGATATTGCAATATGTTTGTAAATTGAATTGTGCACAGCCAGTTATATATCATATACAAGTACAAGAAGAATCATATACAAGAACAACAGTTTTTCTTTTTTAAAAGAATTATACAACAGAGAATTATAAGCTGAATTTGGTAAGGATAATTGAAATGGCAAATCACTGTCAAGATTATATAACAGAAGAAATATTGATAAATTGATGTATATCAGAACAAGAGAATATAAATCAAGAAATATTAATTGACAGATTATAGAACAAGAATTAGATTGCAAATGATTGACAAAGAACAGAGAATTGCAAATGAACAAATATAAAGAAAAACTGAAGTAAACTATAAGCAAGAAATGGTACTAACAGGACATTGTAAATCATCAAGATCAAAGCATATCAACAAGGTTTAAAGTATACAGAAATGAGAAGATAATTGAACTGAATGATGAATGAAGATGGAATACTAACTGTAATATAGCAATAGAATCAACAGAGAACAGAAAAGCAATTTTATTTCTGATTTTTCTTCACACCTTTACAATGCCAATCCACCACTATATATACATGTCAAGACATTATCACAAACACCCTGGCTACACAACCCATTCAAGCCCAAACACCATAAATGGCCCATTACAACACATAACAACATATACAACAGATCAAATTTATATATCTCTGCTACTGCACACAAATACTACTCAACACAACCTAAATTCCGAGTATATCAGTTGTGCACGTGAACACAAGCACAAACATGCACAGACTGATACACCTACTTATCTCACTGCCTTGGCTTCAATCACAACAATACCCAATTCTGACACCCTTCTGGCACCTTCCAGCAACTTCTCCAATGCAGCAGTGATCAACAATGGTGAACTTGACCTTTCCTTCTTTATTTTGGCATTTTCTACAAACCCACTTCAAACCCACTTCCACTAACAGTACACTGCAAATTGCAAGAACAATGGTCTTTCTCCTCCAAGACTATGGCAATCAATTCATGGTCGTTACATCTCCCTTCCCCTTCAAGAATGACCTTATCCTCAAGGTTGGATGATCAACCTATCCTTTTTAATTAGAATTTTTATGCACCATTCAATTTAAACACTTCAACTTCACTACACCAGATAATGAGCCACCACCGAGATCGAATATGAAAATAGTTTCTTCAATTTTTGAGGGCATAGGAGAGATAGGCTTTTCTGTAGCAGCAACTTGAAAGCACAACATCATGGCCAATTGTCCCTGTAATTGTTCCAGGTTAAGGGTGACTTCACCCAAGCTCTTCATTCCTTGAGCTCCCAATACCTCCTGACATACTTCAAGAGGAAACAGGAGCAGATTAACAGGCATAGTACACCCCCGACACTTGAACACCACATCATTACACATTTCAGACCTAGATAGCTCCTCTCCATTTGCTATAAGTTGAATATTTCCCTTGAATTTAATATTGGATAAAGATGGAGTTTCCTCAACTTTAGTTTCAAACCCAGACATATCATGGAACTCATCATCTTCTGAACAGTCTTCCTCATGTAATGGTTTACTCCTGGCCAAAGCTTCTAGTTGGGTGCCTTCGGGATTTGTAATGGGATTGGGATTAGTGCAAGGAGAGTTTTTAGGATACTGGGATTAATTTGCGGTGTTAGTTCTTGGAGTGATGGGGTTAGCAGTGAGGCTCTTGGTACTTTTCTTTACAGTGGTGGTTTGCATCAGACCTGCTAATGATTCATACGGTCTCTCCATCTCCTCGAGATTAAATCTAACCATAATTTCTTCCTTGAATACCTGCCATGACCTATGATTTGGCACATTCTTTTTATACCCATGATACCACTGCAATGCCTCTTTCTTGAGGGAGAGAGAACTAAAGTCTATCCAATATTTCTCTTCTATATTGTAAAATCTAAAGTACTGTTCCACTTGCCTCAACCAATCAGCCAATTCTTCTTTACCGGAAAAACTAGGGAAGTCTAACTTGTAAGAGAACATTGGGTTAGGGTAATTTGTACTGGGGTAGTTTGGAGTTTGATAATTTTGGTTAGGGCAGTTTTGATAAGGATTTTTGTGTACTGGTGGGGTTTCTTGAGGGTATAGAGGAAGATTCATGAAGACTGAAGCATTTCTTGGCAGGGGCAGGTTGGTTCTTGATGAAAAATTGGAGATCCTTGGCCCTGGTTGAGGAATTATAGGCATAGGTGGTTGTGGAAGAGGATGGAGGCATTGATTCTTGATTTGGTGTACTTCTTGAACTAAAGTGGTGAGTAGAATGTGTATACCTTCAAATTTTGTATTTAACCGCTCCAAATTCATGTGAGATTGCTCCAAATTCAAGTGAGATTGCTCCAACCTTTGGGTAGTAAGTTCCAGGTTCCTCAAAGTTCTGGTATTGATTTCCCCCTGCCTCTGCCATAACTGTCCTTGATCTTGAATTTGTGGTGGGGATTGATTTTGGGAAGAGGTGGTGGCGAGGTTAGGACCTGACTGGTTGTCAGAGGTTGCCCCAGTCAGTGGCTCTGATACCAATTTGTAAGATGAAGATTGCTCTGCACCTTTGTCCATGATTTCGGGTAGAATTTCTTGATGATGAGGTAAAGTGTTTGTGGAAGAAGAAGTTGATGTGGTGATATGATATATATACAGAGATATGAAGAAATACAAGAATGATTTGATATTTACGTTGTATTATGACAAATGAATGAAATAATATCAGTGGTCAAAGGAATCAAAAAGATATTGCAATATGTTTGTAAATTGAATTGTGCACAGCCAGTTATATATCATATACAAGTACAAGAAGAATCATATACAAGAACATCAGTTTTTCTTTTTTAAAAGAATTATACAACAGAGAATTATAAGCTGAATTTGGCAAGGATAATTGAAATGGCAAATCACTGTCAAGATTATATAACAGAAGAAATATTGATAAATTGATGTATATCAGAACAAGAGAATATAAATCAAGAAATATTAATTGACAGATTGTAGAACAAGAATTAGATTGCAAATGATTGACAAAGAACAGAGAATTGCAAATGAACAAATATAAAGAAAAACTGAAGTAAACTATAAGTAGGGCCGGCCCCAGGGTAAGGCGAGCAAGACCATCGCCTAGGGCAACACTGCCGGAGATGGCCAAGGGGGCAACGGAATGTTTCAGATGCTTTTTAAAAAAGCAGTATAGAAAGGCAGTAGGGCAACAAATAGAAGAGAAATGGTTGTAGTGTTATGGTTTGAACTCAATACTTCAGACTTTGTCAACCAGGGTTCAATTCCTAGCACATGCCATTTTTAATTGATTTTTTTCTTTCATTTCTGCCTAGGGCAACCAACATCATTGGGCCGGCACTGACTATAAGCAAGAAATGGTACTAACATGACATTGCAAATCATCAAGATCAAAGCATATCAACAAGGTTTAAAGTATACAGAAATGAGAAGATAATTGAACTGAATGATGAATGAAGATGGAATACTAACTGTAATATAGCAATAGAATCAACAGAGAACAGAAAAGCAATTTTATTTCTGATTTTTCTTCACACCTTTACAATGCCAATCTACCACTATATATACATGTCAAGACATTATCACAAACACCCTGGCTACACAACCCATTCAAGCCCAAACACCATAAATGGCCCATTACAACACATAGGAACATATACAACAGATCAAATTTATATATCTCTGCTACTGCACATAAATACTACTCAACACAACCTAAATTCTGAGTATATCAGTTGTGCACGTGAACACAAGCACAAACATGCACAGACTGATACACCTACTAATCTCACTGCCTCGGCTTCAATCACAACAGTACCCAATTCTGACACCCTTCTGGCACCTTCCAGCAACTTCTCCGATGCAGCAGTGATCAACAATGGTGAACTTGACCTTTCCTTCTTTATTTTGGCATTTTCTACAAACCCACTTCAAACCCACTTCCACTAACAGTACACTGCAAATTGCAAGAACAATGGTCTTTCTCCTCCAAGACTATGGTAATCAATTCATGGTCGTTACACTTTTTTGGGACTCTTCTCAAAAACCTCTAGCAAATCCGAGATCCACTATATTGTGGTCGAATTTTGATTGTAATCATTCTATTTCAGAGAGAATCAATAACAATGATTAAGTGGATGTAGGCCAGAGTATTTACCAAACCACTAAAAATATTGTGTATTTGGTCTTCTTTTTCTTGATTTTCTAAACTTTTATCTTTGTCTCATTTGGATTTAATCAACCTTGGGGTGCTGTGTAAGTTTTTGGTGCAATAGTGATGTTGGAGATTGCTTGGATATGGGGATATAAGTGGAGTTTAAACAGCTTTACGAAAATATAATATCAAGATGGAGATTGTGGAGTTGTTGATACTATATTTCTAAGTAGAAGTAAAAAGGCATCGTATAGAGATGTAGTGAAGATGGAGCGGAGAAGAGACGAACGGGAAAAGGACCGAAGTCTAGTCACTTGTAAAAATTATTAAATTTGGATAAGAAACGAAAGAGTTATTGTTAATTCCGTTTCAGATTCAAACACAGAGCAAATGTTAGTTTTGCTCTCGGGATAGCAATAGAAACACTCAATTTTGACCTGGATAACTTTATAATTCTGGAAAACTCAAAATTTAATAACATCTTCAAATCATCTCAAACAATTCATCGAAAGGGTTTCGATCGTATAAGTCCGATATTAAGCGATAAAGCAAATCCATGTGTCCCATACCACATGTTTTACTTTACCGTTTAATTGTCTTTCTCTAGTTGAGTTTGCTTATAATAATAGCTACCAATCTTCTATCGGCATGGCTCCTTTCGAAGCCTTATATGGAAGGCCGTGTCCAGTCAATTGTTGTTTGTGCTGTTTTGAACCAGAGTAGTGTACTGATTTTGTAGTCGATTGGAAATCCATATCAGTTGACTGGTGGAATTTTCAGTTGATTGGATTGGTTTTTGTTGAAGCAATTGAGCTCAAATTTTCAAGGGCAAATTTGTCCTTTTTAGGGTGTTTGGAGTTTCAATCATAGATCTTTTCATATCTTTGATCCAGTGACTAAGATTACATAGACTACTATAAATAGGTTTGTATATGGATAATTATAATGTGTGAAGAAGGGTTGTTATATTAGGGCTTAGGGGATTGAGATTTTCTTGAGGTTTTTTCCTTTATCATTTTTTGGAGTAATTAATAAAAGATTGTCCGGAGGAAATTATAAGTGAGTTGTATTTGGTCACTACATATTTGTTCTTAATGTAATTGTATAGGGACTTTGGAATAACCCTAACAACAAATAGGAACACTTTAAATTATAAACTAGTTATACCCATTCATATTCAACTATAGGCCGGGATGCAAACATATGACAGATTGATACGCTTTTATTTTCTGAACATAGACATCAAAATATTACACGTGCATTAATAGCTTTGCCTAATCCTAATTATCAATATAATCCAATTATAATAAGCTAAATGGGAATAACTTTGTGATATAGTATGAACAAATGCTTCCCATCTTTTTCTAAAAGCTTATCAATACATATGCCAAGTAATGAATCACATATATACAATTTACATAACGTCTAATCTTGATATGAGCGCATAACCTTTTGCATAACGTCCTATGACATTCGAAATTCAATGGGAGGTTACTTTGTATAGAAATGCTTCTTTTCAGAGGTTGCAACTCATGTCTAGCTGAAAGAAGAGCATGGTTCGTCTTATCGTGAATGTAAACATTCTCTTCTACCGTCCAATCTAGACATATATATGGGCAAACAGTTTGTAATGTGATGAATATGTCCCCCACTTTACAAGGTATATACATGATTACTTTTTCGAGATGTGAAGTTTAACTTGTTCTCTATCTAGGGAAGGATATATTTTGATACCACCTTTTCACTTCACTTTTCTTCCCACTAACGAAGATTTTGTGATATTGGGGAAGGTTGTATCTACTCCACTCCAATCTTCCCAAATTATCGTTCTTCTTTCTGAAGTGTTAAAGAATGTGTATATTGAACCAAAAGGAATAACATAGGGTCGTCAATGCAATTTAAAAGCTAAACATTCAGACAGATATTAACGGATACATCCCATTGCAATTTATTGTAGAACCACTTGTTACAGTAATATGAAAAGTGGACTATATTTATATAGAACATTCTATTCAGTTGCATTGACATATCAGTCTCCAATTTGCTGCCAACTCACCAACATTCACTAACGTGCGGAATACAGTGTGATAAAAAAGAAAATCTTTTTCACAATCCATGTGCCGCATTTTGCTAGAACTCGCTGGCTTCAGAGTAAAAGTGCTCATTCATATTGTTTAGTTGCAACATTATTATTTATTATTTAAAGTGATAGCGGATCGATAGTACCTTATAGTTAATTCATTAGTTTATAAATTGACCTTTGATTCATCTGTGAGATCTTGACTCTTTGACAACCCAATTGAAACGACAAATGGCCATTGAACCCTTCCAGCATTCCCAATCGGAGGGGGTGGGAGGGGTCAATTCAAGGTAATCGACTCTAAACCCATCCCCAATCAAAGAAAACTTAACTGGTTTTTTTAGCTGGTTAAGAAAATATTTCCTTAGCCGGCTAAATAAAAATCGACTAGGAAACAACACTTCGGGTTGCTTTGGACAACCTTCGGGTTGCCAAAGCAACCCAGAAGACCACAACCGACCGCCCGTTGGGAATAGGTTGCTTCCCATGACACAGTTGGGGATTCTCTTAGAGCATACCAATAAGAACTAATTCATCTGTCATCAACTACATGTGCCTGTTTCCTTACATAATCTCCATCCTTCATTTCAACTTCATTGATTTAATTAATTGTTTAATTAAATGAAATGATGGAGGATGATTTCAAAAGGACGTGAGGCACATGTAATTTGATAATAAAGGAATTGATTTCTGTAACTAGTGTATAGACTATGCATTGCACGCGGTAATATTATAAAATAATGTTTTATATTTTTAGTTTTAAAATGGAAACTTTGTTTGCAGTGTACGATAAATTCACTGAAATAAATGAATTAAAGAAATTAATATTGTTTATGTGTGATTTAGGTTGTGTAGCTTATTATATATATATATATATATATATATATATATATATATATACATACACACACACACGTGTGCGTTTGTGTGTGTGCACGAGCGGGCGTGTGTGTATGTGTATATGGTTTAATGGAATTAGTTAAAATAGATTAAATTTTAAATTGTGTAATTAGTTTAAATATATAGAATTAAGGGTAAATAGTATGAAGAATTGAGAAGAATTTTATAAAAAATTGAATAAACTTAATGTTGAGTCATAACTGATTTATAAATTATCATTGTTATTATTATTTATGTACATAACTTATGTTATGGAACACACACACAGACACATAAACACACACATATACATACCCACACACACATATGTGTGTGTGGGTGTGTATATAAGTGTGTGTGTTTTCATAGTTGAAAGGAAAAAATAGTTTCAATGTTTTTCTTAATACGAGTGTGTGTATTAAAATTTGGATATAATTTTAGGATTTATTAGAAAAATAAACTAAATATCCATTGAGATTTTTAAATAAGATTTCATAAGTAGTTTCGATATATGGATTTAAATATAAATATCATGAAAGAATTGAAAGGTGTTTTTGAGATACTTGTAGAAATGTTAGAATGTAGCAATTTAAAGCTAATAACAAAATCTTTTATATGATAAATTTATCGAGACAAATGAATTATATACTAAATTTGTGAATATTGTTTATGTATATTACTTTATGTTGTGTAACTTATATAATTTTATATTTGAATGTAAAACTAATTTTATCACTTTTGTTGCTATGAATATAGTATACATATTAAAACCATCATGTTTTAGCATTTATTAAATGAATTAACAAATATTAATTAATTAAAATAATCTAAATAAATTAAATTTAATATCAAATATGAATATATTGACTTAAATGTACAACGTTATGTGATTTTGAGGAGCGTTTTGTAAATAACTCTATAAATTACAAAATGAAGGTGCTAGACATTAAAAAATTGGTTTTATATTTCAATGCATAGTAAATATATAGGCACAAATGAATTAAACTATAAACTTGTAGTTATTATTTATGTATATAAATCATGTTATATAATTGATGTATTTATATTTAAATGAATGTGAACATGGTTCATGTAGATCTGATTTATTTGACAGATCAGTGATAATAGTATTTTGAAGTTATTTATATGGTTTTAAAATTATTTAATCAATCGTAGAATATGTGTAACAACCCGCAAAATTTGAAAATATTTTAAATGAAAATTTATTTGAAACTTTGAATTTAACTATTTTAAATTTAATAAACTTGGAAAAATTTAAAGTATAATTTTGAGTTTTGATGTGAAATGTTTTCCAAATTTAATAAAATAAAGATTTTTCTTAAAATACAAATTTTGTTAACTTTGGTCAAAGTTTGACTTTCTGTGAAAATTTTAAATTTTAAATTTTTAACTTTTACTTTTTTTTATGAAGATGAATTTAATTTTAACATTTTCCCAGTTTTTCGTTTTGTTAAATTTTGATGTTTACTTCTCAAATTTTGCAACTTTTGGCGTATTACACGCAGATATTTTCCCTACAACTTCTCTTTTATTTTTATTGTGATTTGTTTGGGCTTAGACCATTTTGGCTAGAAAACCTTTAGTTAGATGAGTAGCCTATATATAATCTCCTAGAGTTTTGGCTAGCCTCCACATCCATTCATTTGTGCCTCCACAGAAAAATGTAAGTCTTTTTCTCCTTCTTCTTCCTTCTCTTTCCAAAACCCTAGATCTTCTTCTCCACCACTCTTCTTCTTCTTCTATAATTTGCCATCACCTTCGCCACCTCCTCTCACCTTCTTCTCTTCTCTCCTATTCTCCACCTCTTCCCAAAATCCTAGACCTTCATCTTCCAAAACCTAGCCTAACCCTAAACCTAGCTATGGCCAAACTTATCTCCACCAAAACCTAGCTATGGCCGAACCCACCTAATCCAAACCTAGCCTAGACCAAACCAAAACCACCTCTAGACCAAGCCTATGCAAACCCTAGACAAGCCCTCTTATGTATTTTGCAAATATATATTTTTCTATTTTATTTTTCTATGTAAAATTATTTGTTTACGTATGGAATTTTTTTTTATTTTTTTTAAAGCATCGGATTTGGATTCTCCTCTCACTCAAACTGGTCCGTAGTTTGTTGATTTTTGTGTTGCGCTTTGAATCACTTTTCCAACCAAAGAAAGGTGAGAAATCACACTTGACATACGTACTTATATTTTAGTGAATTGATGACGATGGAATCGTATGGATTTGTATATGCAAGTTAAGAAATTTCACTTATGATTTTATTCTGTTACTTCATATCATATTTTACCCGTTATGATCATATGCCCTGATTTATTTAATATTGTTATGTTACTTCATATCATATTTTACCCGTTATGATCATATGCCATGATTTATTTAATATTGTTATCTTACTTCATATCACATTTTACCCGTTATGATCATATGCCATGGTTTATTTAATATTGTTATGTTACTTCATATCATATTTTACCCATTATGATCATATGCCATGATTTATTTAATATTGTTATATTTTACCCGTTACGATCATATGCCATAATTTATTTAATATTGTTATGTTACTTCATATCATATTTTACTTGTTATGATCATATACCATGATATGTTATTTATTGTTATGTTTATTGTATACTCTGTAATCATACTGCAAGTTTCTTCACTATGGGTTGAAATGATACATACCCGAATGAATTTTAGATTAAGAAAAATTGTTATGGGCTGAAATGATAGGTCTGGGCAATTTTATTTGACTTGGGATTGCAGGTTTGAAATGATACAAAACCTGGAAAATTAAAAATTGCGGATTGAAATGATATATGTCCGTATTTACTTGACCCTAGGGTAGATAATTTTATACAGACTCCGTGGTCGATTTAAAATGATTTTCTAAAAATTATTTAGTATTTTGGATTTCTATATATGAATCTCAATTAAAATTTAATGTAATAATTTCTGTGAATTTGTTTACATGTAATAATTTAATGTCCAAGTAGCTAAAATGTGAGTAGTATAATAGGAATGATATAATGACTTTGATAAAAACTGCATAAATATGTACTATTTGTGTTTTTATAAACTATTGTAGTAGGAAGTATTACAGTAACAATTCAAAACTGCTGCGATTTCCTTACTACAACAATTTAGCACTGCTGCGATTTCCTTACTGTAACAATTCTGCGCTGTCGCGGATTATTACAGTAATAGTTCTGCGCTGTCGCGGATTATTACAGTAGCATTTCTGCACCGTTGCGAATTCTTACAGCAGCATTTCTGCACTTCTTCGAATTCTTATAGTAGCATTTCTGCACTGTTGTGAATTCTTACAGTATCATTTCTGTACTACTGCGTTTTCTTAAAAGTGACATTTTCTGAATGCTACAAATTTGTCTAAAGGGTTATGGTTCCGAATGTTATGGTTCTAAAGGTTACATTTTTAAAGTGCTATAATCTTTACATTTTTACGTTCAAAAAGGTTATGATTAAATGAATTTGGAAGTGTTACTACTTGGGAAAAATGAATATTATTTTAAAAGGAAATGATACGGAATTTATATGGTTTTGAAAGGAATATGTTTGATATGAAAAATAAACCATTTGAAATTGAATAACCACGGGTTATAATAACGTTTGGTTGTTAAAGAGACCGGATCGGATATGGGCATACTCTCTGTCGATACCGAAAACCACTTTGACAACTGTGTACGCGATGGAGATTCCAGAATGAAGTAGGATGGTGGCGACGATCCTAAAGGTATATTTACGTGGACCTAACTACCGTGAGTTAGCATAAGGTGGCTAAAACAGGAGCAATTGACAGGCCAATGAGGTAGCTCCTCTGATCGAACACACTTCATCGTTAGCCATTCTATTACTTTGTGATTGATTTGGTGCGCACCTTTGATTCGGGTGTGTGGCTCGAGTTGGGCGGTAGTTGCGGCTATGCGTTACCCACAGTCCTGAAGTGTAATTGGTATATCTACCCTGGCATTGCCTAGTTGTGCCATGTCACCTACCCTAGTGCGCCTTCTACGAGTTTGTTTTATGTCGTACCTATGTGGTATCCTTTGGCGGCTCCAGTTTACGGGGAGTTACGGTACTGTATAGACTATTGGCATACCTAAAAATGTGTTAAGGTGGAAAATGTAAAGCATTAACGCTATTTTTAAATAGTATACTTTACTTTAGACCCTATTATAATAGCGTATATTACTATATAGTAGATAGTTTAACGGATCCTTAGAGGATGGGCGATCCCAAGCATCCTTTAAGTTACTGATGCATTTCTTTACAGTTCACTTGAGTTGATTTAATTTTATAAGTATGTATGTCCTGACTCGAGTGTTGTGTGTTTTTGCTTTACACTCAGGTCAGCCTGAGTTTCACAGCTTTGGTTTCATCCTCTTTGGAGCTAGAGATCCACCGGAGACTTAGCTGTCTACCTGATATTTCTATTCCAGTTATTTCCACTCAGCTTTTGCTTTGTGTTAGAGAACTTATGTACCTAGAATTTCCAAATGTATTTGTTTTCAGACTATGGTATTTTGTATCTATTTGAGACTTTGTATCTAGTAGCTTCATGAACTACTATAGTTATTTTATTCCGCTGCGAGTTATTCTGATATTCTATGTCTGTGATTGATTTTATTTGCCCCAAAATTTATTAACAATCTGTCGTTTTTAATTATTCAAGTCTGACATGTGTGGATTTGTTGTCGATTTGAATGGTCCAAAATGGCGGGATGTTACAGTTGGTATCAAAGCTTTGGTTTTAGGCAAACCTTAGCCTACGGGGCAAAAAAAAACTCATTAGAGATAGGGTAGAAATACCCTAGAATGAGTAAAATCAATCTTAGAATCATTCTTTGCGAGAGAACGTATTTTCAAGTATAAAATGGTTTTCAAATGATTTTACAGGATTATTTTGGATATAAAAATTTTCTTGTTTTAAAATCTAATTTTTCTTAGAAATTTCCTTCCTTTTGAATCCACCTTGTTTAATAGAATTCTTTGATTAGGATTCCCGTTCTAGTTGAACCTTGTCTTTTATCTCCTTCTCTGTAGTTCTTATTTTTCCCTATTCTATTTTAGAATTGGGAAACTCCTAGAACTCCATCTGATATCCGTAGTTTTCTGGGCCTTGCCGGTTATTATCGGAGATTCATTGAGAATTTTGCTTGGATTTGAGACGACCCGACCTTCTACGCCCTGAAAGTCGTGTCATCTTTAAGAAAGAAAAGGGTGAGAAATAGAAAAGATAGAGAAGAAAGAAGAAAACAACATCAGAATCTCAACAGCGGAACGAATGAAATATAATATATCACATAAGAGATTACATAGTATCATATACATTAGAGTTACACAGATAATACAACACATACTAGACAGTTATAATCACCTGTCTAGTTAATACATCTCGATACATCTCAATACAATACAGAGATACAACACAGCGGAAATACAGATAAACACTAACACAGCGGAACCACTATATATCTATACGCTGAAGCCTCCTGCTCCATTGCTCCTCCACAATTCGTCAAAGCTAACCTGAATCCCTTGGCTACTCGTAAAAATTTGAGTACCCGAGAGTTTAAGAAAACAGAAATAAACTCTGGGTCAGACATGGGTCTGGTATCAGTAACAGGTTAAAGTTGCTTAACTTTGAAAATTCTTTGAAAACAAAAGGTATCACGTAAGACTCCCCACACATAAACATGGGTAAGTTTTTACCTTACGCTAACCAAACATTTGATAGGAAATCCAGTTATATTATAATAGTGTCTAGGGTTTTCAAGTAAAATACAGAAATAGCTGGAATGCTTACATCTCACGTTCCAACATAGTTGGGCACAACTAATACGTACGACACTTATTGGAGATTGGATTCCATATAATGGTGGGGCTACTGGGGTACCGCCCGTCACAGTACCTGGCCTAGATCAACGTACCGAGGAGTATGCCCGCTCCCCTGCAACACAAAGCCGGAACCATCCCTTACTGGACAGTCCCAAACGAAACAACCCCGCAGTCGGTGCGCAATTCCAACTACCACTAAGCCGAATAAAAAGGGACCTCTAGACAGGGGTATATCTCGCACTCAGTGGGTGCTACCCACGAAGCCTTGCTGCACCTCCCCTGTTTTAGCCATTCCCGGTTGATGAGGCTTGAGGCTACGATTACCTTTAGAGAACACATCTCTTAGAATGCTCATCGCCTACTTGACGATGTTCTGAAAGCATTCAATCCATACAAGTTCGTTCCGGGTTTGAACGAAACCGAAGGCATTATCTCGTTACACTCATTTTGGAATCACCCTCAGAGTTAACGACAATAACCCTTGCACTCTGAATCTTCATCTTCACTTGAGATTCATGACCTAACGTTAAGTTGGATCGATGTGGTTTTCGGACCCCTAAATATGGAAAGATCCGATCCCGGTCTCATCGAAATCCAAATCGCCATCTTTTAGGTCCAAGTTGTTTTAAGGTTTAAAACAATTCCAATTTATTATCTATATCAACACAGATAGGTAATTCATAATATCATAGATTGATAATTAACATATCAGCATAAATAGATAATCTATATTATCATCAAAATTCAACCAAAACATCCATATCACACAACATTATTTATCTCATATCTGAGATTTCAAACCCTTCAAGGAAATCCATATCATCCATCATATATAAACAAGGATTAATAATCACACCATTTATAATTAATTTAAAATGAATTAAATTAATTACCTTATCTTTAATTAATTTAAAGTAAATTAAATTAATTACTTCATCATTATTAAACTTGCTTATATTACTATTAATTAATTATCAATCAATCAATTAATCATCATCCAATTATTCATTTTAATTAATCATCCCTGATTAATTATCTTTAATTACATTTAAGTAATTATCCTTTAATTATTTTCACAAATTAATTATCTTTAAACCAATATAGAAATTAACCTTTACATTACTTCATTTATTAATTAACTAAAATTAATTACATTACTTAATTAATTTCATTAATAAATCCCTTCTAAATTTCAGCATTAATTATAATAATTAATGGTCTCTAATTACATTTTCTATTTAAATTAATTACATCAAGTAATTAATCTTTAATTAAACCACAATATTAATCATCTTAGATTAATCACATCTAGTAATTAAATACCCTTAATTACTTCATTAATAAATTAATTACTCCTTAATTAATTATCTTAATTAATCCCTTGATTAATTTTCAAGTAATTATACTCAAATTACTTCCATTAACAAAACATCATCCAATTAATTACATCCAGTAATTATTCATCATTTACTTTTCTAAGTAATTATACCTCCAAATCATCAAGTGATTAATCCAAATTAATTAAACTAAATTAATTAACTCAAATTAATCAAATTACTCAATTAATTATAATGAGTAATTAATTCCTTAATTACTTCCCATTAAGTAATTACACTTAAACAATTACAATGTTGATTATTAAATTAATTAATCCAATTAACTATTAAAAATCAATTACATTAATTAATTATAAAATAATCTAGTTAATGACCTTCATTAACATTTATTTAATTACTTATCTAAAATAATTAACTTACATTAATCATTATTAATTATAAGTTCAATTAACCATTCATTAATTAATTAAAGTCTAATCTATGATTCTTAATTACATATTAATTACTTAATTCATTATTTAAACTTTAATTAATACATTTAAACTTATAATTACAAATTTAATCCATACAAATTATCAATTATCATTCTAATTATCTTAATAGTTAATGAATTTAAATCCTTAATCTTTATTACTTAAAGAAAACTCATTTCTCATTATTGATTAAATTTCACTCCAATATGTTTGAAAACATCTATTTCACTTTTCTTTTGAAATTTCATTTTAAATTCCAAGTTTAAACGAACACTAATTGAACTTTAAATCACTTTATAAAACTAACTTTTAAAAACCTTTAAATTACAAATTAAAGCAATTCTTTGTTTATGAAGGGATTTTAAATCAAATTCCCTTAAATTTAGAATATTTAAACTTATTTAAAATATTTAAATTTATAAACTTTCTTCACTTCAAAAATCTGGAATTTAAACATTTCTTTATCCTTAGTTTAATTTGATTTCAATTTTAAAACCAACATTTTTAAAACTGAGTACATGTTAACTCTGAACAAAGACTACCCGAGTCCCCCTTAGTTTACTTCGAGTAAAACATCAAAAAGGCTCGAGCAAAACATGAATCAACCCGAGTAAAACTTCGAGTTCCCCCAGCATCAATTTGAAACCACCCAAAAAAAAAACAGCCTCACCAGAAAACACCCCACTGTGCACGTGCACGCCTCCGTCCGCCACTTCCGGTCACCACCCATACTTCAAGCAAGTCGAAGGTCAACCCCAGCTCCGACCCCAACCACCAGTCCCCCTCCAGTTCATCTCGAACTCGAATCCGAGTAAAAACAAAACCTGGAACACTCGCAACCCTCAACTTCCCAACCTGTCAACGCCACTTGCTCGATGCTCCGACCACCAGAGGCCACCAAACTCTGGCCGTAGCCTCGTCTATCTCCCCTCTACAAAACCCCAAAAGCAATAGACACTCGATCGAGCGGCGACTTCGTACGAAATGAAAAATCACTGCACCTAAAAACTAGGTCTACGAGAAAGAAAACGATGCCGCCACCACCACCGTTGACTAACCACCACCACGCCATTTTTCCGAGCTTCTCCGATCACTCATCTACCTCCAGACAAACACTCGACATCTCCAGTCGACTTGATCATTCATGGCAACCCAAAAAGTCTAAAACAGTCGAACCTCGACTACTCTCTACCCCTCACTCTAAAAATTATAAATCTTGTTTTAAAAATCATGTTTTTGTATGTAGTTTCACTTTATACACCTGAATCCTTAAAACAAGACATTTGTTTTTAAACTTATTTGGAGTTGTACTTAACTTTCTTGGTTTCCAGAGGCAAATACAGTTTGTTTCAACCTTAATAAAATTTTTACACTTAGATTATAACCAAACAAACAATATTTGTCTACATCCTACGTTCAAACAATTGTTAGATCAAGTGATGAAGGTTTGTTTACCAATCTACTCAAAGAAAATAAGCAACATGCAAACAGAGTATAAAGAGTACAGATATACACAAATTTGCACCACCACATATATACCAAAATACACATTATCACAGGGAAAAACATGCTCCATATTAACTTAAGTTATATTTTAAAAAAAAATGTTACTCACCTGAATTTGTGAAAGAAAAAAGCATGGTTTTCTTTACAACAGGCTTTTGAAAACAATTTTGAATTTGCTAACAGAAGCTCCTCTTGATCTCTGTTTTGTTGAGTTGCTTGTTGTTGTTGAATGTTTGTTTAGGTTTTTAAATGAAGTTTTATCTTAGTTTTTATTTAGCTCGAATTGAAATGAAAAGATGATATGGGAAAGTAGCTTACAAGTTGATGTTTATAACAAGCTACATGGTACATTATATTTTATACAATATAGTGTACAAGTTTGTACAATTATCAGAGATAATTTCTTAGCTTGGTGGCTGAGGTTATATGTTTATGTACTAGAGAAGATATTTGTTTTGCTAGCATTAAATGACATTGTCCTTATAATGTTCATTTTCCTTACCAGCCTACATATCTTTTTGATTTGGTTGATTCTCAAGTCTGCATGCCTATCATATTCGAACCATTTGTTTTCATACTTATCCTATGCAAGCTTACTTAGTTATTATTTTTCTTATGCAAGCCTACATACTTAAATATTATTTCCTTTGTTCATTAGACTATGCAGATTTCTGGTTTGATAAAGGAATGTAAGTGAATGTTATTCTAACATGTTGTTCAAATATTTAGTGTATTTGTTTTATAATTTACAAAACTATAAAATTTAACTTATGTATATTTGTTTTATTTCTATGTCTAACTTATCACTTAAAATCTTGTATTCCTATATGTACATTTTTATTTATTAATATTATTTTAAAAAAAACACATTTATCAATTTGAAATGATTTATAAAAGAAATTATCTTTTTTACTATAAACTACTTATTTAATAATATATACTAAAGTATCATTTGACAAAATTGAATTTAAAACTTATATATATTTTTAAACCATATTTTTCAAGCTATACTTAAAAATAAAACAAATCATTTGTTAATAAATTTAAATCTAAACTAAAGCTAGAATAAGTTTTAAACTATTTAAACATTTATATTAAGTATTTAAAACCATATATTTATTTATTACATAGCTTTAAAAAGCTTATTTTAAATAAATGATAATTCCCAAATCACTAAAAGGTATATTAGAAATTTGAAAACATAATTTATTAGTTGAATTTAAAACAAAGCTTTCCTATCTACAATATATACCAATATATATACATTATAAATAGCGAACAATTTATTAGTTTTAAAAGCTAAAACTCACCAATTAGATATTTATTAAAAGAAAAGTATTAATTCAAATCTTATAAATCAAAGATATATCAAATCAATTTAATATCTAATATAGATTATTAAATTGATATGGCTCAAAATTCCAGGTTGTCACAGGATTGTTGCACCTCTCACCGCTCTAACTCATAAGAATGCTAAGTTTAGATGGAATGATATGTGTGAAGCTAAATTCAATGAGTTGAAGCGCAAGCTTACTTCCGCGCCAGTTCTTACCATTCCAAACGGAAATGAGGGATTAACGGTATACACTGATGCTAGTCGTGAAGGTTTGGGAGCCATTCTGATGCAGGATGAGAAGGTTATCGCTTATGCCAGTCGTCAGTTGAAGACCCATGAAGCAAATTATGCAGCCCATGATTTGGAATTGCTTGCCGTAGTTTTGGCTTTGAAGCTTTGGAGACATCATCTATTGGGAACTAAGTTTGAGCTCTTTACGGATCATAAGTCTTTGAAATATATTTTCACCCAGAAGGACTTGAACCCGAGGCAAGTTAGGTGGCTTGAGTTTCTAGCTTCTTATGACCTCGACATCAACTATACCCCAGGGAAAGCTAATGTTGTAGCCGATGCTTTGAGTCGAAAGAAGGCGATGTTGTGTCAACTTGTTGTTTCTTCTCCTCTTATGGTCGTATTAGCGCTAAGCAGGATGAGGATAGGATAATTAGGCTTATCAAGGAAAATGTTCATAGCAGGGTTGGTGGTAGTAGCCTAGATGGAAGTGGAGCTCAGATTGATGATAGAGGGATTTTGAGGATAAATAATCGGATTTGTGTCCCGAATGTCGATGGATTGAGGCAAGAGTTACTTCGGGAAAATCATCGGTCCAGACTTTCTATTCATCCAGGTGTGACGAAGATGTATCAGGATATGAAAAAGCTATATTGGTGGAGTGGTATGAAACGTGATATCTCTCTTTTTGTTAGTAGATGTGCAACTTGTCAGCAGGTTAAGACTGATCATCAGAAGACTGCTGGATTATTGCAACCTCTTGAGATTCCCAATTGGAAATGGGAACAAGTTTCTATGGATTTCATTGATGGATTACCGAGGACTAGGAGAGGTAATGAAAGTATTTGGGTTATTGTGGATAGATTGACTAAGTTAACTCATTTTATTCTGGTTAGGTCTAACCATTCTGCTTCTAGTTTAGTTGAGATTTATATGAGAGAGATAGTTCGTCTTCATGGTGTTTCTGTTAGTATTGTTTGCAATAGAGATCCCATCTTTACCAGTCAGTTTTGGAAAGCTTTTCAGGAATCTTTAGGTACTCGTCCGAATCTGAGCACTGCTTACCATCCGTAGACCGACGGTCAAACGGAAAGGGTAAATCAGATTTTGGAAGATCTTCTTCGTGCCTGCATCCTTGATTATGGAGGATCTTGGGAAGATCATCTCCATCTTGTTGAATTCACCTATAACAATAGTTATCAGGTATAATCTCAAATATCTGTTTAAGGTTGTCTTAAACATTTATCTATCATATTCCATCTCTTAAAATTAGGCTAGTATCGAAATGGCTCCATTTGCTGCTCTGTATGGACGCCCTTGCAAATCCCCATCTTGCTGGATTGAATCTGGTGATCGTTTGGTTCTTGGTCCTGATATGATTCTAGAGGCATCTGAGAAGGTTGAGGAGATTAGGAAAGATGAGGATTGCCTAAGATAGATAGAAGAAGTATGCTGACAGGCGTAGGAGTTGGAGTTTTCTGTTGGTGATCAAGTTTCCCTTAAGGTCTCTCCATTAAGAAATGTGATTCGGTTTGGACGAAGAGGGAAGCACGCTCCTAGGTTTATTAGTCCTTTCCGCATCTTAGAGAGAGTTGGTTCCTTAGCTTATCGTTTGGAATTGCCTGAGAAACTTTATAGAGTGCATAATGTGTTCCAAGTTTCGCATCTTCGTCGGTATCTTCATGATCCATCTTTGATTTTCCAGCCTTTTGCTCTCGAGAGTTTGGATGTTGAGCCGAACCTTACTGTTGAGAGGAAGCCACTTCATATTATCGGTAGAGGTACAAAGCAGCTTCGAAGAAAATCTGTCAACCTAGTCAAAGTGCAATGGAGCACTGATGATCGGGATTGTACCTGGGAAACGGAAGAGAGCATTCATGCTTCAAAGCTGGAATTGTTTATTCCAGGTACTATTTGTTGTCCTACCTTATCCTACTTTATTTTCTGGTCTCGTTCCTTTTCGCGGACGAAAAGTTTTGAGTGGGGGGGAGTGTAACAACCCGCAAATTTTGAAAATATTTTAAATGAAAATTTATTTGAAACTTTGAATTTAACTATTTTAAATTTGATAAACTTGGAAAAATTTAAAGTATAATTTTGAGTTTTGATGTGAAATGTTTTCCAAATTTAATAAAATAAAGATTTTTCTTAAAATATAAATTTTGTCAACTTTGGTCAAAGTTTGACTTTCTGTGAAAATTTTAAATTTTAAATTTTTAACTTTTACTTTTTTTTATGAAGATGAATTTAATTTTAACATTTTCCCAGTATTTTATTTTGTTAAATTTTGATGTTTACTTCTCAAATTTTGCAACTTTTTGTGTATTACACGCAGTTATTTTCCCTAAAACTTCTCTTTTATTTTTATTGTGATTTGTTTGGGCTTAGACCATTTAGGCTAGAAAATCTTTAGTTAGATGAGTAGCCTATATATAATCTCCTAGGGTTTTGGCTAGCCTCCACATCCATTCATTTGTGCCTCCATAGAAAAATGTAAGTCTTCTTCTCCTTCTTCTTCCTTCTCTTTCCAAAACCCTAGATCTTCTTCTCCACCACTCTTCTTCTTCCATAATTTGCCATCACCTTCACCACCTCCTCTCACCTTCTTCTCTTCTCTCCTATTCTCCACCTCTTCCCAAAACCCTAGACCTTCCTCTTCCCAAACCTAGCCTAACCCTAAACCTAGCTATGGTCGAACCTATCTCCACCAAAACCTAGCTATGGCCGAACCCACCTAATCCAAACCTAGCCTAGACCAAACCAAAACCACCTCTAGACCAATCCTATGCAAACCCTAGACAAGCCCTCTTATGTATTTTGCAAATATATATTTTTCTATGTAAAATTATTTGTTTACGTATGGATTTTGTTTCAAGCGTCAGATTTGGATTCTCCTCTCACTCAAACTAGTCCGTAGTTTGTTGATTTTTGTGTTGCGCTTTGAATCACTTTTCCAACCAAAGAAAGGTGAGAAATCACACTTGACATACGTACTTATATTTTGGTGAATTGATGACGATGGAATCGTATGGATATGTATATGCAAGTTAAGAAATTTCACTTATGATTTTATTCTGTTACTTCATATCATATTTTACCCGTTATGATCATACGCCATGATTTATTTAATTTTGTTATGTTACTTCATGTCATATTTTACCCGTTATGATCATATGCCATGATTTATTTAATATTGTTATGTTACTTCCTATCATATTTTACCCGTTATGATCATATGCCATTATTTATTTAATATTGTTATATTTTACCCGTTATGATCATATGCCATGATTTATTTAATATTGTTATGTTACTTCCTATCATATTTTACCCGTTATGATCATATGCCATTATTTATTTAATATTGTTATATTTTACCCGTTATGATCATATGCCATGATTTATTTAATATTGTTATGTTACTTCAAATCATATTTTACCCGTTATGACCATATACCATGATATGTTATTTATTGTTATGTTTATTTGATACTCTGTAATCATACTGCAAGTTTCTTCACTATGGGTTGAAATGATACATACCCGAATGATTTTCAGATTAAGGAAAATTGTTATGGGCTGAAATGATAGGTCTGAGCAATTTTATTTGACTTGGGATTGCGGGTTTGAAATGATACAAAACCCGGAAAATTAATAAATTGCGGATTGAAATGATATATGTCTGTATTTACTTGACCCTAGGGTAGATAATTTTATACAGACTCCGTGGTCGATTTAAAATGATTTTCTAAAAATTATTTAGTATTTTGGATTTCTATATATGAATCTCAATTAAAATTTAATGTAATAATTTCTGCGAATTTGTTTACATGTGTTCAAATTTTTGTAAGAGAAAAATAGTTGGAAATGTAAATTTTTGGAATCTAATTTACAGAATGAAGGTTAATTGAAATTTAATAATCCGATTTGACGTAAAAATGGTATTTTATTCTAACCTATAAATTGTAAGTTTCAATTTATGTAATAGTGATTTAAATGATAAATGGTTTTTGAGAAGAAAATAAAGTGTAAGTTAATGACGTACTATTAACTTAGCATAAGGATTTCAGCTTTAAAATTTGACATTTTAGTAACAAAGTTATTTAACTAAAGGTATGGTTTCTTTAATGTCCAAATAGCTAAAATGTGAGTAGTATAATAGGAATGATATAATGACTTTGATAAAAACTGCATAAATATGTACCATTTGTGTTTTTATAAACTATTGTAGTAGGAAGTATTACGGTAATAATTCAAAACTATTGCGATTTCCTTACTGCAACAATTCTGCACTGCTGCAATTTCCTTACTGTAACAATTCTGCGATTTCCTAACTGTAACAATTCTGCGCTGCTGCGATTTCCTTACTGCACCAATTCTGCGCTGCTGCGATTTCCTTACTGTAACAATTCTGCGTTGTTGCGGATTATTACAGTAACAGTTCTGCGTTGTCGCGGATTATTACAGTAGCATTTCTGCACCGTTGCGAATTCTTATAGTAGCATTTCTGCATTGCTGCGAATTCTTACAGTAGCATTTCTTCACTGCTGTGAATTCTTACAGTAGCATTTCTGTACTGCTGCGTTTTCTTAAAAGTGACATTTTCTAAATGCTACAAATTTGTATAAAGGGTTATGGTTCCGAATGTTATGGTTCTAAAGGTTACATTTTTAAAGTGCTATAATCTCTAAATTTTTACATTCAAAAAGGTTATGATTAAATGAATTTGGAAGTGTTACTACTTTGAAAAAATGAATATTATTTTAAAAGGAAATGATACAGAATTTATATGGTTTGGAAGGAATATGTTTGATATGAAAAATAAACCATTTGAAATTGAATAACCACGGGTTATAATAAAGTTTGGTTGTTAAAGAGACTGGGATCAGATATGGGCATAATCTTTGTCGATACCGAAAACCATTTTGACAACTGTGTACGTGGTTGAGATTGCAGAATGAAGTAGGATGGTGGTGACGATCCTAAAGGTATATTTACGTAGACCTAACTCCCGTGAGTTAGCATAAGGTGGCTAAAACAGGAGCAATTGATGGGCCAATGAGGTAGCTCCTTTGATCGGACACAATTCATCGTTAGCCATTCTATTACTTTGTGATTGATTTGGTGCGCACCTTTGATTCGAGAGTGTAGCTCGAGTTGGGCGGTAGTTGCGGCTATGCGTTACCAACAGTCCGGAAGTGTAATTGGTATATCTACCCTAGCATTGCCTAGTTGTGCCATGTCACCTTCCCTAGTGCGCCTTCTACGAGTTTGTTTTATGTCGTACCTTTGTGGTATCCTCTGGCGGCTCCAATTTACGGGGAGTTACGGTACTGTATAGACTATTGGCATACCTAAAAATGTGTTAAGGTGGAAAATGTAAAGCCTTAATGCTATTTTTAAATAGTATACTTTACTTTAGACCCTATTATAATAGCGTATATTACTACATAGTAGATAGTTTAACGGATCCTTAGAGGATGGGCGATCCCAAGCATCCTTTAAGTTACTGATGCATTTCTTTACAGTTCACTTGAGTTTATTTACATTTTATAAGTATGTATGTCCTGACTCGAGTGTTTTGTGTTTTTGCTTTACGCTCGGGTCAGCCTGAGTTTCACAGCTTTGGTTTCATCCTCTTTGGAGCTAGAGATCCACCAGAGATTTAGTTGTCTACCTGATATTTCTATTCCAGTTATTTCCACTCAACTTTTTCTTTAGTGTTAGAGAACTTATGTACCCAGAATTTCCAAATGTATTTGTTTTCAGACTATGGTATTTTGTATCTGTTTGAGACTTTGTATCTAGTAGCTTCATGAACTACTATAGTTATTTTATTCCGCTGCGAGTTATTCTGATATTCTATGTCTGTGATTCTGTGATTGATTTTATTTGCCCCAAAATTTATTAACAATCTGTCGTTTTTAATTATTCAAGTCTGACATGTTATTGTCGATTTGAATGGTCCAAAATGGCTGGATGTTACAATATGGACTTAAATATAAAATATTAAAAAGGAATTGATGGGTGTTTTATGAATGATTATAGGAAATTTAAAATGTTGGTATTTGAAGTAAAAAACCAAATTTGGTAATGCACTTCAATTTATTAAGCCAAACGGATTGTAAATTGATTTTTTTTATTGTTTATGTGTACATTATTGGATCTAGGCCAGAACACAACGGGTTAAGTAGACCAATTTCAAAAAAAATTACCATTTTGGATTTTATTGGGTCTATGAAATCTAAAATTATTTAGATTTGACCTAAATATATTTTGAATAAAGTCGTTATTTAAATAATTTATAAATAAATATTTATATTGATATTATATTTGTATTATATAATTTGTACATGCGTATCATATACAAAAATAAGTGTACGTGCATGTGCAACATATACATTGTATATAGTTTATCATGCCCGTATACAACCGTTGGAAGTTACACCACAACAGAAATGTTACCTCCTTCATATACATATGCATTGTCTAATATATATATATATACATATATATATGTATATGTATATTATAACGACCTGTAATACAATCGATTTGTATTTGAATATTTAAATAATTTTTAAATATTTAAATAATGGATTTTAATAACCAAATAAAATATTTTAAATAGTAATTAATGATATTAAAATCATTTTCAAATTTTGTTTACCAAAATAAATAGTTCAAATAAAAATAGAAAATGTGACCAAAAAACATTTTCCGAAAATTTGATTTTTCGGCATCGGGAAAGTCATCGAAAACATTGTGCACATTTTTGTAACACTCATATACACATGCACATATGTCATGTGATAAGATAATCAATGTGTTAAAGTTAATAGTTTAAATATAAACCTTGATTTGACATAAAATGCACAAAATATATTAAAAACCTTAGGAAATTAATTAAATAACATAACCATCACCTAAATTAGGACTTAAAGCATGGTGTAGGTGGACCTAAAGGGGGGGGTGTAACGGGTGTACTTGGAGGGGTGGAGAGGCATGGCTTCCATGTTACATGATAACATTTATATTATTTAAATGTTTAAGTTAATTTAAATAATACTCCACTTCTTTGCCTATAAATACCCACCATCTCCACACATTTTCCACTTTACATATTCATTTCCACCTTAATTTCTTATCTCTTCATATACAAGAGCACTTCCATGGCTTCTAAAATTATTCCCAAATTAAGAACTAGTGAATACACTTCCAAAAATCAAGTTAAACTCTTACTACACTTCCAAAATCCATTCTCTACTAAAAAAGATCATATACCCCCACACTTCCACCATGGCCGAGCCCCATTGATCTAGGCCGATCTCAAAAGCCCACAAAAGGTCCACTAAATCAAGTCAAGTGCATAGGAAAGCTTAGTTCTAGTGTTGTTCGAAGAGTTAGTGCGATTCCGATTCAAGTTAGTAAGCGTTTTGTTGAGTGAAGCTTCCACCTTTGAACCATAAAGTTTAAACTATGTTCATGCTCATATTTGTAGCTATTAAATGCTTATTATATAGTTGTGATAATGTTTTGGTTATTGGATTGGTTTGTTGCTTGAAAATTAGTCGCTTTGGAAAGTTAGTAAGTGAATCATTGGTTATATGAAAATCTAGTAATTAAACTAATTCCGTTGTAAATAAATGCTTGATATATATTGTATTATTGTATATCATCATGTATATATGCTCATTTCTTTGTTATGTGATGTATGGTTGTGTTGGCAAATGTCATAGTCTTGAATTTCGAAATGCCCATATAACGATAGTCGCCATATCGGCACTTTCGGAAAATCACCTTTTATCGAAACCGTTTGGTTTCATTATCGTGCTTGGAATTATTTTACAAGTTAAGCGAGTTTTTGATTATAGATGTTTTTAAAAATAATTAATTATTTTAATAAAGATTTTTTAATTTAATTAATTAATTATTTAATTTATAAGGATTAAGGTTAACTAATTAACTTATTAATGATGTGTTTTAAATTTAGCTAATTACTTAGTTAATGATGTTTTAAATTTAATTAATCATTTTATTTAAGGCTAATTAATGTTTCGATAATGATGGATTAAGATTTATTAATTTACTACTTAATGATGTTTTTAAAATTAATTAACCCTTTTTAATTAATGACTTTTAAAAGTTAATAAATATGTTTAACCTTAATTAATATTTTATTAGATAAAGTTTTAAATTTATTATTCATTTTTAAATAATGATATTTAATTTTTTATTAATTAATTTAATTAATTAAATTTAAATATTATTAATTAATTTAAATTAATGATATTTTAAAAGGTGATTTACCTTTTTTAATTAAAGGTTATTGAAGTTAATTAATTAACCAAACAAAGCTTTAATGTTAATTATACAGTGTAATATGGATGTTTTAAGTTGTTAAATCCTTTTTATAAAGATATTTCAAAGTCAGTACACTCTTTTAGCAAAGTGTTTTAAAGCTAATACTTGTATATGAATTCAGGTTTTTAAAAGAAAAGTTTGAATTGTTTATGGAAATGAATTAATTTCTATAAATTTATTCACTTGTATGGAAACGATTTATTTGTATAATTAGCACTAAACATCGAAGAAGTAAACTTGTCGCCATTTCAAAATTTAAGAATAATCGTGAGACTTGACTTTGAGGTAACACTATCTTGACTTGTCCGGTATTATTGTTAACCAAGAAATAGTAAACATTTGAATTGGATGCATGGTGATAAGTATACAAGACTTAATTTCCATATACGATCATTTTTATATCCTCGATAGTTGGTTTCTCGGCTATCGGTTACTTCAGCTTCTTTTTATCATCATTCTAAGACCATGTGTTGCTCCGTTGAACATTGCTATCCTTTGTCGAAAATGACTAAATCCAAAGCACAAGAGGAAGCCAAGCTATGTGGGGTTGCTCCCATTAGGTTACTTTCATATCTCATCCAGATTGGATTCAGTAGCACTATTAAATGTGTAATATTCGGATACTCGATAAGGTTTGGGAAGGTCTGGCTTGGTATTTTCCAAGTAGTGTCACGGAGTATATGAGCTTCTCAGAAGTATATTACTATAGGTATACTTCAAGGGTGGTGCACCTTCCTAGTCATTTGTTGGAGATTTTCCTTTTCTTATTTGATTCGAACCTTGAAATTTATTCCATTATTTGCATTAGGAAGGGTCAACCACTCATCGTGGTGTTGAATTATTTATTAACTCTTTATGTTTGGATTTTGATTTATGTAAGAGTAAACCCATTCCGTGTTCAGCAGCATGATCTCACGCCTTTGTGTTTAAATTTCACACTTATTGTTTAATTTTTTTTACTCATACCAGACATATCATCTGACCCGAGTTGTTTGTTTCCCTAAACTCTCGGGTACTCATGTTATTTGAGTAGTCCGAAAGTAGTAGGTATTTTGAGGGCTCTTTTGGAGAAAACGTCCATGCAGGAGGCTTTCATCTTGTTAGTTATCTATTCCACTGTATTATCTAGTTTGAGTATGTATTTTGTTTTCAACATATGTAAAGGCAGGATGTTATAGCTGCCTAAGCTGTTTGTAGTACTTTTGTGTAACTCTGATAACTCCCTGTTAAGGAGTAACCTGATATACTATTGACTGTTATGATTTATTTAGCAGTTCCATTGTAACGTTTTCTATTCTGTTCTTTATTTTACCACACGACAATTCATCTTTTTGATTCTTCGGCAAAGGCAAACGAACATCGAGGATGTGTTAAGTGTCATTCCTAGGGGTCAGAAAGGTGGGTCGTCACAATTGGTATTAGTGCTTTGGTTGAGCGAACACCTTAACCTTATTGGGATATAACTTATTAGAGATACGGTGAGTCGAACCCTAGAATGAGTTGAGAGAGCATTTTATCTTTCTCCCATAAAAGTATGGTTTCAGATCCTTTATTGCAGTTTCCCTTTTTCATCTTTGACCCTGTCTTTGTATTCTAATAATACCTATCACTTATCTAGGTTAGTGAAAATGAGTACAAGAGGAAGAAGAGGGAGGGGATCTAGAACCAGCTCGGCTACAAATGGCAGAGCTCCTAGAAACTAGCCAGTTGTAGAGCCGGTAGTAGAAGCAGTGATGCAAGTTTAGCCACCTCAGAACTTTGCGACCTTATGCAAGAATAACATTGCTTTAGGTGGTAAGCCTTTCTATGGAACTTGGGAGTTCAGACCTGGCTCAACAATTGTGAAAGGATATTTGGGGATCTTCAATTAGGAAATGCTAGAAAGAGGTTATTGGCATTGCGTCAACTTCAGAAAGCAGCAATGGATTGGTGGGATTCAGTCACCATGAATACACCAGAAGAAGATTTCTCTTGGGCACTGTTTAAGGAGGTTTTTGAAGCTTAGTTTATCCCAAAGGTAGGAAGGACTCAGTTGGTCAGAAATTTTACAGATTTTAAACAAGGTGAGATGATAGTGGCGCAATATGAGCATAGGTTCAGTGCATTGTCTCGCTTTGGACTAGGATTGACTGATACGCCACTTAAAAAGAATGAAATGTTCGTAAAAGGAATGAGACCAAAATTTCATCGGCAAATGACCAATCATCTCAACGGTACCTTTACCAGTCTGATTATTATTGCTTTGAGATTTGAGGCTCCTGATATTGAGCAAGGAGTTCAGAACGGAGTAGTGCTGGAAGTTAATGCCCAACCTTTATCAGTGATACCTGTTACTAGTAAGCCATTTTTCAAGCGCAATGGGAAGGAAAAGTGGTCAGGAAAGAAGTTGAGAGGTGGAGCTCTAGCTCAGAATAGCAATTAGACTTAACCAAGATCCTTTGTTATAAGTGCAACAAAATGGGCTACTTTGCAAATCAGTGCCCAAACCCGGCTAATGGACCACTCTGCTACAATTGCAACAAACATGGATATATGAAGAACCGGTGCCTTTTTCCAAGGAAGGGATCATAGGGACGAGCTTTTAATATTAAGGAAATACCATCTACTTCTAGGGATCAAATGGAAAGCAGGTGTTGCAAGGTACACTATCTATTTCTGATATTCCTGTTAGAGTGTTATTTGATGCCGGTGCATCCCATAGTTTTATCTTATATGACCTAATGAACCAGTTGAATCTTAAATATGTTATTCTCCATAATTCTCTTTGTGTGTCGAACCCAATTAGGAGTCCGACCAATCCTGACACCATATGTTTGAATGTACCTATTTCTTATCGAGATCGGCCTTTCTTTTCTGACTTGTTTGTCCTCGGGTTCATGGGTTTTGGAGTATTATTGGGAATGGATAGGTTATCTAAATTTAAAGCTGTCTTGGACTGTGTTAGATGGATGATCGTAGTAGAAGATGTAATAGGTAGAAGTGTTGATATATGCTGTAGAGAGCCTAGAGGGTTGATGAGCATTTTTTTTATGTTTCCTCGATGTACCCAAAGAGGAGATAAGAAATATACCAATTGTTTGAGATTTCAAGGATATTTTTGAAGAAGTGTAGGGTTTACCTCCTTACCATGAAGTTGAATTCCATATTGATTTGATTCCATGAACCAGGCCTATCGTACAACCTCCTCGAAGGTTGGCTCGAAAGGAAAGAAGAGAATTGGCGAAGCAGACGATTGATTTATTGCAGAAAGGTTTGCTCAGACGCAGCACATCGAGTTGGGGATCGCCAATAGTTTTCGTTACCAAGGCGAATGGTTCTCTTAGATTATGTGCAGATTAATGAGAGTTAAATATGAGGATTATCAAGAATAAGTATCCTTTACCTAGGATTGATGACATGTTTGACCAGCTCCATGGAGCTCGAATATTTTCTCAATTGGATCGTGCCACTGGTTTTCACCAATTAAGGGTAGTAGGGGAGAGTGTACCCTTAATGGCTTTTCGAACCCTTGATAATTTTTACAAATGGTTAGTTATGCCATTCGGATTGACTAATGCACTCGCTTATTTTCTGGATTTGATGAATAGAGTGCTTCGGGATTTTCTTAACAAGTTTGTTCTCGTCTTCATCGATGACATCCCTGTTTATTCTAAAACAGAGGAAGAGCATAAGTACCATTTTCATGTTGTTCTTAGTACTTTAAGAATTCATGTTTTAAAGGGAAAGTTTTCTAAGTGTCATTTCTGGAAATCCAAAGTTAGATTTCTAGGGCACGTAGTTTTGGGAGAAGGCATATCAATGGACCCAACTAAAGTAGTTGCGGTTCAAGATGGAAGAAACTCGAAAGTGCGAATGAGGTCAGGAGTTTCTTGGGATTGGTAGGTTTCTAGAGAATATTTATTAAAGATTTCTCAAAGATTGCTTCTCATCTAACAAAGTTGATGAAGAAAGATGCTAAGTTTGTTTGGACACCCAAGTGCGATTAAGCATTTAATGAGTTAAAGGAGAAATTGACAAGTGTTCCCATTTTAATGATTCCAGATGGGAGTGAAGGATTAAGAGTGTTTACGGATGCTTGTAGGATGGGACTTGGAGCAGCTTTGATGCAAAATGGTAAAGTAATAACATATGCAAGTCGACAGTTGAAACCTCATGAGAAGAATTATGCTACGCACGATTTGGAGCTTTTGGCAGTTATCTTCGCATTAAAGGTGTGGAGGCACTATCTTTTGGGGTGCAAAGTTTGAGTTATTCATGGAGCACAAGTCATTAAAGTATCTTTTTACCCAAAAGGACTTGAACTTGAGGCAACAAAGATGGCTGGAATTTCTTGCGTCTTATGACCTAGAGATTCTTTATATCCCAGAGAAAGCAAACGTCGTTGCAGATTCGTTAAGTAGGAATGTGGCGATGATTGCAAATTTGGAAGTTAAGCCAGCACTAATGGAGAGAATTGCATATTTCCAAGAAGAAGACTCTATTCTAGATCGGCTTAAGAAGGATGTTGATGATGGAACTATCTTTAGTTTTCAGATAGACTCTCGAGGCATTTTAAGAATAAATAGATGGATTTGTGTGCCAGATGTTAATGGAATTATGCAAGACATGCTGAGAGAGTGCCATCAATCAAGGTTATCTATCCACCCAGGTGTGACCAAAATGTATCAGAACATGAAGAAGACCTTTTGATGGAAAGATATGAAGGGAGACATTTCGATCTTCATGAGCCGGTGTGAAAATTGTCAACAGGTCAAGACTGACCAGCAGAAGACTACTGGGTTACTCCAACCATTGGAGATACTGTATTGGAAATAGGAGCAAGTATCCATGGATTTTATCGATGGGTTGCCCAGAATGAGAAGAGGTAATGAAGTCATTTGGGTAATTGTAGATCGATTAACAAAAAATGCCCACTTCATTCTTGTGAAGTCTTCAAAACCGCGGCTTCTTCGGTAGGGATTTAATTTAAGGGAGATCGTTCTGTTAGTCCTTGAGATGATGGTTTTGATGACAACAACCTTAGAATAAGATTATAAATATAAATACTAACATTATAGTTTAGATATATATATGTATATGCAGGATTTAACCATGCAGGTACAAAGAATGAATACTGTACAGTATAGAGATTCAAGATATCAAGATTATCAAGAGTTCAAGATTTCAAGATAAGTATTGAGTCTAGAATTATGTTAAAACTTCATAATAGCACTGAAATCTTCACTCCATTTTTCTTTTGGGATGGAAACCATTTCTACCTTTTTAGTGGCTTACAAACCCATGACAAGTAGCTTACAAACCTACGACAAGTGGCTTACAAACCCACGAACATCCTGGTTTTGTACAAGTTCTCGAGTCCTGATGTGATGAGATATTCTGCAGGAAGAAGCTTGCAAAACTACTTCAAAATGATTTTCAAAACTACTTCAAACTGATTTTCAAAACTCCTTTTCAAAATGTTTAGCCTTAAAAATTATCTTTTCAAATGATTTTCAAAAATATGTTTTAGCCTTAAAATATTCTTTGTTTTTGTTTTTAATAAACGCTTGTTTTAAACTTCGTTTGTTTTAAACTATCTTTTAATTATAATATATTTATACTTAGATTTAAATATAAAATTATAGTAAAATTATATATATATTATTCTCTATATTTATCTATGTATTTTATCTATAGTCAAGTATATTTATAAAGTTTAAATAGTTTTTAATATAAGATAAAGGTTATTTTCAAAGAAAATCAAATCTTCAAAAAATGCTTTGGTATGTCGACATGCCCTAGTACCCCATGTCGACATAGTGACAGTTAGATTCAAAAATTTGAATTTCAAAAGAAGTGTCTATTTGCCATAACCTTTCACGAATGGACATGGCTGTTGTTCTTCTATAAATAGGGGTTAGTTTCAACGAATTCACATATAGATTTTCTAGTTTTTCACTTCTCTTCTTCTTCCACATTTCTTTATACATATTCTTACCATTACTCTTCAGAAATCAACATTGAATCTAAATAGTTAATCTCTGGTTTGATTCTCTGTCACTATCTCATCAAGATCCTCAGTGTTATTCAGAGTTATAGGCTTTCTTTGTAATCAACAGAATAAAAGGTGTGATTGTAGCCTTGGAAATCAATCAAGTGAGAAAAGGTGTGATTGTAGCCTTGAGAAATCAATTAGGTGAACTTGTTGCCCGGAAATCAAGTATCTCTACCCAGAGGATTGTGATTCTGGAGGGTGTACCTCGTGGCCTTGAAATTGAGGGTTGTAATTGTTGAATTGCTTTTGAAAGGAAATCCGTACTTAGTTGTGTGGGACTGGATGTAGGGTAACTTCGAACCAGTATAAAATCCGGTGTGTTTTTTCCTTTACTGCATTTACTTTATTTCTACATCTGTGTTTGATTCTGTGATTATATCTGTGTCTGAATATTGCATACATTTGTGTACAAATCAACAATAACTCAAAAAGATTTAGTAATTTCTTATAAACACTATTCACCCCCCCTCTAGTGTTCATTCTAGCCTTAAGATCCATATTCCGCATTCCTCACATTTGGTATCAGATCAAGGTTTTCAAAAGTTTCATAATCTGAATTTTGAAAAGTTTTCAAAATGGCTACCAACACTGGTACTGTTACTAACACTAGTATCCCTGTCACTAGTTCATTTGTAGAAGGTCAATCTACTGTCAGACCACCACTTTTTAATGGCAGTAACTATGCATATTGGGCATGTAGGATGAAAATATATTTACAATCTGTAGGATTAGATACTTGGAATATCACACAAACTGAATATTCTGAACCCACAACTGATTTTGAACAGTGGACCGCTGAGAAAAAGACTGTTGCACAAAATAATTCTAAAGCAATGAATATTCTGTTTTGTTCACTTGATAGGAATTAATTTAATAGAGTGTCAGTTTGTAAGTCTACATATGAAATCTGGAAAACTTTGCAAGTTACTCATGAAGGAACAAGAAAAGTTAAATAGACCAAAATTTCCATGCTCACAAATCAGTTTCAGTTATTTAAAATGAATACTAATGAGTCTATTTCAGATATGTATAATCGATTTCAGGATATTGTGCATTCTTTAATATCCTTGGGAAAGGAATTTTCGGAAGAAGATCAAGTCAAAAAAATTTTAAATTCTCTCACTCCAGAATGGGATCAAAAGACACTTGCAATTGAAGAGGCAAATGACATCAGTACCTTAAAGATAGAAGAATTGATTGGAAATCTAATGTCGTTTGAAGTCCAAATGATCGGGAGAAGAGAAAGCAAAGCATCTGAAAAGAAATCAATGGCATTCAATGCATTAACCGACGGATCAGACTCAAACAGTGATAATGATGAAGAGATAGCATTTATGACCAGGAATTTTTGGAAATTCTTGAAATACAGAAAGATGAATAATCTCAAGAGAAACAACTATAAGAATTCTGGAAATCAGAATGCAGTGCCAAACAATGTCAAATGTTTCAACTGTGATGAACCAGGCCATATGAGATGAACCAGGCCATATGAAAAGAGACTGTCCGTATCCAGATAGGCAGAATCCTCCTATAAACAATGATTCAGTAAAGAAACGGAAGCGTGCATTTACTGCTACTCTAGATGACTCAGACTCGTCCTCAAGCGATGATGATTAGAAGATAGATAATTCAAATTTGTGTTTCACGGTAGTTCACGACTTCAACGAATTCAAGGAAACAGACTCAGAAAAAGGTACACATTTACAATACAATTGATTGAAATTGCATGCTTAGAATTAGATGATTGATTGATTTTGAATTGTTGTGTTGATTGAATTTTAAATTTATTTTTTATTATTTTATTATTATTATATTATTATTATTATTATTATTATTTATTATTTTATTTTTATTATTTTTTAACAATATAATAATATTTTCTGGAATATACTATAATTCTAATAATATTCCAGATATATATATATAGACATTAAAATAATAACTGTATATATATTAGAATACTTAGGAAAAATAAATCATAGAAATTCACAGGCATATGTCGACATGGTCCCTACCCTGATGTCGACATAGGTACCTGAATTTGAAATTCAAAATTTGAATTCAAATGGTTGAATTTCCCTCCACCTTTTCACTTCATTCAATACTCTGAAAAGGCATCTTTTGACCAGAGAACATGTCTTTCAAAAATCTATTTATTCACTATCTTTTATCACAACTTTTCGCTTTCATTTTCAAATTCAAACTCTCTCTTCAAAAAACTTCAAGCTCTTTACTCTCTACTTTAATGGCTTCTTCAATCAACCCCTCCACCATGAGACTTTCCAGAAACTTGAAAGAGCAACTCCTCAATAATCCGAAGGCAATAAAAGCATACATCAATTATGCTAACTATGGAAAAGTCCACCCCGGAAAGTTTGCTATTTTTCAAGATTTTGCTTCTTATGAAATTGATACTCTTTTTGCAAACAATCAAATTCTTAGTCTTGTTGATTCTTCTCAAAATGATTTTGTTTGTTACTCAAATCTTGTTAAAATTTTCTATGCAAATCTCAATCGAGAATTTTATGAAGGAAATGATAATGAAATTTGGAGTAGTGTCAAAGGCACTAAAATTGTTTTGAACTATGATCTTTTGGGTACCATTCTCAATTTAAAAAGCATGGGAATGGATCTTTCTAGTTTTCAAATCGATGAACATAATCGTGAGACATTTCATCATATTTTTGAAGGAGATGAGAACTTTGAATTTAAAAACCGAAACTTTCGTCCTAAAGCAAGAATTGTCAATCTTCTTTTACAACATACTTTGACCCCAAGATCGGGAAATTTTAACAATCCTACTTCAAAAGTGTGCAAAGCACTTTTTGCTATTTTCGGAAATTATGATATCAATTGGGCGCAAGTTATTTTGGATGAACTTCATCCTAAAAATTTTGAAATGGTAGAAAACACTTTATATCATGGAATTTACCTTACTCGGATTTTCAACTATTTTGTAGTAAATTTCAAAGGAGAAGAATTTATTTCAAGAAAAGTTTTTAATATCTCAAACATTTCTCTCATGAAAATCCCATATATTTTTCAACCTTATGAGACTCTTGCCGAAAAGGAAGAGCATTTGGCTCATGAAGAAATGGAAGAGGAGAAAGAGGAAGAAGAAGAAGGGGATGAAATGGAAATAGAAGAAGAAGAAGGTGAAACATCCCTAGAAAGTATTGAATATCCCTCCAATCCTACCAACAAAACCCTTCTCAAAAACCAAAAGATTATTGTTGAGAATCAACGGGTTCTTAAAAGATCCGTTAGTAAGAAGTTGGATAAAATATCATCCAAGATGAACAAGTTTTTCTCCAAAGTCAGCAAGAAACTTGGATTATCTTCATCTTCATCATCCTCTAACTAGTTCTATATTTTCATATCATGTCGAATTAGTTTAAGTTTGTTTTAATTTGAGTGTTTATGTAGTTGTTTATGATTAATCATTGTATCACTCTTCTATGCAATGAAATTGAATTTCTTTTCTGTTATCTAGCTTATCTTATCTCTTGAATAAATGTTAGTATATTATATAAATATATATATACACAATTATTCACGAAATCAAAATTACCATCAAATTTCACTGCCTCATGTCGACATACCCTCTATGACCATGTCGACATGTACTGGTCAGAAATGACACTTCATTTTGAATTTGAAATTTGAATAACTACCATATGTCTATTCATTTCAAACGAATTTCTACACCTATATATACCCATTTATTCCAGAATTCATTACTGAATATTATTTCTTATCTATTCTATCTCTCATTCTTCTCACAAGTTACTGAATATTATTTCTTATCTATTCTATCTCTCATTCTTCTCACAATTTCAAAAATGGCTAATCTAATTCATAACTTATCCGAGAATCTTGAAGAAACTCTTAATTCATTCAAGAATATTCTCTCGTTCATTCTTCGTAACCAGCGACACTTAGAATTGAGTCAAATGTAGATGATCAAGGAGCAAGAAAGGCATTTCGAGGCAATTCGATGGATGATTTCTTCCCTGCACAAGGATGATAACGAAGCACATCCTCCTCTCTCTCTCACAAATGACAATGAAAATTGGGATGCCATCAAAGCAGACCCTATTTTCGGAGAAGGATGGGTGGAGTTCCTCGTAACGTTTAATTTGATTGCTTTATTTAATTTGATTACTTTGTTTGAATTGATTGCTTTGATTAAAATTGTTTGTTTTGATTGATTTGATTGACACTTGGTGTGGATTGATGAATGTATAAATATACATTGATATATTTATAATCATTGATTGAATATCATGTCTATAAGTATAGTTATTTCTTAATATACTCTATTATATAGTTTATTAATGTAGGTACTTGAGTACAAGAATGAGGGAGAGTTATATAGTTTAGAGTTTGTTTGTTTTTGTTGATGACAAAGGGGGAGAAATATAAAATAGGGTAGTTAGGCATAGATTAAGGGGGAGTTATTAGATTTAGGGGGAGTTATTAGGATAGAAGTAATATTTTATAAACAAAGGTTGTCATCATCAAAAAGGGGGAGATTGTTAGTCCTTGAGATGATGGTTTTGATGACAACAACCTTAGAATAAGATTATAAAATATAAATACTAACATTATAGTTTAGATATATATGTATATGCACGATTTAACCATGCAGATATAAAGAATGAAGACTATACAGTATAGAGATTCAAGATATCAAGATTATCAAGAGTTCAAGATTTCAAGATAAGTATTGAGTCTAGAATTATGTTAAAACTTCATAATAGCATTGAAATCTTCACTCCATTTTTCTTTTGGGACGGAACCCATTTCTACCTTTTTAGTGGCTTACAAACCCACGACAAGTAGCTTACAAACCTACGACAAGTGGCTTACAAACCCACGAACATCCTGGTTTTTACAAGTTCTCGAGTCCTGATGTGATGGGATATTCTGCAGGAAGAAGCTTGCAAAACTACTTCAAAATGATTTTCAAAACTACTTCAGAATGATTTTCAAAACCGCTTTTCAAAATATTTTAGCCTTAAAAATTATCTTTTCAAATGATTTTCAAAAAGATGTTTTAGCCTTAAAATATTCTTTGTTTTTGTTTTTAATAAACTCTTGTTTTAAACTTCGTTTGTTTTAAACTATCTTTTAATTATAATATATTTATACTTAGATTTAAATATAAAATTATAGTAAAATTATATATATATTATTCTCTATATTTATCTATGTATTTTATCTATAGTCAAGTATATTTATAAAGTTTAAATAGTTTTTAATATAAGATAAAGGTTATGTAATGACCCTGGATTTTATAAATATTTAAACTGATAATTAACTTAATTTTTGAATTAAAATTGTGAAATTAATTGTAAATTTAAGCGAGTTTCCCAACTGCTCGAATAAAAATGTGTTAAATCATTTAAAGTTAAATATTGTATATATGTGTGAATATATGTGTATATACAGAAATATAAAACACTAATTATTTGAGTAAAATTAATGATAAATATTTAAACTAAAAATAGAAGTGAAATAAATATTTGAGTTAGAAATAGAGATAAATATATATAAGATAAATTATATAGATTTGTAAAATAGAAGTAAACATATAAATATATTAAGTAAATATGTATTGATACAAACAAAGTATAATTAAGTTTTAAAAACAATTTCTTTAAAGGTTAAATATCTATATATACATATAGGAATGCAAATGTAATATGATAAAAGAAAAAAAAGAGTGATAAGCATAGGCTTGTAAAGAAAGACAAATATCAATTAATGCTTGAATTTCTAGTACACCATGTATATCATTTCGGCCACTAAATAAATAAATAAATAGAAAAAAAAAGAGAGAACAAACAAGTATGTTGCTGTGAATCTTATATATACAAGGCATCAAGTATATATATACACTTGCAAGGAAGAAGACAAAGGCAATAAATGTGTAAATCTTTAGCCACCAAATTGACTTCAGCCGAGTTAACAAACAAAGAAATAGAAATATATATTCAAGTTGAACAAAGACATTTGAAAATAAAATAAGCAAAGTTGTACAACATTAATAAATGCATCCACAAAGAAGAACTATATTCAAACATAAGTATGTAGGCTGAAGTGAACAAAACATTTAAATACAAAGCAAGCAAACATACGAAGATATAAAGGACATAAGCATTGTACAGCTGAAATGAAAGGAAGGAGAAAAATATAAACAAATTTGTACAACCAATTAATACCAATATCTTTAGTACACTACACAATTATCTCTACAGCCGAAACAATATCACCTGCACAATATTAAGTAAAGGGATATATAGATGTAGGCTTGCAAAAGAAGAAATAAAATAAGGTAATATTGTACATGGCAATTAATGCCATCTCACTTCAGCCACCAAGTGACTGTTTCAGCCTCCAAGCAAAAGAAAAAAAGTCTCTGGTATTTGTACAAACAAATATTAATAACCCTGTACAACAAAATTTTACATATACAAAGACATATCCTTGTGATATTTCTTTTATACATATCAACTCTTCATTGTCAGTTCGTTTCTTCAAGCTATGAATAATGAAAATGAGCACCATCTAAAATTTAAAACAAACTTCAAACTTTAACAACAAAACAAATCAAAGAAAAACCAGAGGATCCAAAGAAAGATTCCACTTGCAATTTCAAAACCTGGTTCAAAGGATAAGCTATGTCTTCCTCTGGAAAATATGCGAGTAAACTTCTGTTTTAAAAAGGTCTAATCTGTTTATATGTTGTTGCATGAGCTAAATTTGTGAAGTGATATGGTAAATATGATTTGCATGGATATATTTTGCTTGAATATAGTGAAGTACTAGGTGTATATACCTGTACATGTCTGGGTATACGTATATGTATGCTCTGTTTGATATTAACAGGTTAATCAAGATGCAAAAAAAATCAATTTCTCCTTCTCTAATCTCTTTCTGGCTTTGATCATTGAAAAGAAAATGCTTGAAACAATGTAATTTCATTTCCAAAAATAGTTTCAGGTAAAAATATATAGTAAATATTGTGAAAAGATAAATTACAGTGAAAATTATATATAAGTCAAAAAATCAATAATCATAATTTCCTGTTTTGATGTTACAATCAGATTTGTATTACAAAATAATGATTTTTGATAAACATTTCAAGATTTTTAAGATTATAAATAGGGAGAGATCACGAGTTGAACGGGAAAAGGACTTTGTTCGAATTCTGACGATCGGCGGTGTTTGATAAGTCGTGTCGGGCTGAAGGTAGCTTGGAGGTGGGAGAACGGAGGAAAAATGGTGGGAGAATTTCTGGGTGGTCGTGGCGACCGGTCGGCGTCGAAGTAGGGTTTTAACCCAGTTTTGGTTGATGTGAAAAGAAGTGACGATTTTGACGTCGCCGTTGCATCGGACCCGGGGGAAATGATGCGTGGGGTCATGACATTGCTTTGGCCAGAGTGGCAGGGTTCCATGTGGTCAAGTCGTTGGCGTTGAGACATTTTTGGGTTGTTCAGTTGGTTCCAGTTTTAGTTCGAACATCTCGATCTCGATTTTGGGTTCGACTCGAAGTTTGTTTAGTCGTAATCGAGTAGGGAGGTCGGGGTCGACTCGCTGGCGATGATGGGGTTGATCGAAGTCGCTCCGATTGCGTGTGCATGTGCACGAATATCAGCGGTATCAGGTGGTTGTCGAAGATCAGGGAAGAAGAGAATGGCTCGAGTTCGAGCACGAGAAAACGGAGTATCGACTCGAAGAAATTTGAATATGCGTTGCTCGGGAATTTTTATGGGTTGGCTCGGGTAAATTTCAATGTGGCCCGAGTTTGTTCGTTATAACAGATTTAATGGGAAATAATCCAAGTTTTCGAATTTAAATTATAAACAAGTTTTAAAATAAGTTTTCAAAGACTTGGTTTTAGAATTGTTTTGGGTTTGAATAATTATATTAAAATGATTATTTACAATATTCTTAAGTTTTTCAAATGGAATTTGATGATGTGATTGAAATAGGTGATAAAGATAAATGGTTTATCTTAAGTTTATTAAGACCTTGAGAAATTAAAGATTAATTTATTATGTGATTAATTAAAGGTTAATTAAAGATTGATTAAGGTTAAGTTAATTACATGATTAAGGTTAATTGATAAATTAAGGTAATTAATTCAAGGATAATTAATTGAGAATTAATTAATTTATGTGATTTATTAAAGGTTGATTAATTAATTAAGATTAATTAATATAAGTAATTAAAGGTAATTAATTACATGAAGATAATTACTTAATTAAAAGTAACTAAATGATTAAAATTGATTAATCAAATGATTTAAGGATAATTAATCAGAATGATTTGTAATTAATTAATGTTAATTAACCAGGATTAGTGATTTATTCATAAGTAACAAATCTGATTTAAATTAATCAGATAATTAATTAACCTTACCTATGGATGTTTGAATTGTATTGAATATTGGATTGTTGACATTCCCTGATATGTGATGCTTTGTGATATACCCTGATTTGTGTTGTGATCTGTAATTTATTTATCTGGGATGAATGTAATTGATTATCTGCGATATATATATCTATGGTCTGTGAATGAATGATAAGCGTTATAGTTAATACCGCTTATCGACTATATTTCTGTATTTTGATTTGTGATGATTGAATGATGTTGCACTATTGTGTAAAACCCCTAGACTACACCATACACACACCAATATGGATTTCACGTGGAAATCTGTTAAATCACAGATGATTTAAATTTAATGTTTTTAAAATTGAAATTTTAATTTCAATTGGTTTTGAAATTGGAAATTGGGGTTTAATATGAAAAGCTTTTGAAAGGAGTTTTAAAGATATTTTGGATATCTTGAAATTTAAATAATTTAATTTAAATTTGAATTCAAGTTTGAAATGGAATTGAAATGTTTTGAAAACTATGAAATGAGTCTTTGATTTCAAAGACCGGATTAATCCAACTTGAAATAGAATTGTTTTGAAAGCTATCAATTAAATCTTTGTTTTAAAGATTGGATGAGTTAATCCAAATTGAAATGGAAATTGATTTGAAAATCTATGAACAGATCTTTGTGAATGGGGTTAACTTTGTGAAATAAATCTTTTTTGTTTAAAAGATTAAAAGTGTGGAAATTGTTTAAACCATTGAAGGTTTTTGAATGAATCTTTTTGTTTAAATGATTGGAAAAGGTAATTTGTTTTAACCATTCGAATGAAAAGTTTTGGGCTTTAAGCTGTGATTTAAGTAAGACCCCAGTATCCATATGATTTTTAAATGCGCTCGTTATTCGGTTTAGCCGGGGAAGGACCTTTGTGTCATATAACCCATTCCGAGTAATGATACGTCGTATATGGATAGCATTTGAAGACCGGATATTTTCGAAAACGAAAGGACAACTCGTCGAATGGCTCTGCATCGACTGGTCCCCGGTATAGAGATTTTATCACCCTTTGGGATGGGAAGTCCGGACGTGATTAGAAATTATCCGGATTTGCAAGGGCTTCTTTGGAAGTGCCTTCGGTTCCGTTCGATCCCGGAACGGACTTGTATGGATGTGTGTCTGACATTACACTTTGAGATGTAAAGCTGGTTTCTATCAAATACATTTCTGTTAGTGGCGGAGAATTTATTCTCTTAGCTTAACACCCTTCTCTGAGATGTACGAGCTCAGAGGTTATGTAGTTGATGGTTACTAGTGATACATTCCCAATTTGGTAATGTGGCATACGAAGTGCTGATGATCATTTGTTGGTCAAAGCGTTCTTTGTGAAAAAGCGTGGCTTTGTGAAAAAAGCGTGGCTTTGTGGACGAGACTTCGTCGAGCTTCACAACCCGGTAATGGTCGAAACATGAATGTTGCGGCAAAGGTTTGTAGGGGTAGCGCCCCTAGGGTATGTCATTTCCTTCTGGATAAAAGGTGATATCATGGTATGGAGCCCAGATATTTTACCTATGTTGATGCTGCACAGTTATTATACTTTGTGGTTGTTGCTGTATGATCAAGAGCTCTCGGATAAAGGTCGGTGACGACCGGGGGATGACATAGCTCGTGTGTTAGTTACCTAGTTACAGCTTGTTTAAAGCGTGAGGTAGCGTCGGCCTTGTGTTTGCAGAGATCCGGTTAGGTTCTCGGGGCGTCTTTCCAGAGGCATTTCCATTTCGGTAAGGAAGTTCCTTAGCCTGATCATTTGTTGGAAATCCCAAGAAACAATACGAACCTGTACGGTTTTAGTTGTATAACCTGCCATGGGATGTGGCGGTAACCTGTTATTGAACATGGTAGCTATAGTAGGCATACGATGAAATGTTGTATGCTGGCTAAGATTGATATTATACTTTCGAAATATTTTCACACTATGCACTAGTAATAATATCAAAGGAGTTTTGTTTGCGTAGTAAGCATGTTTGACTATCATAAGGAGAAATCTCCTCCAATTCTGCAATTGCATTGTGTGTGTGTGGCGGGAGGCCTTATGGTAGTTTCATTTTCGTAAAGCATTGCGGATTTCAATGTTAAAATTCTTTTGTTTAAAGATAAACTGTTTTTGTTTGCTCACACCAGTCCCATGACTGATCCGGAGTTTATTGTTCCCTTCCTAAACTCTGGATGCCCATCATTTTCCACACGGGCAGTCTAGAGTTGGGTTTCTCAGATATTCAGGTTAAGTAGATTATCTGGAGCTAGTTCAGTCCTTGGACGACTGACCTTGCTTAGCTTTGTGCATCGTGATGTTGGTTCGAGCTAGCTATGGATTCGAGCATTCTATTGGAGACATTCTATCCACTGCTGGTGTTATCTATTTTCTTTCCGCTGCTATTTCTTGTATCATATCTCTGATGTATGTGGATATTTATTGTAACATTCTGTTGTATCATATTGTATCAGATTTTGTATCTGTCATTGTATCAATGTCATATATATTGATATATTCTTTTTCTTCCGCTGTGTTGTTATACTTACTGTGTTATAAGCTCCAGCGACTCGGATTTGAACGGTCGAATCTATGGCATTCGAGTACGATGTAAAGTATGGATGTCGATTTTCGAGCGAGCAAAATTCGCTTCGTTACAGGTTATTTTCAAAGAAAATCAAATCTTCAAAAAATGATTTGGGATGTCGACATGCCCTAGTACCCCATGTCGACATAGTGACAGTTAGATTTAAAAATTTGAATTTCAAAAGAAGTGTCTATTCGCCATAACCTTTCACGAATGGACATGCCTGTTGTTCTTCTATAAATAGGGGTTAGTTTCAACGAATTTACATATAGATTTTCTAGTTTTTCACTTCTCTTCTTCTTCCACATTTCTTTATACATATTCTTACCATTACTCTGCCGAAATCAACATTGAATCTAACTAGATAATCTCTGGTTTGATTCTCTGTCACTATCTCATCAAGATCCTCAGTGTTATTCAGAGTTATAGGCTTTCTTTGTAATCAACAGAATAAAAGGTGTGATTGTAGCCTTGGAAATCAATCAAGTGAGAAAAGATGTGATTGTAGCCTTGAGAAATCAATTGGGTGAACTTGTTGCCCGGAATTCAAGTATCTCTACCCAAAGGATTGTGATTCTGGAGGGTGTACCTCGTGGCCTTGAAATCGAGGGTTGTAATTGTTGAATTGCTTTTGAAAGGAAATCTGTACTTAGTTGTGCGGGACTGGATGTAGGGTAACTCCGAACCAGTATAAAATCGGGTGTGTTCTTTCCTTTACTGCATTTACTTTATTTCTGCATCTGTGTTATATTCTATGATTATATCTATGTCTAAATATTGCATACATTTGTGTACAAATCAACAATAACTCAAAAAGATTTAGTAATTTCTTATAAACACTATTCACCCCCCCTCTAGTGTTCATTCTAGCCTTAAGATCCATATTCCGCATTCCTCACACGTTCAACTGCGTGGAATTCTAGTAAGTATAGTTAGTGATCGAGATCCTATCATCACTAGTCAATTTTGGGGAGCATTGCAAGCCGCTTTAGGGACAGAGTTGAACTTGAGCACGGCCTATCACCCTAAGACAGACGAACAAACCGAAAGGGTGAACTAGTTTTTGGAGGATCCCCAAAGATCATTTATTTTGGATTTTGGAAGTTCTTGGGAAGATCATCTACGTTTGGTAGAGTTCTCTTATAACAATAGTTACCAAGTTAGCATTGGCATGGCACCCTACGAGGCTTTGTATGGACGGCCATGTAAATCACCTTCATGTTGGTTTGAGACTGGAGGCTGATTAGTTCTTAGACCAGAGATAATTCGAGAAGCATCAAAGAAAGTGGTTATGACCAAGGAAAGGATGAAAAAAGACCAAGATCAACATAAAAGTTATGCCGATCAAAGGAGAAGGGACTTAGAGTTCACGGTCGTGGATTTGGTATTTGTGAAAGTTTCCCCGATGAAAGGAGTTGTAAGATTCGAAAGAGCAGGAAAGCTAGCACCCAGATTCATTGGACCATTTAGAATCCTTAAGGGAATTGGATTATTAGCCTATATAATATATTTTCCTAAAATATTGTCAGAGGTTCATAATGTTTTTCATGTATCTCATCTGAGAAAGCATATGCATGATCCATCTTTGATTGTTGAGACGTCTGTCCAAGAAGAATTAGAGAAAGAATCGAATTTGATGGTAGTTCGACACCCAGTTCATGTTGTAGATCGGAATGAAAGGAGATTGAGGAACAAGGTGGTTAAACTTGTGAAAGTTTAGTGGACTGATGATTCCTGCGATTGTACTTGGGGACCAAGGATCATATTAGGGAAACTTACCCTGATGTAATGTCAGGTTAGTTTTTTATTGTTTGAATGCATTATGAATGGTCTATTATGGCATAGTTGCTTTGCATTGTTGCATCAATTTCTAGGTATAATACATACCTTTTGGTTTGTCTTTTGTGTATTAATTTTGGGGACGAAATTCTCCTAAGGGAGGGAGAGTGTGACGACCTAGAAATTAATCACTTTGTATTTGAATACTTAAATAATTTTTAAATATTTAAATAATGGGTTTTAATAACTAAATAAACATATTTTAAATATAAATTAATGATATTAAAATCATTTTCAAATTTTGTTTACCAAAAAAAATTCAAATAAAAATAGAAAAAGTGACCAATAAACGTTTTCCGAAAATTCAGCTTTTCGCCATCGGAAATTTGACGAAAACATTGTGCACATTTTTTTATCACTCATATACACCTGCACACACATGCGCATATGTAATGTGATAAGATAATCAATGTGTTAAAAGTAGTAATCAAGCTTAGTTCAAATATAAACCTTGATTTCACATAAAATGCATAAAATATATTTAAAAATCCTTAGGAAATTAATTAAGTAACCTAACCATCACCTAAACTAGGACCTAAAGCATGGTTTAGGTGGACCTAGGGGGGTAACGTGTGTACTTGGAGGGGTGGAGAGGCATGGCTTCCATGTTACATGATAACATTTATATTATTTAAATGTTTAAGTTAATTCAAATAGTACTCCACTTCTTTGCCTATAAATACCCACCATCTCCACATATTTTCCACTTTACATATTCATTTTCATCTGCATTTCTTATCTCTTCATGTACATGAACACTTCCATGGCTTTTAAAATTATTTCCAAAATCAAAAACTAGTGAATACACTTCTAAAAATCAAGTTAAACTCCTTACTTCACTTCCAAAAACCATTCTCTACTAAACAAGACCCTAAACCCCTACACTTCCACCATGGTCGAGCCTCATATGATCTAGGCCAAGCCTAAAATCCCACAAAAGGTCCACTAAATCAAGTCAAGTGCATATGAAAGCTTAGTTCTAGTGTTGTTCGAAGAGTTAGTCCAATTCCGATTCAAGTTAGTAAGCGTTTTGGTGAGTGAAGCTTCCACCTTTGAACCACAGAGTTTAAACTATGTTCATGCTCATATTTGTAGCTATTAAATGCTTATTGTATAGTTGTGATAATTTTTTGGTTGTTGGATTGGTTTGTTGCTTGAATATTAGTCGCTTTGGAAAGTTAGTAGGCGAATCATTGGTTATATGAAAATCTAGTAATTAAACTAATTCCGTTGTAAATAAATGCTTGATATATGTTGTATTATTGTAAATCATAATGTATTTATGCTCATTCCTTTGTCATGTGATGTATGGTTGTGTTGCAAATGTCAAAGGCTTGAATTCCAAACTGCCCGTATAGCTATAGTCGCTATATTGGCACTTTCGGAAAATCACCTTTTATCGAAACCGTTTGGATTCATTATCGTGCTTGGAATTATTTTACAAGTTAAGCAAGTTTTTGATTAGAGATGTTTTCAAAAATGATTAATTATTTTAATAATGATCATTATTTTAATTAATTAATTATTTAATTTAAAAGTATTAAGGTTAACTAATTAACTTATTAATGATGTGTTTTAAATTTAACTAATTACTTAGTTAATGATGTTTTAAATTTAATTAATCATCTTATTTAACGATGCTTAAGGCTAATTAATCTTTTGATAATGATGGATTAAGATTTATTAATTTATTAGTTAATGGTGTTTTTAAAATTATTTAACCCTTTTTAATTAATGACTTTTGAAGGTTAATAAATCTGTTTAACCTTAGTTAACTATAACATCCCGTATCTGGAGGCCAAAAGCTAAGCACTACAGATGCTGCAGTCATCCATGATATTAACTTCTGGTGACAAAATATGGTAATGATAATGGTATCCATAATATCCGAAGCACTTGAATATGAACAAAATCACAAATTTCCAAAAACAACATTTTACTGATTACATTTCAAAACAAATTCATATCCAAGTTACATAATCCTATATCGTTTCCAAAGTAAAGATTAATTATAATCATTAAAAAATTACGCCAAGAGCGACATATGACGATGCCCCCTTGGTTTATCAAAGCAATATAGTCATATCTGACTTAATACGCAACGGAAATAAATAAAACAATCTGTAACTCCTAATTAGCTATTCGTCAACCACCTGCTCATCTCCGGAAGCTTTATTCACCAAAATTTCTAAACCAAAATACCTTAACCCTCAGCCTACTCAAATCAATATTGAGCACCTGAGAGTTTAAGGGGAAAACAAAAACTTTGTGTCATACATAAAGCCTGGTGTGAATAATTTTGTTGCATCTCAGTTTACTGATATTAAGTGAGACCACGCCACTTAGTGGAACGGGTTTCCCCTCACTAATATCCTTTTCAAAACATATAATTTGCAAATCCTTTCCTGCAACCAAACTGGTTAATCAAACTGATACAATAATGATAATAATAGCTAAGTCCATTAAGCTATAATTAGATAACTAATGGACTATCTGTCCAATAGTAGTAAATGGAATATCTATCCGAAACATAATAGCAAGGTTCGTTATGCTAAAAAAATGACTATTTGTCCATAAAACTGGGCTGACTGGCCGCAAACTGGACTAACCGTCCTGGTCAAAATGGACTATCTGTCCGAATCATTTCTTAGGGTTAACTAGCCTTCATCTTTTTCCTTGAAAACCTTTTCAAAATGATTTAACCTTTTAAATCATACCTTTAGAAGGAAAATACATTCTTAGCTTTACTCTAAGATATTTTAACATGATATCTACTTTACTCAAAATAATGTTGATGAATTTTAATGAGGATTGACTATCCTTCAAAACAAGCTAAAACCCTTTTTAACCTGAAAAATACTTAGGCTATATTGCCTATTTAATACCTTCGAAACCTTTGTTTAAAACCTTTAAACAACCCTTTCGAAACCCTTGAAGGTAACCTTTTCGAAACTATTGAAAGTAACCCTTTCGAAATAATTAAAAGCCTTTCCTTCGAAAGCTTCAAAACATTAAACATCCCTTTTTAAAACCTTTAAATATTGCCTTTCGAAATCAAAGGAAAACCTTTCCTTTCAATCCTTTCGAAACCCTGGGAACCACCCCTTTTGAAACCATTCATTAAAACCTTTTGAAACAGTCATAACTCAATCCTTACGAAAGCACTTTGGGTTCAATTTAAAACATGTGCAAACTTTCGAAACCATTCGAAAATTTACTCCTTCGAAACCTTTGAAAATCATCTTGGTCGAAACCATTTGGATTATGCCTTCAAGTAGAGCAAAAGGATCAGAAACCCATTAAAGTCGAAAGCATCTGTTTCGACACCATTTAAATCTATCTCTTTCGAAACCCTTTGGGTTTTACTTCAATAATAGAAAAAGGGTCTTAAAAACATTTAAGTCGAAAGCATCTGTTTTGAAACCATTTCCTAAGTAAAGAAGTGATGGTGTCGAAACCATCCCTTCGAAAGCATTAGAGAGGTGGCCAGGTTTTTTTAGAAAACAAAAGAATCCTTTCGAAACCATCTGGGTCGAAAGGTAGGAAGCGGCAGCTAAAGGCTTCGACTCAGTCGAAAGCAGACATTTAAAACAAAAGTGCAACCCAATCAAAACCATTCCTTTTAAAACCATTTTACCCAGTTGAAAGCTAACCAAGTCGAAAGCATCTTAGTCGAAAGCAAGCAGTCACATTTTCCTTTAAAAACAAAGTAATGCCTCAACCCCTTCGGAACCCATGGTTTTGACTCTATACCTTTCGCGTACATCCAATTCACTACGTACCAATTAACTGATACCATGTGCATTGGTTTTGACAGTATCAGAGGCGAAGGTAAGGTGGCGGAACCTGGCGTCGAAAGCGTCGAAACAGTGTAAAACATGTTTATTTGTACTTTAAAACTATTTTTTTTGTACCTAACCAGCCTTGTTTGTCTAAATCTGATTGGTTACCATTGTACTTTTCCAAAAGTGCTGCCGACTTTCCAGGTTTAACAATTTAAACTAATTTACAAAAGCCCCTTCTCCTCCCTTAATTATATAAAACATTTAAGTCACATACCTTAAATAATTTTATATAACTATTAAAACACTTAGGAAAATTCTACAAAAATTCCAGAAAATCTCTTTTAATATGTTTTCCAACATATAAAAATTTCAGACCCAATTCTTTTATTGTTTAACTGTAAATAATATCCAAATTAACATTTTCTTTACTAGAAAATTCATATAAATTAATAAAATTCTAAAAATTTAAACCCATCTCCAAAATAATATTTAAGATCTTCATGAATATCTGCAAGGCATTTGGATGTCATTTAATAGGGTTTTTTTACCTTAAAACATGTTATAAATTCAATATGAATAACCATGATTCATCAACAAGTATATATATTCATTTTATCATTCAAAACATGGCAAATGATTGCAAAATATTCGGAATTCTTCTTAAAACCCAAAACACAACAAAAATGAGATGTAAACATTATTCACCTTAGCTTTAGAGATTAAAGAGATTGAGATGTGAATGGATTTGATTTTCTTAAGCTTCTTCCATAGCTTTTCTTAATCTTCTTCCTCTTTCTCTTGTTAATGGTGGACAACCTTAGTTTTATAAATTTTAAGAAATGAAATAAATTTGTAGAAATACACGGCCTAAGGGAATAGATATAGGAATGGCCTCTTTCCCATTTTACCCCTCTCCTATTTCATGTTAAACCCATCTTTTAATTCATTGTTTAAATGGCACGGCTACCCCTTAATTAAATCAAATCTCAATCCCCTAATCAACACATTATTTTATTTAATTTAACTAATTAAATATCCTAAATATTGTTACCAAAAATCTGGGGTGTTATAGACTCCCCTCCTTGCTTGGTAATCTCCCCGCACTTGGTAAACCACCAACTGTGAGTCACAAAAGATTTCAACTGATTTGATCCCGAGTTCTCCGATGAGCTTCAAGCCAGCGATCAGTGCTTCATATTCTGCTTCATTATTTGTAGCTGGGAAATCAAGCTTCAAAGCATAACAGATTGATCGATTTTCCAGAGTTATAAGAACTACACCCGCGCCGGAGCAACGGTCGTTTGATGCCCCATCAGTGTATAATTTCCAACGAACGGGGGGAATGACGTCATGATTATCTGGTTCTATGGGTATGGTAAACTCAGCGATGAAATCTGCTAATGCTTGCCCTTGTATGGCCCTCCACGGCAAGTAGGCGATATCGAACTGGCTCAACTCGATGTTCCATTTTAGCAATCTTCCGGAAGTTTCTGGTCGTTGGAGTACCTACCACAGGGGTTGATCGGTATAAACACTGATTGAGTGTGCTTGAAAATATGCGCGTAGCTTACGTGATGCAATCACCAAGCAATAGGCCAATTTCTCGATTTTGGGGTAATTCCTTTCTGCCCCCGTTAAACGCTTGCTAACGTAGTACACCGGCTTTTGGATTCGGTCCTCCTCACGAACCAGAGCCGCACTTATCGCATGTGGGGATACAGCCAAGTATATGTACAGCATCTCATGGTCTACTGGTTTTGATAGCACCGGTGGACTCTCCAGATGCCTCACCAGATCCCGAAATGCTTCTTCACAACTAGACGTCCATTCGAAGTTCCTCTTCCCTTTCTTTATTACATCAAAGAAAGGGATGCACTTGTCAGTCGCCCTGGATATGAATCGACTTAGCGCATCTACTTTTCCATTCAAGCTCTGTACCTGCTTTATAGTCCTAGGTACTTGCACATCTCGAATAGCTTGGATCTTTTCGGGGTTAGCTTCAATTCCCCTAGCATTGACGATGAATCCCAAAAACTTTCCCGATGCAACGCCGAAGGAACACTTTAGAGGGTTGATCTTCATCCCGTAATACCTGAGTATGTCGAACATTTCAGCCAAGTCTCGAATGTGGTCGTTTGACTGTCGTGACTTCACGAGCATGTCATCCACATAGACTTCCATCGTCCTACCAAGCTGGTCCTTGAACATTCGATTCACCAAACTTTGATAAGTCGCTCCTGCGTTCTTCAGTCCGAAGGGCATTACTACATAGCAGTATAGCCCGAAATCCGTAACAAAGCTGGTGTGTTCCTGATCCGGGATATGCATCGGGATTTGGTTGTATCCCGAGTATGCATCCATGAATGAGAACAGCTCATGTCCTGCGGTGGAGTCGACCAACTGATCGATCCTTGGTAATGGGAAACTGTCCTTGGGGCATGCTTTGTTCAAATCGGAATAGTCTACGCAAGTTCTCCATTTCCCGTTTGCCTTTTTCACCAGTACAGGGTTCGATACCCATTCAGGATAGAGGGCATCGCGGACGAACCCATTGGCTTTGAGTTTGTCCACCTCCTCTCTAAGAGCAGCGGACCTCTCCGGGTCCATTCCTCTCCTCTTTTGTTTAACCAGGACGTATTTCGGGTCTATGTTCAACATATGACTCGTGATGGCGGGAGAAATCCCATACATATCAGAATGCGTCCAGGCGAAAACATCAAGATTCGCCCGGAGGAAGTCACTAAGGTCTTCAGTCATTGTGGGGCCAAGCTGTGATCCGATCTTCAGTATCTGCGAAGGGTCGTTTCGGCTAACTGAAATGTCAACCATTAGTTCAGCCGGCGCTGCCTTTTCTTCCCTGGGTTTCTCATCATCGTCTCTCGGATCTATGTCTCTGAAGATCCGAGAATTATGCCCGAGCCAGGGCTCGGGCACTACTTGTCAATTATCCGTGTTAAGGATGCGGACGGGATTGTCCGCAGCCTTTCCTTTCTCCCTTCGATGGGCCTCCCGAAGCTCAGCCACATAACAGGAACGACCAGCTGCTTGGTCGCCATGAACAATACCTACCCCTTTGTCAGTTGGGAACTTCAAAGTTAAGCACCACGGGGCTAATGCTGCCCTAATCTCAGCCAGGGCCGGTCGGCCCAAGAAAACATTATACGGAGAATCCACATCCAAAACTACGAAGGGTAGGATTCGCACCCTCCGACATTCGCCTTGTCCCAGTTCAACTGGTAACTCAACATAGCCCACTGCATCGGTCGCTGCGCCATTAAAGCCGTGTATGCGAGCTTTGGACGGTTTCAAGTCCTTTGTTTCCATTTTCATCTGGTCATAAGCCTTCTTGAAGACGATGTTGATGGAACTTCCACAATCAATCAAAATTCTTTTCACATATGCTGGTCCGATTGTTCCAGATATGTCCATTGGGTCGATGGTTGGAGCCTCCACTTGATCAGCATCTCTGTTTCTGAAGACTATATCGTCTGTCATTACGCGCTATTGCTTAGCAGGGGTCCCATCCTCCGTGTTCGAACAACATTCGAAATCTGCATGCTTCAGGGACTAGCATACCGCTCTATCTCCTGCCAGTTTTTATCCGTGGGGTGAGGCCCGCCGATGATCGTGTTTATGACTAGCCTACCCACCGTTCGGGCAGGCTCCTCGGGATGACGCGGAGCTGGCGCACGACCTGGGTTGAACATTCCCTGTTCTCCATCCTGTGGATCCTTCACAAATTCTTGCAACTTCTTTTACCTAATCAACTTCTCGATAGCGTCGTGCAGGTGTCTGCATTCTTCCGTATTGTGCCCATAAGTCTCGTGGAAGCGGCAATATTTCCCGGTCCGTTTCTGTTCCTCGGTTGATTCTTTTGGACGTGGCTTTCTGTACTGAAAGGCATTGCAGGTTGATAGGTAAATGTTCTCAAGAGACGCATTCAGCGGGGTATACTCGTTGTAGCTTGGAATTCTCGATTTCCACTTCCCCGCTTCTCTCTTCTTCCCTTGATTTCTTCCTCCGGGCTCCTTAGGCTGCCCGGACTTATTCTGGACATTTACTTGGACCTTTCCCGAGTTGTCCTCGGACTGTTTCACAGCAACATTGCTTTTTATGGACTCTTGGACAGGCCCTGGTGTCTTATCTCATCTTACCCACCTAGCTTCCTCTCTTCTTATGAACTGGTGTGCCTTTGAGTAGAAACGCTCTAGCGTAGTCGGAGGATTTCCTGCCAACCAGTCTCCAAACTCAGAATCCGGATCCACACCTCTCATCACAGCCATTAGGATTGCATGATCGTTGGGATTACTGACTTCAGTTGCCGCAACATGGAACCTTTGTAAATATTCCTTCAATTACTCCCCGGGACTTTGGATTACACTTGATAGAGACATCACGTCCTTTGGACGAGTAGTGTGTATCCTGAACTGCTCAATAAACTTCTTTGCCAACTCCTCGAAATTGGATACAGACCGCGGAGGAAGTTGGGTAAACCACATAGTAGCTATCCCAGATAGAGTAATTGGAAAGCATCTACACTTGGTGGCATCATTTTCTCTAGCTGAATCCATCATCCATTCGTACCTCATGACATGCTGTTTGGGGTCAGTCTTTTCCTCGTACGCAGGGATAGTTGGCATACTAAACTTTCTGGGGTACGCCGCCTGTAACACAACATCTGTAAACGGAGTGTGACTCCTTGATACTCCCCAATCGTCATTTGACAAGCCCTGATTTTCTTTCATCAATTGCCTGACCATGGCTGTTAGGTCTGGTGTCTGTATGGAAGATGGAAGGTTAGAGTCCGTTCTACGTGACTGTCCATGTTGATGCCTCCTCTCCTGGCGATCTGCCAATCGTGCGTCTTGAGGTTCGACATCATTAGCGTTTTGATGGTCTGGGCCTCCAGCCTCCATCTGTACTCCAGTTCCTAAGTTTCCAGCTCCGACTTGGTCACGGTTTCCAGCTGCTTGAGCAGTAGCACCCGTCCGCGCAGCTTCAGTCTTACGGCGTCTGCGCCTGGGAGGTTCATCAGAAGAAGTTGAGATGTCGGATGAGGAATAGGGAGCGGGATTGCCCCCAGCATTCTGTTGCTGCTGTTGAGTGAGTTGTGCCATCAGGTTGGCGTTAGCTTGCATCTGTTCTCCTAGTTGTCTCCTGCTTTCCCTGAGTTCTCTCATCAAGTCGTTGAACTCTATTCTGGTGACAACTGGAGTTTGGTCCTGGGTGGTAATTCCTACACCCGGAATCGCTAGTTGATTGCTAGGTCCTGCTTGTTGCACGCTAGCAGTCTCATGGGCATCCGCATTATGAGAAGCTGACCTGGTACGTGGTCTTTCCATTGTAGAGTTATTGGTAGGAACTCTGAGTAGAATCAACGGATGTCCTATCAACGAGTCGGATCTTCTTTGGGGGATTTGTTCAATCCAGTAGCTTCAAAGCAGATCCTTGAGGTCTGAGAATTCAATTCTCAGTGAAAGCACCAAAGTGTTAGCACCAAAATTGGTCACTAACCTCGTAGAGAAAGATTATGTAGAGAAATAAGTGATGAATGTAAATTAAACAGAGAAGACAATGCTAATCTAAATGCAGAAAGTAAGAACACCAAATTTATAGTGGTTCAGCGTAATTGCCTACGTCCACTTTGAGGTTAAACTTTATTGATCTTCCTAATGATTGATTACAAATACAATTCGTAGATCAAATGCTTGAATGAAGTTGTTAAGTAAAGAAGATGAGTCTGAACAATGGCAGAGTCTCCCCAGTGTTCTCCCAAAAAAAGGTCCTTTTCACTGTGACCCTGCCCCTCTATTTATAGACAAAGATGGGCTGGACTTCCCAGATGGGCTTGGTAGCCGAATACCCTAGCCCAAGTATAGTGGTCGCTGCATGCCGAACCAGGTAGGCCGAACACAATGATGCCGAACCACCCTTCCTATGCCGAACGGTATGTTTGATGTGTGGGAAGTGCAAAATAGTTGTCAGTCGAAGCCGAACGTGCCTCTGTCTGAAGCGCTTGACCGAACAATGCACTCTGGCCGAACGATGCATTCTGGCCGAACGATACCTTTGGCTGAACGATCCTCCTTGGCCTAACGTGCCTTCTGGCCAAACGATGCTTTTTAGCCGAATGATCCCTTTGGCCGAACGATACTTCCATGTCGAGTAATCATATACGCCGAACGCCTTCTAATGCCGAGTACTCTTGGATGCCGATTACTACGTCGAGTACTCCTTGATGCCGAGTGCTACTGGATGCCGAGTACTACGCCGAGTACTCCTAGATGCCGAGTGCTTCTGGACGCCGAGTGCTACTGGATGCCAAGTACTACGCCGAGTACTCCTAGATGCCGAGTGCTTCTGGACGCCGAGTGCCATTGGATGCCGAGTACTACGCCGAGTACTCCTAGATGCCGAGTGCTTCTGGACGCCGAGTGCCATTGGATGTCGAGTACTCCTGTTGCCGAGTTCCACTGGATGCCGAGTGCTACCTGATGTCGAGCACTAGTTGCCTGGTCAAATCTCCAGGAAACATCACATTTGTAGCAGACTGAACCAACCTTTGACTTCTTGGCTGAATCTCCCTTCTTGGCTCCTTTCTTTTTGAAGAACTTCCTCTTCTTACCCTGAGGACCCTGGGATTCAACTGGCTTCTCTCTAGCACAAATATCAAGCATCTCTTCATGGAGGATGGCCATCTCCACCACCACATTACATGGATCATGGATATGAGTCAGGGTCACCCTAGCAAGCTCGGGCCTCAGTCACCAAATGAACATTTCATTCCTTCTGATGTCAGTGTCTATAATAGCATATCCATATCGAGATAGCTCAACATCATACTCGATAATTGACATTTCTCCCTGAACTGAATCCATAAATCTTCTCATCAATGCTGACTTGGAAACTTCAGAAATAAACTTCTGTTCGAATCTCCTTCGAAAATCAGCCCAAGTCAACTCTTCCTCTGGAACTCCAGCAGTCACACCATTCCACCAATGAAATGCTGACCCTTGCAGCTGCCTAGAGGCCAACCTTCTTTTCTACTCATCTTCCAAACCCAAATCGGTGAAAATCCTTTCATAGTGTAACAGCCAATTCTCCACTTCTATAGCATCTTCCGTTCCTATAAACGGCTTTCCACCCAAACTGGTGTAGTCTCGGTTTAACTTGGCATAATTATTCCCAACGGGAACCACAGGATTTGCTCCTCCAATATTTCCAGCCACTCCAACAGCTCCTGCTTGCATCAAATTAGCAAGGAACTGATACATCATCCCCGCATCTACCGGCGGATTCCCAGCACCGACATTGGCTTCCGCGTTTTGATTAGCGTTAGCCTGTCAACCTTGATTCCTCCGGGTACTAGGTTAAGCATTTCCATCGGTTGTGGTGCTTCCTCCAACTAGATTTCCTCTTCCGTTTCCTTCTTCCATATCTTATTTCTCGTAAATATGTATACGACCCTTAGTATGATATAGAAGAACGGTCTAAGAAAAAGGGAAATTACGTACTTATATACATACATACATACATACATACATACATACATACATATATCAAATACAAGTACGTTACAATCACGTTAACCCAAACTCTGATTATATTTCTGATTCATTGGATTATGTTTTGGAAACCTTTTTAGTTTAAATTGCTTAATTTTTCATAAACCTATGCTCTGATACCAACCTGCAACATCCCCTACTTGGAGGCCGAATACTAACGGCTACGGATGCTGCGGTCGTCCATAGTTATTAATCCCCGACGACCAAATATGGTAATGTTAGATAATTTGATATACCAGGAACACATGGATATGGAAAAGGTATAAAAAATTCAAAACAACATTCACATTCCATTCCAAAACACATTTCAACATTCTTTACATAATCCCACAACGTTAACCATGTTTAGAAAAATATAACTATTACAATATATCCCAAGAGTGAAATATGAAGATGCCCCTTAGTGATCAGAGTATATAATAGGCATTAAACAACTTTGCCTTAACAAAATAACACAGCGAAATCATATGAGAGAACTCAAATAACTACATGCCTTCTGCATAACTTCGAAAGCTTATTTGTCTTAAGAGTTACCTGAAAACCTCAAATCTCAAGCTACTAAAAATCAATTGAGTACCCAAGAGTTTAAGGGGAAAACATAAACTTTGAGTCAGACATAAATCCTGGTTGAATAATAATCTACCATCTCAAATCATTTAGATATCTAGTGAGACCACGCCGCTTAGCGGAACGGGTTTCCCCTCACTAGTATCTTAAAAACTTTTATCAACCATTTTCTGTTCTCTTGCATCCACAATGGTTAAATCAATTCAAAACTTTATTATGTAATGATATGCAAAACAATTGAATCAATTATGGATTACCCATCCCCGTTCATTTTGACTATCTGTCATAGTTATAGTTTTTAAGATTACTATTAACCTAATAGTTTTCATAGGCTGACTAACAACTGGTTAAACATTTAAGGACTCCCTGTCCACTTATATAGTTTTCATGGGATCACTATGAACCTATTGGTAACTCCAATATCATTTCTTTTATCCTAGTTTTCATGGGCTGACTAGGAACCGATTGACTAACTGTCAATATCAATATCTTTTCTTTTATCCTAGTTTTCATGGGATGACTAGGAACCTATTGACTAATTGTTAATATCTTTCTATTTCCCTAGTTTTCATGCACTGACTAGGAACCTATTTACTATCTTTCAATATTGCATTTTCTTATCCGGACATAGTTTTCATGGGCTAACTATGAACCTGTTGGCCCTTGCCAATATCATTAATTTATATTCACTACTAGGTCAACCTAGCTGGTTATTCTGCCCTCCCCCAAGGTATCGTTATGGATTTATCACAATGTGAATATATACATATATGAAGAAACAAATAATATAACTTGGTTAACTCCTTTAACAGATTAAAACTTCTTCATAAATTCCATTTCAAATTATTTGTTTATTAATATGCCATAGTTTTGCTTTTAAATGAGATTGGGTTATTTGTTTTGAAAACTATACTTTCAAAACCTTCGAAACCTTACTTTCGAACTTACTGGATAGCCTCCTTCGAAGCATATATCTCTTTTCAAAACATTAGGCTTTTTCCTTTAAAAACACTTTAAAATCCTTCTTTCGAAACCTTTCTAATATAATAAAGTGTTACTTATTAATTATTAGAAGCATAGCTTCGAAACCATTGGAAGTATCTCTTCCAAAAGCATTGAAAGTCCCCCTTTCGACATCATTGGTTTACCTTTAAAAATATTATCTGGGTCCAAGTACATATATAAACGAAATTATCTCTTTCGAAATCATTCTTTATCATATAAAAATATTGGGGAATTTATGATGGCGTCCAAACCATCCCTTTCGACAACATTGATGACTTCAATACACTTGAAAGGCAAAAGAATCGACGGTAGGGCTTCGACTAGGTCGGAACCCCTTCTTTCGAAAACATTGATTTATAATTAAAGGAACTCGTTTGAAAACCCTTTTTCTTTTGAAAAAAACATGGAAACCCCTTCAAAAGCCATTATAATACTCCTTCCAAAATCATACGTATCGACTAAGTCGAAAGCTTATTAAAATAAAGGCAGGCACTTATCTTTTTAAAACAAACTGAGGTAACGACCCCATCGGAAGCTATGCTTTCGACACCATACCTGTTGCCTTTCTCCAATCCACTATGTATCACCTAGATGATACCCTGTGTATTGAATTTAGCTTAATAGGGTTTCGACATAGTCGAAGGCAAAAGTTAAGGGGCGAAAGGTACTCTAAAAAGAGGCGAAACATGTTTTTCTAGGTTAAATACTAAATTAAGCAACTTTTATAAACTAACCTGCCTATTCTTATTGGTTGCCTTAACTTTTCCCATGCTTTTCAAAACTAACCGCCTTTTTATTTTGGATAAGTATCAAACTTAAACTTTTGCAGAAAAAACCTTCCTTTTTATTTACACATAAATCATTTTGATCCTCTTCTCAAAATAATTTATTTTTTATATCAAAGCACTTAAGAAAAATCCTCAAAAATCATAGAATTTTTCTTTGATCATGTTTTCTAACATATAAAAATTTCAGACCCAATTTCTTAGTATATTTTTCTGAAATAAATTATCAACCCAATGTGCTATATCTTCATTCAAAAATTCATAATAATATTTCCATAACTTGGAAAATTATCAAACTTAAAACCTAACTCTAAATCATGTTTTTCATAACATAAAATTTTTCCATGGTATTTGAACATCAATATCACACGTTTTTGGTCTAAAACCGTATGAACCATAATTTAAACAATCTTGTAACAACCCGCAAATTTTTAAAATATTTTAAATGAAAATTTATGTGAAACTTTGAATTTAACTATTTTAAATTTGATAAACTTGGAAAATTTAGTATAATTTTGAGTTTTGATGTGAAATGTTTTCCAAATTTAATAAAATAAAGATTTTTTCTTAAAATACAAATTTTGTTCAACTTTTGTCAAAGTTTGACTTTCTATGAAAATTTTAAGATTTTAATTTTTAACTTTTACTTTTTTTTTATGAAGATGAATTTAATTCTAACAATTTCCTTGTTTTCCGTTTTGTTAAATTTTGATTGCTACATTTCAAAACGTACAATTTTTGGCGTATTACACGTAGTTATTTTTCCTATAACATTATCTTATATACATTGTGACTTTGGGCTTGTACAAATGGGCTAGAAAACCCTTTAGTTAGATGAGAAGCCTATATAATATCCTAGGGTTTGTGACAGACTCTTCACTTTCATTTGTGCCTCCACAGAGAAAAAAAAACAATGTAAGTTTCTTCTTCATCTTCCTCCTTAAAACCCTAGACTTTCTCCCTCCTTTCCTCTACAATTTTCTTCCTCCTCTCCTCAATAAATTTCGGCCATGCTTGCCACTACCTCCATCTCCTCTTCCTCCAACCAAAAAACCCTAGCCAAAACTACCTCTTCTCCTTCCTTTTCCCCTTTCCTCTTCACCAATTTCGGCCCCACCTCCTCCTATTCCTTTTCCCTCTTTTTCCCTTCAACCAATTCGGCCACCATCACCATCTACTTCCCCAATTTCCTAACCATAGCCGTGACCTCCCCAAACCCTAACCCTAAGCTACCATGGCCGAACCTACTCCCAAAGCCTTGTTTAGCCTAAGGCCGAACCCACCTAACCCAAAACCTAGCCATGGCCGAGCCTAGCATAGACCAAACCCCACCCAAATCTAGCCTAGACCGAACCCAAATAAACCCTAGACCAAACTTATGTGTCCCCTAGACAAGCCCTCTTCACATGTTTAAAATATATATTTTTCTATTTTTATTTTTTTATGTGAATTATTTGTTTACGTATGGAATTTATTTTATTTTGCAAAGCGTCGGATTTGGATTCTCCTCTCACTCAAGTTTGTCCGTAATTTGTCATGCTTGTCGTAGTCGTTGTGTTGCGTTTTGAATCACTTCTCTAACCAAAGAAAGGTGAGTAATCACTCTTGACAACATACTTATATTTTGGTGAATTGATGACAATGGAATTGTATGGATTTGCATATGCAAGTTGAGAATTTTACCTATGTTTATATTATGTTATTTCATATCATATTATACCTGTTATGATCATATACCATGATATGTTATTTATTGTTATGTTTATTTCATATTCTGTCCTCACAATGCAAGTTCCTTCACTATGGGGTGAAATGATACATACCCGAATGATTTTTAGATTAAGGAAAATTTTTATGGGCTGAAATGATAGGCTTGAGCAATTTTATTTGACTTGGGATTGTGGGTTTGAAATGATATAAAACCCGGAAAATTAATAAATTGCGGATTGAAATGATATATGTCCGTATTTACTTGACCCTAGGGTAGAGAATTTTATACAGACTTCGTTGTAGATTTAAAATGATTTTCTAAAAAATATTAAGTATTTTGGATTTCTATATATGAATCTCAACTAAAATTTAATGTAATATTTTTTGTGAATTTGTTTACATGAGTTAAAATTTGTATAAGAAAATGAATAATTGGAAATGGAAATTTTGGAATCTAATTTACAGAATGAAGGTTAATTGAAATTTTATAATCCAATTTGACTTAAAAATGGTATTTTATTCTAACCTATAAATTGTAAGTTTTAATTCATATAACAGTGATTAAAATGATAAATGGTTTTTTGTGAAAAAATGTAAGTTAAACGTACATTTGACATGTAAGTTTTAACTAATGTAAATGGTATAACTTGGGTAATAAAAAATGATAAATGTTATTTACTGAAAAGAAAATAAAGTGTAAGTTAATAACGTACTTTTAACTTAGCATAAGGATTTCAGCTTTAAAAATTTGACATTATAGTAACAAAGTTATTTGACTACAGGTGTGGTTTCTTTAATGACCAAATAGCTAAAATTAGAGTAATATAATAGGGATGTTATAATGACTTTGATAAAAACTGCAAATATATGTACCATTTGATTTTTATAAACTATTGTAGTAGGAAGTATTATGGTAACAATTCAAAACTACTGCGATTTCTTACGGTAACAATTCAAAACTGCTGCGATTTCCTTACTGTAACAATTCTGCACTGTTGCAGATTCTCACAGTAACAATTCTGCACCGTTGCAAATTCTTACAGGAGCATTTCTGCACTACTACGAATTCTTACAGTAGCATTTCTATACTGCTGCGTTTTCCTAAAAGTGACATTTCCAGAATACTACAAAATTTTCTGAAGGGTTATAGTTCCGAATGTTATGGTTCTAAAGGTTACATTTAAAATGCTATGATCTCTAAATTTTTACGTTTCAAGGGGTTGTAATTAAATGAATTTGGAAGTGTACGACTTTGAAAAAAAATGAATAATATTTTAAAGAAAATGATATGGAATTTATATGGTTTTGAAAGGAATATGTTTGATATGAAAAATAAACCAATTGAAATTGAAATAACCACGGGTTATAATAACGATTGGTTGTTAAAGAGACCGGGATCGGATATGGGCATACTCTCTGTCGATACCAAAAACCACTTTAACAACTGTGTATGTGGTGGAGATTCCAGAATGAAGTAGGATGGTTGCGACGATCCTAAAGATATATTTACGTGCACCTAACTCCCGTGAGTTAGCATAAGGTGGCTAAAACAGGAGCAATTGACGGGCTAAGTGAGGTAGCTCCTCCGATCGGACACACTTCATCGTTAGCCATTCTATTACTTTGTGATTGATTTGGTGCGCACCTTTGGTTCGGGAGTGTGGATCGAATTGGGCGGTAGTTGCGGCTACGCGTTTCAAACAGTCCGGAAGTGTAATTGGTATGTCTACCCTGGCATTGCCTAGTTGTGCCGTGTCACCTACCCTAGCGTGCCTTCTACGAGTTTGTTTTATGTCGTTCCTATGAGGTATCCTCTGGCGGCTCCAGTTTACGGGGAGTTACGGTGCTGTATAGACTATTGGCATTGTGAAAATGTGTTAAGGGGGAAAATGTAACACCTTAACGCTATTTTAATAGTTTACTTTACTTTAGACATTATTATAATAGCGTATATTACTACATAGTAGATAGTTTAATGGATCCTTAAAGGATGGGCGATCCCAAGCATCCTTTAAGTTACTGATGCATCTCTTTTACAGTTCACTTGAGTTGATTTACATTTTATAAGTATGTATGTCCTGACTCGAGTGTTTTGTGTTTTGCTTTACGCTCGGGTCAGCCTGAGTTTCACAACTTTGGTTTCATCCTTTTGGAGCTAAAGATCCGCCGGAGATTTAGCTGTTTACCTGATATTTCTATTCCAGTTATTTCCACTCATCTTTTGCTTTTGTAGTAGAGAACTCATGTACCTTGAATTTCCAAATGTGTTGGTTTCAGACTTTGGTAATATGTATTAGTTTTGAGACTTTGTATCTTGTAGCTTCATGAACTACTATATTTATTTTATTCCACTGCGAGTTATTCTGATATTCTATGTCTGTGATTGATTTTATTTGCCCCAAAATTTATTAACAATCTGTTGTTTTGAATTATTCAAGTCTGACATGTGTGGATTTATTATCGATTTGAATGGTCCAAAATGACGGGATGTTACAAATCTTGTTTTAATTTAAACAAACCATAATTCAAGCATATCATCATCAAACATTATATATATGAATTCAAATTTAAATCTGAAATATATATTCAATAAAGAGAGATAGCAATTATTATTCACCTTAATTATTGATAAGGAAAATGGATTGAGATGAGTTTGATTCCCCTTTTTACTTTCTCTTCTTTTCCTTTAAATTTCCTATTCTTCTTTTCTTTTTAATGGCCGGCCTTATCTTCTCCACTTACGTTTTTATTTTTTTGAGGAATTGAATATGAGTGTGAATGGTTTTAAGGGTAAACATGGGCGATTAGCAGTGTCGATCCTTGGTGTTAGTTTGTGCCTTTGTGCTTCGAATTCGCCAGAATTAGCCATATAGGCGGCGGCGGTGCCCTGGGCTTGACCGGAGGCGATCGCGTAGTGAGGGATGAAGGCGGTCGGAGGTGGCCATCGTGGTGTGGTCTCTGATCTGGCGTTAGGTGAGGGTGGTAGTGGCGATCGAAGCTTGAACATTCGGCGGCTGTGCTAGTCGAGGTCACATGGTAGGGTTAGAGAGTAGGTATTTACGATTTTGCCCCTAGTTTATTTTAAGTTTAATTTTAAATTTTAAACGTTCTAACTATCATAACTTTTGTATACGAACTCGGATTTGGACGCGGTTTCTTGCATTGGATTCGTATCAAAATTACGGATAATATAGAACTAGTTTGGTCAGATTTCAAGACTGTTGGAATTTTGGGCTTTTATTGGATTTTAAATCGAATAGAAATCAAAGGTGAGTGATTTAACCCACTCACGAAATACTAAACCTTCTTATGTTAGTTCAATTAAGTTTATGATGTGATAAGAAATTTATTGATTGTTGTTTGGTAATTTAAATTTTCATTTAAATTTAATTTGAATTAATATTGAATTAAATTGCCATTTAAATTAATATTGAATTTAAATTGTTAGTTAAATACCTGATAATGATAACCAGTTGATTGTTGTTATTTATTGGATGATTTGGATATTGATTGTGATGGATGTTTATTTGTTGATATTTTGGATGATTGGATGTTTATATCCCTGTTATCACTATGGGTTGAAAAGATACATACCCGAATGATCTTATCGAATAGGGAAAATCATTATGGGTTTTAATGGTACGTACCCAAGCAATTTTATTTGTAACGACCTGCCTTTTTGGACGGTTTAAATCAACGATATACCATACACGCCAGACTCAAACCATTCAAAAGACAAATTGTTATGGGGTAAATAAGAAAAAGCAGAGAAAGAAAGAAAACAAATATAGAATCTCGTAGCGGAATGACAAAATATAATAATCAAATAAACAATTCATGAAGCTGTTTACAAATAACATTGATTAAACTTTTATAATACAGATCAGAGTTACATACAATAAGAATAAATGAAAGATACATGCAGCGGAACAACATGATGCAGTGGAATAAATATAATACATAATAATAGTTCAAAATCTTCGTCTTCATCCTCCAAAAGGCAATCTTCGAAAAACTGAAAAGCTCAGATTGACCCGAGCGAACTGAAAAGACAAAACACTCGAGTCAGAACTAAAAGATCTTATGTAAGTTAAATCAACAGTAAATAAATATGAATGTAATGGCATCAGAGATATTTACGGGGTTTGACATCTCTTATCCAGTGTATAATGTGAGTACAATAAGTTAAGAGATGTTCGGGATTTACATCTCCTAAGAATCCGTTAAACTATCTACATACATAGCACAATACGCTATTGTAATAGTGTCTACAATAAAGTAAAGTATTAAAATAGTGTTAAGGTGTTACCCATATCCCCCTTAACACATTTTATATAATTCCGTAGTCTATACAGATACTGTAAACTCCACCCGCATATGGGCCATCAGGGAGCACTCCATAGGTGTATGACACAAAACAAACTCGTAGAAGGCGCGATAGGTCATGTGAACATGGCACTCGAGGCAATGCCAGCGTAGATATACCAATTGCGGATCCAGACTGGTGGTAACGCATAGCAGCTACTACTGCCCACCTCGGAACACACTCCCATAATCAAAATCAAGGGATGACCACCAAATCATCACGAATTCATAATATGGTATCGAAGAAATGTGTTCGATCGGAGGAATGACCTCACTTGGCCCGGCATGGCTCCTGTTTTAGTCACATCTAAGCTGACTCACGAGAGTCAGGGTCACGTAAATACCTCGTATAGAATCGTTCGCCAAACCATCCTACTTCATTTCTGGAATCTCCACCATGTTCACAGTTGTTAAAGTGGTTTTCGATATTGGCAGAGAGTATGACAATATCCAATCCCGGTCTCTTTAACAACCAACCGCTTATTACACACCGAATGGTTCTTTTACATTTCCAAAACCATTTCATATTGGTATCAAAATATCATATTCAATTCAAACCATATCACTTTCAAAATCATAATTACTTTCAAAATCATATTTACTTAAATATGTCGTTTCAACAACAAATATCATTTCAAATCCCAACTTATGTTATAACATTTTTAAACCTTATTTGCTTTAAAAATCAAGGCTTTAATTATAAACGTTTCCACACTACACGATCAGAAATTTAGAAAATAATTTAGATAGTTATAAATAGTTTAACATAGTTTTAAAATAGATATAATTTAGGTTAAATAGGTTTATAATAGATTAAATAAATTTAAAATAGATTAAAATAAATTAAAATACTTTAATTAGATTTTAAAATAGTTTAAATGGTTTAAAATAGATTAAATAGGTTTATTATGGATTAATTAGATTTAAAATAGATTTAATGAATTTAAAAATATATTAAATAGAATTAAAATAGATTAAATAGTTTAATAAAGTTTAAATGATTTAACAGAGATTAAAATAGTTTAAAATAGTTTAAAATAAATTAAAATAGATTAAGATAGATTAAATAGGTAATTGGTTTAAAATAGTTTAAATTAGATTAAAATAAATTAAATTGATTAAGTTGGTTTAAAATAGATTAACTTATTTTAATAGTTGAAAATCTACAAATTATAATTTAAAAGTCCATTTACATATTATATTGAGATAATAAATTTGAAATTAACATCAAATTTAACTATTTAATTTTTAAATATATTTTCAAAGTTACAGTTCCAACATTTCAATAACTCAATTTCGATAATTTCGTTTATACTTCAAATTCAACTTTAGAATTGCAATTCAAATCCTTTGAACAATTCAGTAAATCAATTCCAATTTCAGCATTAAGGCTTGTATTTTCGAAAATAATTTAGTCTATATAAATCAATTTCTATTTCAAAATACCAAATAACTGAATTCAAAATTTAAAGAATTAAAAATCATTTCATTTAACCAAACCGGTATCCGTATATAATTTTCTACCCTATGGTCAAGTGATACGGATATATATCATTTCAATCCGCAATTTAAATTTTACGGGTATATATCATTTGAACTCGCAATCCCAAAATTAAATTTCAAATACATGAAATCGCTTGAGTCTATCATTTCAACCCATAACGATTTCTCCTTATTCTATCAGATCGTTCGGGTATGTATCATTTCAACACATAGGGAACTTGCAGTGTTATAACAATATAAATATATAACATCCAATCATCAAATATTAACAATCAAACATCCATCACAATCATTATCCAAATCAATCAATAAGCATCAATAGATAACTGATTATAACTAATAGGTATTTAATTGACAATTAAATTCAATATTAAATTAAACGATGATTAAAGGCAATAAAAGTCAAATTTAACTAGAATGACAATTTAAACATACCAAACATCAATCAATTAATTTCTAATCACATCATAAATTCAATTAACTAACATAAGATAATTTAGTAGTTGTGAGTGGGTTAAAACACTCACCTTTCATTTCAAATCGATTTGAAATCCAAAATAAGACCCAAATTTGAATAGTCTCAGAATTTGTCCAAACCAGCATCATAATGTCCATAATTTCGATACGATCCCAACGAAACAAACCACGGCCAAATCCGAGTTCGTATGCAAAAGTTATTCACGTTAGAACATTCGAAGTTAAAATTTGAATTAAATAAGATAATATCGTACAACCCTTACCTCTTGCCACGTCACGCTCACGTGTTTCCTCAACGCACATGAGAAGCAGCAACGCTCGTTCAAACCCAAAAACGCCGCCGTTTGATCCAATTGGCCGATGCCTGAGGCGGTTTCACCTAGATCCGAGCACGCCACCTCGATGGCCTTGAAGCGCCGCCCCTACGCCCTACGACCGGTCCCCCACGACGCCGCCATCCATCTCCAGGCCGAGGCCGATAATCAGCCCTTTCCCATCGATTTTTGGCGAATCCTGACAGAGTTACGACGAACGACCACTACCATACGACCTGCTCGACTCCCTCTCCCCAACGCCACTCCCTGATCGTCAATCGGTTAAAGATCCATCGTTGGATCGTCCAAAACCTAGAATGGACGGCTGTGGTTCATCCTTGATTTCTGGACAAATGGTGATTCGATGGAAAAAACGAATTGCAGATCTAGGTTACACTCGTCGAGAGCTTCGAAATAGTATATAATTTGATATGGTTTGGAGGAGTTTAAATTTTGAAATTGGATTTGAAATAGAATTGGGGTTTTGATTTGCAACCATTAGAAGAAGGAAGAAACTATTGGTTGAGTAGACAGATACGTACAATAAAATGAGATAAAAAGACTGCTAGGGTTAGAATAGAACAATATATACTAACGAAGCCCGATAAGAATGAATAACATATCAAACTGGTTCGAATTGACAATATCGACCTGAAAAGCCTGTTTCGCTTCCGAAACAAAGGTCATATATCAAAATAGATGTTTTCGATGTTTTTAAACTCAATGGAACAGTTTTCAAGTCCTAATTCCACCGTATAAAGAAGTTAGCTTAAAATCAGCTTATCACAAATTGATTTCAATTGAATTTAATTAAATTGATTTCAATTGAATTTAATTAAATTGATTTCAACGCGTTTCGAGTCCGTACGATCAAATGACAAGCCCGATCGTTACGAAACTTGAAATCCTACAATGATTTACTGTTATGGATCCGATGAAACTAGTTTCGTCGAAATCGGAGAAAGTGGCCAAAATAGCTATTTTCACGTTAATTTAAAAAATTAATATTAAATTAATCAAATCACTTTTTTCCATTAAAATTTGGTAATTAACAAATTTCATCATTTTTGACCACTTAGACATTTTCAATAATTTAAAACAAATTTACATGTCAATTCAGTGTTAAATATTATACTAATTACAGTGTTCATTTTCAACTGTAATTAAATCCAGTTAATTATAATTAAATTTCAATAAATTGTTTTAATTTGATTTCAATCTTTATTCAAACAATTATTACTCTATAGACATAGTTAATATTTGTTTATATCTTATTACATTAATATTCTACAATTATCATCTTTTACCATATTAGTTGCAGTATTTCAATTTCGTTGGATTTTTGTCAATTTTATTATAATTTAAAATCTCAATAAATTAATTTATCTTTGTTTCGCTCTGTTTATTAAATCAATTATCGCCTTGTGAATATAATTAACATTTCTATACCTTTTATTACAATCATAATTTGCAATTATCATCTTAACTCATATTAATGTGACATTTAATTTAATTTGCAATTGATTTCAAATTTAATTCAACAGATTAACCAAATTGGTAACAAATGACAATCGTTACCTTTTCTTAATTTAATAACATTTGTAAGTTTGTTATCTACACAAAATGCCCTAACTACTACCACAACACTACTTTTATCAATTGCAATTAATTACATACTATTTCATTAATTTATACATATTTAAATGATCAATTACACCTTTTATCCAATTTATCAATTAATACACACATCATTACAATTTATTTAAAACCTATAACCAATTATAACTTTTTAATCATTTCAATTAAATGGAATTACATTTAAAGCAGTTATCAATTACCTTAAATTAATACTATTACATTTTATTCTAGTTATATTCTGATTATTAAATCATAAATTTTTATTTCCTCCAACATTAACTCACCAAACCTTATTAAATTAACTATTTTTTATTATCGAAAATTACGGGTCGTTATACTCTCCCCCACTCAAAACTTTTCGTCCTCGAAAAGGAAAGGAAGGAAAAGGAGGAATTAAGTAATCAATATATCTTGTTCAAAATATTAAATTTATAAACAATTAATTTACATAATTAAATAATTTAAATAAAATATATCAATTTATAAACAATTAACTCCTTCATATACAAGTAAATAAAAGTTTGCAAAATATTTTTACTTTCACAAAAAATTTCAAAGTCCAAAATTCACAGAAAATTTCATTAGAGTCTCCTTTGTACGGAGAGGTCTGGGAGAAATAGTAATATCAATAATAACAATATATATCATATATTTCAAAATAAAATATCCCAAACCACGGGAAAAACAATATAATATCGCTAGAAAATCGTAATCCGAGAATGTACCTATTTGTCGGGCAAACAATGCTTATTTATGAAACCAATAGTAGTAGCAATTGCTTCCATAAACCTGTATTTCACTGATATAATCCAAAAGAGTTAACAATTATATAAAAGAGAATATTTATGTTATCTCTATTAGTCACAACCAAATAAACACAACATACACTAGTCGCAAGCAACAAAACTATACAAGCATCATATGCAATCAAAACAATCAACCATCCATCCATAGCAATCAAAACAAAGGGTTTGTTTGGGTTCAGAACTTTTAATCATATAAAATGATAAATAAACTACTAAGTATACCATACACCCAACAGTCTTAGATAAAACTTAATATATCATTTATACATCATACACAATAGAAGTATCCTTTCTCAACCAATCCATAAGTAAAACAAACAATAATTTCAAATAATATTTAAGTTTTATTCTTATTACTTTTCTTTTTCACATTATTCACTGTTCATTTTCATTTGTTCATACAATGCTTGTTTAATTTCTTTACATTTATCACTTACAAAATTCATTTTCCATTCATTTATACAATACCAATTTTCTTTTCATTACTTTATATTCATTACTTACATAAGTTATTTCCATTTCAATTATTAGATTATTTATTATGTAAATCTTTTTACACTTAAATTCACCATTAATGGATTATTTCTTTTTCACATTCATTTTTCCATATATATAGTATTATTGAATGTTAAATCCATCTTTAATCATTTCAACATTTTCTAGAGTTATAATCATTCCATTAATATAGTATTCACTTTTACTATTCGTTTTAATTATAGATAGCTACAACATTTACTTAAGTTCATAATTATTTACTTACAATATTCACCTTTCTATTAAATTGATTACTAACAATCTTTAATTATTAACATAAGTTTATAACAATTTTATAACATCAGAATTCTTATTTATAGAAGTAATTCCACTGAACACTATCATTACTTAAGTTTACTTGTATAATATTCTATTACATATTCTTATTAACATTTCAACTTTTTAATAATTTGGTAAATTATATATATATGGTTTCAGAATGCAATAGAAAGTTACACAAGTTTATCTTGTTTATTTGGTTAACAAAATGTTCAATGGTTACCATTTCTTATTTCCATATCCTTTTTATTTACAGTTTACAAAATTCCAATTTCTTATATTTTCATTAATCACTTAGCATCTAGTTTCTGATTACACATATTAAAAGTTTCCAGTTACTAATATGGTCCAGATTTCATTTATCGCAATAATAGAAAGCTATTAATTATCAAAAAGTTTTAAGAACTGAATCCCGGATTCATTTCAGTCATTTAGAAAATAATATATATATATATATATATATACATCCTTTATAGATCAAATCATATTTAGGGGTTCAAAATCAAGATTTTTTTTATCAAAACAGATGTGTAGTAAAACTACTACATCAGTCTTCCCACTTTGAAACTCGAAAATGAACGTCGATGATGCATGCACTCATCACCAAAATTATTTTCCAACGACAAAGAGTGGAGTACCAAACTTATTTCCTTTAAAAAATTTCTTTTAAAACATTTCTTTCAAATCATCTTGAAATATTTATATCAGAAAATACTTCCAAATAATACAAATATTATATTCCAAAATCATTTGAAAGAAACTTTCAAAATCCCGAAACTTAAATTCTCAAATTTCCAATTTATATTTACTTTACTTGTAAATCCTATTTTACGATCAATATTTATAAAATTTCACTACCTAACAACAACATATCACATCCAACTGCATCCATTTATATAAAATTATTCTTTTATATACAAAATATAATAATAGGCAAAATTATTTCATTTACCTATATTCCAAAACAATATTATGTCGGTCTGCCTTATAGTGTTTAGAAATCCCTATCGATGTCATAGCGTCCCATGTACCGACCAGAATTTATAAATACTAAACAGAACAAATTAACACAATACACCTTTTATAACACTAACAAATACGCTCTCTCATATATGTACACTCAACGACTCATTCTAGGGTATTACCACCCTATTTCTAAAGAGTCAGACCCCACAAAGCTAAGGTTATCGCTAAACCAAAGCTCTGATACCAACTGTAATGACCTGCCTTTTTGGACGGTTTAAATCGACGATAAACCACACATGTCAGACTCAAACCATTCAAAAGACAGATTGTTATAGGGTAAATAAGAAAAAGCAGAGAAAGAAAGAAAACAAATACAGAATCTCGCAGCAAAATGACAAAATATAATAATCAAATAAAAAGTTCATGAAGATGTTTACAAATAACATTGATTAACTTTCATAATACAGATCAGAGTTACATACAAAATGAATAAATGATAGAAAAATGCAGCGGAACAACATGATGAAGTGGAATAAATATAATACATAATAATAGTTCAAAATCTTCGTCTTCATCCTCCAGAAGGCAGTCTTCGATAAACTGAAAAGCTCATACTGACCCGAGCAAATTGAAAAGACAAAACACTCGAGTCAAAACTAAAAGATCTTATGTAAGTTAAATCAACAGTAATTAGATATGAGTGTAACAGCGTTAGAGATATTTACGGGGTTTGACATCTCCTATCCAGTATCTAACGTGAGTGCAATAACTTAAGAGATGTTCAGGATTTTCATCTCCTAAAGATCCGTTAAACTATCTACATACATAGTACAGTACACTATTATAATAGTGTCTACAATAAAGTAAAGTATAAAAATAGCGTTAAGGTATTACCCATATCCCCCTTAACACATTTTATATAATGCTATAGTCTATACAGATACTATAAACTCTAGCCGCAGGTGGGCTATCAGGGAGCACTCCATAGGTACGACACAAAACAAACTCGTAGAAGGCGCGATAGAGCATGTGAACATGGCACTCAAGGCAATGCCAGGATAGATATACCAATTGCGGATCTGAACTAGTGGTAACGCATAGCAACTACTACCGCCCACCTTGGAACACACTCCCATAATCAAAATCAAGGGGTAGCCACCAAATCATCATAAAGTCATAATATGGTATCGAAGAAATGTGTCTGATCGAAGCAGTGACCTCACTTGGCCCGGCATGGCTCCAGTTTTAGTCACATCTAAGCTGACTCACGGGAGTCAGGGTCACGTAAATACCTCATACAGAATCTTTCGCTAAACCATCCTATTTCATTTCTGGAATCTCCACCACGTACACAGTTGTTAAAGTAGTTTTCGGTATTCGCAGAGAGTATAACAATATCTGATCCCTGTCTCTTAAACAACCAACCGCTTATTACACACCGGATGGTTCTTTTACATTTCCAAAACCATTTCATATTGATATCAAAATATCATATTCAATTCAAACCATATCAATTTCAAAATCATAATTACTTTCAAAATCATATATACTTAAATATGTCGTTTCAACAGCAAATATCATTTCAAATCCCAACTTATGTTATAACATTTTTAAACCTTATTCGCTTTAAAATCAAGGATTTAATTATAAACATTTCCACTCTACATGATCGGAAATTTAGAAAATAATTTAGATAGTTATAAATAGTTTAATTAGTTTAACATATTTTTAAAATAGATATAATTTAGGTTAAATAGGTTTAAAATAGATTAAATAAATTTAAAATAGATTAAAATACTTTAAATAGATTTTAAAATAATTTAAATGGTTTAAAATAGATTAAATAGGTTTATTATGGATTAATTAGATTTAAAATAGAATTAAAGAATTTCAAAATCGATTAAATAGAATTAAAATAGATTAAATAGTTTAAAATAAATTAAAATAATTTAATAAAGTTTAAACGATTTAAAAGAGATTAAAATAGTTTAAAATAAATTAAAATAGATTAAGATAGATTAAATAGGTAAATTGGTTTAAAATAGTTTAAATTAGATTAAAATAAATTAAATAGTTTAAATTGATTAAGTTGGTTTAAAATAGATTAACTTATTTTAATAGTTAAAAATCTAAAAATTAGAATTTGAAAGAACATTTACATATTATATTGAGATAATAAATTTGAAATTAACATCAAATTTAACTATTTAAATTTTAAATAGATTTTCAAAGTAACAGTTCCAACATTTCAATAACTCAATTTCGATAATTTTGTTTATACTTCAAATTCAACTTTAAAATTCCAATTTAAATCCTTTGAAAAATTCATTAAATCAATTCCAATTTAAGCATTAAGGCTTGTATTTTCGAAAATAATTCAGTTTATATAAATCAATTTCTATTTCAAAATACCAATTAACTAAATTCAAAATTTAAAGAACTAAAAATCATTTAATTTAACCAAACCGGTATCCGTATATAATTTACTACCCTAAAGTCAAGTGATACGGATATTTATCATTTCAATCCGCAATTTAAAATTTTACGGGTATATATCATTTCAACCCGCAATCCCATCAAATACATGAAATCGCTCGAGTATATCATTTCAACCCATAATGATTTCTCCTTAATTTATCAGATCGTTCGGGTATGTATCATTTCAACCCATAGGGAACTTACAGTATTATAACAATATAAATATATAACATCCAATCATCAAATATTAACAATCAAACATCCATCACAATCATCATCCAAATCAATCAATAAGCATCAATAGATAACTGATTATCATTAACAGGTATTTAATTGACAATTAAATTCAATATTAAATTAAACGATGATTAAATGCAATAAAAGTCGAATTTAAATAGAATGACAATTTAAACATATATACCAAACATCAATCAATTAATTTCTAATCACATCATAAATTCAATTTAACTAACATAAGATAATTTAGTAGTTTTGAGTGGGTTAAAGCACTCACCTTTGATTTCAAATCGATTAGAAATCCAAAATAGGACCCAAATTTGAACAGTCTCAGAAATCGTCCAAACAAGCATCAAAATGTCCAGAATTTTGATGCGATCCCAAAGAAACAAACCGCGCCCAAATCCGAGTTCGTATGCAAAAGTTATTCAAGTTAGAACATTCGAAGTTAAAATTTGAATTAAATAAGATAATACCGTACAACCCTTACCTCCTGCCACGTCACGCTTATGTGTTTCCTCAACGCACACGAGAAGCAGCAGTGCTCGTTCGAACCCAAAAACGCCATTGTTCGATCCAATTCGCCGATGCCTAAGGCGGTTTCACCTAGATCCGAGCTCGCGCACCTCGATGGCCTTGAAGCGCCGCCCCTACGCCCTACGAACGGTCCCCCACGACGCCGCCATCCATCTCCAGGCCGAGGTCGATAATTAGCCCTTCCCCATCGATTTATGGCGAATCCTGACCGAGTTACGACGAACGACCACTACCATACGACCTGCTCGACTCCCTCTTCCCAACGCCACTCCCTGATCATCAATCGGTTAAAGATCCACCGTTGGATCGTCCAAAACCTAGAATGGACGGCTGCGGTTCATCCTCGATTTCTGGACAAATGGTTATTCGATGGCAAAAACGAATTACAAATCTTGGTTACGCTCGTCGAGAGCTTAAAAACAGTATATAATTTGATATGGTTTGGAGGAGTTTAAATTTTGAAATTGGATTTGAAATGGAATTAGGGTTGTGATTTGCAGACATTAGAAGAAGGAAGAAACTGTTGGTTGAATAGACAGATACGTACAATTAAACAAGATAAAAAGACTACTAGGGTTAGAACAGAACAATATATACTAACGAAGCCCGATAAGAATGAATAACATATCGAAATGGTTCGAATTGACAAAATCGACCCGAAAAGCCCATTTCGTTTCCGAAATGAAAGTGGGTCATCCCATATATCAAAATAGATGTTTTCGATGTTTTTAAAATCAATAGAATAGTTTTCAAGTCCTAATTCCACCGTATAAAGAAGTTAGCTTAAAATCAGCTTATTACAAATTGATTTCAATCGAATTTAATTAAATTGATTTCTACGCGTTTCGAGTCCGTACGATCAAATGACAAGCCCGATCGTTACGAAACTTGAAATCCTATAATGATTTACTGTTATGGATCCGATGAAACTAGTTTCATCGAAATCCGAGACAGTGGCCAAAATAGCTATTTTCACGTTAATTTAATAAATTAATATTAAATTAATTAAATCACTTTTTTTCCATTAAAATTTGGTAATTAACAAATTTCATCATTTTTGACCACTTAGACGTTTTCAATAATTTAAAACAAATTCACATGTCAATTCAGTGTTAAATATTATACTAATTACAATGTTCAATTTCAACTGTAATTAAATCCAATTAATTATAATTTAATTTCAATAAATTGTTTTAATTTGAGTTTAATCTTTTATTCAAACAATTATTACTCTATAGACATAGTTAACATTTGTTTATATCTTATTACACTAATATTCTACAATTATCATCTTTTACCATATTAGTTGCGGTATTTCAATTACATTGGATTTTTGTCAATTTTATTATAATTTAAAATCTCAATAAATTAATTTATCTTTGTTTCACTATGTTTATTAAATCAATTATCGCCTTGTGAATATAATTAACATTTCTATACCTTTTATTACATTCTTAATTTGCAGTTATCGTCTTAACTCATATTAACGTGACATTTTAATTTCATTTATTTTGCAATTGATTTCAAATTTAATTCAACAGATTAAATAAATTGGTAACAAATGCCAATCGTTACCTTTTCTTAATTTAATAACATTCGTAAGTTTGTTAACTACACAAAATGCCCTGACTACTACCACAACACTACTTTTATCAATTGCAATTAATTACATACTATTTCATTAATTTATACATATTTAAATTATCAATTACACCTTTTATCCAATTTATCAATTAATATACATATCATTACAATGTATTTAAAACCTATAACCAATTATAACTTTTTAATCATTTCAATTAAATGGAATTATATTTAAAGCAGTTATCAATTACCTTAAATTAATACTATTACATTTTATTCTAGTTATATTCTGATTATTAAATCACAAAATTTAATTTCCTCCAACATTAAATCACCAAACCTTATTAAATTAACTATTTTTTTAATATCGAAAATTACGGGTCGTTACATTATTGATATGGAAATTATTGATTCGGGATACAGGTTGAAATGATATATACCCGGAAAATTTAACTATTTTGGGTTGAAATGATACTTACCCAATAACTTGGCCATAGGGTAGAAAATTATATACGGACACCGTTGGTCGGTTTTAAATTATTTTTTAAATGGTAAAGTATGTTTGATTTTTAAATTTAATTTAATGATTTTATTTAAAATTTATATTTGGAAAATAATTAATTTTATATGTTTTAAAAGTTTCAAATTATAAGTTAATATATGGTTTTAAATATAAATTTAAGATTTTTACTTATAATTTTATTTAGTTTTAAATATATAATTTAAATAGTTAAAATTTAATTTAATAAAATATTTAATATAGTTTAGGAGATTTATTTTAATTTAATTTAATATAATAAATATTGTTTTAATTTAATATAATAAATATAGATTTTTATACAATAACTTTAATAAATAAAATTTAAGAAATTAAGTAGAGAATAATTTGTAATTAAATCTGATTTAAAGGATTTTATAAAGGATTTTTATAAAGGATTTTATAGTGGTTTTATAAAGGAGTTATATAGGTTTTAAAGGATTTTATAAAGGGTTTTATAAAGAACTTGTATTAAGGGATTTGGAAGCATTTAAAGAATTTGCGTAGAAGTTTATGAAAAGGGAAAGAGTTGTAAACTGTTTTGGAATTTATAAATAGCTTTATAAATGGTTCTAAGCATATAAATAGTTTATAAATGGTTTAAGAGAGATTTATAAATTTTTTTTGAAATTGATTAAAAGAAATCTTCATCAGCATTTATGAATATATTTATACTTTTGGAATAAGTATATGGATATCTTGATATGAAGGTATAAACTGTTTTCTGAATTTATTATTAAAATGTTTTATAAAATTACCACGGTGTGAAATAAACATTTGGTTGTTAAAGTGACCGGGGTCAGATATTTTCATACTCTCTGCCAATTCCACCACTTTGACAATTGTGCACGTGGTGGAGAATCCAGAACGAAGTAGGATGGTTTGGCAAACACTGGTGGTATGAGGTAAGAACGCAGCCCTGATCTTCGGGTCAGCTTGATATGACTAAAACGGGAGCTATACCGGGCAAAGTGAGGTCGCTCCTCCTATTGGACATGCTTCTTCGATACCATATCTATTACTTTATGATTGATTGGTGGCCACCTTCGATTTGATTATGGAAGTGTGTTTCAAGGTGGGTGGTAGTAGCTGCGATGCGTTACCACCAAGTTCAGGAGTGCAAAACGGTAGAATCCTACCCTGGCATTGCCTCGCGTGCCTTGTCATATGCCTTATCAAGCCCACTACGATTTTGTTTGTGTCGTACCTATGGAGTGCTCCTTGATAGCCTACTAGTTTACGCTGGAGTTTATAGTACTATATAGACTACGATGCCTATAAAAATGTGTTTAGGAAGATATGGGTAACACCTTAATGCTATTTTAATACTTTACTGATAGAAATTATATATATAGCGTATTCTACTACATATAGATAGTTTAACGGACCCTTAGAAGATGGAAAATCCTGAAACATCTCTTATGTTATTGCAGGCACATTATACACTGGATAGGAGATGTGAAATCCCGTAAACATCTCTAAAGCCATTACACTCATATTTACTTATTGTTGATTTAACTTACATAAGATCTTTTAGTTTTGACTCGAGTGTTTTGTCTTTTTGTGGTGACCCTTACTCTAAAACACATAGATTTTTTTTATTTAAAGCATACAAAAGGAATTCACCACTAAACCCCATTTCTTCTATATTTTAATATTTGAATAATTTCCAAATATTTTTCCCAAGACCCTGGATTTACCAATATAATCATATCAGTGCACAAAACATATTAAGACAATTACATATTTGATGATATATAATTGTTTCTCATTGCCTTTCAGAGCTAACAAATTTTGCAAAGAGAATTTGAATCCAACATGCAACAAAATACTATTTATTTCTTCCCTAATTTTTGTTCTACTGCCAAAGATAGATTTTTGGCAATTATAATACTTATATGTCTAATATTGCAATGCACATGGTTTCTAGACTTTCTGCCTAAATATATCCATTAACACTAGAATGGCATTTAATTGACCTTATGATAGTTATCAAGTACTAGTGTGAGATCACTTCAAAAATTATACTTGCAGGCATGAACATTGGAACTAATTCCTATTTACCATTTCAGGTTGAACAATTAAAGTCATGCTGCATTTTTAAGTTTAACATGGTGCAGACTTGAGTACTTGGTGTTTTATTGAAAATACTTGGTGTCATTTGAGTGTTGCTTGGAGTTGGAAACATTTACACTTCATGAGTTGAAATAAAATGGTTCCAGGCTACAAGAGATTGACCCATGGCCATCTAGGCCGGCCATAGTCCCTCTTTTACCACTTGCAAACCCATATCCCTCATATTAACCAACTTCTACAAGGATCTATTCCTAACACAAGCATGTTTCTGCCTAATTTAAATTCCTGGAAATGCATCCATATACATTTAATCCATTAACCAAAAACACAATTACTTCCAGGTTTACTTCTTTCATACATTTTTTTTCTTTTTAGAAATCAAATACACAAATGCATGTTAATTGATTCTTACTCCAGAATTCATGCACAAGCCTGTATCACTTACTTGCCATGCACAAATTCATTTCTCTTGAATACCCCTACTCAAATCTTGTGAGCTCAATTTTTTTTAACCACCTTAGCTCTTTAATTTTCATAAATCATAATATAAGTTCAGGCAATAAAAATCAGAGATTATCACATACACATATCATATTTATATGATATGTCCATCCCCTTGTTTCTCCAAACCAGACATTCATAAAATCAGCAGTTAACCAAACATCATCAATAGTCATTCAAAACAGGTTTGCTTAAGTACATATTTTAATCCAAACACTTAGAAAACTCCCTACCAGTTAACTTCAACTACAACATAAAACCTGACTAATAAATTCATTACAAAACAACTACAATTTAAAACTAGCTTCTTTTAATTATACTAGCAGCTAATGCCTTCTTCATCCATCAAGCTAACTTCAATTTCCTGCAAGCAATTCACTGAGCTGCCCCAATTTTAATGAGACACCCAGATGATTGCAAGGGCAACCAAAAGGGTCAGTTTTCACTGGTATGAGCATTTATCAAATTTATACACATGTTCATAATTTTTGGTGAACTTGCAATGTTTTCCTAATTTAGCAGATTTCATACTTAGCATATTATTGGTTAATACCAAGTGATACAAGGACACATTCATTCATTCAAACAATACCCATCAAACAACCAAAATAAATATATATAATTCTTGATTCATTTTTCTCCATTTCTGAATAAGTAAACTCAGGTTTTATACTCCCAATTTCACCCAGCAATTAATCAAAGCACAATGTTTAAACTTGATTGATTTAACTCCATATCTGGATATTTATAATCCAGATTTTTAAACCCCATTCCCCATTTATTTTATGGTCTTTAACTCCTTGTCAAATGAACACCATGTATGCATTGTGAAGGAAACTCCCAGGTTATTTAATTTATTCCAACACACAAAGGCCTCAGGGTGCAGTTGCACCATGCATATACTTACTCCCACCTGAAGCAAGCAGATCATTGACTAACTCCCAAATGACCAATTTAATTTTCTTTAATAAATCCCCCTCCAGTTTCTGCTTATTTTATTAAGCTTCTATTTATGAATTCAATCATAAAAACTCCCAATTCACTCATGTTGCAGAAAGGCTTATCTTCTTTAATACTTTCTGGTTCAACCCCATGTTCCCCATTTATTTTCCTTATTACAGAAAATACGCCAACATACCTGTGGTTTTTCAAAAAAAATAATTTAAGCATCTTGATCCTACTATCTTTCTTCTATATTATTGTGAATATATGAATAAGGGTTTTATTTAGGAAATCCCTCAAAAACCCAGAAATTCTCCTCTGTCTTATGATATGAATATTTAGTTTCATGCTTCATTATCCAGGAAATAAACATGAGCTAGATCACTGTCTTGCTGCCTATTTCCTAAATAATTTAGATCCATACTTCATAATAATAAAATAGAACAAAAATGCTCAAACCATTTTGACTTTGAAAACCCATATACAGATTAAAACCCCAAACAAGAATGCACAAGCAAACATCCATTTCACCCATAACAAATCATTTCAGATATTTTTAATGATTTATAACATTTTAGGCTGCCTACAAGAGGACTTAATGCCATTGCACACAAAGGGATAAATACTCACATAATGTTCTCCTTTTACTGCCTTAATCCCCCTGAACAGCTAATCCTCCATAGTTTCAAGCTAATGTTTCTCCTATTTTATTTTATTTTTGTTTTGATCCCGAGAGAATGGTGGATATGGTTATGTGCAAGTATTTATAAAACCATTCTAGGGTTTAAGAAAAATGGGTAATTTCCTTGATGCCCTTAGATATTCATGCGCAAATCATTTCCCTGTGTGGTCCTTAATTGGGAATGCACACTTTTGGTTACCTCAATTAGTTATTTCGGGAATCAAGCATTTTGAACACTTCATGCCATTTTCATGACTCTATTTTACTCATGCCATATGCATGTGACCCCTTGTTTATATTTATTTCTTCTAAGTTTAAAGAAACTGCAAACCCCCTTGTGTTTTCTATCTAACTACCATTTCCATTCAATCATGCATACTATCATACATTATCATGTGATGTAGAAATCATTCACACTATGTTATTTGCTTGAAATAAATATAAAAATTCATATTTGATCCTGTATATTTTCTTTAGTTAAAACAGCAACTCCTCATACACCTTTATGTGTTAAAAAAAATCACATATGTCATGCTAATTATTTCTAGCATAAATATATATATATAAGACATTTAAACCATATATTATACTTCATTTTATTCTGTCTTTAAATAAAACAGAAAACACCCCATATATTAAATATATGTATTTATATAATTCTTTGAACATGGAACTACATTTGATTTGAATCCCAATTTTTAATCACCTTAACTCCTTGCATTTTATCAAACAGAAGCTCCTATGCACATTTTATTTATTAACAAGCTTTTTCTGTTTTAATGCATTATATATTTTATAATTTCAGAAATTCTTAAAATAAATGTGACTTTCATTTTATTTTTTTATTTTTCTTTAGGGTCATTACATACCCTCCCCCTTAAAGGAATTATGTCCCCATAATTCCCTCTAATTCTCCAAATAATAGCACTAATCCATAGTTTGTTTTAACTCCATAACCCCATACTCACATTTTATGAAAGTAAGCAATATATAAAAAATATTCAGAAAGCTATCATAATGCTACTTAAACATACCTCTCCATCAGAAAACAAATTGGGGTATTTAGCCCTCATTTTGTCTTCAACCTCCCATGTACAATCATTGGGGTCCAAGCTCCATTGAATTTTCACCAATTTAATCACCTTGTTTCTCAGCCTCTTTTCTTCCTTAGCAACAATCCCCACTGGCTCATTTGCATAGACCAAGATCTTATGAATTTGAATTTGAGTAGGTGACTCTAAAATTGCTCCTTCATTATGTACCCACTTCCTCAATTGAGAAACATGAAATACTGGATGTACACCACTCAATTCTTCTGGTAACTTAAGCTTATAGGCCATGGCACCAATTCCCTGTATGACTTCATATGGTCCTACAAACCTTGGTGAGAGCTTACCAGATTTCCCAAACCTGAACACCTTCTTTATTGGTGATACCTTCAGAAAAACATACTCTCCTACTTCAAACTCCATTGGCTTTCTCTTTCTATCTGCATAAGACTTTTGTCTTGATTGTGCTGCCTTCATCCTATGCCTAACTAACTCAATCATGTTGGAAGTTTCTTTAACATGATCTGGCCCCAATATTACACCCTCTCCCACATCCAACCAACAGGCAGGAGACATGCAGGGTCTCCCATACAAGGCTTCAAAGGGAGCCATTCCTATTGTTGACTGATAGCTGTTGTTGTAAGTGAATTCTGCCAAGTGGATATGATCCTCCCAATTACCCCCAAAATCAAGCACACATGCTCTAAGTAAATCTTCCAATATTTTATTCACTATCTCTGTTTGCCCATCAATTTGAGGATGGTAGGCAGTGCTTAAACAAAGTTGAGTTCCCATTGCTTCTTGGAAGCTCTCCCAAAATCTTGAGGTGAACAAAGTGTCTCTATCACTTACAATGGTCTTTGGTATGCCATGCAATCTCACCACTTCCTTAATAAATAATTGTGCAAGCCTATGTGCATTTCTGTCTGACCCGACAGGGACAAAGTGAGTAGACTTGATGAGTCTATCAACAATTACCCATATACTATCATTACCTTTCTTGGTGCTAGGCAAACCATCCACAAAATCCATGGAAATACTTTCCCATTTCCACTGAGGTACCTCCAAAGGTTGCAACATGCCAGAGGGCTTTTGATAGTCTGCCTTGATTTGCTGGCAGGTTAAACACTTTGCCACATATTTTGCCACTGCTTGTTTCATTCCTGGCCACCAGTAGCTCCTTTTCAAATCATGATACATTTTAGTGCCACCAAGGTGTATGGTGTACTTGGTTTTGTGATGCTCATTCATGATTTCTTCCTTTAATTCTGCAAAGTCTGGTACACAAAGCTTTTCATTTTTCCTCAAATATCCCTTGGGATCTATTTTAAAATTCTCTGACTCAATGTTATTTAATAACATTTCTTTCTTCTCCTTTAAATTTTGATCTTGATCTTGCATGCCACCAATTTTCTCCACCAGGTTAGATTTCACCGTGATTAATCCCAGTGTACCATACTCCACCATATCACCATGCTCTTTAAAGTTCACTCCATCCTTGCTATATATATCTGCCTCCCCAAGCACTGCAAGGTCTTTAAATTCATCAATCATCAAACTTGCTAATCTAATATGATTCTACTCAAAGCATCTGCCACTCTATTAGCTTTCCCAGGGGTGTACAAAATATCTAGATCATATGCAGCTAGAAACTCCAACCACCTTGCTTGCCTCATATTCAAATCTTTTTGAGAAAATAAATACTTCAATGCTTGATGATCCGTGAATAATTCAAATTTTGCCCTAAGCAAATAATGCCTCCAAAGTTTTAATGCAAACACTATTGCAGCTAATTCTAAATCATGAGTTGCATATTTGGTCTCATTGGGTTTAAGCTGTCTTTATGCATATGCCACCACCTTGCCATGTTGCATGAGCACTGCACCTAACCCAGACCCACTAGCATCAGTGTATACAATCATTCCTTCATTTACCTCTGGGATTTGCAAGACAGGAGCCTCCACCAATGCTTGCTTCAATTTTTCAAAGGCTTGATCACACTGCTCAGTCCACACATATGGTTGGTTCTTCTTTGTTAGCTTGGTCATTGGTGTAGCTATTCTTGAGAAATCCTTGATGAACCTCCTATAATACCCTGCCAAACCTAAGAATGATCTCACCTCAGTCAATGTTTTGGGTCTACTCCATGATTGAACTGCAACGACCTTGCTTGGATCCACACTCACCCCTTGCTGTGACACTATGTGTCCTAAGAGTTTCACTTCATGTTGCCAAAATAAACACTTTGAATACTTGGCTTTTAATTCATGTTCTCTAAGCCTGGATAATACTAAATGTAGATGGATGGCATGATCATTTTCTGACTTTGAATAAATTAATATGTCATCTATAAATACCAAAACAAATTTATCCAAAAAGTCTCTAAAAATTCTATTCATCAAATCTACAAAATAGGAGGGAGCATTGGTTAAACCAAATGGCATTACTAGAAATTCATAAAGGCCATATCTTGTGTTAAAGGCTGTGTACTCAATGCTTTCCTCTGAAACCTTCATTTGGTGAAATCCAGAGGCTAAGTCTAGCCTTGAAAATATTTTAGCTTCATGCAATTGATCAAATAGATCATCTATTCTTGGAAGTGGATACTTATTCTTGATGGTCACCTTATTTAAATGCCTATAATCCACACACATCCTCATTGTTCCATCATGCTTCTTAACAAAGAGCACTGGGGAACCCCAACTAGAACTTCTTGATCTTATGAACCCCTTCTCTTCTAACTCTTCTAATTGGTGTTTTAATTCCACTAACTCTTTTGGACCCATTCTATAAGGCTTCTTAATGATTGGGCTAGTTCCTGGCATTAATTTTATTTTAAATTCAACTGGCCTATTTTGAGGAATTCCCCTCACTTCTCCAAACACATCTATATATTCATTGACTACTGGGATTTCCTCTATTTTCAATTCCTTTTGAACTTCATTAATACTCCAGATTTTATTAAAACATGTATTCTTTGCTATTTCACTTAGAATTGTAATTCTTTTGCCTTCATTTGTCTCCAAAGAAATAGTAAGATTTTCTAAATTTAAAATTGCTTTGTTTTTCATTAACCAATCCACCCCCAAAATTACCCCAATACCAGGATAATTTAAAGTATATAGATCTGAATTAAATTCATAACCCCCTATAATTAATTTCAGACCCATACACTTCATCCCTAACATACAATAACTCCCTATGGGGTTGTGTATAGTTAAGGGTTGATCAATAGAAACACAAGCAAGTGCTAATTTCTTTGTAATTTCTAGAGATATTAGTGAATGTGAGGCACCAGTGTCATATATTACTGATATTGGTTGGGTATGAATAAAAATTATACCTTCAAGTTGCCCAACATTTCCAGTGTTGTTTGCTGCCAAAGCTCCTATCCTTGCTGTTCTTCTATTTATAACGACCCCGAATTTTAATTAAATTTAAATTGATAATTAATTGTATTTTTGAATAAAAATAGTAAAAATAAATTGATTAAAATGATGCGAGTTTCGCCTCAAGATGAATTCTATGTTAAATCAATTAAAATCTAAAATATTGTATATATGTGATTAGATTCAAATTTCAAGTAAAAGTTAATAATGATTTGAATTTATGAAATAAATACAAGATGATAAGTATTAAAGTAAAATAATAATATCTGAGTTAGAAATAGAAATAGAAAGGAATATAACAAAACAAGAATTTGTATTAAGCAATAAAATCAAATATATACAAAATGGAATACAATATACTTACACACATAATACAAATAAGATATATCTATGGATTCAAACAATATGATAAGGATAGAACTTTATTATATCACAAGGCTTGAGATAAAAGGAGCAAGCAACATCATTAATAAAACAAGCCGTGTACTTGCATAAAAATAAAGTAGGCTTACATGTAAACAAAGGTGGGAACATGAGCATTTAATGCTATCTTCTCAAGCAAGGAAGAAAATCATATCAGCCACCATATTTATAAAAATCTCTGGTTAACAAGGTACAAATAAAAAAAGAAAGGTACAATTTATATCTTGTTCAGCCTGTATACAAATTTGTATATATCAACTGCCATACTTTTCTTCGTTCAAAACATAACATAGTAAAACTGAAAGAAAAGAAAACATAAACATCACTATATTTCCAAACTTGAGATCAATTTAGAAAACAAACGAGAAGTTTCAAAGAGGAAGATTCAATCTGTAGATTTTCAAAACAAAAGAAAAGTGTTCTCTGTTTTCAAACATTTTCAGGTGAGTAACATCACATTTTTAAACTTAAGTATGGTTATGGTTTATGCAAATTCTCTGTGACAAATATTGTATGGTATATGCTTATCTTCTGTGTATATGAATGTATATATGAGTGTAAACTGTTGTTTATACCACTGCAGTCTTTTGATTTCCAAGTTCCTAATCTAGTCAAAATTCAATATCTCATTATCTAATCTAAGTTAAGGTATAAGTTCCAAACGAAATCTGTTTGTTTGTCAATAATTAAAGCTTAAAAATTTGTTTAAGTTAAAACAAATTTGTATTGCCTTTAGAAATTAAAAACAACAAAGCAACCTTAAAATAAGTCAAAATTTAATTATCATGGATTAGGGATTCAGGTATATGAATCAAATACATGAACAAAAATATGATTTTTAACACTAAAATCACAATTTTTAGTTGTGTTTTGAGTTGGCATTTCTGGGTTGACCAGAAAATGGAAATGGAGTAGTTTCTGGTGATCTATTGATTTTGGTTGGTCGGGTTTCTTCTAGTGGGTAGGGGAGTGATCAGTGAAGCTTGCGAAAATACTGGATGGCGATGAACTTCATCGAGGTGGCAGCGGTGACGTTTTCTTGTCCGGAACCCTAGTTTTGATAGGTTTAGTAAATTGGTCGTCTCGACTTTTGTGGTTGATCGAGTGCAGTAAGGTTTGGTGAGATGGAAGTATGGCCATAGATGAGCTTGTGGTCGGAGTCATTGCTTTGCTGGCGATCGGAGATGTAAGGACGAGACGTTGACAGGTTGGGATGGGAGGATATCTGATGTTTCCAGGTTTGGGTTGTTTACGTTCTGCTGTTTCCAGGTTTGAAGTATTGACTCGAATTCGATTTCGAGCAGTGGAAGGTGAATTGTTGATCGTGGTGGGTTGCAAGGTTGATCTCCGATGTGGGTCGATCATCATTGACGATCCATGGTGGCTGGAACCTCCGTGCATATGCACGGTGTAGGGATGTGTCTGGTGATGTTTGATTTGCAGAGTTTAACACGAGAACACTCGAGTAAATTCATGTGTGTGCCGGGTCGTTTAAAACTTAACAAATTTTTAAGTTGAAATTTTTAATTAACAAATTTTCTTTTGAGAAAGTATTTTGTTTTAAACATGGGATTAGTTTTGAAGTTCAAAAATAAATTATTTTAAAAGTAATTAAGTTTAATAAATCTATTTTTGTGACATTATTTATTAATTAATTCTTGATTTAAATTAAATAAATAATGTAAGTAATTAAAATGAAATGTTGTTTAAATCAACCTTAATCTTTTGAATAAATTATGTGTTAATGATGATTTATTATGCATTTTATTAATTAAAGAATTTAATGATAATAAAGTGATTAATTAAGATAAATGATCTATCTTTGAATTAATTAAGTAATTAAAAGTAATCAAAAGGGTAATCGATCACTTAAGGATAATTGCTTAATGAAAGTAATTAAGGATTTATCACTTATTGTAATTACTTTTGAATATTTTGATTAATTAAAGGTTAATTATTTAATGATTTAAGGTGGATTGATTTATTAATTAAGGTTAATTAATAGAAATGGTTTGCAATTAATAATTAATTAACCAGAATTAGTAATTTATTCATAAGTAATTAATCTGGTTTAAAATTTTATCAGCTGATTAAATTGATCTTACTTATGAATGTTTGGATTCCATTGGATGATTGAATTGCTTGATATCCCCGATATATGATGCTTTGTGATATACCCTGATTTATGTTGTGATATGTAATTTACTTATCTGCGATATATATATCCGTGATTTCTGTTTCTGTGATATATTACTATGTGAATATGAAAACCCTTGACCCGTAAACGACATTTAAACTTCGATGCGACAGGGAGTCGGATTCCAGTTGGTTATCCGAAACCCACATCGAATTGTAATGATGAACCCTTGTGATTGATAAATTTATTTTATTTGTGAAATTGTAAATGAAGATAAGCGTTGTGAATTATACCGCTTATCGATATTGATATATCTGTGATGATTGATGATGTTGCACTATTGTGTGAAACCCCTGGACTACACTTTTACACACACAAATATGGATTTCACGTCGAAATCGGTTAAGTCACAGATAATGTAAATTTAATGTTTTTGAAATTGAAATTTTAATTTCAATTGATTTTGAAATTAGAAATTTGGATTTAAAGTGAAAAGCTTTTGAAATGGGATTTCAAAGATAAAAGTTATTTCGAATAACTTAATCGAGTTTTGAAAATTTGAATAATTTGATTTAAATTTGAATTCAAGTTTGAAATTGAATTCTATGATTTGAAACTAGGGATTAAAAATGCTGTACAAGTTATATATGGGTTAAACCATTTTAAAGGTATTGGTTTGGGAATTTGAATTTAATTCAAGGGTTTTAACTCATGTAAATATAACTGGATTTTTCTGAAACGAAACTATTTGTTTTCAAATAGTAAAAGCTTTCACATAAGAAAGGATTTTCAAATTGTGTTGAACGGTTTCAAGTTTGAAATAGAATTGAAATGTTTTGAAATTTATGAAATGAGTCTTTGATTTCAAAGACCGGGTGAGTTAATCTAACTTGGAATGGAATTGTTTTGGAAGACTATGAATGAATCTTTGGAAATGAGTTTTGAAAGCTATAAGTTAAATCTTGATTTAAAGATTTAACGAGTTAATCCAGTTGAAATGGAAATTGTTTTGAAATCCATAAATGAATCTTTGTGAATGGGGCGAACTTTGTGAATTGAATCTTTTTGTTTAAAAGATTAAAAGTGTGGAAATTGTTTAAACCAGTGAAGGTTTTTTTGATTTGAATCTTTTTGTTTAAAAGATTGGAAATGGTAATTTGTTTTACCATTCGAATGAAAAGTTTTGGGTTTTAAGCTGTGATTTAACTGAGACCCCAGTATCCATATGATTTTTAATTGCGCTCGTTATTTGGTTTAGCCGGGAAAGGACCTATGTGTCATATAACCCATTCCGAATAGTGATACGATGATATGGATCGCATTTGAAGACCGGTGGTGAAGACCGGGTATTTGCGAGAGCGATATGATGACCTATCGATTTTCTCTGCATCATGGCTCCGGTATAGAGATTCCCTAAGTGATGGGAAGTCCGATCGAGATTGTGAATACCCGGATTTGCAAGGGCTTCTTTGGAAGTGCCTTCGGTTCTGTTCGAACCCGGAACAGACTTGTATGGATGTGTGTCTGACATTACACTTTGAGATGTAAAGCTGGTTTCTATCAAATACATTTCTGTTGGTGGCGGAGAATTTATTCTCTTAGCTTAACACCCTTCTTTGAGACGTACGAGCTCAGAGGTTATGTAGTTGATGGTTACTAGTGATACATTCCCAATTTGGTAATGTGGCATACGAAGTGCTGATGATCATTTGTTGGTCAAAGCGGTGCTTTGTGAAAAAGCGTGGCTTTGTGAAAAAGCATGGCTTTGTGAAAAAGCGTGGCTTTGTGAAAAAGCGTAGCTTTGTGGACGAGACTTCGTCGAGCCTCACAACCCGGTAATGGTCGAAACAGGAATGTTGCGACAAAAGGTTTTTAGGGGTAGCGCCCCTAGGGTATGTCATTTCCTTCTGGATAAAAGGTGATATCATGGTATGGAGCCCAGATATTTTACCTATGTTGATTATACTTCGTGGTTGTTGCTTTGTGATTGAGGATCCTCGAATAAAGGTCGGTAACGACCGGGGGATGACATAGCTCGTGTGTTAGTTACCTAGTTATAGCTGTACAACGTGAGGTAGCGTCAGTGTGTTAGTTACCTAGTTACAGCTGTACAGCGTGAGGTAGCGTCGGCCTTTTGTTTGCAGAGATCCGGTTAGGATCCGGGGCGTCTTTCCAGAGGCGTTTCTATTTCGGTAAGGAAGTTCCTTTTCCTGATCATTTGTTGGAAATCCAAAGAAACAATACGAATCTTGTACGGTTTTAGTTATATTACCTGCTATGGAATGTGGCCGTAACCTGCTATTGAACGTAGTAGCTATAGTAGGCATACGATGAAATTTTGTATGCTGGCTAAGATTAATATTATATTTTCGAAATGGTTTTCGACACTATGCACTAATGATAATAATATCGAATGATTTTGCGTAGTAAGCATGTTTGACTATCATAAGAAGAAATCTCCTCCAATTCTGCGTTTGCATTGTGTGTGTGGTGGGAGGTCTTATGGTAGTTTCATTTTCCAAAAGCATTGCGGATTTCAATGTTTAAAAGCCTTTGTTGCTTGTTTTAAAGATAAACTGTTTTTGTTGCTCACACCAGTCCCATGACTGATCCGGAGTTTATTGTTCCCTTCCTAAACTCTGGGTGCCCACTATTTTTCCACACGGGCAGTCTAGAGTTGGGTTTCTCATATATTCAGGTTGAGTAGATTATCTGGAGCTAGTTCAGTTCTTGGAGTTCATGGACTGACGTTGCTTATCTTGGAGCATTCTATTGGAGACATTCTTTCCGCTGCTATTTCTTGTATCATATCTCTGATGTATATTGATATCTGTTGTATCATTCTGTTGTATCATATTGTATCAGATATTGTATATCAATGTATTATTCATTTCTTTCGCTGTGTTATTTACTTAATGTTGTTATAAGCTCCGGCGACTCGGATTTGAACGGTCGAATCTACGGCATTCGAGTACGATGTAAAGTATGGATGTCGATTTTCGAGCGTGAAAATCTGTATCGTTACACTATTAGTCTCTGGGCAATCCTTCTTTAGATGACCCATCTTTCCACAATTATAGCAACCTCCTCTAGGTATTTTAGGGTCAGGGCATTGGTTACTATAATTTCCAGCTTTTCCACAATTAAAACAATGAGTGAGTTTCTTGCTTTTAGGTGCTATTGCTCCTTCCCACTTCTTAACTCCTTTGTTTGCCTTGCTCTTGTCATAGGGTTGCACTTTGTTCTGACCTCCCTTCTTCTTATTGAACTTCATGTTCCTGAATTTCTCTCTGGTGGCATCATGTTGCTCAAATAAGAGAGTTAGATCAATTACTTGATCAAAGGTTTTATCCTTATATGGCAACATTTCCCTTGACAGACTAGGGTTCAAGCCTTGAATGTACCTTGCATTCTTTGCTTCTTCATTCCCTTTTAACACCATTCCATACTTAGACAATCCTTCAAATTTCTGAGTGTACTCATTCACACTCATGCCTCCTTGCCTTAATCTAATAAAGTCTTCTAGCAGTGTGGCCTTAGCAGATGTTGGGACAAACCTAGCCTCAAGCATGACCTTGAATTCATCCCAAGTGATGTCATTCTCTGGTCTTCCTGCTATCACAACTTCCCACCAATCCAGTGCAACCCCCTTCAACCTCCTTGAAGCTATCTGTCTCTTCCTTTGGTGATTGACTTGCATATCTGCAAAGACCCTCTCCATAGTTCTTATCCAAGTTTGAACACCCATAGCACCTTCAGTGCCTTCAAAATCCTTTCCTCCCAAATTGGTGCATGTCTTGAGCAGTTTGGAAAGCTCCTCATGATGGTTGTCATGCCTTGGTGCTATTCCATCTCTCAAAGCTCTCACAAAATCCTCCATATTTATCACAGGTGGCTCACGTGATGGTCCTGCACCTGTGTGATGTCTTGGGCCAACCATATAGCTATAAATATGATTTCTATGTTAGTTTGTTTACCCCCATCATTCTTGGTGTCTTTACTTTGTTTATCTTATTTCTGTGCACACTATGCATGTATCACATGCACACTTTTTTTTTATTCAGACATAAAACAAAAGCATCCAACACCAATAATTCAAATAATGCATTCAAACATCCATATGCATACAATAATATTCACTATGTTATTTAAAACATAGCTCTGATACCAACTGTGGTGACCCTTACTCTAAAACACATAGATTTTTTTTTATTTAAAGCATACAAAAGGAATTCACCACTAAACCCCATTTCTTCTATATTTGAATATTTGAATAATTTCCAAATATTTTTCCCAAGACCCTGGATTTACCAATATAATCATATCAGTGCACAAAACATATTAAGACAATTACATATTTGGTGATATATAATTGTTTCTCTTTGCCTTTCAGAGCTAACAAATTTTGCAAAGAGAATTTGAATCCAACAGGCAACAAAATACTATTTATTTCTTCCCTAATTTTTGTTCTACTACCAGAGATAGATTTTTGGCAATTATAATACTTATATGTCTAATATTGCAATGCACATGGTTTCTAGACTTTCTGCATAAATATATCCATTAACACTAAAATGGCATTTAATTGACCTTATGATAGTTATCAAGTACTTGTGTGAGATCACTTCAAAAATTATACTTGCAGGCATGAACATTGGAACTAATTCCTATTTACCATTTTAGGTTGAACAATTAAAGCCATGCTGCATTTTTAAGTTTAACATGGTGCAGACTTGAGTACTTGGTGTTTTATTGAAAATACTTGGTGTCATTTGAGTGTTGCTTGGAGTTGGAAACATTTACACTTCATGAGTTGAAATAAAATGGTTCCAGGCTATAAGAGTTTGACCCATGGCCATCTAGGCCGGCCATAGTCCCTCTTTTACCACTTGCAAACCCATATCCCTCATATTAACCAACTTCTACAAGGATCTATTCCTAACACAAGCATGTTTCTGCCTAATTTAAATTCCTGGAAATGCATCCATATACATTTAATCCATTAACCAAAAACACAATTACTTCCAGGTTTACTTCTTTCATACATTTTTTTTCTTTTTAGAAATCAAATACACAAATGCATGTTAATTGATTCTTACTCCAGAATTCATGCACAAGCCTGTATCACTTACTTGCCATGCACAAATTCATTTCTCTTGAATACCCCTACTCAAATCTTGTGAGCTCAATTTTTTTTTAACCACCTTAGCTCTTTAATTTTCATAAATCATAATATAAGTTTAGGCAATAAAAATCAGAGATTATCACATACACATATCATATTTATATGATATGTCCATCCCCTTGTTTCTCCAAATCAGACATTCATAAAATCAGCAGTTAACCAAACATCATCAATAGTCATTCAAAACAGTTTTGCTTAAGTATATATTTTAATCCAAACACTTAGAAAACTCCCTACCAGTTAACTTCAACTACAACATAAAACCTGACTAATAAATTCATTACAAAACAACTACAAATTTAAAACTAGCTTCTTTTATTTATACTAGCAGCTAATGCCTTCTTCATCCATCAAGCCAACATCAATTTCCTACAAGCAATTCACTGAGCTGCCCCAATTTTAATGAGACACCTAGATGATTGCAAGGGCAGCCAAAAGGGTCAGTTTTCACTGGTATGAGCATTTATCAAATTTATACACATGTTCATAATTTTTGGTGAACTTGCAATGTTTTCCTAATTTAGCAGATTTCATACTTAGCATATTATTGGTTAATACCAAGTGATACAAGGACACATTCATTCATTCAAACAATACCCATCAAACAATCAAAATAAATATATATAATTCTTGATTCATTTTTCTCCATTTCTGAATAAGTAAACTTAGATTTTATACTCCCAATTTCACCCAGTAATTAATCAAAGCACAATGTTTAAACTTGATTGATTTAACTCCATATCTGGATATTTATAATCCATATTTTTAAACCCCATTCCCCATTTATTTTATGGTCTTTAATTCCTTGTCAAATGAACACCATGTATGCATTGTGAAGGAAACTCCCAGGTTATTTAATTTATTCCAACACACAAAGGCCTCAGGGTGCAGTTGCACCATGCATATACTTACTCCCACCTGAAGCAAGCAGATCATTGACTAACTCCCAAATGACCAATTTAATTTTCTTTAATAAATCCCCCTCCAGTTTCTGCTTATTTTATTAAGCTTCTATTTATGAATTCAATCATAAAAACTCCCAATTCACTCATGTTTCAGAAAGGCTTATCTTCTTTAATACTTTCTGGTTCAACCCCATGTTCCCCATTTATTTTCCTTATTACAAAAAATACCCCAACATACCTGTGGTTTTTCAAAAAAATAATTTAAGCATCTTGATCCTACTATCTTTCTTCTATATTATTGTGAATATATGAATAAGGGTTTTATTTAGGAAATCCCTCAAAAACCCAGAAATTCTCCTCTGTCTTATGATATGAATATTTAGTTTCATGCTTCATTATCCAGGAAATAAACATGAGCTAAATCACTATCTTGCTGCCTATTTCCTAAATTATTTAGATCCATACTTCATAATAATAAAATAGAACAAAAATGCTCAAACCATTTTGACTTTGAAAACCCATATACAGATTAAAACCCCAAACAAGAATGCACAAGCAAACATCCATTTCACCCATAACAAATCATTTCAGATATTTTTAACGATTTATAACATTTTAGGCTGCCTACAAGAGGACTTAATGCCATTGCATACAAAGGGATAAATACTCACATAGTGTTCTCCTTTTACTGCCTTAATCCCCCTGAACAGCAAATCCTCCAGAGTTTCAAGCTAATGTTTCTCTTATTTTATTTTATTTTTGTTTTGATCCCGAGAGAATGGTGGATATGGTTATGTGCAAGTATTTATAAAACCATTATAGGGTTTAAGAAAAATGGGTAATTTCCTTGATGCCCTTAGATATTCATGCACAAATCATTTCCCTGTGTGGTCCTTAATTGGGAATGCACACTTTTGATTACCTCAATTAGTTATTTCGGGAATCAAGCATTTTGAACACTTCATGCCATTTTCATGACTCTATTTTACTCATGCCATATGCATGTGACCCCTTGTTTATATTTATTTCTTCTAAGTTTAAAGAAACTGCAAACCCCCTTGTGTTTTCTATCTAACTACCATTTCCATTCAATCATGCATACTATCATACATTATCATGTGATGTAGAAATCATTCACACTATGTTATTTGCTTGACAAAAATTTAAAAATTCATATTTGATCCTGTATATTTTCTTTAGTTAAAACAGCAACTCCTCATACACCTTTATGTGTTAAAAAAAATCACATATGTCATGCTAATTATTTCTAGCATAAATATATATATATAAGACATTTAAACCATATATTATACTTCATTTTATTCTGTCTTTAAATAAAATAGAAAACACCCCATATATTAAGTATATGTATTTATATAATTCTTTGGACATGGAACTACATTTGATTTGAATCCCAATTTTTAATCACCTTAACTCCTTGCATTTTATCAAACAGAAGCTCCTATGCACATTTTATTTATTAACAAGCTTTTTCTATTTTAATGCATTATATATTTTATAATTTCAGAAATTCTTAAAATAAATGTAACTTTCATTTTATTATTTTATTTTATTATTTTTCTTTTAGGATCATTACACCTTTCATTACGCTCGGGTCAGCCTGAGCATTTCAGTGTTGAAGACTTTATTTCTAGAGGACGAAGACGGATTTTGGTGTAATATATTATTTGTAATTTTCCGCTGCATCATTATTGGTATGTCATTGTTTGTGCTCTGATTGTTGTAAAAATTGGGTAATCAAATGTATATTATAAACAACTTCATGAACTGTTTATTTGATTATTATATTTTTTTCATTCCACTGCTAGATTCTGTGTTTTTTTTCCTTCTTTTCTCTTATTTTCTTATTTAACCCATTGAGAGTCCTCCCTTTCAAATGGTTTGAGTTTGACATGTGCGGTTTATTGTCGCTTTAAACCGTCCAAAAAGGTGGGTCGTTACATATGTCTATTTGTTAACTTTAAAATTTAAAACATATAAAGTTGCTTATATATATATATATGTTATTTTAAATTTAAAATATTAATTACAATTGTTTATCCATGTGTGTCTTTGTGTTATTTTAACTAAATGTTTATAAAAGGGACTTTTGTATACAATCATAAATTTAATTTGAAACCCTTCCTAAGCTAAATTCGATTTAAAATTATTGGTTCTACAATTCATAACATATAAAATAATCTAAATTAATTATAACATATATGTATAGATGTAAACACACAAACATACACACAGATATATGTAAGTGTGTAATTATTTTATGCATATACATATACATATGTGTGTGTGTGTGTGTGTATACATAATTGCTATTTTTTTCAAAAAACCTTTGGACAACAAAGGCATATACAAAGGGACAAATGTGTTTGCTGCAGTGTAAATCCCCACTTATGTATGGTCACATTAGCCATGTTACACTTCATATATCTTGCATGTACAATGTACACATATAAGTGTATTTGATACACATATAAATTAAAACTTGCATAAATTAAATTAAGGGTCATTTCACTAAAAGGACAAACTTTGCAGTCCAATTAGTTTCTAGGACACACATTCAAAGAAATTACTTTCAAGGCCAAAGTCAGCAGAATAATTACTTTCAAGGACAAAGTCAGCAGTCCAATTACTTTCAAGGACATAATTTCATAGGTTTTTAAGCCGTAGAAACTAATTATTTTACGTTTTGTCCTTGAAAGTAATTATTTCAGTTGTGTGTCCTAGAAACTAATTCCACTTACTAAAGAGACCCTTGTAGCTAATTTCCACTTAAATTAACCTTTTTATAAACAAGTTAAATAAATAAATATTTTATTTAAAATATTTTAGATTTGATCAAAAATAAATATAGACTTCATAGGCCCAATTAAGATCGAAAATGAATTTTTTTTTTGAAATTCACACATTTAACCTGCTCATGGTCTTCCTTTACGGAGTATAGGCTTCGGTTTCAAGGCTGTTTTTGTTGATGGTAGAGAAATATCTTTTAATTTCGTAATCATTATCCTTTTTCATCCTTCGTTCCGTTTTCAATTTTTTTCTTGAATTAGATAAACTTTGCATAGTTATACAAGTCTTATGATTTTTCAAGAGTGGGATAGTAGTCAAGTTTACATTCATAAATATTTATAATTGGTATTAATATTGCCTTACTATGATAATTCGAGAGTTTATGGACATAAGGTAAGCCATATACATTTCGAAGCATATGATTACATGAAACGTGAATAATTTAATTACTGCGCATTTTATTTTTTTCTTCTAAAATCAAACTTAAAGCATAGGTAGATACTCTAAAATGGAGTTCTCTAAACAATGATATTTGATATGCATGACGAATAGAACCCAAGCTCCTCTCAAATGATGCTTTGATTCGAGTATATTGAATTTGTAAGACTAGTGTGAACCCGTGCTACGCATACGGATTAAAACTACAATATTTGTAATTCACGTTCTATGTTTTTCTTTTTTTGTGATGATATATAGTTATTGGTTTTTCTGCTCCAAAAAAATGTTCAAAGCATTTTGACTTTGAATTCCCACTACTATTTAATGCGTCTGACTATTGATTTAAAACTTTGGAAAAACGAATAAATGAAATAAAACATGTCACCACATTCAATATATTTATTATTCAATATAACTATTTTAATCAATATTCCTTTTTTAACATTTACTATTTTAATTAATTTATTTCAATCCATATTACAAACATTTACTTCATAATTCGATGTTCAAAAAACTAATGTGGATACAATGATGAAATCAAGCAATATGTCCACTTAATACACTCTTCACATGGTAAACTATAATTTAAACAATTTTTATTTAGATACTACATAGAATTACGAAGCATCAAACAACCGCAACTGCATAAAATCTTAAATTAATCTAAGAACAGCGATAATTAAATTATTTTTTTGCATAAGTGACATGCTAATTATCCTCAAATTACTTTTCAGGTATACAATTACATAAATTAATTGATCATTAAGTTAGTTTTTAATACTGTTTAATATATTTTGACGTTAAAGCCTATTAATGTTAGCTGGCCATTTCCAATTTAAGTAGTGATGATTAAAATACCATGAAAAACTAAAGATGGTTATTGACAATTACATTATAATTTCGTGTCTGTAATTGTAACGACCGCCTATCTTGCACTAAAAGACAAGCCATTAAAGATTAGAAGAAAAAGAAAGATAAGAAGAAACTACACAATCACATAATCTCACCACGAATCAGAACAACATATAATAGAAAACATAGGGTATTACATAGTCATTTCCATAATAATAATACATCAGAGTCAATACACTACAACCTTCAACTGGACAGTTATAGCTACCTATCCATACAAAAAACATAGATCATACATAACACAGAGGAATAAAATAATAATTGGCTAACGGTGAAGCCATCTGCTCCTACGCCTTTAAAATGCTTCGGTAAAATACCTGGATCACTTGGCTACTCATACAAATTTGAGTACCCACGAGTTTTAAAAAAAGAAATAGGAACTCCGGGTCAGATAAGGGTTTGGTGTGAGTAAACTCAAACAACTTAATTTTTTACTTTTACAAAATTCTTTGAAAATCATAGGTATCTCGTAGGTCCACGCCGCACATAAACACGGATAGGTTTTTACCTTACGATAACCAAAACACTTTATATAGAAATCAAGTGATATTATCATAATGTCTAGGGTTTTCAAGTAAATAATCACATAGCCAAAATTGTTACATTAATTAAAGTGGAAATTAGGGAGGCATCCCTATCATACTTTCATATTGTAAAGCGGGTCCCTGTCAAAGTTTCATTGTAAAGCGGGTCCCTGTTTTCTGGAAACGAAGAAAAATTATTGCTGAAATGTCAGCAACTTTTATAAATAAGTGCTGATATTTCAGCAACTATCTGTGTCAAAGTTTTATTGTAAAAACAAAGAAAAATTATTGCTGAAATGTTAGCAACTTTTATAAATAAGTGCTGATATTTCAGCAACTATCTATGTCAAAGTTTTATTGTAAAAACAAAGAAAAATTATTGCTGAAATGTCAGCAACTTTTATAAATAAGTGCTGATATTTCAGCAACTTTTATAAACTGTGTTCACAGTGTACATAAATGTTGCTGAAATATCAGCAACTTTTATAAATAAGTGTTGATATTTCAGCAACTTTCATACACTATGTTCACAATGTACAGAAATGTTGCGGAAATGTAAGCAACTTTTATGAAATGTTGCATCATGCTCTGCAATAATCGTGAATAAAAAACAGGGATCTAATTTACACTGAAATTTAGTGAAGGACTTTTCGTGAATTTTGAAACTTAATAAGGACCTATGCCAAAAGTACCCTTAATTAAATTCCATCATAATAGGTATACAGCTATGACCGAAGGCACTTATTGGGAATTGGATTCCACAAAATGACTGTGCTACTGGGGTTCCTCCCATCATGGTGCATCTCTAGATAAAATAACACCGAGGTCGAACTTATCGACCACTGCCAACACAAGACCGACCTATCCTTTACTAGATAGTACCGAATAAGATCGTCCCTCGGTTGGGATCGACAACTGCACCGAAGCATAAATGAGTTAATAGTAGGGACTCTAGATAGAGATGACCTTACCCTCATCGTAGCGACCCACCTAGCCTTGCCGCATCTCCCTTATATTAGTAATTCCTGGTGGATGAGGCTTGAGGCTACATTTACCTTTATTATAGCATTACCACTTGGAATGATAATGTTGCCTTTCATATGTTGACACAAAATCAGCATGTAGCGACCCGGGATTTTCGATCCTCGAAAATCGACATCAATACGTTCACTGTATAGAATTCCGGGCAATAGAGTGCTGGAAATACCAGATCATTAGGGGTGAAGAAGAAAAGGTAGAAGAAGAAATAGAACAACAATACAGAATCTCACAAACACAGCAGAACAAAATATAATATATAATGACAAATTTTAACTACAATAATTGTACTGTTAATATACATACCATTATTAGAGTACAATAGACAACAACCAATCTGGACAGTTTAGTAACTTGTCCTCACACAGAGGAAATATAAATCAAGTACGAGAATACATCTTTGTCATCCAGCTCGTCTCCTGAGCTCCATAGCATCCTATCCTAAATCTGTAATACTCGGTCTGACCCGAGCATTATAATATAATAACACCCGAGTCAGTCTGGAAAACCAGCGTGAGAAAAACACACTGCATTTGAATTATTAAAGTTATCAAAATCCTTTAAGTAAAACAAAGGTATCTCGTAAGACCGCGTCACACATAAACACGATGGGTTTTTCCCTTACGATAACCAAAACATATTATAGAAAATCCTCTGATATTATAATAGTGTCTAAATACAAATACTTATTCAAATAGAGAAATTGTTACAGTAATTAAATTCCAACATACTAGGCTCTACAAACAATACCGTAAAGGCTCGTATTGGAGAATGGATTCCATTCAATGACTGGGCTACTGGAGTACCGCCCGTCACAGTACACCTCTAGAAAAATGTACCAAGGACCTCGTCGAGATCCGCTACCACACAAGACTGGCCTATTCCTAACCTGGATAGTACCGAATATGTTATCATCCCGAGTGTTCCCACCCTTAAATCAAGTGCTCACTTTTCCATGCACAACCACATCCATAATTTATATATATATCCGAGGATATCTACTAAGGTGATAACATACCCTAATTGGGTGCGACCCACTTAGCCTTGCTGCATCTCATTCCTAGTTGATGAGGCTTGAGGTTACGTTTACCTTTCAAGAACAATTCCACTTAGAATGGTCATTATCCTCCAATGATGATGTTCTGATAGTATTCGCCCATACAAGTTGTCCTGGGTCTGGACAAACTGAGTCGTCGTCTTCACCATCTTCATGGTATCACCATGCGTAATGTTCAAACTAGATCGAAGTGGTTTTCGGATAATCAAATCCAATCCCGGTCTCTTCGAAACGATCAGTGAATTTGGCCAAATTTGATAGTCGGTTATTTAACTATAAAATAACATCCATAAGCAATCACTAGGCCCTATATAAATTTTACAAAATATTTATTTTCAAATATCATTATAAGATTTATATATTCAAATCTCTTTCAAAATTTTCAATATTTGAAAACATTTCCAAATACTTGTTTCCATAACAGGATATTTCCATCCGTACCTCACTTCAACACTTAGTGAAATATTTCCAACTTCGATTTATAATCCATTACTTAGAAAATATCTCGATATAAATCCTTCATCTCTAAATATTTCCAGAAACCTTCCATTTCAACACTTAGGAAAATATTCTAAGTCCATTATCCGAAATCATTTAAAATATCAATACTTAGGAATTTTTCTTATCTTATCTCCTACATTTCCGGAATTTATATTAATTCCTTACATTTTCCAAAGTCGATTATACTCACTTTGTAAAGGCCCGCAAATCTGTACCCATTGAGTCGACCATAATTCACATCAGTTCAACTCAAATTGAACGAAAATACGAATCTTTAGGGCTGAAGAAGAAAAAAGGGAGAAGAAAATAGAACAACAAACACAGAATCTCACAATCGCAGCGGAACAAAATAAAATATATAATAACAGAATATTATACAAAAGTCTCTGTAACTATTTTATACTTACAGTCATCAGAGTACAACAATCAATACATCCATCTGGACAGTTATAATAACTTGTCCTCATACAGTGGAAATATAGATCAAATACGGAAATACGTCTCTGTCACCCAGCTCGTCTCTTGAGCTCCATAGCATCCTATCATGGATCTGTAATACTCGATCTGACCCGATCATTATAATTAAATAACACCCGAGTCAGTTTGGAAAACCAGCGTGAGAAAACACACTCAATTTGAATTATTAACTTTTATCAAAATCCTTTGGAAACAAAGGTATCTCGTAAGACCACGTCACACATAAGCACGACGGGTTTTTCCCTTACGATAACCAAAACATTTTTATCAAAATCATCTGATATTATAATAGTGTCTAAACCAAGTAAATAGAAAATAGCTTAAATGCTTGCATCTCAGGTTTTAGGATAGTTGGGCACAATCAAAACCGTACAGTGCTTATTGGAGAATGGATTCCGTACAATGACTAGGCACTAGGGTACCACCTATCACAGTACACGTCTAGAAACATGTACTGAGTACCTCGTCGGGATCCCCTACAACACAAGACCAACCCTATCCCTTATCTAGGTAGAACCGAATATGTTATCACCCCGAGTGTTCCCACCCTTAAAAATCGAGCACTGACTTTTCCATGCACAACCATATCCATAATTTATATATATTTCCGAGGGTATCTAGAAAGGTGATAGCATACCCTAATTGGGTGCGACCCACTTAACCTTGCTGCATATCCCCTGATTTTCAGTCATTCTGGTTGAAGAGGCTTGAGGCAGCGATTACCTTTCAAGAACAATTTAACTTAGAATGCTCATCGTCCTCCAATGACGATGTTCTGATAGCGTTCGTCCATACAAGTTGTCCTGGGTCTGAACAAACTGAATCACCGTCTTCATCGTCTTCACGGTATTCATTCATAACGCTCAAATTGGATCGACGTGGTTTTTCGGATAATTAAATCCGATCCCGGTCTCTTCGAAATGAGTAGCGAATTTGGCCAAAATTGATAGTCGGTTATTTAACTATCAAAAAAACATCCATAAACAATCACCAGGCCATGTTATAATTTTTCCAAAATATTCTTTTCAAAAATATCTTTTCAAAGATATATCTTCAATCTCTTTCGATATTTCAATATTTGAAAACATTTTTCGAATGTTTATATTCACAACAGGAGACCTCAACCTGTATCTTACTTCAACAATTAGTGAATTATTTCCGATTTTTGATTTATAATCCATTACATAGGAAAAAAAATCTCAGTATAAGCCCTTCGTCGCTAAATATTCCCAAAACCTTTCATTTCGACACTTAGGGAAATATTCTAAGTCCATTTTCCAAAAACATCTCAAGTATCAAAGCTTAGGAATTTTCTTAGCTTCTCTCCTACATTTCCGAAATTATTAATAAATTTCTTCTTACAATTTCCAAACCAATTATATTTATTTATAATCCCATCTAACCATTTATAACTTCTTTATTGAATTCGAATTCATTTTTCCAAGTTTCGATATTCCAACATTTAGGAAATGTCTTAAGTTCCCAGCATCCCATTATAAGACTTCTCTTATAAAACCTCCTCGTTAAATAAACCCGTCTACAAATCTCGAGAGAATAAAGTAAAAATTAATTCAAACTCTTATATATATAAAATAAGTATTTTTAAAGAATAATAATTTATTTTTAAAACATGTTAAAGTAATTATTTAAGATATCGAAACACTTTTATAGACATCAATAACTCATTTTTAGATAAACAAATCAATTTTCAAAGCTTATTTTTAAAAGTTAGAATTTACTAAAATAAATACTTAATATTTGAAAATCTACTTACCAAAGTATTTCAATCCTAACTAGTTTAAAATTTTCCTTTTTTAGAAAAACCAAACTTAACTTCTTAGAATTAATAATATTTTTTTTTAAAACCTTAATAATCAATTCAACTTATAAATTCCTCTTGAATCACATCACATCACTTCTATTCCGATCTCCTTAACCATTTTCACTTTTCAAAAATAGTATCCACTATTTTTCTCACCCTATTTTCATATTCTTATATAAATACTCCCTGTAAATTTATATCCCCAATCTATCATCTGATATCGATTTTCCTTATTTATAAACATCGTTTATAAATTTTATAACTCCTTTGAGTTTCACTTTTTATAAAACTAATCTCGTTTATAAAATTACATTTTTATAAATCAATTCCTTTATAAGCTCCTTTTATTTTTATTTTTTGAATCTATTTTTAATTTTGACTTGAACTCCTTTTCATATTTTTAGAATATCCTTTATAAATTCTTTTATATAATTCATTTTTAAAAATATTTATCTTAACAATTTATGAAAAGTTAAGTACAACTAAAACAAATATTTATTATTATTTTTTCCAACTCAATTTCCTTTAAAATAACCTAAGTTCCAATATAAATATTTTTATATTCGAAATTCCTTCTTATTCCTTCAAATTTAAAAAAAATTATGGTATTTAAAATACCAAAATTCAGGCCAGTGCTACAATAGCATCCAATAATTCCAATCACTACAATAATCTATAATAGATTATTCTACAAAAACCATATATCATGATATATGAAATTAAATTCAGCATTTTGAGAAATCCATTTTGATTCCTCCAACATGTTTTCCTGCATCCACAGATGTTAATACAACATAAAAATACCAATCCCACTTCAAGAGGGATATCGCGGTATATAGGGTCATCCGCTATTATGCAGGGCGCATAGGGTCTCGTCCGCTAAAATGTACGGGAATATCATTCCAATTACTAATATATATACTACTATATATATATAATATATAATATATCATTCAATAGATAATAATTATTATATCAACTAGGCATCCAATAATTAATTTTAACTATTTTTAAAAATTAATCCGATAATCCAAATGAGTGAGAATGTTCTCACCTTGATTTTTATTTTAAACGCAATCCATTCCAAATTTGTTTTATTTTTGCATAGCTTCCATTCGATTTAAACCTCGTACAAATTTAATATGAATTAGTGAAATTCCAAATAAATTAATTGATTATCAAATTTTAAAAACTGTTTTCATTCTATATTACCTTCCAAGCTCAAGCCTCCATTTAATTCTCACTGCAACACTAACAACTTCCAACACTATCAAGCACACCCATCTACCCATGCCCTCCACCCAGAGCCGAAAATCATTGTCGCTCCATCCCCCTCGTCGCCAACGACCCTCACTAGCTGCCGTCTCCACCTCCAGTTGCCACCATACCATCAAGCATCGTGCCCAAACCTTCCTAGCCGAACATGAATTCAAACCCAATCGACCACGACACCTCAAACTTAAGGCTGAACCCACCTCGTCGCGTTACTTCTTTTTTTTTCACATCACCGATCGCCGACCTGCCTTCCCCAATCGCGTGTGCACGCCTCTTCCCAAAACCGAGCCTCCAATCGCATCACCACCGCCTCTAGTTGCCAACGCGACCCACGTCGAACCTTGACATCGCGACCCTACCTCATGACTTGTAACGACCCGCTATTTTGGACCATTCAAATCGACAATAAATCCACACATGTCGGACTTGAATAATTCAAAATATCAGATTGTTATTTAAATTTGGCAAACTCATCATATACAGTAAATAAATCCATCATAGAATCACAGACACAGAGTAATACAATAATACGCAGCGGAATAGATAAAATAGTAGTTCATGAAGCTACTATATAAACATCAGAGTTAGAAATAAAATACAACAGAATATCTCAAATGTAGTGAAGTCTCCAGTACAACAGATGACTTCTCTGGACAAATCAACTAGAAGAGCTGAAAGCTGAGGCGATAGTTGGATCTCCAAAGGAAGCTCCAAACTCCAAGGGTTATATGCTATTATCTGTAACTGTTCACCTGTGGGATATGCCACCATATCCTGTTGTTTATATTTTATTGTTATTTATGATATATGCATGTTGTTGTATTTCATATTATCACTCTGCAAGTTCCCTGTTAGTATAGAATTCACTATGGGTTGAAATGATACATACCCGAACGGACTTTAGAATAGGAGAAAATCGTTATGGGTTGAAATGATAAACCCAAGCGATTTTCATTTGAATTGAAATTGGGATTACGGGTTGAAATGATATCTACCCGTATATATTTAAATTACGGATTGAAATGATAAATATCCATATCACTTAACCATATGATAGATATATATACAAACACCGTTGGTCCACATATATAAATATTTTGAAAATAAATTCTATGGATTTAGAAAGAAATATATGGGTTAAATAAATGTTGATTCTTAAATTATTATATATAAATGGTAATGATATATATATAGATTTATTATAATATTAAATTTAATTAAGATTGATTGAATACATATAATATGGTTAAGTACTTATATCTATATTTCAAAAGAGATTTTGGTAAAAATTGAATAAGTTAAGGTTAGGAAGATAATTTGAATTTAGTTGAAATTGTATTCATTAAAGAATTTTATTAAATTAAACCGATTTGAAACTTATTGAAATTGAGATTTAAGATATGATTTATAACTTGGGTTTGATTTAAATAATTTAATGAATATTTCTTGTTTAAATAAATTTAAGGAAATATTTAGTAAAAATGAAATTTAAGGCTAGTGAAATGATATTGAATTTATTAAGTGGATATTCCCTGATTAAATAATAATGAAGTTAAACCAAGATCTATATGAAACTATTAAATTTAACTTTGAAATGTTGAATATTAAAGCTTTGAAATATATTGAAATTTAAATAGTTTATTTTGTGATTCAGGTCTGTATTTGAAATTGATATAATTTGAATTTGTTATTTAGAAACTGAATGGAATTAAATTTGAATTTGGAATTTGAGTTGATTTGAATCTATTTGTGAGACTTGAGGAAATTATAAATACTTTACTTTATAAATTATTTAGGAAAATAGATATATTTGAAATGAAATGATATTTGGGTTTGAAGAATAAATTAATTTGAAATGACCATGGTGTTATAGTCTATATTTCTACCTTGTAGATAGTTTTGCAGATCCTTAGAGGATGGTTATCCCAAACATCCTTTAAGTGACTTGTATTTCAATTGATATTTCACTTGAGTTGGATTTATTAGTATAAGAATGTTAATCCTGACTCGAGTGTTTTGTGTTTTGCTTTACGCTCAGGTCAGACCGAGTGATACAGCATTTGAGACTCACCCTTGGAGTTTGGAGCTTCCTTTGGAGATCCAACTATCGCCTCAGCTTTCAGCTCTTCTAGTAGATTTGTCCAGAGAAGTCATTTGTTGTACTGGAGACTTCACTACATTTGAGATATTCTGTTATATTTTATTTCTAACTCTGATGTTTATATAGTAGCTTCATGAACTACTATTTTATCTATTCCGCTGCGTATTATTGTATTACTCTGTGTCTGTGATTCTGTGATGGATTTATTTACTGTATATGATGAGTTTGCCAAATTTAAATAACAATATGATATTTTGAATTATTCAAGTCCGACATGTGTGGATTTATTGTCGATTTGAATGGTCCAAAATAGCGGGTCGTTACATGACTCGCCCTTTCCTCATGCTTTACATCGATCGCAAGCTCCATCCCTCCGCTGCCCAAGCCGTGGCGTGTCTCGTGCCTTCGCGATCTCCCCCTCACAACGTCTCTACGCTCGAATTCCAAATTGCAAAAATGTCGCGATTCTCCTTTTTTTCTACGAGGATTCGAGTTCTTTTTTTTATATCAGAGTTTGAATTCCATTTTTGATTTGCTCGTTTGTTTTGAAGAAGTAAGAACATAACGCGATTTCAACTGAAGAGGATGTGGGGGTTTATTTATAACGTCGATTTGAAAAAAAGGGAGAGTACGCGATTTGATTTTGAACTGAAAGAAGAGAAGGTGGCGTGTGATTTGGGGGTAGCGTGTTTGAATGGGTCAAAGCACAGTGAATGGATAGAGTTGCAGCTGAAAGGAAGATTGACTAGACAATTATTTATTTAATTTTTTAACACGTCTCGATTTACGCAACTCAAAATCTTGAATCCATATCGAGGCGTTCCGCTAGCTGTTATAACGTTATGCCCCTATTCCGAACGCAGTGGAAAAGGTTTCGAGTCCTAATTCGATCATATGGAGAAGATAGCTTTTTGGACCCAATTATTATATTGAATTTTCGATATTAATTTCAGCGCGTTTCTATCCCGTACGACCAAACGATAACTCCAAACGCCACGAAACTTGAAATCTGATAATAATACACTATTACGGATCTGATGGAACAGGTTTCGACGAATTACGAGACTGTGCCTCAGATCGCTATTTTTAACGCGTCGATTAAATCGACCATTTCAACAATTTACGAAATCGCTTGAAATCCCAGTTTTAAAAACTTATTAACTCAATTAAAATTCCAAATTCAATATTTAAACCATTTAAATATTCAAAATCAAATGACGAAAAATATGGGTCATCACATTCCTTCCCCCTTAAAAGGATTTCGTCCCTGAAATTGCTAAGATAAGAAAAACGCTCCATACCCATTAACTTATCAAAATCCTCTTAGTTAACACTCGACATCCACTTTTTCTAAACCATTTAGTCTTTACCAAACATTAGTTTCCATTTCTAATTCAAAAACTTTTTATTTCAGTTGTAATTCAAAAATAAACTTTTTTAGTTAAAATTTTTTTTCCAAAATTTCCAAAAATTTTCTAACACCCTAAATTTCCGAAATTTCTTGGTAGAGTCTCCCTTGTACGGAGAGCCTTTTGCAATATGACAAGAGAGATAAATATATATACATCGACCCACATGGTCGGAAAACAAAATATATATCAATATTTTATTTTTTTGCGGTATTTAATCCGAAAACGTACCTTATTTTAGCATTTTTAAGCGAGCATGTAACAACTCGCATATTTTACGATTGTATATTTAAATGTTTTATTTAAATATAGCATCGTTAGTCGGATTCAAGTCCGAAATGTCACTTTTTGCAAACAGTCGAACTGGGACTCGAGACCACTTCCATTGAGTCCAAAATGACGTTTGCGACCTTTTTGAGTACAAACATCAATATGTTTGGAGTTGAGTAGAATTTTGACATTTTCACTTAGGGCTTTGGGCTTGGGTTTGGGTTTCAGCCCATTAACCCAACTCATCTTATATCCTAACTCCACCCCTCTCCTCTTCATACACTATCATTTCCTAACACTTCAAGCTTTAGAAAAATGGGGGAAGGGAAAGGAATTAGAAATTCCAAAGCCCTATATTCATTTGCAAACTCAAGTTCTAGCTCCAAAATCTAAGAGAAGCTTAGGTAAGCATCCTCTTCATCTTCTCCATCTCATTTCCTCTTCAATTTCAGAAATTTCCTAAACCCTAACTTAGGAAAAAAAATTCTTTTAAGCTTAGATTGAAGCTTCTTGGGTTAAAATTGAAGAGTGATTGTTCTTGCCTTGCTCTATAGCTTCTCTCTTGTGTTTTTGGGTTTAAAGGTGAGTTTTTGAACTCACGTCTATGTCTATATCGTTGATAGTTGTTAGGTAGTAATTCCAAACATCTATTCATGTTCATTTGCTTTTGATTTGGATTTATTTGGTGAATTTTCCAATTTTTGGTTTTTGAAGTCCAATTTTGTGAAAATCCTTTTATGGATGTTTGAACATGTTTTTGGGGTGTATCAAAGAGCCTATAAGGCCGGGTTGTCGCTTGGCAAAAATACCTAGTCGTCATTGCTCGATTGATCGTTTCCGGTAGGATTTTTCCCTTCATAGGGCTAGGTAGAGTATACTGCAAATTGCAGTTCAGTCGACTAAACCAGGAGGGTCAGTCGACTAAACCTGGGGGACAGAAAGTTTCTGACCCTGTGTTAGTCGACTGACCATTATGGTTCAGTCGACTGAGCCTGGAAACAAAAAGTTTCCAGGCATAGTGTCAGTCGAATGACCATTATAGTTATGTAACGACCCAGAATTTTTGATAATTTAAATTTGAATATTTAATTCATTTTAAATATTAATAAATGGAATTTAGAAGTCGAATGATTTATTTTTCGAATATTGGGTTTTATTTGATAATTAAATCGATAAATTAAATAGTGAAATTCCAGAGATAATTGAAAATCGAGTTTAAAATGATTGAAAATGATTTGTAAAATTTTATTTAATCATACTGGAGTTATAGAAATATTTTAGAACTTTCAGAATCGAATTTGGAGTTAATCTATGAAAATTGAATATTTTAATATTTAATTATCGACTGTAAAAATAGCCAATTTTCGAACAGTCTCAGAATTGAACGAAACCAGTTCCATTGGATCCGTAATAGTTAGTTATTATCGGATTTCAATTTTCGTAGCAATCGAAGTTATCGTTTGACCGTGGCAACTCGAAACGCATCGATATCGTTTTAATTTTAAATCGTCGAGTTAAAATAGTCATTTTTCAAAAAGTCTCGGATTTCGACGAAACCAGTTTCATCGGATCCGTAATGTGAAATTATTGCATGGTTTCAAATTTCGTAATTTTTGGATTTACCATTTGTCTGGTACAAATTAAAACGCCTCGAAATCGATTTAAATCGGTTTAATTTAAATTGATCGTTTAATTCCATATCTTGCACAGACGATCGAATTAGCTTCCGAAACCTATTCCATTGCGTTCGGAACGCGGGATAAACCCCAGAAACGCCAGTTACCTCGCGTAAATCGGAGTTTGGAAATTTCGGAATGAATAGTGTTTCGTTCGGTTTTCTATAAATAGCCCTTCACTCACGAAATAAAAAAATAAAAGGGCTAGGGTTTCAATTCTCTTCAGCTGCCGCCTCTTATAAAATGAACAGCCAGAAAGCTTCGAATTTCTTCCATCAATTACTCTCAATCCACGCATCGATTTGAAAAAGTGTCAACTACAAAATGATAGAGCTAAGGGAGATCTTCGAATCCATATGGGGATGATGGGTATTCGAGCAACCTGGATGCCACTAGGAGGCCGCGACTTCCTACCGTTTCATCTCGTTTTGCCGAGCCTAGGGACGACCGAGTTCGTCGTGATTCCAGCTGGGGGTAGCTCTCGTCAATGGCGTTCGAATGAGGGTGGTTTGATGGGGTCTGGAGGTCGGTAGGTGGTCGCGTCTGTGACGCCCCACCTCTATACCCACGCTAACCAAGAACACTACGATGTAGTGCTGTCAATTAGCACGGAGAATAAGGCTGTGGAGGAGCGACCATCCATGTAACTTCTTTGTGCGAGCACCGATACGTCAAATAGAATAGAATGTATATCTTTTAAGGAGGAAATCCGACATACCGATACAAACACAAAGCTATCACACGGTGGCTATATATAATCTTCGGAAACAAACATAGAAATAATCATAACATAAATCAGTCACAGACATCCATATCACAAAGGCGGAAGAAGATATGAATAAATATATAACACATGAAAGTGTACATCAGAGTAGTGGTCAGAAAGATCCATGATAATACAAAAGAATAGCATCACGTGCTATACAAAAGAATAAGTACACAACATAGAGTCTATATCTCAAAGGTGTACATCCAAAAACTACAAATCTATGTAGTTAGCCAAAAGTCAGAAATATCCTGAAGAGAAGTCAAGCAGAAGCACCTGTAACATCTCGGTCTGACCCGAGTATTATTTATAAGAAAATAATAAACGGATCAGTCTAGCTATAAATATCAGATGATATGGTATAAAGAAAAAGGCATGACATGAACATGAAATAACTATAGCGACATACTACTATAAGTATGTAAATGATAATCAACAAAAGATTAATCAATATCACAAGAATCTTCTCAAAGATAAGGTAGGGTATCATACCCTAAACTTGCATTCATAACAAGTCAATAACACATGAATTCACCAATGCACAAAAACTGATATCATATCAATGAAAATCATGAAAATTGGTGAAGCACAAAATTCCAGAAATCATCATCAGAAATCCAGAAAGCACATAAAAAGGGGGGAGGCCTAACACATGAATGGGAGCATGAAAACTCACCTACGCGTAAACACATGACGAGAAGCTATCTCATGGAAGCTATCCATTAAATTTTCACACAGCAATGGCCCGAAGACCGTAGGGTGCTACCCTAGATATGTGATGGCGAAACATCACATAATCGGGGTATAGTCTCCCACGTAGACAAAGAGACATCGCTCAATCGCTAGTCTAAATCACAAAAATGATCGTCATGATCATAAGGAAGTGTCAATCACACCAAGCTAGTAAATATATGAGTTTAGCTTCATGTCCCATAACCACTTGCTTAACTTAAATATTTACGAACAAGCTGTAAATCTTCACTAGGAAATTGTCACAAAAAAGGGGTTCAATCGAACAAGTCCAAGAGCTAACCGACGAAGTGAACGCAAGCGTTTCATACCACTCGTTTTACTAAGTCGTTTAAGTCGATTTCTCATTCGAGTGAAGTAAAGGCTTGTATATACTAGTAGATTGAAAATCGGTTTGAGAAAACGAACTTTTGATATTTAAAATAGTGTTGAAATCGCTTTGATGAAAGAGCTTGATATTTACTATTAGTATTGAAACCTTTATATATCTTTAAAGTGACAAGTCATAAAACGATTGTAGAAACAAATCAATTCACGTTCGAAGACGTGAGTAAAGTCCAAAGAAGTCAATCCCAAAACCATCAAAGTAGAAATTCTGATAAATGTTTTTCAGACGAGATTGCCTACGCAGAGTAATACGGGGTTCGACCTGCCCGGTCAGGTCGCGGGGGTCCAGGGGGCAGCTCCCACGGCGAGGTGCGGGGCAGCGCCCCGTCACGGTATGACCTAGTGAAGGCAAGCGGTCTCGAGAAGCCAAACGACCTAAGGGAAGAATGCCACGCGACTTAGCAGAAGAACAGGTCGAACGACCTAGGGGAAAACAAGTCAAACGACCAAGTACTAACTCACGAACGACTTACGACTTAAGCCTTGAACGACTTAGTGGAATGAACGACTTAACGACCTAAGCCTTGAACGACTTAGTGGAACGAACGACTTAACGACTTACGACTTAAGGTCATACGACTTAACAGTTGCGAGCTAGCGGAGTTGGCATGGCCTAGCGACTTAGTAGAAGCAGCGACCTACGACTTAACGATTTAAAAGCCAACGACCTAGGACTTAAGAGCCATACGAGCTACGACTTAAGCTCAAATACGAGCTAAGGTCTATACGACCTAACGACTTATCCCAGTACGACCTAAGCCAGGACGAGGTAGCAGAAGGCAACGACCTAACTCTTAACTCGCGCACGACTTATCACTTAACTCGCGAACGACTTAGCACTTAACTCGCGAACGACTTAGCGAAGGCAGAACACCCAGAACGACTTAAGGCCTGGAACGACTTATGCTCCGTGTGACTTTTCAACACGAACGACTCAAGCCAGTAACTCGTGAACGACTCATCACTTTAACTCGCGAACGACTCAACGATGGCCAGAAACGACTTAAGGCTAGAAACTCACCAAAACGCCAAAATTTATAGTTTTTCGCCAATCCAATGCAATCCAAAGGCAGATATTCATACAAATGCAATAGAGGATCATTCCCAACAGTCCAAGATAGATATAGGTAAGATGTGAGATCAAAAATCTCACCTTTTCACAGAATTTGATGAAGATGGAGATTTGAGAGCAAAGCAAGAACACCAACAAGCTTGAATCAATGTTCTTCACGTGAATTTGATGTTGAATCTCGGATTTGCAATAGAATTTGTGTTTGGAGTTTTAATTTCCACTTCCCACCACCATTTTTGACAAAGCTTGAAGTGTTTTGATAGAGTGAGGAAGATGGTTGGGCTGAACTAAAGGGGTGCAGTCCAAACCAAAGTCAAAGGCGGCAAAAAGTGTCGAAAATTTCACTATCTCCAAACATATCAAAGTTTACACTCAAAAAGATCGCAAACGTCATTTTGAACTCAATGGGAGTGGTCTCGAGTCCTAATTTGATCGTATCTAAAAAGTAGCTTTTTGGACTAACATCCGACTAACGATAAAATATTTAAATAAAATATTTAAATATAGAATCGATAGATATGCGGGTTGTTACAGCGTCATTAGGGTTTGGAGGCGGCAAAGATGGGTTGATGTCGCGTGTTTTAACTGGAAGGGGGAAGGAGGAACGTGCGCGCGTGACCTGGGAAGAAGATGGAGGCAAAACATGCAGCCTTGATTTCTTGACCTGGAATGAACGGTGATGATGGATTTAAGTTATAAATTTAAAATAAAATTAAAAAGAAAATTGTATATTAAATCATGTGATATTAAAAATGTTGTAACTGTTTGCTACGAGGTCGGAAAATTACGAAACAAGCGGCGTTGGCTTCGTTTCGGCGAGCACTACGCTGTGGAGCTAGATTGGAAATGATCGGGGTCAGTGAAAATTTTGAGTGAAGTTAAACGTCTGTTTAATTTCATTCGAAATAATCGCTATAAATTGCTATCAGAAAATCAAGGTGAGATCTTCTCACTCAAATAAAATTTTGTATTGCAGTTATTTATTGATTGACTATTTGGATGTGATATTAGATATAGTAGGATATATATCTATATATAGCAATATATACATATTGGCATATGTATATATTGGATTGATGATTTCCCGCCTCGTATAGCGGATGAGACCCTATTGCGCCGTTAGTAAGCGGATTATTTTTATAAAACCCATATACCGCGATATTCCACCTCGAAGTGGAATTGGTATTGTGCTAACGTCTGTGGATGCAGGGAAACAGGTTGGAGGGATCCAACTGGATTCCTCACCAATATTATTATTTGCATATATTTGTTGTATATGCTGTTATCATATTGATATATGATATTGAATGTTATGATTGACTAATTGATGCTGTTGCATCATCGGATTCAGTTTTGAAGTTTTAAAAATAACATCTTTTACTTTAAAAGGGTTTTAAAGTGATTTTTGAAAGTAGACATTTTATTGGATTGTTGAATTGATTTATTTTAATAAATAAACGTCTAAAATTTTAAAGTTATAAAAGTTAAGATTTTTGTGAAATAAAATTAAAGTGTGATTTTTGAAATAAAAGTTAAGAAATTTATGAAATGGTTTAAATTGGGATTTCTAGTATTATAAACGGTCTATTTAAAAGATGTACAAAATTGGATATTTATGAATTTGAAATATTGGGAGTATAAGACAAGTTCTATAAAGGTTAAAATGAAGTGTAAATGGGATTTCATAAGTTAATGAAATCTGAAAGTTTTAAATTTTGTGAAGTTTAAAAGAACGATTTCTTTTAAAATAAATGAATTATAAGTTATATTAACTTATAAATTGAATGGGTCATTAAAGAAGATGTATAAATCGAAGTTGTTATAAAATGGAAATAGAATTTATAAACGTTGTTTTTATAAATTCGAAAATAAATCAAATTTGATTGATTTTAAATATAGAGATTATTAAGGGAATTTTATCCACGATTTTGGACAGTGGATAATTCTTGAAATAAATATGTAAAAAGGGATTGAAACTTGGTTATTGAAGTATATTCACGATTTTGGACAGTGAATATATTATTGAAAAAAATAGTATGTTTGGGAAAGCGATATTATAAATGAAGTTAATTGTTTTAAAAGATGTTTTAAAACGTGTGAACTATCGAAATCATAGATTTCAACATTTATTGTTGAAATAGACGTTTTCGAAAAATAAGGAAATGGTGGACTATAACACTGTTGTTATAGTAAATGATTTCCAAAAGGAAATGTTTTTAATGTAGTATTGGGATTTATATATCTATCTAAATCCGAATCTCAATACTAGTGATTTTGAGTCGTCGTAACGATGTTTTACGTAACATTCGTTTTGACTCAAATAGATGTTGTTAAAATAAATGATTTCCTTAAAGAATGAAATATATACTTAATATTGATTTAAGTATATCAAATATTTTCAAGTGTTGAAAATAAAATAGACTTGTGAAATTCTTATTATTAATAAGAATGGAAATGCTTTTCCAAAATGAATGAAACATTTGAGAATTTATCTTCTTAAAGATAAATTGAAAGTGAATATTGAAATCGATTTGGAAATCGTATATTAGTAGATATTTTGAAAGATATAAATTCACTATGGAATTTATAAAAGAAAGGGAAACTGTTTAGAAAAATAAACGTTGATTTATTTTTGAAGTGTGGAAATTTTATATCTAGTAAAGATATTTTGAAAGATACAATAATTTGGAAAATTATTTGGAATCTGATGATGTTGCGCATCTTTATTGATAGTTAAATAACCGACTATCAATAATTACCTTGAATGGTATTTGTTGTGATTGGATGAATTTGAATGCCACACTTATTTTTGAATAAACGCTCACTATTCGGGTTAGCCGGGAAAGGACCATGGGGTCGTATAACCCATTCCGAATATGTGATACGTCGTTATGAATTGCATTCGAAGACCGGTGTTGAAGACCGGATATTTTTGAAAACGGAAGGATTACCGTCGAGTTACTCTACATCGGCTGATCTCCGGTTTAGTGGTTTTATCACCCTTAGTGACGGGAAGTCCGGACGTGATTAGAAATTTATCCGGATATGCAAGGGCTTCGTGAGAAGTGCCTTCGGTTCTGTTCGATCCCGGAACAGACTTGTATGGATTGTGTGTCTGACGTTACAATTTGAGATATAAAGCTGATTCCTTTCAAATACATTTCTGTTGGTGGCGGAGAATTTATTCTCTTAGCTTAACACCCTTCTCTGAGACGTACGAGCTCAGAGGTTATGTAGTTGAAATTTATCAGCGATATATCCCAATTATGTAACGTGGCATACTAAGTGTTGCTGTGAAATGATCAGTGTTTGATCATTTGCGATATGATCATTTGTTTGATCTTATATCTTTGTGATCATAGGTTGATCATTTGTTTAACCCGAAGCAGGGCTTTGTAGAAAGCGTAGCTTTGTGGACGAGACTTCGTCGAGCCTCACACCCCGGAAATGGTCGAAACAGGAAGGATGCAGCAAGGTTCTAGGGAGTAGCGCCCCTTAGTATATGTCATTCCTTCTGGATAGAGGTGGTATCATGGTATGGAGCCCAGATACTTAACCTATGTGGTTGCTGCATTATTATCTATGTGGTTTGTTGGAAATCGGGGATCCTCGGGAAGATCGGTTACGATCGGGGGATGGCATACGCGTGTCAGTAGTTACCTATTTTTGCAGAGGTAACCCGGCCTTGTGTTGGCAGAGATCCGGTTAGGTTCTCGAGTCGTCTATTCCAGGGACGTACCCATCGTGGAAAAGGAAGTTCCTTAGCCTGACCATTTGTTGGAAATCCAAAGAAACAATACGAGCCTTGTACGGTTTTAGTTGTAGAACCTGCCATTCACTTATGGTGGTCACCACTGTTTGGATGGTAGCTATAGTAGGCATAGTTCGGAATGTCTATGCTGGCTAAGATTTATATTATACTTTCGAAATGTTTCTACACTATGCACTAATAATAATATCAAAAATGATTTGATTTTGCGTAGTAAGCATCTTTGACTATCATAAGAAGAAATCTCCTCCAATTCTGCGGTTGCATTGTGTGTGTGGTGGGAGGTCTTATGGTAGTTTCATTTTCCAAAAGCATTGCGAATTTGTTTTATTTTCTTTGTGAAAGAATAACTGTTTTACGATCTCACACCAGTCACCATGACTGACTCGGAGTTTATTGTTCCCTTTCTAAACTCTGGGTGCCCACAAATTTTCCACACGGGCAGCCTAGAGTTATGTTATCAGGATATTCTGGATATTCTGGAGCTTTGGAGATAAGCTGGATGACGAGGCGTAGTATTTGTATCTGATATTATTTATTCCGCTGTGTATTCTGTATGAGGACAAGTTATATAACTGTCCATTGTCGTATATGACTCTGATTGATGTATGTATAAACTGATATAGTTCTTTGTTTTTAAAAGACTAGTGTTATCTATTATATATTGTTCCGCTGCGATATGTGAGATTCTGATATTGTTTCTGTTTCTGTTCTGATGTGTTGTTCTTCTTTTCTTTTTCTACTCTCTTCCTTCTGCTTTCTTCTTCTTCTACTTTTTCTTCTTTTAAAAAAAAATAAAATAAACCCTCACTATTGGAGTTTCCGGCACTCGATTGCTCGGCAGTCGATAAAGTGAGTATCGATGTCGAATTTTCGAAAGTCGAAAATTTCGGTACGTGACAGCGTGGTATCAGAGCATATGGTTAAGCGACAACCCTGCTCTGTTGGGTGTTACTCATTAGAGATAGAGTCAGCAGTACTCTAGAATGAGTTGAGTGTAATAATAGATATGAGCGCGTATTTGTTAGTGAATATAAAATTGTTTTGTATTGTGATGATTGGTTTATTGAGTGGCATATGAACCTTCCTCGTCACAGTCTGCGCAACTGGATCTAAGGGGTTTCTAAACACTTGAATAGAACAATTCGGCACAGTATTGTTTTAAATAGGGTGAATGAAATAATTTTGCCCAAAACTATTTTTGTATATAAAAGAAATGATTTTCTGTAAATTATTACAGTATATGGTTGCATGGATGTTAGGAAAGTGATAATGTTGAAATGTTATCATTATTGTATGAAATGGAATAAGAAATTCAAATCGTAACTCCAAAGTTAAGAAATAAATTCACATATAAATGAAATTTAAGAATGTAAATTATAAATGTGATTTGTAATTTGAAATAGAATTCCAGAGAAGTATGTGGAAAAAAATTTTTGAAAAGAATTTGAAAATTTTGGAGATTTGGAAAGTTTAAATCCTTTTTGATTGGAAAAGGAATTTCAAAGGTTTTGAAAAGTATTTTGAAGGAATGAAAAGCTCTAAACTCTTTTCGGTCGCTGGAAAATAACTTCGATGATGACCGCGGCATCACCGGTGTTCATTTTCAGGTTTCCGAAAGAGGAATTGCTGCCAAATTGTTTTAAATGGAAGTTGTTTGGAAAATTTGGGTTTTTGTTTTGGAAATTCAAATGGAATTTGAATTGTTTTCAAAATGGCTTTGAAATGTTGGTAAACTCTGGAATGCTATATAAAGAGATTTATGAAATATTACTAAGTTGATAACTTATACTAATTGAATTTTGGTAGAATAAATTTAACTTAAAAGAATGAAGTTAAATCAAAGCAAGTATAAGTGAATCAATTAAATGAAAATGAAATTGAAAGTTGAAATTCATTTCGAATTCGTAAGCAAATGAATTGAATTGAATAATTGTAAATGAAAGATGAATTAAAATTCGTATGGAAATTGAAATCCAGTTTAATATAAGTGGTTATAAACCAAAATGGTAAATTGAAAACAAATTTGAATAAAGTGAATTAGAATTTGTAATGAATTAGTAATTGGAACTAATTTAAAATAGTGCAGTTATGAATGAAAGATAATTGATAAATTCAATATTCAGAAGTTAAATTGAATTGAAATGGTGAATTGAATTTAAATGAAATTTGAAATGTAAAATTAAATGATAATGAATATGTAACTTCAACAGTGAAGTAAGCTAAAGATATATAGGCAGTTGATATTGAAAATTTTGTAATAGAATTTGCAAAATGATTTGAATGTTGTAACTAGATATTATGGCTAGTAGGATATACAGGTGTATTAAAGGAATTGGATTTGATTTCAAAGATAAATTTGAGTTTGCTCGAAAAGGTAAGTATTTGAATTATAATATGAGTTTTTGATGATTTCTTGTCTAGCCGCTTGGCTTTTTCTTTTCTTTTTGAAATCTGAGAGTCCGTAGGGACGTTTTGTAGTCGTGCCGTGTTAGCCGCGCAAAGGAGACGCTGGCGAAATTTTTCGAAAATTTTGAGTGTTAGAAAATTTTTGAGAAATTTTGAAAGTTTAAAATTTGAATTTAAACTCGAATTTGAATTGAGAAGTTAAACAAGGTTGTTTGAAACTTATAATTGAAGTTGGAAAACGAGTTGAATGATAACGAATCTTTAATAGAAAGATTTGTTTTGAAAAATTGATAAAACTATTGAATTGTGAAAGATAGTAGACGAGTTAAGGACCTTTTTCCCTAACTTGTAATTTCGAGGACGAAATTCTTTTAAGGGGGGAAGTCTGTAACGACCCAGAATTTTTGATAATTTAAATTTGAATATTTAATTAATTTTAAATATTAATAAATGGAATTTAGAAGTCGAATGATTTATTTTTCGAATATTGGGTTTTATTTGATAATTAAATCGATAAATTAAATAGTGAAATTCCAGAGATAATTGAAAATCGAGTTTAAAATGATTGAAAATGATTTGAAAATTTTATTTAATCATACTGGAGTTATAGAAATATTTTAGAACTTTCAGAATCGAATTTGGAGTTAATCTATGAAAATTGAATATTTTAATATTTAATTATCGACTGTAAAAATAGCCAATTTTCGAACAGTCTCAGAATTGAACGAAACCAGTTCCATTGGATCCGTAATAGTTAGTTATTATCGGATTTCAATTTTCGTAGCAATCGAAGTTATCGTTTGACCGTGGCAACTCGAAACGCATCGATATCGTTTTAATTTTAAATCGTCGAGTTAAAATAGTCATTTTTCAAAAAGTCTCGGATTTCGACGAAACCAGTTTCATCGGATCCGTAATGTGAAATTATTGCATGGTTTCAAATTTCGTAATTTTTGGATTTACCATTTGTCTGGTACAAATTAAAACGCCTCGAAATCGATTTAAATCGGTTTAATTTAAATTGATCGTTTAATTCCATATCTTGCACAGACGATCGAATTAGCTTCCGAAACCTGTTCCATTGCGTTCGAAACGCGGGATAAACCCCAGAAATGCCAGTTACCTCACGTAAATCGGAGTTTGGAAATTTCGGAATGAATAGTGTTTCGTTCGGTTTTCTATAAATAGCCCTTCACTCACGAAATAAAAAAAATAAAAGGGCTAGGGTTTCAATTCTCTTCAGCTGCCGCCTCTTATAAAATGAACGGCCAGAAAGCTTCGAATTTCTTCCATCAATTACTCCCAATCCACGCATCGATTTGAAAAAGTGTCAACTACAAAATGATAGAGCTAAGGGAGATCTTCGAATCCATATGGGGATGATGGGTATTCGAGCAACCTGGATGCCACTAGGAGGCCGCGACTTCCTACCGTTTCATCTCGTTTTGCCGAGCCTAGGGACGACCGAGTTCGTCGTGATTCCAGCTGGGGGTAGCTCTCGTCAATGGCGTTCGAATGGGGGTGGTTTGATGGGGTCTGGAGGTCGGTAGGTGGTCGCGTCATTAGGGTTTGGAGGCGGCAAAGATGGGTTGATGTCGCGTGTTTTAACTGGAAGGGGGAAGGAGGAACGTGCGCGCGTGACCTGGGAAGAAGATGGAGGCAAAACATGCGGCCTTGATTTCTTGACCTGGAATGAACGGTGATGATGGATTTAAGTTATAAATTTAAAATAAAATTAAAAAGAAAATTGTATATTAAATCATGTGATATTAAAAATGTTGTAACTTTTTGCTACGAGGTCGGAAAATTACGAAACAAGCGGCGTTGGCTTCGTTTCGGCGAGCACTACGCTGTGGAGCTAGATTGGAAATGATCGGGGTCAGTGAAAATTTTGAGTGAAGTTAAACGTCTGTTTAATTTCATTCGAAATAATCGCTATAAATTGCTATCAGAAAATCAAGGTGAGATCTTCTCACTCAAATAAAATTTTGTATTGCAGTTATTTATTGATTGACTGTTTGGATGTGATATTAGATATAGTAGGATATATATCTATATATAGCAATATATACATATTGGCATATGTATATATTGGATTGATGATTTCCCGCCTCGTATAGCGGATGAGACCCTATTGCGCCGTTAGTAAGCGGATTATTTTTATAAAACCCATATACCGCGATATTCCACCTCGAAGTGGAATTGGTATTGTGCTAACGTCTGTGGATGCAGGGAAACAGGTTGGAGGGATCCAACTGGATTCCTCACCAATATTATTATTTGCATATATTTGTTGTATATGCTGTTATCATATTGATATATGATATTGAATGTTATGATTGACTAATTGATGCTGTTGCATCATCGGATTCAGTTTTGAAGTTTTAAAAATAACATCTTTTACTTTAAAAGGGTTTTAAAGTGATTTTTGAAAGTAGACGTTTTATTGGATTGTTGAATTGATTTATTTTAAATAAATAAACGTCTAAAATTTTAAAGTTATAAAAGTTAAGATTTTTGTGAAATAAAATTAAAGTGTGATTTTTGAAATAAAAGTTAAGAAATTTATGAAATGGTTTAAATTGGGATTTCTAGTATTATAAACGGTCTATTTAAAAGATGTACAAAATTGGATATTTATGAATTTGAAATATTGGGAGTATAAGACAAGTTCTATAAAGGTTAAAATGAAGTGTAAATTGGATTTCATAAGTTAATGAAATCTGAAAGTTTTAAATTTTGTGAAGTTTAAAAGAACGATTTCTTTTAAAATAAATGAATTATAAGTTATATTAACTTATAAATTGAATGGGTCATTAAAGAAGATGTATAAATCGAAGTTGTTATAAAATGGAAATAGAATTTATAAACGTTGTTTTTATAAATTCGAAAATAAATCAAATTTGATTGATTTTAAATATAGAGATTATTAAGGGAATTTTATCCACGATTTTGGACAGTGGATAATTCTTGAAATAAATATGTAAAAAGGGATTGAAACTTGGTTATTGAAGTATATTCACGATTTTGGACAGTGAATATATTATTGAAAAAAATAGTATGTTTGGGAAAGCGATATTATAAATGAAGTTAATTGTTTTAAAAGATGTTTTAAAACGTGTGAACTATCGAAATCATAGATTTCAACATTTATTGTTGAAATAGACGTTTTCGAAAAATAAGGAAATGGTGGACTATAACACTGTTGTTATAGTAAATGATTTCCAAAAGGAAATGTTTTTAATGTAGTATTGGGATTTATATATCTATCTAAATCCGAATCCCTATACTAGTGATTTTGAGTCGTCGTAATGATGTTTTACGTAACATTCGTTTTGACTCAAATAGATGTTGTTAAAATAAATGATTTCCTTAAAGAATGAAATATATACTTAATATTGATTTAAGTATATCAAATATTTTCAAGTGTTGAAAATTAAATAGACTTGTGAAATTCTTATTATTAATAAGAAAGGAAATGCTTTTCCAAAATGAAATGAAACGTTTGAGAATTTATCTTCTTAAAGATAAATTGAAAGTGAATATTGAAATCGATTTGGAAATCGTATATCAGTAGATATTTTGAAAGATATAAATTCACTATGGAATTTATAAAAGAAAGGGAAACTGTTTAGAAAAATAAACGTTGATTTATTTTTGAAGTGTGGAAATTTTATATCTAGTAAAGATATTTTGAAAGATACAATAATTTGGAAAATTATTTGGAATCTGATGATGTTGCGCATCTTTATTGATAGTTAAATAACCGACTATCAATAATTACCTTGAATGGTATTTGTTGTGATTGGATGAATTTGAATGCCACACTTATTTTTGAATAAACGCTCACTATTCGGGTTAGCCGGGAAAGGACCATGGGGTCGTATAACCCATTCCGAATATGTGATACGTCGTTATGAATTGCATTCGAAGATCGGTGTTGAAGACCGGATATTTTTGAAAACGGAAGGATTACCGTCGAGTTACTCTACATCGGCTGATCTCCGGTTTAGAGGTTTTATCACCCTTAGTGACGGGAAGTCCGGACGTGATTAGAAATTTATTCGGATATGCAAGGGCTTCGTGAGAAGTGCCTTCGGTTCTGTTCGATCCCGGAACAGACTTGTATGGATTGTGTGTCTGACGTTACAATTTGAGATATAAAGCTGATTCCTTTCAAATACATTTCTGTTGGTGGCGGAGAATTTATTCTCTTAGCTTAACACCCTTCTCTGAGACGTACGAGCTCAGAGGTTATGTAGTTGAAATTTATCAGCGATATATCCCAATTTGGTAACGTGGCATACTAAGTGTTGCTGTGAAATGATCAGTGTTTGATCATTTGCGATATGATCATTTGTTTGACCTTATATCTTTGTGATCATAGGTTGATCATTTGTTTGACCCGAAGCAGGGCTTTGTAGAAAGCGTAGCTTTGTGGATGAGACTTCGTCGAGCCTCACACCTCGGAAATGGTCGAAACAGGAAGGATGCAGCAAGGTTCTAGGGAGTAGCGCCCCTTAGTATATGTCATTCCTTCTGGATAGAGGTGGTATCATGGTATGGAGCCCAGATACTTAACCTATGTGGTTGCTGCATTATTATCTATGTGGTTTGTTGGAAATCGGGGATCCTCGGGAAGATCGGTTACGATCGGGGGATGGCATACGCGTGTCAGTAGTTACCTATTTTTGCAGAGGTAACCCGGCCTTGTGTTGGCAGAGATCCGGTTAGGTTCTCGGGTCGTCTTTTCCAGGGACGTACCCATCGTGGAAAAGGAAGTTCCTTAGCCTGACCATTTGTTGGAAATCCAAAGAAACAATACGAGCCTTGTACGGTTTTAGTTGTAGAACCTGCCATTCACTTATGGTGGTCACCACTGTTTGGATGGTAGCTATAGTAGGCATAGTTCGGAATGTCTATGCTGGCTAAGATTTATATTATACTTTCGAAATGTTTCTACACTATGCACTAATAATAATATCAAAAATGATTTGATTTTGCGTAGTAAGCATCTTTGACTATCATAAGAAGAAATCTCCTCCAATTCTGCGGTTGCATTGTGTGTGTGTGGTGGGAGGTCTTATGGTAGTTTCATTTTCCAAAAGCATTGCGAATTTGTTTTATTTTCTTTGTGAAAGAATAACTGTTTTACGATCTCACACCAGTCACCATGACTGACTCGGAGTTTATTGTTCCCTTTCTAAACTCTGGGTGCCCACAAATTTTCCACACGGGTAGCCTAAAGTTATGTTATCAGGATATTCTGGATATTCTGGAGCTTTGGAGATAAGCTGGATGACGAGGCGTAGTATTTGTATCTGATATTATTTATTCCGCTGTGTATTCTGTATGAGGACAAGTTATATAACTGTCCATTGTCGTATATGACTCTGATTGATGTATGTATAAACTGATATAGTTCTTTGTTTTTAAAAGACTAGTGTTATCTATTATATATTGTTCCGCTGCGATATGTGAGATTCTGATATTGTTTCTGTTTCTGTTCTGATGTGTTGTTCTTCTTTTCTTTTTCTACTCTCTTCCTTCTGCTTTCTTCTTCTTCTACTTTTTCTTCTTTTAAAAAAAAAATAAACCCTCACTATTGGAGTTTCCGGCACTCGATTGCTCGGTAGTCGATAAAGTGAGTATCGATGTCGAATTTTCGAAAGTCGAAAATTTCGGTACGTGACAAGTTAAGTCGACTGAGCCTGGAAACCGAAAGTTTCCAGGCATACTGTTAGTCGATTGACCATTGTGGTTCAGTCGACTGAATCTGTTATCTCTGCCTATTTGCCTATTTTTGAGCGAATTTCCATTGTTTATCGATTTATGTCGATCCGATTAGTTGTTATCGCTTTTATCGACTTTGATGACTTCTTTTTCGGGACTTTTTTGGGAATATCCATTTTGATGGATTTGGTATCGATTTCTTTGGATTTGATTCACGTCTTCGAATGTGAATTTCTAGTGATTGATTGCTTCTACAATCATTTCTATGGTTTGTCACTTTAAAATGCAAAGGTTTCTATACTAGTAGTAAATATTCAAACTCTTTCAAAAAAATGATTTCACTCTATCTTTATACAAAGATCGCTTATAAAATCGTTTTCCAATCTATTAGTATACACAAACCTTTACCTCATTCGTTTGAGAAATCTAATTAAACGGCTTAGTAAAACAAGTGGTATGAAACGCTTGCGTTTACTTCGTCGGTTAATTTTTGGACTTGTTCGATTGAAACTCTTGTGACAATTATCGAGTGTAAATCTACAGTTTGTTCGTAAATTTTTAAGTTAAGCCAGTTGTTATGGGACATGAAGCTAAACTCATTTATTTACTAGCTTAGTGTAATCGACACTTCTTGATGATCGATGATGATCATTTTTTTGGTTTAGACTAGCAATGTGCGATGTCTCTTTTTCCACGTGGGGGACAGTACCTCGTTTTATTGAGCTTCGTCTCATTTCTTTTATGGGCTAGCGACCCATGGTCTTTGGACCGTTCGTGGAGCAATCGGCTCGATAAGTCGGATCATGGGGCGTATCTTTCTAGGTGCGTTGATGTTTGATTATGCATGGGGCGTATCTTTCTAGGTGCGTCGATGTTTGTTTATGCATGGGGCGTATCTTTCTATGTGCGTTGATATTTGTTTATGCATGGGGCGTATCTTTTTACGTGCGTCGATGTTTGATTATGCATTGGGCGTATCTTTCTAGGTGCGTCGATGTTTGTTTGTGCATGGGGCGTATCTTTCTAGGTCCGTCGATGTCTATTTATGCATGGGGCGTATCTTTCTAGATGCGTCGATGTTTGTGATGCACGTGTTGGTGAGTTTTAATGCTCCCGTTTGTGACAGGCCTCCCCCTTTGTGATTTCTGGATTTCTAATTGATGATTTCTAGAATTTTGTGTTTCACCAACTTTTGCGATTGGTATTGATATGTTTGTCAATATTTGTGGTTTGGTGAATAAAATAAATAATATGACATTCTTTTTGATGTTATGAGATTTTTGAGATATTGTATGATTTTTGTTGTTGTTAAATGTATACTTGTCACAGTATGACATTATTGTTATCATACGTATTTGTCATATCTCTTATTCTATCTCATTTTATCTGATATTTATAGCTAGACTGATCCGTTTATTATTTTCTTATTAAATAATACTCGGGTCAGACCGAGACGTTACAGGTGCTTCTGCTTGACTCCTTATCTGGGATCACCTTCTGACTTTTGTCTAACTACATTAGATTGGTAGTTTTTGTGGTTATACATTTGAGATAGGGACTCCTTGATGTATACATATTCTTTTGTCTAGCAGTTGTATCTATTCTTTTGTGATATTGTGGATCTTGTTTGACCACTACTCTGATTTATACTTTTTATGTGTTATATTCATATCTGTTTCCGCCTTTGTGATATGAATATCTGTGACTGATTTGTGTTATGTTTATTTCTATATTTGTTTCCGAAGTCCACCTAGCCACTGTGTGGTAGCTTTGAGTTTGTATTTGATATGTCAGATTTCCTCTTGAAATGAAATGCAAGTTATATTATCTGACATATCGGTACTCGCACAAAGCAATTACACATATGGTCGCTCCTCAACAGCCTTATTCTTCGCGTTAGTCGACGGCATTACCCCGTAGTGTCCTTGGCTAGCGTGAGTATAAAGGTGGGGCGCCACAGCTTGGTATCAAAGCCAAACTTCGGAACAATATACAATAATCTAGCAAGGATCATTGTCCTAAGTCTTTCTTAGGATTCGTGCCATAGGATTAATTCGAGTCTTCGTACCGTTCTATCCTATATTCTTTATGATGCCTTGTTTTATCAATCAAATTTGTTTGATATTAATTTTGTGAATAACCTTTTTCCTCTTCTTTCTTTCTTAAAGAAGAGAAATGGTTAGACCAGGCCGTCCCAGCGCCAGTCAATCCAGTGCTACTCCTCAGGAGGGAGTATTTATGTCTGCTCAACAACTTTTAGATCTTGTGAACAATGCCCAAGCTGCCGGACCCGTTCCAGTGCCTACTCACCCTAAATCCGGGTTTGCACGCTTGTGCAGAGGTTATACCGCTTTGGGTGGAAGGCCATTCAAGGGATCCGAAAGTGTTATAGAAATCCAAGCTTGGTTTAGATCATGCGATCGCATCTTTTCCCGCATGGATCTTATTGATTCGCTTCGAGTCCAAGTGGCTTCTAGCATGCTACAAGAAAGAGCATTAGATTGGTATGAGCTTTTGATTTGGGAAATTATTGAAGCGTATCTTACTTGGGAGCAATTCCGGGAAAGATTCGAATTGTAGTTTGTGCCGGAGGCTGAAAAGGTAACTTTAGCTCGACGCTTTATTGACCTTGTTCAAGGTGAATCATCTATGGCAGATTATGTCGAATCTTTTGAATCTCTCTCTAAATATGGGGTCGAATATATTAATACCCCATTGAAGAAAAATCAAAGATTCGTCTATGGGTTGAATAAGAACCTCAAAAAGCCTTTACTTCTGAAACTGGAGGTTTCTTTTGATCAGCTTGTAGATATCGCTTTTCGACTTGAAGAGACCGATAGAGAAAGTGATTTTGAAGTTGTGCGTGCCAAACAGAACTTCAACAATAACATGAAGAGGCCTATTATGTTTAAAGGCCCCAATCCCAATAAGAAAGGGAAACAAGAAACTTCGATAGCAAAGACTCCTACGTCTAGTCGTGGACAATGCTACAATTGTGGTTCTACCGATCACTATACGAATAGGTGTCCGAAACCTCTCTATTGTCGCTATTGCAAAAATTCGGGTCACCATATATCTGCATGTCCCATACTCCAAAGTAGGAGAGAGTGAGAGTTGAAAGTTGTGCAAGCTCCTAGTGATCCTTCTCTTGGTTAAGGTATTTCTTATTCTATCCTTGATAACATTAATTTTTTTGTGATTATCCTATTCAAGTTCTTTTTGATGCGGGTTCACCTCCTTCTTTTATATCAAAAGAACTTGTTGATTCTTTTTCTTTAAATATTATGAGCTTGATGACTTCATTGAGAATTGCGAACTCAATTGGTGGATCCGCAACACTCAGATTTCTTTGTGAAAATGTCAAGATTATTTTATGTGATTATTCTTTTCGGGCCGATTTGCATGTTATGCGTTACTTAGGCTTCGAAATTGATTTTTGGGAAAGGATTGGCTTAATCATTATGAAGTCCACATCCTATGTCCTGAGCGGACTATTTATCTTCGACATTCTCAATCTGTTAAGCAGATTTCTATTGATTTTAATGATTTTGATTTCCAAATTCGGTGGCACCATTTTATTCTTTAAACCTACATGATGAGGAGAATATTATTTCTCTCATTCAAGTAGTTTGTGAATTTTCCGGTATATTTGAGCTTGCCTTAGGATTATCACCTAAGCAATCTATTGAATGGTGCTAAGGTCTTTTCACCTCGACCTTGCCACCAGTTTTCATCAGCTATGAGTTGCGGAGGGTAGCATTCCACTTACCGCATTCCGCACTCGTTATGATTCTTATGAGTGGTTTGTTATGTCATTTGGTTTGACGAACCTTCTACCTTATTTCAACCATCTTATGAATCGAGTATTCTACGAATATCTCAATGAGTTTATCCTTGTATTTATTGATTATGGATGAAAATAACAATTTAAAATTTGCAAATCTTTTTAATAAGATATATATAAGTAAGATTGGATTTTGTTCTTAAAACGGGCAAAGAATATTTGTAAATTTTATAAGTGACATGTTTATCATGTAGAAGATGATTTTGTGTTGTTTTGCCCATTTAGTGCTTTAAGAATTCTGGTCGATGCGCTTGATCAACATTATCGATAGGAATCTCCTAAACACTATGATGAGACAGTCAGACACAATAAATTGACTTGTAAAAAGTAAATTTTTCTAAAAAGATGATAACATAAAGTTAATTATGATTTTGAATGTCTTAGCTTTTCGGGAAAGAGAATCGATTAAAAGAACTCTTTTCTTATACTTTTATTCTTGCGATTCTGAAGGGAACCAAGACTTTATTGTTTGTACCGATGCTAGTCGTATTGGTTTGGGTGTCATTCTTTTGTAAAGGGAATGTGTTATCACATATGCTTCTTGACAATTGAAGCTTGTTGAGACTAGATATGCCATTCATGATCTAGTGCTCGCGGCCATTGTTTTCGCTCTTAGAATTTGGCGCCATTATCTTTCGGGAGAGAAAATTTGTTCTCTACACCGATCATAAATCTTTGAAGTATTTACTTTCTCAAAAGGAACTTAATTTGTGTCAACAACGTTGGCTCGAGTTCCTTGTATCTTATGATCTTGATATTCTTTATACTCCCGAAAGGGGAAATCGTGTTGCCGACGTCCTTAGTCTTAAGCAACAAGCGGTTGTTTCCATGATGATATCCGAATGGAATGATCTCGAGACTTTATCCACTTGTTAGATTCGAGATCGTGAATCCAATTTATGTTCATCTCTTATTTTGTGTAGCCTTGAGGCTCATCCTTCTTTTTTGGACCGTACCTCTTTTGGCTAAACTCTATGTCAAAGAAATTGTTAAATTGCATGGAGTTCCTACTTCTATTGTTAACAATCGTGATCCATTATTTTACTAGTAGATTTTGGTAAGGTCTTCAAAAGCTTTGGGAACAAAGCTTAATTCTAGCACCGCTTATCGTCCTCAATCCGATGGACAAATAGAGCGTGTGAATCAAACTCTTGAAGATCTCCTTCATGCATGTGTTCTTGATTTTGGTTGAAGTTGGGAAGATCATATTTCTCATGTTGGGTTTTCCTATAATAATAACTTCCAATCTAGTATTGGTATGACACCTTTCGAGGCACTCTACGGAAGGCCATGCCAATTTTCTTCGTGTTGACTTGAAGCCGGTGAGAAGCTGGTTTTAGGTCCAGATTTTATTGGTGTTCATTTGTGTTTCACCTATGAGGGGTGTTGTGAGTTTCAGTCGATCGGGAAAGTTAGCACCTCGATATGTTGGTCCATTTCCCATCATCGAACGTATTGGTTTCGTAGCTTATCGCCTTTTATTACCGGCTCAGTTTTCTGCTATTCATGATGCATTCCACGTCTCTCAACTATGGAAATGCCTTCGTGATTCTGATTCTATTCTTGAGCCCGGTGTAATTGAAGAAATTGAAGTTTCACCAAATTTGACTTATGAGCAACATTCTATTCATATCATTACTTCGAAGGTTAAACGCCTTCGACATAAAGATGTTCTTCTTGTGAAAGTTCAATGGTCCTCAAACCCTAAGGATTACTCTTGGGAATCTTGAGAATTCATTGAGCAAACACATCCGGACTTACTCTTTCGCGCTCTTTAAGGTGAACTTCTTATTTCAAATTTTCTTTTGTGTTGATATGCTTTTATGGTTGTTACTCTTTATTTTCTTCTTAAGTATTGCAAGGATGCAATTTCTTTAAGGAGGGGAGTCTGTAACAACCCGCATATTTTACGATTGTATATTTAAATGTTTTATTTAAATATTACATTGTTAGTCGGATTCAAGTCCGAAATGTCACTTTTTGCAAACAGTCGAATTGGGACTCGAGACCACTTCCATTGAGTCCAAAATGGCGTTTACGACCTTTTTGAGTATAAACATCGATATGTTTGGAGTTGAGTAGAATTTTGACATTTTCACTTAGGGCTTTGGGTTTCAGCCCATTAACCCAACTCATCTTATATCCTAACTCCACCACCTCTCCTCTTCATACACTATCATTTCCTAACACTTCAAGCTTTAAAAAAATAGGGGAAGAGAAAAGGAATTAGAAATTCCAAAGCCCTAGATTCATTTGCAAATTCAAGTTCTAGCTCCAAAATCTAAGAGAAGCTTAGGTAAGCATCCTCTTCATCTTCTCCATCTCATTTCATCTTCAATTTCAGAAATTTCCTAAACCCTAACTTAGGAATTTTTTTTCTTTTGAGCTTAGATTGAAGCTTCTTGGGTTAAAATTGAAGAGTGATTGTTCTTGCCTTGCTCTATAGCTTCTCTCTTGTGTTTTTGGGTTTAAAGGTGAGTTTTTGAACTCACGTCTATGTCTATATCTTTGATAGTTGTTAGGTAGTAATTACTAACATCTATTCATGTTCATTTTCTTTTGATTTGGATTTATTTGGTGAATTTTCCAATTTTTGGGTTTTGAAGTCCAATTTTGTGAAAATCCTTTTATGGATGTTTGAACATGTTTTTGGGGTGTATCGAAGAGCCTATAAGGCCAGGTTGTCGCTTGGCATAAATCCCTAGTCGCCATTGCTTGATCGATCGTTTCCGGTAGGATTTTTCCCTTTATAGGGCTTGGTAGAGTATACTGCGAATTGCAATTCAGTCGACTGAACCAGGAGGGTCAGTCGACTGAACCTGGGGGACAGAAAGTTTCTAACCCTGTGTAAGTCGACTGACCATTATGGTTTAGTCGACTGAGCCTGGAAACAGAAAGTTTCCAGGCATAGTGTCAGTCGACTGAGCCTGGAAACCGAAAGTTTCTAGGCATAGTGTCAGTCGACTTACCATTATGGTTCAGTCGACTGAATCTGCTATCTCAGCCTATTTGCCTATTTTTGAGTGAATTTCTATTGTTTATCGATTTATGTCGATCCGATTAGTTGTTATCGCTTTTATCGACTTTGATGACTTCTTTTTTGGGATTTTTTTGGGAATATCCATTTTGATGGATTTGGTATCGATTTCTTTGGATTTGATTCATGTCTTCGAATGTGAATTTCTGGTGATTGATTGCTTCTACAATCATTTCTATGGTTTGTCACTTTAAAATGCAAAGGTTTCTATACTAGTAGTAAATATTCAAACTCTTTCACAAAAATGATTTCACTCTATTTTTATACAAAGATCGCTTATAAAATCGTTTTCCAATCTATTAGTATACACAAACCTTTACCTCATTCGTTTGAGAAATCTAATTAAATGGCTTATTAAAACAAGTGGTATGAAACGCTTGCGTTTACTTCGTCGGTTAATTTTTGGACTTGTTCGATTGAAACTCTTGTGACAATTATCGAGTGTAAATCTATAGTTTGTTCGTAAATATTTTAGTTAAGCCAGTGGTTATGGGACATGAAGCTAAACTCATTTATTTACTAGCTTAGTGTAATCGACATTCTTGATGATCGATGGTGATCATTTTTGTGGTTTAGACTAGCAATGTGCGATGTCTATTTTTCCACGTGGGGGACTGTACCTCGTTTTATTGAGCTTTGTCTCATTTCTTTTATGGGCTAGCGACCCATGGTCTTTGGACCGTTCGTGGAGCAATCGGCTCGATAAGTCGGAGCATGAGGCGTATCTTTCTAGGTGTGTCGATGTTTGATTATGCATGGGGCGTATCTTTCTAGGTGCGTCGATGATTGTTTATGCATGGGGCATATCTTTCTAGGTGCATCGATGTTTGTTTATGCATGTGACGTATCTTTCTACGTGCGTCGATGTTTGATTATGCATGGGGCGTATCTTTCTAGGTGCGTCGATGTTTGTTTGTGCATGGGGCTTATCGTTCTAGGTCCGTCGATGTTTGTGATGCAAGTGTTGGTGAGTTTTCATGCTCCCGTTTGTGATAGGCCTCCCCCTTTGTGATTTCTGGATTTCTAATTGATGATTTCTAAAATTTTGTGTTTCACCAACTTTTGCGATTGACATTGATATGTTAGTCAATATTTGTGGTTTGGTGAATAAAATAAAGAATATGACATTCTTTTCGATGTTATGAGATTTTTGAGATATTGTATGATTTTTGTTGTTGTTAAATGTATACTTGTCACAGTATGACATTATTTTTATCATACGTATTTGTCATATCTCTTATTCTATCTCATTTTATCTGATATTTATAGCTAGACTGATCCGTTTATTATTTTCTTATTAAATAATACTCGGGTCAGACCGAGACGTTACAAGTGCTTCTACTTGATTCCTTATCTGGGATCACCTTTTGACTTTTGTCTAACTACATTAGATTGGTAGTTTTTGTTGTTATACATTTGAGATAGAGACTCCTTGATGTATACATATTCTTTTGTCTAGCACTTGTATCTATTCTTTTGTGATATTGTGGATCTTGTTTGACCACTACTCTGATTTACACTTTTTATGTGTTATATTCATATCTGTTTCCGCCTTTATGATATGAATATCTATGACTGATTTGTGTTATGTTTATTTTTATATTTGTTTCCGAAGTCCACCTAGCCACTGTGTGGTAGCTTTGAGTTTGTATTTGATATGTCTGATTTCCTCTTGAAATGAAATGTAAGTTATATTATCTGACATATCGGTACTCGCACAAAGCAATTACATAGATGGTCGCTCCTCAACAGCCTTATTCTTCGCGTTAGTTGACGGCATTACCCCGTAGTGTCCTTGGCTAGCGTGAGTATAGAGGTGGGGCGCCACAGAGCAGCTTACTTTATATGCAGTTTGCATGACCAAAATCAAGCAAAACAGCTCCATATACCTGTACTTTCTCAAGTTTAAGCACGTAAGTACCAAAACATGAAATTTTAATAACAATTCATATATTTAACTAGTTAACACATGAATTTCATAAGCAATGCATGCTAATCATATATTTATAAGCAATTATGAGGTTCCAACAACAATTTAATTACTTCCAATCAATCCATATACCATTTCATTCAATTTAAATGATTTACAGCTCACTTTTCATGCATTCAATTTATTTTTATACCAAACAAACTCATATCCTCCAAATTGATTTAGAAATCAATTTATTCACTTCCTATTAATTCATAGAATGTTATTTACTTCCTTTTACGTCAAACGACAATTTTTCTATGCAAATTCGGCGATATTCATTCAATAAAATAACCATTTTAGCTAATAGCTATTTTAAAGTGATTTAAAATCAATTTATATTCAATTTTATTCCATTTCAAATCGATTCCCAATCAATTCATTTACATTCCATTCATATCCACATTTATTATATTCCAACCCATTTTATTAAGCTCGGAATCATTCCATGTTATTTTACTAAATAACCATTTCACAAATTTATTTAAGCCATGCTTCCATTCAAAATATTTACTTAAGTTAATTCATTTACTTCAATCATTTTAACCATACAACTTAAGTTCTTTTTCATTTGCAATCAAATTCCATTTCCATTTACTAATTTATTTAATTAGTTCATTCACTCAATCCACTTCAAATTTTTTTATTCCTTACTGAAATTCATTCTTGAATTCATTTAAATGATATCAAGGCCATATTCAATTTATTTATACTCAAATTGAATTTATTTGTAACTCAAAGTCATTTCTATTTCAATCCATGTCTATTTTATTCGACTCGTTCCAATTTTATTTCATTCATTTATAATTAAGTCGAATCTTATTTAAAACTCAAGTTCCACACTCCAATTTCAATTCCATTCAACTCAGGTCTCATTTCAATATCCAATTCACTATTAAAATTTTCTAACTGGTTTATTTTCATTTTTTTACCTTGCAATTGGATTTTCATTTCAAAAATCATTCCATTTGATTTACTTAGTTCACATTCACATTTATAATTCAAGTTTGGCCTTTATTCTTCACTTTAAATTTATCATACCATTTTTATTTTGGCTTCTCCAATCCCCTTTTTTTTCAATTATAAATTTTACAATTTATTTTTTTTATTTTTTTCGTTTTCATCAATTTTATACTTGAGTATATTCACATTTTATTTTAACTCAAGGTTTACATCACTTTCTAGCCTAAGTATTTTTATATTCTATCAATTTCAATTTTTATAAGCTATATAAACTTATTATCCTCAATCCAACGATTTCCACTTCCATTTTATTCCGATCATAGTTTTATAACTTATAGTTATATAATCACTTTATAATTCATATTTATATTCAATTCAACCAACCATTAATATTTATGTCAATTCACATTATTAGTTCCCTTCATTTATATACATCCAATTTATTTTCATTCAATTAATTCACATTCCTTCGTCACCTTATTTATCACTTAGTAACCATTCCATCAAATTTAGTTTACAACTTAAGTTCATATTAAAATTGTTATTAATCAGCATTCTGAACTGTATTCCATTCACTAATTCATTTTCAATTCAATCCTTTTAATTAGTTCACTTCACTAATTTATTCCTTCAACTTAATTTAAGTTAAATTTCATATTAACTTTCTCAATTTAAATTTTTATTTCAAACTTCAATTTTCACACTTTTTTCCTTATTAATATCATCTTCCACTAATAAGTTTTTTAAAAAAACTTAATTTTGAAATTCTCTAGAACATTTAATAAGGATACCAGAATTTTCTTAAACACCCGGTATTTATTTCAAATCACTTTGAAATCAAATACACACACACACACTCTCTCTCTCTCTCTTTGGTTTAACAAAACACTTCCTTGGATTTTCAAAATCAACCTGATTTTATCCAAAACAATTCCTTTCAGAATTTTTAAACAAAACTTGTTTGCTCAACAAATCCGAATCAAATCAATTTCGGTGGCAATCAGTCACTTAGAAACTTGAAAATGAATACCGATGATGCGGCCGTCATACCCCGAATTATTTTTCAACGAGTTCAGTGCTATATCACTTTCAAAATCCATTTAAAACCATTTTCTATTCAAACATATCCCAAAATAATAATACTATTATTCATTTTCAAATACCTTGGAAAATATTTCCAAAAATCTCTGGGATTTTATTTTTTTCCAAATTCTGATTTGAATCCATTTTTAGTTTTTAACTCCTTTGTATAATTCATACTTATAAAATCTCCATTTGGTTATATATATATATATTACCATTTCAATTTTATAATCTTATTTTGATTATATAATAACAACTAAACACACCACTATAATAATTTTCATAAAATTATTCTCTTTTATATCAAAATATAGTTTGGGTAAAATTATTTCACTTACCCGCTTTAAAACCATACTGTGTCATTTTACCGTGTTTAAGTGTTTAGAAACTCCTATCGATTTAGTGGTGTCCCACTACCCGAACAGAATTTATATGTCACTCAACATATAAGTCAACACAATATAAATAATTTATATTCACTAACAAATACGCACTCATATCTATTAATACACTCAAACTCATTCTAGGATACTACTAACCTATATCTAATAAGTAATACCCACCAAAACCAAGGTTCTCACTTAACTTTCAGCTCTAATACCAAATGTAAAGGCCCGCAAATCTGTACCTTTTGAGTCGACCACAATTCACATCAGTTCAACTCAAATTGAACGGAAATACGAATCTTTAGAGCTGAAGAAGAAAAAGGTAGAAGAAAATAGAACAACAAACACAGAATCTCACAATCGCAGCGGAACAAAATATAATATTTAACAACAGAATTTTATACAAAAGAATATGTAACTCTTTTATACTTACAACCATTAGAGTACAACAATCAATACATCAATGTGGACAGTTATAATAACTTTTCCTCATACAGCGGAAATATAGATCAAATATGGAAATACGTCTCTATCACCCAGCTCGTCTCCTGAGCTCCATAGCATCCTATCCTAGATCTGTAATACACGGTCTGACCCGATCATTATAATAAAATAACACTCGAGTCAGTCTGGAAAAACAGTGTGAGAAAACACACTCAATTTGAATTATTAACTTTTATCAAAATCTTTGGAAACAAAGGTATCTCGTAAGACCACGTCACACATAAACACGAGGGATTTTTCCCTTACTGTGACGCCCCACCTCTATGCTCACAATAACAAAGAGTATTAAAAGAAATACTGTCTGTTATTACGAAGAATAAGGCTGGATAGGAGCGGCCATCCGTAGTTGGCCTTACACTAGTATTGGTTACCTCGATAGGAGTGGTATATGTTTTTCATTTTTCATCTCTTATTTATTTACTCCCATCGACATACCCAATTACCAGTATAAAATGAACTACGATGGTTCATAATAGTTTAGGACAATATATATAATAATAACACAAATACAAAAGAATGCGGAACACAGATAATAAAAGTCTCATATATATATATATAACTGATGTCAGTTACAATACATTGACACAGTACATATGATACAACTACAACTGTCGAATCTGGAAGTTATATATACAAGTACATTATCGACTAATATACATGAATACATATCAACCCTAAAGAGACACACTGACTACTATAACAAGACGAAGACCACTTCAAAAGATGTGAAAAGTCTTCATAGGTCAAACAGCAACTCAAAGCAGGAAATCTACAACATAAAATAACTCGGGTCTGACCCGAGTATTAAATTCAAAAGAAAATAATACACGGGTCAGTCTAATTCAAACTCAGTCATTAATGCACGGAAGAAATAATAATCAATATCAAAAAGACGACAGTCAAAGAAATCTCGTATATCCGACTCCTCGGTAAGAGAATCGGATAACGACAGATATAACACTAAACAGTGCTAAACAATAAATCAGTTAATCCAAATCACCAACAAAGATAGATAAAAGATTACCAATGCAGATATTTCAGAAAACAACAGAATTGTCTAAACGACAATTTAACACCCATTATATAAATAATTAGAAATTCGTAATCTAATTATCAAATAGATAATTAGACAACAACAAAATAATCAATTTAAAGCATCAATTCTGGTAGGGCTGCAGTATACGCACGCGTATACTTCCTCGCCACTACAACCCGAAATACACAAAAGATCAACGAACAAAAATCAAATGAAGATTCAAATCTTAATGCCACGGCCTCAAATGTCAAAGCAGGCATGTTCACAAGGTCAAACCCAAAATACTGTATTCAACACAAGGGAATTCGAAAACAAATCCAAATGTATTAATGCAATGCGAACCAACAAACACAAGAATGCAATAGCTACAGTTCAAATGCCAACTGCCTTTAAAGGTTGCAAGTACAAATACCCATAAATGGTGTGCAACAAGTTCAAGTCCAGTTGCAGCAGTAATACAAGATGAAACAAACCCAAAACTGGAGGCTACAAAACAGTTTCAAAAACGTAGTGCACTACAGTAGCTCAAAGCCAAGGAAGCAAAACTCAAACCAACTTCAAATACTCAAGTCAATGCACAATAAGAAGTGCACCAGCATAGTTAAAAATGCAGTGAAGTCAAAGAAATGCACACATGCACATGAACAAGTGATGAATAACAGAGTATGTACAGGACAGTGAATAACAATGATCAAAAGATGGCAGTACACATCAAAGAATACACAGGGATGCAATAATATATCAGTGAAACAGTCTCAAGATTCAAATACATGAATGCAGACTCAAAGTATAGATTCAACATGCATCTAGAAACCAGAGTGCACAACAACACTGATTCAAATGATCAAGAAATAATCTAGAGCATAGGTGAACAAGCATAGGTGAATGTGCAGACTAGAGTATACAATGGAATGTAACATTATAAATAGTGAACAGTGCAGCATCGGATCGAGCACAATGCAAGTACAACTAATTCAAGTAAAAGGGAACAAGCCCAGAACCAAATGCAACACTGCTTCACATCCATGTACAAGTAAAACAGTGATGAAACTGGAAAATTCAAATGAATTAGTGATACAGGCAATGGCCAGACCAAAAATGAAACCAAGTGCAGACAACAATGAAGCATGAATGCAGTAACGACCATCGAGCTAACTATAATTCAAGTGAAGATAGTGGCAACTACACAAAGCAACGAGACAGTGGTATAATGCAAATAAACTCCACCAAGTACAAAATGTACAAACCACTGACTCGAGTATACTAGTGATATCAGTAAAGTCAAGATAGTCCAAGTCGAAGTCTACCAGAGAAAATCACAAATTAAAATAACAATGTCGGGTTGCAGTTCAAAACACAGTGATTATCAAGCAACGAATATATTAACACCCAGAATATCATCATCGAACAGATGATCAGAGAAAATGTTAAAGTTAGCAGTGAAGACAAAGCCAGATGGCCAGAAAAGATGATCAGAGACGAAGTTCACAGGGGCAAGAAAAGTCAAAATTAAGTTCAAGTCGAAGCCGAGAGGAACAGGAAGCCAGAAAACCAAAAATATCACAAAATCAAAACTGTATGTTTTAATCAAAAGTTAACGAATTAAAAGAGTCAAAGTCAAAAATAATTTAGGAAATATGACAATACAGTCTCAAGTAAAAATGCTCAATCAATATGGCAACACAAAAGTCCTCAACCCAAATGTACATGACCAGACACAGGAGCCAGGGTGAACTCAACAAGTACAACAGTGAACAATATCAAGTTCAATCCCAAAGCAACCACAACAAAATTATCAAGTAAACAAACTGCAGATACAAAAGGAAGCAGTGCACAATAATCAACGAAATTCAAGTGTCAACCAGAGGTCATGATGAACCAATTACACAACTACTAGCAAGTGAAATATAACTAGTACCCAGAGGCAAATGGACAGAGTCAACAACACTCGAAATAACTAAGTTGAAATAAACATCATCATATGAATAATTTCAAAATACTCAAGCAGAGAGTTTCAAAAATAAGGTCGAAGGCCAAATAGAGTCAAATCGAATGCCAAAGAATTCAAAGCAGTGGTATCCAAGAATCAAGCAACGGAATTCACAAATTAAACGAGGTTGAATACAAATGTGAGTGAGAAATCACTCACCTTAGCCTAAAGCTGCCGTGAGCGAAGCAAAGGAGATGTCGATCGACAAGGCAAGCACGAACCTTCGATCGAGCTTCAGCAGTCGTCTTCTTCGATTCGTCTAAAGCCCTAGTTTTTGAACGAGGCAGCCACCATTTTTGTTTTTGGTTTAGGGTTTGAAATCGAATCGTGAATAAGGGGGAACGGGGTACCCACTTTGATAAGTATCACGGCAAACAAACAAGCAATTGTAAACGCGGGCCAATACTAAGTTTTAAAGCCTGCGTAATCCTTTAACAAATCTATCAAGGAAATTCATCTGATCGAAACTATAAAAAGCAATTAACCAACGGATTAATCGTCATTAGAAGATAATTAATTGAAGCTAAATCCCGGGTCGTTACACTTACGATAACCAAAACATTTTTATCAAAATCATCTGATATTATAATAGTCTCTAAACCAAGTAAATAGAAAATAGCTGAAATGCTTGCATCTCACATTTTAGCATAGTTAGGCACAATCAAAACCGTACGGCGCTTAGTGGAGAATGGATTCCATACAGTGACTAGGCACCAGCGTACCACCTATCACAGTACACGTCTAGAAACATGTACCGAGGACCTCGCCGGGATCCCCTACAACATAAGACCGGCCCTATCCCTAACCTGGATAGAACCGAATATGTTATCACCCCAGGTGTTCCCACCCTTAAAAATAGAGCGCTCACTTTCCCATGCACAACCATATCCATAATTTATATATATTTCCAATGGTATCTAGAAAGGTGATAACACACCCTAATTGGGTGCGACCCACTTAGCCTTGTTGCATATCCCCTGATTTTCAGTCATTCCGGTTGATGAGGCTTGAGGCTACGATTACCTTTCAAGAACAATTTAAATTAGAATGCTCATCGTCCTCCAATGACGATGTTCTGATAGCATTCGTCCATACAAGTTGTCCTGGGTCTGGACAAATTGAATCGCCGTCTTCATCGTCTTCACGGTATTCATTCATAACACTCAAATCGGAGTGAAGTGGTTTTTGGATAATTAAATCTGATCCCGGTCTCTTCGAAATGATCAGCAAATTTGTCCAAAATTGATAGTCGGTTATTTAACTATCAATAAAACATCCATAAACAATCACCAGGCCATGTTATAATTTTTCCAAAATATTCTTTTCAAAAATATCTTTTCAAAGATATATCTTCAATCTCTTTCGATATTTCAATATTTGAAAATATTTTCCGAATGTTTATATTCACAACAGGAGATCTCAACCTATATCTTACTTCAACACTTAGTGAATTATTTCCAATTTTCGATTTATAATCCATTACTTAGGAAAAATAACCTCAATATAAGCCCTTCGTCGCTAAATATTCCCAAAACCTACCATTTCGACACTTAGGAAAATATTCTAAGTCCATTTTCCAAAATCATCTCAAGTATCAGAACTTATGAATTTTCTCAGCTTATCTCCTACATTTTCGAAATTATTAATAAATTTCTTCTTACAATTTCCAAACCGATTAAATTTATCTCTAATCCCATCTACCATTTATAACTTCTTTATTCAATTCAAATTCATTTTTCTAAGTTTCGGTATTCCAACATTTAGGAAATGTCTTAAGTGCCCAACATCCCATTATAAGACATCTCTTATAAAACCTCCTCGTTAAATAAACCTGTCTACAAATCTCGAGAGAATAAAGTAAAAAATCATTTCAAACTCTTATATATATAAAATAAGTATTTTTAAAGAGTAATAATTATTTTTTTAAACATGTTCAAGTAATTATTTAAGATGTCGAAACACTTTTATACACATCAATAACTCATTTTTAGATAAACAAATCAATTTTCAAAGCCGATTTTTAAAAGTTAGAATTTACTAAAATATATACTTAATAATTGAAAATCTACTTACCGAAGTATTTCAATCCTAACTAGTTTAAAATTTCATAGTTTTAAATAATAAAATTTCCCTTTTTAAAATAAACAAACTTAACTTCTTAGAATTAAAAATATATATTTTTTAAAACCTTAATAACGAATTCAACTTATAAATTCCTCTTGAATCACATCACTTCCATTCCGATCTCCTTAACCATGTTCACTTTTCAAAAATAGTATCCACTATTTTTCTCGCCTTATTTCCATATTCTAATATAAATCCTCCCTGTAAATTTATATTCCCAATCTATCATCTGATATCGATTTCCCTTATTTATAAACATCGTTTATAAATTTTATAACTCCTTTGAGTTTCACTTTTTATAAAACTAATCTCGTTTATAAAATTCCATTTTTATAAATCCATTCCTTTATAAACTCCATCTATTTTATTTTTTTGAATCTATTTTTAGTTTTGACTTCAACTCCTTTTCATATTTTCAGAATATCCTTTATAAATTCTTTTATATAATTCATTTTTAAAAATCTCTATCTTAACAATTTACGAAAAGTTAAGTACAACTAAAACAAATATTTATTATTATTTTTTTTCCAACTCGATTTACTTTAAAATAACCCAAATTCCAATATAAATATTTTTATATCCAAATTTCCTTTTTATTCCTTCAAATTTCAAAAAAAAATTAGGGTAATTAAAATACCAAAATTCAGGCCAGTGCTACAATAGCATCCAATAATTCTAATCAATACAATAATCTATAATAGATTATTCTACACAAACCATATATCACGATATATGAAATTAAATTCAACATTTTAAGGAATCCAACTGGATCCCTCCAACCTGTTTTCCTGCATCCACAGATGTTAATAAAACATAAAAATACCAATCCCACTTCGAGGGGGATATCGCGGTATATAGGGTCATCCGCTATTATGGTTGGTGCATAGGCTCTCATCCACTAAAATGTGCGGGAATATCACTCCAATTAGTAATATATATACTACTATATATAATATATCATTCAACAGATAATAATAATTAAATCAACCAAGCATCCAATAATTAATTTTAACTATTTTTAAAAATTAATCCGATAATCCAAATGAGTGAGAATTTTCTTACCTTGATTTTTATTTTAATCGAAATCCATTCCAAATTTATTTTCTTTTTGCACAGGTTCCATTCGATTTAAACCACGTACAAATTTAATATGAATTGGTGAAATTCCAAATAAATTAATTGATTATCAAATTTTAAATTTTAAAAACTGTTTTCATCTTAAATTACCTTCCAAGCTCAAACCTCCATTTAATTCTCACTGCAACACTAACAGGTTCCAACACTATCATAGCACACCCATCTACCAATGCCCTCCACCCAGAGCCGAGAATCACTGTCGGTCCATCCCCCTCGTCGCCAACGACCCTCACTAGTTGCCGTCTCCACCTCCAGTTGCCACCGTACCATCAAGCATCACACCCGAACCTACCTAGTCGAACATGAATCCAAACCCATTTGACCAAGGCACCTCAAACTCACGGCCGACCCCACCTCGTCGCGTTACTTCATTTTTTTTCCACATTGCAGATCGCCGACCTGCCTTCCCCAATTGCACGCGCACGCCTCGTCCCAAAACCGAGCCTCCAACTGTGTCACCACCGCCTCCAGTTGCCAACGCGACCCACATCGAACCCTGACATCGCGACCCTACCTCGCGACTCTCCCTTTCCTCATGCCTAACATCGATCGCAAGCTCTATCCCTCCGCTCCCCTAGCTGTGGCACGTCTCGTGCCTTCGTGATCTTCCTCTCACAATGTTGCCGCGCTCGAATTCCAAATCGCAACAATGTCGCGATTCCCCCTTTTTTCTATGAGGATTTGATTCATTTTTTTTTATATCAGAGTTTGAATTCCATTTTTGATTTGCTCGTTTGTTTTGAAGAAGTAAGAACATAACGCAATTTCAACTGAAGAGGATGCGGTAGTTTATTTATAACGTCGATTTGAAGAAGAAAAGAGTACACGATTTGATTTTGAACTGAAAGAAGAGAAGGTTGCGTGTGATTTGGTGGTAGCGTGTTTGAATGGGTCAAAGTACATTGAAGGGATGGAATTGCAGTTGAAAAGAAGATTGATTAGACAATTATTCATTTAATTTTTTAACACATCTCGATTTACGCAACTCAAAATCTCGAATCTCTAACGAGACGTGCCGCTAGGCGTTCATAATGTTATACCCCTATTCCAAATGCAATGTAAAAGTTTTCGAGTCCTAAATCGATCGAATGGAGAAGATAGCTTTTTGGACCCAATTATTATATTGAATTTTCGATATTAATTAAAGCGCGTTTCTATCCCGTACGACCAAATGATAACTCCAAATGCCACAAAACTTGAAATCCGATGGAACTGGTTTCATCGAATTCCGAGAGTGCCTCGAATCGCTATTTTTAACGCGTCGATTAAATCGACGATTTCAACAATTTACGAAATCGCTTGAAATCCCAGTTTTAAAAACTTATTAACTCAATTAAAATTCCAAATTCAATATTTAAACCATTTAAATGTTCAAAATCAAATGACGAAAAATCGGGGTTGTTACACACTTATAATCTCGTTTACCCATTTACAACTTTTTTATAAATCCAGATTTAATGTCGAAGTTCTGGTTTCTAACATTTCGGAAATTTCTTAAACTCCGAGGATTTCTTTATTTTTCTCTTATAAAATCACATCTGTTACATAAACCACATTTCCAAATCTCGAGAAGATTTATAAATAAATTTCAATCATTTCAAAATTATATATATATATAATACGTATTTTTAAAGAATAATAATTTATTTATTTTTAAAACATGTTTAGGTACTTATTTAAAAATATCAAACTTTTTAAGTAAACATCAATTACTCGATTCCAACTCATTTTTAAATAAACAAATCAATTTTCAAAGCTGATTTTAAAAATTAGAATTTATTTTAATAAATATTAAATATTTGAAAATTTCACTTTTTGATGTATTTCAATTCTAACTAATTAAAATTACACGATTTAATAAATAAAATTTCCCTTTTAAAAACAAATACAAATATATTTTCAAAATCTCAATAACCGATTCAATTTATAAATTCCTCTCGATTCACAACACATCGATTTCATTCCGACTTCCTAACCATTTCCACTTCCAAAAATAGAATCCATTATTTTCCTCAACCCGATTTCCATACCCTAATATAAAGTCACCTTATGAATTTTATATTCCCAATTTAGCAACTGATATCATTTTCCTTGTTTATAAACATCGTTTATAAATTTATAACACCTTTGAGTTTTACTTGTTTGTAAAAACAATCTTATTTATAAAATTTTCATTTTATAAATCCATCTCCTTATAAATTACATTTATTTTGCCAATCTATTTTTAATATCGTTTTCATTCCTTTTTATATTTTCAGGACATCATTTAAAAATCCCTTATATAGGTTATTTTAAAAATCTCTATTTAACAATTTTACGGGTTAGTTAAGTATAACCAAAAATCAATTTATTGTTTTTACCCATTCGAGTTCTTTTAAATAATTCCAAATTCCGATATAATTATTCTTATATTCAAAATCTCCTTTTAATTCCTTAGGTTCAAAAATAATATTGTATGGTACTTAAATTATCAAAATTTAGGCCAGTGCTACTATAGCATCCAATAATTTAAATAACACAACAACCCAACGGATTATTCAATCACATCATATATTTTTGTATATGAAAACAATAAATATATTCGAGGAATCAAGTTGGATCCCTCCAACCTATTTTCCTGCATCCACAGATGTTAGACAACATAAAAATACATATCCCGCTTCGAGGCGGAATATTGTGGTAATATAGGGTCATCCGCTATTATGCAGGACACATAGGGTCTCATCTGCTCCAATCGCCGGGAAATATATCCAACTACTAATATATATACTTATATATATATATAACATCCAAACTTATAAAAATTTATAAGATTCAACCAGGCATCCAACAATTAATTTTAATTATTATCAATTAAATCTAGCAATCCAAAAAGAGTGAGATTTACTCAGCTTGATTTTTATTTGCAGTCCGTTCTGATTTTAAATTAAATTGAACAACGTTCGATTTAATTTAAAAATTCCTGTTATCCCATATTGATCCCAAATTAATTCCAGGTTATCCATTTCATAGCTACGAATTTAACGCGACTTGTCTCGTTTTATTTTGGTCCTAAAACAAATTAGATTTTAAATTCATAACTAATTAATTAAACAACATAGTTAAAACTTATTTACCATAATTAATGAAGTTGATTCCTCTTCTACTCGGATACATGCTCCTACTCGTTCTAGGTTCGAGCACCATGGCCGAGCCCCTTGACCATCCATCTCCCCTCGGACTTGCCACAGTTCGTCGTACCGACATCGTCACTGACTGCCTCTCCTCCGCCTCTACCTCTCCATCACCATTTCCCTACACTCGAGTCCTTCCCTGCCCTTGCTAGTTCGCGGCATCTCTAGAACCACTAAAAAGGCAACCCCCTGAAGGCTTCGGCGATCACCAAATGTTGGCCACCCGCGCTCCTTCATCCCATGGTCACAAATCTGATATCCATTACAACAAACATGCTTCTATTGAAACAAAAATTCGAACCCTAGCTTAACTCCTTCGAGCGAAATCGACAAACTCGTGATAGTAGCTGCCCCCGTCCGATGATCGCGATCTTTGAGCTTGGTTTCATGAATTTCCGTTTGCGATTTCGATTTAATACCAAAATTTTTTTCTTCTCTCTGGATTTTTCGAATGAAGTAGAAAGATAGAGGGAGGAAATGGGAGTCGGGATTTTAAATTGAAGGGGAAGGAGAAGATCGTTCACGATTTTAAACGCATTGTTGATTTTTATCATCCTTTCTTTTTTCTCTCTCCCGTTTTGATTTAAATTCAGAAGCAAGAGAAGGGGGCAAGACAAATTTAAAAAGGAAGGCATTGTAAAACAAAGGTAGGGTGCGGCACTCGTATGTGTTAGGTCTGCTATAGGTTGGATGATGTAATGTTTTGTGGACTGGGTCAAATCTAGGTAGAAATATATTAATTAAAATTTCAAGTATGTAGCTGAAAATTATGGACTCCCATCGAGGCTTGTCGCCTGGCGCCCCTATTGTTATACCGCTATTCTGAACGCAACGGAACAAGTCTCAAGCTCCAGTTCGATCGTATGGAGAAGATAGCTTTTTAAATCGACTATTTAAATTAAATTCAATTAAATTATTTCCAGGCGTTTTTATTCCGTACGACTAAACGTTAACTCCAAACGCTACGAAATTTGAAATCGGATAATAATGCACTATTACGGATCCAATGGAACGGGTTTCGTCGAATTCCGATACTGTACCCCAGATCGCTATTTAAACGTGTCAATTAAATCGACGATTTCCAAATTTACGAAATCGCTTGAAATTTATTTTTAAAAATTTACCAACTCAAATAGATTTTATATTCACCCTAGAATTTTGTTCAATTCATATCAAATTCAAATTTCAATTATTTACTATTCCCGTATTATTATAAATCGCTATCTTTGAAATTTAAATTCATTTAAAAATTTTCAGCCAACTCTTCATATTCAAAAATCAAATTATATTCCAAATCTATATTTAAAACCATTTAAATATTCAAAATCACACGTCAAAAAATCTGCATCGTTACATTCCTCCCCCCTTAAAAGAATTTTGTCCCCGAAATTTCTAAGGCAGGAAAAAGCTCCAAGCCCAATACTTATTCAAAACCCACTTAGTTAAAACTCGATATTCACTTTTCTAATCTTTTAGTTCCAACCAAACAATTATTTTCCATTTCTGATTCAAAATCCTTTCTTTCATTTTCAATTCAAAAATCATACCCCCTAAATTTTCGAATTTTTTTGGCAGAGTCTCCTTTGTATGGAGGGCCTTTTGCAATATGAAAAGAGAGATAAAAATATATACATCGACCCACACGGTCAGAAAACACAATATATATCAATATTTATATTTTTGCGGTATTTAAGCTAAAAACGTACCTTTATTTAGCGTTTTTAAGCGAGTGAGCTTATTTTATATGCAATATGCGCGACCAAATTTAGCTAAATGGTCTTTTGGTACTTGTACTTACTTAATTTAAATATGTAAGTCCCAAAATATTAAATTTACTAACATTTCACTTATTTCACTAGTTAACACATAAATTTCATAAACAATGCATGTTAAACATATAATTATACGAAATTATAAGGTTCCATCATTCGATTATTCATTTCAATCAATTTATAAACCATTTATTCAATTTGTAAAAATACATAAGCAATTTATTTGCATTCAACACATCATTGCACTCATTATATTCATATCCATTTCAAATTGATTCAAAAATAAATTTATTCACTTTCCATTGATTCACAGAATTTTATTTACTCTCGTTTGTGACAAATGACAATATTTCCATGATAATTCGGGAATATTCATTTAATAAAATACCCATCTCAGTTTATAGCTATTTTAAATTGATTCCAAATTAATTTTATTTCATTTAAATTTTAGATTGATTCTTACTTAAATCAAATTCCATTCCATTTACTAGTTAATTTAATTAGTTCATTCACTCAATCCACTTTAAAACTTAACCTCAAGCTCGAATTTATTTAAACAACACCCAAGGCCATATTCAATTTATTTATACTTAAATTGAATTTATTTATAACTCAAGTCATTGTTATTTCAATCCTATTCCATTTTATAGTTCAAAATCCGATTTTCCTTTCAAAAATCACTTTATTCAATTTACTTGAGCTCAAACTCATCTTAACATTCAAGTTTGGATTTTTATTTCTTCACCAAAATATCAAACCATTTTTATTTTGGGTTTTCTATTTCACTTTTCAATTTTATAAGTTACACAACTTACTTTTCACATTTCCATAATTTCTATACTTAAGTTTATAACCTATTTTTAATCAAATTCAATTTGATTCACCGTTCCCTTTATTTCCATAATTCAAGTCTATATTCATTGCATTTAATCATCTCAATTATACATCCAATTCTATTTAATTCAAGTTTCATTTCAATAATGATAACTTATAGTTATATCACTATTTCACAACTCCATTAAATATTTTAATTCAATCCGATATAATTCTAATTCCAATTCAATTTTTTTTTAACTTAACTCAAGTTAAATTTTATTCCCAAAACTCAAATTCTGTACTTTTCTTTCTTATTAAAATCATTCTCAATTTATAAGTTCATAACTTATTTCCTGATGCTTTTCCCAACATTGATATTAAAATTCCAGAATTTAAACAATGGTTTTATTTCAAATCACTTTGAAATCACAGTCTCTTTGTATATCAAATCTTACCTTTTGAAAATTTTAAATAGACTCAGTTTTACCCAAACAAATCCTTTCGAAACTTTAAAACAAACTTGTTTACCCAACATATCTAAAACAAATCAATTACGGTAGCAATCCATCACTTAGATACTTGAAAATGAACACCAATGATGTCGCGATCATCATCGAAATTATTTTCCAACGACCGAAATGAGCTTAGTGCTATATCACTTCCAAAATCCAATTTTTTTTAAAATACTTTCTATTCAAAAACAATTCACAAAAATATTACCATTCAAAAATATTTCCAACATAACACCAATTTCATTTCCATAACACTTCTGAAAATATTTTCCAAACCTTCCAGGATTTAAATTTCTAAATTCTAGTTTGAACCCATTTTAATTATAACTTACTTGTATAATTCACACTTATACAAAATTTCATTTGGTTATATATAACTATTTAAATTTTATAATCTTGTTAGATTATAATATTATCACCCAAACACTCCAATATACTATAATAATTTTTGAAAATTATTTCCTTTATATCAAAACATAATTTAGGTAAAATTATTTCATTTACCTCATTCCAAAACCATACTGTGTCGAATTGCTCTATTCAAGTGTTTAGAAACCCCTATCGATATAGTTGTACGGACTGTGCCGACCAGAATTCATAAGCCACTCGATAAATCAACCAACATAATATAAGACAATTTATATTCACTAACAAATACACGCTCATATCTATTAATACACTCAAACTCATTCTAGGGAACTACTGACCCTATCTCTAATGAGTAATCCCACCAAATCCAAGGTTCTCGCTTAACCTTCAGCTCTGATACCAACTGTAGCGACCCAGGATTTTCGATCCTCGAAAATCGACATCAATACGTTCACTGTATAGAATGCCGAACAATCGAGTGCCATAAATACCAGATCATTAGGGGTGAAGAAGAAAAGGTAAAAGAAGAAACATAACAATAGCACAGAATCTCACAAACGCAGGGGAACAAAATATAATATATAATAACGGATTTTAAATACAAGAACTGTACTATTAATATACATACCATTATCAGAGTACAATAGACAACAACCAATCTGGACAGTTTAGTAACTTGTCCTCACACAAAGGAAATATAAATCAAGTACGGGAATACGTCTTTGTCATCCAACTCATCTCCTGAGCTCCATAGCATCCTATCCTGAATCTGTAATACTCGGTTTGACCCGAGCATTATAATAAAATAACACTCGAGTCAGTCTGGAAAACCAGCATGAGAAAAACATACTCCATTTGAACTATTAAAGTTATCAAAATACTTTAAGAAAAACAAAGGTATCTCGTAAGACCGCGTCACATATATACACGATGGGTTTTTCCTTTACGATAACCAAAACATTTTATAGAAAATCCTATAATAGTGTCTAAATACAAATACTTACTCAAATAGCCGAAATTGTTACATTAATTAAATTCCAGCATACTAGGCTCTATAAAAAAACCGTAAAGGATCGTATTGCATAATGGATTCCATACAATGACTGGGCTACTGGGGTACCGCCCGTCATAGTACACCTCTAGAAAAATGTACCGAGGATCTCGCTGGGATCCCCTGCCACACAAGACCGGCCTACCCCTAACCTGCATAGTACTGAATATGTTATCACCCCGGGTGTTCCCACCCTTAAATCGAGCGCTCACTTTTCCATGCACAACCATATCCATAATTTATATATATGTATCCGAGGTTATTTAGAAAGGTGATAACATACCCTAATTGGGTGCGACCCACTTAGCCTTGCTGCATCTCCCCTATTCTAGTCATTCCCAGTTGATGAGGCTTGAGGCTACGTTTACCTTTCAAGAACAATTCCACTTAGAATGCTCATCGTCCTCCAATGGCGATGCTCTGATAGCATTCGCCCATACAAGTTGTCCTGGGTCTGGACAAACCGAGTCACCGTCTTCACCATCTTCATGGTATCATCATTCGTAACGTTCAAACCGGATCGAAGTGGTTTTCAGATAATTAAACCCGATCCCGGTCTGTTCGAAACGATCAGCGAATTTAGCCAAATTTGGTAGTCGGTTATTTACTATCAAATAACATCCATAAGGAGTCACTAGGCCCTATATAAATTTTACAAAATATTCATTTTCAAATATCTTTATGAGATGTATATATTCAAATCACTTTCAAATTTTTTAATATTTTAAAACATTTCCAAATACTTGTTTCCATAACAAGATATTTCCACCCGTACCTCACTTCAACACTTAGTGAAATATTTCTAACTTCGATTTATAATCCATTACTTAGAAGATATCTCGATTTAAATCCTTCGTCTCTAAATATTTCCAGAAACCTTCCATTTCAACACTTAGGAAAATATTCTAAGTCCATTATCCGAAATCATTTCAAATATCAATACTTAGGAATTTTCTTATCTTATCTCCTACATTTCCGGAATTTATATTAATTCCTTTTATAGTTTCCAAAGTCGATTATACTCACTTATAATCACGTTTATCCATTTACAACTTCTTTATGAATCCAGATTTAATCTCGAAGTTTTGGTTTCTATCATTTCGGAAATACCATAAACTCCCAAGATTTCTTTATAAGATTTTCTCTTATAAAATCACATCTGTTACATAAACCATATTTCCAAATTTTGAGAAGATTTATAAATAAATTTCAATCATTTCAAAACTCTATATATATATAATACGTGTGACGCCCCACCTCTATACTCACACTAGTCAAGGACACTACGGGGTAATGCCGTCGACTAGAACAAAGAATAAGGCTGTTGAGGAGCGACCATCTGTGTAATTGCTTTGTGCAAGTACCGATATGTCAGATGATATAACTTACATTTCATTTCAAGAGGAAATCCGACATATCAAATACAAACTCAAAGAAACCACACGGTGGCTATGTGGACTTCGGAAACAAATATAGAAATAAACATAACACAAATCAGTCACAGATATTCATATCACAAAGGCGGAAACAGATATGAATATATCACATAGAAGTGTACATCAAAGTTGTGGTCATACAATATCCACTACATCACAAAAGAATAGATACAAGTGCTAGACAAAAGAATAAGTATACATCAAGGAGTCTCTATCTCAAATGTATACTAACAAAAACTACTAAGCCAAAGTATTTAGCCAAAAGTCAGGTGACGAACCCTGTTAAGAAGTCAAGCAGAAGCACCTGAAATACCTCGGTCTTACCCGAGTATTATTTAAGAAGAAAATAATAAACGAATCAGTCTAGCTATAAATATCATATAAAATTAGATAAGATAAGAGATATCACAAAAACGTATGATAACAATAATGCCATACTGTAACAAGTATACATAAGGTAACAACAAAAATCATATAATATCTCAAATATTCTCAAACACTAAAAAGAATGTCATATTCTTTAAATTATTCACCAAAACACAAATATTGACAAAACATATCAATGCCAATTGCAAAAATCGGTGAAACACAAATTCTATAAATCATCAACTAGAAATCTAGAAATCACAAAAAGGGGAAGGCCTATGACAAACGAAAGCATGAAAACTCACCAACACGTGTATCACAAATGGGTCGCTATCCCATGAACCGAACATCGACGCACCTAAAAAGATATGCCCCATGCACAGTCGAACATCGACGCACCTAAAAAGGTACGCCCCATGCATAATCAAACATCGACACACCTAAAAAGATATGCCCCATGGATAGTCGAACATCGACGCACCTAAAAAGATACGCCCCATGCCTAGTCGGGCATCGATGCACCTAAAAAGATACACCCCATGCCTAGTCGAACATCGATGCACTTAAAAAGATACACCCCATGCACCGACTTTATCGAGCCGAATGCTCCACGAACGGTCCAAAGACCATGGGTCGCTAGCCCATAAAAATGAGACGAAGCTCAACTGAACGGGGTATAGTCCCCCACACGGACAAAGAGACATCGCACGTCGCTAGTCTAAATCATAAAATGATCACCATTGATCAATAAGAAGTGTAAATTACACTAAGCTAGTAAATAAATGAGTTTAGCTTCATGTCCCATAACCACTGGCTTAACTTAAATATTTACGAACAGATTGTAGATTTCCACTCAAAGATTGTCACAAGATTTTCAATCGAACAAGTCAAAAAATTAACCGACGAAGTAAACGCAAGCGTTTCATACCACTTGTATTGCTAAGCCGTTTAATTAGATTTCTCATACGAATAAGGTAAAGGTTTGTATATACTAACAGATTGGAAAACGGTTTTATAAATGAGGTTTGTATTAAAAATAGAGTTGGAATCATCTTTGTGAAAGAGTTTGAATATTTACTACTAGTATAGAAACCTTTGTATTTTAAAGTGACAAATCACAAAAATGATTGTAAAAACAATCAATCACCAAAGATTCACATTCGAAGACGTGAATCAAACCATAGAAATCGATATCAAATCCATCAAATGGATATTCCCAAAAAAACAAAGAAAGTAGTCATCCAAGTCGATAAATGATAACAACAAATCGGATCATCAAGAATCGATTAAAAATCGGAAACCCACACAAAACTGCCTAAAATAGGCAAAAAGCACATTTCCCAGATTCAGTCGACTGGACTGTATGGTCAGTCGACTGATACATGCCTAGAAATTCTCGGTTTCTAGATTTAGTCGACTGACTATACAGTTCAGTCGACTGATACAGGAACAGGAATTTTCTGTTCCCAGTTTCAGTCGACTGAACTGTATAGTCAGTCGACTGATCTAGTACCCAGAAACATTCTGTTTCCAGGTTCAGTCGACTGACTATACAGTTCAGTCGACTGAACTTTAATTTGCAGTAAAATCAGTCTAGCCTTACGAAGGGTAAAAATTCTAACCGAAAGCGATCAGACGAGCAACGGAGACTAGGGATATATGCCAAGCGACAACCCAGCCTTGTAGGCTCTTCGATACATCCCAAAAACGTGTTCAAACATCAAAGATAGGATTTTTAAAGATTTTTGACTTCAAAACACCAAAAATTGGAATATTCATCAAACCAATTCAATTCAAAGGCAAATGGACAAGCAATAGGTGTTAGGAATTCCTACCTAACAACTATCAAAGGTATAGACATAGATGTGAGTTCAAAAACTCACCTTTTAAACCCAAAATAATAAATGAGAAGCTCTAGAACAAGCAAAGATTGATTTCTCTTGAACAACACCTCTAGAATCTTCAATCTATTATCAAAGGTGAAGTTTTTCCTAAGTTAGGTTATAGGAATTTTTGAATATTGAAGAGGGATTGAGATGAGGAAGTTGAATATGATGCTTACCTAAGCATCTCTTGGATTTTGGACTTGAATTTGAGTTTCCTAATCAAAGCTAGGGTTTAGGAATTTTAATTTCCTCTTCTTTCCCCCATTTTTACTTTAGCTTGAGAGTGTTAGGAAATGAGGAGTGGAATGAATGAAGAGGAGTGGAGTTGGGTTATTTGTTAGGTTGGTGGGCTGAAACCCAAACCCAAAGCCCTAAATGAATATATCAAAATTTTACTCAACTCCAAACATATCGATGTTTATACTCAAAAAGGTCGCAAATGCCATTTTGGACTCAATGGAAGTGGTCTCGAGTCCTAATTCGACTGTTTGCAAAAAGTAACATTTCAGACTTAAATCCGACTAACGATGCTATATTTAAATATACAATCGTAAAATATGCGGCTTGTCACAGACTCCCCTCCTTAAAGAAATTGCGTCCTTGCAATAATTAAGAGGAAAATAAAAAGTAACAACCATACGAAGGCATAACAACACAAAAAGAAGAAATTTTGAAATGAGAAGTTCACCTTAAGGAGCACGAGAGAGCAAGTCCGGATGTGTTCGCTCGATAAATTCTCTGGATTCCCAAGAGCAATCCTTAGGATTTGTGGACCATTGAACTTTCACAAGAGGAACATCTTTATTTCAAAGGCATTTAACATCCCTAGTAATGATACGAATAGGATGTTGCTCATTAGTCAAATTAGGCGAAACTTTAATTTCTTCAATAACACCGGGCTCAAGAATAGAATCGGAATCTCGAAGGCATTTCCATAATTGAGAGACATGGAATACGTCATGAATAGCAGAAAATCGAGCCGGTGATAAAAGGCGGTAAGCCACGGAACCAATGCGTTCGGTGATGGGAAATGGACCAACATATCGAGGTGCTAACTTTCCCGATCGACTGAAATGCACAACACCCTTCATAGGTGAAACACGAATAAAATCTGGACCTAAAACCAGCTTCTCACCGGCTTCAAGTCAACACGAAGGAGATCGGCACTACCTTCCGTAGAGTGCCTTAAAAGGTGCTATACCAATACTAGATTGGAAGCTATTATTATAGGAAGATTCAACAAGAGAAATATGATCATCCCAACTTCCACCAAAATCAAGAACACATACACGAAGGAAATCTTCAAGAGTTTGATTCACACGCTCTATTTTTCCATCGAATTGAGGACGATAAGCGGTGATAAAAGAGAAGGATGAGCCTCAAGGCTACATAAAACAAGAGATGAACATCAATTGGATTCACGATCTTGAATCTCACAAGTGGATAGAGTCTCGAGATCATTCCATTCGGATATCATCATGGAAACAACTGCTTGTTGCTTAAGACTAAGGGCATGGCAACACGATTTCCCTTTCCGGGAGTATAAAGAATACCAGGATCATAAGGTGCAAGGAACTCGAGCCAACGTTGTTGACGCAAATTAAGTTCCTTTTGAGAAAATAAATATTTCAAAGATTTATGATCGGTGTAGAGAACAAATTTATCTCCCAAAAGATAATGACGCCAAATTCTAAGAGCGAAAACAATAGCCGCGAGCTCCAGATCATGAGTGGCATATCTAGTCTCGGTAAGCTTTAATTGTCAAGGGGCATATGTGATAACACATTCCCTTTTGCATGAGAACGACATTCAAACCAATACGACTAGTATCAATATAAACAATCAATTCTTGGTTTCCTTCGGAAATCACAAGAATAGGAGCATCAAAAAGGAGTTCTTTTAATCGATCATCTTTCCCGAAAAGCTAAGACTTTCAAAATTATAATTAACTTTATGTAATCATCTTTTTAGAAAAAAATTACTTTTTACAAGTCAATTTACTGCGTCTGACTGTCTCATCATAGCGTTTAGGAGATTCTTATCGATAACGTTGATCAAGCGCATCAACCAGAATTCTTAAAGCACTCAATAGGCAAAACAACACAAAATTATCTTTTATATGATAAACATGTCTCTTAAAAATTTTACGAATATTCTTTGCTTGTTTTAAGAACAAAATCTATTTATGCTTATAAATATCTTATTAAAAAGATTTGCAAAATTTAAATTGTTGTTTTCATCAATAATCAATGAATACAAGGATAAACTCATCGAGATATCCATAGAATACTCGATTCGTAAGATGGATGAAATAAGCTGGAAGGTTCGTCAAACCAAATGACATAACCAACCACTCATAAGAATCATAACGAGTGCGGAATGCGGTAAGTGGAATGCTACCCTCCGCAACTCGTAGCTGATGAAAACCGGTGGCAAGGTCAAGCTGAAAGACCTTAGCACCACTCAATAGATTGCTTAGGTGATAATCCTAAGACAAGCTCAAATATACCGGAAAATTCACAAACTACTTGAATGAGAGAAATAATATTCTCCTCATCATGTAGGTTTAAAGAATAAAATGATGCCACCGAATTTGGAAATCAAAATCATTAAGAACAATAGAAATCTGCTTAACAGGTTGAGAATGTCGAAGATATATAGTCCGCTCAGGACATAGGATGTGGGCTTCATAATGATCAAGCCAATCCTTTCCCAAAAATCAATTTTGAAGCCTAAGTAACGCATAACATGCAAATCGGCTCAAAAAGAATAATCACATAAAATAATCTCGACATTTTCACAAAGTAAACTGAGTGTTGCGGATCCACCAACCGGATTCGCAATTCTCAGTGAAGTCATCAAGACCATAATATTTAAAGAAAAAGAATCAACAAGTTCTTTTGATATAAAAGAGTGGGACGCACCCGTATCAAAAGAAATCAAATAGGAAGATCACGAAATAAAATAATTCCATCAAGGACTGAATGAGAAATACCTTGACCAAGAGGATTGTCACTAGGAGCTTGCACAACATTCAACTCTCCCTCTCTCCTACTTTGGAGTATGGGACATGTAGATATAAGATGGCCCGAACTTTTGCAATAACGACAAAAAAGGGGTTTCGGACACTCATTTGGATAGTGGTCCGTAGAACCACAATTGAAGCATCGTCCACGACTAGAGGTAGGAGTCTTTGCTACTAAAGTTTCTTGCTTCCTTTTCTTGTTGGGATTGGGGCCTTTGAACTTAATAGGCCTCTTCATGTTATTATTGAAGTTCTGTTTAGCATCCATAACTTCAACATCACTTTCTTTATCGGCCTCTTCAAGTCGAAGAGCGATATCTACAAGCTGATCGAAAGAAACTTCTAGTTTCAGAAGTAAAGGCTTTTTGAGTTTCTTATTCAACCCATAAACAAATCTCTGATTTTTCTTCAATGGGGTATTAATATATTTGAACCCATAATTAGAGAGAGATTCAAAAGATGCGACGTAATCCATCACAGAAGATTCACCTTGAACAAGGTCAACAAAGCCTCGGGCCAAAGTTACCTTTTCAGCCTCCGGCACAAACTTCAATTCGAATCTTTCCCGGAATTGCTCCCAAGTAAGATCCGCTTCAATAATCTCAGAAACCAAAAGCTCATACCAATCTAATGCTCTCTCCTGGAGCATGCTAGAAGCCACTTGACTCGATGAATATCCATAAGATTCATGCGAGAAAAGATTCGATCGCATGTTCTAAGCCAAGCATTTATTTCTATAACGTTTTCGGAACCCTTGAATGGCCCTCCACCCAAAGCGGTATAATCTCTACACACGCGTGCAAACCCAGATTTAGGGTGAGTAGACCCTGGAATGGGTCCGACAGCTTGAGCATTCTTTACAAGATCTAGAAGTTGCTGAGTAGACATAAATAATCCGTCCTGAGGAGCAGCACTGTATTGACCGGCACTTGGACAACCTGGTTTAACCATTTCTCTTCTTTAAGAAAGAAAGAAGAGGAAAAAGGTTATTCATAGAATGAATATCAAACAAATTTGATTGATAAAACAAGTCATCACAAAAGAAAATAGGATAGAACGGGTCCAATGACTCGAATTAATCCTAAGGCACGATTCCTAAGAGAGACTTAGGACAATGATCCTTGCTAGGTTATTCTACATTGTTCCAAAGTTTGGCTCTGATACAAAGCTGTGACGCCCCACTCTATACTCACACCAGCCAAGGACACTACGGGGTAATGCCGTCGACTAGCACGAAGAATAAGGATGTTGAGGAGCGACCATCTGTGTAATTGCTTTGTGCGAGTACCGATATGTCATATAATATAACTTACATTTCGTTTCAAGAGGAAATCTGACATATCAAATACAAACTCATAGCTACCACACAGTGGCTATGTGGACTTCGGAAACAAATATAGAAATAAACATAACACAAATCACTCATGGATATTCATATCACAAAGGCGGAAACAGATATGAATATATCACATAGAAGTGTACATCAAAGTTGTGGTCATACAAGATCCATTACATCACAAAAGAATAGATACAAATGCTAGACAAAAGAATAAGTATACATCAAGGAGTCTCTATCTCAAATGTATACTAACAAAAACTACTAAACTAAAGTAGTTAGCCAAAAGTCAGGTGACGAACCCTGATAAGAAGTCAAGCAGATGCACCTGAAATACCTCGGTCTAACCCGAGTATTATTTCAGAAGAAAATATTAAACGGATCAGTCCAGCTACAAATATCATATAAAATGAGATAGGATAAGAGATATCACAAAAACGTATGATAACAATAATACCATATTGTAACAAGTATACATAAGGTAACAACAAAAATCATACAATATCTTAAATATTTTCAAACACTAAAAAGAATGTCATATTCTTTAAATTATTCACCAAAACACAAATATTGACAAAACATATCAATGCCAATCGCAAAAATCGGTGAAACACAAATTCTAGAAATCATCAACTAGAAATCCAGAAATCACAAAAAGGGAAAGGCCTATTAACAACCGGGAGCATGAAAAGTCACCAACACATGTATCACAAACGGGTCGCTATCCCATGAACCGAACATCGACGCACCTAAAAAGATACGCCCCAGCGTAGTCGGACATCGATGCACCTAAAAAGATACACCACATGCCTAGTCGAACATCGATGCACCTAAAAAGATGCACCCCATGCACCGAATTATCGAGCCGAATGCTCCACGAACGGTCCAAAGACCATGGGTCGCTATTCCATAAAAATGAGACGAAGCTCAACAGAACGGGGTATAGTCCCCCACGCGGACAAAGAGACATCGCACATCGCTAGTCTAAATCATAAAATAATCACCATTGATCAATAAGAAGTGTAAAGTACACTAAGCTAGTAAATAAATGAGTTTAGCTTCATGTCCCATAACCACTGGCTTAACTTAAATATTTACGAACAGATAGTAGATTTCCACTCAAAGATTGTCACAAGATTTTCAATCGAACAATTCCAAAAATTAACCGACGAAGTAAACGCAAGCATTTCATACCTCTTGTTTTGCTAAGCCGTTTAATTAGATTTCTCATACAAATGAGGTAAAGGTTTGTATATACTACTAGATTGGAAAACGGTTTTATAAACGAGGTTTGTATTAAAAATAGAGTTGGAATCATCTTTGTGAAAGAGTTTGAATATTTACTACTAGTATAGAAACCTTTGTATTTTAAAGTGACAAATCACATAAATGATTGTAAAAATAATCAATCACCAAAGATTCACATTCGAAGACGTGAATCAAAACCATAGAAATCGATATCAAATCCATCAAATGGATATTCCCAAAAATCCAAAGAAAGAAGTCATCAAAGTCGATAAATGATAACAACAAATCGGATCATCAAGAGTCGATTAAAAATCGGAAACCCACACAAAACAGCCTAAAATAGGCAAAAAGCACATTTCCCAGATTCAGTCGACTGGATTGTATGGTCAGTCGACTGATACATGCCTAGAAACTCTCGGTTTCTAGGCTCAGTCGATTGACTATACAGTTCAGTCGACTGATACAGGGACAGGAACTTTCTGTTCCCAGTTTCAGTCGACTGAACTGTATAGTCACTCGACTGATCTGGTACCCATAAACATTCTGTTTCAAGGTTCAGTCGACTGATTATACAGTTCAGTCGACTGAACTGTAATTTGCAGTAAAATCAGTCAAGCCTCACGAAGGGCAAAAATCCTAACCGGAAGCGATCGGACTAGCAAAGGAGACTAGAGATTTATGCCAAGCAACAACCCAGCCTTGTATGCTCTTCGATACACCCCAAAAACGTGTTCAAACATCAAAGATAGGATTTTTATAGATTTTTGACTTCAAAACACCAAAAATTGGAATATTCATCAACCCATTCAATTCAAAGGGAAATGGACAAGCAATAGGTGTTAGGAATTCCTACCTAACAACTATCAAAGGTATAGACATAGATGTGAGTTCAAAAACTCACCTTTTAATCCCAAAACAATAAATGAGAAGCTCTAGAACAAGAAAAGATTGATTTCTCTTTAACAACACCTCTAGAATCTTCAATCTATTATCAAAGGTGAAGTTTTTCCTAAGTTAGGTTTTAGGAATTTCTGAAAATTGAAGAGGGATTGAGATGGAGAAGATGAAGAGGATGCTTATCTAAGCTTCTCTTGGATTTTGGACTTGAATTTGAGTTTCCTAATCCAAGCTAGGGTTTAGGAATTTTAATTTCCTCTTCTTTCCCCTATTTTTACTTTAGCTTGAGAGTGTTTGGAAATGAGGAGTTGAATGAATGAAGAGGAGTGGAGTTGGGTTATTTGTTAGGTTGGTGGGCTAAAACCCAAACCCAAAGCCCTAAATGAAAATATCAAAATTTTACTCAACTCCAAACATATCGATGTTTATACTCAAAAAGGTTGCAAACGCCATTTTGGACTCAATGGAAGTGGTCTCAAGTCCTAATTCGACCGTTTGCAAGAAGTGACATTTCAGACTTAAATCCGACTAACGATGCTATATTTAAATAAAACATTTAAATATACAATCGTAAAATATGCGGGTTGTTACAATACGTATTTTTAAAGAATAATAATTTATTTATTTTTTAAAACATGTTTAAGTACTTATTTAAAAATATCAAACTTTTTAAATAAACATCAATTACTCGATTCCAACTCATTTTTAAATAAACAAATCAATTTTCAAAGCTGATTTTAAAAATTAGAATTTATTTCAATAAATATTAAATATTTGAAAATTTCACTTTTCGATGTATTTCAAATCTAACTAATTAAAATTACACAGTTTAATAAATAAAATTTCCCTTTTAAAAACAAACTTAACTTCTTAATAATATATTTTCAAAATCTCAATAATCGATTCAATTTATAAATTCCTCTCGTTTCACAACACATCGATTTCATTCCGACTTCCTAATCATTTCCACTACCAAAAATAGAATCCATTATTTTCCTCAACCCGATTTCCATATCCTAGTATAAATTCACCCTATGAATTTTATATTCCCAATTTAGCAATTAATATCATTTTCCTTATTTATAAACATCGTTTATAAATTTATAACACCTTTGAGTTTTACTTATTTATAAAAACAAAATTATTTATAAAATTTTCATTTTATAAATCCATCTCCTTATAAATTCCATTTATTCTGCCAATCTATTTTTAAAATCATTTTCATTCCTTTTTATATTTTCAGGACATCATTTAAAAATCCCTTATATAGATTATTTTAAAAATCTCTATTTAACAATTTTACGGGTTAGTTAAGTATAACCAAAAATTAATTTATTGTTTTACCCATTCAAGTTCTTTTAAATAATTCCATATTCCAATATAATTATTCTTATATTCAAAATCTCCTTTTAATTACTTAGATTCAAAAATAATATTCTATGGTATTTAAATTATCAGAATTTAGGCTAGTGCTACTATAACATCCAATAATTTAAATCACACAACAACCCAACGGATTATTCAATCACATCATATATTTTTATATATGAAAATAGTAAACATATTCAAGGAATCCAGTTGGATCCCTCTAACCTGTTTTCCTGCATCCACAGATGTTAGACAACATAAAAATACCGATCCCGCTTCGAGGTGGAATATCACGGTAATATATGGTCATCCGCTATTATGTGGGGTGCATAAGGTCACATCCGCTCCAATCGACGCGAAATATACCCAACTACTAATATATATACTTGTATATATAACATCCAAACTAATAATAATTTATAAAATTCAACCAGGCATCCAACAATTAATTTTAATTATTATCAATTAAATCTAGCAATCCAAAAGGAGTAGATTTACTCACCTTGATTTTTATTTGCAGTCCGTTCCAATTTTAAATTAAAATGAACAACGTTCGATTTAATTTAAAAATTCCTGCTATCTCATATTGATCCCAAATTAATTCCAAGTTATCCATTTCACAGCTACAAATTTAACGCGACTTGTCCCATTTTATTTTGGTCCTAAAACGAATTAGATTATTATAACTAACCAATTAAACAACATAGTTAAAACTTAATTTCCATAATTATTGAAGTTGATTCCTCTTCCACTCAGAAACTTGGTCCTGGTGGTTCCAGGTTCGAGCACCATGGCCAAGCCCTTTGACCATCCATCTCCCCTCCGACTTGCCACCATTCACTGTGCTGACATCGCCACCATCTGCCTCTCCTCCGCCTCTACCTCTCCATCACCATTTCCCCACACTCGAGCCCTTCCCTTGCTAGTTCGTGACATCTCCTTCCAGAAACACTAAAAAATGCAACCCCTCTGGATGGCTTCGACGATCACCAAATGCCGGCCACCTGCGCTTCTCCATCCTATGTCAAATCTAATATCCATTACAACCAAAATGCTTCCACTGAAACAAAAATTCGAACCCTAGCTTAACTCCTTCGAGCAAAACCGACAAACTCGTGATAGCAGCCTCCTCCTCCGATGATTGCGACCTTTGAGCTTGGTTTCATGAATTTCCGTTTGCGATTTCGATTTAATCCCCATTTTTTTCTTCTCTCTCGGTTTTTTCGAACAAAGTAGAAAAATAGAGGGAGGAAATGGGAGTCGCGATTTTAAATTGAAGGGAAAGGAGAAGATCGTTTGTGATTTTAAACGCATTTTTGATTTTTATCATCCTTTCTTTGTTTCTCTCTCCCGTTTTGATTTAAATCTAGAAGCAAGAGAAGGGGGGAAGACGAATTTAAAACGGAAGGCACGGCAAACATAAGTAGGGTGCGGCACTCGTACGTGTTAGGTCTGCTATAGGTTGGCTGATGTAATATTTTGTGGGCTGGGTCAAATCTAGATAGAAATATATTAATTAAAATTTCAAGTATCTAGCTGAAAACTATGGACTCCCATCAAGGCATGCCTCCTGGTGCCCCTAATGTTATACCGCTATTCCGAATGCAATGGAACAAGTCTCGAGCTCCAATTCGATCGTGTGGAGGAGATAGCTTTTTAAATCAACTATTTAAATTCAATTAAATTATTTCCAGGCGTTTCTATTCCGTACGACTAAACGTTAACTCCAAACGCTACGAAATTTGAAATCCGATAATAATGCACTATTACGGATCCAATGGAACTGGTTTCGTCAAATTTCAAGACTGTAACCCGGATCTCTATTTAAACGCGTCAATTAAATCGAAGATTTCCTAATTTACGAAATCGCTTGAAATTTTAGTTTTAAAATTTTACCAACTAAATTCTAATTCAAATAGAATTTATATTCACCCCAGAATTTTGTTCGATTCATATCCAATTCAAATTTCAATTATTGCCTGTATTACGATAAATCACTATCTTTGAAATTTAAATTCATTTTAAAATTTTCAACCAGCATCTTCGTATTCAAAAATCAAATTATATTCCAAATCCATATTTAAAACCATTTAAATATTCAAAATCACACGTCGAAAAATCCGGGTCGTTACACAGCACTCATCCATACAAGTTGTTCAAGAGATGAACGAACCGAAGGCACTATCTCCACTACACCCATTATTGAATCACCCTCAGGTTTATTAGAAAATAGCCCTTGCATTACAAAGTACTTATCTTGGACCTTGCCTTTACTATTTCCAATTCGAACATTTACGTTAGTTCTTAGTCTATCCAAACTAACGTTCAATAAGTTTAAATTGTCAATTTGTTTATAGTGGACTATTCCACTATCAGGGTGTAAAGATTTACATATGAACATACGTTCCATATGCTTAAATTATAATGACCCACTTATCGAAACTAACTCCCTTGTGTTCATCACGTTCCCGAAGTGCAGTATTTATGGTAAGTACAAGTCGACTTACTTCCAATAAAATGTGTCAACGTTTTATTACAACTACTTTAATTCATTTGGCTACTTAATAGCATGGACAAGAGATCCTTGGTTTTAAAACAATTTACTTAAACAAGAAAGTTGGTTAAAACTGAATAACTGATAGGGTTTTAAAAGAAACTTTACAACAAATAAACAATGATTAAATCATAAGTTTAAAACTTAATAAATCTTAAATATAAAAAATTACCCTAATTAATTTAAAATTATTCATAATTAAACTTAAATTAAATAACATTCATTTAGGAAATTAAACCCTAATTAAGTGGATAATTAACCCTTGATTAAAAAATAATTAATTAAATAATTAACTCGAAATAAATAATTAGTTAAAGTAAATAAACTTGATTAAATAAAAATTAATTTTCTTTTATCTTAATTAATCATTATTTAAAACTTTCGTAATTAAAAATAATTAACTTGGTTAATAATACTTAATTAGTTAATTAAATAATAATTACCCTAATTACTAAAAATAAATTATTCAATAATTAAAACTTAAACTTTTGACTTACTTAAATAGTTTGAAATGAGTTTTCAAAAACAATCCAAAAGAAAACACCTTAATACTTGAAATCGTGAAATTTCCCAAACTGCATCCATAGCGACTATCGCTATGAGCGCAGTTCGCTAGAATTGATTTCTAGGTGAAAACTTCACTTTAACTCTAGCTATAACATATTTGAAAACACAAATGGAAAAGTTTTTGAAACTTAAAAACAAAGGTGAAAACATGGAAAACATTTTCACAGTCCAAAACTAGAAAAGGAGCTTTTCGTTTTCAATCGGATCTCAAGTCCTCTACTACTTTTTCAAGGTGCTAACTTCACAACATTTTACACCAAAAACACTTGGTTTTGTTTCATAAACACACTACCATCATATCATAACCAACCAATCACATATCCATATCAAAACATATTATTTAACAACAAAATCTCATATCCACGCTCAACCATAAACATATAATTATATAGCATCAACACAACATGGTAATTCAACATAACAACCATTATATTTTCACAACACATAGATTATCAAAATCAAGTTATATTATTTTCCAAAAACAAAAGTTTTACTCACAAAAACTTGAAAACACTTTAGAAACTTGCAAAATATGAAACTTTTGGTTGCTCGAAGGGGACTTTTGGCTCGGCCTAGGCCTTGTAAGGTACGGCCATGGGGTTGTAGGGTGTATGGTTTCTTGTAATTTGGATGAGAAGTGTTGTAGAAGATGAAGAAATGTTTTTGTCAACTAAAGAGGAGGTTTTAACCAAAGAAGTGATTTTTTCTCAAACTAGAGAATATGACGAGAAGCCATGGAAGTTTTGCCTAAGCTCTTAGGAATTTTAAAGTAGAGAAAGAGATTGTAAAATGAGAAAAATGATAGTTAGGGTGTATATGAAGGCTTTGGAAATTATTTAAAAACTATAAGTGTTTGTATTAAAATATATGTATGCATGCACTACCATACTCCTCCCCTCCTTAAATCCGTCCATATTTGTACCCTCCCTCCTTGCACTATTCAAACCATGCATTAAGTACTTGTGTTGAAAAAGTGTATTTTTATATATGTTATGTATATATATTTTTATGAAATAAAATCTTATTTTAACTTATATGTTTAAGAGAGCATATATGTACATGTACACACCATGTTTGTAACGACCCGGTATTTTGTACCATTCAAATCGACAATAAATCCACACATGTCTGACTTGAATAATTCAAAATATCAGATTGTAATAAAAATTTGGCAAAACTCAGCATATACAGTAAATAAATCAATCACATAATCACAGACACAGAGTAATACAATAATACGCAGCGGAATAGATAAAATAGTAGTTCATGAAGCTACTATATAAACATCAGAGTTAAAATAAAATACAACAGAATATCCCAAATACAGTGAAGTCTTCAGTACGAATAGACGACCTCTCTGAACAAATCAACTGGAAAGCTGAAAGCTGAATCGATGGTTGGACTTCCAAACGAAGCTCCAAACTCCAAAGGTGAGTCTCAATTGCTGTATCACTCGCTCTGACCCGAGCGTAAAGCAAAACACAAAACACTCGAGTCAGGATTAACATTCTTATATAAATAAATCCAACTCAAGTGAAATATCAATTGAAATACGAGTAACTTAAAGAATGTTGGGATAACCATCCTCTAAGGATCTTCAGAACTATCTACAAGGTGGAAATATACATTTTAACACCGAGGTCATTTCAATTAAATTTATACTTCAAAACCCAAATATCATTTCATTTCAAATATATCTATTTTCCAAAATAGTGTATATATATATATTAAATGATTTGAAACGTAAAGTATTTAATTTCCTCAAGTCTAGCAAATCGATTCAAATCAACTTCAAATTCCAAATTCAAATTTATTCAAAGCTCAATTCATCAATTTTAATTCATTTCTAAACAGATCATTTAAATTTTCAATATATTTCAAAGCTTTAATATTCAACATTTTCAAAGTTAAATTTAACAGTTTCCTATAGCTCTTGATTTAACTTCATTATTATTTAATCAGGGAATATTCACTTAATAAATTCAATATCATTTAACTAGCCTTAAATTACATTTTTGCTAAATATTTCCTTAAACTTTATTTAAACAAGAAATATTTATTAAATTACTTATAAATCAAACTCAAGTTATAAATCATATCTTACATCTCAATTTCAATGAGTTTCAAATCGGTTTAATTAAATAATTTTTTTTTTATTTTTTTTTTATACAATTTCGACTAAATTCAAATTATCTTTCTAACCTTAACTTATTCAAATTATTACCAAAATCTATTTTGAAATATATTTTAAATACTCAACATAATATATGTATTTAAATCAATCATTCCCATTTATATATGATAATTTAAGGCTCAACATTTATTAAAACCATATATTTCTTTCCAAAACCATAGAATTCATTTATTTTTTTTATATATATTTATATATATATGGACCAACGGTGTCTGTATATATATTTATCATATGGTTAAGTGATACGGATATTTATCATTTCAATCCGAAATTTAAATATATACGGGTAGATATCATTTCGACCCGTAATCCCAATTTCAATTCAAATGAAAATCGCTTGGGTTTATCATTTCAACCCATAATGATTTTCTCCTATTCTAAAGTCCGTTCGGGTATGTATCATTTCAACCCATAGTGAATTCTATACTAACAGGGAACTTGCAGAGTGATAACAGATAATATAAATTACAACAACAGGCATATATCATCAATAATAATAAAACAGATACTGGTGTCAGATGTCACGGGTGAACAGTTACAGATGATAGTAATAACAGACATATAAATACTAGATACTGGTGTCAGATGTCACGGGTGAACAGTTACAGATAATAGCATATATAACAATTTAAATAACTACAGCATCATATTTCAATTGTCGTTTCAATTGAAATCAAATTTAATAAATACAAGAATGTTAATCGTGAGTGATTGCTCACCTTCCGAGGCTAGAGATGAACGAGAATGGGGTGAGTTGCGAATCCAAAGCAGGGTCAGATAGGCACGAATTTGACGATCAAAGCTGATGACAAGAAATCGTCGAAATCAAATCAGAATTGGATCGATAAAGATATGTATAAAACTTAACAGAAATTGAATGGTTTAAAACCTATGTATAATAAATTATATAACTTACTTATATATACACTTATTAAAATTTTCAAATCAAAATTTATTATAAAATCAATATACATAATCAAACAGCAAATGCCACTTGCAACTTACATTTATCTTAACCCATAACCTAACCTTATATATATAGTAACCTTTTTTAAAAATATATTCTAACCAACAATACTTAAAGCAGTCATTAAAGTACGTATTGAATAAAATATACATGTTAGACATAACCAATATTACCTATTTATATATACACAGACACTTACCAGAACTTGTACAAATATATGATATGCGATTGTAAAAGCAAGAACAAATATATATATATATATGTCTACTCAACAAAAATGCAAACTGAAATGAACAAATATCTAATACGCCTAACATATATAAACAACATATTGCACTTTCGGCTTTTAAACCTATATAAACTGGTATATGTTAACTTTTTTTTATATACATTAAAACTAACATAGACTTTGGAATCCCAACATATATACAGGCTTAAACTAAGCGAACGGAAAAATGCAAGCACTTATAATATATGTATGTTGCTGTAAAGCTTTTTAAACAAGATTTTTAATGCTCGAACTATCAAATTATTATTTTTTTTTTAAACAAAATTTATATGAAACGTATGCAACAACAGAACATCTTTAATGTCACATACACATTTTAAAATAACCTTTAACTGTTACAACTTTTATATTCAATAGATATATCGTATAAATCTAATATATAAAATATAGAAACAAACATTCCTAAAACTTTAAAATCTTACTATATATATATATCACAGATTATATATTATATACTAATCTAACTTATACAGGCAACAATAAATAGTATCAATATAAACCTATACATACTAGATAAACACATATATATTAATATGCCAATACTCTAAAGTCAGACTACATATATATAGGCTTATCCATATACTTTTCAGAATGTTATTATATATGTATATCTGGATATATACACCTATACTACTTAACAGACTATGAATAAATATATATACAACAGATAAAATATTAGATACTACTATAACTTATATGCACAAACTTGACAGGACCATTTACCTATATAACTAACATGTAACTCGATATATAGCTAACAATGTATATAATGACAAGGAAGAGTGAAAATTTCTAAACTCGATATACACGTATACTATGGAACCAACAGTGTAAATATATACTAATATGTGAACTTCTATGCATATTATATTTAAAACAATATTTAAATAGGTAAATATGTTACTAGACACACGAAATAAGAAAGTAACGAATACATAAGAGAAGAGGGAAGGCTTACGGCGAAGGGAAGAAAAGAGGCAGGCAGCACTTCGTGAGGAGGAGAGGCTCAGGCGGAGGATAGGTGAACGTGGGTGGAATGGGTATACGGCCATGAAGTAAGGAATGGTTCAAGCAAAAGCTGGGCAGGAAGGCTATGCTCTAGGTAAAGTGGTGGTCTCGAGTGATGGGTTCTCGGTTGGGATGAAGGGGAACTGGGCGGAGGCGTTTGCACGGCGAAGGGAGGCTCGGGTTGTGGGTGGATGCGGCTACTGCTTGTCGGGCTCTGGCGAATGGGGAGGGAAGCTCTGTTGTGTGTGGTGATGGTTGTGGTCGGCATGGGAGAGGAGCTGAGGTGAACGGCAGTGGGAAGGTCGGTGAAATACTGGGGACGAGTTGGAGGGTGACTGTTGGTATCTTTGAGCGAAGAGGAGAAATGGGTTTTATGAAATGTAGAAGGACAGCTCGACAATTATAATTTTTGCTGAAACGTGTTAAGTAGTGAATTTTAAACAAATTGATCTTGGACCGTGCATAAAGGAATGGTAACGGTCACAACACAGAGAGATACAGCTGTAAATCAATAAAGTAAATTGTTAATGTGGTACCCGTGCTTGTTTCAAACTTTGAAACGTACAAGAAAACAAAAGGTCACGGATCCGTACCGATACAGTTACCGGTTTCGCGGATTTCACTGTGAACCGGACTTCAAAATACAGAATTGAATATATCCTAGAGATCAGCACGATGAGACGATCAAAACGGTATACAGATACTAGTGGTACGATCATCCGATCGAAAGTCAATAATCGGTACCAGAAATGCTGCTATTTTGCCAGAATTAAGATCAACGGAACAGTAGAAGTCTAAATTTGGAAAAACGAATTTCGCAGTCTGATTCAGAATGATCTGAATAAATTTTCTCCTGTTGACATATTTTGGTTTCGGAAAACTTTTAAATTCACTGTTATTAACCGGTTTGATTTGAAATGAAATTTCACAGGAAAATAAACTTCAATATTATCAGATGAAAATTTACCGGTTGCTATATTAAAATAGACGTATTCCAAATAGTAAATTTTTATTTTCAAATTTTATTGTTTAAAATTTCACAAATTTCCAGTTAAATATACTTTTAAAACCATATTTTTTTGCGGGTCGTTACACTCTCCCCCACTCAAAACTTTTCGTCCCCGAAAAGGAAGGAGGTAGGAGAATAGAATAACCAGAAATAAAAGTAGATTGAAAGTCAAGATTAAACAATAAATTTGAACTATCTAAATTTTACTTAAATTTGAAAACTTCATTTGAAATTCGATTATCTTTAATACTTTAATACTTTCAAAAACCAATTATTTAAAATTTCTTGCTTCCTTTATAAATACCATTTATATGTTTAAACAACACCTTTATAAATATATGAAAACTATTTGAAAACAATTATTTACATTAATACTTATATTTACAAAGAAGCTATTTGAAAACATTAAATCATAATTCATAAATTTATTAATTTATCTCAAGACACTTTCAAATATTATTAATAAATCAATAATTATTTCTTTAAATATGTTGTATTTAATTAATAACTCAAAATATTTATAACACTAAAATTTCTATTAAACCATGTAGTATATAAATAAACAATATTTAAAGGGATATAGTCAACAAGGAGAAGAGGGACTTGGAAAAACAGAATATAGGTGAATAAATAAAGGTGAGCAGATAAGATAGATTCAAAAGATTAGTATCGGGCATGAATAATTAATTCAAACCATTAGGATTTCAATTTCAAATATTAATTCAAAATTTCTTTATTGGAAATACCTTTATAATAAAATACCTTTATAGTCGAAATAAATTTCCTTTCGAAAATACTTTTATAACTCGATGTTTCAACAAGTTTATCCTTGTTCCTGTAGACTCTGGTAGTGCGTTGATCAGGCGCAAAACTAGAATTCTCCAGGTACTTGGTAGACCTGTTTCAACACCCAGTGAAAATACTGGAAAACTTTTAAAAACAGATATGGAAAGTACAATCCAATCAAAACACAAACAAAACCTTTGTCTAACCATGGTTCGCAGATACACAATGGTTACGCCTGGATCCCCCAGGAAACAATCCATATCCGTAAGCTTTCTCAGCCCTGCGAGTTACGCCATGATGACTAGTAGAATGCAGGATACACAATGGTTACGCCTGGATCCCCCAGGAAACAATCCGTACCCCTAGGCAAGACTCAGCCAAGCATTTGCGCTACTATTCGCGACCTACACAGATTGCAGGATACACAATGGTTACGCCTGGATCCCCCAGGAAACAATCCGTACCCCTAGGCAAGACTCAGCCAAGCAGTTGCGCTATGCAGTCACGAGAGAACGATAAGACCATGGGTAACGCCATGGAATTCGAAGGACACTCGAGTATCATATCCGGAAAACCAAAATCAGAGAGAATAATATCGATAGAATGAATCCAAGATGTGGCCACAAATCGGATATCAAGCAGAAGGCACTTTCCATATCTTTACTTCGAAAATATGTATCATATAGTACCCTTTCAAATCACTTTCAAATATCGTACTTATATAAAATCCATTATATATAAGATTTAAATTTTCAAATCAAATACTTTCCAAAATCAATAGTATATCAAATCATACTTATATAGACTTCAATTATATAAGATTTCACTTTCAAATTGAGTACCTCTTCAAATCTATAGTTTTCGAATCAATTTCATACTCATACAAATCAATTTTATATAAGTTCGACAACTCCCAAATCAAGTATTTAGTAACATAAGGTTCTCAATTTCAATTTGTTTCAATATCAGTTCAATTTCAAAATCATATCTGATTTCACCAAATTATTTCTTCTCAAATTAATTATCTTTAGTTTCAAAGTTTCCAAAATAATAGATTTAGAAAATAAATCCAAATTTCCAAATCAATATAATTTAAGTCAACCAAATCGTTTCCATAATCAAATGTTTTCAAAATCATCTTATACTTACGTAAGGTCTATCTTATATAAGGATCAAAATTTTCAAAATAAATATCGCTGTATGAAGAGCCATATGGGATTGAATATCTTTGCTTTTATGGGTTATATATATTCGTAATTTAAATTGGAAATTTTCTTTTAGTAAGCAAAGATATTCTAACTCGACAGCTTTCAATTTCAGCGTCAATGATATTAGGATATAAGGTGTACATACGTCATCGTTTCGCAAAATTACATTTGATCGCTCGCTCGATCACACAAGTTCGCTTTCGAACTAGTATTGTCCATTCGATTTCCCTAATGAGGACTTCGATATGGTTTCTCGACTAGAAGCCATCAGTCTCCTTGCATAGCCATATACTATGATAGAGAATTCTAGAATCAAGCCCAAAATCCATATCAAATATTCGCCATCAAGAATCGAATGAAAAATCCTAACACGAAATGGTGTAATTCACCTCGAACTTGTGTACTCAAACTTGGATCAAATTAATTATGCGAATAAAACAGCATACGTACAACTTATATATTTATTCCAACTTGTTAAATATATAGTTTCATAAAGATGTTACTAAGTTAAAACATTTAAGCTAAATTTTATTCAAAATATATTGAAGACGAAATTCTTTTCAAAACATTTCAAATCTCAATTTCATATTAGAAAAAATTAAAATTTCCTTATTCATTTACTTAACCAAACAGTTTTAACTTATTTAAATCATATTACTTTATACTTAAACATTCAAAACAAATTTATATACTTTATCAAATAATTCATACTTTCAAAAAAAAAAAAAAAAATTTTTAGCTTTGAAAAGTTAACCTTGATTTGGAAGTGCTCGAACCTTCGAAATAGTTGAAGAAATCATTTTCAAATTCAAGAGTTGGAAATCAACCAATCAGTAAATCAATTTCAAAAGATAGGTTTCAAATTCGAAACTAAAGGACTGAACACCGGCTTACTTCAAATCATTTCAAATATACATACATATATCTTTCGAATATCAAATATTACTTCGGAATTTGAAAATCAAAACTGGTTTCACAAAATCACTCGCGTAGCAATGCTACTAAAGTGGCCTCTCCCCCACTATGAAACTCGAAAATCAACGTCGATGATGCGTGCACTCATCACCGAAATTATTTTCCAACGACATAAGTGAGTTCTGGACTTTTATTTTTCTCAAACTTCTTTTGAAATTTCTTCGAAACTCATTAAAATCATTGAAACATTTCTTATTCGGAAAATATTTTTAAATCATACTATTATTATATATTTCAAAATCTTAAAACCAATTTCAAAATACCGGAGTTCAATTCTCGAATTTCAAATTTAAAATCCTTTAGTTATAAATCATTTTTAGATAGATCAATTTCTTATATAATTTTTTTAAAAATCCTTTCGAAAACCTCAAATTCTTATTTTAAAAGGGTATATAATCCTTATCGAAAACATTTCAATTTTATATATAGAATAAAATCATACTTATCAAAATAATAATTTCGGTTTAGAAAACAATTTCTAGAATACAAAACCCGATTTTCAAAGGATGATTTGAGAATGGATTTCAACAAAGATAGAGATTCAAATTAGAGGAACTCTAATCAAATAAAATTTCTGATTCGAAGATAGGCTTGAACGAAGATGAGACAATTAACTTACAAAATAGGAGATGGATATACTTATACAAGTCGCGGGCGACCTTAACCGGGTCAACCGTGACTTCAGGAACAAGATCGATGCAGAAACCTAAGGCAAATCGACATTCGATTTCCAAAGATAGAATTCGGCATATCAGGAGATAGCAGCATCTAAACCGAGTGATATATAAATCTTCGGTGAATCAATGCCAATGGTAAAGGAGTTCCACCCCTTTACAATCATTCGAAGATTGGCGGGATCGCCTATTCTTATAGAGATCATTCGAAGTGGAGTTATGGGATACTCCAGAATCAAAAGAATACAAATAGGAAGAGGCAAGAATGAATTTTTGGAACCGCAAGGAACGTTCCAAAGTTCAGAGGAAATTGAGTCAAAAGGAAGAGATTCAAACTCGAACGAAAGTGATTCTGTAAATAAATTTACAATATATGCTAAGTTTTGCCTAGAGCCAAAGCTCTGATACCAACTGTAACGACCCGGTATTTTGTACCATTCAAATCGACAATAAATCCACACATGTCTGACTTGAATAATTCAAAATATCAGATTGTAATAAAAATTTGGCAAAACTCAGCATATACAGTAAATAAATCAATCACATAATCACAGACACAGAGTAATACAATAATACGCAGCGGAATAGATAAAATAGTAGTTCATGAAGCTACTATATAAATATCAGAGTTAAAATAAAATACAACAGAATATCCCAAATACAGTGAAGTCTTCAGTACGAATAGACGACCTCTCTGAACAAATCAACTGGAAAGCTGAAAGCTGAATCGATGGTTGGACTTCCAAACGAAGCTCCAAACTCCAAAGGTGAGTCTCAATTGCTGTATCACTCGGTCTGACCCGAGCGTAAAGCAAAACACAAAACACTCGAGTCAGGATTAACATTCTTATATAAATAAATCCAACTCAAGTGAAATATCAATTGAAATACGAGTAACTTAAAGAATGTTGGGATAACCATCCTCTAAGGATCTTTAGAACTATCTACAAGGTGGAAATATACATTTTAACACCGAGGTCATTTCAATTAAATTTATACTTCAAAACCCAAATATCATTTCATTTCAAATATATCTATTTTCCAAAATAGTGTATATATATATTAAATGATTTGAAAAGTAAAGTATTTAATTTCCTCAAGTCTAGCAAATCGATTCAAATCAACTTCAAATTCCAAATTCAAATTTATTCAAAGCTCAATTCATCAATTTTAATTCATTTCTAAACAGATCATTTAAATTTTCAATATATTTCAAAGCTTTAATATTCAACATTTTCAAAGTTAAATTTAACAGTTTCCTATAGCTCTTGATTTAACTTCATTATTATTTAATCAGGGAATATTCACTTAATAAATTCAATATCATTTAACTAGCCTTAAATTACATTTTTGCTAAATATTTCCTTAAACTTTATTTAAACAAGAAATATTCATTAAATTACTTATAAATCAAACTCAAGTTATAAATCATATCTTACATCTCAATTTCAATGAGTTTCAAATCGGTTTAATTAAATAAATTTTTTTTTTTTTATACAATTTCGACTAAATTCAAATTATCTTTCTAACCTTAACTTATTCAAATTATTACCAAAATCTATTTTGAAATATATTTTAAATACTCAACATAATATATGTATTTAAATCTATCATTCCCATTTATATATGATAATTTAAGGCTCAACATTTATTAAAACCATATATTTCTTTCCAAAACCATAGAATTCATTTATTTTTTTTATATATTTATATATATATGGACCAACGGTGTCTGTATATATATTTAACATATGGTTAAGTGATACGGATATTTATCATTTCAATCCGAAATTTAAATATATACGGGTAGATATCATTTCGACCCGTAATCCCAATTTCAATTCAAATGAAAATCGCTTGGGTTTATCATTTCAACCCATAACGATTTTCTCCTATTCTAAAGTCCGTTCGGGTATGTATCATTTCAACCCATAGTGAATTCTATACTAACAGGGAACTTGCAGAGTGATAACAGATAATATAAATTACAACAACAGGCATATATCATCAATAATAATAAAACAGATACTGGTGTCAGATGTCACGGGTGAACAGTTACAGATGATAGTAATAACAGACATATAAATACTAGATACTGGTGTCAGATGTCACGGGTGAACAGTTACAGATAATAGCATATATAACAATTTAAATAACTACAGCATCATATTTCAATTGTCGTTTCAATTGAAATCAAATTTAATAAATACAAGAATGTTAATCGTGAGTGATTGCTCACCTTCCGAGGCTAGAGATGAACGAGAATGGGGTGAGTTGCGAATCCAAAGCAGGGTCAGATAGGCACGAATTTGACGATCAAAGCTGATGACAAGAAATCGTCGAAATCAAATCAGAATTGGATCGATAAAGATATGTATAAAACTTAACAGAAATTGAATGGTTTAAAACCTATGTATAATAAATTATATAACTTACTTATATATACACTTATTAAAATTTTCAAATCAAAATTTATTATAAAATCAATATACATAATCAAACAGCAAATGCCACTTGCAACTTACATTTATCTTAACCCATAACCTAACCTTATATATATAGTAACCTTTTTTAAAAATATATTCTAACCAACAATACTTAAAGCAGTCATTAAAGTACGTATTGAATAAAATATACATGTTAGACATAACCAATATTACCTATTTATATATACACAGACACTTACCAGAACTTGTACAAATATATGATATGCGATTGTAAAAGCAAGAACAAATATATATATATATATGTCTACTCAACAAAAATGCAAACTGAAATGAACAAATATCTAATACGCCTAACATATATAAACAACATATTGCACTGTCGGCTTTTAAACCTATATAAACTGGTATATGTTAACTTTTTTTTATATACATTAAAACTAACATAGACTTTGGAATCCCAACATATATACAGGCTTAAACTAAGCGAACGGAAAAATGCAAGCACTTATAATATATGTATGTTGTTGTAAAGCTTTTTAAACAAGATTTTTAATGCTCGAACTATCAAATTTTTTTTTTTTTAACAAAATTTATATGAAACGTATGCAACAACAGAACATCTTTAATGTCACATACACATTTTAAAATAACCTTTAACTGTTACAACTTTTATATTCAATAGATATATCGTATAAATCTAATATATAAAATATAGAAACAAACATTCCTAAAACTTTAAAATCTTACTATATATATATATATCACAGATTATATATTATATACTAATCTAACTTATACAGGCAACAATAAATAGTATCAATATAAACCTATACATACTAGATAAACACATATATATTAATATGCCAATACTCTAAAGTCAGACTACATATATATAGGCTTATCCATATACTTTTCAGAATGTTATTATATATGTATATCTGGATATATACACCTATACTACTTAACAGACTATGAATAAATATATATACAACAGATAAAATATTAGATACTACTATAACTTATATGCACAAACTTGACAGGACCATTTACCTATATAACTAACATGTAACTCGATATATAGCTAACAATGTATATACTGACAAGGAAGAGTGAAAATTTCTAAACTCGATATACACGTATACTATGGAACCAACAGTGTAAATATATACTAATATGTGAACTTCTATGCATATTATATTTAAAACAATATTTAAATAGGTAAATATGTTACTAGACACACGAAATAAGAAAGTAACGAATACATAAGAGAAGAGGGAAGGCTTACGGCGAAGGGAAGAAAAGAGGCAGGCAGCACTTCGTGAGGAGGAGAGGCTCAGGCGGAGGATAGGTGAACGTGGGTGGAATGGGTATACGGCCATGAAGTAAGGAATGGTTCAAGCAAAAGCTGGGCAGGAAGGCTATGCTCTAGGTAAAGTGGTGGTCTCGAGTGATGGGTTCTCGGTTGGGATGAAGGGGAACTGGGCGGAGGCGTTTGCACGGCGAAGGGAGGCTCGGGTCGTGGGTGGATGCGGCTACTGCTTGTCGGGCTCTGGCGAATGGGGAGGGAAGCCCTGTTGTGTGTGGTGATGGTTGTGGTCGGCATGGGAGAGGAGCTGAGGTGAACGGCAGTGGGAAGGTCGGTGAAATACTGGGGACGAGTTGGAGGGTGACTGTTGGTATCTTTGAGCGAAGAGGAGAAATGGGTTTTATGAAATGTAGAAGGACAGCTCGACAATTATAATTTTTGCTGAAACGTGTTAAGTAGTGAATTTTAAACAAATTGATCTTGGACCGTGCATAAAGGAATGGTAACGGTCACAACACAGAGAGATACAGCTGTAAATCAATAAAGTAAATTGTTAATGTGGTACCCGTGCTTGTTTCAAACTTTGAAACGTACAAGAAAACAAAAGGTCACGGATCCGTACCGATACAGTTACCGGTTTCGCGGATTTCACTGTGAACCGGACTTCAAAATACAGAATTGAATATATCCTAGAGATCAGCACGATGAGACGATCAAAACGGTATACAGATACTAGTGGTACGATCATCCGATCGAAAGTCAATAATCGGTACCAGAAATGCTGCTATTTTGCCAGAATTAAGATCAACGGAACAGTAGAAGTCCAAATTTGGAAAAACGAATTTCGCAGTCTGATTCAGAATGATCTGAATAAATTTTCTCCTGTTGACATATTTTGGTTTCGGAAAACTTTTAAATTCACTGTTATTAACCGGTTTGATTTGAAATGAAATTTCACAGGAAAATAAACTTCAATATTATCAGATGAAAATTTACCAGTTGCTATATTAAAATAGACGTATTCCAAATAGTAAATTTTTATTTTCAAATTTTATTGTTTAAAATTTCACAAATTTCCAGTTAAATATACTTTTAAAACCATATTTTTTTGCGGGTCGTTACAATGTTTAAAATGGTTTGTATTGTGTGCATGTGTGTTTACAATAGTGTTATGGTATTTCGAATAACTTTTAACCAATGAAAAATCGATATTTTGAAAAATAATTTCTGGTCATATTTACTATTTCTCTATGAACTATATATATTGGTAAACAAATTTTAAAAATGATTTTATTATCATTAGTTATTATTTAAAATAGTTTTATTTGTTAATCAAAATTCATTTATTAATTATTTATAAATATAATTAAATATTCATTTAAATAGCGATTAAATTTTGGGTCGTTGTAGTAATACATGCACTTTATTTATATTATGTAAACATAAATAAAAAACAATAATAAAAGTATTATTGTAGAAACAAAATATTACTTTATTTCATAAAAAATTACTTTACCAACAATAATATAGTAAAATGGAAAAAAAATTAAACAAATTGCATCCTTTATAGAAAATCCACTATATAATGAAGTGACCACTTTTTAGTTGTGTCATAAAAGAATATTTGTATGTACGGCGAGTAGAAAACTTCTTTAATAGTTGCATCTAAAGATAATTCAACCATTTAGTGCAAGTTTTCACATTAATTCAACATTTGAACATGTTCATTTTTCGGGTCATTACTACTTAATGACCATGTAATTTAAAGTAACATAATTTAGGCAATCACATCCAAAAACTCATAAAATAATAGACTTATTAGTTAAAAATGAAAAAACTTCTAAGAAAAGTGTATTTATTGATTGATTATCAACAAACATGTGTTGTTTAGAACAAACATAATAAAAAAACACATTTTATGTGATATTAAAAATTTCAAAGAGATCATAAATAACCCCATAAGAGTAGTATAAATGGGGTGCTCACATATAAGCTCAAGGATTCAATCATTGCCAATTACATATAACTATGGGAACTAAACCAAGTTCTAAATAAAGCCTTTGAAACCACATACTTTAAGTGACATTTAGTAGTTAAGTTTATAAAGGGTGTCTCTGTAACGACCAGCCTTTCTTACTTCGAAAGACGAGCCATAAGGGTAAAAGAAAATGAAAGCTAAGAAGAAACTACACAATCACATAATCTCATAATGCAACAGAACAATATATATTGCTCAACATAATATATTACAAATTCATACATCTGAGTCATACTAATACATATTCTACTCTATGATAGTTATAACAGCCTATCCCTACCTAGAAAATACAATATACATTTAACACAATGGAAAACAAGGTAATAACTAGCTATCGATGAAGCCACCTACTCCAAGCTCCTCCAAAATAAATCTATGGAAAATCCGAACTACTTGGTTGCCCATTTAAATTTAAGCACCAAAGAGTTTAGGAAAAGGGAAAATAAACTCTAGGTTTGACATGGGTCTGGTGTGAGTAAAGCATAAATCTTTAACTTTATAAAAACCTTTAAATCAAAGGCATGTTGTAAGATCACGCTGCATATAAACACAGATGAGTTTTACCTTACGATAACCAAAACATTTGTATATAAAATCCAGTGATATTATAATAATGTCTAGGTGTCAAAGTAAAATATGAGTATAGCTCAAATGCTTGCATCTCACATTTCAACATAGTTGGGTACATCGAAAACCATAAAGGCGCATATTGGAGAATGGATTCCATACTATGACATGTTAAGGAACTACCTTCCCATGGTACATCTCTAAATAAAATGCATTGGGGTCTGACAAGAACATCTTGTACCTCTGCCACATAGGACTGGCCTACCACTTGACTAGTAGGTCCAAATATCATAACCCCATTTTGGGCCCCGAAGCAGACATGAGTAAATAGTAATCGATCTAGATTTGGGATGACCATACCCTGATGGGAGCGACCCACATGGCTCTGCCGCATGCCCAATTTGTGTCATTTCCCGGTTGATGAGTGTGACGCCCCACCTCTATACTCACGCCAGCCAAGGACACTACGAGGTAATGTCGTTGACTAGCGCGAAGAATAAGGCTCTTGAGGAGCGACCATCTGTGTAATTGCTTTGTGCGAGTACCGATATGTCAGATAGTATGACATGCATTTCATTTCAAGAGGAAATCCGACATATCAAATACAAACTCAAAGGTACTACACAGTGGCTATGTGTTCTTCGGAAACAGATATAGAAATAAGCATAACACAAATCAGTCACAGATATTCATATCACAAAGGCGGAAATAGATATGAATATATCAGATGAAAGTGTACATCAAAATAGTGGTCATATAAGATCCACTACATCACAAAAGAATAGGTACAAGTGCTAGACAAAAGTATGTGTATACATAAAGGAGTCTCTATCTCGAATGTATAATAACAAAAACTACTAATCTAAAGTAGTTAGCCAAAAAATCAGATGATGGTCCCTGATAAGAAGTCAAGTAGAAGCACCTGAAATACCTCGATCTGACCCGAGTATTATTTAAGAAGAAAAATAATAAACGGGTCAGTCTAGCTATAAATATAATATAAAATGAGATAGGATAAGAGATATGACAAAAACGTATGATAACAATAATGCCATACTGTGACAAGTATACATCAGATAACAACAAAAATCATACAATATCTCAAATATTCTCAAACACTAAAAAGAATGCTATATTCTTTAAATTATTCACCAAAACACAAATATTGATAGAGGTTATCAATGCATATCATAAAAATTGGTGAAACACAAATTCTAGAAATCAAGAAATCACAAAAGGGGGAGGCCTATCACAAACGGGAGCATGAAAACTCACCAACACGTGTATCACAAACGGGTCACTATCCCATGGTCGCTAACCATAGAGCCGGTGCAACGGCGTAGTGCAATAACGGTATGCTCGTGGAACCTGAAACTCAAATGAGTTGGAACAACGACGTAGTGCAATAACGGTACGCCCGATGAACCCAAAACTCAAATATTTTGGAACAACAACATAGTGCAATAACAGTATGCCCGATGAACCGAACTCCATAAAGCCCACAGGTCGCTAGCCTATAAAAATGAGACGAAGCTCAATAGAACGGGGTATAGTCCCCCATGCGGACAAAGAGACATCGCATATCGCTAGTCTAAACCATAAAATGATCATCATTGATCAATAAGAAGTGTTAATTACACTAAGCTAGTAAATATATGAGTTTAGCTTCATGTCCCATAATCACTAGCTTAACTTAAATATTTAGGAATAGATTGTAGATTTCCACTCGAAAATTGTTACAAGAGTTCAATCGAACAAGTCCAAGAATTAACCGACGAAGTAAACGCAAGCGTTTCATACCACTTGTTTTGCTAAGCCGTTTAATTAGGTTTCTCAAACGAATGAGGTAAAGGTTTGTATATACTAATAGATTGGAAACAGATTTAAAAACGAGTTTTGTATTAAAAATGGTATTTGTTATCCTGCCTTTTGGCAAGTCCAGGATACCAAGAGATTGATTGAAAACCAAATGTCGCTCGTCATGGATATCGATGAATTTTGTCCAAGTCCGGATCGAGCTACGATTGATAGGACATGATCAGAAAAGCTAAGAGAACCAACATTCCAAATTTCAAGTCAATCCGAGTTCATACGATCAAGTTATGATGGATGCAAGGTGAAGGGAAAAGCATGTTTTCGTATCCATCAGTAAGTCCCATTTCGTACCCATCAAGGAGCAGTGGTTCGTACCGATGAAGTTAGCCATGTTTAGAATCCATCGAGTTCGTATCGATGGACTTCGTGTCCATCAATGGTCCTCACTTCGTATCCATCGATTTCGCATCGATCAGAATGGCCAGGCCCACGTGTCAATGAACTTCGTATCGATCAGCCTTCAGCCAGAGAGACTTGTTCGAATCCATCAGTAAGACATCCGCTTCGTAACGATCACCTGACGTTAACTTCGCATCCATCAGGGGTTCAGTGCTTCGTATCCATCGTGGGACCACGTTCGTACCCATGAGCAAAGGCTTGTTCGTATCCAACAAGTCAACAGACTTGGGTGACGTGTTATCCCTCGAAGCGAACGAGGCAAGATATATGGAGTCGAAGCGGTCAACACGGAGCGAAGACCGGATCGAAACGAAGTGCGTGCGCCACATCATCTCAAGAACATGTGCAGTCATCGACATGAAGGGATCGAGTCGAAGCCATGGAGATGAACCAAGCAGCCTTCGTGAAATTCAATTTCGTATCGACTGTATCTCCTGATCCACTGATCCAAATTCAATGAAACTTTCACAGAAGCTTGCATACACACTAAGGAATGTCTTTGCCAAATTTCAGCTCGATTGGACATCATCTTGATCGATACGAAATGGATTCGTATCGATCACAGATCGAGGCGAAACTTTCTGTAAACGGTCGCGTGGGTCCCCTCACATGTCAGAATGAGTCTCCCGAAGTTTGAGCGAAATATCAGCCTCCTACGCCTATAAATAGCACCCCAGAGCCTACAGAAGAGGGATCTTTTTTATTCTAAAGCGTCCAGACTCTGCCGGATCGAGATTTGCACCTTATTCTTACTATTGAATTCGAATTCTAAGCTATAATCCGCTGTTGTTCGCTGTAATCGCTTGTGATCATTGAAAGAGAATTAATAAAATCATAAAAACTTCTTAGTGGACGTAGGCAACAGGCCGAACCACTCTAAATTGCTTGTCTGCGTATTTACATTTCTGTTTGTTGGAGTTTTTGTTAGATAATCTTCATTTTCAGTTTATCTTCTTCACTTTTATCTCTTCAAAAACTTCCGAAGAGTGTTGTGCCCATTTTGGTACAAACACTTTGGTGCTTTCACTGTGAACAAACGAGTTTTTTCTCCTGCTCCTTGGATCTACCATCGACACCGGATTGCATAAATCCAAGAGGAAGATCCAGATCTCTAATCCGGAATCCTTCCATCTTATTCAGATTTGCGTAAAGTCTAGGAAAGGACTCCACCACTCAAGATGGTTAGCACAAGAACCGCCTCTACAGCTGTTGATCAAGAAGGTCGGGATAGGCAAAATCCTACACAACAGCCGCCATCCAATCAAAACAACACTGCTCACTCAGATCCGTCCGGACCAGTCTCCAGACAAGAGTTCCAAGTGTTGCTCCAAGAACTGACTCAAAGTCGGCAATAATTGACTGAACAGTTGCGTGCTAACGCTGAATTGACCAACCAATTAAACCGCCGAAGGCGCAGGAGGACCAGGAGAGATGATGTTTCCCACTCGTCCACTGAAAGTTCTGCTTCATCTGACTATCACAGAAGATCTACACGTCCCCGATTGGACGTGAGTAACACACAAGCTACCGGATATCAACCTGCCTTGACCGTAGGACAGTTGAGGGTTGGGCCGTCAACCAGCTTCCAGACCGGGCCCTCGTCACGGGGAGGTGCTGCTCCACAGTATACCACGGATAATCGCACTACAACCGCCGCGGTAGAAACAAGGGTTGATACCCGAAATCTGTTAGATCCGAATAATCAGCAACGTGGGCGTACTCCAGAGCCATACATCCCGAAAGACGCCGAGCCAAGGAGGCGAGACATGGGCTGTCGACAGCGTCCAGTCCAAACTCACACTGTGGAACCCAACCACACCTTAGCTCAGCATGCACAGAATGCAGCGATGCCCGATATTTCAACCATGATACGTCAGATGATTCGCGAAAGTCAAGGGCTTACCAATGACGACTGGGGAATCTCCTGTAGTCATATTCCTTTCATAGACGAGATTTTATATGCTGACCCCCCTCGGCGATTCAGAATGCCAACTCTCCCGATGTACGAAGGAAGTAGTGACCCCAATCAACATATTTTGAAGTATGAGTGGTCAATGAGCGCTGCAAGTGCTGATGATGCAGTGAAATGCCGAAGTTTCCCCATCTCTTTGGGAGGAATCGCAACAATGTGGTTTACAAGGTTGCCACCTAGGTCTATCTCTTCGTTCGATCAACTGGCTAAGAAATTTATCGAACAATTTAGTATGCATGTTGCTAGACCTAAAGACGTTAACACCCTGTCTAGTGTCACCCAAGCTCCTGGGGAAACACTCAGGCGTTATTTGGAAAGGTTCCACGCGGCATGTGTGGAGATTAGTAATCCCAACGATAACTCAATCTTGATGGCTTTAACCAAAGGGATCGATCCTGATTCTGAATTTGGAAATTGGCTAGCTGGGAAACCACCCGCATCGTTGGACCGTTTCTACTCCAAAGCCGCTCAATTCTTACGGCAAGAGGACGCGAAATAGTCTAGGAAGCAGGACGATGTGAGTCCCAGGAGTGAAGGGATACAAAGTAACGTAGCAGTTAAGCAGTCCGGTGAGAGTTCCGGAAAAGTTCAGTTAAATATACAGAACAAACAGACCCAGCCGCGAGGCAACAGTGGTCAGGATAAGAAGAGAGATCAGAATCGAGGCCCACGACGTAGGGCTCTGATGTTCGATAGTTACACGCCGTTGAATACATCATTGGAAAACGTGTATCTACAGACTTGCAACATTGTGCAATATAAGAAGCCTGCTCCGAAGTCCTCGTCGGAGAGGCAGATTCAAACAGGAAAGTTTTGTAGATTTCACGAGAGTTATGGCCACAATACCAATGAGTGTCGACATTTGCAGGACCTCATTGAGAAGTTGATCAGAGAAAGAAAGTTAGATCAGTTTGTGCGGGCTCCGCAGTCTGGTGGTGTGGGCCCGTCAAATCAAAATCGTGTGCAAAATCAAGAAAGACAGGAAGAACCCGCTCGTACGGGCGGGAGGCTGGTTATAAATACAATAAGTGGTGGTCCCCACCCAGCAGACAGAAGCTGGAGGGAAATGGAGTCGTATGCTAACTCTATCAGGCATGCGGACTTTGAATGCTACAGTAATTGTGAAGACGAGGCTCCGGCCAAACAACAGAAGATAATGTCTGATGATATGATATTTAGAAGCCGAGATGCTGATAAGGTTGAAGCCCCCACAATCAATCCACTGGTCATATCTGCCCAGGTTGGTCCTGCTTGGATGAAGAGGATCCTGGTTGACAGTGGGAGCTCTGTAAACATCTTACTTAAACATGCTTATGATTTAATGAAAATGGAAGCGAAGGACTTAAAACCTTGCCAATCTCGAGTCCACGGCTTCAATGGAAGTGCTACAATACCCACTGGAATAACGGAACTACCAGTGGAGTAGGGGGTTGGAGAACGCCGGAGAGTCCGGATGTTGCAATTTGTCGTTTTGGACATTGATTCACCTTATAATGCATTTTTGGGCCGACCAGCCCTTGCACAGTTCAGGGCAGCCATTGCCCCATGGTGCTTGACTCTGAAGTTCCCCACTGATCATGGGGTCGGAGTCGTTCAAGGAGATCAGGCAGCAGGGAGGGCCTGCTATGTTGCTGAACTAAGAGGAGTACAGCGGAAGGAGAAAGGAAAGGGCATAGAGGAATCTCTCTGCGTCCGTTTTGTTGATAATTGACAACTAATGCCTAGGCCCCGGCCCGGGCACCATAACCAATTCCAGAAAGATCTTGACCCTAGAGACAACGAAGACAAGGACGAATCTAAAGAGAATCAAGCTTCCCCGGCCAAACTGACTGTGGACGTCCCAATCAGTGAGGGTAATGATTCGAGGATGCTAAAGGTTGGATCTCAACTGGGCAAACAGACACAACAGGAATTGGTTGAATTTCTTCGGGCAAATCTCGACGTTTTCACCTGGATGCACTCTGATATGTGCGGAATTTCGCCGGACATCGCAAGTCACTCCTTGAACATTGATCCGCGGTATGTCCCGGTTAAGCAGAAAAGGCGTGGTATGGATCTAGAGAGATCTGCCACCCTTAAAGAAGAGGTTGATAAGTTACAATCAAATGGTTTCATCCGAGATGCTTTGTATCCAGAATGGGTGTCAAATCCTATATTGGTTCGAAAACCGAATGGAAAATGGAGAACTTGCATCGACTACTCTGACTTAAACAAGGCTTGTCCAAAGGATAGTTTTCCACTTCCTTGAATTGACCGGCTCATGGATTCAACAGCTGGGCATGAGTTATTATCTTTCATGGATGCTTATTCTGGCTACAATCAAATACCTATGCATTTTCCTGATCAAGAACATACCAGTTTTGTGACCGATCTGGGACTCTACTGCTACAGAGTCATGCCTTTTGGTCTAAAAAATGCTGGAGCAACATACCAACGCATGGTCAATTGAATGTTCGCCAGCCAGATCGAGAAGACCATGGAGGTCTATGTGGATGACATGCTAGTGAAATCTCATTTCTCCACAGATCACGTCAGAGATTTAGATTCGATGTTCTACATCCTTCGGGAATATGGAATGAAGCTCAATCCATTAAAATGTCACTTCGGTGTCGCCTTTGGAAAGTTCCTCGGGTTCATCGTCAACGCTCGAGGGATAGAAACAAATCCCGAGAAGATCTTGGCCATAAGAAACCTGCAAACCCCAAGAACCATAAAACAAGTCCAGAGTCTCAACAAGAAAGTAGCAGCACTGAGCAGGTTCATTTCAAAATCCACCGATAAATGCATTCCTTTCTTCGATCTAATCCGGAAAGGGAAGCGAAACTTTGAATGGACCATGGAGTGTGAAGACGCATTCCGATCGCTGATTCAACATCTTTCCACACCACCGATCTTGTCAAAGCCGATTGACCACGAGCAATTGTACCTTTATCTGGCAGTATTAGAGCATGCAATCAGCGTTGCTTTCGTTCGGGAAGAAGACTGAGTGCAGAAACCAGTCTACTATGTTAGTAAACGGCTAACAGGAGCTGAAAGAAATTACCCAAGACTAGAAAAACTGGCTTATTACCTGGTCATTGCCTCAAGGAAGCTTCGACCTTATTTCCAAGCTCATTCCCTTACTGTGTACACCGATCAGCCGTTACGACAGGTCCTCACGCGGCCTGAGATGTCTGGTAGGTTACTCAAGTGGAACATTGAACTGAGCCAATTTGATATCACTTATGCTCCGCGAAGAGCCATTCAAGGACAAGTCCTAGCAGATTTTATAGCCGAATTTACTATTTCAGAGGATCTGCTTGAAATCACTATACCTCCTAAATGCATTTGGAAGCTGCACACCGATGGTGCATCAAACGATCAGTGTTCTGGTGCCGGAATAGTACTTGAAACTCCCGAAGGCCGGTCCATATGTTACGCTCTGAGGTTCGAATTTCGCGCAACCAACAATGAAGCCGAATACAAAGCTTTACTCGCCGGATTAAAACTTGCTTGCGATCTGAAGATTGTTGCTGTGCAAATCTACTGCGATTCCCAGTTGGTTGTATATCAAGTTCTTGGCGAATATCAGGCCAAGGATCGACGACTAGCTGCCTACCTGGCCCGAGTTCAAGAAGCATTAAATCAATTCGATTACTATGCCATTTACCATATACCCCGAGAGCATAATCAAAAGGCTGACTCACTAGCAAAACTGGCAAGTACAGGTGAAGCACAGCAAATGGGACTTGTCCCTGTCGAGACTTTGTCTTCCCCGAGCATTGATCAAATAGAAACGAATTTTGTGTTTGAAACTGCTCCCAGTAGAGAATCGTGGATGACTCCGTACCAAAACTACATAGAGAATGGGACATTGCCTGAGCGCAGAAATGAGAGAAGACAAATTCTACGAAAAGCTTCACGTTTCGTCATTCAGAACGGTGTTATGTATAGAAGAGGTTATTCTGTTCCTCTTCTCCGGTGTGTCGCGCATGATGAAATCAAACGAGTGTTACAAGACGTACACGAAGGAGAATGTGGCGATCACACCGGTGGACAAGCTCTCGTTAAGAAGATACTCCGATACGGATACTACTGGCCGACTGTGAACCGAGATGTAGCGAACTATGCCAGAAAATGCGATAGATGCCAGAAACACGCCCGAATTCCAAGAGCCCCACCTACCGAGATAACCCAAATGGTCAGTCCCTGGCCATTTGCAATGTGGGGCATCGATATCATCGGTACGCTACCTTTGGCCAAAGGTGGGGCAAGATATGCAATCGTTGCAGTTGATTACTTCACCAAGTGGGCTGAAGCGGAACCCCTTGCAACCATTACGACAAAGAAAGTAATAAATTTCGTAGTTCGCAACATTATCTGTCGATTTGGACTCCCGAATACCATCATCACCGATAACGGAGCCCAATTCAGTAGTACGGAATTCAAGAATTTCTGTCAATGGTTTCATATCCATAAAAAATTCTCGGCAGTTGCGCATCCTCAAGCAAACGGCCAAGTCGAGGCTGTCAATAAAGTCATAAAATCAATTCTAAAGAAACGACTGGAGAAGGCCGGTGGAAAATGGGTTGATGAACTTCCTATGGCCTTATGGGCCTATCGAACGACCCACAAGACTACGACCGGGCACACCCCGTTTTCCCTATCTTATGGCTCAGAAGCCGTTATTCCAATCGAGATGGAAGTGTCTTCCCATCGTGTGACTTACTATGATCCGAAAACAAATGCTATATTGCTTGCTGAATCATTGGATCTTCTGGATGAGAAGAGGGAAGAGGCTAATTTGAGAGCAGCCGCACATCAAAGTCGAGTCGCCCGATTGTACAATACCAAAGTTCGACCTCGAACCTTTGAACTCGGCGATCTCATCCTCAAGAGAATCTATCCGGTCCCTTCGCACATGAAACCAAATTGGGAAGGACCATACGTGATTACACAGAGACTTGGAGATGGCACATTCAAGTTATCGACCGTTGACGGTCTTACTTTCCCGAGGGCCTGGAATAGCGAGAGTCTCCGTCGCTATTACACTTGACAGGCTTTATTTATTTCATTATGTCTTTCCATTTAGCAATTTGTTTCTGCATTCGAAACTTGAATTCTGTAATAAGGCAACTGACTTTGCCGCATTTTCTTATTTCAGCAATAAAATGCCATCTCTTCGAGCCAGAGCTGTGATTCATTGAGTACGATGTACGACATCACGATGCACGGAGAGCTAAATCCCATCACACAGTGGGATTTATTCAAATAGACAGTGACTGTGATACGACCGGCCACTCACTAAGTGAAACTCGAGCTCGGGGGAAAGTCATTACACCGACATTAAACATGATTGATACATGACAATCCTATAACTAATTCCAAACTCCCAGAGTGTGAGCTGGAATATAAACATCGAACAAATACGGTCCCGAGGAGGATGGATCCCTCTGCCTAATGACCTCGACCGTATTGCAACTAAATACAGTTCCGAAGAGGGTGAACCTATCCACCTAACGACTTCGGCTGTACCCTAAACAAGCTCGAGGAGGATGGACCCATCTATCTAACGACCTTGCTTGTCGACTCAGGGTGGATGCGAATCAACCATCCACGATCCTGATTAATCCACCGTTCCCAGAGTGCGAACATAATCCAAGTGCCCAAACAAACGTGACTGACCGTTTGTCGGCCAACTCCATGCTCCCAGAGTGCGAGGTGGAGTATAAACTTTAAAATACAGTGTCGAAGGAAATGGATCCGTTCACCTAACGACTTTAACCAAGTTCGAGAGGGATGGATCTGTCTGTCTAACGATCTCACTTGTTGACTTTGGATGGATACGATCTAACCATCCATGACCCTGATACACCTTTCAAACTCCCGAAGTGTGAGTCGGAATGCGAACACTAAACTCCGATTTCCCGGAATATGGGATGGAGTATTAACGTCAACCCTAAGTTCCCAGGGTGTGGACGACCACTCACAAGATGACTTGTGTCCCCAGAGTGTGGACTAATACTTGAAAGCTTTCGATAGCTATCACTGGTTGCAAAAACGCAAGTGCAAACCCCCAGAGTACGGATGTAACCATCTATAAAGAAACAAATGAAGTTCGACCGCTCGATCCCCACTTACTGCGATCCCAGGCTGATCTTTACAACTCAACCCCAGAATTGGGGGCAGATGCAAGTGTTAATCACTACCTGAAACGAGTTAAAGTAATGCAAGTACACAGAACTGAGGTTCGAACGCTGCGACATTTAAACATAAAAGGAATAAAAGTTGAAACAAGAAGACAAAATTTTATTTCAACTAGTCAAGAGCGATGGCTCGTATACCAGCTTTTCCAAAAAATTCCTACTAGCGGGCGCCGAACCCGCATCTATACATGGCCTATGAAAGAAAAAAGATGACAAAATTCCGAACTGCAAAAGGGAATACATGCCCAAAAATAGTCTATCTACTCTTTCTTTTTTCTTAGCTTCTTCTTCGATGAAGAGCCGCTGGAGCAGCCAGTGATATTCCGCTTTGAGCCCTTTTCTTTGGGAAGACTGTCTCCGGATGGGGGCATGATGTCGACGTCCTCCTCCGAACTGGAGTCTAAGGCAATGCTTCCCGTAGGAGGAGTCGGAGGAACGGGATCTACAGCCGAAGGCGGGACTGGTGCACTGGTATCAACAAGAGTGCCCCCAGGGGATATCATCATAAGTGGTGTAGGGTCATGCACCGCTGCTCCGCTCCTTGAGCTGCCACCATGTGCTGCTGCCTCCATCTCGGCGTTAATTTCAGCCAGCATACTTGCTTCTCGGAGGGCTCGGGCTTCACTGTGTGCCGTGGTAGTTTGTGCCGAAGTATCTGAAGTGAATGAAAATCCACCCAAACCGAATGGTATATCCGCGAAGGGGTCACTCTGTCGACCAAGGAGCTCATTTATCATCTGTTCATCAGAAGAGATTGAGCTCCCCTGCGTTACTTCGACAGGCGCAACCGTCACAACAGAGGTCGCCTCAGAAATGATCGCTTCCTGCGCTTGGCATGATTCCTGGATTGCAGGAAGCGTAGTCGGGACGACTTCGGTCACTGATTAGAGAAAAGAAGCATTTGTTAGTATACATTTCTATACAAGTTCTTCAATCCAGATATACAAGAGGTTAGTTCGGAATACCTTCATCAGTTTGGCTGGAGGTCGTCTGAACGACTTCAGAAGGATGCTCCTTAATAGGAGATAGATGTGGCTGGTCCGGGTCATAGGCTGGTATAGGCTGAGATTCGATCATCGGAGTCGGCTCGGACTGAGATGGCATGACAATCTCGGAACTTGTAGTGTGATGCTCAACACCAGAGCCTTCTCCAACTTCTTGAGGTCGAGTACCGAGCCGAACCTTCTCATGAGAAATCATGGAGTCGTGAAGAACCTTCTTTTCATCATCATTGGGTATACGATTCTCCAGCTCAAATTCATCAAAGGCTTCATCGGGACGCCCCGATTTCTCCTCCTCAACCAGCAGATTCCAGGCATTATAAAGATTTGTCGGGTAATCATCGAGCCAGGTCAGGTCTCTATGCCTTAATACCTGGGAGTTGTAAGTGACTAGCAGCTCCTCTACCTCAGCCTCGATCCTGCCTTCCACCAGTCAGACCTTCTCACCAACCCCAGCTTCGATATCGCAGACCTTTTCCATAGCCGCGTCCCCCTCTTTCTGAAGCACCACCGCCTGATCACAAGCCTCTTGCGCAGAGATGTTTGCCGCATCTTTTTCCTTCATAAGATCGGAAAGCTTGGATTTAAGCTCATTAAGCTCTTTGAGGGCAGCGTCTCTCTCAGCAGTGATGGTGGTGTTCCTATGACCCATGTCTTCCATCGAAGTATAGTGCTCTTGTTTCATTCTAATCATGGCCGAGTTCGCGTCATCGTCCTTTTTGTGAGCTTCCATTTCAGATTTACGGGAAGACTCGGCCTCGGCGTTGAGCACCTGCATAATTCAGTCCTTTTGACCCAACTCCTTCTCCAGCTTTTCAATGACGGCAGCCCGATCAACTACCACTTTAGATGCTTTCCAAGCAGCCCTCGCCCACTCCTTGTACTGAAAGAATATGTCCGCAACATAATCATGGATAGTATTTTCAACCGTTGGCGGAATTCTCTTCAGGTGTGGGGGAAAGACGTATCCATCAAAGTAGATGTCGGGAAATTCCTTCCTCATTTGCGCGAGTTTGGCTGCTCCTTCCCCGGTCGAATCAGTCACGATTGGTGTAATGATCAAGGAGACAGCTATTTCGGTTCCACGCTGAGGGTCGGATCTAGGAATGTGAGAGGGTGGCTTGGGCCGTGAAGTTTCAGGAGGGCGCGTAACTGGAACTGTGGGCGGTACAAAGGTCCTAGGAGGAGGAGAGCGAGATCGAGACCAGCGTACATATCCCCTATCTCTATCCGACCTTTCCTGACTGGAATGCCCCGATTCGTAATCTCTATCTCCCTCTTTCCTTCGTGGTTCATAATAACGGCGCTTGTTGCGCAAACTGCCAAGCACAGAGCCGCGACCAGACATCGTACCTGAAAAGTAAAACAGGGAGGATTAGTAACCATTTATGATATGCGATTTGCGGTCAAAATTGTGTAGTGCCGTGAAGAGTGTATGGATGTGTAACCCCCCAGACCAACCAGAAGTGTCGACCACACTGGTAGTAAGAGACTCGCTAACATCGAGAGTATGTTGCAGTTCATCCAACCCGACATCATGCTGTGTGAACGCAAGGTCCGAAATTGGAAGGTCTGCGAGCCCTTCGAAGGAGCTTTCCGTCTGTAGGGGGGATGCTTCTGAGATTCTAACTCCAGAAAGGGGGCGATTTGTGACCACAGACTTCTCTCCCAGATTTAGACTGTTTAAAAGCCACTGCCTTGCCTTTTCTCTTTTCCTCAAAGTCCGGGGTCCCGTCAACAGGCCCGACCAATGGTTCCTCATCGGTATGAGTTCTTTCAAAGTTAGCTTCCTCGATTATAACGACTTTGGGTTTCTTCCGTTTGACTTTTTCTCTCGAGATAGTCCTTAATACGCCATCAAGCCTTATGCTCTGTCTCCGCCCGATCAACCCGAGAATTCTGAGATTCCAGTCCGTCAACAACAGTTCGATATTCCTCTCTTCACTTGGAGTTTCTTGAAGAACCCGGATTATCTCTTTATAATAACCACCTTCAGGTCGCTGGATTATTGCTGAAAAAGAAAAAAGGAATGTGAGTTCGATGTCGTTCATAATCGCCTTATCAACAACTAAGGAAAATGACGGTACTCACGTCTGAATAGCCATCTTCTGGCAAATCCAGGAGGACATCGGACGTAAAACCACTCCGACTTGAAGTAGCTTAATCTAGTCCAAGACCCTGTGACCACTTGGTAATTTCTTACAGACTCCAGGAATGTGAAAGATGGACTGTCAGTTCGACTTTTGAAGTTGAACAAATACCTTATATCGGTCCTACGAGGAGGTCGATAGAGGTACTCCATAAATGCAATGAACAGGCTGTTGAGCGAAGCGTATCCATTCGGGTGTAGCTGAGATGGGGCAATCCCCAGATAAGCCAACACTTCTCTTATATAGTCGTTGAACGGAGGGAGTGTCCCGGCTGCGCACGCATGGCGATTAAACGCAGTATATCCCTCCGGGGGATTATGCGGTCTGTCATCTGGTCCCGGCAATATTACATCGTCCAGTGACAGACCATGCCTTAAGCATATTCTCCCTAGCATATCTTAGAAAATATTGGACGGGACAGAGTCAGGTGGACTATTAATGAAGGACGCGTCAGGCAACTCGTCCAGGGCTGGATCGATGACTTCGGCCTCGATGTCTGGTATTTCAAGTCTGGGAGGGGTTAGATTCTGAGTTTCTTGCTGCTGCGAACATGATGGTTCCATAACTAGCTAACTCACGAGAAATCATCATTAGATGATAAAAAGCCCGTGCATTCCCCAGTATAAAGTGTATGAATGTGTGGTGAAGTGCAAGTGTTGTGCGTAACTTGAGAAAATTCTGCAGAATTAAAGAAAATATGCAAACGACAAAACTTCGAGGTCCAGTAGGAATGACCGTCATCGCTGACCGTCACAACCATACCATCAAGATATTGGCGATCGATTCGAGTTAAAGTCCATTATCACGTTGTTAAGTTACAGTTCCGTCGACGAGCTTCAAAAGGCAGTCAAATATGCAGTTCTGTGATCAAGTTCAGTTATGCAAGGCAGAAGCTCGTCGGAGTCGAGTGTCAAGGTATGCAAGAGTTCGCTAAGTTCGTCGAATTTCAGTATGGAATCGATCGTAGTTCAGATTCAAGTCGAGTCAGAGACGCAATATTTTTCGTATCGACCCTGTTCGAATCGATACTTTCGTATCGATCAAGGGCAACTCGATACTTTTCGTATCGATAGGATTAGAATCGATAACATTTCGTATCGACCGGAGGAGTGGAATTCAGATCGATCAGGAAGCTTACTTCGTATCGACCAAGGGTTAATGACTTCGTATCGACTAAATCTATTGGTTTCGTATCGATCTAAAAACTGTTGATTTTGTGTCGATCATTCCTGGTCTTCGTATCGATTGTGGGAGGCAGAATCTCGTATCGATCGTATGGGCCAAGTACTCGCATCGGTCATTTCAGATCGACACAAGCCCCAACCATCTTTAATCGATGCGAATCTCTTCATCCCCTTTAACTTTTCAATCGATATAGAGTCATATAAACTGGGTCGATTCGAACCCTCCTATCCCGGACCGACACGAAATAGAGGTGAAGCAATTCTTCCACTCCTCCTTCTCCAATCAACACGAGCATCGCCATGGCCATCCTCGACCGAGCTGTGGCCCAGATTTGGCCTTGACGCTGCCAAAATTGATAATCAACAAGAACATGATGGATCTGATATTTGAACTTCGTCGCTCGAATTTAGTCATGATTGGCTAATTACCTGAATTGAAATTGGAATTCGAAGGATTAAAAAGTAATGTTTGATCGATTTGAAGACGAAGCGCAGTTCTCTTTTTACCAAGCTCCTGGATCGATGCGAAAGCGGAAGGCAATAGTAAAAAAGTAAAAAGTGAAAATGGGCTAAGTCCCAGATATTTATATGGAGCCTAGGGGAAGACTGGGTCGATTCGTCTCCCAGTCAACATGACCGGTCGCAATCGGTCAAACAATGGATCGGTGCGAGCGCCCTCTTCGAATCCATTGGACTGTGCTTTCATCGAGGCGAAGTAATCAGTAGACTTCATCGATTCGAAGCGCACCACAATGGCTGCAATAATGACATTGAACTCCATCGATTCGAAGTCTCTATTTTTGCAATCATCGATTCACAGCGGTACAATTCGATCGATACGAACACCATTTCGTATCCATCTAACGCTTATCAATACGAATGATCATTTCGTATCCATCGGAGATCATCGATGCGAAGCAGAGTCCACAGCAATTTATGACCATAGATACGAATGAACATTTCGTATCCATCAACTAGACCCGCATCGTTACGAGAAACTACTTTTCAACCTTTTTACATCGATTCAGGAGAGGATCGATACACGAGGATAGCCAACGGCGACCATCAAGCGTTGTTTCAACTCGAATTTCAAATCGGTTCAGAAGAGAATCAATACGAAATTCGATAGCAAACTAAACTGACAACGACTCGTGGACATGCAACGTTAACGAGAGTCAGCTAAACATTATCACACAGCAGTCAATTACAGCAATACAATGTACAACTTTCAACAGGAAATACGATAATTGTTCAGAGAGAAACCACAGCTTGTCAAAGTACATCATGTTTCCACAAGATATACTTTGGGGGGCAAATGTTATCCCGCCTTTTGGCAAGGCCAGGATACCAAGAGATTGATTGAAAACCAAATGTCTCTCGTCATGGATATCGATGAATTTTGCCCAAGTCCGGATCGAGCTACGATTTATAGGACATGACCAGAAAAGCTAAGAGAACCAACGTTCCAAATTTCAAGTCAATCCGAGTTCATATGATCAAGTTATGATGGATGCAAGGTGAAGGGAAAAGCATGTTTTCGTATCCATCAGTAAGTCCCATTTCGTACCCATCAAGGAGCAGTGGTTTGTACCGATGAAGTTAGCCATGTTTCGAATCCATCGAGTTCGTATCGATGGACTTCGTGTCCATCAATGGTCCTCACTTCGTATCCATCGATTTCGCATCGATCAGAATGGCCAGGCCCACGTGTCAATGAACTTCGTATCGATCAGCCTTCAGCCAGAGAGACATGTTCGAATCCATCAGTAAGACGTCCGCTTTGTAACGATCACCTAACGTCAACTTCGCATCCATCAGGGGTTCAGTGCTTCGTATCCATCGTGGGACCACATTCGTACCCATGAGCAAAGGCTTGTTCGTATCCAACAAGTCAACAGACTTGGGTGACGTGTCATCCCTCGAAGCGAACGAGGCGAGATATATGGAGTCGAAGCGGTCAACACGGAGTGAAGACCAGATCGAAACAAAGTGCGCGCGCCACATCATCTCAAGAACACGTGCAGTCATCGACACGAAGGGATCGAGTCGAAGCCATGGAGACGAACCAAGCAGCCTTCGTGAAATTCCATTTCGTATCGACTGTATCTCCTGATCCACTGATCCAAATTCAATGAAACTTACACAGAAGCTTGCATACACACTAAGGAATGTCTTTGCCAAATTTCAGCTCGATTGGACATCATCTTGATCGATACGAAATGGATTCGTATCGATCACAGATCGAGGTGAAACTTTCTAGAAACGGTCGCGTGGGTCCCCTCACGTGTCAGAATGAGTCTCCCGAAGTTTGAGCGAAATATCAGCCTCCTACGCCTATAAATAGCACCCCAAAGCCTACAGAAGAGGGATCTTTTTTATTCTAAAGCGTCCAGACTCTGCCGGATCGAGATTTGCATCTTATTCTTACTGTTGAATTCGAATTCTAAGCTATAATCCGCTGTTGTTCGCTGTAAGCGCTTGTAATCATTGAAAGAGAATTAATAAAATCATAAAAACTTCATAGTGGACGTAGGCAACACGCCGAACCACCCTAAATTGCTTGTCTGCGTATTTACATTTCTGTTTGTTGGAGTTTTTGTTAGATAATCTTATTTCAGTTTATCTTCTTCACTTTTATCTCTTCAAAAACTTCCGAAGAGTGTTGTGCCCATATTTGGTTCAAACAGTATTGAAATCATCTTTGTGAAAGCGTTTGAATATTTACTACTAGTATAGAAACCTTTGTATTTTTAAAGTGACAAATCACAAAAAACGATTGTAGAAACAATCGATCAACCAAAAATTCACATTCGACGACGGAATCAAAACCATAAAAATCGATATCAAATCCATCAAATAGATATTCTCGAAAATCCAAAGAAAGAAGTCATTAAAGTCGATAATAAGTGATAACAACTCACCGGATCGACAAAAATCAATTAAGATTGGAAATCCACTCAAAAAACAGCCAAAACAGGCAAAATGAACAGTTCCAGACGTCTGGTTTAGAATCCAGGCATCTGAATTTAGGTTCTGGAAATAATCCAGAAAACCCCCAAACGTCTGAATTTTCAAAGCGGACGTCTGAGCCCCAACCAGACATCTGAACCTATAAATCAAACATCTGGAATTAGTCTCTGCCATTTTATTTTCTGCGTTCTTATAATTTTTTCCTCCAGGGATCATAACTAGACGTTTGGAGTTAATAACCAAACGTCTGGTCACCTGGTCTGGGCAACAATTTGCCTAGGCCAAGATGGCCAAAACGTTTCGGGAGCGATCGGTCGAGCAACGAAGACAAGGGATTTATGCCAAGCGACAACCCTGCCTTATAGGCTCTTTGATACACCCAAATATCATGTCCAAACATCCATAGTAGGATTTTCATAAAATTGGACTTCACAAACCAAAAATTGGAAAATTCACCAAATCAATTCAAAGCAAAAGCAAATGAACATGAGCAGATGTTAGGAATTCATACCTAACAACAATGAAAGTTATAGACGTAGATGTGAGTTAAAGAACTCACCTTTAAACCCAAAAATAACTAATGAGAAGCTTTAAAACAAAGCAAGACCAATTCCTCTTCAATATACCTCTAGAATCTTCAATCTATTATCATAAGCAAATATTTCCGAAGTTAGGTTATAGGAAATTTCTGAAATTAGAGAGAGATTGAGATGGAGAAGATGAAGAGGATGCTTACCTAAGCTTCTCCTTGATTTTAGAGCAAAACTTGAATTTCCTAATAAAACTAGGGTTTAGGAATTTTAATTTCCAATCTTTTCCCTCATTTTTCTCTTGAGCTTGAGTGTTAGGAAATGAGGAATGAAATGAATGAAGAGGAGTTGAGTTAGGGTATTAAGTTGGGTTAGTAGGCTGAAACCCAAACCAAAAGCCCAAAATAGAAAAATAGCAAAATTCTACTGAACTCCAATCATATCGATGTTTATACTCAAAAAGGTTGTAAACGCCATTTTGAACTCAATGGAAGTGGTCTCGAATCCTAATTCGACTGTTTACAAAAAGTAATATTTTGGACTTTAATCCGATTAACGATGCTATATTTAAATAAAACATTTAAATATATAATCGTGAAATATGCGGGTTGTTACAGACTCCCATCCTTAAAGAAATTGCATCCTCGCAATAATTAAGAGGAAAATAAAAAGTAACAACCATACTAAGGCATAACAACACAAAAGAAAATTTTTGAAATGAGAAGTTCACCTTAAATAGCACGAGTGAGTATGTCTGGATGTGTTCGCTCGATGAATTCTCTGGATTCGCAAGAGCAATCCTTAGGATTTGAGGACCATTGAACTTTCACAAGCGGAACATCTTTATTTCGAAGGCGTTTAACCTCCGTAGAAATGATACGAATAAGATGTTGCACATAAGTCAAATTTGGTGAAAATTCAATTTCTTCAATTACACCAGGCTCAAGAATAGAATCAGAATCCCTATGGTATTTCCGTAGTTGAGAGACGTGGAATACGTCATGAATAGCATAAAATTGAGCCGGTAAACAAAGGTAATAAGCCACGGAACCAATGCGTTCGGTGATGGGAAATGGACCAATATATCGAGGTGCTAATTTTCCCGATCGACTGAAACACACAACACCCTTCATAGGTGAAACACGAATAAACACTAAATCTCCCACAGAAAGTTCTAAATTCCTTCTTCGATTATCGGCATAGGATTTTTGTCTACTTTGAGCTTCTTTCATCCTATGACGAATAAGGTCAATCTTTTCTGTGGAATCACGAATAAAATCTGGACCTAAAACCAGCTTCTCACCGGCCTCAAGCCAACAAGAAGGAGATGGGCATAGCCTTCCGTAGAGTGCCTCGAAAGGTACCATACCAATACTAGATTGGAAGCTATTATTATAGGAAATCTCAACAAGAGAACTATGATCTTCCCAACTTCCACCAAAATCAATAACACAAGCACGAAGAAGGTCTTCAAGAGTTTGATTCACACGCTCTGTTTGTCCATCAGACTGAGGATGATAAGCGGTGCTAAAATTAAGCTTCGTTCCCAAAGCTTTTTGAAGACCATTCCAAAATCCACTAGTAAACAATGGATCACGATCGCTAACAATAGAAGTAAGAATTCCATGTAATTTAACAATTTCTTTAACATAGAGTTTGGCCAAAAGAGGTACGGTCCGATTGGACCGAACGAGAATAAAATGGGCAGATTTTGTAAGTCTATCGACAATCACCCATAAACTGTCATGACCAGAACGAGAACGGGGAAGCCCATCAATAAAGTCCATGGAAATTTGATCCCACTTCCAAACTAGAATGTCCAAAGGTTGCAATAACCCACCGGGCCTTTGATGTTCGGCCTTTACGAGTTGGCAAGTCATGCAACGCTTAATAAAGTTAGCAATATCAGATTTCATTCCATCCCAATAATAAAGTCGCTTCATATCCGCGTACATTTTACTACTACCGGAATGAATGATAAATTTAGAAAGATGAGAATCTTCTAAAATGTCTTTACAAAGATCACTAATATTTTGCACAATAAGTCTATCAAATTTTCGAATACTGCCACGAGCATCAATATCAAAGTCTTTCAAACCTTCAATATCAATTTTATCCCTACAACTTTGGCTAAGAAGAGCCAATTCGGGATCATGCCTTTGAGCTTCAAGAATGCGATCTAAAAGAGAAGGATGAGCCTCAAGGCTACATAAAACAAGAGATGAACACGAATCGGATTCACGATCTCGGATCTCACAAGTAGACAAAGTCTCGAGATCATTCCATTTGGATATCATCATTGAAACAACCGCTTGTTGCTTACAACTAAGGGCATCGGCAACTCGATTACCCTTTCCGGGAGTATAGAGAATATCAAGATCATAAGATGCCAGGAACTCGAGCCAACGTTGTTGAGCAAATTAAGTTCCTTTTGAGAAAATAAATACTTCAAAGATTTATGATCGGTGTAGAGAACAAATTTATCTCCCAAAAGATAATGACGCCAAATTCTAAGGGCGAAAACAATGGCCGCGAGCTCTAAATCATGAGTGGCATATTTAGTCTCGGCAGGCTTTAATTGCCTAGAAGCATAAGCGATAACACGTTCCCTTTGCATGAGAACGGCTCCCAAACCAACACGACTAGCATCGGTATAAACAACAAAGTCTTGGTTCCCCTCGGGAATCACAAGAATAGGAGCATCGGAAAGGAGTTCTTTTAATTTCTGAAATGAAGCTTCACATTTGTATGACCAAATGTATTTAACTCCCTTCTTTGTCAAACAAGTAAGAGGTACAGAAATTTTAGAAAAGTCTTTTATGAAACGACGGTAATAACCCGCCAATCCAAGAAAGCAACGAATTTCCATCACACTCCCCGGTCACTTCCAATTTTGAATCGCTTCAATCTTTAAAGGATCCACGGAAATTCCGGATTCAGAAATGATATGTCCCAAAAATTTAACATGAGATTTCCAAAACTGGCACTTGGAAAATTTTGCTTTCAATTGATTGCTCCTAAGAGTTTCCAACACAATCCGAAGATGTTTTTCATGCTCTTCCTCGGTTTTAGAATAAACAAGAATATCATCTATAAAGATGAGAACAAATCGATCGAGGAAGTCTTTGAAAACTCGATTCATAAGGTCAACGAAATAAGCTGGATCATTCATTAAACCAAATGGCATAACAAGCCATTCATAAGATCCATAATGAGTACGGAACGATGTCGAAGGAATACTATCCTCTGCAATGCGAAGCTGATGAAAACCGATTGCTAAGTCTAACTGTGAAAAGACTCTAGCACCGCTAAGTTGATCGAATAGATCATCAATCCGAGGTAAGGGATATTTATTCTTGACAGTGAGATCATTAAGCTTGCGGTAGTCTACGCAAAGCCTAAGTGTACCATCGGATTTCTTCACAAAAATTACCGAAGCTCCCCATGGAGAGGAACTAGATTGAATAAACTATTTTGCCTCCAATTCGGATAATTGTTTACGCATCTCCTCATTTTCCTTATTGGACATACGATAAGGAGGACGAGTGATAAGTAGAGCTCCAGGGATTAGATTAATTCTAACTCAATTGCTCACATAGGTGGTTATCCTAAAACGGGCTCAAATATGTCGAGAAATTCACTAACAACGTGAATGAGAGAAATAACATCTTCCTCATAATCATCATCATCATCATCATGAGGATTTAAAGAATACAAAGATGCTACCGAGTTGGAGTCTGAATCTTTAAGAACAATAGAAATCTGCTTAACAGATTGAGGATGTCGAAGATATATAGTCCACTCAGGACATAGGATATGGGCTTCATAACGGTTAAGCCAATCCATCCCCAAAATCATTCCGAAACCTAGGTAATGCATAACATGAAAATCGACTCGAAAAGAATAATCACATAAAATAATCTCAACATCTTTACAAAGTAAAATGAGTGTTGCGGATCCACCAACCGGATTTGCAATTCTCAGTGAAGTCATCAAGCCCATAACATTTAAAGACAAAGCATCAACAAGTTCTTTTGATATAAAAGAGTGAGATGCACCCGTATCAAAAAGAACTTGAATAGGAAGATCACGAAATATAATAATGCCATCAAGGATAGAATGAGAAATACCTTGACCAAGAGAAGTATTACTAGGGGCTTGCACAACATTTAGCTTTCCCTCTTTCTTGTTTGGAAGTTTGGGACATGAAGATAAAAGATGACCTGAACTTTTGCAATATCGACAAAAAAGAGGTTTAGGGCACCTATTTGCATAATGTTCCTTAGAACCACAATTCTAGCATTGCCCACGACTAGAGGTAGGAGTCTTTGCTACTGAATTTGCTTGTTTCCCTTTCTTGTTGGAATTAGGTTTGAACTTAATAGGCCTCTTGTTGTTGTTGTCGAAGTTCTGTTTAGCACCCACAACTTCAACATCACTTTCCTTATCGGCCTCTTCAAGTCGAAGAGCGATATCAACAAGCTAATCAAAAGAAACTTCCAGTTTCAGGAGTAAAGGCTTTTTGAGGTTCTTATTCAACCCATAGACAAACCTCTTATTTTTCTTCAATGGGGTATTAATATACTCGACCCCATATTTAGAAAGAGATTCAAAAGATGCGACATAGTCGGTCACAGAAGATTCACCTTGAACAAGGTCAATAAAGCGCCGAGCTAAAGTTACTTTCTCAGCTTCCGGCACAAACTTTAACTCGAACCTTTCCCGGAATTGCTCCCAAGTAAGGTCCGCTTCAATAATTTCAGAAATCAAAAGCACATACCAATCTAATGCTCTCTCCTGGAGCATACTAGAAGCCACTTGGACTCGATGTAGATCAATAAGATTCATGCGGGAAAAGATGCGATCGCATGTTCTAAGCCAAGCTTGGACTTCTATAACGCTTTCGGAACCCCTAAGTGGCCTTCCACCCAAGTTGGTGTAATCACTGCACAAGCATGCAAATTCAGATTTAGGATGAGTAGGCTTTGGAATGGGTCCGACGGCTTGAGCATTCTTCACAAGATCTAAGAGCTGCTGGGCAGACATAAATACTCCATCCTGAGGAGTAGCACTGGATTGACCGGCACTGGGACAGCCTGGTCTAACTATTTCTCTTCTTTAAGAAAGAAAGAAAGAAGAGGTAAAAAAGGTTATTCACATAATGAATATCAAACAAACTTGATTGATAAAACAAGGCATCATAAAAAGAAATAGGATAGAATGGTACGAAGACTCAAATTAAATCCTATGTCACGATTCCTAAGAAAGACTTAGGACAATGATCCTTGGTAGATTATTTTATATTGTTCCGAAGTTTGGCTCTAATACCAAGCTGTGACGCCCCACCTCTATACTCGCACTAGCCAAGGACACTACGAGGTAATGCCGTCGACTAGCGCGAAGAATAAGGCTATTGAGGAGCAACCATCTGTGTAATTGCTTTGTGCGAGTACCGATATGTCAGATAGTATGACATTCATTTTGTTTCAAGAGGAAATTCGACATATCAAATACAAACTCAAAGGTACTACACAGTGACTATGTGTTCTTCGGAAATAGATATAGAAATAAGCATAACACAAATCAGTCACAGATATTCATATCACAAAGGCGGAAACATATATGAATATATCACATGAAAGTGTACATCAAAATAGTGGTCATATAAGATCCACTACATCACAAAAGAATAGGTACAAGTGCTAGACAAAAGTATATGTATACATCAAGGAGTCTCTATCTCGAATGCATAACAAAAACTACTAATCTAAAGTAGTTAGCCAAAAAATCAGATGATGTTACCTGATAAGAAGTCAAGTAGAAGCACCTGATATACCTTGGTCTGACCCGAGTATTATTTAAGAAGAAAAATAATAAACGGGTCAGTCTAGCTATAAATATCATATAAAAAGAGATAGGATAAGAGATATGACAAAAACATACGATACCAATAATGCCATACTATGACAAGTATACATCAGATAACAACAAAAATCATACAATATCTCAAATATTCTCAAACACTAAGAAAAATTTCATATTCTTTAAATTATTCACCAAAACACAAATATTGATAGAGCTTATCAATGCAAATCATCAAAATTTGTGAAACACAAATTCTAGAAATCATCAACTAGAGTTGGAACAACGACGTAGTGCAATAACGGTACGCCCGGGGAACCTGAAACTCAAATGAGTTGGAACAACGACGTAGTGCAATAACGGTACGCCCGATGAACCTAAAACTCAAATATTTCGAAACAACGACGTAGTGCAATAACGGCACGCCCGATAAACCCGAAACTCAAATAATTCGGAATAACAACGTAGTGCAATAACGGTACGCCCGATGAACCGAACTCCATAAAGCCCATAGGTTGCTAGCCTATAAAAATGAGACGAAGCTCAATAGAACGGGGTAAAGTCCCCCACGCATACAAAGAGACATCGCATATCGCTAGTCTAAACCATAAAATGATCATCATTGATCAATAAGAAGTGTTAATTACACTAAGCTAGTAAATATATGAGTTTAGCTTCATGTCCCATAACCACTAGCTTAACTTAAATATTTACGAACAGATTGTAGATTTCCACTCGAAAATTGTCACAAGAGTTCAATCGAACAAGTCCAAGAATTAACCGACGAAGTAAACACAAGCGTTTCATACCACTTGTTTTGCTACGCCGTTTAATTAGATTTCTCAAACGAATGAGGTAAAGGTTGGTATAAACTAATAGATTGGAAAACGGATTTAAAAACGAGTTTTGTATTAAAAATGGTATTGAAATCATCTTTGTGAAAGCGTTTGAATATTTACTGCTAGTATAGAAACCTTTGTATTTTTAAAGTGACAAATCACAGAAAATGATTGTAGAAACAATCGATCAACCAAAAATTCACATTCGACGACGTGAATCAAGATGAAAAGTTCCAAAACAGGCAAAATGAAAAGTTCCAGACGTCTGGTTTAGAATCCAGACGTTTGGATTTAGGTTCTGGAAATAATCCAGAAAACCCCCAGATGTCTGAATTTTCAAAGCAGACGTCTGAGCCCCAACCAGACCTCTGAACCTATAAATCAGACGTATGGACTGAGTCTCTGCCATTTTATTTTCTGCGTTCTTATAATTTTTTCCTCCAGGCGTTTGGACTTGATAACCAGACGTCTGGTCACCTGGTCTGGGCAACAATTTGCCTAGGCCAAGATGGCCAAAATGTTTCGGGAGCGATCGGTCGAGCAACGAAGACTAGGGATTTATGCCAAGCGACAACCCAGCCTTATAGGCTCTTCGATACACCCCAAATATCATGTCCAAACATCCATAGTAGGATTTTCATAAAATTGGACTTCATAAACCAAAAATTGGAAAATTTACCAAATCAATTCAAAGCAAAAGCAAATGAATATGAGTAGATGTTAGGAATTCATACCTAACAACAATGAAAGTTATAGACGTAGATGTGAGTTAAAGAACTCACCTTTAAATCCAAAAACAACGAATGAGAAGCTTTAAAACAAAGCAAGACCAATTCCTCTTCAATATACCTCTAGAATCTTCAATCTATTATCATAAGCAAATATTTCCTAAGTTAGGTTATAGGAAATTTCTGAAATTGGAGAGAGATTGAGATGGAGAAGATGAAGAGGATGCTTACCTAAGCTTCTCCTTAATTTTAGAGCAAAACTTGAATTTCCTAATAAAACTAGGGTTTAGGAATTTTAATTTCCAATCTTTTCCCCATTTTTCTCTTGAGCTTGAGTGTTAGGAAATGAGGAATGAAATGAATGAAGAGGAGTTGAGTTAGGGTATTAAGTTGGGTTAGTGGGCTGAAACCCAAACCCAAAGCCCAAACTAGAAAAATAGCAAAATTCTACTCAACTCCAATCATATCGATGTTTATACTTAAAAAAGTTGTAAACGCCATTTTGGACTCAATGGAAGTGGTCTCGAGTCCCAATTCGACTATTTACAAAAAGTAACATTTCGGACTTTAATTCGATTAACGATGCTATATTTAAATAAAACATTTAAATATATAATCGTGAAATATGCGGGTTGTTACAATAAGGCTTGAGGTACTTTTTACCTTTCATATAGCACTTCCCACTTAGAACCCTAACACTGCCCTCCAGGCAATAATGCAATGCCAGCATCCATCCACACCAATTGTCCAGGAGATAGACAAACCGAAGGCACTACTTCTACTACATCCATTTTGAAATCACCCTCAGGACTAGTAACAAGAGGCCCTTGCACTTCAAATAGTTTCGTCTTCAATTTCATCATCTTCAAGATGTCTTCACTTTGAATGCTTGAGTTGGATTGAAGTGCTTTCGGATAAAATATCCGATCCCGGTCTCTTAGAAACAACATTCGATAGTGTAACGACCCAGAATTTCAGTCATTCAACTTTGGAATATTTAATTGATTTTAAATATTAAAAAGTTATTTTTATAAGTGAAATAACTTGGGTTTCAAATATATCGATTTATTTGATAATTAAATTGTTGAATTTAATATTGGAATTGTTTAAATAGTTGAATCTTTGAATTTAATATGTATGAAAATGATTTCAAAAGTTGATTTAAATTCTCTTTGAATAAGAATAAAGATAGTAAACTTTTAATTGGAATTTAAAAGTGATTAAACAGATTTTCTTAGATTTTGGCGAAACTAGTTCCATTGGGACCGTAATAGTATATTATGATACACTGTCAAATTTTATGGCGATTGGACATATCGTTTGGTCGTGCCAATTTGAAATTCGTAGAAATTAATTAAAGGAATTTAAATAAATAATTGGGTTTGAAAAGTTACCTTCTTCGTATAATCGAATTAGACCTCGAAGCTAGTTCTATTGTGTTTGGAATAGGGGTATAACATATAGAACGCCAGGCGGTACGTCCCGTTTAGGGTTCGATATTTTTGAGCTCTTAGAACAGAATATTTTAATATAGGAATATATATAAATATATTCACCATCTCTCTAAAACAGTAGCCCATACCATAGTACATATGCCCATACCCAAGAATGCCCTAACCATACTACCTTTTCCCATTTAAAAATCGTGTTCTTCAAAAAGTTCATTGTTTTTCTTTATTTCAAATTCAAATCCCACACATCCTATGGTCCACGTTTGATGGGACCACTGGAGGCGATATCAGGCAAGTTCTTCAACTAGTGAAACACCAGCGTCGAGGATGGGAGATGATTGAACGGTTGGATTGTGTTGATATGACGCGTGGTGGCGGCAGTTTGGGTGTGACCATAGCCTCATTTTTGGGTTCGGATTAAGGGTTTCACATTGGCACGCGTGCGCTGGGAGGGGGTTGCTGGCAAGGCGAAGGTCGGCGAGGCACGCGGAAGTGGAGCGCGAGCATGGGTGGCAGGTTGGCATTCCTGCACGACGGAGCAATGAATGAACAAAGTCGCGGCTAGGGTTCTTCGTGTCTGAACAAGAGGGAGATGAGTAAGGTTTTAAAATATAAAATGTTTATTATTTTAAGTTAATTACATTTAATTAATTTGTGTGATCATTTATTCATATCGTATTCATACGGGGTCCATTTCGAGCGCGACGAGTCACGTTGTGTTCTTATCAACGAAGGCTACGCCATGGAAATGATTGGATGGATTCAGAGCCAGTTGGAATTTTGGATTAAAATTGGATGTTCATTCAATTTTAATTCAAAACAAAACGTTTGGACGACTATTAAAATGAATGTGAGTTAATCTCACCTTTTTGGTTAATCAGAAAATATTATATAGTCAACAAGATTATTTATTGGAAGCTTAGACATTTTATTATTGATTGTTGTTGACTATTTTAGATGAATTGCTAGTTTATATTGTTGGTTTGGATATATTCCCGCCTATTGGAGAGGATGAGTCCCTATTACGTTCCCGTGTAAGAGCAGATGACCCTTTGTATATGATCCCGCCTCGAAGCAGTTGATTTATATTTTTATGATTATATACTGTATATGTTGCAGGGGGCAGGTTGGAGGGATCTAACGGGATTCCTCACATGGTTGATTTATTTTCATATAAATTGCTATATGATATGTTGGATGTTATAAATGATGACATAGACACGATTTTGTTTATTTAGTGCTTTGGTAGCAGTAGGCCATAATTTTGGTAGTTTAAAGTACTATAAAATAGTGATTTGATTTAAAAATAAATTTCAAGTGATTTGAAAATTATTCATGTTTAAATAATTTTTCTAAAATAAAAGTATGACTTTCTGGATATTATAAGTTAATAGTTTCATAAAACATTTTAAATAGAGTTTTAAAACCGAGAGTAAAGATTTTAAAATTTGGGAAAATAAGTCAGTCATTTATAATAAAGGGATATGGTCTTAAAAAGAAAATAGAAATATTTTTATATAAATATTATTAACCATTATATATATATGTATATATACTGTAATTTATTTATCAAGGTGAATTTATAAATGTGCTATATTTACAAGAGTGATATTTTTCAAATGATGTAAAGGTTTGGAATATCGTATTTTGTTAATAAAAGTATGGATTTATAAACGGTGTTATAAATCAAAAGAATATTATCATTTAACAAGCTGGTGAAATAAATCAAGTGGTGGATTTATTATAAGATGAGGAATGATCTTTTAGAAAATAGTTAATTCTATTTTGGAAATTTAAGATGAGGGTAAATTTGGGATTGTTAAATGAAATTTTATAAATTGAAAGAAATTTATAAAAAGAAATTTATACCTATGTGAGCAAGGTTAGAAGCGGTTGAAATTATGTTTTGGATGGGTTATATAAATAAGCGAGATTTATAAAGGAATGAAGTTATATATGGGGTTCATAAATAAAGGAATTTTTATGAAAGGAAGTTCTATAAAGTGGGAAGAGATTTATAAACATGGTTTATAAATATGGAAATGATTATATTGAATTAAGTATGGACTTTTATCAAGGAAAAGTATTTATATTTTAAAGGTTATTTATTAATATTAATATTGCCTAAAATTTTTTTATTGATATTTTAAATATCTTGGAAAGTTAATTATTTAAAATATTAATATGGCTTGAAATTGATTTTAATTTTTATCCGTAAAGTTATGGAAATAAATTATTAGTATTTATAAAAATGTTGAAGATAAACTATTAATGTTTTATTTAGGATGTTTTGGAATTTATCAATTATTATTTTAAATGTTTTAAATTTGATATTATTTATATAATGTTTACTACTTTATAATAGTGTTTTAAGTAATGATTAGAATTTATAATATAAATGTTTACGAGATTTATAAATAGGGTTTTATAAGCAGATGTGGATCATAAGAGGAATCTTATAACATGTTTGGAAAAATTGTAAAGGATGATAGGTTAAAAAGATAAAAGGAGTTTTATAAATGGTTTTAGATATTTATAAAAGGAATTTTAGAAATGAGTTTATAGATTTATAAAAGTAGTTTATAAACGGTTTTATGGATTATAATAAGGTTTATAAATGGTTTTTGAATTGAATAAGAATGGGAATCTTCCAAATTGTTGGTGAATACACTTATATCATCGAGATAAGCATATAGATATTTTTTCAAGTATGGAGAAATAGGGATTTTGGGTTTATATCAATCATTGTAAAAATAATATTTGATTCAAGTATTACAAAGTGAACTTAAGTAATAAAAGATTAATTAATAGAGGCTTAGTGTTGCTCATTTCTTAACCAATGTTGGTTTTCCCTATGGAATTAAATTCCTGATTGAATGTTTGTTAGTTGATAGTTAAATACCCGAATATCGGAATTGGAGCCAAAAGGTAACTTGGAAATATCTAGAAGAAACACGTGAGTTATATGGCACAGTCATCTCCGATGATGCTGTGTTATGCGTATAAATCTCGTTTTGTTCTCCTAGGACAATGATAAGGAAATCCGTCCACTAACGGTTTGGAAGTGATCTCCGCTCTTATCTTTGACTGTTTATTTCCTAAAGAACCGGGGTTGAGTTTACCGGGAATTAGTGTATGTTGTTTCGAAGAGATTGGGATCAGATATGTTATCCGAAAACCACTTTGATCCAACGAATCGCTTCAAAGTGAAGACATCTTGAAGATGATGGAATTGAAGATAGAGCTCTCAATTGTTTCGTTCAGTCCCAGAATGAATTTGTATGGATGAATGCTGGTATTGCATTGTTGCCTGGAGGGCAATATTTGCATTCCAAGTGGGAAGTGCTGTATAAAAGGTAAAACGTAGCCTCTAGCCTCATCAACTGGGAATGACTAAATCATGGGAGATGCAGCAGGGCTAAGTGGGTCGCTCCTAAGTAGGGTATGATCATCCCTATCTAGAGTCGCTATTATCTCTCAAATTGTATGCTTCGGGCCCAAAGAGGGGTGATCATATTCGGTATTATCAAGTCAAGGGTAGGCCGGTTCTAATTTGGCAGGGGTCGATAGGTTCGACCTCGGTGTTATTTTATCTAGAGATGCACCGTGACGGGCAGTACCTCAGTAGCCCAGCCATTGTATGGAATCCATTCTCCAATAAGCGCCGTACAGACTTAGTTGTGCCCAACTATGTTGAAACGTGAGATGCAAGCATTTCAGCTATATTCATATTTTACTTTGACCCCTAGAAACTATTATAATATAAATGGATTTTCTAAATAAAATGTTTGGGTTATCATAAGGTAAAAACCCATCCGTGTTTATGTGCGGCATGGTCTTACGAGATACTTTTGATTTCAAAGGATTTTATAACTTAAAAATCCAGTTGGGTGTGTTTTTCTCACACTGGTTTTCTAGACTGACTTGGGTGTTATTTTATTATAATGCTCGGGTTAGACCGAGTATATTACAGATTACTTTGGATGCATTGGAACTCGGGTAACGAGTTTGAGGTCGTTAAGTCATATTCACGTATAAATTATTTTTCTACTGCTTTGTTGTTGAATCATTAGTAATTGTGAGGGAAAATTGTTATAACTGTCCAGGCTGATGATTGTGATTGTTGTTGTACTCTGATGGATGTAAGTTTATAATAATTTCTCTTTTGAAAAGATCATTAATATTATATTATATGTTGTTCCGCTGCGATTGTGAGATTCTGTGTTGTTTTTAATTTCTTTTCTCTCTCTCTTCTCTTCTTCTTTCTTCTTTCTTTCCCATAACTATCTTTCTTTCTGTTCGATTTGGGTTGGACATGTGTGGTTTATTATCAACTCGAGTTGTACGGATTGGCGAGTTATTACAGATAGTTTTCGGTAAACTCAACCCCGGTTCTTTAGGAAATAAGCAGTCAAAAATAAGATCTGAGACTACCTCCTAATCGTTAGTGGACGAATTTCCTTTCCGTTTGTCCTAGGAGGACGAAACGAGATTTATACACACAGTACAACATCATCGGAGATGACTGTGCCATATAATTCATGTGTTTCTCATAGATATTTCCAAAGTTACGTTTTGGGTCCATATTTGATAGTCGGTTATTTAACTATCAAATAAACAAACAACAAAAAATTTCATTTGAGATTTATTTATCATAGCAACCACTAAGCCTCAAAATAAATCTTTATTTAATAAATCTTCTTTCAAAACGATTGTCTAAAACATTCATATACACATCTCTTTGACATAAGTATATACACAAAACATTTGTGAATAACTTCTTACTTCCAAATAATGTTAAAAGGATTAAACAAATGTTGTTTAAATTGGAGGTAAGGACAATCATAAACACTATTCCCTCGATGTTAAGTGTGGAATAGATGTTACATACCACCATTTTTAAAGGTTAGTTTAGAAAAACCGAGATCTCAAATTATTTTTATAATTCTTTTGAAAAATCCATTATAATCAAATCCATTTCATTCATGAAACCTCTTTTACTTGAAATCCATATCCATTTCAGAATACTTTCCAAACTTCTACATTCATTTATAAAACCATTTTATAATTATTCAAAATCATTTATATAAATTGCTTTTATAGATATCCCGACTTTGTATATAAATTTCTTATAAATATCCAAACCTTTTTATAAACTCACTTTATGAATATTCAAACCATTTTCTAAAAATTCTTTTATAAATACCCCAAAATCATTTATAAAACTTCCTTATAAACCTTTCCTGCTTAAACAACTTCCTAAATAACCATAATCAAATTAGTTTCCTTTAATAAGCTATCCATTTTATAAATCTCCCTTATTTATGAAATCTTCTTTGCTGAAAAACTCAAATCCATTTACCCAAAATCACTTTATAAATTTTCAGACTCCTTTATAAAACTCTTTATAAAAAATTCTTTTTATAACATGGAAAACCATTCTCATTAGTTAAAAACATCTTTAGTAAAACCATTTGTCAAATCATTCTTAAATATCTTGTTCAAAATTCATTAAATTTGAAACCATTTCAAAAAGAAAGTGAAATTTTTATCCTTACAAAATCAAACGGAGGCTTAATGACCACAATGGTGCTTTTAATTTGGTTTTACTTATCCAGTCTAACATGGCATCACATAACAACAAGTATATAAGGGATCAACACATAACCATCAATCAACTTAAGTGATTGTCCAAGTTAATTGTAATATAAGAATGGTGGTTTTCTCTTCTAATAGATGTTATTTAGTTTTCCTCATCATATGGGGTTACTTAAGAGTAAATAACAAAGAAATCCCTTGATTTAAAAAAAATTGAAAAGAAAACCGTTTAAAACGAAACTGATTACTTAAGCTCAAATTTTTTTTAAAATAAATTAAAAACCTTTGTAAATGAGAATCAAATCCATGTTAAATAGTAATTAAACTCCAATTAACCTTATTAACATAATTAACTTTAATCAAAGATTAATTAAATAAAACCCTTTTTAAAATAATAATTAATTAATAATTATCTTAAATAAATAATTAAACAATAATTAATTAATCCTTAATTAATAATTAAATAATAATTAACTTTAATCCAATAATAAATCTCGGTTAACTTAATTGATTAACATTTAAGTTTAAAAGCCATTTTTAACCAATGATAAAGTACTAATCATTTAAAAACCTTTATTGATTAATAAATCAATTAAATAATCATTAAATAAACAAATAATTAAATAATTGTTCTCTAATTAATAAATTAAAGTTAGAAAACATTTTCTAAAAAGATTTTATGTGAAACAAGTTTGGATTAGAAAATTAGTTAAATTTTCCGAACTGCGTGTATATGGACTATTGCTATACGGACCCATACTTTCACTTTTGGAAATTTGGATTCCTAAGCTTTAAAAACATCAACTTTGAACTCATCTTCTTTAAAACATGAAAATAAAAGTTGAAAACAAAAATCAAAGTTTTAGACTCAAAAACTTCTCAATTAGAAACAGAAATCAAACTTTTGACAAAAAACAGATTTCTAAGTCGCTTTTGGTTAGCGAATCACTACTTTAGTGTCATGAACCCACATACAACAAATACAACACTCAAACATAATATTTGTAACGACCCACTATTTTGGACAATTCAAATCGATAATAAATCCACACATGTCGGACTTGAATAATTCAAAACAATAGGTTGTAAATAAATTTGGAGAAAATAAAACCAATCACAGACACAGAATATCAGAATACTCGCAGCGGAAATAAAATAATACATAGTGGTTCATGAAGCCACTACAATACATAGTCTCAAAACAGATACAAAAATACCATAGTCTGAAAATAGATACAACAGAAGTCTGAATACATAAGTTCACAAATACATAAGCAAAGCTGAATGACATAACTGAAATGGAAAGGCAACTAGATAGACAGATAAACTCCAGCAAATCTCTAGCTCCAGAAGATGAATCCAAAGCTGTGATACTCAGGCTGACCCGAGCGTAAAGCAAAACACAAGCACTCGAGTCATGACATACATACTTATAAAATGTAAATCAACTCAAGTGAACTGCAATAGAAATGCATCAATAACTTAAAGGATGCTTGGGATCGCCCATCCTTTAAGGATCCGTTAAACTATCTACTATGTAGTAAGATACGCTATGAAGTGACCCACTTCTCTTATCATATATTTATATAGAATTTTCTGTTAGAATTTTTTTTTTTAATTATTCTAATCTCAACAATTTGGGTCTTCACATACTCTCCTCCTAAAAGGAATTGTGTCCCACAATTATTCTCTCATACATTTCCATCTAAATGTATACAAAGCTTAATTTCTATTTTAAATGAAATTTCAGGAACTCATTCATTCTCAATCAGTCAAACATACATAAATAATTTTTAAGGTCTCATAAAAAAAAATTTTTTTTTAACATACCTCAAGCAGAAAACAACTTAGGATATTTATCCTTTATCCTCTCTTCAGCCTCCCAAGTGCAATCATTCCCATCCAAACTCCATTGGATTTTAACTAGTTTAATTATTTTATTTCTCAGTTTCTTTTCTTCTCTAGCCACAATGCCCACTGGTTCCTTTTTATAAACCAGATTTTCTTGAATTTCAACATGTGTAGGAGATTCAAGAATGGACTCTTTGTTATGCACTGTAACGACCCACTATTTTGGACCATTCAAATCGACAATAATCCACACATGTCTAGCTTGAATAATTCAAAATAACAGATTGTAAATAAATTTGGAGCAAATGAAATCAAATACACAGAATCACAAACACAGAACATATCAGAATAACTCGCAGCGGAATATAAAAAACCATAGTAGTTCATGAAGCTACTATAACAAACTCTCAAAACATAATACATAATATCTGCTTGAAAACATATACAATAGACATCTCAAATAAATAGAAGTTTATGAATACCAGAACTGAAATAGAACAACTGAACTGAAAGGAACAGATAACTAGACAAGCAGAATCTCCAGCGATTCCTAGCTCCAGAAAGAAATCCAAAGCTAAGCTGTAAATACTCAGGCTGACCCGAGCGTAAAGTAAAACACAAAACACTCGAGTCAGGACAATATATACTTATATAATGTAAACCAACTCAAGTGAACTGTAGTAGAAATGCACAATAACTCAAAGGATGCTTGGGATCGCCCATCCTTTAAGGATCAGTTAAACTATAAATTAAATACATCTCGTGGTTAAAATTTCAAAATGGTATTTTATACTTCGAAATCAAATATCATTTCAAAATTCAATATCCTTATAAAATCCATTTCAAAATATCAAAATATCATATTTCAAAATAATTTATATTTCGAAACAAATTACTTCATTTTAAATCATAAAAATGAAGTTAGTAATTTAATAATTAAAATTTTAAATTTCCAAAAATTTAACTCTTCAAAGTTCATTCGTTCACTTAAATTAATTAAAACAAAGAAATTTCAACTTTCGCAGCATTTAGAAAATGCTACGGAAAGTCACATTTAAAATAGTTCAATTTAACAAAAGACAGCATTTAAAATTCTGTAATATGGTTACATTAGTTTCAAATAAACTTAGTTAAATTCAACCATTATAACATTTACAAAAATGCTATAATAGCCTTTAATTAAATTTAGCCATTTGGTTCATTATTATCAACTACAGCATTTACAAATGTTGTATTATCATTTACATTAGAATTTAATAGCGTTTCAGAAATGCAGTTAACTAACTTCAAATATTCAATATAATTTCACAAACAATTATATTTTTATATAAATCATTTTTTTTACTTATAAAATCATATAATTTCACTTTTAAAACAATTATTCAAATACCCTTATATTCATGATTTTATAAAGTTAAAACTCCATTCAAAAATCAAAATTTAATAATAATTCACTTATTAAATTCCAATTTTAAATTATAAATTCATTAAATTAAATTAACTTAACACTTAATTTTAAAATTTCAAAATAACTTAATTCCATTTTTATTTACTTAACTTAAAGTTCACTCTTAAGCCAAATTCACAAATTTCCAATTTTAGTTATATTTCAAAATTTCAACTTAAATATTCATTCATTTCACATTTTAAATTTATTCAAAATCATTAATATAATATAAAAATCATTTAAATTCACTTTAATCCAAATTATCATGAAGTTATCACATTTCATATTTAATTTAAATTCCAATTATCACCCAATTAAAATTTCCCAAAATAACTTACATTTCAAATTTTCTAGTTTTACCAATAATTTATTTCACTTATAAATTTTCAAAAAAATCAATAATGCTTACATAAATCATTTTTTTATTTAGTTTAAATCAAATATTATAATATTTACATTTCAAAAATATTTTTAAGATTTTTATAAAAACATATTTTAACAACGGGTCTGTATTTCATTTCTAGTCTAAGTAAAGTGATATGGGTAATATATCATTTCAACCCGTAATTTACAAAGAAAACCCGGGTTTGATCATTTCAAACCCGCAATCCCAAGGAAATGAAAAATAATTGAAAATCATTCAGGCCTATCATTTCAGCCCATAATGATTTTCTCCTATTCTAAAGTCCGTTCGGGTATGTATCATTTCAACCCATAGTGATTCTAATCTAAAGGGAACTTGCAGTGTGATAAACTGATAAAAATAATAGGACATCATAATATAACAGTAACATATAATATAATAGGTGTTTAAGCATTGGTGAACATCATAAATCATAACATAGCAAGTGTAACATGATAATGCATTTTACATATTCAAAAGGGGTCAATTCACTAGTTATATATGTACATATTGTCTGGTGAGAATAACTCACCTGTTAAGCTGGAGATTTGCCAACAAAGCTCACAACACAAAGATTATGAAGGCACGACAACTCTAATACAATTTGAGTGTGGAGAGAAAATCCAATGATATAGATCTTGTGTTACAACCCAAACAAAAATCAAAGCAAACCATAAATTTCAATACACTAGAAATGACATAACTTTTAAATAAAAAGAGATACGAATGCCAAATCTTTTGCCTTGCTTTCTCTATTCTTTTGTCATGGCCTAAGGATGTTTTTGGCTCTGGTTTGAACAAGTTTGGCTCAGGTTTGGTCATGTGTATGCATGGCCTAGGTAGTAGAATATGAGGAGAAAGTTTATACAAAGGAATATGAAGAGTTTAAGGCAAAATTGGTGGGTTTTGTTCACAAAAATGGCTTGGCCATGGGCTTGTGTGGTCAGGTCAGAGAGGTATGGATCAGGTCAGTGGAAGGAAAGGCATGTGGTGGTCTGGCCAGAGGTGGTGGAGGCGGCCTAAGGTGGTGGTGGTGGTGGAAAATGAAGTGGTGAACAAATAGTGGTCAAACAACATGTTTTTATGGCTTGTGTTGCAATTTTTGTGGAGTTTTGGCATCATGGTGGCTCGGCCTTGGTCAAGACTAGAGGAGTAGCTGGTGGTGATGGCAGGGAAGAGATGTAGGGGGTGGTGGCCGTGGATATGGAGTGGAGGCCATTCAAAGAAGCAATGAAAACAAGGCAAAATACATGAAAAATGAGAAGAAAAGTGTAAAAAAAGTAGCCATTACCCATAGATTTTCTTGAAGCCATGAATGAATGAGAAGGTAAAATGTTTTTGGGTGAATGGAGGCTGAAAAATCACGGCTACAAACCAAAAATGCACAGCCAAGATAGTAATTGAGGAGTTATGGCAAATGAAAGGACAAAGGAGATGAAAGGACTTAAGGTAAATAAGCTTTTAAAACTCTTCATATTTCTTTTTCTTTAAATTCAAATAAAACAAAAATAAAATCAGTAAATTGACTTTAAAACCGAAACAAAGTAATATAAAATAAAAATAATTAATTAATTTTAAAGAAAATGGAAAAAGAATATAAGAAATTGCTTAAAAATTGAAAACAGGGTCCAGAAATTACAAATAAATCACGATTGTCTTTGGAAAATTATCTACTTCATTTTAAAAATATTCTAAAGAAAAATTTTGAAATAAAATAATTTCTAAAGTATTTTCAAAGTGAAATAAATAATTTAATTTAGAAAAAATAGAAAAAAACTAAAGAAAAATGTTTAAAAATTGGAAATAAGACATGAAAATTACAAATAAGTATCACTAGCCTTATAAAATTTCTATTTCACTTTAAACAAATGAAAGGTCAAATAAATAAAATAAATGAGGAACAAAATAAAGTGGGAATGAGAATAAAATAAGATTTTAAGAAAAAAAATAGAAAAACAAATAAAGAATTACTTTAATTAATTGAAACTGGAAATTAGAATTTTAAACAAAATACAGCTAACACTGGAAAATGCCAATTATATCTTTAAAATGTTTTAAAACCAAAGTATATACATAACATGTTATTTTACCCATATAAATATAAATTATAATATTACATGACCAAATAAAATAATATTTTTTTTATAATTTAAAATAAATAATTTTGTTAAATACAACAAATTACACACAATATTTAAAAGGGTATAACTTTCACATTATAAATCAAATTTTAACGAAACGAAAAGCATTATTCTTAAAATTTTATTTACTTTCATAATAAAAGATAAAATTCAAATTTTCAAACTTTAAAATTTCTAAATTAAAAGTCAAAGTTTGACCATATTGACCAAAATTCACTTTTCTGGAAAATATCCTTTTTAGTCATGTTTGGAATTCTAATTCACATCAAAATCAAAATTTATATTTAAAATAACAAAATTTATTCATTTTAATAAATAAAATAAAGTTTTTAAATCAGGAAATCAATTAAAATAACCAAAATAAATAATTAAAATAATCACAAAATACAGGGTTGTTACACTCTCCCCCACTCAAATCTTTTCGTCCTCGAAAAGGAATGAGGTACGGAAAACACAGAAAAGATAAAATTGAATAGGATTAAGACAAGATGACAAGAATATTAAAATTATACCTGATAACTATTGTTATGGGTAAGTTTAATAAGGTGGAGAATAGGAATAGCTAGAAGGGAAAATAGGACGAAAGACAAGGATGAGCCATTAATTTAAAATTGTTGGTTGAAGAGGTAAAATATTTAAAACACTTTAAAATCGTTTAAAAAGGAAATAACTATTCAAAGTATCATTTATATAATATTTTATCAAAATACTTTTATAACTCGATGTCTTAACAAGTTTATCCTTGTTCCTGTAGACTCTGGTAGTGCGTTGATCAGGCGCAAAACTAGAATTCTCCAGGTACTTAGTAGACTTGTTTCAACACCCAGTGAAAATACTGGAAAAACTTTTAAAAACAGATATGGAAAGTACAATCCAAACAAAAACAAACAAAACCTTTGTTTAACCATGGTTCGCAGATACACAATGGTTATGCCTGGATCCCCCAGGAAACAATCCATATCCGTAAGCTTTCTCAGCCCTGCGAGTTACGCCATGATGACTAGTAGAATGCAGGATACACAATGGTTACGCCTGGATCCCCCAGGAAACAATCCGTACCCCCAAGCAAGACTCAGCCAGGCAGTTGCGCTACTATTCGCGACCTACACAGATTGCAGGATACACAATGGTTACGCCTGGATCCCCCAGGAAACAATCCGTACCCCTAGGCAAGACTCAGCCAGGCAGTTGCGCTATGCAGTCACGATCGTAAGACCATGGGTAACGCCATGGAATTCGAAGGACACTCGAGTATCATATCCGGAAAACCAAAAATCAGAGAGAATAATATCGATAGAATGAATCCAAGATGTGGCCACAAATCGGATATCAAGCAGAAGGCACTTTCCATATCTTTACTTCGAAAATATGTATCATATAGTACCTTTTCAAATCACTTTCAAATATCGTACTTATATAAAATCCATTATATATAAGATTTAATTTTCAAATCAAATACTTTCCAAAATCAATAGTATATCAAATCATACTTATATAGACTTCAATTATATAAGATTTCACTTTCAAATTGAGTACCTTTTCAAATCTATAGTTTTCGAATCAATTTCATACTCATACAAATCAATTTTATATAAGTTCGACAACTCCCAAATCAAGTTTTTAGTAACATAAGGTTCTCAAATTTAAATTTGTTTCAATATCAGTTCAATTTCAAAATCATATACAATTTCACCAAATTATTTTCTTCTCAAATTAAATATCTTTAGTTTCAAAGTTTCCAAAATAATAGATTTTTGAAAACAAATCCAAATTTCCAAATCAATATAATTTAAGTCAACCAATTCATTTCCAAAATCAAATGTTTTCAAAATCATCTTATACTTACGTAAGGTCCGTCTTATATAAGGATCAAATTTTCCAAAATAAATTTCGCTGTATGAAGAGCCATATGGGATTTGAATATCTTTGCTTTTATAGGTTATATATCTTTGTAATTTAAATTGGAAAAGTAAGCAAAGATATTCTAACCCGACAGCTTTCAATTTCAGCGTCAAAATATATCACTGATATTAGAATATAAGATGTACACACGTCATCATTTCGCAAAATCACATTTGATCGCTCGCTCGATCACACAAGTTCGCTTTCGAACTAGTATTGTCCATTCGATTTCCCTAATGCGGACTTCGATATGGTTTCTCGACTAGAAGCCATCAGTCTCCTTGCATAGCCATATACTATGATAGAGAATTCTGGAATCAAGCCCAAAATCCATATCAAATATTCACCATCAAGAATCGAATGAAAAATCCTAACACGAAATGGTGTAATCCACCTCGAACTTGTGTACTCAAACTTGGATCAAATTAATTATGCGAATAAAACAGCATACGTACAACTTATATATTTATTTCAACTTGTTAAATATATAGTTTCATAAAGATGTTACTAAGTTAAAACATTTAAACTAAATTTTATTCAAAATATTTTGAAGACCAAATTCTTTTCAAAACATTTCAAATCTAAATTTCATATTAGAAAATTTTAAAATTGCTTTATTCATTTACTTAACCAAACAGTTTCAACTTATTTAAATCATATTACTTCATACTTAAACATTCAAAACAAACTTATATACTTTATCAAATTACTTTTCAAAATTTCTTAGCTTTGAAAAGTTAACCTTGATTTGGAAGTGCTCGAACCTTTAAAATAGTTGAAGAAATCATATTTCAATCCAAGAGTTGGAAATCACAATTAAATCAGTAAATCCATTCCAAAAATAGGGTTATATCAAATCAAATCCAAAACTCAAGGACTGAACACCGGCTCATTTCAAATTTTACAAATATATATACATATATCTTTCGAATATCACATCACACTTCGGAATTTGAAATCTAAATTGGTTTCACAAATCAATCGCATAGCAATGCTACCGAAGTGGCCTCTCCCTCACTCAGAAACTCGAAAATCAATGTCGATGATGCGTGCACTCATCACCGAAATTATTTTCCAACGACACAAGTGAGTTCTGGACTTCCATTTACTTTGAAAACTTCTTTGAAATTCCTTCGAAATCATTAAAACCCATTAAAATCATTGAAACATTACTTATTCGGAAAAATAATTTCAAATCATATTATTTATTATTTCAAAATCCTAAAACCAGTTCCAAAATGCCGGAGTTCAATCACTTAAATTCAGATTCAAAACCTTCAGTTATAAATCATTTTATATGAAACCATTTCTTATAAAATTTTCACAATTTCAAATCCTTTCAAAACTTCAAATTCTCATTTTTTTAAAAGGTATATAATCCTTATCAAAAACATTTCATCTTTATATAAAAATATGGTCATCCTTATCAAAATAAAACTACGATGAATACAAAATTTTTAAAAGACAATCAACCACAAACTTTCCAAGGGACGATTCAAGGATGGATTTCAAAGCAAAACAGAGATTCAAATTTAGAAGGACTCTAATCAAATAGAATTCTAATTCAAAGATAGGCTCAAACGAAGATAAGATAATTAAATTACCAAATACAAGATGGATAAGCCTATATGAATCGCGGGCGACCTTAACCGGTCAACCGTGATTTCAGGAATATAATCGATGCGAAAATCTAAGAAAAATCGACCTTCGATTGCCAGAGATAGAATCTAAATATAGCAGAAGATAGAAAACATCGTAAACCGAGGATACAGAAATCTCCGGTGAATCAATGCCAATTATAATCATTCAAAGATTGGCGGAATCGCCACCCTATAAAGGTCATACAAAGTGGAGTGATGCAATGCTCCAAAATCAAAAGAATACAATTAGGGGAGATAGGAATGGATTTCAGAACAAGTGAGCATTCCAAAATTCAAAGGAATCTTATTCGATAAGAATCCAAACAAAGATTAGAGAAATATAACCTATATCGATACAGAAAAATTCCCATTCAAAATTTGGAAAGACTCGAATTCATAACATATGAAAACAGAAGCTTAAATATCTTTAGTTGGACAACTTTAGCTAAGCAAAAGATACAACAGAGTTTACTCAAAGCATCCTAACAAACTACTGATTTTTCCATACCCAAAATAGATTCCTATCAACAAAGGATCTAGATCAATCAAGAGAGAAGTTCAAAATTTTAGAGGATCCTAATCAAAGAAATTACTAACAAGGTGGATACGAAAGGAATGAAGTTTAAGAAATATTTTACTTTTAAAGCAAGGAAATTTATATCAAAATAATCTTTGAAAATTCTTTAAAAATCATTTGAAAATCATTTTATACTTCGAAAATACGTTCTCTCACAAAGAAATGATTTTGAGATTGATTTCACTTATTCTAGGGTATTTCTACCTATCTCTAATGAGTTTTTGCTCCGCAGGCTAAGGTTTGCCTAAAACCAAAGCTCTGATACCAACTGTAACGACCCACTATTTTGGATCATTCAAATCGACAATAATCCACACATGTCTGGCTTGAATAATTCAAAATAACAGATTGTAAATAAATTTGGAGCAAATGAAATCAAATACACAGAATCACAAACACAGAACATATCAGAATAACTCGCAGCGGAATATAAAAAAACCATAGTAGTTCATGAAGCTACTATAACAAACTCTCAAAACATAATACATAATATCTGCTTGAAAACATATACAATAGACATCTCAAATAAATAGAAGTTTATGAATACCAGAACTGAAATAGAACAACTGAACTGAAAGGAACAGATAACTAGACAAGCAGAATCTCCAGCGATTCCTAGCTCCAGAAAGAAATCCAAAGCTAAGCTGTAAATACTCAGGCTGACCCGAGCGTAAAGTAAAACACAAAACACTCGAGTCAGGACAATATATACTTATATAATGTAAACCAACTCAAGTGAACTGTAGTAGAAATGCACAATAACTCAAAGGATGCTTGGGATCGCCCATCCTTTAAGGATCAGTTAAACTATAAATTAAATACATCCCGTGGTTAAAATTTCAAAATGGTATTTTATACTTCGAAATCAAATATCATTTCAAAATTCAATATCCTTATAAAATCCATTTCAAAATATCAAAATATCATATTTCAAAATAATTTATATTTCGAAACAAATTACTTCATTTTAAATCATAAAAATGAAGTTAGTATATTTAATAATTAAAATTTTAAATTTCCAAAAATTTAACTCTTTAAAGTTCATTCGTTCACTTAAATTAATTAAAACAATGAAATTTCAACTTTCGCAGCATTTAGAAAATGCTACGGAAAGTCACATTTAAAATAGTTCAATTTAACAAAAGACAGCATTTAAAATTCTGTAATATGGTTACATTAGTTTCAAATAAACTTAGTTAAATTCAACCATTATAACATTTACAAAAATGCTATAATAGCCTTTAATTAAATTTAGCCATTTGGTTCATTATTATCAACTACAGCATTTACAAATGTTGTATTATCATTTACATTAGAATTTAATAGCGTTTCAGAAATGCAGTTAACTAACTTCAAATATTCAATATAATTTCACAAACAATTATATTTTTATATAAATCATTTTTTTTACTTATAAAATCATATAATTTCACTTTTAAAACAATTATTCAAATACCCTTATATTCATGATTTTATAAAGTTAAAACTCCATTCAAAAATCAAAATTTAATAATAATTCACTTATTAAATTCCAATTTTAAATTATAAATTCATTAAATTAAATTAACTTAACACTTAATTTTAAAATTTCAAAATAACTTAATTCCATTTTTATTTACTTAACTTAAAGTTCACTCTTAAGCCAAATTCACAAATTTCCAATTTTAGTTATATTTCAAAATTTCAACTTAAATATTCATTCATTTCACATTTTAAATTAATTCAAAATCATTAATATAATATAAAAATCATTTAAATTCACTTTAATCCAAATTATCATGAAGTTATCACATTTCATATTTAATTTAAATTCCAATTATCACCCAATTAAAATTTCCCAAAATAACTTACATTTCAAATTTTCTAGTTTTACCAATAATTTATTTCACTTATAAATTTTCAAAAAAATCAATAATGCTTACATAAATCATTTTTTTATTTAGTTTAAATCAAATATTATAATATTTACATTTCAAAAATATTTTTAAGATTTTTATAAAAACATATTTTAACAACGGGTCTGTATTTCATTTCTAGTCTAAGTAAAGTGATACGGGTAATATATCATTTCAACCCGTAATTTACAAAGAAAACCCGGGTTTGATCATTTCAAACCCGCAATCCCAAGGAAATGAAAAATAATTGAAAATCATTCAGGCCTATCATTTCAGCCCATAATGATTTTCTCCTATTCTAAAGTCCGTTCGGGTATGTATCATTTCAACCCATAGTGATTCTAATCTAAAGGGAACTTGCAGTGTGATAAACTGATAAAAATAATAGGACATCATAATATAACAGTAACATATAATATAATAGGTGTTTAAGCATTGGTGAACATCATAAATCATAACATAGCAAGTGTAACATGATAATGCATTTTACAGATTCAAAAGGGGTCAATTCACTAGTTATATATGTACATATTGTCTGGTGAGAATAACTCACCTGTTAAGCTGGAGATTTGCCAACAAAGCTCACAACACAAAGATTATGAAGGCACGACAACTCTAATACAATTTGAGTGTGGAGAGAAAATCCAATGATATAGATCTTGTGTTACAACCCAAACAAAAATCAAAGCAAACCATAAATTTCAATACACTAGAAATGACATAACTTTTAAATAAAAAGAGATACGAATGCCAAATCTTTTGCCTTGCTTTCTCTATTCTTTTGTCATGGCCTAAGGATGTTTTTGGCTCTGGTTTGAACAAGTTTGGCTCAGGTTTGGTCATGTGTATGCATGGCCTAGGTAGTAGAATATGAGGAGAAAGTTTATACAAAGGAATATGAAGAGTTTAAGGCAAAATTGGTGGGTTTTGTTCACAAAAATGGCTTGGCCATGGGCTTGTGTGGTCAGGTCAGAGAGGTATGGATCAGGTCAGTGGAAGGAAAGGCATGTGGTGGTCTGGCCAGAGGTGGTGGAGGCGGCCTAAGGTGGTGGTGGTGGTGGAAAATGAAGTGGTGAACAAATAGTGGTCAAACAACATGTTTTTATGGCTTGTATTGCAATTTTTGTGGAGTTTTGGCATCATGGTGGCTCGGCCTTGGTCAAGACTAGAGGAGTAGCTGGTGGTGATGGCAGGGAAGAGATGTAGGGGGTGGTGGCCGTGGATATGGAGTGGAGGCCATTCAAAGAAGCAATGAAAACAAGGCAAAATACATGAAAAATGAGAAGAAAAGTGTAAAAAAAGTAGCCATTACCCATAGATTTTCTTGAAGCCATGAATGAATGAGAAGGTAAAATATTTTTGGGTGAATGGAGGCTGAAAAATCACGGCTACAAACCAAAAATGCACAGCCAAGATAGTAATTGAGGAGTTATGGCAAATGAAAGGACAAAGGAGATGAAAGGACTTAAGGTAAATAAGCTTTTAAAACTCTTCATATTTCTTTTTCTTTAAATTCAAATAAAACAAAAATAAAATCAGTAAATTGACTTTAAAACCGAAACAAAGTAATATAAAATAAAAATAATTAATTAATTTTAAAGAAAATGGAAAAAGAATATAAGAAATTGCTTAAAAATTGAAAACAGGGTCCAGAAATTACAAATAAATCACGATTGTCTTTGGAAAATTATCTACTTCATTTTAAAAATATTCTAAAGAAAAATTTTGAAATAAAATAATTTCTAAAGTATTTTCAAAGTGAAATAAATAATTTAATTTAGAAAAAATAGAAAAAAACTAAAGAAAAATGTTTAAAAATTGGAAATAAGACATGAAAATTACAAATAAGTATCACTAGCCTTATAAAATTTCTATTTCACTTTAAACAAATGAAAGGTCAAATAAATAAAATAAATGAGGAACAAAATAAAGTGGGAATGAGAATAAAATAAGATTTTAAGAAAAAAAATAGAAAAACAAATAAAGAATTACTTTAATTAATTGAAACTGGAAATTAGAATTTTAAACAAAATACAGCTAACACTGGAAAATGCCAATTATATCTTTAAAATGTTTTAAAACCAAAGTATATACATAACATGTTATTTTACCCATATAAATATAAATTATAATATTACATGACCAAATAAAATAATATTTTTTTTATAATTTAAAATAAATAATTTTGTTAAATACAACAAATTACACACAATATTTAAAAGGGTATAACTTTCACATTATAAATCAAATTTTAACGAAACGAAAAGCATTATTCTTAAAATTTTATTTACTTTCATAATAAAAGATAAAATTCAAATTTTCAAACTTTAAAATTTCTAAATTAAAAGTCAAAGTTTGACCATATTGACCAAAATTCACTTTTCTGGAAAATATCCTTTTTAGTCATGTTTGGAATTCTAATTCACATCAAAATCAAAATTTATATTTAAAATAACAAAATTTATTCATTTTAATAAATAAAATAAAGTTTTTAAATCAGGAAATCAATTAAAATAACCAAAATAAATAATTAAAATAATCACAAAATACAGGGTTGTTACATGCACCCATCTTCTCAGTTGGGATACATGAAATACATCATGTATTTTGCTCAATTCCTCTGGTCACTTCAACCTATAAGCTAAAGTCCCTATTCTTTGAACAATTTCATATGGTCCTATATACCTTGGTGACAATTTCCCTGCTTTGCCAAATCTCAATATTTTCCTCATTGGTGAAACTTTGAGAAACACATAGTCTCCCACCTCAAATTCTACTGGCCTTCTCTTTTTATCTGCATAAGCTTTCTGTCTCTCTTGAGCTACTTTCATTCTTTGCCTCACTAATTCAATCCTTGCAGAAGTTTCTTTTACATGGTCTGGTCCAAGCAACACCCTTTCACCAGCCTCCATCCAACATGCAGGAGATAAACAAGGCTTCCCATACAAAGCCTCAAATGGAGCCATTCCTATAGTGGACTGGTAGCTATTATTATAAGCAAACTCAGCTAAATAAATATGATCCTCCCAGTTGCCTCCAAAATCAAGTATGCATGCTCTCAGCAAATCCTCTAAAATTTTATTAACAATCTCAGTTTGCCCATCTGTTTGTGGATGGTAGGATGTGCTTAGGCTTAATTCTGTCCCCATAGCTTCTTGAAAGCTACTCCAAAACCTTGAAGTAAACAAAGTATCTCTATCACTAATGATAGTCTTGGGGATGCCATGCAATCTCACTATCTCCTTCACAAACAATTGAGCTAGCTTGTGAGCATTTCTGTTTGAACTTATTGGGATGAAGTGTGTTGTTTTTGTGAGTCTATCAACCACTACCCAAATACTATCATTTCCCCTCCTTGTTCTTGGCAAACCATCCACAAAATCCATTGATATACTCTCCCATTTCCAAGTAGGCACTTCCAAAGGTTGCAATAGGCCTGAGGGTCTTTGATTGTCTGCCTTTACTTGTTGGCATGTCAAGCAATTTGCCACATATTTTGCTACTGCTCCTTTCATTCCTGGCCACCAATAATTTCTCTTGAGATCATGGTACATTTTTGTACCACCTGGATGGATAGTATACTTTGTTTTGTGATGCTCATCCATAACTTCTTGCTTTATTTCCTCTACATTTGGTATGCAGAGTTTCCCCTTTTTCCTTAAGTATCCCTTATCATCTACCTCATAGTTTTCCACTGTCATGCCTTGGGATATCATGTTCTTTTTCTCCTTCAAATTTATATCTTGATTCTGCATTTGTCCTATTTTATCAACCAGAGTTGACTTTAAAGAAATGAGGCTTAGTTTACCATATTCAATCATATCATTAGGCACATTATCTGGTGCACTAATTCCTTCCTTCATCTCCACTTCACTAAGGATTGTTAAATCCTTAAACTCAGTCATCATTAAGCTGGCCAATCTTGCTTGATGTCTACTTAATGCATCTGCCACTTTATTAGCTTTTCCTGGGGTGTATAATATATCAAGATCATAGGCAGCTAGAAATTCTACCCACCTATGTTGCCTCATGTTCAAGTCTTTTTGGGAAAACAAATATTTAAGTGACTTGTGATCAATAAACAATTCAAACTTAGCACCCAATAAATAATGTCTCCATAGTTTCAATGCATACACTATAGCAGCTAGTTCTAAGTCATGTGTAGCATACCTAGTTTCATTTGGCTTGAGTTGCCTTGATGCATAAGCTATGACTCTACCATGTTGCATAAGCACTGCCCCCAATCCAGATCCACTAGCATCTGTGTAAACTACTAATTCTTCATTACCCTCTGGCACTTGTAAAACTGGAGCTTCTACCAGTGCCTTCTTTAGTGATATGAATGCTTGTTCACACTTCTCTGTCCACACATAGGGTTGCTCCTTTTTAGTTAGCTTGGTCAATGGGATAGCTATCCTTGCAAAATCTTTTATAAATCTCCTATAATAGCCTGCCATTCCCAAAAATGAGCTCACCTCAGTTACTGATTTGGGTCTACTCCAAGATTGCACTGCCATCACCTTATTTGGGTCTACACTAACCCCTTGTTGTGATACTATGTGCCCCAAAAATTTTACTTCCTTCTGCCAAAATGTACATTTAGAGAATTTGGCTTTTAAATCATGTGCCCTCAGTCTAGACAAAACCAGATGCAAGTGTTTTGCATGATCTTCTTCTGATTTTGAATACACTAATATGTCATCAATAAAGACAACCACAAATTTGTCTAGAAAATCTCTAAATGTTCTATTCATTAAATCTACAAAATATGATGGTGCATTTGTCAATCCAAAAGGCATTACCAAAAATTCATACAATCCATACCTTGTGTTGAAGGCAGTATACTTAATGCTTTCTTCCTCCACCTTCATCTGATGAAACCCAGAGGCTAAATCTAGCCTTGAAAAGACCTTTTCTCCATTCAATTGATCGAATAGATCATCAATTCTAGGAAGTGGGTATTTGTTTTTAATGGTGACTTTGTTTAATTCCCTATAATCAATGCACATTCTCAAAGTACCATCTTGCTTCTTCACAAATACAACTGGAGAACCCCAGTTTGAACTACTAGGCCTTATGAAGCCTTTCTGCTCCAGTTCTTCCAACTGATGTTTCAGTTCCACAAGTTCTTTAGGACCCATCCTAGTAGGTTTCTTGATGATTGGACTGGCTCCTGGGATTAGTCTTATTTGAAATTCTACTTGCCTATTTTCTGGAACACCTATGACTTCACCAAAGACATCTGGGTATTCATTTATAATTTTTATGTCTTCCAGTGTTAATTCTTTCTCAGTCATGCTATATATTTGGTTAAGGTAATTGATTTTAGCAATTTCACTCATGATTATAATATCCTTACCATTTTCTGTTTTCAGAGAAATAGTGAAATTTTCCAAATTCAAAATTGCTTTGAATTTGCTCAACCAATCTACCCCTAAAATAATTCCTATTCCAGGGTATTTCAATACAAACAAATCAGATTTAAACACATTTCCTCCTATGTTTAATTCTACCCCCAGACATTTTAATCCTAGCAAACAAGAGCTACCCAGTGGGCTTTGAATAAACAAGGGATTATCAACTAAATAGCATGTGAGAGTCAATTTATTCACTATGTCTTGGGATATTAATGAATGTGTTGCTCCAGTGTCATATATAACTGAGATGGGGTGATCTTTAATTAGAAGTATACCTTCCAATTGTCCAGAACTTCCCACTACAGTTGCTTTTGCTTTGCCCTCAAGTGCTCCTACCTTTGCTCCCCTTTTGAATTCTGGGCAGTTCCTTTTAATATGGCCTTCCTTCCCACAGTTATAGCAGCTGAATGGGGCCTTCTTGGCTGCTTGACACTTATTACTTATGTGTCCTTCTTTGCCACAATTGTAACAAGTGACCTTCTTCTTAGCTTCCCCAGTGGTTGTTCCTTCCATTTTCTTTTTGTCATAGGGATGTGTCCTATTTTTCCCTTTCTTTTGATTGTTAGCCCTCATGCTCCTAAATTTTTCCCTTGCATTGTCATGTTGTTCAAAGGAAAGAGCAAGATCTATGACTTGATCAAATGTTTTATCCTTGTATGGTAACATTGCTCTACCCAGACCTGCATTTAGTCCTTGGATAAATCTTGAATTCTTTGATTCTTCATCTCCTATGAGCATAGTTCCATACTTGGATAAGCTCTCAAATTTTTGAGTGTATTCAGTCACACTCATTGGTCCCTGCCTTAGCCTTATAAATTCCTCAAGCAATGTTGCCTTAGCTGTTGCTGGAACGAACCTTGCCTCAAGCATCTCCTTGAATTGATCCCATGTTATCTCATTTTCTGGCCTTCCTGTGATGATCACCTCCCACCAATCTAAAGCTGCTCCTTTAAGTCTCCTTGAAGCTATCTGCCTCTTCCTTTGGTCATTAACTTGCATATCTGCAAATATCCTTTCCAAAGTTCTTAGCCATATCTGCACTCCCCTAACTCCCTCAGTGCCTTCAAAATCCTTGCCTCCTAAATTTGAGAATGTCTTCAACAGTTTGGCTAGTTCCTCATGAGGATTCTCTTCCCTGTGCACTGCTCCCTCTCTAAATGCCCTCACCAAATCTTGCAAATTGACCATTCGTGTTGTATTGGAGGGTCCTGCTCCATGACTTGGTGGTCTTCCTACCATGATTCACTATTCAATTGCATAGCTAGTTAGTCATCTTTCTAATTTAATTATTTTATCCAATTCATTCCTACTGTGGATATTTATTTCCATCATTATTGTATATATACTTTTTTTTTTAAATTTTACCCCTTCAAGGAAATTGGATAATATATTTATGCTATGTTTTAACAACATAGCTCTGATACCAACTGAAGTGACCCACTTCTCTTATCATATATTTATATAGAATTTTCTGTTAGAATTTTTTTTTAATTATTCTAATCTCAACAATTTGGGTCTTCACACGCTATTATAATAATGTCTAAAGTAAAGTAAACTATTTAAAAATAGCGTTAAGGCTTTACATTTTCCACCTTAACACATTTTTAGGTGTACCAATAGTCTATACAGTACCGTAATACCCCGTAAACTGGAGCTACCAGAGGATACTCCATAGGTACGACACAAATAAAACTCGTAGTAAAGCACGCTAGGGTAGGGGACACGGAACAACTAGGCAATGCTAGGGTAGATATACCAATTACACTTCCGGGCCGGTGGTAACGCAAAGCCACAGCAATCGCCCACCTTGAGCCACACTCCCGAATCAAGGGGTGCACCCAATCAATCACAAAGTAATAGAATGGTATACGATGGAATGTGTCCGATCAGAGGTGCTACCTCATTAGCCCATCAATTCCTCCTGTTTTAGCTACCTTATGCCAACTCACGGGAGTTGGGTCCACGTTTATACCTCAAAATAGAATCGTCGCCACCATCCTACTTCATTCTGGAATCTCCACCGCGTACATAGTTGTTAAAGTGGTTTTCGGTATCGATAGAGGGTATGTCCATATCTGATCCCGGTATCTTTAACAACCAATCGTTATTATAACCCGTGGTTATAAATTTCAAAATGGTTTATATTTCAAATCAAAACATACTCATTTTTAAACCATTTAAATTCGATGTTAATATCCTTCAAAAATAATATTCATTTCCAAAGTTGTAGCATTTCTAAGTTCATTCATTCAATTATAACAATTTCAAAAACATTGTAATTTTAGCATTCGTAGCACTTTGAAAATGTGATAATACATATATTAGCATTCGAAAATATCATCTTCAGAAACAACAGCACTTAGAAAACGTTACTGTATAGATAGTAGTATTTCAGAAATATGGTCTTTTTCAGAAACAGCGGCACTTAGAAAACATTACTGCAGATATAGTATTATTTTAGAAAACAGTGCATTTTCAGAAACAACAGCACTTCTAAAATGCTACTTTAAAACCACAGCATTTCAGAAAGGCTGCCAATACAAATATGAGATTTACTATAACATTTCAGAAACATTATAATTTCAGTTTTCACCATTTTTAACTTATAAAACATATATCACTTTTCAAAATTATTTATTTGGATATCATTTCACTTATGATTAAAATAAAATAAAATTTCATAAATAAAATAACCAAATTTAACCATAATTCATTTATTAAGTGAAAATAACATTTATATTGCTTAACTTTTAATTTAACAAACAACTAAATATTTTATTTAATCCATTTCATAAATAAAATATTTTATTTCTAAGTTAAGCCAAAAATTCCATTTCAAATCAAATTTCAATTATTAAGTCAAATCACATTTTAAATTTTACATCTTAATCATTTATTGACTTATACAATTTTTAACTTATAGAAAATAACTATAAAATTTATTTAAATCAATTTAAAATCAAATTAAGTTAAAATCTCGTATATTTTATATTCCAAATACTTAGAATTTTCAGAAAATATTTATATTTAAAATTAACCACGGGTTTGTATAATATTTTCTAACCTAGGTCAAGTGATATGGATAATATATCATTTCAATCCATAATGAATTAAAATCCCGGGTTTTATCATTTCAAACCCACAATCCCAAGTAAAATAAAAATCGCTCGAGCCTATCATTTCAACTCATGACGACCTTTCCCTATTCTAAAGTCTGTTCAAGTATGTATCATTTCAACCCATAGTGAGGGAACTTGCAGTGTGAGAAATAGAAATATAAATAAACAGTAAAACATAGCATGTCATATCGGGTGATTAAATAGGTATATAATCAGGTATATAATTAGGTATATAATCAGGTTATAACATCATATAATATCACATCACAGGCATATATGAAATTACTATCAGCATGGCATATCACTACTATAATTCACAAGACTTTGTTTCACAATTTTATAAGTACGAAGTTGAGAGTGATAACTCACCTTCTAAAGCTAGAGATGACAATTCAAAACACAAGAACAAACTCCAAAAAGCACGACAAAGCACGAATCAAATTCGAGGAGATGGAGAGCCAAGATTCAAGTCTTGTAAACAACAAATACAAAACATACATAAGTATATAATTTAACACAAAAGAATATAAGAATTAAACAATACAAAACAAAGACAAAGTGGAACAAGAAGTGGCTTAAACAAATAAGTAGGCTCAGCTTCAAAGGAAATAGGCTTGACCACTATCAAAATGGTTCGGCCACCATGGTTTAAAGGCAAGGTAGGCTCGACTATGGTCAAGCAAAAGGCACGACATAGGTTAGGGATGTGAACGGCTATGGTATGCGATAGGATGGCAAGTCAAAAGACACTAGGAAGGCAAAAGGTCAAAGGAAAAATGAAGAGTCATGGGTTCAAGTGGTTCGGCTTAAGGCACATGGTTCGGCCCTATGGAGTTTGGGTTCGGTCAAGTGGTCACTTTGGGTCAAGGCACATCAAGTAGCATGGCTATGGTAAGGGGATGGTCACGGCCAAAGGAATGAAAGGGGTGAACAAGGGGTGGCCGAGGCAAACAAGAGGAAGGTGATGTTCTATAGGGTTCGGCTATGGTTCCAAGTATGCTATGGTGGTGGTTCATATCATGGAAGGTCACAGCAATAGGTTGAAGTGGTGGAGGCCGGGAAAATGATGGTGGAAAGTGGTGGAGATGGTCGGCTAAAAGGATGGGATATGGTGGCCGAAATAGCATAAGAGTAAGAAAAGGAAAAGAGAAAGAGAAAAGGGGAGAGGAAGCCATGGAAAAACTTTCTTTAATTTTTGTTTTGTTAGAAATGAAAATGAAAAGGATAGATGGGAATGCAATTCTATGTACGGCTATGGGAATGGAAATACACGACTAAGAAGGGGAAAAGGAAAAGGCACAAATCACATTAAAGAAAAGAAAACTTATGTCTCTTGAATTTCCAAGCCCATTTGTCAAGCCCCAAACCAAACAAGTTCAAAACTCAAACAAAACAAACAAAGTCCAAAACTAAATTAAAATAGAAATAAACATAGAAAATATAGACAATAATATACTGAAAATAATTTCTTGTAAAACGCTGAATTTATCATATTTAAAAAGTATAAAATAGAATTTAACAAAACAGAAAGCAGAACGAATGTCAAAATCAAATACTGTTTCAAAGAAAAAGATTGGAAATTTAAAATTTCAACTGAAAGTCAAAGTTTGACTACAATTGACCAAAATATAAAATTTCCAGAAAATCATTATTTTATTATAATTGGAAAATAAATTATAAACAAAATCCATAAATACATTGGAAAATTCCAAAATTTCAATTTTTAAATGATTTAAAATCAAAGTTTCAAATAAATTCAAATAAAAATATTTGTTAAAAATTATGGGTTGTTACACACTCCCCCACTCAAAGCTTTTCGTCCTAAAAAAGGAACGAAACAAGAAAACAAAGAAAAGAGAATAAGATAGAATAGCAAATAGTACCTGAAACAAACAATTCTGGATTCGAAGCACGCATGCTCTTCTCCGTCTCCCAAGTACAATCTCGATCATCAGTACTCCACTGCACTTTGACCAGGTTGACAGATTTCCTTCTCAGCTGCTTCGTACCTCTATCGACAATACGAAGTGGCTTCCTCTCGATAGTCAGATTTGGCTGAATATCCAAACTCTCGAGAGCGGAAGGCTGGACAATAAGGGATGGATCATGAAGAAACCGACAAAGATGCGAAACATGGAATACATTATGCACTGCAGAAAACTTCTCGGGCAAATCCAGACGATAAGCCAAAGAACCAATCCTCTCCAAGATGCGAAAAGGACCAATGAACCTAGGAGCAAGCTTACCTCTATGACCAAAACGAATCACATTCCTTAAGGGAGAGACCTTAAGGAAAACCAGATCACCAACAGAAAACTCCAAACTCCTTCTACGCCTATCATCGTACTTCTTCTGTCTATCCTGAGCACTCCTCATCTTCCTCTTAATCTCCTCAACTCTCTCAAAAGCCTCCAAAATCATATCAGGACCAAGAACCAAACGATTATCGGATTCAATCCAGCAAGATGGAGATCTGCAAGGTCGTCCGTAAAGAGCAGCAATCAGAGACATTGCAATACTAGCCTGAATTCAAAGGATGAAATGAGATAGATAAAAGATTAAGATAAGATTAAAATAAAAGATTGCGATTATACCTAATAACTATTGTTATAGGTAAATTCGACAAGATGGAGATGATCTTCCCAAGATCCTCCATAATCAAGAACACAAGCACGAAGAAGATCCTCTAGAATCTGATTCACTCTTTCCGTTTGACCATCGGTCTGCGGATAATAAGCAGTGCTCAGATTCAGATGAATACCCAAAGGTTCTTGAAAAGCTTTCCAAAACTGAACGGTAAAGATAGGATCTCGATCACAAACAATACTGACAGGAACACCATGGAGACGAACAATCTCCCTCATATAGATCTCAGCTAAACTAGAAGCAGAACGGGTAGACTTGACCGGAATGAAATGAGCTGACTTGGTCAATCTATCCACAATAACCTAAATACTCTCATTACCCCTTCTAGTCCTCGGTAATCCATCAATAAAATCCACAGAAACTTGTTCCTATTTCCAATTGGGAACCTCAAGGGGCTACAACAAACCAGGGGTCTTCTGATGATCGGCCTTGACTTGCTGACAAGTCGCACACCTACTAACAAAATGGAGATATCACGCCTCATACCTCTCCACCAATACAACTTCTTCATATCCTGATACATCTTCGTTACACTCGGATGAATAGAAAGTCTGGATCGATGATTTTCCCGAAGTAACTCCTATCTCAATCCATCAACATTCGGGACACAAATCCGATTATTAATCCTCAAAATCACTCTATCATCGATTTAAGCTCCACTACCATCAAGACTACTACCACCGACCCTGCAACGAACATTCTCCTTTATAAGTCTAAGCATCCGATCCTCATCCTGCTTAGCCATGATACGATCCAAAAGAGGAGAAGAAACAACAAGCTGACACAACATCGTCTTTTTCCGACTCAAAGCATCGACCACAACATTAGCTTTCCCAGGGGTATAGTTGATGTCGAGGTCATAAGAAGCAAGGAACTCTAGCCACCTAACTTGTCTCTGATTCAAATCCTTCTGGGTGAAAATATACCTCAAAGACTAATGATCCGTAAAAAGCTCAAACTTAGTTCCCAAAAGATGATGCCTCCAAAGCTTCAAAGCAAAAACCACAACAAGCAATTCCAAATCATGGGCAGCGTAATTGGCTTCATGGGTCTTCAACTGACGACTGGCATAAGCAATGACCTTCCCATCCTGCATCAGAATAGCTCCCATACCTTCACGACTATCATCAGTATATACCGTTAATCCCTCATTTCCATTTGGAATGGTAAGAACTGGTGCGGAAGTAAGCTTGCGCTTTAACTCATTGAATGCAGCTTCACACTTATCATTCCATATAAACTTAGCATTCTTACAAGTCAAAGCAGTGAGAGGTGCAGCAATCCGAGCAAAATTCTCAATAAATCTCCGATAATAACCGGCAAGGCCCAGAAAGCTATGGATATCAGATGGAGTCCTAGGAGTTTCCCAATCTTGAAATAGAATAAGGAAAAATAAGAACTTCGAAGAAAGATAGAATAATTAGATTACAAAAGAAAGATGAGAAAAGGTAGACTTACATTGATCGCATTGATCTTGACTGGATCAACAGAAACTCCATTACTAGAAATAATATGTCCAAGGAATTGGACTTCATCCTTCTAGAAATGGCACTTAGAGAATTTGGCTTTTAATTGGTGACTCCTAAGAGTCTCCAGAACAAAATTCAAATGGACCCTGTGCTCCTCCTCAGACTTAGAGAAGACGAGAATATCATCAACAAAGACCAGAACAAACTTATTAAGAACATCATGAAAAACACGATTCATCAAATCAACAAAGAAAGCTGGGGCATTAGTCAAACCAAAAGGCATAACTAACCATTCATAGAAACCATTCTCAGTATGGAAAGCAGTCTTGGGAATACTTTCCTCCGTAACTCTGAGCTGGTGGAAACCTGTGGCAAGATCAAGTTGTGAGAAAACAGTAGCTCCATAAAGCTGATCGAACATATCATTGATACGAGGCATAGGATATATGTTCTTCATAGTGAGCTTATTCAGCTCCCTATAATCAACACACATCCTCAAAGAACCATCGGACTTAGTGACGAAAACAACTGCTGCTCCCTATTCGGAATGACTAGGTCTGATTAGACCCTTGGAGAACAAGTCCTCAATTTGCTTCCTTAACACAACCTTCTCACGGGGTGCCATCCTTCTGGGAGGATGAACTACAGATGGAGCTCCAGGAATAAGATCAATACGGAAATCAATTTCCCGCTTAGGAGGTAAAGAAGAAACTTCACCAAATACATCGGTATAGAGCTTTACCACAGGGGTTGAATCAAGATCACCAGGAGAAGAATCCAAAGAGAAAATAAAAATGCCAGCAAAATCCTGAGGCATACTACACTGAATCACCAAAGAATTACCCTGATCATCAACAAGAGAAACAGTTTGGGTTTTACAAGAGATAATGGCTTCATGCCTCATAAGCCAATCACCTCCAAGTAATAAATCAAAAGAATCGAAACCAAGAACATAGAAATCACCAGAACATTTATGGCCAGAATAGAAGAGTTTCACTTGATTATAGATCCAACTAAGGTTCGCGGGACCCCCAATAGGATTAGTAACACATAAAGGTACAACAACAAACATAGGTGAAAGGAGATGCTCAAACTTATCACAAAGAACCACGGAAATAAAACTATGCGAAGCTCCGGTATCAAATAAAACACGAACAGGAAAATTAAACAGAGAAAAGGTGCCCTGGAGAGTACCTTGGGTATCACTAGGAGCAGATGGAGCAGGCGGAGCAGGCATGGAAGAAGTCATGGCAAAGACTCCAGATGTCTTGCCCTTCTGATACAAAGGACAATCCTTCTTGAAATGACCAGGCTGCAGACAGACATGACAGAGACTGTTCCTGGTATCCTAAGGTGGAGGAACAGCAGCACCAACTGAAGTATGGCAAATATTGACATAGTGTCCCCTCTGATCACACTTGAAGCAGGTGATGGAAGATAGGTCGATAGGATGCTTCCGAGGAGTCACTACGCCATAAATGGCCTACTGCAACACAAAAAAAATGTTGGCTCAGGCCCGAAAAATGTTGCCATAGGTCTATGGCAACACTTTTAGGGTGATGCAATTTTTGCCGTTGCCTTAGACCTCAAAGGCAACATTTTGACTATCTAAGGCAACATAAGTAATATTGTTGCAATAGAACCCTATTTGGGTCTATGGCAACACCCATAGGTATCTGTAGCAACATTCCAAAATGTTGCTATAGATATGAACTTTTTGAATTTGTGGGGCCCACAATGTAGAGCATATTTGATTTTTTAATAAAAATAAATATTTATTTAATAAAATGCTATTACACAGAATTTGATATTTAAACAGTAATTTATTTAAATAAATATTTTATTTCAACATTTGAAATTGTACAAATTCCTGACTCCACTATTTTACAATACAATGATATATAACACTGATATTCACATATACAGATATTCCTCACTACATCACTCAGTTCACTCATTACATATGCAGTTTCAATTTATACATACACCGACACTGACAAATATATGCCGAGCCGAAGGCGAGCCGAGAAGCGGGTCCGGGCGCAGCGCCGGCGGGGGTCCGGGGCACCGCAGTCCGATTCATCCGATTTCGGAAGATCGAGCCTTCTTTGAAATGACGTAAAATGATGCACAAATGAAGACTGAGCTTAATTCCTATCCTCCATCTCCTCGCCTAAATCTGCTTGAATCCCCTACGGCCAAACACCAAAACTCTACTGCAAACTCTTCAATTTCCAATCACCACATTAGCTTCTCTCCGTAACCAATACACAACAGCACTCTACCATTGTCAAACTCCAAACTCCGTCTACATCTCTCTGCCAACATTCAGGCATCACACTGCCAACTAAAACTCCTCTGCATCACCAACTTCCACCATCACTTCCATAACTTACCAAACCAACCAACCAACCTTCAACCAATACAACTACATCCAGATTCAATGGTGAACCAACCAACCAGATTATGAACTTGCGATGGACTTGCGATGGAGGCACAGGGCATCTAGAAGCAGTACATACCCAGCCAGATTCTGAAACATTAACAAGTGTTAAAGGAGCATTTGCACAAACATATGGGGGGCATACTATCTTATTGAAATTACCAGTACCAAGTGAAGCAACCGCAATCATAGGGGAAAGTACGAAGAGATCAGCCTGGGATCTGCTCTGAACTTGCGATGGAAAGTACGAAGTGAACCAAAATCTCGAGGGCAGCAGTTCGGGTTTTGGGAGAAATTAAGGCGCTAGAAGGGTTTTCAGGTGAAGTGGTCTAAAGGAGAAAGGTAGAGGGGTTGGTGGCGAGCAGGTCTTCTGTTGGAGGCGAGAGCTGATGGCGACGACAGCGGTGGCAAAAGGGGTTTGAATGGAAAATTTTATTTGGCTTCGGGTTTTGGTGTCGTGACAGGGCTCTGGTTGGAGCTAGATGGTCGCGATGGTTAGGGGGTAGCTGGGAGGAGGCGACTGGGAGGAGGCGACTGGGAGGAGGCGACTGGGAGGAGGCGAATGGGAGGAGGCGAATGGGAGGAGGCGAATGGGAGGAGGCGACTGGGAGGAGGCGAATGGGAGGAGGCGAATGGGAGCGACTGGGAGGAGGCGAATGGGAGGAGGCGAATGGGAGCGACTGGGAGGAGGCGAATGGGAGGAGGCGAATGGGAGGAGGCGAATGGGAGCGACTGGGAGGAGGCGAATGGGAGGAGACGAATTGAAATGAAAACCAAAAGGGGATCTGCACTAGTTTAGGCGGGAAAACGAAATTTTGGGCCAAATTGCAGTGGTGATCCATTTTAACAACCAGATTAAATGTAGATCGTTGGATCGTATTCACGCGGATTGCTAATTTTATTAATTTTTTAATCTGAATACATCTATTGCAACACTATATAAAAATGTTGCATCGTGTTACACTTGTTTAGCTAGAGCAACACATTTTTATGGCTAAGGTAACACCAAAAATGCAACGTTGCAGTAGGACTAAAATTTTATAGCTGTCGCAACATTTTAGCTGGCAACACCTTGCAAAAGTGTTGCAGAAGGTCATTTATGGCGTAGTGAGTAGATCCAAAACCAGGATTCTTGAGCCAGTTCTGCTTCTGCTGAAGAAAATTAGGCTTCTTCTTCTTAGAGTTGCCAGAACCAGCCTGAGATGGAGAAGCACGAGGAACAGAAACTTCCTTAGAAGTGGGATTCTCATATCTAATGGCCATGTCCATCAACTCCGTGAAGGTACCAAGAACATGAGAAATGAGACGATCATAATTATGAATTTTAGGACAAAGGTAAAACAGAAAGACAAAGATAAGATTCAACTAGGAATGGAAATCCTAATCAAAGAATTCAAATAAACAAGGTGGATTCGAAAGGAATGAAGTTAAGAAAATTGAGATTTAAAACAAGAAAATTTTTATATCCAAAATAGTCTTTTGAAAATCCTTTAAAATCATTTAAAAATCATTTTATACTTAAAAATACGTTCTCTCACAAAGAAAGGATTCTAAGATTGATTTCACTCATTCTAGGGTATTTCTACCCTATCTCTAATGAGTTTTTGCTTCATAGGCTAAGGTTTGCCTAAAACCAAAGCTCTAATACCAAATGTAACGACCCACTATTTTGGACCATTCAAATCAACAATAAATCAACACATGTCGGACTTGAATAATTCAAAACAATAGATTGTAAATAAATTTGGAGCAAATAAAACCAATCACAGAATCACAGACACAGAATATCAGAATACTCGCAGCGGAAATAAAATAATACATAGTGGTTCATGAAGCCACTACAATACATAGTCTCAAAACAGATACAAAAATACCATAGTCTGAAAACAGATACAACAGAAGTCTGAATACATAAGTTCACAAATACAAGCAAAGCTGAATGAAATAACTGAAATGGAAAGACAACTAGATAGACAGATAAACTCCAGCAAATCTCTAGCTCCGGAAGATTAATCCAAAGCTGTGATACTCAGGCTGACCCAAGCGTAAAGCAAAACACAAACACTGGAGTCAGGACATACATACTTATAAAATGTAAATCAACTCAAGTGAACTGCAATAGAAATGCATCAATAAGTTAAAGGATGCTTGGGATCGCCCATCCTTTAAGGATCCATTAAACTATCTACTATGTAGTAAGATACGCTATTATAATAATATCTAAAGTAAAGTAAACTATTTAAAAATAACGTTGAGGCTTTACATTTTCCACCTTAACACATTTTTAGGTGTGCCAATAGTCTATACGGTACCGTAATACCCCGTAAACTAGAGCTACGAGAGGATACTCCATAGGTACGACACAAATCAAACTCGTAGTAAAGCATGCTAGGGTAGGTGACACGGCACAACTAGGCAATGCCAGGGTAGATATACCAATTACACTTCCGGGCCGATGGTAACGTAGAGCCACAGCAATCGCCCACCTCTAGCCACACTCCCGAATCAAGGGGTGCACCCAATCAATCACAAAGTAATAGAATGGTGTACGATGGAATGTGTCCGATCACGGGAGTTGGGTCCACGTTTATACCTCAAAATAGAATCGTCGCCACCATCCTACTTCATTCTGGAGTCCCCACCGCGTACACAGTTGTTAAAGTGGTTTTCGGTATCGACAGAGAGTATGTCCATATCTGATCCCGGTCTCTTTAACAACCAATCGTTATTATAACCCGTGGTTATAAATTTCAATATGGTTTATATTTCAAATCAAAACATATTCATTTTTAAACCATTTAAATTCGATGTCAATATCCTTCAAAAATAATATTCATTTCCAAAGTTGTAGCATTTCTAAGTTGATTCATTCAATTATAACAATTTCAAAAACATTGTAATTTTAGCATTCGTAGCACTTTGAAAATGTGATAATACATATATTAGCATTCGAAAATATCATCTTTCAGAAACAGCAGTACTTAGAAAACGTTACTGTATAGATAGTAGTATTTCAGAAATATGGTCTTTTTCAGAAATAGTAGCACTTAGAAAATGTTACTACAGATATAGTATTATCTTAGAAAAAAGTACATTTTCAGAAACAGCAGCACTTATAAAATGCTACCTTAAAACCACAGCATTTCAGAAAGGCTGCCAATACAAATCTGAGATTTACTATAACATTTCAGAAACATTATAATTTCATTTTTTCACCATTTTTAACTTATAAAACATATATCACTTTTCAAAATTATTTATTTGGATATCATTTCACTTATGATTAAAAAAATAAAATTTTATAAATAAAATATCCAAATTTAACCATAATTCGTTTATTAAGTCTAAATTACATTTATATTGCTTAACTTTTAATTTAACAAACAACTAAATATTTTATTTACTTTTAAAAATATCCATTTCATAAATAAAATATTTATTTCTAAGTTAAGCCAAAAATTCCATTTCAAATCAAATTTCAATTATTAAGTCAAATCACATTTTAAATTTTACATTTTAATCATTTATTCACTTATACAATTTTTAACTTATAGAAAATCACTATAAAATTTATTTAAATCGTTTTAAAATAAAATTAAGTTAAAATCTCATATATTTTATATTCCAAATACTTAGAATTTTCAGAAAATATTTATATTTAAAATTAACCACGGGTCTACATAATATTTTCCTACCTAGGTCAAGTGATACGAATAATATATCATTTCAATCCGTAATGAATTAAAATCCCGGGTTTTATCATTTCAAACCCGCAATCCCAAGTCAGATAAAAATCGCTCAAGCCTATCATTTCAGCTCATAACAACCTTTCCCTATTCTAAAATCCGTTCGGGTATGTATCATTTCAACCCATAGTGAGGGAACTTGCAGTGTGAGAAACAGAAATATAAATAAACAGTAAAACATAGCATGTCATATCGGGTGATTAAACATGTATATAATCAGGTTATAACATCATATAATATCACATCACAGGCATATATGAAATTACTATCAACATGGGATATCACTACTACAATTCACAAGACTTTGTTTCAAAATTTTATAAGTACGAAGTTGAGAGTGATAACTCACCTTCTAAAGCTAGAGATGACAATTCAAAACACAAGAACAAACTCCGAAAAGCACGACAAAGCACGAATCAAATTCGAGGAGATGGAGAGCCAAGATCCAAGTCTTGTAAACAACAAATACAAAACATACATAAGTATATAATTTAACACAAAAGAATATAAGAATTAAACAATACAAAACAAAGACAAAGTGGAACAAGAAGTGGCTTAAACAAATAAGTGGGCTCGACTTCAAAGGAAATAGGCCTGACCACTATCAAAATGGTTCGGCCACCATGGTTTAAAGGCAAGGTAGGCTCGGCTATGGTCAAGCAAAAGGCACGGCATAGGTTATGGATGTGAATGGCTATGGCATGTGAAAGGATGGCAAGTCAAAAGACACTAGGAAGGCAGAAGGTCAAAGGAAAAATGAAGAGTCATGGATTCAAGTGGTTCGGCCTAAGGCACATGGTTTGGCCCTATGGAGTTTGGGTTCGATCAAGTGGTCACTATGGTTCAAGGCACATCAATTAGCATGGCTATGGTAAGTGGATGGTCACGAGCAAAGGAATGGAAGGGGTGAACAAGGGGTGGCCGAGGCAAACAAGAGGAAGGTGATTTTCTATAGGGTTCGGCTATGGTTTCAAGTATGCTATGGTGGTGGTTCATATCATGGAAGGTCACGACAATAGGTTGAAGTGGTAGAGGCCGAGCAAATGATGGTGGAAAGTGGTGGAGATGGTCGGCTAAAAGGATGGGATATGGTGGCCGAAATAGCATAAGAGAAAAAGAAAAGAGGAGAGGAAGCCATGGAAAAACTTACTTTAATTTTTGTTTTGTTAGAAATGAAAATGAAAAGGAGAGATGGGAATGCAATCCTATGTACGGCTATGGGAATGGAAATACACGGCTAAGAAGGGGAAAAGGAAGAGGCACAAATCACATTAAAGAAAAGAAAACTTATGTCTCTTGAATTTCCAAGCCCATTTGTCAAGCCCAAAACCAAACAAGTTCAAAACTCAAACAAAACAAACAAAGTCCAAAACTAAACTAAAAAAGAAATAAACATAGAAAATATAGACAATAAACTACTGAAAATAATTTCTTGTAAAACGTTGAATTTATCACATTTAAAAAGTATAAAACAGAATTTAACAAAACGAAAAGCAGAACGAATTTCTGAATCAAATACTGTTTCAAAGAAAAAGATTGGAAATTTAAAATTCAAATTTAAAATGTAAACTGAAAGTCAAAGTTTGACTACAGTTGACCAAAATATAAAATTTCCATAAAATCATTATTTTGTTATATTTGGAAAATAAATTATAAACAAAATCCAAAAATACATTGGAAAATTCCAAAATTTCAATTTTTAAATGATTTAAAATCAAAGTTTCAAAAAATTCAAATAAAAATATTTGTTAAAAAGTATGGGTTGTTACATCATAAAATTATAGCACGATCATAAGCAAGAATATTGCTTCACAAATACTAACCAACCATTCCAATATTCAAGGTATAATATTTATCACCTACTCAAACTTCGGCATAAGCAATCAACTCCTAATTAACATATAACATTACCACGTACTTAAGCAAAAATTTAGCTTATAAATTTTACAACTTCAAAAAGTTTGTAACTTGAGCTTTAAATATACGAACTTTACTCCCCGTAGCTTATCAAAATCAAACTAAACTTGCTCTACACCTACCTCACTTGCTCTTAGCTCAATAAAGTGAAGATGTGAACTCTTGGAAGGCTAAATATGCTTGGCCTAGTGAATAATAGGCACGACTATAGGGGAGTTTGGGCTCGGCCATGGTGGTTTTGAGGTGCAGTAGCTTGTTTTGGTGGGGAGAAGAGTTTAGGGATTGAAACGGAGTGATTTAAGCAACGTTTTAAAATGTTTTTGCTAACTTTTTCTCTTAGGAATTTGGAGATGGAAGCAATGGAAATATATGTAGATAAGAAGAGGATTTTGACATGAGAATGTAAATAAAAAGAAAGAAGAGGATGTAGGAATGAGGGGGTTACATATAGGCTTAGGAATTTATTAAAATACATAAAGTGATAAGAATTAAATACACACACATGCATGCACCCCACACCTCCCATCTCCCTTACTTGTACACGTTACCCCCTCCCCCTCCATGCCTTGAATCATGCTAGAGTTCCATGTGTATGTACTAAAGATGTGGAGATGATTTGTGTATATATAAGTGTGTTTATATATGTGTGTGTGTATGCCTTTTATAACATAATTTGTCACATCCATTGTAACGACCCTGGTTTGGAGATTACCATAATTATTAAATTATAATTCAATAATTATGGTAATCTCCAAACCAGGGTCGTTATAGACTCCCCCCCTTAAATAAATTGCGTCGACGCAATTCTTAAGGAAAATTCATAACACAAGTAACAATCCAACACGAAGGAATAGAAATAGCTTGAGATAATAATTCTCACCATTATCAAGTGAAGATAGAAAGTCCGGAAAAGAACGCTCGATAGATTCTCTGGTTTCCCAAGTGCAATCATTGGGATTCTCCGACCATTGAATCTATACAAGAGGAACGTTCTTGCTTCGAAGGCGCCTCACCTCCGAATCAAGTACACGAATAGGCTGCTGAACAGTGGATAGGCTTGGTGAGATCTCAAGCTCAAGTTGCTCGGATGGATCAATGACAGAATCAGGATCTCGAATGTATTTCTGAAGCTGAGAGACGTGGAAGACATCATGAATACCCGATAAATGAGATGGAAGAGCTAATCGATAAGCAACAGGACCAATGCGCTCGGTAATCGAAAATGGTCCTATAAAGCGAGGAGCCAATTTCCCTGTGGAGCTAAAGCGCATTACTCCCTTCATTGGAGATACACGGATAAATATAAGATCACCAACGGAGAACTCAAGAGGCTTCCTACGGTTGTCCGCGTAGGATTTCTGGCGACTCTATGCCTCCTTCATTCTCTGTCTAATAAGGGATATCTTCTCCGAAGAATCACGAATTGAATATGGACCGAGTATAAGCTTCTCACCAGATTCTAACCAACAATAAGGAGAACGGCATAGTCTTCCATATAGTGCCTCGAATGGAGCCATACCGATACTGGATTGGAAGCTACTATTATAGGTGAACTCTACTAATGGAAGATGATCCTCCCATGGACCACTAAAATCAAGAATACATGCACGGAGAAGATCTTCAAGAATGCGATTCACCCTCTCAGTCTGTCCATTAGACTGGGGATGATAAGCTGTAGAAAGATTAAGCTTTGTACCCAAAGCTTGCTGAAAACTGGTCCAGAAATGATTGGTAAACAAGGGATCACGATCACATACAATCGAAGAAGGAACACCATGTAATCGCACGACTTCTTTAATGTAGAGCTTAGCCAAAAGAGGAGCATTCCTATTATATTTAATAGGGATGAAATATGCGGATTTAGTAAGACGATCCACGATAACCCAAATGCTAGAATGACCGAACCTCGAACGAGGTAGGCCGTCAACGAAGTCCATCGATACCTGGTCCCACTTCCACTGTGGAACCTCAAGAGGCTGAAGAAGACCGGATGGCCGCTGATGCTCGGCCTTGACAAGCTGACAAGTCATGCAATTGCTTACATAACTTGCAATATCCCGCTTCATACCATCCCAATAATAAAGGCGATGCATATCTGCATACATCTTAATGCTACCCGGATGAATGGTATACTTAGTGCGATGACAATCATCAAGTATGTCACGCCTAAGTGCTGAATCAGAAGGCACAACTATACGGTTCTTCAGACGAAAGCAACCGTGAGAATCAATCGAATAATCCCGCAACTCCTAATCACGGGACTCAGATGAGCAAGACTGAATGAGGCGCATAGTATAAGCATCACGTCTCTGGGCCTCATAAATACGATCAAGAAGAGAAGGTCGAGCCACCATACTAAATAATGAGACCGGTGAGTCAGATGACGGTGCTCGATCACGAATATCGAAGCTGGATAAGGTCTCAAGAACATCCCATTCGGCTACATCATAGAAACAACGCCCGAATGCTTGTGACTAAGCGCATCGCTACACGATTACCCTTCCCAGGGGTATACTCGATATCGAAATCATATGAGGCGAGAAACTCTAACCATCGCTCCTGCCTACTTCGTCGATCATATGAATCGGGTATTCCGGGACTATCTCGATAAATAAACAATATTGTATGAATAAATCTTGGGTGAATGTAATAAAATGAGATTTATTTCAATTTTAATGGTTGAAATAAATTTAAGATGGAGGAAAATAAAGTTAACTACTTTATTTGAGAATTTGAGTGGATAAATATCAATTGTTGGTATTTATTATGGTTAATAAAAGGATATTGGTGATGTATACCAATAATCACCTTTTATTGTTTAATAATAAAAATAAAAGAAGAAATAATTGTGAATGTGCCTAAACATGATGAACATGTATGTGAAATAAAGTATTTATTTTATTTCATGAATTCGAATGTAGTTAGTGGCTACATTTGATTAAATTGAATCATTTGAACAATATTGTGTTTGTTGCCAATATTGTCATTTTATTTAATTAAATATATATGAGAATGAGTAATAAAATAATTAATCATGATAAATATGATTAAAAATGTGAGAAATAATTTAATAATGTCTAAACATGTATTTGTTTTGTTTTGGGTGCATAACATCCTTTTATTTAACCAATTGTATTAAATTTGCAATTTATTTTGCAATTATGGGAAAATTGGTTAAATTGAGCAATAAATGGAAATTAAATAACAAAATTGTTGAAACTTATGTTTTGATAATTTTATTAAAAACTAAATGACATAACGAATCCAACGCATCCAAAATCATTAAAAACGGATTAAAAATGTAGAAGTTATGAAGATTTAAATATTGTATAAGTGTAAATAAACATAAACAAATTTTCTTGGCTAAGTAAAATTAATATGGGTCATTGTGTTAAGCCCAAACCCAATATCCACTAGAGAAACTTTTGGAGCCAGGAAAGAAGTACGTACACTTCTTCCTCCTTCAGCTCATTTGAGAAAAGGAACGACAGAAGCTCAAAAACAATAAAAATGACTTCCTTGCTCAACTAATATCAAAAATCCAATTAAAATCCACACCAAATTAAATTATTTTCATGGTAAAACTAAATTCAGGAAAACTCCTAACCCATTTGTCTCAATCCATGGAATTTTCCAATTTCATTTACTGTTGTTATTTATTTTAGTGAAATCTTCTCTTGCATGCCTATTTTCGGCAATCACAGGTCCGGCAAGGGCGAATTCGAGTTGAAAGCTTACATCTTCAAGCCTAAATCATCATCTTTTTGCTGCTAACAGTAAGTTAAAAGCTTATGCAAACTGAATTGGTTATCTAAAAAAAAAAAAAAAAAACTGAAGTTATAATGTTGGTTTATGCATAAAATTTTTCTCTTAACGTATGTTGTCTTGCTGAAAATGGTGCAACTTTGTTTGCCCATATCTTGTCCATCCGGCGTTAGATTGCCGTCAAATTCTTTTCAGTTTGTAATGCATTTGCTAAAGTTCATTGCTGCAAATTTTCATCGAGTTTTGAGTCCGTTTGGACCTTCTTTTTTGCTGTCAAATGTGAAAATCCGTGAGGAAATATGCACAGAAAATTCCATTGGCTGAATATTTTCGGCATAACTTTTGCGTTTCTAATCGGAATTTTGAAATCTTCAATGTTCTGAAATCCTTGTGAAATATGCCACAACTTTTCTGTTTTAGCTTTTGGATGAACTGGAAGTCTACATAGTGAAAAATAGACGTTTTTGTCGCTGGTCTGTGTTGATAGCCAGCGCGCAAATTTTCTTTTCTACTAGTATTTCGCTCGTAACTTATTCGTTACTGATCGGAATATCAAATTTTTTGAAGTTTTGAAAACCTTGTGCTGTAGAATAAAAATTTTGTGTTTTATGCTTTGTAGAATTTCAAAGTTTGCATGGTGAAAATTTTATGTTTTCATTGTTGGCCTGTCATGGACAGCCCCAAATTTTGATATAATTGTCCGATTTTGACGATTTCATTTGCATTCTTTTGCAAGAAGTTTATTATGAAATTTGATACTAATATTTGATCATTTGGTCCATAAATGGACTACTAAATTTAGAATGTGATTTTAATTTAAATTTAATTTAAATTCGATTTAAATTTGAATATCGGTTTAGGCCGATTAAATTGCAAATTGATGATTTCTTGAGTTTTTTAAAAAAAAATCCAAATAAATTTCTGTAAATTCTCTAAATTATTTTATGTTATAACTTATTAATTTTTATCGTCTTTATTCTTTTTCGGACGTATAAGAAAATAAATTAAACGATTTAGTAAATCCGCGAGGTATGGGACTTGTGTATTTACTTTATCGGTTAATTTCGGACTTATACGATCGAAACGATTTTGAGGAATCGTTTGATTCTTCCTTGACGTTAACCACATTGTGGTATGAGTTTGAGATTATATTAGTCCATTTGGCTAATACGTATAGTCTGAGATTTCCTATTCGGGAGTATATACGAGATTAGGACTATATTAATGGAGATATACTCGCCGATGACATGAGGCGATTCTTTTGATGATGTTGATGATTTCTTAGTGTGGCACGAACTAGCGGCTAGAAAACTGCTAAGTGAGAGCGTATGGTATGGGACATACGTTACCACTTTCCGGGTTACTATCCGAGAGTTGTTGACACATTCCGGGAGAACCACCGGTACTTGGAGTCCCGATCAGGTTAAGTAATACTTGACTCGATCACTTTTGATGGCGGGGACTCAGCGAACACCGATTGGAGCGAGGTGCTCCAATCACTTTTGATGGCGGGTGTTCATGGGGAATATAGATGACATCATAGACAGGATCAATTCGAGATGAGGATTCCGATCGAGAGATAGATATGGTACCATGATGGTGACTAGTACTGGTAAATAGCACGTGCAACATGCTTTTGCATGTAATAATTGGCCAATATGAGATTTCTTTATGAGTTATGATTATTTCGATTTCACCATTTTTGATGTGTTTACCTAGCCTTATAGATGTAAATAAGGCAAATATGATTTCTTTGAGGATTTTGGTGATTTCGAATTTTATGGATTTATACTTGGGATTTATATACGACTTTGAGAGATTTATTTATTCATGGATAATGTTTGAATGTTTTCCCTTATATCATATACATGAATTCCCTCATATTAACCCAAGTATATGTATATACAAACCACCATAGAGACATAGTGAAGTTACTTGATATCAACCCTAGATGTTCATATATACTTATGTTATCTCGTTGCGAAGCTCTTCTCTTTACCTTATCGTATTCCCTTTCTAACGATAAGATTCAGTTGCCTGACCCGTGTGTTTATCACTCGGGTCAGACCGAGTTGCAGATTAGGTGGAAGTCGATCTTTTATGTTGGATCTATGTTGCTTTTTGTGTAGGACGCATAACTATGGACTGGACTCCTCTTTTTAGTGTTGTACCTGTTATCGACACTTTGTATATATTCTTTTATGGGATGTGATGTATGTTTTTGATATGGGCATACTATTATGTAGTGGTGTATGACACTTGATGTATGGGTTTGTAGCTACATATATATATCTATGGCTGCTGTTCTGTGATATGTATGTTTTATTTATTTCATTTTGCTTCTGAATAGATCCAATAGCCGAGTAGTATCGTATTAGCTAAATATTGGATATGTAGATTCCATGAGGTAAAAAAAAATATCGACGTATTCAGTCTTTAGCTAATGCATTACTATATCGGTCGCCATTAACCAGCCATATTCTCTGCGTTAGTAGACAGAATTACTTGGTAATTCCCTTTACTAACGTGGGTCTCGGGGTAGGGCGTCACATCCATGCTTAGGTGTGTGTGTATATATATATATAAGTTAGTATACATAAGTATTCTTAATTAATAAATACTATCATATATAAATGTGTGCATTTGCACCAAGTATGCACAACATTCTTGACGACTTTCGGGTGTCAAAAAGTCGAAATTTCGGAAAACGTTCTTCAGTCACATTTTCTATTTTTATTTGAACTATCTATATTAGTAAACAAATTTTGAAAACTATTTTTATTTGCTAATAAAAATCCATTTATTAATTATATAAAATATATTTAAATAACCTATTTCAAAGTGGAAAAATCCTGGGTCTTTTACAAATCTATTTTACCATCATTTGTTATTACTTAAAAGAGTTATATTTTAGTTATAAAACTTATTATTTTAATATTCAAACTTTATTAAATATTAGCAAATCAAGGCCGTAAAATTCCGAGTCGTTACACTCTTTCCCCCTTAAAAGAATTTCATCTCCGAAATTGCACCACAACCTTAATTCCTAAAATTACTTAAACTATTCATCATGTACATAGATCATTCCTATGTAAAATCTGATTGTTCATTCACTCAAACACATAACCTCACTTCCGAACTAGTATCGCTCACCCGACTTTCTACTGCGGACTTTGATCAGGCCTCTTAATTAGAAACCTCTGTTCTCGTTGTATAGCCATAAACTATGATAGACAACTTTTGGTTCCACATAAGAAACCTCACCAATGCTCGCCGTCAAAACTCGAGTGATAAATCTATAATGACCCGTAAATTTTGATAATTAAAACTATTAAATTAAATAAGGTTTTGAAATTTAATATTGTGAGAAATTAAAATTTATGATTTATTATTGAGGAAATGATTAAAATATAATTTAATAATGTAGTTTGAATGCTATTGATAACTATTTAATGTAATTTCAATCAATTGAAATAAATTTTAGGTTAATTTGGTTATAATTTTAAATAATGGCATAAATTAAATGATGTATGTAATGGTGAGATGGTATGTAATTGATTGAAATTGGTTAATATAGAATATGAAATCAGTGATGTGGTAAGTAGTTATAATCTTTGTTTGTAAACAATAAATTTATAAATTTGATAAAATTACTTAAAAATAACAATTGTTCATTTGTCATCTCATTATTTAATATGTTTGGAATTAATTTGGAAATCAACGAAAATTTATGTAATTAATTATTGCAATTAATATGGTAAAAGATGTTAACGGTAAAATAATGAATGTAATTGGATGAGAATTGGATGCGTAGTTAATGGCATGAATTCGATAATAAAGGAAATTGTAAGCGACGGTAAAATGCATATTAATTTAAGGAAAATAAAATGCGTGATTTAAATGGTAACATACCAAGTTGATTTCAAATAACGGAATGAGGTGAAACAATTAATTGGTAAGTGATGGATGTCTTTTGTTAATACAATGAACGTTACAACTGTTTAATAACGACAATAGAAGTTACAAATATGTTAGTAATAATAAATTGGAAATTTATAACCACCATTTAATTTAAAATATACATGTAGAATTGATTGGCATTTAACCTTTTAAATATGATAAGGGGAAACAAATTAATATTGCATTAATTAATATTACATCTTTTAATTAAGATAAAGTGTAACGATCTGTAACTTTTAACAACTTTAAAAGGGTAGTATTTTGAATTTAAATAAAAATTAAATTTGAATTTTTTTTGTGATGTTGAGTGTTTTATTTGTCCAAATTTAATAAAATAAAATTTCTTTGTGAAATTTCAAATTTTGGTCAAACTTAGTCAAAGTTTGACTTTTGTTTGGAAAATTTAAAGTTGAATTTTAAAATTTTATTCTTTTTATATGATACTAGACTGAATTCTTATCTTCTCTCCATTTTTCGTTTCGTCAAAATCAAATTCCTATTGATTTAAAAATATAAATTACTGTGAAAATTTGACATAAATTTGCAGTGTATATTTGTGACGACCCGCACTCAGCACCCTCTGAATCGAACACCAAACCACGCGTGTCCGACCCAGAGTGCACCGATTGCAGATGATCATGAGAAAGAAAAGAGAGGGTGAGAAGAAAGAGAGAAGAAAGAAGAAGAGAAGAGAAGAGAAGAACCAAAACAATACAGAATCTCACATCGCAGCGGAATAACATATAATATCGATCAATAATCTTTACAAAGAGAAACTGTAATATACATAAATCAATATCAGAGTATACAATAAGTAATCATCAGCTTGGACAGTTATAATAACCCGTCCTCATAAATACTGATAATTCACAACAACAACAATGCAAAACGGCTGAAAAGTAAACAGATACGTGTATACGACATGAAGATCTCCAGCTCGCCTGTTGAAGCTCTAAAAGCACCAAATCTGAACCTGTAAATATACTCGGTCTAACTCAAGCATTGAAAGGGAAGAAAGCCCGGATCAGTCTGGTAAACCAGCGTGAGAAAAACACATCTCAACTGAATTTATAAAGTTATCAAAACTTTTCCTTCATCAAAACAAAAGGTATCTCGTAAGACCGCGTCGCGAATAAATACCGACAAGGTTTTAATCTTATGATAACCAAAACATCTCATATCAAATTCTCTTATATTATAATAGTGTCTATTATACAAATAATATTACAATAGCTGAAATTGTTACATTATTAAATTCCAGCATACACCTTGTAATACAAGGCTTTCTACAATAGAAAATGGCAGGTGCATATTGGATTTTGGATTTCTATACAAATGACTGGGTGAAGGGACTACCTTTCCAAACCAAACTAGTACACCTCTAGAGGGATGTACCTAGGGAGCAGATACTACCCGCCTAAACCAACACAAGACCGGCCTACCCATCCCTTGATAGTACCGAATATGTCATCACTCCGATCGTTACCGACCTTTATCCGTGGCCACGAGCATACAACAACAATAATCAGATACACGACATCATAGTGTGTAAATATATATCTAGAAGAGTGATGACATCTCCTAATTGGGAGCGACCCACTTAACCTTGCTGCTTCTTTCCCCGTTTTAATCCTTTTCCGGGGAGTGAGGCCAAAAGAGGTATCGATTACCTTTCACATATCACATATCACATCATCTTTGTATGCCACATTGCCATTTCCGTTAACTACTAATTGCCTTCCACAAAAAATACAACCCTTGAGCTCGTACGTCTCAAGGAGAGTGTTAAGCTAAGAGAAGTTTCCTTCTCCGCCACTACATGATGTACGTTTGTAAAAACCAATGTACGTAATCTTAGAAATGCAATGTCAGACACTCGTCCATACAATTTGTCCAGGAACAGGACAAACCGAAGGTAATGTGACAACCCGGATTTTTTTAACGTCTGTAGATTGGGTAATCTACTGATTATCGAAATATTAATTTTTGATTGGTCAAACGAATAAGTTTCTGATAATTAAAATATCGGGACATATATATAATTGGATTTGGAAACTAAAATAAATATTGAACCATAAAATATCTGGATGTGATAAATCTTATAGGAAATTTTATTTTGGCTGTTAACTATTTATATTTATGTGTATATGTGTGTGTATTTTGGAAGAAAGTTATGATTTGGAAATTCAAAATAAAAACTCTCAAATAATTAAATTAAAGCTCTACCTTATTAACATTTGATCTAAATATATATATGAATGTAATCTAGATAATAATGCTTATAACCAAATTAATCTTATCAACACTAGATATGTATAAAAATATATGAATATAAATTAAGTGTTTGATAGTTTAAGCTTAAAATAGAAATAAATATATAAGATAAATTATATGGTTATATGAAGCATAACGTAAGCACATAAGGTATAAGGCAAAACCAGGCAAGAAATGTATGTATGTGAATTTAGATATGCAAGGCAATAAGACAAAAAAAATTATATGTATATACATATCAATGGATATGCATGTAAACATGGAAGGAGACATGCATTAAATGCCTATGCCATCAAGCACATAAAACATCCCATCTCTACTTTAACAAAACATTTCATTTTTTCAAAATCTTGTCCGGTCAAGAAAAAAATCTCTGGTCAAAAGAAATAAAATAAAAATATAAAAGAAAAAGCAAACAGAAGCTTGCTGTAGAAGGCAGCCTACTTCTCTATATATGCCTCTACATTTGCCTCATTCTTTCATTCATTCGAACTAATACCAGTAAAAGATAAAGCAACATTCCCATTTTAAATAAAGTAGAGTATAAAATCTGTCATTAGAAGTAAAGAAGAACAAAAAAAGAGTAGAAGGTTTACCATTTCAAAAGCATTTTCAAGTTCCAGTTTTCAAAATGCCCAGTTTCAAACTTCTCTGCTCACCATTTAACAGGTGAGTAAACATTTACATAAAAGCTTAAGTAAATGAAAGTTGTTGCATGTGAATTTCTGTGTTGAAAGTGCTTTGCATATGTATATATATAAGTATAAATGTTGTGTGTATGCATCTGATTTGAACTGTGCATATTGATATATCTCTGTTTCCAAGTTTCAGTGTTTACCCATCAATCAAAAATTAATATCTTTTTATTTAATCAATGTTAGCACTTGAATTAAAAACAAAATAGTTTAGTTTTAGCATAATCTAGGTACTAAAAATATAAACAAGTATGTAAGTTTTGAAATATGCTTATATTTGGGAAATAACAGTAGAAATCTTTAAACTTGTAAAATCAAATGTTGCATTTTATTGATTCAAGTTTATGTCTTGAATCATCTATGGAAAGTAAGATTTTTAAAACAAAAATTACAATTTTTAGAATTGTATTGATGGTGCAGTTCTTAGATGGCCATAGTTTGAATTTTTGGGATTTTTTGGTGATTGGAGTGTCTCTGGTGATCGAGGTTCTTGCTGGAGCTAGATGGGTGTTCAGGTGTGTGGGCAAAAATGGTAGAAGTGGTGATAGTTCGTCATGGTGGCGGTGGCAGGTCGAACTAGAATTTTAACCTAGTTTGGTTTAAGGTGAGATTAGGTATCGTTGCTTCGTCTCTGATGGATCGAGTGTCTCAAGGCTGCGAGGATTTGTGGCGTAGGAGTTCGGCAAGGTGTGGACGAGGTTGCTCAACCTCCGGTGGTCAGAATCGATTGGGCGAGGCTTTTTCTGGCAATGGTTTGGGTTCCAGTTTCAACTGGATAACTCGATTTGGAATCGTGGCTTGTGGTGGTGGTTTGATGATCGTGATGGGTTGTTGGAGTTATGTCGATGTGTAGGAAGTTCTGGCGGTGGTCGGAAGTTCGCCGTGGATGGTGCAAGGTGCACAGTTTGTCAGGGATGTCTGGGTTTGGGTTCGTTTGTTTTCTCGAAGATGGTTTCGGGGTAAAAGGGTTTTGGCTCGAGTTGTCCTGGGACCATATGCGAGCATTTGAGTGAACTGTTAAAGTTTTTTTACAGTTTAAATTTAAACTAAACAGTTTTAAAACAAAGAAGAAAAGATGAAGATGTACTTGGTTTTGATTCAAGTACATATGGGTTAAACCCAAAGTTAATGTTTAAACCAGTTTTTAAATTTAAATAAAAGTAAGTTTTTAAATTTTAAATAATCAAGTTAAATCAATTTCTTGAAAATTCATTTCTTTGTAATGAATGTTTTGAATAAATTAAGTTGTATGATTAATTAAATGATTTAATTAATGAAGTTAATTATAAAGATAAAATGTTTTAAAAATGTTAATGATAATTAAGTAATTAATAAAGATAATGGTTTACCTTAAAAGCTAATTAGGGTTTTGATTGTTTAAGATTAATTAAGTTAATTAAGAAATTTAAGTATAATTTATTTATTTAATTAATTAAGGATAAAGGATTAATTAAGTAATTAATTAAGAATAATTAATTAATTTAATTAACTAATGATTATGATTGATTAATTAATGATTAGAGATTCATTAATTTGTAACTAGAAATTACTTAATTAAGTAATTAGAGGTTGATTAATTGGTTTATAAGGTAATTAAGGGATGAATTAACCAATTGTAATTAATAAAACGAATGTGATTATTTTAAGTTAACTAATTTGTTAATTAATTAAAGATAATATCTTGATGTTTGATTAGGTATAAATGCTTAATGAGATTGATAAGAGTAATTACTTAGTGTAAGTAATTAATGGATAATTATTGGATGTAATTAATAAAAAGGAATTACTTAATGGGAAGTAATTAAAGGATAATTACTAGTGGAAGTAATTAAGGGTAAATTACTCAGTGTAATTAATCAAGGATTAATATAATTAATTAAGGGAATTAATTAAAGTAAGTAATTACAGGATGGTAATTAATGTTTATGATAAATTAAGGTTGATTAATGGAAGTGATTAATTAAAGTATAATTAATTAATGTAATTAATTAAGGATCATTAAATAATGAAAGTAATGAGAGTAATTAAAGGTTAATTACTGTAAATGGTTAAGAATAATTAATTTGAATAATTAATTAAGGATTAATGTAATAAATCATTGTTAATTACTTTATAAGAGTAATTAAGGGATTATTTAATGTGATGGGTAAAGGCTAATTAATTTGTGTAAGAGTAAATTACTTATTGTAATTAAGGGTAATTAGTAAAGGATGATTAATTAAGATGGATAATTAAAGGATGATTAATTAATTGAATTGTAATTAATTAATGTTAAGTGAAGGTAATCTAAGTGATTAAAGTTAGTAATTAATTTAATTAGAGAAAAATTAAATTAATTTTGGAAGTGATCAATCTTGCTTATGAATGATTGAATGATGTTAAATGCCTTGAATTGGTTGATATCTCTGATATGAAATGTTTTATGATATGATATGTTTGGGTGGACAGTGATCATGTGGTTATATATCAATGATGAATTGTTGTGTAAAAAGGGACATCCTGTATTTAAAGTTGAATTGTATTTAATTGAATAACTTGGGTTAAGATGACTTGAGATTCGAAGAGACCGGAGTCGGGTATCAGTAAATACCCGAAACCACCTCGATTTGTAATTTACAAATTCTTTTTATAAACTGGATATGTGGTATTAAACAGGCTGGAATGGAATGAATTGTGTAATATGGATATTTAACCTAAACCTGTTGTGTGATAAATGATTGACTATGAGAACTCGTAAAAGGGTACGAGTTACCTTGATATTCACATATGTATAGCTTGGTATTTCATGTTATATGGGTTTACTCACGCTGGTTTCCAGCCTGACCCGGGTGTTACTTTGATGTAATGCTCGGGTCAGACCAAGTATTACAGATTTTCAGGTAAGGACGTTCTGGAGCTCAGGAGACGAGCTGGATGGCAGGAACGTATGGAGTGTTTCCGCTGTGATATTATTTCTGTTTATCTGAGACATGCGATTTGTATATGTCCAGTGTTTGTGTATGAGTGTAACTCTAATGTAAGAATATAATTGACAGATACAGGTATTCTTTTGTAAACTGTTATTATTTGATATTATATTTTGATCCGCTGCGATTTGTGAGAATCAGTGTTGTGTTTCTGTTTCTTCTTCTTCTATCTCTTTCTTCTTTTCCTAACTATCTGGAATTTTCGCGATCGAAAATCCCGGGTCATGATAGGTACTTTCCTACCACATCATGTCGGGAAATCCATAGGATTAGTAGTGAATAGTCCTTGCATTGGATATTTCATAACGAAGAGACTACTGCTACTAGATGTATATTGGGATTTTAACCCCAAACGATCAACAAGCAATCCTTTGCTATGAAAATCCTAAATATCAATTGTAACGACCCATATTTTTTGGATCAAAAGATTGTAAAACAGTTGTCATTAGGTCGTAGTGTTGTTAAGTCGTCCAGAGTTAAGTCGTTCGGAGTTTAGGTCATGTAGAAGTCTGGGTCGGTTGAGCGACTTAGTGAAGTGGAGCGACCTATGGATTGGAACGACCTAAGGGGTTAGGTCGTGTGATAATTAGGTCGTGTTATAGTTTAGGTCGGTCGAGCGACCTAAGGAAGTTAGTGGTAGCAGTTGGCGACTTAAGGAAATTGGGACGTGTTGGGATTTAAGTCGTATAACAGTTTAGGTCGGTGGAGCGACTTAGGGAGTGGAATGACTTAACAGGATAAGCGAATTAGGAGTTCATAGCTTCGGGAAGTTAGCGACTTAGGGACTGGACAAGATAAGGCTTAAGTCGTTATAGTTAGGTCAAAAGCGACCTAAGGTGGATTGCTGTGTGTAATTAGGTTGTAAGTGACTTATGTTAGGTCGTGTAACGGCTTAGGTCGTAAGTCACGCATTAGTGTTAAGGCTTAAGTCGCTAGGCCGTGAGTAGAGTTATGTCGCTGAGTGTTAGGTCGTGAGCGACCTAGGAGCGAGCTAAGGTTAGGTCGTAAGTCGTGCACGTGTGTTATGGCTTAGGTTGTTGAACTGTTGGGTCGTTAGGTCGGCAATATCGTTAGGTCGTTGGTCGCGTGAGGGCTTATGAAGTTAAGTCGTAGGATTTGCTAAGTCGTAAATCGTAGGTTGTGGGGTTTTCATAAGTCGTGGACGACTTAAGGGGGCAGACGAACTAAGGATTTCCAGCCTATAAATACACGGTTCTATTTCACTTTTTGGGATCCAGATTTTGAAGGGACGAAGTGCTGCCATTTTGAGAGCTTGAGAACTACACTTCTTCACTTATTTTCTCCACTTTAATTTTGTGCTTCCTAAATCGAAGATCCAAGAGCTTAGATTGAAGATCTACAACCATCGAAGAGAGATTTCATCGTTTGAAGCGGAATTTTGGCGGATCAAGCTAAATCCTTCGCTGTCCAGATCTGAAGTGTGTTGCTTTTGAGGTGTTTAGGTGATTCGGTGAGTGGTGGTTATCTCTCACACGGATACAAAAGAGTATATCGGATCGGTGGCTTGATTATGTGTTAAAAATAGTGATTTCATGCATTTTCGTAAACTTAAGTATAGATCCATTGTTCATGATGAGTTGACCTCCATTTTACTACATGTTAATCTATGCAAGTTCATTCATCAAGTTGTAGAGATATTGCTCATGTTTCATGCGTGTTAGATTTGAACTCTTTATTTACAAAATTGCCATTTTAGCTATAATTGCTTTTAGATCTTGTTTGCATGATTGATTACTTGGATTAATGATTGATTTGATTGATTGTTATAAATTAGTTGATTAGTTGTTGGATTTAGACAAGATGGTCAAAGATGATTCAAAGGCTAAGGGAAAGGCTCTTGAATTGGAAAAGCTGCTCGTGGCATATGTGGCGGATGATGAAGCTCATATGGATAGATTGGATGATGATGATGAGATGAGGCTTTGCTATGATGTGATGTAGCTGTGGTATAATCCAGACGGGATCATTCCAAGCATGTTGATAACTCGAGGAATGGTTCGAGTTCGTTGATAATGGATGGCTCGAGAGGGGTTTGAGCTAGTATGAGAATAGTCGTCGAGGAGGATGACTAGAAGGCTGAGATTTCATCGTTGTTGAAGATTCTAGCAGACTCAAAGCAAGAGTACGCTGGGCAGATTCGATAGTCCCAAAAGACTACAGTTGGTAGTCGAGTACTCTGGGCAGATTCGATAGTCCTAGGCACGGGCTGCGACGACGTGCGGAGTTCTGTCTAGAACCGGGGTTACCATTAGCCCTTGACGGACGGCTGAAAGAATGTGCCGGTCATTCAATTAACGGTGGTATCAAAGCAATGATAACAGTGATAGCCAGAGTCATGGATGTTTGGTTGTATCGTCATTCGGTCTCAAGAGCGATATTTTCTGGGTGCTTATCTGATCTTGGTTTAGGCCTTGGGGGTTTGTGCTTGGAAAACATCGACCTTGACTCGAGTGATAATTGCTTTACTTTAAATGTTTGCCTTACTATGTTTACTTCTGCTTAGTGTATCTGGGAGGCTATCACTATAGAAAGAGGTGGAGTGGGAGGGTTGGGTTCCTATTCCTTTTACCTTTATGATCTTTTGGTATGTTGTTAGTTAATTTACCGCTCACTAATACTGTTGTCTGACTCAAGGTTTTATGTTCAACTCTTATTACCTTGGGCTGTTCATCCATTTTGGGATGGGCAGACTAGGTAGCAGGTGACAGGTGCCGTTCTTAGTTTCCAAAGATGCTGATGACGAAGACGAGCTGGAAGCTTGCATATTATTTTCTTATTATATGTACTGGATGTTCCGCTGCTTGTATATTCTCTGAGTGATATGTAGTGAGGCTGGATGTATTGACTATTCAGATTTTTGTATCAAACTACTATGAGGCTTATTTGATGCGATTCTGTTCTGTGTAGCTTCACTATGTATATTTTACTCTATTGTATTTTATCCATGCGCTATGAGTAATACGATAGATTCTGTTGTTTTTAATTACCTCTGACAATCATCCATGGCTGCCTGGCACACTTTTCAGCGCACTATTTCTATGTTTAGTGCAGGGGTCATGGGCGGTCGTCACATCAATATCATCGACAAACCTGCACAATCGTCGCATATATGTTGGTCCGAAGTGGTGTTCAGATAAATCTGATCCCGGTCTCTTCGCACCAACAACGCAAAAGCGTTTCTCAACCTCACACAGAAACTAAGTCTCATAGACTTATTACGTCTCCAACTTTCAACTTGCTATCCTTCGGCCAAGAAGGAAGCTCGATAGATTGGAGTAATCACTCCGCACTACTTGAATCCACATTCTCAACACAAACGATAATCAAGCCTACACTATCAGTTACATACTAAGTGTACGACTAATTAGTTTCTACATCAAGTCAAGAAACTAAAATGGCCAAATTTGATAGTCGGTTATTTAACTATCGAAGTAACAAACAAAATCTAGCACATAAGTAGTCACTGGGCCTGATTTTATTAATCGTTTATAATTCAAAACACTTTCCAATTATTCACTTCAAAATATCTTGAAAAGGATAATATTCAAAACCATTTCACTTATTTTGATATTTGGGAAAACATTTTCATATACTTATTTTAATAATAAGTAAATCCATAATTTATTTTATTTTCAACCAATTAAACTCCATTTTTATAATATCACTTTTCAAAACATTCATTTAATTTAAATGATTATTCACTGTCCGAAATCGTGAATATAATTCTCTTACCAAACTCATTACTTTTACACATTTAATTCAAAGGATTATTCACTGTCCAAAATCATGAATATAATTCCTTTATAAACATCCATATTTAGCTTATCAAATTAAATTGATTTCACATTTATAAAAACAGTGTTTATATATCTTGTTTTTATTTTTTATAAAACTTACCGTTTTGTACTCACTTATATTTATAAAATTCTATTTTATAAATCTATTCTTTTCTAATTCTCATTTTTTTTAAATCCCTTAATAAACTCTTTTCACAAAAGTCTAATTTATTTATAAAAATCCATTTATAAAACATTGACATAGAATCCAATATAAAATCTTCGTTTCAAATCCAATTATAAAACTACTCATCATATTTCAATTTCAAATCCATTTATATTTATTTATTTATTTATTTATTTATTTATTTATTTATAAATCATCGTTTAAAATCTATTATTCTATTTATAAAATATACTTTTATAAAACCATTCGAAATCTCTATTTAAAGTATTTCACAAAACTAAAATTTAATAACATCGAAAATCTTACTTTTATTTATTTAAATAAAACCCTTTCGCTTTTAAATCCATTCCAATTATTAAAACGAAAATAATTCCAAAATCATTTTGAAATCTATTTTTTAAACAAAAACTTCATTTTATTATTTTTAAATTCCAAAATATGGCCCAATTCTACAACAGCACTAAACAAGGGGATTCACATCAATCATATCAATTATGGCGTCCAAACATCATATATCACACGATAACAACATATATAACAATATCTGTAAATAAAAATCAACCATAGTGAGGAATCCTGTTGGATCCTTCCAACTTGTCACCTATAACAAATATACATATGATAAAATATGTACAATGTATGCTTCGAGGCAGACGCACGTACAGAGGGTCATCCGCTCATACACGGGTATGTATAGGGTCTCATCTACTAAAATATGCAAGAATATATCCAACCAACCAATAAATAAATATATATATATAATATCATATATCATACAAACAATCATCAATCATCATAAATAAATTTATTCTTAGTTATATAAAAATATAAGCGAGTCAGAAAGAGTGAGTTGTACTCACATTGCTTCCATTCGTCGTAATAGCGATTTATTTCGATTAAAATTAAACGAGCGTTTAATTTTAACCAAAATTTTCACTAGCTCCAATCAACTCAATCTAGCTTTAAAATGTAGTTCTTGTCAATATGAACCCAACACAATTCGTTTCGTCCAATTTCGACCTCGTATGAAGAAGTTATGAATTTTAGAAGATTACACGAATTAGAATATAATTTATTTACAAATTCCCTTTTTTTATATAAACCTTAAAATCTGGCCATTGCTTCTGCAAACGAGATCCGGGCCGCGTTTCTTTTTCTTCTTTCTTCCTATTGTGTACGCGTTCAAACCCATATAGCCGCCGTCCTTCCTTCGATTTATGCTCCGCCATCGATCTCTTAGAACGCGATCACAGACCACCATACCGTGCGCCACTCTCGCCTACAGCCATGGCCTTGACAATGAAGAGCTCGACTACACCTCAGCTTGGAAAAATGTGCACGAACGTCGTGACTTAAAATGCAAATCACTGCTACTCCACCTCAGCTTGGAAAAATGTGCACGAACGCCGTGACTTCAAATGCAAATCACCGCTAATCCGCTCCACCATTCTCGATCTCAACCGTTGGACTGATAGTTCTCGTCGAGCTCTACGATATTGTAGTTGGATGTTTTTGTTAATTGTAAATGGACCGGCCAGTAATCAAGGAGGAAGAGAACGAAATTCTGGCCATTGAAATTCAAGTGGCGGCTATGGTTTCATAGGCTAGGGTTTGGGGTATGGGGGTCCTTATATAGGCAATGTTTTAAAACACTATTGATCCGAATATTTTTTGAACTCCAATCGAAGCGTGCCGCTAGGCATTTATAATGTTTTACCTCTATTTCGAATACAATGGAATATATATCGGGAGGCAATTCCATTGTATTTGAAAGATAGGTATTCGAATCAAATTATTTTAATTAAATTTACTTAAATAAATTTCTAGGCGTTTCAGCTTCGCACGACCAAACCGTAAGTCCGATTGACACGAAATTTGAAATCCTATAATAACTCACTAGTACGGATCCAATGAAACTGGTTTTGTCGAAATCTGAGACAGTGTCAAAAATGACTATTTTTACACGTTAATTAAATATTAAAATTTCCAATTTCTGTAAATTAACTTTTGATTCAATTGTAAAAGTTTACTAATTCCATTCTAATTCAAATAGTAATTAAAACAACATTAGAAGTCATTTTTATTCACATTAGATTCCAAAATCAATTAATTAACTAATTTAACTTATAATATTCATTTTTCAATATTTAAGTCCAATTAAATATTTTAAATCCAGACGACTGAAAAACTGGGTCGTTACTATATTTGTGTCTTTGGCTAAGTCTTATTGGGTTTGTTTGGTCTAATGGGCTCCTTAGTAAACCAAAAGACCCTGGGAACCCTAAGTGACTTTGGACCCTTCCTTTTCCCACCCATTGACCTTCTATTTCCTATCCGATTAAACAAGTACGTATAGATTTTTTTCTCATTGAGAAACTTTCTGCGTACTCTTCTTCTTCTCTCTCAAATCTACAGAACTCCAAAACTCCAAAATTACAAATCCCCAAACTCCATCTCTCCTCTCTTCCAAACCCTTCCATCCTCTCTCCCCTTGCCGCCACCCTCCACCACCAATTCCGACCATCTCCTCTCTCCTTCTCTATTTTACAAAAAAAAACACAATTTGTTCGATTTGCGTTGTCGTGCTTTGCTTTGCTTTTGGATTGTTGCTTTGGATAGGATTGATTAGCTTGTCCTGTTTGGATTTCAACTTGGATTTACCTATTTGTGGTGTCAAAAATTCTCTAACCTCGAAAGGTGAGCAATCACTCACGATTAACATTTTTATTGTTAGGTAAGTAAACATCGATTGAAATGTTATAAGAAATGTTTTCTTTAGATAGGAATATGTGATATATGTTGTTATGTTCCCTTGAGTTTGTGTTATAATATTCACATGCACATGTTGTTTTATATGTCACAAATAGTATGTTATGTTGATTTCATTAATTGACACATATGTATGTTAAATATGTCGCATATGATATGTTAGAAAATGTGATATGCTAGAAAATTTTTTTATATATGCCACGTTGAAATATGTCACATATGCTATGTTGAAAAAAAGGTGTTAGGTTAATAAAATCATATGTTGCACATGCTATGTTAATAATATGTCACATATGCCATGTGGAAATAATGTGCTATGTTTTGGAAAACTGATATGCCATGTTTTTTTTATTGTAAATCACCTTGCAAGTTCCTTGTATATATGTCATGTTATATAATTATATGTTATGTTAGTGTGTGACATGTTAGAATTGGAAATATTCAGTTATGTTGTTTATGATATGTGACACATGAGATATGTTAGTTATGCAGGTGTATATATTAAATTGTTAATTATGCACGCATGTTGGTCATTGACATGTTGTGTTATTTATGTTATTATTGTTCTCACACTCCAAGTTCCGTGATAGTTAGCAAAATCACTTTGGGTTGAAATAATATATACCCGATATAAAACCACTTTAGGTTTAAATGAATTGATATAGAAATAAATTGGAATATTGTAAGTTTAAATTTATGTTTGAACTTGAAATTATGAAATTGAAATTTAATTGATTTAATGAATGTTTTAATTGGATTTTTAGATTTAAACTTGTTGTTTGATTTTAACTTAATAGCTTTAAGTGAAAAATTGAAATTTGAAGTTGAATTTAATAATGAATCGATTGGAAACGAACATGAAAGTCAGTATTTGAACTGAATCGATTTATAATGTGAAAGATGATGTTTATTTAAACCTAAGCATTTCACTTATTGAGTTATCTGTACATTTCACTTGAGTTGACTTACTTGCATAAGAATGTTAGTCCTAACTCGAGTGTTTTTGTTTTACTTTACGCTCGGGTCTGATCGAGTATTTTAGTTTAGCAAAGACACTTATTGTAATGATTTGGGATTTTTATCGTCTTGAGTATGAATATTTATTTTTAAATATTCAATAATAAGGTCCTGTAATCAAAATAAAAATCCTCGTTAAATAACAATTGGTAAAAATATATAGTTTTTAATCCAGATAATAACTAGAATTTTTCCAGATTTTATTTATATTATAGAAAATTGATTTAAAATGGAATTTCTTTTTTTTTTTTTTTTTTTTAGCAAAGCTAGCCGGCTTTATAGTGGGCCGTGCCACTATGTATAAAGAGAAAAAACAGGTGTTCTGCACATGCACAGAGCAACTATGACTGTTTTTATAGTGGGCAGACCACTTGATACAGAAAAAACAAAAAGAACTGGAGCTAGACAGTGAGTCTAGACTACACGGAAGGACCAGAACCCCCCTTGTCGTTACTGATATCCGCATCAGTACCAGGCCCTATGACATGCTGAACAGCAGAAAAGGACGAAGCCAAGAATGGATCAAAAGATCTCGAGAGTGCAGAGTAAAGATAAATCCTGTCCCAAGTAGGGTCTAAGAGTTGCCACCAATTGCAAGCACCATCAATACCAGAGGATGAAAGAGAAAGACTGTCGCCCTCAACATGATAAATAAGCCTCCTAGACTCATCCGCGCCACCAAGAAACATGTGATAACTATGTGATACCGGGTCATACCTCATCTCCGTGGCCGGGTGAACCCACGAACCCTCATCCGATTCCCAGTAAATGTCCTCATCAACAGAATCACTATCTACAGCTTCAGAAACTAAGTCCACAGTGGTAGAAACAGGAATATCAATATCAGCAATAGGAGTAATCTTGGGGACCCATTTCAATTCCGACCGAAGGAGGGGGATTTTGGGAGCAGGAGGAAGAGATGCAGACGCAGAGCATTTATCCTCAGTATGTCCAAATGACTGACAAAAAGTGCATATTTCCGGTTTCCAAGTGTAATTGACTCCAATCACCATCTCATGACCATCTTTAATTCTAACTTTCAGAGACGACGGTAGCGGATTCAGAGGGGTAACTTCAATCAATGCTCTAGCGTAAAGTAAATTCTTGCGAGCGACAGTATTAGCATCAAAACATTTGAAATCACCAATAAGGCTCGCAAGCCAATTCAGACCAAGAAGGGGTTGGAGGACAGACGGGATATTAGTGAATGTGGCCCAAACTGGAATAGAGAGAACCTGTTCACGAGCTTTGTCAATACTAATACTCCAAGGAGTCACTATAAATGGTTTACCTTCAATAATTAGGGGGCTCATCTCAAGAGCAATAAGCTTGTCTTCATTGTTCCCAAATTTAAAATAGAAAAAGGAATTAATAACTTGAACATGAAGTGAGCCTCTCAATTTCCATGCACGCCGACAACTCTCACGAACAATGGAATAGGAAGCGGCGGAATCAAGAAAGAAACCTACAAGATGATCAGACCACTGATTTTCAGCTTCAAGTACAACTTCTGGAGGGAGAACACTAATCCCATCAATTACTTGGGTGCAAAATTTCTGAGGTGAGAAAGCACCAGCGTTACGAGGCAGTTTATTAAACAAAGATGACCAGGCAGGCCTAACAGCAGTATCTACGCCAACACTAACAATTGGAGAGCTAACAGTATTAGATGTAGGGTTTTTAGCATTTGGAAATTCTCTGGAAGCAACTGAGGGAATAGGAGGGATGCCAGTATTTGATTGCAATGTAAAAACACCAGGTTTGGTAGGGGACGAATAATTCCGATGGGATGCAGCAATACCATTCAACTCAGGGGGGTTTAGGTTCATAGCAGTGAGCGTTTCTTTTTCCTTAACAGGTCCACCACTAGCAACAGATTGCTCGCATTCATTGCCACTACAGACAATCAAAACATTTGGAACTGGAACTACTCGCAATTCATTATTTGGCATTTCTGCAGTAACAGATGGATCAACCTCACTTGTTGGCATAGCTGCAGAGACAATAGGAATCGAAACATCACAGTGCTCCTCGTTTGCCAAATTACAACTCACAATGGGGGACAGTAGATCGTCACAGAGCCTATCACCTTCAATTCGTGAACGAACTACTCTTTCCCCACTCCAATTACCATCATCAGCAACCAAATGAGTTATAGGTGAGGACGGAGAAACAGTGGCAATACCTGACAGAGGAAAGGCATGAGTCGAAGAAGAATCTAGATTGAGAGCAAGATTCAAATTGCAGTTTGTCGCTGGAGGGCTAGTCGAGTTCGACTCCAAGTAGCGATCTGGAGAAGGAGGCACAGAAAAAGTTCGGCCAGATCTGGTTTGAGATGAAGTAAGCCTTGGTTTATCCTTGCGATTCTTGGCCATGGAGAAGGCGGGGGGAAGTTAGGAAGAGAGGGAAGAGGGAAGAGACGGAAAGGAAATGGGATGGCAGAAGAATCGCCTAGTATTAGCGGCCTCCATTAATTCGCCTAGTTTTTTTTTTTAAACTTTGGGGCCATGAAAAAAAAAAAAAAAAAAAAAAAAAAAATGGAATTTCTTATATATATATATATATATATATATATTATAACAACAGAATTCATATATAAATTGAAAACAAATTCATAACAAATGAAAATGAATAAGAATATATTACAAATAAAAATGAATATAGCTTATGAAATATATTGTTGTATAAATAAAAAGAGTTTAAAATTTGGATTTTTCTTATATACATATAAGTTCAAAAAAGAGGAATATAAAATATATATATATATATATGTACTAAATAAATATGGTATATTAAAAACAATATATTGGAATGTGAGAAAAGGAGAAAATATATATGAAAAATACATATGATAGAAATGAGAAAAATTTAATAAAAACATTTAAACCATTTGTGAAAGAGGATCTTTTTACGAAATAGTGTTTCAAGCAAAAATGTTATTAGCAAACTTTTAATTCCTTGAATTTTTAAATGTCTAAATATAAAATAAATAGGAATATGAACACTTAAAATTGTTTTAGTCAATACCACTTAACAATTGTTTAAAAATATAGTGAAGCATGTTTAAAATCAAATGGAAGTGAAAAATAAAACATGAAATTTACAAGTCATATGAAAAATAATAAAAATAAAATAAATAAGGCATTTTCCTGGTAAAAGTAAATAACCAAAAGTAAATCAAGTAAAAAAGTAAAACAAAGTTACAAGTCAAAAATGTAAACATTGCCTGGTAAAAATATAAACATATACCAAATTGCCCGACAAAAAGAAAAAGGAAAAAATATCAAAAGTTACTAATAAAAAACAAGGTCTGGTCAAACAAACAAAAAGTATATAGGCTGAAATTCATCTCATTTCAAAAACTTCATCTCGGGTCACCAAATTTTACCTCAACTTCGTTTCAGCCACCAAGTTATCACCTCAGCCACCAGCACCTCAATGTCAAACTGTCCAAAACCTTGTACATCAAATCCATCAAAAGCAAAATCTTGTACAGGCCTACAAATCTTCTTGAGCTCCAAAATTCTGTACCTATGCATCATTTTGTCTTGCCTGCAACATGTATATATATTGGTGTGAGTGTGTATATACTTCAGTTGTTTAAAACCTGTAAGCAACATCCTGTAACAAACTCTGTAACAAATCAAAGTAAGAAAAGAAGAAAAAAAAAGCAACCTGCTCTATCGAATTCAAAAGCAAAACAAGAAATCAAGGTTTCAAATCAAAAACTTACGTTCAACTAGAAGTTTTGGGACCAACATGATCAAGGTGAGAATTTTGCTTTTGGAAAAAAATGGAAAACTCTTTTATCCTCTCTGTTATATTCAACAGGGTATTTTTTTTATATATGCCCAGTTTCAAAAATCCTTTCCTTCCAATCTAGTTTGAATTTGCCAACAATGTAAACTAGTAAAACTTTCGTTTTCGAGTGTAGATTACATTAGATTTAATTCGAAGTCTCCTCATCATATACATTGGGTAAATTTGTAATTTTACAGTGAGTGATCCAGTTTTTGTCAAAATTTGAGTTATGTGAAACATTAAATCAGGGTTACAACTAGGATAGCATGATCAAAACATGAATTTTAGTGAAGAAATCATGATTTTTAGGCTATGGAGATAAATTGGAAAATAAAAAGTTAATTTTTGGATCGGCGATGGATGTGGCGGCGGTTCGTCGACGTCGAATTGGCCGTGGGGTTGAGGGCAAGGTTTCGACCGTGGGAATTTCGCTCTATCGTGGTGGTTTGGGAGTACAAGAAGAATTTAGGGTTTTGGAATGGGTTTGGGAAGGCTCTGGTCGTGGTCAAATTGGAGGTGGAGGAGGGGACCGGAGGTTTTTGGGCTAGGCATGGAGGAAGCGGCGTGGACGAGGCCTCGAATGGTGGTGGCGGCAGGTGAGACAGTGGCGTAGGTTGGGAGCAGTTCGATGATAAGTGGAGGCGGTCTTTTTTTGGGGTTCGGGTGGGATGCTTAGATCTTCATTCGAGGGTGCAAAAGCTTGGATGAGGTGACGAGGGGCAACATGGTTCGAAGGGAAGGTGATTCGGGGTGTCACGGTGGTGATCTGAGCGATGGGGCAAGTGTGCACGTGCACAGCGTGCACGTGCACGCGAGTTGGCCATGGCAGTGGGGCGTTGGGAAGAAGGAAGACAGGTTTCAGGTTCAAGCAAGGGTGGGTAGGTGGCTTATGGGTCGAGTCATGGTGCGTGCGTGAAGGAATGTAAGTGAGGCAAGTGATTTCGTGAGAGATCTGGGAAGCATGGATTCAGGCAAGAAGAAAAGGAGAAGGGAGGAAGAAGAAAATGGAGGAGAAGGGTTGGGCTGCGTGGCTACTTCAGCCCAAGGGAAAAAAAAGAGGGGAAGGGAATGGATTTGGGAATTTGGAAGTGGGCTTCGGCCCAAAGAGAAGGGTGAAGAAAAATGAAATGAAAACGATTTTAAATTTATACTTATATTTTTAAATTAATTTAAATATCATAACTAATGCATACCAAATCCAATTTATGCGAAACTGGTTGCGTTGGGTTCGTATCGACGAACACTACGTCGTCGTATAATCTGTTGTCAAGTTTTGAAAAAGTGAAATTTTATGGTATATTAAAACGGCCAGAAATTTAAAATACCAAATTTAAACAAATAACGTCGTTTTAATCTATATGAACTGTCTTTTGAAGTTGTCTGCTCAAATAAAAATAACGATGAGTTAATTCATGTTAATTATGATGTTTTGACATCTGTTTAGCGGAACAAAACACCATTCTGCTAATTAAATTAATTGGACCCTGTGGGCAGAATAAATCACCGTTCTGCCATTATTACTGCATATGTGTGTTTTTGGACATTTACTAGCAGAAATAAAACCCTGTTCTGCTATCAAATTTGTACGGACATCTATTTATTATCCTAATAATTATATTGGGCAATATGATGTTGAATCAATTGTTAAAATGGATTGATTTTATATATCTGAATCTGTTATTCTCGATTGTTATGGAATAAATGATAACTTGATTAAGTACCATTGGAATTAATAAGCCACTTTTCAAATTGAAGTTGATTCTTGAATCCAAGATTGTTTTAAGGTTGATTACTTTATGATTCTTAAAAGTTATTTAATCATTGGTTTTAAAGTTATTCAATTATTTAAAGTGTTTTAATGTATATTTAATTATTAGCTAAAGTTATCTTATAATGATTTGACATAAAGTTAATTATTAATCGGTGTTATTATTTCAAAAGGAAATTTTATTCAATATTAATATTGTTTTATATAATAACTTTTATTGAAGAGTATTTTCCTAAATTTAACTTGGAAATTATTATAGAAACCTTATAAGCATTATTTGAGATAATTATTGAAATAAAAGATTTTGGAAAGTAATCGTATAATTTCATGGTGGAAATCGAGAGGTAGAGATTGCCTAAGTAAGTGGTTTTTCTGGGATAGAGACGCAACCATCGAGCTGCGATCCATGGTCGATACCAAATACTACTTTCCAAAACATACTTATATATGTATATATTTCTTAAAAGCTTTCAAGTACTTTTGAAAGGACTGATTTGTGAATATACTTATTCCAGTGAGATAAGTATATAACTTTTGATAAAGAGATTTAATTTAATTAAACAGAGCTTAGTTATTCCAGCGGGAAATGAAATCATTGATTGAATGATTTTTTATTTGATAGTTAAATAACCGACTTAAAATCCGGACCAAAACGTAACTTTTGAAATATCTAGGAGAAACACGAGAATAATATGATACGGTTACCGTTCGAGGTGCTATACTGTATGTATAAACTCGTTTCGTTCTTCTAGGACGATTATAAGAAAATCCGTCCACTAATGGTTAGGAGATGATCCAATAAATACATTTTTGAAGTGAAGACAAGAGCATGGAATCAAAGACGGAGCATTGAAGTGCAAGGGCTAATCGCTACTAATCTTAAGGATGAATCCAAAATAGATGTAGTAGGAATAGTGCTTTCGGTTTCGTTCAGACCCAGAACAGACTTGTATGGATGAATGCTTTCAGTACATTGTCATTGGAGGACAATGAGCATTCCAAGTATAAATTCCTAAAAAGGTAATCATAGCCTCAAGCCTCATCAAACGGGAATGACTGAAAATCATGGGAGATGCAGAAAGGCTAAGTGGGTCGCACCTAATTAGGGTATGTTTATCACCATTCTAGATACCCTCGGATATTATAAATACGGTGCATGGGAAGACCTCGATAAGGGTGGGAACACCCAGGGTGATAGCATATTCGGTACTATCCAGGTTAGGGTAAGCAGGTCTTATGTTATAGGGTATCCCAATAAGGTCCTCGGTACATTTTTCTAGATGTGTACTGTGATAGGTGGTACCCAGTGCATAGTCATTGTATGAAAATCCATTCTCCAATACGTGCCTTTACGGTTTTAGTTTTAGAGCCTAGTATGATGGAATTTAATTAATGTAACAATTTCGGCTATTTGAATAAGTATTTGTACTTAGACACTATTATAATATCATTGGATTTTCTATAAAGGGTTTTGGTTATCGTAAGGGAAAAACCTATCGTGTTTATGTGTGGCGTGGTCTTACGAGATACCTTTGATTTTAAAAGGATTTTTCAAAGTTATAATGAATAAAATTCCTTGTGATTTAAATTCTCACGTTGGTTTTACCAAAGTGACCCGGGCATGGTTTTTCCTATATGCTCGGGTCAGACCGAGCATATTTCAAGGTTTAGATGGATATTTGGAGCTTTAGGAAGGAGCTGGAGGCCCAGAGAAGTATTCACGTAGATGATTATATTTCTGTTGCATTATAGTTGTGTTTATCAGCAATTGTGAGGATAGGGTGTTATAATTGTCCGTGCTAAATATGTTAGTATACTCTGATTGATGTTTGTATATGTATAAGTTACAGTTTTGTTTTATGTAAAGATTTTCTCTATATTATAGATTATTCTTTTCCATTGTGAGATTCTGTGTTGTTTGGTTTTCTTTTTTATCTTCTTTCTACCTTCTTTCTACTTTCTTTTCTTAACTATCTGCATTTTCATGCAAATTGGGTTGGACAAGTGTGGTTAAAATGTCAGTTTAAACTGTATGGAAAAGTGGGTCGTGACATCGTGGTATCGAGGTTAGGATGAGCGAATACCTAGGCTTTGGTGGGATTACTCATTAGAGATAGGGTCAGTAGTACCCTAGAATGAGTTTGAGTGTATATATGTACGAGAGTGCGTATTTGTTAGTGATATAAAATGTTTTATATTGTGTTAATTGATCTGTTGAGTGGCGTATGGATTGGGTCGATACGAGTAGCTAATGTTATTGATAGGGATCTCTAAACACTTGAATAAGGCCAACCGACACAATATTGTTTTAAGAGGGTACATGAAAATATTTACTCAGGATATATTTTATATATAAAAGGCTATGATTTTCAAAATATATAGTATTTTGAGATGTTGTTTGATAAGTGATGATAATATTTTATCATCTAGGATTTGATTGGTCATAACCACCTAGTTTTGAGTATCCTCTATTGCCTGACCATATAGTTTTGAGTATCCAGTAGAAAACTTGGGTCTTGTAGATAGAAGCTTTGGAAAATTGGATTTTTAGTAAATTCTGTTTACTAAATGAGATTTAAATATTTAAGATGAATATTTAGGGAGATTTCTCATATATAAAAGCTAGTTTTATAATAATTGATTTATAGAAGGGATATTTGAGAATTAAAAAACTCCAGTGATTTCGAGAAATTGTTTTAAACAAATTTTTCGAAGGAAAATGATGATAGCACTACTTAAAGTAAAGTTTTTAAATAGTAGTAATTTAAAAGAGGATTTACTTAACGTATGTACCTATATGTACACTTTGGCATATGTGAACTCTTGGAAACATTAGGATATCATTCTTTGGTTTTTGTTAATTGATTTTATAGAACTCCTATTGTGATTAGAGGAGCACTTATGAAGGCTAGGAAGCTTGGCGATCAGGGCTTGGTTAGCCGGATTCTAGAGGATCTTGTCCATCCGTCGCTAGAGGAAGAAGTCGAGGAAGAGGAGGAGTTGGAAGAAGAAGTGGAACCCATCCCAAAAGAGGAGGAAAATTGCATGGCAGAAGAAGAAGAGGAATTCGAGGAGGAAGAAGAGGAATATGAGATAGAAGAGGAGCCTGAATCATAAAACGAGGATGTTATCATTTGGGAAATGGGAGAGATCATTAGTGAGCCACTTGCAGATAGGGATGACCTTCTTAGGGATGACTTATGGCTTAGGAAAGAGATGCTAGTGCCTAGGGAACCAAGCCCGGAAATTGTATGGATTACGGACAATGATGCTGAGACAAGGGAAATGAAAGGACCGGAAGTGGAGGACTCCGATGGAGAGAGTCCACTGTGAGAGTTAGCTTAGGTTAGGATAGTTTCTCTTAGGATGTACGCCCTATTAGTACGGATTAGTAGCCCATAGACGTCATGTTTGTTTGATTTGTGGATCAGTGAAGTATCTAAGTAGATGTTTTGGTATGGCTATATATGTGTGTATAACTGGTAGTGGTTATAAATATCTCCTAGATGTGTGTATATATGTATTGTGATGCCCCACCTTTATACCCACGCTAGCCAAGAACACTAAAGTGTAATGCTGTCAACTAGCACGGAGAATAAGGCTGTTGAGGAGCGACCATCCATGTAATTTCTTTGTGCGAGCACCGATATGTCAGATAGTATAGCATGCATTTCATTTAAGGTGGAAATCCGACATACCGATACAAACATAAAGCTATCACACAGTGGCTATATATAATCTTCGGAAACAAACATAGAAATAAACATAACACAATCAGTCACAGACATCCATATCACAAAGGTGGAAAAAGATATGAATATATAACACATGAAAGTGTACATCAGAGTAGTGGTTAGAAAGATCCACGATAATACAAAAGGATAGCTACAATCTAAACAAAAGAGTAAGTATACATCACGGAGCCTATATCTCAAATGTATACAACAAAACTACTAATCTAAGTAGTTAGCCAAAAGTCAGAGTAATCCCAGAAGAGAAGTCAAGCAGAAGCACCTGTAACATCTCGGCCTGACCCGAGTATTATTTCATAAGAAAATAATAAACCGATCAGTCTAGCTATAAATATCAGATGGCATGATATGGAATAAAAGATATGGCATAAACATATAATAACCATAATGGCATACTACTATAAGTATGTAAATGATAATCAACAAGAGATTAATCAATATCACAAGAATCTACTCAAAGATCCAAATCCACAAAAAGGTAATGACACACGAATTCACCAATGCACAAAAACTGATAAAACATATCAATGAAAACCACGAAAATTGGTGAAGCACAAATTCGAGAAATCAACACACGAAATCCAGAACAAATCAACACACGAAATCCAGAAATCACAAAAAGGGGGAAGGCCTATCACACGAACGAGAAGCTATCTCATGGAAGCTAACCATATAATTTTTCGAACACACGAATGGCCCGAAGACCTTTGAACACACGAACGGCCCAAAGACCATGGGGCGCTACCCCAAATATGTGAGTAGAAACATCACACAAGCGGGGTCTAGTCTCCCTCGCAGACAAAGAGACATCGCTCAATCGCTAGTCTAAATCACAAAAATGATCGTCATGATCATCAAGAAGTGTCAATCACACCAAGCTAGTAAATATATGAGTTTAGCTTCATGTCCCATAACCACTTGCTTAACTTAAATATTTACGAATAAACTATAGATCTTCACTAGAAAATTGTCACAAAAGGTTCAGTCGAACAAGTCCAATAATTAACCGATGAAGTAAACGCAAGCGTTTCATACCACCTGTTTTGCTAAGCCGTTTAATTAGATTTCTCATCCGAGTGAAGTAAAGGCTTGTATATACTAATAGATTGGAAAACGGTTTAGGAAAAAAAACTTTGTACTAAAATAGAATTTGAAATCGTTTTGATGAAAGAGTTTTGATATTTACTACTAGTATTGAAACCTTTATACTTTTGAAGTGAAAAATCACAAAGATGATTGTAGAACAATCGGTCATAAAAGTTCACATTCGAAGATGTGAATAAAATCCAAGGAAATCAATTCCAAAACCATCAAAGTAGAAATACACTTGTGACCTAAAGTGGTCGAATTAAAGTGCAACGACTTAAAGTAAAATAGGTCGAACAATCTAAGGGTAGCATGTCGGGCGACCTAGGGGGAAAACAGGTCGAGCGACCTAAAGCATAACAGCCTAAGGAATAGCACACGACCTAAGTGGTGCGACCTAGGGCGCAAGCGACCTATCAGGGGCGAGCGACCTAACATGGCCGACCTAAGTATGGAATGACTTAACTGGGGCAAGCGACCTAAGGGAGACATGTCGAGCGATCTAAGGTGAGGCGAGCTAGAACGGTCGAGTTAAGGGGGCAACAGCCTAAAGATAAAGACTCGCGACCAAATGATAAACAGGCCGAGCTATTACCGAGCGACCTAACAACAAGTGTGAGTATATTAGGTCGAACGACCTAACTAAAAACAGTTTAAGGTCCAATGACCTAAAGGGGAGCGACCTAAGCACGTGAGCGACTTAACATACTCGAACGACCTAACTGTAGGCCAACCAAAAGGAGACTAGACCGAGCATCCAAAGGTCAAGCGACCTACGACCTAGCGACCTACGACTTAGGGGAAACGAGCTAAATGCAGGCGAGCGACCTAAGCCCAGAACGAGCAATTTGTAGGCCGAGACGTTTCCACGCGAATGAGCTAATCAAGGCAGAACGACTTAAGCCCAGATTTTGCTGAAGCACACTAAAAATTGGGGTTTTTCACAATCCAATCCAAACCAAATGCACATGCACAAGTGATAGGGAATCATTCCCAACAATCCAATGACAGTTATAGGCAGGAATGTGAGATAAAAATCTCACCTTTGCACCAAAAATCAATGAAGATGAAGCCTAAAGCAAACAAGAATCAATCCCTCTTCAATCTCAACACAAGAAGCTTGAATCCATTGTCTTCTTCTTGAATTTGGAGTTGAATGATGGATTACAATTGAATTTGAGCTTGGAGTTTTAATTTCCCATTCCCTCCTCCATTTTTGATAAAGCTTGAATGTTAAGCAAATAGAATCAAGTTATGAAGAGAAGAGGGGGTTGGGCTGAGTTAGTAAGTTCAGTCCAAACCAAAGCCCTAAGTGAAAAAGTGGCGAAAATTCCACTAACTCCAAACATATCAAAGTTTACACTTCAAAAGATCGCAAACGTCATTTTGAACTCAATGGAGGTGGTTTCGAGTCCTAATTTGACCGTATGCAAAAGGTAGCTTTTCGGACTAAGATCCGATTAACGATTAGAATATTTAAATAAAATATTTAAATATAAAATCGATAAATATGCGGGTTGTTATAGACTCCCCTCCTTAAAGAAATTGCGTCCTCGCAATATATTAGATGGAAATAAAAAGTAACAACCATAACAGCATATTAAGACAAAAAGAAATTTAAAATAAGAAGTTCACCTCAAAGAGCATGAGAAAGTAATTCCAGATGTGTACGCTCGATGAATTCTCTAGATTCCCAAGAGCAATCCTTAGGATTTGAGGACCATTGAACTTTAACAAGCGGAACATCTTTATTTCGAAGTCGTTTGACCTCCGAAGAAATAATTTGAATAGGATGTTGCTCATATGTTAAATTAGGCGAAACTTCAATCTCTTCCACAACATCGGGCTCAAGAATAGAGTCGAAATCCCGAAGGCACTTCCGTAATTGAGAAACGTGAAACACGTCATGCATGGCAGAAAACTGAGCCGGTAATGAAAGGCGATAAGCCATGGAACCAATACGTTCAGTGATAGGAAATGGCCCAATATATCGAGGCGCTAACTTTCCCGATCGACTGAAACGTACAACACCCTTCATTGGTGAAACATGAATAAATACAAGATCTCCCACAGAAAATTCTAATTTTCTTCTTCGGTTATCGGCATAGGATTTTTGTCTACTTTGGGCTTCTTTCATCCTATGTCGAATAAGTTCAATCTTTTCTGTGGAATCACGAATAAAATCTGGACCTAAAACCAGCTTCTCACCGGCCTCAAGCCAACAAGAAGGAGATCGGCATGGCCTTCCATAGAGTGCCTCGAAAGGTGCCATACCAATACTAGATTGGAAGCTGTTATTATGGGAAAACTCAACGAGAGAAATATGATCTTCCCAACTTCCACCGAAATCAAGCACACAAGAACGAAGAAGATCTTCAAGAGTTTGATTCACACGCTCAGTTTGTCCATCGGACTGGGGTGATAAGCGGTGCTAAAATTAAGCTTCATTCCCAAAGCTTTTTGAAGACTCTTCCAGAATCCACTAGTAAACAATGGATCACGATCACTAACAATAGAAGTAGGAACTCCATGTAATTTAACAATTTCTTTGATAAAGAGTTTGGCCAGAAGAGGAACAGTTCGGTTCGACCGAACGGGAATAAAATGGGCGAATTTAGTAAGTCTATCAACGATCACCCATAAGCTATCATGACTCGAACGAGAACGGGGAAGGCCATCAATAAAATCCATGGAAATTTGATCCCACTTCCAAACTGGAACTACTACAAAACAGGCCATTTGCATCGGTTGTTTACCCCCCTTTTGCATCAGTTCAACAACCGATGCATATGCAACCGATGCAACAGGCTTAACACTTTTGCATCAGTTCTGAAACCGATGCAAAACGGTCATTTTTGCATCGGTTGTTACTAACAGCTGATGCAAAATATCATGGTTGGTTGCTTGGACACAGCCCCCATGTTGCATCGGTTGTAATGAAAACCGATGCAATTAATCCCTTTATTGCATCGGTTTTTTATAACAACCGATGCAAACTAATCCCTCTATTGCATCAACTATATATACCTGATGCAAAAAAGTCATTCTCAGAAACCATTATTACAATACTCAAATAGACTATATATATATATATATTATTGATTATAACAAACAATTATTGCATGCAATATTACTATCATTCAAAATTAAATTTGATGGAAAATATTTAATAATTCTACAAAAGAATGAAAAACATAAATAAATTCTAAAGAAAATTAAAATTAGAGGCATGAAACAGAAAAGTTACAACTGATATGCTTGTCTAGAATCAATCAACCAAAGATGACTGAACTGTATGAAGGTAGTATCAAAATTGGCCAAGGAATTAGCAAGCATTGTAGATGAGGTTATTCCACAAGCTGTTTCTTGTATTGCTGTCTATAAATGAACGAACAGATGGCTCCCTTCCAAGATAATCTTTTATAATTTCATTTGGGTCTTTAGCTCCTCCTGGTGCCAGCACCTGCATATGTATAGTTTAGCTGTTAGCCACTCCCAAAAAACTGAATGAAGAAGAAAACTGCCAATACATTACAAATCAAAATGTGCATACATGTGTATGAATGTGTACAAGTTCTTTACATACCAGCAGAGATAAAATACAAGCACTTATTTTAAAGTGAAGTGCTACAATATTGGTTCTTGGAAACTGCAGTTCCAAGGCATATCACTAAACAACGTAACTTTACAACAGTAAAATTAAGCTATTTCGCTCGATTCAAATATTAGACGATAAATAACAGCAGATTGCTAGAAACAGCTCAAAAATTTTACGAACGGAATTCAGGTTTACTTGATTTGAAGACCCGGTTACAAAAAAAAATCAAACTTTTATGAAATCGAGAAGCACCAAGATCACAAAATCCAATCTTTAGTAAGTAATAAAATAAAGCTTAAAATCTGTGAAACAATTGTTGCTAATAAAAAAATTCATCAAAATAAGAGGGTACGTAGTAACGCTTACAGACAACCACGTAGTCAAAGTTAAAGTATTTTAGAAGAGATCAACTTGTAAAGATTAAAATTGGAATGCTTTCTGCGATAATTACAGAGAAGAGTACGTAGAGAGAGAAAGCAAAATAAGATTGAGAGGAGAGAGAAGGGGGATTTGTTGGATAGCTGTTTTGCCACTTTCAATTTAAAAAGCGCTCCACATCATGGATAAGTGGATTTTTTTTTATCGTCTAATATTTACTTTTCAAACTTTTATTTATCGTCTAATATTTGAATCGAGCAAACCATGCAAAAGAAAAGATTTTCAAAATGTTTACTATTATATTAAATAAGAACATGTAAAATAAGCACACCTGAAGGAAGTCTTTCCTATCAGTTCAGCCAATGAGTTAAATTCAATTTGGATTCAGCTTCCAACATCTGAATCTTTCCACTATAGTCTGGCCTCTAGTCTTCTTTTTCGAAATCTGATTTTGCATTGCTGTTTTTGGATGTGGATTCCCTGTTTTGTCCCTTGCCATCTCTATCTCTATCGCTCCTTTTTACTTTCGTACCGTTGCCAAATGATGAAGAGGCTCTTAGAATATCAGTCGCACTGCCTACTACTTCATCCAGTAACAATTCTTTTTTCTTTAATTTATTCGACCAATGATCTTCTCTGCTGTTTGATTGTTCTGTCAACTGATTTATAGACTGACAAGCATTAGAGAAACTACCACGGATATAATCTTTACGAGTTGGTTGTGAGGGTAGACCACTGTTTCGATCTGTATAAGTATAGACGTAAAGGTTTAAAAAATAAGTGCAACCGACTACGTATTTTATATATTAAAATTTGTGTAAGCTGGACACTCTTAAGTGATAACTATGGTAAATATATGATGTTAGATTGGATACCTGAGGTGGATGGGTGAGAGTCCGTTGCAATTCTAGAATTGTCTTTTTGAGAAGAAACAGTACATAACATGTCTTTGAATGGAGGCTCGCCAAAGCAACCAGTCCCAGTGTCCTCGTATTTTCTACATCTCATAAAAGTTCGTCTAATGAAACCGACTGCAGCTTGCTTATTGGCTCTGTTTGAATTCTTGCTTCCAGAAGCCTTGGGACCCCAACAAGCCTATCCATTTTTTTATCAAATAAACAAATTATTGATATGATAACTAGCTCAATCTATACACCTAATCACAAGTTCAAATATGTCCAAGAAGCATAAAAAGATTCATTAAACAAGAAGCTCTTTTTAATCTTCCTTTTTTAACTACATATAAATGTGAGAACAGGAAAGCTGCAAATGCAGAGAGTATCACTTTAATATTATATAAATGTGAGAATAGGAAATCAGTCACCTATCACAAGATCCAAACAACTATAAAAACTTAGTTTTATTTTCACAGCCAACCTTGAAGAGGACATGCCATACCATTTAATATTTGAACCACTGTTCCTGGTGCTTGTATAGCTTAATCATTTCACAATATATGTCCAAGTACTTAGTAGGTTTGTCACATTTCATATTACAATAATCATAGTAGCAAACAGTGCTACTCGGTTACCCATTTTAACAATCATTTTACAAGCACATTCAGATATACCATAGCCAATTAAAGTGTAATTCACATGAACAGCTACTAATTTCGCATTACACACTCGTATGCAATAATTTCAAACAAAGAGACATTGTAGACTTGAGCACCATGAAATAGACTAGGCTATAAAACTATATTGGCACATAAAACTATATTCAAATCAGCTAACAAACGTAGTTCTTTATCTACGTATTCATAGCAAGAACTAAATGACAGCATACGTAATTGAACGTAAACCAGCCTATGCAATAATTAGATGCTCGACCATTTAAGGCATATTGAAACACTGAATAAGAAACGATTATCAATGCTATTGACTGCTAAAACTAGCAGAGAAATTCGTTAGTAACTGTGACCATTATCGATGTTATTCACTGAATAACAATCCTAACTGAAATATGCTATTCACTGCACCATTATCAATGCTTTTTACAAGCGTTAAGAAATAAATATCAATAATTAATTTTCAGTAACATAATAGTACTTGTATGAGAACAACTAAAGCTTCCCACATCCAAAATTCGTATTGAATAACCGGTAAAGTAAAAATTACTCACGGTGATTTAGTGCTCTGAGCGGCGCGGAGAGGATGTACTATGGAGAGGCGCGACTGAGCTGATCGATGGGAGCGGCAAGCGGTGATTTAGGGTTAGTCGGCGACGACGCTTGTTTCTATTTGGTTTTTTTTAAATTTGGGAGAATGGAAAATAATGATCCATTGGGGAATGCTTTTGGTATGTAACGAAAATACCTGAACGACGTCGCGAATCCAACCCCTTGACCTTTAATCATCGTTGGGTTTTTTCTTCTAATTAGAGGAAATTAGGGTTTGAGATGAGAGAGAGAAGAAGAAGGTGAAGGAGAAAATGGGAGAGGAATTCAGATGATTAAATCATGGATTTGGTTAAGGTCTAGGTTTTTTTTGGAAGCATACAAAATATTGCAAACGAATGGGAAAATAAGTGGCGGCAGAAAATTGGGATGGTGGGAATTAACAAAAGTGCGTAACGAAAGGGATGAAAATTAATTTAGTTGCATCGGTTGGCTTTAAAACCGATGCAACTACAACTATTTGCATCGACGTATTTGCATTGGTTGTTGGTGACAACTGATGCAAATTTGATTTTTTATTACCTATTGCTTTCTACGTATCAATTGCATCGGTTATTAAGACACAACTGATGTAAATAGTTCTATTTGCATTGGTTTTTACTTCAACCGATTCAAATGAGGCGATGCAAATGGCCTGTTTTGTAGTAGTGTGGAATTTCCAAAGGTTGTAATAACCCACTGGGCCTTTGATGTCCAGCCTTGACAAGTTGGCAAGTCATGCAACACTTAACAAAGTTAGCAATATCAGATTTCATTCCCTCCCAGTAATAAAGTCGTTTCATATCCGCGTACATTTTACTACTACCGGGATGAATGGAATATTTGGAACGATGAGAATCTTCTAGAATATCTTTTCGAAGATCACTAATATTTGGTACAATAAGTCTACCAAATTTTCGAATGCCGCCACGTGAATCAATATCTAAGTCTTTCAAACCTTCAATATCAACTTTATCCTTAATATTTTGGCCAAGAAGAGCCAATTCGGGATCTAGCCTTTGAGCTTCAAGAATGCGGTCTAAAAGAGAAGGATGAGCCTCAAGGCTACATAAAACAAGAGATGAACATAAATCGGAAACACGATCTCGAATTTCACAAGTGGATAAAACTTCGAGATCGTTCCATTCGGATATCATCATGGAAACAACCGCTTGTTGCTTGCGACTAAGTGCATCGGCAACTCGATTTCCCTTTCCGGGAGTATAAAGAATATCAAGATCATAAGAGGCAAGGAATTCGAGCCAACGCTGTTGATGCAAATTAAGTTCCTTTTGAGAAAATAAATATTTCAAAGACTTATGATCAGTATAAAGTATAAATTTCTCTCCCAAAAGATAATGTTGCCAAATTTGAAGGGCGAAAACGATAGCCACGAGCTCTAAATCATGTGTGGCATATCTAGTCTCAGCCGGCTTCAAATGCCTAGAAGCATAAGCAATAACACGTTCTTTTTGCATAAGAAAGACACCTAAACCAACGCGACTAGCATCGGTATAAACAACAAAATCTTGATTCCCTTCCGGAATAACAAGAATAGGAGCATCAGAAAGGAGTTCTTTTAATTTCTGAAAAGAAGTTTCACATTTGTCCGACCAAATGTATTTAACACCTTTCTTTGTTAAGCCAGTAAGAGGGACGGCAATTTTAGAAAAGTCCTTAATGAAACGACGGTAATAACCCGCCAATCCAAGGAAGCTACGGATTTCATTCATGCTCTCCGGTCTCTTCCAATTTTGAATCGCTTCAATCTTTGAAGGATCCACTGATATCCCGGATTCAGAAATAATATGACCGAGAAACTTCACACTAGATTGCCAAAAGTGGCATTTAGAAAATTTTGCTTTTAACTGATTACTCCTAAGAGTTTCCAATACAATCCGAAGATGCTTTTCATGTTCCTCCTCGGTTTTAGAATACACAAGAATATCATCAATAAAGATGAGAACAAACCGATCGAGGAAATCTTTGAAAACTCGATTCATAAGGTCAACGAAATAAGCCGGAGCATTCGTTAAACCAAATGGCATAACTAGCCATTCATAAGATCCATAACGAGTACGGAACGAAGTCAAAGGAATAATATCCTCTGCAATACGAAGCTGATGAAAACCAGTAGCCAAGTCCAATTGTGAAAAGACTTTAGCACCACTAAGCTGATCGAATAGATCATCAATCCGAGGTAAAGGATATTTATTTTTAATAGTAAGATCGTTAAGCTTGCGATAGTCAACGCAAAGCCTAAGTGTACCGTCGGATTTCTTCACGAAAATTGTTGAAGCTCCCCAAGGCGAGGAACTAGAGTGAATAAATTGCTTCGTCTCCAATTCGGATAATTGTTTGCGCATCTCTTCATTCTCCTTATTGGACATGTGATAAGGAGGACGAGTAATAGGTTGAGCTCCAGGTATAAGATTAATTTTGAACTCAATTGCTCGCTTGGGTGGTAATCCTAAAACGTGATCAAATATGTCAAAAAATTCATGAACGACGTGAATACGAGAAATGACATCTTCCTCATCATCATCATCATCATCACGAGGATTTAAAGAATATAAAGATGCCGCCAAAGTGGAATCCGAATCTTTAAGAATAATAGAAATCTACTTAACAGATAGTGGATGTCGAAGATAAATAGTCCGCTCAGGACATAGGATACGAGCTTCATAACGGCTAAGCCAATCCATACCCAAAATCATTCCAAAGCCTAAATAACGCATGACATGCAAATCGGCTAGGAAAGGAAAATCACACAAAATAATCTCCACATCCTTACAAAGCAAACTAAGAGTTGCGGATCCACCAACCGGATTTGCAATTCTTAAAGGATTCATTAAAGCAACAACACTTAAGGAAAAAGTATCGACAAGTTCCTTTGATATAAAAGAATGGGATGCACTCGTATCAAAGAGAACTCTAATAGGTTGATTATGAAATATAATAATGCCATCAAGGACAGAATGAGACATACCTTGACCGCGAGATGTGTTGCCAGGGGCTTGAGCAACGTTTAACTTTCCCTCCTTCTTGCTTGGAGGCTTAGGGCATAGATGCATATAATGATCCGGACTTTTACAATAGCGACAAGAACGGGGCTTTGAACACTTGTTCGCAAAATGGTCCCTAGAACCACAGTTGTAGCATTTCCCATCACTAGAGGAAAAAGTCTTTGCAGTAGGAGTTGCTTGTTTCCCCTTCTTATTGGGATAAGGGCCTTTGGATTTGTTAGGCCTTTTGTTGTTGTTGAAGTTTGGTTTGGAACCCACCACTTCAACATCACTTTCCCTATCCGCCTCTTCAAGACGAAGAGCGATATCAATGAGTTGATCGAAAGAAACTTCTAATTTTAGAAGTAATGGCTTCTTGAGATTCTTGTTTAAGCCATAGACGAATCTTTGGTTTTTCTTCAATGGGGTGTTGATGTATTCAACCCCATATTTAGATAGTGACTCGAAGGATGCGACATAATCTGTCACAGAGGATTCACCTTGAACAAGGTCTATGAAACATCGAGCCAATGTCACTTTCTCTGCTTCTGTTATGAATTTTAATTCGAAGCGTTCCTGGAATTGCTCCCAGGTGAGATCCGCTTCATTAATTTCAAAAATAAGAAGTTCGTACCAGTCCAATGCTCTTTCTTGGAGCATACTGGAGGCCACCTGAACACGGTGAAGATCGATAAGATTCATGCGAGAAAAGATTCGATCACATGTTCTTAACCAAGCCTGGACCTCAATAATAGTTTCAGAACCTTTGAATGGTTTCCCACCCAAGTTGGTATAATCGTTGCACAAGCGTGCAAATCCAGAATTAGGATGAGTAGGTTCCTGATTAGGACCAACTGCTTGAGCATTCTTTACTAAATCAAGAAGCTGTTGAGCGGTCATAAAAACTCCATCCTGGGGAGTAACAGTAGATGGTCCGGCTCTAGGATGGCCTGGTCTAGACATTCTCTTCTTTAAGGAAGAGAAAAGAAGAAAAGTTATTCTCCAAATAAATATCAAGCAAATCTTGATAGATAAAACAAGGATACATAAAAGGAAATAGGATGAGTCGGTTCGAAGACTCGACTTAAATCCTAAGGCACGACTCCTAAGTTGGACTTAGGACGATGATACTTGTTAAGTTATTCTACATTGTTCCGAAGTTTGGCTCTGATACCAAGCTGTGATGCCCCACCTCTATACCCACGCTAGCCAAGAACACTAAAGTGTAATGCTGTCAACTAGCACGAAGAATAAGGCTGTTGAGGAGCGACCATCCGTGTAATTTCTTTGTGCGAGCACCGATATGTCAGATAGTATAGCATGCATTTCATTTAAGGAGGAAATCCGACATACCGATACAAACTTAAAGCTATCACATAGTGGCTATATATAATCTTCGGAAACAAACATAGAAATAAACATAACACAATCAGTCACAGACATCCATATCACAAAGGCGGAAAAACATATGAATATATAACACATGAAAGTGTACATCAGAGTAGTGGTCAGAAAGATCCACGATAATAAAAAAGGATAGCTACAAGCTAAACAAAAGAGTAAGTATACATCACAGAGCCTATATCACAAATGTATACAACAAAAACTACTAATCTAAGTAGTTAGCCAAAAGTCAGAGTAATCCCAGAAGAGAAGTCAAGCAGAAGCACCTATAACTTCTTGGCCTGACCCGAGTATTATTTCATAAGAAAATAATAAACGGATCAGTCTAGCTATAAATATCAGATGGCATGATATAGAATAAAAGATATGGCATAAACATATAATAACCATAATGGCATACTACTATAAGTATGTAAATGATAATCAACAAGAGATTAATCAATATCACAAGAATCTTCTCAAAGATCCAAATCCACAAAAAGGTAATGACACACGAATTCACCAATGCACAAAAACTGATAAAACATATCAATGAAAACCACGAAAATTGTTGAAGCACAAATTCCAGAAATCAACACACGAAATTCAGAACAGATCAACACACGAAATCCAGAAATCACAAAAAGGGGGAAGGCCTATCACACGAACGAGAAGCTAACCATATAATTTTTCGAACATAGGAATGGCCCGAAGACCTTTGAACACACGAACGGCCCGAAGACCATGGGGCGCTACCCCAAATATGTGAGTAGAAACATCACACAAGCGGGGTCTAGTCTCCCTCGCAGACAAAGAGACATCGCTCAATCGCTAGTCTAACTCACAAAAATGATCGTCATGATCATCAAGAAGTGTCAATCACACCAAGCTAGTAAATATATGAGTTTAGCTTCATGTCCCATAACCACTTGCTTAACTTAAATATTTACGAACAAACTGTAGATCTTCACTAGAAAATTGTCACAAAAGGTTCAGTCGAACAAGTCCAAGAATTAACCGACGAAGTAAACGCAAGCGTTTCATACCACCTGTTTTGCTAAGCCGTTTAATTAGATTTCTCATCCGAATGAAGTAAAGGCTTGTATATACTAATAGATTGGAAAACGGTTTAGGAAAAAAAACTTTGTACTAAAATAGAATTTGAAATCGTTTTGATGAAAGAGTTTTGATATTTACTACTAGTATTGAAACCTTTATAGTTTTGAAGTGATAAATCACAAAGATGATTGTAGAACAATCGGTCATAAAAATTCACATTCGAAGATGTGAATAAAATCCAAGGAAATCAATTCCAAAACCATCAAAGTAGAAATACACTTGCGACCTAAAGTGGTCGAATTAAAGTGCAACGACTTAAAGTATAATAGGTCGAACAATCTAAGGGTAGCATGCCGAGCGACCTAGGGGAAAAACAGGTCGAGCGACCTAAAGCATAACAGCCTAAGGAATAGCACACGACCTAAGTGGTGCGACCTAGGGCGCAAGCGACCTAACATGGCCGACCTAAGTATGGAACGACTTAACTGGGGCAAGCGACCTAAGGGAGATAGGTCGAGCGATCTAAGGTGAGGCGAGCTAGAACGGTCGAGTTAAGGGGGCAACGGCCTAAAGATAAAGACTCGCGACCAAATGATAAACATGCCGAGCTATTACCGAGCGACCTAACAACAAGTGTGAGTATATTAGGTCGAACGACCTAACTGCAAAAGGTTTAAGGTCCAACGACCTAAAGGGGAGCGACCTAAGCACGCGAGCGACTTAACATACTCGAATGACCTAACTGTAGGCCGACCAAAAGGAGACTAGGCCGATCATCCAAAGGTCAAGCGACTTACGACCTAGGGGAAACGAGCTAAATGCAGGCGAGCGACCTAAGCCCAGAATGAGCAATTTGCAGGCCGAGACGTTTCCACGCGAACGAGCTAATCAAGGCAGAACGACTTAAGCCCAGATTTTGCTGAACCACACTAAAAATTGGGGTTTTTCACAATCCAATCCAAACCAAATACAAATGCACATGCACAAGTGATAGGGAATCATTCCCAACAATCCAATGAAAGATATAGGCAGGAATGTGAGATAAAAATCTCACCTTTGCACCAAAAATCAATGAAGATGAAGCCTAAAGCAAACAAGAATCAATCCCTCTTCCATCTCAACACAAGAAGCTTGAATCCAATGTCTTCTTCTTGAATTTGGAGTTGAATGATGGATTACAATTGAATTTGAGCTTGGAGTTTTAATTTCCCGTTCCCTCCTCCATTTTTGATAAAGCTTGAATGTTAAGCAAATAGAATCAAGTTATGAAGAGAAGAGGGGGTTGGGCTGAGTTAGTAAGTTCAGTCCAAACCAAAGCCCTAAGTGAAAAAGTGGCGAAAATTCCACTAACTCCAAACATATCAAAGTTTACACTTAAAAAGATCGCAAATGTCATTTTGAACTCAATGGAGGTGGTTTCGAGTCCTAATTTGACCATATGCAAAAAGTAGCTTTTCGGACTAAGATCCGATTAACGATTAAAATATTTAAATAGAATATTTAAATATAAAATCGATAAATATGCAGGTTGTTACATGTATGGTAACTGTTATGTTTACTAGCCTGGTTACGGCAATTACGGGGACGGAATTCTTTTAAGGGGGAGGAATGTAACGACCCAGGATTTTTATCTTCTTGAATATGAATATTTATTTTTAAATATTCAATAATAAGGTCCTGTAATCAAAATAAAAATCCATGTTAAATAACAATTGGTAAAGTATATAGCTTTTAATCCAGATAATAATTTGAATTTTTCCAGATTTTATTTATATTATAGAAATTTGATTTAAAATTGAATTATATATATATATATATATGTATATTATAACAACAGAATTCATATATAAATTGAAAACAAATTCATAACAAATGAAAATGAATAAGAATATATTACAAATATAAATGAATATAGCTTATGAAATATATTGTAGTATAAATAGAAAGAGTTTAAAATTTGGATTTTTCTTATATACATATAAGTTCAAGAAAGAGGAATATAATATATATATATATATATACTAAATACATATGGTATATTAAAAACAATATATTGGAAAGTGAGAAAAGGAGAAAATATATATGATAGAAATGAGAAAAAATTAATAAAAACATTTAAACCATTTGTGAAAGAGGATCTTTTTACAAAATAGTGTTTCAAGAAAAAATGTTATTAGCAAACTTTTAATTCCTTGAATTTTTAAATGTCTAAATATAAAATAAATAGGAAAATGAACACTTAAAATTGCTTTAGTCAATACCACTTAACAATTGTTTAAAAATATAGTGAAGCATGTTTAAAATCAAATGGAAGTGAAAAGTAAAACATGAAATTTACAAGTCATATGAAAAATAACAAAAATAAAATAAATAAGGCATTTGCCTAGTAAAAGTAAATCAAGTAAAAAAGTAAAACAAAGTTACAAGTCAAAAATGTAAACATTGCCTGGTAAAAATATAAACATATACCGCATTAACTGACCAAAAGAAAAAGGAAAAAATATCAAAAGTTACTAATGAAAAACAAGGCTGGGTCAAATAAACAAAAAGTATGTAGGTTGAAATTCATCTCATTTCAAAAACTTTATCTCAAGTCACCAAATTTCACCTCAACTTCATTTCAGCCACCAAGTTATCACCTCAGCCACCAACACCTCAATGTCAAACTGTCCAAAACCTTGTACATCAAATCCATCAAAAGCAAAACCGTGTACAGGCCTGCAAATTTTCTTGAGCCCCAAAATTATGTACCTATGCATCAGTTTGTCTTGCCTGCAACATGTATATATATAGCTGTGAGTGTGTATATACTTCAGTAGTTTAAAACCTGTAAGCAATATCCTGTAACAAACTCTGTAACAAAACAAAGTAAGAAAAGAAAAGAAAAAAGAAAGCAACCTGCTCTGTCGAATTCTAAAGCCAAACAAGAAATCAAGATTTCAGTTCAAAAAATTAAGTTCAACTAGAAGATTTAGGAGCAACATGATCAAGGTGGGAATTTTTCTTTTGGAAAAAAAGTAGAAAACTCTTTTATCCTCTCTGTTATATTCAATAGGGTAATTTTTTTTATATATGCCCAGTTTCAAAAATCCTTTCCTTCCAATCTAGTTTGAATTTGCAACCAATGTAAACTACTAAAACCTTCGTTTTCGAGTGTAGATTACATTAAAAATAATTCGAAGTCTGCTCATCATATACATTGGGTAAAATTGCAATTTTACAATGAGTGATCCAGTTTTTGTTAAAATTCGAGTTATGTGAAACATTGAATCAGGGTTACAACTAGGATGGCATGATCAAAACATGAATTTTAGTGAAGAAATCATGATTATTAGGCTATGGGATTGAGAGAAATTGAAGATTGATCATTTTGAAATAAAAAATTAATTTTTGGATCGACGATGGATGAGGTGGTAGTTCGTCGACGTCGAGTTGGCCGTGGGGTTGAGGGTGAGGTTTCGACCGTGGGAATTTTGCTCTATCGTGGTGGTTTAGGAGTACGAGACTAATTTACGGTTTTGAAATGGGTTTGGGAAGGCTCTGGTTGCGGTCAAATTAGAGGCGGAGGACGAGACTAGAAGTTTTGGGGCTAGGCATGGAGGAAGCGACATGGACAAGGCTTCGAATGGTGGTGGCGGTAGGTGAGACAATGGCGTAGGTTGGGAGTAGTTCGATGATAAATGGAGGCGGTCTTCCTTTGGGGTTCGGGTGGGATGGTTAGATCTTCGTTCGTGGGTGCAGAAGCTTGGACGAGGTGACGAGGGGCATCAAGGTTTGAAGGGAAGTTGGTTCGGGGTGTCGCAGCAGTGATCTGAGCGATAGGGCGAGTGTGCACGTGCACAGCGTGCATGCGAGTTGGCCTTGGTAGTGGGGCATTGGGAAGAAGGAAGACAGGTTTCGGGTTCAGGCAAGTGATTATGTGAGGGACCTGGGAAGCATGGATTCAGGCAAGAAGAAAAGGAGATGGGAGGAAGAAGAAAATGGAGGACAAGGGTTGGGCTGCGTGGGTGGTTCGGCCCAAGGGAAAAAAAAGAGGGGAAGGGAATGGGTTTGGGAATTTGGATGTGGGCTTCGGCCCAAAGGGAAAGGTGAAGACAAATTAAATGAAAATGTTTTTAAATTTATACTTATATTTGTAAAAAAAAATTAAATATCATAATTAATGCATACCACACCCAATTTAGGCGAAACTGGCTGCGTTGGGTTCGTATCACCGAACACTACGTTGTCGTACAATCTGTTGTCAAGTTTTGAACAAGTGAAATTTTATGGTATATTAAAACGGTCGGAAATTTTAAGTACCCAATTTAAACAAATAACGTCGTTTAAATCTATATGACCTGTCTTTTGAAGTTATTTGCTCAGATAAAAATAACGATGAGTTAATTCATGGTAATTACGATGTTTTGACATCTGTTTAGCGGAACAAAACACCGTTCTGCTAATTAAATTAATTGGACCCTATGGGCAGAATAAATCACCTTTCTGCCAATATTACTGTATATGTGTGTTTTTGGACATTTACTAGCAGAAATAAAACGCAGTTCTGCTATCATATTTGTACGTATGGACATTTATTTATTATCCTGATAATTATATTGGGCAATATGATGTTGAATTGATTGTTAAAATGGATTGATTTTATATATCTGAATCTGATATTCTAGATTGTTATGGAATACATGGTAACTTGATTAAGTACCGTTGGAATTAATAAGCCGCTTTTCAAATTGAAGTTAATTGATGAATCCATGATTGTTTTAAGGTTGATTATTTTATGATTCTTAAAAGTTAATTAATCATTGGTTTCAAAGTTATTTAATTATTTAAAGTGTTTAAAAGTATATTTAATTATTAGTTAAAGTTATCTTATAATGATTTGATATAAATTTAATTATAAATCAATATTATTATTTCAAAAGGAAAATTTATTTAATATTAATATTGTTTTATATAATAACTTTTATTAAAGAGTATTTTCCTAAATTTAACTTGGAAATTATTATAGAAACCTTATAAGCATTATTTGAGATAATTATGAAATAAAATATTTTGGAAAGTAATGGTGTAATTTCATGGCGGAAATCGGGAGGCAGAGATTGCCTAAGTTAAGTTTGGTTTTTCTGGGATTGAGACGCAACCATCGAGCTGTGATCCATGGTCGATACCAAATAGTACTTTCCAAAACATACTTATATATGTATACATTTCTTAAAAGCTTTCAAGTACTTTTGAAAGGAATGATTTTTGAATATACTTATTCCAGTGAGATAAGTATATAACTTTTGATAAAGAGATTTAATTTAATTTAATTTAAGGCTTAGTGATTCCTGTGTGAAATGAAATATTTGATTGAATTATTGTTTATTTGATAGTTAAATAACCGACTATCAAATCCAGACCAAAACGCAACTTTGGAAATATCTAGGAGAAACACGAGAATTATATGGTAAAGTTACCGTTCGAGGTGCTATACTGTACGTATAAACTCGTTTCGTTCTTCTAGGACGATTATAAGAAAATCCGTCCACTATTAGTTAGGAGATGATCTCCGATCTTATTTCATCTGTTCATTTCCTAAAGAACCGGGGTTAAGTTTACCGGAAATATCGAAAGTTGTTTCGAAGAGACCAGGATCGGATAAGTTATCCGAAAACCACTTCGATCCAACAAATACGTTTTCGAAGTGAAGACAAGAGCTGGAATCAAAGACGGAGCATTGAAGTGCAAGGGCTAATCGCTACTAATCCTGAGGATGAATCCAAAATAGAATAGCAGGAATAGTGCTTTCGGTTTCGTTCAGACCCAGAACGGACTTGTATGGATGAATGCTTTCAGTACATTGTCATTGGAGGACAATGAGCATTCCAAGAATAAATTCCTAAAAAAATAATCATAGCCTCAAGCCTCATCAAACTGGAATGACTGAAAATCATGGGAGATGCAGCGAGGCTAAGTGGGTCGCACCTAATTAGGGTATGTTTATCACCTTTATAGATACCCTCGGATATTATAAATACGGTGCATGGGAAGAGCTCGATAAGGGTGGGAACACCCGGGGTGACAACATATTCGGTACTATCCAGGTTACGGGTAGGCCGGTCTTGTGTTGTAGGGGATCCCAGCATGGTCCTCGGTACATTTTTCTAGATGTGTACTGTGGTAGGTGGTACCCAGTGCCTAGTCATTGTATGGAAATCCATTCTCCAATACGTGCCTTTACGGTTTTAGTTGTAGAGCCTAGTATGCTGGAATTTAATTAATGTAACAATTTCGGCTATTTGAATAAGTATTTGTACTTAGACACTATTATAATATCATTGGATTTTCTATAAAGGGTTTTGGTTATTGTAAGGGAAAAACCTATCGTGTCTATGTGTGGTATGGTCTCACGAGATACCTTTGATTTTAAAAGGATTTTGAAAGTTATAATGAATAAAATTCCTTGTGATTTAAATTCTCACGCTGATTTTACCAGACTGACCTGGGCGTGGATTTTCCTATATTCTCGGGTCAGACCGAGCATATTTCCAGGTTTAGATGGACATTTGGAGCTTCAGGAAGGATCTGGAGGCCCAGAGACATATTCACGTAGATGATTATATTTCCGTTGCATTATAGTTGTGTTTACCAGCAATTGTGAGGACAGGGTGTTATAATTGTCCATGCTGAATAGGTTAGTATACTCTGATTGATGTCTGTATATGTATAAGTTACAGTTTTGTTTTATGTAAAGATTTATTCTATATTATAGATTATTCATTTTTGCTATGAGATTCTGTGTTGTTTGGTTTTCTTTCTATCTTCTTTCTACCTTCTTTCTACTTTCTTTTCTTAACTATCCTCCTTTCCATGCAAATTGGGCTGGACAAGTGTGGTTAAAATGTCAGTTTAAACTGTACAGAAAAGTGGGTCGTGACACTTATTTCTGAAGACGAAGGCGGAGTCGAGGACCGTATCTACTACTATTATAGCAATTGTCTATTATTCCTGAAAATAAAATGTAAATTCTGATTTTGTTGAAATATAGCTTCATGAACTGTTTATGTATTTATTTTGTGTATTATACTTTATCCTTTCACTATGAGATTCTGTATTTTGTTCTTTTGAATCTTATTTCATTTGAACAATTCCATTGATAATATGTCTTTTGAATAGTTTAAGTTAGACATGTGTGGTTTATTATCGACTTAAACTGTCCAAAAAGGCGGGTTGTTACAGTTGGTATCAGAGCCAAGTTTAGAGATACCTTAGCCTGTTGGGGTTTACTCATTAGAGATAGGGTTAGTAATGCCCTAGAATGAGTTTGAGTGTATATATATACGAGAGCGCGTATTTGTTTGTGCTATAAAATGTTTTCTATAGTTTTGAAATGAAATAATTTTTTTCCTAACATTATATGTTATATATATAGGATTGAATTTTTTTATAACTAATATAGTTATTTGTAATGTGTTGTTTCAGGAAATGATAATATTTAATTATTATCATTTATCGTTGATCAGTTGTATTTAGTCAGTTTACAAGCATTGGCTATTATTGTTGATTTTGAATTTATGAAATAAACACTAGTTTAATTATGGTATATTAAAGAAAATTAAGTGAATGATTTTATGAACATGGTTTCTATGTTTAGTCTTAATAATGAGAATTTAAACTGAATATTTGAGAACTAAAATTCCGATGTTTTAGAAATTGGTTTCCTAATATTTTGTAAATAATAGTAGTATTATTCAAAAGTGAATAATTAGGATATTTTTTTATGTAATTGAAATGTTTTGCTGTGAATCTTGTTGTTTGTTGATTGGTAGTTTCAACTATTGGAATAAAATGGAATGTTATGAAATTTTGGATAGTCCAAAATTTCGAAGTTAATTTAGTGTTAAAAGCTTAGTAATTTTGTAAAATTATAAAGGTTGAATTTTATGATCTTAATTGGAAAGGGCAAAATGAGTAAAACCGAGTCTGAATTGTTAAAATTTATGTTAAGAAAATGATTCTGAAAGTTTGTATGTAATTTTAGGATGAAATATGGTACTATAAGTGTGAATTTAAGTATTGGAGTGTTTGAGTTGAAATTGGAAAAGGAAGATGTGTTAAAAATAGAGTTATATAGTTGTAAAAATGTTTATAAACTTAGTTAAAATTTATGAAATGTGTTATAAATAATTTGAAATGTAAAAGTGAAAACTAATTGGATAAACAAATATGAACTAAAATTAAATGATTATAAATAAAGTCATGACCTGTAAATTGTTTATGAAATAAATGGATGTTGCAAGAAATGGTTATAATTAAAGTTGTGATAACATTAAACTCGAATAATGTCTTACAAAAGAAGTTAAGCCTTTATAATTTGGTTATAAACTTAAGGAAATTTCTTATGAAATGATTCGCAAATAAATGTAGTATTAAATGAGAAATACTATATGTGAAAATGAATGTGATTTAAAATAAAGCGAGATGTAGTAATGCTATTTATTAATGATTTTGTCATTAAATGGAGAATTTTTTAATTGATAAGAGATAAAATGTGTATAAATGAATGAGATTTATAGTGTGAATTGAAAATGTAATTGTGATGAAACAAATTGGAATAAATACATAAGTTGTACGTATATTGTTTTATTCGCATAATTAATTTGATCCGGATTTGAGTACATAAGTTTGAGGTGAATTACACCATTTCGTGTTAGGATTTTTCATTCAATTCTTGATGGCGAATATTTGATATGGATTGTTGGGTTGATTCTAAAATTCTCTATTATAGTATATGGCTATGCAAGGAGAATGATGGTTTCTAGTCAAGAAACCTTATCAAAGTCCGCACTAGAACAATACTAGTTCGAAAGCAAAATTGTGTGATCGAGTGAGCGATGGAATGTGATAATGCGTGATGATGACATATGTACATCTTATGTTCTAATATAATTGATATGCTTTGACGCTGAAAATGAAAGTTGTTGGGTTGGATATCCTATGTAATTTAAAGTGGAAATTTTTTTAATGCAAAAACCACTATTAATTCAAAACCATTTTACGAAACTATTTTACGAAACTATTTTAGATTCAAAACTATTCTAAATTCAAAACCTTTTATAAAGCAAAGATGTTCAATCCCATATGGCTTTTTATGCAGCGTAATTGCTTATGAAAAAAAAATTTGATTCTTATATAAGATGGACTTTATATAAGTATAAGGTGATTTTGAAGACTGTTGATTTTGGAAGGTATTTGATCTGAAGAGATAAATCTTATATACAACGGAGTTTATATAAGAATGATTTGATATATTCGAAACTATTGATTTTGGAAAGTACTCGACCTAAAAATAAAATCTTGTATATAACGGAATTTATAGAAGTGTGATATTTGATGTTATGATTTTGAAAGAGTACTATATATGGTGTGATATATTTTGAAGTAAAATGTGACGCCCCACCCTGAGACCCACATTAACAAAGAGTATTACTAGGTAATACTGTCTGCTAATGTAGAGAATAGGGCTGTTTAGGAGTGACCATCATAGTCTTGTATTAAATAAGTATTAAATATGTCGATAATGTGCTCATTTTTTTTCTTCTCCATTTTACATATTCATCTTAAGTGGTTCGACATACTTAATTCTTATCTAATACAATACTATGGTGGCTACAGGATTAATTCAGAACAAAACTCAATATAAATAATGAACACAGATCACAGAACAGCAAACACTGTCATATATATATATATATACATACATACATCAAGTAAAATACATAGTGTCATACATGAGTGGTGAAACACCACTATATAAATATACATCAAGTCCCCCACAAAAGAATATACAGAATCAAGTCAAACTACTATAAGATAACTACTTAAAACTATGCATATATCCAAAAGGTCGATAGATGGATCCACAGAGAACAGCTAAGCAAAAGCCGAATAGTCTAACCTACAACTCGGTCTAACCCGAGTAATGAATACATGGGTCAGTCTAACTGGAAGAAGATGATTAGCAATGATAAATGGGATATAAGTCTCATAAGGGAAACATTCCTTTAATAAAAAAGGAATGATATAAACTCGGATTTAACTCAAACTCAAAGTGATGGAAACAAAGAAATATCTCAAGGGTTAACTTATGAATAACATCAATTCAATATGAATGCTTCCTTCTTAAAAGCTACTCGAAATATAAATTCCAACATAATCATATAAAATCTCAGAAGGAAACCACAGAAATCATCAAAAATCTCATAACTCGAGGAAGTCAATTAAGAGTTCAAACTCAGAAGATCTCATAACTCATGAAATTGAATTAAGAGTTCGAAACCTCATAAATGAAATCACCATATATAAATAAAATCTCATATAGCTCTAGGCTATAAAATATATAAAAAATCATCTTGAAATGGTGAAATCATAAAACATCAAAACTAAAACAAATCCCGTATTGGATCCAAATCCCCATTGCCGAAGCAATGCTGCATGTGCTATCCTCGTGTCCAGTACTATATATTAGGTACATATCTCTTGGTGACCGAAGTCACATAAACATCGTGATGACTGAAGTCATAATACATCGTGACGATCGTGACGACCGAAGTCGTAATACATCATGACGACCGAAGTCGTAATACATCGTGACGATGACCGAAGATGTAATACATCGTAATGACCTGAAGGTCTATAGTACTGGCAGTAACATCGTGAATGTATCACAAAACCTCGGATAGGAATCCGAAAAGTGTTAACAATTCGTCCCATACCACACATTCTCATTTAACGGTTTACTAACTGCTGGTCAATGCCATATTAGAAAACAACATCATCAAAATCATAAATCTCAGAAAGCTCATAACTTGCCTCATATCATCGACAAGTACAAAAGACACGGTGATGGTTTTCACAAACCATAACTCCTAAAATAGGAGATCTCAAACTCATAACTTGCCTCATATCATCGGCAAGTACAAAAGACATCGTGATGGTTTTCATAGACCATAACTCCTAAAGTAGGAGATCTCAAACCTCAAAACTAACCAATGAATGGAAATCTCAAATAATTCCTAAAAATAGGGATTCATAAATCTCAAAACACGCCATGGAATGGCAATCACAAATATCAACCCAAAAGTCTATAACTTCAAACAGACGAGTCCGGAATTAACCGAAAAAGTAAACGTATATGTCCCATACCAAATATTTTACTAAATCGTTTAATTCTCTTTCTCATACGCTTGAAGAGTGCAAAACGTGTATTTTATATAGAAAATAATCTTATTTTGGAAAACTAGTTTTAAAACAATTTTTGAAATTGTTTGGAAAACATTTCTTTGAAAATTCCCTTTACTATAGAGGATAAATATATTTTTAATAGATTTTAAAATAATTTTAAATATTATAAAATATTTATTTCAAAAGCTATATTAATTTAAAAATCATTTCAAAAATCATTTAGAAAATCCATGCTAAAAAACAACGGAAATCATCGAAAACACTAAAAATTCAACATATGAAACATATCGAAAACTCGTCAATTCGGAGTTCGGATCAACTAGAGTTATTGGCTTACCTATTGACAGGTTAGAGCCCTTTAAAAACATCATGAGAACAAGTGGGAAAAATAGCCGGAACAAGAAACAAAACATTGCAAAACAAGAGAACACAGTAGGCAAAACAACAGAGCACAGGTCGACCTTGGGATAGCATAGGTCGACCCTAGGGTCGACCTATGTAGATGTTGGGTCGACCTGGGTCACGCAAACTCTACAGGCAGTTTTAGCCTTGATCGTCTTGATTTCGAGCTTTAGTTTCATGCAACTACGAGATGAATTTGGCTATGAATTTTTGCATGCACCAACTACAACATACAATCTACAATCCGGAGAAAATCCGGCATGAATTCTGTGACGACCCAAAATTCTGGACGTTTGAAATTGGAATATTTAATTGATTTTAAATATTCAAAAGTGAAATTTTAGCTTGAATTTCAAATATCAATATTTATTGGATAATTTAATTATTGAACTAAACAATTAAAAATTGGTTAATTTAATTATTAAATTAAATAATTTGAAATTGGGTAAATTGTTGAATCTTCAGTTCTAAGCCTGTTAAAAATAATTTGAAGGCTTGTAAAATTTGTACTGATAATACTGAAGGTGGTAGAACTTTTAAAATTGAATTTAAAATTGTTTTGTTCAGTTTTGAAATTATATTGTTTAAATTGAATTTAAAAATAGCCTTCCGGGGCACAGTCTCGGAATTCGACGAAACCAGTTCCATTGGATCCGTAATATTGTATTATTATCGGATTTCAATTTTCATAGTTCTTGGAGTTGTTGTGTGAGCGTACGATATATAAACGCGCTGAAATCTATATCGAAAATTCAATATAATAACTGGGTCCAAAAAGCTGTCTTCTCCATATGATCAAATTAGGACTCGAAACCTTTTCCATTGCGTTCAGAATAGGGGTATAACCTTATAAACGCCTAGCGACACGTCTCGATTGGAGGTCGAGATTTTGAGCTACGGTTTCGAGACGATTTAAATTTAAAATTTAAATATAATTTAGATATATATACTAATCACCTTCAGCTGTAATTCTTTCCCATCAGACATTTTTATTTCTCCATCACTGTAGTAGACCGAGCTTTCTCATTCCTTCTCCAACACGCATCTTCATTCTCAAATATACAATCCCTCTTCTCGTTCAACATCATTTAGAAGAAAATAATATATATTAACGAACGAAACTCTCTCCCTTTCTCTGCTTCATTTTCAAAATCGAACATCCCTTTGTTTCATTCAGCCGCAAATCCTCCTTCAATAAATCATAGGGAAAATCAAAATCAAAATAAAAATCGCGAGCCTTCTTTCTTTTGAAATCCTCAATTCCAAATTAGATGAGAAGACGACACGCGTTAGATCTCGCTCGAGGTAGTGACGATCGCGACGTGTAGCGCGGGCATCAGGGCGGAGCTAGCGTAGGCGTTCGAACGCATGGACTTAGGAAGGCTTGATGTCGGCAGCTCCAAGTAGCAGCTAGGGCTAGCGCGAGCAGGATGCTCTCGTGATAGTGAGTGGCTCGAACTCGAGCACTGGAAGGTCGGGGTATCGACGCTGGTGGTGGCGATTTGTCTCGATGGTGAGGTAGCGGCTTTGGGGGTGAAGTGGCAGTAGCAGGCGGAGTGTTCGTTCGAAGGAGTGTTTGTGGGTTGTCCGCGTGGACGTGCTCAGGCGAACGAAGACGAGGTGCTGCTCGCGATGGTTGTGGTCAACTGGGCAGGTGAGGCAGTAGGTTATCTTGTTATTTTAATTAAATATTAAACACAGAAGAAAGAAAAATATGTGCATAGATAGATAAGTTTTAATCTGCAGTAAAAGGGAATATAATACAAATCTAATATATATATATAACATAATTTGTTTTTAGCAGTAAGGTTTTAACAGGGAAATCTTTTTAACGATTTTGAAGTGAAGATTTGTTACTATTTATTTTTACAGAAAGGAAAAGGGATTTTTAAACGTTGAAGGATATTTATGTAAATTAGATTTTTGAAAATCTATATAGGATATTTTTATAAGTATATGTATATATATAATTTTAAAGGAAATAAATATACATATTCACATTTTAAAACCACTAGTTATTTTAAAAATATATGTTAGGGTAATTAATGTATTTAATAAACTTATTTCATTTTTTTAGTTACTAAAAATATTTATTATAGGAAATCAGTTTTAAACTAAATCATTAGTTATTTAAATTATAAAATGGTAATTTATTGTCCGGTTTATTTCAAATATTAATAAATTATATAATGTTATATAAGGTCCAAAAACCGTGAAGGAAATAGCTGGTTTGGTCGGATGGCAAAAATAAAATAAAGGTGAGTTAATCTCACTCATCTGGGTGTTATTTAAATTTAAATGGTTAAATTTAAATATTTGGTTGAATGATTGAATTGATTGGATGTGATATATATTATATAGTAGTGTATATATATATATATTGGAGTGATTGATTTCCCACATTATATAGCGGATGAGACCCTATGCGCCGCATAATAGCGGATGATATTTTATAAACCCATATACCGCGATATTCCACCTCGAAGTGGAATTGGTATTGTGCTAACATCTGTGCATGCAGGGAAACAGGTTGGAGGGATCCAACTGGATTCCTCAAAATCATTTAGATTGTTTAATAATCTGTGTTATGATTATTAGACATTCTGTGATGAATTATATTGATAATTGGAATGTTGGATGCTATGGTTTGATTGGATATATTTGGACATTCTGAGTTATCAAAAATGTATAGATTTGGATTTTTAAAAGAAAATAAAAAGAGAGAATTCGACTAAAATGATTATATAGAATTTGGAATAAATTAAAGAATGAATGGGAAAAGGATAAAAGTGTATTTTAAAATTGTTAATAAATAAATTCCAAGTGTGGGAAAGGAGATTTTTGAATAAATGGGAATAAATGAAATTTAAACTTAAGAGGTATTAATTAAAGGAATAAAGGGTTTATTTTTAAATTCAGAATTTAAATGGTTTAGGATGCAATAAAAGGAATTTTTATGAAATTGGTATTTCCAGTTTAAAATCATAATAAGGAGTTAAATCCGGAATTTATGAAATTTATGGATTTTGGAATAAAATTTAGTAGGTAAAGGAATTTATTTTAAAATGGAGTAAAATTTGGAAATCAATTTGAAAATTTATTAAGTGTTTGAAACCGGGATCTTAAAAGGAAGATGAGACTATGGAATTTATAAACTGGGTTTATAAGGTGAAGTAATATATCAGTGGATATTTGGAAGAATAAATTCACGGTAGGAATTTATTAAAGAAATGGGTAAATTTGTTTAAAAATAAATAGTAATTTATTTTTAAATATGTGAAAGAGAAGTGTATTTTCCTAGATAGCCAAGTACGTTTCCAAAGGAAACTTTTAAGTATGAGTTAAAGGTTTTAAAGTTGATTTTTTAAAGTATGTTTTAGAAAATTTATTATTTTTAAATGTTTAAATTTTAAAAGTAAGTATTTCTCATATTAAATTTAGTAGTAATTATTTAAAGGTAACTTGGTATTGTGTTTTAAAAGGATAAAAATGTAGTTTTATATTTTATGAAGTAGTTTTATTTTAAACATTCTTAAAGTATATATTTTTAAATAAAGTATTAAAGTAGTTTTAATTTAAATTTTTTAAAGCGTATTTTATAATAAAGTGTTTTTAAATTATTTTAAAAATCTAAAGTAATTGTACTTGGTGTTTTCAATGGAAATAAGTATTTGGGAATTTATTCCATGAGAAGAGTGGGGTTTGAAAACTGTTTTCATAAAAGGTTTGAAAGTGGAAATATATCATGAGAAGATATTCTGAGGTCAATAAATAATTTGGAAAACTATTTATGTTTAATGGTTGTCTGTGGATGTTATTTGATAGTTAAATAACCGACTATCAATATTGGCCAATGCGCTGATCGTTTCAAAGAGACTGGGATCGGGATTTATCTCCCAAAACCACTTCGATCTGGTTTGTACGTTTTCGTGGGGAAAACGAGTTTGGAATCGAAGATGGAGCAGTGAAGTGCAAGGGCTAATCGCTACTAATCCTAAGGGTGATTCCAAAATGGATGTAGTAGGAATAGTGCCTTCGGTTCCGTTCGAACCCGGAACAGACTTGTATGGATGAATGCTTTCAGAACATCGTCAGGTGGATGATGAGCATTCTAAGAGATGTGTTCTATCAAGGTAACGCTTAGCCTCGAGCCTCATCAACCGAGAATGACTGAAAATTAGGGGTTATGCAGCAAGGCTAAGTGGGTAGCACCCATTAGGGTGAGGTCATCCCTGTCTAGATGTTCCTTTTTATTTCGGCTGTGTGGGCAGTTGCTGATCCCAACCGCGGGGTGATCTTACTCGGACTATCCAGTAAGGGGTAGTCCGGTCTTGTGTTGTAGGGGATTGGGAGTGATACTCGGTACACTGATCTAGACCAGGTACTGTGACAGGTGGTACCCTAGTGCCTAGTCATTAGTTGGAAATCCATTCTCCCTACGTGCCTTTACGGTTTTGTTTTTATCCCAATTAGCTGGAATTTAATAGATGTAACAATTTCGACTATTTGAATAAGTATTTGTATATAGACACTATTATAATATCAGACGGATTTGATAAGAAAGTGTTTTGGCTATCGTAAGGTAAAAACCCGACATGTTTATTTGTGGCATGGTCTTACGAGATGCTTTTGATTTCAAAGGGTTTGGAAAACTTTAATAATCCAATTGAGTGTGTTTTCTCACGCTGGTTTTCCAGACTGACTCGGGTGTTATTTTATTATAATGCTCGAGTCAGACCGAGTATTACAGATACAGGATAGGATACCATGGTGCTCAGGAGACGAGCTGGATGGCGAGACGTATTACACGTATTTGATGTATTCCGCTGTGAATCATAAGTTGTATAGTCAGATTTGTCAGGACAAGTTGACATAACTGTCCAATATTAGATTATTGATTATGATGTACTCTGATGATGAGATGTATAAAACAGATATAGTTCTTTTGTGTAAAGATCAGTTATTATCTATTATATTTTATTCCACTGCGATGTGAGATTCTGATGTTGTTTTTTTCTATTTTCTTCTTCTACCTCTTTCTTCTTTAACCCTCATGGTTCGTATTTCCGTTCTTTTTGAGTTGATCTAATGGAGATTAGTATCAACTTAAGAGGTACGGATTTGCGGGCTATTACAAATTCCTGGCAAAATCAAAGAGTTATAATCACACAAAGAAGCACTATGGAGCAGATTTTCACAGTGAATATTTAAGCAAGAAATATTGGTTTACAGTAATGCAAAATCGATCTGAATAGCATCCTACAGCTTGTTGAAGTTAGAAGTTGTGAGTTGTACTCACCATAGCAAGGATTTTAAGCATGCTTTCAAGTGCAAATGAGCCTTCAATAACTTGTAGAAGCTTGGAAAATAACGTGCAGACAGAGAAGAAAGTGTTATAGACTCTAATTTCTCAAATAGAGAATTTGAAGAAACAATTTAAGGTTTTGGATTTGATTACCTGTTTATAATCTCTAAATTGCAAGCTTTCTCCTTTTAATTTCACTAAATTTATGAAGCTAGAATTGGAGAATTAAGTTGGAAGCCATGGGGTTTTTTTTCTTTCTGTTTTGCTTTGAGAAAGATATCAAGTAAGATGGGAAGAAGAACTACGTACAGGTTATCCTTTCTGAATATTCTAGAATTTGGAATTTGGGTTTAGACCAAATATCTATTTACCTAGAAATAATACTTAGTTAAATTCTACTAAGTATATACATATTTCATCTTTATTTTCAATATTAACACATATTTTCATATAATAAAACCAAATAAATTTCTACAACAATTGTTTATGTAAACTAAAATGTTTTAATAACATAATAAAAATTATTTTAGCTATAAAAAATTAATTTCTATCATTAAAACTTTATTTTTACATAAATACACCAATTTACATCCTTTATTACATAAAACACCATTTTTAACATAAAATTTATACGGAAATTATTTTCTTGTCAAGACAAATACAACAAACCATGTAGACTTCATTTTTACATCAAAATATTATTTTTGACCAAAATACCATCTTTATATTTAAAAAGTACATCATAATAAATTCAAACACTTCATTTAAAATAATTAAAAATCAATTTTGGCAATAATTTGCAAAATTATTGCATTTCCACAAATTTAAAAGCATAAAGTGCTCATTTTCTCCAACTAACATAATAAAACTTTTAAAACTTAATTTTACATTTAATTCCAACGTTATTTATTTAACAAATTGTTATTGAATTAATTATTTTATCCCACTTAATTAATTCAATTAATACCCAAATCAAAATAATTCCCATATGCACCATTTATAACCAACATTATCATCTTAACTCCATTTTATTATTTCCAAATTTATTGTTTATTCAAAATAAAAAATTTAAAATCTAAAATTTATTTTTATTTTCCAATATTAAATTATAACCACCGTTATAATTTAATATTACAGGTAATCAACAAAATCAGGGTTGTTACGGACTCCCTCCCTTATAAAAATTGCGTCCTCGCAATTTCTAGAGAAGAGCTATATTCAATAGGATTTAATTTATCAAGCAAAGAGAAATAGATAGCTCGATTTTAAATTTTCTCACCCTTAACTCAAGAAGATAGAAATCCAAGATAAGATTGCTCGAGAAATTCAATGGTTTCCCAAAGACATTGGGATTATCGGACCATTGAATTTTTATGAGCAGAACATCATGATTTCGAAGGCGCCTCACCTTCAAAGCAAGGACACGGACAGGATGCCACATAAAAGATTAATCGGGTGAGATCGATTCCTCAGAAGCTTCTTGAATAGAGTCAGGACTTAGCACAACTTTATCCCGAACTCCAATCAACTAGATAATCTTCGATATGAACTTCGTATAACGCCACAGAAAGAGCCATACCGATATAAGATTGACAATCACTATGGAAAGAAATCTCAACAAGAGGTAGGTGGTTCCTCAAAATACCAACAAACTCATACGACTGCCTAAATGCAAGTCGAAAAATATTTGCACAAAGGCATGTCAAACACAATGAATGGATCTTACATTTTCTTTTACTAAACAGCCATTCTTAGAATTTTCAAATCCATTTTCTTCATAAAAAATTCTCAATTTTTCAACATTTGAAAAGTTTCTCAACTTCTTATTTAAATTCTAAATTAAACTCATTGCTTCTTTATTTAGAGTAAATAAAATTTGGGTTGTTTCATCTTCTAATCCTACCACAAATATTTATTAGTTTGATACATATTTTCCCCATACTAATAATCAATTTGGTTACATTAACAAAATAGGAAGCATATCATTTGACTCTTAGAGAAAACAAATCATCATCATTTTCATTTTTTTTCCAATTTCAAACCTGCTATAAAGAGCTGAAGTTGGACCCAGAAAACCTCAAAATCAGAGAATACTTATAAAATGAAAGTTGTTCTACAAAGTATACTCTTTCCAGCAATATTAAGATCATCAAAATCGGATATACGGTTTGAAAGTTATGCTAAATTTACTTTCAGCTTAAATCTTGAAATTTTATAATAGGACAGGGATGTCCATCCACTTTCAAACCCATTTTAAACCTAGTAAAATGCAAAATATTCCAAAGTAGTAAAAATAAAATTTATAGCTCACTAAAAGTTCTTTCATTTATAAAAAGATTGAATTCATTTGGAGTTATGAATCGCATGTTATTGTTGTTTTAATACAACACTTTTCCAAATAAATTTTCAGCTTTTAAATCAATTTAAAATTTGAAATTCCCCAAACCATTCTAATTTCAACCTTTATTTTCAAAACAAGCTTTTTATACTAAATCATTTATTCCAAAATCCTCTTTTCCTTAAATCTAAGACATTCTAAAATTATGATTCTCTTTATGTAATTATCTTTTTAAAAGAAACCATTCACAAATTAGAAATACATTAATTACTTTTCACAAACAAGTTCTCCAATAATTTATTTTTAAAAAATCAATTTGAAAGAGATAATTAATCTCTTCCATTTATAAGAGACAAATATGCATCCAAAATAAATTTTGGATGTACACTTTAAATTTTAAAATTGTTCTCCCAATTTTAAAATGATTAAACCTCATAACTTATTCATTTATTATATCTAACATTTCATAATAAAGCATTTTATAATAAATGCACCCTTTAAATTTTTATTCTCTCTTGCCACAAAATTAAATTCTATCTTATTATCAACATGAAATTAACTTAGGTTGATAATTAACTCAATCTTGTTTTCAAAAGAATTTTAAAAATTCATACCAACCAATTTTAATACTATCAAAGTTTAAAACAAAAACTTGGTCATGAATTCATGCTACAAATCTAAAATTAGCATTTCATTATTTTCTTTAAGATAGAATTTTAACTCTCGCAATATATTATTATTCAACACCCAATTGCCAAAACAAAAATTTTACAATCATCTTTATAACCTTGAACTTAAACATTCAATTGATATTTTAATTTTTCTACTCAATACATTTTCTTATTTTGAATACATCATTTTGTTAATTGCACCATCACATAATATTTTCTTCTAATAAAGATATCTCTTAGATTAGAATTATTTATTTTACTTACTCAAAACATCATGTGATATTATTATTTGGGTTCTTATAGGTTATACTTACATAACCAATTACAAGCTTAATCATATTCAATTTCACAAGTTTAAAATAATTTAATGGCATTGCCTCACCATTAAATCATAGTTAAAAACCTCATCGATTGGCTGCAGAGTTGACCAAACGAACAAAACTGCCTCGCCACTCATCTGACAATCTCTATGGTTTAATGGCTGCACTGGACATCTTAAATTTATACTCAAATCCATTCTAAATTTTATTTTCAAACCTTATCTTATTACAACTCAATTTTTTATCGTGTCTGGCTGTCTCATCATAGCGTTTAGGAAATTCCTATCGATAACGTTGATCAGGCAAATCGACCAGAATTCTTAAAGCACTCGATGGACAACCCAACACAAAATCATTTTCTATATGATAAACATGCCTCTTATATAATTTTACAAAACGTTCTTTGCTTGTCTCAATAAAATAATCCAATTATACTCATCAGTATTTCTTCTATTAGAAAGATTTGCAATTTAATTTATTTCTTTCACTCATCATCAATGAATACAAGAACAACTCATCGAGATATTCCCAAAATACTCGATTCGTAGGATTGAAGAATTAAGCTAGAATGTTTGTTAAACCGAACGGTATAATGAGCCATTCGTAAGAACGATAGCGAGTGCAGAATGCGATAAGAGGAACGCTATCCTTCGCAACTCGTAGTTGATGAAAATCGGTGCAAAGTCAAGCTGAGGAAAGACCCTAGCACCCCTCAGTTGATTGATCACGACATCAATCTTAGGCTATGGATACTCGTTCTAATGGATAACTCGTTAAGCTTTACGAAAATGGACGCAGCGCCCAAGAATACTCTCAGATTTCATAACAAAGATGACCGTGGCATCCCACGGTAAAGACTGGACTGAATGAATTGCTTGGCTTCAAGCTTCAACAATTTCTTTTAGAATTCCTCATTTCCTTGGTGGACATCCTTGTGGAAGGACGATTAACATGCTAAGAATCAGGAATGAGGTCAATACGAAATTCAATTGCCCCATTGGATGACAAACCCGAAACGGACTCACATACATCAATAGAATCATGAACAACTGGAATTCAAGATACATCATCATTATCTCGAGACTCAAGAGTAAATAAAAAATACTTCAGAATCTCCATCAACATTCGAAGAACAAGAGACATCTAATCAGCCGAATCAGGATACCTAAAATACAGGATCCTTTCAAAATATAGGATCTGGACTTGATAATACGCAAGCCAATCCATCCCAGATTCACATCAAACCCAAGAGAGTAAATAACGTGCAATTTCGCACGAAAAGAAAAACTACAAAGAAAAATCTCGATATTCTCACTCAACAAACCAAATATTGCGAATCCCTTCAATATGATTCCCAATCCTCTAAGAAGTAATAAGACAAGAACATCCAAAAGCATCAACAAATTTCTTCGATATGGGTGAGTGTCAAGCACCCATACCGAAAAGAACTCGAATAGAACAATCACGATAAAGATTACTCATAAGGTAAAATGTTATTAATTCTCTTATGGAATACTATGGAATATAAATACATTCCTAGACGTATTCCTACTTATATCTACCCCTGAGGACTCGAAAAGGTTAAGGGTAAGATTAGAAACTACTTCAATTAGGGATGTTGTTTTTACTCATATCATACTTGATGTATAATAGTATGTGTATTGTTCCGTGTTTATTACATTTTGTTCTGAATTCAGCTCTGATACCAAGCTATGACGCCCCACACCGAGACCCACATTAACAAAGAGTATTACCAGGTAATACTGTCTGTTAATAGAGAGAATAGGGCTGTTTAGGAGGGACCATCATAGTCTTGTATTAAATAAGTATTAAATATGTCGATAATGTGCTCATTTTTTTTCTCCATTTTACTTTTTCATCTTAAGTGGTTCGACATACTTAATTCTTATCTAATACAATACCATGGTGGCCACAGGATTGATTCAGAACAAAACACAATATAAATAATGAACACAGATCACATAACAGCAAACACTGTCATATATATACATACATCAAGTAGAATACATAGTGTCATACATGAGTGTTGAAACACCATTATATAAATATACATCAAGTCCCCCACAAAAGAATATACATAATCAAGTCAAACTACTACAAGATAACTACTTAAAACTATGCATATATCCAAAAGGTCGATAGATGGATCCACAAAGAACAGCTAAGCAAAAGCCGAATAGTCTAACCTACAACTCGGTCTCACCCATGTAATGAATAAATGGGTCAGTCTAACTGGAACAAGATGATTAGTAATGATAAATGGGATATAAGTCTCATAAGGGAAACATTCCTTTAATAAAAAAGGAATGATATAAACTCGGATTTAACTCAAATTCAAAGTGATGGAAACAAAGAAATATCTCAAGGGTTAACTTATGAATAACATCAATTCAATATGAATGCTTCCTTCTCAAAAGCTACTTGAAATATAAATTCCAACATAATCATATAAAATCTTAGAAGGAAACCACAGAAATCAACAAAAATCTCATAACTCGAGGAACTCAATTAAGAGTTCAAAACTCAGAAGATCTCATAACTCGTGGAACTCAATTAAGAGTTCAAAACCTCATAAATGAAATCACCATATATAAATAAAATCTCATATAGCTCTAGGCTATAAAATATATAAAACAGTCATCTTGAAATTGTGAAACCATAAAACATCAAAACTCAGAAAAATCCTGGATTGGACCAAAATACCCTATTGCATGCCGAAGCAATGCTGCTCGTGCTATCCTCGTGTTCAGTACTATATATTAGGTACCTATCTCTTGGCGACCGAAGTCACATAAACATCGTGATGACCGAAGTTATAATACATCGTGATGACCAAATTCGTAATACATCGTGATGCGAAGTCGTAATACATCATGACGACCGAAGTCGTAATACATCGTAATGACCCGAAGGTCTATAGTACTGGTAGTAACATCGTGAATGTGTCATAAACTCTCGGATAGGAATTCGAAAAGTGTTAACAGTGCGTCCCATACCAGATGTTCTCACTTAGCGGTTTACAAACTACTAGTCAATGCCGCATTAGAAAACGACATCATCAAAATCATAAATCTCAGAAAGCTCATAACTTGCCTCATATCATCGGCAAGTACAAAGACATCGTGATGGTTTTCATAAACCATAACTCCTAAAATAGGAGATCTCAAACTCATAACTTGCCTCATATCATCGGCAAGTACAAAAGACATCGTGATGGTTTTCATAGACCATAACTCCTAAAATAGGAGATATCAAACCTCACAACTCACCAAAGAATGGCAATCTCAAATAATTCCTAAAAATAGGAATTCACAAATCTTAAAACACGCCATGGAATGGCAATCACAAATATCAACCCAAAGGTCTATAACTTCAAACGGACGACTTCGGAATTAACTGAAAAAGTAAACATATGTGTCCCATACCACATATTTTATTAAATCATTTAATTCTCTTTCTCATACGCTCGAAGAGTGCAAAAACATGTATTTTATATAGAAAATAATCTTATTTTGGAAAACTAGTTTTAAAACAATTTTTGAAATTGTTTGGAAAACATTTCTTTGAAAATTCCCTTTATTATAGGGGATAAATATATTTTTAATAGCTTTTAAAATAATTTTAAATATTATAAAATATTTATTTCAAAAACTATAATAATTTCAAAATCATTTCAAAAATCGTTTAGAAAATTCGTGCTCGAAAACCATGGAAATCATCGAAAACACTGAAAATTCAGCATATGAAAACATCTCGAAAACTCATCAATCTGGAGTTCGGATCAACTAGAATTATTGGCTTACCTATTGACAGGTTAGAGCCCTTCAAAAAAATCATAAAACATCACGAGAAAAAGTGGGAAAAATCGCTGGAACAAGAAACAAAGCTTTGCAAAACAAGAGAACAAAGCAAGCAAAACAACAGGGCACTGGTCGAACCCCAGGTCGACCTATAGGTCGACCTTGGGATAGCATAGGTCGACCCTAGGGTCGACCTATGTAGATGTTGGGTCGACCTGGGTCACGCAAACTCTACAGGCAGTTTTAGCCTTGATCGTCTTGATTTCAAGCATCAGTTTCATGCAACTACGAGATGAATTTGTCTACGAATTTTTGCATGCACCAACTACAACATGCGATCTACAATCCGGAGAAAATCCGGCATGAATTCATGGAAAAATCAAAGATTTATAATCACACAAAGGAGCACTATGGAATATATTTTCATAGTGAACATTTAAACAAGAAATATTGGTTTACAGTAAAGCAAAATCGATCCGAATAGCATTCTACAGCTTGTTGAAGTTAGAAGTTGTGAGTTGTACTCACCTTAGCAAGGATTTTAAGCGATTTATGAAGCAAGAAGCATGCTTTCAAGTGCAAAATGAGCCTTCAATAACCTATAGAAGCTTGGAAAATAACTTGCTGACAAAGAAGAAAGTGTAACAGACTCTAATTTCTCAAACAGAGAATTTGAAGAAACAATTTAAGGTTTTGGATTTGATTGCCTGTTTATAATCTCTAAATTGCAAGCTTTCTCTTTTTAATTTCACTAAATTTATGAAGCTAGAATTGGAGAATTTAGTTGGAAGCCATGGGTTTTTTTTTTCTATTTTGCTTTGAGAAAGAGTAAGATATGAAGAAGAACTATGTACAGGTTATCTTTTATGGATATTCCATAATTTGGAATTTGGGTTTAGACCTAATATCTATTTACCCATTAATAATACTTAGTTAAATTCTACTAAGTATATACATATTTCATCATTATTTTCAATATTAACACATATTTTCATATAATAAAACCAAATAAATTTCTATAGCAAATGTTTATGTAAACTAAAATGTTTTAACAACATAATAAAAATTATTTTAGCTATTAAAAATTAATTTATATCAATAAAACCTTATTTTTACATAAATACACCAATTTACATCCTTTATTACATAAAACACCATTTTTAACATAAAATTTATACAAAAATTATTTTATTGTCAAAACAAATACAACAAACCATGTAGACTTCATTTTTACATCAAAATATTATTTTTAACCAAAATTCCATCTTTATATTTAAAAAGTACATCATAATAAATTCAAACACTTCATTTAAAATAATTAAAATTCAATTTTGGCAATAATTTGCGAAATTATTGCATTTCCACAAATTTAAAACCATAAAGTACTAATTTTCTCCAACTAACATAATAAACTTTATTTTGCATTTAATTCCAACTTTATTTATTTATTTAAACAAATTATTACTGAATTAATTCTTTTATCGCGCTTAATTAATTCAATTAATACTCAAATCAAAATATTTCCCATATTCACCATTTATAACCAACATTCTCATCTTAACTCCATTTTATTCTTTCTAAATTTATTGTTTATTCAAAATAAACAATTTAAAATCTCCAATTTATTTTTATTTTCCAATATTAAATTATAACCACCGTTATAATTTAATATTACAGGTAATCACCAAAACTAGGGTTATTACATAAAATGTATGGAGAAGTACCCTCCATGAAGAAGTATAGTATGATATGCTTCGACCCAGATGGAATTGGGGAATCCCGGAATGGAATCGACCGGAAAACCCTAATATACTTGGGTAAATTCAGAAATGGATTCAAACCGATATGGTTGTCCGGACTTAAACTCATGAGTTCCTCGAAATTTTTCAGGGTAGATGGTTCTTTAGTTTACCCAATGGAGGTGCTTTCAATCCTAGGATCTGTTGTTTATGCATCTTTCGGGAAGGAAGTGCATCCATTGCGTAAATCATTGAATCAGCAGCGTACCATTGCAGCAGGGGTCGATGGTCCCTTGTTTACGAAATGGCTACGATATTTTTCTGGAATCCGGAAGGTGGTAGGATCTTCTTGAAGGTTTTGTGTCCATTGCGTAAACACTGGATCAGCAGCGGGGCACTACTATCGTAACATCATCATTTGACATCATATTTTGAGCGGTACTTTTCATATATGTTTTTGAGTATTTTCACAAGGTGTTGAAACAGATCTACTAAGTACTTGGAGATTTCTAGTCTTGCGCCTGATCAACGTACGACCAGAGTCTGTAAGAACGAGGATAAACTTATTAAGACATCGAGTTATAAAAGTTTTTTGATAAAGTATTTATAAAGATGTTATTTAAAAAAATTGAAATGGTATTTATAAATGAAGCAAGAAATTCTACATATGAATTTTTTTTAAAGTATTAAAGTATTAAAGATGATTGATTTGCAAATGAACATTTCAAACGAATATTTCAAGTAAAGTTTATATAAGTTTCTTTGAATGTATAATTTAAAGATATTATATAAATAGACTATATAAAAAAATGTGTTATACAATTTTATAAAAAAATAAATGATTTGGGAAATTTATTTATAGTAATGTGCTTGAAAAATAAATTGGAATCGCTATTTGAAAGTATGGTTTGAAATATTTCCTTGACTTCAAAGTACTAATAGTAAATTTAAAGGTTTATTTACCATTTGAATCTTGTATTAAACCAGAATAAATATTTTTCCATGATTTGAATATTCATTTTAAAATAGGTGTATAAAAATAATTATGAAAATATGTAATGTTATACTTTGATTTGGAAATTTAAAGTAAGGTTTGAGTATATAATTAGTTTCGGTTTAATAATCTTGAGTTTATACTTATTTTAAAATAACGAGTCTAATAAATTATCGGATTTACGGAACTTTATTTTTAAAGCTTATTATAATGTTTTGATACAAATTTATAACATTGTTTTAAACTTTTTGGAAAATCCTTGCATAATGCTATGAGGATGTTTTAAATATACCTTATATTTTTACGAAGTGAATGAGGTTAAATGTTTTAACTGAATTTTTATAGATATATTGAAATATTTCTTGTCTCTTCAAGTGCGAATACCAAAAACTTAAATTTTTATTCTATAACTGAATTAAGTTATAAACTTAAGTAAGGTAATAGATGCTTAAGTAATATTTTTTGAAATGATTCATTAATGACTTAAATATTTAATCGAAAACAAATTATGTAAGTGATTGATCTTTATATAAATAAATGAATGAAAGGTAAATGATGAAGAAGAAAACCCCATCGAATAAACTTAAATAATATTTAAAATCCTATGTGTTTGGCCTATGGGATGTTTGGGGAATGATACGTTAAATTTTTTAAGGTTGTGTGAATAGTCTATTAAGTAATTACCAAAGGCTGTTAAGCGTAAGGTACACTTGGTAGTTTATTTAGCACTCTAGGACGATGAAAAGTGTCTGAACCTGAACAAACCATGACTTTGGTTGCTATGGATGTTTGATAGTTTCCTTTGTTGCATATAATAGTAGAACTTCTTTTGTTTGCATATGATTATTATATATATTGTATGTTGCTTGCACTATTAATTGAAACAACTAATATATAATCTTTTACATAATTTTAACTCTTTTGGATTATATAAGTGAAGTACAGGTTTGTGGAAGCAATAGCTACTACTTTTGGTTTCATAAATTAAGTTGTTTGCCCGACAAATAGGTACGTTTTCGGATTACGGTTTTGCAATGATATTTTAATTGCTTTTCACATGGTTTGGATGTTTTATTTTTGAAATACGATGTATATATATTGAAATTATTGATATTATTATTTTTCAGGACCTATCCCTATAGAGGAGACTCTACCGAAATTTTTCGTAAATTTAGGACTTAGAAATTTTTTGTGAAAGTGAAAATAGTTTCAAACTTTTATTAAACTAGAATATGAAAGATTTAATTGTTTATAAGTTGATATATTTTATCTAAAATACTTAATTGTGTAAATTTAAAGAGTTTATAAATTGATTATTCTAAAAAGAAAAAAAATAGTTTCTTTATCCCTTCTTGTTTCTTTTCGAGGACGAAAAGTTTTGAGTGCGGGAGAGTGTAACGACCCGTAAATTTTGATAATTAAAACTATTAAATTAAATAAGATTTTGAAATTTAATATTGTTAGAAATTAAAATTTATGATTTATTATTGAGGAAATAATTAGAATATGATTTAATAATGTTGTTTGAATGCAATTGATAAATATTTAATGTAATTTCAATTAGTTGAAATAAATTTTAGGTTAATTTGGTTATAATTGTAAATACTGAAATAAATTAAATGATGTATGTATTGGTGAGATTGTATGTAATTGATTGAAATTGGTTAATATAGAATATGAAATCAGTGATGTGGTAAGTAGTTATAATCTTTGTTTGCAAACAATAAATTTATAAATGTGATAAAATTACTTAAAAGTAACAATTGTTCATTTATCATGTCGTTATTTAATATGTTTGGAATTAATTTGGAAATCAATGAAAATTTATGTAATTAATTATTGCAATTAATATGGTAAAAAATGTTAACGGTAAAATAATGAAAGTAATTAGATGAGAATTGGATGCGTAGTTAATGGCATGAATTGGATAATAAAGGAAAATGTAAGCGACGATAAAATGCATATTAATTTAAGGAAAATAAAATGCGTGATTTAAATGGTAACATAACAAGTTGATTTCAAATAACAGAATGAGGTAAAAGAATTAATTAGTAAGTGATGGATGTCTTTTGTTAATACAATGAACGTTACAACTGTTTAATAACGGGCAATAGAAGTTACAAATATGTTAGTAACAATAAATTAGAAATTTATAACCACCATTTAATTTAATATATATATATATATATTGAATTAGTTGGCATTTAAACTTTTAAATATGATAAGGGAAAACAAATTAATATTGCATTAATTGATATTACATCTTTTAATTAAGATAAAATGTAACGATCCATAACTTTTAATAACTTTAAAATGGCAGTATTTTGAACTTAAATAAAAATTAAATTTGAAATTGTTTTTGTGATGTTGAGTGTTTTATTTGTCCAAATTTAATAAAATTAAATTTCATTGTGAAATTTCTTATTTTGGTCAAACTTAGTTAAAGTTTGACTTTTGTTTGGAAAATTTAAATTTAAATTTTAAAATTTTATTTTTTTTATATGATACTAGACTGAATTCTAATTTCCTCTCCATTTTTCGTTTCGTCAAAATCAAATTTCTATTGTTCTAAAAATATAAATTACTGTGAAATATTGACATAAATTTGCAGTGTATATTTGTGTTTTTGGCTAAGTGTTATTGGGTTTGTTTGGTCTAGTGGGCTCCTTAGTAAACCAAAAGACCATAGGAACCCTAAGAGACTTTGGACCCTTCCTTTTCCCACCCATTGACCTTCTGTTTCCTATCTGATTAAATAAGTACGTACAGATTTTTTCACATTGAGAAACTTTCTACGTACTCTTCTTCTTCTTCTCCCTCAAATCTACAGAACTCCAAAATCACAAATCCCCAAACTCCATCTCTCCTCTCTTCAAAACCCTTCCATTCTCTCTCCCCTTGCCACCACCCTCCACCACCAATTCTGACTATCTTCTCTCTCCTCCTTTATTTTATAAAAAGAAAGAAAACACAATTTGTTCGATTTGCGTTGTCGTGCTTTGCTTTGCTTTTGGATTGTTGCTTTGGATAGGATTGATTAGCTTGTGTTTGGATTTCAATTTGGATCTACCTATTTGTGTTGTCAAAAACTCTCTAACCTCGAAAGGTGAGCAATCACTTTTTATTGTTAGGTAAATAAACATTGATTGAAATGTTATGAGAAATGTTTGCTTTAGATAGGAATATGTGATATATGTTGTTATGTTCCCTTGAGTTTGTGTTATAATATTCACATGCACATATTGTTTTATATGTCACAAATAGTATGTTATGTTGATTTGATTAATTGTCACATATGTATGTTAAATATGTCGCATATGATATGTTAGAAAATGTTTTATGTTAGAAAAAAAAATCTATATATGCCACGTTGAAATATGTCGCATATGCTATGTTGAAAAAAAAGTGTTAGGTTGATAAAATCATATGTTGCACATGCTATGTTAATAATATGTCACATATGTTATGTGAAAATAACGTGTTATGTTTTGGAAAAATGATATGCCATGTTATTTTATTGTAAACCACCTTGCAAATTCCTTGTATATAGGTCATGTTATATAATTATATGTTATGTTAGTGTATGACATGTTAGAATTTGAAATATTCACTTATGATGTTTATGATATGTGACACATGTGATATGTTAGTTATGCATGTGTGTATATTAAATTGTTAATTATGCACGCATGTTGGTCATTGACATGTTATGTTATTATTGTTCTCACACTCCAAGTTCCCTGATAGTTAGCAAAATCACTTTGGGTTGAAATGATATATACCCGATATAAAACCACTTTGGGTTTAAATAAATTGATTTAGAAATAAATTGGAATATTGTAAGTTTAAATTTATGTTTGAACTTGAAATTATGAAATTTAAATTTAATTAATTTAATGAATGTTTTAATTGGATTTTTAGATTTAAACTTGTTGTTTGATTTTAACTTAATAGCTTTAAGTGAAAAATTGAAATCTGAAGTTGAATTTAATAATGAATCGATTGGAAACGAACATGAAAGTCAGTATTTGAACTGAATCGATTTATAATGTGAAAGATGAAGTTTATTTAAACCTAAGCATTTCACTTATTGAGTTATCTGTACATTTCACTTGAGTTGACTTATACATAAGAATGTTAGTCCTGACTAGAGTGTTTTTGTTTTACTTTACGCTCAGGTCAGACCAAGTATTTCAGTTTAGCGAAGACACTTATTTTTGAAGACGAAGACGGAGTCAAGAACCGTATCTACTACTATTATAGCAATTGTATATTCTGCCTGAAAAAAAAATGTAAATTCTGATTTTGTTGAAATATAGCTTCATGAACTGTTTATGTATTTATTTTATGTACTATACTTTATCCTTTCACTGCGAGATTTTGTATTTTGTTCTTTTGAATCTTATTTCATTTGAACAATCCCATTGATAATCTGTCTTTTGAATAGTTTGAGTTAGACATGTGTGGTTTATTATCGACTTAAACTGTCCAAAATGGCGGGTTGTTATAAAATCCTTATTCGGAATGGTGTAAAACACCTCCAGTCATTTACTCGAATTTTGGATCGAGAGCTATGTGAAAAGGAGAAACGATCTTCTACAACCTACATACTGATCTAAAGATTCTTACTATCTAACTATTTTCTACCCTCCCACAATGCTTCATAAGAATCAATTTTTAAATTTAATTAACTTATATAATACTCTTCTACATCCTAAATGTATATACAAACATCTAATTTTTAATTCTATTTAATCTTAACTATTATATATAAGCCAAAAATAATTTGGTTCTTGAATCTAAGTCGACCAAATCAACCTCTTTACCCTAATTGGTCAGGTAAGTAGCTAATAAGAGTAGGATGCTGGTATCCAAATTCCATCCTAGATTCTACATTTTGTTAGACAATACTAGGGTAGAAATGTCTATTAGCCGGCCTAATAACATCAAATAATTCTTCACATCTTAGATGTTAAATTCAAAAGACAAGCTTAAATAAACAAAGTTTATTAAATCTCTTTATTAATTTAAACCTAATTAAAACTTCATTTATTTATCCACCTTCAAAATATCCTTTTGTTTTGAAAATTCTTCCCTTTAAGGGATCCAAGAATACAATAGCCAGGTTTTATTTCAAAAACCTTTTGTAAACATACACATAGCACGAGTAACTCCAAAACGATGTCAAGGAACTGGGTGCTACCAAATAGTACCATATACCCTTTACTAAGAAGGGTAATATTCAAGAGAAGTGTTTATCATCCCAACACATTTCTTACCCATTTTTAGTCATTTCCGAGAGACTCGAACTAGTTAATAAAAAAATATTTGTTCTTTTTTCTAATTTCTTCTCGAAACAATACTAAAAATAATTATCCACTTGCTTTGGATTCATTTGGATTTTAACTTGTTTGGACTTGTACAATGACAAAGAGAATAATTTACCAAGTGCTTTATCGTATCTGCCTAAGCAAACATTCGGCTGTCACTTAGAAGATTATTCTGATCATCACAAAACAGATCAAGACTTATTTCCAAACTGTCCAAAGAAAACCTTACACTCAAACTTTATTTTAAAATGTCTAAATCTTAAAATATCCTTAAGAAAGATTACTGCTATTTTTCAAAATCATTTGGGATATATCAAAGCCATCGGGATTTAACATTTTCAAAATCATTTTCATTTTTAAAACACATTTAATAGTTTTGATTTGTAAAATCAACTCCCATAATTCATCTTATAAACTATCTGAAGATTTCCTTTAATGAACACTTTTGTTAAAATTGAATTTTTAACCGTACATATCGTCGAACGTCTTATAGTCAAATTGTGAAACTTAATTCATAAGGTGTTTGATTCAGTATTTACAAATTCTATCTAACAACCCATGATGGAAAAAGGAAATCTACTATTAAATCCGACAATAGTCACTGCTCAAAATTGGATGAGCATGATTTGTTAAACCCTAAATGTTAATAATTTAAATGTTATCAACTCCTAACCCACTCTCCTCATAGATAACTACATAGATTTTGAAAATCATCCCTTTTTATGTATAGAAGTTATATTCCTAGGTAAAACTATTTCATTTACCACGTTTAAAATGATATTATGTCAATTGAACTTGTTCAAGTGTTTAGGAAACCTTATAGACATCGTTGATCAGGCCCATCGATCAGAATTTTTAAGCCACTCAATAGGGCAAACAACACAATACGATACATTTTTATTCACTGACAAATACACACTCATATATATATTACACTCAGACTCATTCTAGGGCACTACCGACCCTACCTATAATGAGTTTACCCCACCAAAGCCTAGGTGTTCGCTCAACCTAAGCTCTGATATCAAATGTAACGACCCTCCTTTCTTACTCCGAATGAAGAGCCATCAAGGGTAAAAGAAAAAGAAAGATAAGAAGAAACTACACAATCACAGAGTCTCACAACGCAATGGAACAATATATGTTACTCAACATGATATATTACAAAGTCATTTCAGAAATGTTACATCAAAGTCATACTGTAAAGACCCAGTTTTTCAAACGTCTGAATTTAGAATATTTAATTGAATTTAAATATTAAAAAATGAAAATTATAAGTTGAATTGGTTAAATAATTGAATGTTGAATCTAATATGAGTAAAAATGATTTCTAACGTTGTTTCAAATTCCATTTGGATTGGAGCGATGGTAGTAAACTTTTAAAATTGATTTAAAAGTGAATAAATAGAAATTGGAAGTTTTATAATTTAATTGGCGAGTAAAAATAATCATTTTTGACACTGTCTCTAATTTCAATCTAACTAGTTTCATTGGATCTGTAATAGTGAGTTATTATAGGAATTCAAATTTCGTGTCGATCGGACTTACGGTTTGGTCGTGCGAAGCTGAAACGCATAGGGATTTATTTAAGGAAATTTTAATTAAAATAATTTGATTCAAAAACCTATCTTCCAAATATGATGGAATCAGCCTCCGATACATATTCCATTGTATTCGGAATATGGGTAAAACCTTATGAATGATAGGCGTCACGCTTCGTTTGGTGTTCGGAAATTTTTTGGATGAATAGTGTCATCTGGTTGTCTTTATAAGGACCTTCATTTGTCCCAAACCCTAGAAACTAAACCCTAGCCGCCACCCATCTTCGAACGGAAATAATCTCGCATTCTTCTTCCTCTAATATCTCCAAATCCATCGACTTTTATGAGAAACTCTCAACTACAAAATCAACGAGCTCAACAAGCGCTACCAATCCAACGACGATAATTGGATTTCGTGATGTATATCGACGACAAATCTTGCTCAAAGGCATAGCGTTCGAACGTCGATTCAAGGCACTGATGGAGCTGGGGAGGTGCGGCCTCAAGGCGCAGGCGAGGTGGAGCGTGCTCTTCGTCTTGGCGTTGTTTGATCGATCTCTAGTGGTCGTATGGTGGAGTGGCAATCGTAGGAAGGAGGGCCATGATGGGTTCGGACGCGTGATTAGCCTGGGAGGGTTTCGCGAATGATTAGGGTAATTAATAAAGTTAATTACTATAATTAGTTTAAGTTAATTATATTTTTAATTATCGTTATGTTTAAAAATCCACAACTTTGTTAGACGAGGTCCGTTTTGGATGAAACGAATTACGTTGGGTTCGTATCAGCAAATACAACGTTTTAGAGCTGGTTTGGATGGATTTGGAGATGTTGAAAATTTTGGTTAAAATTAAACGCTCATATAATTTTATTCCAAATAAAATGCTACAACGACGACTAGAACCAAAGTGAGTAAAACTCACTCTTTCTGACCCGCTTATATTTTTTTTAAGTGGGAATAAATTTATTTCATGATGTTTGATGATTGTTTGGATGTTATTGTATATTAGTTAGTAGTTGGATATATTCCTACCGATTGGACCAGATGAGACCCTATATGTTCCTGTTTATGAGCGAATGACCCTTTGTACGAGCTTTTACCTCGAAGCAGACATTGTATATATTTTCTCATATGTATATTTATTGCAGGTGACAGGTTGGAGAGATCCAACAGGATTCCTCACTATTGTTGATGTTTATTTACAGATATTGTTATATATGTGGTTATCATGTAATATATGATGTTTGGATGCCATGATTCATATGATTGATGTGGAATCCCCTTATTTTGTACTTTTGTAGCATTGGGCCTATTTTTGGAATTTAAAGTACTAAAATGATGATTTCAGTTTAAAAAGGATGTTTAAGTGATTTTTTTGAAGTTATATAAGTTTAATAATAGTTTGTAAATTATCAAAAGAAAAAGTTTATTTAAATGGTAACAAAAAATGATTTTTTAAATAGGGAGTTAACTATTTTGTAAAATAAGTTAAATTGAGAATTTTTAACTTATTATAAATGGTTTATATATAAGATTTATAAAATTGATATTTTATAAATAAAAGTAATGGAATTATAATCGAGTTTTATAAGTGTTAAAATGGAAGTTTATTAAGAAATGTTATTAATAAAGAGATTTAATGAAATAAATTTTATAAACGGTGTTTTATAAATATTAGAAATGGAAATGTAATCAAATTTGTATATGGATTTGTAATTAAAATTTAGAAATGAATTTATAATGGACTTTATAAATAATTAGATTACAAAAGAATGAATTTGTAAATAAATTGATTTATAAGTAAGTAAACTTATAATGGGATTTTGACATATAAATGAGATAAACGGGAAATTGGTTAATAATGGAATATTATAAATGTAAGTTTTTATAAAATAGAAATGTGAATTATAAACACTTTTATAAATGTGAAATCAATTTGATTTGATAAGCTAAATATGGATTTTTATAAAAAGAAATATATACACGTTTTTAAAGAGAATAATTCTTTAAATGAATGTTTTGGAAAGTGATATTATTAAATGGAGTTTGAATGGTTTGAAAATAAAATGATTTATGAATTTACTTATTATTAAAATAAGTAATGAAAATGTTTTCCAAATATCCAATAAGTGAAATGGTTCTGAATATTATCCATTTGAAAATATTTTGAAGTTAATAATTTGAAAGTGGTTTTTTTATAAACGATTAAAAAAATCAGGCCCAGTGACTACTTATGTGCTAGATTTTGTTTGTTGCTTTTATAGTTAAATAACCGACTATCAAATTTGGCCATTTTAGTTTCTCGACTTGATATAGAAACTAATTAGTTGTACATTTAGTACGTAACTAACAGGCTTGATTATCGTTTGTATTGAGAATGTTGATTCATGTAGGGCTAAGTGGGTCGCACCCAAGTAGTGTATGTTTATCATCCTTCTAGATAACCTCGGATATTATTTATCAGTACGATGTATGGAAGGAGCTCGAAAGAGGGTCGGAACACCTGGGGTGATAGCATATTCGGTCTATCTAGGTTAGGGATAGTCTGGTCTTGTGTAGTAGGTGATCCCGGCGTGGTCCTCGGTACAGTGTTTCTAGACATGTACTTTGACAGGTGGTACCCCAGTGCCTAGTCATTCAGTTGGAACCCATTCTCCAATAAGCACCGTACGGTTTTGATTGTGCCCGACTATGCTGAAACATGAGATGTAAGCATTTCAGCTATTTGAATAATTATTTGTACTTAGACACTATTATAATATCAGAGGATTTGATATGAAATGTTTTGGTTATCGTAAGGTAAAAATCCGTCGTGTTTATTTGTGGTTTGATCTTACGAGATACCTTTGATTTTCAGATTTTTTTTTGAAACTTTAGTAATTCAATTTAGTGTGTTTTCTCACGCTGATTTTCCAAACTGACTCGGGTGTTATTTTATTATAATGCTCGGGTCAGACCGAGTATTACAGATTCAGGATAGGATGCTATGGAACTCAGGAGACGAGCTGGATGGCAAGGGCGTATTTCACATATCTGATTTATATTCTGTTGTGTATTGTAGGCTGTATATTCAGCTTTTGTGAGGACTAGTTATTATAACTGTCCAGTGTTGTGTTATTGATGTATTGTACTATGATAATGTAATGTATAAAACAGTTATAGATCTTTTTGTATAAAGACCAGTTGTTATCTATTATATATTGTTCCGCTGCGATTGTGAGATTCTGTGTTGTTATTTTTATTTTCTTCTTTTACCGCTTTCTTCTTTTCCCTAACGATCTGTAATTTTCGGCATTCGATTGCTCGGCATGTAATACAATGAAGGTATTGATGTCGATTTTCGGAGTTGAAAATCCCGACCATGACATTTGGTATCAGAGCTGAAGGTTAAGCGAGAGCCTTGGCTCTGGTGGGGATTACTGAGTAGAGATAGGGTCAGTAGGACCCTAGAATGAGTTTCAGAGTATTAATAGATATGAGCGCGTATTTGTTAGTGAATATAAAATTGTTTTATATTGTGTTGAGTGGCTTATGGATTCTGGTCAATACGAGTAATTAACATCATTGATAGGGATCTCTAAACACTTGAACAGAACAATTCGACACGGTATTGTTTTTAAATAGGGTAAATGAAATAATTTTATCCAAATTATTTTTATATATAAAAGAAATAATTCCTGTAAATTATTATAATTAGATATGGCTTGTTTGGTTGTAAGGAAATGATAATATTAAACTATTATCGTGGTGTGTTGTGGTAATTGAATAAAAGTTGGAATTATAACCAAAAGTTAAGAGAAATAATTTAGAATTCGTAAATATGAATTTATAAGTGTGATTTATAATTTGAAATAAAATTCCAGAGGAATATTTAAATATAGATTTAAAAGGATTTGAAATTTGGGAATTTAATTCCCTTTGGTTATGAAATGTTTTCCTAAAGTCTTGAAAAAAATAAAAGGGTATTATTCGGAAATATTTTTATATTGGAAATGAAATCTATTGATATTTGGAGTAAAAATGTTTAAAAATGGTCGTTAAAGGAATAAAAGCACTAAACTCACTTCGGTCGCAGGAAAATAATTCCGATGATGATCGCGACTCGGTGTTCATTTTCGAGTTTCCAAGGGAGGATTGCTACCTGGATGTTTTGAGTTGGAGTTTTGGTTTGGTAAAACTGATTTGATTATGAAACTCAAGGAATAATTTGATATACCAAAGGATTTTGGGTATATATGATTTTAAAAATGATTTTGAAATACTCAAGTAATTGTTTAAATTCTGGAGTTTGATCTAAATTGTTTATAGAATATAAATAAGTTTGAAAACTTGTAAAATTTTGAAATTGAATATTGGAATGATGTTTAATTTGAATTATGTTAAATAAATTGAAATAGAAAATTTAGTTTGAGTTGGACTAAATGAAACCAAAGTTGGAAATAAGATTTGATTGAGAAATGAGATAAATTAGTGAATTAAATATGGATTGAGAGATGGTTGATAAAATTCAATATTTAATTTGATTGGAAATAAAAAAATTATTAGGTGGAGGTAAATTGAATTCAAATGGAATTGAAATTTAATTTGAATAAAAATGGATATAAACTTTAGTTGTGAAGTGAAAATAAATCTAAGGACTTTTGTCTAAAAGGTTATAAATTGACTTAAGGAAATTGATGGGATAAATTCTTAAGAGAAATTAGTATAAAGTAAGTATACTAAGTAAATCAAGGAATGTGAAGTTTAAATGAGTGTGATAATTGCGAATAATTGAATGGGAAGGAAGTAAATGTGAATAAAAAGATTTGATATAGATAATAATCAATTAGAAATTTATACGTAAGTTGTACGTATATTATCATATTCGCATAACGACTTGATCCAGATTCAAGCATAGAATTTCGAGATAGTTATATTGATCCGAGTTGGGATTTTTCACTCGATTTTTGACGGCGAACCCTGGATGTGGATTTTGATCGATCCTGGAAATTCTCTATCATAGTATATGGCTATGCAAGGAGAATGACGATTTCTAATCAAGGAACCAGATTTGAGTCCGCACTAGAGAGTCGGGTGGATGATACTAGTTCAGAAGTGAAATTGTATGACCGAATGAGCGATCAGATTTGATATTGCATACGGATGATATATGTACATCGTACGGGTTTAAGTAAGCAAATATTGAAAATTTTGATAAAGATAAGTAAAATAATTTTGAATTGTACGATTGAATACCATTGGTAAATAAAGTGCAAGTAATTAAAAGCAAAAGGAAAAATTAATGTTTTCGATTTCAGAAGCAAAATTTGATTGCCCGACAAAAAGTTATGTATTTAAATTGTGTACGAAATTGATGATTTTCTGATTTAGCCACTTGGCTTTTGTTTTCTTTGATGATTTAGGGGCCGTAGAGGCAGTATTGTAATTTTTCGGATCTAGCCGCGCAAAGGAGACGCTGGCGAAATTTTTCAAAAATTTAAGGAGTTAGAAAAATTTTGAAGAGAAATTTTGGATAATTAAAATTTGATTTGGGATTTTAATTTCAAATGGTTGAGTAAAAGATATTATTTGGAATCCATAGATGAAATTAGAAGTTAGTGATAGTGATAATGAGGTTTAAATAGGTTGATTTGAAAGATTATTTAAACTGATGAGTTTTGGAAAAATAGTTAACGGGATGGACCATTCTTCTTACCGGGCAATTTCGGGGACGAAATTCTTTTAAGGGGAGAGGAATGTAACGACCGTAAATTTTTGATATTTGAAATTTGAATATATAATTGATTTTAAAATATTTAAAGGTAAATATTTAACTTGAATTTCAAATATAACTATTATTTTGATAATTTTATTATTGAATTAAATAGTTGGGAATTGGGTAGAATATTGAATCTTGAGTTTTTAGCTTGTTAAAAATAATTTAAAGACTTATAAGATTTATATTAATAATACTGAAGATAATCAAAGTTTTAAATTGGAATTTAAAAGTGATTTGTTCAGTTTTAAAAATATATCGTTTAAATTGACGTTTAAAAATAACCTTCCGGGGCATAGTCTTGGAATTCGACGAAACCAGTTTCGTTGGATCCGTAATAGTGTATTATTACCGAATTTCAAATTTCGTAACGTTTGGAGTTATCGTTTGGCCGTACGAGATATAAACGCACTGAAATTCATATCGAAAATTCAATATAATAATTGGGTCCAAAAAGCTATCTTCTCTATACGATCAAATTAGGACCCGGAACCTTTTCCATTGCGTTCGAAATAAGGGTACAACATTATAAATGCCTAGGGGCATGCCTCAATAGGAGGTAAATATTTTATGTTGTTTAAATCGAGACAATTTGAATTTAATTAATACATATATTGATATATTCTAGTCAACCTCAGCTGAAATTCCATTCACATCAGCTTTTTGCTTTTTCAAAACACTGTACAAGCCAATGCAGACATGCAAGCTTATTCAAATACGTTTCCTCCCTCTCCTTTATACAGTAGGCCGAACTCGGAAAAAGGAAAACAAAATCAAACTTTAAAAAATTGAATGATCCAAATCCACTCAAAGTAAAATTTCGAAACTACTTTTAAAATTCTTTTTGTCTTTGAACTTCAATCTGGTATAGGCATGGTTAGGTGCGACGTTGTCTGGTGGTCGAATTTTTGGGCGCGTTGGCTAGGGTTTGAACTTTAGGCTCGATTGTGAGGCGAGGTGGGCTTTTGAGTGTAGATTTGGGATGAGTGGGTTGAGGCGCGTTTGGGGAAGGAATTCGGTGATGTACGGTTGATTGGGGTGTGGTGCGACTGTGTATGGTTGCGTTTCACTTAGTGGTGCCAAGCTCAAGTCGGTGGGGTTGAGGTGGTGGAGAATTAGAAGAGGAGTTTGTCGGCATCGTCGGAGTGTGGTGTCGTGAAGCTAGGGGTAGTATCAGCGGTGAGCGTGCACACGGCAAGGTGGGTTCTTCGGTATTGTGCACAGGATACATGAGGTTTGGGGAAGATACCGGATGAGGTGGGTCGGGTTTTGAATTTCATGGGTATGGGCTGGTTTTGAATTAGATTGGAAAGAAGCATGTTTTGAATTGAACTGAATTTCATGGGAGAGGTGCTGGGTTTTGAGTTCTGGTGAGCGGCAAATGTTTGCAAAGAAGCATCAAAGAAGAGAGAAGATGAGGTGGGTCGAGCATCATCTTCTTGGGCCTGGTATATTAGAGGTTTATTTAAATTGGATTGGATTAGATATATATAAATTGTTAAGTTAATTTATTTAAAATGTTGAAAACTTATAAATGCCATAACTCAGAAATACTAGGTCAGTTTCGAACGCAAAATTTTTGCATTGTGATCTTAATAACGCATTCTACGGCATGAAATTGATTGGGTTTAATTTGGAGCTTCTTATAGTTTCAGGTAATTTAAAACGCGCTCGGATTCAATCGGAAACGGAACGTGAAAAACGGCAAAAAATCTATGTGAGTTAATCTCACTCAAATTTGGAATACTACGGTTAATTTTAAATAGTTAAATTAATTATTGGTTTTTGGTTTGAATTTGATAATTATTATCAGTTGAATGTGGTATTATATATAGTATATATATATATATATTGGAGTGATTGATATTCCCGCATATATATAGCGGATGAGACCCTATGTGCCCCGCATAATAGCGGATGACCCTATGTACCGCGATATCCCCCTCGAAGTGGGATTGGTATTTTTATATTGTATTAACATCTGTGGATGCAGGGAAACAGGTCAGAGGGATCCAACTGGATTCCTCAAAAATGTTGAAATTTATTTTCATATTCAGTGATATGATTTATGGAATAATCTATGATATATTATATTGGAAATTGGATTTATTGGATGCTATGGTATTGCTGGATATATTTTGGTATTTTAAAATATCAAAAATATGACTATTGGATTTTTTAAGAGGAAAATAAAAAGGAAATTTTAAAGTAAAATATTTATAGTAAATGTACTGACCCAAGATTTTAGGAATTTATTCTAAAAAATATAAATAAGTTTAAAATAAATTTTAAATAAATTTTAAAGGGGAATTGATATAGCTTGATAGTGTATCTGTATGTCTGTACATGTGTGCACAGAAAATGCACATGAACTAAAGCTAAATTCCTGAACTCTAAGAATAAATACATATTGATGTGTATGGAAATATATATATATATAGATTAAATCCTTAAAAGCTATATGCATAAGTAAATATACATATATGAATGCTACTGAATATTTTTGAGTGTACATGTGCATGTGTGTGTCAGTACAGAATGATGTATAAATATATATACATATGTGTGTACTAATTATTTCAGTAAGACTTATATACATATATATATAGATATGTTAACAAGATACTAGAGTTCAAATCAGTAAAATAAAATCTACAAACATATTTTAATTATAGGCAGAAAGAAAAAGAATGAGGATATAAAAAGGAGTAGTCCTCTTATAAATAAATGAAGTACATACCATTTACATGAAAGCTAAAAATAGGAAAAATAAGATAAAACAGGGAAATGCTTGGTATAGGCAGAATTAGGAAGAGTATTTGATAAATAACAAATCAAGTCACACTTTTAGCATGATTATAGACAAAGGAAAAAGTATTTTATGGAAAAGCAATTTTCTGAAATTAACCAAAAATAATATAACCACTTTTCTTTCCACAAACTCAAGCCGGGGAGGGTAAGATTTTGGGTTTAAAAACTAAATGCAAATGGCATAATTTCTGATGGGCAAAAATGTCTTTAGCTAGTGCCTTAAACCCTAAGAAAAATCCTGCATAAATAGACAGTGAGAGGAGAAACCTTCTTCTTCCCGGATAGCTCTTGAGAAAAAAAAATATAGACATTATATAAATATAATACAAGTGAAGAAAAGATTTGAAGGCGGAGGCTTACCAGTCAACTAGGAAGTGAAAGAGAGCTAGGTGAGAAAACTCAGTCAAAATCTCAGGCAATAAGTCCTAATGTAGGCAGCCAGTTATAAGTAATTTTCTTGAAAGTGTATTTTCATATGTGAATGCTTTTCTGTGTTTTGAGAACTGAAAATGTTTTGATTCTCTTTGGTTGTTCTACTTGTTTTATTATATGAAAGATTTAAGTATTGTTAGTATACATACATGTTTTATAAACCCAGATCTCTGATATGTTAATGTTCAGGAACATAAACAAATACCCAGAAAATAAAATGTTGAAAATAGGCAAGTAGTATTGGTTTTGGCTCAACCCAGAAAGATGTAAACAATGTTGAGCTGCAATATACTCATGTATAAGTGCTGAGGCTTGAGACAAAAAGGAATGAGGGGTGCAATAGGGTTGCCTATGTGCTGATGCTCCTGATTCAATGAAAATATATAAATGTTCATATACATAGTAAACAAATTTTGTGATTCAGTGAAACTTGTCATCCTGAGTTTAACTAAAGCACAAATGTTTGCAAATGGAAAAACTCTCTCTAAAGCCATAAGCCAATGTTAGTTGCCTATATCCCTTTTAAAAATACCATAATATATATATATATATATATATATACACATACAGAATCTTATTTATTTAGTCACCAATGGTTGTTTGCCTGTTTGTCTCTGTTTGGTTATGAATAATATGAGATGCCATGATATGGATGTTTTAGTTAGTGAAATGGATCACTGAATGGTTTAGTCATGAAAAATCAAAAGAGTTATTATTAACTTAAACCTGATTAGGAAATTGGGGTCAAGAACACTGCAGGAATGACTTGTTTTCTTGAGTAATACAAGTTGACACATGGCTTGTTTAAGTCCTGAGATCTTTGTGTGATGGAGTGAATTAGTTCATTACAGTGTGTCCATTGATTCAATTAATTACAGATGAGACCAAGATAGATAAATATATCAAGGTAAGAGAATTTGATATAAAGAGGAACTAGAGTTTTCCTAGAATGAAATCTGGACAGTAAATAAATGATTTAATTCATTTTGGGTGATTTCCTTGTTTGTATGGATGTTTATTTGATTCATGATTGAAATATATGAATGTATGAATGTACCATGTCTTCTTGAGGTTTCTGGAAAGGCAGATTTAAGTGTGCACCTGCACATTGACACAGAACATGCACACATGAATTACTTGTTTTCTAAAGACAAAGTTATATACATATATTCATGTATTAACCTTAACTTGATTTACAAATTATTTTAGTTGATTTTCTCATACCAGACCTGTGTCTGACCCTAGTGTGCTATTGGCATATGGGGTGTCCCATTTAATATGGGGCAGCTTCAAATGCATTTTCAGGGATTGCAGCAACTAAGTAGGAGTAGGAGCAAGGCTTCGAGAAGAAGATTATAGCATGCTAAACTTAGTTAGATAAGAGCCTAAATGATGAAATCTGCATGTATTGATAATTTAAATTGCTACTTGTATTAAGTGTTGAATATTGGATGGATATTTTGCTAAGTATTTTGTTAAGAAAGTGACTTGTATCTGGAATCTATAAATCTAGTTAACATCTGATACGTTAAAGAAGTTAATCAAAATTTTGTAAGTGGATTTAGCAAGAACACTATGATAAATAGGGTGGTTACATTTTACAAATGTATTAGTCAATCTTGAGTCTTTGAAAAAGGTTAAGTTTTGGAAAATATGGATAGTTGAATCTCAGAAGAAAAAAAATTAAATGGTTTTATTTTTTTACCATGGCATATGTATACAAAAGATAATAAGCATAGGGAGAATGTATTTTATATGTCTGTAATGTTTCCATAATTCAACTTGTTTTATACAAAATGTTTCATGCCTTATTTTTAAATAAAGAAAGAATCTGTAATATGGGAGTTGAAAGCCAAATCCAAAATAGTTGCAGTTATATACACACATAAACATGTTTTGTGCAGATAATAACACACCTTTTCCTCTGTATTTTTAATAGGAATCTGAATCCCATTTCACTCGGGTTTTAATCAAATGCATTTTAAGACCAGATGGGTTACACCAGAACAAAGAGTCTGGTTGAACCATGTGATTGACACCCATGGTTACAGGAAATCCACTCAAGTTTGCACTTCATTTAATTTAAAGCATACTGACATCAAAGAATCAAGATTTTGAATGTGTTAGATCACTTTAAACTATTCCAGAAAAGAGCCTGTATTCTAGACATATTTTATAAGAAAAATCAAACATGGAAAATGATAAACACTTCTATCATTTTTCAGAACACAAGCACCAAACCATTAATTTTTAGACAATCATATCACAATTATCTGGTTTCTAGGATTTATACACCCTAGAGAATTTAGCAAAGAATCAGGAGTTTAAATATATATATATATAGGTATTCATGCATGAATGGAATTTTTATTGCATATTTGAACTGAACTATGTGTGGATTGATCAAATTCAATCAATCCAATATCCTCTTGTTTTCCAGAACTCTGATTCAAACAAGAGAGGCATATACATCCTCACATGTATGTGCATGTCTTTAGGAATGTACTGATATATTTATATTAGTTAATTATTTTGATCCTGGATATATGTTGTTTGATAGAAAAAAAATGACTCTAGGCTTTAGAAATATGTATATGTATATCTCATATATATATATATATATATATCTCTCTCTCTATGTAAAAAAATCCTTACAAATTAAGGTATAAAAAGAGAGAGTCATTTCATTTGGTATCAGAGCTATGTTATTAAAACATAGTTGAAAAATTAAATTCAAATCTTTCTATGAAATTAAAAACTTAAGAAACAAAGTATAAGAAAAATATTTTGTAGGGATTGATCACTGGATGATCAAGTTTGGGTTAAAAAAAACTAACTAGCTATGTAAATTATTATTAGCAAACTATGGTAGGAAGACCACCAAATCAGGGAGCTGGATCCTCCAATGCACCACCAATGGTCAATCTGCAAGATTTGGTGAGAGCATTTAGGGATGGGGCAGGACAAAGGCAAGAAAATCCCCATGAAGAGCTCTCCAAATTACTCAAGACTTATACTCATTTAGGAGGCAAAAGCTTTGAAGGGACAGAAAGTATTATGGAAATTCAAGCATGGTTGAGAACATTGGATAGGATTTTCAATGGCATGCAGCTTGATGATCAAAGGAAGAGGCAAGTGGCTTCAAGACAGCTAAAAGGAGCAGCTTTAAGCTGGTGGGAAGTAATCATTGCAGGGAGAGGTGAGAATGAAATCACTTGGAATCAATTCAAGGAGATGTTAGAAGCAAGATTCGTACCAGCATCAGCTAAGACCACATTACTAGAAGAATTTATTAGACTTAGGCAAGGAACTTTGAGTGTCACTGAATACCCTCAAAAGTTTGAGGGGCTTTCCACATATGGAGCAATGCTTATGGCAGATGAAGCATCCAAGAATGATAGATACATTAAAGGTTTGAACCCAGGACTTAGCAGAGCCATGTTACCTTATGCTTACAGGACATTTGATCAAGTAATAGACTTGGCTTTGAGGTTGGAGCAGCATGACAAGGAGAGGGAGAAGTTCAGAAATTTTAAGAACAATAACACCAAAAAGGGTAAGGGGAGATATCACCCTTATGATAAGAAGAAGGAAGAGGTCAGTAACAAAGGCACTAGAGATGTCAAGACTAAGGAAACCAAGAAGAAAATTGTGTGCCATCAGTGTGGAAAGGAAGGACATATCAAGCCTAGGTGTCCAGAATTGAAAGAAGGAGCTTTCAAGTGCTATCTATGTGGGAAAGAGGGGCATATGAAGAGGAATTGTCCTGAGTATAAACAGCAGGGAAAGTTGGAAAATTTGGAAGGCAAAAGCAAAGCCACAGTGGAAAGTAATGCTGAAAACCATAGCCAAGTGGAAGGTACATTACTTATTTGTACCATACCCATAGCAGTAGTATATGACACAGGGGAAACTCACTCTTTGATTTCTTATGAACTTGTTAAAATGCTAAAACTGAATTGCATATTGGTTGAAACCCCATTGCATATACAAAGTCCACTGGGGAGTTCTAGTGTTTTAGATATGATTTGTGTGGATGTGGAATTAAACATAGGAGGAAATATTTTTATTTCCAATTTATATGTTTTGAATTACCCAAATATAGGTGTTATATTGGGGGTAGACTGGTTAAGGCAATTTAAAGCCATAATTAATTTAGACTCATCCACCATATCATTGAAAAATTCTAGAGGCCAGAGAATCACAGTTTTATGTGAAGTAGCTAAGGAAGGAAAATTATATCATTTTGTTGACTCAGAAAAAGATTTCAGTGAACTAACCATTGAAGAAATTCCCATAGTCAATGAATATTTGGATGTGTTTGGGGAAGTTAAGGGTGTTCCACACCATAGACCAGTAGAGTTTCAAATCAATCTAGTTTCAGGAGCAAGCCCAGTAATTAAAAAGCCAACTAGAATGGGGCCAAATGAACTAAAAGAATTAAAGAAACAGTTAGAAGAATTGGAAGAAAAGGGTTTTATAAGACCAAGTAATTCTTGCTGGGGAGCACCAGTGGTATTTGTTAAGAAACAAGATGGTTCCTTAAGACTTTGTATAGATTACAGAGAATTGAACAAGGTGACTATTAAAAATAAATACTCATTGCCAAGAATAGATGATCTCTTTGATCAATTAGCTGGGGCAAGAGTATTTTCTAGACTAGATCTAGCATCTGGTTTTCATCAAATGAAGGTGGAGGAGTCAAGTGTTAAGTACACTGCCTTTAACACTAGGTATGGGTTGTATGAATTTTTGGTTATGCCATTTGGTTTGACTAATGCACCATCATACTTTGTGGATTTAAATAATAGAACTTTTAGAGAATATTTAGACAAGTTTGTGCTAATTTTTATAGATGACATTTTAATTTATTCCAAAACAGTGGAAGGACATAAAAATCTTTGCACCTGGTTTTGTCTAGATTAAGGGAAAAAGATTTAAAGGCAAAATTTTCAAAATGTGTATTTTGGAAAGAGGAAGTACATTTCCTTGGCTATATCATTTCTGCCAAAGGGATTTCTGTAAACCCCAATAAAGTAGTGGCTATTCAAGCATGGAAGAGGCCTAGCACAGTGAGTGAAGTGAGATCATTTATGGGGATGGCAGGATATTATAGGAGATTTATAAAAGACTTTTCAAAAATTTCTACACCACTTACTAACTTAACCAGGAAGAACCAAGCTTTTGTCTGGTCAAAGAAGTGTGAGAAATCTTTTGAACAGTTGAAGGATGCATTGGTGAATGCTCCAATTCTGAAAGTACCCTAGGGAAATGAAGAATTAGTGGTATATACTGATGCTAGTGGATTTGGCTTGGGTGCAGTGTTGATGCAACAAGGCCAAGTCATTGCATATGCATCCAGACAACTTAAACCCCATGAAGTAAGGTATGCCACACATGATCTTGAATTAGCAGCTGTGATCTATGCTTTGAAACTTTGGAGACATTATTTGTTAGGCACTAAGTTTGAACTTTACACTGACCACAAGTCTTTAAAGTATTTATTTTCACAAAAATATTTAAACATGAGGCAACATAGATGGGTGGAGTTCTTAGCTGCTTATGATTTAGATATACTCTATACACCAGGTAAAGCAAACAAAGTTGCTGATGCTCTAAGTAGACAACATGCTAAGTTAGCCATGATAATGATAGAAGAATTTAAAGACTTGTCTTTTCTTGCTGAATTAGAAATAGGGGAGAAAGACTGTGTGCACATGGATGTACATGTGCATGGTGCACAGGAAAATAGAGGGAAGTTGAGTTTGATAACATTTCAACCTGAACTAACTTTTAAGGTGAGTAAAATGCAAGAACAAGACACAAACTTATTGGAGAAGAAAATTCTCATATTAAAGGGGGAGGAAGTGATAAATTACCATATTAATAAAAATGGTTATTTGAGAAACTAGAATAGAATATGTGTGCCAGAAAACATGGAGTTGAAGGAGGAAATATTGAATGAATATCATAGAAGTAAATACTCCATACACCCAGGCAGTACAAAGATGTATCAAAACTTAAAAAGAGATTTCTGGTAGAAGGGAATGAAATTAGATGTAGCCAAATACATTGCAAAATGTATGACTTGCCAACAAGTCAAGGCTGAAACTCAAAAGCAATCAGGGTTATTGCAACCACTTACCATACCCCAATGGAAATGGGAAGATTGGATTTCATAGATGGACTGCCTAGATCTAAAAGAGGAAACACAAGCATATGGGTGATAGTTGATAGGCTAACTAAAGTGGCACATTTCATCCCAGTCAAATCAGAAAGGAATGCACCAAAGTTAGCACAAGTATTTGTGAAAGAAGTGGTAAGATTGCATGGCATTCCCAAAACCATTGTGAGTGATAGGGATACCATCTTCACCTCAAGATTCTGGAGAAGTTTTCAAGAAGCCATGGGAAGTGAATTGTGCTTGAGCACCGCCTACCATCCACAATCAGATGGGCAGACTGAGGTGGTGAACAAGGTTTTAAAGGACTTGTTAAGGGCATGTGCACTGGATTTTGGAGGCAACTGGGAAGACTATCTCCATTTAGCTGAATTTACATACAATAACAGCTATCAAAGCACCATAGGAATGGCTCCATTTGAAGCCTTATATGGCAAGCCATGCTTGTCACCTGTATGTTGGGTAGAAGTAGGGGAAAGAGCTATTTTAGGGCCTGAGTACATACAAGAAACTAAAGAGAAAATTGAGTTGGTAAGGAGAAGAATGGCAGCAGCTCAAGATAGGCAAAAGAAATTTGCAGACATGAAAAGGAAGCAGGTGGAATATGAAGTAGGAAATTTTGTTTTCATCAAAATATCACCTATGAAAAATGTATTTAGGTTTGGGAAACAAGGCAAGTTCACCCCAAGATATATTGGGCCATACAAAATTCTAGAAAGAATTGGTTCCTTGGCATACAAGCTTGAATTACCAGAAAACATGCAGGGGATGCATGATGTTTTTCATGTATCACAATTGAGAAGATGGGTTCATGACAAGGCAGAAATTCTTGAGACCCCAACCCAAGTGCAGATAAATCCTAATTTGATTTATGAGAAGGATCCAGTGGGAATTTTGGCAAAAGATGTGAAGAAGTTGAGGAATAAATCTCTGAAACTTGTGAAGGTACAGTGGAGTCTTGATCCTAGTGATTGCACATGGGAATTAGAAACAAAGTTAGGATGAATTATCCTAAAGCTATTTTCAGATTAAAGGTAATTCTGATTTTTGATTGTTTTCTTTTTTTTAGATGCATATATTTTTAGTTATTATAGAACTAAAAATCTATTTGGTTGAGAATGTACTTGTTCTCTGAATTAAGTTTAAAATTTATTTTAAGCTTAGGAAAATTGTGGTACACAATTTCTAAAAGGAGGGGTGTATGTAATGACCCAAGATTTTAGGAATTTATTCTAAAAAATATAAATAAGTTTAAAATAAATTTTAAATAAATTTTAAAGGGGAATTGATATAGCTTGATAGTGTATCTGTATGTGTGTACATGTGTGCACAGGAAATGCACATGAACTAAAGCTAAATTCCTGAATTCTAAGAATAAATACATATTAATGTGTATGGAAATATATATATATATATATAGATTAAATCCTTAAAAGCTATATGCATAAGTAAATATACATATATGAATGCTACTGAATATTTTTGAGTGTACATGTGCATGTGTGTGTCAGTACAGAATGATGTATAAATATATATACATATGTGTGTACTAATTATTTCAGTAAGACTTATATACATATATATATAGATATGTTAACAAGATACTAGAGTTCAAATCAGTAAAATAAAATCTACAAACATATTTTAATTATAGGCAGAAAGAAAAAGAATGAGGATATAAAAAGGAGTAGTCCTCTTATAAACAAATGAAGGAAGTACATACCATTTACATGAAAGCTAAAAATAGGAAAAATAAGATAAAACAGGGAAATGCTTGGTATAGGCAGAATTAGGAAGAGTATTTGATAAATAACAAATCAAGTCACACTTTTAGCATGATTATAGACAAAGGAAAAAGTATTTTCTGGAAAAGCAATTTTCTGAAATTAACCAAAAATAATATAACCAGTTTTCTTTCCACAAACTCAAGCCGGGGAGGGTAAGATTTTGGGTTTAAAAACTAAATGCAAATGGCATAATTTCTAATGGGAAAAAATGTCTTTAGCTAGTGCCTTAAACCCTAAGAAAAACCTGCATAAATAGGCAGTGAGAGGAGAAACCTTCTTCTTCCTGGATAGCTCTTGAGAAAAAAAATATAGATATTATATAAATATAATACAAGTGAAGAAAAGATTTGAAGGCAGAGGCTTAGCAGTCAACTAGGAAGTGAAAGAGAGCTGGGTGAGAAAACTCACTCAAAATCTAAGGCAATAAGTCCTAATGTAGGCAGCTAGTTATAAGTAATTTTCTTGAAAGTGTATTTTCATATGTGAATGCTTTTCTGTGATTTTAGAACTGAAAATGTTTTGATTCTCTTTGGTTGTTCTACTTGTTTTATTATATGAAAGATTTAAGTATTGTTAGTATACATACATGTTTTATAAACCCAGATCTCTGATATGTTAATGTTCAGGAACATAAACAAATACCCAGAAAATAAAATGTTGAAAATAGGCAAGTAGTATTGGTTTTGGCTCAACCCAGAAAGATGTAAACAATGTTGAGCTGCAATATACTCATGTATAAGTGCTGAGGCTTGAGACAAAAAGGAATGAGGGGTGCAATAGGGTTGCCTATGTGCTGATGCTCCGGATTCAATGAAAATATATAAATGTTCATATACATAGTAAACAAATTTTGTGATTCAGTGAAACTTGTCATCCTGAGTTTAACTCAAGCACAAATGTTCGCAAATGGAAAAACTCTCTCTAAAGCCATAAGCCAATGTTAGTTGCCTATATCCCTTTTAAAAATACCATAATATATATATATACATACAGAATCTTATTTATTTAGTCACCAATGGTTGTTTGCCTGTTTGTCTCTATTTGGTTATGAATAATATGAGATGCCATGATATGGATGTTTTAGTTAGTGAAATGGATCACTGAATGGTTTAGTCATGAAAAATCAAAAGAGTTATTATTAACTTAAACCTGATTAGGAAATTGGGGTCAAGAACACTGCATGAATGACTTGTTTTCTTGAGTAATACAAGTTGACACATGGCTTGTTTAAGTCCTGAGATCTTTGTGTGATGGAGTGAATTAGTTCATTACAGTGTGTCCATTGATTCAATTAATTGCAGATGAGACCAAGATAGATAAATATATCAAGGTAAGAGAATTTGATATAAAGAGGAACTAGAGTTTTCCTAGAATGAAATCTGGACAGTAAATAAATGATTTAATTCATTTTGGGTGATTTCCTTGTTTGTATGGATGTTTATTTGATTCATGATTGAAATATATGAATGTATGAATGTACCATGTCTTCTTGAGGTTTCTGGAAAGGCAGATTTAAGTGTGCACCTGCACATTGACACAGAACATGCACACATGAATTACTTGTTTTCTAAAGACAGAGTTATATACATATATTCATGTATTAACCTTAACTTGATTTACAAATTGTTTTAGTGGATTTTCTCATACCAGACCCGTGTCTGACCCTAGTGTGCTATTGGCATATGGGGTGTCCCATTTAATATGGGGCAGCTTCAAATGCATTTTCAGGGATTGTAGCAACTAAGTAGGAGTAGGAGCAAGGCTTCGAGAAGAAGATTATAGCATGCTAAACTTAGTTAGATAAGAGCCTAAATGATGAAATCTGCATGTATTGATAATTTAAATTGCTACTTGTATTAAGTGTTGAATATTGGATGGATATTTTGCTAAGTATTTTGTTAAGAAAGTGACTTGTATCTGGAATCTATAAATCTAGTTAACATCTGATATGTTAAAGAAGTTAATCAAAATTTTGTAAGTGGATTTAGCAAGAACACTATGATAAATAGGGTGGTTACATTTTACAAATGTATTAGTCAATCTTGAGTCTTTGAAAAAGGTTAAGTTCTGGAAAATCTGGATAGTTGAATCTCAGAAAAAAAAATTAAATGGTTTTATTTTTCTACCATGGCATATGTATACAAAAAATAATAAGCATAGGGAGAATGTATTTTATATGTCTGTAATGTTTCCATAATTCAACTTGTTTTATACAAAATGTTTCATGCCTTATTTTTAAATAAAGAAAGAATCTGTAATATGGGAGTTGAAAGCCAGATCCAAATAGTTGCAGTTATATACACACATAAACATGTTTTTTGCATATATTAACACGCCTTTTCCTCTGTATTTTTAATAGGAATCTGAATCCCATTTCACTCGGGTTTTAATCAAATGCATTTTAAGACCAGATGGGTTACACCAGAACAAAGAGTCTGGTTGAACCATGTGATTGACACCCATGGTTATAGGAAACCCACTCAAGTTTGCACTTCATTTAATTTAAAGCATACTGACATCAAATAATCAAGATTTTGAATGTGTTAGATCACTTTAAACTATTCCAGAAAAGAGCCTGTATTCTAGACAGATTTTATAAGAAAAATCAAACATGGAAAATGATAAACACTTCTATCATTTTTCAGAACACAAGCACCAAACCATTAATTTTTAGACAATCATATCACAATTATCTAGTTTATAGGATTTATACACCCTAGAGAATTTAGCAAAGAATCAGGAGTTTAAAAATATATATATATATAGGTATTCATGCATGAATGGAATTTTTATTGCATATTTGAACTGAACTATATGTGGATTGATTAAATTCAATCAATCCAATATCCTCTTGTTTTCCAGAACTCTGATTCAAACAAGAGAGGCATATACATCCTCATATGTATGTGCATGTCTTTAGGAATGTACTGATATATTTATATTGGTTAATTATTTTGATCCTGGATATATGTTGTTTGATAGAAAAAAAATGACTCTAGGCTTCATAAATATGTATATGTATATCTCATACATATATATATCTCTATGTAAAAAAAAATCCTTACAAATTAAGGTATAAAAAGAGAGGGTCATTTCAGTAAAGTTGGATAAATTTAAAAGTAATGAATTTGGGAAGAAATAAATAAAAGAAATAGTTTGATTGTAAAGTCCTATTTAATAATTCCGGAATATGGAAGAATGGAGATTTTTGAATAAAAGGGAATTAAAGGGTTTTTTAAAAAATAAGAACTTAAGCGATATTGTTTTAAATATAAAAGAATGTTTTTCTAAGTTTAAGATTTAAAATAGATTGGGAAAACTAAAAGGGGGATTTTGAAAATAAAATATGTAATTGATGTTCCAGATTTAAATAAGACTTTTAAATCATAATAAGGGAGTGAATCTGAAACTAGTGGGTTTTGGGATAAATTTGGGTTAACTAGGAAATTAATTTAAAAATGGAATTTAATTTAAAAATCGATGAAAAATCGATTAAGCGTTGTGAAATAGTGATGAAACGGAAAATGAGATTATGGAAGTGATAAACGAAGTTTATAATATAAAGTGAAGTTAAATATCAGTGGATAATTTGAGATTATAAATTCACGGTGGGAATTTATAAGGAGATGGGTAAATCGTTTTAAAAATAAATAGTAGTTTTATTTTTAGAAATGTGAAAAATAAATTTACGGATTTGGAACGTAAATCAAGATAGAAATAAATCGAGTGGGATTTATAAAATAATTAGACTGGCTATATTGGTGTTGAAAATATATTTTCTGGGAAAGTTAAGTTTATTTTAAAAGAAAGATTTTTAAGTATTAATTAGAAATTTAAAAGTGTTTAACATAATGTTTTAGAAAAATTTATTAGTTAATTGATTTAAAATTGTTAAAGTAAATATTAATTAAGTTAGTTATAGTAGTAAATTATTATTAAAGGTTTAATCAGTATTATTACTTTAATGGGATAATTATTAAATATTAATATTTTATATAATAGCTTTTATTTAGAAAGTAGTTTTGTCTAAGTATACTCGTATGGCGTAATCGGAGGCAGTGAGTGCTTGTAGTTAAGTCTTCGATTTCTCTGGGATAGAGACGTAACAATTAAGCTGTGATCCATTGTTTGATACCGCAATGGTACTTTCCAAATTTATTTTAAAGGTTTTGCAAATATCTTTGAAAATATCTTTGGTGAATTTACTTAACTCGATAAGATAAGTATATATTTTGGATAAAGAGATTTAATTTATTAAAATTAAATTAAAAAGAGATTTGGAGTTTTTCAGTGGAAAGTGAAGTATTTGGTTGAATTGGTTGTTTCATTTTATAGTTAAATAACCGACTATCAAATCTGGACCAAAATATAACTTTGGAAATATCTAGGAGAAATATGGGATTTATGTGGTACAGTTACCGTTCGAGGTGCTATACTGTACGTGTAAACTCGTTTCGTTCTCCTAGGACGTTGATAAGGAAATCCGTCCACTAACGATTAGGAGGTGATCTCCGATCTTATCTTCGTCTTTGTTTTTCCTAAAGAACCGGGGTTGAGTTTACCAAGAATATCGAACGTTGTTTCGAAGAGGCCGGGATCGAATCTGTTTTTCGAAAACCACTTCGATCCAACGAGTACGTTTTCGAAATGAAGACAAGAGCTTGGAGTCGAAGATGGGGCAGAGAAGTGCAAGGGCTAATCGCTACTAATCCTAAGGGTGATTCCAAAATGGATGTAGTAGGAATAGTACGTTCGGTTCCGTTCGGACCCGGAACGGACTTGTATGGATGAATACTATCAGAACATTGTCATCGGAGGACAATGAGCATTCTAAGTGAAAATTCCTTAAAAGGTAATCGTAGCCTCTAGCCTCATCAACCGGGAATGACTGAAAATCAGGGGGGATGTAGCAAGGCTAAGTGGGTCGCACCCAAGTAGGGTATGTTTATCACCCTTCTAGATATCCTCGGATATTATTTATCACTACGATGTATGGAAGAAGCTCGAAAGAGGGTGGGAACACCCGTGGTGATAGCATATTCGGTCTATCCAGGTTAGGGATAGTCTGGTCTTGTGTAGTAGGGGATCCTGGCGTGGTCCTCGGTACAGTGTTTCTAGACATGTACTGTGACAGGTCGTACCCCAGTTCCTAGTCATTTAGTTGGAACCCATTCTCCAATAAGCGCCGTATGGTTTTGATTGTGCCCAACTATGCTGAAACGTGAGATGTAAGAATTTCAGCTATTTTCTATTTACTTGGTTTAGACACTATTATAATATCAGACGGATTTGATAAAAATGTTCTGGTTATCGTAAGGTAAAAACCCGTCGTGCTTATGTGTGACGCGGTGTAACAACCCGCATATATTACGATTGTATATTTAAATGTTTTTTTTAAATATAGAATCGTTAGTCGGATTAAAGTCTGAAATGTTACTTTTTGCAAACAGTCGAACTAGGACTCGAGACCACTCCTATTGAGTCCAAAATGGCATTTGCGACCTTTTTGAGTATAAACATCGATATGTTTGGAGTTAAGTAAAATTTTGATATTTTCATTTAGGGCTTTGGGTTTGGGTTTCAACCCACCAACCTAACAAATAACCCTAACTCCTCTACTCTTCATCCATTCACTCATTCTATTTCCTAACACTCAAGCTAAAGTAAAAATGAGGGAAGAGATTGGAAATTAGAATTCCAAAACCCTAGTTTGTTTAGGAAATACAAATTCAAGTCCAAAATCAAGGAGAAGCTTAGGTAAGCATCCTCTTCATCTTCTTCATCTCAACCCCTCTTCAATTTTCAAAAATTCCTATAAACTAACTTAGGAAAATCGTCACCTTTGGTAATAGATTGAAGATTCTAGAGGTGTTGTTGAAGAGAAATCAATCTTTGCTTGTTCTAAAGCTTCTCATTTGTTGTTTTGGGTTTAAGAGGTGAGTTTTTGAACTCACATCTATGTCTATATCTTTGATAGTTGTTAGGTAGTAATTCCTAACATCTATTCCTTGTCCATTTGCTTTTGAATTGAATTGGTTTGATGAATATTCCAATTTTTGGTGTTTTGAAGTCAAATCTTTAAAAATCATATCTTTGATGTTTGAACATGTTGTTGGGGTGTATCGAAAAGCCTATAAGGCTGGGTTGTCGCTTGGCATAAATCCCTAGTCTCCGTTGCTCATCCGATCACTTCCGTTGGATTTTTGCCCTTCATGGGGCTAGACTAAAAATACTGCAAATGGCAGTTCAGTCGACAGAACCAGAAGGTCAGTCGATTAAATCTGGGAGCAGAAAATTTTCTGCCCCTGTGTTAGTCGACTGACCATACAGTTCAGTCTACTGAATTGGGAACAGAAAAGTTCCTGTCCCTGTATCAGTCAACTGAACTGCAGAGTCAGTCGACTGAACCTGAAACCCGAGAATTTCTAGACATGAATCAGTCGACTGACCCTACAGTCTAGTCGACTGAATCTGGGAGATGTGATTTTTGTCTATTTGAGGCAGTTTTGTGTGGGTTTCCGATTTTTAATCGATTTTTTTCGATCTGATTAGTTGTTATCACTTATTATCGACTTTGATGACTTCTTTCTTTGGATTATTGGAAATATCCGTTTGATGGATTTGATATCGATTTCTATGGTTTTGATTCACGTCTTCGAATGTGAATCTTTGGTGATTGATTGTTTTTACAATCATTTTTGTGATTTGTCACTTCAAAATACAAAGGTTTCTATACTAGTAGTAAATATTCAAACTCTTTCACAAAGATGATTTCAACTCTATTTTTAATACAAAGCTCATTTATAAAACCGTTTTCCAACCTATTAGTATATACAAACCTTTACCTCATTCGTATGAGAAATCTAATTAAACGGCTTAGCAAAAAAAGTGGTATGAAACGCTTGCGTTTACTTCGTCGGTTAATTTTTGGACTTGTTCGATTGAAAATCTTGTGACCATTTTCGAGTGGAAATCTATAATTTGTTCGTAAATATTTAAGTTCAGCCAGTGGTTATGGGACATGAAGCTAAACTCATTTATTTACTAGCTTAGTATAATCGACACTTCTTGATGATTGATGATGATCATTTAGTGGTTTAGACTAGCGATATGCGATGTCTCTTTGTCCGCGTGGGGGACTATACCCCATTCTGTTGAGCTTCGTCTCATTTTTATAGGCTAGCGACCTATGGGTTTTATGGAGTTCGGTTCATCGGGCATACCGTTGTACTACGTCGTTGTTCCGGCTTATTTGAGATTCAGGTTCCTCGGGCGTACCGTTGTACTACGTCGTTGCACCGGCTCTATGGTTAGCGACCATGGGTTAGCGACCCGTTTGTGATGCACGTGTTGGTGAGTTTTCATGCTCTCGTTTGCGATAGGCTTCCTTATCCCTTCTATGATTTCTGGATTTCTAGTTGATGATTTCTAGAATTTGTGTTTCACCAATTTGATGATAGGCATTGATGAGCTCTATCAATTATTTGTGTTTTTGGTGAATAATTTAAAGAATGCGATTCTTTTTGGATGTATGAGATGATTTGGGATATTGTATGATTTTTATTGTTATTTGATGTATACTTGTCGCAGTATGGCATTTTTATTATCATACGTTTTTGTCATATCTCGTATCCTATCGCATTTTATTTGATATTTATAGCTAGACTGATCCGTTTATTATTTTCTTCTTAAATAATACTCGGGTCAGACTGAGGTATTTCAGGTGCTCCTGCTTGACTTCTTATCAGGGTCATTCACCTGACTTTTGGGCTAACTACTTTAGCATAGTAGTTTTTGTTAGTATACATTTGAGATAGAGACTCCTTGATGTATACTTAATCTTTTGTCTAGCACTTGTATCTATTCTTTTGTGATGTAGTGGATCTAGTTTGACCACTACTTTGATATACACTTCTATGTGTTATATTCATATACGTTTCCGCCTTTGTGATATCAATATCTATGACTGATTTGTATTATGTTTATTTCTATATTTGTTTCCGAAGTCCACCTAGCCCTTGTGTGGTAGCTTTGAGTTTGTATTCGATATGTCGAATTTCCTCTTGAAATGAAATGTAACTTATATTATTTGACATATTGGTACTCGCACAAAGCAATTACACAGATGGTCGCTCCTCAACAGCCTTATTCTTCGTGTTAGTCGACAGCATTACTCAGTAGTGTCCTTGGCTAGTGTGAGTATAGAGGTGGGGCGTCATAGCTTGGTATAAGAGCCAAACTTCGGAACAATGTAGAATAATCTAGCAAGGATCATTGTCCTAAGTTTTTCTTAGGAATCCTGCCATAGGATTTAATTCGAGTCTTCGTACCATTCTATCCTATTTTCTTTGTGATGCCTTGTTTTACCAATCAAGTTTGTTTGATATTCATTTTGTGAATAACCTTTTTCCTCTTTTTTATTTCTTAAAGAAGAGAAATGGTTAGACCAGGCCGTCCTAGCGCCGGTCAATCTAGTGCTACTCCTTAGGATGGAGTATTTATGTCTACCCAGCAGCTCTTAGATCTTGTGAAAAATGCTCAAGCTATTGGACCCATTCCAGAGCCTACTCATCCTAAATTTGGGTTTGCATGCTTGTGCAGTGATTACACCAACTTGGGTGGAAGGCCTTTCAGGGGATCCGAAAGCTTTATAGAAGTCCAGGCTTGGCTTAGAACATGCGATCGCATCTTTTCCCGCATGAATCTTATTGATCTACATCGAGTCCAAGTGGCTTCTAGCATGCTCCAGGAGAGAGCATTAGATTGGTATAACTACTGATCTCCAAAATTATTGAAGCGGATCTTACTTGGTAGCAATTCCGGGAAGATTCGAGTTATAATTTGTGCCTGAAGCTGAAAAAGTATCTCTAGCTTGATGCTTCATTGACCTTGTTCAAGGTGAATCTTCTGTGACGGATTACGTCGCATCTTTCGAATCTTTATCTAAATATGGGGTCGAGTATATTAATACCCCATTGAAGAAAAATCAAAGATTTGTCTATGGGTTGAATAAGAACCTCAAAAAGCCATTACTTCTGAAATTAGAAGTTTCTTTTGATCAGCTTGTTGATATCGCTCTTCGACTCAAAGAGGCCGATAAAGAAAGTGATGTTGAAGTTGTGGGGGCCAAACAAAACATCAATAAGAAGAGGCCTTTTAAGTTCAAGCCTAATCCCAACAAGAAAGGGAAGCAAGCAACTTCGGTAGCAAAGACTCCTACCTCTAGTCGTGGAGACTGTTACAATTGTGGTTCTAAGGACCATTATGCAAATAGGTGCCCAAAACCTCTTTTTTGTCGTTATTGCAAAAGTTCGGGTCATCTTTTATCTACATGCCCCAAACTTCCAAACAAGAAAGAGGGAAAGCTAAATGTTGTGCAAGCCCCTACTAACACTTCTCTTGGTCAAGGTATTTCTCATTCTATCCTTGATGGCTTTATTATAGTTCGTGATCTTTCTATTCGAGTTCTTTTTGATACGGGTGCATCTCACTCTTTTATATCAAAAAAACTTGTTGATGCTTTGTCTTTGAATGTTAGTGGCTTGATGACTTCATTGAGAATTGCGAATCCGGTTGGTGGATCCACAACACTCAGTTTACTGTGTAAAGATGTCGAGATTATTTTATGCGATTATTCTTTCCGAGCCGATTTGCATGTTATGCGTTACCTAGGTTTCAGAATGATTTTGGGAATGGATTGGCTTAACCAATATGAAGCCCATATCCTATGTCTTGAGCGGACTATATATCTTTGTCATCCTCAATCTGTTAAGCAGATTTCTCTTGTTCTTAAAGATTCAGATTCCAATTCGGTAGCATCCTTGTATTCTCTAAATCCTCATGATGACGATAATGATGATGAGGAAGATGTAATTTCCCTCATTCACATTGTTTGTGAATTTCCCGACATATTTGAGCCCGTTTTAGGATTACCACCTAAACGAGCAATTGAGTTTAGAATTTATCTAATCCCTGGAGCTCTACCTATTACTCGTCCTCCTTATCGTATGTCCAATAAGGAAAATGAGGAGATGCGTAATCAATTATCCGAATTGGAGGGAAAATAGTTTGTTTATTCTAGTTCCTCTCCATGGGGAGCTTCGGCTATTTTTGTGAAGAAATCTGATGGTACACTTAGGCTTTGCGTTGAATACTGCAAGCTTAACGATCTCACCATCAAGAATAAATATCCCTTGCCTCGGATTGATGATTTATTCGATCAACTTAGTGGTGCTAGAATCTTTTCACAGTTAGACTTAGCAACCGGTTTTCATCAGCTTCGCATTGCAGAGGATAGTATTCCTTTGACATCGTTATGTACTCATTATGGATCTTATGAATGGCTTGTTATGCCATTTGGTTTAACGAATGCTCCTGCTTATTTCGTTGACCTTATGAATCGAGTTTTCAAAGACTTCCTCGATCGATTTGTTCTCATCTTTATAGATGATATTCTTATTTATTCTAAAACCGAGGAAGAGCATGAAAATCATCTTTGGATTGTGTTGGAAACTCTTAGGAGCAACCAATTGAAAGCAAAATTTTCTAAATGCCACTTTTGGCGATCTCGTGTGAAATTCTTAGGGCATATTATTTCTGAATCTGGAATTTTCGTGGATCCTTCAAAGATTGAAGCTATTCAAAATTGGAAGAGACCAGAGAGTGTGACGGAAATTCGTAGCTTTCTCGGATTGGCGGGTTATTACCGTCGTTTCATAAAAGACTTTTCTAAAATTTCCGTACCTCTTACTAGTTTGACAAAGAAGGGAGTTAAGTATATTTGGTCAGAAATTAAAAGAACTCCTTTCCAATGCTCCTATTCTTGTGATTCCCAATGGGAATCAAGATTTTATTATTTATACCGATGCTAGTCGTGTTGGTTTGGGTGCCGTTCTCATGCAAAGGGAACGTGTTATCGCTTATGCTTCTAGGCAATTAAAGCCTGCTGAGACTAGATATCCCACTCATGATTTAGAGCTCCCGGCTATTGTTTTCGCCTTTAGAATTTAGCGTCATTATCTTTTGGGAGAGAAATTTGTTCTCTACACCGATCATAAATCTTTGAAGTATTTATTTTCTCAAAAGGAACTTAATTTACGTCAACAATGTTGGCTCGAGTTCCTTGCATCTTATGATCTTGATATTCTTTATACTCCCAGAAAGGGAAATCGTGTTGCCGATGCCCTTAGTCGTAAGCAACAAGCGGTTGTTTCCATGATAATATCCGAATGGAATGATCTCGAGACTTTATCCACTTGTGAGATTCGAGATCGTGAATCCAATTTATGTTCATCTCTTGTTTTGTGTAGCCTTGAGGCTCATCCTTCTCTTTTAGACCGCATTCTTGAAGCTCAAAAGCCTGATCCCGAATTGGTTCTTCTTAGCCAAAGTTGTAGGGATAAAATTGATATTGAAGGTTTGAAAGACTTGGATATTGATGCCCGTGGCTGTGACGACCCACATTTCGGAAGGTTTAAATCGACAATAATCCATACATGTCCGACTCAAACAAACCAGAACGTAGATAATCAATGGGGTTAAATAAGAAAAATAAGAAGAGAAGAAGAAAACAAAACACAGAATCTCACAACGGAAACGATAAAATACAATAATCAAATAAACAATTCATGAAGTTGTTTACTATACATTTGATTTTAATCTATATACATTTATCAGAGTTATATATATACATCAGAGATAAATAATCAATACAGTAGAATAGCATGATGTAGGGCATAATAATAGTAGTAGTATACCAAAACTCTGTCTTAGTCCTCCAGAGAATAATCTTCAATATGCTGAAAAAAACTCAGGACTGACCCGAGCGTAATGAAAAAAACAAAACACTCGAGTCAGGACTAAAATACTCTTATGTAAGTCAAATCAATATCACAAATATGAGTGCAATAACTTAAGAGATGTTACGGGATTTTCCATCTCCTAAGGATCCGTTAAACTATTTATATATAATAGTATACACTATAATAGATAATGTCTATCAATAAAATAAATATCAAAATAGCGTTAAGGCTTTACATTGATCCACCTTAACACATTTTTACAGTTTTAAACCAAAGTCGTAATGAGCTCGTATAGGGATAAATATGACAAGGCACGTGAGGCAATGCCCAAGGTAGGATTCTACCAGTTTACCCTTTCTGGCTGGTCGTAACCCATCCATGGCCGACCGCGACAATCAATCCAAACGACAAAAGGTGCACCATCGAATACGAAATCATAATAGTAATACGAGGGATCAACGTCGCTAGAGGTAGCTAACCTCAATGGCCAGACATAGGCTCCTGTTTTAGTCATTTTAATTATGACATGAATGTCAAGGCTATCCATCATCGTTATCTTACTTCATTCCAGTAAACGTCGCCAATTCAACCACTATATTCTGGATATCATCCACCGCGTACACGGTTGTCAAAGTGGTTCCAATATTGAGAGAGAGTATTTCAATAAGAGGCCCCGGTCACTTTAACAACCAATCGTCATTTTACACACCGGTTGGTTCTTTTACATTTCGAAAACAATTTACACTTGATATCAAAATATCATGTTTGTTTCAAAATCAAATCCATTTCGAATTCATCATATATTCGCTTTAAAATCAAATCCATTTCGAAATTATCATATATTCAAAATTATCAATTTTGTCCGGTAAATCGATTTCACTTCTAAAATTTGATTCGAATTCAATTAGGTTATAATCTTCACTTTAATCTAGTTCGTATTTAAATCCAAGATTTAAATATAAACAATTTACCCTTTAACCAGTTTGAATTTTAGAAAATAGTTTAAATAGTTTAAAATAGTTAAATAATTAAAAATAGTTTAATAGAAAATATTTAAATAGTTTAATCGTAAATAATTTAAATATAAAAATGGTTTATACAGTAAAATAGTTTGGAAAATCAAAATAATTTGAAAAATAATTCCAAAGTCAAACCAGTCAACTTCTCAAATTTCCTATCCAAATCAATTCCAAATTCCATTTCCATTTAATTGATTCATTCCAATATCAAATTGAATAAATTTCTATTCCACATAAATTTCGATTTCAATTCACAAAATTTCTTTAAATTTCAATTCAATTCCAAATTAATTTAAATCTCAATTTCAAATTAATTTTCAATTCCAATTCCGAATTAATTTAAATTCCAATTTCAAATTAATTTCCAATTTCAATTCCAATCCCAAATTCAATTTCAAAATATCGATTTAAACACTTAAATCAAATTTACTTTCAATACCAAATTTTAAACCCAAATATTCAATTCCAAACTCAAACTTGAAATATCATTTCATATCAATTTCCTTAGAAATATTCAGAGTTCAAATAAAAGTCCAATCTTTTAAACAAATCAACTTCCGAAAATTTATGCCGTATTTCAAATTTTTTTTAATAAAAAAAAACTAAACTTCGATTAATTAAACAATTTCATTTACCAAGTTTAAATTCCAACATTTCAAGCTCCAATTCAAAATAATTCAATTTCCATAAATTTGATTTTATTCTTAAGACTAATTCATTTAAATAATTTCAAAACAACTTTTAAAATCATTTAATTTAACCAACCCGGTGTCCGTGTATAATTTTCTAGCTTATGGCCAAGTGGATAATTATTTCAATTTAATTTCAAGGATGGATATATATCATTTCAATCCAAATAGATGTCATAGGTATATCATTTCAACCTATTTCTTAATTTATTCGAAATAATTCAATTTACTGTTTTATACATTATAAATAACATATAGGATATATTAACATAAATAAACCTCCAAATATCAAACAATAGCATCCATCACAACCAGTCAACCATAAAGCCAATAACATTCACAAATTCCAATTTTTTACCATATCGAGTAATATGCTGCCAATTAAATTTAAATTTATTTAACGGTCAATTTAAATTCTATCAATTAATTCATATTCAAATTAAATGACAATTAAACCTACCAAACAACAGCCAATAAAATTTATATCACTTTAGAATATAAATATAACTAACATAAAATTATTTTAGTCAATTGTGAGCGTATAAACACTCACCTTGGATTTATCAACGATTTAAAATCCAAATAAAGGCCCAAATTTGAACAGTCTCGGAATGTAGCCAAACCAGTTTCATAATGTCCGGAATTTCGAAACGAACGCAACGGAGAAAACCGCACGTCGATCCGAGCTCGTATGCAAAAGTTATTGATATTAGAAGTTATACGATTTATATTATTATAAAATAAATAAATAATAAGAAAAAAAACCATGTTACCATCTTCTCCCTCATGTACATGTTCCTGAACCCATCACGCGCGTCCAATTCTTCCACACGCATGCAAATTTCGTCGACTGGACGTCGATCAGCATACTCCATCACGTGCGCCACTGATGCGGCACGATCTACAATTTCACAAGGGTTAGGTCGGCCACGACCTAAGGGGGAAGTTTTAGGTCGGCCACGACCTAACAGGGGAACAGAGGATGCGAGTTATGCGGGAGAAGGTGGATCAGCGACCTATGATAATTCACGACTCATAGCTAACGAGCTACGACTTATCTGCTTAGGTCGCAAGATCTTAAGTCGTTCCAGATCTTTAAGTCGGCCACGACCTAACTCATGCGCTTCATTAGGTCGCGAACGACCTATCTTACACCGGCCGCTTTCCTTAAGTCGCTCAAGAGTTAACTCGGTAAGTCGTTGCCTTGTTTTTAAGTCGCTCAAGGATAAGTCGCGTGCCACATTGTCTTGAAGTCGTGTGAAGATTCCTATTGCTGTGAAGTGATAAGTCGTTTGTGTCTAGATCGTATGTCGTTGATACTATGTTGTAATGTGTTTGTATTTTTTTCTCTTTAAGTCGTAGGTCGGCACGTGTGTTAAGTCGGCAACGACCAAAGTGTTGTGTTGTAAATGTGAGATACCATGGGGTACTGTTGGTAGGTCGCGTTCGACCTAAGTTGAGTCGTGTGGTGTTGTTAGGTCGGCAACGACCTAGTGTGAGTTGTAGCCTATAAATAGGCGAGATGGGTCATTGTAAAAGGGGTTGTTTATTTTGAAATAAAATTTGTTTGTTAGCTTTGTGCTTTCATAAAAATTGGTAGTCGAGTGTAATCTTCTATCTCCACTATCGGTTAATCGAGTGCGCTCGATTCAACGATTGCTGAAGCTGATTCACGGAATCTAGTGCCCTAGATCAACGTACGAAGAATCACAGATCTTTAAACACGGTATAGTGTGCTATCAACGTGTTTGGGATAACTAGAATTCGGCATCTTCGGATCAACGAATTTAAGCCATTCGGTATTCTTCATTCCATCGATCGCTACTTTCACAGAATCATCATTTTGTAATTCCGTTGCTGCATCATTTGGTATCAGAGCTTGTTTTAGCCAATCATAGCTAAATCGAGTCTTGGAGCCGAGAATTTGAAGTTTGAAGTGTTGTTTTGTATGATCTTGAGCTAGGCCGTGATCAAGTTGAAGTGTTCATCTTTGCTTGACGTATTGGAGATCGGATTTGCATTTTTGAAGAGTTTGGTGTTCATCGTGTTCATCATTAAATTGCAACAACTTGGGAGTTTTCGATCCATAGCATTTTGGATATAAGTTCGAATTGTGTTTGAATTTTGAAGTGTTGAAGAGCTTCGGCCGAGCTAAGCTATTGAAGCCGTGTATCATTTTGATTCGTTAGAGCCGAGAATTTGAAGTTGAAGTTCATACATCATTTGGTATCATTTTGAATGATCAAAGCCGAGAATTGAAGTATTTGTGACATTTCAAATCATGCCACCGAGAAGAGCTAATCGCCATCAAAATATTGATGCTTTGTATAGAAGAGAAGAAGCTGATGAGATGGAGCAAAGAATTAATGAAAATTTTAGTGAGAAGCTTAATGAAGGGATTGGTCGATTAGAGAAGATGATGTTGGAGATGAATCAAAATCGGAGAAGGGTTTCACCTGAATCTAACCATGGAGGAAGTAGAGTTTCACCACATTCCAATCGGGAGAGAAGTGTTGATAATGATCATAGAAGTGTGAGTCGAGATCGTTATAGAAATGTTGACAATCGAAATCGTGATAGGAATGTGAATGATCGTGATCAGAGGAATGTAGATAGAAGGTATGTTGGTGGAAGACGGGATGGTAGTAGAGATGTTGGTGATCAGGATCGACATCGATATACATCAGATTTTGAAGAAGAGTATGATGGTGGTAGTGTTCATGGACGAGGTCAAGGAAGAAATCATTCGGAATACAATCACAAATGGGAATCAGGAATGAAAACTGAAATACCAGAATTCAAGGGAAGTATGCAAGCTAAAGAATTTTTGGACTGGTTGTCTAATGTTGAAGAGATTTTTGACTTCAAGGAAGTTCTAGAACATCGTAGAGTGAAGTTGGTTGCTACAAGGTTGAGGGGTAGAGCTTTGGCATGGTGGCAACAAACCAAACTTACACGTGAACGGATGGGGAAGTCGAAAATTGAATCTTGGGAGAAGATGAAGAAATTGATGAAAGCCACATTCTTACCTTATAATTATCAATCGCTTATGTATCAGAGGTTGCAGAACTTGAGGCAAGGAACAAAGATTGTGAATGACTATGCTGATGAATTTTATCAACTGATTGCCAGGAATGACATCATGGAGACAGAGGAACAATTGACAGCTAGATTTGTTGGAGGGTTGCGAATGCAGATTCAAGATATGGTTAACATGTTTGATCCTAGATCAATTGCTGAAGCCCACCAAAAGGTGTTGGCTTGGGAGAAGCAGGGAAGACGAGGAGGTGGTGTGTTTACAAATTCCAACAATCAAGTAAAGGGGGTTAGTGGAAGTTCCGATGTTCCAAAGGCAGTTGCAAAACCAGTTGTGCATGAGGTTGTGAAGGCGAAGGTTAATAATGGTTTCAAGTGCTATAATTGCCAAGAAGTGGGCCACAAAAGCAATGAATGTCCAAAGCCGAAGAAGCGAGCTATGATAACGGAGGTTGAGGATGAGGATGAAGAAGCTGAATATTCCAATTCACCAGTTGTTGAGGAGGAAGAAGAAGTGTCGGGAGACGAAGGTTGTAATCTGATGATGAGGAGGTCTTGTTTGACACCAAAGCAAGAGGAGGATTGTAGTTGGTTAAGGAGCAATATTTTTCAGTCGACATGTACTATTCTGGGGAAAGTTTGCAAATTTGTTATTGATGCTGGAAGCTGTGATAATATAATTTCTTCAGAAGCTGTGAGGAAGTTGGCATTGAAGACTGAGAAACATCCGAAACCGTACAAGTTGGCTTGGTTGAGGAATAGAGGAGAGGTGAAAGTTGGACGTCGAGCTTGTGTTAATTTTTCAATTGGAAAGAAATATAAAGATGAAATTTGGTGCGATGTGGTAGATATGGATGTCTATCATTTGTTGCTGGGAAGACCGTGGAAGTATGATAGGGCGGTGCAACATGATGGGCGTACCAACAGTTACAGTTTTATGTTTGAAGGAACAAAGATCACTTTAGTTCCAAAGAAGCGACAACAAGAAGAAAACAAACTGGAAGAGATTGAAGAGCTGAAAACTTTATTATCCTTGAAGGAGTTTGTTAAGGAGGTTGAAGAGGAGCCTGAAGTGTTTTTGTTAATTGGGCGTGAGAGCAGTAAAGTGGTTGAGATACCTGAAGAAGTAAAACCAGTACTGGAAGAATTTGACGATGTATTTCCTGAAGAGCTACCAGCGGAGTTACCACCGTTGAGGGATATACAACACCATATAGATCTTGTTCCAGGTGCTGTGTTACCACATAAACCACACTATAGAATGAGTCTGAAAGAACATGAAGAGTTACGTAGGCAGGTAGAGGAATTGCTTGAACAGGGACGAATACAGGAGAGTTTAAGTCTGTGTGTTGTACCAGCATTACTCGTACCGAAGAAGGATGGTTCATGGAGAATGTGTACGGATAGCAGGGCACTGAATAGATAACTGTCAGATACAGATTTCCGATGCCAAGGCTTGATGATCTGATAGATCAATTCAGTGGGTCTGTGATCTTTTCGAAGATTGATCTTAAAAGTGGTTATCATCAAATTCGAATTAGACCAGGAGACGAGTGAAAGACAGCGTTCAAGACGAGGGAAGGATTGTATGAAATGCTGGTCATGCCGTTTGGTCTATCGAATGCACCAAGCACATTTATGAGGGTGATGAACCAAATTTTCAGGCCGTATATTGGGAAGTTCGTGGTGGTTTACTTTGATGACATTTTGATTTACAGTGCTAGTACAGAGGAGCATGTTCAGCATTTGAGAAAAGTGTTAATTATTCTTCGTGAAGAGCAATTCTATGCAGCTACAAAGAAGTTTGTTTTTATGGCGAGGAGTGTTTTATTTCTGGGGTATGTTGTTTTGAAAGCAGGAATACAGGTGGACCAAAGTAAGGTTGAAGCGATCAAAGATTGGCCACAACCCAAGACGATAACGGAAGTTCGAAGTTTTCATGGGTTGGCTTCATTTTATCGACGATTTATTCCACACTTTAGTAGTGTGATGGCGCCTGTTACTGATTGTATGAAGGGTAAACAGTTTTCATGGATGGAGGAAGCAGGGATTGCTTTTGAGCGAATTAAAGAACTCTTGACGTTAGCACCAATTCTAGTGTTACCAGATTTTCAGTTAGTATTTGAACTACATACTGATGCATCCAAGGTTGGGATTGGAGGAGTGTTGAGTCAGAAGGGACGTCCTATTGCATATTTTAGTGAGAAGTTATCAGGAGCAAAGATGAGATATAGTACATACGATGTGGAATTTTATGCTGTTGTACAAGCCATTAAACATTGGAGACATTACCTATTTCACAAGGAGTTTGTGCTATACACTGATCATGAGGCTTTGAAACATCTACAAGGGCAAGAGAAGATTTCAGAAAGGCATGCATCGTGGATTGCGTACCTGCAATAGTTTACGTTTGTTGTGAAACATAAATCTGGAGTTACAAACCGCGTAGCGGATGCATTGAGCAGAAGAAACCATTTGTTAAATACAATGAAGATTGAAGTGACGGGGTTTGAAATACTTCCAAAATTATTTGTTGAAGATTCATACTTTATGAAGTTTGTAGATGAAGTGAAGAAGGGAGAGACGGATGAGTTTATGATGGTAGATGGTTTTCTGTTAAAAGGAAATCGATTGTGCATACCTGATTGTAGTTTGAGAATGAAAATTTTAAAGGAGCTACATGAAGAAGGCCACGTGGAAAGAGATAGTACTGTGCAGTTAATTTCTCAATCTTATTATTGGACATCGATGAGGCGAGAAGTTGAAAGGTTTGTTCGAAGATGTCATGTTTGTTAGGTTTCAAAAGGAACAGCTACAAACGCAGGATTATATATGCCTTTACCTGTTCCGACAAAACCATGGGTAGATGTGAGCATGGATTTCGTGTTGGGTTTGCCGAGGACACAACGAGGAAATGATTCTATTTATGTTGTGGTGGATCGTTTTTCAAAGATGGTACATTTTATTGCTTGTAAGAGAACGATAGATGCAGTTCATGTGGCGCAGTTATACTTCAGAGAGGTTTATCGTCTTCATGGATTACCAGAGTCTATAGTTTCAGACAGGGATACCAGATTTTTGAGTCATTTTTGGCTAAGTTTGTGGAAGATGGTGGGAACGAAGTTGAACTTTAGTAGCGCTTATCATCCGCAGACAGATGGACAGACCGAGGTTGTGAACAGATCATTGGGGAATTTGTTGAGATGTCTTGTGCAAGACAATCTGAAGAGTTGGGATATGAAGTTATGTCAAGCAGAGTTTGCACACAATCATGCAGTGAACCGGAGTACTGGATTCAGCCCATTTCAGATTGTATATTCTAGTTTGCCAAAGGGACCATTGGATTTAACGATAATACCACAACCAAAGGGGACAGTCAAGCGAGCTGCTGATTTTGTTGAAGGATTGACAGAGTGTCATCGAATCGTTCAAGAACGATTGGAAAAGACGAATGAGAAGTACAAACGATCTGCAGATCTGAAACGAAGGAGTGTCAAATTTAATGAAGGAGATTTGGTATATGTGGTGTTAACAAAGGATCGTTTTCCGGTGGGTGCTTATAACAAGTTGAAAGCCAGAAAAATCGGTCCTGTAAAAATTGTGAAACGTATAAATGAAAATGCTTATAGATTAAAGTTACCGGAGGATGTGTACACGTCTGACGTGTTCAATGTTAGGCATCTCGTACCGTATTATGGGGATGAACAATCCGATGGGGAAGAGCTCACAAATTCGAGGACGAATTTTTCTCAACCTAGGGAGGATGATGCGGCACGATCTACAATTTCACAAGGGTTAGGTCGGCCACGACCTAAGGGGGAAGTTTTAGGTCAGCCATGACCTAACAGGGGAACAGAGGATGCGAGTTATGTGGGAGAAGGTGGATCAGCGACCTATGATAATTCGCGACTCATAGCTAACGAGCTACGACTTAACTGCTTAGGTCGCAAGATCTTAAGTCGTTCTAGATCTTTAAGTCGGCCATGACCTAACTCATGCACTTCATTAGGTCGCGAACGACCTAACTTACACCGGCCGCTTTCCTTAAGTCGCTCAAGAGTTAACTCGGTAAGTCGCTGCCTTGTTTTTAAGTCGCTCAAGGATAAGTCGCGTGCCATATTGTCTTGAAGTCGCGTGAAGATTCCTATTGCTGTGAAGTGATAAGTCGTTTGTGTCTAGATCGTATGTCGTTGATACTATGTTGTAATGTGTTTGTATTTTTTTCTCTTTAAGTCGTAGGTCGGCATGTGTGTTAAGTTGGCAACGACCTAAGTGTTGTGTTGTAAATGTGAGATACCATGGGGTACTGTTGGTAGGTCGCGTTCGACCTAAGTTGAGTCGTGTGGTGTTGTTAGGTCGACAACGACCTAGTGTGAGTTGTAGCCTATAAATAGGCGAGATGGGTCATTGTAAAAGGGGTTGTTGATTTTGAAATAAAATTTGTTTGTTAGCTTTGTGCTTTCATAAAAATTGGTAGTCGAGTGTAATCTCCTATCTCCACTATCGGTTAATCGAGTGCGCTCGATTCAACGATTGCTGAAGCCGATTCACGGACTCTAGTGCGCTAGATCAACGTACGAAGAATCGTAGATCTTTAAACACGGTATAGTGCGCTATCAACGTGTTTGGGATAGCTAGAATTTGGCATCTTCGGATCAACGAATTTAAGCCATTCGGTATTCTTCATTCCATCGATCGCTACTTTCACAGAATCATCATTTTGTAATTTCGCTGCTGCATCACCTTGAGAGCCACCAACGCCCATAATTTGGTCGATGCCGCTGCCTCCATTTGCACGCAAGAACCCAAAATACGTGCATGCTTCCAACCCAAATTCTGGCGAATCGATGACGTAATAGCATAGATCAACCATATGGATTCGAAGAGCTCGTCGAGATCTACACTTTTGCTTTTGGAAGTTTTCGATTTCGTTGAACGGATTGAGAGATAAAGAGGAAAGAAGATCGGTAATTTCTGGCCATTGGAATAGGTGGCGGCCATGGTTTGAAATTAGGGTCTCTGAAATAAAATAATAATAAAACTGTCTCGGTTTGCGTTCCTATTTATATAGGTAGGTCCAAAATCGTCCGAACTCCAATCGAGACGTGCCGCCAGGCGTTTATAAGGTTTTACCCATATTCCGAACGCAATGGAACTAGTCCCAAGGCCTAATTCAATGGTACGTGGAAGATAGCTTTTGAAGTCGATTATTTTAATTAAATTCGAAATTAAATTTCTACGTGTTTCAAGCTCGCACGGCCAAACGACAAGTCCGATTGCTACGAAATTTGAAATCTTACAATAATTCACTATTACGGATCCGATGAAACTAGTTTCATCGAAATCCGAGACAGTTGCTAAAATGGCTATTTTTACCCGTTAATTAAAATATAAATTTCCAATTTTTAATTATTCACTTCTAAATTCAATCTTAAATTTTAACCATCTTCATTCATATTTAAATAAAATTTTGAATCAATTTTCGATGCATTTTCATTCACATTAAACGCAGAATCCCATTATTTAAATAATTCTAATATTAAATCTAAACAATTAAATTATTCAACAAATTACATTAATAACCATTTTTATTCAATAATCACCTTAAATTTAAAAATTAAAAATAGCTGAAACTACGGGTCGTTACAGTGGCGGTATTCGAAAATTTGGTAGACTTATTGTGCCAAAAATTATTGATCTTCATAGAGACATTTTAGAAGATTCTCATCGTTCTAAATTTACCATTCATCCCGATAGTAGTAAAATGTACGCGGATATGAAGCGACTTTATTATTTGGATGGAATGAAATATGATATTGCTAACTTTATTAAGCGTTTCATGACTTGCCAACTCGTAAAGGCTGAACATCAAAGGCCCGGTGGGTTATTGCAACTTTTGGACGTTCCCGTTTGGAAGTGGGATCAAGTCTCCATGGACTTTATTGACGGTCTTCCCCGTTCTCGTTCGGGTCCTGATAGCCTATGGGTGATAGTTGATAGACTTACAAAGTCCGCCCATTTTATTCCCGTTTAGTCCAATCGGACCGTACCTCTTTTGGCCAAACTCTATGTTAAAGAAATTGTTAAAATACATGGATTTCCTACTTCTATTGTTAGTGATCGTGATCCATTATTTACTAGTGGATTTTGGAAAGGTCTTCAAAAAGCTTTGGGAACAAAGCTTAATTTTAGCACCGCTTATCATCCTCAGCCTGATGGACAAACCAAGCGTGTGAATCAAACTCTTGAAGATCTTCTTCGTGCATGTGTTTTTGACTTTACTGGAAGTTGGGAAGATCATATTTCTCTTGTTGAGTTTTCCTATAATAATTGCTTCCAATCTAGTATTGGTATGGCACCTTTCGAGGCACTATACGAAAGGCCATGCCGATCTCCTTCGTGTTGGCTTGAAGCTGGTGAGAAGCTAGTTTTAGGTCCAGATTTTATTCGTGATGCCACAGAAAACATTGACCTTATTCGTCATAAGATGAAAGAAGATCAAAGTAGACAAAAATCCTATGCCGATAACCGAAGAAGGAAATTATAATTTTCTGTGGGAGATTTTGTGTTTATTCGTATTTCACCTATGAAGGGTGTTGTGCATTTCAGTCAATCGGGAAAATTAGCACCTCGATATATTGGCCTATTTCCCCATCACCAAATGCATTGGTTCCGTGGCTTATCGCCTTTTATTACCGCTCAGTTTTCTGCTATTCATGATGTATTCCACGTCTCTCAATTACGGAAATGCCTTCGAGATTCCAATTCTATTCTTGAGCCCGGTGTATTGAAGAAATTGAAGTTTCGCCTAATTTGACTTATGAGCAACATCCTATTCGTATCATTGCTACGGAGGTTAAACGCCTTCGAAATAAAGAGGTTCCTCTTGTGAAAGTTCAATGGTCCACAAATCCTAAGGATTGCTCTTGGGAATCCAGAGAATTCATCGAGCGAACACATCCGGACTTACTCTCTCATGCTCCTTAAGGTGAACTCCTCATTTCAAAATTTCTTCTTTTGTGTTGTTATGCCTTTGTATGGTTGATACTTTTTATTTCTTTTTCTCAAGTATTGCGAGGACACAATTTCTTTAAGGAGGGGAGTCTGTAACAACCTACATATTTTACGATTGTATATTTAAATATAGCATCGTTAGTCGGATTAAAGTCTGAAATGTTACTTTTTGCAAATAGTCGAATTAGGACTCGAGACCACCCCCATTGAGTCCAAAATGGTGTTTGCGACCTTTTTGAGTATAAACATCGATATGTTTGGAGTTAAGTAAAATTTTGATATTTTCATTTAGGGCTTTGGGTTTGGGTTTCAGCCCACCAACCTAACAAATAACCCTAACTCCTCTACTCTTCATCCATTCACTCATTCTATTTCCTAACAATCAAGCTAAAGTAATAATGAGGGAAGAGATTGGAAATTAGAATTCCAAAACCCTAGTTTGTTTAGGAAATAAAATTCAAGTCCAAAATCAAGGAGAAGATAAGGTAAGCATCCTCTTCATCTTCTCCATGTCAACCCCTCTTCAATTTTCAGAATTTCCTATAACCTAACTTAGGAAAAACTTCACCTTTGGTAATAGGTTGAAGATTCTAGAGGTATTGTTGAAGAGAAATCAATCTTTTCTTGTTATAGAGCTTCTCATTTGTTTTTTTGGGTTTAAAAGGTGAGTTTTTGAACTCACATCTATGTATATATCTTTGATAGTTGTTAGGTAGTAATTCCTAACATCTATTCCTTGTCCATTTGCTTTTGAATTGAATTGGTTTGATGAATATTCCAATTTTTGGCGTTTTGAAGTCAAATCTTTAAAAATCCTATCTTTGATGTTTGAACATGTTGTTGGGGTGTATCGAAGAGCCTATAAGGCTGGGTTGTCACTTGGCATAAATCCCTAGTCTCCGTTCCTCGTCCGATCACTTCCGTTTGATTTTTGCCCTTCATAGGGCTAGACTGAAAATGCTGCAAATGGCAGTTCAGTCGACTGAACCAGAAGGTCAGTCGACTGAATCTAGGACCAGAAACTTTTATGCCCCTATGTTGGTCGACTGACCATACAATTCAGTCGACTGAACTGGGAACAGAAAAGTTCCTATCCCTGTATTAGTCGACTGAACTACAGAGTCAGTCGACTGAACCTAAAACCCGAGAGTTTCTAGGCATGAATCAGTCGACTGACCCTACAGTCCAGTCGACTGAATCTGGGAGATGTGCTTTTTGCCTATTTAAGGCAGTTTTGTGTGGGTTTCCGATTTTTAATCGATTCTTTTCGATCCGGTTAGTTAATATCACTTATTATCGACTTTGATGACTTCTTTCTTTGGATTTTTGGAAATATCCATTTGATGGATTTGATATCGATTTCTATGGTTTTGATTCACGTTTTCGAATGTGAATCTTTGGTGATTGATTGTTTTTACAATCATTTTTGTGATTTGTCACTTCAAAATACAAAGGTTTCTATACTAGTAGTAAATATTCAAACTCTTTCACAAAGATGATTTCAACTCTATTTTTAATACAAATCTCGTTTATAAAACCGTTTTCCAACCTATTAGTATATACAAACCTTTACCTCATTCGTATGAGAAATCTAATTAAATGGCTTAGCAAAACAAGTGGTATGAAACGCTCGCGTTTACTTCGTCGGTTAATTTTTGGACTTGTTCGATTGAAAATCTTGTGACAATTTTCGAGTGGAAATCTACAATTTGTTCGTAAATATTTAAGTTAAGCCAGTGGTTATGGGACATGAAGCTAAACTCATTTATTTACTAGCTTAGTGTAATTGACACTTCTTGATGATCGATGATGATCATTTTGTGGTTTAGACTAGCGATATGCGATGTCTCTTTGTCCACGTGGGGGACTGTACCCCGTACTGTTGAGCTTTGTCTCATTTTTATAGGCTGGCGACCTATGGGTTTTATAGAGTTCGGTTCATCGGGCGTACCGTTGTACTACGTCGTTGTTCCGGCTTATTTGAGTTTCAGGTTCCTTGGGCGTACCGTTGTACTAGGTCGTTGCACCGGCTCTATGGTTAGCGACCCGTTCGTGATGCACGTGTTGGTGAGTTTTCATGCTCCCGTTTGTGATAGGCCTCCCCCCTTTTGTGATTTCTGGATTTCTAGTTGATGATTTTTAGAATTTGTGTTTCACCAATTTGATGATAGGCATTGATGAGCTCTATCAATTATTTATGTTTTTGGTGAATAATTTAAAGAATGCGATTCTTTTTGGATGTTTGAGATGATTTAGGATATTGTATGATTTTTGTTGTTATTTGATGTATACTTATCGCAGTATGTCATTATTATTATCATACATTTTTGTCATATCTCTTATCTTATCTCATTTTATCTGATATTTATAGCTAGACTGATCCGTTTATTACTTTCTTCTTAAATAATACTCGGGTCAGACCGAGGTATTTCAGGTGCTCCTGTTTGACTTCTTATCAGGGTCCTTCACCTAAATTTTGGTCTAACTACTTTAGCATAGTAGTTTTTGTTAGTATACATTTGAGATAGAGACTCCTTGATGTATACTTAATCTTTTGTCTAGCACTTGTATCTATTCTTTTGTGATGTAGTGGATCTAGTTTGACCACTACTTTGATGTACACTTCTATGTGTTATATTCATATCTTTTTCCGCCTTTGTGATATGAATATCTGTGACTGATTTGTGTTATGTTTATTTCTATATTTGTTTCCGAAGTCCACCTAGCCACTGTGTGGTAGCTTTGAGTTTGTATTCGATATGTCGGATTTCCTCTTGAAATGAAATGTAAGTTATATTATCTGACATATCGGTACTCGCACAAAGCAATTACACAAATGGTCGCTCCTCAACTGTCAAAACCCGCAAATCCGTACTCCTTGATTAAACACTAATCTCCATTTATTAACTCAAGATGCATGGAAATACGAAGCATGAGGGTTTTAAAAAGAAGAAAAATGTAGAAGAAGAAGAAAGCAGAAGAAGAAAGAAGAAGAGAACAACAGAACAACATTAGAACAGAAACAATATCATAATCTCACATTCGCAGCGGAACAATATATAATAAATAAACACTAGTCTTTAAACAAAAGAACTATATCAGTTTATACATACACCAATCATCAGAGTCAATATACAACTCACTACAACAATGGACAGTTATATAAACTTGTCCTCATACAGAATACACAGCGGAATAAATAAATAAGTACGGATGATACGTTACGCCATCCAGCTTGCTTCCAAAGCTCCAGAATATCCAGAATATCCTGATAACATAACTCTAGGCTGCCCGTGTGGAAATTTATGGGCACCCAGATTTTAGAAGGGAAACAATAAACTCCGAGTCAGTCATGGTGACTGGTGTGAGATCGTAAAACAGTTTATCTTTAAAACAACAAAGGAATATTTTAAAATAGATTCGCAATGCTTTTGGAAAATGAAACTACCATAAGACCTCCTACCACACACACAATGCAAATGCAGAATTGGAGGAGATTTCTTCTTATGATAGTCAAAGATGCTTACTACGCAAAATTCTAAACCTTTTTGATATTATTATTAGTGCATAGTGTAGAAAACATTTCGAAAGTATAATATAAATCTTAGCCAGCATAGACATTTCGAACTATGCCTACTATAGCTACCATCCAAACGGTGGGGCGCCACCATAAGTGAATGATAGGTTCTACAACTAAAACCGTACAAGGCTCGTATTGTTTCTTTGGATTTCCAACAAATGGTCAGGCCAAGGAACTTCCTATGCCACGAAGGAACGCCTCTGGAATGACGTCCCGAGAACCTAACCGGATCTCTGCCAACACAAGGCCGGGTTACCTCTGCAAAAATAGGTAACTACTGACACGTGTATGCCATCCCCCGATCGTAACCGATCTTCCCGAGGATCCCCGATTCGCAACAAACCACATAATAAGCAGTATCAACATAGGTTAAGTATCTGGGCTCCATACCATGATACCACCTCTATCCAGAAGGAATGACATACACTAAGGGGCGCTACTCCCTAGAACCTTGCTGCATCCTTCCTGTTTTGACCATTTCCGGGGTGTGAGGCTCGACGAAGTCTCGTCCACAAAGCTAAGCTTTGTCACAAAGCCATGCTTCGGGTCAAACAAATGATCATAGAAATGATCACAAAGATAAATGATCAAACAATTGATCCTATCACAAATGATCAAACAATAATCATTTCACAGCAACACTCAGTATGCCACGTTACCAAATTGGGAGTATATCGCTGATAGATTTCAACTACATAACCTCTGAGCTCGTACGTCTCAGAGAAGGGTGTTAAGCTAAGAGAATAAATTCTCCGCCACCAACAGAAATGTATTTGAAAGAAATCAGCTTTATATCTCACTTTGTAACGTCAGACATACAATCCATAAAAGTCTGTTCCGGGATCGAACAGAACCGAAGGCACTTCTTACGAAGCCCTTGCACATCCGGATAGGTTTCTAATCACGTCCGGACTTCCCGTCACTAAGGGTGATAAAACCTCTAAATCGGAGATCAGCCGATGTAGAGTAACTCGACGGTAATCCTTCCGTTTTCAAAAATATCCGGTCTTCAACACCGGTCATCAAATGCGATTCATAACGACGTATCACATATTCGGAATGGGTTATACGACCCCATGGTCCTTTCCCGGCTAACCCGAATAGTGAGCGCTTATTCAAAAATAAGCGTGGCATTCAAATTCATCCAATTCACAACAAATACCCATTCAAGGTAATTATTGATAGTCGGTTATTAAACTATCAATAAAGATGCGCAACATCATCAGATTCCAAATAATTTTCCAAATAATTTATTTCCCAAAAATATCTTTACTAGATATATAATTTCCACACTTCAAAAATAAATCAACGTTTATTTTTAAACAGATTCCCTTTTCTTTTATAAATTCCATTTGAATTTTATATTTTCGAATATCTACTGATATTCGATTTTCAAATCGATTTCAATATTCACTTCCAATTTATCTTTACAAAGACAAATCTCAAAAACGTTTCATTTCATTTTGGAAAAGCATTTCCATACTTATTCAATAATAAGTAATTCACAAATCTATTCATTTTCAGCATTTGAAAATATTCGATATACTTAAATCAAAATCAAGTATATATTTCATTCTTTAAGGAAATCATTTGAGTCAAAACGAATGTTACGTAAAACATCGTTACGACGACTCAAAATCACTAGTATAGGGATTCGAAATTAAGATAGAGGTGTAAATCCCAATACTATATAAAACATTTCTTTTCGAAAATCATTTACTATAACAACAGTGTTATAGTCCACCATTTCCTTATTTCCTCGAAAAGTCTATTTCAACAATAAATGTTGAAATCTATGATTTCGATATTTAACACATTTTAAAACATCGTTAAGTCGTTTTCATTCTATTCCAATATCACTTTCCCAAAACATATCCATTTTATTCAATAATATATTCACTGTCCAAAATCGTGAATATACTTCACTAACCAAATTTCAATATTTTCTACACATTTATTTCAAGAATTATCCACTATCCAAAATCGTGGATAAAATTCCCTTAATAACCTTCTATATTAAATTCATCAATTTTGATTGATTTTCGAATTTATAAAACAACGTTTATAAATTCTATTTCTATTTTATAACAACTTCGATTTATAAATCTCCTTTTATTAACTTCTACAATTCACTTATCAAAATAAGTGATTTCGGATTTATAAACAACGTTTATAAATTCTATTTATACTTTACAACATTTTCAACTTATAAAAATCATTTTATTAGCAAATTCAATTCATATCCCATCTAAGTGCAAAAATCTAATTTATAAGTAAATTACTTATAAATCTCTTATTCTACAACTTCATTCATTTTATAACTTCACAATTTAAATCTGTTAATTTCATTCACTTAAGAAATCCATAATTATTTCATTTTTAACACTTATAAAAACTCGTTTTATAATTCCAAAAATTTTAAATGATAAATATCAATTTTGTACATCTTTTATATACATCGTTTTTAATAACTCAAAAATCCAAATTTAAACTATTTTATAAATTACTTAACTATTTATTTCAAAAATCACCCTTCGGTTATATTTCACAAACATTATAATTTTCATAACTTTAATTTTATAACATTTATTTATTTAAGATAAATAAATTCAAAAATTTAATAAAATGTATACTTTCCAAAAATCACTTAAAAAAATCTCTTTTAAAATCAACATCGTTATTTTTAAACTTTCAAAATTGGATCCGATGATGCAACGCACCAATTAGTCCATCACAACATTCAATATCATATATCAATATGATAACAGAATATACAACAAATATCTGCAAATAATTAAATACTGGTGAGGAATCCAGTTGGATCCCTCTAACCTGTTTTCCTGCATCCACAGACGTTAGCACAATACCCGTTCCACTTCGAGGTGGAATATCGCGGTATATGGGTTTTATAAAAATCATCCGCTTACTAACGGCGCATAGGGTCGCATCCGCTATACAGTGCGGGAAATCATACTGCAATATATACATATGCCAATATATATATATTGCTATATATAGATATATCCTACTATATCTAATATCACATCCAAACAGTCAAATCAAATCAACAACTACAATTCATTTTGAGTGAGAAGATCTCACCTTAGCTTTAAATTTTCCATCCATTTCCATTGCAGTTTGTTTTCTCGACTTTATTTGACCTTGATAACAATTTACGATTTCATTAATATTTGAATCAATTGACAATAAATTATCATCTGTTAATTTATTTAAACCAATAATTTAATTTTATCGAATGATTTATTTTAAACCAATTTCTTTATAAATAAATTTATCTAACAAAAATTTAAATCAAAACTATTCTTCCTTTAAATAAATAATTCACTTAATAAACTATATTGGTTTTGATTTATAAATAACTACTTAACATTTTATAAATCTCCTAATTAACTTCCAAAATATTATACTTATCTATCTACATTTATATAAATTTAAACTTTGCCAACTGAAACCAAACAGTACACATTCTTTACTAAAAGCATAGATATGTATATATATTTTATATTTCATTTCTCCAAATTAAAACATAGGATTTTTCTTTACTGTTCTTTTTATTTACTCGTATATATATATATCAATTTAGAAATAAAATAAAATAACTACCTCACTGCGATAGTAACAGCCAAACCCAGATCGAAGTCGATCACGACCACCACGAACAGTCGCAAGCGCCTGCCATCGCCACTGCCCACATTTCCTGCATCCACATCGTCGCTCGCGAACTATCCCTCCAGCCTTATACATCGCCGCCCTAAGTCGCGAACGCCAGAGACGAACTCGTCGCTGCCTCCACAAATCGAAATCGATCGACCATCCCTGTTCGCCGCTGCTCGCAGTCGCCGCTTGCCCCAAATACACTCGAGACCACCCATCAATGTCGAGCTCGAGATCGAACCACCCAGGCTCGAAGTGCCCTAGCTCGCGTACGCCTCGGTCTCCATTACTGCTCGCTCGAGTTCGATTGGTCGCCTTGACTTCTGCTCGACATCGCCCACTCGCGCTGCTTTGCCCATCGTTTGAATGAATACGGCTCGATTTAAAATTGGGATGGGGAAGGATACTGTTTTGTGAAATAAAAACTGGGAAGGGAAACAAAAAAAATTTCGTTTGAAGTGGAGAAGGGCTTCGGCCATTAAATTAAATTGAAGAGAACGAAATTTTTCTTTCGTGATTTTTGAACTGAACGAATTGAAAAATAGGCTGGAGATGGTTTTATTTTGTATTTCAAACGACAGGGGCCATAGTTAGCACGATCTCCTTCCGTGATTATCTGCGTGATTATAGGCGTGTTTAAAGGGAGAGGAACGTGGCTTTTGCAGAGAAAAGATCGTGCCATATTCAATTTCTAATGTCGGCAATAATTTAAATTTTTAAATGTATATATTGAATTTGATTTGATTTCAATGTGTTTACTCACTGTACGGTCACATAACAATTCCGATCAATACGAAATTTGAAACCCAGTAATAATTCAATATTACGGACCCAATGGAACTTGTTTCGTCGAATTCCGAGACGGTCTCCCGGAACGCTATTTTTAAATATCGGTTGAGACGATAAAATTTCAAAACTGAACAAAGCAGTTTGAAATTAAATTTTGAAGCTTCTATTATCTTCAGTATTATCAATACAAATTTTAAAAGCTTTTGAAATATTTTTCTTCAGCTAAAAATTGAAGATTCAAATATTTATTCAACTTACAATAGATTAAATTTTAAAATTTAATCGCCAAATTTCAAAGTTCTATTGGGGATTCAAATTAAATTACCGTTCAAATATTTAAAATTAATTAAATATTTTCAATTTAATTTGTTCAAAATTCTGGATCGTTACAAACTTCCCTCCTTAAAAGAATTTCGTCCCGAAATTACAAGTCAGGAAGAAAAAGTCCTTAGCTCGTCTACTATTTTTCACAATCCAATAGTTTTATCAAATTTATCAAAACAAATCTTTCTACTAAAGATTCTTTATCATTCAACTAAATTTCTAAACCTTTCATAGTTTTCAAACAATATTGTTTTACTTCATAATTCAAATTTAAATTCAAATTTCAAATTTAAACTTTCAAAATTTTCTCAAAAATTTTCTAACACTCTAAATTTTCGAAAAATTTCGCTAGCGTCTCCTTTGCGCGGCTAATACGGTACAGCTACAAAACGTCCCTACAGACTCTCAGATTTCAAAAAGAAAAGAAAAAGCCAAGCGGCGGAACAAGAAAGTCATCAAATCTCATATAGAAATTTAAATACATACCCTTTGTCGAGCAATTCAAAATTATCTTTGAAATCAAAATTTCCAATTCCTTTATAACACCTGTATATCCAACTAGCCATAATATCTAGTTACATATTCAAATCATATTACAAAATTTTCAATATAAACTGCTTATACATTCTTAGCTTACTATTGAAGTTACATATCTATCTTCATTAAATTTTGCATTTCAAATTTCATTTGAATTCAATTTTCCATTTTAATTCAATTTGGATTCTATTTATCTCCTGAATATTGAATTTTATCGATTAGCTTTCATTTACAATTGCTTATTTTAGATTAGTTTCAATTACTAATTCATTTCTAATTCTAATCCACTTACAAATTCAAATCTGTTTTCAACATTCAGTTTCAATTCCAGTTTTATTCTTTTGTTCATTCCCAAAATTTGTTTTCAATTCACTATTTTGGTTTATCACCACTTATATTATACTGAATTTCTAATTCCATATGAATTTTAATTCGTCTTTCATTTGTAGTTATTCAATCCAATTCAATGCTTACAAATTCGAAATGAATTTCAACTTTCAATTTCACTTCATTCAAATTTGTTCACTTATACTTAATTTTATTTTAACTCCATCTTTTTAAGTTAAATTTATTCTATCAAAATTCAATTTGTGTAAGTTATCAACTTAATAATATTCCATAAATATTTTTGTATAGTATTCCAGAGTCTTACCAACATTCAAAAATCATTTTTGAAAACAATTCAAATTACCCTTTGAATTTCCAAAACAAAACCTAAATTTTCCAAACAACTTCCATTTTAAAATAATTGGCAGCAATTCCTCTTTTGGAAACCCGAAAATGAACATCGATGATGCTGCAGTCATTACCGAAGTTATTTTCCAGCGACCGAAAAGAGTTTAGAGCTTTTATCCCTTCAGAATACTTTTCAAAACCTTTGAAATTCATTTTCAAATCAAAAAAGGATTTAAACTTTCCAAATCTCCAAAATTTTCAAATTCTTTTCAAAACATTTCCAAATACTTCTCTAGAATTCTATTTCCAATTATAAGTCACATATATAATTTACATTCTTAATTTGATTTGTATGTGAATTTATTTCTTAACTTTGGAGTTACGATTTCAATTTCTTATTCAATTTCATATAATAATGATAACACTTCAATATTATCACTTTCTAACAACCATGCATCCATATACTATGATAATATAATTCATAGAAAAATCATTTCTTTTCTATACAAAAATAACTTTGGGCAAAATTATCTCATTTACCCTATTTAAAACAATACTGTGTCGGTTTATCTTGTTTAAGAGTTTAGAAACTCCTATCAACACAGTTAGCTAGACTGCACCGACCAAAATCTATAAACAATCAACCGATAAGTCAACACAATACAAAACAAATTCATATTCACTAACAAATACGCGCTCATATCTATTATTACACTCAACTCATTCTAGAGTACTGCTGACTCTATCTCTAATGAGTAACACCCAACAGAGCAGGGTTGTCGCTTAACCATATGCTCTAATACCAACTGTCAAGGACTTGCGTCAGCGGTCACAACCGGTAGGCTTTTCAACCATCCCAGCCCCACCGTGGCTAACAGTGATACCCCAAACTTGCTTTTACGGCCAGCCTCTCGACTGTCACGGCCTTCGCCTAACCAACCTATCCCTCTCAGGGACATGTAGGGGTAAGAGCCCCCAGTTCGCCACCAAACTGCGAAGTGAGAATCCCCTATCATGCTGTAATATAGCAAGACTGTTGTGAGATCGTAAAACAGTTTATCTTTAAAACAACAAAGGAATATTTTAAAATAGATTCGCAATGCTTTTGGAAAATGAAACTACCATAAGACTTCCCGCCACACACACAATGCAAACGTAGAATTGGAGGAGATTTCTTCTTATGATAGTCAAAATGCTTACTACGCAAAAATCTAAACCTTTTTGATATTATTATTAGTGCATAGTGTAGAAAACATTTCGAAAGTATAATATAAATCTTAGCCAGCATAGACATTTCGAACTATGCCTACTATAGCTACCATCCAAACGGTGGGGCGCCACCATAAGTGAATGATAGGTTCTACAACTAAAACCGTACAAGGCTCGTATTGTTTCTTTGGATTTCCAACAAATGGTCAGGCCAAGGAACTTCCTATGCCACGAAGAAACGCCTCTAGAATGACGTCCCGAGAACCTAACCGGATCTCTGCCAACACAAGGCCGGGTTACCTCTGCAAAAATAGGTAACTACTGACACGCATATGCCATCCCCCGATCGTAACCGATCTTCCCGAGGATCCCCGATTCGCAACAAACCACATAATAAGCAGTATCAACATAGGTTAAGTATCTGGGCTCCATACCATGATACCACCTCTATCCAGAAGGAATGACATACACTAAGGGGCGCTACTCCCTAGAACCTTGCTGCATCCTTCCTGTTTTGACCATTTCCGGGGTGTGAGGCTCGACGAAGTCTCGTCCACAAAGCTACGCTTTATCACAAAGCCATGCTTCGGGTCAAACAAATGATCATAGAAATGATCACAAAGATAAATGATCAAACAATTGATCCTATCACAAATGATCAAACAATAATCATTTCACAGCAACACTCAGTATGCCACATTACCAAATTGGGAGTATATCGCTGATAGATTTCAACTACATAACCTCTGAGCTCGTACGTCTCAAAGAAGGGTGTTAAGCTAAGAGAATAAATTCTCCGCCACCAACAGAAATGTATTTGAAAGAAATCAGCTTTATATCTCACTTTGTAACGTCAGACATACAATCCAAACAAGTCTGTTCCGGGATAGAACAGAACCGAAGGCACTTCTCATGAAGCCCTTGCACATCCGGATAAGTTTCTAATCACGTCTGGACTTCCCGTCACTAAGGGCGATAAAACCTCTAAATTGGAGATCAGTCGATGTAGAGTAACTCGACGGTAATCCTTCCGTTTTCAAAAATATTCGGTCTTCAACACCGGTCATCAAATGCGATTCATAACGACGTATCACATATTCGGAATGGGTTATACGACCCCATGGTCCTTTCTCGGCTAACCCGAATAGTGAGCGCTTATTCAAAAATAAGTGTGGCATTCAAATTCATCCAATTCACAACAAATACCCATTCAAGGTAATTATTGATAGTCGGTTATTTAACTATCAATAAAGATGCGCAACATCATCAGATTCCAAATAATTTTCCAAATAATTTATTTCCCAAAAATATCTTTACTAGATATATAATTTCCACACTTCAAAAATAAATCAACGTTTATTTTTAAACAGATTCCCTTTTCTTTTTAAATTCCATTTGAATTTTATATTTTCGAATATCTACTGATATTCGATTTTCAAATCGATTTCAATATTCACTTCCAATTTATCTTTACAAAGATAAATCTCAAAAACGTTTCATTTCATTTTGGAAAAGCATTTCCATACTTATTCAATAATAAGTAATTCACAAATCTATTCATTTTCAGCATTTGAAAATATTCGATATACTTAAGTCAAAATCAAGTATATATTTCATTCTTTAAGGAAATCATTTGAGTCAAAACTAATGTTATGTAAAACATCGTTACGACGACTCAAAATCACTAGTATATGGATTCGAAATTAAGATAGAGGTGTAAATCCCAATACTATATAAAACATTTCTTTTCGGAAATCATTTACTATAACAACAGTGTTATAGTCCACCATTTCCTTATTTCCTCGAAAAGTCTATTTCAACAATAAATGTTGAAATCTATGATTTCGATATTTAACACATTTTAAAACATCGTTAAGTCGTTTTCATTCTATTCCAATATCACTTTCCCAAAACATATCCATTTTATTCAATAATATATTCGCTGTCCAAAATCGTGAATATACTTCACTAACCAAATTTCAATATTTTCTACACATTTATTTCAAGAATTATCCACTATCCAAAATCGTGGATAAAATTCCCTTAATAACCTTCTATATTAAATTCATCAATTTTGATTAATTTTCGAATTTATAAAACAACGTTTATAAATTCTATTTCTATTTTATAACAACTTCGATTTATAAATCTCCTTTTATTAACTTCTACAATTCACTTATCAAAATAAGTGATTTCGGATTTATAAACAACGTTTATAAATTCTATTTATACTTTACAACATTTTCAACTTATAAAAATCATTTTATTAGCAAATTCAATTCATATCCCATCTAAGTTCAAAAATCTAATTTATAAGTAAATTACTTATAAATCTCTTATTCTACAACTTCATTCATTTTATAACTTCACAATTTAAATCTATTAATTTCATTCACTTATGAAATCCATAATTATTTCATTTTTAACACTTATAAAAACTCGTTTTATAATTCCAAAAAATTTAATTGATAAATATCAATTTTGTACATCTTTTATATACATCGTTTTTAATAACTCAAAAATCCAAATTTAAACTATTTTATAAATTACTTAACTATTTATTTCAAAAATCACCCTTCGGTTATATTTCACAAACATTATAATTTTCATAACTTTAAATTTATAACATTTATTTATTTAAGATAAATAAATTCAAAAATTTAATAAAACGTATACTTTCCAAAAATCACTTAAAAAAATCTCTTTTAAAATCAACATCGTTATTTTTAAACTTTCAAAATTGGATCCGATGATGCAACGCACCAATTAGTCCATCACAACATTCAATATCATATATCAATATGATGACAGAATATACAAAAAATATCTGCAAATAATTAAATACTGGTGAGGAATCCAGTTGGATCCCTCCAACCTGTTTTCCTGCATCCACAGACGTTAGCACAATACCCGTTCCACTTCGAGGTGGAATATCGCGGTATATGGGTTTTATAAAAATCATCCGCTTACTAACGGCGCATAGGGTCGCATCCGCTATACAGTGCGGGAAATCATACTGCAATATATACATATGCCAATTTATTTTGAGTGAGAAGATCTCACCTTAGCTTTAAATTTTCCATCCATTTCCATTGCAGTTTGTTTTCTCGACTTTATTTGACCTTGATAACAATTTACGATTTCATTAATATTTGAATCAGTTGACAATAAATTATCATCTGTTAATTTATTTAAACCAATAATTTAATTTTATCGAATGATTTATTTTAAACCAATTTCTTTATAAATAAATTTATCTAACAAAAATTTAAATCAAAACTATTCTTCCTTTAAATAAATAATTCACTTAATAAACTATATTGGTTTTGATTTATAAATAACTACTTAACATTTTATAAATCTCCTAATTAACTTTCAAAATATTATACTTATCTATATACATTTATATAAATTTAAACTTTGCCAACTGAAACCAAACAGTACACATTCTTTACTAAAAGCATAGATATGTATATATATATTTTTTATATTTCATTTCTCCAAATTAAAGCATAGGATTTTTCTTTACTGTTCTTTTTATTTACTCGTATATATATATATATCAATTTAGAAATCAAATAAAATAAAATAACTACCTCACTGCGATAGTAACAGCCAAACCCAGATCGAAGTCGATCATGACCACCACGAACAGTCGCAAGCGCCTGCCATCGCCGCTGCCCACATTTCCTGCATCCACATCGTCGCTCGCGAACTATCCCTCCAGCCTTATACATCGCCGCCCTAAGTCGCGAACGCCAGAGACGAACTCGTCGCTGCCTCCACAAATCGAAATCGATCGACCATCCCTGTTCGCCGCTGCTCGCAGTCGCCGCTTGCCCCAAATACACTCGAGACCACCCATCAATGTCGAGCTCGAGATCGAACCACCCAGGCTCGAAGTGCCCTAGCTCGCGTATGCCTCGGTCGCCATTCCTGCTCGCTCGAGTTCGATTGGTCGCCTTAACTTCTGCTCGACATCGCCCACTCGCGCTGCTTTGCCCATCGTTTGAATGAATACGGCTCGATTTAAAATTGGGATGGGGAAGGATAATGTTTCGTGAAATAAAAACTGGGAAGGGAAACAAAAAAAATTTCGTTTGAAGTGGAGAAGGGCTTCGGCCATTAAATTAAATTGAAGAGAACGAAATTTTTCTTCCGTGATTTTTGAACTGAACGAATTGAAAAATAGGCTGGAGATGGTTTTATTTTGTATTTCAAACGACAGGGGCCATACTTAGCACGATCTCCTTCCGTGATTATCTGCGTGATTATAGGCGTGTTTAAAGGGAGAGGAACGTGGCTTTTGCAGAGAAAAGATCATGCCATTTTCAATTTCTAATGTCGGCAACAATTTAAATTTTTAAATGTATATATTGAATTTGATTTGATTTCAATGTGTTTACTCACCGTATGGTCACATAACAATTCTGATCAATACGAAATTTGAAACCCGGTAATAATTCAATATTACGGACCCAATGGAACTTGTTTCGTCGAATTCCGAGACTGTCTCTCGGAACGCTATTTTTAAATATCGGTTGAGACGATAAAATTTCAAAACTGAACAAAGCAGTTTGAAATTAAATTTTGAAGCTTCTATTATCTTCAGTATTATCAATACAAATTTTAAAAGCTTTTGAAATATTTTTCTTCAGCTAAAAATTGAAGATTCAAATATTTATTCAACTTACAATAGATTAAATTTTAAAATTTAATCGCCAAATTTCAAAGTTATATTGGGGATTCAAATTAAATTACCGTTCAAATATTTAGAATTAATTAAATATTTTCAATTTAATTTGTTCAAAATTCTGGGTCGTTACATCAACAGCCTTATTCTTCGTGTTAGTCGACGGCATTACTCAGTAGTGTCCTTGGCTAGTGTGAGTATAGAGGTGGGGCGTTACACGCGGTGTTACGAGATACCTTTGTTTTCAAAGGATTTTGATAAAAGTTAATAATTCAAATTGAGTGTGTTTTCTCACACTGGTTTTCCAGACTGACTCGGGTGTTATTTTATTATAATGCTCGGGTCAGACCGAGTATTACAGATTCAGGTTAGAATGCTATGGAGCTCAAGAGACGAGCTGGAGAAGTTCAGACGTATATCACGTACTTGGTTATTTCCGCTGTGTGAGTTATGTATATCAGGGCAGGTTATTATAACTGTCCAGATCGATGTATTGATTGTTGTACTCTAATGATTGTAAGTAATAACCAGTTATAGATTCTTTTGTATAAAATCTGTTATTATATATTATATTTTGTTCCGCTGAGATTGCGAGATTCTCTTTGGCTGTTTGTATTTTCTTCTACCTTTTTCTTCTTCACCCCTAATGAACTGGTGTTTCCGACACTCAATTGCTCGGCATTCGATACAGTGGACGTATTAATGTCGATTTTCGAGGGTCGAAAAATCCCATTCGTTACAGTTGGTATCAGAGCTGAAGGTTAAGCAAGAACCTTGGCTCTAGTGGGGATTACTCATTAGAGATAGGGTCAGTAGTACCCTAGAATGTGGTTGAGTGTATTAATAGATATGAGCGTGTATTTGTTAGTGAATATAAATTGTTTTATATTGTGTTGGTTGTTTTTTTGAATGGCATATGAACTCTGGTCGGCATAGTCCATACAACTGAATCGATAAGGGTTTCTAAACGCTTGAATAGAGTAATTCAACACAATATTGGTTTGGAATGAGGTAAATGAAATAATTTTCTTAAATTATTATATATATTTGGAGTCTTTGGATGATAATATTATAATCAAATAAGGTTATAAAATTGGAAATGGTTTATATAACCAAATGGAAATTTGTACAAGTATAAATTATACAAATGGATTATAATTAAAATTGGATTCAAACCAGAATCCAGAAATTTAAATCCCGGGAAGTTTGGAAAAATGTTTTTCGAAGTGGTATGGAAAAATAATAATAAGAGTATTATTTTTGGGAATACTTTCGAAAGCAAATTGTTTTAAAATGGATTTTTGGAAGAGATATAGCACTGAACTCACTTCTGTCACTGGAAAAAAATTCTGGTGATGACTGCAGCATCACCAGTATTCATTTTCGAGTTTCTAGGTGATGGATTGCTACCGTAGCAATTTGATACGGAGATTTTTATGAAAAACAAATATTGTTAGAGACATCGAGGGAATTGTTTTGGAAAAAAATCAAGTTGATTTTTGAAAGTTGAAGGAAATGGTTTGTTAAAACAGAGTTATATATATATATATAATTTCAAATGATATGAAATAAGAACCGGGTGTTTGAATTTTGAAAAAAATTAATTAAAAGAGAGGTGAAATAAGAAGAGAATAAGTTTATGAAATTAAACTTGGAAACTTGGAAAAAGTGAACTTCAAGATGAAATTAATATTTAACTTGGTAAGTTAAATAAATTGGATTTGTAAAAGAAAATTTGTAAGAATTGGAAATTTAACTTAAGTAAAAGTTAAAGAAAACAAATTAAATTAAATGATTATAATAAATAAGATGAAATGAATAGAATGTAATGAATTAACTAAGTATAAAGTGCATATGAATGTGTAAGTAAATGGAATAAATAAATATAAGTAAGGAAGTGTGGAAAAAATTGAAATTGGAATTAAATTCTTAATCGATTAAATTGGAAGAATTAAAAGTAAAATTGTTTGGAATGAAATTAATTTAAGTATAAATAAATTCGAATATGGTTTGGGGATATTGGTTAAAGGGAATTAAAATTTTAGTTAAATTGAATTGGATTTGATTTAAAACCATACCGAACGGAATTAAATATATAAATGTGAAGTGTAAATGACTATATAACTTGAAGCTATAAAATTTAAATGGAGTAAAAATTTAAGTGGGAATTGTTGAAATTGTGAATAATAAGTGTGAAGAGCTTACAAGAAATTGAAATTTATGGAATAAGTATACATTTAAGCTGCAAAGTAATGTAAATCTTGAGTAAAAAATGAAATGTGAATATGCTCGAGTATGAAATTGATAGAAGTATGAGAAAATAAGTGTGTAACTTATAAAATTGGAAAGTGAAATAGAAAACCAAAAAAATAAAAATGGAGTGATGTTCTAGTAAAGAAATAAAAATCCAAACTTGAATTTTAAGATGAGTTTGAGCTCAAGAAAATTAAGTGAAGTGATTTTTGAAAATAAAAATCAGGTATTGAATTATAAATTGGAAGTGAACCAATTAGATAAATTAATTAGTTAATTTAATATGGGAATGGGATTTAACTTGATTAAATAGAATGGATTGTGAACTGAAACTAAAATTGAATATGGAACTTGAATAATAAATAAAATTTGACTTATATATAAGCTGATAAATATATATTGATTGTGATCAAATAAAATGGAATTGGATTGAAATAAAGATGGCTTGAGTTATAAATATATTCAATGTGAGTGGAAATAAATTAAATATGGCTTTGAATATTATTTTAAATGAATTCGAGAATGAATTTGAGTTTGAAATTGAAATTTGAAGTGGAATAAATGAAGGGACTAATAAAATAAATCAGTAAGAATGAAATGGAATTTGACTGATAAAAATCAAATCAAAATTTTGAATTGGAATTTGATGGTAAGGGAAACAAACTTAAGTATACGATTGAATAAATAGAAAATTAACAAATTAACTTAAGTTAATATTTTTTATGGAAGTCTAGCTCAAGTAAATTGTGAAATGGTTATTAAATAAATAGCGTGGAGTGATTCCGAGCTTAATAAAATGGATATCGCCGAATTTGCATGGAAATTTGTCATTGGCGTAAACGAAAGCCAATAAAATTCTTTGAATTATTAGAAGGTGAATAAATTGATTTTTAATCAATTTGAGATGGATATGAAATTGTTGGTATAAATATGAATTGAATGCAATAAATTGGGTTGTGAATCATTCGAATTGAATGAAATGATATATAAATCGATTGAAATGAATAATCGAATGATAGAACCTTCCGGTTATTAATAAATTCATGCTATGGCATGATTGTTAGTGAAAATTATGTGTTAAATTAGTTAAAGGAATGAAATGTTGTTGAATTTTCATATTTGGGTACTTAGGTGGTTAGATTGAGTAAGTACAGATACCCGGAGGCTATTGGGCTAGAGTTGGTTTGCGAAATCTCATATAAAAATAAGTCGCTTGCTTAAAAACGCTAAAATAAGATACGCTTTTGGATTAAATGCAGCAAAATATAAAAATATCGATATATATTTTGTTTTCCGACCGTGTGGGTCGATGTATACATTTTCATCTCTCTTGTCATATTGCAAAAAGCTTTCCGTACAAAGGAGACTCAACCAAAAATTTTTGGAAATTTAGGGACATAAAAAAATTTGAATTTTTTTGGAAAATTTTTGTTAACTAAAAAGCTGATCTTTGAATTGTAACGAAAATAAAAGGTTTGAACTAGAAATGGGAACTAATTGCATGGTTGAAACTAAAGGATTAGGAATGTGGAATGAGCAAGTTAACTAAGTGGGTTTTTGAAAAAAAGTAGTGGGTTTGGAGCGTTTCCCTGACTTAGCAATTTCGGGGACGAAATTCTTTTAAGGGGGGAGGAATGTAATGACCCGGATTTTTCAACGATTAATTTGGAATATTTAAATGGTTTTAAATATTGGATTTGGAATTTATAATTGAGTTAGTATGTTTTTAAACTAAAATTTTGAGCGATTTCGTAAATTTTGGAAATCGTCGATTTAATTGACGCGTTAAAATAGCGATCCGAGGCACAGTCTCGGATTTCGACGAAACGGGTTCCATTAAATCCGTAATAGTGTATTATTATCGAATTTCAAATTTCGTGGCTTTTGGAGTTATCGTTTGGTCGTACGGGATAGAAACGCGCTGAAATTTATATCGAAAATTCTATATAATAATTGGGTCCAAAAAGCTATCTTCTCCATACGATCTAATTAAGACTCGAAACCTTTTCTATTACATTCAGAATAGGGGTAAAACATTATGAACGCTTGGCGGCATGCCTTAATAGGGATTCGAGATTTTAAGCTACGAAAATTGAGATATTTTGAAATTTAATTTAATATATTGTAACAACCCATAAATTTTAAAAAATATTTTAAATTAATTTATTTGAAAACATTGATTTTAAATCATTTAAATTTGAAATTTTAGGATTTTCCAATGTATTTTGGATTTTTGTTTATAATTTATTTTCCAAGTATAATAAAATAATGATTTTCTGGAAATATTATATTTTGTTCAACTTTAGTCAAACTTTGAGTTCGGTTGAAATTTTAAATTTGAATTTGAAATTTCCAATCTTTTTCTTTGAAACAGTATTTGTTCTGATATTCGTTCTGCTTTTCGTTTTGTTAAATTCTGTTTTATACTTTTTAAATCTGATAAATTCAGCGTTTTAAAAGAAATTATTTTCAGTATTTCATTGTTTATTTTCTATTTTATTTTTCCATCTTTTATTTGTTTGGGCTTTGAATTTTATTTGTTGTCTTGAACTTGTTTTGTTTTGGGCTTGACAAATGGCTTTGGAAATTCAAAAGACTTAAGTTTCTTTTCTTTAATGTGATGTGTGCCTCTTCCTTTTCCTTTTCTTAGCCGCGTATTTCATTCCTCTGATTCTGTGATTGGTTTTATTTGCTCCAAATTTATTTATAATCTATTAGTTTGAATTATTCAAGTCTGACATGTGTGGATTTATTGTCGATTTGAATGGTCCAAAATAGTGGGTCGTTACATTTGGTATCAGAGCTTTGGTTTTAGGCAAACCTTAGCCTATGGAGCAAAAACTCATTAAAGATAGGGTAGAAATACCCTAGAATGAGTGAAATCAATCATAGAATCATTTCTTTGTGAGAGAACGTATTTTTAAGTATAAAATGATTTTCAAATGATTTTAAAGGATTTTAAAGATTATTTTGGATATAAAATTTCCTTGTTTTAAAATCTCATTTTCTTAACTTCATTCCTTTCGAATCCATCTTGTTTATTTGAATTCGTTGATTAGGATTTCCATTCTAGTCGAATCATATCTTTTTCTTTCTGTTTTACCTTTGTCCTAAAATTCATTCTTGATTTTTCAGGATGAATCGTAGGAATGCCAGAGGTAGGGGTCGTTGTATTGCCCCATTTCCCGAGCCTATTGCACTCATCAGGTTCACCACTCTTTGCAAGGAATTCACTCGGCTTGGTGGCACCAAGTTTACTGGATCTGAGAGCATCGTAGAGGCTCAACAGTGGTTGAGGAGTCTTGAGAGGATTTTTACTGGTTTGGAGATTACTGATGCTCAGAAGCGTCAGTTGGCAGATTGACAGCTTCAGGAGGCAGCCCAAGATTGGTGGGAGTCTGTCACAGCTCACACTATGGAGGCAGGTATTTCTTGGGATCAATTTAGGTATCCTTTTGTGTTAGTCTTGTGTTTGTTTCAGCTTTCTCTCTTTGAAACCTATCTTAAGCTTATCTATCTCTTTTCCAGGGAGGCTTTTGTGGCAAAATGGATGCCCGAAGTCGGGAAATCTAAGCTTTATTGTGAGTTTATGGATCTTAAGCAGGGTAGCATGTCCTTTTCTGAGTATTAGCGGAAATTCAATGAACTTTCCAAGTTCGGTCCCAGCCTGATTGACACCCAACTTAAGAAGAATGAGAAGTTCATAGCTGGTGCTCGTCCAGAGTATTATGATCGTCTCATTTCTCATGTTCAGGGCACATTTACCGAGCTTATGGATATGGCTATCCGTTATGAGAATCCTACTTCTAAGGATCCTGCTGTTGCTCGTGGTCCTTCTCGATCTTTTTCTGCTAATTCTAAGAAGAGAAAGCCTAATTTCCTTCAGCAGAAGAAGAATTGGCCCAAGAATCCAGGATTGGGATTTTCATCTTCTCCTTCTCAGAGGCAGTCTATCGACCTATCTTCTATTACCTGTTTCAAGTGTGATCAGAAGGGACACTATGCTAATAGTTGCCCTAATTCAGTTGGTGCTGCTATTCCTCCTCCTGCTCAGTTGAATAGGCGTGATCTATGCCATATTTGTTTGCAGCCTGGTCATTTCAGGAAGGATTGTCCTACTCAGCAGAAGGGCAAACCGTAGGGTATTTTTGCTGTTACCTCTGCTTCTTCACCTGCTCTACCTGCTCCTGCTCCTAGTGATAACCAAGGTACTCTCCAGGGAACCTTTTCTTTATTTAATTATCCTGTTCGTGTTTTATTTGATACTGGAGCTTCCCATAGTTTTATTTCTGTGGATCTTTGTGATAAGTTTGAGCATCTTCTTTCTCCTATGTATGCTGTTGAATCTTTGTGTGTTAAAAATCCTATTGGTGGTCCCGTGAAACTTAATAAGATTTGTAAGCAAGTGAAAATTCTCTATTTTGATCATCGCTTTAGTGGTGATTTCTATGTTCTGGGTTTCGATGCTTTTGATTTATTGCTTGGAGGTGATTGGTTGAAGAGGCATGAAGCCGTTATCTCTTGTAAAACCCGGACAGTTTCTCTTGTGGATGATCGAGGTAATTCTTTGGTTATTTAGTGTCATATGCCTCATGATTATGCTGGCAGTTTTATTTATTCTCTAGATTCTTCTACTGATGATCTTCATTCGACCCATGTGGTGAAACTCTATCCCGATGTATTTGGTGAAGTTTCTTCTTTACCTCCTAAGCGGGAAATTGATTTCCGTATTGATCTTATTCCTGAAGATCGACCTGTAGTTCTTCCTCCTAGAAGAATGGCACCACGCGAGAAGGTTGAGTTGAGGAAGCAAATTGAGGACTTGTTCTCCAAGGGTCTGATCAGACCTAGTCATTTCGAATGGGGAGCACCAGTGGTTTTCGTCACTATGCCCGATGGTTCTTTGAGGATGTGTGTTGATTATAGGGAGCTGAACAAGCTCACTATGAGGAACATATATCCTATGCCTCGTATCAATGATATGTTCGATCAGCTTTATGGTGCTACTATTTTCTCTCAGCTTGATCTTGCCACAGGTTTCCACCAGCTCAGAGTTGCTGAGGAAAGTATTCCCAAGACTGCTTTCCGTACTTAGAATGGTTTTTATGAATGGTTATTTATGCATTTTGGTTTGACTAATGCCCCATCTTTCTTTGTTGATTTGATTAATCGTGTTTTTCGTGATGTTCTTAATAAGTTTGTTTTTGTCTTCGTTGATGATATTCTTGTCTTCTCTAAGTCTGAGGAGGAGCACATGGTCCATTTGAATTCTGTTCTGGAGACTCTGAGGAGTCACCAATTGAAAGCTAAATTCTCTAAATGCCATTTCTGGAAGGATGAAGTCCGATTCCTTGGACATATTGTTTCTAGTAATGGAGTTTCTGTTGATCCAGTCAAGATCACTGCGATCAATGTAAGTCTACCTTTTCTCATCTTTCTTTTGTAATCTAATTATTCTATCTTTCTTTGTAGTTCTTATTTTTCACTATTTTATTTCAGGATTGGGAAACTCCTAGGACTCCATCGGATATCCGTAGCTTTCTAGGCCTTGCCGGTTATTATCGGAGATTCATTGAGAATTTTGCTCAGATTACTGCACCTCTCACTGCTTTGACTTGTAAGAATGCTAAGTTTATATGGAATGATAAGTGTGAAGCTGCATTCAATGAGTTAAAGCGTAAGCTTACTTCCACACCAGTTCTTACCGTTCCAAATGGAAATGAGGGATTTACGGTATACACTGATGCTAGTCATGAAGGTTTGGGAGCTGTTCTGATGCATGATGGGAAGGTCATTGTTTATGGCAGTCGTCGGTTGAAGACCCATGAAGCCAATTATGCTGCTCATGATTTGGAATTGCTTGCTGTGGTTTTTGCTTTGAAGCTTTGGAGGCATCATCTTTTGGGAACTAAGTTTGAACTTTTCACGGATCATCAGTCTTTGAGATATATTTTCAGCCAGAAGGATTTGAATTAGAGGCAAGTTAGGTGGCTAGAGTTCCTTGCTTCTTATGACCTCGACATCAACTATACCCATGGGAAAACTAATGTGGTGGTAGATGCTTTGAGTCGGAAGAAGGCGATGTTGTGTCAGCTTGTTGTCTCTTCTCCTCTTTTGGATCGTATCATTGCTATGCAGGATGAGGATCTGATGCTTAGGTTTATGAAGGAAAGTGTTTGTAGCAGGGTTGGTGGTGGTAGTCTTGATGGTAGTGGAGCTCAGATTAATGATAGAGGGATTTTGAGGATTAATAATTGGATTTGTGTCCCGAATGCTGATGGATTGAGACAGGAGTTACTTCGGGAAAATCATCGATCCGGACTTTCTATTCATCCAGGAGTGACGAAGATGTATCAGGATATGAAGATGTTGTATTGGTGGAAGGGTATGAAGCGTGATATCTCCATTTTTGTTAGTAGATGTGCGACTTGTTAGCAAGTCAAGGCCGATCATCAGAAGACCCCTGGTTTATTGCAGCCCCTTGAGGTTCCCAATTGGAAATGGGAACAGGATTCTATGGATTTTATTGATGGATTACTGAAGACTAGGAAGGGTAATGAGAGTATTTGGGTTATTGTGGATAGATTGACCAAGTCAGCTCATTTCATTCTGGTCAAGTCTACCCGTTCTGCTGCGAGTTTGGCTGAGAACTATATGAGGGAGATTGTTCGTCTTCATGGTGTTCCTATCAGTATTGTTTGTGATCGAGATCCCATCTTTACCAGCCAGTTTTGGAAAGCTTTTCAGGAATCGTTGGGTACTCATTTGAATCTGAGCACTGCTTACCATCCACAGACTGACGGTTAAACGAAAAGAGTGAATCAGATTCTAGAGGATCTTCTTCGTGCTTTTGTTCTTGATTATGGAGGATCTTGGGAAGATCATCTCCATCTTGTCGAATTCACCTATAACAATAGTTATCAGGTATAATCTCAATCTTTTATTTGAATCTTGTCTTAATCTTTTATCTATCTCATTTCATCTTTTGAATTCAGGCTAGTATTGAAATGTCTCTGTTTGCTGCTCTCTACGGACGACCTTGTAGATCTCCGTCTTGCTAGATTGAATCTGGTAATAATTTGGTTCTTGGTCCTGATATGATTCTAGAGGCTTCTGAGAGAGTTGAGGAGATTAAGAGGAAGATGAGGAGTGCTCAGGATAGGCAGAAGAAGTACGCAGATCGGCGTAGGAGGAGTTTGGAGTTTGCTGTTGGTGATCTGGTTTTTCTTAAGGTCTCTCCCTTAAGGAATGTGATACGTTTTGGTCGTAGAGGGAAGCTTGCTCCTAGGTTCATTGGTCCTTTCCATATCTTAGAGAGGATTGGTTCTTTAGCTTATTGTCTGGATTTTCCGGAGAAGTTTTCTGGAGTGCATAATGTATTCAATGTTTCGCATCTTCGTCGGTATCTTTATGATCCATTCCTTATTATTCAGCCTTCTGCTCTCGAGAGTTTGGATATTCAGCCAAATCTGACCGTCCAGAGGAAGCCACTTCGTATTGTCGATAGAGGTACGAAGTAGCTGAGAAGGAAATCTGTCAACCTGGTCAAAAGTGCAGTGGAGTACTGATGATCGGGATTATACCTGGGAGACGGAGGAGAGCATACGTGCTTCGAATCCGGAATTGTTTATTTCAGGTACTTTTAGCTATTCATTATTCTATCTTATTCTCTCTTTCGTTGTCTCTGTGTTTCGTTCCTTTTCGAGGACGAAACGTTTTGAGTGGGGGAGAGTGTAACAACCCATAAATTTTAACAAATATTTTAAATTAATTTATTTGAAAACATTGATTTTAAATCATTTAAATTTGAAATTTTGGGATTTTCCAATGTATTTTTGATTTTTGTTTATAATTTATTTTCCAAGTATAATAAAATAATGATTTTCTGGAAATATTATATTTTGTTCAACTTTAGTCAAACTTTGAGTTCAGTTGAAATTTTAAATTTGAATTTTAAATTTCCAATCTTTTTCTTTGAAACAGTATTTGTTCTGATATTCGTTCTGCTTTTCGTTTTGTTAAATTCTGTTTTGTACTTTTTAAATCTGATAAATTCATCGTTTTACAAGAAATTATTTTCAGTATTTCATTGTTTGTTTTCTATTTTATTTTTCCATCTTTTATTTGTTTGGGCTTTGAATTTTATTTGTTGTCTTGAACTTGTTTTGTTTTGGGCTTGACAAATGGCTTTGGGAATTCAAAAGACTTAGTTTCTTTTCTTTAATGTGATGTGTGCCTCTTCCTTTTCCTTTTCTTAGTCGTGTATTCCATTCCTCTAGCCGTACATATCCTATTTATTTCTCATCTCTCCTTTTCATTTTCATTTCTAACAAAAACAAAAAAAATTAAAGTAAGTTTTTCATGGCTTCTCTTTTCTTTTTCTTTTTGTTGCAAGCATGTTTGACCACCATCAACCATTCCCTTTAGCCGACCATATCCACCACTCCACCACCTCCATGATCGGCCTCCACCATCCCACCATCACCCCTTGTTGTTGTCGTGACCTTCCATGATATGAACCACCACCATAGCATGCCACAAACCATAGCCGAACTCATCTACATCACCCCTTCCTCCTTGCTAGCCTCGGCCACCACCAATTCCACCTTTTCCTTAGTTGGTCGTGACCATTCCCTTGTCAAAACCTTCATTTAAGACTTGCCTTGACCCTAGCACCACTTGAACTAACCCATAGCACCTAGGGCCGAACTATTGAAGCCTATGGCCGAACCCAAAAGTGTGCATGACCTTTCATTTGCTTGACCTTTAGCATTCCCTTAGCCGTTTTGACTTGTCACCTTTTCATCTACCATATCCCGTGCCTTTTGCCTGACCATAGCCGTGCATACTTGCATTTAAACCATGGTGGCCGAGCGTTGTTAATGTGATCTAGCCTATTTGTATATGTGGTCGAGCCCACTTGTTTTGGGTTAAGCCATTTGTTCCACTTTTGTTCATATTTTTCTTCGTTTAATTCTTATATTCTTGTGTGTTGAATTTTTTTCTTATATATATTCTATTTTTATTTGTTACAAGATTTGGATTTTGGTGCTACTTCTCCTCTAATCTGGTTCGTGCTTTGTCGTGCTTTTTCGGAGTTTCTTCTTGTGTTTTGAATTGTCATCTCTAGCTTTAGAAGGTGAGTTATCACTCTCGACTTCGTACTTATAAAACTGTGAAACAAAGTCATGTGAATTGTAGTAGTGATATGCCATGCTGATAGTAATTTCATATATGCCAGTGATGTGATATTATATGATGTTATAACTTGATTATATACCTGTTTAATCACCTGATATGACATGCTATGTTTTACTGTTTATTTATATTTCTGTTACTCACACTGCAAGTCCCTCACTATGGGTTGAAATGATACATACCCGAGCGGACTTTAGAATACGAAAAAAAGTCGTTATGAGCTGAAATGATAGGCTCGAGCGATTTTTATTTGACTTGGGATTGCGGGTTTGAAATGATAAAACCCGGGATTTTAATTCATTACGGATTGAAATGATATATTATCCGTATCACTTCACCTAGGTTAGAAAATATTATACAGGCCCGTGGTTAATTTTAAATATAAATATTTTCTGAAAATTCTAAGTATTTGGAATATAAAATATATGAGATTTTAACTTAATTTGATTTTAAAATGATTTAAATAAATTTTATAGTGATTTTCTATAAGTTAAAAATTGTATGAGTTAATAAATGATTAAATGTAAATGTAAATTGTGATTTAACTTAATAATTGAAATTTGATTTGAAATTGAAATTTATGCTTAACTTAGAAATAAAATATTTTATTTATGAAATCGATATTTTTTAAAAGTAAATAAAGTATCAAGTTATTGTAAAATTTAAAAGTTAAGCAATTTAAGTGTATTTTTGACTTAATAAATGAATATGGTTTAATTGGATATTTTATTATTAAAATTTCATTTTTTAAAAATCATAAGTGAAATGATATCCAAATAAATATTTCTGAAAAGTGAGATATGTTTTGTAAGTTAAAATGGTGAAAACTGAAATTATAATGTTTCTGAAATGTTATAGTAAATCTCAGATTTGTATTGGCAGCATTTCTGAAATGTAGTGGTTTTAAGGTAGCAGTTCACAAGTGCTACTGTTTCTGTAAATGTACTGTTTTCTGAAATAATACTATTATCTACTGTAGCAGTTTATAAGTGCTGTTGTTTCTGTAAAAGACTATATTTCTGAAATACTACTATATCTACAATAACATTTTCTAAGTGCTGTTGTTTCTGAAAGATGGTATTTTCGAATACTAATATATGTATTATCACATTTTTGAAACTGCTATGAATGCTAAAATACAATGTTTTGGAAAGGTATAATTGAATTAATGAACTTAGCAATGATACGACTTTGGAAATGAATATTATTTTGAAAGATATTGACATTAAATTTAATGGTTTAAATGAATATGTTTTGATTTGAAATGTAAACCATTTAAAATTTATAACCATGGGTTATAATAACGATTGGTTGTAAAGAGACCGGGATCGGATATGGACATACTCTCTATCGATACCGAAAACCACTTTAACAACAGTGTACGCGGTGGAGATTCCAGAATGAAGTAGGATGGTGGCGACGATCCTATATGAGGTCTATACGTGGACCCGACTCCCGTGAGTTGGCAAAAGGTGGCTAAAACAGGAGCAATTCCGGGCCAATGAGGTAGCCCCTCTGATCGGAGACATTCCATCGTATACCATTCTATTACTTTGTGATTGATTGGGTGCACCCTTTGATTTTTGGGAGTGTGGCTCGAGGTGGGTGATAGTGGCTGTTATGCGTTTCCACCAGTCCGGATGCGTAATTGGTATATCTACCCTGGCATTGCCTAGTTGTGCCGTGTCACCTACCCTAGCGCGCCTTATACGAGTTTGATTTGTGTCGTACCTATGGAGTATCCTCTGGTAGCTTCCCGATCTGGAGATATTACGGTACTGTATAGACTATTGGCACTATAAAATGTGTTAAGGGGGATATGGGTAACGCCTTAACGCTATTTTTAAATAGTTTACTTTACTTTAGACATTATTATAATAGCGTATATTACTACATAGTAGATAGTTTAACGGATCCTTAAAGGATGGGCGATCCCAAGCATCCTTTGAGTTACTTATGCATTTCTATTATAGTTCCCTTGAGTTGGTTTACATTTTATAAGTATATATGTCCTGACTCGAGTGTTTTGTGTTTTGCTTTACACTCGGGTCAGCCTGAGTATCACAACTTTGGATTCACTTTTTGGAGCTAGAGATTGCTGGAGTTTATCTGTCTATCTAGTTGTCTTTCCATTTCAGTTATTTCATTCAGCTTTGCTTATGTATTTGTGAACTTATGTATTCAGACTTCTGTTGTATCTGTTTTTCAGACTATGGTATTTTTTTCTTCTGTTTTGAGACTATGTATTGTAGTGGCTTTATGAACCACTATGTATTTTTATTTCCGCTGCGAGTTATTCTGATATTCTGTGTCTGTGATTCTGTGATTGGTTTTATTTGCTCCAAATTTATTTACAATTTATTGTTTTAAATTATTCAAGTCCGACATGTGTGGATTTATTGTCGATTTGAATGGTCCAAAATAGTGGGTCGTTACATATATATATTTCTTTCTACACTTCAAATATGTCTTCTCCATCCATCAGCTGACTTTTTCCACTAGCACGCGTAACCGTTCAAATCACGCCTTCTTTTTCCCATATCCTCACCCTTTTAAAATTCGTTCTTCCCACGTTCCTTCTTTAGTTAAACAAGAACGAGACAATAAAAAGAAGAATCGCGGCTTCGTGAAATCAAACGAAATTAAATCAGAAGCCTTTTCTTCTTTCTCTTCCTTCAGATAGATTCACGAGATTGAATTCATTCAAAAAAAATAAATAAAAATATGCTGATCGAAATCTAATTCTTTCGACATTCAAAAAAATGGAGGAAGTGAATCAATCGCGCATGCCTGGACGGGATGATGCGACTTAGGAGTGGTGCGGCTTCAAATTTGGGAGGTCGATGGCCATGGCCGTGATCTAGGGTTGGGTCGTGATCAGTTGTGGAGGGTTCGGCAATCGATGGTGGCGTACGCGAGCAAGGGCGGCGCGAGTTCGTTGAGGGTGTCTGGACACAGCTGGGTTTTAGGCATGGTTGTGCGTGCGTGTAGGCTTGGGGAAGACGCGACACTTGGAGGAGAACTCGGCAAGGCCTGGAGCGATGATTTAGGGTAACTTTTTTTTCGATGTCAGATTCCTTTTAATTTCCATAACCTAAGAACGATTCCATGCTTGAATGAGTACCCAAGTTAATCCATAACTGACATTCTATGTTGCTTTCATGCACTTGCTTCAGTTTTTTTTCAACTCAACATAAGTTAAAATAGAATGAAAATCATAATTATCCTTGAATCGTTTATTATTTGCTAAACTGGCATACCTATATGTTTGTGCAATGCAAGTCACTAACAGAAGAAAGGAAGATGTTACCATTTCAAGTGAAAGTGGCTTTGTAGAGGTAGAGGTATTTTAATTAAATCTAATTATACAATTAGTTTAGTTAATTAAGAATTTAAAATTAGATAGCTAATAAACGTTAATAAAATATATCTATATGAGGTCCAAAATGAATAAAACAAGTCGAGTGGGTTCGTGGCTGGAAAATCTACGCAATAGAAATGGGTTGGGACTTTTCGGAGTCAGTTGGGAATTTAAAAAATTGAAAATCTAGATGTTCAGCAAATTTAAAATCAAAGGTGAGAATTTCTCACTCATTTGGATTGCCACATTTAAATTTAAATGTTTAAATTTAAATTATTTGCTGCTTGATTGGATTGATAAATTATAGTTATTGTTGAATGATATTATATATATATATATATATATTAGTAATTGGAGTCATATTCCCGCACATTTTAGCAGATGAGAGCCTATGCGCCCCGCATAATAGCTGATGATTCTATATACCGCGATATCCCCCTCGAAGTGGGATTTGTATTTTTATTATTATCTAACATCTGTGGATGCAGGGAAACAGGTTGGAGGGATCCAACTGGATTTCTCAAATATATTGTGTTTTCATATATATATATAAAAATATATGATGTGATTGAATAATCTGTTGGATTATTGTGTGTTGTAAACTATTAAATGTTATAATAGCATGGAAATTAACTTTGGTATATTAAATACCATAAATATTATTTTGAATTTTTAAGGAATTAAAAGGAGTTTTTTAATATAAAAATATGTATATCGAAATTCGGATTATTTAAAAGAGAATGATTTGAATAAGCAATAATTGGTTTTTGATCGTACTAAATAATGCGGGAAAATATTTTAAATAGAGATTTTAAAATAAATTATATAAAGGAATTTTTAAGACTAGATTTTAAAATGATATTCGGAAAGAGTATGGAAAGAAGTTGAAATCGATATTAAAAATAGATTGGCAAAATAAATAAATGGAATTTATAAGGAATTGAATTTATAAAATGGAATTTTATAAATGAGATTATTTTTAGTGAAACTCAAAGGAGTTATAAAAATTTATAAACGATATTATAAATAAAGGAAATCAATATCAGATGATAAATTGGAAATATAAATTTACAGGGAGAATTTATATTTGAATATGAAAATAGGGTGAGAGAAAAATAGTGGATACTATTTTTGAGGTAAAAATGGTTAAGGAGACCAAAATGGAAGTGATGTGATGGAAATCGAGAGGGATTTATAAATTGAAATTTGGTTATTGAGATTTAAAAATATATTTTTTATTAATAACTTAAGTTTTTATTTTAAAAAGAAAAATTTCATTTATTAAACTATGTAATTTAAAGTTAGTTAGTATTGAAATACTTTAGAAGTGAATTTTTTTCAAATACTTAATATTTATTTTAATAAATCCTAAATTTTTAAACCTGCTTTGAAAAGTGATGTTATAAAAACTGTTTCAATATTTTAAATAATTATTTGAACATGTCTAAAAAATAAATTATTATTATTTTTCTTTTAAATACTTATTTTTATTTACATATGTATATATAGAGAGTTTTGTAATGGTTTAAATTTATTTATAAATCTTCTCGACAGTTGGGAAAGGGTTATTTAGTAGATGGGACTTATAAGAGAATTCTCAAAACGAAATGTGGGAAAAGTAAGAAAATTTCCGAAGAAGTTAAATAAAAGTGAACTTTGAAAAAATGAAATAGAATTCATAAAAGAAGTAGAAAGGGAAATTGAAATTATAAGTAAGTATATTTGACTTTGGAAATATTGAAGGGAATTAATTAAAGAATTCCAGAATTTATAGAATTCGTTATAAACTAGTCAAGGAATTAACAAATAAATTGTAAATGATTTTGAGAAAAAGAAATAGGAAATAAATGGAATACTTCCTAAGTGTTGAAGTGGAGAAAATATTCTAAGTATTGGAATGGGTGGAAATATTCCGTTGGAAATATAAGTGTTTGAACTGTTTTCAAATGTTGAAGTACTAGAAGTAATATCTTATAAAGATATTTGAAATAAATTTTGGAAAATTTGAAATAAGGCCCGATGTCTGCTTTTGGATGTTTATTGATAAATAAATAACTGACTATCAATTTTGGCCAATTTCGTTTATCGTTTCGAAGAGACCGGGATCGGATTTTATTTTCCGAAAACCACTTCGATCCGATTTGGATGTTACAAATAAATACCGTGAAGATGATGAAGACGGTAATTCGGTTTGTCCAGACCCAGGACAACTTGTATGGACGAATGCTATCAGAACATCGTCACTGGAGGACGACTGACATTCTAAGTGAAATCATTCGTGAAAGGTAATCGTAGCCTCTAGACTCATCAACCGGAATGGCTGGAAATTAGGGGATATGCAGCAAGGCTAAGTGGGTCATACCCAATTAGGGTATGTTATCACCTTTCTAGATACCCTTGGATATATTATATGCATATGGTGCATGCGAAAGAGCTCTCGATAAGGGTGTGAACACCCGAGGTGATAACATATTCAATTCTATCCGGATTAGGGATAGGGCCGGTCTTGTGTTGTAGGGAATCCCGGCGAGGTCCTCGGTACATTTTTGTAGACGTGTACCGTGATAGGTGGTACCCCAGTGCCTAGTCATTATATGGAACCCGTTCTCCAATAAGCGCCACACGGTTTTGATTGTGCCCAACTATGCTGAAACGTGAGATGCAAGTGTTTCAGCTATTTTCTATTTACTTGGTTTAGACACTATTATAATATCAGATGGATTTGATAAAAAAATTTTGGTTATCGTAAGGTAAAAACCCATCATGTTTATGTATGACGTGGTCTTACGAGATACCTTTGTTTTCAAAGGATTTTGATAAAAGTTAATAATTGAAATTGAGTGTATTTTCTCACGCTGGTTTTCCAGACTGACTCGGGTGTTATTTTATTATAATGCTCGGCTCAGACCGAGTATTACAGATTCAGGTTAGAATGCTATGGAGCTCAGGAGACGAGCTGGAGGAGTTCAGACGTATATCACGTACTTGGTTATTTCCGCTGTGTGAGCTATGTATATCAGAGCAGGTTATTATAACTGTTCAGATCGATGTATTGATTGTTGTACTCTGATGATTTTAAGTAATAGACAGCTATAGATTCTTTTGTATAAAATCTGTTATTATATATATATATATTATATTTTGTTCCACTGCGATTGCGAGATTTTCTGTGGTTGTTTCTATTTTTTTCTACCTTTTTCTTCTTCACCCCAAATGAACTGGTGTTTTTGGCACTCGATTGCTCGGCATTATATATACAGTGGACGTATTAATGTCGATTTTCGAGGGTCGAAAAATCCCATTCGTTACAATGTTTGATGATTGTTTGGATGTTACGCTATAGTAGTTAGTAGTTGGATATAATCCTGCCGATTGGAGCAGATGAGACCCTATACGTTCCAGTGTATAAGCGGATGACCCTTTGTATGCGCGTCTGCCTCGAAGCAGACATTGTACATATTACCTCATATGTATATTTGTTGCAGGTGACAGGTTGGAGTGATCCAACATGATTCCTCACTTTGTTGATGTTTATTTACAGATATTGTTATATATGCTGTTATCATTTGATATATAATGTTTGGATGCCATGATTGATATAATTGATGTGGAATCCCCTTATTTAGTACTTTTGTAGCATTAGGCCTATTTCTAGAATTTGAAGTACTAAAATGATTATTTCAATTTAAAATATATGTTTAAGTGGTTTTTTTTGAAGTTATATAAGTTTAATAATATTTTGTAAATTATTAAAAGAAGAAGTTTATTTAAATGGAACCAAAATATGATTTTTTAAATAGGGAGTTAACAATTTTGTAAAATAAGTTAAATTGAGAATTTTTATCTTATTATAAATGGTTTATATATAAGGTTTATAAAATTGATATTATATAAATAAAAGTAATGGAATTATAATCGAGTTTTATAAGTGTTAAAATGAAAGTTTATAAAGGAATGTTATTAATAAAGAGATTTAATGAAATAAATTTTATAAATGGTGTTTATAAATATTAGAAATGGAATTGTAATCAAATTTGTATATGGATTTGTAATTAGAATTTATAAATGAATTTATAATGGACTTTATAAATGATGAGATAACAAAAAAATGAATTTGTAAATAAAGAGATTTATATGTAAGTAAACTTATAATGGGATTCTGACATATAAATGAGATAAACGGGAATTGGTTAATAATGGAATTTTATAAATGGAAGTTTTTATAAAATAGAAATGTGAATTATAAGCACTGTTTTATAAATGTGAAATCACTTTGATTTGATAAGCTAAATATGTATTTTTATAAAAGGAAATATATTCATGTTTTTAAAGAGAATAATCTTTTAAATGAATGTTTTGGAAAGTGATATTATTAAATGGAGTTTAAATGGTTTGAAAATAAAATGATTTGTGAATTTAGTGATTATTAAAATAAGTAATGAAAATGTTTTCCAAATATCCAATAAGTGAAATGGTTTTGAATATTATCCTTTTAAAGATATTTTGAAGTGAATAATTGGAAAGTGATTTGATTTATAAACGATTCATAAAATCAGGACCAGTGACTACTTATGTGCTAGATTTTGTTTGTTGCTTTGATAGTTAAATAACCGACTATCAAATTTGGCCATTTTAGTTTCTCGACTTGATGTCGAAACTAATTAGTCATACACTTGGTAGGTAACTGACTATGTAGGCTTGATTATCGTTTGTGTTGAGAATGTTGATTCGTGTAGTGAGGAGTGATCACTCCAATCTATCGAGCTTCCTTCTTGGCCGAAGGATAGCAAGTTGAACGTTGGAGACGAGATAAGTCTATGAGACTTGGTTTCTGTTTGAGGTTGAGAAACGCCTTTGTGTTGTTGGTGCGAAGAGACCAAGATCAGATTCATCTGAAAACCACTTCGGACCAACCTATATGCGACGATTATGCCGGTTTGTTGATGATATTGAAATTTAGGATTTTCATAGTGAAGGACTGCTTGTTGATCATTTAGGGTTAAAATCCTAATATACATATAGTAGCAGTAGTCTCTTCGTTATGAAATATCCAATGCAAGGGCTGTCACTACTAATCCTATAGGATGTGGTAGGGGAGTACCTTCGATTTGTCCTATTCCTGGACAACTAGTATGGACATGTGTTTGACATTGCATTTCTAACATTACGTACATTGGGTTTTACAAACGTACATCATGTGGTGGCAGAGAATGCAACTTCTCTTAGCTTAACACCCTCTTTGAGACGTACGAGCTCAAGGGTTGTATTTTTGGGGAAGGCAATTAATAGTGTAACGACACACCTTTTTAAACGGTTTTAAATCGACAATCAATCACACATATCAACTCAAACCATTCAAAAGGGAGGATTGTTAATGGGGTAAATAAGAGAAAAGATGGAAAAAAACAAAACACAGAATCTCACAGCAAAATGACAAAATATAATAAGAAAATAAACAGTTCATGAAGCTGATTTACAAATAACATTTGATTACACTTTTAAAATATATCAGAGTATACATACAATAGTGATGCAGCGCGCAAATCCAGAATCACGAAACATAAGTCGCGAACAAGCAGATTCCCTAAATCGCGAAACATACCTTAAGCCGAAGCTCCAGAATTCATTAGATCGCGATCGTTCCTAAAGTCCTTAAGTCGCAAGTCCTCCTCCTTATGTCGCGAGCTTCCCTATATCGCGCTCCAGCCTAGGTCGTTGAATTCCTAAATCATGAACGACCTAACCCTAAGTCGTTCCTTCATAGGTCACTTTTCTTTAGGTCGCGAACGAGGCTTGAACCGCGAACGACATAACCAAGAATTCCGTAAGTCGCTGAAACGAAGGTCACGAAACCCTTATGCCGCTCCAGCTAAGTCGCACCAGATTTCCAAAGCAGCATCTCCTTATGTCGTGAACTCCAGTTAGGTCGTGCCATTTCTTCGGTCGTGAACGAGCTAAAGTCTTATGTCGTTGTCCTTATGTCGTGCTTTCAGTAGGTCGCGGAATGCTATGTTGGAGATTCTTATGCCGCATTTGTTAAGTCGCGTGCGTTGTTCTTTAGGTCGTTACTGTGTGTTTCTTTTATGTCGTTTGTTTTGTTAAGTCGTTTGTTTTGTAAGTCGCTTGTGTTGTAATTTTCTTATGTCGTGTGTTGAGTTGTAAATCTCTATAAATAGGGATGTGAGGTCATTTTGTAAAGTAGTTGAATTTTGGAATAAAATTTGTTTGTGTGCTTTGTGCCACTTGAAATTGGAAGTTGAGTGTGAGCTCCTTTCTCCATCTTTGGATATTCGAGTGCGCTCGAATCATCGATTTTGAAGCCGATTCACGGAATCTCGTGCGCGAGATCAACGTAGAAGAATCGTAGATCTTTTAACACGGTATCGTGCGCGATCAACGTGTTAGGGATAGCTAGAATCCGATATCTTCCGAGGTCAACGGATTTGGGCGTTCGGCATCATCAATCCATTGATTTTATATTGTTTCATCGAATCATTTATCGATTTGTTCGACACGAATACTTCAATTCGTCATCAAGTGTTATATCCGCTGCTTCAGTTTGGTATAAGAGCAAGGAAACGAACTTTTCCAAGTTCGTTGGATTTCAACTTTGCGTGATTTGAAGTTTGTGGAATTCGAATGTGAGTTTGCTTGTCCTTTTGTGTTCGTGAGACTTCAAACAAGTTGAGGAGTTTTGATTCGAGAATTTTTGGATCAAAGTGAAGTTTGAGTTTAGATCTGTTGAAGATTTGATCATGCCTCCGAGACGTGTTAACCGTCATGATAATGTTGCAGATTTGTATGGGAGTGAAGATCCTGAACAGATGGAACAACATATCGATGAAAGGTTCAATAAGGGTTACGAGAGAGTGGGGAGAATGATGTCTGACATGAATCGAAATCAAAGGAGAGTGTCGCAACATTATGATAGGGAAAGAAGATGACCATCTTTGTCGATAAATCGAGATCGTGGATTTCGAGACAATCATGATTATCGGAATGAAGAAAGAAGAGATTATCGTGGCTACGAGCATGAACCATATTGTGATTATGAAAGATGTCGAGTAGAGGAAAGAAGAAGTAGAGAGGACGCGCATGGACATAGAAGAGTCAATGTTCAGAATCGACATCGAAGCTCATCTAATTTTGAAGAAGATAGTTATGGTAGTAGTGTTCACTTTCGATATCCAGATCAAGGGCAAAATCGATATAGGAATGTTGAAGATAATGGTCATACACGGGAGTCAAGGATGGACACAGAAATTCCAAAATTCCGAGGTTGTCTACAAGTAGAGGAATTCTTTGATTGGTTATCAAAGGTTGAAAAGATTTTTAAACTCAACAACGTGTCTGAAGATCGTCAAGTTAAATTAGTTGCTACAAGACTGAGAGGAAGAGCTATGGATTGGTGGCAACAAACTAAATCAACCAGAGAGAGAATGGGACAATCCAAAGTTGTCACGTGGGATAAGATGAAAAGGATGATGAACGCAAATTTCTTACCCTACAATTATCAAGCTCGTATGAACCAACAGTTACAGAAGTTAAGTCAAGGGAGTCGAGGAGAGGGTGTGGTTACAAACTCTAGAAATCAAAATAAAGGTGTTAATTACATTATAAATGTTTCTAAGAGAGTCAACGAACCAGTTGTACATAGAATCACTAAGACAAATGTTGATGACCGAATTAAGCGCTATCATTATCAGGAGTCCGACCATAGAAGTATTGAATGTACGAAGCCCAAGAAGAAAGCCTTAGTTGTAGAAGAATGTGAAAACGAGGATATGGATGATTCTACTAAAAACGAGCTAGAAAAGGAAGAGGAACCGACTAGTCCATTATCTTTCAGCAAAAGTGTTGAAGAAGTGGAAGGTAGTGCTGAATCGTTGGTTAGGTATGAGGCAAGTGAAGAGCTTGAAATTCCTGAGAAGGATAAACCAATGACAGAAGAGTTTGAAGAGGTCGGTCCTACGGAATCATACGAAGAATTACCACCAAAGTTTGACAACGAAGATGAAGAGGTCGAGTTAGAGAACGATGAATGTAATTTATTGATGAGACTTTATTCAATGTCAAAGTATGTGGATGTAGAAGTTGATTACTTGAAATGACCCTCCTATTTCTACTCTAATTTCATAAGGAATTTTTTTTTTAAGGTAAAGAGGATATATAAATATATAGATATATCATCCATTGCAAATATAATTCTCAGGGTCAATATCTTTCTCCAATAAACCAAAATACATATCCAGGATCACAATAATCAACCAATATAAATATATCGGTACATTCACAAAGATAAGCACATACATGTGAGGATGTATATGCCTCTCTTGTTTGAATCAGAGTTCTGGAAAAACAAGAGGATGTTGGATTGCTAATTTTTTTTTTGACCAAACAATCCACTGGAAACATACACATTAGTCTGTTTATACTAACTAAGAAGTAATCAAGTAATAATCAGTAGTAAACAAGCTTTTAATATAGATGTTTGTGTTAAGTTCTGAATAGTGACAAAATCAAGCTAAAAAGAAGTGGATCCTAGGTGAACACAAGCAACATCTAGGCGTAATGGAAACGCGCCTAACTTATACACAAGAGATCACGAGTTCGAGTACTATGCTGGTTGGTTCAAACACAATTTTTGTTTTTTTTTTCATTTTTCTTCTGTGCAGTTTGGAATCTGTTATCTACCTATCTGCACATATATATATATATATATTTTATTTTTGCCTAAATTCCATCATACAAAACAATAATTCTTGCTTAATCATTTTTGAAACCCATCCCTATAACTTGGAAGGCTTCAGGATGGATATGGATTAAGAGTATGGTTCTTGGGTTTTGAGGATGATAAAAGTGTTTATCATTATTCATGTTTGTATTTCTTCTTATAAGATCTGTCTGGTATTTAAAATGCATTTGGTTAAAATCTGAGTGAAATTCAGATTCCTATTACAAGTGCAAAGGAAAAGGTGTGTTGATATTTGCACAAAACATGTTTATGTGCATATATAACTGCAACTATTTGAATCTGGCTTCCATCTACCTTATTACAGATCCTTTCTTTAATTAAAAATAGGACATGAAACATTTGTATGGAGCAAGTTTAATTATGGAAACCTTGCAGCCATATAAAGCATTCAACCTATGCCTATTCCTTTTGTATACATATGCCATAGTAGGAAATAAAACCATTTAATTTTCTGAAAATCAACTGTCCTGATTTTCCAAAAACTTAAATCTTTTCTAAAGATTCATGATTGACTAATGCATTTATAAAATGTAATCATTCAATTTTAACATGGTGTTCTTGCTAAATTCACTTACAAGATTTGATCAAAATCCTTTTAAAACATAACAGATATTTAACTTAATTCCTAGATTCCAGATACAAGTCAATCTTTTAACAAAATACCTAACAAAATAACCATCCAATGTTCAACACTTAATACAAATAGCAATTTAAATTGTCAATACATGCAGATTTCAACATTTAGGCTCTTATCTAACTAAGTTTAGCATGCTATATCTTCTTCTCAAGGCCTTGCTCCTACTCCTATTTAGTTGCTGCAATCCCTGAAAAAGCATTCGAAACTGCCTCATTTTAAATGAGACACCCCAGATGCCATTAGCACACTAGGGTCAGACACATGTCTGGTATGAGAAAATTCACAAAAGCAATTTGTTGATTAAGTTAAAATCAAGTTAAGTACATATACATAAGGTTCTGTCCTTTGGAATCAGGTAAATACTTATGTGCATGCTCTGTGTCATTGTGCATGTGCACACTTTAACTTTCTTTCCAGAGACTACACATATGAATATAGCACATACATTCAAGCATACAACTCAATCATAGACAAACAATCATTCATACCAAACAGGAAAATGACTAATATGAGTTAAATCATTTATTCAATACTCATATTTCAAATCTGGGAAAAACTCTAGTTTTCTCATCTGCTCAAGTATTATTTCCTTGGTATATTTATCTATCCTTGGTCTCATCTGCAATATTTATGAATCAATGGACACACTGTAATGAACTAATTCACTCCATTACACAAAGATCTCAGGACTTAAACAAGCCATGTGTCAACTTATGTTACTCAAGCACACAAGTCATTCCTGCAGTGTTCTTGACCCCAATTTCCTAATCAGATTTTAGTTAATAATAACCCCTTTTGATTGTTCATGACAAAACCATTCAGTGATCCAATAACTGAAAACACCTATATCATGATATCTCATATTATTCATGGCCATACAGAAACAACAAGCAAACAACCATTGGTGACTACAAAATAAGGTTCTGTATATATATATATATATAGATATTCATCCTGGTATATTTTTCTTTAAAGGAGTTTAGGCAGCTAACATTGGTTTATGGCTTCTGGGGGAGTTTGTTTTCTTTTTTTTTTTTGCAAACATTGCTGCTTGAGTTAAACTCAGAATAATTCTGGTTTCACTGAATCACAAAATTTTGTTTGCTATGCATTTTATTGAATCAGGAGCATCAGCACATAGGCAACCCTATTGCACCCCTAATTCCTTTCTATTTCAAGCCTCAGCACTTATACATGAGTATATTGCAGCTCAACATTATTTACATCTTTCTGGGTTGAGCCAAAACCAATACTACTTGCCTATTCTCAACATTTTATTTTCTGGGTATTTGTTTATATCCCTAAACATTAACATATCAGAGATCTGAGTGTATAAACCAGATTTGTATACCAACAACACATGAAACTTTGTTATAATAAAACAAGTAATCAACCAAAGAAAATCAAAACATTTTCAGATTTAAATTCACAATAAACATTCATATATGAAAATACTCTTTTAAGAAAATACTTTTAACTAGCTGCCTACATTAGGACTTATTGCCTTAGATTTTTGAGTGAGTTTCCTCACCTAGCTCTCTCCTTTGTTTCCTTAATTAATTGATGAGCTCCTGCCCTTATCCTCAAGCTCTCTTTCTTCCCTTGTCTTATGATTTCTGTGGTATTGTTTTTCTTCTTTTTTTTTCAAAATTCTTTTCTGAGGAGAAGAGGAGGCTGCTGCATATACATGTATATATATATGCAGGGTCTCTCTCTTAGGGTTTTGGGATTGGCTAAGTCCATTTTTGCCCACCAGAAAGATCATGTTATCTGCATTTTAAACCCAAAGTTTTACCCCTTCCCGGCTTAATTTGGGTGAAGAGAAAAGTGGTTACACATTTTTTTCAGAAATTTGCTTTTCAGAAAATACTTTTCCCCCTTGTCTACAATCATGCTAAAAATGTGACTTGGTTTTGTTATTTATTAATTACTCTTTTCTAATTCTGCCTATACCAAGAACTTCTCTGTTTTATCTTATTTTCCTATTTTTAGCTTTCATGTAAATGGTATGTACTTCCTTCATTTATTTATAAGAGAATTATTCCTTTTTATATCTCCATTCTTTTCATTTCTGCTTATATTAAAATGTGTCTGTATATTTTATTTCACTAGTTTAAACTCTAGTATTTTATTAACACATATATATTTGTATATAAGTCTTTCTGAAACAATTAGCATACCCTCCTATATATCCCTACATCATTCTATACTGACACACACACACATACACATGTACACTCAACAATATTCAGTAGCATACATATATATATTTACTCATGCATACTACTTTTAAGAATTTAATCTACATATATATATATATATACATATATATATATATATTTCCATACACATCAATATGTATGTATTCTTGGAGTTCAGGGTTTTAGCTTATATTCATGTGCATTTCCTGTGCACTCATGTACACACACTGATACACTATCAAGCTATATCAATTCCTCCTTTAAAAATTATTTAAAAATTATTTTAAATTCATTTATATTTTCAGGATAAATTCCTAAAATCTTGGGTCATTACATACACCCCTCCTTTTAGAAATTGTGTCCCACAATTTTCCTAAGCTTAAAATAAATTTTAAACTTAATTCAGAGAACAAATATATTCCCTACCAAATAGATTCTTAGTTCTATACTAACTAAAAATATATTCATCCAAAATAAAGAAAACAATCAAAAATCAGAATTACCTTAATCTGAAAATAGCTTAGGATAATTCATCCTAACCTTGTCTTCTAATTCCCATGTGCAATCACTAGGATCTAGACTCCACTGTACCTTCACAAGTTTCAGGGATTTATTCCTCAACTTCTTCACATCTTTTGCCAAGATTCCCACTGGATCCTTTTCATAAATCAAATTAGGATTTATCTGCACTTGGGTTGGGGTTTCAAGAATTTCTGCCTTGTCATGGACCCACCTTCTCAATTGTGATACATGAAAAACATCATGTATACCTTGCATGTTTTCTGGTAATTCCAACCTATATGCCAAGGGACCAATTCTCTCCAGAATTTTGTATGGTCCAATATATCTTGGGGTTAATTTGCCTTGTTTTCCAAACCTCAGCACATTTTTCATGGGTGAGATTTTGATGAAAACAAAATTTCCCACTTCATATTCTACCTGCCTCCTTCTCATGTCTGCAAATTTCTTTTGCCTATCTTGAGCTGCTGTCATTCTTCTTCTTATCAACTCAATTTTCTCCTTGGTTTCTTGTATGTACTCAGGTCCTAAAATAGACCTTTCTCCTGCTTCTACCCAGCAAACAGGTGACAAGCAGGGTTTACCATATAAGGCTTCAAATGGAGCCATTCCTATGGTGCTTTGGTAGCTGTTGTTGTATGTAAATTCAACTAGATGAAGATAATCTTCCCAGTTGCCCCCAAAATCCAGTATACATGCCCTCAACATGTCCTCCAAAACTTTGTTTACCACCTCAGTCTGCCCATCTGATTGAGGATGGTAGGCAGTACTTAAACATAGTTCACTTCCCATTGCTTCTTGAAAGCTTCTCCAGAATTTTGAAGTGAAGATGGTATCCCTATCACTCACAATGGTTTTGGGAATGCCATGTAACCTTACCACTTCTTTTATAAAAATTTGAGCTAGTTTTGGTGCTGTTCTTTCTGACTTGACTGGGATGAAGTGTGCTACCTTGGTTAGCCTATCAACTATCACCCATATGCTTGTATTACCTCTCTTAGATCTAGGCAGTCCATCTATGAAGTCCATAGATATGTCTTCCCACTTCCACTGTGGTACACTAAGAGGTTGCATCAACCCTGATGGTCTTTGAGTTTCAGCCTTGACTTGTTGGCAAGTCATACATTTGGCAATGTACTTGGCTATATCAGATTTCATCCCCTTCCACCAGAAGTCTCTTTTCAAATTTTGATACATTTTTGTGTTACCTGGGTGAATGGAGTATTTACTTCTGTGATATTCATTCAATATCTCCTTCTTCAATTCTATGTCCTCTGGTACACACATCCTATTCTGGTATCTCACATAACCATCTTTATCAATGTGGTGATTCATTACTTCCTCCCCTCTTGAGAGGAGCATTCTCTTCTCCAATAAGTGAGCATCTTGTTCTTGCATTTTTCCTACCTTCAGAATCAAGTCTGGTTGAAGTGTCATTAAGCTTAACTTCCCTTTATCTTCTTGTGCACCATGCATCTGCACACAACCATTCTCCTCAATCTCTAACTCAGTTAGCAAAGACAAATCTTTAAATTCTGCTATCATCATCATAGCCAATTTAGCATGCTGTCTACTTAGAGCATCTGCAACTTCGTTTGCTTTGCCTGGTGTATAGAGTATGTCAAAATCATAGGCAGCTAAGAACTCCACCCATCTATGTTGCCTCATGTTCAAATCTTTTTGTGAAAACAAATATTTTAGAGACTTGTGGTCAGTGTAGAGTTCAAACTTTGTGCCCAATAAATAATGTCTCCAAAGTTTTAAAGCATATATCACAGCTGCTAATTCGAGATCATGTGTGGCATACCTTACTTCATGGGGTTTAAGTTGTCTGGATGCATATGCAATGACTTGGCCTTGTTGCATCAACACTGCACCTAAGCCAAATCCACTAGCATCAGTGTATACCACTAATTCTTCATTTCCATGTGGTACCTTTAGAATTGGAGCATTCACCAATGCCTCCTTCAATTGTTCAAAAGACTTTTCACATTTTTCTGACCAAACAAAAGCTTGGTTCTTCCTGGTTAGGTTAGTGAGTGGTGTAGAAATTTTTGAAAAATCTTTTATAAACCTTCTATAATACCCTGCCATCCCCATAAATGACCTCACTTCACTCACAGTGCTTGGCCTCTTCCATGCTTGGATAGCCACTACTTTATTGGGGTTCACAGAAATTCCTTTGGCAGATATAACATGGCCAAGAAAATGTACTTCCTCTTTCCAAAACACACATTTTGAAAATTTTGCCTTTAAATCTTTTTCCCTTAATCTAGACAAAACCAGGTGCAAATGATGCTTATGTTCTTCCACTGTCTTGGAATAAATCAAAATGTCATCTATGAAAATAAGCACAAACTTGTCTAAACAATCTCTAAAGGTTCTGTTCATTAAATCTACAAAGTAAGATGGTGCATTGGTCAAGCCAAATGGCATAACCAAAAATTCATACAACCCATACCTAGTGTTAAAGGCAGTGTACTTGATGCTTGATTCTTCCACCTTCATTTGATGAAAACCAGATGCTAAGTCTAGTCTAGAAAATACTTTTGCCCCTGCTAATTGATCAAAAAGATCATCTATTCTTGGCAATGGGTATTTATTTTTAATAGTTACTTTGTTTAATTCTCTATAATCTATGCAGAGTCTTAAGGAGCCACCTTGCTTCTTAACAAATACCACTGGTGCTCCCCAGCAAGAATTACTTGGTCTTATAAAACCCTTTTCTTCCAATTCTTCTAACTGTTTCTTTAATTCTTTTAGTTCATTTGGCCCCATTCTAGTTGGCTTTTTAATCACTGGGCTTGCTCCTGGAACTAGATTGATCTGGAATTCTACTGGTCTATGGTGTGGAATACCCTTGACCTCACCAAACACATCCAAATATTCATTGACTATGGGAATTTCTTCAATGGTTAGTTCACTAAAATCTTTTTCTGAGTCAACTAAATGATATAGTTTTCCTTCCTTAGCTACTTCACATAAAACTGTGATTCTCTGGCCTCTAGAATTTTGCAATGATATGGTGGATGAGTCTAAATTAATTATGGCTTTAAATTGCCTTAACCAGTCTACCCCCAATATAACACCTATATTTGGGTAATTCAAAACATATAAATTGGAAATAAAAATATTTCCTCCTATGTTTAATTCCACATCCACACAAATCATATTTAAAACACTAGAACTCCCCAATGGACTGTGTATATGCAATGGGGTTTCAACTAATATGCAATTCAGTTTTAGCATTTTAACCAATTCATAAGAAATTAAGGAGTGAGTTGCCCCAGTATCATATATTACTGTTATGGGTATGGTACAAATAAGTAATGTACCTTCCACTTGGCTATGGTTCACAGTGTTACTTTCCACTGTGGCTTTGCCTTTCCCTTCCAAATTTGCCAATTTGCCTTGCTGTTTATACTCAGGACAATTCCTCTTCATATGCCCCTCTTTCCCACATAGATAGCATTTGAAAGCTCCTCCTTTCAATTCTGGACATCTTGGTTTGATATGCCCTTCCTTTCCACACTGATGGCACACAATTTTCTTCTTGTCTTCCTTAGCTTTGACATCTCCAGTGCTTTTGTTACTAGCCTCTTCTTTCTTCTTATCATAAGGGTGATACCTCCCCTTACCTTTCTTGTTATTATTGCTCTTAAAATTTCTGAACTTCTCCCTTTCCTTGTCATGCTGCTCCAACCTCAAAGCTAAGTCTATCACATGATCAAAAGTCTTGTCTGCATAGGGTAACATGGCTCTGCTAAGTCCTGGGTTCAGACCTTTTATGTACCTATCATTTTTGGATGCCTCATCTGCCACAAGCATTGCTCCATATGTGGAAAGCCCCTCAAACTTTTGAGTGTATTCTGTGACAGTCATGGTTCCTTGTCTAAGTCTAATGAATTCTTCTAGCAAGGTAGTCTTTGCTGATGCTGGTACAAACCTTGCTTCCAACATCTCTTTGAATTGATTCCAAGTGATTTCATTCTCATTCCTTCCTGCTATGATTACTTCCCACCAGCCTAAAGCTACTCCTTTTAGCTGTCTTGAAGCCACTTGCCTCTTTCTTTGATCATCAAGTTGCATGTCATTGAAAATTCTTTCCAATGTTCTCAACCATGTTTGAATTTCCATGACACTCTCTGTCCCTTCAAAGCTTTTGCCTCCTAAATGAGTATATGTCTTAAGTAATTTTGAGAGTTCTTCATAGGGATTTTCTTGCCTTTGTCCTGCCCCATCCCTAAATGCTCTCACCAAGTCTTGCAGATTGACCATTGGTGGTGCATGGGAAGATCCTGCTCCCTGATTGGGTGGTCTCCCTACCATAGTTTGCTAATAATAATTTACATAGCTGGTTAGTTTGATATTTAGTTCCTTTTAATTTTATTTTTATCTAAGAACTTGATCCTTACTTCTCCTATGTTAAATAACATAGCTCTGATACCAACTGAAATGACCCTTCTATTTCTACTCTAATTTCATAAGGAATTTTTTTTAAGGTAAAGAGGATATATAAATATATAGATATATCATCCATTGCAAATATAATTCTCAGGGTCAATATCTTTCTCCAATAAACCAAAATACATATCCAGGATCACAATAATCAACCAATATAAATATATCGGTACATTCACAAAGATAAGCACATACATGTGAGGATGTATATGCCTCTCTTGTTTGAATCAGAGTTCTGGAAAAACAAGAGGATGTTGGATTGCTAATTTTTTTTTTGACCAAACAATCCACTGGAAACATACACATTAGTCTGTTTATACTAACTAAGAAGTAATCAAGTAATAATCAGTAGTAAACAAGCTTTTAATATAGATGTTTGTGTTAAGTTCTGAATAGTGACAAAATCAAGCTAAAAAGAAGTGGATCCTAGGTGAACACAAGCAACATCTAGGCGTAATGGAAACGCGCCTAACTTATACACAAGAGATCACGAGTTCGAGTACTATGCTGGTTGGTTCAAACACAATTTTTTTTTTTTTTTTCATTTTTCTTCTGTGCAGTTTGGAATCTGTTATCTACCTATCTGCACATATATATATATATATATATATTTTATTTTTGCCTAAATTCCATCATACAAAACAATAATTCTTGCTTAATCATTTTTGAAACCCATCCCTATAACTTGGAAGGCTTCAGGATGGATATGGATTAAGAGTATGGTTCTTGGGTTTTGAGGATGATAAAAGTGTTTATCATTATTCATGTTTGTATTTCTTCTTATAAGATCTGTCTGGTATTTAAAATGCATTTGGTTAAAATCTGAGTGAAATTCATATTCCTATTACAAGTGCAAAGGAAAAGGTGTGTTGATATTTGCACAAAACATGTTTATGTGCATATATAACTGCAACTATTTGAATCTGGCTTCCATCTACCTTATTACAGATCCTTTCTTTAATTAAAAATAGGACATGAAACATTTGTATGGAGCAAGTTTAATTATGGAAACCTTGCAGCCATATAAAGCATTCAACCTATGCCTATTCCTTTTGTATACATATGCCATAGTAGGAAATAAAACCATTTAATTTTCTGAAAATCAACTGTCCTGATTTTCCAAAAACTTAAATCTTTTCTAAAGATTCATGATTGACTAATGCATTTATAAAATGTAATCATTCAATTTTAACATGGTGTTCTTGCTAAATTCACTTACAAGATTTGATCAAAATCCTTTTAAAACATAACAGATATTTAACTTAATTCCTAGATTCCAGATACAAGTCAATCTTTTAACAAAATACCTAACAAAATAACCATCCAATGTTCAACACTTAATACAAATAGCAATTTAAATTGTCAATACATGCAGATTTCAACATTTAGGCTCTTATCTAACTAAGTTTAGCATGCTATATCTTCTTCTCAAGGCCTTGCTCCTACTCCTATTTAGTTGCTGCAATCCCTGAAAAAGCATTCGAAACTGTCTCATTTTAAATGAGACACCCCAGATGCCATTAGCACACTAGGGTCAGACACATGTCTGGTATGAGAAAATTCACAAAAGCAATTTGTTGATTAAGTTAAAATCAAGTTAAGTACATATACATAAGGTTCTGTCCTTTGGAATCAGGTAAATACTTATGTGCATGCTCTGTGTCATTGTGCATGTGCACACTTTAACTTTCTTTCCAGAGACTACACATATGAATATAGCACATACATTCAAGCATACAACTCAATCATAGACAAACAATCATTCATACCAAACAGGAAAATGACTAATATGAGTTAAATCATTTATTCAATACTCATATTTCAAATCTGGGAAAAACTCTAGTTTTCTCATCTGCTCAAGTATTATTTCCTTGGTATATTTATCTATCCTTGGTCTCATCTGCAATATTTATGAATCAATGGACACACTGTAATGAACTAATTCACTCCATTACACAAAGATCTCAGGACTTAAACAAGCCATGTGTCAACTTATGTTACTCAAGCACACAAGTCATTCCTGCAGTGTTCTTGACCCCAATTTCCTAATCAGATTTTAGTTAATAATAACCCCTTTTGATTGTTCATGACAAAACCATTCAGTGATCCAATAACTGAAAACACCTATATCATGGTATCTCATATTATTCATGGCCATACAGAAACAACAAGCAAACAACCATTGGTGACTAAAAAATAAGGTTCTGTATATATATATATAGATATTCATCCTGGTATATTTTTCTTTAAAGGAGTTTAGGCAGCTAACATTGGTTTATGGCTTCTGGGGGAGTTTGTTTTCTTTTTCTTTTTTTTGCAAACATTGGTGCTTGAGTTAAACTCAGAATAATTCTGGTTTCACTGAATCACAAAATTTTGTTTGCTATGCATTTTATTGAATCAGGAGCATCAGCACATAGGCAACCCTATTGCACCCCTAATTCCTTTCTATTTCAAGCCTCGGCACTTATACATGAGTATATTGCAGCTCAACATTATTTACATCTTTCTGGGTTGAGCCAAAACCAATACTACTTGCCTATTCTCAACATTTTATTTTCTGGGTATTTGTTTATATCCCTAAACATTAACATATCAGAGATCTGAGTGTATAAACCAGATTTGTATACCAACAACACATGAAACTTTGTTATAATAAAACAAGTAATCAACCAAAGAAAATCAAAACATTTTCAGATTTAAATTCACAATAAACATTCATATATGAAAATACTCTTTTAAGAAAATACTTTTAACTGGCTGCCTACATTAGGACTTATTGCCTTAGATTTTTGAGTGAGTTTCCTCACCTAGCTCTCTCCTTTGTTTCCTTAATTAATTGATGAGCTCCTGCCCTTATCATCAAGCTCTCTTTCTTCCCTTGTCTTATGATTTCTGTGGTATTGTTTTTCTTCTTTTTTTTTCAAAATTCTTTTCTGAGGAGAAGAGGAGGCTGCTGCATATACATGTATATATATATGCAGGGTCTCTCTCTTAGGGTTTTGGGTATTGGCTAAGTCCATTTTTGCCCACCAGAAAGATCATGTTATCTGCATTTTAAACCCAAAGTTTTACCCCTTCCCGGCTTAATTTGGGTGAAGAGAAAAGTGGTTACACATTTTTTTCAGAAATTTGCTTTTCAGAAAATACTTTTCCCCCTTGTCTACAATCATGCTAAAAATGTGACTTGGTTTTGTTATTTATTAATTACTCTTTTCTAATTCTGCCTATACCAAGAACTTCTCTGTTTTATCTTATTTTCCTATTTTTAGCTTTCATGTAAATGGTATGTACTTCCTTCATTTATTTATAAGAGAATTATTCCTTTTTATATCTCCATTCTTTTCATTTCTGCTTATATTAAAATGTGTCTGTATATTTTATTTCACTAGTTTAAACTCTAGTATTTTATTAACACATATATATTTGTATATAAGTCTTTCTGAAACAATTAGCATACCCTCCTATATATCCCTACATCATTCTATACTGACACACACACACATACACATGTACACTCAACAATATTCAGTAGCATACATATATATATTTACTCATGCATACTACTTTTAAGAATTTAATCTACATATATATATATACATATATATATATATATATGTATTTCCATACACATCAATATGTATGTATTCTTGGAGTTCAGGGTTTTAGCTTATATTCATGTGCATTTCCTGTGCACTCATGTACACACACTGATACACTATCAAGCTATATCAATTCCTCCTTTAAAATTTATTTAAAAATTATTTTAAATTCATTTATATTTTCAGGATAAATTCCTAAAATCTTGGGTCATTACATTACTCTTCACTGCCAAAGATTGATGTCGATAGTATGGAAGAAGAAATTGTGTTCGGAGTTGAGGGAAATAACTTGATGATGAAGGATTCTTGTTTAACACCTGAGCTTATGGATGAGAGCCAGCCAAGTGTAAATTCCTTACTTTCCGAAAAGGCCGAACAAAGTGAAACAGAAGAGAAGACAGAATCAGATAGTTTATTATCTTTGAAAGAGTTTGTCAATAAAATGAGAGATAGTGATGAATTATCAATGTTGATGGAATCTAGAGAAAGTTCTGATTTTGAGAATCATGAAAAGGTTGAAGTATTTGAAGAGTTTAAAGATGAGATTTATGAGGAACTACCTGAAGAAACTAGTCTGGTATTTTTGGAAGAGTCTGTTGAAAAGGTGAAAAATAATAATGAATTGTTTGTGATGACCAGGCAAGGAATAAGTAAAGACCTTGATGTTTTTGAGGAAGTTGGATCAGAATTCGACGAGTCTGAAGTCGAATATCCTAAAGAATTACCCAAAGAGTTACCACCACTACAGGACATCCAGTATCAAACTAAACTAGTACCAGATGCTATTTTACTGTGGGGATCGTATGATCTTGTGAATCTGAAAGAACAGGAAGAGTTGAAAAGACAGGATGAAGAGAATGATTGTCAGTTGGAGTTGCTTGATCATGTCCGCACTGCTGACGTTGTCAACGTCAAATGCTTGGAATCGTTTCATGAAAATAAACATGTCAAAGAAGAAAATAGTGGGAATTCATTTCAGTCAGGGGAAATTGTGGCAACCCATCAAGGGAAGAGTCTAAACGATGATAGACCTGAACGAGATAAGGAAAGACAAGAATCTGGGCATGAGTCATCACACTCCTTCAGTCGTGACTTCCTAAGTCGCTCCGCGATTTTAAAATTCCTTATATTGTCTTGCATTTTTGTCACGTTTTGGTTCTATATCACACCGTCCCATTGGCACAAGCATCATGATGTCATCTCTCTCAGATCACTTCCTTATGTCGCCTGCCTAATGCCACGTCTAATTTATGCCATGCGTTCCTTATGGCGAGATGCATCTTCAAAGGGTCAAGACAAGATCAATCTCAAGAGTGGTTATCACCAGAACCGCACCAGACCAGATAATGAATGGAAGACAGCGTCTCGAAGAAGAAGAAAGTGTGAATTCGGGACGAATTCTTTTCAACCAGGGGAGGATGATGCAGTGCGCAAATCCAGAATCACGAAACATAAGTCGCGAACAAGCAGATTCCCTAAATCGCGAAACATACCTTAAGCCGAAGCTCCAGAATTCATTAGATCGCGATCGTTCCTGAAGTCCTTAAGTCGCAAGTCCTCCTCCTTATGTCGCGAGCTTCCCTATATCGCACTCCAGCCTAGGTCGTTGAATTCCTAAATCGTGAATGACCTAACCCTAAGTCGTTCCTCCATAGGTCGCTTTTCTTTAGGTCGCGAACGAGGCTTGAATCGCGAACGACATAACCAAGAATTCTGTAAGTCGCTGAAATGAAGGTCGCGAAACCCTTATGCCGCTCCAGCTAAGTCGCACCAGATTTCCAAAGCAGCATTTCCTTATGTCGCGAACTCCAGTTAGGTCGCGCCATTTCTTCGGCCGCGAACGAGCTGAAGTCTTATATCATTGTTTCCTTATGCCGTTCTTTCAGTAGGTCGCGGAATGCTATGTTGGAGAGTCTTATGCCGCATTTGTTAAGTGGCGTGCGTTGTTCTTTAGGTCGTTACTGTGTGTTTCTTTTATGTCGTTTGTTTCGTTAAGTCGTTTGTTTTATAAGTCGCTTGTGTTGTAATTTTCTTAAGTCGTGTGTTGAGTTATAAGTCTCTATAAATAGGGATGTGAGGTCATTTTGTAAAGTAGTTGAATTTTGGAATAAAATTTGTTTGTGTGCTTTGTGCCACTTGAAATTGGAAGTTGAGTGTGAGCTCCTTTCTCCATCTTCGGATATTCGAGTGCGCTCGAATCATCGATTTTGAAATCGATTCACGGAATCTCGTGCGCGAGATCAACGTAGAAGAATCGTAGATCTTTTAACACGGTATCGTGCGCGATCAACGTGGTAGGGATAGCTAGAATCCAGTATCTTCCGAGATCAATGGATTTGGGCGTTCGACATCATCAATCCATCGATTTTATATTGTTTCATCGAATCGTTTATCGATTTGTTCGACACGAATACTTCAATTCGTCGTCAAGTGTTATATCCGCTGCGTCAAATAGGAATAAATAAATAATGCAGCGGAACAACATGATGCGGTGGAGTAATACTAATAATATAATATACAAATCTTCGTCTTCGTCCGCCAAAGTAAAATGGTCTTCAATAAGCTGAAAAGCTCAGGCTGACCCGAGTGTAATGAAAAGACAAAACACTCGAGTTAGAACTAAAAGATCTTATGTAAGTTAAATCAAAATAAAATAAATATGAGTGTAACGGCTTTAGAGATATTTATGGGATTTTACATCTCTTATCCTATGTCTAACATGCGTGCACTAACTTAAGAGATGTTCGGGATTCCATCTCCTAAGGATCCGTTAAACTATGTACATAATAGTACAATACGCTATTATAATATGTCTACAGTAAAGTAAAGTATTAAAATAGCATTAAGACGTTACCCTTATCCCCCTTAACACATTTTATATAAATGTCGTAGTCTATACAGTACTGTAAACTCCACCGTAAACTGGTGGGCTATCAGGGAGCACTCCATAGGTACGACACAAACCAAACTCGTAATGGGCTCGATAAGGCATATGAAAAGGCACGTGAGGCAAGGCCCAGGGCAGGATACTACCGTTTTGCGGATTCAGACTAGTGGTAACGCATAGCAGCCACTACCGTCCACCTCGGAAAACACTTCAAAAATCGAATCGAAGGGTGGCCACCAAATCAATCACAAAGTAATAAATATGGTATCGAAGAAATGTGCCCGATAGGGGGTGCGACCCCACTTGGCCCAGCATGGCTCCTGTTTTAGTCACATCAAGTTGACCCGAGGGGGTCAGGGCTGCGTTCATACCTCATACAGAATCGTTCGCTAAACATCCTACTTCGTTCTGGATTCACCACCACGTGTTAAAGTGGTTTTTGGTATTAGCAAAGAGTATGACAATATCCGATCCCGGTCTCTTTAACAACCAAATGCTTATTTCACACCGGTGGGTTCATTTACGTTTCCAAACCAATTTATATTTGATATCAAAATATCATATTCCCTGAAAAATCATATCACTTTCGAAATCATATTCATTTCAAAAAATAAAACAACAAAATAGGTTAAACACTCATATCAAAATATTGCCTTTAAATCAATTAAATCTAAATCATAACAGTTCCAACTTTAACATTTTGAATATTGAAAGTAGTTTATATATTGGAATAGTTATACATTTAAAACTAATTTATATGTTTAAAAATAGATTATAGATTAAAATAGTATATATTTAGAAATAGTTTATATATTAAAATAGGTTATATGTATTAAAAGTTGATGTATTAGAAATAGTTTATAATAGTTTAAAATAGTTTAAAATAGTTTTAAGAGTTTAAAATAGTTTAATAGTTTAATAGTTAAAATAGTTTAAGGATTTTAAAACAGTTAAAGTAGTTTAATATAAAATGGTTTGATTATTGGAAATGGTTTATATAGTAAATAGTTTAAAAATATAATTAATCTAAATTTTAAAATAATAAATTTTTTAAACAGTTTATATTAAAATAATGAATTGAAAATAATATCAAATTAAACTATTTCTTGCATTTCAATAAATCTGGACCATATCAGGATTTCAAATCAACAAAACTCAATTTTAAATCTTTCAATTCAAATTATCATTAAAACCATTTTAATTTATATCGATTTCAAATCCATGTTTGAACCACAAATTCTAAACCACTTCATATTCAATAGATTTCAAAGTTTAGATATTCAAACGTTTATAATAACTCAATTTTGATAAATTTCATTTATATTTCAAAATTCAATTTTAAAATTTCAATTTAAATTCAGTAAACAATTCATTTAAACTAATTTCAATTTCAACATTTCAAAATCTTGAATTATAAAATAATTAAATTCATATAAATCAAATTTTATTTCATAATATCATTTAACTGGATTCAAAAAGATCAAGGATTTAAAATCATTTAATTTAACCAATCCGGTGTTTGTATATATCATTTCAACCCACAATCCCGAGTTAAAATTCAAAATCCATAAAATCGCTAGAGTTTATCATTTCAACCCATAACGATTTTTCCCTAATCTATAAGACTATTCGGTTATGTATCATTTCAACCCATAATGATTTTCCTAACAATAACTAAGGGAACTTGCCGTGGGATAACAACATATAAAATAAATATAACATCCAATCATCCAAAATGTCAACACTTAAGCATCCATCACAATCACCATTCAAATCAACCAATAATTCGCATCAATTAAATGGCTATCATTTTCAGGTATTCAATTAACAAATTATAATTCAATATTAAATTAAACAGTAATTAAATTCAGTATAAATTCAAATTTAACAGGAATGACAATTTAAATATACCAAACAGCAATCAATCAATTTCTAATCACATCATAAATCTAATTTAACTAACATAAGATGGTTTACTAGTTGTGAGTGGGTTAAAACACCCACTTTGATTTATCGTCGATTTAAAATCCAAAATTAGCCCAAAAATTTAACAGTCTCAGAATGTAGCCAAACCAGTTCCATAATGTCCGGAATTTCGATATGATCGCAATGGAGAAAACCACGCATGAATCCGAGCTAGTATGCTAAAGTTATGATAGTTAGAACAATTGAATAATTTAATTTAATTTAAATAAAAACAAAGGCAAATCAGTAATTACCTTCACATCTAACCCTAACCCTAAATAACACAGCCTCTATCATGAACGAGCAGCCGCCAACTTCGCATGCCTACAGTGCCCCCTTCCGACCAAGCGCCCACGATCAGACATCACCTCGAGCCTCGCGATGTCAGGCCGACCACGCCAGAACCCACCTGGACTCCTCCGCGTCGCCACGATAGCCTCCACCTGCACGTGGCCGCCGCCACTTCCTAGGCCAATTATGGAGAACTCTGACACCAATACGACCCACGAACACCACCAAAGGGACCTGCTCTCCATCCCCTTCCAAACGCCGCTTCCTGATCGTCAAACGATTGAAGATCCACCATTGGATCGTAAACCCTTGAAATTGATGGCTGAGAAAGATCATCGATTTCTGGAAAAATGATGATTCGAATCGAAAACCAAACTGCTGCAGTAGATTTTGCTCATCAAGAACTTTCCAACGATATATAATATGACATATTTTTGAGGAGTTTGCGATTTGAATTTGAATTAGGGTTTTGGATCCGCAACCATTGGAAGGAAGAAGAAGCTGATAGATTGAATAGACAGATTGGTACAGAAATAAGAAAGGCTACTAGGGTTTCAGAAAAGAAATCTATTTATATGGACAAAGATAGATAAGAATGAATGGACATATCGAATTCGTTCGAAACGATAACACGAACCAAAAGCCCGTTCCGCTTCCAAAACGAAAGTGGGTCATCCCATATATCAAAATATACGTTTTCGATGTTTTTAAACTCAATGGAACTAGTTTTAAACCCAAATTCTATTGTATACAGAATTTAGCTTTTAAAATTAGATTATATTTATTTAAATCCTTTTAATTGATTTCTACGCGTTTCGAGCCTGCACGATCAAACGACAAGTCTGATCGCTACGAAACTTGAAATCCTATAATAATTTACTGTTATGGATCCGATGAAACTAGTTTCATCGAAATCCGAGACAGTGGCCAAAATGGCTAATTTTCACGTCAATTAAATAAATTATTATTAAATTGGTTTTAATCACTTTTCAATTCAAATTTAAAAGTTAACAATTTTATCATTCTTGATTACAAAGAATTTAATAACCTTTTAAAAATAAATCTTCCTTATTAAACCTAAGATTTAAATATTACACTAATTACAGCGTTCAATTATAGCGGTAATAAATTCATTAATTATAATTTTAAAATTCCAATAAATTCACTTATTTTGATTTCACTCTTATTATTTAATCAATTATTACCTTATGAATATAATTAACGTTAGTTTACATTTTATTACATTCATATTTTACAGTTATCAACTTTTACCATATTAACTGCAATAGTTAATTACATTAATTTTCATTGATTTCCAAATCAATTTCAACGGATTAAATAATAAGACGGTAAATAAGCAATTGTTACTTTTACGTAATTTAATCACATTTATAAGTTTATTATTTACAACAAGATTATAAATTTACGTACAAATAATTGATTTCACATTATACACTAAAACCAATTAAATAAAATAACTTAAAATTTCATTATTAATACAACATTGAATTTATTTCCTTATTTACAATTGTCACAACATTAAAAAAACATTATTTAATCATATTCAAATTATTTTTCTTATTAATAAATCATAAATTTTATTTCTTACAACATTAAATTTCAAAATCTTATTTAATTTAATATTTTAATTATAAAAAATTACGGGTCGTTACACTCTCCCCCACTCAAAACTTTTCATCCTCGAAAATTGAAGATGGAATTAAGAACTAATATATTTTTATTCAAAATAATCAATTTATAAACACTTTAAACTTACATAATTAAGTATTTTAAATAAAATTTATAAACTTATAAACAGTTAAATCTTCCATATCCAAGTTTAATAAAAGTTTGAAAATATTTCACTTTCACAAAATTTTCTAAGTCCCAAATTCACAAAAAAATTCGGCTGAGCCTCCTTTGTACGGATAGGTCTGGAAAAATAAGAATATCAATAATAACAATATATATATATATATATATATCATATTTCAAAAATAAAACATCCCAAACCACGGGAAAACAGTAAAATATCGCTATAAAACCGTAATCTGAAAACGTACCTATTTGTCGGGCAAACAAACTTTATTTATGAAACCAAAGCAGTAGCCATTGCTTCCATAAACCTGTATTTCACTTATATAATCCAAAAGAGTGAGAATGTACAAGAGAAATGTTTAGTTGTTTCAATTAGTAATCAAAGCAAAGCAACACAAAACATATGCAAACAAAACAACACGATCATCATACGCAAACAAAGAAATCAATCATACATCCATAGCAACCAAAATCTAATGGTTTGTTCAGGTTCATAAACTTCTCATCGTTCAAGGGTGATAAATAAACTACCAAGTGTACCTTACGCTCAACAGCCTTAGATAATTACTTAATAGATTATCCATCCAACCTTAAACAAATTGGAGTATCATTTCCCAAACTTCCAATTAGCCAAACAACAAAGAAATTTTATATTTTATTTAAGTTTATTCTATTGGTCTCTTCTCACATTATTCACTTTTCCTTTATTTTAAATTCTCTTCATTCATACAGAATCATCTTTTATTTATTACATTCATTTCATTGCACTTTTATTCCTATTTATTATATATAACTTGATTTTAATTTAATGTTAGTATTCATAAGGAATCATTCAACTTAAATTGTTAACCTCTTTCTTTTGTACATTTTTCTTTCATATATAGTATTATTGAATATTAAATCTACTTCTGAATCATTTCAACATTTTCTGAAGTTATAATCATTTACTTAATATAGTATTCACTTTTACTATTCACTTTAATTATAAATAAATTCAAACATTAACTTAAGTTTATAATATTTTTATACATCTTAATTCTTCATTTATAAACATAATTCCATTGAATACTTTCATTACTTAAGTTTTAATTGTATAATATTCTATTCCATATTCCTATTTAACATTACAACTTTTTAAACATTTCTGGTAAGTTATATATATGTTTCAAGAATGTAATTGAATGTTACACAAGTTTATCTTATTCATTTTAGTTAACAAAATGTTTAATAATTACATCTTCTAAATTTTCATATCTTTTGATTTACAAGTTACAAATTTCAATTTCATATATATTTCATTAATCACTTAGCAACTAATTTCTTTCTTTTTTTCATTTTTTTTAGAAGTTCCTAATTATTAAAATAGTTAAGGTTTCATTTCATTACAATGATTGAAATCCCTAATTTATAGAAACTTAAGAACTAAATGCAGGGTTCATTTCAAATCACTTTGAAATAATATATATATTCGTATCTTTTATATATCAAATCATATTTAGAAATTTTAAACTCAAGATTTATTTATCAAAACAAATGTGTAGTAAAGCTACTACAGTGGCCTTCCCACTTTGAAACTCGAAAATGAATGTCGATGATGCGGCTGTCATCACCGAAATTATTTTCCAGCGACAGAAGAGGGGAGTACAGAACTTATTTCTTTTTAAAATTCTTTTAGAAACATTTCTTTTAAATCACTTTGAAAATATTTTTCCCAAAATACTTTCTAATAATACTAATATTATATTCCAAAATATTTTGAAAACAATTTCAAACCCCGGAACTTAAGTACTCAAATTTCCAATTCTATTTACTTTATTTGTAAATTTTATTTTACAACCAATATTTATAAAATTTCACTTCCTAACAAACAAACATATCACATACAACTATATCAATTTGTAGAGATTATAATTTCATATACAAAATATAATACTAGGTAAAATTATTTCATTTACCTATATTTCAAAAACAATATTGTGTCGGTCTGCCCTATTAAATATTTAAAAATCCATGTCGATGCCACAACGTCCTATGTATCGACCAAAATTTATAAATACTAAACAGAACAAATTAACACAATACAAAAATAATTTATAACACTAACAAGTACGCTCTCTCATATATATATACGCTCAAACAACTCATTCTAGGGTATTACTACCCTCTCTCTAATGATTCAGACCCCATAAAGCTAAGGTTATCCCTAAACAAATGCTCTGATACCAATTGTAATGACCCGCCTTTCTGTACGATTTTAAATTGACAATCAACCACACATGTCAACTCAAACCATTCAAAAGGGAGGATTGTTAATGGGGTAAATAAGAAAATAAGAGAAAAGAAGGAAAAAAACAGAATCTCACAGCGAAATGACAAAATATAATAAGCAAATAAACAGTTCATGAAGCTGTTTTACAAATAACATTTGATTACACTTTTACAATATATCAGAGTATACATCAACATGAATAAATAAATAATGCAGCGGAACAACATGATGCGGTGGAGTAATACTAATAATATAATATACAAATCTTCGTCTTCGTCCTCCAAAGTAAAATGGTCTTCAATATGCTGAAAAGCTCAGGCTGACCCGAGCGTAATGAAAAGACAAAACACTCGAGTCAGAACTAAAAGATCTTATGTAAGTTAAATCAAAATAAAATAAATATGAGTGTAATGGCTTTAGAGATATTTACGGGATTTTACATCTCCTATCCAGTGACTAACGTGCGTGCACTAACTTAAGAGATGTTCGGGATTCCATCTCCTAAGGATCCGTTAAACTATCTACATACATAGTACAATACGTTATTATAGTATGTCTACAGTGAAGTAAAGTATTAAAATAGCGTTAAGGCGTTACCCATACACATTTTAAATAAATGTCGTAGCCAATACAATACTGTAAACTCCACCGTAAACTGATGGGTTATAAGGGAGCACTCCATAGGTACGATACAAACCAAACTCGTAATGGGCTCGATAAGGCATATGACAAGGCATGCGAAGCAATGCCCTGGGTAGGATACTACCGCTTTGCGGATCCGGACTGGTGGTAACGCATGGCAGTTACTACCGCCCACCTCGGAACACACTTCCAAAATCAAATCGAAGGGTGGCTACCAAATCAATCATAATGTAATAAATATGGTATTGAAGAAATGTGCCTGATAGGGGGTGCGACCCCACTTCGCCCGGCATGGCTCCTGTTTTAGTCACATCAAGCTGACCCGAGGGGGTCAGGGCTGCGTTCATACCTCATAAAGAATCGTTCGCCAAACCATCCTACTTCGTTCTGGATTCTCCACCACATGCACAGTTGTTAAAGTGGTTTTCGGTATTGGCAAAGAGTATGACAATATCCAATCCCGGTCTCTTTAACAGTGAAATGCTTATTTCACACAGGTTGGTTCTTTTACATTTCCAAAACCGATTTATATTTAATATCAAAATATCATATTCACTGAAAAATCATATCACTTTCGAAATCATATTCAATTTCAAAATCATATTTACTTTCGAAATCATATTCATTTCAAAAAATCAAACAGCAAAATAGGTTAAACCCTTATATCAAAATATTGCCTTTAAATCAATTAAATCTAAATAATAACAGCTTCAACTTTAACAGTTTGAATATTGAAAGTAGTTTATATATGGGAATTATACATTTAAAAATAATTTATATGTTTAAAAATAGGTTATAGATTAAAATAGTATATATTTAGAAATAGTTTATGTGATGCCCCACCCCGAGACCCACATTAACAAAGAGTATTACTGGGTAATACTATCTGCTAATGCAAAGAATAGGCCCGGATAGGAGTGACCATCTATAGCCTTGTCTTAAATATCTATTGAATACCTCGACAAATGCCATATTTTTTTCTATCTCAAGTGGATCGACGTATCCAATAAATACTTAATACAAAGCCATAGGTGGCTATCGGATCTATCAGAACAAAATACAACAACTCGAATGAAAACACATCACAGAATAGTAGATCATCACATATATATACATATACAGATACATCACAGAGTATACAAAATGATACCTTTCAAGTGGTATAACAACCACAATATACAAGCGAGTCAAAAGAATATACATATCAAAGTAGCAACCAAAACGGACTACACAAAAAGCTATAACAAAATAAGCTAGCAAAATAGTCCATGCGGAAGCAGAATAGGCTAAATCCAAATGTACCTAACCTGAAACACCTCGGTTTGACCCGAGTATAAAATTACATGGGTCAGTCTAGCTAAACAAATCAGTTTACAAGGATAAGCGATAATATGAGCATAAGGATAATGTGATAATATTCTCAAGTGAGAAGAGACAATTAAAGTGTATGATTATATCAAGTGATAATATGGTATCACTACACAAACATATAATCTCAAAAGAGATAAAATAACCCATAAAACGCTAAAAGTAGAGAGCCTCATATTATCGGCATTCATAAAACATCAAATATGGTTTAGGGGAAAACCTAAACCAGCCATCTTGGCAAACCCAAAACATGCATAAAGATATCCCATCTCAAACACGCCTTAAGGCTAATATATCTCCAAAGTGGAGAATAAAATCTCAAGTAAACGCCAAAAGGCAAATCTTATATAACGCCAGTGTAGGAAATTCAAACCTCAAAAATAGAACTTCCAAGAGTTCAAATTCCCGAAAGGTAATCGCCACAAATATACATCGAATGGTTCAAAGGACCAATTCTGGAAAAGGGCGATACACTAGGGAAATCACAAACATCGATGAAATCATCTCAAAGATATAGCTCGTGATTACGGCCGAAGCCCGCCAAGTATAGTTCTCCCAAAATAAGGCACCACGTCTCTTAGACAAACGTCACGAAGGACAATAAATACGTCTCTTAGACAAACATCCCGAAGGAAAAATATGTCGCAATGGAAAAATACGTCTTTTAGACAAACGTCCCGAAGGACAAATGACCCGAAGGTCCAGTACTGGCAAATACGTCTCTTAGACAAATGTGTCACAAACTTTCGGATAGGAACCCAAACAGTCTTAACGTGTGTCCCATACTACACGTTCGAACTGAACGGTTTACTAACCACGAGTAAATTTCACATTCAAAGCAGTAAAAAGTTTACCTCATCTCATTGGTAAACTCGACACGTAGGTCAAAACGATCAAACGGACAAGTCGAGAATTAACCGATAAGGTAAACACACGTGTCCCATACACATGTTTTACCAAATCTTTTGATTCTCCTTCTCATTCGCTTGAATAGTGCCAAAATATGTATTTTATATATAAAATAATTTACTTGAGAAAACAAGCTTTTAATACCAATTTTGAAAGCCATATTTAAAAATTCCCTTATTATCGAGAATAAATAGATTCTACATTTGAAAATACTTTAAAAATATCATATAATAATAATTTAAAATGCCAATTTATTTTAAAAATTATTTCAAAAAGGTTTGGAAAAATTCGTGCTCGAAAACGAATAAAACCCCAAGAAATCACTCAAAACGATATTCGAATTCAATTCAAATTTAATTCAAATTTAATTCAAAATTTGAATTTCAAAATCTCCAAAATTTGGCTAGTCTACCGATAGACATCATGGCCTCAAAACATTTTAGAAATATCACAAAAACATGAAGTATAATTCAAAAGTCGGACGGAAAAAGAACATAAATATGCATCGGCAACACAATACCCAGGTCTAAAATCTTCTCTGGGATCAAATTTCGGACATGAAACAGGTGGCCAACCGACCTTTGATTGAACTAAAAATTGGTGTACACATAGTAAAATACTTTGGCTTTCAAACAAAAAAAGAATCGATAAATTCTGACTGAAAATGAAAAAGTTACGCTGTCTCAAACATGGACTCTGACCATGTTTGCAACAGTTCAAAAACAAAGATATGCCCAGGCCTGAAAATCATCTTGGGTCCAACTTACAGGTATAAAATAGAGGATCAAACGACCTCAGACTGAGCTGAAAATTAGTATTAATAAAGTAGAGAACTTTATCTTTCAAACAAAAAAAGATTCGATGAATTCCAGTAAGTAATGGAAGAGTTATGCTGTCTCAAACATGGACTCAGGCCATGTTTGCAGCAACTCAGAAACAAAATATGCCCAGGCAAAAATCTGGGTTTTTGTTGATTTTGCAGCAAAGTTTTGAACACTCAAATGACAAAAAATTTCAACCAAATTTTATAGAGACAATTTCAACTGCTATCGGGAAGAAATCCGGCAGCATTTCGTTGCCGGAGTCAGAAGTTATAAGCTTTCAAAGAAGCAACATAAAACAGTTTACAAGCTGAGATAAAATAACTTCAAAGCAAATTATTCACTGTTTTTGGTGATTTGAGCTTTGCTCTGCTAGAATTTGTGAGTTTTTGTAACTCACCTTGTTGTTGCAATGGAAAGACTTGGATTTTGGTTGCAAAATTGAAGCTTGGAGGTGAATTTGGTCTTCAAAAGCTTGTAGGAAGAAGATACAGAACATGCATAAACAACATACAGTAAAATTAGAAAAACATATATTGTAACAAGAAATTCTTTGATGAAATTGAGTGATTTGGAGTTGTTTACCTTTGATTTATCACTAGATTGCAAAAAGACTTTAATTTGATTGAATTTAATGAAGAAACTTGCTTGGATTTTACAATTTTTGGAGAGGGTTTCTTATTTTCTTATTACTCGAAGAAGAGGAAGAAGATAGACTAAAGAAATGAACATACAGCTATCTTTTTTTCTCACTTTCTCAAGCCAGGCTAAAAGATAATGGGCTAATGGATCCAAAAATAAAAATAAATTAGCATAGCCTAAGAAATTAATCAATACAAACAAAAAATGCATTTTTCTCTCAAGTTTTACAAAAGAAAATTTTGAAAACTTGTATACATATAAAATAAAACATTTTGTATCATATTAAAAGATTAATTTATACTTTTAAAAAAAATTATTCTTAAATTCCTTTATTTTACAGAAATGCACTATTTACTCAAATAAATGAATAAAACTCTATTTTTAACTTCTAAAATTCCACAAAAATACTTTTCTCACTTAGAAAAATATTTTAAACCATTTTAAACTCAAATTTATAACTAAACTCATTTTTAAACTAATTTCCATCTTTTTATTTAAATAAACAACCTTTAAAAATCTCATACTTCTTTTAAAATTATTAAAAGAAGTAATTGACAATAACTAATAAAATTATTGCATTTTCTCCAAATAAAACCCATTTTCCAATCTTTATTAACCCAAATAAATAAAATAAAGTTCCAAACTTTATTTTTCTCATTTTATTTTCAAAATTCATTGTTTATTCAAAATAAACAATTAAAATTTCCAATTTTATTTTAATTTACAATATTAATTTATAACTACCATTATAATTTAATATTGACAAGTATTCTCCAAACCAGGGTTGTTACAGTTTATATATTAAAATAGGTTATATATATATTAAAAGTTGATGTATTAGAAATAGTTTATAATAGTTTAAAATAGTTTAAAATAGCTTTAAGAGTTTAAAATAGTTTAATAGTTTAAATAGTTTAAGGATTTTAAAACGGTTAAAATAGTTTAATATAAAATGGTTTGATTATTGGAAATGGTTTATATAGTTAATAGTTTAAAAATCTAAATAATCTAAATTTTAAAATAATAAATTTTTAAACAGTTTATATTAAAATAATGAATTTGAAAATAATATCAAATTAAACTATTTCTTCCATTTCAATAAATCTGGACCATATCTAGATTTCAAATCAACAAAACTCAATTTTAAATCTTTCAATTCAAATTCTCATTAAAATCATTTCAATTTATATCAATTTCAAATCCATGTTTGAACTACAAATTCTAAACCACTTCAAATTCAATAGATTTCAAAGTTTAGATATTCAAACATTTATAATAACTCAATTTTGATAAATTTCATTTATATTTCAAAATTCAACTTTAAAATTTCAATTTAAATTCAGTAAACAATTCATTTAAACCAATTTCAACATTTTAAAAGTTTGAATTATAAAATAATTAAATTCATATAAATCAAATTTAATTTCATAATATCATTTAACTGGATTCAAAAAGATCAAGGATTTAAATTCATTTAATTTAACCAATCTGGTGTCCGTATAAAATTTTCTATCCTATGGTCAAGTGATACAGATATATATCATTTCAGTCCGCAATAATTTAAATTTATGGGTATATATCATTTCAACCCACAATCTCGAGTTAAAATTCAAAATCCATAAAATCACTCGAGTTTATCATTTCAACCCATAACGATTTTCCATTAATCTATAAGATCATTCGGATAACTATCATTTCAACCCATAGTGATTTTCCTAACAATAACTAAGGGAACTTGCAGTGGGATAACAACATATAAAATAAATATAACATCCTATCATCTAAAATGTCAACACTTAAGCATCCATCATAATCATCATTCAAATCAACCAATAATTCACAGAAATTAACTGGTTATCATTATCAGGTATTCAATTAAAAAATTAAAATTCAATATTAAATTAAACAGCAATTAAATTCAATATAAATTCAAATTTAACAATAATGACAATTTAAATATACCAAACAGCAATCTATCAATTTCTAATCACATCATAAATCTAATTTAACTAACATAAGATGTTTTATTAGTTGTAAGTGAATTAAAATACTCACCTTTGATTTGCCGTCGATTTAAAATCCAAAATTAGCCCAAAAATTTAACAGTCTCAGAATGCAGCCAAACTAGTTCCATAATGTCCGGAATTTTGATATGATCGTAACAGAGAAAACCAACGCATGAATCCGAGCTCGTATTCAAAAGTTATGATAGTTAAAACAATTGAATAATTAAACTTAATTTAAATAAAAACAAGGGCAAATCAGTAATTACCTTCACATCTAACCCTAACCCTAAACGACACAGCCTCTATCACAAACGAGCAGCCGCCAACTTCGCACGCCTACAGTGCCCCCCCTCTGACCATGCGCCCATGATCAGACCTCACCTTGAGCCTCGCCATGTTAGGCCGACCATGCTAGAACCCACCTAGACCCCTCCGCCTCGTCCCGATAGCCTCTGCCTGCACGTGGCCGCTGCCGCTTCCTAGGCTAATTGCGGTGAACTCTAACATCAATACGACCCACGAAAACCACCACAGAGACCTGCTCTACATCCCCTGCAAATGCCGATTCCTGATCGTCAAACAGTTGACTATCCACCGTTGGATCGTAAACCCTAGAAATGGACGGCTGAGAAAGATTGTTGATTTCTGGCCAAACGATGATTCGAATCGAAAAACAAATTGCTGTAGTAGATTGCGCTCATCAAGAGCTTTCCAACGATATATAATATGACATATTTTTGAGGAGTTTGATTTTCGATTTGAATTTGAATTTGAATTAGGGTTTTGGATCTACAGCCATTGGAAGGAAGAAGAAGCAGATAGATTGAATAGATGGATACGTACAGAAATAAGAAAGGCTGCTAGGGTTTGAGAAAAGAAATCTATTTATATGGACAAAGATAGATAAGAATGAATGGACAAATCGAATTGGTTCGAAACGGTAACACGACCCAAAAGCCTGTTCCTCTTCCGAAACGAAAGTGGGTCATCCCATATATCAAAATATATGTTTTCGATATTTTTAAACTCAATGGAACTAGTTTCAAACCCAAATTCCATTGTATACAGAAGTTAGCATTTAAAATCAGATTATATTTATTTAAATCCTTTTAATTGATTTCTACGCGTTTCGAGCTCGCACGATCAAACGACAAATCTGATCGCTACGAAACTTGAAATCCTACAGCAATTTACTGTTGCAGATCCGATGAAACTTGTATCATCGAAATCTGAGATAGTGGCCAAAATGGCTAATTTTAACGTTAATTAAATAAATTATTATTAAAGTGGTTTAATCACTTTTAAATTCAAATTTAAAAGCTTACCATTTATCATTCTTGATTACAGAGAAATTTAATAATCGTTTTAAAATAAATTTTCCTTATTAAACCTAAGATTTAAATATTACACTAATTACAGCGTTTAATTATAACGGTAATCAATTCATTAATTATAATTTTAAAATTCCAAAAAATTCACTTATTATGATTTCACTCTTATTATTTAATCAATTATTACCTTATGAATATAATTAACGTTAGTTTACATTTTATTACATTCATATTTTACAGTTATCATCTTTTACCATATTAACTGCAATAATTAATTAAATTAATTTTCGTTGATTTCCAAATCAATTTCAACGGATTAAATAATAAGACGGTAAACAAGCAATTGTTACTTTTACGTAATTTAATCACACTTATAAGTTTATCATTTACAACAAGATTATAAATTTACGTACAAATAATTGATTTCACATTATATACTAAAACCAATTAAATAAAATAACATACAATTTCGTTATTAATACAACTTTGAATTTATTTCCTTTTTTATAATTATCACAACATTAACTTTACAATTAATTCAATTGATTGAAATTACATTAAAATAATTGTCAATAGCATTTAAACAACATTATTAAATTACATTCAAACTATTTTTCTTATTAATAAATCATAAATTTTCTTTCTTATAACATTAAATTTCAAAATCTTATTTAATTTAATATTTTAATTATCGAAAATTATGGGTCGTTACAAGTAGTCAACGGGAATGGCAATGTGGCATTCAAAGATGATGATGATGTGATATGTGAAAGATAATCGATACCTCTTTTGGGCTCACTCCTTGGAAAATGACTGAAACATGGACAGAAGCAGCAAAGCTAAGTGGTTCGCTCCTAGTAGGAAATGTCATCACTCTTCTTGATATATCATTACATGCTACGACGTCGTGTATCTGATTATTGTTGATGTATACTTGTGCCACGGATTTAGGTCGGTAACGACCGGAGTGATGACATATTCGGTACTATCCAACGAGGGGTAGACTGGTCTTGTGTTGGTTCAGGTAGGCAGTATCTGCTCCCTAGGTGCATCCGTCTAGAGGTGTACCGAGTTTGGTTCGGAAATGTAGTCCCTTCACCTAGTCATTTGTATGGAAATCCAAAATCCACTATGTGCCTGCCATTTTGTTTGTAGAGCCTAGTATTGCTGGAATTTAATAATGTAACAATTTCAGCTATGTTGATTATTATTTGTATACTAGACACTATTACAATATAACATGATTTGATATGAAAATGTTTTGGTTATCGTAAGGGAAAAACCCATCTGTGTTTATGCGTGGACGTGGTCTTATGAGATACCTTTTGTTTTGATGAAGGAAAAGTTTTAATAACTTTATAAATTCAGTTGAGATGTGTTTTCTCATGCTGGTTTACCAGACTGATCCAGGCGTTCTTCCCTTTCAATGCTCACGTCAGACAGAGTATATTTTCAGGTTCAGATTTGGTACTTTTGGAGCTTCAGCAGGCGAGATGGAGATCTTAATGTTGTATACACGTATCTATTTATTTTTCCGCTGCTTTGCATTGTTGTTGTTGTAAATTATCGGCATTTGTGAGGACATGTTATTATAACTGTCCAAGCTGATGATTACTTATCGTGTACTCTGATATTGATTTGTGTATATTACATTTTCTCTTTGTAAAGATTATTGATCTATATTATATGTTATTCTACTGCGATGTGAGATTCTTTATTGTTTTCGTTCTGCTTCTCTCTCTTCTTCGTCTCTTCTTCTTCTTTCTTCTCACTTTCTTCTCACCCTCTCTTTTCTTTCTCATAATCATCTCCAATTCTATTCACTTTGGGTCGACATGTGTGGTTTATTGTTGGTTCATAGGGTACGGATTTGCGGGTCGTCACACATACTAATTCAAATTCTACTCTAGGATAGTTATAACAGTCTGTCCCTACCTAACAGATACAACATACATATAATACAGTGGAAAACAAGGTAATAACTAGGAATCGATGAATCCACTTACTCCAAGCTCCCCCAAAATGAATCTGTGGAAAACCTGAACTACTTGGCTTCCCATTCAAATTTGAGCACCCAAGATTTTGGGAAAAGGGAAAATAAACTCTGTGGCAGACGTGGGTCTAGTGTGCTTAAAGCATAAGTCTTTAACTTTATAAAAAAATTTAAATCATTAGCATCTCGTAAGACCACGCCGCACATAAACATGGATGGGTTTTTAACTTACGATAACCAAAAAAATTGTATATAAAATCCAGTGATATTATAATAATTTCTATGGGTCAAAGTAAAATATGAATATAGCTGAAATGCTTGCATCTCACATTTCAATATAGTTAGGTACATCTAAAACCGTAATGGTACATATTGGAGAATGGATTCCATACTATGACAAGGTAAGGAACTACCTTCTGATGGTACATCTTTAAATAAAATGCACCGGGGTCTAACAAGAAAATATTGTACCCCTGCCATACAGGACTGGCCTACCACTTGACTAGTAGTACGGAATATGATCATCCCATTTTGGGCTCCGAGCATACATGAGTAGATAGTAATCTGTCTAGATTTTGGATGACCATACCCTGATGGGAGTGACCCACAAGGCCTTACTACATGCCCAATTTTTTCCATTTTCTGGTTGAAGAGGCTTGAGGCTACGTTTTTCCTTTCATATAGCACTTCCCACTTGAAATGCTAAATGTACCCTCCATGCAACAATGTAATGCTAGCATTCATCCATACCAGTTGCCCAGGCGATGGACAAACCGAAGGTACTACTTCCACTACATCCATTTTAGAATCACCCATAGGTTTAGTAGCAAGAAGCCTTTGCACTTCAAAGATCTCCATCTTTAATTCCATCATCTTCAAGATGTCTTCACTTCAAACGCTTGTGTTGGATCGAAGTGGTTTTTGGATAACATATATGATCCCGTCTCTTCGAAAAAACATTCGATAGTTTTCGGTAAAGTCAATCCCAGTTCTTTAGAAAATAACAGTCAAAGATAAGAGCGGAGATCACCCCCCAACCTTTAGCGGACGGATTTCCTTATCATTTTTCCTAGGAGAACGAAATGAGATTTATACACACGGTATAGCATCATCAGAGATGACTGTGCCATATAACTCACATGTTTCTTCTAGATATTTCCAAAGTTACGTTTTGGGTCCATATTTGATAGTCGGTTATTTAACTATCAAATAAACAGACAACAACCAATTCCATTTGAGATTTATTTATCAATATCAACCATTAAGCCTCAAAACAAATCTTTATTTAATAAATCTCCTCCAAAACGTTTGTCTAAAACATTTATATACTTATCCCTCTGACATAAGTATATACACAAAACATTTGTGAATAACTTCTTACTTCCAAATTATGTAAAAAGGATTAAACTAATGTTGTTTAAATTGGAGGTAAGGTCAACCCTAAACACTATTCCCACGGTGTTAAGTATGGAATGGATGTTCCATACCACCATTTTTAAAGGTCAATTTAGAGAAACCCATATCTCAAATTCTTTTTATACTTCTTTCGGTAAATCCTTTTTAATCAATTCAATTTCATTCATGAAATATCTTTTACTTGAAAGCCAAATCAATTTCAGAATACTTTCCAGCTTCCTAATACATTTATAAAACCTCTTTTATAATGATTGAAAATCATTTATATAAATTGCTTTTATAGATATCCAAACTTTTTATATAAATTTCTTATAAATATCAAAACCTTTTTATAAACTCTTTTTATGAATATCCAAATCATTTTCTAAAAATTCTTTTATAAATACCCAAAAATCATTTATAAAACTTATTTATAAACTTTTCCTGTTTAAACAACTTCCAAAATAACCTTAATCTAATTAGCTTCCTTTAATAAGCAATCCATTTTATAAATCTCCCTTATTTATGAAATATTCTTTGCTTAAAAACTCAAATCCATTTACCCAAAAACACTTTATAAATCTCCGAACTCCTTTATAAAACTCTTTATAAAAACTTCTTTTTATAACATAGAAAACCATTCCATTATTTAAAAACATCTTTAGTAAAACTGTTTTTCAAATCATTCTTAAATATCTTGTTCATATTGTAATAACTTTGAAACTATTTCAAAAAGAAAATGAAATTTTTATCCTTACAAAATCAAACGGAGGCTTAATGACCACAATAGTGCTTTTAATTTCATTTTACTTATCCACTCTAACTTAGCATCACATAACAACAGGTATATAAGGGATCAACACATAAACATCAATCAACTTAAATAAATGTCCAAGTTAATTGTAATAGCATAATAGTGTTTTGTTCTGCTACTAGATATCATTTAGTTTTCCTAATCATTTGGGGTTACTTAAGAGTAAGTGACATAGAATCCCCTTGATTTAAAGCAAATTTGAAAAAAAACAGTTTAAAAGCTTAAACTTAGAACGATTTTAAAATAAATTAAAAACCCTTGTAAATGAGAATCAAATCATTGTTAAATTGTAATTAAACTCTAATTAAAAGTAATTAAACCTTTATTAAACCTTTTTAACGTAATTAACTTTAATCCAAGATTAATTAAATAAAATCCTTTTTTTAAAATAATAATTAACGAATAATTATATTAAATAAATAATTAAATAATAATTAATTAATCCTTAGTTAATAATTAAATAATAAATAACTTTAATTAAGTAACAACTCACGATTAACTTAATTGATTAACATTTAACTTTAAAAACCATTTTTTGACTAATGATTAAGTACTAATTAATTTTATTTATTAATAAATAAATTAAATAATCGTTAAATAAATAAATAATGGTTCTCTAATTACTCAATTAAAGTTAGAAAACATTTTCTAAAAGATTTCTAACTGAAAAAAAGTTTGGATTAAAAAACTAGTTAAATTTTCCGAATTGCGCGTATGGCGACTATCTATACGGCCCCGCAATTTCACTTTTTGAAATTTGGATTCCTAAGCTTTATAAACTTCAACTTTGAACTCTTGTCTTTGTTAAAACATGAAAATAAACTTTTGAAAACCAAAACAAAATTTTAAACTTGAAAACTTTTCAATCTGAAAATAAATAAACTTTCGACAAAAAGCGGATTTCTACATCGCTTTTGGTTAGCAAATCACCACCTTTGTGTCATAAACCCACATATAACAAATACAACGCTCCAACATAATATCACATCATAACATTATAGCACAATCACAAGCTAGAATATTACTTCACAAATACTAACAACATTTCCAATATTCAAGGTTTAATCTTTATCGCCTACTCGAACTTCCGCATAAGCAATCAACTCCAAATCAACATATAACAATACCACATACTTAAGCAACATTTTAGCTCATAAATTTTACGAATTTCTAAAGTTACTAACTTGTGTTTTAAAAACACGAACTTTACTCATTGTAACTTATATAAATCAAACTTAACTTGCTTTTGATTTAGCTCACTTACTCCTAGCTCAACAAAGTGAAGATGTGCAGGCATGGCCATAGGGGAGTCTGGGCTCGGCCATGGTGGTTTTGACGTGTAGTAGCTTGTTTTCGTGGAGAGAATAGTCTAGGGATTGAAACAGAGTGATTTAAGCTATGTTTTGAAATGTTTTTACTAATTTTGTCTTAGGAATTGGGAGATGGAATCCATGGAAATACATGAAGAGAAGAGGATTTTAACATGAGAATATAAATGAAAACAAAGAAGAGGATGTAGGAATGAAGGGGGTATATATAGGCTTAGGAATTTTATTAAAATAAGAATTAAATACCCAGACGTGCATGCACCCTGTACCTCTGATCCTCTCCTTTACTTGTACACATTACCCTTTCTTTCATGCCCTGAATCATGCTAGGGCTTCCATGTGTGTGTGCTAAAGATATAGAGATTATTTGTGTATATATAAGTGTGTTTATATATATACATATGCCATTAATAACATAATGTGTCACATCCATGCTTAGGATTAAATATATATATATATATATATAAGTTAGTACACAAAAGTATGCTTAATTAATAATAAAACTAACATATATAAATGTATGCATGTTGCACCAAGTGTGCACATTTTTCCCGATGACTTTTGGGTGTCGAAAAGTCAAAATTTTGGAAAACATTCTTCGGTCACATTTTCTATTTTTATTTGAACTATCTATATCGGAGAACAGATCTTTAAAACTATTTTATCATCATTATTAAATAATTAAAATAGGTTTATTTTCTAATAAAAATTAATTTATTGATTATATAAAATATATTTAAATAGCCTATTTCAATATGGCCAAATCCAAGGTAGTTACAAATCTATTTTACCATCATTTGTTATTATTTAAAAGAGTTATATTTTAATTATAAAACCAACTATTTTAGTATTTAAAATTTATTAAATATTCGCAAATCAAGGTGGTAAAATTCTGGTTCGTTATGCTCTTCCCTCCTTACAAGAATTTCATCCCAGAAATTGTACCACAATCCAAATTCCCAGAATTACTTAAACTATTCATCAGTCTGTATGATGTACATTGATCATTCCTATGTAAAATCTAATTTGATCATTCACTCGAACACTTAACTTCACTTCTGAACTAGTATCCCTCACCCGACTTCCTTGTGCGGACTTTGATCGGGCCTCTTAATTAGAAACCTTTGTTCTCCTTACATAGCCATAAACTATGATATACAACTTTTGGTTTCACATAAGAACCCTCACCAATGCTCACCATCAAAAATCAAGTGATGGATCCTTATTCAGAATTGTGTAAAACACCTCCAGTCATATACTCGAATCAAGGATCGAGAGCTATGTGAAAAGGAGAAAGGATCTTCATACAACCTACACACCGATCTAATGATTCTTACTATCTAACTGTTTTCTACCCTCCCACCATGCTTCATAAGAATCAATTTTTATATTTAATTAACTTATATAATACTCTTCTACATCCTAAGAGTATATACAAACATCTGATTTATAATTCTATTTAATCTTAACTAGTAGATGTTGGCCAAAAATAATTTGTGTATTGAAACTAAGTCGACCAAATCAACCTCTTTACCCTAATTGGTCTGGTAAGTACCTAAGAAGAGTAGGATGCCGGTATCCAAACTCCATTATAGGTTCTACTTTTTCTTAGAAACTACTAAGGTAAAAATGTCTATTAGCCGGTCTAATAACATCAAATAATTCTTTACATCCTAGATGTCAAAGTCAAATAACACAGTTTATATAAACAAAGTTTATTAAATCTCCTTATTAATTTTAACCTAATTAAAACTTCATTTAATTATCCACCATCAAAATTGTTAACACCTCTTTTTCAACGACCTACGACTTACCGATCTAAAGGACTCAAGCGACTTAAGCAACTCAAGGTTTCAGCGACCTAACGACTTAGCGAGCTAAGACACCCACCGACTCAGTGGTCCAGAAACCCAGCGACCTAACGAGATAAGAAGTTAGCGACCTAACTCCAAAAAAGCAACCTTACGACCTAACGAGATAAGAGGGCTGCGAGCTAACGAGTTAGCGACCTAACTCCAGAAAATCAACCTAGCGACTTAGCAAGTTAGCGACCTAGCGACCTAACGAGTTAGCGACCTAGCGACCTAGCAATTCAGGAGAAGGGAATGACTTAACATGCTCCGGAGTAAAGCCACATGACCTTCCTCTTCTATTAGGTCGCTCATGACCTAATCCGACCGAGATAACTTCTGTATCTACAACATTAGGTCGCTCACACTCAGTATCTCACCCAGAATGGCTCCACTAAGTCGCCAATGACTTAAGCTATCTTGGGATGACCCTTAGGTCGCGACCTACGACCCACGACCTACGACCTAACCTCCAGATTTTCCCTATAAATACCCCACCTACTCCACATTGTGAGGGGACTTTTGGTCGAGACTTTGAAGCGCCGAAACTCTGCTGCATTCACGACTTCTACAACACCTCTACTACCAAAAACATTCCAAACTACCTAAAGAGAAGATCAACTACATTCAAGATGGATTCCAGAATCTCTTTTGCATTGTAGTGCTAATTACTTGTATCGGAGTAATCGAAGGAATTCTTGTAAAGCTTGTAATCGAACTTGTGATAAAGAAGATAAAGTGGATGTAGGCTTGATTTTGAGCTGAACCACTATAAAACTGCTGTCTCTTTACTTTTCTGCTATTCTCTGCTTATTTTTAGTTCCCGTACCAACGGGTGGTGCTTTCACTTTACTAATTCTCACACCGGGGTGTTAGCGTTCGATTTTTACGTTAACATTTTTGGTGCTTTCACTGAGAAACATCGAACTCAGGGGTGTTCTCACCATTGCTTCGCAAAGATTTGTTGAAAGAATCTCCTTAAAAACCAGAAGTCTGTCTGAAATCATGGCTCCTGGAAGAAAGAGTAGATCCACTAGATCCGGAGATGCTTATGATAAGGCTGCCTCTTCTCCAGCGCCAAATCAGCCGACTCCTACTATTGGAGTCACAAGGGCCGAACTTGATGATGTCGTATCTGGGTTATACCAACAAATGGAAGCTCAAAATGCTTTGATGATGGACAGGTTAAACGCTCTGCTTGAGGCTAACCAACAACCAGAAAATCATGAACCAACCTTTGCTGAAGATGCTCATGACTCCCAAGACAAAAGTATTCCTCCAAGGGCAGCTCGCACCGCTGAAGGGGCACCTCCCCAAGTTGGAGGTTCAAGGCCGCAGCCACCTCTTCACGAACGTTTATTCAGGCAAACTTCCGAAAAAGTGGCTGACGTCTGCCCGACAAGGCCTTTGAACGACGAGGAATACCTATCAGGAATGGTTCGCCAAATTATGAAAGAAAGTATGCAAAGGGATGAAGATGAAAATGACTGGGGATTTGCTCCAAGTAAGACTCCGTTTACCGAAAGAATTCTAAAAGCTGAATTTCCAAAGAAGTTTGTTCCTCCTACTATCCCAGCCTATCGGGGGACAAGCGACCCAAATCAGTTCTTGTACAAATACGACTGGCATATGACAGGTGCCAGGGCAACAGATGAGATTAAATGCAGATATTTTCCTGTCTATTTGGAGGGGGTGGCTCTACTTTTGTTTACAAAGCTACCAGTCCGATCTATGGATCAATTCTCTGACTTAACTCGTAAACTCAAGGATCAATTCAGATTGTATGCTTCAAAAGCTAAGGACATAATGTCATTGTCCAGCCTTGAACAAGCTCCTAGGGAATCTATCAAATCATTCTTGAACCGCTTCAATATAGCTTTGGCTGAAGTGGATAATGCTGAGCCTCGAATGATTCTAACCTACTTGATGCGAGCCATCGATAAAACAAGTGAGTTCGGAAAATGGTTGAAGATGAAGGAACCAAATTCACTTGAGAAATTTTATAAGAAGGCTGACGAATTTATGCGTCTGGATAATCTTTCTGCACTAGCAAAGATGGTTGTGGATGAAATTCAAAACAACAATGTGGCTGAAGCTTCAAATAAGAAAGAATCTGGTGGTCAGAAGAGGGAAAATAACAGTAGGAAAGGACAGAAAGATGTGAAGAAACCTCGTTACTTTAAGCCTTCAGACTTTACTCCTCTAAATGATACTCCAGAAAACATCTTCTTCGCAGCCAAGGATGCCGTCGAGTTCCCTGAGCCACCTAAGATTAAGCTCAGGAAACATTTTGTGCCAAATGGAAGGTTCTGTCGATTCCACAATCAACCTGGCCATGACACCAACGAATGTCGCCATCTAAAGAACTTGATTGAAGAACTATTGAGAGAGAATAAACTGCAACAGTATGTCAAAAGAAACAGAGGTGATCCGGCCTCATCCACCCAGGGGCAGCAACTTCCTGCTCGTCAATCTGGCTCAGGAGAAAAGGCTTTGGTGCAGGAATCTGAAAGGCCTGTTATTAATGTAATCACAGGGGGTCCTCACCCAGCAGGCAGAAGTTGGGGGAAATGGAGAGGTATGCTCATGCTCTAAGACATGCCCCGAAAGAAGAAACTGTTTTTGCCTGGGGAGATGCTGTGCCTTCAAAACAGCAAAGAACTTTTCACGATGACATCGTATTCAGAGTTAGAGATTCTGTGGGAATTGAGGCTCCCACCATGGATCCTTTGGTAATAACCGCTGGTATCGAGCCAGCTATTGTGAGAAGAGTGCTTGTTGATTGTGGCGCTTCTTGTAATATCCTCTTCAAAAAGACCTTTGATCAAATGAAAATTCCGATGGCTGATGTTCAAGCTTCTTCGCAAAAAAATTGTTGGGTTCACTGGGGAACCAAAACAGCCCATCGGAACTGTCGACTTATTTGTAGAACTTGGTGAAGGAGAAAGAAAAGTGGTCCGTAAGCAAACTTTTGTTATTGTTGATGAATTTTCTGCTTATAACGCCTTCTTGGGACGACTAACTCTTGCTGCATTCAAAGCTATTCTCGGCCCGTGGTGCCTAACTATGAAATTCCCCACTGATAACGGCGTTGTTGTTTTGAAAGGGGACCAGAACGCTGGGCGGGAATGTTATCTTACAAAGTTGCGGGAGGCGAAGAAGAGAGAAATGGGAAAGGGTGCGGCAGCTCCGCTCCGCATCAAAGAACCCACCTTGTAGCAAGTACGGGGTGGACCCTACACTGGTGAGCATAGTGGTGCGCGAAAAGAAATTGATCCCAGAAAGATCATTGCAGGGGAGAATAGAGTGGTGCTGGTAGAAGTGACGGTACCAATACCTGTTGACCCGAGTGACCCAAACAAGGTGCTGAATGTGGGTTCACAACTTGGTATGACGGTTCAGAATATACTAACATCATTCTTGAGAGCAAACCTGGATGTATTTGCTTGGATTCATGCTGACATGTGTTGAATATCTCCAGAAATCGCAGTACATGCTTTAAATATTGATCCGAAGTTCACACCCATAAAGCAGAAAAGAAGAACCCAGGGTCCTGAAAGGTCAACGGCGTTGAAAGAAGAAGTAGATCGGCTCATGGAAAATGGCTTCATCAGAGAATCCACTTATCCAAATTGGGTTTCTAATCCAGTGTTGGTTAAAAAAGCAAATGGAAAGTAGAGAGTATGCATCGACTTTTCAGACTTGAACAAAGCATGTCCCAAAGACTGTTTTCCGTTGCCCAGAATCGATCAATTGGTAGATGGAACAGCCGGGCATGAGTTATTGTCTTTTATGGATGCTTACTCAGGATACAATCAAATCATGATGCATGAGCCAGATCAGGAGGACACGAGCTTCATCACTGATGTTGGTCTTTACTGCGAAGTCATGCCCTTCGGACTAAAGAACGCGGGGGCAACTTATCAGAGACTCGTTAATGCCATGTTCAAGCCTCAAATTGGCAAGACTATGGAAGTGTACGTTGATGATATGTTAGTGAAATCAAAGAAGGCAGTAGACCACATGGATCATCTGGCAGAAATGTTCACAATCCTCCGAAAGTATGGGATGAAGATGAATCCTCTGAAATGTTCATTCGGGGTTGAGACCGGAAAATTCTTAGGTTTCATTATGAGTGCTAGGGGCATTGAAACTAATCCTGCTCAGATCACTGCCTTAAGGGAAGTCAAACCCCCTAGAACAAAGAAGGAATTGCAGAGCCTCAATGGGAAAGTCGCTGCTTTGAGTCGATTTATTTCCAAAGCCACAGATAAATGCATTCACTTCTTTGATGCTCTGAAGAAAGGAAAGAAGAATTTCGAATGGACTCCTGAGTGTCAAAAAGCTTTTGATGAGCTGATTCATCATATGGAAATGCCTCCAGTACTTTCTAAGCCCAACAATGGTGAAGATCTATTCATATACTTAGCAGTTTCATCTCATGCTCTCAGTGCAGCGTTGGTACGAGAAGACGCAAAAGTTCAGCGTCCAGTTTATTACATCAGCAAAAGGTTCACTGGGTAGAGATGAATTATTCAAATTTAGAAAAGCTCGCCTATTGTCTATTGGTCGCGTCTAGAAAGTTAAGGCCATACTTCCAGGCTCATCCTATTAAAGTCCTCACTGATCAACCTCTAAAGCAAGTCCTATTCCGCCCTGAAACTTCGGGTCGTCTTCTAAAGTGGAATATTGAACTCAGTCAATACGATATCACCTATCATCCCCGAAGAGCAATCAATGGACAAGCTTTAGCAGATTTCATTGCAGAATGCACGGATAAAGGTGGCAGTGAGGAAGAGGTAACTGAAGACATTCCGATTCGATGGAAATTATATGTTGATGGTGTAAGAAATGACTACTGTTCCGGAGCTAGGGTTGTGCTTGAAACTCCTGAAGGGCGGTCATTGTGTTATGCATTGAGATTAGAATTTCCTTCGACAAATAATGAAGCCGAATACGAAGCTCTTATTGCAGGTCTAAGGATTGCTAAAGAACTGAGCATCAAAGTATTGCAGATCTTTAGTGATTCCCAACTAATTGTATGCCAAGTCAAGAAAGAGTTTCAAACTAAAGGAGGAAATCTGCTTGCATACTTATCAAAAGCCTGTGAGCTTCTCGATGATTTTGATCATTATACAATAAACCATATCCCCTGGGAAGAGAACATGAAGGCAAATTCTCTCGCGAAATACTCAAGCTCTGGCGAACCTCAATTATTGGGATTGGTCCCTGTAGAAGTCTTGACAGCTCCGAGTATTGATGACATGGATATTGACTGGATCATGGCTGTATCTCAAGAACAGGAGTCGTGGATGACCCCTATCAAGGAATATCTACTCAACGGCTCCTTGCCAGAAAACTCAAAAGAACGCCAGAAGCTGTTAAGAATAGCCCCGAGATATGTAATTCAAGGCGACCATTTGTACAGACGAGGATTCTCGATGCCATTAATCCGATGTGTAACCAAAGAAGAGGCTAAGACAATTTTAGCTGAAGTGCACGGAGGAGAATGTGGGGATCATTCAGGTGGCCAAACTCTTGCAAAGAAAATTCTCCGTTATGGGTATTTTTGGTCGGATATTAACCGAAATGCTGCTAGCTATTCCCGAAAGTGTGACAGATGCCAGAGATTCGCAAAAATCCCAAGAGCACCTTCCACCGTGCTAACACAGATGGTCAGTCCATGGCCATTCGCCATTTGGGGAATAGATCTCATTGGGCCTATGCCGATTGCCAAATCCGAAATCAAATATGCCATTGTTGCTGTTGATTATTTCACCAAATGGGCTGAAGCTGAACCATTGGCTACTATTACCTCTAAAAAGATGATAAATTTTGTGACTAAAAATATCATTTGCAGGTATGGAGTGCCTCAGAAGATAATAACAGACAATGGTACCCAATTCGAAAGCGAAGAATTCTAGGAATTTTGCAGGCGATTCAAGATCCGAAAAAGCTTCTCAGCAGTGGCTCATCCGCAGGCAAACGGGTAAGTGGAAGCAGTGAACAAAATCATCAAATCAACCATCAAAAAGCAACTGGAAAAAGCAAAAGGTAGTTGGGTTGATAAGCTGCCACTAGCACTATGGGCATATAGGACTACCCACAAAACTGCGACTGGGCACACTATATTCTCATTGGCATATGGATCAGAAGCAATGATTCTAGTGGAAATAGAGGTCCCCTCACACAGGAGGATTCATTTCAACCAAGCTGAAAATGAAAAGCTGCAACTTGAAGCACTTGACTTGCTTGATGAAAGAAGGAAAGAAGCTGAACTCAGAGTTGCAGCTCAATAGCAAAGGATAGCCAGGCACTTCAATTCTAAAGTTCGTCAACGCAGCTTTGAAATTGGGGATCTAGTCTTGAAAAGGATCATGACAGCAACGGGAGTGTTTGGGCCAAACTGGGAAGGGCCATATGTCATAGGCCAAAAACTTCTTGATGACACTTTCAAACTCACAACTGTCGAAGGAGATCCAATCCCGAGAGCCTGGAACAGCAACCACTTGCGTCCATATTTTACTTAAAAGCTATGCTTAAATTTATAAAATAATTCTGGATGTATCATTCTTGTATTGTAAGCCATTGTAAAATCAGTGCGACTCGGCAATAAGAACTATAAAGTGGACATAGGCCCAATTCTTGGCCGAACCACTATAAATCTTGTGTCTTCTATTACTATATAATGCCTGTCTCATTTCGATGTGCAAAAATTTTAAATATATTGCTAAAATATCGATTTAATATTGCAGGCAATCAAAGCAAAGCTTACCTATTCAACATGTCACAAACCCAAGCGATTCCATAAATCACTCAACAAACAAATGACAAGCCACAAAAATTCCAAATTCAATTCCTACATAGTAAGGACTTCACACAAACGGTTAGCGATTCCACCAAAGGGGCACCTTCCCAAAGGAAGGCACCAGGCCCTTATTAACTGACTGTGATCGTTTGTGCAAACAGACATCCGGTTAAGTGGCTTGCGTCTGCCCGTGGATTCACTCAACTATGAAGTACACTTCCCTGGAAGAATCAAACAACCTGCAAAAGGAAGGAACATGTATTCAAAAGTGATAACAAGGGATCGCTGAGGAACAGATGATGAAAAGATATTGGCAAGCAGACAAAAAACAGCCAAAACGGAATCTTGTCTCTCAACCAAAAAGGTTGGTGGAACCACCGGAGGGGCACCTTCCCAAAGTGAAGGCACCGTGCCCTTGTTACTTAATTGTGATCGTTTGTGCAAACAAGCATCTAGTTGGGTGGCTTGCATCCGCCCCATGGAACCACTTAACTGTGAGACGCAACCTTCCAAGCAAACAACTCAAGGCCCTCTCCGGAGGCACAATTTAAAGCCCTCCAACGAGGCACGCTGTAAAATGAAATGTTTTTCTCAACCAATAAGGTTGATGGAACCACCGGAGGGGCACCTTCCCAAAGGAAGGCACCGGGCCCTTGCTAGTTAATTGCGATCGTTTGTGCACGAACATCCAATTAAGTAGCTTGCGTCCGCCCCGTGGATCCATTTGACTATGAGAAATAACTTTCAGGCAAACAAATAAAGCCCTCTTCAGAGGCACTCTTCTACTCTCATGGGAACTATCTTCCCCAAAAAAGTTTAAGTGCAATTTAAAGCCCTCCAACGAGGCACGCTGTAAAATGAAATGTTTTTCTCAACCAATAAGGTTAATGGAACCACCAGAGGGGCACCTTCCCAAAGTGAAGGCACCGGGCCCTTGCTGCTTAATTATGATTGTCTGTGCAAACAAACATCCAATTAAACGGCTTGCGTCCGCCCCGTGGATCCATTTAACTGTGAGAAATAACTTTCAGGCAAAACCAAAAGCCATCTAACAAGGCACAAGCCCTCTTCGGAGGCACAACTTTTCGGAGGAGTCAGGCAAAAGACGTCTAACGAGGCAAAAGCCCTCTTCGGAGGCACAAGCCCTCTTCGGAGGCACAACTCTTCGGAGGAGTCCTCTTCGGAGGCAAAAGACCTCTAACGAGGCAAAAGCCCTCTTCGGAGGCACAAGCCTTCTTTGGAGGCACAACTCTTTGGAGGAGTCCTCTTCGGAGGCAAAAGACCTCTAACGAGGCAAAAGCCCTCTTCGGAGGCACAAGCCCTCTTCGAAGGCACAACTCTTCGGAGGAGTCCTCTTCGGAGGCAAAAGACCTCTAACGAGGCAAAAGCCCTCTACAGAGGCACAAGCCCTCTTCGGAGGCACAACTCTTTGGAGGAGCCCTCTTCGGAGGCACAAGCCCTCTCCCGAGGCACAACAGAAAAGCCCTCTCCCGAGGCACAACAAAAAAGCCCTCTTCGGAGGCACAAGCCTTCTTCAGAGGCACATTCCTACCATCAACGGTGAAGTGCTAAACAAAGCCTTCTAAAGAGGCACGTCCAAAAAATAAAAGTTTTCTTCAGAAACCCGCTTCACTACAAAGAGTAATCCACTTCTCAGAAAATAAAAGTTGAAGTGTGTTAACTCTTTCTAAAAAGAAAAGAAAAAGAAGAAAACTTCCCCAATACAAAGCACACTCTATTAAAGCAGAATAATATTTCCTCAAAACGGAAGAATTATTCTCTAGAATAAGAGTACAAGTCTTTTCAGAATATTGCAATGAGCCGTGGTATGGGGGCATATAGCTATATTAATAGAAACAACGCTCAAACAGCATACCACGAGCTCACTGCAGTATCGTACAAAGAAAGCAAAGAAATTTGTGCAAAAATGAGGAATAAATGCATTCACAAATACTGACAAGAGATTGTACAAGTAAAAAGAGTCATTTTTATTCCATACTATCAAACTTTTTATACATGCACAGGTTTCAAAAAAGCGGGGGCCGGTACCCGCACAATCCCCGGTCGATACAAGTCTTTAGACAAAAGACAAAATAGCAAAACAAGAAAGATAAAACCAAACTCATTTCTTCTTCCTCAAGCCGCCTTTGGAGCCTTCACCTGGCTTAGTGACTAACTTTGCAGGCCGGCTTGGACGAGTAGCGGAAGAAGGAGAAAGAGGTGCAACTGGGTCTTCTTCTGCTTTCTCATCATCAGCAGGAGCGTCTTTCTTTTTCTTTGAAATCACGCGCTTCCCCTTCTTTTTTGAAGAAGATTCGCTGCCCGGAGTAATAAGTTAAGATAGCTTTGTGTCGTCAGCATAAGATTTCTCCAGGGACCTCTCGCCCTCCTCAAGTTCTTCTGCCTTCTGCTCTTGCGAAGTGGTCGGATCATCCAAGTCTTGGAGAGCTTCTATTTTTTCTTCTTGCGACCTCAGTTGAGAAGCAGAAGGAGGAGTAACTTGAAGAGGTAGGGGAGCAGCAGTTGGGGGAGGCGAAATTGATACAGCACTTGTTGTTTTTGCTACAGTAGAAGAAAAGTTAAAAACATCAGTATCTCCCACAAAGAGAGGAGATGGTGGCACATCAAGGCTTAAGTAATAGGCAAAAAGTTCATCAAGCTCAGGTGAAGCAAACGAGCAGTCCACTTGAGCCAGATCGGAATTGAAGTTACCTGGAGAACTTGGTTTGATCACTTCGATTTCATAATCCTGGGCTTCAATACTTTCCTGGGTCTCTTCTTCAGTGTGAGCAGTTTTAGTTTGGATTTCGGCTTTTGCAGGAGGTGGAGAATGAGAGCTAGAACCAATGGTATCAGGGTCGACCGAAGCCGAAGGACGAGTGGGGTCGGCTAAAGGCGCCTTCTCCAGATGCTCTCCTCCTGCTGCTTCGGCTCGCTCCCTGGCAAGTTGTTCTTTCCCTCTAGCAAGGGCAGCACGACCCTCGTCGTCCAGATAAGAAGCCTCCAGGTCCCCCTCCATATAGCCAGCATCTTTATACATTTCAATCACTTCCTCCCACACTTCTGCTAGAGTAATTTCGTATCTTGGGCCCAAGAAAAAGAGGCTACCTGTAAAGACCCAAAAGTTGGCCTTCGAAAATCAGCACCCGTACTCCACTTGTACTCAAAATGCCGTAGATTCAAATGCCAAATCTGGTTCTCCGGAGCTTATAACAACATTAAGTAAATAACACAGCGGAGTAAAAAGAATATAGATATACAACATCTGATATAATATCCAGATAAAATGATGATACAATGAATATCTATATACATCAGAGATATGATACAACAAATAGTAGCGGAAAAGAAAACGATAACACCAGCAGCGGAACAAATAACTCTAAGATAGTCTTCAAGAGAGAAGTAGCTCGAACTCCCAATAACGATACACCAAGAATAAGCAAGTGCACTCCGATCCAAAGACTAAACTAGCTCCAGAAAATCTACTGAACCTGACTATCTGAAAAACCCAACTCTAGACTGCTCGTGTGGAAAATTATGAGCACCCAGAGTTTAGGAAGGGAACAATAAACTCCGGATCAGTCATGGGACTGGTGTGAGCAACAAAAACAGTTTATCTTTAAACAATCAACAAAAGGATTTAAAACATTGAAACCCACAATGCTTTTGGAAAATGAAACTACCATAAGACCTCCCGCCACACACACAATGCAAACGCAGAATTGGAGGAGATCTCTTCTTATGATAGTCAAAGATGCTTACTACGTAAAATCATCTTGATATTATTATTAGTGCATAGTGCAGAAAACATTTCGAAAGTATAATATCAATCTTAGCCAGCATAGACATTCCGAACTATGCCTACTATAGCTACCATCCAAACAGTGGGGCGCCACCATAAGTAGATGGCAGGTTCTACAACTAAAACCGTACAAGTTCCGTATTGGAGAAATGGATTTCCAACAAATGGTCAGGCTAAGGAACTTCCTTCCGTCGCATGGGAACGCCTCTGGCGGGACGCCCCGAGAGACAAACTGCTCTCTGCCAAACAAGGCCGGGTTACCCCTGTAACAGGTAACTCACGAATATGCCACCTCCCGGTCCTTTGGGACCTTTATCCGAGCTCGGTATCCAACATCACACATCATAAAGAAAGTGTATCCACATGAGTAAGTATCTGGGCTCCATACCATGACACCACCCTTTTCCAGAAGGAAATTACATACCCTAAAGGGCGCGACCCTCATAACCTTGCCGCAACGATCCTGTTTCGACCATTTCCGGGTTGTGAGGCCCTGACGAAGTCTCGTCCACAAAGCTACGCTTTTTTCAAAAAGCCACGCTTTGGGTCAACAGATGATCAACCTATGATCACAAAGATAAATGATCAAACAAATGATCATATCACAAATGATCAAACACTGATCATCACACAGCAACACTCAGCATGTCACATTACCAAATTGGGATATATCGCTGATAAATTTCAACTACATAACCTCTGAGCTCGTACGTCTCAGAGAAGGGTGTTAAGCTAAGAGAATAAATTCTCCGCCACCAACAGAAATGTATTTGAAAGAAATCGGCTTTATATCTCAAAGTGTAATGTCAGACATGTATCCATACAAGTCTGTTCCGGGATCGAACAGAACCGAAGGCACTTCTCACGAAGCCCTTGCAAATCCGGATAATTCTCAATCACGTCCGGACTTCCCGTCACAAAAGAGTGATATAAATCTCTATACCGGAGCAACTCAGTGCAGAGACATTCGTCAGGTTGTCCTTTCATTTTCGAAAAATATCCGGTCTTCATCACCGATCTTCAAATGCTATCCATAACGTCGAATCACTTATTCGGAATGGGTTATGTGACACAAAGGTCCTCTCCCGGCTAAACCGAATAGTGAGCGCAATATTTAAAACATATGGATATTGGGATTTCAATTAAGTCGCAACTTAAACCCAAACTTTCTTTTCAAATGGTTTCAATCGATTACCATTTTAATCTTTTTTAACCAAAAAGATTTAATTCACAAAGTTCAACTGAATTTCACAGATTCATTTACAGATTTTCCAAATCGATTCCCAATTCAATTTAATTAATTCGTTAAATCTTAAAATCAAGGATTTAACTTATAGCTTCCGAAACAATTTCATTTCAAATGGTTAAACAATTCATCATTTTAAATCTGTTAAAAATAAACAGATTTAATTCATAGCTTTCAAAAAGAATTCATTCTTAACTTGGAAAACCATTTTTTCAATTCAATCTTGAAATTCCTTTAACTAAATTTGAATTTCATTTCTTATATGAAAGCTTTTATCATTTAAAAACAAACAGTTTTATTTCAGAAAATCTGATTCATTCATACGAGTGGAAATCCTTGGGTTAAATCCAAATTCTCAAAATTATACTTTTAAATGGTATAACTTTATATAAACACATTTATATCATCTTTAATCCCTAGTTTCAAATCATAGGATTCAACTTCCAACTTGAATTCAAATTTAAATCAAATTATTTAAATTTTCAAAACTCGATTAAGTTACTCAAAATAGCTTTTATATTTGAAATTCCATTTCAAAAGCTTTTCACTTTAAACCCAAATTTTCAATTTCAAAATCAATTGAAATTAAAATTTTCAAAAACATCAAATTTAAATTATCTGTGACTTAACCGATTTCCACGTGAAATCCATATTTGTGTGTGTAAAAGTGTAGTCCAGGGGTTTAACACACTAGTGCAACATCAATCATCACAGATATATCGATAAGCGGTATAATCGATAACGCTTATCTTCATTCACAGATTCATAGATAAAATAAATTTATCAATCACGAAGGTTCATCATTACAATTCGATGTGGGTTTCGGATAACCAACTGGAATCCGACTCCCTGTCGCATCGAAATTCAAGTGCCGGGGTTTTCATATTCATATAACAATATATCACAGAAATAGAAATCACAGCTAAGTAAATTACAAATCACAGCATACATCAGGGTATATCACAAAGTATCACAATCAGGGATATCAAACAATTCACATTCAATAGAATCCAAACATTCATAAGTGAATCAATCAATATCTAATTTATTCAAATTAGATTAATTACTTATGAATAAATTACTAATCTTGGTTAATTAACATTAATTACGAACCATTTTAATTAATTATCCTTTAATTATTAAAAATTTAACCTTTAATTATACTAATTAATTAACCCTTAATTAATTACCATTTAATTAATTATTCTTAATTAATTAAAATAAGTGATTATCCCTAATCACTTAATCAACTTTAATTGATTAATTATTTTAAATCAATACTTAATTGACCTTAATTATGTAATTAATTAACCTTAATCCTGAAATTGATTTTCCTTAATTATCCAAACACCACAAGTAATTATCCTTTCATTAATCACTAACTTATCGAAAATCTTTAATTAACCATCTTTTTAAATGAATTATCATTAACAATCCTTAATCACAAATAAATTAGACTTTTAATTATAAATTTACCAATCTTAAATTGTAAATTGATAAACCCCTAATTAATTACATTGATTTATTATCCTTTAATTTATCACATTAACAAATCAACCTTTAAATCTCATGCTTAAAATAAGATAATAGAATTAATTAAGAAATCGTTTAACGTTTAAACTTGGCGAAAATATTTGCTTTTGAAGACTAAATCACTAATTAGCCTTAAAACTTTAAAACTTGGTTATATTATTTCCTTTTGAACATGTTAACAATATTACTTACCTTTAAACCTGAATATGATTTTCTGAAAAGTTTAAAACCTGGAATTTAAAATTTTACTTTCACACTTAAACCTGTTGACATGTTCCTTTGTTTAACACTTCAACTAGATAACAACTCAAACAACCCCGGGCTAAACCAATGAAAACCCCGAGCAGGCTACGAGTCAAAACTCAGACTTTTCCCAACACTCACGAACTCAACTGCTTCGAGACGAACGCGCAACGCCAACGAGATCGACCCGAGACCAAAAACTCACCAGACACCACGTGCACGCGTGCACGTGTACCAACGCCAGAAGCTCCTCCGACCCTCGACGAACCTTCCAGCACTTCGACGATCACCCAGACATCCATACGCGAGCAACCATACATCACCATCGACTCGAAATCGAAATTCAACAGTTGAGCCAAAACCTGGAACAATCCCTTCGAACACACCCAAACTCCAACCAAACCTGACAACGCCCATGCCTGGCGCTCCGACCATCGAAGGCCACCCAACTCCGGCTACACCCTCGCCTACCTCCCCTCCACCTTCCTTCAAAAGCTCGAGACACCCGGTCGCACATAGGGGTTGAACGAAACGAAAATACAGCCACCTAAAAATTTAGGTTTAAAATCGTATAATGAACGCCGCCGCCACCTCAGTAGTCCGGCCACCTCCGGTCCATTTTTCCCAGCACTCACATAGTTTCCTCCACCTCCCCACAAAACCCCGACCCCTCTGATCAACTAGGCCGACCTCAGCGACTCGAAAGGCAACAATCGAACGAACCCAAACTGCTCTCAAACCACCCCATTAAAAATCATCGAATTAGGTTTAAAAATCATGTTATTGTATGGGGATTCAGTTTAGATACTTGAATTGGTAAATTAAGAGATTCGAATTTTTGACAAACCTTAAGATTGATCAGATAGTTTGGATTTCCAGAGACCATTTTAAGTTGTTTTAATCTAAAATGAATTTTTAAACTTACTTTATAGTGATACAAACAACTTTTGTTTAAATCTTGGGTTCAGCCATCAATTAGAAAAAGAGTAATTGATTTTATTTTTATTTTTGGAAACAACAGTTTGGGTTTATGAACTAAGAACAGAGATATTTCAAACAGCATGCATATCATACTTCCTGCTTTCCATCTGTATACATATAATTATATATGCACAAACCTACATATTTCAGATATACTTGCACAGATTTAAACCTTTTAATTTTAAAAGAAAATTGTTACTTCACAAGTAAACAAGAAGAGTTGCTCACCTGTTTCAGAAGGAAGAAGAACAGAGAGCAATTGTTGTTTGAAAACTGCAGCTTTCTTGAATTCTGGTTGTATTGATTTGTTGCTTTCCATTGAATCATTGTTTAAGTTTTAAAGATGATGCTTCCTTCAGTTTATTTTTTCTTCCTTAGTTTTGAAGGAACGAATTTGAAATGAAGATGATGGAAAGCTTGATGGATAAAAGAAAGCATACAGGTGATAATTTTCTTTTGTACAGGTCGATATATTTGCTTGTACAAAATACCAGAGATTTTTCTCTGCTTGGAGGCTGAAAGAAACTTTGATGCAATTCGTATAGATTTTGTATGCTACAAGGATTGAGACATTAATTGCTGTTGTACTTATGTCTTCATTTTGTACATATCTTATATTTTCTTTTATATACTTGCTTGGCTTCATTAACAAGCTACACATAATATAAATTTTACTTTGCTTTCTTTATTATATTTTGGTACATGAATACACATATGCCGTCTTGTTACTTTGAAATATAAATGAAGTTCTATGTTCTTAGGGATGCAAACATTCAATGCTAATGTACCTTGTTGTCTTGTTGTCTGGTTGCTAGTGTTTGAGATATAAATATTTGCTTTTACAAGCTTAACTTGATTTCGGCTGATGTAAATATGTTGTGTACTAGAGGTATCTTGTATACATATCTGAACTTCTTGTTCATATACACTTTGTTTATAGCCTATACTATTTAATTATGGGTGTACAGTTTGTTTATTTGTTTGTTTCATGAGGTTTGTACATAGATTTGTATGTAGATATATTGTTATATTCTTCAAGTGTACATACTTAAATCATTTAAAATTTGTTTCTTTATATTTTAAACCATTTATATAAAGATTTAAATTCAAATCAAATATGCATATATATATATATATATATATATATATATATTATAATTTCAAATTTACTCGTATATACTCGAATATATACACATTCACATATGTACATATATATACTATATTTAACTTTAAATGATTTAACACATAGATCATTTGAACTCGGAGAAACTCGCATTCATTCATCGATTGATTTTACAATTTTTATTCAAAAATCAATTTAATTATCAATTTAAATATATAAAAATTCGGGGTCGTTACAGACTTCCCCCCTTAAAAGAATTTCGTCCTCGAAATTACCAAGAAGACACAAAGATAGATGAAGAATGTTTCATCAAATCAAACTGACCATCTATTCTGCATTTGGCTTACCAAATCAGAATATCAAGAACGAATCTGTTTTAACACTTCAGAAGATACTCGGGTTAACCAGATATACGAAATATGCAATAGTATTGGTTAGTTCGAAGGAATAACTAACCATTCGTAGAATATATCCGGGTCCCAAAGAATAGATAGATATATGGATACAATTTCAAAATTTCAGTTTAGAAACTAAATTATACCTATTAACCATAACAATCAAAGCAAACAAGGCAACCAATACATCCAAACAAACAATTTTGGCTCAGTTGGAGTTTATTGTCCCATACAAATATATCGAATCTTCTTTCTGGATCTACCAGAAATCATCGAAGAATTGAGAAAAGATGCTGAACAAAAGAGATTGATAGAGAAATTTGTTTCCACTGTTGCAGGGTATTAACCATTCATAGTCGTATTTCCCTGTCCTCTATCTCATCCTCTTCTTGCACTCATACTTACTACCAGTGGATAGTAAGAGAATTTACTGAGGCATTCGAACGGATATCTGAGAATTACTCATTCTAGGGTATACTTCACTCTATCTCTAATGAGCTACTTAACGTGTTACACTCCTGAGCTAAAGTTCAACCTTAGCTCTGATACCAAATGTAAAGACCCAAAAGTTGGCCTTCGAGAATCAGCACCCGTACTCCACTTGTACTCAAAATGCCGTAGATTCAAATGCCAAATCTGGTTCTCCGGAGCTTATAACAACATTAAGTAAATAACACAGCGGAATAAAAAGAATATAGATATACAACATCTGATACAATATCCAGATACAATGATGATACAATGAATATCTATATACATCAGAGATATGATACAACAAATAGTAGCGGAAAAGAAAACGATAACACCAGCAGCGGAACAAATAACTCTAAGATAGTCTTCAAGAGAGAAGTAGCTCAAACTCCCAATAACGATACACCAAGAATAAGCAAGTGCAGTCCGATCCAAAGACTAAACTAGCTCCAGAAAATCTACTGAACCTGACTATCTGAAAAACCCAACTCTAGACTGCTCGTGTGGAAAATTATGAGCACCCAGAGTTTAGGAAGGGAACAATAAACTCCGGATCAGTCATGGGACTGGTGTGAGCAACAAAAACAGTTTATCTTTAAACAATCAACAAAAGGATTTAAAACATTGAAACCCACAATGCTTTTGGAAAATGAAACTACCATAAGACCTCCCGCCACACACACAATGCAAACGCAGAATTGGAGGAGATCTCTTCTTATGATAGTCAAAGATGCTTACTACGTAAAATCATATTGATATTATTATTAGTGCATAGTGCAGAAAACATTTCGAAAGTATAATATCAATCTTAGCCAGCATAGACATTCCGAACTATGCCTACTATAGCTACCATCCAAACAGTGGGGCGCCACCATAAGTAGATGGCAGGTTCTACAACTAAAACCGTACAAGTTCCGTATTGGAGAAATGGATTTCCAACAAATGGTCAGGCTAAGGAACTTCCTTCCGTCGCATGGGAACGCCTCTGGCGGGACGCCCCGAGAGACAAACTGCTCTCTGCCAAACAAGGCCGGGTTACCCCTGTAACAGGTAACTCACGAATATGCCACCTCCCGGTCCTTTGGGACCTTTATCCGAGCTCGGTATCCAACATCACACATCATAAAGAAAGTGTATCCACATGAGTAAGTATCTGGGCTCCATACCATGACACCACCCTTTTCCAGAAGGAAATGACATACCCTAAAGGGCGCGACCCTCATAACCTTGCCGCAACGATCCTGTTTCGACCATTTCCGGGTTGTGAGGCCCTGACGAAGTCTCGTCCACAAAGCTACGTTTTTTTCAAAAAGCCACGCTTTGGGTCAACAGATGATCTACCTATGATCACAAAGATAAATGATCAAACAAATGATCATATCACAAATGATCAAACACTGATCATCACACAGCAACACTCAGCATGTCACATTACCAAATTGGGATATATCGCTGATAAATTTCAACTACATAACCTCTGAGCTCGTACGTCTCAGAGAAGGGTGTTAAGCTAAGAGAATAAATTCTCCGCCACCAACAGAAATGTATTTGAAAGAAATCGGCTTTATATCTCAAAGTGTAATGTCAGACATGTATCCATACAAGTCTGTTCCGGGATCGAACAGAACCGAAGGCACTTCTCACGAAGCCCTTGCAAATCCGGATAATTCTCAATCACGTCCGGACTTCCCGTCACAAAAGAGTGATATAAATCTCTATACCGGAGCAACTCAGTGCAGAGACATTTGACAGGTTGTCCTTTCATTTTCGAAAAATATCCGGTCTTCATCACCGATCTTCAAATGCTATCCATAACGTCGAATCACTTATTCGGAATGGGTTATGTGACACAAAGGTCCTCTCCCGGCTAAACCGAATAGTGAGCGCAATATTTAAAACATATGGATATTGGGATTTCAATTAAGTCACAACTTAAACCCAAACTTTCTTTTCAAATGGTTTCAATCGATTACCATTTTAATCTTTTTTAACCAAAAAGATTTAATTCACAAAGTTCAACTGAATTTCACAGATTCATTTACAGATTTTCCAAATCGATTCCCAATTCAATTTAATTAATTCGTTAAATCTTAAAATCAAGGATTTAACTTATAGCTTCCGAAACAATTTCATTTCAAATGGTTAAACAATTCATCATTTTAAATCTGTTAAAAATAAACAGATTTAATTCATAGCTTTCAAAAAGAATTCATTCTTAACTTGGAAAACCATTTTTTCAATTCAATCTTGAAATTCCTTTAACTAAATTTGAATTTCATTTCTTATATGAAAGCTTTTATCATTTAAAAACAAACAGTTTTATTTCAGAAAATCTGATTCATTCATACGAGTGGAAATCCTTGGGTTAAATCCAAATTCTCAAAATTATACTTTTAAATGGTATAACTTTATATAAACACATTTATATCATCTTTAATCCCTAGTTTCAAATCATAGGATTCAACTTCCAACTTGAATTCAAATTTAAATCAAATTATTTAAATTTTCAAAACTCGATTAAGTTACTCAAAATAGCTTTTATATTTGAAATTCCATTTCAAAAGCTTTTCACTTTAAACCCAAATTTTCAATTTCAAAATCAATTGAAATTAAAAATTTCAAAAATATCAAATTTAAATTATCTGTGACTTAACCAATTTCCACGTGAAATCCATATTTGTGTGTGTAAAAGTGTAGTCCAGGGGTTTAACACACTAGTGCAACATCAATCATCACAGATATATCGATAAGCGGTATAATCGATAACGCTTATCTTCATTCACAGATTCATAGATAAAATAAATTTATCAATCACGAAGGTTCATCATTACAATTCGATGTGGGTTTCGGATAACCAATTAGAATCCGACTCCCTGTCGCATCGAAATTCAAGTGCCGGGGTTTTCATATTCATATAACAATATATCACAGAAATAGAAATCACAGCTAAGTAAATTACAAATCACAGCATACATCAGGGTATATCACAAAGTATCACAATCAGGGATATCAAACAATTCACATTCAATAGAATCCAAACATTCATAAGTGGATCAATCAATATCTAATTTATTCAAATTAGATTAATTACTTATGAATAAATTACTAATCTTGGTTAATTAACATTAATTACGAACCATTTTAATTAATTATCCTTTAATTATTAAAAATTTAACCTTTAATTATACTAATTAATTAACCCTTAATTAATTACCATTTAATTAATTATTCTTAATTAATTAAAATAAGTGATTATCCCTAATCACTTAATCAACTTTAATTGATTAATTATTTTAAATCAATACTTAATTGACCTTAATTATGTAATTAATTAACCTTAATCCTGAAATTGATTTTCCTTAATTATCCAAACACCACAAGTAATTATCCTTTCATTAATCACTAACTTATCGAAAATCTTTAATTAACCATCTTTTTAAATGAATTATCATTAACAATCCTTAATCACAAATAAATTAGACTTTTAATTATAAATTTACCAATCTTAAATTGTAAATTGATAAACCCCTAATTAATTACATTGATTTATTATCCTTTAATTTATCACATTAACAAATCAACCTTTAAATCTCATGCTTAAAATAAGATAATAGAATTAATTAAGAAATCATTTAACGTTTAAACTTGGCGAAAATATTTGCTTTTGAAGACTAAATCACTAATTAGCCTTAAAACTTTAAAACTTGGTTATATTATTTCCTTTTGAACATGTTAACAATATTACTTACCTTTAAACCTGAATATGATTTTCTGAAAAGTTTAAAACCTGGAATTTAAAATTTTACTTTCACACTTAAACCTGTTGACGTGTTCCTTTGTTTAACACTTCAACTAGATAACAACTCAAACAACCCCGGGCTAAACCAATAAAAACCCCGAGCAGGCTACGAGTCAAAACTCAGACTTTTCCCAACACTCACGAACTCAACTGCTTCGAGACGAACGCGCAACGCCAACGAGATCGACCCGAGACCAAAAACTCACCAGACACCACGTGCACGCGTGCACGTGTACCAACGCCAGAAGCTCCTCCGACCCTCGACGAACCTTCCAGCACTTCGACGATCACCCAGACATCCATACGCGAGCAACCATACATCACCATCGACTCGAAATCGAAATTCAACAGTTGAGCCAAAACCTGGAACAATCCCTTCGAACACACCCAAACTCCAACCAAACCTGACAACGCCCATGCCTGGCGCTCCGACCATCGAAGGCCACCCAACTCCGGCTACACCCTCGCCTACCTCCCCTCCACCTTCCTTCAAAAGCTCGAGACACCCGGTCGCACATAGGGGTTGAACGAAACGAAAATACAGCCACCTAAAAATTTAGGTTTAAAATCGTATAATGAACGCCGCCGCCACCTCAGTAGTCCGGCCACCTCCGGTCCATTTTTCCCAGCACTCACATAGTTTCCTCCACCTCCCCACAAAACCCCGACCCCTCTGATCAACTAGGCCGACCTCAGCGACTCGAAAGGCAACAATCGAACGAACCCAAACTGCTCTCAAACCACCCCATTAAAAATCATCGAATTAGGTTTAAAAATCATGTTATTGTATGGGGATTCAGTTTAGATACTTGAATTGGTAAATTAAGAGATTCGAATTTTTGACAAACCTTAAGATTGATCAGATAGTTTGGATTTCCAGAGACCATTTTAAGTTGTTTTAATCTAAAATGAATTTTTAAACTTACTTTATAGTGATACAAACAACTTTTGTTTAAATCTTGGGTTCAGCCATCAATTAGAAAAAGAGTAATTGATTTTATTTTTATTTTTGGAAACAACAGTTTGGGTTTATGAACTAAGAACAGAGATATTTCAAACAGCATGCATATCATACTTCCTGCTTTCCATCTGTATACATATAATTATATATGCACAAACCTACATATTTCAGATATACTTGCACAGATTTAAACCTTTTAATTTTAAAAGAAAATTGTTACTTCACAAGTAAACAAGAAGAGTTGCTCACCTGTTTCAGAAGGAAGAAGAACAGAGAGCAATTGTTGTTTGAAAACTGCAGCTTTCTTGAATTCTGGTTGTATTGATTTGTTGCTTTCCATTGAATCATTGTTTAAGTTTTAAAGATGATGCTTCCTTCAGTTTATTTTTTCTTCCTTAGTTTTGAAGGAACGAATTTGAAATGAAGATGATGGAAAGCTTGATGGATAAAAGAAAGCATACAGGTGATAATTTTCTTTTGTACAGGTCGATATATTTGCTTGTACAAAATACCAGAGATTTTTCTCTGCTTGGAGGCTGAAAGAAACTTTGATGCAATTCGTATAGATTTTGTATGCTTCAAGGATTGAGACATTAATTGTTGTTGTACTTATGTCTTCATTTTGTACATATCTTATATTTTCTTTTATATACTTGCTTGGCTTCATTAACAAGCTACACATAATATAAATTTTACTTTGCTTTCTTTATTATATTTTGGTACATGAATACACATATGCTGTCTTGTTACTTTGAAATATAAATGAAGTTCTATGTTCTTAGGGATGCAAACATTCAATGCTAATGTACCTTGTTGTCTTGTTGTCTGGTTGCTAGTGTTTGAGATATAAATATTTGCTTTTACAAGCTTAACTTGATTTCGGCTGATGTAAATATGTTGTGTACTAGAGGTATCTTGTATACATATCTGAACTTCTTGTTCATATACACTTTGTTTATAGCCTATACTATTTAATTATGGGTGTACAGTTTGTTTATTTGTTTGTTTCATGAGGTTTGTACATAGATTTGTATGTAGATATATTGTTATATTCTTCAAGTGTACATACTTAAATCATTTAAAATTTGTTTCTTTATATTTTAAACCATTTATATAAAGATTTAAATTCAAATCAAATATGCATATATATATATATATATTATAATTTCAAATTTACTCGTATATACTCGAATATATACACATTCACATATGTACATATATATACTATATTTAACTTTAAATGATTTAACACATAGATCATTTGAACTCGGAGAAACTCGCATTCATTCATCGATTGATTTTACAATTTTTATTCAAAAATCAATTTAATTATCAATTTAAATATATAAAAATTCGGGGTCGTTACACTACCTTTCCCTAAGACACTGAGAACGTAAAACTCAAAAAGAGTGGAGCTGATGGTGGCCTTGGTGGTTTCATGCGATTCCTCAACAACCGCTTTTCCAGCCAGGGCATCATCACGCTCCTTTTCTGCTTTTAAAAGTTGAGCTTTTAAAATAGTGATCTCCAAGTCTTGGGAGCTGACTTTTTCCCGCAGCTGGACGGTGTCGTTGCGGTATTTTTCAACAACATGTTGTTCCGCCTCAAGTTTGATCTCGGCATCTCTCTGAGCAGCATGCGCATCTCTCGCTTGCTTTTGAAAAACCTCTTCCTTTTGAGAATGGGAAGCGGATGAGGTAGCAAGGTCCTCCTTAAGTTTCTTAACTTTGGCCTCAAGCTCCTCATTGAAGGTAGTGATGCTCTTCATTTCAACATCGTGCTGATCAAGAATTTTCTGCCATTCAGACTTATCATTTTCCATAGTCAGCATAGCCTCAAGATTTAGGCGGTTTATTCTTTGAAGCTCATCGACAAGTTTCTGCCAGCTGGACATTCTTTCAATATCGAGCTTTACAGCATCAAGATTTTGCAGCATGGCTTGTTTGTCGATCGGTACAAAGTCTAAGTCAAAACGCACTCCTTTCAAACACCAGTTCGGGAATCGACTGTGGAGTGTAGGCGGAGGCTTTTCGACTTGATAGGGAGGCCTATTGATGATTGTTTGGATATCAGTTCTTTCAAGGGCAGGAGAACTGGAGGGGATGTTCAAAGAAATAGGAGCAGCGGGTACTTTAGAGATTTCAGAAGAAGACTTGTCGTCGAATTTTGCCCGCTTGCTTGAATCTTCACCAACATGACTCTTCCCTTTGTCATCGTGAGATTTTCTTTTATGAGAATCGTCATCTTTTTGAGAGGATTCATGGCGATCATATTTTCTTCCATATCGCTCCTCGTAAGACTGCCTCTCTCGAGCTTTTCTAGCCGCTCGTTCCTCATCAGTTTCCCGGGGAGCAGAGAGATGGCGCCTGGGATCATAGTAGTAGTCACGCTTTCCGTAGCGCATAAAATCATCATAATATGAGCCACTTCGTCCCATTGGAGAATCTGAAAATGAAAAAGAAGTAGAATTTAGAAATCTCCAGGAAAAGGAAGTTAAGTGCAAGTAACTGCTAAAAATCCTAAGTGTGTGTGGTGTGCAAACTACGCGCGTCAAGCTACAAACCACTCTTCAGCTTAGGAGTGATGTCAGCTTTTACAATAGGGGTCAACTCTTGGTCTGATGGAAATGGTCGTAAGACAGATGTTGCTTCAACTGATGGAGAGACAAGTTTAGGAGCAGTGACATCATCTTTAAAAAGCTCTTGAGAAGTCACCATAAAATCGCTTAACCCCTCGAAGATGTCGTCGCTATCATGCCCAGTCGAGTGAGTCACGCCAGTAGTTCCTTCTTCAACATGCTCAGCACTTTTTGTGCAGAACTTCCCTTCTCCGTCCCCTCATCAGCTTTCGTGGTGACTTTCCCGGGATGTTGAGGGAGTTCCTCTTCTTCGATAACTGGGAGAGGCTTAAACTTGCCGGAAAACTCTGCACCCTCAGCAGAACCAGAGCATTTTATCAATGAAGCCTCTGCAACAAGTTCTTTCGACGCAAGTTCTTTTGCGGGGGCTGGGGCATCAGATGTTTCCGATTGAGAAGCGAGGGCATCGTGAAGCTGAAGGGATCGGGAAGAATGTAAAAGGCCAAATTGATGTAAAAATTCATCTTTCAAAAGATATTTGATACTCCTCTCTTCGGCGGCAACAACGCTTAGCCTTTCAAAAGTTGGCTTGTGGCTAGAGTCTTTAGAAAGAAGAGGAAGTGCTGTAAAAATAAAGAATGAAGTTAGCACTTAACAACTCGGATTTTGAAAAGTTCAGGAACGGAAAGAACAGAGATAGACAAGCTTACTTCCTACTCTCCAAATGGCGTAGAATCCCGGGGGACAGCGGACAAAGAAGAATTGATTCAAAAACCCGTGGGTGCTTTCAGGAAGATCAACAATTAGTTTATGGTTCCTGGCACTCCTCACAAGTACAATAAAAGGATGATCTTTATTCTTCACAAATGTGCACAAATAACAAATCTCTTCAAAGCTTGGAAGACGGTCAAGTGTCCTCCTAAACAGTACACACAGTCCCATCAAGATGGCATAGCCATTGGGATGCACCTGGAAAGGAGAGATAGTTAATCAAAGAAAGAGCTATCGAAGAAAATCGTTAAAGGGAGGAATAGCTCCACTTGAGCACATCTGACGATTAACTGCGATAAAACCAAGAGGCGGCCTGTCAGCAGTATCATTTACCCCCGGAAGCAAAGCGTCCGCTTCAGCAATACCGAACTGAACACATAATTGACTGAACACCCGTTGATTCAGAGTGGTTGAAGTTCTTTCCGGGGGATCATCCAAGGGATTAACTATTGGGAAGACTTCTCCAGCTTGCCCTACTATCTCTTCTTGTTGAGAAGACATTCAACACAAGGAACTGGACATTCAAATATGAAGGTGCACGTTTCCTAAAAGCGTGTGAAGTGTTGTGCGAAGCTAATAAAATAACAAGTAAATAAAAATAATAATACTGGTTGGCATACGTCAATTCAGGAAAACTCAAGACTTGTTATTAAATTAAAACTGAGAGTAGTGTCAATGCAGATAACATTTGATAGTAAGCAGTTCTAACTGTGAGAATTTTGTGTTGACACTTCATTCAAATCAGTTGATTCGCAGCATTTCACACTCGATTAAATTCGGTTTATTTTACTTAAGTAGAATAGTGTCTCTTGATCTAATCCATCATTCGATGTGGGAAGTCAACGATGAGTATATTCGTCCCAGTTTTCTGCAAATGTTGTATTTAACAGGTTATTAGCAATCAAGTCAATACAATCTGTGAAAAAGTACAAGTTCAAACAGTTCAAATTTGCAGTTCAGTCAAGTCCTGTGAAAAATTTGCAAGTGTTCAAGTCCTTAAGTCGCAGGAACGATTTAAGGCTAGCTCGGGATTGCTTAGGTCGTCCAAATCATGTTCAACGACCTAACATAAGTCAACCTTCCTTAAGTCGCTCTGCTCGAGTTATGGAATTCATTAGTCATGTTCCTACGAGTTAAAACTACACTGCAAGTTAAGGTATAAGGCTTTAAGCCAAGACAGGGTAAATTTGTTTAAGTGTTAACTCGTCCAAGTACACCCGCGACCTAAAAGTTATGTTGCAAGAAGTTAAGTCGCCCAGATCATATTGCGATCCAAAGACAGGTCGTAAGGAGGGTTATCTCGTCCGTAGAAATATGCTACACTTCTTAAGTCGCAAGTTCTTAAGTCGTTCAGATTCTTTAAGTTGCTCAGTTTTAAGTCGTTTGCTTGGTTAAGTCGTTTGCATGGTTAAGTCGTTTGCTTCCTTAAACCGTTTGCTGAGTTATGTCGTGTGATTAATGTTTAAAACCGTAAGTCGCTCCTCCTCGGATCCTTAACTCGCCTAATGCCTTATCCCATTCACTACTCCCCAATACATCAATTCACCAACTCCCTAACTCGCTCAATCTTCCTCGGGTTGTTAACTCGGCCGACATCAAACCCGATAACCCGATAACCCGCTAATTCATCGGTGCCTTCACAACAAAAAACCATCGTCTCTCCAATACCACCAAATCACCCAAAAACCATCAACATCGTTTCAGATTCGCCACAAATTCAATATCACTGTTTTATCATGAATCACAACCACGGCGTGGTCAACGGCGGTCACAAGTTGGTCGAAACATGATTCTCGACAAAATACAGCAAAAGAAAGCGAATTGAAGTCAGAAAATGGAAACCGGAGATTTGACGATGGGTGTAGGTGAGCGATGGCCGGAATTACTTACGTAGTTGGACAAAGGAATGATCGACGACGAGAAGGTTGGAATTTGTCTTCGAAAGCTTGGAGAAAACGTCAATGGCGGTTTCAGATAATAGAGCAAGTGAGGAGAAGGAAGGAGAAGCTGAGCAACTTATAGGCGGGAAAGGTGGAATTCGAATCGGCCTAAAGTGACCTAACAACTCAAGCGGCTTACGACCTAACAACCCGAGCGACTCACGACTTAGCAACTCAAATGGCACAAGTTAAAAAGTGTCGAAGCACACGACCTAGTCCCTAGGCGTATACTTCGAGGGGCAAGTGTTAACACCACTTTTTCAACGACCTACGACTTAACGATCTAAAGGACTCAAGCGACTTAAGCAACTCAAGGTTTCAATGACCTAACGACTTAGCGAGCTAAGACACCCACCGACTCAGTGGTCCAGAAACCCAGCGACCTAACGAGATAAGAAGTTAGCGACCTAACTCCAGAAAAGCAACCTTACGACCTAACGAGATAAGAGGGCTGCGACCTAACGAGTTAGCGACCTAACTCCAGAAAATCAACCTAGCGACTTAACAAGTTAGCGACCTAGCGACCTAACGAGTTAGCGACCTAGCGACCTAGCAATTCAGGAGAAGGGAACGACTTAACATGCTCCGGAGTAAAGCCACACGACCTACCTCTTCTATTAGGTTGCTCACGACCTAATCCGACCGAGATAACTTCTGTATCTACAACATTAGGTCTCTCACACTCAGTTTCTCACCCAGAATGGCTCCACTAAGTCGCCAACGACTTGACGTATCTTGGGATGACCCTTAGATCGCGACCTACGACCCACGACCTACGACCTAACCTCCAGATTTTCCCTATAAATACCCCGCCTACTCCACATTGTGAGGGGACTTTTGGTCGAGACTTTGAAGCACCGAAACTCTGCTGCATTCACGACTTCTACAACACCTCTACTACCAAAAACATTCCAAACTACCTAAAGAGAAGATCAACTACATTCAAGATGGATTCCATAATCTCTTTTGCATTGTAGCGCTAATTACTTGTATCGATTGTTGAGTAATCGAAGGAATTCTTGTAAAGCTTGTAATCGAACTTGTGATAAAGAAGATAAAGTGGACGTAGGCTTGATTTTGAGCCGAACCACTATAAAACTGCTGTCTCTTTACTTTTCTGCTATTCTCTGCTTATTTTTAGTTCCCGTACCAACGGGTGGTGCTTTCACTTTACTAATTCTCACACCGGGGTTTTAGCGTTCGATTTTTACGTTAACAAAAATATCTTTTTATTTTGAAAATGCTTCCTTCTAAGGGATTCATGAAGACAATACCCGGGTTTGATTTCAAAAAACTTTTGAAAACATACATATAGCCCGAGTAACTCCAAAATGATGTCAATGAACTGGGTGCTACCAAATAATACCATATATCACTTTACTAAGAAGGGCAATACTTAAGAAAATTGTTTGTCATCCGAACACATCTCTTACCCATTTTTAGCCATTTCCGAGACACTCGAACTATTTAATAAATAAAAAAGTTCTTTTTCCAAATTTCTTCTCGAAACAATACTAATAAAAATCATCCACTTGCTTTGGATTCATTCGGATTTGAACTTTTTTTCAATTTGTACAATGACAAAGAGAATAATTTTGCTAAGTGCACAATCCTATATGCCTAAGAAAACATTTGACTGTCACTTAAAAGATTATTCTGATCATCAAAAAATAGATCAAGACATATTTCTGAACTGTCCATAGAAAACCTTACTCTCAAACTTTAGTTTAAAATATCTATATCTTAAAATATCCCTAAGAAAGATTACTGCTATTTTCCAAAATCATTTGGAATTTATCAAAGTACATCGAGATGTAACATTCTCAAAATCCTTTTCATTTTTAAAACACATTTAATAGTTCTGATTTGTAAAATCAACTCCTTTAATTCATCTTATAGACTATTTGAAGATTTCCTTTAATAAACACCTTTATTAAAATACAATTATTAACCCTACATATTGTCGAACGTCTTATAATCAAATTTTGAAACTTAATTCACAAGGTGCTCGATTCATTGTTTACAAATTCTATCTGCCCAACCCATGATGGAAAAAAGAAATCTATAATTAAATCTAACAATAGTCAATGTTCAAAACTGGGGGAGCATGACTAGTTAAACCGTAAATGCTAATAATTTAAATATTATTAACTCCTAACCCACTCTCCTTATAGATAACTACATAGATTTTGAAAATCATCCTTTTTTATATATAGAAAATATATTCCTAGGTAAAACTATTTCATTTACCAAGTTTAAAACAATATTATGTCAATTCACTACAAGAAAAATATTAATTAACGGTATTATATATCAGCGTTTCAAGCAATAATGCTGTTTTAGGACCAATAGAAAAACGTAAAACGCTGTATAATTATCCTGGCTAAAAATAAATGGCGGTTCTTCCAATTAAGTTTTGAGGCCGCGTTCTTTCACCATTACTTCCCTCCTGTTTCCCGCTTCACACAATCTTCTCCTTCCTCCCTGAAAACCCTAAAATAGGTCTACTCTTCTTCCGATTCTATTTAACTATACAAAGATCAGATCTACGCGACAAAGTATCCCTCTACATTCGCTCCGTCTTTCTCACCTCTACCTAAATGTCTCTATAATTTTCTTTTTCTTTACTTCATCGCGCTTCAAGCTTGCCATGCCACCCTCACCGACCCCTGCATCTGCAGTTGTTGGCCGAATTTGCACAGAGAGACGCACGACAAACTTGAACATCCGAGGCAAATCCACTCGATCCAATTTTGGACTTCATCACCCAATTCAGATTCCAATTTTCTGGTATTACTCATTCTACTTTTTTCTAATTTTAGTTTGTTTGAAATTAATAATGTTTTTATTCTTTCAACTATTTTCTACTTTTAATGTAAAAATATGGATTCATATAATTGAAACATGGAAGTTGAGAGATTGTATAGGATATGAAGTTAAGGAAGTTCAACTTTATACGATTCCTTATTTAGTAGGTTAAATTGTAGGATGTTGGTAGTGTGGGTAAAACCAAAATAACTAAATTTACTCTCAGTGTCTCAAAGATTTGTTGACTTCGGTCTATCTATTTCAGTTTCTATGTTTAAATGATAAAGTTAGCTATTACTGTATATCTTTAATTTCAAGGTTAATTTAGACTATATATTTTATTTGTAGCCCAAATCATGGAAGATTAAATAACTTTTTACTTTGAAATGATTGACGATTGAATTCTGTTCTCTGTGCTTTGAAATGATTGACCAGTTTTCCAATTTATCTATGCTTTGAAATAAGTTTAAATATGTCATCACGGTACTTGAATCTTTACTGATTAATGCATGGAATAAATACTAATCTTTCAGATACAAAAGACTTGCAAGATGAAGCTGAAAGTTTGGAAGCTGATGTGAGTTAGCATACACCAAGGTAGGATGAAGTTAAGGCACGGATTGAACAGACTTGCAAGCTTTTGTTTCTCCGAAAGATAGGATAGGTTCAGAGACTTGCACAACAACATATGCATTATCATGTGCATCAAGTACTGATAGTGAGGAGGTGATAGTAGATGTGGAAACTGGTTGGGTATGCTATCTAACATTGACCGATAACAAAACGGTGTAATGAAGGGTTACTTATAAACTTGTTTTCCTATGATTCGAGCAAGAAGTAAAAGATGTTGTAGCTGAATTGACCAAGGTGATGGAAAGACAAGGTCTTGGTATGTGTGTTAAAACATTGGTAAGTGCTCACTTAATTATATTTTCCTTTCTTTTTTCCTAACTTGTAAATTTTGAACTATTGTTGTACTTGTGAGATGTGAAATTATGGTGTTGATGTAGGTTAATGATACCATTGGAATTTTTTATTTTCTTGTATGCATTTTTGTTAGTTTGGCTTTATGCTAGTAGGAAATGGTTTCAAATAGATCGTGGGAGTATAATAAGTTACTGGATATACAGGATAAGACCGGTGTGCACAAGAACTTGCTTCAAGAAACAGCTCACAAAGCAGGTTTGAAACTACGGTTTATACAACTGTTCAGTCTGGTCCATGTCACTCACCTTCATTTTCATGCACGGTTGAGCTTGCTGGAATGTGCTTTAGCAGTAAGCTAGCTAAGACAAAGAAGCAGGCTTAAAAAGATGTTGCATTGGCTGCATGGTGTGCATTAAAACAATGTGAGTGATCCTGTTCATTTTGGTTTACCTATTTTTATCACAAAGTGTAGTTGAATGAAGAGACTTATAATTTTATAATATGAATTGAAATGTTTTTAGACTGATTGTGGTATAGTTCCTACTTTCCTAGTGTATTATTAGTAGCTGAACCGTGGAGCATTGCGTGTTGAATGATACATACGCTATTTTCTTAGGAAAGATGTTAGGTATTAAAATAAACTAGTGGGACTTGAGCTGTGTACATGTATTTTATTTTCATATAAAGGGCAATATATTAACGTTTGCCAGTAGAGCACAATTTGACTTCAAAACTGATTTAATTGCATTGTCAATTGAAGCTTTTATCAAATCCAGTGAATTGAAAATTGTAAATAATAGAAATTAATGCATATGAAGTAGAAACTGCCACCACTGGTAGGACACACAGTATGAGTTGCCAAGGGTCATAGATTCTAGGTATTATAAAAATTTAAACAATAATAATAATAATAATAAAGTTAACTGAGATTTCTAAATATTAAGTAAGCTTATAAAAATTAATCAAGTTTTATAGAAATTTAAATAAGTTAACTAAGTTTTATAAAAATTAACAAGTTTAGTTTATAAAAATTAACTAAGTATATAAAAATATAATATACAACAAAATCTTCTATAGTAATACTACTTATTATTATTGTTGTTGTTGTTGTTACTATTAACTAAGGTTTAGAATAATAATACAAATTTAACTAAGATTTATAAATATTAAATAAGTTTATAAAAATTAACTAAATATTATAAAAATTTAACTAAGTTAACTAAGTTTTATAAAAATTAACAAGTTTAGTCTACAAAAATTAACTAAGTAGATAAAATATAACTAAATCTTCTATCTTCTATAATAATAATAATAAACTAAGATTTGTAATAATAATAATAAGTTAACTAAAATTTATAAATATTAAATAAGTTTATAGAAATTAACTAAGTATTATAAAAATTTATCTAAGTCAATTAAGTTTTATAAAAATTAACAAGTTTAGTTTATAAAATATAAAATCTAACTAAATCTTATATTATAATAGTAGTAGTATTTATTATTAACTAATAATTATTATAATAATAATAAGTTAACTAAGATTTATAAATATTATAAAAATTTATAAAAATTAAGTAAGTGTTACAAAAATTTAACTAAGTTAACTAAGTATGATTATTATAAAAAATTTAACTAAGTTAACCAAGTTTTATAAAAATTAACAAGTTTAATTTATAAAAATTAACTAAGTACATAAAAATTTAAAACATAACCAAATAAAAATAATAATTATTATTACTATTAACTAAGATTTATAATAATAATACTACTAAGTTAATTAATATTTATAAATATTAAATAACTTTATGAAAATTAACTAAGTATTATGAAATTTTAATTAAATTAACTAAGTTTTGTAAAAATTAACAAGATTAGTTATTAAGTTATAACATATAACTTAATATTGTATACTACTAATAATAATAAACTAGATTTATAATAATAATATGTTAACTATAATTTATAAATATTAAATAAATTTATAAAAATTAACCAAAAATATCATAAAAATTTGACTAAGTTAACTAAGTATGATTTATAAATATTAAATAAGTTTATATTATTTTATATCATCTCGATTAATTAAATATAAAAATGGAGTTCAAAGTACAACACAACGAGCATTGATTGTGGTAAATGCTACATATTGCTTGAACGTCCGAGTCTTCAAATTTTGACAATTCAGTTGACACACTACTTAATTGTCAAATGAGCTCTATCAATTTATGTTGAAATTTGATGGATTCATTATCAATTTATGTTCAAATTGTCAACTTCTAATTTGTGGGTGTAATTGCTTTTTTGTGCATCAATACAAGTGGCAACTTATTCATAAACAAGAGATATATAAGATGCTACATCAGTGGTGGATGTATTGTACTACTGTATAATTATAACTATAATCGGTAATTTTAGTATTATTATGCTTCTAGTAACAATAGGTCACTAGTCTGGTAGATAAACGTACTGTTTTATTTTTGGCTCATAATATTTTCATTGTTGTAATCAAACATTAAACATATTACAAGCAATCAAAGAAGCTATCTTACTAAGTATTTAGTATGTGCCAATAAGTCTGAAGCCTGACCTGACATACCTTGCAAAGCGGAGAATAGCTTTTGACTATTATTTATAAAGCCTTGCAAGCTGCATCCCTGTCTTGCTCCATCACCTTGCAATCTGCATCCCTGTCTTGCTCCATCACCTTGCAAGTTGCATCCTAGTCATGCTTGTTTAGTCTAGTAGTCTATCTCTGGCTTGTACCACTATCATGCACCTCTGTCGTTCATTCTCTGCCATGCATCATGCATCCCTGTCATGCATTACTTTTATGCACCGCTGTCTCGCTGTCAGCCAAGTAATCTACCTCTGTCATTGTGATTATTAAATAACTTATGAAGCTAAAAGGTAAATCTGTGCCGTAATTTAATAGCAGTTGCAAGTTAGATATGTTTTTTTAAATTTGAATCCGATCACTAACTTTTAAATTTCATCGTTATAGGTAAGTAAAGATTTTTGATACGAAAAACGCACAAGATGATACATTATTTACAATGCTTAACATTTTGAAAATTTAATGTCTAATCTTTTATAATTTATTTTTTGCTTCTAAGATCCTATGACAAAGGCATGACTTACACATCACAAACATCCTTTATTTGGGTTTCCAACATTGGAATGGTTCGGTTAGGGAACCTGGACTTCTTATTTTGAAGATTTGGTTGAAGTTCTTTGGTGAGTTATCAATCATTTTAGTATCAGTACTGTACTTATTTTTTGGGTCTGAGCTTTACAATGCCTTATATAGTATCAGTACCATACCTATTTTAGTATCGGTATATGCATTAAATTCACAAAATTTTACATGGATTGATGGGTAAAAGCGGAAAAACTTTAAAATTACTATATTGTACTCCTATGCTGCTCCTGAGGCAAATGTCACTTTTTCAGTCTTGTATATGCATGGATTTTATAATATAGTTAATTAACTTCATACACATAGTATTTTAATTTATGTTTTAGATGTGCTATATAAAGGCATACATTCATTTTGTCAAAAAGTAAAATGCCTTAGACAAGAGGTTGGAATGTTATTTTCTGAAAAATGCAGGTGAAGTTGAAAGGTTAATTCTTGATGCTATATACTGTAGATTTAGTTTCTTGGAGGATCAAATTACATGCAGTAAGCTAGAATCACATGATCTTACCTTTTTCACTATATTATCACTAATTTAAATTGTTATTGAAGAATAGTAGTTACTATTAATCTTAGTAACAAACACAATATATTGTTATTGTTAATATTGGTATTTTATCCATTAATACTTATTTGACAAATAAACTTTTCCTCATACTTATCAAATTACTGAACTATTCGCAGACGTTGAAGCAAGAGGATTCATATATTGGTCTCCCATTGCTTTAGATGTTGGAGAAAAAATTGTGCCTATAAGAAAACCAAAGAAGTTACCTGGTAATACCTTCACACATCCCTATTTTTATTAAGGAACACGGTTTGCTTTTCCTTTTCTCTTTTCTTTTTTAGTACTATGTATTTAAGTATAATGATCAAATGGGTCCATCTGATATAGTGTAAGTTTGCTAAAAGCCTAAATTTAGCAAACAACAATTTGATTTTCTCAAATACCCTAACTTGTAAAATTAAAGTAAGATGTAAGATTCATCCGTTATAAGTGAACGAAGGCAAGATCTGTCATTTGATATTATAAAGTAATAAAGATTTTATATTAGTGATGAAATGTTTATAAATATGAGTATTGTGAACTGGTTGACCATGAATTCAAATAACACCGTACGCATAACATGAAATATTAAACTACTGTAATAATAATATGACAGTAGAGTATTAAACTATGTTTTTGGACAAGACAGAGTTTATATCAGTGACTTACAGTAAAACAGGATTTAGAAAAATGAATCGGCTGCTTTTCAATCTTATACCCATTAGTAAATAGAAAAGGTACACAAAAAGAGAGTTTATTGTTCCTTTATAGCAGAATCTTACAGTTCAAAATTGGATATCATGCATGTCAGCTTAGATCTTTGCAGTGATATAAAATATTAAAGTGGGTTACTTTTATCTGATTATTTTATACTTTGATAGAGGCCCGGCATTTCCATATTGTTTGGGCAAAATTTTGAACTTCATTTTAGCAAATCAAAGAGAAGACATGATAGAGTTTTAGTTAAGAAATGCTCCAAATTTGGGACTGTAAATTGAAAAGTTTGTTGTGACAATTTTTGTCTGGTTAGGAATTGATTTCTTACTCGTTCCTTCAAATAGCGGATTTATATTTTACAAAATCGGGTTTCACCCTTAAAGCTACCAAAAACTAGGATATTAAATCCAACACTTTACATCATCATATGTCCTGGCCTATCCTTCTGCGCCATCGCTTAGCCACCTATCAATACATTATTCATTAGTTGACTCAGAAAAATATTCAAGTCTAACTGAAATTACAATATTTGCTTCATACCTTTATTGATATCAAAATATAGCATAGGGTTCAATGTCTGTTGTTGGTTTGTATCGTCGTGTTGCTGAAAGAAATGAAAAAATGGAATTAGGGAAAATAATTATAAAAAAGTCAAAAAATTAAAAAATAACATGTGGTCGGATTTATTCAAGGATTTATGTAATAAAGGTGTCCCATTAGCTACAAGATGTTCATGGAGATTTCTATAATTCTTGTCAGTGTATTTCAAGTTTGGATTGGTTCTTATATTGGATATCGAATCATTTATATGCTTATCTCCTACGAACAAAATGAATATAAGTAAGATGTAAAATTTGGAATAAAATCTGAATTTCGAAAAGACAACGTTGATAAATTGTAAAGTGAAATTAGTAAGGCACCTTATTTTGTAATTTAGAACCTTCTCAGAAACAAGTTCTAAATTTTAGTAAAGTGAAATTAATAGTCAGCCCCTTTATTTTATCGATAACACACTTTAAATACAGGGCTGCTAACCTTACTTTAAATCCTGATGACAGTTTTTCTAGCAGAATTTCATTTATTCCATAATCCACTGTCTATAATAATCAAGTTGCAAAAATGTATATTGAAATTCAAATTAATCTTCTCAGTTCTTTACATTTTAATCTTGTTATTTAGCAATATCTTGTTACTTCATTTTCCTGTTATATCTTACCTTAATTTTTGTTCATCTTTTGCAATTTAATTCCATGTTCTTCATATCTGCCATTTAGATGGAAAAATAAACTAATCAGTCTCTAGTTAGTCTAGCAAAAGTATAAAATCAAACTTAGCCTCTAAATTGATTTGAAAATTGAAACATTTCTAAAATCATAAATAGTTTTAAATATCGAGACAAAACCAATCTACTTACAAAAGTAGACATTCAAAAGAAAGAGATATAACTTTAATCAATTTATTGTCACTTTCATGGATTAAATTCATCTTAAAACTTTATTTTTTGATCTTAAATTAAAATTTTCCTTCTAGCGTTTTCACAATGCTTAAAAACCTAACTCTTCCACACTCTGTTACCTGTTTGCAGACCAGCACAAGTACTACAATTTGCTAAAGTTTTGGAAACAATTAAAATAGTAATCTTTTACAACAAAACATAACGATAGAAAAAATTCGAGTCAACATTAGGATTTTAATTAACATAACATAAAGATAGGCAGGGACAACATCGTATCATAACCCATATAACTGATGCAGTCACCTAAGTATTACTATTTATTAAGCTTTAGGAAACAATTAAAATAGTAATCTTTAACAAAACATAATGACAGAAAAAATTAATTCATCATTATGATTATAATTAACATCATAACATAATGGTTTGCCGCTGAAGTAAAAAAATTGGTAATGAAGAATACTTAGCAATTGTGCAAAAAGGCAAAAAAATCGGTAACCATTTTAATTTTATTTGGTTTCTCTTCTACATATGTCAATCCATGTCCATCTCACTCACGTTTCTCTGCAACTAACAATTTTAATTACTACCACCCATTGTTGTTCCTAATTTATCTATATCCGTTTTGCCAGTATATTTACTCCTTTGATCGAGGATGCACTGTGATAACTTCATCCTTGAATACATTTAATTTTCTATTTCCATTGATATTTAAACCCAGCTGCCATCGCTCTATTCAATGAACTAGATTTATCCAGATCGTCTTGCATGGATCCATTGACAGTGCAACGTACAGTAGCGACCCATACAGTGGTGTTTGGCTAAACGGCAACCTCCAGATTCTCACCATTGTTGACCTCTATGAGATTCATAGCTCGAAACCGCAACATATTTGGAACCCTAGATGGTGCAAGAAAAATGGCAATGAGTAAGATAACGGCGATGAGGAATGACGAAGAAACAGGCCGTCATGCTTTCACATAAGGACCAACAGGAGATAAAATGTGTCATCCGTTTCAACAAGGGAGATAAGCCATTTGATACATTGCTTAATAGACAAAATGGGTTGGGCACATCAAGTGACTGCAGCGAACATAGTACTGGTCCATCTTCTTCAGAGATACACACCTCAACTCAATGAGTTTCACTTTACAATTTACTGCAGGTATGAGTACACCATAGTCAAATCTTTGTTTCCTCAAATGGACTAATGTTTAGTCCCAAATTAGCACAATCTGATCAAACACCACTCTTATTCAGTATTCTCGTGCTCATTACTCAAATATCATGCACATCTAACATAGACTGTTTTATCATTGCGTTGCGTTACAACATACAACCATATAATTAACAAACATGGTGTGATGAATGAATAATTCTATTATTCTCTAGGCATCCGTTGATATAATTTTCTGTACACTATTGCCCATCAACATAGCTGGAACTTGGTTGATGTTTCAACCGATTTGATATATTCACTAGAACTGCCTTATCAAGTAAAAGTATGTGACTGATAAAATTACTGCAACTTGAAAAATATGCATTAAATATATCACTGTGCAAATATTGCATAGAACTTCCAGTTACATGTTTATTGAAAAACACATTTTTTTCAACTGGAAATTGTACTCTTTATATTTAACTAACAGTTATACGTCTAAAGCTTACTGTAATTACTACTCACAGGATGTTGACAAAGCCATGGTTAGTGATAGCTCAACAACAAAAAGTCAAGAAAAAAAGACGGAAGGAGGAATCTTGCCGAGTTCAGACTGCCCTGTTGGCAACAATTCAGTAAACCAATGTCTAACTATCTTCGTACTGCCACTTTTCATTTTTAGCCTATATTTGAACTACTTTTATGCACGTTTTGTCGATAATATTAGATGCAAACTTGCTTTCTAGATATTGTGCATTTGTCTAATTTTGTATGTAGTTGGTTTATAAATTTTATCTCTCTTCACGGGTTTATGTAAACTTTGTTCATGGATATTGTGTTCAACTTATTTTATGGAAGTGATTAATAGTTATGCTTTTATTTTACAATTTTTAGTTTGATTTGTTTATGTTATATACATTAACTGATTAAAATATAATTAAATGTAGTTTATATTAATGATATGTGTGAATATTGCAATGGCACAACATTGCTGTTAATTCTTTGGAAAAAAATGCATATTCCTACGACAGCGTTTATACATTGCTGTCAATTCATTGGAAAAAAATGCATATCCCTACGACAGCGTTTATACATTGCTGTCAATTCATTGGGAAAAAAATGCATATCCCTACGACAGCGTTTATACCTTGCAGTAGAAAACTATTAACAATGTTTATACCTTACAGTAGAAAAATTATTAACAACGTTTAAAAAACGCTGTAGAAAGTGGGTTTTTGACAGCGTTTATATTTTGCAGTTAAAAATTTAGGGTCAACGACCGCATGTCGTTATACAGCGTTTTTAAAAACGCTGTGAAAACTTTTAACAGCGTTTTTTAAACGCTGTGAAAAGTCTTTTTTGTTGTAGTGATTGAACTTGTTCAAGTGTTTAGGAAATCCCTATCGATAACATTGATCAAAAGCATCGACAAGAATTCTTAATCCACTCAACAGATCAAACAAAATAATATAAAACATTTTTATTCACTAACAGATATGCACTCATATATATATTACACTCAGACTCATTCTAGGGCACTATCGACCATATCCATAATGAGTTTACCCCTCCAAAGCCTAGGTGTTCACTCAACTTAAGCTCTGATACCAACTGTAACGACCAGCCTTCCATACTCCTAAAGACGAGCCATTAAAGGTAAAAGAAAAAGAAAATAAGAAGAAACTACATAATCACATAATCTCACAATGCAACGGAACAATATATATTACTTAATATAATATATTACAAAGTCATTTCAGAAATGTTACATCAAAGTCATACTAACACAAATTCTACTCTAGGATAGTTATAATAGCATGTCCCTACCTAACAAATACAATATATATATATATATATATAATACAGCGGAAAACAAGGTAATAACTAGCTATCGATGAGGCCACCTGCTCCAAGCTCCTCCAAAATAAACCTATGGAAAACCTGAACTACATGGCTGCTCATTCAAATTTGAGCACCCAAGAGTTTAATAAAAAGGAAAATAAACACCGAGTCAGACATAGGTCTGGTGTGAGTAAAGCATAAGTCTTTAACTTCATAAAAACATTTAAATCAAAGGCATCTTGTAAGACCACGTGGCATATAAACACAGGCTGGTTTTGTAACGACCCGCAAATTTATCACTTTGATCAATTATATTTATTTTTAAATTTATTTAAATAAAAGGTTAATAATACAAATAATATTGTCTTCAGTAATAATAAGTAATAGTAATTTTATTTCGAAAAAATATTTACAAAAATATTTTCCTTGAAATCTAAATCGATAAAATGGCTGAAAATGGTTTTGTCAATAACCAGCCCTATAATCGTAAAACGTCATGCACGAAGCTGGATACATATAATTATTTTTATAATTAAACAAGAATATAAAATAAAATCAATTGATTTTTTTTTGAAAATAAAATGTGTTTTTGACATTGTTAATAATCCCTTTAAATATGATAATTGATTTATTAAATTAAAGTGAGATTTAACGATTTAATGATTATTTTAGTTTAAATAATAATTTTAAATGATGATAATTCATTTTGAATAGTTATAGAGTGATAATAAATCATTTATGATAGTTTTATAAAGATATATATTTGATTTGAAAATATAAGGAAAAATCGATATTGCTTTATGGGTATAATAGCGATTTTTATAAATAATTGTTAATATAAATTTATATGGGTTTATAAATCAAATATGATCATTTTAATTCATCTAAAATGATAAGAAATTTATTTTGAAATTTTGTTTACAAAAATGTGTACATTAACTAAGAATTGAAAATGTGACCGGGAATCGGTTCTCCAATCGGCAACGGTTGATCGAACGAAAGTTGTTCGGAATCGATGTAACGTTGTTTATATGTCATGTATACATATGTAACATACAAATGCATCCACTAACATGCACATGAACATATGTATACAAACATATATACTTATACACTTACAAATACATACATAAGACAAAAATTAAATATATTTTGTATAAAGCTTCATCCTTAAGCTTTCATAAGTCAACTTGTGCATACATGAAATGGATGGAAGTGATGGGCACATGGGGGAAGGCTTTTGCTGGCCTAGGAAGTAGGGGAGGTGTGTTGGAGAAGCCATGAAGTAATGATGTGTGTATGGTTTCCTTTGCACTCTTCCTTTGTCTATAAATAGCACACCCCCTCATCACATTTTTTCACTTTCTTCGCTCTAGCATAACTTCCTCATATCCGACTGAAATGAGGAATTTATTTTATTAAAACCCTTCAAAATTTCAATGGCTACAACTTTCTAGTTGACAACTTCTTTCTTTTTCAAATTCAGCAATGCTTAAAACTCCATTTTCTCCAAATCATTTTCAAACCCAGTTTTAATGGTCGAAAATACCTCTTTTCCATTCGAGTATAACTCTTCCAAAATAGATCCTAATGAGGTAATACTTTTATTCAAACCATGTGAAATTCCAGTGGCTAATTTTTTCATGTTTAGATCTTCTACTAATTTTGAGTCCAACTAGGTCAAGATACCACTTTTTTACAGTGCATTTTCGGGCTTTGTTTTGACGAGTCCGAGAATACCTCTTCTTCTCTTGACCATAACTTTCTCATAACTAATCCAAATTAGAAGATTCTTTTTGCAAAACTGTAGAGAAAAGAATTTCCTACCTATTTTAGGTCTATTTTTTGGTACATTCAATGATAATCCAAAGTCCAACACCTCATTTCCCATGCTTGGCCGAGCACCACTTTTGGCATGGAATGGCCGAGCACATTAGGAGGCAAGGTGTTGGGGTTCGTGAGCTTGGATCGCGAGTTAGTGAAGCTATAGCCTTTTTCTGATAGGGAATCAAGATGAGAACTCCTAATTTATTTTACTATATGTTGGATGATGATATAATGTTTGTAAATGGATGTTTAATATTCTCTGATCATCAAGTTTGGTTGCTTTCATATGAATGTTGAATATATATGTTACACCCTGATATTTCAGGGGAAAAATAATTAAAAAGGAATTAAAATATAAGAAGTTATTATTAAAAGAAAATTTAAAGGAAACGTGTAAATTAAAGTACACCTCACGTTTTTTACACCAATTAATTAATGGAAATATAATTAACAAACTTAGACAATTGTGAAAAATGGACATTTTGCAAATATTGGAATTTGGCCACGAAACTTATACCATTATGTTCATGGCAATTTTCTTATTAATTTTCATATATAATGTTGTAATGGCCCGTTTTTCCGTACCCTTTGAATCGACAATAACCTACACATGTCCAACTCAAATTGCACGAATAAGCGGATCATTAAGGGTAGAAAGAAAATAAAGATAAAACATAATCTCACACGAATGGAATAACATATATTATTTCAATAATAATTTTTACAGCGGAAAATTTTAAAATACAATATGAGAGTCTAACCTAGATTCAGCCTGGACAGTTATAAACTTCTGTTCTTACAAATGCTTAAAACAACAAAACAAATGCAATAGATGTAGCGAATAATATAATACGTCCATACGATGATGAAAATCTCCAGCTCTCCTCTGGAAACTCCAACCGTCTTCAGCTCAACCTGAAACTACTCGGATCTGACCCGAGTATTGAAAATACCCGGATCAGGCTTGATAAACCAGCGTGAGATACTCGAAATTTAAAATGACGATCATGACGATGTTATCAAAACCTTTGAAAAGAAGGGTATCTCATAAGACCACGCCTACACATAAATACGGACGGGTTTTTACCTTACGATAACCAAAACACTTTTATACCAAAATACACTTGATATTATTTTTAATGACATTCCTTTGAAAACACTTTTCAAATAAACTTATTCAAATAAGGTATCAATACCCGGACTAAGTCTAAGGTAATATATCCGGACTGGGTCAACGGAATATACCGAATGAAATATATGATACCAAAAGGGGTAGCTGAAATGTTTGCAAGTCATTATAGCTATTTTGGGAATACAGTCAAAACCGTAAATCTCGTATTAGGAGTTGATTTCCAACATGATAGGGAACTAGTGGCCTTCTCTCCGATCCACGCATAACAAACATAGTTCCCACGGTGCCTTAATCGCCTTTCTCGAGCTAGTCAATTGGAACTGTTCTTGCTATGCTACCACTGATAACCGGTAGTTCCCTGCTTTTCTCAATCTAACCACTTTATCAAAATTGGGCAATAAATGCTTTGAGGGAAGTTTCCCCCAAAGGGCCCAATGTATTGGACACCACCATACATACTCACTTATTTCGAATTTGTGTCTATCAGACCACATAGTATCCCATATCATCTTCCGGGATGTGAGGTTAGTGAGGCTATGCTCAATTTCTTCAAAGCCACGCTTTTCATATAAAACCACGCTTTGATCATAACAGGTTCCACTTTGAATGCCACATTGTCATTCCACGTCACATGACTGATTTCTAGAAAAGCATAACTTCCTGAGCTCGTATGTCTCGGGAAAGGGTGTTAAGCTAAAAGAAGTTGCCTTCTCCACCACCAACTGATATACATTTATAGAAACCACTCAAATGTGATTTAGAATACAATGTCAGACAAACATCCATACAAGTTCATTCTAGGACTGAACAAAATCGAAGGCACTTTCCTCCGACATTAGTAGGCGATAAGCCCTTGCAATCCGAAAAAATCTCCACAACGATGAGACCGCTGCTATAAATAACTCTATAATGGGAGCGATCCAGAGCATGTCAACAAGCAGTCCTCACGCTATGAAGATCCACGGTCTTCAATAATCATCATCTTCAATATGTCTTCACTTTAGAAAGTATACATTGGTTCGAAGTAGTTTTCGGATAGGGATCACCCAAATCCGACTGCGGTTCCATCGAAGCCAATTATCGATTAAAAGATGTTAAGTTCATATGATCATCAATCATCAATCAATTACTTCATCTTTTATTTACATCAAATATATTTCTTAGATATATTCTTTTCAATTTATTCCATTTTCTTTTCAAGAGTATATGGAATCATTAAGCCTCATTTATCAAATCATTTGGTTTATTTAAACCTTTCTTAAATCCTGGAATAATTCCAAATTAGTTTCTCTTTTTCTTAGGAAAACTTTTCCAAATCATTCTTTTAATCTTAATCAAAGATTTCTTGTATTCAAGTAATAACTTTTAACTTAGGGAAAATATTTCCAAATCATTTATTAAATCTTAATCAAAGATTTCCTTCTTAACTTCAAATCGTATTCTTGCAAATCGAAGATTTTCATAACAGAGCACTACTGCCTCTTTAAATATGGTATATTTCATCACTAGGGACTAGTGGCAAGTAATCCTACATTATGAAGATCTTTGTCTTCAATGATCTTTGTCTTCAATATGTTTTATTTCGAAAATTTGTTTGAAGGGGTTTTCTGATAGGAATCACCCAAATCTGATCCCAGTTCCTTTGTGCTAATCATCGATAAAAGATGATAAGTGGTTAATTAACATTCAAAGAATTTGCTTCTTTTCTTTTATTTTGGAAAAACTTAAATATGATCTTTTAGAGCATTCAGGCTTTACTTTCGATCTATTCCACCCCTCGTCTAAAAAGAGAAAACATAGGCCAGGTAAGTTCAGGGCACTGTTTGCTCCATCTTTAACCTTAGTTAAACATCTTGTTTTATCTTTCCAGATCTCACACGCGGGACAAATGTACTAGTCGTTTCCGCATACTCAGTTATTAGCTTTATTTTGGAATTGATTATAAGATTCCAAATTATCTTTTAAACTCTTAATTTTCCTTTTAAAAACATTTAAAATTAATTCTAGGAAAAATCTTTAAGTTTAAACCTTCTTTAAAAAAGTCGTAGCAACGGAAGCAGAAAAGTGCTACGAAAAGTGCTTTATAAGCTTATTTGATTTAAACAACTTTTTAATATTTGAAAATTCATATTTTCCATTCCAAATCTCTTTTAAACCATTTTAATAGATTTACCAAATTTATTTCTTATTTTTAATCATTTAAAAATATCATTTATAAAGATATCCCTTTTTGGATTCCGAACTGCAAAACCGCGATGTTTTTAGAAAATTATTTTGGACATATTTCAAACTCTACTTAATGAAATCTTGATTTTCTTTCTTCCTTTGAAAACTATTATCATTGTGAACCAAAGAATTATTTCAAAGAAATCCGACTTATAAATCATTCTCTACGTTAATTTGAAGTTACGGGTCAAAATTTTCGAACTGCCGCTACACGACGAGCTCTATTTTGACCAATTTTGTGAATTGCTTCGGAACTTGTCCGAAACACTTCAAATTTGTTTTAAACCATATTTAAACTATTTTAACTTATTTAAAACAATATTTTCATCATCTAAAACTTATTTTTCATTTCATTTCATATTATAATATTATATTATTATAATATCATTTTCAGTCTTTTTAGATATTTTGAAATCATTAAGAGGCCAAATAATTTCCATACACACATTTATATTGATTTAAATTCTTATTAAATTAACTATTGTTAATTTCTAATCATTTCTCTTATCATTTATCAAATAAGTTATCATCCATGTCACAAACATATAATCAATCATAATATCAATCAAGTTATCAAACATTTAATCATCCAACATATACCAAACTTTTTATGTAATTAACTTGAAATATTTTTAGGAATTAGTAACTTAAAATATGGGTACTCACCTTTAACCAAATCGTTTAACTTCCTACCAACATTCATTTAATCCAACACTTCACTAAATCATCTTATTTTCACCAAACCATCACCTAAACAACTCTACCTCACTTTTTAGTGTTTGGCCATCACTTTACTTCCACTTGCTCTCGACCACAAGTCTTTCTCTCTTCTTTGCTCTCGGCCAAACCTTCCAACAACACCCATAGGCTCGACCTCCCCTTGATCCTCCCCTTCCTTCATCATTTCTTCACTTCTTAAATTCTAAACCATGTTTTGGTGATAATATAATAACTTTGGCAAAGTTTGGTGGTGTTTGGAGTTGATTTGATATGATTTTAAGAAAAGTTAGTAAGGAAAGAGAAGAGAAGAAGCATTAAAGCTCTAAGGAAGAAGAAGAAGAGAGCTTAGAAAAGGAGGAAGAAGAAGAATGGAAAGTGTGTGGAATTTGTGAAAGAAGTGGTAGGTATTTATAGAAAAAAGTTTGAAATAAATATTATTATGTAAAATGATCAAAATATCATTTACTTACTTTTTAAGCAACCTTATTTTTTCAACACTTAACATCACATTTCAAATCATTACTTTATGTCATTTTCACTTAAGAGGTAAGTAAGAAATATAATAATTATGTTTGGTTTGATTTGATGTTTATCTTTTGCTTTGAAATGACATGTTTGTCCTTTTGTGCTTACTTTTTCTTAATTATATTCTAGAATTTTCTAAGTATGTTTAGTAAAAGTAAACTTGATTAGTGAATTAATTAATACTTATACTATTTGAATATATGTTCATATATAATAAAATAAAGGTGCGACAACGTTGCGACAACTTTTAATCGACAAAATGTTTTACGGTCACGTTTTGACGTTTTAGTTAAACTATTTATTTATGTAAACCAAATTTAAAAATAAATTTTTATATTAATATTTAAAAATATAAACACTCATAAATAAACTAAAATAATTTATTTAATCATTAAAACTTACTTTTCTGAAATCAGCATTTTATCGCTTTTGTCGATATAGGCGAATGTTACTATTTTGTGTATACTTCTCTTTCCAAATCCTATTTAATATTGTTTGAATCATATAAACTGATCTATTTTATATTTAAAATCACTTTAAATAGTATATTTTAAAGTGGTCAAATTCTGGGTCGTTACAAATGTTTTCCAAACGGAGTTCAAACGAAGAAGTTATGACCGTTTGAAGTTTTGGCATCAGAAACAATTACACATATAAAATTGGTAACTTACATTAATTATTATTGATTGATTGATTACTGATGTGCGTTAAATTAGATATGTATACATGCAGCAATAAGTCAGTATAATTTATTAAAAAAGGAAAACATATTATATACACAAAGTTTGGAAATATTTCAATAGCTTACGCGTTTATGCGCGCATTTAAATGTTTGGATTTGATTAATGAAATTAATTGGAAATAAGAGTATTGTATTAATATATATATATATATATATATGTTTGCGCCAAAAATAGTCACAAACCCCAAGTGTAGTGAAAGCACCAGCGTATGAATACGAATCAACAGTATTCACACACAAATCACGGATCTTAAGTAAGTAGCAAGCAACAATCAAGAAATAATGAACAGTGACACACAATTTATAGTGGTTCGGCTATCTCCGGCCTACGTCCACTTCAAGGTTTTTATGATTTTATTGCTCGATGCTTGAAGATTACAATTTCGTATGTGGTATTACAACTGATTTGCTGAACTAAGTCTGAATCTAAGGCAGCAATGGTGATCTGGAGTAAATCTGGCAGAATCTGGGCGTTCTTTCCTCTCAAAGTTCTCTGGCCCCCTTTCTGAATGACCAGGGGCTCTATTTATAGGTGTAGGAGGCTGATATTTCGCCTAAAATGAGGGGAGACCAGTTCTGGTACGTCAGGGGGCCCACATGCCCGCTTTCTAGAAATCCGGGCCCACTTTGGGATCGATTCGAAGCTACGTTCGAATCGATCGAGAAATTGTCCGATTGACATGAAATTTGGGGTGAACATTCTTCAATACGTGCTCAAGCTATTGTGAAAATTTCATACCATTTGGACTTGTAGATCTCAAGATATGGTCGATTCAAGTTGTGGTTTTTCGTGAGTGCTGTCGCGTTCGAATCCATTGGTTCGAATCCACTTCCTTCGACTCGATCAGTCACGTGCGCATCGATGACGTGTCGCGAAATCCTTGGGGTCGACCCACCTTTGTCGCCGTGTTTACTTGGTCGAATCCTGGGTTTCAGCTGCTTCCTCTGGATTCGAAGCCATGCTTCTTCGAACCGATTTGAATGGATGTTCGTTCGAATCGATCAAAGAAATTATTGATCGATTCGAAGTTGTCTCCATAGGGTAGATTCGAAGGAACTCAATTTGATGGATACGAACCAGATGTGTGTGGGGTCTCTGCCATTCTGATTGATGCGGAGGCGATCGATTCGAACGTAGCTCCTACCGATGGATACGAAGACGTTGATGTGAAGTCCATGGATCCGAACCGAGGCATGATGAGAATGATCGATTCGAATATGTTGTCCCAGAGCAAACGACTGAATCCATCTTCGTTGATACGGACCGTATCGATACGATGTGTGGTGGACTTAAATCGATTCGAACCTTCATCGATTCGAACCATCATCCATCGATTCGAAGTACATCGATTCGAACCGTGCTTTGTGTATTTTAATCCATTCATATTTTGTGTGTACGAACTTCAATTGACCTGAAACTTGAAACATAGCCTCTCCTAGTCTTCATCATCACCTCCAATCGATTCCGTCCTGATCGGAGCCCGGTCAAATTTTGACGACATCCATCGCAGCCTTGTTTCCAATCAACTTCCAATCCCGATATCCATCCTTTCCTGTCGATTTGTTTGATATTCCGGCTTTGACCAAAAAGCGGGATAACATTTGCCCCCCAAAACATGCCTTGTGATAAGAAGGCGTGTTTTGAATAGTTCCGTATCTGATATCCAAAGTCCATAGCCATATCATCCAAGTGCATCATCCTTGATTGCTCGGAGTCGATGCCCAACTCCAAACCCAATAACCAAAGCCTTAGACAAATCCATATCCGTTTGAACCCGACGACCAAATCCTAATCCATCCTTATCAAATAGCCAATAACCGAATCCAGGACCTCTCCGGGTCGATATCCAAATCCACAACCTCTCTGGGTTCTTGCCAAACGCAATCCACACCTGACGACCGTGGTCCAGTGTCCCTGGACGTTAAGCTAACCTCTCCGGATTCTTTCCAAGTGCAATCCACACCTGACGACCATGGTCCAGTGTCCCTGGACGTAAGTAATGCCATGGCTTAAGTCCTAAGCCGAATCCTGGTCACTCCGGACCCTTGTTGAGCATAGTCCATACTCGACGACCTGAATGAGTCATTTTACCGCGTTCGGGCAGAACGACTCACCCCTTGCCAGGCATAATCCATACCTGACGACCGTTTATCAAATACCAAAAAGGATCCAATCAAAATCCAATCAGAAATCCAATCCAAAATCCAAATCAAATCGGAAAACCGGAAATCCATATCAAAAATCGAAATCATCATCCAAAATGGAGAACAATCATCCGAATGAATGCTGAAACCAGAAAAACAAGCAAAATCAAGAGTTCAATCCAAACTCCAAAATCCAAATCAGAAAACCAAGTGTCCAATCAAAAACAAAAAACAGATTTCGCAAACCATGGCTTTGCGGTTTATCATCATTCAGAGCATGCCTAGGGGCTATCTCCGTCCCCATACATGTGTAAATGGCTCAGTTGCTTGCCAATGGTTTGTTACTTATTTCATATTATCCTGGTCAATGGATGACCAATCGACCATCATTCCTGGGCCCCGCACCATCATGGCTCGAGGTAGGTGGTGGTTGCTCCTGCTCCACCGCTGCATTCCTTACTCCAACATACTGCCTCAACTGTCCATTCCTCACATGCTCCTCAATTATGTCCTTTAAATGCCTACAACTGTTGGTATCATGCCCGTCCAAATCGTGGAAGAGACAATGCTTTCCTGATGCCCTCTCCAGCTCGGATGGTTCTCTCCTAGCCGGCCTCCGGTAAGGAAGGCGATTCCGAGTTTCCATGTATATCCGCTCCTGCGTCTCGTTTAATTCTGTGTATGTGGAAAACTTTGGATCCTTCCATTGCTTCCTGGTTTTTCCTGAATCGTCATCCAGCTTCCTTTTTCCTTTATCTTTATCCGAGCTTCCGTTGGATGGTCCTCCACCCCCAGTCACATTCACCTCCTTTAACTTTAAGTCCATACATGCATCTTCTTGCCGAAGGAACCTTTCAGCTTCATGGAAGAATTCCCCGAGATCCAGTGGCGGGTCTCGTACTAAAGATACCTTAAAATCTGAATCCTCTCTGACTCCCGACACTGCCGCCATCAAAACCATCGATGGATCCGGCCGATCCACCGAAGCAACCGCCGCATTAAATCGAGTTAAAAATGCTCTAAGTGATTCATCCGTCCTTTGCTTTACCGACGTTAACGTCATAACGTTCTTAGGTCTTTTGATATGAACCCGAAACTGTCCCAAAAACCTATCCACCAATTCCCTCCAAGTCCTGATAGACCCTTCTTCCAGCTGCCTAAACCACATTGCCGCTAGATCTGTCAAGTATAAAGGGAAACATCTGGCCATCACTTCCTCCGATGCCCCCAGCACTTCCATATGTCTAGTATATCTCATCAAGTGATCTGTCGGGTCAGCCTTGCCATTATATGCTTCCATGCTAGGTAACTTGAACTTAGGTGGATTCTGAGCTACCCTGATTTCCCGAGCGAATGGACTCTTGTTCACCCCTTCTAAATCCTTATTGGTCAAACCTCCACGCATAGTCTTCCTAATGATTTCCATTAATCCAGCGTTGCCTGTTAGGGGTTGCCCCCCATGCTCCCGAGGGAACTCCGGCACATATTCTTCATGTGGCTCATTAGCCGCAACGTTGGCTCTAGCCTGCTGAACTCCTTCCAAAGGTCCTTCTGCGTTGGATCCGGCGGGCCTGCCCCCAAGCCCTTGCTGATTGCCTTCCGGTTCTGTATTCTGTCCTCCATTGGGTTCCGCAACCCCAGTTCCTTGTTCCACATTTGCAGTCGTTATGGTTGGTCCAAGATTCTGTGTTCCTGCAGCTCTCATCTGCTCGAAGAAAGTCTGCATCATATCCTGTTGACTCTTCAGCAACCTCTCGTGTAATGAATTCGCCATAGCTTCCATCTCGTCTCTGGTAATGTAAATCGAAGCTTGTCCTTCTCCAGCTCCGGAAGATGCCTCTTGACTTCCTCCTTGTTGGCTTCTCTCAGCTCTTTGTCTTCTACTTGTTTGTCGAGTCATTGCCGAGTCAATCTAAATCCTTCAAACTTTCAAATCTAAACTTCAATCCGATGTAGCGGGTGCTAGTCCTTCTCAGTGAAAGCACCAAAGTGTTTGCGCCAAAAATAGTCACAAACCCCAAGTTTAGTGAAAGCACCAGCATATGAATACGAATCAACAGTATTCACACACAAATCACGGATCTTAAGAAAGTAGCAAGCAACAATCAAGAAATAATGAACAGTGACACACAATTTATAGTGGTTCGGCTATCTCCGGCCTACGTCCACTTCAAGGTTTTTATGATTTTATTGCTCGATGCTTGAAGATTACAATTTCGTATGTGGTATTACAACTGATTTGCTGAACTAAGTCTGAATCTAAGGCAGCAATGGTGATCTGGAGTAAATCTGGCAGAATCTGGGCGTTCTTTCCTCTCAAAGTTCTCCGGCCCCCTTTCTGAATGACCAGGGGCTCTATTTATAGGTGTAGGAGGCTGATATTTCGCCTAAAATGAGGGGAGACCAGTTCTGGTACGTCAGGGGGCCCACATGCCCGCTTTCTAGAAATCCGGGCCCACTTTGGGATCGATTCGAAGCTACGTTCGAATCGATCGAGAAATTGTCCGATTGACATGAAATTTGGGGTGAACATTCTTCAATACGTGCTCAAGCTACTGTGAAAATTTCATACCATTTGGACTTGTAGATCTCAAGATATGGTCGATTCAAGTTGTGGTTTTTCGTGAGTGCTGTCGCGTTCGAATCCATTGGTTCGAATCCACTTCCTTCGACTCGATCAGTCACGTGCGCATCGATGACGTGTCGCGAAATCCTTGGGGTCGACCCACCTTTGTCGCCGTGTTTACTTGGTCGAATCCTGGGTTTCAGCTGCTTCCTCTGGATTCGAAGCCATGCTTCTTCGAACCGATTCGAATGGATGTTCGTTCGAATCGATCAAAGAAATTATTGATCGATTCGAAGTTGTCTCCATAGGGTAGATTCGAAGGAACTCAATTTGATGGATACGAACCAGATGTGTGTGGGGTCTCTGCCATTCTGATTGATGCAGAGGCGATCGATTCGAACGTAGCTCCTGCCGATGGATACGAAGACGTTGATGTGAAGTCCATGGATCCGAACCGAGGCATGATGAGAATGATCGATTCAAATATGTTGTCCCAGAGCAAACGACTGAATCCATCTTCGTTGATACGGACCGTATCGATACGATGTGTGGTGGACTTAAATCGATTCGAACCTTCATCGATTCGAACCATCATCCATCGATTCGAAGTACATCGATTCGAACCGTGCTTTGTGTATTTTAATCCATTCATATTTTGTGTGTACGAACTCCAATTGACCTGAAACTTGAAACATAGCCTCTCCTAGTCTTCATCATCACCTCCAATCGATTCCGTCCTGATCGGAGCCCGGTCAAATTTTGACGACATCCATCGCAGCCTTGTTTCCAATCAACTTCCAATCCCGATATCCATCCTTTCCTGTCGATTTGTTTGATATTCCGGCTTTGACCAAAAAGCGGGATAACAATATACATATATAGAAACATACACATATGTATAAGGAGAGAAATGGTAAAAAGATTTATTGACAATAAATGCACATTATTAGTAATTAATGTATATTCCAATTATAATTAACATGCGTTACAACATTTACTAATATAAGTTAATTGGAAATTAACGTAGATTGTAAACATGTAAGATGAGGAAACTTAATTTTTTTATAAAATATATATTCTTGGAGTTTAAATCTTTAATATTTATAAACAGAAGATTTAAAAAGAAGGATAAAATGTTAACAAATAAATGTTGTGATGGATAAGAATCAATGGGGAATGGTTAAAATTAGTAAGCAATCAATTAAGAAAATTAACTATGAATGAATAAAATAAGCCAAGGGATTGATTAGTTTAAATTGTATATGTATATATAAATATATCCTAATTAATTGTACATATTCAAAAGTGTAAATAAATGTGTAACATACCCAAGATAAGGATTGTTAATAAATTGATTGGCTCAATTAATGACATAATTAGCATTAATGAGAATGTATAACAAAGGAAATTATTATGGATGTAAATTTGGCAAATTAAGATGGATTGATTGCTAACAAATGCAAACATTTAAAATAAAGATCTAATGAGATTTATAAAATGGGAAACAATTTGTAAAGTCAATTAAGAGGGAGAGTATAATCTCTCAAAAAGTGTAATGTATACACACAAACAACAAAAATGGAAATCTTCCAATACAATCAATTAATGAGAATAATTAATGAACGCTGAGTTATTTTCTGACGTGGGGGTTTTCAATTGGATTGAGTGATGTGGTTTTCGATTTCCTAGCGTTCTATTGGTCTAGTGACGTGTATGATCCAGAGTGGATAACCATGAGGTGTTCGGATGAACATGATTTAACCTAGGAAAATCTAATGGATAATATGCACTCATAATATCTATAAATAAACCATCTAACCTAAAACTAAATCTTTTATTCAGCCGTCGCCATAAGTCTACAGAAAAATTTGTGTGTATTCTTATTCCTCCTTTTCTCCACTAAATAAATAATTCTCTTTCAAATCAAATTAAAAATATATACGAGTAATTTAAAGAATTCTGGAGAATTTCAAAAGAGGAAGATAAGAAGAAGAAAAGCTTTTCAAATTTATACAAGCTAAAGTGCCATGTGAGTGGGATTAATATGAAATAGAAAAATAAAGTAGTTTATTTTTGTTCTTTTCTGGCACGATAATATGAATTAATTTTTGTTAATAATTGAGGTCTGAGGCAAATTATTGTAACTTCTACTTCTACCACTTCTCAATTCTACTTCATGTTTGGTTTAAAATATGGAACGTATAAATTGCTTATTCACGTTTTATGGCGTAAATGAGATTACTTTAATTAAATTGAATTATAATTGTTATTCAATTTTTAATGGCATAACTGGTTAGTTGGGTAAATTCAGAATATGTTCTTTGAATAAAATTGGAAATTTGGTTGGTATAATTACATAATTTTGAATATGGTTATGGAACAAAATTGGGAATTTTAATTGGTATATGTGTTTATTCCATATACGGCCTTAAACGTAAAAAGTGGAATTTTGTGTAATTAAATAGTTTGTGGCTATTCGATAAAATCTTTGTATAGATCAAATCTCTAAAAGGAGAACGTAAATTAGGGTGGAAAAAAATGTAAATTAAATGGACCCTAAAGACTAGTGTAAATCTGTAACAAAATGGTATAAAAATTACATAAAAACTATACAGACTAAACGGACGTGAAATTAAAACACCATTTATGTAAGTGTGACGACCGCCCATGACCCCTGCACTAAAAATAGAAATAGTGCGCTGTAAAGTATGCCAGGCAGCCATGGACGATTGCCAAGGTTAAGTTAAAACAGCAGAATCTATCGTATTACTCACAGCGCATGGATAAAATACAATAGAGAATATATATAGTGAAGCTTCACAAAATAGAATCTCATCAATTAAGCTTCATAATAGTTGAATACAAACATATGAATAGTCAATACATAAAGCCTCACTACATATCACTCAGAGAATTATACAAGCAGCGGAACACCCAGTACATATAGTAAGAAATAATATGCAAGCCTCCAGCTCGTCTTCGTCATCAGCATCGTTGGAAACTAAGAACAGCACCTGTCACCTGCTACTTAGTCTGCCCATCCCAAAACGGATGAACAGCCCAAGGCAATAAGAGTTAAACATAAAGCCTTGAGTCAGACAACAGTCTTAGTGAGCAGTAAATTAACTAACAACATACCAAAAGAGCATAAAGGAAAAAGGAATAGGAATCCAACCCTCCCACTCCACCTCTTTCTACAGTGATAGCCCCCAGACACACAAAGCAGAAATAAACATAGCAATGCAGATATTTAAAGTAAAGCAATTATCACTCGAGTCAAGGTCGGTTTTTTCCAAGTACAAACCCCCAAGGCCTAAACCAAGATCAGATAAGCACCCAGAAAACATCGCTCTTGAGACCGAATGACGATACAACTAAACATCCATGACTCTGGCTATCACTTTTATCATCGCTTCGATACCACCGTTAGTTGAATGACCGGCACATTCTTTCAGCCGTCCGTCAAGGGTTAATGGCAACCCCGGTTCTAGACAGAACTCCGCACGTCGTCGCAGTCCGTGCCTAGGACTATCGAATCTGCCTAGAGTACTCGACTACAATCATAGTCTTTAGGGACTATCGAATCTGCCCAACGTACTCTTGCTTTGAGCCTGCTAGAACCTTAACCAACGATGAAATATCAGCCTTCTAGTCATCCTCCTCGACGACTGTTTCCATACTAGCTCAAGCGCCTCTCGAGCAAACCATTATCCTCAACTCGAACCATTTCACCGAGTTATCAACATGCTTGGAATGATCCCGTCTGGATTAAATCAAGGCTATCTCATACCATGCCTCGCTTCATCTCATCATAGCAAAGCCTCATCTCAACATCAACATCATCAAATCTATCCATATGAGCTTCATCATCCGCCACATATGCCACGAGCAGCTTTTCCAATTCGAGAGCCTTTCCCTTAGCTTTTGAATCATCTTCGACTAACTTGTCCAAATCAAATCATCAATCAACTAATTTACCACAATCAATCAAGTCAAACATTAATCCAAGTAATCAAGCATTCAAACATGATCAAATAAACAATTATAACAATAATGGCAATTTTGTAAATAAAGAGTCTAAATCTAACAAGCATGAATCATGAGCAATATCTCTACAACTTGATGAATGAACTTGCATAGGTTAACATGTAGTAAAATGGATGTCAAATCATCATGAACAATAGATCTACACTTAAGTTTATGAAAATGCATGGAAATCACTATTTTAACACCAAATCAAGCCATCAATCCGATATACTCCTTTGGATCCATGTGAGAGATAATCACCACTCACCGAATCACCTAAACACCTTAAAAGCTACACACTTCAGATCTGGACAGCGAAGGATCTAGCTCGATTCTCCAAAATTCCGCTTCAAACGATGAAATCTCTCTTCGATGGTTGTAGATCTTCAATCTAAGCTCTTGGATCTTCAATTTTATCTTCGATTTGGATGGAAGGAAGCACAAAGTTAAAGTGGAGAAAAGAAGTGAAGAAGTGTAGTTCTCGAGCTCTCAAAATGGCAGCACTTCGTCGCTTCAAAAATCCCGCTCCAAAAAAATGAAGATATCCCACGTATTTATAGGCAGTTCCTTAGGTCATTCGCCCTTAGGTCGTCCACGACCTAAAAATTGCCGACCTAACAGTTGCCGACCTAAAAACCCCGACCTAACGACCTAACGACCCAAGCCTATGCGCATCCACGACCTAACGACCTAACGACCCAAGCCTATGCGCATCCACGACCTAACGAGTTAGCAGATACTACGACTTAACTTCATAAGCCCTTCCGCGACCTACGACCTAACACTCACGCAAATGCGCAATCTAACTGAGATGCCGACCTAACGACTTAGCCTTTACGCGACCTAACTAGCATATAGCAACCTGATATAGGTCGCTCACGACCTAACTAAATCATAGGTCGCTCACGACCCAACTATACACAAAATCTACCTTAGATCGCATACGACCTAACTACATTACAGGGCTACATAGGTCGCTTACGACCTAAACTACAACAACTGAAATCCTTAAGTCGCTCACTAATGCTACCAACTTCCTTAGGTCGCTCGACCGACCTAAACTATAACACGTCCTGACTATCACACGACCTAACTCCTTAGGTCGTTCCAAACCCTTAAGTCGTCTACTCCTTAGGTCGTCAACTTCCTTAGGTCGCTCACCTAAGCCACTAAGTCGCTCCATAACCCAACCTGCTACACGACCTAACTCTGGACGACTTAAACTTTGGTCGACTTAACAACACTAACCGACTTATCAACAATACTACCTAATGACAACAGTTTTACGATGTTTCGATCCGTAAAAATACGGGTCGTTACATTTTCTCCCCCTTAGGAATTTCGCCCCCGAAATTCCAAACAAACAAGAGCAATCAAAACTATTCTGCATGCCTACCATCCATAGCAATCAACAAACCATGCATCCAATTCTAGCCTAGCATGCAGAATTCTAAACTAGAACAAGTTACAATGTCGTGAGATGCCACGACACCTTATGGCCATACCTTGAAGAGTTCAGGATGAGCTGCCTTCATCCTCTGTTCCACCTCCCATGTACAGTCGTTAACATCATCACTCCATTGTATCTTGAGCAACCTAACTACCTTCCTCCTAAGTTGTTTCGTGTCAGTTTCCACAACACGAAGCGGCTTACGAGGTCTCTCAACAACTGGATCTACCTCAAAATCTTTACAGCTATCAGCAGAAACCACCGTATTCGAGTCGTGCACATACTTCCGTAGATACGATATGTGAAAAACATTGTGCACACTCGACATCTTTTCTGGTAACTCCAATTTGTAGGCGAGCTTTCCAATTCGCTCGATAATCGGGAATGGTCCAACAAATCTCGGAGTCAATTTTCCTTTCTTCCCGAATCGAATAACATTCTTCAGTGGAGAAATCTTCACGAAAACCATATCACCTATGTCGAACTCCAAATCTTTACAACGCTTATCGGCATAACTTTTCTGACGGTCTTGGGCTGCCTTCATTCGTTGCCGAATGATCTCTATGCAATCTGAAGTCTGTCGAATCATTTCTGGCCCAAGTATCATCTTTTCTCCTGTTTCTAACCAACATGTCGGAGAGTTACACGGTCTTCCATACAATGCCTCATACGGTGCCATACCAATGCTTGACTGGTAACTGTTATTATACGAAAATTCCACCAAATGAAGATGATCTCCCCATGATCCTCCGAAATCTAAAACACAAGCTCTAAGGAGATCTTCCAAAACTCGATTGACTCTCTCGGTCTGACCATCTGTTTGGGGGTGATAAGCTGTACTCAAACACAACTCGGTTCCCAAAACTTCCTGGAAGCTCTTCCAAAATCCACTAGTGAAAAATGGGTCTCGATCGCTCACTATACTCTTCGGAATACCATGGAATCGAACTATCCACTTAACATACAGCTCAGCCAATTTCGATGCAGTCCTAGTTGATCGAACAGGAATGAATCTTGCACTCTTAGTCAAACGATCTACGATGACCCAAATCCCTTCATTTCCCGCTCTTGTTCTAGGTAACCCATCGATAAAATCCATCGATATTTGCTCCCACTTCCATGTAGGAACTTCTAATGGTTGAAGCAATCCGCTTGGCTTCTTCTGTTCGGCTTTTACCAACTAGCAGTTCATGCACTTGGAAATAAAATTCCCAACATCCTTCTTCATACCTTCCCAATAATAGGTTCTCTTCATATCCCGATACATCTTATTTCCACCTGGATGAATTGTCAACTTCGAGTGATGACTTTCCTTCAGAACTTCATTTCCCAATTCATCTATATCGGGAACAACTAGTCGTCCTTGTTTCCGAAGCCAACCCTCTCGATCGACCTTGAATCCTTTATCCTTTTCTGGGTCCAATCCAGATTCCAAATCACGGATAATCTTGACAAGCTTATCATCTCGCTTTTGGCTCTCGCCAATTCTTTCCACAAGAGTAGGTCTTATCGATAAGTTTGCCAACATCTCAGGTTCCAATTCACATCTAGGCCTGAAGTCAAATCCAGCCAAATACTCGAGATTCTTCCATTCTGGAAACATGACTCCCAATCCTGCATGTATTCGACTTAACACATCTGCCACTGCGTTACCCTTTCCCGGAGTATAGGCTATACTAAAATCATATGATGCCAAAAACTCTAGCCATCGTTGCTGTCGAAGATTCAAATCCTTTTGGGAGAAAAGATACTTCAACGACTTATGATCTGTAAACAACTCGAATCGAACTCACAATAGATAATGTCTCCACATCTTCAGAGCAAAAACAATCGCCGCTAACTCCAAATCATGAGTCGGATAATTCCTTTCATGCAGCTTCAGTTGTCGACTTGCATACGCAACAACTTTACCCTTCTGCATCAGCACCGCTCCAAGTCCAGTACCACATGCGTCGGTGTAAACCACCATCTCATCATTTCCACTTGGAATAGTCAAAACAGGAGCACTTGTCAATCGCTCTTTCAGAATTCCGAAAGCTTGCTCACACTTAGCATCCCATCTGAATACTTGATTCTTTTTCGTCAATCCTGTTAATGGTGCAGCTACCTTGGAAAAGTCTTTGATAAATCGGCGATAATATCCTGCTAATCCAAGAAAACTTCTCACATCAGATGCATTCTTAGGTCTAACCCAATCCTGAATTGCTGCCACCTTAGCGGGATCAACTGCTATTCCGCTTCCAGAGATAATATGGCCTAAGAACCTCACTTCGCTCTTCCAGAAGTGACACTTCGAAAACTTAGCCTTCAGCTGATGTTTCCGTAAGATTTCCAAAACAATACGCAAGTGCGTCTTGTGCTCTTCTTCAGTTCTGGAATAAATCAAAATATCATCCACGAACACTTGTACGAACTTGTTCAACTGATCTCTGAACACTCTATTCATAAGATCCACAAAATATGCTGGCGCATTGGTCAATCCAAATGGCATTACCAGCCACTCAAAGAAACCGGATGGTGTCCTGAAAGCAGTCTTCGGCACACTATCCTTAGCCACTCTTAACTGGTGAAATCCCGTTGCCAAAACCATCTGAGAAAACACCTTAGCTTCGTGAAGCTGATCAAACAAGTCATCTATTCTCGGCAATGGATACTTGTTCTTCTTAGTCACTTTATTCAGCTCACGATAATCCACACACAACCTCAACGATCCATCTGCTTTGGTTACAAACACAACTGGTGCACCCCATTCGGACACACTACGCCGAATGAATCCTTTCTGTAACAGATCATCAACTTGCACCCTCAACTCTTGCTGTTCCCTAAGCGCCATCCGCCTAAGAGGCATCACAACAGGTCTGGCTTCTTCAACTAAACCGATACAAAACTCGATCTCTCTATGCGGCGGTAACCCTTTGACCTCATCAAAGACATCCTCAAATCCATTAGCGATTGGCACCGATGACAGTCCATCCCGTGGAACAACCAGCGAATACATGAAGCTCATGAAGACGCCTTCCTCATGCTTACATCGTATCACAACCTTTCGCCCTTCCACATTCTCGACTGTCACCTCCAACCTTTCACAATCAACCTTTGCCGCATACTTCCTAAGCCAGTCCATACCCAAAATAATTCCGAACCCCGCAAAGTTCAGAACAAAACAATCACAAACAAAAGAGCAATCATGACTCGATACAATCAGACCACGGCATAGCATACACAGACAAGACGAACCCCCAACTGGATTAGTCACAACCAATGGCCTATCAACAATATCCGGTTCTAAACCCAACCGGCCTACAAGTTCATTACAAACAAAAGAATGCGACGCCCCAGTATCGAATAACACTCTAACTGGAACACCACATATGGAAAGAGTACCTTGAACCACCACACTCTTTCCTTTCTCTTCAGCGGTAGGAGCTTTCGAAGATGATGGAACAGCCCCCAAAGCATAAGCTTGCACAATCTGCTTGTCCTTCTGCGGTTCTGGACAATTCTTCCTGATATGGCCCGGCTTGTCACAGTTGTGGCACTTAACCGGCACCTTCGGATTCTTACAATCCCTGGAGAAATGGCCCTTCTGCTGACAATTGTAGCAGGTCACTTCGCCCTTCGGCTTCTTCTGGCCATCCTTACCCTTTTGCTGCTGCTGCTTCCTCTTCTTGTTTCCACCCTGATGTGGTTTAGACTCTTCCTTGGTCACAGCAACAACAGATCCCTCTTTAGGAAACAGATTCTCATGCCTGAGAGCTTTCTCCACAAGCTTCTCAAATGGATCGTCCAAATGATCCACCAACTGCCTCCCAAGATAACTGTCCAAGCCTGTCACAAACTTCTCGTTTTTCTGATATGGAGATTCAATATACGACCGGGCATACTTGGACAAAGCTTCAAACTCAGAAACATACTCAAGAACTGGTCTTCCACCTTGCTTGAGCTCCACAAACTTCTTGAACAAAATAGATTTATGGGCTGTAGAAATGAACTTAGCTTCAAATCTGGCTTGGAATTGCTCCCAAGTAATTTCTTCCTCCGGAGTATCAATGGTGATAGAGTTCCACCAATTAGAATCTCTCCCTTGAAGCTGTCTTGATGCAAGCTTCCTTTTAGTTGCAACCTCGATTCCCAAATCACCAAAGATCCTTCTACAAGCATCTATCCATCTCTGGACTTCAATGGTTGACTCTGTTCCCAAGAAAACCTTTCCTCCAAGAGCAGTATAGTCTTTACACAGCTTAGCAAAATCCACCGGTTTTGGAGTTTGAACTTGAACTCAGACATCTACTGATGGCCCTGGAGCTGGCATCCTTCTCATGATCAAAATCATCATAGCTTCGAACATAGCAACATAATCAGCAGCCCCCTTAGTAGCACGGCCTTCCCTAGCAGCTGGTCTCCCTCTTCGACTCATTCTTAATATCTATAAAAAGGAATGATCAATACACCTTGAGAACAACCGCATAAAGGACTCACATACTTCTAAGCTACTATATTATATATAGTAATCATCCATCAAAATACAATTATGTCTCTCATACGTAGTTACGTCAGCGAGCGTTGGGTAAAATCGATTAACCAATGCTCTGATACCAAATGTGACGACCGCCCATGACCCCTGCACTAAAAATAGAAATAGTGCGCTGTAAAGTGTGACAGGCAGCAATGGACGATTGCCAAGGTTAAGTTAAAACAGCAGAATCTATCGTATTACTCACAACGCATGGATAAAATACAATAGAGAATATATATAGTGAAGCTTCACAAAATAGAATCTCATCAATTAAGCTTCATAATAGTTGAATACAAACATCTGAATAGTCAATACATCAAGCCTCACTACATATCACTCAGAGAATTATACAAGTAGCGGAACATCCAGTACATAGAGTAAGAAATAATATGCAAGCCTCCAGCTCGTCTTCGTCATCAGCATCGTTGGAAACTAAGAACAGCACCTGTCACCTGCTACCTAGTCTGCCCATCCCAAAATGGATGAACAGCCCAAGGCAATAAGAGTTAAACATAAAGCCTTGAGTCAGACAACAGTCTTAGTGAGCGGTAAATTAACTAACAACATACCAAAAGAGCATAAAGGAAAAAGGAATAGGAATCCAACCCTCCCACTCCACCTCTTTCTACAGTGATAGCCCCCAGACACACAAAGCAGAAATAAACATAGCAATGCAGACATTTAAAGTAAAGCGATTATCACTCGAGTCAAGGTCGGTGTTTTCCAAGTACAAACCCCCAAGGCCTAAACCAAGATCAGATAAGCACCCAGAAAACATCGCTCTTGAGACCGAATGACGATACAACCAAACATCCATGACTCTGGCTATCACTTTTATCATCGCTTCGATACCACCGTTAGTTGAATGACCGACACATTCTTTCAGCCGTCCGTCAAGGGTTAATGGCAACCCCGGTTCTAGACAGAACTCCGCACGTCGTCACAGCCCGTGCCTAGGACTATCAAATCTGCCCAGAGTACTCGACTACAATCATAGTCTTTAGGGACTATCGAATCTGCCCAACATACTCTTGCTTTGAGCCTGCTAGAACCTTCAACAACGATGAAATCTCAGCCTTCTAGTCATCCTCCTCGACGACTATTTCCTTACTAGCTCAAGCGCCTCTCGAGCAAACCATTATCCTCAACTCGAACCATTTCACCGAGTTATCAACATGCTTGGAATGATCCCGTCTGGATTAAACCAAGGCTATCTCATACCATGCCTCGCTTCATCTCATCATAGCAAAGCCTCATCTCAACATCAACATCATCAAATCTATCCATATGAGCTTCATCATCCGCCACATATGCCACGAGCAGCTTTTCTAATTCAAGAGCCTTTCCCTTAGCTTTTGAATCATCTTCGACTAACTTGTCCAAATCAAATCATCAATCAACTAATTTACCACAATCAATCAAGTCAAACATTAATCCAAGTAATCAAGCATTCAAACATGATCAAATAAACAATTATAACAATAATGGCAATCTTGTAAATAAAGAGTCTAAATCTAACAAGCATGAATCATGAGCAATATCTCTACAACTTGATGAATGAACTTGCGTAGGTTAACATGTAGTAAAATGGATGTCAAATCATCATGAACAATAGATCTACACTTAAGTTTATGAAAATGCATGGAAATCACTATTTTAACACCAAATTAAGCCATCAATCCGATATACTCCTTTGGATCCGTGTGAGAGATAATCACCACTCACCGAATCACCTAAACACCTTAAAAGCAACACACTTCAGATCTGGACAGCGAAGGATCTAGCTCGATTCTCCAAAATTCCGCTTCAAACGATGAAATCTCTCTTCGATGGTTGTAGATCTTCAATCTAAGCTCTTGGATCTTCGATATGATCTTCGATTTGATCTTTGATTTGTATGGAAGGAAGCACAAAGTTAAAGTGGAGAAAAGAAGTGAAGAAGTGTAGTTCTTGAGCTCTCAAAATAGCAGCACTTCGTCGCTTCAAAAATCCCGCTCCAAAAAAATGAAGATATCCCACGTATTTATAGGCAGTTCCTTAGGTCGTTTGCCCTTAGGTCGTCCATGACCTAAAAATTGCCGACCTAATAGTTGCCGACCTAAAAACCCCGACCTAACGACCTAACGACCCAAGCCTATGCGCATCCACGACCTAACGACCCAAGCCTATGCGCATCCACGACCTAACGAGTTAGCAGATACTACGACTTAACTTCATAAGCCCTTCCGCGACCTACAACCTAACACTCACGCAAATGCGCGACCTAACTGAGATGCCGACCTAACGACTTAGCCTTTACGAGACCTAACTAGCATATAGCAACCTGATATAGGTCGCTCACGACCTAACTAAATCATAGGTCGCTCACGACCCAACTATACACAAAATCTACCTTAGGTCGCATACGACCTAACTTCATTACAGGGCTACATAGGTCGCTTACGACCTAAACTACAACAACTGAAATCCTTAAGTCACTCACTAATGCTATCAACTTCCTTAGGTCGCTCGACCGACCTAAACTATAACACGTCCTAACTATCACACGACCTAACTCCTTAGGTCGTTCCAAACCCTTAAGTCGTCTACTCCTTAGGTCGCTCACCTAAGCCACTAAGTCGCTCCATAACCCAACCTGCTACACGACCTAACTCTAGACGACTTAAACTTTGGTCGACTTAACAACACTAACCGACTTATCAACAATACTACCTAATGACAACAGTTTTACGATGTTTCGATCCGTAAAAATACGGGTCGTTACAGTAAGAGAAAGGGAAATTGTAAAATAACCAAATCGGATGTAAAAATGGCCTAAAGCAGATTAATGGAAATAAACAGTATGTATACTGTAACGGTAAAATTAATTAATCTGGAAGCGATTTGGTAGGCAGACTTTGTAAAGGTCTTGATAGGTGTTTCATGTAGTTAAGACCAAAATATAGTTTTGGCTGTACGTACTAGGAGCGGGCAAGTATGTTCGCAAGGATGTTTGTTACCTTTCATAGGTTGCTAGTACGTAGGATAGATAGCATCCGCAATCGTAGGCTTCTTCAGGCAGATCGACGTCGACGGAACATGACAAGTGTGCTCTGACGTAGGCTTCTTTAGGCAGATTTTTGGAGGATTTTGCGCAGCCGACCCAGCTGCGGGCGCTCTTTCGGAGGACAGACACTTTGGATAAGGGGAAAGTCCACGTTGGTGACCGAGGAGACATGAGGATAGGAGTCCAGTTTTGTGGAGTCTGAGCGCAACTTCGGGGTCCTGCGAGGTTGTCTGAGTTGGCACCGGTCAGACATAAGAGGCATTTAATCATAATGCACGGGTGAAGAGCATGACTTTCACGCTGTAGCACGTGGATAGACAGTCACAGTGCATGGGTGAAGAGCATGACTTTCACGCTGTAGCATGTGGATAGGTAAGGACAGCAGGTCCGACAGGCTAATTGACGTTAGTACTACTGCATGGTTGACTTCCCTAGAGTGACCATGGACTTTGGCTTCTTAGGAACTGTATCTAAGAAGGATTCACTGCATTTTATTATTCACCCTCTATGATATCCGGGGAAGACCTGGAATTAAATTGTTTTATTCTTTCTACTTCATTTTATTTCTCATTCACCAGACTTTATGTCTGACCCATTCCTATTTTTTCTATTTTCCCCAAATCATAGGAAGACAGTTTAGCAACTATTGGGATTTAGTAAAAAGGCAATTTTCACTCCTAGGTTCAACACTGTTAGGGAAAGTAGCCTAATCCTAGGTAGTAACCATATATTGAATACTTTATCATTATTCCGCTGTGAGATTTTATAAACATTACTCTGACTTGCCTTTATTATTTGCAGGATACGAAACTAGCAATTCGTGCTTTAGTGGACTTGCATTTTCGGTTCATCGAAAATTTAAGCCTACTGGGGTGCGAGTTGTTACATTTGGTATAAGAGCTTAGGTTAGAAGATCCTAAGAATTAGGAAGTATGAGTGAATGTATTTGCAAAAATAAATATACTTAAATCCAATTAATCCCAATTATAGATTAGTAACATATGAAAAGTCCATGGAAAGAAAGAAAATTTGTACTTGAGTTCTAGTTAGGTCGCAGTAGCCCAAGGATGTTCAGTCCCCATTTTTATTTCCGATGGAATATGTACAATAGGTCCATTTATTGGAATTAGAATCCATATGTTATGCAAGTAGGAAAATTCCTTAGAGAAAGAGGATTTAGGTGGGGGAAAAAGGTTATCCAAGATTAGGAATAGGACATTCCTAAGGAAGTAAGTAAAGGTCCACTTTAAGTTTAACCGATTAAAGAGGAAACTTTTTGAGATTAAAAAGTTGAAATATATTTGAAAAGCTAAATAATGGGTTTTGGAAAAGTGGTATGGTTTTTGTATGATAAAGATTTTTATTTGAAGAAAAAATTCTTTTTGTAAGATTATACAGCATAAGTAGCTTGCTAGTTTCTTTATAAAACAAAAAAGAATTTAAATTTAAGTTAACCAGAAGCCAGAAATTTTAGTAAAGGAAATTTTGTAAAACTCTATTCTTATGAAAGGGATAAAAAGATTAATATAGCTTGGAAATATTTTTACATGAAAATTAATTTTATGGGTGAACAAAATAAATGATAGGAATTGGGAATAGAGTACATGTTTTAAAAAGGGGACGTAGAACTTGAAATTTAGTTAAGTAACTACATTAATATTGTAGATAGGTAAGGATTTGACATACTTTAATTTATTAGAATGAAAGGAGTAATGATATAATTTTCGATGAATCAACCAAGCTATAAATAAACATTTTTTATTCAAATTATATGGAATATGCGGAAAAAACAATCCTTATAATTTCACACAAACAAAAATCCTCCTTTAAAGGATTCATAGAAGATTTTTAATGATTTCTGTAGTAGTTCCAATATATTAAAGTATAAAATCTTTAAGTATAATTAAACGTGTAGTAATTGGAATAAATGTTAGTAAGTGTGGTAGGAAAAAGTCAAGGAACTCTTGAGAGATTCGTTGTTCTTATCTACTCCAATTTTTGTAATATGAAAATTATGAAAGAACATTTTGAAAACAAATAAGGTATGTCTTTGGAATAAATGGTTTGGTGAAAATAAATAAGTTTTTGAAAAAGAAAAAATTAATGAAAATGTTGAATCAAAGATTCCAATTTTTAGAAATTTATAAAGGTCTCTAAAAGGAAAAGCAGGTTAAATTCTAAACTTAGAATTGTTGGTATTCCCATCTAGGTTTAAGGGATAATTTAAATTCAAACACCGTAAGAGTGTAAGGTACTGCCATCAAGTATTTATCGATTTAATAAGAAGTTTTAAGTAACACTTTTAAAGGCAAGAATTTTGGGATTTCGAAATATTTTTTTCCTTTTTCTTTTTGAAATAAATAATATTTGGAAATATACGGGTAAATGCTAGTAATTTAAAATTTTAAAAGAGAATTTAGTAGTTTTAAAACTTTCTAGCTTTGTGAAATTTGAAAATAGGAAGATTTTAAAATCTTAGGCGACTTACTAGTTGTATGGAAATGGTAAAAATCAGAAGCTGAACTAACTGTAAAAGAAATGAAAAGGCAAACTTTATAGTTTTAAAGACTAATTCGCTTTGAGAAATTTATGATCTTTATTGAAAAGACAAAGTAAAAATGTTTTGATATTCACTTAGAAAGGGAAGAAATAAATTTGGAGTTAGATAAATAGGATTAAGTAACCCACTAGGATAAGGTTGACTGTAGAGTTTGAAAAACAAATGGAAGGGTATGAGAAAGTTAGGGTGGAAGGTTTGTGTTCCATTTCTGATATTTCAGTACACACCTTGTTTGATTCAGGAGCATCTCATTCCTTTATCTTTAGTTCTCTTGTTGAGGAACTTCATTTAGATGTTTCCATCATTTCTGATCCGGTAGTAGTCTCAAACCCATTTGGAGGATCTCCTTACTTGTCGATGCTTTTCCGAGGTTTGGAAATTTTGATTCTTGGAGTAAAGTTTGACTGTGAGGTATTCGTTCTTGGTTTCTCTGGTTTTGGTCTTATTTTGGGTATGGACTGGTTGTCAATGTATGGGGCGATCTTAGATTGTGACAGGAGGCTTGTTACGTACGTGCAGTAGGCGTACCTTGGAGGTTTCATGTGATCCGCGAGGGTCTGTTATGCTTAGCTACCTTTATTCTTTAGACGTATCGCCCGATGATCTTAGTTCTGTTCCAGTTGTTTCTTTGTACCATGATGTTTTTGAGGAGGTCACTAGTCTTCCTCCATGAAGGGAGGTTGATTTCAAGATATATCTTGTTGATAATGCTCGGCCAGTTACTCTAACGGTTCGGGATATGGCCCCGAAGGAGAGGATTAGAATTTCATATCCACATTTTTTGTTGGTAAGTTTTCTTTTGAACATCCTATCTTTGATCTTTTCCTAATTAGGATCCTTCGATTGATCTTTTTAGGTGACACTTTGTGTTGGTAGGGACATTTGTAAACATGCCATTAGGACATGTTATGTTTGATGGTTGCTTGTGGTTGCAAGTGGATGCCAATGTTTGCAAATGGATGCATTGCACGCACAAGATAGATATTTATTAGGATAATCGGCTAACTAGGTACACACACCTACATATGCGTGTCTGTTATCTATTGCATTTGCACATGGTTGTGTGTGTGTGTGTTTGTTTGTCTGTGTGTATATGTATATATAAATGGATGTTGCATATGTTTGGTGCATTTGGGTGACTGATTGAAACATACGTATAGAATTATCAGTTATACTAGGGTAATTGCATACATTTGGTTGCATGGCATAAGCATACTTGCATTACAGGAGGTCAACTGAATCAGTAGACTGACTACCTTTTCGCATTAGGTAAGTTCATATGCATTTCACTTTGCATAAATCATAAATTGCATTAGTTAAAAAATAAGGATAATGGTAGAAATGGATGATGGATGAGTAGATGGATGTAGTTTTTGGATGATGGTTGCTATTTACATTCTTCCGTCTTTGGAGATTTTGAAGACAAAATCCTTTCAAGCGGGGAGAATGTAACACCCCAATATTTCAAGGGAAAAATAATTAAAAAGGAATTAAAATAGAAGAAGTTATTATTAAAAGAAAATTTAAAGCAAACGTGTAAACTAAAGTACACATCACGTTTTTTACACTAATTAATTAATGGAAATATAATTAATAAACTTAAACAACTGTGAAAAATGGACATTTTGCAAATATTGGAATTTGGCTATGAAACTTACACCATTGTGTTCGTGGCAATTTTCTGATTAATTTTCATATTTTTTTTCCAAACGGAGTTCAAACGAAGAAGCTATGACCGTTTGAAGTTTTGGCATTAGAAATAATTACACGTATGAAATTGATAACTAACATTAGTTATAACTAATTGAATGATTGCTGATGTGTGTTAAATTACATATGTACACAATCAGTAACGAGTCAGTAGAATTTATTAAAAAAGGGAAACATATTATATACACAAAGTTTGAAATTATTTCAATAGCTTACGCGTTTATGCGCACATTTAAACGTTTGAATTTGATTAATGAAATTAATTGGAAATAAGAGTATTGTATTAATACACACACACATATGTATAAGGAGAGAAATGGTAAAAATATTTATTGACAATAAATGCACATTATTAATAATTAATGTAAGTTACAATTGTAATTAACATGCGTTACAACATTTACTAATGTACGTTAATTGAAAATTAACGTAGATTGTAAACATGTAAGATGAGGAAACTAAATTTTTTTATAAAATATATATTCTTGAAGTTTAAATCTTTAATGATTATAAACAGAAGATTTAGAAAGGAGGATAAAACGTTAACAAATAAATGTCGTGACGGACAAGAATTAATGGGGAATGGTTAAAATTAGTAAGCAATCAATTAAGAAAATAACTATGAATGAATAAAATTAACCAAGGGATTGATTAGTTTAAATTGTATATGTATATATACATACATCCTAATTATTTGTATACATTCAAAAGTGTAAATAAATGTGTAACATACCCAATTGATGAATAGAGAAGGATTGGGAATAAATTGATTGGCTGAATTAATGACATAATTGGCATTAATGAGAATGTATAAGAAAGGAAATTATTATGGATGTAAATTTGGCAAATTAAGATGGATTGGTTGCTAACAAATTCAAATATTTAAAATAAAGATCTAATGAGATTTATAAAATGGGAAACAATTTGTAAAGTCAATTAAGAGGGAGAGTATAATCTCTCAAAAAGTGTAATGTATACACACAAACAACAAAAATGGAAATTTTGCAATGCAATCAATTAATGGGAATAATTAATGAACGTTGATTTATTTTCTAACGTGGTGGTTTTCTATTGGATCGAGTGACGGGGTTTTCAATTTCCTAGCGTTCTATTGGTCCAGTGACGTGTATAAGCCAGAGTGGATAACCATGAGGTGTTCGGATGAACATGATTTAACCTAGGAAAATCTAATGGATTATATGTACTCACACTATCTATAAATAAACCATCTAACCTAAAACTTGATCTTTTATCCAGCTATCGCCATAAGTCTACAGAAAAATTTGTGTGTATTCTTCTTCCTTCTTTTCTCCACTAAATAAATAATTCTCTTCCAAATCAAATTAAATATATATATATATATATATACGAGTTATTTGAAGAATTTTGGATAATTTAAAAAGAGGAAGATAAGAAGAAGAAAAGCTTTTCAAATTTATACAAGCTCAAGTGCTAGGTGAGTGGGAATTAATATGAAACAGAAAAATAAAGTAGTTCAATTTTAGTTCTTTTCTGGCACAATAATATGAATTAATTTCTATTAATAATTGAGGTTTTATGCAAATTATTGTAACTTCTTCTCTACCACTTCTCAATTCTAATTAATGTTTGGTTTAAAATATGGAACATATAAATTGCTTATTCACGTTTTATGGCGTAAATGAGATTGGTTTAATTAAATTGAATTAGAATTGTTATTTAATTTTTAATGGCATAACTGGTTAGTTGGGTAAATTAAGAATATGTTCTTTGAATAAAATTGGAAATTTGGTTGGTATAATTACATAATTCTGAATATGGTTATGGAACAAAATTGGGAATTTTAATTGGTATATGTGTTTATTCCATATGCGGCCTTAAACGTAAAATGAGTAATTTTGTGTAATTAAATGGTTTGTGGCTATTGGATAAAAACTTTATACATATTAAATCTCTAAAAGGAGAACGTAAGTTAGGGTGGAAAAAAATGTAAATTAAATGGACCCTAAGGCTAGTGTAAATCTGTAACAAAATTGTATAAAAATTACAAACAAACCACACGTACTGAACGGATGTGAAATTGAAACACCATTTATATAAGAAAAAGGGAAATTGTGAAATAACCAAATCGGATGTAAAAATGGCATAAAGCAGATTAATGGAAGTAAACAGTATGTAAACTGTAACGGTAAAATTAATTAATCTGGAAGCGATTTGGTAGGCAGACCTTGTAAAGGTCTGGATAGGTGTTTCATGCAGTTAAGACCAAAATATAGTTTTGGCTGTACGTACTAGGAGCAGGCAAGTAGGCTCGCAAGGATGTTTGTTACCTTTCATAGGTTGCTAGTATGTAGGATAGATAGCATCCGCAATCATATGCTTCTTCAGGAAAATCGACGACGACGGAACAGGACAAGTGTGCCCCAACGTAGGCTTCTTTAGGCAGGTTGTTAGAGATTTTACGCAGCCCACCCAGCTGCGGACGCTAATTCGGAGGACCGACACTTTGGATAGGAGCAAGTCCACGTTGGTGACCGAGGAGACAAGAGGATAGGAGACCAGCTTGGCGTAGCTTGAGCGCAAATTCGGAGTCCTGCGAGGTTATTTTAGTCGGCGTCAGTCAGACGTAAGAGGCATTTAATCACAGTGCACGGGTGAAGAGCATGACTTTCACGCTGTAGCACATGGATAGACAGTCACAGTGCATGGGTGAAGAGCATGACTTTCACGCTGTAGCACGTGGATAGGTAAGGACAATAGGTACGACATGCCGATTGACGTTGGTACTACTACATGGTTGACTTCCCTAGAGTGACCATGGACTTTGGCTTCTTAGGAACTGTATCTAAGAAGGATTCACTACATTATATTATTCACCCTCTACGATATCCGAAGAAGACCTGGAATTAAACTATTTTATTCTTTCTACTTTATTCTATTTCTCATTCACCAGACTTTATGTCTGATCCATTCTTATTTCTCGTATTTTCCCCAAATCACATGAATAAAGTTTAGCAACTATTGAGATTCAGTAAAAAGGCAAGTTTCACTCCTAGGTTCAACACTGTTATGGAAAGTAGCCTAATCCTGGTTAGTAACCGTATGTCGAATACGTTATCATTATTCCACTTTGAGATTTTATAAACACTACTCTTACTTGCCTTTGTTATTTGCAAGATATCAAACCAGCAATTCGTGCTTTAGTGGACTTGGATTTTCGGTTCATCGAAAATTTAAGCCTACTGGGGTGCGGCTTGTTACAATATATGCAAGACACGAATATACATGTGGATAAGCACAAAGGAAATCACTTTCTTTGAATTAATGAAATGGTGTGTATGGAATTTTTAAACCTCTTAAAAAGGGTTCGAAATGTGTTTGAAATGTTTTATAAACATTTAAAAGTGTTTTGGTGAAGTTTGAAAAGAAATGAGAAAATTTAGTAAAAAATAAGCGCGTCGCGTAACGACAGTTCGCAATTTCGTGCCATAAAAGTCGAACAAGTGTAAAAGTTTAAATATAGCTTGGAATTTTTCGAGATAAGAATTTTCCGAACTATTATATCCATAGTTTTCCAACAAAGAAAGAAAATCGAGATTTCGATAAGTAGATTTTGAAATATGAGTAAAACAAATTTTTGAAAAATCATGAATTTGCAGTTCGGAATCCAAAACTGGATTTCTTTACAAATGATGTTCTTAAAATTGTTTAAAAATATAGAATAAATCTTATAAAAGTTTTAAAATGTTTTAAAAGTGATTTGAGTAATAAAAATGAATTTTCAAATAAGAAAAGTCGTTTTGATCAATATAGCTTAAAAGCACTTTCTATGGCACTTTTCTATAACTTTTGAAATATGGTTTTAAATTTAAAAATTCCATTCCAAATCTTTTATATATGTTTTTAAATGATTAATAAAGTGTTATAAAGGTAATTTAAAGGATTTATGAAATGATTAAAATGTTTTAATGATTTAGAGTCGATCAAATAACTTGACCATCGTATGGGTGTTAGAGAGATAGTGTCTAGGTTTAGGCTTGGAAAACCAGTTTCCTGCTTTCCCTGGATATCCGGACTGGCCCGACGGAGGGGATAGTAAATTTCATTTACTCAGATCGAAATTTTAAAAAGATAAAGAAAAATATTTTTCAAGATTTAAATAACTTAGATTTTATAGAGATAATCTTCTATACTCGGTGTTAAAGCCCGAAAAGGGAACTCATACTATTCATGGAATTTAAAAGGTGATTTCTCCGTTATTCCGCCCATATTATTTATTGAATACGAGGATTGGTATTGAGTAGAATTATATGATCTCTATTGAGTCTGCTCATTTAATAATTTAATATTTTTGGGATTAACATCCTAGATAACATGGTTTTAAATCAATCAAAATTGAGAGTTTTAAATTAAGAAATCTTTGTTAATATTTAAATGAAGGAATTTTGGAAATGTTTTCCTAAGTGTAAAATGAAATGATTTCGAATTATCCAAGTTTAAAAAAGGGTTTAAAGTAATCAAAGGTTTTGATAAGTGAGGTTTAATAATCCCGTATATACCGGAAAGAATGTTTTAGAAATGTATATCTCTAAAAGAAATTTTGATAAAAAGGACTCAATCAATTAAAAATTATTCCCTATTCACAAAACCACTTTTTATCGATGACTAGATCGATGGAACCGGGTCAGATCTGGGGAAATCCTTATCCGAAAAACTCTTCGAACCAATGTATGCGTTCAAAAAATGAAGAACTGACAAAGAGAATAACGAATGAAGATTGGGGATTTTCGGGATGAAAGGACTGCTTGTTGATAATTCTAGTTAGCTCCCAAATACTAAGTAGCTGTGGTCCTTTCATTTCTGAAATTCTTTGGGTTGCAAGGACTTCTCGCTACTAATCCTAGGATTAATTCCCGATAGGATGTGGTAGGAGAGTGCCTTCGGTTTCGTTCAGTCCCAAAACGGACTTGTATGGATGGATGTCTGACATTTCATTCTTGAGATTTACATCGTTGACTTTTATAAACGTACATCTATTTAGTGGGGAAAAAGGCAACTTCTCTTAGCTTAACACCCTTCTCTGAGACGTATGAGCTCGTAGGTTGTATGTTTGTGGAAGTAAACAAGTGATCGATAAAAGGGTAGTGTGGCATTCAAAGAAAGATCATATGCTATTTGAAAGGTAATCGTTACCTCAAGCCTCACACCCGGAAATGGCCGAAACAGGGTAGATGCGGCATGGCTATGTGGTTCGCAACCATTAGGGTATGATCATCTCCTTCTAGATATATTTCTTCCCGCTATGACGTTTGGGATATAAATTAATGTGGTGTATGGTAATCGAGCCCTTGGATAGGTCGGTAACGACCGGGGTAATGACATATTCGGTACTATCTAAGGAAAGTTAGGTCGGTCTTGTGTTGGTAGAGGTGCAGATGTTCTGTTGACCTTGGTACATTCCTCTAGAGATGTACTGCAGGAAGGTAGTCCATTCACCTGGTCATTTGTATGGAATCCATTCTCCGATAAGAGCTCGTAAGATTTTGAATGTAGAAAGCCTTGTATTATAAGGTGGTATGCGGGAATTTGATAATGTAACAATTTCGACTAAGATTGATATGTTTACTTGCGAATGTTTTCAAAGATATGTCATTAAAAATAATATCAAGTATTTTGACCTATAACCTTTTGGTTATCATAACGTAAAAACCCGTTCCATGTTTATTTGTGGCGTGGTCTTATGAGATATCCTTTTATTTTCAAAACGCGTATTTTGAGTTCTCACACCAGTCCCATGACTGACCCAGAGTTTATTTTCCTTATCCTTAAACTCTGGGTGCCCTAATTTTCCCCGGGTAGCCTAGTAGGTAGGTTTAGTTTTGAAGAAAGCTGGATGGAGCTCGAAGCATGGAGTCTGATGATTTTATGAATTTTTGTTATCCACCACACTCTTGTACTATAGTATTCCACAAATTTGTAAGAACATGTATTATAACTGTCCATGTTTTTAACTCTAATAAACGTATTTTAATTTCTGCCATAATGATTATTTGTTGAAATAATATATGTGAGATTCTGTTCTGTCTTATTTTTCTTTCATACCCTTGAGAATCCGCTTCTTCGGCACTTGGATTTAAGGCATGTGAATACCAAAGATGTATTAGTGCTGATTTCTGGGAGTCGAAGAAATGAGTCCTTACAACGTGTTATCGGAGCTTAAGTTCAGCAAACACCTGAGCCTGATAGGGGTAAAAGACTCATCAGAGATAGGGTTAATAATGCCCTAGGATGAGTAACTCATTGGAGATGGGGTTAGTAGCACCCTAGAATGAGTTTGAGAGTATTTGAAACGAAAAGAATATTTTGGTAAAATTTTCAAAGAGCTTTTGAAATAAAATAAAATATCAAAGTTAATAATGAATGGTTTTGTGTTTGTAGTAAACGATGTTTTAGCAACATTTATTTTTAAACCCTTGAATGACACTTTAGAAAAAATATTATGGGTATATTTAGATTTTTGATAATGGGATTTTAAAGATAATAACAAGTATTGGAATCTTTTAAGAAAAAGATAGTAAACGTTAAATGTTTATTTAGTAAAAGAAAAGTAGTTCACTATAACAATGTTTTGGTACTAATTGTTTTAATTGCTTTGAAAAGATAAGAAAATAAAAATTGTTAAGTAAATTATGAATATACTTAAAGCAACTGAATAAGTATATGAATACTTTATATATTGAAACTGTAAAAGTAAAGAGTATATATATGTATAAAGAAGTTTAACAATAAAGTAATGTTAATTGACAAAGAAAATTTTAACTAAATAAAGAATGTTTTCACATTTGATATTAGTTAAAGGAAGTTTTTGGTTATGTATCGATTAATTGAATTATTTTGAAAACAAGTTTTTCAAAAACCGCTAAGATATGTTTAGAAATGTAAGATAATAAAAAGATTATGTAATATAGTAAGTATCTTTATAAAAAGTGTTTAAATTAAGAAATTACTTAAGAATATATTTTATAAAAGTATATTTTAATAAAGAGAGTGGATTAGCAAAAATAAAATGATATTTGAGAAAGTTGGATATCCTAATGTTTTGAAAAGGTATAAATGGTAAAGTTATGTAATATAAACTAAGTTTGGAATTAAATTTATAAGGAGATTTATTAACAAAGAAATTTCAAAGGAATTTTGAAATAAGAATTATAATGGTATTATTCCAAATAAAGGATAATCGGGTTCTTTTGGAAAAATGATAGAAATGTTTTTGTGAATAAATATTTGAAAAAATAAAAAGGTAAAATGGTTTTTTATAAAAATGTATCCTTACAAAATTAATAAAAGATGAAAATTTTATTAAATATTTTCAAAAGAATTTTGGGAAGGTTAATAAATACGTATGAAGTATATGGATTGTTTCGTCGCACGATTTAATCTAAGATTCGAGTATAGAACTTTGACGTGTCTTGACAGTTATCCGAAAGAGGATTTATCACTCGATTCTTGACGACGAATATTGATGAGAGTTTATGGCCGGATGCTTGAGTTTTCTATCATAGTTGAGAGCTATGCAAGGAGAGCTAAAGTTCTAATTAGAAAGCCTGGTTAGAGTCCGTACAAAAGGATCAGGGGATCAATACTAGTTCGAAAGTAAAGTTGTGGATTCGAATAGTAAATCGAATCAGATATTGTGTATGGATGATCTGTGTACATCATATGGATGTAAGTTAAAAATAAATATTTTGGGCAAATTTTTTGGTTTTTTGTTTGGGTAATTTCGAGGACGAAATTCTTTTAAGAGAGGGAGTCTGCAACGACCCACAAATTTATCACTTTTGGTGTAGTTTTTGGTACATTTAATGATAATCCAAAGTTTGACACCTCATTTCCCATGCTTGGCCGAGCACCACTTTTGGCATGGAATGGCCGAGCACACTAGGAGGCAAGGTGTTGGGGTTCATGAGCTTGGATCGCGAGTTCGTGAAGCTATAGAATTTTTCCGATAGTGGATCAAGGTGAGATCTCCTAATTTATTATACTATATATTGTATGATTATATGATGTTTGAAAATGGATGTTTAATATGCTTTGATCATCATGTTTGGTTGTTTTCATATGAATGTTGAACATATATGCAAGTCACGAATATACACGTCGATAAGCTCATAGGAAATCAATTTCCTTAAATTAATGAAATGGTATGTATGGAATTGTTAGACCTCTTAAAAATGGTTTAAAATGTATTTGAAATGTTTTATAAATATTTAAAAGTGTTTTGGTGAGGTTTGAAAAGAAATGAGAAATTTTAGTAAAAAATAAACGCGTCGTGTAACGGCAGTTCACGATTTCGCACCAAAAAAGTCGAACAAGTGTAAAAGTTGGAATATAGCTCGGAATTTTTTGAGATAAGAAATTTCCGAACTATTATGTCAATAGTTTTCCAACGAAGAAAGAAAATCGAGATTTTGATAAGTGGATTTTGAAATATGAGTAAAACAAGTTTTTGAAAAATCCTGAATTTGCAGTTCGGAATCCAAAACTGGATTTCTTTACAAATGATGTTCTTAAAATTGTTTAAAAATATGGAATAAGTCTTATAAATGTTTTAGAATGTTTTAAAAGTGATTTGAGTTATAAAATTAAATTTTCAAATAATAAAAGGTCGTTTTGATCATTATAGCTTAAAAGCACTTTCTATGGCACTTTTCCGCAGCACTTTTCTATAACTTTTGAAATATGGTTTTAAATTTAACAATTCCTTTCCAAATCTTTTATATATGTTTTTAAATGATTAATAAAGTGTTTTAAAGGTAATTTGAAGGATTTATGAAATGATTAAAATGTTTTAATGATTTAGAGTCGATCAAATAACTTGACCGCCTTTTGGGTGTTAGAGAGATAGTGTCTAGGCTTAGGTTTGGAAAACCAGTTTCCTGCTCTCCCTGGCTATCCGAACTAGCCCGACAGAGGGGATAGTAAATTTGATTTACTCGGATCGAAATTTCAAAAAGATAAAGAAAAATATTTTTCAAGATTTAAACAAGTTAGATTTTATAGAGATGATCTTCTTGTAACCGGTGTTAAAGCTCGAAGAAGGAACTCGTACTATTCGTGGAATTTAAAATGTGATTTCGCCGTTATTCCGCCCATAGTACTTTTTGAATACGGGGATTGGTATTCGGTAGAATTATATGATTTCTATAGCTTCTGCTCATTTAATAATTGACTGCATTTGGGATTAACATCCTAGACAACATGGTTTAAACTCGATCAAAATTGAGAGTTTTAAATTAAGAAATCTTTGTAAAGATTTAAATGAAATGATTCTGGAAATGTTTTCCTAAGTGTAAAATGAAATGATTTTGAATTATCCAAGTTTAAAAAAGGGTTTTAAGTAATCAAAGGTTTTGATAAGTGAGGTTTAATAATCCCGTATATACCGGAAAGAATGTTTTAGAAATGTATATCTCTAAAAGATATTTTGATAAAAAGGACTTAATCAACTAAAGAATGATTCCCTATTCACAAAACCTCTTACTATCGATGATTGGATTGAAGGAACTGGGGTCAGATCTAGGGAAATCCTTATCCGAAAACCTCTTCGAACCAATGTATGCGTTCAAAAAATGAAGACCTGACAGAGAGAATGAAGAATGAAGATCAGGTATTTTTGTGATGAAAGGTTGCTTGCTGATAATTCTGGTTAGCTCCTAAATACTAAGTAGCAGTGGTCCTTTCATTTCTAAAATTCTTTGGGTTGCAAGGACTTCTCGCTACTAATCCTAGGATTAATTCCCGATAGGATGTGGTAGGTCGGTGCCTTTGGTTTCGTTCAGTCCCAGAACGGACTTGTAAGGATGGATGTTTGACTTTTAATTCTTGAGATTTACATCGTTGGATTTTATAAACATGGAGAAGGCATTAACACCCTTCTCTGAGACGTATGAACTCGATGGTTATATGTTTGTGGAAGTCAACAAGTGATCAATAGAAGGGTAGTGTGGCATTCAACGAAAGATCATGTGCTGTGTGAAAGGTAATTGTTACCTCAAGCCTCAGACCAGAAAATGGCCGATACAGGGTAGATGCGGCAAGGCTATGTGGTTCGCAACCATTAGGGTATGATCATCCCCTTCTAGATATATTTCTTCCCACTATGACGTTTGGGATGTAAATTAATGTAGTGTATGGTAATCGAGCCCTCGGATAGGTCGGTAACGACCGGGGTGATGACATATTCGGTACTATCTAAGGAAAGGTAGGTCGATCTTGTGTTGGTAGAGGTGCAGATGTTCTATTGACCTTGGTACATTCCTCTAGAGATGAAATGCAGGAAGGTAGTCCATTCACCTGGTCATTTGTATGGAATCCATTCTCCGATAAGAGCTCGTAAGATTTTGAATGTAGAAAGCCGTGTATTATAAAGTGGTATGCTGGAATTTGATAATGTAACAATTTCGACTAAGATTGATATGTTTACTTGCGAATGTTTTCAAAGATATGTCATTAAAAATAATATCAAGTATTTTGACCTAAAACCTTTTGGTTATCATAACGTAAAAACCCGTTCCATGTTTATTTGTGGCGTGGTCTTATGAGATATCCTTTTGTTTTCAAAACGCGTATTTTGAGTTCTCACACCAGTCCCATGACTGACCCGGAGTTTATTTTCCTTATCCTTAACCTTTGGGTGCCCTAATTTTCCCCGAGTAGCCTTGTAGGTAGGTTTAGTTTTGAAGAAAGCTGGATGGAGCTCGAAGCATGGAGTCTGATGATTTTCTGAATTTTTGTTATCTATTTCCACCACACTCTTTTATTATAGTATTCCACAAATTTGTAAGAACAGGAATTATAATTGTCCATGTTTTTAACTTTGATAAACGTATTTTAATTTCTGCCATAATGATTATTTGTTGAAATAATATATGTGAGATTCTGTTCTGTCTTATTTTTCTTTCTTACCCTTGAGAATCCACTTCTTCGGCACTTGGATTTACGGAATGTGAATACCGAGGATGTATTAGTGCTGATTTCTGGGAATCGAAGAAACGAGTCCTTACAACGTGTTATCAAAGCTTAGGTTGAGCGAACACCTAAGCCTGATAGGGGTAAAATACTCATCAGAGGTAGGGTTAATAATGCCCTAGGATGAGTAACTCGTTGGAGATGGGGTTAGTAGCACCCTAGAATGAGTTTGGGAGTATTATATATGAGCGTGTATTTATTGATAAAATATACAAAAGAATTTGGTTTTACTGAAATCATTTTACCAAAAAAAAATATGTATGTATTTGAAAGGAAAAGAATATTTTGGTAAAATTTTCAAAGAGCTTTTGAAATAAAATAAAATATCTAAGTTAATAATGAATGGGTTTGGGTTTGTAGTAAACGATGTTTTAGCAACATTTGTTTTTAAACCCTTGAATGGCACTTTAGAAAAAATCGTATGGGTATATTTAGATTTTTGATAATGGGATTTTAAATATAATAACAAGTATTGGAATCTTTTAAGAAAAAGATAGTAAACATTAAATGTTTATTTAGTAAAAGAAAAGTAGTTCACTATAACAATGTTTTGGTACTAATTGTTTTAATCGCTTTGAAAAGATAAGAAAATAAAAATTGTTAAGTAAATTATGAATATACTTAAAGCAACAGAATAAGTATATGAATACTTTATATATTGAAACTATAAAAGTAAAGAGAATATATATGTATAAAGAAATTTAATCAACAAAGTAATGTTAATTGACAAAGAAAATTTTAACTAAATAAAGAATGTTTTCACATTTGATATTAGTTAAAGGAAGTTTTTGGTTATGTATCGATTAATTGAATTATTTTGAAAACAAGTATTTCAAAAACCGCTAAGATATGTTTAGAAATGTAAGATAATAAAAAGGTTATGTAATATAAAGAAGTATCTTTATAAAAAGTGTTTAAATTAAGAAATTATTTAAGAATATATTTTATAAAAGTATATTTTAAAAAAGAGAGTGTGATTAGCAAAAATAAAATGATATTTGAGAAAGATGGATATCCTAATGTTTTGAAAAAGTATAAATGGGAAAGTTATGTAATATAAAATAAGTTTGGAATTAAATTTATAAGGAGATTTATTAACAAAGAAATTTCAAAGGAATTTTGAAATAAGAATTATAATGGTATTATTCCAAATAAGGGATAATCAATTTCTTTTGGAAAAAATAAGAGAAATGTTTTTGTGAATAAATATTTGAAAAAATAAAAAGGTAAAATGGTTATTTATAAAATGTATCTTTATAAAATTAATAAAGATGAAAATTTTATGAAATATTTTCATAAGAATTTTGGGAAGGTTAATAAATATGTATGAAGTATATGGATTGTTTCGTCGCACGATTTAATCTAACATTTGAGTATAGAACTTTGATGTTTCTTGACAGTTATCCAAAAGAGGATTTATCACTCGATTCTTGATGACGAATATTGATGAGGGTTTATGGTTGGATGCTTGAGTTTTCTATCATACTTGAGAGCTATGCAAGGAGAACTAATATTCTAATCAGAAAGCCTGGTCAGAGTCCGCACTAAAGGATTGGGGGATCAATACTGGTTCGAAAGTAAAGTTGTGGATTCGAATAGTAGATCGAATTAGATATTGTGTATGGATGATCTGTGTATATCATATGGATGTAAGTTAAAAATAAATATTTTGGGCAAATCATTTGGTTTTTGTTTGGGTAATTTCGGGGATGAAATTCTTTTAAGAGAGGGAGTCTACAACGACCCGTAAATTTATCGCTTTGATTAATTATATTTATTTTTAAATTTATTTAAATAAAAGGTTGATAATACAAATAATATTGTCTTGAGTAATAATAAGTAATAGTAATTTTATTTTTGAAAAAATATTTACAAAAATATTTTCCTTGAAATCTAAATCGATAAAATGTCTGAAAATGGTTTTGTCAATAACCCGCCCTATAATCGTAAAACGTCATGTGTGGAGCTAGATACATACCCTTATTTTTTTAATTAAACAATAATATGAAATAAAATCAATTGATTTTTTTTTGAAAATAAAATGTGTTTTTGACATTGTTAATAATGCCCTTAAATACGATAATTGATTTATTAAATTAAAGTGAGATTTAATGATTTAATAATTATTCTAGTTATTCAAATAATTATTTTAAATGATGATAATTCATTTTGAATAGTTATAAAGTGATAATAAATCATTTATAATAGTTTTATAAAGATATATGTTTGATTTGAAAATATAAGTAAAAATCGATATTGCTTTATCGGTATAATAGCGATTTTTGTAAATAATTGTTAATATAAATTTATATGGTTATATAAATAAAATATGATCATTTTAATTCATTTAAAATGATAAGAAATTTATTTTGAAATTTAGTTTACAAAAATGTGTAAGTTAACTATGAATTGAAAATGTTACCGAGAATTGGTTCTCCGATCGGCAACGGTTTATCGAACGAAAGTTGTTCGGAATCGATGCAACGTTGTTTATATGTCATGTACACATATGTAACATACAAATGCATCCACTAACATGCACATGAACATATGTATACATACATATATTCTTATACACTTACAAATACATACATAAGACAAAAATCAAAGATATTTTGTATAAAGCTTCTTCCTTAAGCTGTCATAAGTCAACTTGTGCATACTGAAGTGGATGGAAGTGATGGGCACATGGGGTAAGGCTTTAGATGGCCTACGAAGGAGGGGAGGTGTGTTGGAGAAGCCATGAAGTGATGATGTGTGTATGGCTTCCTTTGCACTCTTCCTTTGGCTATAAATAGCTTACCCTCTCATCACATCTATTCACTTTCTTCACTCTACCCTAACTTTCTCATATCAGAATGAAATGAGGAATTTAATTTTTTGAAACCCTTCAAAATTTCAGTGGCTACAACTTTTTAGTTGACCACTTCTTCTCATTTCAAAGTTAGCAATGCTTAAAACTCCATTTTTTCCAAAGCATTTTCGAGCCTAGTTTTTATGGCCGAAAATACCTCTTTTTCATTCGAGTATAACTCTTCGAAAACTGATCCGAATGAGGTAATTCTTTTTTTCAAACCGAAATTCCAATGGCTAGAACTTTCATGTGTAGCACTTCTACTAGTTTTGAGTCTAACTAGGTCAAAATACCACTTTTTTACAGTGCATTTTCGGGCTTTGTTTTGACGATTCTAAGAATACATCTTCTTCTCTTGGCCATAACTTCCTCATAACTAATCCAAATTAGAAGGATAATTTTTTTGAAACCATAGAGAAAAGAATTTCCTACAACCTTCATGTTGACCACATTTCCAAATTCAGAGAGTTGAGTGTCCAAAAACCCGAGAGAATATGACCTATTTTTTGGTGTAGTTTTTGGTACATTCAATGATAATCCAAAGTCCGACACCTCATTTCCCATGCTTGGCCGAGCACCACTTTTGGTATGGAATGGCCGAGCACCACTTTTGGCAAGGTGTTAGGGTTCATGAGCTTGGATCACGAGTTAGTGAAGCTATAGCATTTTTCTGATAGGGGATCAAGGTGAGAACTCCTAATTTATTATACTATATATTGGATGATGATATGATGTTTGAAAATGGATGTTTAATATGCTTTGATCATCAAGTTTGGTTGTTTTCATATGAATGTTGAACATATATGCAAGTCACGAATATACACGTCGATAAGCACAAAGGAAATCAATTTCCTTGAATTAATGAAATGGTATGTATTGAATAGTTAAACCTATTAAAAATGGTTTAAAATGTATTTGAAATGTTTTATAAACATTTAACAGTGTTTTGGTGAAGTTTAAAAAGAAATGAGGAATTTCAGTAAAAAATAAACGCGTCGTGTAACGGCAGTTCACGATTTCGCACCATAAAAGTCGAACAAGTGTAAATGTTGGAATATAGCTCGGAATTCTTCGAGATAAGAAATTTCCGAACTATTATGTCAATAGTTTTCCAACGAAGAAATCCTGAATTTGTAGTTCGGAATCCAAAACTGGATTTCTTTACAAATAATGTTCTTAAATTTGTTTAAAAATATGGAATAAATCTAATAAATATTTTAAAATGTTTTTAAAGTGATTTGAGTAATAAAACTGAATTTTCAAATAATAAAAAGTCGTTGTGATTAATATAGCTTAAAAGCACTTTCTACGGCACTTTTCCGCAGCATTTTTCTATAACTTTTGAAATATGGTTTTAAATTTAACAATTCCTTTACAAATCTTTTATATATGTTTTTAAATGATTAATAAAGTGTTTTAAAGGTAATTTGAAGGATTTATGAAATGATTAAAATGTTTTAATAATTTAGAGTCGATCAAATAACTTGACCGCCTTATGGGTGTTAGAGAGATAGTGTCTAGGCTTAGGTGTGGAAAATCAATTTCCTGCTCTCCCTGGCTATCCGGACTGGCCTAACGGAGGGGATAGTAAATTTGATTTACTCGGATCGAAATTTCAAAAAGATAAAGAAAAATAATTTTCAAGATTTAAACTAGTTAGATTTTATAGAGATGATCTTCTTGTAATCGGTGTTAAAGCCCGAAGAAGGAACTCGTACTATTCGTAGAATTTAAAAGGTAATTTCGCCGTTATTCCTCCATAGTATTTTTTGAATATGGGGATTGGTATTGAGTAGAATTATATGATTTCTATAGCTTCTGCTTATTTAATAATTGACTGCTTTTGGGATTAACATCCTAGACAACATGGTTTTAACTCGATCAAAATTGAGAGTTTTAAATTAAGAAACCTTTGTTAAGATTTAAATGAAATGATTCTGGAAATGTTTTCCTAAGTGTAAAATGAAACGATTTCGAATTATCCAAGTTTAAAAAAGGGTTTTAAGTAATCAAAGGTTTCGATAAGTGAGGTTTAATAATCCCGTATATACCGGAAAGAATGTTTTAGAATGTAAATCTCTAAAAGATATTTTGATAAAAAGGACTTAATCAACTAAAGAATGATTCCCTATTCACAAAATCTCTTTTTATCGATGACTAGATCGAAGGAACCGGGGTCAGATCTGGGGAAATCCTTATCTGAAAACCTCTTCGAACCAATGTATGCGTTTAAAAAATGAAGACCTGACAGAGAGAATGAAGAATGAAGATCAGGGATTTTTGGGATGAAAGGACTGCTTGTTGATAATTCTGGTTAGCTCCCAAATACTAAGTAGCAGTGGTCCTTTCATTTTTGAAATTCTTTGGGTTGCAAGGACTTCTCGCTACTAATCATAGGATTAATTCCCGATAGGATGTAGTAGGACAGTGCCTTCGCTTTCGTTCAGTCCCAAAACGGACTTGTATGGATGGATGTCTGATATTTCATTCTTGAGATTTGCATCGTTGGATTTTATAAACGTTCATTTGTTTGGTGGCGGAGAAGGCAACTTCTCTTAGCTTAACACCCTTCTTTGAGACGTATGAACTCGAAGGTTATATGTTTGTGGAAGTCAACAAGTGATCAATAGAAGGGTAGTGTGGCATTCAACGAAAGATCATGTGCTATGTGAAAGGTAATCGTTACCTCAAGCCTCAGAACCGGAAATGGCCAAAACAGGGTAGATGCGGCAAGGCTATGTGGTTCGCAACCATTAGGATATGATCATCCCCTTCTAGTTATATTTCTTCCCGCTATGACGTTCGGGATGTAAATTAATGTGGTGTATGGTAATTGAGCCCTCGGATAGGTTGGTAACGACCGGGGTGATGACATATTCGGTACTATCTAAGAAAATGTATTCCAGTCTTGTGTTGGTAGAGGTGCAGATGTTCTGTTGACCTTGGTACATTCCTCTAGAGATGTACTGACAGAAGATAGTCCCTTCACCTGGTCATTTATGTGGAATTCATTCTCCGATAAGAGCCCGTAAGTTTTTGAATGTAGAAAGCCTTGTATTACAAGATGGTATGTTGGAATTTAATAACGTAACAATTTCGGCTAAGATTGATAGGTTTACTGGCAAATGTTTTCAAAGATATGTCATTAAAAAAATATCAAGTACTTTGACGTAAAATGTTTTGGTTATCATAAGGTAAAAACCCATTTCATGTTTATGTGTGGCGTGGTCTTATGAGATACCTTTTTGTTTTTAAAACACGTATTTTGAGTTCTCACACCAGTCCCATGACTGACCCAAAATTTATTTTCCTTATCCTTAAACTCTAGGTGCCCTAATTTTCCCCGGGCAGCCTAGTAGGTAGGTTTAGTTTAGAAGAAAGCTGAATGGCGCTCGAAGCATGGAGTCTGATGATTTTCTGAAGATTTGTTATCTATTTCCACCACGCTCTTTTACTATAGTATTTTGCAAATTTGTAAAGACAGGAATTATAACTGTCCATGTTTTTAACTCTAATAAACATATTTTAATTTCCGCTGTAATGATTATTTGTTAAAAAAATATATCTGATATTCTGTTCTGTCTTATTTTTCTTTCTTATCCTTGAGAATCCGCTTCTCTGGCACTTGGATTTACGGCACGTGAATACCGAGGATGTATTAGTGTCGATTTCTGAGAGTCGAAGAAATGGGTCCTTACAGGTTTTTACCTTACGATATCCAAAATATTTGTATATGAAATTCAACGATATTATAATAATGTATAGGAGTCAAAGTAAAATAAGAATATAGCTGAAATGCTTGCATCTCACATTTCAACAAACTTGGGTACATCTAAAACCATAAAGGCACGTATTGGAGAATGTATTCCATGCTATGACAAGGTAAGGAACTACCATCTGATGGTACATCTCTAGATAAAATTCACCAGGGTCTGAGAAGAACATCTTGTACCCCTGCCATACAGGACTGGCCTACCACTTGACTATTAGTACCGAATTTGATCACCTTATTTTTGTCGCCAAAGAAGACATGAGTAAATAGTAATCGATCTAGATTTGGGATGACCATACTCTGATGGGTGCAACCCACATGGTCCTACTACATGCCCGATTTGTGTCATTTCCCGATTGATGAGGATTGAGGCTACGTTTTACCTTTCATATAGCACTTCCCACTTGGCATCCTAACACTGCCCTCTAGGCAATAATGCAATGCTAGTATTCTTCCACACCAATTATCCAGGAGATGGACAAACCGAAGGCACTACTTCTATTTCATACATTTTGGAATCACCCTCAGGATTAGTAGCAAGCAGCCCTTGCACTTCAAAGAGCTCCACCTTTAATTCCATCATCTTCAAGATGTCTTCACTTTGAATGCTTGAGTTCGATCGAAGTGGTTTTCGGATAACATATCTGATCTCGGTCTCTTCGAAACAACATTCGATAATTTTCGATAAAATCAACCCAGGTTCTTTAGGAAATAAGTAGTCAAAGAAAAGAGCGGATATCACCTCCTAAGCGTGAAACACCCCCACACCCCTTAATATACACAAAAGGACACATTAAAAGGCATGGTGCGTCGTAGGTATAACTAAAGCTAACAAAGACTAAGATTCACAAGACAAAAATATATAAAAACAACGGAAACTTAAATTAATAACTTAATTAAAACAAAACTTCATTGTTGCTTCATAAATAAGTCAAATACCATATACATGTCTAAAAATCCAATATGTTCCATGAAACAACAACTCATAGTCTCAAAAATCAGAGTACATAATATCCCTCATAATAAGCTAGTACATAGAAAGAACTAAAGCTGAAATAAAAGAAATACATAGTAGAGAACTCCTCCAAGGAACCACCAAGCAACTACAATCTACTGCCCTCTCCCTTGATTTCCTATAGGGTAAAAAGGGGAAAATAGAGGAGTGGGCCAGACTAAAAGTCTGGTGAATGATAGTAATTACTAGAGTCTTTAAGCAAGATAAAAATAATAGACTCTACAACAGTTCTAGCATAAATAAGGATAACAAAGGAAATAGGAAAGAGATAAACTGAAAATAAGTACGATTAAATATTGCCCAATTTATAAGATAGGTTAACTATGGTTGCTTGCACTTGTCCTTGATTTCTGCTTTGATTAGGTTGAATTCCTAATCCTGTAATTAGAATGTAATCCTAATTCTACCCTTTTTGATCGGTCTGCTACCCCATAAACCTTACTACGAACCAGACGCTATATAACTCCCTACACATCAGCCATTGGTATCTACTAAAGATGCACAAAGCACCCACTATGGATCCAAACGACATATATAGCTCCCTACAAAGAAGGCAATGGTGTCTACGAAAGACACACATACTAAGCGCTTGGAACTCATAGCGATTACTGAGCACCCGAATGGAAGTCGCATGCGTAACTGCCACCATGTCCATGCTACCTTTTGCTCATTCTATTGGGTCTTCTTATTACCTCGAACTCCAGCATAAGCATGCCCCTCATCCCACTTCAGGCTAACGTGAGATCACCCTATGTCCATAGAATCTATAGGGGAAATGTTGTTGGTATTGGCCCATCATCCAAACAATATCTAGTTGCACCCCTTATCAAAATCCCTAGTGATTTGGACTTCTATTTGACCAATTACTACCATTCTTACCATAAGCTTGCCCTCGTCTCGCTTCAGGCTATTGTGAGACCGTCGTTTTATCTAATAGGGAATTCTATTTGGTACAGGTCCTACTTTCATCTTTGCTTATTAACTTAGATAAATTATTTAAATAAGCCTTTACAATTTTCTCTACTATATGTGCTTATTAATTTATCCTAAGTCTTAAAATAAGCCTCATTCTATTCTTTTTCTTATTATAACCTACGTTATAGTCATGCTTGTTACTTAACCCAAGGTCTAAGTGTGAAAATAAGCCTCTTTCATCTTTTAACCCTTCTTAGTTATAATTCTAAGTTATAACTATGCCAATTATCTTTAATTAGTCCAATTCTAATTATAATTAGGCTCAATTATAGTCCAATTAGGCATAATTTCAATCCAGTTCCATTTATATTACAGTCTAATTCCATTATTTATTACAGTCTTTATAATTTACATCTTATTTTCTTCATTCAATATTCTCACCTATATAATATGTATTCACGTTTAAATTATTCTAATCCATACGCGAAGAAAAGGAGGAAGAAGAGAATAGACGCTTGCATAAAATCCAAAACGTCAAAAAAGATGTAAATAAGAAATAGCAGCAAATAAATTTAAATACTTTAAATAAACTGTAAATAAATAAAAAGCTATACTTAACAGTAATAAATTATAGTTAACTGAAAAAGAATAACTAAAAGGGAATAGACTGAAAAATAGATCTAAAACTGATAAAAAACGATTCCAAAATCATAGTAAAACTACAACTATTGGAAACCCTATTATTTTAAATTACTTAAAGGAATCTTAAAATAATTACAATCACTCACCTCCGGTCCTAAGCTCTTCCTTTAGTCTTTCCGGATCCACTTGGAATTATAAAATAATTTAATTTATAACGATTTTCTACTTTGGAAAAATTATTCCGTTTAGGGTCCTTCATAGAAAGGTGAACCCAATTGGAGAAAACCTAGAATGAGAAAATTGTTAGGTCTAGGGGTCTATTTATAGGGGTAGAAGTGGATCTCGGACCATTGGATTTGGGGATTGAATAGGATGCAACCACGTCATAGGCTGAATTGGAGCCATCGAATGAAAAAATAGATGGACCGGATTGGTCAGAAGAATGCAAAACACGTCACCAATAGGCTCTGGAACGTTCGAACAAACGTTCATTCATTCGTAAATAACAGAGGCGGGTCGACCAAGCGGTCGACCGGGCAGTCGACCGGGCGATCGACCGCCTTGGTGTCCAGGTCGACCGGCCGGTAGACCTGCCTATATATTTTTTTTTTCTTCTTTTTTTCTTTATTTTATGACTTGGTCATATTAGCTCGGTTTTTGACGTTCTACATATGGAAATTGACCAGAAAATTACCACGGACATAATGGTGCAACTTCCGTGGCTTAATTCGGATAATTTCATAAAGTTATTTTATTCTCTAATTAATTAACAAATTAATTATTATGGGTTAAATTTCAGGTTGTTACATTCTCCTCTCCTTAAGGGATTTCGTCCCGAAATCTCTAAGAATAAAAGAATGTGCTAAATGTTTTCATCCAATTCTATAACCAACTACTCAATCATCAACCATTCATCCATTGTCCTTAAGTTTTTCTAATACCACTTATGATACTTTTGTAATTAGAGTACTGTAAATGACCCTAACTAATGCAAAAGATTAAGCGGTCCACTGATTCAGTTGACCTCCTTTTATGCAATCATGTCTGTGCCATGTATCCAAATGAATGTAAAAATTCCTAATGATAACTGATAGTTTTATATGTGTGCTACAACCATCATCCAAATGCAACAATCATGTGATAAACATCCATTTATGGCAACCATGGAAATAAAGTAAAAATGTGCTCACATCCATATGCATATGCTCTAGTGTCCTAATTAGGCCGATCCCTAAGGAATAATAATGCCTAGTGTACCTATATGCGTCCATAGGATCCACTAGCAAACACTTGCAACCACTAGCATACATCATCCATAACATGTTCTATTAACATGTTTACATCAAATCCTACCATGCATAGGTTAAATCCTAAGTTCTACCTTCCCAAAGGATAATAAAGGAAAGAACCTATTCGAATCTAAAGATGGAAAAGGGAATTCTAAAACTTACTACCAAAAAGATGAGGATAGGAAGTACGAATCTTCTCTTCTGCTTCCTAAGTGCCGTCTACAACATCATTTCCCCATTGCACCTTCACCAGTGGAACTTCCTTATTCCTTAGTCGCTTGATGTCTCTTCCAACAATCTTCGTGGGGACACGCCGAACAGAAGCTTCCCTTTCTACCTCCACCTCCTCCAACTGACTAGGCTCCACAACCTCCGCAGAGTTATGTAAGCACTTTCGCAAGTGCGAAACATGGAAAACGTCGTGCACTCCTGCGAGCCTATCAGGTAGCCTTACACGATAAGCCATCTTCCAAACTCTCTCTGTGATAGGAAATGGTCCAACAAATCTAGGGGCTAACTTCCCATTTGATCCGAACCTTACCACCTTCCTAAGTGGGGATACTTTGATAAAAACTAAGTCTCCAACCTCAAACTCTAAGTCTCTCCTCCGCTTGTCCGCATACGACATCTGCCTGTCTTGAGCCGTCTTCATCCTTCGCTGAATCAAATCCACCCTCTCAAAGGTCTCCCTAACCATATCGTGTCCAAGTAATAACTTCTCCGTAGACTCTACCCAACATGATGGGGACTTGCAAGGTCTCCCATATAAAGCCTCAAAAAGGTGTCATCCCTATGGTTGCATGATAACTATTATTGTAGGCAAACTCAACCAATGGAAGATGCTCCTTCCAAGTACCTCCAAAGTCCAAAATGCACATCCGTAGCAAATCCTCAAGCACCCTATTAACCCTCTGCGTTTGGCCATCTGTCTTGGGGTTACAGGCTGTACTCAACCTATGTTGTGTTCCTAGCGCCTTCTGTAAGCTTCTCCAAAACTCACTAGTGAAAATGGGAACTCTATCGCTAACAACGCTAGAATGAAGACCATGTAGACGGACTATCTCTCGAATATACAAGGATGCCAAATATAAAGCCGTACGGTTACTCTTAACTGGGATGAAGTGGGCACTCTTGGTCAATCTATTAACAATCACCCAAATGTTAGTGTTCCCCTTCCAAGAACAGGGTAAACCATCAATGAAATCCATAGAAATACTGTCCCACTTCCACTCCGGCACATCTAAGGGCTGAAGTAATCCACCGGGCTTCTACTGCTCTGCTTTTACCCTTTGGCATATGAGACACTTAGCTACGAATTCTGCCACATCCTTCTTCATGCCACCCCAATAAAACATCCTCTTCATATCCCGATACATTTTATCACCACCTGGATGAATTGTCTTATGGGAATGGTGCGCCTCCTCCAAAACTGCTCTCAATGAGTCACTGGCGCATGGAACACAAAGCCTCCCATTTCTCTTAAGCCACCCTCTGCTATCAATGGAATAGCGTTGGAGATGTCTCGAGACCTCTCCTCGGCTAATCCTATCCATAATGTCCATGAGCTCTGAATCCTCCCGCTGCCTCGAGCCAATTTGATACATAAGGGTAGGCCTTACCTCTAATGTCGCCAACAATCTGGGAGTAATGTCCGTAGAGGGCTTAAAATCAAAAGTAGAAATAAACTCCAAGCTCCTCCACTCTACGAACAAAGGACTAAGGGTTGCTTTCTTTCTACTCAATGCATCCGCAACCACATTACCCTTGCCAAGTGTATAAGCTATCTCAAAATCATACGAGGCTAAAAACTCCATCCACCTCCGTTGCCTCAATTCAAGTCCTTCTACGAGAATAGATACATTAATGACTTGTGGTCGGTAAAATGCTCAAACCTCTCTCCAAGCAAATAGTTCCTCCAAGACTTGAGTGCAAAATTTATGGCAGCCAACTCCAAATCGTGGGTAGGGTAGTTCTTCTCATGCGTCCTCAATTGCCTACTACCATAACACACTACCCTCCCTTCTTGCATTAACACCACTCCTAGACCCGTTCCGCATCCCTTAGTGTATACAGTGAAAGGCTTAGCTCCGTCGAGTAAAACTAACACTGGTGCACTAGTAAGGGCTCTCTTAAGCTTCGTGAAGGAATCCTCACAATCCACATCCCACACGAAAGATTTATTCTTCTTAGTAAGGCGCGAGAGTGGTGCCGAAATCTTGGCAAAGTCTCTAATGAACTTCCTATAGTAGCCAACCAATCCTAGGAAGCTCCTAACCTCGGTAACGTTCTTGGGGGTCTTCCAATCTTGCACTGCAATAACCTTGGCGGGGTCAACAACCAAACCTTCCTTCGAGACCACGTGCCCTAAGAAACGAACTTCCTCTCTCCAAAAATGGCACTTCATAAACTTAGCTCTCAAATGATGACTACGAAGTGTGCTAAGAACTTCTTCCAAATGAAGAGCATGCTCCTCCATATTCTTGGAAAATACCAATATGTCATCCACGAATACCACCACAAACTTATTTAGGACATCCCTAAAGACGCGGCTCATCAAATCAACGAAATAGGCTGGAGCATTAGTTAGCCCATAAGGCATAACCAACCACTCGAAGAATCCGTCCAGTGTCCTAAAGGCAGTCTTATCTATATTGTCATCAACGACTCTAAGCTGATGGAATCCCGTGGCTAAATCAAGCTGAAAGAAAACCGAAGAACCTACCAACTGGTCAAAAATATCATCAATCCTAGGGACTGTATATCGGTTCTTCTTGGTGAGCTTATTTAATTCACTATAATCCACGCAAAGTCGGAGAGAACCATCCGCCTTAGTGGCGAAGACGACTGGCGCTCCCCACTCCGATATGCTCTTTCTTATTAATCCCTTCTCCAAAAGCTCACGAATCTGCTTGCTCAATTATTTCATTTCCCTAGGTGCCATGTGCCTCACAGGTAACGCTACTGGGTTAGCATTCTCGATCAAATAAATTCTGAAGTCAATCTCTCTCTTAGGGGGAAGTCCCCTAACCTCCTCAAAGACGTCTGCAAAATCTCTGACGATGGGAACCGAATGCAACTCTGATGAAGATGAATCGAGGGAATAGAGAAAACTCAACATGACTGACCCTTGCGGGTTGCAAGATACCTCTAGAGTCCTACCACTACAAGTCTCAAGTCTAACGACTCTCCTCTCGCAGTCTAAGATAGCTCCATACGGGATAGCCAATCCATCCCTAAGATCATCCCATACCCCAAGAATCCCAAAACATAGGCGTCGCAGTCAAATTATGTGCCTAGGATAAAGATTTTCAAACCCCTACAAACCATAGATAAGTGTGCCGATCCTCCTATGGGGTTTGAAACAATAATGTGGTCTACTGCTAATGATATGTCCAAGTGCAAACAATCTACTAAAGAACTAGAGATAAAAGAGTGTGATGCTCCAGAATCAAATAAAGTCCGAATGGGAAAATCAGGTATAGAAATCAAACCTTCAACTGTGACCTTCCTACCTCTATCTGGAATGCTACTGGAAGGTGATGCGTCTAACGCCTGAATCTGTGCAACTGGCGCACTCGCTCCCTGAATAGCTCTTTGTGGACAACTGCTACTCACCGCAAACATAACATTTACCCTTCATCTTATCCTTCCTGCAATCCTTGGACATATGTCCAACATTCCCACAACTATGGCACTTTATTTCCTTCTTTATCTGCTTCTGAGGACCATCACCTTTCTTCTTCTTATTCTTTTCCCACCACTTCTTCTTTGAACCTTCTGACTTAACCTCCTCTTTAGACTCTCCCTCCTTAACAGTATCCGACATAAGTGCCATCTCGACCAAAGACTCATAAGTAGCTCTCATCGGTACATGAGTCAGCAATAATCCCTGAAGGGGTTGATTCAATCCCTTCGCAAACTTCATAGCTTTCTTGTGCGGCGTGTTCACCAAATCCATACCAAACCGCAATAGCTCATTGAATTGATTGATGTATTCCTTAATAGACAAACTACCTTGCTTCAAATTGATAAACATCTCCATTTGAACACTCTCTTCCACCTGAGACAGAAACTTCCTATCGAATCGCTCCTAGAATCCATCCCAAGTAATATTCCTTCCCTCCAACTTGATCACCTCCCACTAATAAGATGCCTCCTCCTTCAGCTGCCAAGCGGCTAGCTGAACTCACTGTTGACCATCCAATCCCAAAAGACAAAAAATCCTCTCTATGTCCCTAAGCCATGCTCTCGCCTCCACAAAAGTCTCCTTGCCAGAAAAAGTCTTCCCGCCCAAACTCGCAAAATCTTTACAAAGCTTAGAGAAATTGATAGTGGCAGGTGGGTTGATGGGATTCCCACCTGCAGGTGCAGGATTGGCACAGACCCATGCACCCTAGGAGTCGTGGCTTGTAAGTACCTACGAAACACGGTTGGGACTGGAATGCCCTCGGGAAGGTTCGGGGCATTAGTTATTCTACGAAAAGAAAATGATAGTTTAGGAAAGAGTCAAAGGGAGATTAAACTGGACTTATGAGGGGATTTTTATAAAAATTCTTTTATACTTAAAATCATTTCTAAAAGTTATTTTCTGAAAAATACTTTACTTTTAAAAATAATTTTTTTTTGGAATCCTGTAACCTTAGGCTCTGATACCAAGTGAAACACCCCCACACTCCTTAATATACCCAAAAGGACACATTAAAAGGCATGGTGCATTGTAGGTATAACTAAAGCTAACAGAGACTAAGATTCACAAGACAAAAATATATAAAAACAGCGGAAACTTAAATTAATAACTTAATTAAAATAAAACTTCATTGTTGCTTCATAAATAAGTCAAATGCCAAATGCCACATACATGTCTAAAAAACCAATATGTCTCATGAAACAATAACTCATAGTCTCAAAAATCAGAGTACATAATATCCCTCATAATAAGCCAGTACATAGAAAGAACTAAAGCTGAAATAAAAGAAATACATAGTAGGAACTCCTCCAAGGAACCGCCAAGCAACTGCAATCTACTACCCTCTCCCTTGATTGCCTATGGGGGGGAAAAAGGAGAAAATAGAGGAGTGGGTCAGACTAAAAGTCTGGTGAATGATAGTAATTACTAGAGTCTTTAAGCAAGATAAAAGTAATAGACTCTACAACAGTTCTAGCATAAATAAGGATAACAAAGGAAATAGGAAAGAGATAAACTGGAAATAGGTACGATTAAATATTGCCCAATTTATAAGATAGGTTAACTATGATTGCTTGCACTTGTCCTTGATTTCTACTTTGATTAGGCTGAATTCCTAATCCTGAATTAGGATGTAATCCTAATTCTACCCTTTTTTATCGGCCTACTACTCCATAGACCTTACTACGGACCAAACGCTATATAACTCCCTACACAGTAGCCAATGGTATCTACGAAAGATGCACAAAGCACCCACTGTGGATTCGGACAACATATATAGCTCCCTGCACAGAAGGCAATGGTGTCTACGAAAGACACCCATACTAAGCACTTAGAACTCATAGCGATTACTGAGCACCAGAATGGAAGTCGAACGCGTAACTGCCACCATGCCCATGCTACCTTTTATTCCTCCTATTGGGTCTTCTTATTACCTCGAACTCTAGCATAAGCATGCCCCTCATCCCACTTCAGGCTAACGTGATATCACCATGCTTTCATAGAATCTATAGGGGATATGCTGTTGGTACTGGCCCGTCATCCAAACAATATCTAGTTGCGCCCCTTATCCAAATCCACCATGATTTGGACTTCTATTTGACCAATTACTACCATTCTTAGCATAAGCGTGCCCTCGTCTCGCTTCAGGCTAATGTAATACCGCCATTTTGTCTAATAGGGAATGATATTTGATACAGGTCCTACTTTCATCTTTGCTTATTAACTTAGATAAATTATTTAAATAAGCCTTTACAATTTTCTCTACTATCTGTGCTTATTAATTTATCCAAAGTCTTAAAATAAGCCTCATTCTATTCTTTTTCTTATTATAACCTACGTTATAGTCATGCTTATTACTTAACCCAAGGGTTGGTGTGAAAATAAGCCTCTTTCATCTTTTAACCCTTTTTAGTTATAATTCTAAGTTATAACTATGCCAATTATCTTTAATTAGTCCAATTCTAATTATAATTAGGCTCAATTACAGTCCAATTAGGCATAATTTCAATCCAGTTCCATTTATATTATAGTCTAATTCCATTATTTATTACAGTCTTTATAATTTACATCTTATTTTCTTCATTCAATATTCTCACCTATATAATCCGTATCGTTTAATTTATTCTAATCCATAGGCGAAGAAAAGGAGGAAGAAGAGAATACACGCTTGCATAAAATCCAAAACGTCGAAAAAGATTTAAATAAGAAATAACAGCAAATAAACTTAAATACTTAACTGTAAATAAATAAAAAGCTATGCTTAACAGTTATAACTTATAGTTAACAGAAAAAGAATAAATAAAAGGGAATAGACTGAAAAATAGATCTAAAACTGATAAAAAGGCTATTCCAAAATCGTAGTATAACTACAACTATTGGAAACCCTATATTTTAAATTACTTAAAGGAATCTTAAAATAATTACAATCACTCACCTCCGGTCCTAAGCTCTTCCTTTGGACTTTCCAGATCCACTTGGAGTTGTAAAATAATTTAATTTATAACGATTTTCTCCTTTGGAAAAATTATTCCATTTAGGGTCCTTCCTAGAAATGTGAACCCAATTGGAGAATACCTAGAATGAGAAAAAGTGTTAGGTCTAGGGGTCTATTTATAGGGGTAGAAGTGGATCTCGGACCGTTGGATTTGGGGATTGAATAGGATGCAACCACCTCATAGGCGGAATAGAAGCCATCGGATGCAAAAATAGATGGACCGGATTGGTCAGAAGAATGCAAAACATGTCACCAATAGGCTCTGGAACGTTCGAACGAATGAATGTTCGTTCGTTCATAAATAACAGAGGCGGGTCGATCGGGCGGTCGACCGTCTTGGTGCCCAGGTCCACCGGCCGATCGACCTGCCTATATATATTTTTTTATTCTTCTTTTTTTTGTTTATTTCATGACTTGGTCATATTAGCTCGATTTCTGACTTTCTATATATGGAAATTGACCGAAATATTACCATGGACACAATGGTGCAACTTCCGTGGCTTAATTCCAGTAATTTCACAAAGTTATTTTATTATCGAATTAATTAACGAATTAATTATTATGGGTTAAATTTCAGGTTGTTACAAACCGTTAGTGAATGGATTTCCTTATCATTTGTCCTAGGAGAATGAAACAAGATTTATACGCACAATACAGCATCATCGTAGATGACTGTGCCATATAACTTACGTGTCTCTCCTAGATATTTCCAAAGTTACATTTTATGTCTATATTAGATAGTTGGTTATTTAACTATCAAATAAACAAACAACAACTAATTCCATTTGAGATTTATTTATCCATAGCAACCACTAAGCCTAAAAAAATCTTTATTTAATAAATCTCCTTTCAGAACATTTGTCTAAAACATTCATATACTTATCTCTCTGACATAAGTATATACACAGAACATTTGTGAATCTTACTTACAAATCATGTTAAAAGGATTAAACAAATGTTGTTTAAATTAGAGGTAAGGACAACCCTAAATATTATTCCCTCGGTGTTAAGTGTGGAACGGATGTTCCATACCACCATTTTTAAAGGTCTGTTTAGAGAAACCCAGATCTCAAATTCTTTTTATACTTCTTTCGATAAATCATTTTTAATCAAATCTATTTCATTCATGAAATCTGTTTTACTTGATATCCAAATCCATTTTATAATACTTTCCAAACTTCCAAATTCATTTATAAAACCCTTTTATAATTATTCAAAATCATTTAAATAAATTGCTTTTATGGTTATCCAAACTTTTTATATAATGTCTTATAAATATCCAAACCTTTTTATAAACTCCCTTTATGAATATCCAAATAATTTTCTAAAAATTCTTTTATAAATACCCTAAAATCATTTATAAAACTTATTTATAAACCTTTCCTGTATAAACAACTTTCTAAATAACCTTAATCAAATTAGCTTCCTTTAATAAGCAATCCATTTTATATACCTCCCTTATTATGAAATCTTCTTTGCTTAAAAACTCAAATCCATTTAACCAAAAACACTTTATAAATTTCCAAACTCCTTTATAAAACGCTTTATAAAAACTTCCTTTTATAACATGGAAAATCATTCCCATTAGTTAAAATCATCTTTAGTAAAAACCATTTGTCAAATCATTCTTAAATATCTTATTAAAAATGCAACAACTTTGAAACCATTTCAAAAAGAAAACGAAAATTTTCTCCTTACAAAATCAAACGAAGGCTTAATGACCACAATGGTACTTCTAATTTAATTTTACTTATCTAGTCTAACATAGCATCACATAACAACAGGTATATAAGCGACCAACACATAACCATCAAAAAAGATAAATAAATATCCAAGTTAATTGTAATGGCAGAATGGTATTTTGTTCCGCTGATAGATGTCATTTAGTTTTCCTAATCATATGGGATTACTTAAGAGTAAACGACACAGAAATCCCCTTATATAAAATAAATTTGAAAAGAAAATAGTTTAAAATAAAACTGATTACTTAAACTCAGAACGATTTTAAAATAAATTAAAAACCCTTGTAAATAAGAATCAAATCCTTGTTAAATAGTAATTAAACTCTAATTAAATGTAATTAAACCTTAATTAAACATTATCAACATAATTAACTTTCATCAATGATTAACTAAATAAAACCCCTTTTCAAAAGAATAATTAATTAATAAATATCTTAAGTAAACAATTGAATAGTATTTAATTAATCCTTAATTAATAATTAAATAGTAATTAACTTTAATTAAGTAACAAGTCACGATTAACTTAATTGATTAACATTTAAATTTAAAACCATTTTTAAATAATGATTAATTACTAGTTACCTTTATTAAATAATAATAAATACATTAAATAATCATTATATAAATAAATAAATAAATAATTGTTCTCTAATTACTAAATTAAAGTTAGAAAATTTTTCTAAAAAGATTTCTAAGTGAAAACAAGTTTGGATTACAAAACTAGTTAAATTTTTCAAACCATGCATATAGCGTCCATCGCTATACGGACCCATAATTTCACTTTTTGAAATTTGGATTCCTAAGCTTTAAAAACTACAACTTTGAACTTTTGTCTTCTTTAAAAAATGAAAATAAATTTTTGAAAACCAAAATCAAAATTTTAAACTTGAAAACTTCTCACTTCGAAACAAAAATTAAACTTTCGATAAAAAGCGGATTTCTACATCGCTTTTGGTTAGCGAATCGCTACTATTGTGTCATAAACCCACATACAACAAATACATCACTCCAACATAATATCACATAATAACATTATAGCACAATCATAAGTAAGAATATTACTTCACAAATACTAACCAACCTTTCCAATATTCAAGGTATAATCTTTATCGCCTACTCAAACTTCCGCATAAGCAATCAACTTCAAATCAACATATAACATTACAACATACTTAAGCAACATTTTAACTCATAAATTTTACAACTTTAAAAAGTAGTAACTTGAGTTTTAAATACACGAGCTTTACTCGTAAATTTATTCATTATATTAAGATGAATTTTCAAACTATGATAGATTAAGTAATGTCTTATGTAATCATCACCTTTCTTGCACCGAAAGACGAGCCATCAAGGGTAGGATAAAAAGAAAGATAAGAAGAAATTACACAATCACAGAATCTCACCATGAATAAAACACATATAATAGATAATATTGGATATTACATAGTCATTTCCATAGTAATAATACATTAGAGTTAATACATTACAACCTTCAACTGGCAGTTATAACTACCTGCCCATACAAAAATACATATATCATACATAAACACAGTGGAAAAAGATAATAACTAGCTAACAGTGAAGCCACCTACTCCAGTTCTTCAAAATGCTTCCGCAAGAAACCTAGATCACTTAGCTACTCGTAAAATTTTGAGTATCCAAAAGTTTTAGGAAAAGAAAATAAAACGCTAGGTCAAACATGGGTCTGGTGTGAGTCAATTGAAAACAACTAAATTTTTAATTTTATAAAACGTTTTGAAAATTAAAGGTATCGCGTAAGACCACACCACACATAAACATGGATGGGCTTTTACCTTACGATAACAAAACCACTTTATATAGAAATCCAGTGATATTATCATAATGTCTAGGGTAACAAGTAAATAATTCACATAGCCAAAATTGTTACATTAATTAAATTCCACCATAACATGTATACGACTAAGACCAAAGGCACTTATTGGGAAATGGATTCCAAACAATGACTGGGCTACTGGGGTACCGCCCATCATGGTGAATCTCTAGATAAAATAACACCGAGGACTTCGCTTAGATCCCTTGCCAACACAAGGCCGGCCTACCCCTTATTGGATAGTAACGAATAAGATCAACTATCAGTTGGGATCGACAACCGTACTGAAGCATATATGAGTTGATAGTAGGTACTCTAAATAGGGATGACCTTACCCTAATTGATGCAGCCCAGAATGGTGAAGTGATAGGTCGCGAGCGACCTAAAGAATTCTTGAGTCGAGAACAACCTAACGGGTCGCGAGATAAGGAAGTATGACCTAACTAGAGTCAAGAGGGGGAAGCTGCAACAGGTTTTAATAAGTCGCATGCTTTAGGTCGTGAACGACCTAGCGACTTACGAGCTAACGAGTTGTGGTTTAAAAGGTTCAAGCGACCTAACTCGCATATCGTTCCTTTAGGTCGCGGACGACCTAACGTTAAGTCGCTAAAGTTCATAGGTCGCTCGTTCTTAATTCGCTCAGAACAGAATGACGAGTTATGACCTAAATCTACTATTGCCAAGCTACGACCTAAGTTAGGTCGCTCAACTACTGTTGACGAGCTACGACTTAAGTTAGGTCGCTCAACTACTGATACTACGTTCTCAATGGTGCCACCTGACTATAAGTCGCGACCTCCCTAGGTCGTAGATCGTATGCCGCAAAATCTTAGGTCGCTGAAACTTAAGGCGCGTGAAGATCTTATGTCACGGAAGCTTATGACCTTAAGTCGCTGTTTTGTACTACGTTCTTATGTCATTGATACTGTGTTGTAATGTGTTTATATTTTCCTTTAAGTCATAGGTCGCGTGAGTTGTATTTTAGGTCGAGGCCGATCTATGTGTTGTAGATATGTGATATCATGTGTTGTAATGTGCTGTATTGCTGTGTTGTTTCTTTAGGTCGCAGACAACCTTAGTTAGGTCATAGGTCGCAAGGTGTTAGGTCGTAAACGACCTAGGTGTTGTACAGATTTCTGTTGTGTGAGTTGTAACTCTATAAATAGCGGGGTTGTGTCATTTGTAACGTTTGGTTGATTTGAATAAAAACTTTTGTTTGTTAGCTTTGTGCTTTCATTAAATTGGTAGTTGAGTGTAATCTCCTATCTCCTCTTTCGGCATTCGAGTGCGCTCGGATCAACGATCGTAGAAGCCAATTCACGGTATCAAGTGCGCTTGATCAACGTCTGAAGAATTGCTGATCTTCTTTCACGGTATCGTGCGCGATCAACGTGACGAAGATAGTTAGAATTCGGTATCTTCGGATCAACGAATTTGGGCCATTCAGTATTTTTCATTCCATCGATTGCTACTTTCACAGAATCATCATTTTGTTATTCTGCTGCTGCATCATTTGGTATCAGAGCTAGACTTAGCCAATCATAGCTAAGCCGAGTCTTGGAGCCAATTCTTATTGAAGAAGTTTGAAGAGTTAGTGAAGCCGAGCTACATCAAGCAAAGCCGAGCTAAGTGAAGTATTTGGGGTTAGAGCCGAGAGCAAGTGAAGGCCGTGCATCATATTTGTTCACACCGAAAGTTGAAGTTTATTTCATTTAACAATGCCGCCGAGGAGAGCTAATCGACATCAAAATATTGAAGATTTGTACAAGAGGGAAGATGCCGAGCAAATGGAACAACGCATAAGTAACAAATTCAATGAGAAGTTAGATGAAGGTATTGGAAGGTTAGAGAAATTGATGAACGATATGAATCAAGGTCAAAGAAGGAGGTCGCCAATTTCGAACCATGGAGGAAACCGAGTTTCGCCATCGGTTACCGAAGCGAGAAGGGTATCGCCACAATTTGATCGAGGTCGAAGAGAATCATCAGTTTCAATGAGAAGAGAACATCACGAGTATAGAGATGAAGAGAGAAGAACTCCACGTGAGTTTGAACATGAACCATACCGTGATGATGACAGACAAAGTAGAAGAGATATGCGAGATCATAGGAATGTGGATGGTCGAGATCGTTATCGAAGTACATCTATTTTTGATGAAGATGGTGGTAGATGTAGTGTTCATTCGCGAGATCGAGACCAAGAGCAGAATGCATATCGGGTTATAGAAGATGATCGCCGATGGGAGTCGGGGATGAAAACTGAAATTCCAGAATTCAAGGGTGGAATGGAAGCGGAGGAATTTCTGGATTGGGTTTCAAATGTTGAAGAAATTTTCGACTTCAAAGAAGTTCCCGAGGATCGAAGAGTGAAGTTGGTTGCTACAAGATTAAGAGGGAGAGCTATGGCTTGGTGGCAACAAACAAAACTTACACGAGAGAGGATGGGGAAGTCAAAGATTGTCACATGGGATAAGATGAGAAGGATGATGAAAGCAACTTTCTTGCCGCACAATTATCAGTCCCTTATGTATCAACGATTGCAGAATCTAAGGCAAGGGACGAGAATAGTGAATGACTATGCAGATGAATTTTATCAGTTGATTGCGAGGAATGATATCATGGAGACAGAAGAACAGTTAACCGCTAGATATGTGGGAGGATTGCGAACGCAAATTCAAGACATGGTAAATATGTTTGATCCAAGATCTGTCGCCGAAGCACATCAGAAAGCACTTGCTTGGGAGAAACAAGGAAGAAGAGGTGGTGGAGTGTTTACGAATTCCAATAATCAGAGCAAGGATGTTAGTAACAGTGCGGATGTTTCCAAAGTCGTCAATAGACCGAATGTGATTGAAGCAAACAAAGCTAAGGTCAATAGTAATCTCAAATGCTTTAATTGCCAAGAGTTTGGCCACAAAAGCAATGAATGTACAAAGCCCAAGAAGCGAGCCATGATTGCAGAGATTGAACATGAAGATGCAGAAGTAGAGTGTGTCAATTCGCTACCAGTTGAAGAAGAAGAATTGTTGACAGGAGATGAGGGTTGTAGTTTGTTGTTGAGGAGATCTTGTTTGACCCCAAAACAAGAGGATAATTCAAGTTGGTTAAGGAGTAACATCTTTCAATCAACATGCACTATCTTGGGAAGGGTTTGCAAATTTTTCATTGATGCAGGAAGTTGTGACAATATTATTTCTTCAGAGGCTGTAAAGAAGCTGTCATTGAAAACCGAGAAACATCCAACTCCCTACAAATTAGCTTGGTTGAGGAAAGGAGGGGAGGTGAAGGTTAATCGAAGAGCTTGTGTTAATTTTTCCATTGGGAAGAAATACAAAGACGAAATTTGGTGTGATGTGGTTGACATGGATGTATGCCATCTGTTGTTGGGAAGACCATGGCAATACGATAGGGCTGTGCAACACGATGGACGTGCAAACAGTTACAGTTTTATGTTCGAGGATACACGAATCATTTTGGTTCCTAAACGACGACAACAGAGTGAAAACAAATTGGAGGAGATCGAGGAGCTAAAGACTTTGTTGTCTTTAAAGGAATTTGTTGATGTGGAAGATGAAGTCGATTGTTTTCAACCACCAAAGTTTGATAAAGATGAAGTTGATGATTTTCAACCAACGAAGTTTGACGAACATGAGGTTGAAAAGTCACAACCAGCCAAATTGGATGAGAACGAAGAAAATAAGTCAGAAAATGAAGAGGGTAATTTGTTGATGAAGGAGGTGGATTCGATTATTCTATTATCTACAGAAGAGTTTATTAAAGAAGTGAAAGGTAGAGCGGAAGTGTTTATGTTGAACGGAAATGAAACTAGTAGAGATCTCGAGACTCTTGAGGAAGTTAAGTCAATGGTGAATGAACGTGAAGTTGTAGTTCCTGCAGAGTTGTCCAAGGAATTAGTGGCACAAGGGAACGTACATCATGTTAATCCAATGTCAAGTGCTATTGTACCATATATACCACGTAACCATAAATGTCCGACAGAGCAGGTAGAGTTGAGAAGATTGGTTGATGGGTTTCTTTTCAAAAGAAGGCAATTGTATACTCCTGATCGCAGTGGGTAAATAAAAGTTATCAAAGATGTGCGTGTAGAAAGACACATGGACAGTGATATTACCATGCAGTTGGTTACGACGTTTTGTTTGGGACCGTCAATAAGAAAAGGGGTTGAAATGTTTGTTCAGAAGAGTCAGAGTTATCAAGTTTCAAAAGAGACCGCGACGAAGTCAAGATCTTGTAAATCATTACCTATACATACTAGATCATGGGTAGACGAAAATATGGACTTTGTATTGAATTTGATGAAGACGCAAAGTGATAACGAATCTATCTACCTGATGGTTGAACGATGTCTTGTTGGTATGTACAACAAGCTAGATGCTGGAGGAATGGATCGTTTGGGAATTATAAAGACAATTTGTGAGGATGATTGTAAGTTGAGCTTGCCGGATCATCGTCCTATTGCTAATATTGACAATACCAGATACTTGGTTCCATTTCACAAGGATAAGACTATCAAAGATGAAGAGCTGTTAAATTCGAGGACGAATTTCTTCCAACAGGGGGAGGATGATGCAGCCCAGAATGGTGAAGTGATAGGTCACGAGCGACCTAAAGAATTCTTGAGTCGAGAACGACCTAACGGGTCGCGAGATAAGGAAGTACGATCTAACCAGAGTCAAGAGGGGGAAGCTGCAACAGGTTGTAATAAGTCGCATGCTTTAGGTCACGAACGACCTAGCGACTTACGAGCTAACGAGTTGTGGTTTAAAAGGTTCGAGCGACCTAACTCGCATATCGTTCCTTTAGGTCGCGGACGACCTAACGTTAAGTCGCTAAAGTTCATAGGTCGCTCGTTCTTAAGTCGCTCAGAACAGAATGACGAGCTATGACCAAAATCTACTATTGCCAAGCTACGACCTAAGTTAGGTCGCTTAACTACTGTTGACGAGCTACGACTTAAGTTAGGTCGCTCAACTACTGATACTGCGTTCTCAATGGTGCCACCTGACTATAAGTCGCGACCTCCCTAGGTCGTAGATCGTATGCCGCAAAATCTTAGGTCACTGAAACTTAGGCGCGTGAAGATCTTATGTCGCGGAAGCTTATGACCTTAAGTCGTTGTTTTGTACTACGTTCTTATGTCATTGATACTGTGTTGTAATGTGTTTGTATTTTCCTTTAAGTCGTAGGTCGCGTGAGTTGTATTTTAGGTCGAGGCCGATCTATGTGTTGTAAATATGTGATATCATGTGTTGTAATGTGCTGTATTGCTGTGTTGTTTCTTTAGGTCGCAGACGACCTTAGTTAGGTCGTAGGTCGCAAGGTGTTAGGTCGTGAACGATCTAGGTGTTGTACAGATTTCTGTTGTGTGAGTTGTAACTCTATAAATAGCGGGGTTGTGTCATTTGTAACGTTTGGTTGATTTGAATAAAAACTTTTGTTTGTTAGCTTTGTGCTTTCATTAAATTGGTAGTTGAGTGTAATCTCCTATCTCCTCTTTCAGCATTCGAGTGCGCTCGGATCAACGATCGTAGAAGCCAATTCACGGTATCAAGTGCGCTTGATCAACGTCTGAAGAATTGCAGATCTTCTTTCACGGTATCGTGCGCGATCAATGTGACGAAGATAGCTAGAATTCGGTATCTTCGGATCAACGAATTTGGGCCATTCAGTATTTTTCATTCCATCGATTGCTACTTTCACAGAATCATCATTTTGTTATTCCTCTGCTGCATCACTAATGGGAGCGACCCAATTAGACTTTGTAAGGTCCCAGAATTTGATCACTTTAAGTATGGATATTTAAATATAATTCTAATAATTAATTAATGGGTTTTATACCTAGAACAAACACCTTTTAAATAATAACAAATGATAGTGAAATCATTTTTAAATTTTGTTTACAAAAATAATTAGTTCGAAGAAAGATTGAAAATGTGAACGAAAGTCGTTTTTCGAATTTTTGATTATTCGTTAACTAAAAGTTATCGAAATGTTGTAACACTTTTATGTACACGTGCACACATTTATAAATCACCTTGGACATGGAAATGTACATGTGAATAAGTATATATACTTGAGTATGTACATATGCATGTACAAGATAGGATTTTATCTGTAAAATATATAAATATATATTATATAATTGGCCTCTTACAACATAAAGTACATAAGAAGTACAAACATGTTTGTTTTGATGTAATAGGAAGGTGGCTAAGGGGAGGGGCGAAATTATGTGAGGGGAAAGAAGGGGTGAGGTGGCAAAGTGTGAGAGGGGGTAAAGTACTTATGGTATTTTGGTAAATTCACTTGTTAACATATTATAAAAGAAAAATTTATTAATTTATTTTCATTTTTCCTCATTCTTATCTTCATATCCAAATTTCCTAAGCTCTTAAGAAAATCTTTCATGGCTTACTAATATATTTTCAAAATTTTAAAAGTCGTAGATTTCCATTTTAATTCCTTCCAAAGCTTCTAAAAACACTTCTTCATCATCTACTTCACTTCCTCTCCAAAAATCAAATCCACTTCCACCTAATATTGATTAGGGTCGAACCCTTTTGTGGCCATAAATCACTTAAAGACTTCATTTTTCCAAGTTTAGTTAAAGATCTAAGGCATAATCGAGTTATAGAAAGAGTTTGCTTGAAGTTAGAGAACTTTGGTGAGTAAAGATCTAAGATTTAACTAAGTTTTATAAACTTAAGAATATGCCTGATTTATTGTAAAAATATGATGTTTTTTGGATATAAATTGTGTTGGCTTGTATATATGTGTATGTGTTTGGATGAAATGACAAACAGTTTGGAATTTGAGAATTGAAATGTCAAGTTAGTTGCAAGTTATAACCCTTATTTGTATATGTTAGTTATGACATGGTTTTATGTTGTGGTATGGTTGTGATGTAACTATGTATGCTATGATGTTGAATAAATGATTGCATGCTAAGGAAATGAGCAACTTTGCTAACTTAAGTGACATGGAATCTCTTGCATAAAAACTACAATCTTTGGTTTTAAAATTTCAAGATATTTTCGAATTTAAAACTTGCTTTAGTTTTCAAGAAAAAAACCTTTATGTTTTAATAAAGTTTTTTCAAGAGTTAAAGTTTGGAAAAGAGTTAGGAAACAAAATTTCAATTTTTAAAATTACGGGTCGTATAACTATAGTCGTTATAGGTGCAGTTCGAGGAATCAAACTCTTTTTGGAATCTAAATTTGTTTTCACTTAAGTACCTTTTTGGAAAGAGTTTTCAAACATATACTAAGTATGAAAAGTAATTATTTAATTATATAATGATTATTTAATTAATTAACTAAGTAATTAGTACTTAATCATTAGTTAATATAAGTAATTAATACCTAAGTGTTAATCAATGAAGTTAATTTTAATTAGTTAATTAAATTTAATTATTATTTAATTAATAATTAAGGGTTAATTATTTATTAAATATTAAATATTAATTAATTATTTAAAAAAGGGATTCAATTAATTATTAATTAATTACTAATTAATTAAATTTAATTAATATTGTAATTAAGACTTAACTAAGATTTAATATTATTTAATAAGGGTTTAATTTATTATTTAATTAATAAATAAGGGTTTTAAATCGCTTTGTTTTTTAAATATTGGTTTTGTTTAAACTGTTTTTCTTTTCAAAGGTGTTTTAAATCAAGGGATTTCTTCGTGGATTACTCTTAACTAACCTCAAACAAATATAAACCCAAAGTTAATGTGGTGGCACATTTATGGGAAGTAAGTCATCCCAGATTTAGCACTAAAAGTCGGTGAGTAGGCTGATCCTCTATTTGTGAGATCCAGAATTTATTGCTAGGCGAGGGATAGAGTAAGGTTGAAATATCAGAAACTTGATAGATATGGGAGGGTTAATTCCTATCAATGAGTTATTGTTTAAATTAAGTATATGGTTATTCATATACGAACTCTGTATAATTAACTGAAGTAGTGGATTGTCCGCTATTTATAACTTGACCTGTTTTAACTTCGGAAGTATGTTGTGTATATTAAAGTTCCACAGTGAGGACTCGAATACTGGTTACATACTTCTAAAAGAACCGGAATTGAGTTAGCTGGGAATTATCGCATAGTTTGGAGACACAGGTTTTGGGTAAGTATAATTTATCCAAACCACTCCAAATTAATAACGTTCGTGATGGATTATTATAAAGTATGTTATGGAACTATACTATTCTACCTGAGGGTGATTCCAAAATGGAAGATAGTAAATGTTGAAGGTTTGTTCGATCCCGAAACAACTTGTATGGATGAATGCTAGTATTTCATTGGATGCCTGTAGGGTAATGTTAGCATTCCAAGGTGGTCTGCTAGAAGGAATGGAAATGCGTAGTCTCAAACCTTACAACCTGAAGGTGGCTAAAACAGGGTAGATGCAGTAGAGCTTTATGGGTCGCGCATATTAGTGTATGATCATCGCCAAATCTAGAGCGATATCTACGGTTTATATATGCTTCGGGATCACTTTATCCTTGTTTATCGCAACCAAGGGGTGATCATATTCGGTACAATCCAAGTTCAGGAGTAGACCGGTTCTGTATTAGCAGGGGTAGGCCAAGTTCAGGGTCTGACCCCAAGTACATTTTATCTAGAGTTGTACTATACGAAAGGTAGTCCCTTACCTTGTCACTGTTGGAATCCATTTTCCAATACGAGCCATCAGACTTAATTGTATACTTATTATGCTGGAATTTAATAATGTAACAATTTCGGCTATGATTCCATATTTATTTTAAACCTAGGCATTATGATAACATCAGAGTATTTTATATAGAAATGTTTTGGTTATCGAAAGGTAAAAAACCCGCCCGTGTTTATGTGCGACGTGGTCTTGCGAGATACCTTTAATTTGAAGGTTTTTATAAAGTTAAACTTATGCTTTACTCACACTAGACCCATGTCTAACCCGGAGTTTTATTTCTTTCCCTTAAACTCTTGGGTACTCAAATTTTTATAAGTATCCAAGTAGTTAGGTTTCTTTGGAGCATTTTGGGAAGCAATATGGAGTAGGATCTTCCTTCATCATCTCTTAGTTGTCGATATTTCCGTTGTGACTGTGTATTTTGTATTAGAAGTACTTGTAAACTTGATGTAACATTTTGGAGTAACCATATGTACTACTTTGTAATGATATATATGTAACTCTGTTGTTGCAAGAAAAATCTGTATTTGTTCCTTGTCTTCTATTTTCTTTACCCCACGACCTATCTTTCGGATACTTAGATGATCGACACATGAATATAGAGGATGTATTAAGTGTCATCTTTGGGTTTAAGAAAGGCAGGTTGTCGCACTTGGTAATGGAGCTCAGGTTGAGCGAACACCTAGGCCTTGGTTAGGGGTTAACTCGTTAGAGATAGGGTTAGTAGTACACTAGAATGAGTTTTGTCATTGAGAGTGCGTTTCCGTGTAGTGTTGATCATCATCTATATGTTTGGTTTTATGCTCTTTTTCCCAAGATAATCTCGTCCACGTATTCTAAAGATATCTTACTTTATTCAGGTGGTAAGAATGAGTACGAGAAGGGGATGAGGAAGGGGAAACAGTAGTACAACAACCACAAATGGAAGGACCCCGAATGTTAGAAGGGGTGGAATATCTATTGAGGCAGTAGATCCAATGTAGCCTCGAGTAAACTTCACAAATTTATGCAAGGACTACACAAACCTAGGAGGAAAACCTTTCAAGGGTATCAAATCCATCATTAAAGTACAAGCTTGGCTATGATCATGCGAGAAGATTTTCAAAAGTTTGGACAATTATGATGATCAGAAATGGTTCTTAGCATCATGGCAATTGCAAGAGGGTGCAGCTGCATGGTGGAATTCTATCACCTCAAATGTTCAAGAAGATGAGTTCTCATGGGCTAGATTAAAAGAAGTATTCGAAGACTAATTCATGGCAGTTGTGAGAAGAACTCGATTATATAGAAGTTTCATGGATCTCAAGCTGGAAGATATGTCGGTAGCTGAATATGAGTCAAAGTTTAATGAATTATCTCATTTCGGCCCTGGACTTATTGATATGCCAATAAAGAAAAATGAGATGTTCATATTGGATATGAGAGAAGAGTTCCATGAAAAGATGATGGATCATGTGAAGGAATCATTTGTTGATTTAGTTGATATGGCCTTTAGGTATGAAGTGCTTTTGAAGAAAAAGCAAACAGCGGTGGCGGCATCTAGTGGAGGTAAAATTAACCCATATAAAAGGAAGTTTAATCCAAACTAGAAGAAGCAGGGAAAGGGAAAACCTGCAGGAGGAGATCAAGGAAACAGTTTCAAAGACATTGAATGTTTTAACTACAAACAGAAAGGTCGTACTTCTAAAGTTTGTCGGCAGGCAAGACTTATCTCCCCGATGGTTCAGAAGACACACTGTTATAATTGTCAATAGCCGGGGCACATGGTTAAGGACTGCCCACTGTTAAAGAAAGGACAACAAGCCAAAGCTTATGCAATCAAGAACGAACCCTCAACTTTGGGAGTAGTGAAAGGGAAGGGAGTCTTGGAAGGTACTTTAATTATAATGGAGTTTTTGTTAGAGTTTTGTTTGATACCGGGGCTTCCCACAATTTTATTTCTCTTGATTTAGTTAGAAATTTTAAACTTTCCCCTAAAATTATAGAAAACCCTCTCTGTGTGTCAAACCCCATATGAGGCGTAACTAATCTATGTTTGGTTTATAAATATGTGCGAGCTTCATACCTTACCCACTACTTTTCATGCAACTTATTTGTTCTAGATTTTAAGGGATTTGATATTTTACTTGGTATGGATTGGCTAGCAGAGAATAGAGCCATTGTGGATTGTGATAGAGGAATAATATCTTTAGTAACCAAACTAGGAAGTTTGGCGGTGGTGCCTTGTGATGAGCCTAGCAAATTATTTCATAGTTTCTTGTATGCCTTAGAATCATCCCAGGAAGAGTTAGGATCGATAGAAGCTGTTAAAGATTTCCTTGACATTTTTGAGCTGATTAGTACTTTGCCTCCCCATCTGGAAATTGAATTTAATATTGATCTAGTTCCCAGTGCAAGACCTGTTATTCAACCCCTATGTAAAATGCCCCGAGAGAGAAACAGGAGTTAAAAGATCAAACCGATGATTTGTTGAGAAGAGAATTGATTAGGCTGAGCCGTTCAAGTTGGGGATCAGCAGTAGTTTTTGTAGCTAAGTCCGCTTGTTCGTTAAGATTGTGCGTGGATTATATGGAACTAAATAAGAAGACCATTCGAAATAAGTACAAGTTACCCCGAATAGATGGTATGTTTGACCAACTTCATGGGGCTAGAGTATTTTCCTAAATGGTCCTTGCTACGGGTTTCCATCTGTTAAGGGTAGCGGAGGATAGTATACCCTTAACGAATTTTAGAGGAAGGACTTTTTTTATGAGTGGTTGGTTATGCCTTTTGGGCTGACAAATGCACCTACATTTTCCGTTGATCTTATAAATCGAGTTTTAAGGGATTTGTTGAATAAGTTCGTATTGGTTTTCGTCGACGACATTCTTATCTACTCAAAAACTGAGGAAGAGCACAAAAACCATTTGAAAGTAGTGTTGGAAATGTTAAGGAAAAATGTTTTTAAAGCTATGTTTTCTAAGTGCCACTTTTAGCAATCAGAAGTGAGATACCTAGGACATATCCTATCAAGTGATGGCATCTCAGCTGATCCGGCTAAGGTAACTACTACGCAAGGTTTCAAAAGGCCCTAAACAACTACAGAAGTGAGAAGCTTTTTAGGGATGGCGGGTTATTATAGGAACTTCATCAAGGATTACTCCAAGATCGCCGCTCACCTAACCAAGCTAACAAAAAAGGATGTTAAATTCGACTGGACTTTGAAGTGAGAGAGTGCATTTCTCGAGTTAAAAGAGAGATGGCCAATGCCCCTGTTTTGGCTATTGTTGATAGAGGAGAAGGGTTAACTATTTATATGGATGCGTGTGGAGTTGGTTTGGGTGCAGTGTTGACGTAACATGGAAAGGTTATAGCCTATGCAAGTAGACAGTTAAAGCCTCACGAGAAGAATTATGCAACGCATGACTTGGAGCTGTTAGCCGTAGTATTTGCGTTAAAGATGTGGAGGCATTACTTACTAGGTAAGAATCCTCCTTTCCCTCTTTTGTTTATTTCTAATCTTCAGGGATCCTATTTAGTAATTTCCTTCTTTAAATAGGTGAAAAGTTCGAGCTCATCACGAATCACAAGTCCCTGAAGTACCTTTTCACCCAAAAGGATCTGAACCTAGGGCAACAACGATGGTTGGAGTTCTTGGCAGCCTACAAAATGGATATTCTCTACACACGAGGAAAAGCTAATGCTGTGACAGATGCACTTAGTAGGAATGCAATTTTGGCACTCTTGGAAGTTAAATCAACTCTTTTGGAAAGGATTGCTAGTAAGTAAAGGGAGGACAAGCATTTAAGGAAGATCATCCAGGATGTTGAGGGGGGAAGTCTTCAAGTTTCGAGTTAGATAAACATATTATATTACGTATGAATGGAAGGATCTGCGTCCCTAATGGCGATGGCCTTAGACAAGAAGTTTTATCGAAATGCCATCGATCCAAATTAAGTATCCGCCCAGGTGTTTCTAAAATGCATAGATATATGAAACGAGTATTTTAGTGTCCCAGAATGAAGAGGGATTTCTCAATCTTTGTCAGTAGATGTTTGAACTGTCAATAGATAAAGGGCAATTACCAGAAGACGGCTGGATTACTTTAACCCTTGGAAAACCCGGATTGGAAATGGGAGATAATATCAATGGATTTTATCAATGGTTTACCCAGAACTAGAAAAGGAAATGATTGTGTGGGTTATCGTGGATTGGCTAACGAAGAGTGCTCATTTTATCCTAGTAAAGCCGATAAGAATTGCAACTTCTTTGGCGGAAATCTATATGAGGGAGATTTTTCGATTGCACGGAGTCCCGGTGAGTATTGTAAGTGATTGAGATAACATCTTCACTAGTCAATTTTGGGAGGCATTGCAAGTAGCTTTATGAACAAAGCTAAGCTTGAGCTTAGCATATCACCCCCAAACAGACGGGCAGAGGAAAAGGGTGAATTGGATTCTAGAAGATCCTCTGAGGGCATATAATCTAGATTTTGGAGGATCGTGGGAAGATCATCTCCACTTAGTAAAATTCTCCTATGATAATAGCTTTCAGGCAAGCATCGGCATGGCACCCTATAAAGCTTTCTATGGACGTCCATGCAAGTCACCAGCGTATTGGGTTGAGACTGGAGATCGACTAGTACTTGGACCATATATGATTTGGGAAGCTACTGAAAAGGTTACAGTGATAAAGAGAAAAACGAAAGAAGCTCAGGATCGAAAAAAAAGTTATGCTGATAAAAGGAGAAGAGATTTGGAGTTTGAAGTCGGAGACTGCGTAAAGATTGCTCCAATCAGAAGAGTTGTTCGATTCGGAAGGGTTGGGAAGTTGACACCCAGGTATTTTGGACCTTTTAAGATTTTTGAAAGGATTGGACCGCTCACCTATAAGGTTGAATTACCAGAAAGGTTGTCGGGGGTCCATGATGTTTTCCAAATATCCCATTTGAGAAAATTTGTTCATGACCCTTCATTGATTGTAGAATCGTCGATTCAAGATGATTTGGAGATAGAACCGAACCTGACGGTGATTAGACATCCATTTCATATTGTAGATCAGGATGAGAAGAGGTTGCGCAATAAGGTTGTGAAGTTAGTAAAGATCCAGCGGAGTGAGGATCCCCGAGATTGTACTTGGGAGACGGTGGATCATATGAGGGAAGCCTACCCAGAATTGATGTTGGGATAGTCATCGTTGTATGTATAGTATATGCACTATTATGTAATGGATGTTTAGTGTATGTCTTTTGTATGTGTTTTAGGATATGAATATATAGCTTTTTAGGTAATTGAGTTATCTTCTTATGTGCGAATTTCGATGATGAAATTCTTTTAAGGGGGAACAGTGTAACGACCCAGAATTCGATCACTTTAAGTATGGATATTTAAATATAATTCTAATAATTAATTAATGGATTTTATAACTAAAATAAAATCCTTTTAAATAATAGCAAATGATAGTGAATTTTTTTTAAATTTTGTTTACAAAAATAATTAATTCGAAGAAAGATTGAAAATGCGACCGGAAGTCGTTTTCCGAATTTTCGACAGTTTGTCGACTAAAAGTTATCAGAAATGTTGTAACACTTTTGTGTATACATGCACACGTTTATAAATCACCTTGGACATGGAAATGTACATGTGAATAAGTAAGTACACTTGAGTATGTACATATGCGTGTACAAGATAAGATTTTATCTGTAAAATATATAAATATATATTTTATAATATGCCTCTTCCAACATAAAGTACATAAGAAGTACAAACATGTTTGTTTTGGTTTAATAGGAAGGTGGCTAGGGGGAGGGGCGAAATTATGTGAGGGGAAAGGAGGGGTGAGGTGGCAAAGTGTGAGAGGGGGGTAAAGTACTAGGGTATTTGGTAAATTCACTTGTTAACATATTATAAAAGAAAATTTTCTTAATTTATTTTTATTTTTCCTCATTCTTATCTTCATTTCCAAACTTTCTAAGCTCTTAAGAAAATCTTCCATGGCTTCCTAATATATTTTCAAAGTTTTAAAAGTCTTAGATTTCCACTTTAACTCCTTCTAAAGCTTCTAAAAACACTTCTTCATCATCTACTTCACTTCCTCTCCAAAAATCAAGTCCACTTCCATCTTATATTGTTAAGGCCGAACCCATATTGCTTAGGGCTGAACCCTTTTGTGCCCATAAACCACTTAAGGATTTCATTTTTCCAAGTTTGGTTAAAGATCTAAGGCATAATCGAGTTATATAAAGAGTTTGCTTAAGTTAGAGAACTTTGGTTAATAAAGATCTAACATTTAAATAAGTTTTATAAACTTAAAAATATGCCTGATATATTGTAAAAATATGATGTTTTTTGGATATAAATTGTGTTTGCTTGTATATATGTGTATGTGTTCGGATGAGATGACAAACAATTTGGAATTTGAGAATTGAAATGTCAAGTTAGTTGCAAGTTATAACCCTTATTTGTATATGTTGGTTATAACATGGTTTTATGTTGTGGTATGGTTGTGATGTACTTATGTATGCTATGATGTTGAATAAATGATTGCATGCTAAGGAAATTAGCAACTTTGCTAACTTAAGTAACATGGAATCTCTTGCATAAAAACTATAATCTTTGGTTTTAAAATTTCAAGATATTTCCGAATTTAAAACTTGCTTTAGTTTTCAAGAACAAACCTTTATGTTTTAGTAATGTTTTTTCAAGAGTTAAAGTTTGGAAAAGAGTTAGAAATTAAAATTTCAAGTTTTAAAATTACGGGTCGTATAGCAATAGTTGCTATAGGTACAATTCGATTCCTCAAACTCTTTTTGAAATTTAAATTTGTTTTCACTTAAATATCATTTTGAAAAGAGTTTTCAAATATATACTAAGTAAGAAAAAGTAATTATTTAATTATTTATTTTATGATTATTTAATTAATTATTAAGTAATTAGTACTTAATCATTAGTTTGTAAGAGTAATTAATATCTAAGTGTTAATCAATGAAGTTAATTTTAGTTAGTTTTTTATTTAAAGTTAATTATTATTTTATTAATAATTAAGGGTTAATTATTTTTAATTATTTGTTAAAGATTAATTATTTATTTATAAAAAAGGGATTTAATTAATTATTAATTAATTATTGATTAATTTAATTTAATTTATATTGAAATTAAGACTTAACTAAGATTTAATTATTATTTAATAAGGGTTTAATTTATTATTTAATTAATAAATATGGGTTTAAAATCGCTCTGTTTTTAAAATATTGATTTTGTTTAAACTATTTTTCTTTTCAAAGGTGTTTCAAATCAAGTGATTTCTTCATCGATTATCCTTAAGTAACCTCAAACAAATATAAAACCAAAGTTAATGTGGTGGTACATTTATGGGAAGTAAGTCATCCCATAGTTAGCACTACAAGACGGTGAGTAGGTTGATCCTCTATCTGTGAGATCTAGAATTTATTTCTAGGCAAGGGATAGAGGAAGGTCGATATATCGGAAATGTGATAGATATGGGAGGGTTAATTCCTATCAATGGGTCATTGTTTAAATTAAGTATGTGGTTATTCATATGCGAACGCTGTATAATTACCCTAAGTAGTGAATTGTCTGCTATTTATAACTTGACATATTTTAACTCGAGAAGTATTTTGTGTATATTAGAGTTCCCTGGTGAGGACTTGAATACTGGTTACATACTTCCAAAAGAACCGGAATTGAGTTAGCCAGGAATTATCGCTTAGTTTGGAGACACTGGTTCTAGGTAAGTATAATTTATCTGAACCACTCCAAACTAATAACGTTCGTGATGGGTTGTTATGAAGTATGTTATGGAGCTATACTATTCTTCCAGAGGGTGATTCCAAAATGGAAGATAGTAATGTTAAAGGTTTGTTCGATCCTGGAATAACTTGTATAGATGAATGCTATCATTGCATTTGATGCCTAGAGGGAAATATTATCATTCCAAAATGGTCTGCTAGTAGGAAGGTAAATGCGTAGCCTTAAACCTCATAACCCTAAGGTGGCTAAAACAGGGTATATGCAGCAGAGCTATGTGGGTCGCGCCCATTAGGGTAAAATCGTCGCCAAATCTAGAGTGATATCTTCGGTTTATGTATGCTTCGAGATCTCTTTATAGTTGTTGATCGCAACCAAGGGGTGGTCATATTCGGTACTATCCAAGTTCAGGGGTAGGCCGGTTCTATGTTAGCAAGGGTAAGCTAAGTTCACGATCTGACCCCAGGTACATTTTATCTAAAGGTGTACTATACGAAAGGTAGTCCCTTGCCTTGTCACTGTTGGAATCTATTTTCCAGTACGAGCCTTCGGAATTGATTGTATATCTATTATGCTGGAATTTAATAATGTAACAATTTCGGCTATGATTCCATATTTATTTTAAACCTAAACATTATGATAATATTAGAGGATTTTATATAGAAATATTTTTTTTATCGTAAGGTAAAACCCCGTCCATGTTATGTGACTCGTGGTCTTACGAGATACCTTTAGCTTGAAGGTTTTTATAAAGTTAAATTTATGCTTTACTCACACCAGACCCATATTTGATCCGGAGTTTTATGTCCTTCCCTTAAACTTTTGCGTGCTCAAATTTTTATGAGTAGCCAAGTAGTCAGGTTTCTTTGGAGCATTTTGGAAAGTAGTACGGAGTGGGAGCTTTCTTCATCATCTCGTTGTTGTCTATATTTCCACTATGACTGTATATTATGTATTAGAAGTACTTTTTGTAACCTTGATGTAACATTTTGGAGTAACCATATGTATTATTCTGCGATGATGTATATGTAACACTGCCGTTGCGAGAAAAATTTGTGTTTGTTCCTTGTCTTCTATTTTCTTTACCCCACGACCTGTCTTTCGGACACTTAGATGATCGACAAATGAATACAGAGGATATATTAAGTGTCATCTTTGGGTGTAAGAAAGGCATATTATCACAACTTTGCTGTATCTCCCATGTTTTAGTCATTCACAGTTGAAGAGGCCTGAGGCTACATTTACCTTTAATATAGCATTACCACTTGGAATGCTAACATTTCCTTCCAGATGTTGACACAATGTCAGCATTCATCTATACAAGTCGTTTAGAAGATAAACTAACCGAAGGCACTATTTCCACTACATCCATTTTGGAATCACCCTCAGGGTTAGTAGCAAAGATTGCACTTCAAAGTCTTCATCTTGGACCTTGCCTTTACAATTTCCAATTCGAATACTTTAGTTGGTTTGAAGTGGCTTTCAGATAACAACTAATATCTGATCCCGGTCTCTCCAAACCAACGTTCGATAATTTCAAAGGGTCAAGTTGTTTTATATGGACCATCCCACTATCAGGGTGTAAAGATTTACATCTGAACATCGTTCCATATGCTTAGATTATCATGACCCGCTTATCGAAATTAACCCCCTTGTATTCATCATGTTCCCGAAGTACGGTATTTGTGATAACTACAAGTCGACTTACTTTCAATAAAACGCGTAGTCGTTTTATTACAACTACTTTAATTCATTTGGCTACTTAATTGTGACGACCCGGAATTTTTGTATATTTGAAATGGGAATATTTAATTTATTTTAAATATCCGAAGGTTAAATTTTAACTTTAATTTCAAATATACAGTATTTAATTGGATAATTAATTATTGAATTTAATTACCAGGATAGGGTAAAATAGAGAATCCTGAGTTTTGAGCCTGTTAAAAATAGTTTAAAGGTTCAGAAAATTTATATTGTTAATATTGAAGGTAATGAAACTTTTAAAATTTGACTTAAAGGTGTTTGGGTTCAGATTTGAAATTTTATAGTTATATTGAATTTAAAAATAGCCGTCCGAGGCACAGTCTTGGAATTCGACGAAACCAGTTCCATTGGGTCCGTAATATTGAATTATTATCGGATTTCAAATTTCGTATTGATCGGAGTTAGTATGTGCGTATACGATATAGACACGCTGAAAATTTAATTTAGTTAATCAAGCTTCTGGTATACGCCATCTTCCTGTTATTTAATCACATACTTTCCCAATTTTAAGCCGTTAAATCAACTATCAAAATGCTCGAACTAAACTAAAAGGAAAAAAAAATATTAAGAGCAGAGGCTTCCTTCAGAAGCAAATGAAAAAAAATCTACTGCCTTTCTTTTATCACTTCAGGAACGAGTTCCCCTTTCCGTCAATAAAAATCTACATAACAAAAAGAAAATATAAATGGTCGAGCTTCCTCTCAAGAATTCTTTCAAAAATCGGAAGCCATACTCTTTTCTTCTCTTCCAATTTCACGAATTCGAAAACCCCATTTCCCTTTTCCCTTCTGCATACGAATTCTTTTCGTTTGAAATAAAAATAAATGGCGGCAAAGGGGAAATCGCGACTTGTGCTCGTTTCGATCGAGGGAGGTCGATTTTTCTCTATTTCGATTGGGATGAGCGGCGGTCTCTGGTAGGGTTTGGCGACTCGAGATCGAAGGTGAGCACGTGATCAATCCAGATCTTGTCGATGGGATTTTAGGGCTTCGATTGGGTCAGTGGGGACGCGGCGGGTGTTCGCGTGAACGTTGGGAGGGTCGGCCGAGTTGGTAGTCGAGTTCGAGTATGGCCATGGATATTTGGCTACCGCTGTTCGATGCAAGGTTGATGGGGCAGGGTTGAGTTCGGTTTTGGGCTTAGCGTTGGCACGGCGACTCGAACTATGTCGCAGTCGAAGTCGAGATGGCATGGGCAGGCCTCATGTATCGTGCAGTAAGGTAATTTCTGTTTTAGTGTCAATTTAAGGTTAATGGTAGATTCAGCAGTGTTGTTTGAATTTAATTTGATTTATACATAGATTAAAGAAAAAAAATGAATGGTAATGAAATGATAATAATGGAATTTGTGGGTGTAATTGTGAATTTGGGGATTTATCAAACCATTTTAGTCTGAAATCAATAATGGAAACATAAAAGAGAATTTTATTGCAGTAAGGTATTTAGTTAATTTTATTTATTATGTAGATATACAGGTTACATGGAATAAATACACACATATATTTATGAATAAGTGTTTAAATTTCCAGTGAGATATATATTTAACAATTATGTTTAACTTAATATATATATAGATTTGAAAAGAATTTTAAATTCATTGGGATTTAAAGTATATATAAGATTTTGAAAATATATAGGGATTTTTAAATGTTTGAGAATTTATAAAAGCAGAATTATTGAAATCTATAATTTATTTTTATTAGTAGTTTCGGAGGGAAAATGTATAGTTTAATTAAATTTTTAGTCAATTAAAATTATTATATGGAAATTGATTATTAAATAAATTCAAATATTAATAAATTGTATAATATTTATTCAAGGTTCGAAATCTGAACAGAAACAAGCTGGTCTGGAATGGAATTGCAAACAAATAAGAAAGGTGAGTTAATCTCACTCAGTTAAATTATAATTTAAATTTAATTGGTTAAATTTAAATATTGATGAATGATTGAATTGATTGATTTGATTGATATGGTATATAGTAGTATATACCAATATATATATATTGGCATATGTATATATTGGAGTTGATATTCCCGCATTGTATAGCGGATGAGACCCTATGCGCCGCATAATAGCGGATGATATTTTATAAAACCCATATACCGCGATATTCCACCCTGAAGTGGAATTGGTATTGTGCTAACATCTGTGGATGCAGGGAAACAGGTTGGAGGGATCCGACTGGATTCCTCAAGATATTTAATTTTGTTTAAATATTCTGTGATATGATTGTTGATATCCTGTGATGATTTATATTGGATAATCTGGTTGGATTGAATTTCCCAGTATAATGAGTTATCAAAAGCAATTGAATTGGATTTTTGGAAAGAAATAAAAGAATAAAATTTAAGTTAAGTAATTCTAGTGAATTCGAATAAATTAAATATGGAAAAGAAGAATTTTAAATAAACGGAGAATATTGAATTTAAAGGAAACTTATGTGATATTATTTAAAGGGATAAATAATTTATTTTAATTCAATGTTTAAATGTAATTAAAAAGAAAGAAAGAAATTGGGAAATCTGAAACTTGTGTTTAAAGATTTTAAATCATAATGAGAAATAAAATCTGGAAGTTGATGAATTTGGAAATAAATGGATTAAGTAAGGAAATTTATTTCAAAGTAAATTAAATTGGAGAATCCATTGTTAATTGATTTAAATACTTTGGGATTTGAAATTTAAAGAGAAATGAGATTTTGAAGATATAAACTGGGTTTATAAAGGGAAATGGAATATCAGAGGATATTTGAAATATAAATTCAAGGTGGGAATTTATAAAGGATGTGGATTTGGTTTAAAAATAAATGTTGATTTATTTTTAAAAGATGGGAATGAGAAGTGTATTTCTCTGGATAGCCAAGTACGTTTTCAAAGCAATTTTTAATATAAGTTAAAGGTTCTAATTGTGTTTTTTTAAAAGCATGTTTTAGAAAATTGATTTATTTCTAAATGTTAAGGCCTAAGTAAGTATTTTCAAAAATCTATTATTGTAGTAATTATATAAAAGTGATTTGCTATTATGTTTTAAAAGAGAAATTTAGTTTATATTTGTAAAGTGGTTTCATTTTAAATATTCCTTAAGTATATATTTTGTTAAGGTATTAAAGTAGTTTTTTTAAATTTCAATATTATAAAGTATATTTATAGTAAAGTGCTTTAAAATTATTTTTAAATCTAAAGTTTTGTACTTGGTGTTTCAGAGAAATAAATATTTGGGAAAATGTATTCCGTAAGCGGAAACTGTTTGAAATTGTTTTCAAAAGGAGTTGAAAATATAAATATATCTTGGAAAGATATTTGGGCAAATAAATAATGTGGGAAATTATTTATTGTGTGATGGTTGCTTGTGGATGTAAATTGATAGTTAAATAACCGACTATCAATATTGGCCAAATGCGTTGATCGTTTCGAAGAGACCGGGATCGAGTTTCCGTATACCGGGATTCTAGGTCTGGAGACTCGAATACCACTTCGATTCGGTTTGTACGTTTCGTGTAACGTGTTCGGAGTCGAAGATGGAGCAGTGAAGTGCAAGGGCTAGTCGCTACTAATCCTGAGGATATTTCCAAAATGGATGTAGTAGGAATAGTGCCTTCGGTTCCGTTCGAACCCGGGACGGACTTGTATGGACGAATGCTTTCGTGACATCGTCAGGTGGACGATGGGCATTCTAAGGGATATGTGCTATAAAGGTATCGTTTAGCCTCGAACCTCATCAACCGGGAATGACTGAATATCAGGGGTTATGCAGCAAGGCTTCGTGGGTAGCACCCACTTGAGAGTAAGGTCATCCCTGTCTAGATGTCCCTTTTTATTTCGGCTTAGTGTTGCGGTTGCTGATCCAAACCGTGGGGTGATTTTACTTGGAATTATCCAGTAAGGGATGATTCCGGCTTTGTGTTGCAGGGGAGCGGGCGTACTCCTTGGTACTGTGATCTAGGCCACGTACTGTGACAGGTGGTACCCCAGTGCCTAGTCATTCGTCGGAAATCCATTCTCCCTACGTGCCTTGTACGAGTTTTGTTTGTATTACCCACGTTGTGGCTAGTATGCCGGATGTAATATCCCGGAAATTTGGGGCAATATCAATTTAATAATCTATTTAAATAATTAAATTGATTTGTTAATCTTTGATAATAAAAATTTGAATTGGTTAATAATCTAATTAAATAAATATTTAATTAGTGAATTTTATCTTTTATAAGTTAATAAAATGATTTCTATCTATAATATATATATGAGTATATATATTGTAAATAGATTGCCTTTGATTTGAAAGTTAATAAATAAATGAAATCTTGTTTTAAATTTCTAATATATATATTGATAATTTTGAGATTTTGATTTATCTAATATTTGCTTTTCAAAGCTATTTAAACAAAATATCTATATAGTTTTAAATAAGATTTATAATAAGGATGATTTTATTTTCTTATTAAATATGATTTAAAAGTGAATATATATATATAAGTTTAAAATACAATTTACATATGATATGTTAATTCATTTAATAATAGTAGTAATTTATAATCTCTTTATAAATTATTTAAAATTGATAAATGAGTTATTTCCAAACAATATTAATAGTATATTGTTTTTATAAAATAGATTTTTATGTAAAATAAGATTTTAAAGAATTTGAATGTGTTCTTTTAAATTGACTTTAAATTGGATTTTAAATATAATTTGAATTTGGATTTAGATTTAATTTTTGAATTCAAAAAGAGGTAATATTCAAATAGTTTGGATCTCAAAGTATATGTAAACTTTTATTTATAATAATTAGTTTTGTTTCTTTATAAGTAATATATATAAATAGATAAGTAATTGTATTTAATAAATAAAGAAAAGCTTTTATTTACATTTAAATAAATAAGTGTTACTTAAATGACATGTGTAAATCTATAAAAGCTTGTTTAAACAAATGTAAACTAATTAACCACTCTAAGTGACAAATGTCAAGTTTTTAAAATTTTGTTTTCTTTTATTTTTAAGAAACTACAAATTAACTTATATATGCATACCTCTCCCTTCATTTTATTTTTCTATCTTCTTGAATTCAAAGAGAAACTTTCAGCCTGCAATAAAATTCTCAAAACAAAATCAGTAACTCAAATCTATCTTCCTCTCTAAAAAATCTGCAATTCAAATCCTATTTCTCTAGAACCAAATCAGTAATTAAATTTCTCTCAAACCAGATTCCTCAAACAAAGATCTGTAATGTATTTCTTCAAAAATCTGTAACCATTTTCCAAAAATCAAAGACAAGACCTGTTTTTCTTTACAAATCTGGAAGCCTGCAATTTCTTCTTTTCGAATCTGAAGTAAGCAACCTGATTTAGAGCAACATTTCAAGAAATCAAGTCTGCATGCAAGTTTATAAAGCTAACAACTCAAGTTTTAAATCAAAAACCAGAGGCTAAGGCTTTTCAAAACTGTTTCTAAAAGAGGGCTCTGTTCATCATAAAATAGGTGAGTAACTTACATTTTCTAAAAACTTAAGAATATGATATATGTTGGCATGTGATGATATTGCTTGTATTGAAGTTCTTAATATGAATTTATATGAATTGGTTCAAATATGTTATATGACCCTGTCTGTTTATATAAACAAGTCTGTACCCTGTTTACAAGTGAGTAACACTTTTCTTTAAAAAGCTTAAGTATTTGAATAGTCTGGTTGCATGCTAAATTTGGAATGTATATGTTTTGTGTGATTATATATATAGATAAGTTCTGCATGAATGTATTTATGGTGTACATGCTTTGTATCATTGTTTCCTGATTCTAGTTTCCAGGCAACATGATTTATTCAAAATGCAATATCTCTTGATCTATTTACTGTTAGGATCTAGGCTTCAAACAAGACTTGTTTGTTTGATTTTAGATTAAGATTTAAATATTATTTAAGTTAAAATAATTTTGTAATATCTCTGGAATTTAAAAAGAACAGAACAAGTTTAATATAAGTGGAAATTCAAACATCTTAATTTAGCAATCCAGGATTATAAACTGAAATCTTATCCAAAATCACGATTTTTAGAAATGAAATTATAATTTTTAGTATTAGGATATGAGAGCAGTTCGAGTTGAACTGGAATTAATGTTTTGGGTTGTCTCGAGTGATCTAGTGGTTCGGGGTGGACATAATCTTATCTGGTGGTAGTCTGATGATCAGAGGCTAGGGGAAAAATGTCCGATAGATGATCGAAGCATGGTGGCGACAGTAGGAGGTCGATGTTGTTTTTAAACCTAGTTTATAGGTTGGTCGGAAATTTGGTCTTCGCGGCGCCTCTGGTGGATCGAGCTCCACCAGATTTGGGGAAATAGAAGCGGGGACGTTGACGAAGCTTTGACTGGAAGATCAGACGATCTGATGATCGGAGGATTGAGTTCGAGGAAGTTTCCAGGTTGGGAATGTTTCCAGGTTGTGATCGAGATTGCTCGAATTCGATGGTGATGCTTGTTCAAGGTTCTGGAGGTCGCGATTGTAAGGGGTGGTCGTAGACGATATGCAGGTGATGGTATCGATGATCGTAGGCGATCGACTCGCCTGTGCACGTGCACACGTGGTATCTGTTTTGGGTTGTGAGTTGAGTTAAGAGGAAGAAGAAGATGTTCTCGAGTAAATCGAAGAATCGACTCGAAGTCGTGCGCGTGATAGTTGGGTTCTGGCTCGAGTTGTTTTCAGGGGAACTCGTGTAGTTATAGACTGTTTTTAAAAATTAAACATAACAAAGTAAAAAAAAAAAAGAGGGAAGAAAACTCGAAGGAGTACTCGGGAAAATTGGGTTTTGGCTCGAGTATTTTGATGTTTGACTCGGGTAAGTTGTAATGTTTCAGTTTTAAAAACCTGACAGCATTTTTAAAAAATTTAAAAATAAGTTTAAAATGATAAGCAGGATTTAAAACAAAGTTTTAAATCAACTTTTTAAAAGTATGGATTCAAATTTAGATTTGTATCTAGTTGAAATAAATTAGTTTATTAAATTTATAATGTTTTATCAAATTTAAAATATTTAAAGTATATTTTTTTAAAAGGGTTTGAATAAATGAATTTGTTCAAAAATCTTAATTTTCTTTATAAATGTTAAGTTTTCTTAACATTTGGATTTAAGAAGATTTTATAAATTTGATTTAAATTGGTTAAAGTTAAATTGTAATTTATTTTAAATCTTTAATTTAAAATGAATTAAAAGAAAGATTTTAAAGTTAAATCTTTTAAAGTCCTTGTTAATAATAAATTAAAGTAGTTAAAGGTTAATACTTTAATTTAGAAAGTGATTAAGGTTTAATGATATAGGAGTCATTAAATTAATAAAGTAATTTAAGAATAATTTGATAATTTAATTAATTAATGGTTTAGTGTTAATTAATTAAATAATTAAGATTATAAGTTAATTAATTAAGGTTAATTAATTTGGGATTAAGAATCATTTATTTAGATAAGTATAGATTTTTAATAAATGATTAGAAATTTATTAATCAAGTGATTTAAAGATTAATTAAGCAATTAATTTAGTAATTAGAAATTAATTAATTGGTAATTAAGAGTTTATTAAGTTGTAGTTAATAAATAATTGATTAAAGATTAATTACTTAAAGAAAGTAATTAAAGAATTGTTAATAATTAATGAGGAATCATTAATTAGGGATTATTAAATAATTAATTAATGTGATTAATTTTGATAATCAATTAGATTAATTAATTAATATGAAATTAGTTAAGTATAATTACTTAATGGAAGTAATTAAAGAAATTAATTACTTAAGGTAATTAATTAAATAAATTTGATAAGTTTAAATTAATTAATTAAATTAATTTAAGATAATCACTTGGTGATTTGTTAAGTATAATTACTTAAATGTAATTAGTAAAGTGTAATTACTTAGAAAGTAATTAAAGGTAATTACTGGATGTAATTAAATGGAGATAATGAAAGTAATTTGAGGTTAATTACTTTGTATAATTAATCAAGGGATTAATTAAAGGATAATTAATTAAGGAGTAATTAATGGAGTAATTAAGGGTAGTTAATTACTAAATGAGATTAATCAAAGATGATTAATAAATGTGACTAATTAAAGATTAATTACTTAATGTAATTAATTTAAATAGAATAATTAATTGAGAGTAATTAAGGATCATTAATTAATATAATTAATGATGTAATTAAGAGTTGATTAATTTAATTTAATTAATCAATAATAAGTGATTAAAGTAATTAATTAATTGTAATTAATTAAGGATTAATGTAATTAAGTATAATTAATTAATTAATGAAGTAATTAAAGATTAATTACTGAAATGGTTTAAGTTAATTAATTTGTGAAATTAATTAAGAATTAATTACTTAAAGTAATTAAAGGATTATTAATCAGGAATGATTAAGATGGATACTTAGAGTATGATTAATTAATTGGTTTAATTAATAATTAAGTAAGCAGGATTTATAGAATAAAGTAATTAATTTAATTCACTTTAAATTGATTAGAGATGATATAAATCATTACTTATGGATGGATAAATAGTATTGAATGCTTTGCATTGTTGATATCTCTGATGAGATATGTGCTGATCTATGATATGGATGTTTGGTTGAATTGTAATGATAGTGTGAATTATCTGTTGTAATGATAATGTAGATTATCTATTGAGTTATCTTTGTGTATATAGATAAAGAATTGAATTGTTTTAACCTTAAAACAACTTGGCCTTAAAAGATACGTTTTGGATTTCGATGAGACCGGGATCGGGTTTCCGTATACCGGAATTCCAGGTCTGGAGACCCGAATACCACATCGATCCAAATTAACGATAGGTCGTGAATCTCAAGTGAAGATGAAGATTCAGAGTGCAAGGGTTATTGTCGTTAACTCTGAGGGTGATTCCAAAACGAGTGTAACGAGATAATGCCTTCGGTTTCGTTCAAACCCGGAACGAACTTGAATGGATTGAATGCTTTCAGCACATCGTCAGGTGGACGATGAGCATTCTAAGTGATGTGTTCTGATTTAAAGGTAAATCGTAACCTCAAGCCTCATCAACCGGGAATGGCTAAAACAGGGGAGGTGCAGCAAGGCTTCGTGGGTAGCACCCACTGAGAGTAAGGTCATCCCTGTCTAGAGAGTTCCTTCTTTTATTTCGGCTTAGTGGTGCAGTTGGCGACGGCCATCTGTGGGGTGATTTTATTCGGAATTATCCAGTAAGGGATGGTTCCGGCTTTGTGTTGCAGGGGATTAGGAGTGATCCTCGGTACGGTGATCTAGGCCACGTACTGTGACGGGCGGTACCCCGGTAGCCCTGCCATTGTATGGAAAATCCAACTTCCAATAAGTGATAACGGACTTGATTGTATACCTATGTATGCTGGAATTTAATAATGTAACAATTTCGGCTATTTCATATTTATTTGAAAACCCTAGACCCTATTATAATACAATCGAATTTTCTATCAAATATTTTGGTTATCGTAAGGTAAAAACTTTTCGTGTTTATGTGCGGGAAGTCTTACGAGATACCTTTTCTTTCGAAATGGGTTTCAAAGTTAAGCAAGTTTAATCTGTTACTCACACCAGACCCATGTCTGACCCAAGTTGTTTATTTCTGTTTTATAAACTCTTGGGTACTCAAATTTTTACGAGTAGCCAAGAGATTCAGGTTTAGCTTTGACGAATTGTGGAGGAGCAATGGAGCAGGAGGCTTCGGCGTTCGTAGATATAGTATTCCGCTGTGTTAATATCTGTGTTAGAGTCTTGTATTGTATTTGAGTTGTAATATATAGACAGATGTTTATAACTGTCTAGTATGTGTTGTATAGTTGTATAAACTCTGATAAGTGTTGTATACTATGTAATAGTTTATGTTATTAATATAATTTATTCTTTCCGCTGTGAGATAGTTGTTGTTGTTTCTTTCTTTCTTCTCTTCTTTTCTATTTTCTACCCCTTTCTTTCTTATTAATGATGCGTCATTCTGTGGAATGAGTGGCGGGTCATTACAGTGGTATCAGAGCATAGGTTGAGCGAATGCCTAAGCTTTTGGTTAAGTGAACATCAGAGAACTAGGTTGAGTGAATACCTAGGTTCGGGAGGGTTGTTCATTAGAGATAGGATCTGCAGCAACCTGTTTGAGTGTATATATATATATATACGAGAGCGCGTATTTGTTAGTTATATAAAATGGTTTTATATTGTGTTAATTGATCGGTTGAGTGGTATATGGATTCTGGTCAATACGAGTAGCTAACGTTATTGATAGGGATCTCTAAACACTTGGACCAGGCCAACGGACACAATATTGTTTTAAAAGGGAAGGTGAAATAATTTTACCCAGATATATTTTCTATATATAAAAAGTATCATTTTAAATGTATATGGTATTTGTAATGATTGGTTGAGATGATAATAATTTATCATCTAGGATTAGGAGTCTAAGTATTGAGGTTGGAAGTATCTGTCGAGACTGTAGACCGAATACCGTCTCGAGTAAACTTTGCTGTGGTGAAGGATTTCATCGATCTCCGAAGGAAACTGTTAAGGTTCGGAGTTTATTTTTGAAGTTGGATGAGTAGAGTTGGATCTGTCGGTTGGACAGAAACGAGTAATGGTATCTTGATACCTCAGGTAATAGTAGCTGTGTGATGAGATGCAATGAATATGGATGTTCCCGAAGATGTTTTCTTTGGAACAAGTTAATGAAGTGTGTCTGCTTCGGTGTTGTGGCTGAGTTCAGCATGGTGTTTCTGTTTTGTTCGGGTCCGAGTTTCTCGAAGAACTTTGGTTAGGAAATCTTTGGCATCTGGGGCAGCAGTGCAGCTCGGAGTGTTCTGTATTGGCAGGAAGTTTTCTGGCTGAGCAGTTTTCTGAAGGTGAAGTTCAGAAGCAGCAGAGTGGATCCATTTCTTCGATGGATTGGATAGTTAAGTATGAACTGTTCTGATTGGTAAAGAGAGAATAGTTTTCTTTGCATTTTGGTTGAGTTGATCAGGAAGGATCTGTAGTCAGCCCAGGATCATCTGAAGGATTTTGTGGATAAGAGACAATGGAATTTGAAATTCGAAGTTGGAGACTTCGTGGTTGTGAAGTTTTTCTCTGGTTTTGGAACCAGCAGTTCTGGAGTATTTGGTTGTTGAGTCAGACTCGTCTGTAGTCTGATATTCTGTTTAGTTTTGTAGATCTAGATGAGTAGGAGCTCTATAGCTTAGTAGTATTGGTTGTTTGGATTGTTTGTAGAGCGAGTATCCCGGTATATATATACTTGGGGAAAACTCGAGGAAATTCTATTTAGAATTTTTTTCGCTGGATAGTTAGAATTGTTTGTTTGGATGATTGGTTGCTATGATTGTTAGCATATGGATGATAATACATCCTTGTGATTTAAAAAGATTATTAAATTACCTTTGTTTTAAATTTCGGGAACGAAATTATTTTAAGGGGGAAGGAATGTAATATCCCGGAAATTTGGGGCAATATCAATTTAATAATCTATTTAAATAATTAAATTGATTTGTTAATCTTTGATAATAAAAATTTGAATTGGTTAATAATCTAATTAAATAAATATTTAATTAGTGAATTTTATCTTTTATAAGTTAATAAAATGATTTCTATCTATAATATATATATGAGTATATATATTGTAAATAGATTGCCTTTGATTTGAAAGTTAATAAATAAATGAAATCTTGTTTTAAATTTCTAATATATATATTGATAATTTTGAGATTTTGATTTATCTAATATTTGCTTTTCAAAGCTATTTAAACAAAATATCTATATAGTTTTAAATAAGATTTATAATAAGGATTATTTTATTTTCTTATTAAATATGATTTAAAAGTGAATATATATATATAAGTTTAAAATACAATTTACATATGATATGTTAATTCATTTAATAATAGTAGTAATTTATAATCTCTTTATAAATTATTTAAAATTGATAAATGAGTTATTTCCAAACAATATTAATAGTATATTGTTTTTATAAAATAGATTTTTATGTAAAATAAGATTTTAAAGAATTTGAATGTGTTCTTTTAAATTGACTTTAAATTGGATTTTAAATATAATTTGAATTTGGATTTAGATTTAATTTTTGAATTCAAAAAGAGGTAATATTCAAATAGTTTGGATCTCAAAGTATATGTAAACTTTTATTTATAATAATTAGTTTTGTTTCTTTATAAGTAATATATATAAATAGATAAGTAATTGTATTTAATAAATAAAGAAAAGCTTTTATTTACATTTAAATAAATAAGTGTTACTTAAATGACATGTGTAAATCTATAAAAGCTTGTTTAAACAAATGTAAACTAATTAACCACTCTAAGTGACAAATGTCAAGTTTTTAAAATTTTGTTTTCTTTTATTTTTAAGAAACTACAAATTAACTTATATATGCATACCTCTCCCTTCATTTTATTTTTCTATCTTCTTGAATTCAAAGAGAAACTTTCAGCCTGCAATAAAATTCTCAAAACAAAATCAGTAACTCAAATCTATCTTCCTCTCTAAAAAAATCTGCAATTCAAATCCTATTTCTCTAGAACCAAATCAGTAATTAAATTTCTCTCAAACCAGATTCCTCAAACAAAGATCTGTAATGTATTTCTTCAAAAATCTGTAACCATTTTCCAAAAATCAAAGACAAGACCTGTTTTTCTTTACAAATCTGGAAGCCTGCAATTTCTTCTTTTCGAATCTGAAGTAAGCAACCTGATTTAGAGCAACATTTCAAGAAATCAAGTCTGCATGCAAGTTTATAAAGCTAACAACTCAAGTTTTAAATCAAAAACCAGAGGCTAAGGCTTTTCAAAACTGTTTCTAAAAGAGGGCTCTGTTCATCATAAAATAGGTGAGTAACTTACATTTTCTAAAACCTTAAGAATATGATATATGTTGGCATGTGATGATATTGCTTGTATTGAAGTTCTTAATATGAATTTATATGAATTGGTTCAAATATGTTATATGACCCTGTCTGTTTATATAAACAAGTCTGTACCCTGTTTACAAGTGAGTAACACTTTTCTTTAAAAAGCTTAAGTATTTGAATAGTCTGGTTGCATGCTAAATTTGGAATGTATATGTTTTGTGTGATTATATATATAGATAAGTTCTGCATGAATGTATTTATGGTGTACATGCTTTGTATCATTGTTTCCTGATTCTAGTTTCCAGGCAACATGATTTATTCAAAATGCAATATCTCTTGATCTATTTACTGTTAGGATCTAGGCTTCAAACAAGACTTGTTTGTTTGATTTTAGATTAAGATTTAAATATTATTTAAGTTAAAATAATTTTGTAATATCTCTGGAATTTAAAAAGAACAGAACAAGTTTAATATAAGTGGAAATTCAAACATCTTAATTTAGCAATCCAGGATTATAAACTGAAATCTTATCCAAAATCACGATTTTTAGAAATGAAATTATAATTTTTAGTATTAGGATATGAGAGCAGTTCGAGTTGAACTGGAATTAATGTTTTGGGTTGTCTCGAGTGATCTAGTGGTTCGGGGTGGACATAATCTTATCTGGTGGTAGTCTGATGATCAGAGGCTAGGGGAAAAATGTCCGATAGATGATCGAAGCATGGTGGCGACAGTAGGAGGTCGATGTTGTTTTTAAACCTAGTTTATAGGTTGGTCGGAAATTTGGTCTTCGCGGCGCCTCTGGTGGATCGAGCTCCACCAGATTTGGGGAAATAGAAGCGGGGACGTTGACGAAGCTTTGACTGGAAGATCAGACGATCTGATGATCGAAGGATTGAGTTCGAGGAAGTTTCCAGGTTGGGACTGTTTCCAGGTTGTGATCGAGATTGCTCGAATTCGATGGTGATGCTTGTTCGAGGTTCTGGAGGTCGCGATCGTAAGGGGTGGTCGTAGACGATATGCAGGTGATGGTATCGATGATCGTAGGCGATCGACTCGCCTGTGCACGTGCACACGTGGTATCTGTTTTGGGTTGTGAGTTGAGTTAAGAGGAAGAAGAAGATGTTCTCGAGTAAATCGAAGAATCGACTCGAAGTCGTGCGCGTGATAGTTGGGTTCTGGCTCGAGTTGTTTTCAGGGGAACTCGTGTAGTTATAGACTGTTTTTAAAAATTAAACATAACAAAGTAAAAAAAAAAAGAGGGAAGAAAACTCGAAGGAGTACTCGGGAAAATTGGGTTTTGGATCGAGTATTTTGATGTTTGACTCGGGTAAGTTGTAATGTTTCAGTTTTAAAAACCTGACAGCATTTTTAAAAAATTTAAAAATAAGTTTAAAATGATAAGCAGGATTTAAAACAAAGTTTTAAATCAACTTTTTAAAAGTATGGATTCAAATTTAGATTTGTATCTAGTTGAAATAAATTAGTTTATTAAATTTATAATGTTTTATCAAATTTAAAATATTTAAAGTATATTTTTTTAAAAGGGTTTGAATAAATGAATTTGTTCAAAAATCTTAATTTTCTTTATAAATGTTAAGTTTTCTTAACATTTGGATTTAAGAAGATTTTATAAATTTGATTTAAATTGGTTAAAGTTAAATTGTAATTTATTTTAAATCTTTAATTTAAAATGAATTAAAAGAAAGATTTTAAAGTTAAATCTTTTAAAGTCCTTGTTAATAATAAATTAAAGTAGTTAAAGGTTAATACTTTAATTTAGAAAGTGATTAAGGTTTAATGATATAGGAGTCATTAAATTAATAAAGTAATTTAAGAATAATTTGATAATTTAATTAATTAATGGTTTAGTGTTAATTAATTAAATAATTAAGATTATAAGTTAATTAATTAAGGTTAATTAATTTGGGATTAAGAATCATTTATTTAGATAAGTATAGATTTTTAATAAATGATTAGAAATTTATTAATCAAGTGATTTAAAGATTAATTAAGCAATTAATTTAGTAATTAGAAATTAATTAATTGGTAATTAAGAGTTTATTAAGTTGTAGTTAATAAATAATTGATTAAAGATTAATTACTTAAAGAAAGTAATTAAAGAATTGTTAATAATTAATGAGGAATCATTAATTAGGGATTATTAAATAATTAATTAATGTGATTAATTTTGATAATCAATTAGATTAATTAATTAATATGAAATTAGTTAAGTATAATTACTTAATGGAAGTAATTAAAGAAATTAATTACTTAAGGTAATTAATTAAATAAATTTGATAAGTTTAAATTAATTAATTAAATTAATTTAAGATAATCACTTGGTGATTTGTTAAGTATAATTACTTAAATGTAATTAGTAAAGTGTAATTACTTAGAAAGTAATTAAAGGTAATTACTGGATGTAATTAAATGGAGATAATGAAAGTAATTTGAGGTTAATTACTTTGTATAATTAATCAAGGGATTAATTAAAGGATAATTAATTAAGGAGTAATTAATGGAGTAATTAAGGGTAGTTAATTACTAAATGAGATTAATCAAAGATGATTAATAAATATGACTAATTAAAGATTAATTACTTAATGTAATTAATTTAAATAGAATAATTAATTGAGAGTAATTAAGGATCATTAATTAATATAATTAATGATGTAATTAAGAGTTGATTAATTTAATTTAATTAATCAATAATAAGTTATTAAAGTAATTAATTAATTGTAATTAATTAAGGATTAATGTAATTAAGTATAATTAATTAATTAATGAAGTAATTAAAGATTAATTACTGAAATGGTTTAAGTTAATTAATTTGTGAAATTAATTAAGAATTAATTACTTAAAGTAATTAAAGGATTATTAATCAGGAATGATTAAGATGGATACTTAGAGTATGATTAATTAATTGGTTTAATTAATAATTAAGTAAGCAGGATTTATAGAATAAAGTAATTAATTTAATTCACTTTAAATTGATTAGAGATGATATAAATCATTACTTATGGATGGATAAATAGTATTGAATGCTTTGCATTGTTGATATCTCTGATGAGATATGTGCTGATCTATGATATGGATGTTTGGTTGAATTGTAATGATAGTGTGAATTATCTGTTGTAATGATAATGTAGATTATCTATTGAGTTATCTTTGTGTATATAGATAAAGAATTGAATTGTTTTAACCTTAAAACAACTTGGCCTTAAAAGATACGTTTTGGATTTCGATGAGACCGGGATCGGGTTTCCGTATACCGGAATTCCAGGTCTGGAGACCCGAATACCACATCGATCCAAATTAACGATAGGTCGTGAATCTCAAGTGAAGATGAAGATTCAGAGTGCAAGGGTTATTGTCGTTAACTCTGAGGGTGATTCCAAAACGAGTGTAACGAGATAATGCCTTCGGTTTCGTTCAAACCCGGAACGAACTTGAATTGATTGAATGCTTTCAGCACATCGTCAGGTGGACGATGAGCATTCTAAGTGATGTGTTCTGATTTAAAGGTAAATCGTAACCTCAAGCCTCATCAACCGGGAATGGCTAAAACAGGGGAGGTGCAGCAAGGCTTCGTGGGTAGCACCCACTGAGAGTAAGGTCATCCCTGTCTAGAGAGTTCCTTCTTTTATTTCGGCTTAGTGGTGCAGTTGGCGACGGCCATCTGTGGGGTGATTTTATTCGGAATTATCCAGTAAGGGATGGTTCCGGCTTTGTGTTGCAGGGGATTGGGAGTGATCCTCGGTACGGTGATCTAGGCCACGTACTGTGACGGGCGGTACCCCGGTAGCCCTGCCATTGTATGGAAAATCCAACTTCCAATAAGTGATAACGGACTTGATTGTATACCTATGTATGCTGGAATTTAATAATGTAACAATTTCGGCTATTTCATATTTATTTGAAAACCCTAGACCCTATTATAATACAATCGAATTTTCTATCAAATATTTTGGTTATCGTAAGGTAAAAACTTTTCGTGTTTATGTGCGGGAAGTCTTACGAGATACCTTTTCTTTCGAAATGGGTTTCAAAGTTAAGCAAGTTTAATCTGTTACTCACACCAGACCCATGTCTGACCCAAGTTGTTTATTTCTGTTTTATAAACTCTTGGGTACTCAAATTTTTACGAGTAGCCAAGAGATTCAGGTTTAGCTTTGACGAATTGTGGAGGAGCAATGGAGCAGGAGGCTTCGGCGTTCGTAGATATAGTATTCCGCTGTGTTAATATCTGTGTTAGAGTCTTGTATTGTATTTGAGTTGTAATATATAGACAGATGTTTATAACTGTCTAGTATGTGTTGTATAGTTGTATAAACTCTGATAAGTGTTGTATACTATGTAATAGTTTATGTTATTAATATAATTTATTCTTTCCGCTGTGAGATAGTTGTTGTTGTTTCTTTCTTCTCTTCTTTTCTATTTTCTACCCCTTTCTTTCTTATTAATGATGCGTCATTCTGTGGAATGAGTGGCGGGTCATTACACCGGAATTTAATAGATGTAACAATTTCGGCTATTTTAATAAGTATTTGTAAATAGACACTATTATAATATCATAGGATTTTTATAAAAAGTGTTTTAGCTATCGTAAGGTAAAAACCCGACATGTTTATTTGTGGCGTGGTCTTACGAGATGCTTTTGTTTTCAAAGGATTTTGAAACTTTAATAATCAATTGAGTGTGATTTTCTCACGTTGGTATTCCAGACTGACTCGGGTATTGTTTTATATGATGCTCGGGTCAGACCGAGTATTATAGGTTACAGGTTATGATGCTGTGGAGCTCAGGAGATGAGCTGGATGGCGAGACGTATCTCCCGTACTTGTTTATATATATATTCCGCTGTGTTGATTGTTGTACTCTGTTGTATTGAGGACATGATATGGTTATTGTCCAGTTGTATGTTAGGTGTTCTCTGGTGTATACTCTGATGCTATATTATATAAAACTGATATAGTTTTGATTTGTGTAAAGATCTGTTAATATATATTATATTTTATTCCGCTGCGATGGTTAGATTCTGATTTTGTTTTCTGTTTCTTCTTCTTCTACCTCTTCTTCTTTAACACAAATGGTTCGATTTTCCGGGCTGGAAAGTCGGGTCGTTACAGTGGTATCAGAGCTTAGGCTAGCGATAACCTTGGCTCTGGTGGGAATTTTGAGAGTATTAATAGATATGAGCGCGTATTTGTTAGTGAATATAAAATGGTTTTATATTGTGTTGGTTGATTTATTGAGTGGCATATGAACCTTCATCGGCACAGTCTGGACAACTGTATCGAAGGCGTTTCTAAACACTTGAATAGAATAGTTCGACACAGTATTGTTTTAAATAGGGTGAATGAAATAATTTTGCCCAAATTATTTTTATATATAAAAGGATAACTTTTGTAAATTATATATTTGGTTGCTTGGTTGTTAGAAAGCGATGATATTAGATTATTATCATCATTGTGTAAAAATTGAATCAGAAATTGGGAAAGAAGTATAACCAAAGATGAAAGAATAAATTTATATAACAAAATGGAATTTGAAATATAGACTATAAATGAAATTTACAAATTTGAAATAAACTTTATATACAAATGTGAATTACAAATGTGATTTATAATCAAATGAGATAAATTCATAAACAAATGAAATTTGTAAATGTGACTTATAACTTGAAATAAAATGTGATAGAATTCCAGAGTAATGTTTGGATATTAAGTTGAATGAATTTTGAATTTGAAGTTTTGGGAAAGGTTTAAATTCCTTTGGATTTAAAAATAGTTTTAAAGGTTTTGGGAAATAATGGTGATATTATTTCATGAATAGATTTGAAATTGAATTGAAATCTGGTGGGATTTGGGATTTAAAAATGTTTGAAATGTTTCCAAGTGATAAAAGCATTAAATTCTCTTTTGGTCGCTGGAAAATAATTTCGGTGATGACTGCAGCATCATCGATGTCTATTTTCGAGTTTCCAAAGAGAAATTGCTACCAAACTGTTTTAAATTGGAAGTGATTGTGAACTGGGTTGGTTTTGAAATTCAAAGGGAAAATTGGTTGGTAAAAGCAGATTGTTTTGGAAATTGGGATTTGAGGTGATATACCAGATATGTATGAGTTATTTATGGATTCAAAATGGTTTTGAAATAAAACCGGGCAATTGGATTCTGGGAATTCTATTTAAAATATAAATGTGGAAATTTAAATGAATCAACAACATAAAGTATAGAATGAAGTTGATTGAAATAAGAAGGGAATGAAAGTTTAATTATGGAATTATAATTATGAGATGAAAATAACTCAATGAGTAATATAAGTTGGTAGATAAAAGAATTAGAGTATATGAAGGTGAATAAAATATATTTGAATTTAACTTAAGATAAGTTAAATAAAATTGAGAATTGGAATTGAATTAAATGTAAATAAGTTGAAGTCGAATTGAATTGGATATAAAGGTAGTGTAAAATGCTTATAATTGTGGAAAGGAATTCATATTCTTAAGCTCTTAAGTGTAATAATTTGAAATTTGATTATAAAGATGGAAATGGACTTAAATGAATAGTCCTAGATCTTAAGTAAGTAAGTTAAAACTTATGAATAGAAATGAAATTGTAAGTCATAAATGGGAATTCATTTCTTTGAACCATTAAGAGTCATAATTTGAAATTGTAATTATCAAATGGAAACGACTAAGATGAGAAATCTTAATTTTTAAATAAATCCAAACTTGAATTATAGAATAAATTGAACTTAAGATAATTAAGTGAAGTGATATTTGGAATTAAAAAGCAAGTATTTAATTTTAACCAGCGGAGGAACTAATTTGATAATAAATTAGTTAATGAAATTGAATTGTGAGTTAATGGAATTGGATTAAAATAGTGATGGTTTGGATTGCGAATGGAATCCAAAAAAGTGAAAATAAATTGGAAATGACCTGGTTATTAATAAAATAATTCCAGATGAATTGAGTATGGAAAATAAAATTCATAATGATTGAGTGAATGAACCGCTTATATTAAATAAATAAATGGATGGAATTTGATTAAATAAGAATCAAATGAAAGATGGAAATAAAACTTTAAAGGGTTTGGTTAAAGGGAAAATAAACTTAAGTTATTGACTTAAGTAAATGTTGAATGGAAACTGAACTCAGCAGAGGAGTGGTTTAAATAAGTTGAGAAATAGTTATTGAATGAATTAACTTGGATTGTTTTCGAGTTAAATAAAATTCAATTTTTGGAAGTTGGAGATAAAGTGAATTTAAGAAGAAAAAAATTAGAAATGAAAATCTGAATGAAAATGTGAAATAAGTATTTATATTTGAAATGAAGTAGTAAATTGAAGTAAGTTGGAATTCATATGAAATTGGAATTCGATTTGAATATATACACTTCGGTGGTGAAGTAGTAAATAAATATAAGAAAATTTATATGAACTTAAGAATTGAAGAATGAAATTCTTAAGAAAATTGGTATTGGAAATATACTTAGTAATTTTGGATTGGAAAAATATATACTAAGTGAATAGTTGAATGAAGACTAAAACTGAAGTTGTGAAATGGGATAGTTGTGAATAAGGGGATAACAATCAAAAAAGGAATGTGAATAAGGAGAATTGATGAAATTGGTAATCAATTGGAATTTATACGTAAGATGTACGTATATTATTTTATTCGCATAGCTATTTGATCCGGATTCGAACACAGAATTTCGAGATAGATATACCGATCCGAATCAGGATTTTTCACTCGATTTTCGACGGCGAGCCTGGATATGGATTGTTGATTGATTCTGGATATTCTCTATCATAGTTTGTGGCTATGCAAGGAGAATAACGGTTTCTGATCAAGAAACCAGATCTGAGTCCGCACTAGGAAGTCGGGTGGACGATACTAGTTCGGAAGTGAAATTGTGTGATCGATTGAGCGATCGAATGTGATATTACGTACGGATGATATATGTGCATCGTACGGGCTTAAGTAAAACAAATGTTGGAAATTTGTAAAGGAAAGTATAAAATGACTTTGGGATTGTGATTGATATTATTGCTTAGTAGGATATACAGGTGTATAAAAGCAATGGATAAATTGGGATTTGTGATTTTAGAAGATAAAATTTAATGGCCCGACAAAAGGTATGTATTTAAATTTCTATATGAAATTTGATTGGGTTTTTGATACAGCCACTTGGCTTTTTGTTTTCTTTTTGAGATTGAGAGGCCATAGAGCCATTTTGTAGTTGTACCAAGCTAGCCGCGCAAAGGAGACGCTGGCAAAATTTTTCGGAAATTTAGGGAGTTAGAAAAATTTTGAGAAAATTTTGATAATTCAAAATTTGAATTCAAATTTAAATTTGAATTGATAAGTAGGTGATATGGGTTGAAACTTATGGATAAGTTGGGAAGTTAAAAGATGATTAGTGTATCATTAATAAAAGATTGTTCGAGTATTGTTAAAGCTGTTGAATTTGGGAAATAGTCAACGGGAATTGAATCATTTCTCCTAACTAGTAATTTCGGGGACGAAATTCTTTTAAGGGGGAGGAATGTGACGACCCGGAATTTTTGTATATTTGAAATGGGAATATTTAATTTATTTTAAATATCCGAAGGTTAAATTTTAACTTTAATTTCAAATATACAGTATTTAATTGGATAATTAATTATTGAATTTAATTACCAGGATAGGGTAAAATAGAGAATCCTGAGTTTTGAGCCTGTTAAAAATAGTTTAAAGGTTCAGAAAATTTATATTGTTAATATTGAAGGTAATGAAACTTTTAAAATTTGACTTAAAGGTGTTTGGGTTCAGATTTGAAATTTTATAGTTAAATTGAATTTAAAAATAGCCGTCCGAGGCACAGTCTTGGAATTCGACGAAACCAGTTCCATTGGGTCCGTAATATTGAATTATTATCGGATTTCAAATTTCGTATTGATCGGAGTTAGTATGTGCGTATACGATATAGACACGCTGAAAATTTAATTTAGTTAATCAAGCTTCTGGTATACGCCATCTTCCTGTTATTTAATCACATACTTTCCCAATTTTAAGCCGTTAAATCAACTATCAAAATGCTCGAACTAAACTAAAAGGAAAAAAAATATTAAGAGCAGAGGCTTCCTTCATAAGCAAATGAAAAAAAATCTATTGCCTTTCTTTTATCACTTCAGGAACGAGTTCCCCTTTCCGTCAATAAAAATCTACATAACAAAAAGAAAATATAAATGGTCGAGCTTCCTCTCAAGAATTCTTTCAAAAATCGGAAGCCATACTCTTTTCTTCTCTTCCAATTTCATGAATTCGAAAACCCCATTTCCCTTTTCCCTTCTGCATACGAATTCTTTTCGTTCGAAATAAAAATAAATGGCGGCAAAGGGGAAATCACGACTTGTGCTCGTTTCGATCGAGGGAGGTCGATTTTTCTCTATTTCGATTGGGATGAGCGGCGGTCTCTGGTAGGGTTTGGCGACTCGAGATCGAAGGTGAGCACGTGATCAATCCAGATCTTGTCGATGGGATTTTAGGGCTTCGATTGGGTCAGTGGGGACGCGGCGGGTGTTCGCGTGAACGTTGGGAGGGTCGGCCGAGTTGGTTGTCGAGTTCGAGTATGGCCATGGATATTTGGCTGCCGCTGTTCGATGCAAGGTTGATGGGGCAGGGTCGAGTTCGGTTTTGGGCTTAGCGTTGGCACGGCGACTCGAACTATGTCGCAGTCGAAGTCGAGATGGCATGGGCAGGCCTCATGTATCGTGCAGTAAGGTAATTTCTGTTTTAGTGTCAATTTAAGGTTAATGGTAGATTCAGCAGTGTTGTTTGAATTTAGTTTGATTTATACATAGATTAAAGAAAAAAATGAATGATAATGAAATGATAATAATGGAATTTGTGGGTGTAATTGTGAATTTGGGGATTTATCAAACCATTTTAGTCTGAAATCAATAATGGAAACATAAAAGAGAATTTTATTGCAGTAAGGTATTTAGTTAATTTTATTTATTATGTAGATATACAGGTTACATGGAATAAATACACACATATATTTATGAATAAGTGTTTAAATTTCCAGTGAGATATATATTTAACAATTATGTTTAACTTAATATATATATAGATTTGAAAAGAATTTTAAATTCATTGGGATTTAAAGTATATATAAGATTTTGAAAATATATAGGGATTTTTAAATGTTTGAGAATTTATAAAAGCAGAATTATTGAAATCTATAATTTATTTTTATTAGTAGTTTCGGAGGGAAAATGTATAGTTTAATTAAATTTTTAGTCAATTAAAATTATTATATGGAAATTGATTATTAAATAAATTCAAATATTAATAAATTGTATAATATTTATTCAAGGTTCGAAATCTGAACAGAAACAAGCTGGTCTGGAATGGAATTGCAAACAAATAAGAAAGGTGAGTTAATCTCACTCAGTTAAATTATAATTTAAATTTAATTGGTTAAATTTAAATATTGATGAATGATTGAATTGATTGATTTGATTGATATGGTATATAGTAGTATATACCAATATATATATATTGGCATATGTATATATTGGAGTTGATATTCCCGCATTGTATAGCGGATGAGACCCTATGCGCCGCATAATAGCGGATGATATTTTATAAAACCCATATACCGCGATATTCCACCTTGAAGTGGAATTGGTATTGTGCTAACATCTGTGGATGCAGGGAAATAGGTTGGAGGGATCCGACTGGATTCCTCAAGATATTTAATTTTGTTTAAATATTCTGTGATATGATTGTTGATATCCTGTGATGATTTATATTGGATAATCTGGTTGGATTGAATTTCCCAGTATAACGAGTTATCAAAAGCAATTGAATTGGATTTTTGGAAAGAAATAAAAGAATAAAATTTAAGTTAAGTAATTCTAGTGAATTCGAATAAATTAAATATGGAAAAGAAGAATTTTAAATAAACGGAGAATATTGAATTTAAAGGAAACTCATGTGATATTATTTAAAGGGATAAATAATTTATTTTAATTCAATGTTTAAATGTAATTAAAAAGAAAGAAAGAAATTGGGAAATCTGAAACTTGTGTTTAAAGATTTTAAATCATAATGAGAAATAAAATCTGGAAGTTGATGAATTTGGAAATAAATGGATTAAGTAAGGAAATTTATTTCAAAGTAAATTAAATTGGAGAATCCATTGTTAATTGATTTAAATACTTTGGGATTTGAAATTTAAAGAGAAATGAGATTTTGAAGATATAAACTGGGTTTATAAAGTGAAATGGAATATCAGAGGATATTTGAAATATAAATTCAAGGTGGGAATTTATAAAGGATGTGGATTTGGTTTAAAAATAAATGTTGATTTATTTTTAAAAGATGGGAATGAGAAGTGTATTTCTCTGGATAGCCAAGTACGTTTTCAAAGCAATTTTTAATATAAGTTAAAGGTTCTAATTGTGTTTTTTTAAAAGCATGTTTTAGAAAATTGATTTATTTCTAAATGTTAAGGCCTAAGTAAGTATTTTCAAAAATCTATTATTGTAGTAATTATATAAAAGTGATTTGCTATTATGTTTTAAAAGAGAAATTTAGTTTATATTTGTAAAGTGGTTTCATTTTAAATATTCCTTAAGTATATATTTTGTTAAGGTATTAAAGTAGTTTTTTTAAATTTCAATATTATAAAGTATATTTATAGTAAAGTGCTTTAAAATTATTTTTAAATCTAAAGTTTTGTACTTGGTGTTTCAGAGAAATAAATATTTGGGAAAATGTATTCCGTAAGCGGAAACTGTTTGAAATTGTTTTCAAAAGGAGTTGAAAATATAAATATATCTTGGAAAGATATTTGGGCAAATAAATAATGTGGGAAATTATTTATTGTGTGATGGTTGCTTGTGGATGTAAATTGATAGTTAAATAACCGACTATCAATATTGGCCAAATGCGTTGATCGTTTCGAAGAGACCGGGATCGAGTTTCCGTATACCGGGATTCTAGGTCTGGAGACTCGAATACCACTTCGATTCGGTTTGTACGTTTCGTGTAACGTGTTCGGAGTCGAAGATGGAGCAGTGAAGTGCAAGGGCTAGTCGCTACTAATCCTGAGGATATTTCCAAAATGGATGTAGTAGGAATAGTGCCTTCGGTTCCGTTCGAACCCGGGACGGACTTGTATGGACGAATGCTTTCGTGACATCGTCAGGTGGACGATGGGCATTCTAAGGGATATGTGCTATAAAGGTATCGTTTAGCCTCGAACCTCATCAACCGGGAATGACTAAAAATCAGGGGTTATGCAGCAAGGCTTCGTGGGTAGCACCCACTTGAGAGTAAGGTCATCCCTGTCTAGATGTCCCTTTTTATTTCGGCTTAGTGTTGCGGTTGCTGATCCCAACCGTGGGGTGATTTTACTTGGAATTATCCAGTAAGGGATGATTCCGGCTTTGTGTTGCAGGGGAGCGGGCGTACTCCTCGGTACTGTGACCTAGGCCACGTACTATGACAGGTGGTACCCCAGTGCCTAGTCATTCGTTGGAAATCCATTCTCCCTACGTGCCTTGTACGAGTTTTGTTTGTATTACCCACGTTGTGGCTAGTATGCCGGAATTTAATAGATGTAACAATTTCGGCTATTTTAATAAGTATTTGTAAATAGACACTATTATAATATCAGAGGATTTTTATAAAAAGTGTTTTAGCTATCGTAAGGTAAAAACCCGACATGTTTATTTGTGGCGTGGTCTTACGAGATGCTTTTGTTTTCAAAGGATTTTGAAACTTTAATAATCAATTGAGTGTGATTTTCTCACGCTGGTATTCCAGACTGACTCGGGTATTGTTTTATATGATGCTCGGGTCAGACCGAGTATTATAGGTTACAGGTTATGATGCTGTGGAGCTCAGGAGATGAGCTGGATGGCGAGACGTATCTCCCGTACTTGTTTATATATATATTCCGCTGTGTTAATTGTTGTACTCTGTTGTATTGAGGACATGATATGGTTATTGTCCAGTTGTATGTTAGGTGTTCTCTGGTGTATACTCTGATGCTATATTATATAAAACTGATATAGTTTTGATTTGTGTAAAGATCTGTTAATATATATTATATTTTATTCCGCTGCGATGGTTAGATTCTGATTTTGTTTTCTGTTTCTTCTTCTTCTACCTCTTCTTCTTTAACACAAATGGTTCGATTTTCCAGGCTGGAAAGTCGGGTCGTTACATTAATAGCATGGACAAGAGATCATTTAGTTTAAAACAAATTACTTAAACAAGAAAGTTAGTTAAAAATAAATAACCGACAGATTTTTAAAAGAAACTTTAAAATAAATAAACCTTCATTAAATCATAGTTTAAAACTAAATTAAACTTTAATTAATCTTAATTAAATCAAAATTAAATCATTAATAACCCTAATTTTATTTATAATTAAACTTTAATTAAATAACATTCATTTAAGAATTAAACCCTAATTAAGTAGATAATTAACCTTTAATTAAATAATAATTAATTAAATAACTAACTCTAATTAAATAATTAAATAAAATAAACTTGAGTAAATAAAAATTAGTTCCCTTAAACTCTAATTTTTTAACCTAATTACTTAATTAATTAAATAATAATTACCCTAATTAATAAATTAAATAAATAAATTATTAAATAATTAAAACTTAAACTTTTGACTTACTTAATTAATTTAAAATGAGTTTGCTAAAAAAATCCAAAGGAAAACAATTAAAACTTGAAATCGTGAAATTTTCCAAACTGCATCCATAGCGACTATCGTTATGAGCGCAGTTCGCTAGAATTGATTTATAGGTTAAAACACACTTTAACTCCAGCTACTATATATTTGAAAACACAAAGCTACAAGCGCAGTTCGCTAGAATTGATTTGTAGGTTAAAACTCACTTTAAATCTAGCAATTATATATTTGAAAACACAAATGGAAAAGTTTTGAAAAACTTAAAAACAAAGGTGAAAACTTGGAAAACATTTTCAAAATCCAAAACTTGACAAAAAGAGCTTTTGTTTTCAAGTCGGATTTCAATTCCTTTGCGATTTTTCAAGGTGCAAACTTCACAACATTTACATCACATACACGTGGCTTTGTTTTATAAATACACTACCATCATATCTAACCAACCATTCACATATCCGTATCCATATCCAATCATATCATTTTACATCTAAATCACAAAAACCATGTTCAACACAATATGGTCACATGTCGTCATCACAACATGACATTTCAATACAATCAACACTATAATTTCACAACACATAATTCAACGAAATCAAGTTATTTCTTTTCCAAGAACAAGAGTTTTACTCACCGAAATTTTATTAAATCAAGGCGACTTCTGCCAAAACTTAAAAACAACTTAGGATATTGCAAAATTTGAAACTTTTGGTTGCTCAAACACCTGAATGGGCTCATCCATGTGAACTTTGGGCTTGGCCTATTGTATGTAGGAATGGTCATGGGGTTTTGGTGTGGATGGGCTCATAACTTTGGAAGAGGAGGCGTTGTAGAAGATGTAGAAGTGATTTTGTGAATAAAAGAGGTGAGTTTTAGCAAAATGAAGTGGTTTTTTTCACTTTAAAAATTATAAAGAGGAAGTCATGGATGTTTGCTTAAGCATTTAGGAATTTTGAAATGAAGAGGAGGATTGTAAAAATAAGAATATGAAAAAGTAGTGGCATGTATAGGTTTAAGAAATTATTAAAAAATATGTAACTACTTGAATATAATATGCATACATGCATGCATCACCACTCTCTACCCCTCATCATCTCCGTCCACTACATGTACCCCCCCTTGCAAGTGTATTTTTATATATGATATGTATATATATTTTTACTAAATAAAATCTTCCTTTAACTTACATGTTTATATACTTAAGTGAGCTAATATATACATGCATATGTACATGTACACACCATGTTAAAATGGTTTATAAAGTGTGCATGTGTGTTTACAATAGTGTTATGACATTTTAGATAACTTTTAATTGATGAAAAATCAATATTTCAAAAAATAATTTCCCATCACATTTTCTATCTCTTTATGAACTATACATATTGGTAAACAAATTTTTGAAATGATTTTATCATCATCGGTTATTATTTAAAATAGTTTTATTTATTAATAAAAATACATTTATTTATTATTTAAAAATATAATTAAATATTCATTTAAATAGTGATTAAACTCTGGGTCGTTACACTCTCCCCCCCTTTAAAAGAATTTCATCCCAAAATTAGCAAACAAGGAGATAATTCAAACTACGCAAAATGTTATATATTTATATCATAAATCACATACAAAGACATGCATTAAACATCCATAGCAACAAACATACACGATACATACAACCTACAACTACATATCCTAACACCAACTCAGGATAGGCCTCTTTTATACGATCCACGGTCTCCCAAGTGCTGTCTTTTGGATCCTCACTCCACTGAATCTTGACTAGTCGCACCACCTTGTTATGCAACCTCTTTTCATCCTGATCCACAACATAAATTGGATGTCCAATCAATGTCAAGTCCAATTCTATCTCCAATTCCTCTTGAATCGATAGCTCCATAATCAAAGATGGGTCGTGAACATATTTTCTCAAATGGAACACGTGGAATAAATTATGAACACTCGTCAATCTCTTTGGAAACTCGACCCTATAAGCAAGCGATCGTATCCTCTTCGGAATAAGAAAGGGTCCAACATACCTTGGAACTGACTTAACTGCTTTCCCAAATCTAACAACTCCTCTTATTGGTGAAATCTTTACGAACACCAAGTCTCCAACCACAAATTCCAAATCCATTCGCCTCCTATCAGCATAACTCTTTTGGCGATCTTGGGCCTCCTTCATTCTTTTCTTAATCACCGCAACTTTTTTGGTAGCCTCTCGGGTCATGTCCGATCCAAGTACTAATCTACCCCCGTCTCAACCAAACTTGCTGGTGACTTGCATGGTCTTCCATATAGGGCTTCATATGGTGTCGTACCAATGCTTGCTTAGAAGCTATTGTTATAAGAGAACTCAACTAAATGAAAAAGATCCTCCAATAATCCACCAAAATCCAGAATACATGCTCTCAAGAGATTCTCTAGAATCTGATTCAATCACTCTGTCTATCCATCTGTTTGGGGTTGGTATGCTGTGCTTAAGCTCAACTTTATTCCTAGAGTTGTCTACAATGCCTACCAAAATTGACTAGTAAATATAGGGTCTCATCGCTTACAATACTTACAGGAACTCCATGAAACCTGACTATCTCTCTCATAAAAATTTATGCTAAAGAAGCAGCGGTCCTTGCTGGTCTCACTTGAATAAAAAGCGCGCTCTTCATTAGCCGATCCACGATAACCCACACTCCTTTATTTCCTTTTCTGGTTCTAGGTAAACCATCGATAAAATCCATTGAGAACATTTCCCACTTCCAATTAGGTATCTCCAAGGGTTGTAATAATCCGATTGTCTTCTAATGATCATCTTTGATTTGTTGATAGCACGAACACCTGATAACAAAGATAGATATATCTCTCTTTATTCCCTTCCACCAAAACATCTGATTCATGTCCTTATGCATCTTTGAGACAGCTGGATGGATACTCAACTTAGAATAATGGCATTCTGACAAAACTCCTGCCTAAAATCGTTGACATTCGGTACACAGATTCATCCATTCATCCTCAAAACTCTTCGGTTATCAATCCTAAAACTTGTACACTACCCCACCTTAACATTCCTGATGATCGCCACTAAGCTTTTGTCCTCTCTTTACTTGCTCGCTATTCTTTCTAGGAGAGTTAGGGTAACTTCCAAATGGCAAACTCAAGGCATCCGCCACTACATTAGACTTTCCCGACATATATAGAATATCCAAGTCATAAGGCATTAGAAACTCTAACAACCTCTGTTGCCTTAGGTTCAAATCCTTCTGAGTAAAAAGATACTTCAGGGATTTATGGTCCATGAAGAGCTCAAATTTTTTACCTAATTAAAGAAAGAAAGCTTACTCCTAAAATCTCTAAAGATTAATAAGAAACTAAGTGGAATAGAAGGATCCTTACCCAGCAAGTAGTGTCTCCACATTTTCAATGTAAAGACACTCAACAGCTAGCATCTCCAGGTCATGCGTATCATAGTTCTTCTCGTGAGGCTTCAACTGCCTACTTGCATACAAAATCACTCAACCATGCTGCGTCAAAACAACACTTGGTCTTACTCCACAAGCATCTGCGTAAATCGTGAATCCACTATTTCCATCTGAAACAGCCAAAACTGGTGCACTGGTCAATCTCTTCTTCAATTCCAGAAATGCATCTGCACACTTTAGAGTCCATACAAACTTCTCCTCCTTCTTAGTCAGCTTAGTCAAATGGGAGAAAATCTTAGAATAATCTTAAACAAACCTTCTATAGTATCCAGCCAAACCTAAGAAACTGCGAACCTCGGTAGGAGTCCGCGGTCGCTTCCATTCTTGTAAAGCTTCCACTTTCGCTGGATCTATTGAAATACCTTCTTCGGTCACGATATGTCCTAAAAATCTTACCTTCGATTTCCAAAAATTGCACTTAGAAAATTTCCCCTTAAGGACATATCTCCTTAATGTTTCCAACACCACTTCCAAATGATGTTTATGCTCCTCCTCAGATTTGGAGTAGATAAGGATGTCATCGATGAAAACTAACACAAACTTATTTAGATCATCTCGGAAAACATGGTTCATGTGGTCTACAAAATATGCAAGATCACTGGTTAGCCCGAAAAGCATGACCAATCACTCAAAGAAACAGCAAGGGCCCCTAAATGCACTTAAGGGTATACTGTCTTCAGCAACCCTCAACTTATGGAATCTAGTTGCTAGATCCATCTGAGAAAATACCGTAGCTCCATGAAATTGATCAAAAAGATCATCGATGTGGGGTAAGGGATACTTGTTCCTAATGGTCAGCTTATTTAACTCCCTATAACCCATGCACAACCTTAAAGATCCATCAGACTTAGCTGCAAACAACACAACATACCCTTAACTCGAATGACTGGGTCTAATCAATCCTCTCTTTAACAAGTCCTGGGTTTGACTTATCTACTCCTCACTCTCCCTTGAAGTCATCCTTCACTTAGGTTGAACCACAGGCCTTGCACAAGGGACTAAATCAATGCGGAACTCTATCTCTCAGTGTAGGGGTAAACTTTTAACCTCTTCGAATACGTTGAGAAAATTCTTAACAACTTCAATATACCCTATATTTTCTTAGGATGCCTCTAGGGCATACAAGAAACTACACATATTGATACAGGGTTCCTTATATGGTACTGTAACATCCTCCTACTTGGAGGCCCAAAACTAACGGCTACGGATGCTGCACTCATCCATAGTTGTTAATCCTCGGCGACCAAATATGGCAATGTTAGATACATTGATAAACAGAAACACATGAATATGGAAAAAAAAGTTTAAAACATCAAACAAGATCCACATTCCATTTCAAAATATTTAAAATTCTTTACATAATACTACAATCATTACTACGTTCAGAGAAAATATATTTATTACAGCATACGCCAAGAGCGACATATGAAGATGCCCCCTTGGATGATCAAAGTATATATAGGAAATTTAACAACTTTGCTTTTACAAACAACATAGCAAAATCAAAATAAAAGTAAACTCTAGATAGCTATCATGCTTCCTGCATGTCTCCGGAAGCTTTATTCATCTAAAGAGGTACCTGAAAACCTCAACTCTCAAACACTCATAATCAATTGAGTACCCGAGAGTTCAAGGGGAAAACATAAACTTCAAGTCGGACATAAAGACTCGTATGAATAATAATCTACCATCTCGAACCATTTATATATCTAATGAGACCACGCCTCTTAGCGGAACGGGTTTTTCCCTCACTAGTATCTTAAAACCTTTATAAAATCATGTACTATGCTCATGCCTCCACAATGGTTAAAACAATTCAAAACAATATGATATTATGATATGCAAAACAAGTGAATCAATTCTGGATTACCCATCCCCATTCATTTTGATGATCTGTCGCAGTTATAGTTTCAGGATTTACTATTAACCTAATAGTTTTCAAGGGCTGACTAATAAGTGGTTAAATGTTTATGGATTCCCTATCCTATTTCATAGTTTTCATGGGCTTACTATGAACCAATTGGCCCCTGCCAATATCTTTATTGTTTCATTGGTTCTCCTTTAACCTATTGGTAACTCCAATATCCTTTTCTTATCCTAGTTTTCATGGGTTGACTAGGAACCTATTGACGTCTGTCAATACCTTAATATGAATATAGTTTTCATGGGCTAACTACAAACCTACTGGCCCCTACTAGTATCAAATCATTATTTTCATGGGTTTACTATGAACTTATCTTTTATACATAGTTTTCATGGGCTAACTGTGAACTTATCTTTCTGACATCTTCATTTATACATAGTTTTCATGGGCTAATTATGAACTTATTGGTCCCTGCCAATATCTTTTCGTATACATAGTTTTCATGGGCTTACTGTGAACCTATTTGCCCATGCCAATATCTTCCTTCAATATTTTAGCATCCTATATTCTGGTCTTCCTGACCTCCTGGATGCAATTCAACTCATTCAGGAGTTAACTTAATTTATATTCACTACTAGGTCAACCTAGCTAGTTATTATGGCCTTTCCCAAAATACAGTTATGGGTCTAAATACAATGTGAATATATACATATATGAAGAAGCAAACACAATAACTTGGTTAATCCATTTAACCTTTTAATCAAATAAAACTTCTTCAAAATTTCCTTTTCAAAACACTTTATTTATTTATGCCATGGTTTTCCTTTAAAATGTGATTGGGTTATTTGTTTTGAAAAACTAAGGCTTTTAAAACCTTCAAAACTTAGCTTTCGACCTCACTGGATAACCTCCTTCGAAAGCATATAAATCTCATTTCAAAAAAGTAGGCCTCTGCCTTTCAAAATACTCTAAACCTCCCTTTCGAAAACTTTCGAATGTAATAAAGTATTACTTATTAACTCTTAGAAGTATAGCTTCAAAATCATTGAAAGTACCCCTTTCGAAACCTTTGAAAGTACCCTTTCGAAAACTTTTGAAGTATCCCTTTCGAAACCATTGAAAGTCCCTCTTTCGAAACCTTTGGGTAAATATTTAAAAATATCATTTGGGTCAAAATGAACATAAACGAAAGTATCTCTTTCGAAACATCATATAAAAGTATTGGGGAAAATTTGATGGCGTTGGCACCATCGCTTTCAAAAGCTTCAAAACATTTAAGCCAAAACACTGAAGGATAGCATCGAAACCCCCTTTCGAAGCCATTGCCTTCGAAACCCTTGATCCCTTATGAAAGAAGTTAGGAAGTGGCTTAGTATAAGTTTAAAACAAAAACTACCCTTTGAAAGCATTGATGACTTCAATACACTAGAAAGGCAAAAGAACAACGGTTGGGTTTCGACTTGGTCGGAACCATCATTTTCGAAAGTATTCTTTTATAAACAAGGTTCTCACTCGAAAGCTCTACTTCAAACAAAAAAGGCAACAAAAAGTTCAAAAGCAACTGGGTATCGACTTGGTCGAAAGCACCCTTCAAAACAATGCAGGCACATATCTTTTAAAAGTAAACAATTGTTTCGTCTCTATCGAAAGCAATGCTTTCGACACCCTGCCTTCCACACTTCATCAATCCACTTCGTACCAATCCCATTGATACCATGTAGATTGGTTTCGCCTTAATAGGTTGGTCTCGACTAAGATGAAGCAGAGGAATTGGAGTCGAAAGGCGCTTCTAAAGGAGGCGGAACCAACTTTTCTCGGTAAAAACTGATTAATGCTAATTAAAGCAAATACTTTCTAACTAACCTGCCACGTGTAAACATATGATTGGTTGCCTTAACTTTTCAAATTCTTTACCAAAATAACTGCCATTTAATTTCAGATCTAAGCCCAGGTTAATTAAGCAAATAAGCTCTTCCATTAAGCAAAATTAATATTGCAAATAAGTCCTTCTAAAATAATTTAATTTCCATAGCAAATCACTTAGGAAAAGTCCCCAAAAATTACAGAAATTCACTTTAATCATGTTATCTAACATACAAAAATTCTAGACCCAACTTCTCCCTGAAATAATCAAAATTAAATTTAAACCCAATTTTATCATATTTTCTTTTGAAAATTCATAATAATCTTTCCATGGCTTGGAAAATTATCAAAATTGAAACCCAACTCCAAAATCATGTTTTACATAACATAAAACTTTTCCATGGCATTCAAAGATCATTTCAATCGATTTTTCCCTAAAACCGCATAAATTCTCACTTAAACAATCTTGTTTAAATTAAACAAATTATAATTCAAGCATATCATCATCCAAATCATCATAAAAACGAATTTTGTAACAACCCATAATTTTAACAAATATTTTAAATTTATTATATGATGAAACTTTGATTATTAAATCATTTTAAATTGAAATATTGGAATTTAACAATATAATTTTTGATTTTGTTTGTAATTTAATTTCCAAATATAATAAAAAGAATGATTTTTTGAAAATTTTATATTTTGGTCAACTTTGGTCAAACTTTGACTTTCAGTTGAAATTTTTAAATGTGAATTTTAAATTTCTAACTTTTTCTTTTAAAATGTATTTAATTCTGATATTTGTTCTGCTTTTCGTTTCGGAAAATTCTGTTTTAAAACTTTTTAAAATTTATAAAATTCAGCGTTTTACACGCAATTATTTTCAATATTTTATTTGTTATTTTCTATTTCTATTTTCTATTTTTCATTCTCTATTTATATTTTATTTGGATTTGTGAGTTTGTTTTGATAAATGGGCTTGGAAATTTCAAAAGGCACAAGTTTCTTTTCCTTTAATAAAAGTGCCTCTTCATTTTTCTAGCCGTTCAAAACTCTACCCTAGCCATTCAATTCTTTCATTTTTCATGTACAAAACTTCTCAAATCCATCTCATCTCATTTGCGTTCTCCTGATAAGAAATTTTCATAAGTTCCATGGCCTCCTCTTCTTTATTCTCTTTCTCTTTTGTTCTTTCCCTTCTATTGCAAGCTATGCTTGGCCTCACCATCATCCACCCCTTTGCCGACCACCACCTCCTCCTTGACCACCACCTTCCACAGCCAGCACCACCGTCATCTCTGACCTGACATGGCCGTGACTTGCCTTGACCAAATCATCACAAGATTGCCTTGCAAAAACCCTAGCCTAGCCTATACATCAACACCTTTCCTCCTTGTAGTCTCGGCCACCACCACCTATGCCTCCTCCTCCAGCCACGACATGACTTGACATGACCACTGTCGCACCTTCAGATGATGACTAGATCTGCACCATGCCTTGAACCACCCCAGGCCGAGCCAAATTGCCTAGGGCCGAACCAAGAAGCCAATGACCTTTCACATTTCCATGCCTCTTTGCCTTCACAACTCCTACCTTTTCACCTACCCTTGTTTTGCCTTCTTTTTGTTGACAATTGGCTGTGAGTTTCAAGCAGCAACCAGGCTTGGCCGGGTCTATAGTGATGTGGTTTAGCCTATTTCATATGTGGCCGAACCACTTGCAATTGTCAAAGCATCCTTTTCCACTTGTTCTTTCTTTTGCTTTGTTAATTCTTCCATTCTTTTGTGACTTAATATATACTTATATTTGTTTTATTTTATCTGTTTGCAAGATCTACACCTTGGCTCATCATCTTCTCCTTGAATCTAGTCGTGCTTTGCGGAGTTTGAATTGTGTTTTGAATTGTCGTCTCTAGCTTTCAAAGGTGAGTTTATCACTCTTGACAAAATTGTACTTATATAAATGTGAAACAATGTCACTTGAATTGTAGTAGTTGATATGCTATGTTATATGTTCACATCTGCCTGTTATCTGACATTTTATAATGATATAACCTGTTTATATACCTGTTACTTCACCTGACATCATATGATATGCTATATTGTTTATTTTATTTTCTATTTCTCACACTGTAAGTTCCCTTTCACTATGGGTTGAAATGATACATACCCGAACGGATTTTAGAATAAGGGAAGATCGTTATGAGCTGAAATGATAGGCTCAAGCGATTTTCATTTTTATTTGACTTGGGATTGCGGGTTAGAAATGATAAAACTCGGAATTTTAATTTATTACGGATTGAAATGATATATTATCTGTATCACTTGATCTAGGTTAGAAAATATGATACCGACCCGTGGTTAAATTTTAAAATGATTTTTCTAAATTTTTTAAGTATTAAAAAAATATGGATTTTTAACTTAAATTGGATTTAAATGATTTAAATAGTGATTTCCTAAAAGTTAAAATTTTATAAGTTGATAAATGGTTTAAATTGTAATTTAAAATTTGATTTAACTTAATAATTGAAATTTGATTAAAAATGGGATTTTAGAAATTATTAAGTATTTTAAAATGTAAAAATGTAATTTTGACTTAAATTGGATTTAAATGATTTAAACAGTCATTTCCTGAAAGTTAAAATTTTATAAGTTGATAAATGGTTTAAATTGTAATTTAAAATTTGATTTAACTTAATAATCGAAATTTGAATTAAAATGGAAATTTTAAGCTTAACTTAGTAATTAAAATATTTATTTATTGAAATGGATGCCTTTTAAAGTAAAAGAAAATATCAAGTTATTTGCTAAAAAAAAGTTAAGCAACTTATAGTGAATTTTGACTTAATGTAAATGAATTATAATTTAATTGGATATTTATTAATAAAATGTTATTTTATTAAATTTATAAGTTAAATGATATCCTGATAAATAATTTGGAAAAGTGGAATAAGTTTGATAAGTTAAAAATGATAAAAGTGGAAGATATATTGTTTAAAAAATGAATAAGTTTGATAAGTTAAAAATAATTCCAGAAATGCTGTGGTTTTAGTGTATTGATTTTCAAATCTACCACTGTCTCTACAGCAGCAGTTTATAAGTGTTGCTGTTTCCAACAATGAACTATTTCAAATTACCATAGTATCTACAGCAGCAGTTTATAAGTGCTACTGTTTATGAATTGTGTTGTTTTTCGAAATTTACCACTATACTTACAGCAGCATTTTCTAAGTGCTGCGAATGTTGAAAATACAATGTTTTGGATTATTACAATTGAATAAACGAGCTTCGGAAAATATTGAAATTTTGGGAATTGAATATTTGATTTGAAAGTATAATGACTTCATTTTTAAATGGTTTAAATGAATTGTTTTGATTTGAAATATAAACCATTTTGAAATTTATAACCACGGGTTATAATAACGGTTGGATGTTATAAAGTGTGGCTAGAGGTGGGCAATTGCTGCAGCTTTGCGCTACCCTAGTCACATTAACACTATTATTTTGTACAGTTTGCTTTACTTTAGACATTACTATGATAGCGTTCATTACTACGTAATAGATGGTTTAACGGATCCTTAAAGGATGGGCGATCCCAGGCGTCCTTTAAGTTACTTGTGCATTTCTATTACAGTTCACTTGAGTCGGTTTACATTGTATAAGTATGTATGTCTGACTCGAGTGTTTTGTGTTCTGCTTTACGCTCGGGTCAGCCTGAGTATCACAACTCTGATTCACCTTTTGGAGCTAGAGATTTGCTGGAGCTTATTTATCTATCTGTCATCTATTTCCATTTCGGTTATTTCCTATTCAGCTGTGTTTATGTATTAGTGACTTATGTATTCAGACTTCTGTTGTATTTGCTTTTCAGACTATGATATTTTGTATATGTTTTGAGATTATTTATAGTAGCTTCATGAACTACTATGGTATTTTATTTCCGCTGCGAGTTATTCTGATATTCTGTGTCTGTGATTCTGTGTTTGATTTTATTTGCTCCAAATTTTCTTAACAATCCACTGTTTTGAAGTATTCGAGTCCGACATGTGTGGATTTATTGTCGATTTGAATGGTCCAAAATAGTGGGATGTTACAAATTTTATCTTAAATCTGAAAACATATGATCATAAACAAAATAGAGATGGTATAAATTATTATTCACCTTAATTAGGATAAGGAGATAGGATTGAGATTGAGATTTATTCCCTTAGCTTTAATCCTTAGCTTTATTTTGATTTCTCTTCTCTTTTCTTCATAGCAATGGCCGGCTCCTCTATACATTTATGTTCTGTTTTTGAAAAATGATGTGAATGGAAAACGTGTATGGTGTAGGGAACGAGAATATATATAAGAGTAAGGGGTTATGTGCGGCTAATTCCCATTATGCCCTTATGTAGATTAATTAACTTATAACCCATTCTTAAGCCCATTTAAATAGTTAATTGAGCACGGCCTTAATTTATTTTCATATATCAGTCCCCTTTTCACTTAAAATTTACATTATTCTATTTAATTTATCTAATTAAATCTTTTGAATATTGTTATCAAAAATTAGGGGTGCTACAGGTTCTTTAGTAATTCTTCCCAATTTGGTTCATAATGATACAGTTCTTTCATTACAATCTAAAATAGCTCCATATTTCGATAACCAATCCATACCAAGAATAATATCAAATCTTTTAAAATCTAAAACATACGGATTGCATGAAAAGTGATGAGAAATGTAGGAAATTGGCACATTCTCACAAATCATACTCAAATGGGTTACCCTACCTATGGGGTTAGATACACACATAGAGTTTTCTACAATAATCGGAATAAGATGATATTTATCTACTGATTCTAAAGAGATAAAACTATAAGAGGCACCAGTATCAAATATTGCTCGAACAAAAATACCATTAATCAGTAAGGTACCTTCAAGGACGCTTTTTCCCTTTACAACCGTTGAAGTCGACGGTTCATTCTTAATGGCGTACACCTTGGGCTGTTGTACGTTCTTAATGAGTTGTCAGTCCTTTACCATATGCCCGGGCTGATGGCATTTAAAACAGAGTCTTCTGGACCATCGGAGAAATGGGTCCACCTTGCTGCTTTAGAGCTTCACGATTGGGCAGTACCTAGCAATATGTCCTTTCGGCTTGCAAGTATAACAACCACTATCCTTAGGCTTTCCTCCTTGACCTTCTCCCTGTTTTCATTTTCCTTGCTTCTTCCAATTTGGATTGAACTTCCTCTTGTTAGAACCGTTTCCACCGGTATTTCCACAAGGTGCTACTAGAGTAGGCTTCTTCTTTTTCAAGACCTCGTACCTCAGAGCCATATCAACTAAATCCACAAAGTACCTTTATCATGAGCAGTCATTCTCTCACGATACTCTTCTCTTATACCCAAAACAAACATCTTAGTCTTCTTTAATGGGGTGTTGATCAATTCCGGTCCGAAACAAGATAGCTCGTTGAACTTCGTCTCGTAATCTTCTACAGATAGATGCCACTGCTTCAGGTCCATGAAGTTCTTGTACATCTGGTCCTTCCTGCTCTTGGCAAGAATGGGTCCTCAAAAACATCTTTAAATCGGGCCTATGAAAACTCTTCTTTTGGAATATTTGCAATAAGGGTGTCAAACCAAGCTGCTGCTCCCTCTTGCAGTTGTCATGCCGCTAAGAACCTTTTCTGTTCATCGGATAAACCAAGACCTTTAAAAATCTTTTCGTAAGATTGCAACCACGCTTGCACTTTCATGATAGACTCGGTTCCTTTAAATGGTTTCCCTCCGAGGTTGGTATAGTCCTTGCATAAGGTTGCGAAATTCACTCTTGGCTGCTCTAGCGCTGACTCTTTGGCAATCCAAACTCCTGCAGGATTTGGGGTTCGACCATTTGTAGTCGTAGTGTTATCTGTTCCCCTACCTCGTCTACCTCTGTTACACTTGTCTCACTACCTGGATACGATAAGATAATTCTTAGAATACTTGGACGAGATACATTTTGAAAGAAGGGTACTAATCAAACCTATCAAGCTGATCTATCTAACAGAGATATACATACATATATATATATATATATATATATATCTGTGTGTGTGTGTATACGAATAAAAATTACAAATACGCACTCTTGAAGTTGACCCTAACCCAAAGCCTTGGAGTTCGCTCAACCTATGCTCTGATAACAAAAATGTAACGACCGCCTTTCTTGCATCGAAAAACGAGCCAGTAAGGGTAGGAGAAAAAGAAAGATAAGAAGAAACTACACAACCACACAATCTCACCTCGAATCAGAACAACATATAATATATAACATAGGATATTACATAGTCATTTCCATAGTAATAATACAATAGAGTTAATACATTACAATCTTCAACTGGTAGTTATAACTACGCGCCCGTACAAAAGTACATAGATCATACATAAACACAATGAAATAAGGCAATAACTAGTTAATGGTGAAGCCACCTGCTCCAACTCCTTCAAAATACTTCTGTAAGAAACCTGGATCACTTGGCTACTCATACAAATTAAATAACTAAGAGTTTTAGGAAAAGAACTCCAGGTCAGACATGGACCTGGTGTGAGTAAACTCAAAAAAAAATTTACTTTTATAAAACGCTTTGAAAATCAAAGATATCTCGTAAGACCACGCCGCACATAAACATGGATGGGTTTTTACCTTACGATAACCAAAACACTTTATATAGAAATCCAGTGATATTAGCATAATTTCTAGGGTTTCAAGTAAGTAATTCACATAGCCGAAATTGTTACATTAATTAAATTTTAGCATAATAGCTATACAACTGAGATCGAATGCACTTATTGAGAAATGGATTCCATACAATGATTGGACTACTGGGGTACCGCCCATCACAGTGCATATTTAGATAAAATAACACCAAGGACCTCACTTGGATCCCCTGCCAACACAAGACCAGCCTACCCCTTGTTGGATAGTACCGAATAAGATCACCCCTCGGTTGGGATCAGCAATCATACCGAAGCATGCATGAGTTGATAGTAAGGACTATAGATAGGGATGACCTTACCCTAATAGGAGTGACCCACTTAGCCTTGCTACATCTCCCATGTTTTAGTCGTTCCTAATTGGTGAAGGCTGAGGCTACATTTACCTTTATTATAGCATTAACACTTAGAATGTTAACATTACCTTCCAGATGTTGAAATAATGTCAGCATTCATCCATACTAGTCGTTTAGGAGATAAATGAACCAAAGGCACTATTTCCACTACACCCGTTTTGGAATCACCCTAAGGGTTAGTAGCAAATTGCCCAAGCACTTCAAAGTCTTTATCTTGGACCTTGCCATTACTATTTTAAATTTGAACGCTTCCATTGGTTCGAAGTGGCTTTTAGATAAAAACTAATATCTGATCCCAGTCTCTCCAAATCAATGTTGGATAATTTAAAAGGGTCAAGTTGTTTTATAGTAGACCATCCCACTATCAGGGTGTAAAAATTTACATATGAACATACATTCTATATGCTTAGATTATCGTGACCCACTTATCGAAATTAACCCCCTTGTATTCATCACGTTCCTGAAGTGCGGTATTTATAATAACTACAAGTCGACTTACTTTCAATAAAACGCATCATCGTTTTATTACAACTACTTTAATTCATTTGGCTACTTAATAGCATAGATAAGAGATCCTTTAGTTTAAAACAATTTACTTAAACTGGAAAGTTGGTTACAAATAAATAACCAAAGAGTTTTAAAAGAAAACTTAAAATAAATAAACATTGATTAAATCATAGTTAAAACTCAATTAAACTTTAATTAATCTTAGTTAAATCAAAATTGAATCATTATTAATCCTAATTTTATCTGTAATTAAACTTTTAACTAAACTTTAGTTAAATAACATTCATTTAAGAATTAAACCCAAATTAAGTAGATAATTAACCTTTAATTAAATAATAATTAGTCAAATAATTAACTCTAATTAAATAATTAAACAAAATAAACTTGATCAAATAAAAATTAGTTCACTTTTATCTTAATTAGTCACTATCTAAAACTTCATTAAAAATATTTAACATAGTTAATAATTTTCTTAAACTCTAATTATTGTACCTAATTACTTAATTAATTAATTAATTAATAATTTCCCTAATTAATAAATTAAATAAATATATTATTAGATAATTAAAACTTAAACTTTTGACTCACTTAATTAATTCAAAATGAGTTTTCAAAAACAATCCAAAGGAAAACACTTAAAACTTGAAATCGTGAAATTTTTCGAACTTCATCCATAGCAATTATCGCTATGAGCGCAGTTCGCTAGGATTGATTTCTAGGTGAAAAATCACTTTAACTCTAGCTACTATATATTTGAAAATACAAATGGAAAAGTTTTGAAAAACTTAAAAACAAAGGTGAAAACATGGAAAACGTTTTCAAAATCCAAAACTAGAAAGAAAAAAAGAGCTTTTGCTTTCAAATCGGATCTCAAGTCCTTTGCGACTTTTCAATGTGCTAACTTCATAACATTTATATCACATACACTTAGTTTTTTTTTCATAAACACACTACCATCATATCATAACCAACCATTCACATATCTATATCCAAACATATCATTTTACATCCAAATCACAAAAATCCAAGTTCAACATATGATCACATGCCATCATCACAACATGATATTTCAACACAATCAACATTATAATTTCACAACACATAGTTAATCAAAATCAAGTTATTTCTTTTCCAAAAACAAGAGTTTTACTCACCGAAACTTTATTAAATCAAGGCAAACTTTTGCCAGCACTTGAAAACAACTTAGGATGTTGCAAAATTTGAAACTTTTGGTTGCTCGAACTCCTAAATGAGCTCAATCATGTGAGCTTTGGCTCGGCCTCGTGTATGTAGGGCATGGCCATGAGGTTTTGGCATGGATGGGCTTGTAACTTTCCAAGAGGAGGTGTTGTAGAAGATGTAGAAGTGATTGTGTGACTTAAAGAGGAGACTTTTTACAAAGTGAAGTGGTTTTTTCTCACTTTAAAAATTATGAAGAGGAAGCCATGGATGTTTTCTTAAGCTTTTAGGAATTTTGAAATGAAGAGGACTGTAAAAATGAGAACATAAAAGAGTAGTGGTATATGTAGGCTTAGCAAATTAATTAAAAATATGCAAGTGCTTGAATATAATTTTCATGCATGCATGCATCACCACTCCCTCCCCCTCATCATTTCCATCCACTACATGTAACCCCCCCTCTCATGCAACTATTTATGCCATGCTCTTGTACTTGAGTTGAAAAAGTGTATTTCTATATATGTTATGTATATATATTTTTACTAAATAAAATCTTCTTTTAACTTATATGATTATATACTTAAGTGAGCTAATATGTAGATGCATATGTACACGTACACACCATGTTAAAATGGTTTATAAAGTGTGAATGTGTGTTTGCAATAGTGTTATGAAATTTTAGATAACTTTTAATTGATGAAAAATCAATATTTCAAAAAATAATTTCCAGTCACATTTTCTATCTCTTTATGAACTATACATATTGGTGAACAAATTTTAAAACAATTTTATCATCATTAATTATTATTTAAAATAGTTTTATTTGTTAATAAAAATCCATTTATTTATTATTTAAAAATATAACTAAATATTCATTTGAATAGCGATTAAATTCTAGGTCGTTATGTCTCACTTCCATAAAATATTGATCAAAGTTTATATTTGAAAACGTTATTTTACTTAATTGAAGGCCTATGTTTCAATAAGAAAATAATAAATAACATTTTAAAAATGATGAATTCTCTACGTAATTGCTACACAACATAGGAAACTTCATTTTAAACTTCATTATGTTATTTGCAGTATAATCCAAACTCAAATGAATCAAATTGTAGTTGTATGGTCACCACCCTTTTAACTAATTTCATTGGATATTAACTTTAAGAAGAGTGATTTGGACATACCAACATAAACTTGAAGACGTTCCAAAATCAATGAGTAAATATGTACAATTGAAAGTATAATATTTATTAAATAATATGTTGAACGTCTGGTCATACTCAAATACAATGGAAGCACAACATATTTTCTAATAAACCAAATATTAGCAAATAGAAATAGAGAAAAACAAAATACAAATCTCTTTAATTCATGAAATAAAGCAAAATTACAATAAAGTAGGAAAGATGATAAAATACTATTATTTAGTACATATTATAGTCTGACGTAACTATAACTTGACATTTTTAAACATGAAATAAATACCTTGTTCTTTTAAATAATCCAAAATCAATGCAACAACATTTAAGTTAACATAAAAAATTAAAATCCAACCACTTATATAGAAAATCAAGGTCATCTAAAATGTAGTATCTATTTGGTAAAGAAATATTAGACCATTGATTGTAGTAATATACAACATGAATGAAAGAAAATGAGAATTTAAATAAAACTCTAGAATGTAACTACAACATAAAGCAAAAAAACAATAGAACACTTCCGAAGATCAAGTAAAAAGAAAATGGAAACATATTATTGAATAAGTTGTAGATGTAGCAGAAATAAGATTCAAAAGTATACCCTTCACGTTTTAAATATCCAATCACAAAACTAAAGTGGAAGCAAAGAAAATTGGAGATGAAAAACCATAATTTTTAGGAATGGTGAATGATTGTATTTACCTACGTTCTTTATGATTATGATTAGAATATGAAGAATTAAAAGAAGGGAAATCAAAAGGACTAGTTAAGAAGTTACTCGTGTGTTAAATGTTGAATTCTTAGAAATTATTACTCTAAATTAAAGTGTGCAGTTGATCCTAAATTAATAAATTGCTGAGGTGGGAAACTAAAAAATTACTAGAATTGAGTGGAGTTTAGTATTTGGAATAAGAATGAGTGAGCGAAGAGGATATGAAAAGGTAAATATTGAACTTTATATATAATAGATAGAATAAATATAGTCCATTTGATGTCATATTATATTAAATGCAGATTTGGAGGTTCGATCTTTTCAACCTAGAATGAGTTGTCTCCACATTATTGGAGGTTCGATTATTTTGATGCTTTAACTTGTCCGCACAAGCATGCACAAAATTTTGCCTTATGGGAAACCAGGTATTATAGATATAATTTATGGCTTTTTTGTACTCTATCCAATTATTATGCCCAAGGTTCTTTAAACTCGGACTCTGGCTAAGCTCTTACACAATACATCCATTCTTCCTTAAAAAAATTCGCAATGTCCTTATTTTAAACAAAGTACTACAGTTATGAAATGTGATATTCACAGATAATCCAACTTGTACTAGGGAATACTCGCTTCAATGTAATGAATAATGTATACTCCTTATCTGTCATGACCACTTCTCGGTATTTTTAAGGGTTGTATAATTGTTTCAAATTGTTAAGAGTCCAGTCATAATTCTATGTTCTTTCATGACTTAAGAAACAACAGGCAATGGAAAAAGCATTACCAATCGGCGTCATGCCTACCATTCAAACATCAACATCTCAAAACGATTAGGCTTGTAGGTACAATAAAGTAGTAACACAGATGAAAAATACTCGCGTAACGCACTTGATTCAAATGCGACCATATAATATTCAACACCTTATCTGTAGCATCGTCCCTTGTATACCAACAAACATAATGCTTATCTTCAAGTAATTTCATAACCCGTTGCATGATAGATCTACCTTTTATCGTTAATTTTTATTTTATTCTTCACATCGTATATCTTTTCAAAGGTAGATTTATTTTCGAGAAACTTTTTCTTAATACAAATGAGCATATCTCTTTGTGGATGTAACACCCCAGATTTTTGGTAACATTATTTAGAATATTTAATTAGTTAAATAAAATAAAATAATGTGTTGATTGGGGGATTGAGATTTGATTTTAATTAAGGTGTAGCCGTGCCATTTAAAAATGAATTAAAATAAGAGTTTAAATTGAAATAGAGGAGAGATAAAATAGGAAAGAGGCCATTCCTATATCCTCCAACCCTTGGCCGTGTAAAATTTTACACATTCATTTTTCATTCTCAAGTTTTAAAACTCAAGGCCGACCACCATTAATAAGGAAAAGGGTAAAAAGAAAGAAGATAAGCTAGGAAGAAGCTAAATCAAATCAAATCTATTCATATCTTAATCTCTTTAATCACAAAGGGTTAAGTTGAATAATGTTTACATCTCATTTTTTATTGTGTTTTCAGTTTAAGATGACTTCCGAATATTTTGCAATGATTTGCCATGTTTTTGAATAATGGAATGAAGATATATACTTGTTGATGAATTATGGTTTTTCATAATGAATTTATGATACGTTTTAAGATGAAACCCCTATTAAATGATATCCAAATACCTTGCAAAATTTTATGAAGATTATAAATAATATTTTGGAGATGGGTTTCAATTTTCAAATTTTTTTGAATTTTTGTGGAATTAATATGAATTTTCTAGTAAAGAAAATGGTATTTTGGGTTATAAATTATTTACGGGTAAATAATTAATTGTTTGGGTCTGAAATTTTTATATGTTAGAAAACATATATAAAGTGATTTTCTAGAATTTTTCTAGATTTTTCCAAAATGTTTTAATGGTTATATAAAATTATTTAAGGTATGAGACTTAAATGTTTTATATAAATTAAGGAGGAGAAGGGGCTTTTTGCAAAATGCTTGAATTTTTTTATTCAGGAAAATGGCAGCACTTTTGAAAAAGTAATATGGAAACTAATCAGATTTAGACAAACAAGGTAGGTTAGGTACAAAAGAAATAGTTTAAAAGTACTAATAAATAGGTTTTTCACTGTTTCATCTCTTTCGGCACAGGTTCCGCCTCCATACTATCGCCTCCAACACGGTCGAAACTAATGCATATGGTATCAGGCAACTAGTACGTAATGAATTAGATGTGGGCAAAAGGTATAGGGTCGAAACCAAGGGGTTTCGAAAGGGTTGAAGCTTTGCTTTGGTTTTAAAGAAAAATACACCTACTTGCTTTCGACTAAGATGTTTTCGACTTGGTTGGATTTCGACTAGGTCAAATGGTTTAAAAGAATGGTTTTGATTGGGTTGCATCTTTGTTTTAAATGAATGCTTTTGACTAAGTCGAAACACCTAGCTGCCGCCTTTTTACCTTTCGACCCAGTAGTTTTCGAAGGGTTGTTTTGTTTTAGAAAATCTGAGCACCTCTCCAATGCTTTCGAAGAGATGATTTCGACACATTCACTTCATTACTTAGGAAATGGTTTTGAAATAGAAGCTTTCAACTTAAATGTTTTTAAGACCTTTTTCTATGTTTGAAGTAAAACCCAAAATGGTTTCGAAAGAGATAGTTTTAAATGGTTTCGACCAAGACGTTTTCAAAGGTTTTGAAGGAGTTAACTTTGAATGGTTTTGAAAGGTTTTCACATGTTTTAAATTGAACCCAAAGTGCTTTCGAAGGGGTTGAGTTTCAAAGCTTTCGAAAGGTTTTAATGAATGGTTTCAAAAGGGGTGGTTCCCAAGGTTTTGACAAAGTTGAAAAGGAAGGTTTTTCCTATGTTTTCGAAAGGCAAGGTTTAAAAGGTTTTGAAGGAGGATGTCTAATGTTTTAAAGCTTTCGAAAGAAAGACTTTTATTGGTTTTTAAAGAGTTTCTTTCAATGGTTTCGAAGAGGTTACCATCAAGGGTTTCAAAAGGGTTGTTTAAAGGTTTTAAACAAAGGTTTCGAATGTATTTAATATGTAATATAGCCTAAGTATTTCAAGTTAAAAAGGACCTTAACTTATTTTGGAAGGATAGTTAAACCTAGTTAAAATTCATCAACGTTATTTTGAGTAAAGTATATATATCATAGCAAAATAGCTTAGAGTAAAGCTAAAGATATATTTTCCTTGTATGTATATATATATATATATATATATATATGATTTGAAGGACTAAATCATTTTGAAAATGTTCTTAAGGAAAATTTAAAGGGTAGTTAACCCTAAGGAAAGAATTCGGACAGTAGTCTATTTTGATTCGGACAGTTAGTCAAGTTTGTGGGCAGTCGGCCCTGTTTTATGGACAGTTGTCCATTTGTAGCATAATAGACCTTACTATTGTTTTTCGGACAGTTAGTCCTTTTGTTAGCATAACGGACCTTGCTATTTTTTTGTGGGCAGATAGTTCACATAATTACTTGTTTTACGGACAGATAGTCCTTTTTTAGCATAAAGGATATTGCTATTTTGTTGTGGGCTATTAGTTCATATATTACCTATTTTATAGATAGATATTCCATTTATTAGCATAAAGGATATTGCTATTTTGATATAATCGGTTTGATTAACCAGTTTGGTTGCCGGAAAAGAATTGCAAAATATATATGTTTTGAAAGGATATTAGTGAGGGGAAACCAGTTCCGCTTAGTGACGTGGTCTTACTTAATATCAGTAAACCGAGATGTAAAAGAATTATTCACACCAGGCTTTATGTTTGACTCGTAGTTTTTGTTTCCCCTTAAACTCCTAGGTGCTTAAAATTGATTTTAGTAGGTGAGGGTTAAGGTTTTCAGGTTTTGATATTTTGGCGAATAAAGCTTCCGAAGACGAGCAGGAGGTTGACGGATAGCTAATTAGGAATACAGATTATTCTGTTCATTTTTCCGCTGTGTATATTAAGTCAGATATGACTATATTTCTCTGATCAACCAAGGGGGCATCATCATATGTCGCCCTTGGCGTAGTTTTGTAATGATTATAATTGATCTTTACTTGGAAAACGGACATGGGATTTTGTAATTTGAATATGAATTTGTTTGAAATGTGATCAGTAAAGTGTTATCTTTTAAAATCTGTGATTTTGTTCACATTCAAATGCTTTTGATAATTATGAATACCATTAGCATTGCCGTATTTTATCACCAGAAGTAAATACTATAGATAATTGTAGCATCTGTAGTGCTTAGCTTTTGGCCTCCAGATACGGGATGTTACAGTGGAACACCGACCATGGCCACATTTTGTAATATTTTTTTGATCTTTATGGTCATTCTAGAACAGGTGTGTTACGGTTGTCTCGCATGTGGTAATGTGGAATGACAGTTTGGAATTGGAATAGTCCAACTTCGCTAAATAATTTGGAGAACTGATATATAAATATGGGTTGGTAAGCGCGTAACATTAGAGATTCCTTTTGTTACAACAAAGTATGTGTCAACTCATTTGCGTACGCCACGTGCTGGAGATGGGAAGCTCTGTCCGACCGCCGTTACATAACAAGTGGTATCAAAGCCGAAGTTTACGAACTGGGTCATGCAGACAAACAATGATCTCAAAAGTACTCCAAATGGGATGTGAGTTAAGAGGGAGATTGTTAGGGTTATCTCGCATGTGGTAAGGAGGAACGATATTTTGAAATTAAAATAGTCTCACATTGCTAAATAACTTGGAGAAGTGGTATATAAATATGGGTTGGTAGACACGTAACATTAGAAATTCATTTTGTTACAACAAAGTGTGTCAACTCATTTGCGTACGCCACGTGCTGAAGATGAAGAGTTTGGTCCGACCGCCGTTACAAAACAAAATGGATGCCTAACTATATTATTTGGTAAAGAATGATTATGTCGATTGCAAACAACATCAACAGCCCACATATCATTTCTATTATACAGACCTTTGATTAATAACAGACATTCACAATTTCTTATAACACTTCGATGTCTTTTTGAATTTTCAACCATAAGGGTATAAAATTTGTACTTTCCAATTCTTTCACATGCGAGCCAAATTGTAGGCTTCCTTCTCGAATCAACTTTGTCCGGTTTAGGTATAACCACAACTGTATTCAATTTTTTATCTTCCGTTCGAGACCGATGAATAAATGTGTCACGTGAATGAAGAACTTGCTTAAATATTATTTTGTATACCAAAAATTTAGATATCCTAGGAACACTCACTTCATCTGTCAAAAAATGTTTAATGAGGTCTACTTCAATATTTTCATTCTTGTCTGCTTTGACATCTTCCCTTATAAACTTTTTGTCTTTATCGCCATTGTTACTCAAGTGGATATCTATTCCTTTAGCATTCAAATCGGCATTCTCAACAAAACCATCATCAAACGTAATATTACGTAACATATTTTCACTAACCACGAATTTTTGAATCGAACCAATATAATTTCGTATTAATAAAAACCGATGGTCAATTTTCAGAACTATTGAAAACATCACTTAATTCAACTACATATACATATACATATATATACATATATGTACACACATATATATAATAAAAAACTGTAACACAAATCAATCAGCAACAATATGATGGCCAAACTACAGCACAAACAACATTGTATTGCCAACTAATGTCGAATTTTGCCTCCTCCGATGTGTTCAAATTTTGATTAAAAATACAAATAAAACAACAAAAATTACACAGTAATTATAAAAAAACCGAAATACAATCTTGTCTTCTTCTTTATTGTCTTTATTCATCATTTGAATAACAAATTTTGTGAAAGATTCATGGATAGATTGATTAAAAAAAAAATTGTTCTTCAGTTTTGGTTTACGTTTTGAACAAGAGGGAAAATGTACAGCAATTGAAAACTAAAGATGGGTATTAAAAAGACTAATTGTGGTGTTTTCTTTAAAACGTTTATTGGGTAATAGTGATAGGAAAATTCGTGTGGGACAGCAACACTCTAAAATAAGTGCATTAAAAATGTTTTAAATTTTCATCTCTATTCTTATTTAAGGGTCATTCATAGCATCCGTGTACAGTGTGTAGATACGCATGTCATTAGGATTATTTTTATTCTTAATGGTCCAAGATAAGAAGAATATTACAACTGTTGCGTTTTGGAAGTATCAAGGAAATGCTATTTTATTTAAATGATTGGTTTACACATTCTCTGAACTACGGCAGAGTCCAAACAAAAATATTGTATGATCGATTAGTACATATACAATCGAGGATGACAAGAGGACTCAGTTATCCAAAAAAATTGGTTGACTGCCTTAATATACATTAACTATACAGTTACTTAGATGTTAAAAGGATCGCATGATCTGTATTAAACCGAAGAGGTATTGGTCTCGTCTCACAGCGAATAATCAATGAGCATATCACAATTAATCACCTGTAGCGAACGCTTTATTGCCTAATTTAAGTTGACAGAACATTCTGCAATTTGCATGCTATAATGCCACAGACGTGGCTATGGATCTTATGACAAACACATGCACTAATTAAATTGCATGATTAGCATTTGACCTCCAACTTTTGACCAGATTCTGCTAATATGTAGCGTTCAGAGCTTTTAGATTATAGTGAGAATATATATATATATATATATATTGATCATTAATGAATAAAACAAAACCTAGTTTTATTTCAGAAAACAATTATAGAAAATTTGAATATTTAAACCTAGAAATAAATAGCCCCGTAAAGCGAATTATTACTCTACCCAAACATAAACATATATGTTATATAAAAGACAATGACTATAAACATATATTACATTCTGAATCCCAACATTTAAATTCAGTAACAAATATAATTATTGAGATTCGTTACATTGGTATAATAAAAAATTCTATAGATTAGTTGATTTTATTTCAAAAAGTATGGTTTCTAGAAATAAAAAACTTCAACAAATACAAGATAACCAAAATTATCTAAAAACTTGTTTACAAAAAATAGATGAATTTGATATAACAATAAAAAAACTAACAAAAAAATTTAAATCTTTAAACCTTAAAAAATTTCCTAACAAACAAGATGTAATTTCTTTAAAACAGATGATAGAAGAAAATAAACCTAAAGAAATTGAAATACAATCTAAAGATTTGATTTTACAAATCAAAAATCAGTCTGAAACTAATAAGAAACATTTTGAATCACATATTCAAAAACTTGAACAAATGTTACAAGAAATTAAATATATGCTAAACTAGTATGGGCTATGACAATACATGGTATACAGAAGCCATGGCTTATGTAAATATGACGCTTAAACAAAATGAATCACTATCAGCAGGATATAATAAAGACACATTTTCAGCTAGAGAGATAATGCATTATGTCTAATGAATAATACTATTATTGCAATGATAGCCCGATTACATGATAGATTAGACCTAATGGATAAACAGATAAAAAATTTATCTAAACAGATAAATAACCTAGATAAATCAACACAAGAAAAAGACTACGATATAAATCAATTAACAGAAAAAATATCAAATCTAAATCTAGGATCTGCTGATCCAGAACCAAATAAAAATAGAAAAACTAAGATAAGCTTTTTGACTTTCAAAAAATTAAACAGAATCTAATGAACATTAGACCTTTTACAGGAACTTCTAGAACAATTATGGATAGAGATAGGCCTACTGAAAGTAATAATCTATCCTCAAGTAATTGGATAGACAGTATTCTAAGGAGATCTGTGAGTTCACAATCTCAGTTAGAAGAAATAAAAAAATTTGATAGTGACTTAGAAGTGTTTTCAAATAACCAATTAAATACTCTAAATCCAAGAGAATTATATAGAACATGGATTTTTACAATAAATACTGGTTTATACAGACGCCATAGGGAAGAAATTCTTTCTATCTGTGATGGAAACCAACAAACACTAAATTTAATGTCTACAGAGGCTATTAAAAAATTAAAAATACAAAACTATAAGTTAATCCATCTAGGACTAATTATCATAGGAATAAGAGGATTAATAAGACAAAAAATAGGAGCTAAGCTATTAATAGTATTAATAGATGATAGACACCAAGATTTAGAAAAAGCAGTATTTGAAACCATAGAAGTAGATATGAACAATAACATAGGTATTGTTTATATCTCACCTAATTTCACAATGACCTTATCATATTTTTATAAACATATAAAAATAATCATTCAAACAAAAGGATTTGAAAACTTTGAAGGAAAAAATATTCTACTAGATATAACATTTTTAGGGAAATGTATGACAAGATATACTCCTAAAATAAAAATAAAGCTAGATGAAGTAATCAAAACATTAACTTCCACTGGAATTAAGTTTTTGAAACCAATGAAAATAGATTCTTCTATACTAGCAGGACATGAATGGACAATCCAAAATCCTAAAGAAAATAACATACACAAATTAATTAACATACACAAATCCTAATGGTTCTATATCTTTGAGATTCAAAGACTTTGGACCATCTAACAAAAAAGAAATAGATACTGATGATGAATCTAGTTCCGAATTACAAAAAAAATTATAAATGGATAAAATAATTTATCCAAAGGAACTTGGAATAATCTTAGAACCATTTGAATTATATGAGTTAGAACAACAACTCAGAAAAAATAATCAAACAGACAATAATACATTTATTTACATTAATGATGAGAACAATATCAAAATCAAAACATTACATACATCAGATACCTTTTTAAAAGATTCTACTGAGTTAATAACAAATAATAACCAACTAATTGAAGAATCAATTTCCGAATACAAAGAACATATAGAATTAATGGAAGGTACAGGAGAAAGTTCAACTGTAACTTATCCAAAAGATCCTCCTCATAAAATGGATTATCCTCTAGGACATCCTCCTAGAATACAAGTTAATCCTTAAAATAATGAAAATAAAAATTTAAGGACCATAGGTAAAAGAATACCAACTGAAATAACATTTTTTGGAACAAATTCTGTAATCCTCAATGTTACAGAATGCCATCCACAATTACTAGATACATATTTTGGTGAAGAAATATAAATTCTGGTGAAGAAATGGTCAGAATTGCAGAAAATTACTTAGGAGATATTGCTAAAGGCATGTCGGAAGCTTATAAAAGTAAATTTCCAGATGAAGTAGCATCCCTTGTAGCACAAGGAGGAAATATATATATAACTTTGCCTACTTGATACATAGAATAATAACTGGTAGAGAAGCAAATACAGGATTAACTCTTAGGCAACAAGAAGTTATGCGTGACCTTGAACAAATACAACTTTTAGATTGGAAACATATAATAATAATTTTAAATGAATTTTTATATTATGCAATGACTTCTGGTAATTATTATTCGAAGGAGATAGGTGATAGACTATTTTCTAAATTACCTGGTGATTTGGGAAAAGAAATACATAAATCTTGGGATGAAACGTACAAAAGTATACCTCGTACTTATGATAATATAGGAATCAGAATAGCTCACATTATTTCCGAACTCAAAAAGAAATGCACATATATTCAAATACAAAGAGAATTTGTAACAACCCACATATTTTACGATGGAATATTTAAATATTTTATTTAAATATAGCATTGTTAGTCGGATTAAAGTCCGAAAAACTACTTTTTGCAAACAGTAGAATTGGGACTCGAGACCACTTCCATTGAGTCCAAAATGGCGTTTGCGACTTTTTTAAGTATAAGCATTGATATGTTTGGAGTTGAGTGAATTTTTCTATTTTTCACTTAGGGCTTTGGGTTTGGGTTTTAGCCCAATAACCTAACATAACCCCCTAGCTCAGTCCCCACTCTTCTCTTCATTCACTTTTATTTCTTAAACACTCAAGCAAAACTGAAAATGGGGGAAGAGTATAGGAATTAGAAATTCCAAGCCCTAGATTCCATTTGCAAACTCAAGTCTTGCTCCAAACTCTTGGAAAAGCTTTGGTAAGTCTCCTCTTCATCTCCTCCAACTCATTCTCTCTTCAATTTCAGAAATTTCCTAAACCTAACTTAGGGAATGTTCTTCTTTTTAGCTTAAATTCAAGCTACTTTGGGTTGAAGTGAAGAGTGTTGATCTTTCCTTTGTGATTAAGCTTCTCATTCATTGTTTTTGGGATTAAAGGTGAGATTTTTATCTCACATCTATGTCTATAACTATCTTTAATTGTTAGGTATGAATTCCTAACATCTTTACATGTTCATTTGATTTTGGTTTGGATTGATTCGGTGAATATTCTCATTTTTGGTTTTTAGTCCAATTTTGTGAAAATCCTTTTACGGATGTTGGAGCATGTTTTCGGTGAAGCATCGAAGAGCCTATAGGGCTGGGTTGCCGATTGGCGTAAACCCTTAGCGCCCGTTGCTCGACCGATCGCCGTTTGTTGGATTTTTGCCTCACAAGGGGGCTAGACTGAATGTGCTTCAGAAGCAGGTTCAGTCGACTGAACCAGACCCTGGAATTGCCTGGGTCTGTATCACTCGACTGACCATCTGGGTCAGTCGACTGACCCTGGGGATACAGAATTCGTATCCATGTGTCAGTCGACTGACCACCTGGTTCAGTCGACTGACCTGCTTGCTTCAGCCCCATTTGATTATTTTGCTCGAGATTCCAATGTTAATCGTTTCGTGATTTATCCGATTTGTTGTTGTTAACCCGCCTTTTGGCAAGGCCGCGGACAGACGGATTTAACTTAAACAACTTCACAACTATCGAGACTAAAGTATGATGGATTCGGTTTAAAATGATGAAGTTCACTTGAATATGTCGTTGGGAAAAGGAGTGAAGAAATTACATGGCTCGGCCTAGGCAGTTTGGCAGATGTCGCTCGGCATTGGGATGGTTCGGCGTTGGAGGCTGTTCGGCATAGAGAGATCGTCGTTCGACATAGAGGGATCGTTCGGCATTCCAGGAGCACTCGGCATTCAGTAGCACTCGGCATCCAGGAGCGCTCGGCATTTAGAGGCGCTCGGCATTAGAGATCGTTCGGCATGATGGGCGCTCGGCATTAGAAACTGTTCGGCATCAGACATGGTTCGGCATGACGGAGGTCGGCATTAAGTATCGTTCGGCATTGGATGGAGCACTCGTCATAAATCTCGTTCGGCATTGGATGGATCGTTCGGCATTAGGGAGCGTTCGACATTGGATGGGTCGTTCGGCATACCTCACCTCGTTCGGCATACCTCACCTCGCTCGGCATTGCACCTCGCACCTCCATACCCCGGTACCTCGCACCTCGATACCTCTGCACCTCGCACCCCCATACCTCGCACCTCCTTGTCTCGGTACCTCGCACCTCCATACCCCGATACCTCGCACCTCGATACCTCTGCACCTTGCACCTCCATACCTCGCACCTCCATGTCTCGGTACCTCGCACCTCGGTACCTCATACCTCCATACCTCGGTACCTCGCACCTCCGTACCTCGATACCTCGGTACCTCGGTACCTCGCACTTCCCAATGTTCGGCATGAGGAGATCGTTCGGCATTCACACCTTGTTCGGCATTCATCGTTCGGCATCTATGGTTCGGCATATGGAGACCACTCCATTTAGGCTGAGGTACTCGGCTGCCAGGCCCACCAGGGAAGTCCAACCCATCTTTGTCTATAAATAGAGAGGCAGGGGCACAGTAAAAGGGGATCTTCTTTCTGCTCTCTTACTTTCTCTTTTCTAAGGCTAAGGTAACTCTGCGATTTTGTAACTGTAATCGATTATTACAGCAATAAAAAGCAAACTTCTGGAGTGGACGTAGGCCGGAGTTAGCCGAACCACTATAAAATCTGTTGTTCTTTACTGCTTTCATTTCAGTTTTAACCGTTCTTCACATTATTCCTCTCTACATACATTTTATCTCTGAGCTGTGATTGGTATTTGGTGCTTTCATCTGGATTTGGGGGTTAGTGACCAATTTTGGCGCTAACACTTTGGTGCTTTCACTGAGAATTGAACTTAGGAATTTTGGAGTTAGGAACTTGGATCTTAGAAAGCAATAGCAAGACCACCAACGAAGTGGCAAGCAGTGGAAAAGAGCGATCAGGAAGGAAGTCAAGCGGCATCTTCTGGAGCTGGAGAGGGTCATGCATCCATCTACATAACTCGGGACGAGATGCAAGTGATGATGAATTCTATGCAAGAGCAGATGATGAAACGGAAAGAGGAGATGATGCAGGCTCTTCTTAGGTAATTTGGACAACCAGGAACTGCAGGTGCTCAAGATCATGGAGCTAGACCAGAGGAACTCAACCAACGGACAGATGGAGTGAATCAGCAGGGGGCAGCTCCCAATCAACAAACAGTTAACAATCTAGATGGACCTAGACTCGGGGGCACGCCACCAGGAGTACGTGATGAAGAATATGTGCCAGAATTTCCTGGGGGACTTGGGAGGCAGTCTAGATTAGTTGGAAACACTAGATTGGCTGACATTATCAGGCGGACTATTCGCGGAGGTCTGACAAATAGGGATTCAGAGGGAGTTAACAAAAGTCCGTTTACCCGGAACATCAGGACAGCTAGGAATCCGTCCGATTTCAAACTACCCACTCTGGAAGTATACAACGGAAAGACGGATCCCACCGACCACTTGATGAGATACACTAGGCATATGGAAGTGCTGGGGGCAACGGAGGAGGTTATAGCCCGATGTTTCCCCCTGTACTTGACTGAAATTGCTGCTATGTGGTTTAGACAGCTGGAGGATGGATCCATTGGAACATGGACAGAACTGGTGGACAAGTTCTTAAGTCAGTTTCGAGTTCACATAAAAAGGCCAAAGAACATGATGACGCTAACGTCAGTCAAACGGGGGGCAGATGAATCGCTCAGGACATTCTTAACTCGATTTAATGCAGCAGTCGCTTCGGTGGATCGGCCAGATCCATCAATGGTTCTGATGGCTGCGGTATCAGGAGTCAGAGATGACTCGGATTTCAAAGTATCACTGGTACGGGACCCACCGTTGGATCTTGGGGAATTCTTTCATGAAGCTGAAAGATTTCTTCGACAAGAGGATGCATGTTTGGATGTGAGGTCAAAGGAAGTAAACATGACTAAGGATGGAGGACTACTCGGCGAAAGCTCAGGTGGGGGCAAGGATAAAGGGAAAAGGAAGCGTTGGGGAGAACCAAAGTTCTCCACTTACATAGGATTGAACGCAACGTTGGAGCGGATTTTCTTAGATACTCGAGATCGCCTTCCCTATCGAAGGCCATCGAGGAGGGAACCCACAGAACGTGAAAGGGCATCAGGAAGGCACTATCTCTTTCATGACCTGGACGGGCATGACACTAACAGCTGCCGACATCTAAAGGATATAATCGAGGAGCATATAAGGAATGGTCAGTTGCGACAGTATGTCGGAACTCGGAATGCGGCGGTGGAACAGGAGCAGCCACCGCCTACCTTGAACGACGAGGGCATGAGGCCCAAGAATGGTGGCCGATTGGTCATTAACTAATTTTAATGGTTTGGAATAAGTAACAAACTCCGGGCAAACGGTTAAATCACTTACTCATGTACGGGGTCGGAGATAACCCTCAGGCATGCTCTGAGATGATGGCTTACCGAGACGCTCGGGTTTGCGAAATCTATTTTTTCCTTTGACTTGGACATTTGCTTTTTTCTGGTTTGGTTTTGGAGTTTGGTTTGAAATCCCTGTTTTGCTCGTTTTCTGGTTTGGATTCTGGTTTGGATGTTTCTTTTTTTGGTATGGATTTTCGATATGGGTTTATGGTTTTCTATTTGGATTTGGATTTCGGATCGGATTTTGATTGGATTTTCTCTGGATTTTGGTTGAAAGGTCGTCGAGTATGGACTATGCTCGGCAAGGGTCCGAAGAGACCAGGATTCGGCCTAGGACTTAGGCCATATATTATCGGTTACTATTTTAGGTCGTTGAGTATGGACTATGCTCGGCAAGGGTCCGGAATGACCAGGATTCGGCTTAGGACTTAAGCCACGGCATTATTCGACGTTCAGGGACACTGAACCATGAACACCATGGAATTACTTAACGTAGGTCGTCAAGTGTGGATTGCGCTTGGCAAGAACCCGGAGTGGTTATGGATTTGGATATTGGCTATGAATAGCTAAGGATTCAGACAAGGACCCGAAGCGGTCCCGGATTTGGATATCGACCCGGAGAGGTCACGGATATGGTTATAGGTTATTGGATATGGATGGATTGGAACTCGGTAGTCGGGTTCAGATGGACGTGGAATTGGATAAGGACTTGGTTACTGGATAAGAATCAGACATCGACTCGGAACAGTCGCGGAAATGGATCAGGATATGGCCGTGGCACTCGGATAAGATGGCTTGGTAATGGATTGGATTATGAATCGGAAAGTATGGATGTGGATAACATACATACTTGGGATATTGGACTTGAGGCTATTCAGAACACACCTTTCACAGCAAGGCATGTTTTGGGGGGCAAGTGTTAACCCGCCTTTTGGCAAGGCCATGGACAGATGGATTTAACTTAAACAACTTCACAACTATCGAGACTAAAGTATGATGGATTCGGTTTAAAATGATGAAGTTCACTTGAATATGTCGTTGGGAAAAGGAGTGAAGAAATTACATGGCTCGGCCTAGGCAGTTTGGCAGATGTCGCTCGGCATTGGGATGGTTCGGCGTTGGAGGCTGTTCGGCATAGAGAGATCGTCGTTCGACATAGAGGGATCGTTCGGCATTCCAAGAGCACTCGGCATTCAGTAGCACTCGACATCCAGGAGCGCTCGGCATTTAGAGGCGCTCGGCATTAGAGATCATTCGGCATGATGGGCACTTGGCATTAGAAACTTTTCGGCAATAGACATGGTTCGGCATGACGGAGGTTCGGCATTAAGTATCGTTCGGCATTGGATGGAGCACTCGGCATAAATCTCGTTCGGCATTGGATGGATCGTTCGGCATTAGGGAGCGTTCGACATTGGATGGGTCGTTCGGCATACCTCACCTCGTTCGGCATACCTCACCTCGCTCGGCATTGCACCTCGCACCTCCATACCCCGGTACCTCGCACCTCGATACCTCTGCACCGCGCACCTCCATACCTCGCACCTCCATGTCTCGGTACCTCGCACCTCCATACCCCGGTACCTCGCACCTCCATACCTCTACACCTCGCACCTCCATACCTCGCACCTCCATGTCTCGGTACCTCGCACCTCGATACCTCGGTACCTCACACCTCCATACCTCGGTACCTCGCACCTCCGTACCTCGATACCTCGGTACCTCAGTACCTAGCACTTCCCAACGTTTGGCATGAGGAAATCGTTCGGCATTCACACCTTGTTCGGCATTCAGCGTTCGGCATCTATGGTTCGGCATATAAAGACCACTCCATTTGGGCTGAGGTACACGGCTGCCAGGCCCACCAGGGAAGTCCAACCTGTCTTTGTCTATAAATAGAGAGACAGGGGCACAGTAAAAGGGGATCTTCTTTCTGCTCTCTTACTTTCTCTTTTCTAAGGCTAAGGTAACTCTGCCATTTTGTAACTGTAATCGATTATTACAGCAATAAAAAGCAAACTTCTGGAGTGGACGTAGGCCGGAGTTAGCCGAACCACTATAAAATCTGTTGTTCTTTACTGCTTTCATTTCAGTTTTAACTGTTCTTCACATTATTCCTCTCTACATACATTCTATCTCTGAGCTGTGATTGGTATTTGGTGCTTTCATCTGGATTTGGGGGTTAGTGACCAATTTTGGCGCTAACGGTTGTTATCATTTATTATCGATTTTGGTGACTTCTATTTCGGGATTTTTGGTATATCCATTTTGATGGATTCGGCATCGATTTCTATGGATTTGTTTCACGTCTTCGTATGTGAATTTTTGATGATTGATTGTTTCTACAATCATTTCTATGACTTGTCACTTTAAAATACAAAGGTTTCTATACTAATAGTAAATATTCAAATTCTTTACAAAGATGATTTCAACTCTATTTTTAATACAAAGCTCGTTTATAAAACCGTTTTCTAATCTATTAGTATATACAAACCTTTACCTCATTTGTATGAGAAATCTAATTAAACGGCTTAGTAAAACAAGTGGTATGAAACGCTTGCGTTTACTTCGTCGGTTAATTCTTGGACTTGTTCGACTTAACTCTTGTGACAATTTTCGAGTGGAAATCTACAATCTGTTCGTAAATATTTTAGTTAAGCTAGTGGTTATGGGACATGAAGCTAAACTCTTATATTTACTAGCTTAGTGTAATCGACACTTTTTGATGATCGATGATGATCATTTTATGGTTTAGACTAGCAATGTGCGATGTCTCTTCGTCCACATGGGGGACTGTACCCAGTTTTATTGAGCTTCGTCTCATTTCTATTGTGGGCTAGCGACCCATGTTCTTTTATGGTGGTCGGTTCATCGGATGTACCGTTATTGTACTACATCGATGTCTCGGCTTTTTGGTTCATCAGATGTACCGTTATTGTACTACATCGATGCTTCGGCTTTCGAGTTCATCGGGCGTACCATTATTGGACTACGTCATTGTTCCAAATTATTTGAGTTTCGAGATCATCGGGCGTACCGTTATTGCACTACGCAGTTGTCCCAAAATATTTGAGTTTCTGGTTCCTCGGGCGTACCGTTATTGCACTACGCCGTTGCACCGGCTTTATGGTTAGCGACCATGGAATAACATTCCGTTTGTGATAGGCCTTCCCTCTTTTTGTGATTTCTGGATTTCTCGTTATGATTTCTAGAATTTGTGTTACACCAACTTTTGCGTTTGGCATTTATATGTTTATCAATAATTGTAGTTTGGTGAATAAAATAAAGAATATGATATTCTTTTTGGTGTTTTGAGATGATTTGAGATATTGTATGATTTTTGTTGTTATTTGATGTGTACTTGACATAATATGACATTTATGTTATCATACGTTTTTGGTCATATCTCTTATCCTATATCATATTATCTGATATTTATAGCTAGACTGATCCGTTTATTATTTTCTTCTTAAATAATACTCAGGTCAGACCGAGATATTTCAGGTGCTCCTGCTTGACTTCTTATCAGGGATTATCATCTGATTATTTTGGCTAACAACTTTAGATTAGTAGTTTTTGTTATTATACATTTGAGTTATGGACTCCTTGATGTATAATTATTCTTTTGCCTAGCACTTGTACCTATTCTCTTGTGATGTAGTGGATCTTGTTTTACCACTACTTTGATGTACACTTCTTTGTGTTATATTCATATCTGTTTCCGCCTTTGTGATATGAATGTCTGTGACTGATTTGTGTTATGTTTATTTCTATATTTGTTTCCGAGGTCCACATAGCCACTGTGTGGTAGCTTTGATTTTTTATTAGATATGTCGGATTTCCTCCAGAAATGAAATGTAAGTTATATTTTCTGACATATCGGTACTCGCACAAAGCAACTACACAGATGGTCGCTCCTCAACAGCCTTATTCTTCGCGCTAGTCGACGGCATTACCCCGTAGTGTCCTTGGCTAGCGTGAGTATAGAGGTGGGGAGTCAAAGCATGGTATCAGAGCCAAACTTCAGAACAATATAGAATAATCTAGCAAGGATCATTGTCCTAAGTCTTTCTTGGGAATCGTGCCATAGGATTTAATTCGGTTCTTCGCACTGTTCTATCCTATTTTCTTTTGTGATGCCTTGTTTTATCAATCAAGGTTGTTTGATATTCATTTTGAAAATAACATTTTTCCTCTTCTTTCTTTCTTTCTTAGAGAAGAGAAATGGTGAGACCTGGCCGTCCCAGCGCCGGTCAATCTAGTGCTACTCCTCAGGATGGAGTATTTATGTCAGCTCAACAACTTTTAGATCTTGTGAACAATGCCCAAGCTGCCGGACCCGCTCCAGCGCCAACTCACCCTAAATCTGGATTTGCACGCTTGTGTAGAGATTATACCGCTTTGGGTGGAAGGCCATTCAAGGGATCCGAAACCGTTATAGAAATCCAATCTTGGCTTAGATCATGCGATCGCATCTTTTCCCGCATGGATCTTATTGATTCACTTCGAGTCCAAGTGGCTTCTAGCATGCTCCAAGAAAGAGCATTAGATTGGTATGAGCTTTTGATTTCTGAAATTATCGAAGCGGATCTTACTTGGGAGCAATTCCGGGAAAGGTTCGAATTGAAGTTTGTGCCGGAGGCTGAATGTAACGACCCGTAAATTTAACTAGTTTTAATAGCGTTATTAATTGAAATTTTGCGAAATTTTAAACGATAAAATTTTGAAATATAAATTTGATATTTGTAATGCGTCTAGTTAAACATAGCAACTTGTAAATTTTCGTCCGAAAATATGAAAGTTTATTTCGCGCGTAAATTTACTTCAATTTAATCAGTTAAAAAGCGATGAAAATAAAACGTTTTCAAAATCTAAATATTTTTACATAGAAAAATTCTAAATCATCTTCTGAGCGAGACGGCATTTTTCGTTTTTCCAAATTTGGACTTCTTTAACTCCGTCGATCTTATTTTTCAGCATTTTTGCTGCATTTTCCACCAGTAGAAAATTCGAATTTTTATAATTCAATCATACCACTGGTATTTGTATACCGTTTTGATCGTCCCGCCGTGCTGATCTCTGTGGTATATTCAATTCTGTGTTTTGAGATATGATATACAGCGAAATCAGCGAAAATGATTTCGTACCGGTTTTAAACCGTTTGATTTTCCTTACTTTTTATACTCCACCGTTCCAAAATTGAACGGTCATCAGCTTTAATTGTTGCCTTGAATTCAAATAGACTTTTATATTCCCTAGTTCCATTTATATTTAGATGGTACGTTTCCACTTCCGTGTATCAGCTTTCATTCTCGTGACTTGCTTCCATTCTCTTTGCTCTGTCAAGATTTACAACGTAAATAAATATAAATCAAGCTATAAAAAAATATGTTCCTCCACCCTTTAATTTCCAGTCATCACGTCTTTCCCCTCTTCCATCTTTCCCAAGCTTGCCTAGTGCCATTCTCCACCCAGCAAGTGTCACCAAAATCCAAGCTTCCCTCCACCTATTTTTCCTTCACCCTGACATCGGCCGATCCACCACCCAGAGCACGCCGTGCCACCACATCTCGTAACCACCAAGCTCCGCCTACCCATCCATTTTGCATGCCCAACCGCTATCCCCAACCGCCTCGACCTCATCCACCAAGGCGACCCCACTTTCCCACTCCACATCTGCCCCGTTTGCCCTCCCCACGTCACGCAGCAACCAGCACCGGCCTCCACCTTCAAGGCAACCCACCGCAGCAGCTTGTCCCCACTTCTGGCCAACCATCGCCGCTCCACATGCATCCACCTCGCCGAGACCTGCCTACCAACCCTCCGCCTTCTCCTTGTCCCCTTCGGCGCTCTAACCTAGCTCGGCCATTTTTCCCAGCAATGTGGACCTCAAGCCGGTCACAAAGCACAGCTCGAATCTTTTCCTACTCTGTGAAATTTTCTAGGTGAATTTTTTTTTTATTTTAATAAAATGACTTCTTCATACTTGGGATTTGTATATACATATATATAGTTAGATTCATTGGTTTATGTAAATACTTTACAACCTTGGTTGCATATATTTGCATCTGTATATATATTCAAATCTGCATAGTTTGGAAATACATGCATGTTATATGGGAGAGTTCGGTCTACATATATAGTGTATAAGTTTTAAATGTAATATTGTGACAGTTAGTATCCTATATTTTATTATAAAGTTGTATATATATCTTTGCCTGCGCATATATTTGTTATATGTATATTATACTATTACTCTATATATATGATTTACAGTAAAAAAGAAATTTATTTATAGTAATGGATCCTTACAGTAGTATATTTACAATGTATACACATTAAAGGCTTATTTACAATTTTATATTTTGACCTCAAAAATGATTTCGTGGGCTATGCATATAATACATATTTCGTGTAAGGTATACATTGATTTTTCCAATAATATTTTATCATATGTACGTGAATAAAAAAATTTGTTTGTACAAGTTATATTAGCTGTTGTTATCTACTTAAGTCGCATAAGCAAGGGATCTGTTGGGTCCATATATGAGTTATACGTATGGTGTTATAAGGTATGAGAAAAATTTGACACTGTTGTATATATATAATTTTATAAATTTTATTAGTTATATAAACTGAGCTGTAATACATAAGTTATATTCATTTAGTAACACTAAGTTTTAAAAAAATTTGGCTTGATTCAAATGTTGATTTTATAAAATAATTGATAATAATAGTATGTATATATATATTATTTTTATTTTAAAATTGCCATATTGATTTTTATAAAATAATAATAATATAATGTACTTTTGTTTCAATTGTATCTGCATCGGTCCAGTTCTGATTTGATTTCATCAATTTCTATCCATCAGCTTTGCTCGTCGAATCGTGTCCATCTAGCGTTGCTCTGGAATTCATAACTCATCTCATCCTCGTCCATCTCTAACCTCGAAGGTGAGCAATCACTCACGATTTACAATCTTTTATTTATTAAATTTGATTTCAATTGAAACGACAATTGAAATATATTGCTGTTAGTTAATTACACTGTTATATATGTTATTACCTGTATCAGTTCACATGTAACATCTGACACCATTATCTGTTAATTATTTATGCGATGATAATATAGTTTGGTTGATAATTGATTGATTGTTGTTTTTATTGGATGTTAAATTGTAATGTATAAAGTGATAAATATTATGAAATTGAATTTGACGTAGGACAGTTAAAATTTTGAATCGACATATGTGTTGAATTTGATAAGTTAATTTGAATAATAAGACCCTTAAATGTTTAATTATTTGACACGTAGAAATGGTTAATTACCCTTGAACCATTTGAATTTATGATTGTATGAAATCGAATAATAAATGTCAAGTGTAGAACCGTATAAATATTAGTGTAATAATCTTTAATCTACATGAAATGATAGTGTAGATTCTAAAAATAATTATATTAATTTGCACAAACAACAATGTGAATTAATATGATTATTTTGGGATTATTTGAATTGATTATTGGATTGATATTGATTGTTTGTATTTCTTGTTTATTTACTTTGACACCATCCCAGTTATCACACTGCAAGTTCCCTTTGCTATTCTTTGATTTTTAATTGAATTGGAATCGGGTTGAAATGATAAATACCCAAATTAAACTTTGACCTAGGATAGAGAATTAAATAAAAGCCGATTGGTCAATAATTTGATTTAAAATAAAATAAAGTTTTTATTTGAAAGGATAAGATTTTGAAATGAAGCTGGAATTTGAATTTTAATGAAAGGAAATGTTAATATTTAAAATCTGAAACAAATATTGACATAGTAGTTGTTGAAAGATCGTTATTTTGAAATAAATTATTTGACAATTAAATTTGGAACTTTTCATTGAATTAAGTTTGAAAGGATTTAATAATTAAGTTTGAAATTATAATTAAGTTTGAAATATTAAGCTTTGAAATTATTTAATAATTAAGTTTTGAAATATTTAATAATTAAATAAGATTTGATTATTTGATAATTAAATAAAAATTTGAATTCTTTGATAAGAGAAATTGAACCTTTGAATAAGTGAATGTTTATTTCGTAAATAATTGAAATTGAATTTCTTTATTAATTAAGTTTTGGAAAATTATTTAAGTAAGTAAATAAGTGAAATTGAATTTCTTTAACAAGAAATAAAATGTGATTTATTGAAATTAATGTAAGACTTGAAATTTAAAGAACTTGATTTGATGAATTTAATTTAATTCAATTTGTAAGTTTTGATATAATGAAGTTGAATTTAAATAATGGATCTAATGAATTGGAAATTTAATAGAAATTGTTCTGAATGACAAATTTAATAAATGAATAGTGAATGAAATCGATAAATGAAGTTAAATTGATTTGAATGTTAAATTAAATTAATTTAAATGATTTCGGAATGAAACTTATATACGAACTTGAATCAATATTTGGATTGTTTTAAATAGAAATTGAAATTGAATTATAAGATTTTGAAATGGTAATTTGGAAGTTTTGAAAAGTAAATTGTGGAAATTGATTTAGTAAGAGAAATAAAATGTTGGTTTACAAATCCAATTGAAATTGTAATTGATTTGGTTTTGAAAAATAATAAATGACCAATCGGTGTAATAATTACGAAAGTTATTAAAGAGACCGGATCGGTTATGGACATACTCTCTGTCTAAACCGAAACCACTTTAATAACTGTACGCGGAGTGTGATCCAGAATGAAGTGGTTGGAATGGTGTACGTGATGACTGAAGAAAGAGAACGATAATGGATAGCCTTGACACTTGTGTCAAATTGGAAATGACTAAAACAGGAGCCGTGCCGGGCCAAATGGGGGCTAGCTACCTCGAGCGAACACACTTCTTCGAAAACTACTCATTACTTGTTGTCGATTGGTGCACCCTTGATTTTGGGAGTGTTGTTTCGCGGTGTTGCGATCGCTGCGGCGATGCGTTCTCACCAGTCTGGATCAGGCAAACGGTAGTTTCACTACCTTGGGTATTGCCTCATGTGCCTTGTCATACTTGTATCCCTATATACGCGACCACTACGATCTGTTTTGTGTTATACCTATGGAGTACTCCCTGATATCCCACTAGTTTACGGTGGAGTTTACAGTGCTGTATAGACTATAACGCTTGTATAAAATGTGTTAAGGGGGATAATGGTAACGCCTTAACACTAGTTTGATATTTTATATTACTGATAGACATTATCTACTTATCGTACACTACTACATAGTAGATAGTTTAACAGATCCTTAAAGGATGGTTATTCCAAACATCCTTTGAGTTACTTGTATTTCAGTTGCTATTTCACTTGAGTTGGATTTATAAATATAAGAATGTTAATCCTGACTCGAGTGTTTTGTGTTTTCTTTACGCTCGGGTCAGACTGAGTGTTCTAGTATTCGAGACTCACCTTTGAAGTTGGAGATTTGCTTGAAGATCCAGCTATCTATCCAGCTTTCAGATATCCAGCTGATTCCAGTGATGTATTCTGATTTGTATCTGATGTATCGTATCACTCTTCCGTTGTATCTGGTTTAACTCTGATGTAATTTATATATTTATATAGTAGCTTCATGAACTACTATCTCTTTTATTTCCGCTGCAATTATTACTCTGTGTTTGTGATCTGTGATTATTTATTTACTGTATATGCTCAGTTTTGCCAAATTTAAATTAACAATTCGGTATTTTGAATTATTCAAGTCCGACATGTGCGGATGCGAATAGTCCAAAATAGCGGGTCGTTACTAGTGGTATCAGAGCTTTGGTAGCTCTAGGCAAAACTCAACATATAGGGTAAATGTATTTACAGAATCACTCTCATTCGAGTTTCAGTCTCTTCCTTTGACTCAATTCCTTTGAATTTTGGAACGTTCCCCTCGGTTCCGAAATTCATTCGTGTCCTTCACTATTCGTCTTCTTTCAATTCCGGAGCACCCCATAACTCCATTTTGAATGATATCTATAATAGATCGGCGATCTCGCCAATCTTCGAATAATTCGTAAAGGAGCAAAACTCTTTTATAATAGGCATCGATTTACCGGAGATTTCTATATCCTCGGTTTACGATGCTATCTATTCCCTACTATACCTGAATTCCATCTCTTGAGATCGAGTGTTGATTTACCTCGGAATTCAGCATCGATCTTATTCTTGAAGTTACAGACGACCCGGTTAAGGTTGCCCGTGAATTAAATAAACTCATCCATCTCCCGATTGTGGTAATTGAATTATCTTATCTTCTGTTTCAAACTTATTTTCGAATCAAAATTCTCTTTGATTTGATTTCCGTCAAATTTGAATCGCTATACATGTTTTGAAATCTATTCTTGTATCGTCGAGCGAGGAATTGTATTTGTAAAATTATATTTTAAATGTTTTGACATATATTGTGTTGTTTGAGTTGTTGATGTTGATTTGGATTTTCGATCGATTCGTCTGATCAACGCTATCGATAGGATTTCCAAAACGCTTGAACAGAGCAAACTGACACAATATTATTTTTAAATTTGGTAAATGAAATAAATTTTGAATAATTATATTATATATATATATGTATGATTTTCTGAATTTTGATAGTTAATTGAATTGTTTGTTAATAAATAATATTGGATTTTAAATAAGTCACTTAAACCATTGGCTTTTGTCTCATATATAAATAATTGAAAAAAAACATGGTTTATAATTTATTTGAAAATTTTAATGAATTTAAATCAAGAAACTAAGAATTTAAATTTCCGATGATTTCAAACTTTGATTTGAAAGTTTTAAAGTGTATAGTATTTAAATATTTTCAAATAAAAAACCATTTTTAAAGAATTTTAAATATTGAAATCAGTGCTCTTCTCTTTGTCGCTGGAAAATAATTTCGGTGATGACGGCCGCATCATCAACATTCATTTTCGAGTTTCAAAGTGGAGAAACCATTCTGTAGCTTTACTACGGTTTTGTTTGGGAAATATTTTAATTTGAATTTCTTAAGTATGACTTGATTTATATATATATATATGGGAATATTATTTGAAATTTAATTTGATTTAATATATATAGTACATACATAATTATCTCTAAAGGGTTTGAAATTAAACGGAAATTTAATTCTTAAAAATCATGTTAAAAGATGTTTTCAATTATAAATAAAGCTAAATTTGAATAAGTATTTAAACTTGAAATAACTGAATTTGAAAATTTTATTTGTATAGTACTAAATTGCATTTCAAAATAACTTACCTAAATTATTCAGAAGTTAAAATGTAATTGGATAATATACAATATAAAATAATTTTATATATAAAATTTGAGTGTTTATAATAAATGTTATGCACTTAGATTTTAATTATAAAAAAATGCTAATAAAGATGATAGAATAATAAGTTAATTGAATGAGATAAATAAAGTAAATTTTGTTCTGAAAGAATTAACAAAATTGAATTGAATCAGCTTAATGAAATACCTTGAATTTAAAATTAATTAATGAATATAAATCAATTTAAATTGAAATTTATATGGTTTAAAATATATGTAATAAGATATATTAAGTGAATAAACTTAATAATAATTTGGAATAAAGAAGAATTAAAATTGTTGAATAAATATGATTTTATTAAATGACTATTCTAATTTATGATTTTAGAAATTTGTTAAATAAAACATAATTGGATAATAAGATAATAGATTTAGAAATAGTTAAGATTGATTTCACTTAAGTGAAATCAAAGGGATTTAACCAAATTGTTAAATATAAATTAATTTAAATTGAAATTTATATGGTTTAAATTAATTGTTTTATTTGTATTCCAATCTATTTTCTTTCTGGTTGTTTCTATTCTCCTACCTCGTTCCTTTTCGGGGACGAAAAGTTTTGAGTGGGGGAGAGTGTAACGACCCGTAAATTTAACTGGTTTTAATAACGTTATTAATTGAAATTTTGCGAAATTTTAAACGATAAAATTTTGAAATATAAATTTGATATTTGTAATGCGTCTAGTTAAACATAGCAACTGGTAAATTTTCGTCCGAAAATATGAAAGTTTATTTCACGCGTAAATTTACTTCAATTTAATCAGTTAAAAAGCGATGAAAATAAAACGTTTTCAAAATCTAAATATTTTTACATAGAAAAATTCTAAATCATCTTCTGAGCGAAACGGCATTTTTCATTTTTCAAAATTCGGACTTCTTTAACTCCGTCGATCTTATTTTTCAGCATTTTTGCTGCATTTTCCACCAGTAGAAAATTCGAATTTTTATAATTCAATCATACCACTGATATTTGTATACCATTTTGATCGTCCCGCCGCGCTGATCTCTGCGGTATATTCAATTCTGTGTTTCGAGATATGATATACAGCGAAATCAGCGAAAATGATTTCGTACCGGTTTTAAACCTTTTGATTTTCCTTACTTTTTATACTCCACCGTTCCAAAATTTAACGGTCATCAGCTTTAATTATTGCCTTGAATTCAAGCAGACTTTTATATTCCCTAGTTCCATTTATATTTAGATGGTACGTTTCCACTTCCGTGTATCAGCTTTCATTCTCGTGACTTGCTTCCATTCTCTTTGCTCTGTCAAGATTTACAAAGTAAATAAATATAAAGCAAGCTATAAAAAAATATGTTCCTCCACCCTTTAATTTCCAGTCATCACGTCTTTCCCCTCTTCCATCTTTCCCAAGCTTGCCTAGTGCCATTCTCCACCCAGCAAGTGTCACCAAAATCCAAGCTTCCCTCCACCTATTTTTCCTTCACCCTGACATCGGCCGATCCACCACCCAGAGCACGCCGTGCCACCACATCTCGCAACCACCAAGCTCCGCCTACCCATCCATTTCGCATGCCCAACCGCTATCCCCAACCGCCTCGACCTCATCCACCAAGGCGACCCCACTTTCCCACTCCACATCTGCCCCGTTTGCCCTCCCCACGTCACGCAGCAACCAGCACCGGCCTCCACCTTCAAGGCAACCCACCGCAGCAGCTTGTCCCCACTTCTGGCCAACCATCGCCGCTCCACATGCATCCACCTCGCCGAGACCTGCCTACCAACCCTCCGCCTTCTCCTTGTCCCCTTCGGCGCTCTAACCTAGCTCGGCCATTTTTCCCAGCAATATGGACCTCAAGCCGGTCACAAAGCACAGCTCGAATCTTTTCCTACTCTGTGAAATTTTCTAGGTGAATATTTTTTTTTATTTTAATAAAATGACTTCTTCATACTTGGGATTTGTATATACATATATATAGTTAGATTCATTGGTTTATGTAAATACTTTACAACCTTGGTTGCATATATTTGCATCTGTATATATATTCAAATCTGCATAGTTTGGAAATACATGCATGTTATATGGGAGAGTTCGGTCTACATATATAGTGTATAAGTTTTAAATGTAATATTGTGACAGTTAGTATCCTATATTTTATTATAAAGTTGTATATATATCTTTGCCTGCGCATATATTTGTTATATGTATATTATACTATTACTCTATATATATGATTTACAGTAAAAAAGAAATTTATTTATAGTAATGGATCCTTACAGTAGTATATTTACAATGTATACACATTAAAGGCTTATTTACAATTTTATATTTTGACCTCAAAAATGATTTCGTGGGCTATGCATATAATACATATTTCGTGTAAGGTATACATTGATTTTTCCAATAATATTTTATCATATGTACGTGAATAAAAAAATTTGTTTGTACAAGTTATATTAGCTGTTGTTATCTACTTAAGTCGCATAAGCAAGGGATCTGTTGGGTCCATATATGAGTTATACGTATGGTGTTATAAGGTATGAGAAAAATTTGACACTGTTGTATATATATAATTTTATAAATTTTATTAGTTATATAAACTGAGCTGTAATACATAAGTTATATTCATTTAGTAACACTAAGTTTTAAAAAAATTTGGCTTGATTCAAATGTTGATTTTATAAAATAATTAATAATAATAGTATGTATATATATATTATTTTTATTTTAAAATTGCCATATTGATTTTTATAAAATAATAATAATATAATGTACTTTTGTTTCAATTGTATCTGCATCGGTCCAGTTCTGATTTGATTTCGTCAATTTCTATCCATCAGCTTTGCTCGTCGAATCGTGTCCATCTAGCGTTGCTCTGGAATTCATAACTCATCTCATCCTCGTCCATCTCTAACCTCGAAGGTGAGCAATCACTCACGATTTACAATCTTTTATTTATTAAATTTGATTTCAATTGAAACGACAATTGAAATATATTGCTGTTAGTTAATTACACTGTTATATATGTTATTACCTGTATCAGTTCACATGTAACATCTGACACCATTATCTGTTAATTATTTATGCGATGATAATATAGTTTGGTTGATAATTGATTGATTGTTGTTTTTATTGGATGTTAAATTGTAATGTATAAAGTGATAAATATTATGAAATTGAATTTGACGTAGGACGGTTAAAATTTTGAATCGACATATGTGTTGAATTTGATAAGTTAATTTGAATAATAAGACCCTTAAATGTTTAATTATTTGACACGTAGAAATGGTTAATTACCCTTGAACCATTTGAATTTATGATTGTATGAAATCGAATAATAAATGTCAAGTGTAGAACCGTATAAATATTAGTGTAATAATCTTTAATCTACATGAAATGATAGTGTAGATTCTAAAAATAATTATATTAATTTGCACAAACAACAATGTGAATTAATATGATTATTTTGGGATTATTTGAATTGATTATTGGATTGATATTGATTGTTTGTATTTCTTGTTTATTTACTTTGACACCATCCCAGTTATCACACTGCAAGTTCCCTTTGCTATTCTTTGATTTTTAATTGAATTGGAATCGGGTTGAAATGATAAATACCCAAATTAAACTTTGACCTAGGATAGAGAATTAAATAAAAGCCGATTGGTCAATAATTTGATTTAAAATAAAATAAAGTTTTTATTTGAAAGGATAAGATTTTGAAATGAAGCTGGAATTTGAATTTTAATGAAAGGAAATGTTAATATTTAAAATCTGAAACAAATATTGACATAGTAGTTGTTGAAAGATCGTTATTTTGAAATAAATTATTTGACAATTAAATTTGGAACTTTTCATTGAATTAAGTTTGAAAGGATTTAATAATTAAGTTTGAAATTATAATTAAGTTTGAAATATTAAGCTTTGAAATTATTTAATAATTAAGTTTTGAAATATTTAATAATTAAATAAGATTTGATTATTTGATAATTAAATAAAAATTTGAATTCTTTGATAAGAGAAATTGAACCTTTGAATAAGTGAATGTTTATTTCGTAAATAATTGAAATTGAATTTCTTTATTAATTAAGTTTTGGAAAATTATTTAAGTAAGTAAATAAGTGAAATTGAATTTCTTTAACAAGAAATAAAATGTGATTTATTGAAATTAATGTAAGACTTGAAATTTAAAGAACTTGATTTGATGAATTTAATTTAATTCAATTTGTAAGTTTTGATATAATGAAGTTGAATTTAAATAATGGATCTAATGAATTGGAAATTTAATAGAAATTGTTCTGAATGACAAATTTACTAAATGAATAGTGAATGAAATCGATAAATGAAGTTAAATTGATTTGAATGTTAAATTAAATTAATTTAAATGATTTCGGAATGAAACTTATATACGAACTTGAATCAATATTTGGATTGTTTTAAATAGAAATTGAAATTGAATTATAAGATTTTGAAATGGTAATTTGGAAGTTTTGAAACGTAAATTGTGGAAATTGATTTAGTAAGAGAAATAAAATGTTGGTTTACAAATCCAATTGAAATTGTAATTGATTTGGTTTTGAAAAATAATAAATGACCAATCGGTGTAATAATTACGAAAGTTATTAAAGAGACCGGATCGGTTATGGACATACTCTCTGTCTAAACCGAAACAACTTTAATAACTGTACGCGGAGTGTGATCCAGAATGAAGTGGTTGGAATGGTGTACGTGATGACTAAAGAAAGAGAACGATAATGGATAGCCTTGACACTTGTGTCAAATTGGAAATGACTAAAACAGGAGCCGTGCCGGGCCAAATGGGGGCTAGCTACCTCGAGCGAACACACTTCTTCAAAAACTACTCATTACTTGTTGTCGATTGGTGCACCCTTGATTTTGGGAGTGTTGTTTCGCGGTGTTGCGATCGCTGCGGCGATGCGTTCTCACCAGTCTGGATCAGGCAAACGGTAGTTTCACTACCTTGGGTATTGCCTCATGTGCCTTGTCATACTTGTATCCCTATATACGCGACCACTACGATCTGTTTTGTGTTATACCTATGGAGTACTCCCTGATATCCCACTAGTTTACGGTGGAGTTTACAGTGCTGTATAGACTATAACGCTTGTATAAAATGTGTTAAGGGGGATAATGGTAACGCCTTAACACTAGTTTGATATTTTATATTACTGATAGACATTATCTACTTATCGTACACTACTACATAGTAGATAGTTTAACAGATCCTTAAAGGATGGTTATTCCAAACATCCTTTGAGTTACTTGTATTTCAGTTGCTATTTCACTTGAGTTGGATTTATAAATATAAGAATGTTAATCCTGACTCGAGTGTTTTGTGTTTTCTTTACGCTCGGGTCAGACTGAGTGTTCTAGTATTCGAGACTCACCTTTGAAGTTGGAGATTTGCTTGAAGATCCAGCTATCTATCCAGCTTTCAGATATCCAGCTGATTCCAGTGATGTATTCTGATTTGTATCTGATGTATCGTATCACTCTTCCGTTGTATCTGGTTTAACTCTGATGTAATTTATATATTTATATAGTAGCTTCATGAACTACTATCTCTTTTATTTCCGCTGCAATTATTACTCTGTGTTTGTGATCTGTGATTATTTATTTACTGTATATGCTCAGTTTTGCCAAATTTAAATTAACAATTCGGTATTTTGAATTATTCAAGTCCGACATGTGCGGATGCGAATAGTCCAAAATAGCGGGTCGTTACACTGAAAAAGTAACTTTAGCCCGATGCTTTATTGACCTTGTTCAAGGTGAATCTTATGTGACGGACTACGTCGCATCTTTTGAATCTCTTTCTAAATATGAGGTCGAGTATATTAATACCCCATTGAAGAAAAATCAAAGGTTTGTCTATGGGCTAAATAAGAACCTTAAAAAGCCTTTGCTTTTGAAACTAGAAGTTTCTTTTGATCAGCTTATTGATATCGCTCTTCGACTTGAAGCGGCCAATAAAGAAATTGATGTTGAAGTTCTGTGTGCTAGACAGAACTTCAACAATAACATGAAAAGGCCTATTAAGTTCAAAGGCTCAAATCCCAATCCCAACAAGAAAGGGAAGCAAGAAACTTCGATAGCAAAGTCTTCTATCTCTAGTCGTGGACGATGCTACAATTGTGGTCTTACGGACCACTATGCAAATGAGTGCCCGAAACCATTTTTTTGTCGTTATTGCAAAAGTTCGGGACATCTTTTATCTTCATGCCCCAAACTTCCAAAGAAGAGAGAGGGAATGCTAAATGTTGTTCAAGCCCCTAGCGACACTTTTCTTGATCAAGGTATTTCTCACTCTACCTTTGACGATATTTGTTTTGGGATTATCTTATTCGAGTTCTTTTTGATTTTGGTTCATCTTATTATTTTATATCAAAAGAACTTGATGATTCTTTCACTTTTTAATTTTTATGGGCTTGATGACTTCATTGAGAATTGCAAATTCGATTGATGGATCCGCAAACACTCAATTTACTTTGTGAAAATGTCGAGTTTATTTTATGTGATTATTATTTTCGAGCTGATTTGCATGTTATGCATTATTTAGGCTTCGAAACTGATTTTTGGGAAAGGATTGGCTTAATCATTATAAAGCCCATATCCTATGTCCAATGTGGACTATTCATCTTTGACATTTTCAATCTGTTAAGTAGATTTCTTTTGTTCTTAATAATTTTGAAGTCCAAATTCGGTGATATCGTTTTAATTCTTTAAACTCACTTGATGAGGAAAGTGTAATTTCTCTCATTCAAGTATGTTGTGAATTTTCCGGTATATTTGAGCTTGTCTTAGGATTATCACCTAAGCAATCTTTTGAGTGGTGCTAAGGTCTTTTCAGCTCAACCTTGCCACCGGATTTCATCAGCTACGAATTGCGGAAGGTAGCATCCTCTTACCGTATTCCGCACTCGTTGTTATTTTCGTGTTTGGTTTGTTATGTCATTCGGTATGACGAACCTTCTACCTTATTTCATCCATTTTGTAAATCGAGTATTCTACGAATATCTCGATTAGTTTATCCTTATATTTATTGATTATGGATGAAAATAACAAATTTAAAATTTGCAAATCTTTTAATAAGATATTTATAAGAAAGATGGGTTTTGTTCTTAAAATGAGCAAAGAGTATTTGTAAATTTTATAAGAGTCATCGTTATCATATAGAAAATGATTTTGTGTTATTTTGCCCATTTAGTGCTTTAAGAATTTTGGTCGATGCGCTAGATCAACGTTATCGATAGGAATCTCCTAAACGCTATGATGAGATAATCTGACACAATAAATTAACTTGTAAAAAGTAATTTTTTCTAAAAGGATGATTGCATAAAGTTAATTATAATTTTGAATGTCTTAGCTTTTCGGGAAAGAGGATAAGAACTCTTTTCCGATGTTTTTAGTCTTATGATTCCCGAAGGGAATCAAGACTTTATTGTTTTTACCGATACTAGTCGTATTGGTTTGGGGTGCCATTCTCTAGATTAAGGGAATGTATTTTATCATATGCTTCTTGACAATTAAAGCTTGTCGAGACTAGATATGCCACTCATGATCTAGAGCTCGCGGCTATTTTTTTCGCTCTTAGAATTTGGCGACATTATCTTTGGGAGAGAAATTGTTCTCTACCTCGATCATAAGTTTTTGAAGTATTTATTTTCTCAAAAGGAACATAATTTGCGTCAACAATGTTGGCTCAAGTTCCTTGCATCTTATGATCTTGATCTTCTTTGTACTCCGGAAAAGGGTAATCGAGATTGCCGATGCCCTTAGTTGTAAGCAACAAGCAGTTGTTTCTTTGATGATATCTAAATGGAATGATCTCGAGACTTTATCCACTTGTGAGATTTGAGATCGTGAATCCAAATTTATGTTCATCTCTTGCTTTGTGTAGCCTTGAGGCTTGTCCTTCTCTTTTGGACCGTACCTCTTTTGGCTAAACTCTATGTCAAAGAAATTGTTAAATTGCATAGAGTTCCTACTTCTATTGTTAGCAATCATGATCCATTATTTTACTAGTGGATTTTGGTAAGGTCTTCAAAAACTTTGGGAACAAAGCTTAATTTTTGCACCGCTTATCATCCTTTGTCTGATGGACAAATAGAGCGTGTGAATCAACTCTTGAAGATCTCTTTCGTTCACGTGTTCTTGATTTTGGTGGAAGTTGGGAAAATTATATTTCTCTTGTTGAGTTTTCTTCCTATAATAACTTCCAACCTTGTATTGGTATGGCACCTTTCGAGGCACTCTACGGAAGGCTATGCCGATTTCCTTTGTGTTGGCTTAAAGCCGGTGAGAACTGGTTTTAGGTCCAGATCTTATTGGTGTTCATTCATGTTTCACCTATGATGGGTGTTGTGCGTTTCAGTCAATCGGGAAAGTTAGCATCTCGATATGTTGGTCCATTTCCCATCACCGAACTTATTTGTTCCGTGGCTTATCGCCTTTTTATTGCCGGCTCAATCTTTTGCTATTTATGACGTTTTCCACGTCTCTTTACTGCGGAAATACCTTGGAATTCCGATTTTTATTCTTGAGTTCGGTGTTGTTGAAGAAATTGAAGTTTCACCAAATTTGACTTATGAGCAATATTCTATTCGTATCATTACCTCGGAGATTAAACGCCTTCGAAATAAAGGTATTCTTCGTGTGAAAGTTCAATGGTCCTCAAATCCTAAGGATTTCTCTTGGGAATCTTGAGAATTCATTGAGCAAACACATCCGGACCTTCTCTTTCGTGCTCTTTATGGTGAACTTCTTATTTCAAACTTTCTTTTGTGTTGATATGCTTTTATGGTTGTTACTTTTTATTTTCCTCTTAATTATTGCGAGGACGTAATTTCTTTAAGGAGGGGAGTTTGTAACAACCCGCATATTTTACGATGGAATATTTAAATATTTTATTTAAATATAGCATCGTTAGTCGGATTAAAGTCCGAAAAGCTACTTTTTGCAAATAGTCGAATTGGGACTCGAGACCACTTCCATTGAGTCCAAAATGGCATTTGCGACTTTTTTAAGTATAAGCATCGATATGTTTGGAGTTGAGTGAATTTTGCTATTTTTCACTTAGGGCTTTGGGTTTGGGTTTTAGCCCAATAACCTAACATAACCCCCTAGCTCAGTCCCCACTCTTCTCTTCATTCACTTTTATTTCTTAAACACTCAAGCACAACTGAAAATGGGGGAAGAGTATAGGAATTAGAAATTCCAAGCCCTAGATTCCATTTGCAAACTCAAGTCTTGCTCCAAACTCTTGGAAAAGCTTTGGTAAGTCTCCTCTTCATCTCCTCCAACTCATTCTCTCTTCAATTTCAGAAATTTTCTAAACCTAACTTAGGGAATGTTCTTCTTTTTAGCTTAGATTCAAGCTAGTTTGGGTTGAAGTGAAGAGTGTTGATCTTTCCTTTGTGATTAAGCTTCTCATTCATTGTTTTTGGGATTAAAGGTGAGATTTTTATCTTATATCCTATAACTATCTTTGATTGTTAGGTATGAATTCCTAACATCTTTACATGTTCATTTGATTTTGGTTTGGATTGATTCGGTGAATATTCCCATTTTTGGTTTTTAGTCCAATTTTGTGAAAATCCTTTTACGGATGTTGGAGCATGTTTTCGGTGAAGCATCAAAGAGCCTATAGGGCTGGGTTGCCGATTTGCGTAAACCCTTAGCACCCGTTGCTCGACCGATCGCCGTTTGTTGGATTTTTGCCCCACATGGGGGCTAGACTGAATGTGCTTCAGAAGCAGGTTCAGTCGACTGAACCAGAAGGCAGGAAATGCCTTAGAAGCAGGTTCAGTCGACTAAACCAGTGGTTCAGTCGACTGAACCAGACCCAGGAAATTGCCTGGGTCTGTATCAGTCGACTGACCATCTGGGTCAGTCGACTGACCCTGGGGATACAGAATTCGTATCCCTGTGTCAGTCGACTGACCACCTGGTTCAGTCGATTGACCTGCTTGCTTCATCCCCATTTGATTATTTTGCTCGAGATTCCAATGTTAATCGATTCGTGATTTATCTGATTTGTTGTTATCATTTATTATCGATTTTGGTGACTTCTATTTCGGGATTTTTGGTATATCCATTTTGATGGATTCGGCATCGATTTCTATGGATTTGATTCACGTCTTCGTATGTGAATTTTTGATGATTGATTGTTTCTACAATCATTTCTATGACTTGTCATTTTAAAATACAAAGGTTTCTATACTAATAGTAAATATTCAAATTCTTTACAAAGATGATTTCAACTCTATTTTTAATACAAAGCTCATTTATAAAACCGTTTTCTAATCTATTAGTATATACAAACCTTTACCTCATTCGTATGAGAAATCTAATTAAACGGCTTAGTAAAACAAGTAGTATGGAACGCTTGCGTTTACTTCGTTGGTTAATTCTTGGACTTGTTCGACTGAACTCTTGTGACAATTTTCGAGTGGAAATCTACAATCTGTTCGTAAATATTTTAGTTAAGCTAGTGGTTATAGGACATGAAGCTAAACTCTTATCTTTACTAGCTTAGTGTAATCGACACTTTTTGATGATCGATGATGATAATTTTATGGTTTAGACTAGCAATGTGCGGTGTCTCTTCGTCCACGTGGGGGACTATACCCAGTTTTATTGAGCTTCGTCTCATTTCTATTGTGGGCTAGCGACCCATGTTCTTTTATGGTGTTCGGTTCATCGGATGTACCGTTATTGTACTACATCGATGTTCCAGCTTTTTGGTTCATCGGATGTACCGTTATTGTACTACATCGATGCTTCGGCTTTTGATTTCATCTGGCGTACCGTTATTGCACTACGTCGTTGTTTCGAATTATTTGAGTTTCGAGATCATCGGGCGTACCGTTATTGCACTACGCCGTTGTCCCGAAATATTTGAGTTTTTGGTTTCTCGGGCGTACCGTTATTGCACTACGCCGTTGCACCGGCTCTATGGTTAGCGACCATGGAATAGCATTCCGTTTGTGAAAGGCCTTCCCACTTTTTATGATTTCTGGATTTCTCATTGTGATTTCTAGAATTTGTGTTTCACCAACTTTTGCGTTTGGCCTTTATATGTTTGTCAATAATTGTAGTTTGGTGAATAAAATTAAGAATATGATATTCTTTTTGGTGTTTTGAGATGATTTGAGATATTGTATGATTTTTGTTGTTATTTGATGTGTACTTGACATAGTATGACATTTATGTTATCATACGTTTTTGGTCATATCTCTTATCCTATATCATTTTGTCTGATATTTATAGCTAGACTGATCCGTTTATTATTTTCTTCTTAAATAATACTCGGGTCAGACAGAGATATTTCAGGTGCTCCTGCTTGACTTCTTATCAGGGATTATCATCTGATTCTTTTGGCTAACTACTTTAGATTAGTAGTTTTTGTTATTTTACATTTGAGTTATGGACTCCTTGATGTATAATTATTCTTTTTCCTAGCACTTGTACCTATTCTCTTGTGATGTAGTGGATCTTGTTTTACCACTACTTTGATGTACACTTCTTTGTGTTATATTCATATCTGTTTTCGCCTTTGTGATATGAATGTCTGTGACTGATTTGTGTTATGTTTATTTCTATATTTGTTTCCGAGGTCCACATAGCCACTGTGTGGTAGCTTTGAGTTTGTATTAGATATGTCGGATTTCCTCCAGAAATGAAATGTAAGTTATATTTTCTGACATATCGGTACTCGCACAAAGCAATTACACAGATGGTCGCTCCTCAACAGCCTTATTCTTCGCGCTAGTCGACGGCATTACCCTATAGTGTCCTTGGCTAGCGTGAGTATAGAGGTGGGGCGTCACAGAATTAAAACAAAAGAATTTTGGTTTTTGTTCTCAAATATATACTCCACAACAATATGGATCTAGAGAATCTATTACCAGAAAACCTAAACCTAAAAAACATTATACTAAAAAATACTATTTAAGAAGATAAAATGCTGGGAAACCCTACTTAAATAAAACAAGGCATGTCAGAAAATACAATCCTAAAAAACATATACAAACATAGTCACATGTTTTGCATTTAATGAGAAAGGACATTTATCATTGGAAAAAAACTTATTTACTAGAGAATCTAACCTGATTGATTCAGTAAAAAAAGATCTACTAGAAATAGCTTCAGATGTCTCTGAAACCTCTACTATATACTCTATGATATCACTGGAAGGATTAGAAGAGCAAGATTTACCCTCTACTTCAGACTATTCCTTAATAGAAGAATTAACAAATAATCAACCAAATCAAATAGATTATTTAGAACAATTTCTTAATTTAATGAATCAAGAAATTTGTATACATGAATTCAAATATAAAATGGGAACTGATACTAATATATGTTATTTCTTCCCTTGGTACCCAGCCTTTGACAAGGGATTTAAATGTAAAAAATGTTCCATAGAAATATGTTACATTTGTGCAGAAAAACAATTTGGATTAAAAATACCAACTGAGAAAAAACCACCGTAACGAAGATAGAACAAAAATTCTCGAAGAAAGAATAAATAATTTAGAACTTGAATTAGATGAGTTAAAAATACAACTTCAAAAATTTGAAAAGGAAAAAGCAGAAATAGTAACACAAAATAAAGAAAAATAAATTATACGAGAAAATCTTGACCTAATACAAACAAATAATCTTAACACAATTGACCAGCCTATCCAAATCCCTTTAATCTATAATACAGAAAATCTAAAAGAACTAAGAATATTAACAATGATAAATAAAAAAGGATTAGAAATCCAGTTACAAGCATTTATAGACACAGGAGCTACAAGTTCGATAATAAACTCAGAACTAATACCTCGGTATCTAATAACTAATGCTACAAAACCAAAAGGAAGCCTCCAATTTGATGGAACTTCAACAATAATATCATATATAATAACACATGCTCAATTAAGATTCCAAACTACTTGTAATGATGGGTCCCAACATTACAGTCTCAAACAAATATGGGTAACTAAATTAAACTTAGGAAATATAAATCTAATATTAAGACTAGATTTTCTCTTAAGTGAAAATGGAAATTTCTCCTTTAACAAGGATTATTTACAGATATCCAAAAAAACGACCCTAACCCCTATACTATCAGAGTATGCACTAGAAAAGCACGGTGGACATAAAAACCAAGAAATAGAAATAGAAAAGACTTGTAACTGTAAAATTCCTGTACAATGCCAGAAAGATTGAAAATATATTTAAAATACGAAATTAGACTCAAATTCCGATTCAGGACCTGAAAACAATATACAATATGATCCTGAATATGACACATGTTTCGAAATGATGTTCCCAAATAAAATAAGTAAGCTGTTACTAACTACCGAAGACATAGACCAAATAATTAGTAAGTTAGAAAAAATAGAAATCATAGGGACCTCTTAAATATTGGGAAAAAGATGATATTTACTGCAAGTTAGTTATAATTAATCAAGATATTACAATAAAAACTCGATCACCAAAATATGATAACTAGATGACCGAAGAATTTAAAATGCATATAGAAATATTAAACAAATTAGGCATAATAAGGAAAACAGATTTTAGACATAGAACGGCATCATTTATAGTACAAAAAGAATTTGAAAGGAAACGAGGACAATCTAGAATGGTAATGGACTATACAAGGCTAAATGATAATACAAATGAAGATGGATATTGTTCTTGATAAAGATATATTAATTAACAAAATACAAAATAATTATTGGTTTTCTAAGTTTGATCTAAACTCTGAATTTTGGTAAATAAAAATGCCTCTAGAATCCATACCATGGACAGCCTTTGCCTATCCAGAAGGACATTATAAATGGCTTGTAATGCAATTTGGACTAAAAAATGCACCACAAATATTTCAAAGAAAAATGGATAATATTTTTAGACATTGTAGCCAATTTACGTGTGTATACATAGATGATGTATTAGTGTTCTCCAAAAATAAAAAGGAACACATATCTCATTTATACACTATACTTAGATTATTTGAGTACATGGTTTAATAATTTCCAAAAAGAACATAGAATTGTTCAAAAACACTATTGAATTTTTAGGATTTAAGATTGGTAAAGGAAAATAGAACTACAACCCTATATTTCTAGGAAAATATTAGAATTTCCTGATAAGTTAGAAAATTTAAAACAATTACAGTCATTTCTTGGATTAATAAATTATGCTAGACCTTTTCTAAAAAACCTATCTAGGTATACAAGACCCTTATATAATAAAGCCAGTCCTAGAGGAAAAAGAGAATTTAACAACGAAGACATAAAACAGGTCCAAAAAATAAAAGAATTAGTCAAAAGCTTAGAACCAATGACTTTACCTTTTAACACAGATTATTTGATAATAGAAACAGATGGATCATCCTATGGTTGGGGTGGTATTCTATTATCAAAAGCAAATAAATTAGACCCTAAGTCTACAGAAAAAATATGCAGATATACATCTAGTACATATAAAGAAAAAGGATATATGACATCTTTGGATTATGAGATTCTTGATATAATATACTGCTTGGAAGCATTTCATTTATTTATTATCTCCCATAAAGAAATTACAATCAGAACTGATTGTGAAGCTATAGTAAAATATGTGGACAAGAGAAAAGAAAAATCTATTATAAATAATAGATGGATAAAATTTAGACATGCTATAACAAATTGTGGTACTAGAATCATTTGGGAACACATCAAGGGAAAAACAAATATAATCCCTGATTCTCTTTCTAGGTTCTTTATTGAACTAGAAGAACAAATTATAGACATATGATAAAAACCTGGTATGAATACATAAACATACCACATATATGCCCTCTGTAACATATAATAGAGCTAGATATATTAATCCACATATACTAAAGATCCGTGCTATATAAATTTGCAGAAATGGCAGCCTCTCCAGATAGTAAGAAATTCTTAAAAAATTACTCATAGAATAAATTTGTGACTAAGATCCAATTGACAAATGATCAACATCTAATCCTTGATAATATATGGAATATTCCAACGGCACCCCAAGATAATAAATAGAAAATGAGCATCCTATATACTTTGGTAGATATATTCTCCACCACAGAATGTTGATACTTTGTCATTAAATGTTATGGGCTTGATGACTTCACTGAGAATTGCGAATCCGGTTGGTGGATCCGCAACACTCAGTTTAGTTTGTAAAGATGTCGAGATTATTTTATGTGATTATGCTTTCTGTGCCGATTTGCATGTTATGCGTTACTTAGGTTTCGGAATGATTTTGGGAATGGATTGGCTTAATCGTTATGAAGCCCATATCCCATGTCCCGAGAGGACTATCCATCTTCGACATCCCCAATCTATTATGCAGATTTCTATTGTTCTTAAAGATTCAGATTCCAATTTGGTGGCATCCTTACATTCTCTAAATCCACATGATGATGATAATGATGATTAGGGAGATATCATTTCCCTCATTCACATTGTTTGTGAATTTTCGACATCTTTGAGCCCGTTTTAGGATTACCACCTAAGCAAGCAATTGAGTTCAGAATTAATCTAATCCCTGGAGCCCTACCTATCACTCGTCCTCCTTATCGTATGTCCAATAAGGAAAATGAGGAGATGCGTAAACAATTATCCGAATTGGAAGCAAAACAGTTTATTCGTTCTAGTTCCTCTCCATGGGGAGCTTCAGTTATCTTTATGAAGAAATTCGATAGTACACTTAGGCTTTGCGTTGACTACCGCAAGCTTAATGATCTCACCATCAAGAATAAATATGCTTTACCTCAGATTGATGATCTATTCAATCAACTTGGTGGTGCTAGAGTCTTTTCACAATTAGACTTAGCAACCGGTTTTCATCAACTTCAAATTTCAGAGGATAGTATTCCTTTGACGTCATTCCATACTCGTTATGGATCTTATGAATGGCTTGTTATGCCATTTGGTTTAACGAATTCTCCATCTTATTTCGTTGACCTTATGAATCGAGTTTTCAAAGAATTCCTCGACCGATTTGTTCTCATCTTTATAGATGATATTCTTATTTATTCTAAAACCGAGGAAGAGCATGAAAAACATCTTCGGATTGTGTTGGAAACTCTTAGAAACATCTTCTAAAACCGAGGAAGAGCATGAAGAGCATGATTTGTCACTTTAAAATACAAAGGTTTCTATACTAGTAGTAAATACTCAAACCCTTCCACAAAAACGACTTAGCAAAACAAGTGGTATGAAACGCTTGCGTTTACTTCGTCGGTTAATTCTTAGACTTGTTCGATTGAAATCTTGTGACAATTTTCGAGTGGAAATCTACAATCTATTCGTAAATTTTTAAGTTAAGCTAGTGGTTATGGGACATGAAGCTAAACTCATTTATTTACTAGCTTAGTGTAATGTACACTTCTTACTGATCAATGATGATCATTTTATGGTTTAGACTAGCGATATGCGATGTCTCTTTGTCCGTGTGGGGGACTATACCCCGTATTATAGAGCTTCGTCTCATTTTTAGGGGCTAGCGACCACTGGTCTTTTGGCCGTTCATGGAGCAATCGGCTCAACGAGTTCGGAGCATGGGGCGTATCTTTTTAGGGGCGTCGATGTTCGGCTCAATAAATATGTGCATGAGGCATATCTTTTTAGGTGGGTCGATGTTCGACTGTGCATGGGGCATAACTTTTTAGGTGCGTCGATGTTCAGCTTATCAGAACCCAAAGGGGGACTGTACCCCGTATTTTTATGGGATAGCGTACCGTTTGTGATACACGTGTTGGTGAGTTTTCATGCTCCCATTTATGATAGGCCTCCCCCTCTTTTGTGATTTATTGATTTCTAATGATTGATTTCTAGAATTTGTGTTTCACCAATTTTTTTGTGATTTGCATTGATAAGCTCTATCAATATTTTTGATTTGGTGAATAAACTAAAGAATATGACATTCTTCTTGGTGTTTGAGAAAATTTGAGATATTGTATGATTTCTGTTGTTATCATATATATTTGTGATATCTCTCATCCTATCTCATCTTACATGATATTTATAGCTAGACTAACCCGTTTATTATTTTTCTTCTTAAATAATACTCGGGTCAGACCGAGGTGTTTCAAGTGCTTCCACTTGACTTCTTAGCAGGGACTAGCTTCTGACATTTTGCTAACTACTTTAACTTAGTAGTTTTTGTTTTTATACATTCGAGATAGAGACTCCTTGATGTATACATATCCTTTTGTCTAGCACTTGTACCTATTATTTTGTGATGTAGTGGATCTTGTATGACCACTACTTTGATGTACACTTCTATGTGTTATATTAATATATGTTTCCGCCTTAGTGATATGAATATCTATGACTGATTTATGTTATGCTTATTTTATATTTGTTTCCGAAGGCCACATAGCCACTGTGTAGTAGCTTTGAGTTTGTATTTGAAATGTCAGATTTCCTCTTGAAATGAAATGCATGACATACTATCTGACATATCGGTACTCGCACAAAGCAATTACACAGATGGTCACTCCTCAACAGCCTTATTCTTCATACTAATTGACGACATTACCCAGTAATATCCTTGGTTAGTGTGAGTATAGAGGTGGGGCGTCACAGCTTGGTATCAGAGCCAAACTTCGGAACAATGTAGAATAATCTAGCAAGGATCATTGTCCTAAGTCTCTCTTAGGAATCGTGCCTTAGGATTTAATCCGAGTCTTTGGACCCGTTCTATCCTATTTTCTTTTATGATGCCTTGTTTTATCAATCAAGTTTGTTTGATATTCATTCTGAGAATAACCTTTTTTCCTCTTCTTTCTTTCTTTCTTAAAGAAGAGAAATGGTTAGACCTGGTCGTCCCAGCGCCGGTCAATCCAGTGCTACTCCTTAAGATGGCGTGTTCATGTCTGCCCAACAGCTTTTGGATCTTGTAAAGAATGCCCAAGCTGCCGAACCCATTCCCGTGCCTAATCATCCTAAATCCGGGTTTGCACGCTTGTGCAGTGATTATACCAATTTGGGTGAAAGGCTATTCAAGGGTTCCAAAAGCATTATAGAAGTCCAAGCTTGGCTTAGAACATGTGATCGCATCTTTTCTCGCATGAATCTTGTTGATCTATATCGAGTCCAAGTGGCTTCTAGCATGCTCTAGAAGAGAGCATTAGATTGGTATGAGCTTTTGATTTCGGAAATTGTTGAAGCGGATCTTACTTGGGAGCAATTCCAGGAAAGGTTCGAATTAAAGTTTGTGCCGGAAGCTCAAAAAGTAACTTTAGCTTGACGCTTTATTGACCTTGTTCAAGGTGAATCTTCTGTGACCGACTATGTCGCGTCATTTGAATCCCTCTCTAAATATGGGATCGAGTATATTAATACCCCATTGAAGAAAAATCAAAGGTTTATATATGGGTTAAATAAGAACCTCAAAAAGCCTTTACTTCTAAAACTAGAAGTTTCATTCGATCAGCTTGTAGATATCGCTCTTCGACTTGAAGAGACCGATAAAGAAAGTGATGTTGAAGTTGTGGGTGCCAAACAGAACTTCAACATCAACAAGAAGAGGTCTATTAAGTTCAAGCCTAATCCCAATAAGAAAGGGAAGCAAGCAACTTCGGTATCAAAGACTCCTACCTCTAGTCGTGGAGAATGCTACAATTGTGGTTCTAAGGACCATTATGAAAATAGGTGCCCGAAACCCCTTTATTGCCGCTATTGCAAAAGTTCGGGTCATCATATATCTTCTTGTCCCAAACTTCAAAGCAAGAAAGATGGAGAGCTGAATGTTGTGCAAGCCCCTAGTAACACTTCTCTTGGTCAAGGTATTTCTCATTCTATCTTTGATGGCATTATTATGTTTCATGATCATCCTATTCGAGTTCTTTTTGATACGGGTGCGTCTCACTCTTTTATATCAAAGGAACTTGTTGATACTTTGTCTTTAAATGTTATGGGCTTGATGACTTCACTGAGAATTGCTTTCCATGCCGATTTGTATGTTATGCGTTACTTAGGTTTAGGAATGATTTTGGGATTGGATTGGCTTAATCGTTATGAAGCCCATATCCTATGTCCCGAGAGGACTATCCATCTTCGACATCCCCAATCTGTTAAGCATATTTCTATTGTTCTTAAAGATTCAGATTCCAATTTGGTGGCATCCTAATATTCTCTAAATCCACATGATGACGATAATGATGATGAGGGAGATATCATTTCCCTCATTCACGTTGTTTGTGAATTTTCCAACATCTTTGAGCCAGTTTTAGGATTACCACCTAAGCGAGCAATTGAGTTCAGAATTAATCTAATCCCTGGAGCCCTACCTATCACTCATCCTCCTTATCGTATATCCAATAAGGAAAATGAGGAGATGCGTAAACAATTATCCAAATTGGAAGCAAAACTGTTTATTCGTTCTAGTTCCTCTCCATGGGGAGCTTCGGCTATCTTTGTGAAGAAATCTGATGGTACACTTAGGCTTTGCGTTGACTACCGCAAGCTTAATGATCTCACCATCAAGAATAAATATCCTTTACCTCGGATTGATGATCTATTTGATCAACTTAGTGGTGCTAGAGTCTTTTCGCAGTTAGACTTAGCAACTGGTTTTCATCAACTTCAAATTTCAGAGGATAGTATTCCTTTGACGTCGTTCCATACTTGTTATGGATCTTATGAATGGCTTGTTATGCCATTTGGTTTAACGAATGCTCTAGCTTATTTCGTTGACCTTATGAATCGAGTTTTCAAAGACTTCCTCGATCGATTTGTTCTCATCTTTATAGATGATATTCTTGTTTATTCTAAAACCGAGGAAGAGCATGAAAAACATCTTCGGATTGTGTCGGAAACTCTTAGGAGCAACCAATTGAAAGCAAAATTTTCTAAGTGCCACTTTTGGCAATCCCATGTGAAATTTTTAGGACATATTATTTCTGAATCCGGAATTTCCGTGGATCCTTCAAAGTTTGAATCGGTTCAAAATTGGAAGAGACCGGAGAGTGTGATGGAAATCCATAGTTTTCTTGGATTGGCGGGTCATTACCGTCGGTTCATAAAAGATTTTCCTAAAATTTCCGTACCTCTTACTAGTTTGACAAAGAAGGGAGTTAAGTACATTTGGTCAGACAAATGTGAAGCTGCTTTTCAGAAATTAAAAGAACTCCTTTCCGATGCTCCTATTCTTGTGATTCCCAAAGGGAACCAAGATTTTATTGTTTATACCAATGTTTGTCGTGTTGGTTTGGGAGCCATTCTCATGCAATGGGAACGTGTTATCGCTTATGCTTCTAGGCAATTAAAGCCTGCCAAGCCTAGATATGCCACTCATGATTTAGAGCTTACGGCCATTGTTTTCGCTCTTAGAATCTGGCGTCATTATCTTTTGGGAGAGAAATTTGTTCTCTACACCGATCATAAATCTTTGAAGTATTTATTTTCTCAAAAGGAACTTAATTTGCGTCAACAAGGTTGGCTCGAATTCCTTGCATCTTATGATCTTGATATTCTTTATACTCCCGAAAAGGGAAATCATGTTGTCGATGCCCTTAGTCGTAAGCAACAAGCGGTTGTTTCCATGATGATATCCGAATGGAATGACCTCGAGACTTTGTCCACTTGTGAGATTCGAGATCGTGAATCCGATTATGTTCATCTCTTGTTTTATGTAGCCTTAAGGCTCATCCTTCTCTTTTAGACCGCATCCTTGAAGCTCAAAAGAAAGATCCCGAATTGGCTCATCTTAGCCAAAGTTGTAGGGATAAAAATAATATTGATGCTCTGAAAGACTTTGAAATCGATGCTCGTGGAGGTATTCGAAAATTTGGTAGACTTATTGTACCAAATATTAGTGATCTTCGTAAGGACATTTTGGAAGATTCTCATCGTTCTAAATTTACCATTCATCCCGGTAGTAGTAAAAATGTATGAGGACATGAAACAAATTTATTATTAGGATAGAATGAAATCTGATATTGCTAACTTTATTAAGCATTGCATGACTTGCCAACTTGTAAAGGCCGAGCATCTATGGCCCGGTGGGTTATTGCAACCTTTAGACATTCCCGTTTGGAAGTGGGATCAAATTTCCATGGACTTTATTGACGGTCTTCCCCGTTCTTGTTTGGGTCATGACAGTCTATGGGTGATTGTGGATAGACTTACAAAATCCCCCCATTTTATTCCCGTTCGGTCCAATCGGACCGTACCTCTTTTGGCCAAACTCTATGTCAAAGAAATCGTTAAATTGCATGGAGTTCCTACTTCTATTATTAGCGATCGTGATCCATTATTTACTAGTGGATTTTGGAAGGGTCTTCAAAAAGCTTTGGGAACGATGCTTAATTTTAGCACCGCTTATCATCCTCAGTCCGATGGACAAATCGAGCATGTGAATCAAACTCTTGAAGATCTCCTTCGTGCATGTGTTCTTGATTTTGGTGGAAGTTGGGAAGACCATATTTCTCTTGTTGAGTTTTCTTATTATAACAGCTTCCAATCTAGTATTGGTATGGCACCTTTCGAGGCACTCTACGGAAGGCCATGCCGATCTCCTTCGTGTAGACTTGAAGCCGGTGAGAGGCTGGTTTTAGGTCCAGATTTTATTCGTGATGCTACAGAAAAGATTGACCTTATTCGTCATAGGATGAAAGAAGCTCAAAGTAGACAAAAATCTTATGCCGGTAACCGAAGAAGGAAATTGGAATTTTCTGTTATTAAAGAAATTGAAGTTTCACCTAATTTGACTTATGAGCAACATCCTATTCGTATCATTGCTATGGAGGTTAAACGCCTTCGTAATAAAGATGTTCAACTTGTGAAAGTTTGATGGTCCTTAAATCCTAAGGATTGCACTTGGGAATCCAAAGAATTCATCGAGCGAGCACATTCGGACTTACTCTCTCGTGCTCTATAAGGTGAACTTCTCACTTCAAAATTTTCTTTTGTGTTATTATGTCTTAGAGTGGTTGTTACTCTTTATTTTCTTCTTAAGTATTGGGAGGACGCAATTTCTTTAAGGAGGGGTCTGTAACAACCCGCATATTTTACGATTATATATTTAAATGTTTTATTTAAATATAGCACCGTTTGTTGAATTTAAAGTCCGAAATGTTACTTTTTGTAAACAGTCGAATCCGGACTCGAGACCACTTCCATTGAGTTCAAAACAACGTTTACAACTTTTTTGAGTATAAACATTGATATGTTTGGAGTTGATTAGGATTTTGGTATTTTCATTTGGGTTTTGGGTTATTTTCTAGCCCACTAACCCAAAAATAGAACCCAAACTCCTCTACCAAATACCCTAACTCCTCTACTCTTCATTCATTCTACTCCTCATTTCCTAACACCCAAGCTAAAGAGAAAAATGGGGGAATAGAGGGGAAATTAAAATTCCTAATTCCAAGATTCTTAGGAAATTCAAATTCAAGTTATAAAATCAAAGAGAAGCTTAGGTAAGCATCCTCTTAATCTTCTCCATCTCAATCTCTCTTCAATTTTCAGAAATTCCCATAACCTAACTTAGGAAATTCATTTTTATTTGATAATAGATTGAAGATTCTAGAAGTGTTGTTGAAGAGAAATCAATCTTAGCTTGTTTTAGTGCTTCTCATTTCTATATTTAGGTTTAAAGGTGAGTTTTTGAACTCACATCTATGTCTATACCTTTGATAGTTGTTAGGTAAGAATTCCTAACATCTATATCATGTTCATTTGCTTTTGATTTGAAATGATTTGGTGAATTTTCCAAATTTTGGTATTTTTGAAGTCAAAATCTATGAAAATCCTACTGTGGAAGTTTGGACATGTTGTTTGGAGTGTATAGATGAGTCTATAGGGTTGGGTTGTCGCTTGGCATGAACCCCTAGCCATCGTCGCTCATCCGATCGTGTGACGCCCCACCTCTATACTCACACTAGCCAAGGACACTACGAGGTAATGTCGTCAACTAGCATGAAGAATAAGGCTATTGAGGAGCGACCATCTGTGTAATTGCTTTGTGCGAGTACCGATATGTCAGATAATATGACTTGCATTTCATTTCATGAGGAAATCCGACATATCAATTACAAACTCAAAGCTACCACACAGTGGCTATGTGGACTTCGGAAACAAATATAGAAATAAACATAGCCCAAATCAGTCACAGATATTCATATCACAAAGGCGGAAACAGATATGAATATATCACATAAAAGTGTACATCAGAGTAGTGGTCATACAGGATCCACTACATCACAAAAGAATAGATACAAGTGCTAGACAAAAGAATAAGTATACATCAAGGAGTCTCTATCTCGAATGTATAAAAGCAAAACTACTAATCTAAAGTAGTTAGCCAAAAGTCAGAAGCTAGTCCCTGCTAAATAGTCAGGTGGAAGCACCTGTAACACCTCGGTCTGACCCGAGTATTATTTGAGAAGAGAAATAATAAACGGATCAGTCTAGCTATAAATATCAGATAAAATGAGAGAGGATAAGAGATATCACAAACAACGTATGATAACAATACTGCCATACTGTGACAAGTATACATCAGATAACAACAAAAATCATACAATATCTCAAATATTCTCAAACACCAAAAGAATGTCATATTCTTTAAATTATTCACCAAAACACAAATATTATAAAGAGGTTATCAATGCAATCCACGAAAATTGGTGAAACACAAATTCTAGAAATCAACCACCAGAAGTCCAGAAAACACAAAAAGGGGGAAGCCTATCACAAACGGGAGCATGAAAACTCACCAACACGTGCATCACAAACGGAACGCTATTCCATGGTCGCTAACCATCAATTTTGAGCTGAGGCTCCACAAACGGCTCGAAGACCATGGGTCGCTACACACCAAATTGAACCGAAGTTCCACAAACGGGGTTTTTAGTCCCCAAACAAACAAAGAGACATCGCACATCGCTAGTCTAAAACACAAAATGATCACCATTGATCAATAAGAAGTGTGAATCACACTAAGCTAGTAAATAAATGAGTTTAGCTTCATGTCCCATAACCACTAGCTTAACTTAAATATTTACGAACAGATTGTAGATTTACACTCGAAAATTGTCATAAGATTTCAATCGAACAAGTCCAAGAATTAACCGACGAAGTAAATGCAAGCGTTTCATACCACTTGTTTTGCTAAACCGTTTAATTAGATTTCTCATACAAGTGAGGTAAAGGTTTATATATACTAATAGATTGGAAAACGGTTTTAAAAGAGAGCTTTATATTTAAAATAGTGTCGAAATCGTTTTGATGAAAGAGTTTTAGTATTTACTGCTAGTATAGAAACCTTTGTATTTAAAAGTGACAAATCACAAAAATGATTGTAGAAACAATCAATCCCCAAAAATTCACATACGAGAATGTGAATTAAATCCATAAAAAATCGATATCAAATCCATCAAATGGATATTCCAAAAAAACCAAAGAAAGAAGTCATCAAAGTCGATAAATGATAACAACAAATCGGATCATCAAGGATCGATTAAAAATCGGAAACCCACACAAAACTGCCTAAAATAGGCAAAATGCACATTTCCCAGATTCAGTCGACTGGACTGTATGGTCAGTTGACTGATACATGCCTAGAAACTCTCGGTTTCCAAGTTCAGTCGACTGGCCATATACGTCAGTCGACTGATAGATGGACAGAAGCTTTCTGTTTCCAGGTTCAGTCGGCTGAACTGTATGGTCAGTCGACTGATAAAAGGCCAGAAAATTTTCTGTTCCCAAATTCAGTCGACTGATCTTATGGTTCAGTCGACTGAACTGTCATTTGCAGAATTTTCAGTCTAACCTAAGAAGGGCAAAAATCCAAACCGGAAGTGATCGAACGAGCAACGGAGACTAGGGATTTATGCCAAGCGACAAACCAGCATTATAGGCTCTTCGATACACCCCAACAACATGTTCAAACATCAAAGATAGGATTTTTTTTAAGATTTGACTTCAAAACACCAAAAATGGAATATTCATCAAACCAATTCAATTCAAAGGCAAATGGACAAGGAATAGATGTTAGGAATTACTACCTAACAACTACCAAAGATATAGACCAAGATGTGAGTTCAAAAACTCACTTTTAAGCCCAAAACAACAAATGAGAAGCTCTAGAACAAGCAAAGATTGATTTCTCTTCAACAACACCTCTAGAATCTTCAATCTATTATCAAAGGTGAAGTCTTTCCTAAGTTAAGTTTTAGGAATTTCTGAAAATTGAAGAGGGGTTGAGATGGAGAAGATGAAGAGGATGCTTACCTAAGCTTCTCTTGAATTTTGGACTTGCATTTGAGTTTCCTAATCAAAGCTAGGTTTAGGAATTTTAATTTCCTCTTCTTTCCCCCATTTTTACTTTAGCTTGAGAGTGTTAGGAAATGAGTAGTGGAATGAATGAAGAGGAGTGGAGTTGGGTTATTTGTTAGGTTGGTGGGCTGAAACCCAAACCCAAAGCCCTAAATGAAAATATCAAAATTTTACTAAACTCCAAACATATCAATGTTTATACTCAAAAAGGTCGCAAACGCCATTTTGAACTCAATGGAAGTGGTCTCGAGTCCTAATTCGACTGTTTGCAAAAAGTGACATTTCGTACTTAAATCCAACTTACGATGCTATATTTAAATAAAACATTTAAATATACAATCGTAAAATATGCGGGTTGTTACAGACTCCCCTCCTTAAAGAAATTGCGTCCTCGCAATACTTAAGAAGAAAAATAAAAAGTAACAACCATACTAAGGCATAAAAACACAAAAGAAGAAATTTTGAAATGAGAAGATCACCTTAATGAGCATGAGAGAGTATGTCAGGATGTGTTCGCTCGATGAATTCTCTGGATTCCCCAGAGCAATCCTTAGGATTTGAGGGCCATTGAACTTTTACAAGTGGATCATCATTATTTCGAAGGCGTTTAACCTCAGTAGCAATGATACGAATAGGATGTTGCTCATAAGTCAAATTAGGTGAAACTTCAATTTCTTCAATAACACCGGGCTCAAGAATAGAATCGGAATCTCGAAGGCATTTCCGTAATTGAGAGACGTGGAATACATCATGAATAGCAGAAAATCGAGCCGGTAATAAAAGGCGATAAGCCACGGAACCAATGCGTTCGGTGATGGGAAATGGGCCAATATATCGAGGTGCTAATTTTCCCGATTGACTGAAACGCACAACACCCTTTATAGGTGAAACACGAATAAACACAAAATCTCCCACAGAAAATTCTAATTTCCTTCTTTGATTATCGGCATACGATTTTTATCTACTTTGAGCTTCTTTCATCCTATGACGAATAAGGTCAATCTTTTCTGTGGCATCACGAATAAAATCTGGACCTAAAACAAGCTTCTCACCGGATTCAAGCCAACACGAAGGAGATCGGCATAGCCTTCCGTAGAGCGCCTCGAAAGGTGTCATACCAATACTAGATTGGAAGCTATTACTATAGGAAAACTCAACAAGAGAAATATGATCTTCCCAACTTCCACCAAAATCAAGAACACAAGCACGAAGGAGATCTTCAAGAGTTTGATTCACATGCTCCGTGTGTCCATCGGACTGAGGATGATAAGCGGTGCCAAAATTAAGCTTCGTTCCCAAAGATTTTTGAAGACCCTTCCAAAATCCACTAGTAAACAATGGATCATGATCGCTAACAATAGAAGTAGGAACTCCATGCAATTTAACAATCTATTTAACATAGAATTTGGCCAAAAGAGGTACGGTCTGATTGGACCGAACGGGAATAAAATGGGCGGATTTTGTAAGTTTATCAACAACCACCCATAAATTGTCATGGCCCGAAAGAGAGCAGGGAAGACCATCAATAAAGTCCATGGAGACTTGATCCCACTTCCAAACGGGAATGTCCAAAGGTTGCAATAACCCACCGGGCCTTTGATGCTCGGCCTTTATAAGTTGGCAAGTCATGCAACGCATAATAAAGTTAGCAATATCAGATTTCATTCCATCCCAATAATAAAGTCGCTTCATATCCGCGTACATTTTACTACTACCGGGATGAATGGTAAATTTAGAACGATGAGAATCTTCTAAAATGTCTTTATGAAGATCACTAATATTTGGCACAATAAGTCTACCAAATTTTCGAATACCACCACGAGTATCAATATCAAAGTCTTTCAAACCTTCAATATCAATTTTATCCCTACAACTTTGGCTAAGAAGAACCAATTCGGGATCATGCTTTTGAGCTTCAAGAATGCGGTCAAAAAGAGAAGGATGAGCCTCAAGGCTACACAAAACAAGAGATGAACATGAATTGGATTCACGGTCTCGAATCTCACAAGTAGACAAAATCTCGAGATCATTCCATTCGGATATCATCATGGAAACAATCGCTTGTTGCTTACGACTAAGGGCATCGGCAACCCGATTTCCATTTCTGGGAGTATAAAGAATATCAAGATCATAAGATGCAAGGAACTCGAGCCAACTTTGTTGACGCAAATTAAGTTCCTTTTGAGAAAATAAATACTTCAAAGATTTATGATTGGTGTAGAGAACAAATTTCTCTCCCAAAAGATAATGACGCCAAATTCTAAGGGCGAAAACAATGGTCGCGAGCTCTAAATCATGAGTGGCATATCTAGTCTCGACAGGCTTTAATTGCCTAGAAGCATAAGCGATAACACGTTCCCTTTGCATGAGAACGGCACCCAAACCAACACGACTAGCATCGGTATAAACAATAAAGTCTTGGTTCCCTTCGGGAATCACAAGAATAGGAGCATCGGAAAGGAGTTCTTTTAGTTTCTGAAAAGCAGCTTCACATTTGTCTGACCAAATGTATTTAACTCCCTTCTTTGTCAAACTAGTAAGAGGTACGGAAATTTTAGAAAAGTCTTTTATTAAACGACGGTAATAGCCCACCAATCCAAGAAAACTACGAATTTTCGTCACACACTCCGGTCTCTTCCAATTTTGAATCGCTTCAATCTTTGAAGGATCCACGGAAATTCCGGATTCAAAAATAATATGCCCCAAAAATTTCACACGAGATTCCCAAAAGTGGCATTTAGAAAATTTTGCTTTCAATTGGTTGCTCCTAAGAGTTTCCAACACAATCCAAAGATGTTTTTCATGCTCTTCCTCGGTTTTAGAATAAACAAGAATATTATCTATAAAGATGAGAACAAACCGATCGAGGAAGTCTTTGAAAACTCGATTCATAAGGTCAACAAAATAAGCAGGAGCATTCGTTAAACCAAATGGCATAACAAGCCATTCATAAGATCCATAACGAGTACGGAACGACGTCAAAGGGATACTATCCTCTGCAATACGAAGCTGATGAAAACCGATTGCTAAGTATAACTGTGAAAAGACTCTAGCACCACTAAGTTGATCGAATAAATCATTTATCCGAGGTAAGGGATATTTATTATTGATGGTGAGATCATTAAGTTTGCGGTAGTCAACGCGAAGCCTAAGTGTACCATCGGATTTCTTCACAAAAATAGCTGAAGCTCCCCAAAGAGAGGAACTAGAACGAATAAACTCTTTGGCTTCCAATTCGGATAATTGTTTACATATCTTCTCATTTTCCTTATTGGACATACGATAAGGAGGACGAGTAATAGGTAGAGCTCCACGGATTAGATTAATTCTGAACTCAATTGCTCGCTTAGGTGGTAATCCTAATACAGGCTCAAATATGTCGGGAAATTCACGAACAATGTGAATGAGAGAAATAACATCTTCCTCATTATCATTATTGTCATCATGAGGATTTAGAGAATACAAGGATGCTCCCGAACAAGAATCTGAATCCTTAAGAAGAAGTGAAATATGCTTAACAGATTGAGGATGTCGAAGATATATAGTCCACTCAGGACATAGGATATGGGCTTCCTAACGGTTAAGCCAATCCATCCCCAAAATCAGTCTGAAACCTAGGTAATGCATAACATGCAAATCGGCTCGGAAAGCATAATCACATAAAATAATTTCAACATCTTTACAAAGTAAAATGAGTGTTGCGGATCCACCAACCGGATTCGCAATTCTCAATGAAATCATCAAGCCAATAACATTCAAAGACAAAGCATCAACAAGTTCTTTTGATATAATAGAGTGTGATGCACCCGTATCAAAAAGAACTCGAATAGGAAAATTACGAAATATAATAATGCCATCAAGGATAGAATGAGAAATACCTTGACCAAGAGAAGTGTTACTAGGGGCTTGCACAACATTTAGCTTCCCTTCCTTCTTGCTTTGAAGTTTGGGACACGAAGATATAGTATGACCCAAACCTTTGCAATAGCGACAAGTAAGAGGCTTCGGACACTTATTCGCATAGTGGTCCATAGAACCACAATTGTAGCATTGTCCACGACTAGAGGTAGGAGTCTTTGCTACCAAAGTTGCCTCCTTCCCTTTCTTGTTGGGATTAGGGCTTTTGAACTTAATATGCGTCATCTTGTTGATGTTGAAGTTTTGTTTGGCATCCACAACTTCAACATCACTTTCTTTATTGGCCTCTTCTAGTCGAAGAGTGATATCTACAAGCTGATCGAAAGGAACTTCTAGTTTCAGAGGTAAAACCTTTTCGGGGTTCTTACTCAAAGCACAGACAAACCTTTGATTCTTTACAAGATCCAAAAGTTGTTGGGCAGACATGAATACGCCATCCAGAGAAGGACTACTGGATTGACCAGCGCTAGGACTGCCAGATCTAACCATTTCTCTTCTTTAAGAAAGAAAGAAAGAAGAGGAAAAAGGTTATACACAAAATGAATATCAAACAAACTTGATTGATAAAACAAGGCATCATAAAAAGAAATAGGATAGAACGGTACGAAGACTCGAATTAAATCCTATGGCACGATTCCTAAGAAAGACTTAGGACAATGATCCTTGCTAGAATATTCTACATTGTTCCGATGTTTGGCTCTGATACCAAGCGGTGACGCCCCACCTCTATACTCACACTAGCCAAGGACACTACGAGGTAATGTCGTCGACTAGCATGAAGAATAAGGCTGTTGAGGAGCGACCATCTGTGTAATTGCTTTGTGCGAGTACCGATATGTCAGATAATATGACTTGCATTTCATTTCATGAGGAAATCCGACATATCAATTACAAACTCAAAGCTACCACACAGTGGCTATGTGGACTTCGGAAACAAATATAGAAATAAACATAGCCCAAATCAGTCACAGATATTCATATCACAAAGGCGGAAATAGATATGAATATATCACATAAAAGTGTACATCAGAGTAGTGGTCATACAAGATCCACTACATCACAAAAGAATAGATACAAGTGCTAGACAAAAGAATAAGTATACATCAAGGAGTCTCTATCTCGAATGTATAAAAGCAAAACTACTAATCTAAAGTAGTTAGCCAAAAGACAGAAGCTAGTCCCTGCTAAATAGTCAAGTGGAAGCACATGTAACACCTCGGTCTGACCCGAGTATTATTTGAGAAGATAAATAATAAATGGATCAGTCTAGCTATAAATATTAGATAAAATGAGATAGGATAAGAGATATCACAAACAACGTATGATAACAATACTGTCATACTATGACAAGTATACATCAGATAACAACAAAAATCATACAATATCTCAAATATTCTCAAACACCAAAAGAATGTCATATTCTTTAAATTATTCGCCGAAACACAAATATTGAGAGAGCTTATCAATGCAATCCACGAAAATTGGTGAAACACAAATTCTAGAAATCAACCACCAGAAGTCCAGAAAACACAAAAAGGGGGAAGCCTATCACAAATGGGAGCATGAAAACTCACCAACACGTGCATCATAAACGGAACGTTATTCCATGGTCGCTAACCATCAATTTCGAGCCGAGGCTCCACAAACGGCTCGAAGACCATGGGTCGCTACCCTACCAAATTGAACCGAAGTTCCACAAACGGGGTTTTTAGTCCCCACACAAACAAAGAGACATCGCACATCGCTAGTCTAAAACACAAAATGATCACCATTGATCTATAAGAAGTGTGAATCAAACTAAGCTAGTAAATAAATGAGTTTAGCTTCATGTCCCATAACCACTAGCTTAACTTAAATATTTACGAACAGATTGTAGATTTCCACTCGAAAATTGTCACAAGATTTCAATGGAACACGTCCAAGAATTAACCGACGAAGTAAACACAAGCGTTTCATACCACTTGTTTTGCTAATCCGTTTAATTAGATTTCTCATACGAGTGAGGTAAAGGTTTATATATACTAATAGATTGGAAAACAGTTTTAAAAGAGAGCTTTATATTTAAAATAGTGTCGAAATTGTTTTGATGAAAGAGTTTTAGTATTTACTACTAGTATAGAAACCTTTGTATTTAAAAGTGACAAATCACAAATATGATTGTAGAAACAATCAATCCCTAAAAATTCACATACGAGAATGTGAATTAAATCCATAAAAAATCGATATCAAATCCATCAAATGGATATTCCAAAAAAATCCAAAGAAAGAAGTCATCAAAGTCGATAAATGGTAACAATAAATTGGATCATCAAGAATCGATTAAAAATCGGAAACCCACACAAAACTGCCTAAAATAGGCAAAATGCACATTTCCCAGATTCAGTCGACTGGACTGTATGGTCAGACGACTGATACATGCCTAGAAACTCTCAGTTTCCATGTTCAGTTGACTGGCCATATACGTCAGTCGACTGATAGATGGACAGAAGCTTTCTGTTTCCAGGTTCAGTCGACTGATAAAAGGCCAGAAAATTTTATGTTCCCAGATTCAGTCGACTGATCTTACGGTTCATTCGACTGAACTGTCATTTGCAGTATTTTCAGTCTAGCCCAAGAAGGGAAAAAATCCAAACCGGAAGTGATCGGACGAGCAACGGAGACTAGGGATTTATGCCAAGCGACAACCCAGCCTTATAGGCTCTTTGATACACCCCAACAACATGTTCAAACATCAAAGATAGGATTTTTTTAAATATTTTACTTCAAAACACCAAAAATTGGAATATTCATCAAACCAATTCAATTCAAAGGCAAATGGACAAGGAATAGATGTTAGGAATCACTACCTAACAACTACCAAAGATATACACATAGATGTGAGTTCAAAAACTCACCTTTTAAGCCCAAAACAACAAATGAGAAACTCTAGAACAAGCAAACATTGATTTCTCTTCAACAACACCTCTAGAATCTTCAATCTATTATCAATGGTGAAGTTTTTCCTAAGTTAAGTTCTAGGAATTTCTGAAAATTAAAGAGGGATTGAGATGGAGAAGATGAAGAGGATGCTTACCTAAGCTTCTCTTGAATTTTGGACTTGAATTTGAGTTTACTAATCAAAGCTAGGGTTTAGGAATTTTAATTTCCTCTTCTTTCCCCCATTTTTACTTTAGCATGAGAGTGTTAGGAAATGAATAGTGGAATGAATGAAGAGGAGTGGAGTTGGGTTATTTGTTAGGTTGCTGGGCTGAAACCCAGACCCAAAGCCCTAAATGAAAATATCAAAATTTTACTCAACTCCAAACGCATCGATGTTTATACTCAAAAAGGTCGTAAACGCCATTTTGGACTCAATGGAAGTGGTCTCGAGTCCTAATTCGACTGTTTGCAAAAGGAGACATTTCGGACTTAAATCCGACTAACGATGCTATATTTAAATAAAACATTTAAATATACAATCGTAAAATATGTGGGTTGTTACAGATCGCTTCCGAACCGATTTGGCCAATAATGGCCTAGGCAAAATTTGCCCTGAGTTTCAGCTCAGACGTCTGGTAAAACGATCAGACGTCTGAGCCAAAGGAACAAACATTCCAGATCTTAAGCTCAGACATCTAAGTGGCCTGAAAAAAATTCCAGACCTTCAGCTCAGATGTCTGGGGAGAACCACCAGACGTCTGGCGCTGTTAAAATCTAGCAATTTGCCTGTTTTGAGTGGATTTCCAAGTTTTATCGATTTTTGTTGATCCGGTTGGATGTTGTCATTTATTATCGACTTTGATGTCTTCTTCTCTGGATTTTTGGGAATATCCATTTGATGGATTTGTTGTCGATTTCTATGGTTTTGATTCACGTCATCGTATGTGAATTTTTGGTGATAGATTGTTTTTACAATCGTTTCTGTGATTTGTCACTTTAAAATACAAAGGTTTCTATACAAGTAGTAAATACTCAAACTCTTTCACAAAAACGATTTCAACACTACTTTTAAATACAAAGCTCGTTTTTAAAACCATTTTCCAATCTATTAGTATATAAAAACTATTACCTCATTCGTACGAGAAATCCAATTAAACGACTTAGCAAAACAAGTCGTATGAAACGCTTGCGTTTACTTTGTCGGTTAATTCTTAGACTTGTTCGATTGAAATCTTGTAACAATTTTCTAGTGGAAATCTACAATTTGTTCGTAAATTTTTAAGTTAAGCTAGCGGTTATGGGACATGAAGCTAAACTCATTTATTTACTAGCTTAGTGTAATTTACACTTCTTACTGATCAATGATGATCATTTTATGGTTTAGACTAGCGATATGCGATGTCTCATTGTCCGCGTGGGGGACTATACCCCATATTATGGAGCTTCGTCTCATTTTTAGGGGCTAGTGATCCCTGGTCTTTTGACCGTTCGTGGAGCAATCGGCTCAACGAGTTCGGAGCATGGAGCGTATCTTTTTAGGTGCGTCGATGTTCGGCTCAATAAATATGTGCATGGGGCATATCTTTTTAGGTGCGTCGATGTTCGACTGTGCATGGGGCGTATCTTTTTAGGTGCATCGATGTTCAGCTTATCAGTCTTCAAGGGGGGACTGTACCCCGTATTTTTATGGGATAGCATCCCGTTTGTGATACACGTGTTGGTGAGTTTTCATGCTCCCATTTATGATAGGCCTCCCCCCTTTTTGTGATTTCTGGATTTCTAATGATTGATTTCTAGAATTTTTGTTTCACCAATTTTTTTGTGATTTGCATTGATAAGCTCTATCAATATTTTTTATTTGGTGAATAAACTAAAGAATATGACATTCTTCTTGGCGTTTGAGAAAATTTGAGATATTGTATGATTTTTGTTGTTATCATATATATTTGTGATATCTCTCATCCTATATCATCTTACATGATATTTATAGCTAGACTGATCCATTAATTATTTTTCTTCTTAAATAATACTCGGGTATGACCGTGGTGTTTCAGGTGCTTCCACTTGAATTCTTAGCAGGGACTAGCTTCTGACTTTTGGCTAACTACTTTAACTTAGTAGTTTTTTTTTATACATTCGAGATAGAGACTCCTTGATGTATACATATCCTTTTGTCTAGCACTTGTACCTATTCTTTTGTGATGTAGTGGATCTTGTATGACCACTACTTTGATGTACACTTCTGTGTGTTATATTCATATCAGTTTCCGCCTTAGTGATATGAATATCTATGACTGATTTATGTTATGCTTATTTTATATTTGTTTCCGAAGGCCACATAGCCACTGTGTAGTAGCTTTGAGTTTGTATTTGAAATGTCAGATTTCTTCTTGAAATGAAATGCATGACATACTATCTGACATATCGGTACTCGCACAAAGCAATTACACAGATGGTCGCTCCTCAACAGCCTTATTCTTCGTACTAATTGACGGCATTACCCAGTAGTGTCCTTGGTTAGTGTGAGTATAGAGGTGGGGTGTCACATTAAATTTGAAATAAAAAAGTGATTTAATTAATTTAATACTAATTTATTAATTAACATGAAAATAGCCATTTTGGACACTGTCTCGGATTTGACAAAACCAGTTTCATCGGATCTGTAATAGTGAATTATTGTAAGGTTTCAAGTTTCGTAGCGTTTGGACATGTCGTTTGATCAAACGGACTCGAAACGCGTAGAAATCAATTTAATTAAATCCAATTGAAATAAATTTAAAATAAGCTGATTTTAAGCTAACTTCTTAATACGATGGAATTAGGACTTGAAACCTGTTCCATTGAGTTATCGAAAACATCTATTTTGATATATGGGATGACCCAGTTTCATTTGGGAAGGAAAATGGGCTTTTTGGTCGTAGTTATCATTTCAATCCAAATCAATTTAGTCCATTCATTTCTATTTCTGATCTGCCTATATATAGCCTGTTATAAACCCTAGCTATTTCTTATTCCATTATTTAGTACGTACATTCCTGTCTATCTCCTTCTTTTCAATGGCAGAACATATTCAAATTCCCAAACCCTAATTGCAAATCAAAATAAAATCAAAAAATCAAACTCCTCCAAACCCTAACAAATTATATATCATTTCGAAGCCCTCGATGACCGCAATTCACTAGTGGAATTCGTTTCTCGTATCGAATCACTGTTTGATCAGAAATTGAGGATGAACCTCGGACGTCCATTTTAGGGTTTTGACGATCCAACGGTGCATCATCGTCCGATCGACGATCGGGAGGCGGCGTTGGGAAGGTGGTGTCGTGCAGCGCTCGTTGGTGTCGTTCATTCACCTTAAAGTTGCCGGAGATCGCCAGAATCGGCCAGGGAAGAGGAGCGGCGGTGCTCCACCTATGGCGAACCAGGGGGTCGCGCGACGTGGCTGCTGGGGTCAGCCGGAGGTTGTCGTGGTTGTGGCATAGTCAGATCGAGGCTCGGGTGTAGGGGGCGGCTGCGTTTAGTCGATGGACGTGGCGGATCGAATGAGATTAGCGTGCATTACTGGGAGGCCGAAATTCGATCGACAGGTGATGACGTGTCCTTTATTTTTTTTTTATTTAATTTAAATTTAAATTTTAAAACTTCTAATGCCTATAACTTCTTCTTACGAGGTCGGTACGCGCGGTTTGTTCCGCTGCAATCGTATCGAAATTCCGGACATTATGAAACTGGTTTGGATGAATTTTAAGACTGTTTGAATTTTGGGCCTAAATTGAATTTTAATTCGATATAAAAATCGAAGGTGAGTGTTTTAACCCACTCACAATTACTAAACTACCTTATGTTAGTCAAATTAAATTTTTGATGTGATTAGAAATTAATGGATCGATGTTTGGTATGTTTAAATTGTCATTCTAGTTAAATTTGACTTTTATTGCATTTAATCATCGTTTAGTTTAATATTGAATTTAAATTATCAATTTAATACCTGTTATTGAGGATAAGTTATCTATGGATGTTTATTGATTGATTTGGATGATAATTGTGATGGATGTTTGATTGTTGACATTGGATGACTGGATGTTGTATTTTATATTGTTATAACACCGCAAGTTCCCTATGGGTTGAAATGATACATACCCGAACGATCTATAAATTAGGGAAAAATCGTTATGGGTTGAAATGATAGACTCGAGCGATTTTATGGATTTATATTAAATTTGGGATTGCGGTTTGAAACGATATATAACCGTAAATTTTTAAATTGCGGGTCGAAATGATAAATATCCGTATTACTTGACCATAGGGTAGAAAATTATATACCGACACCGGATTGGTTAAATTAAATGATTTTTAAGTCCTTAAATTTTGAATTCAGTTAACTGGCATTTTGAAATAGAAATTGATTTATATAAACTGAATTATTTTCGATAATCCAAGCGTTAATGTTGAAATTGGAATTGATTTAATGAATTGTTCAAAGGATTTATTGGAATTTCAAGTTGAAGTGTCAAATATAAATGAATTATCGAAATTGAGTTATTGAAAATGTTTGGATATAACTTTGAAATCTATTTTAAACTAATTTAAACTATATTAATCAATTTAAACTATTTTTAATTTATTTTAATCTATTTTATCTCTTTAATCCAAATTAATCTAATTTATCTATTTAATCTATTTTAAAATTTATTTAATCTATTTTAAAATTTATTTAATCTATTTAAAATCTATTTAATACGATTTAAATCTATTTAATATGATTTAAATCTATTTAAATCTATTTTAAATTTATTTAATCTATTTAAAATCTATTTAAGATAATTTAAATCCATTTAATCTACTTTAAATCTATATAAACCATTTTAAATCAAATTAAATCAAATTTAAATCTATTTTAAACTATTTCTACTATTTACCTATTCTAATCTATTTAAACTATTAAAACTATTTATGCCCATCTAAACTATTTTCTAAAATTTCAGACTGTGTAAAGAGAAAGTATTTACATTTAAATCCTTGATGATAATACAACCTAAGTTGGATTTTGAAATTGATACCTTTTTGTGAAATGACATATTTGAGTATATATGATGATTTTGGAACGAGGATTTAATTAACCTATCTTATCGATAATTTCATAACTGAACATGATTTTTGAAAGTGAATAAGATTTTGAAGTGAATATGGTTTTGGAAGTGAATATGATTTCGAAAGTGATATGGTTTGGAAATCGAATATGATATTTTGATATTAATTGAATTGACTTTTGAAATGTAAAAGAACCATCCAGTGTGAAATAAGCGGTTGGTTGTTAAAGACACCGGGATCGGATATTGTCATACTCTCTGCCAATACCGAAAACCACTTTAACAACTGTGTACGTGGTGGAGATTCCAGAAATGAAGTAAGATGGTTTGGCGAATGATTTTGTATGCGGTATTTACGTGACCCTGACTCCCATGAGTTAGCTTGATGTGGCTAAAACAGGAACCATGCCGGGCCAAGTGAGGTCGCACCTCCGATCGGACACATTTCTTCGATACCATATTATGACTTTGTGATGATTTGGTGGCCACCCTTGATTTTGATTATGTGAGTGTGTTCCGAGGTGGGCGGTAGTAGCTGCTATGCGTTACCACCAGTCCGGATCCGCAATTGGTATATCTACCCTGGCATTGCCTCAAGTGCCGTGTTCACATGCCCAATCACGCCTTCTACGAGTTTGTTTTGTACCATACCTATGGAGTGCCCTCTGGGTAAACCTCATGGAGGAGCGTACGGTACTGTATAGACTATGGGAATATATAAAATGTGTTAAGGGGGATATGGGTAACGCCTTAAGGCTATTTTAATACTTTACTTTATTGTAAACACTATTATAATAGCATATTGTACTACATAGTAGATAGTTTAACGGATGCTTAGGAGATGGTAATCCCAAACATCTCTTAAGTTATTGCACTCACGTTAGACACTGAATAGGAAATGTCAAACCCCGTAAACATCCCTGACGCCGTCACACTTATATTTATTTAATGTTGATTTAACTTACATAAGATCTTTTAGTTCTGACTCGAGTGTTTTGTCTTTTCAATTCGCTCGGGTTAGTCTGAGCTTTTCGGTTTATCGAAGAAGGCTTTCTCGAGGATGAAGACGAAGATTTTGTACTAGTATTATTTATTATATTTATTCCACTGCTTCATGTTGTTCCGCTGCATTTATTTATTACTTATTCTTGCTGTATGTAACTCTGATCTGTATTATAAAAGTATAATCTCTGTATTTGTAAACAGCTTCATGAACTGTTTATTTGATTATTATATTTTGTCATTCCGCTGCGAGATTCTGTATTTGTTTTTTTCTTTCTCTGCTTTTTCTTATTTATCCCATAACAATCTGCCCTTTTGAATGGTTTGAGTCTGACATGTGTGTCTGCTTAAAATGTCCAAAAAGGCAGGTCGTTACAGTTGGTATCAGAGCTTCGGTTTAACGATAACCTTAGCTTTGTGGGGTCTGACTCATTTGAAATAGGGTAGTAATACCCTAGAATGAGTCGCTGAGTGTGTACATACGAGAGAGCATATTTGTTAGTGTTATTAAAGGTTTTTTGTATTGTTTTAATTTTTTTCGTTTTGTATTTATAAATTCCGGTTGGTACATAGGACGCTATGGCATCGAAAGGGGTTTCTAAACACTTAATAGGACAGACCGACACAATATTGTTTTGAAACATAGGTAAATGAAATAATTTTGCCTATTATATATTTTGTATATAAAATAACAGATTTTATAAATGATATGGTTGGATGTAATATGTTGTTTGTTAAGTAGAAAATGTTATAAATATTGATTGGAAATAGGACTTACAAATAAAGTAAATATAAATTGGAAATTTAGAACTAAAGTTCCGGGATTTTTGAAATTTCTTTCAAAAGGTCTTAGAATGTAATATTAGTAGTATTTAGAAGTATTTTCTTATATGAAATCTCAAGTTGATTGAAGGGAAAGTTTTAAAGGAAAGTTTTAAAGGAAATAAGTTTTGTACTCCCCTCTCTGTCGCTGGAAAATAATTTCGGTGATGAGTGCACGCATCATCGACGTTCATTTTCGAGTTTCAAAGTGGGAAGGTTGTTGTAGTAGTCTTACTACACATCTGTTTTGATGAATAAAACCTTAATTTTTAATTTCTAAATATGATTTGATCTATAAAGGATAAATACATATATTATTTTCTAAGTGACTAAATTGAACCCGGAGTTTAGTTCTTAAATTTTCTAATAATTAGTAGTTTTCAGTTAATGTAATAAAATGAATTCTTAACTATTTGAAGATTTGGAAGCTGCTAAGATGTGAAATAAGAAATTAGATTAGATGTTAAGCAATTAATAAGATAGAAAGAAATGGAAGGTTGTCATTTATAAATTAAGGAATGGAAATAAGAAAATGTAACTATTGAACATTTTGTTACTAAAATACATATGATCACTTGTGTAACTTTCTATTGCATTCTAAAAAACATATATATATATATATAACTTACCAAATTATAAAAAGTTGTAATGTTAATAATAATATGTAATGGAATATTATACAAGTAAAACCTAAATAATGAAAATGTTCAATGTAATTATGTTTTAAAGGGAGTATTAAGATGTATAAGCTTAGTGCAAACCTAAGTAAATAATTTGAATGCTACTAATTAAAGTAATAAAAAGGGTGAACACTGTAAGTAGATAATTATAAACTAATTTAATGTTGAAGTCATTTATAAGTAAAATGAGTATTATGTTAATTGATTGGTTATAACTTAAGAGAACATTGGAAATTATTTAGAAATGGATTTAATATTCAATAATACTATATATGGAAGAATGAATGTGAAAAAGAAATAATCTATAAATGGTGAATTGAGTTGTAAAGAATCTTATCTAATAATGTATATCAAATAATCGAAGTAAAATAACTTAATTAAGCAATGAATGTAAAGTAGTAAAATGAAAGAAAATGGCATTTTATGATTAAAGGAGAAATGAACTTTTGTAACTAATAACGAATGTAAATTAATGAGAATAAACATTATATGAATAAGAAAAGAAAAGTAAATGATGGAAAAAAGGGGAAATCAAACTAAATTGTAAATGTGAAGTAAACTGAAAAAAATGTATACAATACTTCAATAATGAATTCATTTACGATCCAAATAATAGAAATGGATATAACTTATGTAAGTAAAGAATGTAAATTAATGAAATAAGCCTTACATGAATGAATGAAAATTTAAAATTTTTAAGTAATGAATGTGAATTAAAGAAAATCATTGTATGAAAAAATGAACAATAAATGATGTGAAAAAGGATAAATAGAATAAACTTAAAAATGTGTTGAATTCTATGTTTGTTGGGCTTATGGATTGGTTGGGAAAGGATACTTCTATTTTGTATAGAGATGTATAAATAATATATAAAGTTATCTACGACTATTGAGTGTATGGTTTACTTCATAGTTTATTTATCATTTTATATGATTAGAAGTTCTGAACCCGAACAAACCGTTTTTTTTGTTGCTATGGATGGATGATTGCTCTCTTTGTTGAAAATGATGTTTGTATTGTTTGTTTGCAAATGATTATTGTTATATTGTGATGATTTGTTTGTTATTTGTTGAAACAACTTAAAATATTTCTCTTTTACATAATTATTAACTCTTTTGAATTTTATAAGTGGAATACAGGTATGGAAGCAATAGCTACTTCTTTTGGTTTCATAAATTAAGCGTTGTTTGCGCGACAAATAGGTACGTTCTCGGATTACGGTTTTCTAGCGATATTATATTGTTTTTCCCGTGGTTTGGGATATTTTATTTTGAAAAATATGATATATATTGTTATTATTGATTTTATTATTTCTCCCAGACCTCTCCATATAAAGGTGACTCTGTCGAAATTTTCCGTGAATTTTCGACTTAGAAAATTTTGTGAAATGTTTTTCAAACTTTTGTTAACTTGAATAAAAAGGATTTAATTGTTATAAATTGATATACTTTATTTAAATTATTTAATTATGTAAATTGATTGTTTGTAAATTTAATATTTTGAATAAGATATATTAATTCCTTCTTTTCCCTTCTTTTCCTTTTCGAGGACGAAAAGTTTCGAGTGAGGGAGAGTGTAACGACCCGTAATTTTCGATAATTAAAAATAGTTAATTTAATAAGGTTTGGTGGTTTAATGTTGGAAGAAATAAAATTTGTGATTTGATAATAAGAACATAATTGGAGTGAAATGTAATAGTATTAATTTAAGGTAATTGATAACTGCTTTAAATGTAATTCCAATTAATTAAAATGATTAAAGAGTTATAATTGATGATAGACTGTAAATAAATTGTAATAATGTGTGCATTAATTGAAAATTGGATTAAAAGAGTAATTGATAATTTAAATGTTGATTAATTAATGAAATAATGTATAATAAATTGAAATTGGATAGAATTAGTGCAGTGTAAGTTGTTATAACATTTGTTTGTAAATAATAAACTTACAAATGTTATTAAATGTAGAAATGGTAACAATTGTTATTCGTTACCAATATATTTAATCAATTATAATTAAATGCAATTAAAATGTTATGTTAACGTGAGTTAAAACTATAACTATAAAAGGTGAATGCAATAAAATGTACAGAAATGTAAGTTACATTCATAAGGTAATAATTGATTTAATAAAAAGAGTGAAACAAAGATAAATTAATTTATTGAGATTTTAAATTATAATAAAATTGACAAAATTCAATATAATTGAAATATAGTAGTTTATAAAAATAAAAGATGGAAATTGTAGCATATTAATGTAATAAAATATAAACCAATGTTAACTAGGCCTATGGAATAATGATTGATTGAATAAAAAGATTAAAACCAAATTTAATCAATTTATTGAAATTTAAAATTATAATTAATTAGATTTAATTACAGTTGAAATTAAACACTGTAATTAGTAAAATATGTCGACACTGAATTGATATGTAAATTTGTTTTAAATTATTGTAAATGTCTAAATAATCAACAATGATAAAATTGTTAGTTATTAAATTTGAAATAAAAAAGTGATTTAATTAATTTAATATTAATTTATTTAATTAACATGAAAATAGCCATTTTGGATACTGTCTCGGATTTTGACGAAACCAGTTTCATCGGATCCGTAACTGTGAATTATTATAAGGTTTCAAGTTTCGTAGCATTCGGACTTGTCGTTTGATCGAACGGACTCGAAACGCGTAGAAATCAATTTAATTAAATTCAATTGAAATCCATTTGAAATAAGCTGATTTTAAGCTAACATCTTCATACGATGGAATTAGTACTTGAAACCTATTCCATTGGGTTTAAAATTATCGAAAACATTTATTTTGATATATGGGATGACCCACTTTCGTATCGGAAGCGAAACGGGCGTTTGGGTCGTAGTTATCGTTTCATCCAAATCAATCTAGTCCATTCATTTCTATTTCTGATATGCCTATATATAGCCTGTTATAAACCCTAGCTATTTCTTATTCCATTGTTCAGTATGTATATTTCCTGTCTATCTCCTTCTTTTCAATGGCAGAACATATTCAAATTCCCAAACCCTAGTTGCAAATCAAAATCAAATCGAAAAATCAAACTCCTCCAAACCCTAACAAATTATATATCATTTCGAAGCCCTCGACGACCGCAATTCATTGGTGGAATTCGTTTCTCGTATTGAATCACTGTTTGATCATAAATTGAGAATGAACCTCGGCCGTCCATTTTAGGGTTTTGACGATCCAACGTGGATCGTCGTCCGATCGACGATCGGGAGGCGGCGTTGGGAAGGTGGTGTCGTGCAGCGTTCGTTGGTGTCGTTCGTTCGCCTTTAAGGTGCCGGAGATCGCCAGAATCGGCCAGGGAATAGGAGCGGTGGCGCTCCGCCTATGGAGAACCAGGGGGTCGCGCGACGTGGCTGGGGGGGGTTGTTCGGAGGTTGTCGTGGTTGTGGCATGGTCAGATCGAGGCTCAGGTGTAGGGGGCGGTGGAGTTTGGTCGATGGACGTGGCAGCTCGAATGAGATTAGCTACGTTACTGGGAGGCCGAAATTCGATCGACAGGTGATGACATGTCCTTTATTATTATTTTTATTTAATTTAAATTTAAAATTTAAAACTTCTAACGCCTATAACTTCTTCATACGAGATCGGATTTACGAGCAGTTTGTTCCACTGCGATTGTATCGAAATTCCGGACATTCTGAAACTAGTTTGGATGGATTTTAAGACTGATTGAATTTTGTGCCTAAATTGGATTTTAATTCGATTTAAAAATCGAAGGTGAGTGTTTTAACCCACTCACAATTACTAAACTATCTTATGTCAGTTAAATTTAATTTATGATGTGATTAGAAATTAATGGATCGATGTTTGGTATGTTTAAATTATCATTCTAGTTAAATTTGACTTTTATTGCATTTAATCATCGTTTAATTTAATATTGAATTTAAATTGTCAATTTAATACCTGTTATTGAGGATAAGTTATCTATGGATGTTTATTGATTGATTTGGATGATAATTGTGATGGATGTTTGATTGTTGACATTGGATGACGGGATGTTGTATTATATTGTTATAACACCGCAAGTTCCCTATGGGTTGAAATGATACATACCCGAACGATCTATAGATTAGGGAAAAATCGTTATGGGTTGAAATGATAGACTCGAGCGATTTTATGGATTTTATTAAATTCGAGATTGCGGTTTGAAACGATATATAACCGTAAAATTTTAAATTGCGGGCTGAAATGATAAATATCTGTATTACATGACCATAAGGTAGAAAATTATATACGAACACCGGATTGGTTAAATTAAATGATTTTTAAGTCCTTAAATTTTGAATTCAGTTAACTGGCATTTTGAAATAGAAATTGATTTATACAAACTGAATTATTTTTGATAATCCAAGCGTTAATGTTGAAATTGGAATTGATTTAATGAATTGTTCAAAGGATTTAAATTGGAATTTCAAGTTGAAGTGTCAAATATAAATGAATTATCGAAATTGGGTTATTGAAAATGTTTGGATATAACTTTGAAATCTAATTTAAACTAATTTAAACTATATTAATCAATTTAAGCTATTTTTAATTTATTTTAATCTATTTTATTTCTTTAATCCAAATTAATCTAATTTATCTATTTAATCTATTTTAAAATTTATTTAATCTATTTTAAATCTATTTAATATGATTTAAATTTATTTAAGTCTATTTTAAATTTATTTAATCTATATAAAATCTATTTAAGATAATTTAAATCCATTTAATCTACTTTAAATCTATATAAATCATTTTAAATCTAATTAAATAAAATTTAAATCTATTTTAAACTATTTCTACTATTTACCTATTCTAATCTATTTAAACTATTAAAACTGTTTATGCCCATCTAAACTATTTTCTAAAATTTCAGACTGTGTAAAGAGAAATTATTTACATTTAAATCCATGATGATAATACAACCTAAGTTGGGTTTTGAAATTGGTACTTTTTTTTGAAATGACATATTTGAGTATATATGATGATTTTGGAACGAGGATTTAATTAACCTATCTTATCGATAATTTCATAAGTGAATATGATTTTGAAGTGAATATGGTTGGAAGTGAATATGATTTCAAAAGTCATATGGTTTGGAAATCGAATATGATATTTTGATATTAATTATGAATTGACTTTTGAAATGTAAAATAACCATCCGGTGTGAAATAAGCGGTTGGTTGTTAAAGAGACCGGGATCGGATATTGTCATACTCTCTGCCAATACCGAAAACCACTTTAACAACTGTGTACGTGGTGGAGATTCCAGAAATGAAGTAGGATGGTTTGGCGAACGATTCTGAATGAGGTATTTATGTGACCCTGACTCCCGTGAGTCAGCTTGATGTGGCTAAAACAGGAGCCATGTCGGGCCAAGTGAAGTCATTCCTCCTATCAGGCACATTTCTTCGATACCATTATATTACTTTGTGATTGATTTAGTGGCCACCCGTTGATTTGATTTGGGAGTGTGTTCCGAGGTGGGCGGTGGTAGCTGTTATGCGTTACCACCAGTCCGGATCCGTAATTGGTATATCTACACTGGCATTGCCTCGAGTGTCGTGTTCATGTAACGACCTGAAATTTTCAACCATCTGCATCCATACATGTCGGATTTTAATTGCTCAAAATATCAGATTTTTAATTTAAATTTGGCAAAACTCAGCATATACAGTAAATAAATAATCACAGAATCACAGACACAGAGTAATATAACAATAATGCAGCGGAAACAAAAGAATAGTAGTTCATGAAGCTACTATATATATAACAGAGTTAAACAAGATACAACAGAAGTTTCGAATACAATAGTCAAATACAAGATCAAAATACATCACTGGAATCAACTGAATATCTGATAGCTAGATAGATAGCTGGATCTCCAAGCGAAGCTCCAACTCCAAAGGTGAGCCTCGAATACTGGTACACTCAGTCTGACCTGAGTGTAAAGAAAAACACAAAACACTCGAGTCGGGATTAATATTCTTATATTAATAAATCTATTATATTAATAAATCTAACTCAAGTGAAATAACGACTGAAATACAAGTAACTCAAAGGATGTTTGGGATAACCATCCTCTAAGGATCCGTTAAACTATCTACTATGTAGTAGTGTACGCTAAGTAGATAATTCCTATCAGTAATATAAAGTATCAAAATAGCGTTAAGGCGTTACCATTATCCCCCACAACACATTTTATATAAGCGTCATAGTCTATTCAGCACTGTAAACTCCACTGTAAACTAGTGGGCTATCAGGGAGTACTCCATAGGTATAACACAAAACAAATTGTAGTGGTCACGCATAGGGATACGAGTATGACAAGGCACATGAGGCAATACCCAAGGTAGTGAAACTACCGTTTGCCTGATCCGAACTGGTGAGAACGCATCGCCACAACGATCGCAACACCGCGAAACAACACTCCCAATTCAAGGGTGCGCACCAATCAAAACAAGTAATGAGTTGTTTACGAAGAAGTGTGTCCGCTAGAGGTAGCTAACCTCACTGGCCCAGCACGGCTCCTGTTTAAGTCATTTCAAATTTGACACAAGTGTCAAGGCTATCCATTATCGTTCTCTTTCTTCAAATCCAGCAATGTCATCATTCCAACCACTTCATTCTGGATCACACTCCGCGTATAATAGTTATTAAAGTGGTTTTCGGTTTAGACAGAGAGTATGTCCCTAACCGATCCCGGACTCTTCAATAACTACGTAATTATTACACCGACTGGTCATTTAATAAACTTTCAAAATAGTTTATATTTCAAAACCAAAATATCATTTCCATTTCAAAACCATATCAATATGATATCACTTCCATTTCAAAACCAAATACGATATCATTTCCATTTCAAATATATCCATCTTAATATATATCCATTTACAAAATCTTAGTACTTTAAAGTTATAACAATTTCTAAATCAAACACATTGGAAATCATAATTCTTTGTTAATCAAAATTTAGAAATCATAATGCTTTGGAATCATGACACTTCCCACTTAACCGTTTAAATATAAATAATAGTATATAAAATAAAATAGTTTATAATTTAAAATAGTTTATATAAAAATAGTTATAATTTAAAATAGTTTATATTAAAAATAATTTATATTAAAATAGTTTATATGAAATAAATTTATAAAGTAACATATATCAATAGTTTAAATATAATTTAAAAATACTTTATATAATAAAATAGCTTCCTCAAATTTCACAAATCAATTCCAAATCAGCACCAATCCAAAAATTTCAAATTTAGTCAAATCTCAAATCATCAATTCCAATTCAATTCAGTTCTCAATAAATTATTATATCGATTTCAAATACAGATTTGAACCATAAATAAACCATTTAAATTTCGATATATTCCAAAGCTTTAAATATTTTACAATCTCAAAACTAAATTTGATAATTTCATATATATCTTAATTTAACTTTATTATTATTTAGTTTGAAGTATTCACTTAATAAATCCAATATTATTTAAATAAAACCCCAAGTTACAAATAACTAAATATTTCCTTTAACTTATTTAAACTTGAAATATTCGTTTAAATTACCTTAACCAAGATCAAGTTACAAAATTTTATCCTTTAAAAATCTCAAATTGAATAAGTTCCAAATCGATTTCTAATTAAATATATTTCTTAATTAAATACAATTTCAAATCAATTTCAAATCTATCTTCTCAACCTTAATTTATTAAATCATCATAAACTCTATATTAAAATATAATTTAAATAAATACTTACCCATATTATATTTTAATAAAATCAAACTTTATTATTAAGCTTATTTTATATTAAAACAATTTATACATTGCTTAAAATCAAGAATTTAACCATATATATAAAATAACATTTATAATAATAAAATTAATATTTATATAAAACCACATATATTTTTTTTCAAAAACCATAGAAATCATTTTCAAAATATTTATCTATAGACCAACGGTGTCTGTATATATAATTCTCTATCCTATGGTCAAGTGATATGGATATTTATCACTTCAATCCGCAATTTAAAATATATGCGGGTGTATATTATTTCAACCCGTAATCCCAAATTCGATTCAATGAAAATCGCTGGGGTTTACCATTTCAACCCATAACGATTTTCTCCTATTCTACAGATCGTTCGGGTATGTATCATTTCAACCCATAGTGATTCTATACTAATAGGGAACTTGCAGAGTGATAACAGATATGATAATAAAATAACAGGCATATATCATCAATATACATAACAGATAATGGTGTCAGATGTCACAGGTGAACTGATACAGGTAATAGCATATATATAACAGTGTAAATAACTAACAGCAGCATATTTCAATTATCGTTTCAATTGAAATCAAATTTAATATATATAAGAACGTAAATCGTGAGTGATTGCTCACCTTTCGAGGCTAGAGAGGATAGACAAAGAAGTTGAGTTACGAAATCCAGTCATGAATCCCAAAACAGCAAGATCAGCACAAATTCGATGGACGAAGCTGATAAATTAGAATTGACGAAATCAAATCAAAACTGGATTCATGATGATAAATGGCATAAATGAATTTATATATATACATATAACTATATATATAATCAAATTCTAAATCCAAACCTATATTTATATAGGAATTTCAAAATCCATTGTTTTAAACCAAAAACTCAAATACTAAAGTCAAACATATAAAATAAATTATATGTTATAATTAAACCAATATTTATTATAAATTTAGTATGGACAAAATCCACTTAAATCCAAAATAGTGTGTATATATATATAAACAAATATATGTAAGCTATTTATATATGCCACTAACTACATTCATGTTCCTCAAAATGTATGCAGACCCATTATAAATATATGCAGACCCAACAACATACTAGTATAAGTTATATAATAACATATATAACACTACTATGACTCATACTTTATAATATACCGTATAGACTTTATAACAACAGACCCCATAGCTCTTATACATGTTTATATAAACCGGTATATATAAGTAACAGAGAAAATAAAACTTGTACATACTTATATATAAATAGGTTGTAAAATTGAAAATCAAAACATGTATAATTATATATAACAGTGCATACATTTATATAAACATACTTTGAAGTCAGTAATTGGTAACCCATATATTTATAGAAACAACATATTATATACTACCAATATAAATTTATATACGACAACAGCAAATTCACTATACAAAATAACTTATATATATATAGAAAAATATATATACACGGAAGGATATATATACATATATATAAACGGTAAAAGATACAAATTCTTATAAATTTTCTAATATAACAGATCTAACTATAAATAGATATATATATATATATACACACTGCAAACATCATATTTCTGTTTCCAAAATATACGTATATATGTGAAACTGTCCTATTCTTTAACTTTCAAAGCAAAATAACAGATAATACATATATTACTGTTTATACACATCAGAGCACACTTCAAAAACATGCAAACATAGTCCGCATATATATAAATCTAACAGTAATTGAAACTTGTAATATATATATATATATATCTCTACTATATAATATATTCAACTTACAATCTCAGGTCTAGTTATTCTTATCTTGTTCAAACTTTTTATAATATATTATATCATTTTAAACACAAGAATATACATATACAAACTAATATATATATATATACCCGAAATGGTAACACTGGATGAAGCAGATCACGGGTTGGTGACCATCTGTCAAGGCGGAGAAAATGAGGAAGAGTGGAGCAAGCCGAGAGGGGAAGAGATGGCGGTTGCCGAAGTCGTGGCCGGCTGGAGGAGATGCGGGCGAGTTGGACAAGGTCGCTGGGGTCAGGGGAGATGGCCATTGCGAGGGTGGTATGGTGTTGGTCTCGGCTGGGCTGAGCGGTGGATACGAACGGCTGGAGGAAGTAGGGGAGGAGCTGGCGAGGAGGAATGACCGAAGCTTGGTTGCAGAGCTCGGGTTGCAATGGGCAGAAGGGCTGCTAGCTACTCACGTGAGGTGATGGTTGTGTCGAGGCGAGTGGCTATGGCAAAGGAGAGGGAAGGCAGGTTTATGCGGTGATAGGTTTCCAGAGAGAAAAGGAGGGTGAGATGCTGCTTTGTAGGGAATTGTAAATTTGAAAAGGAGATGGACAGTTTATCTCCAACCCAAAAATAAAGTTATCATATTTCATTTCTTTAAAGCATCGCCTGAACCAATATATGTTGGAACCAGTGTAGAAAGCCAAAAAGTCAAGCTCGAGTATACAGAAGATATAAATGCAAACGGCTGTTAGATGAAAAGGCATTGGAAACCCCAAAAGCCCAAATACAAAAACCCGTACGGTAAACCGTTTGTGGTTTTCCACCTCGTACCAAACACCGAATTATAGAGATGGATATACTATGGAGATCAGCACGATGAGACGATCAAAACGGTATACAGATATCAGTGTTACGATTATCCGATCAAAAATCGGTATCGGTATGTAAATGCTGTTATTTTGTCGAAATTAAGATCGATGGAGCAATAAGAGTCAATATTTGGAGAAACGAACTATGACGTCTTGCTCAGAAGATGATTTATTAAAAAAATTATAGAAAAATATTCAGGTTTGAAAACATTTTATTATCATCAAATATTAACTGATATAAATTGAAATAGAATCACACAATAAAATAAACTTTCATTTTATCTGATGGAAATTTACCAGTTGCTATGTTTAAATAGACGTATTCCAAATAATAAATTTTTATTTCAAAATTTTTATTTCTAAAATTTCACGAAAATTCAATTAATCAGATTATTAAAACAGTTAAAATTTATGGGTCGTTACAGTTCACATGCCCAATCGAGCCCTCTACGAGTTTGTTTTGTACCATACCTATGGAGTGCCCTTTGGGTAAACCTCACGGAGGAGCGTACGTTACTGTATAGACTATGGGAATATATAAAATGTGATAAGGGGGATATGGGTAATGCCTTAACGCTATTTTAATACTTTACTTTACTGTAAACACTATTATAATAGCGTATTGTACTACATAGTAGATAGTTTAACAGATCCTTAGGAGATGGTAATCCCGAACATTCTTAAGTTATTGCACTCACGTTAGACACCGGATAGGAGATGTCAAACCCCGTAAACATCCCTGACGCCGTCACACTTATATTTATTTACTGTTGATTTAACTTACATAAGATCTTTTAGTTCTGACTCGAGTGTTTTGTCTTTTCAATTCGCTCGGGTCAGTCTGAGCTTTTCAGTTTATTGAAGACGGCTTTCTCGAGGATAAAGACGTAGATTTTGTACTAGTATTATTTATTATATTTATTCCACTGCTTCATGTTATTCCGCTGCATTTATTTATTATTTATTCTTGCTATATGTAACTCTGATCTGTATTATAAAAGTATAATCAATGTATTTGTAAACAGCTTCATGAACTGTTTATTTGATTATTATATTTTGTCATTCCGCTGCGAGATTCTGTATTTGTTTTTTTCTTTCTCTGCTTTTTCTTATTTACCTCATAACAATCTGCCCTTTTGAATGGTTTGAGTCTGACGTGTGTGTCTGCTTAAAACGTCCAAAAAGGCAGGTCGTTACATTTAGGGCTCAAACCAATCATGCTATGGCTAGGAATAATTGAGAGGGATAAGAGGAGTTTTGGTTTTAAAGTGAAAGGGGAAATCATAATCATAGGAAGGTGAATCACACCTCTCTTTAATTGTAATTGATTTCCTCCTTTAAGATATTTCATTCTAGCATTTGCTCTACTTCCCAACATCTTATTCCATTGAAAATTTCATGGTGGCCTAGGGTTTATAGTTCTAAAACAAGATCAGAAAAAACAAAAGGTGGTTTTCTCTCGATTATTGCAAGACCTATGTATTGGTTCATTGAATCTAGAAATCATTTCATTATTCAAGTTGCTTCATTTGGCTGCATCTCAAGGTAACTTTCTATTTTATTTAAATACAAATTCTTCATGTTTATCTGGTTTAAATCTTCAACCTCTTGTATATAATTTATCTATATGAATTTGTAATATATTTTAGATCTCTACTAGCCTCCCTTCAGTCGTATGCTCATCTTGTTAATATGTTTTTAACATCTTCTTGTCCTTCTCCTCTATTGTTTATATGTTATCTATGTTGGTAATTTTAGATTAATCACTTCTTTTGTTTATTTGTTCATATTGTGTGTCTAATTTTGGTTTGAATCCCATTATCACGAATTTATATTTACCTAAGTCATCAGTTCCATTTTTTCAAAACTGTTATTTGAACAAATTTTTATTGAAAACATTTTTTATTAATTGATTTAAATTTCATGCTGTAAGATTGAGAATTGAAAATAAATACTCTAGGCTGATTTAAAATAATTTTGGTTATTATTTACATGAGAATAATAATTAACTCAATTTGAAATTTATAAGTGGACTTTTAAAAAAAATTAAAAAAAAAATATTTCTCTCTTAACTTAACAATTGGATCTAAGCTAGATTAATTTTATTGTTTAAAGGTGTGTCTTTTAAATTACAAAGTACTACAGTACATTTGCTACTTGTTGTTTTGATTTTAAAACATTGGTTTAATTTATATGTATACATACATGTATGTATGTATGTATATATGTATTCTTAATTCAGGATTTACAAAATGGACTTTTATGTAAACTATTGTAATTTTGATTTATAATATATCTTAATTAAAAGTAACTTTAAACTATTTAGTTTAGCTTTTAAAACATGTCGAACAATCAAAGCCTATCTTAATGCAAACAAGTATACATACATGTGTGTATAATAAATTATATTTTTGGAAGAAGAAATATTGGATGACAAAGACATATATAAAGGGGAAAGGTGTCCATTGCGGTGTAAATCCTAGCACCCAAACACATTCATAACTATATGTGCTTCCTATATGTTGCACTTGCACTTTCACGTATGGGTGCATTTGATGCACTCATTACATCATACATATAACTTAAACTAAATTCAAACTATTTTAAACAAATGATAAAATGAAGATTTTATTCAAAATTTAAGATTGGATCTAAAGTCCATCAATGCTTCATAGACTTAACTACAATCAAAATGAATTTTTTTCTAAATTCACTCATTTAACCTGCTTCTAAATGGTTCGGATCCAACAGCCCCCACTCAGATCTGAGCTAGTCATAGACAAGTTCCCCAAACGTGCGAGTTCGTATAGTGAGGATATGGAAGGCAGTCATTATAGGTGAATAGATCCTTATTTCAATGTCGCTAAAATTCTGTAGTCCAATGATTTTAGTCAAAGGAGATGAGCACAAATAACAAACTCAATGACTTATTCAGCAGAATGGTATATAGATTACTATAGTGATTTATATTGTGGGTTCACATCCATATTACCATTCATTTAGAGATTATATTGAGAGGGCGTGGAAACCTATTAGGGATTTTTTTTATACACACTAAGGGCAATGGTTTATATGTTTTTAAATTCGAAAACAAAGAGGATTGTAACTGTGACGCCCCACTCCGAGACCCACATTAGCAAAGAGTATTACAAAGTAACACCGTCTGCTAATACGAAGAATAGAGCTGGATAGGAGCGACCATCTATAACCTTGTCTTAATTATCTATTGAATACGCCAACAATTGCCACTTCTTACTTAAATGGATCGACATATCCAATAAATACTTAATACAAAGCCATAGGTGGCTGAAGGATCTATCAGAATAAAACATAACAACTCAAATGTAATACACATCACAGAACAGTAGATTATCACATACATTTTCACATATACAGATACATCACAGAGTTTACAAAATGATACATGTCAAGTGGTAAAGCAAACCACAATATACAGGCGAGTCAATAGAATACATATCAGAGTTACAGCCAAAAAGGACTACACAAAAAGCTATAACAAAACGGAACTAGCAGAATAGTCCATGCGGAAGCAAAAGAGGCTAAGCCCAATGTACCTAACCTGAAACATCTCGGTTTGACCCGAGTATAAAATACACGGGTCAGTCTAATCAGTTAGATAACTAAATGATAATGAACATACAAGATCATAAAGTACCACAATTATCTTCAAAGGAGATAACCAAATCATCTAACATAAGATGAATCATAACAAGCCTCATATCATCGGCAACTCAAATAACAAAGGATATCATATCCCAAAACAAGCCAAAAGGCAAATAATAAATACCAATAAAGGTAACACAAGTTTCCACAAGGCAATCGCTATATATCGTGTGGTTCAAAAAACCTACCCCGAAAGGCGATACACTAGGGAAATATAATTGTCAAAGAAACAAAAGATGCTCGAGCTCAGTACTGTATAACAAGGATCCACACGCCCGAAGGCAACAAACCCGAAGGTACAAGCCCGAAGGCAACATACCCGAAGGCAACAAACTCCGAAGGCAACATACCCGAAGGCAACAAACTCCGAAGGCAACAAACCCCGAAGGCTCAAGCCCGAAGGCAACAAACCCCGAAGGCTCAAGCCCGAAGGCAACAAACCTCGAAGGCAACAAACCCCGAAGGCTCAAGCCCGAAGGCAATAAACCCCGAAGGTAACAAACCGTAGTGGCGAAGGTCCGGAGACCCAGTACTGGACACCACTAACTGGCAGAATGTGTCGCAACTCTTAGAAAGGAACCCGAAAAATGTTAACTTGAGTCCCATACCCCACGTTCGCACTAAACGGTTTACTAACCGTTAGTCAATTTCACACTCAAAGTAGTACAAAGTTCACCTCATCTCATCGGTAAACCAGACTAAAAGGTCAAAACGGTCAAACGAATAGATTAGGAATTAACTGAAAAGATAAACGCACGTGTTCATAGCACGCATTTTATTTAATCATTTGATTCTCCTCCCTCTTCGCTCGAAGTGCAAAATTGTGTGTGTGTTTTAAATAGAAAATATAAATTGGAGAAACGAGCTTTTAATACAATTTGAAAAGATCATTTTATAACAACCCGTGTATGGAATCAAAAAGGAATCATCAAAGTCAAATATGCAATAACAACTAATTGGAATCGACACGAATCGATTAAAATTGGAAACCAAGCAAAATAGGAAAAAATAGGCAAAAACAAGTAGGTCAGTCGACTGACTGCAGAGGCCACTCGACTGATCCAGAAACCCGAAAGTTTCAGTTCCTGCAGTCAGTCGACTGACTGCAGAGGCCAGTCGACTGACTGCAGAAAACAGAGACTTCTAGTTTCTGCAGACAGTCCCAGGAACTTTCATTTTCTACAGCCAGTCGACTGACTGCAGAGGCCAGTCGACTGACTGGCACTGGGACTGTTTTTCAGCCTATCCAAATGAAGAGCAAACTCTTCCAATTGAAATGTTCACCAAATCAATTCAAACCAAAAGCAAATGAACATGAATAAGTGTTAGGAATTCATACCTAACATCAGTGATATCAAGAGAAGTAGATGTGAGTTCAAAACTCACCTTTTTTACTCAAAAACAAAGATGAGAAGCTCAAATGCAAAGAAAATATCAACCACTCTTCACTTCTACTCTACAAGCTCCAATCTAAGATCAAAACAAGTATTTCCTAAATTAGGGTTTAGGAAATTTCTAAAATTGAAGAGGAAATGTGTAACGACCCTGAATTTTGAACAAATTAAATTGAGAATATTTAATTTATTTTAAATATTTGAACGATGATTTAATTTGAATCCCCGATTGAACTTTGATATTTGCGATTAAACTTTAAAATTTAATCTATTGAATTGAATAAAAATTTAAATCTTCAATTTAAAGTTGAAGAAAAATATTTCGAAAGCTTTTAAAATTCGTATTGATAATACTGAAGATAACAGAAGCTCCAGAATTGAGTTTGAAAACGATTTGTTCAATTTTGAAATTATATCGTTCGTATCGATATTTAAAAATAGCCGTCCGAGGCACAGTCTCGGAATTCGACGAAACTAGTTTCATTGGGTCCGAAATATTGAATTATTGTCGGATTTCAATTTTCATATTTTTCGGAGTTTATATGTGAGCACACGACGTGTAAACGCATTGAATCTTTATCGAATTCAATTTAAATTTAAATTTGTATTTGGTCAACATCAGCACTTTTGGCCTCAACTCAAAACACTGTAGCCTGTTAACTTCAACACGCAAATGTCTCCTCTCGTACAAAACACCATCATCTCATTCCCTGGAATCACGTCTTCTTCTGTTTCGTTCAGAGAAAAAAATCAATACAAACGAATCGATTCCCCTCTTCTTTTTCGTTCGAGACCCAGTCCCCTTTTCCCCTCCTTTAAACTCAGATTTATCAAAGGACATTAGGCCAAAGCCTGTACATCAGACTCGAGAGAGGGACGTTCGCCAACAAGTCGCGATGAAGAACAGAGGGCATAGCGCGCGCGTAATATTGGAGCTAGGGGGTCGCGATTTCTGGCGATCTCAAATCAAAGGCAGGCGATCGAAATCGCGAGTGGCATACGAGTTCGACTCGAACTCAAGAGGATAAGAGCGACTCGATTTTTGTTCGATGGTGGATGGGTTGTCATGAGCTTCGCGATGGGTTCGTTGATGATGGGGTTTTGTAGTCGGCGTCGACGTCTTCGACTGGAGGCAACTAGGGCTTCCAATTTGGTGGGAAGCAGGGGCGACCATCAGGCGAATCGCGATGGTGTGGGGTCTTCGTAGGCGGGCATAAGTTGTTCGAAGCGTTGACGTTGTGGCAATGTGTTCTGGACGAAGACAGTGAAGTTTTTTTTAAAGTAAGCTATTTTTTTAATTTTGTTTTAATTTAAATAATTTGTGCATCGATAATGTAGTTACAGTAAAGATAAAAATATGTAGATAAGGTATTTAAAGAAATATATGAGTTATATAAAGTTGGAAGTTATATAGAAGTTAATGAAAAGAAATTTTAAAAACACATATTAGTTGGATTAAAACTATTAAACGGTAATTGGTTGTTCGATTTATTTCGAATATTAACGAAATGTATAAATTGTTTATACAAGGTTAAAAATCAAGATAATCGAGTCAAGGTGAAAATGGATGGCAAATTAAAAAGCTAAGGTGAGATTTTTCTCACTCAAAAATAATTTTGTATTGCAGTTATTTATTGATTGATATGATTGTTGTTTGGATGTGATATTAGATATAGTAGGATATATCTATATATATAGCAATATATACATATTGGCATATGTATATATTGGATTGATTGATTTCCCGCCTCGTATAGCGGATGAGACCCTATTGCGCCGTTAGTAAGCGGATTATTTTTATAAAACCCATATACCGCGATATTCCACCTCGAAGTGGAATTGGTATTGTGCTAACGTCTGTGGATGCAGGGAAACAGGTTGGAGGGATCCAACTGGATTCCTCACCAGTATTTATTTATTTACAGATATTGATGAATATTCTGTTATCATATTGATATATGATGTTTTTTGTTGTGATTGACTAATTGATGCTGTTGCATCATCGGATTCAGTTTTTAAGTTTAAAAATAACGACTTTTACTTTAAAAGGATTTCAAAGTGAATTTTTGAAAGTATACGTTTTATTAAATTTTGGAATTGATTCATTTTAAATAAATAAGTGTTATAATTTTTATGTTATAAAAAAAATTAAAAATTTTGTGATATAAAACCAAAATTTGATGTTTGGGAATATGAAATGAACTATGTTGAAGAATAGTATGAATGAAGATTTTTTAATTTATTTATAAATGGTTTATAGATAAGATTTATAAAGAATTGAATTTTTATAAATCGGAAAAATGGAATTATAAAAGGAGTTTTTGTTAATGTTGAAAAAGGGTTTATAAATGGAATTTTACAAGAAGTAGGATTTATAAATTTTGTAAAGTTATTAAAGGAATGACTTAAGTATAAAAATTGAGTTATAGATTGATTTGGTTAATAAAATTGATTTGTAAGTTGAAGTTGTTATAAATTATAAATGGGATTTATAAACGTTGTTTATAAATCCGAAATCACTTATTTTGATAAGTGAATTGTAGAAGTTAATTAAAGGAATTATATTCACGATTTTGGACAGTGGATAAGCCTTTAAAAAAAACGTGTAGGAATGTTGAATTTGGATAACGAAGTATATTCACGATTTTGGACAGTGAATATATTATTAAATAAAATGGATATGTTTTGGAAAAGTGATATTACGAAATGAAGTAATTGTTTTAAAAGATGTTTTAAAACGTGATAAGTATCGAATACATAGATTTCAACATTCATTATTGAAATAGACGTTTTCGAGAAATATAAGGAAATGGTGGACTATAACACTGTTGTTATAGCAAATGATTTCCAAAAGGAAATGTTTTATATAGTATTGGGATTTATATATCTATCTTAATTCCGAATCCCTATACTATTGATTTCGAGTCGTCGTAACGATGTTTTACGCAACATTCGTTTTGACTCAAATAGATGTTAAAATTAATGATTTCCTGAAAGAATGAATTTATACTTAAATTTGATTTAAGTATATCGAATATTTTCAAATGTTGAAAATAAATGATTTGTGAATTACTTATTTTTAAATAAGTATGGAAATGCTTTTCCAATATGAAATGAACTGTTTTGAGATTTTATCTTCAAAGATAAAATGAAATGTGGAAATTGATTTGAAATTGTTTTCAAATAGTTAAGTGTGGAAATTTTATATCTAGTAAAGATATTTTTGAAGATGAAATAATTTGGAAAATTATTTGGAATCTGATGATGTTGCGCATCTTTATTGATAGTTAAATAACCGACTATCAATAATTACCTTGAATGGTATTTGTTGTGAATTGGATGAATTTGAATGCCACACTTATTTTTGAATAAACGCTCACTATTCGGGTTAGCCGGGAAAGGACCATGGGGTCGTATAACCCATTCCGAATATGTGATACGTCGTTATGAATTGCATTCGAAGACCGGTGTTGAAGACCGGATATTTTTGAAAACGGAAGGATTACCGTCGAGTTACTCTACATCGGCTGATCTCCGATTTAGAGGTTTTATCACCCTTAGTGACGGGAAGTCCGGACGTGATTAGAAATTTATCCGGATATGCAAGGGCTTCGTGAGAAGTGCCTTCGGTTATGTTCGATCCCGGAACAGACTTGTATGGATTGTGTGTCTGACGTTACAATTTGAGATATAAAGCTGATTTCTTTCAAATACATATCTGTTGGTGGCGGAGAATTTATTCTCTTAGCTTAACACCCTTCTCTGAGACGCACGAGCTCAGAGGTTATGTAGTTGAAATTTATCAGCGATATACTCCTAATTTGGTAACGTGGCATACTGAGTGTTGCTGTGAAATGATCAGTGTTTGATCATTTGCGATATGATCATTTGGTTGATCTTATATCTTTGTGATCATAGGTTGATCATTTGTTTGACCCGAAGCATGGCTTTGTAGAAAGCGTAGCTTTGTGGACGAGACTTCGTCGAGCCTCACACCCCGGAAATGGTCAAAACAGGAAGGATGCCGCAAGGTTCTAGGGAGTAGCGCCCCTTAGTGTATGTCATTCCTTCTGGATAGAGGTGGTATCATGGTATGGAGCCCAGATACTTAACCTATGTGGATACTGCTTATTATGTGGTTTGTTGCGAATCGGGGATCCTCGGGAAGATCGGTTACGATCGGGGGATGGCATACGCGTGTCAGTAGTTACCTATTTTTGCAGAGATAACCCGGCCTTGTGTTGGCAGAGATCCAGTTAGGTTCTCGGGTTGTCTATTCCAGGGACGTACCCATCGTGGCATAGGAAGTTCCTTAGCCTGACCATTTGTTGGAAATCCAAAGAAACAATACGTGACTTGTACGGTTTTAGTTGTAGAACCTGCCATCTAATATGGCAGCTATAGTAAGCATACTATAATGGTACGTATGCTGGCTAAGATTTATATTGTACTTTCGAAATGTTTTCTACACTATGCACTAATAATAATATCAAAAAGAATTTGATTTTTGCGTAGTAAGCATCTTTGACTATCATAAGAAGAAATCTCCTCCAATTCTGCGTTTGCATTGTGTGTGTGGCGGGAGGTCTTATGGTAGTTTCATTTTCCAAAAGCATTGCGAATTGACTCTAAAAATATTCCTTTGTTTATTTTAAAGATAAACGGTTTTACGATCTCACACCAGTCACCATGACTGACTCGGAGTTTATTGTTCCCTTCTAAACTCTGGGTGCCCACCAATTTCTACACGGGCAGTCTAGAGTTATATTATCAGGATATTCTGGATATTCTGGAGCTTTGGAAGCAAGATGGATGACGAGACGTAGTATTTGTATCTGATAGTATTTATTCCGCTGTGTATTCTGTATGAGGACAAGTTTATATAACTGTCCATTGTTGTTTATTGACTCTGATTGATGTATGTATAAAATGATATAGTTCTTTGTTTAAAGATTATTCATTTATCTATTATATATTGTTCCGCTGCGATGTGTAAGATTCTGATATTGTTTTCTGTTCTGATGTTGTTCTGTTGTTCTTCTTTCTTCTCTTTTTCTTCTATCTTTTCTTCTATTTCTTTTTCTTAAAACCCCTCAGGGTTCGTATTTCCATGCCCCTTGAGTTAATCAATGGAGATTAGTGTTTAATCAAGGAGTACGGATTTGCGGGTCTTGACAGCGTGGTATCAGAGCATATGGTTAAGCGACAACCCTGCTCTGTTGGGTGTTACTCATTAGAGATAGAGTCAGTAGTACTCTAGAATGAGTGTGAGTGTAATAATAGATATGAGCGCGTATTTGTTAGTGAATATGAAATTTGTTTTGTATTGTGTTGACTTATCGGTTGATTGTTTATAGATTCTGGTCGGTGCAGTCTAGCTAATTGTAATCGATAGGGGTTTCTAAACTCTTAAACAAGATAAACCGACACAGTATTGTTTTAAAATAGGGTGAATGAAATAATTTTGCCCAAAACTATTTTTGTATAGAAAAGAAATAATTTTCTGTAAATTATTATGATATATGGATGCATAGTTGTTAGGAAGTAATGATGTTAATTATCCTCATTAATATATATGTGGAAATTGTATATGAAATTGGAATTAAAACAAAGAACTAGGAAATAAATCCATATACAAATGAAATTTAAGAATATAAATTATAAATGTGATTTATAAATGAAACGGAATTCCAGAGAAGTTTTGGAAATGTTTTAAAAAAAAGAATTTGAAAATTTTGGAGATTTGGAAAGTTTAAATCTTTTTTGATTTGAAAATGAATTTCAAAGGTTTTGGAAAGTATTTTGAAGAGAATGAAAAGCTCTAAACTCTTTTCGGTCGCTGGAAAATAACTTCGGTAATGACTGCAGCATCATCGATGTTCATTTTCGGGTTTCCAAAAGAGGAAATTGCTGCCAAATTATTTTAAATGGAAGTTGTTTGGAAAATTTGGGTTTTGTTTTGGAAATTCAAAGGATGATTTGAATTGTTTTCAAAAATGGTTTTGAAAGGTTGAAAAAGACTCTGGAATACTATATATAAAAATATTTATGAAATATTGTAAGTTGATAACCTATACAAATTGAATTTTGATAGAATAAATCTAACTAAGATGGAGTAAAATAAATGTAAGTACAGGTGAATCAATTAAATGAAACTGAAATTGGAAGTTGAGATTCATTTTGAAGTTGTAAGCAATCGAATTGAATTGAATAATTATAAATGTGAATCGAAAGAGAAATTAAAATTCATATGGAATTTGAAATCCAGTTTAAATGTAAGTAGATTTAACCGAAGTGGTGAATTGAAAATAAATATAATGTGTATATGGAATATTTATTGAACCTAAGAAATGAAGAGTGAAATTCTTAAGTAAAATTTGATATTGAAATTATTCTAAGTTGATGATTGAATGAAGATAAAACTGGAATTGAAACTGAATGTTGAAGACAAAATTGAATTCCAATAGAATTAAAATTGTGAATTGAATTCAAATGAATTTGAAATGCAAAATTGAACGAAATTGAATATGTAACTTCAATAGTAAGCTAAAAATGTATAAGCAGTTTATATTGAAAATTTTGTAATAGAATTTGCAAAATAGTTTGAATGTTGTAACTAGATATTATGGCTAGTAGGATATACAGGTGTATAAAGGAATTGGAAATTTTTGATTTCAAAGATAAGATTTGAATTGCTCGACAAAAAGGTAAGTATTTGAATTTCAATATGAGATTTGATGATTTCTTGTCTAGCCGCTTGACTTTTTCTTTTTCTTTTTGAAATTTGAGAGTCCGTAGGGACGTTTTGTAGTCGTGCCGTGTTAGCCGCGCAAAGGAGACGCTGGCGAAATTTTTTGAGAATTTTGAGTGTTAGAAAAAATTTTGAGAAAATTTTGAAAGTTTAAATTTGAATTTAAATTTGAATTTGAATTTGAATTTTGAAGTAAACAATGTTATTTGAAAATTTTGAAAATATTTGGAAAGTTAGTTAAAATGATAACGAATCTTTAGTAGAAAGATTTGTTTTGAAAATTTGATAAAAACTATTGGATTGTGAAAAATAGTAGACGTGTTGAGGACTCTTTCTTCCTGACTTGTAATTTCGGGACGAAATTCTTTTAAGGGGGGAAGTTTGTAACGACCCTGAATTTTGAACAAATTAAATTGAGAATATATAATTTATTTTAAATATTTGAACGATGATTTAATTTGAATCCCCGATTGAACTTTGATATTTGCGATTAAACTTTAAAATTTAATCTATTGAATTGAATAAAAATTTAAATCTTCAATTTAAAGTTGAAGAAAAATATTTCGAAAGCTTTTAAAATTCGTATTGATAATACTGAAGATAACAGAAGCTCCAGAATTGAGTTTGAAAACGATTTGTTCAATTTTGAAATTATATCGTTCGTATCGATATTTAAAAATAGCCGTCCGAGGCACAGTCTCGGAATTCGACGAAACCAGTTTCATTGGGTCCGCAATATTGAATTATTGTCTGATTTCAAATTTCGTATTTTTCGGAGTTTATATGTGAGCACACGACGTGTAAACACATTGAATCTTTATCGAATTCAATTTAAATTTAAATTTGTATTTGGTCAACATCAGCACTTTTGGCCTCAACTCAAAACACTGTAGCCTGTTAACTTCAACACGCAAATGTCTCCTCTCGTACAAAACACCATCATCTCGTTCCTTGGAATCACGTCTTCTTCTGTTTCGTTCAGAGAAAAAAATCAATACAAACGAATCGATTCCCCTCTTCTTTTTCGTTCGAGACCCAGTCCCCTTTTCCCCTCCTTTAAACTCAGATTTATCAAAGGACATTAGGCCAAAGCCTGTACATCAGACTCGAGAGAGGGACGTTCGCCAACAAGTCGCGATGAAGAACAGAGGGCATAGCGCGCGCGTAATATTGGAGCTAGGGGGTCGCGATTTCTGGCGATCTCAAATCAAAGGCAGGCGATCGAAATCGCGAGTGGCATACGAGTTCGACTCGAACTCGAGAGGATAAGAGCGACTCGATTTTTGTTCGATGGTGGATGGGTCGTCATGAGCTTCGCGATGGGTTCGTTGATGATGGGGTTTTGTAGTCGGCGTCGACGTCTTCGACTGGAGGCAACTAGGGCTTCCAATTTGGTGGGAAGCAGGGGCGACCATCATGCGAATCGCGATGGTGTGGGGTCTTCGTAGGCGGGCGTAAGTTGTTCGAAGCGTTGACGTTGTGGCAATGTGTTCTGGACGAAGACAGTGAAGTTTTTTTTACAGTAAGCTATTTTTTTTATTTTGTTTTAATTTAAATAATTTGTGCATCGATAATGTAGTTATAGTAAAGATAAAAATATGTAGATAAGGTATTTAAAGAAATATATGAGTTATATAAAGTTGGAAGTTATATAGAAGTTAATGAAAAGGAATTTTAAAAACACATATTAGTTGGATTAAAACTATTAAACGGTAATTGGTTGTTCGATTTATTTCGAATATTAACGAAATGTATAAATTGTTTATACAAGGTTAAAAATCAAGATAATCGAGTCAAGGTGAAAATGGATGGCAAATTAAAAAGCTAAGGTGAGATTTTTCTCACTCAAAAATAATTTTGTATTGCAGTTATTTATTGATTGATATGATTGCTGTTTGGATGTGATATTAGATATAGTAGGATATATCTATATATATATAGCAATATATACATATTGGCATATGTATATATTGGATTGATTGATTTCCCGCCTCGTATAGCGGATGAGACCCTATTGCGCCGTTAGTAAGCGGATTATTTTTATAAAACCCATATACCGCGATATTCCACCTCGAAGTGGAATTGGTATTGTGCTAACGTCTGTGGATGCAGGGAAACAGGTTGGAGGGATCCAACTGGATTCCTCACCAGTATTTATTTATTTATAGATATTGATGAATATTCTATTATCATATTGATATATGATGTTTGTTGTTGTGATTGACTAATTGATGTTGTTGCATCATCGGATTCAGTTTTTAAGTTTAAAAATAACGACTTTTACTTTAAAAGGATTTCAAAGTGAATTTTTGAAAGTATACGTTTTATTAAATTTTGGAATTGATTCATTTTAAATAAATAAGTGTTATAATTTTTATGTTATAAAAAAAATTAAAAATTTTGTGATATAAAACCAAAATTTGATGTTTGGGAATATGAAATGAACTATGTTGAAGAATAGTATGAATGAAGATTTTTTAATTTATTTATAAATGGTTTATAGATAAGATTTATAAAGAATTGAATTTTTATAAATCGGAAAAATGGAATTATAAAAGGAGTTTTTGTTAATGTTGAAAAAGGGTTTATAAATGGAATTTTACAAGAAGTAGGATTTATAAATTTTGTAAAGTTATTAAAGGAATGACTTAAGTATAAAAATTGAGTTATAGATTGATTTGGTTAATAAAATTGATTTGTAAGTTGAAGTTGTTATAAATTATAAATGGGATTTATAAACGTTGTTTATAAATCCGAAATCACTTATTTTGATAAGTGAATTGTAGAAGTTAATTAAAGGAATTATATTCACGATTTTGGACAGTGGATAAGCCTTTAAATAAAACGTGTAGGAATGTTGAATTTGGATAACGAAGTATATTCACGATTTTGGACAGTGAATATATTATTACATAAAATGGATATGTTTTGGAAAAGTGATGTTACGAAATGAAGTAATTATTTTAAAAGATGTTTTAAAACGTGATAAGTATCAAATACATAGATTTCAACATTCATTATTGAAATAGACGTTTTCGAGAAATATAAGGAAATGGTGGACTATAACACTGTTGTTATAGTAAATGATTTCCAAAAGGAAATGTTTTATATAGTATTGGTATTTATATATCTATCTTAATTCTGAATCCCTATACTATTGATTTTGAGCCGTCATAACGATGTTTTACGCAACATTCGTTTTGACTCAAATAGATGTTAAAATTAATGATTTCCTAAAAGAATGAATTTATACTTAAATTTGATTTAAGTATATCGAATATTTTCAAATGTTGAAAATAAATGATTTGTGAATTACTTATTTTTAAATAAGTATGGAAATGCTTTTCCAATATGAAATGAACTGTTTTGAGATTTTATCTTCAAAGATAAAATGAAATGTGGAAATTGATTTGAAATTGTTGTCAAATAGTTAAGTGGGGAAATTTTATATCTAGTAAAGATATTTTTGAAGATGAAATAATTTGGAAAATTATTTGGAATCTGATGATGTTGCGCATCTTTATTGATAGTTAAATAACCGACTATCAATAATTACCTTGAATGGTATTTGTTGTGAATTGGATGAATTTGAATGCAACACTTATTTTTGAATAAACGCTCACTATTCGTGTGATATCCCGGGAATTTGGACAATATCAATTTAATAATCTATATTTAAAAATTAAATTGATTTGTTGATCTTTGTTAATAAATTTGAATAAATTTAATAATCTAATTAAATAAATATTTAATTAGTGATTTATCTTTTAAAAGTTTAATAAAATATTTTCTATTTATAATATATATGTATAATTGTATATATTGTAAATAGATGAGTTGGTTTGAATTTAACAAATGAAATTATGTTTTCAAATTCTAATATATTTTGGGTAATTTGGAATTCATGATTTAATTTAATATTATGCTTTTTAATAAATAACTATATAGTTTTAAAATACATAATATAAATGTTTAATTGTTTAAAAATGGATTTTAGCTTAAAGTTCAAATTTAAATAAAAGGTTTGTTTATTTCTTTTTAAATATTACTTGATATATATGATTTAAAAAATAGAAGTAATTTATAATCTCCTTTATAAATTATTTAAAATAGTCAAATTTGATATTTTCAAATAATAATTATAATACTTTGTTTTTATAAATATAAATAGACTTTGATAAGATAGAATTGTTATTTTAAATGGTAGTTATATATGCATATATATAACTTGATTTTAAAATTGGATTTTTAAATTTAATTTGAATTTGAATTAAATTTTGAAATTCAAGAGATAAACAATTTTAAAGTATTTGGATAAGTTTTCATTTATATATATTTTGTTATAACAATTTCTTTAAAAGAAATTCAATATGTATACATTTAAATAAGGTATAAAAATCTTTATTAACATTTCAAATATATACTCATTAATAAAAAAGACACATGTTATTTTCCTTAAGCCTCATTTCTACAAGTGTTAGATAATTAATATGATATAGGACAAGTGTCACATTTAATTCAATTTTTCTTTTTCTTTTTATTAAATCATTTCAGCCTTCATACATATGTTACCCTACGTTCATTCTTTTTCCATATTTTTCTCTTTTCAAAACTTGAGAAATATTTTCAGCCTGTACAAATCCTAAAGCAAACCCTCCTCAAAACAAAATCTGTAATTAAATCCTCAAACCACTATCTATTCAAATTCAATAGCCTGTTAAGCATCTTCAAAAATCAAAACAACAAAAGCTTGAACTCATTTCATAAACCTGGGAATAAAGTCTGTTTTCATCTTCAATACCTGGAATCAAGCCTGCATTTCTTCAATTCTGTTGTGGAGAACAAGCAAGATTCAATTTTAAAGAAACTTCATTTAAAATCATGAAGCATGTTACTTCAGCAACTCAAGTCAAGTTTAATGTTTTCAAATCAAAAGCAAAAGCATTTCAGTTTTAAGGATTCAAAAGATTTCAAGGGTTTTCAAATTAACCTGGAGGCTCTGTCTTCATTCTATATACTGGTGAGTAACTTTAAAATTTTAAAATATAATTGGTTGCATGCTAGTATGGTTGGATATAAATGTGTATTGCATAAGTGAATGTCTGATATTTTGTGCATGTTGTTTAAGTGCTCTGTTTCATCATTGTTTTAGGTGAGTAAACATCAACTTAAAAATCTTAAGTAATAATGAGCTGTTGTTTGTTAGATTTCTGAAATGTTTTATGTTTGCATGTGTATGTATATATATGTATTAGCTGTGTATATGAATGTGTGTATATGTATATGTATCTGATTGAAAGCATGCATGACTGTTGTTCTTGAATATCTCTGTTCTTAGTTCAGGTTTAAATTTTTATCTAAATTCAAAATCTTCTCCTTTGATCTCTGTTAGACCTTAGTTCCAAAACAAATTTAGTTTGTTTAAACTTGAACCTGAATTTAAAAATAGTTTAAAACATGTTTATGTATATATAGTAACCGGAAATTAAAATTTACAGTAAAAATTTATAAATATGTTAAAATCAATTATTACAATTCTCTGATTCAAATACATAACCTGAATTGGTCTGGGTAAACATGATTTTTAAAATGAAAATTATGATTTTTAGATTTGAATTGGATATGAATTTTGGAATTTTCTGGAAATTGGGTTTGGGCCAATTTCTGGAACTCTTTGGGTAAGGAGGTCTCGGGGTTTTATCAGAAGCAAGGTTGGTGATCAGAGTGTTGGAAAATAATGGGTGGTGAGGTGTCTAATGGTCGTGGTGACGGCGGCGAGATAAATTTAGGTTCTAAACCTAGTTTGGTTGAGTCTGGAAATGGGATCGTGGCAGTGTCTCAAGGTGATCGAGTTCGATGGGAACAAGTGTAATGGCTTCGTAGATGATCGAAGGTAGTGTGACTGTGGTGGCGCGATCTCTGGTTGTCGGAGTCGCTAGGACGAGGAGGATTCGTGGTTGAGGTTCTGGTTCCAGTTCTATCCGTTGTCTCGATTTCGATTATGTGTTTGTGGTGATCTGTGGGTGGTCGGAATCGAAGTGATGGATCATTGACGACTTGTCGAGGGTAGTATGGATGGTCGGAGCTCTGGCGAGCTAGCGTGCATGTGCACGGCGATGTTGTGATGTCTGGGAGGATGGGTTCGTGGCGACTCGAAGGGAGACTCGGGATTTTGGGAGATAAACTCGAGTCTGGTATCGTGTTCGTGAGTGTTAACTGTTATGGTTTTTAACAGTTTTAAAATTTAAACTAAATACTGTTTTTTTTTAAAAAGAAAATAAGAAGAAGGTGGAGGAAACTCTGGTTTGACTCGAGCAGGGTAAAGGTTTTACCCGAAGCAAGATTAAGGGAATGTTAAGCATGTTAAAAGTTTTTATAAAATAAATTTAAGTTTTTGGAATTTAGGAATAAATTTAGTTTAAGTTTCCTTATATAAATTCCTAATAAAATAAAATGTTCTCCTTAACATTTGATTAAGAAGTTTTGAAATTTGTTTAATTTAAATTTTATTAAGTAAAATTTAAAGTTATTTTAAAACTTAAGTTAAAATGAAATTTTAAAGGTTTTTATAAAAACAAGTTTTAAAGTTTAAATTGAAAACTAGTTTAAACTATTACTTGTTAATGTTTAAGACATTTAAAAGAAGTTATGTTTTATTAACTTTAATTTATCAAGTTAAATGTTTATTTATTTTAAACCTTAATTAATGATTTAATTAAGAAAAGTTAGTTATTAAGATAAGATGTTTTAATGATAATTAAGGCATTAATAAGATAGTGTTTTATCTTAAGATAATTAAAGTTTTAATGTCTTGATATTAATTAAGTTAATTAAGAAAATTAGGTATAATTAATTAATTTAATTAATAATGATTAAGGATTAGTTAAGAAATTAATTAAGAGTAATTAATTTATTTAATTAACTCAATGATTAAGATTGATTTAATTAATAACTAAAGATTAATTAATTTGTAATTAATTAATTAGGTAATTAGAGATTAATTTATTGGTAATTAGAATTAAATAAATTGGTAATAAATAATGGTTAATTAAAGTTTAATTATTTAAGAAAAATAATTAAAGAATAGTTTATAGTTAATGTAGATCATTAACTTGGGTTAAATAAGTAATTAATTAATGTGATTAATTGTGATAATTAAATAGATTAATTAATTAAGATAATCATTTGTGAAATTGTTTAATTTAATATAATTACTTAATGGAAGTAATTAAGATATTAATTACTCATTGTAATTAATTAAGTTTCTTTTGATTAGTTAAGTTAATTAACTAAGTTTAATTAATTTAAGAAAATCAATTAATGATTTGTATAATTACTTAATGTAATTTAATGAAGATTAATTACTTAGGAAAGTAATTAATAGATAATTACTGATGTAATTAATAAAGTAATTAAGGGTAGTTAATTACTTAATGGAAATTAATCAAAGGATTAATTAAGAAATTAATTAAGGAATAATTAATTTATTTTAAGAAGTAATTAAGGTTAGTTAATTACTGAATGTGATTAATCAATAGTGATTAATAATTATGGTTTAATTAAAGATTAATTACTCAATGTAATTAATTTAAATAAAGTAATTAATGATAAAATGTAATTAAGGATCATTAATTTATATAATTAATGATGTAATTAAGAATTGATTAATTAAGTAATAATTATAAATGAAGTGAATAATTAATGTAATTAATTAAGGAGTAATGTAATTAATTATAGTTAATTAATAAATGAAGTAATTAAAGGTTAATTACTATAAGTGGTTAAGAATAATTAATTTGTATAATTAATTTAATACTAATTACTTGAATATAATTAAATAATTAATCAAGGATGATTAATTAAATTGAATAATTGGATGATGATTGATTAATTGATTGATAATTAATTAGTAATGATTTAAGCAGGATTTATAGATGTAGTAATTAATTTAATTTACTTTAAATTAATTAAAGATGAAATAATTAATTTAATTCATTTTAAATTAATTGTAGATGGTGATAAATAAATCATTGCTTATGAATGGATGATATTGCGTACCTTGAATGGTTTGAAATCTCAGATATGAGATAATTGATACTGTATGATTTGGATGCTTTGGTTGCATAGTGATGATGATATGGATTATCTGCTTTTAATGATAATGTTGATTATCTATTGTGAATCTGTGAATTATCTATCTGTGTGTAAATAGATAGTATAATTGAATTGTTTTAACTTTAAAAACAACTTGGCCTTAAAAGATACGTTTTGGATTTCGATGAGACCGGGATCGGGTTTCCGTATACCGGATTTCCAGGTCTGGAGACCCGAATACCACATCGATCCAAATTAACGATAGGTCGTGAATCAAGTGAAGATGAAGATTCAGAGTGCAAGGGTTATTGTCGTTAACTCTGAGGGTGATTCCAAAACGAGTGTAACGAGATAATGCCTTCGGTTTCGTTCGAACCCGGAACGAACTTGTATGGATTGAATGCTTTCAGCACATCGTCAGGTGGACGATGAGCATTCTAAGTGATGTGTTCTTTTCTAAGGTAATCGTGACCTCAAGCCTCATCAAACCGGGAATGGCTAAAACAGGGGAGGTGCAGCAAGGTTAGTGGGTAGCACCCAAGTAGGAAAAGGTTACCTCTGTCTAGATGTCCCTTTCTATTTCGACTTAGTGGTGCGGTTGCTGATCCCAACCGTGAGGTATCTTGTGCGGGAATTATCCAGTAAGGGATGTTCCGACCTTGTGTTGCAGGGGATTGGGAGTGATCCTCGGTACGGTGATCTAGGCCACGTACTGTGACGGGCGGTACCCCAGTAGCCCTGCCATTGTATGGAATCCAAACTCCAATAAGTGCCGTACGTATTAGTTGTGCCCAACTATGTTGAAATGTGAGATGTAAGCATTTCAGCTATTTCTGTATTTTACTTGAAAACCCTAGACCCTATTATAATACAATCGAATTTCCTATCAAATGTTTTGGTTAGCGTAAGGTAAAAACTTACCCATGTTTATTTGTGGGGAGTCTTACGTGATACCTTTTCTTTCTAAAGGTTTTGAAGTTAAACAAGTTTAACCTGTTACTCACACCAGACCCATGTCTGACCCAAGTTGTTTATTTCTGTTTTATAAACTCTTGGGTACTCAAATTTTTACGAGTAGCCAAGGAATTCAGGTTAGCCTTGACGAATTGTGGAGGAGCAATGGAGCAGGAGGCTTCGGCGTTGTAGATAGATAGTAGTTTCCGCTGTGTTGATCTTGTTTAGATCTTTGTTTTGTATTGAGTTGTAATAACTAGACAGATGTTTATAACTGTCTAGTATGTGATGTGTAATCTGTGTAACTCTGATAAGTGTTGTATATGATACTATGTAATATTTATGTGATATAATATATTTTGTTCGTTTCCGCTGTGAGTATTTGTGTTTGTTTCTTTTCTCTTCTTCTCTTTTCTACTTCTCACTCCTTTCTTTCTTATTAGCGATACGACTTTCTATGGAGAGAAAGTCGTGGTCGTTACAGTGGTATCAGAGCATAGGTTGAGCGAATGCCTAAGCTTTTGGTTAAGTAAATATCAGAACACTAGGTTGAGTGAATACCTAGGTTCGGAAGGGTTGTTCATTAGAGATAGGATCTGTAGCAACCTGTTTGAGTGTATATATATATACGAGAGCGCGTATTTGTTAGTTATATAAAATGATTTTATATTGTGTTAATTGATCGGTTGAGTGGTATATGGATTCTGGTCAATACGAGTAGCTAACGTTATTGATAGGGATCTCTAAACACTTGAACCAGGCCAACGGACACAATATTGTTTTAAAGAGGTAAATGAAATAATTTTACCCAGAAATAATTTCTATATAAAAAGTATCATTTTAAATATATATATATTTCTACCTATTTGTTGGGTTACCTGTTCGGGTTTTCCAATATAAGTTATAAGGGTAGATGAGGTAGGTTGTGTGTAAACACGACTACCATTGATTAGAGTTTGAATGTTGAGGTTGGAAGTGTATCTGTCGAGACTGTAGACCCAATACCGTCTCGAGTAAGCTTTGCTGTGGTGAAGGATTTCATCGATCTCTGAAGGAAACCTTTTAAAGGTTCGGAGTTTATCTTTGAAGTTTGGATGAGTAAAGTTGGATCTGTCGGTTGAACAGAAGCGAGTGATGGTACCTTGATACCTCAGGTAATAGTAGCTGTATGATGAGATACAGTGACGATGGATGTTCCCGAAGATGTTTTCTTTGGAACAAGATTAAGGAAGTGTGTATGCTTCGGTGTTGTGGCTGAGTTCAGCATGGTGTTTCTGTTTGGTTTGGAGTTCGAGTTTAGAAGATCTTTGGAATAGGAAGTCCTTGGCATCAGTGTCAGCAGTGCAGCTCGGAGTGTTCTGTGCATTGGCAGGAAGTTTTCTGGCTGAGCAGTTTTTCTGGAAGTGAAGATCAGAAGCAGCAGAGTGGATCCATTTCTTCGATAAATTGGATAAATAAGTGTAAGCTGTTCTGATTGGTAAAGAGAGAACAGTCTGTTTGGAATTAGGATGGGTTGATCGCAAAAGTGACTTGCGATTGTCTGAGTGTTCTCTTGGGTTGTCAGAGATTTTCTAGATGTCTTCAAAGAAGTCAGAAGTTTGTCCGCATCTGAAGGTTGAGTTTTCTTATCGACTGGATTCCAGGAGTAGTACCGGTAGTACAGTCTAGTGGAAGGATGTTTTCCTAGAGATAGAGTTTGGTGAAGCAGCTCAAGTTTTGCTGAAGTATCCGAGTTTTCTTTATGGATCAGTGAACCTTATTTCTAGAAGTGAGTTGTCCAGTCTGTGCTTGTGTTCTACCTCAGATCAGAGTTGAGCAGCGAAAGTAGTTTGGAGTGTATCTCTGGATGGGAGAAGTAAGTTTAGAATCTACTGATGTTGTGAAGTAGAGTTGTGTTTGGATCTCGTCTGTGTTCTGATTTGGATAAGTATTTGGACTTCTGAATTGAATGGTCAGTTTGGATAATTGGAATTCATTGAGTTTTACGTATCTCTAAGGGAATACGTATTTGATCTATCTTTGGTTTTAGAATCTGCAGTTTTGGGAAGTTTGGTAGTTGAGTCAGACTCGTCTGTAGTCTGATATTCTGTTTAGTTCTGTAGATCTAGATGAGTAGGAGATCTATAGCTTAGTAATTTAAATTGTTTGTAGAGCGAGTATTCCGGTATATATATATACTTGGGGAAACTCGGAAAATTTTATCCAGAATTTTTGTCTGAATAATTAGAATTGTTTGATTGGATGATTGTTTGCTATGGTTGTTAGAATATGGTTGATAATATATGCTTGTTAAATCTTGAATAGATTATTAAATTACCTTTGTTTAAATTTCGGGGACGAAATTATTTTAAGGGGGAAGGAATGTGATATCCCGGGAATTTGGACAATATCAATTTAATAATCTATATTTAAAAATTAAATTGATTTGTTGATCTTTGTTAATAAATTTGAATAAATTTAATAATCTAATTAAATAAATATTTAATTAGTGATTTATCTTTTAAAAGTTTAATAAAATATTTTCTATTTATAATATATATGTATAATTGTATATATTGTAAATAGATGAGTTGGTTTGAATTTAACAAATGAAATTATGTTTTCAAATTCTAATATATTTTGGGTAATTTGGAATTCATGATTTAATTTAATATTATGCTTTTTAATAAATAACTATATAGTTTTAAAATACATAATATAAATGTTTAATTGTTTAAAAATGGATTTTAGCTTAAAGTTCAAATTTAAATAAAAGGTTTGTTTATTTCTTTTTAAATATTACTTGATATATATGATTTAAAAAATAGAAGTAATTTATAATCTCCTTTATAAATTATTTAAAATAGTCAAATTTGATATTTTCAAATAATAATTATAATACTTTGTTTTTATAAATATAAATAGACTTTGATAAGATAGAATTGTTATTTTAAATGGTAGTTATATATGCATATATATAACTTGATTTTAAAATTGGATTTTTAAATTTAATTTGAATTTGAATTAAATTTTGAAATTCAAGAGATAAACAATTTTAAAGTATTTGGATAAGTTTTCATTTATATATATTTTGTTATAACAATTTCTTTAAAAGAAATTCAATATGTATACATTTAAATAAGGTATAAAAATCTTTATTAACATTTCAAATATATACTCATTAATAAAAAAGACACATGTTATTTTCCTTAAGCCTCATTTCTACAAGTGTTAGATAATTAATATGATATAGGACAAGTGTCACATTTAATTCAATTTTTCTTTTTCTTTTTATTAAATCATTTCAGCCTTCATACATATGTTACCCTACGTTCATTCTTTTTCCATATTTTTCTCTTTTCAAAACTTGAGAAATATTTTCAGCCTGTACAAATCCTAAAGCAAACCCTCCTCAAAACAAAATCTGTAATTAAATCCTCAAACCACTATCTATTCAAATTCAATAGCCTGTTAAGCATCTTCAAAAATCAAAACAACAAAAGCTTGAACTCATTTCATAAACCTGGGAATAAAGTCTGTTTTCATCTTCAATACCTGGAATCAAGCCTGCATTTCTTCAATTCTGTTGTGGAGAACAAGCAAGATTCAATTTTAAAGAAACTTCATTTAAAATCATGAAGCATGTTACTTCAGCAACTCAAGTCAAGTTTAATGTTTTCAAATCAAAAGCAAAAGCATTTCAGTTTTAAGGATTCAAAAGATTTCAAGGGTTTTCAAATTAACCTGGAGGCTCTGTCTTCATTCTATATACTGGTGAGTAACTTTAAAATTTTAAAATATAATTGGTTGCATGCTAGTATGGTTGGATATAAATGTGTATTGCATAAGTGAATGTCTGATATTTTGTGCATGTTGTTTAAGTGCTCTGTTTCATCATTGTTTTAGGTGAGTAAACATCAACTTAAAAATCTTAAGTAATAATGAGCTGTTGTTTGTTAGATTTCTGAAATGTTTTATGTTTGCATGTGTATGTATATATATGTATTAGCTGTGTATATGAATGTGTGTATATGTATATGTATCTGATTGAAAGCATGCATGACTGTTGTTCTTGAATATCTCTGTTCTTAGTTCAGGTTTAAATTTTTATCTAAATTCAAAATCTTCTCCTTTGATCTCTGTTAGACCTTAGTTCCAAAACAAATTTAGTTTGTTTAAACTTGAACCTGAATTTAAAAATAGTTTAAAACATGTTTATGTATATATAGTAACCGGAAATTAAAATTTACAGTAAAAATTTATAAATATGTTAAAATCAATTATTACAATTCTCTGATTCAAATACATAACCTGAATTGGTCTGGGTAAACATGATTTTTAAAATGAAAATTATGATTTTTAGATTTGAATTGGATATGAATTTTGGAATTTTCTGGAAATTGGGTTTGGGCCAATTTCTGGAACTCTTTGGGTAAGGAGGTCTCGGGGTTTTATCAGAAGCAAGGTTGGTGATCAGAGTGTTGGAAAATAATGGGTGGTGAGGTGTCTAATGGTCGTGGTGACGGCGGCGAGATAAATTTAGGTTCTAAACCTAGTTTGGTTGAGTCTGGAAATGGGATCGTGGCAGTGTCTCAAGGTGATCGAGTTCGATGGGAACAAGTGTAATGGCTTCGTAGATGATCGAAGGTAGTGTGACTGTGGTGGCGCGATCTCTGGTTGTCGGAGTCGCTAGGACGAGGAGGATTCGTGGTTGAGGTTCTGGTTCCAGTTCTATCCGTTGTCTCGATTTCGATTATGTGTTTGTGGTGATCTGTGGGTGGTCGGAATCGAAGTGATGGATCATTGACGACTTGTCGAGGGTAGTATGGATGGTCGGAGCTCTGGCGAGCTAGCGTGCATGTGCACGGCGATGTTGTGATGTCTGGGAGGATGGGTTCGTGGCGACTCGAAGGGAGACTCGGGATTTTGGGAGATAAACTCGAGTCTGGTATCGTGTTCGTGAGTGTTAACTGTTATGGTTTTTAACAGTTTTAAAATTTAAACTAAATACTGTTTTTTTTTAAAAAGAAAATAAGAAGAAGGTGGAGGAAACTCTGGTTTGACTCGAGCAGGGTAAAGGTTTTACCCGAAGCAAGATTAAGGGAATGTTAAGCATGTTAAAAGTTTTTATAAAATAAATTTAAGTTTTTGGAATTTAGGAATAAATTTAGTTTAAGTTTCCTTATATAAATTCCTAATAAAATAAAATGTTCTCCTTAACATTTGATTAAGAAGTTTTGAAATTTGTTTAATTTAAATTTTATTAAGTAAAATTTAAAGTTATTTTAAAACTTAAGTTAAAATGAAATTTTAAAGGTTTTTATAAAAACAAGTTTTAAAGTTTAAATTGAAAACTAGTTTAAACTATTACTTGTTAATGTTTAAGACATTTAAAAGAAGTTATGTTTTATTAACTTTAATTTATCAAGTTAAATGTTTATTTATTTTAAACCTTAATTAATGATTTAATTAAGAAAAGTTAGTTATTAAGATAAGATGTTTTAATGATAATTAAGGCATTAATAAGATAGTGTTTTATCTTAAGATAATTAAAGTTTTAATGTCTTGATATTAATTAAGTTAATTAAGAAAATTAGGTATAATTAATTAATTTAATTAATAATGATTAAGGATTAGTTAAGAAATTAATTAAGAGTAATTAATTTATTTAATTAACTCAATGATTAAGATTGATTTAATTAATAACTAAAGATTAATTAATTTGTAATTAATTAATTAGGTAATTAGAGATTAATTTATTGGTAATTAGAATTAAATAAATTGGTAATAAATAATGGTTAATTAAAGTTTAATTATTTAAGAAAAATAATTAAAGAATAGTTTATAGTTAATGTAGATCATTAACTTGGGTTAAATAAGTAATTAATTAATGTGATTAATTGTGATAATTAAATAGATTAATTAATTAAGATAATCATTTGTGAAATTGTTTAATTTAATATAATTACTTAATGGAAGTAATTAAGATATTAATTACTCATTGTAATTAATTAAGTTTCTTTTGATTAGTTAAGTTAATTAACTAAGTTTAATTAATTTAAGAAAATCAATTAATGATTTGTATAATTACTTAATGTAATTTAATGAAGATTAATTACTTAGGAAAGTAATTAATAGATAATTACTGATGTAATTAATAAAGTAATTAAGGGTAGTTAATTACTTAATGGAAATTAATCAAGGGATTAATTAAGAAATTAATTAAGGAATAATTAATTTATTTTAAGAAGTAATTAAGGTTAGTTAATTACTGAATGTGATTAATCAATAGTGATTAATAATTATGGTTTAATTAAAGATTAATTACTCAATGTAATTAATTTAAATAAAGTAATTAATGATAAAATGTAATTAAGGATCATTAATTTATATAATTAATGATGTAATTAAGAATTGATTAATTAAGTAATAATTATAAATGAAGTGAATAATTAATGTAATTAATTAAGGAGTAATGTAATTAATTATAGTTAATTAATAAATGAAGTAATTAAAGGTTAATTACTATAAGTGGTTAAGAATAATTAATTTGTATAATTAATTTAATACTAATTACTTGAATATAATTAAATAATTAATCAAGGATGATTAATTAAATTGAATAATTGGATGATGATTGATTAATTGATTGATAATTAATTAGTAATGATTTAAGCAGGATTTATAGATGTAGTAATTAATTTAATTTACTTTAAATTAATTAAAGATGAAATAATTAATTTAATTCATTTTAAATTAATTGTAGATGGTGATAAATAAATCATTGCTTATGAATGGATGATATTGCGTACCTTGAATGGTTTGAAATCTCAGATATGAGATAATTGATACTGTATGATTTGGATGCTTTGGTTGCATAGTGATGATGATATGGATTATCTGCTTTTAATGATAATGTTGATTATCTATTGTGAATCTGTGAATTATCTATCTGTGTGTAAATAGATAGTATAATTGAATTGTTTTAACTTTAAAAACAACTTGGCCTTAAAAGATACGTTTTGGATTTCGATGAGACCGGGATCGGGTTTCCGTATACCGGATTTCCAGGTCTGGAGACCCGAATACCACATCGATCCAAATTAACGATAGGTCGTGAATCAAGTGAAGATGAAGATTCAGAGTGCAAGGGTTATTGTCGTTAACTCTGAGGGTGATTCCAAAACGAGTGTAACGAGATAATGCCTTCGGTTTCGTTCGAACCCGGAACGAACTTGTATGGATTGAATGCTTTCAGCACATCGTCAGGTGGACGATGAGCATTCTAAGTGATGTGTTCTTTTCTAAGGTAATCGTGACCTCAAGCCTCATCAAACCGGGAATGGCTAAAACAGGGGAGGTGCAGCAAGGTTAGTGGGTAGCACCCAAGTAGGAAAAGGTTACCTCTGTCTAGATGTCCCTTTCTATTTCGACTTAGTGGTGCGGTTGCTGATCCCAACCGTGAGGTATCTTGTGCGGGAATTATCCAGTAAGGGATGTTCCGACCTTGTGTTGCAGGGGATTGGGAGTGATCCTCGGTACGGTGATCTAGGCCACGTACTGTGACGGGCGGTACCCCAGTAGCCCTGCCATTGTATGGAATCCAAACTCCAATAAGTGCCGTACGTATTAGTTGTGCCCAACTATGTTGAAATGTGAGATGTAAGCATTTCAGCTATTTCTGTATTTTACTTGAAAACCCTAGACCCTATTATAATACAATCGAATTTCCTATCAAATGTTTTGGTTAGCGTAAGGTAAAAACTTACCCATGTTTATTTGTGGGGAGTCTTACGTGATACCTTTTCTTTCTAAAGGTTTTGAAGTTAAACAAGTTTAACCTGTTACTCACACCAGACCCATGTCTGACCCAAGTTGTTTATTTCTGTTTTATAAACTCTTGGGTACTCAAATTTTTACGAGTAGCCAAGGGATTCAGGTTAGCCTTGACGAATTGTGGAGGAGCAATGGAGCAGGAGGCTTCGGCGTTGTAGATAGATAGTAGTTTCCGCTGTGTTGATCTTGTTTAGATCTTTGTTTTGTATTGAGTTGTAATAACTAGACAGATGTTTATAACTGTCTAGTATGTGATGAGTAATCTGTGTAACTCTGATAAGTGTTGTATATGATACTATGTAATATTTATGTGATATAATATATTTTGTTCGTTTCCGCTGTGAGTATTTGTGTTTGTTTCTTTTCTCTTCTTCTCTTTTCTACTTCTCACCCCTTTCTTTCTTATTAGCGATACGACTTTCTATGGAGAGAAAGTCGTGGTCGTTACAGTGGTATCAGAGCATAGGTTGAGCGAATGCCTAAGCTTTTGGTTAAGTAAATATCAGAACACTAGGTTGAGTGAATACCTAGGTTCGGAAGGGTTGTTCATTAGAGATAGGATCTGTAGCAACCTGTTTGAGTGTATATATATATACGAGAGCGCGTATTTGTTAGTTATATAAAATGATTTTATATTGTGTTAATTGATCGGTTGAGTGGTATATGGATTCTGGTCAATACGAGTAGCTAACGTTATTGATAGGGATCTCTAAACACTTGAACCAGGCCAACGGACACAATATTGTTTTAAAGAGGTAAATGAAATAATTTTACCCAGAAATAATTTCTATATAAAAAGTATCATTTTAAATATATATATATATTTCTACCTATTTGTTGGGTTACCTGTTCGGGTTTTCCAATATAAGTTATAAGGGTAGATGAGGTAGGTTGTGTGTAAACACGACTACCATTGATTAGAGTTTGAATGTTGAGGTTGGAAGTGTATCTGTCGAGACTGTAGACCCAATACCGTCTCGAGTAAGCTTTGCTGTGGTGAAGGATTTCATCGATCTCTGAAGGAAACCTTTTAAAGGTTCGGAGTTTATCTTTGAAGTTTGGATGAGTAAAGTTGGATCTGTCGGTTGAACAGAAGCGGGTGATGGTACCTTGATACCTCAGGTAATAGTAGCTGTATGATGAGATACAGTGACGATGGATGTTCCCGAAGATGTTTTCTTTGGAACAAGATTAAGGAAGTGGCGGAGAATTTATTCTCTTAGCTTAACACCCTTCTCTGAGACGTACGAGCTTAGAGGTTATGTAGTTGAAATTTATCAGCGATATACTCCCAATTTGGTAACGTGGCATACTAAGTGTTGCTGTGAAATGATCAGCGTTTGATCATTTGTGATATGATCATTTGTTGGATCTTATATCTTTGTGATCATAGGTTGATCATTTGTTTGACCCGAAGCATGGCTTTGTAGAAAGCGTAGCTTTGTGGACGAGACTTCGTCGAGCCTCACACCCCGGAAATGGTCAAAACAGGAAGGATGCAGCAAGGTTCTAGGGAGTAGCGCCCCTTAGTGTATGTCATTCCTTCTGGATAGAGGTGGTATCATGGTATGGAGCCCAGATACTTAACCTATGTGGATACTGCTTATTATGTGGTTTGTTGCGAATCGGGGATCCTCGGGAAGATCGGTTACGATCGGGGGATGGCATACGCGTGTCAGTAGTTACCTATTTTTGCAGAGGTAACCCGGCCTTGTGTTGACAGAGATCCGGTTAGGTTCTCGGGTCGTCTATTCCAGGGACGTACCCATCGTGGCATAGGAAGTTCCTTAGCCTGACCATTTGTTGGAAATCCAAAGAAACAATACGTGACTTGTACGGTTTTAGTTGTAGAACCTGCCATCTAATATGGCAGCTATAGTAAGCATACTATAATGGTACGTATGCTGGCTAAGATTTATATTGTACTTTCAAAATGTTTTCTACACTATGCACTAATAATAATATCAAAAAGAATTTGATTTTTGCGTAGTAAGCATCTTTGACTATCATAAGAAGAAATCTCCTCCAATTCTGTGTTTGCATTGTGTGTGTGGCGGGAGGTCTTATGGTAGTTTCATTTTCCAAAAGCATTGCGAATTGACTCTAAAAATATTCCTTTGTTTATTTTAAAGATAAACTGTTTTACGATCTCACACCAGTCACCATGACTGACTCGGAGTTTATTGTTCCCTTCTAAACTCTGGGTGCCCACCAATTTCTACACGGGCAGTCTAGAGTTATGTTATCAGGATATTCTGGAGCTTTGGAAGCAAGATGGATGACGAGAGGTAGTATTTGTATCTGATAGTATTTATTCCGCTGTGTATTCTGTATGAGGACAAGTTTATATAACTGTCCATTGTTGTTTATTGACTCTGATTGATGTATGTATAAAATGATATAGTTCTTTGTTTAAAGATTATTCATTTATCTATTATATATTGTTCCGCTGCGATGTGTAAGATTCTGATATTGTTTTCTGTTCTGATGTTGTTCTGTTGTTCTTCTTTCTTCTCTTTTTCTTCTATCTTTTCTTCTATTTCTTTTTCTTAAAACCCCTCAGGGTTCGTATTTCCATGCCCCTTGAGTTAATCAATGGAGATTAGTGTTTAATCAGGGAGTACGGATTTGCGGGTCTTGACAAAATGTGATGGAGAAGATGAAGAGGAGGCTTACCTAAGCTTTTCTTTGATTTTGGAGCAAGAATTTGAGTTTGCAAGAGGAACTAGGGCTTGGCAATTTCTATTTCCCATTCTCTTCCCCCATTTTCAGTTGAGCTTGAGAAAAAGAAATGAAGTGAGTGAATGGATGAAGAGAGGGGGCTGAGTTAGGGTATAGGATGAGTTGGGTGAAACCCAAACCCAAAAGCCCACTTAGAAAATAGCAAAATTCAACTTACTCCAAACATATCGATGCTTATACTCAAAAAAGTCGCAAACGCCATTTTGGATCCAATGGAAGTGGTCTCGAGTCCCAATTCGACTGTTTGCAAAAAGTGACATTTCGGACTTTAATCCGACTAACGATGCTATATTTAAATATACAATCGTAAAATATGCGGGTTGTTACAGTAACAGAATTCTAGAACGAACCCTAATTTTACAATAGAAGATTGATGATGATGAAAAGACGAGTACTAGGACTAAACCTAACAATTGAATTTTTTCACAGAATCCTAGTATAGGTTAGAGTTCCAAATCTTTAGTTGGATTTCTGGTCAGTGGAATGTATTGGTAGAATTGCCTTAGTGTTAGGCAATCCAATAAAATGGGCCATCTCACTAAAGATATGATTAAAATATTGCTAGAGTTTTTATTGAAACTAACAATGATTTCAACTTTCCAAACAATGAGGAAATTGTTACCGAAAGCAATGAAATGTTCCTATAACTAGTATAATATGAGTGGAAGCCAACGGTATGTAAAAATTGCAATTATTTTGGTTTAAATTTTGTGCATTTGGAAAAAAAATTAGGTTCCCAAAACAAATGCAACTTCCGAGAGCCCTATTGGTTGTATAAATTAAATGATCAAAAAATGGTGTAGCTTCAAAACAATAGAAAATAATAAACACAAGTATACAATATGCCTATTGTTTCGCCTCATTTCTTCGGTTGTATTAACAACCGAAGCAAATAGTATCAATTACTTTGGTTCCCCATTAACAGAAGCAATTAGTGCATGCAAAGCAATAGAAAATACAGAAATATATTTTTCTTCATTTGTTGCAGACAGTCGAAGCAAATGCAAGGAAGGTGGGGTTATTTGCTTCGATTATTTATGAAAGACTGAAGGAAATGATATTGATTATTTGCTATGTTTCATGACTATATCACTTAAAACAATTTTCTCTTCCTCTCTCTTCCATTATGTGTCCTGTTTCCTCCCCTCGAACCCTAACCCTAAAATTGAGGCAACCCAAAATAAATAAAAAATTCAAACTTGATGCCCAATTTCATGAAACGCGGCACTCGCAATGAAGTGCCCAAATCCAACTCCTCGATCCTTGAATCGGTCGTCTCATCTTCTACGATCAACCATGCCTCCCTTCGATCCCAACCTTCCCCTACCCTAATATGCAAATCCCCAATTCCCAAATTGCCCTCCAAACCCCACAAAGTTCTTAAATGGTTCGTGTTGTGATATTTTTCCAATCAAGCTCCCCTGTATCAAATCTTTTATCACCTATGAATTGATACATCAATATCGAGCCTCTTCCTAATCTGTAATGACCCAAAAAATTTAATGGTTTTTATAACGTAAAAATTGAAATTTTGTGGAATTTTAAATTATAAAATTTTGAAATAAAACTTTAATATTTGGAATAAGTCTAATGAAACATAGTAGATGGTAAATTATCATCAGATAATATGGAAGTTTATTTTATTATGTAATTCTATTTCAATTTAAATCAGTTAAAAATTGATGATAATAAATTGTTTTTCAAACCTGAATATTTTTACACAATAAATTTGTAAACTATCTCCTAAGTGAGACATCGTATTTCGTTTCTTCAAATTTTTACTGCTATTGCTCCATTATCTTATTTCTGACAGATTTGCAGCATTTTTCGGTACCGATTATCAACTTTTGATAGGATGATCATACCACCGATATCTGTGAATCGTTTTGATCGTCTTATCGTGCTGATCTCTGCGGTATATTCATTTCTGTGTTTCGGTGTCTAGTACTGAGCGAAATCAATAAAACGATTTCGTAACGGTACCTATTTTAAACACTTTTGGATTCTTTGACCTTTCAGTTACCAACGTGAAATTGAAGAGCCATCAGCTGTTAATTATTTCAGCCAGCTGTTTGATTTATGACTTTTACTCTTCCTATCTTTCATTTTTATTCTTTGTTTCGTTCATTTACTTTGTTCCGAAAAAGCAATATTAAATATTTGCATTGAGATCTGCATTTTTCTTTCTCCCATCTCCTTTTCTGTTTTCCTCCCATAGCCATCTCGGCCACCATCTTCTCCACAAGGCAACCATGGCCGATACCACCTTCCCACGCCTACATCTCCGGCCTTCGACCATCACCTGGTCAAACCCACCACCTTCCATTCGGCCATGTTTTCCAGCCTTAGCAGTTCCTCCCTCCAGCCTTCAATCTTCGTCCGCCTGTATGCTCCACTCGAGCCCACCCACAGCACCACCTTCAAACTCGTATTCCGTCCCCTCCTCCACCTTTAAGCATTGCCCGAGCACCATTTTTCCTCCTTCCCTCGGCAGCACTTTCATCTCTTTTATACAAGGTACTTATATATATATATATATGGGATCGGTTATACAAATGTTTATAGAAGTTGTGTATAGTTTTAATATAGCTGCTATATGTATATATATACTATGTCTATACTATATACCCTGTTGTTATATATGGATGTGTTTGTACATAGGTTGTATATATATTCGGTCTGTATTTATAGTATAGTCTATGATATGTTTGTGTAAAATATATTAGTCTATATTTTATATTAGTGGCTTATATAAGTTCATGACTGATTGTATAAATATATAGTATATATATTATATGTTTTATATGCGTGATATAAGGAAGTACTATACGAAGTGCAATGATATATATATATATATATGTTACAGAGGCATATGCAAAAAAATTATAAGCAGTTCTATAGTAGTATATTTAGTACCAACTTTTCCCTTTGTTTATATAATAATATGTGTTGCGGTACTATAAGCTACAGTATGTTAGTCTATTTCATTATGATCTGTTTTAGTTTGTATATATATTATATAAAGTAAGTTATATTTATGAGTTTGGTCATATATATATATATATATATGTTTAAAGTATTAACATTCATGTAGTTATATATATATATATTGTATAATAATGTATATATATAAGTTATGTTATATATTGTTATATATAATATGTTTATTCTTATTTATAAGTCTACATACTGTTTTAAGATAGTTATATATCATATGTTTGATTTTTATTTTTACTTTTAAGTTTTTATGACAGCTTATATATATTTTAAGTATGTAAATTTATAGGTTAGTCTATATAAACCCCGTGTATATTGTGTTACAGTATATATATGTTTGTTATAATAGTTTTGAAGTATAACTATAAGTATTGTTTGCTAGTACATATATATATATATGGTCACAATAAATGTTATTTTATAAGCGTATATTTGGATTATCGGGTTATGTTTATATATGTAATATATATAATTAAGCAGTGAAGAACTATATTTATACACTGTAATATATATATTATTCTTATAAGAGTCTGTATATTATATCTTTTAAATCTATGTGCATAGGTGCAAGCTTACTATGTTGTTCTATGTTAACAATAATAATATAATAAGTAAATAATGTAAGTACTATATATATAATTTTATATAGTAGCTATACTACTATTGTTTAAAGTATATATATATATATAAGGGACGTTAGTTTATTATGTATATATAGAGATTTTGGGTATATATGTTATATTTAGGTCTGTAGTGTATGTATAGTAGTATGGTTTTAAAAGTATGTTAAACAATATAAATTTTTAAAGTATAACATGTGTGTAAGTTTGTAGATATGTGTATATACATTTGTTTATATACATATGGGAACTTGGTTTTTCAAATTTATATAGATATAGTATGTTTGGGATTAACGATTTATTTGAAAATAAATATATTTAAATATATGTTTGATTTTTTATGTATGTGTTTTAATTTAAAAACAAGGATGTTTGAAATGTATATATATATTAAATTTTATTTGTGTTTGAATTTAGAATATGATTTTTTATATAGTTTATATATATAAGTTCACTTATACCATTGATCTTCATCAACCCAGTTTGATTTGATTTCGTTGATTTCAAACTATCATCTTTGCTCGTCAAAATTGTCATTCAATCTTGCTTTGCTTCGAAATTCGTGTTTGGATTCATAGCTCAATTTCTCATTCATCTCTTGCCTCGAAAGGTGAGCAATCACTCACGATTAACGTTCTTATATTTACTAAATTTGATTTCAATTGAAGAAATATGTTGTTGTTTGTTATTTACATTGCTATATATATGATGTTATCTATATCTATTCACCTGTGACATCTGACACCATTATCTGTTATTTATATTGATGATATATGTCTGTTACTATTGTTACATTATTATCATATCTGTTATCACTCTGCAAGTTCCCTGTTAGTATAGAATTCACTATGGGTTGAAATGGTACATACCCGAACGATTTGTAGAATAGGAGAAAATCGTTATGGGTTGAAATGATAAACCCAAGCGATTTTCATTTGAATTGAATTCGAGATTGCGGGTTGAAAAGATATATACCTGTATATATATATATATATATTTAAATTGCGGATTGAAATGATTAATATCCATATCACCTGACCATAGGATAGAAAATTATATACAGACACCGTTGGTCTATATATATAAATATTTTGAAAATGATTTTTATGGTTTTGAAAAGAAATATATGGTTTTTAATAAATATTGATTTTAAAGATTTATTAAAGTTGATATATAATATGTTTAAGTATTTATTTAATATCTATATTTTTCAAATATAGAGTTTATAATGATTCAGGTTGGAAAGATAAGTTTGAAATTGATTTGTAATTATATTTATTTAAGAATTATACTTAAATAAGTTTGATTTAAATTTTGTAAATTTGAAATTTTAATTATATGTTTTATAACTTGAATTCGATTAAAAGTGACTTAAATGAATATTTCAAACTTATATAAATTTAAGTGGGATATTTTGTTGATTTAAATTTGTAAATTGAAGTTCTACTTAGATGTTATTGAAATGATTAAGTAAATATTTCAAACTAAATAATAGTAAAGTGAATTTGATATATATATGAAATTTTCAAATTTAGTTTTGAATTTGTGGAATATTTAAAGCTTTCAAATATGTCGAAATTGAATGGTTTATTTTATGGTTCAAATCTATATTTGAAATCAATATAATTTGAAATGGTTTATTTAGAAACTGGATTGAATTGAAATTGGTGAATTGAGATTGAATTAAATTTGAATTTTGGAAGTCGAGTTGATTTGAATTGATTCGTGAAATTTGAGGAAGCTATTTTATTATATAAAGTATTTTTAAATTATACTTAAAACTATATATATTTTACTTTATAACTTATTTTAATATAAACTATTTTAACTTATAACTATTTTGTATAAACTATTTTATTATATACTATTATTAATATTTAAACTGTTTAAAGGAAAATGTTATGGTTTTCCAAAGTGTTACGATTTCAAGTGTTATGACTTCCAAAGGGTTATAATTTCAAGTATTTTGGTTTCGAAAGTGTTATAACTTTGAAAGTGCTATGGTTTTGAAATGAATATTATTTTAAGTGAGAAATGATATCGTATTGATATGGTTTTGAAATGGATATGATATTTTGGTTTTGAAATATGATATTTTGTAATGACCACGGTGTTATAATAACGGTTGTTTGTTAATAGCATATAGTACTACATAGTAGATAGTTCCACGGATCCTTAGAAGATGGGTATCCCAAACATCCTTTAAGTTACTTGTATTTCAGTTGATATTTCACTTGAGTTGGATTTATTAGTATAAGAATGTTAATCCTAACTCGAGTGTTTTGTGTTTTGCTTTACGCTCGGGTCAGACTGAGTATCACAGCATTTGAGACTCACCTTTGGAGTTGGAGCTTCGATTGGAGATCCATCTATCTATCCAGCTTTCAGTTATTCAGTTGACTCCACGGATATATTCTGATTTTGTATTTGACTATTGTATCGAGACTTATGTTGTATCTTGTTTAACTTTGTATATATATATATAGTAGCTTCATGAACTACTACTCTTTATTTCCGCTGCTTATTGCTATACTACTCTGTGTTTGTGATTCTATGATTATTTATTTACTGTATATATTGAGTTTTGCCAAATATAAATTAACAATATGATATTTTTGAGCAATTCAAGTCCGACATGTGCGGATGCGAATGGTTGAAAATATCAGGCTGTTATAGTATATATTTGGCAATCTGATATTTATTTACTGCTTTGAAACCATAAATTTAAGTGGGATATTTTGTTGATTTAAATTTGTAAATTGAAGTTGTACTTAGATGTTATTGAAATGATTAAGTAAATATTTCAAACTAAATAATAGTAAAGTGAATTTGATATATATATATATGAAATTTTCAAATTTAGTTTTGAATTTGTGGAATATTTAAAGCTTTCAAATATGTCGAAATTGAATGGTTTATTTTATGGTTCAAATCTATATTTGAAATCAATATAATTTGAAATGGTTTATTTAGAAACTGGATTGAATTGGTGAATTGGTGAATTAAGATTGAATTATATTTGAATTTGACATGTGCGGACATCTGAAAATATCAGGCTGTTACAGTTGGTATCAGAGCTCTAGTTTTAGGCAAAACTCAGCATATAGAGTAGATTTAATTACAGAATCGTCTTCGTTCGAGCTTGAATCTCTTCCTCTTTGACTCAGTTTCCTTTGAATTTTGGAACGCTCCCCTCGGTTCCAAAATTTATTCTTGTCTTCCCCTATCTAAATTCTTTTGATTTTGGAGCATCCAATAGCCCCACTGAATTATTTGTAAAGGGGTGAAACTCCTTTACAACAGCATTGAGTCACCGAATATTTCTGTATCCTCGGTTTAAATGCTGCTATTTCTTGTTATACCCTAATGTTCTCTAGTAGACGACTAGGGTAAATTCTCTTGTGATCGAATGCCGATTTTCCTCAGAATTCTGCATCGGTCTTATTCTTGAAGTCACGGTTGACCCGGTCAAGGTCACCCGCGAATTAATATAAGGCTATCTATCTTCCTCATTTGTAATTTAATTATCTTATCTTCCTACCGAGTCTGTTTTGTGATTTGAGTTCTCTTCAATTAGGACTCCTCTAATTTTGAATCTAGTATGGCGTTTCGTACAGTGAAATTGATTTTTGAAATTTTTATTCTTGTATAAGATGGACTTTATATAAGTATAAGGTGATTTTCAAAACTGTTGATTTTGGAAGGTATTCAATTTAAAGAGATAAACCTTATACATAACGGAATTTATATAAGAATGATTTAATATATTCAAAATTATTGATTTTGGAAAGTACTTTGTCTAAAATAAAATCTTATATATAATGGAATTTATAAAAGTTTGATATTTGAAGTTATGATTTGAAAGGGTACTATATATGATATATTATATTTTGAAGTAAGAGGTATGGGGAAGTACCCTCTGTGAAGAAGTATAGTATGATATGCTTCGACCCAGATGGACTTGGGGAATCCAGGAATGGATTCGACCGATAAACCCTAATATACTTGGGTGAATTCAGAAATGGATTCGAACCGATATGGTTGTCCGAACTTAAACTCATGAGTTCCTCAATTTTTTTCAAGGTAGATGGTTCTTTAGTTTACCCAATGGAGGCGCTTTCGATCCTGGGATCTGTTGATTATGGATCTTCCAGGAAGGAAGTGCATCCATTGCGTAAATCATTGAATCAGCAGTTACCACTGCAGTAGGGGTCGATGGTCCCTTGTTTCCGAAATGGCTATGATATTTTTTTGGAATCAGAAGGTGGAAGGATCTTCTGGAAAGTTTTGTGCCCATTGCGTAAATACTGGATCAGCAGCGGGCCACTGCTATTGTATCATCATTGTTTGGCATTAGATTTTGAGCGGTACTTCTCATACATGTTTTTAAGTATTTTTCACTGGGTGTTGAAACAGGTCTACTAAGTACTTGGAGGTTCCTAGTCTTACGCCTGATCAACGTATGACCAGAGTCTGCAAGAACGAGGATAAACCTATTAAGACATCGAGTTATAAAATTATTTTGATAAAGTATTATATAAAGGATATTTTGATCATTTTTCTTCCTAAATAATTTAAAATGTTTAAAATATTGTTTATTTATATACTACATGGTTTAATAGTAAATTTTTAGTGTTATAAATATTTTAGAAGTTATTAATTTAATAAAACAAATTTAAAGTAAATGATTATTGATTTATTAATAATGATGGAAAAGTATCTTGAGATAAAATTATCAATTTATGAATTATGGATTTAATGTTTTCAATAGCATCTTTGTAAATATAAGTAATGATGTAAATAATTGTTTTTCAAATAGTTTGCATATACTTATAAAGGTGTTATTTAAATATTTAAATGGTATTTATAAATGAAGCAAGAAATTTACAAATGAGTTTTTAAAAGTATTAAAGATAATTGATATGCAAATGAAGCTTTCAAATGAATATTACAGGTAAAATTTATATAAGTTTCTTTGAATATATAAATTTAAAGATATTATATAAATGGAAAAAAATTTGTTTTGCGAAGTTTATTTATAGTAATATACATGGCAAATAAAATTTGAATCTCTATTTTGGAAGTATAAGTTTGGAATATTTATTTGATTTCAAAGTACTAATAGTAAATTTATTGGTTAATTTACTGTTTGAAATTTTGTATTAAACCATAATAAATGTTTTTCCATGATTTGAATATTCATTTTTAAACAAGTGTGTAAAATTAGTTATGAAGATATGAAATTTTATACTTTGATTCAGAAATTTAATGTAAGATTAGAAGTATACTATTAGTTTCAGTTTAATAATCTTGAGTTTATACTTATCTTAAAAATAACGAGTCTAATAATTTATCGGATTTAAGGAACTTTATTTTAAAGCTTATTATAATGTTTTGGTATAAATTTCTAACATTATTTTAAACTTTTGAAAAATCTTTGCATAATGCTATGTGGATGTTTTAAATATATCTTATATTTCTACTAAGTGAATGGAAATCAATTTAAAAATAAAGGAAAATTTATGATTTGAATTAACAGTTTGAACTAACAAATTTGAATTGGATGACTATTTATATATTTAATAAAATGGATTAAATAAAATTATTGAATATTAATTAATTTAAATAGAAATTTATTTGGTTTAAATTAATTATTTACGTTGTTTTTCAATCTATTTTCTTTCTGGTTGTTTCTATTCTTCTACCTCTTTCCTTTTCGGGGATGAAAAGTTTTGAGTGGGTGAGAGTGTAACAACCCGAAAATTTTAATGGTTTGTATAACGTAAAAATTGAAATTTTATGGAATTTTAAATTATAAAACTTTAATATTTGGAATACGTCTAATGAAACATAGCAGATGGTAAATTATCATCAGATAATATGGAAGTTTATTTTATTATGTAATTCTATTTCAATTTAAATCAGTTAAAAATTGATGATAATAAATTGTTTTTCAAACCTGAATATTTCTACACAATAAATTTGTAAACTATCTTCTGAGTGAGACGTCATATTTTGTTTCTTCAAATTTTGACTGCTATTGCTCCAGTTATCTTATTTCTAATAGATTTGCAGCATTTTTCGGTACTGATTATCAACTTTTGATAGGATGATCATATTGATCGTCTTGTCATGTTGATCTCTGCGGTATATTCATTTCTGTGTTTCGGTGTCTAGTACTGAGCAAAATCAATAAAACAATTTCATAACGGTACCTGTTTTAAACACTTTTGGATTCTTTGACCTTTCAGTTACCAACGTGAAATCGAAGAGCCATCGGCTGTTAATTATTTCAGCCAGCTGTTTGATTTATGACTTTTACTCTTCCTAGCTTTCATTTTTATTCTTTGTTTCATTCATTTACTTTGTTCCGAAAAAGCAATATAAAATATTTGCATTGAGATCCGCATTTTTCTTTCTCCCATCTCCTTTTCTGTTTTCCTCCAGAACCACCTCGGTTACCATCTTCTCCACCAGGCAACCATGGCCGAGACCACCTTCCCACGCCTGCATCTCCAGCCTTCGACCATCACCTGGTTAAACCCACCACCTTCCATTCGGCCACGTTTTCCGGCCTTAGCAGTTCCTCCCTCCAGCCTCCAATCTTCATCCACCTGTATGCTCCACTCGAGCCCACCCACAGCGCCACCTTCAAACCCATATTCCGTCCCCTCCTCCACCTTATAGCATTGGCTGAGCACCATTTTTCCTCCTTCCCTCAGCAACACTTTCATCTCTTTTATACAAGGTACTTATATATATATATATATATATATATATATATGGGATCGGTTATATAAATGTTTATAGAAGTTGTGTATAGTTTTAATATAGCTGTTATATGTATATATATACTATGTCTATACTATATACCCTGTTGTTATATATGGATGCGTTTGTACATAGGTTGTATATATATTCGGTCTGTATTTATAGTATAGTCTATGATCTGTTTGTGTAAAATATATTAGTCTATATTTTATATTAGTGGCTTATATAAGTTCATGACTGATTGTATAAATATATAGTATATATATTATATGTTTTATATGCGTGATATAAGGAAGTACTATACGAAGTGCAATGATATATATATATATATATATATATATATATGTTACAGAGGCATATGCGAAAATTTTATAAGCAGTTCTATAGTAGTATATTTAGTACCAACTTTTCCCTTTGTTTATATAATAATATGTGTTGCGATACTATAAGCTACAGTATGTTAGTCTATTTCATTATGATCTGTTTTAGTTTTATATATATTATATAAAGTAAGTTATATTTATGAGTTTGGTCTTATATATATATATATATATATATATATATATGTTTAAAGTATTAACATTCATGTAGTTATATATATATATATATATTGTATAATAATGTATATATATATAAGTTATGTGATATATTATTATATATATAATATGTTTGTTCTTATTTATAAGTCTACATAAGTCTACATACTGTTTTAAGATAGTTATATATCATCTGTTTGATTTTTATTTTTAAGTTTTTATGACAGCTTATATATATTTTAAGTATGTAAATTTATAGGTTAGTCTATATAAACCCCGTGTATATAGTGTTACAGTATATATATGTTTATTATAATAGTTTTGAAGTATAATTATAAGTATTGTTTGCTAGTACATATATATATAAGGTCGCGGTAAATGTTATTTTATAAGCTTATATTTGGATTATCGGGTTATGTTTATATATGTAATATATATAATTAAGCAGTGAAGAATTATATTTATACATTGTAATATATATATTTATATATATATATATATTATTGTTATAAGAGTTTGTATATTATATGTTTTAAATCTATGTGCATAGCTACAAGCTTACTATGTTGTTCTATGTTAACAATAATAATATAATAAGTAAATAATGTAAGTACTATATATATAATTTTATATAGTAGCTGTACTACTATTGTTTAAAGTATATATATAAGGGACGTTAGTTTATTATGTATAATATAGAGATTTTGGGTATATATGTTATATTTAGGTCTGTAGTGTATGTATAGTAGTACGGTTTTAAAAGTATGTTAAACAATATAAATTTTTAAAGTATAACATGTGTGTAAGTTTGTAGATATGTGTATATACATTTGTTTATATACATATGGGAACTTGGTTTTTCAAATTTATATAGATATAGTATGTTTGGGATTAACGATTTATTTGAAAATAAATATATATAAATATATGTTTGATTTTTTATGTATGTGTTTTAGTTTAAAAACAAGGATGTTTGAAATGTATATATATATATTAAATTTTATTTGTGTTTGAATTTAGAATATGATTTTTTATATAGTTATATATATAAGTTCACTTATACCATTGATCTTCATCAACCCAGTTTGATTTGATTTCGTTGATTTCAAACTATTAGCTTTGCTTGTCAAAATTGTCATTCAATCTTGCTTTGCTTCGAAATTCGTGTTTGGATTCATAGCTCAATTTCTCGTTCATCTCTTGCCTCGAAAGGTGAGCAATCACTCACGATTAACGTTCTTATATTTACTAAATTTGATTTCAATTGAAACGACAATTGAAATATGTTGTTGTTTGTTATTTACATTGCTATATATATGATGTTATCTGTATCTGTTCACCTGTGACATCTGACACCATTATCTGTTATTTATATTGATGATATATGCATATTACTGTTGTTATATTATTATCATATCTGTTATCACTCTGCAAGTTCCCTGTTAGTATAGAATTCACTATGGGTTGAAATGATACATACCCGAACGATCTGTAGAATAGGAGAAAATCGTTATGGGTTGAAATTATAAACCCAAGCGATTTTCATTTGAATTGAATTTTGGATTGCGGGTTGAAAAGATATATATTCGTATATACCTTTAAATTGCGGATTGAAATGATTAATATCTGTATCACCTGACCATAGGATAGAAAATTATATACACACCGTTGGTCTATATATATATATAAATATTTTGAAAATGATTTCTATGGTTTTGAAAAGAAATATATGGTTTTTAATAAATATTGATTTTAAATATTTATTAAAGTTGATTTAATAAAGTTGATATATAATATGTTTAAGTATTTATTTAATATCTATATTTTTCAAATATGGAATTTATAATGATTCAGGTTGGAAAGATAAGTTTGAATTGATTTGTAATTATATTTATTTAAGAATTATACTTAAATAAGTTTGATTTGAAATTTTAAAGATATGTTTTATAACTTGAATTCGATTAAAAGTGACTTAAATGAATATTTCAAACTTATATAAATTTAAGTGGGATATTTTGTTGATTTAAATTTGTAAATTGAAGTTCTACTTAGATGTTATTGAAATGATTAAGTAAATATTTCAAACTAAATAATAGTAAAGTGAATTTGATATATATATGAAATTTTCAAATTTAGTTTTGAATTTGTGGAATATTTAAAGCTTTCAAATATGTCGAAATTGAATGGTTTATTTTGTGGTTCAAATCTGTATTTGAAATCAATATAATTTGAAATGGTTTATTTAGAAACTGGATTGAATTGAAATTGGTGAATTGAGATTGAATTAAATTTGAATTTTGGAAGTCGAGTTGATTTGAATTGATTCATGAAATTTGAGGAAGCTATTTTATAATATAAAGTATTTTTAAATTATACTTAAAACTATATATATTTTACTTTATAACTTATTTTAATATAAACTATTTTAACTTATAACTATTTTGTATAAACTATTTTATTATATACTATTATTAATATTTAAACTGTTTAAAGGAAAGTGTTATGGTTTTCCAAAGTGTTACGATTTCAAGTGTTATGACTTCCAAAGGGTTATAATTTCAAGTATTTTGGTTTCGAAAGTGTTATAACTTTGAAAGTGCTATGGTTTTGAAATGAATATTATTTTAAGTGAGAAATGATATCGTATTGATATGGTTTTGAAATGGATATGATATTTTGGTTTTGAAATACGATATTTTGGAATGACCACGGTGTTATAATAACAGTTGTTTGTTAATAGCATATAGTACTACATAGTAGATAGTTCCACGGATCCTTAGAAGATGGGTATCCCAAACATCCTTTAAGTTACTTGTATTTTAGTTGATATTTCCCTTGAGTTGGATTTATTGGTATAAGAATGTTAATCCTAACTCGAGTGTTTTGTGTTTTGCTTTACGCTCGGGTCAGACTGAGTATCACAGCATTTGAGACTCACCTTTGGAGTTGGAGCTTCGATTGGAGATCCATCTATCTATCCAGCTTTCAGTTATTCAGTTGACTCCACGGATATATTCTGATTTTGTATTTGACTATTGTATCGAGACTTCTGTTGTATCTTGTTTAACTCTGTATATATATATATATATATATATATATATATATATATATATAGAGTAGCTTCATGAACTACTATTCTTTATTTCCGCTGCTTATTGTTATACTACTCTGTGTCTGTGATTTTATGATTATTTATTTACTGTATATGTTGAGTTTTGCCAAATATAAATTAACAATCTGATATTTTTGAGCAATTCAAGTCCGACATGTGCGGATGCGAATGGTTGAAAATTTCAGGCTGTTACATAATCGAGCCTCTTCTTTTTATCACTGATTATGGTTAATCAATCTATTCTGAAAACACTAAGGTAATAGTTATATGCCTCTGCTAAATTTTGATTACTTTGGATATTTTAGGTTTGGGTAATCATTGATAGTCATATATTACTATAATTTTATTGATAATCCTAGGGTGTTCAGTTATTATTATTACTTTATTTGGTTAAACATATGTTGTAGGCTATTTGTAAAATATTTTTGTGAGTTATATACCCTACATATACACATATGTATCCGAGTCTTAACATTCTCATGTTTTCTTATGCTTTTAATTTACTTATACATAATGATTGTATATTTGATTTGGCGTCAAATTTTTTGTTGACTAACCTTATATGCATGTTAATCTAAGTACTGGATGAGACTGAAAGTGGTGAGTATATGCTGAAACTATAAGTGGTAAGTGCATGGTGAAACTATAAGGGATGTGAACATCACAAAGAAATAAATGTGGAATGATGAATGTAGGCAGCATGGCCAAGCAGAACAGTTTGTAAAAACATGTGAACATAGCCAGAATAGAGAAATTCTAAAATAGCTGCACTGCAAAGCTATTGTAATGTTAACGATGAGTAGAATAGGCTTATGCCAGAATTATTTATTTGTGCCTAAATAGAGAAAATGATGTTGATCTGGTTAAAATATGAAGAAGTAAATAAGGCGTTGTAAGGGTGGAATAAGGCCGAAACAAAACAACTGAACCGGTGCTAGATTAGAGCACAACATGTTGAAAGGTGTACACTTGATAAAACAGTATACCATGCAACACTTTGATTAAGGCTAGAATATTTATCGCCAGTTGAAATTAGAAAAAGATTTTTTTGACCTTTTTAACATTAATTTGAGTTTAACTCAACTCTGATACCTTCAATTTTCAATTTTATTTGACTAGTATATGTTATCCCATAATGTAATCTCAGACATGGTTTGCAATGGCGTCAATCTTTACTTTTACTTGGCAATAAAACAGACGCTCAAAAATTACAGAAATTCACTTTCATCATGTTATCTAACATACAAAAATTCCAGACCCAAATTCTTAATAAAATAATAAAAATAAATTTTAAACCAATATGATAGTTTGAAAATTTATAATAAATTTTTCATAGCTTGGAAAATTATAAAAATTGAAACCCATCTCCAAAATAATATTTTACGTAACATATAATATTTTCATGGCCTTCAAAAATCACTTACATTCGGTTTTGTCCTAAAACCGTGTAAATCAATATTTAAATGATTTTATTTAAACCAAACATATTATAATTCAAGCATATCATCATCCAAAAATCATAAAAATGAATTTAATCCTAAATTCGAAAACATATGATCATAAAACAAAAATAGAGATGGTATAAATTATTATTCACCTTGAATATGATAAGGACTTTGAGATTTGTTGTAGATTAAATCTCCTAGCTTTAATTCCTTAGCTTGACTAAAATTTTCCCCTTTTCTTCCTTGTAATGGACGGCTTCATTCTTAGGTTTTAATTTGCGTTTGTGAAAATGAAAGTGGACGTGAGAAATGAAAGGGTACGTGAATAATAGGTGTGGCTATTCCTTAATAAGGCTTTCTGTAATTTAATTAGCATATTAACCATTTTAAGCCCATTCAATTACTTTAAGCACGGCCTTCTTATTGTTTATTCAAATCTCAATCTCCTTATCATTTTAATTCTTACATTATTTTATTTTATTTATTTAACTAAATCTCCTGAATAATGTTATCATAAATTAGGGATGTTACAAGGCAGGTCCAATTTAACGACCCTAATTTTGACTAACATTATTTAGGACATTTAATTAGATAAATTAAATGAAATAATGTTAATGGTTAAAGGATTGAGATTTGTATAATTATAGGGTAGTCGTGCCTAATTAATCAATGAACCAAAGAGAATTAAAATAAAGAAAGTAAGGCTAATAAGGTAAGGGAAAAATAGGAACAGGTTATGTTTTTATACCCTAAACCCTTATTTCAATTTCATTTATAGTAGTCACAAACAAAAACTAAACCTAGAGCTTGGTCATCCACCATTAGAAGAAAACAAGGGAAAGATAAGCAAGAATTCAAGAAGGAAGCTTAAGAAAATTATTTCAAGGGAAAATCTCAAACTCCTTAACAACATGCTAAGGTGAATAATAGCTTACATCTCGTTTTTATTTCTTTTAGTCTCTAGATGAGATCCAAATTTATTTTGCAAGAAAAATGCCTTGTTTTGATTGTTTAAATGGATATATATGTTTGTTGATGATTTTACGTTGCTTCATATAGATTTTATGATAAGTTTTGATTTGAAAAACCTATTAAATGACATCCAAATGGCCTGCGTTTTTTATATAAGGTCGGGAACAGTATTTTAGAGATGGGTTTCAAGTTTCATAATTTTCTAAGTTGATGTGGATTTATTATGAATTTTCTAGTAAAGAAAATGGTTAAATTGGGTTTAAATTATTTTCGGCTATTATATTTTAGCTTTGGGTCAGAAATTTAAATATGTTAGAAAAATATTAAAGGTGATTTATGAGAATTTTTGAAGAATTTTCCTATGTGTTTTCTTAAGCATATAAAATTATTTAAGGTATGGGACTTAAATGTTTTTATGTTTATAAAAGGAAAAGGGGCAATTTGTAAAATGTTTTAAAATTGTTAATTACTGAATTCGACAGCACCTTTAATAAAAGATTTTGAAAAGGAATTGGAATGCAATTATACATTGACAAATAAGGTAAGTTAGTTGGAAAGATATTACTTTAAAAGGTTAAAAATCAGTTTTGTAAAGGATTACTGCTTTGCCACTTACAGCAGCCACCTTTCGACCCCATGCATCCGCCTCCAACCAAGTTGAAACCAATACACATGGTATCAATGCCTTGGTACGTAATGGATTGGAGTTAAGCGAAAGGTATAGAGTCAAAACATGCTTTCGAAGGGGTAGAAGCTACTATTTTTGAATATGAATCGCTTATGTTTAAAAAGGAGGCTTTTGAAGGAATTAGCTTTCGACTTAGTCAAATATTCCTTTATTTTAGAAAAAGGGCTTTCGAAAAGCGGTTGCCGCCTTTTGTTTTTAAAATAAGATTTCAAGGGGGTCGAAACCCCTGCTGTTGCATTAAACCCTTCGAACCAATGCTTTCGAAAGGGTGATTTAGTCTTTAAATTTTGAAGCCGCTTCTCCATACTTTCAAAAGGGTTGTTTTCGAAACCGTCCAATTTCTTTTACTTAGGAATAATGCTTTCACCCCAGTTCTTTTAAGACCCTTAGACATATTGAAAGTTAAACCCAAATATTTTTGAAATGAATGGTTTTAAATGGTTTCGAAGCTGTGTTACACAAACTTTTACTTGAACCCAGTGCTTTCGAAAGCTTTGTTTTAAGTAAAGTACTTTAATGCTTTCGAAAGATATATAATGAAGGTTCCAAAGGGGAGATTCCCTAATGTTTTCGAAAGGTTTACTTTAGTATTTGAATGGAAGGTTTCCAACGCTTTCGAAAGGCAAGTTTGAAGTGTTTTGAAAAAAGGATGTCTATGGTTTTATAAAGCTTTCGAAAGGACACTTTCAATGATTTCAAAAGTTCTATTTTTAAAAGGTTTTGAAAGGTATGTTTTGGCCTTTAGGCCTGGTGTTTCAAGGTAAAGTAGTTAACCTATTTTGAAAGTGGTACTTTCAATGGACTCGAAAGGGACTGTTTAAAGTTTTTAAACAAGGGTTTCAAAGGAGATATATCTGATTTAAAACCTAAGGTTCTCTATGTTAAAGAAGGACTTTAACTTGTTTTAAAGGGATAGATAACCCTATTGATTTAGGATTTCACCAATATTGTTTTGTGTAACGCATATATCATGGCAAAGATATTCGAGTAAAGCAAAAAGTATATTTTCCTTGTTTAAGTATGATTTAAAGGGTTAAATCAATTTGAAAGAAATGTTTTAAAGGAAAATTTGATGGGGTAATTCACCCTAAGTAAATGACTTAGATATTAGAATACCAGATAGGACTGGTATAGGGTCTTGCCCTATATTTAGCTAGCAGCCCCTAGCTAATATAAGTCCAAAATTCCAGTATGTACGGCTTTGTCATAGGTAAGACTATAATGATGTTATACACAAAAAGGAATATACAGAGAAAGATAAGTTATTGGTGAGCCCGCAAAACCATTAGGATCAGTTGACCCTGGGAGAAGTAAGTTAAGGACAGACCATCTAGAAGTGTGTCTAACAGAAGTTAAATTATTTATTTTGTCTGGTAAGCCCGAGTCAGCCAATGGTTAGTAGTTAGCCAAACAAAACTATACTGTTCGGATAGATTGTCCATTGATTACTTGATTTATGTGCATATATGATATTGATATTATTGTTTTAATCAGTTTGATTATAGGATTCTGATTTGCAAAAAGATATGTTTTTAAAGGGATATTAGTGCGCGGAAACCCGTTTCGCTAAGCGGCTTGGTCTCACTTAGTATCAGTAAACCGAGATATAACAGTATTATTCATACCAGGCTTTACGTCTGACTCGAAGTTTATGTTTTTCCACTTAAAATCTCGGGTGCTCAAAATTAATTTGAGTAGATAGACAAGCTAGTATGTGGACGAATAAGCTTTCAGAGACGACCAGGAGGCAAAAGTTAGCTATTTAGGAGTTACTAGTTTTATTTTCGCTGTGATGTATTAAGACTAATAGTCTATTGAGTACTCTGATCATCTAAGGGGGCATCTTCATATGTCGTTCTTGGCGTAAATTGTAATAATTATATTTGATCGAAACCTGGGAATCGTTTGGGATTGTGTAATGAAATATGAAACATGGATTTGCAACGCAATGTGAAATTTTTTTAATTTTTTTTTGAAATCTGTGATTTTTTTTCATGTTCATGTGCTTCTGGTATTATGGATACCATTAATATTACCATATTTTGTCACCAAAAGATAATACTATAGATGGCTGCAGCATTTGTAGTTATTAGCTTCGTGCCTCAAGATAGGCGATATTACAACTTGGTATTAGAGCATAGGTTTATGGAAAACTTAAAAGAAAATTCAAACTTAAAAATGATTTTGAAAGACATAATCCTAAGGAATTAGAGAAAAGATTGGGGTATGGGATAACGTTATAGTAATGTACTTGTATTTGCTATATATAAGTATATGCTTTTTCTCCATTCTCCTATCTCTCTTAGGCCATTCTTATGTACCTTACAAAGACTCGAATGCAGATTTTATGGACATAAGATATGGTTGCTAGAAGTGGAAGAGTTAAAATTGGTGGGAGAAGCATCACAACTAATGGGAATGCCAGACTAAACACTAGAAGGAATCCAGGTCAGGCACAAGCTGCTAATGTGGGTGCTGAAATGCCGCAAGTCGATGTGGGAGGAATGTATCAGTTCTTCGTTAACATAATGCAGGATGGAGTTGCTGCAGGGTTAGTTGGAGGAAATGCTGAAGGAGGAAAACAGGGAGCTCCAGGGGTCAATAACTATGCTGTTTTGAGTAAGGATTATGCTAGGCTAGAAGGAAAGTCGTTTATCGGGACTAAAGATGCAATGGAAGTGAAGAATTGGTTACTTCATTGTGAGATAATATTTGCTAATTTGGGGCCCAATGATGAATAGAAAAGGAGACTCGCTTCTATGCAGTTACAGAGAGCAGCACTGTACCGGTGGAATAGTGTTACGGTTGGAGTCAATGAGGAGACTATGACTTGGGTTGAGTTCAGGAGGAGGTTTGAAGAAAGATTTATGTCGAAGATTTCAAAGTCAACTCTGCTCAGGAAGTTTGCTGAGTTAGAGCCGGGTGATATGATAGTGCTTGAGTATGCAACCAGATTTGAGTAGCTATCACGATACAGATATGATGCGGTTGATACCGTTATCGAAAGGAATGAGAAGTTCATTCGTGGGTTGAAGGCTGAGCTTTCTAAGGCCACATTATCGCATCTTAGAGACCCGTGCAATGTAGTTGTTGAGATGGATTTGAGGCAGGAAGAGATGCTTACTTTTCTTGAGGGTAACAAGACAAGAGGAGCTCAAGGAGGGCCGAACCAAAAGAGGAAGTTTTTCCATAAGAAGGGAGCTCAGAAGAGTGGAGCTGCCAAGAAGGGAAAGGCGGAAGTTATCTGCTATAAATGTGATAAGAAGGGACACTATGCTCATGAATGCCGGATAGAAAAAGGGAAGAAAGTTGCTGGCTAAAAAGGAGTGAATTGTTTTAACTTTGATTAAATTGGACATTATAAGAACCAGTGCAAGGAGCTAGCCAAGGATGGGAAAGGCAAGATGTTTGCATTGGAACCAGCTACCTCTGGACCAACAGCTGAGGATAAAGGAAAAGCTGTGTTATGAGGTACGCTTTTGATTTATGGTGTATCAGTTAGAGTTCTATTTAATACCGGTGCATCACATTCTTTTATATCTCATTATTTGGTAGATAAGCTTAACCTAGAACCTTCATACCTAGCTACTTCCTTATAAGTTGTGAATCCGATAGGAGGATATGCGACATTTGGGATGAAGTGTGACCAATTAGAGTTTGAATTGTTAGGTCATACATTTGTTTGCAGTTTGCATGTGTTCAATTTCCTAGGGTTCAGAATCATTTTGGGTATGGATTGGCTAAGTAAATACGATGCAAGGATATATTTCCATGACAGGAAAATATCGCTTAGAAACCCTGACTATAGTGATCGGATTATATACTCCGTAGAAAATCCTAGTTTTGAGGTTAATGCGTTTTTGGGTGTTGTGGAGATAGGAGACAAGTTGAATCGAGTTTTCATTGTTAGATAATTCGCAGATTTCTTTGAACCCATAGTAGGATTGCCGCCGAAACGAGCTATTGAGTTTCGAATAGATTTAGTACTAGGAGTAGAATCGATGAGTAGACCGCCAAGCAGAATGACACCTATCGAGATGAGGGAGCTAAAGGTGTAGTTGTTGGATTTGGAAGGTAAGAATTTTATTAGACCAAGCAGTACGCCTTAGGGAGTAGCCATAGTGTTTGCAAATAAACTGGATGGATCGTAAGATTATGTATCGATTATTGTAAGTTGAATGAGAAGAAGATCAAGAATCGATATCTGTTACCTAGAATTAAGGATCTTTTCGACCAGTTGAGTGGAGCCAAAATATTCTCCCAATTGGATTTGGCAACAAGGTTCCATCAGCTTAGAGTGGCTGAGGATAGTATTCCTTTGACGGCGTTTAGAACCAGATATGGATCATACGAATGGTTAGTAATGCTGTTCGAACTAAATAATGCGCCAGCATTCTTTGTAGATTTGATGAACCGAGTTTTCCGAGAGCACTTGGATAGGTTTGTGTTGGTATTCATAGATGATATTTTGGTATACTCTAAAGATTAAAGAAAGCATGAAATTCATCTTAGATTGGTGCTTGAGACGTTGAGGCAGCATCAATTGAAAGTGAAATTTTCGAACTATCATTTCTGGAAGAAGGAAGTGAAGTTTGTTGGTCAGGTAGTCACAGAGAAAAGGTTGTCTGTAGATCTGGCTAAGGTCGAGGTGGTGAATAATTGGAAGAGACCCGAGATAGTAACTGAGATAAAGAGTTTTCTTGTATTAGCTGGGTATTAGCGGAGATTCATTAAGGATTTTTCATGGATAGCGGCATCGATGTCCAAGCTAACGTGGAAAGATGAGAAGTTTGTTTGGAACGATAAGCGTGAGGAAGCATTCCAGAGATAGAAACACTTATTGACTAATGCACATGTGTTAGTTGTTCCGGAAGGGAATCAAGATTTAGTAGTGTATACAGATGCATGTGAAACAGGGTTAGGAGTTGTGTTAATGCAAAGGGGTAAAGTGATTGCCTATGCTTCTCGACAGTTTAGACCACATGAGGTTAGATATCAAACACATGATTTGGAATTAGCTGCGGTAATTGTTCTGTGAACGTGTGAAGACATTACCTTTTAAGAGAAAGATTCGAATTGTATACGGATCATAAGTTATTGAGGCATTTATTTTCTCAAAAGGAGTTGCATATGAGATAGCGGAGATTGTTAGAGTTTTTAACCTCTTATGACTTTGGTATTGAGTACACACCAGGAAAAGGCAAATAAGGTTGCGGATGCACTTAGCAGAAAACATCAGAATGCAGTATTGGCAATGATAGGTGAGTGAAAAGATTTAGAAGCATTGACTACATGCAGAATATAGTGGAGATCTGAAGCTAGATCTAGTAAGGAAACCGCTATATGTCATGTTTAGAAGTTCGACCGGTGATGATCGAAAAGGTTGCTTCTAAGAAGAAGGAGGATCCATTATTTATTGAACGGACCAGATAGTTAAGGGATGGAACAGAGAGCGATAACTTGAAAGATTTCAGTCTTGACCAGAATGGGTGGTTAAGGAAGAAAGGAAGACTATGTGTTCCGAATGTGGGAAACATTAGGAAGGAAGTTCTTGGAGAATGCCATCTTTCAAGATATATCAGGACATGAAAAGAAGTTTCTTTTGGGAAGGCATGAAGAGAGATGTAGGCTTATAGGTGAAACAGTGTTTGATCTGTCAACAGGTAAAAGCCGAACATTAGAAACCAAGTGGGTTACTTCATCCTTTAGATGTTCTAGTATGGAAATGGGATTCTATCTCAATGGATTTTATAGATGGGTTGCCAAGGTCAAATAGAGGAAATGAAAGCATATGGGTTATAGTGGACAGATTGACTAAGGATGCCCATTTCGTTCCAGTAAAGTCAACCAGGATGGCACCTGTTTTAGTTGAGTTGTTTATGAAGAATATAATTAGACCGCATGGAGTTCCTAGTAGTATAGTAAGTGATAAAGATTCATTATTCATAGTGAGTTCTGGAAGAGTCTACAGGAGACTTTGGGTACCAAGCTCAAGATGAGTACCGCTTACCATCCGTAGATAGATAGGCAAATGAAAAGAGTTAACAAAGTCTTAGAGGATTTATTATGAGCTTGCGTGCTAGATTTTGGAGGTTCATGGGAAGACTATCTACACTTAGTCGAGTTTTTGTATGAAACAGTTATCAGGCTAGTATAGGGATGACACCGTTTGAAGCTTTATATGGAAGGCCATGCAAACTCTCGTTTGTTGGTTAGAGACCGGGGGTAGGTTAGTTCTTGGTCTAGATTTGGTTAGGGAAGCTTCAGAAAAGATTGAGTTCATTCGAGCCAGAATTAAGGAAGCTCGGTCTAGGCAGAAGAGCTATGCTGATAGAAGAAGGAAAGACTTAGAGTTTTCAGTTGGAGATCTTGTTTTCGTCAAGATATCACTGATGAAAGGTGTAATTCGATTTGGGAAATCATGAAAATTGGCACCGAGATTCGTTTGACCATTTCCTATTATAGAAAGTATTGGGAAACTCGCATATAGAGTGAAGTTACCAAGTAGTTTGGCAGGATTCCACAATGTTTTTCATATTTTTCATCTAAGGAAATGTACACTACGCCATAGATGGCCTATTGCAACGAAATTACAAGGTGTTGCTAGCTACAATGTAACGATAGCTATGCTGATTTTTGTCTATTGCAACATTCACTTCAATGTGTTAGCATTGATATCAAAAAAATGTTGCAGTAGCTATAAATATATTCAAATTAAAAAAATTAACAAAATTTTACACCTCAGCGATCCACACCATCATTTAAAACAAAATCTCGACCATTAATCCACACCATCAATCCACACCTTAACAATTTCCATTTCCCGCTTTACTTTTCTTTCTCGTTCCTCTCTATGTGAAAATTAGGGCACGCGATTTTTCTTTCTCGTTCCTCTTTGTGAAAATTAGGGCACGCGAAAATTAGGGCCTTCTGGCTTGACGTCTTCGTTTAGTCTGGAATTGAAGCTACGGCTTCTTCTTTTCGTTGCTTATGAAATTAGGTCTTCGACCTTGCTTTTGCTTCTGTGAGAAATTGCTTCCGATCTCGACAGTTGGGTTCGGTATGTATTTCTCTGTTGTTCTCTCGATTTGAACTTGAATACTTTTGCTTTATTGTTGTCGGTGATGATTGGGTTTTCTCTGATTTTCACCACACCTTGTCAATGATGATTTTGGATCCTTTATATAAGCGTCTGATTTGATTTACGTGTTCTTCACGTTGTTGAAACTTTCCTGTTTTAATCTTTGATATTTTTGGAAATTCTTTATGCACACGGCTTCAATTTTGAACGTGCGTTCCTATGTTTGAAAAGTCTAATCTTTCCTAATTTTTAAATCTGACATTTTCAAAAAAACATACGGCTTTGATATTTTTCTTCTCGTTGACTTCACTGTGACTTCTCTGATCACCTGACTTCTAACTACTCTGCATACTTGTTTTGTGACATCCTGGCCGCGTCTTGATCACTGTTAATCTAAGTATTTCCAACTTGAATTTTGATATTGCTACATTATCACTTCACTGTTGTGCTTCACTTTAGCATGTGTATCTGATCATTGCATTTGTTATCTTTTCACTATGACCTTGTTTGGTTGATTTACCTGTTGTGATAATGTTTGTATTGTTGTTTTGAGTTCGGTCTTGTAGTTGTTGTACTTCATTGTTGCTGTGTTGGCGTAACTGTATGTAGATGTATGCTCTGACCATTTTCACTGACCTGTACTACATTGTTTTATCACATTCCATTCAGTTGTACTGTGAAGCAGTTTGTTGATATTGTTGCACTGCTGTGTTCGTGTGTTCACTTGTAGTCTGTGATATTTGTTGAGTCTTCACTATCATATCTTGTAGCCTTGCTTCCATATAGATGATGACACTGGTTATTTCCAAAATGCTTGTTGCCACTGCATGCTGTAGTTATTCATATCCCAGTTAGCTTGCATCTACTTGTAGTTCTGTATATTGTAGCTTGATCATTTTTCTTTGTCTACTGCCTTGATCATTGGTTCTTGTAGTAACCTGGTTCTTGTATCACTTTGTCACTGCATTCATGCTTTGTGGTTGTTTCTGTATTTTTGCCTTCCATACTGTTGTGACCTGGTCTGGTGGCATCATGTATATTCTGTGGTCATTTAGCATTGTGAACTGCCTGCTTGATTTCCTTGTTGTTCATTTGGTATTCTGATCCATGCTTGCTTACTTGGTGGCTTTTGTTGCAGTTACACTTTGAATTTTGATCGATTCTATTGGCACTTGTGTTGAATCTAATTTTGATTTGACCTTGTGCACTCGAGTTGGCGAGGCAGTGCACACGTGCATACGTGTGTACTGCAGCCACTCGTAATTCCCTGTCCCTGATATGAATACTGATATGCACAGATACTACACAATCAAAGATGATGACGTTTAACCCATATATCTGAGACAGCTTTAAAAACAAATTTTATATTTTTGCAAATTAAATTTGTTTCTGTTCAGATTACTGCTGTAGATTGTCAATTATACAGGTACACAAGAGACAAGACGAACACTGAAGCTGGACAATGCAGATGAGTGATTGAGTGATGTAGTGAGGTTGTTACTGTAAAATCGAATTGTGATGTATTCAGAAATTGTACAGTTATAGTGAGAGTCAGAATTTGTACCATTCAAAATTTGTAATAAAAGATGTAGTGAGGAATATCTATATATGTGAATATCAGTGTTATTTATCATTGAATTGTAAAATAGTGGAGTCAGGAATTTGTTCTATTTTAAATGTTGAAATAAAATATTTATTTAAATAAATTACTGTTTGAATATCAAATTCTGTGCAATAGCATTTTATTAAATAAATATTTATTTCTATTAAAAAATCAAATATGCTCTACATTGTGGGCCCCACAAATTCAGAAAGTTAATATCTATAGCAACATTTTGGAATGTTGGTACAGACACCTATGGATGTTGCTATAGACCCAAATAGGGTTCTATTGCAACAATATTTCTTATGTTGCCTTAGATAGTCAAAATGTTGCCTTTGAGGTCTGCGGCAACGCGGCAAAATGCATCACCGAGAAAGTGTTGCCTTTGCCCTTTTTTAGCCTACAGCAACATTTTTTCGCACTTACTGCATCACTTCTTGGGTGTTGCAGTATGCAATCTATGGCGTAGTGGTATTTGAGATCCAGAGACTACTATAGCAACGACCACGCTAGATTACATAGTAGTGGAACCGAATTTTACTATAGTTAGAATGCCAGTTCATATAGTCGCAAGGGATGAGAAGAGATTAAGGAACAAGACAATCAGATTAGTCAAAGTCCAGTGGAGTGACGACCATAGAGATTGTACTTAGGAAACTGAGAGCAGGGTTAGAGATGCTTATCCTGACTTGTTTCATGGTATGTTTTACCTTTATGATTGATTTTTATTAGTGCCTTATCGTAATTTCGAGGACAAAATTCTTTAAGGAGGGGAGTCTGTAACGACCCTAATTTTGACTAACATTATTTAGGATATTTAATTGGATAAATTAAATGAAATAATGTAAATGGTTAAGAGATTGAGATTTGTATAATCATAAGGTAGCTGTGCATAATTAATCAATGAACCAAAGAGAATTAAAATGAAGAAAGAAGGGGTGATATGGTAAGGGAAAAATAGAAATAGGTTATGTTCTTATACCCTAAACCCTTATTCCAATTTCGTTTACAATATTCACAAACAAAAACAAAAACTAGAGCTTGGCCGGCCACCATTAGAAGAAAAAAAGGGGAAGATAAGCAAGAATTCAAGAAAGAAGCTTAAGCAAATTATTTCAAGGGCAAATCTCAAACTCCGTAACAACAAGCTAAGGTGAATAATAGATTACATCTCGTTTTTATTGCTTTCGGTCTCTATATGAGATCCGAATTTATTTTGCAAGAAAAATGGCATGTTTAATTGTTTAAATGGATATATATGCTTGTTGATGATTTATGTTGCTTCATATATATTTATGATAAGTTTTGATTTGAAAACCTATTAATGATGTCCATATGGCTTGCATTTTTTATATAAGTTCAAAAACATTATTTTAGAGATGGGTTTCAGGTTTCATAATTTTCTAAGTTGATGTGGATTTATTATGAATTTTTTAGTAAATAAAATGGTTAAATTGAGTTTAAATTATTTTCGGCTTTAGCTTTGGGTCGGAAATTTAAAAACGATAGAAAACATATTAAAAGTGATTTATGAGAATTTTTGGATAATTTTCCTAAGTATTTTATTAAGGATATAAAATTATTTAAGGTATGGGACTTAAATGTTTTATATGTCTATAAAAGGAGAAGAGGCAATTTGTTAAAATTTTTAAAATTGTTAATTACTAAATTCAGTAGCACCTTTTGAAAAAGATTTTAAACAATAATTGGCAACCAATTATATGTTGACAAATAAGGTAAGTTAGTTGGAAAGATATAACTTTAAAAGGTTAAAAATCAGTTCTGTAAAGGGTTACTGATTCGCCACTTACAGCAGCCACCTTTCGAACCCATACATCCACCACCAACCAAGTCGAAACCAATACACATGGTATCAATGCCTTGGTACGTAGTGGACTGGAGTTAGGCGAAAAGTATAGAGTTGAAACATGCTTTCGAAGGGGTAGAAGCTACTATTTTGGATTGCGAATCACTTATGTTTAAAAAGGAGGCTTTCGAAGGAATTAGCTTTCTACTTAGTCAAATATGCCTTTGTTTTAGAAAAAGGGCTTTCGAAAAGGGGTTGCTTTCTTTTGTTTTTAAAATAAGCTTTCGAATGGGTCGAAACCCCTGCTACCGCATTCAACCCTTCGAACCAATACTTTCGAAAGGATGCTTTTTCATCCACCTTCAAGGCAAAGTAGTTAACTAATTCTGAAAGGGGTACTTTCAATGGATTCGAAAGGGACTGTTTAAAGTTTTTAAACAACGGTTTCAAAGGAGATATCTTGGATTTAAAACCTAAGATTCTCTAAGTCAAAGAAGGACTTTAAGTTGTTTTAAAGGGATGGATAACCCTACTGATTTAGTTTTTCACCAACTTTGTTTTATGTAAAGCATATATCATAGCAAAGATATTTAAGTAAAGCAAAAAGTATATTTTTCTTGTTTAAGTATGATTTAAAGGGTTAAATCAATTTGAAAGAAATGTTTTCAAGGAAAATTTGATGGGGTAGTTCACCCTAAGTAAATGACTCGGATATTAGAATACCAGATAGGACCGGTATAGGGTCGCATCCTATACTTTAGCTAGTAGCTCCTAGCTAATATAAGTCCAAAATTCCAGTGTGTAGGGCTTTGTCACAGGTAGGACTATAACGATGTTACACACAGAAAGGAATATACAGAGAAAAATAGGTGATTGGTGAGCCCGCAAAATCATTAGGATCAGTTGACCCTGGAAGAAGTAAGTCGAGGACAGACTGTCCAGAAGTGTGTCTAATAGAAGTTAGATTATTTATTTTGTCTAGTAGGCCCAAATCAGCCAATGGTTAGTAGTTATCCAAACAAAACTATATTGTTCGGACAGATAGTCCATTAATTACCTGATTTATGTGCATATATGATATTGATATTATTGCTTTAACCGTTTTGATTGCAGGATTCTGATTTGCAAAAAGGTATGTTTTTAAAGGGATATTAGTGAGGGGAACTCGTTCCGCTAAGCGGCATGGTCTCACTTAGTATTAGTAAATCAAGATGTAATAATATTATTCACACCAGGCTTTATGTCTTACTCGAATGTTTTTCCCCTTAAACACTCGGGTGCTCAAAATTAATTTAAGTACATTAAGAGGTAAGGTTTTACAGGCTAGTAGGTGGACGAATAATCTTCCGAAGATGAGCAGGAGGCAAAAGTTAGCTATTTAGGAGTTACTTTTCCGCTGTGATGTATTAAGACTAATATGTCTATTGATTACTCTGATCATCCAAGGGAGTATCTTCATATGTCGATCTTGGTGTAAATTGTAATATTTATATTTGATTGAAACCTGGAATCGTTTGGGATTATGTAATGGAATATGAAACATGGATTTACAACGCAATGTGAAACATTTTTTTTTTGAATCTGTGATTTTGTTTCATATTCATGTGCTTTTGATATTATGGATACAATTAACATTACCGTATTTTTTTCACAATAAGTTATACTATAGATGATCGTAGCATATGTAGCGCTTAGCTTAGGGACTCAAGATAGGGGATGTTACATCCACAATCAACCACTTAATACCTTTCATTCCCAAAGAAGGTTTCTAAATCCCATAACCCGAATCGCATGTAATAATGTCTAAAAATGTGAGAGATAGTACCCAAGCAACTTACTACCTTTTATTGGAAAATAGGCGGACTGTGGCCATTTAAGACCTCAATTGAGGCAGAGCCCATCATCTAATACCTATTTCCAAGGCAGGCCCCTCAAAGGTGACTATCTGGATGACATCGCATGGGATCTCCTGAGCCTCTTAATACTTTATTGTATAAAGACGAACCTTAAATCAATCACTTAATACCATATCCCAAAGCGGACCCTTGTTGAGATACCACCTATTGTGCCTAATATCTAGCCCCTTGGCTATTTACTACTTCATTTGGGGAAAAGAGACAGGCCCTTAAACAATCACTTAATACCTAAAGACCCTGAAGTGGGCCCTTCGTATTATGGCCCATACTCATAACAACGTCCCACAGTAGTCTCATAGGAACTGGTAGCCAGATTAGCTGAGAAGATTTACCCTACGGAATTTGGGACTAACCTCGCGTCATCACAAATATTCATTATAGGAGATGTCTCACATCAATAGTGTAACAACCCGTATTTTTTAGGCTACTCTGAATATTTAAATTTTGGATATTTAAATATTTTATTATTTTATTTTATTAGTGAGCTGAAAAACCAATTTCCACAGATGGACCTATTATGACTTGGGATTATATCCATTGGGTCCGGATGGTCCGAGCAAGCCAGAATGGGTATAAGCGTTGATTTATTTCGACTATTTGATTTAGAGTTAGAAGGCCGATTTTCATTTATAAAATCGAGCAAATCAAAAGGTTGATTTTTGTATACGATGGAATTAGGTCCCAAGACTAGTTCCATTGAGCCCGTAATAGTTGTATTTGGCTAGGATATTTATAATTATTAATTTATTAACCCCAAAACATTATTAATATAATATTTAATAAATCAAACATTATTAATATAATATTTAATAACTTCAAACATTATAAATAATTGTAGTGTTTTTGTGAATATACTTATACCATTGAGAAAAGTATATGGATATTTATCCACGTATTGAGAGGAGTATAAAGTGTTTGTGAATATGCCTTTAAAAAGTATTTTGATACAGGTATTTACAAAGTGATTTTAATTAATGAAGGATTAATTAACGAGGTTAGTGGTTGCTTATTTGCTTAACCAACGTTGATTTCCCTATGGAAATAAATCCCTGATTTGATTGGTGTTTTTATTTGATAGTTAAATAACGGGCTATCATCTTGGCCAGTTTCAAAACTATTGTTGTCAGTTCGGAGAGACCGGGATCGAATCTATTATCTGAAAACCACTTCGAACCGACATAAGCATTTTGAATCGGAATATCTTGAAGATAATTGAAGATGGAGCTGTTTGAAGTGCAAGGGCTACTTGCTACTAATCCGGAGGATAATTCCAAAATGGATATTATAGAGGTAGTGCCTTCGATTTTGTTCAGGCCCAAAATGAACTTGTACGGATGAATGTTGGCATTGCATTGAAGAACATTGTTAGCATTCTAAGTGGGATTGCTATCAAAAAGGTAAACATAACCTCAAGCCTCATTGATTGTGAATGACTAAACAAGGGAATGTAGCAGGGAAAGGTGGGTCGCACCCATTAGGGTATGTCATCACCTTCTAGATATATATATCCATTTATGGATTTGGTTGTGCATGAGAGCTCTTGGTAAAGGTTGAAAAGTAACTGGGGTGATGGTATATTCGGTATTATCCAAGAAGAGGTAGACCGGTTCCATATAGCAGGGGTACAAGATGTTCTTGTTAACCTTGATACATTTTTCTTGAGGTTACTACGACGGACGGTACCCTAGTAAACAAGTCTTTGATAGAATCCGTTCTCCAATAAGTGCCTTCGGACGTAGTTGTATACCTGGTATGATGGAATTTAATTAATGTAACAATTTCGGCTATGATTTAGTATTTACTTTAAATTTTAGATAATGTTATCATATCACTGGATTTTCTATAGAAATGTTCTGGTTATCGTAAGGTGAAAACCCGTCCATGTATGTGCAGTGTGATCTTACAAGATACCTTTATTTTAAAAGGTTTGCCAACTTTAAAATCCATTTGAGGTGTGTTTCTCATGCTGATTTACCAAACTGATTCGAGTGTTATTTTCTAATAATACGGGCCAGACCGATCATATTTTCAGATCTAGTTTGGATGCTTAGAGCTTCAAGAGACGAACTGAATGCCTCCAAGACGTACTCATGTATATTTTATTTCCACTGCATGTATTGGTTATATGTATCAGCAATTGTGAGGACGGGTTGTTAAAACTGTCCAGGTTGATGATTTGGTTAGTGTACTCTGATTGATGTTTGTATATTGTAGTTTTACTTTATGTTAACTTTTGTTGTATATTATATTACTCGTCACAATATGAAATTTAGTTCTGTCTTTTTCTTTCGTTTTCCCCAGCAATCAATCTTTCTAGCACTAGGATGCTCGGCATGTGAATACCGTGGATGTATTAGTGTCGACTTTTGAGGATCGAAAGGGTGGGTCGTTACGTTTTGTGTCAGAGCTTAGGTTGAGCAAACACCTAGGCTTTGGTAGGGTAAACTCATTAGAGATAGAGTTGGTAACATCCTAGAACGAGTTTATTATATATTACAGCGTGTATTTGTTAGTGCTATAAAAATATTATATATTGTGTTAATTTATCTGTTGAGTGGTTTATAAATTCTAGTCGAGATGTGGGACGCCACGATATCAATAGGGGTTTTTAAACACTTAAACAAGACAAATCGACACGGTATTATTTTTAAAATTGGTAAATGAAATCATTTTACCTGGAATTATTTTATATATAAAGGAATAATTTTCATAAAATAAGTATAGTTATTAATGGTATGTTTGTTTGTTGAGAAATGATAATATTTAATTATTGTCATCTATTGTTTGATTAGTCATGCTCGCCCAGTTAGGAGCATTAACTATTGTTCATTGATTAAGTAGTTATGCCCGACCAATTTATAAGCATTGACTATTGTTGTTGATTATGAGCAGTGTTATCGTTTTCATTGCATGGGTTGGATAGATAGTAATTTATGGGAATATTAAAAACGTGGGAATATTAAAAACGAACATCTCATGAATTCAGTTTCACAATTTGACTATAATGCATTTGGTGATAATGTTGGGTTAAAATTTAACTTTAATAAAAATAATTATTATAGCCTAAGTAAAGATATGAATTTGTGAAATGGTTTTATATAAGGAAGTGAAGATTATATAAATATGATTTATAAATGTGATTTATAAACAAAAAGAATTTAAGCTGAGAATTTGAGAACTTAAGTCCCGGTGTTTTGGAAATTTCTTTTCAAAAAGTTTTAAAGAAAATAATAATAGTATTATTTGAAAGTATTTTTGAATAGAAATATTTTTTAAAGGATTTTGAAGGAGATAGAAAGTTCTGAACTCGCTCCTGTCGTTGGAAAATAATACTGAAGATGACTGCAGCATCATCGGTGTTCATTTTCAAGTTTCTAAGTGGGGAAAATGCTACCATGGTAGTTTTGCTTTATAATTTTTTGGTAAATAAGTTTTGGGTTAAATTCAGAAGTAAGATCTGATATACAAAAGAAGATATGTATATATTATTTATTTCAAAATAGATTTGAAATAAAACTGGATGTTTAAGTTTGAAGTTTTCAATCAAGTTATTACATGGATGCATGTGTCCTCTACATTAGGGTAATTTGGTTTTGCGTCTTAGTTTGATATATTGTTTGGTAGTTGTTCATTTATTGAAATAAAATGGAATTTTAAGTGATTTTGGACGGTCGGGACTTCCAAATTTGATATAGAAACTGAAGCCAAGTGTTTTTGGTGGACTTATAAGGAAATAAGTTTTGTAACTTATGAATTTGAGAAGATGGTAAGTTAAAATAGTTTTAAATTTATTAAACATTTAGTTAAATATAAAAAAAATTAAAATTGGTACATATATTCTTAGAATGTAGAAGAGTGTTATACGAATATAAACTTAAGTTATGAAATATTTGTACAGTTAAGTAATGTTTCTTAAGTAAAATAATGATTCCTTGTAATTATAATCTTGGAAAATGTTTTATTAATGAGATAAGTTTTTATAAAGTGTTTGTAGGCTTAAAGTAATATGTTATAAAATGACTCAGAAAATAAATTCTAGTATTAATAGGGGATATGAACTTTAACTTTTTATAAAGTGTTGATGAACCTAAGTTGTGTTTTATAAAATGTTTATAAACTTAAGTAGTGGTTTTATGAAATGATTCATAAATGCTTATAGTATTAAATGAAATACCATTGATGTAGTTAATTATGATTTAAAAATGAATGTGAATAAAAAGAACTTGGTGTAATTAAGAAACCAAGGGAATAAATACATAAGTTGTACGTAGATCATTTTATTCGCATAACTGATTTTGATCCAGATTTGGGCATATGTATTCGTGGTTATTTACATCGGTCCGAACAAGGATTATTCACTCGATTTTTGATGGCGAACACTTGATACGGATTTTTGATATGATTCTGAAGTTTTCCATCATAGTATATAGCTATGTAAGTAGAATGGAGGTTTCTAATCAAGGAACTGGATCGGAGTCCGCACTAAAGAAGTCGAGTGAGCGATACTAGTTCGAAAGTGATTTTTGTATGGTCGAGCGAGTGATCGGATTTGATATTGCATGTGGATGACATATGTACATCATACGGGATTTAATGTAATCGTATGTTTTTGACATTCGAAATGTAAATTACATGATTTGATATGGAATGTTTGATTGAAATAATTTTTATTTATGGTTTAGCATGCTTAGATTCAAGTTACATGATGGATGTGTCATAGTATTGTTTCATCATGTTTAACTCTCTTTTGGGTTAGGTAAGTAAGTATTAGGTTCATATAAGCAAAGGTTGGCTAGCTACTTTTGGTTTCATGAGTGGATTTGTTGCCCGACAAATAGGTATGTAGTAGATTTAGAGTTTGGGATTGACTGATGATTTTATACTCCAGACATGGAAGGCCACTTCTGGGCTTTGTTTTCTTTTGTTGGTTTGGGCCATATGTGATAAGTTGTAGTTTTTTAGATCTAGCCGCACAAAGGAAGTGCTGCCGAAATTTTTCAAAAACTTAGGCCATAGTTGATAAAGAGTTAGCGCAAGGATGTTTAGATATGATCGATAGTCGTAAGAATCGATGGCGGAGATTTATTGGAATGGCCTAGAGTGACTAAGGAATTTTAATGACAATATGGAAACTTGTCACTATAGATGCAGCTGTCATTACTTATTCGTTTTGAGTATTCATATCTTAATTTGGGTGAGACTGTCATGTTGGCTGACATGTGCATGTGTAGGTAGGATAATGTCCAGGATAGATTAGTATAAAGTTTGTTGTTTTGGCATAAGCTGAAGATGATTTTTATATCATCATATATGCTTGGGTGTTTGGATTTATTGCTTAGTCCTTTAGGATTTCGAGGATGAAATCTTTCTAATGGGGGAGAGTGTAACAACCTGTATTTTTTAGACTGCTTTGAATATATAAATTTTGGATATTTAAATATTTAATTATTTTATTTTATTGGTAAGCTGAAAACCCGATTTCTGCAAACGGACTTTTTAGGAATAGGGATTATTTCTATTGGATCCGGATGGTCCAAGCGAGCCAGAATGAGTATAAGCATCGATTTGTTTCGATTGTTTGATTTACAGTTAGAAGGTCGAGTTCGGTTCGTAAAATCAAGCGACTCGAAAAGTTAACTATTGTATATAATGGAATTAGGTCCCGAGACTAGTTCCATTGAAATCTGAATAGGGGTATTTGGCTAGGAATGCCAGTGAGCACGCCTCAATTGGAGTTTGGTTATTTTGGAGCGTGAATAGTGTTGGTAGGGTTATCTATATGAGGACCTCATTCCTTCTTTTTCTCCCAAATCAGAAAATAAAACCCTAACCTCCGAACTAAAGAAAGTTCATCCAACGGCCCTTGTCCATCCATGCCTCTATGAGCTGAATTGGGCCTCGACCCCAACTACAAAGTTTTTCGTGAGGGTGAGTGGAGTAAGTTAGTTGGTTGGATTGGCCGATGATGGCATATAGCACCGTAGATTTGGCAATGAAGGTGGCTGACATTTTTGGTTCGTTCACCATCATCAGGCGATGGGAGAGGCCAAGGGCAATGGCATTTGAAGTGCGGTGGCGGGAGATACCTTCAGTGAAGTCGTGGTGGTTGGTGGTTGTCGACTGCGGTGGTGAAGAACGAACTAACAAATCTTGTTTAGGCAGCTGAAGGGCGTTTCATGATTTGGGTTTCTCAAATTAACGAAAGTGATTTGATTAAGGGTGGCAAACGATTTGATTAAGTAATTAGTATATTTAATTATTTAATTAAATCAAAACTTATTTAACCCATATATTTATTGTACAAGGTCATAATTGAACGCGGTCAGTTGCGTTGTGCTCGTAGGAATATCATTTGCATTATGGTATTGGATTGGTGGAGTTGGAGCTTGTAGAGTTTGATGCTAAAATTGAACGTTTTTCGATTTTATACTGAACCGAAACGCTTCCGCAATAACTAAAATTTCAGTGAGTATAACTGACCTCTTTGGATAAATCAGTTAGTATAGTAAATTAAATGTTATTGTTTGTGTTTGGTTGAAATTATTGGCTGATGGTTAGAATATCCACTTTGAAAAGCAATTAGTATTTAAAATTGAAATACAATAAAATTTGTAGAGAAATCCGGATTTCTCGAAATTGTGATTATTAGTTTTCAATTATATTCATGTTGTTTTATTCAGTTATAGCCATGTTATATGGATTTTTAATTACTGAATCTTGATTATTTAGCACTATTAGTTATGACATTGTTATATATTTAGAACTTAAACCTTGTAGTGATAAAAATTAATAACAACATTGGTTAAGTGCTTTGGTGGCATTAGCCTTAATTTTGTATTTTGAAATACTATTAATTACCGTTTGGCTTGAAATTGGTTTTCGATTTGGAAAATGAATTTAAATCTAACCTTTGGGTTTTTTGGAATAATTTTACTTAAGCAGATTGTGAACTTCTCTATTTTATCCCAATCATTTTATTTTTCTTTTCTAAACTAATTAGAAATGTTTTAAAGTGGTTTAACTATTTTTTAATAGTGTTTTAAACATTGTTTATTTATATTTAATCGTTTGAAGTTATTTATCAATATAATAATATTATAAAAAGTTATTTATTTAAATAATTAATATTGTTTGAAGATGATTAATAATTATTATTTATTAAAATGTTTTGGAATTTATAATAGTTATTTATTAGTAACGTTCTAGAATAAATAAATATTATTTATTAATAATATTCTGGAAGTTAATTATTATGTATTATAATAATGTTTGAGAATTATTGTTTTATTAATATTGTTTGGAATTATTAACTTTTTTTTTGGCAAGGCCAGCCGGTTTTATAGTGGACCGTCCACTTTTATTACGTGCGTAATAAAATTGAAGTACAGGAGTAAGGTAAAACACCTTAACTACTAAGAAAAGGGAAAAATAAAGCACAGGAGTGTGACAGAACGCCGCAGCTACTCAGTAAAAACTAGACTAGGTCTTCATAGAAGAGGGAGAAGCACCAACATCCTCAATTACCTGAGCAGAAACCAAGGGGACATGCCCAGTAAGACCAGCAAAGGGATGAAATAAAATAGCAATGCTAGGATCAAAAACACCAACAGCAGATGAGTAAATAAAGGAACGATCCCAAGTTGAATTAGCTAGCATAGCAGAATTAGTCTCCGCAAACTGTCCGTCCATATCTAGAATCAAGGAGTCTCCAGAAGGCCGGTAATAAAGACAGCGTAGGTCCAAAAGATCATCAGAAACGAATCTAAAATAGCAGTCATCAACGGGGTTAAATCTCATATCAGATATGTGATCAACCCAACATTTCTCAGCCTCATCCCATAAAATTGACGAAGTAGGCGGTAAAGGGCCCGGATCAACAGATGGAATCGCTGAAACATCACACAGGACAACAGGGGAAGGAGGCTGAGCATCAGAATGAGGAGGCGGATCCGGGAAAGATGAAGGAACCACAGGAGCAACGACCTTAGGGATCCATTTCCGAAGCGGGGGCCGAGGAAGAGGAATCTTAGGAGCAGCCGCAGAGGATTTGGAATGAGGGCAGGTGATGGCCAAATGTCCAAAAGAGTGACAGGAGGAACAAATATCAGGTACCCAACCATAGCGAACACGGACCTCAGCAACATGCCCAACAGCAAGCTGGACAGGAATAGAAGCAGGGAGAGCCTTGAAGGGGGAAATCTCCACTAGAGCCTTAGCATACATCAATTTATCTCGGGCAACCGTATTAGAGTCAAAACATTTCAATTTTCCAACGTTGCAAGCTAACCAATTCAACCCAAGCAAAGGCTGAAGAGCAGAGGGAATCTGTGAAAAGTACACCCAAACGGGGATGGAAAGCACTTGCTCACGAGCGGTCGCGATAGTAGGAGACCAAGGAGTGATAATAAAGGGCCTTCCCGCCAAAAAAGAAGGCTCAGCACTAAGAACTAGCCGACGATCCTCAGCGGAAGAAAACTTGAGATAATACAGGGAGTCAATCAGCTTCACTTGCAAATTGCCACGCAGCTTCCAAACCTTACGTAATACGGAGGAAGGATCGCGCAGACGGTGATTAGGTTCAAGAAAGAAACCAACCAAATATTCGGACCAAAAATCAACTCCAGCTTGGATAACGTTTGGAGGAGGGATCATTACTCCATTCTTTTCGACAATTTCAAATTCAATTGGGATGTAATCACCCGCATTCCGGGGCAGGGAATTGAATAAAGAAGACCACGTCTTTGGGCAAGCAGGCGTTGCTGCAGAAGGCCCAGGACGTTCCTCAACAAAAGGCATAACAGGAGAAACAACTGACTTGGACGCAACTAAACAGTCAGTACAGTTTAAAGAACCATTACCCTCAGAAGCATTATAACATACATCTGACGTGCATTTCATTTATAATGTTTGAAGTTAATAATTTTATTTATTAGTAATGTTTTGTTGTTAATAATTATTATTATGAAATAATGTTTTAAAGTAAATAATTATTTATAATGTTTTAATTACTACGTTAATAATGTTTTGGTGTTAATAAATTATTTTATTAATGATGTTGGAAAGTAAATTTATTATTTTTTTAAGATGTTTAAGGTAAATTAATTTATCTAATTAATTGTATTTATAAATAATAAATTGATTTATAAAAAGAATATATGAAAACCACTTTGAAGCGACCTAAGCATTTCGAACTGAAATATCTTGGAGATAATCGAAGATTAGGCTCTTTAATGTGCAAGGGCTACTTGTTACTAATCCCGAGGGTGATTCCAAAATGGTTGTAGTAGAGGTAGCGCTTTCGGTTTCGTTCAGACGTCAAAACGAACTTGTATGGATGAATACTGACATTGCAATGCTACTTGGAGGTTAGTGTTAGTATTCCAAGTGGGATTGCTATCAAAAAGGTAGGTGTAGCCTCAAGCTTCATCAATCGGGAATGACTAAAACAGGGGATATGCAGCAGGGCTAAGTGGGTCGCATCCATTGGGATATGTCATAACCCTTCTAGATATATATTCATTTATGGATTTGGTTATGCATGAAAGCTCTCGATAAAGGTTTCAAAGAAACTAGGGCAATGACATATTCGGTACTATCCAGAAAAGGGTAGGCCAGTTTTGTGTAGTAGGGGTGCAAGATGATCTTGTTGACCTCGGTACATTTTTCTAAAGATGTACGATGACAGACAATACCCCAGTAGCCCATTCATTGATGGAATCCATTCTCCAATAAGTGCCTTTGGACTTAGTTATATACCTATTATGCTAGAATTTAATTAATATAATAGTTTCGGCTATGATTCGATATTTTCCTTAAACTCTAGAGACTTATCATATCACTGGATTTTCTATGGAAATGTTTTGGTTATCGTAAGGTAAAAACTCATTCGTGTTTATGTGCGAAGTGGTCTTACGAGATACCTTTATTTTGAAAGGTTTTACAACTTTAAAATCCATTTAAGGTATCTACCCAGGTGATTAAGGATGATGGTGCTTCTCCCTCTTCTGAGAAGACCTAGTCTAGTTTTTATTGTGTAGCTGTGGCGTTCTGTCACACTCCTGTGCATTATTTTTCCTTTTCTTAGTAGTTAAGGTGTTTTACCTTACTCCTGTACTTCAATTTTATTACGTTCGTAATAAAAGTGGACGGTCCACTATAAAACCGGCTGGCCTTGCCAAAAAAAATCCATTTAAGGTGTGTTTCTCACGCTGGTTTACCAGAATGATCTGAGTGTTATTTTCTAATAATGCTCGGGGTAGACCGAACATATTTCCAGATCTAGTTTGGATGCTTGGAGCTTCAGGAGATTAGCTAGATACCTCCAAGACGTACTCATGTATATTTTATTTTTACTGCTTATGTTGGTTGCATGTATCAGCATTTGTGAGGATAGGTTGTTATAACTGTCTAGGCTGATGATTTGTTTAGTGTACTCTGATTGATGTATGTATATTACAGTTTTTCTTTTTGTAAAGTTCTATATTACTCGTCACGATGTGAGATTCTATTCTTCCTTTTTCCCCAACAATCCGTCTTTCCGGCAGTTTGATGCTCGACACGTGAATACCATGGATGTATTAGTGTCGATTTTTAGGATCGAAAGGGCGACTTGTTATAAATAGTTAGTGTACACAACTGCTGGTAGCCTCAAAGTAAAAGGCAGACTTCTGTCGTGCAATGCTACTGACCTCGCATCCCAATGACTTAGCCATAATTTAGATATTCTCTATATATAATATTCATCTCACTATTACATAATTAGGACCTTACAAGGAATCTTCCTTATTACGCCTTAAAATATTAATTACCTTCTGAAGGGGGATCCAATTATAATTATTACCTAACTAACTACGCAATTATACGCTATTATTATACGTTTATTATGCTAATAGAAATATATATATATATATGCGTCTAATAACTTCTAAGCGTGCGGATCATACGACATAAACTAGCGTTAAATGTCAATTCATTTAACCATAATACTAATACAAGTATTTTTCTTTCAAATTTCCAAGATTTTAATATCCATAACAATGATTAAATATTCATATCCAAAACTACATTGAATAGACTTGTAAACAAAAATAGAAACCCAATTTATTACATCAATTCAATGGAATATCTTGAACAATAGAAATTCTAATTCATATTTTATTCAACTCCTCTTTTACTAAGAAATAAACAAAGGAATTTTGTATGGAATAAGTGGTGTAAACTACGAATAGTATTCATGCTCTATACCCTTATTTCGTTATTGAAAACTCACAATTTGAATCAAAGAAGGAAGAGAAGTGGAATAGGCTATGAAATTATTAGGAATTGTAGAAACAATATAAATTCCATCAAATTAATATAAATAATTGAAAATCTCCATCTAGAGTTGAAATTTCGAAATAAAAAATAATTTTGGTGGATTTTATCTATTTTATTTTCGCAATCCCGAAATCCCTCAGGCATATTCAAATCCATATATATACACACACACACACACTAATCAATTACTGAAATAAAAATACTACTCATAATTAGCCATTAGCTTTGCTTCTCTTTGGCTTTGCAACGCCCATTAAAATCTCCTTCAGATCTCCTCTTTTTGATATATACAATAAGGGATTTGTGTGTGGATATGTGTATATATTAGATTCAGAAAGATTGGAGGAGAAGAGATTTAGAGATTAAATAATAAACAAAGATAGATTAGGATTTCTTACTGAAACCCTAATGGAGTTTTCTAAATTTAAGAAGAGATAAACTGACAGAGTTTCGTTGATGTTTCCAAAATTTATGTAAATAAAAGTGAGGGATCTAGGGTCTTATTTATAGAGGTTGAAATGCACCAGAACCGTAGAATCAAATTAGATTAAAAACGGATAAATCCGAAACCCTCAAATCAACAAAACCCTAGCTTCCACCTATTCACGATTAGTCAATCACCCCCTTCAACTGATCGACTACTAGGGGTCGACCCATCCCAATGAAGGGGTCGACCGGTACATATATATTTGGGAAGATTTATTATTTTCCTTATCTGATTATTTTATTCCCCAATTAATTTTTAATGCAAACTGTTTAACTTAACCCCCAAGTCTAATCACAGCTAATTTTTGAAATTTAAACTCTAAATTTGAATACTAGTTTGAATTTTGATTCAAACTAAATTAATTTAAATCTGAAAACTTCAAACACTCATAACTTCTTCGTAAGACCTCCACTTTCAGCATATTATAAATGGAAACTTATCGGAATTTCACCATAAATGAATGGAATAACTTTCGTGGTCAAATTTCAACCTTTATAAAATTTTCATTTTTATCCTTACCCTAATTAATTGAATTTCTATTGATTTACTTATTTAATTAGGGAAAATCGAAGCAAAAGAGATTCATTTGCTTCGGTTGTCATGAAACAGCAGAAGCAAAAGACTCAATCAATTGCTTCGGTTGTTTAAACAACTGAAGCAAATGACCTCTATTGCTTCGGTTCAACAACCGGAGCAACAGTTTTTGGCATATTGTTTTGCTTCATTTGCTTTGGTTGTTGAATTTAAGCAACAAGGGGTAAAAAACCAAAGCAAATGACCTGTTTTGTAGTAGTGAAATAGGATGGGGCAAACAATGATAGTCGTAACAAGCCTACTATATCAGGTAGTGATGGTAAAGATGTAGATACGAATAATCACAAAACCAGTTTCTTAAAAAACTTAGAGGCAATTTCAAATGCAGAGGTTAATGTAAATCTGGACGTACCCCTTTGCAAAATCAGTTGTCATATAATGTAAAGAAGTGTAGTGTTTAACAGACAATTCCAATTTAGTTTATATACACAAGCCTAGCTCACTCAGTTGCTTAGTTCCAATAGTGCCGAACACTTATATTAATTCAAATTATGCAAATTCTGAAATAAGCCTTCAAATAATAATACACAAATGATTTAAATCAACCTTCCTATTCGGGTGAAGTGGATAGAGGGAATTCCAACTAGCCAACACAAGAAAAATGTAACGGCCTGTAATTTTTTTAACGTTTCGAATGAGAATATTTAATTAATTTAAAATTTTGATCTTAATTCAAATGTAATAAATGATAAGAAAATCAATTGTTAATAAAACAACTTGATTTTAATGACATATTTTTAAAATGAATTTATAGGGATTTTCCATAATTCTTAATTTGGAAAATATTTTAATTATCGTTTGATGCATTTTGCGGCAAAGTCGGTCTTTTTGAAATTTCACAGAATACATTAACATGTGTGTTTTTGTGTTGTTCTATGAATGTGACGCATTGTTGTGTGTGATTGTATTTTTATTTTTGTCGTTCGCGGTTCGTATGCGAACATGATATTGTGTAGCACAGTATGAGAAATCATAAAATAAACACCCACCCTCACTCTTCTCTAACACTCCTCCTCCCTTTTTCTTTATTTTCTTTTTCTAGTAACCCAAAATACACATGCGCCTCATAATTTTAATTTTTTTCGGAGCTACAACCAACAAAATTCAACGTCGTTTGATCTATTGTACTCGTAGAGGAGAGGGCTTCGACTCTATATGGCATTTGTTAGGTGCGGTGATGCTGGACGGTGCTCGTTTGGTGGAGGCTAAATCTAGGGTCAAAGTTAGAGAAGGAGTTAGGCGAATAAGAGAGTACGGTTGCATTGCTCTCGACAACTAGCACTTCCCTACACCATCTATTGGAACTTCAGCCTACTAGGATGAAAAGCAACATTAGTCTTGTCATTATATGTGCTCAGGTCACATTTGGATGGGCTGTCGAGCTTGTTGTCGTGGTGTTCATCGTGGAGAGGGATTGTAAGGGAGCGCGTTGGTGAAGACGGTGGTCGATTTTGTCAAGTAACGAGGGAGAAAAGAGAAGAGAGGATATGCATGTTGGGTATGTAAGCATGCAGTGTACAAGGCGGGAGCATTTTTAATTTAGGGAAGATGGATTTAGATTTAATAAACATAATTAAAGGTTAAGTAAGTTAATTAATCAATATTTTAATCCCAAATCTTATAAAATCAATAACTCTTGCACATGAAGTCCAAATCAAATGCGGTCTTTTGCATTGCACTCGTAGGAGTGATATCTACGCAGTGGAGCTGATTTTGTCAATTTTGGAGCAAGTCCATAACAAATACAACACATAAGCACATACAAGTACAACACAACAACACTATTTTCAATCAACCAACCAACAAGAAATATTGCTAACTTGAAAAGTTTAAATCTTGCATAAAGAAGTGAGCTTTACACGCTAAAACTTAACCAAAATCGACTAGGACTAACATTACAACTTAGATCGACCTTAGATCTTGGATTTACTTTGCAAAAGACTTGCTTTTTGACCTTGGTAAGTGCTTTTAGGTTCGGTCTAGGATAGTATAGGGCTCGGCCTAGGGTTGTAGAGAGTGTTTGGGCTAGCTTTTGGATGAGAGGATATGTAGGAAGGAAAAGAAGGGTGTTTAAATGGTTTTTCAAGAATTAAAAGTGGAAAAGAATGATTTTTAAATTTTTGAAAAACCATGGAAGCCATTAAAGAGTTTTGAACTTAGAAAAGAGAAGATGAAGTTTGAAAAATAAGAAATGGAATGAAAAATAAGAGAGGAAATTGTTTTTATACAAAATGAAATAATCAAATTAACAAAGTGACCTTCAAGTACATACCTTTCACTTATAATTTGCCACATCACCACACCTCTCCCCTTTCTTCATATACACGCCATCTCATGCCCCCCTTACCTTTCTCGCATTCCATCAAAGTACCACCCATTTTAAAGCACGTTGGATAATCGAAAGATCTTGTACCATGATGTAGTAATACACTTACACTTTCTCTTTTGATTTTACTTTTTTAAATTTTAGAAAAAGGTCACATCCCCTTTATATTTACATTAGTAAATATATAATTACCATATAATATTATTAACCATACATATGTTATTTGTATATGTGTGTGTATTTATCCTAGTGTATACAACGTTTCACGACAACTTTTAGACGATGAAAAGTCGAAAATCTGAAAAACGATTTCCGATCACATTTCTATTTTCATGAACTACCTATTTTAGTAAACAAAATTCAAAAATGAATTTTTTACCATTAGTTATAAATTAAAATAAGGTTATTTAATTATTAAAACCATTAATTGAATATTTAAAATAAATTAAATATTTACAAATCAAAGCGATAAAATTGCAGGTCCTTACATAGCCATAATAGTTTCAAGCACACTACCACATATTTAAAGGATTTCTTTGTTAATTTTCCATAAGAATTTAATTCTTTCTTGAGCTACTTAACCCACAATGTAGATAACCATTATGGTTCACTAAAATTAGAACACTCACCCATGATTTTCCTAAGGCATCAAAACCTTACATTGTATTATATGGTGAAGAACCGCCTAAAACTTCAAGTGTAAAACCTTCAAGTGCAATGGAATCATTTCTCCATGTAAACAAAATTTACATTATCTTTGACACGATAATATTATTAATTTAAATAACATGATCAATTTTATTATTATTAATATAAATACAATGTACTATAATTTTTTCATACAATAGTACTTGTCCATACAATAGTATTATATATTTTTGCGTTTACAATTATTTTATTAGTAAACGATTTGGATAAATCATGTATAATCTAAGTAAATATCAATTTTTTTTCTCAAATTAAATACTTTCAGTATGAAACAAAGTGCATGCATCATTGGTACTACAATCATCTAGAACATATCATGTATATCCATTCGTTTAAAACTAGTCAGAAATTTAAACTTATAATATACATGTTAATAAATGTATTAGTTATTTTAAAGATAAACACCAAATCTGAAAGCTTAATCAACTTCTTACTACTGCAAATAAAGTACAGTTTATGTATTAATTAGTTTATTCATAAATTCAAGTGTAAATTATATTAACTTTTGAGTTCGGGGAGTGTATATACCTACAAGTGCAAGGCTTAAGGTGAAGAGCTTGAATATATGGCAGATGAATTCTACTTATAACCATCATTTTTCTTGTTATTAAACTCCACGAACAATTTTTTTTTAGTTAATTATAAATAACATACTTTTGAAAACCTAAAAACAATCTCATTTTATAAAACTGGGTGGAGATAATATATACCTAAGGATCTGAAGCTAGGTCGGATCCGAAGCTAGTCGGGTTGGAAATCTTTGCGCAGACCCGAAGCTCGAAGTCACGATTGGATCTGAAACCTAGAGTCGCCACGGTGGAGTGGAGTTGCAGCTGCCGCTGATCCGATTCCAATATGTATATCCAGAAAATACAAATAAAATAAAAGGATGTGGTTATTTGTAACGACCCAGTATTTTGGACCATTCAAATCGACAATAAATCCACACATGTCGGACTTGAATAATTCAAAACAATGGATTGTAAATAAAATTTGGCAAAACTCAGCATATACAATAAATAATATAATTACAGATCACAGACACAGAGTAATATAACAATAATGCAGCGGAAACAAAAGGATAGTAGTTCATGAAGCTACTATATATATAACAGAGTTAGACAAGATACAACAGAAGTCTCGAATACAATAGATGTCTCAATACAATAATCAAATACAAGATCTGAATACATCACTGGAATCAACTGAATAACTGAAAGCAGGATCGATAGATAGTTGGATCTCCAAGCGAAGCTCCAACTCCAAAGGTGAGTCTCAAATGCTGTATCACTCGGTCTGACCCGAGCGTAAAGCAAAACACAAAACACTCGAGTCAGGATTAAGATTCTTATATTCAATAAATCCAACTCAAATGAAATATCAACTGAAATACAAGTAACTTAAAGGATGTTTGGGATAACCATCCTCTAAGGGTCCGTTAAACTATTTACTATGTAGTAATATACGCTATATACAGTAGTGTCTAATTAGTAAAGTATAATCATATAGAAAATAGCGTTAAGGGGATGGAGAACCTTAACGCGGTCGGATCTTAAAATCATAATCGTAGTAAAGCTCGATATGGTAGGTGACACGGCACAACTAGGCAATGCCAGGGTAGATATACCAATTACGCACACAGACTGATGGATACGCATAGCAGCCACTACCGTTCCACCTCGAACAACACTCCCAAATCGATGGGTGGCCACCAAAATCAACAAGTAATAGAATGAAATCGAAGAAGTGTGTTCGATACGAGGTGCTACCTCACTGGTCCGAGATCGCTCCTGTTTTAGCCACCTTATGCCAACTCACGGGAGTTGGGTCCACGTATATACCTTAGGATCGTCGCCACCATCCTACTTCATTCTGGAAACTCCACCGCGTACATAGTTGTCAAAGTGGTTTTCGGTATCGACAGAGAGTATGTCCATATCCGATCCCGGTCTCTTTAACAACCAATCGTTATTATAACACCGTGGTCATTTCAAAATAGTTTATACCTCAAAACCAAAATATCATTATCATTTCAAAACCCAATTTAATACGATATCATTTCCACTTCAAATATCTGTTTTTAAAAATCATATCACTTTCCAAAGTTATAATGCTTTCGAAATCATAGTCTTTTTTTTAAAAAAAAAAAAATCAAAACACATTGGAAATCACAGCTTTGAAATCATAGCATTTTGGAAATCATAACACTTTCCTTTTAAACAGTTTAGATATTAAAATTAGTATATATAATAAAATAGTTTATAAATAAAATAATTTATATTAAAATAATTTATAAAGTAAAGGATCAATAGTTTTAAATATAATTTAAAATTTCTTTATAAAATAAAATAGTTTCCTCAAATTTCACAAATCGATTCAAATTAACTCGAATTCCAAAAATTTAATTTAATCAAATCTCAAATCATCAGTTTCAACTCGATTCAGCTTCTAAATAAACCATTTCAAATTATCGATTTCAAATATATATCTGAACCATAAAATAAGCCATTTCAATTTTAATATATTTCAAAGCTTTAAATATTCAACATTTCAAAACTAAATTCGATAAATTTATATACATATCAGATTCACTTTACAATTATTTAGTTTTGAAATATTAACTTAATCATTTCCATAACATTTAAATACAATTTCAATTTACAAATTTAAATAAACAAAATATCCCATTTAAATATATATAAGTTTGAAATATCCATTTAAGTCACCTTTTCAAATTTCAAATTGTAAAACACTTCTTTAAATTTCAAATTCAATACATTTCAAATCAAACTTATTTAAGTATAATTCTTAAATAAATATAATTTCAATCAATTTCAAATCATTATAAATTATATATTTGAAAATATAGATATTAAATAAATACTTAAACATATTATTTATCAACTTTATTAAATCAACTTTAATAAATCTTTAAAATCAATATTTATCAAAACCATATATTTCTTTTCAAAACCATAGAAATCATTTTCAAAACATTTATATATAGACCAACGGTGCCTGTATATAACTTTCTATCCTATGGTCAAGTGATACGGATATTTATCATTTCAATCCACAATTTAAAATATATATACGGGTATATATCTTTTCAACCCGCAATCCCAAATTCAATTCAATGAAAATCGCTTGGGTTTATCATTTCAACCCATAACGATTTTCTCCTATTCTACAAGATCGTTCGGGTATGTATCATTTCAACCCATAGTGATTCTATACTAACAGGGAACTTGCAGAGTGATAACAGATATGATAATAAAATAACAATAGTAACAGGCAATATATCATCAATATAAATAACAGATAAGGGTGTCAGATGTCACGGGTGAACAGATACAGATAATGACATATATATAACAATGTGAACAACTAACAGCAGCATATTTCAATTGACGTTTCAATTGAAATCAAATTTAATAAATATAAGAATGTTAATCGTGAGTGATTGCTCACCTTTCGAGGCTAGACGGATTTGACAAGGAAATAAGCTACGAATTCCAAAGCAACTCTAGTTGGATACGATTTGAATGAAGCAAACAGGCACGACGGACAAAGCTGACAATTGGGAAAACGATGAGACTAATCAGAATCGGTTTTAATATAAAGTGGAAAATATATATAAGCTGTTATTATTATCATTCCCGAAATCAACATTTTAAACTTATATAAACTAACACATTATACTTTAAGATCCATGTTTATTCTAAAACCGATATTTAAATATATATATATATTTATTTATTTATTTATTTATATTTATATTTATATTTATATATATTGTAAATAGTCAGATTCTCATATCTCACATATGCAAACTCTTATACAAACACAACACCTACCACTATATTACTGTTTACAAATTTATATTGATAAAATAATACAAATAAGACTAGTATACTTATATAAACAGACAAGTAAACAGACAGTTGTATTTATCACTTTATAAAATCCAAATATAATACTAATATATGGTGAATACATATATTGCACACTCACAAGAGTTATACAACTTATATAACCAAATAATATATAGTACAAAATAGGCCTGCTCTGTTTTATAAATAAAAATATATATACTGTAAAAATCTTAAGACAAATTATACTTATATATACTTTCATACATAACCGAACTCACCTATATATATTCTTAACTAATATACAACTATGAAACTGAGGACATATATATACCACTCTATAGATAAATATATATACCATTTTAGATACATATAATGCAGAACATATTTTTATCATCTATAATATATATACTATAACAATATACAAGATACGAACTATGTATGATAACAGACACTTCAATAATAACAGAGCGTGTAAACTACTTATATACTATCATATAGAACAAAACATTTACATGCCTTTCTTTCCTTTCAAATGCATGCACTGAAAAATACTATCAAAATATAATATGTATTATAAATATCTTATATAATCCAAAAACACATATATAAACCTTTATATACCACGACATGCTCTGTAGTACTAATATAAACTTATATACTCCTATATATATAGTGTAACTTTATATACAAGATATCATACATATAACTTGCAAATGTTTATTAAATTTTTATATATATATAAACTAACCCATGCGGACATCCAACTCATATGCAAAACGTAATTACACGAAAGCTTATAATACATATTAATAATATATAAAACATATATAGCTATTAGACTTGTACAAACTTTTTATAAAATATATCTTCCCCTAACTAACATATGTATATCTATACCGAGTTAAACATATGCACTGCAAATATATATATTTTTAAACCTTATATATATGCCATATAATACAAATAGGTATAAACTAGCCTACGCAAACATTATATACAAACAGCATATATTCTTATACTTCAATATATATAACACTCTTACACAGTATATACACTAACAAACTGTTATACATGCTTTGGAATCAAAAGTGTAAAATTTCGTATTAGATATATATATAAATTTATATACTTTTCATATAACAGACCTCATATACATATCTCAAAGTACTAATATTTATACAAACCAAAACATATATAAACTGTATAATATAAAGTTTCACAGCAAACCCATGTTGAAAAAAAATCATGATATATATATATTTCAAAACAACACACATCTACAACTTATATATATATATAATACCTTATAGCATCACCAGAGAAGCATGAGCCATTACAGTAGGCAAAGGGAGGGAGATCGAGATGCACGTGCTGGTGCTTGTGTGCAGGGTGGAGGCCGAAGCTCGGCAACAGCTTGGTGGAAGGCAAGGCTGACGTAGATAAGGGAAAATCAGCGGAGGAAGGAAGGGAAACATGCCAGGGGAGGGAGGATTCGGTGATAGGGAGGAATCGAAGAGAAAGAGTCTGGATATATTTGGGAACAAACATAAAGCTTGACAGGAGGCAGATGAACAGGTTATATATACACGTCGTATCACTTCATAAATGAAAACGTAGGCCAACAAATCTAATAATATGAACCGACAAGTATAAGCTGAAAGGATAGAATCACAACGTATATTAAATTTAAGGAAGTAAATATTAGGTGGCAGATAAATTTTTGGACAGATATGTAGATGATAACCAAAAGTGTTTAAATTCGGTATCGATACGAAATCATTTTATCGATTCTTTAATGAACCGGACTTCAAAATACAGAATTGAATATACCGCAGGGATCAGCACAACGAGATGATCAATACGGTATACAGATATCAGTGGTATGATCATCCGATCAAAAGTCGGTATCGGTACTGAAATGCTGCTAATCTGCCGAAAATAAGATAAACGGAGTAATAGCAGTTCAAATTTGACGAAACGAAAGATGACGTCTCACTCAGAAGATGATTTACAAATTTTCTATGTAAAAATATTTAGGTTTGGAAAACATTTTATTATCATCAATTTTAACTGATATAAATTGGAATAAAATTACACTGGAAAATAAACTTTCAAATTAACTGATGAAAATTTACCAGTTGCTATGTTTAAACAGACGTATTCCAAATATCAAATTTAAATTTCAAAATTTTATTGTTTAAAATTTCACAAAAATTCAATTAATTAAATAAATAAAACCACTGAAATTTACGGGTCGTTACATTATTGCAGCAACAAAATAAGTACTGAACTAATAGCTATAATGCTAGCTATATATAAGGTCTATGTACCCTTGATCACCACTCATTAACATACGCTTGGTTTCTATTAGCTTATATGCTCTATATTTCAAAAATCTAATATACTTTCATTTTTTAACAGCCAACATATTCTTTATTAAGTTTATAGCTTTAACTACCAGTTATACCATTCTCTAACCTTTTTCAATCAATCTAGCATATATCAGTCGGTATAATTTCATCAACAACAATTGACAATCAATCCCTAGCACATAGCTCGTGACCATTATACATTGGTCAAAACACATCAAACGTTCATAGCTTCTTCGGTCAATCTTACTATTATATCAAAAGAAAATCATATTATGGATCTCCAGATATAGTGAAATTCAATTTCTAACATTAATATATATGCTCCATTCATCTTATCAGTCCATCATTAACATTCATCTTATGACTGCGAATTATCGAACAATGTAAAATTACCAACGATATATCAAATCATATACAAAATATCATAATAATGAATTTATGTCAACCATCATATACCAACGAATTTAAACCAAAAAATTTATGTCATATACGAACCTAATCAAATCATAGCATTGAATAAAAAATGAATCAAGCAATAAATCATACCTACGGAGGGTGTTGCTTGCGGCGGTTTGGAGGCTTGGAGGATGCTTAGGAGGCGGTGGCTAGATGGCCGGTGGCAGCTTATAGCCTTATAGGTTCGATGACTTGGAGGAGGCACTGGACTTGGAGGCTTCGGAGGTGGTGGCTTGCGGCGACAAGGTGCTGTGCTTGAAGGTGGCGGCTTGGGGAGGGGTTTGGCTTGCGGCAGGTTGTGGAAGGAGGAGGCGTTGGGCTTTGGGAAGGAGGTAACATTGGGCTTGGGAAGTAGTTTGGCTTGCGACGATGTGAAGGAGGAGGAGATGACAAGAGGTAAGGATTTTCTTTTTTTCTTTTAAAGTGGACGGAGGTAAGGGGCAACCCTGCCGACGTTGTTGTATAGACGTCGGCAAAGCATTGGTAAATTTACGTACGTAGACGCTTCTCGATGTTTTACTGATACCATGCTGAAGTCTTATTTTCCGATGTCGGAATGACGTTGGTAATAATAGATTGATAAACAATGCATTTTCTAGTAGCGTGAAAAGAAAATTTGATAATCTAAATTTGTTTTACAAGGGCAGAAGTGATGTTTTGATATTCCCTTCAACAAAAAATTTATCTAAATGAAAAACGTTTTGTTCATTCGCCTTGGCCACACTGCTTCTTACGTTATCCAGTTGCCTTTTGGACACTCCTACATTCATTACAGCAAGCATATTTTCAAATCGATGGAACCATTACAAGAGAAGACTCTTTTTTTGTTAATTCAGATCTCCATTTCCTCCATATAATTAAGGCGGTTCTGGGTTGTCAAACGGGAAGTTCAGGCCATACTCAACGTGCAAGTAAATCCACCCTAAGCAACAGAAACAGCGGTTCTAGCTTATCATATAGCTAACTGGTACTACGGTGGAACATGAAAATATGTATTGTTGGACCCTAAAAGCATGCATTTTCAAGAATGTCTTGCATCAGGATAATGTTTTGTACGGGATGCTAAGCTCATGCAAACATACGAAACCCTTGTAAGAGCCAAGGGGCATGTAGGCGGCGCTGTTTGCCAAGCAACAAAATGAGATTGACCACCTAGCCATAATAGTTTCAAGCACAATACCACATCTTTAAAGGATTTCATTGTTAATTTGCCATAAGAGTTTAACGTGCTTTCTTGAGGTACTAAACCCAACATTCAGATGACCATTATGATTCACTAAGCTTAGAATACTCACCCATGATTTCCTAAGGCATCAACGCAGATTTTCATTATGCTTTCAGAATACAGAGCTCCAATATTACAATTCTATAAACTTTGGTTCCACCATACGATATGCTTAAAGTCCTCCTCATCCATAAGTTAACACTTAAATCCTTCTATATAACCCCCCTATCCCTTCCCTCTTTTCCATCCAAGCAAGCTGATCAACTTCTTTGTTCACAATAACTTAAACCACTAGAGCTTTCACTCTCCAAGTTTTAACTTTCCAGTTGAAATAAAAATAGAAACAATTTCATGGGCAACAAGGACACGCTATACCCACTACCCAACACCATAGAATGCGCCCATCGTGTCCCCATCCCTCCTCGTCGCCCTTTCATCCATACATTCCGTGCAAACATGAAGGAAACCTTCTTCCCCGATGACCCTCTTAGGCAATTCAAGGGCCAAAACTCCACCACCAAATTTATACTCTTCTTGCAGTACTTCTTACCCATACTTCAATGGGCTCCATCTTACACCTTGGATACCTTGAAATCTGACTTGGTTGCCGGTATCACCATAGCTAGTCTTGCCATACCTCAAGGGATTAGCTATGCCAAGCTCGCTAACTTGCCTCCTATTCTTGGTCTATGTTAGTATTCATTATTTTTTCAATCCTTACTTTAGTACCCAGAAAAACTGGACACTGCTCGTAAATTTACACTGCACATCAATGTTTATCTGAATGTTTTGACCGGATGAACTAATGATTTCGTTATCAACTATAATTGGTCTTTACAAAGTTGTGAAATTTGAATTGATAGACTCAAGCTTTGTACCGCCGATAGTGTATGCAATGATGGGTAGCTCGAAGGATCTAGCAGTAGGAACAGTGGCAGTTGCATCGCTTTTGTTAGCGTCAATGCTTGGAAGAGAAGTGTCTCCAATACAGCATCCAGCCTTGTACTTGCACTTGGCGTTTACAGCTACATTCTTCTCAGGACTTTTTCAGTTGTCATTAGGGGTGTTTAGGTACTTCTTCGAGCATAGTTTTTCAGTATACGTGCTATATGTGAAAAAAGAATAACATCTATACATTTATGTTTATAGACTGGGGTTCATAGTGGATTTTCTATCGCATGCAACAATAGTAGGATTTATGGGAGGTGCTGCAACTGTAGTTTGTCTACAGCAGTTGAAAAGTATTTTGGGACTTCAGCATTTTACTACATCCACTGATCTCGTCTCTGTTATGGAGTCTGTGTTTGCACAGTCTCATCAGGTTCATCTTACTCTTGTACTCTAGTAATGCGTTTTTTTAACAGTATTTAGTTTAAGATTGCATAAAGTTTCATCCCTCTTTTGTTGTGGCACTTGGAATAATTAAGCGTATGCTCCAGGCATGCTGGCGTTGGAATATTCTAATGTAGTCCAGCAAAGTGATTTGAAGAATTTAGCTTTATGGAAAATTAATAATTTTTGTATATTGAAATTATATTCTATGACTAGCTTCAGATTTTATTCTAGCACATCTAATCATCATTGGTAAATAATTGTTTTGCTCAGTGTTTGAATCTTACAGATAATAATAACTGACAGATCAATGTGTATCAGAACCTAATAACTAGGCTAATGATCATATAACACCATTCATTGATTAATTACAAGTGAATACAAATTTGGCAAATGTCAAACTAGTGGAATATTATCGTTTAGAACTCACTATCACTTTGCATATAAAGATATTTGCACCCATATAAAATTATTACTACTATTACGATCACCAAGATTGTAAGATTTGATTTGCCTTTTTGTCATGCAGTGGAGATGGGAGAGTGTGGTTCTTGGATGTGGATTTCTATTCTTTCTCTTGAGCACTCGATTTTTCGTGAGTAATCAACACTTGTACTACTTCCATTATTGGTGAAAGTGATTTTTCATTTTTTCCAAAAAAAGATGGCACGGAATAAATATCAATTTCAAGTTACTATTATATAACAATTTGTGTCATTGTGTATATATATATAGATACTGTCAACTCTTTAGGGAAGCTAGGCCCGTGATCACAGAAAGTGATCAATTATTGAATAGAAGTGACATCTAGTGATGCTAATTGATTTATATCCTATTTTAGGCCAAATGATCATACAAATTAGTTTTATTAATTGAAATTATTTGAAGATAATTGAATTTTAAATGAAACATACAGTCCGTCAAATGCTTACTGGCTAACTAAATTACTTGTTGGCTATTGATTTTATTTAATCGTATTTAAATCTCTGGATAGTAGTTATCAGTTGCAGTATTGATCTTACAATCATTAGTTAGTCAGCAGTCAATTAGTCAAATAATTGAGTACTTTGTAGACCAATCTGTCTTTTGTGTTTCCCTGTGTTGGTTTTACAAATATTACAGGCCTAGCTAAATTATCATATCGCTTCTATTATATTCCATGACATGCACATCATATAGTCATAATCCTGATATGAGTTTTGATAAATAACTTGAATTAGACCATCTGCAAGCTGATTCCTTAATTTATTAAAGTTACAAACTCAAGCATCTGATAGTACATGTATGAGCTCTTAATCTAGTATAGATAATTATTTTTCGGTTTTCCCAAACCTGTAAACTTTAAAAAGATAAAATTATGTATGAACAGAGTAAAAGAAAGCCAAAATTATTCTGGGTGTCTGCAGCAGCTCCATTAACATCGGTCATCCTCGGCAGTCTACTCGTCTACTTCACCCAAGCTGAAAACCATGGTGTTCAAGCTGTAAGTTCTATAAAACTTACTTGTTAGGTGCCATATATACTGTATGCTTAATAATGCTTGTGTGTACCTTAATTAAACAGATTGGTTACCTAAAGAAAGGGTTAAATCCACCCTCTGTCACAAAGCTGATCTTCTCAGCACCTTATATTACGGTTGCTCTCAAAGCTGGAATCATCACTGGTATCATTGCACTTGCTGTAAGTTATTGCCCCAATGACCTTATCACAAAATCAATAAACAATATAAATAGTAGCCCTTTTTTCCTATTTTCTATGAAAAGAAAATAGTCTCTCAATATTTAATAAGGTATCATTATATCATATTGGGATATTTTATGGGATTATAGGAAGGCATAGCAGTAGGAAGGAGCTTTTCAATGTTCAAGGATTACCACATCGATGGAAACAAAGAGATGATCGCGTTTGGGATGATGAACATGGCCGGGTCCATGACATCATGCTACTTAACAACTGGTACATATTCTAGATTTTAGTTAGTAGCTATTTACAAAAACCAAGAAAATATGAAGAAGAAAAACTATCCTAATGATCACCGGTAGTAGTGATAAGACATCTGCTTGAGATTTTGGGTTCATTGTCCCAAAACATACACTGCAGTCAAGTTCAGTAAAAATCTAGAAGAACTTCAGAATGACGTCCATATCATAGTTTTGATACACAGTGCTTTAAAGCTTAGATGATTTTTATAGTAAAAGTATGAATGCAAACAGGACCATTCTCGAGGACAGCTGTAAACTACAATGCAGGATGCAAGACGGCAATGTCAAATGTGGTGATGGCGATAGCGGTGATGATCACACTACTATTTTTAACACCGCTTTTCCACTACACTCCTCTTGTGGTCCTTGCCTCTATTATTATATCGGCAATGCTTGGTCTTATCGACTACGAAGCTGCTGTCCACCTCTGGCATGTCGACAAAGTTGATTTCTGTGTTTGCATTGGAGCCTACTTTGGCGTCGTTTTTGGAAGTGTCGAAATCGGCCTCGTTCTTGCAGTACTATATTATTTGCATTCAAACTACAGCTTTTTTCCTCTATCCAGATATCATTATAGATTGAAAAGACATATTGTTACTGAAGAATAAATTTAAGTTTGTTTAATTTATGAATGCAGGTTGTGATCTCGGTACTCAGGATTCTGCTGTTCATTGCTCGGCCTAGAACGATGGTTCTAGGAAACATACCGAACTCTGCAATATATCGTAGAATGGATCAGTACAAAATTGCCCAAAGAGTACCTGGAGTGTTCATTCTCCAAATTGATGCTCCAATTTACTTTGCTAATGCTAGTTACTTGAGAGAAAGGTGAGATGAAAACCAGCTGAACTTGTACGTACATATATGAACATTCATGAATATATGTGTGAGTAATATTTACTTTGTCGTGGAGTTCAGAATATCGCGGTGGATTGATGAAAAAGAAGACAGGATAAAAATGCTTGAGGCGGCTAGTAGCTTGCAGTATGTTATCCTTGACATGGGTGGTAAGTGTAGCATAATCAATTATGTTGAACAAATATGTGGATTATAACCTTGATTTCTTCTGTTATGTAGCTGTAGCAAGCATTGACACAAGTGGAATTAGCATGCTTGAGGAACTGACTAAGAGTATAACAAGAAGAGGACTACAGGTAGGGAAAAAAACATGTACTTGACTAATTTATTAAACAAATATTGACTACATTTTGTTTTGACAATTTAAACAGCTTGTACTAGCTAATCCAGGAAGTGAAGTGATGAAGAAACTTGACAGATCGAAGATGCTACAGAATATAGGACAAGAATGGATATTTTTAACAGTAGCAGAGGCAGTAGGAGCATGCAGTTTCTTGCTTCATACATGCAAAGCAGGAGTGTTGGCTAATGATAACAATATTCCAGCCGAGAATAATGTTTGATAACTTACCCAAAATATATGGTCGTATGTATTTATGTTGTTCTTCAGTTTCATTCTTATCTTGAAGGACTCAACCTTCAGCTTTTTGTCATTAAGGTATGTAATGTATATTGGCAACAATAAAAATAATTATAAATACACGCTAGAGTATCAAGATATTTGATAACCAAGCCAGGCAAATCTTGAGAGAGAAAATAACAGAAAGTACATAAATTCATAGTAAAATTGTTTGCACCAAAAATTGGCGCAAACACCCAATAGAAGTTTTGAAGAAAAATAAATGAAGAATATAAAATAAAAACAGAGCATAATAACCAAGAAATAGCAGTAAATTGAAGCAATAACACGAACACAACGATTTATAGTGGTTCGGCGTTGTGTGCCTATGTTCACTTTGAACATATTCTTTTGTTAATCACTTTGTAAACTAAGTACAATAGGGATCGAATGAAAATTCTTAGTTACAATAGAGTACAAAACAACTAGCAGCGTAAAAGTCCCGAAAATGAACAACTATAAATGAAGATGACCAAATATCTTTCTGAAAACTTGGCAGAAGGACCTCTAGAATCATATGGATCCATAAAAGGGATCACATGGCCCAAATCCCAAAAAATAGAGACCGGTACTGATCCCTGTTCTGGTGAAATTTGGATCTTGAGATATTAATTATTTCCTATTGTAATGCACTTGCTCCATGAAACATACCGATCCCTATCTTGGAAGTTGATTTTTGTCGATCTCTCATATATGTTGAGCCATATTCCATACTTCGAACATTATGTGTTACATACCTCTCAATTCTGTTAAATCACGACTTCATATTATCATCTGTATGTGACCTCTGGCCCCACAATCATCGCTCTGGACTCATTGGCCTTGATAGCAATCGAATCCAACTTGTTCAATCGGTTCAATATAGCCGGGTCAAAATGCCAGATAACACTTGCCCTCCAAAGTACGTCTTTTGCTGAACACAACGTGCTTTGAATCAAAGCAAGTTAGATTCGTCGGAAAGAAATCCGTTCAGTTTTCTGAATAGTCGTCATCTCTCCGTCGAATTATTTTTCCGAAGTGTTGTATCTCTCTTCGATCGTCAAGACGCTAGGTCAATTTTCGATAGTATAAATTCAGCATTATATTCCGTCAGTTGATGTCTATGTTCGGTTCCATGAGACTAACAAGCTTGGGTTATCTGATTTAGTCTCGAACTTGAAGGCTTCTGGTTTGAATTCAATTTCTGTCAGTTTCAAAATTTGAACTTTTAGAATATTCACGTGCACATTTAGGCACACGTTCTTGTCATTGACCCTCGGACGTGTTTAAACGTTCACGGATTATCGCCAATTTTTCGTTGAGTTAGATACGGTTTCATTGTACTTTGTATATATCATGGTGTGCTGCCTGGGGTTGGTTTTTTCCTCGTAGACAGGCATCGACGGCATATTCAACCTCCTTGGATACTCTGCATGTAGGACATTGTTTGTGAATGGGGTATGCCTTCTCGAGATGCCCCAGTTGTCATTGGTCAAGTCTTGGCTCTCTCTCACTAACTGCCTAACCATAGCCGACAAGTCCGGCGTTTGGATAGTTGGTGCCAAGCGGTAGTCATGTTGCACCCTACGTGAATGGTCCAGTCGATGTCTATGGGCTATTCCATGCCTTCTTGGTTCAACATCCTCTCGATATAGCTCACGTAAATTAGCTTCATCATCATTTCGGGGAAGCAATTGGTCAACATTTAACTTAACTCCATCATCCAATTCAGTCACAGCAGCTCCAGCTTGGATCCCAACATCGAGAGGCAAATTCCCTCCTTTGGAGGAGGGATCGGTACCGAAGGGATCAGCACCGATCGGTCTTGGTAGACCAAGCTGGTTTGCCTGTTGATGTCATGAAGTTTCTGCGCGATATTCGTCAATTCTGAGACGCCTGTGTCTGTGATACTCGTCCGACGAACTAGAACTCTCCGATGTAGAGTAAGAGATGGGGTCCTTCCTTGCTTTCCCATGCTGTTGTTGACTGAGTTCATTCATTTAATAGCTTGAATCTGCTGATTCAATTATCGACGGCTGTCCACTAGCTCTCTCATTAGATTATGGAATTCGGCTCTTGTAATGGAATAAGCTAGATTCTGGACAAGATTGGCATTCACATCCATTGGTTGACTGCTCAAGCCTCTTTATTGGATGTCGGCATTCTCATTTCCTTCTGCATTCTGAGAAGTAGATCTGTTGTTCCTAGTCATTATTGATAGCTTTTCTCAGACTTTTGCAAATCTAAATAGAACAAGCAAGCTTCTTGAAAATAACTATGAATCTCCTTCGGGGGATTTATGCAATCCAATAGCAACAAAGGGATTTAATAAGCTGAGAATCATGGTTCTCAATAAAAACACCAAAATGTTTACACCAAAAATTAACGCACACTCAATAGAAGTTTTGAAGAGAAATAAATGAAGAATATAAAATGAAAACAGAGGATAATAACCAAAAAACAGCAGTAAATTAAAGCAATAACACGAACATAACGATTTATAGTGCTTAGCGTTGTGTGTGTACATCAACTTTGAACAAATTGCTTTATTAATCACTTTGTAAATTGAGTACAGCAGGGATCGGATGAAATTCCTTAGTTAAAATAGAGTACAAAGCAACTAAGCGTAAAAGTCCCGAAAATGAACAACCAAACCTGTATTTATAGACGAAGATGACAAAATATCTTCCTAAAAACTTGACAGAAGGACCTCTAGAACCATATGGACCCATAAGGGAGATCGCACGACCTAAATCCCAAAGAATAGGGATCGGTACCGATCCTTTTTTGATGAAATTTGGGGATGCAATCCCTATTGTAGTTTCCCCATGTTGAAACATACTTAGCTTCCAATTTTAAAGTCAATTGGGTTAGTAAAACTCAAGTTATTGCTTGATATCAGCATCAACATGGATTGCCTGCTGATTTCAGCCAATCCCTACTGAGGGAAGAGGGCTGATCCTCTGACTTTATTCTTTTGAGCTGCGATCCTTAGGGTAGCCTCCTTAAGAACCCCCTATCTTGTTCATAAAATTTCATATGCATTGGACTTGTGGTTCTTGAAATATTAATTAATTCCTATTGAAATGCACTTGTTTTCTGAAACATACTGATTTCTATCTTAAAAGTTGATTTTTGTCGATTTCTTCTATATGTTGAGTCATATTTCATACTTCGAACATTCTGCGTTACATATCTTTCAATTCCGTTCAATCACGGCTTCATATTATCATCTTTAATTGACCTCTGAAACACACAATCATCGCTCTGGACTCATTGGCCATGATAGCAGTTGAATCTAACTTGTCAGATCATTCAATATAGCCGGGTTAAAATGCCGGGTAACAAAAATATAAATTAATTTTGTGATTATTCACTTTCCATGTTATATGGAAAGACAATTAATTCTTTCACATACTCCCCAAATCTAATGAAAGGAATAAATAGATCATGTTCCATATTTCATCAAATGAAAAGTTTTAACTATAGAATTTACACCGAAATTTGAATGTGCATTAATTTAGGAATATATTGTTTTTTAGGCTATTGTAATTGTGTGTGTATACACATATGCATGTATGTATGTGTATAAATTATAATGAAAAAGCAATGAAGATAACTATATATCATTACTATATTCCTCTTTCTTCCTCAAATTTAATATGTTGTTTCTTCATTAAACTTGACATGGTATCTAAGCAAAGTTTTCTGTGGGGAAAACTTATTTATCTTTTCAAACAATTTATCATTATTATTATTATTTTTTCTTATTTTTTCTTCAAATCTAATATATTACTTCTTCACCAAATTTAAAAAATCACTCCAAGAGCATCAGTTAACTTAGGAAAGGAATGGAAGAATACATGCAAGAAAATTTAGAGCAGGAAATAAAAGCTTAGCCCATATAATACCCTTTTTTAGCTTGATTACCTTGCCCCCAACAGCTTTGTTTTACAAATCCAGCAGGTTGATCAATATGCACTGAACTTAGTTCTATAAACCCATTTGATGCCTATGGATATATGTCCTTCCGGAAGGTTAGTAAGCTCTCATGTTTTGTCCTTTTCAACAGAGGTGATTTCATTCATCGCCATTTGCCGTTTTGAGTCTCTGATAGTATCTTCATTCATCGTCATTTGCCATTTTGAATCTTTGATAGCATCTTCAAAAGTAGTTGGATCACGATCTGGAACACAAAAGCAATATGAGCTGTTTGATCTGATACCTCATAACCTTTCATTCATGCAGGCCTCTTTGGAACATGATGAAAATCATATTCTGCTACTGTTTCAATCCTTTTTGCTACATTTTTAACATTATATGGTACTGTCCTTGAGGTTTCAGTCTCTGCTTGTGAAGATATATTGTTTGTTGGGGTTTATTTTCTGAATTTTCAGATATAGAAGGTTTATAGCTGCATATCAGGGGAACTTGGCAAAATTTGAACCGCGCAATTGGGGTGGGTTTGCTAAAACCGGTGCAAACGTGTGATTTTACCTCCACATAACTCGGTAAAATGAAACATTGGTTTCCATTTATAATACTGATTGTCATGGCAAATGGCTACAATACATATGTCGTAATAACTAGCGAGTAATATACTCTTGAATCAAAAAGGCTATAAATGAACAAAATTTAAGCACACACATCATTGAAACTACAACAAATCCCGAATGTACAATTTCTCTAGAGTAATATTATCATGATGAGCAATGATACATTAGCTGAATTTTGAATTAAAATTCTATAATACATCTACTTCTTAGTTTTAGGCCTTATGCACCTGCAAAATCGACCTTTTTTCTTCCCCTTGGCTTCATCTTCACTGTAGATAAACTCACTCAAAAGAGTACTACTTGATTTTCTTTCCAGGTACATCTTTCTCTTGTTCTCTTCTTCTTCCTGTACCTTCAGAACTAGGTATTCAATCTTTTGGAGCTCTGCTTCTAATTTTTCAATCTTTACGGATCCTTTTCTCGCCTGCTCTGAAATCAACCTTCTTTCCTTCTCCCATATTACAGCATTGGATGACTCAAAGTTTTCTTCCACCTTGTCTATTAGACTGCCATAGATATCAATTTGTTCTGAAATAGCCATTTCAGCATCCTGTATATGCTCTTTCAGATTACTATACTCTACACTTTTCAGGTGTTTCTTCTTTTCCAAGCTTTCCAGTTTAATTTTGTATTCTTGCAAGTTTTTCTGAATCATCAAAAGCTTATTCAAATCGGAATTGAGCTTTTTGTTGCATGATTTACTCCATGCCCGAGGGGATTCATTATCGTGAACTCTTGCAAATGTTTCTTGCTTGTCGACATTTAGTTCACATGAAGGATACTCGCTCTTTATTTCTTCTGCTATATCATCTTCAGTGTTTTCTTCCCATAACTCAAGCATTTGATCATCGGATTCGTTATTACTCACTTTATATGAGTGTGATGCTTGGTCAAGCTGAATATCTTTTATAGTCTGTGTATATTTATCCTTTGAAAATTCCCGGAATGGAGATTTTTTTAACTTCAATTCTTCGATTTCTTCCTTCAAAGATTCTATTTTAGCTTTCGAATCTGACCTCTCTAGTTCTAGAAGATAATGTACGTCTTTTATCACCTTCTGAAGCAATTTGGCTTTGACAATCCATTTATGTGGATCGTCAATTCCTTCTTTTTCTTCGGTGATCACCATTAAACTATCATCCTGAAAATATAATATGGAACTAGTGATTAAATTAATATAAATATAAGTAATAAAGATTTCATTAACAGTTAATATTATCTAATAAAAAAACAACAAAAGCTTGCCTGTAAGCCTGAAAGGTTAGCCAATGAAATCATGTGTTCTTCAATGCAAGCAATGACATCAAAAGAGGATTTCAAATCAGCCTTTAATTCGTCATTTTCTCTTTCAAGGCTCTCAAGTTTCTTCTCCAATAAATTGTTTAATGCAATTTGTTCGCGTAACTTCTCTTCATGTAAAATGGAAAGAAAATCTAGCCTCTCACATTCTTCTATCAACTCGTATACCTTGTCTTCAAATGCGGAAGCACTTAAAACTGACATAGAGCAATCACTTAATAATGTGTTAATTTCTCCCTCACATTTAACCATATGTTCATCCTTGGATGAAAGACATGATGATAATGCTCTAATCTCATTCTCGAATTCCATTTTGACCAAATTTGCAGTCTCCAAATTTTCATTCAATTTATCATTCTCTTTTTGGAACTCAGATATTTCCATCTCCTTTTGAGTCAACATATTTTTCTTTATCTCTATCGTTTTGTTTAAATCATTAGCAAGATTGCTTGCAAACTTCAATTTAAACCCTCTTTCAACACTCATGCTTTTAAAGAAGATATAGAGCTGTTCCAAATTCATCGCCTCGGCAAGAATGACACTGTTTTCTGTTTCTAAAGTTTCAATTTTGGCTAAAGAGAAGTGTTTCTCTTCACGCAACTTGCAAACTTCAGTCTCCAAGTTCTTGTTATAGTTATGCAATTTTGTTAATTCTTTGCTGAGAATCTCAATCTCGGTATTTGCTTTCTGGATTATCTTTTCAGCTTCATTCCTTTGGTTTTGAGCAGATAACAGTTCAATAGTTTGGCTTTTGAGTTCGTGCTTCTGTTCCAAAATCAACTTGTCCAAACATCTAGATGCTTCCAAAAGATTTTGATACTCCCCGGAGAGTGCCAAATTTGTGTTTTTTGTGTCAACTAAACATCTCTGCAAAATGAAATTATCAAGAAGAGCGTACACTGTTTTTTGTTGTCCTGCTAGTAATTCATCTTCTAAAGTCATTCTTTCCTTCTGAACAAGATCGACTTGATTTTCTAAAGTAGAGATTTGGCTCTGGCTTGATGATATAAGAGCATTATGTCCTTGCATTTCAAGTTTTAAGAACTTCTCCAAATCTTCATTTTTCTTCTCTAACTTCATGGTTTTTTCTTCCAACTCTGAATATTGTCTCTTCAGATTTTGATACTCTCCAGAGAGTGCCAAATTAGTGCCTTTTGTGTCAACTAAACATCTCTGCAAAATGAAATTTTCGAAAAGAACATTCATTGTTTTGAGCTGTTCCGCTAGTGATTCATCTTCTAAAGTCGTCCTTTCCTTTTGAACAAGATCGACTTGATTTTCTAAAGTAGAAATTTGGCTCTTGCTTGATGATATACGAGCTTTGTGTTCTTGCTTTTCAAGTTTTAAGGACTTCTCCAGATCTTCATTTTCCCTCTCTAAGTTTATCGTCATTTCTTCCAACTCTGAATGTTGCCTCTTCAGATTTTGATAATCTCCAGAGAGTGTCAAATTCGTGTGTTCTGTGTCAACTAAACATCTCTGCAAAATGAAATTCTCAAAAAGAGCATTCATCATTCTCTGTTGTTCTGCTAGTAAGTCATCTTCTAAAGTTGTTTTTTCCTTTTGAACAACATCGACTTGATTTTCTAAACTAGAGATTTGGCTCTTGCTTGATGATATAAGAGCCTTATATCCTTGCTTTTCAAGTTCCAAAGATTTCTCCAAAAATTCAGTTTCCATCTCCAAGTTCATGGTCTTTTCTTCCAACTTCAAATTTTGCCTCTTCAACATTGCCAAATCCATGGTTTGGCTTTCTAGTTCATGCTTCAGCTCCAAAATCAACTTATCTGAACACCTAAATGCTTCTAGAAGATTTTGATACTCTCCAGAGAGTGCCAAATTTGTGTCTTTTGTGTGAATTAAACATCTCTGCAGAATGAAATTCTCAAGAAGAGCATTCATTGTTTTCTGTTGTTCTGTTAGTAATTCATCTTCTAAAGTCAACCTTTCCTTTTGCACAAGATCAACTTGGTTTTCTAAACAAGAGATCTGGCTCTTTCTTGATGATACAAAAGCACTATGTCCTTGCTTCTCAAGTTTCAAAGAGTTCTCCAAAACCTCATTTTCCTTCTCTAAGTACATGGTCTTTATTTGCAACTCTGAATATTGCCTCTTCAGGATTTCCAAATCTTGCCCCGTTGATTTAACCTGCAAACATGAAAGCATATTTTTTTTCCATGCTAGAAAATGGATTTGGGAAAAGAAGAAAATATGTATACATATCTATTTATTCCTCAAGTACCCCTAGCATAAGATCTAATGTTAATTTCAAAAGAGGCATGTTACTAGAAGTAATTATTGTTAAAAGTATTTGTATATTATTTGTTGGAAGGGTACCTCAGAAACAAGGAAATTTCTTTCTACCTTTGATTGTTTAATCGTTTTCATGAGCACAAGATTCCCACTTTCATAATCTAATATAGTTGCCATTTTATTCTCTAGTTCATTGTGTAGTTGAAGTTTATCAAAACTGATTTGCTTCAAGACAGTGATGAAAATTGATACCTCAAGATGAAGACGCTCGCTTTCACTACACAATTCAACCTCCTTATCTATCATTTCTTTTTGAAGTTTATGGAGTTGAGTCTCTAAATAAGCTAACTGGTTCTTGCTTGATAAGATGAGAGCACGATGTTCGTTCACTGTGGATTTTAAGGAGCATTCCAACTCTTCATTCTCTGTTTTACGAACCGACCTTTCATCCTCTAGCTCTAAACACTTCGTTTCCAATATTTCCATACTTTCTCTAAGGACTTCAATCTTAAAAAAATAATCCAGAACTCGTTGTTAGGGAATTGCTTGATGTAAGTAACATTAATTTATGACCACGAGGATGCAATGGTAGATTTACAATTATTTATGTACTGAAGCATTACAAATTGGTCGTTGTTTTGTGATAATAGTACACAGAATTGTAAGAAACAATGAATAATTGACAGTAATTTATTAAAAATATTATATTGAAAAACTGACAAATGTTTTAAGTAGTGGACTGACATTCCTCAAAACTGTGAAACACAGGCAAATTATATAGTACAAAACTAGGCCACATAAAAGGCAATTTAAGACTCTGCTATTTTAATATTAGCTATGCTTAAACAATTACACTCTTCATTTAGGTCCCTTTAAAAGATACCATAAATTAGGGTTGCTGGCTACAAAGAGAAGACAAGGTAAATAATTATATATTACTTACTACAACAGGCATACCTGTGACAGAAAGTTGTCGTTTTCAATGTTCAGTTCTACGTTCATCTCCATGAGTTCATTCCTCTTACTCTCTGAAGAACGTAGTTCCAATGTTCTGTGCTTTAATTCATTGAAGAGATGCAACTTATCCAGCCTAATTTGGTTTAATATGGTTCCAAAAACCAACTTCTCGATACTAAGGCATTGGTTTTCATCATGAGCATCTGACATATAACTTGCCAAGTTTTTTATTTTACTCAAAATGGTTTGCAACGTTACTTTGTTAATGGGATCGCCCATAGTTACATTCTGAAAATCGATTTTAAGTGCCTCAAATATTAAGTTTAGCTCCTTCTTATGGTTGAGGTCCTCACGATCACATTTATCAGAGAGAAACAGATTTTTGTCACACATGTCGTATATACATCCTTGTAAAACCAAGTTTTCTATATCTGCATTTGTAGTTCTCTGTTGTTCCATTTCAAAATCTCTATCAATGTCTTGATATTCTTTCTGTACAAGTTGAACATGGTTTTGTAGGAAATATTTTTCCCTCTCTAAGTTAATGTGTTCTTCATGTAGAGCTAACAAATTACTCTCCAAATTATTTATCTGAAAATCAAAATAACAAGATAAATGACATTAAAAATGAAATGATATTTCAACGTTGTGCAATATGTTATAAGAAAACAATAAACTTTCCAAGCAAAAGTTTAGCTTAGGGACTGCACAAACTAGTATTGGCTTGAGCATTGTACCGTCGTGTTGTAAATATTGTGTTTACAAAGTGCACGCTGCTTTCTTTATACGATCAAATATGTACACATGTGTGAAAATCAGTGTTTATGTATGTATATATTGGATGATATATTATTTTATTTTTTTAAATAAGTAATATTTTGTGATTAATTACAATGTCAAATTGATTGGACGAAAAAACACACATTTCTACAGATTGTATATTCCTATAACAGTTTCCTTTAAAACTAACATTGAGTACCAGAATACCTAAATACCACTATTTCAACAGGAAATTGAGATTGATTTGGCGTAATATGGCTGCTTCAGTGTTTCCATTAATTAGTTCAAAATAGTGGAAATTTGACATTTATCACTCTTTTCAAAAATACAAAACATCTCATCCATTATTTATCTTTTTCCATACAGTAATTAACATCATCTACAACCACTATCAGTCGATTTTTCATCTAAATCTGCACCTTCCAGCACCCACATGAGCACCACCGGTCGTGTAGATAATCAAGCTTTAATCATTTTTGATAGGAATTGGTAATTCCGACCACATAGATGTTGTTACACCATGGGACCTCCACCAATTGACTCTACGTCGAGAGTCGCATTTGACAACACCTTTCATTGCTACCATATAAGTCAAATCGGAGATTGTTGAACAATAATTGGAGTTCGTCAAATTTAGGCGCATGGCAAAAATATTTGCATGACAAATACATGCACTATAAATGTTTTATGGGAACGTGAGTGTTGTTGCATGACAACATTCACATATTTTGCAGTGCACGTATTATGCATATATTTGAAATGCAATACAAAACTTGCATTTATTTTGCGTTATTGCACAACAACAAATGTTGTGAATGCAAATATTTGCACTGCGACTGCAATTATTATTATTATTTGACGAGAGAGTGTTCCGAGGAGAGCACTCATGCAACTGCAAAAAATCGCACTATAATATTTTTGCATGGATAATAATTGTACGATAATTACTCTGCATAGCACAGCAACTATTATACATGCAAATATTTACAAATTGGCAGCATTTTCGAACGTATAAATAATAGTTTTTTATTACATTCGGTTCAAAACATTCAAAAAATATTAGATTCAATGATGATTGATAAAGCAACATTGATTTTAACATCATTTTGAACGATAATTTTATACATATAAAAAGATGAATTATGAAAAATGAATTTGGTTTACACTGTTGTCATGGAAGGGATATAATACTGTTTTTCATTTTTTTTAAGAATAAGAACATTGCCAAAATCCCCTTAAAAGATAAACAACATTTTGTCTACAAAATTACATACACATTTTATATACAGTCATGAAACAATATTTTTGTGTGCTACGCACATGTATATTCGAATCACGGGCAAGGATCGGTTACACCTCATTTTGGCTACCCCTCAAATCCCCCCTGATTTCAGTTGAAATCAGGGGGAATTTGAGGTGTAGCAAAAATGAGGCGTAGTCGATCCTTGCCCTCGAATAATATTTTATATTATATAAACGTCAAGAAAAGATGCACATCATAATTTGTGAAAAGACCAGGAAAAAAGGTATAAAACTAACAAGGGGAATTTTTTAAGCCATTTTATTTCCACAAAAAAAAGGGGGAAATGTGCTGTTTAGAAGAAGAAAAAATGACAAGCGTCAATACCTTGAGTTGAAGTTGCTTATTTTCATCCCGAAATTCAGATACAGAAATCTTCAAGTTTTTTACTTCCCCCAAAATATTTTGCAAAGTCATCTCGTCGATGGTTCCTTCAATGTTTATGGCATTCAAATCAACATTAAGCTCCTCTAGCAACATACGTATACCTTTATGCAGAACTACATTATGCTCGGATAATGTTTCTATCTCACTTATTTTCAAGAGTTCCTTATTCTTGAGTTCGGTGATTATATTTTCTGCTTGTCTAGATGCATCTAGAATATCATATCGTTCTCTTAAAAGACACAAATTTGTATCTTTCATTTCACATAAACATCTCTGCAAAACAAAATTCTCAAAGAGATAATGCATGACTTTTTGCTGTTCCACTTCGATGTTTTCCACACTGTGATTGATTTCTTCATTTAGTGTAGAGAGTAAAGTTTCATGATGTTCCTTCTGTTGAACCAATGAAGTTTGAAGCTCAAGAAGTTGGTGAGTTATTGCATCTTTATCTCTCTGTAAATTGAAGTGTTTGTCTAATAACTCCAAGTAATAACTATCAAGGTTTTCTACCTGAAACCAATTCACAATGTTACCATAATACACACATCCATGCAGATAATATGAAATATTCCTCACAAATAAGGTCATGGAAGGAACTAAAGGTATAAGGAAAACAAAAACTAAATCGATACATAAATAATGACGAACAGGAACACCAAGAGTGAAAATTGCATTCATAAAAATGCATTTTTTAGGAATATCCATTGATCAAAGTGCACATTCAGTTTTTCTTACATTTAAATTTATCGTAAAGTGCAAATGTGGATGCAAGTCTTTGATAACAAATAATTGCACGTCCTTATATACGAAATAATTGTATAATTTGTAAAGCGTTAACATTTTGTAATTAACTGTAACATTATGTTATAAATTGAAGGGCGTTTTTGTGTTTGTTGCCGGGGCGGGGGTTTGGGGGGGGGGGGGTGTTGGGTTGGGGTGTAATCATCCCATCCCTCTCATCAAAAACAAAGTAAGTGAAGTATCTTATTTGATATTTAAAAAATTATTGCTCAAAATGATGTTAAAATCAATCTTGGTTCTCCTAAATTATTATTGAATATGGTAATTTTTGAATGTTTTATGAATGCCAGATATTGAATCTACTGAAAAATTGCTACATGTCTAATTGCAATGCAAAATATTTGCACTCCAATTCATTGCAATTTAATTATTCATAGTTTTACTGCAAATATTTACATTTCCACTATTTTTTTTTATTGTGCAGCAACATATAAGTGCAAATGATATGCAGAATATATAACGCTGTAAAACATATCAGCACCAACGCTCATTTTTTAGAAGAAAAAAGTTGTGCATAGTTTTTCAGTGCCTAACTTTTGTCATATCGTGGCATCTTCGACTCCGTTTTTGACTGAACTCACCACCTCTATAGCTACAACAATTGTCTCCACGTAGCACAGAGTGACTGCAACTAATGGTATTAGCCTCGACTCATCTGATGGCTTCTACCAGAAAATACAAATCCTATGTATTTGATTGGGTATCAGATTTCTGATCACCAAAGGAAAAACTAAGAGCAATTCCACCATCAATCGACATCAAAATTATCACCTCCTGTCACCATATGTTGAGCCTCCAATTTTCACAAGTTCCAGGGACTTGTAGCGTAAATGTGAAATGGAAGGATTTTTCAAGGAATAGTTTTGATAAAGAGGGATGTGGGACAAATTTCCACTGCTTAAGTAATATTTTGGTTTGAAAAATACCAATCCAGTACCAAAACGTTAAGGCAGTTTTAAATTTTAAATGAAACAGAGTTGCATTAGATGTAATTTGGCTATCATCGCTGTTTCTGTTACAAACTAGTTAAATAGAGGTTAAAAAAATGTAAACTGCAACCTTTATATTTCACATGCAACTCATATAGTATAACCTGAAATATTGCATCCCTGCATGTTATCAGTATGCACATTCAGTTCACATATTAATAAAGCAGAAGCGGTATGAAAGAAGACTTTATAAAAATAAAACTGATACGAAGGACAATATCATTAGAATAATTTAGCTTGTATGGTTCAAAATATTTAAATCAAGCAATATGCAGTTAAGATTTTTATACCAAAAATTTGAAATAAAAAGAGAGAATCAGTACCTTAAGGTGAAGCTGTTTATTTTCATCTTGGAAGTTAGAAACAGAATTCTTCAAGTTTTTTATTTCCCCAACAATGTTTTGCAAAGTCAGTTCATTGCTAGTGCCTTTAGCATTCATGTCATTCACATCAACATTGAGTTCCTCCAGTAGCAAACCTATACCTTTATGTAGAACTGCATTACTCGCCGATAATGTTTCTAGCTCGCGTATTTGGAAGATTTCCTTATTCTTGAGTTCAACAATTTGATTCTTTACACTTTTATATTCTTCTAGAATATCATGTCGTTCTCCCAGAAGAGACAAATTTGTGTCTTTCATGTCACACAAACAACTCTGTAAAACAAAAACCTCGTAAAGAGAATTCATGACATTCTGTTGTTCCACTCTGATGTTCTCTGCGCTGCAATTAATTTCTTCTTCCAATTTGGAGACTAAGTTTTCATAATGTTCCTTTTCCTGAATTAATGTTTTTTGGAGCTCAATAAGTTGGTGAGATATTGCATCTTTTTCTCTCATCAAATTTGAGTGTGTGTCCAGTAACTCCAGATACAGATTATCAAGTTTCTCCACCTGAAACCAAATATACCATAATACCTCAGTATGATATTATGAAATACACTGTAAAATGAAGTAATACAAATTGCAAGGAACACACTATACTAAACAAAGGGAAACAAAAATTTAGCATGTAACATAAATTGGGATGAAAAGTATAACTAAGAGTGTAAAAGGTAGTATTTTACACAAGCATGGTCGATCAATTTATTATAACCCCATTCTCAGTGTATGTTCGGGTTCAACTTTCTGTAGGCCAGGAGTATACAATTGTATATACATATATGATATTACCTACTTATATATCCAAGATATCATACCTTAAGGTGAAGCTTTCCATTCTCATCCCGAAATTCAGTAACAGAGTCCAATGTGTTTCTGATTTTATCCAAAATAGACTGCACAAATCCCTTATCGACAGTCCTATTCTTCGCATTGATATTAAGAGCATCCATTAGCAAATGAAATCCTTCATTCAATTCTCTGTTACGCTCCATTAGTGATGCTAGCTCCCTTTTTAAATTGAATTCGGCATGTTTTAGGCAGGAAATCTGGTTTTCAGCACATGTTGATGCCTCTAAAGCACTCTGGTGTTCCCCAAAAAGAAACAAAAGTTCATCTTTCATGTCATGTAGACAATTTTGTAATATGAAACACCCCAAAGAAGAATTCATGAATTTATGTTGCTCCATTTCTAAATCTATTTTTAGGTAAGAGATTTGGTTATGTAAAATTTCTAACTGACTCGACATTGACGAAACAACAGCATCTTGTTCTTTTTTTTCTCGACTCAAGGAACTTTGAAGATCCAAGAGCTCTTGAATTTTAGAATCTCTCTCTTTTTCCACATCTGAATATTGGTTCTGTAATTTCAAATATTTACTGTCAAGATTCTCTACCTGCACTCCAAAAGTAAAAAAAATTATGTTAGAGAGATAATGCAACAAACAACATTATAACACATTGTACTTTATAACTTCTAGACAAATATAAAACAGACAAACTGATTTATAAAATTTTCAATCATAGCATAACATTAGGGAGACTCGATATACCAAGAACAAATATAATCTCTTTATTTAAGACTATCCCTGCTTTCAGTATTGTCTACAGACTATAAGGCACATCGCATTCAAATAAATCAGTTTATCTACCAACGATCAAACATTCCATTTAGCATGTGTAAATATGTTTAAGTTATGCATACATAAAACTATGCTGACTATGGACTTTCACTAATATTTCCCTAAAAGAAGACCATGATACCCAAAAAATAGTAGATCAGTGTAATCAACATACAAGTGAAATCATAGAAAATTTAGCAGTAACAAAAAAGAGTGCTAGGATAGTATGGTAAACATGCAATGCAAGTTGTTGCGGTATTAAAACTTTTAAAGTGTTTCTTTTATAAGTTGCATGTTGTTAACAACGTAGTTACTGCGACTGTGTTTGAACATATCTCGAGATAAAATTACCTGAGAAACAAGATTATTCTTTTCAGAAAGAAGTGTAGTATTTTTATCACAAAGAGACATGCAGCTTTCTTCCATATCTTTAAATCTTGCTTTCAAATTTTCTAGCTCCATAATTGCATCAGATAATGAATTTTCCAAGAAACTATTTTTCACTTCAAGGCTCTCCATATGATCGGAAATATTTTCCATATGTGATACTAATACACCCTTTTCAACAGAATGTGTAGAAATTTCACTAACTAGAGTTTCACAAAAAGCCTCCAATGCATTTGAACTCACTTTCAACCCTTCAATTTCAATGTTTGCACTTGATAAAGAGTTCTCCAAGCCATTAACCTCTTTCCGAAGAGATTTATTTTCCTCTATATTTAAGCTCAACTCATATTCCAGTTTCTCTTTCGCGGCCTTCAACAATTGCATCTCATTTTGCATGTCTTTTATCTTGGCATCATATGAAAAAATTTGTTCCTGAAGATTACTGATTATAACATTATACTCATTGATGCTTTCCTCTAAAACTGCTTTACTTGCTTCCATGTCTTTTAGCTTCTCTGTAACACATTGGGCCTCAAGAGACAACTGTTCGTTCTCGTCTTGAGAATGAATATGCATTTGCTCCAAGGACATCAGAGCACCTTCTGCTTGCAGTCTCTTTTCTTGCTCTTTTTCAATGACAACACAGAGCTCTTCCAACTCTAGTGCTTTTTTGTTTAACTCTTTTTGTTGGGTTTCTAGCTTCAGTCGAACAGATCTACTAACACTCTCCATGGCATGGAATTGTTCTTCGATGCTATTCAACTGCGCAGTCATTTGATCACTGACTTCATTTAGCTCATGTCTTGTGTTAGAGATAGCAGATTCCAAGATGGATATTCTTTCAATGGAGTTCTTATACCGACAAAGAGCATCTTGTTTACCAGATTCACACTCATACATAATTTCCTGTAACGCCTGATGAGCACGCTGAGATTCCAAAGTCATTTCTCTCATAAGATTCTCATTCTTCAAAGACAACTGAGATATTTCTTCTTTCAAGTGCTTCATTTCGTTCTTGAATCCATCTTCTTCCTCTTTGAAAGATAAAGCTTTCTTAACACTTCCCTCATTAGATGGAAACATCTCCTTCAATTGCTTCAACCCTTTCTTACTCGACGATGAGTCATCGAAGTCTAAAAAAGCACATATAGGTGAGGACATTTCAGGACTGACAGGATAGAACTCGGTAATAGAAGAAGGGGAATCATCTGACATCATTGGAGGGATTTGATTGGGAAATGCTTCTGCCATTGTTTTATGTGCTTGACGTAGTGCACCGGTTGCGTGATCGTATCTTTCGGCTAAAGCTCGATATGCTCGATAAAATTCCTCTACTATTTTCATCAGCTCTGGCCGCTTCTTATAGTACATCTCAGCTCTCTTAGCAAATGAATCAGCGTCTTCTTCGATTAACTTGATCATAGCTTTAACGTTCCTATCCATATCTGCATTCGCAAGATTAGAGAAACAATATAAAGATGTCTTCTTCTACTTGATATAATGACAACAGTATGTCCACTTATCAGTCATTTTTAAGAGCATCTCCAACACATTCAGGCGTAATATTCAGAGGGCCGGATATTAAGGGCTGAATTGCTTAAAAATACCCAACAATCATGCGCTTAATAAATAGGCGCCTGACTGTGGGATCCTATTAAATAAGCGCCCAAAGCTCAGGCGCTTATTTAACAAGCACAGGTCGTCAGGTACCTATTAAATAAGCGCCTATGTATTGGGCGCCTATTTAATAGGCGCCAGACCTTAGACGCTTATGAAATAAGCGCACGGATCCAATTCAGAATTCTGAATTGAAAACTGAATATTACCCTTAATATTACAGGATTAAGCTGCTGTTGGAGAGCTTCGTCTTCAACATTCTGAATACTGGAGCTCTGTTGGAGGTGCTCTAAAATGTCTAATTCTATCAAAAACACTAGCAAGAACATATTTACATTACAACAGAACGTGCATGACATTATGTGAGTGGTCAAAGTTTACAGGTTTTTACCAATCTGACGCCAAGTAAAAAAAACAGCTTCAAGTCGATCACATGTGATTGCTATTTCTAGGACCAACAAAAAAAGATATCGATGCTCGTGATTCTGATTTGAAATAATAAAGATATTGATGCTTCATACAATGACCAGACAAGCAATGATGGGCACCCAAGTTATTCTATCCTAACAAACAATAAATAAAATACTATTCTGAAAATGAGAAACAATATAACGAGATATCTTGATACACCCTTGTTAAGAAAAAAAAAATAGACCTGCATCCCTTTCATTAAAACAATAAAAGCCACGTCTACGCTTTATATTTGTAAAAATTTTGTTGAAAATGATGTTAAAGCTAATGTAAATTTTTCTCGATTATTATCGAATCCAATATTTTATGAATGTTGAATGCGGTGTACTCAAAACATCGAATCTGATATTTTATGAATGTTTAATGTGGTGTACTCAAAACTGTTACTCATATTTCCCAAAAGAATTGTTGCTGGTGTGAACATTGCAGTGCAGAATATTTGAACTACGAATATTAACTTGTTTCTCGTTTAAAATAAGTTGGAACAAAATAACAGGAAAAAATAGTTTCAAAAATACTAGCCATAATGAAAGCTGAAAGGGGAACTAATATTCATATTTCCAAAGAGAATACTATTAGTCCAATGTTTACAAAACATTACAGAAGTAAATATTCTGAGGAATGACTAGATAAAAATGTAAATCATACCCAATAAATAAAAGAACTGAGATATCTGATCTGTACTACGATAATATATCAAACCTTAATGAGTTGTGCAAAGTATGTGTTCAGGTCAAGGGCATAGCTAGAATTTCATATTGCACTGGCTACCCGAACTAATAGCAAATATTAGGCATGGGTTCAAAAAAATACGTGGTTATTTTACCTGTGAGATTGTCTTGAAGCCATTTGGAGTTCTTTGGGCTGATATGGCTATCCCACCACCATGAATACTTTCTTCTTGACTCCCCATAAAGCGATGAAGCCATTGTTCCAAAAGGATAATCTGATGCTAGTTTCTTCTTGCTAGGAAAATCAGGATGCTGCTCAATACAAAACTGCAGATACTTGTTCCAAGCCAAAACTGATGCTGTCCTGCGCCTTGACCTTGTAAAATGGTAGAAGAATCTTCAACTATTGTGATAAAACTAAATTATAGTCCACTAACTAATGACAGGGAGAATGATAAATCTCATGTTATTGTAATTTGTATAGGCTCAAACAGAATGCACAGAGAAACGTATTACCTGATGTTACACACATAAATAACACATGATTGAGAGTACAGAAAAAGGTAACCAATTCAACGGTCTTTCAAATTGATATCTCCAAGAAAAATATTCTAAATCGACTCTTTATCCAAAATAGTTAACTCGTCAACAGAAAAAACTATACAAGTGTATTCAAATAAAGTTGCAAAATGATAAAAATAAAATAAAAATGTATATACATATGTATACACACACATCCCCCTCTCTCTCTCTCTGTGTGTGGGGGTACCAGTCGTGAAGTAGCTATAGATAGTACCAGTCGCAAAGCATGTACAAATTATTAGACTAGGCATTACACGTAAGAATTTTAGGTGATGCATCAGTGGAGAAAATTTGACAAAACTTTGGAATCAATTTGTCCTCGGATGAAGAAACAAATAAGAGGAGCAGTACCAATGTAGATCAATACGAATTATAAACTGGCTGTACAAACTACACAGTTAGAAAATTCCTAAAGATAATATCAACTTACTTAGTGGGATCCGCCATTATAGACTTATAATTTTACTCGACTACAGAAAGCAAATTTCTTCTTCTTCTTTTTTAAACTCAAATTTCGGCAATAAGTGCTTAGCTACCACAATTACACCTCCATCCTTTGATTGAGCTAATAGTATATAAAAAATGTTTTTTTTAGATAAATCAATAAATACCTATTTCATAGGATAGATTTCTTTATCATTTATATCCACAAAAGGTAAGATTTTTTTTTAATTATGCAAGATCCTGAATTTACCATAAGAAAGAAACGGCTAGTAGCGTAACTATTTCCATGAACTCCGCTTTATTAAGTTGAACATTATAAGCTACCAAACTAAAATTATGCACCAAATCATAGTATGGGACAAAAAGTCAATTAAGTGCCAAAAATTTAATAAGCACATAAATATTTGCATCAGGATTTTATATACATTCACTTAAAACAGTAAAGGTATCTTCTTAATGATAATGAAAATTATGAACTAAATATTGCTCAAGAGAACCAAATCTTCAATGCCAATAGCTCCATACTACCAAAACCCTCATTTTTAAAAATCTAATCAAAAAACAAAATTACTCCCAGAAATTAAAATTTATAAACACGTAATAAGCAGAAAAAACTAAATCAACACAACCAAAAGATTTTTTCAATGGGTGTTCTTAAATTCATCAAAAACAGTAAAGATGCAGCGCTTAGCATCTACAATACTAACCGCAAGAGTATCAACGGCAGGCAGCTCCAAAAAGATTTTGAACTGTTTCTTCATTCAGATCCAACCCATTTAACTTCTCATTCTCAACCCTTAAAAATTAGAAGAACACCATTGATTTCTCTCTCTTATAATTTAATTCTATAATGAGAGTAATTAAGAGGAGAGCAAAGGCTGTTGCAAGCACATGAGCATGGAGCAATGTCAGAAAAGGCCAAAAAGTAATTTTGAGAATTATTCCATGTGGCAATTAATTAGAACTTGAATTTAATGCAATAAAAATGCTTTTCCAAATCTTTTATATTATTAAATTATCGTGCAGTAATTTAGCCTGTAATTTAAATTACTTTAACATTAATTATACCATTGACAATGATCTTTGATCTTTCCTTGGGAAAAATAGTCAAATGTTTGGGGAGTAGGAGTGAACTTGATTTGGTTTTTTATTTAATCTATGAACGGTATCTTTTGATGAGTTTTCGTGAAATATGAGTGCAGGAATCCAATTGTATATATGCGCATCCTTTTGTCGTTGGAGAAGAACTTTGATATTCTATTTTTACCATTTGATTTTGAACTACTGTGTCACAGTTTTTTACATTGTATTTCTGAAAAGAGTAATCAGCTAGAAGAGCAAACGTTAAAAAGAAATTCAGTTTTAGTACGTATGTTTTAAAATTCAGAATACCAAAAAGAATATCCTAAACTAACTTTTGTCCCCTTAAATTTGTTGCTGCTGTCGTCAACCCCAACACCTCTATCAACCCTGACCTATCCAACCCACAAATCTCATCACCATCACCAATACATCAACTCACTTCACCACCATGTCACACCACCTCATCATGACCCTAGTAGACCTATACGATCAACCTTCGGTTGAAAAAAATAACAACAAAGGATGAAAATGCTAACTAAGACTACTAGCATTGGATCATCTCCAACATATGCTCATTCGGGCTTTAGATTCAGCAGAAATGAAATAATAATGCTCTCCAACGAAAGAAATGATGTCTAATATTAAACGTCATATTCAGAGACCAGTTCAGGATCCTGAATTGATCCGAGCGTTTATTTAATAGGCATATGAAATCATGCGTCTATTAATTAGACTTCAGACGTCTATTAAACATGTGTCTAAAGTTCATACGCCTATTAAATAGGCATTTGAGATCTCTTATTGAATAAGGGATTAGTTCTTAAGCATCTATTTAATTGAAGTCTGAGAATCTAATTGTTGGTAAATTTTACTCAAATTCAAAGCTTGATATTAACCGCTGAACATTAAGCCTTAAATCGATTGGAGATGTTCTTATAAGAATAGAATGCTAAAAATAACATCAAATAAAAAGAGGATGCTATAGCATTATGTTAACAGAATGCTAAAAACAACACTAAACAAATAAAATGCTAATTCAAATCAGCATTATGTGAATATATAATACTATATAGAACTATAGCTCGTAAAAAGTTAAAATTGATTAGCATTCATGTGTTGAAATTTCACAAAACAAAACAAAAAATAGACCGCCACCGCCTCCTCAGCAACCGGTCAGGTCCTAACCACCTACATCGCCTCGCCGCCGCCTTTGATCATCGCCACCAACACTACCAATCACATTACCATTTAGTTTTTATGTGTTTATCCATGAGGTTAAAAATGAAACATTAGGTCAGCCAAAAAATTCACAAGTATGTTCTTGTACTTATTTTCGACTTTTGAAAATTGAAGAAATATGGACTTATTTTAAATTTCAAAGAGTTTAAAATGTTATGGATTTTAAAACCAAATTTTAGTTAAATTCGTAAAAAAAATGCTAACCATTTAGTTTCTAAAACCAACTATGGGCGAAAATGTCTAATTTAGTTTTCTACATCATTTTTCCTTTTCCCACTTGCACTTATTCTTCGTTCACATCCCCGTATGCTTCTTTATTCTTCTCTTCATTTGCTTCTCTACTCTCCAAATTTTCACCAACAAATTTTCCTTTTGCCTTTCCTCTTCAACTCCCATCATGTGGCAATCTTGTTGAAAGTTACTTTTTCATTCAACCTAAAACTGGAAACAACAAAATTTCATTTAGTTGTACATAATAGAGGAATCAAAATCCAAAAGAAATTAGTCAATGACTACTAGCTCATATGGTAAGATCTCTAGATTATTGATTTAGAGATCTTGATTTAATCCTCCAAGACACACGAAAATGAGTGATCTGCTTAAATCAAGTATCAATCTTGCTATCAAAAAATCCAAAAGGGATTTCATGGAAAACATTAAAATTACTATTTTTGAATTTAGGATCTCACATATGAAGGAGCTTAGTATTATTAGAATACAAGTGAAAGTTTAGGGTAGAAAAAACTATATTATTAATTAGATTAACTCAACAAAATAAGAAGTATGTTTTTTTAAAAAAATTTGAAAAGCTATTCAGCATTCAAAAGAGTATAGATAGAATTTGCATATATTAGCTTGGTTAATATTAGTAATTAAAACATGTCTAGTGCGAATCCGTGCTATGCACACGGAGTTCATCATATAATTTATGTTTAGTGCATTTTAAGATTATTTTTTTCTTTGGTTATACGAATGTGAGAACATATGTTCATGGATAATAAATTTTTTAGAAAAAATTTTATTGAACACTATATGTAAATATTTATTGGTAAATACTTTTAGTAATCTCAAAGCGCACAAAATGTAACTTCATATTTTTAGAGTAAAATGACTTATGCAACAAATGATAATATCACTATAAGTTATTTCTAACTTCGCAAGCATTGAATTGCTAAGAATGCCAATTAATTTTCAAAAATAATTGACATAAGTTGAATATGGTTTTATTCTATGTTTAACATATAAATTTAATTATACATTTAGTTTGTAGTTAATAGTGTTCTAAAATTAGAATAGAGAAACTATGCTCAAACTGAAATAGTGTTTCAAATTTGGTTCAAATAAACAACACTCCAACATTTGCATTATTATACTTTTTGACACTACGCGATAATAATTAGTAAAATATTACAATAACATTGGAAAGCAATATTTTTTAATATATATATATATAGTATAATATAATATGATATGCAAATTATACATCGCATACATCATTTAGCTAAAAAATTTAAAAAAAACAAAATAATCTTTCCATTTATCTAATATTCACGCAAATATAAATATAAAACAATGTATTGATAATCATAATTCAAAGATATCACTATAACGAAAATTCCCTGTAACACACATATAAATACTTTAGGCGATATCTCATTGAAGATAATAACTACATTAAAAATGTTAGGAACCCCAGTCAACGATGGGAAGTATTATTTATATGTGTGTGTGTACATACATGCATGTATGTATATGTGTGTGTAAGTATGTACATGCATCCATGCATGTATGTGTGCGTATGTAGATACATAAATGTATGTCTGTATATGTGTGGTGTGTGTGTGTGTGTCTTTTTATGCATGTATGTACATACATGTGTGCAATGTGTATGTGTGTGTGTTTTTATGTATGTACATATATATGTACGCATGTGTATGTATATGTATATATGAACGAAAACTATTAAAATATTAGTATCATTATTATTAGAATATATATATATAAGTTAATATAGATGGCTATATTATAATGCATAACCAAGTTTTTTTCCAAAATATGTACTTGCATTTGCATAGAAGCAACAAATGTTGAAATGAAAGTTAGCAAAATAACATGTAGAAATAACTATAGTTGACTAGTTTTATTGTGAACTAAAACCAGTATAAACAACGATTTATAAAATTTACTCTTTTCCACGAAAAACAGAGATAAAACTTGCATTCCAAATATGTACATTAAATATCTTCATTTTTTCTTGAATATTCTTTAAAACAATCAACTGAATGGAAACATCAGGTATACCTCTCTTCCTTTAGTAAACTAACATTTTTGTATGTCTTTTTGCAATGTTGGTACCACTTTTGGTTCCAACATTTTTTTGTGCTTTCACAAAGAAGAGCTAGATTTGACAACCTAAAGCTTGGATCTGAATTTTGGAGGAGATGAAGAGTTCTAACACTATATCTATGATTAGAGGAAGTCAACTAGAGCATGGAGACAACAAGGAGGTGTCCTCAAGTTCTAATCAATCCATTTACGTGACCAAGGAGGAGATGGAGAGAATGATGAAAGAGATAAAAGACGGAATAATGGCTCGACAATAGAAAATGTTAGATGGATTCTTTAGAATGATGGATCAAAAAAGAACAGCCAGAGCAGCTGAATTCAAAACCAAAGACTTGGAACTAATGTAGGAGCATCTGGAGTTAAAGTAGAGCAAACTGGAGTAACGCCCCCATGACTAAAACTGATCAGTACCGACCTGAATCATGTCGGTACCGAGATGAATTTACTTGGAAACAATGTTAGTTTAAACTTAGGGCAAGCTGGATTATTCGGAGAAAATGATGCTAGAACTAGAAACACAAACTAGAACGTGAATGCACAAAAACCAGAGGAGTATGTGCCAGAGTTTCCCAGTAGAAACGAGAGGCGGAACATAGCTAGATGAAACACCCCACCTCTATACTCATACTATCCAAGAGTATTACAGAATAATACAGAGAATGAGACTAAGGGGCACAAACATGAATATTCCCTTCGACTTACACTGGTACATATTCAAACATCATATAAATAACTCACATATACGTACACCGTATCGGTACAAAGCAATAAATATGTGTACCTCTAGGACAAAACAATACATAATATACAGTACATTACTGAGAACGCAGAGTCGGAATCGCAGTGAAAACATATAATACAATAATGTCGCAAAGGTATCAACTACCTCAATATAAAATGATGAAGAATCAATATATGACTTGGTGTAAAATATATACAGGGAATCGGTGTCACACTAATACCATGCAATAATCCTAATATGTCTCCTCTAAGCCCACTAAAACACAAGTCGATCATGTCGTCTTGTATCTTAAATGTCTCGAACTGACCCAAGTATTACATAAATAACAAACGGGTTAGACTATGTCTAATCAAGAACCTATAGTATTGTAACATACTATAAATAAAGGGTAATAATATGATAACACTACCAAAGATACTCAATCATCGGATGACATGTCAATAAATATATGACTATGGAAACGTGTGTATGAATACAATTATAATACCATAAATAACCATCAAATCATCTCATCACACTAATAACTCAATACCATATAAAGTAACCAGTTCTGATATCAAAAGATGTCATCACCCATATAGAAACACACCAAATTAGAAATCACGAAATCAACAGAAATGGTGAATCGTATATATTCAGAAATCACCCTCTAAATCTCGAAATATTAATAAATGAGATATCACTAAGTATATTTAGGCTAGCACGAAGTATATATCTCTCAATCTCGATAAAATGGCATCATCAATACATATAAAATAGGACATAATAGGTTTCATATCAATGTGAATGGTAATATGAGAATCCACTATACATAAAATGATTATCTTAGGTATAATCTCATCTTCTCATATAGAAGCTATTAGAATATACGGTGAAGGGGAATAAGTGTACGAAGACATGTAGTCACAAGTAAAGCCTTATATATAACAAAATATGCGTCATCTAACCCATATCTATAATAAAGTGAGGTGTATCAATCATATATGCCAAACTACTAATCCTTTAGTACCAGAAGGAAGACTGATAGTACTAAGCAAGCTCCAGAGACACTAAGTCTCTACAGCCTTGGTTATCTCTATAGTTATAATGACACGTATCCACTGATGTTCTCATTAACGCGAGGGATCTTAAGTCATGACACTACCTTGCCCTATAGATAACAGACTGCTGGTCTAGGTGGCATAGGGACTAACGCACGCATAGGGATAACATGAAGCTATATAAATATAGAGTTATGAATCTAGGGTGTGACCCCTCGATCAGGCCGATAAGATAGATTCTAGCGAACTGGTCCTTTCCAACACACATAATAGGGGTGCATCATAATATTGGCATATAGAACCAATACATGTAAACATGAAGTCTTGGTCATCGTAAGGCACAGAGTCATACTCGCTTAACATAGGCAAAAAGCCATACTCATCACTACATGTATCACCTCACACCATCTACTCTATCCCCATCACGCGAGCATCTACTTACAATGAATAACTGAATAAATATTACAATAACATCCTATACCACTGCGTTATACTTAAACATTTATTCACTACTTATAAACTACTCTCATCGCTTCATTATTCTATATAATGAGTCCAAAGAATAACCGAAATATTACCGAGAGTCCCATACAGACGGTATTATAACATCATTTATTCAAATTTCTCATCACATAAAATAAAATAAAATCATATTAAGGATGTCATCACCGTATCATCTTAAATCATATCGAATCCATATTAATGGTGATTCACTCATATTATCCAAAAGAAATCACTTAAAAGATATATCAAATATAAAGTATGTTTAATTAACTATTTCGTCAAGTATAATTAAATAATTCTAATTTTATATTCTATTTTAAGTAAAAACTTATACAAATCTTGTATAAATAAAATTTACTCTTAACAACTCAAATAAAGCTTTCATTGTTATAAATTGCTTCCAAAATTCTAATTCCAATATTATCTCGCAGTAAATCAATTACAACATCTCACTAATATTAACATAGATGAAATCATCCAGCGAAGGATAACAAACTTTTTAAATGTATTTTAATTTCTAAATAAATTTAAATTATTAAATGTATGAAAATGTATAACAAAACACTAATTAAATTTGTTAGTTACAAAATTTACCTTTAAATACTATTAAATTCACTTTGTTTATTTATTAAACTTAAAATAATATCAACATTTATATTATATATATATACACACATAGCATATAGATATTAGAGTTTAGGTATATATATATATATATTTACTTTAGTTTAATTTATATTTCATATACATGCAATTATATATTTTCAAAATTAAGTATATGTAACAAATACTTAAACAAACACAGACAAGGCTATACACACATGCAAAACTCTCACACACGGCACTACACCCATATTCACACACTAACCTAAACATCCCCTACAACAGCAAACACAAACACATATCACATACACATGTATTAAACAACAACACTTACACAAACATAGTAACTCTAACACAAACTTAGCAGCGTACCCAAAAATGCAACATCATGCACACATACTCACACAAACACTGCCATGCACAACACAACCACACATAAATTTAATCACACACCTAAACACATCAACATACATGCACAAGATCACATAGAACACACACGCTCAAGGCACAACAACTCCACCGTTCCACCGGTCGGACCTTGCCTGGAGCAAATACACTCCAGGCTGTGCATTCCAATGTCCACTTCGACCTAATCCTAATGCTAAACCTACTCTAGTCTTTTCTAATTTGATGCAATTATCATATGTATCCATAGTAGCAATCAATTCAGCAATACACACACACGTACATGAGAGTGTAAGTGTTTAGATATAGATTTTGTAACGATCTGCCTTTCTTACTATTAAAGGCGACACTTCATACATTCATCGTATTCATATGTCAATCATTTAGTCATCCGAAAGATAAGTCATAAGGGGTGAAAGAAAGAAAGACAGAACAAAATCTCAAAAAATGTGGCGGTAACATATAATATATAAATCAGATCTTTATAAAAGAAAGAACTTTAATATACATACAATATCAGAGTACACTAATCTACTATCTGCTTGGACAGTTATAATAACATGCCTTTACAATTGCTGATATATACAACAATAATAAACAACGAAAAATAAAAGAAAATATGGAAGTATGTCTTGGACCTCCAGCTCGTTTGCTGAGCTCTAAAGCATCTAAAGCTAATTTGAAAACATGCTCGGTCTGACTCGAGCATTATAAGAAAACAACACCCGGGTCAGTTTGGTAAAACCAACGTGAGAAAAACTCAAAACAAATCAAACCATGTTGATTTCTGTATTTGAAAATCTTTTCAAAATAAAGGTATCTCGTAAGGTCACACTGTAGATAAACACGAATGGGTTCTTAACTTACGATAACCAAACTATTTTTATTATAAAATCCAGTGATATTATAATAATGTCTAAGGTTTTAAGAGAAATATATCAAGTAGCTGTGATGTTTGTACATCACAACAATAATATGTATAAAATCAAAAAACGAAGGCACGCATTGGAGAATGGATTTCCAACAATGGCAAGGTAAGGGACTACCTTCCAAATTTTGTACACCATTAGATAAATGTATAGTGAGATTGAAAAGATTTCGACCACGGCATGACAAGACCGGCCTACCCCTTACTGGATAGTACCAAATATGATCACCCCTAGGTTGTGATCAACAACCAAAATCGGCCCCAAAGCATACATAATCATAGATACCGAATCTAGAATAAGGCGATGATCATATGCTAATGGGAGCGATCCACATAGCCTTGCGGCATACCCTGTTTTTCCATTCCCTGGGTGTCAGGCTTTGAGAAGCCATGTTTACCTTTTCCTCATAGCTGACCATCTTGGAATGCTAATACTGCTTTCCATGCAGAAATGCAATGCCGGAATTCATCCATACAAGTTATTCTAGAATCGAACAAACATTCAACATTTACTGCATTCCATTTTGGAATCACCCTCATGAAGAATAATATAGCTCCATGACATACTTCATAAGATCCATCACAAACATTTTTATTTTGGAGTGGTTCGAATGAATCATACTTATCCAAAACCGGTGTCTCCCAACTAAGCGGCGATTCCCGGCTAACTTAATTCTGATTATTCAGAAGCATGCAATTCGAGTCCTCACCGGGAAACTCAATTATATACCACATACTTCTTGAGTTAAATTAAGTCAAGATTTGATGGTCGGTTATTTAACTATCAAATGCACAATCAAACAAATCCAAAGATTTAATTTTCCTATAGCAACAACTAAGCCTCATTTAAATAAATCTTTCATTTATTAAATCTCATTTTGGAATATTTATTAAAATATCCATATACTTATCCTACTAGCATAAGTATATTCACAAAACACTTGTGAAAGATTTCTTATTTCAAAATCATATTAAAAGGGTCAAAACAAATGTTATTTAAATTAGAGATAAGAATAACCCCAAACACCTTTCCTTCAATGTTAAGCATGGAACAAATGTTCACACTGCCATAATTAAGAAGGTTAGTTAAAGGAACCCCATCTCCAATTCTTTTATAAATTTCTTTAATAAATCTTTTGAATAAATAATTTCCATTTATGAAATCTTCTTTGCTTAAATTTTAAATCCATTTATAATACTTTTTTATAAATATCCAAAAATCATTTATAAAACTCTTTTATAAATATCCAAAGTCATTTATAAAACTTCTTCTATAAATCTTTCTTTATAACACCTTTATAAAAATGTTTTAATAAAATATTATTTACTCACTATCATTTGTAAATTTCCTTTAAATAAATCCTTTAAAAAATAAGATCCCTTTCGTAAACAAAATATTAATTCCTTAATAAAATAATTGGAAAACTTACAAAATTATTTGTAACCCTTAACCACCCATTGATAGGATTTAAGTTAATTTAAACCATAACTTTTACAATTTGGAAAGAGACTTTGCGACCACAATGGTGCTGAACCAAGTTACCATTTATTTAAATTTGTCTTTCAAGTCACTTAATAGTTATTTACATAAGCCAACATGTATGTAAATACGATTCATAACCAAATCAAGGAATAACATGTCAGTATAAACCAACATGCAAATACATGTCCAAATAACATAATAGTAGGATAATAATTTGTCCTGCTAAGAAGATGTCCACACAATTTATTAAGTTTAGTATAGCAGGATAGGGATTGATTCTGCTAAGAGATGTCCAATAATCTACTTAATTAAGGTATAACAAAATGGGGATTCATTCTGCTAACAATGTCAAAGTTTAGTATAACATATTCACATTTGTATGGTTACTTAATGGTATCAACAAGATAATCTTTTGTGTTTAAAACTATTCTTTGTAAAAGAAAGTTGTCTTTAACAAATTAATCCTTGGAAAACAAAGTAATTAAGAACTTAAACCTCTTTTTAAATCATTAATTACAAGTTAAATCCTTTTTAAAACATAATTAAATATTAATTAAGTCTTAACTTAACTTAATTATTAATTAAGAAATAATTAACCTTTAATGAATAATTTGTTTATAAATTAAACGCTTGATTAATTTATAATTAAAATAATTAAACACTTGCTTAATAATTAATTAATAATTAACCCTATACTTAATTAATAATTAATTAAAAATAAATCACATAATTAATTCATAATTAATTTAAAAATTAATCTTACTTAATCAAAGATTAATTAAAACTAATCTCACTTTTAAAGGATAATTAATTAGTAATTAATCTCCCCTTAATTATAATCAATAACCTTGCTTAATACTCAATTAATTATTATTTAGCAAAGTTAATTAATAAATTAATAATTAATTAATAAATCCTTAACTAAATTCTTAAAATTAAGTTTTATAAAACATTTCCCAAATATTTTAAGTATTAAAACTTAACTTGCAAAAAGTGGACTTTTAACGAAACCGCATCCACAACGACTATGGTTATTGATGTCATAACTAAAAAAATTGTTTCTTAGCTTTTTTGAAATCTTACCCTTTAGAAAACTTACTTTTACAAGCATATAAGTATTTTGAAAAGCGAAAACAAAGTTTGAACTTGAAAATGTTTTTGATTTTAAAACCAATAATCTTAGTTTTTGCACAAAGGATTTCATGTTGCTTAAACTGGTAAAGATGTTAACTTTCTTAGCATATCACTACATATTCATGTCTATAACATACATAAACGCATCACAACCACATACATAAGGAAAATCTAAGCTTTACAGCATTCACATTCACTTTAAGACTTCCTTTTCAAGTTTAACTTAATAGCACATACAAGCATACATACATATATCCAAATCACACAAATAATTCATCAAATCAACCAATATTTCACACATATACAACAAAATAAAGATTAATATTTTCTAAAAAATGTGAGTTTTTACTCACCAAAAGCCTCGTGAGGTTTGGGCACGGCCAAGGTGTAGTAGGGGAAGTATGGGCTTGGTTTTAGGTGGAGGAAGGGTTTAGGAGAAGAAATGAGAGATTTAAAGTGATTTAGGGATTAAAATGGAGGGAAGAAAAGATTTTTGAATTTATAAAAATTGTTGGAAGCCATTATAAGTTTATTTGAAAGCTTTAGGAAGGAGATAACTTTTGAAAAACTTTGAGAAAATGAATTGGAATGAGAGAGGGAAAATCTGAAGTTGTTTTGTATAAAATGGGATTTCAAAATTACCTTAATACCCTGGACTATACCCTCCACAAACTTCATGCCACATCATCAGTCACCCTTTCCCTACCTTGTCATACACATTAATACAAAGGGAAGCCCTCATATCTAATAGGTAATACCCTAATGTGTACTCAAGATGTGATGTTATGTAATTTTCCAATTTTTCTTTTAATTTCTTTTTATGAAAATGGCCACTTCTCTCTTTTCTTAAATTACACTTATTATTTCCACCTTCTATACGCTTACTTAAATCCTTATTAATTTTCTAAGTGTGTGGTTAAATATATTAAGGTGTATTACGACCTTTTAACAACTTTTAGATGATCAAAATTTATGATTTTCGAGAAAGCTTTTCAGTCACATTTCCTAATCCCCTTTTAATTAATTATTTTTGTAAATTAAATTCTATCAATAGTTAAATTAGAAGAGGGGCATTATGATTATTAAATCCATTAATTTGAATATTTAAAATTAATCAAATATTCTCAAATCAAAGTGATAAAATTCCGGATTGTTACAGATTTATGAGATTAAACTCACTTGAGCATCACGTCTTATTCTTCCTCTTCTTTCCTACCTTAGCACATGCACACACACAACACTCTCTCTCCTCAACGTAACCCGAAGACCTCTTTGCCATAGATGAATACAAGTATAGGGATACACATATCTAAATTTGGAGATTTATCATAATTTATTTTTAATTTTCAAAGAATAAAGGTGTCATAGATGAATACAAGCCCTCTTTGCCATAGATGAATACATATTATTTTATTGTTTCAGGTGGAAGATGAAAAATGGTGTGGTGAAGTGCACATGAGTAAAAATAATGAAGAGACAAGAAAAATTGGGATTTTTAGTACTTTGGTTTTAAGATCTTGGGCTTATGAATATTAGGCTTGGGATAAAATATTTTTATTTTTAGTATATTATTATTATTTCTTTTACTTTTAAAACTAAATTCTATTTAATTTAAATAACCCTGAATTCCCATTTAAAATCACTTCTTTATCAAACTAATACCATATTCCCATTCCATCACTTCTATAAATTACTATTTTCACATTTTTAACTTATTTAAATTCAGTTATTTATTCTTACAATTTAAATCCTTGTATTTAATAACTTCAAAACCAATATGTTAAATAAATCTCGAAATTATATTATAATTAGTTAAATCACTATTATAAACTACAATTAATTATTGCTTAAAAAAGGGGCTGTTACACTAGAAGGCGGATCAAAATGCAGATGTGCAACAAGAGGAGTATGTACTGGAGCTTCCATGTAGGAACGGAGGGCTAAATGCAACTATCGACCGAAGGCTTCTATCAGATGACAACAACTAAATAGTTAAGATGGTCAGAAGGATAGTGAGAGATGGACTCCAAGACCAGAGTTTGGAGGACGTAAACAGGAATCCATTTACCCATAACATCTGGTATACAAGGAATCCTCCCAATTTCAAGCTTCCGGTGTTGAAAATGTAAGATGAAAAAACAGGTCCAATAATTTATCTAATGAGGTACATCTAACATATGGAGGTGTTGGGTGCTTTTGAGGAGGTGATGGGACGACACTTCCTATTATATTTAACAGCTTAGTAGCAATATGGTTCAAACAGCTGGAGAACGAGTCCATAAACATGTGGACTGAGTTAGTGAATAAGTTCATGAGATAGTTCAAGGTTCATATTTCATGACTAAAGAATGTGATAACACTATCAAGCATGAAGCAAGGCCAACGAAACCCTTAGGATTTACTGAACTAGGTTTAATGTGGCAGTTGTTGCAGTTCATAAGCCAGATCCATTGGTGATTCTGATGGTGGAAGTTTCAGGAGTTGCAAGTAAGAATGACTTTAAAATTACTTTGGAAAGGAATCCACCAATGGATCTTATGGTGTTCTATCATGAGGTAGAGAGGTACTTACAACAGGAGGTCGCTGAGCCTGAGAACGCTGAAGTAAATGCTGTGAAAAAAGGAGGACCATCTAGAGCATGATATGGTGGAGATAAAGGAATGAGAAAAGCTGAGGACGACTATGGAGGATCAAAACGATGAAGGAGGGAATCAAAATTATCTTCTTACACTAACATAAGGTAAACTTCGAAGAGGATTTACTTAGATACAAGGGACAGACCCCCTATCGGAAACTAGCTAAGAAAGAGCCAATGTGTCGGGAGAAAAGATCCGGAAGATTTTGCATTTCTTATTAGATGGATGGACATGAAATAAACAAGTGCGGACACCTTCACGATTTGACATAAGAGTTGGTTCGAAGTAACCTACTGCAATAGTACTTAAGGAACCAACCTGTAATGGTGCAGTCGGAGCAACCACCGTCTACAACGAATGCACTGAGACACGACCAAGGATTCGGGTCAAGATTGGTAATCCCAAGATCTGGACGGGCGGGAGTCAGGTTTATTTCTCATGTTTTACATTCCACTTTGAATAGATAAGACAATAATAACCTCAGACTACTTACACGTGTACAAGACCTCAATTGGTCTTTATGCATGCTCTGAGATGGATGTGTGAGATGAATTTTAGGATGTTTGCTTGACTGCTTTGATTTAAATATTTGATTTTGAAAACCACTTGAACGTGATGACTAATATTGATTGAACATGCCAGAGAGATGGGGCAATGACCATAATGTGCATATTCCTTTGCCAGAGAGCATGTTGATGGACTTGTACAGGAAAGTAAGTCCCTTTGTTGGAAAGTAAGCATATGGACTAGCTTGGACGTTGAGTCCCCTTGTCAAAGAGTGAGTGGATGTACAGTAAATAAATCAATCACAGATATAGAGTAATATAACAATAAGCAACAGAATAGATAAATAGTAATTCATGAAGCTACTATATAAACATCAGAGTTTAAAACAAAATACAACAGGAATCTCAAATACAAAGTAGTCTCAAATACAAAGGTAACTACAAGACTGAATAGAAATAACTGGAAACAACTGAAAACTGTATAGATAGATCTTAAACAAAGCTCCAATCTCCAAAGGTGGGTCGCAAATGCTGTGACACTCAGTCTGACCCGAGCATAAAGCAAAACATGAAACACGAAACACTCGAGTCAGGATTAACATTCTTATATTTATAAATTTAACTCAAGTGAAATGTCAACTGAAATACAAGTAACTTAGAGGATAGTTGGGGTTTCCATCCTCTAAGGATCCGTGGAACTATCTACTATGTAGTAATATACGCTATTATAATATGCCTATAGTAAAGTAAAAGTATTAAAATAGCGTTAAGGCGTTACCCATATCCCCTTTAACACATTTTATATATTCCCGTAGTCTATACAATGCCGTACACTCCACCAAACCGGTGGTTTACCCAAAGGACACCACATAGGTACGGTACAAAACAAACTCATAGAAGGCGTGATATGGCATGCGACAAGGCACTCGAGGCAATGCCAGAGTAGATATTCCAATTGCACTCCCGGACTGGTGGTAACGCATAGCAGCTACTACCACCCACCTCGTGACACACTCCAAAATAAAAGGTGCACCCAATCAAATCAAAAAAGCAATAGAATGGTATTGAAGAAATGTGTCCGATAGGGGGAATGACCCCACTTGGCCCGTTATAGCTCCTGTTTTAGCCACATCAAGCTGACTCACGGGAGTCAGGGCTACGTAAATACCATATAGAATCGTCACCAAACCATCCTACTTCGTTCTGGAATCTCCACCACGTACACGGTTGTTAAAGTGGTTTTCGGTATTGGTAGAGGGTATGACAATATCTGATCCCGGTCTCTTTAACAACCAAACGCTTATTTCACACCGTGTTCATTTCATTTCAAATAGTTCAAAATATCTTATTCATTTCAAAACCATATCAATTTTGATATCATTATTCACTTTAAAAAAATATTCATTCCCAAAATCGTAACACTTTCGAAACTATAACACTTTCGAAATCATAACACTTACGAAATCATAACACTTTCGAAATCATAACACTTTCGAAATCATAACACTTTTGAAACCATAACACTTCCAACCTAAACAGCTTAGATATTGAAAATAGTATATATATTAAAATAGTTTATATATTAAAAGAATTTATATGATAAAATAGTTTATATATATTAAAATACTTTATGTAATAAAATAATTTCCTCCAATTCCACAAATCGATTCAAATCAGCTTAGATTCCAAAATTCAATTTTAAATCAATCCCTGTTCAACACTTTCAATTTAAAAGGTTAAAGATTCAATCCAAATTCCCAATAAACCATTTCGATTTTTATCGATTTCAAATCCAAGTTTTGAACTATCATTTCAATTCCAATAAGATTCAAGGTTTAATTATTCAAACAATTTCAATATAAGTTTCATTTATGTTTCAACATTTAACGTTAATTTTATTCAAATTGGAAAATATTCACTTAATCATTTTAATAACAATTAAATTAAATCTCAATTTATATATTTAAATTAATATTAAATATTCAGTCTTAATTTTATTTAAAGTTGAGAATATTCATTTAATCACGTTTTATTAAATCAAGTTATAAGTCCTATCTTTCAAAACTTCAAAAATCAATAAGTTTAAATCAATGCTTCTTTAAATTCAATTATAAACCAATTTAAATTCCAAGTCAACATTAATTTATCTTCCCAACCTCTATTATTAAAGTAAAAAATCCATTTTTAAAATATTAATATAAATTTAAATAAATACTTAAACATATTATGAACCAATTAAGTTAAATTGTTATTAAATTAAATCTTATTATTAAATGCATTTTGTATTAAATCTATTTTTATATTATTTTTTTATAATAAAATTATAAGAAAAATGTAAAAAATTTATTTTTAAAACTAACTTATAATTTAAAATTTCCAAAACATATAATTTAAAAATCTAATTTTGCAAAATATAATATCTTTTTATTATATTTAAAAATCAATATTTAATAAAATCCATATATTTCCTTCCAAAACTATAAAATTCATTTTTCAAAATAGACCAACGGTGTCCGTATATAATTCTCTATCCTATGGTCAAGTGATACGGATATTTATCATTTCAATCCGCAATTTAATCATTTACGGGTATATATCATTTCAACCCGCAATCCCAAAATTCAAAATCAATGAAAATCGCTTGGGTTTATCATTTCAACCCATAATGATTTTCCCCTAATCTACAAGATTGTTCAGGTATGTATCATCTCAACCCATAGGGATTTCTAAACTAACAGGGAACTTGCAGAGTGAGAACAAATATGATGATAATATAATATTTCAACAACAGGCATGTATCATCAGTGATAAATTAAATAAAATATATACAACATGATATGGTGTAATATATCATAGGTGAACAATTGCAGATAATGGCATATCATATTTAACAATTAAATAACTAGCACTTTAAATTTAACAGCATATTTCAATTGTCGTTTCAAGTGAAATCAAATTTACTAACTATAAGAATGTTAATCGTGAGTGATTGCTCACCTTTCGAGGCTAGAGAATAACGATGGTGAAGAAGATGACACGGACACGCACACGGATACGGGCATAAGCAAAGCAAATCAAAAACTGCTGAGATTTCCATGCAGTGACAAACAAAACAACAACTGGGCATCGACGAAGCGAGCAAGCGAACCACTTGAATTCGGTGGGAGCCAAATATACACATATTTAAAATTTATGTATACCATATTTTAAAACTAATATCCAAACACATCTTTATACTTATAATTCAAAAATCAATGTTCATAAAATCCATACATTTCTTTCAAGTTCTTCAAATACATATTAAACATTAACATTAACATAAGTAACCACACACACACACACACACACAGATATATATATATATATACACACTTCCCAAAATATTAATATTAACATAAATGTAACATATTATATAAATATATATATATATATATATATATGTCTCAAAATATTAACAAAACATATTTTATATAAAATTAGACATTTCAGAATATCAACATCTGTTAAACATATATATATATTGAAATCAATGTATATGTAAATTGTAGAGAAATCAATAGATAACATCAGTATATACAACTTATAGACCTATATATACAAATATATATATATATAGACTTAGATAGGTAACAACAGAATACAAAATTTATAACTTATATATAATTCAACGGTTCTTATAAAATCTATATAAACTTATAATTTGAAAAATATATATATCACTATTTTTTTTTCTTTTTTTTCTACAATCAAATATATATACATTATATTTAAATATCAATGCTTAAAACCCAATATGTATAACCTAAATCGGATAGTCACCAATATACATAAAACTGCAAATAATATACAATCCAAGAAATCAAAACAGCTTAAACATATTATTTTGTAAACAATAAAACTGTGAACATAAACTGTAAACAGTAAGTTTGCAATATATATATATATATATATATATATATATATTATAAGGTACCCCTTAATATATACTTAAACAATATCATATACCACATACGAAAACAGCATCTACAGTTTATATATCTATATAATAAAATCCCTTGGTTTGAACAAAATAGATAAAGAAGGGTTGGATTTATTAAAGACAAAGATATCATACGGCTCTCATTCGACCATGTCATCAAAGATTAAATGTTTATACACTCCGTCGATTCAATGTAAGTTTACTGTAAATAGCCTTTGATTTCGCTCTGAAACGTCCCACTACTCCACTCACCATAATCATTTCTGTTATTTCATTTTCAAAGGGTTTTAAACACACTACTACCGTGTCGACTATTGATAATTTTCGACCAGTTTTCATCTGTTAATGGTCTTCACTCTTCGACCACTATTTTAGCAATATAGGTATTTCTCTCCGTTTCATCTGAATATTACATGTTTTCTACTATCGTCGATCTTGATTTAATGTGATATGTTTTAAATTTAATGCTTCCTAAATCGCTATATTTTAGTTGACCACTACTGAAAATTTTGATAATGGATGTTTACAAATTGGAAAGTTCCAATGCTACTGAATTTGTATAGGTTAATGCTGAGGATATTTTTTGGTTTCTATGCACATAAAGTGTTTGAAAAAATGATTCAATTGCTATTCTCCATTGTATGATTCGTGTACTCCTTTGTAACATCAAAGTTCTAAAATGTATTCTTTCCAAGTTCTTCACAGTGAACGGTGTATACAGAATTGTGGGAAAATTATATGCCTAAGAATTTAAATTATAAACTTTTATGACTTCCACAATCATATTACTCCTATTTGTTCACTCTAATTTTTAAGCTTTTGTTTATATTTTACAAGTTACTATTCTTGAGTAATAAACATATACCTAAAAAATTTGACCCGCTACTGTACAAATTTTTTGGTAATTGAAGCAATTTTAGTTTCTGTTCTTGATGACCCAATATGCTTTGACAGTCTTTCCTAATGGTCTAACTTATTTTGTTTTCTTGCTTGATCCACAAATATTTGTTCATATATTAATCATTTGTTGTTAGGAAAATAATGTTGTATAAATCATCAGTGGATAGGATTAAGTAGTTTGTTTGGGTGTGTGTGAAGTCACAAGATGAGTCATTTTCCTACTAGAAGTTATTTCTCCTAATTATATTATTTTTGTGGCTTGCGGGACATTTCAAGCATGGATAGTTGTTTGGGTTATGTAAATCGATTGGACAGTGCTATCCAATCTTTTTTTCTTCTGATGCATAGTTTAGCAATATTTTTCGGGTTAGCTATTTTTTCAATGTATTGTACCCCTCTTATATTATACTTTTGTTCTCTCATTGTATTTTGTTTTTGTTCTAATTCTTTAGTTTCATTACTGTGTAACTTGGTTTAACTTATTTCTTTCTCTAAATGTATGCAGGAAAACCAGTCACAATCAAAGAAATTTGGAAGGCTCATGGCACAGTTGATGGAGCAGATTTAGATGTGTAAGTTACTAATTATACAATACTATAGTTAAGATATTATACAATACCATTCAACATCATATAATTGATGTGCACATGCAAGACTTTTGTGATACACATTCTCTCTTCATTTTATTATATCGGGATCCCATAATATGACTGTACATCCATCTATCTATGGTTCTAATTTTTATTTTATTTATTGGAAGGTGTATAAAGATTCTGAATTAGCATTGCTGGGCATTCAAAATAAATAAATAAATTTGATGTATAGTCTAAACCCATGCTCTGTGCATGTTATACTTAACTAAAACAACTCAACTACGCATAAAAAGGTAATATGATTGTATTTGAAGTATTGACAGTAACTCTTTTAAGCACGAAAAGCAACTCATTTAAGCATAAAAAATTCATGTTTATAATTTGCAGGGTGCAACATGTGTAGCCTAAGGCCGACTAACGGTAAATAAGAGTTTAGTGCATAAAGGGAAAAATATAACCGCGTGATAAGTGAAACTAAGGCAATTATAAGAGTTAAATTGTTACAGTTAATAAATTTAATGCTTGCACTAAATTAGTTTGATTCCTACTATCAATGTGCTCATCGGTTTTCATTAACAAAATTATAATCATGTGTCAGATATATCATACTCAACATTATCATTATATACCAGAATTCCTTAATCCGAGAACTAATATGGTATCTTAGATTAGTAAAAATCTACCTATTAGTTTATTATTATGTATCACATTGTGAATGATGAGCTGTTTGAGTTGTATATTTTGTACTTCCATAAAAAACAAAAGCTGACTTTAAGTCCATATTTTGGATTAATTAAACACATGTTTTTTTTATTTCTTCTCTACGAAAGTGTGCGTATATAAACTTGAATTTAGTTTTATTTATACGCTTATACCAACTCACTTATATAGAATTCACATTCCAAATTAGGGCCTATGCTTCATTTTTCTAATATATAAGTTATACAATATAACTTAGTTCCTTTATCTGATTCAGTTCCTCCTCTACACTCCACTAGCCCATTATTTTTATAAATATCACATGATTTACGTTGGAAACCCACCACAGATTCATTCCTATTTCTTTCATCTTTAATCTTCAAATCAAAGGTATTTCTTTCACCTTTAATGGTCGATCTACTTATATAACTAATTTCTCTTTTCCTCTTTTATGCAAATTTCTATTCTTTAATGCTATCATTTTTTGATTTTCTTGCTGTTTTTCAAACTGATTTTGAAATTTAAAACATAGTTTACTCCCTATTTCTATCAACTCTTTGTTTAATGTTAATGGTTTTGTTTATAATTTTGTTTTATGTTCAAATTTGTATGTGGATGTATTGTTTATAACAATGTCTGAAACAGTAATCCAAGTGATTGTAAAAAGCATGACATGTCATTTTAGATGTTTCAGGAAGAGAAGTGGAAGAATTATGGCTGGATCAGATGGTGGCGCATTGTGCAGTGATGGTGTGGGAAACTATAGAGAAGTACACAACTAATGAGTGTATATAAGCTGCATGGATGTACCAATAGTTGTGAAGGGGTGGTGATGTTGGGGTAATAGGTCAGGAATCAATATGAGACCGATTGTATAATACAGCATCCGTTTCCAGTTTTAGTTCTGCTAACACTATTAAATTAATTAACATTTGGTTTGTGTAGTATTCAAATTTTTATCTATGTATGTTCTTATTCTAATGTTTATAAATGCATGTTTCTTTACTTATTTATTTACTCATTTTTATAGTTTTGGTAAGTAATTCATTTGATAACTTAATCTTCCTCAATGCTATTTTGTTTGATTCCACTTTTTTATACGTGCTCCGTTAATCGATAGCTAGATTGGTGAAATATTTTGTCAGTATTACTTAACCATTTTAGTTAGTAGTTTATTCAATTCGGTAATTTTTAGCATGCAATCATTTCAAACATTTAAATAGTATGTTTTAAATGAATTGTCAAATTTTGTAAGGTCATAACACTGAATCTCAGAGTTTGTTCTTTACTAAGCAGATGGAACATTTGAACGGGGTACTTGAGCAGAGAAGTTGGTTAAAAAGGGTATGTGTTTGGTTGAAAGAGAAAGTAGGTTGAACGAGGTATAATTATAAAAGGATATATGTATGATGGCCCGTTTGGTTATGGACGCACCAAAATCCTCCGCTTCCCACAACGGGCCAGTTGGTGGAAATGGTCCATTACAGCGTCGGACGTGTCAGACGCGCTATGAACAGAAGCAGAGCAGCAAATTGTGCCGAACGTACCATAACCCACTCACGAAATTCAGAAATCATTACTATTTTAAAAGAAAAGAATGAGCATAAAGTTGGAAGAAACAAATATTTTGTACTATAACAATAGATTATGCACATATGTACTTCCAAACTTATACATATTGTGCATAATGAATTTAAAAAATGATGCTGGAATGATACCTTTATTGATGTAGATCTCTCTTACATTAGAAATCCATCACAAAGAGATACCTTCATTGATGTAGAAGGTTTTCAAATCGTGCAAAATTGAAAAAGGGCTGCTTATAATCGTCAGAAATCTATTCAGGAGGAGCCACTGGCTGACGTTAACAAAAGCAAGGGGAATTTGAGAAAAGAAGGGATTCAAGATCCCAAATCCCTCAAAACATTACACCTAATAGAAGAGAAACAGCAGAGAGTATTAGAAAGCCAGCTACCATCTCACTAAATAGAGATTAAGGGCAGAAAACATGGGCAAATATTGTTGTCGGGCAATAAGAAAATCAAAAAACCGATGACTGCAATTTGGAATTCATCCCCTCCTTCAAAATCAGTGATAAAAAAAATAGGCGTTATCAAAGAGGAAATCTGTAAAAGAACCAAAGGAGTAGAAAAATGTAGTTTTTGCTTATGTTGTTGGTGCCAAACCTTATTTTGCATATTTTAAAGCATATATTCAAAGTGTATGGAAACCAGTAGGGAAGTTTGAGTGTATTCCAGAGAAAACAGTTTTTTCTTGATTAATTTCAAAGAGTCATCGGATTGTGAAAGAATCCTCAAAAGCAACCCTTATTTCTATGATGGAAGACTCATTATAATGAAAAGGACGGATGAGATTTAATTACACAAAAGATATCAGATGGTTGTTAATTTTCCACTTAATCAAATAGCTAAGTCTCTGTTGTTGTCTACTCATGTCGTTACCTATCCCACTAATTTATGTCTTTCTTCAGTTTACACCGTGAACTCCACGTTTAATAACTTACCCACCACCCTTCCAACTACGCTTCACGTACAAGCAGTTACATTTCCATTCTCTATTTATAACTAATATCGACCTAATATTTATAGTTGAAATATAAAGTATTTCTCTTTCTCCCACTTCTTCTTTAAATCAAAGTGTGCAATATATATTCTACTCTTTTGCTTAAACAAGATCCATTCCACATGCAATTAAAATTCGTGGATAGGATCGTCTACTAGACAATAGACGCTTAGTATGAATTCATGCCTAAATTTGCTTTTTAATTGGAATGGAAACTTCAAGATACCCCTGCCAGAGATAGTTGCACTGCTAGAAGACAATCAAAGATGAACTTGAACCTTCTAATTTCACATTATGTGGACTCTTAGATTATGGTGGTGATAGTTATTCCATCTTTGGTTGTAAGATATTATCATCCTTGCCTGAGATGCTCCAAGTTGATTGTTGAGTTGAGATGATGAGCTGTAGTTTTCAAAATATGTTTATCTGATTGCAACTGCAGATGATTTCATGCTAGCTTAAAGTAAGAATATGATATTGTGCTTTGCCTCTGTTTGTTAATGGGTTTCTGATGTTGTTTGCTAAAGATTGTATAATGATATGATGTGCTTTAGAAAACAATAGTATAGTAACTGAGTAATAATGTCCTTATCCATGCACATTCTCCTTCTTTTCTTAAATGAATAAAGACGATAAGGAAAGAAATAAATGAGCATACTGACCATATAAGTAACATATTGACCTTTGTTTTTCTTTTCACTTACTATTTTTGGTGTTTAGTCATTTTACTTAAACTATGTGTGCAGATACATAAATTGTTTGTACAAATGTGTGGTTTATTCTTATGTTCCATTTACTTTGGTACCAAGTCTTTTTATCTCGATTGATTTCATGATGATTAATTTACTTTATGAATAGTGGCCCCACCAAAGCTTTTGAACTAAATTATATATGCACTTAAATTAGTTAACCATGGCTAATTTACATTATCCGTAGGTGCCTCCTTTTCTAATATGCTACAGTATCATATTCTCTTCCTTTTAGGTTTTACTGCTTTATTACTTCAACAGTTTTAATGTTTCAAATTGTTAAAATGGTAATTGATTAATTGTTGATTTGATTTTAGTAAATTAATTGGAGTGTAATAGTATTTATATCGCATACATGTTTTATTGTGAGTTTACATGTGTCAACTGAATTTATTCATTTACATATAACAATGATTATAATGATTTTGATATATTTCACTGTGCATATTGATTTATAGGCAAAAACGACTTCAACAATCAAGGATTTAGGGCTTTTTAACTGATGCATCTTTTGGCATAATCAAGGGCTTTCATCACACTTTTTATTACATATTTTTTAAACTTACACCCGTGCAACATATAATAACATAAAGTATAGGAAAATCAAATTCGCATCCGTGCCATCGGCACGGGCTCTCTACTAGTATACAATAAGAAGTAGAAGTATATATATCTTTGAATTTTCCTTTTAAGATGCAAGCTATCATATAAGCTATCATATGTACTCAAATATATATATATATATATGTATATATATATATATTTATGCTAATATATAAACAAATATCTTAACTTATATATACAAGGACTGTTAAAAGGGAAGGCACGGCAAGGAATATGGGTGACTGACCAGGCAAAGGCAATAGGGAGGAGGGTGGCGATCGGAGGAAGGGAGTTACGTGCTGCTGCCTGGTGGGTTATGGGTGAGCCGAGACTGGACTATGAACCGTGGTGGTGGGAAGCGGAGGGTGTGGCTAATGGTGGATGACGAGGCCGTGGAGAGGGTGAGATGCTATCAGGGCGACGACTGCGTGGTTGCTCGGGTTTGGAGGAAGAGAGATGAAGGGCAGAGGTTTGATGGGTGGAGAGGGATGGTGTGGTACGGCCGGCTGCCGGGGTGAGACAGGCTTGGACGTGTGTTTCAGTGCTTCGGTGGATGGTGACAGGCTAAGGATGGTGGCGGGTTTGGAGACTCGGCCGTGGGAGAGATGGCTATGGTGGTGAGACACGTGGAGATGAGGGGGAGGAAGGGTGGAGAGGTGTTGAGCACAAGCAGGAATGGGTTAGAGAAAAAAAATTGCAATAGGGAAGAAGACGTGTTGTCTGACATAAACAACTTGCTATATTGTTTATATTAATATAATTTCAAACCAGTTAGAAAAATGAGGAGGCAAATAAAATAAATGAATCACAACAGAAAACGAAACGAATGGGGAGAAAGGACCAATGAATATAAAATAAACCATGGGAAAAGCAAAAGACAGCTGTTGAATTCAGGAAATAATAATTGCTAGTGGCTGAAAGCTTTCTAATGTAGGGCAATGAAAGGACAAAGGAAAACAAAAGGGTTCAAAACGGGTACCGATATGGTTACCGTTTTTTTGTAGATTTCGCTGTGTACTAGACTCCGAAACATACTAATGAATATACTATGGAGATCAGCATGACAAGATGAAGAGAATGGTACACAGATATCAGCGATACGACTATTCTATCAAAAGTCGATATCCGTTGACAAACTGCTGCTAATTTGTTGAAAATAAAATAAACGATGATAGAGAAGTCCAAATTTGACAAAACGAAATATGACGTCTCACTCAAAAGATGATAATCATTTTTATTATGCAAAAATATTCAGACTTCGAAAACATTTTATTTTCATCAAATTAACTGAATTTAAATTGAAATTAAATTACACAACAAAATAAACTTTCATATTTTCCAACGAAAATTTTACCAGTTGCTATGTTAAAATAGACGTATACCAAATATCAATTTTTTTTATTTCCAAATCCAATTATTTTAAAATGTCACAAAAATTCGGTTAATTACGTTATTAAAACTGTTAAAATTTACGGGTCATTACAGATCCTTTTGAAATCATTCAAGTTGAACATATGATCTTAAAATACTATTTATTGGCTTACTTCGAATGAAATAACTTCATCGAAATATTGTACCCCACAAACTATGACTGTTCACCATATAACATTTATATGCGAAACTACATGGATCAAATATCCATAGTCTTGAATTGCATTTAGAGTTCAAAAACTCATAAAATACAATACACGATCTAAACCAAATAAGCATATAAATGACTAACTTACGAATGTATTAAGTAGTTGAAATTAGGCACTTACATGGGTATAGAAACATTATATAACATGCAGTTAGAATTATTAGTAAGTATATATTATATTTCTATTTGTCAACTTTCAATTCAGTTTGTTTGTATATGTTAATTGACAAACGATTTATCAATCATATTAAATGCACAAATTTATCATTGTAGATAATTATAACATTATATAGCATATGTTCTTACAATATTAGAAAGGTTAAATGTTACCATTTCATTTTTCTAATAAGGCACCCACTAGTCTTTTATGTTTCTCCAAACCCTAAGATCAAACATAGAAGTCTTACAACTTCACTATTGGGTGTTAGGACTCGTTTGTTTTGGTATTCTGACCTTGAGTTTGTTCAACAAATCATAGCTCCACAAACGATAGATAACTCCTTATTAGTTGTATCACATACAACTCCTAACCCATTTTTCCTTGTTCTAATCTCATTTCAACCTTGAGTTTGCTCAACAAATCGAAAAAGATTATTCACTCATACCTACCATATCGTGATGGCCTAAGTATAGTATATGTACCTTGAGTTTTCTCAACAAATACATATAGTTATCTTACCTCATCTATTCAATATATTAATAATACTACGCATAACATCCCTAGCTTGAGTTTGCTCAACAACTAAGGTGTATATAAGTAATTTATTAATATATATATGGTAGAGGACAACATTATATTGAAGATTCATAATCTTCAATATATATATTGAGTGATATCGACTTATAGAATAATATATTTCTTATGAAATACCCCAGCGATTCAAGTGTCAAACACAACATAAATCACGGTATATCTACATTTACATATGTATTTATTTCTCAAGTTTATTTGGGTTTCTTTAATGTTCCACATTTAGTTTATACACATATCATATAAGTTTTATTGTTATATAACTTTTATATTTCATATTACTTATATGATAGTCTTACATATAATATATCATTAATTAAATCTTATCTAATTAATTTTAATCAATTAACTCTTTAATTAATTTTAAATTAGTATTCCAATATAACTTTTACATTGGACATATCTACTATAACATTTATAGTGTATACTATAACCTTTATACTGTAACACACATATATCATATATATGTGTATTTTATTTAATTAATTAACCTTTAATTAATTTATTCAATTGCCAATTTTTATTAAAATTTATTAATTTCAAAATTTATCTTGTATACATACATGTATACTTATGTTATCTTAAACATTTTAAAATAACATAACATATATCAACATATGTAATACATGAATATATGCATTAACTAATTAACATATTTAATTAATTAATTTTATTAATCTTATCGTTTCAAACATTTTGGAAATATCATTAATTTAATTAAAATATATGCATTAACTAATTAACATATATGCATATATTTTAAATTTATTATATAAATATTTTCAAACATTTTGGAAATATCATTATCTTTTCAAACATTTTGAAAACTTATGTAGTATTATAATTTTTATAATAAAAATGTTTTATTTTAAATTTAACTATTAAATTAAAAAAATTTAACATTAATTTTAAAAACGATTTTGAAAATTAGCCCAAGGCCCAAATTAAGTTGGGCCTTTTCTATCAGGGGCAACCTTTGGGCTCACTTCACCTTTCGGGCCAGGCCGGTAACCAGGTAGGACAGAGTACTTGATTACCCAATTCCAATCCTAGACATTACCTTTCTAGACACCGTACTAAGTGGGCAAGCTTAATTAGTTAGCCCTAATATGACTAATTTAGATCGTATAGGCTATTGGTGCTTTGATACCATTGTTGGAAGTGGACCAGCCTGCAGCGGAAGTTATGGGTGAATTTCAAATTTTTTTACCCTATTGGATCTTTATTGGGCCTATGAAGTCTTACTGAATTAGAAAATTTCTAAAATTCATTTAAATAAAATCATTTATTTTATTTAAATTCAAACATATTAAGATATGAAATTAATTTTCTTTGATTTAGTTTATACATAAATGTATCATATACATATATGTGTGAGTGCATATGTAACATAATAATCTGTGAAAGGTATAATATGCCCATATGTAGATGTTAGGATTTACATCGCAACAGACATATTAGCTCATTTTTTATGTCATGTATGTTGTTCAAATATGTGCAAGTATATGTGTTACAAAATACACACACACATGCACACACACACACACATATGTATGTATAATATATTATATATAATATATGAACATAAAACATTATATATAGATAAATATATATATATAGAAAGAGAGAGAACAATTATTAAAAATTACTTATAATTCAAAATTAACTTAGTTTTGCAAACATAATAATTTTATTATTTTAATTTGTATATATTATGAATAAAATAATGTTTTCATCCATAAATAATTAACATAAAATAATCTATTGATGAAAATTCAAATTTTATAATTTTTGAAAATCTAGGAACATAAAATAGAGCTTAGGCAAAATTTGGAGATTTCTCAAAGTTGAAATATATTTTTTTAAAACAAATACATTGATTTCGGCACTAATTATTAATATAAAGTAATATATTATTAAAAATTCAAAATTCAAAATTTCAAAAATTCTATGATCATGAATGAAAGGTTACAAAATTTTTTAAAGAATTTTTCAATTAAACTATTATTTTTAATAAATCATAAACAGTTTTTCGAAATAATATTAATTATTAAAAATAATAAAATTTATTGAAAAATTCCTAACTTTTTTCTATATGTTTTTGAAATGATATAATATTTTTAAAAATATAAAATTGAATTTTTAATCTAATAATTGTTTTATATATAATAAACAATTCAAAAATTCAATAAATGTTAATTTCAAACTATGAATATCTATATGATAATTAATTTTCGAATTTGTAAATTCATATTATATATAAATAAGTGTATTAAAATTTTGAAATCATATATATATATCTTATATATGCATATATGCTATTATGAGAGAGAAATATACACTAATATATATATGAATTTATTAATAAATATATATAAAACAATTATTAATGACAAAAATTGATTTTGTACAGTAAACAACATTTGTCTATACATAAATCAAATAGTATAACAAGAAAATTATATGCATAACCAAACTGATTTGTGACAACTACATCTACTTACAAAATCTCACCTAACAAAACATATAGTAGCAATATATTTAAACAGATATGAAATTGCTTATTATAGGATCATAGAATATAATTTAATTACTGTAATATGAACTAAAATTACCAATTTAATGACGCCTTTGAATCCACGTTGAAGCAATGACTTCCCTTCCTTTTACTATTCTTGATTCGTCAAATTGCAAGTCCAGATTCCCCAACCTCTAACTATCGAATAGTATTATTTTAATTTGAAATATATTTGAGAATTTTGGAGTGGATTGAGAGCTATGTTTTGATCAGCAATGTAGAAGGTATTGGCGGCCAAAAGAGGTTAGTAATTATTTTTTAGATATATATATATACATATATATAGGGTTGTATTAGAGAGAAACGAGGAAAACCTTTTTACTCATTCTCACTTGATCTCAACCCATTATCTCCAAGCCAATTCTCTATGTTCTAGCCACCCCTAGATCTTCCCAAGACAGAAATTTTGCAGCCCTAATGATGGGCCTTAAACCCATCTAAGCCCAAGCCAAAATACTATGCAATTAAATCTAATTTAATTGCTTGTCGATATTGTATATCGATCGATATATTTATAACTGTTATAAATATATATAACATTATTTATTTCTCAAATCATATTTAAATTTTATAATTAATATTTCATAAATATTAATTAATTTAATTAATTTATAGCAATTATAAACTAATTAAATCATTCAGTCTTAAGGGAATTCATCATTTCGGCTGTGTAACTCTTGGGTGTAAATTTGGTCAGCGATTAACATCGAACTATTCTAATGTTAACGTTCACACGTCACTTAGCAGGTAGTGTGACATTATGGCCAAATTTATCACTTACTCATTTTCGGTAAAATCCAATTTTAGTTTAATAAGCGTTACCCGGTTGTGACATTTGTTTACACCAATTCTCTTCGTCAAAACTATATCACTTTGGACTTATGGAATTTGGTAATGGTCAAAATTACAACCTCATCCACATTAAACTTTATAGTCCAAATACAAAGTCCTTGGTTCAATAATAACAACTATTATTAAGCGAAATGAAATGGCCAGAGACTTCGACTTTGAGTTGACTGTGATACTAACCGCATATAACCGAGGAGACGAATCCTCTCTTGAATAGTGCTTCACTTCCAATACTTCTACTCGACCCAACTATAGTCACTTGATGAACGTCATGCCATGATTTGGCTATAATCAAAGCGGAGCTTTCATATTGAAGATCCACAGTATTCTCAAGTCGAGAGAACTGTGTAAATCAGTCACATCGATATTTTCTGTTTGACCTTAGTTATATTAACCAACAGAAAACTATCGAGTGAGTCGTTCCATAGTTATCCAATAACTATTAGTACATAACCCCTAGGTGCCCCCAGCAGTCATGAGTAATATGTTGCCCAACATTTGGAGATCGTTACGTACTCCAGTCTCAATGGATACATCGATATCCAGTCTCGATGCATCTTGACTAGGAACATTTAAAATAGTATATTTGTTTCGTTGTGATAAATTGCTCACGGTTACAACACTTTGTAACTACTATCACAAAATATACCATTTATGGATTTTTCTATTAAATGTACTTTTAATTAAGTTAATTAATTAATATAATCACATTATATCAAGTATATAATAGAAAGAAAATACCTTTTATTTCGAACAAGATTGGTCAACGAGTTAGATATATGTAACAAATTACATAATTGCCCCTATGGCATACCCCTAACTCTATCACTGCCTAGTATAACAATATATATAATGACCTACCTAATAAAAAAAAATAACATAATGGTTCTCATTTAACTTATATTTCATGCAGATGGTTGCCATTGGACCAAAATATGGTTGAATCGGATTATGCCTTGCAGATGTTTGCCATTGGACCAGCATGTGGTCGAATTAGGTTATGCCATGCAGATGGTAGCCATTGGACCAAAATCTGGTCGAATCAGGTTAGGCTATTGGAGGTTAGGTAGTTACTAAAGTAACCTTCTCTTCACCTATAAATACCCAAGTCTGTATCCCATTTTAATTCGTTCATAAACTAAAGAAATAAACCAAATACCCTCTTCATCTTCAAGACAACCAAGGTTTCTATTTGCTTCAAAAAATCAGAAAGATTTAAAGTTTAGGTGGTGAGTATAACTTATTATGTGAGTATAATCACTTTATTTTAATTATTTTACACTGAGTTAATTGTTCTTTGATTTAAAGGAATTACGATATTGATTCAACTTTTAAGTTACTTTAGTTGATTATAATTCCCTAGCTTAAACGACTTTATTTATAACTAAAGAAAAGTACTTGTTTGAAATTGAAGATTAGAAATAAGTTTATGGAGTTAGTTTTTAAAAAGACTTTACTTTAAACAAGGGATTTCTTTGTCTACGCCATTAAGTAACATAAAAAAATATAATAAGTAGTTCAAAAATGTTGACATGTTTATGGAAAGTAAGTCATCTTATATTCTGCACTACAAGACGATGTTTAAACTTTCCTCTATCTACGAGATCTAGAAACAGAGTGCTCAAGGCAAGGCTTTGATATGCAAATAATGCTCTAGCTCTAAATTACCTGGTTTCGATTCTAGGCGAGGAATAGAGAAGTCGAGATGTTGAGAACGTGATAAGTAAAAGAGGGTCAATTTTTATAAATAGTTCATGATTAATTAAGTATATGAAAGGTACTTCATCTTATACTTGACACTAAATTTCATGGGATGTAAGCCCATTTCTATCTGTGAGAATTAAGAATGTTGTCGAGTCAAGTTTTGAGAAGTAATAATACCCCAAATTATTTGGCTTCATTGTTAATCGAGGGATAGAAAGGGGTTAAAATTGAAAATTGGTGGTAAGTGTATGATGTCCAATTTTCCTTATGCAAACTATATACTTACATTAGATAGTGGTTTGACCACAATCGATAATTTTACCTTTTTGACTTAGGAATTATATGAAAGCTTCACAGTTTCATACAGTTTGAGATTCCCTTAGGAGAACTCATTATGGTGAAATGTCTCTCGCTTTAAGGGCAGATATTCAAGATCTCCTTTGGACTCTTATATAATCCCCTTACTTTTGAAAGAACTGGGATTAAGTCAACTGGGATCTACCGATTGTTGGTTCGAAGAGAACGGTCTTGGATAAGCATGAGTTATCCGAACACCACTTCGAACCAGCATAAGCATTCAAATTGGAGATATCTTGAAGATGATGGAATTGAAGAAGGAGTTCTTTGAAGTGCAAGGGCTACTTGATACTAATCCTAAGGATGTAATAGAAGTAGAGCCTTTGGTTTGTTCATATCCCGAATAACTTGTATAGATGAATGCTAGCATTGCATTATTGCTTGGAAGGCAGTGTTAGCATTCCAAGATGGGTTTGCCAAAAATGGTAATCATTGCCTCAGGCCTCAAACCCAAAAATGACTAAAACAAGGAATGTACTTTTGGGCTATGTGGCTGGCTACCATTAGGGTATGATCATCCCTAATCTAGATTGATATTATTTTTGGATGTATGCTTCAGGCCTAGTATGGTTATTGATTGCAACCGAGGGATGATTATATTCGGCACTATCTAGAAAGGGGTAGGCCGGTCCTGATTTACAGGGGGTTCATATGAGGCCTTCAGTACATTTTTTTCTAGAGGTGTACTGTGACAGGCGGTACCCCAATAGCTTTGTCATTATATCGAATCCATTTTACAATACGTGCCTTATAGACTTAGTTGTATACCAAATATGTTGTTGAATGTAATTAATTTAACCATTTTGGCTATGATTAAATATTTATTTAAACCCTAGACATTATTATAATATCATTAGATTTTATATTTGAAATGGTTTGGTTATCGTAAGGTAAAAACCATCCGTGTTTATATGTGGGAAGGTCTTATGAGATCTTTTTATTTTAAAGGGTTTATACCTGTAAAAAAGCATATGATTTAAGTTTACTCACACCAGACCCATGTGTGACTCAGAGTTTTTCTTTCTTTCCCTTAAACTCTTAGTACTTTAATTTTGAGTAGCCAAGTAGTCCAGGCTCTTACAAATGCATTTTGGAGGAGCATGAAGCAAAAGGCTTCGCCATTATCTATTTATTTTCACTATCATTTGTATGTAGTTATTATCGACATAGTGGGGTAAGCAGTTATAACTGTCCTTGGTTGAAGTTAGTACTTGTTGTAACTCGAATGTTTAATTTTGGGAGTGACCATATGTACTATCTTATGTTCTATTATATATGATTTCCTTGCATTGTGAGATTATACGTTTCTTTCTTCTTGTCTTTCTTTTCTTTTACCCCAACGGTTTGTCTTTCGGATGCCTGTATGATCGGCACACAAATACCATGGATGTATTAAGTGTTTTCTTTGGGTGTAAGAAAAGGGAGATCATTACACATCGTATCAAAGCTTAGATTCAGCGAACACCTAGGCCTTTGCTGAGGTCAACTCATTAGAGATAGGGTTAGTAATACCCAAGAAGGAGTTTAGTCTATGAGAGTGCATATTTGTAATTTTTATCCGATTATACATATATATGTGTGTAAGAGTTATTTTAATGAACATTTACATGTTTGATTTAATACCCTTTTCCCTAAGTTAATCTCGTCTATGTATTCTGAAATCTTATTATATTCAAGTAGTAAGAAATGAATACATGAGGAAGATGAGGAAGGGGAATTGGCAGTACTACGACCACCAATGGTCAAGATCGAAATGCTGGAAGGGTAGGAGTGGTAGAAGAAGTGGCGCCTTTGCAAACCTGAGTTAGTGTTGCATCCCTATGCAAAGACTATACCAATTTGGGTAGGAAGCCATTCAAAGGCATAGAATCTATTATCGAAGTTCAAGCTTGACTTCGTTCTTATGAGAAGATCTTTAAGGGATTTGGTATTTCTGACGGGAAAAAGCACTTCCTGTCATCTTGGCAACTGCAGAAGGGAGCTTCAACATGGTGGAATTCAGTTACAGTGAATGTCCTAAAGGAAGGATTTTCTTATGCAAGATTCAAAGAAGTATTTGAAGATCGGTATATGCCTACAACAAGTAAGACCCATCTTTACATAAGTTTTCTGGATCTTAAGCAAGGGGAAATGATTGTAGCTGAGTATGAGGCTAAATTCAATGAGTTGTCACACTTCAGACCGGGACTTATTAAGACTCCTCTCAAAAGGAATGAAGTGTTTATAGTCAGAATGAGGGAAGAATTTCATGAGAAGGTGACTGCACACTTGAAGGGATCTTTTGTAGACCTCATGGATATTTCTTTGTGTTATGAAGTCCATAATAAGAAGAAGACAGCAGCAACACCAAGCAACAATCTGAACAAAAGGAAGTTCAACCGGTAAGGAAAGAAGCAGTGGGGAGGAAAGCCCATAGGAAGGGCTCAAGAGAATAAGTAAAAGGATGTTGATTGTCATGAGTGTAAGAAGAAGGGACATATTGCAAGGTTCTGTAAGAATCCCAAAGTTCAAAAGCAGCAAAGATGACCTATTTCTACAATCTTTCAAAAGACACTGTGCATTAATTCCCACTAACTAGGGCATGTGGTAAAGTATTGCCCTCTATTGCAAAAGGGCCAGCAACTCAACGTTTACGCCATCAATAATGAACCGTCGACATCGGAGGATGTGAATGGGAAAAGAGTTCTTGAAGGTACTTTATAAATTTATGGCATTTTAGTGAGAATATTATTTGATACCGAGGATCCCATCCCACAGTTTTATTTCTAAGAGACTGGTTGATAGATTGAAACATTCTCCAAGGATTGTAGAAACCCTATTTGTGTATCTAACCCTATAGGTGGTGCAGCTAATATGTGTATGAGTTGTGAAATGTAAGAGTTACGTACCTTAACCACCATTTTTCATGTGACACGTTTGTTCTGGATTTTAGTGGATTTGATGTTTTAATTAGTATGGATTGGCTATCGAAGTATAGAGTTGTTCTTGACTGCATCAAGAGGACGATAGCGTTGAAGAATGAAACGTGGAGGGTAGTTGAGGTGTTGTGTGAAGAGCCTAGCAAATTACTGGGTAGTTTCCTATATGCACTTGATTTGTCCTAAAAAGAGTTAAGGTCGATATTAATTGTTAAGGACTTCCTAGATGTTTTTGAAGAAGTAAACAGCCTACCTTCACATCGGGAGATCGAGTATCATATTAACTTAATTCTCGATTAGAAACCTGTTATTCATCCTATTTGTAAGATGGATCTGTGAGAGAAGTTGGAGTTAAGAAATCGGATATATGATTTGCTAAGAAAGGGACTGATTAGGCCAAGTCGCTCAAGTTAGGGGGCAACTATAGTCTTTGTTGCAAAATCAGATGGTTCCTTAAGGCTTTGTGTTGACTCTTGTGATCTAAATAAGCAAACGATTCAGAACAAGTACCATCTACCGCATATAAACAACTTGTTTGACCAACTTCATGGTGCCTGGTTAGTCTCACAGATGGATCATGCAACGAGATTCCATCAATAAGAATAGTAGAAGATAGTATGCCCTTAACATCATTCAGAGGTCCGGGTTGTTTCTACGAGTGGTTGGTTATGCCTTTTGGGCTAACCAATGCACCCGCCTATTTTGTCTATCTTATGAATCGAGTCTTTAGAGATGCGCAAAATAAATCTGTGTTGGTCTTCATAAATGATATTCTTATTTATTCCAATGCCAAGGAGGAACACAAACGCTATCTAGAAATTGTGTTGGCAACATTCAGGAGGCATATTTTAAAAGCTAACCTTTCTAAATGCTATTTTTGGGAATCAGAAGCAAGTTTCCTCGGACATGTTGTGTCGGGGGATGGTATTTCGATTGATCCAGAGAAGATAGTAGCTGTTCAAGATTGGAAGACACAGTAGACTCCAATGGAGGTCCGAAGCTTCTTAGGCTTGGTGGGATATTATAGGAGATTTATTCATGACTTCTTTAAAATCTCCTCGCATCCAACAAAGTTGACAAGAAGGATGATAAGTTTATATGGACTTTGAAATGTGAAGAAGCATTCAATGGGTTAAAGAAGATGTTAACCAGCGCTCCCGTCCTAACTATCTTGGATGGAGGTGAAGGGTTAATAGTATATATGGATGCTTATGGCGCAGGGTTTGGTGCGGTATTAATGTAGCACAAAAGGGTTATCGCTTATGCTAGTAGGCAAGTGAAGTTTCATGAGCGTAATTATGCGACACGTGACTTAGAATTATTAGCCATTGTGTTTGCATTAAAAATGTGGATGCATTACTTACTGGATGAGAATCATTCTAATCATTTTTGGCTTATTTTAATAACCTTTAAGGGATCCTAGTAATTAAAATTCCTTCTTTAAATATATGAAAAGTTCGAGCTCTTTATGGATCACTAATTCTTGAAATATCTTTTCATGTAGTAGGACTCGAACATGGGACAACAACGTTGGTTAACATTTCTTGCGACATATGCCCTTAGTATTTTATATACTTCCGGAAAAGCCAACATAGTAGCTGATGCGCTAAGTAGGAGGCATGCAGTTTTGGCACATCTAGAATTTACTCCAACTCTCTTCTATAGAATTACATGCATGCAAAGAGAAGATAGTTGTTGAATGAAAATCATCAAGGATATAGGCGATGGACATTGTTCAATATTTGAGATTGATCACCATGGGATATTGTGGATGAATGGCAGGATATATGTGTCGAATGTCGATGGTATTAGGAAAAAAATATTAGCAGAATGCCATCAATCCAAACTAATTATCCATCTCAGTGTTACGAAGATGAATATGAAACTAGTATTTTGGTGGAAGAGAATTATTTCTATTTATGTTAGCAGGTGTGCAAATTGCCAACAAATAAAAAGTGACCATCAAAAGACTACTGGACTACTACAACCACTCGAGATTCCGAGTTGGAAATGGGTGCAGGTGTCGATGGACTTTATAGACGGTTTGCCTAGGTCAAAAAGGGTAACGAAGGCATTTGGATTATTATTGATCGACTAACCAAAAGTGCGCATTTTATTCCAGTGAATCCAACTAGGACCCTAGCAAGCTTGGCAGATAATTTCAAGAAGGAATTATTCAGTTTCATGGAGTTTCTAGTAGCATTGTAAGTGACCGGGATCCAATTTTTACTAGTCAGTTGTGGGAAGCATTGCAAGCAGCTTTAGGAACAAGCTGAGTTTAAGCACGACCTATCATCCTAAAATTGATTGTCAGACAGAGAGAGTGAACCGAGTTTTGGAGGATCTTTTGAGAGCCTTTATATTTGATTCAGAGGGTCATGAGAGGATCAACTTCATTTAGTTGAGTTCTCTTATAATAACAGTTACCAAGCGAGTACTGACATGACATCTTATGAAGCTTGTTATGGTCGGCCATGCAAATCACCATCGTGTTGGGTTGAAAATGGAGATCGATTAGTTCTTAGTTCCGATATGATTCATGAAACCATAGAAAAGGTAGCTGTGATTAGAACGAAGATGAAGGAAGCACCAGATTAAAGAAGAGCTATGTCGATCAGAAGCATAAAGACTTGGAATTCTCAGTCGAGGACTTTTTTTTTGCGAAGGTTTCTCCGAAGAGAGGAGTTGTATGGTTTGGGAGAGTAAGAAAATTGGCACCTCGGTATGTTGGACCTTTTCATATTCTTGAGTGGATTGGACCACTTGCCTATCGAGTTGAGTTACAAGAGAGATTTTCGGGCGTATGCAATGATTTCCATATATCTCATTTGAGGAAATACATGCACGATCCGACACTAATTATTGAGCCAACTATTCAAGAAGACTCAGAAGTGGAGTCGAACTTGACCATTATAAGGCATCCTATTTGCATTGTGGATCTTGACATAAAATAATTACGTAATAAGTTCGTGAGGTTGGTCAATATTTAGTGGAGCGATAATGCTATGGGAATTTGAGGATAGCATGAGAAAGGCTTATCCCGTTGCTGATAGATGAATAGTTTGCATATATTGTATCGATAGTACTCACCATCTATTGTGTAGTCACTTATCTTCTAACTGTTTTATATGTGATTTAATCATATATGATATATGTTCTTTTTGGGTTATCTTCTTTAAGTGTTAAATTTTGAGGCAAAATTCTTTTAAGGGTGAAGAATGTAACGGCCCGTAATTTAGTCCCTTTAAATATGAGTATATGACTTATTTTTAAATGATTGAATAATGGATTTTATAACTCAAATAAAATTTAGATAAAATATCTCAAGTGGGTTCTTTACGGATGTAAAATATTAGTTTAAAAGCGGTTCAAGTTATAAGGCGGTTAAGGGTACCGATTTAATTAAGAATAAAAAGAAAAATTGAACTTTATGCCCTTTGGTTGGACCATACTTTTGAAACAAATCCTTGAATAATAAAACAAATGAGAATTATTACTTCTTAGGAATTAATAAAAAAAATCTGCCTAATAAAAAAAATAGTGTAATGACTTGCCTAATAAAACAATATAATATAATGACTATCTAATAAAATAAAATATCATAATGATTCTCATTTAACTTATATTATATGCGGATGATTGCCATTGGACCAAAATGTGGTCGAATCAGATTATGCCATGCAGATGGTTCGCGTTAAGCCAAAATGTGGTCAAATTAGATTATACCATGCGGATGGTTGCCATTGGACCAAAATGTGGTCGAATTAGGTTACGCCTTATGGATGGTTGCCATTGGACCAAAATCTGGTTGAATCACGTTAGGCTATAAGAGGTTAGGTAATTGCTAAAGTACCCTTCTCTTCATCTATAAATAACTAGGTCCATATGTAATGACCTGAAAATTTCAACGTTTAAAATGGAATATTTAAATTAAATATTCAAAATTGGTTCGAGTTTAATGAATAGTAAGAAAAACAATTTTTGGTAAAATGACTTGCTTTTTAACGATGTATTTATTTTATGATGTTATAGGATTTTTCCATAATTTTTAATTTGAAAAATATTTAAATTATCGTTTGACATATTTCACAGCAAACATTGTTTGTTTTGACAATAAAAACACAGAATAAGATAATTATTGTATATTATTATTATTTTTGTGATCATGTCACATTTTTGTGCACGGTCATATATTTATTCCTGTTGTTCGTGGTCCATATGCGAACGAGATATTGTAAAACCGAGTACTGCAAATCTTCTTTTCAAAACCTTTTCAAATCAAATCAAAATTTCAAATTTTTCAACAAACCTTAATTATGATTTGATCTTGATTTGAAGGGTTACCTTGAATTGTGAATTTGGTTTAATATTATTTAGAAGTTATAACTTGTTTTGGTTATAAGAGCATAAGCATCATTTTCACTTCACTTCTCAACATCAGCACTCATTCTCCTCTCCTCCTTATTTTTCCACTTCCTGTACTAAAGAAACAACTCCTTCTTCTAACATTCTAAATTCAACATCTCAAAATCTATTTGCTTTTAGAAAAATGTTCCAACATGAAAAGTGTTTTTTTAAACCTATAATATTTTGTAAAAATAGTAGCTTGAAAATTCATCAAAAATGGTGGTTATTTCACGAAAATAGTAGATGTCTAGAAATGGAGTGAATTCGGCGATCACAAATTGGAGAATGGGGATATGGATGGGTCCGTATGGTCAATATGAGATCTTTAGATGTGGTTTCATGATTTTAGGTGGCTAGAGTTGGCCGTTGGTATTTGTGAACGTTTTTCATTCAACTTTGGTTTTTCGACAAACTAGTGGTCGAGGGGAAAACAATCTTGCTGGTGGGAGCCTTTGGGTCTGGGAGGAGTCGAGGTGGTGATTGATGGCAGCAAATGGACCATGGTAGCGGCGGCAGGCTCACCTAGGGTTTCGGCTGTTGTGTGATTTTGATTTCGACTTCTTAGCTTTGATAGTAAAGGGGAGCACAAATTTGACCCCAAGTTAGCCAAGGGTGCGTGGGTAGGTGGCAGAGCTCCTGGAGGTGGCGGTGGCGACTGTCATAACCTGTGGCGGTGGTGGCATACGAAGAGACGAAGTAGATATTGTGATTTTGAAGCAAGCAATGTACACGATTTAAATTGAAGATGGAGGAACCCTGTAGCAAACGGTCAGGTGTGAAGTGTTGGGACGGCTGGTGTGTTTTTTAGGTGAGATTATTATAAACTAATTGTTTTTAATTTATATAAAATAAGCATGTTAAGTTTGAAAAGCCATATCTTGCTTACTATAAATCCATTAACTAGTTGATTTTTGGATTAGACTCATATTAACGAGTATAACATTATAATATAATTTGTTGATAGTTTGGATGGAGTATAATTTTATGATGCTATAATAGTGATTGATTTTAATTGCGTCGTTTAAATAATAACGTACTTAAATTTAGAATACTTTATTGGTGTTATCTATTTGGCCAAATAAAACATCATTCTGTTAATTAAATTGAATATATTATTTTGGACATCTATTTAGCAGAATAAAACACCATTCTACTATAATTAAATCGTGTAGATTATTGATGGCATCTGTTTATCAAAATAAATCCCAGTTTTGCTATTATGTTAATTTGGACATTTGGTCATATGCCAGTAATTAACATGTGGGTTAATTAATATTCGATTAGTGATGGATTATCCAGTGATTGTAATTGTTGATTTTATTTACATATATGCTTGCTTATGTAAATACCAATGATATGACTTGGAAAGCTGAATTAAAGTAAATGGTAGCTTGACTAAGTACCATTGTGGCCATTGAGCCTCTTTCCAAAATTGAAAAGCTATGGATTTAAAGTAACTTCTATTTCATAAAAATCTGAGGTTAAGTATTTAATTTTTATTAGTAATGTTTAAGTTAATTAACAATTTTATTAACGATGTTTAAGTCATTTAATTATATTATTAATGTTGTTTAAAGATATTTAATTATATTATTAATGAGGTTTAAGTTAGTTAATTATTTTATTAATGATATTTAAAGTTAATTAATTATTTATTTATTAAAGATATTTTAAGTTAATTAAGTATTTAATTAATGGTATTTAAAGTTAGCTAATCAATGTAATTAATGTTGTTTTAAGTTAGTTAATTGATTTAATCATGGTTTAAGTTAATTAATTGATTTAATTAATGATGTTGTAATGTTTATTAATTATCTCATTAATGATGTAACAAAGTTAATTACTTATTTATTTACGATGTTTAAAGGCAATTAATTAATAAAGGGGTTTTTAAATAATAAATAGGTTTTATAGAATGAATTTTACATGATAAAAGATATTTTGTAAGAGAGATTTATAAATGGTATTTTATAAATAAAAGAGAGATGTAAATATGGTAACTTATAAATAAAAGAATGGATTTATAAGTGGCATTTTAATAATAACTAAGTTTTGTGTTGAATATATAAGTTTTATAAAAATGAGTTTTGGATTTTATAAAGGATTTTTATAAAGAAGTTTATAAAGGGAGATTTATAAAAGAGTTTTACTAGTAGAAAAGAGTTTTATAAGTAGAAATGAATTTTATAAAAACATTATAGAGATTTACAAATGAAGTTTTATAAATTAATTTGGAGATTCATAAAAGGATTTGTAGATATAGAATGACTTTTTAAAAAGGGGGAATTTTATAAAAGGGATGAGGTTTAACTTTGATAAATAATCCTTCTTAATTATGGTGATATGCAAGCATTCTTTCCATACTTAACACCAAAGGAAAATGAGGTTTGATTTTGAGTAAGTAATGTTTTAAATGATATTTTTTTGGCCTTTTAAATATGAATTTGGAAAAGAGGGAATCTTCCTTAAGTTTTGTCAATATACTTATATCGTTGAGAAGTATATGGATATAATCTCTAGGTATTGAAAGTATAATGGTCTGTGTAATTATATCGGAGAGATAAGTATATGAATGTTTTTCCAAGTTTTGAAAGAAGTATAAGGGTTTTGTGAATATTTTTTTTGGAAAGGTATTTTAAATCAAATAATTGAAAAGTGGTTTTTTTAATGAAAAATTAATTAAAAGAGGCTTAGCGGATCCCATATGGAATTCAATCTTTGTTTGATTGTTTGTTTATTTGATAGTTAAATAACCGACTACCAAAACTTGGCCAAATATAATTTGGAAATATTTAGGAGAAACATAGGGGTAATTCTAGCACGGTTATCTTCGATAAAGCTATATTATGCATAGAAATCTCATTTTATTCTCCTAGGACAAACAATAAGGAAATCCGTCCACTTAAACGGTTAGGTGGTGATCTCCGCTCATATGTATTGTCTGATTATTTCTAAAAGAAATGGAGTTGAGTTTACCGAAACTATTGACTTGGTTTAGGAGTGACTGGTAAGCGGGTGAGTGTACTTATATAAGATAACTCAAAACCGTAACCACTCCAAAACCATATGCGCGTTCTATGTTTTGGAAGAGGTTTGAGACTGGTTCGAGACAATGGAATCGAAGATGAAATTCTTTGAAGTGCAAGAGCTACTTGCTACTAATCCAAAGGGTGATTCCAAAATGAATGTAGTAGGAGTAGTGCTTTTAGTTTGTTCTTATCTTGAACAACTTGTATGGATGAATGCTAGTATTGCATTTTTTCCTAGAGGACGGTGGTAGCATTCCAAGTTTTAATTGCTAGAAGGAGAAGGTAAAAGCTTAACCTCACCAGCCTCACAACCCAGTAGTGGCTAAAATAGGGGAAGAGCTATGTCATTAGCTACCATCAGAGCATATTCCTCGATCTAGATTCGATTTTATGGATGTTGGTGTGCACACAGGGCGACCGTGGGGCAATGTTTGCAGCCTAGTGCCCGAGGGATGATGTAATCTGGTGGCACAACTCGCTAATTTATCACTTTGATAAATTATATTTATTATTAAATTTATTCAAATAAAAGGTTGATAATACAAATAATATTGTTTTGAGTAATAATAAGTAATAGTAATCTTATTTTGAATAAGTAAGTATTTACAATAATATTTTCCTCGAAATCTAAATCGATAAAATGACTGAATTTTTTTTATTAATAACCAACTCTATAATCGTAAAATGTCATGCACGGAGCTGGATTCATACACTTATTTTATAATTAAACAAGAATATGAAGTAAAATCAATTGATTTGTTTTTGAAAATAAAATGTGTTTATAACATTAGTAGTAATGCCCTTAAATATGATAATTGATTTATTAGATTAAATTGAGATTTAATGATTAAATAGTTATTATAATTATTTAAATAATTATTTTAAATGATGATAATTCATTTTGAATAGTTATAAAGTGATAATAAATCATTTATAATAGTTTTATAAAGATATATATTCTAATTTGAAAATATAAGGAAAAATCAATATCGCTTTACCGGTATAATAGCTAAAGTTGGATCATTTTTAATTCATCTAAAATTATAAGAAAATGTTTTAAAATGTTGTTTACAAATATATGTACGTTAAAGTATAAGTGAAAATGTGACGGGGAATAGGTTCTCCGATCGGCAACGGTTTATCGAACGAAAGTTGTTCGAAATCAATGCAATGTTATTTATATGTGATGCACACATATATAACATACAAATGCACCCACTAACATGCACATGAACATATGTATACATACATATATACTTATACATTTAAAAATACACACATAATACAAAAATCTAACATATTTTAAGTAAGCTTCCTCCTTATGCTTTCATAAGTCAACCTTTGCATACATGAAGTGGATGGAAGTGATGTGCACATGGGGGAGAGGTTTTGGCCATGCATTTTGAAGGAGAAGTGTGTTGGAGACTTGGAGAAGCCTAAAAAAAGTGATTTGTACATGTCTTCTTTTATACTCTTCTTTTTTCCTATAAATACCCTACCCTCTTCTCTTCTTTTTCATTCAACTTCTTCCTTCTTCTTAAGCTCTAAGAGATTTTTTAATGGCTTTCCATGCCTTACAAAATAATGAGCAAAAGTTATGGCAAAATATTAGTAAAATATATACATATAGTATAATATCGATCCACTTTAAAATGAAAACAAATCTCCTCCTTTCCACCGCTCAAACTCACGGCCACCCCTTCCCAAAGTAAGGTCAAGCTCTTCTCCTTCCCTAGCTAGGCTGTAAACACTTCAAAGGCTATGTCTAGCCACTTCAAGGCTTTGAAGCTCGATTTCGTGAAGTTTAATTCAATCGTAGCGGAGTTATAGCCGATTTTATATCAGCTCGAAGGGAAAATGATGTTGAGAACTCCTAAACTACTATATTGTATTTTTGGATGATGATATGATGTTTGCAAATGGATGTTTAATATGCTTTGATCATCAAGTTTGGTTGTCTTCATATGAATGTTGAATATATATGTAATTCACGAATATACACGTCGGTAAGCACAAAGGAAACCACTTTCCTTGAATTAATGAAATGATGTGTATGGAATTGTTAAACTTCTTAAAAATGGTTTAAAATGTATTTGAAATGTTTTACAAACATGTAGAAGTGTTTTGGTGAAGTTTGAAAAGGAATGGAAAATTTTGTTAAAAGTAACAGCATTGCACAACGGCAGTTCATGATTTCGCGCTATAAAAGTCAAATAAGTGTAAAAGTTGGAATATAGCTCAGAATGCTTCAAGATAAGAATTTCCCAAACTACTATATCCATAGTTTTCCAATGAAGAAAGAAAATCGAGATTCCGATAAGTAGATTTTGAAATATGAGTAATTTTTTTTTGAAAAATCCCGATTTTGTAGTTCGGAATCCAAAACTGGATTTCTTTACAAATGATGTTTTAAATTGTTTTAAAATGTGAAATAAATCTTATAAATCTTTTAAAATGTTTTAAAAGTTATTTGAGTAATAAAAATGAATTTGTAGGTAATAAAAAGTCGTTTCGATCAATATAGCTTAAAATGCACTTTCTACGGCACTTTCTATAACTTTTGAATTTTAACTTTGAACTTAACGATTCTTTTGCAAATATTTTATAAATGCTTCAAATGATTTATAAAGTGTTTTGAAGGTTATTTGAAGGATTTATGGAATGAGTAAATGTTTAAATGATTTAGAGTCGATCAAATATGACCGCCTTATATGTGTTAGAGAGATAGTGTTTAGGCTTGAGTTTGGAAAACTAGTTTCCTGCTCTCCCTGGCTATCCAGACTGGCCCGACGGAGGGGATAGTAAATTTTATTTACTTGGATCAAAATTTTCTTAAGAGTAAAGAATAAAGTTTTCCAGCATTAATACGATTTGGATTTTATGGACGATCTTCTTGTACTCGGTGTTAAAGCTCGAAGAGGGAACTTGTAATATTCGTGGAATTTAAAAGGTGATTTCACCATTATTCCATCCATAGTATTTGTTGAATATGGGAATTGATATTGAGTAGAATTAGATCATCTATGTAGATTTTGCTAACTTAATATTTATTGGTTTTTAGATTAACATCCTAGATAACATGGTTTTTAACTAAATAGAATTTCGAGTTTTAAATTAAGAAAACTTTGTTGAGATTTAAATGAAATGATTTTGGGAATATTTCCCTAAGCATAAAAGAAATGATTTCGAATTAGTCCAAGTTTAAAAGGGTTTTAAGTAATCAAGGTTTTGATAAGAGAGGTTTAATGGTTCTGTATATACCAGAAAAAATGTTTTAGAAATATATATCTCCGAAGGAAATTTTTGATAAAAAGAACTCAATCAATTAAATTCCTATTCACAAACGTCTTTTTATTGATGACAGGATTTGAAGGAATCGGGGTCGAATTTGGGGAAATCCCTATTCGGAAACCACTTCGAACCAATGTATGCGTTTGAAAAATGAAGACCCGACATAAAGAATGAAGGTTGAAGACCAAAGATCTTCAAGGTGAAAGAACTGCTTGTTGATAATTCTAGTTAGCTCCCAGATAATAAAGTAGCAGTGGTCCCTTTATTTCTCAAACTCTTTGAGTTGCAAGGACTTCTCGCTAATAATATTAGGGTTGATTCCTAACAGGATGCAGTAGGAGAGTGCTTTCGGTTTCGTTCAATCCCAGAACAAACTTGTATGGATGGATGTCTGAAATTATATTATTGAGATTTCATCATTAACTTTTATAAACGTACATCTGTTTGGTGGCGGAGAAGGCAACTTCTCTTAGCTTAACACCCTTCTCTAAGACGTATGAGCCCAGAGGTTGTATGTTTGTGAAAGTCAATAGAGATCAATGGAATGGCGGTGTGACATTCAAAAAAAGATGATGTGCAAAGTGAAAGGTAATCGTTACATCAAGCCTCACACCCGAAAATGGATGAAACAGGGTAGATGTAGCAAGGCTATGTGGTTCGCAACCATTAGAGTATCATTATCCCCTTCTAGATATATTATTCCTGCTATGACGTTCGGTATGTAAATTAATGTGGTGTATGGTAGTTGAGCGCTCGGATAGGTCAGTAACGACCGAGTTGATGACATATTGGGTACTATCTAAGGAAAGGTAGGTTGGTCTTGTGTTGATAGAGGTGCATTTGTTCTGTTGACCTCGATACATTCCTCTAGAGATGTACTGTCGGAAGGTAGTCCCTTCACCTGGTTATTTGTGTGGAATCCATTCTCCAATAAGTGCCTGTCATTTTGTTTGTAGAGGCTAGTATGCTGGAATATAATAATGGTAACAATTTCGGCTAAGATTAACAAGTTTATTTGCAAATGTTTTCAAAGATATGTCATTAAAAATAATATCAAGTATTTTGAAGTAAAATGTTTTTGTTATCATAAGGAAAAAACTCGTTCCATGTTTATGTGCGGCATGGTATTATGAGATACCTTTTTGTTTTCAAAACGCGTATTCTAAGTTAACACACCAGTCCCATGACTGATCCGGAGTTTATTTCCCCTTTTCCTTAAACTCTGGGTGCCATAATTTTCCCCAGGCAGCCTAGTAGTCAGGTTTAGTTCTAGAAGAAAGCTGGACGGAGCTCGAAGCATGGAGTTAGAAGATTTTTTGAAGATTTTTGTCTATTTCCACCACACTCTTGTACTATAGTATCCGCATTTGTAAGGACATGAACTTATAAACTATCCTTGTTTTTAACTCTAATAAATGTATTTAAATTTCCATTGTAAAGATTATTTGTTGTAACGACCCATATTTTTCGATAATTAAAAATATTAAATTAAGTAAGATTTTGATAACTATTTAATGTAATGATAACTGTTATCCGACCTTTTGGCCCGGCTGCACAAAGGTGATTACGAGGACCAGACCTGACTATTGATGAGAAAGATGGTCATGAGACGACAATAATATGACCAGAGCATGATATCCGAATAGTTATATCCAGCCCAGGGTAAATAAGATCAACGGATAGGTGATACAGTATGTCAAAATGATGAAGGTTAGCTTGGTGGAATAGGTGTCAGCATAGATGTTTGATAAGTTGAAGATCGTATAAGTGAGGTCAACATAGTGTGTTGGGCTGAGCTTTTCTTATGGTGGGCCCAAGTGGCCAAAGGGGTCCAGGCTTAAAGATGTCAGTTAGGCTGAAGGCTACCTTCGTCTATAAATACAGGGACATTGGGCCATTTTTGGGATCTCTCTCTCTTTTTGGAGGAGGGGACTTCATCATCTTCTTCTTCCTACTCCAAATACTCTGCCATGGTTATTTTTCTTATAAACTTATATCAATGGATTCTAGCCAATCCAACAACTCATGTAATTGTAATCAAACGAAGAATGAATGAAATTTGAAATGGACGTAGGTCGAGATTGCCGAACCACTATAAAATCTTTGTGTCTATTTACTTTTATGCTTTGTTCTCTAGATTCCATTAATTCTCTGATGTCCATGAAATTCTACGGGTGTTAGTGACCAATTTTGGTGCTAACATTTTTGTGCTTTCATTGAGAATTGAATTCTCAGCTTGATTGGATCTCATCGTCTACTAGTGGATTTCCATATTCACGAGATAGATCCAACTGTTTACCAACAAACTTCCTATTCTACTCGGATTTGAAAGAGATCTAAAGGAAGCTATTAGCCATGGGATTGGATTCAATGACGTACGCAGTCACACTGGATAGGAGATGTAAAATCCCATAAACATCTCCGAAGCCGTTACACTCATATTTATTTACTATTAATTTAACTTACATAAGATCTTTTAGTTCTGACTCGAGTGTTTTGTCTTTTCATTATGCTCGGGTCAGCCTGAGCATTTCAGTGTTGAAGACCTTATTTCTGGAGACGAAGAAGAAGATTTAGTATATTATTACTATTTATTATATTTATTCCACTACATCATGTTGTTCTGCTGCATTATTTATTTATTCCTACTGTATGTATAACTCTGATCTGTATTGTAAAAGTGTAATCAAATGTTATTTGTAAAACAGCTTCATGAACTGTTTATTAGATTATTATATTTTGTCATTCCGTTGTGAGATTCTATGTTTTGTTTTTCCTTTCTTTTCTCTTATTTTCTTATTTACTCCATTAACAATCCTCCCTTTTGAATGATTTGAGTTGACATGTGTGGTTTATTGTCGATTTAAGCCGTCCAAAAAGGCGGGTCATTACATTTGTTGAAATAACATATGTGAGATTCTGTTTTGTCTTAGTTTTCTTTTTTACCCTTGAGAATCCGCTTCTTCGGCACTTGGATTTATGACACGTGAATACAGAGGATGTATTAGTATCGATTCCCAGGAGTCGAAGAAATGGGTCCTTACATTTGGTATTAGAGCTTAGGTTGAGCAAATACCTTGCCTTTGATAGGGGTAAAAGACTAATCAAAATAGGGTTGGTAATTCCCTAGGATGAGTAGCTCGTTAGAGATGGGGTTAATAACACCCTAGAATGTGTTTGAGAGTATTATATATGAGTAAAAATTTGTTAATAAAATATACAAATGAATTTAGTTTTATATGAAATCATTTTTACCTATATATGTATGTAGTATTTGAAAGAAAAGAATATTTCGATAAAATTTTCAAAGAGTTTTTGAAATAATAAAATCTTATACAAAGAATTTTAGAGGTTATCTTTAGAAATAAATCTCAAAACATATTCTGAGCATTGACCAAACCTCTCTACGTATGAATATGCTAGCAATTACCTACTAATTGCGTCTAAAAGAATAATTGTTTTCCTTGTAGAAACCGTACAAGGTATTCGGTAAGTGATAATGTTTATTAAAGGAATTTATTTAAGATAAACAAATCTTACGAATATGTTTTATATAAGTGATTTTAAAAACTGATTTATAAAACGTGCTTTATAAAGGAATTTTTGAGAATTTAAATTTCAGTATTTTTGAAAGGAATTTCAAATGATTTTTGGAAAAGGAATAATAATGGTATTATTTCTAAAAAATATTATTTTGAAAATGGAAAATAATATTATAATAAATTGATCCAAGTGGCTCGAAAGTATGGGCAGGAGATATGTTCGGATGGTAAAACGCTTCTTTTAAGTATTCCCCTTCTTCTTAAGGAAACATGCGATAGTATTGGTTGTACCCAGTTTCTTGGTATCATTCTTGAGTTACTCGATCGATATAATTTTCTAAAAAAAGAAGTTCATTTTAACAATATTTTGGTGGTAGTTGTTTTAATCTCTTCGACTATATTTTAAAGTAAGTAAAACTCGTTAAGTAAATTATGAATATACTTAAAGCAACTGAATAAGTATATGAATACTTTTATATATTGGAACGATAAAGATAAAAATAATATATATAATAGAAGTTTTAAAAAGGAATGTTAAATTGATTAAGTATGTTTAAACTAAATAAAGAATGTTTTCACATTTGATATTAGCTAAAGGAAGTTTATGGTGATTTATCAAATTAATAAATCATTTTGAAAATGAGTTTTTTAGAAACTTTTAAGATATATTTAGAGATGTGTTATAATAAAAAGATATTTATCTTTTAAGAAGAAATGTGTTTTTAAGTATAAATATTTGGAAATAAAAAGGTAAAATGGTTATTTATAAAAAAGTATCTTTACTAAAGTTTGAATAAAGATGAAAGTTTTATGAAATGTTTTCAAAAATTATTTTTTAAAGGTTAATAAATAAATATGAAGTATATGGATTATTTCATCGCACGATTTAATCTAAGATTTTGCTTGCGCCAAAATTAGTCACTAACACCGTAATCTAGATGAAAGCACCAAATACCAGTCATAGCTCACAGATAGTTTATACGTGGAGGATATTAATATGAAGAACAACAAAAATTAAAGTGAAAGCAGTAATGAACAACAGATTTTATAGTGGTTCGGCTTACTCTGGCCTACGTCCACTCCAGAAGTTTCCTTTTTATTGATGTTCGAATCAATTACGGTTACAAAATGGCAGAGTAGCCTTAGCCTTAGAAAAGAGAAAGTAAGAGAGTCGAAATGAAGATCCCTTTTCTGAACCCCCACATGCTGTATTTATAGGCAAATCCTGAGTTGTTGGGCTTTCTGAGTGATACGGGCCCATTAAGACTTCGGCCGAGTTCACACCCTTCACCTCAACCGACCCCAAGTCCTCCACAGGCCAACCTGTAGTAACCATGGTACTGACCCGAAGTGATATGCTCAGCGACTCGAAGTAACATGACCCACCTTCAAGTGCCGAACCACCCAAATGCCGAGCCACCATCGAATGTCGAGCCACCCAGATGCCGAGCCACCATCGATGCCGAACCACCCAGATGCCGAGCCACCATAGAATGCCCAGCCACCCAGATGCCGAGCCACCATCGATGCCGCACCACCCGGATGCCGAGCCACCATCAATGCCGAACCACAATGCCAAGTGATGATGCTGAGCCACCTTGCCGAGCCACCATGCCGAGCGACGATGCCGAGCGACGATGCCGAGCGACGATGCCGAGCGACCCACGATGCCGAGCGACGATGCCGAGCCACCATGCCGAGCGACCCACGATGCCAAGCGACATCACCAAGGTCGAGCGACCCACGATGCCGGGCGACGATGCCGAGCCACAATGCCGAGCGACCCACGATGCCGAGCGACATCACCAAGGCCGAGCGACCCACGATGCCGAGCGACATCACCAAGGCCAAGCAACTTCTACCGACCTACCTAGGCCGAGCCATGCATATTGAACCATCCCTGACTGACCGTCTATCCGTTCAGCTGGCTCCAACCAATCGTATTCCAGTCTCGCCAAATAAGCAGTCGATTTGGTTAAATCTGCCTGTCCACGGCCTTGCAAAAAGGCGGGTTAACATTTTGCCCCCCAAAACATGCCTTGCTATTAGAAGGTGTGTTTTGAATAGTCTCTATCTCGATATCCAAGGTCCATGCTACATTCGTTATCAAATGATTCCATCCGAATCTGATAGTTTATTCCGCGACCGTTCCAAGTCGTTATCCAATTCCGAATTCGCCTCTTGGAAGTCAGCAATCGAATCCTACGGTCATTTCAGACCGTTGACGCCTATCTGGACCCTTGCTAAGCTCGATCCAAACTTAACGATTGAATAGGAAGATCATGTCGTGCTTCGACGAAGCAACCTATCCCTTGCGCTCTGGTTAAGCATCCTTGAATATTAAGTGATGCCCTAATCCTCCTGGACCAGTGTCAGCCTCTCCAGACTCTTACTGGATCCCATCCTGTCACTCTCCAGTGAAGGGGAAACAGCGTTGAGTGAGCTGATCCTGTCGCTTTCCTGCGAAGCAGCGTCACTCCCTGCACTCCGGTTCAGTGTCCCTGAACATTAAGCGATGTCATGATCCTCCTGGACCGATATCAGCCTCTCCGGGCTCTTACCGGATCCCATCCTTTCACTTTCCGGTGAAGGGGAAACAACATTGAGTGTGCCGATCCTGTCGCTCTCCGGCGAAGCAGCGTCACTCCCTGCACTCTGGTTCAGTGTCCCTGAACATTAAGCGATGTCATGGCCTAAATCCCAAGCCGATTAGTTTCACCGGTGAATGGGTAATGGGTAATGGGCACTCTGGTTCGAACCCCGATCCAATCACTCACCGGTGAATGGGTAACGACGTTAAGTGAGTTGATCCTGTCGCTCTCCGGCGAAGCAACTCACTTCTTGCACTCCGGACCCCGTCTCTTCGGGTAGGGTCATAAAGCGATTAGTTTCAAATTGACTTCCAATATTCATCCTTTAACTCTCCGGTCAAAGGTTTATTTTATGAAATTCAAGTTCATTTATTAATTTAGACTTTCAAGTGTTCAATCACAAATAAAGGAAAAATCTAGATACTGCTGCTCTGGGCAGAGCGGTCTATTACCATCTTAGAGCATGCCTGGGGATCTCTCTGGTTCCCTTGCATGTGTAAGTGGAATAGATATTTTATTTTGAAATCAAACCTAAGAATTTTAGGTAACCGACCAAAGTTTAAGTCCTGAACTTGGCTCATGCCATCACGATCAATTGATGACGAGTTGTGATCCCGATCCAGGATTAGTTCTGTTGGGTGCAGGCGATAGTTGCTCAGGTCCTACGGCCGCTGTCCGATTTCTCACGTATTGTGGCAATCTACCACTTCTAACATGATCTTCCACCTCATCCTTCAAATGGCAGCATTCATCAGTAGCATGCCCTTCCAGCTCATGGAATAGGCAGTACTTTCCACTTCTACGTTCCCGTTCCGTGGGATCTCTCCTGGGTGGTTTCCGATAGGGGAGCTGCCCCCGAGTCTCTGTGTAAATTCGTTCTAGGTTTGCCGTCAAGTCAGCATATTGTTTGAATCTGGGTTCACAGAATTTCTTCCGTTTGTTAGGACCATCGTATCTGTCATCCTGCTTTCGCTTTCCTTTGTCTATTCCAGACTGTTCCTTGGAGGTTCCTTCGCCTTGCACGACATTTATTTCTTGCCTCTCGGCACATGAATCTTCCAGCCGAATGAATCTCTCAGCCTCATGATAGAATTCTCCAAGATCCTACGGTGGATCCCGTGCTAATGAATCCTTGAGTTCCGTGTCTTCCACAATCCCTGCTACTGCCGCCATCAAAATCATTGATGGATCCAGGCGATCTACCAAGGCCACAGCTGCATTAAATCGCATAAGAAAACCTCTCACGGACTTTCCTGACCTCTGCTTCATCGATGCCAATGTCATCACACTCTTGGGTCGCATCACATGGACCCTGAACTGTCTTATGAAGCTCTCCACTAGCTCGCCCCATGTCCTGATCGATCCGTTCTCCAGCTGCCTGAACCAAAGCGCAGCCAAATCCGTCAAGTATAAAGGGAAACATCTTGCTATTACCTCCTCAGATGCTCCCAGCACTTCCATATGTCTGATGTATCTTGTTACATGCATAGTTGGATCTGATTTTCCATCATAGGCCTCCAGTGTTGGCAGTTTGAATTCTGGAGGGTTCCTTGCATTCCCGATTTCCAGAGTGAACGAACTTCGACTGACCTCCTCTAAGCCTCTACTCGGCAGTCCTCCTCTCATAATCCTTCTTATTAATCCAGCCATCCGCTCGTCTCCATCCGGGGGTAGTCCCATGTTTGCATCTCTACCTTGCCCCCCATGTCCTAGGGGGTACTCCGGGTAGTACTCTTCATGTTGGTCATTTACGTTCACGTTGGTCCCTGCTTGCTGAGCTTCATTCACCGCTCTTCCAGTATCCAATCCTGGAGGTCTACCCCCAAGCCTTGGCTGATTTCCTCCAACCTCTCCAGTCTGGTTCTAGTTTTGACCTTCAGAAACTTCTATAGCTCTAGTTCCTGGTTCTGCATTGCCAGCAGCCGCGGTTGGTCCATTCCCTTGAACTTGTGTTCCAACTTATCCAACCTGTCGAAGTAGGTTCTGTATAATGTCCACCTGTCTTTTCAGCATCGCTTCCATCTCATCTCTAGTGATGTAGATGGATGCTTGACCTACTCCAGCTCCAGAGGAAGCCTCTTGACTTCCCTCTTGATTGCTCCTTTCTGTCACTTGCTTCCTTGTTGGTGGTCTAGCCATTACATCCTAGAATCTAAGTTCCTAAGCTTTTGAAACCAAAATCCTAGATCCGAAATCCCTTAGTTCAACTCTCAGTGAAAGCACCAAAATGTTAGCACCAAAATTGGTCACTAACACCCTAATCCAGATGAAAGCACCAAATACCAGTCACAGCTCATGGATAGTTTATACGTGGAGAATATTAATATGAAGAACAACAAAAATTAAAGTGAAAGCAGTAATGAACAATAGATTTTATAGTGGTTCGGCTAACTCCGGCCTACGTCCAGTCCAAAAGTTTCCTTTTTATTGATGTTCGAATCAATTACGGTTACAAAATGGCAGAGTAGCCTTAGCCTTAGAAAAGAGAAAGTAAGAGAGTCGAAATGAAGATCCCTTTTCTGAACCCCTACAAGCTGTATTTATAGGCAAATCCTGAGTTGTTGGGCTTTCTGAGTGATACGGGCCCATTAAGACTTCGGCTGAGTTCACACCCTTCAACTCAACCGACCCCAAGTCCTCCACAGGCCAACCTGAAGTAACCATGGTACTGACCCGAAGTGATATGCTTAGCGACTCGAAGTAACATGACCCACCTTCAAGTGCCGAACCACCCAAATGTCGAGCCACCATCGAATGTCGAGCCACCCAGATGCCGAGCCACCATCGATGCCGAACCACCCAGATGCCGAGCCACCATCGAATGCCGAGCCACCCAGATGCCGAGCCACCATCGATGCCGAACCACCCGGATGCCGAGCCACCATCGAATGCCGAGCCACCCAGATGCCGAGCCACCATCGATGCCGAACCACCCGGATGCCGAGCCACCATCAATGCCGAACCACAATGCCGAGCGACGATGCCGAGCGACCTTGGCGAGCCACCATGCCGAGCGATGATGCCGAGCGACGATGCCGAGCAACCTACGATGCCGAGTGACTGACGATGCCGAGCGACGATGCCGAGCCACAATGCTGAGCGACCCACGATGCCGAGCGACCCGCGATGCCGAACGACCCACGATGCCGAGCGACCCACGATGCCGAGCGACATCACCAAGGCCTAGCGACCTACGATGCCGAGCAACGATGCCGAGCCACAATGCCGAGTGACCCACGATGCCGAGCGACCCACGATGCCGAGTGACATCACCAAGGCCGAGCGACATCTATTGACCTACCTAGGCCGATCCATGCATATTGAACCATCCCTGATTGACCGTCTATCCGTTCAGCTGGCTCCAACCAATCATATTCCAGTCGTGCCAAATGAGCAGTCAATTCGGTTAAATCTGCCTGTCCACGGCCTTGCAAAAAGGCGGGTTAACAGATTCATACAGAAATTTGTAGTGTTTGACATTTATCCAAAAGAGGATTTATCATTCGATTCTTGGCGATGAACATTGATGAGGGTTTATGGTTGGATACTTGATTTTTCTATCATTGTTGAGAGCTATGCAAGGAGAACTAAAGTTTTGATCAGAAATCCCGATCAAAGTCCGCACTAAAGGATTGAGGGACGATGCTAGTTCGAAAATAAAGTTATGAATTTGAATAGAAAATTGAATTAGATATTGTGTACGGATTATCTATATACATCATACAGATGTAAGTTAAAAATAAATATTTTGGACAAAACCTTTGAGTTTTTGTTTTGGGTAATTTCGGGGACGAAATTCTTTTAAGGGGGAAGTCTATAATGATCCGCAAATTTATCACTTTGATAAATTATATTTATTTTTAAATTTATTCAAATAGAAGGTTGATAATACAAATAATACTGTTTTGAGTAATAATAAGCAACAACAATCTTATTTTTAATAAGTATTTACAAAAATATTTTCCTTGAAATCTAAATCGATAAAATGGTTGAAACTAGTTTTATCAATAGCCGGCTATATAATCGTAAAATGTCATGCATGGAGCTGGATACATACACTTATTTTTATTATTAATCAAGAATATGAAATAAAATCAATTGATTTGTTTTTGAAAATAAAATGTGCTTATAACATTAGTATAGTGCCCTTAGATATGATAATTGATTTATTAAATTAAATTGAGATTTAATGATTAAATAATTATTATACTTACTCAAACAATTATTTTAAATGATGATAATTCATTTTGAATAGTTATAAATTGATAATAAATTATTTATAATAGTTTTATAAAGATATATATTCTGATTTGAAAATATAAGGTAAAATCGATATCGCTTTATCAGTATAATAGCGATTTTTGTAAATAATTGTTAATATAAATTTATATGGTTTTATAAATGAAATGTGATCATTTTAATTCATCTAAAATGGTAATAAAGTGTTTTTCAAATTTTATTTACAAATATATGTACATTAAAGTAAGTGAAAATGTGTCCGGGAATCGGTTCTCAAATCGCAACGGTTTATCGAATGAAAGTTGTTCGGAATCAATGCAACGTTGTTTACATGTCATGCACACATATATAACATACAAATGCATACACTAACATGCACATGAACATATGTATACCTACATATATACTTATACATTTAAAAATACAAACATAATACAAAATCTAAGATATTTTAAGTAAGCTTCCTTCTTAAGCTTTCATAAGTCAACCTATGCATACATGAAGTGGATGGAAGTGATGTGCACATGGGGGAGGGGTTTTGGCTGTACATTTTGAAGGAGAAGTGTATTGGAGAAGCCTTGAAAAAGTGATGTGTACAAGTCTTCTTTTATATTCTTTTTTTCCTATAAATATCCTACCCTCTTCTCTTCTTTTTCATTCATCTTCTTCCTTCTTCTTAAGTTTCCTAAGAGCTTCTTTAATGGCTTCCGTGCCTTAGAAAATATTGAGCAAAAGTTGTGGCAAAATATTAGTAAAATATATACACATTGTATATAATATCGATCCACTTCAAAACGAAGACAAATCTCCTACTTTCCACCACTCAAACTCACGACCACCCCTTCCCAAAGCAAGTCCCAGCTCTTCCCCATCCCTAGCTAGGCCGTGTGCACTTCCAAGGCGATGCCTAGCCACTTCAAGGCTTTGGAGCTCGATTCCATAGAGTTTAATTCGATCGTAGCGGAGCTATAACCGATTTTATATTAGCTCGAAGGGAAAATGATGGTGAGAACTCCTAAACTACTATATTATATTTTTGGATGATGATATGACGTTTTCAAATGGATGTTTAATATGCTTTGATCGTCAAGTTTTGTTGTTTTCATGTGAATGTTGAATATATATGCAAGTCAGGAATATACACGTCGGTAAGCACAAAGGAAATCACTTTCCTTGAATTAATGAAATGGTGTGTATGGAATTGTTAAACTTCTTAAAAATGGTTTAAAATGTATTTAAAATGTTGTAGAAACATGTAGAAGTGTTTTGGTGAAGTTTGAAAAGGAAAGGAAAATTTAGTTAAAAATAACAGCGTCGCGTAACAGTAGTTTACGATTTCGCACTATAAAGTCAAACAAGTGTAGAAGTTCGAATATATCTTGGAATTCTTCGAGATAAGAATTTTCCAAACTATTATATCCATAGTTTTCCAATGAAGAAAGAAAATCAAGATTCCGATAAGTAGATTTTGAAACATGAGCAAAACAAGTTTTTGAAAAATCCCGATCTTGTAGTTCAGAATCCAAAACCAGATTTCTTTATGATGTTTTAAATTGTTGAAAAATTTGAATTAAATCATATAAATCTTTTAAATTTTTTAAAAGTGATTTGAGTAATAAAAATGAATTTTTAGATAATAAAAAGTCGTTTTGATCAATATAGCTTAAAATGCACTTTCCGTAGCACTTTTCTATAACTATTGAATTTTAGCTTTAAACTTAACGATTCTTTAGCTAATCTTTTAAAAATGTTTTAAATGATTTATAAAGTATTTTAAAGCTAATTTGAAGGATTTATGGAATGATTAAATATTTTAATGATTTAGAGTCGATCAAATAGCTTGACCGCCTTATGGGTGTCAGAGAGATAGTGTCTAGGCTTCAGTTTGGAAAACCAGTTTCCTGCTCTCCCTGGCTATTAGGACTAGCCCGACGAGGGGAGAGTAAATTTGATTTACTTGGATCAAAATTTTCTAAAGAATAAAGAATAAAGTTTTCCAGCATTAATACGATTTGGATTTTGTGGAGATGATCTTTTGTACTCGATGTTAAAGCCCAAAGAGGGAACTCGTACTATTTATGGAATTTAAAAGGTGATTTCATCGTTATTCCGCCCAATGTATTTATTGAATATGGGGATTGATATTGAGTAGAATTACATGATTTCTATAGATTCTACTCACTTAATATTTACTAGTTTTTGGATTAACATCCTAGATAACATGGTTTTTAACTAAAAAGAATTTCGAATTTTAAATTAAGAAATATTTTTTAAGATTTAACTGAAATGATTTTTGGGAATATTTCCTTAAGTATAAAAGAAATGATTTCGAATTAGTCCAAGTTCAAAAAGGCTTTTAAGTAACCAAGGTTTTGATAAGAGAGGTTTAATGATTCTGTATATACCGGAAAGAATGTTTTAGAAATATATATCTCCGAAGGAGATTTTTGATAAAAAAAAATTAATCAATTAAAAAGTGATTTTCTATTCGCAAACCCCTTTTTATCGATGACTGGATTCGAAGGAACTGTGGTCAGATCTGGAGAAATCCCTATCCGAAAACCACTTCAAACCAATGTATGCATTCGAAAAATGAAGACCTAATAGAGAGAATGAAGGTTGAAGACCAAAGATCTTCGGGGCGGAAAGGACTGCTTGTTGATAATTCTGGTTAGCTCCCAAATACTAAAGTAGCAGTGGTCCCTTCATTTCTGAAACTCTTCGGGTTGTAAGGACTTCTCGCTACTAATCCTATGGTTAAATCCTGACAGGATGTGATATGAGAGTGCATTTGGTTTCGTTCAGTCCCAGAACGAACTTGTATGGATGGATGCCTGACATTACATTCTTGAGATTTCATCGTTGACTTTTATAAACATACATTTGTTTGGTGGTGGAGAAGGCAACTTCTCTTAGCTTAACACCCTTCTTTAGGATGTACGAGCTCGGAGGTTGTATGTTTGTAAAAGTCAGTAAATATCAATGGAATGGCGGTGTGGTATTCAAAGAAAGATGATGTGCAAAGTGAAAGGTAATCGTTACTTGAAGCCTCACACCTGGAAATGGCTGAAACAGGGTAGATGCAGCAAGGCTATGTGGTTCGCAACCATTAGGGTATGATTATCCCCTTCTAGATATATTTCTTCCCGCTATGACGTTCGGGATGTAAATTAATGTGGTGTATGGTAATCGAGCACTCGGATAGGTCGGTAACGACTAGGCTGATGACATATTCGTTACTATCTAAAGAAAGGTAGGCTGGTCTTGTGTTGGTTGAAGTGCATATGTTCTGTTGACCTTGGTACATTACTCTAGAGATGTACTGTCGGAAGGTAGTTGCTTCACCTGGTTATTTGTATGGAATCCATTCTCCAATAAGTGCCTGTCATTTTGTTTGTAGAGGCTAGTATGCTGGAATGTAATAATGGTAACAATTTCGGCTAAGATTAATAAGTTTATTTGCAAATGTTTTCAAAGATATGTCATTAAAAATAATATCAAGTATTTTGACGTAAAATGTTTTTGTTATCATAAGGAAAAAACCCGTTCTGTGTTTATGTGCGGCATGGTATTATGAGATACCTTTTTGTTTTCAAAACGCATATTCTAAGTTAACACACCAGTCCCATGACTAACCTAGAGTTTATTTTCCCTTTTCCTTTAACTCTGGGTGCCCTAATCTTCCCCGAGCAGCCTAGTAGTCAGGTTTAGTTCTAGAAGAAAGCTGGATGGAGCTCGAAGCATGGAGTTAAAAGATTTTCTAAAGATTTTCATCTATTTCCACCATACTCTTGTACTACATTATTCCGCATTTGTAAGGACAAGAATTTAAAACTGTCCATATTTTTAACTTTGATAAATGTATTTAAATTTCCGTTGTGAAGATTATTTGTTAAAATAACATATGTGAGATTCTTTTCTGTTTTATTTTTCTTTCTTACCCTTGAGAATCCACTTCTTTGGCACTTGGATTTACGGCACGTGAATACCGATGATGTATTAGTGCTGATTTCTGGGAGTAGAAGAAACGAGTCCTCACAAATGGTATGTATGTTAAAGGGGGTAGCTGGCTCTATATTTACATGGGTCGATTGGTTCGACCTCTAGTGCATTTGATTTAGAGGCATACTATACAGACCTTTACCTTGCCATGTTGAAATCCTATCTCTAATACATGCCTTTACAGACTTAGTTGTATACCTATTATGGTGGAATGTAATTAATGTAACCATTTCGGCTATGATTAATATTTATTTTAAACCCTAGACATTACTAAAATATCAGAAGATTTCCTTTGAATGGTTTGGTTATCATAAGTTAAAAACCTGACCGTGTTTATGTGTGGCATGGTCTTACGAGATACTTATATTTTGAAAGGTTTTTATAAAATATAAAAATCCATTTGGTTGTGTTTCTCCAGCTGGTTTTACCAGACTGATTCCAGCGTTATTTCTCTTATAATGCTCGGGTTAGCCCGAGCATTTTTTTTCTTCTGAATTTAGCTGGACATTTTGGAGATTCAGGAAACGAGCTGGATGCTTCCAAAACATATTCCCATATTTTCCTTTATTTTCACTATTTATTCTTGTCTTTATTTATTAGCAATTGTAAGGACAGATTGTTATAACTGTCCAGGCCGTTGATAGGTTTGTTTTGCTCTGATGATAATATGTATATCAAAGACCTGTTTTATATTATATATTACCTGTCACCTGATGAGATTCTATTCTTTCTTTCCATTCTTTCATCCCAACAATCTGTCTCTCCGACACTTGGATGTTCGTCACATGAGTACTGTGAATGTCTTAGTGTCGAACTCTAAGGATCGAAAAGGCGGGTCATTACACAAGGTATCAGAGCTTAGGTTGAGCGAACACTTAGATATTGGTGGGGTACACTCATTAGAGATAGGGTAAGTGACACCTTGGAATGAGTTTGAGTGTATTATATAAGAGCGCGTATTTGTTAGTACTACAAAATTGTTTTATATTGTGTTGATTGGTCCGTTGAGTGACTTATGAATTCTGATCGACGTGCCTAATTAATGTGCCAATAGAGATTTCTAAGCACCCGAACAAGGCAAACCGACACAATATTGTTTTGAAATGGGTAAATGAAATAATTTTACCTAGAATTGTGTTTTATATATAAAAGAATAATTTTTGAAACTTTATACCGATTTATGTTTGTTTGTTAGGAAATGATAATATTCAATTATTATCATTATTTGTTTGATTGGTTATGCTCAAGCAGTTTATGAGCGGTTTTTCCTTTTCACCGCATGGGTTGGGTGGATAGTATTTATGGAAACATTGAAACAAACACCTTGTGAATTTAGTTTCGCAGATTGACTGTGAGGCGTTCGATGATAATGTTGGTCTAAAATTTGATTTTAATAAAATGTTGTTTGTTACAATCTAAACAAAGATATTCATTTGGGGAATGATTTCGTATAAGAAAGTGGAATTATATAATTCTGGTTATAAATAAAAGGATTAAATTGAGAGTTTGAGAACGTAAATCCAGATATTTTGAAAATTGTTTTTCAAAATTTTGAGAAAAATAATAATAGTATTATTTTGGAAATTATTTATGAGCATAAATATTTTAAAAGGATTTTTAAAGGAAATAGGAACCACTGAACTCACTTCTATCGTTGAAAATAATTTTTGTGATGACTCTAGCAACATCAGCATTCATTTTCAAGTTTCTAACTAGGGAAATGCTACTATAGTAATTTGCTATAGAGTTGCTTTAGCAAAAAAAATTTCGTTTTAAATCCCAAAATGTATGATTGATATGCAAAAAGAAGTTATGTACATTATATTATTACTATTTCAAAATGATTTAAAATAAAACCCGGTGTTTAGTTCTTAAGTTTTCAGTAAAGCGATATTATATAGACTCATGTATCCTGTCTATCAGGATAGTTTGTTTTGTGCATCTCATTTGATACGTTGTTTAGTAGTTTCCATTTATTGAAAGGAAATGGAATTTCGACAATTTTGGACCGTCGAAAAACTTCTGAATTTATATAGGAGTTGAAACTAAGTGTTTTTAGAAATTATAAGGAAACAAGTTTTAGTAACTTGCAAATCTACGCAGATAGTAAGTTGAAATAATTATTAAATTTGCCGAACTTCTTGGTTAAGTAAAACAAATATGATGTATATATACTCTTAGAATATATTAGGTTATTATACAAGTTTTTAAACTTAATTTTTATGAAATATTTTCACAAATGATTTTAGAAGAAAAAAGAAATTGTTATAAGAAAGAATCAATAAGAAAAAGTACATAAGTTAAACGTAGAGCATTTTATTCGCATGACAGTTCTTAATCTATGATTCGAGTACTTGACTTTGAGGTGATTCACATAAGTCTGAATAAGGATTTATCACATTCTTGACGACGAACACTTGGTGAGGGTTTTTGGTATGGAACCAAAGTTTTCTATCATAATACATGGCTATGCAAGGAGAAAGGAGGTTCCTAATCAAGCAGCCTAATCAAAGTCCAGACTAGGGAAGTCGGGTGAGCGGCACTAGTCCGGAAGAAAAGTTATGTATTCGAGTAAGTGATCGAATCAGATATAGCATACAAATGATCTATATGCATCATACGAGCTTATGAAAAAATGTTAAGTATTTAGGCGGACTTAGTTTGTGGGTTTAATAGTAAGAAATTTCTGGGACGAAATTCTTTTAGAAGGGAAGAATGTAATGAACCGGAAATTTTAACATTCCGAATGAGAATATTAATTTAATTAAATATTTAAATTTGATATGAATTTAATGAATAATGAGAAAAACAATTTTTGGTAAAATGACTTGATTTTTAATGAGATATTTATGTTAGTAAATATACGATTTTTCCATAATTTTTAATTTGGAAATATTTAAATTAATGTTTGACGTATTTCATGGCAAACATTATTTGTTTTGAAAAAAAAACGGAATAAGATAACCAATGTATTTTATTATTGTTTTGGGGTCGTGTCACATTTTTATGCATGATCATTTTTTTATTTCTGTCGTTTGCGGTCCGTATGCGAGTGGGATATCGTGAAACGTAGTACCACAAATCTTCTTTTCAAAAATTTTAAAATCAAATCAAAAATTCAAACTTTTCAACAAACCTTAATTATGATTTGATCTTGATCTGATGGGTTTTCTTGAATTGTGAATTTGTTTAACTTAAGTTAAAGTCATGACTTGTTTTGGTTATAAGAGCATAATCACTCATTTTCACTACACTTCCTCACTTCAACACTTCACTTCTCCACATCAACACTCATTCTCTTTTCCTCCTTATTTTTCCACTTCCTGTACAAAAGAAACAACAACCCCTTGCAACTTTCTAAATTTGACATCTCCAAATCTATTTTCTTTGAGCAAAATGTTCAAACATGAAAAGTGTTTGTTTTGACCTCTAGTATTTTCTAAAAATAGTACCTCGAAGATTCAACGAGGGTGGTAGTGGTTATTTTCCAGAAATAATAGATATCTAGAAATGGAGGAAATTCGACGGTCACAAATTAGAGAATGAGATATATGGATGGGTTCGTATGGTCAAGACGAGATTTAGAGGTGGTTTCGTGATTCTAGATGGCCGGAGTTGGCCGTGAGTGGTTTTTGAAAGTTTCCATTCAATTTTGATTTTTCAACGAACCGATGGTCGAAGGGGGAGCAATCAGTGCTAGAGTGAGCCTTGGGGCTGGGAGGAGTCGAGGTAGCGATCGGAAGTGGTCTGATGGACCACGGTGGCGGTGGTATGCTCATCTAGGGTTTCAATTGTTATTTGATTTTGGGTTCGACTTCTTTGTTTTGGTGGTGAAGAAGAGCATCAATTTTGATACTGTATTGGCCGACGGTGCATGGGCCGGTAGTGGAGCTCCTGGAGGCGGCGAATGTCATGACCTATGGTGGTAGTGGCATACGAAGAGCGAAGCAGGTGTCGGGTTTTTGAAACAAGCAGCACGCGTGATTTGAATTGAAGATGGAGGAACCCTGTAGCAAGCGGTCCGGTGTAAAGTGTTGGGCCGAGTTGGTGTGTTGTTTGGGGGTGAGATTATTATAAATCAATTGTTTTTAATTTATATAAAATAAGCATGTTAGATTTAAATAGCCATATCTTTCTTATTATAAATCTGATTAACTCGCAGATTTTCGCGTTAGACTCGTATTAAAGAATAAAACATTAGAGCATAACTTGTTGATAGTTTGGATAAAGTATAATTTTATGATACTATAATAGCGATTGATTTTAATTACGTTGTTTAAATAATGATGTAGTCAAATTTAACATACTTCATTGGTGTTATCTATTTGGCCAAATAAAACATCGCTTTGTTAATTAAATTGAATAGATTATTTTGGCCATTTATTTTGCAAAATAAAACACCATTATACTATAATTAAATTGATTAGATTATTGATGACATCTATTTAGCAGAATAAATCTCTATTATGCTATTATGTTAATTTGGACATTTGGTCATATGCTAGTCATTAATATGTGGATTAATTAATATTTGATAAGTGGTGGGTTATCCGGTGATTGTAAATTGTTGGTTTTATTTACATATATGCTTGCTTATATAAATACCAGTGATATGACTTGAAAAGTTGAATTAAAGTAAATGGTAGCTTGACCAAGTACCATTGTGGTCATTGGCCTCTTTCCAAACTTTGAAAGCTATGGATTTAAAGTAACTTTTATTTTTATAAAAAATTTAGGTTAAGTGTTTAATTATTTTATTAATGATGTTTAAGTTAATTAATTATTTTATTAACATTGTTTTAAGTCATTTAGTTATATTATTAATGTTGTTTAAAGATATTTAATTATATTATTAATGAAGTTTATGTTAGTTAATTATTTTATTAATGATATTTAAAGTTAATTAATTATTTATTATGATATTTTAAGTTAATTAAGTATTTAATTAATGGTATTCAAAGATAGTTAATCGATGTAATTTATGTTGTCTTAAGTTAGTGAATTGATTTAATTATGGTTTAATTTAATTAATTGACTTAATTAGTGATGTTTTAAAGTTAACTAATTATTTTATTAATGGTGTTTTAATGTTTATTAATTATCACATTAATAATGTTTTAAAGTTAAATACTTATTTTATGACGTTTAAAGGTAATTAATTAATAAAGGTGTTTTTAAATAATAAATAGTTTTTATAGAAGGAATTTTACTTAATAAAAGGTATTTTGTAAAAGTGATTTATATATGGTATTTTATAAATGAAAGAGAGATGTAAAAATGGTAATTTATAAATAATAGAAAGGATTTATAAGTGATATTTTAATAACAACTAAGATTTGTATTGAATATATAAGACTTACAAATTTGAGTTTTGGATTTTATAAAGGATTTTTATAAAGGAGTTTATAATGGGAGATTAATAAAAGAGTTTAATTAATAGAAAAGAGTTTTATAAATAGAAAAGAATTTTATAAAAAATTATAGAGATTTATAAAAGAAGTTTTATAAATTGATTTGGAGATTTATAAAAGAATTTGTAATTATGGAATAGGTTTATAAAAAGGAGAATTTTATAAAAGGTATGAGGTTTAATTTTGATAAATAATTCTTCTTAATTATGGTGGTATGGAAGCATTCTTTCCGTAACAACCCACCCCAGAACATGCCTAAATTTTGATCCAGAAAAGGTCCATTTAAACTTAGATCCATTCTAAGGTAAGTTGTTGATAGAACTTAGAAAATAACAGTACAGAGCCATAACTAAACTTCCAAAACACACAACGGATGGAACAAAATAAAGTAGCAAAATGTACCCATTTATTTCAAAACCATAAAAATGTCATAATTCAAAATTCAATAAAACCGTTACATAATATCTGTTACAACAATTTTCTAAATACACGAGTACACATAAAAGCAAGTAATAATAGCAAATATTGCCACAAGCTATGCTTACCCATCTCTAAGCATCGTCACCGCCATCACTCCGTCCTTAATTTGTATTGTAAGGAGGAGGAAGTCAAACAACAAGTATCTAGTGAATCAAAACCTCGAGTTTTACCTTTTCAGTGCTTGGGAAGTATATTTCAAAATAAGAATATGTCTACGAATATAAAACCATTAAAATTAGTTAATACTTCTTTATAAGGTAAGGAGGCGGGTCCAACCACTTAATACCTTTCATTCAAGAAGTAGTTGTCATATTCCAATCATACGTCATAAATAGCTAATATTGTGAGAGATGGTACCCAAGCCACTTAATACTTCCCAGTGGAAAATAGTCAGGCCCCATCATTTAAGGCCTATTTCCAGAAGCGTGCTCTTCAATGGTACTATCTAGCTGACATCATATGGAATCTTAATGGTCATTTAATACTTTCAAGTGGAAAATAAAAGACCCCATCATTTAAGGCCTAATTGCAGAAGCGGACCCCTATAAAGACACCATCTAATTTAACCCCTTGGCCATTTAATACTTCATTTAGGGAAAAAGGCGGGTCTAACCACTTAATACCTCAAACCTCAAAGCAGGCCCTTCGTCTTATAGCCAATACGCATAATGACGTCTTACATTAGTCTGCTATTCATAGGAACTGGTAGCAAGATTAGCTGAACAGATTTCCCCTATAGAATTTGTAACTAACCTCGTGTCATTTCAAATATTTATCATTATGATATCTCACATCAATAAAAGCATACATAACTACTGGTATCCTCAAAGTGAAGGGCAGACTTTTGTCATATAACTCTATTGACCTCGCACCCCTATGACTTAGCAATAAATTAATTACTCTCTATGTATATGTACTCATCTCACTTTTTCATAAATAAGGCTTCATAATGAATCTTTCTTATTACACCTTAAAATAATAATTAGGCTATATAAGAGTTTTCTCTTATTTTCACTTAAAAATCAATTACCTTCCTAATGGAGGAAAATAAATGCATAAATAACTACGCCATATGTAACGACCCAGAATTTTGGATATTTGAAATTGGAATATTAAATCATTTTTAATATTTAAAAGTTAAAATTGCATTCCTTCTCTTCCATCACTCAAGCTAAAAAACCAGCCTCCTTCATTATCCTTCAAGTCGAGCATCTTCATTCCATCACACGGCCCGCCTTCAACCCTGATCGAACGCGACTTCAAACCCTAGGGCCGCTCCAGCAACCACATGACTAGAACCTCATCAACCGGGAATGACTTAAACAGGGGAGATGTAGCAAGTCTAAGTGGGTCGCACCCAAGTAGGGTATGTTATCACTTTTCTAGATGTCCTCGGAAACCTTTATATTATGGATATGGTTGTGCATGAAAGAAGGAGCGCTCGATAGTAAGGGTGGGAACACCTGGGGTGATAACATATTCGGCCTATCCAAGTTAGGGGTATGCCAATTTTGTGTAGCAGGGGATCCCGACGATGGTCCTTGGCACATTATTCTAGAGGTGTACCGTGATGGGCGGTACCCCAGTTGCCCAGTCATTCGTATGGAATCCATTCTTCAATAAGCGCCGTACGGTTTTGATTATGTCCAACTATGCTGAAATGTGAGATGCAAGAATTTCAGCTATTTCCTATTTACTTGGATTAGACACTATCATAATATCAGACGATTTTGATAAAAAGGTTTTGGTTATCGTAAGGTAAAACCCATCGTGTTTATGTGTGACGTGGTCTTACGAGATACCTTTGTTTCAAAGGATTTTGAGGAAAGTTAATAATTCAAATTGAGTGTGTTTTCTCACGTTGGTTTTCCAGACCGACTCGGGTGTTATTTATTTATAATACTCGAGTTAGACCGAGTATTAAAGATTCAGGATAGGATGATATGGAGCTCAAGAGACGAGCTGGATGACAAGACATATTTCCATAGATTTGTATTTCCGTTGTGTGAGGACAAGTTATTAAACTGTCCAGATTGATTGTTGTATATTGTACTCTGAATATGGTATGTATATTGACAACACAGTTCTTGTATCAAAATCTGTTATTATATATTATATTTGTTCCACTGCAATTGTGAGATTATATGATATCGTTGTTCTATTTTCTTCTTCCTTTTTATCCTTCACCCCTAAAGATTTGTAATTCCGTTCAATTTGGGTTGAACCGGTGTGAATTATGGTCGACTCAAAGGGTACGGAAATGCGGACCTTTGCATTTAGGTATGACCCACTTAGCCTTATTGCATACCCCCTGGTTTTCAGCCATTTCGGTTGATGAGGCTAGAGGCTACGATTACCTTTCAAGAATAATTTCACTTAGAGTGCTCATCGTCCTCCAATGACGATGTTCTGATAGCATGCTACCGTGGGAATTTGATATGGAGATTTTTGTGGAAAAAAAACAAATACTGTTTAGAGATTTCGAGGGAATTGTTTTGGGAAAAAAATCAAGTTGATTTTTGAGAAGTTGAAGGAAATGGTTTGTTAAAAAAGAGTTATATATTTATACAGATATATTATTATTATTTCAAGTGGTTTGAAATAAGAACCGGGTGTTTGAACTTTGGAATTTCTAATTAAAAGAGAAGTGATATAAGAAGAGAATAAGATTTTGAAATAAAATTTGGAAAAAGCAAACTTCAAAATGAAGTTCAAATTTAACTCATGTAAGTTAAATAAATTGGATTGTAAAAGGGAATTTGTTGGAATTGGAATTTAACTTAAGCAAAAGTTAAGGAAAATAAATTAAATGAAGTGATTACAATAAATAAAATGAAATGAATAGAATGTAATGAATTAACTGAGTATAAAGTGTATATGAATGTGTAAGTGAATGGAACAAATAAATATAAGTAAGGAAGTGTGGAAAAAATAATTGAAATTTGAAATTGGAATTAAATTTTGACTTGATTAAATGGAATGGATTAAAAATAAAATTTGTTGGAATGAGATTAATGTAAGTATAAATAAATTCGAATATGGTTCGGAAATATTAGTTAAAGGAAATTGAAAATAAAATTTAATTGAATTGGTTTGGATTTGAAACCCGTATTGAACGGAATTAAATATACGATTGCAAAGAGAAAGTGGCTAAATAACTATAAGTTATAAAAATTTAAATGGAATAGAATTTGAGTGAAAATTTGGTATTGTGAATAAATAATAAATTTGAATAGCTTACAAAAATTTGAAATCTATGGAATAAAAGTATACTTAAGCTATGAGTGATGTATAATCTTGAGTTAGAAATAAAATGTGGATATACTCGAATATAAAATTGGTGGAAATGTGAGAAAATAAGTTGTGTAACTTATAAAAATTGGAAAGTGGAATAGAAAACCAAAAGTAAAAATGGTTTGATATTTTAGTAAAGGAAATAAAATCCAAACCTAGATTATAAAATAAAATTGAACTCAAGTGGATTAAATATAATGGTTTTTGGAATAAAAATCAGATATTGAATTGTAAAATGGAAATGAACTAAATAAATGAAATTCGACTTATATATAAACTGATTAAATATATGTTGAACGTGATCAAATAAAATGGAATTGGATGGAAATAGAAATGATTTGAGTTATAAATAAATTCAATGTGAGTGTAAATAAATTGAATATAGCATTGAATATTATTTTAAATGAATTCGAGAATGAATTGAGTATGGAATTAAGTTTTGAATGGGGAATGCAAATCAATTGAAGGTGAATAAATTAAGCAAGAGTCAAATTAAATAAAAGGAAGTTTTATTGCAATAGAAACAAACTTAGGTTATTTAATTAAATTAATTGGAAATAAACAAGCAACTTAAGTTAATAATTTGGGTGGAAGCTAGGCTTAAATAAGGTTATGGATTGGATGTCGTTGACATAAAAATTTAGCAAACAAGGCCTTTGTTGAAAAATTTGAATTGGAATAGAATTAAGTATAAATTGATTTGTAATCAATTTAAAATAGCTATGAAATGAAATGGTTATTTTATTAAATAAATATCGCCAAATTTGCTTAGAAAAATTGTCGTTTGACGTAAACGGAAGTAAATAAATTTCTATGAATTAATAGGAAGTGAATAAATTGATTTTTAAATCAATTGGAATGGATATGGGTTTATTTGGTATAAAAATGAATTGAATGCATGTAAAGTGAGTGTAAATCATTTCGGATTGAATGAAATGGTATATGAATCGAGTGGAAGCAATTAAATTAGAATCAGAACCTTATAATTGCTTATAATATGTGTTTGGCATGTTGGTTTATGAAGTTTATGTGTTTTAACTATTTAAATAAGTGACATGTTATTGAAATTGATGTTTTGGAACTTCCATGTTTAAATTGAGTAAGTACAGGTAACGGAGGCTGTCGGACTAGATTTTGGTTACGTATTTGCATATGAAGTAACTTGCTTGCTTAATAATGCTTTAAAATGCTAAAATAAGGTATGTTTTCGGATTAAATACAGCAAATATATAAATATGGATATATATTTTTGTTTTCCGACCGTGTGGGTCGATGTATACATTTTTATCTCTCTTGTCATATTGCAAAAGGCTCTCCGTACAAGGGAGACTCTATGAAAAATTTTCGGAAATTTAGGGTGTTAGAAATTTTTTGGAAGTTTTTGAAATTTTTTGTTAACTAAAAGGTTGATGTTCAAATTGAAATTGAAATCAGAGATTTTAGTTGAGAAGTGGAAACTAAATGTTTGGATAGGACTAAAGAGGTTAGAAAAGTGAAATGTCGAGTTTCACTAAGTGGGTTTTTAATAAGTAATGGGTTTGGAGCATTTTTCCAACCTAGCAATTTCGAAGACAAGGCAACTTTTAAAGTTGAATTTAAAAGTGATTTGTTCACTTTTAAAAATATATCGTTTAAGTTTACATTTAAAAAATAGCCTTCCGGGACACAGTCTCCGAATTCACGAAACAAGTTCCATTGGATCCGTAATAGTGAATTATTATCGGATTTCAAATTTTGTAACTTATGGAGTTATCATTTGATCGTACGAGATAGAAACGTGTTGAATTTAATATCGAAAAATTTAATATAATAATTGGGTCCAAAAAGCTATCTTCTCCATACGATCGAATTAGGACTCGAAACCTTTTCCATTGTGTTCGAAATATGGGTATAACATTATAAACGCCTAGCGACATGCCTCGATAGGAGTTCGAGATTTTGAGTTGCGTAAATTGAGACATTTTAAGAATAAATTATTAAATTGTCAAGTCAATTTCTTTTCAGCTATCCTTCTAACTCACCATCAGCCACCCTATGATGTAGTGATCTGACCTATCCCTTCCTTTATACATTTCCTATCTTCTTCTATTTAAAACAACACAGCAAAAAAAAGAAAAAAAAAGGTTGTTGTATGTGTAATTTAAAATCTTATCCTACTTTACATATTCAACAAGCTAGCTAACGAATCCTCAAACTGAACTTCCTCTCACCTTCTCTCTTTCTTCTCTAAGCAGAAAATGTCTGTTTTAAAAAAAGGGAGGGGAAAGGAATGAACGAAATCGAATTTTGTTCAAACTATAAAAAAAAATCGAATCACGTTCGAGTCACGACTTGATGAGGCGTCAGTTTGGAGGCAATTGAGGGGAGCGTCAGTGGAGGGGAGGCATTCGCGTTGGCTCATTGAAATTGAATTTCTTGTATTGGGCGTGCGATGCTGGCTGAGGATCGAAGTCGCGAGGGAGGGTTTTAGGCGATGCGATGGCGCGGTTGACAGGTAAGCGTGAGGCGTGATACTGTGTTGCGGCTGTTAGGGCTCGCAAGATGGCTGAGGTCACGGCTGTAGGTTGTGGGCGAAAGGAGGAGCACGGCGAGGTTGAGCTAGGGCAGGGAGTTGCGAACGTGAGGTAGTGAAGGCTGGGCATTGTGCGCTTGTTCGATTGAGGGCAGTTGATCAATAGAGAAGGTAATTGGAATTTGCAGGTTTGAAATTTAACGTAGATTAATTTTTGATTTAAAAGTAGTGATATTTAATAAAATCAAAGTCTTATATATATGTCGTATAATTTTTTTTATACGAGGTTCACAATGAATGTAATGGGTCGAGTTGATTCGTAGCAGTGGGATCTACGCGATGTAATTAATATTTAAATGGATTGCAATTTTAAAATCAAGGTGAGAAAAATTCTCACTCATTTGGATTTCCAATTTTAATTTTAAAATATTTAAAATTAATTATGGGTGTTTGGTTGAATTAATTATCTGTTGAATGGTATTATAATATATATATATAGTAGCATATGTATATATATGCACTAGTATTTGGAGTGACATTCCCGCACATTATAGCGGATGTGACACTATGCGCCCCGCATAATAGCGGATGGTCCTATATACCGCGATATCCCCATCGAAGTGGGATTGGTATTTTTATTATTGTCTAACATCTATGGATGCAGGAAAATTAGGATGGAGGGATCCAACTGGATTCCTCAAATATAATAGTGTTTTTCATATATATAAAATATATGATGAGATTAAATAATCTGCCAGATTATTGTGTGTTGTATATCTTTAAATGTTAAATAGCATGAAATTTAACTTGGGTATATTAAATACCATAAATATTATTTTGAAATTTTAAGGAATTCAAAAGGAGATTTTAATATAAAAAATTATATATCGAATTTTGGATTATTTAAAAGAGTTTGATTTGAATAAGCAATAATGGATTTTTGATCGTATTAAATAATACGGGAAAAATATTTTAAATAGAGATTTTAAAATAAATTATATAAAGGGATTTTTGAGATTGGATTTTTAAGTGATATTCGAGAAATATAGAAAGAAGTTGAAATCGATATTAAAAATAAATTGGCAGAAATAAATGGAATTTATAAGAAATTGAAGTTATAAAATGGAATTTTATAAAGGAGATTATTTTTAGCGAAACTCAAAGGAGTTATAAAAATTTATAAACGAAGTTTATAAATAAATTAAAGTGGTACCGGATGATAAGTTTGGAATATAAATTTACGGAAGAATTTATATTGGAATATGGAAATAGGGTGAGAAAAAAATAGTGGATATTTTTTAAGTGGAAATGGTTAAGGAGACCGAAAAGGAAGTGATGTGGTGGAAATCGAGAGGGATTTATAAATTTGAAATTTGGTTATTGAGATTTAGAAATATCTTTTTATAAGCTAAGTTTTATTTTAAAAGGAAAGTTTTATTTATTAACTATGTAATTTTAAAGTTAGTTAATATTGAAATACTTCAGAAGTTAATTTTTCCAATACTTAATATTTATTTAATAAATCCTAAATTTTGAAACCTGCTTTGAAAAGTGATGTTATAAAAGTGTTTCAATATTAGATAATTATTTGAACACATCTTATAAATAATTATTATTTTTCTTTAAAAAAATACTTATTTCTAATTACATATGTATATATATATATATATAGTTTTGAAAATGGTTTAAGTGTATTTATAAATCTTCTCGAGAGTTGGGAAATGGTTATTTAGTAAATGGGACTTATAAGAGAATTCTCAAAACGAAAATTGGGGAAAAGTAAGGAAATTTCTGAAGTAGATAAATAAAAGTGAACTTCGAAAAAATGAAATAGAATTCATAAAGAAGTACAAAGGGTAGTTGAAATTATAAGCAAGTATAATTGGCTTGGAAATATTAAAGGGTATTAATTAAGGAATTCTGAAATTTATAGGATTCGTTATAAACTAGTCAAGGAATTTACAAATAGAATTGTAAATGATTTCTAGAAATAGGAAGTAAAGAAATAGATGGAATACTTCCTAAGTGTGAATATAAATGAAGTAGGGAAAAATATTCTAAGTATTGGAATGGGGGGGGATATTCCGTTAAGAATATAAGAATTTGAAACTGTTTTCAAATGTTGAAGTACTGAACGTATATCTTTGTAAAGATATTTTGAAATGAGTAATTTGGAAGAAATTACAAATAATGGCCTAGTGATTGCTTATGGATGTTATATTGATAGTTAAACAACCGACTATCAATTTTGGCCGTTTTCGTTAATCGTTTCGAAGAGACCGGGATCAGATTTAATTATCCAAAAACCACTTTGATCCGGTGTGAACGTTACGAATGAATACCGTGAAGTTGTTGAAGACAGTGATTCGGTTTGTCCAGACCCAAGACAACTTGTATGGATGAATGCTATCAGAACATCGTCGTTGGAGGACGATGAGCATTCTAAGTGAAATTATTCTTGAAAGGTAATCGTAGCCTCTAGCCTCATCAACCCGAATGGCTGAAAACCAAGGGGTATGCAGCAAGGCTAAGTGGATCATACCCAATTAGGGTATGTTATCACCTTTCTAGATAACCTCAGATATATTATATTAGATGGATACTATGCATGCGAAAGAGCTCTCGGTAAGGGTGGGAACACCCGGGGTGATAACATATTCGGTTTTATCTAGGTTAGGGATAGGGCTGGTCTTGTGTTGCAGGGGATCCCGACAAGGTCCTTGGTACATGTTTCTAGAAGTGTACCGTGATAGGTGGTACCCCAGTGCCTAGTCATTGTATGGAATCCAATCTCCAATAAGCGTTGTACGGTTTTGATTGTGCCCAACTATGCTAGAACGTGAGATGCAAGCATTTATGCTATTTTCTATTTACTTGATTTAGACACTATTATAATATCAGACGGATTTGATAAATATGTTTTGGTTATCGTAAGGTAAAAACCCGTCGTGTTTATGTGTGGCGTGGTCTTACGAGATACCTTTGTTTTTCAAAGGATTTTGGAAATAATAGTAATAATTCAAATTGAGTGTGTTTTCTCACGCTGGTTTTCCAGACTGACTCGGGTGTTATTTTATTATAATGCTCGGGTCAGACCGAGTATTATAGATTTAGGTTAATGCTATGGAGCTCAGGAGACGAGCTGGAGGAGTTCAGACGTATATCACGTACTTGGTTATTTCCGCTGTGTGAGTTATGTATATGAGGACAAATTATTATAACTGTCCAGATTTGTTGTAGTGATTTTTGTACTTTGATGATTGTAAGTATTAAACAATTACATATCCTTTTGTATAAAAATCTGTTATTATATATTATATTTTGTTCCGCTGCGATTGTGAGATTCTGTGTTGTTCTATTTCTTTTCTTCTATCTTTTTCTCCTTCGCCCTAATGAACTAGTGTTTCTGGCACTCGATTGCTGGGCATTCTATACAGTGGACGTATTAATGTCGATTTTCGAGGGTCGAAAACCCTGTTCGTTACACCATATATGAAATAGTATACGTTAGTTATGTAAATAGAAATAAATAATATTCGTGCCTAATAAGTTTTAAACACATGGATTTTACGTCCTTAACTAGCATTAAATGTCAGTTTCCTAACCAATTATTATTATAAGTCTGTTTTCCTCATTTTCCCAATATTTCATGGAATTCTAATGTCCAAAACAGGGAATAAATATTCATAATCAAAACTACAATAACAGACTTGTAATTAAAATAGAAACTAAATTTATTACACCAATTCAATGGAATATCTTAAACAATAAGAATTGTAATCTCAACCCAATATTCCATTCAACTCCTCTTTTACAAAAAAAATAGATAAGAATAAGTGGTGTAAACTATGGATAGAATTCATAATCTAACCCCCTTATTTTATTAAAGGATCACAATTTGATCCATAGAAGATGAAGAAGAGGAACAAACTTTGTAATTATCAAAAATTGCATAACGAAACAAATTCCATAAAATTAATGTAAATAATTGGGAATCTCAGCATAGAATCGATATATCAAATTAAAAAGGAATTTTGGGGGATTTTATCTATCATATTTTCAAGATCCCGCAATCCATAAGGCATATTCAAATCCAAAAGAAATATAATAAACAATTGCTGAGAAGAAATACTATGGTTTCCACTAACAAATTAGTCTTAGCTTTACTCAAATGGATTTGTAACCTTCCAATATCTTCTAGAATCTCTCTCTTTTGATATATACACACACATAATAGGGAAGATGTGTATATATATATTCATTAGATTCGGAATAATTGGAGAAGAATAGGATAAGGATTGATTGGAGAAAGAAGAAACATATGAAATAGGTTGAATCCTTACCTGAATTCTCTACGGTGTTTTTGAACCTTATTAGAGAGATAGCAATGAAAGAGTTTCATCGTATTCCCCAAAATAATATGAATAAAAGTGGAGAGGATAAAATTCTATTTATAAGAGTTGAAATGCACCAAAATCATAGGATGAAAGTAGGTAGGAAATGGGTAAATTTGGAGCGTACAACCGAATAAGACATTACTTCAAACCCTAGCTGCATTGCCAACTTCTATTGCCAAGCGGTTGACTGCCCTTGGGCGACCGGTCAACCTCTATCGTTGACCGGGTGATCTATTCTGGTTGACCGCTCTTTTATTTAGGGGCGTTTATTTTTGCTCCTGTTGATGTATTATTTTATTCTCTAATTAACTTTTTAACATTAAGTCTTAATTAATCGTTCACTTAGCCCCTAAGCTAATTTTTGAAATTTAAATCATAAATTTGATTTCTCATTTGAATTTAAATTCAAAATAAATTAATTTAAATCTAAGAACTTCAAATACTAATAAATTCTTTGTTTGAGCTCCGTTTTCAGCATATTATATATGGAAACAGATCAGAATTTCACCATGAATGCAACGGAGTAACTTTCGTGGTGAAATTCCCTTTTATAAAATTACCATATTCAACCTTATCATATTTAATACAATTTAATCCATGCAATTATGGTTCATTTTACGAGGTGTTACGTTCTTCCCCTTTAAAAAATTTCGTCCCAAAATCTTCTAAGGGGCAAACAGCATAACACGCAATAATATCCATATTATATAACCACGTTATCTACACAACCATCAACTCAACCAATAGTGCAAAGTGACTATGTACTGCAGACATACTTAAATGAGCTCAATCCTAGCATGATTGTATAATCGTGTCATGAAAGTATGTATGTAAATACCCTAAACATGCATAAAAAGTCCTATATGGGTATAAAGTGGTTGTGAAAAAATGTAGCAACCATCTCCTACCATCAAATCTAGCAACCACAATGCAACCAAAATCAAAATTTTGGAGAGAAAATTTTCCAGTGACAGGTTTAGGATGAAGAGTCCTCATGCCTCTCATCAGATTTTCTCACCGTTTCACTCGGACCAATCTAATTCTTTATTGCGGAGCTTTCGAGTTCCGTACTTTACGATGCATGCAGTGGCATGGGACGCTATTGGCTCTGTTAAAAAATTCCCCAATTGATTAGGCTCTATAACAATTATTATGCTATGAAGGTATTTCCTCAAATGCAAAATTGTCATGGACTTCAGCCAACATAAAAGTTTTCTTGTTTTTCCTCATATTGGGAAAGGCCCGACAAATTTGGTGCCAACTTTCCAACTATCCAAATCATACGCTATCTAATCAATTTTGACTTTCCAAAGTCTCACAATACAAATCTAGTCCAAGTATAATTTGTCGGTGGTTACCTACCCACAATTTAACGATTTGCATGGCCTCCCTAAAAAAATGATTTAAGGGTGCCATACTAATCGTCCATTGATGATTACAGTCCTACATGAATTTAACCAAGGATAAGCGCTAGTCCTAAGGTCCTCTAAAGTCCAAGATGCAAGCTCACGAATCCTCCAAGTTTCCATCCATTCCTTAGTTTTTCCATCGGTCTTCAGTCGGTAAGCGATGCTCCGCTTAACGAAGCTCCTAAAGCTAGTTCCTAAAGCTACTAGCAAATCCCTCCAAATTTGCTAGTAAACCAAAGGTCCCTATTACCAACGATGCAAAGCACAACTCCATAAAGCTGTGTTGGAGTGCTGCGGTTTCACTACTCCTAACAGAAAATTTCTGCCACCTTCTTCTTAATCCTTAATCAATTGGATATTCCATTCTCATTCTTATACATTTCTCTTCTCCTTGCATGGTGGCATTTTATGAGCTGAATCCCTTAGTTTTTGAAAATATAAAGTTTTGATATTGAAACATTTACCCACTTTAGGCTGCTAACCTAATTTCCTCATTAACCTCCAGTTTTATCTATGGTCTATCGCTAGTTAAGTACATATATCAAGTGGTTTAAATCCCATTCATAAAGGCTACACAGGAAAAAATGGGAATATGTCTTATACCACATCATCCACTCTTCCAATAACTAAGGAAGACAACTAGCGACTATAATCCAAGAACTCCAAAAGAAATTTTTTGCTAGAAGTTGCCATTTATTATCTGTTAATATGAATGGTGTTGTGGCCCTAACACTCCTTTCTAAATCAAGATGAGCTATCTTTAATATTTCATTCCGTTGCCACCTATTTTCTTAATTTCCCCCTTTTTTTGTCTTTGATAAATATTGTCCATTTACTGCTTCAATTAGTATCCATAACAACTGATCATTAATTGCCAAAATTGAGCGATTTCCAATTAATTCTTCTTCAATCTTTTTAACCTTCTTCGGATTTCCAAAATCTATTCTTTACTCAAATTTCTATCTTCCATAAATGCAATATCAGGTTTTCTTAGTCAGTCCCCATTAGATTACTTTTCCTCTCATTAACTACAAATTTATTGTCAGTTAAATTTATAATTAACACCCATAAATCCTAATCCATCAATTACTAACCAATATGCATATAGTTGTAATCTATGCTATATATATATATATTCTAGTCGTTTAGCATAGTTGTATGATATCTATATCTAACTACTAATTCTACAATTAGAATACTTATTTCTATATTTTGATTCATCGAAGCTAACCTTCCAAAAAGATTACTGTCATAGATTAACCATAATTAAGATTTTTGCTTTATTTGAAATTCCAAGAAATCATTTCTTTTCTCATTATTGAAATTGACATTATAACTATGGAAAGGAATATCCATCTCTTAGACATTTCTCTCCCTTTTGGTGTATTCCTTGTTACTTCAAACAATGCACTTATATTCACAACCAAATTATAGATCTGGAATATCTGTTCACTTTACCAACTTCTTGAAATAGAGGTTTGGGACTGACTTCAACTTTCCAGATCATGTTATACATCCTATTTCTATTTTACTCATATCCTAAAAACTTTAGTCTATCCCACCTAGGTCGTGATTCGTATCTATCCCATAAAATTTTATGAGATCATAACTTTCGCACATAAAATAATATATCTTCATACAAATAAAATTATTTAAAAAATAAGCATTTATTACTTCATTTCTTACAATACTTAAAACATGAAGTATCAAATTCAATATCTCCATCTTTGAAAAAATATAAACTTTATTAAAACCCTTTATAAAAGGTTCAAAATTCCTTTATTCCTAAATAGGAACAAAATAATCTCCCTTTTTAAAACTTTCCTTATCAAAACATTTTCTTAAAACTTAAACATTCTAATTTATGGCATTCAAAAATTCTCTTGGTTTTTCAAAAATGAACTTACAAAAATCTTAGATTTTTTTTACACAAAAGATTCAAAACTTAATTATCTTTCCAAAATAATATGTTAGACCATTTTTCTTTCGAAGAGTTTTCTAGCTACAAGAATTATCATTTACAGAATAGTAAATTTTTCACAATCATCATTTCGAAATAACAGTTATTTCCTTCTACAACATACTATAATATTTATTATCTTATTACTCAAAATATACTATTATTTGATGAAATATATATCTCGTAACTTTTCTTATAAACTCTTAAAATCTCTTACTACACTTTTCTTTATCAAATCCAATATTTATTATTCAAATAACTTTTGTATTCATATTTGGAAAAACATATAATATTCTCATCTATACATAAATGCTTCTCCTTCCACAAAAATATCGAACTTATTAATCAATCATCATTTAAATCTAATCAATAATCAAAGATACCTTTTATATCTTTATATGATAGAAAAATAGATGGAGCAGACAAAGACAACTTCTATATTACTCTATTACTCCTTTCGATATTCATCTACCAAAATTCACAATTCTATTTTTACCTAAATTCCAGCTATTATTCTCTTCATCCTTATATGGGAATGCTCTCCTTCCCATACTATCAGACATTCCTTTCTTTCTATTTCTCTATCCTAAAATAGGTGTTATTTCTATCCATAAAACCTTAAATATAGTTCTAAAAAAAGATATTTTTGGTATATAAACAAGAAAAAATAGAGGAATCAAAAAAGAACCAAATATTGAAATCTTTTTAATCAAATTAAAAAGGTTAAAAAACGAAGAATCATGTCATAAATTTACAGTTCAGACCATCCACCATTTTGTTTTAAAGAAATTCACCACTTTTAAAATTTGCATTACCTTTCCAAATTTTCTAAAACTAATGGTGGTATGTTTTCAAAGCTGTCTAAAACCATATTATATTTTAAAAAACTTCCAATTTATACAGCCTCTAAGATGTTGTAGAGGGAGGAACTTTCAAATTTATTGCATAGGAAATATAAATAGAAAAACAGAAGAATACAAAAACAAGGAAATTGAAAGCTTTTCTAATCCAATCAAATTTTAAATTGAGAAGTTAATAAACGAAAACTTTTTTTCAACTTCTCAGGTCGCCAAATTTTGAAATTTAAATCACCTACTGAAAATATTTCACCACCCTTTTTAAATCTACGACCTCTTTTCAAAAATTTTACAAAACAAATGATGACATAATTTAAAAGTCATCTAAAATCATTTTTTGTCAAAAATTTCTAACCTATAAGATTTTTATTTCAAAATCTTTTGAAAGGCACTTTCAAATTTTCAAGGGGATTTCAAAGAAACCTTTTTATCAAATTATGTCCCAAGAGGTAGGATTAAAATTTATTATTATTTTTAAACCTTTGTACTCTACTGTTTAAAATCTAATTTCCTCCTTGTGGTGATAAATGTATTCCTTCTTACGGAAGTTTGCTCCTTTCCTTACTTCCGTATTTTATTAATACATAACATCTTCATTTGTTACCTCCATAAATACTAATTTGTCAGCATTAATTATCGCCCTGATGGACATTTCCTTAAGGTTATTTATTTCCTATCAAGCTTTCCATTTATGGTTACACCTAAATATGTCTATAGAGTCAACAATGATATGGAAGATTAGGTCCTATCAAGTATTCAATTATTGTCCAGCTTCTAGGGTGCTTCCACAAGTTGAGGTCATTTTCTCCCTTGTTTGCTCCTAAAGATACGATCTTCACTCCACCGGTAATCGATGTAGGAGTAGAAATTACCTCTATTTATTCTTCCAACTCCTAGTCCCCTCGCCCGTCCTTTCGGAATATGGTCGCACCTACTTCTATAGTCGAAATATATAGATCAGTTAAACGTAAATTCAAAAATAAATATATGCATATAGTATGATTTTTATAAAAATCATTTGAAAAACCTTTTCAAAAATAACAAGTATACCACTCATATGTATAGTATACTTTCTCCATTGATCGGGTAACCTAGGCTTTGATACCAAATGTAACAACCAAAGGTCACCCCTTAAAGGGCATCACTACAAATGGTAACCCCAAACTTCCTTGTTTTACGGCCAGCACCTCGACTGTTAACAAACCCACATTGTCGGGATGTGTAGGGGCAAGAGACAAAGCTTCACTGTCATTCACAATGCGAGAACCCCTATCACATAAGCCCAAACAGGCCAACAAGGTCTAGTGACTCAAAACCTTAGTTCTTACCTTTTCAATGCATAAGAAGTATATTTTAAAGTAAGAATATGTCTACGAACATAAAACCGTTAAAATCATTTAATACTTCTTTATAAGGAAAGGAGGAGGGTCCAACCACTTAATACCTTCCATTCCAAAAGTAGATCTCATATCCGAATCATACGTCATAAATAGATAATAATGTGAGAGATGGTACCAAAGCCACTTAATACTTCCTAGTGGAAAATAGGCAGACCTCATGATTTAAGGCCTATTTTCATAAGCGCGCTCCTCAATGGTAATATCTAGCTGACATCATATGGACTCTCATAGGCCATTTAATACTTCCAAGTGGAAAATAGGCAGACCCCGTCATTTACGGCCTAATTCTAGAAGTAGACTCCTATATAGATACCGCCTAACATAACCTCTTGGCCATTTAATACTTCATCTAGGAAAAAAGGTGGGTCCAACCACTTAATAACTCAAACCCCAAAGAAGGCCCTTCGTCTTATGGCCAGACCCAAATGATGTCTCACATTAGTGCACTATTCGTAGGAACTGGTAACCAGATTAGTTAGGCAGATTTCCCCTGTAGAATTTGGAATTAACCTTGCATCATTACAAATATTTACCATAAGGATATCTCACATCAATAAAAGTGTACACAACTGCTGGTAGCCTCAAAGTAAAAGGCAGACTTTTTTCATGTAACTCTATTAACCATGCACCCTTATGACTTAGCCATAAATTAATTACTCTACATACATACATATATATATATATATAAATATATATATATATATATATATGTGTGCACTCATCTCACCGTTTCATAAATAAGGCCTTGTAAGGAATCTTCTTTATTACGCCTTAAAATAATAATTAGGCTATATAAGAGTTTCCTCTCATGTTCACCTCAAAATTAATTACCTTCCTAATGGTGGAAAATAAATGTAAACAAATGCCTAATTCACTATGCCATATATGTAATTTTTACTTACGTCAACTACGTAAATAGAAATAAATAATATTTGTGCCTAATAAGTTTTAAACACACGGATTTTACATTCTAAACTAGCGTTAAATTTCAATTCCCTAACCAATTATTATTACAAGTCCTTTTCCTTATTTTTCCAAGATTTCATGTAATTCTAATGTCCAAAACAGGGAATAAATATCATAACCAAAACTGCAATAACAGACTTGTAAATAAAATAGAAACTCAATTTATTTCAGATATTCAATGGAATATCTTAAATAATAGGAATTGCAATATATATCCCATATTCTATTCAACTCCTCTTTTACAAAGAAATAGATAATAATAAGTGGTGTAAACTACGAATAGAATTGAAGGATCATAATTTGACCCATAGAAGAAGAAGAAGTGGAATAAACTATGAAATCATCAAAAATTGCATAACGAAACAAATTCCATCAAATTAATGTAAATAATTGGAATCTCAGCATAGAATTGACATATCGAATTAAAAAAAGAATGTTGGAGCTTTTATCCATCATATTTTTGATATCCCAAAATCCCTAAGGCATATTCAAATCCAAAAGAAATACATTAAACAATTGCTGAAAGAAATACCAAGGTTTCCACTAAAAGGTTAGCCTTAGCTTTACTCAAATGGATTTGTGGCCTTTCGATCTCTTCTATAATATCTCTCTTTTGATACACACACACACACAATAGGGAAGATGTATATATATTCGTTAGGTTCATAATAATTGGAGAAGAGTTGGATAAGAATAGACTGGAGGAAGAAGAAGTTAAAAGGAAATAGGTTGAACCCTTACTTGAATTCTTTATAGAGTTTCTGAATCTTATTACAAAGATAGCAATGATAGAGTTTTATCGTATTCCCCAGAATAATACAAACAAAAGTGGAGAGGATAGGGTTCTATTTATAGGAGTTGAAACACAACTGAACTGTAGGATGGAAGTAGGTAGAAAACGAGTAAATCTGGAGCGTACAACCGGCTAAAACATTGCTTCAAACCCTAACCGCCACTGGAAACTTCTGTTGCCAAGCGGTCGACCAACCTTGGGCGATCGATTGACCACCCTTGGGCAATCGGTCGACCGCTCTTTTATTGAAGGACGTTTATTTTTGTTTCCATTGTTGTGTTATTTTATTCCTCAGTTAACTTTTTAATGTCAGGCCTTAATTAATCGCTTACTTAGCCCCCAAGATAAGTTTTGAAATTTAAATCCTAAATTTGATTTCTCATTTAAATTTGAATTCAAATTAAATTAATTTAAATCTGAGAACTTCAGAGCTTATAACTTCTTTGTTTGAGCTCTGTTTTCAGCATATTATATATGGAAACAGATCATAATTTCATCACAAACGCTAAGAAGTAACTTTCATGATCAAATTCTAATTTTTAGAAAATTCTCATATATAACCTTATCATATTTAATTCAATTTAATCCATTTAGTTGTGGTTCATTTTACGGGGTGTTACACTTTCTATACTTAACACCGAAGGAAAAAGGGTTTGGGTTTAAAGTAAGTAATATTTTAAATAATATATTTTTTGGCCTTCCTAAATATGAATTTGAAAAGGAGGAAATCTCAAGTTTTGTCAATATATTTATACCATTGATATAAATATATGATATATTTTCTAGGTATTAAACATATAATGGTTTGTGAATATACTTATACTGGAGAGATAAGTATATGAATGTTTTTCCAAGTATTGAAAGAGGTATAACGGGTTTGTGATTATATTTTTTGGAAAGATATTTTGAATCAAATAATTGTAAAGATTAACTAACAGGGGCTTAGAGGATCCAAATTAAGCTATGTTTTATTGTATGCTTATTTGATAGTTAAATAACCGACTATCAAATCTTGGCCAAAATATAACAGCAGAAACATCTAGGAGAAACATGAGGGTAATATGGCACAGTTATCTTCGATAATGCTATACTATGCATATAAATCTCGTTTTGTTCTCCTGTACAAACAATAAGGAAATCTATCCACTTAAATGGTTTGGAGGTGATCTCTGCTCTTATGTATTGTCTGATTATTTCTAAAAGAATCAGAGTTGAGTCTACCAGAACTATCGACTTGGTTTTCGAGTGATTGGTAAGTGGGGAAGTGTACTTCTATGAGATGACTCGAAACTGTAACCAATTCAAAACCATATTCTTGTTTTACATTTTGGAAAAGGTACGAGACTGGTTCAAGATGATGGAATTCTTTTAAGTGCACAGACTACTTGCTACTAATTCCGAGGGTGATTCCAAAATGGATGTAGTAGGACAGTGCCTTCAGTTTGTTCATATCCTGAACAACTTATATGGATGAATGCTAGCATTGCATTATCGCCTGGAGGGTAATGGTAGCATTCCAAGTGAGAAATGCTAGGTGGAAAAGGTAAAAGCATAACCACACAAGCCTCACAACCTTGTAATGGCTAAAACAGGGATGCTCGCAGAGCTATGTGGTTAGCAACCATTAGGAGCATCATTCCTCGATCTAGATTCGGTTTTATGGATCTTGGTGTGCGCTTGGGGAAATCGTGGGGCAATGTTTGCAACTTGGTACCTGAGGAATGATGTAATCTAGCATGTCATGTTAAAGGGTAGCCGGCTCTATGTTCGCATGGGTCGATAAGTTCGATCTCGGGTACGTTTGATTTAGAGGAATACTATATATAAGGTAGTCCCTTACCTTGCCATGTTGGAATCCAATCTCCAATACATGCCTTTACGGATTTAGTCGTATACCTATTATGCTAGAATGCAATTAATGTAAAAATTTAAGCTACAATTAATATTTATTTTAAACCCTAGACATAATTATAATATCGGAAGATTTCCTATGAATGGTTTAGTTATCATAAGTAAAACCTATCCTTGTTTATGTGCGGCGTGGTCTAATGAGATACTTTTATTTTGAAAGGTTTTTTATAGAATATAAAAATCTATTTGATGGTGTTTCTCACATTGGTTTACCAGATTAATCCGAACGTTATTTCTTTTATAATGCTCGGGTCAGCCCAAGCATATTTTCCCAGATTGAGTTGGACACTTTGGAGCTTCAGGAGACAAGCTAGATACTTTAAGACGTAGTCTCATATTTTCCTTTATTTTCGCTGTTTGTTCTTGTCTTATGTAACACCTCATATTTTTGGTAACATTATTTAGAATATTTAATTAGCTAAATTAAATAAAATAACATGTTGATTAGGGGACTGAGATTTGATTCTAATTAAGGGTATTCGTGTCATTTAACCAATGAATTAAAAGAAGATTTAAAATGAAATAGAGGAGGTGTAAAATAGGAAAGTGGCCATTCCTATATCTAAAAACCTTGGCGGTGTATCTTATACACGTTCATTTCATTTTCAAAATTTTAAAACTGAGGCCGACCACCATTAACAAGAGAATAGGGAAGAAGATTAAGAAAAGCTAAGGAAGAAACTAATTCAAATCAAATCCATTCAGATCTCAAGCTCCTTAATCTCTAAGGCTAAGGTGAGTAATGTTTACATCTCATATTTGTTTAGTTTTCGGTTTTAAGATGAAATCCGATGATTTTCCATGTTTTTGAATGATGGAATGATTATATATACTTGTCGATGATTTATGATTGTTTATATAGAATTTATGACATGTTTCGATATGAAAACCCTATTAAATTACATCCAAATGCCTTTCGAATTTTTATGTAGACCAGAAACAGTATTTTAAAGATGGGCTTCAATTTCAGAATTTTCTGAATTTATGTGGATTTTCCATAAATTTTCTAGTACAGAAAAGTTTATTTGGGTTATGAATTATTTACGGTTAATAATTGATGGTTTGGGTCTGAAATTTATATGTGTTAGAAAATAATTTTCTAGAATTTTCGTAGAAATTTCCTAAGTGTTTTAATGATTATATAAAATTATTAAGGTATGAGACTTAAATGTTTTATATAATTAAGGTAGGAGAATGGGCTTTTTGTAAATAAATTCAAATTGTTAATTCTGGAAAGTCGACAGAACTTTTAGAAAAGAGAAACGTGCAACCAATTATATTTTGACAAATATGGCAAATTAGGTACAAAAGAAATAGTTTAAAACGACAAATAAACATGTTTTTCACTGTTTCGATGCTTTCGGCACCAGGTTCCGCCTCCTTACCTTTGCCTTCGACTTTGTCGAAACCAATGCACATGGTATCAAGGAACTGGTAGGTAGTGAATTGGACGTAGGCGAAAGGTATAGAGTCGAAATCGGGGGTTTCGAAGGGGTTGAGAAATTACTTTGTTTTTAAAGGAAAATGTGCCTGCTTGCTTTCGACTGAGTAGCTTTCGAATAGGTTGGCTTTCGACCAAGTCAAACGGTTTTAAAGATATGGTTTCGATAAGGTTGCGCTTTTGATTTTAAATGACTGCTTTCAACTAAGTCGAAACCTTTGCACCCGCTTTCTACCTTTCGACACAAATGGTTTCGAAGGGGTTATTTTGTTTTTCTAAAATTTGGCCACTTCTCTAATGCTTTCGAAGGGATGGTTTTGACACCATCACTTCTTTACTTAAGAAATGGTTTCGAAATAGGTGCTTTCGACTTAAATGATTTAATGACACTTTTTCTTAGATTGAAGTGTAACCCAACTGGTTCCGAAAGAGACAGTTTTAAATGGTTTCGATGGTTTTAAAAGGTTTTGATTCCACATGTTTTAAATTGAACCCAAGTGCTTTCAAAAGAGTTGAGTTTTGATGCTTTCGAAAGGTTTAATGAATGGTTTCGAAGGGGTGGTTCCCCAGGGTTTTGAAAGGGTTGAAAGGAATGGTTTTTCCTATGTTTTCGAAAGGCAATATTTTAGGTTTTAAAAGAAGAAATGTATAGGATTTTAAAGCTTTTGAAGGGAAGGTTCTATGTTTTCGAAAGGAAGGATTTGGCCTTTCGGCCTAAGATAAGTAAAGGGTTTTACTTGGTTTCGAAAGGAGTTGTTTAAAGGTTTTAAATAAAGGTTTCGAATGTATTAAATAGGAAATATAGCCTAAGTGTTTCAAGTTAAAAAGGACTTTAACTTATATTATGGATATGTAATCCTTAATAAATTTCATCAACATTGTTTTGAGTAAAGTATATATATCATGGCAAAATAGCTTAGAGTAAAGCTAAAGATGTATTTTCCTTGTATATGTATGATTTGAAAGGTTAAATCATTTTGAAAAGGTGTTTAAAGAAAAAGATGAAGGGTAGTTAACCCTATGAAAATGACTTAGATTAGAAGACCAGATAGGATTTGTGTAGGGGCGCATCCTATGCTCATTAGCTATTAGCCCCTAGCTAATTTAGTCTAGAATTCCAGTGTGTAGGGCTTAGTCACAGGTAAGACTAAAATGTTGGTTACACAAAGAAAGGAATATTTATATACAGAGATAGGTTATTGGTTAGCCCGCAAAAACATTAGGATCAGTTGACCCTTGGAGAAGTAAGTTAAGGACAAACCGTCTAAAAGTTTTGTCTAATAGATGTTTAGACCATTTGATATTTTATCTGGTAGTCCCGAGTCAGCCAAAGGGATAATTAGTCCAGTTTGAGTACAATTAGTCCAGATTGTGGACAGTTAGTCCAGTTTGCGGGCAGCTAGCCCAGTTTTCGGACAGATAGTCCATTTATTACCTATTTTTTTTAGCATAATGGATATTGCTATTATTATTATTATCAGTTTGATTAAACAGTTTGGTTGCAGGAAAAGATTTGCAAAATATATGTTTTGAAAGGGATATTAGTGAGGGGAAACCCGTTCCGCTAAGTGGCGTGGTCCCGCTCAATATCATTAAATCGAGATGTAACAGATTTATTCACACCATGCTTTATGTCTGACTCGAAGTTTTTGTTTTCCCTTAAACTCTCGGATGCTCAAAATAAATTTGAGTAAGCTGAGGGTTGAGGTTTTCAGGGTTTTTTTGGCGAACAAAAGCTTCTGGAGACGAGCAGGTGGCTGACAGATAGCTAATTAGGAGTTATAGATTATTTTGTTTATTTTTTGTTGTGTATTAAGTCGGATATGACTATATTTTCTCCAATCAACCAAGGGAGCATCGTCATATGTCACTCTTGGCGTATTGTTGTAAATTATATTTGATCTTTACTTGGAAAAATGGTATGGGATTATGTAACTTGGATATGAACTTGTTTTGGAATGTAATTAGTAAAATGTTGTTTTTGAAATCCGTAATTTTGTTCATATTCAAGTGCTTTTGATATTATAGATACCACTAGCATTACCGTATTTTATCACCAGAAGTTAATACTATAGATGACTGCAGCATCTGTAGCGCTTAGCTTTTGGCATCTAAATATGGGATGTTACAACTTGGTATTAGAGCATAGGTTTATGAAAATCTTTAACTAAAAAATTGTTTTGAAAACATAATCCTAAGGAATTAGTGTAAGATTGGGGTATGGGATAACGCTATAGTAACGTACTTGTATTTTCTATATATATGTATATGCCTTACCTCTAGTCTCCTATCTTTGCTAGGTTATTCTTCTATATCTCATGAGGTTTGAATACATATATGGATGGTAGAAGAGGAAGAGTTAACCCCGGATGGGAAAGCACCGATGGGAATGCTAGACCTAATATGAGGAGAAGCCAAGGTCAGACACAAGCATAGAATGATGGTGATAGAGTCCCGCAAGTAGGAATGGAAGCTGTATCAGTTTTTCATGAATTGTTGCAAGCGAGAGTTGAAGCTAGAGTGTTACGAGGAAATGATGCAGGAACATGGGTTTCGATAGTTAACCATTTTGCTAAGCTAAGTTGAAATTACACTAAGCTTGGAGGGAAGCCATTAATTGGAACCGAGGATGCTATTGAAGTGGAGAATTGGTTGCTGCATTGTGAGAAGATCTTTGCAGATTTGGGGCTTAATGATGAGCAGAAGAGGAGGCTTGCTTCGACATAGCTTTAGGAAGCAGCTTTGTTTTGATGGAATAGTGTGACTGTGGCAGTGGATGAGGAAACCATGACATGGGAAGATTCCAAGAGGAGGTTCTAGGAGAGGTTCATGTCCGTGATGGCATAGTCTGCTCTGATAAGAAAGTTTGCTGAGTTAGTGCAAGGAGAGATGTCTATTTTGGAGTATGCCAGAAGGTTCGAGGAGTTGGCCAGATATGGCTACGCTTTAGTGGATACAGTGATGAAGAGGAATGAGAAGTCCATCAAGGGGTTGAAGCCTAAGTTAGCAAGGGCTACATTACCTCTTATTAGAGATCCTTCTGATGTTGTAGTGGAGATGGCCTAAAGACATGAGGAGATACTTGATTCTCTATAGAAGAGTAAGGCTAAGGAGGCCCAGGTTGGGCAGGGTTAGCAGAGGAAGTTCTTTCCTAAGAAAGGTGCTTAGAAGGATGGAGCAACTAAGAAAGGGAAGTATGAGATTGTTTGCTTCAAGTGCGATAAGAAGGGGCATTTTGCTAACGACTATCGTGATGGAAAAGCCAGGGAAGTGACCGGGAAGAAGAATGTCAGGCGCTTCAACTGCGACCAGATTAGCCACTATAAGAACCAGTGCAAGGAGCCCGCTAAGGATGGAAAGGGCAAGGTGTATGCATTAGAGCTTGCTACTTCGAAGCCAAAAACTCAGGAGAAAGGAAAGGCAGTTTTGGAAGGTATGCTTTAGAATCATGGTATGTCTGTTGGAGTTCTATATGATACTGGTGCAACGAATTCTTTTATATCTAGATCTTTGATAGATAAGCTTAACCTAGAACCCATATATTTAGTTACATCCTTACGGGTAGCGAATCCAATAGAAGGGTATGCAACTCTAGGGTTGAGATGTGACCAGTTAGAGTTTTACTTGTTAGGTCATACTTTTGTTGCAGTTTGCATGTGTTTGATTTTGTGGGGTTCAGGATTATTCTTGGTATGGATTGGTTAAGTGAGTACAATGCTAGGATATTTTGTTAGGATAGGAAAATATCACTTAGACACCCAGATTGTAGCAACATGATTGTTTATACCGTAGAAGGTTCTAGCGGTGAGGTGAGTGCTTTATTCGGTGTTATGGAATTGGAAGATGAGCTAAGTCGAGTTTTCATGGTTAGAGAATTTGCAGATGTTTTTGAGCCTGTAATAGGGTTGCCACCGAAACGAGCCATTGAGTTCTGGATAGATTTGGTTCCTTGAGCAGAACCAGTGAGTAGGTTGCCAAGCAGGATGACCCCTATAGAGATGAGGGAGTTGAAAGTGCAGTTGGTGGATTTATAAGGCAAGAGTTTTATCAGGTCGGGTAGTTTACCTTGGGGAGCAGCAGTAGTGTTTGTTAAGAAGCTGGACGGATCGTCGAGGCTATATATCGATTATCGTAAGTTGAATGAGAGGACGATAAAGAATCGATATCCATTGTCCAGAATTGAAGATTTGTTCGATGGATGAGTGGAGTTAAGGTATTTTCCCAGTTGGATTTTAGAACAAGTTTCCATCAGCTTAGGGTAGCAGAGGATTGCATAACTTTGACGGCGTTTAGGACCAAGTATGATCGTACGAATGGTTAGTTATGCCATTCGGCCTGACTAATGCGCCGGTTTTCTTTGTGGATTTGATGAACCGAGTTTTCCGAGAGCACTTGGATATATTCGTATTGGTTTTCATAGATGATATCTTGATATACTCTAAGTATGAAAGAGAGCATGTAGTTCATCTTAGGGTGGTGCTAGAGACGCTGGGGCAGCATCAACTGAAGGCGAAGTTCTCAAAATGTCATTTCTGGAAGAAGGAAGTGAAGTTTCTTGGTCATGTAGTCTCAGAGAAAGGGTTGTTAGTAGATCGAACTAAGATTGAAGCAGTGAATAGTTGGAAAATACATTAGATAGTGACTGAGAAAAAGAGTTTCCTTGGATAGCTGGTTATTATCGAAGATTCATTAAGGACTTTTTGCGGATCGCAACACCGATGACCAAGCTAACAAGAAAAGATATGAAGTTTGTGTGGACCGATAAGTATGAGGAAGCATTCCAGAATTTGAAACACTTATTGACCCATGCACCTGTGTTGGTTGTTCCGGAAGGAAATCGTGATTTGGTGGTTTATACAGATGCATGTGGAACAAGATTATGAGTTGTGCTGATGCAGAGAGGTAAAGTGATTGCCTATGCTTCTAGACAACTTAGACCACACGAGGTTAGTATCCAACGCATGATTTGGAATTGGCTGCAATGATTTTTGCATTGAAGGTCTAGAAACATTACCTTTTGGGAGAGTGGTTTGAGTTATATACATATCATAAATCGCTGAAGTATTTGTTCTCTCAGAAGGAGCTGAACATGAGACGACAGAGATGGTCAAAGTTTATAGCCGCTTATGATTTTGGGATTGAGTAGACATCAGGGAAAGGCAATAGGATTACAGATGCGCTTAGCAGGAAACATCAAAATGCAATGTTAGCGATGATTGCTGAGTGGAAAGATTTGGAAGCATTGGAAGATTGTAGAGTGCAGTGGAGATTTTGGGGCTGGGTCTAGCGGAGAAACCATAGTGTTATCTTTTTGGAAGTTCGACCAGTGATGGCCAAAAAGATTGCTTCTAAACAGGAGGAGGATCTAGTGTTAGCTGAACTGATCAGAAGGTTAAGAGATAGAATCGAGAATGATGACTGAACAATTTCAGTCTTGACCAGAATGGGTGGTTGAGAAAGAAAGGAAGATTATGTGTTCCGATTGTAGGAAACATAAGGAAAGAATTAGAGGAATGCCATCATTCAAAGTTCTCTATTCATCCGGGAGGAACTAAGACGTACCAAGATATGAAGAGATGTTTTTTCTGGGAAGGTATGAAGCGAGATATTGGCTTATGGGTAAAGCAGTGCTTGAATTACTAGCAGGCAAAGGCTGAACGCCAGAAGCCAAGTGGATTGTTTCAGCTGCTGGATATCCCGGTATGGAAGTGCGATTCTATTTCTATGGATTTTATTGACGGGTTGCCAAGGTCATGTAGGAAATGCGGATTACGGGACTTAAGGCAGAATTAACACTAGAGTGGGAGGGGGTGAATAGTGTTTAATTAATTTTATGAATCTTTTTGAAATCTTTTCAAATTAAACTCAAACAGATGCAATTCACAAACACAGAGACAATCACAGAACTAGACACAGATGCAAATAGTAAATAAAAGCAGTAAAGGAAAGAACACACCGGAATTTTATACCGGTTTAGAGTTACCCTACATCCAGTCCCACACAATTTCTTGTGCAGATTTCTTTTCAAATATAATGTCGATATTACAACCTCGATTTCAAGGCCATGAGATACACCCACCTGTCTCCAAGTCCAGGGTAAACTCTATTGATTTAACTAAGCTACAAGATCACCTAATTGATTTACGGACCACAATCACACTGTTTCCAATCACACTTTGATAGAGAGAGACTCGATACACTTCGACCTTTTGACCTTTGATTACAAATGATCCTATAACTCTGAATAACACTGAGATCTTTGAGAGATAGTGGCAGAGAATCAAACTAGAGACGATCGAGTTTGATTCACTTAGGATTTCGGCAGAGTTTTGTTAAGAATGTTTGAAAATAAAAACGGAAGAGAAAGAGGAGAGAAAACAAAGAAATCTTAAGTGAAAATTCGTTGTAAACTACTGGTATATATAGGAGAATAACTGTTATGTCCATTCGTGAAAGGTTATGACGAATAGACACTTCCTTTAAAAATTCGAATTTTAAAATCTATGGCTACCACGTCGACATGGGGGTATAGGCATGTCGACATCCCCTATTATTTTTTGAAAATTGATTTTTGTTTTAAAAGAGATTTTCTTTCTAAAGTTTGTCGAAACAATGTTAGAACTTTGTAAACTATTTTGAATATACTTTATGATTATAAAAACCTTGGGAAAGTGATCTTACGAAATATAAAAGTAATAAAAACTAAATATATAATATTTTGAGATTAAAGCTAAAACATTAAAACCGAGGGATAGTTTAAAAACAAGAAATGATTTTCACATTAATATGATTAAAAATAGTTTTTGAATTAAGGCTAAAATATTTAAACCGAGAGAGATGTCTTTTTTAAAAAGATAGTTTTGAAAAAATCTAAAAATAAGTCATTTTGAAAATTTCGTGGATTCCATTCACTACAACAAACCGAGGTTTTAATAGCAGCATAAAATAGCGTTTCAATAGAAAACGCTATCACTGATTATTTGATTAAAAACTCATAAAGTTAAAAACGCTATTTCATCCACCAAATTGTTAAAACGCTGTGTCATCAAGCCTATGGTCATGAAAATTTGCTTCCCTCGTGAAAATTGGTTCCCTCGTGAAAATTTGCTTCCCTCCCCCGCTGCTTTTATCAACACTTAAGAAAATTATCCTTCCCTCTCGCTACGTAACAAAATTATCGCTTAACCCTAAAATTATCACTTAACCCTAAAATTATCCCCAATTTCTTCCTTATTGAATATTCCTCAATCGCACGGCAATTCATTGGACACTAATAAAGTCGCACAGAAAAAAGAATCTACGTCGGTACTAATCAAATAACATCGTCTGTATCTTCATTATCATATGTAAAAGTGGAATCTTCAAACTTCAGAAAGTCGATACTAGGTAAGTTTACAATATTATTGATTGTCTTTTGATTTTTGTGTGCAATTCCTAACCCTAATCTTCTTCTGATTCTATTATATTAATATTATTGATTGAATTCCCTTTTAATTTTCATTGATTAGGGGTCGTATCTTTTTTATCTGAGCTTGTAGGAAGAATATATTTTAGCTTCTAATTAAATTATTAATGATGTTGGATGTAAACTACTCGTTGGATATGACCTTTCGTGCTTAATCGTCAATGAATAATGATGGTGTCATTGATTTGGGATATTTTGGTTTTGTCTCTACCACATGTATTGTTGGAAGCAATACATTATTCTTTCTTATTCATACATCCAAAAGTGAAAAATAGATTGCAAATTTTCTTCTTCTGACATTTGATCATGTAATCGATGCAAGTGGTGGGTTTTTTAGTATATATAGTGATACGGTAAGCTGGCAGAATTTTATAAGCCTTTTAATTTGATAACCATCTTCTGAAATGGAATGCGTAAATTATCAAATTTATTTAACTACTCAAAATAGTTGATACTGTGAGCAGGAAAGTGATCCTTTGAAATGAAATGTGGGAATCCTTTTAATTTGGTAACTGACAATATGTATCAATCACATATAAATATCAATTTATTTATCATTGTCTCCAAGTCGATAAATTTGGGTCCATATTTGTACTTGAAATATTATTTGCTAAAGATGGAATATTGCACAGCCGCTAACTATAAATCCTAGTTTAAACTAATCTTCTAGTTTGTAAATTTTGCAAAGATCTTGTCTTCATACACCGAAGTAAATAAAAAGAGGCACCTTTTGCACTTTCTGCTCCATGGAGATACCATTTCAGTACCGAGCATCCCAAAATCACAAACCTATAGACTACATGAAATCAAATACACACACATATATATAACAGTGCATTGTCCTTTCATATTTTCAAGATAGTTAGAATATAGATGAATATACTCTAACTAATGTCGAGTGTGAATCCCTTGACTATCTAATTTGTAAATTTGTCATCGTGGTATTATGACCAACAAGTAACTACAATGATTACTCAAACAATGTTTGCATAACCCCGTCTCAGTCATGCCCAGTTCACTTAACCCCAATTCATTCGACCCCTTGTTCGGAAATGCACCGCATTGTATATAGGTACAATATCTAAAAGAATATTGTCATCATGGAAAAAAATGCTTTCAACTCCACTGTATTTAAGTGGTATTATTACCAACAAGTAACTATGATGTTTGTTGTGTAGGAAGACTGCTTGGAAAACCATTGTGGGCATTTCACATCATGTCTCTTTTACAAGGCCATGTGGTCTCTTTGATGTAGCCACCATCGCATTTAGCAATCCTTTGACACTTTTTCCTTATACTGATAGCATCTTCGATAAGCTAGATTTTATAGGCATAAACTAGTATGTGCAGGTTTGTACCACTTCATCATTTATTTTCATAAAAGATGTACTACTAGAACACTATAGCAGCCAATATTCATTAAAATTATAATATTGATATTTCAGCTAATTGCCTTGAAATTTTATTCAAGCATACCTTTATTCTCAACTTCAATTTTGGCCAAAAAACGTCTTTTGTTTTTGTTGTTGTTAAGATAGCTCTATTTACAAAATTGAAGTTAGACTAAAGAAATTATATAATATTTATGTATCATTAATTTAAGGTTAGGTATTTATCATTTAATAACAATGCCGGAGGGAACCAAAAGAAAGTTTCAGTAATTATGTCAATCTTATCCTAGTAGAATATATATGCATTATTAATTCGAAGTTAAATATTTAATTTCTTAACAACAACTTCAAAGGGCATCAAAAGAAAGATTCAGGAATTATGTTAATCTTATTGTATTTGAATATTATATATACATACATCCGTGCGTGCACATATCATTAACCTGAAGTTTATTAGTTAATCTTTTAATAACAAGTTCAAAATGCATCAAAAAAAGGTTTAAGGAATTATGTCGATTTTATTGTAATAGCCTTGAATCAAATTTCTTTTTGCAATGGAGACTATATATATAATTTTTGCTAATAGGAAATGATTTCTGGGCCTTCCTCGAAACTTGTGGAAATCGATGAATATAGTGAATCTGGTCACGCTTTTTATCCATAAGGGTTGTTTCGCATGTTGCATCAGTTTAATGAAAGATACAAACACCCCAATGTGCCATTCATCATTATTGAAATGGAGCTAACAATGAAACCGATTTAATTTGTCATCCTTACTTAATGGAGCATTTATGGTTGTTTATGCATCATCTAAAATGGTTATGAATCATGATATCATATCAGTTATTTTAATATTATATATGCAGAAAAATATATTCCCATTTTGTAGAAACATTGTTAATTTTTTCTTTGATTTTCTTTCAACTATTTAGAGTGTGAAGATATTGGCTATTTATCCTAGAATATTTCTGATAATTAGGAGTGGGCAGATATGGGTATGGTACCATATTTCTGATAACACACATATGCTTGTTCATCCTTTCTTAAGTACGTTATGAGAGTATTAAATAAACTACTTTACCAAAACATATTATATTAATTGTATTCTCTATCTTAGTCCATACAACTTCAATAATTCATTTTTAGTTATTATATCTAATTGTAGCCCAAATCCAGATATGTATGTTTTGATAATAATTCATTGATTGTAGTTTATATTTCCAAAACATGCATTTTCAATGAATTCATTGATATTACCTAATTAGGTAAAATCAGAAGACAAGCAATGAATAAAATGAAATCAATGAATTATTATCAAGAAATACATATATGGATTTTGACACAATTAGGTAATATTATATTAAGTGACTGAAATTGGTTTATATTTCCAAAACATGCATTTTCAGTTATTCTCATATATTATTTATTTTAATAAAATGTTCAATAATATGATTTTGGAATCTGTGTAGCCCATTTATAATGGATGTTTACTCTTTTTAGGAACATTCTGAATTTGGACATAATCAGGCAAAACAAATAAAACTGCCTTAAAAATTGAAGATAATTCATTGATTTCAGTATATATTTCCAAAACAGGCATTTTTATGTATTCTTATATATTTCTTTTGGAATAATGAGTATTTATAGCATGAAAGTATGTAAATTTGGGTTGCTTGATTAATACATATAGAATGTAGATTATTAGATTCTGCATTTTCTATCTATTCTCTATTTTAGTCAATTATATATGGGCACCAAATGCAATACAAACTACACCTTTACACATTGTCAATTCATTAGGCAGGTGCCACATTGGTTATATGTGTATATTGCTTTACAAATTTGGTTTAGTTCAATACAGTAGGAAAGGGTGATTGTACTTTCAAATACATGAAATAAGTGTATATTGCTTAAAATTAACTAGTAAGATTCTTATTGATATTTGTCTTCCATATTTTCGAAAATAGAAGAAAAAACTCGCCTATTAATAATTATATCACAGATAGTGGGACATAATTTATATTTTACTAAAATTTGAATCTAAACACTCAAAATTTTATGAAAAGATGTAATGTTTTGCCTCAGAGAGTTAGTAAAGAATCAGAGCATCTTAAATTTCCTTATTTATTTCCTAAAAAATTAAACTAGAAAAGTAAATATTTTCTCTGTTAAAACTTTACAAATTTATTCATCTTATTCCTTTTGAAACTCTCTAAATAGAAATCATTTTGTTACTTACTACAATTTCACATTTAGGCCTAAATAATTGAACATATACAGAGAGAGTTATTTATTGATATAAATGTTAACAGATCTTCAAAACCTTTTCATATAAATCATTTTCTAAATGAGAGATCGACAGAGCTTCACTATTTTGTTACTGGGTTTAGTGATGTAATTACTCTCCCAAGTCTTCTGCATTTGTCTAAATTTACGGGGGTAATTCATGTTACCATAGTCTAGTTTTCAACTTCACCACTCTTGTGCACAGAGCTTCATTTCCTATTATACACAACTCCAAATGTTGTTTCTCGGTTGCTTCACTATTTTCATATATTAGGTTTTGTACCTTTATACATTTTTTCCACTAACTTTGGCCAAACTTATCTTCTTTATCCTTCATTTTGCTGTCATGGTTCTCCAGGTACAAAAGAAGAGATATGTAAATTAATGGAACTATTGATAAGTTGGATTTCCCTAATGCAACCTGCTTCTATAAGTTAAACTATAAATTTGTTCAATATTCTTTTAAAATTTTAATTTCTTATTTGTTTATTGGTTTATATAACTCCACTTGGATTAGTTACTAAACATATTCGAAGAAACATTTGATGATGATCCATATGTTTTACATGACAGAAATCATGATAAAAAGATTGTGAAATCTGAGTGATCGGCAAAAGCATGTATTGCTAGCTATTTTGCTAAAACAAAATAAATAAATGAAGGAACGCAAGATACCATAGAATTGCTGGATCCTTTTTTTGTAGATCAATGCTAATTATAAGCAATAATACACTGGTTTGGAGTAGATTGCAAATTAAAGGTCTTGCAGCAAGAAAGAGTGAAAAAAGATTGAGGGATGGAACAGCATTATCCAAACAAAGAAATCTAAAAAGAGAGAAAAAACCTTCAATCGCGTCCAAAGAAATAGTTGGCAATATTACTGAAAATGATGTTGATGCTGGTGATACTGCAAAGAATATTACAAGAAGGAGTTCTGTTTTAAAAGCTTGCACCATCACATCTGGTGCACTACTAGCACTAGGTCTATCGATTCGTCAGGTGCACATATTATTCTATTTTAGCATAGAGAATACTGCTAAAAGGAAATTTATGCTTGTATGTTTAGCTTTAGTGCACTTTAATTGCAGGTATCGCACATTGCATTTGTTCAATAGTGGGTAAACATTGATGCATCTACACAAGTGTCATGTACATATGCTCTCTCTTCTCTTTCCGAAAATGTTAACTAAAGGAATTGTTTACTTAAAATAATGCTAATATTGCGTACACTATCTTCAGTTGGGTTCGAAGCGTGGCACATAGAGTTGATCATAGGTCTTGTTCTGCTCATAACATCCTGCCGCTACGTGTTATTAAAGACATGGCCAGATTTTTCAGAGTCTGGTTCAGCTGCAAAAATGAACAGGTAGTATTGCTGTTTGATCATATTTTCTTCTTTTAATGGTCCTTGTATTTAAAACAGTCGGTATATTTTCAGGTTCTTACTTCCTTGCAGCCTTTGGACTACCTTGTTGTGGCGTTTCTGCCTGGAATTAGTGAGGTAAACATTTGATCAAGAAATAAATTAGAAGGAAATGTCATTCTCAATCAGTAAATATTTACCTCTATTTGGATAATTTTGAATTGGAAGGAGCTGCTATTCCGAGGGGCGCTGCTTCCATCTCTGGGACTTAACTGGAAGAGTGCCCTTGTAACTGGAGCAATTTTTGGAGTCCTTCATTTGGGCAGTAGCAGAAAATTGGTTCCTATTGACTTGCACAACAGGCCTGCTTGGTATAAGAAGAAAGTTTACCCTACAAGTAAGGTTTATTTTATGCTATCATTACTAAAAAATACAATAAACATAGAATGTACTACTCTTGATTTATAAAAAGAGTATAGTGTAAACATTTACAACAATTATGAATGAACAAAGTTGTTTTCGCATATTATAGGTTCCTTGTTTGGAGCATAACAATGAAGTGAAAGGGGAGAGCCTTGATTTGATCAAGTTCATTGATGAAAATTTTGAAGGCCCCAAATTGCTTCCTTATGATGTATCCAAGGATTAATCAATTTTTTCTTTTATGTTCAGTTTTCACTCTTTGAAATTTTGGTCAAATGCACTCTTATAATTGATGTGTAGGATCCCGTGAAAAAACAATTTGGAGATGAACTTTTGGCCTACAGTGAAATTTTCCACAGTGTTAATTTCTTCGCTCTTTACTCTAAAGACCCCGTGCCCAAAGTAGTTGGTGAATCTTCGAGATATTTAGACTAAAAAAACAAAACATGTCTTCATTTTGTGATGAACTGATTTTGAAATATACTTGCTCTTGAAAAGACTGTATATGATAAATTGGAGAAGATCTTGCTAAGTTTGAAGATGGACCATTTTTCCTTGGGCACAATTTCAGTTTGGTATGTACTTTTAACTGTTTGTTTATACTTTTCTGTTCCAATGCCCAGGGCAATCCTGTCTAGTCCAGGTATTTAAATCTGATAACCTTAATTTTCCCTTAGATTTTAATCCATATGCTCTAGTTCGAAACTTATCCCATTTGAGTTTATTCTCAGAAAATGATGAAATAATTGGAAGCCAAAACCAGGTACTGAGGGAGAAGCAAGCAGCTCTTAGAAAACAAGCGCTGGGTACAAACAATTCTTAGCTTTCATGTTCTTGAATCTGCTATGTTTAAGCTAATATTTGTTACTGACCTGAAATTTCATATGATTAGTTTCAGAGAATGATCATGTCCTTATGGAGAAAAAACTCGATAGTGTAGTGAAAATTCCCAAAAGCGCAGGAACAGTTGTGAAAGAAGGTCGTTGCAACAATGTAACGAAGAGAGTTGGTCAAATGTGAGCATGTATACGTCCGTATATGTGTCTTTGTCCTTCAATTCTCTGTTTTAATGCCACATGTGCTTCCTTTTTTATGTTGGTGAAGGTCGGTGCTCTATCCTTTTTTTCATACTTGCTTTGTTTCCTCCTAAAGAAATTTATTTTTGAAGTAATTTTATTACTAAGCTTTTATAAGACAATGACTGGACAAATTTTCAGTTCAGACCTCTTGCATAAACTGTTTCAAGTTTAGACTCCTTTGAAACGAAAATAGGTTTATAATACTCAACATCTGTTCAATGGTTCAATCAATCGCTGTTGGACAAAATTTGAACTTGTGACGAAATATATTAAAATCAGATTGTATAACAAATGAGACAGTGGTGCTGGACTTGAAAAAATTGCTCGTGCAAATTTAAATTTGCAAAAGTTAAATTTAAAATTTTGTTGATACTTATTTAAGGAGTGGGCATTTACAAAAATGCTTTATTACCAAAAAAATGGCTATTTTTATAGAAACTTCCAAACTAGGCCTAAAATAAAAAATTTAATCTTCGGTTCACCACTAAATCGTCGATGAATTATGTGCATTATGCCTTTGTACACATCAGTTTAATTAACACCAAGCAGTGTTATCAAAAATCATTAAATCGTACGATTCAGACGCGATTCAGATCGAATCGTACTTCTTCCGATCTGAATCGACGAAAAGATTGCCAAACGCCGAAATCGCACGATCTTTCCCAACGTAGGTCAGATAATAAGACTATCCCAACGTGACAGCTTTCCAAATGTCTTGGCAGATCAACTAACAATTGTAGTTAATTCATGGCTCATTCCATTAAGAAGTATTTGATATTTGATAAAAATTTATCCGATACTTTCCACTTCTTATTTGCAAAGAATTTAAACAGTTTATATTTGATAGCTTTCATATTAAGATGTCCTGGACACTTTTCTGCAATGCACAGTATAAGTATACTTATGTGGACTGTACTGCACAGTAAACGTCCTTAACTTTTGTGGACTAATGCACAGTATACAGTTATCTGCAAATTAGGACATGCTCCTTTTAACTTCCTGTCTCATATGTTCATTGAATTTTCACAGGTATGGGTAATCCTGCAAGTTTGGCGAAACATCAAGCAAATCCTAAGGTAGCTCCTATGATTGCAAAAATGATGGGAAAGATGGATGCCTAGGCTAAGTAATGTGCTTATGTTTTCTTCATACTCGTATTAGTACATTATGCTAGATAATGTTGTTATTATGTAATGTTGGAGGCAAACTGTTTATTATGACCTAGACTGGGCTGTTACTGTAAGAAATGAATGCTTTTATTGATTGTGCTTTAGCCTTAATTTTAATGGTTGTGCACTCTCTACACCGTTGTTTCATTGTTCTCGAGTCTCACGTTGGATTCTCCAGCTAAGTGAAATTAGTTGATTTGGTTTCACTGTTCGATGATCATAATATGCAATGTAGAGTTCAAAGTTGTCGTGCAACTATATACATATACATACATATATAATAATAATAATAATAATAATAATATAATAAAAAGATGAAACTGAAACTGATAAATGCTATAAATTAATATTACATGGGATAGCGTTAGATAAACGCTATTGATTAACAAACGCTATCGAAACTGTGTATGTGATGTAAGATTTACGCATCAACAACGCTATAATAGAAAATCATAAACGCTATACAAGTATGATAAGAAACGCTATTGAAATATCATCTTAACGCTATAACATGGTATGCTGAAACGCTATAAAAATGCCCAGAAAACGCTATAGAAATCAACTGCAGGATAATATTTCATATAGCGTTTTGGTTTAATAACAGAACATAAACGCTATGGTAGGCTACAAACGCTATGATCGTTTATAAACGCTATGGTTTATTATAGCGTTTTTCTCCCTGCTATGTAATGCTAACGGCCTACCATAGCTTGTCGTTTCACAGCGTTCTCTGAAACGCTATGGTAAGCTGTAATAGCATTTTATGAACGCTATGAAAGCCCTATTCTGTTGTAGTGATTCCACTAGAGAAGGTCGTGGGTTCCATCCCACTAGAGAAGGTCGTGGGTTCCATCCCACTATTAAAGCGAGAAGGTGGATTCCATTCCATAATTAAAACCTGAATAAAGATTTTAGTGCTATTATGAAGTTTTATCATAAATCTAGACTTTATCACTTATCTTGATATCTTGAACTCTTGATAATCTTGATACTCATGAGTCTTCAGTCTTGATTTCTACAATCTTGAATTCGTCAGTCTTGAATCTCTATAATGTACAGTCTTCATTCTCAGTACCTTCATATATATATATATATATCCTACATATACATATAAATCTAGACAAAGATATTAGTATTTATATTTTATAAAAAGTCCTAAGGTTGTTGTCATCAAAATCATCATCTCCGGAACTAACATGTCGAACAGAGGAAATGAAAGTATATGGGCCATAGTGGGCAGATTGACCAAGAGTGCCCATTTCATTCCAGTTAAGTCAACCAGAACGGCATTTGTTTTAGTGAAGTTGTTTATGAAGAATGTTGTCAGACTACATGGAATTCCTAGTAGTATAGTAAGTGATAGAGATTTATTATTCACTAGCAAGTTCTGGAAGAGTGTACAGGAAGTTTTGGGAACCAAGCCGAAGAAGAGTATCGCTTACCATCCGCAGATAGACGGGCAAACGGAAAGAGTTGACAAAATCTTGGAAGATTTGTTAAGAGCTTGTGTTCTAAATTTCAAGGGATCATGGAAAGCCCGTCTGCATTTAGTCGAGCTTTCGTATAACAACAGTTATCAGACTAGTATTGGGATGGCACCATTTGAAGCTTTGTATGGAAGGCCATGCAAATATCCCGTTTGTTGGTTGGAGATCGGGGATAGGTTGGTTCTTGGTCCAGATTTAGTTAGAGAAGCTATAGAAAAGATTGAGGTCATTCGAGCTAGAATGAAGGAGGCTCAGTCTAGGTAGAAGAGTTATGCAAATAGAAGACATAAATATTAAAAGTTCTTAGTTGGAGACCAGGTTTCGTCAAAGTGTCACCGATGAAGGGTAGGATTAGATTTGGGAAATCAGGGAAGTTAGCACCGAGATTCGTTGGACCTTTTCCTATTATTGAGAGGATTGGAAAACTTGCAACCGAGTAGTTTGGCAGGATTCCAGGATGTTTTCCATGTTTCTCATCTCAGAAAGTGTGTTAGAGACTCGGAGACTACTTTTGCACCGACCGTGCTAGATGACTTAGTAGTAGAATCGGATTTGACTATAGTTAGAAAGCCAGTTAGCATTGTTGCGAGAGATGAGAAGAGGTTTAGAACCAAGACGGTCTGATTAGTCAATATCCAATGGAGCGATTGTAACGACCCGTATTTTACGGATCGAAAAGTTTGTCAAAAATCTGGAATTTTAGCACTTTCAAGTCATTTCAGATTTTTAGGCAGATTTGTCTAAGTCCTAGGTCGTGAACGACCTAAGAGCTAAGTCGTGACCGAGTTAAGGACTTCGGCGAGTTAGTGTTAGGTCGTGGGTTAGTTGGGAGCGACCTAAGGGGTTAGCTTGTTAGCGACCTAGTAGTTGCCGTGTTAGCGACCTAAGGGGTTAGCTTGTTAGCGACCTAGTAGTTGCCGTGTTAGCGACCTAAGGGGTTAGCTTGTTAGCGACCTAGTAGTTGCCGTGTTAGCGACCTAAGGGGTTAGCTTGTTAGCGACCTAGTAGTTGCCGTGTTAGCGACCTAAGGGGTTAGCTTGTTAGCGACCTAGTAGTTGCCGTGTTAGCGACCTAAGGAGTTAGCTTGTTAGCGACCTAAGGAGTTGCCGTGTTAGCAACCTAAGGAGATAGGTCGCATAAGTGTTAGGTCGTAGCGCTGTTAGGTCGTATGTTGTGTTAGGTCGCGTAGAAGTCTAAGTTGTTAGGTCGCAACCCAACTAGGTCGTAGGTCGAAGGAAAGCGCATTGCTTTAGGTCGTCAAGTGTTAGGTCGCTGAGGAGTTGTCGTGCATCTGTTAGGTCGGAGAGGCTTAGGTCGGAGAGGCTTAGGTCCGAAGCGACTTAGGGAGATAGCCAGATTTCGACTTAAGGACAGATTTCAGCTATAAATAGGAGGGGTTGTTCTCACTTTTTGGGATCCGGATTTTTGAAGCGACGAAGTGCTGCCATTTTGAGAGCTCGACTTCTACACTTCTTCACTTCTTTTCTCCACTCTAATCTAGTGCTTCCATCCATCCACATCGAAGATCAAGATTGAAGATTCAAGAGCTTGGATTGAAGATCTTCATCTTTTCAAGAGAGATTTCATCGTTTGAAGTGAGATCTTGTCGGATCTAGCTTAGTTCTTCGCTGTCCAGATCTGAAGTTGATATCTTTTGGATTGTTTAGGTGATTTGGTGAGTGGTGATTATCTCTCACACGGATCCAAAGGAGTATATCGAATTGTTGGCCCGATTTGGTGTTAAAATAGTGATTTCCATGCATTTTCTTCATCCTTTGTGTAGATCCATATAGATCCATTGTTCATGATGATGTTACATCCATTTTATCATATGTTAACCTATGCAAGTTCATTCATCAAGTTTGTAGAGATATAATCCATGTTTTCATGCTTATTGGACTTTCAACTCTTTAATTACGAAAATGCCATTATTGTTATAATTGTCTACTTAGATCATTTTTAAATGCTTGATTGCTTGGATTGATGTTTGATTTGATTGATTGTTATGAACTTGATGATTGATGATTAGATTTAGATCGAAGGTGATTCAAAAGCTAAGGGAAAGGCTCTTGAATTGGAAAAGCTGCTCGTGGCATATGTAGCGGGATGATGAAGCTCTTATGCATAGATTTGATGATGTGAGGATGAGATGAGGCTTTGTGAGGATGTAATGAAGCGGGGCAATCATGTGATGAAGACTTGGTCTAATCCAGACGGGATCATTCCAAGCATGTTGATAACTCGGTGATATGATTCGAGTTGAGGATAATGAATGGATATGAGAATAGTCGTCGAGGAGGATGACTAGGAGGCTTGGATACCATCGTTGTTGAAGGTTCTAGCATGCTCTAAGCAGGAGTACGTTTGGGCAGATTCGATAGTCCCAACGGCTAACTGTTGATGGTCGAGTACTCTGGGCAGATTCGATAGTCCTAGGCACGGGCTGCGACGACGTGCGGGAGTTATGTCTAGAACCGGGGTTTTCATTAGCCCTTGACGGACGGCTGAAAGAATGTGCCGGTCATTCAATTAACGGTGATATCGAAGCAATGACAACAGTGATAGCCAGAGTCATGGATGTTTGGTTGTATCGTCATTCGGACTCAAGAGCGGTATTTTCTGGGTGCTTATCTGATTTAGGCCTTGGTATTTGGAAAACATCGCCCTTGACTCGAGTGATAGTAGCTTTACTTTAAATTGTATGCTCTGCTATGTTTGCTTCTGTTTAGTGTGTGTCTGGGGGCTATCACTGTAGAATGAGGTTGGAGTGGGAGGGTTGTATTCCTATTCCTTTTCCTTTATGCTCTTTTCGTATGTTGTTAGTTAATTTTCTGCTCACTAAGACTGTTGTCTGACTCAAGGCTTTATGTTTTAATTCTTATTGCCTTGGGCTGTTCGTCCATTTTGGGACGGGCAGACTAGGTAGCAGGTGACAGGTGCTGTTCTCTTCTCACGATGCTGATATCGAAGACGAGCTAGAGGGTTGCATATTATCTTCTTATATGTACTGGATATTCCGCTGTTTTGTATTCTCTGAGAGATTTGTAGTGAGGCTTGATGTATTGACTATGTGGATGCTTGTATTCAACTATTATGGAGTTTTATATGATGACACTTTGTTCTGTAAAGCTTCACTATACTTATATTCTATTGTATTTTGTCCATGCGCTGTGAGTAATACGATAGATTCTGTTGTTTTAAATCTTACCTTGACAATCGTCCATGGTCGCCTGGCACACTTTACAGCGCTTTATCTCTAGATTCGGTGCAGGGGTCATGGGCGGTCGTCACATTTGGTATCAGAGCATTGGTTAATCGATTTTACCCAACGCTCGCTGAAGTAACCACGTATGAGAGACGTAATTGTATTTTGATGGATGATTACTATATATAATATAGTAGCTTAGTAGAATTTGAGTCCTTTATGCAGTTGTTTCTCTAGATGTTCTGATCATTCCTTTTTATAGATATTGAGAATGAGTCGAAGAGGGAGACCAGCTGCTAGGGAAGGCCGTGCTACTGAAGAGACTGCTGATTATGCAGCCATGTTCGAAGCTATGATGACTTCGATCATGAGAAGGATACCAGTTCCGGGGGCAGCAGTTAATGTTGGAGTTCAAGTTCAAACTCCGAAACCAGTGGATTTTGCTAAGTTGTGCAAGGATTATACTGCTCTTGGAGGGAAGGTTTTCTTGGGAACAGAATCTACCATTGAGGTCCAGAGATGGATAGATGCTTGTAGAAGGATCTTTGGTGATTTGGGAATTGATGATGCAACTAAGAGGAAGTTGGCATCAAGGCAGCTTCAAGGGAGAGCCTCTGATTGGTGGAACTCTATTACCATCAATACTCCGGAAGAAGAGATTACTTGGGAGCAATTCCAAGTCAGATTTGAAGCTAAGTTCATTTCTACAGCTCAGAAGTCTTTTCTGTTCAAGAGGTTTGTGGAGCTCAAGCAAGATGGAAGATCTGTTCTTGAGTATGTTTCTGAGTTTGAAGCTTTGTCCAAGTATGCTCGGTCATATATTGAATCTGCTTATCAGAAGAATGAGAAGTTTGTGACCGGCTTGGATAGTTATCTTGGGAGACAGTTGGTGGATCATTTGGACGATTCATTTGAGAAGCTTGTGGAGAAAGCTCTTAGGCATGAGAGTCTGTTTCCTAAGGAAGGACCTGTTGTTGCTGTTACCAAGGGAGAATCTAAACCACAGCAGGGTGGAAACCAGAAGAGGAAGCAGCAGCAGCAGAAGGGTAAGGATGGCCAGAAGAAGCCGAAAGGCGAGGTGACTTGCTACAATTGTCAGCAGAAGGGCCATTTCTCTAAGGATTGTAAGAATCCTAAGGTGCCGATGAAGTGTCACAACTGTGAGAAGCCGGGGCATTTCAAGAAGAATTGTCCAGAACCAAGGAAGGACAGGCAGATTGTGCAAGCCTATGCTTTAGGAGCTGTTCCGTCGTCTTCGAAAGCTCCTACTGCTGAAGAGAAGGGAAAGAGTGTGGTTGTTCAAGGTACTCTTTTCCTATGTGGTGTTCCAGTTAGAGTTTTGTTTGATACTGGAGCGTCGCATTCGTTTGTTTGTAACGAACTAGTAGGCCGGTTAGGTTTGAAGCCGGATATTGTTGATAGGCCATTGGTTGTGACTAATCCAGTTGGGGGTTCGTCTTGTTTGTGTATGTTATGCCGTGGTCTAGTTGTATCGAGTCATGGTTGCTCTTTTGTTTGTGATTGCTTTGTTCTGAACTTTGCGGGGTTCGGAATTATCTTGGGTATGGACTGGCTTAGGAAGTATGCGGCTAAGGTTGATTGTGAGAGGCTGGAGGTGACAGTCGAGAATGTGGAAGGGCGAAAGATTGTGATACGATGTAAGCATGAGGAAGGCGTCTTCATGAGCTTCATGTATTCGCTAGTTGTTCCACGGGATGGACTGTCTTTAGTGCCAATCGCAAATGGATTCGAGGATGTCTTTGACGAAGTCAAAGGGTTGCCGCCGCATAGAGAGATCGAGTTTCGTATAGATCTAGTTGAAGGAGCCAGACCTGTTGTGATGCCTCTTAGGCGGATGGCGCCTAGAGAACAGCAAGAGTTGAGGGTGCAAGTTGATGACCTTTTACGGAAAGGATTCATTCGGCGTAGTGTGTCCGAGTGGGGTGCACCAGTTGTGTTTGCAACCAAGGCAGATGGATCGTTGAGATTGTGTGTCGATTATCGTGAGCTGAATAAGGTGACTAAGAAAAACAAGTATCCATTGCCGAGAATAGATGACTTGTTTGACCAGCTTCACGAAGCTAAGGTGTTTTCTCAGATGGATTTGGCAACGGGATTTCACCAGTTGAGAGTGGCTAAGGATAGTGTGCCGAAGACTGCTTTTAGGACACCATCTGGTTTCTTTGAGTGGCTGGTAATGCCGTTTGGATTGACTAACGCGCCAGCATATTTTGTGGATCTTATGAATAGAGTGTTCAGAGATCAGTTGAACAAGTTCGTACTTGTGTTCGTGGATGATATTCTGATTTATTCCAGAACTGAAGAAGAACACAAGACGCACTTGCGTATTGTTTTGGAGATCTTACGGAAACATCAGCTGAAGGCTAAGTTTTCGAAGTGTCACTTCTGGAAGAGTGAAGTGAGGTTCTTAGGCCATGTGATTTCTGGAAATGGAGTAGCGGTTGATCCCGCTAAGGTGGCAGCAATCCAGGATTGGGTTAGACCTAAGAATGCATCAGACGTGAGAAGTTTTCTTGGATTAGCAGGATATTATCGACGGTTTATCAAAGACTTCTCCAAGATAGCTGCACCATTGACAGGATTGACGAAGAAGAACCAAGTGTTCAGTTGGGATGCTAAGTGTGAGCAAGCTTTCGGAATCCTGAAAGAGAGATTGACGAGTGCTCCTGTTTTGACTATTCCAAGTGGGAATGATGAGATGGTGGTTTATACCGATGCATGTGGTACTGGACTTGGAGCAGTGCTGATGCAGAAGGATAAAGTTGTTGCGTATGCTAGTCGACAACTGAAGCCGCATGAAAGGAATTACCCAACTCATGATTTGGAGTTAGCGGCGATTGTATTTGCTCTGAAGATGTGGAGACATTATCTGTTGGGAGTTCGATTTGAGTTGTTTACGGATCACAAGTCGTTGAAGTATCTTTTCTCCCAAAAGGATTTGAATCTTCGGCAGCAACGTTGGCTAGAGTTTTTAGCATCATATGATTTTGGTATAGCTTATACTCCGGGAAAAGGTAACGCAGTGGCAGATGCGTTAAGTCGAAGACATGCAGGATTGGGAGCCATGTTTTCAGAATGGAAGGGTCTCGAGTATTTAGCTGGATTTGACTTCAGGCCTAGATGTGAATTGGAACCTGAGATGTTGGCAAACTTATCAATAAGACCGATTCTTGTGGAAAGGATTGGCGAGAGTCAAAAGCGAGATGATAAGCTTGTCAGGATTATCCGTGAATTGGAATCTGGATTGGAGCCAGAAAAGGATAAAGGATTCGAGGTCGATAGAGAAGGTTGGCTTCGAAAGCAAGGACGACTAGTTGTTCCCGATATAGACGAATTGAGGAGTGAAGTTCTGAAGGAAAGTCATCACTCGAAGTTGACAATCCATCCAGGTGGAAATAAGATGTATCGGGATATGAAGAGAACCTACTACTGGGAAGGTATGAAGAAAGATGTTGGAAATTTTATTTCCAAATGTATGAATTGCCAGTTGGTAAAAGCCGAACAGAAGAAGCCAAGCGGATTGCTTCAGCCCTTAGAAGTTCCTACATGGAAGTGGGAACAAGTGTCGATGGATTTTATTGATGGATTGCCTAGAACCAGAACGGGAAATGAAGGGATTTGGGTCATTGTAGATCGTCTGACTAAGAGTGCACGATTCATTCCTGTTCGATCGACTAGGACTGCATCTAAGTTGGCTGAGTTGTATGTTAAGTGGATAGTTCGTTTCCATGGTATTCCGAAGAGTATAGTGAGTGATCGAGATCCGTTGTTCACTAGTGGATTTTGGAAGAGCTTCCAGGAAGTTTTGGGAACCGAGTTGTGTTTGAGTACAGCTTATCATCCCCAAACAGATGGCCAGACTGAGAGAGTCAACCGAGTTTTGGAAGATCTCCTCAGAGCTTGTGTTTTAGATTTCGGAGGATCATGGGAAGATCACCTTCATTTGGTGGAGTTTGCGTACAACAACTGTTACCAGTCAAGTATTGGAATGGCACCATATGAGGCATTGTATGGAAGACCGTGTAACTCTCCGGCATGTTGGTTGGAAACTGGAGAAAAGCTGATGCTTGGGCCAGAGATGATTCGTCAGACTTCGGATTGCATAGAGATCATTCGGCAACGAATGAAGGCAGCCCAAGATCGTCAGAAGAGTTATGCCGATAAGCGTCGAAAGGATTTGGAATTCGACGTAGGAGATATGGTTTTTGTGAAGATCTCTCCACTGAAGAATGTTATTCGATTCGGGAAGAAAGGAAAATTGACTCCGAGATTTGTTGGACCATTCCCGATCATCGAGCGAATTGGAAAGCTCGCCTACAGATTGGAGTTACCGGAGAAGATGTCGGGTGTGCACAATGTTTTTCATGTATCATATCTACGGAAGTATGTGCACGATTCGAATGCAGTAGTTTCTGCTGATAGCTGTGAAGACTTAGAAGTTGATCCAGTCGATAGAAGACCTCGTAAGCCGCTTCGTGTTGTTGAAACCGACACGAAACAGCTTAGGAGAAAGGTAGTTAAGTTGCTCAAGATACAATGGAGTGATGATGATAACGACTGTACGTGGGAGGTGGAAGAGAGGATGAAGGCAGCTCATCCTGAACTCTTCAAGGTATGGCCCTAAGGTGTCGTCTCATCTCGCGATATTGTAACTTGTTCTAAGTCTTAGAATTCTGTACGCTAAGCTAGAATTGGATGCATGGTTTGTTGATTGCTATGGATGGTAGGCGTACAGAATAGTCTTTGATTGCTGTGATTGCTTGGAATTTCGGGGGCGAAATTCCTAAGGGGGAGAGAATGTAACGACCCGTATTTTACGGATCGAAAAGTTTGTCAAAAATCTGGAATTTTAGCACTTTCAAGTCATTTCAGATTTTTAGGCAGATTTGTCTAAGTCCTAGGTCGTGAACGACCTAAGAGCTAAGTCGTGACCGAGTTAAGGACTTCGGCGAGTTAGTGTTAGGTCGTGGGTTAGTTGGGAGCGACCTAAGGGGTTAGCTTGTTAGCGACCTAGTAGTTGCCGTGTTAGCGACCTAAGGGGTTAGCTTGTTAGCGACCTAGTAGTTGCCGTGTTAGCGACCTAAGGGGTTAGCTTGTTAGCGACCTAGTAGTTGCCGTGTTAGCGACCTAAGGGGTTAGCTTGTTAGCGACCTAGTAGTTGCCGTGTTAGCGACCTAAGGGGTTAGCTTGTTAGCGACCTAGTAGTTGCCGTGTTAGCGACCTAAGGAGTTAGCTTGTTAGCGACCTAAGGAGTTGCCGTGTTAGCAACCTAAGGAGATAGGTCGCATAAGTGTTAGGTCGTAGCGCTGTTAGGTCGTATGTTGTGTTAGGTCGCGTAGAAGTCTAAGTTGTTAGGTCGCAACCCAACTAGGTCGTAGGTCGAAGGAAAGCGCATTGCTTTAGGTCGTCAAGTGTTAGGTCGCTGAGGAGTTGTCGTGCATCTGTTAGGTCGGAGAGGCTTAGGTCGGAGAGGCTTAGGTCCGAAGCGACTTAGGGAGATAGCCAGATTTCGACTTAAGGACAGATTTCAGCTATAAATAGGAGGGGTTGTTCTCACTTTTTGGGATCCGGATTTTTGAAGCGACGAAGTGCTGCCATTTTGAGAGCTCGACTTCTACACTTCTTCACTTCTTTTCTCCACTCTAATCTAGTGCTTCCATCCATCCACATCGAAGATCAAGATTGAAGATTCAAGAGCTTGGATTGAAGATCTTCATCTTTTCAAGAGAGATTTCATCGTTTGAAGTGAGATCTTGTCGGATCTAGCTTAGTTCTTCGCTGTCCAGATCTGAAGTTGATATCTTTTGGATTGTTTAGGTGATTTGGTGAGTGGTGATTATCTCTCACACGGATCCAAAGGAGTATATCGAATTGTTGGCCCGATTTGGTGTTAAAATAGTGATTTCCATGCATTTTCTTCATCCTTTGTGTAGATCCATATAGATCCATTGTTCATGATGATGTTACATCCATTTTATCATATGTTAACCTATGCAAGTTCATTCATCAAGTTTGTAGAGATATAATCCATGTTTTCATGCTTATTGGACTTTCAACTCTTTAATTACGAAAATGCCATTATTGTTATAATTGTCTACTTAGATCATTTTTAAATGCTTGATTGCTTGGATTGATGTTTGATTTGATTGATTGTTATGAACTTGATGATTGATGATTAGATTTAGATCGAAGGTGATTCAAAAGCTAAGGGAAAGGCTCTTGAATTGGAAAAGCTGCTCGTGGCATATGTAGCGGGATGATGAAGCTCTTATGCATAGATTTGATGATGTGAGGATGAGATGAGGCTTTGTGAGGATGTAATGAAGCGGGGCAATCATGTGATGAAGACTTGGTCTAATCCAGACGGGATCATTCCAAGCATGTTGATAACTCGGTGATATGATTCGAGTTGAGGATAATGAATGGATATGAGAATAGTCGTCGAGGAGGATGACTAGGAGGCTTGGATACCATCGTTGTTGAAGGTTCTAGCATGCTCTAAGCAGGAGTACGTTTGGGCAGATTCGATAGTCCCAACGGCTAACTGTTGATGGTCGAGTACTCTGGGCAGATTCGATAGTCCTAGGCACGGGCTGCGACGACGTGCGGGAGTTATGTCTAGAACCGGGGTTTTCATTAGCCCTTGACGGACGGCTGAAAGAATGTGCCGGTCATTCAATTAACGGTGATATCGAAGCAATGACAACAGTGATAGCCAGAGTCATGGATGTTTGGTTGTATCGTCATTCGGACTCAAGAGCGGTATTTTCTGGGTGCTTATCTGATTTAGGCCTTGGTATTTGGAAAACATCGCCCTTGACTCGAGTGATAGTAGCTTTACTTTAAATTGTATGCTCTGCTATGTTTGCTTCTGTTTAGTGTGTGTCTGGGGGCTATCACTGTAGAATGAGGTTGGAGTGGGAGGGTTGTATTCCTATTCCTTTTCCTTTATGCTCTTTTCGTATGTTGTTAGTTAATTTTCTGCTCACTAAGACTGTTGTCTGACTCAAGGCTTTATGTTTTAATTCTTATTGCCTTGGGCTGTTCGTCCATTTTGGGACGGGCAGACTAGGTAGCAGGTGACAGGTGCTGTTCTCTTCTCACGATGCTGATATCGAAGACGAGCTAGAGGGTTGCATATTATCTTCTTATATGTACTGGATATTCCGCTGTTTTGTATTCTCTGAGAGATTTGTAGTGAGGCTTGATGTATTGACTATGTGGATGCTTGTATTCAACTATTATGGAGTTTTATATGATGACACTTTGTTCTGTAAAGCTTCACTATACTTATATTCTATTGTATTTTGTCCATGCGCTGTGAGTAATACGATAGATTCTGTTGTTTTAAATCTTACCTTGACAATCGTCCATGGTCGCCTGGCACACTTTACAGCGCTTTATCTCTAGATTCGGTGCAGGGGTCATGGGCGGTCGTCACAGCGATGATGACAGAGACTGTACTTAAGAGGTTAAGAGCAGAATTATAGATACTTATCCTGACATGTTTGATGGTATGTTTACCTTCTTGTTTGATTTGATCGTGTACTTTATCGTAATATCGAGGATAAAATTCTTTAAGAAAGGGAGTCTGTAACACTCCATATTTTTGGTAACATTATTTATAATATTTAATTAGCTAAATTAAATAAAATAACATGTTGATTAGGGGATTGAGATTTGATTTTAATTAAAGATAGTCGTGTCATTTAACCAATGAATTAAAAGAAGATTTAAAACGATATTGAGGAGGGGTAAAATAGGAAAAAGGCCATTCCTATATCTAAAATCCTTGGCCGTGTATCTCATACACCTTCATTTCATTTTCAAAATTTTAAAACTAAGGCCAGCCACCATTAACAAGAGAAAGGGGAAGAAGATTAAGAAAAGCTAAGGAAGAAGCTAATTCAAATCAAATACATTCAAATCTCAAGCTCCTTAACCTTTAAGGCTAAGGTGAATAATGATTACGTCTCATATTTGTTTTATTTTCGGTTTTAAGATGGAATCCAAAATATTTTGCATTGATTTGCTATGTTTTGAATGATGGAATGATTATATATACTTGTTGATGATTAATGATTGTTCAAATAGAATTTATGACATGTTTTGATATGAAAATCCTATTAAATGACATCCAAATGCCTTGCGAATTTTTATGTAGACCATAAATGATATTTTAGAGAATGGTTTCAATTTTCATAATTTTCTGAATTTATGTGTATTTTTTCTGAATTTTCTAGTAAAGAAAATGTTGTTTTGGGTTATAAATTATTTACGGTTAAATAATTAATGGTTTGGGTCTGAAATTTATATACGTTAGAAAACATATAAAAAGTGATTTTCTAGAATTTTTTTAAGGATTTTCCTAAGTTTTTTAATGGTTATAAAATTATTTAAGGTATGGGACTTAAATATTTTATATAATTAAGGAAGGAGAAGGGGCTTTTTGAAAATAAATTCAAATTCTTAATTCTGAAAAATCGGCATCACGTTTATAAAAGAGAAACTTGCAACCAATCAGATTTGACAAACAAGGCAGGTTAGGTACAATAGAAATAGTTTAAAAGGACAAAAAACATGTTTTCACAGTTCCTATGCTTTCAGCACTAGGTTCTGCCTCCTTACCATCATCTCCGACTCTATTGAAACCAATGCACATGGAGTCGGGGAACCAGTACGTAGTGAATTGGATGTAGGTGAAAGGTGTAGGGTCGAAACTAGGGGTTTCGAAGGGGTTGAGGCGTTACTTTGTTTTGAAGGAAAATGCGCATGCTTGCTTTCAACTGAGTAGGTTTCGACTAGATTGGCTTTCGACCAAGTCAAGTTGTTTTAAAGATATGGTTTCGATTGGGTTGCGCTTTTGATTTTAAATGACTGTTTTCGACTAAGTCAAAACCTTTTCTGCCGCTTTCTACTTTTCGACATAGATGTTTTCGAAGGGGTTATTTTGTTTTTCTAAAATTTGGCCACTTCTCCAATGCTTTCGAAGGGATGGCTTCAGCACCATCACTTCTTTACTTAGGAAATGGTTTCGAAACATGTGCTTTTGACTTAAATGATTTAATGACCCCTTTTCTCAGATTGAAGTATAACCCAAATGGCTTCGAAGAGACAGTTTAAATTGTTTTGAAAGAGACAGTTTTAAATCATTTTGAAAATGTTTTCAAAGTAAAAGATGAAGGGTAGTTAACCCTATGAAAATGACTCAGATTAGAAGACCAGATAGGAATTGTGTACGGTCGTGCCCTATGCTCATTAGCTGTTAGCCTCTAGTTAATTTAGTCCAGAATTCCAGTCAGTTTGATTAACCAGTTTGGTTGCAGGAAAAGATTTGCAAAATATATGTTTTGAAAGGGATATTAGTGAGGGGAAACCTATTCCGCTAAGTGGCATGGTCTGAATCAATATCAGTAAACTGAGATGTAACAGATTTATTCACACTAGGCTTTATGTCTGACTCGAAGTTTTTGTTTCCCCTTAAACTCTCGGGTGCTCAAAATTAATTTGAGTAGGCCGAGGGTTGAGTTTTTTAGGTTTTTGTTGTTTCGGCGAATAAAGCTTTCGGTGACGAGCGGGTGGCTGACGGATAGCTAATTAGGAGTTATAGATTATTTTGTTTATTTTCCGCTGTGTGTATTAAGTCAGATAAGACTATATTTTCTCTGATCAACCAAGTGGGCCTCATCATATGTCACTCTTGGAATATTATTGTAAATTATATTTGATCTTTACCTAGGAAATAGTTATGGGATTATGTATCTTGGATATGAATTTGCTTTGGAATGTAATCAGTAAAATTTTGTTTTTGAAATCCATGATTTTTTTCATATTCAAGTGCTTCTGATATTATAGATACTACTAGCATTGCCGTATTTTATCACCAGAAGTTAATACTATAGATGTCTGCTGCATCTGTAGCGCTTAGCTTTTGGCCTCCAAATACAAGATGTTACACTGTATTTATCAGTAATTATAAGGACAGGTTGTTATAACTGTCCTGGCTGATGATAGGTTAGTTTTTCTATGATGATAGTATGTATATTAAAGTTCCTTTTCTTTTTGTAAAGACCTATTATGTATTATATATTACTCGTCACATTGTGAGATTCTATTCTTTGTTTTCTTTCTTTCACCACAACCGTCTTTCTTTCTGACACTTAAATGTTCACCACATGAATACCATAGATGTATAAGTGTCGACTTCCGAGGATCGAAAAGACGGATCGTTACATCATATCCCATTTTAATTTATTCACAAACTAAAGAATGAAACCAAATACCCTCTTCATCTTCAAGGCAACCAAGGTTTTCGTTTGTGTTGCCAAATTAGATTTAAAGTTTAGGTGGTGAATATAACTTATTCTGTGACTATAATCAAGTAATTTTAAATTTTTTACGGTGGTTTAATTGTTCTTTGAGTTATATGATATTGATTCAAGTTACTTTAGTTGATAATAATACCAAAACTTGAATGACTTCATTTATAACCCATCAAAAGTACTTGTTTGAAATTGACGACTAGAAATATGATTATGGAATTGGTTTTCCAATTCATTTTAAAAAAGACTTTTTTTAAAATAAGGGATTTCTTTGTCTATACCATTAAGTAACATAAAAAATGATAATAGTGCTAAAATGTTGACAGTGGAAAGTAAGTCATCTTATATTTTGCACTACAAGCCGATGAGAAAACTTTCCTCTATCTGTGAGATCTAGAATTAGAGTGCTCAAGGCAAGGATTTTAAATGCTACTAGTGCTCTAGCTTACCTAGCTTCGATTTTAGACGAGGGATAGATAAGTCAAAATGTTGGAAACGTGACAAGTAAAAGAGGATTAATTTCTATAATTAGGTCACGGTTAGTTAAGTATGTAGAAGGTACATCATCTTATACTTGATAAAGGTGCTTCATCTTACATTTGACACTAAATTTTGTGGTATTAAACCCCATTTCTATCTGTGAGAATTAAGAATGTTGTCGAGTCGGAGTTTGAGAGGTAATAATACCCTAACTTTTCCGGCTTCATTGTTAATTGATGGATAACATGAGGTTAAAATCGAAAAGTGATAGTAAGTATATAATGTCTGATTTTCCATATGCAAGCTATATACTTACACGAGATAATGGCTTGTCCACTATTGACAACTTGACTTATTTTGACTTAGGAAGTATATGAAAGCTTCGCTATTTCATACGTTTTGAGATTCTCTTGGAAGAACTCATTTCAGTGAAATATCTCTCACTTTAAGGACGGATATTCGAGATCTCCTTAGGACTCTTATATTGTCCCCTTACTTCAGAAAGAACTGGGATTAAGTCAATCGAGATTATTGATTGTTGGTTCAAAGAGACGGAGATTGGATAAGCGAAAGTTATCTGAAAACCTCTTTGAACCTGCATAACGTTTGAGTTAGAGACATCTTAAAGATGATGAAATTAAAGACAGAGGTCTTTGAAATGCAAGGGCTACTTGCTACTAATCCTAAGGATGTAGTAGAAGCAGTGCCTTTGGTTTGTTTATATCTTGAACAACAAGTATGGATGAATGCTAGCGTTACATTATTGCCAAGAGGGTAGTGTTAACATTCTAAGATAGGTTTACTAAAATTGGTAATCGTTGCCTCAAACCTCACATCTGGAATGACTAAAAAATGGAATATGCTTCAGGACTATGTGGCTCACTACGATTTGTGTATGATCATTCTTGATCTAGATTGTTTTGGATATATGCTTCGGCCCTGGTATGGTTGTTAATTGCAACTGAGGGATGGTTATATTTGGTACTATCCAGTAAAGGGTAATCAGTCCTGATTTGCAACGGGTCCATGTGAGGCCCTCGGTACATTTTCTCTTAAGGTGTATTATGACAGCGGTCCCCCAATAGCCTTATCATATATGAAATTCATTTCCAATACGTGCCATATGGACTTAGTTATATACTAAATATGTTGTTGAATGTAAATAATGTAACCATTCTAGCTATGATTAAATATTTATTTTAAACCGTAGAGATTATTTTAATATTATCGAACTTTCTATTTGAAATGGTTTGGTTATCGTAAGTTGAAAACCCATCCATGTTTATTTGCGGTGTGGTCTCTCTTAAGAGATACCTATAAAGGGGTTATAACTATAACAAAGCATATGATTTAAGTTTAATCACACCATACCCATGTATAACTTAGAGATTTTCTTTCTTTCTCTTAAACTCTTGGGTAATCTAATTTAGAGTATCCAAGTAGTCTAGGCTCATACGGATGCATTTTGGAGGAGCATGAAGTAGGAGGCCTCACCCTTATCTAGTTATCTATTTACTTCCACTATCGTTTGTATGTACTTATTGCATAATGGGGGCAGGCAGTTATAACTATCCCTGGCTGAAGTTAGTACTTGTTGTAACTTGGATGCTTCATTTTGGGAGTGACTGTATATACTATCTTATGTACTATTACATATGATATACATGCATTGTGAGATTCTAGTTTCTTCTTCTTGTCTTTCTTTTCTTTTACCTCAACGGTATGTCTTTCGGATGCCTAAATAATCGGCACACAAATACCGAGGATGTATTAAGTGTTGTCTTTCGGTGTAAGAAAGGAAGATCATTATAGTTACATAACTTAGTCCCAATGGACGTATCGATATCTTGTCTTGATGCATCTTGACCTGAAATATTTTAAATGATATGTTTATTATATTATCATAAATTGCTCATATATACATCATGATGTAATTAATATCACAAAACCCATCATTTATGGATTTTTTGTTAAATATACTTTTAATTATATAATTAACCAATATAACACCTTATACCAAGTATATAATAGAAAGAAAAACACCTTTTATTTCAAAAGTGATTTTTTTACAGAATTTATAATTTACTGTAAATTATAGGATTACCTTTAGGGCATACCCCTAACTCTATCAGTCTTTGATGGAGCAGCGGAATTACAAAATGATGATTCTGTGAAAGTAGCAATCGATGGAATGAAGAATACTGAATGGCCCAAATTCGTTGATCCGAAGATACCGAATTCTAGCTACCTTCGTCACGTTGATCGCGCACGATACCGTGAAAGAAGATCCACAATTCTTCAGACGTTGATCAAGCGCACTTGATACCGTGAATTGGCTTCTACGATCGCTGATCCGAGCGCACTCGAATGCCGAAAGAGGAGATAGGAGATCACACTCAACTACCAATTTAATGAAAGCACAAAGCTAACAAACAAAAGTTTTTATTCAAAATCAACTAAACTATTACAAATGGCACCACCGGCCTATTTATAGAGTTTACAACCCAACACTGAAATCTGTACAACACCTAGGTCGTTCACGACCTAACCATTTACGACTTACGACTTACGACTTAGGTCGTTAACGACCTAACAGATTACAATACAACAACATACATCACAAAATATCAAATATTTACAACACATAGATCAGCAACGACCTACCACTTCACACGAGTTATAAAAGAAACGACCTACGCACGCATAGGTCGGCAGTGACCTAAAAGACAAACGACTCAACAACACAGCGACATAAAAGACAACCAGCTTCATGCGACTTAACTGAGATGGAGCGACCTACGACTTATCATAGGTCGGCGGCGACTTAAGAAACAGCTTCAGTTGCTCTTCTCACGCGATCTATCTTAGGTCGTAATTCCCTTGAGTTATGTCGTGCATGACTTAAAGATCTAGAATGACTTAAGATTTTGCGACCTAAGCAGTCAGGTCGTAGTTCTTCTTCAGCGACCTTGAACTTAGGTCGGACGCGACCTAAGTTTACCTTAGATTGTGTTGTTGAGTTAGGTCGGTTGCGACCTATACTTTCTTCCATTTGTACCGCGTTTTTGGGTCGTTCGCGACCTAAGGCTTTGTTAGCTTGCATTGCTTCCTCGCTGGTTTCTACGTTCTTAGGTCGTAGACGACCTAACATTTCCGAGCGACTTAAGGATTGGTTAGGTCGGTCGCGACCTAATACTTGGCTTGCATCATCCTCTCCTGGTTGAGAGAAATTCGTCCTCGAATTTGCACCTTCCTCCTCCGCAACACACTCATCCCCATGATACGGAACTAAGTATTTGACGTTAAACACATCAGAAGTATGAACATTATCCGGCAATTCCAATTGATATGCATTCTCATTGATTTTCTTTAAAATTTTTACTGGACCAATCTTCCGCGCTTTCACTTTATTGTACGTTCCTACCGAAAAACGGTCTTTTGTCAACACGGCGTAAACCAAATCGCCTTCTCTGAAGTTCACATTTCTTCGTTTCTTATCCGCATATCGTTTATACTTTTCATTTGCTTTCTCCAATCGTTCCTGAACGATTTTATGACATTCTGCCAATCCATCAACAAAATCAACAGCCCGTTTAAATGTTCCTTTTGGTTGTGGTATTATCGTCAAATCCAACGGCCCTTTTGGTAAGCTTGAATAAACTATCTGAAATGGACTGAAACCCGTACTATGGTTTATAAAATGATTATGAGCAAACTCTGCTTGACATAACTTCATATCCCAACTCTTCAGATTATCCTTCACCAGGCACCGTAATGAATTTCCCAAAGATCTGTTAATAACTTCAGTCTGACCATCGGACTGCGGATGGTAAGCACTACTGAAATTTAGCTTTGTTCCCACCATCTTCCACAAACTCAGCCAAAAATGACATAGAAATCTAGTATCCCGATCAGAAACAATGGATTCGAGTAAACCATGTAAGCGATACACTTCTTTAAAGAATAACTCGGCAATACGGACGGCATCAGCTGTCTTCTTACAAGCGATGAAATGCGCCATCTTTGAAAACCTGTCAACTACAACATATATCGAATCATTTCCTCTCTGAGTTCTCGGTAATCCCAACACAAAATCCATACTGATATCAACCCATGGTCTAATCGGCATGGGTAACAACATATACAATCCCGCATTTGTCGCTGTCCCTTTGGAAATTTGGCAAATATGACATCTCTCCACAAACCTCCCAACTTCCCGTTTCAACGAAGGCCAATAATAATATTGAGAAATCAATTGCAAAGTACGATTTCGGCCCGCATGCCCTTCCTCATGCAATTCCTTTACATTCTTCATACGTAAGCTGCATTCCGGTATGCACAATCGATTTCCCTTAAAAAGAAAACCATCCACCAATACAAACTCATCCGTCTTTCCCTCCTCGACTTCATCCATGATCTTAGCAAAGTAAGGGTCATCAACAAACAAATCTGGCAACACGTCAAACCCTGGCACGTCTACCTTCATTGTAGTCAACACATGATTCCTTCGACTTAATGCATCCGCCACTCGATTCGTAATTCCCGACTTATGCTTCACCACAAATGTAAATTGTTGTAAGTATGCAATCCACGAAGCATGCCTAGCTGCAATCTTGTCCTGTCCCTGCATATGCTTCAACGCCTCATGATCAGTATATAAAACAAATTCTTTATGAAACAAATAATGTCTCCAGTGTTTCAAAGCTTGCACGATAGCATAAAACTCGACATCATATGTATTATATCTCATCTTTGCTCCCGATAACTTCTCACTGAAATATGCAATTGGACGTCCTTTCTGACTCAACACCCCTCCGATTCCAACCTTCGATGCATCAGTATGTAATTCAAACAACAACTGAAAATCCGGCAACACTAGAATTGGTGTTGTCGTCAAAGCTCCTTGATCCTCTCAAAAGAAAATCCTGCTTCCTCCGACCATGAAAATTGTTTTCCTTTCATACAATCAGTAACTGGAGCCATCACGCTATTGAAGTGGGGAATAAACCTTCGGTAGAATGACGCCAAACCATGAAAGCTTCTAACTTCTGTAATCGAACTGGGTTGTGGTCAATTTTTGATTGATTCAACTTTATTCTGATCCACCTGTATACTTCCTCCCGATATAACATACCCCAAAAATAAAACACTATGCATCATGAACACGCATTTCTTCGTTGTAGCATAAAATTGTTCCTGTCGTAGTACCATCAACACTTCTCTCAGATGTTGCAAGTGTTCTTCTGGACTTCCACTATATATCAGTATATCATCAAAATACACCACCACAAACTTCCCAATAAATGGTCTAAATATCTGGTTCATCACCCGCATGAATGTACTTGGTGCATTCGAAAGACCAAACGGCATCACCAGCCATTCTTACAACCCCTCACGTGTCTTGAACGCTGTTTTCCATTCATCCCCCGGTCTGATTCGAATTTGATGATAACCACTCTTCAAATCAATTTTCGAAAAGATAGTAGCCCCGCTCAACTGATCTAACAAATCATCAAGCCTCGGCATCGGAAATCTATATCTCACTGTAATCTTATTTAATGCCCGACTATCGGTACACATCCTCCACGTCCCATCCTTCTTTGGTACTAACAAAGCTGGCACAGCACATGGACTTAAACTTTCCTGCACACGCCCCTGTTCAAGCAATTCTTCCACTTGCCTTCTCAACTCCTCATATTCTTTTGGACTCATTCTGTAGTGTGGTCTATGAGGTAACACAGCTCCTGGAACAAGATCAATTTGATGTAGAATGTCTCTCAACGGTGGTAACTCCGTTGGTAGTTCCTCATGAAACACATCGTCAAATTCTTCCAGCACTGGTTTCACTTCTTCAGGGATCTCAACCACTTCCTGACTCTCACATCCAATCAACAAGAATACTTCCGGCTCCTCTTCTACCTCCTTAACAAACTCCTTCAAAGATAGCAAAATTTTAAGCTCTTCAATCTCCTCCAACTTGCTTTCTTCGTGTTGTCGCTTCTTAGGAATTAAAGTAATCTTTGTGCCCTCAAACATGAAACTATAACTGTTAGTATGTCCATCATGTTGCACAGCCCTATCATACTGCCATGGTCTCCCCAGCAACAGATGACACACATCAATGTCCACAACATCACACCAAATTTCATCTTTGTATTTCTTTCCAATTGAAAATTTAACACAAGCCCTTCATCCAACCTTCACCTCCCCACCTTTCCTCAACCAAGCTAACTTGTAAGGATTCAGATGCTTCTCTGTCTTCAATGATAACTTCTTCACAGCTTCAGTAGAGATAATATTATCACAGCTTCTCGCATCGATGACAAACTTGCAAACCCTTCCCAAGATAGTGCATGTTGATTGAAAGATGTTACTTCTCAACCAGCTAGTTTCCTCCTCCTGTTTTGGTGTTAAACACGGCCTCTTCATCATCAATGAATACCCTTCATCTCCCGACACATTCTCTTCCTCCTCATCATGTAGTGAATTAGAACAATCAGCTTCTACCTCATCTTCTTCTGCCTCAGCAATCATCGTTCGTTTCTTCGGCTTCGTACACTCATTGCTTTTGTGACACATCTCTTGACAATTGAAACATTTGATACCACTATTGATTCTGGTCTTAGCAACTTCATTAACAACTGGTTTTGCGACAGCCTTCGAAACATTCGCATTGCTACTAGCCCCTTTCATTGGATGGTTGGAATTTGTAAACACACCACCCCCTCTCCTTCCTTGCTTCTCCCAGGCTAGAGCTTTTTGATGTACTTCAACTACAGATCTGGGATCAAACATATTCACCATGTCTTGTATCTGCATTCTCAACCCTCCAACAAATCTAGCTGTCAGCTGCTCCTCCGTCTCCATGATGTCATTTCTTGTAATTAGCTGATAGAACTCATCCACATAATCATTTACAGACTTGGTCCCCTGCCTCAAGTTCTGCAAACGTTGATACATAAGAGACTAGTAGTTATACGGTAAGAATGTAGCTTTCATCAATTTCTTCATCTTATCCCATGACTCAATCTTTGACTTTCCCATCTTCTCTCGTGTTAGTTTAGTTTGCTGCCACCATGCCATAGCTCTTCCTTTCAAACGAGTAGCAACCAACTTCACTCTTCGATGTTCGAGAACTTCCTTAAAGTCGAAAATCTCCTCAACATTAGACAACCAATCCAAAAACTCTTCAGCCACCATTCCACCCTTGAATTCTGGAATTTCAGTTTTCATCCCCGCCTCCCATCGACGATCATCCTCAAACTCTCGATCTCGTTTCCGTCTTTGGCCTTGATCTCGATAATGAAAACTTCCTCTATCACCATCTTCATCAACAACAGATGTGCTTCGATAACGATCCCGTCCATCCACATCTCGATGATCATGCATATCCCTTCTACTTCGCCTTTCATCATCTCGATATGTTTCATTTTCAAATTATCGATGACTTCGTCTTCCTTGATTAGATTGTGGCGATATTCTCCTTTCTCCCGAAACCGATGGCGAAACCCTATTTCTACCTTGGTTTGAAATCGGCGATGTTCTTCTTCGGGGTTGATTCATATCCATCATGAGCTTCTCTAACCTCCCAATACCTTCATCCAATTTCTCATTGAATTTATCACTAATGCGTTGTTCCATTTGTTCAGCATCTTCTCGCCTATATAAAACTTTAACATTTTGATGACGGTTAGCTCTTCTCGGAGGCATGATTGATTTTCACAAGCACTTCAACAAATTCAAATGTAATCCTCAAAAACTTCAACTCTACTAGCTCGTTTCAAGATCAAACGACCTAACTTAGCTCGGCTTGACTTCAATGCTTAGCTCGGCCGAAGTTCTTCAACACTTCAAAAATTCAAACACAATTCAAATCCACGTTTGGCGCACAAACTTCCACGGCTAACTCAAACACTTTTCCTCCTTAGATCCAAAATGAGATGGATCGAGAACTCCCAAGTTGTTGCAACTTTATGATGAACACGATGAACACCAAAAGATGCACGGCTTCAAATGATGCCCGGCTTCACTTCTAGCTCTCGGCTCTAAAATTCAAAGTGATGCACGACTTGAATTCTTCGATACAATATTGGCTCCAAGACTCGGCTTAGCTATGATTGGCTAAGTCTAGCTTTGATACCAAATGATGGAGCAGCGGAATTACAAAATGATGATTTTATGAAAGTAGCAATCGATGGAATGAAGAATACTGAATGGCCCAAATTCGTTGATCCGAAGATACCGAATTCTAGCTATATACCTTCGTCACGTTGATCACGCACTATACCGTGAAAGAAGATCTGCAATTCTTCAGACGTTGATCAAGCGCACTTGATACCGTGAATTGGCTTCTACGATCGTTGATCCGAGCGCACTCGAATGCCGAAAGAGGAGATATGAGATCACACTCAACTACCAATTTAATGAAAGCACAAAGCTAACAAACAAAAGTTTTTATTCAAAATCAACTAAACTATTACAAATGGCACCACCGGTCTATTTATAGAGTTTACAACCCAACACTGAAATCTGTACAACACCTAGGTCGTTCACGACCTAACGATTTACGACTTACGACTTACGACTTAGGTCGTTAACGACCTAACAGATTACAATACAACAACATACATCACAAAATATCAAATATTTACAACACATAGATCAGCAACGACCTACCACTTCACACGAGTTATAAAAGAAATGACCTACGCACGCATAGGTCGGCAGCGACCTAAAAGACAAACGACTCAACAACACAGCGACATAAAACACAACCAGCTTCATGCGACTTAACTAAGATGGAGCGACCTACGACTTATCATAGGTCGGCGGCGACTTAAGAAACAGCTTCAGTTGCTCTTCTCACGCGATCTATCTTAGGTCGTAATTCCCTTGAGTTATGTCGTGCACGACTTAAAGATCTGGAATGACTTAAGATTTTGCGACCTAAGTAGTTAGGTCGTAGCTCTTCTTCAGCGACCTTGAACTTAGGTCGGACGCGACCTAAGTTTACCTCAGATTGTGTTGTCGAGTTAGGTCGGTTGCGACCTATACTTTCTTCCATTTGTACCGCGTTTTTAGGTCGTTCGCGACCTAAGGCTTTGTTAGCTTGCATTGCTTCCTCGCTGGTTTCTATGTTCTTAGGTCGTAGACGACCTAACATTTCCGAGCGACTTAAGGATTGGTTAGGTCGGTCGCGACCTAATACTTGGCCTGCATCAGTCTTCCACTTACACTTTGGACTAATTATTGAATCTCTATCCTATCCCTTCGATCAGTTTGATGAACAGTAATCGAGTTAGACCCTTTATGAATGGATCCACTATGTCATTTTAATTATCATCTTTATCAGTTAACTCTTTCTGTTGTTGATAAACTTCCTTTACCATGTAGACCTATTCAGTGTATGCTTTTCAACTTCTAGCGAGCTCTTATCATTACATTGTTATCGTATAACACTGATTAGTATTCTCAATACTTGAAATCAGCCCTAGCTCAGTTATAAATTTATGAATGTATATTTATATGTTGCTTTTATTATGGCGCTATTCAAGGCGATGTACTTAGCCCTTTTATTGAATCAGCCACAACCTTCCATTCAGAACATTTCCTAGTTAAAGTTCCTTAGTTAAGGTTTGAGTATGGATCTAATATTGACATATTATACTCAATATCACTTACGAAGTTTGAGTCTGAATACTCTTTTCCAAGGAGTTCATTATTTTTATAAATAGTTCTCTAGTATTTCGAAAATATTCAAGAACACTCTAAACTGCCATCTAGTAATCTTAATTTGGATTTGATATTTGCTTAATGTATCAAATACATTACTAAATATAAAATTGTACATAATACATCATGTATGATTATTTCTATTTCCAATTCATAAGGAATCAATATTACATGGTCCATATTAAACATTTTAATATGATGTTTGTGTATATTAGATGGGACATTTCGAACATCTTTTATACTTACTATGAAAGATATAGTTTAGAAATCCAATATCGAGTATTAAACAACCAAAATAAAACTAATTTTAACAAAAGTACATCGTTAACAATCAATAATATGTTGTTTACTTATAGTTTAGAAATATATATGCAGCTTTTACTGTTCTTATATATACATGCTTTCTCTGCATTTTGACTGTAAATCAAACCATTTTATATTTCTATCAAAACACTCATTCAACTCTATTGCTTGCCGAAGGACACTTTCGTATCCGTTCTTGGATCATATCTGAAAACTCACAAACTCAATATCATTTCCACTGATTTATAGATACTTTGTTAGTTATATGTAGTCAGCCTAATCTAAATCATTCTTCAGAACTTTCTGCTACAACACATATGTACCAATACATAAAGTCATACTAGGAATAATTTATTAAGAAAAAATTAACCTGAACACGTTGAATGATGAACTGTTATGATAATTTCGACAATTGAAATTTGCAATGATATTCTTATCATATTGCTCACTATATTCCAGTTGCATTAGTCTTTCTCTTGAAGATGCATTTGTGGGTGATGGACCATATCCTTTCAGGTATAATTATCAAAATCACATTTTACCAACATATTTGGAATCTTTTTAGATTTGTACATCATATCACATGGCAGAGTCAATACTCTTAATGGTTTAATTAATAACCAAGGATTATCTATTATAGATATTGATAAGAAACACATAGTTTCTCTTCAATGTGCGAGAATACTAATTAAACACTCTAATGCATTGTGTTCATTTAAATTTGGTTAATTTTATTTCAACCCACGTAATCGATTTCATTATTGGATCGTATTCAAATACATTTTACTACAATAATTTCTAAAAGAAATTCCTTTGATGCAAAGTTGGTATTCCTTGAAGCAACAATTGTTTCTCAGAGCAACGAAATAGGTATTCATAAGCACTTTGTGAATTGCCTAATATATAAAGTTGATTTGGCTTTAATTTATGTTACTTACATTCAAAACATAAGTCATTCATCCAATGATGATCACAAACACCTTTTGGGGTGATCCATACAAGATCCCTTATGTACAATTATTACATGGAGTCTTTCGACTTGCACAACCTGCCTACTCTCCTTGGTCCAGAATGATAGAGTTAGGGGTATGCCCTATGGAAAATTATGTAATTTGACACATATATCTAACTTAATAACCAATCTTGTTTGAAATCAATGCATTTTTTCTATTATATACTTGATATAATGTGGTTATATTAATTAATTTAATTAAAAGTATATTTAATAGAAAATCCATAAATGGTATATTTTGTGATAGCAGTTACAAAGTGTTATAACCGTGAGCAATTTATCATAATGAAAACAAACATACCATTTTAAATATTCCTAGTTAGGATGCATCGAGACTCGATATCGATGTATATGTTAAGATTAGAGCACGTAAAACTCTTCAAATGTTCGACAGTGTATTTCTCATAGCTATTGGAGGCACTAAGGAATTATGTACTGATAATTATTGGATAACTATGGAACAACTCACTCGATAGTTTTCTATTGGTTAATATAACTAAGGTCAAACCGAAAATATCGACGTGACTGATTTACATAGTTCTCTTGGCTTGAGAATACTATAGATCTTCAATATGAAAGCTTCGCTTTGATTATAGTCAAATCATGGCAAGGCATTATATTAAGTGACTATAGTTGGGTCGAGTGTAAGTATTAGAATGAAGCGCTATTTAAGGGAGGATTCGTCTCCTCGGTTATATGGGGTTAGTATCACGGTCAACTCAAAGTAAAAGTTCCTGGCCAGAGCATTTCGGTTAATTACAATTATTATTTTTAAACTAAGGGCTTTGTTTTTGGACTATAGAGTTGAATATGGATGATATTAGAATTTCGCCCATTACCGAATTCCACAAGTCCAAAGTGATATATTCTGACGAGGAGAATTGGTGTAATTAATTATCATAACCCGGTAATGCTTGATAAATGAAATTGGATTTTACCAAAACAGAGTAAGCAATAAATTTGGCTAAAATATCACACTACCTGCCAAGTGACCTATGAACTTTAACATTGGAATAGTTCGATGTTAATCACCGATCGAATTAACACCCATGAGTCACACAACCGAAATGATGAATTCTCTGTAGACCAAATGATTTAATTAGTTTATTACTATTTTAGATTAATTAAATTAATTAATATTTATGAAATATTAATTATATAATTTTAATTTGATTTGAGGAATAAATATTGTTGTATATATATTTATAATAGCTATAAATATATCTATCGATATGAGATATCGATAAGGAATTAAATTGGGTTTAATTAAATATATTTACTTGGGCTTAAACAGGCTATTAGCCTATGAAGTTGGTGGCAAAATTTTGGTAGCAAATATTAGATAAAGGGGGGCGGCCAAAATAGGGTAAAAGGGTTTGTGATGAATGGTAGAGATTTAGTGAGAAAAAGTGTGTGATGTGATCCACTTTTCTCTTTGATTCAACCATTATAAAAGGAGCCCTAACTCTAACTTTAGAAGTGCTTTTTATTACTTACTGTCTCCTTCATCTTGGCCAAATTACACCTTCAAAAGCTCCAACAAAACTCAAATCAATTTAAATTAACAGCTATTTGATAACAAAAGGGTATGCAATTCAGGACTAGTAATAAATAGAATCGAGAGGTTTTCAAAAGAGGAGAACTCATCATTACAAGGTGGACATAAGGGCATTAGTTTTAGGTAAGTGTCAGTTATATACATACATATATATGTATATATGTATATGTATAATAAGATACATAACCTCTAAATAACTATATATTGTTCATACAAACAATATATATATATATTGTGATTATTGTATTATTAGTTTGGTGAGATTTCCTATTAGTATTGATGTTGTCATATATTGATTGGTTATGTGTATATGTTTATAAAATAAAATATTTTTTTTTCATTAAGGATTTGATACACACAACTAAAATCATTATATTTTATTAATTAATTTGTACATATATTAATAGGTTAATTAATTTTCTTATATTATTTATATTGCTTCACATAAATGACCGAATTAATATTTTTCGATTGTATATTTACATTAATTATGATTTTTAATAATTAAAAATATTTTTTTGGTAATTATTTAATATTTTTGATTACTATTTAATTATTATATGAATTAATAAATTAATATAAAATAAATTATTTTTCAAAAATCCAATTTTAAATTTTCAAAAATTAAATTGTCATCATAGAAGCTCTCGGTCAAAAAATTAAATTTTAAATCAATTTTTATATTTAAAAAAAATCATTTCTAAATTCGATTGAAAGTATTTAGTTAATAAAAAATAAAATTTTGATTTAGAAAATTTTGAAATTTTTTCGTAAGCTATAAAAATATCATTCCTATTTTCTTAAATTTGAAAATTCAAAATATTTATTATTCAAATAATTTCTATCTGTTATGTATTGTTATTTAACTAATTAATTCATGATTTATACATATATATATATTAATATAATAAAATCATAATTAAATTTAGAGCTATTGTGTGTTCGATCTAGAATATAAAAAAATATAATTTTTAATTTTTATAATTTATATTTATATAAACTATTCTAACTCATATTTACATTAGGTATTAAATTTATATTTATATATACATAATGTTATATATATGAAATTATGTTACTTTAATACATACATACATACATACATATACACATATTTAAAATAAAAAAAATCAAATTAAACTTATATCTTACATATGTATATGTTTATTTAATATTTAACACTATAATATTATATATATATTAATAATATTTTCTCATAATATGCATGCATACATACATACATATGTGTGTGTGTATATTCACACTTGAGATTTTATATATGATAAGTATGAATATATACACATATTTGGACAACATATAATACATATAGGATGAGCTAGTATGTCTATTTTGCGATGTTAATCGCAGAGTCTATAAACCGACATGTTTTTTTTTTTTGAAAAAAGGTGAATTTTATTGATGCCTCAAAGGCCGAACAAACTTACAAAGTCTTGATACAGACAAAAACAAGAAGCCTAACCGGCAAAAGTAAAACAAATAAACCGACATGTTATACTTTGCACGGAATATAATGTTACACATACACATAATACAAAAATGTATATGATCATATGTATATTTATATATAAACTGGAAATAAATTAAATAAATTTCTATCTACAACTTATAAATTTAAATGAAATATATGATTTTATTTAAATTGAACTTGGAACTGTTCTAAAAAAATTAGACTTCATAGGCCCAATAAAGATCCTATAGGGTAATTTTTTTTTGAAATTCACCCATAACTTCCACTATGAGCTGGTCCAGTTCCAACTGTTGTATCAGAGCCCAATACCCTTTGCGATCTAATTAGTCATGTTATGGTTAACTAATTAAGCTCACGGCCAAGTTAGTAAGGTGGCTAAGAAAGACAGTGTCTAGGATTAGGTTTGTGTAATCAAGTACTCTACCTTACCTAACTACCGGCCTAGCCCGGAAAGATGTGTGAGCCCAAAAGGCTGCCCTTAATAGAAGAGGCCTAGTTTGAATTCGGCCTTAGTCTAACTTCAAAATTGTTTTGAAACTAAAAATAAAAGTTTTAAATGTAAAAGTTAAATTTAAAATAAGAAAAATATTATAAATGTTATAATATATATTTTCAGAATTGTTTGAAAATTAAAATATAACATTTTAAATCTAAAATTTAAATTTAAAATAAGATATAAATATATTATAATAGTTATAATATAATAAAATTTCCAAAATATTTTAATATATATATATTAATTTCGAAATTTTAAAATTTATTAATTGGATTAATAAAATAAATTAATTAAATTAGTTAACTAATAAAAATATATATGCATACATTATATATCATGATATATGTTATGGTAAAATGTCTAAAATAACTTAAGTATACATGTATATATGAACTGAATTTTGAAATTAATATAATTTAATTAAAATTTTTAATTAAATAAATTAATTAAAAGTTAATTGATTATATAAATTAATTAAAAGTTAATTAATTATATAAATTAATTAAAGTTTAATTAATTAAATGAATATACACATATATAAGATATATGTGTAATACCAAAAGGTTATAGAATGTAATAAATATTAAATATAAATGTTGGATTAAAAATATAAAATTATTTAAAATGTTATTTAATTCAAAATTAATTAAATAATAATTAATTAATATAATAATACTATAGTTAAAACTATTATTAAGTAATATAAAATATAAAAGTTATATAATAATAAAAATTATATAATACGAGTGTATAAACTAAAGGAGGAACATTAAAGAAACCCGAAATGGACTGAAGGAATAAATACATACATATGTGTACGTATCATGATTTCTGATGTGTCCGACACTTGAATCACGAGGGTATTTCAAAAGAAATACATTATTTCATAAGTTGATATAAATCGATATATTTTTGGACCAAAAGTTAGCACAAACACTCAATATATTATATGTAGAGAAATGAATGTAGAAAATAAAATTAAAAATGGGTAAACAAATAGAAGACAAGTAAAAAACGACAAACTGATTTATAGTGGTTCGGCATTAAGTGCCTACGTCCACTTTGAGTAGATAACTTTATTAATGAATTGAATTTCTAAGTACAAGAGGGAATTGATCAGAATTCGTAATTACAATGGAGTATAAAGAAAACAACCGTGTAAAGATCCTTCAAATGAGCTATGAACTTTGTATTTATAGGCATGGACGATTGAATATCTTTCTAAAAATTTGCCGATAGTATCTCCAAATGCAGACGAGGTCACCTAGAAAATTTTGAGGCCCAACTCCCAATGTCGAGCGATCGGGGTCGATCGGTCTTCCTGGCCACGTGGCGAGCTGCGATCGGTCAGGTGGGTCCCCTTCTATGTTGGCTTTATATTTCAAAAGTTGTTTGCATAGTTGCTTTCAGGTTTTAAGAGATATTGATCAATTCCCATTAAGTTAAATTGCCGATCTAAGTTGTTCCCTGCTTAGGGTAAGCACCATTCTATAATTAGAATATTCTACAGAGTCTATCTCTTGGTTTTCTTGGTTGCTACTTCATATTATCATCTATGCTTGATCTCTGGACTCTGTGATCACCTTTGTGAACTGCTTTCTTTATCTACCATCGGGTCTAACTTGTCTAGTCAGCCTGGATATAGCCGGGTCAAAAGGCCGGATAACAGTTGCCTCCCCAAAGTATGTCTTTTTTCGAACATGACGTGCTTTGAATCGATGCAAGTTAGAGTCGTCGGGAGGAATCCCATTTATTTTCCTAAACACTCGTTATCCTTTCGCTCGATTATCTTTCCAAAGAGTCGTATCTCTCTCCATTCATCATGGCGCTTGGTACATATTCGTTAATATTAATTCGGAGTGTAATCCCTAGCCTTTGTCTACACTCGGTTACATTAAGCTTTTTGATTGAGTTAGAAGGATTTGGTTATCTATAACGATATCTTGTCTGCAAGATCCAGATAATAACTTTATCTAAGTCGATTAAAGAAATCAAATTCTTGGGATGTATACATGCACATTTCATTTACTCGTTCTTGTAGTTGGTTCCCAATCACGTTTGTATGCTCACGGGTTGTTGCTAGGTCCACGTAATTTAATTGCAATTAGAATGCAATTTTTATTATACACATACACACACATATGTATATTTATATATATTTTAACATTGGTAAGGGGCATTTCGTACCAATCCCCTAAGCAAGGGATCGGTACCGACCCCTTAGTCTAAATAGACTCAAACAAGTTTCGAGCCCAAGTAAGCGGGCCGCGTTCGTATAAGCTATGGATTTAGCTTATTCCTCTCCTTTCATTCTTTTGCTCCCTCAACCAATCCGAACCCCTACTCTCCTTCAAAACTTCCATGATTAAATTCATATTCAAGGTCATCACCTCCAAATTCAAATCCATCATCGATTCAAATTCCTATCCCCCCTTTTAATCCTCGTTGTTGCCTTCGAACGCATATAGCATCTAACTGTAGTTGATTTGATTTTCTAATTCAATTTTAGCTCGAACCCATAGTTGTTTAGGAAAACTCTCGTTCGTTCAACAATCCGATCTCCATTGTCATCTAAAGGAGAGCCTAGGATATAAAATGAGGCGAGGCGATTTTGAATTATATTCGATGTGAGTTTTGGGATCGGTTTGGATTCATAGGGTTTGGCCGATGGTGGTAAGTGTTGATGCGAAAAAGATGAGGTAATAAAGAGGGATGTTCGACGTACTGCGATCGTTTATAGTACTTTGGAGTTGAGCTAGGTCAATCCATCATAGTGAGATTGGTTACTTAATGGAATGGAGGGGTTGATCATAGAGGGTTTAGTTGTGGCATACGATTTAGAGGACTTTTGTGTGGAGAGGGGGATCGGCTGATTGTTGAAGTGGAGTGAAGTAAGGAAAAGCAATCGTGACGAATACGCGATCGATCATGGTTTAGGTTGAGAGGATCGATCATTGGCATATCGAGTTAGAAAGGGAACAGGGCTAAATTGCCTATGTGAGGGAATACGGGGTCCCTCTACCTAGGAGGGCGTGGCCATTTTTTGGTTTAGTGAACTTGAAGTTGATTTAATACACATGAAAAATTGCTTTAAGCATGAACTTGAACTAGGAACTCGTATATAACCCCAAACTCAAGTACTAGAACTTTGAAACAAGTGCATATGGATTAGAATTTGAATGTTTGGACTTCTCATTTGAATTTATATGACTTGAATCAATGGAAACCAAAGTTGCACACTTTTGAATATGACTTGAACAATTATAACATATGGTCTTGAATAATACTGAAGTAAATATTGTACTCTAATAGGCCGATGACTGATCCTAGATCTTCGATAAAATCCATAACTATCAACGTTAGAGCCGGCTGGGATGGTGAGCGATGACGGTCACTCCAGTCGAATCCTAGAGTCTCGTCATAATCGTCGTTTTGAATTCTAAACTGTTTATCTCTACACCGCACAACACTGCACCACATTGCACAAGTTGACAGTCGACACTAGGGGAATTGGTTTGTTTTCCTGATGATTACTATCCGCTGAGTTTGCAAGTCATAGGTTCCAAATGCTCTGAACATTTAGTGCTATGAGCACTGAACAAACTTCTTTACATGACAATCCCCACTGAATCAATCTCAGTAATGATATCTGCTCGAAACTCACTAGATCAGCAATCTGAGCTGCCTGAAAGGTCTCATCAAGTGCCATAAATTCCTTTGAATCCTTAAGCAGAAATCGAGCTAGCCCCTGGCATTTTAGAAGATTCCATAATTTTGAATAATCCAAAGGATCAAATGGCTTCAAAGGTTGATGAGGCCTCTCTCCGGAGGCTTTGCATTAAACATGGGATTCCGTATGAGGATGTGTGAGTCCCGTCCCATAACGAAAGGGCTCACTTGTCCCTAGAGTATACTGCATGTAATAAGTTTATGTGCCGAGCTGGTTGTGTTCCACCTTTTAAACATTCATACGTAAAATGTTGCATTATTTAAGATTGTCGCCGGCTCAGCTGCATTCAAATGGCTACGCATTTTTGCAATGCACATATATGATATTCCTCGATTTCTTATTTCGTGAGTTGAATCTAGAAGACATTAGATTCATTTACAACCTCAAATGGCGAAGAGGAAGCCTCTCGTACCTTTTATCGATTTAGTAATAAACTGCTAGGTCATAACCATGCTTGGAACAAACCGAGCGAATAAATGGTTCTACGTGCACTTCTCACCTAGTTTTGTAGGACGGTTGTTAGAAGGACATAAGTGTCGCTTCAAACTTAACTTTAAGTGCTTTTATTCAAGCCGTATCCTGAATTAAACAGTTTCTTATTGAACAGATAGCCATCCATTTCTCACCGGCGACATATACTCGTAGGCGGTTTCAACACTCAAAAACATAATGGTAGTGGATAGAGACTTCCGATCTCTTCTTACCGATGACCGCCTTTTGGTCTTCGGTTTGCTAGAAGGAAGTCGTAGCACGGGACTGCCTAGAAACACCAAGGAGGTAGTTGTAGAGAGAAGAGGTGTAATTGGGCAAGAAGGTGACGAAGCTGATCCTGTCGTGCCCCCAGTCATAGGGGCTCAAGATGTCATCGAGGAAGGCGACGTGAGGGACAATGCTAATGAGCCCCATCATGATGATATATGCTCAAGTCATGAGCCCACTGTTTAATCATAACAAGGCAAACATCTCACTACATCGGAGAAGAGAAAATGAAAAAGGCTCATTTATAAGCTTTGCAGAGGGCAAGCCTTTGAGAAATCCAAACCAATCTCTACTACTACTGATCAGTCAATCTCTTTACCTTTAGAAAATCTATTTGAGGGGCTGTCAGACATCCCACTTCCGGAGGATGTTGGAAATTATGATTTTGCCAACCTAAGCCTTAGGAGGTCTGAATCTCTTATTCGATCTAGCATTGACATTACCCCAATCGACATAGGAAGATTACTCTAGTAAGAAAAGCTCTAGCACCTGGCCCGTTGGGGGAATACTAGGACACTCACAATTACGTGCACTGCAGCGCACAAAACTTATCCACCTTTAACTCAGTGATTCTGATACACTTTCATTTTGTTTGCAGGCTCGAGGAGACGGCCTCATAACTATTATCGCTTAAATATATCAGTGTATTCTCAGCCGTCTTATTTTGGACCAATCGAGGTCCAGACCCTAGTCGAGATAGAGAAGGCCATGAAGAGAGAGAAGGCCGAGACTAAAGCTATCAATCCAAGGACTCGTCATCTAGGAATAAATCAAAATCTCAATCTTCTCATGACAAGGGTGTCGGTCAATGCCCCTTATACATAGTAGCAGCAAGTCGCTGCCTCGTGCCCCAACTTCAGCCGCTGTACTCGAGCAACATTCAGGTTCTTCCAGTGCTTGTCAATCTTCGGACCACCAGTTTGGCGTAGAAGGCCTTCATATATTGTCATGCAAGCATAACAGATTGGCCCTCTCAGCCCCTACCACTCTTCATGCCACTACTACTGAGAGGATGGCAAAGCTCAAAGCCACATTTCCTAAGTTGTGCTTGGACAAATTCAAATTTTCTATTGCTTTGCATTTAATTCCTCTAGAGGCCCAGAACACGGTGCTCTCCTATATTAATGATTTCTATGTCCAGCGCAATACAACTCTCCACATTGTTGAGAGAATTTTTGAGGTGCCAATGGAGAGGAAACATGAGATTGATTGCTTAACTCTTGAGGCGATCCATGACAAAGACATCATCAAGTGCTTGGACTAGGAGGTTAAGCACTTGGGTGTGAAGTTGGTCGATGTAGAGAATAAAGCCAACGAGTCTTTTGAAGCCGTTGAGCGTTTAATGAAAGTGCACCAAGCTAAACTAGACATTGTCATTCATCGCAGTGGTACTTTAGCCCTTGAAAAAGACAACGATGCTTTGGCCCTTCGCATTAAATAGTTCGAGGAAGAGCTTGATAAGGAAAAGCAAGAGAAGCTTGAGGCTCAACTGGAGTCTCAATGATAATGCGAGGAGATCGTCGAAACATGCAAAGCTAAAATAAAGGACAACAATCAACTTGCGCAGATAAAGGCCTTCAAGGAAGAGGCTAGGGAGGCAGGCTGGACAGAGATCATGGACGAGTTTGATCCGCTGCTAATATATTACAATGCATGTATCCTGATGAATCACAACCTTCACTTCCTTGGAGTGGGGTATCCCCAATCGCTCGTTGAGGCCTGGGCCATATTGTAGATTCGAAAAAGAAGTTCCTTAATGGTGCTAAAGTGGACAAAGAGTAGCTCATTCTTGAAATTTTGCACAATGAAGAGCCTGATGAGCTCAAGGCTGCTCGGCTCAGTTTACTCAATGATCCAGCGATCACCGAAAATAGGAAATATGGCGAACAGGCCTTGGGATCTGGTGTAACAATCCAAGATTTCGAGAGGTTGAATTTAAATTTTTTGATGTCTAATCAATTGATAACTGACTTAAGTAATAAGAAATATGGTGAAATAACTCCTAAAAATATGTTTTATGATGTTAGAAAGAAGTAAGCGGGTGGTAAAATAAATCCATGAAGTATAATAAATTTTTAAAGTGGTTAAAGTGAAGAAAGGATAATTAGTAAAGTGATTAAGTAAGAAAGGAAACGAATTGAAATAAAATGGGTTAGAACTTTTGAGAGGTGCATGCCCAAATTCACTTCATGAAAACCAAATCCAGATGATTCTAACTCTAGAAAGCTCATTTTGCTTCATGAAACTTTGAATATAGATTCTCAACACCTACATGCACTAGAAGAAGTTGTCAAAATCCAATTTTGATCAAGTTTGGATTGTGAAAGAATTGATAGATTGAGATATATTTTCTGGTAATAAACAATGGAAAAGATGCTTGTTCAAAGGTGATTTTGTGTTTCAAATCAAATTATTTTGGCTTCAAATTTCTTAGGTGAGTTCCAAAGACACTTATTTCAGTTTATTATAAAGACTTATAATTATATGGTTGAAGACATGATTAGTGGTGATATTTGTTGATGTGGTTGATTTTTGATAAATCATGTGTTTTAGAATCCTCTTCACTATAAAATTCATATTTAATCCAATTAAACTTAAAAATTCCCAAACTTTTATATGTTGTTCCTGGTATTATCCAGCATATCTGTTCCAAATTTCATGAATTTTCATTGATTGCTGATGTGTTAAATCTTATGATTTCCGCAAACTTTTCCTATCAGATCTGGGCAGCAAACGCCTAATTATTAGAAATTCATAATTAATTATAGAAAAGTCTAAAAATTGGATACGTTATTCCCAACTCATTTTCAAATAACAGATAAAAATTCCATTAAAAAATTATTTGTTTTGTTCCTTTAAATAGTCAATTTACAGAGGTTGTTTCCTTGGTACGAATTGTTTGCAAACATTCAATTATTAGAATTTGCTTTTAAGATGATTAATTCTATTCTTTACCCATGATTAAGTTTAATTAATCTTTAAAATATGATATTTGGATTATTTTGTGACTTCTTGTGCTATGGTGAATATTACAAAGGTGGTCTATGAACTCACAACTAGAAATAGCCCGACTCAGGGTTTGTATTTGTCGGCAATCCTCAGGTCAGACCGAGGATTTATTGCAGGTTTAGCTGATATAGTGTTGGTATGTGATGATGGATGGATAAAGTCAATGTTTTTATGCATTCTTTTGTATTATAAATTGATATAGTTATATTGGCTTGAAATGTATAAAATAAATTTAGATATTGTATGAAGTATAAAATGTGTAATATACATTATTTGCGTCCGTTATAGTACGATGTGATCTATTTATATGTGATGATGTTATTTTTGCATTGTTCTATCCTAGAAATACGTAGAAATACCCACATCATCTCATTCTCCATATTGCTCGATAGTGACACAACGATACTCTTGGGTGATATGGGTATAGAGGTGGGGTGTTACATCTGGTTCCCAAGAGCCTGTACTACTCAAGCAGCTGGTGCTTCAAATTCTCATGCCCTAGAGAAGGATACAGGCTATGATCCAGATTATCCAAGGATACATACATCTTTTGGGTTGTCTCCGATTTTGGAAGGCGGCACTCCAGCTATGATCGAAAGCTAATCTGGTGAATGTATATCTCTTACTTATCCATCATTCGAGAAGGTTTACATCTCATTCCCAATAGTCATGGGGTTGTCAATTGGTCTTTATGAAATTAAGGTCCGTATACATCTGTCCATGCTCCCGATGATGATTGTACCCTAGGACAACAGGTGCAAACCGCGGGGTCTACTATGGTCATTACTGTATAGGTGGCTCCTACCGATCATCCTGCTAAGACTTTCGGCTTAGATGTTGAAGTCATAGGGGTTTGGATAAAGAAAAGACTGATGACTAGCAAGGCCAGGATGAAACAAAGGGCGTCATACTGACCCATGCCTGTGAACATACTGATAAATTGAGCATTATGGAGCGCATCGAAAAGGAGGAATTAGAGTTGCAAGCCAAGAAGGAGAGGCTGAAGTGGATATCACTCCGCTTAAAGTTATGCTGCCGGGTGATGCCACTCCTAAGGAGGTCGATCCTTCTGTATCTTAAAATGAGACGGCCTCTGTTTTTGAAAGCATCTCTCTTAAGGGTAGCAAGGGAAAAAAGGGGCGAAGAGGATAGGACGAGGTGGTAGCTTTAGAGAATCAACCCCGAAGAAGCCCAAAAAATGGGGAAATAGCCATTGGACCAGCTTGGGTAATGGGTAGGTCGGTAGCTAGTTTCTTTTTGTTGGCCACAATTATGCGGATACGGCACCTATTTTTTCTTTTTAGTTTCCAAAATAAACTTGTACTTATTTTTCAAGCATGTAAACAAAGATCCCTTCATCTCTGTTCATCTTCTATACAAAATTTGTCTAAGTGTTCGAGCTATTACGTTTCCTTTTCAATGTACTTGCAATTCATCGCTCGTCGTTCAAGTTGCAATGTCTTTTGGTTACCCGTTGCTTTGGGCGTTGAAAAAACAAACCCATCTTAAGGCCTCCTTTCAGTCGTGGCCTTAAATCATATCAAACAACAGGTCGAGCTACAATGTTATGCTATCGTGTTCAAAGGCTAAGTGATTATACTCTTGCCCCAATCTTGGGTTGGCAAAGTTAGTTCGTGGACGGTCGGGTCCCATCCATGATGAGTTTATATTCCTTCTATCAGGTTGAGGTCAGAGTTGGAGAATGAATGGTTGGATAACATTCATTCATTTTGTTTATACTCTTATACTTACTCTAGGGATCAGTGTTAGTCGATGGATGGTTAATCACACCCGTTTGATGTTTATAATCTAGCCCGCACTTTGGGGACTGAAGTTGTGCTAGGAAACGGTCAAATCACATTTGCTTTGATTAATTCCCTTGTCCCTAAGGTTGGGGCAAAAGTAAAAGAGTGGTCGATCGCATCACAGCCACTTTTAATTCACATTCATCCCCTCGAATCGGGAGATAGAGTTAGTTAGTGGGTAGCCGAGTCACACCCATTGTCTAATTTATACTCAGCCCATCAGATTGCAGGCGTGAGTTAATGGATGAATGATCAACTTATGTTCATTTTATTTAATTCAAGTATGGACTTGAGTACATGGTTGGCACCAATATCTGGGGACTTTTTGGTTCATGTTATGCATATGTGGATGTAAGTTGGTCATATAACACAATTATTATATTATGCATAAACAATTCACAAATATGGAAGGAACTTCGGATTAAATTGCAAACTGAAAAAGAAGCGACGGAATATGTCTTATTACATGGCTTTGAATTTAACTACAAAAGCAAATTCTGAATGAAATACAACTAACTGAAACAAAATTAAGTGAAATAGCATCGTAACTAGGAGTTGTTATGCCATCGATAGTCGCTAGCTTCAAAGTTCCATCTCCAAGCTTCTAATTGATTACATACGATCCATCCTACTTCAGACCCATGTTTACGGGGTTAGGAAAGATCCATATTAGGATAAGATAGCCAATTTCAAATGTCCTGGTTGGAACTTTAACATTATAGTATCAAGGGACTCGATGCCGGTGTGCATCTGCCCTCAGTTCAGCTTCTCACACTTCTCGTCAACCATATTAAGAGATTCCAAAAGGAGATTTCTATTAGTTCTGGAGTAATAATAAGTCACTGGACGAGAAAGGACTTTAAGTTCCACGAGAACCACAGGTTCGGAGCAATAAGCAAGGTTAAATGGAGTATTACCAATCGCGGACTTGTGGGTGGTTCTGCATGCCCAAAACGCTGATGGGAGTTCGTCAACCCACTTGCCTCTAGCCTTTCCAAATGCTTCTTCAGAATGGACTTTATGTTATGTTGACAGCTTTGACCTATCCATTAGCTTGAGGGAAACTGCAAATATTTTCTTGATACAATGTCGGTGACATAAGACTTTGAATTCAACGCTATCGAATTAGGTCCCCTTATCAGTTATGATTGTTCCAGGGTAACCAAAATGACATATGTTGTTTCGAACAACAAAATTGATTACTTTCTTCGTAGTGATCGTGGCCAAAGGTTCGGCTTCAGCCCATTTAGTGAAGTAATCAACTGCTACGATGGCGTACTTCACACCACCTTTGGAAATCGACAAAGAGCCAACGATGTCAACACCCCAAGTAGTAAATGTCCATGGACTAACCATCTGAGTGATTTCCATCGGTGGAGGACTCAGAATTTTTGCAAACATCTGGCCCACATCACCTACCATAATCAGTTGCATCTCGATTGACAGTTAGCCAGAAATAACCATAGCAGAGTATCTTCTTTGCCAGGATTTTCCCCTCGATGTGATCGCAACATTCTCCTTCATGGACTTCTTTTAATACTCGCTTGATTTCATCATTGGTGATACACCGAAGAAGGGGATAGAGAAACCCTTCTTGTACATGACTCCCTCTTAAAGGCTGTGTCATGAAGCTTTATGAAGGATCTATCATTTTTCATTTCTCCATTTGAGAAGGATTCCCCTTTGCAAATAAACTTTGATCGGAGTCATCCACGACTCCTTCTCAGACTCCTTTCTAAGACCCATCGATCTCTATCTCGTCAATGCTCGGACCATCGAGTATTTCAATTGGAACCAAGCCCATTTGTTGTGCATTCCTAGAACTTGCCAACTTGGCTACCAAGTCCGCTTTCTCACTCTATTCTCTAGGGATATGCGCAATAGTGTAATGCTCGAAATCGTTAGCAGCTCTTGGGCTCGGTTTGGTATTCTCCGCTGACTTGATACACTACTAACTTGGAATCATAGAAAATTTGCAAAGCTTTTACTCCCGGCACTTTAGCCAGTTTAAGCCCAATTATCAAGGCTTCATATTCAACTTTGTTATTCATTACAAGGAAGTCAAGTTTTAGGACGTAGAAGATCGAGCGTTCCTCAGGAGTTACTAGTATGACTCCAGCTCCAGAACATCGATCGACGGATGCTCTATCTATGTACATCTTCATCGGATGGTAGGTTTTCATTGCTCTCAAGATATTAGTCTTGTGCAGTGAATTCGGCTATGAAGTCCGCCAATGCATGTCCTTGGATGGCTCTTCGATGGAGATAAGTGATATCGAACTTGTACAATTCAATGTTCCATTTAAGTAACCTTCCAGATGTCTCATGTCGCTGTAGGACCAGTTGTAACAACTGGTCGGTGAAGACATTGATAAGATGAGCCTGTAAATAAGGGTGAAGCTTCCTTGACACGATCAACAGGCAATGCACAAGCTTCTTTAGTTTCGGATTGTTCCTTTCAGCTCCTATCAACCACTTTCTAACATAATACACTGGCCTTTGGATTTGATTCTCTTCGCGCAAAAGTGTGGTACTTGTGTAATATACCGACATCGCTAAATAGCCGTATAAGTCTCCATGATCTAGTGGTTTGGACAAGATGGGGGGTCTCTTTAAGTAATGTACCAGAGCTTGAAATGCATCAATATAATCATGTGTCCGTTTAAAGTTTCTCTTCCCTCTCTTCATTAAGTTGAAGAAAGAAATGCATTTATCGGTGGCTATGGAAATGTACCTGCTAAGGGCGGTGAATCTCCTATTTAGACTTTGCACATGCTTAATTGTCTTTAGCACTTGGATATTCCTTATCACTTGAATCGTCTCTGGATTGGTTTCAAACCATGAGAGTTGATACTAAAACCCAAGAATTTTCCTGATGCAATGCCAAAAGAGCATTTCATGGGATTATGTTTCATTCCATATTTCTGGAGAATACTAAACATCGCCGTCAAGTCATCGATGTGTTCATTTGATCACCATGACTTCACATGCATATCATCCACATATACCTCCATTGATCACATGATCTGGTATTTGAACATCCGGCAGATTAGTCTTTGGTAAGTTGCTTCAGCATTCTTTAGTCCGAAAGGCATCACAATAGTGGTATAATACCAGGTCGGTAATGAAGGTGTGTTCCTATTCTGGGACATGGATCGAAATCTGATTGTTTTTGGAGTACGCATCCAGAAATGAAAACAATTCATGTCCAGTGGTTGAGTCTATCAGCTGGTCGATACTCGAAAATGGAAAGCTGTCTTTCGGGCATGCCTTATTTAGGTCTGAGTAATCGACATAGGTCCACCACTTTCCATTAGTTTTTCTCAGAAGAATTGGATTGGATACCCATTTTATATAGAGGGTTTCATGGATAAACCCATTGTTCTTGAGTTTATCCACCTCCTATGTAAATGTAGCAGATCTCTTTGGATCCATGCCACGTAATTTTTGTTTCATTGGGATATGCCTCGAGTCGATATTTAATGCATGGCTCGCGATGGTCGAGAGATCCCACACATGTCAGAATGAGTCCAAGCGAACACATCTAGATTCACTCGAAGAAAGCCAACTAACTCCTTTATCATCGTTGCACTGAGCTGTGATCCAATCTTTAGAACCCGTGATGGGTCATCATGGTTGACTTTAATGTCAATCGTATGCTCAGTGGGTGCAGCTTTAATTTCTTTGGGCTCCTCTTCTTCATCTCTCAAATATATATCTTTATAGAACCGACTATGGTGCCTGAGCCAAGGCCTGGACGTTGATTTCTAAGCTTCATTAGTTTTGATGCAAAGGGGCATCTTCACTTCCTTTCCTTTCTCCCATCGGTGAGCGTCTCTCAACTCAGCCACATAATAGGCACGTCCAATCGCCTGATCTCCATGGATAATTCCTGCACCATTCTCTGGTGGGAATTTTAGCATTAAGTATCAAGGGATGATAGCTGCCATAAATTCAGCAAGGGCCAGCCAGCCTAGAAAAGCATTATACGGAGAATTCACATCCATCACAATAAATAGTAGCACCTGCACTCTACTTCAGCTGCCATCTCCTAACTCCACCGGTAGCTTGACATAGCCTATCGCTTCAGTTGTGATACCGTTGAAGCCATGGATAAGGGCTTAGCATGGTTCCATATGTTTGGCTTCTTGTCACATCTTGTCGTATGCCTTCTTGAAAATTATATTCATAGAACGTCCATAATCAATGAAAATCTTTCTTAGCAAGGCAGGACCGGGCCTCCACCTTGTCCGCATCTCTAGTCCGTAATACGATATCATCTGTCATAGTTCGCTGGTGCTTTGTTGGAGCATCATCCTCCATGTTCAAGCAAAATTTAATGTTAACATGTCTGATAGTGTTCACATAATGCTCCATCTCATTACAGCTTTTATCATCCTGATGTGGTCCTCTAATAATGGTATTAATAACTAATCTTCCTTTTGTCTATCGAGGTTCCTCTGTATTGCGCGAAGCTTGTCCTCGACTAAGGTGGGATGTCCCTTGCCCCCCATACTAGGGAGCTTTAACAAACTGGTGCAACTTTCTTTCTCAAATTAGTTTCTAAATAACACCATGGAGGTTGCGACACTCGTCCGTGGTATGTCCATAACACTTATGAAATCGACATTACTTTCCGAACTGTCTTTGCTTCTCCGTTGGTTCCTTCGAAGGTGGTTTCCTAAATTTCAAGGTGCTACAGATCAATAGATAAACATTATCTAGTGACATATTCAACGGCGTGTATATATCAAACGTTGGGATCCACGACTTACCTCTCCCGAAATCCTATCTTCAGTTATGGCGTCTATCACTGCCTTTCTTCTGCTTATTCGATTTTTTTAACATTGATCTAAACTTTTTCGGAACTATCACTGGACCGATTTACAGTTACATTACTTTGTACTCCCTCGACGCTTAAGTCTGCAACATCTCTCTTCCTAGTTTACTTTGCTTCCTCCTTTCTCAAAAACCGAGCCACATTTGTAAAGAAATGTCTAATGTATAAGGAGGCTTCCCTGCTAACCAATCGCCAAACTCAGAATGGCGGTCGACTCCTTTAGTTAGTGCCACTAGTATTGCATCATTGTTTGGATCACTAACTTCTGTAACGGCTATATTAAACCTTTCTAGAAAATCATTCAATGATTCCCCCAGTGCTTGGACCAAGCTGGAGAGTGACATTACATCCTTGTGGCGAGTCGTGTGCATGCAGAACTGCTCCAAGAACTTCTTTGCTAACTCATCAAATGAAGAGATTGACCACGGTGGCATCTTGATGAACTACATAATTGTAACATCTTCCAGAAAAATAGGGAAACACCTACACTTGACTGCATTAGTGGCTCAGGCGGAGTCCATATGCCATTCGTACTTCAAGAGATGCTTCCTGGGGTAAGCTTTCCCACATAGGCAGGCATCGTAGGCATATGGAACCTTCGTGGATATTCTGCATGTAGAATATTGTTGGTGAATGGAGTATGACTTCTAGAGAGTCCCCAATCATCGTTGGTCAAGCCCTAACTTTCTTTCACTAACTGCCTCACCATAACTATAAAGTCCGGTGTTTGGAATATTGATGCCAAGCAGCAATTGTGCTCCACCTCAGATGAAGAAGCGTTCGATGCCTCTGGGTAGTGCCAAGTTGCCTTGGCTCCTTTTGCTCTTGATCCATTTCCTGCGTAGCAGTTCTATCATCATCTCTCAGTTGTGGTTCAACCACATTTTCCTGAGCTCTAGCACTTTGATTGATCATGGCATCTCCATAGTAAGCATCTCTACCTGCATACTGATCCCCCCTTGATTCATGCGAATCCCTCTGGTGGGTTCGACACCGATCAATGCCCAATCGACCGTGGACAATCACCTAACCTTGTCCTAATGTTCCAGGTGCATATGGATCCGTTTTGTGGCGTCTGCTTCGGTGATAGTCGTCAAACGAGAAGGAATTTTCTGATCTGGTATATGGTATAGGCTCCCTTCTAGTCTTTCCGTGCTGATTTTTCAACTGGTTCATCAAGTCGATGTAAGCCTGGGTTTGTTGATTGAGTTGCTAATGGCTATCCATCAGTTTCTTCATTAAGACATCAAAATCGGCTCTGGTGATATATTCAATTAGATTCTGGGCATCGACATCCGCCGGTTGTATATTTTGATCAACTTGTTGAACACTAGCATCGTCATTTCCTTCAACAATACGAGATGTAGTAGATTTTCCTTTAGCCATGGCTAATAGTTTCCTTGTGGATCTACTTAAAATCTAAGTAGAAATGGAAATTTGTCGGTAGAAATATGGAGCTTCTCACGGATATGGGAATCTACCAGTAGATGATGAGATCCAATCGAGTTGAGAAATTTTCTTAGTGAAAGCACCAAAATATTTGCACCAAAAGTTGGCACAAACACCCAATAGATTATATTTAAAGAAATGAATGAAGAAAAAGTAAACAAGTAGATGACAAGTAAAAAACAATGACAAACAAATTTATAGTGGTTCAGCGTTGAGTGCCTACGTCCACTTTGAAGAGATAACTTTATCGGTGACTTGAATTTCTAAGTACAAGGGAAATCAGATCGAAATCCGTGATTAAAATGGAGTACAAAGAAAATAATAGCATAAAGATCCTTTAAATGAGCTATGAACCCTGTATTTATAGGTATAGACGACCAAATATCCATTTAAACATTTGCCAGTAGAATCTCCAGATGTAGGTGACGTCACCTAGAAAATTTTAAGGCCCAACTCCTAAGGTTGAGCGATTGGGGCCGATCGGTCTTCCTGGCCATGTGGCAAGCTACGATCGATCAGGTGGGTCCCCTTCTATGCTAGCTTCATATTTCCAAAGATTTTTGCATAGTTTCTTTCAGGTTTTAAGAGATATCGACCTCTAACTAGCTTCATGTTTTCAAAGTTGTTTGCATAGTTGAACTGCCGATCCAAGTTGTTCATAACAATAGTGATTCAGTCCGATCCCCTGCCTAGGGGAAGCACTATTCTATACTTAGAATGTTCTGTAGATTCTATCTCTTGATTTCGCTTGATCGCTACTTCATATTATCGTCTATACTTGACCTCTGGATTCCGTGATCATCTTTTCGAACCGCTTTCTTTATCTATCATCGGGCCTAAATTGTCCAATCAACCTAGATATAGCTATACCAAAAGGCTAGATAACAATATAATATATTAAAGATTATGAACTCTTAATATAAAGTTATCCCCAATCATTTACATATTAATAGATTGCTTGCATACTCTTTAGTTGTTGCACTTTCCTCAAGCTAAGGATGTTATGTGTAATACTATTAATATATTAAATAGAAGAGGTAAGATAATTGCACATATTTTTTAGCTTTCCTCAAGGTATGTGCTTTATACTTGGGCCATCACGAAATGATAGGTCCGACTGAATAGTCCCATTTTACTTGTTAAGCTTTCCTTAAGGTAAAGCCAGGATTAAGACAAGGAACCACGGGTTAGGAATTGTATGTGATTCAACCGATAAGGAGTTATCCATCATATATGGGAGTATTATTTGTTGAGCTTTCCTCAAGGTCAGAATCATAAGATATACGTCCTAACACTCATTAGTGAAGTTGAAAGACTTCTATGTTTCGCTTAGGGTTTAGTGCAACATAAAAGACTAGTGGAAACCTTATTAGAAATATGAAATGATAACATTCAACCTTTCTAATATTATAAGAACATTTTCTATATAATTTTATAATAATCTACATTGATAAATTTTTGCATTTAAAACGATTGATAAAATGTTTATCAATTAAGATATACAAATGAATTGAACTGAAAAATTGATAAATAGAAATATGACATGTACTTACTAATAAATGATTATTGAATGTGAACGTGTCTATACCCATTCAAGTGCCTAATTTTACAACTACTTAATACGTTCGTAATTTGGTCGCTTACGAGTTTATTTGGTCAATATTCTTGGAGTTTTGAACTCTAAAAGCAATACAATACTATGTATATTTTATCCATATACAATCGCATATAAATGTTATTGGTAAATAGTAAAAGTTTGTAAGTACAATATTTTGATGGAATTAGTACTTTCGAAAAACCAAATAAACCGTAGTTCGAGATTGAGTGTTTAATTTGATTGTTTACAAAAGGATCATATTGTGTTAAACGTAACACTAAACCAAAACTATAATATGAATCTAAGAACTCGATCACTGAAATGCCAGTTTGATCATTTTACATAAAGTGCAACATATTTGACGTCCTTAAATGTTGAGGATAATAAAATGCACTTTTGTGAAGAGTTCGTTATGATATTGTAGTAAGAGTTTTCTTTTGAATGGTTCGACCATTTAGAAAGAAAAATGAATGTACAAAACTAGATGTAATTTAGGGTACGGTTGGGATGAAAAGAGTGAATAGTCACTTTTGCTACGTAAATGTTTGCATAAAAAATGGACAAACACCTCAAAGTCGTAGGATTTAATTGATTTTACGTTGTTCTTAGTGATTTGGGTGATTTATGCAAATATATGAAAAGCAGGGACTAAACTGTAAAAGACACGCAGATTTATAGTGGTTCAGCCAGAATGTGCCTACGTCCACTTTATATATTATTTCTCTTTTCTTATTTAGATTACAAGTACAAAGCTTTGATACTAGTATCTGAAAGTTGTTTGAAAGTTCTCTCCGTGCTTGAGCTCTCAAACTTGTCCCCCATTGTTGTACCCCTGCCCCTCTATTTATAGAGGGAGGTTGGGAGTAGGGGTCTTGGATGTATATAGCTGCTGGTGGGCCTGGGCTGATGTGATCTGGCCTGGCACGTCTTGGTCCGGTAGCACTTGGTCTGGCGATGGTTGGTCCGGCATGGAGTTGGTCCGGCATGGAGTTGGTCCAGCATTGAGTTGGTCCGGCTTGGAGTTGGCCTGGCATTGAGTTGGTCCGGCATTGAGTTGGTCCGGCTTGGAGTTGGCCTGGCATTGAGTTGGTCCGGCATTGGAGTTGGCCTGGCATTGAGTTGGTCCGGCTTGGAGTTGGTCCGGTTATGGAGTCGGTTCGGTGATGCCTGGAGAGGTGTTGGTCCGGTAGAGGTTGGTCCATCCCTTGCTTCCTTCTGTTGGCTCGGTACCGAACGGTTCGGTGGCTCCTTTCTCATCTTGTTTTGGTGGTGATAGAAACATACCCAACAGTAAAGAAATATCGGAATCGAGAATTATAATAATAATAGTCGATACTTAATATTGGAATAAGATATATGATTTCTATTCCAAGATGTGGGGTTTCGCAACAAGCCGAACTCCATTTACTGAAAATGTTCTAAGAGAAGAATATCCTTGGAAGTTCACCATGCTGACTCTGCCATCATATAACAGAACAATAGATCTTAGATAATAATATCTTTTTGGAAGGAGTCACTTCCATGTGGTTTAGGAGACTTCCGCCAAAATCCATTTCCACTTTTGATAAACTGGCAAAGAGGTTTTCAAAGGAGTTCGGGCTCTATTCTACACATCCTAAGGATGTCCTAAGGACATGATGTCTTTATCTAGCCTGCCATAAGGACCTAAAATCACTAAAGGGTTCCTTAAGCCGATGGAACCACGCTCCTGTAATCAAATATTCCTATGCCAAAGAAGGGGCCGAGTCGAAGAGCAGCAAAAGGAGGCCTTTTCCGAAACATCCGGTTGCCGGGGGGAAGAAACTCAAAAAGTTTGACGGTCCCTCTCCCAGCACATGTCCAGATATCCCGGAGGAGGGAGATGTGGAGGAGGAGCAAGGCGGAGATGGAGAAGAAGGCGCTGGAGGTGGTGACGGTGTCGGGGCTTTGTCTTCTGGGCAAGTAGGCGAGATGCAAGAGTGGACGGATGATGCTTTCTGCCAGGCCTTCGAAGGTTTGGAGGGGACGGAGAAGTCCAAGAAAGCCGATAAAGTTGGGACCGTCGTCGATTTATCTTCCGGGAGCGCCTCTACTGAAGCAACTTCGGCGGTTCAAGGTGAATTTCTCTTTACTCTTTTAATTATTGAATGATGGCTCAATACATGTTGGTGACACTTGGTTTTCATATCAGGAGCGGGTAAAACGGCCAAGACCTCAGATCTTCGACACAGGCTTGAACAATACAAGCTCTCCAAAGCTTCCGCCAAGCCGAAGCCTTCTACTAACCGCCCGGGAGACATAGTCGGCTATCGTCCTCTTCTCGGAGTTATCGAAGAAGATATACAGAAGAGGAAGAGGAGTCGTTCTTCGTCTGAACCTCTTCTTGAACCCCCGGTCCCACTCCAGCCTATTCGCGACATTACAGAGGAGGATACCGAGCTTATGCCCTCCCCCCATCCATCTGAGAACCCAACCGGCATCCCAATAGATCATCCTAGCTTAGTACGCAATCCGTTTGTGGGTCATCCGGACCTGGACCCGGCATCTCATGACATCTCTTTTGATGAGGTTACTGGTGAGCACCTTCTTCCTCGCAATCCTATGGTAAGGGTGCTTGATGAGGCCAAGTCCTCGGACCTCGATTTGCTTACTACTCGGATTGTTGCTATGGGGGACGAAGCTAAGGCAAATATCGACCGGGTTGCTGAGGAGACCAGGAAGTTGATGGGGCATCATGCCCGACTGGTCAAGGCCGGGGAGGAAATTGGGAGTGCCAACATAAGACTGCGGTTAGTGGTTTCCGACCAGGCCAAGCAACTCGCCGATCAGGCCATCCAGATCTCTCAGCACGAGGCCGCCTCCGGACGACTAAAGAAAACTATGGAAGAGGCCAACCGGGCCGAACTGCGGAAAATGGAGGCTATTTGCAAGGAACGGATCGATATGGCCATTGCCACGATGGATGAGGTTCGGAGAGCGGATCTTGAGCAGATAGAGGAGTTATCTGGGAGGCTTGAGGCCGCAGAGCTTGCTCAAGCCAAGTTGAAGGAGGAGATGGAGGCGATGCGGGAATCCCTTCAGGCTGACTGCTCGAGATACCAATTGGAGAGAGATGCCGCCGTCGTAAGGTTGTCGGCTTTCGAGGCCCGGGTGAGGGAGTTTGAAGAGAATGAGGGGCTGATGGAGGGGATGCTCCAGGATATGTACTTCCGTACTTGGAGGCAGGGTAACTTGTCCTGGATGGATGATTACCCCCGGGTTATGGCTAGGATCTATCTCAAGGCTCTAGAGGAGGCCCAGGCTGAGGCGGATAAGGAGGGTGGTGTGGCCTTCAGGATGGATGCGGTTACCATCCAGTTTACCAAGGAGGAGAAGGTGGCGGTGAAGGAGGGCATGCGGTTGCTTGCAGCTGAGGAGGCAGGTGTGCAAGTGGAGGATGATGATCAAGTTGATCATGGAGCAGATGCTGGTAAGTCTTCCTTTCTAGTCTTTCCGTTTAACTTGGTTGCTTATCACTAATGAATTCTTTCTCTGACCGGACAGGTGGGCAACAGGACAAGGATAAGACTCTGACGCAGCCGGCTCCTTGATTAGACCTGGAATTTTTTTTTGTGGACTTGACATGGTTGTATATGTTAGTCTTAAAACAGTAACGTAACTCTTAGGTTGTAATTATTGGTACTTGTAATAAATAGCTCTATTCTTGACGTGTAATTCTTTAACTTAAGCTGATTCTGTTGTCTTTTGAATGTTTTTTTGCTATTTTGACATGTTGTATGAGAAATATAGCTATGCACATTCTTGTAATTAAATTGTGTTTGATGTCAGGTTCTTGTTTAAAACATAATTTTATGACTTGCAATGTTAGCGTGAGGTGTGAATAAATTATAGCCACGTGTTTACTCATGAAAGAAGGAAATACCGCCCTTTATATTTTGCTGGTAGATGGCAGCTTTGAATGTCTTGTGTGACCGAGTACGGAATGTGGTCCCGTATCTTGCTGTGAGTATCCGCTTCCATTAGCGAATGTCTCTTGTTCTGTGTCCTGTACTTCAGGGATTGTTACAGAGGATAGGAGAAAAAGTTTCTTAAGTAAAATTGAAATATGTGAAATAGTAAAACTTCCAATCACGAAAGGCCTTCGATGTGCTTAAGTTCGTGGCAAACGGGCTTTGTAGTCACTTTCCCTAGCTGTGGGTCTTGGAGACATTTGTCACCCATCTTACGCCTCCGTGGGGAGTTAATTCTTTTTTACCATAGCCGCACTTAAGACACATCGGAGCCGAGATCGCGCACGGTAACTACCCGGGCCATTATGGCCCGTAATCGTGGGTATTATTCGATTTACTGTGGCCGGCTAGCGTGGGTGCCGATCGTCAACCGTGAACTGCCCCTAGCTGGCCACACCTTATGTTGGGGCTTATAGTCAGTTCACAACTGCCGGCGAGTCGAACACCGTAATGAGCTGCCTCGGCTATAGTCGGCCTTCTCGGTGGCTTATAATTGGCTCATTACAGTTGGCTTTAAGGGCCGTCGCGAGCAATGAGTTAACCCGCAACAAAGGGATGCCGGAGCAAAAGTGTCTCATTGGCGAGGGCATAGATTCACATAGTACCTGTTAGGTCTTGTCCAGATGAAGTTGTGTTGTGGAGTGCTTTGAGTGGAAATGCTATACGCATAGGATTTTGTTCAATAGAAAAGGATAAAGTTAACAAGCAGCCAAGATATAAAGGAACAAGTTAAAAAAGAGACAAAGTTTTTTAAAGTGGTTCGGCACGAAAATGCCTACGTCCACTGATTCTCTTTGTTAATTCACTTCATATGGGCAGTACAAGTTAAGAAAAGTATCGACGGAGGTGTTGGATGTTCCATGCCCTCTGGAACACCTCTCCGTCCACTGTTGACAAAATATAAGCTCCATTGTGGAGATCTTTATGAATTACATATGGTCCATCCCAGATTGGATCTAGTGCTCTGGGGCGAGGGAAGATTCGCTTGAGGACAACATCCCCTTCTCGTAAGGTACAATGCTTGACTTTGGAATTGTATTGTGCTGCCACTTTTTGCTTGTGGGCTGCTGCTTTGAGGACTGCATCATTTCTTCTCTCCTCAATTAGATCCAAAGTCATGTGAAGGAGTTCTTCGTTCTCTTCTGGGTTATAGTGGATCCTACGGTGGGAAGGCACGATGGTTTCAACTGGGAGCATAGCCTCCGATCCGTATGCCAAAGAGAAAGGAGTATGCCATGTTGATGTTCTGAAAGATGTACGATAGGCCCACAGTGCCGTAGGGAGTTCATCCACCCAAGCGCCCTTTGACTTTTCGAGTTTCTTTTTGATTAGGGTTTTCAGAATTTTGTTGACGGCTTCGACTTGTCCGTTTGCCCGGGGATACGCTACGGATGAGAAGCTTTTGTGAATTTCGTGCTCTCGGCACCAGTTGGCGAATTCCTCGCTGTCAAGCTGAAGTCCATTGTCTGATATGATTTTGAATGGGACTCCGTACCTGCACAGAACATTTCTGATCAAGAATTTAATAACTTTTGCTGAAGATACTTTATTCAGAGGTTCTACTTCCACCCATTTGGTGAAATAGTCGACTGCCACTATAGCATACTTGGCCTCGCCTCGGCCCATTGGTAGTTCGCCGATTAAGTCAATTCCCCATACTGCAAAGGGCCAAGGGCTGGTCATTTGAGTAATCTCAGTCGTTGGTAGCCGCGGAATCTTGGCAAACTTCTGGCATCTGTCACATTTTTTGACGAAATCTAAGGCGTCCTTGTTTACGGTGGGCCAGAAATATCCATATCGGAGTATCTTTTTTGCTAAAGTTTGCCCTCCGGTGTGATCTCCGCAGCTTCCTTGATGAATGTTGGATAAGATTTCCTTGGCTTCCCTTCCAGCGACACACCTTAATAAGGGGTTAGAGAATCCGCGCCGATAGAGGATGTCCTCTTGTATTGTGTAGCGGGAAGCTTTCCTCAAGATTTTCTTGACTTCGTTAAGCCCGTTGGGTAGTGTGCCGCTTTGTAAGTAGTCTCGAATGGGAGTCATCCAAGTTGCTTCTTCGGTTGCAGCTATCAGATTCACTTGCTCAAAACATAGGGTCAGTTGCCTTGAGATGGCTACCGCTTCGGAAATAGCACCGTCTCTCACGCTTGCTTGCTTCGCCAATTCGTCGGCCTCTCGGTTCTCTTCCCGAGGGATGTGTTTGACTAAGTAGTGGTCCAATCGATTGAGAAGTAACTTGGTCTTCTTTAAGTATGCTATGAGTCATTCTTCTCGAGCCTGGAATTCTCCTAGTATTTGATTAACAATAAGTTAAGAATCGCTATGAAGACACAAAGAATTGGCTTCGATTTCTGAGGCAAGTTCTAATCCAGCTATCACTGCTTCATACTCGGCATCGTTGTTGGTGGCAGTGAACTCCAACCTTATAGCATAGTGCAGCTTATTTCCCCTAGGAGTGACTATTACCACACCTGCCCCCGAGCCTTGATCGTTTGACGCCCCATCCACGAAGAGATTCCACTTGATGTCTTCTGCTATTTCCGATTGCTCCTTACCTTCGTTGGTAGTGAATTCTGCAATGAAATCGGCCATGGCTTGTCCCTTGATGGCGGTGCGAGGGTGATAGGTGATATCATACTGACTCAGTTCAATGCACCATTTAAGTAGTCGCCCAGAAGTGTCGGGACGATGGAGTACCTGCCTCAGTGGTTGATCGATCAGAACTTTGATGGAATGGGACTGGAAGTAGTGGTTTCCGTGACGTGATCAGTAAACAGTATGCCAGCTTCTCAAGTTTAGGATATCTGACTTCTGCCCCCGTAAACCTCTTACTTACAAAGTATACTGGCCGCTGCGTGCGGTTGTCTTCTCTTACCAACGTAGCGCTCAGGGCGTGAGATGACACAGCAAGGTATAGGTATAATTCTTCGCCTTCGCTTGGAGTCGAGAGTACCAGCGGTTTCTGGAGGTGTTCGATCAAGTTAAGGAAAGCGATTAAGCATTCGCCAGTCCATTCGAACTTTCCTTTGTCTTTCTTTAGAGCTTCGAAGAAGGGGACGCACTTGTCCGTTGCTTTGGAGATGAATCGGCTTAGGGCGGCCACTTTCCCATTCAGGCTTTGCATTTCCTTTCGAGTGGAAGGTATTTTAATATCTTTTAGAGCTCGGACTTGTTCAGGGTTTGCTTCAATCCCTCTGGCATGGACGATGAATCCCAAGAACTTTCCTGATGATACTCCGAAGGAGCATTTTAGAGGACTAAGTTTCATTCCATACCGGCAAAGTACTTGAAACATATCGCCCAGGTGGCTTACGTGATTGTCGGCTTTCCTTGACTTTACCAACATGTCATCCACATACACTTCCATAGGTTGTCCTATTAGCCCTGCAAACATCTTGTTGACGAGGCGCTGGTAGGTGGCTCTTGCGTTTTTAAGTCCGAAAGGCATTACCTTATAGCAGTACAAACCCCGATCAATGATGAAACTAGTGTGGTCTTGATCGGGAGTATGCATAGGAATTTGGTTATATCCTGAGTATGCGTCCATAAAGGATAAGAGTTCGTGTCCGGCTGTGATGTCTACAAGTTGATCGATTCGGGGAAGTGGGAAGTAATCCTTCGGGCAGGCGTCATTTAAGTTGGAGAAGTCAATGCATGTCCGCCACTTCCCATTAGCCTTCTTTACCAGCACCGGGTTGGCGATCCACTCTGGGTAGATGGCTTCCCGTATAAAGTCATTGGCAAGTAGATTCTTTACTTCTTCATCGAGGGCTGCTGATCGTTCTGCCCCCATACTTCTCTTTCTTTGTTTTACGGGCGCCTTGGTAGGATCAATGTTTAGTACGTGGCATGCTACGTCGAGGGAGATTCCGGTCATGTCAGCGTGTGAACATGCGAATACATCCAAGTTGTGGCGAAGAAAGTCGATGAGTTGCTCCTTCAACTCTGCTTTTAGTTGGAACTCGATTTGCAATAGTCTACTCGAGTCATGCTTGTCTATAGATACAAACTCCATAGCCTCTGCAGGCTCGGCGGTGGCCTCCTCCTCTTTGTCCCTGGGGTCTAATTCATAGAAAGGGTCGTTGGTATATCGAAGAGGAGGGGCTTTCTTTAGTTGCTACGCTTCTAGACTTTTTGTGCAGAGGGCAACCTCTACACTTTTCCCTTTATCCTTCTTGTGGTTGTTGCGAAGTTCAGTCACATAGCAGTCTCGAGCAACATCCTGGTCTCCTTCTACTTCCCCTACTCCATTGTCCGTTGGAAATTTCATCTTTAGGCACCATGGGGCTAGGACAATTTGGAAGTCAGACAAGGCTGGCCTTCCTAAGAAGGCGTTGTAGGCCGAGTGGTTTTCTATTAGCACAAATGTCTGTTTCCGTACAACGGAGCAGGGATGGCTTCCAATTTCAACAAAGAGGTCCAGTTGCCCGAGAGGCATCTTCGCATCTCCAGTGAAACCGTGTAATGGTTTATTGCAGGGAGATACATCCTTCATTGATAGTTTCATTTTGTCGAATGCATGTTTGAATAGGATATTTACTGAGCTTCCAGTGTCTACTAGAATTCGGAAAACTTCGGCTGGACCGAGCCGGGCAGAGATAACCATGGGATCCATGTGAGGGTATTGCCTTCCTTCTAGGTCACGCCTACCGAATGTGATGTCATGATTCTCTTTCGCTTCGGGTGGCGCTCTTCTATAACAGAATTAACACAGTCTTCATTGTTTCTAAGCGACTTTCCATATCTTTCCATCTCTGCCCAACTTCTGTCGGCGATGTGCGGTCCTCCCGAGATGGTATGGACCACTATCTTCTCTTGACTAGGGCCGCTAGTGTTGCGATTTCCTCTGCCGATCTCTGGTGAGGGTAGCCTTGGGTTCTCATTGGCAGGAGCTGGAGTCATGTCCTGACCTTTTACATAGCGTTCCAGTTTCTTCCTTCTGATGTGTTCTTCAATCAAGTCCCGGAGATGATGCACTCATTGGTATCATGCCCATGAGATTCGTGGAAGCGGTAGAACTTTCCAGACTTCTGCGCGTTATCTGATTCCTTCTTGTATGGTGGGCGTTTGTATCTAACTTCGCCTTGGGTGGCAAGGAAGATGTTTTCGACGGTCTCGTTCAAAGGAGTGTAAGTGTCAAATCTCGGTCCTGGCCGATATAGGCGCTTTTCTCCCTTCTTTCCCCCAGCATTGTCTCTGGAATCATTTCTTCGAACGTCCCTTGCCGCAACAGGCGCGTTGCTGTAAGTTGCCTTATTTTGTTGTCCTGACTGCCCCTCAACGGTAGCATCCTCAAGCCTCATATATTTCCCGGCTTCATGGAAGAAATCGGGTAAAGTAGCTGGTTTTTCTTTTGTCAACCTTCTAGCAAATTTAGTATCCGGATGCACACCACTACAGAGGGCCATTAGGATAAGCTTCTCATCGGCATCTTGGACTGCGGCCGCTGCGGCATTGAATCAGGTTAGGTATTGCTGCAGTTTCTCTCCAGGTTTCTATTTGATGCTGGATAAGGAGTAAGCGTCCTTGGGTTGTTCCACATGAATGCGGAACTGACTAATTCAACATTTCCCACGAGCTGATGGATCCCTGGGGTAAATGACAGAACCAGGAGGTAGCGAGATCTGCTAAGAATAGTGGAAAGCATTTGCACAATACTCCCTCTGTTGCTCCACTCATGAGCATATGCTGTGTGTATCTCTGTAAGTGTACAATGGGGTCGGAGGTTCCTTTGTAAGGTTCCATTGTTGGCATCTTCCATTCTCGGGGGGTGATAGCAATTTCGATATTGCGGGCGAAAGGGCTAGTTACCCTAGCGCCTATCCCTCGATCTCTTTGCTCCCGTTGGACTAACTCTCTGAATAAGTGTGCCATCCTTTCATCAGAATTTGGAGCAGATAGAAACGAGTTCGGTTCTGTTCTATGGGATTGATTCCGTCCAGATGACCCGTAGGGATGGTATCGTCTATCATTCCTCATATTTTCCAGTGGCTGCCTTTGGTCTTCTGGGAGCATGCTAGGGTCAGCTACAGTTGGCCCTTGCCTTGATCTTCCCCTGCTGGGTTCTGATCTAAGCACTTCCTCGGGTCCGACTTCGGGCTGGACCCTAGCTCGGCTCCTTTCGCTGGCGTTTTCGTGGTTAGGCAGTACAACCGGCTCAGCTACAGTTGACCTCCGCCCGGTACCTCCCCCATTGGGTTCGGTTCCAAGCGTTTCCTCAGGCCTAACTTCAGGCTGTGCTTGATCTCGGCTCCTACCATGGCTGCTTCTGCCGTTAGCTCCTTCGAAGAAGGAAGATCTTTGTTGTCTCTGAGATCCTCCAGACTGGGACTCACCCCATGATTCAGTGTTGCGGTTGGACTCTTCAGCATCCCTTAAGCGTGACATGAGATGGTCCACCAAGGCTTCCTGCTGGGACGTGAAGCGGTTAGTTACTTCCACCACAACCCTGTCTAGATCTGCCCTAGTAATTGCTGCAGGCTGTTCTGCGGCAGGAGTGGTCGGATTAGCCTGTCCTTCATTTGGTACTGCTGCTGGAGGAGGACGATTTCCTTGATCCGTGACCGCCGGATCTGGAAGACTACTGGTTGCGATGTTTTTTCCTTTGTTAACATCTTTTTTCTGCCTGGGAGGCATGTTTTCCAAGCGATGAACGATGCTTGTTAGGAAAAAGGTTAAGTGGAAGAAGCTGAAGCTTCGAGCTTCTAGCTCTCAGTGAAAGCACCAAAAATGTTTGCACAAAAAATGGACAAACACCTCAAAGTCGTAGGATTTAATTGATTTTACGTTGTTCTTAGTGATTTGGGTGATTTATGCAAATATATGAAAAGCAGGGACTAAACTGTAAAAGACACGCAGATTTATAGTGGTTCAGCCAGAATGTGCCTACGTCCACTTTATATATTATTTCTCTTTTCTTGTTTAGATTACAAGTACAAAGCTTTGATACTAGTATCTGAAAGTTGTTTGAAAGTTCTCTCCGTGCTTGAGCTCTCAAACTTGTCCCCCATTGTTGTCCCCCTGCCCCTCTATTTATAGAGTGAGATTGGGAGCAGGGGTCTTGGATGTATATAACTGCTGGTTGGCCTGGACTGATGTGATCTGGCCTGGCACGTCTTGGTCCGGTAGCACTTGGTCCAGCGATGGTTGGTCCGGCATGGAGTTGGTTCAAAATTGAGTTGGTCCGGCATTGAGTTGGTCCGGCTTGGAGTTGGCCTGGCATTGAGTTGGTCCGGCTTGGAGTTGGCCTGGCATTGAGTTGTTCCGACACTGGAGTTGGCCTGGCATTGAGTTGGTCCGGCTTGGAGTTGGTCCGGTTATGGAGTTGGTTCGGTGATGCTTGGAGAGGTGTTGGTCCGGTAGAGGCTGGTCTGTCCCTTGCTTCCTTCTGTTGGCTCGGTACCGAACGGTTCGGTGGCTCCTTTCTCATCTTGATTTGGTGGTGATAGAAACGTACCCAACAGTAAAGAAATATCGGAATCGAGAATTATAATAATAATAGTCGATACTTAATATTGGAATAAGATATATGATTTCTATTCCGAGATGTGGGGTTCCGCAACAAGCCGAACTCCATTTACTGAAAATGTTCTAAGAGAAGAATATCCTTGGAAGTTCACCATGCTGACTATGCCATCATATAACAGAACAATAGATCTTAGATAATAATATCTTTTTGGAAGGAGTCACTTCCATGTGGTTTAGGAGACTTCCGCCAAAATCCATTTCCACTTTTGATAAACTGGCAAAGAGGTTTTCAAAGGAGTTCGGGCTCCATTCTACACATCCTAAGGATGTCCTAAGGACATGATGTCTTTATCTAGCCTGCCATAAGAACCTAAAATCACTAAAGGGTTCCTTAAGCCGATGGAACCACGCTCCTGTAATCAAATATTCCTATGCGCATCCATAAGCCACACATCGCTTCCTGGACTGATGGAACTGTGTCCTTGCAAGCATAAACTCCCGCGCACATCTATAAGCCGCATATTGCTTCTTGAGTAGATGGAATCTCACTATTGCAAGCAAACTCCTTGTGCGCATCCCATAAGCTGCATCTCACTTCTTGAGCCGATGAACCACGCTCTTGTAAGCAAACTCTCTATGCACTTCCCATAAGCGCACCTCGCTTCTTGAGCCGATGGAGCCACGCTCTTGTAGGCAAACTCCATGTGTGCATCTGATAGCACTTTGCTGCTTGAACCGATGGAACTACATTCAAGTACACTTCATATCTCCTCTGCTTGGACTAGTGGAACCGTGTTCAAGTATGCTCCACCCATTTTCTTCTTGGACTAATGGAATCGCGTCCAAGTAAGCATCCATTCATCTGCTACTTGAACCGGTGGAACCGTATCCAAAGTATGCTCCATTCCTCCGCTGCTTGAACCGATGGAACTATGTTCAAGTACGCTCCATGCCTTCTCCATTTGAACTAGCGGAAATGCGTTCAAAGTACGCTCCATTCATTTGCTGCTTGAACCGATGGAATTGTGTTCAAGTATGCTCCATTCCCTCACTGCTTGAACCATTTGAACTGTGTTCAAGTACGCTACATTCCTTTGCTGCTTGAACTGATGGAACTATGTTCAAGTTGCTCCATTCCATTGCTCCTTGAATCGATGGAACCGCACTCAAATACAAAATATTTTCATATACTGCAATTCACACATCGCTCCTTAAACTGATGGAACCGTGTTCTCGCCAGCAAAGCACATATGCTCCATACAATTGAGAGTGCTGGTATTGCCCCAACAATGTTGGGGAATGGAAAATCATAAATCGATTGAGAAATCCACTCATAACCATTAAAGCTTCAACATTCTTGGAGATATGCGATATCAGAGAAAATTCCGAGTACTTAAGCCATCCGAGAGTTTTTTAGGATGGTCAAGGAATGAAAATGCTCGAATTTGAGCATAAAGACTACAAATTCCCAGAGACAGGAGCATACTGCACAACTTAGATTGGGCGCAACCGAATGAGTCATCCAGAACAATCGGTCTCTATCCAATTGCTTGAACCCTAAGTTTGAAGTAACCAACTCTGTGGAGTAGGGAGCATACATACACCAATGTGTAGTTGGGATAAGCTAAGTTGAGGTACACCACAGTTCTGTTATGCCAAATGGAGAATTTTGGCCATCATAATAGAGCTAAGCAATGTAGGACGCTTAGAGATCTTTTAGATACAAAATTAGAAGGAAATTTGGTTCAGCCTCCTAGGCACCGATGTTTCCTTGGCACCATTGAGAACTCTACACCATCATATCAACAAGAGATTCGAACTCCTTAGAACTTACTATCGCCTAGAGATATGCGATAGTAGGAAGAACTTACTATCGCCCAGAGATAGGCGATAAAATGAAGAAATTATCATCGCCTAGAAATAGGCGGCGACAGAAGGCATTTCCATAATCAAATCATTGATGCACCAGTTTTTGAAGATATAAGCAGGCGCTTGACTGAATTCTCAAATTCTAACCTACAAGAATCCAGCACAGCCCGAAATCCGGCAATGACTGGAGGGAGTAAATTGTCTTCCAAGAATCTTATGCCACTCGAAGGCTAGCGATGTCAGGAAGGATAACTCTCAACTGTCATAGATTTTCCATAGCTTGGATGTTTGTCACTCTTAGAATAATTGGCCACATAGAGATTGATCAGCTAATTTGATTCCTGCTTGCGGAGAACCCACTATTGTCCAAAGACAGATAGTGGAAAGGAGAGAACACTTGGAATTGAGCAACTAAACTGTTGATTCCCGAAAATTGAAACCGACGTATAAGGCAGATATCCGCAACAATGCTATTGGCCTAGAAAAATGCATATGGTCTTAAACAAGCAAGGATAATTGTCATAGATTCAAGACAAGAGCTACAGAACTCTACCAGTCCATGATCGGGATGAGAAGAGCATAGTTGTACCAGGGGAAATGTAACAACTTACTCCACAGTGTCTAATTTTCTATAAGTGCCCGGAGTTTGGCACTTGGGAATAAGGGTTCCGCAAATGAAAGTCAGATTGCAAAAAAAAATCAGTCGTAGGAAATTCGACCTTACGCAAATAAGAATGACTATCGAATTGGTTAAACAACGACCCTACACTGCTAAAGGGAGCACCTGACAGTTATAAACAAAGCTAAGTTACGGAAACGCCTGAGACTCTCATTCTTCCAATATGGCATAGCTCAAAGTTAGGCAATCTCGAGAAAGTAGCTATATCAGGTTAAAAGGAATCTACCCAACCTTACAGGATCGGATGAACGATTTGATCCCAACTCATAGGACATTAGTGTTACCCGGAGACTGGCAGCACTAAGGAAATACTCATATAATCCAATTATTAAAGTGATAGTTTCCGAAGACTGAAACCAGTACCGAACTGGAATACAATACAACCAAGTCGACAAGCAAATCGACTCAAACCATTGGATTGACTATCAATCAATTCCTGTGTTCTGAAGACCATGCTTCAGCAATGTTGGGAAGGCTCAAAACTGCCAAATCGACTGGGAAAATCGATCCCAACTTCATAAGTATCAGCGTTTCCCTGGCAATGCCAAGAAACTTTGTTATTTCCTAAGTACTGGTTTTTCCCCAGCAATGCTAGGAAACTTTCTATTTTCAAAGTACCGGTGTTGCCCTAGCAATGTTGAGTCTATTCTCTAAGTAACCATATTGTTCCGACAATATCGGGAGACTTTCTATTTTCTAAGTACTGGTGTTGCCCTTGTAATACCAGAAAAACTTTAAACTGCAGGGTCGACGAGAAACATTCACAGCATTAAACCATTGATGCACTAGCTTCCAGATATAGAAGTTGGTACTCAACTGAGTTTCTATCCTTGTCTTTAGAAAACTATCGCTGCCCTAAGATAGGTAACAATAGGAAGACATAACCATTCATCAGCCATTCCAATGGTTCGATCCTTCATTATAGGAATCAACCACTGCCCAAAGGTAAGGCAGCGTCAAAAGCAAATATCCATAATCGAATTGCTCATGTACTAGTAAACAGATGCACAACTGAATTTCTAGTATTCAACTTAGAAAGAGTTTTGATGCAGCCTAAAGATAGGAAACCTTAAGAAAATGTTGCTTGGAATCAAGTAGCCAAAACACTAGTTCTCGAAGGTATGAACTGATACATGAATATGACTTCCGTGATGATGTTAGCTGTCAAGCAAGGCTTGCACTGCAAAGGACAAGCGGGAAAAACATGGAAAGTCAGAAATTAAACCACTGGACTTTCTCAATAGTAGAGTTGGATTGAGAGCCAGACTAAGGGCAATTGAATCATTTGCCCCACACCTTTCCACCACTCACAACGCCTAAATACAGGCATTCGAAATAGCTAGTTCCACGAACAGGGATAAGCGCACAAATACTTGGTCAAAGGAAACTTCGCCAAGTCCAAACACTAATAATCATGAAGTTGATTAGATAACAGTTCTACTTCATAAATCATAGCATTCAGGCAACAAATTTCCACATAAAAAATGAAGGTATTAACGTTTAGGAATTCGGCATTGCCTAAAGACAGGCGACATCGAGAAGAAACCAACTTTCCTCCCTCGAGAATCTAGCATTGCCCGAAGACAGGCGGGGTTACAAAGGAAATTTTTTAACCTCTAGGAGTCTGTCATTGCTCAAAGATAGACGATGACAAGGAGAGGAAGTACGTAGTCTCAAGAATTCATTGCTGCCCGAAGATCGACGACAGCGAAAAGGTTCTCAAAACCAAATAAGGAACTAGGTTGATAATTTAACTTCGACCTACATAAATTTTACATCTCCTAAAGTCTAGCGATGACAAGAAGGATTGATAACCTGCTTATGGACTAACCAGATCAGTTGGTGCCAACTTGCTTGAATATGCCATCACCCGAAGATTGTGATGCTAAGGAAAATCCCCTAGAATGGGACTATCAATACATTGGCTTTCAGAGATAGAAGTAGAAGCTCGATTGAAACTTCAACCCTACCTTTTGGAATCTGACATTACCCAAAGATTCACAACATTAAGGATCTCAACACTGGGCTTGAAAGGATTACTATGAAAAAAGGATGACATTGGATGACGATGTCAACTTGGGAGGGTCCTATCGCAGTCAAGGAATTAACACCATTAGATATTTAGATCTTGGAATCAAATAGCAGAGTCACTAGTTCCTGAAGATGCGAACTACCGTGCAAATCAGGCTGAGGGCAGTCAAACATATTGCTGAAGAAACCTAGTCTCCAGAAAATGTATGGATATAGTATTTAGAGTGATTTGTCCTATGAATTGGCGCATATACACCTACACTTGGTCGAAATGAACTCGACCGAGCGAAAAACAGGAACAACTAAGGAATTGGCTAAGCTAAGCTACATCACGGTTTTGAATGGAGCTAAGTAATAGAATATGCCACACAGGAACATAGGAGGTGCAGCAATGAGAAAGGGCAATGTTTGGAATCGAGCGGTTAAACCACCAATCCCCATAAATAGAGACTGGTGCACAGATTGGATTCTAGAAATCATAAAGAAAGGGGGAACATCATTATCGATGTGCAACCGGTGGCGAGGAAAATAAAAAAATATTCTATTCTTGCAATCGACTACCGGTGGCGAAGCGAAACCGCCTTCCATGATCACATCGAAAAAAGACAAACAGACAAGTGGAAGTAGTGAGCCAAAAGGTCTCAATATTGAGAGGAACCTCTTAGCACTAAAAGGCTCAGAACTAAGACATTGATGTGCTAGTTTCTAAAGCTAGAAATTGATGCATGACTAGAATTTTAGCCACAATCTATGAGAATCTACCGTCGCTTGGAAATTGTCAATGTCAACAAGGTGCAATAACTGGCCTGTAGTAATTTTACATTTCCCAGGAAATAGGAAACTTCAAGAAAGGATAATCAAAATCGAATGATTCGTGCGCTAATTTCCAAAGTTGAACTATGCCTAACTAGACTTCAATGACAGCATTGGCGACCAAGTAGGATATGCTCGGAAGAGGATAGGCAAAGATAACCGTGGAAAATTGAAAAAAAGAACTATTGGACTTTTTCTTGATCCAAGACCGGGATTAGGGAAGCTCAATTAGACAAGGGGCAGTTGAGTAATTTTCCTCATAACACCTAGCTACTATTTGTGCCTAGAGTAAGGTATTTTAAACCTTCTGTAAACAAGACTCAGTTCTTGGCAATGGTCATACAATAAGTAAATAAACAACCTGACTGCCTTTTGAGATAACTAGGAGCAACGCGAAAAAGGTATTATCCATGACTAATAGTTGGTTGAAAGGAAAACGACCAAACACGTGAATGGATAAGGAGTTGTTTAAATGATGCCCCTATGTCACCAAGCAAGCACTTTGGCAAATGCATGAAGGCCGGATAAAGGAACATAAGGGATTTTGTCTATCTGCACAAAGTAGTGAGACAACAGAGGCCATTCCCCTGTAAGCACAACTAAAAAGAAGGCCGATAGGAAAAAAATCTTTGAGGAATCCCTGCTTGCTCCTCCTACTTCATCTAAGGTTCTTAAGGCTGTGTACTCATTTACTGGAGGAGGTTGATTTTGCAATGACTCCACAATAGCAAATGTGCCTTGCAATTCAACCGTAATCAATCGTCCTAGTATGATAGATAAAAAGCAAAGCCTAAGCCATAAAGGATCTAGCTTTTGGAGGAGTTGAAGTTACTTCGCCAAACTAAGGACGAGATGACCAAAAAGTCATTCTAACCAATAAATCTAATGTTCAACACTGTCGGGTATGTTTTACTTTGAATAATATTCCCGTATGAACAATGCCCGGAATTCAAGGGAAGTAGATGCATATTGACCCGTCGGATTCCAAGCATTGACAGGAGCAAGTGCAGTGTGTTATCTATGCAAAGTGGGTCTAGTGTCCTGAAACCTACGAATTGACCATCCTGCATAGATCGCTCGCTCGAACTAGAAAAATGAGTCGCATCATACTTTAATATTATCTTTTTGCGACTTACCCATTATCGATGAGAAATCGATAACTGAGCCACTGTCAAGAGCGACGCGGAATTTTCAGGATCACTAGGAAAGGGGAAAAGAGATACAATGGAATCATTCACTTACGTCTGATTTTGGAATAAATCGTCGCATTATAATTCCAATAGGAACTTAGCCAAATTCTCGAAAAGAGACAGTTGAAGCCAGAGGACAGGACTTGACTTTGAAACAATGTGCAACTTAGCTTCACCATCGGCCAAGTACAATCCAAACTCAACCATCTCCCTTAGAAATTGCCATCATCTCGAAATCATCATGAAAGAATTTCTATACCAAACTAAAGCACGACGTAATCTCCAGAGTGCAGATTGTGTTACCAATGCAAAGGAATGGAATTTCGATTGTAACTAAAATGAACGGTTAGCGGACAAACAACCAAACGAAAGCAATGCCTCAAGACGACGATGCTCAAATGATCAAGCTACAATTTACAGAATATCAAGTAAGGGTTTGATTCAATGTAGAGCATACTTTATTTTCAACTAAAGCGTACTGTGGGGGCAAATGTTAATTGGATTTTTGACCAAGTTGATTTCAACCGGAAGTTGGAACGTCAAGATGAAGACGAAACGATTTAAAACTTGGCAAAAACACTTAGAAGAACTAGTGAAATAACTTAGGAAGTTTCATTATGTTTGGAGCTAACTCATGAACTCGGTAGAAAGTAATCTCAACGAAATGACCCCAAACTTGGTAGCACACTTAGAGGAAGCTAGAAAACAACTAGGAGAAATTTCACCGGAAATGGGACTAAGTCCTTAACTCGGTACCGAGTCAAGGATTTGAACTAGTACCAAGTTAACTATTCTGATGAGTTAAGGATTTTGATGTGTTAAGGATTTCGATGAGTTAAGGATTCTACATTTGGTTATCTGAAACTCTACGAAACTTAGTGAACACGCATAGGAAGACTCATGGATCACTTGCAAGAAATATGAAGATGCCAAGACTTCGCATTTAAACTTGGTACCAACTTAAAATCCTTAACTCATCAATAACCTACCAAATTACATAGATGACATCTAGATGAAGTAAGGAGTTCAAAACAAGAAGATTTAGTCGAGTTATAGCTAAGGATTAGACTTGGCGCTAAGTCAAGGGCTTGACTCGATACCGAGTCTAAACCATAACTCGGGTTGTCATGATATTTCTTATACCACCTTGCACCAGTCTCTGGACTACTCTAGTAGTGGGCTTTTGATCAAATATGACTACTACCCCTACAAATACAAGCAACGGAGCAACCAAGAAAGGATCTGGATTCTGCTATCACTACAGAGGAATTCTATCTCTTCTTCGACTCTTTCCTCTTCACAATAGGCACTAGGACAGCTCCTCTTGGAAATTCAAGGACATAGAACTTGTTTAACCCCTGTACTTGTAATTCTTTCTCTCTCAATCTCATACGAACAAGATCAAACTAATAAGGAAAGTTATAAAGTGGACGTAGGCTTAGTTAACATTCGAACTATTGTAAAAATCTTTATGTCTCTCTCATTTATTTACTTTATTACTATTTTCTATTATCTTTGCCCCATTGTAACAGGGTGGGTGATTTTATACAATACTCTTGGGTGTTGATTCATTTTTTGGGTTAACAGCAGGTTGTGCGAGTCAAAAATTTGCAAGTAATAATTTTTCATGAGGGATCTTGTATGAATCTCTCCAAAAGGAGTTTGGTAATGACTGTTATTGGATGACATATTTATGTTTTGAACAAAAGTTCTGTAAGCTATAACTAAATTATTTTAAATAAAAGGCAATTCTTTAAGTGTTTATGAACAAATGTTCCTTTGCATTGAGAAACAATGTTAACTCAAGAAATACCAACTTCACCGTAAAGGAATTTCTTTGAGAAATTATTGGTAGTAAAATGAAATTGAATATGATCCAATGGTAAAACTGATTACGTGAGGTGAAAAGAAATCAAGTATCCTAAACGAATACATCGCATTAGAGTGTCTAAAAAGTATTCTTGCACATTGAAGAGAAATTATGAGTTTCTTATCGATGTTGAAAATATATAATTAATCCTTTGTTGTTTAAATAAACCATTAAGAATGTCGATTCTATAATATGGCTTGATGTAAAAATCCAAAAAAAAAATTCCTAGTATGTTATCAAAATATGATTTTAGTAGGCGCAATTGAAGGGATGTGATCCATCAGCTGCAATTGTGTCTTTATAAGCAACATTAATGCAGTTGGAATTAAATGAGCAATGTTAATAAGAATAATCTCGTAAATTTCAACTATTAAAATTAGCATAATAGACTCGGTATTCAACATGCTCAAGTTAATTCGGATTTACTCATAAAATTATCGCTTAATATGACTTTATATTTTTGTACATATGCATTGAAACTGAAAATTCAAAGTAATGATTTAAAGTAAGCTGTTTACACATAATAACCAAAATGTCTTGAAATTAATGGGAGCGATATTGAATTTGTGAGTCCTTCTATATGATCCAACAAATGATAGAAAGTATCATTTTATAAGCATCAGAATTAAAAAAATATTCTGATAGAAATATCAAATAGTTTGATTATCAATCAAGATGAAAAGGACGCGTGTGTTCACAAGGAAGAACATAAAAAGGGTATATTGATATTCTAATCTATAAGTACACAATATATTGTTGACTTTAACGATGTACTTGTGTTTAAATCAACCTTAGTTTGTTTAATACTCAACTTTGGACTGTAACTGATGTCTTTTAACCCGAGGGTAAAAGATATTGGGAATGTCCTAAAACGATATGCAAGAAAGCAAATATTAAATCCAAATTGATACATGTTATGTTGTCATACATGTTATGTTGTCTACGGTATCGTGATTTGTTCATATATTTGATACATGAAAGCAAATACTAAATCCAAATTGATATCGTTGAATGATAGTTTAGAGCGTTCTCGTGTATTTATAAAATACTAGAGAATTGTTTACAGAAACAACGAACTCCTTATGAAGAAGTGTACAGACTCAAAGTTTCATAATTGATATTGAGTATGATATGTCAATAATATATTAAAGTTAAGAATCTTTTAGTTGGAAATGTTCCAAATGAAGGACTATAGCTGATTCAATGGAAAAGGCTAAGTACACTGGCTTGAATAACGCATCAATAAAGAAATGTATATAAATATAAATATAAATGCACAAATTTATAACCAAGCCGAGGGTGATTCCAAATGTTCAGAGTCCCATAAAATTGTTATATGATAATAATGTCACTTATAGTCCATAACAGAACTTAGAGGTCACAGGTAGTTGAGAGACATACACTGAATCGTACTACACGGTAAATGTAGTTTATCAACATCGGAAAGAGTTGATTGAAAAGTAGATAATCGAAACACAATATCATACCCGTTCACTGAGGGACTAACCCAATCGATTTTGAGGAAACCGATTGGAGAAGTTGGAATAAGATTCAATAATTTGTTTAAAGTGTAAGTGGGAGATTGATAGAATTAGAGGTATGCCCTAGGGGAAATTATATAATTTGTTACATACATCTAACTCAATAACTAATCTTATTCGAAATTAAAGATATTTTCTTTCTATTAAGTACTTCATATAATATGGTTATATTAATTAATTGATTTAATTAAAAGTATATTTAATAGAAAATCCATAAATGATATGTTTTGTGATAGTAGTTGCAAAGTGTTGTAACCGCGAGTAATTTATCATAATGAAAATAATATACAATTTTAAACGTTCCCCATCAAGATGCATTGAGTTTGAATATCGATGTATCCGTTGAGACTAGAGTACGCAACGCTCTCTAAATATTAGACACTATATTACTTATGGCTGTTGGGGGGCACCAAGGGATTACGTACTGATAGTTATTGGATAGGATGGAATGAATCACTCGATAGTTTTCTAGTAGTTAATATAACTATGGGCAAATATATTGACGTGACTGATTTACATAGTTCTCTCGACTTGAGAATACTGTGGATTTTCAATATGAAAGCTCTACTTTGATTATAGTCAAACCATGGCATGGTGTTCCGTCGAGTGACTATAGTTCGGTCGAGTGGAAGTATTATATACGATCAGTATCACAGTTAACTCAAGTTAACTCAAAGTCAAAGTCTCTAGCCAGAGCACTTCGGTTAATAATAATTATTATTATTGAACCAAGGACTTAGTGTTTGGATTATAGGGTTGAATATGGATGATATTGGAATTTTGACCATTACCAAATTCCATAAGTCTAAAGTGATATAGTTTTGACGAAGATAACTAATGTAAATAAATATCACAACCGGGCAATGCTTAATAAAATGAAATTGGATTTTTTTTGAAATGGTACTTTATATACAACAAATCACTGTGACAACATATCACATGTCAATAAACGTTCGAATCACGCTACGCAAGTTTCGAACTTGTGACCTCTCGCACCAAAGCCAAATCACTTAACCATTGGGACAATGGTGCTTGTCAAAATTGGATTTTATCAGAACTAAGTAAGTAATAAATTTGGCTAAAATGTCACACCACCTTCTAAGTGACGTGTGAATTCGAATAGTTCAAAGTTAATTGTCGACTGAATTTACACTCGTAAGTCACACAACCGAAATGATGAATTCTTTTTAGATCAAAAGATTTAATTAGTTTAGAATTTTTATAAATTAATTAATATTTCTAAAATATTAATTATAAAGTTTGAATTTGATTTGAGGAATAATAATGTTATATATATATTTATAATAGTTATAAATATATAAATTGATATGAGATATCGACAAGGAATTAAATTAGATTTGATTAAATATATTTACTTAGGCTTAAATGGGCTATTAGCCCATGAAGTTGGTGGAAAAATTTATTAGTAAGTATATTCTATAGTTTTATTTACTAATCTTAATTAAGTTCATACGTATATTATAATTGATAAACATTTTAGCGATTAAATAGGTTGCACAAATTTATCGATGTAGATTACTCTAGTTTATACATAGTAGATGTTCATAAAATATTAGAAAGGTTAAATTTACCATTTCATTTTTCTGATAAGGCTCCCATTATAATTGTATGTTTCTCAAAACCTAAGACGAAACATATAAGTCTTTCAAATTCTCTTGTGCATGTCATAACTCTTGTGCCTTGGGTTTCTAACATTGGGGAAAGCTCAAAAATCATAGACCTGCATACGATGGATAACTCCTTATCTGTTGTATCACATACAACTCCTAATCTTGTGCTCTTTGTCCTAGTATCATCTTTACCTTGAGGAAATCTCAATAAATAAAGATTATTCACTCATACCTATCATTTCTTGACGACCTAAGTATAATGCATATACGTTGAGGGAAGCTCAATAAATATGTGCAGTTATATTACCTCATATATTCTATATATTAATAGTACTACATGTAACCTCCCTAGCTTGAGGAATATCAATAACAAAGGAGTATGTTGTATTCTATTAATGTGTAAATGGTAGAGGACAACTTTTATAATAAAGATTCATAATCTTTAGTATATTTAGTTGAGTGGGATCGACTTATGGAATAATGTATTTCTTATGAAAAACCCTCATGATTCAAATGTAAGCCACATTTGAAATCACGGTGTACGTACTATATATGTATTTATTCAATAAATCTAATTAGGGTTTCTTATTGTTCCACCTTTTATTAGACACCATATTGTATATGTTTAATTATGGTATAACATTTTATAATTCAATTAAATTATATAATAATCTTATGAATAATCTTATACTAATTTTATTAATTAAATCTTATTTAATTAATCAATGAATTGCTTAACCATATAACATTTTAATTAACTTTTTGTTTTATTCATTTTAAACATTTTAAATTGAATATGTGCACTATAAGATTTACATTTATACAAATATGTCTTATACAAATTTATTATATTATTTATTTATTAACATTTAATTAACTTATCTAATTAAAGCACTTTTAATTAATTATAATTAATTTCAAAAATTACACATACATACATACATACATACATATATATATATATTACCTTAACGTTTTAATATAATGCTACATATATCAATCTATATGTTATTTAATTTAATTAATTAATTATTAAAAAAATCGAAAATAATTATTTAATTTTCATAACAATCTTAAAAATTATTTTATAACATTTATAAATCTTACTTATTTTAAAGTGGAAATTAGCCACAAGGGCCTCTTTAGCAAGTGGAATTAGTTTCTAAGACACACAACTGAAATAATTACTATCAAGGACAAAACGTGAAATAATTAGTTTTTAGGGCCTAAAAACCTACGAAATTATGTCCTTAAAAATAATTGGACTACTGACTTTGTCCTTGAAAATAATTATTCTGCTGATTTTGGCCTTGAAAGTAATTTCTTTGAATGTGTGTCCTAGAAACTAATTGGACTGCAAAGTTTGTCCTTCGGATGAAATGCCCCTATTTTAAATTTGACCTCTTAAATTTAAAATATCATTTTTATTTATTTTATATTTAACCTTCTAAATTTTAAGTTTTATTCTGATTCCAAAACTTATTTGGAAAATTATTCCAAGACCTAAATTGATTTTTGCCTTCATATTGGAGATAACCACTTGGCTTAACACATCCTTTCGGGTTAGGCCAAAAGTAAGACGGAGTACTTTATCACCCAAACCCAACCTTAAACACGAGTATTCTAAACACTTCACTATATAGGTGAGCTTTAATAATTTAGCCATAACACATCTAATTTAGATCGCATAGGCTATTAGGCTATGGTATCATTATTGGAACCAGGCCAGCATGAAATGGGTTAAATGGGTAAATGTAAAAAAATTGTCATTTAGGATTTTATTGGACATATGAAGTCTAATTTTTTTTAGATCTGATCTAAATTAATTTTAAATAAAATCATTATTTTATTTAATTGGTAAATAAAGTTTTACTTTATAATATTTGCATTATATAATATGAACACATATATCATATACACAGGCGTGTGTGCACATGTAATATACACAGTGTACATGGTTTGACAAGCTAGTATAAAAGTGTTGGGATTTATATTACAACTGACATATTAGCCTCTATATATATATATGTATATGTCTGTGTTATCTAATATACACATACATTTATATGTATATATACGTATGTATAAAATTCAATGTGATATAAAATTATATTTATAAAAGTATATATATGCATATAACATTGTATTATTGTAACATCCTGTAATTTTGATAAGTAAAAATATTAAATTAAATAAGATTTTTGGAACTTGATATCGTGAGAAATTAAAATTATGATTATAAACGGAAAAAAATTTATTAGAATATAATTTAATATTATAGTTTGGATGTTATTGACAAATATTTTAATGTAATTTCAATCAATTGAAATAAATGTAAAGTTAATTTGGTTATAATTGTAAATAATAAGTATTAATGTTATAAGAATGAAAATTACGTTATTCCTAGTTGAAATATAATTGTAGAGCTTAATTTGGATATAATTGTAGGTTAGTAAGAAATAAATTAAATATTGTATTAAAATAGAAATAATATGTATTTAATTGAAATTAGTTAATATAGAATATGAGATCAGTTTTAATGAGTAATTTATAACCCTTGGTTGTAAACAATGAGTTAACAGATATGAATTATTAATGTACAACAATTGTTAATTATCATCTTATTATTTAATCTATTTGAAATTAATTCGGAAATCAATAAAATTACTGTAATTGAAATAGTGCAATTAATATGGTATAGACATTAGCTGTAGAGTATAAGAATAATAAAATGGAAACTTATGTTAACAAATAAATTTCACAAGGTATTTGATGATTAAATAATAAGAATGTGAATCAAAATAAAAGAAATTGTTGGAATTTAAATTATAATAAACGGGGATTTTATTACTGGTGTAATTTAAATTTGAAATTAATTTATAATTGAAATCTTGGATTTAACATGGAAAATTGTATTTCAAAAGATTATTAATTCATGTTTAATCAAGAATGATGAAAATTGTAGACTTTAATTTAGGATTTAAAAGTGATTAAATTGAGTTTTAAATAGATTATTTTAATTAACGTGTAAAATTAGTCTTTTGGGCACTGTCTCGGATTTTCAAGAAACCAGTTTCATTGGATCCGTAATAGCGAATTATTATAGGATTTTAAGTTTCGTAGCGATCAGACTTATCGTTTGATCGTGCGAGCTCGAAATGCATAAAAATCAATCAATGGAATTTAAATTAATATAATTTGATTTTAAATGCTAACATTTATATACATTAGAATTAGGATTTGTAACTAGTTTATTGAGTTTAAAAATATTGAAAATCTATATTTCAATATATTGGATGACCTATTTACGTTTTGGGAACGAAACGGGCTTTCCGAGTCTTGATTATCGCTTCGACCCAATTCGATCTGTTCCATCCATTTTCATCCATCGCTGTTTATGTATAGGCTATTATAAACCCTAGCAGATTTATTATTTCATTTTCTGTACGTACTTTTAGTCTCATCCATTCCTTCACAACGCCTGACATCTCAAACCCTAATTTCAATTTCAAATCAAACTCCAAAATTCAAACTCCTCAAACCCTATCGAATTATATATCATCGCGAAGCTCTCAATGAACGTAATCTGCAGCTATAATTCGCTTTTTGATTAGAGGTTCGGTTTGGCCAGAAACCAGTGAAGAAATCTCGGCCATCCATATTAGGGTTTTGTTTTCAATGGTGGATCTTTATCGATATGATTAGAGGCCACTGGTTGGTAGAGAGGAGCAAGGCAAGTGCGTCGGTATAGTTGGTTTGTCTTAAAGGTGAAGGAATAAGCCACAATTGGCAAATATGAGGTGGCGGCAGCGCACTGCCTCTGGTAGGCCTAGGGGTCGCGCGCGGTGGGAGACAAGGCGGCTGGAGGAGGCGATCACGGAGGCAAAGTCAGATCTGGGTGGCGACAACTGTGGTGGCATGCGGCGTGGAATTTTGATCGGCGGCTGTAGGTGAAGAATGGGTTCTGTTGATCGAGTTGAATGAGCATTAGGGTTAGGGTAAGGTAAAGTTAATCACATTTATGCCCCTTTGTTTTATTTAATTTAAATTTAAATTTTCAAACATTTTAACTAGCTTAACTTTTCCATACGAGATCCAATTGACGCGCGGTTTCTTCCATTGGGTTCGTATCGGAATTCTAGACAAATGTAACTAGTTTGGTCGAATTTGGAGACTGTTGGATTTTTGGGCTTTTATTGGATTTTAAATGGGCTTTAAATTAAAAGGTGAGTGATTTAACCCACTCAAGTCGTGCTTAACCTTCTTATGTTAGTTGAATAAAATTTATGACGTGATAAGAATTTTATTGATTGTTGTTTGGTAATTTAAATTGTCATTTGAATTTAATTTGGATTTTATTGAATTAAATTATCATTTAAATTAATATTGAAATTAATTGCTAGTTAAATACCTGATATTTAAAACCAGTTGATTGTTGTGATTTATTGACTGATTTGGATGTTGATTGTGATGGATGCTTATTTGTTGACATTTTGGATGATTGGATGTTTATTTATGTCCATGTTATCGCTCTGTATATTAATTGAAAGCGTATAAACTATTATTTGAATTATTTTGAATAAATTAAGAAATATGTTGAAATGATATATACCTATGACACTTTGATTTGGATTGAAATGATATATACCCATCCCTGAAATTAAATTTGAAATAACTGATCAGTTGGCCATAGGGTAAAGAATTATATATGGACACCAGATTGGTTAAATTAAATGATTTTAAAAACCTTGAAATTTGGATTTTGATTAAATGATATTGTTTTAGAGGAATAAAATTTTGGATATATATGAATTAAATTATTTTCTAATTCAAGCTTTGAAATGTGGAAACTGAAATTGGTTAAAAGGAAATTGTTTTAAAGAAATGAATTGGAAATGTGAAATTGTAATTGATATATGACTTTAATTTTGGAAATTCAATTATTCTAAAGATTTGGACTTTAAAATTTAACAATGAGGGTTAATTTGATTTAAGTTCGTTTTAAATCAGTAAATTTGAAATTCGACATGGGTTCAGATTGTCGAAATGGAAAAGAAACAGTTTGTTTTGATTTTATTTTCAAAATAAATTATTTTTGATATAAACTGTTTAAAATCTATTATTTTTAACATTAAAATTATTTAGATTTTCTAAAACTACTTTACTATATAAACCATTTTCAGTACTCAAACCATTTTATATTAAACTGTTTTAAAATCCTTAAACTATTAAAACTATTTTAAACTACTTAAACTATTTTCTAAAATTTCAAACTGTGTAAAGTTGACATGTTTATATTTAAATCGTTGATTTAAATGTGAATGTGGTTAAATGAGGTCATAACCTAAGTTGGAATTTGAAATGATATTTCTAAGTGGAAATGACATATTTTGAGTAGATATGGTATTTTGAAATGAAGGATATTTTGAATTGAATATGATATTTTGATATCAAATATGAATTGGTTTTGAAATGTAAAGGAGCCAACCGATGTGAAAAATGATGTTTGGTTGTTAAAGAGACCGGGTCCTCTTATTGGCATACTCTTTGTCAATATTGGAACCACTTTAACAATCGTGTACGCGGTGGATGTTATCTAGAATGTAGAGGTTGAATTGGAGGCGTTTGCTAGATTTGAAGAAAGAGAACGATGATGGATAGCCTTGACTTTCGAGTCATAATTAAAATGAATAAAACATGATCTATACAGAGCCAAGTGAGGTTGCTCCTTCTACCAGACACGCTTCTTCGAAACCATCTTATTCTTTATGATAGATTGGTGTGCACTCTTGATTATGGGAGTGTTGTCTCGAGGTGTGTGATAGCTGCGGCTATGCGTTACCACCAGTCCGGGCGTGTAAAACGGTAGAATGCTACCCTAGGCATTGCCTCACATGCCTTGTCATATTTTTCCTTATCGAGCCCACTGTGATTTTGGTTTGTGTCGTACCTATGGAGTGCTCCCTGATAGCCCACCAATTTACGGTGGAGTTTACAGTACTGTATAGACTATGATGCTTATATAAAATGTGTTAAAGGGGATACGGGTAACCTTAATGCTATTTTAATACTTTTTTTTTACTGATAGACACTACATATATAGCGTATTTTACTACATATAGATAGTTTAACGGATCCTTAGGAGATGGAAAATCCCGTAACATCTCTTAAGTTATTGCACGCACGTCATACACTAGATAAGAGATGTCAAATCCTGTAAACATCTCTGAAGCTATTACACTCATATTTACTTTTTGTTGATGTAACTTACATAAGAACTTTTAGTTCTGACTCGAGTGTTTTGTCTATTCATTATGCTCGGGTCAGCCTGGGCTTTTAAGCGTTGAAGACTTTATTTCTGGAGGACAAAGACGGAGTTTGGTATATTATATTATTAGTAATTTTCCGCTGCATCATTATTTGGTATGTTGTGATTGTACATTAATTGTTGTAAAAATTGTGTAATCAAATGTATATTATAAAACAGTTTCATGAACTGTTTATTTGATTATTATATTTTGTCATTCCGCTGCGAGATTCTGAGTTTTTTCCCTTCTTTTGTCTTATTTTTTATTTACCCCATTGACAATCCTTCCTTTTGAATTTGTTGAGTTAGACATATATGGTTTATGGTCAATTTAAACCGATCAAAAAGGTGGGTCATCATAGTTGGTATCAGAGCTTTAGCTTAGAAATACCTTAGCCTGTTAGGGTTTATCTCATTAGAGATAGGGTTAGTAATACCCTAGAATGAGTCCGAGTGTATATATATGATAGAGCGTATTTGTTAGTGCTATAAAAATGTTTATGTATTGTCTTAATTTGTTCTGTTGAGTATTTATAAATTCTGGTCGGAATATGGGACGCCATGGTATCGATAGGGATTTCTAAACACTTAATAGGGCAGACCGACACAATATTTAAAAAAAACGGTAAATGAAATAGTTTTACCTAGCATTATATTTTGTATATATAAAAATATATATAAAATTTCCAAAATTTTATTTCATATATTTATCAAATCATACTTGGAAATTTTACAATTAAAACTAGTTTCATCAAAACTAAACTTATTTTATCAAAACATAGCTTCAATAGAAAATTATTAATGGTAATAATTTATCACCTAGAGACTCGAAAAGAATACTGATGATGTTGCAACCATTACTTGGATTATTTCCCGGTGACTAAACTAGGTTTAGTGCTATTTATTTCTTTTAAAATCTTTTTATTTATTTATAAATCACGTTTATAAATTTATACTTATATATAACTTCACATATTTCACTTTTGGTTATATAAAATCATTTCTTATCAGTTTATCTTGTTTATATTTTAATAATAACTACTTTTATTAAATCACAAACAACAAATGATAATAATCAAGTATTACCATACACTAGCAACCAAGCATCCAAATATATACAATAATTCATGGAAATTATTCCTTTATATATAAAATATAATTTAGGTAAAATTATTTCATTTACCCACTTTAAAACAATATTATGTCGACTTGCCTTGTTTATGTATTTAGAAACCCTTATCAATCACATAGCGTCCCACGCACAGACCAGAATTCATAAACAACTCAACGGATAAGTAAACACGATATAAAGCATCTTCATAGTCACTAACAAATACGCGCTCATATATGTGGTACACTCGGACTCAATCTAGGGCGCTACTGCCCCAATCTATAATGAGTACCCATCAAAGACTAGGTGTTAGAAAAATCCTAAGCTCTAATACCAGATGTGACGACCCCCAAATCCATCTCGTTCAGAGCCGACAATAACCACACATGTCCAGCCCCAAACCGAAGGCAAATACGAATAATCATGAGAAAGAAAGAAAGAAGAGAGAAGAAGATAGAAGAAGAGAGAAGAAAGAAAGAAAAGAAGAAGAAGAAAGAGAAAGAGAAAATAGAAGAAACTAAAACAATTACAAAATCTCACAATCGCAGCGGAAAAACATATAATATCATATCAACGATCTTCACAAAACAGAAACTATAATATAATATACATACATCAATCAGAGTACAACAATCAATCACTAATCATCAGCCTGGACAGATATGATAACCTGTCCTTACAATTGCTGATAATTTAAATAACAAAGCAGCGGAAAATAAACATATATGTGGAATATGACCAAAAGACATCCAGCTCTCCTGCTGATGCTCCAAAGCATCCAAATCTACGTCTGTAAATATACTCAGTCTGACATGAGCATTGAAAGGGAACAACGCCCGGATCAGTCTTGTAAACCAGCGTGAGAAAACACATCTTAACTGAATTTATTTTAAAGTTATAAAAGCGTTCTTTTATCAAAACAAAGTTATCTCGTAAGACATGCCCACATATAAACACAGAAGGGTTTTTGCCTTACAATAACCAAAACATTTCATATCAAATCATGTTATATTATACTAGTGTCTAATATACAAATAATAATTAAATTAGCCAAAATTGTTACCATTATTAAATTCCAGCAAAGTAGGCTCTACAAACAAAATGGCTGGCACGTAGTGGATAATGGATTCCATCCAAATGACCAGGTGAAGGGACTACCTTCCGGTAGTACATCTCTAGAGGAATGTACCGAGGTCCAACAGATGGTCCTCTACCAACACAAGACCGGTTTACTTCTCCTTAGATCGTACCGAAAATGTCCTCACCCCGGTCATTACCGACCTATCCGAGGTCCCTCATAGCATACATCCACAATAATTTACATCTCGATTTTCATAGCGGGAAGAAACATATATAGAAGGGGATGATCATACCCTAATGGTTGCGCACCACATAGCCTTGCTGCATCCAACCCTGTTTCGGTCATTTTTGGGTGTGAGGCCAAAGGTCACGATTACCTTTCACATAGCACATATCACATATCACTTTTCTCATTGAACGCTACACTACCATTCCTTTGATCACTTATTGGCTTTTACAGACATACAACCTCCGAGCTCATATGTCTCAGGGAAGGGTGTTAAGCTAAGAGAAGTTGCCTTCTCTACTACAAAACAGATGTACATTTATAAAAGTCAACAATGCAATCTCAAAATGCAATGTCAGACATCCATCCATACAAGTTCGTTCTAGGATTGAATGAAACCAAAGGCACTCTATTACCACATCCTATCGGGAGTTACCCTAGGATTAGTAGCGAATAGTCCTTGTATCGGATATTTCATATTGATGAAACTACTGCTACTATATGTATATTGGGAGTTTATCACCAAACAATTAACAAGTAGTCCTTCACTATGAAAATCCCATGTATCAATATCTTCCAAAATAACACATCGAATGCACATACGTTGGTCCAAAGTGGTTCTCGAAATAAATCCGACCCCAGTCTCTTTAAACCAACAACGATAAAAAGGCCAAATATTTGATAGTTGGTTATTTAACTATCAAAGCAAACAAACAATATCCAGCACCACAAGCAATCACTAGGCCTTTTTAATTAATCTTTTATTAATGAAATCACTTTTCAAATATTCACTTCAAATTATCTTTAAAAAGATACATTCTCAAAACCATTTCAAAACTTTCTATCTTGGAAAACATTTCCATATACTTATATCCATGGTATAAGCATATTCACAAATCTCCATCATGTCAATACTTAGAAAATATTTTCATATACTTATATCAACGGCATAAGCATATTCATAAATCTCTATCATTTCAATGCTTAGAAAATATTTTAATATACTTATATCAGCAGCATAAACATATTGTATAACACTACCATTTGGAGACACGCCAAATAGATTTCTATAACCTTACAATTCCAGAGTTCGTACGCCTCTAGAAAAGTGTTAGGTATAGGAAGCAATGCTTCTACACCACCAAATCTTTAGTACAATCATAAGAACCGGTTCGTTTGTTTCATGATAGAAGTTCAAAATTTAATTTATTGGGTCAAAACGAATATTGCGTAAACATCGTTACGACAACCCAAAACATTAGTATAGGGATTCGATAAAATATATATAGATAAATCCCATATACCACATAAAACATTTCCTTTCGGAAATCATTAACTACAACAATAATGTTATAGTCCATGCCTTCCTTACTTCTTGAAAACGCTATTACAACAATAAATGTTGAAATCTATTTTTCCGTCACATCTCAGATTTTAAAACATTTTTCAAAACCGTTAACATTACGTTTAAAATCGTCACTTCCCAAAACATTTACTTCTAAGAGAAAAATTACTTTTAAAACATTAACTTCATCAAAACATCACATTCAAAACTCCTTTAAATAAAATCCCATATTTAGATATCAATATAAAACATCTCCATATTTATAAAACCATTTTTATAAATTTCCTTCCGATTTTATAAAACTTCTATTTTATAAAATTCCTTTATTCCCAAAGTTCTATTTATAAATCCATTCTTTTATATATCCACTTTACTATCATAATCCACTTATAAATCCATCTCTCCATAAATCAAATTCATTTATAAAATTCATTTATAATTCCATTTACAAAACAACTTCAAAACCATTTATAAATTCCAATTATAAACCCATCTTTTTATAAAACTAAATTTACTAATAAAATACACTTACAAAATCCATTTACCAATTCAACCTCAAAACCATTTACCAACATTTATAAATCTCAATTTTTTTATCAACGTCCTTATATATAAAAATATCGCATTTATAAACCTTTTATATAAACTTATTCAAAAATCCATTTTCATGGTATTTCTCTAAACTATATTTTTAAAACACCAAAAATCATAACTTTTTATTTAAAAACAAATTCCTTTCCTTTTAAAATAAATCAAAAATCATTAAAACGTATTACTTCGAAAACCTTTTCAATTCAAAATCATCAATTTTAATATTTCCAAAATATCGAAAACAAGTCCTAGTGCTATCATAGCACTAAATAAGTCAAACCACATCAAAACATCATCATGGCAACTATAACATCATATATCATCATATATATGAAATCAAATCAACGGTGGTGAGGAATCCTGTTAGATCCCTCTAGTCCAACCTATAACTTGCAACAAATACGGCATATGAGAAAAATGTACAATGTCTGCTTTGAGGCAGACGCACGTACAATGGGTCATCCGCTCATACATGGAAACGTATAGGGTCTCATCCGCTAAAATATGCGGGAATATATCTAACCAACCAACATATATATATATATACATATATATAATATACACTCAAACAATGATCAAAACAACATAATAAAAATGTTCCCACTTATATAAAAATATAAGCGGGCCAAAGAGAGTGAGTGAACTCACTTTGGTTGCATTCATCATTGTAGTGTTTATTTCAATTAAAAACGAACAGGAGTTCGAATTTAACCAAAATTCCTACATGCTCCAAATCAAGTCCAATCAATTCCATAGTATTTTCAGATATGAACCCAACACAATTTGTTTCGTTCGATTTGGACCTAGTATGAAAGACTTATACATTTTTAAAGATTACACGTATTTAAATTAATTAATTTAGAAATATAAATTTCAATTTTAACCTAAAGCTATCCTGGCCGTTCAAATCATCAACATCAGATCAGGGCCGTTCCCTTTCTCTTCTTCGTTCAACCCAGGGAAACCACGAAACCCATCAACACCACCTTTGACCGACTTTTGCTCCACCTCGACACCACCTGAAGTCGATCTACCTCCACCACTGTGACCGCCTCTGTCCAGCGCCCCCACGGCCAAGCTCCGATCGAACTCGAGCTACCCAGCACCGATAACTTGGCTGATGAACGGCTGAGGAACGTGCTACATTTTTTCCCTTGCTCTTCGATTCTCTAGTTCAAGTCTCAGCCTAAAAGTCGACGGATGAAGAGAAATTTAGGGGGAAAGACGAAGAGTTTTCGGCCATTAAAATGTTAATGGCAACTGAAGGAAGTTTAGGGTTAGGTTTTGTTTTGTTTGCAAAAGATGAATTTTAGTGTCCTTTTATAGAAAATTTCGTGACACTATTCATCAGGAAAATTACTCCAAACAAAGTGTGTCGTGTAACGACCCATAAATTCAGTCAAATTTTAAAAGAATTTATTATTGAATTTTGAATTAAATATTTTAAAATTTAAATAAATTTAAATTTAAATATCAATTTTTTGGATATTGAGTAATATATTTTTCCAAACTCTATAAAATAGAAAATTTTCTGAAATTTCAAATTTTAGTCAAATTTGAAATTTGGTCAAAGTTTGACTTTTGGTTGAAAATTTTAAATTTGAAATTTGAAATTATTTTTATAATACTAGACTGAATTATAATCTCCTCTCCACTTTTCGTTTCGTTAAAATTTGATTCCTACATCTTTAAATCTGCTTTTTTCTGCATAAAAATGTGCGTTTATTTGTGTGTATTATCTTGTTTTCTTTTATTTGGGTTTGGGTTTGGGCTTGATCTATTGGGCTTGGTCTAATGGGCTTGAATACTAAGGGACTCCTGAAGGGCCACACACTATTTCTAATGGACACGTACCCGTTGAGAAACTCCAGTACCTACATTTTTGTTTCAGGCTTCCTCTTTCTCATTCTTCTTCCTGAAACAAAAATTTAAAGTAAACTCTAATCCTCTTTCCTCCATCTCCATCTCATCCAAGTTCTATAGCCTAAAATCCTAGCCCCTTCCTCTTTTCCCTAGCCTCCCTCTTCCTCTCTCTCCTTTTCTCCTCTCCTTTCCCAACCTTTGCTGCCGTACTGTCCTCCTCCACCCTCACCAACTCGGTCACCCTCCACCCGAGCACATACACCAGCTCACACGCCACCGTCTCCACCTACCCACCGCTACACCCCACAAACTCACCTCCTACACCATCTACCAACACCCCTCTCGGCCTCCACTCACCCATACACCCGCCACCCTTGCCCGAGCACCCACACACGCACGACACACACTCACCCACACACGGCTCCACACCCCACACCCTCGGCCACCCCATCCACACCCATATACCCTTGGCCTTACACACTTAGTGGGCCGAGCCCATACTCCTAAGGCTGAATCCCTCCTCTCTTTATTTATAAAAAAAATAGAAAAAGAAGAAAAAGAATTTTTGATCGTGTTCGTTTTCGTGCTTTGGTTTGAATCGTCGTGCTTGACTCGTGGTCTCCATCTCCATGTCGTATACTCTTCGTGTCTGTTCATATAGTCATCTCTTTCAATTGCCATGAAAGGTGAACAATCACTCACGACTAATTTCTTATGGTCAAGTGAATGGACATCTTGTGAAATGAAAATTGAAATGCTGTTGTAGTTAGTTTTGATTAGTTAATATTATATGATATGATTTGATGTTTACCTGTGACACGATATGATATGTGATATGATATAATCTACCATGTTATGTTATTTATTTATTTTATATCACACTTTAAGTTCCCTAACTATGGGTTGTTAGTCCTTGAGATGATGGTTTTGATGACAACAACCTTAGAATAGATTATAAAATAGAAATACTAACATTACAAGTTTAAATATATATGTATTTGCAGGATCTAACCATGCAGGTATCAAGAATGAAGACTGTACATTATAGAGATTCAAGATACAGAGATAGAAGACTCATGAGTATCAAGATTATCAAGAGTTCAAGGTTAAGTTTGTTTTATTAGGAATATTTGTTAAAACTTGTAGAAAAGCACTGGCATCTTAATATCCAATTTATTCGTGGAATGGAATCCACTTCGAGCCCGTTAAAGGGATGGAACCCTAAGTAGCATGGAACCTACGAAAATCTAGTGGGACATTGTTTTGTATCCACTAATTTTAATTCAAATGATTTTACAAAATTATCTTGTTTTCAAAATGATTTCAAAACTTTCCTTTTAAAAGATTCAAAACTCTCTACCTGATTTTAAATAATTTTAGCCTCAAAACATCTTTAATTTCAAAGTCAAAATACTCCTGATTTTAAATGTCTTTTCAAAATAATATATTTAACTTTTAATATTTATACTTAGATTTAAATATAAAATTATAGTTAAATTATGTATATATTGTTCTTTATATTTACTTATGAATTTCAACTATATTCAAGTATATTTAAAGTTTTAGATAGTTTTTATATAAGATAAATATTGTCTTTATAGAAATTCAAAGTATCATTTTTGGCTGAGGGATGTCGACATGCCCCTAGGTAGTATGTCGACATAATGACAGTTGAAGTTCAAATTCAAATTTCAAAAGAAGTGTCTATTCGCCATAACTCTTCATGAATGGTCATGGCTGTTGGTTTTCTATAAATAGGGGTCAGTTTCAACGAATTTTTAATCACTTTTTTCTGGTTTTCACTCCTCTTCATCTTCCACATTTCTTATTACAAAATCATACCATTACTCTGCCAAAATCAACATCGAATCATACTCGATTACTTCTAGTTTGATTCTACATCACTATCTCTACAAGGTTCTCAGTGCTATTCAGAGTTATAGGTTTCTTTGTAATATATTAGCGAGAAAAGGTGTGACTGTAGCCCTGTAAATCAATCAAGCGAGAAAAGGTGTGATTGTAGCCTTGGAAATCAATTGGGTGAACTTGTTGCCCCGGAAATCAAGTATCCCTACCCAGAGGATTGGTATTCTGGAGAGTGTACCTCGCAGCCATGAAATCAAGGGTTGTAATTGTTGAATTGCTTTTGAAAGGAAATCTGTACTTAGTTGTGCGGGACTGGATGTAGGGTAACTCCGAACCAGTATAAAATCCGGTGTGTTCTTTCCTTTACTGCTTTTACTTTATATTTGCATCTGTGTTTGATTCTGTGTTCATATCTGTGTCTGATTAGTGTATACATTGTTAATAAAGTAAGATAAACTCAAAAAGATTAACAAATTTCTTAAAACACTATTCACCCCCCTCTAGTGTTATTTCTAGCCTTAAGATCCTTAATCCGCATTTCTCACATTTGGTATCAGAGCTTTGTTTTCAAAAGTTTCATAATCTGATTTTTTGAAAAGTTTTCAAAATGGCTACCAACACTGGTACTGTTTCTAACACTAGTTCATTTGTTGAAGGTCAGTCTACTGCCAGACCACCACTTTTTAATGGCAGTAACTATGCATATTGGGCATGTAGGATGAGAATATATTTACAATCTGTAGGATTAGATACTTGGAATATCACACAAACTGAATATTCTGAACCCACAACTAATTTTGCACAGTGGACCACTGAGCAAAAGACTGTTGTAAAAAATAATTCTAAGGCAATGAATATTCTGTTTTGTTCACTTGAAAGAAATGAATTTAATAGTGTCAGTTTGTAAGTCTGCATATGAAATCTGGAAAATTTTGCAAGTAACTCACGAAGGAACAAGCAAAGTTAAAAAGACCAAAATTTCCATGCTCACAAATCAGTTTTAGTTATTTAAAATGAATACTAACGAGTCTATTTCAGATATGTATAGTCAATTTCAAGATATTGTGCATTCTTTAATATCTTTAAGAAAGGAATTTTCGGAAGAAGATCAAGTCAGAAATTTTTTGAATTCTCTCACTCCAGAATGGGATCAAAAGACACTTGCAATTGAAGAGGCAAATGACATCAGTACTTCAAAGATAGAAGAATTGATTGGAAATCTAATGTCGTTTGAAGTTCAAATGATCGGAAGAACAGAAAGCAAAGCATCTGAAAAGAAATCAATGGCATTCAATGCATTGATCGATGGATCAGACTCAAACAGTGACAATGATGAAGAGATAGCATTTATGACCAGAAATTTTAGGAAATTTCTGAAGTACAGAAAATTGAATAGTTCCAAGAGAAACAACTTTAAGAATTCCGGCAATTGGACTACAGTACCAAACTTTATCAAATGCTTCAATTGTGACGAACCAGGTCATATCAAAAAGAACTATCTGTATCCAGAAAGGCAGAATCCTCCTATGAACAATGAACTAGCAAAGAAACAGAAGCATGCATTTACTGCTACTCTAGATGACTCAGACTCGTCCTCAAGTGATGATGATCAGAAGATGGATAATTCGAATTTGTGTTTCACTGCAGTTCACGACTCCGACGAAATCAAAGAAATGGACTCAGAAAAAGGTACATGTTTACAATATAATTGGTTGAAATTGCTTGCATCGAATTAGTTGCTTGATTGTTTGATTTTAAATTGATATGCTGTTTAAAATTTAAAATTTATTTTCTATTTTTACTATTATTTTATTATTATTTTTATTATTTTTGACACATTCTGAAATATATTATAAGTAAAATAATATTTCAGAAATATAGACATTAATAATAATATTTAGATATATGTATATTAGATATCTTAGGAAAATCATATCATGAAAATTCACAGGCACATGTCCACATGGCCCCTACCACGATGTCGACATGCCTACCTGAATTTGAATTTCAAATTTTGAATTCAAATGTTTGAATTTCCCTCCACCTTTTCACTTCATTTATTTCTCTGAAAAGATACCATTTGACCAGAGAATAAGCCCTTTGAAAGTCTATTTATCCACTATCTTTTATCATATCTTTTCACTTCCATTTTCAAATTCAAACTCTCTCTTCATATCTTAAAGCTCTCCACTCTCTACTCTAATGGCTTCTTCAAGCAACCCCTCAACCATGAGAATTTCCAGAAAAATCAAAGAGCAATTATTCAATGATCCGGAGGCAATTAAAGCATACACCAATTATGCTAATTATGCCAAAGTCCATCCCGGAAAATTTGCTATTTTTCAAGATTTTTCTTCTTATGAAATTGATTCTCTTTTTGCAAACAATGGTGTTTTAAGTCTTATTGACTCTCTATCCTAATCTTGTCAAAATCTTTTATGCTAATTTAAACCGTGGTTTTTATAATGGAAATGAGAATGAGATATGGAGTAGTGTCAAAGGAACTCAAATTGTTTTGAATTGTGATCTCTTGGGTACCATTCTTAATTGCAAAAGCACGGGAATGGATCTTTCTAGTTTTAAAATTGATGAACATGATCGTGAGACATTTCATCATATTTTTGAAGGAGATGAAAACTTTGAATTTAAAAACCGAAACTTTCGTCCTAAAGCAAGGGTTGTCAATCTTCTTTTACAACATACTTTGACCCCAAGATCGGGTAATTTTAACAATCCTACTTCAAAAGAGTGCAAAGCACTTTTTGGTATTTTCGAAAATTATGACATCAATTGGGCGCAAGTTATTTTGGATGAACTTCGTCCTAAAAATTTTGAAATGGGATAAAACACTTTATATCATGGAATTTACCTTACTCGGATTTTTAACTATTTTGGAGTGGATTTCAAAGGTGAAGAATTTGTCTCTAGAAAAGTTTTTAATATCTCAAACATTTCTCTCATGAAAATCCCATATGTTTTTCAACCTTATGAGACTCTTACCGAAAAGGAAGAGCGTTTGGCTCATGAAGAAATGGAAGAGGAAGAAGAAGAAGAAAGGGTTGAAATGGAAATAGAAGAAGAAGGTGAAACATCCTTAGAAAGTATTGAATATCCTTCTAATCCATCCAACAAAACCCTTCTCAAAAACCAAAAGATAATTGTGGAGAATTAACGGATTTTAAAACGATCCATTAGTAAGAAGTTGGATAATATGTCTTCGAAGATGAACAAGTTCTTTTCAAAAGTTAGCAAGAAACTTGGACTATCTTCATAATACTCATCTTCTAACTAGTTTTATCTTTTAGTATTGTATTTGTCTTAGTTTATTTCGAATGTTCGTGTAGTTCCTTATGTTTAATCATTGTATTATCCAATTATGCAATGAAATTGAATTTCCTTCCTGTCGTCTAGCTTATTTTATATCTAGAATAAATGTTAGTATATTATAGAAATATATATACATCATTATTCACAAAATAAAATTATCATCAATTTTCACTAAAGTATGTCGACATACCCCCCTTGACCATGTCGACATGTACTGGTCAGAAGTGACTATTGATTTTGAATTTGAAATTTGAATAACTACCAAATGTCTATTCATTTCAAACGAATTTCTACACCTATATATACCTTTGTCTTCCAGAAATCTTCAATGAAATTTATTTCTCATTATCTACATCCTTCATTTCTTTCTCTAATTCAATTATGGCCAATCCTATTCATAATCTATCTGAAAATCTTGAAGAAACACTCAATTCATTCAAGAATATTCTCTCTATCATCCTCCGTAATCAGCGTCACTTAGAATTAAGTCAAATGCAGATGATCAAGGAACAAGAGAGACACTTCGATGCAATTCGTTGGATGATCGCCACCTTGCACAAAGATGATAACGAAGCACATCCTCCTGTTTCTCTATCTGTTGATAATGAAAATTGGGATGCTATCAAACAAGACCCTATCTTTGGAGAAGAAGGATGGGTTGATGTTCCTCGTAACGTTTAATTTTCTTTCTTTGATTGAATTGTTTGAATTAATTTGTTTGATTTGGTTTGGATTGATACTTTGTGTGGATTGATTTCATTTGGTTCGTATAGTCATCTCTTTCAATTGCCACGAAAGGTGAGCAATCACTCACGACTAATTTCTTACGGTTAAGTGAATGGACATCTTGTGAAATGAAAATTGAAATGCTGTTGTAGTTAGTTTTGATTAGTTAATATTATATGATATGATCTGATGTTTGCCTGTGACACGATATGATATGTGATATGATATAATCTACCATGTTATGTTATTTATTTTATATCACACTTTAAGTTCCCTAACTATGGGTTGTTAGTCCTTGAGATGATGGTTTTGATGACAACAACCTTAGAATAGATTATAAAATAGAAATACTAACATTACAAGTTTAAATATATATGTATTTGCAGGATCTAACCATGCAGGTATCAAGAATGAAGACTGTACAGTATAGAGATTCAAGATACAAAGATAGAAGACTCATGAGTATCAAGATTATCAAGAGTTCAAGGTTAAGTTTGTTTTATTAGGAATATTTGTTAAAACTCGTAGAAAAGCACTGGCATCTTAATATCCAATTTATTCGTGGAATGGAATCCACTTCGAGCCCGTTAAAGGGATGGAACCCTAAGTAGGATGGAACCTACGAAAATCTAGTGGGACATTGTTTTGTATCCACTAATTTTAATTCAAATGATTTTACAAAATTATCTTGTTTTCAAAATGATTTCAAAACTTTCCTTTTAAAAGATTCAAAACTCTCCATCCTGATTTTAAATAATTTTAGCCTCAAAACATCTTTAATTTCAAAGTCAAAATACTCCTGATTTTAAATGTCTTTTCAAAATAATATATTTAACTTTTAATATTTATAATTAGATTTAAATATAAAATTATAGTTAAATTATGTATATATTGTTCTTTATATTTACTTATGAATTTCAACTATATTCAAGTATATTTAAAGTTTTAGATAGTTTTTATATAAGATAAATATTGTCTTTATAGAAATTCAAATTATCATTTTTGGCTGAGGGATGTCGACATGCCCCTAGGTAGTATGTCGACATAATGACAGTTGAAGTTCAAATTCAAATTTCAAAAGAAGTGTCTATTCGCCATAACTCTTCATGAATGGTCATGGCTGTTGGTTTTCTATAAATAGGGTTCAGTTTCAACGAATTTTTAATCACTTTTTTCTGGTTTTCACTCCTCTTCATCTTCCACATTTCTTATTACAAAATCATACCATTACTCTGCCAAAATCAACATCGAATCATACTCGATTACTTCTAGTTTGATTCTACATCACTATCTTCACAAGGTTCTCAGTGCTATTCAGAGTTATAGGTTTCTTTGTAATATATTAGCAAGAAAAGGTGTGATTGTAGCCTTGTAAATCAATCAAGCGAGAAAAGGTGTGATTGTAGCCTTGGAAATCAATTGGGTAAACTTGTTGCCCCGGAAATCAAGTATCCCTACCCAGAGGATTGGTATTCTGGAGGGTGTACCTCGTAGCCTTGAAATCGAGGGTTGTAATTGTTGAATTGCTTTTGAAAAGAAATCCGTACTTAGTTGTGCGGGACTGGATGTAGGGTAACTCCGAACCAGTATAAAATCCGGTGTGTTCTTTCCTTTGCTGCTTTTACTTTATATTTGCATCTGTGTTTGATTCTGTGTTCATATTTGTGTCTGATTAGTGTATACATTGTTAATAAAGTAAGATAAACTCAAAAAGGTTAACAAATTTCTTAAAACACTATTCACCCCCCTCTAGTGTTAATTCTAGCCTTAAGGTCCTTAATCCGCATTTCTCACATGGGTTGGAATGATACATATCCGAACGATCTTCTAGATTAGGAAAAATCGTTATTGGTTGAAATGATAGACCCAAGCGATCTTATTGATTTGAATTTAGGATACGGGTTGAAATGATATATACCTGGAAATTAAATAAAATTTTGGGTTGAAATGATATATACTCAATCACATGACCATAGGGTAGAAAATTATATAAAGGCAACGTTGGTCGGTTTTAAAATTATTTTCTAAATTATAAAGTATGTTTTGATTTAATAAAGTGATCTCTTAAGATTTAGTTAAATTTGATGACTTTATTTAAAAATTAATATTTGGAAAATAATAATATTTTATATGTTTTAAAGTTTAAAATATAAGCTAAATATGATGTAAATGAAATTTTAATATTTTAACTTATAATTTATTTGGTTTTAAAATATATAATTTAAATAATTTAAAACGTTAATTTAGTAAAATATTTAATATAGTTTTTAAGAAATTTAATATAATTTAATTTCATATAATAAATATAATATAATTTAACATAATAAATATAGTTTTATTTAGTATAATAAATATAGTTATAATTTAATATTAGAAATATAGATTTTATATAATAAATTTAGGAAAGCTAAGTGGAGAATAGTTTGTAATTAAATTTTATTTAAAGGGTTTAATATTTAAATAAGATTTAATTTAAGTTTTAAAGATATGATTTTTGGAATGTAATAATTTGATTTAACATGAATTTTAAAATAAATGTTTCAAATCTAAACTATAATTGAAGTTAAATATTTTAGTGTTGATTTAAAATTTAATTTAAGATTTATTATTTAATTGTTTTACAAATGACCACGGTGTGAAAAATATAATGATTGGTTGTTAAAGAGACCAGGGCCGAATATTGGCATACTCTCTGTCAATACCAGTACCACTTTAACAACTGTGTACATGGTGGAGAATCCAAAACGAAGTAGGTTGGTTTGGCGAACACTTCTATTATGAGGTAAGAAACGCAGCCGTGACCCCTTAGTCAGCTTAATATGACTAAAACAGGAGCCATAACCAGGCCAAGTGAGGTTGCTCCTCCTATCGGACACGCTTCTTCAAAACCATCTCTATTACTTTGTGATGAATTTGGTGCACACCTTTTGATTATGGGAGTGTTGTTCCGAGGTGAGCGGTAGCTGCAGCTATGTGTTACTATTAGCCTGGTTTCGCAAAACGGTAGAATCCTACCCAGGGCATAGCCTCGCATGCCTTGTCATATGCCTTATCAAGCCCACTACGATTTTGTTTTGTGTCGTACCTATGGAGTTCTCCCTGATAGCCCACCGGTTTGGTGGAGTTTACAGTACTATATAGACTATGACCTTTATATAATGTGTTAAGGAGGATATGGGTAACGTCTTAACGCTATTTTCAGTATATTATACTTTACAGCTAGACATTACATATATAGTGTATGTTACTACATAGTAAATAGTTTAACGGATCCTTAAAGGATGGCAATCCCAAACATCCTTTAAGTTATTGTTGCATTTCATTTGTTACATTTCACTTGAGTTGATTTACTTACATGAGAATGTTAGTCCTGACTCGAGTGTTTAGTTTTTACTTTATGCTCGGGTCAGTCTGAGTTTCACTGCATTTAGGAATCACTTTTTGGAGCTAGAGACTTTGTTGGAGATCTATCTATCTATCTTACTATCTGCTTAGCTATTTAATTACTTCAGTTATTTCTGTTCAGACATTGTCATTTGCTTATATATTAGCGAACTCCTATGTATTTTGATTTCAGTTGTATTTACTTCTGACTCTGTTGTTTCTGTAGTAGCTTCATGAACTACTACGTTTTATTTATTTTGTTGCATATTCTGTGTCTTTGATTGATTCTATTTACCCCAAAAATAATTACCAATCTGTTGTTTTGAATGATTCAAGCTTGACATGTGTGGTTTTATTGTCGATTTGAATGGTTCAAAATAGCGGGTTGCTATAGTTGGTATCAGAGCTTTGGTTTAGGCAAACCTTAGCGTATGGGGTAAAAACTCATTAGAGATAGGGTAGTAATATCCTAGAATGAGTAGAATTAATTACGGATTCACTCTAATTTCAGCTTGATTCTTAGTGAGAATTCTCTTTGATTATGATTCCTTTGAATTTGAATCTCTTCCTTTATTCTAAAATCCATTCTTAAATCTTTCAGATGAGTACCCGTAGGAATGCCAGAGGTAGGGGTCATGGATGTGCCCTAGTTCCACCAGTTATTGCACCTGTTGCCTCGCCAGATCAGCCAGTCAAGTTCACCACTCCCTGTAAGGAGTACACTCAACTTAGTGGTACTAAATTTACTGGAGCAGAGAGCATTATTGAGGCTCGGTAGTTGCTGAGTAGTTTAGAGAGGAATTTCATAAGTCTTGGGATCACCGATGCTCAGAAGCGTCATTTAACCGCTTGACAGTTGTAGGAGGCTGTCAAGGATTGATGGGAGTCTGTTACAACCCACACTATTGAGGCAAATATCAGTTGGGAGCAGTTTAGGTATAAATCTTGAGTTGGATTCAAATTTGTTTAAGTTATCTCTTTTGAATCTTTCTTATGTCTTGAATACCATATTTCAGGGATGCTTTTGTAGCTAAGTGGATGCCCGAAGCCGGGAAGTCTCAGCTATACAAGGAATTTATGAACCTTAAGCAGGGGAATATGACATTTTCTAAGTATGAGAGAAAGTTCAACGAACTGTCCAAGTTTGGTCCTAGCTTGATTGATACCCCACTTAAGAAGAATGAGAAGTTTAGCTGTAGCTTGCTCGAAGTATTATGATTGTTTGAATTCTCATGTGCACAGCCCTTTTACTGGATTGATGGATATGGATATTAGATATGAGTACCCCACTTCTAAAGAAGTTCTTGTTATTCGTGCACCTCTATCTCAGCCTTCTTTCAGCGGCTCCAAGAAGAGGAAGTTTAGCTTTCAGCAGTAGAAGAAGAAAAGGAAAAATTCTCAGGGTATTGGATATTCTTCTCAGAAGCAGCCTATTGATCTATCTATTACTTGCTTCAAGTGCGATCAGAAGGGACACTATGCCAACAGCTGTCCTAGTTCAGTCGGAGCTTCTGTCCCACTAGCTCAGATGACTAGGTGTGATATATGCCATCTTTGCTTGCAGCCAGGCCACTTCAAGAAGGACTGTCCCACTCAACAGAAAGGCAAGGCATCTGGAATCTTCGCAGTGACCTCTTCCACTCTTACCAGTGATGATACTAAGGGTACGCTTTAGGGTACCTTTACTTTGCATTCTCATCCTATTCATGTTTTATTTGACACCGGTGCATCTCATAGTTTTATCCCAGTTGACCTTTGTAATAAATTTGAGCACATTATTTCACCCGATTATGCAACTGAATCCTTATGTGTGTCTAATCCTATTAGTGGTCCCGCGAACCTTAGTAGGATTTGTAAAGTGGTGGCACTCCTTTACAAGAGGCATCGTTGTATTGGCAATTTCGATGTTCTTGGTTTTAATGCTTTTGACGTTTTTCTTGGAGGTGATTGGTTGAAGAAATATGAAGCTGTTATCTCTTACAAAGCCCGAACTATTTCTTTAGTTGATGATAAGGGTAATCCTTTGGTGATCGGATGCCATATGCCTTAGGATTACGCTGGCAATTTTATCTTTTCTCTTGATTCTCATCCTAGTGACATAGACTCCACTTCTGTTGTTAAACTCTTTCCTGATGTTTTTGTAAAGTCTCTTCTCTTCCTCCTAGGCGGGAAATTTGAATTCCGCATTGATCTTATTCCAGGAGCCCGACCAGTAGTTCTTCCTCCCAGAAGGATGGCACCTAAGGAGAAAGTCGAGCTGAGGAAGCAGATAGAAGACTTATTTTCCAAGGACTTGATTAGGCCGAGTCATTTGGAATGGGGAGCAGCTATGCTATTTGTCACTAAATCTGATGGTTCTTTGAGGATGTGTGTTGGTTATAGGGAGTTGAATAAGCTTACTATGAAGAACAAATATCTTATGCCTCGTATCAATGATATGTTTGATCAACTCTATGGAGCTAAAGTTTTCTCTCAGCTTGATCTTGCCACTGGTTTTCACCACCTCAGAGTTGCCGAGGAAAGCATTTCCAAAATGACTTTCTGTACTATGAATGGTTTCTATGAATGGTTAGTTATGCCTTTTGGTTTGACTAATGCTCCAGCATTCTTTATTGATCTTATGAATCGTGTTTTCCATGATGTTCTTAACAATTTCGTTCTTGTCTTTGTCGATGATATTCTTGTCTTTTCTAAGACAGAGATGGAGCATGAAGTGCAGTTGAGTTTTGTTCTTGAAACCCTTAGGAGTCATCGGTTGAAAGCTAAGTTTTCCAAATGCCATTTCTAGAAGGATGAAGTCCGATTCCTTGGGCATATTGTTTTAGAAAATGGGGTTTGGATCGATCGTGTTAAGGTCGCCACAATCAATGTAAGTCTATCCACCTTTCTTCCTTTGTAATTTAATTATCTTATCTTTCTTTGAATTCAAATTCCCTATTCTATTTTCAGGATTGGGAAAGACCTAAGACTCCTTCAAATATTCGTAACATCTTAGACCTTGCTGGTTATTATCGAAGGTTCATTGAGAATTTTGATCGGATTGTTGCACCCCTCACTGCTTTGACCCGTAAGAATGCTAAGTTTATATGGAGTGATAAGTGTGAAGTTTCATTCAATGAGTTAAAACGCAAGCTTACATCCACACCAGTTCTTACCATTCCAAATGGAAGTGAGGGATTAACGGTATACACTGATGCTAGTCGAGAAGGTTTGGGAGCTGTTTTGATGCAGAATGGGAAGGTTATTGCTTATGCCAATCGTCAATTAAAGACCCATGAAGCCAGTTATGCAGCTCATGATTTTGAATTGCTTGTTGTAGTGTTCGTTCTAAAGTTTTGGAGGCACCATATTTTGGGAACTAAGCTTGAGTGCTTTACTGATCACCCGTCGTTGAAGTATATTTTCACCCAGAAGGATTTGAACCAGTGACAAGTTAGATGGCTCGAGTTTCTAGCTGCTTATGATCTCGACATCTGCTACACTCTACAAAAGGCTAATGTGGTAGCTGATGCCTTGAGTCGAAAGAAGGAAATGTTATGTCAGATTGTGGTTTCTTCGTCCCTTTTGGATCGTATCACGGCCAAGCAAGATGAAGATAGGATTTCTAAGCTCATAAAGGATAATGTTCGTAGTAGGGGAGGTGGTAACCAAGACGGAATGGGAGCACATATTCATAATAAAGGGATTTTAAGGATTAATAATCAGATTTGTGTTCCGAATATCGATGGTTTAAGTCAAGAAGTGCTTAAGGAGAATCATCAGTCCAGACTCTCTATTCATCCAGGAGTTACAAAGATGTACCAGAATATAAAGAAGCTATATTGGTAGAGTGGTATGAAGCGAGATATCTCCCTTTATGTTAGTAAATGTGCCACTTGTCAACAGGTTAAGGCTGATCATCAGAAGACCGATGGATTATTGCAACCCCTTGAGATTCCCAATTGGAAGTGGGAACAAGTTTCTATGGATTTTATTGATGGGTTACCGAGGAAAAGAAGAGGGTAATGAGAGTATATGGGTAGTTGTTGATAGACTGACCAAGTTGGCTCGTTTCATTCCGGTCAGGTCGAAGCGCACTGCTTCAAGTTTAGCTGAGATTTGTATGAGAGAGATTGTCAGGCTTCATGGTGTTCCATCCAGCATTGTTTGTGATCGAGACCCTATCATTACCAGTCAGTTTTGGAAAGCATTTCAGGAAGCTATGGGTACTCATCTGAATCAGAGCATAACTTATCATCCGTAGACCGATGGTCAGACAGAACGAGTTAATCAAACTCAGGAAGATCTTCTTCGTGTCTGTGTTCTTGATTATGGAGGATCTTGGGAAGATCATCCCCATCTCATTGAATTCACTTATAATAACAGCTATTAGGTATACTCTTAGTTTTTAAACTAAGGTTTCTATAAGCATCAATCTAGTTAATCCTATTCTTTGAATTCAGGCTATTATCGCAATGTCTCCGTTTACCGATCTTTACGAACGATCTTGCAAATCTCCATCATGTTGGATTGAATCCGATGATCATTTAGTTCTTGGACCCGATATAATTCTAGAAGCATCTGAGAAGGTTGAGGAGATCAAGAGGAAAACGAGGATTGCTCAGGATAGGCAGAAGAAGTATGCTGATAGGCGGAGAAGTGATTTGGAATTTTCAATGCGCGACAGATTTTCCTGAAGATCTCGCCGCTGAAGAATGTGATTTGCTTTGGTAGGAGAGGGAAACTTACTCCTAGATTCATTGGTCCTTTCTGCATCTTAGAGAGAATTGTTCCTTTAGCTTATCGGGTGGATTTTCCAGAAAAGCTTTCTAGAGTGCATAATGTGTTCCATGTTTCGCATCTTCGTAAGTATATTCATGATCCTTCTTTGATTGTTTAGCCTGCTTTACTCGAGAGTTTGGATGTTGAGCCAAATCTCACTATCAAGAGGAAGCCACTTCGTATTGTCGATAGAGGTACGAAGCAGCTGAGGAGGAAATCCGTCAACCTGGTCAAGTTGTAATGGAGTACTGATGATCGGGATTATACCGGGGAAACGGAGGAGAGCATATGTGCTTCGAATCCAAAGTTGTTTGTTCCAGGTACTATTCTTTAATCTATCTTATCTTTTCTCCTTATTTCTATTCTCCTTTTTCGTTCCTTTTCGAGGATGAAAAGTTTTGAGTGGGGGAGAGTGTAACGACCGGTAAATTCAGTCAAATTTTAAAAGAAATTTTAATTGAATTTTTGAATTAAATATTTTAAAATTTAAATAAATTTGAATTTAAATATCAATTTTTGGGATATTGAGTAATATATTTTTCCAAATTCAATAAAATAGAAAATTTTCTGGAATTTCAAATTTTGGTCAAAGTTTGACTTTTGGTTGAAAATTTTAAATTTCAAATTTGAAATTTTTTTATGATACTAGACTGAATTCTAATCTCCTCTCCACTTTTTGTTTCGTTAAAATCTGATTCCTACATCTTTAAAGCTGCTTTTTTCTGCGTAAAAATGCGTGTTTATTTGTGTGTATTATCTTATTTTCATTTATTTGGGTTTAGGCTTGATCTATTGGGCTTGGTCTAATGGGCTTGAATACTAAGGGACTCCTAAATGGCCACATATCTATTCCTAATGGACACGTACCTGTTGAGAAACTCCAGTACGTACATTTTTGTTTCAGGCTTCCTCTTTCCCATTCTTCTTTCTAAAACAAAAATTTACAGTAAACTCTAATCATCCTTCCTCCATCTCCATCTCCTCCAAGTTCTATAGCCTAAAAACCTAGCCCCTTCCTCTTTTCCCTAGCCTCCCTCTTCCTCTCTCTCTTCCTCTTTCGCCACCCTTGCCGCCGTACCCTCCTCTTCCACCCTCACCCACTCGACCACCCTCCACCCGAGCACACACACCACCCCACACGCCACCATCTCAACCTACTCGCGGCCATACCCCACAAATCCACCACCTACACCATCTACCCACACTCCTCTTGGCCTCCACTCACCCACACACGCGCCACCCTTACCCGAGCACCCACATACACGCGGCACACACTCACCCACACACGGCTCCACACCCCACACCCTCGGCCACCCCATCCACACCCGCCTACCCCTGGCCGTGCACACCTAGTGGGCCGTGCCCAAACTCCTAAGGCTGAACCCCTCCTCTCTTCATTTATAAAAAAAAGAAAAAAAAGAATTTTGTTTGTGTTTGTGCTTTGGTTTGGATCGTCGTGCTTGACTCATGGTCTACATCTCTGTGTCATATCCGCTTCATGTTTGTTCATATAGTCATCTCTTTCAGTTGCCACGAAAGATGAGCAATCACTCACGACTAGTTTCTTATGGTTAAGTGAATGGACAACTTGTGAATTGAAAATTGAAATGTTGTTGTAGTTAGTTTTGATTAGTTAATTTTATATGATATGATCTGATGTTTACCTGTGACACGATATGATATATGATATGGTATAATCTGCTATGTATGTTGTTTATTTATTTCATATCACACGACGATTTCCCTAATTATGGGTTGAAATGATACATACCCGAACGATCTTTTAGATTAGAAAAAATCGTTATAGGTTGAAATAATAGACCCAAGCAATTTTTTTGATTTGAATTTGGGATACGGGTTGAAATGATATATACCCGGAAATTAAATAAAATTTTGAGTTAAAATGATATATACCCAATCACTTGACTGCAGGGAAGAGAATTATACACAGACACCATTGGTAGGTTTTTAAATTTATTTTAAATTATTTTCTAAATAATAAAGTATGTTTTGATTTAATAAAGTGATTTTCTAAAATTTAGTTTAAATTAATGATTTTATTTAAAATTAGTATTTGGAAAATAATTATATTTTATATGTTTTAAAGTATAAATTATAAGCTAAATATGATTTAAAGGAAATTTTAAGATTTTAACTTATAATTTATTTGGTTTTAAAATATATAATTTAAGTAATTTAAAAAATTTATTTAGTAAAATATTTAATATAGTTTTTAAAAAAATTAATATAATTTAATTTAATATAATTTAATATAATAAATATAGTTTTAATTTAATATAATAAATGTAGATTTTATATAATAAATAAGTTTAAGAAAGTTAAGTGGAGAATAATTTGTAATTAAATTTTATTTAAAGGGTTTAAAATTTAAATAAGATTTAATTCAAGTTTTAATGATATGATTTTTTGAATGTAATAATTTGATTTAATATGAATTTAAAAATAAAAGTTTTAAATCTAAAATATAATTGAAGTTAAATATTTTAGTATTGATTTAAATTTTATTTAAGACTTATTATTTAATCGTTTTACAAATGACCACGGTGTAAAAAATATAATGATGGGTTGTTAAAGAGACCGAGGCCAAATATTGGCATACTCTCTGTTAATACCGAAACCACTTTAACAACCGTGTACGCGGTGGAGAATCCAGAGCGAAGTAGGATGGTTTGGCGAATGCTTCTGGTATGAGGTAAGTAACGCAACTCTGACTCTCTGGTCAGCTTGATATGACTAAGGCAGGAGCCATAACCAGGCCAAGTAAGGTCGCTCTCCTACCGGACACGCTTCTTCGAAACCATCTCTATTACTTTGTGATTGATTTGGTGCGCACCTTTGATTATGGGAGTGTTGTTCCGAGGTAGGCGGTAGCTGCAGCTATGCGTTACCACCAGCCTGTTTCCGCGAAACGGTAAAATCCTACCCTGGGCATAGCCTCGCGTGCCTTGTCATATGCCTTATCGAGCCCACGACAATTTTGTTCTGTGTAGTACCTATGGAGTGCTCCCTAACAGCTCACCGGTTTGGTGGAGTTTACAGTACTGTATAAACTACGGCATTTATAAAATGTGTTATAAGGGATATGGGTAACGCCTTAACGCTATTTTAAGTATATTATACTTTACTATTAGACATAACATATATAGTGTATATTACTACATAGTAAATTGTTTAACGGATCCTTAAAGGATGGCAATCCCAAACAACCTTTAACTTACTATTGCATTTCATTTGTTACATTTCACTTGAGTTGACTTACTTACATGAGAATGTTAGTCCTGACTCGAGTGTTTTGTTTTTACTTTATGCTCGGGTCAGTCTGAGTTTCACGGCAATTAGGACTCACCGTTTGGAGCTGGAGGCTTTGTTGGAGATCTATCTATCTATCTATCTATCTTCCTATATGCTTAGCTATTTCAGTTACTTCGGTTATTTCTGTTCAGACATTGTCATTTGCTTATGTATTAGCGAACTTCTATGCATTTGGATTTCTGTTGTATTTACTTCTGACTCTGTTGTTTCTGTAGTAGCTTCATGAACTACAGTGTTTTGTTTATTCCGTAGCATATTCTATGTCTGTAATTATGTGATTGATTCTATTTACCCCAAAAATAATTAACAATCTATTGTTTTGAATGATTCAAGTCTTACATATGTGGCTTTATTGTCGATTTGAATGGTTCAAAATAGCGGGTCGTTACATGCCGCTTGGCGTTCCTAATGTTTTACCCCTATTCCGAAACAATGGAATATGTATCGAAGGCTAATTCCATGATATACAGAAGATAGGTTTTCAAATTGAGTTATTTTAATTAAATTTCCTTTAATTAATTTCTACGTCTTTCAAACTCGCTCGATCAAACGATTAGTCCAATCGACACAAAATTTGATAGCATACTATAATTCACTATTATTGATCTAATGAAACTGGTTTCGTCGAAATCCGAGACAGCGTCAAAAATGACTATTTTTACATGTTAATTAAATTATGAAATTTTCAATTTCCATTTATTCACTTTTAAATCAAATTAAAAGTTTATTAACATCATTCTAATTCAAATAGAATTTAAATCAACTTTATAAAATTTTTTCATTCATTATAAATTCAACATTCAATTATTTCCACAATTTTCAACATTAAATTAACAATTTAATTATCAAATAAATCATTATATTTGAAATATAAGTTATTCAACTTATAAAATTTTACGTTTGAATACTTAAAATCAATTAAATATTTCAAATTCGAATGGATGAAATTATGGGTCGTTACACTTTTGATTTCAACGGTTTTATAACCTATAAATCCAGTTGGGTGTATTTTCTAAAACTGGTTTTCCAGACTAACTTGGTTGTTATTTTATTATAATGCTCGGGTCAAGCCGAGCATATTTACAGATTGCTTCAGGTGCATTGGAGCTCAGGAGGCGAGCTAGAGGTCATCATAGCGTATTCCCATACTTGTTTACTTTTATGTTGCATTGTTGTTGAAATATCAGCAATTATGCGGATAGTTATTAAAATTATCCAGGATGACGACTGTGATTTGTTGTACTCTGATGGATGTATGTATATAACAGTTTCTCTTTTGTGAAGATCATTGATTTTATAGTATATATTGTTTTGCTACGATTGTGAGATTCTGTGTTGTTTTTATTTCTTTTCTCTTCTTGTCTTCTCTTCTTCTTTCTTCCTTCTTTTTTCCCTAACAATTTGGTTTTCTGAATTCATATTAGTGTCGATTTTCGAGTGCGAAAATCCCAACCTGTTACACTTGGTATCAGAGCGCAAGGTTAAGCGAGAATCTTGGCTTTGGTGGGGCAACTAATTAAGGCATTCGGTAATGGAATACCTTTTATGAGTTTTGAGTGTATTATATATATGAGAGCGTATTTGTTAGTGATTACAAAAATATTTTATATCGTGTTGGTTTATCTGTTGAGTGGCTTATGAATTCAAGTCGGTACGTAGGACGCCATGATATCGATATGGGTTTAAACTTACACGGTATTGTTTTGACAATTGGTAAATGAAATAATTATAGCTAAATTATATGTTATATATAAAACAATAATTTTTCAGAAATTATTATAGCTATATATGATGTATTTGGTTGTTAGTGAATGATATTATTTGATTATTATCATTTCTTGTTTGTTGTTCTAATAAGAGTTGTAAATATTATAACCTAGACAAAGATAAACATTTGTAGAGTTATATATGAAAGTAAATTTATAAATATGAATTATGTAGTATTGAATATAATCAAAATAATCAACATTTGTGGAATGGTATTACATAAGAAGTGAGATTACATAAATATGATTTATAATGTGAGTTATAAATAGAAATGAAATGAAATTCTATAAGTATATTTCTAAATATGATTTGTGAAAAAAAAATGTATTTAAAATAAGAAAATTGAGAATTTAAAGTTCCGTTGATTTGAAAATTATTTTCAAAGGTTTTGGAAGAATAATAATAGTATTATTTTGACAGTATTTTGATTAGAAATATTTTTATAATGGGATTTAAAAGAAATAGAAAGCACTGAACTCACTTTAGTCGTTGGAAAATAATTCTGGTGATGACTACAGCATCATCGGCGTTCACTTTTGAGTTTCTAAGTGATGGATTGCTACCATTAGAGTTTTGTTTTGGTAAAACAAGTTTTAATTTTAAAGTCCAAAGTATGATGGATAAATATATGAAAATAAGTTTTTGAACTCATAGTTTGAAAATGGTATAGGTAAGAAAGGAAAATTTGGAATCGAGATATGAAATAAAAATTTAAATTAAGTAAAAGTTAAATAAATTAAGTTAATGAAGCAAATAATGAAATGAAATCTAACATAAGAAAGGCTAAATGAAATTGAATTGGATTGAAATGAATTAGACAAATTAATAAAGTGAATTAAAGAGATGAAGTAATGGAATAAATATGAATATGAGTTCAAAATGAAATTCAAATTAAGTTATAAAAAGAATTGAATATGTTTGGGGTGTTGTTTGATAAAATTGAATATGAACTTAAGTTGTGAAGTAACAATAAATATTAATGGTGTAGTATAAAATTTTTATAATAAACTTAATTAATTGTTGTATTGATGATTCATAAATAATAATAGTATTGAATAAATATACTAAGTGATAATGAAATAAAATTGAACTTAGGAGAAGTTAAAATGTAACGAATTTATGAAATGGTTTATAAAAGAAAATAATATTCAATGAAATGTTGTTAAACATAAATTAAATATAAAGTGAATGTAAATAAATGATTGTAAATCAATTCAATGGGAATAAATTAAATGTAAATAAATTAAATGTAAATAAATTGAAAATGAATCAACTGAATATTAATAAAAAATGGAAGTGTATAAATATAATGTTGACATTTGAAAATGCAAATTGATATGATAATAAATTAATTGGATGAGTATTATTTGTTTGATGGTTTCTCTACAATTGCATATAGTTATTGTATATTCTATATTATATTCTGATGTTAATTTCCATATACAGGTTCTTATTGGTTGTTGAGTGATTAGTAGGTGCGGATGGCGTATGCTTCGCATTGGAGCTTGATTGTATATGCTTGCTAATACTTAAAACAAAGGTACATTTACATATCTATTTTTATATATTTCCCTACCAGATGCTGCATCCTCGAAGATGAGATCTATATTTGTGGTTATATATATATATTATAAATTTTTACGATTCAGTCATGCAATGGGGACGTTGGCGAAATTTTTCATAAATTTAAGGCGGTAGAAAAATTTTGAGAATTTTTGAAATTTTTTTGATAACTAATATTTGATGTTTATGTTAAAACTTGGAATGGTATTAGTTAGTAACTATTAGGGAATTTAGAGACTTAGAAAGGTGATAACAAAGTTGCAACAAATTGATTTTAAGAAGTTAAAGGTTTAAAAGAATTTGGTAATCTATTTCAACTAATGGGTTTTGCAAAGTTAGTGGCTTTGGAGCATTTTTCTTGCCTTGCTAATTTCGAGGATGAAATTCTTTTAAGGGAGGAAGAATGTAACAACTCTGAATTTTGGTCATTTGAATTTGCAATATTTAAATGTTTTTAAATATTAAAAAGTTAGTTTTATAAGTTAAAAAAATATATTTCAAATTTAGTGATTTAAAAGATAATTAAATTGTAAATTTTAATATTTGGAATTGTTTAAATAATTTAATCCTGAATTTAATATGAATAAAATGAGTTTGAAAGTTTAATTAAAATTCAACTTAAATAAGAATGATGGTAGTAAACTTTTAATTTAGATTTAAAAGTGATGGATTTGGTTTTTATAATAATTCATTTTAATTAATGTGTAAAATAGCCTTCCGAGGCACTATCTCGGATTTCAACGAAGCTAATTTCATTGGATCTGTAATATTGAATTATAATATGTCATCGAATTTCATGGCGATTGAGCATATCATTTGGTCGTGTGAGTTCGAAATGCGTAGAAATTAATTAAAGGAATTTAGATTCATTTAATTTGATTCTAAAAGCTAATTTCTACATATGATTGAGGGTCTTGATAATAGTTCCATTACGCTTGGAATATGGGTATTACATATAGAACGACAAGCAGCATGCCTCATTTGAAGTTAAAAAATTTAACAAATGAATAGAGATTTAAAAAATCTATATAAGGACCTAGACATTTTCATTTTTGAAATCCTAATTTACAAGCACTCAGCTGCCGTTAGAAAGTAACCCGATTCAATGGCCCATATTTTGCGACGAGATAGAAGCCGTATCAACCAACAGGTTCAGTATGAAAGTTGTAGAGCTCGACTCTAAGAACTCAACCATGGTCGTGGACCATCGATCGAAGGTGTGTGGCAGCGGCTAGGGCAGCGCGATGGTGGCAGTTTTGGGTGCAATTTTTCATCGATGGCGAGGCTTTGGGCCGGGTACGTGGGTGGCGCGAGCGTGGGCTGAGGCGGAGGCGGCGGCTGCAGGCACATGCAGCGGCAATCGATGAATCACGGTCAGCGCTAAAAAATAAAAGAAATGAAAACGAGAAAGCTCGAGCATGGAATCATACGAGCAAGAGGGAGGGAAGGTGGTTTGAGGTTTTAAACTTAATTAATTTATTTTAGTTATAATTATAATTTGAATAATCTTCAACTTTATTAATTCATACGAGGTCAGATTTAAGCACGATAAATTGTGTTGTAATCGTATCAGCAAGTATTACGATATGGAGTTAGATTGGAGTAGTTTGGAGCTTATAGGAATTCGGGTTAAAATTGAACGCCTGTTAAACTTTAATTCGAATCGGAGCTCTTTAGCGACTTCTGGAATCAATGTGAGTTAAATTCACCATTTTGGTTAACCAGAAATATTATATAGTCAATAAAAATTGTTGAATGATTGTTTGGATGATTTACTATTTTGATGGTTAGTTTGGATATATTTCTGCCCCTGGAGTGAGTAAAACCCTATTACATTCCGGTGTAAGAGAGAATGAACCTTATATACGATCTCACCTCAAAGCGATTGATTTATATTATTTGAAAATATACTGTATGTGATGCAGGGGGACAAGTCGGAGGGATCCAAAAGATTCCTCACACTGTTAATTTTTTGTTTCATATTATTTGGCATAGGATATGTTGGATGCTATATTTGACGATATGGATATGATTTAGCTTATTTAGTGCTTTAGTAGCATTGGCCTTATTTTTGTATTTTAAAATATTATAAACCGATGATTTGATTTAAAAAGGGATTTCAAAGTGATTTTGGAAATTATATATGTTTTAATAACTTTTCTTGAATATTTAAAGAAGAAATTTACTTTAAAAAAAGTATGATTTTTAGACATTATATATCAATATTTTTATGAAATATTCCAAATAGAGATTTTTGAGCTATAAAATAAAGATTTTTAAAATCTTGAAATAAGTCCGTCTTTTATAATAAAGGGATATGTTTTTTTTTTAAATAGAAATATTTTGATATAAATATTTATTAACCATTTTATATAAAGTGATATATATATATATACATATATTATAATTTATTTATAAATGTGATAACTTATAAAAGTGATATTTTACTAATTAAGTGAAGATGGTTAAAATCGTATTTTTGTTAATAAAAGTATGGATTTATAAACAATGTTTATAAATTATAGGAAGCTATTATCATTTAATAGATTGGAAAAATAAATCAAATAATGAATTTATTAAGAGAAGTGGAATGTTGTTTAGAAAATAGTTGATTCTATTCTGAAAAAATGGAAATGAGGATACATTGGAGATGTTAAACGATATTTTATAAATAGGAAAGAATTTATTAAAGAAATTCATAAATATGCAAGCAATGTTCAAAACGGGTTGTAATTAATGTTTTTAATGGGATTTTATGCATAAGTGAGATTTATAAGGGGAAAGAGTTATAAATGGGGCTTAAAAACAAAGGGATTTTACAAAAAGGAAAGTTTATAAAATAGAAAGTGATTATTAAGTATAGCTTTTTAAATATGGAAAGGATTATGTAGAAAGTTAAGTATGGATTTTTTTATCAAGGAAATATGTGTGTGTGTGTGTGTTTTAAAAGATGTTTATTCATATTGTTTTAAAGTTGTGTATAAATATTTTAATATTTTAAAAAGCTAATTATTTAAATAATTAACATAGTTTGAAATTAATTAAAGTTATTTACAATAAAGTTTTGGAAATCAATTTTTATTATTTGTAATAATGTTTAAAGATAAATTATTATTATTTAATTAAGAATGTTATGAAATTTTTAATTATTATTTTTATGATATTTTGAAGTTAATTATTATTTATGTTATATAATGGTGTTTTAAAGTAAATGGTTAGAATTTTATTTATAAATGTTTTCAAGGTTTATAAAGATGATTTTATAAACAGATGTGGGTTATAAGAGGAATCTTATAACATGGTTTCGAAACCTTAAAGGAATATTATTTACAAGATAAAAGAATTTTGTAAATGTTTTAGATATCTATAAAAGAAATTTTGATATGGGTTTATAGATTTATAAAAGGAGTTGTACAAATGGTTTTATGGATTTATGATGGAGTTATAAATGATTTTAGAATTGCATAGAAAGGAAATCTTCCCAAAATGTTTGGTGAATCTACGTACATTGTTGAGATAAGTATACGGATATATTTTTCCAAATATTGAAAAATAGGGATGTATGGATATATATATATATGTGTGTGTGTGTGTGTGTGTGTATCTTTGTAAAAGATTTTGATTCAAGTATTTACAAAGAGAATTTAATTAATGAAAGATTAATTTAAAAGAGGTTGGTGATTTCTTGTGTGCTTAACCAATGTTGGTTTTCCCTATGAAATTAAATCCCTGATTGAATGTTTGTTATTCGATAGTTAAATAACCGACCATCAAATTTGGACCCAAAAAGTAACTTTTGAAATATCTAGGAGAAACACGTGAGTTATATGGCACAGTCATCTCCGATGATATTGTACCATGCATATAAATCTCGTTTCGTTCTCCTAGGACAAAAGATAAGGAAACCGGTTCACTAATGGTTAGGAGGTGATCTCCGCTCTAATCTTTGACTGTTTACTTCCTAAAGAACATGGTTGATTTTACTACAAACTATCGAATGTTGTTTCAAAAAAACTGGGATAGGTTATATTATCCGAAAACAATTTCGATCTAATTCAAGCATTTCGAAGCGAAGATATCTAAAAGTTGATGGAATTGAAGACGAAGCTCTCAAGTGTTTCTTTCAGTCCCAGAATGAATTTGTATGGATGAATGCTGATATTGCATCGTTGCTTGGAGAGCAGTATTAGCATTTCCAAGTGGGAAGTGCTATATAAAGGTAAAATGTAGCCTCAAACCTCATCAATCAGGAAATGAGAAAAATCGGACATGTAGTATGGCCAAGTGGGTCGCTCCCATCAGGGTATGGTCATTTCAAATATAGTTCGATTACTATCTACTCATGTATGCTTCGGGGCCCATCAACGGAAGGGGTGATTATATTCGTTACTACTAGTCAAGTGTTAGGCCAGTCCTTTGTAGCATGGGCACTAGATGTTCTTGTTAGACCCCGGTGCATTTTATCTAGAGTTGCACCATCGGAAGGTAGCTCATTACCTTGTCATAGTATGGAATCCATTCTCCAATACGAGCTTTACGGACTTTGTTATGCCCAACTATGCTGAAACATTAGATGCAAGCATTTCAGCTATTTTATATGTTTACTTTTAATCCCTAAACATTATTATAATATCGTTGGATTTCCATATGAAATGTTTTGGTTATCATAAGGTAAAAATCATCCGTCTTTATGTGCGGTGTTGTTTGCGAGATACTTTTGATTTCAAGGGTTTTATAACTTAAAAATCCAGTTGGTTCCCATGTTGGTTTTCCAGACTGGCTCGGGTGTTATTTTATTACAATGCTTAGGTAAGATATAGCATATTTAAAGATTGCTTTGGATGTATTGGAGCTCAGGAGACGAGCTGGAGGTCTTCGTAACGTATTCCTATATTTGTTTACTTTTCCGCTGCATTTTTATTAAAATTACCAGCAATTATGAGGATAGTTTGTTATAACTGTCTAGGCCGATGATTGTGATTTGTTGTCCTCTGATGGATGTATGTATATAACAATTTCTCTTTTGTAAAGATCATTGATATTATAGTATATATTATTCCACTACATTTGTGAGATTCTGTGTTGTTTTTAGTTCTATTCTCTTCTTCTTCTCTTCTCTTCTTCTTTCTTCCTTATTTTTCCCCTAAAAATTATGTTTTCTGCATTCGGTTGCTCGGCATGCAATGCAATGGACGTATTAGTGTCCATTTTGGAGAGTCGAAAATCCGGAGTTGTTACAAAACATGGGAATTATATGGTACAGTTATTTTCGGATGCTATACTGCACGTATAATCTTGTTTTGCTCTTCTAGGACAAATGATAAGGTAGTTCATCCAGTTAAATGGCTAGAAAGTGACCTCCATGCTTATGTATTGTTCATTTATTTTCAAAAGAACTGAGTTGAGTTTATCGAAATATACTGATTGGTTTTCGAGCGACACGGGGGAGTGTATTTATATGAGATGACTCGAAATCGCCACTCCAAAAACATATGTGCATTATACGCTTTGGAAGAGGTTCATAATTGGTTCGAGATGATGGAAATCAAAGATGGAGTTCTTGAAGTGCAATGGCTACTTGCTACTAATCCTAATGGTGATTCTAAAATGGATGTAGTAGTAGTAGTGCCTTTGGTTTGTTCATATCCTGAAAAACTTGTACGAATGAATGTTGGCACTGCATTGTCGCATGGAGGGCAGTGTTGGCATTTCAAGTGTGATCTACTAAGAGAGGAAAAAGGGTAATCATGACCTCACAAGCCTTACAATCTGATAATGACTCAAATAGGGGATATGCTTCAAGGCTATGTGGTTGGTTACCATTACGAGCATCATTCCTCGATCTACATCGATATTTATTGATTTTGGTATGCATGTGCATGGAAAAGGGTGGGGCCATGTCCTGGTGCAATGTTTGTAGCCTCGGTGCCCAAAGGTTGATGTAATCAGGCTTGTCATATTAGAGGGGCAGGCCGATTCTGATTCGCAGGGGTCGAAAAGTTTTCGACCTCGGTACATTTTCTAAGGTGTACTGTGACAGGCGGTACCCCAGTAGCATTGTCATTGTATGGAATCCAACTTCCAATACATGCCTTATGGTTTTAATTTTAGAACCCGGTAGTGTTGAATGTAATTATGGGTAACCATTTCAGATATGTTATATATACATTTTAAACCCTAGACATTATTATAATAGCATTGGATCTTCTCTAAAAATGGAGATTATCTTAAGGTAAAAACATATCCGTGTTTATGTGCGGAGTGGTCCTATGAGATGCCTTTATTTTGAAAAGTTTTATAACATTAAAAAACCACATGATTTGTGTTTCTCACAGTGGTTTACCAGACTGATCCGTGTGTTATTTCTTATAATACTTGGGTCAGCCCCGGGTACTTTTCCCGATATAGTTATGGATTCTTTGGAGCTTCGGGATACAAGCTGGATGCTTCCAAGAGTATTCATGTATTTTTATTTTCACTGTATTTTCTTGTTTTGTATTTATCAACAATGGTAATGATAGGTTTTTATAACTATCCAGGCTGATGATAGCTTAGTTACTCCGATTGAAGTATGTATATCACATTTTTCTTTTGTAAAGATCATTGTATACTATATATTACTCGTCACTTAGTGAGATCATGTTCTGCCTTTTCTTTTCTTTCACCCCAACAATTTGTCTTCTGGCACTTTGATATTCGGCACGTGAATACCGTAACAACCCATAATTTTAGCCATTTGAATTTGGATATTTAATTGTTTTTAAATATTGGAAAGTTAATTTTATATGATGAATAACTTGGATTTTAAATATAGCGATTTATATGATAATTAGTTTGTTGAAATTAACAATCGAAATTGTTTGAATAATTGAATCTTGGTTTTTAAGTTGGATAAAAATGATTTCAAAGCTTATTAAATTCTATATAAATAAGAATGAAGATAGATAAACTTTTAATGTAAATTTAAAAGTGATTTATTTGGATTTTAAAATAATTCGTTTTAACTAACGTGTAAAAAATAGCCTTTCGGGGCACTGTCTTGGATTTCGACGAAACCAGTTTCATTGGACCTGTAATAGTATATTATTATATGATAATAAAATTTCATAGTGATTGGATGTATCGTTTGTTCGTAGGAAATCAAAATGCATATAAATTAATTTCAAGAACTAATATAATATAATGGGTTGAAAAAACTATCTTCTGCATATTATCGAATTAGGCCTCGGGACAAGTTCCATTGCGTTCGAAATAGAGGTATAACATCTAGAACGCCAAGCGACGTGCGTCATTTGGAGTTCGAGATTTTTGGACGTTTTATAGCTTGATAATTTAAATTTATATGTGTGTGTGTGTATTATCAGCCCTTGCCTTTCAAACCAGACCACACCCATGTCTATTCGCCCATACTTCCTACATGTTCTACCATACCCCCTTTTCTCTTTATATAATCGAACGTGTATGAGAAGAAAGAAATAAAAAACAACGTTCAAAATTTTCAAAAATCAATTAATAGCCTAATCGAACGGCTATAGATCATCGATGCCATTCCACGTCGTTTTAGGCGAAGTCACCAACTATGAACTTGGTCGCAAGGAAAAGAGAGAAAATGGATGGTTGGATTGGACTGGGTCTTGACGAGGCGGGGGAATTTTTGAGATGATCCATGACAACAATTTTTGTTCGCTAGTGAACTAGGTGGCGAGCTAGGGGAGAGGCCTACTACATTTAAAAGAGGGAGGTCAGAGCCTCGTTCTTGCAAGGTGCGGTGCTTCCTGGTGCACTTTAGAGGCTGTAGCTCGACATAGACATGGTCGCATTTCTTTTGGGTTTCAGTGGAGTCTACGGTGGAGCTAGAGGGTCGAACCTCTGGCATTAGGTGCGACGTGGTTGGGGCCATCGATGGTCGAAGGGCAGCGACGTCAGGTGGCGTACGACAATGGGATGAATGTGTGCAATTTGGTATCTTGGTTCGTCCATAGAGAGGGAATTAATGATGGAGGAAGAAGGTTTAATTCTAATTAGAGAAATTAATCAGTGAATTTTATATACCAATTAATGTTTTGGGCTTGTATATTGAATAACTACTTCATACGAGGTTCAATCGAGGCATGGATTTTTATGTTGTGCTCGTAACGACTTCGCAATGGGACCGATTTGGACAAATTTGGAGACAGTTGAAATCTGGGCTAAAATCATATGTCATTCAATTTTTGTTCAAAACCAGAACGCCTCGGTGACAACAGAAAATTTCGGTGAGTTAAACTCACCTTTCTGGTTAATTAGTATGATATATAGTTGATAAAAATTATTGAATGATTGTTTGGATGAATTACTATATTTATTAGTTGGTTTGGATATATTCCCGCCCTTGAAGCGGATGAGACCCTATTACTTTCCCATGTAAGAGCGGATGACCCTTTGTATACGAATCCTGCCTCGAAGCGGTTGATTTATATTTTATAATTATATATTGTATGTGATGCAAGGGTATAGGTTGGAGGGATCCAACTGGATTCCTCATCGCCGTTGATTTTACTTTTCATATATTGTGTTCTATGATCTATTGGATATTGTGATTGGTTTAAGTGATATGGTTGTTATAAACGTGCTTTTAAATCCTTGAAATTAAACATATGTTTAAATTTGATAAATTGGGAAATATATATAGGGTTGTCTACACACATTTTAGCATGTTGGACATAAATGGATAACTTAGGAAGTTATTACCATTAGATAACAAGTGCTGATGGAAAATTTTGATTTGTTAAAGTAAAAATGATTATTACTTTAAATATACTTCTAAATCTTTCTAAAATTAAATTGGCAAATATTTATTTAAAGTTAATAAAGAAAAGTAGTTTTGAAGTTAAAAATGTTTTATAATTATTTCTAAATTTCAAATGTAAAGGATTTGCATTTTAATCATGTTTTATGGAATTTAAATAAGTATTTTTAAGAGGTATTTAATATAATAATTTTTAAATAAATTCTAATACTATAATAGCTTTTAAAGTAATTCTAATAGTATAATAGTTTTTAAAGTATTTTAAATAATATAATAGTTTTTAAAGAATATTTTAGTGTATATATAGTTTTTTTCGTTAATAAGATAAATTTATTTAAAGTAAATCGAAGTTTTATATTATATTATCTTTTTAAATCTTACTTAATATTAATTATTTGCCTTATAAATTAATTAGTGTATATATATAAGTATTATTTTAAGTTGTTTTAACGTATTAGTAAGTATTTTAAAGTATTTTGATATATATACAAGTTTTAAGTATCAACTTAAATATTCCATCAATATAATAAAAGGGGATTTTGATTCTAACACTTAAGTTAAATAAGTAATTTGGGAAAATTTAACCAACGGGTTATTCTCTAAATTTATAAAATCGTAGATATGCTTGAGCTTTAAATAAATGTTTAAAGATTTATGAGAAGAATAAGTAAGGATTTTGGATTATTGTAAACGGTGTTTGAGCAACACTTGTTTTTAACCTTATTACCAATTATAGTTGAAAATATAATTAGATATTTACAAATGAATATTTGGTAAATAAATAGAAGTAAATGGTTTGGGTTTGATGTGACAATTGTTTTAAACAAAATTTGTCTTTAACCCTTAAATGCAATTGAACTTTAAAATAGAGTTTTAAAAATAAAGATTAAATGTGGAGTGCTTTGGGTGTTGTAGACGGTGCTTTTCATGACACTTACTTTTAAACCCGTGAATTATATTTTAAATATGGAAAAGTATTATAAACATAATTAGAGTTTTTAATAAGGAAATTTTTTAAAGACAATAGCAAGTATTAAGATCTTTTATAAAAATATAGAAAATGTTATAAGATAAATTAATAGAAGGATTTGAGATTTGGATTTTCCTTGACTGACCATCCCAATTATGGTGGTGTGGAACTTTCGTTTGATGCTTAACACCAAAGGGATATTGTTTGGGTTTATTCTCTAACTTAAATAGCAGTGGTGTTAACCTCTTTGACCTTGTTTTTAAAATGAATAAACTTGTTTAGTGATCTGTGAATATACTTATACTATCAAAATAAATATAAGAATGCTTTTAAAGTATAAAAAAGAATAAATGAATAGTAAAAGAAAAGTATATATCTTTTAGAAAGAGAAATCCAATATATTTACACACCTATATAAAAGAAGTTTTAATTAATAAGAGAGTATTAATTAATAAAGGAAGTCTTCATTTATAAAAGAAGTTTTATTATAAAAAAAGATGTTTTACTAATAAAAAAGGATTTAATTATTATAAGATAAATTAATTAAAAAGGGATCAGAAGTTGTTTATGTGACTTGACCATGCCTTGTATGAAATGATAGCGCAGGTATGTTAACTTGCTTATGGGAAAGTATTCGGGACTTAATTCCCTGATGCAATTATTCTCGTTATTGTTGAATAAGACCAAATTCATCGACTCAGTCTTGGGGAGACCGAGATTGGTAGGTTTTCTACTTATCGGAAACCACTTCAAGGCTGAGATATGGGTTCTACCTTTTCAAAGTAGAATGATGGAATCCATGTGTGGTTCCAAAATCTATTGAGATGATGGAATCCATGGGGGATTCATTTTATGATCATGTTTTGTGGAAAACTCGTGTGAAGATGCCAGATATTACCTCGGCATCGGAAATGGATAAAATTGGAGTAGGCCCATAGCAAATGGGGTTTTGCAAGCATCGGAGGATACCAATTAACTCTATTATTTAGAGTATGTTCATCAATTTTTCTAGCGGGAGTTGATCGTTCGGAACACGTTTTCTGCATGAACAAGCTATGACTTCCTTATTTGGTATATTTTATCTAGAGATATACGACGCTCGAAAGGTACTTTATGACCCTTGCTGGGAGACCTACCTTGAAGTATTGAGGACCCTCCAATGGAAAATCCATATACGGACGTGCCTTTGAAGTTTTGTTTGTATACCTAAGTATGCTGTTAAGTGTAACCAACGTAACCATTTTAGCTATGATTTATATTTATATTGAATACCTTAGAAATTATTATAAGATCACTAAAATTTTCTTAAAGAAAAGTTTTAGTCGTCGTAAGGTAAAAAACCCATCTGTGTTTATGTACGGCATGGTCTTACGAGATACCTTTAATTTCAAAGATTTTTATAACTTTAAAATCCAGTTAGGTGTGTTTTCTCAAGCTGGTTTTCCAGACTGACTCGGGAGTTATTTTACTATAATGCTTAGGTCAGACCGAGCATATTTCAGATTAGTTGGGATGCTTTGGAGCTTGAGGAGAAGAGTTGGAGGCCCAGAGACTTATTCACGTAGATGTTTATTTTTTTGCTGTATTCGTTGTTGTATTTATCAGCAATTGTAAGGACATGTTGTTATAACTGTCCAAGCTAAAATAGGTTAGTATACTCTGACTGATGTCTGTATATATAAATATTACAGTTTGTTTTGTGTAAAGATTTGACGCATATTATAGATTTTGCGTTCCGCTATGAGATTTTGTGTTGTTTAGTTTTCTTATTATCTTCTTCCTTCTTTCTTTTTCCCCTAATTGTCGAGTTTTCTGGCATTCCATTGCTTGGCATGCAATACAGTAGACGTATTAGTGTCAATTTTCAAGGGTCGAAAATCAAAGTTATTGCATTTTGGTATCATAGCTGAAGGTTAAGCGAGAACCTTGGCTTTGGTGTGGTACTCATTATAGATAGGGTCAGTAGCACCCTAAAATGAGTTTGTGTGTGTATATATATGAGCGCTATTTGTTAGTGACATAAAAATGTTTTATATTGTGTTTGTTGATTTGTTGAGTGGCTTATGAATTCTTGTCAATACGAGTAATTAAAATTATTGATAGGGATCTCTAAACACTTGAACAGAGCAATTCGACATAGTATTGGTTTGAAATAGGGTAAATGAAATAATTTTTTCTTGATTATATTTTATATATAGAAGAATAAATTTTCAGAAATTATTATAGTATATATGGTGTGCTTGGTTGTTAAAGAATAATAATATTTGATTATTATCATTTGTTTGTTGTTTATGATCGAATAAAAGTTGGTATTATTAAAATGAAAACAAGATAAACAATTAAGGAATGGTTTTATGTAAACAACGTGAAATTATGTAAATATTATTTTTAAAAACCGGTTTATAAAATAAAAAGGGTTTGAAAGCTGAGAATTTAAATTTTGTTGATTTTGAAAATGGCTTTTCAAAGTTTTGGAAAATAATAATAATATATAGAAAATATTTTGAATATTAATATTTTAAAGGAATTTTTAAAGAGATAGAAAGCAGTGAACTCACTTCGGTCGATGGAAAACAATTTCGATGATGACTGCCGCATCATCAACGTTCATTTTCGGGTTTCCAAGAGAGGAATTGCTACCATCGGAGTTCAGTTTTGGTAAAAATAGTTTTGGTTTTAACATTCAAAAGAATTTTTTGATATACTAAGGGGATTTTATATATAATTTCAAACTGATTTGAAATAAATGAGAGCAAGATGTATAGACTCTGGAAATTTTCAATTAAGTGTATTATGAAAATATGTTCGATAACTTATAAAATCTGAGAATTAATAAGTTAAAACATAGTTTTAAATTGTCAACTATGAATGATAAGAAATGTAAATTTGAAATTAAACCATGGAATTAAATTTTACTTAAGTTAAGATAAATAAAATGAATTTTGAAAAGAAATTTAGCCTAAGTTGGTTTAAATGAATAATTTTTGGAAATGGAATTGGTGGTGATTGAATTAAATTAATAAAATGAGCTAATTAAATCAATTAGTGAGTTGAAAATGGTTTTGGAATGTTGGTTGATAGAATTGAATATTGAAATTGAACAATGGTGTGAATTAATGAAATAAGATAAATGAAATTGACTTTGATTTAAGATGTATGTGGACTTAAGTTATGAAATGGTAATAAACATGAGAATTTCTGTATGAAATGTTTATATACTTAAGAAAAATTTTATGAAATTATTCATAAATGAATTTAGTCTGGGGTGAAATGTTGTTAAAACATAAAATTTGATGGAACAGTTCTTAATTGATGTTAGTATTAAAAAAACATACTAAGGAAAAAAATGAATGATAATAAAGCAATGTGAATTATTGAATGTAGATGAGTTGAATGTGAATAAAATAAATGAGAATGAAGTAAATGTGAATAAAAGGGAATTTGGGATAGTTAAGCAATCAATGAAAATAAATACGTGGGTTGTACATATATTATTTTATTCGCATAACGGTTTGATCCAGGTTCGAGTACATGATTTCGAGATGATTTATATCGGTCCGAGTTGGGATTTTTCACCCAATTATCAATGGCGAACACTGGATATGGATTTTTGGTTGATTCCGGAATTCTCTATCATTGTATATGGCTATGCAAGGAGAATAGTGGTTCGTAATCAAGGAACCGGATCTGTGTCTGCACTAGAGTGGTCGTGTGAAGGATACTAGTTTGAAATTGAGTTTGTGTGATCAAGCGAGCGATCATATTTGATATTGTGTACGGATGATATATGTACATCGTACGAGCTTTATAAATTAAATGTTGAAAATTGAAAATGCAAAATAATATAATTTTCGACTATATGATTGGGTATCATTGGTAAATAAGATGCAGGTATAAAAGCAAGATCTAATTTGATGCTTTAGGTTTCATAAGGAAAATTTGGTTGCTCGACTAAAAAGGTACATGTTTAAATTGTTTTCTGATGGTTTTATGATTGAGCTACTTGGCTTTTGTTTTCTTTTGCTGGTTTGGGCCCGCAGTGGCGATTAATAGTTGTTTTGATCTAGTCGCACAAGGGAGATGATGGCTAAATTTTCTGCAAATTTAAGGCGTTATAAATTTTTGAGAAATTTTGTAGAAATTTTCAATAACTAAAATTTGATTTTCGAGTTATAACATAAAATGATTGAATGACATGATATTAGCTCGAATCTACAAAAGAAATTTGGAAACTTATTAAAAGTAATAACAAAGTTTCAACGAATTGATTTTTGGGAAAAGTAAAAGGCTTAAAAGGATTTGGTAGGTTATTTCAACTAATTGGTTTTATAAAGTAATGGGTTTGGGCATTTTTCTTGCCTTGGCAATTTCGGGGACGAAATTCATTTTAAGAGGGGAAGAATGTAATGATCTAGAATTTTATTCAGTTGAATTTGGAATAATTGTTTTTAAATATTGGAAACTTAATTTTATAAGTTAAATAACTTGGATTTCAAATATAGCGATTTATTTGATAATTTAATTGGTGAAATTAATAATCGAAATTGTTTAAATAATTGAATCATGGGTTTTAAGTTGGATAAAAATGATTTCAAAGCTTATGTAAATTCTATTTAAATAAGAATGAAGATAGCTAAACTTTTAATGTAAATTTAAAAGTGATTTATTTGGATTTTAAAACAATTTGTTTTAATTAACGTATAAAAAAATAGCCTTTCGGGTTTCATAGCGATTGACTTATCGTTTGATCGTGCGGGCTTGAAACGCGTAGAAATCAATTAAAGGAATTTAAACAATATAATCTGATTTTAAATGCTAACTTCTTTATACAATGAAATTTGGATTTGAAATTAGTTCCATTGAATTTAAAAATATCAAAACATATATTTTGATATATGGGATAACCTACTTTCGTTTCGGGAATGAAACGAGCTTTTCGGGTCGTGGTTATTGTTTCGACCGAAATTGATATGTCCATCCATTTCTATTTCAACTCTACCTATTTATAGGCTGTTATAAACCCTAGAAGCCTTTTATTTTCTATTGTTCGTACGTACATTTCTGTCTCATCTCCTCCTTCCCAAGGGCAGACAACCCAAACCCTAATTCAAATTCCAAATCATACTCCAGAAATTCAGACTATCCAAACTATAGAAAATTATAAATCGTTGGAAAGCTCTCGACGAACGTAATCTACTACTGTAATTCAATTTTCGATCGGAGTCTCCGTTTGTCCATAAATCAACGATTTATTCTCAATCGTCCATTCTAGGGTTTCAAATTCAACGGCGGATCGTCAAGCATTCGACGATTGGAAGTTGCTGCAGCGTAGAGGACGATGAGTGGAGCAGATCCATGTGGTTAGTTGTTGAGATGGTCATCGTGGTTCGCCAGGAATCGAGGCTTATGATGGCGGTGATGGATCGTGGTAGGGGATGGCAGATGGTTGCGCGCGTGGGCCACATGTATGCCCTGACGTGGGCATGTCAACGCTGGAGTCAGATCATGGTAGAGCAGCTTGGATCGGCGATGGTAGGCTGTTGTTCATGGCTGCTATTGGGTTCAGGCTGCGTCTTGGGGTCGCGTGTGATTAGGGTTGGAACGATGGTGAGAAATTTACGTTTATGCCCTTTGTTTTAATATTTTTAATTTTTAATTTTTTTTAAATGATTAACTCAAATAACTTCTGCATACGAACTCGGATATGGACGCGGTTTTCTCCATTACGATCGTATCGAAATTTTGGACAACATAGAACTGGTTTGGTTGGATTATGAGATTGTTTAAATTTTGGGCTTTATTTGGATTTTAAATCGACTAGAAATCTAAGGTGAGTGATTTAACCCACTCGCGCTATACTAAAATTTCTTATGTTTGTTAAATTTAATTTCTGAAGTGATAAGAAATTTATTGATTGCAGTTTGGTATTTTAAATTTCCATTTAAATTTAATTTGAATTTATATTGAATTAAATTTCCATTTAATTAATATTAGGATTGGATTGCTAGTTAAATACTGTATAATGATAACTAGTTAATTGTTCTGATTTATTGGTTTATTTGAATGATGATTGTGATGGATGCTGAAATGTTGACATTTTGGATGATTTGATGTTATGTTTATTTTATTAGTTGTTATCACACTACAGGTTCCCTTAGTTATTATTAGGAAAACCACTATGGGTTGAAATGATACATACCCGAACGATCTTATAGCTTAAGGAAAAATCGTTATGGGTTGAAATGATAAACCCGAGCTATTTTATGGATTAAGAATATTGTGATTCGGGATACAGGTTGAAATGATATATATTTGGAAATTTAAATTTATTGCAGGTTGAAATGATATATATTCGTATCACTTGACCATAGGGTAGAAAACTATATACGGACACAGTTGGTCGGTTTTAAATTAATTCTAAATAGTAAAGTATGTTTGATTTATAAATTTTATTTTTAAAATTTTATTTAATGATTTATTTAAAATTTATATTTTAGTAGTTTATTTATCATCCTTGTATGATGAGAAGTTTTCGAACCTGAACAAACCATTTGTTTTGGTTGCTATGGATGTATGATTGATTCTTTTGTTGCAAATGATGGTCGTGCTGTTTTGCTTGCATATGTTTTGTGTTGATTTGCTTTTGTTATTAATTGAAACAACTAAAATATTATTCTTTCACATAATTTTAACTCTTTTGAGTTATGTAAGTAAAATACAGGTTTATGGAAGTAATAGCTACTGCTTTTGGTTTCATAAATAAGGTTTATTTGCCCGGCAAATAGGTACGTTTTCAGATTACTGTTTTGGAATGATATTTTATTGTTTTTCCCATGGTTTGGGATGTTTATTATTAAAATATGATATATATATATATACGGAAATTATTGATATTATTATTTTCTAGACTTATCCGTATAAAGGAGACTCTGCCGAAATTTTTCATAAATTTAGGACTTAGAAATTTTTTATGAAAGTGAAAATATTTTCAAACTTTTATTTAACTTGAATATGAAAGATTTAATTGTTTGTAAATTGATATATTTTATTTAAAATAATTAACTATGTAAATTTAAAGTGTTTATAAATTGATTATTTTGAATAAAAATATGTCAAACTTCTTAATTCCTTCTTGTCCCTTTTCGAGGATGAAAAGTTTTAAGTGGGGGAGAGAGTGTAACGACCCGTATATTTTTTATGATTAAAACTATTAACTTAAATAAGATTTTGAAATTTAATATTGTGAGAAATTAAAATTTATGATTTATAGATGAGAAAAATAATTAGAATATGATTCAATAATGTTGCTGAATGTTATTGACAATTATTTTAATGTAATTTAATCAACTGAAATTATTGTAAAGTTAATTTGGTTATAATTGTAAATAAGGAATTCAATTGGTAATTAATGGAACTAGTGAAATTGAAACAATATAATTAATATGGTAAAGGATGCTAACTGTAAAAGTTTGAATGTACTAAAATGTAAACTAATGCTAATTATATTCATAAGGTGATGGTTGATTGAATAATAAGAGTGTAAATTGAAATAAAAGAAATTGATTGAAATTAAAAATAATTAACTAGGATTTATTACTGTTGTAATTGAATGTTAAAATTAGTGCAATATTTAAATATTGAATTTGACATGGAAAATTTATATAAGATTATTCTATGTAACCATGAATGATGGAAATTCATAAACTTTTAATTTTGAATTTAAATAGATTAATCAATTTAATAATAATTTATTTAATTAACATGAAAATTAACCATTTTGGCCACTGTCTTGGATTTTGATGAAACCTGTAACGACCCGATATTTTCAACCATTCGCATCCATTATAAGTGTATAGGTAGACACTCATGCCGGAATTGAATTGCTCAAAATACCGCGTTGTAAATAAAATTTGGCAAATCTCAGAATATGCAGTAAATAAATATAATCACAGATCACAGACACAGAGTAAAATAATGCAGCGGAAGTAAAAGAAATAGTAGTTCATGAAGCTACTATATAAATATATCAGAGTACATAAGATACAATAGAAGAAATAGAGTACAACAGAAGTATAAATAAGATAACCAAGTACAAGCTGAACAGAGCAACATAACTGAAGTAGATAGAACAAGACTAGCAGATAATCTCCAGCGATTCAAATCTCCAGAAGGTGGAAATACAAATCTGTGAATACTCAGGCTGACCCGAGCGTAAAGCAAAACACAAAACACTCGAGTCAGGACAATATATACTTATATAATATAAACCAACTCAAGTGAACTGTAATAAAGGTACAAGTAACTTAAAGAATGCTTGGGATCGCCCATTCTTTAAGGATCCGTTAAACTATTTACTATGTAGTAATATACGCTATATACAGTAGTGTCTAATTAGTAAAGTATAATCATATAGAAAATAGCGCTAAGGGGATGGAGAACCTTAACGCGGTCGGATCTTAAAATCATAATCGTAGTAAAGCTCAATATGGTAGGTGACACGGCACAACTAGGCAATGCCAGGGTAGACATAGCAATTACGCATCCGGACTAGTGGTGACGCATAGCAGCCACTACCGCCCACCTCGAACAGCACTCCCAATCAAGGGTGGCCACCAAATCAATCACAAGTAATAGAATAGTATCGAAGAAGTGTGTCCGATCAGAGTTGCTACCTCATTGGTCCGTCAATCGCTCCTGTTTTAGCCACCTTATGCCAACTCACGGGAGTTGGGTCCACGTATATACCTTAGGATCGTCGCCACCATCCTACTTCATTCTGGAATCTCCACCGCGTACACGGTTGTCAAAGTTGTTTTCGGTATCGACAGAGAGTATGTCCATATCCGATCCCGGTCTCTTTGCCAACCAATCGTTATTATAACCCGTGGTTATAACTTTTAAAAACAATACTTTACTTCAAAATAAAATATCGTTTCAAACCACATCTTTATCAAAATAAAGATTTATCATTTCCAAATCATTTCAATATTCCAAAATATCGTATCCTTTCAAACTTCTTTTCAAATCATTTCAATATATCAAAATATCATATCTTCCAAAACTTAAATTTCAAATCATCTCAATATCAAAATATCATATCTTTGATAGTTATACTTCGAAACCAAAAATCATTTTTATTTCAAAACTATACCCATTTCAAAACAATATCATTTCCATTTCAAACATATATTCACCTTTCAAATAGTCTATACTTTCAAAGTTATAATTCTTTTGAAACTAAAACATTTGAAATCATTATACTTTAAAAATCACAACATTTCGAAAACATATATTTGAAATCATCTTTTAATTCTACAAATTTACAAATTTTTTAAATTAAACCCAAATTCCAAATTTTTATTTTTATTTCAAACCATCATTTTCAACTCAAATTCAGTTTACTGACAAACCATTTCAAATCTTATAAATTTCAAATATAGGTTTAATTCACAAAATACAATATTCAATCTTTAGTATATTTCAAAGCTTAAATATCCCACATTTCATAAATTCAAAATCATATATATACATTTCAAAATATCAAAATATTATTCAAAACATCATTCATTTATATTTCATTTAAATACCATTTGAATCCATTCTTTTTATTAAATTTAAATACCATTTTAAACTCACATAAAAATCAAATTCTTCCATTTAAAACCATTTAAATGTCTCTTCGTTATCTTTAGCATTTTTAACATTTTATTTCCAAAATTATATCATTTTCCAAAGATTATTTTTCATTAAAATTTATTAAAACAACAAAATATAGTTTCCGTAGCACTTACAAAATGCTATGTAAAGTTATAGTTTAAAATAGTTCATTTAACAAAACGACAGCACTTAAATGCTGTAATATATTTCCATTAAAATTAAAATAAACTTAAATGTTAAGTTTAACCACTACAGCACTTACAAAGTGCTATAATAGCCTTTATTCCAAATTAACTCTTTAGTTCATTTAAACAACTACAGCAATTACAAAATGCTGTAATATCTTTTACATACATTTCAAAAATGCTGTCAAATAAAATTTAGAGCTTAATTACCATTTCACAAATTTAACTAAATTTCCAATTTTATTTAATTAACTTAAACCTTTAATTAAAACCAAATTTCACATTTCCTAGTCAAGTTATATTTTAAAAGATCACTTTTAAACATTCATTTATTTAACCACTTAAATTCATAGAAAAATCAATAATACTTTAATAAATCACTTAAATTCAAATTTAATCAAATTATCATATTTACCATTTCCAAATAAAATTTAATATCCATTTTATTTATATAACTTAAATATCATTTTTAACCAAAATTCCAAATTTCCACTTAAATTATATTTCAAAAATCCAGTTAAACCATTCATTAATTTCATTATTAACACATAGAAAAATCATAATTTCTTTAATTCAAAATATTTCAAAATCATTTTAAATCAAATTTCCTAAATTTATATTTTTAAAATACTTAAAAATATCCAAAACACTTTATAAAATAACCACGGGCCTGTATATAGTTTTCTAGCCTAGGTCAAGTGATACGGATATGTATCATTTCAATCCGCAGTTTAAAAAGAAAAATCTGGGTTCTATCATTTCAAACCCGCAATCCCAAGTTAAATAAAAACCATTCAGGCCTATCATTTCAGCCCATAACGATTTTTCCCTATTCTAAAGTCCGTTCGGGTATGTATCATTTCAACTCATAGTGATTCTAATCTACAGGGAACTTGCAGTGTGATAAACAGATATAAATAAAAGAATAGCATGAAATAACAGTAACATATGATATAATAAGTGTAATAACAGGTGTGAACATCATATGATAATAATATAAACATATATAACATGATGATATACATTACAGATTCAAATGGTGTCGGTTTATCAGTTATATAGGTACATATTGTCTGGTGAGAATAACTCACCTGTTAAAGCTGGAGATTAGCGATCAAACACACAGAATAGATTCCAGAAAGCACAACAAGCACTATATAGCATGACTTTTGATTTGAATGAATGGAGAGCCTAAGCTAATTGCCTTGAATACATGAGACAAAACAATGCAAATATACATGAATAAACACTTAACACAATTTTAAACAACACAAAAGATACATGCACAACAAGTCACCAAATCACTTGCACTTGCTTTCAACTCTCTTTGGGTTCGGCCTTAAGTGGAATACAGGTCTAAGTCAAGGGTTTGGATCAGGTTTGGGTCAGGTATGGCATCAAAACAAGTGGAGATGAAGGTGTAGTGGTGCTAACATGAAGCATACCAAAGACAATGCAAAAGAGGCAAGTTGTTTAACTTTTTGGCTCGGCTTAGGTCAATTGGAGCTCAGCCATAGGGGGTTTCAGATCTGGTCAGCGGTCATGTGGCAGCCAAAAGTGATGTAGATGATGGTGGTGGTGGCTAATGAGTGGCCAAAGGCAACTATGAAGGTAATAGTTGAGTATAGGCATGGCTAGCATTGTTTTGGTGAAGTTTGGCAAAGCTTTGTAATGTTTTTGTGGTGATGCTTCATGTGAAGGGTCATGGCCTGAATTTTTGGTCAGAGGAGGGGCTAATGGCTGCTGTAGATGGAGGAGGTGATGGTGGAGCTGATGGAGTGGGGAGGTGCCGAGTCTAGAAGGTGAAGAAAGCAATGCAAATAACATAAGAAATAAGAAGGAAAACATGGAAAAAGAAATAGAAATTTTACCAAAACTTATTCTCAAGTTGATGGCCGATTTTTTTGGAGTTGAGAAGCTTAAATTTTCATGAAAATGATGAGGAAAAAGATACGGCTGAATCAATGGAGTTAAGGCAGCAACAATGAAAAGGTAATGGTTGATAAAGAAAAGGTGAGAATACAAAGAGGCTTAAGCAAATAAAGAGTCACAAACCTTTCAAATTTCCACCATTTCTTTTTAAATTTTAAATACATGTAAAATATGTATAAATACAGATAAAACACGAAAATATAGTAAATAAACAAAAATAAATAAATAAATATTAATTAAATATAATTAAATTAAGAAAATAACAAAGAAAATGTAAATTAGGCTTGAAAATTTGAAAATAAATGAAATGAACTTTGGGAAAATTGTATGTACATGAAAAATATTTATAAATAAAGATAAAACATAATAAAAAAATGCATACATAAAAATGAATAAATAAATTTTAATTAAATATAATTTGAATGAAGAAAATAGCAGAAAATGGAAACTACCTTTAAAAATAGAAAATAAATTCAATGAGCTTTAAAAAAATTCAAACTTCACTTTATAAATATTTAAAAGACAAAATATACATAAAATAACATATTAACACATATTAAAATAAAATATGACAAAGAAAAATATAATTTATACAATTTAAAATAACAAAATTGCAAAATAAACAATTTATACTCAAAATTGAAATGTACATATCTTTTGCAGTTTAACTCCGTTTTCAACGAAACGAAAAGCAGTATTCATGTTATTAAATCTATTTTCATAATAAAATATAAAATTTATAATTTCAAATATTTAAAATTTAAATTTAAAAGTCAAAGTTTGACTATTTTAACCAAAATTCACTTTTTGGAAAATTATTCTATTCAGTCATATTTGGAATTCTAATCCATATCAAAATCAAAGTTTATATTTAAAATAACAAAATTTATTCTTTTTCATAAATAAAGCTTTTTAAATCTGGAAATATCAATTTAAAAATAATTGTAAAATACAGGGTTGTTACACTCTCCCCCACTCAAAGCTTTTCATCCCCGAAAAGGAACGAGGTACGGAAAAGCACAGAAAAAGATAGAATGAAATAGAATTAAGACAAGATGATAAGAAGATTGGAATTACACCTGATAACTATTGTTATAGGTAAGTTTAACAAGATGGAGGTGATCAAATAAAGAATATAAGCATGAAAAAGATCCTCTAGAGTCTGAATCTCCCTTTTCACTTGACCGACGGTCTATGAATGGAAAAACAGTGCTCAGGGTTAAAATGAGTACCAAAAATTTTCAAAGATTACAGAAAGATTTCTAAACAGACTGGTATAAGCAATAGCCTTCCCATTCTGTAACAAGACAAGAGAAATAAGGACAAACAAAAGATAGTTTGAAAAAAAACAAAATAAGATAATAGATTTGTAACCATAATGTTTTGAAATCATAACAATTTAGAGATGTTATCATTTGGAAATCATACTACTAAAAATCATAACACTTTGGAAATGTTATTTTTAAAAAAAACATAACACTTAGAAAATCATAACACATTTAAAAAAAATAAACTTCATTTAAACCATTTTAATTCAAGGTCAAATAATATTCATTTTAAAGTTGTAACATTTCTAAGTTCATTCAATTATAAAAATTTCCAAAACATTGTCATTTCAAAATAGCAGCACTTATAAAATGCTAAGTAGATATATTAATATTTCAAATCAGTTTAGTTCCAGAAATATTTATTTGGACATCATTTAACTTATGACTTATTAAAACAAACTTTTATGAATGGAATATCCAAATTAAACTATACTTCGTTTATTAAGTTAAAAGTTCACTATTTTAGTTAGCTCTTAATTTAGCACATAACCTAACACTTTATTTAAAATACCCATTTTACAAATAGATATTCCTTTAATAAGTTACACTTAAAATTCCATTTGAAAACCAAATTCTCAATTATTAATTTTTAGTGATGTTAAAATACATTTTAACTATTTAAATCATAATCATTCATTTTTCAAGATATATCTATTACATAAATAAAATATTTATATAGCAAATATAACAATCAAATTTCTTTACACATTTATTCATTTAGACATCAATTAAACTATGAATTCAAGTTAAATAAACTTTATTACAAAATGTCTAATTCAAATGTATTTTATTTTATCTATTCAAAGATACATTATTTATTATACAACATATTCATTTAGGAAATAACCTTTATTAAAATTCCTAGGTTAGACTTAAGGTTCCATAGTAAATCAAATTTGATTATTAAGTTATTTAAATAAAATCTCTTTAAATTCCCTTTTCACTATTTACCTCTGTTAATCTTTTATAACTAAAATTTAAGTGTATAACATTTATCATAACCACTCAAAAAAATCCTTTCTATATTGTATATTATCTAATTTCATATTCAACTTCTGTATAATTTAGGTAAGTTATATTGGAATGAAATTGTGTGTTATACAAGTAAAACTTTCCAATTCAATATCTCAAGTTTGAATCATTTATTCAAATTTTTTATTTTCTTCTTATAACTGAAATTATTCTTTAAGATAAAATGTAAGAATTAAATTTCCGATTCCCTTCAAACCATTAAGAGATAAATAAATATATGTATATAATATGTCAAATCAAATTTAAATCATATATCTATATATATTATAATCTAGTCATATTTAGAAATTCAAATCAATTAGATTTTCCAAAACAAAGCTGTAGCAAGACTACAGAACGGTCTCTTCACTTCGAAACTCGAAAATGAACGTCGATGATGCTGCAGTCATCACCGAAATTATTTTCCAGCGACAAAGAGATGAGCACTTAATTTTTAAACTTTAAAATCCTTTAGAGACAAATTTTTATTCAAAATACTTTAAATAATATCCTTTTAAAAATTTTAAACACAAGGTTTGAAACCATCGGAAATTAAATTCTTTAAATTTCTTGTTTTTAAATTCATTTCAGTTCCCAAATAAATTTATAAACAACTATTTATAAATTCATTTGTAGAACAATAAATGATAAATCAAGTATTATCATTTCAAATTATCAATTTAAATCAATTTATTAAGTTCCATAAAATTATATATCCAAATTTATTTCATTAACCAAATTTTAAAATAATATTGTGTCAGTTTGTTCTGTCAAAGTGTTTTAGAAATCCTATAGATAGCGTTGATCAGACGAATCGATCGGAAACCCAAATCAACATCAACAACCCAAACAACACAACATATAAAACAAAACATAGATTTACCAGTACAATTCAAAATGTTTGGAGATAGTTTAGAAACAAAAGACAAGATGGTTAAACAGAGTAGAGAGATGAGTAAGCTTAGATAAATCGCGGTCAACCTTAACTGGGTCAACCGTGACTTAATGGATAAGATCAAATGTGGATTTTCTAGGGTAAATCTACCTTCGAAAGAGATAGAGTTTGGAATAATAAAAGATATTAGCATCTAAACCAAGGATAAATATAAATCTCTAGTGAATCGATGCTGATTATAAAGGATTTTCACCCTTTTACAAGAAAATTAGAATATTGGCGAGACCGCCAATTCACTATAAAGATCATTGGAAGTGGAGTCATGAGATACTCCAGAATCAAAAGATGATGAATAGTGAGGGACACGAATGAATTTCGGAACCGCAGGGAACGTTCCAAAATTCAAAGGAAAACGAATCAAAAGGAAGAGATTCAAACTCGAACGAAAGTGATTCTGTAAATAAATTTACCATACATTCTAAGTTTTGCCTCAAATCCAAAGCTCTGATACCAACTGTAACGACTCGATATTTTCAACCATTCGCATCCATTATAAGTGTATAGGTAGACACTCATGCCGGAATTGAATTGCTCAAAATACCGCGTTGTAAATAAAATTTGGCAAATCTCAGAATATGCAGTAAATAAATATAATCACAGATCACAGACACAGAGTAAAATAATGCAGCGGAAGTAAAAGAAATAGTAGTTCATGAAGCTACTATATAAATATATCAGAGTACATAAGATACAATAGAAGAAATAGAGTACAACAGAAGTATAAATAAGATAACCAAGTACAAGCTGAACAGAGCAACATAACTGAAGTAGATAGAACAAGACTAGCAGATAATCTCCAGCGATTCAAATCTCCAGAAGGTGGAAATCCAAATCTGTGAATACTCAGGCTGACCCGAGCGTAAAGCAAAACACAAAACACTCGAGTCAGGACAATATATACTTATATAATATAAACCAACTCAAGTGAACTGTAATAAAGGTACAAGTAACTTAAAGAATGCTTGGGATCGCCCATTCTTTAAGGATCCGTTAAACTATTTACTATGTAGTAATATACGCTATATACAGTAGTGTCTAATTAGTAAAGTATAATCATATAGAAAATAGCGCTAAGGGGATGGAGAAACTTAACGCGGTCGGATCTTAAAATCATAATCGTAGTAAAGCTCGATACGGTAGGTGACACGGCACAACTAGGCAATGCCAGGGTAGATATACCAATTACGCATCTGGACTAGTGGTGACGCATAGCAGCCACCACCGCCCACCTCGAAAAACACTCCTAATCAAGGGTGGCCACCAAATCAATCACAAGTAATAGAATGGTATCGAAGAAGTGTGTCCGATCAGAGGTGCTACCTCATTGGTCCGTCAATCGCTCCTGTTTTAGCCACCTTATGCCAACTCACGGGAGTTGGGTCCACGTATATACCTTAGGATCATCGCCACCATCCTACTTCATTCTGGAATCTCCACCGCGTACACGGTTGACAAAGTGGTTTTCGGTATCGACAGAGAGTATGTCCATATCCGATCCCGGTCTCTTTGCCAACCAATCGTTATTATAACCCGTGGTTATAACTTTTAAAAACAATACTTTACTTCAAAATAAAATATCATTTCAAACCACATCTTTATCAAAATAAAGATTTATCATTTCCAAATCATTTCAATATTCCAAAATATCGTATCCTTTCAAACTTCTTTTCAAATCATTTCAATATATCAAAATATCATATCTTCCAAAACTTAAATTTCAAATCATCTCAATATCAAAATATCATATCTTTGATAGTTATACTTCGAAACCAAAAATCATTTTTATTTCAAAACTATACCCATTTCAAAACAATATCATTTCCATTTCAAACATATATTCACCTTTCAAATAGTCTATACTTTCAAAGTTATAATTCTTTTGAAACTAAAACATTTGAAATCATTATACTTTAAAAATCACAACATTTTGAAAACATATATTTGAAATCATCTTTTAATTCTACAAATTTACAAATTTATTAAATTAAACCCAAATTCCAAATTTTTATTTTTATTTCAAACCATCATTTTCAACTCAAATTCAGTTTACTAACAAACCATTTCAAATCTTATAAATTTCAAATATAGGTTTAATTCACAAAATACAATATTCAATCTTTAGTATATTTCAAAGCTTAAATATCCCATATTTCATAAATTCAAAATCATATATATACATTTCAAAATATCAAAATATTATTCAAAACATCATTCATTTATATTTCATTTAAATACCATTTGAATCCATTCTTTTTATTAAATTTAAATACCATTTTAAACTCACATAAAAATCAAATTCTTCCATTTAAAACCATTTAAATGTCTCTTCATTATCTTTAGCATTTTTAACATTTTATTTCCAAAATTATATCATTTTCCAAAGATTATTTTTCATTAAAATTTATTAAAACAACAAAATATAGTTTCCGTAGCACTTACAAAATGCTATGTAAAGTTATAGTTTAAAATAGTTCATTTAACAAAACGACAGCACTTAAATGCTGTAATATATTTCCATTAAAATTAAAATAAACTTAAATGTTAAGTTTAACCACTACAGCACTTACAAAGTGCTATAATAGCCTTTATTCCAAATTAACTCTTTAGTTCATTTAAACAACTACAGCAATTACAAAATGTTGTAATATCTTTTACATACATTTCAAAAATGCTGTCAAATCAAATTTAGAGCTTAATTACCATTTCACAAATTTAACTAAATTTCCAATTTTATTTAATTAACTTAAACCTTTAATTAAAACCAAATTTCACATTTCCTAGTCAAGTTATATTTTAAAAGATCACTTTTAAACATTCATTTATTTAACCACTTAAATTCATAGAAAAATCAATAATACTTTAATAAATCACTTAAATTCAAATTTAATCAAATTATCATATTTACCATTTCCAAATAAAATTTAATATCCATTTTATTTATATAACTTAAATATCATTTTTAACCAAAATTCCAAATTTCCACTTAAATTATATTTCAAAAATCCAGTTAAACCATTCATTAATTTCATTTTTAACACATAGAAAAATCATAATTTCTTTAATTCAAAATATTTCAAAATCATTTTAAATCAAATTTCCTAAATTTATATTTTTAAAATACTTAAAAATATCCAAAACACTTTATAAAATAACCATGGGCCTGTATATAGTTTTCTAGCCTAGGTCAAGTGATACGGATATGTATCATTTCAATCCGCAGTTTAAAAAGAAAAATCTGGGTTCTATCATTTCAAACCCGCAATCCCAAGTTAAATAAAAACCATTCAGGCCTATCATTTCAGCCCATAACGATTTTTCCCTATTCTAAAGTCCGTTCGGGTATGTATCATTTCAACTCATAGTGATTCTAATCTACAGGGAACTTGCAGTGTGATAAACAGATATAAATAACAGAATAGCATGAAATAACAGTAACATATGATATAATAAGTGTAATAACAGGTGTGAACATCATATGATAATAATATAAACATATATAACATGATGATATATATTACAGATTCAAATGGTGTCGGTTTATCAGTTATATAGGTACATATTGTCTGGTGAGAATAACTCACCTGTTAAAGCTGGAGATTAGCGATCAAACACACAGAATAGATTCCAGAAAGCACAACAAGCATGATATAGCATGACTTTTGATTTGAATGAATGGAGAGCCTAAGCTAATTGCCTTGAATACATGAGACAAAACAATGCAAATATACATGAATAAACACTTAACACAATTTTAAACAACACAAAAGATACATGCACAACAAGTCACCAAATCACTTGCACTTGCTTCCAACTCTCTTTGGGTTCGGCCTTAAGTGGAATACAGGTCTAAGTCAAGGGTTCGGATCAGGTTTGGGTCAGGTATGGCATCAAAACAAGTGGAGATGAAGGTGTAGTGGTGCTAACATGAAGTATACCAAAGACAATGCAAAAGAGGCAAGTTGTTTAACTTTTTGGCTCGGCTTAGGTCAATTGGAGCTCAGCCATAGGGGGTTTCAGATCTGGTTAGCGGTCATGTGGCAGCCAAAAGTGATGTAGATGATGTTGGTGGTGGCTAATGAGTGGCCAAAGGCAACTATGAAGGTAATAGTTGAGTATAGGCATGGCTAGCATTGTTTTGGTGAAGTTTGGCAAAGCTTTGTAATGTTTTTGTGGTGATGCTTCATGTGAAGGGTCATGGCCTGAATTTTTGGTCAGAGGAGGGGCTAATGGCTGCTGTAGATGGAGGAGGTGATGGTGGAGCTGATGGAGTGGAGAGGTGCCGAGCCTAGAAGGTGAAGAAAGCAATGCAAATAACATAAGAAATAAGAAGGAAAACATGGAAAAAGAAATAGAAATTTTACCAAAACTTTTTCTCAAGTTGATGGCCGATTTTTTTGGAGTTGAGAAGCTTAAATTTTCGTGAAAATGATGAGGACGGCTGAAGCAATGGAGTTAAGGCAGCAACAATGAAAATGTAATGGTTGATAAAGAAAAGGTGAGAATACAAAGAGGCTTAAGCAAATAAAGAGTCACAAACCTTTCAAATTTCCACCATTTCTTTTTAAATTTTAAATACATGTAAAATATGTATAAATAAAGATAAAACACGAAAATATAGTAAATAAACAAAAATAAATAAATAAATATTAATTAAATATAATTAAATTAAGAAAATAACAAAGAAAATGTAAATTAGGCTTGAAAATTTGAAAATAAATGAAATGAACTTTGGGAAAATTGTATGTACATGAAAAATATTTATAAATAAAGATAAAACATAATAAAAAAAATGCATACATAAAAATGAATAAATAAATTTTAATTAAATATAATTTAAATGAAGAAAATAGCAGAAAAATGGAAACTACCTTTAAAAATAGAAAATAAATTCAATGAGCTTTGGAAAAATTCAAACTTCACTTTATAAATATTTAAAAGACAAAATATACATAAAATAACATATTAACACATATTAAAATAAAATATGACAAAGAAAAATATAATTTATACAATTTAAAATAACAAAATTGCAAAATAAACAATTTATACTCAAAATTGAAATGTACATATCTTTTGCTGTTTAACTCCGTTTTCAACGAAACGAAAAGCAGTATTCATGTTATTAAATCTATTTTCATAATAAAAGATAAAATTTATAATTTCAAATATTTAAAATTTAAATTTAAAAGTCAAAGTTTGACTATTTTAACCAAAATTCACTTTTTGGAAAATTATTCTATTCAGTCATATTTGGAATTCTAATCCATATCAAAATCAAAGTTTATATTTAAAATAACAAAATTTATTCTTTTTCATAAATAAAGCTTTTTAAATCTGGAAATATCAATTTAAAAATAATTGTAAAATACAGGGTTGTTACAAAACCGGTTTCATCGGATCCGTGATAGTGAATTATTATAGGATTTCAAGTTTCATAGCGATTGGACTTATGCGTTTGATCATGCGGGCTTGAAACGCGTAGAAATTAATTAAAGGAATTTATGTAATATAATCTGATTTTAAATGATAACTTCTTTATACAATAGAATTTGGATTTGAAATTAGTTCGATTGAATTTAAAAATATCAAAAACATATATTTTGATATATGGGATGACCTACATTCGTTTCGGGAACGAAACAGGCTTTCCGGGTCGTTGTTATTATTTCGACCCAAATTGATCCATCCATCCATTTCTATTTCAGCTTTGCCTATTTATAGGTTGTTAAAAACCCTAGCAGCCTTTTATTTTATGTTATCTGTACATACATTTTTGTCTCATCTCCTCCTTTCCAATGGCAGACAACCTAAACCCTAATTCAAATTCCAAATCAAACTCAAGAAATCCAAACTATCCAAACCATAGCAAATTATATATCGTTGGGAAGCTCTCGACGAACGTAATCTATTACTGCAATTCGATTTTTGATCGAAGTCTTCGTTTGTCCAGAAATCAACGATCTATTCTCAATCGTCCATTCTAGGGTTTCATATTCAATGGCGGATCGTCAACCATTCAACGATCGGATGTTGCTGCAGCATAGAGGACAATTAGTGGAGCAGATCCATGCAGTTAGTTGTTGAGATAGCCATCGCAATTCGCTAGAAATCGAGGCTTACGGTGGTGACAGTGGATCATGATTGGGGACGGCTGATGGTCGCGCGCGTGGGCCACAGGTGTGCCCTGGCATGGGCATGGCGGCGCTGGAGTCAGATCATGGTGGAGCAGCTTGGATCGGCGACGGTAGGCTAATGTTTGTGGCGATTATTGGGTTCAGGCTGCGTGTTACGGTCGTGTGTGATTAGGGTTGGAACGATGGTGAGAAATTTACATTTATGCCCTTTGTTTAAATATTATTTAATTTTAAATTTTCTTTAAATGATCTAACTCAAATAATTTTTGCATGCGAACTCAGATTTGGATGCGGTTTCCTCAATTGTGATCGTATCCAAGTTTCGAACAACATGGAACTGGTTTGGTAGGATTCTAAGACTGTTCAAATTTTGAGCTTTATTTTGATTTTAAATCGATTAGAAATCTAAGGTGAGTGATTTAACCCACTCACGCTATACTAAACTTTCTTATGTTAGTTAAATTTAATTTATGAAGTGATAAGAAATTTATTGATTGTTGTTTGGTATTTTAAATTGCCATTTAAATTTAATTTGAATTTATATTGAATTAAATTGCCATTTAGTTAATATTGGGATTGAATTGCTAGTTAAATACTTAATAATGATAACCAGTTAATTGTTGTGATTTATTTGTTGATTTGAATGATGATTGTGATGGATGCTTAATTGTTGACATTTTGGATGATATGATGTTAGGTTTATTTTATATGTTGTTATCACACTGCAAGTTCCCTTAGTTATTGTTAAGATTCACTATAGGTTGAAATGATACAGACCCGAACGATCTTATAGCCCAGGGAAAAATTGCTATGGGTTGAAATGATAAACCCGGGTGATTTTATTGGTTTGAAAATTTGTGATTTGGTATACGGGTTGAAATGATATATATCCGGAAATTTAAATTTACTGCGGGTTGAAATGATATATATCCATAACACTTGACCATAGGGTAGAAAATTATATATGGACACCGTTGGTCGATTTTAAATTATTTTCTAAATAGTAAAGTATGTTTGATTTATAAATTTTATTTTTAAAATTTTATTTAATGATTTTATTTAAAATTTATATTTGGAAAATAATTTAGTTCATATGTTTTAAAGTTTCAAATTATAAGTTAATATATGGTTTAAAAATGTAATTTTAAGATTTTAAACTTATAAATTTATTTAGTTTTTAATATATATTTCAAATAGTTTAAAATTTTAATTTAGTAAAATATTTAATATAGTTCTAAAAGATTTATTTCAAATTTATTTTTTAGGAAAGTTGGTCGGCCTTATAGTGGGCCGTGCCACTGTATAAATAATGGAAAACCATGTGTTCTGCATATACACAGAACAACTAAAAGGCAAAAAGGCCCAAAAAACAAATATAAAAAGCACAGGAGCTAAACAAAGGTGCCTAAACTACTATAACAACATGACTATGCTCCCACAAAAGAGGAAGAACAGCCACGGCCAACATCCGACGATGGACCAGTTACATGTGAAAAACCTGAGTAGAGTAGCTAGACATGGATCATAACCCTCTGAATCAGGAGAGTAAATAAATTTCTTATCCTATGTGACATCATAAAAATTGCTTTTGTTCTCCTCACCAATCTTGCCAACCCTTATAAGGCACAAACCATCTCCCTCAATGTGGTAGATAAGAAAACAACTCTCGCCCCTAATATCACTGATAATGCATAAAAAGTGTCGGTCTCAGGCGAATATCCCATACCAGAGGAGCATAAACCCAAGCACGTTCGTCAGAATTCCAGGATATTGCATCAAACGTAGTAGTAGAAGGAACCACATCCAATGCCGATGGTGGTAAACTAACAGATGGAGCTACACAAACTGGAGAAACAATAGGAGGATCAACAATGGGAGCAACAACAATGGGTTCATCAGAAGCATCAACTAAGGGAGCTACAGGAGCAACCTTCGGAACCCACTTTTGGACAGGAGGACGAGGAAGAGGAATCCGGTCATCTAGGGGAACAAAGTCTACAACTGCCGATCTAGAACATGCATCGAAAGATGCTCAAAAGACAGACAAGGCGTGCATAGCTCAGTTTTCCAACTATAGCAAACTCTGACCGCAGCAAACTGGCTCTTATCTAGTCTGACCTTTAAAACCGAAGGTAAAGGTTTGTCAGGAGTAATCTCTATCAGAGCTTTGTCATAGACTATTTTTTTTCTAGCCACAGTGTTTGCGTCATAACGTATCACGTTACCAACTAGACCAACTAGCTAGTCAATCCCGATAAGTGGCCAAAGAACAGATAGAATGTGAGAAAAGTGGGCCCAGATAGGAATAGATAAAACTTGGTCTTTTGCCCGATCCACAGAAGGACTCCAAGTAGTGATAATGAATGGTTTCCTATCTATAAGAATTGGGTCGGCTTCCAGAATACGATGACTTTCATCACTACGCAAGAATTAAAAACAGAACATTTCATTATCAAAGTGTACACTCAAACCCCCCATGCTTCCAAACCTGGTTGCACCTCACCTTAACTAAGTGATAGAGAGGATTGAAGTCGAGAAAAAAACCCACCAAGTGCTCTTTCCAATAATCCACACCGGCCTCAATCACATCCTTCGGTGGGATCATCACACCCTCAATCTCAACTATATCAAAACGACGAGGAGAATGCTTACCGGCATTATTTGGCAATTTGGTAAACAATGATGACCACTTAGGAGCAGGCCACGGTGGAGGAGGATCCAATGGACCAGCGAGCGTTACAGCAGACATAGGAATGCTGTATACGGCATTGCTACAAGCACCTGGAGTGTAACCCTTTGATAACCCATTTTCAGCATTATTGAACACAATAGCTTCATCCACAGACACATGGTCATCGTTTACCGCATCACCAACAACCGCAAGCGCTAGATCAAGATCAATTTGCCCAATCTCGGCATCACCCATTACAGATCCAAAATTCAACCCAATGGTAGTTTAGTCCAAGATTTATTACCTTCAATTGATAATGACGAAGCTAACGGATTCGAACCAAGATGACTGACAGGCATTTCAGGACCAGCACAACGTGGGGAGCTTAATTCGTTTAGAAGCTTTGATATCGGGTTGCCACGAGCTACTATCATGACAAGTATGCAAACAGATTTCTGAGCGGAGATGCAAACTACGACAGTAGATGGGGCCTCAAAATCACCAACCGAAGCAATCGAGAGAGCAGATCCGCCATCCAGATCAATGGAGGAGGCGGACAAAGCAAGCTTCTGCTTCGACATAGAAAAGAGATGATGCAGACAAAAGTGCGGAAGCAAAACTCGGACAAGGGAGGAAAAGAAGATCAGAGGCCGAAGAAAACGCAGATGAAAACAGTCGCCATTCGAATTAAATCGCCAGTCGCTATTGAATCAAATTATTAATTTTAAATTTAATTTAATATAATAAATATAGTTTAATTTAATATAATTTAAATTTAATTTATATAATAAAGTTTTAATTTAATATAATAACTATAGTTTTGATTTAAGATAATAAATATAGACTTTTATAATAAATTTAATAGATAAAAGGTTTTTGTAAAAGGTTTTGGATCTTTAAAAGTTTTGTAAGTGATTTTATAACGGATTTTATAAAAAGGATTTTTTAAAAGATTTTTATAAAGGATTTTAAAATTGTTTTATAAAGGAATTATAAGGGTTTTTGAAGGGGAAGATTGTAAACTGTGTTGGAAATTATAAATAGCTTTATAAATGGTTTTAAAGCATGTAAATAGTTTATAAATGGTTTAACAAAGATTTATAAATTATTTTCGAATTGATTGAAAGAAAATCTTCCTCGGCATTTAGGAATATATATTTATACTTTTGGAATAAGTATATGGATATCTTGGTATGAAAGTATAAACTGTTTTCTAGATTTATTATTTGAAATGTTTATAAAATGACCATGGTGTGAAATAAGCATTTGGTTGTTAAAGAGACCGGGGTCAGATATTCTCATACTCTCTGCCAATTCTGAAGTCACTTTAACAACTGTGCACATGGTGTAGAATCTAGAGTGAAGTAGTATAGTTTGGCGAATGCTATTGGAATGAAGTAAGAGAATGATGACGGATAGCCTTGACTTTCGGGTCATAATTAAAATGACTAAAACAGAAGCTATATCGGGCCAAGTGAGGTCGCTCTTCCGATCGGGCACATTTCTTCGATACCATATCTGTTACTTTGTAATTGATTGGTGGCCACCCTCGATTTTGATTTTGGGAGTGTGTCTCGAGGTGGGCGGTAGTAGCTGCTATGCATTACCGCCAGTTCGGGAGTGTAAAACGGTAGAATCCTACCCTGGGCATTGCCTCGCGTGCCTTGTCATATTTATTCCAATCAATCCCATTACGGCTTAGGTTTGTATCTGTATACTCTACGGTATTTATATAAAAATATGTTAAGGGGGATATGGGTAACGACTTAACGCTATTTTAATACTTTACTTTACTGCAGACATATTATAATAGCAAATTGTATTATATATGTAGATAGTTTAACGAATCCTTAGGTGATGGAATCCCGAACATCTCTTAAGTTATTACACGCACGTTAGACACTGAATAGGAGATGTAAAATCCCGTAAACATCTCTGAAGCTGTTACACTCATATTACTTATTTTGGTTTAACTTACATAAGATCTATTAGTTCTGACTCAAGTATTTTGTCTTTTCATTACGCTCGGGTCAGTCTGAGCTTTTCAGTGTATTGAAGACCATTTTATTTGGAGGATGAAGACGGAGATTAGTCTACTATTTATTATTATTATTCCACTGTACCATATTGTTCCGCTGCATTATTTATTATTCTTGTTGTATGTATAACTCTGATATAAAAGTGTAGTCAAATGTTATTTGTAAAATAGCTTCATTAACTGTTTATTTGATTATTATATTTTATCATTCCGCTGTGAGATTATGTATTTTGTTTTTCCTTCTTTTCTCTTATTTTCTTATTTACCCCATTAACAATCCACCCTTTTGAATGGTTTGAGTTGACATGTGTGGTTTATTGTCGATTTAAAACGTCCAAAAAGGTGGATTGTTACAAATAGAATGGGTTGAAAAAACTATGTTCTTCATATGATCGAATCAGGCCTCGGGACAAGGTCCATTGCATTCGAAATAGGTTTATAACGCATAGAAAGCTAGGCGGAACACCTCTTTTGGAGTTCAAGATTTTCGGACGTTTTATAGCTTGATAATTTAGATATATATATATATAGTATAATATATATTGGCCCTTACCTTTCAAACCAGCGCATACCCATGTATGTTCGCCCATACTTCCCTCACATTCTACCATACACTATTTTCTCTTTATATAACTGAATGCGTATCAGAAGAAAGACAAAAAACAAATTTCAAAATTTTTAAAACTCAATTAATAGCCTAATCGAACGGCAATGGATCATCGAAGCCATTCCACATCGTTTTAGGTGAAGTCCTCAACTGTGAACTTGGTTGCGAGGAGGAGGTGGAGCCAATTGACGATTGGATTAGACTGGGTCATGGTGAGGCGGGGGAATTTTGAGATGATCGGCGACAACAATTTTTTTCCCCAGTGTACCAGGTGGCGAGCTAAGAGGAGAGGCCGGCGGCATTCGAAAGGAGGAGGTCAGAGCCTCATTCTAGCAAGGTAAGCCACTCCCTGGTGCAATGTAGAGGTGGCGTGTAACGACCACGACTTTCTCTCCACAGAAAGTCGCATCGTTAATAAGAAAGAAAGGGGTAGAAAATAGAAAAGAAGAGAAGAAAGAAAGAAACAACAACAACGATCTCACAGCGGAACGAATAAATTATATTAATAACATATACTATTACATAGTATACAACACTTTACAGAGTTACACAGCATATACATCACTTACTAGACAGTTATAACATCTGTCTAGACATTACAACTCAATACACTACAGAGATACAGACACAGCGGAACTACTATATATATCTACAACGCTGAAGCCTCCTGCTCCATTGCTCCTCCACAATTCGTCAAAGCTAAACCTGAATCCCTTGGCTACTCGTAAAAATTTGAGTACCCAAGAGTTTATAAAATAGAAATAAACAACTTGGGTCAGACATGGGTCTGGTGTGAGTAACAGGTTAAACTTGCTTAACTTCAAAACCTTTAGAAAGAAAAGGTATCACGTAAGACTCCCCACAAATAAACATGGGTAAGTTTTTACCTTACGCTAACCAAAACATTTGATAGGAAATCCAGTTATATTATAATAGGGTCTAGGGTTTTCAAATAAATATAGAAATAGCTGAAATGCTTACATCTCACATTCCAACATAGTTGGGCACAACTAATACGTACGGCACTTATTGGAGTTTGGATTCCATACAATGGCAGGGCTACTGGGGTACCGCCCGTCACAGTACGTGGCCTAGATCACCGTACCGAGGAGTACGCTCGCTCCCCTGCAACACAAAGCCGGAACCATCCCTTACTGGATAATTCCGAACAAGATAATCCCGTAGTTGGCGCGACCAACCACACACTAAGCCGAATAAAAGAAAAGGGACCTCTAGACAGGGATCTATCTTGCTCTCAGTGGGTGCTACCCACGAAGCCTTGCTGCACCTCCCCTGTTTTAGCCATTCCCGGTTGATGAGGCTTGAGGCTACGATTACCTTTAATCAGAACATATCACTTAGAATGCTCATCGTCCGCCTGACGATGTGCTGAAAGCATTCAATCCATACAAGTTCGTTCCGGGTTCGAACGAAACCGAAGGCATTATCTCGTTACACTCGTTTTGGAATCACCCTCAGAGTTAACGACAATAACCCTTGCACTCTGAATCTTCATCTTTACTTGAGATTCACGACCTATCGTTAATTTGGATCGATGTGGTATTCGGGTCTCCAGACCTGGAAATCCGGTATACGGAAACCCGATCCCGGTCTCATCGAAATCCAAAGCGTATCTTTTAAGGCCAAGTTGTTTTAAAGTTAAAACAATTCAACTCTTATCTATATACACAAAGATAGATAATTCAATAGATAATCTACATTATCATCCCAAACAGATAATTCACATTATCATTATAATTCAACCAAACATCCATATCATATATCAATCATATCTTATCAGAGATATCAAACAATGAAATACATTCAATCTCATTCATCCATCCTTAAGCAATGATTTATATCATCTAATTAATTTAAAGTGAATTAAACTAATTACTTCATTCTATAAATCCTGCTTACTTAATTATTAATTAAACCAATTAATTAATCATTACTCTAAGTATCCATCTAAATAAATCATTCCTGATTAATTACCTTTTAATTACTTTAAGTAATTAATACTTAATTAATTTCACAAATTAATTATCTTAAACCATTCAGTAATTAATCTTTAATTACTTCATTAATTAATTAACTATATTTAATTACATTAATCCTTAATTAATTACAATTAATTAATTACTTTAATCACTAATTATTTATTAATTAATCTTAATTAACCAATCCTTAATTACATCATTAATTAATTAATTAATGATCCTTAATCACATTATATCATAAATTACTTTATTTAAATTAATTACATTAAGTAATTAATCTTAATTAAACCACAATTATTAATCACTATTGATTAATCACATTCAGTAATTAACTACCCTTAATTACTCCATTAATTACATAAGTAATTATCTATTAATTACTTTCCTAAGTAATTATACTTCATTAAATTACATTAAGTAATTATACTTTACAAATCATTAAGTGATTAAATTAAATTAATTAAACTTAATTAATTACTTAACTAATCAAATTAAACTTAATTAATTACATTAAGTAACTAATTTATTTATTACTTCCATTAAGTAATTATATTATCAATTTCACAAATTATTAATCTTAATTAACTAATCTATTTAATTATCACAATTAATCACATAAATTAATTACTTATTTAACCCAAGTCAATGATCTACATTAACTATTCTTTAATTATTTTTCTTAATAATTAAACTTTAATTAACCATTATTGATTATAATTTAATTAATTCCAATTACCAATAAATTAATCTTTCATTACTTAATTAATTAAGTACCTAACAATAACTTAATTAATCCTTAATTACTTAAATAATTTATTCCTAATTATTAATTAAAAATCTTAACTTATCAATTAATGATTCTTGATTTCAAATTAATTACCTTTTAATTAATTTAATTAAATCTTAATTAATCAATTTAACCCTTAATTACTAATTTATAAATCCAAATCATAAATTAATTACATTGATTAATTATCTTTTAACTACCTTAATAATTTATTTAATTAGAAATCATTAAGTTCTAAATAACTTTAAGATAAACCTTAATCTCATTAATGATCAAATTATCATTAGCAAAACATTTTAACAACAATTTGTTTTAATTATACTTTCCATTTCATTTTAAATTTAAGAATTTAAAATGAAAATAATTTAAACTTTAACAATGTTTAAAACAATTCAAAAACCTTTTAAATTACATGATAAAGAAAATACTAATCTTATAAAAGAAATTTAAAATAGTTTTAAACCAAATTCATTTTTAAATTCAGATTTAAACTTAAATTTAAAAATCCTGTTCAAAATTTTATTCTCAGATTTTTAAAAACCATTTTATAAAATATTTTTAACATTTTTAAAGTTGTTAAAACCTTTCATTTTATAAAACTTAATTTAATTTTTAAAAACTAGATTACAAATTCAGTTTTGAATTCATATTCTAAATTCTGTTTTAAAACTTACTTTCAAATTTAAAATCAAATTTAAATTTGAAATAGACAGATTTTCAGAGAAACCTGTAACAACATTTCTACCCGAGCTCCCACTAAATTGCTTCGAGACAAAACTCTATTTACCCGAGCAAAAACTAAATTGACTCGAGAAATTCCCGAGTTCCCAAATTTCCAAAACCCAACTTCATCAGCGAATTTGTGCACCGTGCATATGCACCTTCATCACAGCCAACTCCGACCATCTGCGATGCTTCCTTCAAGTCGACGACCAGCCTCACACATGATTCCGACCATCAGAACATTAACTCCAACTCGAAATCGAATTCGAGACTCCATTCCCAAACCTGGAAACCATAGTGCACACCCAAACCCAAACCTGTCAACGACGAGTTCTCCTTCCTCCGACCATCGTTTGAGATGAAATCTTGACCACAATCTCGTCATGGCCTCAACAACACTTCCCCAAATCTGCTTCACACTCGAACAACTCTAGAGGCAATGATGATCGATTTCCTAATTTGTTTAAAACTAGGGTTACAGAACATTTTTAATCACTGTTGTCTCTATATCAATCTGATCACCTTATAACCAATTTTCCTTGATTCCCTTATCACCCATCTTCCATCATACAAAAACATGACCCCCAAATCCACTTGAATCAACCGAGACATTCCAAAACCCAATTTTGGGTCAAAACAGTAATGCACAGTCCAACCAATCTTAGAATTTATGATTTTACTCTTAAAAATCATGAATTGATCTAAGGTTTTAATTTGTAAACCTGAATTGCTACAACAAGTTTGAATTTTAACAATGACTTGAGTTCCCCCTTTATACTTGATTTCCAGAGCAAATTCAGTTTCTATTTAAGTTAAGATATTTTTAGAATTAAGTTTATATCTAAACAAACAATATTTGTTTAAATCCTAAGTCTTAAAAATTAATAGATAAAGAAAAATGAATTCAAATAGGAAACTGGGTTGAAGATTTTAGATCAGGGATGTTATACAGGCAATTCAAATTCAACAAATATCACACATCACAAATGCACAGGAGTCTTCAACAAATATACAAATACAACTTATTTAAAACATGATTCAACAACCAGATTTACCTTAAATTTTTTTTTTAAAAGAACTGTTACTCACCTAGACAATAATGAACAGAACACTTATAACAGCATGCACACAAATAAAAATCCACATCAGACATTCATTTATGTAATAAACCTTTATATCCAACCATACTAGCATGCAACTAATTATATTTTAAAATTTAAAGTTACTCACTTGATTTAAAACAGAGATAGAGCCTTTGATGATTTCTCTGAAAACAGCCTTGAACCCTTAGGGATTTAGTTGCTGGAAATATCTTTTGAAAACTTTTAAAACTTGAACTTGAATTGTTGAAGAATGCATGCTACTGGAATCCTTAAGTTGTTGAGATGGTTTAATGATATGATTTCCAGGTTGCTTGATTATCTCAGGTTGGAAGAAGAAAGTGCTCAGGCTTAAAGAAATGCAGGCTTTTGATTTGGTTTTAGAGATATGGTTTCAGGTATTTGAAATTTGAGTTTGAGCTTTTTAAATGATTTCAGTTTTGGGAATAATTGATTTACAGATTTGAATTGTTAGAGGAGGTTTGATTCTGGTTTGAGAAATTTTGTTTAGACATGAATTTCAGTTTTTGGTTTGAAGAAGATTTCGGTTGTACATTTTCTGGTTTTGTTTTTGTCTTGTTTAGAAATGAGATTAGAAAAGAAAAAGAAAATGGAGATGTAGGCTTTTATAAACTTAATTTATGGTTTATTAAAAATCAAAGAAAAATGATAATAAAATGACACTTGTCACATACATTGCTTAATTACCTTACACATGTATTTTACATGTGTTAAAAATTTAACACTTGTCCTTAATCATTTTCATATTATTTTTAAAAAGAGTTTAAAAGCTTTTATATTTATTTCTTAATTAATAAACACATTTCTTAATTATAATGCTTTTCTATATTATACATAAATGAAACCTTTGAAAGAAAAATAAAATGAAAACCCATTTATATTCTAAAAATCATATACAATGTATTTCATTCATTTTTAAGTGTAAAAATATCTTTTGTATTTATTTACTATTAAATAAATACTTTCTAAATTTATATACAAAATCTCTTTAAGGAAGACAAAAATAAAACAAAAGCCTTATTTTAAATAAAAGTCTTGTTCGTATATTCTTATACCCAAATATATTAAAATAATTATCTTTTAAAGATTCAAATTCAATTTTTACCTTTAAAAATCAAATTTATAAAATAACATAATTTAAACAATTATTCTTATTACAAATCAATCTATACCATAATTAAAACATCTTATTATTATATTATTTGGTTATTTATATTAATATTATCAATTTAAATAATTTAAATTTAGAGATTATCACATTTTAAATTCCTCGAAATCCCGGGATATCACATTCCTTCCCCCTTAAAAGAATTTCGTCCTCGAAATTTAAAACAAAAGATAATCCAAATTTTTATTTTATTTCAATCCATTTTAAAACAATTCAAGCATACTTATCAGCCATACACTATCAAACAAACAACCATTCATCCAAACAAACAATTTTATCTAAACAAACAATTTTATCCGAACAAACAACTCTAGCTATCCGGACATAGATCCGGATAAACTACCTAAAATTATCCCGAGTTTCCCCGATACAGATACTGGGTTACTCGCTCTATTAAATCCAAACTGGTAATTCAATACCGAAGCCAAAACACATATCCTCACAAAAACTCAGAAAGATCCAATATACTCGGAGCTATCTTCCTAGTCTTACCCAAACTCAATTGCTTCCTTTACCGAAGAAATAACAACGAAGTCTCCAACTTCGAATTCCAAAATTCTCCATCTCTAATCCACAGAACTCTTCTGATGATTCTGGGCTGCCTTCATCCTTCCTGATCAGCTCAACCATCACTGATGCTTCTCGAAATAAATCGGACCACAAACAATCCAACAAACGGATCCTCTCAAGATTTACGGAAATCCAGAACTCACTCTCTACTCCTCAATCATCAGTAGATTCCAAATACTTCTTTTATCAAGACAAAACAAATTCTCTCACCAATCTGACCTTCAAATCTTGAAAAGCTTCCTGTAGGAACCCTTTAATCCAAACACTGCAACTTCCGGTTGCTTCTACTCTAGAACAACTACTACCAAGCTTTCGCTGCTCAACTCTGACCTAGATGTCGTCTATGAACTCGAACACAAACTAGATCAACACTTCCCATAAAATCTCTGTCAACTCTATAACTCCTACATCTTCTAGAGATGCCTCAAACTCAAGCAAAAGATTTCCCAAGAGAACACTCAAACTATCGCAAGTCACTTTTGCGATCCTATCCAGTCCAATATCCAAAGATTACTGTTCTTTCTTAATCCATCAGAACAGTCTAGTGCTTGACCAATCCATTTGAAAAATGAATTTACTCCGCAGCTTCTGAACTCCACTTTACGAACTGCTAAGCCAAAAGATCTTCCAGCAGGAACACAGAACACTCGAGCTGCACCGCTAACACGGATGACAAAGACTCTTTAATCCAAAGTTCTTCGAGAAACTCGATCCTCAAACCAAACACAAACATCCTGCTGAACTCAGCCACAACACCGAAGCAGACACACTTCCTTAAACTTGTTCCAAAGAAAAAATCTTCAGAAACATCCATAGTCACTGCGTTTCATCACACAGCTACAATTTCCTGAGGTATCAAGATACCATCACTTGCTTCTGCTCATCCAATAGATCTACTCTATTCATCCAACTTCAAAGATAAACTCTAAACCATAACTGGTTTCCTTCAGAGATCGGTGAAATCTTTACACCACAACAAAGTTTACTCGAGACGGTATTGGTCTACAGTCTCGACAGATACACTTCCAATCTCAACACTCAGACTCCTAATCCTAGATGATAAATTATTATCATCTCAACCAATCATTACAAATACCATATACATTTAAAATGATACTTTTTTTATATAGAAATTATATCTGGATAAAATTATTTCATCTACCTTTTTAAAACAATATTGTGTCCGTTGGCCTGGTCCAAGTGTTTAGAGATCCCTATCAATAACGTTAGCTACTCGTATTGACCAGAATCCATATACCACCCAACCGATCAATTAACACAATATAAAATCATTTTATATAACTAACAAATACGCGCTCTCGTATATATATATACACTCAAACAGGTTGCTACAGATCCTATCTCTAATGAACAACCCTTCCGAACCTAGGTATTCACTCAACCTAGTGCTCTGATACCACTGTAACGACCACGACTTTCTCTCCACAGAAAGTCGCATCGTTAATAAGAAAGAAAGGGGTAGAAAATAGAAAAGAAGAGAAGAAAGAAAGAAACAACAACAACGATCTCACAGCGGAACGAATAAATTATATTAATAACATATACTATTACATAGTATACAACACTTTACAGAGTTACACAGCATATACATCACTTACTAGACAGTTATAACATCTGTCTAGACATTACAACTCAATACACTACAGAGATACAGACACAGCGGAACTACTATATATATCTACAACGCTGAAGCCTCCTGCTCCATTGCTCCTCCACAATTCGTCAAAGCTAAACCTGAATCCCTTGGCTACTCGTAAAAATTTGAGTACCCAAGAGTTTATAAAATAGAAATAAACAACTTGGGTCAGACATGGGTCTGGTGTGAGTAACAGGTTAAACTTGCTTAACTTCAAAACCTTTAGAAAGAAAAGGTATCACGTAAGACTCCCCACAAATAAACATGGGTAAGTTTTTACCTTACGCTAACCAAAACATTTGATAGGAAATCCAGTTATATTATAATAGGGTCTAGGGTTTTCAAATAAATATAGAAATAGCTGAAATGCTTACATCTCACATTCCAACATAGTTGGGCACAACTAATACGTACGGCACTTATTGGAGTTTGGATTCCATACAATGGCAGGGCTACTGGGGTACCGCCCGTCACAGTACGTGGCCTAGATCACCGTACCGAGGAGTACGCCCGCTCCCCTGCAACACAAAGCCGGAACCATCCCTTACTGGATAATTCCGAACAAGATAATCCCGTAGTTGGCGCGACCAACCACACACTAAGCCGAATAAAAGAAAAGGGACCTCTAGACAGGGATCTATCTTGCTCTCAGTGGGTGCTACCCACGAAGCCTTGCTGCACCTCCCCTGTTTTAGCCATTCCCGGTTGATGAGGCTTGAGGCTACGATTACCTTTAATCAGAACATATCACTTAGAATGCTCATCGTCCGCCTGACGATGTGCTGAAAGCATTCAATCCATACAAGTTCGTTCCGGGTTCGAACGAAACCGAAGGCATTATCTCGTTACACTCGTTTTGGAATCACCCTCAGAGTTAACGACAATAACCCTTGCACTCTGAATCTTCATCTTTACTTGAGATTCACGACCTATCGTTAATTTGGATCGATGTGGTATTCGGGTCTCCAGACCTGGAAATCCGGTATACGGAAACCCGATCCCGGTCTCATCGAAATCCAAAGCGTATCTTTTAAGGCCAAGTTGTTTTAAAGTTAAAACAATTCAACTCTTATCTATATACACAAAGATAGATAATTCAATAGATAATCTACATTATCATCCCAAACAGATAATTCACATTATCATTATAATTCAACCAAACATCCATATCATATATCAATCATATCTTATCAGAGATATCAAACAATGAAATACATTCAATCTCATTCATCCATCCTTAAGCAATGATTTATATCATCTAATTAATTTAAAGTGAATTAAACTAATTACTTCATTCTATAAATCCTGCTTACTTAATTATTAATTAAACCAATTAATTAATCATTACTCTAAGTATCCATCTAAATAAATCATTCCTGATTAATTACCTTTTAATTACTTTAAGTAATTAATACTTAATTAATTTCACAAATTAATTATCTTAAACCATTCAGTAATTAATCTTTAATTACTTCATTAATTAATTAACTATATTTAATTACATTAATCCTTAATTAATTACAATTAATTAATTACTTTAATCACTAATTATTTATTAATTAATCTTAATTAACCAATCCTTAATTACATCATTAATTAATTAATTAATGATCCTTAATCACATTATATCATAAATTACTTTATTTAAATTAATTACATTAAGTAATTAATCTTAATTAAACCACAATTATTAATCACTATTGATTAATCACATTCAGTAATTAACTACCCTTAATTACTCCATTAATTACATAAGTAATTATCTATTAATTACTTTCCTAAGTAATTATACTTCATTAAATTACATTAAGTAATTATACTTTACAAATCATTAAGTGATTAAATTAAATTAATTAAACTTAATTAATTACTTAACTAATCAAATTAAACTTAATTAATTACATTAAGTAACTAATTTATTTATTACTTCCATTAAGTAATTATATTATCAATTTCACAAATTATTAATCTTAATTAACTAATCTATTTAATTATCACAATTAATCACATAAATTAATTACTTATTTAACCCAAGTCAATGATCTACATTAACTATTCTTTAATTATTTTTCTTAATAATTAAACTTTAATTAACCATTATTGATTATAATTTAATTAATTCCAATTACCAATAAATTAATCTTTCATTACTTAATTAATTAAGTACCTAACAATAACTTAATTAATCCTTAATTACTTAAATAATTTATTCCTAATTATTAATTAAAAATCTTAACTTATCAATTAATGATTCTTGATTTCAAATTAATTACCTTTTAATTAATTTAATTAAATCTTAATTAATCAATTTAACCCTTAATTACTAATTTATAAATCCAAATCATAAATTAATTACATTGATTAATTATCTTTTAACTACCTTAATAATTTATTTAATTAGAAATCATTAAGTTCTAAATAACTTTAAGATAAACCTTAATCTCATTAATGATCAAATTATCATTAGCAAAACATTTTAACAACAATTTGTTTTAATTATACTTTCCATTTCATTTTAAATTTAAGAATTTAAAATGAAAATAATTTAAACTTTAACAATGTTTAAAACAATTCAAAAACCTTTTAAATTACATGATAAAGAAAATACTAATCTTATAAAAGAAATTTAAAATAGTTTTAAACCAAATTCATTTTTAAATTCAGATTTAAACTTAAATTTAAAAATCCTGTTCAAAATTTTATTCTCAGATTTTTAAAAACCATTTTATAAAATATTTTTAACATTTTTAAAGTTGTTAAAACCTTTCATTTTATAAAACTTAATTTAATTTTTAAAAACTAGATTACAAATTCAGTTTTGAATTCATATTCTAAATTCTGTTTTAAAACTTACTTTCAAATTTAAAATCAAATTTAAATTTGAAATAGACAGATTTTCAGAGAAACCTGTAACAACATTTCTACCCGAGCTCCCACTAAATTGCTTCGAGACAAAACTCTATTTACCCGAGCAAAAACTAAATTGACTCGAGAAATTCCCGAGTTCCCAAATTTCCAAAACCCAACTTCATCAGCGAATTTGTGCACCGTGCATATGCACCTTCATCACAGCCAACTCCGACCATCTGCGATGCTTCCTTCAAGTCGACGACCAGCCTCACACATGATTCCGACCATCAGAACATTAACTCCAACTCGAAATCGAATTCGAGACTCCATTCCCAAACCTGGAAACCATAGTGCACACCCAAACCCAAACCTGTCAACGACGAGTTCTCCTTCCTCCGACCATCGTTTGAGATGAAATCTTGACCACAATCTCGTCATGGCCTCAACAACACTTCCCCAAATCTGCTTCACACTCGAACAACTCTAGAGGCAATGATGATCGATTTCCTAATTTGTTTAAAACTAGGGTTACAGAACATTTTTAATCACTGTTGTCTCTATATCAATCTGATCACCTTATAACCAATTTTCCTTGATTCCCTTATCACCCATCTTCCATCATACAAAAACATGACCCCCAAATCCACTTGAATCAACCGAGACATTCCAAAACCCAATTTTGGGTCAAAACAGTAATGCACAGTCCAACCAATCTTAGAATTTATGATTTTACTCTTAAAAATCATGAATTGATCTAAGGTTTTAATTTGTAAACCTGAATTGCTACAACAAGTTTGAATTTTAACAATGACTTGAGTTCCCCCTTTATACTTGATTTCCAGAGCAAATTCAGTTTCTATTTAAGTTAAGATATTTTTAGAATTAAGTTTATATCTAAACAAACAATATTTGTTTAAATCCTAAGTCTTAAAAATTAATAGATAAAGAAAAATGAATTCAAATAGGAAACTGGGTTGAAGATTTTAGATCAGGGATGTTATACAGGCAATTCAAATTCAACAAATATCACACATCACAAATGCACAGGAGTCTTCAACAAATATACAAATACAACTTATTTAAAACATGATTCAACAACCAGATTTACCTTAAAATTTTTTTTTTAAAAGAACTGTTACTCACCTAGACAATAATGAACAGAACACTTATAACAGCATGCACACAAATAAAAATCCACATCAGACATTCATTTATGTAATAAACCTTTATATCCAACCATACTAGCATGCAACTAATTATATTTTAAAATTTAAAGTTACTCACTTGATTTAAAACAGAGATAGAGCCTTTGATGATTTCTCTGAAAACAGCCTTGAACCCTTAGGGATTTAGTTGCTGGAAATATCTTTTGAAAACTTTTAAAACTTGAACTTGAATTGTTGAAGAATGCATGCTACTGGAATCCTTAAGTTGTTGAGATGGTTTAATGATATGATTTCCAGGTTGCTTGATTATCTCAGGTTGGAAGAAGAAAGTGCTCAGGCTTAAAGAAATGCAGGCTTTTGATTTGGTTTTAGAGATATGGTTTCAGGTATTTGAAATTTGAGTTTGAGCTTTTTAAATGATTTCAGTTTTGGGAATAATTGATTTACAGATTTGAATTGTTAGAGGAGGTTTGATTCTGGTTTGAGAAATTTTGTTTAGACATGAATTTCAGTTTTTGGTTTGAAGAAGATTTCGGTTGTACATTTTCTGGTTTTGTTTTTGTCTTGTTTAGAAATGAGATTAGAAAAGAAAAAGAAAATGGAGATGTAGGCTTTTATAAACTTAATTTATGGTTTATTAAAAATCAAAGAAAAATGATAATAAAATGACACTTGTCACATACATTGCTTAATTACCTTACACATGTATTTTACATGTGTTAAAAATTTAACACTTGTCCTTAATCATTTTCATATTATTTTTAAAAAGAGTTTAAAAGCTTTTATATTTATTTCTTAATTAATAAACACATTTCTTAATTATAATGCTTTTCTATATTATACATAAATGAAACCTTTGAAAGAAAAATAAAATGAAAACCCATTTATATTCTAAAAATCATATACAATGTATTTCATTCATTTTTAAGTGTAAAAATATCTTTTGTATTTATTTACTATTAAATAAATACTTTCTAAATTTATATACAAAATCTCTTTAAGGAAGACAAAAATAAAACAAAAGCCTTATTTTAAATAAAAGTCTTGTTCGTATATTCTTATACCCAAATATATTAAAATAATTATCTTTTAAAGATTCAAATTCAATTTTTACCTTTAAAAATCAAATTTATAAAATAACATAATTTAAACAATTATTCTTATTACAAATCAATCTATACCATAATTAAAACATCTTATTATTATATTATTTGGTTATTTATATTAATATTATCAATTTAAATAATTTAAATTTAGAGATTATCACATTTTAAATTCCTCGAAATCCCGGGATATCACATGGCGGTTCGACGTAAATGTGGTTGCTTTTTTTGAGTTTCAGGGGCGTCTGCGGTGGAGCTAGACGGTCAGACTTCTGGCATTGGATGTGATGTGATTAGGGCCATCGATGGTCGAAGGACAGCGACGTGGCGTACGGCTATGGGATGATAGTGTGCACGTTTGGTATCTTTGTTTGTGCACAGAGAGGGAATTAGTGATGGAGGAAGAAGGTTTAATTGTAATTAGAGATAAATAAAATAATTAGTGAATTTAATATATCAATTAATGTTTCGAGCTTGTATGTTGAATAACTTCTTCATACGAGGTCCAATCGAGGCATGTTGCATTGCACTCATAACGACGAAAGCCTCGCGATGGGATCGCTTTGGACGAATTTGGAGACAGTTGAAATTTGGGCTAAAGTCGAACAACGTTAGATTTCGGTTCCAAACCAGAACGCCTAGACGATGACAGAAAATTGCAATGAGTTAAACTCAACATTTTGGTTAACTATTATGATATATAGTAGATAAAAATTGTTGAAAGATTGTTTGTAATGAATTGCTATATCTATTATTTGGTTTGGATATATTCACGCCCCTGGAGCAGATGAGACCCTATTACGTTCCTACGTAAGAGCGGATGACCCTTTGTATTCGAATCCCACCTCGAAGTGGTTGATATATATTTTATAATTATACACTGTATGTGATACAAGGGGGATAGGTTGGAGGGATCCAATAGGATTCCTCATCACCGTTGATTTTACTTTTCATATAGTGTGTTATATGATCTATTGGAAATTATATTATAATTGTTTGAAGCGATATAGTCGTTATTAACATTCCTTGAAATCCATGAAATTAAACATGTGTTTGGATTTGATAAATTGGGATATATACATATATATGTATATGTATGTATATATGTATGTATGTATTAGGTTGCCTAAACAAGTTTTAGCATGTTGGACATAAATGGATAACTTGAGAAGTTATTGCCATTAGATAACAAGTGGTGATGGAAAAACTTGGTTTGTTAAAGTAAAAATGATTTTTATTTTAATATACTCCAAATCTTTTTAAAAGTAACTTGGGAAATATTTATTTAAAGTTAATAAAGAAAAGTAGTTTAGAAGTTACAAATGTTTTATAATTATTTCCAAATTTCAAACGTAATGGATTTGCATTTTAACCATGTTTTATTGATTTTAAAAAAATATTTTTAAGAGCTATTTCATATATTAATTTTTAAAGAAATTCCAATAGTATAATAGTCTTTAAAGTAATTCTAATAGTATAATAATTTCTAAAGTATTTTAAATAATATAATAGATTTTAAAGTATATTTTAGTATATATATGGTTTTAATATTTTAGTATCTTTTTAAATCTTTCTTAATATTAATTATTTACCTTATAATTAAATCAGTGTATAGATATCAAAATATTATTTTAAGTAGTTTAACAGATTAGTAGGCATTTTAAAGTATTTATATATATACACAAGTTTTAAGTATCAAATTAAATATTCCATCAATATAATAAATAGGGGATTTGGGTTTTAACACTTTAAGATAAATAAGTGGTTTGGGAAAATTTAACTAAAAGGGTACTCTCTAAATTTATAAAATTGCAGATATGCTTAAGCTTTAAATAAATGTTTAAAGATTTATGAGAAGACTAAGGGCTTTGGGTTGTTATAAACAGTGTTTGAGCAACACATGTTTCTAACCCATATTACTAATTATACTTGAAAATATAATTAGATATTTACAAATGGATATTTGATAAATAAATACAAGTAAATGGTTTGGGTTTGTCATGAAAATTGTTTTAAACAACATTTGTCTTTAACCCTTAAATGGAATTGAACTTTGAAATAAAGTTTTAAAGATAATGATTAAATGTGGAATGTCTTGGGTTGTTGTAAACAATGTTTTTAGTGATATTTGTTTTTAAACCCTTAAATATACTTTCAAAATGGAAAAGTGTTATAAACATAATTGGTGTTTTTAATATGTAATTTTTTTAAAGATAATAACAAGTATTAAGATATTTTATAAAAATATAGAAAACGTTAGAAGCTAAATTCATAGAACGATTTGAGATTTGGATTTTCCTTAACTAACCTTCTTGATTATGGTGGCGTGGTACTTTCGCTCTATGCTTAATACCGAAGGGACATTGATTGGGGTTTTTCCTATCTCTAACTTAAATAGCAGTGGTTTTAACCTCTTTGACCTTGTTTTTAAAATAAGTAAACTTGTTTAGTGATCTGTGAATATAATTATACTATCGGAATAAGTATATGAATGCTTTTAAAGTACAAAGAAAAGAATAATTAATAGTAAAAGACAAGTATATATCTTTTAGAAAGAGAAATCTAATATATTTATACAAGTATATAAATGAAGTTTTAATTAATAAAAGAGTATTAATTAATAAAAGAGTATTAATTAATAAAGGAAGTCTTCATTAAAATAAGTATTATTAGATAAAAAGATGTTTTACTAATAAAAAGGGTTTTAATTAATAAAAGATAAATTAATTAAAAAGGGATCAAGAGTCGTTTATGTCACTTGACCATGCCTTGCATGAAATGATAGTGCAGATATGTTTACTTGCTAATGAGAAAGTATTCGGGGCTTAGTTCCCTTATGCGATCATTCCCACTACTGTTGAATAAGACCAAATTCATAGACTCGGTCTTGGAGAGATCGGGATTGATAGGTGTTCTACTTATCGAAAACCACTTCAAAGCTGAGATACGGGTCCTAACTTTTGGAAGTGGAATGATGGAATCCATGTATGGTTCTGAAATCTATTGAGATAATGTAATCTATGTGGGGTTCATTATGTGATCGAGTTTTGTGGACAACTCATGTAAAGGTATCGGACGTGACCTCGACATCGGAAATGGCTAAAAACAGAGTAGGCTCGTAGCCGATAGGGTTTAGCTAACCTCGGAGGGTACTAATCAACTCTATTATCTAGAGTATGCTCATCGATTTTGCTAGCGGGAATTGATCATATTCGGAACATGATTTCTGCATGAACCAGCTATGGCTTCCTTATTAGGTATATTTTGTCTAGAAATATACGGTGCTCGGAAGGTACTTTCTGACCCTTGCCAGAAGACTTGCCTTGAGGTACTGAGGACCCTCCAATAGAAAATCTATATAAGAATGTGCCTTCGTGGTTTTGTTTGTATACCTAAATATACTGTTAAATGTAACCAATGTAACCATTTCAGCTATGATTTATATTTATATTGAACACTCTAGACATTATTATAATATCACTATTTTTTTATAGAAAAGTTTTGGTCGTCGTAAGGTAAAAACTCATTCGTGTTTATGTGCGGCATAGTCTTACGAGATACCTTTAATTCCAATGATTTTTATAACTTTGAAATCCAGTTGGGTGTGTTTTCTCACGCTGGTTTTCCAAACCGACTCAGATGTTATTTTATTATAATGCTTGGGTAAGACCGAGCATATTTCAGATTAGTTTGGATGCTTTGGAGCTTGAGGAGAAGAGTTGGAGGCCCGAAGACATATTCACGTAGATGGTTACTTTTCCACAGTATTTGTTGTTGTATTTATCATTAATTGTAAGGACATGCCGTTATAACTGTCCAAGCAGAAAAAAGGTTAGTATACTCTGACTGTTGTTTGAAAATATACATATTACTGTTTGTTTTGTGTAAAGATTTAATGTATATTATAGATTATTAGTTCCGCTATGAGATTCTATGTTGTTTAGTTTTCTTCTTATCTACTTCCTTCTATCCTTTTCCCCAAATAATCGGGCTTTCCAGCATTTGATTGCTTGGCATGCAATATAGTAGACGTATTACTGTCGATTTTCGAGGGCCGAAAATCATGCTTGTTACAAATACCATATATGTATTAGTTTGACTTCTGAGGATCAACATGATGGGTTGTTACAGTTTGTGTTAGAGCCAAGGTTAAGCGAGAATCATGGAATTGGTAGGGTAAGCTCATTAGAGACAAGGTTAGTAATGCCTTAGAATGAGTTTAAGTGGGTGTGTGTGTGTGTGTTTGAGAGTGCATATCTATTAGAGCTATAATAATGTTGTGTATTGTGTTGATTTATCCATTTGGCAGCTTATGAATTCTAGTCGAGGCGTCTGGCCAATGTTATCGATAGGGATTTATAAACACTTGAACAAGGCCAACCGACACAGTATTATTTTTTATATTGGTAAATTAAATAATTTTACCTAGAATTATATCATTTGTATAAAAGAATAATCTTCAAAATTTTATATAGTTATTTATGATGTGTTTGTTTGTTAGAAAATGATAATATCTAATTATTATCATTTATATTTGATTAGTCATGCTCGTCCAATTTAGAGCATTGACTATTGTTGGTTGATTATTTATGCTTTGCCAGGTTTTAAGCATTTATTACTTGATTTAGATTAAATATGAACACCTTATGGATTAAGTTTCATGATTTGACTATAAGACGTTCGTTAATAATGAAGGCATAACAAGTTTACTTTGCTAAAATATTTTCTATAAAAGAGGAATGATTTTATTTAAATATGAATTTATAAATTTGGTTTATAAGACGTGTCTTAAATAATAAAGTGGATTTTTCACAATTTAAATCCCGCTATCTTTGAAAAAGGATGTCAAATGATTTTTGGAGAAAGGTTAATAATTGTATTACTTGAAAGTATTTATAAGTATAAATATTTCAAAGAGAATTTTAAGTAAGATACATTTTCTTTGGATAGTTCGAGAAACGAGTCTCAATTTTTTTATGATGATCTGAATAACCTTCTCAGTAATGATCGAATGTTTGCTTATGCAAACATTAAAGGGCATTAAATTATTCCCTTTGTCATTGTACGATTGAAACAAGTTCAAATCAGAATGAACCCAAAGCAAGTTGGTAATAGATATTTTGGAAATATATACTGTATTGTTTCAAAATGGAATTCAAAAAAGGAGTATTTTTAATGTTAACTAGTTGGAGTGGTTCGAAAATGATTAAAAATGGGCAAGATACGTGTTCAAACGGTAAGCACTTCTCTTAAGTATTACCTTTCTTGGTAAGGGGATGTATGATACTATTTGGTAGAACCTAGCTTTTTGGTATCATTTTTTTGTTACTCGATCTATATGTAAATTCACTATAGATTGAAATATATAGTATTATTGCTGAAAAGTGCGAAAATAAAGACCGAGTATGTAGTTCTTAGGTTGCCTTAGAGAAAATGGATTCAAAATAGAAAGGGTATTTTGTTAAAATAAGGTCTTGATAAATGAAAATGTTTTCACAAATAATTTTGGAGAAATAAAAATAGATTGGTACAAATAAGAACCAATAAGAATAAGTATATAAGTTGTATGTAGATCATTTCTTCGCACGATTCTTGATCCAAGATTCGAGTATATGACTTTAAGGTGATTCACACCTACTCGAATAAGGATTTATGTCTCGATTCTTGAAAACGAACACTTGGTAGTGGTTTTTGATATGGAACAAAAGTTTTCTATCATTTTATATGTCTATGTAAGGAGTACGATGTTTCTAATCAAGAAGCATAATCGGAGTCCGTACTTGGGAAGTCAGGTGAGCAATACTAGTTCGAAAGAGAAGTTATGTGTCCAAGCAAGTAATCGGGTCATATATTGCATGCGGATGATCAGTGTACATCGTACAGGCTTATGATCAATGTAAGTACTCATGTATTTGCTTGTTTCCTCTTTTTTTTTGGTTGGGATGAATTTTCGAGTCGAAGTTCTTTTAAGGAGGGAAGAATGTAACACCCTAGAATTTTATCGCTTTGGTTTGTGAATATTTAATAATTTTAAATATTCAATTAATAGTTTTTAATAGTCAAATTACCCTCTTTTAATTAATATGTAATGATGGTGAACTTGTTTAGAAATTTTTTACAAAAATATACACTTTGAAGTAAAGTTGAAAATCTGAGCTAAAGCCGCTTTTTGAATTTTCGACTTTTTATTGAATGAAAAGTTGTAGAATGTTGCTGCAGACATATGAACATATGTGAAAGGCTCAAAGTATATCAAGAGATTAATTAAATCAAAAAGTTGTTATAAAATTCTAGAAATTGATTCAGTAGTGTAATAAAGAAGAAGGCTTTTCTTCTTTATTAAATATGTTAAAAGTTCTTAGATTTTTATATACATATTAAGTCAAAGTAAGAAGGCATATGGGTTATTACTCCTTTTCCTTCTCATTTTCATTCATCATTTTCATTTTGCAAAAATATTCAAAAGCTTTCAATGTTTTGAAGCTTATAAATGGCTTCTTCTTTCCTTTTCTTTTTCATTACTTTCTTTCATAACTTCCTCTAATCTTCTTTAACTCTCTCCATATTCAAGTACGTGCCTTAGCACACCATAACATCACCTTCTAGCATGTCAAAATTGAGAGAAAAGGAGAAAAAGGGGGAGACCCCAAGCCATGAGCTAAGGAGAGGTGGAGGATGCATGCAAAGGTCGGATCTTGTGAAGTTGTTGATGGTAGGACGTTCTTCCATCATTCTAGAGATTTTTGGTGGTTGTTAGCATGCTTTGGATGTAAGATTTCTAACCTTAAAATTTCCCTTTTTCTAGATATAAAACTTAAACATAAAATAATATTTTAGGTGATGATTAAATTATATTGTGATATGAATGTTGACTCTTGCTTTGGAAAGCACTTTGATTTGTTGGTTTAAATAACATACGTAATGGACTAGAAAACATGGACTTATGCTTAAAAGCATATGTAAATCCTATGGAATATAATTTTGATTTGGACTAGCGAGTTATATTTTGACCATATGAAAAGCACATAGGGATTGGTAGGGGATTTGGACTTGAAATGGAAGTGTTCGCATAGTGATAGTCGCTATAAAGGCATTTTGATGTCACATATTTTATTCGAGTTTCAATATTGTGTTTCTATGTGTAAAATGTTGTACATATGATCTCTATACTTCTTTTGATGTGATGTGAAGTTAAGTATTATAAGGTGACTTAAAATTTGATTTCTTTTGGAAACAAAAATAAATAGTGACTTTGTTTAAAAGCCATAATAGCCACTAAGCCTCTTTTCAAATTTTTAAAGGTTATACCTTTGGATTTTATTTGTCTTCAACTATTATTTTGAAGTGCAATTTTTCTTTACTTATAATAGTATAAAATATAGAAAAAATGGAGTTAAAAAGATTCTTTATTTATAATAAAAATGTTTTAAAAGTTATGGTCTATAGCGATAGTCGATATGGATGTGGTTTTGAAGATCAAAGATTTTAGTAGATATAAAAGGTTATTTATTCAAATATTTTATAAATTATTTTTAAATATGTATTTAAAGATTATATATGTATTTGCAAAGGATTCGAGGTTTTAATTTAATGATTTTAAAGTAAAGATTTTTTGTATAATAAAACTTGTTTATTTTAAAAAAGAGTTTTTAAAACAATATCAAGGAATTGTTTTAAAGTAATATTTCATATAAGTATTTTAAAGAGATTTGTGATATAAATGATTTATTTTGAGATATTTTAACAAGTAGTTTACTTATAACATATTTGCTTACTTCTCAAAGCCAAATCCTCTTTTAAAGATGATGGTTTCAAGTTATGATTTGAACGTAAGTTGCAAACTTTTTTTAAATTATTTGGAAAGGATTTGAAATTATGTAAGAGGTTTAAAGAATGCTTGATATAATAAAATAAGTGTTTATTTGTGTATAAAGGAAACTATCAATCCTTTCTAAATCAAAAATGGTTTTTAAATAAGGATTTCCAAGTGAGATTTGATATGGGGATTTTAAAGGGTGTTTTAAGGATTTCTAAGGGGAATTTTAAGGTGAAAAGAAAGGGGTTTATAACCTTTTGATTAAATGAATAATATATGGAATTAAGACATTCTACACTTGATATTAGAATTCGAAAAAGGTAGACTTCTACCTATCCTAAAGATAAGAATGTTGTCTAATTAAGGTTTGAGAGGCAATAGTACTCCAACTTGAATAGCTTCATTATTATCCAAAGGATGGTTTTAAGTTTGAAATTGAAGACTTATGTTCAATATTTGAAGTCTTATTTCCATATGCGGATGGGTTTACTTATGGAAATTAAGTAGTCCAATACATGGCACTAAAAGCCGATGAGTAGACCGATTCTCTATCTGTGAGATCTAGAATCAGGGTGCCTGTGCAAGGATCTAATTTACTTGGCTTCGTTTCTAGGTGAGGGATATGGTAAATTGAAATATCGGAAACATGACAAGTGAAGGAGATTTATAAAAGGAATCTATAAATAGATTTTTAATGGAGATTTATAAAAGTAGTTTATAAATAGTTTTTTAAAGAAGATTTATAAAATGTGTTTATTAATAGAATTTTAAAGGAGATTTATAAAAGGAGTTTTATAAATAGATTTTTAAAGGAGTTTTATAAGACGTGATTTTATAAAAGAAAAGAGATTTGATTTCCATAAATGATCTTTACAAATTAAGGGTGTTTGGAAAGTTTTCTTTTCATACTTAACACCAAATTCCAAGGTATGGAAACTCTCTCTATCTTGAGAAGTAAGAATGTGTGTCGAGGCAAGAATAGTACACAAACTTGTTCAACTATATTGTTAATCGAGGGATAGTGCTGTTTGAAATCAGAAAGTGGTGGTAAGTATATTTGCTCTAATTTCCATATGATCCAATTACTTACACCAAAAAGAAAAGTGGTTTGGGTTTATAGTAAACAATGTTTTTTTAATGATAGTTGTTTTTGACCCAACTAAGTATGGTTTGGAAGTGAAATCTTTCTTAAGATTTTGCGAATATACTTATACAGTTGAGATAAGTATATGATTATATTTTCCAATTATTCACAGTGTAGCATTTTGTGAATATACTTATATCGTTGAGATAAGTATATGGTTACATTTTCCAAGTAAGGAAAGTGTAGTGTTTTGTGAATATACTTAAACCGTGGAGAAAAGTATATGGTTATATTTTCCCGAGTATTGAAATTGTAGTGTTTTGTCAATATGCTTATACGGGGATAATTATTTGGATATTTTTTCAAGCAATGAAAGAGTAATTGAATAACGAATGAGTAATATGTGTATGTGTGTGTGTGCGTGCGTGTATGTATGTATGTATGTATGTTTGTAAAGGTATTTTAATACAAGTATTTGTAAAGTGATTTTCATTAATGAAAGGATTAATAAAGAGACTTGGTGGTTACTTATGTGCTTAATCATGCTTGGTTTCCAGGAAATTAAATCTCTGATTTAATTGATTGTTTATTTGATAGTTAAATAACCTACTATCAAATTTTGACTAAATATAACTTTGGAAATATCTAGAAGAAACACGGGAATTATATGATACAGTTATCTCGGTGATACTATGTTGTACATATAATCTCATTTTGCTCTTTTAGGATAAAAGATAAGAAAATCTGGCCAATTAAATAGTTAGGAGGTGATATCCGCTTTCATGTATTGTTTGTTTATTTTCAAGTTAACCAAAGTTGAGTTTACCGCAATCTATCGATTGGTTTTGGAGCGACCAATAAGTGGGGAGTGTACTTATATGAGGTAATTCAAAACCATAACTATTATAAAACCATATGTGGTTCTACCCTTTGGAAGAGTTTTGTGATTGGTTCGCGATGATGGAAATCAAATGACAGTGTTCTTTGAAGTGCAAGTGTTACTTGCTACTAATCCTGAGCGGGATTCCAAAATTGTTTACTAATCCTGAACTACTTATACCGTTGAATGCTGACATTGCATTGTTCTTTGGAGGGCAATGCTAGCATTCCTAGTGGGATTTGCTAAGAGAGGAAACAAGGTAATCATGATCTCACAAGCCTCATAAACCTGGTAATGGCTAAAACAAGGGATATGCTTAAGGTCTATGTGGTTAGCTGCCGTTAGGAGCATCATTCTACGATCTTGATCGATATTTATTGATTTTGTTATGTGTGTGCACGAAAAATTATGGGACCATGGCCTGGTGTAATGTTTGCAGCCTTGGTGCCGAGGGATGATGCAATCCGGCTTGTCATGTTAGAGGGGTAAGTCGGTTCTGATTCACAGGGGTCGAAAGGTTTTCGACCTTGGTATATTTTTCTAGAGAAGTTCTGTGACAGGCGGTACCCAAGTAGCATTGTCATAAATGAATTCCAATTTCCAATATGTGCCTTATGGTAGTAGTTGTAGAAGCTGTTACCGTTGAATTTAATTATGGGTAACCATTCTGTATATGTTATATTTATTTAAACCCTAGTTATTATTATAATATCATTGGATCTTCTATAAAATGGTTTGGTTGTTGTAAGGTAAAAGCCCATACATGTTTATGTGCAACGTGGTCTTATGAGATACCTTTATTTTGAAAGGTTTTATAACATTAAAAATCTATATGATTTGTGTTTCTCACAGTGGTTTACCAAACTGATTCGGGTGTTATTTCTTATAATACTCAGGTCGGACCCAAGTAATTTTCAAATTTAGTTATCGATGCTTTAGAGCTTTAGGAGACGAGTTGGATGCTTCCAAGACGTATTCCCATATTTTTATTTCTGTTGTATTTTCTTGTTTTGTATTTATTAACAAGTGTAAGGACATGTTTTTATAACTATCAGGTTATGATAGGTTAGTTACTCTGATTGATGAATGTATATCACAATTTTCTTCTGTAAAGATCACTAGTATATTATATATTACTCATCACTTGGTGAGATTCTATTCTGTCTTTTCTTTTCTTTCACCCCAACAATCTATCTTTCCAGCACTTGGATGTTCGGAACGTGAATACTATAGATGTATTTGAGTCAACTTCGGAGGAACGTAAAGGCATGTCATTATAAGTTTTTATAACTCGGTTGCTTACAACTCGGTAAGAATCCATAATAATATTTAAAAAAAATTAATCAACTTGTCGTAATTCAAAGTTTAGAATGGAGATTGGAAATGAATTCCATTTCCAAGTGAGCCTCTCCTCCTATTTATAGACGAAGATCCATACATTTGGCTTCGGAATGCACTATGCATGTTCACCGCATATGCAATGTTGCTCCCCAAAAATCTCATGGCCAACTCGAGCTATGCACCACAATTCGGACCTGAGTTGTACACCTCAACTCGGTGCCGAACTTAGGTTCACTCGAGTTGAGTTAAGATGTGCCTAGGCTTTGACTAGAAACTGCTTTAAAGTTGGTTTGCATTTTCGATTCATCGCTTCTTCCTTTGGGTTTTTCTTGGGCTTTTCACTGCTTTTCCTAGGTTTCCACTTGGTTCTTGACTTGGGCCGGACTTGTACTTTGCACTTGCATCTTGCTTTCCAATCCTTGAATGATGGTGTTAAGTTCGACAATAAACTATATTACAACTCGGCAAAACAAGTTGAGTGGGGCTAATTTGTAATCCTTTCGATTTTTTGTTATCGTTTTATACTTCCTGTTTTATCGTCTCGTGTTGTTTTTCGAATCTTCAAGTTTATTTTTCTATCATTTTTTGGTTTAGTTTAATCGTTCGAATCTGTTCCCCAACCATGATATTTTTCCAGTAATAATATATTACTCTTTTTATTTGTTCATTGTTATGTATGATACAACTATTTAACTATTACAATGAAATGCTATATACAACTAGCATTATGCTATAAAAACTTGATCAACAACTTAAACTAATCAGAACTACATTCAACATCATACACAACATATTCATACCATTGGCAAACCAAATTACATATTAAACACGGAAATGCTAGTTTTATATATCATCAAAATATAAAAAAACAAGTTCATAACCATTATAATATAATTGAAAAACCTTCAACTCTTCGAAGAAGCTGAACAATTATTTTAGTTGTGAACATCTAGGTTACATTGACTGTATCTTTTTCTTTTATTATGAGAATAGCCAAATCCACTACACCTCTTAGTAGATGGTCCTGCAGCACCACAAACCTCTTCATGAGACCTAATCACAACATTATCTTTAGTCACAACCGGAAAAGGTTTGGAATACGATTAGTAGCTTTATCATAGGAAGATCGAAAAGCATAAATAGTGAAATAGTACCTCACAAAATCATAAACTAATAACATAGAACTATTCATACACTTAATTGCATGAGTGCATGGTAAACTGGTTACCCTCCATTGATTACTACAAGAACGTTGTTGAAAACAAACAAGATGCGACTTTGGTGATTAACAACAAAAACAAATTTCGAAGACTAAAAAATATCCAACCAAATCCATCATTGACTAATTTAGATAAATGTTCATCCATAGCAGAACAATGAATCATTATCCACAAACAATGTTCCTCTCCTTTAAACTATTTGCTCTATTACTTTTACTCGAATAACATCCAAACAAGAAGTAGCTGGGATAACTCTATCTTCAAAAATCCATGAATTAAACTTTCAGCAACATTAGAAGAATTTTCAACAACTTTTAAAAATAAAGGGACATTTTTTCCAACACCCTTTAAAAGTTTCAAAATTTACATTCGTCCTCTACCAAAAAACAAGTTTCACTAAAAATCCATGTCAATATTTCCAGCAAAAATTTTCATTTTAAGTTGCACATGCTTGAAGTTAGAAATGCAAATATTTACATTCTTCATTGCAAATATTTTCAATTCAAAATTGCAATTTTCTGTAAAATAGAAATTTGCAATCTAGACCACAAGAGTGCATTTTCTACAGGTTAAATATTTATAGTCAACACTACAAATATTTATTTTATAAATATATGCATTTTAAACTAGACATAATTTCATTTTAAACTGCAAAAGTTTGCAGTTTTAGCGGTAAATAGATGCAGTTTATAATGCACATTTTCGCTGAAACCATTGATAGAGGTGTTTCATGAAACTTGTTTTTAAGAATGAATTTTTAAGGTATTAAGTTTGAAAATATGAGGCGGATCCTAATTTTCATAAAAGTTAGTCCGCTCAATGATGAAAAAGTTTATCCCTTAAAAAATTATTTAGCAATACCCCCAATTTCGTTAGACTTAGATATATAACCATCAAAACTATACAAACTAGAAGCTGTAGCACAACGCTTAAACAATTTAACATTCATGAAACCACATTTACCCGCATTAACAACAGTACCAATATTTTGCTCCATATGAAGTAAATAACAGTTATGGCATAAAGGAACTGTTTTAGGAACACCTAAAATTAGGACCCATATTGACAATCCGACATAAAAACAAAAACGATCTTCATGAATCATTTCTTTTAAATAAGACAAAACCAAGACCAATTGTCTTCATTTTCATGTGAAAGACACCTATTGTAAGTGAAAAGAAACCTATAAAACATATAAAAAAATTATTAATCAAATTAATTGTTATAATAGTATGACTTCTGTAGATTGTTCAATGTTATTATTTACTATTGTAATGAAATACTAAATGCAACTAGCATTCTGCTATAGTTAATTATTCAATGACTATGTTGTGATATTGTTAAAACATGCACTCTTTTAATTTTCATTGCTATGGTATCATATGGTTCCAAATCTATGGAACCATCAAACTGTGCGTACAATAGGAAGTTGTGAACTAGCATTACACTGCAAATGATTGTTCAGTGTTCATGTTTTTATTTTGTTAAAAATAGGTATTGCTGATTACTTTCAAATGATAAAAACATGTGTTAGTCCTCTTACTTGTTCACTGTTATGTATGATAAATATATTTAACCATTATTTTGAAATGTTCTATACAACTAGAATTATGCTATAACATATTTATCAACCGCCTACAAGTAATCAAAACTACGTACAACGTCATCTACATAATTTCATGCTAATAACAAACTAAAGCATGTGATAAACATATAGTTGCTAGTTACATATATCAAAGGAAAAAACTGTAATAACAAAACAAAAAACATCAACATGATTAAAATGTTTCACATACTTTGGTTACCATTTTTAACAGTAGCAACTGAAAAAACACCCTACCTTCTGTTTAAAGCAGTTGCATTTAAAAAAGTCACTGGTCGACAATTCTTGAATCCAATTAAACAAGCATGACCGATACAAAGTCTTTCAAATTGATTACTCGAAGGACCAACTTCCATTGCTATATAACTGTTAGGATTAGTTTTGCAAATCTTACGAATACCAAATAATTCCTTGTATAACATAGTATCAACTCCATATATTTCTTTTGAAGCCAATTGCTTTCTAGTATATAAGTAATAATATAAAATAATCAAGTTATACTCTCTTTTCAAGTCTTTCATAATATCACTTTGGCTTCTTCACTAGTGCATCTCGAATTTGATCAAGTTAACAATTTCACAAATCTACTTAAAATATGAACTCCATTAATATCTCTAAGACAACACCATAAGATTGATCATAATACCGGTTCTACTAAAGAAATGAGAAAGTTGTCCAAGATCTGAAGAAGCATTAAGATGAAACTTACAACCATCCTTAAACCGAGAGCAAATAACTGAAATTATTTTAGGAGAATTTTTAATAAAAATGAATTCATATCCATTTTTAATTTGATAAGGCATTAAAAATTCTCTAAAATCCTTAGCTCTATCAAAATAAAATCCAAGAAAATCTATATATTTTTGTTGAGAACCACTCTTCAACATATCTTTCAAATAACAAGAAGAATACGCATTTGAATCCTATTCATTATAGTACTACTACCAATCGAAGTACTTGTAATACTAGAATCACCTAAACTATTTCCATCAATATCAAGTTCAAATGTACAAACCTTTTCCTTAACAGTCAACTTAAAATATTAACTCTTCTTATACACTAAAAAGCACACGGTACTATGCAAATTAAAATCAGTATCAGTGGTAATAACTTTATTTTCAAAACATAAGACATGTTAATAGAGAATGGACTAAGATGTTATCAAAATTCTCAAATTTTCTTCTTAAGACCAAATAAAGAAGAATCTATGATAAAACTGGTAGTATAACAATTCTCATTATGTTCAAAAAGAATTAGCATAGCTTAACAATGTTACCAACATTATTACAAAAGGTAAAAAAATTATTAGTAAATTCTAAATTAACATAACATCAACAAATTATAATAACAATGATGATACAAAAACTGAAAATGTTAAATGAACATAGCATAACACACTTGTTAACCATAAAATATAAATGAAGATAAAGAAGGCATTACAGAAACCTTCCGTATAAGTAAAGACATCAGAAGAGCTCACCTTCCGATGATACCAAAAGGGTTGTATGGCACCAATAAAGAAGAAGCACATGGTAGCTTCAGGGTAAAGCTTTCGCAAGCACGAAGGAGTGAACTACTAAAGTGCAGCAAAACAGCTAGATATAAAACTGTTAAGTACTACCTGGACCAAACAGGAAAATGGTTACAAAGCCACCCAACGTAACATGAAGACTAGGGAAAAGAAGGTCACCCCAAACCTTTCTGATAAAGTTGAAGGAATGTGGATAACAATTTGCAGCAATCCTAAACCCTTCAGAGTAGACGGAGGGTTTCATCTCTCGTCACTCAAAGTGTCATTGCCTTCTGAGAAGGGTAGAGAGGTCAGGGCAAGGACATGCGACCCTATAATAGCCATTTCGAAAGTGTAATAAGCCTTTTGGACCAGTTGAAACACATATTTAATACCTTTCGACAGTACCGAAAGGCTTAAGTAAAGGCAGCATCCATAAGTAAGTAGAAGACAACCTTCCGACAAGGTCGAAGGTTTCACAATACCTTATAGGAAACCAACCCTTCGAGGAAGATGAGGGGTTCATGAATACCTTGGGAAGTATAAACCCTTCGACGACATTCGGTGGTCCGTGATGGTGAACAAAGAAGCAACCCTCCGTCCAGATCGAAAGGTTTTCAACTACATACAAGAGGCAACCTTCCGTCAAGACCGAAAGGTTTACAATTGTATAATTACAATTGCATATCAAAAAAAACTTTTATTCCCGATGAAGGCATAGGGCCGAAAGGAGGTCCGCCTGCATCTATAAATAAGACCCAAGGGGTCCAGTTTTGGGATCCGATTTTCTTCCCATTTTTCTACTCATCAACCACTATTGCTTCAGCTCACTACTTTGTAACCCTAATTTAGAAATCAAATTAGGGGGCTGACTTCTTAAATTTTATATCAAATTCCATTATGAGGAAATAAAGTGTAACGACCCGTATTTTACGGATCGAAATATCGTTAAACAGTTGATGTTTGGTCGCATTTGTGATAAGTCGTCCTGAGCTTAAGTCCTAAGTCGTAACCGAGTTAAGGATGTTGGGGTTGGCGACTTAAAGATTTGGAGTTAGGTCGTATGATGGATGGTAATGGTTTAGGTCATAGACGACCTAAGAGATAGGAGACTTAAGGGTTTCGGGCGAGTTAAGGGTTTTGAGCGACCTAAGGGATAGGTCGGTAACGACCTAAGGAGGACCAGCAGTTAGGTTGCGTAGTGGTTTAGGTCGCGAGTTAGTTTGGGACAACCTATAGAATGTTAGCGACCTAAGGGAAGCGCGAGCTAAGGAACTTACGACCTAGTGGTTAGCGAGTTAGCGACCTAGTATATAGTTAGGTCGGCAACGACCTAAGGAAGCTGGGGCAGCAGTGAGCGACCTAAGAGTTGAGTGGTAGGTCGTAACACTGTTAGGTCGCGTGGGTGCTAAGTTGTTAGGTCGCAAGGTTTTTGTAAGTCGTAGGTCGTAGCTTAGTAAGTTGTTAGGTCGCGTGTGTTTTAGTAGTTAGGTCGTAAGCGACCTATGGGGTGCTTTGTTCGTTAAGTCGTAGAATGGGTTGCCTCTTAAGTCGTAAGTCGTATACCCAGTTAAGTCGTAACCTATTTATCTGTTAGGTCAGAAGCCCTGCTAAGTTATAAGTCGTAGGTTGTAGACTACCTGTTAAGTCGTAGGTCGCTGGGTTTTGGCTTAGTGTTAAGTCGTAGCCTATGTGTTAAGTCATGACCGACTTAGGAGATTGGCTGGTAGGTCATAGTATTTTTCCAAGTCATAGGTCGGAGGAGCTTAAGTCGCGACATTGTTAGGTCGTATGGGTATGGCCTGTTAGATCGGAGATGGTTATGTCGCGCAGAGTGAAGTTCTGATAGGTCGTGAGTTGTTAAGTCGTTAGACTTAGGTCGGAGGGGAGTCTTAGGTCGTAGGTCGGAAATGACCTAATACCGAGTTATGACTTAAGAGATTTTCTGCCTATAAATAGAAGGGGGTTGGCTTCATTTTTGGGATCCGGATTTCGAAGCGACGAAGTGCTGCCATTTTGAGAGCTCGACTTCTACACTTCTTCACTTCTTTTCTCCACTCTAATCTAGTGCTTCCTTTCATCCAAATCGAAGATCAAGATTGAAGATTCAAGAGCTTAGATTGAAGATCTTCATCTTTTCAAGAGAGATTTCTTCGTTTGAAGCGGATTCGTGATAGATCAAGCTTGATCCTTCGCTGTCCAGATCTGAAGCGTGTTGATTTGAGGTTGTTTAGGTGATTTGGTGAGTGGTGATTATCTCTCACACGGATCCAAAGAAGTAGATCGGATTGTTGGCTTGATTTGGTGTTAAAATAGTGATTTCTATGCATTTTTGTAAACCTAAGTGTAGATCCATGTAGATCCATTGTTCATGATGATTTGACAACCATTTTACTAAGTGTTAACCTATGCAAGTTCATTCATCAAGATTGTAGAGATATTTCTTATGATTTCATGCATGTTAGACTTTCAACTCTTTAATTACGAAAATGCCATTATTATTATAATTATCTACTTAGACCATATTTGAATGCTTGATTGCTTGGATTAATGTTTGGTTTGATTGATTGTTATGAATTAGATGATTGATGATTTGATTTAGACCGAAGATGATTCAAAAGCTAGGAGAAAGGCTCTTGAATTGGGTAAGCTGCTCGTGGCATATGTAGCGGGATGATGAAGCTCTTATGCGTAGATTTGATGATGTGATGTTGAGGTGAGGCTTTGCAAGGATGTGATGAAGCAAGGCAATCATGTGATGAAGACTTGGTCTAATCCAGACGGGATCATTCCAAGCATGTTGATAACTCGGTGATATGATTCGAGTTGAAGATAATGGATGGATATGAGAATAGTCGTCGAGGAGGATGACTAGGAGGCTTGGGTCTCATCGTTGTTGAAGGTTCTAGCATGCTCCAAGTAGGAGTACATGGGGACGCCCAAAAGACTAACCGTTGATAGTCGAGTACTCTGGGAAGATTCGATAATCCTAGGCACGGGTCACGATGACGTGCGGGAGTTATGTCTAGAACCGAGGTTTCCATTAGCCCTTGATGGACGGCTGAAAGAATGTGCCGGTCATTCAATTAACGGTGAAATCAAAGCAAGGATATCAGTGATAGCCGAGTCATGGATGTTTGGTTGTATCGTCATTCGGTCTCAGGAGCGGTATTTCCTGGGTGCTTATCTGACCTTGGTTTTAGACCTTGGGATTTGTACTTGGAAAACATCGCTCTTGACTCGAGTGACAATTGCTTTACTTTAAATTGTATGCTCTGTTATGTTGCTTCTGCTTAGTGTGTGTCTGGGGGCTATCACTGTAGAACGAGGTTGGAGTGGGAGGGTTGTATTCCTATTCCTTTTCCTTTATGATCTTTTGGTATGTTGTTAGTTAATCTACTGCTCACTAAGACTGTTGTCTGACTCAAGGCTTTATGTTTTAATTCTTATTGCCTTGGGATGTTCGTCCATTTTGGGACGGGCAGACTAGGTAGCAGGTGACGGGTGCTGATCTTGCTTTTCACGGTGCTGATATCGAAGACGAGCTGGAGTATTGCATATTATTTCTTACTATATGTACTGAATGTTCCGCTGCTTTGTATTCTCTGAGTGATATGTAGTGAGGCTTGTTGTATTGTCTATTCAGATGCTTGTATTCAACTACTATGAAGTTTTATATGATGGCATTCTATTCTGTGAAGCTTCTCTATATATATTTTCTATTGTATTTTGTCTATGCGCTGAGAGTAATACGATAGATTTTGTTGTTTTAATTTACCTTGACAATCGTCCATGGTCGCCTGGCACACTTTACAGCGCACTATCTCTAGATTCGGTGCAGGGGTCATGGGCGGTCGTCACATTTGGTATCAGAGCCTTGGTTAATTGATTTTACCCAACGCTCGCTGTCGTAACTACGTATGAGAGACGTAATTGTAATTTGATGGATGATTACTATATATAATATAGTAGCTTAGAAGGATTTGAATTCCTTATGCAGTTGTTTTCTCTAGGTATTAATCATTCCTTTTTATAGATATCGAGAATGAGTCAAAGAGGAAGACCAGCTGCAAGGGAAGGCCGTGCTACTGAAGGGGCTGTTGATTATGCTGCTATGTTCGAAGCTATGATGACTTCGATCATGAGAAGGATGCCAGCTCCGGGGCCATCAGTAGATGTTGGAGATCAAGTTCAGACTCCAAGACCGGTGGATTATTTGGACGATTCTTTTGAGAAGTTTGTGGAGAAAGCCCTCAGACCCGAGAATCTGTTTCCTAAGGAAGGATTTGTTGTTGATGTGACCATGGAAGAGTCTAAACCCCAGCAGGGGGGAAACAAGAAAAGGAAGCAGCAGCAGAAAAAGGGGAAGGGTGGCCTGAAGAAGCAGAAGGGCGAAGTGATCTGCTATAATTGTCAGCAGAAGGGCCATTTCTCCAAAGATTGCAAGAATCCGAAGATGCTGATGAAGTGTCACAACTGTGACAAGCCGGGGCACATCAAGAAGTATTGTCCAGAACCGCGGAAGGACATGCAGATTGTGCAAGCTTATGCTTTGGGAGCTTTTCCATCGTCTTCGAAAGCTCCTACCGTTGAAGAGAAAGGAAAGAGTGTGGTGGTTCAAGGTACTCTTTTCTTATGTGGGGTTCCAGTTAGAGTGTTGTTTGATACTGGAGCGTCGCATTCGGTTGTTTGCAGTGAACTCGTAGGCCGGTTTGGTTTGGAACCGAATATTGTTGATAGGCCATTGGTTGTGACTAATCCAGTTGGGGGTTCGTCTTGTTTGTGTATGTTATGCCGTGGTCTAGTTGTGTCGAGTCATGGTTGCTCTTTTGTTTGTGATTGCTTTGTTCTGAACTTTGCGGGGTTCGGAATTATTTTGGGTATGGACTGGCTTAGGAAGTATGCGGCAAAGGTTGATTGTGAGAGGTTGGAAGTGACAGTCGAGAATGTGGAGGGGCGAAAGATTGTGATACGATGTATGCATGAAGAAGGCGTCTTCATGAGCTTCATGTATTCGCTTGTTGTTCCACGGGATGGACTGTCATCTGTGCCGATCGCGAATGGATTCGAGGATGTCTTTGACGAAGTCAAAGGGTTGCCGCCGCATAGAGAGATCGAGTTTCATATAGATCTAGTTGAAGAAGCCAGACCCGTTGTAATGCCTCTTAGGCGGATGGCGCCTAGGGAACAGCATGAGTTGAAGGTGCAAGTTGATGACCTTTTACAGAAAGGATTCATTCGACGTAGTGTGTCCGAGTGGGGTACACCAGTTGTGTTCGCAACCAAGGCAGATGGATCGTTGAGATTATGTGTGGATTATCGTGAGCTGAATAAGGTGACTAGGAAGAACAAGTATCCATTGCCGAGGATAGATGACTTGTTCGATCAGCTTCACAAAGCTAAGGTGTTTTCTCAGATGGATTTGGCAACGGGATTTCACCAGTTGAGAGTAGCTAAGGATAGTGTGCCGAAGACTGCTTTTCGGACACCATCTGATTTCTTTGTATGGCTGGTAATGCTGTTTGGATTGACTAACGCGCCAGCATATTTTGTGGATCTGATGAATAGAGTGTTCAGAGATCAGTTGAACAAGTTTGTGCTAGTGTTTAGGTGAGATGATAAGTGTGAGCAAGCTTTTAGAATACTGAAAGAAAGATTGACGAGTGCTCCTGTTTTGACTATTCCAAGTGGGAATGATGAGATGGTGGTTTACACCGATGCATGTGGTACTGGACTTAAAACAGTACTGATGCAGAGGAATAAAGTTGTTGCGTATGCCAGTCGACAACTGAAGCCGCACGAAAGGAATTACCCGACTTATGATTTAGAGTTAGCGGCGATTGTTTTTGCTCTGAAGATGTGGAGACATTATCTGTTGGGAGTTCGATTCGAGTTGTTTACAGATCATAAGTCGTTGAAGTATCTTTTCTCCCAAAAGGATTTGAATCTTCGGCAGCAACGTTGGCTAGAGTTTTTGGCATCATATGATTTTGGTATAGCTTATACTCCGGGAAAAGGTAACGCAGTGGCAGATGCGTTAAGTCGAAGACATGCAGGATTGGGAGCCATGTTTTCAGAATGGAAGAATCTCGAGTATTTAGCTGAATTTGACTTCAGGCCTAAATGTGAATTGGAACCTGAGATGTTGGCAAACTTATCGATAAGACCGACTCTTGTGGGAAGGATTGGCGAGAGTCAAAAGCGAGATGATAAGCTTGTCAAGATTATCCGTGATTTGGAATCTGGATTGGAACCAGAAAAGGATAAAGGATTTGAGGTCGATCGAGAAGGTTGGCTTCGAAAGCAAGGACGACTAGTTGTTCCCGATATAGATGAATTGAGGAGTGAAGTTCTAAGGGAAGGTCATCACTCGAAGTTGACAATTCATCCAGGTGGAAATAAGATGTATCGGGATATGAGGAGAACCTACTTCTAGGAAGGCATGAAGAAGGATGTTGGAAATTTCATTTCCAAATGTATGAACTGCCAGTTGGTAAAAGCCAGAAGAAGCCAAGTGGATTGCTTCAGCCATTAGAAGTTCCTACATGGAAGTGGGAACAAGTGTCGATGGATTTTATTGATGGACTACCTAGAACCAGAACGGGAAATGAAGGAATTTGGGTCATCGTTGATCATCTGACTAAGAGTGCGAGATTCATTCCTATTCGATCGACTAGGACTGCATCAAAGTTGGCTGAGTTGTATGTTAAATGGATAGTTCGATTCCATGGTATTCCGAAGAGTATAGTGAGTGACCGAGACCCATTGTTCACTAGTGGATTTTGGAAGAGCTTCCAAGAAGTTTTGGGGACTGAGTTGTGTTTGATTACAGCTTATCACCCTCAAACAGATGGTCAGACCGAGGGAGTCAACCGAGTTTTGGAAGATCTTCTTAGAGCATGTGTTTTGGACTTCGGAGGATCATGGGAAGATCACCTTCATTTGGTGGAGTTTTCATACAACAACAGTTACCAGTCAAGTATTGGTATGACACCGTATGAGGCATTGTATGGAAGACCGTGTAACTCTCCGACATGTTGGTTGGAAACTGGAGAAAAGCTGTTACTTGGGCCAGAGATGATTCAGCAGACTTCAGATTGTATAGAGATCATTCGGCAACGAATAAAGGCAGCCCAAGACCGTCAGAAGAGTTATGCCGATAAGCGTCGAAAGGATTTGGAATTCGACGTTGGTAATATGGTTTTTTTGAGGATTTCTCCACTGAAGAATGTTATTCGATTCGGGAAGAAGGGAAAATTGACTCCGAGATTTGTTGGACCATTCCCGATCATCGAGCGAATTGGAAAGCTCGCCTACAGATTGGAGTTGCCTGAGAAGATGTCGGGTGTGCACAATGATTTTCATGTATCATATCTACGTAAGTATGTGCACGACTCAGATACGGTGGTTTCTGCTGATAGCTGTGAAGATTTCGAAGTTGATCCAGTCGATAAGAGACCTCGTAAGCCACTTCGTGTTGTTGAAACCGACGCGAAACAGCTTAGGAGGAAGACAGTTAAGTTGCTCAAGATATAATGGAGTGATGATGATAACGACTGTACGTGGGAGGTGGAAGAGAGGATGAAGGCAGCTCATCCTGAACTCTTCGAGGTATGGCCCTAAGGTGTCGTGTCATCTAACGAAATTGTAACTTGTTCTAATTTTAGAATTCTGTACGCTAAGCTAGAATTGGATGCATGGTTCGTTGATTGCTATGGATGGTAGGCGTACAGAATAGTCTTTAATTGCTTTGTTTGCTTGGAATTTCGGGGGCGAAATTCCTAAGGAGGAGAGAATGTAACGACCCGTATTTTACGGATCGAAATATCGTTAAACAGTTGATGTTTGGTCGCATTTGTGATAAGTCGTCCTGATCTTAAGTCCTAAGTCGTAACCGAGTTAAGGATGTTGGGGTTGGCGACTTAAAGATTTGGAGTTAGGTCGTATGATGGATGGTAAGGGTTTAGGTCGTAGACGACCTAAGAGATAGGAGACTTAAGGGTTTCGGGCGAGTTAAGGGTTTTGAGCGACCTAAGGGATAGGTCGGTAACGACCTAAGGAGGACCAGCAGTTAGGTTGCGTAGTGGTTTAGGTCGCGAGTTAGTTTGGGACAACCTATAGAATGTTAGCGACCTAAGGGAAGCGCGAGCTAAGGAACTTACGACCTAGTGGTTAGCGAGTTAGCGACCTAGTATATAGTTAGGTCGGCAACGACCTAAGGAAGCTGGGGCAGCAGTGAGCGACCTAAGAGTTGAGTGGTAGGTCGTAACACTGTTAGGTCGCGTGGGTGCTAAGTTGTTAGGTCGCAAGGTTTTTGTAAGTCGTAGGTCGTAGCTTAGTAAGTTGTTAGGTCGCGTGTGTTTTAGTAGTTAGGTCGTAAGCGACCTATGTGGTGCTTTGTTCATTAAGTCGTAGAATGGGTTGCCTCTTAAGTCGTAAGTCGTATACCCAGTTAAGTCGTAACCTATTTATCTGTTAGGTCGGAAGCCCTGCTAAGTTATAAGTCGTAGGTTGTAGACTACCTGTTAAGTCGTAGGTCGCTGGGTTTTGGCTTAGTGTTAAGTCGTAGCCTATGTGTTAAGTCATGACCGACTTAGGAGATTGGCTGGTAGGTCATAGTATTTTTCCAAGTCATAGGTCGGAGGAGCTTAAGTCGCGAAATTGTTAGGTCGTATGGGTATGGCCTGTTAGATCGGAGATGGTTATGTCGCGCAGAGTGAAGTTCTGATAGGTCGTGAGTTGTTAAGTCGTTAGACTTAGGTCGGAGGGGAGTCTTAGGTTGTAGGTCGGAAACGACCTAATACCGAGTTACGACTTAAGAGATTTTCTGCCTATAAATAGAAGGGGGTTGGCTTCATTTTTGGGATCCGGATTTCGAAGCGACGAAGTGCTGCCATTTTGAGAGCTCGACTTCTACACTTCTTCACTTCTTTTCTCCACTCTAATCTAGTGCTTCCTTTCATCCAAATCGAAGATCAAGATTGAAGATTTAAGAGCTTAGATTGAAGATCTTCATCTTTTCAAGAGAGATTTCTTCGTTTGAAGCGGATTCGTGATAGATCAAGCTTGATCCTTCGCTGTCCAGATCTGAAGCGTGTTGATTTGAGGTTGTTTAGGTGATTTGGTGAGTGGTGATTATCTCTCACACGGATCCAAAGGAGTAGATCGGATTGTTGGCTTGATTTGGTGTTAAAATAGTGATTTCTATGCATTTCTGTAAACCTAAGTGTAGATCCATGTAGATCCATTGTTCATGATGATTTGACAACCATTTTACTAAGTGTTAACCTATGCAAGTTCATTCATCAAGATTGTAGAGATATTTCTTATGATTTCATGCATGTTAGACTTTCAACTCTTTAATTACGAAAATGCCATTATTGTTATAATTATCTACTTAGACCATATTTGAATGCTTGATTGCTTGGATTAATGTTTGGTTTGATTGATTGTTATGAATTAGATGATTGATGATTTGATTTAGACCGAAGATGATTCAAAAGCTAGGAGAAAGGCTCTTGAATTGGGTAAGCTGCTCGTGGCATATGTAGCGGGATGATGAAGCTCTTATGCGTAGATTTGATGATGTGATGTTGAGGTGAGGCTTTGCGAGGATGTGATGAAGCGAGGCAATCATGTGATGAAGACTTGGTCTAATCCAGACGGGATCATTCCAAGCATGTTGATAACTCGGTGATATGATTCGAGTTGAAGATAATGGATGGATATGAGAATAGTCTTCGAGGAGGATGACTAGGAGGCTTGGGTCTCATCGTTGTTGAAGGTTCTAGCATGCTCCAAGCAGGAGTACATGGGGACGCCCAAAAGACTAACCGTTGATAGTCGAGTACTCTGGGCAGATTCGATAATCCTAGGCACGGGTCACGATGACGTGTGGGAGTTATGTCTAGAACCGGGGTTTCCATTAGCCCTTGATGGACGGTTGAAAGAATGTGTCGGTCATTCAATTAACGGTGAAATCAAAGCAAGGATATCAGTGATAGCCGAGTCATGGATGTTTGGTTGTATCGTCATTCGGTCTCAGGAGCGGTATTTCCTGTGCTTATCTGACCTTGGTTTTAGACCTTGGGATTTGTACTTGGAAAACATCGCTCTTGACTCGAGTGACAATTGCTTTACTTTAAATTGTATGCTCTGCTATGTTGCTTCTGCTTAGTGTGTGTCTGGGGGCTATCACTGTAGAACGAGGTTGGAGTGGGAGGGTTGTATTCCTATTCCTTTTCCTTTATGGTCTTTTGGTATGTTGTTAGTTAATCTACTGCTCACTAAGACTGATGTCTGACTCAAGGCTTTATGTTTTAATTCTTATTGCCTTGGGCTGTTCGTCCATTTTGGGATGGGCAGACTAGGTAGCAGGTGACAGGTGCTGATCTTGCTTTTCACGGTGCTGATATCGAAGACGAGCTGGAGTATTGCATATTATTTCTTACTATATGTACTGGATGTTCCGCTGCTTTGTATTCTCTGAGTGATATGTAGTGAGGCTTGTTGTATTGTCTATTCAGATGCTTGTATTCAACTACTATGAAGTTTTATATGATGGCATTCTATTCTGTGAAGCTTCTCTATATATATTTTCTATTGTATTTTGTCTATGCGCTGAGAGTAATACGATAGATTCTGTTGTTTTAATTTACCTTGACAATCGTCCACGGTCGCCTGGCACACTTTACAGCGCACTATCTCTAGATTCGGTGCAGGGGTCATGGGCGGTCATCACATAAAGAGAATTATGGCTTGTGATCGACTCAAAATTTTGGGGATAATCATGACTAGGCGTTAATTCAATATTAACGGCTAATCATATATGATTTATTTCTTATATTCTTTGTTTATTTCGAGAATACGCCTTGAAACTCTCATTAGACGTTTTCATAGGTCTCATTCTCCTTTACTTAGCATCAACCATAAGAAAAAGGGGAATGTGACTTGTGGATTAATTCTAAATATGAGTCTCATGGCATATTAAATAAGCTTTTATTATTATCTAAATATGTTTGGATGATGCATCCTTTTCGAAAGGTTTTCACAAGAAGAATATCAACCAAGGAAGCCGAAAGTATCTAAAAAGAGACAGATAAAGTAACATCTCCTTTCGATGACACCGAAGAGCTCATTACCTTCTCGAGGGATTTGAAGGAGATGTTAATTAACAATCAATTACTTTCAATTTCTGAGGGAGATAGAATACAATGAAGTGACAAATTCGAAGGTCAGGTAATAAGTAAAATCTGGTCAAAAGGTTTAAGTGATCTCTTAAACCCTCCGGCCAGGACAGAAGGTTTAATAATTCTATAACCCAAACCAATTTGAAAGGTTTAAATGGGATCTTAACCCTTCGACCTGATTGAAAGTTAACTAATCCCCTACTTAATGTTAACAAGGATAAACAGTCTCTTAGAATCTCTTGATATTAGTCATCTCCAGCAGTGGCCAAAGTCAGGGTCTGAGGACCTTTCGACTTAGTCATTTCACTCAATAAATGTGAATTCGTTCAACTGAAAAGTTGAGCCCATATAAAACCGTCTTGTACATTACATCAGGGATGTTAACAAGAAATCTTCTTAACATTTTTGGCGCTAGAAGAAGGGCTCGAACCTCCGACCTATCATATTAATATAACTAATTTCCAAAATTTAATCTGTTGTAGGAAAATGAGATCAAAAAGGCTTCTTCCCATCAACGTAAGGGATGAACATATAACTTCACTAGAGGAGAATGTCTTACCATCTTTTAACCCTGGAAACAGGAACAGGGGCAGCCTTCCACCCCAGTTCAACCAACTCCACCTCCAACTCATATTCAACTGTCACCACAATCTGCTCTGACTCAAAATCTTCGGCCGGAGGAACACGTTGCTAAAATCATGTATCTAGAACGATAAATGGGAGAGATGAAAGATCTCCTAAATGAGGTGCTATCTCTCCAATCATCTATGAAAGCTGCTACGGGGGAAGAAGAAGTTGTCTCTCCAATGAAGATCAACACGGATGTCGCAAAGAGTAAAGTTAATATTTCTTCATCTAAACAGAAAGATCGCCTTCCAATAAAGGCCAATTATCAAGGAAGAGTTCAAGCGGAAGATAAAGATTGTTCCACAAGCTCAACTTCAGATGGATACAAACTAGACAAGAGGAACTATTTGAGCAGTGAGGTCTACCTCATAAACGTCAAATAAAAGGATATGAAGGACCTATTGATTGCCAAGTGTAAGAGAACTGAAGATGAAAGAGTAAATGACAACGAAAGGGTTGCCCCTTTCATCGATGAAATCATGTCAGCGCCTATACCACCTTATGTAAAGGTCCCAACTATGAAGTATCATAAGACAACTGGACCAGATGACCATTTGATGGAATTTGATAGTCAGATGGATCTATACAATGCTTCCGGCGCTATTAGATGTCAGCTCTTTCCGGTTACCGTGCAAGGAGCCGCTGCTAAATGGTACCGATGGTATCGTGAAAACATAATATATTCCTGGAAACAATTCTCCTATGAGTACTCTGCTTAGTTTTGCATATGCAAGGATCCCTCTATTGACTATACTGTGCTCGCTAACATCAAACAAAACCATGGAGAGTAATTAGGAGATTATTTGAAGAGATTCAATACCAAAGCCTTGAAGGCCAAAGGATTAAATGATAGAGACAAGCTCATTGTTGTTCACTCGGGACTCAAAGTCAATTCTCCTTTCTGGAAGGAGTTGTTTATCCATGGATGTCGGGACCTACAAGACTTCCATTTTCAAGCCGAAAAATTTATTCGATTGGATGAATTGTATTACTCAAAGAAGAAATTTAGTCACAAGAAATACAGCGGTAAGTTCGGCCCAGAAAGGGTTCCTAAGAGAGCTAGATGGGAAGACACTAATACTAACGCGGTGGAATTAAACTGACCTATTTCGTACATCTATGCAATGACCCAAGATAAAGTCAATTTTCCTATCTCATTTAAAGCCCGAAATCACCCTGAACAGAAGAAAGGAGACAAATATTGTGCCTACCACAAGGCGAATGGCCACAGAACCAATGAGTGTAAGGTACTGGCCGGAATAATTCAGAAGTTAATTTGAGAAGGGCAGTTGAGGGAGTTCATGAGGAATCCTCAACAAACTCTCCCGTCAGATACTGATGCAAGGAAGCCTGCTAGTAATGTCGTGAATATAATCGAGGATGAGGACCCACTAATCCTAGGTCCACCTCAAAATAGAATTGATGTCATATACGGTAGACCGCATCTCGCTGGTAGAAGTCAAAATGCTCGGAATAAATACATTTGTGAGGCCAAGAAGGGTGTATTTTCTGTATAAGAAGAACCGCCATTCAAAAGCCCAAAATACAACATCAATATGCACACACTGGTGATCAACCCATAAGAATTAAGAAGAGGAATCCATCATCCCCATAATAACCCATTAATGATTATAGCTCAACTAGGGTCCTCGATGGTCCCAAAAATCTTGGTTGATACGGGAAGCGGTGTAAATGTGAAATTTCGTCATGCATTTGAACAGATGGTAATCTCCAAGGACAAGCTTGAACCTAGCCCCAAACCTATCTTTGGATTCAACAATAAAGGAATAACTCCACTTGGGCAAGTGAAGCTTTTGGTTCAAGTAGGACTCCCCCCATGCTCCCAAGTCTTTGAAACAACTTTCGTGATCATAGGTCAACCATCATTCTATAATGCCTTCTTTGGACGGCCGGCATTGCACGAAGTGGACGAGTTTGTCTTGCCAAAATATCCAATACTCAAATTCCTCACTATAAGCGGTTGGGGCACAATCCGAGGTGAGCAATTCACATCAAGGGAAATGTATTTGGCAACTCTAGAGCAATATAAGAGGGAGTTCACTTGTTATTTTGATTCTTCTATTACTTTATAGCCTTCGGAAGATGGATTTCTACATCCATCATTCGAAGCAAAGAAAAAGTCCTAAAAAACTAACAAACGTATTGCTGCGAGATGTTTTGCAGTTTATGGGAAGAGAAAGAGAGCGGATTCCAATTCAATAGAGGAAAGTGAAATCGTTATAGAGTTACATTGTCGAGGAGATGTAGAAAGAGTTAAGCCGGTTAAGGAAACCGAAGAAGTTCAAATTGATCCCACCGATTCTACTAAAATAATCAGCATGGGAAAGGATCTTGCGGGGCACTTAAAGTCAAGATTGACAGGATTTTTAAAAGACAATAAGGATGTGTTTTCTTGGAACCACTCTGACATGGTTGGAATTAGCCCTACGGTTATGAGCAACGCCCTGAATATCAATCCAGACGTTTCTCCGGTCAGGCAAAAGAAAAGACACTTCGATAAGGTGAGAACCAATTCCTTAAAAGAAGAAGTTAAGAAGTTGCAGCAAAATGGATTTATGCGGGAAGTCCTTTACCCTAAATGGTTGGCAAACCCAGTTCTGGTAAAGAAATCTAACGAAAAGTGGCGGACTTGTGTGGATTGCATGGATCTAAACAAAGCTTGTCCAAAGGATTGTTACCCGTTGCCGAGGATAGATTGATTGGTCGACTCTACCAGTGGGCACAAGCTTCTTTCCCTGATGGATGCGTATTTCGAATATAATCAAATCCCTAGATGAGGAACATACCAGCTTCATTACATATGAGGGAACTTATTGTTATAAGGTAATGCCGTTTGGATTGAAGAATGCTGGGGAAACTTATCAAAGGTTGGTTAATCGAATGTTTAAAGAGCAAATCGGGAGAAATATGGATGTTTATATGGACGACATGTTAGTAAAATCTCAAGAAGCAAAGGACCACCTCGAAGATTTAAATGAAATGTTCAAAGTTCTTCGCAAATACCAAATGAAACTCAACCCCCAAAAATGCAATTTTGGAGTCCTTTCTGGAAATTTTTTTGGTTATATTGCAAGTGCACAGGGGATTGAGGCTGGCCCAGAGCAAATTGACGCCATTAAAGATATCGCAGAACCTAAGACAGATAAAGATATCATGAGTTTAAATGGGAAAGTGGCTGCACTAAGCAGGTTTATATCAAAGGCTACTGATAAGTGCATACCATTCTTTGAGGTGAAAAAGAAGAAGAAATTTTTTGAATGGAATGAAGATTGTAAAAAGGCATTCGAATAGTTAAGGCTACATTTGGAAAAACCTCCGATCTTATCTAGCCCAAAAGAAGGGGAGGATTTATTCTTGTATATGGCAATTTCCGAACATGCAGTGAGCTCAGTGTTGATTAGAAATAACAAGATACTGCAACTACCAGTTTATTATGTAAGTAGGAGGTTAAAGGATGCCGAAATCCGATACCCGGTCATTAAGAAGTTGGCATATTGTTTAATTTTAACAGCTCAAAAGTTGAGGCCTTACTTTCAAGCACACCCAGTGAAGGTGTTGACCAACTTCCCGTTAAAACAAGTATTTGGTAATCCCAAAACTTTCAGAAGATTGATTAAGTGGGGCATCGAACTAAGTCAGTATGATATAGTTTATCAGCCTAGAACAGCTATAAGAGGGCAAGCTTTAGCTGACTTCATTAATGAGTGTACGGGGTTCATTTCGGAGCAACCCGTAAAGGAAAAGGATGTGAAACCCAAGTGGTAATTATTTGTGGATGGCGCCTCAAACGAACAAGGGGCCGGAGCAGGGTACGTGATAATTACCCCAGATGGACACAAACTACATTATGCTATGAAATTAGGGTTCCCGGCAACTAACAATGTAGCGGAATACGAATCCATGGTGGCAGGATTAACCCTTGCTCTACAACTTGAAATTCTGAGGATTCAGGTGTTCAACGATTCTCAATTGATGGTTAACCAAATCAAGCAAGCATATCAGACCAAGGATCCTAAACTTAGTCATTATGTGAAGAAAAATTTAAAAATGCTTGCACTTTTCAAGGACTTCTCTATACATCAAATACCAAGAGGGGACAATTCTCAAGCAGATTCATTGGCTAAGTCAGCAAGTCAATAGGAGCACCCGAGACTCGAATTGTGCTTGTGGGATTTCAAGCAAATCCCGGCATTGAGGAAAGCAAACAAGAGAAGACCAATGAGTTATTAGTATTAACCCAATCACAAGCCTTAGCACAAGAATTGGAAGAAATAAATCAGGAAACACTAAATGAAGAACTTGTAGCCCCAACGGTAGAAGGATATTATGAAAACACTTGGATGGCTCTAATTATGAATTATATTATCAATGGAACATTGCTAGTGGATAAAATAGAAGCACGAAAATTAAAAAGACAAGCCCAAAGTTTTACCATCATGGATGGAATTCTTTACAAAAAAGGATATGCCCTTCCCTATTTATGATGTATGAAGCCCGAGAGTGGATTGAGGATATTAAAGGAAGCACACGAAGGGTTTTGTGGGGTTCATTCTAATGGAATCAAACTAGCCAAAAAGATAATGAGGAAAGGGTTTTATTGGCCGCATTTGACCAATCAAGCAACTGAATATGTTAAAAGGTGTGAAAGGTGTCAACGTTACTCAAAAATACCACGTCTTCAATCAAGTCAACTGACCCCCATTACTAGTCCATGGCCATTTGATGTTTGGGGAATTGATTTTATCGGGCCACTTCACATCTCCAAGGGAGGGGCAAAATATGCTGTAGTGGCAATTGATTACTTTACAAAATGGGTTGAAGCAGAACCACTCCAAAAAATCACCTCTGGGAAGGTGCTGAGATTTGTTATCAAAAACGTTGTCACAAGATTTGGACTACTTTATAAGATAATATCCGACATTGGAACCCAATTTGAGAGTGAAGAATTTTCATGATTTTGTCACAGGAATGGAATCATAAAAAGCTTTTCTTCTATCGCTCATCCAAAGGCCAATGGAGCCGTGGAAGCTGCTAACAAAACAATAAAAACAATCTTTAAAAAGAGGCTGAATAAAGCAAAAGGGAATTGGGTAGAAGAATTAATCATGGTACTATGGGCTTATCGAACATCAACTAAAACTATAGCGGGTCATACCCCGTATTCTCTAACATATAAATGTGAAGCAATGCTACCTGTAGAGATTGAAGTACCTTCTCATAAAAGGATTGCCTACGCCTTTAATGCAAACCAAGAATTGAGAAAGAAATCGCTTGACTTGATTCATGGATTAAGAGATGAAGCACCCTTAAGAATGGCTGAATATCAAAGGAGAATATCAAAATACTACAACTCGAAAGTAAAAGTAAGGTCATTCAAGCAAGGGGATCTGGTACTTCGAAGAGTAAGGCCAACACAAGAAAACCATCAGATGGGCCATTGGGACCAAATTGGGAAGGTCCATTGATAATTTTCAAAGAGATTCCCCCGAGAGCCTACAAACTATGCTACCCTAATGGAAATATGGTACCGAGAACCTGGGACGCAGAGCATTTGAAACCATATTTCCTGACTTTCAATGAATAGAGCATTTCCAAGAATGTCTCTGCTATGATTCATTAAGAAAAGACTACATGGTCGGGTGTAAAATTCTCCTCAAAACTTGGACTACCTAAGATGGTAGGCTACCAATAATGGTAGAAAGCCCTTGGTCGCGCCAAGAAGGCCAGGTCAAGACACCTCCTGGAGGGAGGGCGTAAGCCTTTATCCGCGCCAAAACCAGAAATGGCCAGTTAAAACAGCACAAACCCTTATCTGCATCATGCTATGGCCAGGATAAGGCACCTCCTAGAGGGAGGATGGGTAATCCCTTGGTCCCGCCATGTTATGGCCTGGCCAAGGTATTGAACAAGCCCTTAACCGCGTCACGCTATGGCCAGGTTAAGGTGCCTCCTGGAAGGAGATCGGGTAAGTCCTTGGGCCCTGCTTCAGAATAAGCTAGCCGAGCGCACCGGAAACCCGGAAGAAATGTCCGGTGGATTAAGAATAGTCCATGCCCGAAATAGGCACCGCCAGAAATTAGCATCGCTTAAAACAGCAACCACCAAAAGGTCGGTAAAGTCAAAAATGACAAACAGCCTGAGATAGGCTCTGCTTAAATAAGCACAAAATCGGACAAAAGAGACCCCGCCTTAAATGGGCTAAGACAAATGACAAATGGATAAAGAAACTCGGGGCCGAGAAAGCAAAAGCATGTAGGACATCCTCAAGATCTAAAGATGGCACATTCAATAGATAGAATCAGAATGAATTCTCAAACTTTACTCCGTAAGCGATGGCCAGATGGGTATTCTACTCTTCTATTATTAATTACAAGAAATGATATTCTGGTCTTCTATTATTAATTACCAAAAATGGTGTTCTGGTCTTCTATTATTAATTACTAGAAATGGTATTCCGGTCTTCTATTATTAACTACCAGAAATGGAATCCTGGTCTTCTATCATTGATTATCTAAAACAATGCTATGGACTTCTACTATCAAATGTCAGAAAAGGATATTCTGATCATCTATATTATCCATTACCAGATGCAGTTTTTTGGATTTCTTTTATCAATGCGAAACCAAGAGTGATCTCCTGGACTTTTGCATCAGGACAAATGATCAGATTGGAATTCTGGACTTCTCTCATTATTATGGAAATTTTTTGATCTTTATTGTCGCAAGACGTGAGCTACTAAATAACCCATTCATGGTCTTTTAACAATTTATTGCCAAGAAAGTTTTATTATCCGTGACGAAATAGGAAGTAATTACTATTTAGTTCCGAATGTTCAAAGCATGAGTCTCCTGCTAAAATAAAATCAAAGTTAGAAGTCAACCAAATTGAAAGCTACCTATAGTATAAACTAACCATAGAAATATTATTAGTTGAATTACAGAAATGTAGGGGTAGCTTGGCGATACTGGACCTTTGTCCTAAAGAAGAAAAGCCTTCTTTATACAAGGGGGGCTAAATGTTAACCATAAAATATAAACCAAGATAAATAAGGCATTGAAGAAACCTTCCGTATAAGTAAAGAGCGTTAAAAGAACTCACCTTCCGACGATACCGAAAGGGTTGTATGGCACCAATAAAGAAGAAGCACATGGTAGCTTCAAGGTAAAGCTTTCGCAAGCACGAAGGAGTAAACTACTAAAGCGCAGCAAAACAACTAGATATAAAACTGCTAAGTATCTCCTGGACCAAACAAGAAAATGGTTACGAAGCCACCCAACGTAACACGAAGACCAGGGAAAAGAAGGTCACCCCAAACCTTTCTGATAAAGTTGAAAGAATGTGGATAACAATTTGCAGCAATCCTAAACCCTTCAGAGTAGACGGAGGGTTTCATCTCTCGTCATTCAAAGAGTCATTGCCTTCTGAGAAGGGTATAGAGGTCAGGACAAGGACATGTGACCTATAACAGCCATTTCGAAAGTATAACAAGCCATTCAGACCTGTTGAAACACATATATAGTACCTTCCGACGGTACCGAAAGGTTTAAGTAAAGGCAACATCCATAAGTCAGTAGAAGACAACCTTCCGACAAGGTCGAAGGTTTCACAATACCTTATAGAAAACCAACCCTTCAGGGAAGATGAGGGGTTCATGAATACCTTGGGAAGTATAAACCCATCGACGACATTCGGCGGTCCGTGATGGTGAACAAAGAAGCAACCCTCCGTCAAGATCGAAAGGTATGCAACTGCATACAAGAAGCAACCTTCCATCAAGAGCGAAAGGTTTATAATTGCATATCAGAAGAAAACTTCCATCCCCGACGAAGGCATAGGGCCGAAGGAGGTCCGCCTGCATCTATAAATAAGACCCAATGGGTCCAGTTTCGAGATCCGATTTTCTTCCCATTTTCTACTCACAACCACTATTGCTTCAGCTCACTACTTTGTAACCCTAATTTAGAAATCAAAGTAGGGGGCTGACTTCTTAAATTTTGTATCAAATTCCATTATGAGGAAATAAAGAGAATTATGGCTTGTGATCGACTCGGAATTTTGGGGATAATCATGATTAGGCGTTAATTCAATATTAACGGCTAATCATTTATGATTTATTTCTTATATTCTTTGTTTATTTCGAGAAAATACCTTGAAACTCTCATTAGATGTTTTCATAGGTCTCATTCTCCTTTACTTAGCATCAACCATAAGAAAATGGGGAATGCGACTTATGGATTAATTCTAAATATGAGTCTCATGGAATATTAAATCAGCTCTTATTATTATCTAAATATGTTTGGATGATGCATCCTTTTCGAAAGGTTTTCACAAGAAGAATATCAACCAAGGAAGCCTAAAGTATCTAAAAAGTGATAGATAAAGTAACATCTCCTTTCAATGACACCGAAGAGCTCATTACCTTCTGGAGGGATTTGAAGGAGATGTTAATTAATAATCAATTACTTTCAGTTTCTGAGGGAGACAGAATACAATGAAGTGAGAAATTCGAAGGTCAAGTAATAAGTATAATCTGGTCGAAAGGTTTAAGTGATCTCTTAAACCCTCCAACCAGGACAGAAGGTTTAATAATTCTATAACCCAAACTAGTTCGAAAGGTTTAAATGGGATCTTAACCCTTCGACCTGATTGAAAGTTAACTAATCCCATACTTAATGTTAACAAGGATAAACAGTCTCTTAGAATCTTTTGATATTGGTCATCCCCAGCAATGGCCAAAGTTAGGATCTGAGGACCTTTTGACTTAGTCATTTCGCTGAATAAATGTGAATTCGTTCAACTGAAAAGTTGAGCCCATATAAAACCATCTTGTACATAGCATTGTGGACGTTAACAAGAAATCTTGTTAACAACACTAAACTAACATACATAACTTAACTGAAATTAACTATACATTAAAAATATGCAAAAAAAATTAAAAAAATTGCTAAATAAATATAGCCTAACACATATCATACTTTGGCAGTAAAAACCCTCAACTGATCGAATCCAAATCAAACAGAACAAAGAAATTACTTAGAACTACATAATACACATAAACTAAAAATATTAACAAACCTAAATGACCGATCGAGAATAAATGAGATCAATTAATCGACATGTTGGAGAAACAAGCAAAGAATCGAAAATTGAAGATGCAACAAAAATGATGCCGAAAGGAAACAAGAGATGTAAGAGAAGCAACCTTGGGATGGAAAAATAATGATATCTAATATGAGCTCGATATATAAGACGACGACCATAATTTTAAATTTCTTATGTTCTTCCTTGTTCCTAAACTTTTGGCATGTGTACTTTAGCTTAAAAGAAACTTAATATGCTTTTCCTTCACCATATTTTCCTATTCAAAAAATAGTCTTTTCATAATATTTGTTTTACTAAGCATTTAGAACTAAGTTAGCCTACCATTTAATCAAAAAACTACTTGTAATTTTCCTTTGAATTCCCCAAAATAAGCAGTTATTATTGTAACAACATCTTTATAAATCAAATATCATTCAAATTTCAGGAAAAATATACACCTATCAATATCATTTTTTATAAATCTAATTTTACTTCATATTTATCAAAAATACTAATTTTAATTGATATAACTGTTCTAACTTTGCTTTTATTTAAATACATTAAATAAATAAAACTACTTTCTACTTTGCAACTATTAGAACGTGCTACTTTTAACTAGTAAAGCTATTTGCACTTAGCATAATTAAAATACACTACTTTTAACTAACAAAGTTACGTATACATAGTATTTTTAAAAATTAAAAATATTTTATATCAAATAGTAAAGTAAATTTCATTTAGCAATTAATTGACCTCCAAATATCGACACTAATACATCCATGGTATTCACGTGCCAAGCACTCAAGTGCCGGAAAGATAGATTGTTAGGGTATATAAAAAGAAAAAGGAACAGAACACGAAAGAAAGGATAGAATATGAGAATCTCACAGTAGAACAATAACATATAGTATTAAAAAGACAGTATAAAGTGTTACTTTAAGATACATAACATTTCAAAGTCATAATCCTAAGTACTATCATCAGCATAGACAGTTATAACAGCCTGTCCTTGCAACTTCAGATATATACATACTAGTAGTGCAGCAGAAATAAAAATATTACGGTGGGTCAAACGTCCATCTGGTCTCCTTAAGCTCCAAAGAATATCCAATTAAAACATGTCTTTCTCAAACTGCTCAAAAGAGCACTCGAGGAATTAAGGAAGAAAGAAAACCATAATTCAGACCAAAGTCTGGTATGAGAAACTCAAGAAATATATACCCACTTAACATCACCTTTTGAGACCAACTAAATCGCCGGAATGGTTTTCTCCTCAAAAGTGCCAAACCATCTAATAAGCACATATGGCAATATAATTGATAATGTCTAGGGTGAAGAATATAAATCATAAAATAGCTATGTTGCATGTATAACACAAGAATATTAAGTATACAATCAAAACCGCTAAGGTTCGTTTGCATATGGATTTCCAATAGAGGTTCCCACAGTTCGTTTGCATAAGTTTAACACACGAATATAAATCATAAAATAGGACTTATGGAGCCTATGATGCACAAACAATATGCAATTCCCAAAACTACGCATTTAGGCATAATCTTTACATTTCGATTTTTCAAATTTAATTGCCTTTACGAAAATTATCTCTTTAGACTTTATTTCTAAAATCTTATTTCAAAACTTTTAGTTTTGAATATATATATATATATATATATATATATATATATATTCAAACTAGTCCTTTACTTCGAGATCTGAAAACAAATCACCTTTTTGAAACGATACCTATATTCAAGCATACAAAACTATATGCTACCAAATCTCGGGAGGTATTTAGCCATAACTAGGCACTTGGATCTAGCCTTCCGAATAAATAATAAGTTGGTGCATTCCTACTCTGACGGACTACACCGAAGCTACAGAACATATGCACCTCCTTTTCCTATATGTTTCGTAGATTATGATTACCCAAATCTTTGGTAACATCAATAACTTTATATCGAAGTGGCAAAATCATTTACACTAATAATACCAATACTTCTAATCTATAATAATTTCCTTTTCCCAAATCCTTTCAAAAATCATCTTAAAACCATCGGGTTTAGTCCTCGAAATTCCTTGTCGAAGATAAAACATTTTTACAAAACCATTCTTTATATAAACCACTTTCATATAAAATCACTTCAAAATATTTATTCTCAAATATCTCTTTTTTCCTTTTAGAAAAAACATTTCATAACGTTTCCACTTGAAAATCAACTTTCAAAACAATACATTAAATTGAAACGAAACAAATATTACCGCAAACACCTTATAGTCAAATCGTGAAATAAATCACAAGATGTTAGCTGAAAATTATTTTCTACCTAGCCCATGCATAGGGATAATTAATTGCTCATAAACTGGTCGAGCAAAGTCAACAACCAATAAATAATAATCAATGCTCATAAACTGGCCGAGTGTAATCAAAACAACCTAATAATCAATTAACAATAACAATAAATAGCAATACATCTATTTATTAGATAATTAACAATCAATATCAAACAGATCAATTATCGAACAATAATAAATCTATACAGTTTGTAATGGAAGAATGGGGATTTGTTCTAAGAATAAAATGTCACAAATATTTTATCAATATTTTATACTTCACTAAATGTGTCAAAAAAATACATTAGTGTGTTCTATTCGTTAATACGAATCTAGCATCGAAGACAGTAGGTTAAACGGACTCTGCATGGATGAGATAAACCATTTTAAAGATAACACTTTTTATTTTCTAAATCCCAAACAACTAAATTAATTAATCAAATTTTACCCAACCTTACACATGCAAAAGCTCAACACCCTAACACTTTTTAAAGTTTAAACTTTTAAACTAATTTAAACATACTAAATGAATTAACTAATAACTTAACTTAAACAAAATTAAACTTAACTAATATTCCTGCTCAAGATCAGCAAGCCAAGCCAATTTGCCATAAATTAAACCCTTGCCAAAACTGTTGTAACCCATCTTCTTGTTTAAATAGACTAACAAACTAAAATTAATTAAACTAATTATTTAACTAAATTCTCATAACCCACCATTCAGGTGCAAGCATGCTCACCTAACAACTCATGCATTCACTGTACTCAACCCGCATGCAATCATGATAACCCAATCCGATGTTTTATTAACAAATTATAATAACTAGTCTATTAAAATTCCTTATCCAAACCTCTACAAAGCCACGGCCCATTTTTTAGAAACCATTGCATTGATGAATGAGATATTGTCCTACATTGCCAAAAATATGTACATTTTCATGTTTATATAGTAAATCTCTCAAACCAATATTGGCCCTTAGGGTCGGGTAATTTTATGCGAGGGGGGGACCTATATGGCCATGAACTAACACAAACATGCACGCGCCGCCGCCCTCCCATCCCGTATCGAACCGGGCCGGGTCGGGTGTGGGTGCGGTAAGAGCGGACCGTGTTATATTTTTGCTGGATACTAGTGGACTGTTTTTTGACTGTTTAAATTCGAAAAGATGTAAAAGTTGCATCTGTTTGAGCGGACATGGACGCTGCTTTTCAAACGAAGGACGCGACCTTTTTCCAACGGATGTAGCCGTTGCAAATTTGATGTTGCAAATATCAAACGAAGAGACGCGACCTTTTTCCAACGGATGTAGCCGTTACAAATTTGCTGTTGCAAATATGAAACGAAGAGATGCGACCTTTTTTCAATGGATGTAGCCATTGCAAATTTGCCTATAAAAAGAGAAGGAAATCTGATCACTTTCAATCTCCAACCAATCTCTTCTTCTTCATTTCTGAAAACCAGTCTTGCATATCACATAGAAGTTCATACGCACCACAATCTCGAGTAGATCATGTCTGTTGTATCTTGGGAGACTTTGAATAAAGTCTTAAGGAAATTGTCATGGCAATCCTCAGATGGAATTTCTTTCTATATCCCGGTTAGATTTTTAGTTTGTTTATACATATATTTCTACGGTCTTTCCCGTTAGAAAGTTTGCTATTTCTACTCAATAGTGAAACAGTAATTAGCGTTGTCGTTTAGCGCAACACTCTAGCGTTGTTATTATGACAATTTGTCGTTGTACGTTTGTTTCGACTACAAATTTGATTTGTAAACTTGTGTAAGGAGTTTACAACTTATTAGTCTCTATTTTGGTATACTGGTTGTATAACATCATAATACTTTCCTATTTTCACTAAAACAGAGATGGCGGCAGTTGAATTATCGGCAAAAACTGATAATCACAACAGGCCTAATCCGTTTAGAGGAGATGGTAATGACATCATGACATGGCAAAATCAAATGCGGTTTTATCTCACCACGTTAGGGCTGCAAAAGTGCATTGACGAGGATGAACCAAAGCCCAAAGACGAACAGACTAGAGAAAAAGACGCAGCTGTTTTTCTCGCGATTGACTCATGGAAGCACTCGGACTTCCTGTGCCGAAACTACATTCTGAATTGTTTGGTTAAAGTACTGTATAAAGTGTATCAGCCACACTAGATAGAAAAATCCCTATGGACTGCACTTGCAAATAAATACAAGACGCGGAATGTTAGTTTGAAGAAGTTCATAGTAGATAAATTTATGGAATACAAGATGGTGGATTCCAAATCCGTAACTAGTCAAGTGCAGGAACTCAAACTTATAATTCATGAACTTGAATCGGAAGGACAAAAAGTTGGAGAGTCATTCCTTGTTGAAGCGATAACGGGAAAATTACCACCATCCTGGAGAGATTACCGCAACTATCTAAAACATAAGAAAAAGGAGATTTCCTTAGAAGATCTCATTGTCAGATTAAAAATTAAGGCAGATAATCGCGGAATAGCACAACCCACAGGCGAAGAGGCATTTGTTATGCAAGGGTCAAAGAAGAAAGGACACTTCAACAACAAAAAGAAAAACTTCTCTAAAAAGAGAAAGGCACCAGATAATCAATCCAAAGATAAGCAAACCCAGAAGTTCAAAGGCGAATGTTGGGTCTGCGGAAAGATTGGGCATGCCGCTAAAGATTGCAGGCACAAGAAGACGAACGACAAGTCGGTGGAAAATATAGTGGAAATTTGAGTTCAAACATTGAGGAGATGAATTTTTCAGGAGTTGTTTCAGAATGCAACTTAGTACAGAACCCTGCACAGTGGTGGGTAGACACAGGCGCTACTTGTCATGTCTGTTATGATATACCTATGTTCTCCACTTACAAGAAATACGATCAGGAAGAAAAACTCTACATGGGTAATTCTGCAGTTTCCATGATCGAAGGTAATGGCACCGTTATCCTCAAATTTACATCCGGAAAAACCGTGACACTAAATGAAGTTCTTCATGTTCTGGATATCTGCAAGAAACTTATCTCTGGACCTGTGCTCTCAAAGATAGGATTCTAAATGGTTTTGGAGTCAGATAAAGTAGTTCTATCTATGGCTGGAATTTATATGGGAAGGGATTATTTATGTGATGGCCTATTTAAGGAAAATGTTGCCATAGTCGGCAATAAAACTACGTATTCTGATTGTGCTATTAATAAAATTGAAGTTTCTTATTTGGTTGAGCATGAAATTTTATTATGGCATGATAGATGAGGACATATAAATTTCCAAAAAATGATAAAATTATCAAACTTGGGATTAATTCCTAAATTCCAAGTAGATAAAAACTACAAATGTGAGACATGTGTAGAAGCAAAATTGGTCAAAAAAACCATTTCATACTGGTGATAGATGTATTGAACCACTAGGTTTGGTTCATACTAATTTATGTGATTTAAATCATTACCTACAAGAGGTAGGAAAATGTACTTTATCACTTTTATTGACGACTATCCACGATATTGCTATGTATACATTTTAAATAGTAAAGATGAAGCAATTACATCGTTTATAAAATATAAGGCTGAAGTAGAAAATCAGTTAAATAAAAAGATCAGGATATTGAGATCTGATCGAGGTGGAGAATATGAATCATCATTTGAAAAATTCTGTGCATAAAATGGTATAATTCATCAAACAACAGCTTCATATTCACCACAACAAAACAGTATTACCGAAAGAAAGAATAGAACATTAAAAGACACGATTAATGCAATGCTATTGACCTCTGGCCTACCGACGAACTTGTGGGCGGAAGCCTTAAATATGTCTAATCACATATTAAACAAGGTTCCTCACAATAAGACAGGAACAATTCCATATAAGTTATGGAAAGGACACATACCAAGTTTCAAATACCTCAAAGTGTGGAGGTGCTTGGCAAAAGTTCTAGTTCCGCCTCCCAAGAAAGTCAAACTTGGACCAAAAACCGTAGATTGTTACTATCTAGGACCAGTCCAAAATAGTATTGCCTACAGATTTTTGGTATTCAAGTTTGATATAGCTGATATTAATGTAAATACAATCATAGAGTTGCGAGATGCCTCATTCTTTGAAGATGTGTTTCCGTACAAAAGGAATGAAGGAAATTATGTCCCTAAAAGGACAAGAGAAGAATCAAGCAAGCCACATGTAGATGAAACTCATCGTGAAATTGAGGAAGTTGAACCAAGAAGAAGTGTAAGGGTAAGAACGTCCAAGACATTTGGTTTAGAATTTCTAACATACATGTTAGAACACGAACCTCAAACGTACAAGGAAGCAATTTCATCTTCTAAATCTTCATTTTGGAAAGAAGCAATCAAAAGTGAAATTGATTCAATTCTAAGTCATAAAACTTGGAAAATAGTTGATCTTCCACCTAAAATAAAACCGATTAGTTTTAAATGGACCTTCAAAAAGAAGATGAAATTAATGGCTCTATTGACAAATATAAAGCAAGATTGGTAGCCAAAGGATATCATCAAAAGGAAGGTATAGACTTCTTTGATACTTATTCACCAGTTACACGAATAACCTCTATAAGAATGTTACTAGCAATTGCATCCATATATAATCTAGAGATTCATCAAATGAATGTAAAGTCAACATTCTTAAATGGAAATCTTGATGAGGAGATTTACATGGAGTAACCTGAGGGTTTTATTTCCAAAGGAAATGAAAACAAAGTCTGTAGATTAGTAAAATCATTATACAGACTAAAACAAGCTCCAAAACAATGGCACGTAAAATTTGATAGTGTCATGATGAAAAATGGTTTTCGTATAAATGAATGTGATAAATGTGTTTATTATAAACAAGTTGGACAATTATACGTGATGATTTATCTATATGTAGACTATACGCTAATTTTTGGTCCAAGTAGTAAGGTAATAGAGACCATAAAGAAAATGTTAATCAACAATTTCGATATGAAAGACTTAGGAGTTGTAGACGTTATTTTAGGAATTAAAATAATAAAAACACCTAGTGGAATTGAATTATCTCAATCACACTATATGCAAAAAGTGATTTAAAAATTTCAAAATTATGGAATCAAATGAGTAAGACCACCTTTTAATCCATCGGAAGTACTGCATAAAAACACTAATGAGAGTGTAATGCAATTAGAATACTCTCGTGTAATAGGATGTCTAATGTATCTCATGAATTGCACAAGACCAGATATAGCTTATGTAGTAAGTCGACTGAGTAGGTATACAAGCAACCCAGGAAAGGAACATTGGAAAACACTAATGGAAGTGTTGGGATATTTAAAGAGTACCACGAACTTTTCCCTACATTATGGAAAATATCCTACCGTCTTAGAAGGATATAGTAATGCAAACTGGATTTATGATTCAGATAAATCTAAATCAACTAGTGGTTATGTGTTCACCTTAGCAGGAGCAGCAGTATCATGGAAATCTACTAAACAAACTTGCATAGCTCGATCCACTATGGAATTAGAGTTCATTGTTTTAGATAAAGCAGGCGAAGAAGCAGAATGGCTTCGTCATTTTTTAGAAGATATTCCATTTTGGCCTAAACCTGTACTGGTCATATGTATACACTGTGATAATCAAGCACTATTAAGCAGAGCGTAAAACTTTGTGTATAATGGAAAGTCATGACATATTCGTTGACGCCATAACACAGTTAGGCAGTTACTCTCAAATGAAACTATTTCCATTAATTATGTGAGAACTACTGATAATCTTGCGGATCCATTTACTAAAGGTTTATCAAGAGAGAAAATTGACTGCGGATCGAGGGGAATGGGTTTAAAAGCCTAAACCAACCAGAGTTATTTCATACGGAAACCTATCCTAGCGACTGGAGATCCCACAGACTAGGATCAATAGGCAAACCAATTCTGAGTAACTCAAGAAGTAATGCATTTGTTTGGACTTAGTCCTACTCCATTCCTATGGTGCACAATAGAATGCATGCCTACAGAAGTATTCAAAGGTTAAAACTATGTTTTTTAATGATGACCATATTTTGAAAATAACAAGTGAAGTATATGTAGGATACTCTTAATGGTTGCGATCACCTATGTTAGTGTGAGGTGGGTCGGCTCTATGAGAATATTAAAGGTTTTAATTCTCTACAAACACTCGCAGAACCAAAATTGTTCAGGACTAAAATGAACACAACTAAAAGATTGGATGTGAAAGGGAACAATGCTTTGTAAAGCTTATTGTCTGGTTATGCACTAACGGCTAACTGTTTAAGATGAAATAATTCACCGACTAGCCAAGTATATCCGATAAGTTTTAACTAGAGAAAGTTCAAAGTGAATATCTACTTATCCTCGATATAGAATTATTTCCATATGAACTATGTGATATTACACTTTGTGTAGAGGAGACATATATCGTCATTCATGTGGGGGATTGTTAGAAACCACTGCATTGATGAATGAGATATAGTCCCACATTGCCAAAAATATGTACATTTTAATGTTTATATAGTAAATCTCTCAAACCTAAATTGACCCATAGGGTCAGGTAATTTTGTGTGAGGTGGAGGACCTATATGGCCATGAACTAACACGCGCGGACGCGCCGCCGCCCACCCGACCCGTACCGAACCGGGCCGGGCCTGGTGCGAGTGTGGGTGCAATAAGAGCGGTCCGTGTTATATTTTTGTTGGATAAAAGTGGACTTTTTTTGACTGTTTAAATTCGAACAGATGTACAAGTCGCATCAGTTTGAACGGACATGGACGCTGCTTTTCAAACGAAGAGACGCGACCTTTTTCCAATGGATGTAGCCGTTGCAAATTTGCTGTTGCAAATATGAAACGAAGAGACGCGACCTTTTTTCAACGGATGTAGCCGTTGCAAATTTGCTGTTGCAAATATGAAACGAAGACACGCGACCTTTTCCAACGGATGTAGCCATTGCAAATTTGCCTATAAAAAGAAAAACAACCTGATCACTTTCAATCTCCAACCAGTTCTCTTCTTCCTCTTCGTTTCTGAAAACCAGTCTTATATATCACACAGAAGTTCATACGCACCACAATCTCGAGCAGATCACGTCTGTTGTATCTTGGGAGACTATAAATAAAGTCTTAAGAAAATTTTCACAGCAGTCCTCAAACGGAATTTCTTTCTATATCCCGGTTAGATTTTCAATTTGTTTATACATATATTTCTGAGGTCTTTCCCGTTGGAAAGTTTGTTGTTTCTACTTAATAGTGAAACAATAATTATCGTTGTCGTTTAGCGCAACACTTTGACGTTGTTATTACTACAATTTGTTGTTGTACGTTTGTTTCGACTACAAATTTGATTTGTAAACTTATGTAAGGAATTTACAACTTATTAGTCTCTGTTTTGGTATACTGGTTGTATACCATCGTATAAAAATATGTACATTTTCATGTTTATATAATAAATCTCTCAAACCTATATTGGCCCTTAGGGTCAGGTAATTTTGTGCGAGGGGGAGGACTTATATGGCCATGTACTAACACGCGCGCCGCTGCCTGCCCGTCCCGTACCGAAGCGGACAGGGTCGGTTCGGGTGCGGGTGCGAGTGCAATAAGAGTGGACCGTGTTATATTTTTGCTGGATAAAAGTGGACTATTTTTTATGTTTAAATTTGAACAAATGTAAAAGTCGCATCTATTTGAACGGACATGGGCGCTGCTTTTCAAACGAATGACCTTTTTCGAACGGATGTAGCCCACTACGCCATAAATGGCCTACTGCAACACAAAAAAAATGTTGGCTCAGGCCCGAAAAATGTTGCCATAGGTCTATGGCAACACTTTTAGGGTGATGCAATTTTTGCCGTTGCCTTAGACCTCAAAGGCAACATTTTGACTATCTAAGGCAACATAAGTAATATTGTTGCAATAGAACCCTATTTGGGTCTATGGCAACACCCATAGGTATCTGTAGCAACATTCCAAAATGTTGCCATAGATATTAACTTTCTGAATTTGTGGGGCCCACAATGTAGAGCATATTTGATTTTTTAATAGAAATAAATATTTATTTAATGAAATGCTTTTGCGTAGAATTTGATATTTAAACAGTAATTTATTTAAATAAATATTTTATTTCAACATTTGAAATAGTACAAATTCCCGACTCCACTATTTTACAATTCAATGATATATAACACTGATATTCACATATACAGATATTCCTCACTACATCACTCAGTTCACTCATTACATATGCAGTTTCAATTTATACAGACACCGACACTGACAAATATATGACGAGCCGAAGGCGAGCCGAGTGCCGAGCCGAAGGCGAGCCGAGTGCCGAGCCGAAGGCGAGGCGAGAAGCGGGTCCGGGCGCAGCGCCGGCGGGGGTCCGGGGCACCGCAGTCCCGGTTAGGTCGAACAAGTGGGCACCGCCCGATTCATCCGATTTCGGAAGATCGAGCCTTCTTTGAAACGACGTAAAATGATGCAGAAATGAACACCTCCTGCGAATTTGAACACCTCCTCGATGATTGACTTTTGCAACTCTTTCGTGGCTTCTTCTGAATCATCCGACCTTACTTTTAGCTCTGCCTTGGTAAAAGACCTGAAACCATGATAAATAAAAATTGACATTTCATCGAACATGTTGCGTGTTAATAAGTAATACATTACCACAGTTCACTCATCTAAACATCCTACTAGACATCAACTCCTTCTCCTTGAATACTACCAAACTTCAACCTCTACATTGCCACCATCCACTCCCTAAACTGCTGCAACTTACATCCCCTACAGCCCTTAACAACAGTTGGTACATTTTGAATCAGGATATGAAATTGCAGCCTGCAATCTAGTTGGCTACTTTCTAGTATAAGCACGTGCAATCTATACTGAGATTGGAACTGAATGTAATCAAAGAGCTAATCATAGCAGCAGTATGTTCACATAATTAGTCATAAGCCAAGAGGAGGACAAAGTGGCAACTCGTGCTGAACTAGCATATCACCACAATTACCAATCAACAAAAACATGTAAGCCTATTCGTCGGTAAATGTAAATCCAATGTTAAAGTTCACAACTTTTCCATAAATATAACAAAACATCACCTGGCACGCTCAATTACCATTGTCAGCCTCAATTACCACTTGCCCATCAAACTTCAACACTACTTCGACAACACTTCGAACCAGCTTCAATCAACAGAACATTATACACAGCTGCCATTTCCAGTAACTGCAGTCATACCACCACAATACTCAACCAGTCAACTGCCAACAACCATCAATTGACCCTCAATCGGCAGCATCGCAACCCAACCAACGACCTACTTCAAACTTTGACTTCCTCTGCAAATTAATAGCAGCAGCAAACCCAATTATAACCACCAATCGCCAATTTCCATCACTAAATCCGAACTCCATCGCCACGGGATATGTGCTCGATGACCATCGGAATCAGGCTGTAGAAACGGTGGTGGGGTAGTGGAGTTTTGTTGGGGGCTGCGGTTGGTAGGATTTGGGAATTAGGGATTTTTGGAAGAAAAAAAAGAAACGAAAATATGATTTGGAAATTAGGGATTTCGGAAATGGGGGGTGAGAACGAAAATGATATGAAAAGTAAAGCGGGAAAACGAAAATTTGTGTCAAATTGTAGCGGTGATCCAGTTTAACAATCAGATTAAATGTAGACCGTTGGATCGTATTCACGCGGATTGCTAATTTTATTAATTTTTTAATCTGAATACATCTATAGCAACACTATATAAAAATGTTGCATCGTGTTACACTTGTTTAGCTAGAGCAACACATTTTTATGGCTAAGGTAACACCATAAATACAACGTTGCAGTAGGACCAAAATTTTATATCTATCGCAATATTTTAGCTGGCAACACCTTGCAAAAATGTTGCAGAAGGTCATTTATGGCGTAGTGGCCGTTGCAAATTTGCTGTTGCAAATATGAAACGAAGAGACCCGAACTTTTCCCAACGGATGTAGCCGATGCAAATTTTCTATTGCAAATATGAAATGAAGAGACACGACCTTTTCCAATGGATGTAGCCATTGCAAATTTGCCTATAAAAAGAAAAGGAAACCTAATCATTTTCAATCTCCAACTACTTCTCTTCTTCCTCTTCGTTTTGAAAACCAGTCATGCATATCACATAGAAGTTCATACGCACCACAATCTCGAGCAGATCACGTTTGTTGTATCTTAGGAGACTTTGAATAAAGTCTTAAGGAAATTGTCAAGGCAATCCTCAGACGGAATTTCTTTCTATATCCCGGTTAGATTTTTAGTTTGTTTATATACATATATTTATGCGGCATTTCCAGTTGGAAAGTTTGTTGTTTCTACTCAATAGTGAAACAGTAATTATCGTTGTCGTTTAGCGCAACACTTTGACGTTGTTATTACTATAATTTGTTGTTGTACATTTGTTTCGACTACAAATTTGATTTGTAAACTTGTGTAAGGTGTTTACAACTTATTAGTCGCTATTTTGGTATACTGTTTGTATAACACCGCCTTCACAAAAGCTTACTCCCTCCTTCTCCTATTTGATTCACATGTAGAAACATTTCATGCGTGCGCCCAACACATACAACACCTTCCTCCCATCCAGGTGCCTAAAACCGACCGTATCCATTCACACGTTATTCACTTTACGTACGCATACATTTTTTTTCATGCATATCCATGTACACATCCCCTTCCTATTCTGTTTTTTATGGCAGCACTTCATTTCCAACTGACACACACATCAAACTTACACGTATGCACTCAGCCATGCATACACACAAGGTAAAAGAAAAGGGAAATATGTGCATGCGTATCTATGAAGAGAATGGGAATGTTTGATGTGCATTTATGTTTGCAGAGAATAAATGGAAATGAAAGGATGAATGTGCCCCCTCCCCCCTCCCCGTGATAAAATATGAACCAACATATATAATAACCAATGCTTAAAGGCTAAGAAAATAAAAGTACTAATATTAAATTCCAAACAAACAAAAGTCAGCACAAGTACAAGCAATAAGATGTGAAAAGTGATGTTGCATGTGTTTGTATAGTTTAGAAAAGGTTTGATTTTTGAAAAATGTTTCTTTGCGGAACACCGCAACATAGTAATGCACTTGCATACGAGCTACGAACAACAAATATAAAAGTATGATCGCGCATAATAATGCGCCATGATCACAAAAAAAATAGACATATTAACTTATTCTGTGAAGTTTCAAAAGTACCGATATTTGTCGTAATAAGCGTCAAACGAAAATTTAATTATTTTTTGAATTAAAAATTATGGAAAAATTCTATAAATTAATTTGAAAATACGTCATCAAAATCAAGCTTTAATTTAAAATATATATTTTATTATAATTTAATCCAAATTCAAATATTTAAATAAATTAAATATTCAAATTTGATGACCCAAAAATACGGATCGTTATATTCTTTCCCTCTTAAAAGAATTTCTTTTTCGAAATTCCAAAGATGGAAAAATATAACTAAAAACAAACAATAAACAAAAGTTAAGCACACCCAAAATAATATCACCCATAACCATAGTCAAAGGTATGGTGCCATATTCTATCCATTTATTATTTATCAAATTAAGATAGTTTTCATTTTAAAATTCCTAGGTTAATTTCACTAACGTAAACGAATTATACTTAGGCACCTAACATAAGCTCTGATACAATCTGTAACGACCATGATTTTCAAACCAGTAAAAATTGCCGAAAAACCCATCTGTTCTAAAACTACAAATGAAAACTAACAAGTTAGGATATAATATTTAATAAATATTCAACATTACTTAAATGTATAGGATGCAACTTTCAATAATACAAGTTATTAGAGTAATCATTTATTCTACAAGTGTGCTTAAATATATACCAAATACAAATACAAATAAATCTACAGCTGCACAACTCCGATGAGAGAGACAACATAGCCATTCCTACAAACTCAATAAACATGTCAAATGCGAAATAAAATAATAAGCAGGAAAAATACATCAATACACGATATATAGCAAACGATAATCAGAAAAATGTTATGTTATTATTAGGACTGCATCACTACCACTTATGACTGCCTACGTATACCCCTATCTAATTAGGTATCTAATTAGATACAAAATCAAGCCAATGCAATTCTCCTACTGTAAATAGGACTCATGGGGTCTACGATGCACAAACAATATGCAACTCCCAAAACCACCCACTCAGGCTAACCTTTACATTTTAGATTTTTCAAATCTAATTACTTTTACAGAAATTATCTCTTTGGACTCTATTTTCCAATTCTTATTTCAAAACTTTTTAAATATATATATATATATCTTTTATATTCAAACTAATCCTTTACTTCGAGATTTGAAAACAAATCAACTTTTTGAAATGGTACATATATATAAGCATACAAAAATATATGCTGCCAAATCTCGGGATGTTTATAGCCATAACTAGGCCTCGTGGTCTAGCCTCCCGAATAAATAATAGATTGATGCATTCCTCTACTCTGATGGACTACACCGAGGATACAAAACATCTGCACCTCCTTTGTCCATGCGTTTCGAAGATTATGGGTTACCTGAATCTTTGGTAACATAACAAACCACTTTATATCCCGCAACGACAAAATCATTTACACTAATAATTCCCAATACTTCTAATCTATAATAATTTCCATTTCCTAAATCTTTTCAAAAAATCATCTTAAAACCATTGGGTTTAGTCCATGAAATTCTTTATGTTTTATAAAGCATTTTTATAAAATCATTCTTTATGTAAACCACTTTTATATAAATCACTTCAAAATATTTGTTCTCAAATATCTCTCTTTTTCTTTAAAAAAAAATTCATAACGTTTTCACTTGAAAACCAATTTTTAAAATAATTCATTTACTTGAATGAACCAAATATTACAACCAACACCTTATAGTCAAATCGTGAAATAAATCATAAGGTGTTAGCCTATAATTAGCCCGTGAATATGGATAATTAATTTCTCATAAGCTGGTCGAGCAAAGTCAATAATTAATAAATAATAATTAGTGATCATAAACTGGTCGATCGCAATCCAAACAACCAAATAATTAATCAACAACGATAATAAATAGCAACATATCTATTTACTAAATAATTAACAATAAATATCAAACATGACAATTATCAAACAATAATAAATCTACACAATTTGTAATAGCAGAATAGAGATTTGTTCTACTAATAAATGTCATAAATATTTTATCAATATTTTATACTTCTCTAAATGTATCAATAAACTACACTATTCATTAATACGACTCTAACGTCGAATACCGTGGGTTAAACGGACTCCGAATGGATATGTTAAAGCATTTTAAAGTTAACACTTTTTAATTTCTAATTCCAAAACAACTAAATTGATTCATCAAATTTTACCCAACCTTACACATGCAAAAGCTCAACAGCCCAACATTTTTTAAAGTTTAAACATATCAAACTACTTAAACTAATTTAAACTTACTAAATGAGTTAACTAATAACTTAACTTAAACAAAATTAAACTTCAACTAATATTCTTGCTCAACATTTAACCAAGCCCATTTACCATAAATAAAACCCTTTCCAAAACTGTTGTAACCCATCTTCTTGTTTAAGTAAACTAACTAACTAAAATTAATTAAACTAATTATTTAACTAAATTCTCATAACCCAACATTCATATGCAAGCATGCTGACCCAACAGCTCACGCATGCACTGTACTCTACCTGCATGCAAACGTGATAACCCAAATCCAAAGTTTTATTAACGAATTATAATAACTAGTATATTAAAATTCCTTACCTAATCCCTAGAAATCCACAGCCCCGCTTCACAGAAGCTTTCTCCCTCCTTCTCCTATTTGATTTGCACGCAGAAACATTTAATGCATGCGCCCAATACATGCAGCACTCCCTCATCTTCACACCTGAACAACGCCTCCGCCTATCTTCCCTTCCTCCCATCCATGCGCTTAGAACAGACCATAACCATACACACGTTGTTCAGTTTATGCACACATACGTTTTTTTTCATGCATATCCCTGTACACATCCCCTTCCTCTTCTATTTTTCATAGCAGCGCTTCATTTCCAAATCATACACACATCAAACTTTCACGCATGCACTCAGCCATGCGTACACAATGTAAAAGAAAAGGGAAATGTGTGTATGTGTATCTATGAAGAGGATGGAAATATTTGCTATGCATTTATGTTTGCAGAAAATAAATAGAAATGAAAGAACGAACGTGCCCACACCCCCCCCCCCCCCCAATGTGAACAAACATTTATAATAACCAATGCTTAAAGGCTAAGAGAATAAAAGCCCAAAATGAAGATTCCGTGAAGAATAACTGATGCAGCAGCGGATAACAAAAATGATGAAACAGTGAAAGCAGCGATTGTGGAATAGAAGATACCAATGACCCAAATCCGTTGATCCAAAGATACCGGATTTTAGCTATCTCAAACACGTTGATTGCGCACGATACCGTGTTTAAAGATCTACGATTCTTCGTACGTTGATCTAGCGCACTAGATACCGTGAATCGGCTTCAGCGATCGTTGATTCAAGCGCATTTGAATACTGAAGGTGGAGATAGGAGATCACACTCAACTACCAATTGAAGAAGTGGCACAAAGCACACTAACAAATTTTATTCAAAATCAACTTAACTCTTACAAATGACACCACCATCCCTATTTATAGGGTTACAAACATACACGTCTCAAAACTTGACAACACTTAGGTCGTGAACGACCTAACATAGACCAACGACCTACGACCTAAAAACAATGCGACCTAAAAAAACAAGTTTACAACACACGCTTACATCACAAAACATCCGACCTAAAACAGGCGTGCGACCTACGACCTAACATAGGTCGTTAACGACCTAAAACATTACAACACAACAAAATACAACATCACACAAGGTCGAGCAACCTAAAAGATACTCGGCAGCGATCCATCTTGAGCGACCTAGAGAAGTGGCTTCAGGAAATCTTCGAGCGACTTAAGTTGAGCGACCTAACTTCAGATGGCTTCAGTGATCTTGCAGCATACACATCAGTGACCTAACTTAGGTCGTAACCCTTCTTCGCGACCTAGCATAGGTCGTAACCCCTCTCCGCGATCTAACTTAGGTCGTATCCCTTCTCTGCGACCTATCATAGGTCGTAACCCTTCTTCGCGACCTAGCATAGGCCGTAACTCATTCTCGCGACCTAACTTAGGTCGTAACTCGTTAGGTCGTTTGAGTAACTCGGAGCGACCTATAGGAATTAGTAACTCGCTGGGTCGTTTGATCGCCTTCTTCTTTAACTCGTTACCTCGTTCCAGCATGATATTTTCCTCGTTAGGTCGCACACGACCTAAAAGCATGTTAGCTCGCTCGCGACCTAAGACTTGATCATTTTGGGCTGCATCATCCTCCCCTGGTTGAAAAAAATTCGTCCTCGAATTTGCGCTTTCCTCTTCCACAACAGGTTCATCTCCATAATAAGGAATAAGATGTTTAACATTAAACACGTCAGAAGTGTACACATCCTCCGGCAGCTTCAACCTATAAGCGTTTTCATTGATCCGTTTCACAATCTTTATAGGACCAATCTTTCGAGCTTTAAGTTTATTGTATGCTCCCACTGGAAAACGATCCTACGTTAGTACAGCATATATCCGCAGATCGTTTATACTTTTCATTCGCCTTCTCCAATCGTTCCTGAACGATTTTATGGCATTCTGTTAATCCGTCAACAAAATCAACAGCTCGCTTAACTGTTCCTCTCGGTTGTGGTACTGTCGTCAAATCCAACGGCCTCTTTGGCAAGCTCGAATATACAATCTGAAATGGACTGAAACCCGTACTACGGTTTATAGCATGATTATGAGCAAATTCTGCTTGACATAACTTCACATCCCAACTCTTCAGATTATCCTTCACAAGGCACCGCAACAAATTTCCCAACGATCTGTTCACCACTTCCGTTTGCCCATCTGTCTGCGGATGATAGACGCTACTAAAATTCAGCTTCGTTCCAACCATCTTCCACAAACTTAACCAAAAATGGCTTAGAAATCTAGTATCTCGATCAGAGACAATGGATTCAGGTAGCCCATGCAATCGATACACCTCTTTAAAGAATAATCGAGCAACACAGACGGCATCAGCAGTCTTCTTACAGGCGATGAAATGTGCCATCTTCGAAAACCTATCCACTACAACATATATCGAATCATTCCCCCTCTGAGTTCTCGGTAACCCCAAAACAAAATCAATACTGATATCAACCCATGGTCTAATCGGCACGGGTAAGGGCATATACAATCCCGCATTCGTCGCTGTCCCTTTGGAAACTTGGCAAATATGACATCTTTCCACAAACTTTTCAACTTCCCGTTTTAACGAAGGTCAATAATAAGATTGAGAAATCAATTGCAAAGTACGATGTATACCCACATGACCTTCCTCATGCAACTCCTTCACAATCTTCATTCCTAAGCTGCACTTCGGTATACATAATCGATTCCCCTTAAAAAGAAAACCATCCACCATTACAAACTCATCCGTCTTCCCCTCCTTGACTTCATCTACATACTTTGCAAAGTAAGGATCATCAATAAATAATTCTGGCAACACATCAAACCCTGTCACTTCAACCTTCATTATAGTCAACAAATGATTCCTTCGACTCAATGCATCTGCCACTCGATTCGTAACTCCCGATTTATGCTTTACCACAAATGTAAATTGTTGTAACTATGCAATCCACGAAGCATGTATGGCTGCAATCTTGTCATGTCCCTGCATATGCTTCAATGCTTCATGATCAGTATATAAAACAAATTCTTTATGAAACAAATAATGCCTCCAATGTTTCACAGCTTGCACGATAGCATAAAATTCTACATCATATGTATTATATCTCATCTTTGCTCCCGATAACTTCTCACTGAATATGCAATAGGACGTCCCTTCTGACTTAACACCCCTCCAATTCCAACCTTCGATGCATCAGTATGCAATTCAAACAACAATTGAAAATCTGATAATACTAGAATTGGTGCTGTCGTCAAAAGTTCTTTGGTCCGCTCAAAAGCAACTCCTGCTTCCTCAGACCATGAAAATTGCTTTCCCTTCATACAATTAGTAACGGGTGCCATCACGCTACTGAAGTGTGGAATAAATCTTCGGTAGAATGATGCTAAACCATGAAAACTTCTAACTTCTGTTATCGTCCTGGGTTGTGGCCAATTTCTGATTGCTTCAACTTTATTCTAATCCACCTGTATACCTCCTTCTGAAATAACATATCCCAAAAATAAAACACGATGCGTCATGAACACACATTTCTTCGTTGCAGCATAAAATTGTTCCTGTCGCAGTATCATCAACACCTCTCTCAAATGTTGCAAATGTTCTTTTGAGCTTCTACTATATATATCAGTATATCATCAAAATACACCACCACAAATTTCCCAATAAAAGGTCTAAAAATCTGATTCATCACCCGCATAAATGTACTCGGTGCATTCGAAAGACCAAACGGCATAACCAGCCATTCATATAATCCTTCTCTCGTCTTGAATGTTGTCTTCCATTCATCCCCTGGTCTGATTCGAATTTGATGATAACCACTCTTCAAATCAATTTTCGAAAAGATAGTCGCCCCACTAAGCTGATCCAACAAGTCATCCAGTCTAGGAATAGGAAATCTATGTCCCACTATAATCTTGTTCAGTGCCCGACTATCAGTACACATCCTCCACGTCCCATCCTTCTTCGGCACTAACAAAGCTGGTACCGTACAAGGACTTAAACTTTCCTGTACACGCCCCTGTTCAAGCAACTCTTCCACTTGTCTTCTCAACTCCTCATGTTCCTTTGGACTCATTCTGTAATGTGGTCTATGAGGTAACACATCTCCTAGAACAAGATCAATTTGATGTTGAATGTCTCTCAACGGCGGTAACTCCGTTGGTAGCTCCTCAGGAAATACATCGTCAAATTCTCCTAGCACTGGTTTTACTTCTTCAGGAATCTCAACCACTTCATTATTCTCACGTCCAATCAACAAAAATACTTCAGGTTCCTCTTCGACTTCCTTAACAAACTCCTTTAATAATAACAAAGTTTTCAGCTCTTCAATCTCCTCCAACTTGCTTTCTTCTTGTTGTCGCTTCCTAGGAATTAAAGTGATTTTAGTCCCTTCAAACATTAAACTATAACTGTTAGTACGACCATCATGTTGCACCGCTCTATCATACTGCCATGGTCTCCCCAGCAACAGATGACATACGTCCATGTCCACAACATCACACCAAATTTTATCTTTGTATTTCTTTCCAATTGAAAATTTAACACAAGCCCTTCGTCCAACTTTCACCTCCCCACCTTTCCTCAACCAAGCTAACTTGTAAGGTTTCGGATGCTTCTCAGTCTTCAATGCTAATTTCTTCACAGCTTCTGTAGAGATAATATTGTCACAACTTCCTGCATCAATAACAAACTTGCAAACCCTTCCCAAGATAGTGCATGTTGATTGAAAGATGTTACTCCTCAACCAGCTAGTTTCATCCTCTTGCTTTGGTGTCAAACACGACCTCTTCATCATCAATGAATACCCTTCATCTCCCGACACATTTTCCTCCTCTTCATCATGTAGTGAATTAGAACATTCAGCATCTACCTCCTCATCCACTGCCTCAGCAACCATCACTCGCTTTTTTGGCTTTGGACATTCATTGCTTTTGTGACCAATCTCCTGACAATTGAAGCATTTGATACCACTATTGATTCTTGTCTTAGCAACTTCATTAACAACCGGTTTTGCAACAGCCTTTGAAACATTCGCATTGCTACTAGCCCCTTTCGTTGGATTGTTAGAATTTGTAAACACACCACCACCTCTCCTTCCTTGCTTCTCCCAAGCTAGAGCCTTTTGATGTGCTTTAGCCATAGATCTGGGATCAAACATATTCACCATGTCTTGTATCTGCATTCTCAACCCTCCAACAAATCTAGCTGTCAACTTCTCCTCCGTCTCCATGATATCATTCCTCGCAATTAATTGATAAAATTCATCTGCATAGTCATTCACAGATTTCGTTCCATGTCTCAGATTCTGCAATCGTTGATACATAAGAGACTGATAGTTATATGGTAAGAATGTAGCTTTCATCAACTTCTTCATTTTATTCCATGATTCAATCTTTGACTTCCCCATTCTCTCCCGTGTAAGTTTAGTTTGCTGCCACCATGCCATAGCTCTTCCTTTCAATCGAGTAGCAACCAACTTCACTCTCCGATGCTCGGGAACCTCCTTAAAGTCAAAAATTTCTTCCATATTAGACAACCAATCCAAAAATTCCTCCGCTACCATTCCACCCTTGAATTCTGGAATTTTAGTTTTCATTCCCGACTCCCATCGTCGATCTTCCTCAACATCCCGATATGCATTTCGTGCTAGGTCTCGATCTCGAGAATGAACACTACCTCTACCACCATCTTCATCAAAAACAGATGTACTTCGATAAAGATCTCGACCACCCTCATTCCTATGATCTCGCATATCTCTTCCACTTTGTCTGTCATCATCACGGTATGGTTCATGTTCAAACTCACGTGGAGTTCTTCTCTCTTCATCTCTATACTCGTAATGTTCTCTTCTCAATGAAACTTAAGATTCTCTTCTTCCTCGATAAGGTTGTGGCGACACCCTCCTCGCTTCCGTAACCGATGGTGAAACTCTGTTTCCTCCATGGTTCGAGATTGGCGACCTTCTCCTTTGTCCTTGATTCATATCATTCATCAGTTTCTCTAACTTGTCAATGCCTTCATCAAACTTTTCATTGATGCGTTGTTCCATTTGCTCGGCTTCTTCTCTTCGATACAACGCTTCAACATTCTGATGGCGATTAGCTCTTCTCGACGGCATGATTTGAAACTTCACAAACACTTCAATTCTCGGCTTGGACTTTCAAAATGATACCAAATGATGCACGGCCTTCAACTTCAAACTCTCGGCCTTGAATAACAAAGTGATGCACGGCTTGAACTTTTGAATAAGAATTGGCTCCAAGACTCGGCTTAGCTATGATTGGCTAACTCTAGCTCTGATACCAAATGATGCAGCAGCGGATAACAAAAATGATGAAATGGTGACAGTAGCGATTGTGGAATAGAAGATACCGAATGGCCCAAATCCGTTGATCCAAAGATACCGGATTTTAGCTATCTCAAACACGTTGATCGCGCACGATACTGTGTTTAAAGATCTACGATTCTTCGTACGTTGATCTAGCGCACTAGATACCGTGAATTGGCTTCAACGATCGTTGATTCAAGCGCACTTGAATACCGAAGGTGGAGATAGGAGATCACACTCAACTACCAATTGAAGAAGTGGCACAAAGCACACAAACAAATTTTATTCAAAATCAACTTAACTCTTACAAATGACACCACCATCCTTATTTATAGGGTTACAAACATACACGCCTCAAAACTTGACAACACTTAGGTCGTGAACGACCTAACATAGACCAACGACCTACGACCTAAAAACAATGCGACCTAAAAACAAACAAGTTTACAACACACGCTTACATCACAAAACATCAGACCTAAAACATGCGTGCGACCTACGACCTAACATAGGTCGTTAACGACCTAAAACATTACAACACAACAAAATACAACATCACACAAGGTCGAGCGACCTAAAAGATACTCTGTAGCGATCCATCTTGAGCGACCTAGAGAAGCGGCTTTAGGAAATCTTCGAGCGACTTAAGTTGAGCGACCTAACTTCAGATGGCTTCAGTGATCTTGCAGCATACACATCAGCGACCTAACTTAGGTCGTAACCCTTCTTCGCGACCTAGCATAGGTCGTAACCCCTCTCCGCGACCTAACTTAGGTCGTATCCCTTCTCTACGACCTATCATAGGTCGTAACCCTTCTTCGCGACCTAGCATAGGCCGTAACTCATTCTTGCGACCTAACTTAGGTCGTAACTCGTTAGGTCGTTTGAGTAACTCGGAGCGACCTATAGGAATTAGTAACTCGCTAGGTCATTTGATCGCCTTCTTCTTTAATTCGTTAGCTCGTTCCAGCATGATATCTTCCTCGTTAGGTCGCACACGACCTAAAAGCATGTTAGGTCGCTCGCGACCTAAGACTTGGTCATTTTGGGCTGCATCAATAACTGATATGCCAAAATTTGTTGCCCCTGCCAAACTCGAACCCATCATGTCATGGAGCAACCAATAGGCATTACCACTCAACTTCAACTTCCAACGTGTGTAAATTTTAACAAGTTCTTTATATTTAAATATTTTATAACTCAAATATTTGTAAATTTTGCCCCGATCCAGTGGGTTGCCTCAGCCCACGGGCTTGGTGTGCTGCCCTCTGGGCCGACCCTGAAAAGTACTAATATTAAATGCCAAGCAAATAAAATTTAGCACAAGTACAAGGAAAAAGATGTGAAAAGTGATGTTACGTGTGTTTGTATAATTTTGAAAAGGTTTGATTTTTGAAAAATGCTAGTTTGCAGTACACCACCACATAATTACGCGTTTGCGTACGAGCTACAAACGACAAATATAAAAATACGATCGCGCACAACAATGCGTCACGATCACAAAACAAAAATAAGATAGACATGTTAGCTTATTCTGTGAAGATTTAAAAGTACCGATGTTGTCGCATAAAGTGCCAAATGAAAATTAATTATTTTTCAAATTAAAAATTATGGAAAAACTCTATAAAATTAAAAATGCGTCATCAAAATCAGGTCTTAATTTGAAATATATATTTTATAATAGTTTAATCCAAATCCGAATATTTAAATAAATTTAATATTCAAATTCGATGACCCAAAAATATTGGTCGTTACATTCTCTCTACTTCATTTTTTTACTCGTGTGTGTGTGTGTGTGTATAATACCTTTATAAAAGATATATACGCATAGTCAACTATTTCACTCTTCATTCATACTCTTTTTAATACTTTAAAATGTATTCACATACTTATCTCAAATGGTATAAAACTATTCACAAATCTTTATCAAGATTTCTTACTTCAAAACATAATCAAAGAGGTTAAAAACAAATGCTACTAAACATTATTAATATAAATCCCTCTCTTTTATAAGTTAAATCTTTACTTTATAACCTTTTTCCAAAACATAGAATACTTGTCATTATCTTTAAAATCTCCTTTATATAGATCTAAGTACATTCATAAGTATATTTGAAAAGGTTTAAGACAAATGTTGCATAAACATTGTCACAACAAACCCAAAACCATTTCACTTATAACTATCTGTAAAATACTTACTAAAGATCTGATTTTATCCCAAGTATAATCAAAAGGGTTAATAATGAATGTTGCTTAAACAATGTTTGCTATAAACCCAAAACTATTTATACATAACATTATATTTAAAACATTCTTTTTGAAGATCTACGTATACTTATTACTAAGATAAAGTACTTTTAATTATAGTGTCAAAACAATTCATTATAACTAAGTGTTATAACCAAAACCACTTATCCTTTTATAAAATACTTCACTTACTTTTCCAAATTTTCATATATATATATATATATATATATAATACTTATAAATAGGTTTAAAATATTTATATAAAATATTACTTAAAAATAACACATTTTGAAATTTAAAAAAACCTATAAAAAAGCATGTTTTATATTTAAAAACTCTTTACTTTAAAAATTGATAAATAATTATGAAAAATATATTTAAACTTGAAACCACTCATATAATTCTCTAATTAATTTAATAGACATCCCTAAAAAGGTCCCACAAAAATAATTAATTTAATTATCATTTAAACTCACTTTAGAAAAAAAAAATGTGTTAAAGATAACACTACACAACCAATGCTATAAAAAGAACCTAGAAATGCTGTTGTAGGTCGTTGATTATATTTATAAGCGCTGTTAAAATTCCTGGACGGATAACACTAGAAAAATTGCATAAATTTTGACCACATTTCTCCGTCCAAATAAAGCTTTTAAACTTCTATTTTTTTATAATATACTTAGGTAATTAAAAATTATGCCAAGAAACCCCTAAGTATATCTTCCAAAACCATATTAGAAATCCCAAAAGTAGGCTATTTACGAAGTGTTCATGCAGCGACCTTTTCACTACTAACTTTTTCAACTTTGTTCAACTAGTTATAAAATGATTTAAACTTTAATATTTTTTATAGTAAGCACTACACATGTAGTACTTATTAGAACAGCAAAGAAACTCGAAAGAATGTCTTTCAAAATCATATTAAAAATCATTGAACATAAGGCATTTTCAAACTGCATTCGTAAAGGCCTTTTTGCTATAACTTTACGACTTTGTTGCACAAGTTCTATAACTTTCGAAACTACTTCTTTGATTTCTAATATACTATTGTAAGTGCAGAGCACAATCAAAATATATGCTTTCACAATATATTCACAGATAACCTTTTTAAGCAAGTTAAAAAAAGAGATTTTGAAGTGCACTTATAATAACTACTCTCGCTTGAAACACACTTCAACTTCACGCATAACCAAATCAAACATTTAAACACAAAGTCTACGCCACGTTACATGTTATAGAGGGTAATAGAATTGACATCATAGAATATAAAGTTATCATTTGCTTTTCAAAAGCAAGTATGGTTCAAAGTTATAGCTTTAATTGGTTAACTTTATTTTAACTTTATATTCAATCACATATATAACATGTATTACACAATATGTACAATCAAATGGTGAGTAAACTTACCCTAAAACAATCCTACAACCCAGCACAAGCCTTATGAACAAAAGACCACTTCTTGCCATCACTCACAAGCCAAAAGATCCAACCATTAGCCCTTATTTGCTCTCGGCCACATCCCACCTCCACCTTTGATCACGTCCATGCTTGGGTTTGGGAGTTTGTGCTCCTTTCTTCTAGATGAAAGTCTCTATTCCCTGTTGGTTTGATGGGCTAATGCCTTTTCCAAATATTGGAGTTGTTTTGATATGGTTTAAGAAAGTTATTAACGAGGAGATGAGAAGAGAATGAAGACACCACTTTTTCTCATAACTCAAGAAAAATAATTTGTGAACAAAGAAGTATTCTATGTGGATATTGAAAGTGTGTATGCTTGTGCACACTAATTATGGATCGTGTAATATGGACTAACAATATATGCGGAATGTTATTTACACTTTCTATACAAATAAATATTCAATAAACTAACTATAGCAATTCACAGATATAGAAAAGTAAATGCAGTAAACTATAAAAATCACACCAGGGATTTTTATACTGGTTCGGACCTCCCGTCCTACGTCCAGTCCCAGACTTCTATCTGGTTTTTCACAACCAACTACCTCGCTTCACCCGGAGGAACAGGTTTACAACACCCGAACAGCCGAACGGGATTTCGTGCCTCTTACAACACCGAGGACTTCAACAAAAAACAAATACAATTGCCGTTGACAACTTGTGCTCTTGATAACACTGATTTGTCACTTGTAGTACACCCTTCCTATAATCTTATCCTCAAAATATGTGAATGATGTTTGTGAAGATTGAAGGAAGTATATTACTTATTTGAATCAAAAGATATGAAATAATTTCAATGATTCAATAAGCAATTTGAAGTAGAGAGCTTTTAGAATGCAAGAGTATTTAGAATTTAAGATCAGAATTTTAAAGCAAAGAATTGTTGTATTTCAATCAATGATTTATATATGTTTATATAGAGAATAAATGGTTGTAACTCTTTGTGAAGAGTAGCCATTAACAGATGTGATCATTGATGAAAGGTAAGAGAAGCAACCATTGAAGAAGGAAGTGTCTTTTGGGAAATGTTGCTTTCTGTTTAAAAACGGTCGACAGGTCAAAAATGACCAGTAGACAAAATTTCAAATATATAGACGTTATGTGCATGTGTGCACGTTCATTGTGCAAATTACACAGGAACGGTCGACCGCCTGGTTTTGGACCGGTCGACCGGTCCCTGTTAATTTGCACAGTGAATGTGCAATGTCATTCAAAACGCTTATACAATGACTCTTTTGAGATGCATGATTATTTTGAGGATAGATTTTAACATAACTAATACTACTAACATACCAAAAAATCAACCTCTAACTTATGAAGCTTGTTGTGTCTCAATGAATGACTTCTTTTTGACGATCATGGTTTATCCCTTTGTCAGAAATCAAAACTATATAAAGATCTTGACTCAACATTCTCCCCCTTTTTGATTGATGACAACATAGTTATGAATCTCCCCCTGTATATGATCTCCCCCTGAGATTGTGCCTGTAACTCTATATTTTCCTGCATATATACTGTTAGCACAATTTTCTCCCCCTTTGTCATCGACAAAAAGGAGTTTATTAAAATAGAGGATATAAATTATATAATCCAGAGTATAAGCAAAATAAGACCACTTCCATAGATCAAGAGTTAAGAGTCACATAATATGATAATGCCAAAGAGTCTAGTACGAATTAAAATGCGACACTATTTAGTACAAGTGCCAGATAATGTCTTAAAGCAAGAACTAAAGTCATCATTTACACATAATAGTAGATAAAGAGATAGACTATAAAGGATTCAATCTGACTCTGTCTCACCCTCCTCTTCTTCTTCTTCTTCGTTAACAAGCTGAGATTTTCCGTATCCACGTCCATGACTCGTTCCCGAGCTTGTACCCTCCTCCGAGGATGTCCAAGCAAAAGTAGGAGGAGCCGGGCGCTTGCCAGGGTCTTGAGTTGGCATGGATGAGGATGATGCTCCACATGATATTGCTTCCCATATAGAACTGAAGAATGACTTAAGTTTGTTAAAGCGTTTATCCATTTTTGTGTCCATGCGCTTAAGTCGGGCTTCGAGAAGAAATTGATTTTGAGCAATAGTGTTAAGTGATTCTTTTGTTGAGGAAGATGATCTTAAAAGTTTAACTTCTCCAGGTTTAGATCGGGATGAACGGGAGGAAGCCTCTCTATGTCCTTGGTCTTTCCATTGTTCAAAAGGCATAATATTGAAGTATGGAGCTGGAAGCTTCATTCTTGTAATCGAAGCTTTGTTGATGGCTTTTGGTTTGGAAATAGAAGACTTTGGTGGTTCAATGCCACAATCGAGCAAGAGTCGCATAATATACTCGTTATAAAACAAGTGTGGTCTAGAGATATCATTTACTTTCAAGATCTCATCAAAGATCATACCAATCCAGTTTATACGAATACCCCCATAAATTGCGTATAATGCCTTGAAATTTTCTTTATAGATGGCATCAAAATTTCCAATTCTTGGGAAAAGGGAGTGCATAAGAGTATGATGAAGAATTCTTGCAGACGGCCGTAAGCCAATAGACTTAGTGCTATCCTTGTCATCTTCAGTAAATTGATGACTAATTTGATTACGGACATGAATATTGCAAAAGTCGTTTGAGAATTTTTCACCAATAAACCTAGAACCAAAAACATTTGCCATCCTATCACATGAGATAAACACTTCTTTGCCACATACAACAGACCAAAGACAATAATTGGGATTTGCGGGTTTGTTTTTCTCTAAATTTAGATTAACATAGAATAACTTGATCATGACATGGTTAATTTCCACATTGTTTTGATCATAGTCAATTAGGTTTTCAATGTCGGCATCCTTTGCTAAATCTAAAATACGATAACTAGAGAAATCTGAGAATTTAACAAACGAACCCGGATGGATAGTAAAATCTTTCATTTCATTCCACCTTTTGAGTGAAATTGGATCCACAAGTCATTTCTTGATAGAGAGATCAATGGGTTGTGTCTCTGAGGTAGAAGCTTGCTTAAATTTCTTTTGTTGAGGAGCCATTAGGGATAAGTTTGAAGAAAGAAATTTAATAAGAGAATGTAGGGTTTCTTTGATTTGGGGGAAGAAGGCTGGTTATGAAGTAAAAAAAAGAGATAGGGGAAAAAAGTGAATGGAAGGTATATATAAAAAAACAGGATATACGTAACCGGTCGACCGGCGAAAATGGGGCGGTCGACCGTTTTTATCCAGAGAGCAAAACGGTCGACCGGTCCATTTTTCCTTGTCGACCGGTGCTGTTCTGTATCACAGTTCAGCTTGTTTTTAATATATTTTGACCTATAAATTTTATATCACTCTTATTATAATATTTAGATGTTTTTAAAAAAGTGATTACAAAAGAAAATAAACAACAATACAATATATATGAAATAAAATTAATGAAGAGTGGGAGAAGGAAGATCGGTTGTATCTTCGTTAATATCATCAATGCGAGCCTTCCAAGATGACCATTTTTCAGTTGCCCCTTCATTCTGAGCATAGTTTCTGTCCCATGAGTTTGGGGTTCTAGAAGATGAAGGTGCATTTGGCATCGGCTCATGAACATCTCGTTTGTTTGATCCACAGAAGAAGAATGCCATTCTTTCTAAAATAGATAATCGTGCCGAAGTCTGCTGTTGTTCATTATGAAGCTGTTGTTGTCCATAATGAAGCTGACGTTGAAGATCTATTTGATGTTTTTGATAGTGATGAATTTCATCGATCTTCTCTTTGGTTTGAGGAGAATAGAATAGCACTTTCTTTGCCTTTTTTGATTTAGGCGTACTTCCAGGTGTACGAGAGCATTGATGATGGCACTTTGGTTTATATTTTGGTGTTTCAGGAGAAAGATATTCTTCTGATTCAGAACTTGTAATGGAAATGTGAGTTTTTTGAGTACACTCATCACAAATATGTGCCATAGAAAATTTTGTATTTATGATTAGATAAGGGAAGATGAATAAAACGAATGTTTTTGACAGCTTATATAGACAGTTCTTATATATAAGCTCATGATTAAGAGTGAAAAGAGGAATTTGATGGTGTAAAATAAACAGAGGCTCAAATTTTAAAAAAAAAACTTAAAATAGCTATAGTTAAAAAAGAATAATCAAACGAAAGAACTTAAAAGTTTAACATCAGTAATTATTAGACAAGGTCTTTTAAAGAAATTAAACCAAGCTCTCTTCGTAATTTAATAAAACTAGATTCGAGCAAAGGCTTAGTAAAAATGTCCGCTAATTGATTATCAGTTTGGACATATTCAAGACATATATTTCCTTTTTCAATGTTATCTCTAAGGAAATGATGACGGATATCAATGTGCTTGGTTCTAGAATGATTCACTGGATTTTTAGAAAGATTTATAGCACTCGTGTTATCACAGTATATAATAGAATTTGATAAATGAATATCAAAATCTTGAAGTGTTTGTTGCATATATAATACTTGAGTACAAGCGAGAGCCGCTGATATATATTCGGCTTCACATGTTGATAGTGAAACACAATTCTGTTTCTTACTAAACCAAGAGACAAGTGATTTTCCAATAAAATGGCACGTACCACTTGTACTCTTTCTATCCGTTCGAGAACCTCCAAAATCAGCATCACTATATGAAACTAATTCGAATGGACATTCTGTTGGATAAAAAAGACCGAAATCTTTTTTATTATTAAGATAACGAATTATACGCTTCACTGCTCGTAAATGCGATTCCTTTGGATTTGCTTGAAAACGAGCACATAGACAAACACTCATCATTATATCTGGACGACTAGCTGAAAGATAAAGAAGAGAACCAATCATGCTTCGATATAATTTCTGGTCAACACTCTTACCATTATCATCTTTTTCAAGATGTGTAGTTGTACTCATAGGAGTTGGTTTACCAGATGTATTTTCTAATCCGAAGCGCTTGATAAGATTTCCGCAGTATTTTTCTTGATTAATAAAAATACCATTCGGAAGTTGTTTGATTTGAAGTCCAAGAAAGTATGACAGTTCTCCCATATGAGACATTTCGAATTCTTTGGTCATAATACTTGCAAATTCCTTACAGAGTTTATCATTTGTTGAACCAAAGATGATGTCGTCTACATATATCTGAATAACTAGAATATCCTTTTGAGAATGTTTGATAAACAAAGTTTGATCGACTCTGCCTATTTGAAATCCTGAGTCAATAAGATAGCTACGTAATCGTTCATACCAAGCACGAGGTGCTTGTTTTAAACCATAAAGAGCTTTCTTTAGTTTGAACACATGGTCAGGATATTTTTCATGTACAAACAAAGGAGGTTGTTCGACATATACATTCTCTTTGATAAATCCATTAAGAAATGCACTTTTGACATCCATCTGATAAAGTTTGAAATTATGGTGACAAGCAAAAGATAAAAGGATTCTAATAGCTTCTAGTCGAGCAACTGGTGCAAAAGTTTCTTCATAATCGATACCTTCTTCCTGATTATATCCCTGTGCTACTAACCTTGCTTTATTTCTGGTGATATTCCCTTGTTCATCAGCCTTATTTTTATAGACCCATTTAGTACCAATCACTGACTGATCAGTTGGTCTTGGAACAAGTTCCCAGACGTCATTGCGCACGAACTGATTTAGTTCTTCTTGCATGGCAATGATCCAATATTCGTCGGTAGCTGCTTCTTTAGGATTCTTAGGTTCGATATTTGATAGAAACGCAACATGTCCCATTTGATGTAATTGACTCCTAGTTCTTACTTGTGAGTCGACCTCCCCAATTACATTTTGAACCGGATGGTGTCTCAATAATCTTGGAGGGGAACGTATTTCACAAGCTGGTTGTTGTTGAGAAGTATTTTCAACAATATTTTCAGAGTCAGAGTCATAATTTGTGATGATAGGAGTGTCAGAAAGTATAGTTTCGTCATCATCAGATTTTGGTTGAGAGGGCTGAAAGATTTCATCGAAGGAAACATGAAGAGATTCCTCAATAGTTTTGGTTCGTTTATTAAAAATACGATATGCCTTGCTTCTTTCCGAATAACCGACAAATATACCTTCATCAGCTTTCGGATCAAACTTCCCGAGTTGGTCTTTCGTATTTAAAATGAAACATTTTGAACCAAATACTTTGAAGTAAGATATATTTGGCTTCCTTTCGTTAAATAATTCATAAGATGTATTCTTGGTGAGTGGTCGAATGGACACACGATTCAAAACATAACACGCAGTGGCGACGGCTTCTGCCCAGAAATGTTTTGGTAAAGTAGATCCATTTAATAGCGTTCTTGCACATTCTTGTAATGTTCGATTTTTTCGTTCTATAACTCCGTTTTGTTGTGGAGTTCTAGGAAACGAAAAATTGTGGTTAATACCTTTCTTTGTACAAAAATGTTCAAATTCGTTATTTTCGAATTCACCACCATGATCACTCCTTATGTTTTTAACTTTTAGCCCTTTCGATTTTTGAATTCTTTTGACGAAAGATTTAAAATGTTCAAAAGTGTCACTCTTGTTTTTTAGGAAAATAGACCATGTATACCGAGAATAGTCATCAACTATTACAAATACATATCGATTATGGTTTATCGACTGAACTTGTGTTGGTCCGAATAAATCCATATGTAGTAACTCAAGTGGTTGTAATGTTGATATGACTTTCTTGGATTTAAAAGATGATTTGGTTAATTTTCCTAATTAACATGCATCACAGATATTGTTAACCTTAAAACTCATTTTGGGTAATCCTCTAACTAGATTGTTTTTGGCTAGCTTGTCAATAGTTCTGAAGTTTATATGACAGAAGCGTTTGTGCCATAGCCATGGATCATTATCATTAGCTATAAGACACATATCTGAGTTATGATTAATATTCATATTCAGAATATATATATTTCTGTCTCTATAACCTTCGAAAATTAAATTATGATCTTTATCTAGAATACTACACTTATTATTTGAAAAAGAAATTGTAAAACCCTTGTCACATAATTGACTGATACTAAGTAAATTGTGTTTTAAATTTCTAACTAGCATGACATTTGTAATAAGAGGTAAGTTAGATGTACCACAATTGCTCACATCGCCTTTGCCGATGATATAGCCTTTTGAATTATCTCCAAAAGTGACGGAGCCACCATCTGAGTATGTAATATTTGTTAGTAAGCTCTTGTCTCCAGTCATGTGCTTCGAGCAACCACTGTCCAATATCCACTTTCCTCTTTTATTAAGTGGGACCTCATCTTCTGTTGCCATAAAACAAACATTAGCTTGTTCATTCTCCTGATCACTTTCACTTTCAGATGAGGATGAGTCTGAATCATCCCATGTTACTGAGAAGGCTCGTTTCTTTGACTTGTCCTTCTTATGTTTGAATTTATCATTTTCTGACTTCTTCTTCTGTTCTGGACAATCCTTCTGCATGTGCCCCTTTTTGTGACAGTTGAAACATTCTATAGTTGATGAAGATGGTTTGCTTGATCCAGGTTTCCTTTTGTTGTAACGACTGGCTTTTCGATATTTTAGGAATTTTTTGAATCCTTTTGCAATGAATGCCAAATCTTCATCTTCAGAATCTGATTCATTTTCATCTTTCTCAGCATGAAATGCTACATTTTTCTTTTCTTCTTTCTGTTCTTTTCTAGCCTGCAAATTTGCTTCATAGGACATTAAATTTCCTATCAATTCATCTGGCTTCATGATGGAAAGGTCATTAGCTTCTTCAATTGCTAATACTTTTCCTTCCCATTCACTAGTCAGAGAATGTAGGACTGTTGAAACAACATCAAAATCTGAATATTTTTGCCATAATCCGATAAGTGCATGATGAATAGTTTGAAACCTTGAATACATATCATTGATTGTCTCATTCGGTTTCATTTTGAAATTTTGAAACTGACTCTTCAGCATGGCTATTTTGGCTTGTTTAACCTTGTTAGTACCTTCATGAGTGGTTTTCAGCGTTTGCCAAATTTGATATGCAGTAGTGCAGATACTAACACGGTTATATTCATTTTGGTCTAATGCACAAAACAACATATTTATTGCCTTTGCATTTACGGCTGCTGCTGTTTTCTCAGCCGTTGTCCATTCTGAATATTCAGTTGTTGGATTTACTATTTCTTTTTGAGTAGCATTCCAAGCATCATAACTATTTGATTGCATGAAAAATGACATACGTGTAGCCCAATAGCTATAGTTGAGACCATTAAAGAATGGAGGTCTTTGTGTTGATTGACCTTCCGTGTAAGTGCTAGTGCTAGTGCTTGCGTTATTTGCCATATTACAAGAATATATCAAATAACGGTGTTACGGTTATATGATGACCGTGCTCTGATACCAAATGAAAGTGTGTATGCTTGTGCACACTAATTATGGATCGTGTAATATGGACTAACAATATATGCGGAATGTTATTTACACTTTCTATACAAATAAATATTCAATAAACTAACTATAGCAATTCACAGATATAGAAAAGTAAATGCAGTAAACTATAAAAATCACACCAGGGATTTTTATACTGGTTCGGACCTCCCGTCCTACGTCCAGTCCCAGACTTCTATCTGGTTTTTCACAACCAACTACCTCGCTTCACCCGGAGGAACAGGTTTACAACACCCGAACAGCCGAACGGGATTTCGTGCCTCTTACAACACCGAGGACTTCAACAAAAAACAAATACAATTGCCGTTGACAACTTGTGCTCTTGATAACACTGATTTGTCACTTGTAGTACACCCTTCCTATAATCTTATCCTCAAAATATGTGAATGATGTTTGTGAAGATTGAAGGAAGTATATTACTTATTTGAATCAAAAGATATGAAATAATTTCAATGATTCAATAAGCAATTTGAAGTAGAGAGCTTTTAGAATGCAAGAGTATTTAGAATTTAAGATCAGAATTTTAAAGCAAAGAATTGTTGTATTTCAATCAATGATTTAGATATGTTTATATAGAGAATAAATGGTTGTAACTCTTTGTGAAGAGTAGCCATTAACAGATGTGATCATTGATGAAAGGTAAGAGAAGCAACCATTGAAGAAGGAAGTGTCTTTTGGGAAATGTTGCTTTCTGTTTAAAAACGGTCGACAGGTCAAAAATGACCAGTAGACAAAATTTCAAATATATAGACGTTATGTGCATGTGTGCACGTTCATTGTGCAAATTACACAGGAACGGTCGACCGCCTGGTTTTGGACCGGTCGACCGGTCCCTGTTAATTTGCACAGTGAATGTGCAATGTCATTCAAAACGCTTATACAATGACTCTTTTGAGATGCATGATTATTTTGAGGATAGATTTTAACATAACTAATACTACTAACATACCAAAAAATCAACCTCTAACTTATGAAGCTTGTTGTGTCTCAATGAATGACTTCTTTTTGACGATCATGGTTTATCCCTTTGTCAGAAATCAAAACTATATAAAGATCTTGACTCAACAGATATAATCAAGAGAAAAACCCATACTCCATTTTGGTCGGCCAAAAGAAGTTGCCTCCATTTGTTTACTTTCCACCTCATTTGTCCATGGTTTCTTCTCAACTTCCAAAATATGTATTCACTATTTACCAAAATATCTTCCCCCTTAATACACTAGTTGATCTTCACTAATCACCCTTAGTGCAAAATATTTTTAGTTGCTAATTAACTACACATTAATATTCTAAGCAAGTACAATAAGTTTGAACAACTTCTATAGAGTAAAAAGTCATTTATCGATAAAACGATTTTCGGTCATATTATCGATATTTTCAAGTATTTAAATTTGTAAACATTTTTCGAAAACTAGTTTACCATCATTAATTATTACTTAAAGGGGGTTAACAAGATTATAAAATCCATTTAATCACATTAAATCAAGATTTAAATATTTGAATAATTTGGATATTTAGATGTGAAATATTCAAAATTTCGGGTTGTTATCTAGCATTTATCGAAATATATTAACTTCAACCAACAAAACTATTTGCATTTAGCTTTTACAATTCTTTCTTTAGATTGATATAGCAATTATCATTTAGCATATAGAATATACGTTATTTATAAAGGATAAGATATGTTCATTTAACTTTCCAAACTGCTTATTTCAAAATATTTATGTTATCATTAATTATATCAAACACTTTTAATGTTATATTTTATTAGTAGTTGCTTTTTTTTGAGAAATTTCAGTCATTGTTCTTTCTTTTTTGAACCTTTTTATTGAAATGGGTATAAATGAATAATAAAAGAAAGTTGGTGTGTTTATATAATTTATTGTCATTAGAGTTCTAGCTTGTTGTTCTTAAAACATTTATTAAAATAAATTTGTCATTCAAAAGGAAAGTATGCCATTTAAAACATCTGTTTTTCTTCTTACATGCAAGCATTGCAATTTCTTCAAAGTCCACTAGAAAATTTACACTTTCTAATAACACATTAACATTCATCACTCAATAATCAATTAGCGGATTATGAGTAACAATCATGTTAAGCGAAACTCATGGATACTCATTCGACGAATGGTAGAACCTTACAAATGCAATTGAACATCTTTCGATATAACATTGTCACCGCATAGCAATTTCGGCCAAAATTTCCGGAAATGGTTTCAAGAACATAATTTCATCTAAATATTCCTCAATAGCATCTTCGAAAACTAAACAATTGAAAGCTATAAGATTAAAAAATTGAACACGTCTATAAATTGTTTGAATTTCGGATAATTATAAAGGACTTTTTTTCATTTCTTTCAAAACTATAACGTTGATCCGAATATTCTTTGAAGCACCTTTTTATGATTCCATCTCGTTGATAATTCTCACAGTAACTGAATGTATTGATTGAATTTTTAGCGCATCGGGCATTATTTTGAAATTAGAGTGGAAAATAAATTTAGTTATTCAAGAGCTTCTTGGAGAATACTTATAAAATTTAAGCAATAAATATGTGTACTAGCAACCTAAAACATGTGTTATAAAGTATAATACCCAATTTTCTATGTATTTTTGTGATATGATATTGGTATGAGTAAACTAGGACATTTTTAGTACCACACAAAAGAAATACCCTATTGAAAAGTGTGTTTCTTGGGGCATCCAGTTTTTTCATTCTCATACCATAATTACACAACATCGCAATTAAACTGTATGTGTTCTTGCTAACACAAAAAACATATAACATGGACCACCACATATCTTATTAATCTCAACTATATTAGATACTTCTTAAAATCAGGAAATTTAACTATCTAAGGAGAAACCCTAAATTTAATGATGAAAAATTAGTTATGTCAAAAAAGCAAGAAGACCTCATTGCAACCATTGCAAGCTCCATCGAGTTGTGCCATTTGACTGTTAAGCTTTTACGTCAAAATTTCTTCGATAATTGTCTGAATTTGAAGTTTTGGAATTTTGCAAATTTCGAATTTAGATAAAATATGTTGCGGATAGAAATAGTTAATAATTGGAAATTTTAAAATTTTATAGTCTTGTCATTAATATTAGTTTTGGTGTTAATGTCACGTACTTGTTGTTGTGGTCGGTGAAGATAAACCTTGCGGAAGAATATGTATATACAAACAGATGTAGGTATAACAAGAGTTTGTTTGGTAACAACTTATTTTGAAACTTCTTAAAAGGAGTTTAAACAGTAATTTCAAAGTATTTTAATGTAGTAGTTTATAAATTGAAGTGCTTAAATGTAATTTAACTCCAAGTAGAAATATTTGATCAAATTGTTTATTGTTTCTCCATTTTCTACGTATTAGCTTACAAAGCTACTTCTCTAAGCTACTTGTATGTTTTCAATGGTTAAATTGAAGTACATTATTGGTGAGTAGTTTTAACTAATTATAAGAAGAAGTCAAACATGTTCGTAGAAGGAATCAAGGAAAAGGTCCGATTTATGGGAAGATATGGTTGTTAATTAAACCTGATTATTGTATATATGGTATAAGCTTATCAAAACGCTAAATAAGTGATTCAACCATTTTATGGTCTTAAGAGCAGTGGAAAAATAAAAAAATGAACATGGGTACTGATCGTAAGAAAAGTTCATAAACTTGTTCATATTTCGTAGACAAAATAATGAACTCAAATAACTTGTTTCCTTTTCCTCAGTTTTTTTTTAATAAACAGGAGCGGAAATATGTTGTACATGGACATTTGCATGTTAAATGGATTTCAATAATGAGGTCAACGAACTCTAGCTATGTTTACCAATCAGGTAAATCTTCAATAATGCATGCGTATGACAAAATGTAGTAAAATAAGCTTAAATTGGGTCCTCGTGGATGACGTTGATTCATAAGGCTGACAAGCAGCACGGACCAATATGACATGTTGCAATAAAGGTGACGCTTTGCTTTTATATTTTGTTCCTATATAACAGAACTTTTGTCTTCATACTTGCGTGATTTGTACAATGAAAATGCTAGCTTCCAATTGCAACTTCTATTATCTAGATAGTATAAGATAATAGAGACATTAAGAACCAAACAAAATTGAGTAACACAAAAGAATACTACAAGCAAGAGAGTAACACAAAAGAATACTACAAGCAATTCATATATGATATTCTTACCAAAAAGAATTAGTGTATTACATAAGAAACTGAGAAAAATTTCAATGATAAGTAGCCAAGAGTGTGTAAGTGGACGTGTCCAAATTATTTTGATATTTCATACCGGCTAAATAGAATATTTTTGAATCGGTAAATTGATAGCTTTTGACCAATACAATATGTGCGAATTGCTTAAATTAACCATTTTATCAAAAATTCCTTGTAACCAAACTTTTAGGTAAAAATCCTTGCAAATATTTTCGAATGTTGTCACTTTCATGCTAGTTGAATCATTAAAAACATCCTTTCCAAATTTCTAGTCCCTCCTAAACCATAAATTTCATATCTTTCACCAAAATTTCATTTTTTGTCATTAATGACAAAACATTAACAATATAAAAACAAGGTTTATAAATATTTGCAATTTACATATTAAATCAATATTCACACTTACCCGAATTTGAAATATTAAATCAAGTCTTTGTTTGCACCATTGAATCATAGATTTATATTTTTTCTAGTAATATTCATATGTCACGCTACAAGAATAGAAAAAAATAATTTTCGATGGCAATTTAGTTTAGAAAAACATTGGAAAAATTGGAAAACGCGTTTCTAACGGTAAGCACGACGATTACATAAATATATGTGGAAATCTTTTTTCTTGATTCCATTGCAACGACATGCGTGGACGTGATTTTCAACGTCATTCTGGTACCGTACATTTGACATATTTTTCCAATGTCATATTAACGGCTTTCCGAAGTCTGTAATATTGTAAAAAAAGAGAATTTTCCAATGCATGCCGATAATATGCCTATAGCTTTTTTTTTCTGTATATTGATGTTGTATTTATTTCCCTCAACAATATATCAACACTATTTCACAATATAGTCATTTTTATAATGCCAAACATGCAATAATAAAATTATATCACGTATAAATGCAAAATAATTTGAAAGTAAACGCATAATCAAACCAATTATCAACTTTAAACATGTTTGAATAACGCACCATCAACAATTAACACACTTTCCAATCAAAACACCGCACTTCCAAGTTTCAACATGTGTAAACAAATACCACATCATGTTCATAAGTACATGGCATCATATATGTACATATTACATAAACAAATAACCCCAATACTGTCCTACTGAATTGATCCTTTAGGAAAGTGCCATTGAAGCCTGAACAGTTAAAGTACTTAATGATTCGATAGTGGTGGAAGTGCAAAAGGTTATAGCGGGAGTATAACGGAAAATAGCACAGGTGCAAAAGACCTCATTAAATATAAAACCAAATAAAACTTAATTTATTCTCATTCTCACTTCATTTATGTAGGAAAAATAAATATTATTTAATTTATATAATAAAACCGAAGAATATCATGATTTATGCAAACTATATTTGGCGACTATAATAGTTTTTGACTTATATTGAGTACATATACCTTAAAATTAGGTCTTTACCTTAATTTTTTTGATTTGATCAAAAAGAGATCTAGTCAAATAAATTTTTGAATATTAATGTTACTAAAACGAGTGCTAAAAAGCCTTGATTTAACGATTGTAGTGGAAATAACTAGGCATAAAAGTGGATCTACTATTTGATAGCACTAATTGAAATAGAAAATAGTGGTTGAAGAGCGTTATATGCTATATCGGATGTTTGTATAGAAAATGGACAAACACCTCTAACCGATTTATAGTAATAGAGAAGCAAGGAAGCAGTAAAGTAAAGCACACACAAATTTATAGTGGTTCTATCTGAATGTGCCTAAATTCACTGTTTATTTTTATCATCTTCCTTATAGATTAGTTTATAGTGATTTGACTACAAAATACAATAATTTGGAATAAAATATATCTCCCTCATAATCTATTCAGCAATTCCTGTTCAATAGTAGCTGGCAATTCTAAAAGTTGTCCCACATTACTACTGGAAGCTTGGGTATTTATAGAAGTGAATGTATAGGGAGGTCAGACCGATATAACAGGCAATTTCCTTATATAACATGTTCAATCTGGTTATTTTCGTGTACAGAAGATACGATCCAGAACTTCCATATATTCAAGATTGTCCTTCCTTATATGTTCTTGTTTGGTTTAGTAGAAGGTTGGTTCGATAGGTGGACCCAGCCAAAATCATGGCATCAATCAATTGTTAACTCTTTGGCTCGACAACGCCTCAAGCGCTGAACCTATATTCTTGTCCGATGGTTTCCCTACTGGACAAGAAATCTTGTCCGGTACTCAGCTACCGAACAAAATTTGATGTTCAATAGTAGCACTACTGGACAGGGATTTCCGCCCTTTAGTCTGACTACAGAAAAGAGAAGTAGGGGCCCTCTTCTTTGTATTTCCTCCTTACTTGTACCTTCCTCCTTAGCTAAGGAAGCTTTGACTATAGATGCTCCTTGGGGAACTTAAATTACAAATGCTCCTCATGACTCCAATATGAATACCATCACTCCTTAGGTCGAAACACCAATAACACTTACCCCCGAATGCATACTTCGTAACATACGGAGTGTGTTATGTTTGTCAAATTTCCTTGAGTTCCATTTCTCCTTTGTACATAGTCTCTCATGGCTTTCTTCATTTCATTACTCCCAACTCGAAACTGATTTCAATGTTATCCGCATAGAGATGTGAAGTACTCAAATTCTCGGTAAGTTTGACAGAGTCTGGGTTGGAGGTTTTCGAGAGAGTTATAGAGTATATGACCACCTCAAGTATATTTTCTTGAGGTATACATTTGATAAGGGTGGTGCATCCTTCTAGTCATTGTTGGAAAAAAAAATTCTCTTTCCTTGTTTTTAATTCAAACCTTTGAATTGTTTTCTTAATTGCATCGTGAAGTGCCTGGAGCTCTTCTCGATGTTTAATTATTTGTGTCCATTCTTTAAGTTTTGATTTTGATCTTGTTTATGCTTATTCTTTTAAGTTTGGATTTTGTTCTAGTTTGTTTCCATTCTTTTATGTACGGATGTTGTTCTTATGAGGTAAAACTCGTTTCATGTTTAGCGGCATGGTCTCACATATTATTACATGTTCACCATATTCTTAAGTACTCTAACATTGGTTTTCCATATTGATCTGGATGTTATTTTATTATAATGCTTGAGTCAGATCGAGTATTTTTCCAGGTTGTCGTTCGTGGGACATGGAGCTCATGGAGTAGAGCTAGATGTTCACCTGCCGTATTATTCTTATTTCTCGATGTATTATTATGTATACCCATTATCAATTGTAAGGTCAGGAAGTTATAACTAACCAGGCCGACGAGGTTTGTTTTCAACTTTGATATACCATGAGTGACGACTTTTACTGCCTTTATTATATTATATGTGATCATTTCGCTCTGAGATTTTGTTTCTCCCTATTCTTTTTCTTTTTACCCAAACGATCTGCCTCTCGGGCACTTGGATGCTCCACATTTGAATGTCATGAATGTATTAAGTGTCGACTTTCGAGGGTCGAAAAGGTGAGTCGTTACAAAATGTATACGTTGCGATGTAAATTCTAACACTTAAACAACGTTCGCATTAATTATGTACACCTTTCATATGTTACACTTGCACTTTACACATGGGCGCATTTGATGCGCACATCATAATATACTATCAATTAAAAGTAAACTAAACTATTTTTGAAGCAATTATAACAAAACGAAAATTTTTAAAAAAATGGAAATTTTATAAAAGTTCTTAATGAATTTAGACTACATAGGCTCAATAAAGATTCAATAAGAATTCACGCTTCCAACTGGCCCGGTCGCTATATATATATATATATATATATATATATATATATATATATAAGTTAATATTATAAGGTATAGTTTTTCTTGTAAAATTTATGTAAAATATACAATGTCAAATTATTTCAGTATGTATAAAATTTCAAAAACAAATCCAATGACACAAGTTGTACATAAAACATAATTTGTATGTGAAATTTACAAGTGTTTAAATATTTCGGTTCTAAAGTGCTAATTACATAATCTAAAGGGAGGTCTGGAATAAATTTACCTTCTTCCTCGTTTCAACCCTTACTGTCACATACTCCTCCTTCTTCAAATTAAATCTCTGACCATAGACCACCAGAGTTAAGACCACTACCACCATTGAGATCCTCTGATCGAGCTAAGTACGATGGTTTCTTTATTGCCATGTCTGGCTACCTTTTGTCGAAAACCTATTTTCGAATTTATTATCGATGAAGTTGCTCTTATTATTAATTATCACGCCACTGTTTGAGCTCTTTTCGAAGCCGGGTTTGCAGTTTGACCCATCGTTGGATTCCGACCATCTTCAGCATCGTTTGTTTAAGGAGCAAAATTGTGCATAATAGTGATTGGTGTGCATAGCCTGTGCATGTACATGAGGGAGAAGGAAGAAAAAACTTCTTTTTTTTTGAAAAAAAATCAAGTTAAAAATAATAATTTATAACTAAATTAATTTAAAGTTTAAATAATTTTAATTTTTCTTTGATTATCCTACTGGCCAATACACCTTAAACCATCAATTTAACTAGCCTTGGAAAAAATATTTCTCCAACTCAATTGTGAGTTGTAAAGTCCACCTTTAAAATATGATTTATTTTCCAAAGAAAGAGAATAAAATTCTATGTATTTAGAATGTGGCATCTAGCTAGGTATAATTATAACACTAATTGTCGATGTAAAATATTTCACATAGATCCACTTCAAGGTTTGACCCAACATTATAAGTGAGATCATGTCTCACTTAATTAATTAAACTCGTATAGTTGGTTCATACCCACAGATTTTTTGGCTCATCTTATCTTAAACAATTTCAAGAATTGCTTCTATCATATATATATATATATATATATATATATATATGTATGTATGTATATAAGTTAGGATCTACAGCCCCCTTTATTTACCACCATCATGTAGCCCTCTATTTTCTGCCACACGTTCCTATTTAAGTAATAATATGGCGTGAGAAGAGAGATAAAGCATTATTATTTAAATGAGAACTTGTGGCTGAAAATGGAGGGCTGTATGATAGTGCTAAATAAGGGGGTTGTGGATCCTATACACAAATACATACATATACATATATAGACATATACATATACATATACATACACACAGATATCTATATATATATACATACTATAAAGCAAAACCCTTGGTCAAAAGGTCAAAGTGAAGCCTTCTAGGATCTTCCAAAAATACCCATTTACAGTTTCATTCTGTTATTGCTCTTTTCTTATTTGTGCTTTCCTTTTTTGGCTTTTTCTCCGCCCACTTGCTCAGCACGTTGCAAAATCCGATCTGTATCAAATTTTCAGCCGCTCAAATTCTTCCACTTATCATAAACATAAACCCTACTTTATCATCTTCCAATCCACCCGTCTTCTAATCGACCCATTAGGAGGAACCTCAATTTTTTCTTCTTTACTCACTCTTGATGATGCAAGCTATGTTACTTCGCTCTAATCACCGATCTAATTTCAGGTTTGTATGAATTTTGTTATTTGGTTTCCACTTTGAATTCTTCTTTTTTACTACATACTTTCTCTGTTCATTGGTTACTTTTTATTCCCTTTTGATTGTTTTATGGTTTAATTGTGTTTGATTATTTGATTTTATTGCGTTTTAATTATGAGATTTATTGTTTTGATTGCTAGGTGTGGTTATGAAAGGGGAATTTATTTTCAATGTTTGCATAATTTCATAACTTACTATAAATCTTATATAGAATCGAATCTACTTAAAAAATGATTTATATATCATTCATTTTTTTGATGTTTTGTGACTTCATATTACTTCCATACATCTGTAATGCAGGTTGTGACAGCGGCGAATATGAGAGAGGAAAATTTTACATTCACCGGTATAAACAAGTCAAGTAAAACATCTACGGATGGTTCTATTATTCAACAATTAGACTAACAGACTGTCACAAACAACCTCCTTTGCTGACGTGATAGCCCTCTCAGCCATTGTGGTTCCTTAGAGATATAACTGCAACTATCGGCATACATTGCCGGGGGGGGCTAATTTGGATTTTCTCAAGCAGAGGAAGTGCAAGCAAAATACTTGTCGCTTCAGGTTTAAATTGTCTCAACTATGGGTTTTGTTAACCGTTTCTTTCCATTTGTGTAAGTTTTAGATCCAATATCCAATCGTGAAATCTATGAAGAGATTATTAGCATATGAAATTTTAGAAACAATATCATATCATCATTTGGATTAATATTTTCTTTTACTAAGCTTAAGTTTGGTTGGAGTTGGAAATACATGTCTTATATTTCAATTTTAGTATATTTAGACAGAATGGGATTTGAATGAATGTTTTGGGGAATTTGATTATCATGTTCTTGCTTGAATTAGTTACTTATAGATTTGTGAATTTATGTAGTAGCGCATGCTATGTTTGTAAACAAGATTTGGGTTGTTTGTTGCATGAATTATAAATATATGTACATTTTCAAGTTGCATGCCTATTTCTAATACTTACGTGATTTATTATATGTGCTGCACAACTTGGCCATATGCATGCAATCATGTTTGAGTATTTTAACTTATACGTTTTCTACTTTACAATTAATGGTGACGTTTTGAAAACTTTAGTAAAATCACACATTTATGATGAGTGTTTTATTTCATTTTTCTTAAGAAGCCATGGACAACTTTAACGGTCCGTATTTCTAACTATTTTAAATTATTGAATTAATGTGGTTATTAGATGAAAATTGTTAGAAATAAAATTTAATAATTTATTAGTGTAATTTATTTGAATATGAACTTGAATAAACTTTGAAATAACTAATTTCGAAGATTTTGGCGATAACAAGTATTGAAATAAATTCTGTGTATTGACTGTGTTTATAATCATTAACTGAAGTTGAATAATAAATGTGAATTATTTAGATAGAAATAAAATAATGTTGATAACTAAAGTTTATTTAAAATTAAATGATTTATTAATATTGATTTATCGGGTAATTAAATTGTTTAAATTTATGTTGCAATTATTCAAATAATGGAATTCTGTATTCAAGGTGAATGAAAATCGACACGAATTTATTGTTTAACCGTACGATCGAATTAGACCTCGAAACTAGTTCCACTGCGTTCGGAATGGGGGTAGAACATTATAAATGCCAAGCGGCATGCCTCGATTGGAGTTCGGATGATTTTGGACCTAACTATATAAATATGGCATGCAGAATGAGAAATATTATTATTTTATTCTGGAACCCTAGCCACCAGCTTCTTTCAATGGCCGAAAATTCACCAACTTCCCTTCTCGATATCTCTCAATCCGTTCAACAAAATCGAAAACTTCCAAAAGCAAAGTTGTAGAGCTCGACGAGCTCTACAAATTTAACGGTTGATTCGTGTCGAAGCGTCTCGGATTCTTTAAAATCTGAGTTTGAAATGCCGAAGTTCTTCCTCGATTTTCTTGCAAACGGAGGTATCGGAGGCGGCACAACTTCTGGTGTTGGTGGCTCTCCTGGAGGCGCTCGTGTGGGGACGTCCTGATCATGGTCCGATCATGTATATCGGCGTGCATTTTGAAGCCATGCACGTGAAGATGGGTTCCTGTGCGTGCGTGGCGTGTTGTGGGAAGAAGAGGTACGTGGGTTTTTTATTACTTATTAATATATTGTTTTATATTAAAATTCAAAATGTTCTAACTCGAATAACTTTTGCATACGAGCTCGGATCGACGCGCGGTTTTCTCCATTACGATCGTATCGAAATTCTGAACATTTTGGAACTGGTTTGGTTAGTATCTGAGACTGTTTAAATTTTGGGCCTAAATTGGATTTTAAATCGATTGAAAATCAAAGGTGAGTGTTTTATACGCTCACAATTGACTAAAATAATTTTTCATGATAGTTAAAATATATCATGAAGTGATTTAAATTTATTAATAGTCCTTTGATAAATTTAGTTGACATTTAAACTAACATCTGAATTAATTGATAGAATTTGAATTGACAGTTAAATTGAATTAGGATTAAAATTCTAGTAAAATTTCCCATTATCGATAATTGGTTAATTGTTCTGATTTATTGATTGTTTGGATGATTGATTATGATGGATGAAAATTGCTTGATATTTGAATGATTGGATGTTTATTTATTTTATATATATCATGTTATCATCATGTATATTATTTACAGTATATAAAACTGTAAATTGAATTATTTTGAATAAATTAAGAAAATAGGTTGAAATGATATATATACTTATGGCAATTTATTTTGGATTGAAATGATATATATCCATCTCTGAAATTAAATTGAAATAATTGATTCACTTAGCCATAGGATAGAGAATTATATACGGACATCGGATTGGTTAAATTAAATGATTTTAAAATTTTGATTTGAAATTATTTAAATGATTTGATTTAAAGAAATAAAAATCGAATTTATGGAAATCAAATTATTTTCAAATTAGAACTCGGAATGTTGAAATTTAAATTTGAAACTGAAATTGTTTAATTAATCGAAGTTGAGATTTTTAAGTTAAAATCGAAATACGATGTGTATTTCAAAAATTAATTTGTTTTAAAAGATTCTACTTTTATTCGAACTTTGAATAATGCTAAGTAAAAGTGATATAAAATGATATTTTGAAATTGAGCTCGGAATTTAATTAGGTTTGAAGGTTTGGATTTTAAATTGGATATTGAAGGAAATTTTGATTTAAGTATTTTGAATCGATATTTTGGAAATCGAGCTTGAGTTGATATAAATCGAAATGGTTTAAATTTGAAATTGCAATTGAAGTTAATTTGGAATTGGAATTTAAATTAATTTGGAATTGGAATTTAAATTAATTTGGAATTGGATTTGAAATTAATTTGGAATTGGAATTGAAATTAATTTGGAATTGGAATTTAAATTAATTTGGAATTGGAATTTAAATTAATTTGGAATTGGATTTGAAATTAATTTGGAATTGGAATTGAAATTAATTTGGAATTGGAATTGAAATCAAAATGAATTTGGAATCGAAGTAAAAATTAGACTTGAAATCAGAATTGAATCGATTAAATCGAAATGGAAATTGGAATTAATTTGAATTGGGAAATTTGGAACTGAACCGGTTTAACTTTGAAACTATTTTCAAATGAATTATTTTAGTATAAACGGTTTAAAATCTATATTCTTTAAATATTTTATTTATTTTAATTTTCCAAATTATTTTACTGTAAATCATTTTTAATACTCAAACTATTTTCTATTAAATTATTTTAACTACTTAAGTACTATAAAATTATTTAACTATTTTCTAAAAATTCAAACTGGTCAAAGGGTGGAATGTTTATATTTAACTCTTAGATTTAAATGTGAATTGGGTTAAAGTGAATTATAACCAAAAATTGTAATTCGAATCATGTTTTGAAGTGAAATCGATATATCGAATTGAATTAATATTTTGAAGTAAAATATGATTTTTGAAGCGAATATGATGATTTTGAAATGGATTTGATTTTTTTTGAAGCAAATATGATGATTTCAAAATGGATTTGATTTTGAAGCGAATATGGTATTTTGATATCAAGGATGAATTGTTTTTCGAATTGTAAAAATACCAACCGGTGTGTAAAATGACGAATAGGTGTTAAAGATACTGGGGCCTCATATTGGCATACTCTTCATCAATATTGGAACCACTTTAACAACTGCGTACGCGATGGATGATATCCATAATGTAGTGGTTGAATTGGAGAACGTTTACTGGAATGAAGTAAGAGAACGATGACGGATAGCTTTGACACTCGTGTCATAATTAAAATGACTAAAATAGGTGCCTATGTCTGGCCAATGAGGTTAGCTACCTCTAGCGACGTTGATCCCTCGTATTTCTATTGTGATTTTTCGACTCGATGGGTGCACCTTTTTCCGTTTGGATTGATAGTCGCGGTTGGCCACGGATGGCTTACGACCAGCTAGAAAGGGTAAACTGGTAGAATCCTACCTTAGGCATTGCCTCATGTGCCTTGTCATACTTATCCTTGTACGAGCCCATTACGACTTTGGTTTAGTACTGTACTTGTAGGGGACTCACTGGCTACCTATGCAGTTAATGCCCCGCTATTACCTCGCTATAACCCTGCTATATCTCATAGCGGATTTCTACCGCTACGATTTTTCCATATAGCCCCAAAATATAGCCTTTCCGCTTTAAGCCCCGCTATTTCCGCTATATCCCATTATTCCCGCTATATTCCGCTATTTCCGATATATCTTCTTTAATAAAATGAATTGAAAAATTGCATTTATACATTATAAAAATTATGAAACTAGTTTATTTGATTTAATTTTTAATATATTTTTAGAAATGAATATACTCTAATATTCTACCAAATTCAATTATGTTATATAACAGTTTTATGTTTATTTAAAGTATATTCGCACATGTTTTTATTTAAAATTATTTATGTATTAATTATAATTCAATTGAATGATATTTTTTCATTTAATTACCATTTATATATTTGAAAAAACATTAAGTACGAGTTTTATATGCTATTTTAGAGCCATCCGCTATATCCCGCTATATCCTCGCTGTATCCCCGCTATGACTTTTTGCACCTCCACCGCTTTGAATCCGCCGAGCGCTTTAACTGCACAGCTGGCTACCGATGTTACTAGTTGTGTTATAGGACCTACATAGACTACATGCTATAAAAATGTGTTAAGTGGGATAATGTAAAGCCTTAACGTTAATTTGATATTTATTTTACTGATAGACATTATCTATCATAGCGTACACTATTACATATAGATAGTTTGACGGAACCTTAGGAGATGGAAAATCTTGTAACATCTTTTAAGTTATTACACTCTTATTTCGTGATATTGATTTGACTTACATAAGAATATTTTAGTCCTTACTCGAGTGTTTTGTCTTTTCATTACGCTCGGGTCAGTCCTTAGTTTTTTTCAGCGTATTGAAGATTTTTCTCTAGAGGACGAAGACGAAGATTTGGTATATTACTATTATTATTATCCCTTGCATCATGCTATTATGTTGTATTGATTATTTATCCCTAATGTATATATATAACTCTGATAAATGTGTATAGGTTGTAATCAAATGTATGGTAAACAGCTTCATGAACTGTTTATTTGATTATTATATTTTATCGTTCCGCTGTGAGATTCTGTTTGTTTTCTTCTTCTTTTCTTATTTTTCTTAATTAGCCCCATTGATTATCTACTTTTCGAATTGTTTAAGTTTGACATGTGTGGATTATTGTCGATTTAAACCTTCTGAAACATGGATCGTCACAATTGGTATCAGAGCTTTGGTTTAGCGACAACCTTGGCTTTGTGGGGTTTGACTCATTAGAGATAGCGTAGTTATACCCTAGAATGAGTCTGTTTGAGTGTGTGTATATATATATATATATATGAGAGGGCGTACTTGTTAATATTAAAAAATGTTTTATATTGTGTTTACTTATCCGTTGAGTTGTTTATGAATTCTGGTCGATGCATGGGACGCCGTGTTATCGATCGGGGTTTCTAAACACTTAAATGAGACAAGTCGACATAATATTGTTTTAAAATAGGGTAAATGAATTAATTTTACCTACATTATATTATATATAAATATAATGATAATTATTGATGATAGTTGTTAGGAGATGATAATATTTAATTATCATCGATTATTGGTTGAATTAAAAATAAAACGAATACTTAATGAATTTTATTTTATGAAGCATTTGATAATTAAATTGAAATCTAAGTAAAATAATTTTTTTTTGGAATAATGATAATGTGAAGTAATGAAATTGTATGAGTATATTTAATTATAGCTTATAAATAGAAGAGATTTAAAAGCTGAGAATTTTAAAATTTAAAATCCTTTTGTTTTCAAAATTGCTTTCAAAGCCTTAAAAATTAATAATAGTATTATTTGAAAGAGTTTTGATTGGAAAAATATTTTGAAAGGATTTTTGAAGAAATAAAAGCATTAAACTTGCTTTGGTTGCTGGGAAATAATTCTAGGGATGACTGCAGCATCGTCGGTATTCTTTTCCGAGTTTCTGAGTGAGAATTGCTACCAAAAGAAATTTATTTTTGATTAAAACAAGTTTTTATTTTTGAAAAAATATATATTCTAAGTATGATTTAATAAGTATATGAAAATAGTTTTGAACTTATAATTGAAAATAGTATAGATAAAAAAATAATAAATTTTTAACTTATAGATTAGAACAGGAAAGTAAAATTTAAAACTGTTAAATATTTTTGGTGAAGCAAACAAAAGAAGATTCAAATTTAAGATATGAAAAAGAATTAACCTAAGAAATGTTAATTAAATGGAGTTAGTGAAATGAAGTAGATAAATTGAAATTTAACTCAAGGAAGCTTAAATAAAAGTGAATTGCATTTAAAATGAATTAGATAAAATAATAAAATGAGTACTGGATTAAATGAAATAAATTTTCACTTAATTAAGATTAAATGAATTGAATTGGATTTAAATGAAATTAGATAAATTGAATTGGATATTGAATGAAACTAGAAATGAATGAATTCCACTTAAGCTAAAAATGAACTAATAAATGAATACGAGCTTGAATTTTTAAAATGAAATGTAATTTGAGTTGTGAAAGAAATTGAATGTTAACTAATTTAATATGGAATAAGTTAACAAAATGAATTATTAGATGGAGTTAACTTAAGAGAAGTTGAATGAAGTGATTGTGGTAAAGAGAAAAAAATTATTAATATGAATTGAGATATAAAATAAAATTTACTTAGTAAATTAATAATATGAATTTGAATAGATGAAGTGAACCGATGGATTAATAATAACTTAAGATATGAAGTAATAATAATAAATGTGAGTTATGTTGTATAAAATATTTATAATAAACTTAGATATGATGTTAGTATAATAAAAAACAAGGATATGCTAAGTGGAAATAAAACAAATTTAACTTAAGCAAGGTTAAGTGGAATAGTTTTATAAATGGTTCACAAATGAATTTATATGAAATAGGTTAAACAAAAAGTGAAACAGTTGGAAGTTCACAAACTGAATTGAATAAAATTGAATATAATGAATTTGAAACGAATGTTAATAAATTGAAAGAAATCAATTGAATGTAAACCAATTAAACGTGGATGAAACAAGGGTAAATAATTGAAAGTAAATCGATTGAATGTAAATACATTAAATTGTAATCAATCAAATGTGAATGCAATGGATATTAGTTGATTGAATAAAAATGGATTGAAATCGAATTAATGTAAAATTAAAAGCGAATGTTGAATATAAATTCATTGAATGATTAAAGTAATGAATGTTAATCAATTGAACGTGAATAAATTTAAGGTGAACCAATTAAATTCGAAAGAAATCCATGTGAATAAATTGAAAGCAAACAAACTGTATATAGATGAAATAAATGTCAATGGGGCATTGAAACCGCCGATCCTCTACCTTTTATTTTCTAGCTTAACCGGTTTATGTTAGAAAAATAATAGTTATGGATGACCTTAATTATGGAAATTGCGGGGACGCAATTTCTATAAGGAGGGGAGTCTGTAACAACCCGAGAATTCGTAGCAATTAGGTATCATCACTAGGTGATTGAATCGTTTACAAATTTCTGTTGGAATTCTATAGGGTTAAACTTCTTTTGAAATTGGTTTAAGAATTATATGGGCTTTATTATCTTAGCCCATGTTTCTGCCATGTTATCAAGAGTGTCGTTTCTTTTTTTTATTTGTTCGACCCAATTTCCCCTTCCCAAGTCATTCATTAGAAAACAAACCCTAAGTCTAAGAAAAAGAAATGGTGGCTCCGTCTTCTCGTTCGTTCCTCTTCGCTCAGAAATTTGGGCATCCTTGTCTCGTCGTCAAAATTAGGGCTTCGACTCGTTCCCTCTGAGAGATGGTGGCTGCGTGTTCCTCTTTGTTCAAAAAGCTAGGGCATTGAAACCGCCGATTTTATTGATCGAATTCGCCTTCTCTCCGGGTTCGCTTCTTTTGGCTACGCTCTCGAATAAGGTGAGTAAATTCCCTTACTCACATCTAATTCGAATTACGTGGGTTTTTGTTCGCATTAAAATGTTTAATCGGCTGCTTTATATATTGATGCTTGCGATTTTGGATCTCTGGTATTTTCAATTTCATGAATTTCTGGATTTTGGGTTTTGTTGGCTTCGGCCATTCGATTTTGTTTGGATGCTGGTCATTGATCTTTAACCTCGCAAATTTCGTATGTGTGTGGCTGTGTACTTTCATGTTGGACTGTTAGGATGCACTTGTTATTAGTACATTGTCCCTTGGCATATTTGAGCCATTTCATCTGATCCTAGCTACTGAATTGGTCCACTTGTATATGCCATATATACACATATACTTATGTGTGTATATGTGCGTTTAGTGGTTACCCTTGCTCCTTTTGCTTGCCAGTTCTGTTTTGTGCCAATATTTGTGTTCACTGCACTTTGCTTTTAGGTGTATTTGCTGTAGAATTCCTGTATGTACTTTGAGTTATGGCAACAGTGACCTGAACTGTTAGCCTTTGGTTAGTATTTTCTCGGCTTTAGATTGTTTGGACCTGCTAATGTCTGGAGCTTAAAAGTTTGAAACGTTTATAAACATGGGGTCTTTGTGTACTTATCTCTGTCCAAGTCTGATACCCTTATTTTCGTTCGTCTGTTGTTCGTTCGAATTTGTCATTTAGAATTATTGGCCATTGATTTTCGTATTGATGAACGAGATGATTTACAACTTATTCAAAATCGTATATATTCGTATATTTGATACTTGTTCTCCACGGTTTTGAATCTGAACTTGAATTTGGGATTTTTCTCTGACCCTTTTATATGCTTGAATTCTTCGACTTGCTTTATCTCGGCTGCTTGATAATGTTCGAGTGGTTGAGAGGATTGTGTGTTTTGTCTTGCTCATTTACGGCTTTGAATCTCGATGCTTGACTCGGTCGACATTGTCGAAATCTGCTCTTACCATGCTGTTGGCCCCTGACCTCTTGTCTGTTTTGGTATTCATCCTCGATCATTTTTGATCTGCAGCTTTGTTCGTATGTTCATACATCGGTTGTACTTGGATTTGAACTACTTCATGTTGGTTTTATGTTTTGTTGACATGTGCATTTGTCTTTGCACTGGCACACTGCTGCTTATTGCAGTTTGGTTACTTGTGTACATGCTTTGTCGAAATCATTTACTTTGTAGTTGGAATTTGCATTTCATATTTCAGTAGCTCCTTTGCTACTATATATATTTATTGATGCTGGCGCTAGTTTGCATTCTTCCATACTTCAGTCTGCATCGTTTTGTACTTGATTTATCTTGTAGTTCCACTTCTAGTTGGGTTTAATGACACTTTATATTGCATCTGTTAGGTATAGTAGTATTGAACTGCTTCATGTTCATATACATTTCCTATTGAGTTTGCTCCATCCAGTTTCATGCATACTTGATACTGCAGTTTCTTCACTTGGTTCCTACATATGTACCACTACATGTTGTTTATGTTATCTGACTTCGACCAGTGCCTTGCTTTGTTTAACTGTTGTCTATTTTGATTCCACTGTAGAGTCGTTTTCGTTTATGATTTAACATCGTATCAATCTGTAGTTGTTTCGATGTGGGCAATGCACTGTTAGTTATCACCTGAGTTGAACCCGATTTCGGGGTTTGACCTTGTGACCCTTTATGATTTTCACTGAGCTTTTGTGTATCTTCTACGATAGTGGCGAGGCAGTACACGCGTGCGTGTACTGCAGCCCTATCAGTTTTGGCAGTTTTAAATTGATGTTTCGATTTGTTGAATTGTTTCGTTGGTTAATTTCAGTGTTTTGGAGTTGTATTCTGAATTGGATTGCTGATTTGTTGTTAAACACTATTTAGTGTTATATATGCCGTTATCCAATTCTCGTATCGAGAGTTGGATATACGAGATTTTTGTGACTGTCGTCTATTTGATTATCTGATTATTATTGCTGCTATGCACTAATAACTGAGTTTGAATTAGACTGACCCGTGTATTATTTTCTTTTGAATTTAATACTCGGGTCAGACCCGAGTTATTTCAGGTTGTAGATTTTCTTCTTTGAGTTGCTGTTCAGGATTTGAAGACTTTTCACATCTTCTGAAGTTGTCAGTGTCATTTTGTAATAGTCGTGTCATTGTATAGAACGATATGTATTCATGTATATTAGTCGATAATGTACTTGTATATATAACTTCTAGAGTCGACAGTTGTAGTTGTATCATATGTATCGTGTCAACTATATTGTAACTGACATCGGTTATATATATATATATGAGATTTTTGTTAATCTGTGTTCCGCATTTATATTATCTGTGTTATTGTTATATCTAATGTCCTAAACTATTATGAACTATCGTAGTTTGTTTTATACTGATAATTGGATATATCGATGGGAGTAAATAAATAATAGATGAAAAAAAAAGTATATACCACTCCTACCGAGATAACCAATATTAGTGTAAGGCCAATTACGGATGGTCGCTCCTATCCAGCCTTATTCTTCGTAATAATAGACAGTATTTCTTTTAATACTCTTTGTTACTATGAGCATAGAGGTGGGGCGTCACAGTTGGTATCAGAGCTTGGGGTTTATGGACATAATATAAAACATAACTTGGATGGAACATATGTTACAACTATTGGTCGATGTTTTATTTGTGCTTTGAGTCAAAACTAAAGTTTTGAAATTTGGATGAAATTTTTAAATATCTTTATTTAAAAATAAAAGTGGAATTGTGTTTTATTGTTTTGATGAAATTGTGTTCTATTTATCAGAGTGCGCAACGAAAACAGTGAAACTGTCTTCGCTGAATACAACTGATAATCTTTTCGATTAACAAATCGAAATACGAAATTGATATAAATTTCATTTGTTGTTTTCATAGCTATAATTATTTTGTTTCTTTGAGAATTCGAAGAAATTACAGTTATGTGATTTTTGTTGAAATTTCCGCTGGCTTTCTTTTGTAATAATCATATATTGATTAGATTTTTGCTGTTTTGAATTATCTTCATTGAAGATACCTTCGAATAATTTCTTTGTTCATTTTGTAGTACGTGCAAAATTTGAATTGCACGTTATTGCATTTATTTTACGTTGAACCGATGCTTGGTTATGAAACGTATTTTGTTGCCGTTATTTTTATAACGGGATTTTTACACCAATGCTAAATTTTTGAAGCATGGTGTTTTGTGGCATTTAGATGAATGAAAATTCTCTGATATTACATTTTGATGTAAATTGTTTTGATGTGATTTTGACGTTTTAAAACTACTGTCGCTTTGGCTTCAGTAACCGTCAAATTTTAAAAGTGGATTTTCAAGCGGTTATTCCGCAATACTGATTTGTGACCGTTTTTACGGTATTTTGAGAAGTACAATTCCTTATCGAAATTGTTACCGATTTGCTGTTTTAATCACGTGGTTGGAAAATCGTTTTAAAATGAAAATTGTTTTATAAATTTTTAACAATTTGCGTTTTCAAAAGAATGAGAAAGCGACTTTAACGATTCAGCAAAATCGAGGATTATGATCCCTTTCTTTTACTGTTTCGCTTAACTCCGGACTTGTCCAGTTGAGAATGTGAATTGTTATTTTTACAAAATAAATAAAAATTGTTTTTAGAAATTTTAACAGTTTACGCTTTCAAAAGAATGAGGAAGCGATTTAAACGTTTCAGCAAAATCGAGGACTATGACCCCTTTCTTTTACTGATTCGCTTAATTCCGGACTTGTCCGTTTGAGAATGTAAAGTGTATTTTTACAAAATACACAATTTTGCACTTTCAAGGAAACGATGAAGTGATTTAAACGATTTAGCAAAAGTGCGAAGTATGGAACCACACTTTTACTATTTCGGTTAATTCCGGACTCGTTAATTGAATATCTGTTGTTTTGATGAATTTGATGATTTCACACTTTCAAGGAAACGATGAAGAGAATCAAACGATTTAGTAAAACACGTGGTATGGGACATGTGCGTTTGCTATTTCGGTTAATTCCGGACTCGTTAATTGAAACATTTTGATGCTTTCGTGTGCTTTCGAGCCACTATGAGGACCTTCGGGTCATTTGTTGGGCTTTCGGGCCACTCTGCGGACCTCCGGGTCAATCTGATGGGCGCCAAAATTATGTTGAGTACTTGGTAGGCTTCGGCCATTTGTTGATGCACGTGCGGCGAATTAAAAACTCGCCATCTGATGGGATCGATCCAAGCTTTTATGTTGATTTTCTAGTCTTCTTAATTGATTTCTAGATATTTGTTGTTTCCAATTATCTGCAGGTAATTGGATATTTGTTGATATGAGTTCTGATTATCGTTTTTGATAATCGGATATTTGTTGTTTCTAATTATCGCTTGTGATAATTAGATATTTGTTGATATGAGTTCTGATTATCGTTTTTGATAATCGGATATTTGTTGTTTCTAATTATCGCTTGTGATAATTAGATATTTGTTGATATGAGTTCTGATTATCGTTTTTGATAATCGGATATTTGTTGTTTCTAATTATCGCTTGTGATAATTGGATATTTGTTGATATGAGTTTTGATTATCGTTTTTGATAATCGGATATTTGTTGTTTCTAATTATCGCTTGTGATAATTAGATATTTGTTGATATGAGTTCTGATTATCGTTTTTGATAATCGGATATTTGTTGTTTCTAATTATCGCTTGTGATAATTAGATATTTGTTGATATGAGTTCTAATTATCGTTTTTGATAATCGGATATTTGTTGTTTCTAATTATCGCTTGTGATAATTGGATATTTGTTGATATGAGTTCTGATTATCGTTTTTGATAATCGGATATTTGTTGTTTCTAATTATCGCTTGTGATAATTAGATATTTGTTGATATGAGTTCTGATTATCGTTTTTGATAATCGGATATTTGTTGTTTCTAATTATCGCTTGTGATAATTAGATATTTGTTGATATGAGTTCTGATTATCGTTTTTGATAATCGGATATTTGTTGTTTCTAATTATCGCTTGTGATAATTAGATATTTGTTGATATGAGTTCTGATTATTGTTTTTGATAATCAAATAATTGTTGAATTTGGAATTTGATTATCGCTTGAGATAATCAAATAATTGTTGAATTTGGAATTTGATTATCGCTTGAGATAATCAAATAATTGTTGAATTTGGAATTTGATTATCGCTTGAGATAATCAAATAATTGTTGAATTTGGAATTTGATTATCGCTTGAGATAATCAAATAATTGTTGAATTTGGAATTTGATTATCGCTTGAGATAATCAAATATTTGTTGATTTGAGATTTAATTATCGCTTGAGATAATTAAATATTTGTTGAATTTAGATTTAATTATCGCTTTAGATAATTAAATATTTGCTGATTTCGAATTTAATTATCGCTTTAGATAATTAAATGATTGTTGATTTGAAATTTGATTATCGTTTTGATAATCGAATATTTGTTGAATTTGAGAAATTTGATTATCGTTTTTGATAATCGAATATTTGTTGAAATTGAAATTTGATTATCGTTTTTGATAATCGAATAATTGTTGAATTTGATGTTTTGTGATATTCGTCTTCGATAAATTGACATTTGTTGATTTGTTTTCTGAGTATCGTTTGGATGATTGGATGTTTGTTGATTTTATTGATATGAGATTTTCTAGTCTCCAATAGATTCTATAATATGCTGATTTTATTTGAATTTGCTGATTATGAAGTTCGTATTTTCTAGTTGTTTGTTGAATAACGAGATATTTGCGATTTTGCGATTTGTGTTTTGTGTTTCTAATTATCGTTGTTGATGATTAGATTTGCTGTTTTCTAATTATCGTATCAATAATTAGATATTGCTGTTTTGTGATTTCTGAATTCTAATTGTCTAGTTGATAATTGAATAGTGCTGATGATTGTATTTATTCAGTTTTGAATTCAGTTTTGATTGTTTTCTAATTATCCATTTGGTAATTAGAATTTGTTGAGAATTTGTGAATCTTTTTTTATGAAATTAAAAGATTTCTTTGGTGTTTATATCCTCTAACTTTTATTTTCTAGCTTAACCGGTTTATGTTAGAAAAATAATGGTTATGGATGACCTTAATTATGGAAATTGCGGGGACGCAATTTCTATAAGGAGGGGAGTCTGTAACAACCCGAGAATTCGTAGCAATTAGGTATCATCACTAGGTGATTGAATCGTTTACAAATTTCTGTTGGAATTCTATAGGGTTAAACTTCTTTTGAAATTGGTTTAAGAATTATATGGGCTTTATTATCTTAGCCCATGTTTCTGCCATGTTATCAAGAGTGTCGTTTCTTTTTTTTATTTGTTCGACCCAATTTCCCCTTCCCAAGTCATTCATTAGAAAACAAACCCTAAGTCTAAGAAAAAGAAATGGTGGCTCCGTCTTCTCGTTCGTTCCTCTTCGCTCAGAAATTTGGGCATGCTTGTCTCGTCGTCAAAATTAGGGCTTCGACTCGTTCCCTCTGAGAGATGGTGGCTGCGTGTTCCTCTTCGTTCAAAAAGCTAGGGCATTGAAACCGCCGATTTTATTGATCGAATTCGCCTTCTCTCCGGGTTCGCTTCTTTTGGCTACGCTCTCGAATAAGGTGAGTAAATTCCCTTACTCACATCTAATTCGAATTACGTGGGTTTTTGTTCGCATTAAAATGTTTAATCGGCTGCTTTATATATTGATGCTTGCGATTTTGGATCTCTGGTATTTTCAATTTCATGAATTTCTGGATTTTGGGTTTTGTTGGCTTCGGCCATTCGATTTTGTTTGGATGCTGGTCATTGATCTTTAACCTCGCAAATTTCGTATGTGTGTGGCTGTGTACTTTCATGTTGGACTGTTAGGATGCACTTGTTATTAGTACATTGTCCCTTGGCATATTTGAGCCATTTCATCTGATCCTAGCTACTGAATTGGTCCACTTGTATATGCCATATATACACATATACTTATGTGTGTATATGTGCGTTTAGTGGTTACCCTTGCTCCTTTTGCTTGCCAGTTCTGTTTTGTGCCAATATTTGTGTTCACTGCACTTTGCTTTTAGGTGTATTTGCTGTAGAATTCCTGTATGTACTTTGAGTTATGGCAACAGTGACCTGAACTGTTAGCCTTTGGTTAGTATTTTCTCGGCTTTAGATTGTTTGGACCTGCTAATGTCTGGAGCTTAAAAGTTTGAAACGTTTATAAACATGGGGTCTTTGTGTACTTATCTCTGTCCAAGTCTGATACCCTTATTTTCGTTCGTCTGTTGTTCGTTCGAATTTGTCATTTAGAATTATTGGCCATTGATTTTCGTATTGATGAACGAGATGATTTACAACTTATTCAAAATCGTATATATTCGTATATTTGATACTTGTTCTCCACGGTTTTGAATCTGGACTTGAATTTGGGATTTTTCTCTGACCCTTTTATATGCTTGAATTCTTCAACTTGCTTTATCTCGGCTACTTGATAATGTTCGAGTGGTTGAGAGGATTGTGTGTTTTGTCTTGCTCATTTACGGCTTTGAATCTCGATGCTTGACTCGGTCGACATTGTCGAACTCTGCTCTTACCATGCTGTTGGCCCCTGACCTCTTGTCTGTTTTGGTATTCATCCTCGATCATTTTTGATCTGCAGCTTTGTTCGTATGTTCATACATCGGTTGTACTTGGATTTGAACTACTTCATGTTGGTTTTATGTTTTGTTGACATGTGCATTTGTCTTTGCACTGGCACACTGCTGCTTATTGCAGTTTGGTTACTTGTGTACATGCTTTGACGAAATCATTTACTTTGTAGTTGGAATTTGCATTTCATATTTCAGTAGCTCCTCTGCTACTATATATATTTATTGATGCTGGCGCTAGTTTGCATTCTTCCATACTTCAGTCTGCATCGTTTTGTACTTGATTTATCTTGTAGTTCCACTTCTAGTTGGGTTTAATGACACTTTATGTTGCATCTGTTAGGTATAGTAGTATTGAACTGCTTCATGTTCATATACATTTCCTATTGAGTTTGCTCCATCCAGTTTCATGCATACTTGATACTGCAGTTTCTTCACTTGGTTCCTACATATGTACCACTACATGTTGTTTATGTTATCTGACTTCGACCAGTGCCTTGCTTTGTTTAACTGTTGTCTATTTTGATTCCACTGTAGAGTCGTTTTCGTTTATGATTTAACATCGTATCAATCTGTAGTTGTTTCGATGTGGGCAATGCACTGTTAGTTATCACCTGAGTTGAACCCGATTTCGGGGTTTGACCTTGTGACCCTTTATGATTTTCACTGAGCTTTTGTGTATCTTCTACGATAGTGGCGAGGCAGTACATGCGTGCGTGTACTGCAGCCCTATCAGTTTTGGCAGTTTTAAATTGATGTTTCGATTTGTTGAATTGTTTCGTTGGTTAATTTCAGTGTTTTGGAGTTGTATTCTGAATTGGATTGCTGATTTGTTGTTAAACACTATTTAGTGTTATATATGCCGTTATCCAATTCTCGTATCGAGAGTTGGATATACGAGATTTCTGTGACTGTCGTCTATTTGATTATCTGATTATTATTGCTGCTATGCACTAATAACTGAGTTTGAATTAGACTGACCCGTGTATTATTTTCTTTTGAATTTAATACTCGGGTCAGACCCGAGTTATTTCAGGTTGTAGATTTTCTTCTTTGAGTTGCTGTTCAGGATTTGAAGACTTTTCACATCTTCTGAAGTTGTCAGTGTCATTTTGTAATAGTCGTGTCATTGTATAGAACGATATGTATTCATGTATATTAGTCGATAATGTACTTGTATATATAACTTCTAGAGTCGACAGTTGTAGTTGTATCATATGTATCGTGTCAACTATATTGTAACTGACATCGGTTATATATATATGAGATTTTTGTTAATCTGTGTTCCGCATTTATATTATCTGTGTTATTGTTATATCTAATGTCCTAAACTATTATGAACTATCGTAGTTTGTTTTATACTGATAATTGGATATATCGATGGGAGTAAATAAATAATAGATGAAAAAAAAGTATATACCACTCCTACCGAGATAACCAATATTAGTGTAAGGCCAATTACGGATGGTCGCTCCTATCCAGCCTTATTCTTCGTAATAATAGACAGTATTTCTTTTAATACTCTTTGTTACTATGAGCATAGAGGTGGAGCGTCACAAAATGAAAGTATAATAAACTGAATATTGACATTTGGAAGTGTGAATTTGTATTGTTGTGAATAAGATTGGATGGATATTGTTTGTTGGATGTTTGTTTTGTTGCATTTTCTATATTCGTTTATGGTTATTGCATAATCCATGTTATATATCGATTTTACTCTTAATATATATGTTCTCATTTGGTTATTGAGTGTTTAGTAGGTACGGAAGGACGTATGCTAGTTTTTGGAGCTCGATTACACATTATGTTGCTTTTGCTTGCTTAATACGAGCGAACTCGCTCGTATTATTAATAATAAGGTGCGTATCTCAGATTACATACCGCAATTTTATATTTTTTCCTTCGGGATGCCTCATCATTGAGATGAGATGTATATTTGATATATATTGGGTATATTTATGTCATATACTATATTGTAAAAAAAATCGATCGAGCCGCGCAAAGGAGACTCTGCCGAAATTTTCTATAAATCCGGAAGTTAGAAAAATTTTGAAGCTTTAAAATTTTTTATAACTTGTTTTATATATAAGTTGTAATTTACGTAAAACCGACATCGAGATGACGTAGCGAGAGCGTAGTAAAGGTTTTCTAATAAGATGTTTATGTTTTATAAGATAATTATTTTAAATAAAATATATTGTAGGATAAATTCTTTACTTAACGCCTTTTCGAGGACGAAAAGTTTTGAGTGGGGGAGTATGTAACGACCCGTATTTCTAACTATTTTAAATTATTGAATTAATGTGTTTATTGGACAAAAATGGTTAGAAATAAAATTTAATAATTTTATTAGTAATTTATTTGAATATGAACTTGAATAAACTTTGAAATAACTAATTTCGAAGATTTTGGCGATAACAAGTATTGAAATAAATTATATGTATTGACTGTGTTTATAATCATTAACTGAAGTTGAATAATAAATGTGAATTATTTAGATAGAAATAAAATAATGTTGATAGCTAAAGTTTATTTGAAATTTAATGATTTATTAATATTGATTTATCGGGTAATTAAATTGTTTAAATTTATGTTGCAATTATTTAAATAATGGAATTCTGGATTTAATGTGAATGAAAATGGCATCAGAAATTGATTTAAATTTTATTTAAATACGAATGAAGGTTTTTAACTTTTAAAATGGAATATAAAGTGATTAAATTAAATTTTGGAAATTGCTTGTTTTAATTAACGAGTAAAAATAGCCATTTTGGCAACTATCTTGAATTTTGATGAAACCAGTTTCATCGGATCCATAATAGTGATTTATTGTAGAATTTCAAGTTTCGTAGCGATCAGACTTATCGTTTGGCCGTGCGAGCTTAAAATGCGCAGAAATTTAATTTTAGAATTTAATTAAAATAATCGACTTTGAAAAGTTATCTTTCACATACGATCGAATTAGGCCTCGAAACTAGTTCCACTGCGTTCGGAATGGGGGTAGAACATTATAAACGCCAGGCGGCACGCCTTGATTGGAGTTCGGACGATTTTGGACCTAACTATATAAATACGGCACACAAAACGGAAATATTATTATTTTATTCTGAAACCCTAGCCGCCAGCTTCTTTCAATGGCCGAAAATTCACCAACTTCCCTTTTCGACATCTCTCAATCCGTTCAACAAAATTGAAAACTTCCAAAAGCGAAGTTGTAGAGCTTGATAAGCTCTACAAATTCAACGGTTGATTCGTGCAGAAGCGTCTCGGATTCGCCGAAATCTGAATTTGAAGTGTCGACGTTCTTCCTTAATTTTCAAGTAGACGGAGGCATCGGAGGCGGCGCAACTTCTAGCGTTGGTGGCTCTCCTGGAGGCGCTAGTGTGGGGACGTCATGATCATGGTCCGGTCGTGTATATCGACGTGCATTTTGAAGCCATGTGTAACGACCCGTAAATTTTAACTGTTTTTATAACGTAATTAGTTAAATTTTGTGAAATTTTAAACGATAAAATTTTGAAATATAAATTTGATCTTTGGGATGCGTCTAATTAAACATAGCAACTGGTAAATTTTCGTCCGAAAATATGAAAATTTATTTCGCGCGTAAATTTACTTCAATTTAATCAGTTAAAAATTGGTGATAATAAAATGTTTTCCAAACCTGAATATTTTTACATAGAAAATTCGTAAATCATCTTCTGAGTGAGACGTCATCTTTCGTTTCGTCAAATTTGGATGTCTATTACTCCGTTTATCTTAATTCTGGCTGAATAGCAGCATTTTCGGTACCGATTATCGACTTTTGATCGGATGATCTACCACCAATATTTGTATACCGTTTTGATCGTCTCGTCGTGCTGATCTCAGCGGTATATTTATTTCTTTATTTTGAGGTCCGGTACGCGACGGAAATAATAAAACGGTTCGTTGTAACGGTACCAAAATTTCTGACTTTACTCCTTCCTTCAGTTCAAATTTCTAGCGTGCTCCTACATTAAAGCCTCTGAACAATTCAACCTATTTCTATTCCTACCCTACCGTTTCTCCTCAAATAAATTAAATATATTACTAAAAGTACAAGTTCAAATATATATGAGCTGGCTTTACATTTTCTCAGATCTAAAGATTCATCTTCCTCCAATTCCATCTTTCTCTTCTCGTTCAAACCTGACAACCCACTCACGAGACCAACCGGATCACGCATCCCTTCACACTCTAAGCCTCTGCCACTTCACGCGCGTCTCGTCTCCTACACCCCGCCATCACTTCCTTTCCGTCTTCACAACTAGCAGCCACCTACCCAACCGAACCCCACGCCTCCACCCAGGCAACCCTACGCCTCCACCCAACCACGACCCTACACCGTATCCCAGTCAGCAGACCCAGGCCGAGAACCGCTACCGCCTAGCCTTCCTCCGCCACTAAGCCCGTCCCGCAAACCATTATCAACTCGATCCACTCACCTCCATCTACACCTCACGTCTCTGACAGCCACATAGCCTCATCTCACCTCCGACATGCTCTGCCGTACCACAGCAACCGTGAGCACCCACCCTCCTCCTCAGTTCGACCGGCCAGAGAACCGAGAACCCATCAAATCTTCAACCCGACCCTCAAACCCATTCACGCTCCTCATTCTCACGCATGGCCTTGTCAAGTGTCCGCATCTCCGACCTCCTCCGAATCAGCCACGTCGAGACAGTGCTCCACCATCTTCCTCCAACCCGAGCACCTTAACAGCCTATACCCGACTTAGGAAAACCCCTGCCACCAAATGCTTACGTTCACTGCCTCGTGCGCCTCTGGCCTCCATCCAGATCAGATTCTTCTCAGCCGTGTTCTGCTCGCTTCTCCTTTTTGCGTTATTTGAGTGAGTGGGTATATTTATATCTGCTTCTATATATTTTGTTGATCCTGACTTTGTGTGTTGTATAGATTCAAATATATAATAAAAATTAAATACATATAGTATAAGTTATTTGAGTTTCAATCTGGATATGTATACTATAATCTATTTTATATTTGTTTATATATATAGGAGGTAGATATTATTCAATGTATATATGTAAGTTGTTTGAGTCCTCTGGTTTTATACGTTCCACCATTTACAGTTATGATATTTAGTTTTACTTGTTTATACTAGCCTACGCATTTCATTCGTAAGTTAGTTTAAGCATGGTTTTCAATAATGTATTTGTTGTTTAAATAGTATTGTGAAACTTGTTTTAAGGTATTGCAATCCACTGTCATATAGATACAAGTTTATCTATACATACATTACTCTGTTTCAATGTCTGCATACATTCTTTTTGCATTAGTATTATATTGGTTTTACAAAGAGATATATAATTGTCTGTTTATTTGATTGGTTTTGTAAGTATATTATATGGTTAAGTGGCTATATATATATATATATGTTCATTCCCATATCGGTTGTTTGCATAGGTGGTAGACCTACTTGTTTGCATGTATATGAAGCCTGTATATGATTTGAGTAGCTTATATATATATTTGGATTAGCTTGCATATATTGTTTACACTTACATGTATACGGTCTGCATTTATATTTTAGTTTTTATTTACTGTTAAAGTATTGATCATATATATATTGAGGCTGCTCTCAATTGAGAAGTTATTTGCATATTTTGTGAAACCTATATCTACTTTGATTTGGTATATATATGTGATTAACTAAGAATATTGATCTGAAAGGGTATAGTTTATGTTTTTAAAATTTGTTAGAGAAATCTATTATTATATATTAGTTATATTATAAGCTACAGGTTGTACATGTAGTTATATGCTTCAGCATGTAAATTTTTAAGCATAACGGTTGTTTAAAATATATATAAGAGATATTTGACTATATATATATATATCTTTGTGTTAGTTATGTATGGGCCTGCATATATTTTGGTAGAATGTGCACTTGTCTTCATAGGTATTGTTTGTAAATGCTATATGTATACAGTTTACATATGAATTTAGTAATTAATATATTAATATTTATATAACTAGGTTATGGGTTCAGATTTATATATATATATATATATATATATATATATATATATATATATATATGAGGTTGTCAAATGTATATGTTCATATTTGAATGTATATATATGCATCATGCATTTTTTTAAGTGTGTGTGTATATATATGTATATATATAAATGTTCATATATTAGCTCATATATACAAGTTACTGGAGTTTGGTTTCCAAATACGTATCTATTTATAGAATTTATTTTAGAGGGTTGAACTTAAAAATAATGTTTTTTTTATAAAATAATAAAATATATACATATTCTATTTCTATCAAACTGATTGATTTTTTTTCTCTCATCGATTTCAGCCTTGTTTTGATCGTCGAATTCGTGCCCATCTTGTTCCGTTTTTGGAATTCTTGTTTGGATCTACAATTTGCTTCCATTTCCGTTTATCTATCTAGCCTCGAAAGGTGAGCAATCACTCACGATTAATGTTCTTATATTTATAAAATTTGATTTCAATTGAAACGTCAATTGAAATATACCGTTGCTAGTTATTTACATTGATATATACACTGTTATCTGTATTTGTTCACCTGTGACATCTGACACCATTATCTGTTATTTATATTGTTGATATATGCCTGTTTATGTTGTTATTTTATTATCATATCTGTTATCACTCTACAAGTTCCCTGTTAGTATAGAATCACTATGGGTTGAAATGATACATACCCGAACGATCTGTAGAATAGGAGAAAATCGTTATGGGTTGAAATGATAAACCCAAGCGATTTTCATTGAATTGAATTTTGGGATTGCGGGTTGAAAAGATATATACCCGTATATATAATTTAAATTATGGATTGAAATGATAAATATCCGTATCACTTGACCATAGGATAGGAAATTTTATACAGGCACCGTTGGTCTATATATATAAATGTTTTGAAATGATTTCTATGGTTTTGGAAAGAAATATATGGTTTTGATAAATATTGATTTTAAAGATTCATTAAAGTTGATTTAATAAAGTTGATAAATAACATGTTTAAATATTTATTTAATATCTATATTTTTGAAATATAGAATTTATAATGATTTGAAATTGATTGAAATTTTATTTTATTTAAGAATTATATATAAATAAGTTTGATTTAAAATGTATTGAATTTGAAATTTAAAGAAGTGATTTACAACTTGAAATTTGAAAAGGTGACTTAAATGGATATTTCAAACGTATAAATATTTAAATGACATATTTTGTTTATTTAAATTGTAAATTGAAAGTGTATTCAAATGTTATGGAAATGTTAAGTTATTATTTCAAACTAAATAATTGTAAAGTGAATTTGATATGTATATAAATTTATCGAATTTAGTTTTGAAATGTTGAATATTTAAAGCTTTGAAATATATTAAAATTGAAATGGCCTATTTTATGGTTCAGATATGTATTTGAAATCAATAATTTGAAATGGTTTATTTAGAAGCTGAATCGAGTTGAAACTGATGATTTGAGATTTGATTAAATTAAATTTTTGGAATTCGAGTTAATTTGAATCGATTTGTGAAATTTGAGGAAACTAATTTATTTTATAACGAAATTTTATTATCTAAACTGTTTAAAAGGAAAGTGTTATGATTGCCAAAATACTGTGATTTCCAGACTATGATTTCGAAAGCATTATAACTTTGGAAAGTAATATGATTTTGAAATGGATATATTTGAGGTGAAATGATATCGTATTAAATTGGGTTTTGAGATGATAATTATATTTTGGTTTTGAAGTATAAACTATTTTGAAATGACCACGGTGTTATAATAACGATTGGTTGGCAAAGAGACCGGGATCGGATATGGACATACTCTCTGTCGATACCGAAAACCACTTTGACAACCGTGTACGCGGTGGAGATTCCAGAATGAAGTAGGATGGTGGCGACGTTCTTAAGGTATGTTACGTGGACCCAACTCCCGGGAGTTGGCATAAGGTGGCTAAAACAGGAGCGATCTCGGACCAGTGAGGTAGCACCTCTTCTCGGACACATTTCTTCGATATTATACTCTTATTTGTGATTTGACTAGATGGCCATCCTCCGATTTGGGAATGTTGTTCGAGGTGGACGATAGTGGCTGCTATGCGCTCCATCAGTCCGTGTGTGTAATTGGTATATCTACCCTGGCATTGCCTAGTTGTGCCGTGTCACCTACCATATCGAGCTTTACTACGATTATGATTTTAAGATCCGACCGCGTTAAGGTTCTCCATCCCCTTAACGCTATTTTCCGATATGATTATACTTTACTTATTTAGACACTATTATAATAGCGAATATTACTACATAGTAAATAGTTTAACGGACCCTTAGAGGATGGTTATCCCAAACATCCTTTAAGTTACTTGTATTTCAGTTGATATTTCACTTGAGTTGGATTTATTGAATATAAGAATGTTAATCCTGACTCGAGTGTTTTGTGTTTTGCTTTACGCTCGGGTCAGACTGAGTGATACAGCATTTGAGACTCACCTTGGAGTTGGAGCTTCACTTGGAGATCCAGCTATCTATCGATCCTGCTTTCAGTTATTCAGTTGATTCCAGTGATGTACTCAGATCTTGTATTTGATTATTGTATTGAGACATCTATTGTATTCGAGACTTCTGTTGTATCTTGTTTAACTCTGTTATATATATAGTAGCTTCATGAACTACTATCCCTCTTGTTTCCGCTGCATTATTGTTATATTACTCTGTGTCTGTGATCTGTAATTATTTTATTTACTGTATGTGCTGAGTTTTGCCAAATTTTATTTACAACGCGGTATTTTGAGCAATTCAACTCCGGCATGAGTGTCTACCTATACACTTGTAATGGATGCGAATGGTTGAAAATATTGGGTTGTTACATGTGGTATCAGAGCGAGGTTTTAGGAAAAACTCAGCATATGTAGTAAATTCAATTACAGAATCACTTTCGTTCGAGCTTGAATTCCTTCTTCTTTGACTCGGTTCCTTTGAATTTTGGAACGTTCACTTCGGTTCCAAAGTCCATTCGTGTCTCCCCTATTCATGTCTTCCTGATTCTGGAGTAACCCATAACTCCACTTCGAAAGATCTCTAAAATAAATCGGCGGTCTTGCCAATCTGAATGATTTGTAAAGGGGTGAAACTCCTTTACAACAAACATTGATTCACCGGAGATTTCTGTATCCTCGGTTTACGATGCTGCTATCTTACGCTATACCCGAATTCTACCTCTGGTAATCGAATGTCGATTTGCTTCAGAATTCTACATCGATCTTATCTATGAAGTCACGGTTGACCCGGTTAAGGTTGCCCGCGATTTATACAACTTTATCCACCTTCCTGTTTGAAATGCAACCATCTAACCTTTGTTTCGAGCCTATCTATTTTAGATTAGAATTCTCTCTGATTTGAGTCCCTCTATATTTGGATCTCTATCCTTGTGTTGGAATCCAATTCTGGAATCATCGTGTGAGGGAGGGTATTTGTAATTAATATAAAATAGTTTATGTTCATAGTGTGTTGTTTGAGTTGTTGATGTTGGTTTGGATTTTCGATCGATTCGTCTGATCAACGCTATCGATAGGATTTCCAAAACACTTGAATAGAGCAAACTGACACAAAATAATTTTCAAATTTGATAAATGAAATAAATTTGTATGATTATATTATAAATATATAAGAAAAATTTTCTGGAATTAAAAGTTAAATAATTTGGTTGTTGAAAATGATAATATTTTATTATCATTTTATTGTTTGTAAGTCATTGACTATTGCAAAATGACTATTGTTTATAAATTTATTTGGAATTGAAATGAATTTAAATTGAGAATTTAAGAATTAAATTTCTGGTGATTTTAAACTTTATTTTAAAGTCTTAAAAGGTATATTATTTAAGTATTTTCAAATAAAATGGTTTTCAAAGAATTTTAAATGTTTAAATCAGTGCTCTTCTCGTTGTCGCTGGAAAATAATTTCGGTGATGACGGCCGCATCATCGACATCCATTTTCGAGTTTCGAAGAGGAGAAACCATTCTGTAGCTTTGCTACGGTTTTGTTTTGGAAAAAAAAATATATTCGATTTGAATTTCTTCAGTATAATTTGATATATATATATATATACAGGTATCTGATTTTTAAAAAAAAAATTAATTTGATTTGATATAAATATATTATATATATCTCTAAATTGTCTGAAGAAAATCGGAGATTTAAATTCTTAAATTTTAGGTTAAAGATTGATTTCAATTATAAACTGAAGTCAAAATTCTTGGATAAATTTTTAACTGGGAACAACTGAATTGTAAAATTTTATTTGTATAATACTCAATTTCATCTCAATATAACTTACCTAAATTTTTCAGAAGTTAAAATGTAATTGGATAATATACAATATAAAATGATTTTATAAATTAAATTTGAGTGGTTATAATAAATGTTATACACTTAAATTTTATTATAAAGATGATAATAGAGATAAATAGAATAATAATTTAATTGAATAATAGTGAAATTAGATTAACCTATGGAAATACCTTGAATTTAAAGTCAAGTATTGAATATAAATTAATTTAAATTGAAAATTTATGTGGTTTAAATTAATTTATATGGTTTAAATATGTATGATAAGACATATTAAGTGGAATAAAACTTAATAATAATTTGGAATATAAGAATTAAATTTGTTGAATAAAATATGAGTATAATAAATGATTATACAAATTGATGATTTAGAAATTTTAATTGAAGATGACTAGATAATACGATAATGAATTGAGAAATAGATAGATTGATTTAACTTAAGAAGAAACCAAGTGGATTAAACCAAATTGTTAATTAATAAAATTCGAAATCTATATGGTTTAAATTAATTATTTTGTCCTGTTTAAATCTATTTTGCTTTCTGGTTGTTTTTATTCTCCTACCTCCTTCCTTTTCGGGGACGAAAAGTTTTGAGTGGGGGAGAATGTAACGACCCGTAAATTTTAACTATTTTTATAACGTAATTAGTTAAATTTTGTGAAATTTTAAACGATAAAATTTTGAAATATAAATTTGATCTTTGGGATGCGTCTAATTAAACATAGCAACTGGTAAATTTTCGTCCGAAAATATGAAAATTTATTTCGCACGTAAATTTACTTCAATTTAATCAGTTAAAAATTGGTGATAATAAAATGTTTTCCAAACCTGAATATTTTTACATAGAAAATTCGTAAATCATCTTCTGAGTGAGACGTCATCTTTCGTTTCGTCAAATTTGGATGTCTATTACTCCGTTTATCTTAATTCTGGCTGAATAGCAGCATTTTCGGTACCGATTATCGACTTTTGATCGGATGATCGTACCACCAATATTTGTATACCGTTTTGATCGTCTCGTCGTGCTGATCTCAGCGGTATATTTATTTCTTTATTTTGAGGTCCGGTACGCGATGGAAATAATAAAATGGTTCGTTGTAACGGTACCAAAATTTCTGACTTTACTCCTTCCTTTAGTTCAAATTTCTAGCGTGCTCCTACATTAAAGCCTCTGAACAATTCAACCTATTTCTATTCCTACCCTACCGTTTCTCCTCAAATAAATTAAATATATTACTAAAAGTACAAGTTCAAATATATATGAGCTGGCTTTACATTTTCTCAGATCTAAAGATTCATCTTCCTCCAATTCCATCTTTCTCTTCTCGTTCAAACCTGACAACCCACTCACGAGACCAACTGGATTATGCATCCCTTCACACTCTAAGCCTCTGCCACTTCACGCGCGTCTCTTCTCCTACACCCCGCCATCACTTCCTTTCCGTCTTCACAACTAGCAACCACCTACCCAACCGAACCCCACGCCTCCACCCAGGCAACCCTACGCCTCCACCCAACCAAGACCCTACACCCTATCCCAGTCAGCAGACCCAGGCCGAGAACCGCTACCGCCCAGCCTTCCTCCGCCACCAAGCCCGTCCCGCAAACCCTTATCAACTCGATCCACTCACCTCCATCTACACCTCACGTCTCCGACAGCCACAGAGCCTCATCTCACCTCCGACATGCTCTGCCGTACCACAGCAACCGTGAGCACCCACCCTCCTCCTCAGTTCGACCGGCCAGAGAACCGAGAACCCATCAAATCTTCAACCCAACCCTCAAACCCATTCACGCTCCTCATTCTCACGCATGGCCTCCTTGTCAAGTGTCCGCGTCTCCGACCTCCTCCGAATCAGCCACGTCGAGACAGTGCTCCACCATCTTCCTCCAACCCGAGCACCTTAACAGCCTGTACCCGACTCAGGAAACCCCTGCCACCAATTGCTTACGTTCACTGCCTCGTGCGCCTCTGGCCTCCATCCAGATCGGATTCTTCTCAGCCGTGTTCTGCTCGCTTCTCCTTTTTGCGTTATCTGGGTGAGTGGGTATATTTATATCTGCTTCTATATATTTTGTTGATCCTGACTTTGTGTGTTGTATAGATTCAAATATATAATAAAAATTAAATACATATAGTATAAGTTATTTGAGTTTCAATCTGGATATGTATACTATAATCTATTTTATATTTGTTTATATATATAGGAGGTAGATATTATTCAATGTATATATGTAAGTTGTTTGAGTCCTCTGGTTTTATACGTTCCACCATTTACAGTTATGATATTTAGTTTTACTTGTTTATACTAGCCTACGCATTTCATTTGTAAGTTAGTTTAAGCATGGTTTTCAATAATGTATTTGTTGTTTAAATAGTATTGTGAAACTTGTTTTAAGGTATTGCAATCCACTGTCATATAGATACAAGTTTATCTATACATACATTACTCTGTTTCAATGTCTGCATACATTCTTTTTGCATTAGTATTATATTGGTTTTACAAAGAGATATATAATTGTATGTTTATTTGATTGGTTTTGTAAGTATATTATATGGTTAAGTGGCTATATATATATGTTCATTCCCATATCGGTTGTTTGCATAGGTGGTAGACCTACTTGTTTGCATGTATATGAAGCCTGTATATGATTTGAGTAGCTTATATATATATTTGGATTAGCTTGCATATATTGTTTACACTTACATGTATACGGTCTGCATTTATATTTTAGTTTTTATTTACTGTTAAAGTATTGATCATATATATATTGAGGCTGCTCCCAATTGAGAAGTTATTTGCATATTTTGTGAAACATATATCTACTTTGATTTGGTATATATATGTGATTAACTAAGAATATTGATCTGAAAGGGTATAGTTTATGTTTTTAAAATTTGTTAGAGAAATCTATTATTATATATTAGTTATATTACAAGCTACATGTTGTACATGTAGTTATATGCTTCAGCCTGTAAATTTTTAAGCATAACGGTTGTTTAAAATATATATAAGAGATATTTGACTATATATATATATATATATATATATATCTTTGTGTCAGTTATGTATGGGCCTACATATATTTTGGTAGAATGTGCACTTGTCTTCATAGGTATTGTTTGTAAATGCTATATGTATACAGTTTACATATGAATTTAGTAATTAATATATTAATATTTATATAACTAGGTTATGGGTTCAGATTTATATATATATATATATATATATATATGAGGTTGTCAAATGTATTTGTTCATATTTTAATGTATATATATGCATCGTGCATTTTTTTAAGTGTGTGTGTATATATATGTATATATATAAATGTTCATATATTAGCTCATATATATAAGTTACTGGAGTTTGGTTTCCAAATACGTATCTATTTATAGAATTTATTTTAGAGGGTTGAACTTAAAAATATTGTTTTTTTATAAAATAATAAAATATATACATATTCTATTTCTATCAAACTGATTGATTTTTTTTCTCTCATCGATTTCAGCCTTGTTTTGATCGTCGAATTTGTGCCCATCTTGTTCCGTTTTTGGAATTCTTGTTTGGATCTACAATTTGCTTCCATTTCCGTTTATCTATCTAGCCTCGAAAGGTGAGCAATCACTCACGATTAATGTTCTTATATTTATTAAATTTGATTTCAATTGAAACGTCAATTGAAATATACTGTTGCTAGTTATTTACATTGATATATACACTGTTATCTGTATTTGTTCACCTGTGACATCTGACACCATTATCTGTTATTTATATTGTTGATATATGCATGTTTCTGTTGTTATTTTATTATCATATCTGTTATCACTCTGCAAGTTCCCTGTTAGTATAGAATCACTATGGGTTGAAATGATACATACCCGAACGATCTGTAGAATAGGAGAAAATCGTTATGGGTTGAAATGATAAACCCAAGCGATTTTCATTGAATTGAATTTTGGGATTGTGGGTTGAAAAGATATATATCCGTATATATAATTTAAATTGCGGATTGAAATGATAAATATCCGTATCACTTGACCATAGGATAGGAAATTTTATACAGGCACCGTTGGTCTATATATATAAATGTTTTGAAATGATTTCTATGGTTTTGGAAAGAAATATATGGTTTTGATAAATATTGATTTTAAAGATTCATTAAAGTTGATTTAATAAAGTTGATAAATAACATGTTTAAGTATTTATTTAATATCTATATTTTTGAAATATAGAATTTATAATGATTTGAAATTGATTGAAATTTTATTTTATTTAAGAATTATACTTAAATAAGTTTGATTTAAAATGTATTGAATTTGAAATTTAAAGAAGTGATTTACGACTTGAAATTTGAAAAGGTGACTTAAATGGATATTTCAAACGTATAAATATTTAAATGAGATATTTTGTTTATTTAAATTGTAAATTGAAAGTGTATTCAAATGTTATGGAAATGTTAAGTTATTATTTCAAACTAAATAATTGTAAAGTGAATTTGATATGTATATAAATTTATCGAATTTAGTTTTGAAATGTTGAATATTTAAAGCTTTGAAATATATTAAAATTGAAATGGCCTATTTTATGGTTCAGATATGTATTTGAAATCAATAATTTGAAATGGTTTATTTAGAAGCTGAATCGAGTTGAAACTGATGGTTTGAGATTTGATTAAATTAAATTTTTGGAATTCGAGTTAATTTAAATCGATTTTTGAAATTTGAGGAAACTAATTTATTTTATAACGAAATTTTATTATCTAAACTGTTTAAAAGGAAAGTGTTATGATTGCCAAAATACTGTGATTTCCAGACTATGATTTCGAAAGCATTATAACTTTAGAAAGTAATATGATTTTGAAATGGATATATTTGAGGTGAAATGATATCGTATTAAATTGGGTTTTGAGATGATAATTATATTTTGGTTTTGAAGTATAAACTATTTTGAAATGACCACGGTGTTATAATAACGATTGGTTGGCAAAGAGACCGGGATCGGATATGGACATACTCTCTGTCGATACCGAAAACCACTTTGACAACCGTGTACGCGGTGGAGATTCCAGAATGAAGTAGGATGGTGGCGACGTTCTTAAGGTATGTTACGTGGACCCAACTCCCGTGAGTTGGCATAAGGTGGCTAAAACAGGAGCGATCTCGGACCAGTGAGGTAGCACCTCTTCTCGGACACATTTCTTCGATATTATACTCTTATTTGTGATTTGACTAGATGGCCATCCTCCGATTTGGGAATGTTGTTCGAGGTGGACGATAGTGGCTGCTATGCGCTCCATCAGTCCGTGTGCGTAATTGGTATATCTACCCTGGCATTGCCTAGTTGTGTCGTGTCACCTACCATATCGAGCTTTACTACGATTATGATTTTAAGATCCGACCGCGTTAAGGTTCTCCATCCCCTTAACACTATTTTCCGATATGATTACTCTTTACTTATTTAGACACTATTATAATAGCGAATATTACTACATAGTAAATAGTTTAACGGACCCTTAGAGGATGGTTATCCCAAACATCCTTTAAGTTACTTGTATTTCAGTTGATATTTCACTTGAGTTGGATTTATTGAATATAAGAATGTTAATCCTGACTCGAGTGTTTTGTGTTTTGCTTTACGCTCGGGTCAGACTGAGTGATACAGCATTTGAGACTCACCTTGGAGTTGGAGCTTCACTTGGAGATCCAGCTATCTATCGATCCTGCTTTCAGTTATTCAGTTGATTCCAGTGATGTACTCAGATCTTGTATTTGATTATTGTATTGAGACATCTATTGTATTCGAGACTTCTGTTGTATCTTGTTTAACTCTGTTATATATATAGTAGCTTCATGAACTACTATCCCTCTTGTTTCCGCTGCATTATTGTTATATTACTCTGTGTCTGTGATCTGTAATTATTTTATTTACTGTATGTGATGAGTTTTGCCAAATTTTATTTACAACGTGGTATTTTGAGCAATTCAACTCCGGCATGAGTGTCTACCTATACACTTATAATGGATGCGAATGGTTGAAAATATTGGGTCGTTACACCATGCGCGTGATGATGGGTTCATGTACGTGCATGCCGTGTTGAGGGAAGAAGAGGTACGTGTTTTATTATTATTTATTAATATATTATTTTATATATAATTTCAATAAGTTCTAACTCGAATAACTTTTGCATACTAGTTCTGATCGACGTGCAGTTTTCTCCATTGCGATCGTGGCGAAATTCTAGACATTTGAAACTGATTTGGTAGGTTTCTGAGACTATTCAAATTTTGGGTCTAAATTGGATTTTAAATCGATTGAAAATTAAAGGTGAGTGTTTTATATGCTCACAATTGACTAAAATAATTTTTTATGTTAGTTAAAATATATATATCGTGAAGTGATATAAATTTTATTGATAATCGTTTGATAAATTTAGTTGACATTTAAACTGATATCTGAATTAATTGATAGAATTTGAATTGACAGTTAAATTGAATTAGGACTAAACTTCTGGTAAAATTTCCCATTATCGATAATCGGTTATTTGTTGTGATTTATTGATTTTTTGGATGATTGATTGTGATGGACGAAAATTGCTTGATATTTGAATGATTGGATGTTTATTTATTATATATATATATCATGTTATCATCCTGTATATTAATTACAGTATATACAAGTGTAAATTGAATTATTTCGAATAAATTAAAAAAATAGGTTGAAATGATATATACTTATGGCATTTATTTTGGATTGAAATGATATATATCCATCTCTGGAATTAAATTAAAATAATTGATTCACTTGGCCATGGGATAGAGAATTATATATGGACACCAGATTGGTTAAATTAAATGATTTTAAAATTTTGATTTGAAATTATTTAAATGATTTGATTTAAAGAAATAAAAATTGAATTTATGGAAATCGAATTATTTTCGAATTGGAACTCAGAATGTTGAAATTTAAATTTGAAACAGGAATTGTTTAATTAATCGAAGTTGAGATTTTTAAGTTAGAATCGAAATATGATGTGAATTTCAAAAATTAATTTTTTAAAAGATTGGACTTTTATTCGAACTTTGAACATTGCTAAGTAAAAGTGATACAAAATGATATTTCGAAATTGAGCTTGGAATTTAATTAGGTTTGAAGGTTTGGATTTTAGGTTGGATATTGAAGGAAAATTTGATTTAAGTGTTTTGAATCAATATTTTGGAAATCGAGCTCGAATTGATATAAATCGAAATGGTTTAAATTTGAAATTGAAATTGAAATTAATATGGAACTGGAATTTAAATTAATTCGGAATTGGAATTTAAATTAATTTGAATTTGGAATTGAATTAATTTGGAATCGAAATCGAAATTGATTTGGAATCGAAGTAAAAATTCGACTTGAAATCGGAATTGAATCGATTAAATAAAAATGGAAATTGGAATTGAATCGATTAAATCGAAATGGAAATTGGAATTGGTTTGAATTGGGAAATTTGGAATTGAACCGGTTTGACTTTGAAACTATTTTCAAATGAATTATTTTAATATAAACGATTTAAAATATATATTCTTTAAATATTTAAATTATTTTAATTTTCCAAATTATTTTGCTATATCAATCATTTTTAATACTCAAACTATTTTCTATTAAATTATTTTAACTACTTTAACTATTTTAAAACTATTTAACTATTTTCTAAAAATTCAAACTTGTTAAAGGGTGCAATGTTTATATTTAACTCTTGGATTTAAATGCGAATTGGGCTAAAGTGAATTATAACCAAAAATTGTAATTCGAATCAAGTTTTGAAGTGAAATCGATATATCGTATTGAATTAATATTTTGAAGTAAAATATGATTTTTGAAGAGAATATGATGATTTCGAAATGGATTTGATTTTTTTAAAGCAAATATGATAGGATTTGATTTTGAAGCGAATACGATATTTTGATATCAAGGATGAATTGTTTACGAATTGTAAAAATACTAACCGGTGTGTAAAATGACGAATGAGTGTTAAAGAGGCCGAGAACTCGTATTGGCACACTCTCTGTCAATATTGGAACCACTTTAACAACTGTGTACGCGATGGATGATATCCATAATATAGTGGTTGAATTGGCGAACGTTTATTGGAATGAAGAGAACGATGATAGATAGCTTTGACACTTGTGTCATAATTAAAATGACTAAAACAGGAGCTTATGTCTGGCCAATGAGGTTAGCTACCTCTAGCGACGTTGATCCCTCGTATTACTATTGTGATTTTTCGACTCGATGGGTGCACCTTTTTCCGTTTGGATTGATAGTCACGGTCGGCCACGGATGGCTTACGACCAGCCAGAAATGGTAAAATGGTAGAATCCTACCTTGGGCATTGTCTCACGTGCCTTGTCATATTTATCCTTATAAGAGCCCATTACGACTTTGGTTTAGTACTGTACTTGTAGGGGACTCATTGGCTACGGACGTTACTGGTTGTGTTACAGGACCTGCATAGACTACATTCTATAAAAATGTGTTAAGGGGGATAATGTAAAGCCTTAACGCTATTTTTATATTTATTTTACTGATAGATATTAATTATTATAGCGTACATTATTACATATAGATAGTTTGACGGATCCTTAGGAGATGAAAAATCACGTAACATCTCTAAAGTTATTGCACTCATAATTCGTGATATTGATTTGAATTACATAAGAGTATTTTAGTCCTGACTCGAGCGTTTTGTCTTTTCATTACGCTCGGGTCAGTCTGAGTTTTTTCCAGCGTATTGAAGATTTTTCTCTGGAGGACGAAGACAAAGATTTGGTATATTACTGTTATTATTATCCCCTGCATCATGCTATTATGCTGTATTGATTATTTATCCCTGATGTATATATAATACTCTGATAAATGTGTCTAGGTTGTAATTAAATGTATAGTAAACAACTTCATGAACTGTTTATTTGATTATTATATTTTATCGTTCCGCTGTGTGATTCTGTTTGTTTTTTTCTTCTTCTCTTATTTTTCTTAATTAACCCCATTGATTATCTACGTTCCAGATTGTTTAAGTTTGACATGTGTGGATTATTGTCGATTTAAACCTTCCGAAATGTGGATCGTCGCAACCACATTGCAAGAGTTGTATCAAAGCAAAATGGATGATGAAGTATATAATCTAATGTTATCTTAAGTAATGGATGTCGTCATGATTCTTCTCTGTTGATATGAATCTCAAATGAATGGGTAACGACGTATTTTTTCATGACTATAAATGACACATGATTATATTCTTTTATGGAGCAAAGCACATTGACAGAATCTGTTTTTATTTGTATGCATTTAATCTTCAACAATTTGAATCAATTCTAATAACTTAACTGTGTCATTATATACATTGATGTCAAACTTATTTTTAAAACAATAATTAATTTTGTCGCAATTAATTTTATTTAGTATAAGTAAATGCATGTTTATGGAAACATAAAAATTTATGCAATTGCTTATAAGTTTTGTCAACAATTTGAACTCAACACTGACTCGAGGATTAAGTGATATCTCCAACCTAAAGCAGTTCCATAAAAATGGGACAGTGTTGGGTGACATGATCTACCCAATTATTTTTCCGACTATAACTAGTATAACCGCACAACGGTGGAAAAACCGACCGTTGTGTTATTTGATATGAATGAAAAAATATTTGTTAATTTTTTTTCTTTATTAATAATTTGATAAAAAATTAACTACATTTTAAAAAAAACTAAAAGTAATTGAAAATGTGTAAAATCAATTATAATAAGGATTGTAAATGTAGACCAACTTGATACTAATGATCTGCTATCAATATACATATACCAAATTACGTAATGAATTTTCTCAAAAAAAGGAAAAAAAATGTAATTAAGATTTAGAAGGCGCAAAACTTTTGAATGCTTCTATATTAGCTTATTAATATGCAATAATTGGTTCTTCGCTAAAATAGTGGCAAGAGATATTTATTTATGACCTCTATTTATGAGTAAGAAACTATTTAAAATGATAATGATATACATGACAGGAAGCAATGGTGGCTACAGTAAAAACATTGAATGAAATATCTCCAACTACATTCCTGCCTTGGATGAATACCTCAAAATTAGTATAATATCTTTGGTATATTTGTTGTAATCCTAATTAGTACATATTTCTCAATGGCAAGTAAATTAGTGAAAACTTCACTCAACCTAGTGACTAGTGAGGAACCACGGTTTCTACATTTAACACGTTTAATAGATAGATTAGCTATTAACCTAGTGGGTTATTATAGAGAAGTAAACAATGGGCAAACGTTTAATGTTTAATACTAGGGATGTAAACCACAATTGTCTAAGCAAACAATTACCATAATGTTCTTAAATGACTGGACAAATTTACAGTTGAGACAAACTCCTTCGTAAATTTTAAAATTCAAAATTCCTTCCTAAATTTCAAAATTCGAAATTCAAATATATACTGCAAATATTTGTGTTCTACGTTGAAAATTTTTGCTGATAATAATGATAGAATATTTCATGAAACTTATTTTTAAAAGGATTTTTCGAGTGTTAAAAAATAAGGAAAGGATCCTAATTTCCACTTTATAGAATACGGTTAAAAGGTGCATAACGTAATATGATTTATCCTTACAGTTATATCAAAAAATAGGAATTTTCTCTTAATCTCAATTTTATCTTTTGGAATATTGAGTTCATAAAACAATTGCAGTACCAAGATCCACATAGCAACGAATGAGCACAAGTGGCCATTATTCCTTGTCGATTGTGTAATGCAAAGTTTAGAAACTATTCACTAATGCAAATTAAATATACATCACATACACTGACTACTCCAACCAGAACGAGGTGAATATTTCACAAACTTTTGCAGTTTAAAGACGTGCACAATAATAAATTTAAACATAATCAACCATTAGTCCATATCAATGTCTAAAGCACAACACAAATTCATTCACCAATGAGTTATGCACCACTAACACTAGGTACCTCATACCAACTAAGACAAAATAAATGCTTCATTAATCAATCAAACCAGTAAGCAAATTTGTACTTTATTTCTCATTAAAACGTTAATAAATCAACATTGGTCAAACTAAGTATTAAGATGAGATCAAGGCTTTCAATCCTAACTTCATTACACGTCGCAGTAATCATTTTATTTCTTCGCAACACTATGGCACAACATCATTGCTCATCAAGTTGCACCATCCAAACTTTTTATGCAGTCTATAGACTTCACTTTGGATAGAGCTTGAATAAACCATCTAGTAATGGATCCCGAAGTAGACGAGGAATTATCATCCCCCGACTTCATCAGTCCATATACTGACTACAAATAAAATATAAAAAAACTGCAAAAATAAAACCATAAACAAATGTCCAGTACAAGTATTTGCTGCCATAAACCTAACAAACATGTAAACCTGATATCATGAGAAAATTTCATATTTAAGGAACAAGTCCTAAATGCATATGTTGAGTACAAGCATTTGCTGGCATAAAGAATAAAATCGTTAATTCAGAAAACATGTCCTCTACAACATGAACACAAATTTAATTATGAAATGACATGAACAAAATAAGCTATTAGAGTAATAAAAAACTAATACTAATCATATGTAATAATTTTATTATTACGATTATTTTACAGTTGATGATCTGCTTTGGTCATACCGCTTGGACGGGATGTCTCTCAAAACAACAATATTAAAACTACTAGTCTAGCCCAAGTTTAACATTTCTTTCAAAACCATATTAAAAAATTACCTTTCTCATTCCATGGGACCATAATTTGCGCAAACGATGAACTCTATTTTGCCAATTATTGTAGCATAATGTCTTAGATTCAAGCTAAACTCCAAGGTAATCCACCTCCTTTAAAATGTAGAAAAATTCTCCATCTGCTTCAATTGTTTTTTTAATAATAGTTCATGATTGTTTCATGAAAAAATTATCTTTCTGCTTGAAAATTAAGTGTGTGTATTATTTTTGTGTAAAAGGGTAAATTTATATTTGTTTTTTCATATAAAAATTAAAAAAGGAGATTTTACTTTTTCAATACATTTTGTATCATGTAAATTGGATGCTATTGGCAAAATAATCAATGGATTCAGCATTGCTATGGTAAACATTCTATCTCCTTGTACTGTAAAAATTGATAGTTGTGTAAACCCAACAATTTACATCCTAATTTCGAACAATACCTTCCTTTCAAAACAAAATTACCGTCACTTGCAAAATCAAAATAGTAGTACAAAAATTCAGTACCTAGAGTTGTGGCAGAGCAAAGGCAAGGAGGTGCGGCAAAGCAAAGAAACAAGAAAAGGTCTAGATTTGGCCTACTCTCCTTTAAGTCTGCATGAGTTAGATCTACATTCAGTCACAGTCCAGCTACAAAAGCATGCTTCTTCGACCCTTCAATCAAATTAGTCAAAATTTTGCTTCTAGCGCCCAAAACTGTAGCTTTTTGCGTTCAAATGAAATGACGGTAAGGTCGGTAGAGATTTATGGTTTTGGATTTGTTGATTTGAGAGTCGGATCTGTTTAATTTGGTGTCTTAATTTCAGAATTTGAAGGAAAGAGAAAACGTCAAAGGAGAATACGCATTGGAGAAAATTTGGGGGAGGAGAAGCATACGGAAAACAAAAAAGAAATAGCAGCAATATTATTCGGGCTTCAGAGAAATTGATTTTGGCTAATGACAGTAAGCAAACCCCCTTAACGGTCGGTTAATGAAGATCAACAAAGAAAATCGACCCACGTAGAAAACAATATGTACTCACTCTTCTTTCCCACGTGAATGCACATCACATATACTGAAGGAGGGATGTGTATTGGAACATTTTTTTTCTTTTACATTTCCCAAACTATGGTTTCTACTTTACGTGGTTTGCACGCCATTGATATTTTATTTGTTAAGAGCATTTCCAGTAAGGGGTAAGTCAATTAGTGGCCAGCGAGTCCTATTTGGGCTCATAAGTGACTACCAAGGTCTCTTTGATGGTCCTGATAGTCATTGAGTTATCTGATATTATTAATTCCGGATGAGTTTGTGGTCGAATTTAATTACTCATTACATGGATTGCAATTTTGGCCACACGTATTTGTTCGGCATTATAAATGCTAAATAAAGTGGTGCATTGGTGGGTTTCGGTCGGTGTTAGTTCAACAAAATATTAGTTTATTTCACTGACTCACTTTGCTATTGGATGCTCTAAGCGCTTATAAAAATAGCATATCCACCTCCCATGCTCTTAAGAGTTTAACAATCTTAGTCTATCTTAATTGACTATTATTATAAAATGATTTCTCTCTCGGTTTTCTTTGCACACACCCAATGGATGTACTGATGCTGGTTTCAAGCCCAAGACAAGGACGAGATAGAATGATTGCTACAACTGTATTTTAGTTCATACAGATTACTACAAGCTACCACTACTAGAAAACACTGCAGTTTCCTACACAAAATTTCCGACGTCTTCCCTACGCCAAAAGGCGGGGCGTAGGGTAGGCGTAGGAAACTGGTAGAAAGAGGTAAAGGCGTAGGGAAGACATAAGGAAATTTCCTACGTTTCTCCTACGCCAAATTCAATACGTAGAAAAAAAATCGAGGCGTAAGTAAGGTGTAGGAAATCATCTACACTAAAATGATACTGTAGAAAAGGCGTAGATAATTTTCTACGCCATTTCCACGCCTTTGTTAATTTTATACAATTCCACATTGACGTAGGAAAGGCGTAGGAAATTTCCTACGCCGTCCCTACACATTCAATTTTTTTTTTTACGTTAACCACCTTTACTTCCTTCTCCAAGCCTCAGTTTTTCACGAATAAAAAAAAACCCGATGCTTAACCCAAAAAAACTAGGGTTTCAAAAATCAACGCCTTCTAAATAATCATCGCTGCATACTCGGCTATTCCATCAGCCATCGTCGGCTCATCCTTGCCTCCTACGCGATATTTTCTACTGTTGGTTTGAAGTCCTGCTACAGTCTCTTTATACTGCCACTGCTAATTAGGTATGCGAATTTCTTGTTTTGAGTTGTCTAATTAGGTATGCTACAGTCTCTTTATACAAGCATGTGGTTACCGCTGATTTTAAGTGTACAGATACGGTGGATTTTAATGTTGAAATGGTTTTTGTGGATACTGCTGGTTTTAAGAATGAAGATAAGGTAGGTTTAGATGTCAAAGAGGTTAGTCATTTCACAGAGAGATCTAAAATGGCGCAGTCTAGCAAGTTTCACAGGTAGGTTCAGAACAAAGAATCATTAGTCAGAATAGTTCTAGCAAGTGGCATGGTCGAAGTTTACGATTCCGTTGTGCCTGCAAGTTGGGTTCTGGAGAAGTACCCAGGACTGTGCCTTACTCATCCAGACATATTCAAGAAACCGAATCAGGCGCTTATTGGACCAAACGAAATGTTGTATCCTGGAGAGAAGTTCTACTTGATTCCAAAGACAACTGTGAAGAAGCTGCAGAGGGACATGTCACAGAGAGCGAATGAGTTGAAAGAATGTAAAGTTGGGAGAAGTAAGAATGACAAGTGTTTGGTGAAGAGCAAGAAGTTGAAGCGTGGGATGAGTAATGGGTGGAAGCCTACTCTTACTTCTGTTGTTGAACTTTCACCTGTTGCTTAGAGGAGCTGAATTTGGTATGGTTTATGGTTGTAACTTGATTGCGTTTTTGGCATCTCGTTTGTGGATACTGCTGGTTTCACCTTAAAGCAGCCGAAAATCAGTAAACAAGCTATTTGTTTTCTTAATTTTCTACGGGTAGTAATTAATTATGGGAGTAATTAATATTTTGTGGTGATTGATTTGAATGTAGAGTGAGGATGCTGAATTTGCCGCAAATACCAAAAAGCTACATAAGAATCAAGTACTACTGCTATTCTACTCTTGTTTCAGTTTAATCATTTTATTTCTTGCATGCTTTGCTTCTTTTGGCCATTGCTTGCTTTTCTATCACCAAAAAGTTTTGACCTTTTCTTATCCAGACTTTTTTTAACTTTTTTATTTGTTTTTATTTTTGATAAATCTCAGGGATGGTGGGATGACAGTTAGGCTGTTGATGAAATACTTGGTAAATAAGCTTGGTCTGAATATTGGGTAAGAATTCTTGTAAAATAAGTAATTATTTTTGTTTATGAATCTATGAAGCATAACACATATATATAACTTGACATTATGTTTATGCATTGATGTTTACTGTTGAGAAGAGGAACAATGAGTGGTTAATACCTCAGTTTTAGTCAATGCAAATCAGTTCTATCAATACCTCAGTCAATACAATGAGTGGAACAAAGATGATGTGTGTGTACCTCCCATCGTTATGATGCCTATAGTATGGCAAGGTTTAGTTATTTCCAATATAGGAGTTTAACTACTAAGGTTATCTACTAAACTGATACTAAGTTATCAAACATACGTATGCATAAAGGTTGAATAGAGTTGGATTGGACCAAATACTTCACCTACCACATAGGTTTGAATCAAAGAAATTTCAACCCATAACCGAACAACCTCATATTAGGTTGGGTTGAATTCAGTTTAGAAGTATGGATTCAGTTGGGTTATAAAACTCTTGTACTCAAGCTGAAAAATGCTTTAGATTTCAAAATAAATTGTCATGATCTCAATTGAGAAGTTTAAATTTTAAAACTATAAATAATTCCAAATCCATTACATATAATTGATTTACTACCTCACATATTTTAGTAGAGCATCATTATAAAATAATTTTAGAATTTTCATATTTTACTACAGTTCATTACAAACAACTTTGATATGCTGCTCAAAACGTTTATAACCAATTATATGTGCTTTCATTGGATTAACCACAATCATGGTGACATGAAGTATTTCTTTCAACATTGTTATTATTATTTGGACTTACTGGATATTAATATGTCAATATAATACTATTAAATGGGCTGATTTTTTAAAACAATGGTGGTCGAGTTGAAAAAAATAATAATACTACACTCAATTCGTAAATAGTACTTTTATGAACTGTAACTCATATCTAATCCGGTGTAGGCTAGATTAGAAAGAATTGGGTTTGATAACGTTGTGATCAAAGGTCACACTTCCTTGTTATGTCCTGGAGCAGAGATAAATGTCAGTTGGGGGTTAGAGCCCTAACTAATTTTTTCAAAAAGATTTGTTTTTTTTCCTTCCAATTTTTCCCCATCTGACATAATACAATGAGTGGTTAATACCTCAGTTTAAAATTGTAATTGCATTGGCTTGGAATGACAGATTGAGTTCAGTCATATATAATTGGCTACATCATCTTATGCGTACTCTGTTTGATGCTTCGAAACATATATACATGCAAACTATTTGTTCCAACAATTCAAAGGTCCATTTATAACAGAACTGAAGGTTCACAAGTCTCTTTAATTAGCATTGTTCATATATTTCCACTTTATGTCCAATTCATTTATTCTTTATTCGAATGTATGATTATGATATGTCACTGGAATCATGTACATTTACCTCAGTTTCAGTATAATGGAACAATGCTACTTTTTCTATAAGCACTCGCTTGCCTTTACCACTTTTTCCTAAAAATGTTCGCTGTAGAAATCAATAAAGCGAAATCTGACATGTATAATCAACGCAATCAATAACCAAAGTAAACCGCACAAACCTTTGGCAACATAGTACAGTTGCTGGAGAATAATAAGAAGTATATTGTAGATCCACCTACGGTTCAGAAATGTCAGGAGCTCTCCAACCAATTGTTCTACACTCGGCTTGCTAGGTTATTTTTAATTTTATTTTTTGATAAATTATTTTGGATGGTAATATGTATATTATGGTGTGCGGAATTACACTGATTCCTACTTATGTAGTTTAACAATGCATCTATTTATTAAATCGAATGTCTCTTACATGCTATATTTGCACTTTTGTCACCGTCAATTTGCTCCTGTGGTTGTTAAAACTGCAACTAAATGAGGCTCGATATAGCAGCTTAAAGTCAAAGCTTTATAGTCTTATTTGTTTGATTGATGAAGTACTGCATGTATTGTAATGTATATCACCTGCATGTTGCATGTTTTGATCAATATAACTTACTGTTAATTGCAGCATTCCTGGGCGTAATGATGCTTTTTGGATAGAACTGGAAGGTGCAAAGCAAGCCTTGAAGAACAGAAAGGAGCTCAGATTTGAACATGCTGTAATAGCTGCGTTATTTGGAGTCGAACTGTTTGTGTGGTTCTGTCTTGGAGAAATTGCAGGAAGAGGCTTCACTTTTACTGGTTACTACCCATGAAATAAACCACAAACTTCTCCATTTCATGTTTAGTTTCTGTTAAGTTGAGCTTCAAATGCTGAAGATGCAGTATGAACAACTCACCGAGATGCTTCGACAGCGATTTGATGAAGTGCCGAACGATCGTCATGAGGAATGAGGGTATTGAAAACTTTTTAATGTTATCTGTATGATGTCATGTATCATGAACATATTATCATATTATTTTAACATATAGGAACTTGATTAATATTGTTTGACTTTGTAATATGAATGAGATATTTGTTTTTTGAATTAAAGATGAATGGTTTGACGTTAATCTTTTTGTTGGAATGTGTATGTATATATAATAAGTTGATTTTAGTTTCTATTTAATGTGGTGAAATGAAATAGAATAGTAATATATCAAAATTGCTTCAGAAAAGACGTAGGGAAGGCGTAGGTAAATGAAATATTAATGCAGCAAAAAGTCGTATGCATGGCGTAGGAAAGACGTAGGTAAACAAATGACGTAGGAAAGACGTGAGCACTTAAAAAAGTAAAAATGTCGTAACAAAACCGTAGGTACAACATGGCGTGGGGAAGGCGTAAGAAAATTAGGCGTAGGAAAGGCGTAGGAAACAACCCAACGGATGGCGTAGGTAAAGCGTAGGTATTTTATTAGCTACGCAAGTTTTACCTACGCCAAAATTGGTGTAGGTGTTACGTAGTTAATGCATTTACCTACGCCCCGCCTACGCCAATTTGGCGTAGGTAAACCGCAGTTTTCTTGTAGTGTACTGCCGTTAATATCAACCCTGAAAATGCATAGAGAAAAATTATTAAATTGATTTAAGTCTTACAAATTTTTATCGCAATATTAATGTAAAGGAAAATTCAAAATATTTACACCACCATTAAGTAATTTTATCATTTAGCAAGTACAGAGGGTTTATGAGGAAGGGAGTACCATAGGAATTGCAATCTTTATGATAAACAAGAAAAATTCTCTATATTTTAATATGATGGTTTAATGCTTTTTAATTGAGAGATGATGCAAGTTCCTGACGTTCCAAACTACTAGAAGTGCTAATTTAGTTTAATATCTGTTATGTTTCTCTAAATATCCATGTAATTGTCAATTACTTTATGTACCTATTTTGATTATTTTCTAAAGTAACATAGTCTCATTCACATTTTAATAGACGATAAATTTGTGCATGTACATCCATAACAAACGCAACATTACACGCACGTCAAAGTCATTTCGTAGAATTCAAACAACCTTACAAATAACTTTTTAATATCAATTCCTCCTACGCATGTGCATCGCACGTGCCAAAGTACTCGTATATATAAACACAATGTGTGTGTGTAATTTATTATATCCAAATTATTGTATTGGCCCAAAAATGTAAATAAACATATAACAAGTATATATTTTATTAATAAATTTTAGGTCCTCTAATAATAATTAAAAATAACAATAAATTATTTAATATAACCATTATATTAATTTCTTCATAATAATAATTTATAACTTTTATGAATTGTTGCTTTAACCATTTTTACTCAAAAGCTGAGATTTGCGGTTGTGTGGCTCTTAGATGTGAACTTATTATCGATAATATTTGAATAATTTAAATAGCTTGTACGGACTTTGCTTACGTGGAGTAGTAGGTACGAGTTCGATTGGTTATAGATTTTCGTGATGAAATTCAATTTCTTATCTTCTAAGCGACACTCTTAAACAACGATATATTATTTAAGTTTTTTCTTCGCCGTTACTATACCACTTAGATATCCAAAAATAGATCAACGGTCGAAACTTCATCAATATCCATATTTAATTTTATTGCTAAGTCCGAAGTAAAAGTCAAAATCATAAAATAAATATTTTCTCTGAATTAGTATCAATGCAACAAACTGTATATTTTCTCTACGTCATACATGTCAAACTCTATTTCAGTTTTTTCTAATCTTCGGTTCATCCGTACTACATATTTAACTCTTAAAAAGAAGTATTTACCCGCAAAACTATATACGCTAGAGATAAAGATAAAGCTTGGAACATTTGTTATTTTATAACTTGAAACTCTCTGTGTTTAACCATGTAGATTCCACAGTAAAACACAAGTAACACAGTTAGAAATGGCACACTCTTTTGTTGGTATTGAAATGTGTACTTGGAAGCAATGCTCCTGGATATTTTTGTCTACTATATATAAGATCATGAATTGCATTGCATTTTTGTCAAAAAAATAAGTGGCATGTTTTATTTCAGTATTTTCTTAATATTTGATATTCAATATATAAAAAAAATTAATGATTTTAGGTTCAGACCATGAGGCAATGATGATGACAAAATGTTCAAACATGTCCTCTATTTCTTTAGTTCAATAGTCTCCTACCTTGAAATTACCGTCTTCCTGTATGCATTTATTTTCGATCATTTTCTTTGATATCGCTTTAAAAGAGTCTAAATTTATTATTAGTGGATTGTAGGGATAAAGTTAGCAATTGGGTACTTGTGTTTTGGGATCCATAGAGAATCGAAGTCAGCTTAATTTATCATGCATTGACAATTTCATATGGAGAGTGGATCGAAATATTAGATCCAGATCCAGATCCCAGCTGAAGCTATTTTAATGAGCTTGGATCATTCATTAGTCAGATCATATTAATTTTTCTGGTTGAGTTATAATAGTAACTATAGTTGGGATCATGCCATATTTATATTTAATAATGATAATATATGAAACTATAGTCGTGATGGATATAGGTGGGAGTCCATGGGACGATGGATGAATTCGTGGCCACATGCATTGATGGAATATGTGGACTTGTCTTGTGTATTCTACTCAAATGAGATCTCCTCTGCCTGGAACAATACAAAAAACTCTAAACTTACCAAGATGCTCTTTCTAAGAGTTTAGAAAGAAAAAGGAAAAAAAAAAAACATTCACAATGGTAAAATAAAATATACATCATGTCTCCCTTCATATCCACCATCTATCTTATTAGTCGATCCACACAATGGTAAAAGAATCCACCGTCCCATTTTATAACTTCGAAAGAAAAAAAAACAATTGCTGTAATTTCAGTTAAATGCATAGTGTTATAGTTAGAACAGTTTTGGTCAACTGAACAGACAAGCCAAAGGCTTTCCACCTACAATGTCAGTATAATGTCTCCTCCTCGAATTTATCTATGCTATTATAACTGCTTAATTTCATTTTGAGCAAACTCTATATATATTTTGTGTACGTCAAAAACTAAGTAGTCGCGAGATTCATTTTCTGCTTCACATAACACACATTTCAGCAAATTAGCGACGCCCATTTAACTAGCATGTCCCTATTAGGTAATCACTGTACCTTGTCTATTGTAAAAAGCATTTTAATGGGAATTTACTCTTCTCCAATAATAAATAACCCGTCTACAGTAAAAAAAAATTAGTTCCTATCGCTTCCCATGTTGTTTTAGTTATGTTGTTTTAGTTATAATGTAAAATCCCTACTCGCTACTGTCCATGCCCATATATCAGCCTTCCTCCTGTATTAAGGAATACATTCAATGTCATTGTACTTGAATTGTTGTTTGTAATTTACTGCTTTTACCATTAGCTATTTGTATTTTTATTAAACTTATAAGACCATCTCTTCTTTTCTACCACCGCTGTCTCGACGGTTAAGTGCATTGTTGATCCATGAGGTCACAAACTCGAATTCTGTGTAACGCATGATTCGAACCACTGAACATATATTGACTTGTAATATACTATATACTGCCTAAGACTTTGTATGTAATAGAACCTAAGTACCCAATTAAAAAGATGAAAATAAAGGACACATCCTTAGAATCAAACTTAATACACAAAACAACCCTTTTAAAAAGAAATTAATTAATTAATACACCTCTTCTTTATTGCAGCAATGTTTATTTTTCATATGTGGATGTTATTCTCACATCCATAATTAAAATTTGCACATCATTAATTATTCATCTTTAAAACGCAATAACTTGTATAAACGATGGACCAACAAACCGTTTTCACCATTAAATTAAAAATATTATTATCTTTCTAATGAGTGGCATTGTGTATATATAAAATCAACGGCAGGACAAGCTATTCGCGGATCCAACTATATGGTATGATTGCAGACAATTCAACACTATATGCAATAATTGCAGAAATGTCTGCAATTATTGTAACGACTTGTATTTTTAACTGTTTTAAATTATAGGATTTGATACAATTATTGAATAAAAATGGTTAAAAATAAAATTTAATGGATTATTAGTTTTGTTGTATCGGGTAATTAAATTGTTTAAATTTATGTTGCAATTATTTAAATAATGGAATTCTGGATTTAATATGAATGAAAATGCCATCGAAAATTGATTCAAATTTTATATAAATATGAATGAAGATCATTTACTTTCAAATTTTGATTTAAATGTGAGTAATTAGAATTTGGAAATTTTATATATTAATTGACGAGAAAAAATAGCCATTTTGGCCACTGTCTCGGATTTCGACGAAACCAGTTCTATCGGATCCATAATAGTGAATTATTATAGGATTTCAAGTTTCATAGCGATCGGCCTTGTTGTTTGACCGTGCGAGCTTGAAACGCGTAGAAATTAATTTAAGGAATTCAATTTAAATCAATTGATTTTGAAAAGTTATCTTCTGCATACAATCGAATTAGACTTTGAGACTAGTTCCATTGTGTTTGGAATGGGGTAAACCATTATAAACGTCAGGAGGCATGCCTCGATTGGAGTTCGAACGGTTTTCGACCTAACTATATAAATACGACACATTTATCGAGATAAATTATTATTTTTATTTATCGATTGACGTGGATTTGAATTTATATGAGAAGTTCACCTCTATACTAGTTTCACTAAACGAGGAAGAACCATCTTCTCTTACTTTCTCTCTGTTGTTTTATTGGCAAAGTCTCGTTAGTTGCTCTATGTGAGTTTTCAGTTGACAGATCTCATCCTCCTTGGAATCTATTTGAGATGAACCATCGACCTTTGTAGAGTGAAGTAACATTATCATCATCGGATGCAGTTCGTGCTTGCTTTTTCAACGGTGATAAGTTAATGTTCGCAGAATTTGATTTTATCTGTGGATTGATTTGAATTTTTTTTAGCTTTGTATATTTTTATTTTGGACCAGCATCACCTTTCTCGTTTCTGAGAATGTTGTTGTGAATCATAGGTTGCATAGTTAGTGCAGTCGATGAATGATGGCGGTGAGCTGCGAAAGTTTGAGGGGAGATTGGTTTAAGGGCGGGATATTGGGTAGTGGATCTCTCTAATCCATTGATGCATTGGTTTAGTTGGTTTGTGAATGCCTGAAGACGGCTAGGATATGATCTAAGGTGAGCTCCACAGAAGTAACTGCCTCGGTTTGGGTCACAGAGGTGAGGAATTACCTTTTTGGTATTTTCGAGGTCAAATGAAGTTGTCTTGGTTAGAAGTAGTATTTGAATCAATAGGATTCATAGTGTTGTAGTGGTGTCTAAAGAAAATTTATGTAAATTTTGTTGGAGAGGGAAGTCGACCCTCCTTCTAGCGTCAGAAAAATGTTAATGGGATTTTTTTTCACAAAAACAACCAAATACCTTTATTGAAGTAACCATGATGCCGAATGCTTTCATAGTTAGGAATCAACAAAATTAAGTGATACTAAAATTGCCTTGAAAGAGAGAAATTATATTGTTGTAATACTTACACAATTATAAAAATAAATATTCGAAATCTTATAAAAAGTCTCTATCCAATTCGCTAAAACAATACATTATGATTTAAACATTCAAGATAGAAAAGGTAGAATAAAGTACTAAAAGAATAAATGACAAAGAGAATTTACACGGTTCTGATGTCAATGAATACTATGTCCATGAGAAAATATCCTTATCTTCTTCTCGGTACAAACGAAAAATGGTAGAGAGTATAATTTTGATTTCAGTGGTACAAAAAAGTAAAGTCTAAAAAAATATCACCTTTTTTGATATAGTTCCCTATTAATTTATAATACACAGAGATTCACACGAAACCCTAACATCCATCTTCCGCTCTTTTGATTTCTGTCTTTGAATTATGCCATGTGTTGTTCATTCGTCTTATTGATTTTCTATACATGGATTGCTAACGTGGTCCTAGCGGAAAATGCAATTTGAGTTGATGAGTTTTGAACTTGGGTGGAAAGCTTGAGACTGAAGCGGGAAAACCCAATTTTGAATAGACCATGACTCGATGATTTCAAAAAGCAACAACCCAATGAACTGCACACATGTATAGGTGAAATCGCAATTAGAAACTACCCCCATTTTAGAAAAAACTGCATAGTTAAAAGCAATCTAGGGTTTCGCTATCGTGAATGGGCCATTGAGGATAACGCCTCCATAATTATATAGGGTGACAATATTACACATCAACTGAACTGCCTCGACCTTCCTGAAGCCATACTGCGTCGTTGTTCAATTCAAAATAACAACATAGCACAAGGTTGGGGGTAATGGAGGCCAAATCGTATGACTTAGTAAATAAGACTGCATCGCCATTCTAAAGGATGGTCATATCGTTTTAACCTATTCCGAGCTATTTTTGTTAATAAAAGACTGTGCCACCGCCTTGGTATTTAAGTTATGTCTAAGGAATTTGAGAATGATTTCATAGCTTCTTGGCTTGCCTTTAAGGAACATAACTTAACTTATAGTTGTGGAGCAGTTTTATCGTGCTGCATCATCCCTTAAGTCATTGTATTTGTAGGTAGTATCATTTAGAATTGCGGCGTTGTTCTGTCATTTCAACGTCAAATCAAGATGGCGGTGCATCCTCATTGCTTCAATGTCAATGTGAAATTGCTGCGTGGTCCTGCCACTTAAATGTTGGTTTAAGATTGCAGCTCATCTGTGTTGCATATAATTTCTTTAAGGATCGTACCATAGTTCTATACCATTGACATTGCTTTTGGAGCGTAACATAATCTCTACCTCTTACTGTTACGTAAATATTGTGTCGCGGTCTCAACTTATTAAAGCTTACTTCTGGAATCGCAGTGCAATCTTCATATTTGGTACTTGAAGGATGTGCCGCAGTTCTACCTATTGAAGTAAGTGGTGGGATTGCAGATCAGTTTCTATACTTTGTGACTATCTTAGAGTACTGGCGGAGTGTTATAGTGCCGGAGCTATGCTCAATGGAAAGGCACAGTCCTCATGTTTTTCCACTATCTTAAGACTTTGGCACGGTATTATCTGGATTTTGCTTTCGCTTCCTTTTCGTAGTCGAGCTTCTATTGTGGTAGTAGTTCTTTTGGGTCCTGTACTTGCATCAATTCACCTTTACAAGTGTTTAGAAAATATAGATGTAACAATATACTTTGCATTAATTACTTAATTAATTATATCATAATATAACAAAGTATATTGTAGAAACCAATCATTTTTATTACGAACAAGATCAATTATCAAGTTAGATATATTTAACAAATTACACAATTTCCGCTAGGGCATACCACTCAATAGAATAAAAAGGATGCTACCTTTTATCTATAATATTTATCACTCGATAAGATAAAAAGCACAAGGTTGAGGGGCTTAAATGAAATTTAACCTTTTGATATGTGACTAGATATATTATTCTTTCCAAACTGATAACGCGACAAATCCTATAAAGTGACCAAGTTTTGGAAGAAGACTAAACCTATTAACACTTCGTATTTCTTTTTTTTTTCCCAAAACGATATTTAATAAAAAAGAATTACACCCCATAATTTTCTTTCTCATCCCATCTTTCACCAAATTTATCTTTTCTTTTTCCTTTTTATTTTCTTTTTCCATCTTTCATGTGTTTAATTTATCTTTTCTATCTCCTTACCTTCTCAAAGCTAAAATAAAGTTTTTCTAATTTTTATTTTTCGTGGGCTAGAGTTTGTAACGTATTTGTTTCTCTTTTCAAATCAATTAGATATATAATTTTTGAAATTTGTAGAATTGAATTTATTTTTTAAAATGTTAGATTCATCGAATAAAATTAGATATAAACATGAAACTTGATAGAATAGGAATGAAGTTGGGAATAAACGTTATGGCATATTGTATAGAATATATAAAGGCAAACCGAAGATTTTTTACTTTTATAGTTGGAACTGGGGTGTCAATGGGAAACAACAAGGCTAATAGATTTAGCCTTGTATGAATCTGGTAGAAAATAATTTTGAGGGTCCTCCTTCTGCCAAGAATCCTAAGAAAACATGATTATAGCCATGAGAACCCCCAGTCATACATACTATAACAATAAAGGCAGAAAAAATAGGCACAAACAGAAAGGTCCAGGAGAAGATGCTTTAAGAGAAAAGAGGACAGGACTATGTGAAAGCGACCTTTTGTCCTTGGGTAACCCATAGAGGAGAGGAGAGGAGAGGAGAGGAGGAAGTATAGAAAACGAGGCTATTACGAATAAATACATTAAGTAGCAAACAGTCATGGAGATAAGTACAAGCATGTGGACACCAATCTTTTGGTACAGACGCATGTTTGAACCAAACCAAAATATTGGACGCTGATTATACGTTCGCTGCAGGATTGATTGGTAGAAATATATATCGAAATAATAGGATTTTGTTCACGGCTTCAGGATTCGAGTATAGGTACGGACTGCCAAACAATTCAGAATTTAGAGACCGGTGGTAGGTCCAACTAGCACTCCATCAATCAATAATCTTACCTTGGGCCCGGCAATTGAATCCATGCTCAATATCTAGAGCGAACAGACATTATTCAAGACCCAGTAGAATTGGCCCAATGATCAATAACAGAGTGGTCCAGCTATTCTTCAAGCAGCTGAAGAAAACACACTACGCAATGAATTGATCCAATGCTTTTTCTTCCACCCGAAGCTGTAACGTCTGACTAGCAGGAAACTCTCGCCTTATACCAAAAATCATTCACCAAATCCTGTCTAAACCTTCTGAATAATAGGTAGATTATCATTTAGTGAATTGTTAAAGTTAAATTATGTTTGGTACAACGAATATTGCATGAGAAATAGATATTATACCAGGAAAATGTTTATCCTTCCTGCTTTCTTTCTTTTTTCGAATTACACAAGCTGGATTGGTAGGGCTCTCTTTCTTTAGCATGCTTTATCAAACATAAACGAGGGAAAGATTGGTAGCCTTGTAGGACAGAAGTAAATTGGTTGAATACACTTTATTCAACCATAGTAAAATAGAACCAGTTGGTTCAGTTTGGTTGGTAGTTTAGACTACCAGATAAAATGTTATGAATTCGATCTATGAGATCAACACTTGTTGGCATTAGTGAACAATATTAACAAAATATTAATAAAACAAACAATTCTCTTGTTAATTCTTGGAGTCCACACTTTTCTTCTATTTTCACTATTAATGTTTTATTGTTAATCCTTTAATTTATCTTTTTACACTTATTTTACCACTCTTCTCAATAATTTTACACACTGGTACGAACATTTTAAAGCTTATACAATTATTTACAAATAGTTCATCAATTGCCGCCTAATATTTATACTCAAGTCAATACATTTAAATTAATTAAATAATCTAAATTTTGAATTATTCAAATAAATTCAGGTTACCAATATTTATTAATACTTCTTATAAACACTAAAGAACTGCAATTTCTTTTTTGATAGTAAGAGTGATATAGAACACTCATTTTAATCTGTCTCGAGGTTCGAAACGATGACCTCCAAAACATATTTATAGAGTGTCATATCTTTAACCAGTTGAGCTAGTAGTCTTTAACACTAAAAAACTACAATTTAAATATGTATATCACTATTGCACCAACCAAATTGGTAAAAAAATAATTTTTATTTCAACAAAAAAGATATATCAATCACATTAAACGATAATAACAAATTTAAATTGTAACCCATTTGGCTAAATAAATTTATTATACATTGAATTGTAAAATCCTACTTTTAGCATCAAGCACTTACATTTAAAATTATCACGGTTATTTACAAAACTCACCTCACTTTTCTTTTAATATTTTGCATTTCAATCTATAAATTTAAATTAATTATGCAGTCTTAAATTTAGACTAATTTAATAAAGGAGGAATTAATTTAAAGAACAAAAATTTGTATATTTTTAGTCCCAAGGACACGACCTCAATATTTTAACCACAAGGACAAACATTCTCCTAAAAATTAATCATAAGGACAAACATTCTTTCAAAATTATTCATAAGGACAAACATTCTTCCAAAACTGCTACCGAACTAAAAATTAATACCTAAAAACTGCTACCGATAACTACAAACTAATACCTAAAAACTGCTACCGATAACTACAAACTAATACCTAAAAACAGCTATCAATAACTAAAAACTGATACCTAAAGAAAGTTGTCATTCAGACAAAAATACTGAAGGTCTGTCCTTGGGGCTAAAATGCTGAGAAATTTTGTCCTTGACAATAATTTCATGTTTAATAAATTCAATTAACTATTTATCCTTTGATTTGTTTACTACTTATAAAAATACGAAAATTTCAATAGTACACCATCACTACAACAAAAACACTATTTTACAACTAAGAATTTACAACGGTCTGTGACGTGTTGCAAAAAAGTCATAGCTTTAGCAACTTATTTTAAATGAATATTGTAATCAATTTTCCAAACAATGTTTTCTAAATAAATGTTGTAATAAAATTAAATTCTACAATGTTTTTCTCAATAGTTTATAAAAATAATATTTTATCGAGCGATCCGTCGTTCGGTACCCCTTTGAGTTGATAATAATTCACTCTTGTTCAACCCAAATTGTACGAAAGAGCGAATAACTAGGGTAAAGAAGAAGAAAGAGGTAGAAGAAAATAGAACAATGACACATGATCTCAAAAACGTAGCGGAACAAAATATAATACAAATTAACGATTTTTATACAAAAGAATCTATAACTGTTTTATACTTACAATCATCAGAGTACAACATTCAATACATCAATCTAGACAATTATAATAACTTGTCCACATACAGCGGAAATATAAATCAAGTACAGAGATACGTCTCTGTCATCCAGCCCGTCTCCTGAGCTTCACAACATTCTATCCTGAATCTATAATACTCGGTCTGACTCGAGCATTATAATAAAATAACACCCGAGTCAGTCTGGAAAACCAGCGTGAGAAAATACACTCAATTTGAATTATTAAAGTTATCAAAACCTTTTGAAAAATAAAGGTATCTCGTAAGACCACGTCACACATAAACAAGACGGGTTTTTCTCTTACGATAACCAAAACATTTTATAGAAAATCCAGTGATATTATAGTAGTGTCTAAGTACAAATACTTATTCAAATAGTCGAAGTTGTTACATTAATTAAATTCCAGCATACTAGGCTCTACAAACAAAACCGTAAAGGCTCGTATTGGAGAATGAATTCCATACAATGACCGGGCTACTGGGGTACCGCCCATCACAGCACACCTCTAGAAGAATGTACCGAGGACCTCGCCGGGATCCCCTACAACACAAGACCGGCCTACCCCTAACTTGGATAGTACAGAATATGTTATCACTCCGGGTGTTCCCACCCTTAAAAATCGAGCACTCCCTTTTTCATGCACAACCATATCCATAATTTATATATATTTCTAAGGGTATCTAGAAAAGTGATAACATACCCTAATTAGGTGCGACCCACTTAGCCTTGCTGCATCTCCCATGTTTTAGTCATTCCCGGTTGATGAGGCTTGAGGCTAACGTTACCTTTCAAGAACAATTCCATTTAGAATGCTCATCGTCCTCCAATGACGATGTTCTGATAGCATTTGTCCATACAAGTTGTCCTGGGTCTGGACAAACCGAATCACCGTCTTCACTATCTTCACGATATCCATTCGTAACATTCAAACCGGATCGAACTGGTTTTCTGATAATTAAATTTGATCCCGGTCTCTTCGAAACGATTAACGAAATTGGCCAATATTGATAGTCGGTTGTTTAATTATCAAATAACATCCATAAGCAGTCACTAGGCCATTATTTATAATTTTTTCAAATTTATTTTCAAAATATCTTTATAAGACATATATTCAAATTTCTTCTAATATTTCAAAATTTTGAAACCAATTCAAATTCTAATACCCATAATAGGATTTTCTCGAACCATCTCAATATCTTAGAAATATTTTCCTTCGATTCCATTTATAATTCAATACTTGAAAATATTTCTATAATAATAATAATCTCGTAGGAGAAATATTTCAAATCCTTCCAGTTCAATACTTAGGAAATAATTATAAGTATATTTTCCAAAAATCATTTTATCTCCAATACTTAGGAAATATTCCATTTGTTTCACAATTCACAAATCCTTTAGAAATTTCATTTGTAAATCCCCTGACTCATTTTTGTTGAGTCGAGAGAATGTTGAGTCACAGATTCTATGAAGTTTTGATTTCTGACAAAGAAATAAAGGCGATCGACAAAACGAAGACATCATGGCTATAAAGATTCCCAAAAGAGCTCATATGGTACTATAGATTATAGATTGATTATTTGATGTTGTAATAGTATTATACTTGTTAAAATCTATCCTCAAATAATCATGCATCTCAATATAATCAATGTATATACGTTATAATATGCATTGCACATTCATTGTGCAAGTTATCAATGACCGGTCGACCAGTAAGTTTTTGGGCGGTCGACCGTTCCTGTCTAAGTTGCACAATAAACGTGCACACATGCACATAACGTCTATATATTTGAAATCCTGTCTACCGGCCATTTTTGACCTGTCGACCGTTTTTAAACAGAGAGCAACCTTTCCTAAAAGACACTTCTTTCTCCAATGGTTGCATCTCTTACCTTTCATCAATGATCATATCTATTAATGGCTACTCTTCACAAAGAGTTACAACCATTTTACTCTATATAAACACGTCTAAATCATTGATTCAAAACCAAGAATTCTTGCTCTAATTTCTGATCTTACTTTCTAAATATTCTTGCATTCTAAAAGCTCTCAAATATTTCAATTGCTTAATTGAATCATTGAAATTATTTCATATCTTTTGATTCAATAAGTAATATACTTCCTCCAATCTTCACAAACATCATTCACATATTTTGAGGATAAGATTATAGGAAGGGTGTACTACAAGTGACAAATCCGTGTTATCAAGAGCACAAGTTGTCAACAACAATTGTATTTGTTTTTGTTGAAGTCCTCGGTGTTGTAAGAGGCACGAAATCCCGTTCGGCTGTTCGGGTGTTGTAAACCTGTTCCTCCGGGTGAAGCGAGGTAGTTGGTAGAGAAAATCTAGATAGAAGTTTGGGACTGGACGTAGGACGGGAGGTCCGAACCAGTATAAAAATCTCTGGTGTCATTTTACTATACTGCTTTTATATTCCGCACTATTTACAGTATTACTATCATCACTATACTCTGTATTATCATATATCCATATTACACGATCCATAGTGCATTTTTCATTTGGTATCAGAGCACGGTCATCATATAACCGTAACACCGTTATTTGATATATTCTCGTAATATGGCAAATAACGCAAGCACTAGCACTAACACTTACACGGAAGGTCAATCAACACAAAGACCTCCATTCTTTAATGGTCTCAACTATAGCTATTGGGCAACACGTATGTCATTTTTTATGCAATCAAATAGCTATGATGCTTGGAATGCTACCCAAAAAGAAATAGTAAATCCAACAACTGAATATTCAGAATGGACAACGGCTGAGAAAACGACAGCAGCCGTAAATGCAAAGGCAATAAATATGTTGTTTTGTGCATTAGACAAAAATGAATATAACCGTGTTAGTATCTGCACTACTGCATATCAAATTTGGCAAACGCTGAAAACCACTCATGAAGGTACTAACAAGGTTAAACATGCCAAAATAGCCATGCTGAAAAGTCAGTTTCAAAATTTCAAAATGAAACCGAATGAGACAATCAATGATATGTATTCAAGGTTTCAAACTATTCATCATGCACTTATCGAATTAGGGCAAAAATACTCAGATTTTGATGTTGTTTCAACATTCCTACATTCTCTGACTAGTGAATGGGAAGGAAAAGTATTAGGAATTGAAGAAGCTAATGATCTTTCCGTCATGAAGCCAGATGAATTGATAGGAAATCTAATGTCCTATGAAGAAAATTTGCAGGCTAGAAAAGAACAGAAAGAAGAAAAGAAAAATGTAGCATTTCATGCTGAGAAAGATGAAAATGAATCAGATTCTGAAGATGAAGATCTGGCATTCATTGCAAAAGGATTCAAAAAATTCCTAAAATATCGAAAAGCCAGTCGTTACAACAAAAGGAAACCTGGATCAAATAAACCATCTTCATCCGCTATAGAATGTTTCAACTGCCACAAAAAGGGGCAGATGCAGAAGGATTGTCCAGAACAAAAGAAGAAGTCAGAAAATGACAAATTCAAATATAAGAAGGACAAGTCAAAGAAACGAGCCTTCTCAGTAACATGGGATGATTCAGACTCATCTTCATTAGAAAGTGAAAGTGATTCGGAGAATGAACTAGCTAATGTTTGTTTTATGGCAACAGAAGATGAGGTACAAATTCCTACATTTGATGAATTACTTGATATTAATGCTGAATTGATAGTCAAATATAAAGACATAAAACGTCAATTAAAAGTAGTCAAAGCAGATTTAAGTAGAGCAGAGTTTGAACGAAATATGTTAAAAGATGAGAAGAAAATATTAGAAAAAGAACTTGAAAAAATTCAAGAATCATCATCTAATGTTGACTCTCAACTATCTCTTTTGAGTCAAGAAATAGAAGCTCAAAAAGAGAAAAATAATGCTCTCACTACTGAAAATCATGAGCTTAAGGCAAAAGTCAAAATTCTAGACCTAGAAAAAGCTAGTTTACAAACAAAGTTTGATGACATTACTCAAAATGTTTCTAACTTTAACAAAGGTCGAGAAAATTTGACAAAAATCATTGAAAATTCACAATCTGCATCAAATAAACAAGGTTTAGGATATAAGAAACAAGAAATCAAGAAACATCTTGATAATAAAAGAAAGAAGAAAGTACAAAAGACTGAAGTTAAGAAAAATCTTAGTTTATTATATACCAAACCAAAGCCAGTTGTGAAATTTCAAAAGAAAAATACAAAGACTATCAAAATATGGGTTCCTAAAACAAATAACAATTTTATTAGGAACAAATACATTCAGCAATTCATGAATACCGTGCATTATAATTCTAATTATGTATATAAAGGGGATACCGGACCCATATGGGTTTGGATTCCTAAGATCTAAATCTTAGGACCCCATAAAAAGTGGGTACCATGGTCTTAATTATATTTTTTGCAGGTCCCACTTAAGAAAAGAGGAAAGTGGATATTCTGGTTGATACATTCCTATATTATTCCATTATCTATTACTCTTTTTTGTCGATGACAAAGGGGGAGAAAGTGCTAACAATTATTTGCAGGAATATATAATATAGACAAAATCTCAGGGGGAGATCACATATTCAGGGGGAGATTCAGAACTTCAGATATATGTTGTCATCAATCAAAAAGGGGGAGAATGTTGAGTCGGAAGAATGTTGAGTCACAGATTCTATGAAGTTTTGATTTCTGACAAAGAAATAAAGGCGATCGACAAAACGAAGACATCATGGCTATAAAGATTCCCAAAAGAGCTCATATGGTACTATAGATTATAGATTGATTATTTGATGTTGTAATAGTATTATACTTGTTAAAATCTATCCTCAAATAATCATGCATCTCAATATAATCGATGTATATACGTTATAATATGCATTGCACATTCATTGTGCAAGTTATCAGTGACCGGTCGACCGGTAAGTTTTTGGGCGGTCGACCGTTCCTGTCTAAGTTGCACAATAAACATGCACACATGCACATAACGTCTATATATTTGAAATCCTGTCTACCGACCATTTTTGACCTGTCGACCGTTTTTAAACAGAGAGCAACCTTTCCTAAAAGACACTTCTTTCTCCAATGGTTGCATCTCTTACCTTTCATCAATGATCATATCTATTAATGGCTACTCTTCACAAAGAGTTACAACCATTTTACTCTATATAAACACGTCTAAATCATTGATTCAAAACCAAGAATTCTTGCTCTAATTTCTGATCTTACTTTCTAAATATTCTTGCATTCTAAAAGCTCTCAAATATTTCAATTGCTTAATTGAATCATTGAAATTATTTCATATCTTTTGATTCAATAAGTAATATACTTCCTCTAATCTTCACAAACATCATTCACATATTTTGAGGATAAGATTATAGGAAGGGTGTACTACAAGTGACAAATCTGTGTTATCAAGAGCACAAGTTGTCAACAGCAATTGTATTTGTTTTTGTTGAAGTCCTCGGTGTTGTAAGAGGCACGAAATCCCGTTCGGCTGTTCGGGTGTTGTAAACCTGTTCCTCCGGGTGAAGCGAGGTAGTTGGTAGAGAAAATCCAGATAGAAGTCTGGGACTGGACGTAGGACGGGAGGTCCGAACCAGTATAAAAATCTCTGGTGTCATTTTACTATACTGCTTTTATATTCCGCACTATTTACAGTATTACTATCATCACTATACTCTGTATTATCATATATCCATATTACACGATCCATAGTGCATTTTTCAATTTTTAACGAATTCTATAAGTTTTGGAATTCATTAATTAATTTCCTTTTTAAATTTTCCAAGTCAATTTCACTCGCCTAAACCCCCAATTACCATTTCAAACTCCTTTTATGAATTCTAAATTGTTCGTCGACGGAAATTCTATCGGTTTAGAAAACCGTCGAACGAATTTTGAAATAAAAATAACCACAAGCGCACGGCGTACACTTGTAGTACGTGGCGAATACGGGTCGATCCGTAGGGAATTGATGATTTTAAAATTCTATTCAATCAAATTATACCAAAGTCGAGAGATTGTTAAGCTAGAAAAATGAGAAAACTAACAAAGAGAAGAGAAATGCAAATATAAGAGTTAAATGACAATTTAGAGAATAAATCCACTCTCTAGATCATGTAGTTCAACACATATGAAATCATAATCTCTCTTTTATGGTCATTAGTGCTTTAATTGATGTGTTTATCATAAGTATGGCATATTTTTGCTATTGATTAGCCAACATAAGCCATCAAACTATAACACACCCCTAAAACCACTTACTCACTTTCATGAAACTTGACAATGAAAGTGAAAATGAAATCTATTTTCAGTATGGCCTATTAACTATTGATTAGAAATATAGACCATCAAATTTTAATTTCAAATCACTTTCTTATGCCATAATCATATTTTGATGAAGAGGCATTTGTGTTAGTGATTGTTTAAGCATAGCCTATTTGGTGTCAACAATATAGGCTATCAAATTCAAAGCAAGAACAACAAATAAAACACTTCATTGATCATCATTAAGCACAAAAAGAGAGCGTGAATTAACAAATAGTTGAAGCTACATAATTAGAGAGCTTCATTACCCCTAAATTGAAGGGGTTTAGCCTCTCATATTTGTCATTTGATTAAAAAATGTAGCTAGCAACATGAAAGAAAGGAAAATGAAAGCTAATGGAAAAGAGAAGCTAATTAACAAGAATTAAACTAATCTACTTTGCATGAATGTAAATCTACACTACCAACATTAAAGTAAATGAAAAAGGAAAGAAAATGAACAAGTAATTAAATTGCATAAGAAAAAGAAAGGAAATTACATGAAAATAAAAATGGCCAAGTAGCCATGAAAAGAGAAAGAGAAGAGAGCTTGTCTTTTTATTTTGAGCCTAGACTAAACTAAGAGAGACTAAGGGATAGAGGAGGTTACATGAAGATATAGGGTATTTATACAAGTGTTAAACCCTAATTCATATTTTTAGGGAATGCCCAAATTGCCCTTGAGATAGTGTGGTGGCCAAGTAATCATTAACATCCACTAATCCCCCACTTAAATGTACATGAAGCTTTAATGTCCTTTTATCATGTGCTTAGCTCCTAATTTGAAAATCAAGGTAAGTGGGTGGGGTCCTCCATAATCTTCACTTTGAATTATTTCCATCTTCATTCCTTTGTGTTCTATTGTGCATGCATATATTCTTCATCAAACCACTTGTAATTGAAATCAAATTCCTACAAAATAGTATGGAAATTTATAATTAAATTTTCTCAAGTTAATTTATGCACAAAAATGTCTATTTTGCCCTTGGATGAAGATGAATATGTGACAATTTGGAATTATTTGAATTTTGGTTTAAATAAGTTAAAATACCCGATATGATCGTTTATTTAATTTAAATAGATTAAATATGGTGGTAAAAATATGCACATTTACGTGCACATCAAATACCCCCACACTTATCTTTTTATTCGTCCTCGAATAAAGGAAAACTAAGATAAATCCGTTTTTGTAGGGAGCACGACTGCATTGAGCGTATGCAACAAGCCGTTAAACCTCTGGGTGTCCCCAGTAGGACGAGTGTTGTCTCGTGAGGATTTTCAGCGGATACTACCCACAAAATCCAAATGCAGGATGAAAATATTTACAAAATGCAAGATTTATTTACAAAGATGTGAATGCAAGTTTTTGAAAATATTTACGAATGAAGGATTTACTTTTAAATTGGACAAATTTTCAAAAGAGGCTGGTTTTTTAAACTTTTGGCATAAATAGGCTAGTTTACAAACTATTTGCAAGTTTAGGCTAGTTTTGGCCAGCTCAGCGATGAGCTGGCCAGTATTTGAAAAAAAATATCACGGGGCGCATTTGTGAAATGCGCCCATACAAAATTACACTGGCGCACTTGCCAAGTGCTCCAGTGTAATTTTTTGTCCAAACATGGAAATGCGAACCAAAACCAAATTTGGAGTTTGCTATCATTCAGTGGAACGATAGACATAACTGTATCATACACCAACAATTTCCTACCATTCCTATTTCGAGATACATGACTTGGTATTGGTTGATTACTCGAGGATTCATTTTTGCAGATCGGACTTCTCACGAACGTGCATACACCGCTCGTGCACCGCTTGAGCGAGATGTGTTAAATCTTCATATTATCATGATATTTTTAGTTCGTTGGCTTGAAGTTGTTTGTTCACTTGAATTATGTTTCTAATTTTGAATAAATAATTATAACTTGTAGGTCGATGTATTAGAGAAGGTAGGAAGAGGGTTGGACGATATCGGATATGGTAGAGTACCCGAACGAGAAGCCCAACCACGATGTCTTGATTTCAACTAACTTATTGATACACTCTTTTTAAGAAATCGATTAGCACAACCAAGCCCTTCCGAACAAGCTATGCAGACTAGAGAGCGAAGAACTAAAAGAATGCAGGATACACATCAATCGCAAGCCGTTGGATCTTCTCAACCACCACCTACATAAGACGATCCAACCATAACATAGTTAGAATTACCATTAATAAATTTACCATTAATAAATTTCAACCATAACATAGTTAGAATTCGATTACATTCGCACTAAAGTAGAAGTTCTAGTTTGATTACAAAAGCAAACTAATATTAAACTAAAAATACTAATATTCATAGTGGAGTTGGATCATCTTATGTAGGTGGTGGTTGAGAAGATCCAGCGGCTTGCGATTGGTGTGTATCTTGCATTCTTTTAGTTCTTCACTCTCTAGTCTGCATAGCTTGTTCGGAAGGGCTTGGTCGTGCTAATTGATTTCTAAAAAAGTGTGTATCAATAAGTTTGTTGAAATCAAGACATCGTGGTTGGACTTCTCTTTCGAGTACTCTACCATATCCGATATCGTCCAACCCTCTTTCTACCGTCTCTAATACATCGACCTACAAGTTGTAATTATTTATTCAAAATTAGAAACATAATTCAAGTGAACAAGCAATTCAAGCCAACGAACTAAAAATATCATGATAATATGAAGATTGACCACATCTCGCTCAAGCGGTGCACGAGCGGTGTATGCACGTTTGTGAGAAGTCCGATCTACAACAATGAATCTTCGAGTAATCAACCAATACCAAGTCATGTATCTCGAAATAGGAATGGTAGGAAATTGTTGGTGTACGATACAGTTATGTCTATTGTTCCGCTGAATGATAGCAAACTCCAAATTTGGCTTTGGTTCGCATTTCCATGTTTGGACAAAAAATTACACTGGAGCATTTGGCAAGTGCGCCAGTGTAATTTTGTAAGGGCGCATTTCAGAAATGCGCCTCGTAATATTTTTTTCAAATACTGGCCAACTCATCGCTGAGCTGGCCAAAACTAGCCTAAACTTGCAAATAGTTTGTAAACTAGCCTATTTATGCCAATAGTTTAAAAAACCAGTCTCTTTTGAAAATTTGTCCCTTTTAAATTAACACAAATAAGTTAAATATAGGTTTGGTCATTATCTTGGAATTTAAGCCATTTACTCGTCAAAATTTCCAACAAAAATCAAGTTATCATAACAAAAAGACAATAGTTTAACTCGTTGTTTCAGTTGATAACAAAGTGTAACCATGAAATAGGTCCTTAGTTGATTATCAAAGTTTATCAAAGTGGTATATTCATTTCTTTTCAATAACAAGTCAAATCAAATAAGTTTAAAAATAGTGCTAGGGTTTAAATTGCTTACTCTCTCTTATTTTTGAAAATTTTATTGATATTAACAATATTTACATATGCCTAACTCAGATAAACTGAGGCCAGATATATTACCCATGCACTGCCTTGCGGACTGATGTGAGGGGAATACAGAGCGTGGCGAGTGAACACACGAGTGTGAACACTTATTGACTGTAGGCGTTATTAGTAAAAGAATTTTTTATATACACACCTAACTCAGATAAACTGAGGCCAAATATACCGATCGTGCATTGCCTTTCGGGCTTACGTGAGAAGGGTACTATAACAACCCGGGATTTGCATCACCAATTAATAAATAAAAGTTGGGAATTTTATTTATTTTAATGAAGCATAAAAGGATTTCGAATAACAAAATTTATTTGAAAAAAGCTATTTTAATTAAATGGGAAATATGAGATTTTAAAATGAGGATAAAATGTTATTTTGGAAAGTTAAATATTTTAGGAGAGATTTTAAAACGGGTTTGGATAAGAAAAATGAGTTTTATAAACATATATGAACACTTAGACTAATTTTTGGAAACATGTAAATAACTCTCTTCTTATTAGGTTACTAAACCTAACCCAATAACCCACCCTAAACCTCCTCTATAAATTATCTCAAACTCTCCAAACCTCATTCATTCATCCCTAATCAAAACCCTAATCATTTCCTAAAGCTTTCTTAACAAAAATGGCCTCTATCTTCATCTCCTTCTAGTTTTAGCTTATGCAAGTCATTATATGCAAAGGTAATGCAAATACCCACCTCAAATCCGTTTTTATATATTTCTCATTTTTGAAATTTATTTGGTAACACATGTTTTATGTGTTTTTTTGATCTTATAGCCTCCTAATCATCTTTTGCTAACTTGGGTTGATGCTATAGTAGTCTTTGTTGCTTTCTAGAGAGGTATATTGCTAAAAACCTCTTCTAATATGTGTTTAATCATCTTTTGATTTCAGTAATCATTTAGTAACACATGTTTTATTATGTAACATGTGAATCATAGCTCTTTGATCCTCTTTGCTTTCATTTTGGGTGTGCACACAAGTTGCTTGCTATACTGGTTGAGGTAAAATTGCTAGCTAAATCCTTTTTTTACTTGATGCTTCTATAATTTTCGTTTTGGAATTGTAGCTGAAACAAAATCAGGCATAACTTCTTCATTTCTCATCCGTTTTTGGTCAAGTTTTTTTTTGCTGAAAACTAGATTCAATAAGGAACACTTTTTGTTCAGTGATGTTTCTGTAATTTTGCCATTTAGATGACCTGAAATGCGTTCAAAGACAGAAGACCAATTCTGTCTTTAACAAGTTATCTTGAGTTTCAATCTGATATTGTTTTGCATGTATCTCTCTCGTTTTTGATCTGAATTAGATAATTTTGGATGTTCCGGAAAGCTTAAAACATATGCTATAGTTTTTGTTCAGTGAGTTTTCTGTAATTTTGCCATTTAGATGACCTGAAATGCGTTCAAAGACAGAAGACCAATTCTGTCTTTAACAAGTTATCTTGAGTTTCAATCTGATATTGTTTTGCATGTATCTCTCTTGTTTTTTATCCGAATTAAATAATTTTGGATGTTCCGAAAAGCTTAAAACATATGCTACAATTTTTGTTCAGTGAGTGATCTGTAATTTTGCCATTTAGATGATCTGAAATGCGTTCAAAGACAGAAGACCAATTTTGTCTTTAACAAGTTATCTTGAGTTTCAATCTGATATTGTTTTGCATGTATCTCTCGTTTTTGATCCGAATTAGATAATTTTGGATGTTCCGGAAAACCTAAAACCTATGCAACAATTTTTGTTCAGTGAGTTTTCTGTAATTTTGAGTCTAACTAGGTCAAAAATTGATTTTTCTACTATCTTCCCGAGAGCGATACACATATTAGCTCTGTGGATGAAACTGAAACTATTTTGGTCATAACTTTTGAGCCGCTAGTCGGAATTTGACGATTTTGGTCTCGTTGGAAAGATGAAGTTATGAAATCCATATCTGGAAAGTTTGGTCATCATCTGAGTTCATTAGACCCTTCGAATTTCCTGTCAGAGTTGAACCCATATCGCTGTGCAAAACAGTGCATTTCATGTTTCTGTGTCCGACTTTGGAACGTCGCTACGCCTTCGTTTCAAGTCGGAATCGAGTAATTATTTTTGCGTTCTGAAGTAGGAATGTCGAACTACGTTCCTACCAATTTTCATGCCATTCGGATTCAGTCTGCTAGTCCGAATAATTTTCCAAACTTGGGTTCGCGTCAGTTTTGGACTATTTTCCAACACTTAGAATATTTTCAGTGATTTTCTGGTTTTATCGATTTCTTTGAGATTTGTCTCTGGATTTTGTACACTGGCCTTATAAAAAGGTTTTAAAAGAATTTTTCACTCCGAAATGGCTTTTGAAATTATTATATAATATTATTTTTAATTAGTAAACTATTTACTCCATAATAGGAGAGTTTTCAAAAGCCGTTTTAAAGTGTTCTCAAAATCAATTATAAATCCGTTTCGAACCATTATTTTCTATAATAAAAATCCCACACTCACTTTTTAGCACGTCGAGCGAAGTGGAAAGGTGCTTAAATGGTTAGGAAATCTCCGGCCTATGGAACCGTGTGTATTTTCTTTCCGGTTAATCCCCGACCTATTCGATTGATCGTTTTGACCTTTGGGTCTAGTTTACCGATGATACGAGGTGGACTTTTTATTGTTTGGAGTGTGAGCTTGCTATTGGTTAGTAAACCGTTTAGTCCGAAGTGGGGTATGGGACTCATTGTTAACACTTTACGGGTTCCTCTCCAAGAAGTTTGTGACACATTAGCCTCTGGGCAGCCAGTACTGGACCTCTGGGTCACCACGCCTCTGGGCAACCGTCTCTGGACACCTGTTCTATGGAGCAGTTTCTTTTTTGCATGTGCCTCTGGGCCTTTATGCTTCTGGGAAGGATCTCGTCGTCTCGCGCGTTCCGCATCTGTGCGAGTGATCGATCACAACTCTACAGTACTTGGTAATAACGACTCCGGTCGGTGCACATGCTATACTTGTATTATCTGATGATTTTTATATCCATTCGAGTACCGCCATTCGGTGTTGGTTCTATGGAACCATACGATGTAAGTGCGATTACCTTGTGGATTCACAGTGTCTCTGGACACTGCTTTTCAGTGTTTGATTTCATTGACTTTTTAGTATATCCACATTGCTCTTTGGAGCATCGATCTTTGCTTGGGCATTGATTACAGACTCTGGTCACTCGTGGGATTATTGCCTATGGGCAACTTTATATAGCTTTGGCTACACCGATGATATGAGGCGATTTTATTTATTCAACACTTTGGTGTTGATATTCTCTTTGGAGATTTTTACTGTTGATTGATGATTAGGGACCGTCATTATATTCATGTGGTCCAAAATACTCTTCTCTTAGGAAAAGTGATGTTTTATTTATGTACCGCATTATTATATATCTCAGTTATTACTGATTGTTTAGCTAGCCTGACCCGAGTGTTTTCGCTCGGGTCAGACCGAGTTGTTTCAGGTTACTACACCAGAAAAGTCATTTTGCCATGGCTTTGGGCCGTGGCTAAAAGCTTTTGCCATGGCTTTGGGCCGTGGCAAAATAGGCAGTGGCAAAAATTTTGCCACGGCCCAAAGCCGTGGCTTTTTTCAATTTTGCCACGGCTTGAGGCCGTGGCAATATTTCGATCAGCCACGGCTTAGAGCCGTGGCAAATATATGTTTTGCCACGGCTTCAGGCCGTGGCAAATTTTTGTATGTTGCTCAAATCAATTGACCGTCAGCGGTTCTTACTTCAGTTCAATTCAATACAAAATAATGCCTCAGTTGAAACTCAAAACATGGAGTAAATGTCTCAATTCACAATACGGTTCACTGTTATAAATAGTTCATCAATTACAATACAATGATACATAAAGACAAAAGTTTCCGATAATTAATCAAGTACAATACGATGACACATGGAGACAAAAGTTTCAGATAGTTCATCAAGTACAATACAATGATACATAAAAACAACAATTCAGCAACAATACATAATACACGCTACAAAGTGTAACTAATCTCCAACATTGTTGTGAGGAGGCAATACATAATACAAGTACAGTACAATGATACAATAAGATTTCGCATATAAGGCATGTATTTCAACTTCAGGCTTCACATCATCCACTTCAACAGTAAGTCATGTAAAAAGGATATATAAATAATTAGTTGATGTGGGATAGTAATATCTAATAAAAAAATCTTGGCTAATTCTACTATCAAGTTAACCATTATTTTCAAGTGAGTACAAAACAAACAAAACAACCTCTTAGTAAACATAATTGCTTTTGTTTGTTACTTATTAATGCCACAAGTGTGTAAGAATAATTTGTAAACACTGTACGTTTTGTATGGAAAGTTAGTTTATTCACAATGTACAAAGTTTCAAAATGCAATTGATGACAGTAAAACTAGGAGTCAATGAACACATTGGGCAGAAATGATTACATTTAATCATTAACTGGACAGAGCAACTCTTATATAACTAAACGTTCAAATCAAAATACATCAAACAGCAAAGACAAAAAAACACTTTTACACACATAGACACGGGAATGAAATGATTACATGACGCAAAGCTTTGTTATTCTTTGCAGTGTACAAGATTTGATGGGTGAAATTAAATGCAGCAATGTAGTTTGAAATGTTCAAACCTCCTTCTTGCTACGTTTGTCTCTATGCTTGATAATCTCCTTCTTGCTATGTATTACTGAATGCCATTCAAATGACGTTAAGGTTTAAATAGATGAACCATTTCACATCTGAGACTCCTTAAGGTTTAAATAGATGAACCATTTCTCATTTGAGACTCAAATGCAATGAGGTAGTTTATACTTTATAGTTATCAAGCGTATCAACAGGAATTTAATTTTTTGTATTCCCTACTTATTTTAATCAAATGTCACAAATCAGCAGATAAGAAACAAGGAATAAATAATGCATGTTAATTTATTAGTGAACCTGTGCAACGCATTATAAAAGTAAGTAAAACTTGATTCAATGAAACAAAATGAGATATGTCTACAAACACAATAAATGTTTTTTATTCTTCGGTATCCAAACGATATTTATATATAGTATACATTGTGTAGGAAGCTAGAAATAAATTGTAAAAATTGAAAATTCAGTTGTTGATTAAACCATATTCAGTTTAATCCGTGGCAAAAATGTATACAATTAGTTGTAAACTGAAACTACTCCTACTGCTATTTCTATTTGAATGAGGGATATCCCTAACTAATTAGCATTAAAAATGGTAATTAACTGGGAAAAACAAAGTTTGAAAGCTATGAAACTATCCTTACATTATACTAAAATTGCAAGAATCGCTCTCTTCTACCACTATTTTCTTCCCAAAATGAAATCAAACATGACCTATTGTTTTGTAATGCTATAAATTCAAAGAAACCACCAGTAAACTATTATAAACTAAAGAATGAAAACTGTCAACAAAATTAAATGTTATATTTGATCATACATGCATCACTATAAAGAATCATTAATGGTGAAATATTCTCCTTTTAATACTTACGAGTTAAAATCCAAATTAATCTTTCATCCGTATGTTTTTATGTTCACACATCATATGGAAGAATAATCCTTTGCCTAAACAACCATTCAATACCTATTTTAATTTTTTCAGAAAACATAGTATATATTTTGCTCCAGTGTAAAATTAAAATAAAATAGACAGAACTGTTGCATACATTACATACATCTAAAATGTATAAATCCCAAAAACACTCATCATAATTGTTACAATAAATTAAATTTTTAAAAATACATTAAAGTATTAACATAGTAAAAAAACAAAGTAATTAGTTTCTTGGTCTTCTTTTTTTCATGAAAGACAGCTTATAATCACATGTGGTTGCTTTAAATGCCATAAAGACCACATATACGAGGTATAAAATTCCTTAAATTTACATATTATTTTTGCATGTTGAATCACATGTGATGCAGTTTTTAACGATGTGACGAAGCAAATACTGACGGTTTAACAACCTAGTAATGTTCCAATAATTGAATAAAGTGTTGTCATTCACATTATTAGTTGGGCAAGTGGATACCAAAAAGATTAATAATGAATAATGTGTTCCAATAATCAATCAGCTCCACTATATTTTACCAATTTTGTCTGTTTTTCATCGAATGAAGGTATCAGGTTTAAATTCCCAGTCCCAAAAGGTAAAATGCAATTTCCAAATTAAACAAGCTTTGTTCCCACTTGTGAAGAGACGTTTATTTAATGTAATAAGTAAGCAGATATTAAATGAAGGCAAGTACTCACAGCTCAATGATCAACATAGCTTTATAGGTCAATTTGTCTAAATCCATTAGCTAATTCTTTCCCAGATTATATCGCCACTTGCCTATATAGAAAGAAAAAACAATACTTAATTCAAAGTAAATCCATAATTAAATAATGAGATGTAATAATTAAACAGCCTTTATATTCCAGCTTATCATCAAAAAGGAAAAAATTGTCGGAAAACTCTTAGCAGTCTTATCTCCTTGGTATTCTAACAGTGGTGGAAACTAGTTGTCATTAACTAATACTGCCCCTCTCAACCAAACCCTTTCCAATCATCTCTATGTCATACCCACTGTTGGATGTCCATACACTTGGAAAAACAAGAGTAAATATGCAAAACGAACCTTATGTTAATTAACTAATCATTTTACAGTCTTGAAGCTTTATGCCTTTGGCCAAATTTCTCCATATTTGTCACTACTTCGAGCATCTCAGATCACTCTCCCACTATCCTATCTTCCAACAGGAAGGATGTGAAAAACCACCGATCTTCTAAATTTTTTAACTTCTGGATTAATAAACTAGAATTTAAGTCAATTACTTTACAAGGTTTAGACTTCAAACCAAACTTAAGAACAATAAAACACCATTGGAACATGGACTAGAGACTTGTGTGGTGATGGTAACAAAAGAACAAGGGAACACTGAGAAAAGCTCAATAAAATACAAATGGACATGATGAAAATCAAGTACTTGCAGGTTCAAAAAAGTCTACAACTTCATATGAGTTCAAAAAAATAAAAAATAAAAGTTTGCCAAAATAAAGGAAAGCAACACGATTAACCTCATTCTATGGCTGGAACTGGGTGAGCTCTCTTGTCTTTTCTTGTTCTTTTCTTCAAAGCAGTCATGTGAGCTTTAAGCATTGTTGCATAAGAAGATTGAAACTTTTGGTGCTCTTTACCAGAGAGCTTCGATTACAAGAAAATGTATCGTTGCATGAGAATATGAAACTAACATTAATAAGATATTAATCGCAACAAAATAGAAAAACGCTAACAGTAAAACAGGCATTCAGTCAAGTATAGCATACCGCAGTGGCAATATTTTTCTTTCCATTAGTAGCACGGACAAGGCATTTATACTCAATGGTCTTTTTCTGTTTTCATTTTGTTTTTCGCAGCTTTGCTTTTCATGGATGCTATTTACATAATACAAGTCGAGAGTGAGAAAAAAATCATCACTCGGGTATAAAGGTCAACCAAAATATATGAATAACATTGTAAGATACAAAATCACGAAAAACTTACAGCGCCTGAAAGTGACCCAAACAAATCCCTTCTCCCAGGCACCTTTATACAATTTTATAAGCTCATTCAAGAATTGGGGTGAATCGAGATGAACCTTCAACAAAAAAAGGATTAAAAAAGAAATCCATGTATTGAATTAAATATAATCAATTATACATCACAGTAGTTTAATCACTGATTGTTGGAATGGCTCTTTTCCACATCACTTTAATAAACTCGATTTATTAATAAAAACATTTCGATTGATACATCCCATCACGATAGTTGAAAACCCTAATAAACTATCACGCAACAATCAGTGACCTAATCTCAATAATCATCAGGGAGAAAAAAAGACTCAGACATTAAACAATAATAATCAATTGACCCAAATCAATGTTAGAGGATTACCATTTTCGACAAAGCAAAAAGCGGAATTGGATGGAAACGATGAGAGCGGATGTGGAAGGCCCCGGTTGATCTGGATTCTTGGCCATGGCGATTGCAAGAAGGATCTGGAGTGATGGAGATAAATTTGAGGAGGAAGTTGATAATATTGGTGTGTGCACGTGCACAGATCGTTCTGGAAAATCAAGAACCGGGAAAATGGAAAATGACTCGAAGTAAAGTGGAAGAAATAGGTTTTTTTCTCGAAGAAGAGTTTGAGTAAGAGATTCAAAAATGGATCAGCAGTTTTCAAGAACCAGATAATTTTTCAAAGCAAGAAACTAATTGCTGGACAAAGATGCAAGTTACAGATTACTAAAAATAAAACCAATAAGCAAGAATCATCAACAAAATTAAAGGAAACTGTAGGATCAATCCAATCAATAAAACAAGACTGGAATAGGTAGGGATGCAGAACTTGAAAAATAACAGAAAACTATGATATTAAAGAAGAACAGGAACTGGAAGGAAGTGGAATTAAGATCTAAACTAACAATTGATAAAACTAAGTACAATTTTGAAGAAAGAAAGGAAATGAAACAAGGCTTACAACTGAGATTAAAGGAAAGATGAATTAAATTGTATTCAGATTTCTTCACTACTCCAATTGCAAAACACTGATCAGTATTTATAGCTATTACATCAACGCATAGCCCAACTTTGGCCCAATTACAACTCATTACTAAACAACAATACGTACAGAAATTCACAAGACACCGTGATATATGTACACTGACATGCTTCCAAATGCTTCATATCTTCCCCGGATGCACTAATGCTACTCCTCGTTGATTGCTGCCTGTCTTGAATGAGCATTTTTTCAGTTGCAACCCAGTATCTCCTTTAACCTTCTCACAGCAGCTTTCTCGTATCATAGTAATCAGGCTATGATTGTTACATCTGCCCTGCTCTTTAAGAACAGACCTTGTCTCAAGGTCTAGCATAGGAAATCTTTCGATCAGTGGCAAATAATCTTCCCAAGTAGCTTCTTCTTCAGATCTGTCCTTCCACTTAACCAAGATCTGTACCACCACATCATTATTTCGGGGAACCATTCTTCGATCGAGTATTTTCTCTGGTTGCTCAATTAGTTCTTCTGTGAAACTGGGAATGCCTTCTTGTATGACCATAGTATCTCCTACTTTCTTTTTCAACTGCGACACGTGGAACACATTATGTATTCGAGTATTCTTGGGAAGCTGAAGCCTATAAGCCACAGAACCTATCTTTTCTATGATCTGGAAAGGACCAAAATATTTGGGAGAAAGCTTGTGTGTCTTGAAATTTCTAGCTGTGATCTGTTTATAAGGTTGTAATTTAAGAAATACCCAGTCTCCTACTTCAAACTGTCGATTAGTCCTTCTAAGATCTGCATATCTCTTCATTCTGTCTTGAGCTACCTTCAAACTGTCCCTGAGGAATTGTATCATAATGTCTCTAGTAAAAAGTTCTTCTTCAACTTTCTCAACCTTGGCAGTAGTGGGCACATAAGAAAGTAAAGTAGGTGGATCAATGCCATATACAATTTTATATGGAGTAGTTTTTGTAGGGGTCTTCCAAGTGGTGTTATACCAGTATTCAGCTAAAGGTAGCCATTTAAACCACTCACTAGGCTTGTGACATACATAACATCTTAGATAACATTCAAGAATTTTATTCACTACTTCAGTTTGACCATCACTTTGGGGATGATAGGCCGAGCCGAGCTTAAGTGAACTTCCTTGGAGTTTGAAAAGTTCTTGCCAGAAGAGACTTGTAAAAATAGGGTCTCTGTCACTTACAATAGACTTAGGCAGGCCATGCAATTTAAAGACCCCCTGAAAAAAAAATGAAGCCACATCCCTTGCAGTGTATGGATGTTGAAGTGGGAAGAAGTGAGCATATTTACTTAGCCTATCTACGACTACAAATATGACAGTGTACTTGTGACTCTTGGGTAGGCAAGTAACAAAATCCATTGAAATATCAGTCCAAATTTTCTCAGGTATGGGAAGAGGTTGTAGCATGCCTGGCACTAGAATGTTCTCATGCTTATTTCTCTGACATTCCTCACAACCTTTGACAAATTCTTCAACACTAGATTTTAACTTTTTCCAGTGAAAAACCTGCCTCAATCTATGCAAAGTGGCTTTGATTCCTGATTGACCTCCTAAAGCTGATGAATGATATTCCTTAACAAGAAACTGTGTCAAGGAGGTTAGTTGATGATCCACTAGAAATTTTCCTTTTCTGAAAACCAAGTCTTCAACTCTCTTGTACTTACTTTCTGGTAGTTCTTTTGCTTGCACTTTTGCCAATAGTTGTTGATACCATGAAGATTCATGCAGGGCCTCTTTGAGTTTCTGTAGCCATGGAGTTTGCACAGTGGATATAGCTTGGACATTCACTTCGGTTGTTTCAACCTCACCTCTCTTGGACAGTGCATCAGCCACCTTATTCTCTTCTCCACTTTTATATTCTACCTTATAGTCAAATGCATGGAGTTTAGCCAACCATCTTCCTTGCACACCAGTGTGTATTTGTTGAGTTAACAAATATTTCAAACTTTGATGATCAGTTTTTATTACAAACTGTCTACCCATCAAATATTGTGACCATTTTTTGGTAGCAATGATAATAGCAAGAAGTTCCTTCTCATAAGTAGATAATGCAAGATTTCTTCCATGGAGAGCTTTACTCAAGTAGGCTATAGGTCTTTTGTTTTGAAGGAGAACTGCACCTACCCCTTGACCACTGGCATCACATTCTAAAATGAAAGGTTGGGTGAAATCTGGCATGGCTAATATTGGAGGTGAAATTAAGCATTGTTTTAATTGTTCAAAAGCTTCCCTTACTTCAACATTCCATGTAAAGGCATTTTTTTTCAACATGGAAGTTAAAGGATTAGCAATCATACCATAACCTTTGATGAACTTACGGTAATACCCAGTAAGACCCAAGAAACCCCTTAAAGCCTTCAAATTCTGAGGAAGTGGCCAAGTAAGGACTGCCTGCACCTTGCTAGGATCAACAGCAAGACCTTCAACAGATATAACATGACCCAAATAATCAATAGCTTGCTTGGCAAATTTGCACTTAGAGAGCTTGATTACTAAAGCATTTTCCTGTAAAATTTGAAATGTTATTTCAAGATGCCTGATATGGTCATCCCAGTTTTGAATATATACAAGTATATCATCAAAAAATACTAAAATAAACTTTCTCAAATAAGCTCTGAATATGTGATTCATGAGAGATTGAAAGGTGGAAGGGGCATTTGCTAATCCAAAAGGCATCACCATAAATTCATAATGGCCATCATGGGTTCGAAAGGCGGTTTTGTGGATATCTTCTTCAAGCATTCTGATCTGATGATACCCAGATCTTAAGTCTAACTTGGAATAAAACTGAGAACCATGCAACTCATCAAAAAGCTCTTCAATTAGGGGAATAGGAAACTTGTCTTTAATAGTTTGTGCATTTAATCTTCGATAATCAATACATAATCTCCATGAGCCATCCTTCTTCCTCACCATAACAACAGGAGATGAGTAGGAACTGTGGCTAGGCCTAATAATAGTAGTGTCTAACATGTCTTGAATTATTTTCTCCAATTCATTTTTTACTTGGTATGAATGCCTGTAAGGTTTAAGACAAATAGGTTTAGTATTTGGCAAGAGGGGTATTCGGTGATCATGGGTTCTGGAGGGTGGTAAGCAGGAGGAAGGATTAGTGATCAAAGGAAATTATTTGAGCATAGTATCAATCTCTGTTGGAATAGGGTTTGTATCATCTTCTGATTGCATGGGTTGGCAGCAAACCATCATAGCCAACTGGCCATGCACCATTTCCTTGTTTAACTTTTTCTTATTAACAATTTTCAACTCATCTTGCTTTAGGCCCTGCCATAAATAAGGCTTGTCATTATAAACAAATTTCACCTGCAGCTGATCTAAGTTGAGTGTTATTTCCCCCAAGCTTTTCATCCATTGAGCCCCAAGCACCACTTGACAACCATCTAATGGGAATAAGAGTAAATCCACTGTCATGATACAACCTTGGCATTTTAACACCACATCATTACAAACCCCTGAACCAGTTAATCTCTCTCCATTAGCCACCATTACTTCAAACAATTTAGTTTCATCAATCTTTAAGTCCAGCTTCTTAGCAAGTTTGTCATTGATAAAACTATGGGTAGATCCAGAATCAATTAGGATATGAACCGGTTTGCCTTGAATACTGCCTTTTACTTTGATGGTGGATAATGCAGGAATGCCACATAAAGCTTGCAAGGTGATTGCCAAAGTCTCTTCTATTTGTATTTCAGATTCAGTTGTGGACAACCCACTTTCATTAGTGTCTTCCCAGTTCTGCAGTGGCATCATGCCTTCCAAAACATAGATTTGAGAATTTTTACATTTATGGTCTCTTGACCATTTTTCCTTACAACCATAACACAAATTTTGCCTCCTCATTTCAATGATTTGATTTGGGGTGAGTCCCTTACTTTTTGCCAGAGACTCAAGTTGGGTTTCCTTAGAGCTACCGGTATGGCCAATTTGGGAAGAAGCTGTTGATTCTTGGATAGACTTGGATAGCGGAAGCTGATTGGGTTTGGAGTTGGTGGTTGAAGCACTGGGTGTTGGATACTTAAGTTTTTTGGTCTGTAGACATTTACTTTCAAAAATTTTGGCAAGTGAAACTGCCTCTCTGAAATCAACCGGTCGTGATGTGAGAACATCATATCTAATCTCTTCCTTTAACCCTCCAATAAACCTATCAAGTAAATATCGTGGAGGTAAAGTTTCCACTACAGCTTGTAATTTCTTAAACTTACTCAGATAAGCTCTTACTGTATGTTGCTTGAGTTTAGACAGAGTCTCAAATGGCCTTTCTATCTCCTCTGAATTAAACCTGACCGTTATCTCATCTTTAAAAACTGCCCATGATCCATTATTATTTACCGTGTTAACATACGAATGATACCATTGCAAGGCCTCCTTCTTCAAGGCAAAAGAACAAATTTCGACACACTGATACTCTTCAGTGTGGTGAAATTTGAAGTATTGTTCTACTTGTCTCAGCCAATCTGCTACTGCTTCTTCACCAGAATAGGTAGGAAAATCAAGTTTGATGATAGGGTATGATGAATGGTTATGATGGTCAGGGATTGGGTTTCTGGGTTGATGAGGAAACAAGGGTTCTTGAGGATATCTTGGAGGAGTATTAAAGAAGGGTACATTCCTGGGTAGTGCCATAGGTGTTCGGTGGTGTTGCGGTTGAATTCTGGGAGGTGGTGGCTGTGTTGGATGTACAGTTTGTACGGGAGGAGGAGGGTAAGGTGGGAAAGTTGTCTGAGGGGGGTAAGCTGTGGAAGGTGGTTGAAAAGAGTTCCTGTCAGTGCGACTTTCATTAACAAGTGTGGTTAACATGTTATGTACACCTTCAAACTTAGTATGCAGATCTTTGGCAGATTGATCGAATTTTTTATCCAACTTTTGAACTGCAAACTCAAGATTTTTGGTTGTAATTTCCAAATTCCTTAGAGCAAAGGTGGTGCGATCGTTGATTTCTTCTTGCCGCAGCCATGGATCATCAGAAGTGGAATTTAGGGTTGGGTTTGGATTTGGGGCAAGATCAGGATCGAGTGAGGGATGGGTGTTAAATTCTGTCGTCTGCTCTGATACCAAATTGGAAGGCCCCGGTTGATCTGGATTCTTGGCCATGGCGATTGCAAGAAGGATCTGGAGTGATGGAGATAAATTTGAGGAGGAAGTTGATAATATTGGTGTGTGCATGTGCACAGATCGTTCTGGAAAATCAAGAACCGGGAAAAATGGAAAATGACTCGAAGTAAAGTGGAAGAAATAGGGTTTTTTTCTCGAAGAAGAGTTTGAGTAAGAGATTCAAAAATGGATCAGCAGTTTTCAAGAACCAGATAATTTTTCAAAGCAAGAAACTAATTGCTGGACAAAGATGCAAGTTACAGATTACTAAAAATAAAACCAATAAGCAAGAATCATCAACAAAATTAAAGGAAACTGTAGGATCAATCCAATCAATAAAACAAGACTGGAATAGGTAGGGATGCAGAACTTGAAAAATAACAGAAAACTATGATATTAAAGAAGAACAGGAACTGGAAGGAAGTGGAATTAAGATCTAAACTATCAATTGATAAAACTAAGTACAATTTTGAAGAAAGAAAGGAAATGAAACAAGGCTTACAACTGAGATTAAAGGAAAGATGAATTAAATTGTATTCAGATTTCTTCACTACTCCAATTGCAAAACACTGATCAGTATTTATAGCTATTACATCAACGCATAGCCCAGCTTTGGCCCAATTACAACTCATTACTAAACAACAATCCCTACAGAAATTCACAAGACACCGTGACATATGCACACTGACATGCTTCCAGATGCTTCATATCTTCCTCGGATGCACTAATGCTACTCCTCGCTGATTGCTGCCTGTCTTGAATGAGCATTTTTTCAGTTGCAACCCAGTCTCTCCTTTAACCTTCTCACAACAGCTTTCTTGTATCATAGTAATCAGGCTATGATTGTTACAGGATGAAAATTGAGGAAAGGGGGTGACAATTGATGCAAGCTAGGGCACGGAGGTGAATAATTGGGGATGGATGTGCAGGGCGTTTTTTTTACAGGGTGTGAATTTTTGAGATATACAGCAACACGGGTAGGGGTGAATTTTGTTGGATAACACTGGAATGTTCAATATCCGTTCCAAAATTACCACGGTCAACAACTATGACAAATTAGTTTGCCACGGTTCGGAACCATTGTAAAATTGCCACGGCTTAAGACTGTGGCAATTCTTCCGCATTTGGGTGTGGCAAAATAGACAATATGGTGTAGTGACGTCTCTGGACTTAGCTTCTGTGCTTCCGTTTTGGACATTATCTGCTATGCTGATAGATAGCGCTTTTATTTGTCCACTATTCCGCTACTCTGTTATTATTCAGACTTTGATATGTACATATTTTTGACTCACATGTGTGGGCAGTGGCTTTGTACCCACTTATAGTATTTTGATCTGTATTGACGATGTATTGTCCTGGGATTTTATATCTGTTATGTGATTCTGTTCTGTGATGTTTTATCATTTTATTACTATGCTTATTCTGATAGATCTTTAGCCATTGAAATTTCGTTATAAATATTTATTGAATATGTCGAACCACTTGAAAAAAAATAGATACCACCCTTTCGACGTATTCAGTAGATAGTTATAGCTTGATTAAAAATGGTCGCTTCCACTATACTCTATTCTCCGCTTTAACAGACGGTATTACTCCCGTAATACTCTTTGTTACAATGGGTCTCAAAGTGGGGCGTTACAGGTACAGAGCATGGCGAGTGAACACACGAGTGGAACACATGACTCTAGGTGTTTATTAAATATACATACATATATACAAGAAATATTTTTTTGTATTTTTTTTCTTTTGTTTTGTTTTTTTTTCGAAGAGAGAGTTTTACAAAATCATCTTAGCACCATTTAACTTAGAAGACAAAAAAAATGTTATATCCTTTACTTTAAATCAACCACTTTTTAAAACAAAGATTTTCAATTAGGATATATTTCATAATTAACATGTATGAATCTCCCTATATACTAGTTAAACCATCGTTATTTGTAATCAAACTTCATTTTTATTTTTGTTAAGACAAATGAATTTTCAAAAATTTCAATTTAATTAACCAAAACCATATATTTATCCTATCGTGTTTCTTTAAAAATAAATCAAAAATGCTTTAAATTTTTTTTTGTTTTTTTTCTTGTTTTTAAGATTTTCTTTTTTAAATTTTGGAAAGAAAAATTAAAAATAAACCATGAAAAATTGAAAAATGATGATGAGTCTTCCCTACACACTTGACTTTGACTGTGTCCCCATAGTCAAGCCAAGTGGAAGGAGAAAAATAAAAACATAACCTTTATTTAATTGAAAATGAAAAGATGCTTATTTACATGACATCAGAAAGTATATCGTTAAAAAGTAAATGAAACGGTCTTCCAAAAACCGATTCATTTGCCTCGTCAAGTATACGAGACACAGCTTAAGCTTGAAAAACCAAACCATAAAAGATTTTAAAATTGAATGTTGATTTGGAAAAACGAATGTCGTTTTATCAAAAATCGTACGAGTTGTTTTATTTTGGATGATTTTCGGGGTTGATAAAACAATTGGTTGAAATTCAAGTTTACTATCACCAAATTGAAATTCAAGCTCTTCACTGAAAAATTCTTCAAAATTATTGATTTCAAAATCAAAGTGACGATTTAAATCTTCCGCGTCGGAATTTAACAACTCGTCATCGAAAAGTGCAAAAAATTCGTGTTCATTAAATTCGTCTTCCTTTGTTGGATTATCAACAACTTCATTGCGTATCTCAAGTTCAAAATTCAAAGTTGTTGTATTCATATTTTCGAAATCGAGAAAAGGAAGATCGAATTTTAAATTTGGTTCCACACCCTCAAAAGAATTGAAATCCAACTCAATTACCGTGTTTTCAACAACTTCATTAAGATTATTATTTTCAATTTCAAAAGTTATTATTTGAAAATCATCGATTTGGGTAAAAGATGGATTATTACTTAACTCGTCACACGTTGGGATTTGGTTTTGTTGTTCATGTTGTTTCATATAAGTTTCAAATAACGAATCCGTGTGATCATCGTAAATTTCGTTCATTTGTTCAACAAAATCCAATTTATAATTATTAGCTTGAGGATTTTCGATTTGGATTTGTTGAGAATAAAATTTTTCACTTGCATCATATTCGAGATTATTCCATTGCCAAAATTATTTGAAAAATGGATCACATTTTCGTTTTGATTTTGAAATTCATTTTGGAGTTCAAAATTGAATTGGCATGGGTTATACTCGAAATCGTTTGAATTTTGAAGTGAATTCAAATTTTGACTATTTTGAAAACTTTGATTTGAATCATTGCCCAAATATGAATTACACAAATCATTTATCATTTGATTTTGTTGTGTAGAGATTTCAAGTAAAGACGAAATGCTCTTTTCGAGATTCGAGGGTTGGTCATTGTATTGAAAATTTTTTTGTTCAAAATTCGAATTGTTTAAAGAATAGTTGTCGTTAAAATATGCATACGAATTTGGAGTGAAATCATATGGATTATATTGATTTTCACAACTATTGTAAAATTCAAATGAGTGGAGAAACTCGGACATTTTCAAGAATGTTTTTGTTTTTTGTTTTTTTTGTAAAGGAAAAATATTTACAAATAAAATTTACTTTTCAAAAGGGAAATTAATTTTTGTTTTGTTTTTTTTGGTTTTTCAATTTTTTCTTTTTTTTAACAGGGTTTATAATAAATTTTTTTTTTGGATTTTGGTTTTTCTAAATTTTTTGGATTTTTGAAATTTCAAAGGAAAAGGATTAAAAAATTTCAAGGGAAAAGGAATATTCACAATTTTTTTTAGTTTTGGATTTTTGGATTTTTTTGTTTTTTTAAATATGCATGAACTAATGCAACTAAATGAATGCAAGGTTAATTACAAATGACTTATCCTAAGTTAACACAAAATTGTATAATAACACATTGTCTTAATTCAACAAGATAGTTCTCAGCCACGTATCAGGCAGGAGTTATCGGTGCACCACGAATCACCGTAGCAATGCAGCCGAAGGTTTAAGTACCTTCAGAGGAACAACCACTATAATATTTATGAATCACCATAATATTTATAAATGGTTATTACTCTACCGTAGCCTAGACACCAAGAAATTAAATTGTTCAAAGAAGATAATTTGTCAATATACAATTAAAAGTTATCGATGTCTAATCGTTATTATTAATCAAAATCTAGGATGAAATGCAAAGCAGAAAATAAACGTGTATTAACAATGCAACTACGAATGCAATTTTTTATTTTTTTATTTTTGAATTTTTGAATTTTTTTAAAATATATATATGCAAATGCAAGCAATCAACAATGCAACTAAAATAAAAACAAGAGATATATACAATGCAAGGCAAATAAAAACAATAGATATATCAAGCAAGTAGTTTTTTTTTTCTTTTTATAAAGCAAAGCGAAGCAATTATTTTTGGGCAACAATTGAGCGAAGCAAGCAACTTTTCTAATCTGCTTTGGCAACCTGAAATTTAAGACAAGATATATACAATTGTTTTTTTTGAAAAGGAAACTTAAAAGTGAGGTTTTACTTAAAAAAAGATTTTTTTTAAGAGAAGGAAGACTAAACAAATGGAAAATCAAAACAAAACAAATACTCAAAACAATTCAAAATCAAACCAATTCGAAATGAACCAAGGAAAGAAGGCTATTTGTTTTTTATTATGAAGCGAACAAAACAAAACAACTTGTTCTTTTTTTTTCGAAAAGAAACTAAAAAAAACAGAAATTCTTCTCTCTTTTTTTTGGTTTTTCGAATTTTTTTTTCTAGGGTCCGGCCCAAACTTCCCACATTTACTTAAACACTTCGTTTATTTTCACAAACCCAAGTTCATTTAAACACTTCGTAATCACCGAAATCAAATTCACAGAAAGAAAGAGGAAAAAAAAAGAAAAAAAAAAATTGGCAAACCATGAATACAAAAATCAAAATCACAAACAACTTGAAAACGAAATCAAAGATTATGGAGCTAGGAAGGGGCACTATCTTGTGATTTGAAGAGCTAGTTGTCGAGTTGCAGTGGGTGATTTGAAGGAGGTCGCGGGTTTCGTTCGTCGGAGTGTGGGGAAATGGGCTACTTGAGAATGGCTTCGGTGGTTTGCGAGTGTGGCAGGGGATCGAGGCTATTGTTAGCAGTGGCAGGTTGGAGATGGAGGTAAGCAGGCAAGTGATTGGGATGGTTCGAATTGGTCGTGCGTAGGTTGGGATGCTGGCGATGGAGAAGTTCACGCGTAGGTTGGGATGCTGGCGATGGAGAAGTTCGCGCGATTGGGGGGTTCGAGATTGATTTCTGGTGAACTGGTTTGAACCCGAGTGGCCTCTAGTTTGAACTTGAGTGGAATGGTGGAGTTTTATAGAGGAGAGGGGTTGGATTGGTTATGTCAGAACCAGGGGGCGTGAGCAGCAGAAATTGATGGTGATGAGAAGATTGTTGAAGTGAAGATGAAGTTGTGAATGCATAGTTTTTGTTGACAGTGAAGATGATATGATTCTCAATGCGGTGGAGGTTATGTGAATTGATGGTAATTTGTAGCTGTCGATTGTGTGGTTTCTGTGATGTTTGACGATGCAGTCAGTGGAATTGTTCCGGGCAGGTGATGGATGGCTTTCGAAGTGGTGATCTTCGCGGTTGTTGATCAGACTGCAAAGTTGAAGGTGGATGGTCTTCGCGGTGGTAGGAGGCGTTCGCTCGATTTCGAGTCGATGGCGGTTAGAAGTGTGGTGAAGGAAGAACTGCAACGGTGTTGCGGTGATGCTCGAGTGCTGCGAGGTGATGTACTGTAGTGTTGTGGTCGAGCACAGTGGTTCGTATATGGATTCGATGTCAATTTGAAGGTGGATTCGCTGTTCGATCTTGGAGACTGTATTGTAGGGGGTTCGAGTTAAGAGGCGATGGTGGAGATGCTGAAGTCGATGGTTTTGGGTTATTGGATTGGGCGAGGCGGTTTGCGATACGTGTTGAGGAGTAGTTGTTTGTAGTGAGTGCTCGCGGTTGTTTTGTTGTATTGATGATGTTGAGGATCAGAATTTGAGGGGTTTGGCAGGGAAGCCGCAGTTGCCTGGAGTTGTAAAGGGTGATTGCAGTTGCTGTGAAGTATGGTAATGGTGTGGTAGATGGTATAGGAAGTTGACAGAGATGACTATGGTAATGTTGTATAGATGGTTGTACAGATGCTTGGTGATATTGATGAATGTATAGTGAAAGAAGATGATATTGAAGGGGATAATAGAAGGCAGTAGACAGTGGTAAGTGACAGTGGAAAGTGAATGGTCGATGACAGGAGTTGATGAGGGTGATGAAGTTGATATGCACAGTTTTTGTGCACTGGTGATTGTGATGTGAAGTTTTTGTTGTACCTGATGGAAGAAGCTGAAGTATGTTGCAAACGGTAGGATGTATGTATGGGTTTGATGAAGAAATTTGAAGCAGTTCGTGGGTAAAAGGTGTTCTGTGGTGATGAATGAATGGGTAGCAGTGCTCGGATAAGTGAGTTGCAGTTGTATGTTAGTGTGGTAGTGTATTGGTTTCTGCAGTGAGAGGAGGTTGTATGTGAATGGTTGGTTTGCTTGATGAAGCAATAGAAGTTTGGGCATAGGATGTTATGTATGTGAGTGGTGAACTAAAAATGGATCTGTAACGAACGCGATTTTTCGTCGCTCGAATATCGACATTAATATGTCCACTGTATCAACTGCCGAGCAATCGAATGCCGCAAAACCGAATTGTTATGGAGAAAAGAAGAGGTAGAAGAAGACAGAAGAAAAAGAAAGAAGAAACAATAGAAAAACACAGAACAATATCAGAATCTCACATTCGCAGTGGAACAACATATAATAGATAAATGAATAATCTTTAAATCAAAGAACTATATCATTTTATACATTACATCATCATCAGAGTTTACAACAACAATACAACACTGGACAGTTATATAAACTTGTCCTCATACAGAATACACAGCAGAATAAATAATATCATATACAAGTGATACGTCTCGCCATCCAGCTCGCCACTGAGCTCCACATCATCTCCTGAATCCAGAATGATCTAATAACCTGACTCTAGACTGTCCGTGTGGAAATTGGTGGGCACACAGAGTTTAGGAAGGAAACAATAAACTCCAGGTCAGTCATGGTGACTGGTGTGAGAACTAAAACAGTTATTATCTTTAAAAACAACAACAACAAAGGAATTGGAATATATTCACAATGCTTTTGGAAAATGAAACTACCATAAGACCTCCCGCCACATACACAATGCAAACGCAGAATTGGAGGAGATTTCTTCTTATGATAGTCAAACATGCTTACTATGCAAAATCATCGATATTATTATTATTAGTGCATAGTGCAGAAAACATTTTGAAAGTATAATATTAATCTTAGCCAACATAGACATTCCGAACTATGCCTACTATAGCTACCATCTAAACAGTGAGGCGCCACCATAAGTAAATGGTAGGTTCTACAACTAAAACCGTACAAGGTTCATATTGGAAGATGGATTTCCAACAAATGGTCAGGCTAAGGAACTTCCTATGCCACGTAGGAACGCCTCTGGCGGGACGCTCCGAGAGACAACCTGCTCTCTGCCAACACAAGGCCGGTTACCCCTTTCCCGGGTAGTAAACCTGAGATATGCCACCCCCGGTCCTTTTGGACCGTTATCCGAGCGCTCGGTAACCAACATCACACATAATAAATAAAGTGTGTCCACATGAGTAAGTTTCTGGGCTCCATACCATGATACTACCCTTTTCCAGAAGGAATGGTCATACCCTAGGGAAGCTACCCCTGAAACCTTGCCGCATCTTTCCTGTTACGACCATTTCCGGGTTGTGAGGTCTGACAAAGTCTCGTCCATAAAGCTACGCTTTTTCACAAAGCCACGCTTTGATCAACAAAATCAATAAATAATCATCACACAACAACACTCAGCATGCCACACTACCAAATTGGGAGTACATCACTGATAAATTTCAACTACATAACCTATGAGCTCCTACGTCTCAGAGAAGGGTGTTAAGCTAAGAGAATAAATTCTTCGCCACCAACAGAAATGTATTTGAAAGAAATCAGCTTTATATCTCAAAATGTAATGTCAGACATGTAACCATACAAGTCTGTTCCGGGTTCGAACATAACCGAAGGCACTTCCGAAGAAGCCCTTGCAATCCGGGTATTCACAATCCCGATAAAACTTCCCATCACAAAGGAGATCTCTATACCGTAGCTAACGGTGCAGAGACAATCGATAGGTCATCCTATCATTTTCACAAATACCCGGTCTTCACCACCGGTCTTCAATATGATCCATATCGTCGTATCACAAATTCGGAATGGGTTATATGACACAAAGGTCTTTTCCCAGCTAACCCGAATAGTGAGCACAATATTTAAAACATATAGATATAGGGATTTCAATTAAGTCACAACTTATTACCCAAATCCTTTCCTTTAAATATTTTAAACAAATTACCATTTACAAAAAGATTTACTTCACAAAGTTTACCCAATTTCACAAAAATTCATTCACAGATTTCCAAATCAATTTCCATTTCAATTTGAATTAACCCCTTAAATCTTTAAATTAAGATTTAATTTATAGCTTTCAAAACTATTCACAATTCAAGTCTTTTATAATATAAAAGATACACCTTTTAAAAATCTTCTTTGATTTCAAAATAAAGTTAATCATCTTCACAAAGGTTAATTTATAGTTTTTCCAAACTATTCACAATTTCATTTCAACTTGAAATGTTTCAATACAAATTGGAAATCCTTTCTTTTAAATGGAAGTTATTATTACTTGAAAACGGATAGTTTTCGTTTGGGAAAAACTGGTTACAATTACACAGGTTAAAGCCATCCAAGTACAAAACTTGAATTTTAAATTTAAATTTCCAAAACCATATTTTAAATGGTTAAAAACCCATATAAACACCTTTTATACTTAAAAAATCTTTTAAACCAAAATTCCCACTTCATTGAATTCAATTTCAAAATATTGAATTCAAACTTAAATCAAATGATTTAAATTCCAATTCTATTAAGTTATTTAAAATAACTTTTATTTTTGAAACTTATTTCAAAAGCTTTCAATTCCAATTCCAAAACCATTTTAGATTCAAAAACTCAATTTTCCAAAATTGATAAAAATCTGTGACTTAACCGATTTCCACGTGAAATCCACATTTGTGTGTGTATTGTGTAGTCCACGGGTTTAACACAATAGTGCAACAACATTCAACCATCACAGATCAAATATAACAATATAATTGAGAAGCGGTATAAATTATAATGCTTATCTTTCATTCACAGATCACAGATATATATATATATATATCACAGATAAATAGATCACAAATCACAACACAAACAGAATATATCACAAAGCATCACACATCAAAGATGTCAAACAATTCAACATCCAATATAATCCAAACATCCATAAGTAGGATTAATTTAAATTATCTGATTGATTTAAATCAGATAAATTTCTATAAATAGTTTTTTTACTAGTTATAGTAAATTAATAATCAATTAATTTCCAATTGATTTTCAATTTATTTCAAAACACAAGATCAAATTTCCAAACATTTTCAAATTATATCCCTTTTAAAATAAATTTCTTTATCTCTTCAAATCTATTTAAAAATACAAATTTTAAATAAATTCTTCAATTTATAAATAATATTTTCGAAATCCATTTATTAAGCTCTTTGTCCCAAAATTTGAAATTTAATTCTATACAGTTCAAAATTAAGACTTTATCTTTTAAAACTTCTTTTAAATTGATCCAACTATCAAAAATAAATTTTTTGATCAAATTTCAACTTATATTTCAAAAACCCAATTTTACTTATTTCTGGTATCCATCGATACCAAAAATATATTTGGCTAAATTATAGCCGTCAACAATTTCAATCACAATATAATCACACGGCGATTATAAATAAATCAACACACAACATTGAAATAAATTCAAATGTTTGAGGAATCCAGTTGGATCCCTCCAACCTGTTTCCCTGCATCCACAGATGTTAACACAATACCAATTCCACTTCAATGTGGAATATCGCGGTATATGGGATTTATAAAATACTATCCGCTATTATGCGGCGCAATAGGGTATCATCCGCTATATAATGCGGGAAATCAACTCCAAATACATATATAATACCAATTCCACTTCAATGTGGAATTATCACGGTATATGTTTTTAATAAATAACCTCCGCTTAATATACGGCGTATAGGGTCTATTTAACACAATAGATAACAATTTATCATCCAATAATCACAATCAACACTATCAACAATTTTAAATCTAACTATTTAAAATTTAAATCGAAATACAAATATTCGATTGAGTGAGAAGTTCTCACCTTGCTTTTTAAAATGTCGAGCGTTCAATTTTTACATTAAATCGAACACGTCCGATTTAACGCAAAATTTTCACTTGCCCGAAATGATTCCACATCTGCGCTGCAGCATAGATTGCGACGCTGCGATTCCGACGCCACCAGTTTCGTCGAATTCTGATAATGTATGCAATAGATATGAAATTTAGAACATTTGCGTAATAATTCTATTAATTAATTTACACTTCCTTTTATTATTACCAAACAAAAGAAATCCAGATCATCATCAGGCCGTTCATTCGAACGAGAAAATCATGACCGCAATTTCGTTTCTTCCCTCTCGTCCCGCTCCTGCTTCATACGAACCCAACTCGCCCACTTAGGGTTCGACGCCGCCACCAACCCCTTCACCTAGGAACAGATCAACCACCAACACTTCGAAGTCCAACGTCACGCGCACTCCCCACCACCATCTTGGCGAACTCGGTCCCCCCGATGCACCAGATTTCGTGCACGAATAGCATACGAACGCGGCCCCCATAATCTTCTTCTGGTCGACGAAACAAAATCTCACCCGTATGAATTGATGAAGCTCGGCGAGCTCTTGAATAATGCAGTTGGAAGTTTTCAAAATTATAGTGTGGATCTTGCGAAAAACGAGAAATAAAATGGGACGTTTTTGGCCATTGAAGCTTAAGCTAGTGGCTGGAAGAGAATTAGGGTTTCTCTCTTAAAACCATGAATATATACGTATAACTCAATTATTTTATTATTATATTCACCTTAAAACACTTTTCTCAAACGATCTCCAAAACACACGTGCTGCCAGACGTTTATAAGGTTTTACCCACGTTTCGAACACAATGGAACGTGTTTCGGGAGCTAATTTGATCGTATGTGAGAGTTACGGAAATAAACGATCAAATTTAAATCAAATCGATTTAAACCGATTTCGATGCGTTTTGGCTTGCCCCGGACAAACGGTACATCCGATTGACACGAAATTTGAAATCTTACAATAATATCACTTTACGTATCCGATGAAACTGGTTTCGTCGAAATCCAAGACTGTTTGAAAAATGGTCATTTTTTACTCGTCAATTAAATATTAAAATATTCAATTTTCACAAATTAACTTTTAATTCAATTTTAAAAGTTCTATAACATCATTATAACTCCAATATGATTTAATATAACTTTATAAATCATTTTTATACACATTTAATCCAGATTTCAATTATCTACCCAATTTCAGGTATTAAATTAATAATTTAATCGTCAAATTAAATTACTATATTCGAATTTAAATTTATTCAGCTTACAAATCTTACTTGTTAATATTTAAAATTAATTAAATATACGAATTTCGAATGACGGAAATTCTGGGTCGTTACAAACTTCCCCCCTTAAAAGAATTTCGTCCTCGAAATTGCAAAGTAAGAAAAATACCCCAAATTCATTAACTTTTTAAACAATTCGTTTCGTGAAAATTTTATATTCCCTTTTCCAAAACCTTTAACTTCAACCAAAACAATGGTTTCCATTTTCTAGTTCAATTCCTACTCTTTCATTTCAATTTGGAAATTGACTTTTCATTAACAAAAATTTTCCAAAATTTTCGAAATTTTTCTAATGCTTTAAATTTTCAGTAAAATTCGCCATCGTCTCCTTTGCGCGGTTCAATCGTAGTAGGATCACAATAGACATAAATATATATATACATCGACCCACACTGTTGGAAAAGCAGAAAAACAGTTCATATTTCCTATTTTTATTGCGTAGGCGTACCTTTTTAGCATTTTTAAGCAAAGCAGATATTTATTAAGCATTTTAGCGCAACCCAATCAACCGAACTGTCACGACCCGTCTTTCTAAGCCCAGAAAGACGCATCATGAATTAAGAAAGAAAGGGATAGAAGAAGAAAAGATAAGAAAGAAGAAACTCAACAACAACAGATACTCACAGCGGAACGAATGAAATATAATATATCACATAAGATATTACATAGTATCATATACATCAGAGTTACACAACTTATACATCACATATTAGACAGTTATAAACACCTGTCTATCATACAACTCCAATACATCAATACAATACAGACACAACACTAACACAACGGAACCATAATATATCTACACGCTGAAGCCACCTGCTCCAAATCTCCTCCAGAATTCGTCAAAGCTAACCTAAATCCCTCGACTACTCAATACAAAATTGAGTACCCAAGAGTTTAATAAAACAGAAAATAAACACTTAGGTCAGACATGGGTCTGGTGTGAGTAAACGGGTTAAAGTTGTTTAACTTTGAAAACCTTTGAAAAGAAAAAGTATCACGTAAGACTCCCCACACATAAACATGGGTAAGTTTTTACCTTACGCTAACCAAAACATTTGATAGGAAATCCAGTTATATTATAATAGGGTCTAGGGTTTTCAAGTAAAATACAGAAATAGCTGGAATGCTTGCATCACATTCCAACATAGTTGGGCACAACTAAATCGTACAACACTTATTGGAGTTTGGAATCCATACAATGGCAGGGCTACTGGGGTACCGCCCGTCACAGGATGTGGCCTAAATCACCGTACCAAGGATCACTCCCGACCCCCTGCAACACAAAGCCGGAACCATCCCTTACTGGATAGTCCCGAACAAGACAACCCCGCGGTTGTAGCTAGCAACCGCCCACACAGCCGAAATAAAAGGGACTCTAGACATGGGAAATCTTGTCCTACTTGAGCGCGACTCACTTAGCCTTGCTGCACCTCCCCTGTTTTAGCCATTCCCGGTTGATGAGGCTTGAGGCTACGATTACCTTATCAGAACACATCACTTAGAATGCTCATCGTCCACCTAACGATGTTCTGAAAGCATTCAATCCATACAAGTTCGTTCCGGGTTCGAACGAAACCGAAGGCATTATCTCGTTACACTCATTTTGGAATCACCCTCAGAGTTAACGACAATAACCCATGCACTTTAAACCTCCATCTCGATCTTCACTTTGAGATGTCATGATCTATCGTTTAACTTGGATCGATGTGGTTTTTGGATAATCAAAACTGATACCCGATCCCGGTCTCATCGAAATCCAAAGGTATTTTAAAGGCCAAGTTGTTTAAGGTTTAAACAATTCAATTCAATTCAATACTTGAATTCACACAGCATTTAACATAGATAAATATCACACATTTATCACCGATATATCCAATATCATATCACAGAATATCACAGCATATCATCCAATAGATATCAACCAATCCAGATATTCAACTCAAACAACCATCCATAAGCAAGAATTATTAATCCATGTTATCATTAATTTAATTAACTTAAATTAAATTAATTACTTAAGAATTAATTATCTAACCTTGCTTAATCAATCATTAATTAATTACAAACCTTTAATTAATTACTCATTAAATATTAATCATCCTTGATTAATTATTTATTAATTACATAAAGTAATTATCCTTTAATTAATTTCACAAATTAATTATTCTTAACCATTAACAGTAATTAACCATTTATTTACTTCATTAATTAATTAACTATAATTAATTACATTAATTAATTAAACTTTAATTAATTACCTCCATTAATTAACCTTAAATAAATCATAAACAGTGATTACCATCCTGTAATTACTTACCCTAATTAATTTACACCTTAATTAATTATATTAATCCTTTAATTAATTACACCAAATAATTAATCCTTAATTACTTTTACAAAGTAATTATACTTCAATTACTTCCCATTAAGTAATTCCCTTTAATTAATTACATCCAGTATTAATTACTTATCCTAAGTAATTTCACTTATCAATCTCATTAAATAATTATACTTAATCAACCATCAAATGATTATCTTTAATTAATTAACAAATTTATTAACTAAAATTAATCACATTCATTTCCTTAATTACAATTGGTAATTTATCCCTTAATTACCCTTTAAAATAAATTGATTAAACTTTAATTATAGATAAATAAATTCTAAATTATTAATTAATAAACCTTAATTATCAATTAATAAAACTTAATAACAAATTAATTAATCCTTAATTAATCAGTTAATCAATTCTTAATTACAATTAATTAACCCTTAATAATAGTTAATTCTTATTTAACTTTAATTATAGATTAATAACTTCTTAATTATTAATTAATAAAGCCTAATTATTAATTAATAAAACTTAATTACAAATTAAATTGTTTTAATTACAAATTAATTAATATTTAATTATAAATTAATCAACATTAATTACTTAATTAACTTTTAATCCTTTATTATTTTAATAAAATAATTAAATCAATTAATTACTTTGAATTAATTCCCTAATTAATTCTTAACCATTTTTAATTAAATTAATTAATCATATCTAATTTCCTTAATCAATTTAATTAATATCAAGATATTAAAACTTTAATTAACCCTAAGATAAAACATTATCTTAATTAATGACTTAATTATCATTAAAACATTTATCTTAATAATTAACCTTACTAAATTAATTTAATAATTAAGTTTTAAAATAATTATTAACTTGATAAATTAAAGTTAACAAAACTTCCTTTAAATACTTAAAATATTATCAAGTAATATTTTTTTTAAACTAGTTTCAAATTTGAATTTAAACTTGCTTTTACAAATACCTTTATAATTTCATTTCTAACTCAACTTTTAAATTTAACTTAAAACTTTACTTAATAAAATTTGAGTTAAACAAGTTTCAAAACCTCTTAACAAATTATTAAAGAAAACATTTATTTTATATAAAATAAATTTATATAAGAAAATCTAAACTAAATTAAAGTTTAAATTTCAAAATTTAGATTTTTAAAACCTTTTTTTAAAAAAACTACTCAACCACTTCATCGGAACAAACCCGAAATCTACTCAGGTCTAACCCGAGTTCTCATTTCATTTCAAATTTAGTTTTAGTTTTAAATTTAATTTTAAGTTTTAAAACCTGGAACCAAATCCCTCTGGAACTACTCGAGTTCCCACTCGAGTCCTTCCCTTCAAAACTCGATCTCCCCTTCGAGTCACTCACGCGAAAACTTGAGCAATGACCCGAGCTCCCTCTTCTCTTCTCCAAACGAACATGCCCAAATGTGCGTGTGCACGTGTACATCTGAACGAAGCGACTCCGACCATCGATGCCACCTCCAGCACATCACCGACGATCTCGCCGATTAACCCGAGCACCCAGTTCGTCGAATTCGATTGGAATTCAAATTCGAGCTACTCGATCAATTTTTGGAACGCAACCTCGACAACAAAATCCGCTCGCCTCGCCAACCAAGATCGCCATAGATCACGTGATTCCGTCCTTAGCTCCGCCATGACACCACACGTCGTTTCCCCCTAGTCTGATCGCCTCCGATTCAGCCTTGATGAAGAAATCACCTCGAGAAACACTACGACCAAAACAGGTTCGAAAACCCTATCTTGACGTCGTCCAGCCACCACGACGTTCGAGAAATCCATCCACCATTTTTCCCTCGATCGTCAACACTCCAGCCACCTCCAATATCAATCATAACGAACAATTCGTCGCCGATCGACGGGAATCAATGATAAAGCCAATTCTGATCAACTCGCAATTTCCCATCATACCCAACACTAATATCATGATATTTATATCGAAAATCATTATTTTCACATACGAATCAAGTTATGAACTCGAAACATGAAATTAAAATGATTGATTTTCTGACTAATGTTTGTTCATCACTGTTATTTATTATTTTTGAAATAAATATTCAATTTAAACACTTGAAATTATTTTTAAAAATTATGTTACAGTCATACAATCATTTCTTCTTCAGAGATCTTAACCTAAATTTGATTATATGAAGAGCAAATGAATTTATTAAGGTGGATTAAAGCTTGTAATATAACAGAGGTATATGTATCAACATATACAGACATGCATAGATTAATCTACCTATATATATATACATGCAGACATATTTTCATTCATACAAAACAATCATCATCACAGAAAATTTCACAAGCAACTATTGTTTATCTACTTAAACTTTTAAATAAAAAGTTTACTCACTGTTTAAAAAGGCAGAGGCTTGAAAAACTGGAAACTTGAAAACTTTGAATTGCAGAGATGATTTAAGACTTTGATTTCTTTAAAACTGGAATGCTTTGTCAAATGAACTGAAATGCTCAGTTGAACTAGATGATGATGAGATGATCCAGACTTTTGAACTTGAGTTTGTAAAGTGTTTCACAGGTTTTTGATTCTTGGTGGATTTCTTATTTGAGAAATGAATTTCAGGCTTTGGTAAATAGTTTACAGGGTTTTGAACTTGAGTTTGTTTTGATTTTCTTGTGGATTGAATAATGTTTTACAGATTTTTAGTTCGATCTGTTTTGAGAATATTTACAGGTTTGAGTTTTCTTGCTTTTGAAATGAGAAGATAGGAAAAGAAATGGATAAGAGGAGATGTATGTTTATGTAGAGTTAAATTATGATTTATTAAAATTTAAAGAAAAATAAAAAGAAAATGACACTTGTCTTCAACCTTATTTAATATGCTAACACATGTTATTTAAAGAGGTTTATAACTTAACACTTGTCCTAATTCATTTTTATATTATTTTTAAATGATTTTAAAATATTTTAAATTAAATTTCCTAAATAGATAAATACATATCTTATTTAATAAATGCTTTTCTCAATTATATATAAATGAAACCTTTAAAAGAAAATAAAATAAAAACAAATTATATTTTAAATAAAATCATATATAGTATATTTAATCCATTTTTAAATGATAATATAAAACTTTTGTATTTATTACTATTTAATAAATACTTCCCAAATTTATATAAATAAAATTCTTTTAAGGAAAAACAATATAAAACAAATCTTATTTTAAATAAAACTTATTTCATATAATTTTAAATCCAAAATATTTAAAATCATTATCTTTAAAGATTCAAATTTAAATTCAATTTAAAAATCCAATTTAAAATCAATCCAAATAAATATAGATATTAATTTTAAACAAACACATTATTAAAACAACTTAAATACATATATATATTTAAATAGACACCTTATTAACTTGAAAATAATAATTTTATTTTAAAACCCACTTATATCTATATTTATAAACATCACATTATTATTATTATTGTTTGAAAACAACAACCTTTACCAATTTTAAATAATTAATTAAGAGATTATCACATTTTAAATTCCTTGAAATTCTGGGATATCACATTCCTCCCCCCTTAAAAGAATTTTGTCCACGAAATTTAAAACAAAAGATAATCCAAAAGTTTTTATTTTATTTCAACCATCCAGGCATACATATAAGCCATACATAACCAAACAAACAATTTCATCCAAACAAACAATTCAATCAAACAAACAATTCTAGCTATCCGGACATAGATCCAAATAAGCTTCCTAAAATTATCCCGAGTTTCCGAGGTACAAATACTGGAATACTCGCTCTACTGAATCCAAAACTAGCTATACTACTAAGCTACTGAGCTCCTACTCATCTAGATCTACAATCTACCCAAGAGATCTGACCACACTTAAGACCTGATCAACTACCAAATCCTTCAGGACTGCTGGGTCCACAACCAGTGATGGATCCTACACGTATTCCCTCAAAGATACGTGAAATACATTGAATCCCAGTCTTCCAAACTGGCAATTCAAACCTCATAAGCCAAACACTTATTCCTTATAAAAACTCAGAAGAATCCAATATACCTCGGAGCTAACTTCCTAGTCTTACCCAATCTTATTGCTCCCTTTTTACCGGAGAAAATCTCAACAACAACAAAGTCTCCAACATCGAATTCCAAATTCCTCCGTTTCTTAACTACAAAACTCTTCTGACGATCCTGGGCTGCCTACATCCATTCCTAATCAGCTCAACCTTCGCTGATGCTTCTAAAAAACAAATTGGACCAAAACAACCCAGCAAAAAGATCCTCTCAAGATCTACCGAAATCAAGAATACAACTCTACTCCACCATTATCAGTAGACTACAACTTACTTCTCCTATCTGGAAAAGACAAAACAGATGCACTGCCAACCTGGACTCAAATCCAGAAAAATTTCCTATAGAAATTCTCTAATTCCAAAACACTGTAACTTCCGGTTGCTTCCACTTTAGAACAGCTGCCACCTTGCTTCCGCTACACAACTCTGATCTGGAGTAGATGAGAATGCCGTCGATGAACACGAGCACAAAATAGACAACACATCCCGGAAATATGGTTCAACAGATCCATAAAGAGAAAACTCAGAAGTTCCAGGAAATCCTGAGCTGCTTCACCAAAACTTCTCTCTTGGAGACATCCTTCTACCTGGCTGAACTACCGGTACCACTCCTGGAATCCTAGTCAATACAGAAACTCAATCTCTAATGCTGACAAACCTCTGACTTCCCTGAAGACATCCGGAAAATCTCTGATAACTCAAGGGAACACTCAACTATCGCAAGTCACTTTTGCGATCCTATCCAGTCCAATATCCAAAGATACTATTCTCTCTTAACCAATCAGAACAGCTTGTGATATTTAACCAATCCATCAAAGAAATGGATCCACTAAGCTACTACTGAATTCTACCTCTAGAAATCTGCAAAGCCAAAAGATCTTCCTAATCCAAAGCTCTTCGAGAAACTCAGACCTCAAACCAAACAGAAAAGACCCTGCTGAACTCAGCCACAACACCGAAGCAGACACACTTCCTTAAACTTGCTCTAAAGAAAACATCTTCGGAGATATCCATAGTCACTGCATCTCATCACGCAGCTACTACTTCCTACGGTTTCCAAGATACCATCACTTGCTTCTGCCTAACCCATAGATCCAAACTCTCAAAAATCCGCTCACACGAGCGCAATCAAACTTACACTTCAAAGATGAACTCCGAACCTTTAAAAGGTTTCCTTCAGAGATCAATGAAATCCTTACACCATAGCAAAGTTCACTCGAGACGGTATTAGGTCTACAGTCTCGGTAGATACACTTCCAACCTCAACACTCAGACTCCAACCATTGGTAGTCGTGTTACACACACTACTACCCTATCCACCTTTATAACTTATATTGGAAAACCCGAACAGGTAACCCAACATATATGTAGAAATATAGATATATAAAAAAATGAACGGTCACCGTAGACTAACGGAAACCGCTCATCTTAGGAAGGTATGGGCCACCCAGTCCACAACCGCAAGCTTGTACAGCTTATTGCAGTCCCCCTTGGACAGTTCGCAATACCGGGTTAGATTTACTTGGGGCAAAGGTGCGCAGGCCAGGGCTCGAACTCGGGACCTATTACCAGGTAGCGAGAACCCCTAACCACTGCGCCACTAAGGCGGACAACCAATTACAAGTACGGTCTCTCAAGATAGACACCACTCCAGAGTCTAGGTATTCACTCAACCAAGAGCTCTGATACTAACTGTCAGGACCCGTCTTTCTAAGCCCAGAAAGATGCATCATGAATTAAGAAAGAAAGGGATAGAAGAAGAAAAGATAAGAAAGAAGAAACTCAACAACAACAGATACTCACAGCGGAACAAATGAAATATAATATATCACATAAGATATTACATAGTATCATATACATCAGAGTTACACAACTTATACATCACATATTAGACAGTTATAAACACCTGTCTATTATACAACTCCAATACATCAATACAATACAGACACAACACTAACACAACAAAACCACAATATATCTACACGCTGAAGCCACCTGCTCCAAATCTCCTCCAGAATTCGTCAAAGCTAACCTGAATCCCTCGACTACTCAATACAAAATTGAGTACCCAAGAGTTTAATAAAACAAAAAATAAACACTTGGATCAGACATGGGTCTGGTGTGAGTAAATGGGTTAAAGTTGTTTAACTTTGAAAACCTTTGAAAAGAAAAAGTATCACGTAAGACTCCCCACACATAAACATGAGTAAGTTTTTACCTTACGCTAACCAAAACATTTGATAGGAAATCCAGTTATATTATAATAGGGTCTAGGGTTTTCAAGTAAAATACAGAAATAGCTGGAATGCTTGCATCTCACATTCCAACATAGTTGGGCACAACTAAATCGTACAACGCTTATTGGAGTTTGGAATCCATACAATGGCAGGGCTACTGGGGTACCGCCCGTCACAGTACGTGGCCTAGATCACCGTACCGAGGATCACTCCCGACCCCCTGCAACACAAAGCCGAAACCATCCCTTACTGGATAGTCCCGAACAAGACAACCCCGCGGTTGTAGCTAGCAACCGCCCACACAGCCGAAATAAAAGGGACTCTAGACATGGGAAATCTTGTCCTACTTGAGCGCGACTCACTTAGCCTTGCTGCACCTCCTCTGTTTTAGCCATTCCCGGTTGATGAGGCTTGAGGCTACGATTACCTTATCAGAACACATCACTTAGAATGCTCATCGTCCACCTAACGATGTTCTGAAAGCATTCAATCCATACAAGTTCGTTCCGGGTTCGAATGAAACCGAAGGCATTATCTCGTTACACTCATTTTGGAATCACCCTCAGAGTTAACGACAATAACCCTTGCACTTTAAACCTCCATCTCGATCTTCACTTTGAGATGTCACGACCTATCGTTTAACTTGGATCGATGTGGTTTTCGGATAATCAAAACTGATACCCGATCCCGGTCTCATCGAAATCCAAACGTATTTTAAAAGCCAAGTTGTTTAAGGTTTAAACAATTCAATTCAATTCAATACTTGAATCCACACAACATTTAACATAGATAAATATCACACATTTATCACCGATATATCCAATATCATATCACAGAATATCACAGCATATCATCCAATAGATATCAACCAATCCAGATATTCAACTCAAACAACCATCCATAAGCAAGAATTATTAATCCATGTTATCATTAATTTAATTAACTTAAATTAAATTAATTACTTAAGAATTAATTATCTAACCTTGCTTAATCAATCATTAATTTATTACAAACCTTTAATTAATTAATTACTCATTAAATATTAATCATCCTTGATTAATTATTTATTAATTACATAAAGTAATTATCCTTTAATTAATTTCACAAATTAATTATTCTTAACCATTAATAGTAATTAACCATTTATTTACTTCATTAATTAATTAACTATAATTAATTACATTAATCCTTAATTAATTATATTAATTAATTAAACTTTAATTAATTACCTCCATTAATTAACCTTAAATAAATCATAAACAGTGATTACCATCCTGTAATTACTTACCATAATTAATTAACTCCTTAATTTATTATATTAATCCTTTAATTAATTACACCAAATAATTAATCCTTAATTACTTTTACAAAGTAATTATACTTCAATTACTTCCCATTAAGTAATTCCTTTTAATTAATTACATCCAGTATTAATTACTTATCCTAAGTAATTTCACTTATCAATCTCATTAAGTAATTATACTTAATCAACCATCAAATGATTATCTTTAATTAAATAATAAATTTATTAACTAAAATTAATCACATTCATTTCCTTAATTACAATTGGTAATTTATCCCTTAATTACCCTTTAAAATAAATTAATTAAACTTTAATTATAGATAAATAAATTCTAAATTATTAATTAATAAACCTTAATTATCAATTAATAAAACTTAATAACAAATTAATTAATCCTTACTTAATCAGTTAATCAATTCTTAATTACAATTAATTAACCCTTAATAAGAGTTAATTAATTCTTATTTAACTTTAATTATAGATTAATAACTTCTTAATTATTAATTAATAAAGCCTAATTATTAATTAATAAAACTTAATTACAAATTAAATTGTTTTTAATTACAAATTAATTAATCTTTAATTATAAATTAATCAACCTTAATTACTTAATTAACTTTTAATCCTTTATTATTTTAATAAATTAATTAAATCAATTAATTACTGTGAATTAATTCCCTAATTAATTCTTAATCATTTTTAATTAAATTAATTAATCATATCTAATTTCCTTAATCAATTTAATTAATATCAAGATATTAAAACTTTAATTAACCTTAAGATAAAACATTATCTTAATTAATGACTTAATTATCATTAAAACATTTATCTTACTAATTAACCTTACTAAATTAATTTAATAATTAAGTTTTAAAATAATTATTAACTTGATAAATTAAAGTTAACAAAACTTCCTTTAAATACTTAAAATATTATCAAGTAATATTTTTTTTAAACTAGTTTCAAATTTGAATTTAAACTTGCTTTTACAAATACCTTTATAATTTCATTTCTAACTCAACTTTTAAATTTAACTTAAAACTTTACTTAATAAAATTTGAGTTAAACAAGTTCCAAAACCTCTTAACAAATTATTAAAAAAAACATTTATTTTATATAAAGTAAATTTATATAAGAAAATCTAAACTAAATTAAAGTTTAAATTTCAAAATTTAGATTTTTAAAACCTTTTTTTAAAAAACTACTCAACCACTTCATCGGAACAAACCCGAAATCTACTCAAGTCTAACCTGAGTTCTCATTTCATTTCAAATTTAGTTTTAGTTTTAAATTTAAATTTAAGTTTTAAAACCTGGAACCAAATCCCTCTGGAACTACTCGAGTTCCCACTCGAGTCCTTCCCTTCAAAACTCGATCTCCCCTTCGAGTCACTCACGCGAAAACTTGAGCAATGACCCGAGCTCCCTCTTCTCTTCTCCAAACGAACATGCCCAAACATGCGCGTGCACGTGTACATCTGAACGAAGCGACTCCGACCATCGATGCCACCTCCAGCACATCGCCGATTAACCCGAGCACCCAGTTCGTCAAATTCGACTAGAATTCAAATTCGAGCTACTCGATCAATTTTTGGAACCCAACCTCGACAACAAAATCCGCTCGCCTCGCCACCCAAGATCGCCATAGATCATGCAATTTCGTCCTTAGCTCCGCCATGACACCACACATCGTTTCCCCCTAGTCCAATCGCCTCCGATTCAGCCTTGATGAAGAAATCACCTCGAGAAACACTACGACCAAAACAGGTTCGAAAACCCTATCTTGACGTCGTCCAGCCACCACGACGTTCGAGAAATCCATCCACCATTTTTCCCTCGATCCTCAACACTCCAGCCACCTCCAATATCAATCATAACGAACAATTTGTCGCCGATCGATGGGAATCAATAATAAAGCCAATTCTGATCAACTCGCAATTTCCCATCATACCCAACACTAAAAATCATGATATTTATATCAAAAATCATTATTTTCACATACGAATCAAGTTATGAACTCGAAACATGAAATTAAAATGATTGATTTTCTGACTAATGTTTGTTCATCACTGTTATTTATTATTTTTGAAATAAATATTCAATTTAAACACTTGAAATTATTTTTAAAAATTATGTTACAGTCATACAATCATTTCTTCTTCAGAGATCTTAACCTAAATTTGATTATATGAAGAGCAAATGAATTTATTAAGGTGGATTAAAGATTGTAATATAACAGAGGTATATGTATCAACATATTCAGACATGCATAGATTAATCTACCTATATATATATATACATGCAGACATATTTTCATTCATACAAAACAATCATCATCACAGAAAATTTCACAAGCAACTATTGTTTATCTACTTAAACTTTTAAATAAAAAGTTTACTCACTGTTTAAAAAGGCAGAGGCTTGAAAAACTGGAAACTTGAAAACTTTGAATTGCAGAGATGATTTAAGACTTTGATTTCTTTAAAACTGGAATGCTTTGTCAAATGAATTGAAATTCTCAGTTGAACTGGATGATGATGAGATGATCCAGACTTTTGAACTTGAGTTTGTAAAGTGTTTCACAGGTTTTTGATTCTTGGTGGATTTCTGGTTTGAGAAATGAATTTCAGGCTTTGGTAAATAGTTTACAGGGTTTTGAACTTGAGTTTGTTTTGATTTTCTTGTGGATTGAATAATGTTTTACAGATTTTTAGTTCGATCTGTTTTGAGAATATTTACAGGTTTGAGTTTTCTTGCTTTTGAAATGAAAAGACAGGAAAAGAAATGGAAAAGAGGAGATGTATGTTTATATAGAGTTAAATTATGATTTATTAAAATTTAAAGAAAAATAAAAAGAAAATGACACTTGTCTTCAACCTTATTTAATATGCTAACACATGTTATTTAAAGAGGTTTATAACTTAACACTTGTCCTAATTCATTTTTATATTATTTTTAAATTAAAAGCTTTTAAATTAAATTTCCTAAATAGATAAATACATATCTTATTTAATAAACACTTTTCTCAATTATATATAAATGAAACCTTTAAAAGAAAATAAAATAAAAACCAATTATATTTTAAATAAAATCATATATAGTATATTTAATCCATTTTTAAATGATAATATAAAACTTTTGTATTTATTACTATTTAATAAATACTTCCTAAATTTATATAAATAAAATTCTTTTAAGGAAAAACAATATAAAACAAATCTTATTTTAAATAAAACTTATTTCATATAATTTTAAATCCAAAATATTTAAAATCATTATCTTTAAAGATTCAAATTTAAATTCAATTTAAAATCCAATTTAAAATCAGTCCAAATAAATATAGATATTAATTTTAAACAAACACATTATTAAAACAACTTAAATACATATATATATATTTAAATAGACACCTTATTAACTTGAAAATAATAATTTTATTTTAAAACCCAATTATATCTATATTTATAAACATCACATTATTATTATTATTTGAAAACAACAACCTTTACCAATTTTAAATAATTAATTAAGAGATTATCACATTTTAAATTCCTTGAAATTTTAGGATATCACACGAACGGCAGCCACGGCACCTGTACTTACTCAATTTAAACATGTAAGTGACACATATAAGAAATTATTAACAATTTACTCTTTTAAATAACTACAACATACGCATATTAAAAGAAATGCATACTAAACAAGGTTTATAAGCAACTTGTATAATTTCGACATCACTTGTAATTGTTTACAACCAATTTATATACAATGACATCCAATTATTCATTTTCAATTAGTTTATATTCACTAATTTAAATTCAAGTTGGTTCACTTTTAATTTGGATTCAATTACATAGCTTCCAATTTCACTAATTAAATTTCATTAATACTTAATGAATTATACTATATACAATCAACCAACAATCATATAACAATCAATGTATATTCAACACAACCAAATTTATTCACTTTGCTTTACTTTACATTCAATTTGGTTCAACACATTAAAATTTCCAAGTGGTTTAATATTAAATTGACTTTCATTCAAATTCCAATTCATTAGCTTTAATGAATTAACACTTATATCCATTATTCTATATCAATTTATTCACATTAGATTGATTCACATTCAATCCATTTATTGATTCAATTGCTAATTCATTTTTTTCTCCAAATAAAGTTGAATTTCATTACATAACTCAAGTTCACCTCCATTTAATAAATTCACTTTATGAATTTTACTTCGATACCAAAATCAACTTCATTCAACATTACTCAAGTTATATTCCATTTCAATATCATTTGTTTAACTTCACTTAAATTTCCACTTATAAATCCAATTCAGATCTGATCAAATTTATTTAACTTTACCAAAGCCAAAATCTTTATTTCATATTATAAGTTCAAAACTCATTTCACTTATATTCATCAATTTCAATTTGGATTTAAATTTAAATTTTGTTTATCACAACAAAACTTCAATTTCCAATTTACTATGGTAGCAAATCCATCACACAGAAACTCGAAAATGATAATGATGATGCTGCAGTCATCATCACCCTTATCATTTCCCAGCAACAATAGTGAATTCAGTGCTTAAATTCTTTCAAAATTTCCTTTTTATTTATAAATCACATTTATAAATCTCTTTCTCATAAAATTTCATTATTTAACTTTACTTATGCAAGATTATTTCACAATTGGCAATCATTTTAATTATAATTCTATACTTATACAATTGTTGCTTTTATATAATTTATTCAAACCACTTTCATTAATTTAGATATATTCACATGTTCAACAATCAAACCATTCAATTTATATACAGTTTAATAATTTCTGGAAAATTACTTCTTTTACGTGCAAAATATAATCAAGGTAAAAATTTTCCATTTACCCAATTTAAATGATACCATGTCGACTTGCCTCGTTTAAGTGTTTAGAAACCCCTATCGATAATATGGCGTCCCACATACTGACCAAAATTCATAAACAGCTCAACGGATAGGAAAACACAATATAAAACATTTTTATATTCACTAACAAATACGCACTCGTATCTATTATTACACTCACACTCATTCTAGAGTACTACTGACTCTATCTCTAATGAGTAATTTCCAAACAGAGCCAAGGTTATCGCTTAACCATATGCTCTGATACCAAATGTAACGAACGCGATTTTTCGTCGCTCAAAAATCGACATTAATACATCCACTGTATCAACTGCCGAGCAATCGAATACCGGAAAACCGAATTGTTATGGAGAAAATAAAAGGTAGAAGAAGACAGAAGAAACAACAGGAAAACACAGAACAATACCAGAATCTCACATTCCCAGCGGAACAACATATAATAGATAAATGAATAATCTTTAAATCAAAGAACTATATCATTTTATACATTACATCATCATCAGAGTTTACAACAACAATACAACACTGGACAGTTATATAAACTTGTCCTCATACAGAATAAACAACGGAATAAATAATATCATATACAAGTGATACGTCTCGCCATCCAGCTCGCCACTGAGCTGCACAGCATCTCCTAAATCCAGAATGATCTGATAACCTGACTCTAGACTGCCCGTGTGGAAATTGGTGGGCACCCAGAGTTTAGGAAGGAAACAATAAACTCCAGGTCAGTCATGGTGACTGGTGTGAGAACTAAAACAGTTATTATCTTTAAAAACAACAACAACAAAGGAATTGGAATATATTCACAATGCTTTTGGAAAATGAAACTACCATAAGAACTCCCGCCACACACACAATGCAAACACAGAATTGGAGGAGATTTCTTCTTATGATAGTCAAACATGCTTACTACGCAAAATCATCGATATTATTATTATTAGTGCATAGTGCAGAAAACATTTCGAAAGTATAATATTAATCTTAGCCAATATAGACATTCCGAACTATGCCTACTATAGCTACCATCTAAACAGTGGGGCACCACCATAAGAAAATGGCAGGTTCTACAAATAAAACCGTACAAGGTTCGTATTGGAAGATGGATTTCCAAAAAATGGCCAGGCTAAGAAACTTCCTATGCCACGTAGGAATGTCTCTGGCGGGACGCTCCGAGAGACAACCTGCTCTCTGCCAATACAAGGCCGGTTACCCCCTTCCCGGGTAGTAAACCTGAGATATGCCACCCCCGGTCCTTTGGGACCTTTATCCGAGCGCTCGGTAACCAACATCACATATAATAAATAAAGTGTGTCCACATGAGTAAGTATCTGGGCTCCATACCATGATACTACCCTTTTCCAAAAGGAATGGTCATACCCTAGGGAAGCTACCCCTGAAACCTTGCCGCATCTTTCCTGTTTCGACCATTTCCGGGTTGTGAGGTCTGACGAAGTCTCGTCCACAAAGCTATGCTTTTTCACAAAGCCACACTTTGATCAACAAATGATCAATAAATAATCATCACACAACAACACTCAGCATGCCACACTACCAAATTGGGAGTATATCACTGATAAATTTCAACTACATAACCTCTGAGCTCGTACGTCTCAGAGAAGGGTGTTAAGCTAAGAGAATAAATTCTCCGCCACCAACAGAAATGTATTTGAAAGAAATCAGCTTTATATCTCAAAATGTAATGTCAGACATGTAACCATAGAAGTCTGTTCCTGGTTCGAACAGAACCGAAGGCACTTCCGAAGAAGCCCTTGCAATCAGGGTATTCATAATCCCGATAAAACTTCCCATCACAAATGAGATATCTATACCGTAGCTAACGGTGCAGAGACAATCGATAGGTCATCCTATCATTTTCACAAATACCCGGTCTTCACCACCGGTCTTCAATACGATCCATATCGTCGTATCACAAATTCAGAATGGGTTATATGACACAAAGGTCTTTTACTGGCTAACCCGAATAGTGAGCACAATATTTAAAACATATGGATATAGGGATTTCAATTAAGTCACAACTTATTACCCAAATCCTTTCCTTTAAATGGTATAAACAAATTACCATTTACAAAAAGATTTACTTCACAAAGTTTACCCAATTTCACAAAGATTCATTCACAGATTTCCAAATCAATTTCCATTTCAATTTGAATTAACCCCTTAAATCTTTAAATTAAGATTTAATTTATAGCTTTCAAAACTATTCATAATTCAAGTCTTTTATAATATAAAAGATACACCTTTTAAAAATCTTCTTTGATTTCAAAATAAAGTTAATCATCTTCACAAAGGTTAATTTATAGTTTTTCCAAACTATTCACAATTTCATTTCAACTTGAAATGTTTCAATACAAATTGGAAATCCTTTCTTTTAAATGGAAATTATTATTACTTGAAAACGGATAGTTTTCGTTTGGGAAAAACTGGTTACAATTACACAGGTTAAAGCCATCCAAGTATAAAACTTGAATTTTAAATTTAAATTTCCAAAACCATATTTTAAATGGTTAAAAACCCATATAAACACCTTTTATACTTATAAAATCTTTTAAACCAAAATTCCCACTTCATTGAAGTCAATTTCAAAATATTGAATTCAAACTTAAATCAAATGATTTAAATTCCAATTCTATTAAGTTATTTAAAATAACTTTTATTTTTGAAACTTATTTCAAAAGCTTTCAATTCCAATTCCAAAACCATTTTAGATTCAAAAACTCAATTTTCCAAAATTGATAAAAATCTGTGACTTAACCGATTTCCACATGAAATCCATATTTGTGTGTGTATTGTGTAGTCCACGGGTTTAACACAATAGTGCAACAACATTCAACCATCACAGATCAAATATAACAATATAATTGAGAAGCGGTATAAATTATAACGCTTATCTTTTATTCACAGATCACAGATATATATATATATATATATATCACATATAAATAGATCACAAATCACAACACAAATAGGATATATCACAAAGCATCACACATTAAAGATGTCAAACAATTCAACATCCAATATAATCCAAACATCCATAAGTAGGATTAATTTAAATTATCTGATTGATTTAAATCAGATAAATTTCTATAAATAATTTTTTTTACTAGTTATAGTAAATTAATAATCAATTAATTTCCAATCGATTTTCAATTTATTTCAAAACACAAGATCAAATTTCCAAACATTTTCAAATTATATCCCTTTTAAAATAAATTTCTTTATCTCTTCAAATCTATTTAAAAATACAAATTTTAAATAAATTCTTCAATTTATAAATAATATTTTCGAAATCCATTTATTAAGCTCTTTGTCCCAAAATTTGAAATTTAATTCTATACAGTTCAAAATTAAGACTTTATCTTTTAAAACTTCTTTTAAATTGATCCAACTATCAAAAATAAATTTTTTGATCAAATTTCAACTTATATTTCAAAAACCCAATTTTACTTATTTCTGGTATCCATCGATACCAAAAATATATTTGGCTAAATTATAGCCGTCAACAATTTCAATCACAATATAATCACACGGCGATTATAAATAAATCAACACACAACATTGAAATAAATTCAAATGTTTGAGGAATCCAGTTGGATCCCTCCAACTTGTTTCCCTGCATCCACAGATGTTAACACAATACCAATTCCACTTCAATGTGGAATATCGCGGTATATGGGATTTATAAAATACTATCCGCTATTATGCGGCGCAATAGGGTATCATCCGCTATATAATGCGGGAAATCAACTCCAAATACATATATAATACCAATTCCACTTCAATGTGGAATTATCACGGTATATGTTTTTAATAAATAACCTCCGCTTAATATACGGCGTATAGGGTCTATTTAACACAATAGATAACAATTTATCATCCAATAATCACAATCAACACTATCAACAATTTTAAATCTAACTATTTAAAATTTAAATCGAAATACAAATATTCGATTGAGTGAGAAGTTCTCACCTTGCTTTTTAAAATGTCGAGCGTTCAATTTTTACATTAAATCGAACACGTCCGATTTAACGCAAAATTTTCACTTGCCCGAAATGATTCCACATCTGCGCTGCAGCATAGATTGCGACGCTGCGATTCCGACGCCACCAGTTTCGTCGAATTCTGATAATGTATGCAATAGATATGAAATTTAGAACATTTGCGTAATAATTCTATTAATTAATTTACACTTCCTTTTATTATTACCAAACAAAAGAAATCCAGATCATCATCAGGCCGTTCATTCGAACGAGAAAATCATGACCGCAATTTCGTTTCTTCCCTCTCGTCCCGCTCCTGCTTCATACGAACCCAACTCGCCCACTTAGGGTTCGACGCCGCCACCAACCCCTTCACCTAGGAACAGATCAACCACCAACACTTCGAAGTCCAACGTCACGCGCACTCCCCACCACCATCTTGGCGAACTCGGTCCCCCCGATGCACCAGATTTCGTGCACGAATAGCATACGAACGCGGCCCCCATAATCTACTTCTGGTCGACGAAACAAAATCTCACCCGTATGAATTGATGAAGCTCGGCGAGCTCTTGAATAATGCAGTTGGAAGTTTTCAAAATTATAGTGTGGATCTTGCGAAAAACGAGAAATAAAATGGGACGTTTCTGGCCATTGAAGCTTAAGCTAGTGGCTGGAAGAGAATTAGGGTTTCTCTCTTAAAACCATGAATATATACGTATAACTCAATTATTTTATTATTATATTCACCTTAAAACACTTTTCTCAAACGATCTCCAAAACACACGTGCTGCCAGACGTTTATAAGGTTTTACCCGCGTTTCGAACACAATGGAACGTGTTTCGGGAGCTAATTTGATCGTATGTGAGAGTTACGGAAATAAACGATCAAATTTAAATCAAATCGATTTAAACCGATTTCGATGCGTTTTGGCTTGCCCCGGACAAACGGTACATCCGATTGACACGAAATTTGAAATCTTACAATAATATCACTTTACGTATCCGATGAAACTGGTTTCGTCGAAATCCAAGACTGTTTGAAAAATGGTCATTTTTTACTCGTCAATTAAATATTAAAATATTCAATTTTCACAAATTAACTTTTAATTCAATTTTAAAAGTTCTATAACATCATTATAACTCCAATATGATTTAATATAACTTTATAAATCATTTTTATACACATTTAATCTAGATTTCAATTATCTACCCAATTTCAGGTATTAAATTAATAATTTAATCGTCAAATTAAATTACTATATTCGAATTTAAATTTATTCAGCTTACAAATCTTACTTGTTAATATTTAAAATTAATTAAATATACGAATTTCGAATGACGGAAATTCTGGGTCGTTACAAACTTCCCCCCTTAAAAGAATTTCGTCCTCGAAATTGCAAAGTAAGAAAAATACCCCAAATTCATTAACTTTTTAAACAATTCGTTTCGTGAAAATTTTATATTCCCTTTTCCAAAACCTTTAACTTCAACCAAAACAATGGTTTCCATTTTCTAGTTCAATTCCTACTCTTTCATTTCAATTTGGAAATTGACTTTTCATTAACAAAAATTTTCCAAAATTTTCGAAAATTTTCTAATGCTTTAAATTTTCAGTAAAATTCGCCATCGTCTCCTTTGCGCGGTTCAATCGTAGTAGGATCACAATAGACATAAATATATATATACATCGACCCACACGGTTGGAAAAGCAGAAAAACAGTTCATATTTCCTATTTTTATTGCGTAGGCGTACCTTTTTAGCATTTTTAAGCAAAGCAGATATTTATTAAGCATTTTAGCGCAACCCAATCAACCGAACGGCAGCCACGGCACTTGTACTTAATCAATTTAAACATGTAAGTGACACATATAAGAAATTATTAACAATTTACTCTTTTAAATAACTACAACATATACATATTAAAAGAAATGCATACTAAACAAGGTTTATAAGCAACTTATATAATTTCGACATCACTTGTAATTGTTTACAACCAATTTATATACAATGACATCCAATTATTCATTTTCAATTAGTTTATATTCACTAATTTAAATTCAAGTTGGTTCACTTTTAATTTGGATTCAATTACATAGCTTCCAATTTCACTAATTCAATTTCATTGATACTTAATGAATTATACTATATACAATCAACCAACAATCATATAACAATCAATGTATATTCAACACAACCAAATTTATCCACTTTGCTTTACTTTACATTCAATTTGGTTCAACACATTAAATTTTCCAATTGGTTTAATATTAAATTGATTTTCATTCAATTCATTCAAATTCCAATTCATTAGCTTTAATGAATTAACACTTACATCCATTATTCTATATAAATTTATTCACATTAGATTGATTCACATTCAATCCATTTATTGATTCAATTGCTAATTCATTTTTTTCTCCAAATAAAGTTGAATTTCATTACATAACTCAAGTTCACCTCCATTTAATAAATTCACTTTATGAATTTTACTTCGATACCAAAATCAACTTCATTCAACATTACTCAAGTTATATTCCATTTCAATATCATTTGTTTGACTTCACTTAAATTTCCACTTATAAATCCAATTCAGATCTGATTAAATTTATTTAACTTTACCAAAGCCAAAATCTTTATTTCATATTATAAGTTCAAAACTCATTTCACTTATATTCATCAATTTCAATTTGGATTTTAATTTAAATTTTGTTTATCACAACAAACTTCAATTTCCAATTTACTATGGTAGCAAATCCATCACACAAAAACTCGAAAATGATAATGATGATGCTGCAGTCATCACCCTTATTATTTCCTAGCAACAGTAGTGAATTCAGTGCTTAAATTCTTTCAAAATTTCCTTTTTATTTATAAATCACATTTATAAATCTCTTTCTCATAAAATTTCATTATTTAACTTTACTTATGCAAGATTATTTCACAATTGCTAATCATTTTAATTATAATTCTATACTTATACAATTTTTGCTTTTATATAATTTATTCAAACCACTTTCATTAATTTAGATATATTCACATGTTCAATAATCAAACCATTCAATTTATATACACTTTAATAATTTCTGGAAAATTACTTCTTTTACATGCAAAATATAATCAAGGTAAAATTTTTCCATTTACCCAATTTAAATGATACCATGTCGACTTGCCTTGTTTAAGTGTTTAGAAACCCCTATCGATAATATGGCGTCCCACATACCGACCAAAATTCATAAACAGCTCAACGGATAAGCAAACACAATATAAAACATTTTTATATTCACTAACAAATACGCACTCGTATCTATTATTACACTCACACTCATTCTAGAGTACTACTGACTCTATCTCTAATGAGTAATTCCCAAACAGAGCCAAGGTTATCGCTTAACCATATGCTCTGATACCAAATGTAACGAACGCGATTTTTCGTCGCTCGAAAATCGACATTAATACGTCCACTATATCAACTGCCGAGCAATCGAATACCGGAAAACCGAATTGTTATGAAGAAAGTAAGAGGTAGAAGAAGACAGAAGAAAAAGAAAGAAGAAACAACAGCAAAATACAGAACAATATCAGAATCCCACATTCCCAGCGGAACAACATATAATAGATAAATGAATAATCTTTAGATCAAAGAACTATATCATTTTATACATTACATCATCATCAGAGTTTACAATAACAATACAACACTGGACAGTTATATAAACTTGTCCTCATACAGAATAAACAGCGGAATAAATAATATCATATACAAGTGATACGTCTCGCCATCTAGTTCGCCACTGAGCTGCACAGCATCTCCCGAATCAAGAATGATCTGATAACCTGACTCTAGACTGCCCGTGTGGAAATTGGTAGGCACCCAGAGTTTAGGAAGGAAACAATAAACTCCAGGTCAGTCATGGTGACTGGTGTGAGAACTAAAATAGTTATTATTTTTAAATACAACGACAACAAAGGAAGTGGAAAATATTCGCAATGCTTTTGGAAAATGAAACTACCATAATACCTCCCGCCACACACACAATGCAAACGCAGAATTGGAGGAGATTTCGTCTTATGATAGTCAAACATGCTTACTACGCAAAATCATCGATATTATTATTATTAGTGCATAGTGCAGAAAACATTTCGAAAGTATAATATTAATCTTAGCCAACATAGACATTCCGAACTATGCCTACTATAGCTACTATCTAAGCAGTGGGGCGCCACCATAAGTAAATGGCAGGTTCTACAGCTAAAACCGTACAAGGTTCGTATTGGAAGATGGATTTCCAACAAATGGTCAGGCTAAGGAACTTCCTATGCCATGTAGGAACACCTCTGGTGGGACGCTCCGAGAGACAACCTGCTCTCTACCAATACATGGCCGGTTACCCACTTCCCGGGTAGTAAACCTGAGATATGCCACCCCCGATCCTTTGGGACCTTTATCCGAGCGCTCGGTAACCAACATCACACATAATAAATAAAGTGTGTCCACATGAGTAAGTATCCGGGCTCCATACCATGATACTACCCTTTTCCAGAAGGAATGGTCATACCCTAGGGAAGCTACCCCTGAAACCTTGCCGCATCTTTCCTGTTTCGACCATTTCCAGGTTGTGAGGTCTGACGAAGTCTTGTCCACAAAGCTACGCTTTTTCACAAAGCCACGCTTTGATCAACAAATGATCAATAAATAATCATCACACAGCAACACTCAGCATGCCACACTACCAAATTGGGAGTATATCACTGATAAATTTCAACTACATAACCTCTGAGCTCGTACGTCTCAGAGAAGGGTGTTAAGCTAAGAGAATAAATTCTCCGCCACCAACAGAAATGTATTTGAAAGAAATCAGCTTTATATCTCAAAATGTAATGTCAGACATGTAACCATACAAGTTTGTTCCGGGTTCGAACAGAACCGAAGGCACTTCCGAAGAAGCACTTGCAATCCGGGTATTCACAATCCCGATAAAACTTCCCATCACAAAGGAGATCTCTATACCGTAGCTAACGGTGCAGAGACAATCGATAGGTCATCCTATCGTTTTCACAAATACCCGGTCTTCACCACCGGTCTTCAATACGATCCATATCGTCGTATCACAAATTCGGAATGGGTTATATGACACAAAGGTCTTTTCTCGGCTAACCCGAATAGTGAGCACAATATTTAAAACATATGGATATAGGGATTTCAATTAAGTCACAACTTATTACCCAAATCCTTTCCTTTAAATGGTATAAACAAATTACCATTTACAAAAAGATTTACTTCACAAAGTTTACCTAATTTCACAAAGATTCATTCACAGATTTCCAAATCAATTTCCATTTCAATTTGAATTAACTCCTTAAATCTTTAAATTAAGATTTAATTTATAGCTTTCAAAACTATTCACAATTCAAGTCTTTTATAATATAAAAGATACACCTTTTAAAAATCTTCTTTGATTTCAAAATAAAGTTAATCATCTTCACAAAGGTTAATTTATAGTTTTTCCAAACTATTCACAATTTCATTTCAACTTGAAATGTTTCAATACAAATTGGAAATCCTTTCTTTTAAATGGAAGTTATTATTACTTGAAAACGGATAGTTTTCGTTTGGGAAAAACTAGTTACAATTACACAGGTTAAAGCCATCCAAGTATAAAACTTGAATTTTAAATTTAAATTTCCAAAACCATATTTTAAATGGTTAAAAACCCATATAAACACCTTTTATACTTATAAAATCTTTTAAACCAAAATTCCCACTTCATTGAATTCAATTTCAAAATATTGAATTCAAACTTAAATCAAATGATTTAAATTCCAATTCTATTAAGTTATTTATAATAACTTTTATTTTTGAAACTTATTTCAAAAACTTTCAATTCCTATTCCAAAACCATTTTAGATTTAAAAACTCAATTTTCCAAAATTGATAAAAATCCGTGACTTAACCGATTTCCACGTGAAATCCACATTTGTGTGTGTATTGTGTAGTCCACGGGTTTAAGACAATAGTGCAACAACATTCAACCATCACAGATCAAATATAACAATATAATTGAGAAGCGATATAAATTATAACGCCTATCTTTCATTCACAAATCACAGATATATATATATATATATCACAGATAAATAGATCACAAATCACAACACAAACAGGATATATCACAAAGCATCACACATCAAAGATGTCAAACAATTCAACATCCAATATAATCCAAACATCCATAAGTAGGATTAAATTATCTGATTGATTTAAATCAGATAAATTTCTATAAATATTTTTTTTACTAGTTATAGTAAATTAATAATCAATTAATTTCCTATTGATTTTCAATTTATTTCAAAACACAAGATCAAATTTCCAAACATTTTCAAATTATATCCCTTTTAAAATAAATTTCTTTATCTCTTCAAATCTATTTAAAAATACAAATTTTAAATAAATTCTTCAATTTATAAATAATATTTTCAAAATCCATTTATTAAGCTCTTTTTCCCAAAATTTGAAATTTAATTCAATACAGTTCAAAATTAAGACTTTATCTTTTAAAACTTCTTTTAAATTGATCCAATTATCAAAAATAATTTTTTCGATCAAATTTCAACTTATATTTCAAAAATCCAATTTTACTTATTTCTGGTATCCATCGATACCAAAAATATATTTGGCTAAATTATAACCGTCAACAATTTTAATCACAATATAATCACACGACGATTATAAATAAATCAACACACAACATTGAAATAAATTCAAATGTTTAAGGAATCCAGTTGGATCCCTCCAACCTGTTTCCCTGCATCCACAGATGTTAGCACAATACCAATTCCACTTCAATGTGGAATATCACGGTATATGGGATTTATAAAATACTATCTGCTATTATGCGGCGCAATAGGGTCTCATCCGCTATATAATGCGGGAAATCAACTCTAAATACATATATAATACCAATTCCACTTCAATGTGGAATTATCGCGGTATATGTTTTTAATAAATAACCTCCGCTTAATATACGGCATATAGGGTCTATTTAACACAATAGATAACAATTTATCATCCAATCATCACAATCAACACTATCAACAATTTTAAATCTAACTATTTAAAATTTAAATCGAAATACAAATATTCGATTGAGTGAGAAGTTCTCACCTTGCTTTTTAAAATGTCGAGCGTTCAATTTTTACATTAAATCGAACACGTTCGATTTAACGCAAAATTTTCACTTGACCGAAATGATTCCACGTCTGCGTTGCAGTGTAGATTGCGATGCTGCGATTCCGACGCCACCAGTTTCGTCGAATTCTGATAATGTATGCAATAGATATGAAATTTAGAACATTTGCGTAATAATTCTATTAATTAATTTACACTTCCTTTTATTATTACCAAACAAAAGAAATCCAGATCGTCATCAGGCCATTCATTCGAACGAGAAAATCATGACCGCAATTTCGTTTCTTCCCTCTCGTCCCGCTCCTGCTTCATACGAACCCAACTCGCCCACTTAGGGTTCGACACCGCCACCAACCCCTTCACCTAGGAACAGATCAACCACCAACACTTCGAAGCCCAACGTCACGCGCACTCCCCACCACCATCTCGACAAACTCGGTCCCCCCGATGCACCAGATTTCATGCACGAATAGCATACGAACGCGGCCCCCATAATCTTCTTCTGGTCGACGAAACAAAATATCACCCGTATGAATTGATGAAGCTCGGCGAGCTCTTGAATAATGCAGTTGGAAGTTTTCAAAATTATAGTGTGGATCTTGCAAAAAACGAGAAATAAAATGGGACGTTTCTGGCCATTGAAGCTTAAGCTGGCGGCTGGAATAGAATTAGGGTTTCTCTCTGAAAAACGTTAATATATAAGTATAACTCAATTATTTTATTATTATATTCACCTTAAAACAATTTTCTCAAACGATCTCCAAAACACACGTGCCGCCAGGCGTTTATAAGGTTTTACCCACATTCCGAACACAATGGAACGTGTTTCGGGAGCTAATTCGATCGTATGTGAGAGTTACGGAAATAAACGATCAAATTTAAATCAAATCGATTTAAACCGATTTCGATGCGTTTTGGCTTGCTCCAGACAAACGGTACATCCGATTGGCACGAAATTTGAAATCTTACAATAATATCACATTACAGATCCGATGAAACTATTTTCGTCGAAATCCGAGACTGTTTGAAAAATGGTCATTATTTACTCGTCAATTAAATATTAAAATATTCAATTTTCACAAATTAACTTTTAATTCAATTTTAAAAGTTCTATAACATCATTATAACTCCAATATGATTTAATATAACTTTATAAATCATTTTTATACACATTTAATCCAGATTTCAATTATCTACCCAATTCAGGTATTAAATTAATAATTTAATCGTCAAATTAAATTACTATATTCGAATTTAAATTTATTCAGCTTACAAATCTTACTTGTTAATATTTAAAATTAATTAAATATATGAATTTCAAATGATGGAAATTATGGGTCGTTACAGGATCAATGGGTTAGGATGGAAGTATGGAATTGCTGGTTTGAACTGATAGCAGTGAAGTGTTGAAGTAGTGAATGTTTGTATGCAGTGATCAGGTAGTTTGGTTGCAGTTGTCTATGGAGTTAGCAGGATGATGGTGGGTGTTGTATTGAAGTGCAGACAGTAGAGGTTGTTGAAGAGAGAATGTTGAAGGGAATTTTAACTGTGAGGGAACAGATGGGAGATTTTGGCAATGGACAGTGGTATGCCAGTAATAGAGGCTTGTTGGTATGGGAGATATGAACAGTGAAAGTGAACAGAGAATGCAGCAGAAAATGTAACAGGGAAGAAAAATGCAATGTAACAGTGTTTTTTTTATATTGTAAATTGTAAATGGAAAATGTAATTGAAAAGGAAATGGAATAAAATTGAAGATGAATGCAATGTTCTTTTTCTTTTTTTTAAGTATGATATGCAAATGGAAAATAAAATAGAAAACAAGCACTCAACACAATGAACACAAAAATCACACAAACAGACAAATTTTTTTTTTGGTTTATATGCACACTAACACACAAACAAACATACAACGAAATCGAAAGAAAACTAATTCGAAGAATAGAAAACTAAAATCAAAACAATTCCCCAACAACGACGCCAAAAACTTGTTCGTCGACGGAAATTCTATCGGTTTAGAAAACCGTCGAACAAATTTTGAAATAAAAATAACCGCAAGCGCACGGCGTACACTTGTAGTACGTGGCGAATACGGGTCGATCCGCAGGGAATTGATGATTTTAAAATTCTATTCAATCAAATTATACCAAAGTCGAGAGATTGTTAAGCTAGAAAAATGAGAAAACTAACAAAGAGAAGAGAAATGCAAATATAAGAGTTAAATGACAATTTAGAGAATAAATCCACTCTCTAGATCATGTAGTTCAACACATATGAAATCATAATCTCTCTTTTATGGTCATTAGTGCTTTAATTGATGTGTTTATCATAAGTATGGCATATTTGTGCTATTGATTAGCCAACATAAGCCATCAAACTATAACACACCCTTAAAACCACTTACTCACTTTCATGAAACTTGACAATGAAAGTGAAAATGAAATCTATTTTAAGTATGGCCTATTAACTATTGATTAGAAATATAGACCATCAAATTTTAATTTCAAATCACTTTCTTATGCCATAATCATATTTTGATGAAGAGGCATTTGTGTTAGTGATTGTTTAAGCATAGCCTATATGGTGTCAACAATATAGGCTATCAAATTCAAAGAAAGAACAACAAATAAAACACTTCATTGATCATCATTAAGCACAAAAAGAGAGCATGGATTAACAAATAGTTGAAACTACATAATTAGAGAGCTTCGTTACCCCTAAATTGAAGGGGTTTAGCCTCTCGTATTTGTCATTTGATTAACAAATGTAGCTAGCAACATGAAAAAAAGGAAAATGAAAGCTAATGGAAAAGAGAAGCTAATTAACAAGAATTAAACTAATCTACTTTACATGAATGTAAATCTACACTACCAACATTAAAGTAAATTAACAAGGAAAGAAAATGAACAAGTAATTAAATTACATAAGAAAAAGAAAGGAAATTACATGAAAATAAAAATGGCTAAGTAGCCATGAAAAGAGAAAGAGAAGAGAGCTTGTCTTTTCATTTTGAGCCTAAACTAAACTAAGAGAGACTAAGGGATAGAGGAGGTTACATGAAGATATGGGGTATTTATACAAGTGTTAAACCCTAATTCATATTTTTGGGGAATACCCAAATTGCCCTTAAGGTAGTGTGGTGGCCAAGTAATCATTAACATCCACTAATCCCCCACTTAAATGTACATGAAGCTTTAATGTCCTTTTATCATGTGCTTAGCTCCTAATTTGAAAATCAAGGTAAGTGGGTGGGGTCCTCCATGATCTTCACTTTGAATTATTTCCATCTTCATTCCTTTGTGTTCTATTTGTGCATGCATATATTCTTCATCAAACCACTTGTAATTGAAATCAAATTCCTACAAAATAGTATGGAAATTTATAATTAAATTTTCTCAAGTTAATTTATGCAAAAAATGTCTATTTTGCCCTTGGATGAAGATGAATATGTGACAATTTGGAATTATTTGAATTTTGGTTTAAACAAGTTAAAATACCCGATATGATCGTTTATTTAATTTAAATAGATTAAATATGGTGGTAAAAATATGCACATTTATGTGCACATTATAAATTCATTTTGAATTTTTATATTTAATCATCTTGGAAATTAACTTAAATTTCAGCATTTCACTGCAACATTCCTTTTTCAAACCACTCTCCATCTACCAACTTAACTTACAAATCTTGAGGTAATTATAAATCACTTCAATCTTTTTCCTTCAAACCAAATATTTTTTTTTGAAAATTTTCAAACCAAATATATATATATTTATATTTATTTAATAAATATTTTAAAGAAAAATAATTAAATTTCAAAACATGGTTAAGTACTATTAAAATATCAAAGCACCTTTAATTAAGTATTGATAACTCATTTCCAATTCATTTTGAGTAAAACCAATTCGTTTACAAGCTTATTAATAAAACTTAAATTTTCTTTCACTAATATAAAATATTTGAATAAACCACTTCTTGAAATATTCCAATACTAACTAGTTTTAAAATTTCATAGTTCAATAAATAAAATTTCCTTTCTTTAAAAAAAAAAAACTTAACTTCTAAATAAAAATATATGTTTAAAATTCCAATAACCAATTTCAATTTATAATTCCTCTCGATTCACAACACATCGATTTCCTTTCCAAACCCCTTTCCAATTCACTTTCCAAAAATAAACTCTACTTTTTTTCCCAAAAACTATTTTCATATCTTGATGTAAATTCACACTGTGAAATTTATATTTCCAACTTACCAATGATATCTTCTCTCCTATTTATAAACATCGTTTATAAATTTACAAACTCCCTTGGTTTTACTTGTTTATAAAAATCAAATCTTATTTATAAAATCCCATTCTATAAATCCATTTCCTTATAAATTCCATTTATTTTTTAAAAATATCAATTTTTAACTTCTTTCCATATTCTTTCCCAGATATCATTTTAAAATCCAATCTTGAAAATCCCTTTATATAATTTATTTTAAAATCTCTATTAAAAATATTTTTTGAATAGCTAAGTACAAACCCAAAAATCAAATTTATTATTTATCCAACTCGATTTCCTTTAAAATAATCCAAGTTCCAATATAATTATTTTTATATCTAAAATCCCTTTAATTCCTTCAAATTCAAAAATAACATTTATGGTAGTTAAAATACCAAAATCCAGGCCAGTGCTACTATAGCATCCAATTATTCAAATCACAACAATAATCTATAACAGATTATTCTAACACATCATATATTATTATATATGAAAAACAATCAATATAAATTTGAGGAATCCAGTAGGAACCCTCCAACCTGTTACCCTGCATCCATAGATGTTAATACAACATAAAAATACCAATCCCACTTCGAGGGGGATATCGCGGTATATAGGGTCATCCGCTATTATACGAGGCGCATAGGGTCTCATCCGCTAAAATATGCGGGAATATCAATCCAACTACTAATATATATACTACTATATATATTTAACATTCAACGGATAATATTTTATAAATTCAAATAGCATTCAATAATTAATTTCAATTATTTGAAATTAAATTCGGTAATCCAAATGGGTGAGAATTTCTCACCTTGATTTTTAAATTGCCGATCATCCAAATAAATTCTATTGTGTAGACTTCGCAACTTCGAGTCCTATATTACTGATTCCGTACGATTTAACCTTATATAAGCAGATTTTGAATTATATAAATTAGCGATTACAATTCTAATTAATCAACTAATTATTTAATTTAAACTAATTTCCAATTAATGAATTTTTTTTATAGTAAGTTTTAACATGATTACGTTAATTAAAAATGCTTTTAAAATTTAAATTACCTTTCTTAATCACGCTCGACATCCACTGGTTCCACAGACGACTTCCACTTCTTCCCCTGTCTTTGTCTCCGACCTGCTCCGCCCTAGCCAAAACGGAGCACGCCACACGTCAACCTAAGCCTCTCAGCCTAGCCTACGCCCTACCAGAGCTCGTCACTCACACTGCTCATGCCACCGACTCCAACTTTCACGCGCTCTAACCCGAACATCCAACTCGATGTCTTCACAATACCCTCCACTTGCCTCGATCGATGTCTTCATTTGCCACCGCCGATGCCCTAATTCAACCCAAATCGAGAGCCATAACCCAAGTCACACTGCCGCTCTATCATTCGATGCTACAACAGCAACTCGTGCGAACACGAGCATCATTCACCACCAGCTGCGCCTTCAGGTCGCACGCAACTACCTCCCCTCGCAATGGCCATTCCTAGGTCACACGCGTCTCAATGCAACTTTTGCTATCGCGTGCATGAACGCCGCTACGAAAAATCCCAAATCGACTTCGACAACTTGTGGATCGCCTGACTTCAATTTTACTTTACAAACAAATCGCGATTTAATCGCGCAATTTTATATATATATATATATATCTATATATCTATATATATATATTATACGAATGAGTTGATTTCATTCCTCTCTGAATTGAAGAAGAGGGTGGATTGGGTCTTCTAAAACGAATGGGGAAAAGAATATGTGATTTAATTGAGTAGACATGGGTATGGTGGCTTGTTTGAAAAGGTATAGCGACTGAATGAAAGAAGAGACATCCCAGTCCAATCAAAGAAAATAAATTATTCAATTTTTTTCAAAATCTCTCGATTTATGTAACTCAAAATTTCGAACCCCTATCAAGGGGTGCCGCTAGACGTTTATAATGTTATACCCTTATTCTGAACGCAATGGAACAAGTTTCGAGTCCTAATTCGATCGTATAGAGAAGATAGATTTTTGGATCCAATTATTATATTCAATTTAGATATTAGTTTCAACGCGTTTCTATCTCGTTCGATCAAATGATAACTCCAAACACTACTAAATTTGAAATCCGATAATAATACACTATTACAGATCCAATGGAACTAGTTTCGTCGATATCCGAGACTATGCCCCGGATCTTTATTCTAACGCGTCGATTAAATTGACGATTTCCAATTTTTTTTTTACGAAATCTCTTAAAATTTCAGTTTTAAATCTTACTAACTAAATTATGATTCCAAATCTAATATTTAAACCATTTAAATATTCCAAATTAAACATCGAAAAAATCCGGGTCGTTACATTTATAATGCTCTTTTTTAATTATATCCTATTTTGTTTCACCATAACATTTACGTGATGTTGTTGAATTTTAACATCTTACAACCTATTTAGTGTTGTAAATTTATTATATTCAACATTATTTATGAAGGGTTATAACTATCAGTCTAATGGTTATTTATAATATTATTATATTTAATAGTATTTATTTTCCAAGACTATTTTTGCAAAATGATTTACAAATAATATAATCTGTTTCCAATTAATTATATTTTATTGTTTATTTAATATTTATATTAAAAGGTTAAATGCAAAACAATAATCGTTGTATCCATTACTAACCCACATCTTTGATACCTCAGGTCCACAACCATTAGTTAACCTATTAAACCAGTGTTTTAGATTTCAACCCATTGTTCTTACCATCTCAAAGCTTCCCCTACTTTTCTCATTTCTCCATATGAAAAAAATATATTCGTTCAGGTCTCCTCAGCCTGATTGCAGATGATTTGATTTCTATCGTTTTTGATTACTTTCTGGTAACATCTTACCTCTTTGCTTTTTAATATTTAAATTTCTAAACATCTATTCATCTACTTTCAATTTCAAATTATGGCATTATGACTCGTTTTCTTTTCCAATTCAATGCCATGAATTTTCCATAAATCTACTGGTTCTTATATTATGACTAAAGCATTTATGTTTTCTTTTGATTGACTGAAATTGTTGATTTAGATTTTTTCCCTTTTAGAGCACGTTTGATAACAACATATTTTGAAAATACTAAAAAGAATATTTGAATAGTAACTTCTAAGTAGTTTTAAATAGTGGTTTATAAATAGAACTGTTTGGATTCAATTTGACTTTTAAGTTAAAATAAGTAAAATAATTCGTCAAAACTAGTAATAAAATATGTCCATAAGTCATAAGCAACGAATTGTTGCTTCTTATATTTTGATTTATTAGTCACTTTTTGTAAGCTGCTTATAAGGAGTTGTCAAACACTTGAATTACAATAAGCGACTTACAAGTAGTTTTGTCTACTTGTAAATAGTTACCGAACGTGGTTCTATTTTGATTTTTGAAAGAGTTAATTTTATTTCCTATGATCTATATGAGTTTTAAATTTATTGTTTGATTTGAATGATAGCTTATTGCATGTAACTTGCATACGTTTTGATATGTGGTCTTCAAACTTAATGAAAAGTGATAAATTTTGCCTTAAATAAAAGTAAATGGTTTCAAATGATACTTCAATTTGACCGTTATAGTTTCTAGACTATTATGCAATGCAATAGAAAATCAAAATTTGTATTTGTAATATAATGTTCATGCTATATATTTTATCAGAATAAACATGCTAGTAATCCATATTACTCTTTTATCTATTTAGTAACACCATATTATAATTCAAAACTTTTTCTCCAAAATATTTCCACTTTTATTTTACATTTTTTTGTTCTCCATTTTTTATAGCAGATAGTGTAGATTGTTCTAACAACAAACTATCCACTGACAATTCAGTAGTCTATGGTGCAAACATAGATTATAAGGAGAATAGTTTGTTAATTAATATGATTTGTGGACAACTGAATTTCAAAACAAAACGTTAAAATATCAAATAAGAGTATTAAATTTGGTCATAAAATTCCGTTGTTGATGTTCAACTTGCCAAGTTAACCTGAAGTTGGTTTGATTTACACTTCTGTTGCAAATGGTCTTAACAAAACTAGTCTAATGAAATGCTGGTAAAAACTTTTTAGTTTTATTCATTGAACCATCCAATCTAACAAACTATATGCATATGCATGTTGATGTTGGGTTGCCTTTACTTTTGTGATCTTTTTCTAACTACAAGCACTAAGATTGTTAAGTACTCAGCCCATTCATCTTACAGTATTTATATTCTTATTTTATGGGACTTGCAATTACTAAATAGATGTTTTTCTATTTCATTTTCCCTTTATATAGTTAAAAGCCATAAGTTATCTTCTTTTATTAAATCCCGCAATGTTAGTAGGGAATGTGTGTCAAATGGCATTTGTGGAGGTTAAAAAAATTGAAGTAAATGAACAACTCAGAGATAAATATGGTTTTGGTTATGATTTTTAGTTTTATTTCATTCTTTTTGATTTGATACACTTGACTTTGTCAATACACAAACACACATCCATTTTACATACTGTAGAAATTTTCTTGCATAAGCCTCCTTTGCAATTAATTAGTTTGAAACAAATCAAGACTTCAAAATACTCATTGTGTTCATACGTCCCTTAAACTTTAATTTTTCATCAAAATGCTTATATCAATCAAGTTTCAAGATATTCTTGTTGGTAACTTATAATACCACATGTATTTTCTGTTGGAAAAAATATTCAGTAAAGGGTATAACAAAGAGGTTATGCCGTGGACAGGCCACTGCCTTGAAACAAATTCCGGCATGACTAAGTTGCACTCGTTAATTCTCGTTTGCTCCCAAAGGTTCACACAACAGACTTCAAACTTGTGCACTCAAGGTTGAAGAATTTGGAGAAGTGTAGAAATGAAATTGCTCAAGAAGAAGAATTTTTAAGAAGATGAATAGGATTCTTTTTCTATATGTTTTCTCTCCACAAAATGGATAACCGTAAATAGGTGTAGGAGTAGAAACCATAGCTTAGAACTCAAAAGGTGAGAAATTTGAATAGTCGGGGCAATGAAAAGACAATTCTATTAATACATTCATAAATTTTATTAATTATAATTGTAACTGATAAGCAAATAAAAATATTTTCCTTTTCATTTTTGAGAGCTGAAATAAAAAAGAAAAGAGAGAAGAAAGTGTAATGGATAAGCAAACTCGTTTCATTGTAGTGCAGTGCAGTAGGAATATGGATATATAAGAAAAAAATTAAAAAAAAATTAGACGATGTAGGACTAAGGCTTTATTATAGTTATCCAACAATCCTCTACTAACTGCACTAAAACTCCAAACGAATGAAAGATAAACAACCTGAGCAAAAAAAAGGTTATTTACATATGTACCAATATCTTTCAATTTGAATTTATGCAAAAAGAGTGAAGCAGCAAATTCATCTATGTAGTAAATTTCTCTTGAACTATAAGTTTTGATTGAAACTTCACAACTCATACTATGTTTTTGATATCTACACTTCTCCATGATAAGTTTGCATTTTTTATGGCTATGCGCTTACCTTGAGACCTCATGAGTTCTCTAAAGAAATAAATTAAAATCTCCCATAGAAGGTGGTCCCACCTTCACAATCAAGTAAGTGAGTCCATCAAGTGCCTCTCCATAGCACCGCCAAATCTGGCCATGGACTCATTAAAAGCATGAAGCTCAACCTTAAATTAGATAATAGAATCAATAAGTGCATTTCAAATGCACTACCAATTCTGGTTATAGATTCTATTAGTCAAGGTTAGAGAAAAATAACTAATGTCCACAAGTGCGTCTCAAAAGCGCCACTAAGACTAGTTATGGAATTAATAGGAATCTATTGTGTTAACCAGGTTTTTAACCCAATAAAATTCAAAGGAAGTTAGAACATCCATGCCAAGTCAAAACAACTCAAGAACCAACCAAAAGGACCAGAAGAAGGAAATAAGAAAGACCCAAGAGGAAGAAAGAAAAAATAGACCAATATAATGGATCGCTAACGATCCATCACCTATGGATTGCTAGCGATCCACAAGGGTAGCTCATGAATCTTCCAAATCTCTTAAATCATGAACCAATGTATTTTTAGGGATGCCTACCAAGTTTCATGATATTCCAAGCAAGTTAGTTCGAGAAGTGAGCACTCATCTGATTCCGGTCATAGTTCAATCCAACCTGTACGTGAGTCATCACCAAAACAAGGCAACTATTTTTGAAATTACTTGGAGAGCATGTACATAAGGCAAGAAGCACGATTCAAGTGAAACGATCGAAAAATATTCTAACTGCATGGATCGCTAGCGATCCATCAAATTGGGCTTGGTCGCTATGAATATTCTTGAGCGCCTTTGTACCATCAAATGTGGGCTTCTGGCAAAGCAGCTTAGCCCAATAGCTCTCTAATCCCTATAAATACTCACCCATCTGCAACATAAAGAGGATCTTCTTCTGGACTGGCTTCTGAAACTCTATACAAACTATTCTTCATTATTCTCCTCCCTCACAACAGTCATCGAAAGGGTTCACTGTGATTCTCCAGTGAACTGTAACACTAGTGACTTGATCTAACTTTCAAGATCAAATCAAACTGCTATTAGATTCAACTTGTAACAACTGTCAGTCAATAATAGAAAGTTATAAAGTGGATGTAGGCTTCATTAGTAGCCAAACCACTATAAAAATCTCTTGTCTCTTTACTTTTCCTGCAATTTTCTATTGTTTGTTCTACTTTATTTGCCTTGATAAACATGGCTGATGCTTTCATACTCAATCTAGGGTGTTGATCCTTTTTTTGGGTTAACATTGGTGCTTTCACTGAAAACTGAACATAGGGCTTAGATCCAGCTATCTACTTTGGATTAGACAGGTTTAGAAATTAGATCCACAATCTCTACTCAAAAGATCTACTGTTGAGAATCAATGGCACCGGGAAGAAGGAGAACTACTTCTAAAAGATCGATAGGAGCCGTAGTTGCTGGATAAGAGATCAATCCTTAGCAAATTGAAGTCAATGGTGCCAATACGGGAGACCAAGTGGCAGGATCCTCTATTCCGCGTGAAGTTGTCACGATAGATGAATTAAATAAAATGGTTAATGAAATTAATCAGAAGATGGAAAACAACCAATGAGCTCTTATAGAAAAATTGAATGCTCTACTTACCTTATAGTCACATGTTACTCTAAGAACCATGACAAAGCCCGCGGTTGCTATAGAACAAGAAAATTCTTCCGTCTTTGGCCTAAAAAGGAGAAATGGAAAACAATGGCAGAAAGAGGTGGAACCGTAGGAATCAATATGGAAAGAAACACAAACACTCCACCAACTGCGAGGCAACTAGCTACAAACTTGAATGTAGGGAGACAACTCCATAGGAAGTTATAGCTATGGATCTCTCCGACTCAGAAGATGTTGAGCAACTTGATGACGACATGTTGGAAGGATATACCAATGCATTCAATGAAGCTAGGGAGATCTAAACCGCCCCTACCAAACCAACCACAAGCCAACGAAACCCTGAGGGAGTGGCTCTCCCAAAGATGGGAGAGCCTAGGCTTCAGCCCACTTACCAAGATCATTTGCAAACTTAAACACTTAGTGTCGCTGATAGCTAACCCGTAGACTACCGAACATCCGAGGCATGTATCGTGAGCGTAGTCAAGTAACTAATGAATGAAAGTAAGGATAGAAGGGATGATGAATGGATTCGCTCCAAGTCAGACTCCTTTCACTAATGACATTCTGAATGAGTGGTAGCCTGAAAAGTTCACAATGCCAACTATCCGCCTTACGATGGTACGAGAGACCCGAAACCCTACTTATATAAGTACAGTTGGTACATGGATGGAGAAAATGCTGCAGATGTTGTTCGATATAGATGTTTCCCGATTTTCCTGAAGGGAATTACTTCCATGTGTTTCACCAGGCTTCCACCAAGATCCCTTTCCACCTTCAATCAACTAGCATGAAGATTCCTTGATCAATTTAGACTTCACATAGCACAACCAAAAGATGCGATGTCCTTATCCAGCCTATTCCACAGACGGAATGAATCTCTGAAATTCTTCATGATTCGGTTCAACACTGTGGTAACCAAAGCAAGTAATCCTAACGAGGATATGGTTTTCATGGCTTTAGTCCGCGCCATCCACCCCAAGACTCAATTCAGGAAATTGATCAAAATGAAACAACCTATTACTTGGAAGGACTTCAACCAAAAGGCGAGCAAGTATTGAGATTAGAAGAGGCATAGGAATTAGAAAGGAAATCTGCTAACTTACAATCAACCAACATTGGGCATGGTGGTATAGCAACAATCCAAGACATAAATACCTCCAAGATCGTTGAGGGGAATGCAGGAAAAAATGGAAATGAGAAAAGGAAGATCCAGAATTCTAACAAGCGAAACAGAAGTAGCAAGTGACTTCAAGGTTTGAGTCCTGAAGAATACACATCGCTCAACGATACTCCAAAAAACATCTATCTCACGACACAGGGGATGGAAGAGTACAAGAAGCCACCTAAAAAGAAAGCAACTGAGCATTAGAAGAATTACAGAAAGTACTACCGCTTTCATGAAACACATGGCCACAATATGAATGAGTGGCATCACCTTAAGAATTTGATTGAGGAGTTGATTTGAGAAAAAAACTTCCATAATATGTGAGGAAACCACAAAATCCTGATCAACCCGTAGTGCCCTAAATTCCTAGATATCAAGGGAATCAAGCTGGAACCACCAAAGAGGGACCCCAAATGGATTGACCAAAGACTCATCATTGGAAAAATATCTGGAGGACCTCATCCTACGTAGAAGATTTGGGGAGAAATGGAGTGGTATGCGAGCTCATTAAAGCATGCTTCGAAAGATTCATGCTTTGCGATCGAAGATGGAACTCTTGCTAAGCAGTAGAGAATCCTGAATGATGACATAGTATTTCGGAACCAAGACACTGAATGGATAGAAGTTCCAACTCTCAACCCCATGGTCATGAAAGTACGAATCAGACTCGTCATGGTCCGACGAGTATTGGTAGACAGTGGCAGTTCTATGAACATCCTTTTCAAACATACCTTTGATCAAATGAAGATTAGTATGAAAGATGTATCTGCCTGCCGAACAAAGATTCTAGGATTCACCGGTGAACCTAAACAACCTAACGAGACGATTGACTTACCCGTGGAACTCGGAGAAGGTGACCAAAGAGTCACCCTCATCCAACCCTTTGTGATCATAGATGAAATTTCCACCTATAATGCCTTCCTCGGGAAGCCCACCTTGGCAGGTTTTAGGATTGCATTAGCTCAATAGTGTCTAGCCATGAAATTTTCGATGGAAAATATAGTTGGGGTGATCAAAGGAGACCAAAGTGCCGCTAGAGAATGATATATCATGGAACTACACAAGCCTAAAAGAAAAGAAAATGGAAAGAGTGTAGGAGAACTCTCCACATTTGTGAACCTACCAAATAGCAACTATAGAGCCGCTGCTGGCTTGGGGACCATAGCCAATTTGATAAGGCTTTGGATCCTAGAAAAGATTTCAGGGAAGGAACTGGCAGCATCGGCGGAATTGATGGTGTCTATCCAAGTTGATATGGACAACCCAACACGGGTCCTGAAAACTGTATCACACCTTAGAGACAAGATGCGACTTGAACTCATTAAATTTCTTCGCATCAACTTGGACGTATTTGCTTGGAGGCATTCTAATATGTGCGAGGTATCACCAAAATTTGCATGCCACGCACTTAACATTGATCCCATGTATATGCCAGTGAAGTAGAAAAAGCATAGCATAGGACCCGAGAGGTCCAAAGCAATAAGAGAGGAAGTGGACAAACTGATGGAAAATGGTTTTATCTGCGACGCAACTTTCTCCGAATGGGTATCTAATCCGGTCTTAGTCAAGAAGTTCAATGGGGAATGGAAAACTTGTATCGACTACTCGGATCTGAACAGAGCTTGCATGAAAGACAGCTTTCCCATGCCTAGAATAGATTAGCTTGTGGACAGAAGGCTGGACATGAATTGCTATCATTCATGGATGCATAATCGGGATGCAAGCAGATCATGATGCATGAACTCGATCAAGAAAATACCAGTTTCATTACTGATTTGGGACTATACTGCTACAAAGTGATGCGATTTGGCTTAAAAATGCTGAAGCGACCTACCAACGATTAGTGAACGCCATGTTTAAGCATTAGATTGAGTAAACTATAGAATTTTATGTAGACGATATGTTGTTTAAATCGCGCATAGCTACAAATCACTTGGACAACCTCACCTAAATGTTTGAAATACTCCGTAGATATGGAATGAAGCTCAATCCAGTTAAGTGTCACTTCGAGGTAGTCTCTGGAATGTTCCTAGGATTCATCGTAAGCGCCAGAGGTATCGAAGCGATCCCCAAACAAATAACTGCTTTCTGGGAAGTTGAAGCCCCAAGGAACAAGAAAGAGTTACAAAGCTTGAATGGAATGGTTGTAGCACCGAGCCGAGCCTGTTCATCTCAAAAGCAATCGACAAATGTATACCATTCTTTGACGTGCTATAGAAAGGAAAGAAGAACTTTGAATGGAATCAAGCTTGTCAAACTACGTTCGAAGAGCTGCTACAACATATGGAAACCTCGCCAATTCTGTCCAAGCCGGTAGATGGAGAAGATTTGTACGTCTACTTAGTAGTCTCGCACCATGCATTGAGTGCCACGCTTGTACAAGAATAAGCTAAGATCCAGCGACCCGTATATTACATCATAAACAGTTCACTGGAGCAGAAAAGAACTATCCGAAATTGGAAAAACTAGCATATTGCCTCTTGATCGCATCTAGAAAGTTACGACCGTACTTCCAAGCACCCGATTAGAGTGCTGACAGATCAACCCTTGAAGTGAGTGTTATACCGCCCCGAGACCTCTATAAGACTTATTAAATGGAACATCAAATTAAGTCAGTACAAAATCATATACCATCCTTGAAAGGCGATCAACAGGCATGCGTTGGCAGAATACATTGCCGAATTTACAATACGAGATAACAATGAAGAAATGACTCAAGAAGTGGAGACATGTTGGAAGCTATTCGTCGATGGTGCATCTAACAACTTATGCTCGGGAGCAGGGGTAGTGCTTGAGACTCTCGAAGGACAATATGTTTGTTATGCCTTATGCTTGGAATTCCCTGCAATAAATAATGAGGCAGAATACGAAGCATTGATAGATGGGCTACGATTGTGAAGGAACTCGAGATGAAATGCATTCACATCTATAGCGACTCTTAGCTAGTCATCTGTCAGGTATAAGGAAAGTACTAGGCTCAGGGGGAGAACCTTGCCTCGTATCTATCTAAAGTGCAAGAACTGTTGAATGACATCGAGCATTACACCATAGCTCAGTCTCGAGGGAACATAACACGAAGGCAGATTATCTAGCTAAACTGGCCAGTTTCGGAGAAGCTCAGTCATTAGGGCTAGTCCCAGTTGAAACTCTGACAACTCCAAGTATAAGTGTAACGCCCCACTCCGAGACCCACATTAGCAAAGAGCATTACAAGGTAACACCGTCCGCTAATGCGGAGAATAGAGCTGGTTAGGAGCGACCATCTATAGCCTTGTCTTAATTATCTATTGAATACGCCGACAATGCCACTTCTTACTTAAATGGATCGACATATCCAATAAATACTTAATACAAAGCCATAGGTGGCTGAGGATCTATCAGAATAAAACATAACAACTCACAGAACAGTAAATCATCACATACATTTTCACATATACAGATACAATACAGAGTTTACAAAATGATACATGTCAAGTGGTATAGCAGACCACAATATACAGGCAAGTCAAAAGAATACATATCAGAGTTACAGACAAAAAGGACTACACAAAAATCTTAACAAAAAGGAGCTAGCAGAATAGTCTATGCGGAAGCAAAATAGGCTAAGTCCAAAGTACCTAACCTGAAACATCTCGGTCTGACCCGAGTATAAAATACACGGGCCAGTCTAGCTAAACAAATCAGTTAGATAAACTAAATGATAATGAACATACAAGATCATAAAGTACCACAATTATCTCCAAAAGAGATATCCAAATCATCTAACATAAGATGAATCAAAACAAGCCACATATCATAGGAAACTCAAATAAACCAAGGATATCATATCCCAAATCAAGCCTAGAAGGCAATTAACAAATACCAACAAAGGTAACACAAGTTTCCACAAGGTAATAGCTACATATCGTGTGGTTCAAAGAACCTACACCGAAGAGGGATACACTAGGGAAATATAATTGTCAAAGAAACAAAAGATGCTCGAGCTCAGTACTGTATAACAAGGATCCACAAACCCGAAGGCACAAACCCAATATCACTCGAGCGGTGACGATGGACCAACTCCAAAATTGATACTATAGGGCAACAAACCCGAAGGAACAAACCCGAAGGCAACATACCCGAAGGCAACATACCCGAAGGCAACAAATCCCGAAGGCTTATGCCCGAAGGCAACAAACCGTAGTGGTGAAGATCCGAAGGCCCAGTACTGGACACCACTAACTGGCGGAATGTGTCACAACTCTCAGAAAGGAACCTGAAAAATGTTAACGTGAGTCCCATACCACACGTTCGCACTAAACGGTTTACTAACCGTTAGTCAATTTCACACTCAAAGCATTACAAAGTTCACCTCATCTCATCGGTAAACCAGACCCAAAGGTCAAGACGGTCAAATGAATAGATTAGGAATTAACTGAAAAGATGAATGCACGTGTTCATAGAACGCGTTTTATCTAATCATTTAATTCTCCTCCCTCTTCGCTCGAACTGAAAAATTATGTGTGTGTTTTAAATAGAAATTATAAATTGGAGAAACGAGCTTTTAATAAAATTTGAAGAGATCATTTTATATAAAACCCGTGTATGAAGTCAAAAAGGAATTATCAAAGTCAAATATGCAATAACAACTAATTGGAACAACCCAAATCGGTTAAAATTGGAAACCCAAGAAAAATAGGCAAAATAGGCAAAAACAAGTAGGTCAGTCGACTGGCACCCTGCAGTCAGTCGACTGAACCAGAAACTCGAAAATCTCATTTCCTGCAGTTATTCGACTGACTGTAGAAAGCCAGTCGACTAACTGCAGGAAACAGAGACTCTCTGTTTCTGCAGACAGCCCTAGGAACACCTATTCGCTACAGCCAGTCGACTGACTACAGAGGGTCAGTCGACTGACTGGCACTGGGGCTGTTTTTCAGCCTATCAAATGAAGAGCAATTCATCCAATTTTCGATCGGATGAGCAATGGGCGCTAGGGGTTTATGTCCATCGACAACCCAGCCCTATTGGCTCTTCAATACAACACCAAAAGCATGTTCAAACATCAAAGCTATGATTTTTAGAGTTTTGACTTCAAAACACCAAAAATGGAAATGTTCACCAAATCAATTCAAACAAAAAGCAATTGAACATGAATAAGCATTAGGAATTCATACCTAACATTAATGATATCAAGAGAAGTAGATGTGAGTTCAAAACTCACCTTTTTAACTCAAAAACAAAGATGAGAAGCACAAACACAAGGAAAAGATCAATCACTCTTCACTTCAACTCTACAAGCTTTAATCTAAGATTAAAAACAAGTATTTCCTAAATTAGGTTTAGGAATTTTGTCTGAAATTGAAGAGGAGAAGAGATGGAGAAGATGAAGATGGAGCTTACCTTAGCTTTTCCAAGAGTTTGGAGCAAGAATTTGTAGTTTGCTATTGAAACTAGGGCTTGGTGTTTTAATTTCTCATCCCTCTCCCTATTTTCAGTTGTGCAAGAGTGTTTAAGAAAATAGAATGTAGTGAAGAGGAGAGGAGAGGGGCTAAACTAGGTTATATGATGAGTTGGGTCAAACCCAAACCCAAAAAGCCCAATAGAAAATAGCAAAAATCAACTTACTCCAAACCTATCGAAGCTTATACTCTAGAAAGTCGCAAACGCCATTTTGGACTCAATGGAAGTGGTCCCGAGTCCTAATTCGACCGTTTGCAAAAAGTAGCTTTTCGGACTTAATCCGATTAACGACGTTATATTTAAATAGAATATTTAAATATAAAATCGTAAAATATGCGGGTTGTTACAATAAGCGAAATGGATATCGACTGGATTCTTGACACAACCAGAGAACAAGATATGAATGACGCCGATCAAGGACTACCTGCTCATAGGAACTCTCCCCGTAGATAGGAACTAGCAGAAAAAGTTTCCCCGAAAGGCACCACAATTTGCAATACAGGATGGGATACTCTACCCGAAGGGGATTCTCCACCGCCTTGCTGAGATGTACGACCAACGACGAAGCTTGAAGGATCCTATAGAAGTTTATGAAGGCGACCGCGGAGGTCATACCGAGGGGCAAACTCATGTAGAGAAAGTTCTTCGGTATGGGTACTTTTGGCCAACAGTAAACCGCGATGCAGCAGATTACACCTGATAGTGCGGTCAATGCCAAAGATTCAGCAATATCAAAAGAACCTCCTCGACGGAGCAACACCGATGGTCAATCCATGGCCATTTGCAATTTGGAGAATCGATTTGATTGGTGTATTACCAATGGCTAAAGGAGGAACAATATATGCTATCATTGTTGTTGACTATTTCACCAAATGGGCCGAAGCGGAACTGTTGGGAACTATTACCACAAAGAAAGTTTTTAACTTTGTTACCAACATTTGTAGGTTTGGTGTGTCATATAAAATCATCGCAGATAACGTGACTCAATTCAAAAGTGACGAGTTCAAAGACTCTTACAAACGCTTCCGAAAAGTTTTCCCGCTGTCGCACATCCATAAGAAAATGGGCAAGTGGAAGTAGTAAATAAGATCATCGAGTCCACCGTCAAAAAGCGACTAACCAAAGCAAAGGAAAATTGGGTCGACGAACTTCCACTCGCACTATGGGCTTACGTGACAATGCACAAATCTGCAACTGGGCACTCTCCGTTTGCCCTAGCATATAGTTCAGAAGCAATGATCCTAGTTGAGCTAGAAGTCTCTTCTCATCAAAGGTAAATCTTCGATCAAAGGCAGAACTAGCAACTCTTACTCGAGTCGCTTGATATGGTCGACGAGAAGAAGGAAGAAGCCTAATTAAGGACTGCCACTCACCAGAGAAGGGTCACACGGTACTTCAACTCCAAAGTTCATAACCACACCTTTGAAGTGGGAAACCTTGTCCTCAAGTGTGTTTACGCTGTACTGAGAACATTCAGACCAAAATGGGAAGGACCCTATGTAATCAGTCAGAAGCTAGGGGATGGCACATTCAAGCTAACAACCGTCGATGGGGCCCAAATTCCCCTAGCATGGAACACCAAATTGCTGCGTCCTTACTTTATCTAAAACTATCTTATGTATTTCCCATTTCTAGCAAATAAGCCATCCTGGAATACCGAAGGCATTGTAAACAGGGAAAACTTGCCCAACTTTTATCAATAAAATTGCTTTTCTTTTTGAACCAATAAAACTGTGTTCATATAATAACCTACTGAGTCGATGAGGTCAAATCGACTCAAAACCATTAGATCGCTGCTTAAGATAGTGGAACCATGCTCAAGTATGCCCCATCTACCCGTCGGGTCGGTGGAAGCAAATCGACTCAAACCGTTGGATCGACGGAACTCGATCCCTGCCTTCTAAGAACCAGTGTTGCTCCAGCAACACCTAGAAGTCCCCAATAAAAGTTGCGCACCTCCATAAGCCGCGCATTGCTTCTTGAGTTGTAGAACCATGCTCTCGAAACATGAACTCTTCATATTGCCCAAAGATTGGCAACGTCAAGAGATTCCAGACCATTCCGGATCGATGGGTCATATCGATCCCAAAAGCTGCGCATCCCATAATCCATGCACACTCCCAAAAGTTATGCATCCCATAAGCCATGCATACTCTTAAAAACCACTCATTTTATAAGCCGCGCACACTCTTAAGTACCGGTATTGTCCCGACAATGCCAGGAAACTCGCCTATTGCAGGACTCACAAGAATTAATCCACTCCCACCATAAGGAGTAATTGGTAAAGAATTTCGATTGTTGACCGATAGAATCTTTGGAATCGAGACGCACAAATCAAAAGTTCCTGAAGATAAGAACCGCAATATGTACTTGGTTACAGACATCCGAAGAATCACACGGATCAACTGGTCATTTGTCAAGTGTTTGAAATAAACAGCCTCGTGACCTGGAGGGAACACACACCAATATTTCAAAAACGAAAGCCAAGTACTTCGCAGTTCTATTACTCCAAACAAATAATTTTAGCAGTAATTACCGGACTGCATAAAATAGCAGTAAATAAAATTAGCGTAAGTGCATGAATCATAAATAAGTGGACAAATAAAGTTGAAATCAAAATGTCAACATTGTATTGTAGTATTTTCTTTACAAAGTCAAAATGCAGGGGCATATCGGTCAACAAAAAGGAAAATACAGATGCTGTAACAACAAATGTAATAAGTGCAGACTTTACAATTGTACAAAACATGTATCAAACAAATCAGAATGTCCCAAAATCTAGCTCCAGTGTTACTCAAGCCTGTCACCACTACTTCCCTTCCCACATAGGGTCGAAAGTTTCTTCTTCTTCTCAGAATCCCTAACAAGAGTAGTGCTGTTGCCTAAAATATCAACTATCTCATCCATGCTAGTATCTCGTTCCCATTCTTCGACCTTCTAGAAATACTCCCCTTTGGTCCTGCGATTTCGGGACTTACGGGAGCTCCTTGAAGACTTTCTTACCTCGACCTTTTCCTTCTTAACAGCCACCATCCACTGTTTAGTTTTACTTAGCTGGCCAGCTCTGTCTTCCTTCTCTCGAGCTTCAGCTGCTGTGAAATCACCCTCTAGAGATACGGAAGGGTCATCTAGACCATGCAATGCTGCAACTTCTCGGATTCTGTCCTTGGTTGCGAGCCAGACATGGGCGCAATAATCGAAGCGGCTATAGAAACAAGCATTGAGGCAGTTGAAATAGCAATGGGCCTAGGGATCCAAGAGATCGGTAGGTCGGTAGGAAAAGAAGACATGCGTATAAGATCAAAAATGTAAGCATTCAGTTAACCTTGTTCTTGCAGCATGAGATGAAAGTTCTCAAACTCGGGAGAAACAAGAAGGTTACCTACATCAGAAGAGTGGCCAATAATTTCAATCTCATACTCCCCACCTTCTCCTTCTTTGGATGGCTGCACAATCTTTGGAGAAGTTCCAGGACCACCCTAGGCTTCTGGGATAGCCACTGGACGGTCAGGCAACAAGGCAGAACCGTCCAAACTCACTAACCGATCGCGAGGCTATTTTGATGATTCATCAGGCCTAGAAATGAAAGGCTCCGTTAGCGCTTTAGGAGTTATAGTTCCAGCCGCATCGACAGTCTCTTGTACCTCTCAATTTAAATGATCTCCCTACCCTCTATCAAAGCCTTCTTCGACTCTTCATTGATATAGGCATCCTCCAACTCTTGCTTGGTATATACATCCCTGTTATTTTGGAAACGGGCCAGAACTTCCTCCCAAACCACAACAAGAGTGCATAGGAATTTGGGGCTTAAATAGCTGAGACTCCCCTAATGCAGCAAGGAGTTAACATAGAAATTCAAGATGGTGTCATCCATCTTCTCCATTTTCCTTTAGAAAGCATCCTGCAATTCTAAGTAGTCCACTCTTACGGTGGCCTTCTCAACTTCGACCTGGGTCTTCATGGCATTAAGCTGCATGACTCTTTCTTGAAGAAAAGCTATAGTTTGAATCTGATCAGAAATGGTCTTGTCATGGGATTCAACAATTCCCATGTAATCATCAATTATCTTTTTATAGGCTTCGATGATTTCGTTATGACAAGTGATAGTTTTCTTCTGAGCTTCGATGATCGCATCACAGGCTTCAAGCTCCTCTTTCGGCTTGGCCTCATCCACGTAGGCCTTCTTGATTTCATCTCGAAACATGATTTCTATTTTTGTATGGACCTCTTTCAATTCCTTCAACAAGCTGGCATTGCTCTTACTCTCTTGGAGTGCAACGTCCTTCTCCTTTGTCAACTGCTTGATTCTGGCGCCGCGTTCTGTTAACGTCCTCTCATAATCATCCTTCTTTGACTCGAAGAAAAGGATCTCTTGGTAATTGTTGCGGTTGGTGTCTGCTAGTTGCTTGCATAACTTCTCCTATCCTTTAGCTTGATCCAAGTCACTTTGAATCACCAAGAGATATGCATATAAGAGTCTTTGCGGATTGGGCGCAGGTCACGATCAACTCCTTTTAGGAACCATCCAGGGAGCGCAGCTTCGAGTTTAGAGAGACCAGACATGATAATATAAGCCAGCCCCCTACAAGGACATGAAGAACCAGAAGTAGGCACTATGTGAGTTGATGGGGCTTGGGATGAAGGTAAAACTTGAATAGTGGAAGCTGGAACTTCAATTCCAACAAAGACTATAACAGGGGAAAATGCTTGATGCTCGGAGGGATGAGAACCGCGATCTATCTTCGACTTCTAGGGCAGCTCTTCTCGGTCATCATGAGTTTTTCTCTTCTCATAACCACTCATATAAACTCTACCCCATTCTCTGTCGTCCTGACGATGTACTTCAGCTTCCAAATCTTTCCTCCTCCACTTTTCCTCGGTTTCGCGGGGTTGATGGCGGCTTAAAGTCTGTCTTGACTAATGTTGTGATTCAATAAATTGTTCAAGGTCCTTTTAAAGTCCATGACCTCTCATAGTACCTGATATAAAAATGAATAAAGAGCTTTAAAGATAGAAAATGAACCTAAATAATTCATATGTAAGTGGATATGACCCTAGTAAAATGTGTAATGTGTCATAGGCGGCCTAAAAGGACGTCACAAACAAGATCGGAATTCACCACGGTAGGATTCAGGTAAGCTCTAGACAAAACATGACTGGGGTGAGGAGACAATCCATCAAACTTGAAATCCTCCATCATGAGTTCATCGATATCTACATAAACATTGCTCAAATCCCCAAAGTCAATATCGGTTTCCTTAAGCGGAGAATCATGAAGTCGCTTGGTTGTTGGGGGAACAGGAATCCTTGAGGAGGAAAATCCGAGAGAACGGGACTCATTTTGGAGTTTCATCACATGATTTGAAGTTTCCATCACTGGAACTTGCATCGAATTCATCAACAATAGAGAAGGAATTATAACCGCTGTTGTTCTCAATTTCATCTCCTCCTTTTCCATTGTCACTGTGGCCATACCCTCACGCTACTTGAATTCTTTTTCCTCCTCCTCCGAAATCGGGAGCATCCTAGGTGATAGCTGGTTTCAGTCATAACACTTCTTCCTTCATGAATTTCTTCGGTTGACCTGCCATATGGACATTCTCCTTCTGAGAGGTTGCCCTCTTCGGAGCCGTGTGATGAAGAAGTGGAACTTGTTTGAATTTTGGAACGAGAAAGAGATGGAACTTCAACGACTACGGTAGATCTCTCGGGATGCAATAACCTATACTGAAGAAAATTCTAGTCCATTAGCAAAAACTTCACCAATGTCTCTTTGGCCTCTATGATCTTCAGAGTATGGAAGATTGGATTGAGTGATGGATCTTGTTCGGTTTTGAAATGATTGTAAGAAGTATTCAATCTATCAAAAATCCCATAGCGGCATATTAAATTCAACGAGTAAAAGGGAAGGCTTACTTCCTGTCGTCTAAAGATGATTAAATCCCTTAGGACACCTAATGAAAAAATACCGAGTCTTGAATTGGGATAATTTACCTTGAAGTTGTAGCAAGATATTGTGGTTTCTTTGAGCCTCGATGACCATGAGGGACGGGCATTCGTCTCCCTTCTTGAATGAGAGAAAATATCTCAACTCATCAAAACTTGGGGCACGATTAAATGTCCGCATAAATAAGACGTGAAGGCAAGTCCAGATCGCGTATCCATTAAGGTGAATATGAAATGGAGCAATTTCCAAGTTCAGAAGAGTTTCTCTTATGAAATGATTGAAGAAGGGCACCGCTCCATTCAAGCACATATACTAGTGGCAAGCGGTGTGCCCCGAAGGCAGCATATTTGTAAACTCATTCTTCGATGGAAGGCATACATTATCATCCGAAATGAAATGTTGTAAGCAAATGTTATGAAGAACTTTAGCAGAGACTACAAAGGAAGCTCTGTTAGGAGGATTGAGTAAAAGTCTAAAATTTGGAAGAGTCCGATCTATAACTGGACAAATCGTAACCAATTGACCATATTCATCTGGCAGTAGTGAAGAAGTAGGCACCACTGAAATCGTTTATGAAGGCGCAACTGATAACGATTCGGCTTCTGATAGTTCCAGACTCCTCCACTGAATTTACGATGGGATGATGTGTGCTTCATTTTATACAACAGTGAAAGTGCTGCTAAGGATCGTAATATGGAATATAATCTAATTTATCTACTAGTACAGAATATGAATATAAAAAGTAATAGTAAAGTAAATTACATTAGGGATTTTTATACTGCTTCGAACTCCCGTTCTATGTACACTCCCAGACTCCTTTTGGAATTTAACTATTAAACCTCTCTTAACTCGGAGGAATAGCTATTACACTGCCTGAGCAACCGAACAGGACTTCTACCACCTAGACAACTGAATAAGACTTCTACCGCCTAAGCAACCGAACATGACTTCAACAATACAGAAAGTTATCTTGACTGATTGTGCTATTTTAATAGCACAGATAAGTCCTTAGAGTACACCCTTCCTATAATATTCTCCTTTATGGTATATAGTGTAGTTCGTGAAGATTGGAAGTTATTTTAATCGCAAATAAATTTGTGCTTCAATATGCGAGTGATTAGAACAAGTTTTTGAAAGAAAATGGCAGAGATTTAGATAATAAGAATATTAGAATAGAATCAAAGAATTAAGTTATTAAAACAACCGAATTCAAAGCTGTATATAAAGTTTAAAAGATGCAATCCTTCGTGAAGAGTTACGGTCAAAAGATACGGAGACAACTCTTGAATCAAGGGTTGTTTCTGTTTGTTAAATGGAAGTGACCATTTAGAAAAATAGCCGTTATGAATATTCAGTCGTCTGAAAAAAATTCAGTCTTCTGAATGTTCAAAAAGTTCAAATTTTAATTTTGAAAAGACATATAGTTCTGTCGATCGAATGGGGTGGTTCAGTCGAATAAACCTTCAAGTGCACTTGTGCACGTGCACAGGTTTCAGTTGGCTGAACGTACCCATTCAGTCGACCAGATTCTGTGTTTTCTGCCATATTTATTTCTATTTGAATGCCTTTTGATAATTAATTTAAAATTAATGATTTTTATTATGTGTATATGTTTTGAAAATAATTTAAAAACATGTGTGCATGCATATACCACCTAGGAGAGATTTTAACAATGATTAACTACTAAATAAGACTATAGACAAACCATTTATGAAATTTGAAACTTTTATTTGAACTCTTGGTCTTCAGTCTATTATCGAGTAGAATAGTATCTTCTCCTGCAAATATGGTTAGTTCATATAATATTTACTTATATAGTTGTCAAGATCCAAACATCAAAATACAAGGTTCTAACATTATCCTTCTTTTTGATGATGACAACTATGTAATTTTAAAAATTTATAAAAGCAATTATAACTCCCCCTGAATAATGATCTGCCTGCCGAACATCTGCACATTTTATACTTCTCCCCCTTTGTTATTGAAAAAAGGAATAATTGGATAACATGGCAAGGAGTAGTAATATGGATGAACATAAATAAGTAAATTTGATAATTAGAGATAGTTTATATTTAAACAAACAACAATTAAATGAAATTGAACAACACAACACTTAGCAAATATTATCAAAACAACATCAACACAACATTTTATAAAAACAATATATTAAAAGAACAACAACATATGTGCATTGTGACAACATAATGAACAACAGAATGAATGAAAATAGATATGAAAAAAGTTAGGATAAAGAGAAAATAAACTTCCTCGCTCCCGGATTCTTCCTTTTCCACTTCTTCCTCCTTGGAGGTAGTCCAAGTGAAAGGAGCGGGATTTTCGGCAATACTTGTAGAAGTAGATCCGGTGCAAGAGATCTTCTCCTATATTTTGTTTAACAAGCCCTTGATGGAGTTGGGCTTCTTATTGGTCTTGACGATGTTCTTCTGGACGGTGACCAATCGTCGATTGAGCTTGCTTTGATTTCGGGAGAGTAATAAGGCCGTGCTTTGCATTGAAATCTCCTTAAAGATCTTGTATTTCGTCGTCGTCTTCTTCTTCCTCCTCAATATGATGGGAAGTGGAGGAGGAGCCGATATGTGTTTCATAGGGTTGAAGAATCCCTTGTGCTCGATTTGTGGCCCATTATTGGAAGCAAATGATTTGTTGAGGTGGAGGGCGTTCAGGCAAACTCATAAGACTTAAGGTCTTAGAATTTAGCTCACCAACGGTGATGAAGTCGGCATTGGGTACGGTGACTCTAAAATTCATGAGAATGCGCATGATATAGGCTCTATAGTAGATGGTTTTGTAACCCTCTTGTGGTTGACGGTTAGAAATTCATCAAGAACGACTTTGGCCTAATTCACTTGTTGAGAGGAGTAAATGGCATAGAGTGCTTGGAAGTCTCTTTTGTAGACCTTCTCATAACTCCCGATACGAGGTTGAATAGATCGAATGAGAGCATGATGAAGAATGCCCGCCTTTGGTCGTTGGGCGACGGATTTAAGAGAAGTCATATCATCGAAGAGAAATCTATGAGAGACTACATCTCGATTGTCCATGTCGACCTCAATGTCGTTGATGTTGACTCCTTCGGATGGATCCTAGAGAATATGGATTATCCATTGAAGATGGAGATAATTGCTGACGCTGCAAACCAACGTCTAAATGCAATCATCTTTTTTTCTTGGATCTTGGTGATCCAAGTTCATGTATGCATAGAAGATCTTGATGAGGAGGGGGTAGATTTTGACATTATTGGCATCGAAACCAATCAAGCTATCAAACCCGCTAGCTTTAGAAGTTTCGCGAATGGTGTAAGCATTGAAGTTGGGAAATTTGATGAAGGTGACATCAAAGATCTTGAGCTTTTCATGGCGCTGAATCGAGTAACCACAATGTCGTTGTGTAGCCATGACCTAATTTGACTCTCTGATAGTTTGGTGGAAGATTCTCTAGCTCTCTTGGTTCTTTGGGCCATTGGATTGGATTGAATTGAAGTAGTAAAAATTGATTTGAAGAATAATGGGGGCTAGGGTTTAGTTGGTTGAAATGAGGTAGGGTTTGAAGTAAAGAAGATGGATATATAGGGTGGTTGAAAAGGTATGTTGGGAATTATGCATTCACATTTAAATAAAAAACAAGAAAATAACAATCAGTCGACTGAAATTGTTGGTGCAGTCAACTGATATGTAGTGAATACCTTCCTAAAAGTTTTTGCTGTAATTTTGCCAAATTCTGTCGAATGAATTTAGAAGGGCAGTCGACTGAAATCTTGAAAAAAAAGCCTATAAGAACATTCAATCGATTGAAATTTTAATTCAGCCGACTGTTGTGTAGGAAATTTTATCCAGAATATTTAGCCTAAAAAATTAGCTTTTCAGTCGATTGAAAATGATGAAGCAGTAGACTAAATTTATGTAGTAAAAGTTTTTATTTTGCAGTTTCAGTCGACAGACAATCCAACTTCAGTCGACTTAAATTGTTATATTTTGTAATTTTAGCATTTTGAATTATAGGTTTTTATGAAATAAACATAAACAATATATACTTTTATTAATTTTCTAATTATAATATTTTGGAAAACGTAGTATATTATTATTGAATAGAAAAACATATAAAACACACAAAATTTACCAATATACATGGAATCCTAGTTTTCAGAGGATTGTGAATCGTTAGAGTGCGTTTCAACCTTCGTTATTTCTTGTAATGGTCGGATAGGTGACCATACATTATTACGCTCCCAGGAGTTTGGTGACACCTAAGGACGCTGAGAGCTTCATTCTCAAGAATTCGGTGGCAGTTGAGAATGTTGTGGCGATGGTTGATGCACGCACTGTTTTGATGAAGACCTGCAAAACTTCAAAGCAACTTGTTCTAGAAAGCTTAAGCGTTTAGCATTCATTTTCCGTTCATAGTACAGTTTGTGTTGCATTTCCAGAGTCTCTCTTTGGTAATGATGAACATCATTAATTTTATCTTTCGTGGATGGAGAACCAAAACTTAAGTTACGTTTAGTTCGTTTCCCCTGTGGTTTATATCCAACATGATGTGTAGGATACGGTGTAATCTTAACTAGAGTATATACAAAAGTTGATTTGTTGGAATTTTTTGACGATTCGGAAGGGAGTGCTAAAAAAGATGGAAGATTGATTGATCTTCTTGTGAAGACATTATGGTGTTTGTAAAAATTGTAAAAATTTATTGAACTATGAAGATTAGTGGAAGAAATGATGAATTTTTTTTGAAGATGGTAGCCTTAATATAGAGGAGAATGATCTATTCTTAGGAAAAATAAATCCGAGAAGCAAAATAGTTGATCGTTTATGGCCAAGGAAAAATTAAAGGTAAATAAAGATGAGGAAATAACCGTATAGGTGATGTGAGGTAGGTAATAGTTGATGTAACAAGAAACAATATATCATAATGGAAATACATACAACTTCCTTACCAGTGACCTGAGTTCGAGTGCCAGTAGCTACATATAAACTTTTTTATACAATTTATAATTTTAATTATAAATCATGCAAAGATAACATACCTAATTCTCGTTGTAATTTTATAAAAATATTTTCATTTAAAGGTTATGTAAAAATATCAGCTATTTGATTTTATGATGATACAAATTTTAATGAAATATTGCCTTTTTCTATATTATCTCTAAGAAAATGATGTCTGATTTCTATGTGTTTAGTTCTAGAATGATTTGTTGGATTTTCAATAAATTTATCACACTTGTATTATCACAATAAATTTTTGATTTAGAAAGATTTCTTCCAAAATCTTGATGTGTTTGCTGCATGTAGACTACTTGAGCATATGCCAAAGAAGCAGAGATATATCCTGCTTCATACGTCGAAAGTGAAATACAATTTTGTTTCTTACTAAACCAGATACTAAAGATCGTCCAATAAAGTGACAAGTACCACTAGTACTCTTTCGATCTGTTCAACATCCTCCTAAATCAACATCGTTATATGATACTAATTCAAAAGGACATTCTTTTGGAAAAAAGAGACCGTAGTCTTTAGTCTTGCTTAAGTATCTCAAAATTCGCTTCACTGCCCGCAAATGTGATTCTTTGGAATTCACTTGAAATCGTGCACATAAGCAGATACTCATCATTATATCTGGTCGACTAGTAGTTAAAATTAGTAATGAACCAATCATACTACGATATAGTTCTTGGTCAACACTTTTTCCATTTTCATCTCTATCGAGATGTAATGTAGTACTCATAGAAGTTGGCTTAGCAGAAATGTTTTCCATACTAAATCGTTTATAAGATTATTACAGTATTTTTCTTGATTAATAAAAATTCCATTTTTTAATTGTTTAATTTGTAAACCAAAAAAATATGAATGTTCTCCCATGTGAGACATTTCAAATTCTCTTGTCATAATTTCTAAAAATTCTTGACACAACTTTTCGTTTGTTGAACCAAAAATAATGTCGTCTACGCAGATTTGAATTATTAAAATATAATTATTATCTTGTTTTATAAATAAAGTTTGATCTACTTTACCAATTTTAAAGCCAGAATTAATTAAATAACTTTTAAGACGGTCATACCAAGCACGAGGTGCCTGTTTTAAACCGTATAAAGCCTTTTTTAACTTATAAACATGATCTGGATATTTTCCATGTGCAAATAAAGAAGGTTGTTCTACATATACATTTTCTTTTATAAAACCATTTAAGAAAGCACTTTTTACATCCATTTGATAAAATTTAAAATGATTAAAACATGCATATGCTAGTAAAATATGTATAGCTTCTAGATGAGATACGGGTGCAAATGTTTCATTATAGTCTTGAGCAACTAGCTTAGCTTTATTTCTAATAATATTTCCTTGCTCATCGGCTTTATTTTTATAAACCCATTTTGTATCGATAATCGCTTGATTACTTGGTCTAGCAACTAAGTCCCAAACATCATTACGTTCAAATTGATTCAATTCTTATTTATTAGCTATAATCCAGTAATCGTCAGTTGAATCGTCTTTAGCATTTTTGGGTTCAATATTCGAAAGAAAAGCTACGTGACCCATTTGATTTAGTTGATTTCTTGTTCTTATGTTGGTATCTGTTTCTCCAATGATATTTTCAACAGGGTGATTTCTTAGAAGCCTTGGTGGATATCTTATATCATTATTATTTTGTAAATTGTTGTCTGTATTATTTTCAATATTTTCAAAATCATCATCTGAGTCATTTGATTTACAAATAATTTCTTCATCTTGTATTTATGGTTAACTTAGAAATTTTCATTGAATGATACATGAAGTGTTTCTTTGATTACTTAGTTCTTTTATTATAAATTATGTAAACTTTTCTTCGATCCGAATATCCAATAAATATTCCTTCATCAGATTTTGGACCGAATTTACCAAGCTCATCTTTTGTATTCAATATAAGACATTTTGAACCAAAAACTTTAAATATGATATGTTAGGTTTTCTTCCATTAAAAAGCTCATATGGTGTATGTTTAGTTAATGGTCTGATGGAAACTCTATTTAAAACATAACAAGCATTGCTATAGCTTTTGCCAAGAAATGTTTTGGTAGAGTACTTCCATTTAATAAAGTTCTAGCACATTCTTGAAGTATTCTATTTTTTCTTTCTACAACTCCTTTTTGTTGCGGAGTTCTAGGAAATGAAAAATTATGAACAATTCCTTTCTTATAACAGTAATTTTCAAAAGATTCATTTTCGAATTCACCACCGTGATCGCTTTGGATATTTTTAATTTTTAAGTTCTTGATATTTTGAATTATTTCAGCAAATATTTTAAGTTTTTTAAAAGTATCACTTTTATTTTTCAAAAATATTGTCCAGGTATATCTTGAAAATTCATCTACTATTACAAAAACATATCTACTATAGTTTATACACTGAACTTGAGTTGGTCCAAAAAGATCTAAATGTAATTACTCAAGTTGTTGTAACGTAGAAATCATTTTCTTTGATTTAAAATAAGATTTTGTTAATTTTCCTAGTCGACAAGCATCACAGATGTTTTTTACTTTAAAATTCATTTTTGGTAACCCATTAACTAAATCATTCTTATATAATTTGTTTATAGCTTTAATATTCATGTGATAAAATCTTTTGTGACATAACCAAGGATCATTATCTTTGGATACTAAACACATATTTTTGTAATGATTGACTTCCATATTTAATATATAGATATTTCTTTCTCTGGTTCCTTCAAATACATGATTATTATTTTGATGAAAAATGTTGCATTTATTTTCTGAAAAAGTTATATTAAAGCATTTATCACATAGTTGACTTATAATTAGTAAATTATGTTTTAGATTTTCAACTAATAAAACATTTGTAATAAGAGGTAAGTTAGATGTACCATCATTGCTCACATCGCATTTGCCGATGATATATCCTTTGGAATTATCTCCAAATGTGACAGATCTTCCATCTGAGTAGATAATGTTGGTCAGCATATCTTTATTTCCTGTCATACATTTTGAGCAACCACTGTCTAGTATCCACTTTCCTCTTTTCTTAGTAAGTACCTGCAAAAAATAAATGAATGACGTTGGTACCCACCTTTTATTAGGGTCCTAAGAGTTAGATCTTAGGAAGCCAAACCCAAGAGGGTTTAGAATTCCCTTTATAAGTAAAATCTTTATTTTTATGAACTGAAGTTATAAAAGATTTTATATACTTATTTCTGATTAAATTATTATTGGCTTTTGGTATCCTAATTTTTATAGTATCTGTTTTACCAATTTCTTTCTTTTTAGTGAAAACATTTGGCTTTGTTTTTTCTTTACAAAATTATTATGTAAACTGAAATTTTTATATGATACACTATTTTTATTTGAAATTGTTTTCGAAGAATTTTTATATCTTAATCCATTTTTATTAGTAGTAGTTTAAGAATTACTAATAATTTTAGAAAGATTTTCTCCTCCTTTATTAAAATTAGTTACATTTTTAGTGATATTCTCTTCCTCGGTTTTGAGACTGGTATTTTTCAATTCAAGAATCTTGACATTTGATTTTAAATCATAATTTCCGGAAGCTAATGTCATATTATTTTCTTTTTGCACTTCTACTTCATTTGATAGCATAGTGAGTTGAGAAGAAATATTAGAAAAGATTCTTGTGTATTAACAAGTTCTTCTTTTAGGATTTTCTTTTCATCTCTTAGCATATCAACATCTATTTCAATTCTGTTTAGTTTTTATAGTGCATCTTTATACTATCTTTTACCTTCTTTGAGTTTATCTAATAATTCTGAATTTATATCAATTAAATCATCAAAAGTTAAACCACTTACATCATTAGCTGAAGCCATAAAGTAGACGTTGGCTTGTTCAAAATCGCTGTCTATGTCACTATCTGATGATGAAGATGATTCTGAATCATCCCATATAATAGAAAATGCTTGATTTTTTTTGTACTTGTCCTTCTTATTCTTGAATCTATCTTTCTTTCTATCAGACAGTCTTTCTTCATGTGACCCTTCTTATGACATTCATAGCATTCGTGATTTGAGACTAGCAGTTTACCGGAATTGTCTATCCTATTGTTTCCAAACTTCTTGTTCTTTCTTAATTTTAAAAACTTTTTGAAAGTCTTTGCAATCAATGCCATGCCATCTTCATCTGAATTCAAATCCTCTTGTTCAGCTTTGATTGCAATATTCTTTTTATCTTGTGTTTGATCTCGTTTAGCCTGCAAATTCACTTCATATGACATGAGGTTTCCAATTAACTCTTCAGGTTTGATGGTAGAAATGTCATTAGCTTCTTCAATAGCTAAGTCTTCGGTAACAAACCTGGTTTTAGTGATTACCTGTGATATTAAATTATAACGGTGGTTATAGTTTAATAATGGAGAAGTAAAATAATTTGGAGATGGAAATTTGTTAAAATGGTTTATTATAAAATATATGTGCATGAATATACCACCTAGGAAAGTTTTTAACAATGATTAACTACTAAACTAGACTATAGACAAACCATTTATAAAATTTGAAACTTCTCTTTGAACTCTTGGTCTTCAATCTATTGTCGAGTATAATAGTATCATCTCCTGCAAATATGGTTAGTTCATATAATATTTACTTATATAGCTGTCAAGATCAAAACATCAAAATACAAGATTCTCCCAAACATAACTTGTACCTAACACGATCAGGTAATTCTATTTTAGACTAAAAGTCCCCCTACACTTGAAACTTGAACTCTGAAAAAATATCGACCTATGCCGACACCTCAGGTTCCAAGTGTTGACCAGGGCAAGTGCAGTGTGCTACCTATGTGGGATGGGCTCGGTGTCCTCAACACTATGAACACTCTATCCTATGTAGATAGTTCATTCATAGTGAAGAAAGAAAAGAGCTTCTCGTATCATTCATTAAAGTTATTTCTCTTACACTTACTTGTTATCAAACAACGATCGATAACGTATTCGCTGTCCAAAGCGACATGGGAAGCTCTTTCCATTATACGTACACCGATTGTGCAATGATAGGACCAATCCGAAGTGAGCAACTATAGATTGATGGGTCCAAATCGAGTAGAGAATTCTCAGCACAAGTCAATTTTATATCTATGGAACGTGATAATAGCATAGGGTGCACACAAGACGCAACCCTAAGCTATTATCACCTCCTAGAAAAACCAAAATCAATTCACAAGACGTCATGCCAGATTAACAATGTAACCGGTGCAAGTTAATTCTGATTCTATGGACGAAGATAGCTAAACATGTCTAGCACTGACAAAAGACTCAAGCTTCATTCCATGAAGAACTCAAGACTCAATTTACTATCTTCTTCCACAAAATTGCAATCAACTTGATTTCTCCATTGCATCTATCACCAACATGGCTTCATCACCAAATTGCTAAAACAAAGCACCAAAAATTCGTACCACCCACCTCAAGTCAAAAATCAAAAGGCAAACATGGCCAAACTCTAAGTCGGCGGCGATCCAAGGTGGATAGGTCAACGACGATCCAAGGTGGATAGGTCGACGACGATCCAAGGTGGATATGTCGACAGCGATCCAAGTGGACAAAATCAGTCGCAATTCAAGCAGGCATCAATTCAAGTGTTGGGAGTTGGCTCAGAACATGATGGCAAGGTCAGGCGAAGGTGACGACAGAGTACTTCAGTGATGAAAATTGGCGACGGTGGTGGTAAGGGAAAGATTAGGGTTTGGACGTGTTTTAGCTCGAGTCGCACAATAGGTAATATGGTTCACAAAAGAGAATAAAATAGAGAAGGGTCGGCCCGAATGAGGAGTTAAATAGAAGATTGGACGATAAACTGCTAAGTCATTGGATCGCTAGCGATCCATGGACTATGGATCGCTGGCGAACCATAGAATTACAACCAAATTTCTCCAAACTCGCCAAGCACGATCTACATATTATTTGCAAGCATCTTGAATGTTGTGCGATCAAAGTTGATTTATTATTACAAGCAACGACGATTCACATTGAAACTCAACAAACGGCTGAATAGCCAAAGCCAAATTTGCATGATAGCCCTACCAAGATCAATTAAACCTCACCAAATGGGAATTCAAGAGCAGTTACTTCCGGAGCATGCCTTATTTCCAACGATTGCATACTCTAGGAGTCAAATGTTAAATGAATTTTTAACCCAATAGAATTCAAAAGAAGTTAGAATATCCATGCCAAGTCAAAATAACTCAAGAATCAACCAAAAGGACTAGTAGAAGGAGCTGATAAAGGCCCAAGAGGAAGAAAGCAAAAATAGATCAAGATGATGGATCTCTAGCGATCCATCACCTATGGATAACCAGTGATCCATATGGGGTAGCTCATGGATCTTCCACACGTCTTGCATCATCAACTAATGTCTTTTTTAGGGATGCCTACCAAGTTTCATGATATTCCAAGCAAGTTAGTTCGCAAAGTGAGCATTCATCTTATTTTGGTCATAGTTCAGTCCAATCTGTACGTGAGTCATCGCCAAAACAAGGAAATTATTTAAGAAATTACATGGAGAGCATCTACATAAGGCAATAAGCACGATCCCTAGAGTTGCATGCAAATATATGACCTAACAAATCAAGTTCTAACTTGTCACATCTTATCACTAGAGTTGCATACCCTCCCACTGGATTCGCAATCCTTAAGGAAGAAACAAGGTGGGTAGGTACTAAACATTACCTATCAACAAGATTCTTAGATATAAATGAATGTGATGCAACAGTATCAAATAGTATCCTAATTGGAATGCTTTGAATGAAAAACATACCTTCCACTACAGACTTTCCTTTGTCAGCAGCAGTTAACCTAGCAGATGATAGTCCAACAACAATTTTTTTCCTTTGTTTGCCCTATCTAGTTCTAGACACTAGTTCTTGTAATGCCCAACTTGATCACAGTTGTAGCATTTCACAGGCTTTTTATTCGCAGCCTTCTTCTGCCCCTTGCCAGACCGACACTCGTTTGCAAAGTGACCCTTCTTGTCACATTTGTAGCAGACTAGATCAGATTTTGACTTTTTGGATGTATCTCCCTTCTGAGCTCCTTTCCTTTTGAAGAACTTCCTCTTTTTTCCCTGAGGACTCTGGGATTCAGCTGGCTTCTCCCTAGCGCACATAGCAAGCATCTTCTCATGGAGGATAGCCATCTCCATCACTATATTACTAGGATCTTAGATATGTGGCGGGGTTTCCCTAGCAAGCTAGGGCTTCAGTCCCCAAATGAACCTTTCATTCCTTTTAATTTCAGTGTCTACAATAGCATATCCATATCGAGATAACTCATCAAACTTATTAGCATATTCGATAACTGACATATTTCCCTGAACTAAATCCATAAACCTCCTCAACAAAGCCGACTTAGCAACTTTAGAAATAATCCTTTGTTCGAATTTCCTTCGAAAATTAGCCCAAGTAAACTCTTCCTCCGGAGCTCCAGTAGTCACGCTATTCCACCAATGAAGTGCCGACCCTTTAAACTGCCTAAAGTATAACATTCTCTTGTGCTCATCTTCTAAACCCAGATCAGCAGATATTCTTTCGCAATGCAATAGCCAACTCTCCACTTCGATAGCATCCACCGTTCATATAAATGGCTTTCCACCCAAGCTGGTGTAATCTTTGCTCAGCTTAGCATAATTATTCCCAATATTACCAGCAAATCCAGTAGCTGCTCCTGCTTGCACCAAATTAGCAAGGAAATGATACATCACCCCCACATCTATTGGTGGATTTCCAGCACCCACATTCGCTTTAGCATTTTGATTAGCGCTAGCCCATCGACCTTGGTTTCTCCGAGTATTAGATCGAACATTTCCATCAGTTGTGGTGCTTCCTCCACCTAGATTTCCTCTTCCGTTTCCTGCTTCCATATCTTCTTTCTCATAAATCTATATTCGAGCCTTAGTAAGATACAGAAGAACGGTCTAAGAGAAAAGGGAAATTACGTACTTATATCTACACACACACACCTATATATATCAAAAAAAAGTACGTTACAATCGTGTTGACCCAAACTCCGATTATATTTCTAATTCATTGGATTATGTTTTGAAAATCTTTTAGGTATAAAGTGCTTAAGTTTTCATAAACCTATGCTTTGATACCAACTTGTAACGTCTCCTACTTGAAGGCCCAAAACTAACGGCTATAGATGCTGCATTCATCCATAGTTATCAATCCTTGGCGACCAAATACGGTATTGTTAGATAGATTTATATACCAAAAACACATGGATATGAAAAAGGTTTAAAAATTTCAAAACAACTTTCACATTCCATTCCAAAAACCCCATTTCAACGTTCTTTACATAATCCCACAACATTAACAACGTTCGGAAAAATATAATTATTACAATATACTTTAAGAACGACATATGAAGATGCCCCCTTTGTGATCAGAGTAGATAATAGGCAATAAATAATTTTGCCTTAACAAAACAACACAGCGGAATCATATGAGAGAGAATTCAAATAACTACATGCCTTTTGCACAACTTTGAGAGCTTATTCATCTTAAGAGGTACCTGAAAACCTCAAATCTCAAATCTCAAACTACTCAAAATCAATTGAGTACCCGAGAGTTTAAGGGGAAAACATAAACTTCGAGTCAGACATAAAGCCTGATATGAATAATAATATACCATCTTAAATCATTTAGATATCTAGTGAGACCACGCAGTTTAGCGGAACTGTATTCCCCTCATTAGTATCTTAAAAACTTTAATAAACCATTTTCTGTGCTCCTGCATCCACAGTGGTTAAATCAATTTAAAACATTATTATGTGATGATATGCAAAACAATTGAGTCAATTTTGGATTTCTGATCCCCATTCATTTTGACTATCTATCATAGTTATAGTTTCTAGAATTACTATTAACCTAATAGTTTTCATGGGCTGACTAATAACCGATTAAATGTTTACGGACTCCCTGTCCACTTATATAGTTTTCGTGGGATCTCTAGAACCTACTGGTAACTCCAATATCATTTCTTATATCCTAGTTATCGTGTGCTGACTAGGAACCTATTGACTAACTGTCAATATCTTTCGTTTACCCTAGTTTTCATTGGCTAACTAGGAACTTATTGACTATCTGTCAATATTTCATTTTCTTATCCGGATATATTTTTCATAGGCTAACTATAAACCTGTCTAATTGACTTCTTCAATTATACATAGTTTTCATGGGCTAACCATGAACCTATTGGCCCTTGCCAATATCATTTCCCTTACACAGTTTTTATGGGCTTACTATGAATCTATTAGCCCCTGCCAATATCTTTAATTTATATTCACTACTGGGTCAACCTAACTAGTTATTCTGCATTTTCCCAAAGTACCATTTTGGGCTCATTACAAAGTGAATATATACACATATGAAGAAGTAATTAAAATAACTTGGTTAATCCTTTTAACCTATTTAAACTTCTTCAAAAACTTCATTTCAAATTATTTTGTTTATTTCAAATCTCTTTTCAAAACATTAGACTCTTGCCTTTTAAAACACTTTAAAATCCTTCTGTCAAAACCTTTCGAATATAATAAAGTGTTACTTATTAATTATTAGAATCATAGCTTCGAAACCATTAGAAGTATCTCTTCCTAACATATTGAAAGTCCCTCTTTCGACATCATTATTTTTACCTTTAAAAATATCATTTGGGTCAAATTAAATATAAACGAAAGTATCTCTTTCGAAACCATTCATTATCATATAAATATGTTAGGGAATTTATGATGGTGTTGGAACCATCCCTTTCGACAGAGTCAAAATCATATATTTAAAATACTGAAGGATAGCTTCGAAACCCCTTCCGAAGCCATTGCCTTCGAAACCCATAACCCTTTCGAAAGCATTTAGGAAGCGGCTTAATATAGCTTTAAAACAAACAATACCTTTCGACAACACTGATGACTTCAATACACTCGAAATATAAAAGAATTGGTGGCAGGGCTTCGACTGTGTAGGAACCCCTTCTTTCGAAATTATTAATTTATAATTAAAGGAACTCCTTCCGAAAACATATGTATCGACTAAGTCGAAAGCTTAGTAAAACAAAGGTAGGCGCTTAACTTTTTAAAACAAACTAAGGTATCGACTCCATCAGAAGCATGTTTTCGACACCATACCTTCCGCCTTTCTCCAATCCACTACGTACTACCTTGATGATACCCTGTGTATTGGTTATGGCTTAATGGAGTTTCGACATTGTCAAAGGCAAAAGGTAAGGAGCGAAAAGTACCGTTAATAGAGGCGGAACTTATTTTTCTTGGTTAAATGTCAAATTAAGCAACTTATCTCAACTAACCTGCCTACGTGTAAACTTCTTATTGGTTGCCTTAACTTTTCCCATGCTTTACAAAACTAACCGCCTTATTATTTTGGATAAGTATCAAGCTTAGAATTTTATAGATAAAACCTTCCATTACAAGTATAATTAAATCATTTAGATACTCTCCTCAAAATAATTTAATTGCTACATCTAATCAATTAAGAAAAGTCCCCAAAAATCACATAAATTCACGTTGATCATGTTATATACCATGTCAAAATTTCAGACTCAAATTCTCAAAATATTTTTTGAAATAAATTTACAAACCCAACGTTCTATATTTTAATTTAAATATTCATAATAATCTTTCCAAAGCTTGGAAAATTATCAAACTTAAAACCCAACTCTAAAATTATGTTTTGGACGACATATAATTTTTCCATGGCATTTAAACATTAATATCACATGGTTTTGATCTAAAACTGTATGAACCATCATTTAAACAATCCTGTTTAAATTTAAACAAACTATAATTCAAGCATATCATCATAAAACATCATATATTCAACAAATAAAGATGGAAACTATTATTCACCTTAATCTTTGATAAGGAAAGTGGATTAAGATGAGTTGGATTCCCCCTTCTTTAATTCTTTTTCTTTTCTTTGAATTTTCTCTTCTTTTCTTCTTGTTAATGGTCGGATTCTTAACTTTACTTACGTTTTTATTTTTGTGAAAACAAATATGAGTCTTGGTGGCTTAAGAGGTAAACATATATATATATATATATATATAGGGCAAAGTTAGGTGTAACTAAATCCCATTATACCCTTACATAATTTAATTAATCTTTAAACCGTTCTTTAGCCTAATTAATTTAATAAGCACAGCCACTTAATTTTATTCAAACCTCAATCACCTTATCACTTAACATTTATATTATATTTAATTTATCTAATTAAATATCCTGAATAATGTTATTTAAAAATTAGGGATATTACAATGGGCTCGTCCATGTTGATTTAATTCCTTTTTTCCTTCATTCTTTTGACTTCCAAAACATGTGCATGCATGCATCCATGAAGCCTCTTCCTATTTGCACTCATTTTCCTATAAAATAAAACTAAAATGTGCAAATAAATTTTCTCAAAATTAACGCATACACAATTTTTTCTCCCAAATGTAGATGGGTGAATGATTTAAAAACACTTTTAAATTCTTGATAAAAACATCTAAAAATATTCTAATATGTCATTTATTTTAATAGAAAATGATTAAGTATGAGAGTAAAAATATACATTTTTACGTGCACATCAAATACCCTCACCCTTATATTTTTATTCGTCCTCACATAAACTAAATCTAAGATAAATCCACTTTCTTAGGAAACACGATTGCATTGAGCGTATGTAATAAACCATTAAACCTCTAGGTGTCCCTAGTAGGACGAATGTTGTCTCATGAGGGATTTCAGTGGATACTACCTACAAAATCCCAATGCAATATGCAAAGTTCCTAATAAGATATGAATGCAGGTTATATTTACAAAATGAAGAATTTACTTTTAAATTGACATGAGATAGTAACATACAAGTTTCGTTCATTATCAGGAAATATAAGTTCTTTTCTAATAAAAAATTCCAACAAAAAATAAGTTTTCATCACAATTGGACTTCAGCTTGGCTAGTTGTTTCAGTTGATAACATAGTGCGACTATGAAATAAATCCTTTAATTGATCGTTGAAGTTGACAAAGTGATACATCACTTGTATTTGTATAATAAGTCAAATCAGTAAAGTCGGGACAACGCTTGGGTTTGAATTGATTATTCTCTCTATTTGAAAAAAATATTAGCATCATTATTGTTTACATACACCTAATCCAAAATACAAAGGCCGGTTATACTATTCATGCACTGTCTTGCGGGATTACATGAGAAGAGTACAGAGCCTGGCGAGTGTACACACTTATGTATGTACACCTGACTCTAAGTGTTTATTATTATTATTTTATATATATACACACCTAACTCAGAATATTGAGGCCAGATATATTGTTCATGCACTGCTTTGCGGGCTTATGTGAGAGTAGTACAAAGCGTAGTGAGTGTAAACACTTATGTGTGTATACCCGACTCTAGGTGTTTCTCTTTCTTTTCTTTTTTGTTTTTATTTTTGATTTTTTAAGAGAGAGAGTCATGCGAAATCATCTTAGCACTAAATAACTTTAAAGTTTAAAAATGTTAACGAATGTACTTTAAATCAACCACTTTTTAACTGAAGACTGCAATTTAGTATACACTTCATAACCATCACCTATGAATCTCCCCATATACTGGTTACACCATAGTTGCTTGTAATTTAAACCTTTCTTTTTATTATTCGTTGAGATAAGTAATTTCCAAAAATTTTAATCTAATGACCAAAACTGTATGCTTACTCTATCTTGCCCATTCAAAAGTAAATTAATATGGAATTTTTTTTTGTTTTTTTGAAACAATGGGAAAGGGACAAAAATCAAAATCAAACCATGTAAAGTCAAAATAAACATGATACCGGCCCACACTTGATTTGAACTGTGTCTCCACAGTCAATGCATTATATAATGAGTGTAAAGAAGAAAAATATATACATATCTACAAGAGAGGGTTAAAATTTCCTACTAGAAGTAGCGAGGCTAATGAAGAATCATGAGCTCCTCCATTTGGTCACTTGCTAATTCCAAGTAAGGTTTTAAATGATGACCATTGACCTTAAAAATCGATCCACCTTTAGAGTTTTCTATTTCTATGGTACCATGATCGGCAAACCAAAGATCGATGGAAACTGAAAAAGAGTTGTTTGTTGGAAAAGTTCTTATTGATTGGTAAATAAGAAGGTGCATTTGGAAGAGGAGACAAGTGATCGACTATGACATTGTCAGATCCTTTTTGTGTTTGATTGTAAGATCATATTCTTAAAGTAACAGGATCAAATGAATCAAACGAGACTTAAAATCATCCCTTTTAGCAAAAAGGTACCTAAGAGCAAAATGGTCAGTGAAGACCTTGATGTGTGAGTCAATCAAATAATCTATAAACTTTTCTATTGAAAAAACTAAGGTTATAAGCTCTTTTTCGGTGGTTGTGTAGTTGAGTTGAGCATCGTTTAAAGTCAAACTAGCGTAGTAGATGACATGAAGGATGTTGTTAATGCATTGTTCTAAGGAAGCCCCAATCACAAAGTTAGAAGCATCACACATAATTTCGAACGGAACATCCCAATTAGGCGAGCAAATGATTAGAGCAGAAATGAGTTCATTTTAAAGTTGTTCGAAAGAAGAGACAAAATCAAAATTGAAATCGAAAGGAATGCCTTTTTCTGAAAGAGTAGTCAAAGTTCGAGCAATATTACTGAAGTCTTTTACAAAGCATCGATAAAAACTAGCATGCCCTTAGAATGATCAAATTTCCTTAACAGATTTGAGAATGCGTAGATTTGAAATAACATCGACTTTTCCTTTATCTACCTCAATGCCCTTATTTTAAATGACATGTCCGAGGTCTATGCCTCGTTTGACCATAAAGTGTTGTAATGACCCCACTACTATGCGCAGTTTAGCAAAGAACATTACAAGTAATGTTGTTTACTAATCCGGAGAATACGGCTGGTTAAGGGTGATCAAATGTGAAAATATCTTTATACTAACACTGACACGTCTTATTTACCTTTTGAAGGATCTGAACTAAAATTTAGACGTGTACAGTATTAATATAAAGTAATAAACACACCGATTAAAACTATTCAGAACAGTATATAATATAGATAAATCAGAATCAGAGTCACAGATCACCGCGGAATAATATACATCATCATATACATAATAGAATGTGAGTCTACAAAATATGAGTACTAGACCCACATAAATAAATACATCATATCCTAAATCTTGTATCAAGTACAAAGTCACTACTATATAATATAGATGTCATATACTCCTAACTATCAATATATACAAGTATGAAGTAAACTAAAACTATAAAAATAATCCACTTCAATGCTAGCCCAAAATCCAAAGGTCAATGGTTCCCTGTACCTGTAAAGTCTCGGCCTTACCCGAGTATTAAAATAATAAACAGGGCAAGCTATATCTAAATAATAGGTGAGATACTAATATCATAACTTTATGATTTAAAATAATAAGCCATGTAAAATATGCCGAATAACAATTATAATAAGGCATATTAATTAAATTCACAATATAAATCCATAAATGACTTAAGTCTAAAATAAGTCATCTCAAAATATGCCTAAAACGCAAAAACTCAAAAAAGCATATCAAATCAATAAATATAGATCTCAAAATTTAGACTTAACAATAACCAAATAAGTCATAAATACAATATGCCCAAAACAAATACTCAAATAAGGCATATTTAACAAATCACCATTACATAAATACATATCAAGTCTCAATAGACTACCATCTCAAAATATGGTGATAACCAATTAAAAATTCCTCAGAGCCATAAAAGATATAGAATATCCAAACTAAAAATATCTGTAGAAATAATCATCAATAATGAAATAATAATGTTAGTCGTCTATTAGTTTAATACAGTGACACGAAATCTACCGAAAGAGACCCGCTACATAGAAAGGAAGTCTTCCGAAAGAGACTGTAGATTAGGGACATCGCTCAAAGAAAAGAGCAGCTGTGTACCTAATCCGTCCTATGCAAATTTACCTTCCGAAAGAGGTAAGCATAGTCTAACTGTATAAAACAAAATAAAACGATAGATTGTAGTATCTATAGACTACGATGCATGTAAAAATCTGTCTTTCGAAAGAGACAGCCGTATTTACACCATAATAGATCTTTCGAAAGAGATCTGCCTACCCAAATCTAAAAATGTATCGATTCTCAAATCGATGAAAAAGGAGTTACCTTCTCTCGGGATCTATCGGTCTGAAATCCGAACACTCTAAGATAATACAACTCTGAGTGTTAATTACTGTCAGTCCGGTAATCGCAAGAATTTAACTAACTGTCCCATACCAGATAGTAAATTCAAGTATTTACTAAAAGCTAGTGATTTCCACTTTAAAATCTATTTAACAAATTATAATAATAACCGAAAGAATTGTACAAAGTGTTCCATACCACCCGACAATTCAATCATATATTAAAATTCTTTGTTACATAGAAAAGCATGAAATTCAATAGAAACACAAGTGAAAGCATTAATTGTTTGAAATCAATGTTTCCAAAAGTCATCAAAGAAATACCAAAATGGTATATAATTAGCCAAAGGCTAAACACAATTAAAGCCAATAATAGGTTATTGTTTGAAAGTAAGTAATAAATTTTTATCATATAGGAATGATTTCTAAATTGCTTTATCTATCATTTACTTTCACATTTATCACTTTTAAAATCCAATAACTCATTTATATAAAAAGAAAAGAGTTACAAAGTTGTAACTCCTAGAATAAAATTCTTTTATTAGGTCTTTAAATTAGAAAAATATTTAAATAATTGATAATATACTTTATTTAAAATATATAAAAATATATATATATAATATTACTTCATAAACACTTTAAAACCATAAGCTATTTGTAAACTTAAAATCTTAGTTAAATTTATTTTAAAACAAGGTTTACTTTTCATAATTGATAACTTACTTTATTTTGAAAATCTATTTAAATATATATACATACAAATAAAGATAATATTTCCAAAGGCTTTAAAACTCTTTGTAAAATCATTTAAAAAGCTTTATATATTATTTGAAATTGAATTTATTACTTTCATAATTAGTTTTCTAAAATAATAGCATATCTTTTTTTTTGGCAAAGCCAGCGGGGTTAAATGGCCCCTACCATATATTAGAAAGAAAAAGAAAAAAAGAATTACAACGATCCATGGCAAACCAATAGATCAAAAGAAAGAAAATTCAACAACAAAATCAATACTGCTTAAATTTACAAAGGATGGAGTTGACAAGTATATGCTTCGAAGTAGAAACACTTGAAAACACTCTACTATTCCTCTCCATCCAAATAACAGTCAAACACTTTTTCAAAACACGCATCAGCAATGAACTCTTCTGAGATTTTCATCTGGTAGCCTTGAAGATGCTAAACCATTCCATAGCAGAGTCTCTGATCGGGTTAGGAAAATTTATCATCTGCATACAGTGACCCCAAATGAAGAAAGAATAGTCACATTCAAAAAAAAGGTGGAGAACAGTTTCCTTGAAATTATGGCAGAGAAGGCAAGTATCATCCAGAATAGATCCCATCACTTTAACTTTATCAAGCGTGTGTAACCCATTGTTAATAATCTTCCAAAGCATTAAATTCTCTTTAGGAATAGAGCCATGATTCCACACTCTAGAGTGCCAAGGAAACAAAACATATTGAGAAGGGTGTTGCATATTGAAGTAGACTAAACTTATTTGATGAGGTTTATGACACCACACAACATGGATATCAGAACATGAAAAGGAATTAGCATGGATGTTCTCCCAGCAGGCACGGACAGTGGTAAATCTAGAAGAAGGCAGAAGCAACTTACCATCAGACCAAACAGTAGAAACACTAGCTTGCTCAGAAATTCCAGTCATGACTCTGATGTTGTAGCCAATCAGATCTGCAAGAATGATTCCCTGATCGGACCAAGGATCAAACCAGAAGGATATTTTATGCATATGAAGAAGACCAGCCTGGAAAATATGAATAAAAACGCTTCTTAACTTTAGAATATTCCTCCAAGACCAACTGCAATCCATAGGAATTGGCATAGTCCAAAAATGATTGTTCTTGATTAAATTGCTCCTCACCCATGAAGCCCATAAATTTTTATCAAATTTGTAAATCCTATCAATACGCCTCGAGATAGCAGCACTATTCCATTGCTTAATGTTCATGATACCTAGACCTCCAAACTTAAGAGGTGAGCAAATCTTTTTGAAAGCAATAGGAATAGGCTTCTTGGAAAAAGGATTGCCATGCCACAGAAAGTGGTTAAGGGAAGAATTAATCATGGAGATTAATCTGGCAGGCAAAATGAAGATTCTAGCATAGTAAAGGCACTTGGAAGCGGCTATAGATTTGACAATAACAAGCCTACCAGCCATAGAGAACTTAGAGATAGGCCAAGATGAAATTTTAGCTGTTATTTTTTCATAAAGTTTGAGACATTGGCTGGTCTTGACTTTAGATGAAAACATAGGAGCTCCTAAGTAGTCATCATTGTGATGTATTGGACTGAGACCAGACAAACTGTAGATATGCCTTTTTTCAGATTCAGAGATGCCAGCAATCCTAATCTTGGATTTGTTGTTGTTAATACTGAGACCTGTTAGAGACTTGAATTCATCCAAAATGAGCAGAACACCAAGAATAGATTTGTAGGTAGGTTTGGTGAATAGAAGAAGGTCATCACCAAATTGTAATGAGGAGATTCCAGAATTTTTGCATAAGGGGTGATATTCAATAAGCTTCATAGCCAAGAACTTATTCGTGATAGAAGTGAACAATTCCATGACACAAACAAATAAGTAAGGAGACAAGGGGTCACCTTGTCTAATACCCCTTGTACCATGGAAGTAGCCAAATAGATCGCCATTAAAACTCAAGGAGTAATTAACAGTGGAAACACATGTGTATATCCAAGAAAGGAATGGGATAGGGAAGTTCATCTTGTGAAGGATGTAAATAATAGACTTCCATTGGAGGGAATCATAAGCTTTTTGAATGTCAAACTTGAGCACACATCTTTTTGAAATATTTATCCTATCATATCCTTTCAGCAATTCAGCGGCGAGGAGAATGTTATCAGTAATGTCTCTGGAAGGAAGAAAAGCACTCTGATTGGAAGATATTATATCAGGGAGAACAGACTTCATTCTAGTGGCCATAATCTTAGAGATGCATTTATAAATAACGTTGCAGCATGCAATGGGTCTGAATTGAGAAACAGAAGAAGGCTGGTCAGATTTTGGAATAAGAGTAATCTTGGTGGAATTAATCCCAGAAATCATTTTATCTTGTCTTTTGCCTTTAAAGCATTTCCAAAAAAATTATACTAATAAATAATAATTTTTAGAAAAAGATTTTGTAAATAAGTATTACTTATCTTTAAAAGTTTTAATTGGAAACTTTGTGATAAGCAATAAGTTAAGAAGGTAATATAATTTAACTATATGTTTTATAAAATAATTTCCAATAAGGATCAAAATGGATAAAATCTCATTTTTGAAATTCATTTAAATACATTAGAATAATTTAAACAATAAATCCAATGAAAACTCAACATCTATAGGCAACATTGCTTTATAAAATAAAATTCCAAATATGGAATTATTAGCTATCCGAGTTGTTTTTCGACATCTCCGATCACTTAAACAACGTGAATACTTTTATATAAGTTGATAAAATGCAATTTGCAATCGAATAGAATTTCGTTTGCAAATTGACTTATTTTAACCCACATAACATCCATATATTACTTACAATAAACTTTTCATACCACGAACAAACAATTCATTAAAACAATTCAATCAATGACCTCAATCGGTTCAATCAACCAATGCAATCAACTACCGGGATTATTATAGCAAACAATTTAATAGATGTAGATGTGTGAGTTGAATTGATCTACTCACCTAAACAATTTGTTTGCCCAACCCAACTATCCTTGTTGATGCTCTCCGAACCTACACTCCCATCCTCTTGCTCCCGAACCCTATGGCTCAACCAAGATCACAAACCCTAGTCGCTGTTGGAGACGAACTAGGTGTCGACCTAAAGGTCATGCTCCACAAATCCCAACATTACCTCCCCGTTCGAGCATTGCTTTCCTCCAACTAACGCCGCTCGACTCATCGCCTACAACCTAGCATCGCTTGCTCCTTCCACGTGTGCTCTCGCATCTTCGATCACGATAGCCGATCCAAGGCGGCGTGTTTAATTTCTCCACGCGACCTTCCTTCTATCGTTTTTTCCTTTCATTTTCGATTTTGGAATTGGGGGTAGGGAAATGTAAATGTGAGGACGGGTTTGGAAAAAGGAAGGGGCATGTTTCAAACAAGAGAGAATAGAGTGTGGTCTAGCTTATGTGGGCTTTGGGTCTTTAAATTTCTATTTACTATGTTTATTTTCCCTTTTTATTTCTATACATAAAAATAAACTCTTATTATTTATTTAAAATATATTTCAATATAATTGAAATTTACTTTCACTTCATTTGACACAATAAAGTTCGATAACTACAAAATGCTATTCAATTCAATTATTTCGTTGTATTTAATTATCCATTGAACTAATATAAACAAAATTGTTCATCTTCGTTGGTTTATTAATTTTATTGAATATCAAATAAAACTTCTCTTCATCTATTTCAAGTATATAAAATTATTTACACTTTAATTGAATAATAATTTAATTCAAAAATAATAATTATCGGAATTGAATTCAAACACTTCTATTTAAATTAAATTGGTTTAATATTACAGCTTCAAAAACAAGGTTGTTAGAGACCTCCCCCCTTATGAAAATTGCGTCCTCGCAATTTCTTATAGGAAGACGTCAAAAACACATGCAAACATTAACTCTCTTCAAATTTTATTATAACAAAATCCTTTATTAATTCCAAAATCAAATGTATTGTATGTTTTAAATTTAAATAGATTCATTTATTAATTTCCGTTTCTTCGCATACAATTTTTTTTAAAATATTTTGGAAAATTTCGGCAGTATAGAGAGCCGTTTGCAATTTCACAATTATAATATATATGATACACATCGACCACATGGTCGAAAACATAATATATAACAATATTTCTATCATTTCTATATTTAATCCGAAAGCGTACCTTTATTTAGCGTTTTTAAAATGAGCTATCATATTTTTTATATGAGCATAATCAAGCTATCATCGCCATTTAGTCCAATTGTGCTTATGAGTACATGTTCTCAACCTAAGTTTAAATATTAGTCATATAAAAGAACTATATAAAAATATGCAACCATTTATTATAAAAACAATACGATGTTCATATTTAACCCACCTTCAACTAATTTTTCTAAGGCCAAAACCATCAAATCAAATTGTGATTTCTAAGAGTAAATGGTTATATAGTGTTTCAGTTTTTCCAAACATCTTTCGAATTGCAAAAATATGGATCACAACTCAAATTATGGTGGATTTTCTAAGGAGGGTTATAGTAGGTTTTATATATTTATACAGGTCCACTTAACAAATCGACGTTTTTAGCTTAGAAAATGATTAAAATTTTCAAAATTCTTAACATGAAAGTTGTTTCTTATGTTATTCGATTTTCAGAAAGTGCAAATTCGTTGAAATTGGATAAACTATTCAAAAGTTATGGGCGGTTGAATTCACCGCTATTTTGACTTATTTACATTTTCAAGACAGCAATTCAATCACTTAGTAAGTCAAATTTTAAACTTAATAAACCTTCCTATTTTCCATTGCACTCCAAAGAAAAATCATTCTTCAAAGAGTAGTTTTCTAATGGATTTAAAATCTTTAAGGACGGATCTATTGTTTGAGATTTACAATCGGATCAAGTCATTGATTTAACACAATTTTTTTTCATTAATATTTCATTTTCTTAACGTTTTCATTACATGTATATTTTCCTAAATAAAGTACTAAAATATGCTTTGTTTTGTCAATATTTGTTTTCAAAAATATTTCACAAAATCCGAAAATCTCTGTATTTTCATTTTGCCATGAAAATAAACTACTGTTTATATAGTATATCTATATTGATAATTGATATCAATGCTTTTAACATAATGTAGTTCTTATTTATAAAGATGACCTTATGTTGATATTTTCTTGATCCTATTAACTTCATACATGAATGCCTTACCCAAGTATTACAAAAAAAACTAACAGTGTGAGTTTCTTCTAAACTTTCCTTTAATAAACAACTTTGTGATAGCACTATACCCTGTATGGATATGAAACAACACAGAAAAACAAACGATTATGGGAAATTTTATCATCCATTTCCTACTTAAACTCTACTAGTCTGGACTAGTTTTACCATCTATGCTCCCAATCAAACTTTCGGGATCTTATAATCATATTTTCCAGTATAAAATTTCTATCTCAACGCGAGATGGTTGCTCGTTATATTATTTTCCATATACAAGCTTTACTAACAGCCATCTTAGTAACCTACAATAAAAATTATGACGATTGTATGTGCAGAGAAACGGCTAAAACTATTGATATTTGATCACAACTCGGATAGAACATAATCGATATATAACTTATTAGACGAGGTACTATATGTCTACTATATCTCAAGCAACGTCCATAAAACACGCATGTTGGAATAGCCCAAGGTATACTTAAGGGTGCTTTGGCACATGAGATCATACTTGCATATAAAAAGTAGGCATAAGAATATTTTTGCATATAATTTTACTTCAATATGTTTCCAAAAGTTTCAGTAAAAAACAAAGTTATCCTTATCATTAATATTGATGTAGTGAAATACTATAACAAATTACTGAAATTAGTACATGAAGATATTAATATAAATGAATGTTCAACAAAATAGGAGTTTTTCAGTTGGAATTTTTTTTGAAGTTATATACATACAAAATGTTATATTCAAACCTATGCAATTTTGGAAACCCATATGCATTTAAATCTAAGGTGTATTAAGCTTTATGCAAGTGTGAAAATATACCTGAAACTGCTATGTATCGGGATCCACATGTTTTGAAATCTATATACTTGGATACTAAATTTATATAAAACTTCATATACTCGCTTAAGGTTTAGATGCGTAAGCAACTTCATGAGGTTCAAGACTGTAACGACCTAGAATTTTAGATATTTGGAATTGGAATATTTAATTAATTTAAAATATTGGAAAGTTAATTTTATAGATTTAATAATTTGAATTTCAAATATAACGATTTATTGGGTAATTTAATAATGGAATTAAATAATTGGGATTTGGTTAATAGTGAAATCTTGAGTTTTAAGCTAGATAAAAATAATTTAAAGGCTTATTTAATTTATATATAAGAATGAAGGTAAATAAAATTTTAAATTGAATTTAGAAGTTATTTACTCGATTTTTTCGAATATCTTGTTTTAATTAACGAGTGAAATAGCTTTCCGGGGCATAGTCTTGGATTTCGACAAAACTAGTTCCATTGGATCCGCAATAGTGTATTATTATTGGTTTTCAAATTTTGTAACGTTTGGTGTTATCATTTGGTCGTATGAGGTTGAAACGCGTTGAAATTAATATTAAAATTTAATATAATAATTAGGTTCAAAAAACTCTCTTCTCCATACGATCGCATTGGAACTCGAGACTTATTCCATTGCGTTCGGAATAGGGTTATATCATTATGAACGACCGGTGGCCCGCCTCGATCAGGATTCGGCATAAATATCTTGATATTTTAAAATTTTATATAATATATGATTTGACTTCACAAAAATCTTTAATCACATCAGCCTGCATTTACATGTGCAGCCACCCTACATTGTTGACTTTCGTTTCCTTCCTCTCTTATAAATATGTTTTCTCCTTTATCTTCATATGCAAGCTCAAAGAAAAAAAGGAAGATTATAGGAACTTCAAAAATTATTTACTCTAGATTCTCTCGACGAAAATTCCCAAACAAGTTTTAAGATTCATCGTATGGGAAATACTTCGATCTACTATAGCATCTGTAGGGTGCGACGTCGTTCTGTAGCTTGACGATTTGGGTATGGGAAACTAGGGTTCGGTTTATCTCATGTTTTGGTCGACGTTTGGGCGAGCAAAGCTTTGGATTTGAGTCCGGGATGGTGGAGCGTACTTCTGGAAAAAATTTGGTGGAGTGCGGCTGAGCAGTGGTGGTCATGACATTGGGGGCCGTGCGCGAGTTCCAAGTCGATTTCCGTTCATAGGGTCAAGTGTCGATTGAGTGGGGTGATTGCGGAGAGTGCGAAGAAAGGAGTGCGTACGTGGTTTCGGTTTGTCGAATGGCGAGGTGGTTGATCGTATCAGGGATACGCATGCACGTGATTTATTCACAGACGATGGAGGAAATCAGAAGAAAGGGAAGGAAGAAGAAGAAAGGAAGGGGGGAAGAGAAGCGAGCCGGGCCTGTTGCTTTTGGGTAGAAGGAAAAATTGGTCATTTATATAATTTATTTTCAAAAATAATAATTAAACTTATAAATTGAATATCTCATTCATTTTAGGTCCAAATCCAACGCGGTCAGTTGCGTTGGATTCGTATTAACGAGATCTTTGCTATAAAATCAAATTGGTTGAGTCTAGAGCTTGCAAAATTTTTAGTTAAATTCGAAGGCATTCGAATTTAATCGGAACCAGAATGCGAAAGTGACGACAGAAAATAATGTGAGTAAATCTCACTCATTTGGATTTCTGGTTTAATTTAAAATAGTTAAAATTATTTGTTCGGTTGATTGGATGAATTGATAAATCATTGTTATCAGTTGGATGTTATATAATATATATATATTAGTAGTTGGATATACTCCCGCCTATTGAAGCGGATGAGACTCTATGAGCCTTGCAAAATAGCGGATGGCCCTATATTACTGCGTTACCCTGCCTCGAAGCGGGATTGGTATTTTATGTTATCTAACATCTATGGTTGCATGGAAACAGGTTGGAGGGATCCAACTTGATTCCTCCAAATTGTTGATTTTTAATTTCATATATAGTGATATATGTGTTATCCCACCTTTTGGCAAAGTCGAGATACCCAAAAATTAACTGAAAATCAATGATTACTAGTCATGAACATCGATTGTGCATCGCAGGTTCACCATGGATATCGATGAATTTTACCCGAGTCCAGATCGGGCTGCAATTGATTAGACACGTCACATAGGACCAGGAAAATCAATGTTCCAAGTTTCGAGTCAATCCGAGTTCGTACGCTCAAGATATCATTGATACAAGTTGGAGGAAATGGCCCTAAGTTCGACTCCATCAAGATTGACTCCATCCACTTTGTATCCACCGAAGAGCACTCTGTTCGAATCCATTGGTTCAACTCCACATGGTTCGCATCCATCAAACAGACATTCACTCGAATCGGTCCAGATGAATCGCTTCGAATCAATGAAGCTACAGGTCGGAGTCCTTCGAATCCATCAAAATGAATTCCTTCGAATCCATCAAGACGAATCACCTCGTATCCATCCAGTACCAATGCTTCGAACCCACTCCTTCGAATCCACTACGTAAAAGCGGCTAGAACCATGGATTCGACCCAATCAACTCGGCAGGGAAGTCGGATCGATACGAAGGAAGTGCACCACGTCATCACGAAGACACGTTGAACCATCGAGTCGACCCCATCGATTCGAATGAATCGAGTCGAAGGCATCGATTCGAAGAAATCGGTTCGAGGAGGATCGATTCGAAGAGGATTCACAGCCGAGAACATGATCTTGAATCGATCATATCTCAAGATCTACAAGTCCAAATGCTATGAAATTTTCACAGTAGCTTGCTGGCAACCTAAGGAATGTTCATGCCAAATTTCATCTCAATCGGAGCAGATCTTGATCGATTCAAAGTTGAGTTCGAATCGATCCCGAAGTGGGCCCGGATTTCCTGAAAGCGGGCATGTGGGCCCCCTCACGTGCCAGAACTAGTCTCCCTTCAATTTAGGCGAAATATCAGCCTCCTACACCTATAAATAGAGCCCCTGGTCATTCAGAAAAGGGGTCGGTTAATTTTGAGAGCGATAGAGCGCCCAGACTCTGCTAGATACACTCCAGATCACCATTGCTGCCTTAGATTCAGATTATAATCATAAAGTCTGTTGTACTACGCAAGAAGAAATTGTAATCTTCAAACATCGAGCAATAAAATCATAAAAACCTTGAAGTGGACGTAGGCCGGAGATAGCCGAACCACTATAAATCGTGTGTCACTGTTCATTATTTCTGGATTGCTGTTTGTTGCTTGCTTAGATCTGAGATTTGTGTTTGAATATTTGTTGATCTATATTCATAGACTGGTGCTTTCACAATACTTGGGGTTTGTGACCAATTTTGGCGCAAACACTTTGGTGCTTTCACTGAGAAGGACTAGCACCCGCTACACCAGATTCAAAGTTTAGATTTGAAGGATTCAGATTGACTCTACAAGGACTCGACAAACAAGACAAAGAGCTGAGAGGAGCCAACAGGGAGGAAGTCAAGAGGCATCCTCTGGCGCTGGAGAAGGACAAGCTTCGATCTACATTACTAGAGATGAGATGGAGGCTATGAATAACCTAATGCATGAAAGAATGATGAAAAGCCAACAAGAGATGCTACAAAATTTCTTTGAACAGATGAGAGCTGCAGGAATACAAAACCTAGGACCAACTACAGCGGCTGTGAATGTGGAACAAGGAGCTAGGGTTGCGGAACCCAATGGAGGACAGACTGCAGAACCAGAAGGCAGTCAACAAGGACCTGGGGGCAGACCCTCAGGATCCGATACTAGAAGGCCAATGGATGGAGCTCAACAGGCTAGGGCCAACACAAATGCTAACGAGCCACCCGAAGAGTACGTACCAGAATTCCCTACAAGACTCGGAGGGCAAGACAGAGACATTACAAGGGGGCAACCCCTGGATGGAGATGAAAGAATGATTGGCCTAGTGCGATGGATCATGAGAGGGGGATTGTCAGGTGGAGGATTGGAAGAGGTTAGTCAAAGTCCGTTCGCTCCGAATATCAGGAATGCAAGGAACCCTCCAAAGTTCAAACTACCAATGCTGGATCCTTATGACAGAAAGTCAGACCCGACCATGCATATCACCAGATATATCAGACACATGGAAGTGCTGGGAGCATCTGAGGAAGTAATGGCACGATGTTTCCCTTTATTCTTATCAGATTTGCCTGCGCTTTGGTTCAGACAGCTAGAGACTGGATCAATCAAGACATGGGGCGAGCTTGTGGATTGCTTCATGAGGCAGTTTAGGGTCCACGTAACGCGACCCAAGAGCGTGATGACTTTGGCATCAATAAAACAAAGGATCAGAGAGTCCATAAATGATTTTCTGTTACGATTTAATGCAACGGTGGCTTCTGTAGATCGCCCAGATCCATCGATGATTTTGATGGCAGCAGTGGCAGGAGTTGAAGAAGGCACCGAATTCAAAGACTCTTTAACGAGAGACCCACCGCAAGATCTTGGAGAGTTTTACCATGAAGCTGAATGATTCATTCGATTAGAAGAATCACAAGCCGAGAGGCAGGTAATAAACACTGTACAAGGCGAAGGAACCGCTAGGGAACAGCCCATGGCGGACAAAGGAAAGAGAAAGCAGGATGACGCACATGATGGTCCTGATAAATGGAAGAAATTCCGAGAGCATAGATTCAGGCAATACACAGACTTGGCGGCAGGACTGGAACGAATTTACACCGAAACTCGGGGGCAACTCCCCTACCGAAAACCACCCAGGAGAGATCCCACAGAGCGGGAACGTAGAACCGGAAAATATTGCCTATTCCATGAGTTAGATGGGCACACAACCAACGAATGCCGCCACCTAAAGGATGAGGTGGAAGAACATGCCAGGAGTGGTAGATTGCCACAATATGTCAAAGAACGGGCAGCGACAGTAAGGCCTGAACAACTACCGCCTCCACCTAACAGAAACATCTTGGATCGGGATCAAGACTCGTCATCCACTGATTAAGATGGCAAGGGCCAAGTTCAGGATTTGGACTTCGGTCAAATAATTTCATTAGATTTGATTTCCAAAATAAAACAGCTATCCCACTTACTCATGTACGGGAACTGGAGAGATCCCTAGGCATGCTCTAAGATGGTAATAGACCGCTCCGCCCGGAGAGGCATTGTCATGTTTTTCCTGGTGTTTGAGATTGAACATCAAGGATTCGAATTTAATAAAGAGACATTTATTAAAATAAACCTTTTAACCGGAGAGTTAAAGGATGAACATTAAATATCAATATAAACATGATCGCTTTATGACCCTACCCGGAGAGGCGGGGTCCGGAGTGCAAGAAGTGAGTTGCTTCGCCGGAGAGCGATAGGATTGACTCACTTAACGTTGTTTCCCCTTCACCGGAGAGTGACAGGATGGGATCCAGCAGGAGCCCGGAGAGGCTATGATCGGCCCACGATTTAGGCCATGACATCGCTTAATGTTCGGATACACTGAACCGGAGTGCAAGAAGTGAGTCGCTTCGTCGGAGAGCGACCGGATTGACTCACTTAACGTTGTTTGCCCTTCAACGGAGAGTGATAGAATGGGATCCAGCAGGAGCCCGGAGAGGCTACAATCGGTCCAGAACGACCAAGACCTCGCTTTACGCCCTAAATAAGGGCTAGAGTGCAAGGAATAGAAAGCAACGCCGGAGTGCAATAGGATCTTTCTATTCGATCGCTAAGTTTGGAATGGACTTGGCAAGGATCCGGAGTGACCATTGATAGTACGGAGAGACTAAAGAATTTCATTCTTAACTTCCACTGGAAGAAATTGATAACGATTCGGCTTCGAACAGCCATGGACTTGATTGAAAATGCTATAAGCTCTGAGTAAAACATGAACTCACTGCATTCAATTTGAAACTGATCAAAACACACCTTTTACCAAAAGGCATGTTTTGGGGGGCAAAGTGTTATCCCACCTTTTGGAAAAGTCGAGATACCCAAAAATTAACTGAAAATCAATGATTACTAGTCATGAACATCGATTGTGCATCGCAGGTTCACCATGGATATCGATGAATTTTACCCGAGTCCGGATCGGGCTGCAATTGATTAGACACGTCAAACAGGGCCAGGAAAAGCAATGTTCCAAGTTTCGAGTCAATCCGAGTTCGTACGCTCAAGATATCATTGATACAAGTTGGAGGAAATGGCCCTAAGTTCGACTCCATCAAGATTGACTCCATCCACTTTGTATCCACCGGAGAGCACTCTATTCGAATCCATCGGTTCAACTCCACATGGTTCGCATCCATCAAACAGACATTCACTCGAATCGGTCCAGATGAATCGCTTCGAATCAATGAAGCTACAGGTCGGAGCCCATCGAATCCATCGAAATGAATTCCTTCGAATCCATCAAGACGAATCACCTCGTATCCATCCAGTACCAATGCTTCGAACCCACTCCTTCGAATCCACTACGTAAAAGCGGCTAGAACCATGGATTCGACCCAATCAACTCGGCAGGGAAGTCAGATCGATACGAAGGAACTGCACCACGTCATCATGAAGACACGTTGAACCATCGAGTCGACCCCATCGATTCGAATGAATCGAGTCGAAGACATCGATTCGAAGAAACCGGTTCGAGGAGGATCGATTCGAAGATGATTCACAACCGAGAACATGATCTTGAATCTATCATATCTCAAGATCTACAAGTCCAAATGCTATGAAATTTTCACAGTACCTTGCTGGCAACGTAAGGAATGTTCATGCCAAATTTCATCTCAATCGGAGCAGATCTTGATCGATTCGAAGTTGAGTTAGAACCGATCCCGAAGTGGGCCCGGATTTCCTGAAAGCGGGCATGTGGGCCCCCTCACGTGCCAGAACTGGTCTCTCTTCAATTTAGGTGAAATATCAGCCTCCTACACCTATAAATAGAGCCCCTGGTCATTCAGAAAAGGGGTCGGATAATTTTAAGAGCGATAGAGCGCCCAGACTCTGCTAGATACACTCCAGATCACCATTGCTGCCTTAGATTCAGATTATAATCATAAAGTCGATTGTACTACGCAAGAAGAAATTGTAATCTTCAAACATCGAGCAATAAAATCATTAAAACCTTGAAGTGGACGTAGGCCGGAGATAGCGGAACCACTATAAATCGTGTGTCACTGTTCATTATTTCTGGATTGCTGTTTGTTGCTTGCTTAGATCTGAGATTTGTGTTTGAATATTTGTTGATCTGTATTCATACACTGGTGCTTTCACAATACTTGGGGTTTGTGACCAATTTTGGCGCAAACAATATGATGTGTTTGGATAGTCTCTGATAGATTATGATATGGCTTGATTGATTGATGCTATGGTAGCACTGGCCCTAATTTTAATATTTAAAAAATATAAATATTATTTATGGATTTGAAAGAAAGTGGAAAAGCGATTTGGAAGTGAAATATTTATATTGGATATTGGATGAATTAAATGAGAATTCATTTGGATAAATAAACGATTTGACTTTTTATTTAACTATTTCGTGGTATATTTTATATAAAGATTTTTAATAATGGATATAAAGGATTTTATGTGGTAAATCTTAAGTGATACTTGTTCAAAAGTAAAAAGGTTTTAAAATTAATATTTAATAGTTTGGGAGAATTAAGGGAATTTGGAAATAAATATAGAATTGGTTATATTGAATCTTTAAATAAGATTTTTAATTTATGAATTGGAAGTAGAAATCGAGATTCGAATGGCTTTAGAATATAGTTTGGATTATTTGAGAAATAGATTTATGAATGGAATTTCAATTATAAATTGATTTATAAATGGATTTAAATGATATGAACCGTTGTAAACTAGAAATGATATTTTGAAGTTTATAAACAATGTTTATAAATAAAGCAAAATGATTATCATTTGAAAAATGGAAATACAAATTCACAACGAGAATTTATAATAAGATAGGGTAATCGGGATAAAAAAGAAATGGTAGATCCTATTTTTGAATTGTGGGAAAAAGTTATGAAATTTGAAATGTGGTCGATGGATTGTAAATCAAGAGAGATTTATAATTTGGAATTGATTATATTAGGGTTTTTAAAATATATTTTTATCGAGAAGTTAAGTTTCGTTTTAAAAGGAAATGCTTATTTATTGAACTATGTAATTTAAAAACTATTTTTAGTATGGAAATAGTTTATAAATTTAATTATTTAAAAAATTAATATTAGTTGAAGGGGTTTGGAATTTTTAAAATAAGCTCTTGTAAATTTATTAGTTTATTTTAAAATGAATTAGTGTGACGACAGCCCATAACCCTTGCACTGAACCTAGAAAAAGTGCGCTGTAAAGTGTGCCAGGCAGCCATGGACGATTGTCAGGGTAAATTAAAAACAACAGAATCTATCGTATTACGCACAACGCATGGACAAAATACAATAGAACATATATATAGTGAAGCTTCACAGAATAGAATCTCATCAATAAAACTTCATAATAGTTGAATACAAACATCTTTATAGTCAATACAACAGGCCTCACTACATAACACTCAGAGAAAATACAAATAGCGGAACACCCAGTACATATAATAAGAAGATAATATGCAACCCTCCAGCTCGTCTTCGATATCAACACCGTGGAAAGCAAGAACAGCACCTGTCACCTGCTACCTAGTCTGCCCGTCCCAAAATGGACGAACAGCCCAAGGCAATAAGAGTTAAAACATAAAGCCTTGAGTCAGACACAGTCTTAGTGAGCGGTAAATTAACTAACAACATACCAAAAGAGCATAAAGGAAAAGGAATAGGAATACAACCCTCCCACTCCAACCTCTTTCTACAGTGATAGCCCCCGGACACTCACTAAGTAGAAGCAAACATAGCAGAGCATACAATGTAAAGTAAAGCAATTATTACTCGAGTCAAGGGCGATGTTTCCCAAGCACAAACCCCCAAGGCCTAAACCAAGATCAGATAAGCACCCAGAAAATACCGCTCTTGAGACCGAATGACGATAAAACCAAACATCCATGACTCTGGCTATCACTGTTATCATTGCTTCGATATCACCGTTAATTGAATGACCGGCACATTCTTTCAGCCGTCCGTCAAGGGCTAATGGAAACCTCGGTTCTAGACATTACTCCCGCACGTCGTCGTGACCCGTGCCTAGGACTATCAAATCTGCCCAGAGTACTTGACTACCAATCAGTAGCCTTCAGGGACTATCGAATCTGCCTGACGTACTCTTGCTTTGAGCATGCTAGAACCTTCAACAACGGTGAGATCTCAGCCTTCTAGTCATCCACCTCGACGACTATTTCCATACTAGCTCAAGCGCCTCTCGAGCAAACCATTATCCTCAAACTCGAACATTTCACCGAGTTATCAACATGCTTGGAATGATCCCGTCTAGATTAGACCAAGTCTATCTTATATCATGCTTTGCTTCATCACATCCTCGCAAAGCTTCATCTCAACATCATCATCCAATCTATCCATATGAGCTTCCACATCCACTACATATGCCACAAGCAGCTTTCCCAATCCAAGAGCCTTTCTCTTAGCTTTTGAATCATCTTCGGTCTAAATCAAATCATCAATCATCTAATTCATAGCAATCAATCAAGACAAACATTAATCCAAGTAGACAAGCATTCAAATATGATCTAAATAGACAATTATAACAATAATGGCAATTTCGTAATTAAAGAGTCAAAAGTCTAACAAGCATGAAAACATGAGAAACATCTCTATAATCTTGATGAATGAACTTGCATAGGTTATCATGTAGTAAAATGGATGTCAAATCCTCAAGAACAATGGATCTATATGGATCTATACTTAGGTTTACAAAAATGCATGGAAATCACTACTTTAACACAAAATCAAGCCAACGATCCGATATACTCCTTTGGATCCGTGTGAGAGATAATCACCACTCACCAAATCACCTAAAAACCTCAAAAGAAACCCACTTCAGATCTGGACAGCGAAGGATCTAACTTGATCTATCCCCAATCCGCTTCAAACGATGAAATCTCACTTCAATGGATGTAGATCTTCAATCTAAGCTCTTGAATCTTCAACTTGGATGGATGGAATCACTAGATTAGAGTGGAGAAAAGAAGTGAAGAAGTATAGAAGTCGAGCTCTCAAAATGGCAGCACTTCATCGCTTCGAAATCCGGATCCCAAAAAGTGAGAAAAACCCTTATATTTATAGGCTGATTTCCCCTTAGGTCGCTCGGAGTTAGGTCATCCACGACTTACGACCTAAAACCCCCACGACCTAAAAAGCCCACGACTCAACAATATCACGACCTACGACTTAGCCAACCTTCCGACCTAACACAATGCGCGACTTACGACCTAACACATAAGCGCATCCATACGCGACCTACCAGACCCACCTGTCTACGACTTACGACTTAGCAGCTTAACTCCTAAGTCGCTCGCGACTTAACAACTCCTAGGTCGCTCAAGACCTAACACTCAGCCAAAACCCAGCGACCTAACGCAGACACACCCCGCGACCTAACAACTCAACAGAGTTACGACCTACGACTTAACTGAGACGCGACCTAACTAATCTTAGGTCGTCTACGACCTACTACTCAAGCAACAACGACTCAACGACTCAACTGTCTCCGACTTAAGGCTTAATAGATCTTACGACCTAACCCTGACATGCTCCTAAGTCGCTCACGACTTATCACGCTCCTAAGTCGCTCACGACCTAACTTCCTTAAGTCGCTAACCTGCCTATCTCCTAGGTCGTTAACTCGCTAACCTTCTTAGGTCGCTGTCTTTCCTATAGGTCGCTCCAATACTTAGGTCGTTCACTCGACCTATCCTACCCCACGACCTAAGCTTATCACACGACCTATCTCCTATACGACCTATCCCAAACTCCTTAGGTCGCCAGTTTCTATAAGTCGCCTATTTCCTTAAGTCGTCTACGACCTAAGCCTCAACATACGACTTATCTATCATACGACCTATCTCAATCCTTAGGTCGCCTATGACATAACTTCCTTAGGTCGCCTATCCTTCTTAAGTCGCTCCATTCTCTTAAGTCGCTCTCGATCTAATTCTACTCGACTTAAGCTTCGAACGACTTAAACCCTAGACGACTTAACAACATTACGACCTAAGACTTAAACTATGGATGACTTATCACAACAATGCGACCAAATGATAATTGTTTTTACGATGTTTCGATCCGTAAAAATACGGGTCGTTACATTCTCTCCCCCTTAGGAATTTCGCCCCCGAAATTCCAAACAAACAGAGCAATCAAAGACTATTCTGCACGCCTACCATCCATAGCAATCAACAAACCATGCATCCAATTCTAGCTTAGCATGCAGAATTCTAAAACTAGAACAAGTTACAATATCGTGAGATGACACGACACCTTAGGGCCATACCTTGAAGAGTTCAGGATGAGCTGCTTTCATCCTCTCTTCCACCTCCCACGTACAATCGTTATCATCATCACTCTATTGTATCTTGAGCAACTTAACTACCTTCCTCCTAAGCTGTTTCGTGTCAGTTCCCACAACACGAAGCGGCTTACGAGGTCTTCTATCGACTGGATCAACTTCGAAATCTTCACAGCTATCAGCAGAAACCACTGTATTCGAGTCGTGCACAAACTTCCATAGATACGATACATGAAAAACATTGTGCACACCCGACATCTTCTCTGGTAACTCCAATCTGTAGGCGAGCTTTCCAATTCGCTCTATGATCGGGAATGGTCCAACAAATCTCGGAGTCAATTTTCCTTTCTTCCCGAATCGAATAACATTCTTCAAAGGAGAAATCTTCACAAAAACCATATCACCTACGTCGAATTCCAAATCCTTTCGACGCTTATCTGCATAACTTTTCTGACGGTCTTGGGCTGCCTTCATTCGTTGCCGAATGATCTCAATGAAATCCGAAGTCTGTCGAATCATCTCTGGCCCAAGCATCAGCTTTTCTCCTGTCTCTAACCAACATGTCGGAGAGTTACATGGTCTTCCATACAATGCCTCATACGGTGCCATACCAATGCTTGACTGGTAACTGTTGTTATATGAAAATTCCACCAAATGAAGGTGATCTTCCCATGATCCTCCGAAATCCAAAACACAAGCTCTGAGGAGATCTTCCAATACTCGGTTGACTCTCTCGGTCTGACCATCCGTTTGAGGGTGATAAGCTGTACTCAAACACAACTCGGTTCCCAAAACTTCCTGGAAGATCCTCCAAAATCCACTAGTGAACAATGGGTCTCGATCGCTCACTATACTCTTCGGAATACCATGGAATCGAACTATCCACTTAACATACAACTCTGCCAACTTTGATGCAGTCCTAGTCGATCGAACAAGAATGAATCTTGCACTCTTAGTCAGACAATCTACGATGACCCAAATCCCTTCATTTCCCGCTCTTGTTCTAGGTAGACCATCAATAAAATCCATCGATATTTGCTCCCACTTCCATGTAGGAACTCCTAATGGTTGAAGCAATCCACTTGGCTTCTTCTATTCGGCTTTTACCAACTGGCAGTTCATGCACTTGGAAATAAAATTTCCAACATCCTTCTTCATACCTTCCCAGTAGTAGGTTCTCTTCATATCCCGATACATCTTATTTCCATCTGGATGAATTGTCAACTTCGAGTGATGACTTTCCCTCAGAACTTCATTCCTCAATTCATCGATATCGGGAACAACTAGTCGTCCTTGCTTCCGAAGCCAACCCTCTTGATCGACCTCGAATCCTTTATCCTTTTCTGGGTCCAATCCAGATTCCAAATCACGGATAATCTTGACAAGCTTATCGTCTCGCTTTTGGCTCTCGCCAATCCTTTCCACAAGAGTAGGTCTTATCGATAAGTTTGCCAACATCTCAGGTTCCAATTCACATCTAGGCCTGAAGTCAAATCCAGCTAAATACTCGAGATTCTTCCATTCTGAAAACATGGCTCCCAATCCTGCATGTCTTCGACTTAACGCATCTGCCACTGCGTTACCCTTTCCCGGAGTATAAGCTATACCAAAATCATATGATGCCAAAAACTCTAGCCACCGTTGCTGCCGAAGATTCAAATCCTTTTGGGAGAAAAGATACTTCAATGACTTATGATCTGTAAACAACTCGAATCGAACTCCCAGTAGATAATGTCTCCACATCTTCAGAGCAAAAACAATCGCTGCTAACTCCAAATCATGAGTCGGGTAATTCCTTTCATGCGGCTTCAGTTGTCGACTGACATACGCAACAACTTTATCCCTCTGCATCAGCACTGCTTCAAGTCCAGTACCACATGCGTCGGTGTAAACCACCATCTCATCATTCCCACTTGGAATAGTCAAAACAGGAGCACTCGTCAATCTTTCTTTCAGGATTCTAAAAGCTTGCTCACACTTATCTTCCCACTTGAACACTTGGTTCTTCTTCGTCAATCCTATTAACGGTGCAGCCACCTTGGAGAAGTCTTTGATAAACCGTCGATAATATCCTGCTAATCCAAGAAAACTTCTCACATCAGATGCATTCTTAGGTCTAACCCAATCCTGGATTGCTGCCACCTTAGCGGGATCAACCGCTATTCCATTTCCAGAGATAACATGGCCTAAGAACCTCACTTCACTCTTCCAGAAGTGACACTTCGAAAACTTAGCCTTCAGCTGATGTTTCCGTAGGATTTCCAAAACAATTCGCAAGTGTGTCTTGTGCTCTTCTTCAGTTCTGGAATAAATCAGAATATCATCCACGAACATAAGTACAAACTTGTTCAACTGATCTCTGAACACTCTATTCATAAGATCCACAAAATATGCTGGAGCGTTAGTCAACCCAAACGGCATTACCAGCCACTCAAAGAAACCAGATGGTGTTCGAAAAGCAGTCTTTGGCACACTATCCTTAACCACTCTCAACTGGTGAAATCCCGTTGCCAAATCCATCTGAGAAAACACCTTAGCTTCGTGAAGCTGATCAAACAAGTCATCTATTCTCGGCAATGGATACTTGTTCTTCTTAGTCACTTTATTCAGCTCACGATAATCCACACACAATCTCAATGACCCATCTGCCTTGGTTGCAAACACAACTGGTGCACCCCACTCGGACACACTACGCCGAATGAATCCTTTCTGTAAAAGGTCATCAACCTGCACCCTCAACTCCTGTTGTTCCCTAGGCGCCATCCGCCTAAGAGGCATCACAACAGGTCTGGCTCCTTCAACTAGATCTATACGAAACTCGATCTCTCTATGCGGCGGTAACCCTTTGACCTCGTCAAAGACATCCTCAAATCCATTAGCGATTGGCACAGATGACAGTCCATCCCGTGGAACAACTAGTGAATACATGAAGCTCATGAAGACGCCTTCTTCATGCTTACATCGTATCACAATCTTTCGCCCCTTCACATTCTCGACTGTCACCTCCAACCTCTCACAATCAACCTTTGCCGCATACTTCCTAAGCCAGTCCATACCCAAAATAATTCTGAACCCCGCAAAGTTCAAAACAAAACAATCACAAACAAAAGAGAAACCATGACTCGATACAATCAGACCATGGCATAGCATACACAAACAAGACGAACCCCCAACTGGATTAGTCACAACCAATGGCCTATCAACAATATCCGGTTCTAAACCCAACCGGCCTACAAGATCAATACAAACAAACGAATGCGACGCCCCAGTATCAAACAACACTCTAACTGGAACACCACATATGGAAAGAGTACCTTGAACAACCACACTCTTTCCTTTCTCTTCAGCGGTAGGAGCTTTCGAAGACGATGGAACAGCTCCCAAAGCATAAGCTTGCACAATCTGCTTGTCCTTCCGCGGTTCTAGACAATTCTTCCTGATATGCCCCGGCTTGTCACAGTTGTGACACTTCATCAGCACCTTCGGATTCTTACAATCCTTAGAGAAATGGCCCTTCTGCTGACAATTGTAGCAAGTCACTTCGCCCTTTGGCTTCTTCTGGCCATCCTTACTCTGCTGCTGCTGCTGCTTCCTCTTCTTATTTCCACCCTGCTGTGGTTTAGACTCTCCCCTGGTCACAGCAACAACAGATCCTTCCTTAGGAAACAGACTCTCATGCCTGAGAGCTTTCTCCACAAGCTTCTCAAATGAATCGTCCAAATGATCCACCAACTGTCTCCCAAGATAACTGTCCAAGCCTGTCACAAACTTCTCATTCTTCTGATATGCAGATTAAATATATGATCGAGCGTACTTGGACAAAGCTTCAAACTCAGAAACATACTCAAGAACTAGTCTTCCTCCCTGCTTGAGCTCCACAAAATTCTTGAACAAAACAGACTTCTAAGCTGTAGAAATGAAATTAGCTTCAAATCTGACTTGGAATTGCTCCCAAGTAATCTCTTCCTCCGGAGTATTGATGGTAATAGAGTTCCACCAATCAGAAGCTCTTCCTTGAAGCTGCCTCGATGCTAACTTCCTCTTAGTTGCATCCTCAATTCCCAAATCACCAAAGATCCTTCTACAAGCATCGATCCATCTCTGAACTTCAATGGTTGGTTCTGTCCCTAAGAAAACCTTCCCTCCAAGAGGGGTATAGTCTTTACACAACTTAGCAAAATCCACTGGTTTTGGAGTTTGGACTTGAACTCCAACATCAACTACTGTCCCCGGAACTGGTATCCTTCTCATGATCGAAGTCATCATAGCTTCGAACATAGCAGCATAATCAGCAGTCCCCTCAGTAGCACGGCCTTCCCTAGCAGTTGGTCTCCCTCTTCGACTCATCCTTAATATCTATAAAAAGGAATGATTAGCGCACCTAGAGAAACAACTGCATAAAGGACTCAAACTCTACTAAGCTACTATATTATATATAGTAATCATCCATCAAAATACAATTACGTCTCTCATACGTAGTTACATCAGCGAGCGTTGGGTAAAATCGATTAACCAAAGCTCCGATACCAAATGTGACGACCGCCCATAACCCCTGCACTGAACCTAGAGAAAGTGCGCTGTAAAGTGTGCCAGGCAGCCATAGACGATTGTCAGGATAAATTAAAAACAACAGAATCTATCGTATTACTCACAGCGCATGGACAAAATACAATAGAACATATATATAGTGAAGCTTCACAGAATAGAATCTCATCAATAAAACTTCATAATAGTTGAATACAAACATCTGAATAGTCAATACAACAGGCCTCACTACATAACACTCAGAGAAAATACAAACAGCGGAACACCCAGTACATATAATAAGAAGATAATATGCAACCCTCCAGCTCGTCTTCGATATCAACACCGTGGAAAGCAAGAACAGCACCTGTCACCTGCTACCTAGTCTGCCCATCCCAAAATGGACGAACAGCCCAAGGCAATAAGAGTTAAAACATAAAGCCTTGAGTCAGACACAGTCTTAGTGAGCGGTAAATTAACTAACAACATACCAAAAGAGCATAAAGGAAAAGGAATAGGAATACAACCCTCCCACTCCAACCTCTTTCTACAGTGATAGCCCCCAGACACACACTAAGTAGAAGCAAACATAGCAGAGCATACAATGTAAAGTAAAGCAATTATCACTCGAGTCAAGGGCGATGTTTCCCAAGCACAAACCCCCAAGGCCTAAACCAAGATCAGATAAGCACCCAGAAAATACCGCTCTTGAGACCGAATGACGATACAACCAAACATCCATGACTCTGGCTATCACTATTATCATTGCTTCGATATCACCGTTAATTGAATGACCGGCACATTCTTTCAGCCGTCCGTCAAGGGCTAATGTAAACCCCGGTTCTAGACATTACTCCCGCACGTCATCCTGACCCATGCCTAGGACTATCAAATCTGCCCAGAGTACTTGACTACCAATCAGTAGCCTTCAGGGACTATCGAATCTGCCCGACGTACTCTTGCTTTGAGCATGCTAGAACCTTCAACAACAGTGAGACCTCAGCCTTCTAGTCATCCACCTCGACGACTATTTCCATACTAGCTCAAGCGCCTCTCGAGCAAACCATTATCCTCAAACTCGAACATTTCACCGAGTTATCAACATGCTTGGAATGATCCCGTCTGGATTAGACCAAGGCTATCTCATATCATGCTTCGCTTCATCACATCCTCGCAAAGCTTCATCTCAACATCATCATCCAATCTATCCATATGAGCTTCCACATCCACTAGATATGCCACAAGCAGCTTTCCCAATCCAAGAGCCTTTCTCTTAGATTTTGAATCATCTTCGGTCTAAATCAAATCATCAATCATCTAATTCATAGCAAACAATCAAGACAAACATTAATCCAAGTAGACAAGCATTCAAATATGATCTAAATAGACAATTATAACAATAATGGCAATTTCGTAATTAAAGAGTCAAAAGTCTAACAAGCATGAAAACATGAGAAACATCTCTATAATCTTGATGAATGAACTTGCATAGGTTATCATGTAGTAAAATGGATGTCAAATCCTCATGAACAATGGATCTATATGGATCTATACTTAGGTTTACAAAAATGCATGGAAATCACTACTTTAACACAAAATCAAGCCAACGATCCGATATACTCCTTTGGATCCGTGTGAGAGATAATCACCACTCACCAAATCACCTAAACACCTCAAAAGAAACCCACTTCAGATCTGGACAGCGAAGGATCTAACTTGATCTATCCCCAATCCGCTTCAAACGATGAAATCTCACTTCAATGGATGTAGATCTTCAATCTAAGCTCTTGAATCTTCAACTTGGATGGATGGAATCACTAGATTAGAGTGGAGAAAAGAAGTGAAGAAGTGTAGAAGTCGAGCTCTCAAAATGGCAGCACTTCATCGCTTCGAAATCCGGATCCCAAAAAGTGAGAAAAACCCTTATATTTATAGGCTGATTTCCCCTTAGGTCGCTCGGAGTTAGGTCATCCACGACTTACGACCTAAAACCCCCACGACCTAAAAAGCCCACGACTCAACAATATCACGACCTACGACTTAGCCAACCTTCCGACCTAACACAATGCGCGACTTACGACCTAACACATAAGCGCATCCATACGCGACCTACCAGACCCACCTGTCTACGACTTACGACTTAGCAGCTTAACTCCTAAGTCGCTCGCGACTTAACAATTCCTAGGTCGCTCACGACCTAACACTCAGCCAAAACCCAGCGACCTAACGTAGACACACTTCCCCGCGACCTAACAACTCAACAGAGTTACGACCTACGACTTAACTGAGACGCGACCTAACTAATCTTAGATCGTCTACGACCTACTACTCAAGCAACAGCGACTCAACGACTCAACTGTCTCCGACTTAAGGCTTAATAGATCTTACGACCTAACCCTGACACGCTCCTAAGTCGCTCACGACTTATCACGCTCCTAAGTCGCTCACGACCTAACTTCCTTAAGTCGCTAACCTGCCTATCTCCTAGGTCGTTAACTCGCTAACCTTCTTAGGTCGCTGTCTTTCCTATAGGTCGCTCCAATACTTAGGTCGTTCACTCGACCTATCCTACCCCACGACCTAAGCTTATCACACGACATATCTCCTATACGACCTATCCCAAACTCCTTAGGTTGCCAGTTTCTATAAGTCGCCTATTTCCTTAAGTCGTCTACGACCTAAGCCTCAACATATGACTTATCTATCATACGACCTATCTCAATCCTTAGGTCGCCTACGACATAACTTCCTTAGGTCGCCTATCCTTCTTAAGTCGCTCCATTCTCTTAAGTCGCTCTCAATCTAATTCTACTCGACTTAAGCTTCGAACGACTTAAACCCTAGACGACTTAACAACATTACGACCTAAGACTTAAACTATGGATGACTTATCACAACAATGCGACCAAATGATAACTGTTTTTACGATGTTTTGATCCGTAAAAATACGGGTCGTTACAATTAGGAAGGAATTATCGATGTTTATTTAAAAGTGTTTTGATATTTTAAATATTTCTTAAACTCGTTTTGAAAATAATTATTATTCTTTAAAAATTATTATTTTTATATCTATGATTTAAGGGTAAGTGTTGGAATTTATTTATAAATACTCTCGAGATTTGATCCAGATTTATTGGGTGGACGTGATTGTTTTAAGTGAAGTGTTATAATGGTATTTCTGGAAATTTAGGGAATTTCCAAAATAGTTAGACTCGGGAACTTCGGAAATGAATTAGAATTCATTAAAGGAATTTTATATTGTTAATTGGATTAGAAATAAGAATAATCGTTGAATTTTGGAAATTGGAACGGGAATTAATAACATTTTAGATATTTATGAGATAAGTATGGAATGTTTTCGAAGTATAGGATATTAGAAATGATTTTTGGGAAATAGACTTATAATTTTTCCTAAGTATTGGAATTCGACGGTTTTGGAAATATTTTAGCGATGAAATGACTGATATAGAAATATTTTCCTAAGTATTGAGATATTGAGTATAACTTGGAATATTTCTAAATGTTGAAATAGTTCATAAATATGCTGTTATGGATTAAAGCATTTGAAATTGTTCCCAAATATTGAAGTATTGAAAGAGTTTTGGATACATATCTTTGTAAAGATATTTTGGAAATGAATATTTTGGAAAGTTTATAATATGGGCCCTAGTGTCTGCTTTTGTGTGTAAATTTGATAGTTAAATAATTGACTATCAAATCTGGCCAAATACGTTGATCGTTTCGAAGAGACCGGGATCAGATTTAATTATCCGAAAACCACTTCGATCCGATTTATGCGTTACGAATTGTGATATCAGGAAGGTAATGAAGACAGTGATTCGGTTTGTCTAGACCCGGGACAACTTGTATGGATGAATGCTATCATTGCATTGTTGCTTGGAAGGCAGTGTTAGCCTTCCAAGTATGAATTCTATTCAAAAAGGTAAACGTAGCCTCAAGTCTCATCAATCAGGAAATGACCAAAATAGGGCATGCAGCAGGGCTAAGTGGGTCGCTCCCATTAGGGTATGTCATCATCTTTCTAGATACCCTACATTTTACATATTTATGGATTGGTTGCGCATGAGATCTCAAAAGGTTGGAAGGCCGGGGTGATGACATATTCGGTACTAGTAGTCAAGTGCTAGGCCGGTTCTGTGTGGCAGGGTATAAGATGTTCTTTTCAGACCCGGGTGCATTGATCTAGAGATGCACTCATCGGAGGTAGTTCCTTACCTGGTCATAGTATGGAATCCATTCTCCAATACGCGTCGTACGGTTTTTGATTGTATACTAATTATGCTGAAACGTGAGATGCAAGCATTTCAGCTATTTTCTAATTTACTTTCTATAGACACTATTATAATATAAGATGATTTTGATATAAAATATTTTGGTTATCGTAAGGTAAAAACTCGTCGTGTTTATGTGTGGCGTGGTCTTACGAGATACCTTTGTTTTCAAAGGATTTTTTAAATATAATTAAATTCAAATTGTGTGTGTTTTCTCATGTTGGTTTTCCAAACTAACTCGGGTGTTATTTTATTATAATGCACGAGTTAGACCGAGTCTTACAGATTCATATTAGGATTCTATAGAGCTCAGGAGATGAACTGGATGATAGAGACATATTCAACGTACTTGATTATTATTCCGTTGTGTGTGCCAGGCTGTATAGTCAGCTCTGGTGAGGATAAGTTATTATAACTGTCCAGTGTTGATTGTTGACTGTTGTACTCTGATGATTGTATGTATGTTACAGTTACAGTTTCTTGTATAAAATTTGTTATTATATATCATATTTTGTTCCACTGCGATGGTGAGATTCTGTGATATTGTTTCTATTTTCTTCTATCTCTTTCTTCTTTACCCTAGTTATTCGGCCTTTCGTATAATTTGGGTTGGACAAGTGTGGTTTATTGTTGGCTCAAAAGGTACTGAACGACGAACCACTACAAAGACTCAAGTATGCATGTATACGAAAAAAATGCTTCTGAAGGAATGTATATGTAAAACTTAACATATATTTAAAGTCTAGTATACTTGAAACTGTTGGCATATATTTAAGATTACACATATACATGAAGCTATACATTAAGGCTCTTATATATATTACCCAAGCATATATTCAAAATCTCATATCTGTCTAAAACTATTGTATCCCTAGCTTGATATATTTGAAATTATCATACTCAACTTTGTATTATATACTTAGATTTATTTAGGAAATTTATGCATGCAAGCTTGACATGTTAAAAACTGCCATGTTCGAAAATTTGGCATATATGATGTCAATATGTACAAAACCATTTACATTCAAAGCATGAAACCAGTATACTCGAAAACTTACATATACATGGAGTGTGTATATTTAACAGTCTCTATTCGAAACTCTATGTGTATTTAAAATTTCATGAACCTCTATATTAAAAGCATGTATATGTTCAAAAATTCATATATTGATATTTGAAACCGAATTGTATCTTGAAGCTCATTTCCGTAGCATCGATATGTAGAATGAAAATCAAAATCTATTTGTTCATTGATAAAGCTGCAACTATTATTGTTAAGGATAAAATCATTCTAGATGAAGTTGTTACAAGTCAAGAAATTATCACATAGCGATGCAAGAATATTCTTGGTACTAAATTGTATTTTGCAAAATCCTAACTCTATATCAAGTTTTCTAGTGCAAGAATTGACATACTTTCTGTAGATGTCAGTTGTATTTGTGAAGTTTTACTGGAAGTTCCATATTAAACCATGTTAGTGTGGTAAGGAAATAAAATATTGTTCTAAAATGTATCTTGAGTAATTTACAGTAGGAATTAAGCTGTGCAAAATCAGAATTTAATGTTTAAATTTAAACTTCTTTAAAAATTAACATATGTATAATGAAATATACTGTATTGTACCCTAATTCTATTTACACTGTTTGTGTAATGATTTACTTATTTCAAAACTCTATTCTCTTCAAAATATTATATACGCACTAATTATTATTATCCGGACCTTTCATTATTCAAAATAATGTGTCCAAATGTCTCATCCAAGAGTTAAAAAACCCTATTGATAGCTTTTGATCAAGCGCATCGACCAGAATTTTTAAAGCACTCAACAGGCAATTTAACAAAAAATTATTTTCTATATGATATACATATATCCTTTAATACTCTATGCCTTTAAAAAATATATACTTATATATAATAACATAATCGAGCTCCATATATATGTATATCTAATATTAAAAGATTTTAATCCAACTAGATGTTTACTTTTATTAAAATTCTTCAAATTAATCTTAATATTATCATAGAAATAATAATTTACTATTAAAAATTTCATAGCACATACAACCATTATCAATCATTTGCATTCAAAATAATACACCACACCATACTCAATTATTCACAACATCAAGCAACCATTCAAATCTTATAATATCTTATTTTATTTATTATGTATATTTTCCAATTCCAAATTTAATTAGATACATATTATATATCATTTATATTTTTTAACTATTAATTGCTTAGATATTTTTATTATTTCCCATCAATTCTATTTGGTCGAAACTACTGGCTTTTATTAATGTTTGGATTCATCCAAATTCAAATAAGATTATAAATTTTTAGAGTGATAATGTTTCATTCAATTGCACATTTTAAATTGAGCATAAACAAAAATAAACATTGATGCAAACAACATACATTTTAATCAAATAATCGCCTTCAACGGAAAGCTATTTTCCAGCTTTCGGCTGCATACTATGATTACTAACAAATCATGACATAACAATTTGATTATAAGCCATCTAAGGTTTCATTTATGCTATCTAATAAGTTCACTCTTTACAAAAGCGAATTCCAATTTTAAAAATAGTTTCATAATAATAAGTTGTTTAATTCTAAAATTTTCAAATACGTCCTAATAATTATTCCCAATAATCATTTATATTCCTATACTTAAATGGTCTATTTCATCACTAAATACCACATACCCAAGGGGACAGGACTCTAGGTCTCACTAGGTTTAGATCTCGATGTTATGTCAGTTAGATTCTATAATATTCTGAACACAGCTCTGATACCAAGATGTAACGACCCCACCGCTATGCCCAGTTTAGCAAAGAACATTACAAGTAATGTTTTTTGCTAATCCAGAGAACACGACTAGTTAAGGGCGATTGGATGTGAATATAAATTTATACTAACACTGACATGTATTATTAACCTTTTTGAGGATCTAAATTGAAATTTAGACGTGTACGGTATTAATACAAAGTAATAAATATACCGATTAAAAATATTAAGAATAGTATATAATATAGATAAATCAGAATTAGAATCACATATCACAGCGGAATAATATACATCATCTTATACATAATAGAATGTGAGTCTACAAAATATGAGTACTAGACCCACATAAATATATACATCATATCCTAAATCTTGTATCAGGTACAAAATCACTACTATATAATATAGATGACATAAAATCCTAACTTTTAATATGTATAAGTATGAAGTAAATTAAAACTGTAAAAATAGTCTACTTCAATGCTAGCCCAAAATCCAAAGGTCAATGGGTCTCTGTACCTATAAAGTCTCGACCTGACCCAAGTATTAAAATAATAAACAGGCCAGACTATATCTAAATAATATGTGAGATACTAATATCATAACTTTATGATTTAAAATAATAAGTCATGTAAAATATGCCAAATAAAAAATTATAATAAGGCATATTAATTAAATTCACTATATAAATCCATAAATGACTTAAGTCTAAAATAATTCATCTCAAAATATGCCAAAAACGCAAAAACTCAAAAAGAAATATCAAAAATCAATAAATAAAAATCACAATATTTAGACTTAACAATAATCAAATAAGTCATAAATAAAATATGCCCAAAACAAATACTCAAATAAGGCATATTTAACAAATCACCATTTCATAAATACACATCTAGTCTCAATAGACTATCATCTCAAAATATGGTGGTAACCAATTCAAAATTCCTCAGAGCTATAAAGGATATAGAATCCATCCTAAAAATCTCTGAAGAAATAATCATCAATAATGAAATAATAATGGTAGTCATTTATCAGTTTAATACAATGACACGAAATCTACCTAAAGAGACTCGCTACATAGAAAGGAAGCCTTCCGAAAGAGACTGTAGATTAGGGACACCGCTTAAAGAAAAGAGTAGCTGTGTACCTAATCTGTCTTATGCAAATTTACCTTCCAGATGAGGTAAACATAGTCTAACTATATACAACAAAATAAACTGATAGGTTGTAGTATCTATAGACTACAATGCATGTAAAAATCTGCATTTCGAAAGAGACAGCCGTATTTACACCATAACAGATCTTTTAAAAGAGACCTGTCTACCCAAATCATAAAATGTATCGATTCTCAAATCGATGAAAAATGAGTTATCTTCTCTCGGGATCTATCGGTCTGAAATCCAAACACTCTAAGATAATACAACTCTAAGTGTTAATTACTGTCACTCCAATAAGCGCAAGAATTTAACTAACGTCCCATAGCAGATAGTAAATTCAAGTATTTACGAAAAGCTAGTGATTTCCACTTTAAAATCTATTTAACAAATTATAATAATAACCGAAAGAATTGTACAAAGTGTTCCATACCACCCGACAATTCAATCGTTTATTAAAATTCTTTGTTACATAGAAAAGCATGATAGAAACACAAGTGAAAGCATTAATTGTTTGAAATCAATGTTTCCAAAAGTCATCAAAGAAATGCCAAAATGGTATATAATTAGCCAAAGGCTAAACACAATTAAAGCCAATAATAGGTTATTGTTTGAAAGCAAGTAATAAAATTTTATCATATATGAATGATTTCTAAATTGCTTTATCTATAGTTTACTTTCACATTTATCACTTTTAAAATCCAATAACTCATATATATATAAAGAAAAGAGTTACAAAGTTTTAAGTCTTAGAATAAAATTTCTTTATTAGGTCTTTGAATCAGAACAATATGTAAATAATTAATAATCCACTTTATTTCAAATATATATAAATATAGATGATATTACTTCATAAACACTTTAAAATCATAAAGTATTTGTAAACTTAAAAACTTAGTTAAATTTATTTTAAAATAAAGCTTTACTTTTCATAATTAATAACTTACTTTATTTTGAAAATCTATTTAAATATATATACATACAAATGAAGATAAAATTTTCCAAAGGCTTTAAAACTCTTTCTAAAATCATTTAAATAGCTTTTATAGCTTAAATTATTTGAAATTTTATTTATTACATTCATAATCAATTTTCTAAAAAAATACTATATCTTGTCTTTTGCCTCTAAAGCATTTCCAAAAATTTTATACCCATAAATAATAATTTTTTAAAAAAGATTTATAAATAAATATTACTTATATTTAAAAGTTTTAATTGGAAATTTTGTGATAAGCAATAAGTTAAGAAGATAATATAATTTAACTACATATTTTATAAAATAATTTCTAATAAGGATCAAAATGGATAAAATCTCATTTTTGAAATTCATTTAAAAACATTTAAATAATTTAAACAATAATCCAATGAAAATTAAACACCTAGAGGCAACATTGCTTTATAAAATAAAATTCCAAATATGGAATTATTAGCTATCCGAGTTGTTTTCCGACAACATCGATCACTCAAAAAACGTGAATAGTTTTATATAAGTTGATAAAATGCAATTTTCAATCGAATTGAATTTCATTCGAAAATTGACTTCTTTTAATCCACATAACAATCATGTATTACTTACAATAAATTTTACATACCACGAACAAACAATTCATTAAAACAATTCAATCAATGACCTCAATCGGTTCAATCAACCAATGCAATCAACTATCGGGATTATTATCGCAAACAATTTAATAGATGTAGATGTGTGAGTTGAATTGATCTACTCACCTAAACAATTTGTTTGCCTAACCCAACTGTCCTTGTCGTTGCTCTCTGAACCCACACTGCAATCCTCCTACTCCCGAACCTTATGGCTCAACCAAGATCGCGAATCCTAGTCACTATTGGAGACGAACTAGGCGTCGACCTGAAGGTCATGCTCCACAAATTGCAACATCACCTCCCCATTCTACCGTTGCCTCCCTCCAGCTAATGTCGGTCGACTTGTCGCCTGCAACCTAGCATCGCGAGCTCCTTCCACCTACGCTCTCACATCGTCGATCATGATAGCCGATCTAAGGCCGCATGTTTAATTTCCTTGTGCAACCTTCCTTCGATCGGTTTTTTCCTTTCATTTTTGATTTTGGAATTGGGGCTAGGAAAATATAAAAGTGAGGACTTTGGCAAAAGCAAGGGACATGTTTCAAACAAGAAAGAATTGGAGTGTGGGCTAGCTTATATAGGCTTTGGGTCTTTAAATTTCTATTTACCATATTTATTTTCCATTTTTATTTCTATACATAAAAAGAAACTCTTATTATTCATTTAAAATATATTTCAATTTAATTGAAATTTATTTTCACTTCGTTCGACACAATAAAGTTCGATAACTACACAATGCTATTCAATTCAATTATTTTGTTGTATTTAATTATCCATTGAACTAATATAAACAAAATTGTTCATCTTTGTTGATTGATTAATTTTATTTAATATCAAATAAAACTTCTCTTCATCTATTTCAAGTATATAAAATTATTTACACTTTAATTCAATAATAATTTAATTCAAAAATAATAATTGTCAGAATTGAATTTAAACACATCTATTTTAATTAAATTTGTTTAATATTACAGCTTCAAAAACAAGGTTGTTACAAGTGTCATTTTTTCCAATTTAAAATTAAGTGTTTCTCTTTGCACTGATTTAGAACCAAATTGAGATGATGTAAGCGTTTGGAAAAAGAAACTTCAAACATAGAGAAATCATCCATAAAAACTTCTAAAAAAACATTCGATCATGTCATAAAAGATGCAAACCATACATCATTGGAAAGTCGTAAGGGCATTGCAAAGTCTGAATGGCATACACCGATAAGCAATGGTGCCAAAAGGACCCATGAAAGTTATTTTTTCTTGATCTTCGGAAGAAATTAGAATTTGGCAATAACCGAAATAACCATCAAGAAAACAATAGAATTCTTGGCCTTCAATCGTTCGAGCATTTGGTTAATGAAAGGAAGAGGAAAATGATCTGTACATGTTGCAGCATTTATATTTCGACAATCAATTCAATCATGCCACCCTATTTGAGTATGGGTTGGAATGAGTTCGTTAGCATCATTCGTGATGATGGTGAGTACAGATTGTTTTTGGTACAACATGAAATGGATTGACCGAAGAGCTATCAGATATGGTGTAACGAACTAAAATTTAGCCACTTTAATTAAAGATAATAAATAAATTTTGAATAATAATTAAACGAGTTTATGGATTTATCAATACCCCTTTCAATATAAATAAAAAAATGATAAAATGATTTTTCAAATGTGTCTACAAAAATATTTATTTCAAAAGGAATTAAGAAATGCGATTGTAAAGTTTTTTTTGAAAAAAAATCAAAATTTTCACTATAAAAAAGTTGTGTTAAATGTTGTAAAAACCTTAGTAATATAATTACACATTTATAAATACCATTTAAAACATAAGGTGAAGTGTAAACATATTTTATAAAGTGTGTAAGAGTGACAAGAAGATGTGACTAATTTTCAAAAAAATATAATAAAGATAATTTGAAATGAAATAAAAAGACAAAACAACATCACATAAGAGTACAAAGCGTTGGTTTACAAAGTGGATAAAAGGGTATACAATTGGGGGACGTGTAGAACAAGGAAGAAGGGAAGAATAATGATATGTCAAAAAAATTAGTGAACGGTAGGGTGATTAAGGGTATTTTGTAATTTTGTTTTGTTAACATTATATAAAAGCTATTTTCTTTGTTTTCTTTTAACTTTAATTCATTCTTCTCTTCTCTTTTGTTTTAAAAGCTTGAGCTTGAAGTCCATGGCTTATAAGCAAAATTTGCTACGTTAAAAATCAAAATTTTCACTTCAATTTACTTTCAAAATTTGTTTAAAAGCTTTCTTACCTTTTTACTTTCACTTCTTCAAAATCCAATCTCATCTCCACCTTAGCCCCCTGGCTGTGCCCATTAGGCTGTAGGCCAAGCCCAAACACCCTCTAGCCGAACCCATATAGTGAAGAAATTGCTAAATTTTGGGTCTTTTCTGGGAAAAAGGCAAGATCTAGATCAAAAATACAAAGTTTGAAAAGTTGCTTAGGTTCTGGTGAGTAAACCCTAAATTTTAGTGGGAAGTTCTTGCCTTTACTATGTTATTTTATGACTTGTGTTGTATGTTGTGCTAATGGATGAAAACATCATGATATCATTGTATTTGGATTGTTATTATATTTTATATGTATAAAGTTGTGAAATTGTGCTTGAAATGTTGTAATCATGGAAAAGATGTGATCTTTAGTGAATATGTTACGACCCAGAAATTTGGTTATTTGAAATTGGATTAATTAATTGATTTTAAATATTTGAAAGTTAAGTTTTAAGACTTAATAACTTGAATTTCAAATATAATGATTTATTGGATAATTTAATTATTGAATTTAATAATTGGAATTGGTTAAATAATGGAATATTGTGTTTTACGTTAGATAAAAATTATTTTAAAGGCATATTAACTTTAATAAATAAGAAGGAAGATAATAAAAATTTAATTTGGATTTATAAGTGATTTACTCGATTTAAAAAATAACTCGTTTTAATTAACGAGTGAAAATAGCCTTTCGGGGCACAGTCTCGGATTTCGACGAAACCTTTTCCATTGGATTCGTAATAGTGTATTATTATCAGATTTCAAATTTCATAGCATTTATAGTTACCGTTTGGTCGTACGGGATAGAAACGCGTTGAATTTAATATCGAAAATTTAATATAATAATTCGGTTCAAAATGCTATCTTCTCCATACAATCGAATTAGGTCTCGAAACTTGTTCAATTGCATTCGGAGTAGGGGTATAACATTAGGAAGACCAGGCGGCATGCCTTGATCGGGATTCGAAATAAATATCTAGAAATTTTTGGATTTTAAATAATTTATTTTCATTGATTTGACTATACACAATATCCCTTTCACATCAGCAGACCTATCAGCCACCCTATATCATGCCTACTCCTTTTTCTTTAAAAAACACGTTCCCTCTTCTTATCATTTCAAAGTAGAGTAGAGTAAAAAAAAATCAAAATCACTTAAATACAAAACAATAAAATCCTGAAATGAATTTTGTAAATCTTGTTTTAGCATGGTCTTCGACCTGCAATTGTTTTCAAAGGTTGCGTGTGGATTTTTATGAGCGATAGTGGCATGATTTTGGGTTTTAGAACTAGGGTTTGAGATTTTTTGACGAGGAGGTGGAGTTGGGACGAACCGAAGTGGCACCAGATTTCTCGTGATTAATGGTGTCGATGGTGAACTTTTGAGAGTATTCGGTGGCTTCTTAGGGGAAGCAACAGTTGCTTGGTCGCGGTTCAAACCTTCTAGGTCACGATATCATAAGCTCAACCGAGCTTATCGTTGAGGTGCCCAACGCTTGGAGATCGAAAAATAGAAGGAGTTGGCGTTGTCAGAGGTCAGATTCGTTGGGAGGAGGTTGAGTTACGGCATGCTTGTATAGGGGAAAGTCGCGTGTTTATGTTCGTATACAGGCACAAAGTAATTTTAGGGGGAGAAGAACAGAACTATTTCTTTTGGGTTTGAGTGGGTTGGTGGGTCTTGTGTCGAGTTTGTGTGGTGAGGATGGTTTGTTAATTAATTAATTTTAGTTTAAAAATCGATAAACTTATAACCTAAATAGCTCACTCGTTTTAGGTCCAAATCCAACGCGGCCAGTCGCGATAGACTCGTGTCAACATAAGTGTGACGACCCGGGTTTTTAACATCTGATAATTGGGTAATTACCTGATTTATTATTGAAATATTAATATAAATTAGTCAAACAAATAAATTTCTAATGATTAATATATATAAATTGAATTAAAAGCTAGAAATAAAGAATATATTTATATATGTATACTCTACCACAGGAATTAAAGGTAAAATATCCATTAAAATATCAATAGGGATATACTAACTTTATGGCATTTGATAGTATATATATATGTATATAAATGTACAAATATATATATATATATATATATATATATATATATATATTATGCTCATAGGAAATAATATATATGAAAATAACAATATAAACGGGGAGGTATATATGCATATTTATAAAAAATGACAGAATGTACATAAGTAAATGCATTAGTATACAGGTTATATGAATAATGAAGTGATAAAATATAAATATCTAGAAGATGGCAAACATATGTATGAGATATGTATATTCATAGAGTGAATATGCATGTAAACTTAAGGGGGAACACACGCAATAAATGCCATCTCATCAAGCACACAAAAATCAAATTAGGTCAAAAGAAAATCTCTAACCAAGGAAGCTTACTGTACAAGGAAAACTGCAGTCTGCCTTTCCTTACAAATGCCACTGCCTTGCCTCATTCTTTCATTGACTCGAACATAATAAAGCAAAGTTCTTCCATTAAAATCAAAGCAAAAAAACCTGAAGCAAATCAAAGTTCAAACAAGTTAATCAAGCAACAACCAAGTTTCAGATCATCAGTTAAAACCAATCAAAGCCGGGATCATCTAGTAAGTAAATTCAGTTCAAAAATCAAAACTGCTTCCAGGAAAAGCCTCTACTCTTTAATCTGTGAGAAAACTAACCCATTGATGCTTAAATCTGTGTTATACTTTGTTTCTGAAAAGTGAAGTGGTGGAAATTGTTTGTATGGATGTAAACTTGTCTACAAGTGTATTCATATATGTGATGCATGTCTGTGTACAGGCATGTACATTTGTTTTTATACTCACAGGCTAAAAACAAACTAAAGAAAAAAAATCATTTCCTCTGCATACATTCAACTTTAGGATATGATCTTTAGATAAAAATTGATCGTAAGACTATAACATCATTTTTAAAAATGATTTCGAGAATTTATATTAAGCAACTATTTCAAAAATGACAATTCACAGTAAAAACCAAATATAAGTTAAAATTCGATGTTTATGAATTCATGTTTTGATTTAAAAACCAAATTCGAGATAGAAAATGATGATTTTAGATAATCATTTCAAGATTTTTAGGTTATTATATGTTGAGATATTCTGAGTTAATCAGAATTTGGATTTTCGTTAAATTCTGGTGGTCGGAGTGAAGGTGGGTCTCGAGATCATGGCCACAACTAGCTCAGAGGTCAGGGGTTTTAGGAAAAATGATGGATGGATTTGTAGTGGATCGAGGTGGCTGGTCAACGGTGAAATAGGGTTTTAAGAACCTTTTTAATCGTCGTTGAAATCGAATCGATTGCGTGGTCGAGGGTGGATCAGAAGCGATCGCACCAGGGGGAGTCGTTGCGTGGGTCATCGGGGAAACTCTGGATGTGGTGGCGTGAGTTTAGTCGGTGGTGGCGATGCGAGGCGTTTTCAGATGATCGGTTTTATCCTGATAGGTTTCAGTTCACTCGATTTTGATTGGTGGGGTCTTTCGCGAATCTGGGTGATCGGGAGGGTAGAGGGTGGCGACGTCGACTTGATGGCATCCTCGGTGATGATCGGAATATCGTCGTTCCTCCATGCACAAGGGTATCAGTTGTATTTGATACTGGTTGAAGGATTTGGGAAGAAGAGGCTATCTCGGGTTCGACTCGAAGTCGTACTCGGGAAGGTTGGGTTGTGGCTCGAGTAATGTATCGAGTTGGTTTGCATTAGCTTAGTAGGTTACAGGGTTTTAAATTTTAAATCAAAACAAAGTTTTAAAAATAAGAAGGAGGGGGTACTCGGGTTTTTGTTGGTTGAGCTCGGGAAAACATTGTTTGGGTCCCGGGTGTTGGTAATGATAGTTTAGAAATTTAAATGAATCAAGTTTTTAAAGTTTGTTTAAAATAAATAAGTTTTCAAAACATTGTAAACTAGATTTTCCAAAGTGAGATTACTAAACAAGATTTCAATCGAGTTTCAAAGTAAAATTATAAAAGTTTAATGTTTTAAAGATAAATTGTTGTGAATATTGAATAATTATATGTATTAGTTAATTAATGGAAGTAATTAAAAGAATAATTATTCAATGTAATTTATTGAAAGGTTAATTACTTAATGGAATTGATTACTTAATGTAATTAATAAAAGATTATTACTTAATGTAATTAAGGGATAATTACTTTATGTAATTATATTAAAGAATAATTAATTAATCAAGATTAATTAATGTAAGTAATTAAGGGTAATTAATTACTTAAAGGAAATTACCTAATGAAAGTAATTAAGGATAATTAATTAATGATCAGAATTTGATTAATCAAGTGATTAAAGGTTAATTACTTAATGTAAGTAATTAAAGATAATTTGAAATTAAAGGTTAATTAATTAATTAGAGGATGATTAATTAATGTAATTAATTAAGGATAATTAATTAAGATTAATAATTAAGGATTAATCTGTTGAGGGTTAATTAATTTAATTAGCAAATTAAGGTTAAATTAATTAAGGATAAATGTAATTAATGTGAACGGGTGAAGGTTAATTAATTTGTGTTATTAATTAAAACGTAATTACTTAATGTAATTAAAGAGGATAATTAAGGGATGATTAATTAATGGTTTGTAATTAATTAATGTTAAGTAAGCAGGATTAAAAAGTGATTAGAGAAATTAATTTAATTTATTTAAATTAATTGGAATGGTGTGACTAATTAATCTTGCTTATGAACGATTGAATGACATCGAATGCCTTGGATTATTTGATGTTTCTAATATGAAATGTTTTGTGATATGATTGGGTTGAACAGTGATAATGTGGTTATCTATCGAGATCAATTGCTGTATAAAGTGACATCGTGTATTTAAAGTTTGTATTGTATTTGAATAACTTGGGTTAAGATGACATGGGACTCGAAGAGACCAGGGTCGGGTATCAGTAAATACCCGAAACCACTTCGATTTCAAATCTTCTATAATTCTTTATAGATTTGATATGTGTAATTAATAGGCTGAAATGAAATAATTTAAGTGAACTGGACCATTGAAACTAAGTAATGGTACTTAGGGGTTGATTTGTGAAATAAGTGTTGACCATAACCAGTTATGAACTCGTAGTAAGGTACGAGTTACCCAGGATTTCAATTATGTTTAAAGCTTAGTATTTCAAATTTGCATGGGTTTACTCACGCTGTTTGCCAGCCTGACCCGGGTGTTACTTTGATGTAATGCTCGGGTCAGACCGAGTATTACAGATTTTCAAGTAAGGACGTTCTGGAGCTCAGGAGACGAGCTGGATGGTGGGAACGTATGGAGTGTATTCCGCTGTGATGCATTGTTATTTATCTGGGACAACTTATTTTAACTGTCCAGTGTTGTGTAATGTTGTAACTCTGATGTATTGATGTAAATTAACTGATGCAGTTTTTCCTTATATAACTGTTATTTTATTTGATATTATATTTTGATCCGCTGCGTTTTGTGAGAATCAGTGCTGTGTTTCTGTTCTTCTTCTTCTAACTCTTTCTTCTTTTCCTAACTATCTGGAATTGTCGCGATCGAAAATTTCGGGTCGTTACAATTGGTATCAGAGCGAAGGTTAAGCGAGAACCTTGGCTCTGGGGGTTTACCCATTAAGGATAGGGTCAGTGGTACCCTAGGATGAGTTGAGTGTGTGTGTGTGTGTGTGTGTATATGAGAGCGTACTTGTTATTTTCTTATATAAAGATTTTAAATAATTTTTATAGGAAAATATTTTGATATATATAAAGCAATATTCCTTAACCAATAAATGTTAAGGTAATTGGTTGTTAAATTATTGAAATTAAATAAAGATAAAGTTTGAAATGGATTCAAACTGAAATTAAAATCTTGAATTTGGGGAAGAGTTCAAACTAAGATAATAATGAATTAGTTATTATTATAAATGATTGTTGTGTTTAATAATAAAATGTGTATTAATAAGTAAGCAAAATGAAATGTTTTAGGGAAGTAAACATCTAGGGAAGTATGACTTATAAGTCAGAATTGAAAAATGATCTAAATTGGGAAGTTTTAAATCTGAGCCTAGAATTTAAAAATTGTTCCAAAGTGATAAAGAAATAATAAATAATATTATTTGAATGAAAGAGCTTGATTCAAACAGGAGTTGTTTGAAAATTTAAAGGAATTTGTTTGAATTAAAAACCTAAGGTGGTTTAAAATTTAAGGATAACTTGGTGTGTAAAGAAAAATGTATATATGAGGAATATACATAATATCAAAGATGGTTTGAAATAAACTCTAAATGTTGAGTTTTGAATTTGAAATGAGATGTGATATCCAAGGTGATAAGTTTTTGAACTTATAAGATTATTAATGTGAAGTTTAAAATTTGAAATGGGAATTCAAATTGGGTAAGGTTGGCTAGATTAAGTAAATTGAATTTTACTTTGGGAAAGTTAAATAATTTAACGAACAACCTGATTTGGAAATTTCAAGATGAAAATTGAGATTTAACTTGGGAAGTTAAATGGTTAATTTGAATTGGGAGTTTGTATGATCTCAAAATGGGTTTGAGATCTGGAAGTTGAAAATGGATGGATGTTTTAGAATAAATTGGATGATGTCATCCTATTGTTATTAATAATCTTTAAAGTGTGAATTGGATTTGTTTAAATGAATGAGGAATGAAGTGTGGTAATATATCCATTATTGAGATAAAAGGGAAATTAAACTTTAATTTGAAATTAAGGATATGGAATTACTTTGAACAGAAAATTTGAATAATTGAATTTGTAAATTAAAATTGTTTTGAACTCTTATTTGAACTTTGAAATAAATTAAGTAAAGATAATTTAAAATGGAATTTTGAGAATTGGACCCAAGATTAAATTGTTTGAAGATTTGGATTATTGATTTAAAAATAAGGGTTAATTTGATTTAAGGGATTAAATCAACATTTAAAAAAATAAAATTTTAACTCGAATTTATATAATTCGAGATGGTTTAAAGTTGAGATTCAGATTTCATTAGTTCAAATTGAATTTAGTTTGAATTAACTAGAATTGAAGATGGATAAGTATAAAATTCAAATGGAAAATTTGAATTGGATTAATTTGAAATAAAATTGAAGATTGAATGAGTTCAAAATTCAAATGGGAATTGGGATTAATTCATATAGAAATTGAAATGATTTGAAATTAAAGTGGATTCAATTTGAAATTAGTCTAAATTAATTTGAATAATTTGGAATTGTAGTTAAAGTGAATATGTTTAAAATCAAATGGAATTTGATTTAAATTTGAAAAGAATTGAGGATTGAGATTAAATCAATTTCAATGGAAATTGAAGTTATCTAAATTGGAATTGAGTCAATTTAAATGAAAGTGGAAAATTAAAACTGAATTGATGGGGATAAAGATTTGGGTAGTGGAACTGTTTGACTCTGAAACTATTTTCAACAAATTATTTTTAGTATAAGTTTTCTTAAATCTATTTTCCAAGCTATTCACAACCCTTCTTTTTTAGGCCAAACTATTTTATACTTATTTTATAATAATTTTTAAACTATTTCACAATTTTACAAATGTTTTATAAACTAATTACTATTTCTCAACTATTTTACAAATTACTTACTATTTTACAACTATTTTGCATTTATTTAAAAAAAAATTCTATAACTATTTAACTATTTTATCAATACATAACTATTTTACAGCTATTTTACCAACTAATAATTATTTTTCAACTACTTATCTATTTTTGAATTTTTTTTTCAAGCTATTTTCTAAATATAAACTGGTTGGAGTTCAAACTGTTATTGATTAAATACCCAACTGAGATAAGAATTGAAGTGATAATCCAAATGGGGATTAAGGCAAATGTGAATAAGTGAATAAAATCAAAGTGAGGATGAATAGAAAGGAAATTGATTTAACTGATAATCAATGAAGATAAATACGTAGGATGTACGTATATTATTCTATTCGCATAGTGATTTGATCCAGATTCGAGCACAGAATTTCGAGATTGTATTATCAATCCGAGTTGGGATTTTTTGCTCGATTTTCGACGGTGAACCTGGATATGGATTTTTGATTGGTTCTGGATATTCTCTATCATAGTTGTGACTATGCAAGGAGAATGACGGTTTCTGATCAAGAAACCAGATCTGAGTCCGCACTAGGAAGTCGGGTGGACAATACTAGTTCGGAAGTGAAATTGTGTGATCGAGTGAGCGATCAGATTGATATTGCGTACGGATGATATGTGGACATCGTACGAGTTTGAATGAAATTGGTATTGTAAGTTGTGGATAAGAATTGTAAAATGGTTTTGAAATGAAAAGTGTATTTTGTGAGATATATGAGGAAATAAGGTGGAAATTTAATATTTCTATGATTAAAATTTACTTTATGGAATTAAGTAATATGGTAAATGACTTTACAAAAAAGTAATCAAATTTGAATATTTTATTTGGGATAAACAAAGTTATATATCTTTGTTATATATGGTAAACTCCCCTTATTGAATCTATAGCCAGAAGAAAAGGGTTTTGAAGTATTTGAAGTATAAAAAGGGAATTTATACAAGTATGAATTGATTCAAAGATTTTCCAAGATTATTATATATATGTATATATAAAGGATTTTGTGAAAATGATTTTGGGAAAAAGTTTTGGAAACCTTTGGATTTCTAAAAAGGGCTTTTGATTTTTGAGGAAAATCAAATTTGGAAGTTGGAAAACCTAGTTTGTGAATTATCGATTTTGGGATAATCGATTTTGAGAAAGGAGATTTATATGGAATTCATACTAGGTGTATGATTTGGAAAATACTATATGTGTATAGTATAAAGTGTTTTGAAAGTGGCTCTGGGGAAAAAGGCGCTCCCTTGAATGAACTTCTCAGGAGTGCCACAGGGTGGTACTGCCTTGAGCCCTAAGGGGGGGTTCTAAAGTTGATCATGTGAGGAGTTCGGCCAAACTAGTCCCTGAGGATTATTGGGTAGCGAAAGTCGAGGGCGCTGATGCCTACAAGGGCATTTGGGTTATGCTGTGACGACAGTGTAACTCGATGTCGCTACGATCTACTGTATGGACCATAGCGAAAATCATGTGGAGGATGAGTGCCAACGGTCTACACTTGATTTTGCCGGGACGACAACGTAACATTGGTAGACTACGATCTATGGTCAAGTGGAGGAGTTTCATTCTTTTGGCAGCGAAATTCGGTGGCGCTGATGCCTACAGTTATATGGGTTTTTGTTGTGATGGTGTAACGACCCCGAATTTTACATATATTTAAATTGATAATTTATTGAGTTTTTGAATTTATATTTGTGAAATAAATCGATGAGGTGATGCGAGTTTCCCCGATATCCAAGTATATTTGTATAAATCGTTTAAAAATTTAATTTTTTTTGTATATATGAGAATATATATCTGTATTTGAACATATCTGACTAAATTTGAAATAATATAATATATATTTGACTTGAATTTAAATTGTAGACAAATGGTTTAATAATAATTGAGTTTATAAAATATATATACAAGTAAATTCCATAGTTTTGTAAATAATAAAATGAAACATAGCACTAAAGAATGATTTCCCAGCCTCAGAGTGATCCGCATAGCTAAGTAGGCTTGTATAGGTAAGTATGAAAACCTGTTCGAATATGCCTGCAAAACTTAAGAGCAACAATAAGATTAAAAGCAAAGTAAAAATATAAAATAGGCTTGTGGCTTGTAAAGTAAGACTCAGGCAAGAAAAAATATATAGGATAAGTATAAGATAAAAACATCAAGGACAATGCCATTTAATGCTTGCTAAGATAATATCTCCTTTAGTACAATAGTATACAATCTCGGCCACCAAAATATAAAATTTTCTCTGATAATTTGTACAAATGTGTACACTGTTTGTATAAGATATTATTACCTGTAGCTTGTATAAACATCACTCTGTAAACTATTTCCCATATCACCTTTTCATTCCATTCGAGCTAAATACAAAACTAAGTTGAAAACTCCATTAAAACCAAAACCACATTCTACAATCATCAAGCAACTCAAAAAGGCAGAGAGCAAGATGATTTGGCAGAATGATCAAGGTGGGAACATGTTTCCAGTTTTCAAGTTCAAAACAGATTTCAAAAACAAGTCTCTGTTCTTATTCTCCATAAAACTGTGAGTAACATTTTTTTTAAATATAACTTAAGATAATTTGGACCATGCCTTTCTCTGTGATGATATACATCTTGAATGTATATGATTGTAATCAATGTATATCTGTTTTCTTGATACCCTATTATCTGTTTTAGTAAATATGAAGATAAACCTTCATCTCTTGATCTAGCTATTGTTTGAGTGTGGGATATAAACAAAAGTAATTTGTTTGACTATAATTTAGGTGGTAAAAATTTGTATAAGTTGAATCAACTTGAGATTTACTCTGGAAACCCAAAAAACAAAGCTCAACTGTAAATATGTCTAAAATCAAACTTCTTGTTTTAAAGATTCAGGGGTATAAATCAAAACTACATACAAAATTAGGATTTTTAAAACAAGTTTTAGAATTTTTAAGCAAGGGAGTGAAGAGCAGTTTTAACTTCACTGTTTTAAACATATTGGGTTGCCGTGGACGATCTAGTTCTCTGGTGATGTCGTGTCTCGGTCTGGAGATGGAGGAGTGATGGGTGGAGCTCGGAAAAATGGTGCGGTGGTGAATAATCAACGGTGGCGGAGGTGGCGTTGATTTCTTTTTCCTAAACCTAGTTTTGAGGTGCTGTAGTTTAACGTTTCGTTCGTCGTCGTGGTTCGATCGAGTGTCGCGAGCGACTGGGGTTTGGTAGAGGGAAGGAAGACAAGGTTGTGGCCGGAGTTGGGTGGCCTCTGGTGGTCGGGGCGAAGAGCAGTCGACGATGACAGGTTTGGGTTTGTGGAGGATTTCGTTTGTTCCAGGTTTCGACTTTTGTCTCGATTTCGAATTTGAGAAGATTGCAACGTTTCGATGGTTGGGGGTTGATGTGGGGATGGACGGCGACTCGCTGGAGGTCTCGCCGATGACCGGAGCGCCGCCGCGTCCATGTACACGTGCACGAAGGCGACATTGGTGATCTGGGGTTGTTCATTCGAGTGCTGGGTAATTCGCGTGTTTGCTCGAGTATACACTCGAAGTTTTCCAAGTACTGACTCGAAGTAAATAATAAATGGGCTCGGGGTTGTCGCGTGAATACCTGGGAATGGGGAGTTTTAAAGAAGAATAGTTCTCGGGTTGGATTGGAAAGAACTCGAAGTGGAAGGGGAGTTGGTCTCGAAGCAAAAATATGGGAATCTCGGGTATTTGTTTGTCTTCCAGTTTTTAGCCTGTAACTTGATTTTCAGTTTTAAAAGTTTGGGTTTTAAAATTTAAATCAAAGTTAATCTGAGTCTAAGGAATATTTAATTCCATTTTTTGAAATGAAGAGTAAGTTTAAAATGTAAATACTTTAAATAAATTTGATTTAAAATCTCTTCATAACTAAGATTGGTTTAACTTGGGATTTAATGTTTTTATTTAAAAGTTAGATAAAGTAATTTAAAGTTAAATTAGTGATCATTTGAACTTGGGGTTTTAAAATGAAAGTTCAAAAGGAAATTTGAAATAAAAGTTTCCAACATATGGAAGTGAAATTTAAATAAATAAATGGAAAATGGGTTTTCTTTAAGTAAATGAAGATTAAGATTTAAATTCTTTAACCATTAAGATAATGAGAGTGGTAATTGATAATTTGTAATGTATTAACTAAAGTTTAAATTAATAATCACTTGACGATTTGGAAAATAAAAATTACTTAGAGAAGTAATGAATAAATAATTACGGAATGTAATTAATTAAATGATAATTTAAAATGTGAATTAATTATTCGTTAATTAATCAAAGGATTAATTAATAATGACAATTAATTAAGATTAATTTAATAATTAAAGATTAATTGATTCATTGATTTAAGAAGTGATTAGTTAATAATTAAGGGTTAACTAATAAATTTGAAAGAAAGATTTTCAAATAATTTGTAATTAAATTATGATAATTACCCGGATTAGTAATTGATACATCCGATTTAAATTTATCAGATAATTAAATTATCTTACTTAGGGATGTTTGGATTCTATTGAATGACTTGATTGTTTGATATCCTTGATATATGATGCTTTGTGATACCCTGATTTATGTTGTGATCTGTAATTTACTTATCTGTGACCTTTATATATCTATGATCTGTGAATGAACGATAAGCGTTGTTCTTATACCGCTTATCGAATTATATTTCTGTATTCTGATATGTGATGATTCATTGTGTTGCACTACTGTGTGAAACCCCTGGACTACACCTTTACACACACAAATATGGATTTCACGTGGAAATCGGTTAAGTCACAGATAATTTAAATTTGATGTTTTTTTGAAATTGAAATTTTAATTTCAATTGATTTTGAAATTGGAAATTTGGGTTTAATATGAAAAGCTTTTGAAATAGAATTTCAAAGATAAAAGTTATTTTGAATAACTTAATCGAGTTTGAAAATTTAAATAATTTGATTTAAATTTGAATTCAAGTTGGAAGTTGAATCCTATGATTTGAAACTAGGGATTAAAGATGGTATAAATGTGTTTATATAAAGTTAAACCATTTAAAAGTATAATTTTGAGAATTTGGATTTAACCCAAAGACTTTGACTCGTATGAATGAATCAGATTTTCTGAAATGAAACTATTTGTTTTCAAAAGATAAAAGCTTTCAGATAAGAAATGAAATTCCAGTTTAATTAAAGGAATTTCAATATTGAATTGAAAGATGGTTTTCCAAGTTATGAATGGATTGTTTTTGAAAACTATGATTTGAATCTATTATCTTTAACAGATTTAAAATAATGATTGGTTTAAATCATTTGAAATGGGATTGTTTTGAAAGCTATAAGTTAAATCTTGATTTAAAGGTTTAACGAGTTAATCAAATTGAAATGGAAATTAATTTGGAAAATCTGTGAATGAATCTTTTGTTTAAAAGATTAAAGTGTGGAAACTGTTTAAACCGTAAAGATTGAATCTTTTTGTTTAAAGATTTAAAATGGTAATTTGTTTAACCATTCGAATGAAAAGATTTTGGGTTTTAAGTTGTGATTTAACTGAAACCCCAGTATCCATATGATTTTTAAATATTACGCTCACTATTCGGTTTAGCCGGGAGAGGACCTTTGGGTCGTATAACCCATTCCGAATATGTGATACGTCGTATATGGATGGCATTTGAAGACCGGTGTTGAAGACCGGATATTTTTGAAAACGGAAGGATTACCGTCGAGTTACTCTACATCGGCTGATCCCCGATATAGAGGTTTTATCACCCTTAGTGACGGGAAGTCCGGACGTGATTGGAAATTATCCGGATTTGCAAGGGCTTCGTGAGAAGTGCCTTCGGTTCTGTTCGATCCCGGAACATACTTGTATGGATTGTATGTCTGACATTACACTTTGAGATATAAAGTCGATTTCTTTCAAATACATTTCTGTTGGTGGCGGAGAATTTATTCTCTTAGCTTAACACCCTTCTCTGAGACGTACGAGCTCAGAGGTTATGTAGTTGAAATTTATCAGCGATATATTCCCAATTTGGTAATGTGGCATGCTGAGTGTTGCTGTGTGATGATCAGTGTTTGATCATTTGTGATATGATCATTTGTTTGATCATTTATCTTTGTGATCATAGGTTGATCATCTGTTGACCTAAAGCGTGGCTTTTTGAAAAAGCGTAGCTTTGTGGACGAGACTTCGTCAGGGCCTCACAACTCGGAAATGGTCGAAACAGGAATGTTGCGGCAAGGTTATGAGGGTTGCGCCCTTTAGGGTATGTCATTTCCTTCTGGAAAGGGGTGGTATTATGGTATGGAGCCTTGATACTTACTCATGTGGATACAAGTATTTATATGTGTGATGTTGGTTATTGAGCGCTCGGATAAAGGTCCCAAAGGACCGGGTGATGACATATTCGTGAGTTACCTGTTACAGGGGTAACCCGGCCTTGTTTGGTAGAGAGCAGTTTGTCTCTCGGGACGTCCAGCCCGAGGCGATCCCATTCGGCAGGAGGAAAGGAAGTTCCTTAGCCTGACCATTTGTTGGAAATCCATTCTTCCAATACGAACTTGTACGGTTTTAGTTGTAGAACCTGCCATTTACTTATGGTGGCGCCCCACTGTTTAAATGGTAGCTATAGTAGGCATAGTTTGGAATGTCTATGCTGGCTAAGATTAATATTATACTTTCGAAATGTTTTCTTCACTATGCACTAATAATAATATCCAATTGATTTTGCGTAGTAAGCATGTTTGACTATCATAAGAAGAAATCTCCTCCAATTCTGCGTTTGCATTGTGTGTGTGGCGGGAGGTCTTATGGTAGTTTCATTTTCCAAAAGCATTGCGGATTTCAATGTTTTAAATTCTCTGCTATTTGTTTTAAAGATAAACTGTTTTTGTTGCTCACACCAGTCCCATGACTGATCCGGAGTTTATTGTTCCCTTCCTAAACTCTGGGTGCTCATAATTTTCTATACGAGCAGTCTAGAGTTGGGTTTCTTTTCAGATATTCAGGTTTAGTAGATTATCTGGAGCTAGTTCATTCATCGGAGTTGCTTATCTTGGAGTTGTGGATTCATTCTTGTCTGAAGATCATTTTGGAGTTATCATTTCTATTGATATTGTTCCGCTGCTGTTGTTATCTATTTTCTTTCCGCTGCTATTTCTTGTATCTCTGATATTGTTGTATCATATTGATATCATTGTTGTATATCATTCTGGATATTGTATTCATTGGAGTTGTATATGATATCATTGATTTCTTTATTCCGCTGTGTTATTTACTTAATTGTGTTATAGCTCCGGCGAATCGGATTTGAACGGTCGAATCTGCGGCATTCTAGTACAATGTGAAGTACGGATGTTGATTTTCGAGCGGGCAAAACCCGAGTCGTTACAGATGGCAACGTAAAGCCCGGGTATAACTGCGATCTGTAGCGGGTTCCATGGTGTAATTGAGGGGCACGAAGGCCTACAGTTATCTATGGATTTTGTCGGGATGGCAACGTAACCATTGAGTTAATTACATCCATGGATGGGGGTGATGATTTCCAGAGCATTCTCACCAAAGATATTTCCTCCATTTTCAAAAATTGTTTTCTATATTTTCAATAAAATTATTTTCCAAGTATTTTCACTAGATGTTGGAAATGGGTTTACCAAGTATTTATAGATTTTCAGTCCTACGCCTGATCAACGTATGACCGAATTTCTATGAGAACAAGGATGGACTTGTTAAAACATCGAGTTATAAAATTATTTTTTATAAAAATTACTTTGAAATAATATTATATAGATTTTTAAAGTGTTTTAAAAAAACGATCAAATATCTATCTGATTTTAAGCATTTTCATAAATTCTGGCTTCGTTCCTTTTCGAGGACGAAAAGTTCTAAAAGGGGGAGGAATGTGACGACCCGGGTTTTTAACATCTGATAATTGGGTAATTACCTGATTTATTATTGAAATATTAATATAGATTAGTCAAACAAATAAATTTCTGACGATTAATATATATAAATTGAATTAAAAGCTAGAAATAAAGAATATATTTATATATGTATACTCTACCACAGGAATTAAAGGTAAAATATCCATTAATATATCAATAGGGATATACTAACTTTATGGCATTTGATAGTATATATATATGTATATAAATGTACAAATATATATATATATATATTATGCTCATAGGAAATAATATATATGAAAATAACAATATAAACGGGGAGGTATATATGCATATTTATAAAAAATGACAAAATGTACATAAGTAAATGCATTAGTATACAGGTTATATGAATAATGGAAGTGATAAAATGTAAATATCTAGAAGATGGCAAACATATGTATGAGATATGTATATTCATAGAGTGAATATGCATGTAAACTTAAGGGGGAACACACGCAATAAATACCATCTCATCAAGCACACAAAAATCAAATCAAATCAGATCAAAAGAAAATCTCTGACCAAGGAAGCTTACTGTACAAGGAAAACTACAGTCTGCCTTTCCTTACAAATGCCACTGCCTTGCCTAATTCTTTCATTGACTTGAACATAATAAAGCAAAGTTCTTCCATTAAAATCAAAGCAAAAGAACCTGAAGTAAATAAAAGTTCAAACAAGTTAATCAAGCAACAACCAAGTTTCAGATCATCAGTTAAAACCAATCAAAGCTGGGATCATCTAGTAAGTAAATTCAGTTCAAAAATCAAAACTGCTTCCAGGAAAAGCCTCTACTCTTTAATCTGTGAGCAAACTAACCCATTGATGCTTAAATCTGTGTTATACTTTGTTTCTGAAAAGTGAAGTGGTGGAAATTGTTTGTATGGATGTAAACTTGTCTACATGTGTATGCATATATGTGATGCATGTCTGTGTACAGGCATGTACATCTATTTTTATACTCACAGGCTAAAAACAAACTAAAGAAAAAAAATCATTTCCTCTGCATACATTCAACTTTAGGATATGATCTTTAGATAAAAATTGATCGTAAGACAATAAAATCATTTTTAAAAATGATTTCGAGAATTTATATTAAGCAACTATTTCAAAAATGACAATTCACAGTAAAAACCAAATATAAGTTAAAATTCAATGTTTATGAATTCATGTTTTGATTTCATAACCTAATTCGAGATAGAAAATGGTGATTTTAGATAATCATTTCAAGATTTTTAGGTTATTATATGTTGAGATATTCCGAGTTAATCAGAATTTGGATTTTCGTTAAATTCTGGTGGTCGGAGTGAAGGTGGGTCTCGAGATCATGGCCACAACTAGCTCAGAGGTTAGGGGTTTTAGGAAAAATGATGGATGGATTTGTAGTGGATCGAGGTGGCTGGTCAACGGTGAAATAGGGTTTTAAGAACCTTTTTAATCGTCGTTGAAATCGAATCGATTGCGTGGTCGAGGGTGGATCAGAAGCGATTGCACCAGGGGGAGTCGTTGCGTGGGTCATCGGGGAAACTCTGGACGTGGTGGCATGAGTTCAGTCGGTGGCGGCGATGCGAGGCGTTTTCAGATGATCGGTTTCATCCTGATAGGTTTCAGTTCACTCGATTTTGATTGGTGGGGTCTTTCGCGAATCTGGATGATCGGGAAGGTAGAGGGTGGCGACATCGACTTGATGGCATCCTCGGCGATGATCGGAATATCGTCGTTCCTCCATGCACATGCACAAGGGTATCAGTTGTATTTGATACTGGTTGAAGGATTTGGGAAGAAGAGGCTATCTCGGGTTCGACTCGAAGTCGTACTCGGGAAGGTTGGGTTGTGGCTCGAGTAATGTATCGAGTTGGTTTGCATTAGCTTAGTAGGTTACAGGGTTTTAATTTTAAATCAAAACAAAGTTTTAAAAATAAGAAGGAGGGGAGACTCGGGTATTAGCTCGTGTTTTTGTTGGTTGAGCTCGGAAAAATATTGTTTGGGTCCCGGGTGTTGGTAATGATAGTTTAGAAATTTAAATGAATCAAGTTTTTAAAGTTTGTTTAAAATAAATAAGTTTTCAAAAGATTGTAAACTAGATTTTCCAAAGTGAGATTATTAAACAAGATTTCAATCGAGTTTCAAAGTAAAATTTTAAAAGTTTAATGTTTTAAAGATAAATTGTTTTGAATATTGAATAATTATATGTATTAGTTAATTAATGGAAGTAATTAAAAGAATAATTATTCAATGTAATTTATTGAAAGGTTAAGTACTTAATGGAATTGATTACTTAATGTAATTAATAAAAGATTATTACTTAATGTAATTAAGGGATAATTACTTTGTGTAATTATATTAAAGAATAATTAATTAATCAAGATTAATTAATGTAAGTAATTAAGGGTAATTAATTACTTAAAGGAAATTACCTAATGAAAGTAATTAAGGATAATTAATTAATGATCAGAAGTTGATTAATCAAGTGATTAAAGGTTAATTACTTAATGTAAGTAATTAAAGATAATTTGAAATTAAAGGTTAATTAATTAATTAGAGGATGATTAATTAATGTAATTAATTAAGGATAATTAATTAAGATTAATAATTAAGGATTAATCTGTTGAGGGTTAATTAATTTAATTAGCAAATTAAGGTTAATTAATTAAGGATAAATGTAATTAATGTGGTGAAGGTTAATTAATTTTTGTTATTAATTAAAGGCTAATTACTTAATGTAATTAAAGAGGATAATTAAGGGATAATTAATTAATGATTTGTAATTAATTAATGTTAAGTAAGTAGGATTAAAAAGTGATTAGAGAAATTAATTTAATTTATTTAAATTAATTGGAATGGTGTGACTAATTAATCTTGCTTATGAACGATTGAATGACATTGAATGCCTTGGATTATTTGATGTTTCTAATATGAAATGTTTTGTGATATGATTGGGTTGAACAGTGATAATATGGTTATCTATCGAGATGAATTGATGTATAAGGTGACATCCTGTATTTAAAGTTTGTATTGTATTTGAATAACTTGGGTTAAGATGACATGGGACTCGAAGAGACTGGGGTCGGGTATCAGTAAATACCCGAAACCACTTCGATTTGAAATCTTCTATAAATCTTTATAGATTTGATATGTGTAATCAATAGGCTGGAATGAAATAATTTAAGTGAACTGGACCATTGAAACTAAGTAATGGTACTTAGGGGTTGATTTGTGAAATAAGTGTTGACCATAACCAGTTATGAACTCGTAGTAAGGTACGAGTTACCCAGGATTTCAATTATGTTTAAAGCTTAGTATTTATACTCACGCTGGTTGCCAGCCTGACCCGAGTGTTACTTTGATATAATGCTCGGGTCAGATCGAGTATTACAGATTTCAGGTAAGGAAGTTCTGGAGCTCAGGAGACGAGCTGGATGGCAGGAACGTATGGAGTGTATTCCACTGTGATGCATTGTTATTTATCTGGGACAAGTTATTTTAACTGTCTAGTGTTGTGTAATCTTGTAACTCTGATGTATTGATGTAAATTAACTGATACAGTTTTTCCTTGTATAACAATTATTTTATTTGATATTATATTTTGATCTGCTGCGTTTTGTGAGAATCAGTGCTGTGTTTCTGTTCTTCTTCTTCTTTCTCTTTCTTCTTTTCCTAACTATCTGGAATTTTCGCGATCGAAAATTTCGGGTCGTTACAATAAGCTTCGTTATAGAATTGGATTTTAGCGATTTGGAGCTTGTAGAATTTTCAATTAAATTCGAAGGCCGGTCAAATTTAATCGGAACTGGAACGCTTAAACGCTAATTGGGAGAAAGGTGAGTAAATCTCACTCATTTGGATAGTTGGTTATATTTTAAAGTGTTAAAAATTATTATTGGTTGATTGGATGAATTGAATTATTATTATCAGTTGGATGTTATATATATATATATTTAGTATATATTAGTAGTTGGTATTATCTCCCGCCGATTGGAGCGGATGAGACCCTATGCGCCCCCACATAATAGCAGATGACCCTATATTACCGCAATATCCCACCTCGAAGCGGGATTGGTATTTTATGATATATAACATCTATGGTTGCAGGGAAACAGGTTGGAGGGATCCAACTGGATTCCTTAAAATATTGATTTTAAATTTCATATATAGTGATATATGATGTGTTTTAATAATCTATGATAGATTATGATATGATTCGATCTATTGGATGCTATAGTAGCACTGACCTAGATTTTGGTATTTAAAATACCATAAATATTATTTTTGAATTTGAAAAGAAATTAAAAGAGGATTTTGGAAGTGAAATACTTATAATGAGTTTTGGGATTATTTAAAGAGGTATTGTTTTGGATAAAATAAATGATTTGATTTTAAATTTGTACCTAAATATTTCGTGGAATGATTTAAATAGAGATTTTAAAATAATGTATATAAAAGTTTTAAACAATAAATTTAAGTGATATTTATTTAAATGTAAAAGGATTTTAAAAATCGAGATTTAAATAGATTGGGAGAATAAAGTGAATTTGGAAATAAATATAAAAATTGGTTATACCGGGTTTTAAATAAAAAATTTAAAAAATACAAAATGGAAGTAGAAATCGAGATTTGTTTGGTTTGGAATATAGTTTGGGTTATTTTAGAAATAGATTTATAAAGGGGATTTTAATTAGAAATCGATTTATATTTTGTAATGTAAACCTGTATAAGTCGGGGGACGAGATTATGAAATTTATAAACAAGGTTTATAAATAAAGTGAAATGATTTTCATTTGATAAATTAGAGATATAAATTCACGATGAGAATTTATAATGAGATGGGGTAATCGGTTTAAAAAGATATGGTAGAGTCTATTTTTGGAATGTGAAAAAGGCTATGAAATTGGGAATGTGGTCGATATGTTGTCAATCGAGAGAGAGAGAGAGAGAGGGAGAGAGAGGGAGAGAGATTTATAAATTGAAATTGGTTATGTTGGAATTTTAAAAATATAATTTTTCGAGAAGTAAGTTTGTTTTAAAAGAGGATTTTTAATTATTAAAATATGTAATTTAAAACTGTTTTAGCATGGATATATTTCAGAAAGTTAGTTATTTAAATATTTAAATTGGTTGAAATGAATTCTAAGATTTTAAACAAGTTTTATAAATCGATTAGAAATTTTATAAATGAATTGGAATTAGTTATTGACGTTATCTTAAAAGTGTTTTGATATTTTAAATAATTATGCAACCATGTTCTTGAAATTTATTATTATTATATATAGAATTTAAAAGTAAGTAATTGGAATTTATTTATAATACCCTTGAGATTTGTAAATGGGGTTTTATTAATGGATGTGATTTTATAAGAGAAAATTTTGTAAGGGAATTCGGGAACTTATGAAAATTTGAGAAGGAGAAATTCCAAATTGTTTAGATACGGGAACTTCGAAAATGAATATGAATTCATTAAGGGAGTTTTAATTTGTTAGATGGATTATAAATAAGTATAATCGATAATTTTTGGAAATTGTAAAGGGGATTAATAAAGTCTCGAATATTTAAGAGATAAGTATGGCATATTTCCTAAGGATGGATATTAGAATTGATTTTGGGAAATAGACTTTTAATATTTTATTAAGTATTGAAATCAATGGGTTCCGAAATATTTTAACTACGAAATAATTTTATAGAAATATTTTTCTAAGTAATGGATCGCAAATTAAAATAGGAAATATTTCTAAGTGTTAGAAATATTCTGTTATGGATATAAGAATTTGAAATTATTTTCTAATATTGAAATATTGAAAGAGATTTGAATATATATCTTTGTAAAGATATTTTGAAATAAATATTTTAATAGATTTATAATATGACCTAGTGAAAGCTTATGTGTGTAATTTGATAGTTAAATAACCGACTATCAAATCTGTCCAAAATCGTTAATCATTTCAAAGAGACCGGGATTGGATTTGATTATTCGAAAACCACTTTGATCCGATTTGAGCGTTGTGAATTGTGATATCGTGATGGTGATTTTGGAGATTTGGTTTGTTCGGACCCAGAACAACTTGTACGGATGAATGCTATTAGCACATTGTTATTGAAGGGCAATGAGCATTCTAAGTGTAAATTTCTTGAAAGGTAATCGTAGCCTCAAGCCTCATCAACCTGGAAATGACTAAAAAACGGCATGCAGCAGGGCTAAGTGGGTCGCTCCCATTAGAGTATATCATCATCTTTCTAGATACCCTACATCTATATTATTATGGATTTGGTTGTGAATGAGATCTCAAAAAAGGTCGAAAGACCGGGATGATGACATATTCGGTTCTAGTAGACAAGTGCTAGGCCAGTTCTGTGTGGCAGGGTATAAGATGTTCTTGTCAGACCCAGGTGCATTGATCTAGAGATGCACTCATCTGAGGTAGTTCCTTACCTGGTCATAGTATGGAATCCATTATCCAATACATGACTTTACGGTTTTGATTGTAGGTCCTAGTATGCTGTAATTTAATTAATGCAACAATTTCGGCTATTTTAATAAGTATTTGTACTTAGACACTATTATAATATCACCAGATTTTCTGTAAAAGTGTTTTGGTTATCGTAAGGTAAAAACCTGTTAACCCCTTTCTGAACGGTGACTCAACTATTCAAGGAAAGCACACGACTTAACAAGCACGACTTAACAAGTTCACAATGTTTCAGCGACCTAACGACCTAAATGTCTAAGCGAGCTAACATAGATCTACAACGAGCTAGTTTGGGTTATGACCTACGACCTAACTCCTAAGTCGTCCACGACCTACGACCTACCTCCAAATTTTCCCTATAAATACCCCGCCTGCTCCACCTGGAAGAGGACTTTTGGATCATTTCTGGAACACCAATACTTTGTTGTTTTCTCGACTCCTTCAACACTTCAAACACCGAAGACGCTTCAACGAACTTTGGGAAAAGATCTAAATCATTCAACATGAATTCAAGGAGCTTTTCTACATCGAAGTTCTAGCTACTCGTCTTAATCGTGTTGTAATCGAAGAATCATTGAAAATGTTGTAATCAAATCAGCAATAAAAAAGATTAAGTGGACGTAGGCTTGACTTTGAGCCGAACCACTATAAAAACTGTTGTCTCTTTACTATTTTTGGTTATTCTCTGCTTATTATTAGTTCCCGTATCAACGGGTGGTGCTTTCACTTTATTACCACTTACACAGGGGTGTTAGCGTTCATTTTTAGCGTTAACATTTTTGGTGCTTTCACTGAGAATTGAACTCAGGCGTGTTCTCACCATTGCTTCACAAAGATTTGTGGAAAGACTCTCCTTAAAAACCAGAAGTCTATCTGAAATCATGGCTCCTGGAAGAAAGAGTATATCTACTAGATCCGGAGACGCTTATGACAGGACCGCCACTTCTCCAGCGCCAAATCAGGCGACTCCTACTATTGGAGTCACAAGGGCTAAACTTGATGCTGTTGTGTCTGGGTTATTCCAACAAATGGAAGCTCAAAATGCTTTGATGATGGACAGGTTAAACGCTCTGCTTGGGGTTAACCAACAACCAGAAAATAATTAACCAACATTTGCTGAAGATGCTCATGATTCCCAAAAGAGAAGTATTCCTCAAAGGGCAGCTAGCACCGCCGAAGAGGCACCTCCCCAAGCTGGAGGTTCAAGGCCACAACTACCTCTTCGTGAATGTTTGTTCAAGCAAACTTTCGAAAAAGTGGCTGACGTCTGCCCGACAAGGCCTCTGAACGATGAGGAATACCTATCAGGAATGATTCGCCAAATTATGAAAGAAAGTATGCAAAGGGATGAAGGTGAAAATGACTGGGGGTTTGCTCCAAGCAAGACTCCGTTTACCGAAAGAATTCTAAAAGCTGAATTTCCAAAGAAGTTTGTTCCCCCTACTATCCCAGCCTATCGGGGGACAAGCGACCCTAATCAGTTCTTGTACAAGTATGACTGGCATATGACAGGTGCTAGATGAGATTAAATGCAGATATTTTCCTGTCTATTTGGATGGGGTGGCTCTACTTTTGTTCACAAAGCTACTAGTCTGATCTGTGGATCAATTCTCTGACTTAACTCGTAAATTCAAGGATCAGTTCAGGTTGTATTCTTCAAAGGCCAAGGACATAATGTCACTGTCCAGCCTCAAACAAGCTCCCGGAGAATCTATCAAATCTTTCTTGAACCGCTTCAATATAGCCTTGGCCGAAGTGGATAATGCTGAGCCTCGAATGATTCTAACTTACTTGATGCGAGCTATCAATAAAATAAGTGAATTTGGAAAATGGTTGAAGATGAAGGAACCAAATTCACTTGAGAAGTTTTATAAGAAGGCTGACGAATTTATGCGTCTGGAGAATCTTCCTGCACCAGCAAAGGTGGTTGTGGCTGAAATTGAAAACAACAATGTGGCTGAAGCTTCTAATAAGAAAGAATCTGGTGGTCAGAAGAGGGAAAATAACGATGGGAAAAAGCAGAAAGATATGAAGAAACCTCGCCGTTTTAAATCTTCGGATTTTACTCCTTTGACTGATACTCCAGAGAACATCTTCTTCGCAACCAAGGATGCTATCGAGTACCCTAAGCCACCTGAGATGAAGCTTGGGAAAAATTTTGTGCCTAATGGAAGATTCTGTCGATTTCACAATCAGCCTGGCCATGACACTAATGAGTGTCGCCATTTGAAGAATTTAATTGAAGAGCTGCTACGACAGAATAAACTGCAACAATATGTTAAGGGAAACAGAGGTGATCCGGCCTCATCTACTCAGGGGCAGCAACTTCCTGCTCGTCAATCTGGCTCAGGTGAAAAGGCTGTGGTGCAGGAATCTGAAAGGCCTGTTATTAATGTAATCACAGGGGGTACTCACCCAGCAGGCAGAAGTTGGGGAGAGATGGAGAGGTATGCTCATGCTCTGAGACATGCCCCGAAAGAAGAAACTGTTTTTGTCTTGGAAGATGCTGTGCCTTCAAAACAGCAAAGAACTTTTCACGATGACATCAGATTCAGAGCTAGAGATTCTATAGGAATTGAGGCTCCCACCATGGATCCTTTGGTAATATCCGCCGGTATCGGACCAGCTATTGTGAGAAGAGTGCTTGTTGATTGCGGCGCTTCTTGTAATATCCTCTTCAAAAAGACATTTGATCAAATGAAAATTCCGATGGCTGATGTTCAAGATTCTTCGCAAAAAATTGTTGGGTTCACTGGGGAACCAAAACAGCCCATCGGAACCGTCGACTTATTTGTAGAACTTGGTGAAGCGAAAAGAAAAGTGGTCCGTAAGCAAACTTTTGTTATTGTTGACGAATTTTCTGCTTATAACGCCTTCTTGGGACGACCAACTCTTGCTGCATTCAAAGCTATTCTCGCCCCGTGGTGCCTAACTATGAAATTCCCCACTGATAACGGCGTTGGTGTTTTGAAGGGGGACCAGAATGCTGGGCGGGAATGTTATCTCACAGAGTTGCGGGAGGCGAAGAAGAGAGAGATGGGAAAGGGTGCGGCAGCTTCGCTCCGCATCAAAGAACCCACCTTGTAGCAATTACGAGGTGGACCCTGCACTGGTGAGCATAGTGGAGCGCAAAAAGAAATTGATCCTAGAAAGACCAGTGCAGGGGAGAATAGAGTGGTGCCGGTAGAAGTAACGGTGCCAATGCCTGTTGACCAGAAAGATCCAAACAAGGTGCTAAATGTGGGTTCACAACTCGGTGTGACAGTTGAGAATATGCTAATATCATTCTTGAAAGCAAACCTGGATGTATTCGCTTGGAGTCATGCTGACATGTGTGGAATATCTCCAGAAATCGCCGTACATGCCTTAAATATTGATCCAAAATTCACACCCGTAAAGCAGAAAAGAAGAACCCAGGGTCCTGAAAGGTCAACAACATTGAAAGAAGAAGTAGATCGGCTCATGGAAAATGGCTTCATCAGAGAATCCACTTATCCAAATTGGGTTTCTAATCCGGTGTTGGTTAAAAAAGCAAATGGAAAGTGGAGAGTATGCATCGACTTTTCAAACTTGAACAAAGCATGCCCCAAGGATTGTTTCCCGTTACCCAGGATTGACCAGTTGGTGGATGGAACAGCCGGGCATGAATTATTGTCTTTTATGGATGCTTACTTAGGATATAATCAAATCATGATGCATGAGCCAGATCAGGAGGACACGAGCTTCATCACTGATGTTGGTCTTTACTGCTATAAAGTCATGCCCTTCGGACTAAAGAACGCGGTGGTAACTTATCAGAGACTCGTTAATGCCATGTTCAAGCCTCAAATTGGCAAGACTATGGAAGTGTACGTTGATGATATGTTAGTAAAATCGAAGAAGGCAGTAGACCACATGGACCATCTGGCAGAAATGTTCACGATCCTCCGAAAGTCTGGGATGAAGTTGAATCCTCTGAAATGTTCATTCGGGGTTGAGTCCGGAAAATTCTTAGGTTTCATTATGAGTGCAAGGGGCATTGAAGCTAATCCTGCTCAGATCACTGCCTTAAGAGAAGTCAAACCCCCTAGAACAAAGAAGGAATTGCAAAGCCTTAATGGGAAAGTCGCTGCTTTGAGTCGATTTATTTCCAAGGCCACAGATAAATGCATTCCCTTCTTTGATGCTCTGAAGAAAGGAAAGAAGAATTTCGAATGGTCACCTGAGTATCAAAAAGCTTTTGATGAGCTGATTCATCATATGGAAACGCCTCCAATACTTTCTAAGCCCAACAATGGTGAAGATCTATTCATATACTTAGCAGTTTCATCTCATGCTCTCAGTGCAGCGTTAGTACGAGAAGACGCAAAAGTTCAGCGTCCAGTTTATTACATCAGCAAAAGGTTCACTGGGGCAGAGATGAATTATTCAAAGCTAGAAAAACTCGCCTATTGTCTATTGATCGCGTCCAGAAAGTTGAGACCGTACTTCCAGGCTCATCCTATTAAAGTCCTCACTGATCAACCTCTAAAGCAAGTCCTATTCCGTCCTGAAACTTCGGGTCGTCTTTTAAAGTGGAATATTTAACTCAGTCAATACGATATCACCTACCATCCCCGAAGAGCAATCAATGGACAAGCTTTAGCAGATTTCATTACAGAATACACCGACAAAGGTGGCAGTGAGGAAGAGGTAACTGATGATATCCCGATACGATGGAAATTATATGTTGATGGTGCAAGAAATGACTACTGTTCCGGAGCTGGGGTTGTGCTTGAAACCCCCGAAGGGCGGTCATTGTGTTATGCATTTAGATTAGAATTTCCTTCGACCGATAATGAAGTCAAATATGAAGCTCTTATTGCTGGTCTGAGGATTGCTAAGGAGCTGAACATCAAAGTGTTACAGATCTTCAGCGATTCCCAGCTTATTATATGCCAAGTCAAGAAAGAGTTTCAAACTAAAGGAGGAAATCTGCCTGCTTACTTATCGAAAGCCTGGGAGCTTCTCGATGATTTTGATCATTATACAATAAACCATATACCCCGGGAAGAGAACATGAAGGCAGATTCTCTCGCGAAATACTCAAGCTTTGGCGAAGCTCAATTATTGGGATTGGTCCCTGTAGAAGTCTTGTCAGCTCCAAGTATTGATGAGATGGATATTGACTGGATCATGGCTGTATCTCAAGAACATGAGTCATGGATGACCCCGATCAAGGAATATCTACTCAACAACTCCTTGCCAGAAAACTCAAAAGAACGCCAGAAACTGTTAAGAAAAGCCCCAAGATATGTAATTCAAGGCGACCATTTGTACAGACAAGGATTCTCGATGCCATTACATCGATGTGTAACCAAAGAAGAGGCTAAGACAATTTTAGCTGAGGTGCACGGAGGAGAGTGTGGGGATCATTCAGGTGGCCAAACTCTTGCAAAGAAAATTCTCTGCTATGGGTATTTTTGGCTGGATATTAATCGAGATGCTGCTAGCTATTCCCGAAAGTGTGACAGATGTCAGAGGTTTGCAAAAATCCCAAGAGCACCTTCCACCGTGCTAACACAAATGGTCAGTCCATGGCCATTCGCCATTTGGGGGATAGATCTCATTGGGCCTATGCCGGTTGCCAGATCCGGAATCAAATATGCTATTGTTGCTGTTGATTATTTCACGAAATGGGCTGAAGCTGAACCATTGGCTACTATTACCTCTAAAAAGATGATAAAATTTGTAACTAAAATATCATTTGTAGGTATGGTGTGCCTCAGAAGATAATCACAGATAATGGTACCCAATTCAAAAGCGAAGAATTCCAGGACTTTTGCAGGCAATTCAAGATCCGAAAAAGCTTTTCAGCAGTGGCTCATCCGCAGGCAAACGGGCAAGTGGAAGCAGTGAAAAAAATTATCAAATCAACCATCAAAAAACAGCTGGAAAAAGCAAAAGGTGGTTGGGTTGATAAATTGCCACTAGCACTATGGGCTTATAGAACCACTCACAAAACTGCGACTGGGCACACTCCATTCTCATTAGCATATGGATCAGAAGCCATGATTCCAGTGGAAATAGAGGTCCCCTCACACAGGAGGATTCATTTCAACCAAGCTGAAAATGAAAAGCTGCAACTTAAAGCACTTGACTTGCTTGATGAAAGAAGGAAAGAAGCTGAACTCAGAGTTGCAGCTCAACAGCAAAGGATAGCCAGACACTTCAATTCCAAAGTTCGTCAACGCAGCTTTGAAATTGGAGATCTAGTCTTGAAAAGGACCATGACAGCAACAGGAGTGTTTGGGCCAAACTGGGAAGGGCCATATGTCATAGGCAAAAAATTTCTTGATGGCACTTTCAAACTCATAACTGTCAAAGGAGATCCAATCCCGAGAGTCTGGAACAGCAATCACTTGCATCCATATTTTACTTAAAAGCTATGCTTAAGTTTGTAAAATAATTCTGGATGAATCATTCTTGTATTGTAAGCCATTGTAAAATCAGTGTGACTCAGCAATAAGAACTATAAAGTGGATGTAGGCCCAATTCTTGGCTGAACCACTATAAATCTTGTGTCTTCTACTGCTATAAAATGCCTGTATCATTTCGATGTGCAAATATCTTAAATATGTTGCTAAAATGTCGATTTAATATTGCAGGATGTCAAAGCAAAGCTTACCTATTCAACACATCACAAGACCAAGCGATTCCTATAAATCACTCAACGAACGAATGTCAAGCCACAAAAGTTCCAGGTTCAATTCCTACATAAGAAGTGCTTCTCACAAACTGTTGGTGATTCCACCGAAGGGGCACCTTCCCAAAGTGAAGGTTCCAGGCCCTTGCTAACTGATTGCGATCATTTGTGCAAACAAACATTCGGTTAAGTAGCTTGCGCCTGCCCCGTGGATTCACTTAACAATGAAGTACACTTCTCTGGAAGAATCAAACAACCTGCAAAAGAAAGGAACATGTGCTTAGAGGTGATAACGAGGAATCGCTGAGGGACAAATGATGAAAAGACATGGGCAAACGAAACAAAGAAAGCCCTCTTCGGAGGCACACTTCACCAAGTTGAAGTGCCAAATGAAGCCCTCTTCGAAGGCACACTTCACCAAGTTGAAGTGCCAAATGAAGCCCTCTTTGGAGGCACACTTAAACAAGTTGAAGTGCCAAATGAAGCCCTCTTCGAATGCACACTTCACCAAGTTGAAGTGCCAAATGAAGCCCTCTTCGGAGGCACACTTCACCAAGTTGAAGTGCCAAACGAAGCCCTCTTCGGAGGCACACTTCACCAAGTTGAAGTGCCAAACAAAGCCCTCTTCGGAGGCACACTTCACCAAGTTGAAGTGCCAAATGAAGCCCTCTTCAGAGGCACACTTCACCTAGTTTTAGTGCCAAAGAAAGCCCTCTTCGGAGGCACACTTCACCAAGTTGAAGTGCCAAAGAAAGCCCTCTTCTGAGGCACACTTCACCAAGTTGAAGTGCCAAAGAAAGCCCTCTTCGGAGGCCCGCTTCACCAAGTTGAAGTGCCAAAGAAAGCCCTCTTCGGAGGCCCGCTTCACTGCATAGGCGAATCCACTTTTCAAAAATGGAAGTGACCATCTCCAAAAGTTGAAGTGTAAAAAAAAGAAAAAAAAGAAAAGAAAACTTCTCCGATACAAAGCACACTCTATTGAAGCAGAATAATATTTTCTCAAAACGGAAGAATTATTCTCCAGGATAAGAGTACTAGTCTTTTCAGAATATTGCAATAAGCCGTGGTATGGGGGCAATATAGCTATTTTAATAAAAACAAACGCTCAAACAAGCATACAAAGAAAATAAAGAAACTTGTGCTAAAATAGGGAATAAATGCATTCACAAATACTGACAAAAGATTGTACAAGTAAAAAGAATCATTTTATTCCATACTATAAAAAGTTTTTATACATGTGCAGATTCAAAAAAAGCGGGGGCGGTACTCGCACAATCTCCGGTCGATACAAATCTTTAGATACAACCAAAAAAGGAGAGTAAGAAGGATAAAAGCCGGACTCATTTCTTCTTCCTCCCGCCGCCTTTCGAGTCCTCACCCGGCCTAATGATTAACTTCTTAGGTCGGTTTGAACTCTTCGGGGAAGAAGGAGAAAGAGGTGCAATTGGGTCCTCTTCTGCTTTCTCATCGCCAACAGGAGCGTCTGTAATGCCCCCACTCTGAGACCCACTGTAACAAAGAGTATTACAGGAGTAATACCGTCTGTTAAAGCGGAGAATAGAGTATAGTGGAAGCGACCATTTGTAATCAAGCTATAACTATCTACTGAATACGTCAAAAGGGTGGTATCTATTTTTTTTCAAGTGGTTTGACATATTCAATAAATATTTATAACGAAATTACAATGGCTAAAGATCTATTAGAATAAGCATAGTAATAAAATGATAAAACATCACAGAACAGAATCACATAACAGATATAAAATCCCAGGACAATACATCGTCAATACAGATCCAAATACTATAAGTGGGTACAAAGCCACTGCCCACACATGTGAGTCAAAAATATGTACATATCAAAGTCTGAATAATAACAAAGTAGCGGAATAGTGGACAAATAAAAGCGCTATCTATCAGCATAGCAGATAATGTCCAAAGCGGAAGCACAGAAGCTAAGTCCAGAGACCTAACCTGAAACAACTCGGTCTGACCCGAGCGAAAACACTCAGGTCAGGCTAGCTAAACAATCAGTAATAACTGAGATATATAATAATGAGGTACATAAATAAAACAGTACTTTTCCTAAGAGAAGAGTATTTTGGACCACATGAATATAATGACGGTCACTAATCATCAATCAACAGAAAAAAAAACTCCAAAGAGAATCTCAGCACCAAAGTGTTGAATAAATAAAATCGCCTCATATCATCGGCGTAGCCAAAGCTATATAAAGTTGCCCATAGGCAATAATCCCAAGAATGACCAGAGTCTGTAATCAATGCCCAAGCAAAGATCGATGCTCTAAAGAGCAATGGGGATATACTGAAAAGTCAATGAAATCAAACACTGAAAAGCAGTGCCCAGAGACATTGTGAATCCACAAGGTAATCGCACTTACATCGTATGGTTCCATAGAACCAACACCGAATGGCGGTACTCGAATGGATATAAAAATCATCAGATAATACAAGTATAGCACGTGCACCGACCAGAGTCGTTATTGCCAAGTACTGTAGAGTTGTGATCGATCACTCGCACAGATGCGGAACGCGCGAGACGGCAGGATCCTTCCCAGAAGGATAAAGGCCCAGAGGCACAAGCTAAAAAAGAAATTGCTCCATAGAACAGGTGTCCAGAGACGGTTGCCCAAAGGCGTGGTGACCCAGAGGTCCAGTACTGGCTGCCCAGAGGCTAATGTGTCATAAACTTCTTGGAGAGGAACCCGTAAAGTGTTAACAATGAGTCCCATACCCCACGTTCGCACTAAACGGTTTACTAACCAATAGCAAGCTCACACTCCAAACAATAAAAAGTCCACCTCGTATCATCGGTAAACTAGACCCAAAGGTCAAAACGATCAATCGAATAGGTCGGGGATTAACCGGAAAGAAAATACACACGATTCCATAGGCCGGAGATTTCCTAACCGTTTAAGCACCTTTCCACTTCGCTCGATGTGCTAAAAAGTGAGTGTGAGATTTTTATTATAGAAAATAATGGTTCGAAATGGATTTATAATTGATTTTGAGAACACTTTAAAACGGCTTTTGAAAACTCTCCTATTATGGAGTAAATAGTTTACTAACTAAAAATAATATTATATAATAATTTCGAAAGCCATTTCGGAGCGAAAAATCCTTTTAAAACCTTTTTATAAGGCCCGTGTACAAAATCCAAAGACAAATTTCAAAGAAATCGATAAAACCAGAAAATCACTGAAAATATTCTAAGTGTTGGAAAATAGTCCAAAACTGATGCGAACCCAAGTTCGGAAAATTATTCGGACCAGCAGACTAAATCCGAATTGCATGAAAATTGTTAGGAACCTAGTCCGACATTCCTACTTCAGAACACAAAAATAATTACTTGATTCCGACTTGAAACGAAGGCGTAGCGACGTTCCAAAGTCGGACACAGAAACATGAAATGCACTATTTTGCACAACGATCTGGGTTCAACTCTGACAGGAAATTCGAAGGGTCTAATGAACTCAGATGATGACCAAACTTTCTAGATATGAAGTTCATAACTCCATCTTTCCAACAAGACCAAAATCGTCAAATTCCGACTAGCGGCTCAAAAGTTATGACCAAAATAGTTTCAGTTTCATCCACAGAGCTAATGTGTATCACTCTCGGGAAGATAGTAGAAAAATCAATTTTTGACCTAGTTAGACTCAAAATTACAGAAAACTCACTGAACAAAAATTGTAGCATAGGTTTTAAGCTTTCCGGGACATCCAAAATTATCTAATTCGGATCAAAAACGAGAGAGATTCATGCAAAACAATATCAGATTGAAACTCAAGATAACTTGTTAAAGACAGAATTGATCTTCTATCTTTGAATGCATTTCAGGTCATCTAAATGGAAAAATTACAGAAAACTCACTGAACAAAAATTGTAGCATATGTTTTAAGCTTTCCGAAACATCCAAAATTATCTAATTCGGATAAAAAACGAGAGAGATACATGCAAAACAATATCAGATTGAAACTCAAGATAACTTGTTAAAGACAGAATTGGTCTTCTGTCTTTGAACGCATTTCAGGTCATCTAGATGGCAAAATTATAGAAAACTTACTGAGAAAAAATTGTAGCATATGTTTTAAGCTTTCCGTAACATCCAAAATTATCTAATTCAGATCAAAAACGAGAGAGATACATGCAAAACAATATCAGATTGAAACTCAAGATAACTTGTTCAAGACAGAATTAGTCTTCTATCTTTGAACGCATTTCAGGTCATCTAAATGGCAAAATTACAAAAAACTCACTGAACAAAAAGTGTTCCTTATTGAATCTAGTTTGCAGCAAAAAATATATGACCAAAAACGGAAGAGAAATGAAGAAGTTATGCCTGATTTCGTTTCAGCTACAATTCCAAAACGAAAATTATAGAAGCATCAAGTAAAAAAAAGGATTTAGCTAGCAATTTTACCTCAACCAATATAGCAAGCAACTTGTGTGCACACCCAAAATGAAAGCAAAGAGGATCAAAGAGCTATGATTCACATGTTACATAATAAAACATGTGTTACTAAATGATTACTGAAATCAAAAGATGATTAAACACATATTAGAAGAGGTTTTTAGCAATATACCTCTCTAGAAAGCAACAAAGACTACTATAACATCAACCCAAGTTAGCAAAAGATGATTAGGAGGCTATAAGATAAAAAAACACATAAAACATGTGTTACCAAATAAATTTCAGAAATGAGAAAGATATAAAAACGGATTTGAGGTGGGTATTTGCATTACCTTTGCATAGAATGACTTGCATAAGTTAAAACTAGAAAGAGATGAAGATAGAGGCCATTTTTGTTATGAAAGCTTTAGGAAATGATTAGGGTTTTGATTAGGGATGAATGAATGTGGTTTGGAGAGTTTGAGATAATTCATAGAGGATGTTTAGGGTGGGTTATTGGTTAGGTTTAGTAACCCAATAAGAAGAGAGTTATTTACATGTTTCCAAAATATAGTCTAAGTGTTCATATATGTTTATAAAACTCATTTTTCTTATTCAAACCCATTTTAAAATCTCTCCTAAAATATTTAACTTTCCAAAAATAACATTTTATCCTCATTTTAAAATCCCATATTTCCCATTTAATTAAAATAGCCTTTTTCAAATAAATTTTGTTATTCCAAATCCTTTTATGCTTCATTAAAATAAATAAAAATCCTAACTTTTATTTATTAATTGGTAATGCAAATCTCGGGTTGTTACAGACTCCCCCCCTTAAGAAAATTGCGTCCCCGCAATTCCTTAAGATAGATGTTGTCTATAACGTCAAATCCACAAAAGAAGTGATAGAGATAAAATAGAGAATTCTCACCCGCAGAAGAAGATGGGAGAAAGCCAGGATAAGAGTGTTCGATAGATTCTCTGGTCTCCCAAGTGCAGTCCTTAGGATTCGGTGACCATTGAATCTTCATGAGTGGAACCTCTTTGTTGCGAAGGCGTCTAACCTCCGAATCAAGCACACAAAGAGGTTGCTGCTCCAAAGATAAATCAGGTAAGATCTCTAAATCAGGCACAGCATGCGGCTCAATGATAGAATCAGGATCGCGGACACACATGCGAAGCTGGGAAACATGGAACACATCGTGCATTCCAGAGAAGTGAGCTGGTAGAGCCACATGATAAGCCACGGGGCCGATGCGTTCCGTAATAGGAAATGGTCCAACATAGCGTGGAGCCAACTTCCCTGTAGAGCTGAAACGCACAACCCCTTTCATAGGAGATATCCGAATAAAGACATGATCACCAATGGAGAACTCAAGAGGCTTCCTACGGTTGTCCGCGTAGGATTTATGACAGTTCTGCACCTCTTTCATTCTCTGACGAATAAGAATAATTTTCTCAGAAGATTCCAAACTGAATCTGGACCAAGAAGGAGCTTCTCGCCAGATTCTAACCAACACGAAGGAGAACGACATGGCCTTCCGTAAAGAGCCTCGAAAGGAGCCATGCCAATACTAGACTGAAAGCTGTTGTTGTAGGAGAACTCTACAAGCGGTAAGTGATCCTCCCAACTACCTCCGAAATCCAGAATACAACAACGCAAAAGATCCTCTAAAACACGATTCACCCTCTCCGTCTGACCGTCGGTCTGAGGATGATAAGCAGTCGAGAGATTCAGCTTTGAGCCCAAAGCTGACTATAGGCACTTCCAGAAGTGACTAGTAAAGATAGTGTCTCGATCACAGACGATAGAGCTAGGAATACCATGAAGTCGAACGACTTCCTTCAGATATAGCTTGGCAAGCTGAGGAGCAGTCCGAGTGGACTTAATAGGAATGAAATGTGCTGATTTGGTCAAGCGATCGACGATGACCCAAATAGAAGTATGTCCTGACCTCGATCGAGGCAGACCATCAATAAAATCCATGGATATCTGATCCCATTTCCATAATGGAATCTCTAGCGGCTGAAGAAGACCAGATGGACGCTGATGCTCAGCTTTGATATGTTGACAAGTCATGCAACGGCTTACATAACTTGCAACATCACTCTTCATGCCCTCCCAATAAAATAGGCGACACATGTCGGCATACATCTTACTCGACCCGGGATGTATAGTGTACTTAGTGCGATGACACTCGTCTAGAATGTCACGCCTAAGTGATAAATCAGATGGTACAAAAATACGGTTCTTCCTGCAAAGACACCGATGAGAATCAATAGAATAATCCAACAATGTCTCATCACTGGATCCCGACTCAAGGAGATGAATATATCGCAACAAGTCTGGATCCTACCGCTGAGCATGGGCAATGCGATCCAATAGAATAGGTCAAGCTTCCAAGCTGAATAGCAAGATCTGAGGATCAGAAGATGGAGCTCGATTTCGAATATCACACATAGAAAGAGTCTCAAGAATATCCCACTCGGCTATCATCATAGAAACTACTACCGAGTGTTTGCGACTGAGTGCATCATCCACACGGTTACCTTTGCCAGGGGTATACTGAATGTCTAAGTCATATGATGCGAGAAACTTGAGCCATCGTTGCTGCCTCATATTGAGATCCTTCTGACTGAATAAATACTTCAGAGACTTGTGATCGGTGTAAAGAGTGAAGCGTTCGCCTAATAGAAAGTGACGCCACGTCTTCAAAGCAAAGACGATAGCTGCCAACTCGAGATCATGAGTCGGATAGCGAACCTCATTCGGACGTAGCTGCCTAGAAGCGTAAGCAACTACACGATCTTTCTGCATAAGCACAGCACCGAGGCCGCTACCACAAGCGTCGGTGTAAACAACAAGATCCTAGTTACTCTCAGGAACCACAAGGATAGGAGCATGAGTGAGAAGTTCCTTCAATCGCTGGAAAGAAACTTCACACTTATCAGACCAAATAAAGCGAATCCCCTTACGAGTCAGAGTCGTGAGGGGAAGTGAAACATGAGAGAAATCCTTGATAAATCGACGGTAATAACCCGCAAGACCAAGGAAGCTGCGAATATCATGAACGTTCTCGGGCTGCTTCCAATTCTGAATAGCTTCGATCTTGGCAGGATCGACAGAAATACCCTCAGATGATACAATATGGCCCAAGAACTTGACCTTGCTCTCCCAAAAATGGCACTTGGAGAGCTTGGCCTTAAGCTGATGCTGACGAAGGGTATCCAAGACGATCCGCAAATGATGAGCATGCTCTGCCTCGGATCTAGAATAAATAAGAATATCGTCGATGAAAACCAGAACGAATCTATCGATGTATTCCCGGAATACTCGATTCATAAGATCGACAAAGAAAGCCGGAGCGTTCGTCAAGCCGAACGGCATGACCAACCACTCAAAAGAACCATAACGAGTGTGAAATGCTATAAGAGGAATGCTGTCTTCTACGACTCGTAGCTGATGGAATCCGGTGGCAAGGTCAAGCTGAGAGAAGACCTTCGCACCGCTCAATTGGTCAAACATGTCGTCTATCCGAGGAAGTGGGTAGCGATTTCTGATGGTCAGCTCATTGAGCTTGCGATAATCAATGCAAAGCCTAAGAGAGCCATCAGCCTTCTTAACGAAGACCACAGCAGCACCCCATGGCGAAGAACTGGAACGAATGAACTGCTTTGCTTCAAGCTCAACTAACTGCTTCCTGAGTTCCTCATTCTCCTTAGTAGACATTCTCGTAGGAGGACGCCCAACTGGATGAGAGCCTGGAATGAGATCGATGCGGAGCTCAATGGCTTGCTTTGGCGGCAGTCCGGATACTGGCTCGAATACGTCGGGGAAATCCCGAACAACAGGAATACGAGATAAGTTCAAATCCTCTTCTCGTGAATCGAGAGAGAATAAAGTAACATCAGAAAGCCCAACATCTTAAAGAACAATAGCTAACGGAGAGGACGAGTCAGGGTGATGAACGAATAATATCCGCTCCGAACAAATAATTTTGGCGTCGTACTGAACGAGCCAATCCATGCCAAGAATCATATCAAAGCCCAAATACTCCATAACGTGCAGATTCGCACGGAAAGAAAATCCACAAAGATCGATATTTATATCCTCACAAAGCAAGCTAAGGGTCGTGGATCCGCCGATGGGATTCACAATCCTTAGTGAAGAAACCAAACAAGTAACATCCAAAGATAAAGTATCAACTAGTTCCTTTGATACGAATGAGTGAGAGGCACCTGTATCAAAGAGAACTCTACAAGATCTACCATGAAATAAAATAGAACCTTCGAGAACGGAAGGATGCGTACCTCGAGGCTGAGCTGAAGATTTAGGAGCCTTGGCAGCATTAAGCTTGCTAGATCTAGGAGGTGCAGTAGGACAAGTGGAATAATAATGACCCTCCTTCTTACAATAGCGGCAGAAAAGAGGCTTGGGACACTCTTTAAACATATGATCGGTAGATTTAGTTAAGCACGATTCAAAGATAGATAATTCATTAAGGAATATTACGGAATATAATAGATTCCTACACATATTCCTAACTTATTTATCTAAAGGTGGATATGTTCAATTTGGATCGTATTATAACGTATTGTACTACGTGTCTGTTCTGTGTTTGTTATGCTTAATTCTGAACCTTGGCTCTGATACCAAGCTGTAACACCCCACTCTGAGACCCACTGTAACAAAGAGTATTACGGGAGTAATACCGTCTGTTAAAGCGGAGAATAGAGTATAGTGGAAGCGACCATTTGTAATCAAGCTATAACTATCTACTCAATACGTCGAAAGGGTGGTATCTATTTTTTTTTTCAAGTGGTTCGACATATTCAATAAATATTTATAACGAAATTACAATGGCTAAAGATCTATCAGAATAAGCATAGTAATAAAATGATAAAACATCACAGAACAGAATCACATAACAGATATAAAATCCCAGGACAATACATCGTCAATACAGATCCAAATACTATAAGTGGGTACAAAGCCACTGCCCACACATGTGAGTAAAAAATATGTACATATCAAAGTCTGAATAATAACAGAGTAGCAGAATAGTGGACAAATAAAAGCGCTACCTATCAGCATAGCAGATAATGTCCAAAGCGGAAGCACAGAAGCTAAGTCCATAGACCTAACCAGAAACAACTCGGTCTGACCCGAGTGAAAACACTCGGGTCAGGCTAGCTAAACAATCAGTAATAACTGAGATATATAATAATGCGGTACATAAATAAAACAGTACTTTTCCTAAGAGAAGAGTATTTTGGACCACATGAATATAATGACGGTCACTAATCATCAATCAACAGAAAAAAAACTCCAAAGAGAATCTCAGCAGGCGTAGCCAAAGCTATATAAAGTTGCCCATAGGCAATAATCCCAAGAATGACCAGAGTCTGTAATCAATGCCCAAGCAAAGATCGATGCTCTAAAGAGCAATGAGGATATACTGAAAAGTCAATGAAATCAAACACTGAAAAGCAGTGCCCAGAGACACTGTGAATCCACAAGGTAATCGCACTTACATCGTATGGTTCCATAGAACCAACACCGAATGGCGGTACTCGAATGGATATAAAAATCATCAGATAATACAAGTATAGCACGTGCACCGACCGGAGTCGTTATTGCCAAGTACTGTAGAGTTGTGATCGATCACTCGCACAGATGCGGAACGTGCGAGACGGCGAGATCCTTCCCAGATGGATAAGGGCCCAGAGGCACATGACGAAAAAGAAAATGCTCCATAGAACAGGTGTCCAGAGACGGTTGCCCAGAGGCGTGGTGACCCAGAGGTCCAGTACTGGCTGCCCAGAGGCTAATGTGTCACAAACTTCTTGGAGAGGAACCCGTAAAGTGTTAACAATGAGTCACATACCCCATGTTCGCACTAAACGGTTTACTAACCAATAGCAAGCTCACACTCCAAACAATAAAAAGTCCACCTCGTATCATCGATAAACTAGACCCAAAGGTCAAAACGATCAATCGAATAGGTCGGGGATTAACCGGAAAGAAAATACACACGGTTCCATAGGCCGGAGATTTCCTAACCGTTTAAGCACCTTTCCACTTCGCTCGACGTGCTAAAAAGTGAGTGTGAGATTTTTATTATAGAAAATAATGGTTCGAAACGGATTTATAATTGATTTTGAGAACACTTTAAAACGGCTTTTGAAAACTCTCCTATTATGGAGTAAATAGTTTACTAATTAAAAATAATATTATATAATAATATCGAAAGCCATTTCGGAGCGAAAAATCCTTTTAAAACCTTTTTATAAGGCCCGTGTACAAAATCCAGAGACAAATCTCAAAGAAATCGATAAAACCAGAAAATCACTGAAAATATTCTAAGTGTTGAAAAATAGTCCAAAACTGACGCGAACCCAAGTTCGGAAAATTATTTGGACCAGCATACTGAATCCAAATGGCATGCAAATTGGTAGGAACTTAGTCCGACATTCCTACTTCAGAACGCAAAAAGAATTGCTCGATTCCGACTTGAAACGAAGGCGTAGCGACGTTCCAAAGTCGGACACAGAAACATGAAATGCACTGTTTTGCACAGCGATCTGGGTTCAACTCTGACAGGAAATTTGAAGGGTCTAATGAACTCAGATGATGACCAAACTTTCCAAATATGGAGTTCATAACTCCGTCTTTCCAACGAGACCAAAATCGTCAAATTCTGACTAGCGGCTCAAAAGTTATGACCAAAATAGTTTCGGTTTCATCCACAGAACTAATATGTGTATCACTCTCGGGAAGATAGTAGAAAAATCAATTTTTGACCTAGTTAGACTCAAAATTACAGAAAACTCACTGAACAAAAATTGTAGCATAGGTTTTTTGCTTTCCGGAACATCCAAAATTATCTAATTCGGATCAAAAATGAGAGAGATACATGCAAAACAATATCAGATTGAAACTCAAGATAACTTGTTAAAGACAGAATTGGTCTTCTGTCTTTGAACGCATTTCAGGTCATCTAAATGGCAAAATTATAGAAAACTCACTCAACAAAAATTGTATCATATGTTTTAAGCTTTCCGGAACATCCAAAATTATCTAATTCGGATCAAAAACGAGATGGATACATGCAAAACAATATCAGATTGAAACTCAAGATAACTTGTTAAAGACAGAATTGGTCTTCTGTCTTTGAACACATTTCAGGTCATCTAAATGGCAAAATTACACAAATCTCACTGATCAAAAATTGTAGCATATGTTTTAAGCTTTCCGGAACATCCAAAATTATCTAATTCGGATCAAAAACGAGAGTGATACATGCAAAACAATATCAGATTGAAACTCAAGATAACTTGTTAAAGACAGAATTGGTCTTCTATCTTTGAACGCATTTCAGGTCATCTAAATGGCAAAATTACAGAAAACTCACTGAACAAAAAGTGTTCCTTATTGAATCTAGTTTGAAGCAAAAAAAACCTGACCAAAAACGGATGAGAAATGAAGAAGTTATGCCTGATTTCGTTTCAGCTACAATTCCAAAACGAAAATTATAGAAGCATCAAGTAAAAAAAGGATTTAGCTAGCAATTTTACCTAACCAATATAGCAAGTAACTTGTGTGCACACCCAAAATGAAAGCAAAGATGATCAAAGAGCTATGATTCACATGTTACATAATAAAACATGTGTTACTAAATGATTACTGAAATCAAAAGATGATTAAACACATATTAGAAGAGGTTTTAAGCAATATACCTCTCTAGAAAGCAACAAAGACTACTATAGCATCAACCCAAGTTAGCAAAAGATGATTAGGAGGCTATAAGATCAAAAAAACACATAAAACATGTGTTACCAAATAAATTTCAGAAATAAGAAAGATATAAAAACGGATTTGAGGTGGGTATTTGCATTACCTTTGCATAGAATGACTTGCATAAGCTAAAACTAGAAGGAGATGAAGATAGAGGCCATTTTTGTTATGAAAGCTTTAGGAAATGATTAGGGTTTTGATTAGGGATGAATGAATGAGGTTTGGAGAGTTTGAGATAATTTATAGAGGAGGTTTAGGGTGGGTTATTGGGTTAGGTTTAGTAACCCAATAAGAAGAGAGTTATTTACATGTTTCCAAAATTTAGTCTAAGTGTTCATATATGTTTATAAAACTCAATTTTCTTATTCAAACCCGTTTTAAAATCTCTCCTAAAATATTTAACTTTCCAAAAATAACATTTTATCCTCATTTTAAAATCCCATATTTCCCATTTAATTAAAATAGCCTTTTTCAAATAAATTTTGTTATTCTAAATCCTTTTATGCTTCATTAAAATAAATAAAAATCCTAACTTTTATTTATTAATTGGTAATGCAAATCCCGGGTTGTTATAGCGTCCTTCTTTTTATTTGAAGCTCCGCGCTTTCCCCTCTTCTTTGAAGAAGATTCGCTGCCCAGAGAAATAAGATCAGAAAGCTTTGTATCATCGGCAGTGAATCTCTCTGGGATCTTCTCACCCTCCTCAAGTTCTTCGGCCTTCTGCTCCTGTGAAGCTGCCGGGTCATCTAAACCTTGAAGAGCTTTTATTTTTTCTTCTTGAGATCCCGGTTGAGAAGCATAAGGAGGAGTAACTTGAAGAGGTGGATGGACAACGGCGGGAGGAGGCGAAGCCTGTACAGCGCTTATTGATTTCACTACAGAAGAAGAAAAGTTAAATATCAGTATTCCTCGCAAAAGAGAGGAGATAGTGGCACGTCGAGGCTTAAGTAACAAGCAAGAAATTCATCGAGCTCATGTGAGGTGGACGAGTAGTCCACTTGAGCTAGATCAATGTTGAAGTTACCTGGAGAAGTTGGCTTGATCATGTCGATTTCATAATCTTGAGCTTCAGTACTTTCTTGGGCCTCTTCTTCGGTATGAGCAGTTTTATCTTTGATTTCGGCTTTAGTAGGAGGCGGAGAATGGGAACTTGAGCCAAGAATGAGACCGAGGACGAAGGACGGGCTGGGTCGGTCAAAGGTGCCTTCCCTGGACGCTCTCCTTCCGCTACTTCGGCTCGCTGATTAGCAAGTTGTTCTTTCCCTCTCGCAAGGGCGGCACGACCCTCGTCGTCCAAATAATTAGCCTCGAAATCCTCTTCGGTGTAGCCAGCATCTTTGAGCACTCCAACCGCTGCTTCACACACTTCAGCCAATGTAATCTCATACTTCGGGCCCAAGAAAGAAAGACTGCCTTTCCCTAAGACGCTGAGAACGTAAAACTCAAATAGAGTGGAGCTGATGTTGGCTTTAGTCGCCGCGTGCGAATGTTCAGCTGCCACTTTTCCAGAAATGGCGTCGTCACGTTCTTTTTCAGCTTTAGCAAGCTGGAGCTTCAGCATCGCAATCTCCGCGTCTTGAGAGCTAGTTTTTTCCCGCAGCTGAGCAGCATCTTTGCGGTACTTTTCAACAATTCTCTGCTCTGCTTCAAGTTTGGCCTCAACATCTCGCTGAGCAGCGTGAGCGTCTCTTACTTGCTTCTGGAGCACCTCTTCTTTTTGTGTATAAGAAGTGGAAGAGGTGGCGAGCTCATGTTTAAGCTTCTTGACGTCAGCCTCAAGCTCCTCGTTGTAAGCAGTGATGCTCTTCATCTCTGCATCGTGCTGATCAAGAATTTTCTGCCAGTCAGACTTATCATTCTCCATGGTCAGCATGGCCTCAAGATTTGCACGGTTTACTCTTTGCAGCTCATCGACCAGTTTTTGCCAGCTGGACATTGTTTTGATATCGAGTTTGACAGCATCAAGATTTCTCAGCATGGCTTGCTTGTCAATCGGTACCAAGTCCAAGTCAAAACGCACTCCTTTCAAACACCAGTTCGAAAATCGGCTATGGAGTGTAGGCGGAGGCTTCTCGACTTGGTAAGGAGGCCTTTTGATGATTGATTGAATATCAGCTCCATTGAGGGCAGGAGAGTTGGAAGGGATGTCTAAAGAGATGGAAGCAGCAGGCACTTTAGAGATTTCAGATGAAGACTTGTCGTCAAGTTTGGGCCGCTTGCTTTGATCCTCAGTTATGTGACTCTTTCCCCTATCATCATGAGACTTTCTTTTGAGAGAGTCGTCATCTCTTTGGTAGGAGTCATGGCGGTCATCTTTTCTTCCATACCGCTCTTCATGAGCCTGCCTCTCACGAGTTTTCCTAGCCGCTCGTTCCTCATCAGTTTCCCTAGGGGCAGAGAGATAGCGCGGGGATCATAAAAGTCACGCCTTCCGTAGCGTTGAAAATCATCATAATAGGAGCCGCTTCGTCCCATTGGAGAATCTGAAAATGAAAAAGAGATAGAATTTAGAAATCTCCAAAAAAAGGAAGTTAAGTGCGAGTAACTGCTAAAAATCCTAAGTGTGTGTGGCGTGCGAACTACGCGCGTCAAGCTACAAACCACTCTTCAGCTTAGGAGTGATGTCTACTTTTGCAATAAGGGTCAACTCTTGGGTTGACGGAAGTGATCGCAAGACGGATGTTGCTTCAACCGATGGAGAGACAAGCTTAGAAGCGATGGTATCGTCTTTAAAAAGCTCTTGAGAAGTCACCATAAAATCGCTTAACCCCCCGAAGATGTCGTCACCATCATGTCTAGCCGAGTGAGTCACACCAGCAGTTCCTTCTTCAGCATGCTCAGCACTTTTTGTGGCAGAACTTTCCTTCTCCGTTCCCTCATCAACTTCCGTGGCGGCCTTCCCGGGACGTTGAGGGAGTTCCTCTTCTTCGATAACCGGAAGAAGCTTAGACTTGCCGGAAAACTCTGCACCCTCAGCAGAACCGGAGCATTTTATCAATGAAGCTTCTACAACAAGTTCTTTCGACGCAAGTTCTTTTGCGGGGGCTGGGGCGTCAGATGTTTCCGGTTGAGAAGCAGGGGCATCGCGAAGCTGAAGGGATCGGGAAGGATGTAAAAGGCCAGATTGATGTAGAAATTCATCTTTCAAAAGAAATTTGATACTCCTTTCCTCGACGGCTACAGCACTTAGCCTTTCAAATTTTTGCTTGTGACTGGAGTCTTTAGAAGAGGGAGGAAGTGCTACAAGAGTAAAAATGAAGTTAATACTTGATAACCCGAATTCTGAAAGGCTCAGAAATGGAGTGAATGGAGATAGACAATCTTACTTCCTACTCTCCAGATGCCATAGAATCCTGGATGGCAACGAACGAAGAAAAACTGATGTAAGAACCCGTGAGCGCTGTCGGGCAAGTCTGTAATCAATTTGCGATTTCTAGCGCTCCTTATAAGTGTGATGGAAGGATGATCTTTATTCCTCCCGAATGAACACAAGTAGCAAATTTCGTCAAAGCTCGGAAGGCGATTAAGTGTTCTCTCGAACAACACACACAACCCCATCAGAATGGCATAGCCATTGGGGTGCAATTGGAATGGAGAAATAGTCAACCGAAGAAGCAGCTTTCTGAGAAAGTCACTAAAAGGAGGAATAGCTCCACTCAAGCACATCTGACGGTTGAACGCGATAAAGCCAGGAGGTGGCCTGTCGGCGGTATCATTTACTCCAGGAAGTAAAGCTTCAGTCTCAGCAATGCCAAATTGGACGCAAAGCTGGCTGAAAACCCGTTGGGTTAGAGTGGTTGAGACTGTTTCCGAAGGGTTCTCCAGAGGGTCAACTATTGGGAAGACTTCTTCAATCTGTTCTAGTGTTTCTTCTTGTGCTTTGTGAGAAGTCATTCTACACAAGGAACTGGATGTTCAAATATGAAGGTGCACGTTTCCTAAAAGCGTGTGAAGTGTTGTGCGAAGCTAATAAAATAACAAGTAAATAAAAATAATAATACTGGTTGGCATACGTCAATTCAGGAAAATTCAAGACTTGTTATTAAATTAAAACTGAGAGTAGTGTCAATGCAGATAACATTCGATAGTAAGCAGTTATAACTGTGAGAATTTTGCGTTGACACTTCATTCAAGTTAGTTGATTCACAGCATTTCACACTCGATTGAATTCAGATTATTTTACTTAAGTAGAATATTGTCTCTTGATCTAATCCATCATTCGATGTGGGTAGTCAATGATGAGTATATTCATCCCAGTTTTCTGCAAATGTTGTATTTAACAGGTTATTAGCAATCAAGTCAATACAATCTGTGAAAAAGTGCAACAAGTTCAAGCAGTTCAAATTGGAAATTTAGTCAAGTTCTATTAAAATTCTACAAGAGTTCAAGTTCTGTTCATTCCTTAAGTCGCCGAAACGACTTAAGTTAGCTCGGGAATCTTTAGGTCGCCCAGATCGAGTTCAAACGACTTAACATAGGTCGAGCTTCCTTAAGTCGCTCTGCTCGAGTTATGAAGTTCATTAGTCATGTTCCTTCGAGTTAAACCTATGTTGCAAGTTAAGGCATAAGGCTTTAAGCCAAGACAAGGCAAATTTGTTTTAAGTGTTAGCTCGTCCAAGTACGCCCGCGACCTAAAGGTTATGTCGCAAGAAGTTAAGTCGCCCAGATCATAGTGCGACCCAAAGATAGGTCGTAAGGAGAGTTATCTCGCCCGAAGAAGTATGCTACACACCTTAAGTCGCAAGTTTGTAAGTCGTTCAGATTCTTTTAAGTCGCAAGGCTCTTAGGTCGTTCAATTCATTAGGTCGCTCTAAGAGTAACTCGGAAATGCCGAGTTTTCTTCCATCAAAAAAACCTAAGTCCTGCTCTCCACTCGCATGTTGCCGCGTGTCCATCCCCGTTACCTCACCAGAAACGCCGCAACATAACCCGCTATCCACTAACCCATACACCTAAAACCTCATAATTTTTCCAAAAAAAATCATCGTTAACTCCACAAATTCTAACTTTCGCCAAATTATCCCGTGAGATCCTAAGCCGATTCATTTTTTAAAAGAAATTACCAACGATTCGACGATGATCAGAGGGCAAAACGGAGTACAATTTTACAATATGGTAACATAAATTGCGTAGAACTGATGATAGGAGAATTGATGGAAGACGCAATGGATGGATGGTCAGCATTACCTAAATTCGCTGTTGGAAATGATGATCGAAATAACGAGGAGTGGAATTTCGCTTTGAAGTTCTTGAGCTCAAGTACATCAATGGCGGCAAAGTGATAGGCAGAAAAGTGAGGAGAAGAAGCGACCTAAGCGACTTATATACAGGGGCAATGGAACTCGAATCAGCGCGAACGACCTATCTGCCTCATAAGTCGCTCATGACTTAGTGATTCAAGATGGTGCGAGTTAACAGGGTACTTGAGTCGCCCACGACTTGGCAAAGTTAAATCGAAGCACACGACCTATAACCTAGGCATGTACTTCGAGGGGCAAGTGTTAACACCTTTCTGAACGGCGACTCAACTATTCAAGGAAAGCACACGACTTATCAAGCACGACTTAACAAGTTCACAATGTTTCAACGACCTAAATGTCTAAGCGAGCTAACATAGATCTACAACGAGCTAGTTTGGCTTACGACCTACGACCTAACCCCTAAGTCGTCCACGACCTATGACCTACCTCTAGATTTTCCCTATAAATACCCCGCTTGCTCCACCTGGAAGATGACTTTTGGATCATTTCTGGAACGCCAATACTTTGCTGTTATCTCGACTCCTTCAACACTTCAAACACCGAAGATGCTTCAACGAACTTTGGGAAAAGATCTAAATCATTCAACATGAATTCAAGGAGCTTTTCTACATCGAAGTTCTAGCTACTTGTCTTAATCATGTTGTAATCGAAGAATCATTGAAAAAGTTGTAATCAAATTAGCAATAAAAAAGATTAAGTGGACGTAGGCTTGACTTTGAGCCAAACTACTATAAAAAATGTTGTCTCTTTACTGTTTTCGGTTATTCTCTACTTATTATTAGTTCCCGTATCAATGGGTGGTGCTTTCACTTTATTACCACTTACACCGGGGTGTTAGCGTTCATTTTCAGCGTTAACAAAACCCATCGTATTTATGTATGGCATGGTCTTACGAGATACCTTTGTTTTTCAAAGGATTTTTGAAAATAATTAAAATGAAATTGAGTTTTTTTCTCACGCTGGTTTTTTAGACCGACTCGGGTGTTATTTTATTATAATTTCTAGGTCAGATTGAGTACTACAGATTCTGGCTAGGATGCTATAGAGCTCAGGAGATGAGCTGGAGGTGCCTCAGGCGTATTGCACGTACTTGATATATTCCGTTGTGTGTATATGATGTATATTCAGCACTTGTGAGGACAAGTTATTATAACTGTCCAGATTGATTGTTGACTGTTGTACTCTGATGATTGTTTGCATATTACAGTTACAGTTTCTTGTATAAACATCTGTTATTATATATTATATTTTATTCCACTGTGATTGTGAGATTCTGTGTTATTGTTTCTGTTTTCTTCTATCTCTTTTTTTCGTTTCCCCTAACAATCGGGTTTTCCGGCATTCGATTTCTCGGCATATAATATAGTGGACGTATTAGTGTCGATTTTCGAGGGTCGTAACTTCCGGCCGTTACAGAGTATGAGGTTAATATTGTTATATGTTGTGTAACATTGACCATATATTAGTATGAAGTAAGAAATTGACATCTTGTTGTGTCATGGGCTTGAGATCCCAGTTTAAAACTGAATAGTGTTTGTTTTAGGTTAAAGAAACAATTTTTCATTAAAAAGGTTTTAACTTGTTTTGGTTTTGAAAAACGTCGGTTAAGCTAAGGCAAGTAAGTAAGTTAAAAAGAGCCCGTAACTTACTAACCAGTCCTTAAGTTACGGCATCCATGGCGATAGTCACTATGGATGCAGTTCAAAAAATTTCAAACTTCAAAGTTGAAGTTTCTTTTCATGTTCTTTGAAAACCTTTTCAAACTTGTTTAATAAATATAAATCTTATGTTAAGTTTAATTAAAGAACGATTTCATTAATTGATTATTTTAATTAATTAAGAATAATTATTAATTAACCAATTTAAGTAATTAGAATTAAGAATTACTTAAGTAAGTTAATGATTTTAGTTTAATTAATTAAGGTTTAAGTTAAAATTAATTAAGTTAAGGAATAATTAAGGATTTATTTTTATTTAATCAAGACTAATTAATTTTTAATTAATTAATTTTTATTTAATTAATTATCTAATTAGGTTTATTAATTTAGTTATTGATTAATTAGGTTTAATAACTGATTTCTATTAATTAATTCTTAATTAAGCTTAATTAAGATTTAATCTGGATTTGATTATGAATAATGAAGACTTAATCAAGTTTTTTTAAAAAAGTTGGAATAAATGGAGATGGGGGTTATAAAGGATATTTCAACTTTGTTGGTTATGTTTTAAATCAACTTTCTTTTTTGATGAATTGATTTTAAATCAAAGGATCTCTTGTCTGAACCATTAAGTAGCCAAATAAATTAAAGTAGTTATGATGAAATGTTGACACGTTCATTAGAAGTAAGTTGACTTGTATTTAGCACACTTCCAAATATCGGGAAGCGATATATACATGAAAGTTAATTTTAATAAGCAGGTCTTGATAATTTAAACATGGGATGTACTTCCATATGTAAAATATTTACACCTGATAGTGAGTTGTCCACTATCGATAAACTTGGCTTTTAAAATCTTCGAATGTTGGTTCAAAGAGACCTAAATCAGATAGCATGGATTATCCAAAAACCATTAGAAAGAGTGAAGTCATGATCAAAGTTGAAGATTTTGAAGTGCAAGGGCTAATTTTCACAAACTCTAAGGGTTATTCCAAAATGAGTGGAGTGCAAGTAGTGTCTTCGACTCGTTCATCTCTTGAACGACTTGTTTGGGTGAATGCTGACATTGTGTCAGTAGTTGGAAGGCAATGTTAGCATTCCATGTGGGCAATGCTATATTAAAGTAACCGTAGCCTCAGGCCTCATCAACCGGGAATGACTAAGACGGGGGATATGCAGCAGGGCTAAGTTGGTCGCACCTAATTAGGGTATGATCATCCTCAACTAGGTCGAGTTATTCCTTTCATGAATGCTTCAAACCAAATGATTATTGATTCCAACCAAGGGGGTGATCATATTCGGTATTATCTAGCGAGGGGTTGGCCTATGTTGGCAGGGTTGCAAGATGTTCTTATGACTTCGGTACGCTAATATAGAGGTGTACTGTGATAGACGGTACCAAAGTAGCCTTATCATTGTATAGAATCCACTCTTCAATAAGCGCTATATGAATTTAGCTGTACCCAAATATATTGGAATGTGAGATGCAAGCACTTCAGCTATGTTATGTATTTACTTGAAACCATCGACACTATCATAATATAAACGAATTTTATATAAAAATTGTTATAGTTATCGTAAGGTAAAAACCATCTTTGTTTATGTGCGGAGTGGTCTTATGAGATACTTTTGATTTTTAAAGAGTTCTAAAAGTAATAAATCGGTTAGTTTAAGTTTACTCACAGTAGTCTTATGTCTGACCTAGAGTTTATTTTATTTTCCTAAACACTTGGGTACTCAAATTTGTATGAGTAGCCAAGTGATCCAGGTTTCTCACGGATGCATTTTGGAGGACCAGGTGACTTCACCCTTAGCTAGTTATTATCTATTACCGCTGTGTATGTATGTATGAATCATATATTTTATAGGGATAAGCAGTTATAGCTGTCCAAGTTGGAAGTTGTACTATTATGACTCTAATGTACTATCATGTCTATGACTATGTATGATCTTATGTTATCTATTATATGTTATTCTATGCGATGTGAGATTCTATAATGTTCCGATTTCTTATATCTTCTTTCTTTTCTTTAATCCATAATGTCTCATCTTTCGAAGTAAGAAAGGGGGTTCGTTACATGTGGTATCCGAGCTTGGTTAAGCGAACACCTAGACTTAGGTTAGGGCCAACTCTTAAGAGCATGTACTTATAGATTTTTATCCATATATATATCTGTGTGTGTATATCTTCCAGTTAGTTAGATCATCTTGTTATGTTTGATTAGTATCTTTCCTATAAAGATTAATCTCATCCAAGTATTCTAAGAATTATCTTACGATGCCCAGGTAGTAAGCAATGAGTAATAGAGGTTGACCAAGTAGAGGAGCCAGCAGCACCATGACTGCCAGTGGTAAAACCCAAACCCTGAAAGAGTTGGAATTTTCGAAGAGCTAGCACCCCAGTGTAGCTAAGGAGAAACTTTGCAACCATGTGCAAGGATTTTTCAAATCTTAGAGGGAAACCATTCAAAGGAACTGAATCAATCATTGAAGTTCAGGCTTGACTCAAGTCTTCTGGGAAAATTTTCAAGGGTCTTGATCTTTCAAATGAGAAAAAAAGGTTCTTAGCAGCATGGAAACTGCAAGGAGCGGTGGCATAGTGGGACTCTCTTACAGTCAATCTTTCAAAAGAAGAGTTTTCATGGGATAGGTTTAAGCAAGCATTTGGGGATTGTTTTTGCCTGCAGCCAGGAAGATTCGGATCTATAGGGATTCCTTAGAATCAAAGTAGGGGAACATATCAACAACGAAGTATGGAACAAAGTTCAACGAACTATCAAGGTTTAGGCTAGAATTGTTTGATACTCCACTTAAGAAGAACGAGAGGTTTGTTGTGGGAATGAGGGAAAGTTCCCATAAGAGGATGACCGCTCATGTAAAAGAATCTTTTGTGGATTTAGTGGAGATGGATCTGAGGTATAAGGTGTTGGAAAAGAAGAAGCCAGCACCAGTAGCACCCGACGGAAATGCCATTAGCAACAATTTTAACAAAAGGAAGTTTAATTCGAACTGGAATAAACAAGGTAATGGAAAGCAGGATGGTGGAACACCAGAGGATCGCTTTAAGGATTTTATTTGCAAAAAATGACATCAGAAAGGACTCATTGCAAAGTTCTGTAAAAACAACTGAAGCTCTTAAGCAACCAGCAAGCATGACATATCTCTTCAATGGTCCAAAAGACACTCTTTTTCAATTATCACCAGCCTGATACTATTCACTTATAAAGAAGATGCAACAGACTAAGGTGTATGCTATTAAGAATGAGCCATCAACCATGATAAATGTGTTGGGGAAGGGCGTTCTTGAAGGTACTTTACTGATTAATGGTATTTTTGTCGAGTATTGTTTGATATTGGTGCCTCTCATGGTTTTATCTCTTTAGAATTAGTAAACAAATTCCACTTTATTCCCACTATAGTAGAAAACCTTATTTGTGTATTTAACCTTATAGGCGGTGTTACCTATTTGAATTTTATTTGTGAAGATGTGCCCATCTCTTACCTCTCCCGCTATTTTCCTTATGATATGTATGTCTTGGAATTTAAAGAGTTTGACATTATTCTTGGCAAGGACTATTTTTCATTATTTGGGTCTATGGTAGACTGTAGCTAGAGAACTATATCATCAATAACCAGATTTGGAGGCATTGCTAACATACCTTGTGAGATTCCCGATATTCATATGTATAGTTTTTTATATGCCCTTGAAGTATTCTAGGAGGGATTAGAATCCATTGAAGTGGTTAAGAATTTTCATGCTGTATCTGAAGAGGTTAAAGATTTACCCCTATACTGTGAGATAGAGTTCTGCATTGATTAAGTTTCTGGAGCAAGACCTATAATTCAACCTAGGCGCAGAATGGCTCCGGGAGAAAGGGAAGAGTTAGTAAAGCAAACCAATGATTTGTTGAGAAGGAGATTGATTAGGCCTAGTCATTCGAGTTGGGGATCAACGATGGTCATTGTGGCTAAGTCTGATGGGTCTTTGATATTATGTGTGGATTATAGAGAGTTGAATAAGCTGAACATTAGAAATAAGTAACCATTACCCCCACATTGATGATTTTTTAACTAACCTCTTGGAGCTACGGTATTTTCTTAGATGGATCTAACTATCGGATTCCATCCGTTAAGGGTTGTGGAAGACAGTATACCTTTAACTGCATTCAAGGGCCCGGACTTCTTTTTCAAATGGTTGGTTATGCCATTTGGGCTAACCAATGCACCCGCATATTTCATAGATCTTATGAATCGATTTTTCGGGGATGTTCTTAATAAGTTCGTGCTTGTTTTTATCGGCAACATTCTTATATGTTCAAAGTCGGAGGAGGAGCATAGACACCATTTGGAAGTGGTTAGAGAGATTAAGGAGGTTTGTTTTGAGGGCAAAGTTTTCTATGTGCCATTTTTGGCAATCAAAAGTGAGATTCTTAGGGAATATTATGTTAGGAAATGTATCTCAGTGGACCTAGCTAAAGTGGAAGCTGTGCAGGAATAGTGGCGACCACGGACTCCTACCGAAGTTCGCAGTTTCTTTAGGTTGGCAGGGTACTATAGAAGGTTCGTTCAAGATTATTCTAAGGTTTCCTTACCTTTAACTAAGCAAACAAAGAAGGATGTGAAATTTATATGGACCCCCAAATGTGAGCAAGCATTCGTGGAAGTAAAGAAAAGATTGACTATTGCTCCAGTTTTGGCTGTTCCCGATGCAAATATTGGATTTATGGTGTATATCGATGTGTGTGGAGTGGGATTAGCCATTGTTATAATGCAACATGGAAGGGTGATTGTGTATGCAAGTAGGCACTTGAAGCCGCGTGAGAGGAACTATGCTACGCATGACCTGGAATTGTTAGCTGTAGCCTTTGCATTGAAAATGTAGAGGCAATATTTGTTAGGTAAGAATTCTTCTCTTTCTTTTCTCTTGATTTATTCCTCTCTCCTTTGGATGTTCTGGTTAGTGACATTTCCATCTTGTTAGGTGAAGAATTTGAGTTTTTCACAGACTGTAAATCCCTGAAGTATCTTTTTACTCGGAAGGACCTAAATTTGAGACATCAGAGGTGGTTAGAGTTCCTGGCGGCATATGACCTAGATATTCTTTACACGCCAGGGAAAGCTAATGTGGTGGCTAAAGCTTTAAGTAGAAATGTAGTCTTGTCTCTCTTGGAGGTCACCCCGACTCTCCAAGAAAGGATTGTGAGGAACCAACGGGAGGATAGCATTCTGGAGGAATTGATTCGAGGAGTTGAAGTGGGTAAATGTATGGATTTTGTATTGGATAATCGAGGTGCTTTAAGGATGAATGGATGACTATGCATTCCAGATGGGTCCGAGACAAGAAGTTTTGCAGAGTGTCACAAGTCTAGATTGAGCCCATCCTGGAGTTCATATGATGTACAAGGATATGAGAATAGTATTTTACTGGCTTGGAATGAAGAAAGACATGTCTATCTTTGTAAGTAAGTGTGCAAGCTGTCAGCAGATCAAGGGGGATCATCAGAAGGCGGTCGGATTTTATAACCTTTAGAGATACCCAATTAAAATGGGAAATGATACCAATGGATTTCATCGATGGGTTACCCTGGACTAGGAGATGGAACGAAGGGATATGGATAATCGTATATCGACTTAGGAAGAGTGCACATTTTTACCCAAGAAATCCACAAGGATGGCAGCTTCGTTAGCATAGATCTATATGAGGGAGATAGTTCGTCTTTATGGAGTTCTAATCATTATAGTGAGTGATCAAAATCCTACCTTTACAACTCAGTTCTGGGAGGCATTGCAAGTAACTTTGGGAACAAAGCTAAGTCTGAGTATGGCTTACCACCATCAAACGGATGGTCAGATTGAGAGGGTTAACCGCATCTTAAAGGATACCTTGTGGGCTTAAATTCTTGATTGGTGGATCATGGGAGGATCATCTTCATCTAGTTGAGTTTTCCTGCAACAACAGTTATCAAGCTAACATTGGTATGGCGCCTTAAGAAGCTCTCTATGGAAGACCGTGCAAGTCGCTAGTATGTTGGACAGTGTCTGGGGTCGTCTAGTGTTAGGTCTAGATATGATTTTAGAGGCAATGGAGAAAGTTGCATTGAATAGAAAGAGGAAGAAGGAACCCCAGGATCACCAGAAGAGTTATGCTGACAAAATAAGAAGGGATTTAGATTTTGAAGTTGGCAACTCTATGTATGTAAAGATAACTCTCATCAAAGGAGTCTTTCGATTTGGGAAAGCTGGAAAAATGGCACCAAGGTACGTTGGACCTTTCAAAGTTGTAGAAAGGATTAGACTACTCGCTTATAGAGTTAGGTTGCCAGAAAAGTTGTCAAAGGTGTACAATGTGTTTCATGTATCGTATTTAAGGAAAAGTGTCCATGACCCATCTATGGTGGTTGAATCATCGGTTCAAAATGACTTAGAAATAAAAACGAACTTGATAATGGTTAGACATCCAGTTCAAATTGTGGATCAGGATGAGAAGAGACTTCATAACAACGTCGTGCGATTTGTGAAGGTCCAGTGGAGCGAGGATCCCAGAGACTGAACTTAGGACACCGAAGAGCATATGAGAGATGCTTATCCTTTGATGCTAGGATAACTGTTGTTTGATTATATGTTCTGGGTATGTTGTTTGAACTTTTGGATGCTTAAAGTATGCTTTTGCAAGGATTCTATGATAAGATATTAATCCTTTATTTCCTTTTTAGTCATCTCCTTGTTGCTAATTTTGGGACGAAATTTCTTTAAGGGGTGGGGGAGAGAATGTAACGACCCAAAAATTAGCCACTTTAATTAAGGACAATTAAATAAATTTTAAATAATAATCATACGAGTTTATAAATTTATTAATACCCCAGTTTTAATATAAATAATAATAATAAAATGATTTTTGAAATGTGTTTACAAAAATATTTATTTCAAAAGGATTTAAGAAATGTGTCCGTAAAGTTTTTTTTGAAAAAATCAAAATTTTCATTACAAACAAGTTGTGTTAAATGTTGTAAAATCCTTATTTAATATAATTACACATTTATACATACCATTTAAAAAATAATTTGAGTGTAAACATTCTATAAAGTGTGTAGTGATAAGAAGGATGTGACCAATTTTCAAAAAAATAAAATAAAGAAAATTTGAGATGAAATAAAAAGCCAAAATAACATCACATAAGAGTACAAAGCATTGGTTTACAAAGTGGATAAAAAGTGGTATGTGGGAGGGGAGCGTGTAGAACAAGGAAGAGGGAAAGAGTGAGGATGTGTCAAAAAAATTAGTGGAGGGTAAGGTGATTAAGGGTATTTTGGTAATTTGTTTTGTTAACATTTTATAAAAGTGATTTTATTTATTTTCTTTTCACCTTATTTCATTTTCCTCTTCTCTTTTGTCTTTAAAAGCTTGAGCTTGAAGTCCATGCCTTCCAAGCAAAATTTTCTAAGTGAAAAATCAAAATTTTCACTTCATTTTCCTTTCAAATTTTTTTAAAAGCTTTCTTACCTTTTACTTTCACTTCTCCTTCAAAATCCAAGCTCACCTCCACCTTAGCCCCTAGGCCGAGCCCATATAGTGAAGAACTTACTAAAGTTTGGGTCTTGTCCTGGAAAAAGGCAAGATTTAGGTCAAAAATCCATAGTTTGAAAAGTTGCATAGGTTTTGGTGAGTAAACCCTAAATTTTAGCGGGAATTTCTTGCCTTTACTATGTTATTTTATGACTTATGTTGTATGTTGTGCTAATGGATGAAAATATCATGATATTGTTGTATTTGGATTGTTACGTTATTTTGTAGGTGTAAAGTTGTAAAGTGTGTGCTTGAAATGCTATAATAATGGAAAGATGTGATCTTTAGTGAGTCTAAGGGTAACATGGTTATATGTTGTGTAACATTGACCATATCGTAGTATAATAGGAAAATTGACATTTTGTTATCTCGTGGGCTTGAGATCTAAGTTTAAAATCAACTCATGTTTGATTTAAGTTGAAGAAACTATTTTTCTTTAAAAAGGTTTTAACTTGTTTTGGTCTCGAAAAATTTGGTTAAGCTAAGGCAAATATATAAGTTAAAAAGAACCTATAAGTTACGAACTAGTCCTTAAGTTAGGCATCCATAGCGATAGTCGCTATGAATGCAGTTCAAAAATTGTCAAACTTCAAAGTTAAAGTTTCTTTTCATGTTCTTTGAAAACCTTTTCAAACTTGTTTAATAGGTATAAAACTTATGTTAAGTTAATTAAAGAATGATTTCATTAATTAATCATTTTAAATTGTTTAATTAATAATAATAATTGATTAATTAATTAATTAAGGTAATTAGAGTTAAGAATTACTTAAGCAAGCTAATGATTTTAATTTAATTAATTAAGGTTTAAGTTAAAATTAATTAAGTAAAGGAATAATTAAGGATTTATTTTTATTTAATCCAGATTAATTAATTATTTTATTAATTTTTATTTAATTAATTATTTAATTAGGTTTAATAATTTACTTATTAATTAATTAGGTTTAATAGCTGATTTCTGTTAATTTGTTCTTAACTAAGATTAATTAAATTTTAATTATAGTTTAATCTGGATTTAATTATGAATAATGAAGACTTAATCAAGTTTTTTTTAATGTTGGAATAAATGGAGATGGGGTTACAAAGGATATTTCAACTTTATCGGTTATGGTTTAAATCAACTTTCTTTTCCGATGAATTAATTTTAAATCAAAGGATCTCTTGTATGAACCATTTAGTAGCCAAATGAATTAAAGTAGTTATGATGAAATGTTGACATGTTCATTGGAAGTAAGTTGTCTTGTATTTAGCACACTGCCAAATATTAGGAAGTTATAAATACAAGGAAGTTAATTTCAATAAGCAGTTCATGATAATTTAAATATATGGGATGTGCTTCCATATGTAAAATCTTTACACCTAATAGTGAGTTGTGCACTATCGATAAACTTGGCTTTTAAAATCTTTGAATGCGGTTCGAAGAGACCGGGATCGGATAGCATGGATTATCCGAAAACCACTTCGAACTAACGTAAGTGTTCGATTTAGAGAGAGTGAAGTCATGACCAAAGTTGAAGACTTTAAGTGCAAGGGCTAATTGTCACTAACTCTAATGATGATTCCAAAATGAGCGCAGTGGAAGTAGTGCCTTTGGTTTGTTCATCTCCGGAACGATTTGTATGGATGAATGTTGACATTGTGTCATTTGTTGGAAGGCAATGTTTGCATTCCAAGTGGGCAATGCTATATTAAAGGTAAAACGTAGTCTCAGGCCTCATCAACTGGGAATGACTAAAACATGATAAGAAGCATGGCTAAGTGGGTCGCACCCAATTAGGGTATGATCATCCTCATCTAGATCGAGTTATTCCTTTCTGGTATGCTTCGGACCCAATGGTTGCTGATCCTAACCAAGGGGGTGATCATATTCGGTACTATCCAGCAAGGGGTAGGCCGGTCCTATGTTGGCAAGGGTGCAAGACATTCTTGTGACCTCGATACGCTAATTTAGAGGTGTATTGTGATAGGCAGTACCCTATAGCCTTGTCATTGCATAGAATCCACTCTCCAATAAGCGCTATACAAATTTAGTTGTACCTAACTATGTTGGAATATGAGATGCAAACATTTCGGCTATGTTCTGTATTTACTTGAAAACCCTGACACTATCATAATATCACCGAATTTAATATAAAAAGTGGTTTAGTTGTCATAAGGAAAAACCCGTCCGTATTTATGTGCGGAGTGGTGTTATGAGATACTTTTGATTTTAAGGATTTCTAAAAGTAATAACTCAGTTGGTTTAAGTTTGACCCATGTCTGACCAAGAGTTTATTTTCTTTTCCTAAAAACTTTGGTACTGAAACTTTGTATGAGTAGCCAAGTGATGCTGGTTTCCCACAGATGCATTTTAGAGGAGCTGGAGCAGGTGGATTCACCGTTAGCTAGTTATTATCTATTGCCACTATGTATGTATGATCCACGTACTTTGTAGGGATAGGCAGTTATAACTATCCCAGTTAGAACTTGTATTTTTATGACTCTGATATACTATCATGGTTGTGACTATATATGATCTTATGTTATCTATTATATATTATCCTATGTGATGTGAGATTATATAATGTTCTGATTTCTTCTATCTTAATTCTTTTCTTTAACCCATAATGGCTCATCATTCGAAGTAACAAAAGGTGGTCTGTTACATATAGGATATATGATACTGTTATCAAGGAGCTTAAGAATTTCTTCTCGAACCACATCTTTCATTTTAGGGTTAAGCCTTCGTTGCGCATCACGAGCAGACTTGACTTTGTCAGTTAATAGAATGCGATGTTGAACAATTGTAGGGCTATTTCCCTTAATATCAGTAATGGACCACCCTATCACTTCTTTGTTTTTTGAAAAAATTAAAAGAAGAGATTCTTCTTGGTCAAGAGAAAGATCAGCAGAAATAATAACCGGAAAGTTTTTTATCACTTAAGTATGCATACATAAGATGACAAGGAAGAGGTTTGAGCTCTGGCCTAGGAGATTGCTCAATCAAAGAAATCAATTAATTTTTGGACTCAACCGTGAGAGGTTCGAATGGAATCCTGTCTTCAATTTCATTTGGTGTGACTTAATACGATTATTCATGCTCTGCCTTGTGTTCATTATTAAGGTCAATTATTTCATTTTCCAAGTTTTCATGAATAGTTCTAACTTCCAAAGTGTAGTCTAATGGTTCGTTCGTTTGATTTTCTCAATTGAAGGTATTAAGATTTATGGTCATGTTTCCAAAGGAAATTTTCATTGAACTATTTCAACAATTGATTAAAGCATTCAAGGTGGTCAAGAGGGGTTGACCTAAAATTAATGGAATTTGCTAGTGAGATTGTTTACAGGTTGTATTTTAAGGACAATAAAATCTATTGGAAATATGAGTTCTCCTACTTTAATGAGTACATCCTCAATTTATCCTATTGATTTCTTTACAGAACGATCAGCCAACTGAAGGGTGACCTTTGTCGGTTTAAGCTCAACTAAGCCTAGTTGTTGATACACGGAGTATGGAAACAATTTACACTCGCACCTAAGTCTAACAAGCATTTATTGATTTTCTTGTCTCTTATGATACAAGAGATTGTTGGACATTTAGGGTCTTTGTACTTCATAGGAATGGATTGAGACAGGACTTCTCTTAGATCGGTCGCAAAAAAGACTTTTTAGGTACTTGAATGTGCCGTTTTTGAGTGCACAAGTCCTTCAAAACCTTAGCATAAGTTGGGACTTGTTGGATGATATCCAAGAAAGGAATGTTAACTTTCACTTGTTTGAAAATCTCTAAAATCTTTTCCATCTGATCGGAATGTTTTTAGGTCGAAATCAATGTGGAAATGGAACTCGAAACTTAGTTGGACGGTCGACTTGAGTTGGAAAGGAATTTGATTTGGAATTTGATTTGATATTCGACTTGATATTTTGATCGGAATCATTAGTGGTTTTGGAAGTGTCAAGAGGAATCGGTAAGTCGTTTGGATTGACAACTTGGTTATCAATTTGTTTATCGGATCGCAAAGTGGTGAAAACGTTCATTTGATTCACATTGCCATCTTGAATGACAAGAGCTTGGTTTGAGTTAGTTTTTTTATTCCTAGGGTTTCGGATCAGTTGACTCGGGAACGTGCCTCTTTCCCGTTCACTCATGGCAGTGGCTAATTAACTCATTTGCATTTCAAGTTTAGAGATTGATTGATTCATGTTTTGCATATACGAAGTCAATTTTTTTTGCAAATTGTTGTTCGATTGAAGGTTTTAAGTGGTTGCTTTAGCCAATGTTTTTAAACATTTCTTAAGTGATGGTATTCGTTTGTCATCTTGAAGACCAAAAGATTGTTGCGCTTGGTTTTGAAAACATGGTGCAAAGTTTTTTTGAAAATAATTTGGTTGAAAAGAAGGATTCGAAGCACTGTTCGAAAATGCTTGGAAAGGGAGAGGAACCAAATTCTTGTTTGAATTGTTTTGGTTCCAAGCGAAGTTAGTATGATTTCTCCAACAGCGATTGTATGTTGGAGAGAACAGATCATTCCTAACTTTGTCAAAAGCATCGATTTGTTCTAACAAGTAAGAAAATTGATCAGCGATGTGATTTGGATCATTACATTTATAACACAAAGCTTGAGAAAACTTGGTTCACTAGATCAGGTGAAAGAACGTTATCAAATTTGTTAATCATTGCACCTATTTTCGCTTCTAAGGCTAATGATTATCCTATCGGATGTGTGCTAGATCTTGAATAGATTGATTTCTCATTAGATCGTTCCCATTGAGTTGATTTTTCAGCTAAGTTTTCGAGAAATTGCCAAATGGCATCTTGATGTTGTGCTAAAAAGTTTCCTTGGCTTATTGCTTCGAGCATTGTTCGAGAAATATTTTTAAGTCTGTCATATAAAATTTGGCAAAGAGTGCATTTTTCAAAATTGCGATGTGAACATTTTATTAAAAGTTCCTTGCATCTCTCAAAATATTTTTCAAAGGATTCACCCTCAAATTGATAAAAATTTACAATTTCATTTCGAATCTTGGTTGTCTTTTCCAAGGGATAAAATCTCTTTAATAAAACTTTTACAAATTCATCACATGTTTTAATCGAATTGGGAGGCAAGCTATACAGCAATTTATTGGCGTAGTCGGTAAGTGCGAATGGGATTAACCTAAGTTATATTCCATCGTCGCATAATTGTTGAAGTTTTATCATTGCACAAACATGTTTAATTTTTTTAAAAAAGATAAAATGATCATTGTTTTTAAAATTACCAATTTTTGGAAGTGTATTAATATAACTTAAATGAATTTCAAATTGATTGCCCATTGGGGCGGATATGATAATGCAAGAAGGGGCAAAAACGCGATCGGGGAAAGTTTTGTCCATGAGGATACAAGGAGGATTTTTATTTCCCATAGTGGAAGGATTGTTTGTTCGAGTTAAACGGCTAGTTGACGCATCACGAGTCCAAATACTAATGCACAATAAAGAAGATTACGTGGAATGTAACGACCTACTTTTCCAAACAGTTTAAGCAAACAATCAACCATACACGATCCATATCAAGTTGAACGGAAATGCGGATAGTTAGGGAAGAGAAAGAAGAAAAAAGAAGGAAGGAAGAAAAGAAGGAAGCTAAATAATACAGAATCTCACAGCGGAACGAATAATCTATAATGTACAACAAATCTTTACAGAAAAACAAACTATAATATATATATATACATCAATCAGAGTGTACCTACCTATTTCAGCCCAGACAGTTATGATAACCTGTCCTCACAATTGCTGATAAGTACAACAATGAATGCAGCAAAAAGATAATAATATACGTGAATACGTCTTTGGGCCTCCAGCTCGACTCCTGAAGCTCCAAAGCATCAAAACTAAATCTGTATTATGCTCGGTCTGACCCGAGCATTATAATAAAACACCCCCGAGTCAGTCTGGAAAACCAGTGTGAGAAAACACACCCGACTATATTTTAAAGTTATAAAAGCCTTTGAAATCAAAAGTATCACGTAAGACCACGCCGCACATAAACATGACGGGTTTTTACCTTACGATAACCAAACAATTTCTTATGGAATTATGTGATATTATAATAGTGTCTAAGATACAAATACTTATTAATCATAGTCGAAATTGTTACATTAATTGAATTCCAACATAGTAGGTATACTACTAAAACTTTAAAGGCACGTATTGGAGAATGGATTCCATACAATGACTGGCTACTGGAGTACCACCCGTCATGGTGCATCTCTAGATAAAATAACACCAAGGACTTCGCCAGGATCCCTGCCAATACAGAACAGGCCTACCACTTGACTGGTAGTACCGAATATGATCATCCCTCCATTAATGGACCCTAAAACATACAAATGAGAGATAATATCTACTCTAAATAGGGATGATCATTCCCTAATGTGGAGCGACCCACTTAGCCCTGTTGCATCTCTCGTGTTTTAGTCATTCCCGGTTGATGCGGCTTGAGGCTACATTTTGCCTTTTATATAGCACTTCCTATTTGGAAGGCTAGCACTGCCCTAGGCAACAATACAATGCCAGCATTCATCCAAACAAGTTCGTTTTGGGACTGAACGAAACGCTTGAGAGCTCCGTCTTTAATTCCGTCATCTTAAAAATGTCTTCACTTCAAAATGCTTTAGTTGGATCAAAGTGGTTTTTGGATAACGTATCTGATCCCTGTCTCTTCGAAACAACATTTGAAAATTTTCGTTAAACTCAATACCGAATATTTAGGAAATAAACAGTCAAAGAGAAGAGCGGAGATCACCTCTTAACCGATAGTGGACGGATTCCCTTATCATTTGTCCTAGGAGAAAAAAATAAGATTTATACACATAGTAGAACATCATCGGAGATGACCATGCCATATAACTCACGTGTTTCTCCTAGATATTTTCAAAGTTACGTTTTGGGTCCATATTTGATAGTTGGTTATTCAGCTATCCACAACAATCATCCAAATCAGGGATTTATTTCAAAAAGAAAAACCCACATTGGTTAAGCTCATAAGTTACCATAAGCCTCCTTTATTAAAATTTTCATTAATTAAAATCACTTTGTAAATTACTTGTATAAAAATATCTTAATACCAACACATCCCTATATTATCAATACTTGGAAAATATCCATATACTTATCTCAACGGTATAAGTATATTCAAAAGTGGATGAAGATTCCCTTTTTACATGATCCTAAAACCCTTTATAAAACTCTTTTATAAATTTCTGAACCATGTATGACTATTTTATAGATCTCAAAAACTATTTGTAAACGTCTCAAAATCGTCTCAAATCATTTATAAACTATTTATAAATCCATAAAACTAATTATAAAACTCCTTGTACTAAACTATAAATCCATTTCTAAAATTCGTTTATAAATATCTAATCATTTACAAAACACTCTTTATACATTCTAAACAATTTTCTCTTTAAATCTCCAAAACATTTTGATTTTCTTTTATCAAATCCTAAAACCATTTATAAACTTCTTTCTGTACATTATAAATATCCTTCCTTTAAGCCTCCAAATCCTTTTATAAAAGCTCTTCTTATAAAACCAAGTCGGTTAATAAAACTCTATTTATAAATCTTGAAAATATCTATAAATAATTGATGATATTTACTTCAAAACCACAAATATATAATAATATTTAAGAAAAAAATAAACATTTAAAATAATTAATAATTATTAACTTCAAAACATCATAAAAATAATAATAAATAATTTCAAAACATTATTAAATAAACAAAAATAATTAATTTTTTCCATTATTATAAATATTAATAATTTATTTCCAATACATTATTAATAAATTATTATTATTAATTTCAAACCACATTAATTTTTAAAATAATTAACTTTTCAAAATTTTAAAGTATAGATAAATAACTTAAAAACAACATTAAACGTAAATAAGTCATCTTTGAAACAATATTAAACATAAATAAGTAATCTTTAAAAAAAATATATAAATAAATCTTAAAACAATATTAAATATAAATAATCTTAAAACAATATTAAATATAAATAATCGTAGAAAAGACAGGTACAAACGTTGGAGTAACATAGAAGTTAAATCCTTTAAAATAAAATATTTTCGAAAACAAATTTCAGATTTGAAATCCTTTCCTTTCTCAAAAACCAATTCTAACTCAAATGGCGATTTCTAGTTTTTTTAAAAAACTAATTTGGGAACAATAGCTACCAACATTTAACCAATATCGATTATTGATTTCCTATCACTACAGGTTTAAGTTTTGAACATATAACAATGTCATAATCAATAGAGCCAACAATCAATTTAATATCCAATAGTTCATATGATAGGAATATTATTGAAATTAAAATCAATAGTGGTGAGGAATCATGTTGGATTCCTCCAACATGTCCTCCTGCATCATAAACAATATATAATTACATAATATGGGTCATCCACTACTAGGCGGGTTGTGTGTGTGTGTGTTGATATATATATATATAAGGATCATCCGCTCCAGGAGCGGGAATAGATCCAAACCAACTGATATAACTGTAAATCATCCAACATTCAATCAACAAATTTTATCAACTTTATACCGTACTAGTTAGCCAAAAAGGTGAGTTTAACTCACCAATATTCCAACTGGCGCTAGTGCGTTGTTGTTTCATCTGAATTTGAATATCGTTCGAATTCAGCATAAAATTTAACTAGCTCCAATTGCCACCAATCCAATTCCATAACGTCAAGCTCGTTGACACTAGTGTAATGCAACTTGCCGCACTCAAAACCGATCTCATATGAAAAAGTTATAGCATTTAGAATATTTACAATTTAATTAATATAATTAAATTAACTTAATTACAATTTCATACACTAATTACTATCATTATAACTTAATTCTTCTTTCTGAAAATTTCCGCTCCTCTCTAGTAACGCAATTTCCCATGGCCGAATGTTCCCATGCCTCATTCTTCCTCTCTGCTTCGCCATTCGCCAAACGAACACCACCGACAATCACCACTTTGAATTCTACATCTCCCTATACCAACCTCGTCGCACCCACATTAGCCCAACCAAATGCGCCCAAACCCCCTACCCCTAGCTACAGTGTTAGGTCGCACTCCTCCCAAGGGGTTCAGACCTCCTTATCTTCATCCCCAAGGTGCCATTTCCTCCGACGAACCCAAATCAACAAACCCCGTGGCCTCTCGTTCACCATAGTCTGAGAAATCCTAAACCCTAGTTCAAAATCCTCCATGTCTATGTACTGACGCAACTCCAAAACATCATCAAGCACCCAAAAATCACCATCGAACGAAGCCCTAGCTACCACGAAGTCATCGAATTAAACAAGAATCGAAAATTTTCATTTATTATAGCTCGAGTTATGAATCTTTGGAAGAGGAGGACATTGTTTTCTTCATTTTGAATTTACAGAGAGTTGTGAAAAAAATGAAAAAGGAGGAATGCGTGAAGTGATATACTAAGGGATGGGTATGGGCATAACGTGGGAGTATGGGCAACCATTGTATAGGGTAAGGCCAAGAAAAGATGGGTATCTATTATTTAGTTTAAAAATGTCTACTAATATACAATTCAAAATCTCAAACCCCAATCGAGGCAGGCCGCTTGGCATTCTATATGTAATACCATTATTTCAAACATAACAGAACTGGTCTCAAGCCCTAATTTGATTATATACAGAAGATAGCCTTTTAAATCAAATTATATTAATTTAAATTCCTTGATTAATTTCTAAGCGTTTCAAGTTCGCATGGCCAAATAATACGTCCCAGCGCCACGAAATTTGTTAACGTATAATAATTAACGCTTACGGGTCCAATGAAACTGGTTTCGTCAAAATCTGAGACAGTGCTCCAGAAGTCTATTTTCATGCATTAATTTAAACGGTTCTTATTTAAAACTAATTCTAATCACTTTAATTATAAATTAAAGTTTATCATTTTCATTCTTATTCAAATAGAATTTAAATCAGCTTTTGAAATGATTTTTATTCATTTAAATTAAAGATTCGCTTATTAAAACAATTCCAAATATTAAATTTAATAATATAATTATCATATAAATCGCTAAATTTGAAATTTATGTTACTCTACTTATAAAATTACTTTTCAATATTTAAAATCAATTTAAATATTCCAAATTTGATTGACTAAAATTCTGGGTCGTCATATCCTTCCCCCTTAAAAGAATTTCGTCCCCAGATTTATCAATTAAGAAAAATGCCCCAAACCTATTAACTTTTCAAAGCTAATTTGTTGAAATAGGTTACCAGATTCTTATAAGCCTTTAACTTCATGCACCGATACCAACTAATATCATTCCAAGTTATAACACCAAAAATAAATTTTAGCTTTCAAAATTTTTTGCCACAATTCTCAAAATTTTCTAACGCCTTAAATTTATGGAAAATTTTGCCAAAGTCTCTTTCGCACGGTTCGATCGAAAAAATTTACTATACACACACACACACATATATATATATATAATCACAAATATACATCTTATCTTCAAGGATGAGGCATCCCGTAAGGGAAAAATATAAAAAGTATGATATGTAATCCAAGATGTGTATCGTTTTATTAGCATTAGCAAGCATATACGATCAATATAAAGCAAAAAGGAGCTCCAAATGAGAAGCATACGCCACCGCATCTACTAATTACTCATCAACATACGAGAACATGTATATAGAAAGTAATATCAATATATAGCATAGAATATACAATAACCACCTGCAATTGTGGCAAATGTAACTAGAAAAACCATCCGACAACTAATATCCGTCTAATCAATTCGTAACCATATCAATTTACATTTTTTATTGTCAACATTTAATTTATTTAAGCCCATACGATGTAGATATATCATCCGTATGCAATATCAAATCTAATCGTTCGCTCGGTCACACAATTTCACTTGCTGTAACGACCCACTATTTTGGACCATTCAAATCGACAATAAAACCACACATGTCAGACTTGAATAATACAAAATAATAGATTGTAAATAAATTTGGAGCAAATAAAACCAATCACAGAATATTATAATAACCCGCAGCGGAAATAAAAAATACATAGTGCTTCATGAAGCCACTACAATACATAGTCTCAAAACAGATACAAAATACCATAGTCTGAAAATAGATACAACAGAAGTCTGAATACATAAGTTCACTAATACATAAGCAAAACTGAATAGGAAATAACTGAAATGGAAATAGACAACTAGATAGACAGATAACTCCAGCAAATCTCTAGCTCTAGAAGATGAATCCAAAGCTGTGGTACTCAGGCTGACCCGAGCGTAAAGCAAAACACGAAACACTCGAGTCAAGACATACATACTTGTAAAATGTAAATCAACTCAAGTGAACTGTAATAGAAATGCATCAATAACTTAAAGGATGCTTGGGATCGCCCATCCTTTAAGGATCCGTTAAACTATCTACTATGTAGTAAGATACGCTATTATAATAATGTCTAAAGTAAAATAAACTATCAAAGTAGCATTAAGGCTTTACATTTTCCACCTTAACACATTTTTATATTCCCATAGTCTATACAGTACCGTAATCTCCCCCGTAATGGGCGTCGTCAGAGGGCACTCCATAGGTATGGTACAAAACAAACTCGTAGTAAATCATGCTAGGGTAGGTGACACGACACAACTAGGCAATGCCAGGGTAGATATACCAATTACACTTCCGGGCTGGTTGTAACGCAGAGCCGCAGCAATCGCCCACCTCGAGCCACACTCCCGAATCAGGGGGTGCACCCAATCAATCACAAAGTAATAGAATGGTATACGATGGAATGTGTCCGATAAGAGGTGCTACCTCATTAGCCCGTCGATTGCTCCAGTTTTAGCCACCTTATGCCAACTCATGGGAGTCGGGTCCACGTTTATACCTCAAAATAGAATCTTTGCCACCATCCTACTTCATTATGGAATCTCCACCGCGTACACAGTTGTTAAAGTGGTTTTCAGTATCGACAGAGAGTATGTCCATATCCGATCCCGGTTTCTATAACAACCAATCGTTATTAATACCCGTGGTTATAAATTTCAAATCAAAATATATTCATTTTTAAACCATTTAAATTCGATGTCAATATCTTTCAAAAATAATATTCATTTCCAAAGTTGTAGCATTTTTGGGTTCATATCATTAAATTATAACATTTCCAAAAACATTGTAATTTCGGCATTCATAGCACTTTGAAAATGTGATAATACTTATAGTAGCAGTTCGAAATTATCATCTTTTTCAAAAACAGCAGCACATAGAAACGTTACAGTAGATACAATAGTTTTCAGAAAATAGTACATTTTCAGAAATGGTAGCACTTAGAAAACGCTACCTTAAAACCAAAGCATTTCAGAAATGCTGTCAATACAAATCTGAGATTTACTATAACATTTCAGAAACATTATAATTTCAGTTTTTCACCATTTTTAACTTTTAAAACATATCTCACTTTCCAAAATTATTTATTTGGATATCATTTAACTTATGATTTAATAAAATAAAATTTATCAATAAAATATCCAAGTTTAACAATAATTCATTTATTAAGTCAAAATTACATTTATATTGCTTAACTTTACTTTTAACAAAAGATTTGATATTTTATTTACTTTTAAAAATATCCAATGCATACATAAAATATTTTATTACTAAGTTAAGCCTACAATTCCATTTTAAATCAAATTTCAATTATTAAGTTAAATCAACATTTTAATTTACATTTTAAATCATTTATTAACTTATACAATTTTAACTTATAGAAAATCACTCTAAAATTTATTAAATCTTTTAAATCCAAATTAAGTTAAAATTTCATATATTTAAATTTCGAAACACTTAATATTTTCGAAAAACCATTTTAAGTTAACCACGGGTCTGTATAATATTTTCTAACCTAGGTCAAGTGATACAGATAATATATCATTTCAATCCATAATGAATTTAAAATCTCGGGTTTTATCATTTCAAACCCGCAATCCCAAGTCAAATAAAAATCGTTCGAGCCTATCATTTCAGCTCATAACGAATTTTCCTTATTCTAAAGTCCGTTTGGGTATGTATCATTTCAACCCATAGTGAGGGAACTTGCAGTGTGAGAAACAGACAATAAAATAAATAGTAAAGCATAGTATGTCATATCAAGTGATGAATCAGGCATAAAATCAGGTCATAACATCATATAATATCATATCACAGGCATGTATGTAATAACTATCAACGTGGCATATTACTACTACACATTCACATGACTTTGTTTCACAATTTTATAAGTACGAAGTCGAGAGTGATAACTCACTTTTTTAAAACTAGAGATGACAATTCAAAACACAGAATAAACTCCGAAAAAGCACGACAAAGCACGAATCAGATTAGAGGAGATGTAGCACCCAAATCCAAATCTTGTAAACAAATAAAATACAACATACATAATAAAATATTTAACACAAATACATGAAAGGATTTAAACCAAACAAAAAAAAGTGTCTATCATAACCATGTGGGCTCAGCCACTTTGCAAATGGGCTAGACCACTTTGAAATATGCTCGGCCACATAGGAAATAGGCTAGGTAGGCTCGGCCATGGTCAAGCAAAAGGCACGGCATAGGGTAGGTGAAGGGTTGGCAAACCAAAAGTCAAGTGGAAAGCAAAAGGACTTGGCAACATGAAAGGTCAAGAGGACTATTGGGTTCGGCCTAGCAACATGGTTCGGCCACAAGGTCACTTTGGGTTTGGTCATAAGGTGCTATGGGTCAAGGCACATTTGAAATGAAGCTTTGGCAAGGGGTTGGTCATGGCTAAGGGATGGAATGTGGTGAACAAAGGGGTGGCCGAGGCTAGTGAAGAGGAGAGGGTGATGTAAAGGAGTTCGGCTATGGTTTGTGGCATGCTTGGGTGGTGGTTTGGATCTAGGGTCACGGCAACAAGGCATAGGGATGATGATGGTCGGTCATAGGTGGTGGTAAGGTGGAGATGGTCGGCAAAAGGAATGGGAATGGTGATGGCCGAATTTAACTTGCAACCAAAAGAAAATGAAAAGAGAAAAAGAAAGGAGAAAGAAGGAAGCCATGAAAACTTACTTTGAATTGTTTTGTTATGAAATGGAAATGAGAAGGAAGTGGTGAACAAAATGATATGTACGGCTATGAGAAAGGAATGAACGACTATGGGAATGGAAAAGGCACAAATTCACATTAAAGAAAAAGAAACATAAGCCTCTTGGAATTTCCAAGCCCATTTGTCAAGCCCAAAACAAAACAAGCTCAAAACAACAAATAAAATTCAAAGCCCAAACAAAATAAAAGATGGAAAAATAAAATAGAAAAACAAACAATGAAATACTGAAAATAATTACGTGTAAAACACTGAATTTTATAAAATTTAAAAAGTATAAAACATAATTTAACAAAACAAAAAGCAGAACGAATATCAGAATCAAATTCAGCTTGAAAGAAAAAGATTGAAAAATTAAAATTAAAATTTACAAATTTCAACTGAAAATCAAAGGTTAACAAAAATTGAACAAAATATAAAATTTCCAAAAAATCGTTATTTTATTATATTTGGAAAATAAATTATCAATAAATCCCAAAATTTCATTATAAAATTCCAAAATTTCAACTTTAAATGATTTATAATCAATGTTTTCAAATAAATTAATTTTAAAATAATTGTTAAAAATTATGGGTTGTTACACTTGCGAACTAGTATCATCCACTCAGTTCCTTAATTAGAAACCGCCATTCTCTTTGCATGGCTATATACTATGATAGAGAATCCCATAATCAATCAAAAATCCATATCTAGTATTCGCCATTAAAAATCGAGTGAAAAAAATTCTTCTCAAACTGATGTAAATAATCTCGAAATTATGTACTAGAATCTAGATCAAACAGTTATGTGAATAAAATAATATACATACAAGTTATGTATTTATTTCAATTGGTTTCTTATTATATCTCATTCTTTTATTTACATTCATTTTTTCATAATCATTATTCACATTGCTTTATTCACATTCATTTATTACTTAGTATGTTCTTTCAATACTAATATATCACTTAAGAACCATTCCATCAAATTTTACTTAAGTTTACTAGAAACATTTTATACAACATTTCTCATGTTTATTTTCACTCTACAACTTAAGTTCATATCCATTTCATTGTTTCATTATAAATCAAATTCAATTTCATTTAAATCATTTCATTAATTCACTTCCTTATTCAATTCTATCAAACAACATTCTAAACTATATTCAATTCACTTATTTATTTAATTAGTTTATTTCATTGATTCATTTCAAACCACAATCAGTTTTATTTCAAAAATCATTTCATTTAACTTAAGTTAAATTTCATTTCATAGTTCAATTTAAAATTATACTAAAACAATACTATTAATAATTTCTTTGTATTTCAAATTATACTTTTGAATTTCAAAATTAAACTGGTTTTACCAAAATAAAACTCCAAGGGTAGCAAGTCCTCTCTTGGAAACCCGAAAACGAACATCGATGATGATGCAATCATCATCAAAATTATTTTCCTGTGATCAAAGTGAGTTCAATATGTTCTTAGCGCTTTTAAATTCCATTTTAAAATATTTCCATTCAAAATATTTTCTAAATAATATTATTATTATCCAAAATTTTGGAAAACAATTTTTAAAATCAACGGGATTTAAATTCTCAAATTCTCAGTTTTTAATCCTTTTTATTTACCAATCATATTTATAAATTTCCCTTATATATAATTTTCACTATGGTTATATAAAACCATTTCTTAATTTCTTATCTTGTTTACATTATAATAGTAACAACTTTTATTAGAGCACAAACAAACGATAATAATCAAATATTATCATTCACTAACACCCAAACAACACCATATATACTGTAATAATTTCTGAAAAATTATTACTTTATATATAAACTATTATTAAGGTAAAATTATTTCGGTTACAAAATTTCAAAACAATATTGCGTCGAGTTGCCCTGTTCCAATGGTAGAGTTCCCTATTAATAATGTTGGCTACTCGTACTGACCAGAATCAATAAGCCACTCAACAGGTCAATCAACACAATATAACACATTTTTATATCACTAACAAATACACGCTCATATATACACACTCAAACTCACTCTAGGGTGCTATTTACCTTATCTCTAATGAGTAATCCCTACAAAAGCCAAGGTTCTCGCTTAACCTTGCCATCTGATACCATGATGTGATGATCCATTTTTCTGAACAGTTTAAACAGATAATCAACCACACATGATCCACTTCAAATTGAACGGAAAGGTGACTAGTTAGGGAAAAGAAAGGAGAAAGAAGAAGGAAGGAAGACAAGAAGGAAACTAAACAACACAGAATCTCACAGCTGAACGAATAATCTAAAATATACAACAAATCTTTACACAAAAACAAACTGTAATATATATATATAGACATCAATCAAAGTGCACCAACCAATTTCACCCCGGACGGTTATAACAACCTATCCTCACAATTTCTGATAACTACAACAATGAATGTAGTGGAAAATTAACCATATAAGTGAATACGTCTCCAAGCCTCCAGCTCGACACTTGAAGCTCCAAATCATCCAAAGTAAATCTATAATATGCTCGGTCTGACCAAAGCATTATAATAAAATAACCCCCGAGTCAGTCCAGAAAACTAGCGCGAGAAAACACACCCAATTGGATTTTAAATTTATAAAAGCCTTTGAAATCAAAAGTATTTCGTAAGACAACGCCGCACATACACGTGGATGGGTTTTTACCTTACAATAACCAAACCTTTTCATATGAAATTCTTTGATATTATAATAGTATCTAAGATACAAATACTTATTAATCATAGACGAAATTGTTACATCAATTAAATCTAGCATAATAGGTATACAACTAAAACTGTAAAGGCACATATTGGAGAATGGATTCCATAAATGACTGGGATAATAGGGTACCGCCTATCATGATGCATCTCTAGATAAAATAACACCGAGGACCATGCTAGGATTCCCTGCCAATAGAGAGCCGGCGTACCACTTGACTGGTAGTACCGAATATGATTACCCTTCCGTTAATGGCCCCCAAAGCATACAAATGAGAGCTAATATCTACTCTAGGTAGGGATGATCATACTGTAGAATACAATAGCCTATGATTTTTGTTTGATGATAATAAACATATAAACATATATATATATATATATATTCGTTTAAATGTATTTGTTGTTGTACTATTTTATTTTTCACATAATTAAATAAATATTTGTTGAATAAAATAAATAACTCAGAATTCGTATTTAAACAAATATTTTATTACAAATTTAAATAGTACAAATTTGAGCTCTCACTACATTTATACTTTTCAATTACAATGCAACTTCGATTATAACATATTTTCACTTTACATTTTTACATACATATTACATCTCACTACATATTCACTCGCACTCGTGTTTTATCTTCAACTTTGTTCTAGCCTGTATTCAGCATCTGAACTATCTGCAAAACAAAAACTGACACGGTAAAATTAAAAAAGAAATATTTTGAAGTGTACAATGAAATGTGTGTTTGAAAATATTATTTGCCTCAGTTATTTGGGTTGTTTGTCATCATTTATTTTTTAATTCATCATACATGAAAACTTGTGACATGCACAGTGTATCAGTGTACATGCCATAAGGCCATGCACACCGATATACAATTGTTTGACAAAATCGCAGGGACAGGTGAGCACAAGGTCAAACCCAAGAAAAAACTTGATTCAACTCAATGTGCAAAACATCATGTTCAAACCAGTTCAATGAAATGATTCGGAGCAATGCATAAAGCCACAGCAATACAAAGTAAACAAATGCAGCTACCACCAAACCATACATGAAAACAAGCCAATGGAGTCAAGGCCACAATAACACACAAGGGTTGCAACTGACTCAAAGTGGTGAATGCAAAACAAACATGCAAGGCTAACAAGACTGCAACAACAAAGGTACCAGACCAGACCATTCAGAGGCATGTTCAAACTTTTAAATGCACCAAACATGTATACACTCAACCAAGACAACAGTGATTAAACAAGACATAAGCAACATCAGTGCAGACCCATGAAACATCAATGTCCACATGAAAACACAAAACCAGACATGCACACTGGATATGCAAACATGACTGCATGCAATATGAAAACATGGAACAAGAATCAAATAACAGAAGCAACCTGACAAGCATGGATGTAAGTAAAAGTTTCAGAACCCAGACCAGTGTAGATCACAAGATCAGATGAGTTAACATGAACACTGGAGCATGCAGCTCAACAAAGTAATGCAACCAGGCTTAGAGTGAAGCCGGAGAATGCAAGTTACAATGAAACAGAGGTGACCAGCAAACAAGTGAACATGTTCAGATACACACATCACTTCAAAAGACTCAAGTTCAACCAACATGTGCAGACTCGAGTACACATGAAGAATCAACCAGATAGTAGCTAGCACAATGGACCAGAAACATCAAACAAGCCTCAACATGTACAAGTTTAAATGCAGTAACATATATACATAAATAGGCATTTACACATATGTATGTATACGTCTGTGCAGTTAATGCCCCGCTATTACCTCGCTATAACCCCGCTATATCTCATAGCGGGTTTCTACCGCTACGATTTTTCCATATAGCCCCACAATATAGCCTTTCCGCTTTAATCCCCGCTATTTCCGCTATATCCCGTTATTTCCGCTATATTTCGCTATTCCCGCTATATCTTCTTTAATAAAATGAATTGAAAAATTCAATTTATACATTATAAAAATTATGAAACTAATTTATTTGATTTAATTTTTAATATATTTTCAGAAATGAAAATACTATAATATTCTACTAAATTCAATTATGTTATATAACAGTTTTACGTTTATTTAAAGTATATTCGCACATGTTTTTATTTAAAAAGTATTTATGTATTAGTTATAATTCAATTGAATGATAATTTTTCATTTAATTACCATTTATATATTCGTAAAAACATTAAGTACGAGTTTTATATGCTATTTTAAAGCCATCCGCTATATCCCACTATATCCTCGCTGTATCCCCGCTATGACTTTTTGCACCTCCATCGCTTTGAATCTGCCGAGTGCTTTAACTGCACAGGTATACGTATATATAAGCATATATAAAAAATGAAGAAATTCAAATCCGTGGGTCATGAACAAAGTCATGGTTTGAAAAGAGAATGGAACAGTAGTTTAGAAATCGCTAGCAAGTCAATTGTTCCATATCATCTCAAAATTCAAAATGCCAAAGTCGTAGGAGCAAAAGAAGGAACCAACTCAAACTATTCAAGCAATATTGAACTAAGAACAAGTCAAAAATCATCACCAACGTTCAATTATAAATCAATGGCCGAGCATAGCAACGTGAAGAATTCAAACAACAAATACGAATGAAAATATAGGGTTTCGATCCCTATTTAACCAAATTCATCATCGGCATATTCCCATTTGAGTTCAAGCAAATCAGAGAGCAAGCAAACAAAACACGAACCAATCCAAAACTCGAATCAAGTCGAGCAATAGTCAAAATCGAAAAAAGGAGCAAAATCACATACCACTTTCACATCAGACGAGCTCGACAAAATTGAAGCAGCCGAAAGCCAATCAAAGCCAGGACACGATTGACGAAGCAAAGCAAAGAAAATTAATCACTTCAATCGATCGATAATCAAGCGGTGCCTCAATTCTCAAAAACCCTAATTCTAGAACGAAGCAACAAGGCGGCAACAAATAAAAGGAAACACGCTTATTTTTTTGGGCCGAATAAATTTAACAAAACAAGGGAGATTTGTTTTTCTAATTTGTGGGCCAGTCATCTTTATTTATTTCTATTGGGCTTATTTTTTAAATAGGGTTTTTGTTTAGTCTTTTATTTCCATTTGTAATTTTTCTTTTTAAATTGTGTAACTTTCTAGTTGTGTAACTAGGTACAAACTACGGGGCGTAGTTTGAGAATTCGCAACTCAGTGGCTGAGTTGTGGCAATGTTTTGAGCTTAGAGTTAGGTTAGTCAAGTTAGCGGGTATCACAAGTTTATGTGTGTTTGTAAGCGTCTGACTACTTAATCTCTAGTAGAAACCTTGGGGGCAGCACGTAGGCAGATTTTTGCCGAAGCTGGGTAAATCTGTGTGTGATCTCTATTGCATTACTTTCTGCTTTTATTTTTATTTCCGCATTAATTTTAATATCACCCTATTCACCCTCCCTCTAGGGCGAAAATGATCCTACACATACCCTAATTGTGAGCGACCCAGTTAGCTCTGCTCCATCTTCCACGTTTTAGTCATTCCCGGTTGATGAGGCTTGAGGCTACGTTTTACCTTCTATATAGCACTTCCTACTTGGAATGTTAACACTTCCCTTCAGGCAACAATAAAATGCCAACATTCATCCATACAAGTTTGTTCTGAGACTGAACAGAACACTTGAGAGCTCCATCTTCAAGATGTCTTCACTTCGAAATGATTGAGTTGGATCAAAGTGGTTTTCTTATATATATCTAATCCTAGTCTCTTTGAAACAACATTCGATAGTTTCCGGCAAACTCAAACCCGGTTCGTTAGGAAATAAACAGTCAAAGATAAGAGCGGAGATCACCTCCTAACCAATAGTAGACAAATTTCCATATCATTTGTCCTAGGAGAACGAAACGAGATTTATACGCATAGTACAACATCATCGGAGATGACCGTGCCATATAACTCACGTGTTTCTCCTAGATATTTCCAATGTTACGTTTTAGTTCTATATTTGATAGTTGGTTATTTAACTATCCACAACACTCATCCAAATCTGCGATTTATTTCAAAAGGAAAACCAACATTGGTTAAGCTCATAAGTAACCACTAGCCTCCTTAATTGATCTTTTCATTAATTAAAATCACTTTGTAAATTACTTGTATAAAAATACCTTAACATGATATACCCACACATTCCAATACTTGGAAAAATATCCATATACTTATCTCTACGGTATATGTATATTCACAACGGAGAAAGATTCCCATTTTACAAAATCTTAAAACCCTTTATAGAAATGTTTTATAAATTTCTAAACCGATGTATAACTATTTTACAAATCTCAAAACCCATATATAAACATCTCTAAATCATTTCTTAAATCATTTATAAACTCTTTATAAATCCATAAAACTAATTATAAAACTCCTCTTCATAAACTATAAACCCATTTCTAAAATTCATTAATAAATATCTAATCAGTTACAAAACTCTTTATACATTGTAAATAGTTTTTCATTTACCAAATCCTAAAACCATTTATAAACTTCTTTCTATACATTGTAAATATCCTTCCTTTAAGCCTCCAAATCCTTTTATAAAAGCTCTATTTATAAATCCAAGTCGGTTAATAAAACTCTATTTATAAATCTTAAAAACATTTATAAATAATTAATGATCATTTACTTCAAAACCACAATTACATATAATAATATTAAGAAAAGCAAACATTTAAAATAATAATTATTAACTTCAAAACATCTTAAAAATTAATAACAAATATTCAACAAAATGTTAAATAAACAAAAATAATTAATTGTTACCATTATTATAAATAGTAACAATTTATCTCCAAAACATTATTGATAAATCATTATTATAAACTTCAAACCACATTAATTTTTAAACTAATTAACTTATCAAAATTTTAAAGTATAGATAAATAATTTTTAAAAATCATTAAATGCAAATAAGTAATCTTTAAAACAATATTAAATATAAATAACTAATCTTTAAAACAGCATTAAATATGAAAAAAATCTTAAAATAATATTAAATATAAATAATCTAAAAACTATATTAAATATAAATAATCTTAGAAAAGACAAATACAAAGGTTGGAGTAAAATATAAGTTAAAATCCTTTAAAACAAAATATTTCCGAAAACAAATTTCAAATTTAAAATCCTTTCCCATCTCAAAACCAATTTCAACACAAACGACGTTAAAATACTAATTTGAGACCAATAGCTACCAACTTTTAACCAATATAGATTATTGATTTCCTATAACTACAAGGTTTATGCATATAACAATGTCATAATCAATGGAGCCAACAATCAGGTTTAATATCCAATAGTTCATATGATGAAAATATTATTGAAATTAAAATCAACAATAGCGAGGAATCCTGTTGGAACCCCCCAACATGTTCCCTTGCATCACAAACAATATAAAATTATATAATATGGGTCATCCACTATTATGCGGGTGTGCGTATAACGTACTAGTTAGCCAAAAATCCAAACCAACTAATATAATAGTAATCATTTAACATTCAATCAATAATTTTTATTCACTATATAACGTACTAGTTAGCCAAAAAGGCGAGTTTAACTCGCCATTATTCCAACTGTGCTAGCTTTTTCTTTTTTGATTAGCATAAAATTCAACTAGCTCCAATTGCCACTAATCCAATTCCATAGTGTCAATCTCACTAACATAAGCGCAATGCAACTTGTCGCGCTCAAATCCGATCTCGTATGAAAAAGTTATAACATTTAAAAGATTTACAATTTAACTAATATAATTAGATTAACTTAATTACAATTTCATACACTAATTAACACATTATAACTTAATCCTTCTTCCTCAAAGTTCCCCCTCCTCTCCGGTAACGCATCCTCCTATGGCCGAACGTTCCCACGCCTCATTCTTCCTCCCTGCTTCGCCATTCGCCAAATGAACGCTACCGATAATCACCTATTCGAATTCTCCATCTCCCTATACAAACCTCACCGCACTAGTATCAGCCGAATCAAATGCATCCAAACCCTCTACCTCTAGCTACAGTGTCAGATCGCGCTCCTCTCAAGGGGCTTGGACTACCTTATCTTTAGCCCTAAGGTGCCATTTCCTCTAACGAACCCAAATAAACAACCCCTACGGCCTTTCGTTCACCGTAGCCTAAGAAATCCTAAACTCTAGTTCAAAAGCCTCCACATCTATATACTACCGCAACTCTAAATTATTATCGAGCACCCTCTAATCACCATCGAACGAAGCCCTAGTTACCATGAACTCCTAGAAACTAGAATCAAAAATTTTCATTTAGTATAGCTTGAGTTTTGAATGTTTGAAAGAGAAGGACAAAGTTTTCTTCATTTTGAATTTATAGAGAGCTGTAAAAAAAATGAAAAGAGGACAAATGCGTGAAGTGATATAGTAAGGGATGCGTATGGGCTTAATGTGGGAGTATGGGCAGCCATTTTATAGGGTATGGCCAAGAAAAGATGGGTACCCATTATTCAATTCAAAAATATCAACCAATATACAATTCAAAATCTCGAACTCCAATCGAGGCAAGCCGTCTGGTGTTTTATATATAATACCCCTATTCCGGACATAATGGAGCTAGTCTCGAGACCTAATTCGATTATATACAGAAGATAGCCTTTTAAATCGAATTATATTAATTTAAATTCTTTTAATTAATTTCTAAGCGTTTCGAGCTAACAATACGTCTGATCGCCACGAAATTTGTTAATATATAATAATTCACTATTACGGATCCAATGAAACTGGTTTCGTCGAAATCCGAGACAATGCCCCGAAAGGCTATTTTCACACGTTAATTTAAATGATTCCTATTTAAAACTAATTCTAATCACTTTAATTATAAATTAAAGTTTACTATCTTCATTCTTATTCAAATAGAATTTAAATCTGCTTTTGAAATCATTTTCATTCATATTAAATTCAAGATTCACTTATTTAAACAATTCCAAATATTAAATTTAACAGTATAATTATCAAATAAATCGCTAAATTTGAAATTTAAGTTATTTAACTTATAAAATTAATTTTCAATATATAAAATCAATTTTCATATTTCAAATTTGAATGACTGAAATTCTAGGTCATTACAGGAAGAGAGAGGTGAACAACAAGAGTAAGAGAGTAAGAATGAAGTGAAAAAAAAAATTCTTTTTGTTACTAAAAAAATGTTTTCTTTGGATTTTTTTAATTAAAAAATATATGATTAAAATAGATGTTTATATATATATATATATATATATGCATGAAACTAAAGCAACTAATTGAATGTAAGGATTTAGTCAGAAATTTTATGTCCTTTGTAGCTCCTAACCCAAAATTGTATCGTGACACTTTGACTTAATTCAACGAAATAATTTTTATTCAGGCAACGGACAAGATTTATCAGTGTACCACTAATCACTATAGCAATGCAGTTGAAGGTTTAAGTGCCTTAACAGAAACAATATATATATTATCTTATGAATCACCGTAATAATTATGAATGATTGTTGCTCTGCATTGTCTTAGACACCAAGAAATTGTTTGTTAAAAGAAATTAACTTGTAAATAGACAAATTTTCTCTAGATAAGCCTGTGACAACCTTAAGTCCAATGTCTAATCTTTATTATTTAATTTAATTTTCTACAATGAAATGTAATTATGGACCAAGGAAAGGATGATGAAATCCTCACCTTATGTGAATTTGGGTAGCACCATTAGAAAATAAAAACAAGTATGAAATGATGCAAAACAAAAATTAAACGTGCATTAACAATGCAACTACAAATAAATTTTCTTGTAAATAAATGTAAGCAACCAACAATGCAAGAAGAATAAAAACAGGAGATAAGAAAAAGATATCTGATGGTGCTGAATTATTAGCAAATTTATTCAAAAGCAGTGATTTTTTAGCGCAAATTTTGACAAGCAAAGCAAGACAGTTTGCTAGCGAGCAATTCTTCTCATTTTGCTTTTGCAACCAAAAAAAGAGTGTTGAAAACAATTTACTTTGATAAGGGTAGAACAGAAACAAATCAAATAAATTTACACTAAAAAAATTGTTATAAAGTTTTTTCTTATTTTTTTGTGTAGACAAACAAAGTCAAACGAAAATAAAGACAAAGAAATATTTTTTTGTAAAGGTTTATTTCTGAGAAGAAAATCAAAGATTCACATAAGAAAATTTAAAATCAAAAGAAAAATAACATACAAACACTCACACGATTCCAAAAAACAAATTCCAAAAATCAATTTCTGAAAAATAAAAACTTGGTCGCAAATTCCAGAAACTAATTTCAAAACCAAATGAAGCAATTTATTTGTATTTTTTATTTTTTTTAATAAAGAGAAACTTACAAAATTCACTCAACAAATCAGCCCACTAACAAGCCCAATACGCGATTTCTTCTATTTTCCTAGCAAACTTATTTTCTTCAATTCATTCTCGACAAAAAAATCGACTCTTCCAGACTTTTTCAGCTGAATCAAAATCAACAACCAACCGAACCAAATCATGACTTCTAAATGGTCAAAAATTTGATTCGTATAGGTGCGGAATTGCGGTATTAGATTTTGATGGTTCGAGTTCAGGCGATTAGGCTTGGTTGCGGTGAGTCGATTTGATGAGGGTTGCGGGTTTCGGTTTCGGAGCAGTTGTCGACTAATGGTATTGTGTGATGAGGTGTTTGAGGAGTTTGTTGGAGGCGGGGTTGTTGAAGGACGATTTGGACTTGTAGGTGTTTTGGGATGGAGATGTGGTGATATTTGCAGTGTGGCTCGATGGGTTTGTGAGTTTGTTGGCTTTGAGTTGCTGGTAGGTTTTGCAAGGGGAGTATTAGTGGTGTTTCACTGATGAACTGCGTATGGAGGTTGTGTATGGCATTCTGAATATGGATTCGGGTGGGGAGTGATGCAAGAGGCTATGGCTTGGGGAGGTTTCTAGCTTGTTGATGTTTTCTGGTTGGATGCACATGATTGTTTGTGTAGTGCTGGAGCAGTGCCAGGTTGATGTTGTTGATAGGTGTATGTCGTATAGGTGATGGTAGCAGAGTTGTAGATGATTGCTGTTTGTTCAGGCAGGTTGATGAGCAGGGGAGATGCTCTGATGTAGTTCATGTGATGGGTGGTTTGACTGTTAGTGTTAGTTTGACTATTGGAAGGTGGTTGATGGGTTCAATTGAAGAAGTTAAGGAAGTGGAGGGAGGTGCTGAAGATCGGGTTGGTTTGATGTTGTATGGTGAAGTGGTTTGAAGTCGACGTAGCGGTTCAGGATATGTTTGTGGATGAGTTGAGGTTGCGGACTTGTTGGTTTTCGGTGTAGATGGTGATGAAGTTGGTGTTGAAGGCAGTTTTGAAGTTGGATGGTGTAGGAGGTTGTATAGACGGCGGGGTTTGTTGAAATGCAGCGTTGGTGTGAATTATGGGAGATGTGGAGTAGGAGGAGGAGCAGGATGGTTACGGTTATGGTTCATGTATGGTGATGTAGGAGTTTGGGATGGAGATTGCCTGTAGCATAAACTTGGAAATCTAACAGATATGAAATTTGTAAACAGAAATGCAAGTGCAGATGTAAAATGAAATGCAACAGTTTTGTGTTTGTAACCCTTTTGGGAAAGAAATGCAACATAGTTTTTACTTTTTTTACAAGGAAAACTCAATTTATGAAAACTGAGAACAGAGAACAAAATGAAAATGCATAGTAACAGAGAAAATAGGTGAACACGGTGAACAAAATGAAAATGCACAGTAATAGTGTAATAGCAAATGCAATGAACAATACAAACCAAAACTTGCACAGTTTTGAACAGAAACGAAAACTTGACTTGTGCACAAGGAAATGTAAATTAACAGTGAAGAGTTGCAAAAAAACAAAAACACAACACAAACATAAAAACTAAAACAAAACACAAGTGAAACAAAACGGAACACAAATGCACAACACAAAAGAGCAAAATAAGTGAACGAAAATGAAAATAACAATTGAACAACACAAATTTTTTCTTTGAAAACTAACACAAATTAAAAAATTAAGTTGAAGAGTAAAATTAAAACTAAATTGCTTTCCCCGACAACGGCGCCAAAATCTTGTTCAGAACAAATTTTTTGTTGATTAGGAAACCGCCAAATTATATCGTAATAAAATTACGCAAACATATGGTGTATAATTGTGGTACGTACGCGAGTACGACTCGACTCATAAGGAAATCAAAATTTTCAAAGCATTTGATCAAATTATCCCAAAAGTTTTAGAAAATGTATTTAACTAAAAATTGTACAAAAACGAGATTGAAGTTAGAATTGAAGTAATGAACTAAAAGACAATTTAGAGGTAAATCTATTTTCACATTCATACAAATCAACGTAGTAAATTTATAATCTCTCTTTTAATCTAACTAGAATCATTTATTTTATATATGGTCTATTTGTGTTATTAATTAGCGCAACATAAACCATCAAATTTTATTACATCAACCAAACCCACTTATAAAATCTAATGAAAATGATTATGAAGTTTGAAATAAAATTTATTTTAAGCATGATCTATTTACTATCTTTCATTTAGTAATATAGAACATCAAATTTTAATTCTATTTTTAACTTCATTATCAAAATCAAATGGTTAGATGAAGATGTAACTTGAGTCTACATTTGATTAAGCATAGTCTATTTGTGATGAACAACATAGGTTGTCAAATTCATTTGTAAACATTAAACTTCATCTGCTTCTAAATTTACATAAAGCCAAAAACAAAAGATCATAAATGAAACTATTTTGTTGACTTAACATGATTCATAAGAGCTTCATTACCCAAAAATTGAAGGGATTTAGCCTCTCATCTTTGAATTCATTTCAACAAAAGTGGAATCAATATTAACAAAAAGAAAGCAAGTACTAATTAAAAACAAAGAAAGCTAATTAATTGCATAAAAATAATTCTACATTAATTTGCAACAAAAGAAATCTAATCTACTTGCATGAAATAAATCAGGGCATAAAATAGAATATCATAAAAGAAAAGCATGAAACAAAAGTGTATGAAAGAAAAGGCCAAGAAGCCATTAAAGAGAATATTACTTTTATTTCAATTTGTGGCTAAACTACATATGAATAAAAGAATGATCCATTACATGGACATAAGAGGGTGCCAACAAAAATATCCTTTACTTTATGTGGCTTCCAAGTCATCATTAATAATTAATCAACCCTCCACTAACCTGTGCTTTTGCTTTTAATTATCTTCCATTAGCAAGTGGATAGGTGCGCTCCTCCATGTTGATTTAATTCCTTCATTTCTTCATTCTTTTGGCTTCAAAAACATGTGCATGCATACATCCATGAAGCCTCTTTCAATTTGCACTCAGTTTCGCAAAAAAACTAAAATATACAAATATATTTCTTCAAAATTAATACATACACAAAATTACCGTTTTGCCTTAATGTAGATGAGTGAATGATGATTTGAAAACACATTTATGTTTTAGTTAAAAACATATAAAAGTACCCTAATGTCATTTATTTTAATAGAAGAAAATCAGGTATAACAGTAAAAATATAAATTTTTACATGCATATCAGTAGTAGAAAAAAGTGTGTCATTGACCGCATTCAGAACAAGATATGGTTCATATGGTTCTTCATTGATCTTATGAGCCGAATCTTTTGCGATCAGTTGGATATATTTTAGTTGGTCCTTATTGATGATATTTCAGTATATTCTAACACTGAAAGAGACAATGAAGTCATCTTAAATTGGTGTTTGTGACGACTCGGATTTTCGGACCGGTAAAAATCGCCGAAAAACCCGTCCATTCTAAAACTACGAATGAAAACTGCCAACTTAATACACAATATTTGATAAATATTCAACACCACTAAATGTATAGGATATAATTTCGATTATACAGCTTATTAGAGTAATTAATTAATTTATTCTATAAGGTGTGCATACCGAACTCAAACGCAATAAATCTACCGATGCACACTCTGATGAGGGAGACAACGATATCCTTACCTACAAACTCCATAAACAATGTAAATACGGAATAAAATAGTAAGCAGAATAATACATCAATACACGATATACAAAATAAACAGAAAAATATTATGTTATAATTAGAGCTGCATCACTACCACTTGTGACCGCCTACGTACCCCTATCTAATTGGATACCCAATTAGATAACATGATTAAGCCAATATAGTTCTCCTACAGTGTATAGGACTCATGGAGCCAACGATGCAACAACATTATGAAATGCCCAAAACTACCCATTTAGGCTTAATCTTCAAATTTAGATTTGCATATCTAATTACTTTACGGAAATTATCTTTTTGGACTTTATTCCCGAATTCTTATTTCAAAATTTTTGATACACACACACACACACACACACATATATATATATATATATATATATATATATTCAAACTAGTCCTTTACTTCGGGATCTGAAAACAAATCACCTTTCTTAAACGATATCAATATACAAGCATACAAAACTATATACTACCTAATCTCGGGTGGTTTCTAGCCATAACCAGGCCCCTGGGTCTAGCCTTCCGAATAAATTATAAATTGGTGCATCCCTCTATTCCAAGAGCAGACTACACCGAGGCTACAAAACATCTACACCTCCTTTGCCCATGCATTTCGTAGATTATGGGTTACTTGAATATTTGGTAACATAACAAATCACTTTATATCCCAAAGTGGCAAAATCATTTGCACTAATAATTACAAATACTTCTAATCTATATTAATTTCCATTTCCAAATCCTTTCAAAAATCAACTTAAAACCATCGGGTTTAGTCCTCGAAATTCTTTCCGTTTTATAAAACATTTTTATAAAACCATTCTTTATATAAATCACTTCAAAATATTTATTCTCAACTATCTCATTTTGTTCTTTTAAAGGAAAACATTTCATAACATTTTAACTTGAAACCAATTTTCAAACTAATTAATTAAATTGAAGTGAACTAAATATTACCGCCGAACACCATATAGTCAAATCGTGAAATAAATCACAAGGTGCTAGCCTATAATTGTTTTCTACCCAGCCCATTGTGACGCCCCACCTCTATACCCACGCTAGCCAAGGACACTACGGAGTAATGCCGTCAACTAGCGCGGAGAATAAGGCTGTTGAGGAGCGACCATCCGTGTAATTGCTTTGTGCGAGCACCGATATGTCAGATAAAATAGAGGAAATCCGACACACCGATACAAACTCAAAGCTACCACACAGTGGCTTTAATATCTTCGGAAACAAATATAGAAATAAACATAACACAAATCAGTCACAGACAATTCATATCACAAAGGCGAAAATAGATATGAATATAACACATGAAAGTGTACATCAGAGTAGTGGTCAAATAAGATTCACAATAACACAAAAGAATTGATACAAGTGCAAGGTAAAAGAATATGTATACATCAAGGAGTCTAAATCTCAAATGTATACAACAAAAACTACTAAACTAGAATAGTTAGCCAAAAGTCAGAAGATGGCTCCAGATAAGAAGTCATGAGGAAGCACCTGTAAAATCTCAGTCTGACCCGAGTATTATTTAAGAAGAAAATAATAACGGATCAGTCTAGCTATAAATATCAGATAAAGTGATATAGAATAAGAGATATGACAAAAAAGTATGATAACCATAAAGCCATACTGTGATAAGTATCTAATCGAAAATCAATCCAGAATTAATCAATATCACAAGAATCTTCTCAAAGATTAAAAGAATGTCATATTCTTAATTTAATTCACCAAGCCACAATAAATGACATACATATCAATGCCAACTGAAAAAGGTGGTGAAACATAAATCCCAGAAATCAATAATTAGAAATCCAGAAATCACAAGAAAAGGATGGCCAATCCCAAGTGGGAGCATGAAAACTCACCAACACATGTATCACAAAACAATTCGGTACATTGACACAGTACAAACAGTACGTCCAATGAATCGAAAAGCCGAGACATCGATGTAGTACAAACGGTACATCCAATGAATCGAAACAGAAAATAATTCGGTACATTGACGCAGTACAAATGGTACGTCCAATGAATCGAAAAGCCGAGACATCAATGTAGTACAAACGGTACATCCAATGAATCGAAACATAAAACAATTCGGTACATTGACGCAGTACAAACGGTACGCCTAATGAATCGAAAAGCCGAGACATCGATGTAGTACAAACGGTACATCCAATGAATCGAAACACAAAACAATTCGGTACATTGACGCAGTACAAACGGTACGTCCAATGAATCGAAAAGCCGAGACATCGATGTAGTACAAACGGTACATCCAATGAATCGAAACACAAAACAATTCTCCAAGTGAACAAAGAGACATCGCACCTTGCTAGTCTAAACCATAAAATGATCATCATCGATCATCAAGAAGTGTCGATTACAATAAGCTAGTAAATATATGAGTTTAGCTTCATGTCCCATAACCACTAGCTTAACTTAAATATTTGCGAACAAATTGTAGATCTCCACTAGAAAATTGTCACAAGAGTTTCAATCGAACAAGTCCATAAATTAACCGACGAAGTAAACGCAAGCGTTTCATACCACTTGTTTTGCTAAGCCATTTAATTAGATTTTCTCATACGAATGAGGTAAAGGTTTGTATATACTAATAGATTGGAAAACAGTTTAAGAAACGAGCTTTGTAATAAAATAGTGTAAAAATCATTTTGATGAAAGGGTTTTGATATTTACTACTAGTATAGAAAACCTTTATATTTTTAAAGTGACAAATCACAAAAACGATTGTAGAAACAATCAAACATCAAAATTCACATTCGAAGATGTGAATAAAATCCAAAGAAATCGATACCAAATCCATCAAAATGGATATTCCAAAAATCCCAAAGAAAAGGTCATCAATGTCGATAAAATATGATAACAACAAATGGAAATCAACACGAATCGATTAAATTTGGAAAATCGAGCAAAACAGGCAAACTGTCAAAAGACAGCAGATTCAGACGTCTGAGTTAAATGGTTCAGACGTCTGAATCTGGAAAAATTAAATATTTTCCAGATCACAGATTCAGACGTCTGAATGAAATATTTCAGACGTTTGAAAGTAGGCATTTTCAGCCTATTTCCTTTCTGGTCGCAATCGAACAAATTCAGACGTTTGGAACCTTTGATTCAGACGTCTGAATCTGGGAATAGAAATTTTCCCAGAATGATATTCAGACGTCTGAAATACCAATTCAGACGTCTGAAACTGGAATTTCACGCATTTCCTGAACCTAGACCAATAATGGCCAGACGATATCGATAACGATCGGACGAGCAACAATGACTAAGGAATTACCCCTAGCGACAACCCAGCCTTAATGGCTCTTCGATACGCCTCGAATATCAATGTCCAACTATCCATAATAGGATATTCACAAAAATTAAACCAAAACACCAAAAATTGGAATATACACAAAATCAATCCAAACCAAAATCAAATGCAAATGAATAAAGGTTAGGAATTCATACCTAACCATCGAAGATAATTATAGACTAAGATGTGAGATAAAAATCTCACCTTTTTACAAAATCAATGAAGAAGAAGCTATAGAGCAATGGCAAGAACAATCACTCTTCAATCTCAACACAAGAAGCTTGAATCTAAGCTTAAAAGAGAAACATTTCCTAAATTAGGTTTAGGAATTTCTGAAATCAAAGTGAGAATGAGTTGGAGAAGAAGGAGATGATACTTACCACTGCTTCTTCTTTGAATTTGGAGGTAGAAGCTTGAATTTGCAATTGAACTAGGGCTTAAGAATTTCCATTTCCCATCTCTCCCTCCATTGTTGCTAAAGCTTGAGTATTAGGAATTAGAAATGAAGAAATGAAGAGTTGGAGTGGAGTTGGGTTGATAGAACCAGAATTGGGCAAATGGGATGAAACCAAACCCAAAGCCCTAAGTGAAAAAGTAGCAAAATTCTACTAACTCCAAACATATCGAAGCTTATACTCAAAAAGGTCGCAAACGGCATTTTGAACTCAATGGAAGTGGTCTCGAGTCCTAATTCGACTGTTTGAAAAAATTAGTTTTTCGGACTATAATCCGATGAACGATGTTATATTTAAATAAAATATTTAAATATAAAATCGATAAATATGCGGGTTGTTACAGACTCCCCTCCTTAAAGAAATTGCGTCCTCGCAATACTTAAGAAGAAAATAAAGAGTAACAACCATAAAGACATATCAACACAAAAGAAAATTTAAAATAAGAAGTTCACCAAAAAGAGCACGAAAGAGTTAGCCCGAACGTGTTCGCTCGATGAGTTCTCTGGATTCCCAAGAGAAATCCTTAGGATTTGAGAACTATCGGACTTTCCCAAAAAGAACATCTTTATTTCGAAGGCACTCAACCCCCGAAGAAATGATGCGAATAGAATATTGCTCATAAGTCAAATAGGCGAAACTTCAATTTCCACAATAATACCGGGCTCAAGAATAAAAATCGGAATCCCAAAGGCAATTCCGTAAATAAAAGACGTGGGAAAACATCAAGAATAGCAGAAAATTGAGCCGGTGCAACGGCGTAGTACAAAAATGGTACGCCCGAGAAACTGGAAACACGAATAACTCCGAACATCGACGTAGTATGATAACGGTACGTCCAATGAACGGAAACTCAAATAATTCGGAACACCGACGTAGTACAAGAACGGTACGTCCAATGAACCGAACACCATAAAAGAACATCGGGTGCTAGTCCATATAAGAAATGAGATAAAACTCAATAAAACGAAGTATATCAAAACGTCCGATGAACTTGATAAAAAGATAATTTCATTCAGACATCATCAAAGAATCAACCACTTGTTGCTTACGACTAAGCGCATTGGCAACACGATTTTCCTTCTGGGAATAAAAAGAATATCAAGATCATAAGATGCCGGGAACTCAAGCCAATATTAAGTTCCTTATGAGAAAATAAATATTCCAAAGATTTATGATCGAGGTGGAGAACAAATTTCTCCCCCAAAATGATGATGCCAAACTCTAAAAGTGAAAACAATAGCCGCGAGCACTAGATCATGAGTGGCATACCTAGTCTCGATCGGCTTTAATGATTTAGAAGCACAAGTGATAGCACGTTCTCTTTTGCAAGAGAACGACATCCAAACCAATACGATTAGCATTGGTACAAAAGATAAAGTCTTGGTTCCCTTCGGGAATCACAAGAATAAGAGTATCGAAAAGAAAGAATTTCTTTTAAATAATCTTCTTTCCCGAAAAGCTAAAACTTTCAAAATTACATTTATCTTTATGTAATAATCTTTCTAGAAAAATTTACATTTTTACAAGTCAATTTATTGTGTCAAATTGTCTCATCAAAGCATTTAGGAGATTCCTATCGATAACGTTGATCAAGCGCATCGACCAGAATTCTTAAAGCACTCAATGGGCAATACAATCACAAAATCATCTTCTACATGATAAAAATATCTCTTAAAAGTTTTAAGAATATTCTTTGCTCGTTTTAAGAACAAAAATCCAATTGTACTTGTAAATATCTTATGAAAAGATTTGCAAAATTTTAAATCGCTATTCTCATCCAAAATCAATGAATACAAGAATGGTCTCATCGAAATATTCATAGAATACCCGATTTACAAAATGGATGAAATAAACTGGATAAAGTGAATGGCATAATAAGTCATTCATAAGAATTATAACGAGTGCGGAATGCGGTAAATGGAATGCCAACTCCCGCAACTCGTAGCAAATGAAAATCGGTGGCAAGGTCGAGCTAAAAAGACCTTAACACCACTCAAAAGATTGCTTAGGTGATAATCCTAAGACAACTCAAAAATACCGGAAAATTCTCAAACTACATGAATGAAAGAAATAACACTTTCCTAATCATGTGAAATTAAAGAATAAAATGATGTCATCAAATTGGAATCAAAATCACAAAGGAAAAACAGAAATCTGCTTAACAGATTGAAAATGTCGAAGATGAATAGTCCACACGGGACAAAGGATATGGCTTCATAATGATTAGGCCAATCCTTTCACAAAAATTAATTCCAAATCCTAAGCAGAAATCGGCTCGGAAAGAAAAATCACATAAAATAATTTCGACATCAATAAAAAGCAAATTGAGTGTTGCGCATCCACCAATCCGGATTCGCAATCCTCAAAGAAGTCATCAAGCCCAGAATTGTTTAAAGAAAAAGAATCACAAGTTCTTTTGATAGAAAAATAATGAGATGAAACCCATATCAAAAGAACTCGAATAAGATAATCACAAAATAAATGTCATCAAGGATAGAATGGATACCTTGACTAAGAAAAGAGTTGCTAGGGGCTTGCAGCTTTCCTTCTCCCTTGCTTGGAAGCTTAGGACACGAAGATAAAAGATGACCCGAACTTTTGCAATAACGAAAAAAGAGGGGTTTCGGACACTCCCTTGCATAGTGGTCCGTGGAACCACAATTGTAGCATTGTCCACGTCTAGAGGTAGGAGTCTTTGCTACAGAAGTTTCTTGTTTCCCTTTCTTGTCGGGATTGAGATTTGGGCCTTTGAACTTAATAGGCCTTTTCATGTTGTTGTTGAAGTTTTGTTTAACACCCACAACTTCAACATCACACCCTATATCGGCCTCTTCAAGACGAAGAGCGATATCAATAAGCTGATCGAAAGGAACTTCCAATTTCAGAAGTAATGGCCTCTTGAAATTCTTGTTCAAGCCATAAACAAATCTCTGATTTTTCTTCAATGGGGGTATTAATGTATTCAACCCCGTATTTAGAAAGTGATTCGAAAGATGCGACGTAGTCTGTCACAGAAGATTCACCTTGAACAAGGTCGATAAAATGCCGGGCCAAAGTTACTTTTTCAGCCTCCGGCACAAATTTTAATTCGAATCTTTCCCGGAATTGCTCCCAAGTGAGATCCGCTTCAACGATTTCAGAAATAAGAAGCTCATACCAATCCAATGCTCTTTCTTGGAGCATGCTAGAAGCCACTTAGACTCGGTGGAGATCAACAAGATTCATGTGAGAAAAGATGCGGTCGCATGATCTAAGCCAAGCTTGGATTTCAATAACACTCTCGGATCCCCGGAATGTCCTTCCACCCAAATCGGTATAATCTCTACACAAGCGTGCAAAACCGGATCTAGGATGAGTAGGCTCTGGAATGGGTCAGATAGCTTGAGCATTCTTAACAAGATCTAGAAGCTGCTGGGCAGACATAAATACTCCCTCCTGAGGAGTAGCACTTGATTGACCGACGTTGGTACGGCCAGACCTAACCATTTCTCTTCTTTAAGAAAGAAAGAAGAAGAAAATGTTATTCTCAGAATGATTATCAAACAATCATGATGGATTAAACAAGGAATCATAAAAAGAAATAGGATAGAATGGTACAAAGACCCGAATTAAATACTATGGCACGATTCCTAAGAAAGACTTAGGACAATGATCCTTGTTAGATTATTCTACATTGTTCCGAAGTTTGGCTCCGATACCAACCTATGACGCCCCACCTCTATACCCTCTCTAGCCAAGGACACTACGGAGTAATGCCGTCAACTAGCGCGGAGAATAAGGCTGTTGAGGAGCGACTATCCATGTAATTACTTTGTGCGAGCACCGATATGTCAGATAAAATAGAGGAAATCCGACACACCGATACAAACTCAAAGCTACCACATGGTGGCTTTAATATCTTCGGAAACAAATATAGAAATAAACATAACACAAATCAATCACAGACAATTCATATCACAAAGGCGGAAATAGATATGAATATAACACATGAAAGTGTACATCAGAGTAGTGGTCAAATAAGATCCACAATAACACAAAAGAATAGATACAAGTGCAAGGCAAAAGAATATGTATACATCAAGGAGTCTAAATCTCAAATGTATACAACAAAAACTACTAAACTAGAGTAGTTAGCCAAAAGTCAGAAGATGGCTCCAGATAAGAAGTCATGAGGAAGCACCTGTAAAATCTCAGTCTGACCCGAGTATTATTTAAGAAGAAAATAATAAACGGATCAGTCTAGCTATAAATATCAGATAAAGTGATATAGAATAAGAGATATGACAAAAACGTATGATAACCATAAAGCCATACTGTGATAAGTATCTAATCGAAAATCAATCCAGAGATTAATCAATATCACAAGAATCTTCTCAAAGATTAAAAGAATGTCATATTCTTAATTTAATTCACCAAGCCACAATAAATGACATACATATCAATGCCAACTGAAAAAGGTGGTGAAACATAAATCCCAGAAATCAATAATTAGAAATCCAGAAATCACAAGAAAAGGATGGCCAATCCCAAGTGGGAGCATGAAAACTCACCAACACGTGTATCACAAAACAATTCGGTACATTGACGCAGTACAAATGGTACGTCCAATGAATCGAAAAGCCGAGACATCGATGTAGTACAAACGGTACATCCAATGAATCGAAACACAAAACAATTCGGTACATTGACGCAGTACAAACGGTACGTCCAATGAATCGAAAAGCCGAGACATCGATGTAGTACAAACGGTACATCCAATGAATCGAAACAAAAAACAATTCGGTACATTGACGCAGTACAAACGGTACGTCCAATGAATCGAAAAGCCGAGACATCGATGTAGTACAAACGGTACATGCAATGAATCGAAACACAAAACAATTCGGTACATTGACGCAGTACAAACGGTACGTCCAATGAATCAAAAAGTTGAGACATCGATGTAGTATAAATGGTACATCCAATGAATCGAAACACAAAACAATTCTCCAAGTGAACAAAGATACATCGCACCTTGCTAGTCTAAACCATAAAATGATCATCATCGATCATCAAGAAGTGTCAATTACAATAAGCTAGTAAATATATGAGTTTAGCTTCATGTCCCATAACCACTAGCTTAACTTAAATATTTGCGAACAAATTGTAGATCTCCACTAGAAAATTGTCACAAGAGTTTCAATCGAACAAGTCCATAAATTAACCGATGAAGTAAATGCAAGTGTTTTTTGCTAAGCCGTTTAATTAGATTTTCTCATACGAATGAGTTAAAGGTTTGTATATACTAATAGATTGGAAAACAGTTTAAGAAACGAGCTTTGTAATAAAATTGTGTAAAAATCATTTTGATGAAAGGGTTTTGATATTTACTACTAGTATAGAAAACCTTTATATTTTTAAAGTGACAAATCACAAAAACGATTGTAGAAACAATCAAACATCAAAATTCACATTCGAAGATGTGAATAAAATCCAAAGAAATCGATACCAAATCCATCAAAATGGATATTCCAAAAATCCCAAAAAAAAGGTCATCAAAGTCGATAAAATATGATAACAACAAATGGGAATCAACACGAATCGATTAAATTTGGAAAATCGAGCAAAACAGGCAAACTGTCAAAAGACAGCAGATTCAGACGTCTGAAATAAATGGTTCAGACGTCTGAATCTGGAAAAATTAAATATTTTCCAGATCACAGATTCAAACGTCTGAAAGTAGGCATTTTCAGCCTATTTCCTTTCTGGTTGCAATCGAACCAATTCAGACGTCTGGAACCTTTGATTCAGACGTCTGAATCTGGGAATAGAAATTTTCCTAGAATGATATTCAAACGTCTGAAATACCAATTCAGACGTCTAAAACTGGAATTTCAGGCATTTCTTGAACCTAGACCAATAATGGCCAAACAATATCGATAACGATCGGACGAGCAACAACGACTAAGGAATTACGCCTAGCGACAACCCAGTCTTAATGGCTCTTCGATACGCCTCGAATATCAATGTCCAACTATCCATAGTAGGATATTCACAAAAATTAAACCAAAACACCAAAAATTGGAATATACACAAAATCAATCCAAACCAAAATCAAATGCAAATGAATAAGGGTTAGGAATTCATACCTAACCATCGAAGATAATTATAGACTAAGATGTGAGATAAAAATCTCACCTTTTTACAAAATCAATGAAGAAGAAGCTATAGAGCAATGGCAAGAACAATCACTCTTCAATCTCAACACAAGAAGCTTGAATCTAAGCTTAAAAGAGAAACATTTCCTAAATTAGGTTTAGGAATTTCTGAAATCAAAGTGAGAATGAGTTGGAGAAGAAGGAGATGATACTTACCACTGCTTCTTCTTTGAATTTGGAGGTAGAAGCTTGAATTTGCAATTGAACTAGGGCATAGGAATTTCCATTTCCCATCTCTCCCTCCATTGTTGCTAAAGCTTGAGTATTAGGAATTAGAAATGAAGAAATGAAGAGTTGGAGTGGAGTTGGGTTGATAGAACCAGAATTGGGCAAATGGGCTGAACCCAAACCCAAAGCCCTAAGTGAAAAAGTAGCAAAATTATACTAACTCCAAACATATCGAAGCTTATACTCGAAAAGGTCGCAAACGGCATTTTGAACTCAATGGAAGTGGTCTCGAGTCCTAATTCGATTGTTTGCAAAAAGTAGCTTTTCGGACTATAATCCGACGAACGATGTTTATATTTAAATAAAATATTTAAATATAAAATCGATAAATATGCGGGTTGTTACACCCATGCATATGGATAATTAGTTGCTCATAAAATGGTCGAGCAAAGTCAACAATCAAATAATACTCAGTGCCTATAAACTGGCCGAGCCTAATTCAAACAATCAATCAATGAAATAAACACAACAATAAATGATAATCAATACTTCATTCTATCAGATATTTATAACACATTATTTTATCTTGAGTTAAAACGGTTTGATATTTATTTTGGAGCATTTGGGTTTTTCCTTCGACATGTTCCGTCTCTCGCCCAAGTCTCCTTGGATCTCACAGACGAAACACGTATATTAGTCATTTCCGCATACTCCATTAAGTATTTAACTTCTAATTTTTAAAAGGGGGAATTAATTTAAAGGACAAAAATTTGTATATTTTTAGCCTCAAGGACACGACCTCAATATTTTAACCACAAGGACAAACATTTTCCTAAAAATTATTCATAAGGACAAACATTCTTTCAAAATTATTCATAAGGACAAACATTCTTCCAAAACTGCTACTGAACTAAAAACTGATACCTACAAACTGCTACCGATAACTACAAATTGATACCTAAAAAATGCTATCAATAACTGAAAACTGATACTTAAAGAAAGTTGTCCTTCAGGCTAAAATACTGAAGGTTTGTCCTTGAGGCTAAAATGCTGAGAAATTTTGTCCTTGACAATAATTTCCTGTTTTTAAAATACTTAATTAAGCATCCAAATAGTCGAACAAGGAAATAAAACCATTATTTTAGCAAACAAAGTAAACAAGCATTCAACAAGGATTTTCAAACAACACTTAACACTTAAAGTTCCTTCAACTTAGCAATGGTTTTAATGGACTTAAAGGAAGAAATAACTCACTTTGGATTCTACTCTGTCAAACTTTAAGGCAAGGAACTCCAGATCTAAACTACACTTCTTACTAATTTTGCTAACTTTGTCACTATGAATTTGACTATAGCTTCGCTACTATTTTCCGAAACTTCTTGAAATCTGGCTATAGCTCCGCTATCATAGAATTTGAGATGATAAAGGCGGAGATAGCTTCTAGGTGGGCATGGCCTTGGGTGGATGGATGGAATTTACTAGCTTGAACTTGACTTATGTGGTATACCTTTTTCCGATTATTTTTCCATAACTTTGTTACTTTTGGAATTTTTTTTAGAGTGGCATGGAAGCCATTAAAGCTCTAAAAAAGAAGAAGGAGAAGCTTAGAAAAGGAAGAAGAAGAATAGAAAGTGTGTGGAATTTGTGAAAGAAGTGGTAGGTATTTATAGAAAATAATTTCGAATAAAATATTATTATGTAAAATGACCAAAATACCCTTTACTTATACTTTAAGCAAAATAATTTTTTCAACACTTAACATCGCATTTCAAATCATTATTTTATGTCATTTTCACTTAAGTATTAAGTAAAGAATATAATAATTATGTTTCTTTGATTTTATGTTTACTTTTTGACTTTTATAACACTTTTTGTCTTTTTATGCTTACCTTTTGTTAATTACATTCTAGAATTTCTTAAGCATGCTTTAATAAAGTAAATTTGATTAGTATATTAATTAACACTTATACTATTTAAATATATATGTTCATATATAAGAAAATAAAGGTGCAACAACATTGCGACAACTTTAAATCGACAAAACATTGATTTTCGACAAAATGTTTTACGTTCACATTTTGACGTTTTAGTTAAACTATTTATCTATGTAAACCGAATTTAAAAATAAACTTGTATAATGTTATTTAAAAATATAAATGCTCATAGATTAATTAAAATAATTTATTTAACCGTTGAAACTTACTTTTATGAAATCATGTTTTTGTCATTTTTTTCAAAATAAGCAATTATTCCTATTTTATGTATATTTCTCTTTGCAAATCCAATTTAATATTATTTAAATCATAAATTGTTATATATTTTATATTTAAAATCACTTTAGATAGTATATTTTATAGTAGTCAAATTCAAGGTTGTTACGTTCTCCCCTACTTAAACGAATTTCGTCCTCGAAATTACAAGGACGGAAAATTTAACGAAAAAACAACAATTAACGAAAGTTAAGCACACCAAAAGTAGTAATATCACCCATAACCCCGGTCGGAGGTATAGTGCCTTATCCTATCCATTTTATTTATCAAATTAAGGTAGTTTCATTTATAAAATTTCTTGGTTGATTTACTAAACTAGACAAATTTTACTTAAGCACCTAACCTAAGCTCTGAAACCACCTGTAACGACCCGGATTTTCGGACCTGTAAAAATTGCCGAAAAACCCGTCCATTCTAAAATTATGAAAGAAAACTACCAACTTAATACACAATATTTGATAAATATTCAACACTACTAAATGTATATGATATAATTTCAATTATACAACTTATCATAGTAATTAATTAATTTATTCTACAAGGTGTGCATGCCGAACTCAAACGCAATAAATCTCCACTGCATACTCTGATGAGAGAGACAATAATATCCTTACCTGCGAACTCCATAAACAATGTAAATGCGGAATAAAATAGTAAACAGAAAAATACATCAGTACACGATATATGGCAAACAATAAATAGAAAAATGTTATGTTATTATTGGGGTTGCATCACTACTACTTGTGACTACCTACGTACCCTTATCTAATTGGGTACCCAATTATATAACAGGATCAAACCAACGTAGTTCTCCTACCACATATAGGACTCATGGAGCCTATGATGCAACAAACAATATGCAATGCCCAAAACTACCCACTTAGGCTTAATCCTCAAATTCAAATTTTTAAATCTAATTACTTTCGAAAATTATCTCTTTGGACTTTACTCCTGAAATTTTATTTCAAAACTTTTGAAATATATATACACACACACACACATTATATTCAAATCAAAACTTTGCTTCGGGATTTAAAAACAAATCACCTTTCTAAAACGATATCAATATACAAGCATACAGAACTATATGCTACCTAATCTCGAGAAGTTTCCAGACATACCCAGGCTTCTGGGTCTAGCCTTCCGAATAAATAATAGATTGGTGCATCTCTCTATTCCAAGAGCGGACTACACCATGCTACAGAACATTTGCACCTCCTTTGCCCATGCGTTTCGTAGATTATGGGTTACCCAAATCTTTGGTAACATAAGAAATCACTTTATATCCCGAAGTGGAAAAATCATTTGCATTAATAATTAAAAATACTTCTAATCTATAATAATTTCTATTTCTAAATCCTTTCAAAAATCATCTTAAAACCATCGGGTTTAGTCCTCGAAATTCTTTCTGTTTTATAAAACATTTTTATAAAACCATTCTTTATATAATTAAATCACTTTAAAACATTTATTCTCAAATATCTCTTTTTATTCTTTTAAAGGAAAACATTTCATAACATTTAACTTGAAAACTAATTTTCAAAATAATTCATTAAATTGAAGTGAACCAAATATTACCGCTAAACACCACATAGTCAAATCGTGAAATAAACCACAATGTGTTAGACTATAGTTGTTTTCTACCCATCCCATGCATATGGATAATTAATTGCTCAAAAACCGGTCGAGAAAAGTCAACAACCAAATAATACTCCGTGCTCATAAACTGGCTGAGCCTAATTGAAACAATCAATCAATGAAATAAACACAATAATAAATGATAATCAATACTTCATCTTATCAAATATTTATAACACTTTATTTTATCTTGGGTTAAAATGGTTTGGTATTTATTTTGGAGCATCTGGGCTTTCCCTTCGACATGTTCCATCCCTCGCCCTAGTCTCCTTGGATCTCATAGATGAAACACGTATATTAGTCATTTCCGCATACCCCATTAAGTATTTAACTTCTAATTTTTAAAATACTTAATTAAGCATCCAAATAGTCGAACAAGGAAATAAAACCATTGTTTTAGCAAACAAAGTAAAAAAGCATTCAACAAGGATTTTCAAACAACACTTATAACTTAAAGTTGCTTCAACTTAGCAATGGTTTTAATGAACTTAAAGGAAGAAATAACTCACTTTGGATTCCACTCCGTCAAACTTTAAGGCAAGAAACTTCAGATCTAAACCACACTTCCTACTAATTTTGCTAACTTTGTCACTACGAATTTGACTATAGCTTCGCTAATATTTTTTGAAAATTCTTGAAATCCGGCTATAGCTCCGCTAATATTTTTTGAAAATTCTTGAAATCCGGCTATAGCTCCGCTATCCTAGAAGTTGAGATGAAAAGAGATGTAGATGGCTTTTAGGTAGGCATGGCCTTAGGTGCCCATAAATTTCCACACGGGCAGTCTAGAGTTGGGTTTTTCAGATAATCAGGTTTAGTAGAGTATTTGGAACTAGTTCAGTGTTTGGAGTTCACTCACCGATCGCCCTTGCTTATCTTTGTGAAACGTGATGGTGGTTCGAGCTTGATATTGGAGTTGTTGGACTCATTCTCTTTTTCAGATCATTTGGAGTTATCAGTTCTGTTGTTTCCGCTGTAACATTATTATTTGTCTCTGATATTATTGTATCATATTGATATCATTGTTGTATATCATTCTAGATATTGTATTCATTGGAGTTGTATATGATATCATTCATTTCTTTCTTCCGCTGTGTTGTTATACTTACTATGTTATAAGCTCTAGCGAGCCAGATTCGGTGTTTGAATCTGCGGCATTCGAGTACAAGTGAAGTACGGGTGCCGATTTTCGAAGGCCGAGTCAGGACCGCTACACATGGCCTTGGGTGGATAGATGGAACTTGCTTGCACTTGACTTAAGTGGTATACTTTTTTTCTGATTATTTTTGCCATAATTTTGTTATGCTTTTGGAATTTTTTAGAGTGGCATGAAAGCCATTAAAGCTCTAAGGAAGAAGGAGAAGCTTAGAAAATGAAGAAGAAGAAGAATGGAAAGTGCGTGGAATTTGTGAAAGAAGTGGTAGGTATTTATAGAAAAAAGTTTGAAATAAAATATTATTATGTAAAATGACCAAAATACCCCTTACTTATATTTTAAGCAAGATAATTTTTTCAACGTTAACATCACATTTCAAATCATTACTTTATGCCATTTTTACTTAATTATTAAGTGAAGAATATAATAATTATGTTTGTTTGATTTGATGTTTACTTTTTGACTTTTATAACACTTTTTGTCATTTTATGCTTACTTTTTATTAATTACGTTGTAGAACTTTATAAGCATGATTTAATAAAGTAAACTTGACTAGTGAATTAAATAATACTTATAATATTTGAATATATGTTCATATATAAGAAAATAAAGGTGCAACAATGTTGCGACAACTTTAAATCGACAAAAAGTTGATTTTTGACAAAATGTTTTACGGTCACATTTTGATGTTTTAGTTAAACTATTTATTTATGTAAACCAAATTTAAAAATAAATTTGTATAATGTTATTTAAAATTATAAACACTCATAAATTAATTAAAATAATTTATTTAACTATTGAAACTTACTTTTCTGAAATTAGGATTTTGTCATTTTTGTCGATATAAGCAATTATTCATATTTTTGTATATATTTCTCTTTGCAAATCTTATATAATACTATTTAAATCATAAAATGTTATATATTTTATATTTAAATTCATTCTAAATAGTATATTTTAAAGTGGTCAAATTCTGGGTCGTTACAGTGTTGGAGACGTTGAGACAACGCAAATTGAAGGTGATGTTTTCCAGGTGTCAATTTTGGAAATGAGAAGTGAACTTTCTTGGTCATGTGGTGTCAGAGAATGGATTGGCAGTAGATCCATCGAAGATAGAAACCTTGAACATATGGATCCATCGAAGATAGAAACCTTAAACATAAGGAAGAGACAGAGACGGTCACGGAGATGAGAAATCTCTTTGGTTTAGCTGGCTATTACAATAGATTCATTAAGGATTTCTCGTGTATAGCATCACCCTTGACTAAGTTGAATAGGAATAACTAGAAGTTCATATAGACCGATAGGTGTGAAGGGTCATTTTAAGAGTCAAAGAAGTTATTGATAGATGCACTTATCTTAATCATGACTAAAACGAAATAGGGTTTGTAGTGATACTGATGCCTGTGGAATAGGGTTGGGAACATGCTGATGCAAAACGAGCGAGTGATGGCTTACAAATCGAGGCAATTGAGGTCGCATGAGATTAAGTTTTCGACTTATGACTTAGAGTTAGCAGTTGCGGTGATTAAGCTGAAAATTTGGAGACATTATCTTCTAGGAGAGAAATTCTAGTTGTATACAGACAATAAGTCCATTAAGTACTTATTCTCCCAAAAAAGTTGAATATGAGGCAATAAAGATGACAAGAATTTATTGCGGACATATGACTTTGGTATGTAGTATATGCCAAGAAAAGGGACCAATAGCAGATGCTTTAAGTAGAAAGCATTAGAATGGAATGTTTGCCATAATTGAATAATGGAAGACATTTAAGACATTGGCGTCCTATGGAGTGCATTATAGACAAATGCGGGATCAAGTTGAGATCCGGGGATGGTAGCAAGTTTGGAAGTACATCCAAATCTTGTAGATAGAATTGCTGCAAGGAAAATAAAAGACCCGTTGCTAGCCAAAAGAATTAGGTGAGTTTGAATGGGTATAGATGTTGAGGATCTAAAAAGATTTGATGGGATAGCTTAGGAAGAAAGTAATATTATGTGTTCCTATGTGGAAAATCTTCAAAAGGTGATCTTGGAAGAAATAAATCGATCTAAGTTTAACATTCATCTCGGGGGCACGAAGAAGTATTATGACATAAAGAGAGTATTCTTTTGGGAAGGGATGAAAAGGGATGTTGGTGAATGTGTGAAGAGATGTTTCACTTATCAATAGGTAAAAAAAAGAACATCAAAAGTCAAGCATATTACTTTAACCTTTGAAAGTACCTACTTGGAAGTGAAATTCGGTGTCTATGGATTTTATTAATGGGTTTCCTAGGTGGAGAACAAAAAACAAAAGCATTTGGGTAGTAGTCGATAGACTGACTAAGAGTGCCCACATTCTCTCGGTGAGATCGACAAGAATTGCGACAACCCGCACCTCCCGACACACCAATGCAAAGCATAGAGTGACATTTGGACCCGTTTCGGTGCTAAGAATTACAAGCTATCAGGTTTTTAAACATGACAGACTAAGAATATAGAGGTAAAATCTAAGGCATTCTACACATTCATATCTTACAGTGGAAGGCAGTAAAATATAAGTATTGAAAATAGGCATTTAAGAAAAATGATCTTCAAAATACTTAATTCATATACATAGTTTCCAAAGTATAATATAAGTTTGATGTACATTTAATACAATCAATATCTACAAGAGGAATAATTAAGGATAATGGAACTCCAAAGCTTATCTCCTTTCTCCAAGCTTTATGCCAAATCAACCACTACCGTGTTATATTATAGTGAGGTAAAAAGAAAGAAAGTAGTGGGTTAACCAAAATTCTGATGAATGAGTTACACTACTAATATATGGTACTCACATGCAATTGACTTTCTTAATACTCTATGTCACCTAGAAAGTCCTAAAAGTGTTCGTGAATTATTTATTTCATTTGACTAAGAGATATAGTTTTAACACACCTACACTAACAACTTATGTGGGCTCAAACTTAGGATCGAACAACTATTCGAACCTCAAAACAACTAATGATCAGCTAAAAGCTACTAAAACCGTTCCAACATAAGGGTTACCTATAATTATCAATCATATAACTAAGTTTCGCACACTAAATGACTACACGTATCATATCAACCATGGGACTATATTTCGCACATTACGATTACACATGACTATTCAAATATAGGTTTCCCTGCAATTTCCATCATGGGACTAAGTTTTCCATAACTACGACTACACGTATCCTAGATACACATCAAATAGGAGCCTGCAATGCCGACTCAACAAAGTGTCTCATCATCGTGCATCTGTGTCCACCTCTTAATGGTAAAATAATGCCTCTTATTGCACCATACTAGGATCCATCAATAACACCATGTCATCTCACTATGAATACCAAGGAACTCTTATTAGTGCTGGGCCACACACTCTAGCTGGCATTATTATCAATGTTGCAGGTCCACCGTTGAATCTCCTTTGAGTGAAATTTTTAATAGGATCACCCCAGTCAGATATCGACCCTGGTGGGTAAATAGCATTTACCCGACCTGCAATATCCTAGTGTCTCCATAGGGAATTAACTTTCCTACTATACTATCATATATATATATATATACCATTAACTTATTTAAAACTTGGGCCTTAGGCCGAGATTCATACTACGCTCAGAAACCGCTAACTGGTCGATTGCTGGTACTGGCGTGCTTGATCGCTTGTTGTCGATCGACGCCAATAAGAGCGGTCGACCGATCGTTGCTATTCAGTGTTTCAATTACAAATTATCATTCGCCTTAGTTCGTTAATGATTATGGTTCCTAAATTCTATTAATAAACTTATAACCTAAATTCCAGTTAACCAATTTTTGAATCTATAAATTCGACTTATCAAAATTCCATATTCAATTTGAATTTCAGTAATCAGTTTAACCTAGGGTAGCATCAACATCAGTAGATTATGTCAAAACTTATCAAACTGAAAGGGTATATACAAGTTTATCAATTTTCCAATTTATAGATTAACATCAATGTATATATATCGTTTAAATCTCAAATCTAACTAAATAGGATTCCCAGTTTCAATTTTTAGCAATCTAAATCAACTAGAGTATACAAAAATTAACTGTATATAAATCAACTAATTAGCAATGAACCCACTCACTTCAAATCCAAGCTATTCCCCCGAATTACGCTTGGAATCTCCTTTGTCACGAGCTCTCCGCTTAATTTAACTTAATTTCTCTTCTTCTGTTTTGTGAGGAGAAAAGAATTTGGTAGTGTTTGGACGTACTAGATAAAATTTGCAAATTAGGGATTACAATAGCATGCTATTTATAAGGGTTCAAACTGATATCGACCATTTAAAAGACACAATCTAATCTCAAGTGTTGGAAAAAATATACAATCAAATCTGGGTCGTCGGCCTAACCAAACCCTAACAGCAAATCGCCAATCGGTAGACCGCTTGCCTTTGGACTGTCGACCGCTAGGGGTCGACCAATCAGGGTAATGCTCTCGATCGATGGAGCTTTCTACTTTTAGAATATTTGTTTCCTTAATTGTTTATTTAATTAATTTCACTTTCAAACATTTACTAGCTCCAATTTCAAAAGGTTATATATGAAAACTGTCTAGAAAATTACTACGAACACAATGGTACGAGTTTCGTAAACAGATTCGAAAGTTTGCAAAAATTCCATTTTTCCCTTGTTATATCTAAGTTTAATTCTTTTATTCAAATTTCCTGTGTAAAATTTCAGGGTGTTACATTCTCCTCCCCTTCAAAAGGATTTCGATCCCAAAATCCTAGAGGACTGAAAAATGTAACTCGTACATATAGAAATTAATAATTACAAACATCTACATCCATTAACCACTAGAAATCATTGTCCTTAATTCAAATTCTAATGCAAGTATGTACATATAGGTATGAAATGCATGTGAACCTATACTTGATGCAAAGATTAGGTAGTCCCTTGATCTAGTCGATCTCCTTTAATACACATGCTTATGCCATGTATCCAAAATGTATGCAACGTCTTATGTGAATATACTGGTGATTCTACATGTAAGTGCAACCATTCAATACATATGCAACAACTATACGCATATAACTCAATATATAAAACAAGTGATGTTGTGAGTGCATGCTAACTCGAAAAACATATTTGGCCTAAGCGTGCAAAGATAAAACTGGATAATACATCTATTAGCATCCATCATCCATAACATGTTCTAGTGACTCGTTCGAATCCAATCCTAACATCTAATTGTTCCTATCTATGGGGTATACTAAACTAGAACATAGATGCATAAGTAGTTTAGATTTATTTAACTAAAATAAAAATGCACCAGAAAAGCGTTCTAGATGGATTGCTGGGGTCTTCTCCTTAAGGTCCAATGTACTCTCAGCTGGGTTGTCTCCCTAGTGGACACTAACCAGTTTAATTATTTTATTGCGAAGTCGCCTTGCCCTATGCCGAACAATGTAGTTAGGTGCATGGTGCATAAGTGCCTTACTTATCCACTTCAACTTCTCCTAATTAACTGACGCGGTTCGACCACAGTAGTTGTATCGTATAAACACTTATGCAAGTGTGATACATGAAAAACATTGCAAACTCCCGCCAACCCTCTAGGAAGCTCCTCCCTAGAGGATAACATCCCCACTCTATCAAAAAATCGGAAAAGGTCCTACGATCTTCCGTGCTAAATTTTCGAACTACCTACCTAATAATGTATCTAAGTAGCAAAATGCTCGCAAAAACCATGTCACCACGACAGACGTCAACTCTGTGTGTCTTCTATCAGCATATACTTTCTTAATATCTTGTGCAGTCCTTATATTATATGGATTAAATCCACTGTTTAAGTATTTCTAACTGGATCGTTCTTTCGACCATACTTATCATCTTTACAACCGACATGTTTCTTCAATCCAAATGTACGTGCATATGCAATCCCTCTACAACCCTTGCTGCTAATCCAAATAAAATTATTTTGACATGCACCATACTAAGTAGCTTGAGCATAAGTATGCTCCAATAGAACTGCAGCCTTATGCAATCCTCAATGCACATACACGCTGCCTTAACTCATCTAGTCGTATACCCGATCACTTCATCTTTTAAATATTAAGGTAAGGCAACTCCAAAGTGGATGGTTCCCTCTCTCATAATATATTCTACTTATCCCTTTTCTGTTATTCCTCCATTTCACTTAATGATATCCAAACTTGGTGATTCCTTAACTGTTGAAATCGCATAACTTCTTCTCTGCTTCAATTCAACTTAAGCTATCTCATTTCACTAATGGTTGATTTTCCCCAATTCAAACCTAACAGTGGAAATCCTTAATCTAAGTGAAGTCCTAGATTTAAATGAAATTGTAACATGAAATTATTTAGCATTGACGGTAATCACCTAGTTGATACTTTGTTCACTCGTAACTATTCTATAACACAAACTATGTATCCTAAGTCAATCTTTCATGAATTTACATAAATAATTAACCTTATTTCCATCTGAGGGATGATTTAAAAGAAATCTGTTATCCTTTTCTCCAAATCTTACTAAAAATTTTCAAGTCTTATTTTCTATGAAATTGCCTTCGCATTCTCAATGCATGCAAATAGAAATAATTTTTTCTTAACAAAAACCTAATTCCTTGAATTAACCATTCCTTGCAACATCTCAACTCCAACTCGATCTAAGATATCTTTTATGGTTTAAAATTTTAAAATTTGTCATTCCTTAATGCCATCCCATCAATGGAACCATTTCCCCAGAAGTAACTTTTCATGATTTTTCCAACTATTTTATGGTCGAGACAACTCAATGTGGAACAATGTCTTTCTATTTTAATCCAATAGATTTAGTGTCCAATTCCTACCTAAAACATTACCCAAAAACTTCGTCTATGAGCATATAAAACGGACGATGTCCTAGCCTAGCAAACATACCCTTGTCACCTCATCCCTAATAACATACTCGTGGTTGCGATGACAACTAAAATACCAAGTTACTTTATAAATATCCCCATACTACTATACTATAAGACAATAACCTACTTGCTTGGTTACCTATAATTCACCAAGTCAAAAACAATATACCCGGTACCTATAACTTCCCAAGACAAAAGCACCATGTTTAGCATAACGTTACCTGAAATTTTGGATCAATGCGACCCACCCATAAGTAATCCTTGTCATCTTCCTCTTTCAGTGATGTTCGAACAACTAATACTTTGGGGACTTATAATATATAACCAACTTAATTACCTCCAAGACTTAAGAGCAAAACAATAGCCATCACCTTAGAATCATGGGTTAGATAATTCTTCTCGTGTACTTTCAACTTTTGACTAGTATAACAAACACCTACCCTCCTATATCAAAAAATGCTCCATCTTGTATCATAAACATCTATACACACAACAATTGACTTTGAACTATTAGAGGGTACCAAAATAGGTGTAATAGTCAACAACTTCTTTAGATAACTAAAAGCTTGCTCATTTTCCAAGTTCAATAAAAAACAAAATTCTTCTCATAGTTGCCAACCAAACATGGAAAACTTCTTGTATCCGCAGTATTCTTTAATGCTATAAAACTTCTTGGTTTACTTTTTGTTTACGTTGAAATATGTTTTAGCCAAATCATACTTTCCAAGCTTTTTTTCTTATAGATTGTACAATTTAAACCATACTTGGATTGAAAACACAAAGTGGTGTTCACTCTTCACTATTACAGGAAGTTTGATCTAGTACACTACCCTTCCAATTTAAACGTTGATTGAAAGGTCACTGAATCTCCACACTACTTCCTACCTATACCCACAAATATTTCAATGCTTCTGAACTCCATAATCAATTTAGCTCTTATAGGCTGTGTGATCCTATTTATCTTACTCTAATTTAATTTTTTCCCTTTTTAAGTTTAAGTGATAGTCATGCCTTTAATTTACCTTTTAAATCAAAATACTCGATTTTAACATCATCACTACAAAACTAGTAAGTTAAGTTTTTTTTAAAACAAAAAACTATAAAACCCTATATTCATTTTTAACATATGTTTCCTTTTTACAAAGATCACAACATTTTCTTTAATTTAAATTATCAAAAAATAGTTTAGTTTAACTTAGCAAAATGTACATAAAAACATATCCTTCTAAAATTTTCCTTTATGAATAAGAAATTTTCACAAAAGTATATTTAAAAAATGTTATGCTTCAACTTACTATTATTTTTATTTTAAAATATGACAAACATTTATAAAAGACATTTCCAAGTACTAGTAATTTCTTATTTATAAAAGAGGTTCAAAAAGCTGGGTCTTACATGCTACTCGATTTCTCTTAAAAGGTTTCATTCTTTTTTATTAAACAAATCTCATAAAAATTGTCTGATCATTTTATAGAGAACCATAAAGAAACTTATTTTTCTTTTTGAAATATCAAACATCTACTACTTTTATCTTTTAGAAAATATTTCCATTAGTTTATCACCTAAATCGAAGTAGATCAAACTAACCTAATTTATACTAGCTTGGTTATACTTAACAGTGCTTTAACTGCATAGGGTTTCCATCCTTCTTTCCAAAGATGGTTAACTCAGGTTTAACTTCCAAGACGATGTCCATCTACTATATAAAAACACTTTAGCTATACATTTAAGTAAAAAGGAGTTTTTGCAACTACTACTAATATAAGAATATGTTTTCCACTTTAACTAAGGAGATTTTCTCTAAGTTTGTGAAAATTTTCTTTCATGTTCCCATTTTCCCCTTATCATGTCCCAGTTAACTTACATAGGTCCCATGGTACTAATCTTCTTCATTCACCTCTAAATCATAATTTACTTTCTACTGCTAGTTGGTACAAGAAATCTCTGCTAGCATTTCTTTTTGGAGCAAATCATAATAAATGTAAAGGGTTTTTCAATCTCAACTGTTAATCTTAACATTTACTCTAACCCCCAATTGTTTGATTATACAAAGGAAAAGTCAACAATTACCTCCTGAGTCAAAATGTATAGGTTGTTGTATATTAATGAATATACATATTATAAAATGTACAAGCACGCTCCTTTGGTTAGATTAGGCTCATCTTGTCTCTTCGCTTACAAATACCAGTGGAATAATATAGAGGTGATCGTGCTCGAATCTTAGATGCCTCATCTGAGCCATTCCTATCAAAATTACGCATTCTCTCTATCTGTGATTAGGAATTATTTTCAAATTTCCCATAGATAGCACTAGCAAGAATAAGTGATCGCGCTTTTTCTTGTTATACTTTTGTATATGTAAAACCTTTGAAAAGTTTTTTATCTATACATATATATGCTTTTTGGAAACACATATAATAAACCTTTTTGAATTATTATTTTTCAAAATTTCATGTACATTCTCTCAATATGTACCCAACTCCTAAGAAATCTTAAACCTCGCTCTGATACCAAGTGTGACAACCTGCACCTTTCGACACATGTAGGATAAAATCTAAGGCATTATACGCTTTCAGATCTCATAGTATAAGGCAGTAAAATATAAGTACTGAAAATACTTAATTCGTAAACACAATTTCCAAGTAAAATATAAGTTTTATGTACATTCAATGCAACAAATATCTACAACAGGAACAATGAAGGATAATGGAACTCCAACGCTTAGCTCTTTTCTCCATGCTTTATGCTAAATCAACTACGGTCATGTTATCTTGTGGTGGGGGAAGAAGAAAGGAAAGGAGTGGGTCAGACAAGTTTGGTGAATGAGTTACATTATTAATATATGTTATCACATGTAATCGACTTTAGTAGTACTCTATGCGACCTAGAATGTCCTACTAGTGTCCATGAATTACTTATTTCATTTGCCTAAGGGAACACACCAACATATTATGCAAGCTTAAACTTAGGATCAAACAACTAATCTGACCTCAAAATGACTCAGGATTGACTAATAGCTATTGAAACCGTTCTACATATGGGTGGCCTACAATCCTCAAACATGGGACTAAGTTTTTCGCACTAGGACTACATGTATCATATCAACCATGGGATTATATTTCCCACATTATGACTACACATGACTATTCTAACATAGTTTTTCCTACAATTTCCATCATGGAATTATGTTTCCCACAATTACGACTACACATCCTAGTTATGCATTGAAGGGAAGCCCACATTGCCGACTCGTTGAAGTGTCTCATCATTGCAACATCCGTTTCCACCTCTCAATCGTAACATAATGCTTCTTATTGCACTGCGTTAGGATCCATCAATAACACCGCATCACGTCGTGTGACCTTGAATACCAACGAACTCCTGTTTTTTTTGGGGTGCATACTCCATCAGGCATTGTCGTTAGTGTTGCGCATCCACCGTAGAACCTCAAGTATGTGCAATATAGGATAGAATCGCCCCCGATCGGATATCAACCCTACATGATAAATAGCGTTTACTAGCCCGACAACGTCCTAGTGTTACCACATATGAAACTAGCTTCCCTAATGTACTTTCATATATATATATATATATATATATAATGTACACCATTAATTTATTTACAACTTGGGTCTTAGTCCGAGGTTCATACAGTGCTTAGAAAATGCTAATTGGCCAACCGCTAGAATTGGAGTAGTTGATCGCTTGCTATCGACCGACTCCCATGAGAGCGATCGACCGGTCATCATTATTTGGTGTTTTAATTAAATATTATCATTTGTCTTAGTTCGTTAATGACTATGGTTCCCAAATTCCCTTACGATATACTTCTAACATGAATTCCAATCAGGCAACTTGTGAATCTATAATTTTTACTTATCAAAATTCCATATTCAATTTTGATAACTAGTTTAACCTAGGGTTAGTATCAACATTGACATGTTATATCAGTTCTTATCTATTTCACGAAAGGGGCATATATAGATTTATCAATTTCTTTATTTAAAGGATAGCATCTATTTATATCTTAGGTCAAAATAAATAGGATTCCCATTTTTAATTTTTAACAATCTAAACCACATAGGGTATACAAAAATTAACTATATATAAATCACCTAACTAATAGCTAACCCACTTACCTCAAATCCAATCTATTTCCCCTCGAGTTATGCATGGAATTAAGGTTGTAAATTTTGTATGATTGTCCAACATCCGACTCGGTCTGATGTTATAAGGTGTCCGGTCCGTGTTCGTACGGTTCTCAATTAGGAAACTAATGAGGACAAGAAAAAGTGTACAAAAATATGTCTGTTCAAAAATGTCCGATGTTTTTCTATTATCCGAACATTATCCATTCGTTGTTTGGCTCATATAAACAATGTCCAAGTTTGATGCTTGTTATGTCCATTCTGTTTGATTCTCTTATATAATATAACTAGAACACACCTTCGTCTGGTCCGGTCCGACCCGTTCACACCCCTACCTAGAATCTCCTCCTCTGCTAGCTCTCGCATGATTTAATTTAATTTCTCTTATTCTCCTTTGGATTTTTAATTTGATTTTTGTGTTAAATAAATTTGGTTTAAAGAGAAAAGAATTTTGTAGAGTTTGGAGGCACTGGATAAATTTTGTGAATTAGGTTTACATTAGCATGTTATTTATATGGGTTTAAACTGATATGGACCATTCAAAACATATAATATAATCTTAAGGATCAGAAAAAATATACGATCAAATTTGGACCATTGGCCTAACCAAACTCTAGCCACAAATCGTCGACCGGTCAATCACTTTCCTTGGGGTGGTCGACCGCTAGGAGTCAACCGGTTAGGGTAATGTTGTTGATCGATGGAGCTTTCTAATTTTAGAATATTTGTTTCCTTAATTATTTATTTAATTAATTTTGCTTCCTAACTTTCAAACATTTATATCTTCTGCATACTAGTTTCGATTTAAAAAAATTATATATGAAAATTGTCCATGAAATCGCTACGAACACAATGGTGCAAGTGTCAGCAAGATTTAGGTGTTTGTAAAAATTTCATTTTTTCCCTTGCTATATTTGAATTTTATTCTTTTATTTAAATTTTGGTCTAAATTTTCAAGGTGTTACAAGAAGGACAACTAGTTTAGCAAGATTATGATGGAGTTAGGAGTCTGCCCTAGGGGCAATTATGTAATTTGTTACATATATCTAACTCTATGACCAATCTTACTCAAAATAAAAGGTGTTCTTCTTTATATTATATGCTTTTTATATAGTGATATAAATCATTAAGTAACTAGTTTAAATTATATTGATGGATATATTATGTGATAGTAGTTACAAAGTTATAATCATGTGTATTTTAGTACATTGAAAATAACATTGTTTTATATATTCCCACTCAAGATGTATCGAGAAAGATGTCGATTCATCCGTTAAGACTAGAGTACATAACGCTCTCCAAATGTTAGGCAATATATTTTTCATGGCTGTTGGAAGGCGCCAAAGGGTTACATACTGATAGTTATTGGATAACTATGGAATGCCTCACTCGAGAGTTCCCTATTAGCTAGTATAACTAAGGTCAAACAGACAATCTCGAAGTGACAATGTTATACAGTTTCCTCAACTTGAGAATGCTATTGAACTTCAATGCGGACACCCTACTTTGATTATAGTTAAATTGAGGCATGGAATCCATCGAACGACCATAGTTTGGGTCAGAGTTGAAGCATTTAAGTGAAACACTATTCCATAGAGAATTTGTCTCCTCGATTATATAGGGTTAGCATGAAGGTAAACTGTGGTCAAATCAAAGTCAAAGTATCTGGCCAGAACAATACAATTTATAATACTTATTATTATTGAATCAAAGATTTTGTGTTTGGACTTACAAAGTTGAAAGTGGACGATGTTGGAGTTTTGACCAAAACCAAATTCCATAAGTCCTAACATGATATAGTTTTGACGAAGAGAATTTATGTAAATAATTGTTACTACTTGGTACCACTTATAAAAAGTAAAATTGGATTTTACCAAAAGACATGTAAGCAATAAATTCAATTAAAATGTTAGACTACTAGCCAAGGTGACAAGTGAACGGTAATGTTTGAATTGTTGAATATTGATCACTGACTGAATTTACATTTTTGAGTCACACAACTAAAATGATGAATATTTCAAATGAACTTTTGTGCAAATTTTAAATTCTTTGTAGATTTCTAAATTCATAGTCCCATGTAATATCCTACACTCTAGTTACATTTTAATACTAAAAGATTAATCGATATCATTAACTTCAAAATCCAACTTATTTATATATATGTAAATACACACACACATATATCATATATTATAATGTTTGCAAATGTACGTGCTTTTAAATCTAAATTATTCTGTAATAACCATGTATATGGAAATATTCATGTTTTATTTAATTCAATTTTGTAAAATGGATCTTATGTAATAATGTAATAATATAGTAAACCCTTCTTTAATTAAAACCAAATCCATTGTTGTCAATTTTGGATTTCATTCATACGAAACTACATAATACGTTTTCAGTATATATATGTGTGTGTGTATATATTCACGCATTCATTTTATTAATCGAACTTGGACAACAAAGGCATGCATAAATTTGGTCATAAATGACATTTAATAATTCATTAATCTAATTATCGAGAAAGAAATGAAAGATTTCTTTTTCTATATATAATGTCATATCTTCCCTCAATTAATTACACGAGTTAAAAGAGAGAAACTAAAGGGTTCTTTCTCTATATTATTTTTGCATATTATTATTACACACTTACACATTACTTATATGTTGCACTTACACATTACACATATGAATATATTAAATAAATTCATTATAATACAAGTAAATATAAATTAAATTTTATGTTCCATTTTTATAATTTAAATAACATAAGATTTATTTAAAAAAAATTAGATTGGATCTAAACTCTATTTAGACATTATAGACTTAACAATAGTCCAATATTGGAATTTTTGAAATATACTTATTTCACCCGCTTCCGACTTGCCCAGTTCCTTCAGATTATACATGAAGAATACAGTGAGCCTACATGAGATTCCGAGCAGTATCGTAAGTGACAGAGACTCTTTGTTTACAAGTGAGTCCCGAAGAAGTTTGCAAAGTGCATTGAGGACAGATTTGATTAATAAATAAATAATTAGAATATTAATTACTTAAACACTAATTACTTAACTTAATTGTAAATTTATTAATAATTATCCTTTAATAAATAATAAATAAATAATTATTGAAATCATACTTAAATACAAAATAATTAATTTTGGTACTTAATTAGTGTTTTGAAAAATTTCCAAAACATTTTAAAAATGAAAACACTTTTAAGTTTAGAAAGCGTTCTGAATTGCGTCCATAGAGACTATCATTATGGACGCCATAACTTAGAATTGGTTTCTAAGTTAAACTTTCCAAACATAACATTAAACTTCTTACTCATTTTTAAAACATAAGTAAATGGGTGTTGAAACCAAAAACAAAGTTAGAAACTTTGAAAAATATTTAGCAACTTTAAAACTAGTAAACCGATTTTTGATTTCAAAGGGATCTCAAGCCTCTTTAACATAACCAAATCCTAACATACATAGTACATAATCAACATATCCATGATTTTAACTACACAAACATATCATCATCAAAACATGGCCAAATATCACAATTTTACACTAAAACACTTCACTTTAGACTTTGATTCACAAATTCAAATCTAAAACACAACTAGTACCACACATATACATCCAAACAACATGGATTTACAACCAAACAACTAATATATTATACAATGTACATAGAAAAATATAAATATATAATCTTTCCAAAATATAAAAGAGTTTGCCCACCAAAAGCTAAGATAAATAAACCAACTAGTACTTAGAACTTTAAAAAGGCCTAGATCATTGCAAATCCTTTAGAGAAAGATGATTTTTGGACCTAAACAAAAGGAAGTGGGCTTGACCTAGTGAGGTTTAGGCACGGCCAAGGTGGAGTAGGGGAAGTATAGGCTTGATTTTAAGTGGAGGAGGGTTTATGAGAAGAAAGGAGTGATTTTTAAGTGTTTTTAGGAATTAAAATGAAGAAAAAAGCGTTTTTTAAAACTTTGAAAATATTTTGAAAGCCATTAAAGAGAGTTTGAAGCTTTGGAAAGAAGATAATGTTTTTTATAAAAGTGGAAAATGAAGTAAGGATGAAGAGAGTATTTAAAATTAGTTTTATATAAAGTGAAAGTAAAAATTACTAAATGCCCTTTGTACAAATGCCATCCATTACATTTTTGCCACATCATCACCTTATCAACTTTCCTTGATCCATACACCTAAACCAATGGTCACCTCCCTTTTACCTAACATGCAAAAGCCTTCCTTTATACCATGATGTAGAATGAAAATGATATATCATGATTTTCTTTTATATTTAATTTTTAAACTTGGAAATTTGCCGCATCTTTCTTACATAAGTGTACTTATGTTACTAATCTTTATTTTATTTACTAGTTCATGTTTATGTTATTTAAAATGTGTAAATATATTAAGTCATGTGTTTACAACATTTAAAACAACTTTTTAATGGTGAAAAGTTGAAAATTTTCAAAAAGCACTTTGGTCGCATTTTCTAAATTCTTCTGAAATAAATATTTCTTTAAACACATCTTGAAAATAATTTCACCATTATTATTATTAATTAAAAAGGGATATTTTAATTATTAAAACCATTAATTTGAATATCTAAAATTAAATAAATATTCTTAAATCAAAGTGATAAAATTCCGGGTCGTTACATTCTTCCCCCTTAAGAGAATTTCATCCACAAAATTTCACCATATGGATACCCAATATTATTCATAAGTATGCATGATGTTCATAGGTCATCCATATGAAAACCTGATTCAATCTTCACTTGAATACATAACTTCACTTCCAAGCTAGTATCGCTCAACTGATTCGCTAATGCAAACTCCGATCAGGCTTCTTGACTAGAAACCTCTATTCTCATTACATAGTCATTTACTATGATATAAAACTTTGGTTCCCTATCAAGAACCCTCGTCAACTGCTCATCGTCAAAGACAGAGTGATAAATCCTTATTTCGAACGACGTGAAACACCTAAAGCCATGCACTCGAATCTTAGATCACAACTATATGAAACGAGACATGATCTATGTTCAACTAACGCACTTATGTTATTTTTTCTTACTAATACCAATTCTACTTCTGCTAAAATTATTTATGAAACCATTTCATAAAACTACTAAAATTATTAACTTAGATAATACCCTCCTATATCCTAAGAATATATATATATTCAAAACATCTTTTTAATTCTATTCACTCTTAACTATTCAGATGTGGGAACAAAATAATTTTGGGTCTTTAAAACCAAGTCGACCAATTCAACCTCTTTACCCAGTAGGTTTGGTAAGTAGCTAAGAAGAGTAGGATGCTGGTATCCAAACTCCATCCTAGAGTCTACTTTATCTTAGACACCTCTAAGGTAAAAGAGTTTATTAGCCATCCCAATAACTTTAAATAATATTTAACCTCATAAGTCTCAAAATCACTGTTTAATAAAACCAAGTTTACTAAACAATCTTATTAAATTAATTCAATTTTAAAACTTCATTTATTGGCCATTCTAAATAAAGATACCTTTACATCTTGAAAACTTTAGAGACAAATACCCGGTTTTATTTCAAAACCCTTTTTGAATGAAACTATATATTCTAATATATATATAGCTTGAGTAACCCCAAATGGATACTAGGGAACTGGATACTACCAAACATTATCATACATTCCCTTACTAAGAAGGGTAATACTCAAAAGAAGTGTTTATCATTCGAACACATCTCTTTCCCATTTTAATTTAAAGACCACTCTAACAAGTTAACTTAAAAGTACTTATACTTAAAATTCCCATTCCCAAAAAAATTTATACTTAAACCAAAATACTTTCAAATAATACTATTATTACTTTTCGAAATCTTGAAAAACATTTTTCAAAAACACTGCGATTTAAGTCCTCAAGTTTTCTACTTAAATTCTATTTATTTATAAGTCACATCTTATAAACCAATTTTATAAATTCATTTTCTTATATAAAATCATTTCTAAATATTATAACTATTAATAAACATCTTTTATTAAACCAAATCCTTAGCCCAACAATAACATCGAACGCCTTATAATCAAATTGTAAAACTTAACTTGCAAGGTGTTCACTTCAATGTTTTCCCATTTTCTATTTACCCAACCCACATTTTAAAAAGGGAAGTTACCTATAACACTCAACAATAGTCAATGCTCAAACTGGACAAGCATGACTAAACCAAATTCTAAATGATAATAATAGAATATTATCATTTCCTAACAACAAGCACCTCAAAAATACTATACTATTTTTGAAAATTATTCTTGTACATATAAAAAAAATATTTCAAGGTAAAATTATATCATTTACCAATTTTAAAACTATACTGTATCGGTTGGTCTTGTTCAAGTGCTTAGGAACCCCTATTGATAACGTTGGCCAGACGCATCGACCAGATTTATAAGCTACTTAACATATCAATTAACATAAGATAAAATATTTTTATATCACTATCAAATACGCACTCTTATATAAAACGCTCAAACTCAATTTAATGTGTCACTTACCCTATCTCTAATGAGATTACCCCACAAAAACCAAGTTTCTCGCTTAACCTTCAGCTCTGATATGAGTATTCGTGTGCTGATCATTTAGTCATCCAAAAGACAGATCATTAGGGGTGAAAGAAAGAAAGACAGAACATAATGTCACAAAAATGTGCCGAGTAACATATAACATATAAATCAGATCTTTACAAAAATAATAAAACTATAATATATATACAATATCAGAGTACACTAACATATTATCAGCTTGGACAGTGATAACAACCCATCCTTACAATTGCTGGTATCTACAACAATAAAAAATAGAGGGAAATAAAAGAAAATAAGGAAGTACATCTTAGGCATCTAGCTCATCTCCTAAACTCTAAACCATCCAAAGCTAGTTTGAAAACATACTCGGTCTAACCGGAGCATTATAAGAAAACAACGCTCGGGTCAGTCTAGTAACACTAGTGTGAGAAACTCAAATCATAAGAAATTTTATTTATTTAACTTCTAAAACCTTTTAAAAACAAATGTATCTCGCAAGACCGCACCGCATAATTAAGGGTGGGCATGGTCGGTTGACTGAACCGATCGGTTAGTTAACCGACTTAACAAACCAAAGTATACGGTTCGGTTAAACGAACCGAAAATAAATTTGGATGGTTCATACTGACCAAACCATTCAAATTTAATCATGGTTAACCGTGTATATCGATCAGTTAACCGAATAATTAACCGTATTTAACGGTTCAAAATTAATCGAAACTGATAAAACTGAAAGTAAGCACATAAGGCAGTAACCGAGCAAGACAACAACTTTACAGTACAAAATAACGAACTAACTTACATAAACACATAATAAATTGTGGAAATTAGCCACAAGGGTCTCTTTAGCAAGTGAAATTAGTTTTTAGGACACACAACTGAAATAATTACTTTCAAGAACAAAACGTAAAATAATTAGTTTTTAAGCCTAAAAACCTATGAAATTATGTCCTTGAAAGTAATTGGACTACCGACTTTGTCCTTGAAAGTAATTATTCTACTGACTTTGGCCTTGAAAGTAATTTCTTTGAATGTGTGTCCTAGAAACTAATTGGACTGCAAAGTTTGTCCTTCTGGTGAAATGCCCCTAATAAATTTGAGTTAACTTGGCACGCATGCATACATTACATACTAACTAGCAAGCAGCCAATCAACTTATCATATTACAATGCATACATTTATTACATTACACATTCAATAAGTATTAACCAGCATAATTTACAGACAAGTTTAGCAATTGCATCATATTAACCAACAAGAAACTCAGCAATTCATAGTACATACATTACCAAAGACCAAATTTATCAAAGTACAAAGTTGTCAAACCATGACCAACAACTTGGCAATTCAGCAAGCAAGAAAACCAGCAACTCAGCAAGCTTAAACCAGCAACTCAACAAGTAAGAAAACCAGTAAGAAAACTCCAAGCTCCAAGCTGATGATGAAAATGATTATTGAAACTCAGCAAGCAAGAAAACTTTACTATATAGTATACATGTTAATGTTAAATATCTGACTCAACAAGCAAGAAAACTAAAATACTAGATGTAACACACACCCACTCTTAATTACCAACTCGATAAATCAATATACATTCAGTCAGAAGCAAACTATCCCATTTTATACGTTTTTAACATGAAATTGGCTAAAGCATTGTTATATAATTTTTAAAAGGTTATAATGAATGTATGTGAAGCCGTTGAAACTTCATGTTTTTTTATTGCAATTATACCCCGATCTATAGTTAAAATTCAGGGTACCTGAAAATGATGAAAAACTATGTCATAAGTCTATACCACTACCACACAAACATTCTTTTTTCCTAAAAAAAGAAGTAAACAAGTTTTAACATGATGTAAAACCATCATATGTCAAACTATAAGTACATAGTACTTTGCATGGTTAAAATGGAAAGAAGGCGAAGAGGACCAATTAACAGTACTAGGAGGTATGCATATAACGTGGAGATTTTTATTACATGTGTATATACAGTTATTAGTGCATTAGAAAAGGCATATGTATAGTTGATATAATGAGTAGCGTTAGCAATCATCCATTGTTAACTACCCTATACACAAACAAATATGCACGTACTTGTACCAGATGGCTTGTCCAAACACACAATCTTGAATGCATGGATATGGATATAGTTAATAGTACAACAAAATATACTCTCCAAATCGAAGAATAAACATGAAAACAGTTAATTATTGACTCGGCGTATATGGTATTACTTTAATACTTTCATTGTCTTGCCATCTAAAAACATCATAGCCAATCTATGCTAGCATGTACTGCTGATGTAAAATAATAAAATTGATTTAAACTGGGAACTACTTAGATGAAGTTAAGTCTCTAATACATGAATTGGTGCATTGCTAATTTACATTTTCATAAAATATACCCTAGATCTTATATATTCAGTTTATACCATTGAACATTCACATTAATTTATTTATCAACTATCTGTATTACCTTGAACTTGCTGAATTACAGTGAACAAAATATTTTCACTTTAAAGTTTGCAGTGTTGAATTATAGTTTATACTTTATAGTGATAAAGACGTGACACACACGCAAATAATAATAATAATAATAAAGGACGAGAAAAAGAACATTTTTAGTATAAATAAATTAGAGTGTGTAAATGCTTATTTATTGGGTTTGGGATCCATCATCCATCCACTGGTCAAAATTATAAAATTTTCAAGCATGTAGGTTAACTGAGTGGGTACCAATCCTCAGTTATCAGAAAGGCATAAATGTCAAAATTTTATACATTTTCTGCATTTAGATATTTCATGCGTCCAATCTACACCCATGTAATTTACAAGAATTGATTCAAGGTAATTAGACTCACATACTTTCTCTTCGTTCTTGAAGCTATTGTTTTCCACAATAGCTGGAGGTTGGCACTAATGTGATGCGTCACAACTAATCAGGTTTAGGGATTCCAATTAGCAGATGAAGATGAGCACCTGAGCAGATCTAGGGTTTTCGATTAGACAATGAAGATGAACACTGAACGTAGCATCTATTTTCACAACGGTCTTATTTTCCATGGCTTCCTGATTTTCTCTCTTGGCTGCGACTCTCCTCTTCTTTCTCCCCGCTTTAATTATTCTGACCTAGATCGTGCGTGCTCTCTCATTTTGAGTGCGTTCGTTCATCTCTCTCGCTGTGGTACCTAGGGTTTGCATGGATTTGGGGTTTTTTACTTTCGTGGCGATTTCGTGGGTGTTTGTCCCTCCTTTGCTGATGTAGCTGTTGCTATGTTGGAGGTTGTGGCCCCGCCGTTATCAGTTTGCTTTTCTGGCGCTGAATCTGTTGAGATCTGTGTTTTTTCCCATGCTTCGGCGGCGGCGCTGTCGCGATTCCGGTTTCTTGTTGTGGGTGGGTGATTCATGGAATTATTTCCCTGCTTCTCGTATTCTGTCCGTGGCCCGTCCACCCTAGCTTCGTTGTCCTCTGCTGCTGAAGAGTGTTTGATTCCTTCCACCTCCCCTCGCTTATCGGAGGCCTTCGGCGGTCGGGAATTCATCACCCGATTTGCACCGAGCCTTCATTTCGGGGCAGAGGTGGGAGACGTGGATATGAACCTTTGTGGGTTGTGCTTTGGCTCGCTGGAGCCTGGTCTTGGTTCCGAGTTGAGTGCATCTTCCTCGTCTGTAGAGCGAGGTTGTTTCACTCCTAGTCTTACTGTACTCGGGGCAAAGGACTCGGCGTGTTGGCAAGAGGTAGACTATGCTTTTGGTTCGTTTGGCTGTTCTGGTTTTGCTGGAGGCAGTGGGGAATTGGATTTGACCACCAGTCCTCCGCCTTCAGCTAGGAGTTTGGTTGTTGGTATCTCTCCTGGTGAGATGACGCCAGGTTGCTCGATTGTCCCCTCGGTCGTAGCACCTGTGGCGTTTCCGTTGCCAGATATTGGCTCTTCTACGCAGTGGGCCTTGTTCCTTGTTTGGCAGGATGGTGGCTCTTCGGGAAGGCAGGTTTGCTTCGCTTCTTTTTCTGATTTCTATTTCGTTGTACTTGATGGTTATTTGCTTTATGTTGGGTTGTTGGTCATTGAGGCCAATTTTTTTAGACTGAGCTATGTTTCACGCCTTTGTGTGCTCTCTGTCAGCTCTCTTGAATTGGTTTTATCGCCTTTTGTTGGTACCCTTTCTGGTACCTTATGCTGTCCCCTGGCTGTTTTGCAGCTCTCCCACTGCACTATCGGTTGTGCTCGGTCTGTTATTCGAGCTTGGTTCGACCATATGGAATCCGATTTTTGGACTCCTTTTCTTGGCCAAATCGGTTTCCCTTCTGTGTCGTCCTTGGCTTTTTCTGTTCTTGTTGGTTCATCTCGGGCGGCATCCTGTTGGGTCTGCCAATGGACAGCTCAGGCCTGGTGCGGTCGGCGGGGGCGTTCTCCTACATCTGGACGTATAGCGATCGCCTATGACCGTTATACGGTCAGTTTGGGTTCTTGCCAGCCACTTTCGGTCTGCGCGGGCGACCGAGGCACCTGGGCTGAGCCGAGACTCCTACACTATACGCGGGGCTGTCTGATTAGTGACAGTCCGGCAGTGGTAGGAGTCCAACAGCAATTTGGGAAGCAAACAGTTTGCTCTCCAACATTTTACAGTAGTCCGTATGTTATTGCTTCTCTCGTCCTCTCGTCTCTCTCCTCCTCTGCTTTGTCAAACTCGGCGGCTGTTGCAGCTGTTGTCTCCTGCAACCGATCGTCGATCGTCACCGCTGTTAGTGACGTGCTTTCTTTTGACTGGATCGGCTGGCATTCTGGATTGCGAGTGGATCGCATCCCGTCGTGCTTTCGGTCTTCTTCTATTCTTCCGGGCCGGGTAGACCTCTCGACCCCGCGATGCTCTTCGGAGTGTTCCCTTTCTTCGTCTTCGTGCCCTATTTCCATCTCTATTCCTATGATGAGCAAGGCTGAGATTGCGCTCCTTAATGAGCGGCTGGATTGTTTGGCTAGGAACTCCTCTCCTTCATTCTCTTCGGTCTGCTCTTCTTCGTCTCCTTCGTACGGGTCTGGGGGAGTGGGGATGGTTGAGCCGACCGACCCTCCACCTCGATCGTCTCGTCGTAGGTCGCGGAGAGCCATTTCTACTCCTCGCACCATTCGCACACGCTCTATAGCGGCGTCCGAGCAGATCGACCGATCGGCTCGATTTTCTCTGTATCTGGTCTGAGACTGAGGTGTTTTTCGACCCAGTCGCCTCGCTCTTGGCCGCTTTTCTGCTCATGGCGAATTTTCTCTTCTGGAACATTCATGGTGTTGGCAACGATGCGTCGTTGGCTAGGCTAAAACGCATTGTTAAGAAACATTCTATTGGGTTGGTTGCGCTCCTGGAGCCCATGATTGAGCCGGCTAACCTTCCCCGAATCATTTTATCCCTAGGATTCGGTGGTGGCTCGGCGAATGTCTCGGGCAAGATTTGGATCTTATGGTCCAAATCGTATGTGATTCTTCCCGCTTTCGATTCCTCTCAGCTTCTTTCTGTGGTGTGTTCGTCCCCCTATTTTGCTTCATCTTTTATCTTTTCGGCAGTCTACGCCAAATGTGATCGGTTGGGTAGGTTGGCTCTGTGGTCTGAAATCCTAGCTCTCGATTCCTTTGGTTTCTCTACTTCTGTGATTGGCGGTGACTTCAATATCGTCGCTTGCCAAGAGGAGAAAAGGGGTGGGGAGGCGATCAACCGAGGGGCGATGGCAGATTTCAACTCGTTCATCGTCTCCTCTAGCCTTTCGGAAATCCCCTTTGTGGGATCTGCTTTCACCTGGTCCAACAACCAAGAAGGCCCGAATCGTGTTCTTTCTAGACTGGATCGGGTTTTCGGTTCGGAGGATTGGTTTCGGCTTCCTTTCTCCTTCGCTATCGCTCACCTCCATCGGTCTTTCTCGGACCATGCTCCTATGATTGTTCGGTGCTCCCCACTATCGCTCTCGGGACCCTCTTCTTTTAGGTTCCAGAGCATGTGGAGGTCCCACCACTCTTTCCTTCAAGTGGTCTCTAACTCTTGGAGCTCTCCTGTTTCCGCCTCTCCCTGTTCGGCTTTTGGGCGCAAGCTGACGCGTCTCAAGGCGTGCCTTAAGGTGTGGAACGTTGAAGTTTTCAAGAACATTTCGACCGTGTTCGTTTTAGCCGAAGAGGCGCTTATCATTGCTGAATCTTTGTTTGACGAACATCCGTCCGCTGCCAACAAGGAGGCGTGGGCCCTTGCCCAAGGTTCTTTCTCCTCGGAAATTCGTGTCGAGAATGACTACCTCCGTCAAAAGGCGAGGGTCAAGTGGGCTATCCACGGTGATGCGAACTCCAAATTCTTCCACTCTTCTATTCGCAAGAAGAATAGTCTTCTATCGATCCGTGAGATTATGCGTCCTGATCTCACGATGGCCTCTGCTCCTGAGGAAGTCAAAGATATCATTCTTTCCCACTTCCAATCCTTTCTGGGATCCCCGTCAGTCTCAGTTACTGACCCAGCCCTTTTAGCTTTCATCCCTCCGTTGGTTCTCCCATCGGAGAGCGCCGAGCTCACGGACATCCCGTCCCCTGAGGAGATTCGTGCTTGTGCTTTTGCTTTGAGCAAGGACAGTGCCAGTGGTCCTGACGGATTTAATGGTGCGTTTTATAGATCTACTTGGTCTATTATCCAGGCTGATTTTTGTCTTGCTGTTCAATCCTTCTTCTCGGGAGGGAATCTTCCCTCTGGTTGGACCTCCACCAATCTGATTCTCATTCCGAAGTGCGACAACCCTAGGTCGTGTTCGGATTTTCGTCCGATTAGCCTTTGCAACTTTTCTAACAAGGTTATTTCAAAAATTCTGGCCACCCGTCTGGCGCCTTTCCTTGAACGTATCATCTCCTCTTCTCAAGCAGGGTTTGTCAAAGGACGTCTTATCTCTGATAACGTCCTCCTCGCCCAGGAACTGATATCTCAAATTGATCGGAAAGTTAGGGGTTCAAATGTCGTTTTTAAACTAGACATGGCTAAGGCCTACGATCGCATGTCCTGGTTTTTCGTCATCAAGATCCTTCGGACTTTCGGGTTTCCGGAGTCATTGATTGACATGGTGTGGAGGCTTATCTCCAACGCTTGGTTCTCTGTCCTCATTAACGGCTCTGCCCATGGGTACTTCAAAGCCGGGAGGGGTTTGCGTCAAGGTGATCCACTCTCGCCTTCTTTGTTTGTGATTGCGGCCGAGGCTTTTATTCGCGGTCTTCAATCCTTAACCATTTACGGTCAAATCCAACGTTTCGGTATCCCGAGGGGTTGCCCCCTAATTTCTTCTCTCTCCTTCGCTGATGACATTGTCATTTTCTCAAATGGCAGTCGTTCCTCAGTGAGGCGGCTCCTTCGCTTTATCCATCAATACAAGAGATCTTCTGGTCAACTCGTTAACCCCTCCAAATGTTGCTTCGTTCATTCGAAGGATTTGTCTCCTTCTAGCGCTTCTTGGATCGAGACTACCTCTGGTTTCAAGGAATCTTCCCTTCCGCTTCCTTACCTTGGTATTGTCCTTTATCGGGGCAGGAAGCTAAATGCTATTTTCGATCCCTTGACGGACTAAGTGAGGGGAAAGATTTTACGCTAGAACGCGTCTCTTCTTTCTCAGGTCGGCAGGCTTGTTCTTATCAAATCGGTTTTGGATTCGATGGGAACTCATATATTCGCGGCTATGACCCCTACTGTCTCTTTCTTCCGGACTTACCGGTCCTTGGCATCTTCTTTCTTCTGGGGAAACAAGGTTAACGGCCGCCGCCATCACTGGGTGTCGTGGGACGTGGTTTGTCGCCCCAAAACAGAAGGTGGTTTAGGGCTGCGAAACTCATCTGACCTTTGCAAGGCCTTTGCGTGTAAGTTGTGGCACCGGTTTGGGGTTAACAACTCCCTATGGGCTTCCTTCCTCCGAGCTAAATATCATAGACTGGTGGGCGCTAATTTCTCTGGCTCTCCGTCTTATGCTAGTGAGACCTGGAAGCATATGCAGTCGGTTAAGGCTCTTTCTGACTCTCACGGCGGCTTGACGGGCTGGGATGGGGACTCTTTCTCCATTCTGAAAGCCTGGTCTTCTATCAGAATTCCGTCCCCTATCCGTTTTGAATTCTCATTCATTTGGGATGCTCGTATTCCTCCCAAGGTTTCTATGCTGATGTGGCGACTCCTTCACGATGGTTTGCCACTCGACGAAAATATCCAACAGATCAGTATCCCTTTGGTCTCTCGTTGTCATTGCTGCGGCAACGGGGAAAGGGAATCTTCGAACCATTTGTTTTTCGGCGGTTTCACTGCCAATGCTTGCTGGAATTACTTCGGTAATTTGGTTGGTGTTCGGAGTAATGCTAGATTCCCTTCTGATACTCTCTTTTCCTGGTGGGCTGGGAACTCGGGAAAATCTCTACGTGCTATCGTGTTCAGATTAATCCCGTGTCTTATCTGCTGGCACGTCTGGTGCGCACGGAATAAGGCCATTTTCGACACCATTCCTATGGATCCGCTGTCCATTATACATCGTGTGAGGAATGATGTGTTCCTGGCCTTTCGGGGAAGACCGTTCAAGGGCACCATGAGCCAGCGGTCCCGGCGGTTAGTGGGACTCCTATCGATCTCCTGCGCTCAATCGGCCGCCAGACTAGGAGTTGGTTGAGCTTTCTTTGTAAGGTGGTGCCTTTCACACTCCACCTTATCCCCCTTCCCCCCCTTTTTTGCTTTAATGTGTTTGCTAGTTTTCTGCACAGGTAGTTGCGGTCTTTTCTTGGCTTGGTTTTCTCTTGTGCTTGATCGGTGGGTCCGGTTCCTCCTAGGGATGTTAGCCCGGGTTGTTCTTTTCTGCTGTTGGACCGCTGTGGTTCCACTCCTTGTGCTCTGTTGCTGGTCTTAGTTGGTATACCTTTGTCTTGTTTCCACATTTCTGTGCTCTGCCCGTGGTTCCGTCGCCAGCTGCGTCGCCGTCTCCTTGTGGTCCGTTCTGAGTGCTCTTTCCGGAAGGTCTCAGGCTCCTTTCTACAGAAGATTGTTCTCTCTGGTTTCCCTGATTTGGTTGCTCTTATTTTTGTTTTTCTGTGGTTTCTGAGCGGAGGTCTGGTCTTTACTGTTGGTAAAGACGGGTGGGTGGTTGCTGGTGGTTTCTTCTTCTATTTTATATCTCTATGTACAGGGGGTAGAGCTGTCTTTTTGTCGTTGTCTTTCTGGTTTTTGCTTTTTTGTTTCAATTTTCGGTCATTGGGTGGCATTTGTGTCTTATATGCTAGCCCTTTGTTTCTGTGAGCCACCGGAGAATGGTATTTATTCTTCTCTTTTTATAGATTCTTGGTTTATGTTAAAAAAAAAAAAAAGAACACTGAACGTAGGTCTAGGGTTTCTCGCTTTCTCATGTATTTTTGTTTTGATTTTATCTGAATAGTCTCTTTTTTTTTCTTTTTTTTTGAAGAAAGGTAGAAGGGCCCGGCCCAAATTTACAACAAACTCGGGTTAACACAACTAAACCCGAAAACACAAACACCCAGATACACACAAACCCTACCTAGGGTTGCCGACACAATTCAAACCACAGCTTCGAAGCAAAAACAAAAACTAAAAATGGCGACGAGAAATTCTCGATCGCGAGAGATTAAATCTCTTTTGTTTTCCCCTTGCCGCTGCTTTCACCCCTCTCCCAATAAGAAAGCCCTTGATTGAGCTTGTTTCTCATGCTGCTATCAGCTTTGCTAGATTTTGTATAGTTGTTTACGCCAGCAATTTGATTTCTTGTGCTAAGATTTGCAGATCTGGTGTCATCGCGACCCAGATCTGTAGATCTGTAGCTATTATAATCATCTCTAAGATGCCTGTTGATGTGGAGCTCTTTGTCTCTTTGAGTAGACTGCTTATGAAAGTTTAAGTCATTTTGATGAGCCTTCGGATTGAGGAGATAATGTTCTATATACTTGCAACCAGCGTCTTTGCTCCACAGATCCGCAAGGAAGTCAAAATTGGTTTGGTCTTTAACTTTTTTCTTTGATTTCTGAAGAATGATTCTACTATCATTATCAATAATCAGCCATCTTTGTTCTTTGGACATTTTAAGCTTGTTATGAGTACGATTATTTCTCTCTTTCCAAATATGATAAACTGCTAGTCGAGAGAACTAAAGGCATGAAGTAGACCATAATCAGGGCACGAGATCGGTCTAGATGGGCTAATAATTGGGCTGGGTTGTGCTGTGCTGTAAAAAATATTAACTATTTGGTCGTTTAATGGTTAACCGACCGATTAAATTTTGGTAACCGTTAACAGAACCGAAAATGTTCGGTTATGGTCGGTTGATTAACTGATGATGTCGGTTAACCGTACTTATCAGTTAAGTCGGTTCGATCGATGTCGATTAAATCGGTTAAGTCGGTTAAATCGGTTAAATGCCCAACCCTACCGCACATAAAAACTGACGGCTTTTTACCTTATGATAACTAAAACATTTTTTTATAGAAAATCCAGTGATATTATAATAATGTCTAGGATACAAATACATATTAACCATAGCCGCAATTGTTATATATATTAAATTCTAGAATAATAGGTATACAATCAAGTCTGAAGGCTTGTATTGGAAAATGGATTCCGACTATGAAAGGTTAAGGGTCTACCCACTGAATCTGTACACCTCTAGATAAAAATGTATGGGTGGCTACAACACGTTGCACTTTTGCTACTTAGGACCGACCCTACCCCTTACTGGATAGCACCGAGTATGATCACCCCTTGGTTGATTAACAACCATAATAGGCCTCAAAGCATACATAAATATCAATACTAGATATGGGATGATCATACCTTAATGGAAGCGATCCACATAGGCCTGCCAGATATCCCCGCTTTAGATATTTTCTCCATTGATGAGGCTTGAGGCTACGATTACCTTTCTATATATCAAGTGTAACAACCCTGGAATTTTGGTCATTTAACTTTGAATATTTAATTATTTTTAATTATTATAATATTGGTTTAAAAGCTTTAAAAACTTGAATAAAATTATAGAGGTTGTTTAAAATCTTTGAATTGTGAATAAATATTTGAATAGTGATTTAAATATTAGAATTGTGGAGTTATTATTTGAACAATGATTTAAATATCTTGATTTTTAATTGAATATTTATTTAATGGATTTAATGGACTTATTTAGCTCCTTTTAAATTATTAAATGCCATAAGTGAATTCGTTTGTTAATTTATTAATAGTAAAAAATGGCTCGAATAAATAATCAGTAATTCTGCTATTAATATAACGACTCAATTTTTAGTTTTGTATTTTTAATTTAATTTATTTGATTTTTCTATAAACTTTAATTCGGAAAATATCTATATTATGGTTTGACGATTTATCGATAAACTATGGTGTTTTTGTGATTTTTCAAAATGCGATAACTTGTCTGTATTATTATTGTTTTAGGGTCGTGTTGTTCTGAGCGGGACCATATTTTATTTTATCGTTCGTAGTTCGTACGTGATTGGAAATCTGAATGGTGAAATGCCAAAAATTTCAAAATTTAATTCCGCTAAACAGGGTCCAGTAGATTTACTTAACGGAACAGTGATCTATTTCCGCTATTCAACCGTATTCAATTCAACTCAATAGTATCATTTGCTATTAAATGGCACAAACAAAGAATAATCGAAATCCAAAAGAAATATCAGTCAACGTAGATCATTAACTCAGTCAATAATTTATAATCAATATTAATCCGTTTATAAATTCAGAGATTAATTGGTTTTCAATTAACTGAGTCGAATTATATTTTTAAATCCGGACTATTTGTCAATTGACGAAATTAAATAAATTATTCTAAATAAATTTAACTCTAATAGTTCATTAAATAATAAATTTATTAATTTTACATATAATTAATTACTACGAAATTACTTATTCGTTAACACAGACCATTTTAAAAACTTTAAAATTTACGTTGTAGAAAATTTGATAGTATTTAGTTTCAGATGATAGTGCTCTACAATAGGTTCCCGACACCACAAACTGCACGTCGATTTGGTTTTAAATAGAGGAGAATATTGTTTAAAAGTTATAGATTTTATATACAAAATTTTATTTATTTCCTTTTAAAACAAAACCTAAGCCCAAACAAAAATCATAGCCCAACCTCTCCCATTTTCTTTCTTCTTCTACCTCCAGTCTCCTTATTCTTCTCTACCATGTGCACAAAACTGTGCACGTTGTGCACGTACGCAACGCCTCCGGCCCTTGTAACTTGCTACCGACCATCATCGCCGATCGCCCACTGCCCCAGCACCTCGACTGTCTCCCCCGAAATGCGATCCAAAGCTTTAATTGAAATTCGAACTTCCCACCAAACGTGATCCAAAGCTTTGATCGAAATTCGAACTTCCCACCAAATGTTGTAACCACCACCATACACACAAACGTCTCACCTCGCCAACCTCGACCACCATCCATCACCCAATTCCACTCAACGACTTGCCATCACCTCCGCTATATTTCCCCCTATATGCGCACGCTCCTCCCTCTCTCTTCTCTTCGCCATTACTCTCAAACCCGAGGCCACACTTATATACCCAAAAACCCTAGTTCGAACTCGTCCAACTCGTACACGCATCTGAAAATCACCGCGTCATTTTTCGTGGAAACACCATCATCCAACCCTCCTTCACTCCAAGCGCCGTGCCGTGAAATCGATCCTATCGCCTTAATTTGACTTTTTCCCCAATTATGGTCATCTCTACATCTCTAGCTCCACTCGGTGCAAAAAAATCCCAAACCCATCTTAAAAATTATATTTTTCCCTAACGATTACAACCATATTATTTATCGATTAAATTATGAGGTTTGAATTTTTGTCCATACTGACCTACCCACTGTATATTGGAATTTCCTTTCTCCATACTTGATGAAATCGATGAAACAAATTTTAAAATGTTCCTAACTCAAAAACAAATAACTTTCCTTTTGGAATCAAAGTTTAAAATTGTTTAGATAATGAGATATTGATTTTTTAAAGTTAGAGGCTATAACTATTTTATCTAAAGAAGCATATACAGAGAAAGAAAGAAAGAAGAAGTACAGGGTTTCTTGAGTTACAGTGTGAACTAACATGTTGAGCAACACAATCATACACATATTACATAACAAACATAGGAACACTTTACGTAGATAACCTATTCATCCATATCTACAGTCCTCTGTGTGTGTGTGTATATATATATATATATATATATATATAATACCCTGCTAAACTGTAGAGTTGTTTTACTCATTGTATTTTGAAAATAGATGAACTACTGCTTTGCCTTCAAGCTTTGAACAACTTGATCTATTTTGTTTTAATGGCATTTCTTTGTTCTCTTTTTTTCTTGTATAAGTGAACAAGCATAGCCACCTATTTATAAGAAAATGTAAGTGTGTAGTGTAAGCAATATGGTGGCCGAAATATACAGGTACAGGCTTCCATATTTATCTTTTATTTTTATTTTTATTTATTATTATTTTTTTCTTCTTTTTATTTTTGTGCTGATTTGATCTTTGTTTGACTTGATTTTATAGGTGATGTGCATGAATTGATTTTTTATGCTTGATTTGATTTATTATGTGATTTGATTTTATGTTTTGCCATCATGATGTTTCTATGTATATATATATACATTCATATATATATATATATATAGATTTACATGTACACTAGTATGACCATATATGTATTTACATATTTTCATATTTGCATATACACTACTATATAAACATATATACATATATATATATATATGTATATATATATACTTATATATATTTTTTCCATAAGTTCTAAAGTTACCATCATAAATTTTATACATACATATATATATATATACATACCCTCTTTTTTGTACTCTATTTTTATAACATACACACACATATATATAAATATACACTTATATATATTTTTAAACATCACAAAGCTTTGCATACATATATTCATATAGATATTTTATCATAATTTGAAATAGTGAAGTTTACATACATATATAAGAAATTCAAATCAATTTTCTATTTTATAAATAAAATCTGGAAATTTAAAATATTATCTTGGTTTTGAAACGATATATTATTACTAATTGATATTTAACAGGGATTTATTTTGATTAAAATACCGTATTATTGAATATTAAAAATTAATATTCAAAACTCAAGACGACAAAAATTCCGGGTCGTTACACATTAATATGGTTATTTAATATGATATTTGTATATGTTAGTAGTGACACTATACATTATGATTGATGATTTACAATAGTGGGGAACTAGTATAATTATTGTACCATGTGTACTTGTTTTAATGACGGTGGTCTTTATCCTTCCTTTTTTGAATTTGGGGATGAAATTCTTATAAGGAGAGGAGATTGTAACACCCCATATTTTGGAGTACCATAATATAGAAAATTAATTAATTAAATAATTAATCAAATAACCTATGAGATAAAGAAAAAGAGATATTAATTAAAAGAGAATTCATTTAAGATGAAGAGTTGAGGGAATTAACAAGAATATGCTAAAATGGGGTTTTAGCCCAATGTCCAAATTACTAACCCCTATCCCTCCCACCTTTAATCCATTCTCCACTTACTCAAAGAACGAAGAAAAAAGAAATACTTGGGCTAGACATGCCTTCAAGGAGAAAGAAGAAGAAAAATTAAAAAGAGAAAAGAGTATTCATCCATAAGAGAAATTAAAGCTTTTAATCATTCTCTAATTAAACAAAGGTAAGCAATTCATTCTCTAAAAAGCTTCCAACCCATATGAGTTAGGGTTGTATACAAATTTGATGTCTTAATGATGAGGAACAAATGTATGAACGTTAAATAACATTTTTTGATGTTTGAGCATTTAAAATGATGTTTTTGAAGTGTTAAGAGAAAAACGCGAATCAAACCTTTCCAAACCACTTGAAATTTTCTTATGACGTATTGGAGAGTAATGTGGAGATTGATTTTTGGTTTCGTATTTTTCGGAATTAGCTTGGACTTTATATGAATTTCTAAGTTGAGAGAAGGCCAAATTTCAGAAATAATTATTTGAAATATTAAAATAATTATTTTGGCTTGAAATTATTATATGAGTTAAATATGATAATTTAGACTTTCGATGAATTTAGGGATTTTTCCCATATAACTTTGAATTTATATGAATTATTTAGCAAATTTAATTGGTAATTACTAATGGAAAATTGGTAAATTAATTAATAAAGCAATTAACAATTTCCTAAAAGAGGACTGCAAAAGCTTCGGAAAATCAATGATAATTTGATATATATCTAAGTTAGGTGAAAGGTGATTCCTTTTAATGGAAATAAGAACGTTTTAAAGATAATTACTAATACGCCACTTTACTTGCAATATCTATATGCATCAACTTGTGAAAGCTATGCTAAGCTAAATATGCAACAGCTTTATTAAACTCAATATGCAATAGCTTTATTAAACTCAATATGCGATAACAACAACCAGCTCAACTTGCGACGCTAAGTACATCAACTTGCGATAGCCTGTATGTGTTAATCAATGATAGCTGATCAAAGATCAACACGCGAAAGCTCTAAGTGAACTCAACCTATGATAGCTCATAGGAACACCAACTTGCGATAGAATTGGAAGGCATCAATTTGTGATATCTCTAGGAGCATCAATATAAGATAACTAGGGGGTGTCAACTTGCAATAGCTTTAGAATGCATTAACTTATGATAACTAAATATACTCAACATGTGATAGCATGTAAGTGTTAATATGCATTACTATGGAATATTAATTGGGGTAGCTAATAATGCGACAAAATTTTAAGTAATAAACAAACACATGGGGGCCATCTTCCCTAGTGATGGTTAAAAATTTCATAAAGACGAAATGGCAATTGGAAATAATAAGTTATAAAGAAATAACTTATTTAAAGAATGAAATCGAGATTGAGCTTAATTAAGCTATGTGATGATAAGTTGAATCATTAGAAATAATGAAAATGTAATCACGAGGTCTTAGTGGTACTAATATGTCTAAACACACATTATATTTGGTGATATTTACGATAGGCCTTAGCGCCAAATGTTTGTCTATTTATGGCAATATACAAGATTGACCGAGTAAGGCTTTCATAGCATCCAATTTTCTATCACATCGATAACGAGAACGATGGTAAAAGGCTTTTGTAGCATCTAAATGTCTATTCATGACATTATTTTTAATGGTTGGTGGTGTAAGGCCTGGTGGCAACCGTTTGTCTAAACACGACATTATATTTTATGGAGGGAGGTATATGGCCTTAGTGGTGTCCTAATTATCTGTTTGTGATAAAATTGAGAGGAAGTAAGATGAAACACCTAGGTGAAAACCTTAAGTGTCAAGAACCATTATTGAATTGGTAAGAGTAAGGCCTGAGTGGTAAATTAAAGTGAATTGACTATAGAAACTAGTTGCGATTATGTGAAGAAAATCTCACACTTAAGATGAATTGATGATTGGCGTTTGACCACAACATGATGTTATTACATAATATAATATATTTGATGGTGATTGGAATAGTGAGGGGAAAACTAATTCTGTACTTCAACTGTGCGGTCTTACTATATGTTTGTTTACCTAGGGTAAGGTATTACTCATACCAGGCTTTATGTCTGACCAATGTTTTTATTATTTCCCATAAATTCATGGGTACTCATTTTAGTAAGCTAAGTTTCTGGCATAGACAGGTACCTTTTTGGAAAGACGAATAAATACTTCAATGACGAAGCATGAGGCCTGATTTTGCAAATAAAAGTAATTTATTCCATTATGTAAAACTAGAGTTTCTAACTAGTTAAGTGTCAATGTAAGCCTCTTTATTTTTGGGTATGGCACCTTATTTATATTTTATTATATTTACCCTTACATCAGAGCGAGATGGAATAATGATAATGCAATGAATTTTGCAAAACCAATTTGAAGTAATGAAAATTTATTTAGTTCTCTATTTACTTAATGTTGTGTAAAAAAAATAAACTTACTTTATCACTTGAAAATTATTCTGGTGATGACTGCAACATCATCGATGTTTATGTGTGGGTCTTAAAGTGGAGGAAGTTACAATCACTTACAACCACGCTCAATTTGAGACCAGCCTCTTTCAAGACTTCTGCGCAAGAATTTTTTTTGAAGTGCTTCTCTTTCGTTGCCTATCCTCATGCCAATGGACAAGTTGAGGTGTTCAACAAAACTACCAGGTCAACACTCAAGATATGCCTCGTAAAAGCTAAAGGGAACTAGGTCAAAGAACAATAGCTCGTTCTTTAGTCCTACCGCACATCCAACCAAAATTCAACTGGCCATACTCCTTTTCCGCTTTCCTATAGGTATGAAGCCATGTTCTGTATAGAATTAGATGTCCCCTCATGTAACGACCCGACTTTCTATGCCCAGAAAGTCGCATCATTATGAAGAAAGAAATGGGTAGAAAATAGAAAAGAAGAGAAGAAAGAAAGAAACAACAACAACGATCTCACAGCGGAACGAATAAATTATATTAATAACATAAACTATTACATAGTATACAACAATTTACAGAGTTACACAGCATATACATCACTTACTAGACAGTTATAAACATCTGTCTAGACATTACAACTCAAATACAAGACAAGACACTATCACAGATATCAACACAGCGGAATACTATATCTACGAACGCCGAAGCCTCCTGCTCCATTGCTCCTCCAGAATATTCGTCAAAGCTAAACCTGAATCCCTTGGCTACTCGTAAAAATTTGAGTACCCAAGAGTTTATAAAACAGAAATAAACACTTGGGTCAGACATGGGTCTGGTGTGAGTAACAGGTTAAACTTGCTTAACTTCAAAACCTTTAGAAAGAAAAGGTATCACGTAAGACTCCCCACAAATAAACATGGGTAAGTTTTTACCTTACGCTAACCAAAACATTTGATAGGAAATCCAGTTATATTATAATAGGGTCTAGGGTTTTCAAGTAAAATATAGAAATAGCTGAAATGCTTACATCTCACATTCCAACATAGTTGGGCACAACTAATACGTACGGCACTTATTGGAGTTTGGATTCCATACAATGGCAAGGCTACTGGGGTACCGCCCGTCACAGTACGTGGCCTAGATCACCGTACCGAGGAGTACGCCCGCTCCCCTGCAACACAAAGCCAGAACCATCCCTTACTGGATAATCCCGAACAAGACAATCCCATAGTTGGCGCGACCAACCACACACTAAGCCGAAAAAAAAGGGACCTCTAGACAGGGATCTATCTTGCTCTCAGTGGGTGCTACCCACGAAACCTTGCTGCACCTCCCCTGTTTTAGCCATTCCCGGTTGATGAGGCTTGAGGTTACGATTACCTTTAATCAGAACATATCACTTAGAATGCTCATCGTCCGCCTGACGATGTGCTGAAAGCATTCAATCCATACAAGTTCGTTCCGGGTTCGAACGAAACCGAAGGCATTATCTCGTTACACTCGTTTTGGAATCACCCTCAGAGTTAACGACAATAACCCTTGCACTCTGAATCTTCATCTTCACTTGAGATTCATGACCTATCGTTAATTTGGATCGATGTGGTATTCGGGTCTCCAGACCTGGAATACCGGTATACGGAAACCCGATCCCGGTCTCATCGAAATCCAAAACGTATCTTTTAAGGGCCAAGTTGTTTTAAGGTTAAAACAATTCAATTCTTATCTATATACACAAAGATAGATAATTCAATAGATAATCTACATTATCATCCCAAACAGATAATTCACATTATCATTATAATTCAACCAAACATCCATATCATATATCAATCATATCTCATCAGAGATATCAAACAATGAAATACATTCAATCTCATTCATCCATCCTTAAGCAATGATTTATATCATCTAATTAATTTAAAGTGAATTAAATTAATTACTTCATTCTATAAATCCTGCTTACTTAATTATTAATTAAACCAATTAATTAATCATTACTCTAAATATCCATCTTAATTAATCATTCCTGATTAATTATACTCTAATTACTTTAAGTAATTAATCCCTAATTAATTTCACAAATTAATTATCTTAAACCATTTCAGTAATTAATCTTAAATTACTTCATTAATTAATTAACTATAATTAATTAAATTAATCAACTATAATTAATTACATTAATCCTTAATTAATTACATTAATTAATCACTTCATTTATTAATTATTACTTAATTAATCAATCTTAATTACATCATTAATTATATTAATTAATGATCCTTAATTACAAATTGATTATTAATTACGAAAATTAAATTAATTACATTAAGTAATTAACCTTTAATTAAAACACATTTATTAATCACCTTGATTAATCTTCAATTAGTAATTAACTACCCTTAATTACTTTCATTAACTAAATTAATTATTCCTTAATTAATTTCTTAATTAATCCCTTGATTAATTCACAAGTAATTAAACTCAAATTACTTCCATTAATAAAATCATTATTCACTTAATTACTTCCAGTAATTATTTATTATTAACTTCCCTAAATAATCACACCTTAACAATTACATTAAGTAATTATTATTAAACCATCTCTTGATTATCCTAAATTAATTAAACTTAATTAATTAACTTAACTAAATCAAATTAACTCAATTAATTACAAATGAGTAATTAATTCCTTAATTACTTTTATTAAGTAATTACATTTAAACCATTTTCACAAATGATTATCTTTAAATCAATTAATCTAATTAATTATCAAAATTAATCACATTAATTATTTATTTAAATAATCTCAAGTTAATGACCTTCATTAACTATTAACAACCCTTTAATTACTTTTCTTAAGTAATTAACTTAGATTAATTATTATTAATTTCAAATTAATAAATCTTAATAACCAATTTAATTAATCTTTAATTATTTAATTAATTAAGTGTTAACCATAACTTAATTAATCTTTAATTATTTTATTAATTAATTCTTAATCATTAATTAATACTCTAATTATAATCCTTAATTATAAATTAATTATTCCTAATTAATTAATCTTAAACCTTTTTTTAATTAATTTAAGTCCTTAATTATAAATTAATTAATCCAAATCATTAATTAATTGAATTAATTAATTATCCATTTTTATTTACCTTATTATCTTAATTTATTACAAATCATTAAGTCTTTGTAAAAACATTTCCTTATTAATGATAATTATCATTCAAAACATATTTGAAAACATTTAACTTTCAAATTTACTTTTAAATTCCATTTTAAATATGAGATTTAAAATGATTAAAAATTTAACTTTAACAAAGCTTAAAATCCATTTACATCTCTTATCATCATACGGTGAAGAAATACTAATCTTATAGAAGAACTTAAGAATTTAAATCAATTTACTTTTAAATTCTACTCATTTAATATCCACATTTACAATTAAAGTTATTTAAACAATTTAATTTAAAAACTTTCTTTTATTTCAAATCTGAGATATAGATTTAACATTTGATTCCAGATTAACTCAGATTTAAACTTACTTACAATTTAAAAACTTCATTCTTAAATTCAACTATCTAAACATTTTAAGGTTGCTAAAATATTTTAAATATTTTAAAAACTTATTTTATTTTGAACTGAGATTCAAATTTAAACTTGAATCAGATTTAAACTTAGATTTAAGACTTGTTTAAATTTCACTTAACCATTTAACATTCAGTTTTAAATTTTTAAAACAGATCAGTTTTAAAATCTGGAACCCAGAATTTACCCGAGACCCTACAAAATTGCTTCGAGTCGAAACTCTACCTACTTCGAGTCTTTTACGCAAGAAACTCGAGAAGCTCGAGACCTCTTCATTCCCAATCTACTGACACCAGACAAAATTGTGCACATGCACCATCGATTGCCAGAACTCCGGCTTCCACTTCCATCGTCGACAGGTCCCCTTCGACCAACTCCAGCCATCTGATCACCCAGAAACACCACTACAACTCGAAAACGAAATCGAGACTTAAAGCCAAAACTGGAACCACTTCGAAAACCTGACATCACTTTGATCTCACACCTCCGGTCATCAGAGACTTGGAAACTTCGTCCAACCCTTCTTCAACATCCAAACTACGACCTCCTTAAATATCAGAGAACTCGATCACTCATAGGTACGATGTCGATCAAATTGCCAGAGCACACCCAAAACTAGGTTTACAGACATAAAATAATCACTGTCGCCATCACAATGCCATGATCACTATTCTGGTATTTTTGTCAAACTATACGACCATTCTACTACCCCCAGAAAAAGTTACGACCTCTCCAATCAACTAGATTCCCAGAGGTAACTGAAAATACCACTTTCGATCAACCCCGAACTGCTCCCTCAATTCAGCGTTTAAATTTGTGATTTTATTTTTAAAAATCAAGAATTTAGTTAATGATTCAGTCTACATGCCTGAATTAGTGAATCTAAAAGTTTGAATTTTTGCAAATCTTATGCTTTCCTATTCTACTCTGTTTTCCAGAGCAGAAATCCAATTTAATTCATTTAAATAAAGTTTAACCCTTAAGTTAAGATTAAACAATTAATTATAGTTTGAATTATAAGTCCTAACAAACAGTAGATCAAGAGTTATTAATTTTTGAATTAAAATTTTGAGCCTGGAAAGTAAAACAGCTAAACATCCAAATACATAGCAGATGCACACATCCAAATATTCATATCCATACATGCATACAAAATATCACCATATACACACAATTCATACTTAAACAACATGCAGGCAATATTACATCATAGATACCAGAATTTATAGCATGCAAACAGATATACTTAAGTTTTTAAAAATGTAAGTTACTCACCTTTTAAAATGAAGAACAGAGCCCTCTTTGAAACTGCTTTAAACTTTAAAACTGAAGTGCTTTAGAAACTTTTAAAACTCGATTTAAAAACTTGAATGCTGGCTTTAGTTTGAAAGGATTTCAGTTGCATGCAGAGATGCCTTGTTTGACATGCCTCCAGATTTGAAAAGAATTTGCAGTCTTTTTGAAAACTTTTAACTTGAATACATTCTAGAAAACTTGCATTGCTAGCTGTTTAGATTTGCATGCAGGTTATTAGTTTGTTGAGACATTTTCTTTAGATTCCAGTTGCTTGCTTTCAGATTTTTGAAGAAAACAGGCTTTGATTCCAGGTTGAAAAGAAATGAATTCCAGGCAGGCTTTGTTTTCAGATTGAGGAGAGGTTACAGGTTGATGGTTTATAGATTGAAGAATGCATTACAGGTTATTGTTTTGAGGATTTTTGGTTTGAGGAATGTTAAATTTTATTTTCTGGTTTTGCCTTTAAAAGTGGAAAACGAATTTCAGTTTAGAAATGGAGATTAGAAAGAAAGGAAGAGAGTGGAAACATGTTTTTATGAGTATAAATGATTTAATAAAAAGAAAAATTAGAACAAAATGACACTTGTCTTTCTTATATCTTAATTTCTTAACACATGTAATATTAAAGCCTTAGAAATTTACACATGTCTCTTTAATTAGTTTGTATTTATTTTAAATGTGAATAAACCTCTTTTTCTTTAATTAAATAAATACTTATTACTTATTTATATATATAGATAAAGTATTTTAAAGAAAATAAAACCAATTATGTATATAAATAAAAGCTTATCCATATATTTATACAAATCCAAAACTATTTAAATATTACCTCTCAAATTCTAAATTCAAATTCAAATTAAATTTTAAAAATCTAATTTAAAGTTAATTTAAAACAACACATTCAATTTAAAAATAACAATTCTATTTTATTAAATTTTTAAAGTATAAAATTCACTAATTAAATATTCATTTAATTAGATTATTAAACCAATTCAAATTTGTTATCAAAAATTATCAAATCAATTTAATTATTTAAACAGATTATTAAATTGATATTGCCCATAAATTCCGGGATATTACACCTCACCTCGACGTCTAACCTATACGGGCGAGCAAAACTGTAACGACCCGGCTTCCTATGCCCAGAAAGTCGTATCGCTAATAAGAAAGAAAGGGGTAGAAAATAGAAAAGAAGAGAAGAAAGAAAGAAACAACAACAACGATCTCACAGCGGAACGAATAAATTATATTAATAACATAAACTATTACATAGTATACAACACTTATCAGAGTTTACACAACTATACAACACATACTAGAAAGTTATAAACATCTGTCTAGATATTACAACTCAAATACAATACAAGACTCTAACACAGATATCAACACAGCGGAATACTATATCTACGAACGCCGAAGCCTCCTGCTCCATTGCTCCTCCACAATTCGTCAAAGCTAAACCTGAATCCCTTGGCTACTCGTAAAAATTTGAGTACCCAAGAGTTTATAAAACAGAAATAAACACTTGGGTCAGACATGGGTCTGGTGTGAGTAACAGGTTAAACTTGCTTAACTTCAAAACCTTTAGAAAGAAAAAGTATCACGTAAGACTCCCCACAAATAAACATGGGTAAGTTTTTACCTTACGCTAACCAAAACATTTGATAGGAAATCCAGTTATATTATAATAGGGTCTAGGGTTTTCAAATAAATATGAAATAGCTGAAATTGTTACATTATTAAATTCCAGCATACTAGCCACAAAGTGGGTTATACAATCAAAACCGTAAGGGCACGTAGGAAGAATGGGTTTCCATACAATGGCAGGGCTACTGGGGTACCGCCCGTCACAGTACGTGGCCTAGATCACCGTACCGAGGAGTACGCCCGCTCCCCTGCAACACAAAGCCGGAACCATCCCTTACTGGATAATTCCGAACAAGATAACCCCGTAGTTGGCGCGACCAACCACACACTAAGCCGAATAAAAAGAAAAGGGACCTCTAGACAGGGATCTATCTTGCTCTCAGTGGGTGCTACCCACGAAGCCTTGCTGCACCTCCCCTGTTTTAGCCATTCCCGGTTGATGAGGCTTGAGGTTACGATTACCTTTAATCAGAACATATCACTTAGAATGCTCATCGTCCACCTGACGATGTTCTGAAAGCATTCAATCCATACAAGTTCGTTCCGGGTTCGAACGAAACCGAAGGCATTATTTCGTTACACTCGTTTTGGAATCACCCTCAGAGTTAACGACAATAACCCTTGCACTCTGAAACTTCATCTTCACTTGAGATTCACGACCTATCGTTAATTTGGAGCGATGTGGTATTCGGGTCTCCAAACCTGGAATCCCGGTATACGGAAACCCGATCCCGGTCTCATCGAAATCCAAAACGTATCTTTTAAGGGCCAAGTTGTTTTAAGGTTAAAACAATTCAATTCTTATCTATATACACAAAGATAGATAATTCAATAGATAATCTACATTATCATCCCAAACAGATAATTCACATTATCATTATAATTCAACCAAACATCCATATCATATATCAATCATATCTCATCAGAGATATCAAACAATGAAATACATTCAATCTCATTCATCCATCCTTAAGCAATGATTTATATCATCTAATTAATTTAAAGTGAATTAAACTAATTACTTCATTCTATAAATCCTGCTTACTTAATTATTAATTAAACCAATTAATTAATCATTACTCTAAGTATCCATCTTAATTAATCATTCCTGATTAATAATCCTTTAATTACTTTAAGTAATTAATTCTTAATTAATTTCACAAATTAATTAACTTAAACCATTACAGTAATTAATCTTTAATTACATCATTAATTAATTAACTATATTTAATTACATTAATCCTTAATTAATTACAATTAATTAATTACTTTAATCACTTATTTTTTTTTTAACTAATCTTAATTAATCAATCCTTAATTACATCATTAATTTTATTAATTAATGATCCTTAATTACCCTTAATTAATTATCTTATTTAAATTAATTACATTTAATAATTAATTAGTCACATTTATTAATCACCTTTGATTAATCTCATTTAGTAATTAACTTCCCTTAATTACTCCACTTCATAATTAATTACTTCTTAATTAATTATCCTTTAATTAATCCCTTGATTAATTATTCAAAAGTAATTAACTCAAATTACTTTTATTATTAAATCATCTTCAGTTAATTACATCCAGTAATTACCTTTAATTACTTTCCTAAGTAATTACACTTCACTAATTACAATTAAGTAATTATACTTATCAAATCACTAAATGATAATCTTAAATTAATTTAATTAATTAATTTAAACTTATCAAATTTATTTAATTAATTACCTTAAGTAATTAATTTCTTTAATTACTTCCATTAAGTAATTATACTTAACCAATTCATAAATGATTTTCACTAATTAATTAATCTAATTGATTATCAAAATTAATCACACTAATTATTTATATAATAATCCCTATTTAACTTTTAATAATTCTTTAATTACTTTCTTTAAGTAATTAATCTTTAATCAACTATTATAAATTACAAATTAATAAATTCTTAATTACTAATTAATAAATCTCTAACTACTTAATTAATTGCTTAATTAATCTTTAAATCACTTGATTAATTAATTCTTAATCATTTATTAATAATCTATACTTATCTAAATAAATGATCCTTAATTTCAAATTAATTAACCCTTAATTAATTTACTTATAATCTTAATTATTTAATTAATTAACACCAAATCATTAATTAATTAAATTATTAAATTACCCTTTAATTACCTTATTAATTTAATGAATCCTAAATCATTAAACCTTAATTACTTTCTAAATTAAAGTATTAACCCTTATAACTACTTTAATTATTAACAATGGCTTTGAAATATTTTACCTTTAAATCTTTCTTTTATTTCATTTCAAATTAAAGATTTAAAATAAATTATAAATTTAACTTTAACCAAATTTAAATCAAATTTACAAACCCTTTTAAAATCCAAATGTTAAAGAACATTTACTATTTACAAAGAACTAGTTATTAACAAAATTGTTTTACATAAAGCTTGATTTTGTTTTAAAAAGTAAAAACTGTTTTTATCCAAATCTTAGACCCGAACCAAAACATCAAATTCCCGAGCAAAATCTGAAAACCCCCGAGACCAACTTCGAGTTTCTCCCGTCCCTATTCCTTCGAGTCACACTCGAACTCTACTCGAGATCAACCCCGAGTTCAAGCTTCTTCCCCAAACTACAAATCTTCCAGATATACGAAACGTACACCGTGCACGTGCACAGTAAGTTCATCAACTCCGACACCTCGCTAAGGCCACTCTCAAGTCATCGATCAACTCAACGTCGCACACGACCACCCAGACTCATCAGTTCACCCATAAATCGAAATTTCGATAATCGATTGAAAACTGGAACCAAGCACGATCCTCAAATCCCCTACCGCCGTCGATCACGTCGACTGGAACCCATGGCTCTCCCTCCAGAGCTACTTCGCGTCACCACGTCGCTATCACGACCCTCGCGATCGAGTTCGAAGCTCCATTTTTGCTGAGATCACCTCGACTTCAATTCAACCAAAAACGACACTCGAAACCCTACTTGGCCGTCAACCCGCCTCCATGGTCATCTAAAAATCATCAGACCATTTTTCCCACGACCATCGTTCCACAAGCTTCCTTCGACAACAATCTAGACGATATCCACCACTCCGATCGCCAGAGATTTGTGATAAACCCAAAATCATTCAACTCTGATTATCTCAGTAATTACTTAACTAAAAATTATGATTTCTTTCTTAAAATTCATGTCTGGGGTTAAGGATTTAGTTCATGTTCTGGAGTTGATGATTTAAAGTGTTTGAATTTTCACCTACATCAATCTAACTCTGCAGTTTTTATTCCCAGTGCCATTTCCAATTTCATTTTAACTTACATAAAATTTAAACTCTAATCTATGATAAAACAAACAATTATTGTTTATAATTTAAATCATAATAATGACTAGGTCAAGAGGTACAAAATTTAAATCAAAACTGAGCTTGAAACTGGAAACAGAGGTATCACTGGTAACATACATGCACACCAATATATATACATACATGCACAGAGATATACTTAAAAATATACTCACAGACAACTTATTTCAGAGATAAGCATGCAACCATATTTCATCCTTAAATTTTAAAAATATTGTTACTCACCTTTTTAAAAGTGAACAGAGCATATCTTTTGAAACTGCTTTTGAACTTTTTAAGATCTGAATGCCTTTGCTATTAAAACTTTAATTGCTTGCTGGAAAACTTGCATGCATGCTTTGAAACTTGTTTGTGATGTGTGTTGCTTAGATCAGTTGTACTTGCTTCCAGATTTGAAGAAGAAATTGCAGGTTTTTGAATTGATTCCTGATTAAAGAAAATGTATGCACCCTTTTGATTTTGGAAATGCTTTGCATGTTTTGTTGTTCTCAGGTTTGGAAAAATGCAGATGCTCAGGTTAATGATTTTGAAAAATGCAGGCTAGTGGTTTGAGGAAGATGTTTTGCATATTTCTTTGATCTTTGAAAACGTACAGGATTGAAACATGCAGGCTTGATTTTGGTTTTAAAAAGAATGATTACAAATTTTGATTTGAACATGATTCTGGTTTTGAGGAGTTTGGTTACTGATTTGTGAATGTTGTTACCAGATTTCATTTTTGAGAAGCTTGAGTTTTTCTTTGCTTTTGAAAATGAAGATTAGAAAAGAAATGAGGAGGAAGAAAACATGTTTTTATAAGTATAAATGATTTATTTTAAAAATAAAAGAAAAATTAAAAACAAAAATGACACTTGTCTAATCTATTTACATTTGTCATGAGCATAAATTAACACTTTTGTATTAGGCTCAATATATTTACACTTGTCCTATAAGTAATTTTACTTATTTTTATTTATTTTAAAAGTAAATAAAAGTCTTTTTCTTTAGTTATCAAATACTTATCTATATATAAATTTCTTTTAAAGAAACAAAACTAATTATATTTATAAATAAAAGTTTATACATATAATTTAAAATCCAAAACAATTTAAAATATCTATCTTTGAATTTCAAAACTTTAAATTCAAATTCAAATCAAAGTCAAAAGTCTAATTTTAAAATCAAGTTATATATATATATAACTACACAAATTCAATTTGAAATAACTATCCTATTTTTATTAAAATCTATTTGTAAAAAAATAATACATTATTAATATTGTTTGAAAATAACACATTTATCAATTTTATATTTATTAAAAGAATATTATTAAATTAATTCAAATTTATTAACAAAAATTATCAAATCAATTTAGTTATTTAAACAGATTATTAAATTGATATTACCCAAAAATTCCGGGATATCACATTCCTCCCCCCTTAAAAGAATTTCGTCCCCGAAATTTAAAATAAAGGTAATTTAATAATCTATTTAAATCACAAGCATATATTATCATCCATATGCTAACAACCATAGCAACCAATTTATCCAATCAAACAATTCTAAATATCCAGACAAAATTCTGGATAGAATTTCCTAGAGTTTCCCAAGTATAAATACCAGGATACTCGCTCTATAAAATCCAAACAATCAATACTACTAAGCTATAGAGCTCCTACTCATCTAAATCTATAGAACTAAACAGGATATCGGACTACAGACGAGTCTGACTCAACAACCAAATCCTCCTGAACGGCTGGTTCCAAAATCAAAGATAGATCATACACGTACTCCCTCAGAGATACGTAAAATACATTGAATCCCAGTTATCCAAACTGACCATTCAACCCAGAAGATCAAAGCACATATCCAAATCAGAACACAGAAGAGATCCAATATTCCTCGGAACTGACTTCCCAGACTTACCCAATCTTATAGCTCCCTTTAACCAGAGAAAAACTTCACAACAACGAAGTCTCCAACTTCGAATTTCAAATTCCTTCGTCTCTTATCCACAAAATCTTCAGACGATCTCGGCTTCCTACAAATCCTTCCTGATCAGCTCAACCTTCGCTGATGCTCTTCGAAACAAACAAGACCAAAAATAACTCAACAAAATGATTCCCTTCAAGATCAACTCATAATCCAAAACACAACTCTACTACCAAACATCAGTAGATTTCAAACTAACTTCTCCTATCTTGAAAAGACAAATAGGAGCACTTGCCAAACTGCTTCCGCTGCACCATTCTGATCTGGAGTAAAATGAAAATGCTGATGAAGAACACAAGCACAGACTAGACAACATATCCCAGAAAATCTCAGATACCCAAAAGAATACTCAAACTATCGCAAGTCACTTTTGAGATCAACCCAGCCTAAATGCAAAGAAAACTGTTCTCTCTTTACAAACCAGAACAGCTCATACTTAACTATCCAATTCATCGAAGAAATGGATTCACTATACTGCTTCTGAACTCTACCTTCAGAAAAACTGCTCAGCCAGAAAACTTCCTGCCAACGCACAGAACACTCCAAGCTGCAACGCTGCCACCGATGCCAAAGATTCCCAAATCAAAGCTCTTCGAGAAACTCGAAACCCAAACCAAACAGAAACACCATGCTGAACTCAGCTATAACACCGAAACAGACACACTTCCTCAAACTCGTTCCAAAGAAAACATCTTCGGGAACATCCATAGTCACTGTATCTCATCACACAGCTACTATTACCTGAGATACCATCACTCGCTTCTGTTCTCCGACAGATCCAACTCTACCCATCCAAACTTCAAAGATGAACTCCGAACCTTAACAGGTTTTCTTCAGAGATCGATGAAATCCTCATAATTTCAAAGTTCACTCGAGACGGTATTAGGTCTACAGTCTCGACAGATACACTTCCAACCTCAACACTCAGACTCCTAATCCTAGATGATAAATTATTATCATCTCAACCAATCATTACAAATACCATATACATTTAAAATGATACTTTTTATATAGAAATTATTTCTGGGTAAAATTATTTCATTTACCTCTTTAAAACAATATTGTGTCCGTTGGCCTGGTTCAAGTGTTTAGAGATCCCTATCAATAACGTTAGCTACTCGTATTGACCAGAATCCATATACCACTCAACCGATCAATTAACACAATATAAAACTATTTTATATAATTAACAAATACGCGCTCTCGTATATATATATATACACTCAAACAGGTTGCTACAGATCCTATCTCTAATGAACAACCCTTCCGAACCTAGGTATTCACTCAACCTAGTGCTCTGATATTCACTTAACCAAAAGCTTAGGCATTCGCTCAACCTATGCTCTGATACCAACTGTAACGGGACGAGCCAGTGGCGACTGGTAGGCTTTGCAACCATCCCAGACCCACCGTGGCATACAATGATACCTCGAATTTGCTTTTACGGCCAGCCTCTCGACTCGCAACCAACCCTCACAAGGCCTTTACCTCTCAGGGACATGTAGGGGTAAGAGTCTCCCGTTCGCCACCAAACCGCGAAGCGAGAACCCCCTATCATGCTGTACTGTAGCAAATCCGATCCCGGTCTCATCGAAATCCAAAACGTATCTTTTAAGGGCCAAGTTGTTTTAAGGTTAAAACAATTCAATTCTTATCTATATACACAAAGATAGATAATTCAATAGATAATCTACATTATCATCCCAAACAGATAATTCACATTATCATTATAATTCAACCAAACATCCATATCATATATCAATCATATCTCATCAGAGATATCAAACAATGAAATACATTCAATCTCATTCATCCATCCTTAAGCAATGATTTATATCATCTAATTAATTTAAAGTGAATTAAACTAATTACTTCATTCTATAAATCCTGCTTACTTAATTATTAATTAAACCAATTAATTAATCATTACTCTAAGTATCCATCTTAATTAATCATTCCTGACTAATAATCCTTTAATTACTTTAAGTAATTAATTCTTAATTAATTTCACAAATTAATTAACTTAAACCATTACAGTAATTAATCTTTAATTACATCATTAATTAATTAACTATATTTAATTACATTAATCCTTAATTAATTACAATTAATTAATTACTTTAATCACTTATTATTTTTTTAACTAATCTTAATTAATCAATCCTTAATTACATCATTAATTTTATTAATTAATGATCCTTAATTACCCTTAATTAATTATCTTATTTAAATTAATTACATTTAATAATTAATTAGTCACATTTATTAATCACCTTTGATTAATCTCATTTAGTAATTAACTTCCCTTAATTACTCCACTTCATAATTAATTACTTCTTAATTAATTATCCTTTAATTAATCCCTTGATTAATTATTCAAAAGTAATTAACTCAAATTACTTTTATTATTAAATCATCTTCAGTTAATTACATCTAGTAATTACCTTTAATTACTTTCCTAAGTAATTACACTTCACTAATTACAATTAAGTAATTATACTTATCAAATCACTAAATGATAATCTTAAATTAATTTAATTAATTAATTTAAACTTATCTAATTTATTTAATTAATTACCTTAAGTAATTAATTTCTTTAATTACTTCCATTAAGTAATTATACTTAACCAATTCATAAATGATTTTCACTAATTAATTAATCTAATTGATTATCAAAATTAATCACACTAATTATTTATCTAATAATCCCTATTTAACTTTTAATAATTCTTTAATTACTTTCTTTAAGTAATTAATCTTTAATCAACTATTATAAATTAATAAATTCTTAATTACTAATTAATAAATCTCTAACTACTTAATTAATTGCTTAATTAATCTTTAAATCACTTGATTAATTAATTCTTAATCATTTATTAATAATCTATACTTATCTAAATAAATGATCCTTAATTTCAAATTAATTAACCCTTAATTAATTTACTTATAATCTTAATTATTTAATTAATTAACACCAAATCATTAATTAATTAAATTATTAAATTACCCTTTAATTACCTTATTAATTTAATGAATCCTAAATCATTAAACCTTAATTACTTTCTAAATTAAAGTATTAACCCTTATAACTACTTTAATTATTAACAATGGCTTTGAAATATTTTACCTTTAAATCTTTCTTTTATTTCATTTCAAATTAAAGATTTAAAATAAATTATAAATTTAACTTTAACCAAATTTAAATCAAATTTACAAACCCTTTTAAAATCCAAATGTTAAAGAACATTTACTATTTACAAAGAACTAGTTATTAACAAAATTGTTTTACATAAAACTTGATTTTGTTTTAAAAGTAAAAACTGTTTTTATCCAAATCTTAGACCCGAACCAAAACATCAAATTCCCGAGCAAAATCTGAAAACCCCCGAGACCAACTTCGAGTTTCTCCCATCCCTATTCCTTCGAGTCACACTCGAACTCTACTCGAGATCAACCCCGAGTTCAAGCTTCTTCCCCAAACTACAAATCTTCCAGATATACGAAACGTACACCGTGCACGTGCACAGTAAGTTCATCAACTCCGACACCTCGCCAAGGCCACTCTCAAGTCATCGATCAACTCAACGTCGCACACGACCACCCAGACTCATCAGTTCACCCATAAATCGAAATTTCGATAATCGATTGAAAACTGGAACCAAGCACGATCCTCAAATCCCCTGCCGCCGTCGATCACGTCGAGTGGAACCCATGGCTCTCCCTCCAGAGCTACTTCGCGTCACCACGTCGCTATCACGACCCTCGCGATCGAGTTCGAAGCTCCATTTTTGCTGAGATCACCTCGACTTCAATTCAACCAAAAACGACACTCGAAACCCTACTTGGCCGTCAACCCGCCTCCATGGTCATCTAAAAATCATCAGACCATTTTTCCCACGACCATCGTTCCACAAGCTTCCTTCGACAACAATCTAGACGATATCCACCACTCCGATCGCCAGAGATTTGTGATAAACCCAAAATCATTCAACTCTGATTATCTCAGTAATTACTTAACTAAAAATTATGATTTCTTTCTTAAAATTCATGTCTGGGGTTAAGGATTTAGTTCATGTTCTGGAGTTGATGATTTAAAGTGTTTGAATTTTCACCTACATCAATCTAACTCTGCTGTTTTTATTCCCAGTGCCATTTCCAATTTCATTTTAACTTACATAAAATTTAAACTCTAATCTATGATAAAACAAAAAATTATTGTTTATAATTTAAATCATAATAATGACTAGGTCAAGAGGTACAAAATTTAAATCAAAACTGAGCTTGAAACTGGAAACAGAGGTATCACTGGTAACATACATGCACACCAATATATATACATACATGCACAGAGATATACTTAAAAATATACTCACAGACAACTTATTTCAGAGATAAGCATGCAACCATATTTCATCCTTAAATTTTAAAAATATTGTTACTCACCTTTTTAAAAGTGAACAGAGCATATCTTTTGAAACTGCTTTTGAACTTTTTAAGATCTGAATGCCTTTGCTATTAAAACTTTAATTGCTTGCTGGAAAACTTGCATGCATGCTTTGAAACTTGTTTGTGATGTGTGTTGCTTAGATCAGTTGTACTTGCTTCCAGATTTGAAGAAGAAATTGCAGGTTTTTGAATTGATTCCTGATTAAAGAAAATGTATGCACCCTTTTGATTTTGGAAATGCTTTGCATGTTTTGTTGTTCTTAGGTTTGGAAAAATGCAGATGCTCAGGTTAATGATTTTGAAAAATGCAGGCTAGTGGTTTGAGGAAGATGTTTTGCATATTTCTTTGATCTTTGAAAACGTACAGGATTGAAACATGCAGGCTTGATTTTGGTTTTAAAAAGAATGATTACAAATTTTGATTTGAACATGATTCTGGTTTTGAGGAGTTTGGTTACTGATTTGTGAATGTTGTTACCAGATTTCATTTTTGAGAAGCTTGAGTTTTTCTTTGCTTTTGAAAATGAAGATTAGAAAAGAAATGAGGAGGAAGAAAACATGTTTTTATAAGTATAAATGATTTATTTTAAAAATAAAAGAAAAATTAAAAACAAAAATGACACTTGTCTAATCTATTTACATTTGTCATGAGCATAAATTAACACTTGTTGTATTAGGCTCAATATATTTACACTTGTCCTATAAGTAATTTTACTTATTTTTATTTATTTTAAAAGTAAATAAAAGTCTTTTTCTTTAGTTATCAAATACTTATCTATATATAAATTTCTTTTAAAGAAACAAAACTAATTATATTTATAAATAAAAGTTTATACATATAATTTAAAATCCAAAACAATTTAAAATATCTATCTTTGAATTTCAAAACTTTAAATTCAAATTCAAATCAAAGTCAAAAGTCTAATTTTAAAATCAAGTTATATATATATATAACTACACAAATTCAATTTGAAATAACTATCCTATTTTTATTAAAATCTATTTGTAAAAAAATAATACATTATTAATATTGTTTGAAAATAACACATTTATCAATTTTATATTTATTAAAAGAATATTATTAAATTAATTCAAATTTATTAACAAAAATTATCAAATCAATTTAGTTATTTAAACAGATTATTAAATTGATATTACCCAAAAATTCCGGGATATCACATTCCTCCCCCCTTAAAAGAATTTCGTCCCCGAAATTTAAAATAAAGGTAATTTAATAATCTATTTAAATCACAAGCATATATTATCATCCATATGCTAACAACCATAGCAACCAATTTACCTAATCAAACAATTCTAAATATCCAGACAAAATTCTGGATAGAATTTCCTAGAGTTTCCCAAGTATAAATACCAGGATACTCGCTCTATAAAATCCAAACAATCAATACTACTAAGCTATAGAGCTCCTACTCATCTAAATCTATAGAACTAAACAGGATATCAGACTACAGACGAGTCTGACTCAACAACCAAATCCTCCTGAACGGCTGGTTCCAAAATCAAAGATAGATCATACACGTACTCCCTCAGAGATACGTAAAATACATTGAATCCCAGTTATCCAAACTGACCATTCAACCCAGAAGATCAAAGCACATATCCAAATCAGAACACAGAAGAGATCCAATATTCCTCGGAACTGACTTCCCAGACTTACCCAATCTTATAGCTCCCTTTAACCAGAGAAAAACTTCACAACAACGAAGTCTCCAACTTCGAATTTCAAATTCCTTCGTCTCTTATCCACAAAATCTTCAGACGATCTCGGCTTCCTACAAATCCTTCCTGATCAGCTCAACCTTCGCTGATGCTCTTCGAAACAAACAAGACCAAAAATAACTCAACAAAATGATTCCCTTCAAGATCAACTCATAATCCAAAACACAACTCTACTACCAAACATCAGTAGATTTCAAACTAACTTCTCCTATCTTGAAAAGACAAATAGGAGCACTTGCCAAACTGCTTCCGCTGCACCATTCTGATCTGGAGTAAAATGAAAATGCTGATGAAGAACACAAGCACAGACTAGACAACATATCCCAGAAAATCTCAGATACCCAAAAGAATACTCAAACTATCGCAAGTCACTTTTGAGATCAACCCAGCCTAAATGCAAAGAAAACTGTTCTCTCTTTACAAACCAGAACAGCTCATACTTAACTATCCAATTCATCGAAGAAATGGATTCACTATACTGCTTCTGAACTCTACCTTCAGAAAAACTGCTCAGCCAGAAAACTTCCTGCCAACGCACAGAACACTCCAAGCTGCAACGCTGCCACCGATGCCAAAGATTCCCAAATCAAAGCTCTTCGAGAAACTCGAAACCCAAACCAAACAGAAACACCATGCTGAACTCAGCTATAACACCGAAACAGACACACTTCCTCAAACTCGTTCCAAAGAAAACATCTTCGGGAACATCCATAGTCACTGTATCTCATCACACAGCTACTATTACCTGAGATACCATCACTCGCTTCTGTTCTCCGACAGATCCAACTCTACCCATCCAAACTTCAAAGATGAACTCCGAACCTTAACAGGTTTTCTTCAGAGATCGATGAAATCCTCATAATTTCAAAGTTCACTCGAGACGGTATTAGGTCTACAGTCTCGACAGATACACTTTCAACCTCAACACTCAGACTCCTAATCCTAGATGATAAATTATTATCATCTCAACCAATCATTACAAATACCATATACATTTAAAATGATACTTTTTATATAGAAATTATTTCTGGGTAAAATTATTTCATTTACCTCTTTAAAACAATATTGTGTCCGTTGGCCTGGTTCAAGTGTTTAGAGATCCCTATCAATAACGTTAGCTACTCGTATTGACCAGAATCCATATACCACTCAACCGATCAATTAACACAATATAAAACTATTTTATATAATTAACAAATACGCGCTCTCGTATATATATATACACTCAAACAGGTTGCTACAGATCCTATCTCTAATGAACAACCCTTCCGAACCTAGGTATTCACTCAACCTAGTGCTCTGATATTCACTTAACCAAAAGCTTAGGCATTCGCTCAACCTATGCTCTGATACCAACTGTAACGGGACGAGCCAGTGGCGACTGGTAGGCTTTGCAACCATCCCAGACCCACCGTGGCATACAATGATACCTCGAATTTGCTTTTACGGCCAGCCTCTCGACTCGCAACCAACCCTCACAAGGCCTTTACCTCTCAGGGACATGTAGGGGTAAGAGTCTCCCGTTCGCCACCAAACCGCGAAGCGAGAACCCCCTATCATGCTGTACTGTAGCAAATCCGATCCCGGTCTCATCGAAATCCAAAACGTATCTTTTAAGGGCCAAGTTGTTTTAAGGTTAAAACAATTCAATTCTTATCTATATACACAAAGATAGATAATTCAATAGATAATCTACATTATCATCCCAAACAGATAATTCACATTATCATTATAATTCAACCAAACATCCATATCATATATCAATCATATCTCATCAGAGATATCAAACAATGAAATACATTCAATCTCATTCATCCATCCTTAAGCAATGATTTATATCATCTAATTAATTTAAAGTGAATTAAACTAATTACTTCATTCTATAAATCCTGCTTACTTAATTATTAATTAAACCAATTAATTAATCATTACTCTAAGTATCCATCTTAATTAATCATTCCTGATTAATAATCCTTTAATTACTTTAAGTAATTAATTCTTAATTAATTTCACAAATTAATTAACTTAAACCATTACAGTAATTAATCTTTAATTACATCATTAATTAATTAACTATATTTAATTACATTAATCCTTAATTAATTACAATTAATTAATTACTTTAATCACTTATTTTTTTTTAACTAATCTTAATTAATCAATCCTTAATTACATCATTAATTTTATTAATTAATGATCCTTAATTACCCTTAATTAATTATCTTGTTTAAATTAATTACATTTAATAATTAATTAGTCACATTTATTAATCACCTTTGATTAATCTCATTTAGTAATTAACTTCCCTTAATTACTCCACTTCATAATTAATTACTTCTTAATTAATTATCCTTTAATTAATCCCTTGATTAATTATTCAAAAGTAATTAACTCAAATTACTTTTATTATTAAATCATCTTCAGTTAATTACATCCAGTAATTACCTTTAATTACTTTCCTAAGTAATTACACTTCACTAATTACAATTAAGTAATTATACTTATCAAATCACTAAATGATAATCTTAATTTAATTTAATTAATTAATTTAAACTTATCAAATTTATTTAATTAATTACCTTAAGTAATTAATTTCTTTAATTACTTCCATTAAGTAATTATACTTAACCAATTCATAAATGATTTTCACTAATTAATTAATCTAATTGATTATCAAAATTAATCACACTAATTATTTATCTAATAATCCCTATTTAACTTTTAATAATTCTTTAATTACTTTCTTTAAGTAATTAATCTTTAATCAACTATTATAAATTACAAATTAATAAATTCTTAATTACTAATTAATAAATCTCTAACTACTTAATTAATTGCTTAATTAATCTTTAAATCACTTGATTAATTAATTCTTAATCATTTATTAATAATCTATACTTATCTAAATAAATGATCCTTAATTTCAAATTAATTAACCCTTAATTAATTTACTTATAATCTTAATTATTTAATTAATTAACACCAAATCATTAATTAATTAAATTATTAAATTACCCTTTAATTACCTTATTAATTTAATGAATCCTAAATCATTAAACCTTAATTACTTTCTAAATTAAAGTATTAACCCTTATAACTACTTTAATTATTAACAATGGCTTTGAAATATTTTACCTTTAAATCTTTCTTTTATTTCATTTCAAATTAAAGATTTAAAATAAATTATAAATTTAACTTTAACCAAATTTAAATCAAATTTACAAACCCTTTTAAAATCCAAATGTTAAAGAACATTTACTATTTACAAAGAACTAGTTATTAACAAAATTGTTTTACATAAAACTTGATTTTGTTTTAAAAGTAAAAACTGTTTTTATCCAAATCTTAGACCCGAACCAAAACATCAAATTCCCGAGCAAAATCTGAAAACCCCCGAGACCAACTTCGAGTTTCTCCCGTCCCTATTCCTTCGAGTCACACTCAAACTCTACTCGAGATCAACCCCGAGTTCAAGCTTCTTCCCCAAACTACAAATCTTCTAGATATACGAAACGTACACCGTGCACGTGCACAGTAAGTTCATCAACTCCAACACCTCGCCAAGGCCACTCTCAAGTCATCGATCAACTCAACGTCGCACACGACCACCCAGACTCATCAGTTCACCCATAAATCGAAATTTCGATAATCGATTGAAAACTGGAACCAAGCACGATCCTCAAATCCCCTGCCGCCGTCGATCACGTCGACTGGAACCCATGGCTCTCCCTCCAGAGCTACTTCGCGTCACCACGTCGCTATCACGACCCTCGCGATCGAGTTCGAAGCTCCATTTTTGCTGAGATCACCTCGACTTCAATTCAACCAAAAACGACACTCGAAACCCTACTTGGCCGTCAACCCGCCTCCATGGTCATCTAAAAATCATCAGACCATTTTTCCCACGACCATCGTTCCACAAGCTTCCTTCGACAACAATCTAGACGATATCCACCACTCCGATCGCCAGAGATTTGTGATAAACCCAAAATCATTCAACTCTGATTATCTCAGTAATTACTTAACTAAAAATTATGATTTCTTTCTTAAAATTCATGTCTGGGGTTAAGGATTTAGTTCATGTTCTGGAGTTGATGATTTAAAGTGTTTGAATTTTCACCTACATCAATCTAACTCTGCTGTTTTTATTCCCAGTGCCATTTCCAATTTCATTTTAACTTACATAAAATTTAAACTCTAATCTATGATAAAACAAAAAATTATTGTTTATAATTTAAATCATAATAATGACTAGGTCAAGAGGTACAAAATTTAAATCAAAACTGAGCTTGAAACTGGAAACAGAGGTATCACTGGTAACATACATGCACACCAATATATATACATACATGCACAGAGATATACTTAAAAATATACTCACAGACAACTTATTTCAGAGATAAGCATGCAACCATATTTCATCCTTAAATTTTAAAAATATTGTTACTCACCTTTTTAAAAGTGAACAGAGCATATCTTTTGAAACTGCTTTTGAACTTTTTAAGATCTGAATGCCTTTGCTATTAAAACTTTAATTGCTTGCTGGAAAACTTGCATGCATGCTTTGAAACTTGTTTGTGATGTGTGTTGCTTAGATCAGTTGTACTTGCTTCCAGATTTGAAGAAGAAATTGCAGGTTTTTGAATTGATTCCTGATTAAAGAAAATGTATGCACCCTTTTGATTTTGGAAATGCTTTGCATGTTTTGTTGTTCTCAGGTTTGGAAAAATGCAGATGCTCAGGTTAATGATTTTGAAAAATGCAGGCTAGTGGTTTGAGGAAGATGTTTTGCATATTTCTTTGATCTTTGAAAACGTACAGGATTGAAACATGCAGGCTTGATTTTGGTTTTAAAAAGAATGATTACAAATTTTGATTTGAACATGATTCTGGTTTTGAGGAGTTTGGTTACTGATTTGTGAATGTTGTTACCAGATTTCATTTTTGAGAAGCTTGAGTTTTTCTTTGCTTTTGAAAATGAAGATTAGAAAAGAAATGAGGAGGAAGAAAACATGTTTTTATAAGTATAAATGATTTATTTTAAAAATAAAAGAAAAATTAAAAACAAAAATGACACTTGTCTAATCTATTTACATTTGTCATGAGCATAAATTAACACTTGTTGTATTAGGCTCAATATATTTACACTTGTCCTATAAGTAATTTTACTTATTTTTATTTATTTTAAAAGTAAATAAAAGTCTTTTTCTTTAGTTATCAAATACTTATCTATATATAAATTTCTTTTAAAGAAACAAAACTAATTATATTTATAAATAAAAGTTTATACATATAATTTAAAATCCAAAACAATTTAAAATATCTATCTTTGAATTTCAAAACTTTAAATTCAAATTCAAATCAAAGTCAAAAGTCTAATTTTAAAATCAAGTTATATATATATATATATAACTACACAAATTCAATTTGAAATAACTATCCTATTTTTATTAAAATCTATTTGTAAAAAAATAATACATTATTAATATTGTTTGAAAATAACACATTTATCAATTTTATATTTATTAAAAGAATATTATTAAATTAATTCAAATTTATTAACAAAAATTATCAAATCAATTTAGTTATTTAAACAGATTATTAAATTGATATTACCCAAAAATTCCGGGATATCACAAAAACAATGAGCTACTCAAGCTTGGACTCGACAATGTTGAAGAATGAAGAATCAAATATGAACTCCATACTGAAACGTACAAGAGCAAGATAGCCAAGCACTACAATTGAAGATTGAAGCTTCGACAATTCATTGTCAATGACCTAGTCTTGTACGGAGTGATTGCGAAAACAAAGTACCCGGGTGAATGAGTACTAGTCCCAGACTAGGAGGGGTCGTATGTTTTAAATGCTATCTTAAAAAATTGTGCTTACAGCCTCTCTCACTTGGACGGAACTCATATTTTCGCACTTGGAACTCCATGCACCTCCAAGCCTATCATACATAAGAGCTAATCACTATTATAGGGTTGTGTAATGCATCTTTTGTGAAGGGTACATAGAAGACTTTAAAGCCAACTTTGTTCAACACAATCGCCAAGGGTATCCAATGAAGGATAAGTTATTTTGTGCTCATTACCTTATTGGGGACTACCGAACTTTGTCAGACCGCACGAGCCATTTAATGCATCCCTCCTAGTTGGTTTGCTATCCAGGTACGGTGAATTACCATGCATTTACTTCCTTGCTTGGGGACTGCTAAGATGGCAGCGTTTCACTCAAGAGAAACTTCGAGCTCACTCTCAGGTTCGTGCTGGGATCACCCGCCACCTCCATAATCTATCCAGTAAGAATGATTTATTATATGCTCATTTCCTTAGTGGGGACTACCATTCCTCGTTGCCAAGTATGAAGCAAGTCTCAACTCCCTTCCTTATTGATGGGATATCCATGAGGGCAAATTACTATGCATTCCCTTTCTTGTTGAGGACTGCGAAGTTATTTAGCAAGATTGAATCACCATGCATTCACTTTCTTACTCGAGGACTGCCTACTGCCCTATGAGTTTAGGTTAGATTTCTTTCTCCTTCATGTCGGATGCATCGACGAGCTGAAACATGACTACAACGGTATCAGATCCCTTACTTATAATGTTGCTCATCCCTTGTAGCGGATGGGGTACTACTTCCAAGATGGATGTTATTACCCTAAGTGACATCGAAGTTTGACATCCGTAGTGCACTCGCTAAGAAATAAGCCGGACCTAACATCGTTTGGCAGCATGTCACCTAGGAGACCTACGGGCCTCTCAATTCTCAAGTTTGTGCCGCGTGATAAAGTTAGATGGTATGCTCTAGGGGCAATTGTGTAATTTGTTACATATATCCGACTCGATAACCAATCTTGTATAAAATAAAAGGTGTCTTCTTTCTATTATATACTTGATATAATGTGTTATATTAATTAATTTAATCAAAAGTATATTTAATAGAAAATCCATAAATGGTATGTTTTATGATAGTAGTTACACAGTTGTAATCATTAGCAATTTATCATAATTAAAATAAATACACCATTTTAAATGTTCCTAGTAAAGATGCATCAAGACTGGCTATTGGTGTATCTGTTGAGATTGGCATACATAAAGCACTTCAAATGTTAGGGTAGTGTATTACTCATGATTGCAGGGGACACCTTAGGGTTATGTACTGATAGTTATTGGATAACCATGGATTGACTCACTCGATAGTTTTCTGTTGGTTAATATAACTATGGTAAAAAATATATCGATGTGACTGATTTACATAGTTCTCTTGACTTGAGAATACTGTTGACCTTCAACATGAAAGCTCCACTTCGATTATAGTCAAATCATGGCACAACATCTATTGGATGAAAATAGTTGGGTCGGGTGAAAGTGTAACGACCCAGAATTTTAGGCATTTGGTTTTGAACGTTAAATTTATTTTTAAATGTTGAATTTGAAATATTATTTGATTTTGAATATGGATATTTTGGTTGAATTAGTGAAATGGTTTTAAATATCAAATATAGCGATTTAATGGATTTGGTGAATAGTAAATTTAATATTTGAAATTGGGTAAATATGTGAATCTAGAATTTAACGTGAATGAAAATGATTTTTAAAGTTGATTTAAACTCTATTCGAATTAGAGTGATGATAGTGGACTTTTGAATGGAATTAAAAGTCGATTAATTAATATTTGAAATTTTTATATATTAATTAATCAGTGAAATTTAATATTTGGGATAGCGTAAAAAATTGAATTTGTGATTTTATATGAATCAAAATGGATTCTAATATGAATATAAATTCTATTTGAATTATAATTGAGTTGGTAAGTTTTTAAAATTGGAATTTCAAGTAATTTCGTCGATTTTGAAAATCGCTCAATTTAATCGACACGTTAAAATAGTCTTCCGAGGCACAGTCTTGGATTTCGATGAAACTAGTTTCGTTGGATCCGAATAGTGTATTATTATCGGATTTCAAATTTCGTAGCGTTTGGAGTTACCGTTTGGTCGTACGGAATAGAAACGCGTTGAATTTAATGTCAACAATTTGATATTTATAATTCGATTCGAAAAGCTATCTTCCATATATGATCGAATTAGGCATCGAAACTTGTTCCATTGAGTTTGAAATAGGGGTAAACATTATAAACGCCAGGCGGCATGCTTCGTTTAGAGTTCGTCCGATAAAGTGCGTAAACAGTAAAAATAATAATATTTTATTTACATACATATATATATACATAAATATTCTTCCAACAGAAAACCCTAGCCGCCTCAATAACATTTCAATGGCTGAAACATTTCTGCCTTTCCCCTCAATTATCTCTCCATCCATGCATTATTAGCAAAAACTTTCTAAACAAATATTGAAGAGCTTGTCGAGCTCGACGTATCCAACGGCCATGATCTGATATAGTGAAGAGTATGAGCGTCTATGGCGATTCAAAGGCATGCGTTTTGATGGCAAAATTCTCGCAATCGGCAGCATCGGAGTTGAGGCCGCTTGGCGCGGTGGTGAAGTGGAGGAAGACGCTCGCTAGGAGGTAGCGGTTTCATGTTCTAGGGGTGAGATTGGAGGAGCCACGATCGAGTATATATGGCGAGGTGGGTTTTCGTGGTCGCTGAAAGAAGCATGGGAGAGGAAGGAGAGCTATGCGTTGGATCTGGATCTAATGGCCAGGGTTTCGTTTCAGAGTATACGGCCTAGATTTATTAGAAAAAAAAATTATTTATATAAATTATATCTAAATCTTATAAATTGTATATCTTCTCCATACGAGGTCGGAATTGGATGAAACAAGCGGCGTTGGAATCGTGGTGACGAGCGCTACATCATGGAATAGATTTGGAGTTGATTAGAGCTAACTAAAATTTTAGGTTAAATCAAACGTTGTTCGATTTGATTTAAAATTGAAAACTCATGGTGAGTTAAACTCACTCATTTGGTTAATCGATAATGTTTTATAGCAAATAAAATTTATTTATGCTTGTTTGGATTGTTGAAAAATGGGTGATTAGTGAAATTGATTAGGATGACGATATAGCATCTTGAAATGTTATTAGATTGGTTGAACCAGATCTAGGGTGACGATATATCAACTCGAATTGCTATTAAAACTGTTTATGTTTATTTTTAAGCTTATTTCCAGTACTGAATCATATATGTGTGAAATTTGATTAATGGATTGTTTTTTAATTACTTTGTTTATTTATAACGTAAATTGAATTGGAATATATTATTTATTTGGCCAAATAAACACCTTCTAGTATTAGATGAAAATGTGGTTTGAATGATATGTTAGAAGCACAATAAATTTATGATATGATATAAATTTGGGCAAATGTTAAATTGATAGTCACTCAATATGGGATAAGTACCATTTAATCGAATTGATTGTAAATCATGGAATTGGATGTATATTTGCAAATGGATCATGTGAATATTGATAATTTAACTTGGATAGTTAATTTAAACAAAATGGTTGTTGGTTTAAGTACCATTGGAGCTACTGAGCTTGTTTTGAAATTTGAAAGGTTTCTGATTGTGTTTAACTTTAGACTTTTTATAATCTGAAGTAAAAATGTTTATTTGGTGAATATATACAAGTATTTGTTAAGTTATTATTTATAAATGATTTGAAAAGTGGTTTATAAAGAAATATTGGTCGTTTTGGTTAAATTGTGAAAGAACTATTTCGAGATTTTAAGTGGTATTATTTAATTATGGTAATATAATTGATAAATAGATAGTAAAACATCATTATTTTATTTAAGCTATATTGTTTTCAGATTAAGTGCTTAGGTGGATTTTTAAGGGTTGTTTGAAGTTATTATAATATTTAATTGAATAATTCTTTATAAGGGTTCCAAATTATATTATTGTTTTTATAAAAAGGGAATTATCAGTGGATCTTTGGAATTTGTAAAAAGAATATTTTATAAATAACTTGGGAATTCAGAAAGAGGTTTATGAAGATAATTAGAGATCTACAAAGGAGATATTGATGAAGGAAGTAATTTTTTTTAAAGGAAATTGTATAGGTGAAATTTAAAAGTAAGATATGAAAGTGAAATATGATTAGAGATACTATTTTGTGAGATAAGTATATGAAAGTGATTTCCAAGTATTGGAAAAGTGATTTTAAATTTATGAAGGTGAAGCTCAGTGGGTTCCATGGGAAATGAAATCTATGTTTGAATGATTGTTATTTGATAGTTAAATAACCGACTATCAAATCTGGCCAAATTGGTTGATCATTTCGAAGAGACCGGGATCAGATTAAATTATCTGAAAACCACTTCGATCCGATTTATGCGTTACAAATTGTGATCTCGTGAAGCTATTAAAGACGGTGATTCAGTTTGTCCAGACCCAGGAAAACTTGTATGGATGAATGCTATCATTGCATTATTGCCTGGAAGGCAGTGTTAGCATTCCAAGAATGAATGCTATTCCAAAAGGTAAACATAGCCTCAAGCCTCATCAACCGAGAAAAATGACCAAAACAGGGCATGCAGCAGGGCTAAGTGGGTCGCTCCCATTAGGGTATGTCATCATCTTTCTAGATAGCTTACATATACATATTTAAGGATTGGTTGTGTAACGAACGCGATTTTTCGTCGCTCAAAAATCGACATTAATATGTCCACTGTATCAACTGCCGAGCAATCGAATGCCGAAAAACCGAATTGTTATGGAGAAAACGAAGAGGTGGAAGAAGACAGAAGAAAAAGAAAGAAGAAACAACAGAAAAACACAGAACAATATCATAATCTCACATTCGCAGCGGAACAATATATAATAGATAAATGAATAATCTTTAAATCAAAGAACTATATCATTTTATACATTACATCATCAGAGTTTACAACAACACTATACATCAATGGACAGTTATACAAACTTGTCCTCATACAGAATACACAGCGGAATAATAATATCAGATACAAATACTACGCCTCGTCATCCAGCTCGCCACTGAGCTCCACAGCATCTCCTGAACCCAGAATGACCTGATAACCTAACTCTAGACTGCCCGTGTGGAAATTGGTGGGCACCCAGAGTTTAGGAAGGAAACAATAAACTCCAGGTCAGTCATGGTGACTGGTGTGAGAACTTGAAACAATTTTATCTTTAAAACACAACAACAACAAAGCAAGTAGAAAATATCCGCAATGCTTTTGGAAAATGAAACTACCATAAGACCTCCCGCCACACACACAATGCAAACGCAGAATTGGAGGAGATTTCTTCTTATGATAGTCAAAGATGCTTACTATGCAAATCATTGGGTTATTATTATTAGTGCATAGTGGAAAACATTTCGAAAGTATAATATTAATCTTAGCCAGCATAGGCATTTCACGTTATGCCTACTATAGCTACTATGTTCAATAGCAGGTTACCGCCACATTCCATAGCAGGTTATACAACTAAAACCGTACAAGGTTCGTATTGTTTCTTTGGATTTCCAACAAATGGTCAGGCTAAGGAACTTCCTATGCCACGTAGGAACGCCTCTGGTTGGGCGCTCTGAGAGACAACCTGCTCTCTGCCAACACAAAGCCGGTTACTCCCTTCCCGGGCAGTAAACCTGAGATATGCCACCCCCGGTCCTTTGGGACCTTTATCCGAGCGCTCGGTAACCAACATCACACATAATAAATAAAGTGTGTCCACATGAGTAAGTATCTGGGCTCCATACCATGATACTACCCTTTTCCAGAAGGAATGGTCATACCCTAGGGGCGCTACCCTTGAAACCTTGCCGCATCTTTCCTATTTCGACCATTTCCAGTTTGTGAGGTCTGACGAAGTCTCGTCCACAAAGCTACGCTTTTTTACAAAGCCACGCTTTGATCACAAATGATCAATAAATGATCATCACACAGCAACACTCAGCATGCCACATTACCAAATTGGGAATATACCGCTGATAAATTTCTACTACATAACCTCTGAGCTCGTACGTCTCAGAGAAGGGTGTTAAGCTAAGAGAATAAATTCTCCGCCACCACCAACAGAAATGTAATTGAATGAAATCAGCTTTATATCTCAAAATGTAATGTCAGACATGTAACCATACAAGTCTGTTCCGGGTTCGAACAGAACCGAAGGCACTTCCGAAGAAGCCCTTGCAATCCGGGTATTCACAATCCCGATAAAACTTCCCATCACAAAGGAAATCTCTATACCGTAGCTAACGGTGCAGAGACAATCGATAGGTCATCCTATCATTTTCACAAATACCCGGTCTTCACCACCGGTCTTCAATACGATCCATATCGTCGTATCATAAATTCGGAATGGGTTATATGACACAAAGGTCTTTTCCCGGCTAACCCGAATAGTGAGCACAATATTTAAACATACGGATATAGGGATTTCAATTAAGTCACAACTCATTACCCAAATCCTTTCCTTTAAATGGTTTAAACAAATTACCATTTTAAATCTTTAAACAAAAAGATTTACTTCACAAAGTTTACCCAGTTTCACAAAGATTCATTCACAGATTTCCAAATCAATTTCCATTTCAATAGGATTAACCTACTAAATCTTTAAATCAAGATTTAATTTATAGCTTTCAAAACTATTTACAATTCAAGTCTTTTATAATATAAAAGATACACCTTTTAAAATCGTCTTAGATTTCAAAATAAAGTTTAATCATAGTCACAAAGGTTAATTCATAGTTTTTCCAAACTATTTACAATTTCATTTCAACTTGGATTGTTTCGATATAAATTGGAAATATTTCATTTCAACACAAATTGGAAATTGTAACGACCCCGGATTTTATATAGATTTAAATTAATAATTAAATGAATTTTTGAATTAAAATAGTGAAATAAAACGGTAAATAGATTGCGAGTTTCCCCGGATTCAAATATATTCTGTATCAATCATTTAAATTAAAAAATATTGTATATTGTGTATATATGTGTACATATGAATGTATATGTAATATATGAGTAAATTTGTAAATGTATATATATATATACATTGAATTTGAATTTGAAATCTTGAATATAAATGGTTTAAAATATAAATAATAAAATGTTGGGTAATAAAACTTTAAAAGGAATTCAAAATAAGTGTTGATGTTAAACGAGTATTTCGACTAAATCTATGGTTATATCAGATATGAAATGAACTTATAAACTTCTAGAGATAAATATTTAAGTTGAAATAAAAGTAGAGCAGAAATTCAAATGGAAAACAAGAAAAACATAGCACTAAAGAAGATTTCCAACCTTTATAAATCTGCATAATCAAAAATTTACAAAAGTAAGTATAGGAAATATGGAAACAAATGATATGCAGGCAGAACTTAAGAAAACAAGAAATGTAATACATGGAAGATTCTCAGCCTCAAAGTGATCTGCATAGTTAAGTAGGCTTGTATTGGTAAGTATGAAAATCTGGTTCGAATTTGCCTGCAAACTTGAGAAACAACAAGAATCACAAACAAAGTAAAATTTTATATAAGTTGATAGCTTGCAAATGAAGCCAGGTATTATAAAAAAATAATATGATATGTACAAAATGAAGACATAAGTACAAACACCATTAAATGCTCTCAATCCTTACAGCATACAAAATTCATACGAATTGTATTTCAGCCTCCATTTCTTATGAAATATCTCTGACACTACATAAGAAAGAAAAAGAAAATATGCTCTGTTTATATTATAGCCTGTAAGCCACCTTTTCTTTATCATTTTCAATCGCATTCCCAGTTCGAACAAAAACAAAATAAAATGAAACTCCATTAAAACTTAAAACAACATTCTACAATCATCAAGCAACTATAACAAGGTAGAGAGCAAGATGATTTGGCTAAAGGATCAAAGTGGGAACATTTACAGTTTTCAAGTTCACACTGTTTACAAACAGTCTCTGCTCTTCTTCAAAGCTTTGTGAGTAACACTTTATTTTAAAGGTTTAATCTTACGTAAATATGGTACATGCTATTCTCTGTGAAATGTATACTTGATATATATATGTTGTGCAAAAGTCTGGATACTCTGGTTCTTTTATGATATGTTGCCTGTAGTAGTTGTGAGTGAACATGGAAACAAACCTTTATCACTTGATCTAGCTATTTTTTGAATGTATGGTATAAACAACAATTGCTTGTTTAACAAAAATCTGGATGTTAAAAACTTAAATAAGTTAAACAAGTAGCTAGGTGACTCTGTGAAACCAAGAAAACATACACGACTCTAAATATGTTAAAAATCAAACTTTTGGATTTAAGAATTTAGTAATATAAATTGAAAACTACAAACAAAATTTGATTTTTAAAACATATTTTACAAATATTAAAGCTTGGGTGAAGAAGCAGTTTTGGTTTTACTGTTATAGACATTTTGGTGTGTTGTGGGTTACCTCGTCGACTGGAATCGTGGTGGGTTGATCGAGAGGTAGAGGAGTGATGGGTGAAGCTAGAAAAATGGAGTCGAGGTGGTCAGATCAACGTGGAGCAGGCGGCAACGTTTTCTGGCCTGTAAACCTAATTTTCAAGTACCTCGGTAAATTGTCTCGTTCGAAGTCGAAGCTCGATCGAGTGTTGCGAATTTCTGGGTATTTGTAGTGGGGTGATGGACGAAGTCGTGACCAAATTTTCAGGCGCACAGGTGGTCGGAGCGACGAACTGGAAGCGTTGCCAGGTTAGGTGGTAAGGACAGTGTTTCCAGACTTTGAGGTGAGGAGCTCGATCTCGTTTTCGAGGCTGGGAATACGATCGGAGATTAGGGATAGGTCGAAGAGGGTGTCGCCGATATGTGGGGATGATCGTGGATGACCGGACGTGGTGGTCGGAGGCGTGCACGTGCACGATTGATCATTTTTCTGGTGGCTGTTTTTCTTTGGGAAGTGAACTCGAGATTTCTCGAGTAAACCTCATTTTGGCTCGGGTGGGATGATAATTGCCTCGAAGTGAAATATGGGTTGTCTCGAGTAGGCCTGTTTTTTTCAAATTTGACAGTGCACAGTTTAACTCGAGCACATACTCGGGTAAAATACATTTTTGCTCGGGTAAATCTATGTTTTTCTCAAAGCAAATTGAAGTGGTCTCGGGTTATCTAGTTTCCAGGTTGAAACAGTACTGGTTTTAAACAATGTTTAAATTGTTAAGTTTTTAAAATGTAATCAATGTTAACTGAGCTTAAATTTAAGTGTTTAAATCCAGTATTAAAATGAAGGAAGATTAAAATTTAAATACTTTTAAATAATTTTAAGTATTTGAATTTAAAGGGTTTTGACTTAAAATCCTTTTCATAGAAAAGTGTTTTTAATTTGTAATTTAAAATTTTGAAGGTCAGTTTACAAAGTGATTAAATTTAATTAGTATTGGTTTAAACTTGAAATTCAAAATGAAATAAATGTTTCAAATATATATTGAAGTGAATATTTGAAATAGATAACGGGAAATGAAATTTCTCTAAGTAATAAAGATTAAAGACTTTAATTAATTTATAAATGGTAAATTAAACTTATTAATAATTAATATAAGTTAATTACTTTGGGATAGTAATTAGTGGATGTTAATGAAGACTGTTAACTGGATTATTTTATAATTAATCAACAAAATTGATTATTAATTGTTAATTGGATTAATTTATTTAAAATTAATATTGTAAATGCTTCAAGTATAATTAACTGAATGAGAAGTAATTAAGGAATAAATTACTTATTGTAATTAATTTTGGATATTTTAATTAAAGTTGATTTAGTAATTAGGGATAATCACTCATTGTAATTAATTAATTAATAATGATTTATTAAAGGGTGATTAATTAAGGGTTGATTTATATTCAATGAATTAATTAAAGGAAATTAATTAAAAGATAATTGAAAAATTAAAGGTTGATTATTAAATAATTTAAGGTTAATTAATTTAAATAAATAAATGATTAAAGGGTAATCAATCAAATGATGTGAAATTAATTTATGTTAATTAACCACGATTGATGACTTATCTGATCAGATGATTAATTGAGCTTACTTATGGATGTTTAAATTCTATTGATTGTCGAATTGTTTGATATTTCTGATACACGATACTTTGTGACATATCCTGATTTTATGTTGTGATCTGTAGTATAATTGATTATCTGTGCTGTAATTTATATATCTGTGATTTGTGAATGAAGATGAGCGTTATAGTTTATATCGCTTATCAACTATATCCTATATCTTGATATGTGATGATTCATTGTGTTGCACCTTTGTGTGAAACCCCTGGACTACACCATACACACACAAATATGGATTTCACGTGGAAATCAGTTAAGTCACAGATGATTTAAAATTTATGTTTTGAAATTGAAATTTTAATTTCAAATTAATTCTGAAAATGGATTTGGGTTAAATGTTAAAGCTTTTGGAATGGAATTTTCAAAGATAAAAGTTATTTTGAATAACTTAATCGAGTTTTGAAATTTAAATAATTTGATTTAAATTTGAATTCAAGTTTGAAATTGAATTCTATGATTTGAAACTAGGGATTAAAGATGTTGTACAAGTTATATATGGGTTAAACTATTTTAAAGTATTGGTTTGGGAAATTGAAATTAATTCAAGGGTTTTGACTCGTGTAAATATAACTGGATTTTCCGAAACGGAACTATTTGTTTTCAAATAGTAAAAGCTTTCACATAAGAAAGGATTTCCAAATTGTGTTGAACGGTTTCAAGTTTGAAATAGAATTGAAATGTTTTGAAATTTATGAAATGAGTCTTTGATTCAAAGACCGAACGAGTTAATCTAACTTGAAATAAAATTGTTTTGAAAGGCTATGAATGAATCTTTGGGAACGAGTTTTGAAAGCTATAAGTTAAATCTTTGTTTTAGAGATTTAACGAGTTAATCAAATTGAAATGGGAATTAATTTGGAAAATCTACGAATGAATCTTTTATTTAAAAGATTTAAATGTGGAAATTGTTTAAACCATTGGAGGTTGTTTAAAATGAATCTTTTTGTCTAAATATTTGAAAATGGTAATTTGTTTAAACCATTTGGAAAGAAAATTTGGGTAATAAGTTGTGACTTAATTGAAATCCCAATATCCATATGTTTTAAAATATTGCGCTCATTATTCGGTTTAGCCGGGAGAGGACCTTTGTGTCATATAACCCGTTCCGAATACTGATACGTCGTATATGGATAGCATTTGAAGACCGGTGGTGAAGACCGGATATTTTCGAAAACGAAAGGACAACTCGTCGAATGTCTCTGCATCGACTGGTCCCCGATATAGAGATCTTATCACCCTTTGTGATGGGAAGTCCGGACGTGATTGGAAATTATTCGGAATTGCAAGGGCTTCGTGAGAAGTGCCTTCGGTTCTGTTCGAACCTGGAACAGACTTGTATGGATTGTATGTCTGACATTACACTTTGAGATATAAAGCAGATTTCTTTCAAATACATTTCTGTTGGTGGCGGAGAATTTATTCTCTTAGCTTAACACCCTTCTCTGAGACGTACGAGCTCAGAGGTTATGTAGTTGAAGGTTATCAGCGATATATCCCAATTTGGTAATGTGACATGCTGAGTGTAGCTGTGTGATGATCATCGTTTGATCATTTGTGATATGATCATTTATCTTTGTGATCATAGGTTGATCATCTGTTGACCCAAAGCATGGCTTTGTGACAAAGCGTAGCTTTGTGGACGAGACTTCGTCAGGGCCTCACAACCCGGAAATGGTCGAAACAGGATCGTTGCGGCAAGGTTATGAGGGTCGCGCCCTTTAGGGTATGTCATTTCCTTCTGGAAAAGGGTGGTATCATGGTATGGAGCCCAGATACTTACTCATGTGGATACACCTTCTTTATGATGTGTGATGATGGTTACGAGCGCTCGGATAAAGGTCCCAAAGGACCGGGAGGTGGCATATTCGTGAGTTACCTGTTACAGGGGTAACCCGGCCTTGTTTGGCAAAGAGCAATTTGTCTCTCGGGGCGTCCCGCCAGAGGCGTTCCCACGCGGCGGAAGGAAGTTCCTTAGCCTGACCATTTGTTGGAAAATCCAAAGAAACAATACGAACCTTGTACGGTTTTAGTTGTATAACCTGCTATGGAATGTGGCGGTAACCTGCTATTGAACATAGTAGCTATAGTAGGCATACGATACTGGTCGTATGTTGGCTAAGATTAATATTATACTTTCGAAATGTTTCTGCACTATGCACTAATGATAATATCCAATGATTTGCGTAGTAAGCATGTTTGACTATCATAAGAAGAAATCTCCTCCAATTCTGCGTTTGCATTGTGTGTGTGGCGGGAGGTCTTATGGTAGTTTCATTTTCTAAAAGCATTGCGGATTTCAATGTTTAAAATTCTTTTGCTGTTGTTTAAAGTTAAATTGTTTTTGTTGCTCACACCAGTCCCATGACTGATCCGGAGTTTATTGTTCCCTTCCTAAACTCTGGGTGCTCATAATTTTCCACACGAGCAGTCTAGAGTTGGGTTTCTTTTCAGATATTCAGGTTTAGTAGATTATCTGGAGCTAGTTCAGTATTTGTAGTTCATTCATCGGAGTTGCTTATCTTGGAGTTGTGGATTCATTCTTGTCCGAAGATCAATTTGGAGCATTCTATTGGAGATATTGTTCCGCTGCTGATGTTATCGTTTTCTTTTCCGCTGCTATTTGTTGTATCATATCTCTGATGTATATTGATATTCATTGTATCACTCTGTTGTATCAGATATTGTATATCAATGTATTATTCTTTTCTTCCGCTGTGTTATTTACTTAATTGTGTTATAGCTCCGGCGAATCGGATTTGAACGGTCGAATCTGCGGCATTCTAGTACAATGTGAAGTACGGATGTTGATTTTCGAGCGGGCAAAACCCGATACGTTACAAGTGGTATCAGAGCTAAGGTTGAACTTTAGCTCAGGAGTGTAACACATTAAGTAGCTCATTAGAGATAGAGTGAAGTAAACTCTAGAATGAGTAATTCTCAGATATCCGTCCGAATGCCTCAGTAAATTCTCTTACTATCCACTGATAGTGAGTATGAGTATAGGAAGAGGATGAGATAGGGGACACAGGGAAATACGACTGTAAATGGTCAATATCCTGTAACAACAAGGAAGCGATCTTTTCTCTATCAATCCCTTTTGTTTGTCGTTTCTCCTCAATTCTTCGATAGTTTCTGGTAGATCCAGGAAGAAAATTCGATATATTAATATGGGAAATAAACTCCAACTGAGCCAAAATTGTTTGTTTGGATGATTTGATTGCTTTGTTTGCTATGGTTGATAGGTATACTTTAGTTCTAAACTAAAAAATTTTGAAATCGTATCCATATATCTATCTATTCTTTGGGTCCGGATATATTCTACGAATGGTTAGTTATCCTTTCGAACTGACCGATGCCCCTGCATATTTCGTAGATCTGGATAACCCGAGTATTTTGTTGATTGTTAAACAGATTCGTTCTCATATCTGATTTTGATATTCTGATTTGGTAAGCCAAATGCAGAATCAATGTTCAGTTTGATTAAATGAAACATTCTTCATCTGTCTTTGTTTTCGTGCCTGTGAATTTCGAGGACGAAATTCTTTTAAGGGGGGAAGTCTGTAACGACCCCGGATTTTATATAGATTTAAATTAATAATTAAATGAATTTTTGAATTAAAATAGTGAAATAAAACGGTAAATAGATTGCGAGTTTCCCCGGATTCAAATATATTCTGTATCAATCATTTAAATTAAAAATATTGTATATTGTGTATATATGTGTACATATGAATGTATATGTAATATATGAGTAAATTTGTAAATGTATATATATATATACATTGAATTTGAATTTGAAATCTTGAATATAAATGGTTTAAAATATAAATAATAAAATGTTGGGTAATAAAACTTTAAAAGGAATTCAAAATAAGTGTTGATGTTAAACGAGTATTTCGACTAAATCTATGGTTATATCAGATATGAAATGAACTTATAAACTTCTAGAGATAAATATTTAAGTTGAAATAAAAGTAGAGCAGAAATTCAAATGGAAAACAAGAAAAACATAGCACTAAAGAAGATTTCCAGCCTTTATAAATCTGCATAATCAAAAATTTACAAAAGTAAGTATAGGAAATATGGAAACAAATGATATGCAGGCAGAACTTAAGAAAACAAGAAATGTAATACATGGAAGATTCTTAGCCTCAAAGTGATCTGCATAGTTAAGTAGGCTTGTATTGGTAAGTATGAAAATCTGGTTCGAATTTGCCTGCAAACTTGAGAAACAACAAGAATCACAAACAAAGTAAAATTTTATATAAGTTGATAGCTTGCAAATGAAGCCAGGTATTATAAAAAAATAATATGATATGTACAAAATGAAGACATAAGTACAAACACCATTAAATGCTCTCAATCCTTACAGCATACAAAATTCATACGAATTGTATTTCAGCCTCCATTTCTTATGAAATATCTCTGACACTACATAAGAAAGAAAAAGAAAATATGCTCTGTTTATATTATAGCCTGTAAGCCACCTTTTCTTTATCATTTTCAATCGCATTCCCAGTTCGAACAAAAACAAAATAAAATGAAACTCCATTAAAACTTAAAACAACATTCTACAATCATCAAGCAACTATAACAAGGTAGAGAGCAAGATGATTTGGCTAAAGGATCAAAGTGGGAACATTTACAGTTTTCAAGTTCACACTGTTTACAAACAGTCTCTGCTCTTCTTCAAAGCTTTGTGAGTAACACTTTATTTTAAAGGTTTAATCTTACGTAAATATGGTACATGCTATTCTCTGTGAAATGTATACTTGATATATATATGTTGTGCAAAAGTCTGGATACTCTGGTTCTTTTATGATATGTTGCCTGTAGTAGTTGTGAGTGAACATGGAAACAAACCTTTATCACTTGATCTAGCTATTTTTTGAATGTATGGTATAAACAACAATTGCTTGTTTAACAAAAATCTGGATGTTAAAAACTTAAATAAGTTAAACAAGTAGCTAGGTGACTCTGTGAAACCAAGAAAACATACACGACTCTAAATATGTTAAAAATCAAACTTCTGGATTTAAGAATTTAGTAATATAAATTGAAAACTACAAACAAAATTTGATTTTTAAAACATATTTTACAAATATTAAAGCTTGGGTGAAGAAGCAGTTTTGGTTTTACTGTTATAGACATTTTGGTGTGTTGTGGGTTACCTCGTCGACTGGAATCGTGGTGGGTTGATCGAGAGGTAGAGGAGTGATGGGTGAAGCTAGAAAAAATGGAGTCGAGGTGGTCAGATCAACGTGGAGCAGGCGGCAACGTTTTCTGGCCTGTAAACCTAATTTTCAAGTACCTCGGTAAATTGTCTCGTTCGAAGTCGAAGCTCGATCGAGTGTTGCAAATTTCTGGGTATTTGTAGTGGGGTGATGGACGAAGTCGTGACCAAATTTTCAGGCGCACAGGTGGTCGGAGCGACGAACTGGAAGCGTTGCCAGGTTAGGTGGTAAGGACAGTGTTTCCAGACTTTGAGGTGAGGAGCTCGATCTCGTTTTCGAGGCTGGGAATACGATCGGAGATTAGGGATAGGTCGAAGAGGGTGTCGCCGATATGTGGGGATGATCGTGGATGACCGGACGTGTTGGTCGGAGGCGTGCACGTGCACGATTGATCATTTTTCTGGTGGCTGTTTTTCTTTGGGAAGTGAACTCGAGATTTCTCGAGTAAACCTCATTTTGGCTCGGGTGGGATGATAATTGCCTCGAAGTGAAATATGGGTTGTCTCGAGTAGGCCTGTTTTTTTCAAATTTGACAGTGCACAGTTTAACTCGAGCACATACTCGGGTAAAATACATTTTTGCTCGGGTAAATCTACGTTTTTCTCGAAGCAAATTGAAGTGGTCTCGGGTTATCTAGTTTCCAGGTTGAAACAGTACTGGTTTTAAACAATGTTTAAATTGTTAAGTTTTTAAAATGTAATCAATGTTAACTGAGCTTAAATTTAAGTGTTTAAATCCAGTATTAAAATGAAGGAAGATTAAAATTTAAATACTTTTAAATAATTTTAAGTATTTGAATTTAAAGGGTTTTGACTTAAAATCCTTTTCATAGAAAAGTGTTTTTAATTTGTAATTTAAAATTTTGAAGGTCAGTTTACAAAGTGATTAAATTTAATTAGTATTGGTTTAAACTTGAAATTCAAAATGAAATAAATGTTTCAAATATATATTGAAGTGAATATTTGAAATAGATAACGGGAAATGAAATTTCTCTAAGTAATAAAGATTAAAGACTTTAATTAATTTATAAATGGTAAATTAAACTTATTAATAATTAATATAAGTTAATTACTTTGGGATAGTAATTAGTGGATGTTAATGAAGACTGTTAACTGGATTATTTTATAATTAATCAACAAAATTGATTATTAATTGTTAATTGGATTAATTTATTTAAAATTAATATTGTAAATGCTTCAAGTATAATTAACTGAATGAGAAGTAATTAAGGAATAAATTACTTATTGTAATTAATTTTGGATATTTTAATTAAAGTTGATTTAGTAATTAGGGATAATCACTCATTGTAATTAATTAATTAATAATGATTTATTAAAGGGTGATTAATTAAGGGTTGATTTATATTCAATGAATTAATTAAAGGAAATTAATTAAAAGATAATTGAAAAATTAAAGGTTGATTATTAAATAATTTAAGGTTAATTAATTTAAATAAATAAATGATTAAAGGGTAATCAATCAAATGATGTGAAACTAATTTATGTTAATTAACCACGATTGATGACTTATCTGATCAGATGATTAATTGAGCTTACTTATGGATGTTTAAATTCTATAGATTGTCGAATTGTTTGATATTTCTGATACACGATACTTTGTGACATATCCTGATTTTATGTTGTGATCTGTAGTATAATTGATTATCTGTGCTGTAATTTATATATCTGTGATTTGTGAATGAAGATGAGCGTTATAGTTTATATCGCTTATCAACTATATCCTGTATCTTGATATGTGATGATTCATTGTGTTGCACCTTTGTGTGAAACCCCTGGACTACACCATACACACACAAATATGGATTTCACGTGGAAATCAGTTAAGTCACAGATGATTTAAAATTTATGTTTTGAAATTGAAATTTTAATTTCAAATTAATTTTGAAAATGGATTTGGGTTAAATGTTAAAGCTTTTGGAATGGAATTTTCAAAGATAAAAGTTATTTTGAATAACTTAATCGAGTTTTGAAATTTAAATAATTTGATTTAAATTTGAATTCAAGTTTGAAATTGAATTCTATGATTTGAAACTAGGGATTAAAGATGTTGTACAAGTTATATATGGGTTAAACTATTTTAAAGTATTGGTTTGGGAAATTGAAATTAATTCAAGGGTTTTGACTCGTGTAAATATAACTGGATTTTCCGAAACGGAACTATTTGTTTTCAAATAGTAAAAGCTTTCACATAAGAAAGGATTTCCAAATTGTGTTGAACGGTTTCAAGTTTGAAATAGAATTAAAATGTTTTGAAATTTATGAAATGAGTCTTTGATTCAAAGACCGAACGAGTTAATCTAACTTGAAATAAAATTGTTTTGAAAGGCTATGAATGAATCTTTGGGAACGAGTTTTGAAAGCTATAAGTTAAATCTTTGTTTTAGAGATTTAACGAGTTAATCAAATTGAAATGGGAATTAATTTGGAAAATCTGTGAATGAATCTTTTATTTAAAAGATTTAAATGTGGAAATTGTTTAAACCATTGGAGGTTGTTTAAAATGAATCTTTTTGTCTAAAGATTTGAAAATGGTAATTTGTTTAAACCATTTGGAAAGAAAATTTGGGTAATAAGTTGTGACTTAATTGAAATCCCAATATCCATATGTTTTAAAATATTGCGCTCATTATTCGGTTTAGCTGGGAGAGGACCTTTGTGTCATATAACCCGTTCCGAATACTGATACGTCGTATATGGATAGCATTTGAAGACCGGTGGTGAAGACCGGATATTTTCGAAAACGAAAGGACAACTCGTCGAATGTCTCTGCATCGACTGGTCCCTGATATAGAGATCTTATCACCCTTTGTGATGGGAAGTCCGGACGTGATTGGAAATTATCCGGAATTGCAAGGGCTTCGTGAGAAGTGCCTTCGGTTCTGTTCGAACCCGGAACAGACTTGTATGGATTGTATGTCTGACATTACACTTTGAGATATAAAGCAGATTTCTTTCAAATACATTTCTGTTGGTGGCGGAGAATTTATTCTCTTAGCTTAACACCCTTCTCTGAGACGTACGAGCTCAGAGGTTATGTAGTTGAAGGTTATCAGCGATATATCCCAATTTGGTAATGTGACATGCTGAGTGTAGCTGTGTGATGATCATCGTTTGATCATTTGTGATATGATCATTTGTTTGATCATTTATCTTTGTGATCATAGGTTGATCATCTGTTGACCCAAAGCATGGCTTTGTGACAAAGCGTAGCTTTGTGGACGAGACTTCGTCAGGGTCTCACAACCCGGAAATGGTCGAAACAGGATCGTTGCGGCAAGGTTATGAGGGTCGCGCCCTTTAGGGTATGTCATTTCCTTCTGGAAAAGGGTGGTATCATGGTATGGAGCCCAGATACTTACTCATGTGGATACACCTTCTTTATGATGTGTGATGATGGTTACGAGCGCTCGGATAAAGGTCCCAAAGGACCGGGAGGTGGCATATTCGTGAGTTACCTGTTACAGGGGTAACCCGGCCTTGTTTGGCAAAGAGCAGTTTGTCTCTCGGGGCGTCCCGCTAGAGGCGTTCCCACGCGGCGGAAGGAAGTTCCTTAGCCTTACCAATTTGTTGGAAAATCCAAAGAAACAATACGAACCTTGTACGGTTTTAGTTGTATAACCTGCTATGGAATGTGGCGGTAACCTGCTATTGAACATAGTAGCTATAGTAGGCATACGATACTGGTCGTATGTTGGCTAAGATTAATATTATACTTTCGAAATGTTTCTGCACTATGCACTAATGATAATATCCAATGATTTGCGTAGTAAGCATGTTTGACTATCATAAGAAGAAATCTCCTCCAATTCTGCGTTTGCATTGTGTGTGTGGCGGGAGGTCTTATGGTAGTTTCATTTTCTAAAACAATTGCGGATTTCAATGTTTAAAATTCTTTTGCTGTTGTTTAAAGTTAAATTGTTTTTGTTGCTCACACCAGTCCCATGACTGATCCGGAGTTTATTGTTCCCTTCCTAAACTCTGGGTGCTCATAATTTTCCACACGAGCAGTCTAGAGTTGGGTTTCTTTTTAGATATTCAGGTTTAGTAGATTATCTGGAGCTAGTTCAGTATTTGTAGTTCATTCATCGGAGTTGCTTATCTTGGAGTTGTGGATTCATTCTTGTCCGAAGATCAATTTGGAGCATTCTATTGGAGATATTGTTCCGCTGCTGATGTTATCGTTTTCTTTTCCGCTGCTATTTGTTGTATCATATCTCTGATGTATATTGATATTCATTGTATCACTCTGTTGTATCAGATATTGTATATCAATGTATTATTCTTTTCTTCCGCTGTGTTATTTACTTAATTGTGTTATAGCTTCGGCGAATCGGATTTGAACGGTCGAATCTGCGGCATTCTAGTACAATGTGAAGTACGGATGTTGATTTTCGAGCGGGCAAAACCCGATACGTTACAGAAATCCTTTCACTTTATAAAAGCTATTATTATTTGGAAACGGATAGTTTTCATTTTGGGAAAAACTGGTTACATTTACACAGGTTAAAGCCATTCAAGTATAAACTTGAATTATAAATTTAAATTTCCCCAAGACCGTATTTTAATTGGTTAAAAAACCATAAAAACACCTTTTAGACTTATAAAATCTATTAAACCAAAATTCCCAATTCATTGAATTCAATTTCAAAATTTTGAATTCAAAATTTAAATCAAGTGATTTAAATTCCAATTCTTATTAAGTTATTTAAAATAACTTTTATTTTGAAACTCACTTTCAAAACTTTCAATTTCAAAACAATTTTGGATTCAAAAAAAACTCAATTTTCCAAAATTGATAAAAATCTGTGACTTAACCGATTTCCACGTGAAATCCACTTTTGTGTGTGTATTGTATAGTCCAAGGGTTTAACACAATAGTGCAACAACATTCAACCATCACAGATCAAATATAACAATATAATTGATAAGCGGTATAAATCATAACGCTTATCTTCATTCACAGATCACAGATATATATATATATATATATATATATATATATATATATATCACAGATAAATAGATCACAAATCACACACAAAACAGGATATATCACAAAATATCATACATCAAAGATGTCAAATAATTCAACATCCAATAAAATCCAAACATCCATAGGTAGGATTAAATTTAATTATCTGATTAATTCAATTCAGATAAATTTCTGTGAATATAATTTACTGGTGATAGTAAATTAATAATCAATTAATTTCAAATTAATTTTCCAATTTATTTCAAAACACCAAATCAAATTTCCAAACATTTTCAACATATTTCCCTTTTAAAATAAATTTCTTTATCTCTTCAAATCTATTTTAAAAATACAAATTTTAAATAAATTCTTCAACTTATAAATAGTATTTCTGAAATCCATATATTAAGCCCTTTTTCCATATTTTGAAATTTGATTCAATATAATTCAAAAATAAAACCTTTATCCTTTAAAACTCCTTTTAAATTTATTCAATTATCAAAAATAAACTTTTCGATAAATTTTCAACTTAAATTTCAAAAATCCAATTTTATTTATTTTCGGTATCCAACGATACCAAAAATATATTCAGCTAATTTTATAGCCGTCAACACTTCAATCACAATATAATCACACGGCGATTATAAATAAATAAACACACAACACTGAAATAAATTCAATTATTTGAAGAATCCAGTTGGATCCCTCCAACCTGTTTCCCCACATCCACAGATGTTAGCACAATACCAATTCCACTTCACAGTGAAATTATCGTGGTATATGGGGTTTATAAATATTATCCGCTATTATGCAGCGCAATAGGGTCTCATCCGCTATATAATGTGGGAAATCAACTCCAAATACATATATAATACCAATTCCACTTTACAGTGAAATTATCGCGGTATATGTTTTTAATAATTAACATCCGCTTAATATACGGCGTATAAGGTCTATTTAACACAATAGATAACAATTTATCAATCAAATTCACACAATCAACACTATCAACAATTTTACATCTAACAATTTAAAATTTTAAATCGAAACAAAATATACGATTGAGTGAGAAGTTCTCACCTTGAGTTGTCGACGAGCGTTCAAATTTAAATTAAATCGAACGGTGTTCGATCTAACCTAAATTTTTACTTGCTCAGAATAATCCCAGAATTGTTCCACTACGTAGTACGCATTTCTGCAATTCCGGCGCTACCAAATTCGTTGAATTCTGATAATATATGACGAAGTTATGGTAATTTAAACTTTATACAATTTTAAATATAAATTAATTTACAAATCCCTTTTTACAAAACCCTACTCGAGACATCTGCCGTTCGTTTTAGATGATGGAAATCTGGCCATGCGCTTGTTCTTCCCCGCTCACCAGTTTTTTTCGAACGCAAACAACCCAGGTTTCATCACGTACGAAACCCATATCGGCCACCACTAGGGTTTGATTTCGCGACCATCCTTGTTCATCTTTTCGTCGATCAGATGACGCCATATCGAAGCCCATCGTCCACTTCACCACCGCCATGAGTGCCATTGAGCTCGGTCCCCCCTTCATCTCTAGAAATGCGTGCAAACGCGATGACTTCTAGGCAAAAATTCGACCACCACAACGCATTAAAGACGATCACGACCGTATGGATCGAAAGGTCTCACGAAGCTCTTTACTTTTGTAGTTGAGACTTTCTTGTAATTGTTAGTGGATTGAGAGATTTGGAGGAAAGAAATTCGAAAGGTATCAGCCATTGAAAACCAAACTGGCAGCTAAGGGCTGAAACCCTAATTGCTTTGCAAATGAAATAATAGAGGTGCTTTTATAGAAAATTCTCAAATTACTATTCATCGAAAATTTTTCGGACTCCAAATCGAGCGTGCCGGCTTTCATTTCTAAGGTTTACCCCACATTCCGAATGCAATGGAACGTGTTTCGGGAGCTAATTCAATCATATGTGCGAGCTACAGAAATAAACGATCAAATTTAAATCAAATCGATTTAAACCGATTTCGATGCGTTTTGGCTTGCCCCGGACAAACGACAACTCCGATTGACAAGAAATTTGAAATCTTACAATAATTTCTCATTACGGATCCGATGAAACTGGTTTCGTCAAAATCCGAGACTATTTGAAAAATGGCTATTTTCACTAGTCAATTAAATATTAAAATATTCAATTTTCACAAATTAACTTTTAATTCGAATTTAAAAGTTCTATAACATCACTATAACTTCAATATGGTTTAATATAACTTTATAAATCATTTTTAATCATATTTAATTTAGACTTCAAATATTTCTGGAATTTCAATTATTAAATTATCGATTTAATTATTCAATTAAATCACCATATCGAAATTAAATTAATTTCGACTTCCAAATCTTACTTATTAATATTTAAAATTAATTAAATATACGAATTTCAAGTGACGGAAATTCTGGGTCGTTACAGGTTGTGCATGAGATCTCAAATGGTCGGGAGAGTGGGGTGATGACATATTCGGTACTTATAGTCAAGTGTTAGGTCGGTTCTGTGTGGCAGGGTACAAGATGTTCTTGTCAGACCCGGGTGCATTGATCTAGAGATGCACTTATCGGAGGTAGTTCCTTACATGATCATAGTATGGAATCCATTCTCCAATACGCGCCGTGTAACGACCTGTAAATTTTAAATAATTTTATTTGTTTTGTCAATATATTTAATTGAAATTTTATGAAATATTAAACAATAAAATTTTGAAATAAAATTTGATATTTGGAATGCGTCTATTTTAACATAGCAACCGGTAAATTTTCATCAGAAAATATGGAAGTTTATTTTATTGTGTAATTTTATTTAAATTCAAATCAGTTAATATTTGATGATAATAAAATGTTTTCCAAACCTGAATATTTTTCTTTAGAAAATTTGTAAATCATCTTTTGAGTGAGACGTCATATTTCGTTTCGTCAAATTTGGACTTCTATTGCTCATTTCATCTTATTTCTGACATTTTAACAGCATTTTGGTACCGATATCGACTTTTGATCGGATGATCCTATCACCGATATCTGTGTACCGTTTTGATCGTCGCGGCGTGCTGATCTTCGCAGTATATTCCATTGTGTATTTCAGAGCCCGGTACGCGGTGAAATCCGTGAAACTGTTAACTGTATCGATACCACTTTTGCACTTTTGATAGTGGTGCCCATTCGAATTTCAAACGTTTGAAATAAACGGCCACTAGTCATAAATATTTGCAGAATTCAAGGGTCAGCTGTTACATCTCCATCATTTCAATTTACTTTATGGTGGTTCATTTCTCTGTTTTCTGTTCTGTTCATTTGCAAAGGAAACCATATATTCTAACTTTGCAAACTCTCTGTTCATTCTCTTTTATTCTTTCTCTTCCATTAGCTCTGTTCTGTGAAAAATATATATATATAACGAAAGTATATTCCTGAATTTTGTCGAGAAACCTCACCTCTCAGACCACCACGTCCATGATCCCACTCCTTCCCCTCGGCCTCAGTCCGCCTGCAAACCCGAGCACACCACGTGATAGCCACTCTCTCCCTCACCTCTCTTCCTCTCCCAGGACTAAATCCAGGCCGCAAGTCCCTTCCCTTTCCCCTCTCGTCCTCTTCTTTCCGCTTGGCCTCGCCTACTTCCAGCTCTGCCGCCGATCCAACCCAATGCCTTCGTCTCTTGTAACAATTGCATGCAGGTGAACATATATATATATAATAGTGTATTATAGTATATAGGCTTGTGAAATGACTTTTGTTTGTTTGTTTTGTTTGTTTGTGATCTGTGTTCCTAGATAGTGTTATAAAATTTTAAAAGTTTATATTAAATAAGTTTATATATACGGCCTTTGTCTATAACTTATGTATCTACTATAGCTATGTAGTATATTTGAACGGTTTTGATAATAATATATACGATGTTTTATATACACTAGTACGTATAATATATTCGGTGGGATTTCTATATATATATATGTATATGTCTTAGGTTTTTGAAACATGTGTTTTATCCTATATATATATTAGATATGGATCGGTTATAGGTACGTTTTTCCAGGATTTGATACCTCTTTTACTTTACATATTAAAAATATATATATTAAAATCTAGACGTGATGTTTTGAATATGATTGAGTTTATATGTGTATATTCTATGTACATATTATCTAGTTGATATTGAGCTTTATATGAAGGATACCTAGATACTGTGTTAAGTATATATATGTTATATGAATGTTTATATACATATAGCTGTATTCTATTAATAATAGTGTCTGCATATCGGCTGCGAGTGGTTATGTATATATGTGTGTTTGAGTCATATATTAGCTATATATATAATATCGTTTGGTTTTTCTGTATGTTTATATATATATATACATATATAAAGGGGATATGTGTTGTTTATATAAGTAGTGTGTGTTGTCTTATAATTTATATTGACTTAAAGATAATATATACATGTTATATAGGGTACTTTATAATATGTCCTGATGTTATATTATATTTTTGTTGTTAAGTTTATATCAGTTTCTAGTATATAAATGTTTTCATTTCAGTTTTATGACTTCAGATTATGTATATATAATTGATATAGAAGCTGTTGCAGTTTGTATATATAATTAAGTGTTTAGTTATATAAATTATAAGTTGTATATTTTAAATTGGAAGCACCTTTGGTTTTGGCTTGATGTGTATAGTTGTTTATATATATAGGTTTATACCACAATTGTTAATATTCCAGGTATTATAAGTTTACTTATACTTGAGTTTGGGTTTCGTATTGATATATGTTCTAATTGATTTTAGAAAATATGTATAGATATTTTCTATTGAATATACATAAAATATGTGAGTAATTTGCATTTTTGATAAGTATATATGTATTTATTTCAAAATATACCATGTAGACATGTTTATTTTAACATGTTTGTTTAATTTAAGACAATGATTTTGAAACATATAAATACACGTATGTATATTTTAATATATGTTTGAATTTAGTATATGATTTATATATATAGTTATATATATATAAGTTCACTTAAATCAATTATCTTCATTGATCCAGTTCTGATTTGATTTCGTCAATTCTGAGCTATCAGCTTTGCTCGTCAAAACGTGTCCATCTAGCTTTGCTTTGGAAGTCATGCTTGCATTTCATAACTCAACTTCATTGTCTATTCTCTCTAGCCTCTAAAGGTGAGCAATCACTCACAATTAACGTTCTTATATTTATTAAATTTGATTTCAATTAAAATATGCTATTGTAGTTATTTACATTGCTATATATATGTTATTATCTGTATCTGTTCACTGTGACATCTGACACCATTATCTGTTATTTATCACTGATGATATATGCCTGTTACTGTTGTTATATTATTATCTTATCTATTATCACTCTGCAAGTTCCCTATTAGCATAGAATTCACTATGGGTTGAAATGAACATACCCGAACGATCTGTAGAATAGGAGAAAATCGTTATGGGTTGAAATGATAAACCCAGTCGATTTTCATTGATATTGAATTTGAGATTGCGGGTTGAAAAGATATATACCCGTATATATTTAAATTGCGGATTGAAATGATAAATATCCGTATCACTTGACCATAGGATAGAAAATTATATACAGACACCGTTGGTCTATATATAAATATTTTGAAAATGATTTCTATGGTTTTGGAAAGAAATATATGGTTTTATAAAAATATTAATTTTAGATATGATATAAATGTTATTTTATATATAGTTAAATTCTTGATTTTAAGCTATGTATAAATTTGTTTTAATATAAAATAAGTTAATAATAAAGTTTGATTTTATTAAAATATAACATGGTTAAGTATTTATTTAAATTATATTTTAATATAGAGTTTGTAATGATTTAATAAATTAAGGTTGAGAAGATAGATTTGAAATTGATTTGAAATTGCATTTAATTAAGAATTATATTTAATTAAATCGATCTGAACTTAAGGAATTTGGGGTTTTAAAAGGATATGATTTTATAACTTGATTTTTGGTTTAAGATGATTTAAAATGAATATTTCAAGCATAAATAAATTGAAGGAAATATTTAGTGATTTGAAATTTGGGCTTTTAGTTAAATGATATTGAATTTATTTAGTGAATATTGCAAAACTAAATAATAATGAAGTTAAATTAAGATATATATGAAATTATCAATTTAGTTTTGAAATGGTGGAATATATAAAGCTTTGAAGTATATTGAAATTGAAATGGTTTATATTGAGGTTCAAATCTATATTTAAATTGATATAATTTGAAATAGTTTATTTAGAACTGAATTGAATTGAAATCGATGAATTGAGATTGAATTAAATGTGAATTTTGGAATTCGAGTTGATTTGAATTAATTTATGAAATTTGTGGAAACTATTTTATTATATAAAGTATTTTAAATTATATTTAAAACTATTTTATATTATTTTATAAACTATTTTTAAAATAACTATTTTAAGTATACTAATTATTTTAATATAAATTGTTCTAACTTATAACTATTTTATATAAATTATTTTATTTTATAAACTATTTTATTTTATATACTATTATTTATATCTAAACCGTTTGAAGGAAAGTGTTATGATTTCAAAGTGTTACGATTTCCAAAGTTATGAATTTCAAAGTATTATGATTTCCAAAGTATTATTATTTCAAATTGTTTTGGTTTCGAAAGTATTATATCTTTGAAAGTTCCATGATTTTGGAAGTGAGTATATTTGAAATGGAAATGATATCGTATTGATTTGGTTTTGAAATAGAAATGATATTTTTGTTTTGAAGTATAAACTATTTTGAAATGACCGCGGTGTTATAATAACGTTTGGTTGTTAAAGAGACCGGGATCGGATATGGGCATACTCTTTGTCGATATTGAAAACCACTTTTACAACTGTGTACGCGGTGGAGATTCCAGAATGAAGTAGGATGGTGGCGACGATCCTATGTGAGGTATATACGTGGACCCGACTCCTGTGAGTTGGCATAAGGTGGCTAAAACAGGAGCGATTCCGGGCCAATGAGGTAGCTCCTCTGATCGGACACACTCCATCGTATGCCATTTTATTACTTTGTGATTGAGTTGGTGCGCACCTTCGGATTTCGGGAGTGTGGCTCGAGGTGGGCGGTAGTGGCTGCTATGCATTACCACCAGTCCGGATGCGTAATTGGTATATCTACCTTGGCATTGCCTTGTTGTGCCGTGTCACCTACCCTAGCGTGCTTTACTACGATTTTGTTTTGTACCATACCTATGGTGTGTCCTCTGACGATGCCCATTACGGGGGAGATTATGGTACTGTATAGACTATGGGAATATAAAAAATGTGTTAAGGTGGAAAATGTAAAGCCTTAACGCTATTTTAATAGTTTACTTTACTATAGACATATTATAATAGCGTATTACTACATAGTAGATAGTTTAACGGATCCTTAGAGGATGGTTATCCCAAACATCCTTTAAGTTACTTGTATTTCATTTGATATTTCACTTGAGTTGGATTTATTGATATAAGAATGTTAATCCTGACTCGAGTGTTTTGTGTTTTGCTTTACGCTCGGGTCAGACTGAGTGTACCAGTATTCGAGACTCACCTTTGGAGTTGGAGCTTCGCTTGGAGATCTAGCTATATCGATTCTGCTTTCAGTTATTCAGTTGATTCCAGTGATGTATTCAGGTCTTGTATTTCACTATTGTATTGAGATATCTATGTATTCGAGACTTCTGTTGTATCATGTTTAATTCTGTTATATATGGTTGCTTCATGAACTACTATTCTTTTGTTTCCACTGCATTATTGTTATATTACTCTGTGTCTGTGATTATTTATTTACTGTATATGCTGAGTTTTGCCAAATTTAAATTAACAATCTGATATTTTAAGCAATTCAAATCCGACATGTATGGATGCGAATGGCTGAAAATTTCAGGATGTTACACGCCGTACGGTTTTTGATTGTATACTAATTATGCTGAAATGTGAGATGCAAGCATTTCAGCTATTTTCTAATTTACTTTCCATAGACACTATTATAATATCCGATGATTTTGATATAAAAAATTTTTGGTTATCGTAAGGCAAAAACCCATCGTGTTTATGTGTGGCATGGTCTTACGAGATACCTTTTGATTTCAAAGATTTTCTTATAACTTTAAATCCAGTTGGGTGTGTTTTCTCACGCTGGTTTTCCAGACTGACTCGGGTGTTACTTTATTATAATGCTCGGTTCAGACCGAGTATTACAGATTCAAGTTAGAATGCTATGGAGCGCAGGAGATGAGCTGGATGACAGAGACATATTATATGTACTTGATTATATTCCGCTGTGTGTAGGCTGTATATTCAGCACTTGTGAGGACAAGTTATTATAACTGTCCAATATTGGTTTGTTGATGATTGTATTCTGATGATGGTATGTATAAATAACAGTATAGTTCTTTTTATATAAAGATATGTTATTATCTATTATATTTTGTTCCGCTGCGATTGTGAGATTCTGTTGTTGTTTATATTTCTTCTTCTATCTTTTTTTTCTTTACCCCTAAAGATTTGTATTTCCATTCAATCTGAGTTAGACACATGTGATTTATTGTCGACTCAAAGGGTACGGAGATACGGGCCACTACAGTTGGTATCAGAGCTTAGGTTTGCGATATACCTAGGCTTTGGTGAGGGTTACTCATTAGAGATAGAGTCAGTAGTACTCTAGAATGAGCACGTATTTGTTAGTGAATATAAAATGTTTTATATTGTGTTGACTTATTGGTTGAGTGTTTATGAATTCTGGTCGGTACAGGAAGTACAACCATATCAATAGAGGTTTCTAAACTCTTAAACAAGGTAAACTGACACGGTATTGTTTTGAAGTTGGTAAATGAAATAATTTTATCCAACTATATTTTGGATATAAAAGAGATAATTTTCTAAAATTATTATATATATATTTGGATGTTTGGTTGATATCATCATAATACAATCAAGACTATAAAATTTGAGATGGTTATGATAACCAAATAGAAATTGTATATAAGTATGATTTATACATATGAGTTTTAACTAAAAGTGGGTTCAAACCGAAATTTAAATTCCGAGAATTTTGGGAAATGTTTAAATGAATTTGAACTAAGTATTTGGAAATTTTTAGATCTTAGAGATTTTTAAAATGTTTTCCAAAGTGGTTTGTGAAGATTAATGGAGTATTATTTTGGAGATATTTTTGAATAGAAATTGTTTTGAAATAGGTTTTGGAAGTAAGGAAGCACTGAACTCACTTAAGTTGCTAGAAAATAATTCTGGTGATGGCGGCCGCATCATCAATGTTCATTTTCAAGTTTCTAAGTGACGGATTGCTACCATAGTGATTAGCTGTGATTATTTGCTTTTGACTTGTTTAGTAAATAAGTTTTTTTAGAAATTCCAAAAGGGAAATTGTTTTGGGTAAAACCAAGTTGTTTAAAAATTCCGAAAGTAAGATTTGATATATAAAAGTGATATATATATATGATTTCAAAATGATTTGAAATAAAACCGGGTGATTAAATTCTGGAATTTCCATTTAAATGATTTGTGAAGTCAGGAGGAAATCAGCTATTGAACTTATAATTGAAATTGATATAAATAAGAAAGGAAAATTTGAATTTTAATCTTGGAATTAAAGTTTAACTTGAGTAAATTAAAGTGAATAATGTGGATTGAAATTTAACTTAAGATAAGATAAATAAAAATTGAATTGGATTTGAATTGAATGGAATATAAAGTTCGAAATGTAAAATGATTATGTTACGACCCAGAATTTTGGATATTTGAAATTGGAATATTTAGTTGAATTTAAATATTTAAAAGTTAATTTTTAACTTGAATTTCAAATATAATTATTTATTGTATAATTTAATTATTGAATTTAATAATTGGAAATTGGGTAAATTACTGAATTCTGAGTTTAAGCTCGTTAAAAATAATTTAAAGGCTTATAATATTTATAATAATAATACCGAGGATAATAAAACTTTTTAAATTGAGTTTACAAAGTTATTTGTTCAGTTTTAAAAATATATCGTTTAAATTTACATTTAAAAATAGTCTTTCGGGGCATAGTCTCGGATTTTGACGAAACCTGTTTCATTGGATCCGTAATAGTGTATTATTATCGGATTTCAAATTTCGTAGCGTTTGGATTTAACGTTTGGTTATATGGTATATAAACGCGATAAAATTTATATCAAAAATTCAATATAATAATTGGGTCCAAAAAGCTATATCTCCATATGATCGAATTTGGACTCGAAACCTTTTCCATTGTGTTCGAAATAGGGGTATAACATTATAAACGCCTAGCGGCATGCCTCGATAGGAGGTCGAGATTTTAGGCTGCGTAATCGAGATGATTTGAAATTTAAATTATATATATATATATATATATATTGATTGATTTGGCCATACCCTTTACATCTGTCTATTTTCTTTCTATCAGCCACCTACTATTCCTTTCTCTACACGCCACCCTTCCTATCTCCCATCTTTTCCCTTTGTTATTCAAAACAGCATGCGATAATGGTAAATAAAAGCAAAAAAAAAGAAACGACTAACTAAAAAAAGAGATCGAAACCGAAAATAAAGAAAAATAGAAATGGCGATCGACTTTTGAATTCGCGCTCGCTCAGGAAGCTTGGAGCTCACGAACGAAGGGTAGTGACATCAATAGGGCGGCGATTCAAGTGGAGCGGCGTAGTCTGGACGTGACGCGATGGGTGATTGGACTCGCAAGCTGTAGGGTTATGTCGCGACTACGGAGGTAGGTGAAGAAAGGCAGAACGCGACTCCAGTTCATTGTTTGGATCTGGACTGTCATTCTTGAGATGGGGCTGAGCTCGATCTCGACCTCTGCACGCGTGAAGGCTAGGGGATTTGCTCGATCAATGTATGAACTACAGAGGTTTCGGCAGGCCATGCCTTATGTCGGAGTGTATTAGGGTGTCGCATCGTGTCGTATGCTGTGAGATTGGGATTTGATGCGGTAGACATCACCTTGTTCTAAGACGTGCACTGGCTTGGATAACTGAAAGTGTAAGGTAAGGGATTAGTTTAAATTCTTTTTCATTAAGTTGAGTTAAGTAGGAATAAATCATTCAGGGATTAATTGATTTCATTTATAAGTAATTAATTTAAAATAAGATAATTTACTAGTTACGTGTCATTGGTAAATTTAATTATAATTGAAAACCGAAATAGATAAATTATATATACTTCAAATTTGCTTATACGAGGTTAAAATCGAACGGAATGCGCAATAGAGTCAAAAATTGGATCGATCAGCAAATTCGAAAATAAAGGTCAGTTAATCTCACTCAATCTTGGATTTCCGTAATTAATTTTAAATAGTTAAAATTAATTATTGATTGATTGATAGGATTGATAAATTATCAGTTGGATGTGATATTATATATAGTAGTATATATATTGGAGTGATTGATATTCCCGCATATATATATAGCGGATGAGACCCTATGCGCCCGCATAATAGCGGATGACCCTATATACCGCGATATCCCCCTCGAAGTGGGATTGTTATTTTTATATTGTATTAACATTTGTGGATGCAGGGAAACAGGTTGGAGGGATCCAACTGGATTCTTGAAAAATGTTATTTTAATTTTCGTATATAGTGATATATGATTTATTTGAATAATCTGTGATAGATTATAGTGGAATCTGAATTTATTGGATGTTATGGAATTACTGGTTAAATTTTGGTATTTTAAATACCAATGATAAATGTTTAAATTTTTAAAAGAAATTAAAGAAGAAAATTGAAGGTAAAATAATTATAGTGAAATTTGGATAAATTAAAAAGAAATGAATTTGGTGGAAAATAAATAGTTTGATTCAAATTTGTATTTAAAAATTTAGGAATATGGACAATAGAGATTTTTGGAATATTTGAATAAAAGTATTTAAATAATAGAACTTAAGCGATTTTGTATAAGTATAAAAGGATTTATTTTTAAGAACGAGATTTAAAATAGTTTGGGAATGAATAAAAGGAAATCTGAAAATAAAATATAAAATTGTTATACTAGATTTGAAATAAGATTTTAAATCATAAAAAGGAAATGAGATCTGAGATTAGTGGGCTTTGGAATATATTCGGGTTATTTAAGAAATTAATTTAAAATTGGAATTTAATTTAGAAATCGATTTAAAATCGATTAAGTATTGTGAAACAGTTATGAACGGGAAATGAGACTATGGAATTTATAAACGAAGCTTATAAATAAAGTGAGGTAATTATCAGTGGATAGATTGAAATTATAAATTCACGGTGGGTATTTATAAGGAGATGGGTAAATTGGTTCAAAAATAAATGGTAGTTTTATTTTTAGAAATGTGGAAAAAGGGAATTTATGGAATTGGGACGTAAATTAAATTGGACATAAAACGAGAGAGATTTATAGAAATTAGACTGGCTATTTTAGAGTTGAAAGTATATTTTTCATGAGAAGTTAAGTTTATTTTAAAAAGGAGGATTTTTAAGTATTAACTAGAAAATTTAAAAGTGTTAAGAATATTTCAGAAAAAAATAAATTATTTAGTGGTTTAAAATTGTTTGAAGTATATTTAAGCATTAATTAAGTAGTTTTATAAATGGTTGATATTAAGTTAATTATTATTTAAGAATTAACCAGTATTATTATTTTAAAAGGATAAACTATTACATATTAATATTTTATACAATAACTTTTATTTAAAAGTAGTTTACCTAAAATTAACTTGTAAATTATTATAGAAATTTCATATGTATTATTTTGAACTTTTTTAAAATAAAGATTTCGGGAAGTAATGGTATACCCGCACGGCGAAATCGAAGGCAGTGAGTGCCTGCAGTTAAGTCTTGAATTTCTCTGGGATAGTGACGTAACCATTGAGCTATGAATCCATGGTTTGATACCGCAGTGGTACTTTCCAAATTATTTTAAAGGTTTCCAAATATCTCTAAAAAGAATAGTTTTGTGAATATATACTAAATTCGTTAAGAAAGTATATATTTTGGACAAAGAGATTTAATTTATTAAAATTTAATTAAAAAGAGATTTGGAGTTTTTTAGTGGAAAATAGAATATTTGGTCGAATGATTGTTTATTTGATAGTTAAAATAACCGACTATCAAATCTGGACCAAAAATATAACTTTGGGAATATCTAGGAGAAATACGGGAATTATATGGTATAGTTACCGTTCGAGGTGTTATACTGTACGTATAAACTCGTTTCGTTATTCTAGGACGTTTATAAGGAAATTCGTCCACTAATGGTTAGGAGGTGATCTCTGATCTTATCTTCGTTTGTTTATTTCCTAAAGAACCAGGGTTGAGTTTACCGGGAAATATCGAACGTTGTTTCGAAGAGACCGGGATTAGATTTGTTATCAGAAAACAACTTTGATCCAAAGAGTACGTTTTCGATGTGAAAACAAGAGCATGAAGTCGAAGATGGAGCAGTGAAGTGCAAGGGCTAATCGCTACTAATCCTGAGGATTATTCCATAATGGGTGTAGTAGGAATAATGCCTTCGGTTCCGTTCGAACCCAGAACAAACTTGTATGAATGAATGTTATCAGTACATTGTCATTGGAGGACAATGAGCATTCTAAGTGAAAAATTCCTTAAAAAAGTAATCGTAACCTCTAGCCTCATCAACAGGGAATGACTGAAAATCAGGGAAGATGCAGCAAGGCTAAGTGGTTCGCACCCAATTAGGGTATGTTTATCACCTTTCTAGATAACCTCGGATATTATTTATTACTACGGTATATGGAAGGAGCTCGAGAGAGGGTGGGAACACTCGGGGTGATAGCATATTCGGTCTATCCAGGTTAGGGATAGTCCGGTCATGTGTGGCAGGGGATCCCGACCTAGTCCTCGGTACGCTGTTTCTAGACGTGTACTATGACAGGTGGTACCCCAGTGCCTAGTCATTCGTATGGAATCCATTCTCCAATACGTGCCTTTACGGTTTTGATTGTAGAGCCTAGTATGCTGGAATTTACTTAATGTAACAATTTCAGCTATTTGAATAAGTATTCATACTTAGACACTATTATAATATCAGAGGATTTGATATGAAATGTTTTGGTTATCATAAGGTAAAAACCCGTCGTGTTTATGTATGGCGCGGTCTTACGAGATACCTTTGATTTTCAAAGGATTTTAAAACTTTAATAATTCAAATTGAGTGTGTTTTCTCACGCTGGTTTTCTAGACTGACTCAGGTGTTATTTTATTATAACGATCGAGTCAGACCGAGTATTACAGATACAGGATAGGATGCTATGGAGCTCAGAAGACGAGCTGGATGGCGAAGACGTATTTCACGTATCTGATTTATATTCCGCTGTGTACTGTAGGCTGTATATTCAGCACTTGTGAGGACAAGTTATTATAACTGTCCAGTATTGTGTTATTGATGTATTGTACTCTGATGATGTAATGTAAAAATAACAGTTATAGTTCTTTTTGTATAAAGACCTATTGTTATCTATTATATATTGTTTCGCTGCGGTTGTGAGATTCTATGTTGTTGTTTCTATTTTCTTCTACTGCCTCTTTCTTCTTTTCCCTAACGATCTGGTATTTCCGGCATTCGATTGTTCGGCATGTAATACAGTGGACGTATTGATGTTGATTTTCAGAGGTCGAAAATCCCAGTCGTGACAGATTATATAGCTATAAGTATGATTATTGAATGGAATGGATACACTTAAGCTATAAAGTGATATATATAATCTAGAGTTATAATTATAAGATGTGAATAGACACAAGTAAGAAATATGATATTTTAAGTAAATAAATTCTTGAACTTATGAATTGAGAAATGCAATGTTAAAACCAGAATGAAATTGGTTTGATTTTATGGTAAAGGAATGGGAATTCAAAATTTTGAATTTTAAATGGAGGGTGAATTGGAATTTGAGTAGATTAAATAGAAACATGAATTGTGAAGTGATTATATAACTATATGTTATCAATATAGAATGTCAGTAAACTTAAGTAAAAAATTCATAGAATTGTGAATGAATAAGTTTGCATAACTTATTAAATTGAGAAAGTGGAAAAGTAGGGCCAAGTTAAAATGGTTAAGTATTTGATAACAAGAAATGAATTCAATTTAAGAGTAAATGAATTGAATATGATTTGGAATATGGATTGGATAAGATCGGGTATGAACTTAAGTATAAAGTTGAATATGAACTTAAGTAGTGTTATGGAATGTTTATAATAAACCTTATGTATGAAATGGTTTATATATAAATTAGCATGGGATGAAATGTCGTTCACTATAAAATGAAGTGAATAACACTATGTGAATTAAATGAAAGTGAATGGAAAAGATGTAATATAAGTGGGAAGTGAAATTATTATGAATGCAAGTTCATGAACTTAAGCTGAATTGTTCGAGAATTGATTTACATGGAATGATTCCGAGATTAATAAGATGGATTTGATTATATTGAATGTAGATATGAATGGAATGCAAATGAATTGATTGTGAATCAATTTGAAATTGAATATACATTGATTGGAAATGGGTAATTGAATGTTTGAACCTTGTACTTGTTTACGCATTCGAAATATACAAGTTATAATATGTTTATTTTATGAAAAACATGTGTTTAAGTTCGTTATAGGGATGGAATGTTATGAAAATTTCATGGTTTTGAAACTTATGTGCTTCATTTGAGTAAGTACTGGTACAGGGAGCTGTTTGGATAGAATTCAGTTGCGTAATTGCATATAAATGAAGCGAACTCGCTTAATAACGCTAACATAAGGTAGTTTACGCATTAAAAGCGAAATGAAATAAATATTGATATATATAGTGTTTCCAACTGTGTGGGTAGATGTATATTATATTTATCATATTTGTGATATTGAAAAAGGCTCACCGTATAGGGGAGACTCTGTCAAAAAATTTTGGAAATTTAGGGTGTTAGAAAAATTTTGGAAAAAAATTTTGTTAACTAAATTTAATTTGAAATTATAAATTTTAAATAATGGAATTTCATGAATAAATAGGAATTAGTGGATTTGGATGGGACTAAAAGACTCAGGAAAAGGTAATAATAGAATTTTAACTGAATTGGTTTTGAAAAGAAATGGGTTTGGAGCATTTTCCTACCTTGACAATTTCGGGGATGAAATCCTTTTAAGGGGGGAGGAATGTAATGACTCGGAATATTGGGCATTTGATTTTGAATGTTTAATTTATTTTTAAATATTGAATTTGAAATATTATTTGATTTTGAATATGGGGATTTTGGTTGAATTAGTGAAATGGTTTAAAATTTCAAAAATAGCGATTTAATGGATTTGGTGAATAGTAAATTTAATATTTGAAATTGGGTAAATATGTGAATCTAGAATTTAATGTGAATGAAAATGATTTTTAAAGTTGATTTAAACTCTATTCGAATTAGAGTGATGATAGTGAACTTTTGAATGGAATTAAAAGTCGATTAATTAAAATCTGAAATTTTTATATTTTAATTAATCAATGAAATTTAATATTTGGGATAGCGTAAATAATTGAATTTGTGATTTTATATGAATCGAAATGGATTCTAATATGAATATAAATTCTATTTGAATTATAATTGAGTTGGTAAGATTTTAAAATTGGAATTTCAAGTAATTTCGTCGATTTTGAAAATCGCTCGATTTAATCTACACGTTAAAATAGCCTTGTAAGGCACAGTCTCGGATTTCGACGAAGCCAGTTTCATTGGATCCGTAATAGTGTGTTATTATCGGATTTCAAATTTCGTAGCATTTGAAGTTACCGTTTGGTCGTACGGAATAGAAACGCGTTGAATTTAATATCAAAATTTTAATATTTATAATTCGATTCGAAAAGCTATCTTCCACATATGATCGAATTAGACATCGAAACTTGTTCCATTGAGTCGGAATAGGGGTAAAACAATATAAACGTCAGGCGGCACGCTTCGTTTGGAGTTCGTCCGGAAAAGTGCGTAAACAGTAATAATAATAATATTTTATATATATACGTATATATATACGTGCATATTCTTCCATCAGAAAACCCTAGCCACCTCAATAATGTTTCAATGGCCAAAATGTTCCCTCCTTTACCCACAATTATCTCTCCATCCACAAGTTATTAGCAAAAACTTTCTAAACAACTATTGAAGAGCTCGTCGAGCTCGACGTATCCAACGGCCATGGTCTGATATAGTGAAGAGAATGGGCGCCTATGGCAATTCGAAGGCATGCGTTTTAAGGGAGAAATTCTTGCAATCGACAGCACCGGTGTCGAGGCCGCTTGGCACGGTGGTGAAGTGGAGGAAGACGCTCGCGTAGGAGGTAGCGGATCGTGTTCTAGGCGTGAGATTGGAGGAGCGGCGATCGAGTATATATGGCGAGGTGGGTTTTCGTGGTCGCTGGAAGAAGCGTGGGAGAGGAAGGAGAGCTAAGCACTGGATCTGGATCTAACAGCCAGGATTTCATCTCTAAGTTTACGGCCCATATTTATTAGAAAAAAAAGTATTTATGTAACGACCCGTAAATTTCAACTGTTTTAATAAAGTAATTAGTTGAAATTTGGTAAAATTTTAAACGATAAAATTTTGAAATAAAAATTTAAATTTAGAATACGTCTAGTTAAACATAGCAACTGGTAAATTTTCGTCCGAAAATATGAAAGTTTATTTCGCGCGTAAATTCACTTCAATTTAATCAGTTAAAAAGCGATGAAAATAAAATGTTTCCGAAACCTAAATATTTTTACATAGAAAAATTCTAAACCATCTTCTGAGCAAGATGTCAGTTTGTCGTTTTTCCAAATTCGGACATCTTTGGCTCCGTCGATCTTATTTTTCAGCGTTTTTCTTGCATTTTCCGCTATTAGAAAATTTGAATTTTTATAATTCAATCGTACCACTGATATCTGTATACCTTTGTGATCGTCTCGTCGTGCTGATCTCTGCGGTATATTCAATTTTGCGTTTTGAAGTCTGGTACACAGCGGAATCCGCGAAATCGGTAACCGTATCGGTATCCGTTCGTGCCTTTTGGGTTCTAGTGTCTATTCAATTTCTACTGCTCTATTCCAACAGTCTTTAGCTTTTATTATTTCGGAGATTTTGGTCCGTTCGTTTGATTTTCTATTATTATTATTTTTCTGCACTTTCCATTTGCTCTAATTAAAATTTTTAATATTAAAATCACTTGTCTTACTGTGATAGCCTACACGTCTTCTTGGACATTTAGAACTTTGCATATGTTAAAAGAATATGCATGTTCATTTCTAAGTAATAAAATGATAGTACGGTTCATAATTTTTAAAGTGTACACATTGAATTGGAAGCCTTTTCATTTATCACTACATCTTCACATGCGCCATTAGCCTCTTCTCCATCTCCCAACAAACCGAGCACAGGCCTTCCACCACACCCAAGAGCAAGCTGCGCCCTCCTTCCTGTCACCGCCTTCCCACCCACACCCACCACCGTGCTCCACCTGACCGAGGCCTCCATCTTTCTCCCTCCTCCAAGTATCCGGCCTTCAACTTGTTGAAATTTAAATTTTTAATGAAAGGAAAATGTTAATATTTAATAATCTGAAACAAAATATTAACAATGTAATTGATGAAAGAATGTTGTTTAATTTGAGAAATGATTGAATTAAGTTTGAAATTATTAAAGTTGAAATGATTTAATAATTGAGTTTGAAATTATAATTAAGTTTGAAATTATTAAAGTTGAAATGATTTAATAATTGAGTTTGAAATTATAATTAAGTTTGAAATTATTAAACTTTGAAATTATTTAATAATTAAGTTTTGAATTATTTAATAATTAAATGAGATTGAATTATTTAATGATTAAATTTAATTGAATTCTTTAATAAGTAAAATTGAACTTTTGAATAAGTGAATTTACTTTGTAAATAATTGAAATTGAGTTTTCTTTATTAATTAAGTTTTGGAAAATTATTTAAGTAAGTAAATAAGTGAGATTGAATTTCTTTAACAAGAAATAAAATGTGATTTATTGAAATTAATGTAAGACTTGAAAGTTGAAGAATTTGATTTGACGAATTTAATTTAATTCAATTTGTAAGTTTTGATATAATGAAGTTGAACTTAAGATGATTTAATGAATTGGAAGTTTAATAGAAATTGTTTTGAATGATAAATTTACTTAATGAATATTGAATGAAATCGATAAATGAATTTAAATTGATTTGAATGTTAAATTTAATTAATTTAAATGATTTGGAATGAAACTTATACGAACTTGAATCAATATTTGAATGGTTTTAAATAAAGATATTTAAATTGAATTATAAGATTTTGAAATGGTAAATTGAAGTTTTGAAATGAAAATTTTGGAAATTGATTTCGAAAGACAAATGAAATGTTGATTTACGAATTGAAATTGAAATTGAAATTGATTTGGTTTTGAAATAAATAAACGACCAATCGGTGTAATAATTACGGAAGTTATTAAAGAGACCGGAATTCGGTTATGGATATACTCTCTATCTAAACCGAAAACCACTTTAATAACTATACACGGAGTGATGATCCAGAATGAAGTGGTTGGAATGATGTACGTGATGACTGAAGAAAGAGAACGATAATGGATAGCCTTGACACTTGTGTCAAATTAGAAATGACTAAAACAGGAGCTGTGCCGGGCCAATGGAGGATTAGCTACCTCAAGTGGACACACTTCTTCGAACTACTTATTACTTGTTGTCGATTGGTGCACCCTTGATTTTGGGAGTGTTGTTTCACGGTGTTGCGGGCGCTGCGGCGTTGCGTTCTCACCAGTCCGGATCAGGCGAACGGTAGTATCACTACCTTGGGTATTGCCTCATGTGCCTTGTCATACTTGTATTCCATTTATGCGCGACCACTACGATTTTGATTTGTACCTTTAGTATATGGATTGCCCTCTGGTGACTTCCGGTTTTGGGGAAACTACGGTCTTGTATATGCTTTTGGGAATAAAAATGTGTTAAGGGTGGAATGGGCCACGACTTAACGCTATTTTGATATCTTTTTATATTACTGATAGACATTATCTACTTATCGTACACTACTACATAGTAGATAGTTTAACGGATCCTTAAAGGATGGTTATTCCAAACATCCTTTGAGTTACTTGTATTTCAATTGCTATTTCACTTGAGTTGGATTTATTAATATAAGAATCTTAATCCTGACTCGAGTGTTTTGTATTTTGCTTTACGCTCGGGTCAGACTGAGTGTACCAGTATTCGAGACTCACCTTTGGAGTTGGAGCTTTGCTTGAAGATACAGCCATCTATTCTGCTTTCAGTATTCGATGATTCCAGTGATGTATTCTGATTTGTATCTGATGTATCGTATTATTCTTCTGTTGTAAACTCTGATGTATTTTATATATTCATATAGTAGCTTCATGAACTACTATCTCTTTTAATTCCGCTGCACTTATTACTCTGTGTCTGTGATCTGTGATTATTTATTTACTGTATATGCTCAGTTTTGCCAAATTTAAATTAACAATGCGGTATTTTGAGCAATTCAACTCCGGCATGTGTGTCTGCCTATGCACTTGGCGGGTGCAGCATGATAGGGGGTTCTCGCATTTGGTTTGGTAGCGAGCGGATGACTCTTACTCCTACATGTCCCTGCGGGGTTGGTTCAGTCGAGAGGCTGGCTGTAAAGGCAGAACACAGGTACTGCTGTATGCTACGGTGGGCGTTACCCCACTGACGCGGTCCGTTACAATTGGTATCAGAGCTTTGGTAGCTCTAGGCAAAACTCAACATATAGGGTAAATGTATTTACAGAATCACTCTCATTCGAGTTTCAATCTCTTCCTTTGACTCAATTCCTTGAATTTTGGAACGTTCTCCTCGGTTTCGAAATTCATTCGTGTCCTTCACTATTCGTCTTCTTTCAATCATGGAGCACCACATAACTCCATTCTGAATGTTATCTATAATAGATCGGCGGTCTCGCCAATCTTAGAATGATTCGTGAAGGAGTAAACTCCTTTACAATAGGCATTGATTTACCGGAGATTTCTGTATCCTCGGTTTACGATGCTATCTATCTCCTGCTATACATGAATTCTATTTCTTGAGATCGAATGTTGATTTGCCTCGGAATTCAGCATCGATCTTATTCCTGAAGCTACGGTTGACCCGGTTAAGGTTGCCCGTAAATTAAATAAGCCTATCCATTTTCCGATTCTGTTAATTTAATCGTCTTATCTTTCCTTCCGAACTTGTATTCAAATCAGAATTCTCTTTAATTTGAGTCCATCAAATTTGAAACCCTATCCTTATTTTGAAAATTTATTCCTGTATCGTCGAGCAAAGAAATGTATTTGAAAACTAATATATAAATGTTTTAATATATGTTGTGTTGTTTGAGTTGTTGATGTTGATTTGGGTTTCCGATCGATACATCTGATCAACACAATCGATAGGATTTCCAAAACACTTGAACAGAGCAAGCTGACACAATATTATTTTCAAAATTTAGAAAACGAAATAAATTTGTTTGATTATATTGTGAAAATATAAGTAAAATTTTCTGGAATCTAATAGGTTAATTAAATTGTTTGTGTGAAATGATAATATTTGATTATCATTTATTGTTCTAAATAAATTTATAAATACGGTTTATAAATTGATTTGGAATTTGAAATGAATTTAATTTAGAAATTTGAGAATTTATTCAGTTTCCGGTGATTTCGAACTTTGGTTTTAAAATTTTAAAGTATATAATATTGGAAGTATTTTCGAATAGAAATCGTTTCCAAAGAATTTTAAAATGTTGAAATCAGTGCTCTTCTCTTTGTCGCTGGAAAATAATTTCGGTGATGGCGGCCGCATCATCGACATTCATTTTCGAGTTTCGAAGTGGAGAAACCATTCTGTAGCTTTGCTACGGTTTTATTTTGAAAAAAAATTATTTTGATTTGAATTTCTTCAGTATATTTTGATTTACACATATATAGGTACCTTATTTTAAAATTTAATTTGATTTGATAAATATATTATATATCTTTAAATTGTTTAAAGTTAATCGGAAATCTAATTCTTAAAACTTTGTTAAAGGATGATTTTAATTATAAATAAAACCAAAATTTGGAATAAATATTTAAACTTGAATATTGAATTGGGAAAATTTTATTTGTATATTGTTCAACTGCATTCTAATACAACTTACCTAAATCATTCAGAAGTTAAAATGTAATTGGATAATATATAAGATAAATTGAATTTATAAATAAAATTTGAGTGTTTATAATAAATGTTATACACTAAATTTTGATTATAAAGATGTTAATAAAGTTAGATAGGATAATAAGTAAACTCAGTTAATAATGAAATAAATTTGTTTTGAAAGAATTAATAAATTGAAATTTGATCAACATATGAAAATACCTTGAATTTAAAAGAAATTAACAGATGTAAATTAATTTAAATAGAAACTTTTATGTTTTAAATTAATTTATATGGGTTAAATATATGTGAGTAGATATATTTAGTAGAATAAATTTAACAGTAATTTGGAATAAAGAAGAATTTAAAATTGTTGAAAAAAATATGATTATAATAAAAGACTATTCAAAATTTATGGTTTTAGAAATTTTTAATTGAGGATAATTGGATAATAAGATGATGAATTTAGAAATAGTTGAGATTGATTTTAGCGAAATCAAATGGATTAAATCAATTATTGAATATCAATTAATTTAAATTTGAATTTATATGGTTTAAATTAATTGTTATTTTGTATTTCCAATCTGTTTTTTTCTAGTTGTTTCTATTCTCCTACCTCGTTCCTTTTCGGGGACGAAAAGTTTTGAGTGGGGGAGAGTGTAACGACCCGTAAATTTCAACTGTTTTAATAAAGTAATTAGTTGAAATTTGGTAAAATTTTAAACGATAAAATTTTGAAATAAAAATTTAAATTTGGAATACGTCTAGTTAAACATGCAACTGGTAAATTTTCGTCCGAAAATATGAAAGTTTATTTCGCGCGTAAATTCACTTCAATTTAATCAGTTAAAAAGCGATGAAAATAAAATGTTTCCGAAACCTAAATATTTTTACATAGAAAAATTCTAAACCATCTTCTGAGCAAGATGTCAGTTTGTCGTTTTTCCAAATTCGGACATCTTTGGCTCCGTCGATCTTATTTTTCAGCGTTTTTCTTGCATTTTCCGCTATTAGAAAATTCGAATTTTTATAATTCAATCGTACCACTGATATCTGTATACCTTTGTGATCGTCTCGTCGTGCTGATCTCTGCGGTATATTCAATTTTGCGTTTTGAAGTCCGGTACACAGCGGAATCCGCGAAATCGGTAACCGTATCGGTATCCGTTCGTGCCTTTTGGGTTCTAGTGTCTATTCAATTTCTACTGCTCTATTCCAACAGTCTTTAGCTTTTATTATTCCGGTGATTTTGGTCCATTCGTTTGATTTTCTATTATTATTATTTTTCTGCACTTTCCATTTGCTCTAATTAAAATTTTTAATATTAAAATCACTTGTCTTACTGTGATAGCCTACACGTCTTCTTGGACATTTAGAACTTTGCATATGTTAAAAGAATATGCATGTTCATTTCTAAGTAATAAAATGATAGTACGGTTCATACTTTTTAAAGTGTACACATTGAATTGGAAGCCTTTTCATTTATCACTACATCTTCCCATGAGCCATTAGCCTCTTCTCCATCTCCCAACAAACCGAGCACAGGCCTTCCACCACACCCAAGAACAAGCTGCGCCCTCCTTCCTGTCACCGCCTTCACCTGGGCGTTCCCACCCACACCCACAACCGTGCTCCACCTGACCGAGGCCTCCATCTTTCTCCCTCCTCCAAGTATCCGGCCTTCAACTTGTAGCCGAGCTTGTCAACTTACATCTCCGCGTCCTCCCGTTCTTCCGACCTTCATTGCTCATCCCTTCCCAGCCTTGCGGCAACCAACACCGACCACAACACTTCGTCTCCTCGCCGAGTATCCTTCTTCCTTTCCGAGTCCGTGACAGTTGTATAATTGAAGGTATATGCATACTTATGTTAAAAATATCATTATATAAATACCATACTATAAGCTTTGTCGTGGATCTGTTTTTATATATCATTATGTACCTAGAAGATATATGTTTCTATAAGTGGTCAGCAGAGTTTTATTTTTTGTTACATAGTTACTGCATAAGTATAAATTATTGTACTGTTTTATTTTTGTTTTTAAACGTTACATATAAACAGTATATGTTTGTAAGCTTATATATACATATTTTTATGAATTCGCATATTTTATTTTGTTATTAATTTTATTAATATATAGGAACGGTGGTATAAATTCCAACCTTTGGTTGCTGTTTGATTTGTATACATTATTAATATCGGTTCTAAAGATAACACTATATAATATGATTTATAGTTTATATATAATATAATTATTGCATACTGGTATCTTCTTTCACAGATATATATATACGTTTGGAAACCTTGAAATTTTAATATATACTATACCACTAAGTTGGGTAAGCCTGCATATATGCTAGTTATAGAGAAAGGAGTTTACATATATTATACACAGTGGAGTATCATTCATTTATAAACTTGTTATACGTTACTTGTTATATTATACGTTATTTTGTTTATATTTCGAGTTATATAAACTGTTATTTTATATTATACGTTATTTTGTTATATTATACTTGTTATATAAACTTGCAGATACAGTGTTGCTCATTTATAAACTGTATATTTCATAAAATAAATATTTATATTGTTTTGAATATTGGTTAATGTATGTAGTCTATATATTTGTGGGTGCGTATGTCTATATAGGTACGTTAGTGAATAAGGTAAGTCTGCATAAATGTGTTAAGCAAGTTTGTATATATTTGTTCACTGGTGGTTGTACAGGTTGTAATTGGTGTATTATATATATATATATATATATATATATATATATATATATATGTTTCTATAAAGTAGCCTAGGTTGTTTAATAATAAATATTGGTTTGAGTATGACATTTATACCCTTGATTTTACGTGAGTTTAAAGAGAAACGATTTTTGAAGTTTAATACTATTTTAATAATTGCCTTAATTTAAATTATTGAGAAAAATATATGTATAATATAATAATAATGAGTATGTATTTTCAACTTGTATCATAACTGATCTGATTTGTTCCATCAATTACATTTATCAGCTTTGTCCATCCAATTTCGTGCCAATCTCGTTTTGCTTTGGGATTCGTAACTCAATCCATCGTCAAACTTCTCTAGCCTCGAAAGGTGAGCACTCACTCACGATTAACGTTCTTTTATTTATTAAATCTGATTTCAATTGAAATGACAATTGAAATATGCTGTTGTTTGATATTTACACTGTTATTACCTGTATCAGTTCACCTGTGACATCTGACACTTTTATCTGTTATATATGAAATGATAATCCAGTTTGGTTGTTAAATGATTGATTGTTTGATGTTTACAATTGGACGTTAAATTTGTTAATGTTGTAAGTGATAAATAATTTGAAATTGAAATTGACGTAGGATAGTTAGATTTGATATATGTGTTAAATTTGATTAAATGACATTTGTATAATATGACCCCTTTTAATTGTTAAATTAATTGACATGTAGAATAGTGATAATTACACTTTGAACCATCGACATATATTGGATTAATTGTTGTGGTATAAAATTTTAATTGAATGACAAGTGAAAAACCGTATAAATAATTAGTGGAATAATCTTTAATCTACATGAAATGATGGTGTAGATTCTAGAAATAATTATATTAATTCGTACAAATAACAATGCGAATTAATACGGTTATTTCGGGATTATTTGAATTGATTATTGGACTGTTATTGATTGTTGTTATTGCTTGTTTATTTACTTTGACACCATCCCAGTTATCACACTGCAAGTTCCCTTTGTTATGCTTTGATTTTGAATTGAATTGGAATCGGGTTGAAATGATAAATACCCAAATTGAACTTTGACCTAGGATAGAGAATTAAATAAAACCTGATTGGTCAATAATTTGATTTAAAAATAAAATGAAGATTTTATTTGAATAAACAATATGGTTTTGAAATGAAGTTGAAATTTGAATTTTTAATGAAAGGAAAATGTTAATATTTAATAATCTGAAACAAAATATTAACAATGTAATTGATGAAAGAATGTTGTTTAATTTGAGAAATGATTGAATTAAGTTTGAAATTATTAAAGTTGAAATGATTTAATAATTGAGTTTGAAATTATAATTAAGTTTGAAATTATTAAAGTTGAAATGATTTAATAATTGAGTTTGAAATTATAATTAAGTTTGAAATTATTAAACTTTGAAATTATTTAATAATTAAGTTTTGAATTATTTAATAATTAAATGAGATTGAATTATTTAATGATTAAATTTAATTGAATTCTTTAATAAGTAAAATTGAACTTTTGAATAAGTGAATTTACTTTGTAAATAATTGAAATTGAGTTTTCTTTATTAATTAAGTTTTGGAAAATTATTTAAGTAAGTAAATAAGTGAGATTGAATTTCTTTAACAAGAAATAAAATGTGATTTATTGAAATTAATGTAAGACTTGAAAGTTGAAGAATTTGATTTGACGAATTTAATTTAATTCAATTTGTAAGTTTTGATATAATGAAGTTGAACTTAAGAAATTGATTTAATGAATTGGAAGTTTAATAGAAATTGTTTTGAATGATAAATTTACTTAATGAATATTGAATGAAATCGATAAATGAATTTAAATTGATTTGAATGTTAAATTTAATTAATTTAAATGATTTGGAATGAAACTTATACGAACTTGAATCAATATTTGAATGGTTTTAAATAAAGATATTTAAATTGAATTATAAGATTTGGAAATGGTAAATTGAAGTTTTGAAACGAAAATTTTGGAAATTGATTTCGAAAGACAAATGAAATGTTGATTTACGAATTGAAATTGAAATTGATTTGGTTTTGAAATAAATAAACGACCAATCGGTGTAATAATTACGGAAGTTATTAAAGAGACCGGAATTCGGTTATGGATATACTCTCTATCTAAACCGAAAACCACTTTAATAACTATACACGGAGTGATGATCCAGAATGAAGTGGTTGGAATGATGTACGTGATGACTGAAGAAAGAGAACGATAATGGATAGCCTTGACACTTGTGTCAAATTGGAAATGACTAAAACAGGAGCTGTGCTGGGCCAATGGAGGATTAGCTACCTCAAGTGGACACACTTCTTCGAACTACTTATTACTTGTTGTCGATTGGTGCACCCTTGATTTTGGGAGTGTTGTTTCACGGTGTTGCGAGCGCTGCGGCGTTGCGTTCTCACCAGTCCGGATCAGGCGAACGGTAGTATCACTACCTTGGGTATTGCCTCATGTGCCTTGTCATACTTGTATTCCATTTATGCGCGACCACTACGATTTTGATTTGTACCTTTAGTATATGGATTGCCCTCTGGTGACTTCCGGTTTTGGGGAAACTACGGTCTTGTATATGCTTTTGGGAATAAAAATGTGTTAAGGGTGGAATGGGCCATGACTTAACGATATTTTGATATCTTTTTATATTACTGATAGACATTATCTACTTATCGTACACTACTACATAGTAGATAGTTTAACGGATCCTTAAAGGATGGTTATTCCAAACATCCTTTGAGTTACTTGTATTTCAATTGCTATTTCACTTGAGTTGGATTTATTAATATAAGAATCTTAATCCTGACTCGAGTGTTTTGTATTTTGCTTTACGCTCGGGTCAGACTGAGTGTACCAGTATTCGAGACTCACCTTTGGAGTAGGAGCTTTGCTTGAAGATCCAGCCATCTATTCTGCTTTCAGTATTCGATGATTCTAGTGATGTATTCTGATTTGTATCTGATGTACCGTATTATTCTTCTGTTGTAAACTCTGATGTATTTTATATATTCATATAGTAGCTTCATGAACTACTATCTCTTTTAATTCCGCTGCACTTATTACTCTGTGTCTGTGATCTGTGATTATTTATTTACTGTATATGCTCAGTTTTGCCAAATTTAAATTAACAACGCGGTATTTTGAGCAATTCAACTCCGACATGTGTGTCTTCCTATACACTTATAATGGATGCGAATGGTCCAAAATATCGGGTCGTTACAATTTATATAAATTATATCCAAATCTTATAAATTGTATATCTTCTCCATACGAGGTCGAAATTGGACGAAACAAGCGGCGTTGGAATTGTGGTGACATGCACTACATCATGGACCTGATTTGGAGTTGGTTGGAGCTAACTAAAATTTTAGGTTAAATCGAACGTCGTTCGATTTGATTTAAAATTGAAAAATCAAGGTGAGTTAAACTCACTCATTTGGTTAATCGATAATGTTTTATAGCAAATAAAATTTATTTATGCTTGTTTGGATTGTTAAAAAATTGGTGATTGTTGAAATTGATTAGGATGACGATATAGCATCTTGAAATGCAATTAGATTGGTTAAACCGGATCTAGGGTGACGATATAGCAACTCGAATTGCTATTAAAACCGTTAATGTTTATTTTTAAGCTTATTTCTAGTACTGAATCATATATGGGTGAAATTTGATTAATGGATTGTTTTTGAATTATGTTGTTTAATTATAACGTAAATTGAATTGGAATATATTGGTGTAATTTATTTGGCCAAATAAACACTGTCTAGTATTAGATGAAAATGTGGTTTGAATGATATATTAGAAGCAGAATAAATTTCTAATATGATATAATATAAATTTGGGCAAATGTTAAATTGATAGTCACTCAATATGGGATAAGTGCTGTTTAATCGAATTGATTGTTAATCATGGAATTGGATGTATATTTGCAAATGAATCATGTGAATATTGATAAATTAACTTGGATAGTTAAATTAAACAAAATGGTTGCTGGTTTAAGTACCATTGGAGCTATTAAGTTTGTTTTGAAATTTGAAAGGTTTCCGATCGTGTTTAACTTCAGATTTTTTATAATCTGAAGTGAAAATATTTATTTGGTGAATATATACAAGTATTTGTTAAGTTATTATTTATAAATGATTTGAAAAGCGGTTTATAAAGAAATATTGGTCGTTTTGGTAAAATTGTGAAAGAACTATTTCGAGATTTTAAGTGGTATAATTTAATTATGGTAATATAATTATTTGATAAATAGATAGTAAAACATCAATTATTTTATTTACACTATATTGTTTTCAGATTAAGTGCTTAGGTGGATTTTTAAGGGCTGTTTAAAGTTATTATAATATTTTATTGAATAATTCTTTATAAGGGTTCCAAACTATATTATTGTTTTTATAAAAAGGGAATTATCAGTGGATCTTTGGAATTTGTAAAAAGAATATTTTATAAATAACTTGGGAATTTGAAAAGAGGTTTATGAAGATAATTAGAGATCTACAAAGGAGATATTGATGAAGGAAGTAATTTTTTTAACGGAAATTATATATGTGAAATATGGAATATTAAAAGATTACTTTTATAAATGGATTTGGAAATGCATTAAGAATCTATAAAGGTTATTTAAAGTTATTTTATTTTATTTATCTATTGGAAATGTTTTAAAGATTTAAGAATTTATTTATTTTATTATTAAAATGTTTTTAGCTATATTTCTTTTATATTGGTTACAAATGATTAAAACTAAATATATGATGTTTTAATTTATTTATTTTAAAATAAATAAATAAATTGTTATAAAAGGAATTATTTTATAAAAAGAACTTATGAAAAGGGGGCTTATAAATTTGGAAAGAGATTTAAAATTGGAAAGAAAATTAGATTCTAAATGATTGAGGAAAAAAGGAATTTTATAAATGAGTTAGGAGATTTGGAAACAGTATCTTTGTAAATAAACTTGGAGATTTATAAGAAGATATTCTATATGAAAAATGAATGGTTAAAGAAAGAAAAGTGTATTCCATAATGTTTATATTTCTTTTTAAAAGATACGTGTGTTTAACCATTTTAATATGATCTTGAAATAAGTAAATCTTTCTAGATAATTGATTAAGGTACTTTACTATTTTGAATGTATATTGGAAAGGTTCTTCAAGTTTTGGAAGGAATGATTTAAAATATATTTATACTGTTAAGATAAGTATTTGGTTTTATTTCCTAAATAAGGGAAAATATTTCGTTTTGTGAATATATTATTTTGTGAGATAAGTATATGAAAGTGATTTCCAAGAATTTGAAAAGTGATTTTAAATTTATGAAGGTGAAGCTCAGTGGGTTCCATGGGAAATGAAATCTATGTTTGAATGATTGTTATTTGATAGTTAAATAACAGACTATCAAATCTGGCCAAATTCGTTGATCATTTTGAAGAGACCGGGATCAGATTTAATTATCCAAAAACCATTTCGATCTGATTTATGCATTACGAATTGTGATCTCGTGAAGCTAATGAAGACGGTGATCGGTTTGTCCATACCTAGGATAACTTATATGGATGAATGCTATCATTGCATTATTGCTTGGATGGCAGTTTAGCATTCCAAGAATGAATGCTATTCAAAAAGGTAAACGTGGCTCTAGCCTCATCAACCGGGAAAAACGATCGAAACAGGGCATGCAGCAGGGCTAATTAGGTCGCTCCCATTAGGGTGTGTCATCATCTTTCTAGATACCCTACATATACATATTTATGGATTGGTTGTGCATGAGATCTCAAAAGGTCGGAAGACCTGGGCGATGACTTATTCGGTACTAGTAGTCAAGTGCTAGGCCGATTCAGTGTGGCAGGTTACAAGATGTTCTTGTCAGAATCAAGTGCATTGATCTAGAGATGCACTCATCGGAGGTAGTTCCTTACCCGGTCATAGTATGGAATCCATTTTCCAATACGCATCGTACGATTTTTGATTGTATACTAGTTATGCTGAAACATGAGATGCAAGCATTTTAGGTATTTTCTAATTTACTTTCTATAGACACTATTATAATATCAGATGATTTTGATATAAAATTGTTTATTTATCGTAAGGTAAAAACCTGTCGTGTTTGTTTGTGGCGTGGTCTTACGAGATACCTTTTTATTTCAAAGATTTTCTTATAACTTTAAATCCAATTGGGTGTGTTTTCTCACGCTGGTTTTCCAGACTAAATCAGGTGTTATCTATTACTTAACTAGTAAAACAGAAACCAATCATTTGTTTGGATGACACATGTTCACTAAGATGTGGCAATTCGAGATGCCATCAAAATCCTTTCAAAATACTTCACTTCCGTGCATTCTTTTTTTTTCAACAGTCCACTCCACGTTCCAATTACATCATCTTCCCCCAATTCTTTCCTGCAATTCTTAACCGTTCATGGCTGCTTGCCTGAAAATAAATTTCTCCAACATCGACATTTGATTGCACGACATATGATACACTTATTCCTCAATTCTTTACCAAAAATGTTCTACAATTCCCTACCAAATTCGTTCTTCCTCGGTCCATGGCTACCTAAAATTAGTTCTCCTACACTTTAGTACCATCGACTACATAACATCCTACTTCTTTACGATGTATTCGGATCAACCACTCCACAAGACAGAGGGTCTTCCAGTAGTCGACTCCTTTTCTATTTAGACGATGAATTTTGTGAAACGGTAAGTAACTGTTTAAAAACATCAATAATACCCTGTTCTACACACGATTTTGTCTCACTATTTCTAATTATATTTTTGCATGGTGACTGTTTGTTATGTTTAACAAATATTCACACATGGAGAATGTTTTGAATTTATAAAATGGGGATGCTTTTCGTTCTAGGTAGTGTATTCCATAACTTTGCTTTATAGACATTCATTAATGATACAAAATTTCTTCATATTATAACTATGTCATTTTACCAATTAGCTCGACAAATTATGCATTAAAAATGTAACGTTCATGAGTTGTTTAATATATTACTGGATTACGAAATAAGATTTTTATGGATTACCTCTGTATTTGAATCTTCCGGTAGTAAATACTTTGCACCATCTACCAAAATGTATTTATTATACACCAATCTCTTAGTGCTTTGCTTGGGTACTAACTTGATTTGTCTATGCATTCTTTCCAATTTTGTTTAGTTCATAATATTGATCCTACAAGTACGTATACTTTTTATATGTTTGAGTATTGAAGCTCATTTAAGATTGCACCTATATAATACTTTTAAGTCTGAGTATTAGCTGACAAAAAAAGACATCTCCCTGAATTCCCCAAATGCAAATGTTCATCCACCTATAAAAGTGACACAATCGTGGATATCATAGTTTTGATCATGTGCTACATGAAGTGAGTCGAATGTACTCTGCTTTAGAAGAGTAGATGGTGAGATAGGTTAAAATACTGAGTATATATGGACCAAAATTAATGCATGTTAGTATTGTCTGTCTCATTCATGTATTGTTGGATTGGTTTTCTGAATGTAGTGTTCCATCATGGTACTATATATTGTTAATTTTATTTTTTATATCATCAATGGTTTGTAGTCTAATTCAAGATATTGTTATTTTATAATTAAGCCTCTTACGAAGATACTGGACCAATAACAATGTGGACTCAATGGAAAATAGTTAAACCAATAAATAAGAGAAAACCATCATCTTAAAATTGGTTGCTGACGAGTTAGGGTTGCGAAATCATATCTTGAACTGGTGTTGGATGAACCCACTGGCATGATTTTTTGAGCCATTGCTAAGGGGCACTGCCGTCAGATGCATTCACTTGCCTAAGGTACGTCGCCTTTGATGGTCAGACGAGTCTCTGCCTTTGTTTACTGTATGGGTACGTTTGGTGTGTGGGATACACTTACATGACGCTTAAAGTTGTAAAACCAGGAAAGGTGAGGGATTGGTAGCGTAGAGCAACAAAACCAAATGGTACGACTCATTAATCTTCAACGATTCACTAATCATTCACAGTTTATGAGTTTTATTTCCATTTGTCTTATGTAGTTTAAACTTCCACTCAAAACTGGATCTGATTTTAATTTTACTTGAAAGTAATGGTAAATCCATTATCTCAATGCAACATTTTTCCTTTAATGTTAAAATTTATATTGCTGTATAATATGTTATAACATCATCGGCGCAGGTTCTTCAATTCAACCAGTCAACAGCCAGTTATAGCAATTTTGTTTATGTTTGGTTTCTTCTTGATGAATAAATGAAGAATTGGATGATTTAAAAGCTTTTAACTGAAAAGGAAATTCTTTAAGGTTATACATTCTTGCTTCATATTTTTTGGCTCATAACAAAAAAGAAAATAAGTCATTCAAGGAATGGAACTTTCTTCCTCTTTTTCAAATATCACTATCGATTTAAGTAGAATCCTTACTGCATTATATTATTCAGGATTCTTTACACAACATAGTCTTGCTACATGAATAATAGCTGAAGAAACGATTTCAATATATATATGTTAAGAAGTGTAATTTAAAGACAGGAATTTTTGTTCCAGTTGAAAATGGACCCTCATATGAAAATATAAAATTTGACGTTTGGTTTAGTTGGTTTAGTTATGTTTGGACCATAGTTATAATGTGAGTATAATGTCCTACGAAAATAGATAATGCAATGCTAGGTTATATGGTTCAAACATCAGAATGATGGTTTTTTTATTGAGCACGTATATATTAATCACATGAGGTAACCAGGTAAAAACAAAAGTTGAATCAATTATATTTTCATTATTTGGTTCTTTCATACTGTCTTGAAATTTAAATAAAGTAAAAGGATGGTAAATATTTACTTAAATATCCTTGAAAAGTACTACATATGTAAGATATAATACTATAGTTAATGTAATATTAAATTTCAGTATGAATATATAAGAATATCAATGGAGCAGTAGTAATTCTTATATGCTTGAGCCATAAATTCCTTACCAAATTTGGTAAATGTATATTGTACAACTTTTTTTCTATGTATGTAAGTTCTCTAAAATATTTTATATTCGAGTTCATAAGCTACAAAATGTAAAAATATTAGGGATTAAACTTTAACTACTGTCTGCAATAATCTTTTAAAGAGTGTCACCATGATCATGCAAAGAGCCTCGGTTACTTAGTATTAAAGTGAAGGTATAAATAGCTATAACGAAATATTTATTTTTTTAAGTTCATTTGTTATGCACTGATCTTATATTTAATGTTTTAGAGGCTTTGAGTCAATTGGACATTTTGCTAGGTAATATTTTATATTATTGTTCGCTATTACCTGATGATCAAGAGATCTAAATATTCAGAGCGGCGGAGTATAAAACAGTCACTCAAAGCTCTACTTATTCAATAGGTCATTTACAGGCCTAAATCTCTATAAAAGATTAAGTCAGTATTGCAGATTACGTATGCTAAATAAAACTGCTCGAAAGTATATTATTTATTTATTAGTTCTATACTACATGCTTTTGGTTACTTCTCCAATTTCCTTTAATTTGTTGCAACCACTTAGCTTATTAACTTGCAAGTCTTACTTCATCCCGTAATATTGCTACAACAGGCTGAGGTTATATATTAGTTGAAAGATAGAAATATGTTAACAACTAGCTATGTTAGTACTTATTAATCCGTTTTTGCTCATACGCCATTGGGTAATAATGTAATTTACTCATGATTGTATAGCCTTGAATTTGATATCTTTCCTAAGCCATGGTTTGACCTTTCATGATTTATGGACTTGTAACAACCCGAGCTTTTGTGAGAATTTAATACCGTCCTTAAACGATTAGAATGTTAGTTAATTACTCGATTTAGTTTTTGATCGATTGGAATCCTATGATAAAACGGTTAATAAAAAAAAAATTACAAGTGGAATTTATAGAGTTAAATCACTTTTATAATTCATTAATTGTAGGTGGGCTTTAAAACTTAAAGTTGGGCCACACTTTCATTTCTATAATTTTGCTGTGAAAAGTGTCCAAGACAATAAGGGTTCTCCAGCATTCATTTTATGGTCCCCAACCCTAAATCGAACGAATGAGAAAAATAATAATAATAACCCATACTTACCCCATACCAGCCATGCCCTGTCAAACCCACGTTCTTATCCCCCCTCTCTTTAATCAATCAGACGAAAACGAGAAAAAAAAAAGAAAAAAAAACAGGCGACAAAAGAAATGGCGACTAACGAGAATTAGGGCTTCGGCGATCTCGATTTCTGGCGAATTGAAGATTTCACCGTTCGCTTCGTATTCCTCTTCGCTCGCGTCCAATTCTCGATCAAAGGTGAGTGATTCTCTCACTCACATCTCAACTCATGCCCAGCTTATTGTTTCGGCAGTTCGATTTTTGCCTCGTTATTGGTTCGAGATAGAGATTAACTTGGGGTTTTGCTTTTATGTTTTCTTGCTTGTGTTCGAATCTGAGAATTTGTTAATCCTTTGATTTTTAATTGCATTGTTGGCTTTGGTCTGGCTTTCTTTGTTGAACTACGGGCATGTTGGTTTCATAATCTCGGCCGGCTTGCATTGACTTCGGTCGCTTGATATATATATATGATTTGGTGATTTCCATGGCCTTGAATTCTTTGATTTTTATACATATGCAGCTGTTTGATGTTTTCTGGACTTTGGCCTTTATTTTGACATTGTGTGCATTCCAGTTTAGCACTCATGTCTTCATTCAGGTTAACCATGCATTCTTGTAATCTTCACTTGATGTGTAGATGCCCTGTTTCACTGTCATGCTTCTTTCTGGTCACGATATAGATAATTGTAGTATTGGTGATATTGACTATGGACAATTTTATTGTACTGCACTGCTTCATTATATTTGCATTTACTTGAATCATTGTTCCATCTAAACTTGGTGTTGTCTGCATCGAGCATGTTGTTTACTGGTCTTTGGAGTATTGATATCACTGAGTTGTCGTGCACTTGTGTAGACAGTCGATCATATATGCTGTTGACCTTACTCATGTGAGTACTGTACTTGAGTTTAAATGTGTTGTTCTTTGAAGTTGAGTCACTAGCTTCGTTGTAATTTGTTCAACTTGGAATTGTTTCAAGCACTTGTTCATTTCAACTATTTGTGTCACCCTGCACTTGTTGGTCTGTCGATCCATGCCGCCATAATTATTTCTTGATCATTTTTGTAGCCCTTGTTCTTGAGTTCGATTTTGAGCATTTTGACCTGTTCGAATTCTCGGGCAATCATGGCACTTATTTGTAATTGTTCAAACATGCCTTGAGTATTATTTTGACCTCCGAGTCATTGAACCTTTGTGATTTGGAATTTCATCATCTGGCTGCTCCTTGTTGTGCTAGCCTTCACTTGTTATATGCTGCACTACAGTATGTGTAGTTGTTAATTTGCTTGCATTATTCACCGACACTGCTTTATACTTGGCTTTAAAGTTGTCATTGGTCTTGGCATGGTTAAGTCTCATTCATCTACGTAGCATGCTTGGTAAATACACATATGCACTGTCGCTTTATAATTGGAGTTTGCTGTCTCTGTTCGTTTGAATTTGTTTCACTTGTTGCCTCTAATCTAGTTGGTATTGATATAGGCTGTTCATTAGAAGTTGAGGGTGGTTGCACTCTTGTGCTCGTCACTTGTTGATGTGCATATGTTTGTTCCCGATCCGTAGCCGTGTAATCTTCATGTCTTTTTGGAGTTTGCACTGTTATGTTGTACAGTTTCATTTGCGTTGTTATTACACTTGTGTTGAACCCGATTTCGGGGTTTGACCTGGTGATCATTTGTGACTTACACTGAGCTTTTGCGATAGTGGCGAGGCAGTACACGCGTGTGTGTACTGCAGGCGTGTACTGCAGCCCTATCAGATTTGATAGTTTTAAATTGATTCAGTCGATTTGATAAATTGTTTATTTATCTCTGTTGATGATTTAAATCTGCTGATTTTTGTTAAACACTGTTAAGTGTTATATTGTCCGTTATCCGGTTTCTTTGTTTAAAGAATCGGATAGACGGGAATTATTGTGACTGTCGTCTATTTAAATTATTACTGCCTATATGCACTAATAAACTGGTTTGAATTAGACTGACCTGGGTATTATTTTCTTTTGAATGTAATACTCGGGTCAGACCCGAGTTATTTCAGGTTGTAGATTTTCTTCTTTGAGTTGCTGTTCAGGATATGAAGACTTTTCACATCTTCTGAAGTTGTCAGTGTCATTTTGTAGTGGTCGTGTCATTGTATAGAACGATATGTATTCATGTATATTAGTCGATAATGTACTTGTATATATAACTTCTAGAGTCGACAGTTGTAGTTGTATCATATGTATTGTGTCAACTATGTATTAACTGACATCAGTTATATATATATGAGACTTTTGTTTTTATCTGTGTTCCGCATTTGTATTATCTGTGTTATTGTTATATCTAATGTCCTAAACTATTATGAACCGTCGTAGTTCGTTTTATACTAGTATTGGGTGTGTCAATGGGAGTAAATAAATAATTTGAGGAAAAATAAAAAAAAAGTATGTACCGTTCCTATCGAGATAATCAATATTAGTGTAAGGCCAATTACGGATGGTCGCTCCTATCCAGCCTTATTCTTCATAATAATAGACAGTATTTCCTTTAATACTCTTTGTTATTATGAGCATAGAGGTGGGGCGTCACAGTTGGTATTAGAGCTTGGGGTTTATGGACATAATATAAAACTTAACTCGGAAGGAACATATGTTACAACTATTGGTCGATGTTTTATTTGTGCTTGAGTCAAAACTAAAGTTTTGAAATTTGGATGAAATTTTTAAATAACTTTATTTAAAAATAATAGTGAAATTGTGTTCTGATGATTTGATTGATTTGTGTTCTGTTTATCAGAGTGCGCAGCGGAAACAGTGAAACTGTCTTCGCTGAGTACAACTGATAATCTTTTTGATTAAAAAATCAAAACACGAAATTGATATGAATTTCATTTGTTGTTTACATAGCTGTAATTATTTTGTTCTTTGAGAACTTCGAATCCGAATTGAGGATTCGAAGAAATTGCAGATATGTGATTTTTGTTGAAATTTCCGCTGACTTTCTTTTGTACTAATCATCTATTGATTAGATTTTTGCTGTTTTAAATTATCTTCATTGAAGATACATTTGAATGATTCTTTGTTCATTTTTTAGTACGTGCAAAAATTTAAATTGCACGTTATTGCATTTATTTTACGTTGAACCGATGCTTGGTTATGAAACGTATTTTGTTGCCGTTATTTTTACAACGGAATTTTACACCAATGCTATATTTTGAAGTACGGTGTTTTGTGGCATTTGATGAATGAAAATTCACTGACATTACATTTTGATGTAGATTGTTTTGATGTGATTTTGATGTTTTAAAACTACTGTCGCTTTGGCTTCAGTAACCGCCAAATTTTAAAAGTGGATTTTCAAGCGGATATTCCGTGATACTGATTTGTAACCGTTTTTACGGTATTTTGAGAAGTACAATTTCCTTATCGAAATTGTTACTAATTTGCTGTTTTAATCACGTGATTGGAAAATCGTTTTAAAATGAAAATTGTTTTATAAAATTTTAGCAGTTTGCGTTTTCAAAAGAATGAGAAAGCGACTTAAACGATTCAGCAAAATCGAGGATTATGACCCCTTTCTTTTACTGTTTCGCTTAACTCCGGACTTGTTCAGTTGAGAATGTGAATTGTTATTTTTACAAAATAAATAAAAATTGTTTTCAGAAATTTAACAGTTTATGCTTTCAAAAGAATGAGGAAGCGATTTAAACGTTTCAGCAAAATCGAGGACTATGACCCCTTTCTTTTACTGATTCGCTTAATTCCGGACTTGTCCGTTTGAGAATGTGTGTGATATCCCGGGTTTTTTTAGCAATTTAAATTTAATAATCAGTATTGATAATTTAATTGGTTTGATAAATTTTCTTTATAATTTTAGTTTAAATTGGTAATTTAATCTTTAAAGGTTAATAAATATTTAATCTGGAAATATTAATTTAAAATTGATAAAATTTATCTTTGAAAGCTAATAAAATTTTATTCTATTTATAATATATATTTTTGCTATATATATTGTGAATAGAAATCTTTTGTTTAATAAAAGATGAATTTTTCAAATTGTAATATATATAGTATGTATATGTTATAATTTGATATTGTTTGAAATTTATTTTAATCTATTGATAATATATATATGTATGAATTGTAATTTAAAGCTTTGTTTTAAAATTTAATATTTTTCAAAGGTTAGTTTAGATTAATTCAATTATTTTCAAAATATAAGATAATTGTTTATTTTAAATGGAATTGTTTACAAAGGATTTAAACAAGCTTTGTTTTGTTTTCTTTTAAAAAGTACTTAATCTAAATGGTTATAAATATATATAGTTTTAAATAAGCCTTCTTTTTAATATCTCTTTAAATTAATGGGTTGTAAACATAAATAAAATTTAATAATAATTCACATTTACATAAATATATAAATATAATTACTTGTTATAATAAGGGTTTAAACATAATAATTCAAGCTTTTAACATTTGTAAGATAATGAAATATGCCTTAACATTTGTATACGCATGCAATAAAACAAATGGCAACACCTTGTTAAAAGAAATTTAAGTATATATAAAAATGCTGTATTAAGGAGAAGCCTGGAATTTCTTTTCAGATCAAAACATTTTTACTTTCTCAAATCTTTCTCTCTTCTTCTTCTAAACATAAAAACTGAAAATCAAAATACAAAACTCAAACAACAATTTCTTTCAAGCTTCATTTCAACTAAGCCTAGTCAAGTAAAGATAGATCAGATTCAACATTAAACAAGCATGCAAGGATTTCAACAACAAAGAGAAATCAAAAGTATTGCCAGAAACAAAATCAAATACAAGTTCTTTACTGCAAAATCAAACCAGAAATTAGAAATCTGCAATATTCAAACCTACTGCAACTAAAATGGATGATCCAATACAATTTTCAGCAGCTTTAAATCAAAGATTTCAAACATGCAAAGGGATTTCAATAGCTAGCACTCAAAGCATCTTATCCAGAACCTAGAAGTATTAATACTGCTGTGCTCTGCAAATTAAATAAGGTGAGTAAACATAAATTTTAAAAACAGTTTTCACATCTTGATTTCACTCTAATATATGTATGTAAATCATGGTTGCTAGCCTGAAATGCTTGGATTTAAATAGATGCATGTATGTGTTTAAGTGATGAATGCTTGTGAAGATAAGATCAACTCTCTGTTATAATCTGTAGGTTTTGTTTCTTTAAAATAAATTAAAAGTTGCATATCTGTTGAATGAAATGATTCTTCATAGAAAGGTAGTGAAGGATGTTTTCATATATGATATGAATATAGATGTATGTATATATATTCTTATGCATGTCTGATATACAGACATATAATTACCTCTGTTCTTAGTTCCAGGTTTCAAAAACCTGTCTAAAATCAAATTCTCTTTCTATAATTCTTTTTAGGCTTGAAAATCTAAACAAAGTATGTTTGTAAAATCAAGATTTAAGTTCTAAAAATAATCGTAAATTGAAACTGAAAGTAAATTTTGTCTGGGTAGAGAATCAACGGTGGAATTCAAAAATATGTCGAAATTCGAATGATACAATTACTTGATTTACCTATACCATTCACCTCGTCTTCAAAAATCATGATTTTTAAAAGTAAATTCAGAATTTTTAGTGATCTATTGATTGAGAAATTCAATGATGAACGAATTTGGGTCTTTTGACCATTTCTGATCATCGGCGTGATAAGGGAAATCTGGTTTTGGTCTGGAGGTGGCCGAAGTAATGGAGAGTTGGGGAAAAATGTCGATGAATTTTTCTAATAACCACGGTGGCCATGCGGGGGTGATATAGGGTTTAGTTGCCTGTTTTTATCGAAGCAGTTTCGGTGGAAAATGCGTAGCCGATGGAATGCCGGAGGTGATCGCGACGTGGGGTGTTGAAGCTCATGGTCGAGGTGGTTCGATGGGGTAGATGGCGGAGTTCAACGACGTCGAGTTCGTCGGCAATGGGGATTTTGGTGGTTTGGGTTTCTGCAGTTTTTGGTTCGAACGATCAAAATGTGATTCGCTTGCTTAGTCTTCGATCTGAGTTTATGGTGGTGCTCGCGAGTGATTTTGTGATCATAGTTGATCGTCGCGCAGATCCTTGTTGGCCGGAGCTGCCGGTGCACATGCACGTGTGCACTTTCGTGTAACTGAGGGATCGATGTTTTGGGGAAGATGAGTTGAACTCGGGAGAGTCTCGTGAAAATTTTAGTGCGACTCGAAGAAACGAGAATGAGAAAAGACTCGGGGGAAGCTCGTGTTTTTAGTGGGTTTACTCGGGTTGTTTGGGGTTACTCGGTTTATTCTGTTTAAACAGGAAGTTGTTTTTTTTCGAAATGTTTCAAGTCCAAATGTATAAGTTATTAAGGGTATGTTTAAATATAATTAAGTTTTAAAGGGATGAGGTTTTGTTAAATTTATTAAACAAGATTTATCAAAATTCCAAGGATCTTAAATGTTAAAAATTTATGTTTAATTTGTTTATTTAAATAAATTTTATATCTTTAATTATTTATAAATGTTTTCTAATGAAGACTAAATGATGTAATTGAGTAATTAATTAAGATAAAATAATTTATCTTAAATTAATTAAGTTTGTAATTAATGAGGATAATTAATTAGTGGATGGTTAATAAATGAATTAGAGATTAAGTAATGATTTATTTATTAATTTATTTATATAATTAATTTTAGAAAGTTAATCACTTATGATTTATTAAGTGAAATTATTTAGTGAGGTAATTAATGGATAATTACCCAATGTAATTAATTTAAGAGAAATTGATTATGAAAGAAATTAGTGAATAATTACTTATGAAAGTAATTAAAGAATAATTACTTAATGAATTAATTAAGGGTTAATCACTTGATATTACTAATTAAAGGACTTGAAGTTAATTAATTAAAGAGTAATTAATTGATTAAAGGATTAAGGTTAATTAATTAAGGTAATTAATTAAGGAAGTAATTAAGGATCATTAATTTATATAATAAATAATGTAATTAAGGATTGATTAATTAAGATTAATTAATCAATAATAACTGATTAAAGAGTAGTTAATTAATATAATTAATTAAGGAGTTAATTAATTAAGGTAAGTAATTACAAGATGGTTAATTACTGTTTAAGATTAATTAAGGTTAATTAATTAATAAGGATTATTGTAATTAATGATAGTAATTAAAGGTTAATTACTGTATATGGTTAAGGATAATTACTTGATGTAATTAAAGATAATTAATCAAAGGAGATTAATTAAGGAAGATCATTTAGATGTTTAATTAATTAATTTGTAATTAATTAATGATAGTGAGCAGGATTAAGATAATCCAAGTAATTGAAGGATAGTAATTAATTTAATTAAAGGTTAATTAAATTGATTAGAGTAAATCAATTCTGTTTAGATAATTCATTAATACTGGATGTTTGATATTGGGTGATTGGTTGATATTGGATGATTTGTATGTCTCTGATATATATATATGATATATGCTGCTTTGTGAGATGAAGGTTGATATGAATTATCTATTGTGATAATGTTATTTATCTATCTGTTTATATCATTCAGAATATAAGTTTAAATGTTTAAACCTTTAAACAACTTGGCCTTAAAAGATACGTTTTGGATTTCGATGAGACCGGGATCGGGTTTCCGTATACCGGAATTCCAGGTCTGGAGACCCGAATACCACATCGATCCAAATTAACGATAGGTCGTGAATCTCAAGTGAAGATGAAGATTTAGAGTGCAAGGGTTATTGTCGTTAACTCTGAGGGTGATTCCAAAACGAGTGTAACGAGATAATGCTTTCGGTTTCGTTCGAACCCGGAACGAACTTATATGGATTGAATGCTTTCAGCACATCGTCAGGCGGACGATGAGCATTCTAAGTGATATGTTCTGATTAAAGGTAATCGTAACCTCAAGCCTCATCAACCGGGAATGGCTAAAACAGGGGAGGTGCAGCAAGGTTTCGTGGGTAGCACCCACTGAGAGCAAGATAGATCCCTGTCTAGAGGTCCCTTTTCTTTTATTCGGCTTAGTGTGTGGTTGGTCGCGCCAACTACGGGATTATCTTGTTCGGAATTATCCAGTAAGGGATGGTTCCGGCTTTGTGTTGCAGGGGAGCGGGCGTACTCCTCGGTACGGTGATCTAGGCCACGTACTGTGACGGGCGGTACCCCAGTAGCCCTGCCATTGTATGGAATCCAAACTCCAATAAGTGCCGTACGTATTAGTTGTGCCCAACTATGTTGGAATGTGAGATGTAAGCATTTCAGCTATTTCTGTATTTTACTTGAAAACCCTAGACCCTATTATAATACAATCAGATTTCCTATCAAACGTTTTAGTTAGCGTAAGGTAAAAACTTACCCATGTTTATTTGTGGGGAGTCTTACGTGATACTTTTGTTTTCAAAAGTTTTCAAAGTTAAGCAATCTAACTGTTTACTCACACCAGATCCATGTCTGACCCAAGTGTTTATTTTCTGTTTTATTAAACTCTTGGGTACTCAATATTGTATTGAGTAGTCGAGGGATTCAGGTTAGCTTTGACGAATTCTGGAGGAGATTTGGAGCAGGAGGCTTCACCGTGTAGATATATGATGATTCCGCTGTGTATATGTTGTGTCTGTATCTGTGATACTTGAGTTGTATGAATTAGACAGATGTTTATAACTGTCTAATATGTGTTGTATAAGTTGTGTAACTCTGATGTATATGATACTATGTAATATTTTATATGATATATTATATTTCATTCGTTCCGCTGTGAGTTTCTGATGTTGTTGTTCTTTCTTCTTTTCTTTCTTTTCTTCTTCTATCCCTTTCTTTCTTAATTCACGATACGTCTTTCTAGGCATAGAAAGTCGGGTCGTGACAGTTGGTATCAGAGCAGTAGGTTGAGTGAATACCTAGGCTCTGAAGTGGTGTCTATCTTGAGAGCGCGTAATTGTTAGTTATATAAAAATGGTTTTATATTGTGTTAATTGATCGGTTGAGTGGTATATGGATTCTGGTCAATACGAGTAGCTAACGTTATTGATAGGGATCTCTAAACACTTGAATCAGGCCAACGGACACAATATTGTTTTAAAGAGGTAGATGAAATAATTTTACCCAGAAATAATTTCTATATAAAAAAATATCATTTTAAATATATATATTTATGTATTTCTACCTATTTATTGGGTTACCTGTTCGGGTTTTCCAATATAAGTTATAAAGGTAGATAAGGTGGTAGTGTGTGTAACACAATTACCAATAGTTGGAGTTTGAATGTTTGAGGTTGGAAGTATATATCGAGACTGTAAACCCAATATCGTCTCGAGTAAGTTGGCAGTATGGAGTAAGGATGTCTCGGATCTCTGAAGAAAATCCTTTTCAAGATTCGGAGTCCATTATTGGAATGTAAGATTGGTTGAGCTTGGGTGAGCAGATTTTCTAGAGTTGAATCTATCAGTTGTGCAGAAGTAAGTGATGGTAGCTTGGCGACTTCAGGAAGGAGCAGTTGTGTGATAAGACGCAGTATCTATGGATGTTCCCGAAGGAGATTTTCTTTTGGAACAAGATTAAGAAGGTATTGGAGGAACAGTTGATGTCTACCGCATGAAAGACTCGACTGTATAGGAATTCTCTGATATCAAGTAAGAGAGTTTTGTCTATTTTGAAGTATGGGACTAAGGTCGATTAGTTGTTCTTCGGACATGGTCTCATTGTTCCCTTAAGAAGAGTAAGTTATTGGCGATTGGTTTGGAGCCCGAGTTTCTTTTGGATGTCTGCCATCTCGGAGATTCGTTGAGAGGTTTGTTGATGGTTTTAGTTTTGAGAAGCCTTTGGATTAGAAGCTTTTGGTTAACTGTGGTAACAGTGCAGTTCGAAGTGTTCGGTGTGCTGACGAGAAGGTCTTCGGCTTAGCAGTGTCCCAGAGATAGCGTTTGGAAGCAACAGTGTGGCTCGTTTCTTCGATGGTCCCGGAATCTTTGTGGTTCTTCTATCAGCAGTCCGGGAAGATGGTGAATGTTTTCTTGAAGGGTTAACCTTGTTCGGAAAAGTTTAAGGCTGTTTTAATTGGTAAAGAGAGAACAGTATCTTTAGAATCCGAACTAGGTAGGATCGCAAAAGTGACTTGCGATTAGTTTGAGAGTTCATCTTGAGTAATCTTTTGTATGGAGTATCTGTGTTTTCTCTTCTGCTTCTAGTTTCGAGTTTCCTCTAGCCAAGGATAGCTAAAGACAGTACCCTTGACCGAGGACTCGTCTATTCTTTGAGAAGTTGGTTATGTCTTTAAGATAACCAATGTTTCCGCTTGTTTGTGGATCTAGTTTGTGCTCAAGTTCATCGACATTCTCATCTACTTCAGAATCAGAGTTGTGCAGCGGAAGCAAAAGTAGTAGCTGTGCAAGAAAGGAAGTGACCTCAGATTTCTACAAGAAGTTTATGTGAATTTCTAAGTGGGTATAGAATTTTCTGGAATTTGGAAGAAGGAAGTTCAGTCTTCTATTTCTTGTGGAGTAGAGTTTGTGGATTTCAGCAGATTTGAAGATCATTTTGTGCTTGGTTCATAATTGTTTCAAAAAGCATCAGCAAAGGTTGAGCTGATTAGGAAGAGATGAGGTAGCTCGGGATCGTCTAGTGAGCTATGCAGATATGAGTCAGAGTTTGGAATTCGGAGTTGGAAATTGGAAACTGTTTAAATTTTCCTCGATTATAAGAGCTATAAGATTTGGTAAGTCTGGAAGATAGCTCCAAAATATTTTGGAATTTTCTTGTGTTCTTGAGAGGAGTAATTCTTTGTCTACAGGGTTGAATGGCCAGTTTGGATATCTGGAATCCATTCTATTTCACGTATCTCTGAGGGAGTACGTGTATGATCTATTACTGATTGTAGAATCTGCAGTTCAGATGGATTTGGAAGTTGAGTTGGACTTGGGTATGATCTGATATTTTGTTCAGATTGGTGAATCTAAAGAAGAGAGGAGCTCTGGATTATGGTGTGTAGTTTATTTAGCTTCTGTAGAGCGAGTCTCCCGGTGATTTTTACTCGGGGAAACTCGAGATAGTATTATGAAGTCTATTCTGATTTATGTCAGAATAGTTAGTTAGATTAGATTGTTTGATTGGTTGCTTTGATTGATAGGAATTGGATGATAGGTTTGTGTTTAAAATTAAAAATCTTTGCTGGGTTATTAAATTAACTTTGCTTTTAATTTCGGGGACGAAATTATTTTAAGGGGGGAGGAATGTGATATCCCGGGTTTTTTTTAGCAATTTAAATTTAATAATCAGTATTGATAATTTAATTGGTTTGATAAATTTTCTTTATAATTTTAGTTTAAATTGGTAATTTAATCTTTAAAGGTTAATAAATATTTAATCTGGAAATATTAATTTAAAATTGATAAAATTTATCTTTGAAAGCTAATAAAATTTTATTCTATTTATAATATATATTTTTGCTATATATATTGTGAATAGAAATCTTTTGTTTAATAAAAGATGAATTTTTCAAATTGTAATATATATAGTATGTATATGTTATAATTTGATATTGTTTGAAATTTATTTTAATCTATTGATAATATATATATGTATGAATTGTAATTTAAAGCTTTGTTTTAAAATTTAATATTTTTCAAAGGTTAGTTTAGATTAATTCAATTATTTTCAAAATATAAGATAATTGTTTATTTTAAATGGAATTGTTTACAAAGGATTTAAACAAGCTTTGTTTTGTTTTCTTTTAAAAAGTACTTAATCTAAATGGTTATAAATATATATAGTTTTAAATAAGCCTTCTTTTTAATATCTCTTTAAATTAATGGGTTGTAAACATAAATAAAATTTAATAATAATTCACATTTACATAAATATATAAATATAATTACTTGTTATAATAAGGGTTTAAACATAATAATTCAAGCTTTTAACATTTGTAAGATAATGAAATATGCCTTAACATTTGTATACGCATGCAATAAAACAAATGGCAACACCTTGTTAAAAGAAATTTAAGTATATATAAAAATGTTGTATTAAGGAGAAGCCTGGAATTTCTTTTCAGATCAAAACATTTTTACTTTCTCAAATCTTTCTCTCTTCTTCTTCTAAACATAAAAACTGAAAATCAAAATACAAAACTCAAACAACAATTTCTTTCAAGCTTCATTTCAACTAAGCCTAGTCAAGTAAAGATAGATCAGATTCAACATTAAACAAGCATGCAAGGATTTCAACAACAAAGAGAAATCAAAAGTATTGCCAGAAACAAAATCAAATACAAGTTCTTTACTGCAAAATCAAACCAGAAATTAGAAATCTGCAATATTCAAACCTACTGCAACTAAAATGGATGATCCAATACAAGTTTCAGCAGCTTTAAATCAAAGATTTCAAACATGCAAAGGGATTTCAATAGCTAGCACTCAAAGCATCTTATCCAGAACCTAGAAGTATTAATACTGCTGTGCTCTGCAAATTAAATAAGGTGAGTAAACATAAATTTTAAAAACAGTTTTCACATCTTGATTTCACTCTAATATATGTATGTAAATCATGGTTGCTAGCCTGAAATGCTTGGATTTAAATAGATGCATGTATGTGTTTAAGTGATGAATGCTTGTGAAGATAAGATCAACTCTCTGTTATAATCTGTAGGTTTTGTTTCTTTAAAATAAATTAAAAGTTGCATATCTGTTGAATGAAATGATTCTTCATAGAAAGGTAGTGAAGGATGTTTTCATATATGATATGAATATAGATGTATGTATATATATTCTTATGCATGTCTGATATACAGACATATAATTACCTCTGTTCTTAGTTCCAGGTTTCAAAAACCTGTCTAAAATCAAATTCTCTTTCTATAATTCTTTTTAGGCTTGAAAATCTAAACAAAGTATGTTTGTAAAATCAAGATTTAAGTTCTAAAAATAATCGTAAATTGAAACTGAAAGTAAATTTTGTCTGGGTAGAGAATTAACAGTGGAATTCAAAAATATGTCGAAATTCGAATGATACAATTACTTGATTTACCTATACCATTCACCTCGTCTTCAAAAATCATGATTTTTAAAAGTAAATTCAGAATTTTTAGTGATCTATTGATTGAGAAATTCAATGATGAACGAATTTGGGTCTTTTGACCATTTCTGATCATCGGCGTGATAAGGGAAATCTGGTTTTGGTCTGGAGGTGGCCGAAGTAATGGAGAGTTGGGGAAAAATGTCGATGAATTTTTCTAATAACCACGGTGGCCATGCGGGGGTGATATAGGGTTTAGTTGCCTGTTTTTGTCGAAGCAGTTTCGGTGGAAAATGCGTAGCCGATGGAATGCCGGAGGTGATCGCGACGTGGGGTGTTGAAGCTCATGGTCGAGGTGGTTCGATGGGGTAGATGGCGGAGTTCAACGACGTCGAGTTCGTCGGCAATGGGGATTTTGGTGGTTTGGGTTTCTGCAGTTTTTGGTTCGAACGATCAAAATGTGATTCGCTTGCTTAGTCTTCGATCTGAGTTTATGGTGGTGCTCGCGAGTGATTTTGTGATCATAGTTGATCGTCGCGCAGATCCTTGTTGGCCGGAGCTGCCGGTGCACATGCACGTGTGCACTTTCGTGTAACTGAGGGATCGATGTTTTGGGGAAGATGAGTTGAACTCGGGAGAGTCTCGTGAAAATTTTAGTGCGACTCGAAGAAACGAGAATGAGAAAAGACTCGGGGGAAGCTCGTGTTTTTAGTGGGTTTACTCGGGTTGTTTGGGGTTACTCGGTTTATTCTGTTTAAACAGGAAGTTGTTTTTTTTCGAAATGTTTCAAGTCCAAATGTATAAGTTATTAAGGGTATGTTTAAATATAATTAAGTTTTAAAGGGATGAGGTTTTGTTAAATTTATTAAACAAGATTTATCAAAATTCCAAGGATCTTAAATGTTAAAAATTTATGTTTAATTTGTTTATTTAAATAAATTTTATATCTTTAATTATTTATAAATGTTTTCTAATGAAGACTAAATGATGTAATTGAGTAATTAATTAAGATAAAATAATTTATCTTAAATTAATTAAGTTTGTAATTAATGAGGATAATTAATTAGTGGATGGTTAATAAATGAATTAGAGATTAAGTAATGATTTATTTATTAATTTATTTATATAATTAATTTTAGAAAGTTAATCACTTATGATTTATTAAGTGAAATTATTTAGTGAGGTAATTAATGGATAATTACCCAATGTAATTAATTTAAGAGAAATTGATTATGAAAGAAATTAGTGAATAATTACTTATGAAAGTAATTAAAGAATAATTACTTAATGAATTAATTAAGGGTTAATCACTTGATATTACTAATTAAAGGACTTGAAGTTAATTAATTAAAGAGTAATTAATTGATTAAAGGATTAAGGTTAATTAATTAAGGTAATTAATTAAGGAAGTAATTAAGGATCATTAATTTATATAATAAATAATGTAATTAAGGATTGATTAATTAAGATTAATTAATCAATAATAACTGATTAAAGAGTAGTTAATTAATATAATTAATTAAGGAGTTAATTAATTAAGGTAAGTAATTACAAGATGGTTAATTACTGTTTAAGATTAATTAAGGTTAATTAATTAATAAGGATTATTGTAATTAATGATAGTAATTAAAGGTTAATTACTGTATATGGTTAAGGATAATTACTTGATGTAATTAAAGATAATTAATCAAAGGAGATTAATTAAGGAAGATCATTTAGATGTTTAATTAATTAATTTGTAATTAATTAATGATAGTGAGCAGGATTAAGATAATCCAAGTAATTGAAGGATAGTAATTAATTTAATTAAAGGTTAATTAAATTGATTAGAGTAAATCAATTCTGTTTAGATAATTCATTAATACTGGATGTTTGATATTGGGTGATTGGTTGATATTGGATGATTTGTATGTCTCTGATATATATATGATATATGCTGCTTTGTGAGATGAAGGTTGATATGAATTATCTATTGTGATAATGTTATTTATCTATCTGTTTATATCATTCAGAATATAAGTTTAAATGTTTAAACCTTTAAACAACTTGGCCTTAAAAGATACGTTTTGGATTTCGATGAGACCGGGATCGGGTTTCCGTATACCGGAATTCCAGGTCTGGAGACCCGAATACCACATCGATCCAAATTAACGATAGGTCGTGAATCTCAAGTGAAGATGAAGATTTAGAGTGCAAGGGTTATTGTCGTTAACTCTGAGGGTGATTCCAAAACGAGTGTAACGAGATAATGCTTTCGGTTTCGTTCGAACCCGGAACGAACTTATATGGATTGAATGCTTTCAGCACATCGTCAGGCGGACGATGAGCATTCTAAGTGATATGTTCTGATTAAAGGTAATCGTAACCTCAAGCCTCATCAACCGGGAATGGCTAAAACAGGGGAGGTGCAGCAAGGTTTCGTGGGTAGCACCCACTGAGAGCAAGATAGATCCCTGTCTAGAGGTCCCTTTTCTTTTATTCGGCTTAGTGTGTGGTTGGTCGCGCCAACTACGGGATTATCTTGTTCGGAATTATCCAGTAAGGGATGGTTCCGGCTTTGTGTTGCAGGGGAGCGGGCGTACTCCTCGGTACGGTGATCTAGGCCACGTACTGTGACGGGCGGTACCCCAGTAGCCCTGCCATTGTATGGAATCCAAACTCCAATAAGTGCCGTACGTATTAGTTGTGCCCAACTATGTTGGAATGTGAGATGTAAGCATTTCAGCTATTTCTGTATTTTACTTGAAAACCCTAGACCCTATTATAATACAATCAGATTTCCTATCAAACGTTTTAGTTAGCGTAAGGTAAAAACTTACCCATGTTTATTTGTGGGGAGTCTTACGTGATACTTTTGTTTTCAAAAGTTTTCAAAGTTAAGCAATCTAACCGTTTACTCACACCAGACCCATGTCTGACCCAAGTGTTTATTTTCTGTTTTATTAAACTCTTGGGTACTCAATATTGTATTGAGTAGTCGAGGGATTCAGGTTAGCTTTGACGAATTCTGGAGGAGATTTGGAGCAGGAGGCTTCACCGTGTAGATATATGATGATTCCGCTGTGTATATGTTGTGTCTGTATCTGTGATACTTGAGTTGTATGAATTAGACAGATGTTTATAACTGTCTAATATGTGTTGTATAAGTTGTGTAACTCTGATGTATATGATACTATGTAATATTTTATATGATATATTATATTTCATTCGTTCCGCTGTGAGTTTCTGATGTTGTTGTTCTTTCTTCTTTTCTTTCTTTTCTTCTTCTATCCCTTTCTTTCTTAATTCACGATACGTCTTTCTGGGCATAGAAAGTCGGGTCGTGACAATGTGAAATGTATTTTTACAAAATACACAATTTTGCACTTTCAAGGAAACGATGAAGAGAATTAAACGATTTAGTAAAACACGTGGTATGGGACATGTGCGTTTGCTATTTCGGTTAATTTCGGACTCGTTAATTGAAACATTTTGATGCTTTCGTGTGCTTTCGAGCCACTATGAGGACCTTCGGGTCATTTGTTGGGCTTTCGGGCCACTCTGCGGACCTTCGGGTCATTTGTTGGGCTTTCGGGCCACTCTGCGGACCTTCGGGTCAATTACCAGTACTAGACCTTCGGGTCACTCTGCGGACCTCCAGGTCAATCTGATGGGCGCCAAAATTATGTTGAGTACTTGGTAGGCTTCGGCCACTCTGAGATGCACGTGCGGAGAATTAAAAACTCGCCATCTGATGGGATCGATCCAAGCTTTTATGTTGATTTTCTAGTCTTCTTAATTGATTTCTAGATATTTGTTGCTTCCAATTATCTGCAGGTAATTGGATATTTGTTGATATGAGTTCTGATTATCGTTTTTGATAATCAGATATTTGTTGTTTCTAATTATCGCTTGTGATAATTAGATATTTGTTGATATGAGTCCTGATTATCGTTTTTGATAATCAGATATTTGTTGTTTCTAATTATCGCTTGTGATAATTAGATATTTGTTGATATGAGTTCTGATTATCGTTTTTGATAATCAGATATTTGTTGTTTCTAATTATCGCTTGTGATAATTAGATATTTGTTGATATGAGTTCTGATTATCGTTTTTGATAATCAGATATTTGTTGTTTCTAATTATCGCTTGTGATAATTAGATATTTGTTGATATGAGTTCTGATTATCGTTTTTGATAATCAGATATTTGTTGTTTCTAATTATCGCTTGTGATAATTAGATATTTGTTGATATGAGTTCTGATTATCGTTTTTGATAATCAGATATTTGTTGTTTCTAATTATCGCTTGTGATAATTAGATATTTGTTGATATGAGTTCTGATTATCGTTTTTGATAATCAGATATTTGTTGTTTCTAATTATCGCTTGTGATAATTAGATATTTGTTGATATGAGTTCTGATTATCGTTTTTGATAATCGGATATTTGTTGTTTTTAATTATCGCTTGTGATAATTAGATATTTGTTGATATGAGTTCTGATTATCGTTTTTGATAATCAGATATTTGTTGTTTCTAATTATCGCTTGTGATAATTAGATATTTGTTGATATGAGTTCTGATTATCGTTTTTGATAATCAGATATTTGTTGTTTCTAATTATCGCTTGTGATAATTAGATATTTGTTGATATGAGTTCTGATTATCGTTTTCGATAATCGGATATTTGTTGCATTTAATTATCACTTGAGATAATTAATTATTTGTTGATTTGAGATTTAATTATCGCTTTTGATAATTAAATATTTGCTGATTTGAGATTTAATTATCGCTTTTGATAATTAAATAATTGTTGATTTGAGATTTAATTATCGCTTTTGATAATTAAATATTTGTTGATTTGAAATTTAATTATCGCTTTTGATAATTAAATATTTGTTGATTTGAGATTTAATTATCGCTTTTGATAATTAAATATTTGCTGATTTAAAATTTAATTATCGCTTTTGATAATTAAATATTTGTTGATTTGAGATTTAATTATCGCTTTTGATAATTAAATATTTGCTGATTTGGGATTTGATTATCGCTTTTGATAATCGAATATTTGTTGATTTGAAATTCGATTATCGTTTTTGATAATTGAATATTTGTTGATTTGGAATTCGATTACCGTTCTTGATAATTGAATAATTGTTGATTTGTGGTTTGATTATCGTTTCAGATAATCGAATATTTGTTGATTTGAGATTTGATTTTCGTCTTTGATAATCGACTATTGGTTGATTGCTAATTTCGCTGATTATGAGATTTTCTAGTCTCCAATTGATTTTAGGGTATGCTGATTTTATTGAATCGCTATCTTCTATCTATTTCTGGTAATAGTTAGAGTTTGTTGATCATGGAATTTATGTTTTCTAGTTAATTATTGGATAACTATATATTTGCAGTTTGCGATTGTGATTGGTGTTTCATAAGTATCTTTGTTGATAATTGAATATTGCGGATAATTGTAATTATTAAGTTTTGATTGCTTCTGATTATCTATTTGATGATTAGATTTTGTTGAGAATTTGTGAATTTCTTTTATTGGAATTAAAAGATTACTTTGGTATTTGTGTTCTCGATCTTCATTTTTCTAACTTAACCAGCTTATGTTAGAAGAATAATCGTTATAGACAGCTTTCATTATGAAAATTGCGGGGACGTAATTTTTATAAGGAGGGAAGTCTGTAACAACCCGAGCTTTTGTGAGAATTTAATATCGTCCTTAAACGATTAGAATGTTAGTTAATTGCTCGATTTAGTTTTTGATCGATTGGAATCCTATGATAAAACGGTTAATAAAAAAAAAATTACAAGTGGAATTTATAGAGTTAAATCACTTTTATAATTCATTAATTGTAGGTGGGCTTTAAAACTTAAAGTTGGGCCACACTTTCATTTCTATAATTTTGCTGTGAAAAGTGTCCAAGACAATAAGGGTTCTCCAGCATTCATTTTATGGTCCCCAACCCTAAATCGAACGAATGAGAAAAATAATAATAATAACCCATACTTACCCCATACCAGCCATGCCCTGTCAAACCCATGTTCTTATCCCCCCTCTCTTTAATCAATCAGACGAAAACGAGAAAAAAAAAAGAAAAAAAAACAGGCGACAAAAGAAAAGGCGACTAACGAGAATTAGGGCTTCGGCGATCTCGATTTCTGGCGAATTGAAGATTTCACCGTTCGCTTCGTATTCCTCTTCGCTCGCGTCCAATTCTCGATCAAAGGTGAGTGATTCTCTCACTCACATCTCAACTCATGCCCAGCTTATTGTTTCGGCAGTTCGATTTTTGCCTCGTTATTGGTTCGAGATAGAGATTAACTTGGGGTTTTGCTTTTATGTTTTCTTGCTTGTGTTCGAATCTGAGAATTTGTTAATCCTTTGATTTTTAATTGCATTGTTGGCTTTGGTCTGGCTTTCTTTGTTGAACTACGGGCATGTTGGTTTCATAATCTCGGCCGGCTTGCATTGACTTCGGTCGCTTGATATATATATATGATTTGGTGATTTCCATGGCCTTGAATTCTTTGATTTTTATACATATGCAGCTGTTTGATGTTTTCTGGACTTTGGCCTTTATTTTGACATTGTGTGCATTCCAGTTTAGCACTCATGTCTTCATTCAGGTTAACCATGCATTCTTGTAATCTTCACTTGATGTGTAGATGCCCTGTTTCACTGTCATGCTTCTTTCTGGTCACGATATAGATAATTGTAGTATTGGTGATATTGACTATGGACAATTTTATTGTACTGCACTGCTTCATTATATTTGCATTTACTTGAATCATTGTTCCATCTAAACTTGGTGTTGTCTGCATCGAGCATGTTGTTTACTGGTCTTTGGAGTATTGATATCACTGAGTTGTCGTGCACTTGTGTAGACAGTCGATCATATATGCTGTTGACCTTACTCATGTGAGTACTGTACTTGAGTTTAAATGTGTTGTTCTTTGAAGTTGAGTCACTAGCTTCGTTGTAATTTGTTCAACTTGGAATTGTTTCAAGCACTTGTTCATTTCAACTATTTGTGTCACCCTGCACTTGTTGGTCTGTCGATCCATGCCGCCATAATTATTTCTTGATCATTTTTGTAGCCCTTGTTCTTGAGTTCGATTTTGAGCATTTTGACCTGTTCGAATTCTCGGGCAATCATGGCACTTATTTGTAATTGTTCAAACATGCCTTGAGTATTATTTTGACCTCCGAGTCATTGAACCTTTGTGATTTGGAATTTCATCATCTGGCTGCTCCTTGTTGTGCTAGCCTTCACTTGTTATATGCTGCACTACAGTATGTGTAGTTGTTAATTTGCTTGCATTATTCACCGACACTGCTTTATACTTGGCTTTAAAGTTGTCATTGGTCTTGGCATGGTTAAGTCTCATTCATCTACGTAGCATGCTTGGTAAATACACATATGCACTGTCGCTTTATAATTGGAGTTTGCTGTCTCTGTTCGTTTGAATTTGTTTCACTTGTTGCCTCTAATCTAGTTGGTATTGATATAGGCTGTTCATTAGAAGTTGAGGGTGGTTGCACTCTTGTGCTCGTCACTTGTTGATGTGCATATGTTTGTTCCCGATCCGTAGCCGTGTAATCTTCATGTCTTTTTGGAGTTTGCACTGTTATGTTGTACAGTTTCATTTGCGTTGTTATTACACTTGTGTTGAACCCGATTTCGGGGTTTGACCTGGTGATCATTTGTGACTTTCACTGAGCTTTTGCGATAGTGGCGAGGCAGTACACGCGTGTGTGTACTGCAGGCGTGTACTGCAGCCCTATCAGATTTGACAGTTTTAAATTGATTCAGTCGATTTGATAAATTGTTTATTTATCTCTGTTGATGATTTAAATCTGCTGATTTTTGTTAAACACTGTTAAGTGTTATATTGTCCGTTATCCGGTTTCTTTGTTTAAAGAATCGGATAGACGGGAATTATTGTGACTGTCGTCTATTTAAATTATTACTGCCTATATGCACTAATAAACTGGTTTGAATTAGACTGACCTGGGTATTATTTTCTTTTGAATGTAATACTCGGGTCAGACCCGAGTTATTTCAGGTTGTAGATTTTCTTCTTTGAGTTGCTGTTCAGGATATGAAGACTTTTCACATCTTTTGAAGTTGTCAGTGTCATTTTGTAGTGGTCGTGTCATTGTATAGAACGATATGTATTCATGTATATTAGTCGATAATGTACTTGTATATATAACTTCTAGAGTCGACAGTTGTAGTTGTATCATATGTATTGTGTCAACTATGTATTAACTGACATCAGTTATATATATATGAGACTTTTGTTTTTATCTGTGTTCCGCATTTGTATTATTTGTGTTATTGTTATATCTAATGTCCTAAACTATTATGAACCGTCGTAGTTCGTTTTATACTAGTATTGGGTGTGTCAATGGGAGTAAATAAATAATTTGAGGAAAAATAAAAAAAAAGTATGTACCGTTCCTATCGAGATAACCAATATTAGTGTAAGGCCAATTACGGATGGTCGCTCCTATCCAGCCTTATTCTTCGTAATAATAGACAGTATTTCCTTTAATACTCTTTGTTATTATGAGCATAGAGGTGGGGCGTCACAGGACTCTTGGTAGTTTTTTGTACTTTGTTTAACTAAAAACTCAAATTCTGATAATGCAGTCATTAATATCCTTACACTGTTTTGTTAGGTTGCTCCATGAAGACATCCAAAGGAGTGGAGGATCTTTAAATTTAAAATGGGTTTATGCTTACAATGCTGCCCATGTCATGGTAATTTTTAAGCATGCCAATTCTAACAGTTTTGTATTACATAGATGGATTATTGGAGCATAAATTACAAAATCTTATAACAAGTTTTAATATTTTATGGAAATAAAATAGAACAAGTTTATATGTTCTAAAAAATTGTTCATAGTAATTCTGGTAATAATGCATATCTACATCTCATAATGTTTATTTTAATCTTTTCTGCACTTAATATCCTACATATTAAATTTTTACTTAATCCAAAATGATATCTTACTTGAATTTTTATATTGAATATATTACTTATAATATACATTCAGTTTTACATAGCATGATTTTCAAAGAATAATGTATAATTACAGACCAATGTTGTACATTGTGATTAGTCATAACATGCGATGGCATTAGCAACATTTTAGAATAATAGTCTTATGAATCGCTCTACAAACTGCAGAGCAGCCACAATCTTCAACTCTAACCGAATGAAATGATTTTTGGTTGATCTGTACTAAAAGGTGAACTCGCTTTTATAATTAAAAAGTGAATTTTCTATCCACTCATCTTAACTTAAAGAACTTCAGAACTTTGTGGATCCCTGTCTTTTAGGTGTTCTAGCAAGTATGAAAACATCATTACATATATTAATAAGTCATCATAAACAATTTTTTTGGTTTGATATGAATAATTGGACAAGGTTTGCAGCTGCACTTCCATCTTTTCCACCTCAAAATAGTGTAATTTTGTTTTGTGTGGATGAGAGAAATATTCTTGAACCAAATCCAGAAGTTTTAACAAAATCACTACAAAAAATCAACTTAGAATCATCATACTTATTTTTCTGTTAGCAAAATAAGACTATGTTGACGTGGCATTGAAGCTGATTTGGTGCACCTAGAAGGCTAACTGACCATTATATGATTCATAGGATTTTTCATGTGTTGTTGTAGAGCAGTTTAGAGTAATAGTGATAGCGTATTGTAGTCTATTGTACTGCTATACATATTATTTTTATTTTTAATTGTCATCTTACATTCAATATCGAATAACATCAATCACTATTTGCAATTTACTCTATGTTGTTGTACTTAATTACTATTTATTGAATTATTCACTAATTAGGAAAGTCTCGGGACTATCTTCTATTTATAAATATTTTGGTTACTGTTATTTCTTAAATTAACCAATCTTATGCTTGCAAATTTTAGGTATTGATCCACATTGTTGGATTCATCGAGGATGAGGCCTTTGAGATCTTATACAAAAAAACTATAATTTTATTCCATTTAGCATTTTAATCCTTAGCAGGGACTCATGATTTTCTCAAAGATAGAGTAAGAAGCCTGCTTACGCAATCTTTAGACATGGATTTTTTAAATATTTTGTGCTGATTATCCTAAACATTGGGCAAATGCAATAGTTTTGCCTTGAGAGTGTTAAAATGCCATAAAAACATCTATGTATTGTGATTGAATCCGCTGCTTTAATGCTAGGCACTTTGGAGGAATTTTTTTTTTGTGTGAAATGGTACTTTATATACAACATGTCACTGGGAGAACATATCACATGTCAATAAACGTTCGAATTATGCTATGCAAGTTTCAAACTTGTGACCTCTCGCACCAAAGCCGAATCACTTAACCACTTTGGAGGATTTTATTGTACTATTTTTACATACGTTTGTTTTCTAAAGTAAGTGCAAACTTTGTCAGGTTTTTTCTGAACAAAGATAACGAAATGCGGTTTTGTTTGGTTTTGTCTGAACAAAGAAAATGAAATGCGTAGTAATATACATGTTTTGTTTTTTAATAGTGGATGAAAGTACAAATTGTTGTTTTTTGATATTCATGGATTTTAAATGGATACAAATTTTAAGTTCCAACTCTATTTCATTATTAACCTCAAAGAAAAGAGGGATGGATTCATTGATAATTGAATTTTAAGTCAACAAGTAGTAATAAAGTAACCTCAATCGGATATTCCTTTTGTGACAATGATGTATTTAAATATGGGACAGTTTGGCACAGGTCCCTAATAAGTTTCAAAATACACAAAAACCCCAGTAAAATAAAGTTTGTAAATTAGGTCCCTAGAATTAAGTTACTGAATAATGACATACACTTATGCAATTATTCAGTGAATAAATGCAGACATTTATGCAATTATTCATTCAAAAAATCGCGGAAAATTCCGCAATTATTCATTCAAAAAATCGCGGAAATTTACGCAATTTTTTCAAAAAATTGCGGAAAATTCCGCAATTATTCACCTAAAAAATTGCGGAAATTTACGCAATTTTTTCAAAAAGTTGCGGAAAATTCCGCAATTATTCACCAAAAAAATTGCATAACTATATGCAATTACTTAGTAACTTAATTCTAGGGACCTAATTTACACACTTTTTTTTACTGGGGTTTTTGTGTATTTTGAAACTTACTAGGGACCTGAGCCTAATATTCACTTTAAATATTCTATCTACAGGGGTTTCGAGCCAATCTCATATGTGTGAATTCATTATTAAAAAAGTAACCATTATAGTATGTTGTTAACGTACCGAGCTTTACTATTTATGTTGCATAAATATAAAACTACTGTCTCATTTTATTTTTTGTGATGGCTGTCAAGTACCATACATGTTTTTCTTTCCATAAACCCGAAGAAGAAACAATTTTAATATTACTTTATGATTGAAATTTTTCCAAAGATATATAGAACTGTCCAAAGATATATTTGCAGTAGTTAAGCTATCAAAGTTTCGTGTTTTTTACATGTAGATATGTCTGTGACCAGAGTTATTAACGACTTGCAGATTGTTGAACCGTGGTTGAAATTTATGTAACAGGTGAATTTTTGTTACGACACTTCTGCTAAATTGGTGGATTTGTCATACTGTCTGTCCATTATCCCAAACAAGGTAATTTGAGATTTCTATTTACTGTACGTGCGTAACAGTTGTAAATGCACTGCTTGGACACACACACACACATATATATGTTCTGTCTGTCTTTATCTGTCTGTGTCTACAAGCAGTGAGCGTATGTCTGTCTACATTTATCTGTATAAACTTTTATGTTCAAAAGGCGTGATTCTTAGAGCAGTCTCAGTACATGCTCTGTCGAATTTGGTGATCCTGTTATCCTGAGCGTGGTTCTATTAGGCAAAATTTGAACTATTATGAACGAGACAGATGTTAATTCATTTATTTTAAAAAATTAATAACGAAACTGAATAACCAAACAGACATTTTTATTATTCACACTTGAATTCGCATGTTTGAATTCCTGTAGTTGAATAATTTCGTCGCATGCAGGTGAAAACATTTTTTTGATCATCTATAATTTTTTACCAAAATCAGTACACCTTAAACTATCAGTATTGGCAAATTGGGTATTCTTTGTCAATTGAGTTGGAAAATTGACTGCCATAAGTTAGTATCCAGGTTAGTAGTTGTACTATGAAAATTTAAACGCCTTCTGTGCAATAAAATTTCAATCCCTGTACAGTTACAGTTAATGAAAAATGATGCTGTGTGATGAATTTACGTGGAAATAACCATTGCATCGTTGTTCACCAGCAATCTCTGATTTTTTTATCTAACTCACTGATATGATTTTGACTCAAATCTTTGCCACTTTTGCTCATACCAACTCATGGTTCGTTTTGTCTATCTGTCTTCCTTCTTCAACACAGTTTTTGCTCAGAATTTATTCGACCTAAGTTCCATTCAGTTATTAATTCGTTCAACTAATTTGTTACTGCGCATATATATGTTACTCGGTTTTCATCCTCTCCTTACTCTACCATCCCCCGTCAGCATCATCCTGTTTTTACATACACATGTATCTCTGATTCTCTGTATATGTATAGACATATGTATATATCACTATATATATGTATATATACGTATACAGATTAGTATATATATGTATACATAGATATCTAATTGCCTTTAAATGGTAGGACTTTTAATTTTCTTTTCGGTTATTACAGGGCAATCACTAATTGCAAGCTGAGTTGCTTCCAATACTTCAGTTGTCAAACTTCCGTGTTATGTAAGCTTACAGTTTTTTATGAAAAGAGTTATTACTGATTTACATGATATTGAATTTTGGTTGAAATTTATGTAACAGGTGAATTGTTGGTATGACATTTTTTCAAATTTGGTAGATTTTGCATACTGTTTGTCACCTATTCTAAACAAGGTAATTTGAGCTACCTCTTTACTTTGCATGCATTATATTTGTACACACCCTTACTACAAACATATATATATATATATATATACATATATACATATATGTATATATGTATGTATATATATACTCTGTCCGTCTGTATGTATCTGTCTGCGTATACAGACAGTGACCGTCTGTATGTCTATGTTTATCTGTATAAAATTTTATGTTTAAAAGGTGTGAAGCTTAGAGCATTATCATATATATATATACATACATACATATATATATATATATGAACCATCTTCGATTCATGTTTCTATTAATATGCATCGCAAACCCAATCTAAATAATATATTGTAACGACCCTAAACTTTTAGTGATTTTATTTGTTAAATTAATTGAAATTTTGTGAAATTTTAAACAATAAAATTTGAATATAAAAATTTATTATTTGGAATACGTCTATTTTAATATAGCAACTGGTAAATTTTCATCTGATAATATTAAAGTTTGTTTTCCGGTAAAATTTCATTTCAAATCAAACCGGTTAATAACAGTGAATTTGAAAGTTTTCCGAAACCAAAATATGTCAACAGGAGAAAATTTATTCAGATCATTCTGAATCAGACTGCGAAATTCGTTTTTCTAAATTTGGACTTCTACTGCTCCGTTTATCTTAATTCTGGCAAAATAGCAGCATTTCTGGTACCGATTATCGACTTTTGATCGGCTAATCGTACCATTGATATTTGTATACCGTTTCGATCGTCTCTTCGTACCGATCTTTATGGTATATTCAACTCTGTATTTTGAAGTCCGGTACGCAACAGACGCAATATAACAGTTCGCAGTACCTGGACCATATTCGCAACTTTTAAAATTCTCTCTGTCGTTACAGTGTAGCCGTGTACTCCAAGCAATAGTAAATGACTGTAATAATTTTCGCCCAAGTCAAAGCTGCTGAGTGCTGACCGTTCAAATTTCTTTCATTGTATATTATATTCGTTCCCATTCATTTGCTCTTCCTTTCCACAGATCTAATTCTCGGCCTTCCCCTCTATCTCGTCCCTGCCTCGTCTTCTTTTGGCCAAACATCTCTCTTCCAACACTCGTTGTTTCCTGCAACCGTATGTCTCCCGTCCGCGTACCATGCCACGAGTCTACCAATCTCGGCCGTGCAAACGCTTCCTCCCTTCGATGCCAGTTCACCACGCACGCGCAGCTGACCTGCCTCACCTCCCGAGTTCGACCGAGACCCCACCCACCACCTCCGTCTCCACCCTTCCCTCCCTGACGCAGCAGCACCGAACAAAACCCCTCCTCATCAGTCACCCTTCGACCAACCCATCACCCCATCACTTCACCGTTCCCTCCACCCACATCGGCCTCCGCGCCCTGCCTTCGCCACAGCAGCCCATCCCACGACAGCAGTCCTGAGTCACCCGAGCCCTCACCTGCTCCGCCTTGCTCTATTCTCCTTTCACTCGCATGCTCCTCTGGGCATTTGTAAGTAGATAATTATTCTCTACTTTCTGTCTAGTTTTATAGGTTAGATTTTTATGAATTTTATATATATATATAATATATAGTTGTAAGCATCTTTATATATAAAGGGTGATGTTAGTAATATATTTATATAAGATGCAGTTATATACATATGCATTAGTTTTATTATAAAATATATGTATTAGTATATTCTATAGTTAGCTGTGAATTTATAATTAAGTTTTGAGACAGTACGATTATTTCTAAAAACATATGGGTTTATATATATATGCGTGTATAGGAGGTTATAGAGCAAAAGTTTATACAGTTAGATATATTATAGCAGTATATATAGTTATAATCGGTTAAGAGATTGCATTAGAGAGTTGTCTACTGTCTGCATATTTATGCGTGCACCCATGCCCCATTTCTTTTATTGTTATATTTGTATAAAGTTATAAACAAAGAGTAAATATATTACGTATGGCTTCAACATAGGTCGCTTGCTATATTATAATATTTCATGAAGGTATGTTATATTTTACAATTTTTTTGTATACAATAACTGTATAGTTAATAGACTCGCCATATATGTAGTTATATGTGTGTTTGTAGTGAAATATTTTACAATGAAGTTTATACATTTATTTACAGACTGAATATTATAATTTGTGATGTTTGTTTATACTAAAACAATGATATAGTATATAACCTGTAGTGTATATATGTTATGGTATCATTGTTTTAAAAGTATGTTTTACAATATTGATTTTTAATTTAAAACCTACATGTGTATTTAGTTTTCAATTGTATATTGTACATATTGGGATTCAATACTGATTTGAAATAAATGTATGTGTTTTAATTATATGTTTGGTTTGATAAAGAAATCTTGGGATATATGAAGATTTTATATTGTTATATGTATGTTTAAATTATAATGTTGATTTCTATATATGTGTTTGATTGAACAATGATTTTGAATTTGAAAATATAAAATTATGTAAATTATTTTGGTTCTCATCGATTCCCATTTATCAGCTCTTGATTCATCGTGCGTGCTTTCTCCATCTAAGTCGTGCCATCTCATTTTGCTTTGGAATTCGTAGCTTGCTCTGTTGTCAAACTCTTTAGCCTCGAAAGGTGAGCAATCACTCACGATTAACGTTCTTTTATTATTTAAATTTGATTTCAATTGAAATAGCAATTGAAATATGCTGCTGTAGTTATTTACATTGTTATATATGCTATTATCTATAACTGTTCACCTGTGACATCTGACACCCGTAATTGTTATTTATACTGATGATATATGCCTGTTGTTATATTTTTTAGTATCTGTTATCACTCTGCAAGTTCCCTGTTAGTATAGAATTCACTATGGGTTGAAATGATACATACCCGAACGGACTTTAGAATAGGAGAATTTCGTTATGGGTTGAAATGATAAACCCAAGCGATTTCATTTGAATTGAAATTGGGATTACGGGTCGAAATGATATCTACCCGTATATATTTAAATTTCGGATTGAAATGATAAATATCCGTATCACTCAACCATATGATAAATATATATACAGATACCGTTGGTCCATATATATATATATATTTTTTTTAAAATGAATTCTATGGTTTTGGAAGGAAATATATGATTTTAACAAATGTTGATTCTTAAAATTTTATATAAATGGTAATGATATATAGATTTAATAATGATATTAAATTAAGATGGATTTAATACATATAATATGTTGGTTATAAAATTTATATTTCCAAAATAGATTTTGGTAAAATTTTTGAATAAGTTAAGGTTGGGAAGATAATTTGAATATTAGTAAAGAATTTTATTTAATTAAACCAATATAACGCTTATTGAAATTGGAATTTAAGATATGATTTATAACTTGAGTTTGATTTAAATAATTTAATGAATATTTCTTGTTTAAATAAATTTAAGAAAATATTTAGTAGAAATGAAATTTAAGGCTAGTTAAATGATATTGAATTTATTAAGTGGATATTCCCTGATTAAATAATAATAAAGTTAAGTCAAGATCTATATGAAACTGTTAAATTGAACTTTGAAAATGTTGAATATTAAAGCTTTGAAATATATTGAAAATAAAGGGTATATTTAGAACTAAATTAAATTGAAGAATTGAGCTTTGAATAAATTTGAATTTAAATACTTTACTTTTTAAATCATTTAATATATATACTATTTTGGAAAATAGATATATTTGAAATGAAATGATATTTGGGTTTTGAAATATAAATTTAATTGAAATGACCACGGTGTTAAAATGTATATTTCCACCTTGTAGATAGTTCTGAAGATCCTTAGAGGATGGTTATCCCAAACATCCTTTAAGTTACTCGTATTTCAGTTGATATTTCACTTGAGTTGGATTTATTTATATAAGAATGTTAATCCTGACTCGAGTGTTTTGTGTTTTGCTTTACGCTCGGGTCAGACCGAGTGATACAGCATTTGAGACTCACCCTTGGAGTTTGGAGCTTCCTTTGGAGATCCAACCATCGCCTCAGCTTTCAGCTCTTCTAGTTGATTCGTTCATAGAAGTCATCTATTGTACTGGAGACTTCATTACATTTGAGATATTCTGTTGTATTTTATTTAACTCTGATGTTTATATAGTAGCTTCATGAACTACTATTTTATCTATTCCGCTGCGTATTATTGTATTACTCTGTGTCTGTGATTCTGTGATTGATTTATTTACTGCATATGCTGAGTTTTGCCAAATTTAAATTAACAATCTGATATTTTGAATTATTCAAGTCAGACATGTGTGGATTTATTGTCGATTTGAATGGTCCAAAATAGCGGGTCGTTACAGTTGGTATCAGAGCGAGGCTCTAGGCGAAACTTAGCATATATTGTAAATTTATTTACAGAATCACTTTCGTTCGAGTTTAATCTCTTCCTTTTGACTCGATTTCCTTTGAACTTTGGAACGTTCCTTGCGGTTCCAAAATTCATTCTTGTCTCTCCCTATTTGTATTCTTTTGATTCTGGAGTATCCCATAACTCCACTTCGAATGATCTCTATAAGAATAGGCGATCCCGCCAATCTTTGGATGATTTGTAAAGGGGTGGAACTCCTTTATAATTGGCATTGATTCACCGGAGATTTATATATCTTTGGTTTAGATACCGCTATCTCTTGTGATCGAATGTTGGTTTTTCTTGGAATTCTGCATCGATCTTGTTACTGAAGTCACGGTTGACCCGGTTAAGGTCGCCCGCGACTTGTATAAGTATATCCATCTCCTATTTTGTAAGTTAATTGTCTCATCTTTGTTCAAGCCTATCTTCAAATCAGAAATTTTATTTGATTAGAGTTCCTCTAATTTGAATCTCTATCTTTGTTGAAATCCATTCTCAAATCATCCTTTGAAAATCGGGTTTTGTATTCTAGAAATTGTTTTCTAAACCGAAATTATTATTTTGATAAGTATGATTTTATTCTATATATAAAATTGAAATGTTTTCGATAAGGATTATATACCCTTTTAAAATAAGAATTTGAGGTTTTCGAAAGGATTTTGAAAAAAAAAATATAAGAAATTTGATCTATCTAAAAATGATTATAACTAAAGGATTTTAAATTTGAGATTCGAGAATTGAACTCCGGTATTTTGAAATTGGTTTTAAGATTTTGAGATATATAATAATAATATGATTTAAAAGTATTTTCCGAATAAGAAATGTTTCAAATGATTTTAATGAGTTTCGAATGATTTCGAAGAAATTTCAAAAGAAGTTTGAGAAAATGGAAGTCCAGAACTCACTTATGTCGCTGGAAAAAAATTTCGGTGATGAGTGCACGCATCATCGACGTTGATTTTCGAGTTTCATAGTGAGGGAGAGGCCACTTTAGTAGCATTGCTACGCGAGTGACTTTGTGAAACCAGTTTTGATTTTCAAATTCCAAAGTAATATTTGATATTCGAAAGATATATGTATATATATTTGAAATGATTTGAAGTAAGCCGGTGTTCAGTCCTTTAGTTTCGGATTTGAAACCTATTTTTTTTTGAAATTGATTTACTGATTGGTTGATTTCCAACCCTTGAATTTGAAAATGATTTCTTCAACTATTTCGAAGGTTCGAGCACTTCCAAATCAAGGTTAACTTTTCAAAGCTAAAAAAATTGAAAAGTATTTTGATAAAGTATATAAGTTTGTTTGAATGTTTAGGTATGAAGTAATATGATTTAAATAAGTTAAAACTGTTTTGTTAAGTAAATGAATAAGGCTATTTCGAATTTTTCTAATATGAAATTTAGATTTGAAATGTTTTGAAAAAAAAAATTTCGCCTTCAAAATATTTTGAATAAAGTTTAGTTAAATGTTTTGACTTAGTAACATCTTTATGAAACTATATATTTAACAAGTTGGAATAAATATATAAGCTGTACGTATGCTGTTTTATTCGCATAATTAATTTGATCCAGGTTTGAGTACACAAGTTCGAGGTGAATTACACCATTTCGCGTTAGGATTTTCATTTGATTCTCGATGGCGAATATTCGATATGGATTTTGGACTTGATTCTTGAATTCTCTATCGTAGTGTATGGCTATGCAAGGAGACCGATGGCTTCTAGTCGAGAAACCATATCGAAATCCGCATTAGGGAAATCGAATGGACAATACTAGTTCGAAAGCGAACTTGTGTGATCGATCGAGCGATCAAATGTGATTCTGCGAAATGATGATGTATGTACATCTTATATTCTAATATCATTGATATGTTTTGACGCTGAAATTGAAAGCTGTCGGGTTAAATATCTTTGCTTACTAAAAGAAAATTCCAATTTAAATTTCAAAGATATATAACCCATAAAAGCAAAGATATTCAATCCCATATAGCTCTTCGTACAGTGAAATTTATTTTGAAATTTGGCCCTTATATAAGATAGACCTTACATAAGTATAAGATGATTTTGAAAACATTTGATTTTGGAAATGAATTGGTTGACTTAAATTATCGATTTGGAAATTTGGATTTATTTTCTAAATCTATTATCTTGTAAACTTTGAAACTAAAGATATTTAATTTGAGAAGAAATAATTTGGTGAAATTGTATATGATTTTGAAATTGAACTGATATTGAAACAAATTGAAATTTGAGAACCTTATGTTACTAAACACTTGATTTAGGAGTTGTCGAACTTATATAAAATTGATTTGTATGAGTATGAAATTGATTCGAAAACTATAGATTTGAAAGGTACTCCATTTGAAAGTGAAATCTTATATAATTGAAGTCTATATAAGTATGATTTGATATACTATTGATTTTGGAAAAGTATTTGATTTGAAAATTAAATCTTATATATAATGGATTTTATATAAGTACGATATTTGAAAGTGATTTGAAAAGGTACTATATGATACATATTTTCGAAGTAAAGATATGGAAAGTGCCTTCTGCTTGATATCCGATTTGTGGCCACATCTTGGATTCATTCTATCGATATTATTCTCTCTGATTTTGGTTTTCCGGATATGATACTCGAGTGTCCTTCGAATTCCATGGCGTTACCCATGGTCTTATGTTTCTCTCGTGACTGCACAGCGCAACTGCCTGGCTGAGTCTTGCCTAGGGGTACGGATTGTTTCCTGGGGGATCCAGGCGTAACCATTGTGTATCCTGCAATCTGTGTAGGTCGCGAATAGTAGCGCAAATGCTTGGCTGAGTCTTGCCTGGGGGTACGGATTGTTTCCTGGGGGATCCAGGCGTAACCATTGTGTATCCTGCATTCTACTAGTCATCATGGCGTAACTCGCAGGGCTGAGAAAGCCTACGGATATGGATTGTTTCCTGGGGGATCCAGGCGTAACCATTGTGTATCTGCGAACCATGGTTAGACAAAGGTTTTGTTCGTTTTGATTGGATTGTACTTTCCATATCTGTTTTAAAAGTTTTTCCAGTATTTTCACTGGGTGTTGAAACAGGTCTACTAAGTACCTGGAGAATTCTAGTTTTGCGCCTGATCAACGCACTACCAGAGTCTACAGGAACAAGGATAAACTTGTTAAGACATCGAGTTATAAAAGTATTTTCGAAAGTAAATTTGTTTCGTTATAAAGGCAATCTATTATAAAAGTATTTCAACAAAAGAAATTTTGTATTAATATTTGAAATTGAAATTCTTATGGTTCTAAATTAATTATTCGTGCCCGATACCATTCTTTTGAATCTACCTTATCTGCTCAGCTTTATTTATTCACCTATATTCTGTTTTTCCAAGCCCTCCTTCTTTCCTTGTTGACTATATCCTTTTTAAATGATTATTGATTTATTAATAATATTTGAAAGGTATCTAGAGAATTTTTTTTTATAAATTTATAAATTATGGACTTAATGATTTCAAATAGCTTCTTTGTAAATATAAGTAATAACGTAAATAATTGTTTTCAAATAGTTTTCACATAATTATAAAGTTGTTATTTAAACATATAAATGGTATTTATAAAGGAAGTAAGAAACTTTACAAATGAGTTTTGAAAAGTATTAAAGTATTAAAAATAATTGATTTGCAAACGAAGTTTTCAAATGAATATTTCAAGTAAAATTTGTAGTTTTAAATTAATTGTTTAATCTTAACTTTCAATCTATTTTTCTTTCTGGTTGTTTCTATTCTTCTACCTCCTTTCTTTTCGGGGACGAAAAGTTTTGAGTGGGGGAGAGTGTAACGACCCTAAACTTTTAGTGATTTTATTTGTTAAATTAATTGAAATTTTGTGAAATTTTAAACAATAAAATTTGAATATAAAAATTTATTATTTGGAATACGTCTATTTTAATATAGCAACTGGTAAATTTTCATCTGATAATATTAAAGTTTGTTTTCCGGTAAAATTTCATTTCAAATCAAACCGGTTAATAACAGTGAATTTGAAAGTTTTCCGAAACCAAAATATGTCAACAGGAGAAAATTTATTCAGATCATTCTGAATCAGACTGCGAAATTCGTTTTTCTAAATTTGGACTTCTACTGCTCCGTTTATCTTAATTCTGGCAAAATAGCAGCATTTCTGGTACCGATTATCGACTTTTGATCGGCTAATCGTACCATTGATATTTGTATACCGTTTCGATCGTCTCTTCGTACCGATCTTTATGGTATATTCAACTCTGTATTTTGAAGTCCGGTACGCAACAGACGCAATATAACAGTTCGCAGTACCTGGACCATATTCGCAACTTTTAAAATTCTCTCTGTCGTTACAGTGTAGCCGTGTACTCCAAGCAATAGTAAATGACTGTAATAATTTTCGCCCAAGTCAAAGCTGCTGAGTGCTGACCGTTCAAATTTCTTTCATTGTATATTATATTCGTTCCCATTCATTTGCTCTTCCTTTCCACAGATCTAATTCTCGGCCTTCCCCTCTATCTCGTCCCTGCCTCGTCTTCTTTTGGCCAAACATCTCTCTTCCAACACTCGTTGTTTCCTGCAACCGTATGTCTCCCGTCCGCGTACCATGCCACGAGTCTACCAATCTCGGCCGTGCAAACGCTTCCTCCCTTCGATGCCAGTTCACCACGCACGCGCAGCTGACCTGCCTCACCTCCCGAGTTCGACCGAGACCCCACCCACCACCTCCGTCTCCACCCTTCCCTCCCTGACGCAGCAGCACCGAACAAAACCCCTCCTCATCAGTCACCCTTCGACCAACCCATCACCCCATCACTTCACCGTTCCCTCCACCCACATCGGCCTCCGCGCCCTGCCTTCGCCACAGCAGCCCATCCCACGACAGCAGTCCTGAGTCACCCGAGCCCTCACCTGCTCCGCCTTGCTCTATTCTCCTTTCACTCGCATGCTCCTCTGGGCATTTGTAAGTAGATAATTATTCTCTACTTTCTGTCTAGTTTTATAGGTTAGATTTTTATGAATTTTATATATATATATAATATATAGTTGTAAGCATCTTTATATATAAAGGGTGATGTTAGTAATATATTTATATAAGATGCAGTTATATACATATGCATTAGTTTTATTATAAAATATATGTATTAGTATATTCTATAGTTAGCTGTGAATTTATAATTAAGTTTTGAGACAGTACGATTATTTCTAAAAACATATGGGTTTATATATATATGCGTGTATAGGAGGTTATAGAGCAAAAGTTTATACAGTTAGATATATTATAGCAGTATATATAGTTATAATCGGTTAAGAGATTGCATTAGAGAGTTGTCTACTGTCTGCATATTTATGCGTGCACCCATGCCCCATTTCTTTTATTGTTATATTTGTATAAAGTTATAAACAAAGAGTAAATATATTACGTATGGCTTCAACATAGGTCGCTTGCTATATTATAATATTTCATGAAGGTATGTTATATTTTACAATTTTTTTGTATACAATAACTGTATAGTTAATAGACTCGCCATATATGTAGTTATATGTGTGTTTGTAGTGAAATATTTTACAATGAAGTTTATACATTTATTTACAGACTGAATATTATAATTTGTGATGTTTGTTTATACTAAAACAATGATATAGTATATAACCTGTAGTGTATATATGTTATGGTATCATTGTTTTAAAAGTATGTTTTACAATATTGATTTTTAATTTAAAACCTACATGTGTATTTAGTTTTCAATTGTATATTGTACATATTGGGATTCAATACTGATTTGAAATAAATGTATGTGTTTTAATTATATGTTTGGTTTGATAAAGAAATCTTGGGATATATGAAGATTTTATATTGTTATATGTATGTTTAAATTATAATGTTGATTTCTATATATGTGTTTGATTGAACAATGATTTTGAATTTGAAAATATAAAATTATGTAAATTATTTTGGTTCTCATCGATTCCCATTTATCAGCTCTTGATTCATCGTGCGTGCTTTCTCCATCTAAGTCGTGCCATCTCATTTTGCTTTGGAATTCGTAGCTTGCTCTGTTGTCAAACTCTTTAGCCTCGAAAGGTGAGCAATCACTCACGATTAACGTTCTTTTATTATTTAAATTTGATTTCAATTGAAATAGCAATTGAAATATGCTGCTGTAGTTATTTACATTGTTATATATGCTATTATCTATAACTGTTCACCTGTGACATCTGACACCCGTAATTGTTATTTATACTGATGATATATGCCTGTTGTTATATTTTTTAGTATCTGTTATCACTCTGCAAGTTCCCTGTTAGTATAGAATTCACTATGGGTTGAAATGATACATACCCGAACGGACTTTAGAATAGGAGAATTTCGTTATGGGTTGAAATGATAAACCCAAGCGATTTCATTTGAATTGAAATTGGGATTACGGGTCGAAATGATATCTACCCGTATATATTTAAATTTCGGATTGAAATGATAAATATCCGTATCACTCAACCATATGATAAATATATATACAGATACCGTTGGTCCATATATATATATATATTTTTTTTAAAATGAATTCTATGGTTTTGGAAGGAAATATATGATTTTAACAAATGTTGATTCTTAAAATTTTATATAAATGGTAATGATATATAGATTTAATAATGATATTAAATTAAGATGGATTTAATACATATAATATGTTGGTTATAAAATTTATATTTCCAAAATAGATTTTGGTAAAATTTTTGAATAAGTTAAGGTTGGGAAGATAATTTGAATATTAGTAAAGAATTTTATTTAATTAAACCAATATAACGCTTATTGAAATTGGAATTTAAGATATGATTTATAACTTGAGTTTGATTTAAATAATTTAATGAATATTTCTTGTTTAAATAAATTTAAGAAAATATTTAGTAGAAATGAAATTTAAGGCTAGTTAAATGATATTGAATTTATTAAGTGGATATTCCCTGATTAAATAATAATAAAGTTAAGTCAAGATCTATATGAAACTGTTAAATTGAACTTTGAAAATGTTGAATATTAAAGCTTTGAAATATATTGAAAATAAAGGGTATATTTAGAACTAAATTAAATTGAAGAATTGAGCTTTGAATAAATTTGAATTTAAATACTTTACTTTTTAAATCATTTAATATATATACTATTTTGGAAAATAGATATATTTGAAATGAAATGATATTTGGGTTTTGAAATATAAATTTAATTGAAATGACCACGGTGTTAAAATGTATATTTCCACCTTGTAGATAGTTCTGAAGATCCTTAGAGGATGGTTATCCCAAACATCCTTTAAGTTACTCGTATTTCAGTTGATATTTCACTTGAGTTGGATTTATTTATATAAGAATGTTAATCCTGACTCGAGTGTTTTGTGTTTTGCTTTACGCTCGGGTCAGACCGAGTGATACAGCATTTGAGACTCACCCTTGGAGTTTGGAGCTTCCTTTGGAGATCCAACCATCGCCTCAGCTTTCAGCTCTTCTAGTTGATTCGTTCATAGAAGTCATCTATTGTACTGGAGACTTCATTACATTTGAGATATTCTGTTGTATTTTATTTAACTCTGATGTTTATATAGTAGCTTCATGAACTACTATTTTATCTATTCCGCTGCGTATTATTGTATTACTCTGTGTCTGTGATTCTGTGATTGATTTATTTACTGCATATGCTGAGTTTTGCCAAATTTAAATTAACAATCTGATATTTTGAATTATTCAAGTCAGACATGTGTGGATTTATTGTCGATTTGAATGGTCCAAAATAGCGGGTCGTTACATATATAATGCTATATCATTTTTTCTAATTGTTTTTTATTACTTCACTGGATTTTGCTTGCTTGCTGTCAATCAAAGTAATTGTTAAATTTATACCTTAAAATTACATCAATAATCCAATTAAATATTAGTTTTCACGTGCATCTCACTCCTTGGTATCAGGAATAGTAACATTTAGAGCTTTCGCAAACGGTACAATCATTATAAAAAACCATTAACAAAAAGGGACAATTCACATTAATTAAACCAAGAGAAAGGCAACAACAATACACATTGTGTTTGCTCAATAGCCACTGTTCAAATAAAACGACATGTCTATTATTATTCTAAAAAAATGTGTTTATCAAAAAATATATTTAGCAGCTCGAAAATTAAATATATGGGGTAAATGAAATTCATATCCTGTTTTTAGCACAATTCTCTTCTCACTTAATTTAATCGTACTCAAATACTTCTTTGGTTTTTAAAAAAGCTCCTACTATTTTACTTCCTCCATTCAAAGGTTTAACTATCTCTTTTATTTTTATGCGTTTCACCATTATGTACAAGAGTGTATAGGTGGCGAATATTGGATGATCTTGATTATAGATGATAACGAGTCAAGTTGTTATATAGTTTTATATAACCACTACGTATGCAACATGGTTTAGTTAGTTATACATCGCGCTTAATGAACCAATGAAATAAATTCTTCTTTATATACAGCTATATGAACACACAAAATCGGTGGGTAGATTTTTTGTACGTAATAAATTCATAGGTATTACCTACTGGTTCGTATATATTTTCCCAACATACATATTGGGCACATTTAAAAGCTCATTATATGAAAATATAAGTGACCATTAAAATGTAAACATTAAATTTGTACGAAAGTTGCGTAAAAATTATTGTTGGCAAAGTATTTAATTGTATGTTAATAAAATAAAAAGATAATAGTTATTTTGATATACTGCTTATATGAGCAATAGGTGGATGAAGGATCAACCATAAGCTACTTCATATATCATTTCAACCTTGATTTCTGTATTACTGTTCAATTGTTTAAATATCAATTTCAAAATACAAAAACACGCTTTTACTTAGTTTGAAGTGCTCAACAACAACTTATTTGTAGAAGGTAATTTGTTATTTTTAATTTAAACCAATCGACTTTGCTTTCAAAGATGTCATTACCTTTCATTTACTTCAGTTATTGATTCCACTGTTCTTCCAACTTCATCATTTCTCAGCTTCAAATTTTACTTTTACCATTTCATTTATTTTACCATATAATTAACTCCTATGCTTCAAATTTTTAACATATTTCCTGTCAAATTACGTCCTTTAAATCCTTATTGATTTTAGTACTTTTTTTGTAATGGTAAGTTTTATCTCTATTATGTTCTAAATGATTACTAAAATCAGTAGTAAATATGGTTGGTTATAAACCAATACTTTGAAAAACCTTTTGGTATGTTACTGCATAGGTTCTACTATTGTAATTCTTATTTAATATTACTGAGTATATGTGTTTTTTTACATTCATATATAAACTAATTTTGTTACAAAATTCAAACTGCATTCTTTTGTGGCTTTAGTTAACCTCTAATAGTACTCAAGAAGTACCAAAGGCCAGCATATGAAGCTTTCTTGAAGAATACTAGGATTATAGTTCAGAAAATAAGAAGTTCAACACCCACATCATCTATCACAACATACAAGTACATTCTTTCCATAGTTATCGCAAGTTTGTTCCTATTTTAGACCATGGTACAAATAATGACCATTTTTTAGACTATGAATACTTTAATTTGTGCATTTTCAAGTATCGTAGGTACAAACTTTTTTGTTTAAATAAGTGCTCTATTGTTGTCTGTCAACATCATTGCATATTTAGTCCTCAAACCAAAGAAATGGATGTATTCCAAATAGTGAAACCGTAAGCTATTATTGGAAAGATACAGTTCCTTTCAGCCAACTTAACATGGTGGAATATATTACTGTGCAGTCTGCAATTGGCTAAATATTTTACAAATTTTTAACTATGGTATAATAAATTGAGAAAAGCCTTTGAAAATATTTTATGTCTTTTGTGGTTCGTATATTATCTGCTAAGGTGCAAAAAATATTTTATGTAATCATATATGCACATATCTTTAACTTATATATTTTGCTATAATTTTCATCTTATTATACCTGTAATTAGTTTCATCTAAGGCTGTCCTAAAATATTGAAATTATTTATCTTAAGGACAGTGAAATAAAAATGCGAATGCAATTCTCATTGGGTCGGAAAAAAGTTAAGTTTCATTGACTAATTGTTCTATGAAATCCAATGCATTAGTAGATGATGGTGGTAATCACTTAATAGTAGGTGTATTTCAGTTTAGATATGTATTTGTTTGTCCCAAATTTCTTTATAAGTGGAAATCATCAAATGCCAACAATTTCTCTGATCTTTCTTCTAATTTTTGGATAAGGTTGCAAGTTATACTCATGATAAGTGCTTTTCGGTTCAAATATGGAGCTTGGACCCAAAATGTGTGTGTGTGTGTGTGTGTGAGTGTGTGTGTGTACACATGTATACATATCACTATACATCTGTATACATTGATATCTAATTGCCTTTAAATGGTAAGAATGTTTTATTTATTTTTTCATTTATCAACGGACACTCACCAATTGCAAGCTGAGTTGTTTCCAGTACTTAAGCTATCAAACTATCGTGTTTTTTAACTGTACATTTTTCTGCGACCCGAGTTAGTAACGACTTACAGACTATTGAACTGTGGCTGGAATTTATGTAACAGGTGAATTTGTGTTACGGCAGTTCTTTTAAATTGGTAGATTTGGCATACTGTTTTTCAATTATCCCGAATAACGTAATTTGAGATTTCTGTTTACAGTGCGTGCGTAACAGTTGTAAATGCACTGACTGCATGCATACATATATATATATATATACATACATATATAAATATATACATACATATACACACACGTTCTGTCTGTCTTTGTCTGTCTGTGTCTACAGACAGTGAGCGTATGTCTGTCTACGTTTATCTATATGAAATTTTATGTTCAAAAGTTGTGATGCTTAGAGCAGTCTTAGTATATGCGCTGCCGAATTTGGTGATCCCGTTTTACTGAGCGTGGTTCTATTAGGCAAAATATGAACTCTTACGAAAGAGACGTATTTTAGTTCATTTATTGTAAAAAATTAATAACGAAAATGAGTAACCATACAGATATTTTTATTATCCATACTTGAATTCGTATGTTTGGATTCTTGTACTTGAAGAATTTCCTCGACTGCAGATGAAAACATTTTTTTGATCATCTACAAATTTTTCACCAAAATCAGTACCCCTTAAACTATCGGTATTGGCAAATTGGGTATTCTTTGTCAATTGAGTTGGAAAATTGACCGTCATACGTTAGTATTTAGGTTAGTGCTGTACTATGAAAATTTAAACGCCTTCTGTGCAATAAAATTTCAATCCCTGTACAGTCACAGTTGCTGAAAAATGATGCTGTGTGACGAATTTACGTGGAAATTACCCTTGCATCATTGTTCACCTGCAATCTATGATTTTTTTTAACTAACTTGCTGATGCGATTTTCAGATGCAAATTATTGCCACTTTCGCTCATACCAATTCGTGCTTCGTTCTGTCCTTCCGTATTCCTTCTTCAACACAGTTTCTGCTCATAATTTCTTTGACCTGAGTTCCATTCAGGTATTAATTCATTCGGCCAATTTCTTTCTACGCATATATATGTTAATCAGCTTTCATCTTCTCCTTACTCTACCATCCCCTGTCAGCATCATCCTATTTTTACGTACACGTGTATCTCTGTGTGTGTGTGTGTATCACTATATAAGGACCTACATATTGACCTACAAATCAGTATGCATCTGCATATAGTTTTGATTGCTGTTATATCAGAAAATATTATATCTAACTATTTTCCGTATCAAATCCGCCTGCTTTACAAGCAGTTATGGAGAACTGTTGTATAACAAATTAGTTAATTATCACCGTCTAAACTTGAAAATGTGATGTGAAGATAGCAATATTTTATTTATAGCCAGCATGCTTAACATAAAGCGCAGTTAACTGATACCAAATTTCTCTGTTCTCAGTTGGCGCTTATACTTCTCTTTATCCTGCTTGCTGTACTGAATATACATTTGTCGCTGTCACTGTAAAACTAATCTGATTTACATAAGTGTATTTGACAGTTGCAACCCGTTGTAGGTGTTTTTAATTCCCAAAAATTATAGGCAACAATGAAGTAGGTAGGAATGCTAGAGCGGAAAGAAGACTTACAATCAGGGAGCGCACAAATTTGTAACTGATTCACATTTTAGGATTAGGCCGTCTAATGCAATTTAATTTAAAAATATCAGGGAGGAAAAAAACTGGACGATATACAGCAATGGGATCACGTAGAAATGTGTTTGACAAAGTATGATCAGGTAATGTTACACACTGTATTTTTTTATGTATTTTCGAAATAGTTAAAAAACCTGGGTTCAGGCAATTTTAATATTACATTATTACTGTGTTTTTAACATAAATACATATAATCCTTCCCACCTAAAAATTCGTGTACTCGATAGAGTTGAGTACAATTTTTACATACATCACAGTGACAACGGTGCGACTACATATTCATTTTATTTTATTTGGTTTCCCGTATGCATTCATCCACCTAACTTTGAATTACAACCTGTTGACACAGGACAAACAGTTGAGCCATGAAATTTTGGTGGTTCTACCTATGCATGTTCAAACTGTAATGCAACAGTTTGGTATGAAGAAAGGAACAAGTCGAGAAGACCTGTGACTACAAAGTTTTCCATTTGCTGTAAAGGCGGTAAAATCCAGTTACCGAAGTATAAAAAATGCCCTGAATATTTGCATAACTTGCTTGATTACAATGGTGGTTCTGATAGTTCTACTTTCAGAGAGAACATACGGGTGTATAACTCTATGTTTGCATTTACATCAATGGGTGGACGTATTGATAATTCAGTAATTTTTGGTTGGGTTCCTTATGTATTTCGAATTATTGGTCAGAATTATCATAAAATTGGATCTATGCTACCAATTGATGGCCAAGCTAAATTTGCTCAGTTGTATATTTATGATACAGCGAATGAGGTTACGAACAGAATTAATGCGCCTAGGCTGTCCGGTAGAGATTGCTAAGGTGTTTCGGATCGCTAGAGACTGTTTTGAGGGTAGTACTTTGAACAATGTTTCATTGCGCTTATTGGAAGGGAGAGACAGAGATGGTAGACAGTACAATTTACCAACAACTTCGGAGATTGCGGCGTTGGTTATGGAAATGGAACTAGAAGTGAAGGGTTCAGGGACATCGTAATTGAGGAGAAGAGTGGTTTGCTTAAGAGAATCAATGAGAAACACCCAAGTTTCATAGCCATGCAATATCCACTCTTATTTCCGTATGCAGAGGATGGTTATAGACAAAACATACCTTATCATTCCGTGGAGGGAACTGATTTCAGTAAGGAGGAGATGGTCAGCATTGTGCTATCCCCATTTCTTGCCTATACTTTCCCCTATGTAAAATATACGGAGAACTTCCATTTACCACAATTTCCTACCTATCCTTCTTCACTTTATGAAATGTCTGTATACCTCCAATTTTCTGCCTATCCTTCTTCACACTATGAATTGTCTGCATACAGTTAACATATTATGCTCCATAATTGTCGGTAACCATCTATGCATATAAACTGACTTATGTAGTACAGCCGATATCTCAGCGTAGTGCCTGCCAATATAAACAATAATACTACATCTCTATGGCACTATTTTCTTATATTTTTTGACATCACATTACACTTTGGTTTTATTCTACAGGCATACATATTGATCATTACTTACGGTTTCCATATTTGCACTACGTACTATTTTCCAAGCATATTACAATACTTCAACCATGCGTTGTGCAGTACAGATTGAATTTATGAATTTATACAACGAATCCACTGTATTACACATCAAAGCTATATATATATGTCTGTATGTGTGTGTATATACATATAAATATACATATACATACATATATATACACACACACACACACACAACCGTATGTATGAAAACCAGTAAACTACACCCCATACAATGCATCATCTCCACAACTCTCACATACACACCCCATGTTTAAGTTTCTCCCTCTTCTGCCACTGACTCTCTCCACTGTTTCTATTATTTAAACGTACACTTAGTGCTGCGATCAACGTGTTATTTGAATGCTACCAACCAGGTGCATCATATATCGCTCATACACACATACAAATATACATATACAGACACACAGACAAACAAACATATATACACACATATATAAATATATGTATATACATATACGTATACATACATGTAAGTGGTAGGCGAGACAATATAAGTCATAGCTTAACACAAAAAACCACTCCCCATCCATCGGCCCCTCTGATATAAAACAACCAAATTTTTTACCCACATATCCCTTCTTTGCTACGGACCAATTTCTTCCTATTTTAAACAGAACATCTTTTTGCCCACTCCTAACTATTCATTGCCTAATTTCACCCAACTCACATATCCAACCAGTGAAGCACACTTACACGCTGAACACTTAATAATACCGATTTTTCACAAAATTTAGCAACATACAAACCTTCCATAGTTAAGCCCACTTTTCACAACATATATATATATATATATAAGTATATATGCATATATATACACATACATATACATCTGTATATATGTACGTATATTACATTTACCAGTATACAACAAATTATACCACAAATCTACATTCCTTTCCTACATAAAATCCACGTTACCACACAACATTTTACACCAACTTTTTACACCTACTTACTTACCAATAATGCCCGTGTGCGTAGCACGGGCCACGCACTAGTTTTATTATAATGCTCGGGTCAGACTCAGTATTACAGAATCAGGTTAGGATGCTATGGAGCTTGGGAGATGAGCTGGATGATAGAGACGTATTATACGTACTTGATTATATTCCGCCGTGTGTAGGTTGTATATTCAGCACCTGTGAGGACAAGTTATTATAACTGTCCAATATTGGTTTGTTGATGGTTGTATTCTGATGATGGTATGTATAAATAATAGTATAGTTCTTTTTATATAAAGATATGTTATTATCTATTATATTTTATTCCGCTACGATTATGAGATTTTGTGTTGCTGTTTCTGTTTCTTCTTCTATCTTTTTCTTCTTTACCCCTAAAGATTTGTATTTCCGTTCAATTTGAGTTAGACACGTGTGATTTATTGTCGACTCAAAGGTTACGGAGATACGGGCCACTACAAAAAGTATTGGAAGCGAGACACTATTCAAGAGAGGATTCGTCTATTCAGTTATATGAGGTTAATATCACAAATTCACAAGTCAACTCAAGTTAATTCAAAGTCAAAATCTCTGGCCAGAGTAATTCAGTTAATAATGATTGTTATTATTGAACCAAGGATTTTGTTTTTGGAATATGGAGTTGAATATGGACGATGTTGGAATTTTGAACACTACCAAATTCCATAAGTCCGAAGTGGTATAGTTTTGACGAAGAGAATTAGTGTCAATAAATGTCACAACCAAGTAACGCTTAACAAAGTGTAATTGGAATTTACCAAAACCAGGTAAGCGTTAAATTTGGCCAAAATGTCGCACTACTTGCTAAGTGAATGTGAAAAATAATATTCGAAATATTAATCGCAGACCAAATTTACACTTGACGAGTCACATAACCGAAACAATGAATTCCCCTTTGACCAAATGATTTAATTAGTTTATAATTGTTATAAATTAATTGATTAATTAATATTTATGAAATATTAATTACAAATTTTGATTATAGTTCGAGAAATAAATATTACAAGATAAGTTTATAATGGTTATAAATATATCAATTGATATACGACGTTGGTAAGCAATTAAATTGGATTTAATTATGTAATATTTTTCATGGGCTTAAATGGGTTTACTGCCCATTTTAGAGGCTATTATTTTGGGCCACAAGAATGGTGTAGGCGGCTAGGGTTTTGTGTGAAAGGGCTTGGTTTTGATGGTTGAGATTGAAGGAAAGAGTTATAGGGTTAGATCCACCTTTCTTTTCTGTCCATATATAAGCTCTATAACTCTAATTAGACCTCACTTTTTCTTACCCTCCTTCTTCATCATTTTAATGGTAGAAATTAATCCCCTCTCCAATAAAAAAAATTCTCAAATCAAATTCAAGATCCAATTACTATTTGATAGTTGAAGGTCATCAATCAAGGATTAGCACCCCTTTGATTTGTAAAAGGTTTCAATAGGAGAATTCTTTTTACAATGTGTGCTTTAAGGCTTTAGTAACAAGGTATATTCTTTCTATATAGATAATGATTCTGGTACAATGTTCGATGAAAATTAAATTTTATTATCATAATTTGAATGTATGTAACATGGTCTTATTTAATTAAAATTGTTAATGAAGATTGAATTGTTTGTTAAATGATATGAGTTGGTTTTTATTTTGATAAATCAAAATTGAAATTTTTTATGATTTGAACAATATTTAAGTGTAGATCTATGTTTTAAATATTCAGATTAAAGTCTAATCCATTAGATTTGAAAGTTTGCATGTTCAAACTAACTAATTGTTTTTCTTTATTTTGTTAAAACTAAATCTACACATGTTGAAATACAATGTTTTATTTTAGATCTATGTTTAACTTTAAATCTAAAGTCCAATTCTTTAGATCTATAAATTTGCAAGTTCATTTTGATTGATTAAATTATATTTTAAAGTTAAAGGTGAAATTATATAGAATCGGTACAATTTTTTATTGTAGCTCTATGTTTTAATATTTCATAACAAAGTGTAATTTTAGATTTAAATGTTTTTATATATATATATATATATTATTTGCACTTGTAATGCATTAGATATTTACATATGATTGAAAGGATTTGACGACAAACCAAAGTTTTGAAATTAATTGCAATAACTATCTATTTAGTATTATTAAAATGTTTTGATTGAATCTCATATATACATAATTAAATCGACATAATGTGTTCATATAAAATTTATTTTCTATTTTCAAATTATCATAGTATGAAATATTTTTTCTTTTAACTTAAATGAGGCAATAATATATACATAAAATTTGTTGGTTGTTTATATACTTATATTATGATACTTATTGATTTTCATTTATATGTTGCATTAATTAACTCTATCAAAAGGGGAATTGTATATATCATCCTTTTCATCTTTTATTTATTTCCCTTCTTAACTTCTATATGATAACCATTCAACTTATTCTTACCTACATATATACATATCATGTCATCTATTAGTTACACCTTGTCATTATTTAATTATTTTGACATATATATGTATGCATACAATTTATTGTTGACTGTTTGTACTCTTATATTAAGATATCTATTGATTGTCATTTATATGTTGTATTAATTAAATCTATCAAAAGGTAAATTATATCAATCGTCCTTGTCATCCTTTATAACTCCTATGTAATAACCATTCAACTTATTTTTACCTACATGTATACATATCTTGCCATTTATTGATCATACACCTTGTCATTATTTAATTATTTTAACATATAATTAAAATGAATATATTTGATATATTCATACCCTTTCACATTCCACACTTAACTAAATTATAAAACAATGTCATAGTTAATAAAAAATGATTTTATTAAAAACAATATTAGATTTATATCTAATAAAACCTTTAGACTTCATAGGCCCTAAAGATCTAAAATAGGACTTTTTTTTGAAAATTTTTTTGCCCCTTTTCTCCACGGCGGGCTGGTCTAGTTCTAACAATGGTATTACAATCCAATAGCCTATGCGGTCTAAATTAGTCTTGTTAGGTGTAACCAATTAACTTGCCAATTTTGTTCGATGTCTAGAAAGGTAATGTCTAGAAGTGGAATTGGGTAATCAAGTACCATGTAGTACCTGGTTACCTACCTGGCCTGAAAGATGAAGTGAGCCCAAAGGTTGTTCCTGATAGAAAATGGCCAATTTGAATATGGCCTTGGGCTAATTTTCAAAATTATTCTGAAAATTAAGACAAGATTTTATATTTAAAAGTTAAATTTAAAATAAAATATGTTTTTATAAAAGGTTATAATATAACATAATTTTTCAAAATATTTGAAAAGGTAATAAAAAATTTAAAATGTTTGAAACTATTTAAATATTAATTTCGAAATTTAAAATTTATTAACAAGATTAATGAAATAAATTAATTGAATGAGTAAATTAATTAATACTTATATGCATGTATTATATATGTTGATGTATATTATGTTATTTTAAAGTGTAGATAACATACGTATATAAGTATGTATATAAGATAGATTTTTAAATTAATATAATTTAATTAAAATTGTTTAACTAAATAAATAATTAAAGGTTAATTAATTGAATAAATTAATAAATATTAAATAACTGAATAAAAACACACATATATAAGATATATATAAATATATTATAATATAAAGGTTATAGTAGATATGTCCAATATAAAAGTTATATTGGAATACTTATGTAAAATTAATTAAAGAGTTAATTAACTAAATAAGATTTAGTTAATATAATGTTATGTATAAGATTATTGTATAAGTTAATTAAAATATAAAGTTATATAATAATGAAACTTACATAATATGAGTGTACAAATTAAAGGTGGAACATTAAGTAACCCTCGATAGATTTACGGAATAAATACATACATATGTGTACATATATCGTGATTTCTAATGCGTCCGACACTTGAATCATAAGGGTATTTCATAAGAAATACGTTATTCCATAAGTCAATATCACTCGATATAATATATTGAAGATTATGAATCTGTAATATAATGTTGTCCTTTATCATTTATATGTGAATAGATTACTTGCATACTCTTTAGTTGTTGAGCTTTTCTTAAGATAGGGATGTTATGTGTAGTACTATTAATATATTGAATAGACGAGGTAAGATAATTACACATATTTGTTGAGCTTTCCTCAAGGGATATGCATTATACTTAGGTTGTCGTGAAATGATAGGTCCGAGTGAATAATCCCACTTTAGGTATTGAGCTTTTCTCAAGGTAGTTGCGGGATGAGGACAAGGAACCATATATTAGGAGTTATATGTTATACAACCGATAAGGAGTCATCCATTATATATGGAAGTATGATTTGTTAAGCTTTCCTCAAGGTCAAATGCTCAAGATATATGAGTCCTAACATCCAAACGTTAAGTCGAAAGACCTCTATATTTCTCTTAGGGTTTGATGAAACATAAAAGACTAGTGGGAGCCTTATTTGAAAAATGATTAACAACATTTAACATTTCTAATATTATAAGAACATATGCTATATTATGTTATAATAATCTTCATCGATAAATTTGTCCATTTAATATGATTGATGAAATGTTTATCAACTAAGATATACATTTAAACTGAACTAAAGATTGACAAATAGAAATATAACATATACTTGTTAATAAATGCTTCTTGTATGTCCATGTTTCAATACCCATGCAAGCACCCGATTTTACAACCACTAAATTCATTCGTAATTTGATCACTTACGCGTTTATTTGGTTAAGACCATGTATTGCATTCTATAAGATTCGAACTCTAAAAGCAATACAAGAATACAGATATTTGATCCATATACTATTGCATATAATTGTTATATGAGGAACGATCATAGTTCGTAATGTATGATACTTCGATGAAGTTAGTTCATTTGAAATAAGCCAATAAACGATACTAAGAGATCGAGTATTCAATTTGATTGAGTACAAAACGATTGTATTGTGTTAAATGTAACGGTAGACCAAAACTACAAGAAAGATCTAAGAATTCGATCACCGAAATGTCAGTTTGATCAGTTTGCATAAATGTTAAGGATGATCAAATGCATCTTTGTAAAGAGTTTATCATGATGTTCTAGTATGGGTTTTGTTTTAAATAGTTTGACCATTTAGAAAGAAAAACAAACTTACAAGAATATATGGAATTTAAAGTATAGTTGGGATGAAGAGAGTGAATTGTCACTTCTGCTTTATAAAGAAGCATCAAAAACGGGAATTGTAATATTAATAATAATATTGATACTTAAAACTAGAAAGGGAAATTCAATTTCTATTCTGAAATGTATTTTCGTATAGAAAATTATTTTATGTGACATTTATTTCTCTGAGTTTATGATATTTGATCAAAGAACTCACCGTTGTAAACTAGCTACAATGTATGAAATAAATAATCTATATTAAGCGAATGATCGAACTTTGAATTTAGTATGCTTTTGTAGTAATGGCAGGAATAGTGGGAGCATGCCATGTAGCACTTAATGATCGCATCAAATTATGAAAATTATTTTCGTAAACACAACGAACATTATTTATGAAATAATGACTGTTTTTCGGTGTTGATTGAGAAATAGACATTGTTATATTTCAATGTGAATATTATGAATATTATTATGAAATAAAACTATGATTGGTATTTGTTTTCACAAAAAAGTGATGCATTGGAAAATACTGAAGTATCTAAAATTATTCACAATTGTTTTGGAATTATAGACTAAGTCGTAGTTTTGGGAAATAATTTTTTTATATGATTATGAATCATATGGTAATAATTGATTATATCTCAAAACAATTAAAGGCTATGCACCCATTTAATGGGAGTGCCAAAAGAGTTAATTAACTCTTCAGCTTGATACATACAGATGTATGAAATCATAAGTCTATTAATACCAAAACAGTTTCATATACTTCATTATATTCACCAATGAGTTATCACAGACATGGACATGTGTATTTGATACGCATGTACAAGTCTTTAATAAGCTCATAGAAAATCAAATGGAAGTAAATAATACAACATGTGATAGAAATGGTACGATTTGATCGAATGGGTGAGTATATTGGAATGAGTTTCGTATGTACCTAATATGAATAAAGATTTAGCCTCAAAGGTCACTCTTCCCTATAGTACACAATGATGTATTGCTAAGGAGTAATCGAACTTTGTTGGAAAAAGAGTGATTAATGGTGAGTGAAGTTGGGTTAAACTCTTTCCATAAGGTGTGTACTTAAGAGTAGTGCACAAGGTTAAAACTAATACCATCCAAAGAATAGTTTACAAAATCATACGAGATAAGGGTTTATAGAATCCCATAGATATCCTAAGCCAAGGAGTTGGTTGGTCAAATGACAACATGCAATAATTGTACGTAAAGGATCTTGTATGAATTGTCCTAAGAGAATTTTGGGAAAGATAGTCATTATATGTTATGAACATAATTAGATTGTGAATGTAAAATCAGCTTTATATATGGCAATTCATAAAAAGTTTACGAATATTTGTTCCATTGCATTGAGAAACAACTGTATTGTTTCAAGAAATACCAACTTTGTAGTGAAGGAATTTCTTTAAAAAATTATTAGTATAAAATGGTTTTGGATATGATCCAATGATAACACTGATTACAAGGGATGAAATGAAATTGACCAAACCTAAATGAACACAAATACACTAGAATTTCTAATGAGTATTCTTGTACATTAAAGAGAAATTGCGAGTTTCTTGTTGATGTCAAGAATAAATACTCCTTGGTTATTTAATGAAACCATTAAGAGTATTGACTCTATGGAATGGTATAATGCGTTGATCCGAAATAAATTCCAAATACGTTATCAAAATATGGTTTTGATATTTGTATCCAAAGGGATATGATCCATTGGTTGCAAATGTGTATTTTTGAGAAAGACACATGTAGTTGGAATATAGTGAGCCACATTAATAAGAATATTACCGTGAATTTCAATTGTTGAAATTAACATAACAGATTCACCATTTGATGTACGTAAGTTGGTTCAGATTTTACTCACAAAATTATAGCCTAGTATGACCTTATGTTTTGGTATGTATGTGTTAAAACAAAAAGTTAGGAAAATAGATTTAGACTAGTCTGTTTGCACATAATAACCAAAGTGTCTCGAAGTCAGTGGGAGTGATATTGAGTTTCTGAGTTTTTGGATATGATCCAAGAATTGATATGAATGTATCATTCTAAAAGCATCAAAATTGAACATGTATTTTGATAAAAATGTCAAATAGTTTGATTGTCAAAATGCATAGGAAGCGTGAGCTCATAAGAAAAAAGTTAAAAAGGTACATTGATATTTCTAAACATAAGTAAATAACACACTACTGATTGTTAACGATGTAGTTGTGTTAAAATTAGATTTAGTTGTTTTAATACTCAACATTGGATTTATAAATGATGTCTTTGTTAGTAAGTATAAATGTAAAGGCTCGTATCTCTGTACTCTTTGAGTCGACAATAAATCATATCAGTTCAACTCAAATTGAATGGAAATAGGAATCTTTAGGGGTGAAGAAGAAAGAGATAGAAGAAAATAGAAACAACAACATAGAATCTCACAATCGCAGCGGAAAAAAATATAATAGATAATAACATATCTTTATACAAAAAATAACTATAACTGTTATTTATACATATCATTATCAGAGTACAACAATCAACAAAACAATACTAGACAGTTATAATAACTTGTCCTCATCAGTGCTGAATACAGCCTACGCACACAATGGAATATATATATATATCAAGTACGGGAATATGTCTCTGCCACCCTGCTCGTCTCCTGAGCTTCAATGCATCCTAACCTGAATCTATAATGCTCGGTCTGACCCGAGCATTATAATAAAATAACACCCGAGTCAGTTTGGAGAGCCAATGCGAGAAAACACACTCAATTTGAATTAATTATATTTCAAAATCCTTTGAAAAACAAAGGTATCTCGTAAGACCACACCACACATAAACACGACGAGTTTTTACCTTACGATAACCAAAACATTTTATATCAAAATCATCTGATATTATAATAGTGTCTATAGAAAGTAAATTAGAAAATAGCTGAAATGCTTGCATCTCACGTTTCAGCATAATTAGTATACAATCAAAAACCATACGACGCGTATTGGAGAATGGATTCCATACTATGACCATATAAGGAACTACCTTCGATGAGTGCATCTCTAGATCAATGCACCCCGGTCTAACAAGAACATCTTGTACCCTGCCACACAAAACAGGCCTAGCACTTGACTACTAGTATCAAATATGTCGTTACCCCTGTCTTTCGACCTTTTTGAGATCTCATGCACAACCAATCCATAAATATGTATATGTAGGGCATCTAGAAAGATGATGACATACCCTAATAGGACAAACCCACTTAGCCCTGCTGCATACCATGTTTCGGCCATTTCCCGGTTGATGAGGCTTGAGGCTACGTTTACCTTTTTGAATAGCATTCATTCTTGGAATGCTAACACTGCCTTCCAAGTAACAATGCAATGATAGCATTCATCCATACTAGTTATCCTAGGTCCGAACAAACTAATCTCTTCAAAAATCACCGTCCTCATTAGCTTCACGGTATCACAATTCGTAACGCTCAAATCAGATCAAAGTGGTTTTCAGATAATTAAATCCGATCCCAGTCTCTTCGAAACGATCAACGAATTTGGCCAGATTTGATAGTCGGTTATTTAACTATCAAATTACACATATAAGCAATCATTAGGTGCATATAATAAATCTTTCAAACCATTTATTTTAAAATATCTTTACAAAAATATACATTCAGTCTCTTCCAATATTTCAATTATTTGAAACCAAATTCAAATACTTAATCCATAACAGGATATTTCAACCCATATCAACACTTAGAAATTATTTCCAATTCCAACTTGTAATTCATTTCTTAGAAAAAAATTTCTACAAAAATCATTTCGTCGCTAAAATATCTCCAAAACCTTTAATCCCAACACTTCGGAAAATATTATAAATCTATTTACCAAAATTATTTTCAATATCCATACTTAGATACTCTACTGTACTTATCTCATCAATTTTCGAAATTCTATTAATTCCCTTTTACAATTTTCAAAAATATCGATTATACTTATTTATAATTCAACTAACAATTTAAAATTCCTTTAATGAATTCAAATTCATTTCCAAAGTTCCCGAGTCTAACTATTTTCGAAATTACCTAAATTTCCAGAAATACCATTATAACACTTCACTTAAAACAATCACATCCAGTCAATAAATCTGGATCAAAATATCGAGAGCATTTATAAATAAATTCTAACACTTACCATTAAATCATAGATATAAAAATAATAATTTTTTAAAAAAAATAATTTATTTCCAAAACATGCTTAAGTAATTATTTAACATATCAAAACACTTTTAAATAAACATCGATAACTCATTCCCAATTCATTTTAAAATAAACTAATAAATTTACAAAAGCTTATTATAAATATTCAAATCCCTTTCAACTAATATTAAATATTTAAATAATTAACTTCATGAACTATTTCCATACTAAAAATAGTTTTTAAATTACATAGTTCAATAAATAAGCATTTCCTTTTAAAAAACAAAACTTAACTTCTCGATAAAAATATATTTTTAAAATCCTAATATAACCAATTCCAATTTTTAAATCTCTCTTGATTTATAATCCATCGACCACATTTCCACTTTCATAACTTTTTTCCCACATTTCAAGAATAGGATCTACCATTTCTTTTTATCCTGATTACCCTATCTCATTATAAATTCCCATCATGAATTTATATTTCCATTTATCAATTGATAATCATTTCACTTTATTTTTAAACATTGTTTATAAACTTCAAAATCTCATTTCCAATTTACAACGGTTCATATCATTTATATCCATTTATAAATCAATTTCTAATTGAAATTACATTCATAAATCTGTTTCTCAAATAATCCAAACTATAATCCGAAACCAATCGAATCTCGATTTCTACTTCTATTTCGAAATTTAAAATTCTTATTTAAAAATCCAGTATAACAAATTCTATATTTATTTCCAAATTCCCTTTATTCTCCCAAACTATTTAAATATCGATTGTAATGACCCATAATTTTAACACTTTGAAAATGGGATATTTAATTATTTAAATATTCAAATGTATAATTTTCAAACTTAAACAATCACGTTTTATATAATAAATAAGAATGGTAAACTTATTTTTGATATTGAATAAAGATTTTGGATTTCCATTGTAAAATTGACAAAAGTCGGATTCCGATAAAGTAGGATAAATATTCGTGAAATTTGTTTAAAGGATAAAAAATTCCTTTTAAATATATATATATATATATATATATATAATCGATATCAAACTCATTTGATAATAATAGTAATTTAATTTATAATGGTTTGATAAATATATAAAACTTGTTTTACAAAATTGACAAATTTCGTCGCATATCGATAAATCGATGTCGTATTTTTATAAGAAGATTTGGATATTGTTTTATATTATTTTATAAGTCAAATATGCTTTCTTTAATTATTTAAAGATAATAAGAAATTTATTTTTAAATTTGGTTTACACAAATAAATGGTTTAACCAAAACGTCAAAATGTGACCGTAAAACATTTTGTTGAAGATCAACGTTTTGTCGATTAAAAGTTGCCGCAACGTTATCGCAACTTTGTTAACATATTTGAAACATATAAATATACACATTTTAATGCTAATCAAGTTTACTTTTACTAAATAAGATTATAAAACTTCTAGAAGTCATTAAGAAAACTAATTAAGAATTAACAAAAGTAAGTAAGAAAAGTCAAAAGTAAACATCAAATAAATATCATATCAAAAGCCGACATAATTATTATTTTACTTAGCTTAGTTCTTAAGGGATTAAGACATAAAGTAAGGATGTGAAATGTGATGTTAAGTACTGAAAAAGTGGAGATTAATTTAGGTTGAAGTAATGTTAGTTTGGTAATTTGCTAAGAGGTTATTTTGGTAAATTACAACTTCTTTCTTTTTCTATAAATACCCACCTCCTTCTTCACTTTCATTCACATTTTCTTCTTCTTTTCTCAAGTTTCTTCATCTTCTTCCTCTCCTCTTTAATGGCTTCCATGCCATAAGGAAAAATTAGAAAGAAATAATGTCAAAATATTTACAAAATATTCAAAAGAAATCAATGTTCATTCTCTTCAAATCAAACTCCTCTTTTCTCCATATTTTACCTCTTCTTCTCTCGACCATAACTTCTTCAAAACAGATCTAAAATGCAAAATTCATTTTCTGAAATCATGTATATTTCCAGTGGCTACAACTTTCATGTTGACCACCTTGTCTCATTTTAAAATTTTACTATATCAAAAATACACTTCTTTCCAGTGCATTCTCTGGCCCAGTTTTTAAGCCAGAGAATAGGCCATTTTGTTTTGATCATAACTTGATCATAACAGATCCAAATTAAGAAATTATTTTTTCCAAACAATATGAAATTCTAGTGGCTACAACTTTTATGTTGATTACTTTCCCCAGTTTGGAGGTTTGCTATACCTGAAACTCAATTCTTTGAAGTGCATTTTCGGGCATCATTTTTATCAATCCGACAATACCTCTTCTTCATTCTATCATATCTTCCTAAAAACTAATCAAAATCAAGTGATTCTTTTTTTAAATTCAAGAGAAAATAAGTTTCAACAATTTTTCAGTTAACAAGTTTTTCAAATTTTGAGAGTAAGAGAGTCAAAAACAAGAGATAAGATGACCTATTTTTCGAATCAAAATCTTGGAAATTCAAGTTCAAAGCTCTACTGCTTCTTCTTTATACTTTCGGCCAACCTCCATCTCAAGCCTCGACTAAGCTATTGGAAGGAAGATGAAGTTTTTTTCTAGTGTTTAATGGAGTTGGAAGTAGTTAGTGAAGTGTTGGTTGATTAGAATGTTGGTAGGAAGTTTATCGCTTTGGTTTATGGTGAGAAACTCTATTTAACATCTCTATTTTTATATATACATGTTTGATGATGTGTTAAGATTGCTATAGATGCTTATATATGATTTGATAATCAAGTATTGATTGTTTGATATGATTGTTAAATTGTTTTACCAAGTCACGTTAATACACGTCGATAAGCACAAAGGGAATCACTTTCCTTTTGAAAATGAAAGGGTGTATATGGAATGCTTAAACCTTTTGGAAATAGTTTTAAAATGAGTTAGAAATGTTTTATAAACATTTAAATATGTTTAAAGAAATAAAGAAAGAAAATCAAGATTTCATCTTGTATATTTTTAAATATGGCCAAAATAATTTTCTAAAAGCATCGCGGTTTTGCAGTTCGAAATCCAAAAAGGGATTTCTTTATAAATGATATTTTTAAATGATTAAAAATATGAAATAAATTTGATAAATCTATTAAAATGGTTTAAAATAGATTTGGAATAGAAAATATGAATTTCAAATATTAAAAAGTTGTTTAAATTAAATAAGCTTATATAGCAGTTTCTACAGCACTTTTATGCTGCAAATTCTATAACCTTTTGAATGTAGTTTTAAACTTAACAATTCTTTCCTAAATCTTTTGTGAATGATTTTAAAAGAATAATTAAGTGTTTTAAATGATGATTTGGAAGTTTAATAATCATTTATAGAATGAAGATTAATAACTGAGTATGTGGAAACGACTAGTACATTTGTCCTGCCTGTGAGATCTGGGAAGATAAAACAAGGTGTTTAACTAAGGTTAGGGATGGAGCAACTAGTGCTCTGAACTTACCTGGCCTATGTTTTCTCTTTTTAGGCGAGGGGTGGAATAGATCGAAAGGAAAGCCCAGATGCTCTAAAAATATCATATTTAAGTTTTTCCAAAATAAAAGGAAAGAAACAGATTCTTTGAGTGTTATTTAACCACTTAACAATTTTTTTTCAATGATTGGTACGAAGGAACCGAGATCGGATTTGGGTGATTCCTATCTGAAAACCCCTTCAAACTAATTTTCGAAATAAAACATATTGAAGACAAAGATCGTTAAAAACAAAGATATTCATAATGTAGGATTACTTGCCATTAGTCCCTGGAGGTGAAACTTGCCATTAGCCCCTGGAGGTGAAATTTACCATATTTAAGATGGCAGTAGTGCTCTGTTATGAAAATCTTCGATTTGCAAGAATATGATTTGAAGTTAAGAAAGAAATCTTTGATTAAGATTTAAAAGAATGACTTGGAAAGGTTTTCCTAAGTAAAAGAGAAGATGATTTGGAATTATTCCAAGATTTTAGAAAGGTTTAAATAAACCAAAAGATTTGATAAATGAGGCTTAATGATTCCATATACCCTTGAAAAGAAAATAGAATAAATTGAAGAGAATATATCTAAGGAAGATATCTGATTTAAATAAAAGATGAAGTGATTGATTGATGATTGATATCCACATATGAACTTAAAATCTTTTAAAGCGATAATTGGATTTCGAAGGAACCGAGGTCGGATTTGCTTGATTCCTATCCGAAAACCACTTCGAACCAATGTATACGTTCGAATGCGAAGACATGTTGAAGATGATTGAAGACCGTGGATCTTTATAGCGTGAGGACTGCTTGTTGAACATGCTCTGGGTAGCTCCCGAGTTATTTATAGCAGTGGTCTCCTCGTTGTGGAGATTTTTCGGATTGCAAGGACTACTCGCTAGTAGTGGTAGTAGGAGAGTGCCTTCGGTTTGTCCTGTTCCTGGACAAATTTGTATGGACGTTTGTCTGACATTGCATTTCTAATTATTACGAACATTGGTTTTTACAAACGTACATCTCTTTGGTGGCGGAGAAGGCAACTTCTCTTAGCTTAACATCCTTCCTTGAGACGTACGAGTTCAAGGGTTGTATTTTTGTGGAAGGCAATTAGTAGTCAACGGAAATGGAAAATGTGGCATTCAGAGATGTGATATGTGCTATGTGAAAAGGTAATCGTTGCCTTAAGCCCCATCAAACCGAAAATGACTGAAACAGGATTAGATGCAGCAAGGCTAAGTGGGTCATCCCAAGTAGGGTATGATCATCCCCTTCTAGATATATTTCTTTCCGTTATGACGTTCGGGATGTAAATTAATGTGGTGTATGGAAAACGAGCGCTCGGTTTAAAGGTTGGTAACAACCGAGGGATGACATATTCCGTACTATCTAGTTACAGAGGTAGGCCGGTCTTGTGTTGGTAGAGGTTCCTTTGTGATGTTCCTCGGGGCATCCATACAGAGGTGTACCCATTCGGAAGGTAGATCCTTCACCTGGTCATTTGTTTGGAAATCCATTCTCCAATAAGAACCTACGGGTTTGTTTGTATTGGTGTAATGAATAGCCTTGAAATGCTATATGGGTAACCATTTCGGTTAAGATTAATAAGTTTATTTGCAAATGTTTTCAAAGAGATGTCATTAAAAATAATATCAAATGTTTTGATATAAAAGTGTTTTAGTTATCATAAGGTAAAAACCCGTCCGTGTTTATGTGTAAGCGTGGTCTTATGAGATACTCTTTCTTTTCAAAGGATTTTATTTAAAGGCTGATATATGACACTGTCATCTATTATAGAGTTTTTCTCATGCTAGTTTATCAAGCCTGATCCAGGTATTTTCAATACTCGGGTCAGATCCGAGTAGTTTCAAGTTTAGTCAAAGACGGTTGTAGTTTCCAAAGGAGAGCTGGAGATCTTGTAACAACCCGGCATTCCGTACCCATTTTCTTATCGTCTCTTGACGATTTAATCTGGGAACGAATAGCTTCTGGCATTTTAATCAAATTGAAATTCAGGGATAAAATTTTGTTATTCGCTATTTGGAATTTTTAAAGCCGTTCTAAATGTTAAACGAGCTTTAGAAAGATTCGTTAAGTGTCGTTTGGGTTTAAACAATAATCTCGGCCCATGATCTTTTGTTTTGAAACCGTGATTTCACTCAACACCCAAACAACCCATCCCCATTCCCCTCTTCGTTCAATCGCGTTTCAAACCCTAACCGAAAACAAAGCATACGAGAGAAATAAAAATGGCGGTCGCGATTGCTCTTCCTTCGATCTCGAAAACTAGGGCATTCACGAAGGAGAATTGAAGACGCCAACTCTACTTTGATCGATCGCTTCCTCGTCGCTCCCTTCGGCTGCTCAATCTCGTGGACTTCGAAAATGGTGAGTGATTTATTCACCACATCTAATTTAAACCCTGCTTGGTTCGATTCGATTATATAGAGCTTCGGCCATTTGATTTTGTTTCGATGCCTGTGATGATTTTCGTTTTGATGCTTGAGATATTCTTTGCATATGTATTTGATAACGTGGATTTCACGGCATTGATTTGAACTCATTTGATATTTGTTCTTCACGGCTTTGAATCTGGACTTGAAATTGTGAACTTCGGCTTTGCTGTGAATTTGATTTCGGTCATCTCTGTTTTGAGTTTTTCTTTTTGGTTTGCACTGCTTCATCTTTACACTGTCTGGTTGCATACACATGGTTCACTTGACCATTTGTCCACCCCGATGTATATGCGGTCTTCAGTTGAGTTTCATCCTTCAATTGAGCATTCCATTTGTTAGCTTTTGCACTGTCCAGTCCATATTGTTGTTACTGGTGATACTTGTACTTGTGATCATTGATCCCTGTTGCCTTTATTGCTGTTGTTCATTTGAGTGGGCATTCAGCTTGACCTTTTGTATTTGTGCACTCACCATTCACTGGTGCATTATATAACCTGAGCCTGGTTTGTCATGGTCTGCATACCTAAGCTCGACACTGTCCACATTTTTAAGGTGCTCAGCCCTTGTTTGTACTACCCCATAGGAATTGATTCCTTGCCCATTTAAGATGCTGTCTGTACTATCATATCTTGTAGTCTTGCATCCAGGATTTCAACTATAGCTTGTTTATGGGTTTCGAACTACTGTCTTGCAATCACTCCATGTTTGCATTGTTTTGGTCTGGCACATTCATGTGTATTAGTTCAGATTTTTACTGAACTTGTTTTGTGTCTCTCTTACATTTTTCATCTGCGAATATTGTCGAGGCTCATTGTTTAGTAGGTGTTCACGTGTCTTGTGATCTTCTTGTATGAGTCTGTTGCATTTGCACTTGATACCATTCATGTATGGCCTTTAAGCAATCTGGTATCACTTGTGACTTGAGACCATTGGACCTTTAAATATTGTGTGCTGTGGTGCCATATCTATGGTGCTCTCACCATCATACTGCTCAGTTAGTTACAGTTTCATTTGCATGTGTTCGTGTCCCTTATTCATGTGGCTATGGTTCTTCTTCGGTCATGACTGTCTGAAATTGCAGTTTTACATCGACTTGTAGCATTCTTTGAGATAGTTGGCATTACTTTGTATTCGAGTCAGATGTTTTTGGAGCCGTGTACTGACCTGTTTCATTTAGTTGTACTGCCCCAGGTTGTCACTTGAACTTGACCTTGACATAACAACATGCTGCCTTGTCTTTGTTATCTCTGTTTATTGGGATTTTGAATTTGTAGTTCTCTGTATTCACTTGCTTGAGTACTGGGTTTTAGTCACCTTGGTATTAGTTGTTTTTGAGCTTGAGCTCACTGTGTTGTTTCGACCAGTCCACTTCGGATCTCACTGCATATGATTTAAGTCACTGTTGCATACTTGTCCAGGTGCAGTCTTCTCATGTGCACTTGCTCATTTGAGCAGAACTGTTTCGGGGTGCACTTACTCTTCCACTGTTCACTTCGAGTATGTGTGGCTCTGTCCAGCTTTATGCATTCATGCTGTTGCCCCATGGTTTCACTGCCTCGACTTGTTTGTCATGTGATTGCCACGGTCACTTGATCTTGCTGTGACATTGCGACTTGGTTCACTTTGTCACTGCATATCTATATATGCTCGACCCATTTCTATTTTAGTTGTACTTGGGTATACACTGCATATCCATGTGTCATTTTCACTTGCATCTGTTCATCCCTGAGCACTTGCTGACCTGCTGCATTTTCGTAGCAGTTTTACCCTCGTCCCTTGTGGTGACTTTATATTCTGTTGTGGCGAGGCAGTGCACGCGTGCGTGCACTGCAGCCACACCGAATTGACAGATTTTAATCGATATCTCTTTTATTCTTAATTCATCGACCTGCTGCGTAATTCGTAAGCTGTATTGGCGAGGCAGTACATGTTAGCTTGTACTGCAGCCAATTAGCATTGATATTTTTAAATTGACATTTCAATTATTTAAACTGCTTTGGATTTCTGTTTTGTGGATTAACACTGTTTAGTGTTACATCTGCCGTTTATCCAATTCTCGTACCGAGAGTTGGATATACGAGATTTCTGTGACTGTCATCTATATTGAGATTGATTATTACTGCCTATATGCACTAATAAACTGGTTTGAATTAGACTGATCTGGGTATTATTTTCTTTTGAATGTAATACTCGGGTCAGACCGAGTATTTACAGGTTGTAGATTTTTAGCTTTGGGTTGCTGCTAGAGCTATGAAGACTTTTTATCTCAGTTGAAGTGGTCTTCGTCTTGTTCTAGTAGTCAGTGTGTCTGTTTTAAGATGATAATGTATTCATGTATATTAGTCGATAATGTACTTGTATATATAACTTCTTGAGTCGACAATTGTAGTTGTATCATTGGTATTGTGTCAAATGTATTGTAACTGATATCAGTTATTGTATATATGAGACTTTTCGTTCCATCTGTATTCCGCATTTATGTTTTCTGTGTTATCTTTATATCTATTGTCCTAAACTATTATAGCCACTGTGTAGTAGCTTTGAGTTTGCAACGGTATGTCGGATTTCCTCCAGTAATGAAATGCAATTTTTTTATTATCTGACATATCGGTGCTCGCACAAAGCAATTACATAGATGGTCGCTCCTCAACAGCCTTATTCTCCGTGCTAGTTGACAGCACTACACCGTAGTGTTCTTGGCTAGCGTGGGTATAGAGGTGGGGCGTCACAGATCTTCATCATCGTATGAACGTATTCTCTTATCCGCTGCATCTATTGTATTTGTTTTATTGTTTGTCAGCATTTGTAAGGGCAGGTGTTATAACTGTCCAGGCTGAATCTAGGTTAGACTCTGATATTGTATTTTAAAATTTTCTATTGAAAATATTATTATTGAAATAATATATGTTATTCCATTCGTGTAAGATTCTGTTCTATCTTTATTTTCTTTCTACCCTTAATGATCCGCTTATTCATGCAATTTGAGTTGGACATGTGTGGTTTATTGTCGATTCAAAGGGTACGGAAAAACGGGCCATTACATTGATTTTTAAAACTTTTCTACTTTTAAACACATACACTTAAGATTTACCACTTAAAATCCTTTATATCAATTATTTCAAAATCTCTATTTAAAATATACCACGAAATAAGTAAGTACAAATTTTATCCATCATTTATTTATCCAAATAAATTCCCTTTTAATTAATCCAACATTCAATATAAATATTTCACTTCCAAGTCGTTTTCAACTTCCTTCAAATCCAAAAATAATATTTATAGTTTAAAATATTAAAATTAGGGCCAATGCTACCATAGCATCCAATCAACCAAATCTATCATAGACTATTCAACACATCATATATCACTATATATGAAATTAAAAATCAACAATTTTGAGGAATCCAGTTGGATCCCTCCAACCTGTTTTCCCTGCATCCACAGATGTTAGATAACATAAAATACCAATCCCGCTTCGAGGCGGGATATCACGGTAATATAGGGTCATCCGCTATTATCAGTTCTAACATTAGGCAAGAAATATATCCAACTAATAATATATATACTACTATATATAATATAACATTCAACTGATAAAAATAATTTATCAGTTCATCCAATCAGCCAATAAATAAATTTTAACATTATAAATTAAACCAGTAATCCAAATGAGTAAGATTTACTCACATTGTTTTTTATTGTCGCTTCCACGTTCAAATTTAGCTAAAAATCCTAGAAGCTCCAAATTGTTCCAATCCAACTCATATACGTAAAATACGTTATTACGAACACAACGCAAAAAGTTGCGTTCGAATCCGACCTAGAATGAGGGAGTTATGATATTTATAAGAAATTGAATCTAGTAAAAACAAATTATATTACTAATTTTTTATTTAAATTTCATTACCTAGCCAATAAACACAAAAACCCGACCTGCTACTATCTTCATCTTCCCTTATTTATTTTTGCACGCTGATACTCCTCATCCTCACTGTGCACGCACCTATGACACGCCCACCCATACATCACCGAACTTCACGATTCTTACATCTAATCTCGCGATGAACTCCCCTAGCCGACCACGACCAGCCACGGCCCTCCAAACTCCGATGCCATAGGTGAAATCGCAATTGAAGCTGTCTGTACGACATCCACACACATTCGCGATCCTTCCCCCCAGCACGTACCACTCCAAATCGTCACTATCGAAGACCTGCTCGTGAGAAACTCATCGCCACCACATCTCATCCTATTGGCTCCTCCAACTCTGACAAACCTCTACCCTAGTCATGCTGCTCTTATTCGAGCACTCCAAAATTCTCACCACTTAACTTAATAAGCATACCGAATCGAAGAATTTCTTCTAAGGATCTCAAACATATAAGCCTTGGATTTTATCATTGAGTAATTTTGGAGATATTTTTTTTATAGTTCGACCATTTTTCTTTTGTTGAACTAGGAATAAGAAAGGAAGAGAATGAAACGAGATCCTGAGCTGTATGATGGAAAATGGGTAGAGTGTTGATTTTTGATTGATTTTATAATAATTTTTTTCCTTCTCTTTGAAGCCTTCAAATTTTTTTTTCTTTGTTCTTGTTCACGGCTCTAAAATGATGAAAGGGGGAGAACAGCTTTTTAACAAAAAGAAGGTGTGAACGATCAAAGTAGCGTGCGGCTTATAGTGGGCTGATGTTGTGTAAAGTCAAATCATATATATATAATTTAAAATTTCAAAATATAAAGATATTTATTCCGAACCCTAATCGAGGTGTGCCGCCAGGCATTCCTAATAATATACCCCTATTCCGAACGCAATGGAATAAGTTTCGAGTCCCAATTCGATCGTATGGAGAAAATAGCTTTTTGAATCCAATTATTATAAATTTTTGATATTAAATTACACGCGTTTCTATCCCGAATGACCAAACGATAACTCCAAATGCTACGAAATTTGAAATCTGATAATAATACACTATTACGGATCCAATGGAATTGGTTTCGTCGAATTCCGAAATTGTGCTCCAGAAGGCTATTTTTATATGTTATTTTAAACTAGTTATTTTAAAAATCGAGTAAATCACTTTTAAATCCAAATTAAATTTTTTATTATCTTCCTTCTTATTTATAGAAATTAAATAAGCCTTTAAATTATTTTATCAAGCTTAAAACCCAAGATTCTACCATTTAACCAAATTTCAATTATTAAATTCCATGATTAAATTACCCAATAAATCGTTATATTTAAAATTCAAGTTATTAAACTTATAAAATTAACTTTCAAATATTTATAATCAATTAAATATTACAATTTCAATTAACCAAAATTTTGGGTCGTTACAATAAAAGATGTTGGGGATGTCCAAAACAATATACAAGATACATTATTAAAATGTTTAATATGGAACATCTAAGATAGATTCCTTGTGCACTGGCTATAGGGATTATCATACATTTTATGTTTTCTATGATATTGAGATTTCTTTATGTATTTGATAATTGACGCAAATATCAAATCCAATTTGATATTATTAAATGGTTATTTGAAGTGTTCCCGTGTATTTATGAAATGCTAGAGAATTGTTTATAGAAACACCAAATTCCTTATGAATGAGTGCTCAGACTCAAACTTCATAAGTGATATTGAGTATAATATATCAATAATAGATGCATGTTAAAAATCTTTAAGTTGGAAATGTTCTAAAATGAAAGATTGTGGCTAATTCAATGAAAAAGGCTAAGTACACTGCCTTAAATAGCACCGCAATAAAAACAATATATATAAATAATGCATAAATTTATAACTGAACCATGGGTGATTCCAAATATTGGAAAATCCATAATATTGTTATATGATAACAATATCTCAATATAGTTCGTAACATAATTTTGAGCTCACTAGAAGTCGAGAGACATACATTGAATTGTTCACATGATAAAATAGTTTATTAACATCGAAGAAAGTTGATTGACAGAGTAGATAATCAAAATATAGTAGCATACCCGTGCACCAAGGGACTGACCTGATTGGTTTTAAGGAAACCGATTGGAGAAATTGGAATAAGATTCCATTATTGGCCACAAGTGCAAGTTGAAGATTGATCGAGTTAGGGGTATGTCGGGGGCAATTATGTAATTTGTTGCATACATTTAACTCGATAGTCAATCTTGTTCAAATTTCAAAATAAATATTTCTATTATATACTTGATATAATATGTTGTATTAATTAATTAATTTAATTAAAAGTATATTTAATAGAAAATCCATAATGGTATGTTTAGTGATAGTAGTTACAAAGTGTAGTAACCGTGAGTAGTTTATCACAATGAAAATAAATATACTATTTTAAATGTTCTTAGTCAAAATGCATCATGACTGTATATCGATATATGTGACGCCCCACCTCTATGCTCACGCTAGCCAAGAACACCACTGGTTAATGCTGTCAACTAGCGCGAAGAATAAGGCTGTTGAGGAGCGACCATCTGTGTAATTGCTTTGGGCGAGTACCGATATGTCAAATAGTGTAACATGCATTTCATTTCAAGAGGAAATCCGACATGTCTAATACAAACTCAAAGCTACCACACAGTGGCTATGAGGCCTTCGGAAACAAATATAGAAATAAACATAACATAAATCAGTCATAGGCATTCATATCACAAAGGCGGAAACATATATGAATATATAACACCAAAAAGGTGTACATCAGAGTAGTGGTCAAATAAGATCCACAATATCATAAAAGAATAGATACAAGTGCTAGACAAAAGAATAAGTATACATCATGGAGTCTATCTCTCGAATGTATAACAACAAAAACTACAAATGTAATGTAGTTAGACAAAAGTCAGAAGGTGATCCCAGATAAGGAGTCAAGCAGAAGCACCTGTAACATCTCGGTCTGACCCGAGTATTATTTAATCAGAAAATAATAAACGGATCAGTCTAGCTATAAATATCAGATAAAGGAATGAGATATAAGCAGAGATACAATAAGAACGTATGATAACGATATTATCACACTAGAACAAATATGATATAAACAACGACAAAATCATACAACATCTCATAAATCTCAAAGCACCAAAAATAATATCATATTCTTTACTTTATTCACCAAACTACAAATATTGACAAACATATCATTGTCAATCACATAAAGAGGTGAAACACAAATTCTAGAAATCATCAAGTAGAAATCCAGAAATCACAAAGGGGGAGGCCTATCACAAACGGGAGCATGAAAACTCACTAACACGTGTATGACAAATGGAACGCTATTCCATGGTCGCTAACCATAAATATTGAGCCGAAGCTCCACAAATGGTCCGAAGACCACGGGTCGCTACCCCACCAAATTGAACCGAAGTTCCACAAAACGGGGTTTAGTTTCCCTTGCAGACAAATAGACATCGCACATCGCTAGTCTAAATCACAAAATGATCATCATCGATCAATAAAAGTGTCGATTACACTAAGCCAGTAAATATAAGAGTTTAGCTTCATGTCCCATAACCACTAGCTTAACTTAAATATTTACGAACAAATTGTAGATTCCCACTCGAAAATTGTCACAAGATTTTCAATCCAACAAGTCCATAAATTAACCGACGAATTAAACGCAAGCGTTTCATACCACTTGTTTTGCTAAGCCGTTTAATTAGATTTTCTCATACGAATGAGGTAAAGGTTTGTATATACTAATAGATTAGAAAACGGTTTTATAAAAGAGCTTTGTATTAAAAATAGAGTTGAAATCATCTTTGTAAAAGAGTTTTAATATTTACTACTAGTATATAAACCTTTGTATTTAGAAGTGACAAATCACAAAATGATTGTAGAAACAATCAATCACAAAATCCACATTCGAAGATTTGAATTAAATCCAAAGAAATCGATACCGAATCCATCAAAATGGATATTCTCAAAAATCCGGAAAAAGAAGTCATCAAAGTCAATAATAAATGATAACAATAAATCGGATAATCACGAATCGATAAAAATTGGAATCTCGAGTTAAATAGGCAAAACAGGCAAAATAGAGCAGGTCACATACTCCAGACGTCTGCAATATATACTCAGACGTCTACAGTAAGTTTCAGGAAATGCGCTGAAACAAACTCCAAACGTCCGAGCTTTCCTGCAGACGTCTGGTGACGAACATTTTTCATGTTCTGGTTCAGTCTAGCCCCTTTGGGGCAAGTTCGATACACAACGGAAGCGACGAATTGAGCAACTTCGACTGAGGATTTACGCCACTCGACAACCCAGCCTTGTATGGCCCTCCGAAACGCTCCACTAACGTGTTCAAACATCAAAGGTTCGATTTTTAGAAAATTGGATTCCAAAACCAAAAATTTAACAATTCACCAATTCAATCCAAATCAAAAGCAAATGAACATGAATTAGTGTTAGGAATACATACCCAACAACAACAATATCTATAGAAATAGATGTGAGTTCAAAAACTCACCTTTAAACCCAAAACGATGAAGGAGAAGCTCGAAAGCAAAGGGAGATCAACTACACTTCAACTCCAACCCTAGAAGCTTGAATCTAAGCTCAATGGAAGAACATTTCCAAAGTTAGGTTTAGGAAATTTTTGAAATTAAAGAGAGATTGAGTTGGAGAAGAAGATGGAGATACTTACCAAAGCTTCTCTTTGAATTTGGAGGAAGAATTTGTATTTGCTAAAGAAACTAGGGTTTAGGATTTTAATTTCCCATCTCCACCACCATTTTTGCTAAAGCTTAAGTTGTAGGAAATATTATGAAGTAAGAAAGAGGAGTGGAGTGGAGTTGGGTTGATATGTTGGGTAAATGGGCTGAAACCCAAACCCAAAACCCTAAGTGAAAAGGTCGAAATTCTAGCTAGCTCCAAACATAACAATGTTTATACTTAAAAAAGTCGCAAACGCCATTTTGGACTCAATGGAAGTGGTCTTGAGTCCCAATTCGACTGTTTACGAAAAGTTGCTTTTTGGACCTTAATCCGATTAACGATTCTATATTTAAATAAAAAATTTAAATATTCAATCGTAAAGTATGCGGGTTGTTACAGACTCCCCTCCTTAAAGAAATTGCGTCCTCGCAATCTTTAAGAAAGAAATAAGAAGTAACAACAACAAAAGCATATCAACACAAAAAGAAGAAATTTGAAATAAGAAATTCACCTTAAGGAGCACGAGAGAGCAAATCCGGATGTGTTCGCTCGATGAATTCTCTGGATTCCCATGAGCAATCCTTAGGATTTGAGGACCACTGAACTTTCACAAGAGGAACATCTTTATTTCGGAGGCGTTTAATCTCCGAAGCAATGATACAGATAGGTTGTTGCTCATAAGTCAAATTAGGTGAAACTTCAATTTCTTCAATAACACCGGGCTCAAGAATAGAATCGGAATCCCGAAGGCATTTCCGTAGTTGAGAAACGTGGAATACGTCATAAATAGCAGAAAACCGAGCCGGTAATGAAAGGCGATAAGCCACGGAACCAATGCGTTTGGTGATGGGAAATGGGCCAATATATCGAGGCGCTAATTTTCCCGATCGATTGAAACGCACAACACTCTTCATAGGTGAAACACGAATAAACACAAAATCTCCCACAGAAAATTCTAATATTCTTATTCGATTATCGGCATAGGATTTTTGTCTACTTTGAGCTTCTTTCATCCTATGACGAATAAGGTCGATCTTTTCTATGGCATCATGAATAAAATCTGGACCTAAAACTAGCTTCTCACTGGCTTCAAGCCAACACGAAGGAGATCGGCATGGCCTTCCGTATAATTCCTCGAAAGGTGTCATACCAATACTAGATTGGAAGCTATTATTATAGGAAAATTCAACAAGAGAAATATGATCTTCCCAACTTCCACCAAAATCAAGAACACATGCACGAAGAAGATCTTCAAGAGTTTGATTCACACACTCGGTTTGTCCATCGGACTGAGGATGATAAGCGGTGCTAAATTAAGCTTCGTTCCCAAAGCTTTTTGAAGACCTTTCCAAAAACCACTAGTAAATAATGGATCCCGATCGCTAACAATAGAAGTTGGAACTCCATGCAATTTAACAATTTCCTTGACAAAGAGTTTAGCCAAAATAGGTACGGTCCGATTGGACCGAACGGGAATAAAATGGGCGGATTTTGTAAGTCTATCTACTATCACCCATAAGCTATCATGGCCAAAACAAGAACGGGGAAGACCGTCAATAAAATCCATGGAAATTTGATCCCACTTCCATATTGGAATTTCCAAAGGTTGCAATAACCCACCGGGCCTTTGATGCTCGGCCTTAACAAGTTGGCAAGTCATGCAACGTTTAACAAAGTTAGCAATATCATATTTCATTCCCTCCCAATAATAAAGTCACTTCATATCCGCGTACATTTTACTACTACCGGGATGAATGGTAAATTTAGAACGATGAGAATCTTCTAAAATATCTTTACGAAGATCAATAATATTTGGCACGATAAGTCTACCAAATTTCCGAATACCACTACGAACATCAATATCTAAGTCTTTTTAACCTTCAATATCAATTTTATCCCTACAACTTTGGCTAAGAAGAACCAATTCGGGATCCTGCATTTGAGCTTCAAGAATGCGGTCTAAAAGAGAAGGATGAGCTTCAAGACTACACAAAACAAGAGATGAACATAAATCGGATTCACGATCTCGAATCTCACAAGTGGACAAAGTCTCGAGATCATTCCATTCGGATACCATCATGGAAACAACCGCTTGCTGCTTACGACTAAGGGCATCGGCAACACGATTTCCCTTTCCGGGAGTATAAAGAATATCAAGATCATAAGATGCAAGGAACTCGAGCCAAAATTGTTGACGCAAATTAAGTTCCTTTTGAGAAAATAAATACTTCAATGATTTATGATCGGTGTAGAGAACAAACTTCTCCCCCAAAAGATAATGACGCCAAATTCTAAGGGCGAAAACAATAGCCGCGAGCTCTAAATCATGAGTGGCATATCTAGTCTCAGCAGGCTTTAATTGTCTAGAAGCATAAGCGATAACACGATCCCTTTGCATAAGAACGGCACCCAAACCAACACGACTAGCATCGGTATAAACAATAAAATCTTGGTTCCCATCGGGAATCACAAGAATAGGAGTATCGGAAAGGAGTTCTTTTAATTTATGAAATGAAGCTTCACATTTGTCTGACCAAATGTATTTAACTCCCTTCTTTGTCAAACTAGTAAGAGGTACGGAAATTTTAGAAAAGTCTTTTATTAAACGACGGTAATAGCCCGCCAATCCAAGAAAGCTACGAATTTCCGTCACACTCTCCGGTCTCTTCCAATTTTGAATCGCTTCAATCTTTGAAGGATCCACGGAAATTCCGGATTCAGAAATGATATGACCCAAAAATTTCACACGAGATTGCCAAAAGTGGCATTTAGAAAACTTTGATTTCAATTGGTTGCTCTGAAGAGTTTCCAACACAATCCGAAGATGTTTTTGATGCTCCTCTTCGGTTTTAGAATAAATAAGAATATCATCGATAAAGATGAGAACAAATCGATCGAGGAAGTTTTTGAAAACGCGATTCATAAGGTCGATGAAATAAGCCGGAGCATTCGTCAAGCCAAATGGCATAACAAACCATTCATAAGATCCATAACGTGTACGGAATGATGTCAAAGGAATATTATCCTCTGCAATACGAAGCTGATGAAAACCGGTTGCTAAGTCTAACTGTGAAAAGACCTTAGCACCACTAAGTTGATCGAATAAATCATCAATCCGAGGTAAGGGATATTTATTCTTGATGGTGAGATCGTTAAGCTTGCGGTAGTCAACGCAAAGCCTAAGTGTACCATCAGACTTCTTCACAAAAATAGCTGAAGATCCCCATAGAGAGGAACTAGATTGAATAAATTTCTTTGCTTCCAATTCGGATAATTGTTTGCGCATCTCCTCATTTTCTTTATTGGACATACGATAAGGAGGACGAGTAATAGGTTGAGCTCCAGGGATTAGATTAATTCTGAACTCAATTGCACGCTTAGGTGGTAATCCTAAAACGAGCTCAAATATGTCGAGAAATTCACGAACAATGTGAATGAGAGAAATGACATCTTCCTCATCATCATTATCGTCATCATGAGGATTTAGACAATACAAGGATGCTTTCGAATTGGAATCAGAATCTTTCAGGACAAGAGAAATCTGCTTAACAGATTGAGGATGCCGAAGATATATAGTCCGTTCAGGACATAGAATATGGGCTTCATAATGGTTAAGCCAATCCATTCCCAAAATCATTCTGAAACCAAGGTAACGCATAACATGCAAATCGGCATGGAAAGAGTAATCACACAAAATAATTTCGACATCTTTACATAATAAACTGAGTGTTGCGGATCCACCAACCGGATTCGCAATCCTCAAAGGAGTCATCAAGCCAATAACATTCAAAGACAAAGCATCAACAAGTTCTTTTGATATAAAAGAGTGAGATGCACCCGTATCAAAAAGAACTCGAATAGAAAGATCACGAAATATAATAATACCATCAAGGATAGAATGAGAAATACCTTGATCACGAGAAGTGTTAGAAGGGGCTTGTACAACATTTAGCTTGCCTTCCTTTTTTGTTGAGATTAGGCTTGAATTTAAAAGGTCTCTTCTTGTTGATGTTTGTTTTGACCTCAACATCACTATCTTTATCAGCCTCTTCGAGTTGAAGAGCAATATCAACAAGTTGATCAAAAGAAACTTCCAATTTCAGAAGTAATGGCTTTTTGAGGCTCTTGTTCAAGCCATAAACAAATCTTTGATTTTTCTTCAATGGGGTATTAATATACTCGACCCCATATTTAGAGAGAGATTCAAAGAAGCGACGTAGTCCATCACGGAAGATTCACCTTGAACAAGGTCAATGAAGCGTCGAGCTAGAGATACTTTCTCAGCTTCCGGCACAAATTTCAACTCGAACCTTTCCTGGAATTGCTCCCAAGTAAAGTCCGCTTCAATAATTTTGGAGATCAGAAGCTCGTACCAGTTTAATGCTCTTTCTTGGAGCATACTAGAAGCCACTTGGACTCGATGAAGATCAATAAGATTCATGCGAGAAAAGATGCGGTCACATGTTCGAAGCCAAGCTTGGACTTCTATAATGCTCTCAGAACCTTTGAATGGCTTTCCACCTAAATTGGTGTAATCACTGCACAAGCGTGCAAACCCAGATTTAGGATGTGTGGGCTCAGGAATAGGTTCGACAGCTTGAGCATTTCTCACAAGATCAAGAAGTTGCTGAGCAGACATAAATACTCCATCCTGGGGAGTAGCACTAGATTGACCAGCGCTGGGACGACCAGGTCTAACCATTTCTCTTCTCTAAGAAAGAAAGAAAGAAAGAAGAGGAAAAGGTTATTCTCAAAATGAATATCAAACATCCTTGATTGATAAAACAAGGCATCATAAAAAGAAATAGGATAGAACGGTACGAAGACTCGAATTAAATCCTATAGCACGATTCCTAAGAAAGACTTAGGACAATGATCCTTGCTAGATTATTCTACATTGTTCCGAAGTTTGGCTCCGATACCAAGCTGTGACGCCCCACCTTTATGCTCACGCTAGCCAAGAACACCACCGGTTAATGCTGTCAACTAGCGCGAAGAATAAGGCTGTTGAGGAGCGACCATCTGTGTAATTGCTTTGGGCGAGTACTGATATGTCAAATAGTGTAACATGCATTTCATTTCAAGAGGAAATCCGGCATATCTAATACAAACTCAAAGCTACCACACAGTGGCTATGAGGCCTTCGGAAACAAATATAGAAATAAACATAACATAAATCAGTCATAGGCATTCATATCACAAAGGCGGAAACATATATGAATATATAACACCAAAAAGGTGTACATCAGAGTAGTGGTCAAATAAGATCCACAATATCACAAAAGAATAGATACAAGTGCTAGACAAAAGAATAAGTATACATCATGGAGTCTATCTCTCGAATGTATAACAACAAAAAACTACAAATGTAATGTAGTTAGACAAAAGTCAGAAGGTGATCCCAGATAAGGAGTCAAGCAGAAGCACTTGTAACATCTCGGTCTGACCCGAGTATTATTTAATCAAAAAATAATAAACGGATCAGTCTAGCTATAAATATCAGATAAAGGAATGAGATATAAGCAGAGATACGATAAGAACGTATGATAACGATATTGTCACACTAGAACAAATATGTTATAAACAACGACAAAATCATACAACATCTCATAAATCTCAAAGCACCAAAAAGAATATCATATTCCTTACTTTATTCACCAAACTACAAATATTGACAAACATATCATTGCCAATCACATAAAGAGGTGAAACACAAATTCTAGAAATCATCAAGTAGAAATCTAGAAATCACAAAGGGGGATGCCTATCACAAACGGGAGCATGAAAACTCACTAACACGTTAATCATAAATGTAACGCTATTCCATGGTCGCTAACCATAAATATTGAGCCGAAGCTCCACAAACGGTCCGAAGACCACGGGTCGCTACCCCGCCAAATTGAACCGAAGTTCCACAAAACGGGGTTTAATCTCCCTCGCAGACAAATAGACATCGCACATCGCTAGTCTAAATCACAAAATGATCATCATCGATCAATAAAAGTGTCGATTACACTAAGCCAGTAAATATAAGAGTTTAGCTTTATGTCTCATAACCACTAGCTTAACTTAAATATTTACGAACAAATTGTAGATTCCCACTCGAAAATTGTCACAAGATTTTCAATCGAACAAGTCCATAAATTAACCGACCAAGTAAACGCAAGTGTTTCATACCACTTGTTTTACTAAGCCGTTTAATTAGATTTTCTCATACGAATGAGGTAAAGGTTTGTATATACTAATAGATTTGAAAATGGTTTTATAAAAGAGCTTTGTATTAAAAATAGAGTTGAAATCATCTTTGTAAAAGAGTTTTAATATTTACTACTAGTATAGAAACCTTTGTATTTAGAAGTGACAAATCACAAAATGATTTTAGAAACAATCAATCACAAAATCCACATTCGAAGAGGTGAATTAAATCCAAAGAAATCGATACCGAATCCATCAAAATGGATATTCTCAAAAATCCCGAAAAAGAAGTCATCAAAGTTAATAATAAATGATAACAATAAATCGGATAATCATGAATCGATAAAAATTGGAATCTCGAGCTAAATAGGCAAAACAGGCAAAATAGAGCAGGTCACATATTCCAGAAGTTTGCAGTATATACTCAGCCGTCTGCAGTAAGTTTCAGGAAATGCGCTGAAACAAACTCCAAACGTCCAAGCTTTCCTGTAGACGTCTGGTGACGAACATTTTTCATGTTCTGGTTTAGTCTAGTCCCCTTTGGGGCAAGTTCAATACATGACGGAAGCGACGAATTGAGCAACTTCGACTGCGGATTTACGCCACTCGACAACCCAGCCTTGTATGGCCCTCCGAAACGCTCCACTAACGTGTTCAAACATCAAAGGTTCGATTTTTAGCAAATTGGATTCCAAAACCAAAAATTTAACAATTCACCAATTCAATCCAAATCAAAAGAAAATGAACATGAATTAGTGTTAGGAATTCATACCCAACAACAACAATATCTATAGAAATAGATGTGAGTTCAAAAACTCACCTTTAAACCCAAAACGATGAAGGAGAAGCTCGAAAGCAAAGGGAGATCAACTACACCTCAACTCCAACCCTAGAAGCTTGAATCTAAGCTCAAAGGAAGAACATTTCCAAAGTTAGGTTTAGGAAATTTCTAAAATTAAAGAGAGATTGAGTTGGAAAAGAAGATGGAGATACTTACCAAAGCTTCTCTTTGAATTTGGAGGAAGAATTTGTATTTGCTAAAGAAACTAGGGTTTAGGATTTTAATTTCCCATCTCCACCACCATTTTTGCTAAAGCTTAAGTTGTAGGAAATATTATGAAGTAAGGAAGAGGAGTGGAGTGGAGTTGGGTTGATATGTTGGGTAAATGGGCTGAAACCCAAACCCAAAACCCTAAGTGAAAAGGTCGAAATTCTAGCTAGCTCCAAACATAACAATGTTTATACTTAAAAAAGTCGCAAACGCCATTTTGGACTCAATGGAAGTGGTCTCGAGTCCCAATTCGACTGTTTACAAAAAGTAGCTTTTCGGACCTTAATCCGATTAATGATTCTATATTTAAATAAAATTTTTAAATATTCAATCGTAAAATATGCGGGTTGTTACAATATATCTGTTGAGTTTAGAGTACATAATGGTCTCCAATTGTTGGGTAGTGTGTTACTCGTGACTGCTATGGGCACCTAGGGGTTACGTACCGATAGCTATTGGAAAATTATAGAAGGACTCACTCAATAGTTTTCTGTTGGTTAATATAACTATGGTCAAACAGAAAATATTGATGTGACTAATTTAAATAGTTCTCTCAATTTGAGAACACTTTTGATCTTCAATATGAAAGCTCCGCTTTGATTATAGTCAAATTAAGCCAGGCATCCATTGAGTGACTATAGTTGGGTCGAGTGGAAGTACTGGAAGTGAAACACTATTCAAGAGAGGAGTCATCTCCTTAATTATATGGGGTTAGTAACATGGATTCATAGGTCAGCTCTAGTCAACTCAAAATCTCTGGCCAGAATAGTTCGATTATGTAATGCCCAGCCCCAACACCCATGCTAACCAAGAGATATACTAAGTATTACTATCGGAAGGCACACATAATGGGACTCGATAGGGTTAAATGTTGTACTCATTCCCTTGAACTAACACAGGCACGAAATTTTTTAGACTTATTAACTTTCCCTTCGTGCTCAGTCTAGGTTCAAAGCAATGGTACAAGAAAATTTTCCCAGGTTGCATAATACATAGTATAATAGAACATATAACTCAGCACAACAATAACAGTAGAATACATAATACATATCATAATAGTAATGTCCATAGTACATAGTTCATACTACATGATATGACTCCCAAAATACATAATAGCATGCATACCATAATAGAATACTTACTACTACTAGGTCCAAACCTGCATATTACCAAATCCCAAAATATGGAAAAAGAATAAGAGTGCTGCTATAGTCCATGCTAACCTAACTTACCAATAAAATCCTCAGAATGACCCTAGGATTATAAAAACAAACCACACGGGTTGGACTATTTCTAGTGTGAGGGAAGTAAGATCTATAGACAACCAACAACAACAATTGTCATATTTAAAACAGTATAATAGAAGAAAAAAATCAAGCCAAAGTATCAATACGACACTAACTAAACTAGTCATATATAAAATAATATAACAACAAATAAATCCAACCAAAGTATCGTATATAAATCAATACGATACCATCAACAATTGTCATATATAAAAATAAATAAATCAATTCAATGTATCATATATAAATCAACACGATACCAACAACAATTATCATATACAAAACAATATGATAATAAATAAATCTAACCAAAGTGTCGTATAATTCAATACGATACCAAAGACAATTATCATGTATTAAACAATATAATAAAATAAATCTAACCTAAGTATCGTATATAAGCCAATACGATACCATCAACAATTCTCATGTATAAAATAATATGATAATAAATAAATCCAACCAAAATATCGTATATAAATCAATACGATACAAATGACAATTATCATATATAAATCAATATGATCATAAATATGTCAAACTAAAGTATCGTAAATAAATCAATACGATACTAACCATAATTACCATCTATAAAACAATACGATAATAAAATTATAAAAATGTAATAAGATAATAACAAAGCAATGTGGGCTTCTAGGATAGATGTAACCCGACTAATAAAGTACCAAATAAACAGACGTTGATATTGTAAAGTTTTTCTGGTAGAGCTCGAGCGTGTATCAAGACATCAGCACCGTGACTTACTCATAACACCATGACACACTTGGCGATTAACCCAGGATAACCAAGACGGTCTAAGGCGAAGGCCGTAAGCTACCCTTCATGTAACAACCCGCATATTTTACGACTATATATTTAAATATAGCATCGTTAGTCGGATTAAAGTCCGAAATGCTACTTTTTGTAAACAGTCGAATTGGGACTCGAGACCACTTCCACTGAGTCCAAAATGGCGTTTACAACTTTTTTAAGTATAAACATCGGTATGTTTGGAGTTGAGTAGAATTTTGATATTTTCATTTGGGGCTTTGGGTTTGGGTTTCAGCCCACTAAGAGAACCCAACTCATCTACATAACAACTCCCACTCTACCCCTCTCCTCTTCATTCATTTCATTTCCTAACACTCTCAAGCTAAAGTAAAAATGGGGGAAAAAACGGAAATCAAAATTCCTAAACCCTAGGTTACTAGGAAATTTAAGATTCTAGCTTCAAAATCAAAGTGAAGCTTAGGTAAGCATCCTCTTCTTCTTCTCCATCTCAATCTCTCTTCAATTCTCAGAAATTCCTAACCCTAACTTAGGAAAAACTTCACCTTTGATAATAGATTGAATATTCTAGAGGTGTATTGAAGAGGAATTGGTCTTGCTTTGTTTTAAAGCCTCTCATTTGTTGTCTTTGAGTTTTAAAGGTGAGTTTTTGAACTCACATCTACGTCTATAACTCTCATTGTTGTTAGGTATGAATTCCTAACATTTATTCATGTTTATTTGCTTTTGAGTTGAATTGATTTGGTGAATTTTCCAATTTTTGGTTTTGAAGTCCAATTTTATGAAAATCCTACTATGGATGTTTGGACATGATATTTGGGGTGTATCGAAGAGCCTATAAGGCTGGGTTATTGCTTGGCATAAATCCCTAGTCGTCGTTGCTCGTCCGATCACTCCCGATTCATTTTGGCCATCATGGCCTAGGCAAACTGTTGCCCAGGCCAGGTGACCAGATGTCTGGGTATCAAGTCCAGACGTCTGGTTATAGACCTGGAGGAAAAAAAAATATATGCACGCAGAAATTAAAATGGCAGAGATCAATTCCAGACGTCTGGTTTATAAGTTCAGATGTCTGGATTGGGTCTCAAACGTCTGCCTTGAAATTTCAGACGTGTACCTTGAAATTTCAGACGTCTAGGGGTTTTTCTGAATTAATTCCAGAACCTAAATCTAGACGTCTGGATTCTAAACTAGACATCTGGAAATGCCAATTTTGCCTATTTTGGGCTGTTTTTGATTGGATTTCCAATTTTAATCGACTTTTGTCGATCCGGTTAGTTGTTATCACGTATTATCGACTTTGAAGACTTCTTTCTTTGGATTTTTGGGAATATCCATTTGATGGATTTGATATCGATTTCTATGGTTTTGATTCACGTCGTCGAATGTGAATTTTTGGTTGATCGATTGTTTCTACAATCGTTTTCTGTGATTTGTCACTTTTAAAAATACAAAGGTTTCTACACTAGTAGTAAATATTCAAACGCTTTCACAAAGATGATTTCAATACCATTTTTAATACAAAACTCGTTTTTAAATCCGTTTTCCAATCTATTAGTATATACAAACCTTTACCTCATTCGTATGAGAAATCTAATTAAACGGCTTAGCAAAACAAGTGGTATGAAACGCTTGCGTTTACTTCGTCGGTTAATTCTTGGACTTATTCGATTGAACTCTCGTGATAATTTTTGAGTGGAAATCTACAATCTGTTCGTAAATATTTAAGTTAAGCCAGTGGTTATGGGACATGAAGCTAAACTCATTTATTTACTAGCTTAGTGTAATTTACGCTTCTTGTTGATCAATGATGATCATTTTATGGTATAGACTAGCGATATGCTATGTCTCTTTGTCCACGTGGGGGTTGTACCCTTTTTGGAGGAGTTTCGGCTCATAGGAGGAGCTTTGGCTCATAGTCCGCAAGGGGGGGACTATACCCTATTTGGAGGAGTTTCGGCTCATAGGAGGAGCTTTGGCTCATAGTCTGCATAGGTGGACTATACCCTGTTTGGAGGAGCTTCGGCTCATAGGAGGAGCTTTGGCTCATAGTCCGCAAGGGGGGACTATACCCTGTTTGGAGGAGCTCCGGCTCATTTTATGGGATAGCGACCCAATTGTGATACACGTGTTGGTGAGTTTTCATGCTCCCGTTTGTGATAGGCCTTCCCCTTTTTGTGATTTCTGGATTTCTAATTGATGATTTCTAGAATTTGTGTTTCACCGATATTTGCGATTGGCATTGATATGTTTTGTCAATATTTGTGTTTTGGTGAATAATTTAAAGAATGTGATTCTTTTTGGTGTTTTGAGATGATTTGAGATATTGTATGATTTTTGTTGTTATTTGATGTATACTTGACATAGTATGGCATTTTTGTTACCATACGTTTTTGTCATATCTCTTATCCTATCTCATTTTATATGTTATTTATAGCTAGACCGATCCGTTTATTATTTTCTTCTTAAATAATACTCAGTTCAGACCGAGGTATTTCAGGTGCTTCTGCTTGACTTCTTATCAGGGTTCGTCACCTGACTTTTGGCTAACCACTTTAGCTTAGTAGTTTTTGTTATTATACATTCGAGATAGAGACTCCTTGATGTATACTTATTCTTTTGACTTGCACTTATACCTATTCTTTTGTGATGTAGTGGATCTTGTATGACCACTACTTTGATGTACACTTCTATGTGTTATATTCATATCTGTTTCCGCCTTTGTGATATGAATATCTGTGACTGATTTGTGTTATGCTTATTTCTATATTTGTTTCCGAAGCCCACACAGCCACTATGTAGTAGCTTGGAGTTTGTATTTGATATGTCGGATTTCCTCTTGAAATGAAATGCAAGTCGTATTATCGGACATATCGGTACTCGCACAAAGCAATTACACTGATGGTCGCTCCTCAACAACCTTATTCTTCGTGCTAGTCGACGGCATTACCCCGTAGTGTCCTTGGCTAGTGTGAGTATAGAGGTGGGGCGTCACACTTCACATCACTACCCATGGGACCCCCACGCCTCCATCCTTCGTAGTGCGTGACCCGCTAGTCAGGAATCCCAACCGAAAAGAAAATTAGCCCAATGTAGCAGACCGTTGACCAATGGTGGTAAGAGGGCAAACAATATACCACCGATTCAGGTAGCGAACCTAAAAGAGGTCGACCAAGGCAGAGTTTTGGCCCACCGGTAAATAGGAGTCCAATCTATCCCAATCCAAGATTAAAAAGAGATTTAAAAATATTATTTTTATATAACAAAATCTCATGAAATTTGGCAGTGTTATGACTAGAATATAATTATGGCTGGAGTAAATATGCCAACATTCAATAAAGCAAATTGACAATTGCAACCAGAAAATATGCCAGAAATAAAACATAATTGATTCTTAACCACTAATAAAACGCCAAGTCATAAACAAGGCCATGCCTATCATAGGCCCATATAGAAATTACGGTGATTTACACCTTAAATCAAACCATAACAATTGCGATATAGAATTAAACAAAAAGGCACCATCATAAGGATGACATAAAAGAATGTCAACTCAAAGATGGCCTGAAAGCACATCAACTCAAAAAGTGTCATATACTTCCAAATAGTAATTACTCAAGTAACGTCAGTGCGTCTCATACCACATGGTATTACTTGAATATATACTAACATGTAGTAAATTCCACTTACTCGAAATATAGACAAACACTTATTTTATATGATGAGTCAAAAGAGTAATCAGAAAAGTATTACCAAACTTATAAAACAAAACTTTTTCTTTAATGTGATAGCTTAGAAAGCACAACTCTCCCAAAATTAGATCAATCGATTAATAGTTATGACAAAAACAAGTTTATTCTTCATCTCAGAATTTTACCCGACTGGACAGAGCTTACAGTTCTGTTTAAAACATGATTTCGACCAAAAAATCTTCAAAATCTGGAAAATTGATAAAAATAAAAGTTGTTCTTTATGAAATTATATTTCTTCTGCAAAAAGATTCATCTAACACGGATTTACCAATCAAAAGATATGGTCGAAGAAATTTCCAGAATTTTGTTACTTAAGCCTGTTTTTCATCTCACGGTAGCGAAGGAAAAATGCATTTTTGACCATTTCAACATCAAAATTATGAAAAATTCAAAATAAGAAAATTATATAGTTAATCTAGGTTTTCCAAAACATTGAGAATCATCGAATTCCGATAAGAAATGAAAAAGTTATGACTAAAACAATTCTTAGATTTTAACTTCCTTATCGCTGCCGTTTAATATCGAGACAGCGACATTAAAACTTAATTTCGATCATGTAAACAACAAAATATTACAAAAGTCAAAACATGAAATTGTAGCACAAAGTTCATGATTTCCACAACATTCAAAATTATCTAAATCCAACAAGAAACGAGAAAGATATGCCCAATTTACTAACGGTTTAGTTTAGAGAATGTAATTACCAAAGTGTTAGAGCTGAGAGTTTGCAACAGGATTTCGATCAAACTATGCTCAAAATTTATAATATGTACAACATGAAAGTTATCACATACAAAGTAAGCTTTTCTGAACTCTAATAATTATTAAATTTTGATAAGTAATGAAAACATTATGGGCAATTTAATTTCAGGTTTAAACTTAGCCAAGTACATATGGCAGTGCAACACCTTCGGTTTCAAACTCAATTCTGATCGTTTAAATCATAGAATTTTCAAAAACTTACAACATTAAAATTATTCCATATTGTCTCCAATTTTTTAAAAAATAAAGTTTGCATAATTTAGATTTACAATTAAATAGTTATAGCCATTTTACTATCAAGTATCAACTCATAAAATTGGATATGGTTGTGCTATAACATCAGTTTGAAACTTAATTTAGACCCTTTAAACTATATAATTTCGACAAGTAAATAAATGAGAATTTGTAGCTAATTGAATCAAGTTTCTACAGTAAAAAGATTGAGCTACATTGAGTTATTCTACACCATGATATCGCTATATTACTACAGCATTTTTCACACAAAATTTCCAGCAAACGACAACACAACAACTCTTCAAGTTTACAACCAAATTGCAAGCAATTCAATTCAACAAATTATCCAAACATTACGTACAACAAGAAAAGATTGAGAAATAAATATGTGAGTGATAACTCACCTTTAATGCTTCATATAACTTGCTAATCTCATCCAAAGCCTTGCTACTACCCAGGAATCTCTTTGCAAATATCAATTTCTCCTAATAAATCGAAACCTAAAATCCAACCAGCAGCACTTCAATCAAAAACAGGATAAAAATCTTTTTTTTTTATATTTCTAAAAGGTAGGGATAGGGTTTGGGATATGTATAGATCATTGTAGAACAAAAGCCCTTTGATTTGCATTTGAATTTGTTGATTTAGGTCAATGTAGGGTTTTGATAAAGAGGAGAAAGAAGAGTTTCTAGTTTTGATTGAAGCAAAAAAATAAATGAGGTGTACGTACTTTATTTCCTACTCTTATTTTATTTTTCTTAGGCCAAGAGGTTATTGAGTAGGAACCCAACAAGCAAGTGTTGCAAAATCTTTAAAAGGAATAAAGTGTTACTAATCTTATTTCACTTATTTTACACTAATCAACCTTTTACAAAATCACAAAAATTAATTTCTCCATTTATCAAAACTAATTAACAAATTAAAAATTATAATTCAATAAAAATTCTCAATATTAATACTTTACTCGAAACATCAAATTTAAATAATTTATTCAATCATATTCCAAACTTAAATTGAAATCCTTTTTAAGAAATGAAACTCATTTCTTAAATAAATCAAATCAATTATTCTAAAAAACTAAATTTAATTTCACAATTAAATTACACAAATCTCAATTTAGCATTAATTTTCCCTAATTAAATTTAATTAATTAAGTAGTTAACAATATGGTTGTTACAAGTTAATAATAACTGTTATTATTGGACCAAGGATTTTATTTTTGGACTGTGGAGTTGAATATGGACGGTATTGGAATTTTAACCACTACCAAATTCTATTAGTACAAAGTGATATAGTTTTGATGAAGAAAATTGGTGTGAATAAAAGTCACAACCGAGTAACGCTTAACAAAGTGAAATTGTGTTTTACCTAAACCTAGTAAGCAATAAATTTGGCCAAAATATCACACCATCTACTACGTGACAAGTGAACATTAATATTCGAATAGTTTGATATTAATCGCTGACCAAATTTACATCTGACGAGTCACATAACCGAAACAATGAATTCTCCTTTGACCAAATGATTTAATTAGTTTATAATTTTTATAAATTAGTTAAATTTATTGATATTTATGATATATTAATTATAAATTATGATTATGATTTGAGAAATAAATATAACAAGGTATGTTTATAATGGCTACAAATATATCAATCGATATATGATATTGATAAGTACTTAAATTGGATTTAATTGTGTAATATTTTTCATGGGCTTAAATAGGTTTAATGTCCATTTTAGAGGATATTATTTTCGACCACAACAATGATTTACACGACTAGGGTTTTGGGTGAAAGGGGCTTGGTTTTGATGGTGGGGATTATAGGAATGGGATAAAATATTAGATTCACCTTTCTTTCTTTTCTTTCCACATATATAAGTTCTCTAATCCTAATTAGACCTCGCTTTTTTTACCTCCTTCTTCATTATTTTAATAGCAAAAAATTAATACCCACTTCAACAAAAGAAAAACTCTCAAATCAAATTCAAGATCCAATTAATATCTGACAGTTGAAAGTCATCAATTTAATGATTTGCACCCTCTTTGGTTTGGGAAAGGTTTCAATAGGAGAATTCTTTTTTTCAAGGTGTGCTTTAAGGCTTTGGTAACGAGGTATGTTCTTTTGTGTATAGATAATGATTTTGATGCAATGTTTGATGAAAATTAATTTTTGTTATTTTAATTTGTATGCATGTATCATTATCTCATTTAATTAAAATTGTTTATGAAGATTGAATTGTTGGTTGAATGATATGATTTGGTTTTTAGTTTGATAAATCGAAATTGAAATTTTTTTGTGATTTAAACAAAACTTACATGTAGATCTATGTTTTAAACATTAAACTAAAGTGTAATCCTTTAGATTTGAAAGTTTGCATGTTCAAAGCAACTAATTGTTTTCTTTATTTTGTTAAACAAAAACAAAATCCAAATCTACACATGTTGTAGTATAATGATTTATCTTAGATCTATGTTTTAACATTCAATTTAATGTCCAATTCTTTAGATCTGTAAATTTGCATGTTCATATTGATTGATTAAATTATATTTTAAAGTTATGTAACGACTCGTAAATTCGAACAATTTTTAAAAGAAATATTAATTATAATTGTTGAATAGAATTTGGTTAGGAATAAAAATTTGATGTTTATTTATGAAATCAATTGATATGAACTGGAACAAATTTATTAAATAACAAACTCTGATAAGTTATATAAAGATGATAACATAGGTTTGAATGTAATTGGATGTGAATTTGATGCTTTGTTAATGGCATGAATTGGATACTAAAGGAAATTGTAAGGGACGATACAATGCATATTTATTTAAGAAAAATAAAATGCATGATTTAAATGGTAACATACCAAGTTGATTTCAAATAACGGAATGAGGTAAAGCAATTAATTGGTAAGTGATGAATGTCCTTTGTTAATGCAATGAACGTTACAACTGTTTAATAACAACAATAGAAGTTACAAATATGTTAGTAACAATAAATTGGAAATTTATAACCACCATTTAATTTCAAATATATATATATATATATATTGAATTGATCGACATTTAACCTTTTAAATATGATAAGGGGAAATAAATTAATATTGCATTATTTGATATTACATCTTTTAATCAAGATAAAGTGTAACGATCCGTAACTTTTAACAACTTTAAAATGGCAGTATTTTGAATTTAAATAAATGTGAATTTCAAATAACAATTTTTGGAATATTGAGTAATATATTTTTCCAAATTCAATAAAACAGAAGATTTTCTGAAATTTCAAATTTTGGTCGAACTTAGTCAGAGTTTGACTTTTGGTTGGAAAAATTAAATTTGAATTTTAAAATTTTATTCTTTTTATATGATACTAGACTGAATTCTAATCTCCTCTCCATTTTTCATTTCATCTAAATCAAATTCCTATTGCTCTAAAAAATATAAATTACTGTGAAAAATTAACATAAATTTGCAGTGTATATTTGTGTTTTTTGGCTAAGTGTTGTTAGGTTTGTTTAGTCTAATGGGCCTTTGTAAACCAAGAGACTCTAGTAATTCTAAAATTCATGTGATCATTCCTTTTCCCACCTATTGACCTTCTGTATATCTGACTAAACCAAAGTACGTACAGAAATTTCTCATTTGAGAAACTTTCTGCGTACTCTTCCATCTTCTTCCCCAAATCTACAGAGAACTCCAAACTCAAAAATTCACAAATCAAACTTCATCCCTTCCTCCTTCAAAACACTTCCACTCTCTCTCCTCTTTCCACCCTCGCCGATCACAATCCAAGGCCATCTCCTTCACTCTAAACTCCGACCATCTCCATCCACTCCATAGCCGAAAACCCTAGCCCTCACTTAGGCCATAGCCGAACCCTACCACCACCAAACTCCATAAATTCGACAACTATCTCCTCCCCTAACCTAGCCGCACCAAACCCCTCCTTGGTCGCACCCAAACCCGACCCAAAAACTCCATAGTCGAACCCCTAGCCTCTCCTCCTCTTTTTTCTTATAAAAAAGAAAGAAATAAACAAAAGTGATTTATACTTTGTGATCAATAAAATTCAAGTTCATGCTTTGCTTTGGAATTGTGATTCAAATTCGTAGCTTTTGTGTTATCAAAATTCTCTAACCTCAAAAGGTGAGCCATTCACTCAGGGTTAAAACCTTATGTTAAGTGAATAAACATCAATTGATATGTTATATGGAATGTTGTGATAGTTAGGATTTTGTATAGTTTTGTATATGATTTTGGCATGATATATATTCACTTATGTTCACTTATTATTTTGACATGATATGGTTATTGATAATATGATGTTCACTTGTAATATGGATGTGATGATATGCGTAGGATATACGTCTCATGATCTTAATATGAAAATGCTACGTTGAAAGAAAAAAAAGTGTTATGTTGATTTATAGACTTATAATATTTTTCCTAAGTATTGAAATTAAAGGTTTTGGAGATATTTTAGCAAAATGATTTATATAGAAATATTTTTCTAAGTAATGAATATAATTGGATTTGGAAATATTTCCTAGTGTTGATATGGGTTGGAATATCCTATTATGGATTTAATTATTTGAAATCATTTTCAAATATTGAAATATTGAAAGAGATTTGAATATATATCTTCGTAAAGATATTTGAAATAAATGTTTGAAAGATTTATAATATGGGCCTAGTGACTACTTATGTGTGTAATTTGATAGTTAAAATAACCGACTATCAAATCTGGCCAAATTCGTTGATCGTTTCGAAGAGACCGGGATCGGATTTAATTATCCGAAAACCACTTCGATCCGATTTGAGCATTATGAATTATGATATCGTGAAGATAATGAAGACGGAGAATTTGGAGATCCGGTTTGTTCAGATCCAGAACAACTTGTATGGATGAATGCTATCATTGCATTGCTTGCCTGGAAGGTGACGTTAGCATTCCAAGTATATTAATACCAAATCTAAGGTAATACGTAGCCTCAAACCCCATCTACCGGGAATGACTGAAAATCAGGGGAGATGCAGTAGGGCTAAGTGGGTCATACCTAAGTAAGGTATGTTATCATCTTTCTAGATACCCTCAAATATATTATAATATATAATTATGGATATGGTTGTGCATGGAAAAGAGAGCGCTCGATAGGATGGGAACACCCGAGTTGATAACATATTCTGTACTATCCAGTAAAGGGTAGGCCGGTCCTGTATTGGTAGAGATCGGTAGGTTCGAACTCGGCACATTTTTCTAGAGGTGTACTGTGATGGGCGGTTACCCCAGTGCCCAGTCTTTGTATGGAATCCATTCTCCAATAAGCGTTGTACGGTTTTAGTTGTATACCAATATGCTGAAATGTGAGATGCAAGCATTTCAGCTATTTTATAGTTTATTTTTTATAGGCATTATTATAATAGCCGATGATTTTTAAAAGGTTTTGGTTATCGTAAGGTAAAAACCCGTCGTATTTATGTATGGCGTGGTCTTAGAGATACCTTTGTTTCCAAAGGATTTTGATAATAGTAATAATTCAGATTTGAGTTTGTTTTCTCATGCTGGTTTTCCAGACTGATTCGGGTGTTATTTTATTATAATGCTCGGGTCGGACCGAGTATATTACAGATTAGTTTGGATGCTTGGAGCTTCAAGAGACGAGTTAGAGGCCAGAGACATATTCACATAGATGGTTATATTTTCCTCTATATGCATGGTTGTGTTATCAGCAATTGTGAGGACAGATTGTTGTAACTGATAGAGTTAGGGGTATGCCCTAGGGGCAATTATGTAGTTTGTTACATATATCTAACTAGTTGACCAATCTTGTTCAAAATAAAATGTATTTTCTTCCTATTATATACTTGATATAATGTGATTATATTAATTAATTAACTTAATTAAAAGTATATTTAATAGAAAAATCCATAAATGGTATGTTCTGTGATAGTAGTTACAAAGTGTTGTAACCGTGAGTAATTTATCACAACGAAACAAATATACCATTTTAAATGTTCCTAGACAAGATGCATCGAGACTGGATATCGATGTATCCGTTGAGAATGGAGTACGTAACGCTCTCCAAATGTTGGGCAGTTTTTTACTCATGACTGATGGGGGCACCTAGGGGTTACGTACTGATAGTTATTGGATAACTATGGAACAACTCACTCGATAGTTTTCTGTTGGTTAATATAACTAAGGTCAAACAGAAAATATCGATGTGACTGATTTACACAGTTCTGTCGACTTAAGTATACTGTGGATCTTCAATATGAAAGCTCCGCTTTGATTATAGCCAAATCATGGCATGGCGTCCATCGAGTGACAATAATTTGGTCGAGTCGAAGTATTGGAAGTGAAGCTGTAACAACCCGGTATTTCGCATCAATTAATAATCGACATTTAAACGATAAATATTGTTGCATATTGCCAATTGAAGTTTTTAAATTTTTGTTAAAATTCTTTAAACATTTGGTTAAGAAAATATTTTGGGCTTTGAGTGTTGGTCCATGGGTGTTGTACTGTGTATCTCGAGTTATACCCGTTCCCCCATTTCACTTTGATTTCGAAAACCCTATACCCGTTCATTCCTCTTTTCATTTTCTTTAGCAAGCCCTAAATTAAACAAATCGTTCGAAAGAAAAATGGTGGCAGCTCATCTTTCGTTCGTTCCTGATTTCGATAGCTAGGGCTTTGAGAAAAGTCGAAAGCGACGCTCTCGGTAGTTCAATCGAATGATGCTTCGATTCTTGCTTTCTTCGGCGACTAGTTTTGGGATCTTCGAAATTGAGGTGAGTGATTTTATTTCACTCACATCTGTAGTTCAAGCTTAGTATAGTGCATTGGCAGTTGATTGGGTTCGTTGTTGATGATTCTCTGAATTTGTCGATCTCGTATGAGTTCGTTTTACTTGAATTGACGTAGTTGTTTCGTTCTTGTTCGACTTTGGCTATCCTTCGGCCACCTAACTTGGTTTATGTGATTACATGACTCATTCCTGTTTTCGTCCATTTGATAATCATTGAACTGCATTTACCACTGTTTGTTCACTTTGATTCTGTTGTGTCTTGTTCATCTGGTTAAATTGAGTCAGGCTCCATTTATGTCTAGTGGTCTGCACCCTGGAGATTCATTTGAGTTGCATTATTGGTCTGTACCATTCTGACCTGTTACATTGAGTTGGTCTGGCCTGAACTCGATTTTAGGGTAATTGTTGTTGTGCACTGATTTGAGCTTCTTATCTGATTTGCTTCTGAGTTCATTTGCATGATGTTGAGCATTAGATTTCATTGTGTATATCTGCACTTGATACTGTCGAACTTAATGTGGTAATTGGGTTAGTGTTCTGGTTCATGTTATTTCTTACAGTCACTGCCTTGTAATTTCAGAGTCTTATCGTCTCTATCGTTTCTGTCATATTGATATTGCGTGGCATTCATTGCCCCTGTCCACTGTTTCATTATGTAGCCCCTGTAGTTGTTTAACTTGAAATTGGTTCCTGTCCACTTGAGATTGAAGTTGTTCTTCATTGGTTGTGCATGTTAGCATCTCTGGTGAGCCTTTGGTGGTTCTTCCACTTTGAATTGCTTACAGGCTGTCTTGAGTCTGCATCCATGTTGATATTTTCATTTTTTCTTTGTTCCAGTGTGGTTTGCACATGTCATTACGAATTTGATATATCCATAGTCATGTTGTCTTTATTTTTGGTTTGCCTTGTACATTTCAGTGAGCTTCTGCATCACTGTATCGCGTGCACTGTCGCTAGTGTCATGTATTGTCCTGTCTCCTTATCTTTGGAGCACTGTTCAAATGCAAGTTGCATTTTAATTTGTTGGGTTGTTGCATTCGACTTGATAGTATTCTTCGCTGTTGCACTTTGTTGCTGGTGCACTTGATGTTGTAGTTGTGTTCACTCTTGAAGTATCACCTGTTGCACTGCGTTTTGTTGTACATTCACCTGCTAGCCTAGCTGCAGTTTCATTCATGTACTTGTAGTGGTACTTCCTCATCACTGTCTTTGTTGTTCCTGACCATTTCACTGAACTTATACATGCTTGCCCCTGTTTTGCTTGATGGTTCATGCTTCACTTTCTTCACTTTCTTTACTACGGCCTGTAATTGTTTTGTAGTAGCACTGTGCATCGGTGAGCTTCGTTGCTTGTGATCTCGGTTGCACATTCATTTAAATGTGCATTTGTTTGCATTGTGTCTGGTTGTGCATTCATGTATCTGGTTTTCCGGCTGCAGTTTGTTATCATCTTTTCTTGACTACTTTGGCATTTCTCTGCCTTGTCCAAACTGGTGCACTTGTAACTAGTCGCACTCGAATCTCTTGAGTCACCTGGTGGTACTGAGCCTTAGACAGTTTCATTTGCATTCTAATGGCCTTTGAATTGTACAGTTTCAATTGTAATTTGCATTGAATCTGGCATCATTCCTTGGGGCAGTTTGAACTCTGTCCCACTTCGATTCCAGTTCTGGCTTCGAAGCTTGTAGACTTTGTCTTGTGACCTATTTTGTTGGTATTGAATTATTTCATGTTGATTGATGAAATCACACTTGAGTTGAATCCGGTACTTCGGGGTTTGACCTTGTGGTAATTTGTGATTTTCACTAAGCTTTTGTGTACTTCATGCGATAGTGGCGAGGCAGTGCACGCGTGCGTGTACTGCAGCCCTATCGGATTTGACAGCTTAAAATTGATGTTTCGACTGTTGAATTGTTTCGTTGGTTAAATGTAATATTTTGAAGTTGCATCCTGTTTTGGATTTGTTGATTTGTCGCTTAATACTGCTTAGTGTTATATCGTCCGTTTATCCAATTCTCGTATCGAGAGTTGGATATACGAGATTTTTATGACTGTCATCTATATTGAGATTGATTATTATTGCTTCTATGCTCTAATAACTGATTTTGAATTAGACTGATCCGAGTATTATTTTCTTTTGAATGTAATACTCGGGTCAGACCGAGTATATACAGGTTGGAGATTTTTAGCTTTGGGTTGCTGCTAGAGCTATGAAGACTTTTTATATCATTTGGAGTGGTCTTCGTCGTGTTGTAGTAGTCAGTGTGTCTGTTTTAAGATGATAATGTATTCATGTATATTAGTCGATAATGTACTTGTATATATAACTTCTTGAGTCGACAGTTGTAGTTGTATCATTTGTATTGTGTCAAATGTATTGTAACTGATATCAGTTATTGTATATATGAGACTTTTCGTTCTATCTTTATTCCGCATTTATGATTATCTGTGTTATTTTTCTATCTATTGTCCTAAACTATTATAGCCACTGTGTAGTAGCTTTGAGTTTGTATCGGTATGTCGGATTTTCTCTAAAGATGAAATGCAATGTTTTATTATCTGACATATCGGTGCTCGCACAAAGCAATTACATAGATGGTCGCTCCTCAACAGCCTTATTCTCCGTGCTAGTTGACAGCACTACACCGTAGTGTTCTTGGCTAGCATGGGTATAGAGGTGGGGCGTCACAGCTTGGTATCAGAGCCTGGGGTTTAGGACAATTATAAAACATAACTTAGATGGAACATGTGTTACAACTATTTGTCGATGTTTTATCTCTCATCTTTACATATGATTATTTTTGACTGTTAGGTATGAATTTCTAACGCTTATTTTTGTGTTTTCCTAATCTGGATTTCCCTTCGACTTCGGTCACTCTGTTTTTGGGAAATTGCTAATTTCTTGATTTTCAAGACTCTGATTTTGTTTGCCGTTGGTTTCTTTGATAATGATGATTGATTCATTTTATACTCGACTGCGGCTATTAATTGTTGACTTCGACGTTGACTTGATTCTTACTTTTGTTGAAGTCATTTATGCATTTCTGCTCGATTTGCTTTGTTTTTCCAGTTGATAATCGATTCTTCTTTTCTAATTAGTTGTTATCACCTTTGTCGATTTTGATAACTTCTATTTCTGGAATTTTTGGGTATTCCTACTTTGATGAATTTGGAATCGAATTCTTTGGATTTTATTCACGTCTTCGAATGTGAAATTTTAGTGAACTGACTTGGTTTCCTAATTTAATCGATTCATGATCATTTCCCCGATTTGTTGCTATCATTTATTAGCAACTTTGATGACATTTTCTTCGGGATTTTTGTGAACATACTTTCTGATGGATTCAGTATCGATTTCTCTGGATTCCATTCACATCTTCGTATGTGAATTCTTGTGATTGATTGTTTCTACAATCATTTTTGTGATTTGTCACTTTAAAAATATAAAGGTTTTCTATACTAGTAGTAAATATTAAAATCCCTTTTTTCCAAACGATTTCAAAACTATTTTACTACAAAGTTCTTTTTCTTGAACCGTTTTCCAATCTATTAGTATATACAAGCCTTTATTTCACTCGTATGAGAAATTGAATTAAACGGCCTAGTAAAACAAGTGGTATGAAACGCTTGCGTTTACTTCGTCGGTTAGCTCTTGGACTTGTTCGATTGAACCCTTTTTGTGACAATTTCCTAGTGAAGATTTACAGCTTGTTCGTAAATATTTAAGTTAAGCAAGTGGTTATGGGACATGAAGCTAAACTCATATATTTACTAGCTTGGTGTGATTGACACTTCCTTATGATCATGACGATCATTTTTGTGATTTAGACTAGCGATTGAGCGATGTCTCTTTGTCTACGTGGGAGACTATACCCCGATCATGTGATATTTCTCCATCACATTTCTAGGGTAGCACCCTACGGTCTTCGGGCCATTCATGTGTTAAAATTTAATGGATAGCTTCCATGAGATAGCTTCTCGTCATGTGTTTACGCGTAGGTGAGCTTCATGCTCCCATTCATGTGTTAGGCCTCCCCCCTTATTTATGTGTTTTCTGGATTTCTTGTGATGATTTCTGGAATTTTGTGCTTCACCAATTTTCGTGATTTCTATTGAAATGTTTATCAATTTTTGTGCATTGGTGAATTCATGTGTTATTGACTTGTTATGAATACAAGCCTAGGGTAGCACCCTACGGTCTTCGGGCCATTCCTGTGTGAAAATTTAATGGATAGCTTCCATGAGATAGCTTCTCGTCATGTGTTTACGCGTAGGTGAGCTTCATGCTCCCATTCATGTGTTAGGCCTCCCCCCTTATTTATGTGTTTTCTGGATTTCTTGTGATGATTTCTGGAATTTTGTGCTTCACCAATTTTCGTGATTTCTATTGAAATGTTTATCAATTTTTGTGCATTGGTGAATTCATGTGTTATTAACTTGTTATGAATACAAGTTTAGGGTATGATATCCCTTTCTATCTTTGAGAAGATTCTTGTGACATTTTTGATGAATGAAAATTCATTTGGCATTATATTTTGATGCCAGTTATTTTGATGAGATTTTGACATGTTAACTTCAATACTCGTCAATTTTGAAATGGATTTACAAGCGGTTCTCCCGCAATACTGATATTGCTAATTTAATCACGTGTTTCAAAATTCTTTATTTTTAAAAGTTGTTTCAAAAATATAAATTAAAATTGTTTTCAAAATTTTTACAGCTTACATTTTCAAAAGAACGAGGAAGCGATTTAAACCTTTCAGAAAAATCGAGGACTATGACCCCTTTCTTTTACTGATTCGCTTAATTCCGGACTTGTCCGTTTGAGAATGTGAAATGTTATTTTTAAAAAACACACAATTCTGCACTTTCAAGAAAACGATAAAGAGATTTAAACGATTTAGCAAAAGTAAGGAGTATGGAACCATACTTTTACTACTTCGGTTAATTCCGGACTCGTTAATTGAATATTTATGACTTCTGATTATCGTTTTTGATAATCAGATATTTGTGAAATTTGATTATCATTTGTGATAATTAAATATTTTCCAATTTAATTATCGTCTGAGATAATTAAATATTTTTCGATTTGATAATCGAATCTTTGTGTTTCTGATTATCGTTTTTGATAATCAGATATTTGTGAAATTTGATTATCATTTGTGATAATTAAATATTTTCCAATTTAATTATCGTCTGAGATAATTAAATATTTTTCGATTTGATAATCGAATCTTTGTGTTTCTGATTATCGTTTTTGATAATCAGATATTTGTGAAATTTGTTTATCATTTGTGATAATTAAATATTTTCCAATTTAATTATCGTCTGAGATAATTAAATATTTTTCGATTTGATAATCGAATCTTTGTGTTTCTGATTATCGTTTTTGATAATCAGATATTTGTGAAATTTGATTATCATTTGTGATAATTAAATATTTTCCAATTTAATTATCGTCTGAGATAATTAAATATTTTTCGATTTGATAATCGAATCTTTGTGTTTCTGATTATCGTTTTTGATAATCAGATATTTGTGAAATTTGATTATCATTTGTGATAATTAAATATTTTCCAATTTAATTATCGTCTGAGATAATTAAATATTTTTCGATTTGATAATCGAATCTTTGTGTTTCTGATTATCGTTTTTGATAATCAGATATTTGTGAAATTTGATTATCATTTGTGATAATTAAATATTTTCCAATTTAATTATCGTCTGAGATAATTAAATATTTTTCGATTTGATAATCGAATCTTTGTGTTTCTGATTATCGTTTTTGATAATCAGATATTTGTGAAATTTGTTTATCATTTGTGATAATTAAATATTTTCCAATTTAATTATCGTCTGAGATAATTAAATATTTTTCGATTTGATAATCGAATCTTTGTGTTTCTGATTATCGTTTTTGATAATCAGATATTTGTGAAATTTGATTATCATTTGTGATAATTAAATATTTTCCAATTTAATTATCGTCTGAGATAATTAAATATTTTTCGATTTGATAATCGAATCTTTGTGTTTCTGATTATCGTTTTTGATAATCAGATATTTGTGAAATTTGTTTATCATTTGTGATAATTAAATATTTTCCAATTTAATTATCGTCTGAGATAATTAAATATTTTTCGATTTGATAATCGAATCTTTGTGTTTCTGATTATCGTTTTTGATAATCAGATATTTGTGAAATTTGGTTATCGTTTGAGATAATTAAATATTTTTCGATTTGATAATCGAATCTTTGTGATTTCTGATTATCGTTTTTGATAATCAGATATTTTTGAAAATTCAATTATCGTTTTTGATGATTGAATATTTGCGATTTTGAGATTCGAGCTTCGTCTTTTTCTCTGGCAATTCAGGTGAGTAATCTGATTTACTCACATTCAATTCGTGCAGTACGTAATTTCTGCTCTGATTCCTTTTCCTTTAAATGCTGGAACTCGATTGATTCTTGCTCTTTGATAGTCGTCTGATTTTGATTCCTTGATCCCCACGATGTTGATCCTTTTGACTTGAAGCAGTCGAACCTTTTTGATTCTTTATCTGATACTTCCATAATTCTAATGCTTCCCTGTTGACATTTGCTTTGCTTATGCATTCGACAATGCCATTCCCTTTTGGTTGTTACCATTTGTCCATTTATTCCTTATGATTGCGAGGACGCAATTTCTTTAAGGAGGGGAGTCTGTAACAACCCGGTATTTCGCATCAATTAATAATCGACATTTAAACGATAAATATTGTTGCATATTGCCAATTGAAGTTTTTAAATTTTTGTTAAAATTCTTTAAACATTTGGTTAAGAAAATATTTTGGGCTTTGAGTGTTGGTCCATGGGTGTTGTACTGTGTATCTCGAGTTATACCCGTTCCCCCATTTCACTTTGATTTCGAAAACCCTATACCCGTTCATTCCTCTTTTCATTTTCTTTAGCAAGCCCTAAATTAAACAAATCGTTCGAAAGAAAAATGGTGGCAGCTCATCTTTCGTTCGTTCCTGATTTCGATAGCTAGGGCTTTGAGAAAAGTCGAAAGCGACGCTCTCGGTAGTTCAATCGAATGATGCTTCGATTCTTGCTTTCTTCGGCGACTAGTTTTGGGATCTTCGAAATTGAGGTGAGTGATTTTATTTCACTCACATCTGTAGTTCAAGCTTAGTATAGTGCATTGGCAGTTGATTGGGTTCGTTGTTGATGATTCTCTGAATTTGTCGATCTCGTATGAGTTCGTTTTACTTGAATTGACGTAGTTGTTTCGTTCTTGTTCGACTTTGGCTATCCTTCGGCCACCTAACTTGGTTTATGTGATTACATGACTCATTCCTGTTTTCGTCCATTTGATAATCATTGAACTGCATTTACCACTGTTTGTTCACTTTGATTCTGTTGTGTCTTGTTCATCTGGTTAAATTGAGTCAGGCTCCATTTATGTCTAGTGGTCTGCACCCTGGAGATTCATTTGAGTTGCATTATTGGTCTGTACCATTCTGACCTGTTACATTGAGTTGGTCTGGCCTGAACTCGATTTTAGGGTAATTGTTGTTGTGCACTGATTTGAGCTTCTTATCTGATTTGCTTCTGAGTTCATTTGCATGATGTTGAGCATTAGATTTCATTGTGTATATCTGCACTTGATACTGTCGAACTTAATGTGGTAATTGGGTTAGTGTTCTGGTTCATGTTATTTCTTACAGTCACTGCCTTGTAATTTCAGAGTCTTATCGTCTCTATCGTTTCTGTCATATTGATATTGCGTGGCATTCATTGCCCCTGTCCACTGTTTCATTATGTAGCCCCTGTAGTTGTTTAACTTGAAATTGGTTCCTGTCCACTTGAGATTGAAGTTGTTCTTCATTGGTTGTGCATGTTAGCATCTCTGGTGAGCCTTTGGTGGTTCTTCCACTTTGAATTGCTTATAGGCTGTCTTGAGTCTGCATCCATGTTGATATTTTCATTTTTTCTTTGTTCCAGTGTGGTTTGCACATGTCATTACGAATTTGATATATCCATAGTCATGTTGTCTTTATTTTTGGTTTGCCTTGTACATTTCAGTGAGCTTCTGCATCACTGTATCGCGTGCACTGTCGCTAGTGTCATGTATTGTCCTGTCTCCTTATCTTTGGAGCACTGTTCAAATGCAAGTTGCATTTTAATTTGTTGGGTTGTTGCATTCGACTTGATAGTATTCTTCGCTGTTGCACTTTGTTGCTGGTGCACTTGATGTTGTAGTTGTGTTCACTCTTGAAGTATCACCTGTTGCACTGCGTTTTGTTGTACATTCACCTGCTAGCCTAGCTGCAGTTTCATTCATGTACTTGTAGTGGTACTTCCTCATCACTGTCTTTGTTGTTCCTGACCATTTCACTGAACTTATACATGCTTGCCCCTGTTTTGCTTGATGGTTCATGCTTCACTTTCTTCACTTTCTTTACTACGGCCTGTAATTGTTTTGTAGTAGCACTGTGCATCGGTGAGCTTCGTTGCTTGTGATCTCGGTTGCACATTCATTTAAATGTGCATTTGTTTGCATTGTGTCTGGTTGTGCATTCATGTATCTGGTTTTCCGGCTGCAGTTTGTTATCATCTTTTCTTGACTACTTTGGCATTTCTCTGCCTTGTCCAAACTGGTGCACTTGTAACTAGTCGCACTCGAATCTCTTGAGTCACCTGGTGGTACTGAGCCTTAGACAGTTTCATTTGCATTCTAATGGCCTTTGAATTGTACAGTTTCAATTGTAATTTGCATTGAATCTGGCATCATTCCTTGGGGCAGTTTGAACTCTGTCCCACTTCGATTCCAGTTCTGGCTTCGAAGCTTGTAGACTTTGTCTTGTGACCTATTTTGTTGGTTTTGAATTATTTCATGTTGATTGATGAAATCACACTTGAGTTGAATCCGGTACTTCGGGGTTTGACCTTGTGGTAATTTGTGATTTTCACTAAGCTTTTGTGTACTTCATGCGATAGTGGCGAGGCAGTGCACGCGTGCGTGTACTGCAGCCCTATCGGATTTGACAGCTTAAAATTGATGTTTCGACTGTTGAATTGTTTCGTTGGTTAAATGTAATATTTTGAAGTTGCATCCTGTTTTGGATTTGTTGATTTGTCGCTTAATACTGCTTAGTGTTATATCGTCCGTTTATCCAATTCTCGTATCGAGAGTTGGATATACGAGATTTTTATGACTGTCATCTATATTGAGATTGATTATTATTGCTTCTATGCTCTAATAACTGATTTTGAATTAGACTGATCCGAGTATTATTTTCTTTTGAATGTAATACTCGGGTCAGACCGAGTATATACAGGTTGGAGATTTTTAGCTTTGGGTTGCTGCTAGAGCTATGAAGACTTTTTATATCATTTGGAGTGGTCTTCGTCGTGTTGTAGTAGTCAGTGTGTCTGTTTTAAGATGATAATGTATTCATGTATATTAGTCGATAATGTACTTGTATATATAACTTCTTGAGTCGACAGTTGTAGTTGTATCATTTGTATTGTGTCAAATGTATTGTAACTGATATCAGTTATTGTATATATGAGACTTTTCGTTCTATCTTTATTCCGCATTTATGATTATCTGTGTTATTTTTCTATCTATTGTCCTAAACTATTATAGCCACTGTGTAGTAGCTTTGAGTTTGTATCGGTATGTCGGATTTTTTCTAAAGATGAAATGCAATGTTTTATTATCTGACATATCGGTGCTCGCACAAAGCAATTACATAGATGGTCGCTCCTCAACAGCCTTATTCTCCGTGCTAGTTGACAGCACTACACCGTAGTGTTCTTGGCTAGCATGGGTATAGAGGTGGGGCGTCACAGAAGCACTATTCAAGAGATGATTCGTCTCCTCAGTTATATGCGGTTAGTATCACAGCAAACACAAGTCAACTCAAAGTCAAAGTCTCTAGCCAGAGCATTTCGGTTAATAATAATTGTTATTATTGAACCAAGGACTTTGTATTTGGACTATAAAGTTGAATGTGGATGAGGTTGGAATTTTGACCATTACCAAATTCCATAAGTCCAAAGTGATACAGTTTTGACGAAGAGAATTGGTGTAAACAAATGTCACAACCAGGTAACGCTTATTAAACTAAAATTGGATTTTACCTAAAATGAATAAGCGATAAATTTGGCCATAATGTCACACCACCTGCTAAGTGACGTATGAACGTTAAAATTAGAATAGTTCAATGTTAATCGCTTAGCAAATTTACACCCAAGAGTTACACCGCCGAAATGATGAATTCCCTTAAGACCGAACGATTTAAGTAGTTTATAATTGTAATAAATTAATCAAATTAATTAATATTTATGAAATATTTATTATAAAATTTTAATATGATTTGAGAAATAAATAATATATATTTATAACAATTATAAATATATCTATCGATATACAATATCGACAAGCGATTAAATTAGATTTAATTGCATAGTATTTTGGCTTGGGCTTAGATGGGTTTAAGGCCAATCATTAGGGCTGCAAAATTTCGGTTCTGGAAAGGTATAGGGTGGCTAAAACATAGGGAATTGGCTTGGAGATAATGGGTTGAGATCAAGTGAGAATGGGCAAAAAGGTTTTCCTCGTTTCTCTCTAATACAACCCTATGTGTGTGTGTATCTCTAAAAAACTACAAACTTTTTTTAGCCGCCATTACCTTCTACATTGCTGGTTAAAACATAGCTCTCAATCCACTCGAAAATTCTCAATTCTATTTCAAATTAAAATAATACTATTCGATGGTTAGAGGTCGGTGATTTCGGACTTGCAATCTGACAAATCAAGAACAGTAAAAGGAAGGGAAGTCATTGCTTCAATGTGGATTCAAAGGCATCATTAAATTAGTAATTTTTATTCATATTACAGTAGTTAAATCATATTCTATGATACTATAATGAGCAATTTCATATCTGTTTAAATATATTGCTACTATATGTTTAGGTAGGTGAGAATTTGTAAGTAGATGTAGTTGTCACAAATCAGTTTGGTTATGTGCATAATTTGTTTGTTATACTCTTTGATTTATGTATAGACAAATGTTCTTTACTGTACAAAATCAACTTTTGTCATTAATAATTGTTTTATATATATATATATATATATATATATGTATATGTGTGTATATATATATGTTACCCGACACCTTGGCCCGACTATAAGACGTTGGCTGCAGAAGTTATAATTGAACGTGAGTAGGCGTAACGTCAAGCGTTGGACATCCAAGTTGGACTCGATGAATAGGGGACGATGTGTAATGAATGATAGGTCGGCATTGGATGATGGGGTCACCAAAAACTGTGGGTCGGTGCTTAGAGGCTGGATAGGTTATCCTCGGTCCATTGTCTTCGATCGGTTATGTGCGACCGGTTGTTTACAATCAATAATGAGAGTTTGGGATCGGTCTTGATAGGTTTGGCAATGAATGGATCGGCCATATCTGGATCGGCATAGCTGGATCGGCCATATCTAGATCGGCACAGCCGGATCGGCAGTGATGGAAGATTATAGTTGGGTCGGCTGTGGACCGTTTGATGTTGTTTGCTACGACCAGCAATATATGGATCGGCAATGAATGGATCGGCCATATCTGGATCGGCATAGCTGGATCGGCCATATCGTGGTTGGCATAACTGGATCGGTATAGCCGGATCGACAGTGATGGAAGATTATAAATGGGTCAGCTATGGACCGTTTGATGTTGTTGTTTGCTACTACCGGCAATAAGTGGATCGGCAATGAATGGATCGGCATACCCGGGTCGGCATACCCGGGTCGGCCTACCTAGCTTATCAACTATGGGCCGAGCTCTCTTAGTCATGGGCCTAAACACGGAAGCCAGGCTATCTTGGTCTATAAATAGAGGGGTAGGGGTCCAGTTTAATGGATCTTTTTTTTGGAAAAGGGTGGAGACTCTGTCATTTTTTATATACTCATTTCATTTCCATTCTGAACTGAAATCAAGTTGTTCTTTGCGGATTGTATCTGTATTCAAGCAATTTAAAAAGCAATAAAGATCATATCCAAAGTGGACGTAGGCAGTTACGCCGAACCACTATAATTCTGGTGTTCTTGTTTTTTGCTGTTGTTTTTGAATTATATTGTGTTATTCCTCTATTCCAATATACTGCCTTCATTAATCTCTCGACACAAATCTATTCTAGGGTGTTAGTGACCAATTTTGGTGCTAACAATATATATATATATATATATATATATATATATATATATATATATATTAGTGTATATTTCTCTCTCATAATTGCATATATGCATATATAATATATATATGTGGTTTAAATTTTTTATTACACTTATTTATATATAATACGAATTTAAAAATTAAAAAATTAATTATCATACATATATTCATATTTTTAAATTAACATTTATTGAATTTTTAAATTGTTTATTATATATAAAATAATTAATACATTAAAAATTCAATTTTATATTTTTTAAAAATATTATATCATTTCGGAAACATATAGAAAAAATTTAGGAATTTTTCAATAAAATTTATTAATTTTAATAATTAATATTATTTTGGAAAAAATGTTTATGATTTATTAAAAATAATAATTTAACTAAAAAATTCTTTAAAATTTTTCATAACCTTACATTAATTATCCTAGAATTTTTGAAATTTTAAATTTTGAATTTTGAATTTTTAATAATATATTATTTTATATTAAATAATTATTGCCGAAATCAATGTATTTGTTTTAAAAAAATAATATTTCAACTTTGAAAAATCTCTAGATTTATTCTAAGCTCTATTTTATGATCCTAGATTTTAAAAAATTGTAAAATTTGAATTTTCATCAATATATTATTTTATGTTAATTATTTATGGATGAAAATATTATTTTATTCATAATATATACAAATTAAAATACTAAAATTATTATGTTTGCAAAACTAAGTTAATTTTGAATTATAAATAATTTTTAATAATTGTTCTCTCTCTTTCACTCTATGTATATTTATCTATATGTAAATGTTTTTGTTCATATATTATATATAATATATTTATACATACATGTGTGTGTGTATTTTGCAACACATATACATGCACATATTTAAACAACATACATGACATACAAAATGAGCTAATATGTCTGTTGCGATGTAAATCTCAACATCGATATATGGACATACTATACCTTTCATGGATTACACATGCACTCACATATATATATGTAAATGATACATTTATTTATAAACTAAATCAAATAAAACTAATTTCATATCTTAATATATTTGAATTTAAATAAAATAAATGATTTTATTTAAATGAAATTTAGAAATGTTCTAATTCAGTTAGACTTCATAGGCCCAATGAAGATCCATTAGGCTAAAATTTTTGAAATTCACCCATAACTTCCGCTATGGGCTGGTTCAGTTCCAACAATGGTATTAGAGCCCAATAGCATATGCGGTCTAAATTTGTCAAATTAGGGCTAATTAATTAAGCTTTCCCACTTAGTATAGTGTCTAGAAAGTTAATGTCTAGGACTGGAATTGGGTAATCAAGCACCCTATCCTACCTGGTTATCGGTCTGGCCCGAAAGGTGAAGTGAGCCCAAAAGTTGCTCCTAATAGAAAAGGCCCAAACTTAATTTGGGCCTTGGGCTAATTTTCAAAATCGTTTTGAAAATTAATGTTAAATATTTTAAATTTAATAGTTAAATTTAAAATAAATCATGTTTATTATAAAAATTATAATACTACATAAGTTTTCAAAATGTTTGAAAGGATAATGATATTTTCAAAATGTTTGAAAATATTTATGTAATAATTTCAAACTTTAAATTTATTAATAAGATTAATAAAATAAATTAATTAAATATGTGAATTAGCTAATGCATATATGCATGTATTACATATGTTGACGTATGTTATGTTATTTTAAAATGTTCAAGATATCATAAGTATACATGTATGTATACAAGATAAATTTTGAAATTAATAAATTTAATAAAAATTGTTTAATTAAATAAATTAATTAAAGGTTAATTAATTAAATAAAATACACATATATATGAGATATATGTGTTACACTATAAAGGTTATAGTATACACTATAAAGTTATAGTAGATATGTCCAATATAAAAGTTACATTGGAATACTAATTTAAAATTAATTAAAGAGTTAATTGATTAAAATTAATTAGATAAGATTTAATTAATGATATATTATACGTAAGACTATCATATAAGTGATATGAAATATAAAAGTTACATAACAATAAAACTTATATGATATGTGTATAAACTAAATATGGAACATTAAAGAAACCCAAATAGACTTAGGAAATAAATACATATGTAAATGTACATATACCGTGATTTCTGATGTGTTTGACACTTGAATCGCTGGGGTATTTCATAAGAAACATATTATTCTATAAGCCGATTTCACTCAATATATACATTAAAGATTATGAATCTTCAATATAATGTTGTCCTCTTCCATATATATATTAATAAATTACTTACATACTCCTTAGTTGTTGAGAAAACTCAAGCTAGTGATGTTATGCATAGTATAATTAATATACTGAACAGATGAGGTAAGATAACTATATGAATTTGTTGAGCAAACTCAAGGTACATATACTATACTTAGGCCATCACGATATGGTAGGTATGAGTGCATAATCTCTTCCGATTTGTTAAGCAAACTCAAGGTCGAAATGAGATTAGAACAAGGAAAATGGGTTAGGAGTTGTATGTGATACAACCGATAAGGAGTTATCCATCGTTTGTGGGGCAATGATTTGTTGAGAAAAATCAAGGTCAGAATACCAAAACAAACGAGTCCTAACACCAACTAGTGAAGTTATAAGACTTCTATGTTTCATCTTAGGGTTTGGAGAAATATAAAAGACTAGTGGGAGCCTTATTAGAAAAATTAAATAGTAACATTTAACCTTTCTAATATTGTAAGAACATATGCTATATAATGTTATAATTATCTACAATGATAAATTTGTGCATTTAATATGATTGATAAAATGTTTGTCACTTAACATATTTAAACAAACTGAATTGAAAGTTGACAAATAGAAATATAATATATACTTACTAATAGTTCTAATTTCATGTTATAAATGTTTCTATACCCATGCAAGTGCCTAATTTCAACTACTTAATACATCCGTAAGTTGGTCACTTATATGTTTATTTGGTTTAGAACGTGTATTGCATTTTATGAGTTTTTGAACTCTAAATGCAATCCAAGACTATGGATAATTGATCCATCTACTTTCACATATAAATGTTATATGGTGAACAGTCATAGTTTGCGGGGTACAATATTTCGATGAAGTTAGTTCATTCGAAGTAAGCCAATAAACAGTATTTTAAGATCATGTATTTAACATGAATGATTTCAAAAGGATCATATTGTCTTAATGTAACACAAGACCATACTCTATGAGATAAATATAAGAACTCGATCGTTGAAATGTCATCTTGATCGGTTTACATAAGTGCAACATATTTAATGTCTTAAATGTTAAGAATAATCGAATGCGCTTTTGTAAAAGGTTTGTTCAGAAACATGATTTTTATTCTGAAATGTACTTTCATATAGAAAATTGTTTTCTATAACATTTATTTCTTTGAGTATATTTGATCAAAGAACTCTCCACTGGAAACTAGCTTCAGCATATGAAATAAGTAAACAATATTAACAATATTAAGTGAATGGTGGACCTCTAAATTTAGTATGCTATTATATTAATGGCAAAAATAATGGGAGCATGCCATATAGCACCTAATGATTGCATCAAATTATGAAAATTGTTTTCATAAAATGTACCGAACGTTATTTGTGAAATAATGTTTATTTTTGGTATTGACTGAAAAATAGATATAACTATATTTCAATATGAGTATTATGGATATTCATTATGAAATAGAACTATATTATGGAATTTGTTTTCATAGTAAAAGAGATGCAACAAAATACATATGTGTCTAATATTATTTACAGTTGTTTAGAATTATAGACTAAGCTGTATTTTTGAGAAATAATTTTACTATATGATTATGAATCATATGATATAGGTTAATTATATCTCAAACAATTAATGGCTATGCACCCATTCAATGAGAGCATCATAAGAGTTGATGAACTCTTTGAATTAATACATATTGATGTATGTAATCACAAGTCTATTAATACCAAAAGGGTTCCACATACTTTGTTATATGCATCGATGATTTATTACCGAGATGCACATGTGTATTGGATACACATGTAGTAAGTTTATGATAAAATCATAGAATATAACAGAAAAGTAAATAAAATAACATGCAATAGAATAAAATGATTTGTTTTGGTCGAATAAGTGAGTATATTGGAAAGAGTTCCAAATGAACCTAAAAATGAATATAGATTCAATCTCAAAAGTCCCTCCTCCATGTGATACATAACGATGCATCGATAAGGAGTAATTGGATATTGTTGGACAATTTACGATTAATTGCGAGTGAAGTTGAGTTAGTTTCTTTCTATAAGGTCATGTACTTAAGAGTAGTACACAAGGTTGATATTATTTCATCTAAACAACAGTTTACAAAATCATGCAAGATAAGGGTTTGTATGAAATCCCAACTTATCCTAGGCCAAGGAGTTGGTAGGTTGTGCGAGTCGAAAGATTGCACGTAATAATTGTTCATGAGGGATTTTGTATGAATCTCAAAAAGTTCTTGGAAAGGTCTGTCATCAAATGACATATTTATGTTTTGAACATTGTTTTTGTAAACTAAAATCAGTTTTATAAATAAAAAGGTTCATAAAGCGTTTATGAATCCCTATTCTATTTGCACTAAGAAAGAATTGTTGTTTCAAGATATATCAACTTAATTGTGAAGGAATTTCTTCGAGAAATTTTTGGTAGTTAAATGGAGTTGGATCCGATCCATAGATAGAACTGATTATATGAGATGAAGTGAAATTAACGAACCTAAATGAACACACAGCATTAGAATGTCAATAAGTATTCTCGTACATCGAAGAGAAACTATGAGTTTCTTATTAATGTCGAAATATACATTACCCCCGGTTGTTCAACTAAACCAATAGGTTTTTGACTCTATATGGTATGATGCGCAGATCTGAAAGAATTACAAGTACGTTATCAAAATGTGATTTTGGTGGTCGTAACCAAAGAGATATGATCCATCGGCCGAGATTGTGTCTTTATTGGAAACACTAATGTGGTTTGAATTAAATGAGCAATTTTGATAAGAATAATATCGCAAATTTCAATTGTTGAAATTAGCATAACATATTCGGTATTCAACATGCTCAAGTTAATTCATATTTACTCACAAAATTATCGCTCGATAAGACTTAGTGTTTTGGTACTTATATATTGAAACAAAAAATTCTGATTTAGAGTAAGCCGTTTACACATATTAACCAAAAATGCCACAAAGTCAGTGGGAGCGATATTGGGTTTGTGAGTCTTTGGATATGATCCAAGAAATGATACGAATATATCATTTTATAAGCATCAAGATTGAATAAGTATTTTGATAGAAATATCAAATAGTTTGATTTTCAATCAAAGTGCAAAGGAAGCGTGTGTTCATAAGAAAGAACGTTAAAAGGTACATTGATATTTCTAAACTATAAGTAAACAACACGTTGTTGATTTTAACAATATTCTTGCGTTAAAATCAACTTTAGTTGTTTTAATACTCAATTTTGGATTGTAAATGATGTCTTTTATGGTGAGTATAAAAGATATAGGGATTGTCCCAAAACGATATACAAGAGCAACCTATTAAAAAGAGAACATGTAAGTTGGATTCCTTATGCATTAGCAATATGAATTATCATACAGGTTATGTTGTGTATGATATTGTGTTTTGTTTATGTATTTGATACATGGAGCAAATATAAAATCCAAATTGATATCACTAACTGGTTGTTTGAGGTGTTCTCACGTATTTATGAAATACTAGAGAATTGTTTATAGAAACAACGAACTCGTTATAATGGAAAGTTTGGACACAAACTTTAATAAGTGATATTGAGTATAACATGTCAATGATAAAATTCAAGTTAAAATCTTTAATTTGAAAATGTTACAAAATAAAAGTGAGTGTGGTCGATTCAACGAAATGTTGAGAACATTAACTTGAATAACGCTACAATAAAGCAATGTATATAGATATAAATGCACAAATTTATAATTGAGCCAAAGGTGATTCCAAATGTTGAGAATCCCATAATATTGTTATAAGATAACAATGCCATGAAATTGGTCATGATAGAACGTAAAGGTCACTAGAAGTCAAAAGACATACTTCGAATCATTCCACATGATAAAGACAGTTTATAAGTGTCAGAGAGAGTTAATCGACAAAGTAGATAATTAAAACTTAATAGCATACCCATTCACTAAGAGACCGACCTAATTGGTTTTGAGAAATTGATTGGAAAAGTTGTGAATTAGATTCCTTAATTGACCCCAAGTGCAAGTGGGAGACTGATAGAGTTAGGGGTATGCCCTAGGGGTAATTATGTAATTTGTTATATATATCTGACTCGTTGACCAATCTTGTTCGAAATAAAAGGTTTTTCTTCCTATTATATACTTGATATAATGTGATTATATTAAATAATTAGCTTAATTATAAGTATATTTAATAGAAAAATCCATAAAATGGTATATTTTGTGATAGTAGTTACAAAGTGTTGTAACCGTGAGTAATTTATCACAACGAAACAAATATACCATTTTAAATGTTCCTAGTCAAGATGCATCGAGACTAGATATCGATGTATCCATTGAGACTGGAGTACGTAACGCTCTCCAAATGTTGGGCAGTGTATTACTTATGACTGCTGGGGGTACCTAGGGGTTACGTACTGATAGTTATTGGATAACTATGGAACGACTCACTAGATATTTTTCTGTTGGTTAATATAACTAAGGTCAAACAGAAAATATTAATGTGACTTATTTACAAAGTTCTCTCAACTTGAGAATATGTGGATCTTCAATATGAAAGCTCTGCTTTGATTATAGTCGAATCATGGCACGGCATCCATCGAGTGACTATAATTGGGTCGAGTGGAAGTATTGGAAGTGAAGCACTATTCAAGAGAGGATTCGTCTCCTCGGTTATATATGGTTAGTATCAGAGTCAACTCAAGTCAACTCAAAGTCAAAGTCTCTGGACAGAGCATTTCGGTTAATAATAATTGTTATTATTGAACCAAGGACTTTGTATTTGGACTATAAAGTTGAATGTGGATGAGATTGGAATTTCGACCATTACCAAATTCCATAAGTCCAAAGTGATATAGTTTTCACGAAGAGAATTGGTGTAAACAAATGTCACAACCGGGTAACGCTTATTAAACTAAAATTAGATTTTATCGAAAATGAGTAAACGATAAATTTGGCCATAATGTCACACCACCTGCTAAGTGCTAAGTGATGTGTGAACGTTAACATTATAATAGTTTGATGTTAATCGCTAACCAAATTTACACCCAAGAGTTACACAACCGAAATGATGAATTCTCTTAAGACCGAACGATTTAATTAGTTTATAATTGTAATAAATTAATTAATATTTATGAAATATTAATTATAAAAATTGAATATGATTTGAGAAATAAATAATATATATTTATAATAGCTATAAATATATTGATCGATATACAATATCGAAGAGCGATTAAATTAGATTTAATTGCATAGTATTTTGGCTTGGGCTTAGATGGGTTTATGGCCAATCATTAGGGCTGCAAAATTTCGGTTTTGGGAAGGTCTAGAGGTGGCTAAAACATAGGGAATTGGCTTGGAGATAATGGGTTGAGATCAAGTGAGAATGGGTAAAAAGGTTTTCCTCTTTTCTCTCTAATACAACCATATATATATATATATATATATATATATATATATATATATATATTGCAATCTGACGAATCGAGAATAGTAAAAGGAAGGAAAGTCATTGCTTCAACGTGGATTCAAAGGCATCATTAAATTGGTAAATTTAATTCATATTACAGTAATTAAATTATATTCTATGATCCTATAATGAGCAATTTCATATGTGCTTAAATATATTGCTACTATATGTTTAGTTAGGTGAGATTTTTGTAAGTAGATGTAGTTGTCACAAATCAGTTCGGTTATACGCATAATTTGTATATTATACCATTTGATGTTTGTATAGACAAATGTTGTTTACTGTACAAAATTAATTTTTGTCATTAATAATTGTTTTAAATATATTTATTAATAAATTCATATATATATATATTTTACTGTATATATCTCTCTCATAATAGCGTATATGCATACATAAGATATATATATATGGTTTAAAAAATTTAGTACACTTATTTATATATAATATGAATTTAAAAATTCAAAAATTAATTATCATACATATATTCATTTTTTTAAATTAACATTTATTTAATTTTTGAATTGTTTATTATATATAAAATAATTATTACATTAAAAATTCAATTTCATATTTTTTAGAAATATTATATACTTTCAAAAACATATAGAAAAAATTTAGGAATTTTTCAATAAATTTTAATATTTTTAATAATTAATATTATTTGGAAAAAACAGTTTATGATTTATTAAAAATAATAATTTAATTCAAAAATTCTTTAAAAATTTTCCCAACCTTTCATTCATGATGCTTGAATTTCTGAAATTTTAAAAATTGAAGTTTTCATAATATTTTATATTAAATAATTATTTCCGAAATTAATGTATTTGTTTTAAAAAAATAATATTTAAACTTTGAAAAATATTCAAATTTTTTCTAAGCTCTATTTTATGATCCTAGATTTTCTAAAATTGTAAATTTTGAATTTTCATCAATAGATTATTTATGTTAATTATTTATGAATGAAAACATTGTTTTATTCATAATATATACAAATTAAAATACTAAAATTATTATGTTTGCAAAAATAAGTTAATTTTGAATTATAAATAATTTTTAATAATTGTTCTCTCTCTTTCTATATATATATATATTTATCTATATATAAATGTTTTATGTTCATATATTATATGTAATAAATTTTTACATACATATGTGTGTGTGAGTGTATTTTGTAACACATCTACATGCACATATTTGGACAACATACATGACATACAAAATGAGCTAATATATCTGTTGCGATGTAAATCCCAACATCTACATATGGCATATTATACCTTTCACGGATTTTATGTTACACATGCACTCACACATATATTTATATGATACATTTATATATAAACTAAATCAAATAAAATTAATTTCATATCTTAATATATTTGAATTTAAATAAAATAAATGATTTTATTTAAATGAAATTTAGAAATGTTCTAATTCAATTAGACTTCATAGCTCCAATAATGACCCAATAGGGTAAAAAAAATTAAAATTCACCCATAACTTCTGCTGCAGGCTAGTCCAGTTCCAACAATAACTGTCCATGCTGAGATAGGTTAGTATACTCTGATTGATATTTATATATACATATATTACAGTTTTGTTTTTCTGTAAAGATTATGGTATATTATAGATTATTCATTTCGTTGTGAGATTCTGTGTTGTTTAGTTTTCTTCTTATCTTCTTTCTTCACCCCTAACAATCCGCCTTTTTGTTCAATTTGAGTTGACATGTGCGGTTATTTGTTAGCTTAGACTATAGAAAAAAGTGGGTCGTTAGACGTGGTATCAGAGCTGAAGGTTAAGCGAGAACCTTGGTTTGGTGGGGTAACTCATTAGAGATAAGGTTTGTGGTACCCTAGAATGAGTTTGAGTGTATTAATAGATATGAGCATGTATTTGTTAGTGAATATAAAATGTTTTATATTATGTTGGTTGATCTATTGAGTGGCTTATGTATTCTGGTCAATACGAGTAATTAACGTTATTGATGGGAATCTCTAAACGCTTGAACAGAGCAATTCGACATGGTATTGTTTCGAAATTGGGTAAATGAAATACTTTTACTTGGATTATATTTTATGTATAAAGGAATAATTTTTTAGAAATTATTATTATATGGTGTGCTTGGATGATAGAGAATGATAAATTTTGATTATCATTTGTTGTTATTGTGTTCTAATAAAGTGGTTGATATTTTAATTTAAACAAGATTAACAGTTGAGAAGTGATTTTATATAACCAAAGTGAGGGTATATGAATATATAGTTTGTAAATGTGATTTATAAATTGAAATGAAATGAAATTCCTGAAGTATGTTATATAAATATGGTTTATAAAAATGATTCATAAAGGATTTAAAAGCTGGAAATTTGGGAATTTCAATTCCGTTGGTTTTGAAAGCTTTGGGAAACAATAATAGCATTATTTGGAAAATATTTTTAAATGCAAATGATAGAAATATTTTTTTAGGATTTTAGGGAGATAGAAAACACTAAACTCACTTCAGTCGTTGGAAAATAATTTCGGTGATGACTACAGCATCATCGACGTTCATTTTTGAGTTTTCAAGAGAGGAATTGCTACCATTGGAGCATTGTTTTGAAAAAACTAGTTTTGATTTCTAAAATCTAAAGGAATGATTTGATATACTAAGGGATTGTGAGTGTGTGTGTGTGTGTGTGTATATATATATATAATTTCAAAAATGATTTGAAATATTTTAGAATGAGGTGTTTAAACTCTGGAATTTTCATTTAAATCGTATTTTTGAAAATGTGGGAAAATAAGTTTGATAACTTATAAAATTTGAAGATTAGCAAGTTGAAGCTTTAAAATCGTTGCATGTGAATTTTGAATTGAAATATGGAATTGAACTTAACTTAAGTTAAGCATAAAATGAATTATGGAAAGAAAATTAGCCTAAGTTAGGTTAAATAAATAATTTTGGAAATTAATTAAGGAATGAACTAATTGAATAAATTAGTGAGTGAATATGACTTTGGAATATGGTTGAAATTTAACAATGGAATTGAGTTAAATAAAATTGGATTTGATCTAAAATGGAATTGATTGAGATTGAAATAAGTTAATGAAATGGGCTAATTGCACTAACTAATTTAATTAGTGAGTTAAATATGGTTTGGGATATGGTTGATAAAATTTAATATTGAAATTGGAGGATAAATTGAGTTAAATGGTATTGAAATTGAATTTGATTAGAAATAGATATAAGCTTCAGTTATGAAATAGAAATAAAAATATGAAGTTTGTATGAAATGTTTATAAACTTAAGTAAGGTTTATGAAATGATCCACAAATGAATTAATATGGAGTGAAATGAGTTAAACATATAATTTGATGGAGTAAATTCTTAGGTGAGATTAGTATGGAAAGGAGTATAATAAGTGAATATTTGAATGTAAATGAAATGGATGTAAATAAAGCAATGTGAATAGTAATTGTGAATAAGAAAATGTAAAAGAAATTGAATATAGATAAATTGGATAGAAATCAATTAGAAATAAATACGTAAGTTATATGTATATTATTTTATTCGCATAACGGTTTGATCCAGATTCGAGCACAGAATTTTGAGATAATTTATATCGACCCGAGTTTGGATTTTTCACTTGATTTTCGACGGCGAACACTGGATATGACTTTTTGGTTGATTATGGAATTCTCTATCATAATATATGGCTATGTAAGGAGAATAACAGTTTTTGATCAAGAAACCAGATCAGAGTCTGCACTAGAGAGTCGTGTGAATGATACTAGTCCGGAAGTGAAATTATGTGATCGAGTGAGTGATCAGATTGGATGTAGCGTACGGATGATATATGTACATCGCACGGGCTTAAGTAAAACAAATATTGGAAATTTAAAATGCAGAATAATGTGGTTATGAACTATATGATTGGATCTCATTGGTAAATAAAATGCAATTATATAAAAGCAAGAGCTTATTGATGCCTTTCGTTCCATAAGTAAAAATTGGTTGCCCGACTAAAAGGTACATGTTTAAATTGTTGTTTGAATTTGATAGTTTCATGGTTGAACCACTTGGCTTTTGTTTTTTTTGTTGGTTTTGGCCCGTAGTGGTGACTTGTAGTTGTTCTGATCTAGCCGTGCAAAGGAGATGCTGTCGAAATATTTGGAAATTTATAGAATTAGAAATTTTGAAGAATTTTTTTTGATTAACTAAAAATCTGATATTGGATTATAACTTGAAATAATTGAATGGATAATATTATTTGGAATCAATGGATGAATTTGGGAACTTAGTAAAGATAATAACAAGGTTTCAACAATTAATTATTGGGAAGTTAATGACTTAAAAGGATTGGGGAAGTTAATTCAACTAATTGGTTTTAAAAAGTAATGGGTTTGGGCATTTTTCCTACCTTGGCAATTTCGGGGATGAAATTCTTTTAATAGAGGAAGAATGTACCGATCCAGAATTTAAGTGGTTTGAAATTAGAACGTTTAATTAATTTTAAATATTGAGAAGTTAATTTTTATAGGTTAAATAACTAAAATTCCAAATATACTAATTTATTTTATAATTTAATTTTTAAATTTAATAATTAAAATTGGTGAAATAATGGAATCTTGAGTTTTCAGTTAGATAAAAATAATTTCAAAGCTTATTTAATTTCTATTTCTATTGATAATAATAAAGGTAGTGAAACTTTTAAATTGGTTTTAAACGTGATTTAACTAATTTTGGAATTTACCCGTTTTAATTAACATATAAAAATAGCCTTCTGGGGCACCGTCTCGGATTTCGACGAAGCTAGTGTCATTGGGTCCGTAATAATGAATTATAATATCCCGTTAAATTTTGTAGCGATCGGATGCACCGTTTGGTCGTACGAAATAGAAACGCGTTGAATTTAATATCAAAAATTTAATATTATAATTGAGTTCAAAAAGATATCTTCTCCATACGATCAAATTAGGTTCTGAAACTTGTTCCATTACGTTCAGAATGGCAGTATAATATTGGGAACGCTAGGCAGCACACCTCGATCGGAGTTCGGGATTAATATCTAGATATTTTTGAATTTTAAATAATATATATTTATTAATTTGACTTTTGTACACACTAATCCTTCTCTTTAGCCGACCTACCCACTACTCATCCATTTTCCATCATCCACTTCGTATTTAAAATCGCGTGCCTCTTCCTTCTCACGAGAATTTCAAAATTAGTTTGTGTTCATTCCCTTCCATTTCAAGTGCCTCATCCAACGACCATGAAGCATCAAGGCCAATCGACGTCATTTCAGGCGAAGTCATCAATTAGGAACTTGTAGGTGATGTCAAGGCAAAGCTATTCAATGGTGGAGATCTGTTGGATCGAAGCGAGGTGGTGGCAGGAGATGGATGAACGGAGAGATTGTTTTGGGCGATTGCAGCAATTTGATGGACTTTTAGGCAAGGGGTTGTGAAGGGGAAATGTAGGGATGGAGCAGGGCTACCCTCGGCCGAAGTTTGGGACTGCAACGTCTCTTATGGCGGCGGCAATCAGGTGTCATCGGCGAACGTGTTTTGGGTTCGTTGAGATAGTGGCAGTGTTTTGGGTGGCGTGACTTATAGCTTTGGGTTCGTCTCGATGTGGGCAGGCTTCAGCGAGGGGGCGACGGTCTTTGGTGGTCTGTGGTGGCCACAGTGGCATTTTGAAGGAGGCGGCCTGGGTGTGTTTTTGAACGAAGAAGGGGGATTAAGAGGCAATTATATTTTAAATGAGGTTAATCTATATAAATGGTTGTAATTAGTAAAGCTAATAATAATAATAATAATAATAATAATAATAATGTAATCTTATAAATGCTGTAACTTACTTGTTTTAGATCGAATTCGAACGAGACAAATTTCATTACACTCGTTTGGACGTTATCTTTGATATGGAAATGTTTTGGGTGGGTTTGGAGCTTGTCCGAATTTGGGTTAAGAATTGAATGCTAGTTCAATTTTTATTCAAAAACGAAACGTTTTGGCGACTATTAAAAATCAAGGTGAGTAATTCTCACTCATTTTGAATTACTGGATTTAATTTAAAATAGTTAAAATTAATTATTGGATGATTGGTTGAATTGATATATTATTCTCAGTTGAATGTTATATTATATATGTTAGTATTTGGATATATTTCTCGCCATTGGAGCGGATGAGACACTATACGCCCCGCATAATAGCGGATGATCCTATATTACCGTGATATCCCGCCTCGAAGCGGGATTGATATTTTATGTTATATAATATTTGTGGATGTAGGGAAACAGGTTGGAGGGATCCAACTGGATTCCTCAAAAATATATTGATTGTTTCATATATAGTGATATATGATGTGATTGAATCATCTGATATGGATTGTTGTGTGACTTGTTTTATTGGATGTTATAGTTGCACTGGCCTTAATTTTGGTATTTTAAATACCATAAATAATATTTTTTATTTTATTTTAAATGTAATTTCAACAGTGATTTTGGAAATAATAACATTTATTTTGAATTTGGATTATTTTAAAGGGATGAATTTGAATTAAATAAAATATTGATTATCGGAACACTATAAGTGATATTTTGAGTTTTAAGAAGAAATTTAAAAATGAATTTTTAAATAATAAGTGTTTTTGGTGAAAGCTTAGATTATTTTGAAGGAAACTGATTGTATAAAATCAATGACTTGATTTTGGATTTTTACTTAACTATTTCCTAACGGTTTTTAAATAGAGATTTTAAAGTGATGGATAAAGTATTTGTATAATGAAATTTAAGTGATATTTCTAAAAATATGGAAAGGTTTGAAATCGAGGTTTTAAAATAGTTTAGAAAATATATGGGATTTATAAATTGATGGATTTATAAATGGAATTTTATAAATGATAATATTTTATAAAACAAGTGGAATTCGAATGAGTTTGTAAATTTATAAACGATGTTTATAAATAAAAATGATTATCATTTGATAAATTAGGAATATAAATTCACAGTGTGAATTTAAAATGAGATATGAAAACCGGGTTAGGAAGTAATAGTGGATTCTATTGTAGAATTTGGAAATAGTTATGAAATTGGAAATGATAAATCGATTTGTGATAAATCGAGAGAAGTTAAGTTTCGTTTTTAAAAGGGATTTTATTATTTAACATTGGGGGTTTAAAAACTGTTATTTGTATTTAAATTATTTCGGAAAGTTGGTTATTCAATATTTAAGATTCATTGAAATGAATTCTAATTTTTATAATAAGCTTTGGAAATCGATTATTATTCTTTATGAATGAATTGAAAATTATTTATCGTTGTTTATAAAAGAAGGGGCTGTGATATTTTAAATAATTACTTAAATGTGTTTAAAACTTATTATTATTCTTTAAAATACTATTTTATAAAGATAGAGATTTGAAAATTAATTGAAGTTGTTTATAGATACTCTCGAGATTTGTAAATGGGGTTTTATTTAATGGATGTGGTTTTATAAGAGAAGATCTTATAAAGGAATTCTGGAACATAAAAAAAATTGAGAAAAAGAAATTTGATATGGGAACTTCGAAAATGAATCTGAATTCATTAAAGGAGTTATAAATTGTTGGTTGGATTATAAATAAGCAAAATCGATATTTTTTTGAAATTGTAAAGGAAATTAATAAAATTCCAGAAATTTATGAGATAAGTACGAAATATTTCCTAAGTGTGAAATTTATAAATGATTTTTGTAAATAGACTTATAATATTTTTCCTAAGTATTGAAATTAAAGGTTTTGGAGATATTTTAGCAAAATTATTTATATAGAAATAATTTTCCAAGTAATGAACATAAGTCGGATTTGGAAATATTTCCAAGTATTGATATGGATTGGAATATTCTGTTATGGATTTAAGTATTTGAAATCATTTTCAGATATTGAAATATTGAAAGAGATTTGAATATATATATATATATCTTTGTAAAGATATTTGAAATAAATGTTTGAAAGATTTATAATATGGGCCTAGTGACTGCTTATGTGTGTAATTTGATAGTTAAATAACTGACTATCAAATCTGGCCAAATTCATTGATCGTTTCAAAGAGATCGGGATCAGATTTAATTATCCGAAAACCACTTCGATCCGATTTGAGCGTTACAAATTGTGATAAGATAACGAAGAGAGTGGATTTGGAGATTCAGTTTTTTCAAACCCAGAACAACTTGTATGAATGAATGTTATCATTGAATTGCTTGCTTGGAAGGCGGTGATAGCATTCCATGTATATGAATGCCAAATCTAAGGTAATGCATAGCCTCAAGCCTCATCAACTGGGAATGACTGAAAATCAGGAAAGATGCAGCAGGGCTAAGTGGATCGCATCCAAGTAGGGTATGTTATCACCTTTCTAGATACCCTCTGATATATTATAATATATAATTATGGATACGGTTGACCATGGAAAAGAGAACGCTCGATAGGGTGGGAACACCCGAGGTGATAACATATTCGGTACTATCCAGTAAGGAGTAAGCCGGTCCTGTGTTGGCAGGGATCGATATGTTCGATCTCGGTACATTTTTCTAGAGGTGAAATGTGATGGGAAGTACCCCAGTGCCCAGTTATTGTATGGAATCCATTCTCCAATAAGCGTTGTACGGCTTTAGTTGTATACTAATATGCTGAAACGTGAGATGCAAGCATTTTAGCTATTTTATAGTTTATTTTCTATAGACATTATTATAATATCAGATGATTTTGATATAAAAGGTTTTGGATATCGTAAGGTAAAAACCCGTCGTATTTATGTGTGGCGTGGTCTTACGAGATACATTTGTTTCCAAATGATTTTGATAATAGTAATAATTCAGATTTGAGTTTGTTTTCTCACACTGGTTTTCCAGACTGACTCGCGTGTTATTTTATTATAATGCTCGGGTTAGACCGAGTATATTACAGATTAGTTTGGATACTTAGAGCTCCAAGAGAGGAGCTGGAGGCTAGAGACGTATTCACGTAGATGGTTATATTTTCCGTTGTATGCATGGTTGTGTTATCAGCAATTTTGAGAACAGATTGTTATAACTGTCCATGTTGAGATAGGTTAGTATACTTTGATTGATGTTTGTATATAAATATATTACAGTTTCGTTTTTGTGTAAAGATTTATGCTATATTATAGATTATTCATTCTGCTGTGAGATTCTGTGTTGTTTAGTTTTCTTCTTATCTTCTTTCTTCTTTCTTCACCCCTGACAATCCGCCTTTTTGTTCAATTTGAGTTGACATGTGTGATTATTTGTGAGCTTAGACTGTATAAAAAAAGGGGGCCGTTGCATTATTATAAAAATTAGAATTTATCAACTAATATAAAATATTTTTATAACAACTTCCCAAAATATCCAATATTAAACAGTTTTAAAACTACATAGTTTAATAAATAAAAATCCCTTTTAAAACAAAACTTAACTTCTCTATAAAATTTAACGTAACCATTTTACATTTATAAATCTCTCTCGATTTATCACAAATCGATTTTCCTTACCAATTTCACAACTATTTCCAAATTCCAAAACAAGATTCGCTATTCCTTTCTAAACCGATTTTCTTAACTCGATATAAATTCATATTGTGAATTTATATTCTCAATTCATCGAGTGAAAATCACTTCACTTATTTATACCATCGTTTATAAACTTTATAAACTCTTTTCCAGTTTCACTTGTTTACAAAAAAATCTCATTTATAAGATTTCATTTATAAACCCATCCCTTTATAAATCCTTTTTATTTTTCAAACCTATTTTAAATATCGATTTCGACTTCTTGTCCATATTTCAAAAATACCACTTTAAAACCATTGTTCAAATTTCCTTATATAAATTATTTTAAAATCTCTATTTAAAATATCTTTCGAAATAAATAAGTACAAATCCCAAAAACAAATCATTTATTTTATCCAAATCAAATCCTTTTAAATAATCCAAAATTCAATATAAAAATTATCAATTCCAAAATCACCTTTTTATTTCCCTTTTAAATTCAAAAATATTATTGATGGTATTTAAAATACCGAAATTAGGGCCAATGCTACTATAACATTAAACATCCAATATATCAAATCACACAATAATCTATGATAGATTATTCAATTACATCATATATCACTATATATGAAAAAAAACAATCAATATATTTGAGAAATCCAGTTGGATCCCTGCAACTTGTTTCCCTACATCAACAGATGTTATATAACATAAAATACCAATCCCACTTTGAGGCGAGATATCGCGGTAATATAGGGTCATCCGCTATTATGCGGGGCGCATAGTGTCTCATCCGCTCCAATGGCGGGAATATACCCAACTAGTAACATATTCTACTATATATAATAATAATATGACATTCAACCGATAAATTATTATCAATCCATCCAATCAACCAATAAATAATTTTTAACATTTTATATTAAAACCAGTAATCCAAATGAGTGAGATTTACTCATCTTGATTTTAAATTGTTGCCAAAACGTTTCGGTTCCGACTAAATTCGTTCGAATTTATCTAAAAATTCTGGAAGCTTCAAATTGTTCCAATCCAATTTCTAAACGTAGTATTCGATGCCACAAGCGCAACGCAACTTGTTTCGTCCAAGTTCGACCTCGTATGAAGAAGATATACATTTTTAAAGGTTTGAAAACAATTTACATAATAAAATTTCGTTTTCTTATTGTAAACCTTCATCTGGGCCACAGGCTTCTTTCTTCCTCAACTTCGTTCTGTTCGAGCGTTAACATTACACCGAAACTATGATTTTGCAACATTTTATTGTACTCAATTTCCAACACTTTTTAATGTTACAAATGACTGACAGGAAATAGTGTGAGTATACCTAAAAAGTGTTAGGAAAAATAAATAATTTTCGGTAAAAAAATTGCAAACGCAAAAAAGTGTTAGAAAGCTTGGTAAAGATGTAAATAAATCAGAATTTGATGGTTTTTAAGTATATTTAATTCCCTACGCTTCTTTTTCATGCGGCCGCTCCTTTTCTCTTCTCATTCAGGGTGCCTAACTTTATGCCCTCTTCACGAAATCAACAATCAATGGCTGCTGCAATATTCACACTCCCGAAACCCTAAATCAGGTGCCACATCATTCGTGCTCAAAAACCTAGCCCTAAGCATAAAAAACATGGCGACCGATTGGGCAAATTTCATCCAGTGCTTTGGCTAGAAAAAGAACGTGGTAGCCGTTGCCTACTATATAGCTGGCCGCGGGTTGATTAAGGTTAACGGAGCACCAGTTGAGCTTATCAAACCCGAAATCCTGCGATTCCCATCCTCCTCCTGGGTCAAAACCACTTTGCCGGTGTCGACCTACGTGTCTATGTTAATGGTGGTTGTCACACCAGTCAAATTCATCCCACCGGACAGAGAATTACCAAGGGGCTTATAGCATTCTACCAGAAGTTTGTAGATGAGCAGTAGAAGAAAGAGATCAAGGATATCTTGTTCATTGTGATTGTACCTTGCTTTTTGCAGACCCAAGACGATGTGAGCCCAAGAAGTTTGGCGGTCGCTCTGTTCGTGCATGGTTCCAGAAATTCAACCATTGGTAATCAAATGTTATGTGGCACTGAGATCATGTTAATATGCTATCGCTTTTTAATATTTTGCATACGTATAAATAATGAAGCTACAGCATGGATATAGTTGCATTTCTTTTAGCATTTACTCCAATTACCATAAATTATGAAGTATAAAAGTGAATTCAGATTTATTGTTCAAAATTTCTTTAAACAGAGTATTAGTTTGGAATCACCTCTGGCTTAATAAATTTTGATAACATATGTAAATTACGAGCACTTCATGATTTTTTTTCCAAATTAAGTTGTGCTTGTCTTATTTAACTCATGGCACCTTGCCCGTCACATTTAGGGAGGCAACCAATTGCAAGATGGTATCTTCCACCTGTGTGGTTGATTACAGGCTCTCCTTGCTACCTCTAGACTCAAAAGGCCTTGTTGTCTGGATAATTGAAGCAAAGGTATTGTCAAAAACTGAGTCGTAGTTTCTTGCATTGCTCTCGACAATTTTCCTTAAGGTGAAGGTCATTGCAGAATGTGGTAACTGGTATTTATTTCCTGATCGAACCAATATACTTACTTTTTCTTTGAGCAAGCTAGGCAATACTTTCATTTTCTTCATGTGATATGTTGATGACCAGAGTTTCATTTTTTCCCCCTTCATATTCAGTTAGTTGTACATAAGTAAGGATATTTATTTAAAGTTAAAAATAATTTTAGTTGAATAGGTGAAAGTTTGTGTGGAAGCCATTGAGAGAAATAGTAGGTCTCCCAACAGTTACAAAATGAGATTGTTATTTTAACTGCTGTTTTGCTGCTTCTGTATTGTGGATATCTATACCAGATTAATGTTACCAGGAACAAAATTTTATACTGTGTTGAATGAAAAAAAAAACGTAAAGTATTCTTAACTAATTTCAACTTATTTCTTATATTTGTATCAGTGAATTCCCGCTTGTATCCTAATAAGGGTTTGGTTTTATTCATCTTACTATTACTTGCTTTAGACTGCATTTTTATCTCCTAGATAGCCTTCTTTTTTATAAAAGAAATATAAATGAATAAATCCAGTTACTCCATTGATAGGCAGCTTCTATTTACATAAAATTTATGTGTGTTCAATGCTAAAGGATTATATATCATATGTAGAAGCAATATTTTACATCTCGGAACAAAAATGTTCAAGTTCAACCATCGAATTGCACTTCATGAATTTACTAGACTGTTTTCAATTGTTGGTTATTATACTTAGAAAATGATGCTCAATTTGCTTTGAATGTGTTTAAAGTTGAAATATGTGATTTGTGAAATATATCTTTATCATGCATTACGTATTTATATATGTATCATATTAGTCAACTTACTTTAGCTATCTTTCTATTTACGTCGTAAGGTTTTAATGGTTTGAAAATTGCAGAAGCCTTCAACCATTATTTTTCATACGATTTCTTACTGTATTTTTCTTACAATCATAGGAGGTTTGATTAAATAAGTGTGTGGGCTGAAATTACATGACATGAGGTATGTTCCTACCTCTAACCATGTACTCTTTCTTTATGATCAATAATGTAAATTCATTTGAAATGGCTAAAGTGAGGATAATTAAGTTATATGTGCACATATTTGTTAATTGAGTACGAGTATACTGACATTTCATATTCATTTCTAAATCTATATGCAAGATACATTACAATAATGTATCTTTACACAACTCATATATCAGTTAGTGATTCTCAAAAAAGTTGGACACAAACTCCATCCATTTGAACCAAGTAATTTATATCTTCTTATTATATGTGCAAACATTGTGATTTGTGAAATAGAATTTAAGTAAGTACTAAGAATATTACATCATTTTTTAACAGTGAAACATCCAACATAATTTTCATATTTTCCAAAAGAGAGGATAATTAAGTTACAAATCTAAGTACAATACTAGGTTATCATATTAGTATAATTATATAATGCAGCATATAAGTATCACCTCGTTTCCTCTTCTAATATCAATACGATGATATATCTATTTTATATGTGAATAAATATTGAATAATGAGTATATTGACCTCGTAATTTCTAGTTTTTCTTTAGTTTATTTATTGTAAATGATTTTAGTGCCTATCATTTATTTTACTTTGGCCTATGGTGTTAAAGAAAATTTATTACATGAATGTCTGGATATTGCATAACACAGAGAGCAAAAACAAAGACATCTATTTTATGTATTTAACTCTGATCATTTTTCTCTTTAGAATATTGGACATGTATGTATTTGAAGTACTTCTCATAGTAATTTTGAACTTTTAAGGAAAGATTATTACTAACATATTTTGTTTGTATGCAAGCAGTGATCAATTTCCTGTTAAGAAAATGGAGAGAAGCCCCTCACTAAGGTCCAAGAGTTTAAACTCCATGTGAATCGAAGAGCAGTAGAAAAATCAGAGTTTGACAAGAAGGTAATAAAAGAAATAATGAAATAGCAGATACATACACAAGCACATACAAGTTTTTAGTTTATCGCTTGTACAAATCATGAAGTTGTACAATTGGTAAATATTCGTATCATGATTTTATAATTACGCACACACAAACAACATATACCACATTTATATCGGAGCGGGGAGTGTTTATGTATCAGTGTTGTTTAATGAATACTATGGTCCTTTTTACATTTGTGCACTATTAATTATTTCCTGCTATTTAAGAAATAGAAAATAGAAGGAAACAATCTATAAGAGAAAGAGGGATGAAAACGAGTCTGCTAAATTGGTAAGTAATACTTAAATCAACAATAAGTTTTATTTGTCATTTTTAGTTAAACCGAGGTTGCAAACTCAGTTGCAAAATCGAGTTTGCTGACTCGGTTTTGCAAAACTGAGCCTGCATGCTCAGTTCAGCAAAACTCAGTTTGCAGACTCAGTTTTGCAAACCGATGCAAATAGGGTTTGCAAACTCAATTCTGTAAATGCTAGTTGAGCTCTATTCACATGTATATTTCTTTAGTATGCTGCCCTTCCTTCCCTTAATTAACTTTTCTTTGGTTTGAAGTCTGAGAATATTAGTGCATGCTATTTGCTTTGTTTTAAGTATCCATTCGTTGAACTGAGTTTAGTTATATTTCCAGTTTCAATTATATGCAAAAGTACCGAATACTTTACTAACCTGCTTTTAAATTTACATAACGTGTAATGAAGCATTTTGAATAGACATATATTTCTATAGTTCCCATTCTTGTATTGACCAACTAGTTTTGTCATTACAAACTTGCATTTACATTACACCTAGTTTAACTCTGTTATATATATAAGTACCTTTCTATACTTGGATACTTTTCCATATATTGTCATATATATATTGACCAACTAGTATTCGTTCGATCTGTTGATTTTTAGGCTATAAGATCTGCAAATTATACCTTGTCATTAGTCTCTGTGTAATTCCTACGATGATGTTCTCTCACTTCCAAATCTTAAGCCTTTGGTTACATCTCGTTCCAGTTCCCTTTCCATCATTTTATTGCCTTAAGGTTTATATCAGAAACAGCCGACCCTTGGCTTGATTCAGATAGGTGTTTCCAACTTACGAGGGACATGAAATTCATATGGCAGCTGGAGTATGGAACGTCAATGACAGTGGAAATGATTTCATAGTACATGATAGAAGTTCTAAGTGGAAGACTACTGTATTAAGGGGTTGGAATAGGCTACCTCGTTTTGGAGAATAAGTGGATAATTACTGTACATATGTGGATAGAATTATATTTTCTCATTTAGGAGTACTCTATTGGGATTGGAATAGGCTTCATCATTTTGGAGAATAAGTTTTACTATTAGGTAAATCCAAGTAAAGCTGTAATATGGTACGTGTTGGAAAACAATGCTTTTGGTTGAGTCGTGGACTACGTCACTCTTTTGAAGACGTTTCGGCGATCTGCTGTACAGTGCAAAGCAGTTCGGATCAATCGTCGCCGCCTCTAAGATAAAACAGTCTTTCAGTTTTAGATGTATCGGATCGCTTGCACGTACGAAACGATTCTGTTTGTACTCAAAAAATGTTGCTCGAATTTGTGGATTTTTAAAAATGAATTTGAACGAGATGTAGTTCTTTCTGTTTCGTCTCCTTATCCGTTAAGAAGGTGGAATAGCAAAAGAACGTTGCTGGTTGTGGGAGACGTGGTCTGTAAAAACGGATCTAAGAAAATAACGGGCCAAAAAGAACGAAACAACGTTCTCTAATATGGGTCTGGTCTGATCGTTCCAGTCCGGTCTAAAACAGTTAAGAAATTTTGTACCAAAAATATAAGTGATACACCACTACAAGTCTGAACCCGAACCCGGCCCGGGTCGAGTCGGTCGGTGCGCACGCTTGTGGTGGTCAAGCATGGTCTTCCTCCTCACAAAAGAGCATCATTGGGTGCCCAAAGGGCCTAACTTAGCTTCTAAGAATCAAGTATAAATACTTGATTCTTTCATATAATCCTACAATGTGGAACTATTCACATATAGGAGCCACTCATTCACACTCAATCAATTTTTTTAATAATTCACTTATTATTTAAAACATTTTCCAACAATCCCCCACCTGAATTAAAAAAAAATTCGAGCAATTTTTGAAAAGTATAAGATTGTGCATAAACAAAGGTGTCTTGCGACTTGAACCTTTGCATAGTGGATAAGATTCAGTTTTTACTAGAGTGACACGTAGTCTTGAACTCTATTCCTGACATCAGACCACACACCATCTTTCTAGAGTGCAATCAAATAAGCCTGTGGGTTTATGGTCATGCACGTTTATCCCAGCTTAGTGAATGCTCTAGGAAATTTGCCCAAAACTCCATAGGAAGTGACCAAATTTCTACATTCACACAGGTGAGTCTATCAAGAGTACTCATGAAGGTAGGTACTCCACTCCAAATAGAGTATAGATCTCATTAAGAGCTTCTATTAACTCATCCTCTAATCACTTCAGGAATACATGCTTCTATATATATGAAAATAACATGTTCAACTCAGATCACTTCACAACTTGTTCTTACACATTAAACCTAATTCTTGGGATCTCCAGTCATTAGGTCGGGTTACCATTGTACGTGACTCAACAATCTAAGAGCATTAGACCCATTTTTCTAGAAGTTGTAAGTACTTTCTCTCCGGCCAATCCTTTCGTCAAAGGATCTGTCAAATTCTTGTCACTGCGTATGTGATTCACTCTAACAGCTTCTGAAGAGAGCAGCTCTCTAACAGTGCTATGCTTACGAGGTATTTGTCGTCTCTTACCGTTATAATAACGGTTCTATACTTTTGCAATAGCCGCGGTACTATCGTAATGGATCAACACAGCTGGTATCGGTTTTTCCCATAAAGGAATCTCAGCTAGCAGATTTCTTAAGTATTTTGCTCCCTCGCTAGCTGTGGCTAGTGCTATCATCTCAGACTCCATAGTAGACTGAGCCAAAATAGTCTATTTCTTGAATTTTCAAGAAACAGCTCCACCAGCAATGCTAAAGATATAGCCACTGGTGCTTTTGAATCGTCGGATAAAGTATTCCAGTCTACATCGGTGTAACCTTTAAGAACAGCTGGAAACTTTTCATAATGTAACCCAAGGTTCATGGTTCGCTTTAGGTATCTCATGACCCTCTCAATAGCGTGCCAATGCTATATACTGGGTCTACTAGTAAATCTGCATAATAATCTCATGACATAGGCAATGTCGGGTCTAGTACAATCAGTGGCATACCGAAGGCTGCCAATGATGCTCGCATAATCAGACTGTCTTACACCTTCACCGGTGTTCTTGAATAGCTTTACACTAGGATCATATGGTGTACATGCAGGTTTACAGTTAAAGTAATTGTATTTCTTTAAGATCTTCTCAATATAATGAGATTGATCCAAAGAAAGTCCCTTTTTGGACCTAGTTATCTTAATACCAAGGATTACACTCGCTTCACCTAGATCTTTCATATCAAAATTGACACTTAACAAATATTTAACAGTGTTTATGACATGAATGTTTGACCCAAAAATAAGTAAATTATCTACATACAAACATATTATAGTGCAACTGTCATTCTCAGATTTATAGTAAATGCATTTGTCACTTTCATTAACTTTAAAACCATTTGAGATTATTAAGTTATCAAATTTTTCATGCCATTGTTTATGTGCTTCTTTTAAACCATATAATGATTTATCTAATTTGCAAACTTTATGTTCTTGACCATGAATTACACAGCCTTCAGGTTGGTCCATATAAATTTCCTCTTCTAATTCACTATTTAAAAAAGCAGTTTTAACATCCATTTGGTGTATTATTAAATTATGAATAGATGCTAATGAAATTATTATTCGAATGGATGTGATTCTAGTTACGGGTGAAAAAGTATCAAAAAAGTGTACATTTTCTCTTTGCCTAAAACCTTTAGCTACCAAACGGGCTTTATATTTTTCAACCGTGCCATCAAGTTTTAATTTCTTTTTAAGTACCCATTTCAGCCTATAGACTTACAACCAGGTGGTAAATCTACTAAGTGTCAAGTCTTATTGGATTCCAAGGAATCCATCTTATCATTTATAGCATCTTGCCAAAAATCGGCATCTAATGAAGATAAGGCTTCTTGGAGGTTTATGGGATCCTCCTCTATAGTAAAAGTGCAAAAATCCAAGCCAAAATCTTTATCAACTCTTACTCTTTTAATTCTTCTAGGTTCGATTTCAGAAGATTCATTAAGTTCTGTTCCAATAGGCACGGTGTTATTTGACGTGCCTCCACTATTCCTCAATTTAAAAGGAAATTTAGTTTCATAAAAACCAGCATCATTAGATTCTACTATATTATGTGTATTTAGGTCATAAAATCTATATGCTTTGCTATTAGCCAATAAATACACATTCGTATGCTTTACTTGCTAATTTTATTCTCTTAGGGTCAAGTATACGAACATATGCCAAACACCCTAAGTTCTAAAGTAAGATACATTCGGTTTATAATTCCTTAAAATTTCAAAAGGCGAAATCTTACCTTTTGATTTAGGGATTCTATTCAATACATAGCATACAATCAATAAAATATCCCCCCACCAATGTTTTGCTGCACCCGAATTTAATAAAATAACTACAACTAATTCGGTAAAGGTCCTATTTTTTCTTTCAGCTTTTCATTTCAGGTGAATAAGGTGCAGTTCTCTCATGAATTATACCATGCAATTTATAGAAATCAAGAAATGAACTAGACTCATATTCTGTTCCTCTATCACTATGAAGTCTCTTAATTTTCTTATTAGATTGATTCTCGATTTCAGTTTTAAATAATTTAAACATCTCAAATGCATCATTTTTATTTTTCATAAGATATACATAAGTAAAATCAGAGCCATCATCAATGAAAGTGATAAAATAACAGTGTCCATGTCTAGTCAAAGGGCCATCAAGCTCACATATGTTAGAATGAATTAAGTCTAAGGGTTCAGAAATTCTATCAACTGATGTATGGGGTTTCTTAGTGATTTTTGCTTGACTGCAGAATTCACATTTATCAAAATCAGTTTGTGACATTTTAGGAATTAAATCTAAGGTGCTCATGTTATGAATAATACATTTATTTACATGACCTAATCTAGAGTGTCAGATATTAAAATCACACAACATATAAGCAGAACTGGTTACTTTATTAGATTCAACATTAAGTCTAAACATACCTTCATAAGCATAACCCTTCCCTACAAACATGCCCTTATAAGTCAAAGTATACAAATCAGCCCCTATAACTTGAGTAAACCAGCCTTATTAAGGAGAAACCAAGAAACCAGATTATTTCTCAACTCTTGAGTATGCATCACATCTTTCAGAAGAACCGTCTTTCCAGAGGTAAACTTGATTTCCACATTTCCAATGCTAGCAACTATAGCGGTGTGAGAATCTCCCAGCAGCACTTTCTGATCATCAGCAGCCGTGTATGTACTGAACATAGCACGATCATAGCAGACATGGCGGGATGCACCCGTATCTACCCACTAACCCTCTGATCCACCAAGAAGGTGAATCTCATAAATCATAGCCGTAAGAGGCTCCTCAGTCAGGTTAGCTTGCGGTGCAGGGCCTGGTCTGTTCCTATACTCGCGTGCCATATGACCTGATTTTCCACAGTTGTAACACAGAAACAACTGTCCAGAGTCATTCTTTTGGGTCGGTTTCTACTATCCCTTTTGATTCTCTTGCGGGTTTCAATTCTGTTTGTTGCGGTTGCGGTTCTGATTCTTGAAGGTTTTCAGATTTGATTTCAGAACTGCGAGCTTGGTCTTTTTAGTGTTGTTGTTGGTGACAACAAGCACTTCCTCTTTCCGGTCCTGCTTACGAGCCTCCTCCTCAATACGGAGGTGAGTGAGCAAGCTCTCTAAGGAGAATTCCTTAGTCTTATGCCTAAGCACATTCTTAAAATCTTTCCAACCGAGGGGTAGTTTATAAATAATAACAGCAATCTGAAATTGTTCGTCCAAACTCATACCTTCGGAGATGATCTCATGAGCAATTTTTTGAAGCTCATGAGACTGCATCTCTACTGACCTGTCATCTGGTATTTCAGGTAGCGGCTGACTACATACTTCTTTGCTCCAGCCTCTTCTATATCATACTTCTTATGCGGCGCTTCCCAGATTTCCCTGGCTGTCTTGTTCGAATTGTAGTAGTCGTAGAGGTCATCACTTAGGCCGTTGAGTATGAAGTTTCGGCACAGATAATCCTGCTTTATCCAGTTCTACAACTCCTTGGATTTTTCTATCCAGACTCACATCAGGTCTGCGTCTGCTTCATTTGGTTTATCTGGCAGTTGCGGCTTGTCGGTTGTCAGCACAGTCACCACCTTTCTCATGGTCAGGATGAATTCCATGTTTTGTTTCCAACGCTTGAAGTGGAGTCTCTCGAATCTGAAAGGCACAGTAGAGACCATTGGAACCTGGAAAAGCGAAGAGGGAGCAACGACAACTAAATCTGCAGTAGAAGTCATTGTCTTTGGCGACGTCTTTAAGTTGTTGGAAAACAATGCTTTCAGTTGAGTTGTGGACTACGCCACTCTCTTGAAGACGTTTCGGCGATCTGTTGTACAGTACAAAGCAGTTCGGATCAAGCACCGCCGCCCCTAGGATAAAACAGCCTCCCAGTTTTAGAAGTATCGGATCGCTTGCACGTACAAAACGATTCTGTTTGCACTCAAAAAATGTTGCTCGAATTTGTGGATTTTTAAAAATGAATTTGAACGAGATGTAGTTCTTTCTTTTTCGTCTCCTTATCAGTTAAGAAAACAGAATAGCAAAAGAACGTTGCTGGTTGTAGGAGACGTGGTCTGTAAAAATGGATCTGAAAAAATAACGGGTCAAAAAGAACGAATGTTACATAACATTCTCTAATACGGGTCGGGTCTGACCGTTCTAGCTCGGTCTAAAACAGTTAAGAAATTTTGTACCAAAAATATAAGTGATACACCACTACAAGCCCGAACCCGAACCCGACCCCGTCCCGCGTCGGGTCGAGTCGGTTGGTCGACGCGCGCGCGCGTGTGGTGGTCAAACATGGTCTCCCTCCTCACAACCGAGCATCATTGGGTGCCCAAAGATCCTAACTTAGCTTCTAAGAATCAAGTATAATATAATCCTACAATGTGGGACTATTCACATATAGGAGCCACTCATTCACACTTAGTCAATTTTTTTAATAATTCACTTATTATTTAAAACATTTTCCAACATTATGTGTTTACGTGATAAGATGGTCTGGAGTAGGTGATTGCTGTATACACATGGTTAGAATATGCACTCTCAACTGAACCGCGACGCCTTCTTTGGAGACTGGACTAAGAGAAGGATTCTTCTGTGTGACGCCCCACTCCAAGACCCACATTAGCAAAGAGTATTACTATGTAACACCGTCTGCTAATGCGGAGAATAGAGCTGGATATGAGCGACCATCTATAGCCTTGTCTTAATTATCTATTGAATACGCCGACAATTGCCATACATTTTTCTTTCTTTCTCAAGTGGATCGACATATCCAATAAATACTTAATACAAAACCATAGGTGGCTGAAGGATCTATCAGAACAGAATATAACAACTCAAATGTAATACACATCACAGAACAGGGGATCATCACATACATTTACACATATACAGATACATTACAGAGTATAAAAAATGATACATGTCAAGTGGTAAAGCAAACCACAATATACGGGCGAGTCAAAAGAATACATATCAGAGTTACAGCCAAAAAAGACTACACAAAAAGCTATAACAAAAATAAGCTAGCAGAATAGTCCATGCGGAAGCAAAATAGGCAAAGTTCAATGTACCTAACCTGAAACATCTCGGTCTGACCCGAGTATAAAATACATGGGTCAGTCTAGCTAAACAAATCAGTTAGATAAACTAAATGATAATGAACATACAAAGTCATAAAATACCACAAATATCTCCAAAGAGATAACCAAATCATTTAACAAAAGATGAATCATAACAAGCCTCATATCATCGGCAACTCAAATAAACCAAGGATATCATATCCCAAAACAAGCCAAAATGCAAATAACAAATACCAATAAAGGTAACACAAGTTTCCACAAGGTAATCGCTATATATCGTGTGGTTCAAAGAACCTACCCCGAAAGGCGATACACTAGGGAAATATAATTGTCAAAGAAACAAAAGATGCTCGAGCCCAGTACTGTATAACAAGGATCCACACGCCCGAAGGCAACAAACCCGAAGGTACAAGCCCGAAGGTACAAGCCCGAAGGCAACATACCCGAAGGCAACGCCCGAAGGCAACAAACCGTAGTGGCGAAGGTCCGGAGGCCCAGTACTGGACACCACTAACTGGAAGAATGTGTCGCAACTCTCAGAAAAGAACCCGGAAAATGTTAACGTGAGTCCCATACCCCACGTTCGCACTAAACGGTTTACTAACCGTTAGTCAATTTCACACTCAAAGCAGTACAAAGTTCACCTCATATCATCGGTAAACCAGACCCAAAGGTCAAAACGGTCAAACGAATAGATTAGGAATTAACTGGAAAGATAAACCCACGTGTTCATAGCACGCGTTTTATTTAATCATTTAATTCTCCTCCTACTTCGCTCGAAGTGCAAAATCGTGTGTGTTTTATATAGAAATTATAAATTGGAGAAACGAGCTTTTAATACAATTGAAAAAGATCATTTTATAAAAACCCGTGTATGAAATCAAAAAGGAATCATCAAAGTCAAGAATGCAAAAACAACTAATTGGATCAACCCGAATCGGTTCAAATTGGAAACCCAAGCAAAATAAACAAATTGGGCTGAGACAAGTAGGTCAGTCGACTGACTGCAAAGGCCAATCCACTGATCCAGAAACCTGAAAGTTTCGGTTCCTACAGTCAGTCGACTGACTACAGAGGCCAGTCGACTGACTAGCACTGGAACAGATTTTCCAGCCTATCAAATGAAGAGCAAACTCTGACAATTTGCAACCGGACGAGCAATGGGCGCTAGGGGTTTATGCCAATCGACAACCCAGCCCTATAAGCTCTTCAATACACCACCAAAAGCATGTTCATTCATCAAAGCTAGGATTTTAGAGTTTTTGACTTCAAAACACCAAAAATTGAAATGTTCACCAAATCAATTCAAATCAAAAGCAAATGAACATAAATAAGTGTTAGGAATTCATACCTAACATCAATGATATCTAGAGAAGTAGATGTGAGTTCAAAACTCACCTTTTAACTCAAAAACAAAGATGAGAAGCTCAAATGCAAAGAAAAGATCAACCACTCTTCACTTCTACTCTACAACCTCCAATCTAAGATCAAAACAATTATTTCCTAAATTAGGTTATAGGAAATTTCTGAAATTGGATAGAGATTGAGATGGAGAAGGTGAAAAGAAGGCTTACCTAAGCTTCTCCTTGATTTTGGAGCAAGAATTTGAGTTTGCAAGAGGAACTAGGGCTTAGAATTTCTATTTCCCATTCTCTTCCCCCATTTTCAGTTGAGCTTGAGTTTTTAGGAAATGAATTGAGTGAATGGAGAGGAGAGGGGGCTGAGTTAGGGTATAGGATGAGTTGGGTGAAACCCAAACCCAAAAGCCCACTTAGAAAATAGCAAAATTCAACTTACTCCAAACATATCGATGCTTATACTCAAAAAAGTCGCAAATGCCATTTTGGACTCAATGGAAGTGGTCTAGAGTCCCAATTCGACTGTTTGCAAAAAGTGACATTTCGGACTTTAATCCGACTAACGACGCTATATTTAAATAAAATATTTAAATATACAATCGTAAAATATGCGGGTTGTTACAGACTCCCCTCCTTAAAGAAATTGCGTCCTCGCAATACTTAAGAGGAAAATAAAGAGTAACAACCATAAAAGCATATCAACACAAAATAAAATTTGAAATAAGAAGTTCACCATAAAGAGCACGAAAGAGCAAGTCTGGATGTGTTTGCTCAATGGATTCTCTGGATTCTCAAGAGCAATTCTTAGGATTTGAGGACCATTGAACTTCCACAAGAAGAACATCTTTATTTCGAAGGGGTTTAACCTCCGAAGTAATGATACAATAGAATGTTGCTCATAAGTTAAATTTTGTGAAACTTCAATTTCTTCAATAACATCGGGCTCAAGAATAAAATCGGAATCCCTAAGGCATTTCCGTAGTTGAGAGACGTGGAAAACGTCATGAATAGCAAAAATTGCACCGGTAATAAAAGAGGTGATAAGCCACAGAAACAATGCGTTCGGTGATGTGAAATGGACCAACATATCGAGTTGCTAACTTTCCCGATCGACTAAGACGCACAACAACCATTAAACGTGAAACACGAATGAACACCAATAAAACCTGGACCTAAAACCAGCTTCTCACCGGCTTCAAGCCAACACAAAGAAAATCGGCATGGCCTTCTGTTGGAGTACCTCGAAAAGTGTCATACCAATACAAGATTGGAAGCTTACTATAGGAGAAAACTCAACAAGAGACATATGATCTTCCCACTTCCACCAAAATCAAGAACACATGCACGAAAGAGATCTACAAGAGTTTGATTCACACGCTCGGTTTGTCCATCGGATTGAGGACGATAAGCGGTGCTAAAATTAAGCTTTGTTCCCAAAGCTTTTGAAGACCTTACAAAAATCCACTAGAAAAATAATGGATCACGATTGCTAACAATAGAAGTAGGAATTCCATGCAATATAACAGGACATAGAGTTCAGCCAAAAGAGGTATAGTCAAAAAGAGAAGGACGAGCCTCAAGGCTACACAAAACAAGATATGAACATGAATTGGATTCACGATCTCGAATCTCACAAGTGGATAAAGTCTCGAGATCACTCCATTCGGATATCATCATGGAAACAACCGCTTGCTGCTCTCGGCTTAAGGGCATCGACAACATGATTGCCCTTTCCGGAAGTATAAAAATATCAAGATCATAAGATGAAAGGAACTCGAGCCAACGTTGTTGACGCAAATTGAGTTCCTTTTGAGAAAACAAATACTTCGAAGATTTAAGATCGGTGTAGAGAACAAATTTCTCTCCCAAAAGATAATGACGCCAAAATCTAAGAGCGAAAACAATAGCCGTAAGCACCAGATCATGAATGGCATATCTAGTCTCGACAGGCTTTAATTGTATAGAAGCATAAGTGATAGAACGTTTCCTTTTGCAAGAGAACGACACCCAAACCAATACGACTAGTATCAGTATAAACAGTGAAGTCTTGGTTCCCTTCGGGAACCGCAAGAATAAAAGCATTGGAAAAGAGTTCCTTTAATCGATTCTCTTTCCCGAAAAGCTAAGACTTTCAAAATTATAATTAACTTTATATATTCATCTTTTTAGAAAAATTAACTTTTTACAAGAATTTACTGTGTTTGACTGTCTCATCATAGCATTTAGGAGATTCCTATCGATAACGTTGATCAAGCGCATCGACCAGAATTCTTAAAGCACTCAATGGGAATAACAACACAAAATCATTTTCCATATGATAACCATGACTCTTATAAAATTTACAAATATTCTTTGCTCGTTTTGAGAACAAAACCCAATCATGCTTATAAATATCTTATTAAAAAGATTTTCAATTTTTTTTAAAATTTGTTATTTTCATCCATAATCAATAAATATAAGGATAAACTAATCGAGATATTCGTAGAATACTCGATTCACAAAATGGATGAAATAAGGTAGAAGGTTCATCAAATCGAATGACATAATGAACCGCTCACAAGAATTATAACGAGTGCGGAATGCGGTAAGAGGATGTTACCTTCTGTAACTCGTAGCTGATGAAAACCGGTGGCAAGGTCGAACTGAAAAGACCTTAGCACCATTCAATAGATTGCTTAGGTGATAATCCTAAGACAAGCTCAAATATACCAGAAAATTCACAAACTACTTGAATGAGAGAAATAACACTTTCCTCATCAAGTGAGTTTAAAGAATTAAAATGATATCATCGAATTTGGAAATCAAAATCATTAAGAACAAAAGAAATCTACTTAACAGATTGAAGATGTCGAAGATGAATAGTCCACATTGGTCATAGGATATGGGCTTCATAATAATTAAGCCAATCCTTTCCCAAAAATCAGTTTCGAAGCCTAAATAACGCATAACATGCAAATCGGCTCGAAAAGAATAATCACAAAAGTAATCTCGACATTTTTACAAAGCAAACTGAGTGTTGCGGATCCACCAACCGGATTCGCAATTCTCAGTGAAGTCATCAAACCCATAATATTTAAAGAAAAAGAATCAACAAGTTCTTTTGATATAAAAGAGTGGGACGCACCCGTATCAAAAGAAACCAAATAGGAAGATCACGAAATAAAATAATGCCATCAAGGATAGGAGGAGAATTACCTCTGGACTGAGAGGAACCTCCAGAAGCCTTAGCAACATAAAGCTTGCCAGACTTGGCACTAGCAGGAGCAGTAGGGCAGGTAGAAATACGATGACCTTCCCTCTTGCAATAACGGCAGAAGAGAGGCTTAGGACAAGCTTGAATCATATGATCATGAGAACCACAATTGAAACACTTCCGAATGGAAGGTTGTGACGCCCCACCTCTATACCCACGCTAACCAAGAACACTACGATGTAGTGCTGTCAATTAGCACGGAGGATAAGGCTGTGGAGGAGCGACCATCCATGTAACTTCTTTGTGCGAGCACCGATACGTCAGATAGAATAGAATGCATATCTTTTAAGGAGGAAATCCGACATACCGATACAAACACAAAGCTATCACACGGTGGCTATATATAATCTTCGGAAACAATCATAGAAATAATCATAACATAAATCAGTCACAGACATCCATATCACAAAGGCGGAAGAAGATATGAATAAATATATATAACACATGAAAGTGTACATCAGAGTAGTGGTCAGAAAGATCCACGATAATACAAAAGAATAGCATCACGTGCTATACAAAAGAATAAGTACACAACATAGAGTCTATATCTCAAAGGTGTACATCCAAAAACTACTAATCTAAGTAGTTAGCCAAAAGTCAGAGTAATCCAGAAGAGAAGTCAAGCAGAAGCACCTGTAACATCTCGGTCTGACCCGAGTATTATTTATAAGAAAATAATAAACGGATCAGTCTAACTATAAATATCAGATGACATGATATAGGATAAGGGGTATGGCATAAACATATAATAACCATGATGGCATACTACTATAAGTATGTAAATGATAATCAACAAGGGATTAATCAATGTCACAAGAATCTTCTCAAAGATTCAAACACATAAAAAGGGTAATGACACACAAATTCACCAATACACAAAAACTGATATCATATCAGTGAAAACCACAGAAGTTGGTGAAGCACTAAATCCAGAAATCAACACACGAAATCCAGAACAAATCCCAGAAATCAACACACGAAATCCAGAAATCACTAAAAGGGGGAAGTCCGAACACACGGGCGAGAAGCTATCTCATGGAAGCTATCCATTTGAATTTTCCGAACACACGGATGGCCCGAAGGCAAGTCCGACACACGGACGAAGAGACATCGCACAATCGCTAGTCTAAATCACAAAAATGATCGTCATGATCATAAGGAAGTGTCAATCACACCAAGCTAGTAAATATATGAGTTTAGCTTCATGTCCCATAACCACTTGCTTAACTTAAATATTTACGAACAAGCTGTAAATCTTCACTAGGAAATTGTCACAAAAAGGGTTCAATCGAACAAGTCCAAGAGCTAACCGACGAAGTGAACGCAAGCGTTTCATACCACCCGTTTTACTAAGTCGTTTAAGTCGATTTCTCGTTCGAGTGAAGTAAAGGCTTGTATATACTAGTAGATTGAAAATCGGTTTGAGAAAACGAACTTTTGATATTTAAAATAGTGTTGAAATCGCTTTGATGAAAGAGTTTTGATATTTACTATTAGTATTGAAACCTTCATATATCTTTAAAGTGACAAGTCATAAAACGATTGTAGAAACAAATCAATTCACGTTCGAAGACGTGAGTAAAGTCCAAAGAAGTCAATCCCAAAACCACCAAAGTAGAAATTCTGATAAATGTTTTTCAGAAGAGATTGCCTATGCAGAGTAATACGGGGTTCGACCTGACCTAGTGAAGGCAAGCGGTCCGGCGACCTAAGGAAAAATAGATCATACGACCTAAGGAAATCGCGAACTAAAAAGACCAAGTGTAAGGTCGGCGACGACCTACGACTTACAGAGTCCTGCGACCTACGACTTACAGTGTCCTGCGACCTAAGTGGGATGCGACTTAGTGGGGCATAGGTCGGAGTCGACCTACGACTTAAGGTCAAGCGACCTAAGGTAAATGGTCCAACGACCTAACTCGAACGACCTACGAGATATACTGGCCGACCTAACTCGAACGACTTAAAGACTTAGCATGGGTCGAGCGACTTACGAGCTACGACCTAAGGTGACGAGGGCGTTAGGTCGGAGACGACCTAACACTTGACTCGCGAACGACTTATGGAAAAGAAGCTTAGGTCGGAGACGACCTACGAGATAAGCCAGTGCGAGCGACCTAAAGTTTGCCTGGGGATTTTAGGTCGGCAACGACCTAAGACTTAACAAAATTCGAGCGACTTAGTGGTTTGCCTTGGAATTTTAGGTCGGCAACGACCTAAGACTTAAAGCTGTTTCGACCTACGACTTATTTCCCTGCGACCTAAGCCAGAACGACCTAAGCACGCAAGCGACCTAAGTCCTAACTCGGGGACGACCTAAGATGTTAACTCGTGGACGACTTATCATTTTGCCTGGAGATTATAGGTCGGCAACGACCTACGACTTAAGGGCCAGAACGACCTAACTCCGAACGAGCTAAAAATGGCCAGAACGACCTAGTAGCAGTTTTTCACCAAAATCACTAAATTTTGGAGTTTTTCGCCAATCCAATCCAAACCAAATGCAAATGTTGATGCTAGAGTGATAGGGAATCATTCCCAACAGTCCAATGACAATCATAGGCAAGATGTGAGATCAAAAATCTCACCTTTTCCACGAAATTGATGAAGATGAAGATTGAAAGCAAGGAGAAGCAATCCAAAGCTTGAATCCACAATCTTCTACTTGAATTTGATGTTGAATCTCGGATTTGCAATAGAATTTGAGTTGGGAGTTTTAATTTCTCTTTCCCACCACCATTTTTGACAAAGCTTGAAGTGTTTGAACAAATGAGAAAGAGGGTTGGGCTGAACTAAAGGGGTGCAGTCCAAACCAAAGTCAAAGGCGGGAAAAAGTGTCGAAAATTTCACTATCTCCAAACATATCGAAGTTTACACTCAAAAAGATCGCAAACGTCATTTTGAACTCAATGGGAGTGGTCTCGAGTCCTAATTTGACCGTATGCAAAAAGTAGCTTTTCGGACTAACATCCGACTAACGATAAAATATTTAAATATAAAATCGATAGATATGCGGGTTGTTACAAAGGTGTTCCAGCAGATTGAGAATTAGAACCAGATTCAACAGGCCTTTTCTTCTTGGAAGGGAAAAATTCCTATTTATGAAATGGAAACTTCTTCTTATTGGGATTCTCGCGAACCTCAATATCATCACCATTAACACACTCCTTCTCGATGGCTTCGAGATGAAGTGCCGAGTCAACCAACTCCTCAAAAGAAAGCTTAAGCTGAAGCATTAAAGACTTCTTAAGATATTTCTTAAGACCAGAGACAAACTTCAGATTCTTCTTATAAGAGGTGCTAATGAATTCAAGACCGTACTTAGATAAGGCCTCGAATGATGCAACATATTCAGAGATGGAGGACTTCCCTTGCTTCAACTCAAGGAAGCGACAGGCTAATAAAACTTTCTCAGATTCAGGAACGAATTTGAGTTCGAATCGTTCATGAAACTGAGTCCAAGAAAGAACAGACTCATCAAGTTCGGCTACAAGAAGCTCGTACCAATCAATGGCACGCTCTTGCAATAAGCTAGAAGTTACAAGAACTCGATCGTGGTCAGAAAGATCCATACGAGAGAAGATACGCTCACATGTGCGAATCCAAGCTTGGACCTCAAGAACAGACTAAGAGCCTGTGAATGGTTTTCCCCCAAGATGAGAAAAATCACTACACAGGCATGCAAAGGCAGACTTGCGTGGAGGATATGCACAAATAGGAGCTGGAGGCCGAGTGCTCCTAAATAACTCCAAAAACTGATCGACAGACATATAAATGCCATCCGGATGCGAGCCACTGGATTGCCCAGCATCCGTGCGTCGTCCTCGGCCTCTACCGGCCATTAGCAGAAAGTTAAGATAAGAAAAAGATTACTCACAAGGTAGATATCATTAATTCAAATATGGAATACTACGGAATAAAATACATTCCTAGACGTATCCCCAAAAATTCTATCTACCCCAAAGGCACGGAAAGAATAAAGGCACGATGATTCAAAGATTTGTAACATTCGTACTACCCTTTGATGTACCGTAATATGTGTCTCTGTTCTATGTTTATCATATTTTGTTCTGACCCTGGCTTTGATACCAAGCTGTGACGCCCCACTCCGAGACCCACATTAGCAAAGAGTATTACTAGGTAACACCGTCTGCTAATGCGGAGAATAGAGCTGGATAGGAGCGACCATCTATAGCCTTGTCTTAATTATCTATTGAATACGCCGACAATTGCCATACATTTTTCCTTCTTTCTCAAGTGGATCGACATATCCAATAAATACTTAATACAAAACCATAGGTGGCTGAAGGATCTATCAGAACAGAATTTAACAACTCAAATGTAATACACATCACAGAACAGGGGATCATCATATACATTTACACAAATACAGATACATTACAGAGTACACAAAATGATACATGTCAAGTGGTAAAACAAACCACAATATACAGGCGAGTCAAAAGAATACATATCAGCGTTACAGCCAAAAAGGACTACACAAAAAGCTATAACAAAAAGGAGCTAGCAGAATAGTCCATGCGGAAGCAAAATAGGCTAAGTCCAATGTACCTAACCCGAAACATCTCGGTCTGACCCGAGTATAAAATACACGGGTCAATCTAGCTAAACAAATCAGTTAGATAAACTAAATGATAATGAACATACAAAGTCATAAAATACCACAAATATCTCGAAAGAGATAACCAAATCATCTAACAAAAGATGAATCATAACAAGCCTCATATCATCGGCAACTCAAATAAACCAAGGATAGCATATCCCAAAACAAGCCAAAAGGCAAATAACAAATACCAATAAAGGTAACATAAGTTTCCACAAGGTAATCGCTATATATCGTGTGGTTCAAAGAACCTACCTCGAAAGGCGATACACTAGGGAAATATAATTGTCAAAGAAACAAAAGATGCTCGAGCCCAGTACTGTATAACAAGGATCCACACGCCCGAAGGCAACAAACCCGAAGGTACAAGCCCGAAGGCAACATACCCGAAGGAAACGCCCGAAGGCAATGCCCGAAGGCAACAAACCCGAAGGTACAAGCCCGAAGGCAATATATCCGAAGGCAATGCCCGAAGGCAACAAACCGTAGTGGCGAAGGTCCGGAGGCCCAGTACTGGACACACTAACTGGAAGAATGTGTCGCAACTCTCAGAAAGGAACCCGAAAAATGTTAACGTGAGGCCCATACCCCACGTTTGCACTAAACGGTTTACTAACCGTTAGTCAATTTCACACTCAAAGCAGTACAAAGTTCACCTCATATCATCGGTAAACCAGACCCAAAGGTCAAAACGGTCAAACGAATAGATTAGGAATTAACTAAAAAGATAAACCCACATGTTCATAGCACGCGTTTTATTTAATCATTTAATTCTCCTCCCTCTTCGCTCGAAGTGCAAAATCGTGTGTGTTTTATATAGAAATTATAAATTAGAGAAACGAGCTTTTAATACAATTGAAAAAAATCATTTTATAAAAACCCGTGTATGAAATAAAAAAGGAATCATCAAAGTCAAGAATGCAATAACAACTAATTGGATCAACCCGAATCGGTTAAAATTGGAAACCCAAGCAAATTAAACAAATTGGGCTGAGACAAGCAGGTCAGTCGACTGACTGCAGAGGCCAGTCGACTGATCCAGAAACCTAAAAGTTTCAGTTCCTGTAGTCAGTCGACTGACTAGCACTAGAACAGATTTTCCAGCCTATCAAATGAAGAGCAAACTCTCACAATTTGCAACCGGACGAGCAATGGGCGCTAGGGGTTTATGCCAATCGACAATCCAGCCCTATAAGCTCTTCAATACACCACCAAAAGCATGTTCATACATCAAAGCTAGGATTTTAGAGTTTTTGACTTCAAAACACCAAAAAATGAAATGTTCAATAAATCAATTCAAATCAAAAGCAAATGAACATAAATAAGTGTTAGAAATTCATACCTAACATCAATGATATCTAGAGAAGTAGATGTGAGTTCAAAACTCGCCTTTTAACTCAAAAACAAAGATGAGAAGCTCAAATGCAAAGAAAAGATCAACCACTCTTCACTTCTACTCTACAAGCTAGTGTCTAAGATCAAAACAAGTAAATCCTAAATTAGGTTATAGGAAATTTCTGAAATTTGATAGAGATTGAGATGGAGAAGGTGAAAAGAAGGCTTACCTAAGCTTCTCCTTGATTTTGGAGCAAGAATTTGAGTTTGCAAGAGGAACTAGGGCTTGGAATTTCTATTTCTCATTCTCTTCCCCCATTTTCAGTTGAGCTTGAGTTTTTAGGAAATGAATTGAGTGAATGGAGAGGAGAGGGGGCTGAGTTAGGGTATAGGATGAGTTGGGTGAAACCCAAACCCAAAAGCCCACTTAGAAAATAGCAAAATTCAACTTACTCCAAACATATCGATGCTTATACTCAAAAAAGTCGCAAATGCCATTTTGGACTCAATGGAAGTGGTCTAGAGTCCCAATTCGACTATTTGCAAAAAGTGACATTTTGGACTTTAATCCGACTAACGACGCTATATTTAAATAAAATATTTAAATATACAATCGTAAAATATGCGGGTTGTTACATTCTGAGTCGGAGATACAACAACAGTATACGCACTTTGCTCCTTTACACAGTGGTGACTTGTTGGATCTTTAGGTACTGTAGTTTTTTATGCTTTCAAGTTTTATGTGTTATGTTTTGTGAGGACTTGAGATACTGTGCGTGAGAGGTAAATATATTTATGTTTATGTGCTCTAATATGTGTGTATCTTGGATATTTACATGTTTAATAAACAAACACATTTTCAAGTGGTAAATAATGTATTAATAACTTAATTATGTACTGAACTTCTCTTTTGTTAATTGATACTTTGTTTTATTACTGATTATGAATATTGTTTATTGATATTGATTGGGTTATAATTTTCTAAATTAAGATAATATTTCATACTAAATATAGTCTACATTATATCTTTTAACATTCAAACCATTATATCTTTCAACATTCACATTGCTGATAAGTGTTTATTTGTTTGTATTTATTTGTAACGCTTATAAGCGTTGAAAGATATTTTTCGCCAAGGCCTATAAGCGTTGGAAGATATTTTCCCCCAACGCTTATAAGCGTTGGAAGATCCTTTTTCCCAACGCTTATAAACGTTGGCAAAAAAATCTTCCAATGCTTATAAGCGTTGCAAATAAATGTCCATGCCCCTATAACGACTAATATAAGTGTTACTGAAATTCTTGGCAATGCTTATACTCGTTGGAAATCCACTGTTTTGGTGTGGTGTAACCCATGGCCGCCGTTCCATTTTGATTTTCCGCACCCACATCAGCTCACCAGAGCTCGATCAAACACCCCCACTTCGAAGTCCTCCCTTCGCCGCTCCTCCAGCTCGAACCACGTCCACTCCAATCGCTGCAATAGCCCCTCACGACGAGCCCTGACTCGAACGAACGCAGCCAGTTTTCTTGCGATCCACCACGCAAAACTCCATCACAGTCATTGGATTTGTAGTACTCGACGAGCTCTCACTACAACAAAAATACCCTATTACAACGCCCTTTTTACAACGGGCATTGGTTGCCCGTTGTAATAGACGGCTATTACAACGGTCCATTCAGGCCCGTTGTAAAAGATGCCACATACAACGTCCTTTTTACAACGGGCATCGGTTGCCCGTTGTAATAGAAGGCTATTACTACGGTCCATTCAGGCCCGTTGTAATAGGTGTCAATTTTACAATGGGCTAAAAACGTCTGTTGTAATAGGTGCCAATCAAAACCCTAATTTTCAATTAAAAAAACAAGGCTAACCTTTTTATTTCATTCCTCTACTTTGCTCTGTAAAAATGTTGGCCGCTCGTTCCTTTTTGCTCGAAATTAGGGCTTTGGTAAAAATTGAAGCTGCCATCTTCAATTGCTCGATCGAATGATGATTTAGTGCTTCCTTTGTTGGTTCGAACCCTTATATTTTCACCAGAATCAACAAATCAAAGCAAAAATCGATGCTAAGTCTGTTCACCAGCGTCCGATGGAGCAGCTCATCCGAAAAGCTCGACAGCGCCGGAGATATAAAGGACGTTCTGATCACCAGCGGTGGGGACGATTTTGCAGATCCAAGCTCAGCTCTATTACAACGGTTCTAGCCCGTTGTAATATTGATCCATTACAACAGTTTTCAACCCGTTGTAATATAAATCTACTAGAGTTCCTATTACAACAGTTTTCAGCCCATTGTACTAGATATCAGTTTTCAGCTCCGTCTGCCCGTTGTAATAGATGCCTATTACAACTATTTTCTTCTGCACATTGTAGTAGATGCCAATTTCAACAACTCTTATTGGCTAATCGTCGTTGCCTTCGATTATTTTAGATGTCGTAGTAGGATTTTATCAGTATTCCAATAGACTTAATTTTACTTTCCAGTTATGAGTATTTAATATTAAATAATTCTATTTAATATTTAATGTTTCAAAAAAAGTAAATATTTTTAATTTTTGTAACATAAATTTATAAATATTCATAAAGTTAATTTTTTTTAGATTTTCCTAAAATTCAAAAATAAAAGTTTATGGTAATATTTGTTACTGCTCTAATTTTGGTTAGCGTGCTACTGTCGCTCCATTGCCTCCAAAATTTTGACTTCCTGCTTTTCCCTTTTTCTTAACCCTAAATTTCAATTTCCTCTACAATTTCCTCTACACGGCTGCACCGCCTCCTTCATCGAGTTCATCCTCTCTTCCTCCTCGTAAATCTCCTCTTTCTTCTTTTATTAAAATATTCACTACTCCACTTAAATGAACTGGTGTTCTCCTCCAAAAAAATATATCATCTCCTTAATAAATTGCACCGCCTAAATCAACACTACCGTAGCCCGGACAACACTGTTGCCATCGTCTTATAAAGAGCTCAGATCTTAGAGATGCTGCCATCGAGATCTGGATCTGGAGCCTAAGTCTTTGTTTCTAGTCCATCCAATCTCGATCTCGCATACTCCACTTAATGGCAGAAGAAGAACCACAAAACAGAGCTGCCGTGGTCGATGTATCGGAAGTCACAGTTGACGATGAGCTAGTTACCAGCCCCAGTCCCCCTGTTCGTTGTTAGAAACGGCCTCTCAGGTATGAACATGCTTTTCTCCATTCTCTTCCCTTTGCTCATATGTGAGTTGCTGATTTTAGTATTTAGTATAATATATTTCAATTTCTAAGTTGTGTTTTATTGGATTTCCCATTAGAAGGTAACTGGGCAGACTATAGGTGAATCTAGATTCCATTTCTTTATTCCCATTTGATGAATAAGGAGAGAACGAATTCTATCTTTCTCTTTATTTTTAGTAATTGCTTCTAGCAGTTGATTTATGAATTCATTGCAGGTATGAGAAGAGTTATATGCATAGAGATATGGTTACTCATGTTGTTATATCAGCTGCTATGTTTTTCATAACTGGAACTGCAGATGGTATGTTTTTATGTATCAAGTTCACTTATTTTTGGCCATGAAGAACTGATGGATAGTTAAGTGTTAGGTTCTAACATATAAGTAAAAAAAATACCGTTTGAACATGTACAAATAAATATACAGAGCTTGAAGAACTGAAATTTCTTATCAGAGATGATGTCTTAGGTTCAACATATACTTTAATACAAAACATCGGTTCTTTTCAAATAGTCAAGAAAGAATTACTAAAATAATTCAAATATTAATATTAACAAAAAAGTGCACATCACCTTCTCTGAATTTGTTAGCCTTAACTTAATCCAAGTGAATAGATTTATAGATTAGGTGGCACTAGCCTTTGATTAAACTGTATGACTTTAATAAAATAATATGTATGACTTTAGTGCTGACACTAGCCTTTTGATTAGACTATAATAGCTTCTGATTTCTAACAAATTAATATAGTTATACCATAAAATTTAGATTGTATTTGACATATTATTTGTTTTTTCCACTTTAACTACACAACGGTAGATTGTGCTAAGCTCTTTCTTTGTATTTCATGGTACATAAATCGTAAGACTTCCAAACAGATCTTCTAGGATGCTTTTGTTAGCTTCTCTTATGATCTGCAGCATGTACATATCTTTCCTTTGTTTAAAGCAAACATCAACCTATACCAAACCTGCAACAGTAACACAACATATACAAACATCTTCTTATAATCTTGAATCTACTGATACAACGATTGACAATGGAAAGTTGGCTTAAGTTTTTTTGTTCTAGATAATGGAAAGTGGAAGAGGCAGCAATGGAAAGTAGAAAAGAAGTGGGAATAGCTTGGAAACAGGATTAAGAAAGAAGTCTAAGATTGGTAACTCAAGCACTTCCTCCATCAAGGTATTAAAAGAAAACTTACATGTGGTACCAAAGATAAAATATTTCTAAAAAAAGCATAGAAAATAATGTATATTTAGCAGTAATGGCATTATTAGTTACTATAGAAATTCTTCTTATTAATTAGGTTTACTTCTATAAATACAAGCTCTCAAAAAATTGATTTCCCAAAAATTGAATTTCATCCCAGAAGAATGCACTACTCGATTTCATATAAATAAATTTTATATAATTGGAATAGTTAAGTTTAAAAAGTTCCGATTGGTTGCCAGTCTAAGTCTCTTACCATCTATTTCATTCTCATTGGTAATTTTCATTAATGATAACTAGTTTGCTGCACACGATAATATTGTCAAGAACATAATATCAATACTTTAAATATTATTTAAAATATAGTTTTGTTAAGCCATGTATTAAATAAGATAGATGCTTTATAAATTTAAACTGTTGAAAAAAAAGATTATACTTTTGTTTGCTTCATGGAAACTGTAGCCTGCAGGTCCATAAAGCTCTAGGTTATTTGCAATTGAGCCTTTTGTGTTTTGTTAAGATTTCTAACTAAACATCATACATAAGTTTTAGCTGTTCATGACAAATTGGAGGCATCATTACACTATGTGTATTTGTTTACTATTTTCTCATAAATAATAAAAGTACAAGGATAATGGTAAAGTAAAAAAGAGAAATGATGACCAACAGAGCGCGTAAGCTCTTTATGGTTGGTGTTTTTATTATGATAAAAATACTTTGTTAAATGAGTTGCCTTTTGTTATTTTTATTAGCTAACAGACATATTGTGTTATTGAGTTAGACATAAGCAGCAAGCTAAACATTAGTCAACGAGGCTGTAATGTGTGACATTCATGTAATTAGTTTTAGCATTATAATTTTCTTTACTATGCCTAGAAGTTGTAACATATACTACTACATACTTTTCAATAACAGTAGAAACATTGCAGCTTTTCTAGACTACTGAGTAAGCATAAAGGGAAGAGCGAGCAATCACAGGTTCATTTATTCAGCTGTAAAACTGTAAGTCTACTATTCGCCCATAATTTTATAATTGTTTCAATATTTTCTCCTTTTTTGCTTGAGATCTAAGCATCGCCATTATTGGTTCTACGCATGGATCCAAAAAATTTCATGCTTATATGTGGTCAAATTTCTCAGCCTGTAATGACTATACATTGCATTGAAGTGGTACATACAGCGTACAAAATCTGCACATAATGTCATGCCTGTGTGAGTGTCAATTCAAATTGCCCATACTGACCAATAAAGTACCTTATAGTATGTATGATTAATGTTTAGACTTATGGTTAGTGCTATTTACTTTTGGAAGAAGGGGTAATAAGTAGAACTAGTTCTGTTTTAGATTTTTTTAGCAGTTCCATAGGATTTAGATAGAGTGTTTTTTTCCTCACTTCTAAAGCCTTAAATCCTGCAACTAATTTGATAATGATGACACAAGTATGCCTATATATCCACTTGTGCCTCTCCAAGTACATAGCTAAGCACTGCAAATGTTTTCAAACATTTGAGGAGACACAGATTTAATAGGAGACCAAACATTGGACTATTCATGATTTCCTACATCTAGATTGACCTAAGTGCACCGAATACTTCATTCTAGCATGTGTATATTATAAATACTAGTATAACCGCACAACGGTGGGGAAACCGACCGTTGTGTTATTTGATATCAAAGAAAAATAAATTGGTATATTTGTATTATACCAATTTTTTCAAAATACATTTAAAATATGTTACGTGACTGCTGCTTTACTATGACTACGATAGCTATATTATGTAGTTGTACCATTTTGTTATTTATGTCATCCATTTTATCGAGTGGGTGTATGATTTCCAGTTAACACTTACTTTTGGATAACGGCAGCTTATTAGCTATGGATAAATGGTTATTATCTTTCCAGTAGCATACATTACTTAGTTATTATGATTCAAGGACATATAGATGAATCACTGCTACGACTACTCTATTATATAATTGGTATATGTGTCCCTTTTCTATCACTTAAACCTGCTTACATATGCAATTGCTACTGGTGTTTTTCACCTATTCATATAGACGAAAGAAGAAAGAGAGGAAGATTATATGGATAAAAGCAAGAAGAAAAACAAAAGGAAAAGAGAAAGAGAGCGTGAAAAGAGAAAGCGACAATCAAAGAAAGACGAGTTCGTTGACAAAAGCTTTATGCTTATGTGTTAATGCTTTATGTATTTGGTTGTTATGAAACTAGTTGTCATGTGTATATTAGAACTATGTCGATGTAAACTTATCTAACTTTTTGGAATGTGTTGGAATTTTATGACTCTAGCTTTTACTCTTTTCTTATGTGATTTTGGTTGTTTTATGATAATATTTATTACTCGTTAAATTATTCATTATTGGTATGGATGTACTGCATGGATGCTACTGTATTTTTTTTAAAATTTGCATTTATTTTGCAACGGCCAGAAACCATTGCAATATCATGTATTACAACGGGCTATGCCAGTTGTATTATAGTCTATTACAACGGGCTTTAATTGTTGTCATAGAGCCTATTGCAAGGGTCGATGACCGTTGTAAAAAGGTATATTACAACGTTCATTGCCCGTTGTAAAATATGGTCGACCTATTACAACGAGGCCTAATACAACAGGCGCATGCCCGTTGCGAAATCCATATTACAACGGGCATTGCCCATTGTAAAATGGCTGTTTTGTTGTAGTGTCTACGATATTGTAGTTGAGGGTTTTCGATAAAAGTGGATGGATTGTGAGAAAATTGAGGAGGAACGATGGTGGTTTTCGACCATTAATATTATAAACGACGGCTGCTCCAATTAGGGTTAGGGTTTCTCTAGAAATGAAGGCTAAGGTCTTCTATTTATATGAAACTATAAATTACCATTCACGCGTAATTATCCGAACTCCAAATGAAGCGTGCCGCCTGGCATTTATAATGTTTTACCCCTATCCCGAACACAATGGAATATGTACTAGGAGCCAATTCTATCGTATTTGGAAGATAGGTTTCCAAATCGAATTATTTTAATTAAATTTTCTTTAATTAATTTCTGTGCATTTTAATTTCGCACGACCAAACCGTAAGTCCGATCGACACGAAATTTGAAATCTGGTAATAATACACTATTATGGATCCAATGGAACTGGTTTCGTCGAATTCAGAGACTGTGCCTCGGAAGGCTATTTTAACGCGTCGATTTAAAAAATTGGCGAAATTACTTGAAATTCCAGTTTTAAAAACTTTACTAACTCAATTCAAATTCAAATAGGATTTATATCAGCATTAGAAATTGTTTCGATTCATATTCAACTCAAATTCAATTATTTGCTGTAACGCCCCACCCCGAGATCCAAACTAACAAAGGGTATTACAGAGTAATACTGTCTGCTAGTGCAGAGAATATGGCTGGTTAGGAGTGACCGTCCATAAGCTTTGTCTTGAACAAGTATTGAATACATTGATTGAGTGCACTAATTTTCTCTCTCTTTACCTTTCTCTTGTGGATCGACTTACTCAATAAATGTTTAACACAAAACTATGGTCGATAATGGATCTATTCAGAACAAAATACAATAACAATAAATATACAACATGTCACAGAACAACAGACGCACATATATATATACACACACAGACACACATATACATCGTCAATACACTACATAGTGATACATAAGTGAGTGGTAACAAGGACCACATATATATACATCATGTCCCAAAATAATATACATAGATCAGAGTACAGAAAAGGACAACTAAATAACAACACAAAAAGTGGACTAGCATCCGAAGGATAGCAAAGTGAACCATATCGGAAGCAGCTAAATGGGAATCTACATCATGTGGCTAACCTGAAACAACTCGGTCTGACCCGAGTATATAAAATAGACGGGTCAGTTTAGCTTAAATAACCGATTAGAGCATGATAGGTGAAGTATAAGGATAATAGATAATAATTCTTCTTAATAGAGAAGAAGCAACAACATATGTCATCTCATAATTCATGAGATGATAACGACTAAAATACCATATGAAAGTCTCATGAAAAGGGCAACATCAACAACATCGATTAAATCACATATAAATGCCTCATATCATCAGCATCAACACAACATAATAAAAGGCTTATATCAACAACTGGGAGCTAGGCTCCATGGCTAAGCCATATATAAAATCTTAATCAACTACAAAACAACAAGATGGAAACCGTATCATAACACCAAATAGGACTCGAAAGGTCCAAACAACCACATAATGTATTCACCATATGAAAATCTACGAATAACACATATGCTATATATATATATATATATCCAACAACAACAATATGGTGAACATATGGAAAACAACAAAATCTAGAAATCAATAAGAATGAAATCTAGAAATAGCAACAACAACGGTATGGATCCATAACAACAACAATTGCACGTGCATATAATAAGTGTCCCCCCGGCCTTGCCAAGTACTATAATAGTGCGTAGAAATAATATTAACATATTCAAACATAACTTTAATAATTTTGACACTAATAATATTGATATTAATTCCTTTTCTAATTTAAATAATGTTCACATGATGCATTATAATTTTCTTCCTATTATAGGTCCTTAAAGTTGTTTCTAGTAATGTTTTTATTTTTGTATTTATTTCTTATTTTTTAGTCCTAGTTTTCTTATTTGTTTACCTTTTCAGTTTGATTCATATTTCCTTTATTTTTTAGAATAGTTAGTTATTGGTTCTAGCTTATCCTTTGCTTTATTTTTCACTTTTGTTTTTATTCTCACATATATGTATATAAATTCTATTTATATACATATATGTGATTCATACTAACAAGATTTCCTAGTTTTGTTACAGGTTGGGTTTAGATAGTTTGCTAGTTGCTCTTGTCAGGTTTGCAGGATAGCTACCTTCTTTGTACAGGTTTGTAGGATAGTCATTCCCAGGGGTTCTGATTGCGTCTGGCATTTCTTTTTGGATTCATCGTGTCTTCAGAGTGGAGCTCTTCATTTTGGTTCATCTCTTGGAGTTCTTGTTTATGGATCATCTCTTATTTGTGATTAGCTCTTCTCTTCTGAGGCAGTCTCATAGAGTCTCTTTTGGATGGTGTGGTATTTTAGTATCTCTGGTTTTTTATTCTTATTCAGTTTCTTTAGATACCTCTAACACCCTATTATTGGGCGGTGGCCTTGCCGGAGCTCGGTATTAGGGTGTAATGGGCGGTGGCCTTGCCGGAGCTCGGTATTAGGGTGTAATGGGCGGTGGCCTTGCCGGAGCTCGGTATTAGGGTGTAATGGGCGGTGGCCTTGCCGGAGCTCAGTATTAGGATGTAATGGGCGGTGGCCTTGCCGGAGCTCATTTGAGGGGTATTTAGTTCTATATTTTTCCTAGTTCATAGACTTGTCACATGCCATGCATGTTGGCAGCACCTTTTTATTTGTTATATATATTGTTTCATGTGTGCTCTCCTCTTTTATTAGAGGATCACACATTTCTCTCAAAAAAAAGAACAAAATACAATAACAATAAATATACAACATGTCACAGAACAACAGACGCGCATATATACACACACACACAGACACACAGATACATCGTCAGTACACTACATAGTGATACATAAGTGATTGGTAACAAGGACCACATATATATACATCATGTCCCAAAATAATATACATAGATCAGAGTACAGAAAAGGACAACTAAATAACAACACAAAAAGTGGACTAGCATCCGAAGGATAGCAAAGTGAACCATATCGGAAGCAGCTAAATGGGAATCTACATCAGGTGGCTAACCTGAAACAACTCGGTCTGACCCGAGTATATAAAATAGACGGGTCAGTTTAGCTTAAATAACCGATTAGAGCATGATAGGTGAAGTATAAGGATAATAGATAATAATTCTTCTCAATAGAGAAGAAGCAACAACATATGTCGTCTCATAATTCATGAGATGATAACGACTAAAATACCATATGAAAGTCTCATGAAAAGGGCAACATCAACAACATCGATTAAATCACACATAAATGCCTCATATCATCGGCATCAACATCAACATAATAAAAGGCTTCTATCAACAACTGGGAGCTAGGCTCCATGGCTAAGCCATATATAAAATCTTAATCAACAACAAAACAACAAGATGGAAACCGTATCATAACACCAAATAGGACTCGAAAGGTCCAAACAACCACATAATGTATTCACCATATGAAAATCTACGAATAGCACATAGGCTATATATATATATATATCCAACAACAACAATATGGTGAACATATGGAAAACAACAAAATCTAGAAATCAATAAGAATGAAATCTAGAAATAGCAACAACAACGGTATGGATCCATAACAACAACAATTGCACGTGCATATAATAAGTGTCCCCCGGCCTTGCCAAGTACTATAATAGTGCGCTTAACAACATTGGCCCCTCCGGCCTGATATATATATATGTCCCCCTCCCCCACCCCCCGGCCTAGCGCTAGTGGCCCTTCCGGCCTTGGCCTCCCCGGCCTAGTTATGGGAATATCAACATGTCCGAAGGCCCAACATAAAGTTTCACCAACTTCCAGATAGTAACCAAATCAGCGACAACAATATGTTTCATACCACACGTTCTCACTTAACCGTTTACTATAAGGTAGTTAATTTCACTCTCGTGTATGACCTCAATCGAACAAGTCCGGAATTAACCGAAAACGTAAACGCATGTGTTCCATACCAAATGTTTTACTAAATCGTTTAATTCTCTTCCTCATTCGCTTGAAGAATGCAAAAACCACTACAACAAAAAGACCATATTACAAGTGTATTTTTACAACTGCTAAAAAATGGCAGTTGTAATAAAGGTTTTTTACAACTCTTTTTTTTCAGAAAGTTGTAATAGATGCCTATTACAACCTTTCTTTTTTGCCAGTTGTAATAGATACCTATTTTTAACAACATTCTGTTTTTGTTAGTTGTAATAGATGCCTATTACAACCTTTTTCGTTTGCTAGTTGTAATAAATATCTATTTTTAAAAACTCTTTATTGAATTTATGAAAATTTCAAAATTAGAGAATTATGAAAATTACATTGCAAATCATTGCTTCCATATGCATATAGAGATTTTCTTTTGTAACTATCTTTATTGACATATGCAAGTTTTGAATATGTTTAATTATAGTTGTTTAAAATAGTGTAATAACTAACCATTAGTAATTTATAATTAGTAATTAAAGAAGTCTTTTTTAACCAAATTTCACTCTTTCATCAAATTTACTTTTCCCGCTATGGTTTTTTCATTTTCCCGCTTCATAATAGAAATCGTTTCGCATCTAAATTTACTTCATTCTCCACTGCTAATATCATTTTTGGCTAAATGGCTAAGTTCCCCAAAATCCCTAACCCTAAAACCAAAATCACTTCCTTTCCTACTCCGATCACTCTTGTCCCTCTGTTTAACCCGTTCGTCCTTCGCAACCCTTCGTCCTTCAAACAGTTCGTGTGCCTATACAAGATCAATAACGAGCTTGGCTACGGGGAGTTCGACGTCACTCGTTGCTGTGTGGATCTCGAAATCGGGGATGTGTTTGCATGCAAAATGAAGCACGTAGTTTCGAGCAACTCGGTGGGGTTGTATTTGGAAGTGAGGATGGTTGTCTAATTGTAGATTTAGAAGTGGAAGCGCCTTCGAGCAACCCATTCGTCTCAGGTATTCATTGATTAATAATTCATTTTCGAATTTCAAAAATCACTCTAGCTAATTATATGATTTGCAGATCATTTTTGTTGTTGATGCACAGAGTTGATCACAGGTATGATTATTTGTTAAGATTGTGTTGATCGGAGATTTAGGAATCGGAAAATCGAATATTTTGTCGAGATTCACAAGGAATGAATTTTGTTTGGAATCAAAATCGACGGTCGGCGTTGAATTCGCTACCAGAACTCTTTAGGTATTATCATTATTTCTACAGCAAGTTCTTATTTTTTAAATCTTTTTCTCGATTTAAGTGTTGTTAGGATTTGAACTAGATCTGGAATTTCATGGCTTCGTCCATGTATCTATATCTTATGTGGATTTGACTAGGGACTTGAATTGTTAGAACTGAATTGTTTGAAATTATCGAATCAAGAGCTCTTGAAAATTTGTGTTTTACTGGTAATTCTTTGAAGTATGGTTGTCAAGTACTGTAAGGTGAAGGTGGTCTAAAACTTTGAAGTAAATGAAAACAATGGTTTGTGACTGGCCGTTTGGGTCACTCAATACGAAACTAATTATTCTACTTAAACTCATTCAAAATTGGGTTATGTGTTAGGTTGATGTTTTGTGCTTGTTAATGGAGATGAGATTGCCCGACCCAAAATTCTGTGTGCCCCATATTCCACGTGGTCACCATCGTCCGTTTTTGAATCAGCTGATTAACCAAAGAAATCTAGTTTAAAATATTTTAATTCAAATGGTATGTGTTATGTTAGGCATGTATTGTATTATATGATCTAAAACGAAATATCAACTTAACTTTTTAAGAATTTGTCAATATGCCTATTTTCTTGATAAATTTCTATCAAGGTGGTTTATAATGAAATGGAAACAAAGAACTCGGCACATGGTTCTTCTTTCCCCTTTTTTACTAAAAAAGAAGAAGAAAGGACATATAATAATATCGGGGAGATCTTGATTCGGAATAGAGATAGTTCTTTGCTAATAATTGTAATCCAACCAACTAGCAGACCTTAATATGTCAATATTGTTTGTAAGTGAACATAACATTGATTAATAGCCAATTAACCAGGTTGAGGAGAAAAAAATAAAATGATTGTTGGAGGTGTTGAATTCGACCTTACGCGTATGTTCTATCTTCTAAGTTTGTGTTACTACATTGCAATTAGAGTGTAGTTTTCCATATACATATAATACTGTAAGATAACAAATCTACATAGGATACCAATTAATTAATTAGAACTTACTTAATTTTATGAGTTTTTGGACAGAACACCTTTTTATATTGAGAGAAGTAGACAATAAAGTTATAAAGGGTGTGAGAACAGTATTTATAAGGGGAAATGTGATTTATGTGTGTGTGTTATCCCTTATGCGTGCCAGCTTCAACCATCTATAAGGGGAAATGTGATTTATTTTATTGTGTTGTGTTGTCTTACTTGCTTTTTTGCTGAATCGACTTTTGATGTATCACTATTTTCATTTGTTAGTGTGTGTGTGTAATTCTGTACCTTGTTTCGTTTATTCAATGTACCATGTAGTTTTTGTCAGTGAGGTTCCATTCGCTTGTCACGTACCTACATTATGTTTCTTTTTTTAATCATGTACCTTGTTTTCAAAGTTTGAGACAGGTTTAATCTTTCATTCATGTAGTTTTGTGAGAGATGAATTAAAACCTAAAATTAAAATATCATAGTATGGCAAAAGTTCAGATTAGTTTGAACAAATTAACATAATGTTGACATTTACCTTAGCAACTTCCTTTCAATACTGAAAAACCAACTTAGGTTTGCTTAATGCCTTTGAAAACATTAACTTTACTCCTATTGGTAGGTGAAATCTAGTTATTGTAATTGAAGATTTAGAGATAATATCTCCATAATTCATGTAAAATTTATGTATATGCAGCTATATACATCAGTATAAGCACTGCAGTAATGTAGTTTTACAGTAATAATTTAAATGACAGGCTCTGATACTCATAATGAATTTTTTTTCATAACTTGCATGGGTAACCGGTACAAATTTTGATCAACGGAGACAATTTGAAGAAATAGCCGCTAGATCCATGGGAGAGAATTATATTCCTTCTACATGTTTCATATATTAATATGCGTTTTCAAATATTTATTTTATGGATCACTAGCATAGCATACAATGCTAGCATTTGATATTAAAGCATTGTGATGCTTCTCCTTAGTGCTCTGTACAATATAGCAATACTGGCATGTGCTAAATAACATGTTTGTATTTTAGTGTCGAAATTTGGTATCATGTATAAGTGGAATTAATATTTCATGAAGATTTATATTGTTTAGGGATAAAATACAAAGTGAATTAAATATCAAACCAAGGAATTAAATAGCTTTTAGGTAAATTTGTTGCTTATCAATCATTGTTTCTTCACTTTCAGTTCCAAGAATTGGTTACCAAAGTAACTCTAGTAAAACTTATTATAGCAAAAATAAGTTCAGTAAACTTCTTCTAGCAAAAATTCTTATATTGATCTAAGAATACCAAGAGCTTTATTAGTAACTTGCAAGACATTCTAATTAAATTATTTACTTCATAAACTGGCTGAGCATCAGCATTAAACTTCCTAGGGTGTGGATATTGCTGCAGAATCAGGACCAGTGCAAGATGGTTTTCAGGCATCAAGAATAAGGCACGATTGTTATGGGTATGGATATGAGCATCATCAGTTTGTTGTTTAGTTTGGAGCAGCATAACGTCGAAGTGGTATGAACACATGATGCTGACGGAGGATAGAATTCCATGAGTACGTGCTAGCATGTCCAGTTAGCTGAAGCAATAGAGGTATAACATGATGTGATAAGATTGTATTCTAGTTAAATATGATCCAACTACCAAACTTGAAATCATATTAACAATAAAGCATGGATATATATTAATGTGATGGTGTATGACCTTTAATTTGTATTTTGAATATAAAGTTATGATGTCTTCTTTATGAATGGATTGTGATGCCTTCGAATTTATATCAATTTTTTCATGTTGTTTATCGTTTTCTTGCTGTACTTGCAAAATGTGTTTAGAAATTAATTTTTTTATTTTGCATTCCATTTACCACAACTGCCAATTGTTGTTACAATCTATAACTGCTATCAACTGTTGTAAAAAGATTAATTGCAACTATGAATAACAGTTGTAGTAGATAACTACAACAGTTATCCAGCAGTTGTCATACCTGCTACAGCACGAAATGTTACATATCTACAAGAGTTACCAACAGTTGTAAAATGGTTATTTGCAAGGGTAAGAAACAGTTGTAATATACAATATCACAACGGTTATATGCAACTAAAGAACACAGTTGTAAAAAATTGATAGTCTTTTACAACTTCTTAAAATACGACTGTGGTTCCACCGTTGTAATATATCTTTTACAACTGTGTTCCACCGTTGTAATATGCCTCTTTTGTTGTAGTGAACGTGTGATTTTAAGAAAATATTTTACTTTGAGGAAAACTAGTTCTAAAACGATTAATGAAACATTATAAAAATTATTTCCTTCAAAATCACTTTATTATCGAGAAATCTATATTTATAAATACATAATTATTCTTTAGAAAGATATTATTTCTAATGGAAATCGATTTAGAAAGATATTAATTCAAAACCAGCTTTTAATCGAAAATTTACTTAAGAAAATCGTTTTCAAAACACGTGTATGAAAGAATTGAATTCAAGAGTAATTTAATCCAAACCTCTTACACCAAATACTCATGAAAATCCATAAATTCAATAATACTTAATTTATGAATTCATAAAGAAATGGTCAAAAAACAGCAATTAAAATCGCACAAAACTTAGCAATAGAACTCAGGACTGCGGCTTATTTAGCCAATTTGCCCCTTTTAAAACCCAAAATATGATAAAGTAGAAAACATAAATGTTTATATGATTTCCATAGCTCGAAGTCAGAAAAAGAATCACCTAATTCGGACTTACGAATCAAAAGTTATGGCAATTTCTTTATCAGGACATACAATTACAAAACTCTGAAAATCGACAGGGCTGAGGCTTAAAAATCCAATTAGATCCTATACACCATAAAATATGATAAAACAAAAAACATAAAAATTGAAGAGGATTGCCTTAGCTCAAAGTCAGAAAAACAATCACCTAATTTGGACTTACGAGTCAAAAGTTATGGCAATTACATTATCAGAATATAAAATTACAAACTCTGAATAATTGAAAAATTCGACAGGGCTGAGGTTTAAAATGCCAATTAGACCCTTTAAATAATAAAATCTGATAAAACCAAAAACATAAATGTTGCAAAGGATTTCCTTAGCTCAAATTCTAAAAAGAATCATTTAATTCGGACTTATGAATCAAAAATTATGGCAATTTCAATTCTCGACTCTAAAATTACAAAACTCTGAACAATTAAAATAATGATAGTGCTATGGCTTAATGAGCCAGTAAGACTCTTTAGAACCTAGAATTTGACAAAACTTAAAACATGAAAGTTGAAGAGCATTGCCATTGCTTGAAGTCGGGAAATGAATCACCTAATTCGGACTTTTAAGTCAAAAGTTATGGCAATTTCAATTCTTAGGTCTAAAATTACACAACTCTGAACAATTAAAATAACAACAGGGTTGCGGCTTAAAGAGCCAGTTAGACCCTTTAGGACCCAGAATTTGATAAAACATAAAACATGAAAGTTGAAGAGGATTGTAATAGCTCGAAGTCAGAAAAACAATCACCTAATTCGGACTAACGAGTAAAATACTATGGCAATTTCAATTTTAGGTCTAAAATTACTGTCGCTGTCGTTTTGCTCTCGGGACAGTAAGAAAGAAGTGCAATTTTGAATAATTTATCTTCAAAATTTCATAAATCTCAAAACATGAAATTTGTAGTGAAAAGTCTAATCTTTCCAGAACATTCAAAATCATCAAATTTGGATAAGGAATCGAAAAGACATGGCCAAATTCATTTCAGGTACAATCACGGAATTTTTTTCAGCAACCAACAAAGAAAGCAACACATAATCGAAATGCAAGATTATTTAAGTTAGAAATGTGAGTTTATAATTCACCTTACAGCGAAGACACATCAAATTTATAGCAAGTTAGAAGCTTTTGCTCCACAAAAACTTCAAGAACCTGAAATTAAGAAGAAGAGTGGACATGCAAGCCCAAAACAAAATTATAATAATAATAGATTTTGATTCCTGATTCTTGATTCATGATGAAATGTTTTTGTTTTTGAGATGATTACTTGCTAAAATCTCTCCAAGATTCTGTAATTTTTTTGTCACTTAATTTAGATTTGAATTTGGAATTTGATTTTGCAATTTGAAAAGGGAAAGGAAAAAAAATGGATTTTGTGGAAAAGAAAAGGAATTGGATGGAGAGGGAGATGTGCATTCATTCCTCTCTTATTTGCACTAATAGGTATGGGTTTAGTTTCTCAACCCTACCCAATAGCCTAAACATCCTTATTTAATTCTAATTACAACAATTAATATATGTTTTAGTCTAACTAGCCTATTTATTTACAAAAGTATGTTTTAGTCAATACAAAGCTATTAAACATCAAAACACAAATGTTTCAACATGAAACATATATTTGGACAAAAGTAAAATACATTATTATTAAAAATTATCAATTTTACTTAAATGCTTTTAATTATGTTTTATTTAATAAAATGACATAATTAATTCCAAAATTACTTAAAATTAATCTTTTTTTTTTCTAATTAATATAACAAAGGATTATAAAAATAATTACATACTTTATAAATCAATTTTAACAATATTTTACATGTTTATTTCCCATAATTAAAACAATGAGATTTAAACATGCCTTTAAATAACAAAAATCATTATTTAGCAATAATTAACAAAATTATTGCCCTTTTCCAAATTAAAGTCCTTTGTTATTCTTTTAATACAAAACTAATATAATATAGGCTTAAGACTTCATTTCTTTTTAATGTAAACATAATCCAAAATTATAATTTGAGAATTAATTCTTTTATTTCCCTCATTTAAAAGAAATTACAATAATTGATCCTTAATTCAACCAAATTAACATAAATTATTATTTATCAATTTCTTTACCTTGTTTATTCAAAATAAGCAAGTTTAACAAACATATATCTCCCCAAGTTCAATTTATTATCAAATTACCAAATTAAAATTATTATTTGATTTTAGTTCCAGGCAATCACAGAACCAGTGTTGTTACAGACTCCCCCCTTATAAAAATTGCATCCCCGTAATTTCCTAGAGAAGAGCTGTATTCAACATGATTTATTTCATCTAGAAAAAGGAATAGATAAGCTTGAGTTAGAATTCTCACCCTCAAATAGAAGAAGAAAGAAAATCAAGGCATGTTCACTCGATAAGTTCTTTAGTTGCCCAAGTAAAATCCTTGGGATTAGTGGACCATCGAATTTTCACAAGCGGAACATCCTTATTTCGAAGGTGCTCAACCTTCGAAGCAAGTACACAGACAATATGTTGCACAATGGATAAGTTTGGTGAGATCTCAGGTTTTTGCAAAACATAAGAGTCGTCGGCAGAATCTGAATCTCGAAGACATCTAGGGAGTTGAGATTTACGAAATACATCGTGAATACCAGAAAGCTAAGTGCAAAGTGATTCACGATGAGCAACTGGGCCAATACGTTCGGTAGTTGGGAATGGTCCTATATCAAGGAGCCAACTTCCCTGGACCGACTGAGACCCATTACCCCTTCCAACAAAAAAAAATCGAAAGAACACAAGATCACCAACAGAGAATTCTAGATGCTTCCTACGGTTGCCCGCGTAGGATTTCTGTCTGCTCCTTGTCTCTATTATTCTTTGACAAATGAGATCGATCTTTCAGAAGATTCACGAATAGAGTCGGGGCTTAACACAACTTTACCCCTGACTCTCGCCAACAAGAAGGTGATCGACATGGCCTTTCGAATAGGGCTACGAAAGGAGCCATACCGATACTAGATTGACAACAATTATCGTAAGACAACTCAACAGGAGGTAGGTGGTCTCCCCAAATACCACCAAAATCACACGACTGCATAAATGGAAGTCACTAAATAAGTGCACTAAGGCAAGTCAACCATAAGGAATGGATTTTGTAAATTCTTTTACTAAATAACCGTTCTTAGAGTTTCCAAATCCATTATCCTCATAGACAAATCTCAAAATTTCAACACTTGAAAGTTTTTAAAGCTTCTTACTTAAATTTTTAATTTAATCTCATTACTCTTTATTTAAAGTAAATGAAATTTGAGTTGTTACATTCTCTAATTCTACCATAAATATACTATAGTTTGTAACATATTTTTTTTCCACACTAATAATCAATCTCAAAACAATTTCATTTAAGACTTGAAGAGCACAATTATTCATGGTTTTAAATCTCCTATATATCGCCCGAGATCTCCTCCAAGATCTCCTTTTCACACTTAAACGAGACGAGACATCAAATCTCCTCCATATCTCCCTTGACACTCATCTCGTCCGAGATATTCAAATCTCACCCGAAATATAGATCAAAATCTCAATCCGAGATCTCACCTGAAATTATACATTTTTCTTATTTTCCATAATATTTTTTATTTTCATATTGTTCAAAAGAAACTACTTGATCCAATTATAATTTACCAACTTCTTGAACATATTCTTTACTTTTTATCTTAATGAGTCATAGCGAAAGGTTTCGCTTCTTTATTATGTTCAAATAAAAGGATATTATTCAATCATTACCAAATCAATTAAGCTAATCAAGCTACTACTCTTCTAAAAATATTCCTTTTTCCATGTAAATCAAATATGTTATCATTTTTATTTTTACTAAGAAAGTTATAACCGTTAAATAAATTTTTGACACATCAATTTTAGACACATAAGTACATTCGAGATATTCCCGAGATGCATTATAAGACCCGAGATGTACACCCTATATGTACTCATCTCGTCCGAGATCTCCCCCGATACGAGATAACTTGTGTAAAAATTACAATACGAAATATGACCGAAATCCGATATTTAAAACCTTGCAATTATTATTAGACCCTTCATCGGTGGCTATTTACACATAGCTATCTCCCTCGCCCATTTGGTACAATTATGGACTTTGAGTCTTACATAACTCATTTAGGAGATACAAAAACTACTCAAAACCCACAGAATTTTTTTTTAAATTTATTTCTCAAAATTTTGCTAAGTGTTAAAAAATTTCGAAAAATCGGCGGAGTCTCCTTTGTACAGAGGGCCATTTACAACATTACAAAAATAATTTATTTAATATACATCGACCATTAGGTCGAAAACACAATATATATCAACATTTACCACTTAAAAATTTAATCCGAAAACATACCTTTCTTTTTAGCATTTTAAAGCGAGTTGGCTTAATCTTATATATAAGCATTTTTCTCAAAATAAAGTCCAACTATCCACTTTCACCTGTAATTAACTCAAATAAATCATATTAGGTTACATTCATAAAATATGAAGCACTACATTTGACTATTAAGGGTAACAAATCATTTTATTCTACTTCAGATTTGCTGTAAAGAACTCAGGTTTTGACATAGCAAACTTCACAATCTGAGAATGCTTATAAAATGAAAGTTGTTCTACTAAGTCTAAGGTTTCCAACGACATAAAGATCATCAAAATCGAACTCACAGTTTTAAAGTTATGCTAAATTTACTTTCAGATTAAATCTCAGAAATTTTAGAATAGGACAAAGATGTCCATTTCTTTTCAAACCCATTTTAAACTGAATAAAATGCAAAATCTTCCCAAGTGGTATAAAGAAGATTTATAGCTTACTGAAAGCACTTTCATTTACATAAAGATTGAGCCCATTTGGAGTTATAAATCTCAAGTTATCGCTATTTTAGTATAGCACTATTCCAAATGAAATTTCAGCTTTTAAAATCAATTTTAAAATTTGAAATTCCCAAACCATTCTGATTACAAACCACATTTTCTATACATGCTTTTTAGGCTAAATCATTCATTACATGATCCTCTTTTCCGGAAAGCTAAGACATTCAAAATTATAATTAACTTCATGTAATCATCTTTTAAAAGAAAAAATTCACTAATTGGAAATAGTCTCATCACTTTACACAATCAAATTTTTTTTAAACAATTAACATAAACTTGTTTTCAAATAAATTTTACAAATTCATACCAAATTTTTTTTATTACTATTAAAATTTAAAACAAAAGCTTGCTCACAAATTCATGCTAAAAGTCTAAAATTAACCTTTCTTCATTTTTCTTTAAGATAGAGTTTTGTATTTTACCATCTATTATTATTCAAATAACCAAGCGTCAAAACAAATTTTCATAATCACCAATTATAACCTTGTACTAAAATATCCTTTCAATTGATATTTTAGTTTTCTAACCAATGTATTTTCTTATTTTGAATACATCATTTTATTAATCAATGTATCACATGATATTTTCTTCCAATTAAGATATCTCCTTAATTACAATTATTTACTCTACTTACTCAAATTACCATATGATATCATTATTTGGATTCTTATAAGCTATACTTACATAACCAATTAAAAGCATAATCATATTCAATTTCACAAATTTCAAATAATATAATGGCATTGCCTCGCCATTGATTTATAGTGAATGACTCCATCAACTGGCTGCAGAGTTGACCAAATGATCAAAACTGCCTCACCGCTGATCTCAACAATCACTAAGGTTCGATGGCTGCATTTGTCATCTAAAATAAAAATCAATACTCAATCCCGTATTAATTTATTTTCCAACTTTTATTTATTACAACTCAATTTACTGTGTCTGACTGTCTCATCATAGTGTTTAGGAAATTTCTATCGATAACGTTGATCAGGCGTATCGATCAGAATTCTTAAAGCGCTCAATGGACAATTCAACACAAAAATCATTTTCTATATGATAAACATGCCTATTATAATTTTACAAAATATTCTTTGCTTGCCTCAATAAACAAAATCCAATCACACTTATAAGTATATCTTCTATTAGAAAGATTTGCAATTTAAATTATTGCTTTCACTCATCATCATTTTTCTCAAAAGCTCTTTTAATAATCTCAATTATTTCAAGCAACCACCTTTACAATATATCCATAAAATTATCAAAACATTAACACTCAATTAATTTTTTTTAACAATTACTACTTTATTAAACATCTATGTAATACTCAACCAAACAAACATTTATTAAAACAACTACTAAAGGTGCTCAGTGAAAATAGTCCCACCGTTTCCGCTGCGCAACTCAGATGACTAATAAATCAAGACACACAATTTAAATCTAAGCCATCTGAGGTTTAATTTCTACTATTTCATAAATATTACATTTTAGCAAAGGTGACATTCAAAATCTTATAATATTTTAAAAACTTATTATCTACCCCAAAGTACACGAAAAGATTAAAGGCACGATTAAGGATAACGACGATTGGGAATTATGTTAACACTTGTATTATACTTCGATGTACTACAATACATGTTTTGTTATGTGTTTATCATATTTTGTTCCAAACTCAGCTCTGATACCAAGCTGTAACGCCCCACCCCGAGACCCACACTAACAAAGGGTATTATGGATTAATACTGTCTGCTAGTGCAGAGAATAGGGTTGGTTAGGAGCGACCATCCATAAGCTTTGTCTTAAACAAGTATTGAATACGTCGATTGGGTGCACTAATATTTTTTCTCTTTACCTTTCTCTTGTGGATCGACTTACTCAATAAATGTTTAACACAAAACTACGGTGGCTAATGGATCTATTCAAAACAAAATACAACAACAAATATACAACATATCACAGAATAGCAGACAAATACATATGTGTATATATACAGATACATCATAAGTACACTACATACTGATACATAAGTGAGTGGTAACACAGACCACATATATATTCACCATGTCCCAAAAGAATATACATAGATCAGAGTACAAAAAAAGACAACTAAATGACAACACAAAAAGTGGACTAGCATCCAAAAGATAGCAAAGTGAACCATATCGGAAGTAGCTAAACGGGAATCTACAGCAGGTGGCTAACTTGAAACAACTCCGTCTGACCCAAGTATATAAAATAAACGGGTCGGCCTAGCTTAAATAACTGATTAGAGCATGATAGGTGAAATATAAGGATAATAGATAATAATTCTTCTCAATAGAGAAGAAGTAACAACATATGTCATTCTCATAATTCATTAGATGATAACAACTAAAATATCATATGAAAATCTCATGAAAAGGGCAACATCAACAACAACATCGATTAAATCGTGTATAAATGCCTCATATCATCGGTATTAACATCAATATAATAAAAGGCTTCCATCAACAATGGTGAGCTGGCTCCATGGCTATGCCATATATAAAATCTCGATTAACAACAAAATAATAAGATGGAAACCGCATCATAACACCAAATAGGACTCGATAGGTCCAAATAACCACATAATATATTCACCATATGAAAATTTCCAAATAGCAAATAGGCTATATATATATATATATATATATATATATATATATATAAATCCAACAACAACAATATGGTGAACATATGGAAAATAACAAAATCTAGAAATAGCAACAACAACGGTATGGATTCATAACAACAACAACTGCACGTGCATATAATAAGTGGCTCCCTGGTCTTGCCAAGTACTATAATAGTGCGCTTAACAACATTGGCCCCCCGGCCTGATATATATATGTGGCCCCCCGGCCTAGCGCTGGTGGCTCCCCCGGCCTAGTACTGGCAATATCAACATGCCCGAAGGCCCAACATAAAGTGTCACTAACTTCCAGATAGTAACCAAATCAGTGACAACATTGCGTCCCATACCACATGTTCTCACTTCACCGTTTACTATAAGGCAGTTAATTTCAATTTCGTGTATGACCTCAATCGAACAAGTCCGAAATTAACCGAAAAAGTAAACATATGTGTCCCTTACCACATGTTTTACATAATCGTTTAATTCTCTTCCTTATTCACTAGAAGAGTGCAAAACGTGTGATTTTATGAAAATATTTTACTTTGAGGAAAACTAATTCTAAAACGATTTATGAAACATTATAAAAAAAAATTCTTCAAAATCTCTTTATTATTGAGAAATCTATATTTATAAATACATAAATATCCTTTAGAAAGATATTATTTCTAGTAGAAATCGATTTAGAAAGATATTAATTCAAAACCAGCTTTTAATCGAAAATTTACTTAAGAAAATCATTTCCAAAACACTTGCCCGGAAACATTGAATTCAAGAGCAATTTAATCCAAAACTCATACACCAAATACTCATGAAAATCCATAAATTCAATAATACGTAATTTATGAATTCATAAAGAAATGGTTAAGAAACAGCAATTAAAACCGCATAAAACATAGCAATAGAACTCAGGACTGCGGCTTATTTAGCCAATTTACCCCTTTTAAAACCCAAAATTTGATAAAATAGAAAATATAAAAGTTTAATATGATTGCCATAGCTCGAAGTCAGAGAAAGAATCACCTAATTCGGACTTACGAACCAAAAGTTATGGCAATTTCATTATCAGGACATACAATTACAAAACTCTGTAAATCGACAGGGCCGGGGCTTAAAAAACCAATTAGACCATTTAAACCATAAAATAGGATAAAACAAAAAACATAAAAGTTTGAAGTGAGAAAAACAATCACCTAATTCGGACTTACGATTCAAAACTTATGACAATTACATTATCAGAACATAAAATTACAAACTCTGAATAATTGGAAAATTTGACAGGACTGAGGTTTAAAATACCAATTAGACCCTTTAAATCATAAAATCTGATAAAATCCAAAACATAAAAGTTGTAGAGGATTTCCTTAGCTCATAGTCCAAAAAAGAGTCACCTAATTCGGACATACGAGTCAAAAGTTATGGCAATTTCAATTCTCAGCTCTAAAATTACAAAACTCTGAACAATTAAAATAACGACAGGGCTGCGGCTTAAAGAGCCAGTAAGACCCTATAGACCTAGAATTTGACAAAACATAAATAATGAAAATTGCAGAGCGTTGCCATAACTCAAAGTCAGAAAATGAATCACCTAATTTGGACTTTCGAGTCAAAAGTTATGGCAATTTCAATTCTTAGGTCTAAAATTACAAAACTATGAACAATTAAAATAACGACAAGGCTGCGGCTTAAAGAGCCAGTTAGACCCTTTAGGACCCAGAATTTGATAAAACAAAAAACTTGAAAGTTGAAAAGGATTGTCATAACATGAAGTCAGAAAATGAATCACCTAATTCAGACTTACCGGTAAAAAGTTATGGCAATTTCAATTCTTATGTCCAAAATTACTGTCGCTGTCATTTTGCTCTCGGGACAATAAGAAAGAAGTGCAATTTTGACTAATTTAACTTCAAAATTTCATAAAGCTCAAAACATGAAATTTGTAGTAAAAAGTCTAATCATTCCAGAACATCCAAAATCATCAAATTTGGCTAAGCAATGTAAAAGATATGGCCAAATTCATTTCAGGTTCAATCACAGAATGTTTTTCAGCAACCAATAATGAAAGCAACACATAATCGACATGCAAGCTTATTTAAGTTAGAAATGTGAGTTTATAACTCACCTTATAGCGAAGACACATCAAATTTACAGCAAGTTAGAAGCTTTTGCTCCACAAAAACTTCAAAAACCTGAAATTAAGAAGAAGAGTGGACATGCAAGCCCAAAACAAACTTATAATAAGCATAGATTTTGATTCTTGATTCATGATAAAATGTTTTAGGTTGTAGCGACCCGCAGTTCTGTAACCTTTGAGTTGATAACAATTCACTCCTGTTCAACCCAAATTGTATGAAAGAGCGAATAACTAGGGTAAAGAAGAAGAAGAAGAGATAGAAGAAAATAAGAAACAACAACACAGAATCTCACAATCGCAGCGGAACAAAATATAATATATAATAACATATTTTTATACAAAAGAATCTGTAACAGTTTATATATATACAGTCACCAGAGTACAACAATCGATACATCACACTGGACAATTATATAACTTGTCCTTACACAGCGGAAATATAAGCCAAGTACGGAGATACATCTCTATCATCCAGCTCGTCTCCTGAGTCGGTTTTGAAAACCAGCGTGAGAAAAACACACTCAATTTGAATTATTAGAGTTATCAAAATCCTTTGAAAAACAAAGGTATCTTGTAAGAACGCGTCACAAATAAACACGATGGGTTTTTCCCTTACGATAACCAAAATATTTTATAGAAAATCCAATGATATTATAATAGTGTCTAAATACAAATACTTATTCAAATAGTCGAAATTGTTACATTAATTAAATTCCAGCATACTAGGCTCTACAAACAAAACCGTAAGCTCGTATTAGAGAATTGATTCCAATGAATGACTGGGCCACTAGGGTACCGCCCATCACAGTACACCTCTAGAACAATGTACCGAGGACCTCGCCCGGATCGCCTGCTACACAAGACCGGCCTACCCCTAACCTGGATAAACCGAATATGTTATCACCCCGGGTGTTCCCACCCTTATCATCGAGCACTTCTTCTTTCATGTATACCCATATCTAAGATAAATAGGTTTCCCAGGACATCTAGAAAGGTGATAACATACCCTACTTGGGTGCGATCCACTTAGCCTTGCTGCATCTCCCCTATTTTAGTCATTCTCGGTTGATGAGGTTCGAGGCTAAGCGTTACCTTTCAAGAACAATTTTTCTTAGAATGCTCATCGTCCTACAATGACGATGTTCTGATAGCATTCGTCTATACAAGTAGTTCTGGGTCTGGACAAACCAAATCACCGTCTTCATCGTCTTCATGGTATTCATTCGTTACGTTCAAACTGGATCGAAGTGGTTTTCGGATAATTAAATCCGATCTCGGTCTTTTCGAAACGATTAACGAAATTGGACAATATTGATAGTCGGTTATTTAACCATCAATTTAACATCCATAAGCAATCATCTGGCCTTAATATAAATTTTCCCAACATATTTACTTTCAAAATATCTTTAAAAGATATATCAATTCTTTCCAACATTTGAAAATGATTTTTTTCAAATACTTAAATCCGTAACAGGATACTTCCAAAAATCTCAACACTTAGAATTATTCCCAAATTTCTATTTTCTATACTTGGGAAAAATATTACAAGTCTTACTTTCCAAAATGCTTTCAATATTAACGTTTCGGAGAATTATTCCGTAACTTATTCCAAAAATCTCCAGAATCACAAATAAATTTCCTCTCCTCAAAATCGTATCCTTTTATAAGCCACCTTTTTTCGAATCTGGGGAGAATTTATAAAATAAATTTCTCAATTACTTTAAAACTCTACATATATACATATATATAGTAAGTATTTAAAAGATTAATAATTCATTTTTTTTAAACATGTTCAAGTAATTATTTCAAATATCGAAAACACTTTTATAACATTAATAACTCATCTTTAGTTAAACAAATAAATTTTCAAAGCTGATTTTAAATGTTAGAATTTACTGAAATTAATACTTAATATTTGAAATCTACTTACCTAAGTATTTCAATCCTAACTAGTTTTAAAATTTATAGTTTTTAAATAATACATTTTCCTTTTAAACAAAAACTTAAATTCCTAGGATTTAAAGGTATTTTTAAAACTTCAATAACCAACCCAACTTATAAATTCCTCTCGATTTCATCACATCACTTCCATCCCGATTTCCTTAACCATTTTCATTTTACAAAATAGTATCTACTATTTTTTCACCATATTTCCATATTTTAATTTAAATTCACCCTACGAATTTATTTTCCAATATATCCACTGATATGGCTTAACTTATTTATAACATCGTTTATAAATTTTTATATTCCCTTGAGTCTTACTTGTTTTATAAAAACAATCTCGTTTATAAAATTCCATTTATAAATCAATTACCTTAAAAATCCCATTTATAATTTCAAACCTATTTTTAATATCGACTTTAACTTTTTTTTATATTTCCGGGATATCATTTATAAATTCTCTTATATAAATCATTTTTAAGATCTCCATTTAAAAATTCATAATAGTTAAGTATAACCAAAAATCAATTTTTTTAATTCAATTTCTTTTAGATAAACCCAATTCCAATATAAATATTTTTATGTCCAAAATTCCCTTTAACTCCTTCCATTTTAAAAATATATTTATGGTATTCAAAATATTAACATTCAGGCCAGTGCTACAATAGCATCCAATAATTTTAATCATTACAATAATCTATACTTGATTATTTTACACAATTCATATATCACTATATATGAAAAATAAACAATATATTTGAAGAATCCAGTTCGATCCCTCCAACCTGTTTCCCTGCATCCACAGATGTTAATACAACATAATATAATACCAATCCCACTTCAAAAGGGATATCGCGGTATATAGGGTCATCCGCTATTATGCGGGGCACATAGGGTCTCATCCGCTATAATGTGCGGGAATATCACTCCAAATACTATATATATAAACCACTATATATATTTATAACATATCATTCAACAGGTAATTAATTCAACCAAACATCCAGAATTAATTTTAACTATTTAAAATTTATATCTAGCAATCCAAAAAGAGTGAGATTTACTCACCTTGGTTTTATTTGAATCGAACAACGTTCGATTTAAATTTAAAATTCTAGCTTGTAGCCTATAGCCTTACGAATCTATCCATCTCATGCAATTTTTGACCTCGCATAAATTTATATGGATTAATGAACTTTGAAATAAACTAATAAAAAATTAACTTAAATTTATATTATTTTTTTCTTAAATAAAAATACCTTCCTACCAATTCACGTTTCCAGGCATGTACAAGACCTCGACTGGTGTACGACCTCACCACGTCAACATCCGCCTTGACTGAGTAATCACCAAATGCTAATCTACAACTCCAAGTCGTCCTCAAACACAACCAAAACCCGCACCCAAATTGACACCGCAGTCTCCCCTTTCCTGCGGTCGCCGACCACAGCCGCCTGGAACGACTGCATACCGCCAAATTCACATGAACGCAACCCCAGCTCCAACACGTACTTCGCCCAAAACTGTTGCCGCCGACATCACTTGTACTCCCAAAATCCAGCTTCCCAATCGCCTACACCATGATCCCCCATCGAAACTCGCCCTGTCGCGCACCTATAACACCTCGCTGCCGCCACACCCATGCGTGCACACCTCCTCGCCATCGCGACTTGAGCTCGAGCTCAAAAACCTCGCATCTACCAATTGCGCTCATGCGCGTTCGCGATTTACTCCTTAGGCGATTCGATTTATGATTTCATTTCTTCTTTTTTTCCCAATACTATTTGAATTGGGAATGAGAAAAATGGAAAGGGGATGAAAGAAAATGAAGGTTATTTTGAGCTCGGCCATTCTTCTATTAATCTGTTTTCTTTCATTCGAATTTTTTGAAGTGGAAAGAGAACGTTGCATGGGTTAAGGAAAAGAGTGATGTGAGGTTTTCATGTTTGAATAGGTAAGGGTAAGGCGATTAAGTGAAAGAAAGGATCGCTGATGTGAATATGTCAAATAAATATATATATATATATGTATTATATAAAATTTCAAACCGTCACGTTTACGTAACTTAAAATCTCGAACCCCTATCAAGGCATGCCGCTAGGCGTTTATAATGTTATACCCCTATTTCGAATGCAATGGAAAAGGTTTTGAGTCCTACTTCGATCGTATGGAGAAGATAGCTTTTTGGACCAAATTATTATATTAAATTTTCGATATTAATTTCAACGCGTTTCTATCCCGTACGATCAAACGATAACTTCAAACACCACGAAATTTGAAATCCGATAATAATAATACACTATTACGGATCCAATGGAACTGTTTTCGTCGAATTCCGAGATTGTGCCTCGGAAGGCTATTTTTAAAAGTCAATTTAAACGAGCTATTTTTTTAAAATTGAACATATCACTTTTAAATTCAATTTTAAAACTTATATTATCTTCATTATTATTAATATAGATTTTACAAGCCTTTAAATTACTTTTATCGAGCTTAAAACTCAAGATACAAAAATTTAACCAATACTCAATTATAAAATTTAATAATCAAATTCTCCAATAAATCGCTATATTTAAATTCTGAATTTACTTTATAATTAAACCCAAATTTCCATATTCAAAATCAATCTATAATTCAAATTCAATATTTAAAACCATTTAAATATTCCAAATCAACGTAAAAAAATCAGGGTCGTTACATTCCTTCCCCCTTAAAAGAATTTCGTCCCCGAAATTGCTAAGGTAGGAAAAACGCTCCAACCCATTAACTTATCAAAACCCACTTAGTTAAAATTTGATATCCACTTCTTAATCTTTAAGTTTTGCCCAGACAACTAGTTTTCAATTCTAAACCCAAAATTCTTATTTCAATTTCAATTTGAAATCAATTCGTCGTTAACAAAAAATTTCCAACCATTTTTTTTCTTTCAAAATTTTTCTAACACCCTAAATTTTCGAATTATTTTGGCAGAGTCTCCTTTGTACGGAGGACCTTTTGCAATAGGACAAGAGATATAAATATATATACATCGACCCACAAGGTCGGAAAAACAAAATATATAACAATATTTTATATTTTTGCAGTATTTAATTCGAAAACGTACCTTATTTAGCGTTTTAAGCATTATTAAGCGAGCATTTACTTCGAAAGCAATTTCGCAACCCCAAATCTAGCCAAATAGTCCCTCTGTACCTGTACTTACTAAATTTAAACACATAAGTACAAAAATATGAAATTTTAACAACATTTCATTTACTTAACAAGTTTAAACACATAGCTTTTATAAACCAATCACGCTAAACATGTATTTATAAACAATTATGAGGTTCCAACACCGATTTAATTACTTCCAATCAATATATATACCATTTGATTCAATTTAGATAATTTACAACATGCTTTACATGCATTCAACTTATTTTTATACCAAACAAACTCATATACATTCCAAATTGATTAAAAATCAATTTATTCACATTCTATTTATTCATAAAATTTTATTTACTTCCGTTTAAGCCGAACAACGATTTTTCTTTGCAAATTCGGCACTATTCATTTAATAGAATAACCATTTTAGCCTATAACCATTTTAAATTGATCCAACATCAATTTATATTCAATTCTATTCTATTTCAGCTTTGTTCAAAATCAATTCACTTACATTTCATTCATAACCACTTTCATTACTTTCAAATCCATTTTACTTAGCTCGGAAACATTTCATGCTAATTTATTCAATAACCATTTCATAAATTTATTTCAGCCAAGCTTCCATTAAAATATTAACTCAAGTTAATTTATTTACTTCAAATTATTTGAACTCCATAACTTAAGTTTATTTTTCCGGTAAACAATTTTCAATTCAAATTACTGACTTGATTTTTATTCAATCAATTTTCATTCCGTTTACTAATTAGTTAGTTCATTCATCCAATCCACTTCAATTTTAATTCTAAACTCAATTCATTAAAATAATATCCAAGGCCATATTTAATTCATCCATATTCAAATTGGATTTATTTACAACTCAACCCATTTCTATTTCCATTCAATTCCATTTTATTCGACACATTTCCCAATCATATTTAATTCACTTACAATCTAAGTTGAATTTTATTTATAACTCAAGCTTAATTTCCAAAATCCATTTTAATTCATAATCCAAATTTAACCTAACCAAGTTAAATTTCATCTTCACATTCATCTAACTAATTAGTTATCTAATTAGTTCACTACCCTTTTTACAATTCCACATCTGATTTTTACTTCAAAAATCACTTCATTTAATTTTCTCGAGTTCAAATTCCTTTTTATAATTCAAGTTTGGATTTAATTTCCTTTACCAACATATCAACAATTTTATTATGGGTTTTCTATCTCACTTTTCAATTTTATAAGTCCCACACTTATTTTTCACATTTCCACCAATTCTATACTCGAATATATTCACTTTTTATTTTTAACTCGAGACTATACATTCATTTATAGCTTAAATATATTTTTATTTTGTTAACTTCAATTTTTATAAGCTATTCCAATTCATTTATTAACAATTCTAATTCTTCACTTGAATTTTATTTCATTCAAATTTATCCATATGGTTATATAGTTAGTTCACAACTCGAAGTTTATATTTTCTTTAATTCGACATTATTTCTAATCCGATCCAAATTATATAACTTATAGTTACATAGTCACTTTATAATTTACATTTACATAATTTAATTCAATTCCATATGATTCAAATCAAACTCACCTTTTTATTTACATTTTAATTCCTTTTAACCAACATTCCAAAACCAAACTCGAGTTATTCATACTCAAGTTAATTTCACTCCAAACCATTTTATTTTTAATCAAATTAGGTAAGGGTTCAATTCCAATTTCTAATCTTTCCACTTCCTTATTTATATTCATATAGCAATTTATTATCTCAATTCGCAATAAATTTATTTAACTTCCCTAAGTTAAGTTCAATCTACACAATTCTATTTTAACTTAAGTTAAAATTTATTTTCCAAAACTCAAATTCCATACTGTCCTTTCTTATTGAAATCATCCCCTCTTTTAAAAAACCCCGGTATATATTTTCAATCACTTTGAAATCAAATATATACATATATACTTATTTTGGTTTAACAAACCACTTCCTTCGAATTTTAAAATCAACCTGGTTTTACCCAAAACAATTCCTTTTCAGAATTTTCAAACAACCCTTGTTTTTACCAAAAAAATCTCCATATCAATTCACTATGGTAGCAATCCATCACATAGAAACTCGAAAATGAATACTGATGATGTGGCCGTCATCATCAGAATTATTTTCCAGTAACTGAAGTGAATTCAGTGCTATATCCCTTCCAAATCCATTTAAAACAATTTTCTTTCAAAAATACCTCTAAAATAATATTACTATTATTTATTTCAAAATACTTTGGAAAACACTTCCAAAAATCTCCGGGATTTAATTTTCCAAACTCTGGTTTTAATCAAGTCTTAGTTTTAATTTTATTTGTATACTTCACTTATACAATTTAATTTGGTTTGTTTTATAACCATTCTAAGTTTTTAATATCTTACTTTGGTTATAAAAATATAATCCAAACACATCAATCTACTATAATAATTTCTGGAAAATTATTTTCTTTTATATCAAATTATAGTTTGGGTAAAATTATTTCATTTTCCCGCTTCAAAACCACACTATGTCGAATTACTCTATTCAAGTGTTTAGAAACTACTATCGATTTAGCGGCATCCCACTATTCGAACAAAATTTATATACCACTCAACAATTAAATTAACACAATATAAAACCATTTATAATCGCTAACATATACGCGCTCATAGCTATTATTACACTCAACTCATTCTAGAGTACTACTGACTCTATCTCCAATGAGTAATCCCCACCAGAGCCAAGGTTCTTGCTTAACCTTCAGCTCTGATACCAACTGTAGCGACCTGCAGTTCCGTACCCTTTGAGTTGATAACAATTCACTCCTATTCAATGCAAATTGTACGAAAGAGCGAATAACTAGGGTAAAGAAGAAGAAGAGATAGAAGAAAAAAGAAACAACAACACAAAATCTCACAATCGCAGCGGAATAAAATATAATATATAATAATAGATTTTTATACAAAAGAATCTGTAACAGTTTATATACATACAATCATCAGAGTACAACAATCGATACATCACACTGGACAGTTATATAACTTGTCCTTACACAGCGAAAATATAATCCAAGTACGGAGATACGTCTCTGTCATCCAACTCGTCTCCCGAGTTCTATAGCATTCTATCCTGGATCTGTAATACTCGGTCTGACCCGAGCATTATAATAAAATAACACCCGAGTTAGTCTGGAAAACTAGCGTGAGAAAAACACACTCAATTTGAATTATTAGAGTTATCAAAATCCTTTGAAAAACAAAGGTATCTCGTAAGACCGCATCGCAAATAAACACGACAGGTTTTTCCCTTACGATAATCAAAACATTTTATAGAAAATTCAATGATATTATAATAGTGTCTAAATACAAATACTTATTCAAATAGCCGAAATTGTTACATTAATTAAATTCCAGCATACAAAACCACAAGCTCATATTGGAGAATGGATTCCAACGAATGACTGGGCCACTAGGGTACAGCCCATCACAGTACGCCTCTAGAACAATGCACCGAGGTCCTCGCCGGGATTCCCTGCTACACAAGACCGACCTACCTCTGTGACGACCGCCCACGACCCCTGCACTGAACCTAGATATAGTGCGCTGTAAAGTGTGCCAGGCGACCATGGACGATTGTCAGGGTAAATTTAAACAACAGAATCTATCGTATTACTCACAGCGCATGGACAAAATACAATAGAATATATATATAGTGAAGCTTCACAGAATAGAATTTCATCAATCAAACTTCATAATAGTTGGATACAAAACATCTGAATAGTCAATACATCAAGCCTCACTACATATCACTCAGAGAATATACAAGCAGCGGAACATCCAGTACATATAGTAAGAAGATAATACGAAATCCTCCAGCTCGTCTTCGTCATCAGCATCGCAGAAATCAAGAACAGCACCTGTCACCTGCTACCTAGTTTGCCCGTCCCAAAATGGACGAATAGCCCAAGGCAATAAGAGTTAAACCATAAAGCCTTGAGTCAGACAACAGTCTTAGTGAGCGGTAAATTAACTAACAACATACCAAAAGAGCATAAAGGAAAAATGAATAGGAATCCAACCCTCCCACTCCACCTCTTTCTACAGTGATAGCCCCCAGACACACACTAAGCAGAAGCAAACATAGCAAAGCATACAATTTAAAATAAAGCAATTATCATTCGAGTCAAGGGCGATGTTTTCCAAGTACAAACCCCCAAGGCCTAAACCAAGATCAGATAAGCACCTAGAAAATACCGCTCTTGAGACCGAATGATGATACAACCAAACATCCATGACCCTGGCTATCACTGTTATCATTGCTTCGATATCATCGTTAATTGAATGACCGGCTCATTATTTCATCCGTCCGTCAAGGGCTAATGGAAACCCCGGTTCTAGACATGACTCCGCACGTCATCGTGACCCGTGCCTAGGACTATCGAATCTGCCCAGAGTACTCGACTACCAATCAGTAGCCTTCAGGGACTATCGAATCTTCCCAACGTACTCTTGCTTTGAGCATGCTAGAACCTTCAACAATGATGAGATCTCAGCCTTCTAGTCATCCTCCTCGACGACTATTTCCATACTAGCTCAAGTGCCTCTCGAGCAAACCATTATCCTTAAACTCGAACCATATCACCGATTTATCAACATGCTTGGAATGATCCCATCTGGATTAGACCAAGACTATCTCATATCATGCCTCGCTTCATCACATCCTAGCAAAGCCTCATCTCAACATCATCATCATCAAATCTATCCATATGAGCTTCATCATCCGCTACATATGCCACAAGCAGCTTTCCCAATTCAAGAGCCTTTCCCTTAACTTTTGAATCATCTTCGACCATCTTGTCTAAATCAAATCATCAATCATCTAATTCATAGCAATCAATCAAGTCAAACATTAATCCAAGTAATCAAGCATTCAAATATGATCTAATGAACAATTATAACAATAATGGCAATTTCGTAAATAAAGAGTCTAAAGTCTAACAAGCATGAAAACATGAGCAATATCTCTATAATCTTGATGAATGAACTTGCATAGGTTAACATGTTGTAAAATGGATGTCAAATCATCATGAACAATGGATTTATACTTAAGTTTACAAAAATGCATGAAAATCACTACTTTAACACCAAATCAAACCAACGATCAGATATACTCCTTTGGATCCGTGTGAGAGATAATCACCACTCACCAAATCACCTAAACACCCCAAAAGCAACACACTTCAGATCTGGACAGCGAAGGATCTAACTCGATCTATCACAAATCCGCTACAAACGATGAAATCTCTCTTCGATGGATGTAGATCTTCGACTTTAGCTCTTGGATCTTCGATCTTGGATGGAAGGAAGTACTAAATCAAAGTGAAGAAAAGAAGTGAAGAAGTGTAGAACTCAAGCTCTCAAAATGGCAGCACTTCGTCGCTTCCAAAATCCGGATCCCAAAAAGTGAGGCAAACCCATGTATTTATAGGCAGAATTCTCCTTAGGTCGTTCGCTCGGAGTTAGGTCGTCCACGACCTAAAACCCCACGACCTAACAACCAAAGCCTCTACGACCTACGACCTAACACTTAGCAGATCAGCGCATTCATGCGACCTACGACCTAACCCAGATGTGCTTCCTCGCGACCTACGACCTAACCCAGATGTGCTTCCTCGCGACCTACGACCTAACGAGGATGCAGCCTAGCGACCTAACACAAATCGCTTCTACAACATAACACTCCTGCGACCTAATCACACGCGCGACCTAACTAACTTAGCTAGGATACGACCTAACACCTTAGGTCGTCTAACGACCTAACTACTCCACTACCAAACTTAGGTCGCTCACGACCTAACTACGCTAACTCGCTAACTCTTATACCGTTAGCTCTTAGGTCGCCACCACTAGGTCGCTAACTCCTATAGGTCGCTCCAATCTCCTAGGTTGCTCACTCGACCTAACCTATTATACGACCTAACTATCACACGACCTATCTATCATACGACCTAACTTCTTAGGTCGTTCCAATCCTTAGGTCGCTCCACTTCACTAGGTCGTCTACTCCTTAACTCGCCATCTTCCTTAGGTCGCTCCAAACTCTCATACGACCTAAGACTTAGACTCTGGACGTCTTATCAAAAATGCGACCAAATGTCAACTGTTTTACGATGTTTCGATCCGTAAAAATACGGGTCGTTACATTCTCTCCCCCTTAGGAATTTCGACCCCGAAATTCCAAACAAACAGAGCAATCAAAGACTATTCTGCATGCCTATCATCCATAGCAATCAACAAACCATGCATCCAATTCTAGCTTAGCATGCAGAATTCTAAAACTAGAACAAGTTACAATGTCGTTAGATGACACGACACCTTAGGGCCATACCTTGAAGAGTTCAGGATGAGCTGCCTTCATCCTCTCTTCCACCTCCCATGTACAGTCGTTATCATCATCACTCCATTGTATCTTGAGCAACTTAACTACCTTCCTCCTAAGCTGTTTCGTGTCGGTTTCCACAACACGAAGCGGCTTACGAGGTCTCTTATCGACTGGATCAATCTCAAAATCTTCACAGCTATCAGTAGAAACCACTGTATTCGAGTCGTGCACATACTTCCGTAGATACGATACATGAAAAACACTGTGCACACTCGACATCTTTTCTGGTAATTCCAATCTATAGGCGAGCTTTCCAATTCGCTCGATGATCGGGAATGGTCCAACAAATCTCGGAGTCAATTTTCCTTTCTTCCCGAATCGAATAACATTCTTCAGTGGAGAAATCTTCACAAAAACCATATCACCTACGTCGAATTCCAAATCCTTACAACGCTTATCGGCATAACTTTTCTGACGGTCTTGGGCTGCCTTCATTCGTTGCCGAATGATCTCTATACAATCTGAAGTCTGTTGAATCATCTCTGGCCCAAGTATCAGTTTTTCTCCGATCTCTAACCAACATGTCGGAGAGTTACACGGTCTTCCATACAATGCCTCATACGGTGCCATACCAATGCTTGACTGGTAACTGTTATTATACGATAATTCCACCAAATGAAGGTGATCTTCCCATGATCCTCCGAAATCCAAAACCAAGCTCTGCGGAGATCTTCCAAAACTCGGTTGACTCTCTCGGTCTGACCATCTGTTTGAGGGTGATAAGTTGTACTCAAACACAACTCGGTTCCCAAAACTTCCTGGAAGCTCTTCCAAAATCCACTAGTGAACAATGGGTCTCGATCGCTCACTATACTCTTCGGAATACCATGGAATCGAACTATCCACTTAACATATAACTCAGCCAACTTTGATGCAGTCCTAGTCGATCGAACAGGAATGAATCTTGCACTCTTAGTCAAACGATCTACAATGACCCAAATTCCTTCATTTCCCGTTCTTGTTCTAGGTAGCCCATCAATAAAATCCATCGATATTTGCTCCCACTTCCATGTAGGAACTTCTAATGGCTGAAGCAATCCACTTGGCTTCTTCTGTTCGGCTTTTACCAACTGGCAGTTCATGCACTTGGAAATAAAATTTCCTACATCCTTCTTCATACCTTCCCAGTAATAGGTTCTCTTCATATCCCGATACATCTTATTTCCACCTGGATGAATTGTCAGCTTCGAGTGATGACTTTCCTTCAGAACTTCACTTCTCAATTCATCTATATCGGGAACAACTAGTCGTCCTTGCTTCCGAAGCCAACCTTCTCGATCGACCTCGAATCCTTTATCCTTTTCTGGGTCCAATCCAGATTCCAAATCACGGATAATCTTGACAAGCCTATCGTCTCGCTTTTGGCTCTCGCCAATCCTTTCCACAAGAGTCTGTTGTATCGATAAGTTTGCCAACATCTCAGGTTCCAATTCACATCTAGGCCTGAAGTCAAATCCAGCTAAATACTCGAGATTCTTCCATTCTGAAAACATGGCTCCCAATCCGGCATGTCTTTGACTTAACGCATCTGCCACTGCGTTACCTTTTCCCGGAGTATAGGCTATATCAAAATCATATGATGCTAAAAACTCTAGCCATCGTTGCTGCCGAAGATTCAAATCCTTTTGGGTGAAAAGATACTTCAACGACTTATGATCTGTAAACAACTCGAATCGAACTCCCAATAGATAATGTCTCCACATCTTCAGAGAAAAAACAATCGCTGCTAACTCCAAATCACGAGTCGGGTAATTCTTTTCATGCGGCTTCAGTTGTCGACTGGCATACGCAACAACTTTATTCCCTTGCATCAGCACTGCTCCAAGTCTAGTACCACATGCGTCGGTGTAAACCACCATCCCATCATTTCCACTTGGAATAGTCAAAACAGGAGCACTTGTCAATCGCTCCTTCAGGATTCCGAAAGCTTGCTCACACTTAGCATCCCATCCGAACACTTGGTTCTTTTTCGTCAATCCTGTTAATGGTGCAGCCACCTTGGAGAAGTCTTTGATAAATCGACGATAATATCCTGCTAATCCAAGAAAACTTCTCACATCCGATGCATTCTTAGGTCTAACCCAATCCTGGATTGTTGCCACCTTAGCGGAATCCACCACTATTCCATTTCCAGAAATAATATGGCCTAAGAACCTCACTTCACTCTTCCAGAAGTGACACTTCGAAAACTTAGCCTTCAGCTGTTGTTTCCGTAAGATTTCCAAAACAATACGCAAGTGCGTCTTGTGCTCTTCTTCAGTTCTGGAATAAATCAGAATATCATCCACGAACACTAGCACGAACTTGCTCAACTGATCTCTGAACACTCTATTCATAAGATCCACAAAATATGCTGGCGCATTAGTCAATCCAAACGGCATTACCAGCCACTCAAAGAAACCGGATGGTGTCCTAAAAGCAGTCTTCGGCACACTATCCTTAGCCAGTCTTAACTGGTGAAATCCCGTTGCCAAATCCATCTGAGAAAACACCTTAGCTTCGTGAAGCTGATCAAACAAGTCATCGATTCTCGGCAATGGATACTTGTTCTTCTTAGTCACCTTATTCATCTCACGATAATCCACACACAACCTCAACGATCCATCCGCTTTGGTTGCGAACACAACTGGTGCACCCCATTCGGACACACTACGCCGAATGAATCCTTTCTGTAAAAGGTCATCAACCTGCACCCTCAACTCTTGCTGCTCCCTAGGCGCCATCCGCCTAAGAGGCATCACAACAGGTCTGGCTCCTTTAACTAGATCTATACGAAACTCGATCTCTCTATGCGGCGGTAACCCTTTGACCTTGTCAAAGACATCCTCAAATCCATTAGCGATTGGCAACGATGACAGTCCATCCCGTGGAACAACCAGCGAATACATGAAGCTCATGAAGACGCCTTCTTCATGCTTACATCGTATCACAATCTTTCGCCCCTCCACATTCTTGACTGTCACCTCCAACCTATCACAATCAACCTTTGCCGCATACTTCCTAAGCCAGTCCATACCCAAAATAATTCCGAACCCCGCAAAGTTCAGAACAAAACAATCACAAACAAAAGAGCAATCATGAATCGATACAATCAGACCACGGTATAGCATACACAAACAAGACGAACCCCCAACTGGATTAGTCACAACCAATGGCCTATCAACAATATCCGGTTCTAAACCCAACCGGCCTACAAGTTCATTACAAACAAAAGAATGCAACGCCCCAGTATCAAATAACACTCTAACTGGAACACCACAAATGGAGAGAGTACCCTGAACCACCACACTCTTTCCCTTCTCTTCAGCGGTAGTAGCTTTTGAAGATGATGGAACAGCCCCCAAAGCATAAGCTTGCACAATCTGCTTGTCCTTCCACGGCTCTGGACAATTCCTCCTAACATGCCCTAGCTTGTCACAGTTGTGGCACTTCACCGGCACCTTCGGATTCTTGCAATCCCTGGAGAAATGGCCCTTCTGCTGACAATTGTAGCAGGTCACTTCGCCCTTCGGCTTCTTCTGGCCATCCTTTCCCTTCTGCTGCTGCTTCCTCTTCTTGTTTCCACCCTGCTGTGGTTTAAACTCTTCCTTGATCACAGCAACAACAGATCCCTCTTTAGGAAACAGATTCTCGTGCCTGAGAGCTTTCTCCACAAGCTTCTCAAATGAATCGTCCAAATGATCCACCAACTGTCTCCCAAGATAACTGTCCAAGCCTGTCACAAACTTCTCATTCTTCTAATACGAAGATTCAATATACGACTGGGCATACTTAGACAAAGCTTCAAACTCAGAAACATACTCAAGAACTGGTCTTCCATTTTGCTTGAGCTCCACAAACTTCTTAAACAGAACAGACTTCTGAGCCGTAGAAATGAACTTAGCTTCAAATCTGGCTTGGAATTGCACCCAAGTAATCTCTTCCTCCGGAGTATCAATGGTGATAGAGTTCCACCAATCAGAAGCTCTCCCTTGAAGCTGTCTTGATGCTAACTTCCACTTAGTTGCATCCTCAATTCCCAAATCACCAAAGATCCTTCTACAAGCATCTATCCATCTCTGGACTTCAATGGTTGGTTCTGTTCCCAAGAAAACCTTCCCTCCAAGAGCAGTATAGTCTTTACACAACTTAGCAAAATCCATTGGTTTTGGAGTTTGAACTTGAACTCCAACATCCACCGATGGCCCCGGAGCTGGCATCCTTCTCATGATCGAAGTCATCATAGCTTCGAACATAGCAGCATAATCAGCAGCCCCTTCAGTAGCACGGCCTTCCCTAGCAGCTGGTCTCCCTCTTCGACTCATCCTTAATATCTATAAAAAGGAACGATTAGCACACCTAGAGAAACAACTGCATAAAGGACTCAAACTCTACTAAGCTACTATATTATATATAGTAATCATCCATCAAAATACAATTACGTCTCTCATACGTAGTTACGTCAGCGAGCGTTGGGTAAAATCGATTAACCTGGCTCTGATACTAAATGTGACGACCGCCCACGACCCCTGCACTGAACCTAGATATAGTGCGCTGTAAAGTGTGCCAGGCGACCATGGACGATTGTCAGGGTAAATTTAAACAACAGAATCTATCGTATTACTCACAGCGCATGGACAAAATACAATAGAATATATATATAGTGAAGCTTCACAGAATAGAATTTCATCAATCAAACTTCATAATAGTTGGATACAAAACATCTGAATAGTCAATACATCAAGCCTCACTACATATCACTCAGAGAATATACAAGCAGCGGAACATCCAGTACATATAGTAAGAAGATAATACGAAATCCTCCAGCTCGTCTTCGTCATCAGCATCGCAGAAATCAAGAACAGCACCTGTCACCTGCTACCTAGTTTGCCCGTCCCAAAATGGACGAACAGCCCAAGGCAATAAGAGTTAAACCATAAAGCCTTGAGTCAGACAACAGTCTTAGTGAGCGGTAAATTAACTAACAACATACCAAAAGAGCATAAAGGAAAAATGAATAGGAATCCAACCCTCCCACTCCACCTCTTTCGACAGTGATAGCCCCCAGACACACACTAAGCAGAAGCAAACATAGCAAAGCATACAATTTAAAATAAAGCAATTATCATTCGAGTCAAGGACGATGTTTTCCAAGTACAAACCCCCAAGGCCTAAACCAAGATCAGATAAGCACCCAGAAAATACCGCTCTTGAGACCGAATGATGATACAACCAAACATCCATGACTCTGGCTATCACTGTTATCATTGCTTCGATATCATCGTTAATTGAATGGCCGGCTCATTATTTCATCCGTCCGTCAAGGGCTAATGGAAACCCCGGTTCTAGACATGACTCCGCACGTCATCGTGACCCGTGCCTAGGACTATCAAATCTGCCCAGAGTACTCGACTACCAATCAGTAGCCTTCAGGGACTATCGAATCTTCCCAACGTACTCTTGCTTTGAGCATGCTAGAACCTTCAACAACGATGAGATCTCAGCCTTCTAGTCATCCTCCTCGACGACTATTTCCATACTAGCTCAAGCGCCTCTCGAGCAAACCATTATCCTCAAACTCGAACCATATCACCGAGTTATCAACATGCTTGGAATGATCCCGTCAAGATTAGACCATGACTATCTCATATCATGCCTCCATGCATCACATCCTAGCAAAGCCTCATCTCAACATCATCATCATCAAATCTATCCATATGAGCTTCATCATCCGCTACATATGCCACGAGCAGCTTTCCCAATTCAAGAGCCTTTCCCTTAGCTTTTGAATCATCTTCGACCATCTTGTCTAAATCAAATCATCAATCATCTAATTCATAGAAATCAATCAAGTCAAACATTAATCCAAGTAATCAAGCATTCAAATATGATCTAATGAACAATTATAACAATAATGGCAATTTCGTAAATAAAGAGTCTAAAGTCTAACAAGCATGAAAACATGAGCAATATCTCTATAATCTTGATGAATGAACTTGCATAGGTTAACATGTAGTAAAATGGATGTCAAATCATCATGAACAATGGATTTATACTTAAGTTTACAAAAATGCATGAAAATCACTACTTTAACACCAAATCAAACCAATGATCCGATATACTCCTTTGGATCCGTGTGAGAGATAATCACCACTCACCAAATCACCTAAACACCCCAAAAGCAACACACTTCAGATCTGGACAGCGAAGGATCTAACTCGATCTATCACAAATCCGCTACAAACGATGAAATCTCTCTTCGATGGATGTAGATCTTTGACTTTAGCTCTTGGATCTTCGATCTTGGATGGAAGGAAGTACTAAATCAAAGTGGAGAAAAGAAGTGAAGAAGTGTAGAACTCAAGCTCTCAAAATGGCAGCACTTCGTCGCTTCCAAAATCCGGATCCCAAAAAGTGAGGCAAACCCATGTATTTATAGGCAGAATTCTCCTTAGGTCGTTCGCTCGGAGTTAGGTCGTCCACGACCTAAAAACCCGCGACCTAAAAACCCCACGACCTAACAACCAAAGCCTCTACGACCTACGACCTAACACTTAGCAGATCAGCGCATTCATGCGACCTACAACCTAACCCAGATGCGCTTCCTCGCGACCTACGACCTAACCCAGATGTGCTTCCTCGCGACCTACGACCTAACGAGGATGCAACCTAGCGACCTAACACAGATCGCTTCTACGACCTAACACTCCTGCGACCTAATCACACGCGCGACCTAACTAACTTAGCTACGATACGACCTAACACCTTAGGTCGTCTAACGACCTAACTACTCCACTACCAAACTTAGGTCGCTCACGACCTAACTACGCTAACTCGCTAACTCTTATACCGTTAGCTCTTAGGTCGCCACCACTAGGTCGCTAACTTCTATAGGTCGCTCCAATCTCCTAGGTCGCTCACTCGACCTAACCTATTATACGACCTAACTATCACACGACCTATCTATCATACGACCTAACTTCTTAGGTCGTTCCAATCCTTAGGTCGCTCCACTTCACTAGGTCGTCTACTCCTTAACTCGCCATCTTCCTTAGGTCGCTCCAAACTCTCATACGACCTAAGAATTAGACTCTGGACGTCTTATCAAAAATGCGACCAAATGTCAACTGTTTTACGATGTTTCGATCCGTAAAAATACGGGTCGTTACAACCTCTAACCTGGATAGACCAAATATGCTATCACCCCGGGTGTTCCCACCCTTACCATCGAGCGCTTCTTCTTTCATGTATACCCATATCTAAGATAAATAGTTTTTCGAGGACATCTAGATATGTGATAAAATAACCTACTTGGGTGCGACCCACTTAGCCTTGCTGCATCTCCCCTATTTTAGTCATTCCCGGTTGATGAGGTTCGAGGCTAAGCGTTACCTTTCAAGAACAATTTTTCTTAGAATGCTCATCGTCCTCCAAGGACGATGTTCCGATAGCATTCGTCCATACAAGTTGTTCTGGGTCTGGACAAACCGAATCACCGTCTTCATCATCTTCACGATATTCATTCGTTACGTTCAAACCGAATCGAAGTGGTTTTCGGATAATTAAATCTGATCCCGGTCTCTTCGAAACGATTAACGAAATTGGACAATATTGATAATCGGTTATTTAACCATCAATTTAACATCCATAAGCAATCATCTGGCCTTATTATAAATTTTCCCAACATATTTACTTTCAAAATATCTTTAAAAGATATATCAATTCCTTCCAACATTTGAAAACGATTTTTTTCAAATACTTAAATCCATAAAAGGATACTTCCAAACATCTCAACACTTAGAATTATTCCTAAATTTCTATTTTCTATACTTAGTAAAAATATTACAAGTCTTACTTTCCAAAATCCTTTCAATATTAACGTTTCAGAGAATTATTCTGTAAATTATTCCAAAAATCTCCGAAATCACAAATAAATTTTCTCTCCTCAAAATCATATCCTTTTATAAGCCCCTTTTTCCGAATATCGAAAGAATTTATAAAATAAATTTCTCAATTACTTTAAAACTCTATATATATACTATATATAGTAAGTATTTAAAAGATTAATAATTCATTATTTTAAAACATGTTCAAGTAATTATTTCAAATATCGAAAACACTTTTTTAACATTAATAACTCATCTTTAGTTAAACAAATAAATTTTCAAAGCTGATTTTAAAAGTCAGAATTTACTAAAATAAATACTTAATATTTGAAATCTACTTACCGAAGTATTTCAATCCTAACTAGTTTTAAAATTTATAGTTTTTAAATAATAAATTTTCCTTTTAAACACAAACTTAACTTCCTAGGATTTAAAAGGTATTTTTAAAACTTCAATAACCAACCCAACTTATAAATTCCTCTCGATTTCATCACATCACTTCCATCCTGATTTCCTTAACCATTTTCATTTTACAAAATAGTATCTACTATTTTGTCATCATATTTCCATATTTTAATATAAATTCACCCTATGAATTTATTTTCCAATATATCCACTGATATGGCTTAACTTATTTATAACATCGTTTATAAATTTTTATATTCCCTTGAGTCTTACTTGTTTTATAAAAACAATCTCGTTTATAAAATTCCATTTATAAATCCATTACCTTAATAATCCCATTTATAATTTCAAAACTATTTTAAATATCGACTTCAACTTTTTTTATATATTTTCGGGATATCATTTATAAATTCTCTTATATAATTCATTTTTAAAATCTCCATTTAAAATTTCATAATAGTTAAGTATAACCAAAAATCAAATTTTTTTTAATTCAATTTCTTTTAGATAAACCCAATTCCAATATAAATATTTTTATATCAAAAATTCCCTTTAATTCCTTCCATTTTAAAAATATATTTATGGTGTTTAAAATATTAACATTCAGGCCAGTGCTACAATAGCATCCAATAATTTCAATCACTACAATAATCTATACTTGATTATTCTACACAATTCATATATCACTATATATGAAAAATAAACAATATATTTGGGGAATCCAGTTGGATCCCTCCAACCTATTTCCCTGCATCCACAGATGTTAATACAACATAATATAATACCAATCCTACTTCGAAGGGGATATCGCGGTATATAGGGTCATCCTCTATTATGCGGGGCGCTTAGGGTCTCATCCTCTATAATGTGCGGGAATATCACTCCAAATACTATATATATAATCCACTATATATATTTATAACATATCATTCAACAGGTAATTAATTCAACCAAACATCCAAAATTAATTTTACTTATTTAAATTTTATATCTAGAAATCCAAAAGGAGTAGATTTACTTACCTTGATTTTATTTGAATCGAACAACGTTCGATTTAAACTTAAAATTCCAGCTTGTAGCCTATAGCCTTACGAATCTATCCATCTCATGCAATTTTTGACGTCGCATAAATTTATATGGATTAATGAACTTTGAAATAAACTAATCGGTAATTAACTTAAATTTATAATTTTTTTCTTAAATAAAAATACCTTCCTACCAATTCACTTTTCCAGGCACGTACAAGACCTCGACTGCTATACGACCTCACCACGTCAACATCTGCCTTGATTGAGTAATCACCAATCACCGAATGCTAATATACAACTCCAAGTCGTCCTCAAACACAACCAAAACCCGCACCTAAACTGACACCGTAGTTTCCATTTGCCTGCCCCCACCGACCACAGCCGCCTGGAACAACCGCATACTGCCAAATTCACACGAGCGCAACCCCAGCTCCAACACGTACTTCACCCAAAACTGTTGCCGCCGATATCACTTGCACTCCCAAAATCCAGCTTCTCAATCGCCTACACCACGATCCCCTATCGAAACTCGCCCTATCGCGCACCTAGAACACCTCGCCGCCATCACACCCATGCGTGCGCACCTACTCGCCATCACGACTTGAGCTCGAGCTCGAGCTCAAAAACCTTGCATCTACCAATCGCGCTCACGCGCGTTCGCGATTTACTCCTTAGGCGATTCGATTTATGATTTCATTTCTTCTTCTTTTTTTCCTTTTTTTTCTTTTTTTTTGCCATTCCTATTCGAACTAGGAACGAGAAAAATGGAAATGGGATGAAAGAAAATGAAGGTGATTTTGAGCTCGGCCATTCTTCTTTTAATCTATTTTCTTTCGTTCGAATTTATTGAAGTGGAAAGGTAACGTTGCGTGGGTTAAGGAGAAGAGTGATGTGAGGTTTTTGTGTTTGAATAGGTAAGGGTAAGGTGATTGAGTGAAAGAAATGATGGCTGATGTGAATATGTCTAATAAATATATATATGTATTATATAAAATTTCAAACCGTCACATTTTCGTAACTTAAAATCTCGAACCCCTATCGAGGCGTGCCGCTAGGCGTTTATAATGTTATACCCCTATTTCAAACGTAATGGAAAAGGTTTCGAGTCCTAATTCGATCGTATGGAGAAGATAGCTTTTTGGACCAAATTATTATATTAAATTTTCGATATTAATTTCAACGCTTTTCTATCCCGTACGATCAAATGATAACTCCAAACACCACGAAATTTGAAATCCGATAATAATATACTATTATGGATCCAATGGAACTGTTTTCGTCGAATTCTAAGACTATGCCTTGGAAGGCTATTTTTAAAAGTCAATTTAAACGAGCTATTTTTTAAAATTGAATAGATCACTTTTAAATTCAATTTTAAAACTTATATTATCTTTATTATTATTAATATAGATTTTACAAGCCTTTAAATTACTTTTATCGAGCTTAAATGTAACAGCCCTAGATTTTTGTATATATTTTATTTGACTTTATTTTATTTTGAAAACTATTTTAAACTTGTTTATTTCAAACATTTCATTTTTAAATATAAATGTTGATTATTATGTAACTTTTAATTTCAAACTTGTATAAATTGAATAATTTTCCTGAAAGGTGGATTTTGGTCAATCTGGTCAAACTTTGACTTTTAATTTTAAAATTTAAATATTTGAATTCTTAAATTTTATCTTTTATTATGAAAATAGATTTAATATCATGAATACTGCTTTTTGTTTCGTTAAAATTGGATTTAAATTGTGAAAGTTATACCCTTTACAATATTGTGTGTATATTGAATTATTTAGCAATATTCTTCATTTTAATTTATATAAATAATATTTTTATTTGTCAAATCATGTTCTAATATGTGTTATATGACATGTTAGGTATATATTTTATTTTAAAATATTTTAAAGTGATAATAGAATTTTTCCAAAATTTATTGCATTTATTTCCTATTTTTAAAGGCTAGTTTCCATTTTCTGCTATTTTCTTCATTTAAATTATATTTAATTAAAATTTATTTTTTTCATTTTGTGAATGCATTTTTATTTTTGTTCTTATCTTTATTTATAAATATTTTTCATCTACATATAAATTTTTCAAAGTTTGTTCCATTTAATTTCAAATTTTCTAGACTAGTTTTCATTTTTGTGCTATTTTCTTGTTTTAATCATATCTAATTTATATTTAATTATTAATATTTTTTTTATCTGTTATATTTTCGAAATTTTAACTGGAATTATAAGTATTTTCAGTTATTTAAAAATATATAAATATATATGGAAATATGAAAGGTTTAAAACCTTTTATCTTCCTTTGGCTTTTTGGCTTCCACCTTTTCATTTTCCCAACCCCACCTCTTCATGTTTTGGCCGTGCTCTTCATTTCTCATTTCTGCCGTACTCCCCTTAATTTTCACGTGAAAGAAACTCCTCTTCCCACCAAAAAAACTCACGGCCATCTCTTCATTTTTTATCAAAAATTTTGTAGGTAATTTCCTCTTCCTTTTATATTATTTTCTTGATTTTTATAACTTGTATTTGCATTTGTTCTCATCTTTGTAGATCGGCTCCTCCTCCACCATCACCTAGGCTGACTCCACCACCTTATAGGCTGACCATCACCCCCTCCAAATCACCACCACTTCAGGCCGAGAACCCATAGCATGATCCTCCACCAAATCTACATAAACATCACCTTTTACACTCTAGTCGAACTCCTCTTACTCCATCACCTTCAACATCCCTTTGGCCGCCACTTCCACCACCACCACCAGCCCAGATCTGACCACCACCCTCTGCCACATCATCCACCACCACCTGGACCTCTGGCCGTACCCATAGGACCCATGGCTGAACCCTCTTGAAGCCTTGAGATGATGTAGCATTGCCTTGTGATGATAGTTGTTGCACCTATACCTTCACACCAATAAAACACAAGCTAGGCCGACCCTATAGGGACCCAAACCTGACCTTAATCCCTGCCTTGGCCATGCTACTTCAGTTCATAACTGAAGTATGTGAAGTTGAGAACAAGTGCAAGACATTTGTTTTTGTTTTGGGCAGTGATTTCTAATGTTGAGTAGTGAAATTTTGCTTTGAAAACTTATGTATTTTGAATTGTTTTGTGTAAATGTATTCAAGGCAATTAGAGTTGACTCTCCACACTCAAATCGTATTAGAGTTGTCGTGCCTTCATAATCTTTGTGTTGTGTGCTTTGTTGGCAAATCTCCAGCTTAACAGGTGAGTTATTCTCACCAGACAATATGTACATATATAACTAGTGAATTGACCCCTTTTGAATCTGTAAAAATGCATTATCATGTTACACCTGCTATGTTATGATTTTATGATGTTCACCCATGCTTAAACACCTATTATATTATATGTTACTGTTATATTATGTTGTTCTATTATTTTTATCAGTTTATCACACTGCAAGTTCCCTTTAGATTAGAATCACTATGGGTTGAAATGATACATACCCGAACGGACTTTAGAATAGGAGAAAATCATTATGGGTTGAAATGATAGGCCTGAATGATTTTTAATTTTTTTTCATTTCCTTGGGATTGCGGGTTTGAAATGATCAAACCCGGGTTTTCTTTGTAAATTACGGGTTGAAATGATATATTACCCGTATCACTTTACCTAGACTAGAAATGAAATACAGACCCGTTGTTAAAATATGTTTTTATAAAAATCTTAAAAATATTTTTGAAATGTAAATATTATAATATTTGATTTAAAATAAATAAAAAAATGATTTATGTAAGCATTATTGATTTTTTTGAAAATTTATAAGTGAAATAAATTATTGGTAAAACTAGAAAATTTGAAATGTAAGTTATTTTGGGAAATTTTAATTGGGTGATAATTGGAATTTAAATTAAATATGAAATGTGATAACTTCATGATAATTTGGATTAAAGTGAATTTAAATGATTTTTATATTATATTAATGTTTTTGAATAAAGTTAAAATGTGAAATGAATGAATATTTAAGTTGAAATTTTGAAATATAACTAAAATTGGAAATTGTGAATTTGGCTTAAAAGTGAAATTTAAGTTAAGTAAATAAATGGAATTAAGTTATATTTGAAAATTTAAACTTAAGTGTTAAGTTAATTTAATTTAATGAATTTATAATTTAATATTGGAATTTAATAAGTGAATTATTATTAAATTTTGATTTTTGAATGGAGGTTTAACTTTATAAAATCATGAATATAAGGGTATTTGAATGATTGTTTTAAAAGTGAAATTATATGATTTTATAAGTTAAAAATGATTTATATAAAAATATAATTGTTTGTGAAATTATACTGAATATTTGAAGCTAATTAACTGCATTTCTGAAATGTTATTAATTCTAATGTAAATGATAATACAACATTTGTAAATGCTGTAGTTGATAATAATGAACCAAATGGCTAAATTTAATTAAAGGCTATTATAGCATTTTTGTAAATGTTATAATGGTTGAATTTAACTAAGTTTATTTGAAACTAATGTAACCCTATTATAGCATTTTAAATGCTGTCTTTTGTTAAATTGAACTGTTTTAAATGTGACTTTTCGTAGCATTTTCTAAATGCTGCGAAAGTTGAATTTTCATTGTTTTAATTAATTTAAGTGAACGAAAAATCTTTGAAAAGTTAAATTTTTGGAAATTTAATAATTTAATTATTAAATATAATAACTTCATTTTATGATTTAAAATGAAGTAATTTGTTTTGAAATATAAACTATTTTGAAATATGATATTTTGATATTTTGAAATGGATTTTTGAATGATATTGAATTTTGAAATGATATTTTATTTCGAAGTATAAAATACCATTTTGAAATTTTAACCACGGGATGTATTTAATTTATAGTTTAACTGATCCTTAAAGGATGGGCGGTCCCAAGCATCCTTTGAGTTATTGTGCATTTCTACTACAGTTCACTTGAGTTGGTTTACATTATATAAGTATATATTGTCCTGACTCGAGTGTTTTGTGTTTTACTTTACGCTCGGGTCAGCCTGAGTATTTACAGCTTAGCTTTGGATTTTGTTCTGGAGCTAGGAATCGCTGGAGATTCTGCTTGTCTAGTTATCTATTTCCTTCCAGTTCAGTTGTTCTATTTCAGATCTGGTATTTATAAACTTCTATGTATTTGGGATTTCTATTGTATATGTTTTTAGAATGATATTATGTAATATGTTTTTGAGAGTTTGTATATAGTAGCTTCATGAACTACTATGGTATTTTATTTCCGCTGCGAGTTATTCTGATATGTTCTGTGTTTGTGATTCTGTGTATTTGATTTCATTTGCTCCAAATTTATTTACAATCTGTTATTTTGAATTATTCAAGTCAGACATGTGTGGATTATTGTCGATTTGAATGGTCCAAAATAGTGGGTCGTTACAGTTGGTATCAGAGCTTTGGTTTTAGGCAAACCTTAGCCTACGGAGCAAAAACTCATTAGAGATAGGGTAGAAATACCCTAGAATGAGTGAAATCAATCTCAGAATCATTTCTTTGTGAGAGGACGTATTTTTGAAGTATAAAATGATTTTCAAATGATTTTAAAGAATTTTCAAAGATTATTTTGATATAAAATTTTCTTGCTTTGAAAGTAAAATTTTCTAAACTTCATTCCTTTCGTATCCTCCTTGTTAGTAATTTCTTTGATTAGGATCCTCTAAAATTTTGAACTTCTCTCTTGATTGATCTAGATCCATTGTTGATAGGAATCTATTTTGGGTATGGAAAAATCAGTAGTTTGTTAGGTTGCTTTGAGTAAACTCTGTTGTATCTTTTGCTTAGCTAAAGTTGTCCAACTAAAGATATTTATGCTTCTGTTTTCGTATGTTATGAATTCGAGTCTTTCCAAATTTTGAATGGGAATTTTTCTGTATCGATATAGGTTATATATCTCTAATCTTCGTTTGGATTCTTATCGAATAGGATTCCTTTGAATTTTGGAACGCTCCCACTTGTTCTGAAATCCATTCCTATCTTCCCTAATTGTATTCTTTTGATTTTGGAGCATTGCATCACTCCACTTTGTATGACCTTTATAGGGTGGCGATTCCGCCAATCTTTGAATGATTATAATTGGCATTGATTCACCGGAGATTTCTTTATCCTCGGTTTACGATGTTTTCTATCTTCTGCTATATTTAGATTCTATCTCTAGCAATCGAAGGTCGATTTGCCTTAGATTTTCACATCGATTATATTCCTGAAATCACGGTTGACCGGTTAAGGTCGCCCGCAATTCATATAGGCTTATCCATCTTCTATTTGGTAATTTAATTATCTTATCTTTGTCTGAGCCTATCTTTGAATTAGAATTCTATTTGATTAGAGTTCTCTAATTTGAATCTCTATCCTTGTTTTGAAATCCATTCTTAAATCATCCTTTTAAAAATCGGGCTTGTTTATACTTTAGAAGTTGTTTTATATATCGGAAGTATTATCTTGATAAATATGATTTTATTCTATATATAAAAGTGAAATGTTTTCGATAAAGATTATAAACCCTTTTAAAATAAGAATTTGAGGTTTCGAAAGGATTTGTAATTTTGAAAAAAAAAACTATATAAGAAATTTGATTTATAACTAAAGGATTTTTAAATTTGAAATTCGAGAATTGAACTCCGGTATTTTGGAATTGGTTTTAAGATTTTGAAATATATAATAATAATATGATTTAAAAATATTTTCCGAATAATAAATGTTTCAAATGATTTTAATGAGTTTCGAAGAAATTTCAAAAGAAGTTTGAGAAAATAGAAGTCCAGAACTCACTTATGTCGCTGGAAAATAATTTCGGTGATGAGTGCACGCATCATCGACATTGATTTTTGAGTTTCAGAGTGTGGGAAAGGCCACTTTAGTAGCATTGCTACGCGAGTGATTTTGCGAAACCGATTTTGATTTCAAATTCTAAAGTATGATTTGATATTCGGAAGATATATGTATATATGTATTTGAAATGATTTGAAATGATTTGAAATGAGCCGGTGTTCAGTCCTCGAGTTTTGGATTTGATATAACCCTATCTATTAAAATTGATTTACTGATTTGTTGTTGATTTCCAACTCTTGAATTTGAAAATGATTTCTTCAACTATTTTGAAGGTTCGAACACTTCCAAATCAAGGTTAACTTTTCAAAGCTAAGAAATTTTGAAAGTATAAAGTATATAAATTTGTTTGAATGTTTAAGTATGAAGTAATATGATTTAAATAAGTTGAAACTGTTTGGAAGTAAATGAATAAGAAAATTTTAAATTTTCTAATATGAAATTTAGATTTGAAATGTCTTGAGAAGAATTTGGTCTTCAAAATATTTTGAATAAAATTTAGTTTAAATGTTTTAACTTAGTAACATCTTTATGAAACTATATATTTAACAAGTTGGAATAAATATATAAGTTGTACGTATGCTGTTTTATTCGCATAATTAATTTGATCCAAGTTTGAGTACACAAGTTCGAGGTGGATTACACCATTTCGTGTTAGGATTTTTCATTCGATTCTTGATGGCGAATATTTGATATGGATTTTGGGCTTGATTCTAGAATTCTCTATCATAGTATATGGCTATGCAAGGAGACCGATGGCTTCTAGTCGAGAAACCATATCGAAGTCCGCATTAGGGAAGTCGAATGGACAATACTAGTTCGAAAGCAAACTTGTGTGATCGAGCGAGCGATCAAATGTGATTTTGCGAAATGATGACGTATGTACATCTTATATTCTAATATCATTGATATATTTTGACGTTGAAATTGAAAGCCGTCGAGTTAGAATATCTTTGCTTATTAAAAGAAAATTTCCAATTTAAATTACAAAGATATATAACCCATAAAAGCAAAGATATTCAATCCCATATGGCTCTTCATACAGCGAAATTATTTTGAAAATTTGATCCTTATATAAGATGGACCTTACATAAGTATAAGATGATTTTGAAAACATTTGATTTTGGAAATGAATTGGTTGACTTAAATTATTGATTTGGAAATTTGGATTTATTTTCTAAATCTATTATTCTGGAAACTTTGAAACTAAAGATAATTAATTTGAGAAGAAATAATTTGGTGAAATTGTATATGATTTTGAAATTGAACTGATATTGAAACAAATTGAAATTTGAGAACCTTATGTTACTAAACACTTGATTTGGGAGTTGTCGAACTTATATAAAAATGATTTGTATGAGTATGAAATTGATTCGAAAACTATAGATTTGAAAAGGTACTCAATTTGAAAGTGAAATCTTATATAATTGAAGTCTATATAAGTATGATTTGATATACTATTGATTTTGGAAAGTATTCGATTTGAAAATTAAATCTTATATATAATGGATTTTATATAAGTACGATATTTGAAAGTGATTTGAAAAGGTACTATATGATACATATTTTCGAAGTAAAGATATGGAAAGTGCCTTCTGCTTGATATCCGATTTGTGGCCACATCTTGGATTCATTCTATCGATATTATTCTCTTTGATTTTTGGTTTTCCGGATATGATACTCGAGTGTCCTTCGAATTCCATGGCGTTACCCATGGTCTTATTGTTCTCTCGTGACTGCATAGCGCAACTGCCTGGCTGAGTCTTGCCTAGGGGTACGGATTGTTTCCTGGGGGATCCAGGCGTAATCATTGTGTATCCTGCAATCTGTGTAGGTCGCGAATAGTAGCGCAAATGCTTGGCTGAGTCTTGCCTGGGGGTACGGATTGTTTCCTGGGGGATCCAGGCGTAACCATTGTGTATCCTGCATTCTACTAGTCATCATGGCGTAACTCGCAGGGCTGAGAAAGCTTACGGATATGGATTGTTTCCTGGGGGATCCAGGCGTAACCATTGTGTATCTGCGAACCATGGTTAGACAAAGGTTTTGTTTGTTTTTGTTTGGATTGTACTTTCCATATCTGTTTTTAAAAAGTTTTCCAGTATTTTCACTGGGTGTTGAAACAAGTCTACTAAGTACCTAGAGAATTCTAGCTTTGCGCCTGATCAACGCACTGCCAGAGTCTGCAGGAACGAGGATAAACTTGTTAAGACATCGAGTTAAAAAGTATTTTGATAAAATATTATAAAGAATATTTTGATCAGTTATTTCCTTTTTAAAGGATTTTAAAGTGTTTTAAATATTTTACCTCTTTAACCAACACTTTTAATAAATGGCTCATCCTTGTCTTTCGTCCTATTTTCCCTTCTTGCTATTCCTATTCTCCACCTTGTTAAACTTACCTATAACAACAGTTATCAGGTATAATTTTAATATTCTTGTCATCTTGTCTTAATCCTATTCCATTCTATCTTTTTCTGTGTTTTCCATACTTCATTCCTTTTCGAGGACGAAAAGATTTGAGTGGGGGAGAGTGTAACAGCCCTAGATTTTTGTATATATTTTATTTGACTTTATTTTATTTTGAAAACTATTTTAAACTTGTTTATTTCAAACATTTCATTTTTAAATATAAATGTTGATTATTATGTAACTTTTAATTTCAAACTTGTATAAATTGAATAATTTTCCTGAAAGGTGGATTTTGGTCAATCTGGTCAAACTTTGACTTTTAATTTTAAAATTTAAATATTTGAATTCTTAAATTTTATCTTTTATTATGAAAATAGATTTAATATCATGAATACTGCTTTTTGTTTCGTTAAAATTGGATTTAAATTGTGAAAGTTATACCCTTTACAATATTGTGTGTATATTGAATTATTTAGCAATATTCTTCATTTTAATTTATATAAATAATATTTTTATTTGTCAAATCATGTTCTAATATGTGTTATATGACATGTTAGGTATATATTTTATTTTAAAATATTTTAAAGTGATAATAGAATTTTTCCAAAATTTATTGCATTTATTTCCTATTTTTAAAGGCTAGTTTCCATTTTCTGCTATTTTCTTCATTTAAATTATATTTAATTAAAATTTATTTTTTTCATTTTGTGAATGCATTTTTATTTTTGTTCTTATCTTTATTTATAAATATTTTTCATCTACATATAAATTTTTCAAAGTTTGTTCCATTTAATTTCAAATTTTCTAGACTAGTTTTCATTTTTGTGCTATTTTCTTGTTTTAATCATATCTAATTTATATTTAATTATTAATATTTTTTTTATCTGTTATATTTTCGAAATTTTAACTGGAATTATAAGTATTTTCAGTTATTTAAAAATATATAAATATATATGGAAATATGAAAGGTTTAAAACCTTTTATCTTCCTTTGGCTTTTTGGCTTCCACCTTTTCATTTTCCCAACCCCACCTCTTCATGTTTTGGCCGTGCTCTTCATTTCTCATTTCTGCCGTACTCCCCTTAATTTTCACGTGAAAGAAACTCCTCTTCCCACCAAAAAAACTCACGGCCATCTCTTCATTTTTTATCAAAAATTTTGTAGGTAATTTCCTCTTCCTTTTATATTATTTTCTTGATTTTTATAACTTGTATTTGCATTTGTTCTCATCTTTGTAGATCGGCTCCTCCTCCACCATCACCTAGGCTGACTCCACCACCTTATAGGCTGACCATCACCCCCTCCAAATCACCACCACTTCAGGCCGAGAACCCATAGCATGATCCTCCACCAAATCTACATAAACATCACCTTTTACACTCTAGTCGAACTCCTCTTACTCCATCACCTTCAACATCCCTTTGGCCGCCACTTCCACCACCACCACCAGCCCAGATCTGACCACCACCCTCTGCCACATCATCCACCACCACCTGGACCTCTGGCCGTACCCATAGGACCCATGGCTGAACCCTCTTGAAGCCTTGAGATGATGTAGCATTGCCTTGTGATGATAGTTGTTGCACCTATACCTTCACACCAATAAAACACAAGCTAGGCCGACCCTATAGGGACCCAAACCTGACCTTAATCCCTGCCTTGGCCATGCTACTTCAGTTCATAACTGAAGTATGTGAAGTTGAGAACAAGTGCAAGACATTTGTTTTTGTTTTGGGCAGTGATTTCTAATGTTGAGTAGTGAAATTTTGCTTTGAAAACTTATGTATTTTGAATTGTTTTGTGTAAATGTATTCAAGGCAATTAGAGTTGACTCTCCACACTCAAATCGTATTAGAGTTGTCGTGCCTTCATAATCTTTGTGTTGTGTGCTTTGTTGGCAAATCTCCAGCTTAACAGGTGAGTTATTCTCACCAGACAATATGTACATATATAACTAGTGAATTGACCCCTTTTGAATCTGTAAAAATGCATTATCATGTTACACCTGCTATGTTATGATTTTATGATGTTCACCCATGCTTAAACACCTATTATATTATATGTTACTGTTATATTATGTTGTTCTATTATTTTTATCAGTTTATCACACTGCAAGTTCCCTTTAGATTAGAATCACTATGGGTTGAAATGATACATACCCGAACGGACTTTAGAATAGGAGAAAATCATTATGGGTTGAAATGATAGGCCTGAATGATTTTTAATTTTTTTTCATTTCCTTGGGATTGCGGGTTTGAAATGATCAAACCCGGGTTTTCTTTGTAAATTACGGGTTGAAATGATATATTACCCGTATCACTTTACCTAGACTAGAAATGAAATACAGACCCGTTGTTAAAATATGTTTTTATAAAAATCTTAAAAATATTTTTGAAATGTAAATATTATAATATTTGATTTAAACTAAATAAAAAAATGATTTATGTAAGCATTATTGATTTTTTTGAAAATTTATAAGTGAAATAAATTATTGGTAAAACTAGAAAATTTGAAATGTAAGTTATTTTGGGAAATTTTAATTGGGTGATAATTGGAATTTAAATTAAATATGAAATGTGATAACTTCATGATAATTTGGATTAAAGTGAATTTAAATGATTTTTATATTATATTAATGTTTTTGAATAAAGTTAAAATGTGAAATGAATGAATATTTAAGTTGAAATTTTGAAATATAACTAAAATTGGAAATTGTGAATTTGGCTTAAAAGTGAAATTTAAGTTAAGTAAATAAATGGAATTAAGTTATATTTGAAAATTTAAACTTAAGTGTTAAGTTAATTTAATTTAATGAATTTATAATTTAATATTGGAATTTAATAAGTGAATTATTATTAAATTTTGATTTTTGAATGGAGGTTTAACTTTATAAAATCATGAATATAAGGGTATTTGAATGATTGTTTTAAAAGTGAAATTATATGATTTTATAAGTTAAAAATGATTTATATAAAAATATAATTGTTTGTGAAATTATACTGAATATTTGAAGCTAATTAACTGCATTTCTGAAATGTTATTAATTCTAATGTAAATGATAATACAACATTTGTAAATGCTGTAGTTGATAATAATGAACCAAATGGCTAAATTTAATTAAAGGCTATTATAGCATTTTTGTAAATGTTATAATGGTTGAATTTAACTAAGTTTATTTGAAACTAATGTAACCCTATTACAGCATTTTAAATGCTGTCTTTTGTTAAATTGAACTGTTTTAAATGTGACTTTTCGTAGCATTTTCTAAATGCTGCGAAAGTTGAATTTTCATTGTTTTAATTAATTTAAGTGAACGAAAAATCTTTGAAAAGTTAAATTTTTGGAAATTTAATAATTTAATTATTAAATATAATAACTTCATTTTATGATTTAAAATGAAGTAATTTGTTTTGAAATATAAACTATTTTGAAATATGATATTTTGATATTTTGAAATGGATTTTTGAATGATATTGAATTTTGAAATGATATTTTATTTTGAAGTATAAAATACCATTTTGAAATTTTAACCACGGGATGTATTTAATTTATAGTTTAACTGATCCTTAAAGGATGGGCGGTCCCAAGCATCCTTTGAGTTATTGTGCATTTCTACTACAGTTCACTTGAGTTGGTTTACATTATATAAGTATATATTGTCCTGACTCGAGTGTTTTGTGTTTTACTTTACGCTCGGGTCAGCCTGAGTATTTACAGCTTAGCTTTGGATTTTGTTCTGGAGCTAGGAATCGCTGGAGATTCTGCTTGTCTAGTTATCTATTTCCTTCCAGTTCAGTTGTTCTATTTCAGATCTGGTATTTATAAACTTCTATGTATTTGGGATTTCTATTGTATATGTTTTTAGAATGATATTATGTAATATGTTTTTGAGAGTTTGTATATAGTAGCTTCATGAACTACTATGGTATTTTATTTCCGCTGCGAGTTATTCTGATATGTTCTGTGTTTGTGATTCTGTGTATTTGATTTCATTTGCTCCAAATTTATTTACAATCTGTTATTTTGAATTATTCAAGTCAGACATGTGTGGATTATTGTCGATTTGAATGGTCCAAAATAGTGGGTCGTTACATTAAAACTCATGATACAAAAATTTAACAAATACTCCATTATAAAATTAAATTATCCAAGAAATCACTATATTTAAATTCTGAATTTATTTTATAATTAAACCCAAATTTCCATATTCAAAATAAATCTATAATTCAAATTAAATATTTAAAACCATTTAAATATTCCAAATCAACGTCAAAAAATCCGGGTCGTTATATAGGTTTTGAGATGATTACCTGTAAAAATCTCTCCAAGATTCTTTAATTTTTTTCTCTTAATTTAGATTTGAATTTGGAATTTGATTTTCCAATTTAAAGAGGGAAAGGAAAAAAATGGATTTTGTGGAAAAGAAGAAGAATTGGATGGAGAGGGAGATGTGCATTCATTCCTCTCTTATTTGCACTAATAGGTATGGGTTTAGTTTTCTCAACCCTACCCATTAGCCTAAACATCCTTATTTAATTCAAATTACAACAATTAATATATGTCTTAGTCTAATTAGCCTATTTATTTTACAAAAGTATGTTTTAATCAATACAAAGCTATTAAATATCAAAACACAAATGTTTCATTTGAAATATATATTTGGACAAAAGTAAAATACATTAGTATTAAAAATTATCAATTTTAATTAAATGCTTTTAATTATGTTTTATTTAATAAGATGACATAATTAATTCCAAAATTATTTAAAATTCATCGTTTTGTCTAATTAACATAACAAAGGATTATAAAAATAATTACACACTTTATAAATTAATTTTAACAATATTTTTCATGTTTACTTCCCATAATTAAAACAATGAGATTTAAACATGCCTTTAAATAACAAAAATCGTTATTTAGCAATAATTAAGAAAATTATTGCTCTTTTCCAAATTAAAGTCCTTTGTTATTCTTTTAATACAAAACTAATATAATATCGGCTTAAGATTTCATTTCTTTTTAATGTAAACATAATCCAAAATTATATTTTGAAAATTAATTCTTTTATTTCCCTCATTTAAAAGAAATTACAATAATTGATCCTTAATTCAACCAAATTAACATAAATTATTATTTAACAATTTCTTTACCTTGTTTGTTCAAAATAAGCAAGTTCAACAAACATATATCTCCCCAAATTCAATTTATTATCATATTACCAAATTAAAATTATTATTTTATTTTAGTTCCAGGTAATCACAGAACTAGGATTGTTACATTTGCCATATTTTCGTATTACAAAAGTAGCTATATTTGAAATTTAATTTCATTCTACAATTACAACCAAAATCTTCATATTCAAAATCAATTCATATTCCAAATCCAACATTTAAAACCATTTAAATATTCAAAATCATACGGCTGAAAATCCAAGTCATTACATTCCTCCCCCTTATAAGAATTTCATCCCCGAAATTACTAAGGTAGGAAAATGCTCCAAACCATTAACTTTTCAAAACCCACTTAGTTAAAACTCGATATTTCACTTTTCTAAACCTTTTAGTTTTAACCAAATCAATTAGCTTCCATTTCTAATTCAAAACCCTTTATTTTCGATTTTAATTCAAAAATCAACCTTTTAGTTAACAAAAAAAATTCTTTTAAGAATTTTCTAACAACCTAAGTTTTCGAAAATTTTCGGCAGAGTCTCCGGCCTTTTACAATATGACAAATATGATAAAAAGATATACATCGATTCTCATGGTCAGAAAACATAATACATATTAATATTTTTATTTTTCATACGCTAAATTCATAAGCGTACCTTATTTTAGCATTATTAAGCGAGTTCGCTTAATTATATGCAATTTCGCAACAAAAATCAAGCCAAATAGCCTCCATGTACGTTTACTTACTCAAATAAACTCGTAAGTTTCATATTTTATGAAATTTAATAGCTTCACGTTTATTTTGCTAATGCAAACACATAGATTGCATAAACCAAACATGTTACCAATGTATTTAAAAACAATTACGAGTTTCTGATATTAATTTAGTTACTTTCCATCGATTTATATACCATTTCATTTAATTCGAATGATTCACAACCTAATTTACTGGCATTCAATTCATATTCACATCCATTACGTTCATGTCCACTACAAATTGGTTCTAAACTAATTTATTCACTTTCCATTGATTCACAAAATTTCGTTTAATTCTATATATGTCCAATGATAATTCAATCCATGCTATTGGTGATATTCATTTAAATAAAATAACAATTCCAGTTTATAGCTATTTAAATTGATTCCAAATCAATTTATCCACTTTTTATTAATCCACATTCAGTTTATTCACAAAATCTTGTTTTCTCAATTTTATATTCAACAACAAACCAATCCATGCCAATTTATTTATGAATCATCTCATAAATTAGTTACTTAAGTTGCATTCCATTCTCATTAACAATATTCCTATCATATTCAATTTATTTTGTAACGACCCGCCTTTTTGGACGGTTTAAATTGATGATAAACCACACACGTCAGACTCAAACCATTCAAAAGGGCAGATTGTTATGAGGTAAATAAGAAAAAGCAGAGAAAGAAAGAAAACAAACACAGAATCTCACAGTAGAATGACAAAATATAATAATCAAAGAAACAATTCATGAAGCTATTTTACAAATAACATTTGATTATAATTTTACAATATATAATCAATGTACATACAGTAGTAATAATTAAATAATGCAGCGGAACAACATGATGCAGTGGTATGAATATAATAAATAGCAATAGTACTAAATCTTCATCTTCATCCTCCAGAAAGCAGTCTTCGATACACTGAAAAGCTCAGACTGGCCCAAGCGAATTGAAAAGACAAAACACTCGAGTCAAAACTAAAAAATCTTATGTAATTTAAATCAACAATAAATAAATATGAGTGTAACGGCGTTGGAGATATTTACGGGTTTTGACATCTCCTATCCAGTGTCTAACGTGAGTGCAATAACTTAAGAGATGTTCGGGATTTCCATCTTCTAAGGATCCGTTAAACTATCTACATACATAGTACAATACGCTATTATAATAGTGTCTACAGTAAAGTAAAGTATTAAAATAGCGTTAAGACATTACCCATATCCTACTTAACACATTTTATATATTCCCATGGTCTATACAGTACCGTAAGTTCCTCCGTGAGGTTTACCCAGACGGAACTCTATAGGTATGGTACAAACCAAACTCGTAGAAGGCGCGATACGGCATGTGAACACGGCACTCGAGGCAATGTCAGGGTAGGATTCTACCATTTGCACTCCCGGACTAGTGGTAACGCATAGCAGCTACTACCGCCCACCTCGGAACACACTCCCATAATCAAAATTGAGGGGTGGCCACCAAATCAATCACAAAGTAATAGTATGGTATCGAAGAAATGTGCCCGATCGGAGGTGCGACCTTACTTGGCCCGGTATAGCTCATGTTTTAGTCACATCTAAGCTGACTCACGGGAGTCAGGGTTACGTAAATACGTCATACAGAATCGTACACCAAACCATCCTACTTCATTCTGGAATCTCCACCATGTACACAGTTGTTAAAGTGGTTTTCAGTATTGGCAGAGAGTATGACAATATCCGATCCTGGTCTCTTTAACAACCAAACGCTTATTTCACACCGGATGGTTCTTTTAATTTTCTAAAACTGTTTCATGATTGATATCAAAATATCATATCCAATTCAACCATATTACTTTTGAAATTATATTGACTTTCGAGATCATATCGACCAAATAGGTTAAATTCTCATTTCAAAATCGTCATGTTTAATTAAATATGTGAATTAGATCCAACTTTTGTTATAATATCATTTAACCTTATTCGTTTAATATAAATCATCCCATTTTACCCAGTTTGAATTTTAAATAGGATAAAATAAATTAATAATAGTTTAAAATAGATTAAAATGGTTGAAATGGATTTTTAGATAGTTTTAAAAATAGATTTAAAATAGATTATATAGATTAATATACTCTAAATAGATTTAAAATAGATTAAAATAGGTTAAGATAATTTAAATAGATTCAAAATCAATTAAAATACTTTAACTAGATTTAAAATAGATTAAAATACTTTAAATGGATTTAAAATAGGTTAAAATACTTTAAGTAGATTTAAAATAGATTAAAATACTTTAAAATTTCAATTTAAACCAATTTCCAATTCCAACCTTCTAACTTGGATTTTCAAAGTAATTCAATTTATATAAATCAATTTCCTTCAAAATATTATTTAATCCAATCCAAGATTTAAGGGTTTTAAAATCATTTAATTTAACCAATCCGGTGTCCGTATATAATTTTATACCCTATGGTCAAGTGATACGGATATTTATCATTTCAATCCACAATTAATTTAAATTTTATGGGTATATATTATTTCAACCCGCAATCCCAAATTTTACTTCAAATCCATGAAATCGCTTGAGTCTATCATTTCAACTCATAACAATTTCCCCTAATCTATCAGATCGTTAGGGTATGTATCATTTCAACCCATAGGGAACTTGCAGTGTTTCAACAATATAAAATATAATATCCAGTCATCCAATATCAAAAATCAAACATCCATCAAAATCATCATCCAAATCAATCAATAATCATCAATAGCTAACTGATTATCAATAATAAGTATAAACCGATGAATTAAAATTTAATATTAAATTAAATGGCAATAATAATCAATAAAAGTCAGATTTAACAGGCATGACAATTTAAATATACCAAACATCAACCAATCAATTTCTAATCACATCATAAATTTAATTTAACTAACATAAGATAATTTAGTAATTGTGAGTGGGTTAAAACACTCACCTTTGATTTTAGCCCATAAAATCCAAACAAAAGCGCAAAAACTCAACAGTCTCCAAATTCAACTAAATCAATTTCATGTTGTCCGGAATTTAAATATGAATCCAAGAGAAGAAATCGCGCGTGAATCAAAGTTTATATGCAAAAGGTATTCATGTTATAATAAATATTATTAAAATAATAATTAGTACACACTAAAAAAATAAACAAATTTTAATACTTACGTTTTTCTCAAGATGGCTTAAGGAAAAGATTGAAGAACAACTAAGAAGAGGATAGGACGTGTATGAAAAATGAAAAATGGAAAAAAAAATCATGTTTCATAAAAGAAAGCTTTTGGATTTGTAAGAATAAGAGCTTTTGAATATGAGGTGTCAAGAGAAACAAAACACAAATGAAGAAATAAGGTGCAGGTTATTTATAATTAGGAAATGAAGGTGGGGGGACAAAAATAAATGTCACGTTTTATTTTGGAAGCTCCAAGCATTAATAATGCATAAGGAAATGCACGTAGGAATGGAAAAGTTTGCAAACCAAAGGAAAGTAAATTTTGTATATGTGAAAATGAGGTAGCAAGAATTAAATACAACCTAAAAGTCTAGGCTCAGGTATTAAATAGAAGGAGAAATGAAATGGATTAAGTATTAATAATAAGGTAACTATTTTAAAACGTTTATGCAACAATTAATAACAAAAGAAATTAAGGGACCATGTACATCGCACAACCTTTTGAAATTCAATTTTTTCGAAACGTAACCTAATTAACTCCATTAATTCAAATAATATTCAAATTTGTACGCATTTAGGTTTTTATCTACGCATAATAAAAAAATTATACTTACCTTAAAAATGAAAACGTTCAATTTGGTTTTCCCTAAATGATCTTTTATTTCCATTAAAACACCCTTTTTGTTTAATACAAAACGTGTGTGTCTTTTATTAATTGCAATCAACTTTTTCTTTCCTTTTAATTGAAATATTTGAATTACATTAATTGCAATTACTTACAAAGTTAAATTTAAAAACAGACAACTAAAATGGATGAAAAATAGAACAATTGTTTATTTAAACACGTTTATTAATTTGTTGTTTGTACACAAGAGTAATAAATAACTTACTGAAATAGTTTATTTTCCTATTCTTGTAATCAATTTGTAAGCTAAAACACAATTCAAATAAACATATATTTCTTCCTTTAAAATCAATCATTCTATTATTTATTTTAATGAAATTAAACCTACATTCACAAGTGAAACATTCATTTTATTTTATGTAAATGTTCTTTTCATTAAATCAAACTTTCCTTATATTTTCACAAAACATAAGCTATTTTTAATTACACCTATTAATTTACAATTTAGTATTCTCTCTCCTATTAGTTGAAAATTTTCAATTACATTAATTTTAGTTGATTAAATTTCAAAATGGACTAAATGAATGTAATGAGAAGTAGAACAATTATTTCCTATCAATAGTAATTTAAACATATTTATACACTATTGGATACAAACAGTAATTATACATTTCTTACTAAATAATAGTTTCTCGTCTCTACAATCAATCTTTCAACTACCGGATATTTCAAATAAATAAGCATATGTTTACTCCTTTACTAAACTTATTCATTTTTATTCTTTTATTTTGATTTACACTCCTACTATTAAATCAACCAATACCTTATGAAACTATTAACATAGGTTTCTATCTTGTTATCCTCATTTTCTACAATTGACGCCTTTTCTTACATTAACCGCAATATTTAATTACATTTAATTCCAAGTAATTATATTCTAATTCCAATAAATTGATTTAATTAGATTTCAATCTTTTTATTCAATCAGTCATTACTTTATGGACATAGTTAACATTGGTTTACATATTATTGCATTAATATTCTACAACTATCATCTTTTACCATATTAGTTGCAATATTTCAATTACATTGAATTTTTTTCGATTTTCACATTAATTATAATTTAAAGTCCCACTAAATTCATTTATCTTGGTTTCACTCTTATTATTAAATCAATTATTGCCTTATGAATATAATATCTATATTTCAATGCATATTTTATGATTTGTATATTTTGAATGTTTAATTTGTGTATAGCGTCGTTAGTCGGATTCTAGTTCGAAAAGTCACTATTCGTCAAAGAACAGTCGGAATAGTGAAAAGTCTTTGTGGATCGAGATTCGGGGGTGTCTATTTGTGAAAAACTGTCTTATAGGGATTCAGACGTCTGAATTGAAGCATTCAGACGTCTGAAATTGTTCGAATCAAACCAGAAAGAAAATAGGCCAAAATTGCCATTTTCAGACGTCTGAAATGGACAATTCAGACGTCTGAATATTGTTTTAGACAACATCTATTTTTCCAGATTCAGTCGTCTAAATCATTCATTTCAGACGTCTGAATCAAGAATGAAGTTGAGAATCAACAATTTGGACTTGAGACCATTTCCATTGAGTTCAAAATGTTGTTTGCGACTTTTTTGAGTATAAGCTTCGATATGTTTGGAGTAAGTTGAATTTGGCTATTTTCTAATTGGACTTTGGGTTTGGGTTTCACCCCAACTCATTCTATAACCTAACTCAGCCCCCTCTCCTCTACATTCACTCACTTCATTTCCTAAACATTCAAGCTTCAGTAAAAATGGGGAGAGGAAGGGGAAATTAAAATTCAAAACCCTAGTTTCTTTTGCAAACTCCAATTCTTGCTCCAAATTCAAAGAAAAGCTAAGGTAAACATCATCTTCTTCTTCTCCATCTCAATTCCTCTTCAATTTCTGAAATTTCCTAAAACCCTAACTTAGGAAAATATTTGTTCTTGAGCTTAGATTGAAGCTCCTTGGGTTATAATTGAAGAGTGATTGTGCTAGCCTTGCTCGGTAGCTTCTCTCTCGTGTTTTTGAGTTTAAAAGGTGAGTTTTTGAACTCACATCTACGTCTATATCTTTGATAGTGTTAGGTAACAATTCCTAACATATATTCAATGTCCATTTGCGTTTGAATTGAATTGGTTTATTGAATATTCCAATTTTTGGCGTTTGAAGTCAAATTATATGGTAAATCATTATATGGTTGTTTGGGCATATTGGTCGGAATGTATTGATGAGTCTCTAAGGTTGGGTAGTCGTTTGGCGTAAACCCCTAGCTATCATCACTCGTCCGATTTCTTCCGATATGATTTGGCCATCTTTGGCCTAGGCAAAATATTGCCTGGAGCTCCAGTTTCAGACATCTGAAATATACCATTCAGACGTCTGAATCTGCTTGTCTCAGCCCAATTTGCCTATTTTGCTTGGTTTCCAATTTTAATCGATTCGTGTCGATTCCAATTAGTTGTTATTGCATATTTGACTTTGATGATTCCTTTTTGATTTCGTACACGGGTTTTTATAGTATGATCTTTTCAAATTGTCTTAAAAGCTCGTTTCTCCAATTTATCATTTCTATTTAAAACACACACGATTTTGCACTTCGAGCGGAGAGGGAGGAGAATTAAATGATTAAATAAAATGCATGCTATGAACACGTGTGTTTATCTTTTCAGTTAATTCCTAATCTATTCGTTTGACCGTTTTGACCTCTGGGTCTGGTTTATCGATGAGATGAGGTGAACTTTGTACTGCTTTGAGTGTGAAATTGACTAACGGTTAGTAAACCGTTTAGTGCGAACGTGTGGTATGGGACTCACGTTAACATTTTCCGAGTTCCTTTCTGAGAGTTGTGACACATTCCGCCGGATAGTGGTGTCCATTACCGCCACTACAGTTTGTTGCCTTCAGGCGTTGCCTTCGGGCGTATGGATCCTTGTTATACAGTACTGAGCTCGAGCATCTTTTGTTTCTTTGACAATTATATTTCCCTAGTGTATCGCCTTCCGGTGTAGGTCCTTTGAACCACACGATATATAGCGATTACCTTGTGGAAATATTGGTATTTTTTATTTGCCTTTTGGCTTGTTTGGGATATGATATCCTTTGTTATTTGAGTTGCCTATGATATGAGGCTTGTTTTGATTCATCTTATGTTAGATGATTTGGATATCTCTTTTGGAGATAATTGTGGTACTTTATGATCTTGTATGTTCATTATCATTTAGTTTATCTAACTGATTTGTTTAGCCAGACTGACCCGTGTATTTTATACTCGGGTCAGACGGAGACGTTTCAGGTTAGGTACTTTGGACTTAGCCTATGTTGCTTCCGCATGGACTATTCCGCTAGCTCCTTTTTGTCTGTAACTCTAATATGTATTCTATTGACTCGCATGTATATTGTGGTTTGCTTTACCACTTGACATGTATCATTTTGTAAACTCTATAATGTATCTGTATATGTGTAAATGTATGTGATGATCTACTGTTCTGTGATGTGTATTACATTTGAGTTGTTATATTTTATCCTGACAGATTCTTCAGCCACCTATGGCTTTGTATTAAGTATTTATTGGAGATGTCGATCCATTTAAGTAAGAAGTGGCATTGTCGGCATATTCAATAGATAATTAAGACAAGGTTATAGATGGTCGCTCCTATCCAACTCTATTCTCCGTATTAGCAGACGGTGTTACTTAGTAATACTCTTTGCTAATGTGGGTCTCGGAGTGGGGCGTTACAGCTTGGTATCAGAGCTGTGTTCAGAACAAAATATGATAAACATAGAATAGAGACACATATTACGGTACATCAAAGGGTAGTACGAATGTTACGAATGTTACGAATCTTTGAATCATCGTGCCTTTATTCTTTCCGTGCCTTTGGGGTAGATTGAATTTTTGGGAATATGTCTAGGAATGTATTTTATTCCGTAGTATTCCATATTTGAATTAATGATATCTACCTTGTGAATAATCCTTTTCTTATCTTATCTTTCAGCTAATGGCCGGAAGAGGCAGAGGACGACGCTCGGATGCTGGGCAATCCAGTGGCTCGCATTCGGACGGCGTTTATATGTCTGACGATCAGGTTTTGGAGTTATTTAGGAGCACTCAGCCTCCAGCTCCTATACGTGCATCTCCTCCATGCAAGTCTGCCTTTGCACGCTTGTGAAGTGATTTTTCTCATCTTGGTGGAAAGCCATTCAAAGGCTCTGAGTCCGTTCTTGAGGTCAAGCTTGGATTCGCACATGCGAGCGTATCTTTTCTCGCATGGATCTTTCTGACCACGATCGAGTTCTTGTAACTTCTAGCTTATTGCAAGAGCGTGCCCTTGATTGGTACGAGCTTCTTATAGCCGAACTTGATGAGTCTGTTCTTTCTTGGACTCAGTTCCGGGAGCGATTCGAACTCAAATTCATTCCTGAATCTGAGAAAGTTTTATTAGCCCGTCGCTTCCTTGAGTTGAAGTAAGGGAAGTCCTCCGTTTCTGAATATGTTGCATCATTCGAGGCCTAATCTAAGTATGGTCTTGAATTCATTAGCACTTCTTATAAGAAGAATATGAAGTTTGTCTCTGGTCTTAAGAAATATCTTAAGAAGTCTTTAATGCTCCAGCTTAAGCTTTCTTTTGAGGAGTTGGTTGATTCAGCACTTCATCTCGAGGCCATCGAGAAGGAGTGTGATGGTGGTGATGATGTTGAGGTTCGCAAGAACCCCAATAAGAAGAGGTTTCCATTTCATAAGTAGGGATTTCTTCCTTCCAAGAAGAAGAAGCCCATTGAATCTGGTTCTAACTCTCAATCTGCTGAAACACCTTCCATTCAGAAGTGTTTTAATTGTGGTTCTCCTGATCATATGATTCGAGCTTGTCCTAAGCCTCTCTTCTGCCATTATTGCAAGAAGGAAGGTCACCGTGTTTCCACCTGCCCCACTGCTCCTGCTAGTGCCAAGTCTGGCAAGCTTTATGTTGCTAAGGCTTCTGGAGGTTCTTCTCAGCCTAGAGGTATATCTCCATCTATTTTGGAAGGTTCTATTTTATTTCATGACTGTAGTATTCGAGTTCTTTTCGATACGGGTGCTTTGCATTCTTTCGTACAGAAAAAGCTCGTCGATGATTTGTCTTTGGATGTTTCTTGTATGGTTACTTCATTGAAGATTGCGAATCCTATTGGAGGGTCCGCAACACTTAGCATGCTTTGTGATGATGTTGAGATTGTTTTATGTGGCTTTACTTTTCGTGCAAATCTGCACGTTATTTCTTATTTGGATTTTGATATGATTTTGGGTATTGACTGGCTAGTGAGATACGATGCCAGGATTATTTGTTCTGAAAGAATTTTATATCTTCGACACCCGGATTCGTCTACTCAGCTATCACTTGTTCTACGGAATGTGGATAATTCCGAAATGGCTTTATATTCTCTTGACTCACGAGATGATGATGATATATCTCATATTCCTATTGTTTGTGACTTCTCTGATGTTTTTGAGCCGGTTTCGGGTTTGCCACCCAAGCGGGCGATCGAGTTCCGCATTGATCTCATTCCAGGCGCGCAGCCAGTAGGCCATCTTCCCATGAGGATGTCTACAAAAGAAAATGAGGAACTCAAGAAGTAGCTTTTAGAGCTTGAGTCCAAACAGTTGATTCAGTCCAGTTTTTCACCGTAGGGTGCCGCGGTCGTCTTCGTAAAGAAGTCCGATGGAACTCTTAGGCTCTGCATCGACTATCGCAAGCTTAACGAGTTGACCATCAAGAATAGGTATCCTTTGCCGAGGATCGATGATATATTCGAACTATTGAGTGGAGCTAAGGTCTTCTCTCAGCTCGACCTTGCCACTGGTTTTCACCAGCTCCGAGTCGCGGAAGATAGCATACCTCTTACAGCTTTCCGCACTCGATATGGTTCTTTCGAGTGGCTCGTTATGCCATTCGGTTTGACGAACGCTCCTGCTTTCTTTGTTGATCTTATGAATCAAGTATTCTGGGAACATCTCGATAAGTTCGTCCTTGTGTTCATTGACGACATTCTTGTTTATTCTAAGTCTGAAGCCGAGCATGCTAATCAGTTGAGAATTGTCTTGAGTACTCTTTGTCACCATCAGCTTAAATCCAAATTCTCCAAGTGCCATTTTTGGGAGAATGAGGTTAAGTTCTTATGCCATGTTATATCTTCCGACGGCATTTCGGTCGATCCCTCAAAGATCAAAGCTATCCAGAATTGGAAGAGGCCTTAGAATGTTCATGAGATTCGTAGTTTCCTTGGATTGGCGGGTTATTACCATCGGTTCATTAAGGATTTTTCCCATGTTGTGCTTCCTCTCACCAGCCTTACTCGTAAAGGCATTCATTATATTTGGTCTGATAAGTGTGAAGCTTCCTTTCAGACATTAAAGGAACTTCTCACTAATGCTCCTATTCTTGTGGTTCCCGAGGGGAATCATGATCTTGTTGTCTACACCGATGCTTGTGGTAGTGGTTTCGGTGCCGTGCTTATGCAGAAGGATCGGGTAATTGCTTATGCTTCTAGGCAACTGCGTTTGAATGAAGTTCGCTATGCCACTCCTGATCTTGAGTTAGCCGCCAATGTCTTCGCCTTGAAGATTTGGCGACACTATTTATTAGGCGAGCGCTTCATTCTCTATACTGATCATAAATCCTTGAATTATTTGTTCACTCAGAAGGAACTCAATATGAGGCAACAGCGTTGGCTCTAGTTTCTTGCCTCCTATGACTTCGTTATTCTGTATACCCCTGGTAAGGGTAATCGTGTTACTGATGCGCTTAGTCGTAGACATTCGGCTGTTGTTTCTATAATGCTTGCCGAATGAGATATTCTTGAGAATCTATCTTTTTGTGATATTCGTGATCAATCTCCATCCTCTGATTCTCCGATAGTATTATTCAGCATGGATGCTCGACCCTCTTTATTGGATCGTATTGCCGAAGCTCAGTGGCGTGATCCTGATCTTGTGCATCTTATTCAGCTTTGTGAGACGGAACCCCGTCATGAGGCGTTGCAGGGTTTCAGCATTGATCTTCATGGGTGTCTTCACAAGAAGAACCGTCTTGTTGTGCCTTCTGATTCTGCACTTAGGCATGACATTCTTGATGACTGTCATCATTCTAAGTATACCATTCATCCTGGCAGTAGTAAGATGTATGCCGATATGCATCGCCTGTATTATTGGGAAGGCATGAAGCGTGATGTGGCGAGTTATGTGAGTAATTGCATGACTTGTCAACGTATTAAAGCCGAACATCTATGCACTTCTAGTCTCCTTCAGCCTCTAGAGATTCCATTGTGGAAATGGGACCAGATTTCGATGGATTTCATTGATGGCCTGCCTCGTACGAGATCGGGCCATTCTAGCATCTAGGTTATTGTTGATCGCCTCACCAAGTCAGCTCATTTTGTTCCTATTAAATCTAATAGGACTGCTTCTCTTTTGGCTAAGTTATTTATCAAGGAAATTATGAGAGTTCACGGTGTTCCTAGTTCGATTGTGAGTGACTGTGATCCTTTATTCACCAGTCATTTCTGGTAGAGTCTTCAGCAAGCTTTGGGAACAAAGCTTAATTTCAGCACAGCTTATCATCCACATTCTGATGGACAGACTGAACGGGTGAATCGTATCTTAGAGGATATCCTCCGTATTTGTATTCTTGATTTTGGAGGTAGTTGGGAGGATCATCTACCCCTTGTAGAGTTCTCCTACAACAATAGTTTTCAGTCCAGTATCGGTATGGCTCCTTTCGAAGCCTTATACGAAAGGCCATGTCGATCACCTTCTTGTTGGTTGGAATCTGGGGAGAAGCTTATTCTTGGCCCGGAGTTTGTTCATGATTCTTCTGAGAAGATTGTTCTTATTCGTTAGAGAATGAAAGAGGCACAAAGTCGCCAGAAATCCTACGCGGATAACCGTAGGAAGCCTCTAGAGTTCTCGGTTGATGATCTTGTCTTTATTCGTGTTTCTCCTTTGAAAGGGGTTATGCGCTTCAGTATGACAGGGAAATTGGCTCCTCGCTTTATAGGACCATTTCCTATTATTGAATGTATTGGCCCTGTGGCTTATAGAGTTTCACTTCCAGCTCATCTATCCAGAGTTCACAACGTGTTTCACGTCTCTCAGCTTCGGAAGTGTCTTCGAGAATCGGATTCTATTATCGACTCTCCTGATTTATAAGGGCTTGAGATCTCACCAGACTTATCTATTGTACAATAGCCTATTCGCGTACTTGCCTCGAAGGTGAGACACCTTCGAAACAAGGACGTGCCGCTCATTAAAGTTCAATGGTCCGATAATCCCAATGACTGTACTTGGGAAACTAGAGAGTTTATCAAGCGATTCTATCCGGGTTTTCTATCTTTGCTTAGCACTGGTGAGAATATCTTTTTATCTCAAGCTTATTCCCTTTTCTTTTCTTTTTGGGTGATGTAAATATGTAGTTGTTACCAATTTCTTCTCTAGGAATTACGCGGAAGCAATTTTGTTAAGGAGGGGAGATCTATAACAACCCGCATATTTTACGATTCATATATTTTGAATGTTTAATTTGTGTATAGCGTCGTTAGTCGGATTCTAGTCCGAAAAGTCACTATTCGTCAAAGAACAGTCGGAATAGTGAAAAGTCTTTGTGGATCGAGATTCGTGGGTGTCTATTTGTGAAAAACTGTCTTACAGGGATTTAGACGTCTGAATTGAAGCATTCAGACGTCTGAAATTGTTCGAATCAATCTAGAAAGAAAATAGGCCAAAATTGCCATTTTCAGACGTCTGAAATGGACAATTCAGACGTCTGAATATTGTTCTAGACAACATCTATTTTTCCAGATTCAGACGTCTGAATCGTTCATTTCAGACGTCTGAATCAAGAATGAAGTTGAGAATCAACAATTTGGACTCGAGACCATTTCCATTGAGTTCAAAATGTTGTTTGCGACTTTTTTGAGTATAAGCTTCGATATGTTTGGAGTAAGTTGAATTTGGCTATTTTCTAATTGGACTTTGGGTTTGGGTTTCACCCAACTCATTCTATAACCTAACTCAGCCCCCTCTCCTCTCCATTCACTCACTTCATTTCCTAAACATTCAAGCTTCAGTAAAAATGGGGAGAGGAAGGGGAAATTAAAATTCAAAACCCTAGTTTCTTTTGCAAACTCCAATTCTTGCTCCAAATTCAAAGAAAAGCTAAGGTAAACATCATCTTCTTCTTCTCCATCTCAATTCCTCTTCAATTTCTGAAATTTCCTAAAACCCTAACTTAGGAAAATATTTTTTCTTGAGCTTAGATTGAAGCTCCTTGGATTATAATTGAAGAGTGATTGTGCTAGCCTTGATCGGTAGCTTCTCTCTCGTGTTTTTGAGTTTAAAAGGTGAGTTTTTGAACTCACATCTACATTTATATCTTTGATAGTGTTAGGTAGCAATTCCTAACATATATTCAATGTCCATTTGCATTTGAATTGAATTGGTTATTGAATATTCCAATTTTTGGCATTTGAAGTCAAAATCTATGATAAATCCTTATATGGTTGTTTGGGCATATTGGTCGAAATGTATTGATGAGTCTCTTAGGTTGGGTAGTCGTTTGGCGTAAACCCCTAGCTATCATCACTTGTCCGATTGCTTCCGATATGATTTGGCCATCTTTGGCTTAGGCAAAATATTACCTAGAGCTCCAGTTCCAGACGTCTGAAATATACCATTTAGACGTCTGAATCTGCTTGTCTTAGCCCAATTTGCCTATTTTGCTTGGTTTCCAATTTTAATCGATTCGTGTCGATTCCAATTAGTTGTTATTGCATATTTGACTTTGATGATTCCTTTTTGATTTCGTACATGGGTTTTTTTTGTATTATCTTTTCAAATTGTATTAAAAGCTCATTTCTCCAATTTATAATTTCTATTTAAAACACACACACGATTTTGCACTTCGAGCGAAGAGGGAGGATAATTAAATGATTAAATAAAACGCATGCTATGAACACGTGTGTTTATCTTTTCAGTTAATTCCTAATCTATTCGTTTGACCGTTTTGACCTCTGGGTCTGGTTTACCGATGAGATGAGGTGAACTTTGTACTGCTTTGAGTGTAAAATTGACTAACGGTTAGTAAACCGTTTAGTGCGAACGTGTGGTATGGGACTCACGTTAACATTTTCCGGGTTCCTTTCTAAGAGTTGTGACACATTTCGCCAGACAGTGGTGTCCATACCGCCACTACGATTTGTTGCCTTCGGGCGTTGCCTTTGGGCATTGCCTTCGGGCGTTGCCTTTGGGTGTTGCCTTTTGGCGTTGCCTTCGGGCGTATGGATCCTTGTTATACAGTACTGAGCTCGAGCATCTTTTGTTTCTTTGACAATTATATTTCCCTAGTGTATCGCCTTTCGATGTAGGTCCTTTGAACCACACGATATATAGCGATTACCTTGTGGAAATATTGGTATTTGTTATTTGCCTTTTGGCTTGTTTGGGATATGATATCCTTTGTTATTTGAGTTGCCTATGATATGAGGCTTGTTTTGATTCATCTTATGTTAGATGATTTGGATATCTCTTTTGAAGATAATTGTGTTACTTTATGATCTTGTATGTTCATTATCATTTAGTTCATCTAACTGATTTGTTTAGCCAGACCGACCCGTGTATTTTATACTCGGTCAGACCGAGACGTTTCAGGTTAGGTACTTTGGACTTAGCCTATGTTGCTTCCGCATGGACTATTCCGCTAGCTCCTTTTTGTCTGTAACTCTGATATGTATTCTATTGACTCGCCTGTATATTGTGGTTTGCTTTACCACTTGACATGTATCATTTTGTAAACTCTGTAATGTATCTGTATATGTGTAAATGTATGTGATGATCTACTGTTCTATGATGTGTATTACATTTGAGTTGTTATATTTTATTTTGATAGATTCTTCAGCCACCTATGGCTTTGTATTAAGTATTTATTGGAGATGTCGATCCATTTAAGTAAGAAGTGGCATTGTCAGCGTATTCAATAGATAATTAAGACAAGGTTATAAATGGTCGCTCCTATCCAGCTCTATTCTCCGTATTAGCAAACGGTGTTACTTAGTAATACTCTTTGCTAATGTGGGTCTCGGAGTGGGGCGTTACAATATCACATAAAAGTGTACATCAAAATAGTGGTTATAGAAGATCCACTACATCACAAAAGAATAGATACAAGTGCTAGACAAAAGAATAATTATACATCAAGGAGTCTCCATCTCAAATGTATAATAACAAAAACTACTAATCTAAAGTAGTTAGCCAAAAGTCAGGCGACGGACCCTGATAAGAAGTCAAGCAGAAGCACCTGAAATATCTCGGTCTAACCCGAGTATTATTTTAAGAAGAAAATAATAAACGGATCAGTCTAGCTATAAATATCAGATAAAATGAGATAGGATAAGAGATATGACCAAAAACGTATGATAACAAAAATGCCATACTGTGTCAAGTATACATCAAATTACAACAAAAATCATACAATATCTCATGAATCTCAAAACACCAAAAAGAATCGCATTCTTTAAATTATTCACCAAAACACAAATATTGACAAAACAAATCAATGCCAATCCACGAAAATTAGTGAAAACACAAATTCAAGAAATCATTAACCAGAAATCCAGAAATCACAAAGGGGGAGGCCTATTACAAACGGGAGCATGAAAACTCACGAACAAGTGTATCACAAATGAGACGCTATCCCATAAATCGAACATCGATGCACCTAAAAAGATACGCCCCATGCATAGTCGAACATCGACGCATCTGAAAAGATACGCCCCATGTATAAACTAACATGTTCAACAAAACACAAATATTGGTAGAGTTATCAATGCAAACCACAAAAATTGGTGAAAACACAAATTCTAGAAATCATCAACCAGAAATCCAGAAATCACAAAGCGGGAGGCCTATCACAAACGGGAGCATGAAAACTCAACAACACGTGTATCACAAATGAGACGCTATCCCATAAACCGAACATCGACGTGCCTAAAAAGATACACCCCATGCACAGTCGAACATCGACGCACCTTAAAAGATACGTCCCATGTATAAACTAACATCGACGCACCTAAAAAGATACGCCCCATGTATAGTCGGACATCGATGCACCTAAAAAGATACACCCCATGCCTAGTCTAACATCGACGCACCTAAAAAGATACGCCCCATGCAAAGTCGAACATAGACGCACCTGAAAAGATACGCCCCATGCATAGACGAACATCAATGCACCTAAAAAGATACGCCCCATGTTCTGACTTATCGAGCCGATTTCTCCACGAACGGTCCAAAGACCATGGGTCGCTAGCCCATAAAAAATGAGACGAAGCTTAATAGAATGGGGTACAGTCCCCCACGTGGACAAAGAGACATCGCAAATCGCTAGTCTAAACCATAAAATGATCATCATCGATCATCAACAAGTGTTGATTACACTAAGCTAGTAAATATAAGAGTTTAGCTTCATGTCCCATAACCACTAGCTTAACTTAAATATTTACGAACAGATTGTAGATTTCCACTTGAAAATTGTCACAAGAGTTCAATCGAACAAGTCCAAGAATTAACCGACGAAGTAAACGCAAGCGTTTCATACCACTTGTTTTACTAAGCCGGTTAATTAGATTTCTCATACGAATGAGGTAAATGTTTGTATATACTAAGAGATTGGAAAACGGTTTTGAAAGCAAGCTTTATATTTAAAATAGTGTTGAAAGCGTTTTGATGAAAGAGTTTGAGTATTTACTACTAGTGTAGAAACCTTTGTATTTAGAAGTGACAAATCACAAAAATGATTGTAGAAATAATCAATCACCAAAGATTCACATACGAAGACGTGAATTAAATCCAAAGAAATCGATACCAAATCCATCAAAATGGATATTCCCAAAAATCCCAAAAAAGAAGTCATCAAGGTCGATAAATGTGATAACAACTAATCGGAGCCACTAAAATTGATAAACAATGGAAATTCAATGAAGAAAAGCCTAAACAGGCAAAAATTCACAGTTCCAGACGTCTGGGGTCAATCTAGACGTCTGGATTTAGATTCTGGAAATTCCAGAAAAACCCTTCCAAACGTCTGGTTTGGCAATCCAAATGTTTGAAACCCTTTCAGACGTCTGAAATTATAATTCAGACGTTTGAAATTAGTCTCTGCCCTTTTTTATTAATCTGCGTGCATATATTTTTGCTCCAGGTCTAAACCAGACGTCTGGACTTGGTCACCAGACGTTTGGTCACCTGGTCTGGGCAACAATTTGCCTAGGCCAAAGTGTCCAAAACGTATCGGAAGCGATCGGACGAGCAACGACGACTAAGGATTTACGCCAAGCGACAACCCAGCCTTAAAGGCTCTTTGATACACCCCAAATATCAATGTCCAAACATCCATAGTAGGATTTTCATAAAATTGGACCAAAACACCAAAATTTGGAAAATTCACCAAATCAATTCAAATCAAAAGCAAATGAATATGCACAAATTTTAGGAATTCATACCTAACAACAATGATAGCTATAGACGTAGATGTGAGTTAAAGAACTCACCTTTAAAACTAAAAAACACGAATGAGAAGCTTTAAAACAAAGGAAATGCCAATTCCTCTTCAATACACCTCTAGATGCTCCAATCTAAGCTAATAAGCAAATATTTCCTAAGTTAGGGTTAGGAATTTCTGAGGATTGAATAGAGATAGAGATGGAGAAGATGAAGAGGATGCTTACCTAAGCTTCTCTTTGATTTTGGAGCAAGAACTTGTGTTTGCAAAGGAACTAGGGCTTAGGATTTTAGTTTCCAATCTCTTCCCCCATTTTTCTAAAGCTTGAAGTGTTAGAAAAATAATAGAATGAATGAAGAGGAGAGTGGGTGGAGTTAGGATATAAGATGAGTTGGGTTAGTGGGCTGAAACCCAAACCCAAGCCCAAAGCCCTAAGTGAAAAATAGAAAATTCTACTCAACTCTAAACATATCGATATTTATACTCAAAAAAGTTGTAAACGCCATTTTAGACTCAATGGAAGTACTCTCGAATCCCAATTCGACCGTTTACAAAATGTAGCTTTTCGGACTTTAATCCGATTAACGATGCTATATTTAAATATACAATCGTAAAATATGCGGGTTGTTACAGACTCCCCTCCTTAAAGAAATTGTGTCCTCGCAATAATTAAGAGGAAAATGAAGAGTAACAACCATAAAAGCATATCAACACAAAAGAAAATTTGAAATAAGAAGTTCACCATAAAGAGCAAGAAAGAGTAAGCCCGGACGTGTTTGCTCGATGAATTCTCAAGATTCCCAATAGAAATCCTTAGGATTTGAGGACCATTGAACTTTCACAAGAAAAACATCTTTATTTCGAAGTTGTTTAACCTCCGAAGCAATGATACGAATAGAATGTTGCTCATAAGTCAAATTTGGTGAAACTTCAATTTCTTCAATTACACCGGGCTCAAGAATAGAATCAGAATCCCTATGGTATTTCCGAAGTTGAGAGACGTGGAAAACGTCATGAATAGCAGAAAATTGAGCCGGTAATAAAAAGGCGATAAGCCACGGAACCAATGCGTTCGGTGATGGGAAATGGACCAATATACCGAGGTACAAATTTTCCTGATCGACTGAAACACAAAACACCCATCATAGGTGAAACACAAATGAATACCAATAAAATCTGGACCTAAAACCAGCTTCTCACCGGCTTCAAGCCAACATGAAGGAAATCGGCATGGCCTTCCGTAGAGTGCCTCGAAAGGTGCCATACCAATTCTAGATTGGAAGCTATTATGGGAAGAAAACCCAAGAAGAGAAATATGATTTTCCCAACTTCCACCAAAATCAAGAACACATGCACGAAGGAGACCTTCAAGAGTTTAATTCACACGCTCGGTTGGTCCATCAGATTGAGGACGATAAGCGGTGCTAAAATTAAGCTTTGTTCCCAAAGCTTCTGAAGACCTTTTCCAAAACCCACTAGTAAAATAATGGATCACGATCGCTAACAATAGAAGTAGGAACTCCATGCAATTTAACAATTTCTTTGACATAGAGTTTAGCCAAAAGAGGTACGGTCTGATTAGATCGAACGGGAATAAAATGGGCGGATTTTGTAAGTCTATCTACAATTACCCGTAAACTGACCTGACCCGAACGAGAACGGGGAAGACCGTCAATGAAGTCCATGGAAATTTGATCCCACTTCCAAATTGGAATGTCCAAAGGTTGCAATAACCCATCGGGCCTTTGATGCTCGGCCTTAATGAGTTGGTAAGTCATGCAACGCTTAATGAAGTTAGCAATATCAGATTTCATTCCATCCCAATAATAAAGTCGCTACTACTACCGGGATGAATGGTAAATTTAGAACGATGAGAATCTTCTAAAATGTCTTTACGAAGATCACAAATGTTTGGCACATTAAGTCTTCCAAACTTTAGAATGCCACCACGAGCATCGATTTCAAAATCTTTCAAACCATCAACCTTATTTTGGATCCATACAACTTTGGCTAAGAAAAGACAATTCGGGATCTTGCTTTTGAGTTTCAAGGATGCGGTCTAAAAGAGAAGGATGAGCCTCAAGGCTACACAAAACAAGAGATGAACATGAATTGGATTCACGATCTCGAATCTCACAAGTGGACAAAGTCTCGAGATCATTCCATTCAGATATCATCATAGAAACAACCGCTTGTTGTTTACGACTAAGGGCATCGGCAACTCGATTGCCCATTTCGGGAGTATAAAGAATATCAAGATCATAAGATTCAAGGAACTCGAGCCAACGTTGTTGATGCAAATTAAGTTCGTTTTGAGAAAATAAATACTTCAAAGATTTATGATCGATGTAGAGAATAAATTTCTCTCCCAAAAGATAATGTTGCCAAATTCTAAGAGCGAAAACAATAGCCGCGAGCACCAGATCATGAATGGCATATCTAGTCTCGACAAGCTTTAATTGTCAAGAAGCATATGTGATAACACATTCCCCTTACAAGAGAATGGCACCCAAACCAATACGACAAGCATCGGTACAAACAGTGAAGTCTTGGTTCCCTTCGGGAATCACAAGAATAGAAGCATCGGAAAGGAGTTCTTTCAAATGATCCTCTTTCCCGAAAATCTAAGACATTCAAAATTATCATTAACTTAAATGTAATCATCATTTTAGAAAAAATTACTTATTACAAGTCAATTTACTGTGTTTGACTGTATCATCACAGCGTTTAGGAAATTCCTATCGATAACGTTGATCAAGCTCATCGACCAGAATTCTTAAAGCACTCAATGGGCAAAACAACACAAAATCATCTTCTATATGATAAACATGTCACTTATAAAATTTACAAATTTTCTTTGCTCGTTTTAAGAACAAAATACAATTATGCTTATAAATATCTTATTAAAAAGATTTGCAAATTTTAAATTGTTGTTTTCATCCATAATCAATAAATACAAGGATAAACTCATCAAGATATTCGTAGAATACTCAATTCATAAGATGGATGAAATAAGGTAGAAGGTTCGTCAAACTGAATGACATAACGAACCACTCACAAGAATCACAACGAGTGCGGAATGCGGTAAGTGGAATGCTATCCTCCGCAACTCATAGCCGATGAAAACGGTGGCAAGGTCGAACTGAAAAGACCTTAGCACCACTCAATAGATTGCTTAGGTGATAATCCTAAGATAAGCTCAAATATACCAGAAAATTCACAAACTACTTGAATGAGAGAAATAATACTTTCCTCATCAAGTGGGTTTAAAGAATAAAATGATGTCACCGAATTTGGAAATCAAAATCATTAAGAACCTTAGAAATCTGCTTAACAGATTGAGGATGTCAAAGATATATAGTCCGCTCAGTACATAGGATGTGGGCTTAATAATGATCAAGCCAATCCTTTCCCAAAAAATCAATTTCGAAGCCTAAGCAACGCATAACATGTAAATCGGCTCGAAAAGAATAATCACATAAAATAATCTCAACATTTTCACAAAGTAAACTGAGTGTTGCGGATCTACCAACCGGATTCGCAATTTTCAGTGAAGTCATCAAGCCCATAATATTTAAAGAAAAAGAATCAACAGGTTCTTTTGATATAAAATAATGAGATGCACTCGAATCAAAAGAAATCTAATAGAATAATCACGAAACAAAATAATGTCATCAAGGATAAAATGAAAAATACCTTGACTAAGAGATGGGTCACTAGGGGCTTGCACAACCTTTAGCTTTCCCTCTCTTCTACTTTGAAGTTTGGGACATGAAGATAAAAGATGACCCAAACCTTTGCAATAGCGACAAGTAAGGGGCTTTAGACACTTATTTGCATAGTGGTCTGTAGAACCACAATTGTAGCATCGTCCACGACTAGTGGTAGGAGTCTTTGCTACCGAAATTGCATGCTTCCCTTTCTTGTTAGGATTAGGGCTTTTGAACTTAATATGCCACTTCTTGTTGATGTTGAAGTTTTGTTTGGCATCCACAACCTCAACATCACTTTCTTTGTCAGCCTCTTCTAGTCAAAGAGTGATATCTACAAGATGATCGAAAGGCACTTCTAATTTTAGAGGTAAAACCTTTTTGGGGTTCTTACTCAAAGCACAGATAAACCTTTGATTCTTTACAAGATCCAAAAGTTGTTGGGCAGACATGAACACGCCATCCAAAGAAGGACTACTGGATTGACCAACACTAGGACTGCCAGATCTAACCATTTCTCTTCTTTAAGAAAGAAAGAAAGAAAGAGGAAAAAGATTATTCACAAAATGAATATTAAACAAACTTGATTGATAAAACAAGGTATCATAAAAAGAAATAGGATAGAACGGTATGAAGACTCGAATTAAATCCTATAGCACGATTCCTAAGAAAGACTTGGACAATGTCCTTGCCAGATTATTCTACATTGTTCTGAAGTTTGGCGCTGATACCAAGCTGTGACGCCCCCACCTCTATACTCACACTAGCACGAAGAATAAGGCCGTTGAGGAGCGACCATCTGTGCAATCGCTTTGTGCGAGTGCCGATATGTCAGATAATATAACTTACATTTCTTTTCAAGAGGAAATCCGACATATCTAGTACAAACTCAAAGCTACACACAGTGGCTATGAGGCCTTCAAAAAAAAATAGAAATAAACATAACACAAATCAGTCACAAACATTCATATCACAAAGGCGGAATCATATATGAATATATCACATAAAAGTGTACATCAAAATAGTGGTCATAGAAGATCCACTACATCACAAAAGAATAGATACAAGTGCTAGACAAAAGAATAATTATACATCAAGGAGGCTCCATCTCAAATGTATAATAACAAAAACTACTAATCTAAAGTAGTTAGCCAAAAGTCAGGTGACGGACCCTGATAAGAAGTCTAGCAGAAGCACCTGAAATATCTCGGTCTGACCCGAGTATTATTTTAAGAAGAAAATAATAAACGGATCAGTCTAGCTATAAATATCAGATAAAATGAGATAGGATAAGAGATATGACCAAAAACGTATGATAACAAAAATGCCATACTATGTCAAGTATACATCAAATTACAACAAAAATTATACAATATCTCATGAATCTCAAAACACCAAAAAGAATCGCATTCTTTAAATTATTCACCAAAACACAAATATTGACAAAACAAATTAATGCCAATCCACGAAAATTGGTGAAAACACAAATTATAGAAATCATCAACCAGAAATCCAGAAATCACAAAGGGGGAGGCCTATCACAAACGGGAGCATGAAAACTCACCAACACGTGTATCACAAATGAGACGCTATCCCATAAACCGAACATCGACACACCTAAAAAGATACGCCCCATGCACAGTCGAACATCGACGCACCTGAAAAGATACGCCCCATGTATAAACTAATATGTTCACCAAAACAAAAATATTGGTAGAGCTTATCAATGCAAACCACAAAAATTGGTGAAAACACAAATTCTAGAAATCATCAACTAGAAATCCAGAAATCACAAAGGGGGAGGCCTATCACAAACGGGAGCATGAAAGCTCACCAACGCGTGTATCACAAATGAGACGCTATCCCATAAATCGAACATTGACGCACCTAAAAAGATACGCCCCATGCACAGTCGAACATCGACGCACCTAAAAAGATACGCCCTATGTATAAACTAACATCGACGCACCTAAAAAGATACGCCCCATGTATAGTCGGATATCGATGCACCTAAAAAGATACACCCCATGCCTAGTCTAACATCGACGCACCTAAGAAGATACGCCCCATGCAAAGTCGAACATCGACGCACCTAAAAAGATACGCCCCATGTATAGACGAAGATCGACGCACCTAAAAAGATACGCCCCATGTTCCAACTTATCGAGCCGATTGCTCCACGAACGGTCCAAAGACCATGGGTCGCTAGCCCATAAAAAATGAGACAAACTCAATAGAACGGGGTACAGTCCCCCACATGGACAAAGAGACATCGCAAATCGCTAGTCTAAACCATAAAATGATCATCATCGATCATCAAGAAGTGTCGATTACACTAAGTTAGTAAATATAAGAGTTTAGCTTCATGTCCCATAACCACTAGCTTAACTTAAATATTTACGAACAGATTGTAGATTTCCACTCGAAAATTGTCACAAGAGTTCAATCGAACAAGTCCAAGAATTAACCGACGAAGTAAACGCAAGTGTTTCGTACCACTTGTTTTACTAAGCCGTTTAATTAGATTTCTCATACGAATGAGGTAAAGGTTTGTTTATACTAATAGATTGGAAAACGGTTTTGAAAACAAGCTTTATATTTAAAATAGTGTCGAAAGCGTTTTGATGAAAGAGTTTGAGTATTTACTACTAGTGTAGAAACCTTTGTATTTAGAAGTGACAAATCACAAAAATGATTGTAGAAACAATCAATCACCAAAGATTCACATACGAAGACGTGAATTAAATCCAAAGAAATCGATACCAAATCCATCAAAATGGATATTCCCAAAAATCCCGAAAAAGAAGTCATCAAGGTCGATAAATGTGATAACAACTAATCGGAGCAACTAAAATCGATAAACAATGGAAATTCAATCAAGAAAAGTCTAAACATGCAAAAATGCACAGTTCCAGACGTCTAGGGGTCAATCCAGACATTTGGATTTAGATTCTGGAAATTCCAGAAAAACTCTTCCAAACATCTGGTTTGGCAATCCAGACGTCTGAAACCCTTTCAGACGTCTAAAATTATAATTCAGACGTCTGAAATTAGTCTCTGCCCTTTTTTATTAATCTGCGTGCATATATTTTTGCTCCAGGTCCAAACCAAACGTTTGGACTTGGTCACCATAAGTCTGGTCACCTGGTCTGGGAAACAATTTGCCTAGGCCAAAGTGGCCAAAACGTATTGGAAGCGATCGGACGAGCAACGATGTCTAAGGATTTACGCCAAGTGAAAACCCAGCCTTAAAGGCTCTTTGATACACCCCAAATATCAATGTCCAAACATCCATAGTAGGATTTTCATAAAATTGGACCAAAACACCAAAATTTGGAAAATTCACCAAATCAATTCAAATCAAAAGCAAATGAATATACACAAATGTTAGGAATTCATACCTAACAACAATGATAGCTATAGACGTAGATGTGAGTTAAAGAACTCACTTTTAAAACTCAAAAACACGAATGAGAAGCTTTAAAACAAAGGAAAGGCAAATTCCTCTTCAATACACCTCTAGAAGCTCCAATTTAAGCTAATAAGCAAATATTTCCTTAAGTTAGGGTTAGGAATTTCTTAGGATTGAAGAGAGATAGAGATGGAGAGGATGAAGAGGATGCTTACCTAAGCTTCTCTTTGATTTTGGAGCAAGAACTTGTGTTCGCAAAGGAACTATGGCTTAGGATTTTAGTTTCCAATCTCTTCCCCCTTTTTTCTAAAGCTTGAAGTGTTAGGAAAATAATAGAATGAATGAAGAGGAGAGGGGGTGGAGTTAGGATATAAGATGAGTTGGGTTAGTGGGCTAAAACCCAAACCCAAGCCCAAAGCCCTAAGTGAAAAATAGCAAATTCTACTCAACTCCAAACATATCGATGTTTATACTCAAAAAAGTTGTAAACGCCATTTTGGACTCAATGGAAGTGGTCTCAAGTCCCAATTCGACTGTTTACAAAAAGTAGCTTTTTGGACTTTAATCCGATTAAGGATGCTATATATAAATAAAATATTTAAATATACAATCGTAAAATATGTGGGTTGTTACAAGTAGCTATTGCTGCCAAAAACCAGTATTTCACTTATATAATCCAAAGAAGTTAATAATTGCGTAAAAGAGAAATATTAAGTTGTTTCAATCAATAACAAACAAAACAACACAACATAACAATAGTCACTTGCAAACAAATCATACAATCATCACATGCAATCAAAGTAATCAATCATCCATCCATAGCGACCAAAACAAATGGTTTATTCGGGTTCAGAAACTTTTAATCGTATAAAATGATAAATAAACTACTAAGTATACCATACACTCAACAGTCTTAGATAAAACTTAATAGATTATTCATACATCTTTATACAGTTAGAAGTATCCTTTTCCAAACATCTCATGAGCCAAAACAAACAATAATTTCAAATATCGTTTAAGTTTATTCTTACAAATTTCTTCTCATATCATTTACTGTTTGTTTATTTTCATTCATTCATACAAAGCTTATTTTCGTTAATTTACATTCATTACTTACAAAAGTTTGTTTCTCATTTATTCATACAGTGCCATTTTCATTAAGTTTTCATTCGATTACTTACACAAGTTATTTCCATTCAATGATTTAAAATAATCAATAAATTCATTATTGAAGGATTACGTACATTTTATTTCAGTTTACTTCACGTGTATTATTTACTTTGATTTCCTTTTTACATCAATATTCATTTGTGAAGCAACCCATACTTAGATTTTTTTCTCTTTTTTCACATTTATTTCTTTCATATATAGCGTTCACCTTTACTATTCACTTTTACTTTATAAATGGCTTCAATCATTAACTTAAGTTTATAATCATATACTTTCAATATTCACTTTTTTGTTAAATTTAATTACTAGCATCTCAAATTATTAACTTAAGTTTATAATATCCTTATACATCTTAATTCTTCGTTATAAACATAATTCAATTGAACACTTTCATTTCCTAAGTTTTATTTGTATAATATTCTATTACATATTCTTACTAACATTTCAACTTTTAAAAGTTTGGTAAGTTATATATATATGTTTTAAGAATGCAATTAAAGGTTAGACAAGTTATCTCATTCACTTTAGTTAACAAAATGTTTAATAATTACATCTTCTAAATTCATTATTCTTAAATTTACAAGTTTCCAATTTCTTGTATATTTCACATGTAACTACCCGGGTTTTTCGTCGTTTGATTTGGAGAATTTAATTGGTTTTAAATATCGAATTTGAATTATAAACCGATTTTAAATGTTTGAAATTTAATATCTTACCTGAATTTCAAATATAACGATTTACTGGATAATTTAATTATTGAATTTTATAATTGAATATTGGTTAAAAATAGTGAATCTTGAGTTTTAAGCCCGATAAAAATAATTTAAAGGCTTGTAAAATTTATATTAATAATAAGGAAGGTAATAAAAGCTTTAAAATTGAATTTAAAAGTGATTTGTTCAAATTTAAAAATATATCGTTTAAATTGATATTTAAAGATAGCCTTCCGAGGCACAGTCTCGAATTTCGACGAAACCAGTTCCATTGGATCCGTAATATTGTATTATTATCGGATTTCAAATTTCGTAACGTTTGGAGTTATCGTTTGGTCGTACGGGATATAAACGCCTAGAAATAATTAATCGAATTTAATTTAAAGAGTTGATCCGAAAAGCTATCTTCTCCATACGATCGAATTAGAACTCGAAACCTTTTCCATTGCGTTCGGAATAGGGGTATAACAATACAAAAGCCTAGCGGCATGCTTCGATAGGAGGTCAAGATTTTAAGCTACGGGTTCGAGACGATGTAAATTTAAATATAGGATATATTGTTGACTGGTCAAAATTCTATTCACATCAGCTGTATTTTATTCACTTCAAGTTACTATAGCTTCTCCCAAAACACGATATTCAATTCAAACACGCTTCCGTCATTTCATTTCCCCCTTTTTGTTTTTTTTTAAAATCACATCCTTCTCAGCGTACTACTCTTTCCTTTGTCCTCTCAAAACATTCGAACGAAAAAAAAATGGCCGAGAAAAAGAGAAAAAAAATAATGTCGATCTTGTGCCATTTTCTTTTCCTTAAATAGAGATAGAGATCGCGCCTTTCTCCTCTTCTTCCATTCCTCGGTTCGATTGAATTCGTCCCCGTTTAAAAAAAAGAAAAAAAGAAAGAGAAATGACATCGCGATCTCATTTACTTCCCCTTTCTGTTCGATCGAACACGATCACGAGGCCACCTTCCTTACTCAACTCAATGGCGAGAAGCAGGGAGCGCTCGCGCGTGCGGTGTGAGACGACCTAGGGTCGACGGTTCGTAGGGGAAGGAGCACAGAGGGTATTGCGACCATCGTAACCTGGTCGCAAGCGTAGGGGGGGGGGTCGGCGATTCGAGCAAATTGAGAGCACGCGCGAGAACTGGGAGGGGCGAAGTCAGATCTACCTCGATGTTGGGAAGTGGGGCGCTCGTCGATACGAGTAGCATGATGGGTTGGGTTTGTCTGGTAGTTCTCGAGAGGGAGAAGGTTAGGCTTTTGTCTAGTTACGTTTTAATTTAATTCTATTTATGATAACCGAATTTATAATTATATCGTTTTGCTAATAAATCCGTATCTATATCGAACGAGGTCCAAATCGAATGAATTCAGTCACATTGAATTCGTGCCTGCGAAATATATAGCCTGAAATTGGGTTGGCATTTTTCCGAGTCAGATGGGAATTTTAATAAATGAAAATCTGGATGCTAGGCAAAATTGAAAAATCAAGGTGAGTTAAAACTCACTCAACTTTGGATTTACCGAAATCTATTTTGATAGTTAAAATTAAATTTTGATTGATGGTTGGATTGGTAAATATTTATCAGTTGAATGTGATATTATATATAGTAGTATATATATATATATTGGAGTGATTGATATTCCCGCATATATTTATAGCGGATGAGACCCTATACGCCCCGCATAATAGCGGACGACCCTATATACCGCGATATCCCCCTTGAAGTGGGGTTGGTATTTATTTTATACTGTATAACATCTATGGATGCAGGGAAAACAGGTTGGAGGGATCCAATTGGATTCCTCAAATTTATTGTTTACTTTTCATATATAGTGATATATGATTTGTATAGAATAATCTATTACAGATTATTGTGGTGATTGGATTATTGGATGCGATTGTAGTACTGGCTTGAATTTTGATAATTCAAATACTATAAAATTTTTTTTTAAATTTATGGAATTGGAGTGGATTTGAAAATAAAAATATATAGTGGAATTTGAGCTAATTTAAAGGAATCGAATTAGAAAAAAATTTATATTTGAGTTGGTTATACTTAACTATTGTGAAATAGTAAATGAAGATTTTTAAAATGAATTATATAAAAGAATTTATAAGTGATATTCTGGAAATATAAAAATAGTTGGAATCAATATTTAAAATAAATTGGAAGTATTAATGGAATTTATAAGAAATAAATTTATAAAATGGATTTTCATAAATAAGATTTGTTTTTATAAACAAGTCAAACCAAAGGGATTAAAGAATTGATAACGTTAATTAAAAGTAAAGAAATTCGATATAAGGCGATAATTGGAATATAAATTCATAGGAGGAATTTATATTAGAATATGGAAATAGGGTTGAGAAAATAGGAAATCCTATTTTTGAAATGAGAATGGTTGGAAAATTGACAATGAATTGAGATGTTGTGAAATCGAGAGAAAGTTATAAATTAAAATTGGTTATTGAGAATTTAAAAGTATATTTTAAATTTTAAGAAGTGAATTTGTTTAAAAAGGGAAAATTTTATTATTTTAAAACTATGGAATTTTAAACCAGTTGAGATTTAGATACCGAGTAAGTAGATTTTAAATATGAAGTATTTATTTTAGTAAATTCTAATTTTTAAAATCAGCTTTGAAAATTATTTATTTATCTAAAGATGAGTTATAAATGTTATAAAAGTGTTTTCGATATTTTAAATAATTACTTGAGCATATTTTTAAAAATAAATTATTAACCTTTTAAATACTTATTATATATATAGTTTTAAAGTGAATTAGAAGAAAATTATTTGACAAATTCTCTCGAGATTCAAAAAGGGCTTATAAAAGGATGGTTTTGAGGAGAGGAAATTTAATTGTGATTTCAGAGATTTTGGAAATAAGTTACGGAGTAACACTCTGAAATGTAAATATTGAAAGGGTTTTGGAAAATAAGACTGATAATATTTCCCTAAGTACAGAAATTAGAAATTTGGAAATATTTCTAAGTGTTGAGATGTTGGAAGTATTCTGTTACAGATTTGAGTGTTTGAAAAATTGTTTTCAAATGTTGGAAGGAATTTATATATCTTTTAAGGATATTTTGGAAGTAAATATCTTGGAAAAATTTATATAAGGCCAGATGATTGCTTGTGGATGTTTAATTTGATAGTTAAATAACCGACTATCAATATTGGCCAATGCGCTGATCGTTTCGAAGAGACCGGGATCAGATATAATTATCCGAAAACCACTTCAATCCGGTTGAACGTTATGAATGAATACCATGAAGACGATGAAGATGGTGATTCGGTTTGTCCAAACCCAGGACAACTTGTATGGACGAATGCTATCAGACCATCGTCATTGGGGGACGATGAGCATTCTAAGCGAATGTGTTCTTTAGAAGGTAACGCTTAGCCTCAAGCCTCATCAACCGGGAATGGCTAAAATAAGGGAGGTGTAGCAAGGCTAAGTGGGTAGCTTCCAAGTAGGGTAAGGTCATCCCTGTCTAGAGTCCCTTTCTTTTATTTCGGTTGTGTGGTGGTTGATGATCCCAACCGCGGGGTGATCTTATTCGGGCTATCCAGTAAGGGGTAGTCTGTTCTTGTGTTGTAGGGGATCGGGAGTGGTCCTCGGTACACTGATCTAGACCAGGTACTATGACGGGCGGTACCCCAGTAGCCCTGCCATTGTATGGAATCCATTCTCCAATAAGCGCCGTACGGTTTTGATTGTGCCCAACTATGCTGGAACGTGAGATGCAAGCATTTCAGATATATTCTATTTACTTTCTATAGACACTATTGTAATATCAGACGGATTTGATAAAAATGTTTTGGTTATCGTAAGGTAAAAACCCGGCATGTTACTTATGGCGTGGTCTTACGAGATACCTTTGTTTTCAAAGGGTTTTTGAAAATATAATAATAATTCCAATTGAGTGTGTTTTCTCACGCTAGTTTTCCAGACTGACTCGGGTGTTATTTTATTATAATGCTCGGGTCAGACCGAGCATTACAGATTTAGGATAGGTTGTTATGGAGCTCAGGAGATGAACTGGATGACGAGGCGTATTTCCATAGATTTGTATTTCCGCTGTGTAAGGACAAGTTTCTGAACTGTCCATATTTGATGTAATGATTACGTACTCTGATGATTGTAAGTATAAAAACGGTTACATATTCTTTTGTATAAAAATCTGTTGTCCTATATTATATTTTGTTCCGCTGCGATTTTGAGATTCTGTGTTGTTGTTTTCTTTTCTTCTTCTACCGTTTTCTTCTTCACCCCTAATGAACTGGTATTTCCGGCTTCCGACTGCTCGGTATTCGATATAGTGGACGTATTGATGTCGATTTTCGAGGGTCGAAAATCCCGTTCGTTACATCACAAATCACTTACATCAAATTTCTTATTTCTGTTTTTAGAAGTTTCCAATTATTAATATAGCCAAAATTTCATTTAATTATAGTAATTGAAATTTCTAGTTTACAGAAACCTAAGAACTAAATACCGAGTTCCATTTTCAAATCTTTTCAAAATAAAATATTTGTAATCATATCTCTTATATATCCAAATCCTATTTAGAAATTTAAAATTAAGATTAGTTATCAAAACAAGTGTGTAGCAAAACTACTACAGTGGCCTTCCTACTTTGAAACTCGAAAATGAACGTAAATGATACGTGCACTCATCACCGAAATTATTTTTCCAGTGACAGAGAGGGGAGTACATAACTTATTTCCTTTAAAAGTTATTTTTAAAACTTTCTTTCAAATCACATTGAAATATTTATATCAGAAAATACTTCCAAATAATTCTAGTATTATATTCCGAAATCTTTCGAAAGAAATTTTCAAAATCCCGTAACTTAAGTTCTAAATTTCCAATTTATATTTAATTTACTTGTAAATCCTATTTTACAATCAAAGTTTATAAAATTTCACTACCTAATAAACAACATATTACATCCAACTATATCATTTATAAAAATTATCCTTTTATATACAAAATATATACTAGGTAAAATTATTCATTTACCTATATTTCAAAATAAATGTTGTGTCGGTCTGCCCTATTTAGTGTTTAGAAATCCCTATCAATGCCATAGCATCCTATGTACCGACTGGAATTTATAAATACTAAGTAGAACAAATTAACACAATACAAAACCCTTTTATAAGACTAACGAATACGCTCTCTCATATATATACACTCAACGACTCATTCTAGGGTATTACTACCCTATTTCTAATGAGTCAGACCCCACAAAGCTAAGGTTATCGCTAAACCTGGCTCTGATACCAACTGTAACGACACGCCTTTTTGGACGGTTTAAATTGATGATAAACCACACACGCCAGTCTCAAACCATTCAAAAGGGCAGGTTGTTATGGGGTAAATAAGAAAAAGAAATAAAACAAACACAGAATCTCACAGCGGAATGACAAAATATAATAATCAAATAAATAGTTCATGAAGCTGTTTTACAAATAACATTTGATTATACTTTTACAATACATAATCAGAGTACATACAGCAGGAATAATTAAATAATGCAGTGGAATAACATGATGCAATGGTATGAATATAATAAAAAGCAATAGTACTAAATCTTTATCTTCATCCTCTAGAAAGCAGTCTTCGATACACTGAAAATCTCATACTGACCCGAGCGAATTGAAAAGACAAAACACTCGAGTCAGAACTAAAAAATCTTATGTAAGTTAAATCAACAGTAAATAAACATGAGTGTGACGGCGGCGGAGATGTTTACGGGTTTTGACATCTCCTATCTAGTGTCTAACGTAAGTGCAATAACTTAAGAGATGTTCGGGATTTCCATCTCCTATGGATCCGTTGAACTATCTACATACATAGTACGATACGCTTTATAATAGTGTCTACAGTAAAGTATTAAAATAGCGTTAAGGCGTTACTCATATCCCCCTTAACACATTTTATATATTCCCATGGTCTATACAGTACCGTAAGCTCCTCCGTGAGGTTTACTCGGAGGGAACTCCATAGGTATGGTACAAACCAAACTCGTAGAAGGCGCGATACGGCATGTGAACACGGCACTCGTGGCAATGCCAGGGTAGGATTCACCCTTTACACTCCCGGACTGGTGGTAACGCATAGCAGCTACTACTGCGCACCTCGGAACACACTCCCATAATCAAAATCGAGGGGTGGCCACCAAATCAATCACAAAGTAATAGTATGGTATCGAAGAAATGTGCCCGATCGGAGGTGCAACCTCACTTGGTCCGATATAGCTCCGGTTTTAGTCACATCTAAGCTGACTCACGGGAGTCAGGGTTACGTAAATACCTCATACAGAATCGTACACCAAACCATTCTACTTTATTCTGGAATCTCCACCACGTACACAGTTGTTATAGTGGTTTTCGATATTGGCAAAGAGTATGACAATATCCGATCCCAGTCTCTTTAACAACCAAATGCTTATTTCACACCGGATGGTTCTTTTAAATTTCTAAAATTGTTTCATGATTGATATCCAAATATCATATACAATTCAACCATATTACTTTTGAAATTATATTCACATTTAAAATCATATCGACCAAATAGGTTAAATTTTCATTTCAATATCATCATATTTAATTAAATATGTCATTTAGATCCAACTTTTCTTATAATATCATTTAACCTTGTTCGTTTAATATAAATCATCCCATTTTACCCAGTTTGAATTTTAAATAGGTTAAAATAAATTAATAATAGTTTAAAATAGATTAAAATGGTTGAAATGGATTTTTAGATAGTTTTAAAAATAGATTTAAAATAGAATTAAAATAGATTATATAGATTAATATACTCTAAATAGATTTAAAATAGATTAAAATAGGTTAAGATACTTTAAATAGATTCAAAATAGATTAAAATACTTTAACTAGATTTAAAATAGATTAAAATACTTTAAATAGATTTAAAATAGGTTAAAATAGGTTAAAATACTTTAAGTAGATTTAAAATAGATTAAAATACTTTAAAATACTTTAAAATTTCGATTTAAACCAATTTCCAATTCCAACCTTCTAACTTGGATTTTCAAAGTAATTCAATTTATATAAATCAATTTCCTTCAAAATATTATTTAATCCAATCCAAGATTTATGGGTTTTAAAATCATTTAATTTAACCAATCCGGTGTCCGTATATAATTTTCTACCCTATGGTCAAGTGATACGGATATTTATCATTTCAATCCGCAATTAATTTAAATTTTACGGGTATATATTGTTTCAACCCGCAATCCCAAATTTTACTTCAAATCCATGAAATTGCTTGAGTCTATCATTTCAACTCATAACGATTTCCCCTAATCTATCAGATCGTTCGGGTATGTATCATTTTAACCCATAGGGAACTTGCAGTGTTTCAACAATATAAAATATAACATCTAGTCATCCAATATCAACAATCAAACATCCATCCAAATCATCATCCAAATCAATCAATAAACATCAATAGCTAATTGATTATCAATAACAAGTATAAACCGATGAATTAATATTAAATTAAATGGCAATAATAATCAATAAAAGTCAAATTTAACAGGCATGACAATTTAAATATACCAAACATCAACCAATCAATTTCTAATCACATCATAAATTTAATTTAACTAACATATGATAATTTAGTAATTGTGAGTGGGTTAAAACACCCACCTTTGATTTTAGCCCATAAAATCCAAACAGAAGCGCAAAAACTCAACAGTCTCCAAATTCAACTAAATCAATTTCATGTTGTCCGGAATTTAAATATGAATCCAACAGAAGAAATCACGCGTGAATCAAAGTTTATATGCAAAAGATATTCATGTTATAAGAAATATTATTAAAATAATAATTAGTAAGCATTAAAAAAATTAATACTTACGTTTTTCTCAAGATGAGGCTTAAGGAAAAGATTGAAGAACAACTAAGATGAGGACATGACGTGTACGAAAAATGAAAAAAAATCATGTTTTATAAAAGAAAGCTTTTGTGTTTGCAAGAATAGAGCTTTTGAATATGAGGTGTCAGGAGAAACAAAACGCAAATGAAGAAATAAGCTGCAGGTTATTTATAATTAGGAAATGAAGGTGGGGGGACAAAAATATGTGTCACATTTTATTTTGAAAGCTCCGGGCATTAATAATTGTAACAACCCGCATATTTTACGATTTAATATTTAAATGTTTTATTTAAATATACCATCGTTAGTTGGATTAAATTCTGAAATGTGACTTTTTGTAAACAGTCGAATCCGAACTCGAGACCACTTTCATTGAGTTCAAAATGACGTTTACAACTTGTTTAAGTATAAACATTGATATGTTTGGAGTTGATTAGGATTTTGGTATTTTTATTTGGGCTTTGGGTTGGGTTCTAGCCCATTAACCCAACAAGAGAACCCAAACCTTCAACCAAATACCTCCCACTCCACTCCTCTTCACTCATTCCATTTCTAATTTCCTAATACACTCAAGCCCTAGGAAAAATGGTGGAAGAGGAAACTAAATTCCTAAGCCCTAGTTCTCTTAGGAAATTCAAATCCAAGTTTTAAAATCAAGGAGAAGCTAAGGTAAGCATCCTCTTCATCTTCTTCATCTCAATCCCTCTTTAATTCTTGATTTTTCCTATAACCAAACTTAGGAAAAACTTTTCATTTGATAATAGATTGAAGATTCTAGAGGTGTAGTGAAGAGTAATTGATCTTTCCTTGTTTTAGAGCTTGTCATTCCTTGTTTTTGAGTTTACAGGTGAGTTCTTGAACTCATATCTATGTTTACAGCTTTCATTGTTGTTAGGTATGAATTCTTAACATCTATTTCATGTTCAATTGCTTTTGATTTGAATTGTTTTGGTGAATTTTCCAATTTTGGTTTTGAAGTCAAAATTTATGAAAATCCAACTATGGATGTTTGGACATGTTATTTGGGGTGTATCGAAGATCCTATAGGGCTGGGTTGTTGCTTGGAATAAATCCCTAGCGTCCATCAGTCGTCCGATCACCTCCGAAATGATTTGGCCATCATAGGCCTAGGCAAATTCTGCCCAGACCCAGGCAACCAGACGTCTGGTTGAAAATTCTAGACGTCTGGTAGTGGCTTCTAGAAAAATTATAAAAACGAAAAAAATAAAATAAAATGGCAGAGCCTAGGGTCAGATGTCTGGTCAAACCAACCAGACGTGTGGTTCTGTTATTTTTGCCTATTTGCCTATTTTTTCCTGGATTTCCAATTTTTATCGATCTTTGACGATCCGAATATTTATTGTCAATCTATACCGACTTTGATGATTTCTTTTCTGGATTTTTGGTGTTTCCATTTGATAAATTTGATATCGATTTCCATGGTTTTGATTTGCGTTATTAAAATATGGATTTTTAATGATAGATTGTTTTTACAATCGTTTCTAGATTTTTCACTTTAAAATACAAAGGTTTTTATACTAGTAGTAAATACTAAAACTCTTTCACAAAAACGATTTCAACACTATTTTTAATACCAAACTCGTTTTAAAATCGTTTTCCAATCTATTAATATAAACAAACCTTTACCTCATTTGTATGAGAAATCCAATTAAACGACTTAGCAAAACAAGTGGTATGAAACGCTTGCGTTTACTTTGTCGGTTAATTCTTGGACTTGTTCGATTGAAATCTCGTGACAATTTTCGAGTGGAAATCTATAATCTATTCGTAAATATTTAAGTTAAGCTAGTGGTTATGGGACATGAAGCTAAACTCATTTATTTACTAGCTTAGTGTAATTTACACTTATTTTCGAGTGGAAGTCTACAATTTGTTCGTAAATATTTAAGTTAAGCCAGTGGTTATGGGACATGAGGCCTAACTCATTTATTTACTAGCTTAGTGTAATTTACACTTATTGATCAATGATGATCATTTTATGGTTTAGACTAGCGATATGCGATGTCTCTTTGTCCACGTGGGGGACTATACCCCGTTCTGTAGAGCTTCGGCTCAATTTAGTGGGGTAGCGACCCATGGTCTTTTAACCGTTCGTGGAGCAATCGGCTCAATGAGTCTGTCCATAGGGCGTATCTTTTTAGGTGCGTTGATGTTTGGCTCAATCGGGTTTCTATCCATGGGGCGTATCTTTTTAGGTAAATCGATGTTCGGCTCATTACGGGTTAGCGACCCATGGGATAGCGTCCCGTTTGTGATACACGTGTTGGTGAGTTTTCATGCTCCCGTTTGTGATAGGCCACCCCCTTTGTGATTTCTGGATTTCTAATTGATGATTTCTAGAATTTTTGTTTCACCAATTTTTGCGATTTACATTGATATGTTTTGTCAATATTTGACGTTTGGTAATAAGCTAAAGAATATGATATTCTTTTTGGATATTTGAGAAAACTTGAGATATTGTATGATTTTCATTGTTATCAAATATATACTTATCACAGCATGGTATTATTTTTATCATATGTTTGTGTCATATCTCTTATCCTATCTCATCTTACATGATATTTATAGCTAGACTGATCCATTTATTATTTCTCTTCTTAAATAATACTCGGATCAGACCGAGTTGTTTTAGGTGCTTCCACTTGAATTTTTAGCAGGGACTAGCTTTTGACTTTTGGCTAACTACTTTAGCTTAGTAGTTTTTGTTTTTATACATTCGAGATAGAGACTCCTTGATGTATACATATTATTTTGTCTAGCACTTGTACCTATTCTTTTGTGATGTAGTGGATCTTGTATGACCACTGCTTTGGTGTTCACTTCTATGTGTTATATTCATATTTGTCTCCGCCTTAGTGATATGAATATCTATGACTGATTTGTGTTATGCTTATTTTATATTTGTTTCGGAAGGCCTCATAGCCACTATGTAGTATCTTTGAGTTTGTATTGGATATTTTAGATTTCCTCTTGAAATGAAATTCATGTCATACTATCTGACATATCGGTACTCGCACAAACCAATTACATAGATGGTCGCTCCTCAACAGCCTTAATCTTCGTGTTAGTCGACGACATTACCCCGTACTGTCCTTGGCTAGTGTGAGTATAGAGGTGGGGCGTCACAGCTTGGTATCAAAGCTAAACTTCGGAACAATATAGAATATTATGACAAGAATCATAGTGCTAAGTCTCTCTTAGGAATCGTGCCTTAGGATTTTATCTGAGTCTTAGGACCCGTTCTATCCTATTTTCTTTTATGATGCTTTGTTTTACCAATCAAGCTTATTTGAATTCATTCTAAGAATAACCTTTTTCCTCTTCATTCTTTCTTTCTTTCTTAAAGAAGAAGAGATGGTTAGACCTGGCAGTCCTAGCGCTAGTCAATCCAGTGGTCCTCCTCTAGATGGCATATTCATGTTTGCCCAACAACTTTTGGATCTTGTAAAGAATCAAAGGTTTATCCATGCTTTGAATAAGAACCCCAAAAAGGTTTTACCTCTGAAATTAGAAGTGCCTTTCGACCAGCTGGTAGATATCACTCTTCAACTTGAAGAGGCCGACAAAGGAAGTGATAGTGGTGTTGGAGGTGCCAAGAAGAGCCTCAATAACAATAAGAAGGCATATTAAGTTCAAAAGCCCTAATACCAACAAGAAAGGGAAGCAGGCAACTTCGGTAGCAAAGACTCCTACTCCTAATCGTGGTGCATGCTACAATTTTAGTTCTATGGACCACTATGCAAATGGGTGTCCGAGACCCCTTTATATCTACATGTCCCAAACTTTAAAGCAAGAAAGAGGGAAAGCTGAATGTTGTGCAATTCCATAGTAACACTTCTCTTGGTCAAGGTATTTCTCATTCTGTCTTTGATGGCATTATTATGTTTCGTGATTATCCAATTCGAATTCTTTTTGATACGGGTGCATCTCATTCTTTTATATCAAAAGAACTTGTTGATACTTTTTCTTTAAATATTATGGGCTCGATGACTTCACTGAGAATTGGGAATCCGGTTGGTGGATCTGCAACACTCAGTTTACTTTGTAAAGATGTCAAGATTATTTTATGTGATTATGCTTTCCGTGCTGATTTGCATGTTATGCGTTACTTAGGTTTCGGAATGATTTTGGGAATGGATTGGCTTAATCGTTATGAAGCCCACATCCTATGTCCCGAGAGGACTATCCATCTTCGACATCCCCAATCTGCTAAGCAGATATTATTGTTCTTAAAGATTCAGATTCCAATTCGGGAGCATCCTTATATTCTCCAAATCCACATAATGACGATAATGATAATGAGGAAGACGTCATTTCCCTCATTCACGTTGTTCGTGAATTTCCCGATATATTTGAGCCCGTTTTAGGATTACCACCTAAGCGAGAAATTGAGTTCAAAATTAATCTAATCCCTGGAGCTCTACCTATCACTCGTCCTCCTTATCATATATCCAATAAGGAAAATGAGGAGATGCGTAAATAATTATCCGAATTGGAAGCAAAACAATTTATTCGTTCTAGTTCCTCTCCTTGGGGAGCTTCAGCTATCTTTGTGAAGAAATCCGATGGTACACTTAGGCTTTGCGTTGACTACCGCAAGCTTAATGATCTTACCATCAAGAATAAATATCCCTTATCTCGGATTGATGATCTATTCGATCAACTTAGCGGTGCTAGAGTCTTTTCACAATTAGACTTAGCAACCGGTTTTCATCAGCTTCGAATTGCAGAGGATAGTATTCCTTTGACGTCGTTTCGTACTCGTTATGGATCTTATGAATGGCTTGTTATGCCATTTGGTTTAACGAATTCTCCAGCTTTTTTCATCGACCTTATGAATCGAGTTTTCAAAGACTTCCTCGATCGATTTGTTCTCATCTTTATAGATGATATTCTTGTTTATTCTAAAACCGAGGAAGAGAATGAAAAACATCTTCGAATTGTGTTGGAAACCCTTAGGAGAAATCAATTGAAAGCAAAATTTTCTAAGTGCCACTTTTGGCAATCCCATGTGAATTTTTTAGGACATATTATTTCTGAATCCGGAATTACCGTGGATCCTTCAAAGATTGAGGCGATTCAAAATTGGAAGAGACCGGAGAGTGTGACGGAAATTCGTAGCTTTCTTGGATTGGCGGGTTATTACCGTCAGTTCATAAAAGATTTTTCTAAATTTCCGTACCTCTTACTAGTTTGACAAAGAAGGGAGTTAAGTATATTTGGTCAGACAAATGTGAAGCTACTTTTCAGAAATTAAAAGAACTCCTTTCTGATGCTCCTATCCTTGTGATTCTCGAAGGGAACCAAGACTTGATTGTTTATACCAATGCTAGTCGTGTTGGTTTGGGAGCCGTTCTCATGCAAAGGAATGTGTTATCTCTTATGCTTCTAGGCAATTAAAGTCTGCCGTGACTAGATATGCCACTCTTGATTTAGAGCTCGCGGCCATTGTTTTCGCCCTTAGAGTTTGGTGTCATTATTTTTTGGGAGAGAAATTTGTTCTCTACACCGATCATAAATCTTTGAAGTATTTGTTCTCTCAAAAGGAACTTAATTTGCGTCAACAATGTTGGCTCGAATTCCTTGCATCTTATGATCTTGATATTCTTTATATTCCTAGAAAGGGAAATCGTGTTGTCGATGTCCTTAGTCGTAAGCAACAACCGGTTGTTTCCATGATGATAACCGAATGGAATGATCTCGAGACTTTATCCACTTGTGAGATTTGAGATCGTGAATCTGATTCTTGTTCATCTCTTGTTTTATGTAGCCTTGAGGCTCATCCATCTCTTTTAGACCGCATTCTTGAAGCTCAAAAGCATGATCCCGAATTGGCTCATCTTAGCCAAAGTAGTAGGGATAGGAATATTGATGGTTTGAAAGACTTTGAAATCGATGGCCGTGGAGGCATTCGAAAATTTAGAAGACTTATTGTGCCAAATATTAGTCATCTTCGTAAAGACATTTTAGAAGACTCTCATCCTTCTAAATTTACCTTTCATCCTGGTAGTAGTAAAATGTATGCAGACATGAAATGACTTTATTATTGGGATGGAATGAAATCTAATGTTGCTAACTTTATTAAGTGTTGCATGACTTGCCAACTCGTAAAGGCCGAGCATCAAAGGCCCGGTGGGTTATTGCAACCTTTAGACATTCCCGTTTGGAAGTGGGATCAAATTTACATGGACTTTATTGACGGTCTTCCCCGTTCTCGTTCAGGTCATGACAGTTTATGGGTGATTGTAGATAGACTTACCAAATCCACCCATTTTATTCCCGTTCGGTCCAATCGGACCGTACCTCTTTTGGACAAACTTTATGTTAAATAAATTGTTAAATTGCATGGAGTTCCTACTTCTATTGTTAGCCATCGTGATCCATTATTTACTAGTGGATTTTGGAAGGGTCTTCAAAAAGCTTTGGGAACGAAGCTTAATTTTAGCACCGCTTATCATCCTCGGTCTGATGGACAAACGGAGCGTGTGAATCAAACTCTTAAAGATCTTCTTCGTGCATGTGTTCTTGATTTTGGTGGAAGTTGGGAAGATCATATTTCCCTTGTCGAGTTTTCTTACAATAATAGCTTCCAATCTAGTGTTGGTACGGCACCTTTCGAGGCACTCTACGGAAGGCCATACCGATCTCCTTCTTGTTGGCTTGAAGCCGGTGAGAAGTTGGTTTCAGGCCCAGATTTTATTCATGATGCCACAGAAAAGATTGACCTTATTCGTCATAGGATGAAAGAAGCTCAAAGTAGACAAAAATCCTATGCCGATAACCGAAGAAGGAACTTGGAATTTTCTGTGGGAGATTTTGTATTCATTCGTGTTTCACCTATGAAGGGTGTTGTGCGTATCAGTCGATCGGGAAAGTTAGCACCTTGATATATTGGCCCATTTCCTATCACCGAACGCATTGGTTCCGTGGCTTATCGCCTTTCATTACCGGCTCAATTTTCCGCTATTCATGACGTATTTCACGCCTCTCAGCTACGAAAATGCCTTAGAGATTCCGATTCTATTCTTGAGCCCAGTGTTATTGAAGAAATTGAAGTTTCACCTAATTTGACTTATGAGCAACATCCCATTCGTATCATTGCTACGGAGGTTAAATGCCTTCGTAATAAAGATGTTCCGCTTGTGAAATTTCAATTGTCCGCAAATCCTAAGGATTGTTCTTGGGAATCCAGAGAATTCATCGAGCGAACACATCCAGACTTACTCTCTCGTGCTCCTTAAGGTGAACTTCTCGCTTCAAAATTTTCTTTTGTGTTGTTATGCCTTAGAGTGGTTGTTACTCTTTATTTTCTTCTTAAGTATTGCGAGGACGCAATTTCTTTAAGGAGGGGAGTTTGTAACAACCCGCATATTTTATGATTAAATATTTAAATGTTTTATTTAAATATAGCATCGTTAGTTGGATTAAGTTCTGAAATGTGACTTTTTGTAAACAGTCGAATCCGGACCCGAGACCACTTTCATTGGGTTTAAAAGGACATTTACAACTTGTTTAAGTATAAAGATCGATATGTTTGGAGTTGATTAGGATTTTGGTATTTTTATTTGGACTTTGGGTTGGGTTCTAGCCCATTAACCCAACAAGAGAACCCTAACCTTCTACCAAATACCTCCCACTCCACTCCGCTTCACTCATTCCATTTCTAATTTCCTAATACACTTAAGCCCTAAGAAAAATGGCGGGAAGAGGAAACTAAATTCCTAAGCCCTAGTTCTCATAGGAAATTCAAATCCAAGTTTTAAAATCAAGGAGAAGCTTAGGTAAGCATCCTCTTCATCTTCTCCATCTCAATCCCTCTTTAATTCTTGATTTTTCCTATAACCTAACTTAGGAAAAACTTTGCATTTGATAATAGATTGAAGATTCTAGAGTTGTAGTGAAGAGGAATTGATCTTTCCTTGTTTTAGAGCTTCTCATTCCTTGTTTTTGAGTTTACAGGTGAGTTCTTGAACTCATATCTATGTCTATAGCTTTCATTCTTGTTAGGTATGAATTCCTAACATCTATTTTATGTTCAATTGCTTTTGATTTGAATTGGTTTGGTGAATTTTCCAATTTTAGTTTTGAAGTCAAAATTTATGAAAATCCTACTATGGATGTTTGGACATGTTATTTGGGGTGTATCGAAGAGCCTATAAGGCTGGGTTATTGCTTGGCATAAATCCCTAGCATCCATCGCTCGTCTGATCGCCTCCGAAAGGATTTGGCCATCATTGGCCTAGGAAAATTTTGCCCAGACCCAGGTAACCAGACGTCTGGTAGGGGCTTCTGGAAAAATTATAAAAACGAAAAAAATAAAATAAAATGGTAGAGCCTAGGGTCAGACGTCTGGTCAAACCAACTAGACGTCTGGTTCCGTTATTTTTTGCCTATTTGCCTATTTTGCCTGGATTTCCAATTTTTATCGATCTTTGACGATCCAAATAGTTATTGTCAATCAATACCGACTTTGATGATTACTTTTCTGGATTTTTGGTGTTTCCATTTGATGGATTTGATATTGATTTCCACGGTTTTGAATTGCGTTATTAGAATATGAATTTTTGGTGATAGATTGTTTTTACAATCGTTTCTATGATTTGTCACTTTATAATAGAAAGGTTTTTATACTAGTAGTAAATACTAAAACTCTTTCACAAAAATGATTTCAACATTATTTTTAATACAAAAATCGTTTTAAAACCATTTTCCAATCTATTAATATAAACAAACCTTTACCTCATTCGTATGAGAAATCTAATTAAACGACTTAGCAAAACAAGTGTTATGAAACGCTTGCGTTTACTTCGTCGGTTAATTCTTGGACTTGTTCGGTTGAAATCTTGTGACAATTTTCGAGTGGAAATCTACAATCTATTCGTAAATATTTAAGTTAAGCTAGTGGTTATGGGACATGAAGCTAAACTCATTTATTTACTAGCTTAGTGTAATTTACACTTATTTTCGAGTGGAAGTCTACAATTTGTTCGTAAATATTTAAGTTAAGCCAGTGGTTATGGGACATGAGGCCTAACTCATTTATTTACTAGCTTAGTGTAATTTACACTTATTGATCAATGATGATCATTTTATGGTTTAGACTAGCGATATGCGATGTTTCTTTGCCCACGTGGGGGACTATACCCCGTTTTGTAGAGCTTCGACTCAATTTAGTGGGGTAGCGACCCATGGTCTTTTAACCATTCATGGAGCAATCGGCTCAATGAGTCTGTCCATGGGGCCTATCTTTTTAGGTGCGTCGATGTTCGGCTCAATCGAGTTTCTGTCCATGGAGCATATCTTTTTAGATACGTTGATGTTCGGCTCATTACGGGTTAGCGACCCATGGGATAGCGTCCCGTTTGTGATACACGTGTTGGTGAGTTTTCATGCTCCCGTTTGTGATAGGCCTCCCCCTTTGTGATTTCTGGATTTCTAATTGATGATTTCTAGAATTTGTGTTTCACCAATTTTTGGGATTTACATTGATATGTTTTGTCAATATTTGAGGTTTGGTGAATAAGCTAAAGAATATGATATTCTTTTTGGATATTTGAGAAAACTTGAGATATTGTAGATTTTCATTGTTATCAAATATATACTTGTCACAGCATGGTATTTATTTTATCATATGTTTGTGTCATATCTCTTATCCTATCTCATCTTACATGATATTTATAGCTAGACTGATTTGTTTATTATTTTTCTTCTTAAATAATACTTGGGTCAGACCGAGTTGTTTCAGGTGCTTCCACTTGACTTTTTAGCAGGGACTAGCTTCTGACTTTTGGCTAACTACTTTAGCTTAGTAGTTTTTGTTTTTATACATTCGAGATCGAGACTTCTTGATGTATGCATATTCTTTTGTCTAGCACATGTACATATTTTTGTTGTGATGTAGTGGATCTTGTATGACCACTGCTCTGGTATTCACTTCTATGTGTTATATTCATATATGTTTCCACCTTAGTGATATGAATATCTGTGACTGATTTATGTTATGCTTTTTTTATATTTGTTTCCGAAGGCCTCATAGCCACTAGGTAGTAGCTTTGAGTTTGTATTGGATATGTCAGATTTCCTCTTGAAATGAAATGCATGTCATACTATCTGACATATCGGTACTTGCACAAACCAATTACACAGACGGTCGCTCCTCAACAGCTTTATTCTTCGTGCTAGTCGACGGCATTACCCCGTAGTGTCCTTCGCTAGTGTGAGTATAGAGGTGGGGCGTCACAATAATGCATAAGGAAATGTACGTAGGATTGGAAAAGTTTGCAAACCAAAGGAAAGTAAAATTTTGTATACGTGGAAATGAGGTGGCAAGAATTAAATACAACCTAAAAGTCTAGGCTCAGGTATTAAATAGAAGGAGAAATGAACGGATTAAGTATTAATAATAAGGTAACTATTTTAAAATGTTCATGCAACAATTAATAACAAAAGAAATGAAGGGACCATGTACATTGCACAACCTTTTGAAATTCAACTTTTTTGAAATGTAACCAAATTAACTTCATTAACTCAAATAATATTCAAATTTGTACGCATTTAGGTTTTTATCTACGCATAATAAAAAAAATATACTTACCTTAAAAATGAAAACGTTGAATTTGGTTTTCCCAAAATGATCTTTTATTTCCATTAAAACACCTTTTTTGTTTAACACAAAACGTGCGTTTCTTTTATTAAATCTATTAATTGCAATCATTGTTTTCTTTCCTTTTAATTGAAATATTTGAATTACATTAATTGCAATTACTTACAAAGTTAAATTTAAAAACAGACAACTAAAATGGATGAAAAATAGAACAATTGTTTATTTAAACATGTTTATAAATTTGTTGTTTATACACAAGAGTAATAAATAACTTACTGAAATAGATTATTTTCCTATTCTTGTAATCAATTTGTAAGCTAAAACATAGTTCAAATAAACATATATTTCTTCCTTTAAAATCAATCGTTCTATTCTTTATTTTAATGGAATTAAACCTACATTCATAAATGAAACATTCATTTTATTTGATGTAAATGTTCTTTTATTAAATCAAACTTTCCTTATATTTTCACAAAACATAAGCTACTTATAATTACACCTATTAATTTACAATTTAGTATTCTGTCTCCTATTAATTGATAATTTTCAATTACATTAATTTCAGTCGATTAAGTTTCAAAATGGACTAAATGAATGTAATGAGAAGTAGAACAATTATTTCCTATCTAATAGTAATTTAAACATATTTATACACGATTGGATACAAACAGTAATTATACATTTCTTACTAAATAATAGTTTTTCGTCTCTATAATCAATCATTCAGCTACCAAACATTTCAAATAAATAAGCATATGTTTACTCCTTTACTAAACTTTATCATTTTTATTATTTTATTTTTATTTACACTCCTATTAAATCAACCAATACCTTATGAAATTATTAAAATAGGTTTATATCTTGTTATCCTCATTTTCTACAATTGACGTCTTTTCTTACATTAAACACAATATTTAATTACATTTAATTCCAAGTAATTATATTCTAATTCCAATAAATTGATTTAATTAGATTTCAATCTTTTTATTCAATCAATCATTACTTTATGGACATAGTTAACATTGGTTTACATCTTATTGCATTAATATTCTACAATTATCATCTGTTACCATATTAATTGCAATATTTCAATTATATTGAATTTTTGTCGATTTTCACATTAATTATAATTTAAAGTCCCACTAAATTCATTTATCTTGGTTTCACTCTTATTATTAAATCAATTATTGCCTTATGAATATAATTGACATTTTTGTACATTTAATTACATTCACATTTTCAGTTATCGTCTTAACTCATATTAACGTAATATTTAATTATACGTATTGCAATTTATTTCCAATTGATTTCCAATGAATTTAAATAGTGAATTTATAATTGAACCATTATTATAACTTACCAATTTAAAAACATTTCTATGTTTATTTCTTATCAACCAAGTTAATAAATTCACATACTAATCAATTATTCTATAATAATCAATTTCAATTAATTTCATACAATTTCACCGTTTAATACAACATTTGGTTTATTCCTTTTATTTCAATTTATAACCAAATTTTATATTTACAATCATTTCAATAAATTGAAATTGCATTAAATTAGTTATCCACTAACTTACATTAACATTATTACAATTACATTCTGGTTATCTTTCCATTATTAAATCTTAAATTTTAATTTTCATAAACTAAACTCCAAAACCTATTTAATTAATAAATTTAATTATCAAAAATTATGGGTCGTTACATATTTACACTTAAATTGAATTCATTTATAACTTAAGCTATCACCATTTCAATCCATTCTATTTTATTGGACAACACTTTAAAATACAATTCGCTTACATATAAGTCAAATTCCATTTATAACTCAATTCTCACTTTTAACATTCAATTCACTAATTAATTCTCTAATTAATTTTCTTCCAATTTACTTAACTAGGTTAAGTTTCTTTCCCAAAAATCCTTCATTTAGCTTAACTTAAGTGGAGTTCCATTTGTCCATATTCGTAATCAAATTGAATTTTCATTTTATGATTCAAGTCACCTTCATTTCACTAAAATACAATTCCAATTCGATTTAATTGTTTCATCTCATCTTTACTTGACTTTTAGCATAAACATTTCATACTAGCACTTCTGATTATTATTATTTACAAATTAAGTCCATATTTTGATTTTTATTAGCCAATATTTCAAACACATTTCTTTCCATTTTATGCTTAAGTCGAATTCTTTTTATACTTGAATTCTCATTCACCCTATCGTAAATCAAATCTAATTCCATCTCAATATTCAATTAACTAATATATTTATTTAATTAGTTCACTTCCATTTATAATTCAAAATCTGATTTTTATTTCAAAAATCACTTCATCTGGTTTGACTTGAGTTTAACCTTATTTTATAATTCAAAATTGGATTTTCATCTCTTTACCAAAATATCAAACCATTTCATTTTGGTATTTACCATTCCTTTTCTCCAATTTATAAGTTACACAACTTATTTTTCACATTTTGATAAATTCTATTCTTGAACTGATTCCATTCAAAATTTATAACTTATAGTTATACAATCATTTTACAACTTAAATTTATATATAATACAATTTGATATTATCCCACTTCCCATTTCAATTCTATTTAACCTATCTTAACTTAAATTATAATCCATACAATTTCATGTTACAAATTCAATTTATTTAACTTGCATAAGTTAAATTTTAATTTCATATTGAAATTCACAATTTCAGGTTATAAGTTCAAAATTTATTTTTCACAGGTTTCATAAAACATTCAAATGAATATTCCAGAATTCAAACACCCCGTTTCATTTCAAATCATTTCGAAATAATATATATATATAGCTCTTTTGTTTTAACAAATCATTCCTTTAGAATTTTTCAAAATCAACTTGGTTTTATTCCAAAAAAAATTCTCTTCGGAATTTCAAAACAACAATTGTTTCCAAACAAAATATCCATATCAAATTATTACGGTAACAATCTATCACTTAGAAACTCGAAAATAAATACGATGATGTCGTGATCATCATCGGAATTATTTTCCAGCGACTAAAGTGAGTTCAGTGCTTTATCACTTCCAAAATCCATTTAAAACAATTTTTATTCCAAAATATTTTTGAAAATAATACTATTTTAATTTTTACAACACTTTTGAAAAATATTTTCACAACTTTTCGGGATTTTAAATCTCCAAACTCTAGTTTGAATCCATTTTTATTCTAACTCATGTGCATAATTCAATCTTATACAATTTCAATTTGGTTATATATAACCATTACAATTTATACACTTGTTTAGATTATAATAATAATAACCAAACACACCAATATACTAAAATTATTTCCAAAAAATTATTTCTTTCATATCAAAATATAGTTTGGGTAAAATTATTTCATTTACCCACTTCAAAACAATATTATGTCGGTTTATCTTGCTCAAGTGTTTAGAAATCCCTATCGATATCATGGCGTCCCACATACCGACTAGGATTCATAAGCCACTCAACAAATAAATCAACATAGTATAAAACAATTTATATTCACTAACAAATACGTGCTCATATGTAACGACCCAGATTTTTCGACGGTTAATTTTAAATATTTAAATGGTTTAAATATTGGATTTGGGATTATAATTTAGTTAGTAATATTTTAAAACTCAAATTTAAGCGATTTCAGAATTTTCGAAATCATCGATTTAATCGACAAGTTAAAATAGCGATCCTGGGCACAGTCTCAGAATTCGACGAAACCAGTTCTATTGGATCCGTAATAGTGTATTATTATCGGATTTCAAATTTTGTAGCATTTGGAGTATCGTTTGATCGTACGGGATAGAAACGCGCTGAAATTAATATCGAAATTCAATATAATAATTGGGTCCAAAAAGTTATCTTCTCCATACGATCGAATTAGGACTCGAAACCTTTTTTATTGCGTTTAGAATAGGGGTATAACATTGTGGATGCCTAGCTGCACGCCTCGATAGGGTATCGAAATTTTAAGTCACATTAAAACGAGATATTTCAATTCTAAAATTTTAAAATCAAATCAAAGTAAAATCATAGCCGCCTCCTTTCTTTCTAAATCACGTTCCTTTCTCTTCAAATCGGCTCAAGTCAAAAATTAATTCAAATTAAATGGCGAGCCTGTCTTCTTGTTCACGCCTATTCCTTTCTTCAATAAATCGTGTATTCCTTTATCTCTTCTTCCCTCTTCAGTTAAAAATCGCGCCTCTCCCCTTGTCTCTTCCAGTTCAAACAGAAGGAATCAAAGAAAAAAAAGGAATGAAAGAAATCGAATTCACTTCGAAAAAAAATATATCGCTCGGAATCAATTCGAGCGAATGTGATATCGCAATAGCGAGCAGAGCTCAGCGACGCATTAAGGAGGGCAGCATGGGGGTCACGTGGTCGGTCGTTCAAGTAGGTCGAGCCGCGATTGGGCTCGAAAGTGCGGCGTCTTCAACTGAGGCAAGGCGGCGCATGGTCTCTGGGAGGAGGTGGGAAGCAAATTGAACGGCAGTGCTTCGGTGGTGTCATGAGGGAGGTCGGAGATGAATGGCAACTGCGCCGCGTTTGGAGATTGGGAATGATGGCAGAAGTTCGGCGAAGCTAGGGTTTAGGTCGGGTGATTTGGGTGGGTCGCGATTTGCTTTGGTGTGGTGGCACACGCGAGAGAACTGGAGGGGGGTTTCTTGGTCGACGAAGTCGACAACAATAGTAGGCGCGTTGAAGCAGTCGCGATGGGCTAGGGTTGGTGATGGAAATTAATCGGGCGGAGACGGTGATTGGTGGTCCGGTGATAGCGGTTTAGACGAAGTAGGGTTTGGCGTGCGACGAAGTGAGGCTGAGGCAGTTCGATGACTGGAAGGAGCAGCGACAGTGCAGTGGTGTTCTAGAGCGTCGTTGAGTGGATTCAATGCTGTGATTCTCGCGCCTGGAAGTGTGCTCGAGCCTGTGAGGAGGGTAATTAATTTTAATTAAGTTAAATTATATAGTCAGTTAATTAAAAACTTAGAATTTGACATTGTGATAGCTAATAAAAAAAATTATAAAGGCATATTGAAGCGACCCCACTTTTCTTCACCTATATTTTAATGATTTTTAGTTGAGTTTTTTTTAAAACAAGGGGTCACTTCTTTTCTTGCCTCTTTTATTTCTTTTAATTAATTTCCCAAGATCCAGAATTTACTTATATAAAAATATCAGTATTTAAATCAAGTCATATCATTTATATATGTGAAGATAAATAAATGTTTCTTTGCCTATCAGAGTGTTAAAGTAGCAAAGAAATTTAATCACACAATATTTTCCATAATTGAGAGGTTTTGTGTCACATAGCTATTTCTACACTTTAATCTTTTTATTGACTCAAGATTGACTAATACATTTTTAGGTTTTATCACCTTGGAATGACTCAAGATTGACTAATACATTCTTTAAGTATTAGCATCTATTATTCTCTTCTTCATTTTCCAGATTATTCTATAAACCAGATTGATTAATTTGTGGATTTATAACCCATGTATTTGATATTTGGGATTCAGGAATTCATACATGTTGTTTTAGAATGATAAAACATATTAAAACTTGGTTTGATCTATGGATCACTGGTTAGTCTAGCCCAGATTCAGGATTCAAACATAAACATGCACAAAACATGCACAAGCAATTCAGGTCAAGCAAAATGCACGTATCCAGGTTCATAAAGCATGTAATGATCATGTGAGTAATAGAGTTGTAAACTAATTTAAAGGTCATACAGATTCTGATATTTAGATAGGAAATAGTGTTGAATATGATTTTAGAAAGATCTTTGCATATTTCTGGCTAAAATCATATAAAGTGTGATGTTCTGGATTTTTAAACACTTAACAAAATTACTCTACATTCTTGTTTAAGTCTATATTGTCTATCCCTATTTCTGGCTTGCTACTTCAGTTTCATATTGAAGTCAATTCCAGATTTTACCAATTCCAATTCCTAAATCCTTATATACTTATGATTTTCAGGTTTTATGGTATCATAATCCTACTCTGGTTCTAGACATATCATAGGATTTAGTTGCATTTCAAATTAGCTTACACTATGGTCTTGTTTGCTTCAGGAATCTGAAGACTATGACTTCAAGCTTTTGCATGTACTTGTATCAATTACAAGACATGTACAAGCCTTACTGGTTAGCCAAGACCATGTCCAACCCATCTACTTAATACTTTGGCACATATTTATTCAAAAACAACTTTAACTTTATAACTGAAATATAACAAACATGCCAAGGAGAATATATCCACATATCAGATTATATGGCATGTTCTCCTTCATTATAATCCACTGGATTATTTCCAGAGTCTGCTACTTAAATCAACAACTCACAAGCACATATAATACTTAAGTTCTTTTTACATGTTCTTTTCAAGAAAACAAAGCAAGTATCAATCCTGGAAATACACAAGACATAAGAGAGTTTGCCTAGATTATTTATTAAAATTAAACTTCTACTTCTCTAAAGCATTTTAAAACCAGCAAGTTCTTCAAACATCCATACAAGCAAGCTACTCAAGCATCTTTCCCTGCAGCAACACTTTGAACTGCCTCAATGAAAATGAGACACCTCAAAGATTGCAAAGGCAACAAATAGGGTCAGAAAATATATTCTGGTGTGAGTGAAATCATATATTGTAAATAACTTGTAATTACTAAATACTGTACAGAGATTCATATGTTTGATGCTTATTTAAATTCATACTAAAATCTGAGTATATATATACATATATAAGCTCTTACTAACATACATGCACACAAGCATTCATTCATCAACACAATTCAGTTATATGTACATATACTCCTATGGATTAACTCCCTTAATTCCATAGCTCAATTTCTCAATCCCCATTTATCATTTATTTGGTCTTAACTCTTGCCATTGAACACCATGTGTGCATTGCAAAGGGGCTCAATTCTGTTAACCCTTTACACAGAGGCCTACAGGACTTAAACAAGTCATGCACATACCCATCATCCACCTAATGATGAATAGATCAAGGCACTAATCCTAGATTAGCTTTATAATCTAGAGACCATTCTCATTTTCTTTCAGGAGAATTTTATTAATTCTTGAAATGCTTTATATTCTTTTCTTCCTTTCATAAATCAAAGAGTATTAAACTCACTCAGGGATTTCAGCCCGACATACAATGCATTCATGCAAAACACCACATCCCATTTTAAGGTCATTTTTTTATTCAATCATAGTTTCTAAAACTTGCATATATTTATTTCCAGAAATATTCCCATTTCTAACATAAATCTGGGGAAGTCATATAAAACATTACATTTATTTTATTGTGAACATAAGGTATGGTTTTTTTTGAGAAAAACCCATAAAAACATATTAACTTGTGATTTGAACAAATCAGCACATATATATATATAATATTGCATTGTTCATATCATTTTTAAAATGAACTAGACATAAGCATGAATCCCCTTATTCACACTGCCTACTTCATTCTTCATTAATACCCTATTTCTCAGTAAAAATATTTAACTCATCTCCATATAAAAACTGGATTATAAGTTACAGAATCCATTTCTGTGATCAGGGTGTTTGTCTTTTCAAAGCATTAACCAAAACAATCAAAACAGAACAAAACATCAACCAAAGACTCGGCCAAAACACCAACCATAATCAACATTTATTTATTCAGAGAATAAAATTAAACAAAAACATGATATGGTTTTATAAAAGTAATATGGCTGCCCTTAACTTTGGTCTTAATGCCTTAAATCTCATAAGATGATTAATCACTCACCTTCCTTCTTCTTTCCCCGAGAATGCTCTAACTTGAAAACAGTGTGAGTTTGCTCTTCTTTTTATTTTCTAAAATATCTTTCTGTTTTCAAAAATAAACTGCTGCTTATCCTTTGATTTTTAAAACATTTAGCTAGGGTTTTAGTGGACCCATTTTATCCCCACACAAATAAGAGAATTATGTATATGTGTTTATGGCTAAATATGCCATTTTCTTTTTGATTCCATTTCGGGTATTACAGTTGCTTTTCTTCTTTTTCTGTGTACATGCCATTTGCTTGTTTCACATACACACTATTTTCATGTGACTTATCTACATTATTTATTTTCTTAAGACAAATCTGTAATGTTCACATATATATCTTTTTATCAATTAATTCCTTGCTAATGTTTCAAACCATTTGTTTTCTCTTGATTTTAAAATGTATTTATACATATATAATACTAAACTGGTTTCATATATTTTAATCATCATAAGAGTTTATTTTATGACTTTATACTCCTCTGGCTACTTATATACAATATACATATGAGATATGTGAATATAAAACTCATTCATACTTAGTTATTTTCTTCTCATTATTATTTACTGAAAACAACTATCCTCTTCCTTATTTATTTCACTCATTCTTGATATTTATTTTCAAACTATTTCATTCTTTGAATATTTTCCATTAACTGATTTTTATAAAATTATTTTCATCTCAATAATTTGGGTCTTCACATACTCTCCTCCTAAAAGGAATTGTGTCCCACAATTATTTTTCTCATACATTTCCATCCAAATGTATACAAAGCATAATTTCATTTCAGAAATTTCAGAAATTCATGCATTCAAAACCAATCAAACATACATAAGTAATGTTTAAGTTTATCATAATTTTAGGCATACCTTTAAGTAGAAAATAGATTAGGATATTTATCCTTCATCCTATCTTCAGTCTCCCATGTACAATCATTCTCATCTAAACTCCACTGGATTTTAACCAATTTAATTATTTTATTTCTCAATTTCTTTTCTTCTCTAGCGACAATACCCACTAGTTCCTTCTTATAAACTAGATTTTCTTGAATTTCAACTTGTGTAGGAGATCCCAGAATGGTCTCCTTATCATGCTCTCATTTTCTTAATTGAGATACATGAAATACATTATGTATATTACTCAATTTCTCTGTCAATTTCAACTTATAAGCAAAAGTTCCTACTCTTTGAATAATTTCATATGGCCCTATATATCTTGGTGACAATTTTCCTGCCTTGCAAAACCTCAATATTTTTCTCATTGGTGAAACTTTGAGAAATACATAATTCCCCACTTCAAATTCCACTGGCCTTCTCCCTTTATCTGCATAGGCTTTTTGTCTCTCTTGTGCTACTCTCATTCTCTGCCTTACAAGTTAAATCCTTGCAGAGGTCTCTTTCACATGTTCCGGTCCAAGAAACACTCTTTCACCTGCCTCCATCCAGCATGCAGGAGATACACAAGGCTTCCCATACAAAGCCTCAAATGGAGCCATACCTATAGTGGACTGATAGCTATTGTTATAAGCAAATTCAGCTAAATAGAGATGATCTTCCCAGTTGCCTCCAGAATCAAGTATACATGCTCTAAGAAAATCCTCTAAAATCTTGTTAACAATCTCAGTTTTCCCATCTGTTTGTGGGTGGTAAGCTGTGCTCAAGCTTAATTTTGTCCCCATAGCCTCTTGAAAGCTACCCCAGAACCTTGAGGTAAACAAGGTATCTCTATCACTAATGATAGTCTTGGGGATTCCATGTAATCTCACTATCTCCTTCACAAATAATTGAGCTAATTTGTGAGCATTTCTATTTGAATTCACTGGAATGAAGTGAGCTATTTTTGTGAGTCTATCAACCACAACCCAAATACTATCATTGCCTCTTCTTGTTCTTGGCAAACCATCCACAAAATCCATTGAAATGCTTTCCCATTTCCAGGTAGGCACTTCCAGAGGTTGTAGTAGGCCTGAAGGTCTTTGATAATCTGCCTTGACTTGTTGACATGTTAAACACTTTTCCACATATCTTGCCACTGCCCCTTTTATTCCTGGCCACCAATAGTTTCTTTTAAGATTATGGTACATTTTTGTACCACCTGGATGTATAGTGTACTTTGTCTTGTGATGCTCATCCATCACCTCTTGCTTCAGTTCTTCTACATTGGGTATGCAGAGTTTCCCTTTCTTTCTTAAGTAGCCTCTATCATCAACTTCATAATTTTCCACTGACATGCCTTGTGATATCATGTCCTTCTTTTCTTTTAAATTAGTGTCTTGATTCTGCATATTTCCTATTTTATCTACCAGGGTTGATCTTAAGGAGATGAGACTTAATTTTCCATATTCAATCATGTCACTATGTACATTGTCTGATGCACTAATTTCTTCCTTCATTTATACTTCACTAAGGATTGTTAAATCCTTGAATTCAGTCATCATTAAGCTTGCCAATCTTGCTTGATGTCTACTCAAAGCATCTGCTACCTTGTTAGCTTTTCTAGGAGTATATAATATATCAAGATCATAGGCAGCTAAAAACTCTACCCACCTATGTTGTCTCATATTCAAGTCTTTTTGAGAAAACAAATACTTAAGTGATTTATGGTCTGTAAACAATTCAAATTTAGTACCTAACAAGTAGTGTCTCCATAGCTTCAATGCATAAACAATGGCACAAAGCTCTAAATCATCAGTGGCATATCTGGTTTCATTTGGCTTGAGTTGCCTTGATGCATATGCTATGACTCTTCCATGTTGCATGAGTACTACCCCTAACCCAGACCCACTAGCATCAGTATAAACCACTAATCCTTAATTTCCCTTTGGAACTTGCAAGACTGGAGCTTCCATCAATGCCTTCTTCAATGATTCAAAAGCTTGTTCACATTTTTTTGTCCACACATATGGTTGCTCTTTTCTGGTTAGCTTGGTTAGTGGAATAGCTATCCTTGCAAAGTCTTTTATAAACCTTCTATAGTAGCCTGCCATTCCTAAAAATGACCTCACCTCAGTCACTGATTTGGGTCTACTCCATGATTGCACTGCCATGACTTTGTTTGGGTCTACACAAATCCCTTGTTGAGATATAATGTGTCCCAAAAATTTGACTTCAATCTGCCAAAATGTACACTTAGTAAATTTTTCCTTTAAATCATGTGCTCTTAATCTTGACAAAACCAGATGCAAGTGCTTTGCATGCTCCTCTTCTGATTTTGAATACACCAATATATCATCAATGAAAACAACTACAGATTTATCTAGAAAATCTCTGAATGTCCTATTCATTAAATCTACAAAATAGGATGGTGCATTTGTCAATCCAAAAGGCATTACTAAAAATTCATATAGCCCATATCTTGTGTTGAATGCAGTGTATTTAATACTCTCCTCCTCAACCTTCATTTGATGGAATCCAGAGGCTAAGTCTAGCCTTGAAAATATTCTTGCTCCATTTAATTGATCAAATAAATCATCAATTCTGGGGAGTGGATATTTATTCTTGATGGTAACTTTGTTTAATTCCCTGTAATCAATACACATCCTCATTGTACCATTATGTTTCTTTACAAATACCACTGGAGAACCCCTGTTTGAACTACTAGGCCTTATGAAGCCTTTCTGCTCCAATTCTTCCAATTGTTGTTTCAATTCCACTAATTCTTTAGGACCCATTCTGGTAGGCTTCTTGATGATAGGACTTGCTCCTAGGATTAATCTTATCTGAAATTCAACTTGCCTATTTTCTGGAACTCCTATAACCTCTCCAAAGACATCTGGGTATTCATTTATTACTTTTATGTCTTCCAGAATTAATTCTTTTTCAGTCATGCTCCACATTTGATTAAGGCAATTTGTTTTGGCTATTTCACTCATGACTATAATATTTTTACCATTTTCTATTTTCAAAGAAATAGTAAAATTTTCCAAGTTCAAAATTGCTTTGAATTTACTCAACCAATCTACTCCTAGAATAATTCCTATTTCAGGATATTTTAACACAAACAAATCAGATTTAAACATATTTCCACCTATGTTTAATTCTACTCCCAAACATTTAATTCCTAGCATGCAAGAACTACCTAGGGGACTCTGAATAAACAAAGGTTTATCAACTAAATTGCATGTGAGATCCAATTTATTCACTATGTCTTGTGATATTAAGGAATGTGTAGACCAGTGTCATATATAACTGAGATTGGATAATCTTTAATTAGTAGTATACCTTCCAATTGTCCAGAATTTCCCACTGCATTTGCTTTTGCTTTGCCTTCCAATGCTCCTACCTTTGCTCCTTTCTTGAACTCTCGGCAATTCTTTTTAATTTGACCTTCCTTCCCACAATTATAGCAACTGAATGGGGTTTTCTTAGCTGCTTGACACCTATTACTCATGTGTCCTTCCTTGCCACAGTTGTAGCAAATAATTTTCTTCTTAACTTCCCCACTGGTTGCTCCTTCAACCTTCTTGTCATAAGGATGTGCTCTATTTTTCCCCTTCTTGTTGTTGTTATTAGCTCTCATGTTCCTGAATTTCTCCCTTGCATTATCATGTTGTTCAAAAGAAAGAGTGAGATCTATGACTTGATCAAATGTTTTGTCTTTGTATGGTAGCATTGCTCTACTTAAACCAGCATTAAGTCCTTGAATAAATCTTGAATTCTTTGATTCCTCATTCCCTATGAGCATGGTTCCATACTTAGACAAGCTCTTAAACTTTTGAGTGTATTCAGTCACACTCATTGATCCTTGCCTCAATCATATGAACTCCTCAAGCAATGTTTCCTTAGCTATTGCTGGGACAAATCTAGCCTCAAGCATATCCTTGAACTGATCCCATGTTATCTCATTTTCTGGTCTTCCTGTGATGATTACCTCCCACCAATCCAGTGCTGCTCCTTTGAGCCTTCTGGAAGCTATTTTCTCTTCCTTTGGTCATTGATTTTCATGTCTACAAATATCCTTTCCAAAGTTCTTAGCCATGTTTGCACACCCATGACTCCTTCAGTGCCTTCAAAATCCTTGCCTCCTAAATTTGAGAATGTTTTCAGTAGCTTAGATAACTCCTCATGAGGATTTTCTTCCCTTTGCACTGCTCCTTCCCTAAATGCCCTCACCAAATCTTGCAAATTGACCAATGGTGTTGCATTAGAGGGTCCTGTTCCATAGTTTGGTGGTCTTCCTACCATGATTCGCTATACAATTTACATAGCTAGTTAGTCTTGTTTTTGATTTAATTGTTTCAGTAATTTATTCCTACTGAAAATATTTTTTTTATGTGGTTTGTTCCTTAGGATTTTATCTATAAAAGAAAATTAGATTTTATTTTATTTTTATTTTTATTTTTGCTATGTTTTTGGTAACATAGCTCTGATACCAACTGAAGTGACCCACTTTTCTTCACCTATATTTTAATGATTTTTAGTTGAGTTTTTTTTTAAACAAGGGATCACTTCTTTTCTTGCCTCTTTTATTTCTTTTAATTAATTTCCCAAGATCCAGAATTTACTAATATAAAAATATCAGTATTTAAATCAAGTCATATCATTTATATATGTGAAGATATATAAATGTTTCTTTGCCTATCAAAGTGTTAAAGTAGCAAAGAAATTTAATCACACAATATTTTCCATACTTGAGAGGTTTTGTGTCACATAGCTATTTCTACACTTTAATCTTTTTATTGACTCAAGATTGACTAATACATTTTCAGGTTTTATCACCTTGGAATGACTCAAGATTGACTAATACATTCTTCAAGTATTAGCATTTATTATTCTCTTCTTCATTTTCCAGATTATTCTATAAACCAGATTGATTAATTTGTGGATTTATAACCCATGTATTTGATCTTTGGGATTCAGGAATTCATACATGTTGTTTTAGAATGATAAAACATATTAAAACTTGGTTTGATCTATGGATCACTGGTTAGTCTAGCCCAGATTCAGGATTCAAACATAAACATGCACAAAACATGCACAAGCAATTCAGGTCAAGCAAAATGCATATATCCAGGTTCATAAAGCATGTAATGATCATGTGAGTAATAGAGTTGTAAACTAATTTAAAGGTCATACAGATTCTGATATTTAGATTGGAAATAGTGTTGAATATGATTTTAGAAAGATCTTTGCATATTTCTGGCTAAAAGCATATAAAGTGTGATGTTCTGGATTTTTAAACACTTAACAAAATTACTCTACATTCTTGTTTGAGTCTATATTGTCTATCCCTATTTCTGGCTTGCTACTTCAGTTTCATATTGAAGTCAGTTCCAGATTTTACCAATTCCAATTCCTAAATCCTTATATACTTATGATTTTCAGGTTTTATGGTATCATAATCCTACTCTGGTTCTAGACATATCATAGGATTTAGTTGCATTTCAAATTAGCTTACACTATGGTCTTGTTTGCTTCAGGAATCTGAAGACCATGACTTCAAGCTTTTGCATGTACTTATATCAATTACAAGAAATGTACAAGCCTTACTGGTTAGCCAAGACCATGTTCAACCCATCTACTTAATACTTTGGCACATATTTATTCAAAAACAACTTTAACTTTATAACTGAAATATAACAAACATGCCAAGGAGAATATATCCACATATCAGATTATATGGTATGTTCTCCTTCATTATAATCCACTGGATTATTTCCAGAGTCTGCTACTTAAATCAACAACTCACAAGCACGTATAATACTTAATTTTTTTTACATGTTCTTTTCAAGAAAACAAAGCAAGTATCAATCCTGGAAATACACAAGACATAAGAGAGTTTGCCTAGATTATTTATTACAATTAAACTTCTACTTCTCTAAAGCATTTTAAAACCAGCAAGTTCTTCAAACATCCATACAAGCAAGCTACTCAAGCATCTTTCCCTGCAGCAACACTTTGAACTGCCTTAATGAAAATGAGACACCCCAAAGATTGCAAAGGCAACAAATAAGGTCAGAAAATATATTCTGGTGTGAGTGAAATTATAGATTGTAAATAACTTGTAATTACTAAATACCGTGCAGAGATTCATATGTTTGATTCTTATTTAAATTCATACTAAAATCTGAGTATGTATATACATATTTAAGCTCTTACTAACATACATGCACACAAGCATTCATTCATCAACACAATTCAGTTATATGTACATATACTCCTATGGATTAACTCCCTTAGTTCCATAGCTCAATTTCTCAATCCCCATTTATCATTTATTTGGTCTTAACTCTTGCCATTGAACACCATGTGTGCATTGCAAAGGGGCTCAATTCTGTTAACCCTTTACACAGAGGCCTACAGGACTTAAACAAGTCATGCACATACCCATCATCCACCTAATGATGAATAGATCAAGGCACTACTCCTAGATTAGCTTTATAATCTAGAGACCATTCTCATTTTCTTTCAGGAGAATTCTATTAATTCTTGAAATGCTTTATATTCTTTTCTTCCTTTCATAAATCAAAGAGTATTAAACTCACTCAGGGATTTCAGCCCGACATACAAAGCATTCATGCAAAACACCACATCCCATTTTAAGGTCATTTTTTTTATTCAATCATATTTTATAAAACTTGCATATATTTATTTCCAGAAATATTCCCATTTCTTACATAAATCTGGGGAAGTCATATAAAACATTACATTTATTTACTGTGAACATAGGGTATGGTTTTTTTTAAGAAAAACCCATAAAAACATATTAACTTGTGATTTGAAAAAATCAGCACATATATATATAATATTGCATTGTTCATATCATTTTTAAAATATACTAGATGTTAACGTAAAAAGCGAACGATAACACCCCGGTGTGGATATTAGTAAAGTGAACGCACTACCCGTTGGTACGGAAACTAAAAATAAGCAGAGAATCGCAGAAAAGTAAAGAGACAACAGATTTATAGTGGTTCGGCTCAAAATCAAGCCTACGTCCACTTTATCTTCTTTATCACAAGTTCGATTACAAGTTTTACAGGAATTCCTTCGATTATTCAACAATCGATACAAGTAATCAACACTTCAATGCAAAAGAGATTCTCGAATCCATCTTGAATGTAGCTCATCTTCTCTTTAGGTAGTTTGAGATGTTTTTGGTAGTAGAGGTGTTGTAGAGGTCGCGAATGCAGCAGAGTTTCGGCGCTTCAAAGTCTGGAAAAAGTCCCCTCTTGAATATGGAGTAGGCGGGGTATTTATAGGGAAAATCCGGAGATTAGGTCGTAGGTCGCGAGTGACCTAAGGGTCATCCCAAGTCAGTTTAAGTCGTTGGCGACTTAGTGGAGTCATTCTGGGTGAGATACTGAGTGTGAGCGACCCAATGTTGTAGAAACAGAAGTTATCTCGGTCAGATTAGGTCGTGAGCGACCTAATAGAAGTGGTAGGTCGTGTGGCTTTTACTCCGGAGCATGTTAAGTCGTTCCCTTCTCCTGAATTGCTAGGTTGCTAACTCGTTAGGTCGCTAGGTCGCTAACTCGTTAGGTCGCTAGGTTGCTTTTCTGGAGTTAGGTCGCTAACTCGTTAGGTCGCAGCCCTCTTATCTCATTAGGTCGTAAGGTTGCTTTTCTGGAGTTAGGTCGCTAACTTCTTATCTCGTTAGGTCGTAAGATTGCTTTTCTGGAGTTAGGTCGCTAACTTCTTATCTCGTTAGGTCGTAAGATTGCTTTTCTGGAGTTAGGTCGCTAACTTCTTATCTCGTTAGGTCACTGGGTTTCTGGACCACTGAGTCGGTAGGTGTCTTAGCTCGCTAAGTCGTTAGGTCGCTGAAGCCTTGAGTTGCTTAAGTCGCTTGAGTCCTTTAGATCGGTAAGTCGTAGGTCGTTGAAAAAAGAGGTGTTAACATTTGCCCCTCGAAGTATACGCCTAGGGACTAGGTCGTGTGCTTCGACACTTTTTAACTCGTGCCATTTGAGTTGCTAAGTCGTGAGTCACTCGGGTTGTTAGGTCGTAAGCCGCTTGAGTTGTTAGGTCGTTTTAGGCCGATTCGAATTCCACCTTTCCCGCCTATAAGTTTCTCAGCTTCTCCTTCCTTCTCCTCACTTGCTCTATTATCTGAAACCGCCATTGACGTTTTCTCCAAGCTTTCGAAGACAAATTCCAACCTTCTCGTCGTCGATCGTTCCTCTGTCCAACTACGTAAGTAATTCCGGCCATCGCTCACCTACACCCATCGTCAAACCTCCGGTTTCCATTTTCTGACTTCAATTCGCTTTCTTTTGCTGTATTTTATCGAGAATCATGTTTCGACCATCTTGTGACCACCGTTGACCACGCCGTGGTTGTGATTCATGATAAAACAGTGATATTGAATTTGTGGCGAATCTGAGATGATGTTGATGGTTTTTGGGTGATTTGGTGGTATTGGAGAGACGATGGTTTTTTGTTGTGAAGGCGCCGATGAATTAGCCGGTTATCGGGTTATCGGGTTTGATGCCAGGCGAGTTAACAACCCGAGGAAGATTGAGCGAGTTAGGGAGTTGAGGAATTGATGTATTGGGGAGTAGTGAAAGGGATAAGGCATTAGGCGAGTTAAGGATCTGAGGAGGAGCGACTTACGGTTTAAACATTAATCACACGACATAACTCAGCAAACGGTTTAAGGAAGCAAACGACTTAACCATGCAAACGACTTAACCAAGCAAACGACTTAACCAAGCAAACGACTTAAAACTGAGCGACTTAAAGAATCTGAACGACTTAAGAACTTGCCACTTAAGAAGTGTAGCATATTTCTTCGGACAAGATAACTCTCCTTACGACTTGTCTTTGGATCGCACTATGATCTGGGTGACTTAACTTCTTGTGACGTAACCTTTAGGTCGCGGGTGTACTTGGACGAGTTAACACTTAAACAAATTTACCCTGTCTTGGCTTAAAGCCTTATGCCTTAACTTGCAGTGTAGTTTTAACTCGTAGGAACACAATTGATAAACTCCAAAATTTGAGCAGAACGACTTAGGGGAGCCCGACCTATGCTAGGTCGTTTGAACTTGATCTGGACGACCTAAGTAAGCCCGAGCTAGTCTTAAGTCGTTCCTGCGACTTAAGGACTTGAACACTTGCAAAGTTTTCACAGAACTTGACTGAACTGCAAGTTTGAACTGCTTGAACATGTTGCACTTTTTCCCATATTGTATTGACTTGATTGCTAATAACCTGTTAAATACAACATTTGCAGAAAACTGGGATGAATATACTCATCATTGACTGCCCACATCGAATGATGGATTAAATCAAGAGATAATATTCTACTTAAGTAAAATAAACTGAATTCAATTGAGTGTGAAATGTTGTGAATCAACTATCTTGAATGAAGTGTCAACGCAAAATTCTCACAGTTAGAATTGCTTACTACCAAATGTTATCTGCATTGACACTACTCCCAGTTTTAATTTAATAACAAGTCTTGAATTTTTCCTGAATTGACATATGCAAACCAGTATTATTATTTTTATTTACTTGTTATCTTATTAGCTTCGCACAACACTTCACACGCTTTTTAGGAAATGTGCACCTTCATATTTGAACATCCAGTTCCTTGTATAGAATGACTTCTCATCAAGCACAAGAAGTATCAGTAGAACAAACTGAAGAAGTCTTCCCAATAGCTGTCCCTCTGGAGAATCCTCCGAAAACAGTTTCAACCACTTTAACCCAACGGGCTTTCAGCCAGCTTTGCGTCCAATTTGGCATTGCTGTGACCGAAGCTTTACTTCCTGGAGTAAATGATACCGCTGACAGGCCACCTCCTGGCTTTATTGCGGTCAACTGTCAGATGTGCTTGAGCGGAGCTATTCCTCCTTTTAATGACTTTCTCAGAAAGCTGCTTCTTCAGTTGACTATCTCTCCATTTCAGTTGCACCCCAATGGCTATGCCATTCTGATGGGGTTGTGTGTGTTGTTTGAGAGAACACTTAATCGCCTTCCGAACTTCGACGAAATTTGCTACTTGTGCTCGTTCGGGAAGAATAAAGATCATCCTTCCATCACACTTATAAGGAGCATTAGAAATCGTAAACTGATTACAGACTTGCCCGACAGCGTTCACGGGTTCTTAAATCAATTTTTCTTCGTTCGTTGCCCCCCGGGATTCTACGCCATTTGGAGAATAGGAAGTAAGCTTGCCTATCTCTGTATTTTTCATTCTTGAGCTTTTCAAGATCCGAGTTGTTAAGTACTAACTTCATCCTTTATTTTTATAGCACTTCCTCTTATTTCTAAAGACTCCAGCCTGAAGCCAACTTTTGAAAGGCTAAGCGTTGTTGCCGCCGAAGAGAGGAGTATCAAATACCTTTTGAAAGATGAACTTCTACATTAATTTGGCCTTTTACATCCTTCCCGATCCCTTCAAATTCGTGATACCCCCGCTTCTCAACCGGAAACATCTGATGCCCCAGCCCTTGCAAAAGAACTTGCATCGAAAGAACTTGTTGCAGAGGCTTCATTAATAAAATGCTCCGGTTCTGCTGAGGGTGCAGAGTTTTCCGGCAAGTTTAAGCCTCTCCCGGTTATCGAAGAAGAGGAACTCCCTCAACATCCCGGGAAAGTCGCCACGAAAGTTGATGAGGGGACGGAGAAGGAAAGTTCTGCCACAAAAAGTGCTGAGCATGTTGAAGAAGGAACTGCTGGCGTGACTCACTCGACTGGGCATGATGGTGATGACATCTTCGAGGGGTTAAGCGATTTTATGGTGACTTCTCAAGAGCTTTTTAAAGACGATGTCACCGCTCCTAAGCTTGTCTCTCCGTCGGTTGAAGCAACATCTGTCTTACGACCACTTCCGTCAACTCAAGAGTTGACCCCTATTGTAAAAGCCGACATCACTCCTAAGCTGAAGAGTGGTTTGTAGCTTGACGCGCGTAGTTTGCACGCCACACACACTTAGGATTTTTAGCAGTTACTCGCACTTAACTTCCTTTTCCTGGAGATTTCTAAATTCAATTTCTTTTTCATTTTCAGATTCTCCAATGGGACGAAGTGGCTCATATTATGATGATTTTATGCGCTACGGAAAGTGTGACTACTACTATGATCCCAGGCGCCATCTTTCTGCTCCCAGGGAAACTGATGAGGAACGAGCGGCTAGAAAAGCTCGAGAGAGGCAGTCTTACGAGGAGCGATATGGAAGAAAAGATGACCGCCATGACTCCTCTCAAAAAGATGACGATTCTCATAAAAGAAAATCTCACGATGACAAAGGGAAGAGTCATGTTGGTGAAGATTCAAGCAAGCGAGCCAGGCTTAGCGAAAGGCCTGCGTCTGCAATTTCTGAAAAGCCCGCTGCTCCCTTCTCTTTAGAAACCCTTTCCAGCTCTCCTGTCCTCAAAAGAACTGATATTCAGACGATCCTCAACAGGCCATCATATCAAGTTGAAAAGGCTCCGACTGCACTTCAAAGTCGATTTCCACACTAGTGCTTAAAGGGAGTGCGTTTTGATCTTGATTTGGTTCCCATCGACAAACAAGCTATGTTGAGAAATCTTGACGCCGTTAAACTCGATATTGAGAGGATGTCTGGATGGTAAAAACTTGTCGATGAGCTTTAAAGAATAAACCGCCTAAATCTTGAGGCTATGCTAACGATGGAAAACGACAAGTCGGAGTGGAAGAAAGTTCTTGATCAGCACGATGCGGAAATGAAAAGCATCACTACTTTCAACAAGGAGCTTGAGGCCGAAGTTAAGAAACTTAAGGAGGACCTTGCTACCTCTTCCGCTTCCCATTCTCAAAAGGAAGAGGTTTTTCAAAAGCAAGTGAGAGATGCACATGCTGCTCAAAGAGATGCCAAGATCAAACTTGAGGCGGAACAACATGTTGTTGAAAAATACCGCAACGATACCGTCAAGCTGCGGGAAAAAGTCAACTCCCAAGACCTGGAGATTACAACATTAAAAGCTCAACTTTCAAAAGTAGAAAAGGAGCGTGATGATGCCATGGCTGGAAAAGCAGCTGTTGAGGAATCGCATGAAACCACCAAGGCCACCATCAGCTCCACTCTTTTTGAGTTTTACGTTCTCAGTGTCTTAGGGAAAGGCAGCCTCTCTTTTTTGGGCCCAAAATATGAAATTACTCTGGCCGAAGTGTGGGAGGCAGTAATTGAAATGTATAAAGATGCTGGCTATGTGGAGGAGGACCTGGAGGCTTGTTATTTGGACGACGAGGGTCGTGCTGCCCTTGCTAGAGGGAAAGAACAGCTTGCCAGGGAGCGAGCCGAAGCAGCAGGAGGAGAGCATCTGGAGAAGGCACCTTTAGCCGACCCCACTCGTCCTTCGGCTTCGGTCGACGCTGATACCATTGGCTCTAGCTCTCATTCTCCACCTCCTGCAAAAGCCAAAATCCAAACTAAAACTGCTCACACTGAAGAAGAGGCCCAAGAAAGTACTGAAGCCCAGGATTATGAAATCGAAGTGATCAAACCAAGCTCTCCAGGTAACTTCAATTCCGATCTGGCTCAAGTGTACTGCTCGTTTGCTTCACCTGAGCTTGATGAACTTTTTTCCTATTACTTAAGCCTTGATGTGCCACTATCTCCTCTCTTTGCGGGAGATACTGATGTTTTTAACTTTTCTTCTACTGTAGCAAAAACAACAAGTGCTGCACCAGCTTCGCCTCCCCCAGCTACTGTTCCTCTACCTCTTCAAGTTACTCCTCCTTCTGCTTCTCAACTGGGGTCGCAAGAAGAAAAAATAGAAGCTCCCCAAGACTTGGATAATCCGACCGCTTCGCAAGAGCAGAAGGTGGAAGAACTTGAGGAGGGCGAGAGGTCCCCGGAGAAATCTTATGCTGACGACACAAAGCTATCTGAACTTATTACTCCGGGCAGCGAATCTTCTTCAAAAAAGAAGGGGAAGCGCGTGATTTCAAAGAAAAAGAAAGACGCTCATGCTGATGATGAGAAAGTAGAAGAAGACCCAGTTGCACCTCTTTCTCCTTCTTCCGCGACTCGTCCAAGCCGGCCTGCGAAGTTAGTCATTAAACTAGGTGAAGGCTCCAAAGGCGGCGGGAGGAAGAAGAAATAAGTTTGGTTCTATCTTTCTTGTTTTGCTATTTTGCCTTTTGTCTAAAGACTTGTATCGACCGGGGATTGTGCGGGTGCCGGCCCCCGCTTTTTTGAAACCTGTGCATGTATAAAAAATTTGATAGTATGGAATAAAAATGGCTCTTTTTACTTGTACAATCTCTTGTCAGTATTTGTGAATGCATTTATTCCTTGTTTTTGCACAAATTTCTTTATTTTCTTTGTACGATACTGCAGTGAGCTCGTGGTATGCTTGTTTGAGCGTTGTTTTTATTAATATAGCTATATGCCCCCATGCCACAGCTCATTGCAATATTCTGAAAAGACTTGTGCTCTTATTCTAGAGAATAATTCTTCCGTTTTGAGGAAATATTATTCTGCTTTTGTGGAGTGTGCCTTGTATTGGAGAAGTTTTCTTCTTTTTTCTTTTCTTTTTGGAAAGAGTTAACACACTTCAACTTTCAGAGATGGCCACTTTTATTTTCTGAGAAGTGGATTGCTCTTTGTAGTGAAGCGGGCTTCTGAAGAAAACTTTTATTTTTTTTGGACGTGCCTCTTTAGAGGGCTTTGTTTAGCACTTCACCGTTGAGGGTAGGAATGTGCCTCTGAAGAGGGCTTGTGCATCCGAAGAGGGATTTTTTGTTGTGCCTCGGGAGAGGGCTTTTTTGTTGTGCCTCGGGAGAGGGCTTGTGCCTCCGAAGAGGGCTCCTCCGAAGAGTTGTGCCTCCGAAGAGGGCTTGTGCCACCGAAGAGGGCTTTTGCCTCGTTAAAGGTCTTTTGCCTCCGAAGAGTTGTGCCTTCGAAAAGGGCTTGTGCCTCGTTAGAGGGCTTTTGCCTCGTTAGAGGTCTTGTGCCTCCGAAGAGGGCTCCTCCGAAGAGTTGTGCCTCCTAAGAGGGCTTGTGCCTCCGAAGAGGGCTTTTGCCTCGTTAGAAGACTCCTCTAAAGAGTTGTGCCTCCAAAGAGGGCTTGTGCCTCGTTAGAGGGCTTTTGGTTTTGCCTGAAAGTTATTTCTCACAGTTAAATGGATCCACGGGGCAGACGCAAGCCGCTTAATTGGATGTTTGTTTGCACAGACAATCATAATTAAGCAGCAAGGGCCCGATGCCTTCCTTTGGGAAGGTGCCCCTCCGGTGGTTCCATTAACCTTATTGGTTGAGAAAAACATTTCATTTTACAGCGTGCCTCGTTGGAGGGCTTTATTTTGCACTTCAACTTTTTTGGGGAAGATCGTTCAAATGAGAGTAGAAGAGTGCCTCCGAAGAGGGCTTTATTTGTTTGCCTGAGAGTTATTTCTCACAGTTAAATGGATCCACGGGGCGGACGCAAGCTGCTTAATTGGATGTTCGTGCACAAACGATCGCAATTAACTAGCAAGGGCCCGGTGCCTTCCTTTGGGAAGGTGCCCCTCCGGTGGTCCATCAACCTTATTGGTTTAGAAAAACATTTCATTTTACAGCGTGCCTCGTTGGAGGGCTTTAAATTGTGCCTCCGGAGAGGGCTTTGAGTTGTTTGCCTGGAAGGTTGCGTCTCACAGTTAAGTGGTTCCACGGGGCGGACGCAAGCCACCCAACTGGATGTTTGTTTGCACAAACGATCACAATTAAGCAACAAGGGCCCGATGCCTTCACTTTTGGAAGGTGCCCCTCCGGTGGTTCCACCAACCTTTTTGGTTGAGAGACAAGATTCTGTTTTGGCTGTTTTTTGTCTGCTTGCCAATATATTTTCATCATCTGTTCCTCAGCGATCCCTTGCTATCACTTTTGAATACATGTTCCTTCCGTTTGCAGGTTGTTTGATTCTTCCAGAGAAGCGCACTTCTAGGTTAAGTGGATCCACGGGGCAGACGCAAACTACTTAATTGGATGTTTGTTTGCACAAACAATCTTGATCAGTTAGCAAGGGCCTGGAACCTTCACTTTTTGAAGGTGCCCCTTCGGTGGAATCACCAACCGTTTATGAGTAATACTTCTTATATAGGAATTGAATCTGGAATTTTTGTGGCTTGACATTTGTTTGTTGAGTGATTTATGAAATCGCTTGGGTTTGTGACGTATTGAATAGGTAAGCTTTTGCTTTGATTGCCTGCAATATTAAATCGATATTTTAGCAACATACTTAAAATATTTGCACATCAAAATGAGACAGGCATTATATAGTAATAAAAGACACAAGATTTATAGTGGTTCGGCCAAGAATTGGGCCTACGTCCACTTAATAGTTCTTATTGCTGAGTCGCACTGATTTTACAATGGCTTACAATACAAGAATGATACATCCAGAATTATTTTACAAATTTAAGCATCGCTTTTAAGTAAAATATGGACGCAAGTGGTTGCTGTTCCAGGCTCTCGGGATTGGATCTCCTTTGACAGTTATGAGTTTGAAAGTGCCATCAAGAAGTTTTTGGCCTATGACATATGGCCCTTCCCAGTTTGGCCCAAACACTCCTGTTGCTGTCATGATCCTTTTCAGGACTAGATCCCCAATTTCAAAGCTGCGTTGACGAACTTTAGAATTGAAGTGCCTGGCTATCCTTTGCTGTTGAGCTGCAACTCTGAGTTCAGCTTCTTTCCTTCTTTCATCAAGCAAGTCAAGTGCTTCAAGTTGCAGCTTTTCATTTTCAGCTTGGTTGAAATGAATTCTCCTGTGTGAGGGGACCTCTATTTCCACTGGAATCATTGCTTCTGATCCATATGCCAATGAGAATGGAGTGTGCCCAGTCGCAGTTTTGTGGGTAGTTCTATATGCCCATAGTGCTAGTGGCAGCTTATCAACCCAACCACCTTTTGCTTTTTCCAGTTGCTTTTTGATGGTTGATTTGATGATTTTGTTCACTGCTTCCACTTGCCCGTTTGCCTGCGGATGAGCCACTGCTGAGAAGCTTTTTTGGATCTTGAATCGCTTGCAAAATTCCTGGAATTCTTCGCTTTCAAATTGGGTACCATTGTCTGTTATTATCTTCTGAGGCACTCCATACCTGCAAATGATATTTTTAGTCACAAAATTTATCATCTTTTTAGAGGTAATAGTAGCGAATGGTTCAGCTTCAGCCCATTTAGTGAAATAATCAACAGCAACAATGGCATATTTGATCCGGTTCTGGCAATCGGCATAGGCCCAATGAGATCTATTCCCCAAATGGCGAATGGCCATGAACTGACCATCTATGTTAGCACGGTGGAAGGTGCTCTTGGGATTTCTGCGAATCTCTGGCATCTGTCACACTTTTGGGAATAGCTAGCAGCATCTCGGTTAATATCCGGCCAAAAATACCCATAACGGAGAATTTTCTTTGCAAGAGTTTGGCCACCTGAATGATCCCCACATTCTCCTCCATGCACTTCAGCTAAAATTGTCTTAGCCTCTTCTTTGGTTACACATCGGAGTAATTGCATCGAGAATCCTCGTCTGTACAAATGGTCGCCTTGAATTACATATCTCGGGGCTTTTCTTAACAGCTTTTGGCGTTCTTTTGAATTCTCTAGTAAGGAGCCGTTGAGTAGATATTCCTTAATATGGGTTATCCATGACTCCTATTCTTGAGATACGGCCATGATCCAGTCAATATCCATCTCATCAATACTAGGAGCTGTCAAGACTTCTACAGGGACCAATCCCAATAATTGAGCTTCGCCAGAGCTTGAGTATTTTGCGAGAGAATCTGCCTTTATGTTCCCTTCCCGGGGGATATGGTTTATTGTATAATGATCAAAATCATCGAGAAGCTCATAGGCTTTTGATAAGTAAGCAGGCAGATTTCCTTCTTTAGTTTGAAACTTTTTCTTGACTTGGCATACAATTAGTTGGGAATCACTAAAGATCTGCAATACTTTGATGCTCATTTCTTTAGCAATCCTTAGACCGGCAATAAGAGCTTCGTATTCGGCTTCATTATTTGTCGAAGGAAATTCTAATCTCAATGCATAACACAATGACCGCCCTTTGAGGGTTTCAAGCACAACCCCAGCTCCGGAACAGTAGTCATTTCTTGCACCATCAACATATAATTTTCATCGGATCGGAATGTCTTTAGTTACCTCTTCCTCACTGCCACCTTTATCTGTGCATTCTGCGATGAAATCTGCTAAAGCTTGTCCATTGATTGCTCTTCGGGGATGATAGGTGATATCGTATTGACTGAGTTCAATATTCCACTTCAGAAGACGACCCGAAGTTTCGGGGCGGAATAGGACTTGCTTTAGAGGTTGATTAGTGAGGACTTTAATAGGATGAGCCTGGAAGTATGGTCTCAACTTTCTGGACGCGATCAATAGACAATAGGCGAGCTTTTCTAACTTTGAATAATTCATCTCTGCCCCAGTGAACCTTTTGCTGATGTAATAAACTGGACGCTGAACTTTTGCGTCTTCTCGTACCAACGCTGCACTGAGAGCATGAGAAGAAATTGCTAAGTGTATGAATAGATCTTCACCATTGTTGGGCTTAGAAAGTACTCGAGGCGTTTCCATATGATGAATCAGCTCATCAAAAGCTTTTTGACACTCAGGAGTCCATTCGAAATTCTTCTTTCCTTTCTTCAGAGCATCAAAGAAGGGAATGCATTTATCTATGGCTTTGGAAATAAATCGACTCAAAGCAGCGACTTTCCCATTGAGGCTTTGAAGTTCCTTCTTTGTTCTAGGGGGTTTGACTTCTCTTTAGGCAGTGATCTGAGCAGGATTAGCTTCAATGCCCCTAGCACTCACAATGAAACCTAAGAATTTTCCAAACACAACCCCGAATGAACATTTCAGAGGATTCAACTTCATCTCGTACTTTCGGAGGATTGCGAACATTTCTGACAGATGGTCCATGTGGTCTACCGCCTTCTCTGATTTCACTAACATATCATCAACGTACACTTCCATAGTCTTGCCAATTTGAGGCTTGAACATGGAATTAACGAGTCTCTGATAAGTTGCCCCCGCGTTCTTTAGTCCGAAGGGCATGACTTTATAGCAGTAAAGACCAACATCAGTGATGAAGCTTGTGTCCTCCTAATTCGGCTCATGCATCATGATTTGATTGTATCCTGAGTAAGCATCCATAAAAGACAATAATTCGTGCCCGGCTGTTCCATCTACCAATTGATCGATTCTAGGCAACGGGAAACAGTCTTTGGGACATGCTTTGTTCAAGTCTGAGAAGTCGATGCATACTCTCCACTTTCCATTTGCTTTTTTAACCAACACTGGATTAGAAACCCAATTTGGATAAGTGGATTCTCTGATGAAACCATTCTCCATGAGCCGATCTACTTCTTTCAATGCTGTTGACCTTTCAGGACCCTGGGTTCTTCTTTTCTGCTTTATGGGTATGAACTTCGGATCAATATTTAAAGCATGCACTGCAATTTCTGGAGATATTCCACACATGTCGGCATGACTCCAAGCGAAAACATCTAGGTTTGATTTCAAGAATGCTATTAGTATATTCTGAACCGTCATACCAAGTTGTGAACCCACATTCAGCACCTTTTTTGGGTCACTCGGATCAACAGGTATTGGTACCGTCACTTCTACCGGCACCGCTCTATTCTCCCCTGCACTGGTCTTTCTGGGATCAATTTCTTTTCGCGCACCACTATGCTCACCAGTGCAGGGTCCACCCCGTACTTGCTACAAGGTGGGTTCTTTGATGCGGAGCGGAGCTGCCGCACCCTTTCCCATTTCTCTCTTTTTCGCCTCCCGCAACTCTATAAGATAACATTCCCGCCCAGCATTCTGGTCCCCTTTCAAAACACCAACGCCGTTATCAGTGGGGAATTTCATAGTTAGGCACCATGGGGTGAGAATAGCTTTGAATGCTGCAAGAGTTGGTCGTCCCAAGAAGGCGTTCTAAGCAGAAAATTCATCAACAATAACAAAAGTTTGCTTACGGACCACTTTTCTTTCCCCTTCACCAAGTTCTACAAACAAGTCGACAGTTCCGATGGGCTGTTTTGGTTCCCCAGTGAACCCAACAATTTTTTGCGAAGAAGCTTGAACATCAGCCATCAGAATTTTCATTTGATCAAAGGTCTTTTTAAAGAGGATATTACAAGAAGCGCCACAATCAACAAGCACTCTTCTCACAATAGCTGGTCCGATACCGGTGGTTATTACCAAAGGATCCATGGTGGGAGCCTCAATTCCCACAGAATCTCTAACTCTGAATACGATGTCATCGTGAAAAGTTCTTTGCTGTTTTGAAGGCACAGCATCTCCCAAGGCAAAAACAGTTTCTTCTTTCGAGGCATGTCTTAGAACATGAGTATACCTCTCCATTTCTCCCCAACTTCTGCCTACCGGGTGAGGACCCCCTGTGATTACATTAATAACAGGCCTTTCAGATTCCTGCACCACAGCCTTTTCTCCTGAGCCAGATTGACGAGTAGGAAGTTGCTGCCCCTGAGTGGATGAGGCCGGATCACCTTTGTTTCTCTTGACATACTGTTGCAGTTTATTCTCTCTCAATAGTTCTTCAATCAAGTTCTTTAGATGGCGGCATTCGTTGGTGTCATGGCTAGGTTGGTTGTGGAATCGATAGAACCTTCCATTAGGCACAATTTTTTTTCCGAGCTTAATCTTAGGTGGCTCAGGGAACTCGACGGCATCCTTGGTTGCGAAGAAGATGTTTTCTGGAGTATCAGTAAGAGGAGTAAAGTCTGAAGGCTTAAAGTAATGAAGTTTCTTCATATCTTTCTGTCCTTTCCTACTGTCATTTTCCTTCTTCTGACCGCCAGATTCTTTCTTATTAGAAGTTCCAACCGCATGGTTGTTTTCAATTTCAGCCACAACCACCTTTGCTGGTGCAGGAAGATTTTCCAGACGCATAAATTCGTCAGCCTTCTTATAAAACTTTTCCAGTGAATTCAGCTCCTTCATTTTCAACCATTTTCCAAACTCACTTGTTTTATCGATGGCTCGCATCAAGTAAGTTAGAATCATTCGAGGCTCAGCATTATCCACTTCGGCCAAGGCTATGTTGAAGCGGTTCAAGAATGATTTGATAGATTCGCCGGAAGCTTGTTCGAGGCTGGACAGTGACATTATGTCCTAGGCCTTTGTAGCATACAACCTGAACCGATCCTCGAATTTACGAGTCAAGTCAGAGAATTGATCCACAGATCGAACCGGTAGCTTTGTAAACCAAAGTAGAGCCACTCCCTCCAAATAGATAGGAAAATATCTGCATTTAATCTCATCTGTTGCCCTGGCACCTGTCATATGCCAGTCATACTTGTACAAGAATTGATTAGGGTCGCTTGTCCCCCGATAGGCTGGGATAGTAGAGGGAACAAACTTCTTTGGAAATTCAGCTTTTAGAATTCTTTCGGTAAACGGAGTCTTGCTTGGAGCAAATCCCCAGTCATTTTCATCTTCATTCCTTTGCATACTTTCTTTCATGATTTGGCGAACCATTCCTGATAAGTATTCCTCATTGTTCAGAGGCGTTGCCGGGCAGACATCAGCCACTTTTTCGGAAGTTTTCCTGAACAATCGTTCGCGAAGAGGTGGCTGCGGCCTTGAACCTCCAGCTTGGGGAGGTGCCCCTTCGGCGATGCCAGCTGCTCTTGGAGGAATACTCTTCTCTTGGGAGTCATGAGCATCTTCAGCAAAAGTTGGTTCATTATTTTCTGGTTATCGGTTTGCCCCGAGCAGAGCGTTTAACCTGTCCATCATCAAAGCATTTTGAGCTTCCATTTGTTGGTATAACCCAGACACAACATCATCAAGTTCGGCCCTTGTGACTCTAACAGTAGGAGTCGCTTGATTTGGCGCTGGAGAAGAGGCAGCCATGTCATAAGCATCTCCAGATCTCATGGATCTACTCTTTCTTCCAGGAGCCATGATTTCAGATAGACTTCTGGTTTTTAAGGAGATTCTTTCAACAAATCTTTGCGAAGTAATGGTGAGAACACACTTGAGTTCGATCTTCTCAGTGAAAGCACCAAAAATGTTAACGTAAAAAGCGAACGATAACACCCTAGTGTGGATATTAGTAAAGTGAAAGCCCCACCCGTTGGTATGAGAACTAAAAATAAGCAGAGAATCGCGGAAAAGTAAAGAGACAACATATTTATAGTGGTTCGACTCAAAATCAAGCCTACGTCCACTTTATCTTCTTTATCACAAGTTCGATTACAAGTTTTACAGGAATTCCTTCGATTATTCAACAATCGATACAAGTAATCAACACTTCAATGCAAAAGAGATTCTCGAATCCATCTTGAATGTAGCTCGTCTTCTCTTTAGGTAGTTTGAGATATTTTTGGTAGTAGAGGTGTTGTAGAGGTCGCGAATGCAGCAGAGTTTCGGCGCTTCAAAGTCTGGAAAAAGTCCCCTCTTGAATATGGAGTAGGCGGGGTATTTATAGGGAAAATCCGGAGATTAGGTCGTAGGTCGTAGGTCGCGAGCGACCTAAGGGTCATCCCAAGTCAGTTTAAGTCGTTGGCGACTTAGTGGAGTCATTCTGGGTGAGATACTAAGTGTGAGCGACCCAATGTTGTAGATACAGAAGTTATCTCGGTCGGATTAGGTCGTGAGCGACCTAATATAAGAGGTAGGTCGTGTGGCTTTTACTCCGGAGCATGTTAAGTCGTTCCCTTCTCCTGAATTGCTAGGTCGCTAGGTTGCTAACTCGTTAGGTCGCTAGGTCGCTAACTCGTTAGGTCGCTAGGTTGCTTTTCTGGAGTTAGGTCGCTAACTCATTAGATCGCAGCCCTCTTATCTCGTTAGGTCGTAAGGTTGCTTTTCTGGAGTTAGGTCGCTAACTTCTTATCTCGTTAGGTTGCTGGGTTTCTGGACCACTGAGTCGGTGGGTGTCTTAGCTCGCTAAGTCGTTAGGTCGCTGAAGCCTTGAGTTTCTTAAGTCACTTGAGTCCTTTAGATCGGTAAGTCATAGGTCGTTGAAAAAAGAGGTGTTAACACTAGACATAAGCATGAATCCCTTTATTCACACTGCCTACTTCATTCTTCATTAATACCCTATTTCTCAGTAAAAATATTTAACTCATCTCCATATAAAAACTGGATTATAAGTTACAGAATCCATTTCTGTGATCAAGGTGTTTGTCTTTTCAAAGCATTAACCAAAACAATCAAAACAGAACAAAACATCAACCAAAGACTCGGCCAAAACACCAACCATAATCAACATTTATTTATTCAGAGAATAAAATTAAACAAAAACATGATATGGTTTTATAAAAGTAATATGGCTGCCCTTAACTTTGGTCTTAATGCCTTAAATCTCATAAGATGATTAATCACTCACCTTCCTTCTTCTTTCCCCGAGAATGCTCTAACTTGAAAACAGTGTGAGTTTGCTCTTCTTTTTATTTTCTAAAATATCTTTCTGTTCTCAAAAATAAACTGCTGCTTATCCTTTGATTTTTAAAACATTTAGCTAGGGTTTTAGTGGACCCATTTTATCCCCACACAAATAAGAGAATTATGTATATGTGTTTATGGCTAAATATGCCATTTTCTTTTTGATTCCATTTCGGGTATTACAGTTGCTTTTCTTCTTTTTCTGTGTACATGCCATTTGCTTGTTTCACATACACACTATTTTCATGTGACTTATCTACATTATTTATTTTCTTAAGACAAATCTGTAATGTTCACATATATATCTTTTTATCAATTAATTCCTTGCTAATGTTTCAAACCATTTGTTTTCTCTTGATTTTAAAATGTATTTATACATATATAATACTAAACTGGTTTCATATATTTTAATCATCATAAGAGTTTATTTTATGACTTTATACTCCTCTGGCTACTTATATATAATATACATATGAGATATGTGAATATAAAACTCATTCATACTTAGTTATTTTCTTCTCATTATTATTTACTGAAAACATCTATCCTCTTCCTTATTTATTTCACTCATTCCTGATATTTATTTTCAAACTATTTCATTCTTTGAATATTTTCCATTAACTGATTTTTATAAAATTATTTTCATCTCAATAATTTGGGTCTTCACATACTCTCCTCCTAAAAGGAATTGTGTCCCATAATTATTTTTCTCATGCATTTCCATCCAAATGTATACAAAGCATAATTTCATTTCAGAAATTTCAGAAACTCATGCATTCAAAACCAATCAAACATACATAAGTAATGTTTAAGTTTATCATAATTTTAGGCATACCTTTAAGCAGAAAATAGATTAGGATATTTATCCTTCATCCTATCTTCAGTCTCCCATGTACAATCATTGTCATCTAAACTCCATTGGATTTTAACCAATTTAATTATTTTATTTCTCAATTTCTTTTCTTCTCTAGCCATAATACCCACTGGTTCCTTCTTATAAACCAGATTTTCTTGAATTTCAACTTGTGTAGGAGATTCCAGAATGGTCTCCTTATCATGCACCCATTTTCTTAATTGAGATACATGAAATACATTATGTATATTACTCAATTCCTCTGGTAATTTCAGCTTATAAGCCAAAGTTCCTACTCTTTGAATAATTTCATATAGCCCTATATATCTTGGTGATAATTTTCCTGCCTTGCCAAACCTCAATATTTTTCTCATTGGTGAAACTTTGAGAAATACATAATTCCCCACTTCAAATTCCACTGGCCTTCTCCCTTTATCTGCATAGGCTTTTTGTCTCTCTTGTGCTGCTCTCATTCTCTGCCTTACAAGTTAAATCCTTGCAGAGGTCTCTTTCACATGTTCCGGTCCAAGAAACACTCTTTCACCTGCCTCCATCCAGCATGCAGGAGATACACAAGGCTTCCCATAGAAAGCCTCAAATGGAGCCATACCTATAGTGGACTGATAGCTATTGTTATAAGCAAATTCAACTAAATAGAGATGATCTTCCCAGTTGCCTCCAAAATCAAGTATACATGCTCTAAGAAAATCCTCTAAAATCTTGTTAACAATCTCAGTTTGCCCATCTGTTTGTGGGTGGTAAGCTGTGCTCAAGCTTAATTTTGTCCCCATAGCCTCTTGAAAGCTACCCCAGAACCTTGAGGTAAACTAGGTATCTCTATCACTAATGATAGTCTTGGGGATTCCATGTAATCTCATTATCTCCTTCACAAATAATTGAGCTAATTTGTGAGCATTTCTATTTGAATTCAGTGGAATGAAGTGAGCTATTTTTGTGAGTCTATCAACCACAACCCAAATACTATCATTTCCTCTTCTTGTTCTTGGCAAACCATCCATAAAATCCATTGAAATGCTTTCCCATTTCCAGGTAGGCACTTCCAGAGGTTGTAGTAGGCCTGAAGGTCTTTGATAATCTGCCTTGACTTGTTGACATGTTAAACACTTTGCCACATATCTTGCCACTGCCCCTTTCATTCCTGGCCACCAATAGTTTCTTTTAAGATTATGGTACATTTTTGTACCACCTGGATGTATAGTGTACTTTGTCTTGTGATGCTCATCCATCACCTCTTGCTTCAGTTCTTCTACATTGGGTATGCAGAGTTTCCCTTTCTTTCTTAAGTAGCATCTATCATCAACTTCATAATTTTCCACTAACATGCCTTGTGATATCATGTCCTTCTTTTCTTTTAAATTAGTGTCTTGATTCTGCAGATTTCCTATTTTATCAACCAGGGTTGATCTTAAGGAGATGAGACTTAATTTTCCATATTCAATCATGTCACTATGTACATTATCTGATGCACCAATTTCTTCCTTCATTTCTATTTCACTAAGGATTGTTAAATCCTTGAATTCAGTCATCATTAAGCTTGCCAATCTTGCTTGATGTCTACTCAAAGCATCTGCTACCTTGTTAGCTTTTCCAGGAGTATATAATATATCAAGATCATAGGCAGCTAAAAAATCTACCCACCTATGTTGTCTCATATTCAAGTCTTTTTGAGAAAACAAATACTTCAGTGATTTATGGTCTGTAAACAATTCAAATTTAGTACCTAACAAGTAGTGTCTCCATAGCTTCAATGCATAAACAATGGCAGCAAGCTCTAAATCATCAGTGGCATATCTGGTTTCATTTGGCTTGAGTTGCCTTGATGCATATGCTATGACTCTTCCATGTTGCATGAGTACTTCCCCTAACCCAGACCCACTAGCATCAGTATAAACCACTAATCCTTCATTTCCCTCTGGAACTTGCAAGACTGGAGCTTCCATCAATGCCTTCTTCAATGATTCAAAAGCTTGTTCACATTTTTCTGTCCACACATATGGTTGCTCTTTTCTAGTTAGCTTGGTTAGTGGAATGGCTATCCTTGCAAATTCTTTTATAAACCTTCTATAGTAGCCTGCCATTCCTAAAAATGACCTCACCTCAGTCATTGATTTGGGTCTACTCCATGATTGCACTGCCATGACTTTGTTTGGGTCTACACAAATCCCTTGTTGAGATATAATGTGTCCCAAAAATTTGACTTCATTCTGCCAAAATGTAAACTTAGTAAATTTTGCCTTTAAATCATGTGCTCTTAATCTTGACAAAACCAGATGCAAGTGCTTTGCATGCTCCTCTTCTGATTTTGAATACACCAATATATCATCAATGAAAACAACTACAAATTTATCTAGAAAATCTCTGAATGTACTATTCATTAAATCTACAAAATAGGATGGTGCATTTGTCAATCCAAAAGGCATTACTAAAAATTCATATAGCCCATACCTTGTGTTGAATGCAGTGTATTTAATACTCTCCTCCTCAACCTTCATTTGATGGAATCCAGAGGCTAAGTCTAGCCTTGAAAAGATTCTTGCTCCATTTAATTGATCAAATAAATCATCAATTCTGGGGAGTGGATATTTATTCTTGATGGTAACTTTGTTTAATTCCCTGTAATCAATACACATCCTCATTGTACCATCATGTTTCTTTACAAATACCACTAAAGAACCCTAGTTTGAACTACTAGGCCTTATGAAGCCTTTCTGCTCCAATTCTTCCAATTGTTGTTTCAATTCCACTAATTCTTTAGGACCCATTCTGGTAGGCTTCTTGATGATAGGACTTGCTCCTGGGATTAATCTTATTTGAAATTCAACTTGCCTATTTTCTGGAACTCCTATAACCTCTCCAAAGACATCTGGGTATTCATTTATTACTTTTATGTCTTCCAGAATTAATTCTTTTTCAGTCATGCTCCACATTTGATTAAGGCAATTTGTTTTGGCTATTTCACTCATGACTATAATATTTTTACCATTTTCTATTTTCAAAGAAATAGTAAAATTTTCCAAGTTCAAAATTGCTTTGAATTTACTCAACCAATCTACTCCTAGAATAATTCCTATTCCAGGATATTTTAACACAAACAAATCAGATTTAAACATATTTCCACCTATGTTTAATTCTACTCCCAAACATTTAATTCCTAGCATACAAGAACTACCTAGGGGACTCTGAATAAACAAAGGTTTATCAACTAAATTGCATGTGAGATCCAATTTATTCACCATGTCTTGTGATATTAAGGAATGTGTAGCCCAGTGTCATATATAACTGAGATTGGATAATCTTTAATTAGGAGTATACCTTCCAATTGTCCAGAATTTTCCACTGCATTTGCTTTTGCTTTGCCTTCCAATGCTCCTACCTTTGCTCCTTTCTTGAACTCTCGGCAATTCTTTTTAATTTGACCTTCCTTCCCACAATTATAGCAACTGAATGGGGTTTTCTTAGCTGCTTGACACCTATTACTCATGTGTCCTTCCTTGCCACAGTTGTAGCAAATAATTTTCTTCTTAACTTCCCCACTGGTTGCTCCTTCAACCTTCTTGTCTGAATTCTTCTTGTCATAAGGATGTGCTCTATTTTTCCCATTCTTGTTGTTGTTATTAGCTCTCATGTTCCTGAATTTCTCCCTTGCATTATCATGTTGTTCAAAAGAAAGAGTGAGATCTATGACTTGATCAAATGTTTTGTCTTTGTATGGTAGCATTGCTCTACTTAAACCAGCATTAAGTCCTTGAATAAATCTTGAATTCTTTGATTCCTCATTCCCTTTGAGCATGGTTCCATACTTAGACAAGCTCTCAAACTTTTGAGTGTATTCAGTCACACTCATTGATCTTTGCCTCAATCTTATGAACTCCTCAAGCAATGTTGCCTTTGCTGTTGCTGGGACAAATCTAGCCTCAAGCATATCCTTGAACTGATCCCATGTTATCTCATTTTTTGGTCTTCCTGTGATGATTACCTCCCACCAATCCAGTGCTGCTCCTTTGAGCCTTCTGGAAGCTATTTGCTCTTCCTTTGGTCATTGATTTGCATGTCTAGAAATATCCTTTCCAAAGTTCTTAGCCATGTTTGCACACCCATGACTCCTTCAGTGCCTTCAAAATCCTTGCCTCCTAAATTTGAGAATGTTTTCAGTAGCTTAGATAACTCCTCATGAGGGTTTTCTTCCCTTTGCACTGCTCCTTCCCTAAATGCCCTCACCAAATCTTGCAAATTGACCAATGGTGTTGCATTAGAGGGTCCTGCTCCAGAGTTTGGTGGTCTTCCTACCATGATTCGCTATACAATTTACATAGCTAGTTAGTCTTGTTTTTGATTTAATTGTTTCAGTAATTTATTCCTACTGAAATATATTTTTTATGTGGTTTGTTCCTTAGGATTTTATCCATATAGGAAAATTAGATTTTATTTTATTTTTATTTTTATTTTTGCTATGTTTTTGATAACATAGCTCTGATACCAACTGAAGTGACCCACTTTTCTTCACCTATATTTTAATGATTTTTAGTTGAGTTTTTTTTAAACAAGAGATCACTTCTTTACTTGCCTCTTTTATTTCTTTTAATTTATTTCCCAAGATCCAGAATTTACTAATATAAAAATATCAGTATTTAAATCAAGTCATATCATTTATATATGTGAAGATATATAAATGTTTCTTTGCCTATCAGAGTGTTAAAGTAGCAAAGAAATTTAATCACACAATATTTTCGATAATTGAGAGGTTTTGTGTCACATAGCTATTTCTACACTTTAATCTTTTTATTGACTCAAGATTGACTAATACATTTTCAGGTTTTATCACCTTGGAATGACTCAAGATTGACTAATACATTCTTCAAGTATTAGCATCTATTATTCTCTTCTTCATTTTCCAGATTATTTTATAAACCAGATTGATTAATTTGTGGATTTATAACCCATGTATTTGATCTTTGGGATTCAGGAATTCATACATGTTGTTTTAGAATGATAAAACATATTAAAACTTGGTTTGATCTATGGATCACTGGTTAGTCTAGCCCAGATTCAGGATTCAAACATAAACATGCACAAAACATGCACAAACATGCACAAGCAATTCAGGTCAAGCGAAATGCACATATCCAGGTTCATAAAGCATGTAATGATCATGTGAGTAATAGAGTTGTAAACTAATTTAAAGGTCATACAGATTCTGATATTTAAATTGGAAATAGTGTTGAATATGATTTTAGAAAGATCTTTGCATATTTCTGGCTAAAAGCATATAAAGTGTGATGTTCTGGATTTTTAAACACTTAACAAAATTACTTTACATTCTTGTTTGAGTCTATATTGTCTATCCCTATTTCTGGCTTGCTACTTCAGTTTCATATTGAAGTCAGTTCCAGATTTTACCAATTCCAATTCCTAAATCCTTATATACTTATGATTTTCAGGTTTTATGGTATCATAATCCTACTCTAGTTCTAGACATATCATAGGATTTAGTTGCATTTCAAATTAGCTTACACTATGGTCTTGTTTGCTTCAAGAATCTGAAGACTATGACTTCAAGCTTTTGCATGTACTTGTATCAATTACAAGACATATACAAGCCTTACTGGATAGCCAAGACCATGTTCAACCCATCTACTTAATACTTTGGCACATATTTATTCAAAAACAACTTTAACTTTATAACTGAAATATAATAAACATGCCAAGGAGAATATATCCACATATCAAATTATATGGCATGTTCTCCTTCATTATAATCCACTGGATTATTTCCAGAGTCTGGTACTTAAATCAACAACTCACAAGCACATATAATACTTAAGTTTTTTTTACACGTTCTTTCAAGAAAACAAAGCAAGTATCAATCCTGGAAATACACAAGACATAAGAGAGTTTGCCTAGATTATTTATTACAATTAAACTTCTACTTCTCTAAAGCATTTTAAAACCAACAAGTTCTTAAAACATCCATACAAGCAAGCTACTCAAGCATCTTTCCCTGCAGCAACACTTTGAACTGCCTTAATGAAAATGAGACGCCCCAAACATTGCAAAGGCAACAAATAGGGTCAGAAAATATATTCTGGTGTGAGTGAAATCATAGATTGTAAATAACTTGTAATTACTAAATACTATGTAGAGATTCATATGTTTGATGCTTATTTAAATTCATACTAAAATCTGAGTATGCATATACGTATATAAGCTCTTACTAACATACATGCACACAAGCATTCATTCATCAACACAATTCAGTTATATGTACATATACTCCTATGGATTAACTCCCTTAATTCCATAGCTCAATTTCTCAATCCCCATTTATCATTTATTTGGTCTTAACTCTTGCCATTGAACACCATGTGTGCATTGCAAAGGGGCTCAATTCTGTTAACCCTTTACACAGAGGCCTACAGGACTTAAACAAGTCATGCACATACCCATCATCCACCTAATGATGAATAGATCAAGGCACTACTCCTAGATTAGCTTTATAATCTAGAGACCATTCTCATTTTCTTTCAGGAGAATTTTATTAATTCTTGAAATGCTTTATATTCTTTTCTTCCTTTCATAAATCAAAGAGTATTAAACTCACTCAGGGATTTTAGCCCGACATACAAAGCATTCATGCAAAACACCACATCCCATTTTAAGGTCATTTTTTTTATTCAATCTTATTTTCTAAAACTTGCATATATTAATTTCCAGAAATATTCCCATTTCTTACATAAATCTGGGGAAGTCATATAAAACGTTACATTTATTTTACTGGGAACATAGGGTATGGTTTTTTTTGATAAAAACCCATAAAAACATATTAACTTGTGATTTGAACAAATCAGCACATATATATATATATAATATTGCATTGTTCATATCATTTTGAAAATGAACTAGACATAAGCATGAATCTCCTTATTCACACTGCCTACTTCATTCTTCATTAATACCCTATTTCTCAGTAAAAATATTTAACTCATCTCCGTATAAAAACTGGATTATAAGTTACAGAATCCATTTATGTGATCAGGGTGTTTGTCTTTTCAAAGCATTAACCAAAACAATCAAAACAGATCAAAACATCAACCAAAGACTCGGCCAAAACACCAACCATAATCAACATTTATTTATTCAGAGAATAAAATTAAACAAAAACATGATATGGTTTTATAAAAGTAATATGGCTGCCCTTAACTTGGGTCTTAATGCCTTAAATCTCATAAGATGATTAATCACTCACCTTCCTTCTTCTTTCCCCGAGAATGCTCTAACTTGAAAACAGTGTGAGTTTGCTTTTCTTTTTATTTTCTAAAATATCTTTCTTTTTTCAAAAATAAACTGCTGCTTATCCTTTGATTTTTAAAACATTTAGCTAGGGTTTTAGTGGAGTGAAAAACCCATTTTATCCCCACACAAATAAGAGAATTCTGTATATGTGTTTATGGCTAAATATGCCATTTTCTTTTTGATACCATTTCGGGTATTACAGTTGCTTTTCTTCTTTTTCTGTGTACATGCCATTTGCATGTTTCACATACACACTATTTTCATGTGACTTATCTACATTATTTATTTTCTTAACACAAATTTGTAATGTTCACATATATATCTTTTTATCAATTAATTCCTTGCTAATGTTTCAGACCATTTGTTTTCTCTTGATTTTAAAATGTATTAATACATATATAATACTAAACTGGTTTCATATATTTTAATCATCATAAGAGTTTATTTTATCACTCTATACTCCTCTGGCTACTTATATACAATATATATGAGATATGTGAATATAAAAATCATTTATACTTAGTTATTTTCTTCTTATTATTTACTGAAAACAACTATCATCTTCCTTATTTATTTCACTTATTCTTGATATTTATTTTCAAACTATTTCATTCTTTGAATATTTTCCATTAATTGATTTTTATAAAATTATTTTCATCTCAATAATTTGGGTCTTCACACATATATAGGTTAAGAAAAAAAATTTAAATGATGAATGTGATGCCCCACCTCTATACCCATGCTAGCCAAGAACACTACGGTGTAATGCTGTCAACTAGCACGGAGAATAAGGCTGTTGAGGAGCGACCATCCATGTAACTTCTTTGAGCGAGCACCGATATGTCAGATAGTATAGCATGAACTTCATTTAAGGAGGAAATCCGACATATTGATACAAACCCAAAGCTATCACACGGTGGCTATATAAAATCTTCGGAAACAAATATAGAAATAAACGTTACACAAATCAGTCACAGACAATTCATATCACAAAGGCGGAAGAAGATATGAATAAATATATATCACAAGAAAGTGTACATCAGAGTAGTGGTCGAATAAAATCCACAATAACACAAAAGAATAGATACAAGTGCAAAACAATAGAATATGTATACATCAAGGAGTCTAATCTCAAATGTATACAACAAAAACTACTAAACTAGAGTAGTTAGCCAAAAGTCAGAAGATGGCTCCAGGTAAGAAATCATGAGGAAGCACCTGTAAAATCTCAGTCTGACCCGAGTATCATTTAAGAAGAAAATAATAAACAGATCAGTCTAGCTATAAATATCAGATAAAGTGAGATAGGATATGAGATATGACAAAAACGTATCATAACCATAATACCATACTGTGATAAGTACGTAATTGAAAATCAACAAGAGATTAATCAATATCACAAGAATCTTCTCAAAGATTAAAAAGAATGTCATATTCTTTATTTAATTCACCAAGCCACAATAATGACATACATATCAATGCCAATTGTAAAAGTTGGTGAAACATTAAATCCAGAAATCAACACACGAAATCCAGAACAAATCTCAGAATTCAACACACAAAATCCAGAAATCACTAAAATGGGGAAGTCCGAGCACACGGACGAGAAGCTATCTCATTTAATTTTCCGAACACACGGATGGCCCGAAGGCAAGTCCGAACACACGGACGAGAAGCTATCTCATGGAAGCTATCCATTTAATTTTCCGAACACACGGATGGGAAGCTATCCATTTAATTTTCCGAACACACGGATAAAGAGACATCGCACATTGCTAGTCTAAACCATAAAAATGATCGTCATGATCATAAGGAAGTGTCAATCACACTAAGCTAGTAAATATATGAGTTTAGCTTCACGTCCCATAACCACTTGCTTAACTTAAATATTTACGAACAAGCTGTAAATCTCCACTAGGAAATTGTCACAAGAGTTTCAATATGTGTGAATCGAAATCACACCAATGAGGTATAGACTAACCTTGAAGATAAAGAGATATGTGTGAATCGAAATCACACAAATGGTGTCTAGTCTAACCTCGCAAACAAAGAGACATCGCTCAATCGCTAGTCTAAACCATAAAATGATCATCATCGATCATAAGGAAGTGTCGATTACACTAAGCTAGTAAATATAAGAGTTTAGCTTCATGTCCCATAACCACTTGCTTAACTTAAATATTTACGAACAAATTGTAGATCTCCACTAGAAAATTGTCACAAGAGATTCAATCGAACAAGTCCAAAAATTAACCGACGAAGTAAACGCAAGCGTTTCATACCACTTGTTTTGCTAAGCCGTTTAATTATATTTTCTCATACGAATGAGGTAAAGGCTTGTATATACTAGTAGATTGGAAAACAGTTTTACAAACGAGTTTGATATTGAAAATAGAGTTGAAATCGTTTTGATGAAAGAGTTTTGATATTTACTACTAGTATTGAAACCTTTATATTTTTAAAGTGACAAATCATAGAAGTGATTGTAGAAACAATCAATCATAAAAATTCACGTTCGGAGACGTGAGTAAAGTTCAAAGAAATCAATCCCCAAAACCATCAAAGTAGGAAGTTCTGTTGAATGTTTTTCAGATAAGATCGCCTACGCAGAGGTGTACGGGGTTCGACTTAGTGCAGACAAAAGAGGCGAACGACATTCTCAAAAATCCCGAGAAGAAGTCATCAATGAAGAAAATAAATGATAACGATGAATTGGATAACCTTGATCCGATAAAAATTGAAATCCCGAGCTAAATAGGCAAAAGCATGCGAAATAGAGCAGGTCATAGGCTCCAGACGTCTGGGGTAAATGCTCAGACGTCTGCAGCAAGTTTCGAAAACTTCCTGAAACAGACTCCAGACGTCTGAGCCTACCTGCAGACGTCTGGTGTCGAGCTGAAACTGTTTTTCAGCCAAGTGGGAGAGAAATCTCCCACACTTTCACCCGAGTCGAGCAATGGACTACAGGGCTTTTGTCAATCGATACTACGGCCCTATAGGCACTCCGATTCATCATCGAAAACATGATCAAAACATCAAAGTTAGGATTTTCAAAGAATTGAACTCAAAACACTAAAAATTGGAATATTCATCGAATCAATCCAAACCAAAAGCATTTGCACAAGAATAAGTGTTAAGAATTCATACCTAACAATCGAAGATAAATATAGATTAAGATGTGAGATAAAAATCTCACCTTTGACACAAGAACAAGGAAGGAGAAGCTTGAAATCAAAGGAGAGGCAACCACTCTTCAATCCTAACTCAAGAAGCTCCAACTAAGATCAAAACAAGCATCTCCCAAATTTAGGTTTAGGAAATAAACTGAAATTGATAAGAGAATGAGTTGGAGAAGATGAAGAGGAGGCTTACCAATGGGTTCTCTTTGAATTTGGAGCAAGAACTTGATTTTGCAAGAGGAACTAGGGCATGGAGTTTTAATTTCCAATCTCTCCCACCATTTTTGCTTTGAAACTGAAATAAGGAGGAAGCAAGGGAGAATGGGGAGAAGTGGTTCAGATTTGGGGGTTAAGTTGGCAAAGGGGCTGAACCCAAACCCAAACCCAAAGTGCAAATGGTCAAATTTTTGACTAGCTCCAAACATATCAAAGTTTATACTCAAAAAGGTCGCAAACGGCATTTTGGACTCAATGGAAGTGGTATCGAGTCCTAATTCGACTGTTTGCAAAAAGTATCTTTTCGGACTAAAATCCGACGAACGATGTTATATTTAAATAAAATATTTAAATATAAAATCGACAAATATGCGGGTTGTTACAATGAATTAGTTATTTAAAATAAAAGGTTTAAAATCGAATGACTTTTTGAATGCGAGGTCCAAATCAGGGAATAAATCACGATGGATTCGTAGTTGCAAAATTCTACGTGATGGAATTAAAAATTGGAATGGATTGCAAAAATAAATCAATGTGAGAAAATTATCACTCATTTGGATTGCTAGATTAATTTTAAATAGTTAAAATTAATTATGTGTTGCTTGGTTGAATTTATAAAATTATTATCTATGGGATGTTAAATATATATAGCAGAATATATACTAGTATTTGGAGTGATATTCCCGCACATTATAGCGGATGAGACCTTATGCATCCCGCATAATAGCGGATGACCCTATATACCATGATATCCCCCTCGAAGTGGGATTGGTATTTTTATATGTTGTTTTAACATCTGTGGATGCAGGGAAACAAGTTGGAGGAATCCAACTGGACTCCTAAAAAATGATGATTAATTTTCATATATAGTGATATATGATTAGTGTGAATAATATGTTATAGATTATTGCTATGATATTGAATTATTAAATGTTATAATAGCACGGACCTTAAATTTGTATTTTAAATACCATAAATAGTTATTTTTGAAATTTAAGGAATTAAAAAGGAGATTTTGAATATAAAAATATTTATAGGGAAATTTGGATTATTTTAAAGGAAATTAAGTGGAATGAAATATATATATATATAATTTGATTCAGGTTATACTTAACTATTCGTAAATTTGTTTAAATAGAAATTTTTGAAATAAAATTATATAAAGGAATTTGAAAATGATATTTTGAGAGTATGGGAAGGAGTTGGAATCGATACTAAAAATAGGGTTGAAATTAAAAAGTGATTTATTGAGGAAGGGATTTATAAAATGAAATTTTATAAATAAAAATTGGTTTTATAAATAAGTGAAACTCAAAGGAGTTTAGAAATTTATAAACGAGGTTTATAAATAAGTGAAAATGATATCAGTGGATAAATTGGAAATATAAGTTTACGATGTGAATTTATATCGAGTTATGGGAATCGTTTTGTTAAAGAAATAGCGGAATCTATTTTTTAATGTGAGAATAGTGGTAAAGTTGAGATATAATCGATGTGATACGAATCGAGAGGGATTTATAAACTGAATTTGGCAATATTGGATTTTTAAAAATAGATTTTTTGATCGAGAAATTAAAATTGTTTTAAATGGAATTTTAAATTACTATACTAAGTAACTTAAATTATTATTTATAATATTCTGAATAGTTAGTTATTCTAATATTTAATATTTATTTAAAACAAATTCTAATTTTATAAATCTGCTTTGTAAATTAATTAGTTGTTTAAAAACGATTTGGAAAATGAGTTATCGATGTTATTTAAAATGTTTTGATATTTTAAATTTACTTAAACATATTTTACAAATAAACTCTTATTCTTTAAAAATACTTATTATATATATATAGTTTTAAAAGATTGAACTTATTTATAATTCCTCTCGAGATTGGAAGCGAAGTTTGTTAAACGAGTATGATTTTAGAAGAAAAGTCTTATAATGGGATTTTGGGAGTTTGAAGAAAAATTCCAAAGTGTTAAAAATACGAGAAATTCGTAAAATGAATTAGAATTCATAAAAGAAGTTAGAAATGGGTATTTGGAGGTATACACAAGTGCATTCGACTTTGGAAATATTAAGGGTTTTACAAATAAAATTTGTAAAGAATTTTGAGGAATAGGAAATAAATGGACTTTCTCTTGAATATTGGAAATAAAAGATCTTAGAGAATATGATTATAAATATTCCTAAGTATTGGATGGGAAGAATTTGGAAAATATTTAACTTCGAGATTTTAATTATAGAAATATTTTCAAAGGGATGGATTATAATTAGAAGCGAGGAAAATATTCTAAGTATTGAAATGACTTGAAAATATCCTGTTAAGGATATAAGAATTAAAGTTTGATTTCCACTATGGAAATATTGGAAGGGTTTGAATATATATATCTTATAAAGGTATTTTGAGAATATTTTTGTAAAATTATGATAAGGCCAGATGATTGTTTATGGATGTTTTATCGATAGTTAAATAACCGCTATCAATATTGGCCAATTTCGTTAATCGTTTCGAAGAGACCGGGATCAGATTTAATTATCTGAAAAACCACTTCGATCCGGTTTGAATGTAACGAATGAATATTGTGAAGATGATAAAGACGGTGATTCGGTTTGTCCAGACCCAGGATAACTTGTATGGACGAATGCTATCAGAACATCGTCATTGGAGGACGATGAGCATTCTAAGTAAAATTTGTTCTTGAAAGGTAACGCTTAGCCTCGAACCTCATCAACCGGGAATGACTAAAACAGGGGAGATGTAGCAAGTCTAAGTGGGTCGCACCCAAGTAGGGTATGTTGTCACTTTTCTAGATGTCCTCAGAAACATTTATATTATGGATGGTTGTGCATGAAAGAAGGAGCACTCGATAGTAAGGGTAGGAACACCCGGGGTGATAACATATTCAGTCTATCCAGCTTAGGGGTAGGCCGATCTTGTGTAGCAGGGGATCCCGGTGATGGTCCTTGGTACATTGTTCTAGAGGTGTACTGTGATGGGCGGTACCCCAGTGGCCCAGTCATTCATTGGAATCCATTCTCCAATACAAGCTTACGGTTTTGTTTGTAGAGCCTAATATGCTAGAATTTAATTAATGTAACAATTTCAGCTATTTGAACAAGTATTTGTACTTAGACACTATTATAATATCAGAGGATTTGATATAAAATGTTTTTTGTTATCGTAAGGGAAAAAACCCGTCATGTTTATGTGTGACGCGGTCTTATGAGATACCTTTGTTTTCAAAGGATTTTGATAACTCTAACAATTCAAATTGAGTGTGTTTCTCTCGCTGGTTTTCCAGACTAACTCGGGTGTTAATTTATTATAATGCTCGGGTCAGACCGAGTATTACAGATTCAGGATAGGATGCTATGGAGCTCAGGAGACGAGCTGGATGACAAGACGTATTTCCGTATTTGGTTTATATTTCTGCTGTGTAAGCAATGTATGTGAGGACAAGTTATTAAACTGTCCAAATTCATTGTTGTACATTGTACTCTGATAATGGTATGTATAGTAACAGTACAGTTCTTGTATTTAAAAATCTGTTATTATATATTATATTTTGTTCCGCTGAGATTGGGAGATTCTGTGTTGTTGTTCTATTTGTCTTCTACCTTTTTCTTCTTCACCCTAAAGATTCGTATTTTCCGTTCACTTGGGTCGAACTGTTGTGAATTATGATCGATTCAAGGGGTACGGATTTGCGGGTCGTTACATCATATCTATAATACACTCGACTCATTCTAGGGTACTACTAACCCTATTTCTATTGAGTAATCCCCACCAAAGCCTAGGTGTTCGCTCAACCTAAGCTCTGATAACAAATGTAGCGAACTGAAGATTTTCGACCCTCGAAAATCGACATCAATAAGTTCACTGTATAGCATGCCGAATATTCAAGTGCCGGAAATACCGATTGCTAGGGGTAAAGAAGAAGAAGAGATAGAAGAAAACAGAAATAACACCATAGAATCCTACAAATCACAGCATAACAATATATAATATATAATAATTGATCTTTATACAAAGAACTGTAACTGTAATATACATACAATCATCAGAGTACATCTGGACAGTTATAATAACTTGTCCTCACATGTACTGCATATACATCATATCACACACATCAGAAATAACCAAGTACGTGTAATACGCCTGAAATCCTCCAGCTCGTCTCCTGAGCTCCATAACATCCTAACTTAGATCTACAATATTCAGTCTGACCCGAGCACTATAATAAAATAACATCCAAGTCAGTCTCGAAAACCAGCGTAAGAAAACACACTCAATTTGAATTATTACAGTTATCAAAATCTTTTGAAAACAAGGGTATCTCGTAAGACCACGCCATACATAAATACGACTGGTTTTTACCTTACGATAACCATAACGTTTTACATCAAAATCATCCGATATTATAATACTGTCTATAGAAAATAAACTATAAAATAGCTGAAATGCTTGCATCTCACGTTTCAGCATAGTTAGGCATATCTAAAACAGTACAGGCTCATAGTGGATATTGGGTTCCAGACAATGACTGGGCCACCGGGGTACCACTCATCACTGTACACCTCTAGAAAAATGTACCGAGATCGAACCTATCGATCCCTGCCAACCCAGGACCGGCCTACCCCTTGATGGATAGTACCAAATATGTTATCACCCCGGGTGTTCCCACCCTATCGAGTGCTCTCTTTTCCTTGCACAACCATATCCATAATTTTAATATATCCGAGGGTATCTAGAAAGGTGATAACATACCTTACTTGGGTGCGACCCACTTAGCCCTGCTGCATCTCCCCTGTTTTAGTCATTCCCGGTTGATGAGGCTTGAGGCTATGTATTACCTTAAATTTAGCATTCATATACTTGGAATGCTAACACCGTATTTCAGGTAACAATGTAATGATAGCATTCATCCATACGAGTTGTTCTGGGTCTGAACAAACCAAATCTCCTTCAAGATCACCATCTCCATTATCTTCGAGATATTACAATTTGCAACGCTCAAATCGAAGTGGTTTTCGTATAATTAAATCTGATCCCGGTCTCTTCGAAACGATTAACGAAATTGGCTAGATTTTGATAGCCGGTTATTTAACTTCAGATTACACACATAAGCAGTCACTAGGCCCAATTCTACAAATCTTTCAAAACATTCATTTCAAAATATCTTTACAAAGATATATATTCAACTCCCTTCCAACATTCAACATTTGAAAACAATTTCAAATACTTATCCATAACAGGATATTTCAAACCATATCAGTACTTAGAAATATTTTTTTTCAATTCCATGTATAATTCAACACTTTGAAAAATATTTCTATAATAATAATCTCGTAGTTAAAATATCTCAAATCCTTCCAGTCCAATACTTAGGAAATATTTGTAAGTATATTTTCCCAAAATCATTTTATTTCTAATACTTATGAATTATTCCATTTATTTCATACTTCTCAAAATCCTTTATAATTTATTTGTAAATTCCTTAACTCATTTATGATGGATTCTATAAGTTTCCAAAATTTATTAACTAATTTCCTTTAAATTTTCAAAAAAAAAAATTGATTATATTTGTTTATAATTCCAACTACCCATTTCTAACTTCTTTTATGAATTCTAATTCATTTTCGAAGTTTCTGTATTTAAACACTCTGGAAATTTCCTTAAGTTCCCAGAATTCCATTATAAGAATTCTCTTATAAAATCACATCCGTTAAATACAAACCTGGTATACCAATCTTTAGAGTATTTATAAATAAATATCAATCACTTTCCAAAACTCTATATATATAAAATAAGTATTTTCAAAGAATAGTAATTTACTTTCAAAACATGTTTTAAATAACTATCTAAAATATCAAAACACTTTTTTTAGTGACAAAAATATCTAATTTCCATTTCATCTAATGATAAAATCGATTCACACAGCTTATCATAAAAATTAGAATTTATCAACTAATATAAAATATTTGTATAACCAACTTCCTGAAATATTCCAATATTAAATAGTTTTAAAACCACATAGTCTAATAAATAAAAATCCCTTTTAAAACAAAACTTAACTTCTATATAAAATTTAACATAACCATTTTACATTTATAAATCTCTCTCGATTTATCATAAATCGATTTTCCTTACCAGTTTCACAACAATTTCCAAATTCCAAAACAAGATTCACTATTCCTTTCTAAACCAATTTTTATAACTCGATATAAATTCATATTGTGAATTTATATTCTCAATTCATCGAGTGATAATCACTTCACTTATTTATACCATCTTTTGTAAACTTTATAAACTCTTTTCCAGTTTCACTTGTTTATAAAAAAATCTCATTTATAAGATTTCATTTATATACTGATCCCTTCATAAATCCTTTTTATTTTTCAAACCTATTTTAAATATTGATTTCGACTTCTTTTCCATATTTCAGAAATACCACTTTAAAACCATTGTTCAAATTCCCTTATATAAATTATTTTAAAATCTCTATTTAAAATATCTTCTGAAATAGGTAAGTACAAACCCCAAAATCAAATCATTTAATTTATCCAAATCAAATCCTTTTAAATAATCCAAAACTTAATATAAAAATTATCAATTCCAAAATTGCTTTTAAATTTCCCTTTTAAATTCAAAAATATTATTGATGGTATTTAAAATACCAAAATTAGGGTCAGTGCTACTATAACATCCAATATATCAAATCACACAGTAATCCATAACATATTATTTAATTACATCATATATCAATATATATGAAAAAAACAATCAATATATTTGAAGAATCTAGTTGGATACCTCCAACCTATTTCCCTGCATCCACAAATTTTATATAACATAAAATACCAGTCAAATTTAGAGGTGGGATATCGCAGTAATATAGGGTCATCCACTACTATGCGGGGCGCATAGTGTCTCATCCGCTCCAACGGCGGAAATATACCCAACTACTAATATATAGTACTATATGTATAATAATATGACATTCAACTGATAAATTATTATCAATCCATCCAATCAACCAATAAATAACTTCTAACATTTTATATTAAAACCAGTAATCCAAATGAGTGAGATTTACTCATCTTGATTTTTAATTGTCGCCAAAAAATTTCAGTTCCGACTAAATTCGAAAATCGTTCGAATTTAACTAAAAATTATGGAAGCTCCAAATTGTTCCAATCCAATTTCTATGCGTAGTATTCGATGCCCCAAGGGCAACGCAACTTGTTTCGTCCAGTTTCGACCTTGTATGAAGAAGATATATATTTTTACAGATTTGAATACAATTTTTATATAAAATTTCTTTTTATTTATTATAAACCTTCATCTGGGCCGTTGCTTTTGAAATGAAATCTGGGCCGCGGGCTTCTTTCTTCCTCCCCCTCGTTCTGTTCGAACGCTAACCCATGGCCGCCTTTCCATTTTGATTTGCCGCACCCACGTCAGCTCACCAGATCTCGATCGAACACTCCACTTTGAAGTCCTCCCTCCATCGCTCCTCCATCTCGAACCACGTCCACTCCGGTCATTGCAATAGCCCCCCATGACAAGCCTTTACTCGAACAAACGCGGTCAGTTTTCTTGTGATCCACCATGCGAAACTCCATCACAGCCGTTGGATTTGGAGTACTCGACGAGCTCTACGATATTGTAGTTGAGGGTTTTCGCTGAAAGTGGATGGAATTTGAGAAAATTGAGGAGGAACGATGGTGATTTCGGCCATTAATATTATAAACGGTGGGTGCTCCAATTAGGGTTAGGGTTTCTTTAGAAATGAAGGCTAAGGTCCTCTATTTATAGGTAACTATAAATTACTATTCACGCGTAATTATTCCGAACTCCAAATGAAGCATGCCGCCTGGCATTTATAATGTTTTACCCCTATTCTGAACACAATGGAATATATATCGGGAGCCAATTCTATCGTATTTGGAAGATAGGTTTTCGAATTGAATTATTTTAACTAAATTTCCTTTAATTAATTTCTTTGCGTTTTAGCTTCGCACAACCAAACTGTATGTCTGATCGACACGAAATTTGAAATCCGATAATAATACGCTATTACGGATCTAATGGAACTGGTTTCGTCGAATTCTGATATTGTGCCCCGGAAGGCTATTTTAACGCTTCGATTAAATCGACGATTTCAAAAATTGGCGAAATCACTTGAAATTCCAGTTTTAAAAACCTACTAACTCAATTCTAATTCAAATAGAATTTGTATCAACATTAGAAATCATTTCGATTCATATTCAACTCAAATTCAATTATTTGCCCTATTTTCGTATTACGATAAATTGCTATATTTGAAATTTAATTTCATTCTACAATTACAACCAAAATATTCATATTCAAAATGAATTCATATTCCAAATCCAGTATTTAAAACCATTTAAATATTCAAAATCAAATGGCGGAAAATCCGGATCGTTATAGAAACCAAATTTATGGACACTATTGTTTGTGACATTGTTTATGTTCAAAATTGAAAACCCTGTATGGATAGAAAATCAATATCGATACTGGTTAAGCGTTGGATGGCTATAGGCCTCAAAATTAGTATTTTAAAAATACTAGAAATTTCCATTTAAATTGGAATTGGTTTTGAGATAAGAAATGATTTTAATTCGAAATTGGGTTTCATAAATATATTCCGAAGGATTTAATTTCTATTTTATTCCAACCTTTTTATCTATCTTGTTCTAAGTTATTTATTTATATTTAATATTGTTTTAGAAATTATTTATTTATATTTAATATTGTTTTAAAAAGTTATTTATTTATATATATTATTATTTTAAAGTTACTTATTTATAATTAATATTGTTTTAGAAATATTTATCAAAATGTTAATATTTTGAAGATTAATTATTTAAATAATTAATATGGTTTGAAAGTAATAGTAATGATTTATTAATACTGTTTTGGAAATTAATTATTATTATTTATAATAAGGTTGAAAATTAAGTATTAGTGTTTTACTAAAAATGTCTTTGAAATTATTAATTATTATTTTTAGATGTTTTAAGGTTAATGACTATTTATTTATAAGGTTTATTATTATTAATTATTATTATATAATAGTGTTTAGAAGTAAATGGTTTTTATTTTTTCGTAATTATTTTTTCGGGATTTATATATAGAGTTTTATAAACAGATTGGGTTTTAAAAGAGGAGTCTTATAGGATGAATTGGAGACTTAAAGGGAGATTATTTAGAAGATAAAAAGAGTTTTATAAAAATTTTGATATTTATAAAAGAATTTTAGAAATGGATTTATAAATTTATAAGAAGAATTTTATAAATATTTTTATCGATTTATAAAGGGTTTATAAATGTATTGAAATTTATAAAAGAGTTTATAATTGGAAATGGAAGTTAGGTTTTATAAGGGGTCTCTATAAAAAGTTTTATAAATGGTTTCAAAGATTTATAAAATAGAATTAATAATGGTTTTAGAAATTTATAATGGTGTTTATAAATGATTTAGAATTATATGAAAAGGAAATCTCCCTCAAAGTTCGTAAATATACTTACGCCATTGAGATAAGTATATGGATATTTTCCAAGTATGGAAATATAAGGATTCATGAATATATCTTCATAAAAGTATTTTTATGCAAGTATTATAAAAAATGGATTCAATTAATGAAAAGATTAATTAAAAGAGGGTTAGTGGTTGATTATGTGCTTAACCAATGTTGGTTTTTCCCTAAGGGATTAAATCCTTGATATGAATGTTTGTTTATTAGATAGTTAAATAACCGACTATCGAATTTGGGCCCAAAATGTAATTTTGAAAATACCGAGTAGAAACAAGTGAGTTATATGGCAAAGTCATCTTCGATGATGCTGGACTGTGCGTATAAATCTCGTTCCGCTCTCCTAGGACAAATGACAAGGAAATCCATCCACTGATGGTTAGGAGATGATCTTCGCTCTTATCTTTAACTGTTTATTTCATAAAGAATCGAGGTTGAGTTTACACGGAAACTATTAACTATTGTTTCGAAGAGACCAGGATCAGATATGTTATCCGAAAATCACTTCGATCCAAAAAATGCGTTTTGAAGTGAAGACATCGGGAAGATGATGGAATTGAAGATAGAGCTCTTAAGCGTTTCATTCAGTCCCAAAAAAAACTAGTATGGTTGAATGCTGACATTACATTGTTGCTGGAGGGCAGTGTTAGCATTCCAAGTGGGAAGTGCTATATGAAAGGTAAAACATAGCCTCAAGCCTCATCAATCGGGAACGACTAAAGCAGGGGAGATGCAGCATGACTAAGTGCATCGCTCCTAAGTAGGGTATGATCATCCCTATCTAGAGTCGATATTATCTTTCATTTGTATGCTTCATGGCCCATTAACGGAGAGGTGATCAAATTCAGTACTACCAGTCAAGTGGTAGGTCGGTTCTATATTGGCAGGGATCTCGGTGAGGTCCTTAGTGTTATTTATCTAGAGATGCACCGTGATGGACGTACCCTGGTAGCCCAGTCATTGTATGGAATCCATTCTCCAATACCCGCCTTTACGATTTTAGTTATATACCTATTATGCTGGAATTTCATCAATGTAACAATTTCGGCTATGGTTAATAAGTATCTGTATTTTAGACACTATTATAATATTAGAAAATTTCATATAAAATGTTTGGTTATCGTAAGATAGAAACCCGTTCGTATTTATGTGCGGCATGGTTTTATGAGATACCATTATTTTCAAAAGGTTTTATAACTTTAAAATTAAATTGAGGTATGTTCTCTCATGCTGGTTTACCAGATTGACTCGGGTGTTAGTTTATTATAATGTTGGGGTCAGACCGAGCATATTACAAATTTAGTTTGGATCTTGAAGCTCCAGGAGATGAGCTGGAGGATAAGAACCCTATTTACGTACATGGTTACTTTTCTACTACATTCATTGTTGTATTTATTAGCAATTGTGATGGCAGGTTGTTATGTAGTGACCCGTCGTTCCATACCCTTTGAGCTGATAATTAATCACACTTGTCCAACACAAATGGTACGAAAAGAGGAATAACTAAGAGAAAGAAGAGGATAGATTAAGAAACAGAAACAACAACACAGAATCTTACCATCGCAGCGGAATAATATATAATAGATAAATACAGGTCTTTATACAGAAAGAAAATTGTAACTGTTAATATATATACAATCATCAGAGTACAACAATCAACAAACCAATATGGACAGTTATTATAACTTGTCCTCACTAGTGCTGACTATACCGCCTGACACACAGAGTAGAATATAATCAAGTACATGGAATACGTTTCTGACATCCAGCTCATCTCCTAAGCTATATAGCATCCTAACCTGGATCTATAATACTTGGTCTGACCCGAGCATTATAATAAAATAACACCCGAGTCAGTCTAGAAAACCAGCATGAAAAAACACACTAAATTTGAATTATTACTATTTCAAAATCCTTTTGAAAAACAAAGGTATCTCGTAAGACCGCGTCACACATAAACACGATGGGTTTTTACCTTACGATAACCAAAACTCTTTTATAGAAAAATCCTGTGATATTATAATAGTGTCTAAGCACAATACTTATTAAATAGCCAAAATTGTTACATTAATTAAATTCCAACATACTAGGCTCTACAATCAAAACCGTAAAGGCCCGTAGTGGATATTGGATTCCATACAATGACTGGGCTACTGGGGTATCGCCCGTCATAGTACACCTCTAGAAAAATGTACCGAGGACCTTGCTTGGATCCCCTGCCAACACAGGACCGGCCTACCCCTAACCTGGATAGAACCGAATATGTTATCACCCCGGGTGTTCCCACCCTAATCGAGCGCTCTCTTTTTCATGCACAACCATATCCATAATTATAATATAATATATCTGAGGGTATCTAGAAAGGTGATAACCTACCCTACTTGGGTGCGACCCACTTAGCCCTGCTTCATCTCCCCTGTTTTAGTCATCCCTGGTTGATGAGGCTTGAGGCTACGTTTTACCTTTAGAATAGCATTCATACTTGGAATGCTAATACTGCCTTCCAAGCAACAATGCAATGATAGCATTCAACCATACAAGTTGTCCTGGGTCTAGACAAACCGAATCACCGTCTTCATTTGCTTCACGATATCACAATTCATAACGCACAAATCGGATCGAAGTGGTTTTCGGATAATTAAATCCAATCCCGGCCTCTTCAAAACGATCAACGAATTTGGCCAGATTTGATAGTCGGTTATTTAACTATCAAATTACACACAAAATCAGTCATTAGGCCCATATTATAAATTTTCCAAAATATTTATTTCAAAATATCTTTACAAAGATATATATATATATTCAAAACTCTTTCAATAATTTAATATTGAAACCATTTCAATTTCTGAATCCATAACAGGATATCCCAACCCATAACGACAGTTATAAACATTTCCGAATTCAATATTTTTCACTTAGAAAAAATATATTTCTATACCATTCATTCCACACTTAAAATATTCCCAAAAACCTCCTTTCATTACTTAGGAAAAATATTCATAAACATATTCTCAAAATTTTCTTTTATATCCAAACTCAGGAAATATTTCATATCCTATTTCATAAATCTCCAAAACTTAATTAATTTTCTTTACAATTTTCAAATATTATTGATTACTTATTTATAATCCAACTAACCATTCATAATTCCTTTTATGAATTCCGATTCATTTTCCAAGTCCCGAGTCTAACTATTTGGGAGTTTTCCTATTCTCGAATTTCTCAAGTCTCGAATTCCATTATAAGGTTTCCTCTTATAAAAATCTCGTCCATTAAATTAATCCCATTTACAATCTCGAGAGTATTTATAAGTAACTTCAATCAATTTCCAAAACTCTATCTTTATCAAATAAGTAATTTAAAGAATAATAATAATTTTCAAACACTTTAAGTAATTATTTAAAATATCACGGCCTCTTTTTAAATAAACAACGATAACTAATTTTCAATTCATTCATAAATAATAAAAATAGATGTTTCAAAGCTTATTATGAAAAAACAGAATTTATTTCAATCAATATTAAATATTTAGGTAACTAACTTCCTAAAATAATTAAATCCAATTAATAGTTTAATGGATAAAAATTCCTTTTCTAAAATAACATCGCTCCTTGATAAAAATATATTTTTAAAATCTAATATAACCATTCCTATACTTATAAATCTCCCTTGATTTATCACAATACGATTTGCATTTCCAAATTCACAACTATTCCCAAATTCCAAAATAGATCCACTATTTCTTTTTAAGCCAATTTCCATATCTCATTTTAAATTCACACTATGAATTTATATTTCCCATTTATAAAATGATAATCAATTCACTTATTTATAAATGTCGTTTATAAATTTTATAAACTCATTCCCAGTTTATACTGGTTTATATTACAAAAATCCATTAAAAAATCGATTTCTAATTAAAATTTCATTTTAAGTCTATTTCTCAAATAATCCAAACTATATTCCCAAATAAATCAAATCTCGATTTCTACTTCCATTTCGTAAATTTAAAAATATTATTCAAAAACCAGAATAACCAATTTGATATTTAATTCCAAATTCCCTTTATTCTTCCCATCATTTAAATATCGATTTTTAGACCTTTTTACATTTAAACAAATATCACTTAAGATTTACCACATAAAATCCTTTATATCCATTATTTAAAAATCTTCATTTAAAATATACCACGAATAAGTAAGTACAAATTTTAAAGTCCAATCATTTATTTGTCCAAGTAAACCTCCTTTTAATCAGTCCAACATTCAATATAAATATTTCACTTCCAAATCGCTTTTCAACTTTCTTTCAAATCCAAAAATAATATTTATAGATTTAAAATACTAAAATTTGAGCCAATGCAACTATAGCATTCAATAATTTTCAAAACACATCATAATCTATCACAGACTATTCAAACACATCATATATCACTATATATGAAATTAAAAATCAACAATTTTGAGGAATCCAGTTGGATCCCTCCAACCTATTTCCCTGCATCCACAGATGTTATATAACATAAAGTACCAATCCCACTTCGAGGGGGATATTGCGGTAATATAAGGTCTTCCGCTATTATGCGTGGCGCATAGGGTCTCATCCGCTCCAACGGCGGGAATATATCCAAGTACTAATATATATACTAATATATATATATAATATAACATCCAATATATAATATAATTTATCTATTCATTCAATCATCCAATGATTAATTATAAAATTAAACCAATAATCCAAATGAGTGAGATTTACTCACATTGATTTTTATTGTCGCTTTCACGTTTTGGTTTCGATTAAATTCAAACGCATTCGAATATAACTGAAAATTCTAGAAGCTCCAAACTCAGTCAATCCAATTCCCATGCGTCGTATTCGTCGATACAAATGCAATGCAATAAACCGTGTCTTGATTGGACCTAAAATTAACGAAATATGCAATTTCTAAGAATTGAATTTTCTTAACAATTTATATTATTAAATTTTTTTCAAACAAATTCATAACCTAGTCAACAAAATAGAAGCCCGACCCAACTTCTCTTTTCCCCTTCCTTTCTTCTTCTTCCTTCTATTTTTTTGATTTCCTCACTCGCCGGTGACCAAAACTCGTGCACACGTATTACTGATACGATCAACCACCTCGCCTTTCGATAATCCGAAACTACACACGAACTTCCCTTCAAAAACTCTCCGCCCTAGACACCATCAATCAGGGTCCGCCTCCTTCTTGACAAATGCAACATCCACATTCCCTTTGTACGCAAGCAGGTCGCGACGACCAAAAGTTGGCCGAATTCCACCAATTTTAGGCCACAAGTGCTAATCACCTCGTCGAACCCAAATCCCATCACCATATCACCCATCGATGCTTTAACTTCATCAAAACGAAAACCCTAGTTCACGCCCTAAATCCAAACTCGGTTAAAACTGGAACGCAAGCACCCAAAACATCACGACAAGAAGATCTCGAGCAAACGAAATAAATGAAGCAAGACTCAAGATTTTCCATTGAGTATTTATATACATATTGATTTTTGAAGTTTTGCTCGGTCTCTATTTTACAAAACTGGAATGCGAAAATGAAGTAGAGGGAAAGAAGAAGGTATGCGCTAATGAACCAAATAAAACGCATAGCAGGGATTGCCTTATATAAATTTAAATGTGTGTGTGTGTCTGTATATATATATATATATATATATATATATTTAGAATAATAAGCCTCTGTTTTAAAATAAAACTGAGAAGAAGATAGTCGTTCACGTTAAAAAATAAGAAGCAAATACGAAACATAGGTAGGGTGGCTTGTCTCAGTATAGAGTTTGACTAAAATTACGGCCGATATGAAATGGTGATAATAATATATATATTTAAAATTCCAAAATATCTAGATATTTATTCCGAACCCTAATCGAGGCGTGCCACTTGGCGTTCCTAATATTATACCCCTATTCCAAACACAATGGAACAAGCTTCGAGGCCTAATTCGATCATATGGAGAAGATAGCTTTTTGAACCCAATTATAATATTAAATTTTAGATATTAATTTCAACGCGTTTCTATTCCGCACGATCAAGCGGTAACTCCAAACGCTACGAAATTTGAAATCCAATAATAATACACTATCACGGACCCAGTGAAACTAGTTTCGTTGAAATCCGAGACTATGCCTCGGAAGGCTATTTTCATATGTTAATTTAAACGAGTTATTTTTAAAATCGAGTAAATCACTTTTAAATTCAATTTAAAAGTTAAATTACCTTTATTGTTGTTAACAGAAATTAATTAAGCCTTTAAATTATTTTTATCAAGCTCAAAACCCAAGATTCAATTATTTAGGCAAATTACAATTATTAAATTTAAAAATTAAATTATCCAATAAATCGTTATATTTGAAATTCAAGTTATTAAATCTATAAAATTAACTTTCAAATATTTAAAATCAATTAAATAAACAATTTCAAATAACAAAAAATTCTGGGTTATTACATGTTATAACTGTTCGGGATGAAATAGTATAGTATACTCTAATTAGTTTATATATATTACATCTTTCTTGTGTAAGGATTTGTTGTGTATTATAAATTACTCGTTCTACTATGAGATTCTATATTGTTAGTTTTCTTCTTCCTTCCTTCTTCCTTTTACCTAACTTTCTGCCTTTCTATTCAATTTGAGTGGGTCATGGGTGCTTGATTGACCTCTCAAACTGTATGGAAAAGTGGGTCTTACAATGTGGTATCAGAACTGAAGGTTAAGCGAGAACCTTGGCTTTGGTAGGGTAACTCATTAGAGATAGGCTCAGTAGCACCTTAGAATAAGTTTGAGTGTATATATATGAGCGCGTATTTGTTAGTGATATACAAATTTTTTTATTGTGTTGGTTAATAATTGAGTGGCTTATGGATTCCGGTCATTACGAGTAATTAACGTTATTGATAGGGATCTCTAAACACTTGAACTGAGCAATTCGACATAGTATTATTTTGAAATTGGGAAAATGAAATAATTTAACCTTGATTATATTTTATATAAAAAAGGAACAATTTTTTAGAAATTATTATAGTATATGATGTGTTTTTTGGTTGTTAGTGAATGATAATATTTGATTATTATCATTTGTTGTTTGTTGTTTGTGTTCTAACAAAAGTTGTTATTATTATAGTGTAAACAAGATAAACAATTAAGGAATGGTTTTATATAACCATTGTAAATTATATACAAGGGAAGTTGATAAACATAAATAAAAAGGATTTAAAAGATGAGGATTTGAGAATATAAATCTAGTTGGTTTTGAAAAGCGTTATTTACAAAGTTTTGGAAAATAATAATGATATTATTTAGAAAGTGTTTTATCTATAAATATTTTTAAAAGGATTTAAAAGAGATAGAAAGCACTTAACTCACTTCGGTCATTGAAAAATAATCTCGATGATGATTACAGCATCATCGATGTTCATTTTCGGGTTTCCAATAGAGGAATTGCTACCATTGGAGTTTTGTTTTGGTAAAACTAGTTTGATTTTTAGATTCAAAAAGCATGATTTGAAAATACGAAGAAATTATTATAGTATTGTTTCAAAATAATTTGATATAAGAACAGGGTGTTTAAGACTCTGAAAATTTTCATTTAAGTGTTTTATGAAAATATGAGAAAATAAGTTTTATAACTTAAAATTTTTGGGAATTAGTAAGTTAAAGAATTTTTTAGATTTGATGAATATAAATTATTAAGAACAACAAATTTGAAATGGAATTTAACTTAAGTTAGGTAAAATGGAATTTGAAAAGGAATTTAACCTAAATTAGGTTGAATGTAATAATTTTTGAAATGAAATTGATTGTGATTTGAAATAAATTAATGAATGAACTAATTAAATAAATTAGTGAATTAAATATGGTTAAGAATGTTGTTTGATAGAATTGAATATTGAAATTGAATAGTGGATTGAGTAAAATGAAATTGAATTTGATTTAAAATGGATATGAACTTAAGTTGTAAAGTGATAATAAAAATGAGTTGGGTTATATAAATTTTTTTAATAAACTTAAGTAAAAATTTGATGGAATGCTTCTTTAGTGACAATATTATTGAAGGAAATATACTAAGTAGTGAATGCATGTGAATAAAGCAATATGAATAATGATTATGAATAAATGAATGTAAATAAAAGAATCTGAATGGAAAAGATGTGATATAATAAGAAACCAATTTAAATAAATATGTAAGTTGTATGTATATTATTTTATTCGCATAAATGTTTGATCCAGATTCGAGTATACGATTTTGAGATGATTTACATTTGTCCGAGTTAGGATGTTCCACTCGATTTTTGACGGAGAACACTAGATATGGATTTTTGATTGATTCTGGAGTTCTCTATCATAGAATGCAGCTATGTAAGGAGAATGGAAATTTCTAATCGAGGAACCGCATCGGAATCTGCGCTAGAGTGATCGTGTGAACAATACTAGTCCAATAGTGAAACTATGTGATCGAGGAGCTGTCGGATTTGATATTGCATACGTACAATATATGTACAACATATGGGCTTAACTAAATTAAATGTTGACATTACAAAAATGCAAATGATATGGTTAGAAATGATATGGTTGGATATTATGTGTAAGTAAGATGCAAGTTCATAGAAGCAAAGGCTAGTTGACACTTTTGGGTTTCTCAAGTAGAGTTTGTTTCCCGAAAAATAGGTACATGGTTATATTATTGTTTGGTTTGATGGTTTTATGATTGAGCCACTTGGCTATTGTTTTTTTTTGTTGGGGCGGTTTGTATTTTTTCCGATTGAGCCGAGCAAAGGAGATGCTAGCGAAATTTTCCATAAATTTAAAGAGAGAAAAAAATTTTGAAAAAAGTTTGAAGAAATTTTTGATATCAAAATTTAATGTTTATGTTATATCTTAGAGTGGTATTAGTTAGTAGTTATGAATGAGTTTTAAAACTTGGAAGAATTTTGCAATCTATTTCAACTAATTGGATTTGAAAAGTTAATGGGTTTGGGGCATTTTTCTTACTTGCTAATTTTAAGGACGAAATTCTTTTGAGGAAGAATGTAACGACCTAGAATTTTATTCATTTTAATTTGGAACATTTAATTGATTTAAAATATTGAGTTATTATTTTCATAAGTTAAATAGCTGAAATTTCAAAAATATTGGTTATTTGAATAGTTGAAATTGTTTAATTAATTGAATCTTGGGTTTAATTTGGATAAAATTGACTTCAATGCTTATTTAAATTCTGTTTGAATAAAAAAGAATATAGTAAACTTTTAATTTAGATTTGAGTGATTAATTTGGTTTTTATAATAATTTGTTTTAATTAACGTGTAAAAATAGCCTTTCGGTGCATTGTCTCGGATTTTGACGAAATTAGTTTCATTGGATCCGTAATAGTGAATTATTATATTTTAACGAATTTCATGGCGATTGGACATATTTTTTGGTCATGCGAGGTCGAAACGCTTAGAAATTAATTTCTGAAATTTATATAATATAATTGGGTTTGAAAATCTATCCTCTATATATAATTGAATTAGACCTCGAGACTAGTTCCATTGTGTCTGGAATAGGGGTAATACATATAGAACGCCAGGAGGTATGCCTCATTTGGAGTTCGAGATTTTCAGATGTTAAAGCATGATTTTTTTAAATTAAATTAAAATAGTATATATATTGACTATACCCTACCCACACTCCCCATATACTCTCAGCCATACCCAAGACGTATTGCCCATTCCCCCTTTCCCCTATATTAATGCGTTGAACTAGAGAAAACAGAGTTCACCTTTTTTCAAATTGTAAACATAGCTCAATCCAAAGGCCAATAATCATCTCAACCACTAAAGCCATATCAAAGTTAAACATCAACTAAAATGTCGTAAAGGGGAGTGAGGTAAGTGTTTTGATTAGTGGTGATGGGCTTTGGAGCGATGAGGCGGTGTTAATTGGCGATGGAAGCAGCGGCAAAACTTGGCCATTTTTTTGCGATTTGGCTTGTTTGTAGACGATTGACCCTGATGGAGATTTGTCAAGTAGGGTGTGGGTGAGGCACTAGCAAAGTTTGGTGGCATTCGGTTGAAGGTTGCCCCAGAATTTTTTGGTAAACGATGAACGCTTTTCGCGTTCATTCGTTGTCGAGGCGGCGTTTAATCGCTCAAGGCTGGTGGCGGAAGGAAGCATGGTGTTAGGGCGAGCTTGAGGCAAAGTTTGGTGGTGGGTGGTAGAGTAGAGGCGCATCCATTTTTAAAAAATGTGATCTAGGTTCGCGTTGAAGTGGAGAAGAAGGATTAGGGGATGCTAATTAAGGTAAACTTAATGATGTATGTAGTTATATATTATATTAATTAATTTGTAAATTGTATTAATGCTACAATTAGTTAATACGAGGTTGGAATCACGCGCAACAAGTTGCATTATACTCGTACCACCAAAATATACGAAATGGAGTTGAATTGGCAATGATTGGAGCTAGTTGGATTTCATGCTAAATCGAATGTCGTTCGACTTGGACGGGATCCAAAATGCCTCAACAACAACTGGAATAATGGTGAGTTAATCTCAACTTTTCGGTTAACTAGTAATATTATATAGTTGATTAAAATTGTTGATGGATGTTTGGATGATTTACTGTTTTATCAGTTGGTTTGGATTTATTCTCGCCTAGTAGTGGATGACCCATATTATATAATTATATATCATCTGTGATGCCGGGAGACAGGTTGGAGGGATCTAACATGATTCCTCACCACTGTTGAGTTTTATTTATATATATGTGCTGATATATATACGAGCTATGACGCAGGGGGATAGGTTGGAGGGATCCAACATAATTCCTTACTATTGTTGATTTATTTCCAATACAATTCCTTTTATATGAATTTTCGGATATGAAATCTAATTTATGGACACTATTAGTTATCACATTGTTTATGTTCAAAATTGAAAACCCTATAGGGATAGAAAATCAATATCGATATTAGTTAAGCGTTGGATGGCTATAAGCCTCAAAATTAGTATTTTAAAAATACTATAAATTGCCATTTAAATTGGAATTGGTTTTGAGACAGGAAATGATTTTAAATCCAAAATTGGGTTTCAGAAATATTTTATTCTAAAGGATTTAATTTCTATTTTATTCCGACCTTTTTAACTATCTTGTTCTAAGTTATTTATTTATATTAAATATTGTTTTTAAAAGTTATTTATTTATATTTGATATTGTTTTAAAAATTTGTTTATCTATATTTAATACTGTTTTAAAGTTACTTATTTATAATTAATTTTGGTTTAGGATTATTTATCAAAATGTTAATATTTTGAAGATTAATTATTTAAATAATTAATATGGTTTGAAATTAATAGTGATGATTTATTAATACTGTTTTGGAAATTAATTATTATTATTTATAATAAGGTTGAAAATTAATTATTAGTGTTTTATTAATAATGTCTTTTAAATTATTAATAATTATTTTAAGATGTTTTAAGTTAGTAAATATTTATTTATTTATAAGGTTTATTATTAATAATTATGATTATGTAATAGTGTTTAGAAGTAAATGATTTTTATTTGTTTATAAATGTTTTTTCAAGATTAATAAATAGATTTGGGTTTTAGAAGAGGAGTTCTATAGGATGATTTGGAGACATAAAGGGAGATTATTTACAAGATAAAAAGAGTTTTATACTATAAAAGAAATTTAGAAATGGGTTTATGAGTTTATAAGTAGAGTTTTATAAATAGTTTTATGGATTTATAAAGAGTTTATAAGTGTTTTGAAATTTATAAAAGAGTTTATAATAGGAAGTTGAAATTGGTATTTTTTAATGGGTTTCTACAAAGAGTTTTATAAACGGTTTCACAGATTTATAAAATAGAATTATAAATGGTTTTATCAATTTATAATGGAATTTATAAATGATTAAAATTGTATAAAAAGAAAATCTACCTCAAAGTTTGTAAATATACTTACACCGTTCAATTAAGTATATGGATATTTTCCAAGTGTGGAAATATCGAGAAGTATTTTTATGCAAGTATTATAAAAATGGATTTAATTAATTAAAAGATTAATTAAAAGGTGGTTAGAGGTTGCTTATGTGCTCAATCAATGTTGGTTTTTCCTTATGGAATTAAATTCTTGATATGAATTTTTGTTTTTTTCGATGGTTAAATAACCGACTACGAATTGGATCCAAAATGTAACTTTAGAAATATCTTGGAGAAACACGTGAGTTATATGGCACAGTCATCTCCGATATTGCTGTTCCGTGCGTATAAATCTCGTTTCGGTCTCCTAGGACAAATGATAAGGAAATCTGTCCATTAACGGTTAGGAGATGATCTCCGCTCTTATCTTTGACAAATTATTTCCTAAAGAACCGGGGTTGAGTTTACCGAAAACCATCGGGTGTTGTTTCGAAGAGACCGGGATCAGATATGTTATCCGAAAGCCACTTTGATCCAACGAATGTGTTTCGATGTTAAGACATCAGGAAGATGATGGACTTGAATACGGATTATGTTTTTGACAAATTTATGGATGGTCTTAAAGATGAAATCAGCTATGATGTTGAGGCTTCAAGGGCAACTTGTTTTAAAGAAGCTGTGAAGTTAGCCAAAAATTTTGAAGGAAAATATAACAACACCAAGAAGGCCATAAGAACCCTAAATTATTCCTACCCCAATTCCAATGCCAGAGCTAATCCTTCAAAAACCATTCCTAATTCCTCTCCTACCTACCAGAATCCAGGAAGGAGAAATGCACTGAATGAACCTGCTAGAATTAAGGGTTTGACACCTGAAGAGATACTTGAAAGAAGGAGAAAAAATTTATGTTATGGGTGTGATGAGAAGTGGCATGTAGGCCACCAATGCAAGAACAAGCATGTATATATTCTTGAAGGGGTTATGGAGTTAGATAGAGAAGAAGAAAATGATGAAAATCTGGAGACCAAAACTGTAGAAGGGCAAGAAGTAGAAGAAGGTGAAGAGAGCCCGGCCATTACCTAACATGCTATGTGTGGAATTCCTACTTCACACACTATCAGAATTACTGGAATGATTCAAGGCAAACAGGTGCAGATTTTGATAGACTCAGGGTCCACCCATAACTTTATTGATGTAGCATTGGCTAAAAAACTAGGGTTATCTATGGATGATTCAAAAATGTATGATGTGGTGATAGATAATGGAGACAGATTACAAGGATCAGGAATCTGTAAGCAAATTATTCTTAAATGTCAAAGGTTGCAGCCTACCAATTGACTTACTACTTTTGCAACTGGATGGATGGCAAGTGGTATTAGGTGCACAGTGGATGAAAACCTTGGGTGAAATCACTTTGAACTTCAATGAGATGCAGATTAAGTTCACTTACATGGGCAGGGAGTATGTTTGGAAGGGGATTCAACCTGGTGATGTGAAGCTAGTTAACCAAAAGATATTCAGCAAGGAGAGTAATGAAGGTCAATTAACCATGATGCTGTGTGCTAATGAAGCGATTCATGAAATTTCAGACCCAACACCCATACCACCTACTATAGCTACCATTCTACACCAGTACCCAGAAGTCATTAACCCACTCATGCACCTACCACCAAAAAGACCACAAGACCATAAAATTCCCTTCCTAGAAGGCTCCAAACCCATTTGTCTCAAACCTTACAGGCACTCCTTTCACATTAAGAATGAGTTAGAAAAGATCATACAAGACATGTTGGATTCGGGAGTGATCAGACCTAGTTACAGTGCTTATTCCTCTCCCATGGTCATGGTCAGAAAGAAGGATGGTTCCTGTAGGTTATGTGTTGATTACAGGAGCTTGAATAAAATTACAATAAAAAGACAAGTTTCCAATACCACTAGTAGATGACTTATTTGATGAGTTACATGGCTCAAAATATTTTTCAAAATTGGATTTGAGGTCTGGCTATTATCAAATCAGAATGAATGAGGAGGATATGCATAAAACAGCCTTCAAAACCCATGAAGGCCAATATGAATTCACTGTCATGCCCTTTGGGTTGTCAAATGCACCCTCCACTTTTCAATCTTTGATGAACACCATATTTAAGCCCTATTTAAGGAAATTTGTACTCGTGTTTTTTGATGATATTCTGGTTTACAGCCGGACCATTAGTGATCACTTAAATCATCTTAAGGTGACATTGCAGGTGTTGAAGGACAACTCACTGGTTATTAAATTGTCGAAATGCACATTTGTTAATGAATCAATTGAATATTTGGGGCATGTTATATCAGGTGATGGGTTAGCTGTAGACCCCAGCAAGGTGGAAGCTATTAGACAGTGGCCTCTTCCTGCCAATCTTAAAGCATTGAGGGGGTTCCTAGGGCTTACAGGGTATTATAGAAAGTTTATAAAAAATTATGGGGTGATTGCAAGACCCCTCACTAATTTGCTAAAGAAGGATGCTTTTAATTGGAGTGATAAAGCCACGGAAGCTATGGAACACCTAAAGCAGTGCCTTACTAATCCTCCAGTACTATGCATGCCAGACTTTGATCAGAAAATTTATAGTAGAATGTGATGCAAGTGGGGTTGGAGTTGGAGCAGTCCTACTACAAAATAAAGGCCCTATAGCCTTCTTAAGTAAAGCCTTACATGGAAGAACACTACACTGGTCTACATATGAAAAAGAGTTGCTTGCTTTGATCCTGGCTACCAAAAAATGGTCACAGACCTGCTTGGAAGACAATTCATCATAAGAACCGACCATCAGAGCTTAAAATATTTATTGACATAGAAATTACACACTGGAATTCAAGCCAAATGGTTGGCTAAATTGCATGGATTTGATTATGTGGTTGAGTTCAAGAGTGGAAGGGAGAATATTGTGGCTGATGCCTTATCAAGAAGAGATGGAGATAATGATTGCAATGACACAAAAAATCATTCTCTTTCATATGTGTAGCCTGACTGGTTACAGGAACTGAAAGGTACACTTGCCAATACTACCTTTTATACAGAGCTCATTAAGCAAATTGAGGAAGGAAGCAAGCCATCCACTAAATATAAGATAGTTGACCACCTGGTTTTTTTACAAGGGATGGATATTGATTGATCAGCATAATCATGCTCTTATTCAGATATTGCTGAATGAATTTCACTCGACACCATTGGGAGGCCATTCAGGAATGAAAGGAACATTAAAGAGAATAAAACCAGTTTTTTATTGGAAGAGAATGAGGAAGAATGTGGAATAGTTTGTCAGAGAATGTGAGATTTTCCAAAGGAATAAAGCAGAAAATGTAAATATACCAGGATTGTTACAACCCTTGCCAATACCCGAGAAGATTTGGATAGATATAAGCATGGATTTTGTTACTAATTTGCCAAGAAGCTAGAAGTATACGGTTATATATGTTGTATTTGATAGATTATCCAAGTATGCTCATTTCTTCCCACTGTCACACCCATATTCTGCCAAGGATGTAGCTCAAACATTTTTCAATGGAGTATTTAAACTACATGGCATGCCTTCCTCTATAATCAGTGACAGAGATACCCTATTTACAAGTTCATTCTGGCAAGAGTTGTTCAAGCTGCAAGGTTGTTCACTAAAACTCAGTTCTGTCTATCATCCACAAATGGATGGGCAAACTGAGGTGGTCAATAAAATAATGGAAGGGTATTTAAGGTGCTTTGTATGTCATAAACCACATGAATGGTCTAAGTGGCTTACATTGGCTGAGTATTGGTACAATACCATATGGAGAACATCTACTAACACTACTCCCTTCCAGGCTGTGTGTGGAGTGCCACCACCTACACTATTAACCTATATTCCTAATACTGCTAAGGTCCAACAAGTTGAGGAGGAACTATTTTCTAGAGATATAGTTATTCAAATGTTAAAAGACAGCCTGGTATCAGCCAGAAATAGAATGAAAAGATATGCGAACTTGAGAAGATCAGAGAGGAGTTTCCAAGTTGGAGATTGGGTCTATTTACGGTTACAACCTTACAAACAGATCACTGCTAAAAATTATAAGACTCACAAGCTTTCTCCTAAATTCTATGGTCCCTATGAGATTGAAGAAAAGATTGGGGAAGTTGCATATAGGTTGAAGTTGCCACCTATTATCAAAATTCATTCTGTTTTTCATGTGTCGCAGCTAAAAAAAAAGTGGGGCAAGGAGTGATAATCCAGGAGGATGTGCCTTCATTTGTTGAAGAGATTGTTAAGGAGCCAGAAAAATTTTTGGATAGGAGAATTGTGCCGAAGAATAACAGGCCTATAGTGGAAATACTGGTGAAGTGGAAGGGACAACCTGAGGAGGAAGCCACGTGGGAAGAATATTGGGAAATGGTTGGAAAATTTCCTACTCTGGACCTTGAGACAAGGTCCATTATTCAAGGGGAGGGAAGATGTCACAGCCATAAGTTGCATCAGACATCAGGTTCCAGGCATGCAGCAGACTCCAGCCTAATGTCGTCAGAAAATTCATTAGAGGATGTTGTAGAGGATCACCAGAGGCAAGTCAGAAGAGTAGTGGTCCAATCTAGCTCAGCAGTATCAAGTTGTTTGTAAATGTGGGAAATTTGTTGTGCACGTGCACGGTTGCACAATGTGCATGTGCACAGAGCTAGGTTGGTATTTGGATAAGTTTGTATTGTGTAGTTTGATAATGGGTAGTCTGGAATTGTTCATTCAAGTATCCTATAAATATGTATCAGGTGTGAGTTGTAAGAATGTGAAGGAGTGAAATTTGTTTCTTTTGAAACTGTGTCATTTCTTTATTTTTCAAATTTTGTTTCCCTCTCATTCAATATCTCTGTTCCTTCCCTTCCTGTTATTTCCTGAACCCTAATCAAATCACAGTTTAACCTATGGCTGGACCAAGAAACACTATCAAGAAGAAGGATCATGCCATTTCCCCACCTCCACCTAATCGACAACCACATCTACATCACTTTGCTTCTCATCTCCTCCAACAAACTCTCTGCCTCCACACCTTCTTCCCTCAAAAGAGGCCACGGCTTCAAATTTGAACAAGATTTGGAGATGTTCTCCGTATGTTGGTACTGATACTAAAGCGATGGCAGCGTGCATAACAACAATAATCTGAGTGGAGATCGAGTTCGAACTTGATTCGTTCAGCAACTCCAGATCTACCATATCAGGCCCGAGAAATTTAATGCGACTTGATGATTTTCTGAAGCTGGAAGGTGATGTTACTATTCAAGTTATCACGGGGAGGAAAATCGTAGGTGCAGGTGATGGTACTCATTGCCATTGATCCAATACCGCCAATTTGAAACTGCTCAACTCCATTGCTATTATAATTACAGAGAAAATTCTGACTCTATCCTGCTTCATTGTAGGTCATAATGTGATGTTGAGGAATTGAAGAAGCAGCGACTATTTCATAGACAACAAAAGTTGGAAGTGCATTGGAGGTAAGTGTTCCAGAGCTCATTCTTGCAAGACTTTTTAAGTTTTTAACTCAAAAATTTGAACAAATGAAACCTACAATTAAGTGATATGAGTTCAAAGAGTTATGGAAATAAAGGAGGAAGTGAAGTAGTGTTACTGAAATGTGAGGATTCTTTGTTTCTAACTTTGATTATAAGTAGATTGAATTGATTTCTCAAATCCGTAGATACTGTCAAAAAGCCTACTATTTTTTTTCTAAACTGGGTAGTGGGGGGTTCATCCCATTATATACATATGTATCTCAATATATATTCATATATACCTTACAATAGCAGGAAATCAGACGGCTATGTACAACAATAGTGCATATTCCATAGAAGAAATATTCTATAGAACATTGTTCGGAAGGTAATGTTTTTATTGATTTTTTTTATTTTTGCTTTACTTTTTTGATTGATTTTAATTACGTAGAGTATTATCTGGAAATATAAGATTTTGGTGCTGCAAGCAGAAGAAGATGAGTTTACTCCTTTTCTCTACGTTGTTAAAATTTTATTTTCATTTATTTATGACCCACAACACTCCATTTGTGCATTCATGGCTATTGCTGCTTTAAATGTTTTTTCTCACGTTTACATGTTTGCATACAAACTGTTTGACTGAATGTGCATAACAATTGTGATAGAAATATACTATCTTTTTCTTTTTTGCTTATTTCTGTGTCGAATTATGACAGTAGATTAATATGAAGCAAGTATTTTTTCTATTCGTTCATTCTCCTATGACGTGCTCATTTACTCTTCCCTCACCTCTGTTATATCTAACATTATAGTGCAGTAATACAACTTAGAAGACAGAAGTATTGAAGGCCAATAACAATGAATCTTCTCATGCAGTGAAGTTTGAAATAGATGAAATAAAAGCGAAGGCTGAAGTTAATGAAATAGCGGCGAAGGTTGAAGTAGAACAGCCTACGCCATTATGCATGCTCAAAGATTCGGAATGATGAATATGTGGCTGCTTTGGTAATACACAATGCTCGGTACATCCACTACCATATTTGTTTCACTATATTACATGTATATAAAGCATTTTTACTAGTAGATTGAGCGGGTAAAGAAGAATAGATATTGATGACTTCCTACCTAGATTTGATGTTTAATTCCATTTCCAGTTCATTGTTCTTTTCTTTCTCCATCGTTCGGTGGATTTTAGTTGTGTCGGTTGTCTAAGTTCTTTAGCATTTGTCATTTACATGCAAATAATTTATGTTTATTTGTTGTAGCCTGTACCTTAATATCAGTTCTTAGTGACTTCTGATCTTTTCCTTTGTTGTGTTGTTTGCACCTTTTCAGATATACATTACAGATTCCTATTTTTCTTTATTACTTTCTTTTTCATGTTAGGCTCAATTTTCATTATTTTCTATAGTTAACTACTCATTTATGGTGATCTTTTCCTTCCAGACAAAGTGAAGCCTTTTTGGCATTTCCTAAAATAACCCTTCCGGACAATACCACGTGTTTGCCACGATCATGCACATTTATTATCTTTCTTATGTTTTAACAGTTCCCCTCTTTGCCACGATTAGTCTGTTATCATTTCTCTCATCCGCTATCCTCAACCATTCCTCTTCTCGATTGCTTCAATGATGGAAATTGTAGTTCCCAAACTTATCAACGGCCTTTCACTCATTCTAATTTACCTATAACTAAAATCATAATTTTATGTTTTATTATGTTTACTGAAAATTCCATGGCATCACGGTTAAATTTAAAATCAATATCTTGCAATGAACAAACTAATGTGATAAAACTGATCACTGTGAATTCGAAAAGAGACGGAGGGCTTCTACAAAAAACAATGAATTGACGGAGAAAAGGTCGGCGCAGTTTATTAAAGTTTGGTTTACATATTTTCTTTGTTTTTTTACGAACTATGAATCTTCTTCTATATTGTTCTGCATTATGTTTTATGGCAACTGTAAAACCATAAAAAAAGTGGAATCCAGTGCATGAGGCTCCCGCGATAGCGGGCTCTGGGGTGGTCGATAATCTACGCAGCCTTTCCCTCGCATCGCGAAGAGGCTGTTTTCAGGACTCGAACCTGGGCGCCCAGATCACCATGCGAGTGACCTAACCGTTGCGCCAAGGCTCCACATCGGCAACTGTCAAACCATGATTTCTAAAATTTCCAATCGACTAAAGTTTCGAGTATCCATTCCAATAACAGAAGAAAAAAAATAATCCTGAGATGATATGCAGGTCTAGAAATGCAGGACAGTGCTGCTTTCTTTCATAATGCAATCATACGTTTTTGTGATGGAGCTCGATTTGGACTTGGTGTAGAGGTAAACTCATTTTCAGTTTCTCTATTTCACTTATAATATTATTAGTATTACATTTATAGTTTATTGTGTGCGGTTTAGGTTGGCACTAATGCGAGTAGAATACGTGTACGTGCTCTTGTTGCGTTGAAGGGCTGCTGACAACAAAATGGTGTGTTTTGATTCCAGTCTGATACCCTTTTTATGTGTATATCAATACCTATAATTGCCTATTATATTTTTATTTTTTCGTAATAGAGCAGTCAGAACTTTTTTCTAGTGATTGCCTGCTAAAATCTATACATGGCAATCATTATTATGACGTCTAATGTAAATGTCAAGTACATTGTCAAGCTAATTCGACATTAACAGTAGTAGTTGAAAATTTTACACATGACAAAATCTCATATTTAGGTGCGATTTATGATACCGTATAAATATTAATTCGTCTCCATAGAAATAGACAAGAAGGATGCTACTAAGAGGCAAGTTTTGTTGAATTAGGTAACATTTTCTAAGTTTTTATTACTTTCGCTGTTTAGTAGATAACTCTATAGATTGACTTGAAATAGTCCTACACAAATATGATTTGTTTTCTTCAAGTGGGGAGGAAGACGAAAAATTTAGATAAGAAGATGCTGCATAAGATGAAAAAATGTTCACTATAAACAACTAAAGTTTCTAACAAATATATAATGACTAGAGAGGCGATAATTTTTTTTTCAAGTTGCTTACAATAAAAGGTATTGATTTTGCGACTTTAGATTTTGTTCATGACAACCGGGTATACGTGCAATGTTGCTTATTATATATTCCTCTCCATAGGTTATTGCTACGTTAACTTTTCATTTTGCTATTAGTATATTAGCAACCCAAATATAATGACCACTTTTAAACATTGTCATTGTGGTTTGTATTCTAAATGTGGATTTCACTTTTTTATTTATTGGAGTTTACATAATAGGTTGCCAAACTTAGGTTATGTACATTGAAATTTTCTCTTTAGATGAGCAAACAAATCTAACAGAAATTACTTGATTGGTTGAGGTCTACACTCATGTATTGCAGCTGTATTTGATAGAAACGCGTAAAAGATGTAGATAAATAAAGCTTATGTTAAATCTTGACTAGGTATATTTCTTACTTGCTACTTTATTGTAAAACGACTGTTAAACTCAACATATGTTCCCAAATATTTTTAAATTTAAATATTCAGTTCACTATCTATTTAGCTTCATTCAAAATGTTAATTCATGTAAATAGATGAAGGTGCATAAAATATCTGAAATTAAGATAATATTGTAGCCAGTTCTAATAGCATTTCATTTTTGGAGCTTACCAATTTCGCTGCAACTTATAGTGAATTTTTTTTAGACTTTAGTTTTGTGGACGCTTCATTATTATCGTGTTTGATTTTTGGTTCGTGGTTGGAGTTTCAATCCGCAATAAAACTTAGTGCATGTTCTACAATCTATGGTCTCTAATTATCATATATAACCTTATATTACTATGAGTGAATGTAAAAATATTGATTGCATACAACAAGAAAATAATTTCTCACTGCCTATATTTTTCACCATTTTCCTATCTGTTCTCTTCCAATTTTTGTTCACAAAACCCACAAATTCATTACCTTTTTTCGAAAAAGTAATCAAGCATAAGTAAAGCAACAAATGATGAAGTTAGAATTGAGGTTACTCATGGAAAAAGACGTACCAAGTGTAAGTAAAAATGACTTAATTTATTACTTGAACAATATACTATGGTACTAAAGTGTCTGACCCCATGCGTACATTTGTTTAGTTAGATTTTTTTATGGCTAATTTTATCCAGTTTTTGCTTAAAACATTATTGTATTTTGTTTCCAGTGGTAGATATTGACAGCCACGGTCACAAAGAAACTGGTGATGGGTGCTAAAAGTGGCAGATTTGATAAGTAAGCATGAGTTTGATTAAATATTTTTGTTTTGTATATTTGTCCTTTATTTTATTTGGTGTGCGAGAATATGAACAATAATATGGATCTTTATGAAATAGGTACAATTCATATCTGTATTTTTTAAAAAGCTTGACCAAGATGTTCATTAGTTGATTTCTGTTTTAGCTTTTTGTTTCTTGTTTTGACATTTATACAAAGAAGCTAAAGTCATTAGACTCATGGTTAGAAGAAAAATATTTATATTCTTCTGATAGTATTATGATTAATTTAGAGATCAACGGTATGTCTCCAATTTGATTCTTATAGTGGTTTTTCTAATGACCTAACTATGAAAGCCAATATGTACATACCATGGTAATGATTCTAATATGCTTTTAGCTTTTCTAAGTCACTATCACTTTTTCTACACATGAGTAGGCCGATGGACTGCCAACAAGGTTCTCTTGATTATATAAGGTGACAAGTGCCCAATTTAAAGTTCATTTCCAGTTTTGGTCAAATTTGTCATGCACACGTCCATCGAACGTGCATGCATACTCGTAAAAGATAAAGAGAGGTAGAGATTTATTCTCAGCATAGATATCAAGCGGCTCCGATTCACACATAGATACCAAATTATTCCCACGATCTGGACAAAAAACGGTGAAGAGGTAAAGTTGTAAAAGATCAGATGGTTTAAAGTTTGACACTTGTTTCTTCCATTTTTATTAGATACCGAGTTATACAGATGCTCCCACTACTCCATCAGCAACAGATAATGGTGCATATACCACTACTCCATTAACATCAGTACCCCAGCAATTTACGTTCAAACCGCTTGCTATCGATTTATATTCATCCTACTTTCTTTTCCCACACAAACCAAACAGTAGACCACAAAGGTCAGTTTCTCTTCCCTTTCAAATTTCTCCTGTTCGGTATATGTTTTTTTCCTCCATCTTTCTCTTTGCTTTGCTTAACATATTCTTAAACCAACTCACTTCCTTAACACCATGTATAATAGTCCACATTTAATCACATGCATCATCTATGTGTATGCACATCAACTGTTTGTAACACTGCCCACATAATGGTACTAACTAAATTTGCTTTTCTTTGGCAATATTATTTACCAGATTACAACTACAAAGGGGATCACTCGTAATCATGAAGCGGTTATGTATACAAATTAAAATTTTACATTATAATGTTTGGTCATTCATTTATTGCTCATCTTTATGTTCACTGACATTGCAGAGTAGAGCAGCATTCCAAAAGAAAGAAATATCCAATGGAAATGAGAAAGAATCACTGAGGAAGGTGAAGGTTGAGTTAGATGATCCGGTACCAACATCCCAACCGAAGAAGCTTAAGGCTGTTAAAGTTGAACAAAAGGAGGAAGTTCCATCTTTCAAGATAGTACAAGCAAATTTGGAAGAGAGTCTTCGAGTGGCAGTTATCAATCCCATGCCACCAACAATTTCGGTTGAAACTGAGATTTTGGAGAATTGTAATACTAAAGAGCAATATTCTTCAGTTTATATCTTGGAAGAATCAGATGATCAATTTGATGCAGCTTTAATAGAGTGGGCAGAGAGGAATGGGTATTGATGATCGGTTTTGATGTAGCCCAGGAAGCGAATTCGACGATGTAAATCGAATCCGTCCAGGATCTCACACGATTAGCGGAAATAATCGGTGAATCGATGATAAATTGGTGAATTTAAGAATACCCAAAAGCCCAAATCCATTGATCATGAAGATACCGGATTCTAGCAATCTTCGACACGTTGATCGCGCACGATGCCGTGAGAGAAGATCTACAATTCTTCTAACGTTGATCAAGCGCACTTGATTCCGTGAATTGGCTTCAACAATCGTTGATTCGAGCGCACTCGAATGCCGAAGGTGGAGATAGGAGATAACACTCAACTACCAATTTTATGGAGGCAAGAAGCACAAACCAAATTTTATTTAAAATTCAACTTACTATTACAAATGACAACACACCCCTATTTATAGGGAAAGTTACAACACACACACGACTTAACAAATACAAACAGCGACTCAAAGAAGTAACACAAGAAACAGCGACTTAAGACTCAACAGCAACGACCTACGACCTATCAACGTACAACTTTACAAAACACGGGTTACAACATACGACATAGCAAAACAAACGACTTAACAAAACATTACACGACTTAAGGCAAAACAGGCAACGACCTAAAAAAACTGAGCGACTTAAGCTTCTTCGGCATCAGGAGCGACTTAAGGAAAACAAGGCAGCGACCTAAGCTTCAGTGACTTATCTTCAGCGATGTAAGACTTTGGCGACATAAGCAACAGCGACCTTCTGAAAGGTTGTTCGCGACCTAAGCAACAGCGACCTACTGGAAGGTCGTTCGCGACATTAGCAATAGTTCATTCGCGACCTAGGCATTCTGGAGCTTGTGACTTAGGTTGGAAGCGACCTAAAGGACTTCGTACGTGACATAAGAAACCTCTGCTCTGCTCGCGACTTAACTGGAGATGGCTTAGGTCATTCGCGCCTTACTGGTTACTGGAATTGGTATAGGTCGTTCGCGACCTTCTGGAGCATCTCGCGATTCAAGGTATGCCGCGACCTAGACTGGAGCGTGATTCGTTCGCGACCTATAGAGGAGCGTGATTCAACATATGCAGCAACCTAGACTGGAGCGCGACATAGGGTTTCACGACATCAGTATGTCGTCCACGACCTTCTGCTTCGCGACATAGGGGTTCTGTCGATTTGGGCTTCTTCGCTAAGGGACGCGATTTAAGGTAATTTTGTTCATCTGTATCTCGCGCTGCATCATCCTCCCCTGGTTGAAAAGAATTCGTCCCGAATTCACATTTTTTTCTTCTTCGAGACGTTGTCTTCCATTCATTATCTGGTCTGATGCGGCTCTGGTGATAACCACTCTTGAGATTGATCTTGTCTTGACCCTTTGAAGATGTGGTTCGACATAAGGAACGCATGGCATAAAGTAGACGTGGCATTAGGCAGGCAGCATAAGGAACTGATCTGAGGGAGATGACCTCATGATGCTTGTGCCAATAGGAAGGTGCGATATAGAACCAAAACGTACGAAAATGCGAGACGATATAAGGAAGTTTAAAATCGCAGAGCGATTTAGGAAGTTACGACTGAATAAGTGTGATGACTCATGTCTAGATTCTTGTCTTTCCTTATCTCGTTCAAGTGTATCATCATTTAGAATCTTCCCTTGATGGGTTGCATCAATTTACCCTGATTGAAATGAATTCCCACTCGCTTCTTCTTTGACATGTTTATTTTCATGAAATGCTTCCAAGCAGTTGACGTTGACAATGTCAGCAGTACAGACATGATCAGACAACTCCAACTGACAATCATTCCCTTCCTCCTGTCTTTTCAACTCTTCCTGTTCTTTCAGACTCACAAGATCATACGATTCTCGCAGTAAAATAGCATATGGTACTAGTTCAGTTTGATGTTGAATGTCCTGTAGTGGTGGTAACTCTTTGGGTAATTCTTCAGGATATTCGACTTCAGACTCGTCGAATTCTGATCCAACTTCCTCAAAAACCTCAAGATCTTTACTCGTTCTTTGCTTGGTCAACACAAACAATTCATTACTACTTTTCACCTTTTCAACAGACTCTTCCAAAAATACAAGACTAGTTTCTTCAGGAAGTTCCTCAGAAATCTCATCTTCAAACTTTTCAAATACTTTAACATCTTCTGGATTCTCAAAATCAGAACTTTCTCCAGATTCAATCAACATTCTCTCATCCATAAGCTCAGGTGTTAAGCAAGAATCCTCCATCATCAAGTTATTTCCCTCAACTCTGAACACAAGTTCTTCTTCCATACTATCGACATCAATTTTTGGCGGTGAAGAGTAATCAACCTCTACATCCACATACTTTGACGTTGAATAAAATCCCATCAACAAATTACATTCATCGTTCTCTAACTCGTCCTCTTCATCTTCGTTGTCAAACTTTGGTGATAATTCTTCAAACGATTCCGTAGGACCATCCTCTTCAAACTCTTCTAACATTGGTTTAACTTCCTCAGGAATTTTAAGCTCTTCACTTGCCTCATACCTATCCAACGATTCAGCACTACTTTCCGCTTCTTCAACACTTTCGCTGAAAGATAATGGACTAGTCGGTTCCTCTTCCTTTTCTGGCTTGCTTTCAGTAGAATCATCCACATCCTTGTTTTCACATTCTTCTACAACTAAGGCTTTCATCTTGGACTCCGTACATTCAATACTTCTATGGTCAGACTCCTGATAATGATAGCGCTTAATTCGGTCATCAACCTTTGTTTTAGTGATTCCATGTACAACTGGTTTGTTGACTCTCTTAGAAACATTTATACTGCAATTATCACCTTTATTCTGATTGCTGGGGCTTGTAACCACACCCTTTCCTCGACTCCCTTGACTCAACTTCTGCAATTGTTGGTTCATACGAACTTGATAATTGTAGGGTAAGAAATTTGCCTTCATCATCCTTTTCATCTTATCCCACGTGACAACTTTGGATTTCCTCATTCTCTCTCTGGTTGATTTAGTTTGTTGCCACCAATCCATAGCTCTTCCTCTTAGTCTTGTAGAAACTAACTTAACTTGACAATCTTCAGACACGTTGTTGAGTTTAAAAATCTTTTCAACCTTTGATAACCAATCAAAGAATTCCTCTGCTTGTAGACCACCTCGGAATTCTGGAATTTCTGTGTTCATCCTTGACTCCCGTGTATGACAACTCTCTTCAACATTCCAATATTGATTTTGCCCTTGACCTGGATACCGAAAGTGAACACTATTACCATAACTATCTTCTTCAAAATTAGATGAGCTTCGATGTCGATTCTGAAAATTGACTCTTCTATGTCCATGCACGTCCTCTCTACTTCTTCTTTCCTCTACTCGAAATCTTTCATAATCACAATATGGCTCATGCTCGTAACCACGATAAGCTCTTCTTTCTTCATTCTGATAATCATGATTGTCTCGAAATCCACGATCTCGATTTATCGACAAGGATGGTTCTCTTCTTTCCCTATCATAATGTGGTGACACTCTCCTTTGATTTCGATTCATGTCAGACATCATTCTCTCCACTCTCTCGAAACCCTTATTGAACCTTTCATCAATACGTTGTTCCATCTGTTCAGGATCTTCACTCCCATACAAATCTGCAACATTATGATGACGATTAACACGTCTCGGAGGCATGATCAAATCTTCAACAGATCTAAACACGAACTTCACTTTGATCCAAAAAAAAAATTCTCGAATCAAAACTTCCCCACTTGTTTGAAATCTCACGAACACCCAAATAAACAAACAACTCAATTCGAACTCCAAAAACTTCAAATCTCGAAACTTCACACTTCGCTTCGATTAAAAAAAATCTCGAATCAAACTTCACCAACTTGTTGGAATCTTCAAAATGAACACTTCAACTAGCGCAACTTTCAATGATGCAGAATCTACGCACAAACTCCTAGCTCACGACTTGAACAAATCTCGCACAAACTTGAACAAGCTCGCTTCTAGCTCTAACACGAAAAGATGTAAACTTCTAGCTCCCAACAATCTCTTCAAGCTCTATACAACTTTCCAAAACTTTAAGAATCAAAACTTCCAACTTGTTTGAATCTTCACGAACACAAAAGGACAAGCAAACTCACATTCGAATTCCACAAACTTCAAATCACGCAAACTTGAAATCCAACGAACTTGGAAAAGTTCGTTTCCTCGATCTGATACCAAACTGATGCAGCCCAGGAAGCGAATTCGACGATGTAAATCGAATCCGTCCAGGATCTCACACGATTAGTGGAAATAATCGGTGAATCGATGATAAATTGGTGAATTTAAGAATACCCAAAAGCCCAAATTCGTTGATCACGAAGATACCGGATTCTAGCAATCTTCGACACGTTGATCGCGCACGATGCCGTAAGAGAATATCTACAATTCTTCGAACGTTGATCAAGCGCACTTGATTCTGTGAATTGGCTTCAACAATCGTTGATTCGAGCGCACTCGAATGCCGAAGGTGGAGATAAGAGATAACACTCAACTACCAATTTTAATGGAGGCAAGAAGCACAAACCAAATTTTATTTAAAATTCAACTTACTATTACAAATGACAACACACCCCTATTTATAGGGAAAGTTACAATACACACACGACTTAACAAATACAAACAGTGACTCAAAGAAGTAACACAAGAAACAGCGACTTAAGACTCAACAGCAATGACCTACGACCTATCAACGTACAACTTTACAAAACACGGGTTACAACATACGACATAGCAAAACAAACGACTTAACAAAACATTACACGACTTAAGGCAAAACAGGCAGTGACCTAAGAAAACTGAGCGACTTAAGCTTCTTTGGCATCAGGAGCGACTTAAGGAAAACAAGGCAGCGGCCTAAGCGTCAGCGACTTATCTTCAGCGATGTAAGACTTTGGCGACATAAGCAACAACGACCTTATGGAAGGTCGTTCGCGACCTAAGCAACAGCGACCTACTGGAAGGTCGTTCGCGACATTAGCAACAGTTCATTCGCGACCTAGGCATTCTGGAGCTTGCGACTTAGGTTGGAAGCGACCTAAAGGACTTCGTACGCGACATAAGAAACCTCTGCTCTGCTCGCGACTTAACTGGAGATGGCTTAGGTCATTCGCGCCTTACTGGTTACTGGAATTGGTATAGGTCGTTCGCGACATAAGGAGGAGGAGGGCATAGGTCGTTCGCGACATAAGGAGGAGGAGGGCATAGGTCGTTCACGACCTTCTGGAGCATCTCGCGATTCAAGGTATGTCGCGACCTAGACTGGAGCGCGATTCGTTCGCGACCTATGGAGGAGCGCGATTCAACGTATGCAGCGACCTAGACTGGAGCGCGACATAGGGTTTCGCGACATCAGTATGTCGTCCGCGACCTTCTGCTTCGCGACATGGGGGTTCTGTCGATTTGGGCTTCTTCGCTAAGGGACGCGACTTAAGGTAATTTTGTTCATCTGTATCTCGCGCTGCATCAGGTTTGGCTACGATAGTGTTATAGTTAGGATTTGATGTTCATCTCCTTGGTTTTGTCTTTTGTTCCAGTCATGTTAGTTTCTGTTTTTTTCCTCATATTAAGTTATCTTAATGGTTTGCTTTGTGTGTGTTGTATTCACCTATTTGTTTTAATGCTCATGGTTTTGCTTTAATTGCGTTCTCTCTGTGCTTAATTTCCAATCTGCTATGCACGTTTGTATTCAGCTATCTCTGTACTTATTTGTTCCCTTTTTACATTCATATTTTACTGCCTTATGTTAATGCCTTACTAAATTTAACTTCTTCTACCATTTATGCTCTAAATTTAATTATATTTGTCATTAAATTTTCCAATCCTCATGTATTAGAACATCCCCCATATATATTTAAAACAAATTGACCAATTTATATTACTATACATGCTCTACATTTGTTAATGAGTTTTATTTTTGTATTCTAAAAGTTTAATCCTTCTGCTGAAAAATGTACACATTCTAATACAAATTCATAGCTGATAGATCTTTCTATTAACGTTACATATATAAATTTACTGTCATATGTTTGCTAATAGATGATTCTTCCCAATTTGTTGTCCAAAATTGTGTTAATAATTTATTTCCTAACCTTTTGTTCTTCTACCTCCTTAAAAGTGGAAATAAAATTAGAATAAACACACCTTAGTTTGGATACTAAGTACAGATTGATCATGTTTAGTATTGGAATACTATTGTGGGTGTGGTTAAAGTCCAATATTTTTCAAATGCAGAATGATTCAGTTTGTAAATTTGCAAATATACTTTGTTCAACATTTGGATTCTACAACAAAATGAACTATAGTAGCATGCAACAATAACATGCATTATGGGCCTAGGCCCATATTATTTTCATTTAATGATTTTCAAAATGCAATTTGAACACATTTCTTTTATTATCCTTATTATTCATACCTGATTAATTAAGAGTTAATTGATAATTAATACACTACCCAAACTATTAATAATTTTTGTGCATAATTTGAGTAACTTATATACGATCCTATTGCAAACCTAATTATATCCAAACACTTTTTTATGCTAACTATTGTTACTATTCAATTAATTCCTTTTTTAATATTTATTCTGCAGGAACATATATGTACATTTTATATCCATTGAAATTACATGACAGTAGATACTTCTTTGTATTTATGTTTACACAAAATTTACTTTTCTCTGTTTGGTCCACCAAGATTTAATGTCAGTTTGTAATTTAATTTTTTCCTCATGTTAAGTTACCTTAATTGTTTGCTTTGTCTGTGTTGTATTCACCTGTTTTAATGCTCATGGTTTTGCCTTAATTGCGTTCTCTCTGTGCTTAATTCCCAATCTACTATGTACGTTTGTAATCAGCTCTGTACTTATTTGTTCCCTTTTTACATTCATATTTTATTGCATTATGTTAATGCCTTACTAAATTTAACTTCTTCTACCATTTATGCTCTGAAGTTAATTATATTTGTCATTAAATTTTCCAATCCTCATGTAATAGAACATCCCCCATATATATTTAAAACAAATTGACCAATTTATATTACTATACATGCTATACATTTAATTTGTTAATGAGTTTTATTTTTGTAGTCTAAAAGTTTAATCCTTCTGCTGGAAAATGTACCCATTCTAATACAAATTCAGAGCTGATAAATCTCTCTATTAACGTTGCATATATAAATTTACTGTCATATGTTTGGTAATAGATGATTCTTTCCAGTTTGTGGTCCAAAATTGTGTTAATATTTTATTTCCTAACCTATTGTTCTTCTACCTCCTTCTAAGTGGAAATAAAATTAGAATAAACACACCTTAGTTTAGACACTAAGTACAGATTGGTCATGTTTAAGGGTATTGGGATATTGTTGTGGGTGTGGTTAAAGTCCAATATTTTTCAAATGCAAAATGATTCAGTTTTGTAAATTTGCACATATACTATGTTTTACATTTGGATTCTACAACAAAATGAACTAAAGTAGCATGCAACAATAACATGCAATATGGGCTTAGGCCCATATTATTTTCATTCAATGATTTTCAAAATGCAATTTGAACACATTTCTTTTATTATCCTAGTTATTCATACCTGATTAATTAAGAGTTAATTGACAAATAATACACTAACCAAACTGTTCATTATTGTTGTGCATAATTTGAGTAACTTTTTGTTGGAAATGTTTTTGTTTATGAAGTGAATTTATTAAAAAAATTAAATAAAAATGGCAGGTTATTGGTAATTTATTTATGAACCACTATTATAATTGAGTCGTTGTATGTTTATAATGGTAATATATTTATGAATCATTATTATAATTGAGCCGTTGCAAGTTTATAACGGTAATATATTTATGAATCATTTTTATAATTGAGCCGTTACACTTGCACAACGGTAATATATTTATGTGACATTATTATTGAGCTATTACAAAAGCTAATGGTATTACAATATTGTTTTAAATGAGAATAAATTAAAATCCATTAACATTTCATCACTTTAGTAACATATCTAATTTTCATTCTACATATTTAAATGATAGATAGACAGAAGAGAAATGGTAAGAATAACAGACATTTTTCTTTTTCTTCTTCCTTCAACAAAACTAAACACCTTGAGCACTATTTCAGAGTGCAAATCAGAATTGAATTTGTCAGCGCAAACAGGTTGATATTTTTTAGATTAGAGAGGCTGTTTTATCCTAGAGGCGGCCACGTTTTTTTTCAGAACTGCTTTGCACCTTCGAGCAGAACGCCTAAACGTCTTCAAGAGAGTGACAACATACACGACTCAGCCGAAGTTCATTATTCCCAAAAACTTGAAGACGATCCAGACAACATGACTTCTGCTGCAACTATTGATGATGCTGCACCGACCTTAATGTTTCAGGTCCCCATGGTCGGTTCTGCGCCCTTCAGATTCGAGGGCCTCCATTTCAAGCGCTGGAGGCAAAAGATGGAATTTTTTCTGACGATGAGGAAGGTTGTTGGTGTGCTCACTACAGAAAAGCCGACAATACCAGAGAAGCCCGCTGAAACTGATGCACAACAGCTGCAGATCTGGTAGGAGCAAAACCAAAAATTGTAGAATTGGACAGAGCAGGATTACCTCTGCAAGAATTTCATACTCAATGGCCTGAGCGACAATCTCTACGACTACTACAATTCAGACAAGACAACCAAGGAAATCTGAGAGGCAGTGCAAAAGAAGTATGATACAGAAGAAGCTAGAGCAAAGAAATATGCCGTCAGTCGCTACCTCAAATTTCAGATGACGGACAGCAGGTCAGCAGAGACACAGTCTCATGAACTGCAGAAACTAGCTCATGAGATCGTCTCCGAAGGTATGGTTATTGATAAACAATTCTAAGTTGTTGTTTGGATAGATAACTACCCCCTAGTTGGAAGGATTTTAAGAATAATCTGAGACATAAAACTAAAGAATTTTCTTTGGAAAGCTTGATAACTCGCCTCCGTATTGAGGAGGAATCACGTATAAAGATATGAAGGAAGAAGTGCTTGCTGTTACAGGCAACACTAAGAAAGCTGCAGTTCTTAAGCCAAATCCTAAAAATTTTAAGAATCAGAACCGCAAGCTTAGTCAGAACCACAACAAATGGAAACCACCCCAAAAGAATAACTCTGGACGGTTGTTTCTTTGCTACAACTGTGGAAAACCATGTCATATGGCACGCAAGTGTAGGAACAGACCAGGCCCTACATCGCAGGCTAACCTAAACGAGGAGCCTCTAACGGCTATGATTACTGATAAGATTCACCTTGTTGGGAGATTGAAGGGTTGGTGAGTAGATACTGGTGCTACACGCCATTTCTGCTATGACCGTGCTATGTTCAAAACATACATGGATACTAAGAACAAGAAAGTGTTGTTTGGAGACTCTTATACCACTATTGTTGCTGAGATTGGAATCGTAGAGCTGAAGTTTTCCTCTGGGAGGACCGTCATTTTGAAGGACGTAATGCACACTCCAGAGATGAGAAAGAATCTTGTTTCAGGTTATCTTTTTAATAAGGCTGGTTTTGCACAGACTATTGGGGCTTATATGTACACCATCACTATAAATGGTATGTTTGTGGGTAGGGGTTATGCAACTGATGGTATGTTTAAATTGAATGTTGAATGTAATAAAATGTATGTTTCTGATTATATGTTGTGTGATTTTAATATCTGGCACTTTAGATTATGTCATGTGAATAAAAGTACAATTCATAACATGAGCACCTTAGATCTTATCTCTAAAATGTCACAAACTGATTTTGATAAATGTGAACTCTGTAGTCAAGCAAAAATCACTAAGAAACCACATATATCAGCTGATAGAGTTTCTGAACCTTTAGATTTGATTCATTCTGGTATATGTGAGCTTGATGGAACTTTGACTAAACATGGACACTATTACTTTATCACTTTTATTGATGACTGTTTTGATTTTACTTATGTATACCTTATGAAAAATAAAAGTGATGCATTTGATTTGTTTAAATCATTTAAAACTAAAATTGAGAATCAATCTAATAAGAAAATTAAGAGACTTCGTAGTGATAGAGGAACATAATATGAGTCTAGTTTATTTCTTGATTTCTATAAATTGTATGGTATAATTCATGTGAGAACTGCACTTTATTCACCTAAAATGAATGGTAAAGCAAAAAGAAAAAATAGAACCTTTACCGAATTAGTTGTAGCTATCTTATTGAATTCGGGTGCAGCAAAACATTGGTGGAGGAATATTTTATTGACTGTATGCTATTTATTGAATAAAATCCCTAAATCAAAAAGTAAAATCTCACCATTTAAATTTTAAGGAATTATAAACCAAATGTGTTTTATTTTAGAACTTGTGGATGTTCGGCATATGTTCGTATACCAGACCCTAAGAGAATAAAATTAGCAAGTAGAGCATATGAATGTGTATTTATTGGCTATGCTATTAATAGCAAAGCATATAGATTTATGACAAATACACATAATATAATAGAATGTAATTATGCTAATTTTTATGAATCTAGATTTCCTTTTAAATTGAGGAATGGTGGGGGCACATCAAGTAACACCATGCCTATTAGAACAGAACTTAATGAGTCTTCTGAAAATGAACCAAGAAGAAGTAAAAGAGCAAGAACCGCAAAAGATTTTGGTTCAGATTTTTGTGCTTTTACTATAGAGGAGGATCCCTTAAACCTCCAAGAGGCCTTATCTTCCTTAGATGCCATTTTTGGAAAGGGGCTATAAATGATGAAATGGATTCTTTGGAATCCAATAAGACTTGGCACTTAGTTGATCTACCACCTGATTATAATTATATAGGCTGTAAATGGGTACTTAAAAAGGAATTAAAACCTGATGGCACAGTTGATAAATATAAAACCCGTTTAGTAGCTAAAGGATTTAAGCAAAGAGAAAATGTAGACATTTTTGACACCTGTTCACCTGTAACTAGGATTACATCCATTCGAGTACTAATTTCACTTGCATCTATTCATAATTTAATAATACACCAAATGGATGTTAAAACTAGCTTTTTAAATGGTGAATTAAAAGAGGAAATTTATATGGACCAACCTGAAGGATTTATAGTTCATGGTCAAGAACATAAAGTTTGCAAGTTAGACAAATCATTATATGACTTAAAACAAGCACCTAAACAATGTCATAAAAAATTTGATAACTTAATAATCTCACATGGTTTCAAAGTTAATGAAAGTGACAAATGCATTTACTATAAATCTGAGAATGACATTTGTACTATCATATGTCTGTATGTAGATGACCTGCTTATTTCTGGGTCAAACATTCATGCTATAAACAATGTCAAATCTTTGTTAAGTGCCAACTTCGATTTGGAAGATCTAGGAGAAGCGAGTGTAATCCTTGGAATTAAGATTACTAGGTCAGAAAAGGGAATTTCTTTGGATCAACCTCATTACATTGAGAAGATACTAAAGAAATACAATTACTTTGACTATAAACCTGCATGTATACCATATGATCCTAGTATAAAACTATTTAAGAACACTGGTGAAGGTGTAAGACAGTCTGATTATGCAAGCATCATTGGCAGCCTTTGGTATGCCACTGATTGTACTAGACCCGACATTAACTATGTCATGGGATTATTATGCAGGTTTACTAGTAGACCTATTATAGAGCACTAACATGCTATCGAAAGGGTCATGAGATACCTAAAATGAACTATGAACATTGGGTTACATTATGAAAAGTTTCCAGCTTTCCTTGAATGATACACTGATGCAGACTGAATATTTTATCTGATGATTCGAAAGCAACCAGTGGCTATATATTTAGCATTGCTGATGGAGCTTTTTCTTGGAAATCTAAGAAATAGACTATTTTGGCTCAGTCCACTATGGAGTCTGAGATGACAGCACTAGCCACAGCTAGTGAAGAAGCTAAGTACTTAAGAAATCTACTAACTGAGATTCTTTTACGGGAAAAACTGATACCAGCTGTGTTGATCCATTACGATAGTACCGCGGCTATTGCAAAGTACATAACCGTTATTACAATGGTAAGAGATGACAGATACGTCATAAGCACAGTACTGTTAGAGAGCTACTCTCTTCAGGTGTTGTTAAAGTGGATCACATATGCAATGATGAGAATTTGGAAGATCCTTTGATGAAAAGACTTGCCAAAGAGAAAGTCCTTAGAACTTCTAAAAGAATCGGACTATTGCCCTTAAATTGTTCAGTCACCACAATGGTAACCGGACCTAATGACCGGAGATCCCAAGAACTAGGTTCAATGGGTAAGAACAAGTTGTGAAGTGATATTAGTTGAACATGCTATTTTTATATTAAGAAGCATGTATTCCTGAAGTGATTAGAGGATGAGTTAATAGAAACTCTTAATGAGACATATACTCTATTTGGAGTGCGAGTACCTACCTTCAGGAGTATTCTTGATAGACTCGCTTGTGTGAATGTGGAAATGTGGTCGTTTCCTATGCAGCTTGGGCAAAATTCTTAGAGCATTCACTAAACTATGATAGACGTGCATAGCCATATATATGTACGAGCTTATTTGATTACACTCTAGAAAGGTTGTGTGTGGTCTGATGTCAGGAATAAAGTTCAAGACTATGTGTCACTCTAGTAAAAACTGAATCTTATCCACTGTGCAAAGGTTCAAGTCGAAAGATACCTTTGTTTATGCAGAATCTTATGTTTTCAGAAACTGCTTGAAAAATATTTAAAAAAAATTCAAGTGGGCGATCGTTGGAAATGTTTTTGTTTATGATGTAAATTTATTAAAAAAAATTAAATAAAAAAAATAGGTTAATGGTAATTTATATATGAACCATTATTATAATTGAGCCATTTCAAGTTTATAATGGTAATATATTTATGAATCATTATTATAATTGAGCCGTTGCAAGTTTATAACAGTAATATATTTATGAATCATTATTGTAATTGAGCCGTTACACTTGCACAACAGTAATATATTTATATGACATTATTACTGAGCCGTTACAAAAGCTAATGGTATTACAATATTGTTTTAAATGATAATAAATTAAAATCCATTAACATTCCATCACTTTAGTAACGTATACAATTCTCATTTTGCCTATTTAAATGGTAGATAGACAGAAGAGAAATGGTAAGAATAACAGATATTTTTTTTCTTCTTCCTTCAACAAAACTAAACACCTTTAGCAGTATTTCAGAGTGCAAATCAGAATCGACTTTGTCAATGCAAATAGGTCGATATTTTTTAGATTATAGCGGCTGTTTTATCCTAGAGACGGCGGCGTTTGTTTTTTTAGAACTGCTTTGCACCTTCGAGCAGAACGCCGAAACGTTTTCAAGAGAGTGTAAACGTACATGACTCAGCCGAAGTTCATTGTTCCCAACACTTATATATGATCCTATAGTAAACCTGGTTATATCCAAACACTTTTTTATACTAACTATTGTTACTATTCAATTAATTCCTTTTTTATATTTATTCTGCAGGAACATATATGTACATTTTTTATCGACTATTATTACAAGACAGTAGATACTTCTTTGTATTTATGTTACACAAAATTTACTTTTCTCTATTTGGTCCACCAAGATTTAATGTCAGTCTGTAGTTCAAATTCTTTCGCAATATAGTTTTAGTTTTGTAAACTTTTACCTACACCCTGTTTTACCGAACATTTGGTTTCCACAGCAAAATGAACTACAGTAGCGTTCAATAAAACATGAAATAAATGGGCTTAGGCCCACGTTATTTTCATTCCATGCTTTTCGAATTGAAAGTCATTATGTGAGCAATTTTTTTTATTACAATTAATTATTATTCAAACCTGATTAATTATGAATTAAATGTGAACTAATACGCCAACCTACTGTTCATTATTGTTGTGCATAATTTGTGAAACTACTATATGACTCATCCTGTTAGCCAGATTATATCTAAATACTTTATTTTTTACTGACTGTTCAATTAATTCCTTTTTTACTATCATTTATGCCAGAACATACTTGATACTTGTACATTTTACATCCATTATTATTACAATGACGGCTGATAATCCTTTGTACTGATGTTTGCACAAGATTTACTTCTCTGTATTTGGTCCACCAATATTTACTATCAGTGTGCAATCCAAATTTTGTGTTGATTTTTTTATCTGCTAAGCTTTTACTATTTTATGATATGCAAGTGAATCTTTTCAAAATATAATATAATTGTTCATTCAATCAAAAAACTGTTACCCTTTACTGTTATACATTAAACAGGACTGTAACACACATGAGTTTGGAGTCCATTTGTTGATCATTTTTTATGCAAGTGTATTGCTATACTGCTGTGTTTCTAGTCAAAACCCAACCCACCATTTTTTTAATAATTTTTCCAAACATCAAAGTATTCCAGTTCTATATATTTACATATACAAATTGGTTCAAATTTGGATTAAGGACAAAATAAACAATACAAACATGCAATGATAGCATGCATCAAATGAGCTTCCACTTTATAATATTTTCATTACTTGCCTCACTACAAAAGAAGCACTGTTTAACAACGGCTAATAGCCATTGACGGCTGTTGCTAGCTGTCGCTAAAAGCCGTTACAAAATATCTCGTTGCAACTAAAGAAAGCGACGGCCTTAGCGACGGCTCCGTTGTTCTTTTTGCAACGGCTTGTAACGGCTAAGTGTCCATGTGGAAGCAACCGTTGGGGTTGTTGGTTTCCCAGGTTGTTGATGCAAAGCGTTGCAATATAGCCATTGTTAGCTGTTGTTATATTTGACCAAAGGGTCGTTGCTAGCCATTGTAAAACTGGAACAAATTTGTTGCCACATTGCAGCACCTTCAACCCTCAATCCCAATCAATCCAAATAATATAATTCCATCATTCCACACATATAATACCATTCCATCATACCATACAATCAATATCAACACAACCAAATCATCAAATATTGCATATTCCAACATATATTCACAAAATCATATAAGAAAATCAACATAACCAAATATGAAAATCCACCAAACCAAACCACATCAATCACAACAACCAAAATACCAAATCCACCAAAACACTAAGTATCAATCACAACATCCAAAGTACCAAATGTCAAACCCATCATAATATGTACATATATATATAAAGTGTACCCATCAAAACAAACCAACTAAGCATCATCATCATCAGCAGCAGCAGCATCTGCACCTCCTTCCCCGGGCATTGACCCATGCTCCTGATAGAAGGCAGCAATACGCTCATCTATCTGCGTCGCCAACTGACACTTCCACCAATCATTGAGCTCATCCAATTGTGTTTGCATCCGAGCAATCTCTTCCTCATCTATGGATCTCCTATATGCCCTTTGGAAATTAAGAGCCTGTGAAATAATTCAAGTGAATAAGAAGTTCATGGCATACAATAACAATAAGAAAACTCAAGTTATTGGTAATAAACTCAAGTGAATAAGAAGTTCATGGCATACAGGTTTCTTCTGTGTAAACGTTGAGTACATACCATATTGCCGAAACTGTAACGCTTGTTTCGACTTGCCAGTTCAACGATTAAATCCCATATCCGATTAGACTCGTCAACCGTAAGCGACTCCCGTCCACTCGCCTGTATCGCTCGTGCATGCTCTGCTTTATATCTCTCCTACAATTACGAATAGATATTTGACACAATTGCTATAAAATTTACTTATTTACTGTGAAATAAACGAATATGAAATATTTTCATTACAGAAATAAACATATTTACCATTACAGAAGCAGCCTTGTCGTTCGACCAATCATATGAAACATTCCCATCCTCATATGTATGCTCCGCTGCATGTGTGACTCTAAAAACCTCAGCCGCTGTAGGCTCCCTTTCATACTTTGCCCACTGAATATATACAAGAATAGATTATATTGATAATTTTCATGAGTATATACAAGAATAGATTATATACAAGAATAGAATATATGGTAAAGAGATACTAGTAAATATATACATCAATAACATAAATATTGGTTAATTTATTTAGCAATTCGCTCCTATGTTGTTGGAAGGATTTCGAGCCACCACGATGTAAAGCGGGGTTTTTGTTCCTGTTAGCCTTATTTCTTGCCGATAATTCCTATTAATTTATACACACTATTAAGTAAACGTTTAAATGTAAAAATATAGTGACAATATAACTTACTTTGAATGCTTCAAATTCCCAATATTGTTGGAATCCAGCCCAAAAATGATCCCCCATCCAACTTGGCTTTTTCCCTGAACTCTCAGTCCTTGACAGAGTCTCTTTGTAATTTTTCTGCATCTTTTTATTCCAATGATTTATAAGAACATCCATATCCTGCGGATCCACACGTACAACTGCCTGCATATTGAATTATCATACGTGATATGTAAAAGAGATTATATAATTAAAAAACAATCAGCAGAACAGAATACGTAAAACTGATATCATAAGGCATGATGGCATATTGTTTTTGGTTTCATATAAGACATATTATATATTACAAAGTTGTACTTACCATAAGATCATCCCATATTGCATTTTTTATATGTGTTGGGAAGTTATCCCACTGAGGCCAACACCTGGACATCCTACTCTTGTATGCTTCCTTCGATACTTGTAAAATGAACTCGGACGGCTCCACCTCGAACCCTCTGTAGAAATGTTGATGTATATATTCAATATATTTCATATAATATAATTCAAATAAGTTTGATACATACCCAGCACTTTTTGGAACTATCTCCGCAACTCGACGGAGATCTGGCTCAGAGCTACTCGGACCTGCTCCAAGTGAAGGTGACTTAGATGTACTACGTCGATTACATGCCTATCAGACATATCTGGCACAAACATAAATATAATATCATACACTGCTTAGAAAAGAGTACTGATAACATAAGCATCACATAATCATCAACCAATATCACATAATCATTAATCATCGCATAATCATCACATAATTATTAATCAAGTGATAATCATCACATAAGCATACTCTGCACATAATCATCGAAAAAAGTGTACATGAAAAGAATAATGCATAACTCAGAATGATACAGATCATATATAGTCATCATTATTATTACATAGCTCAGAATATTACAGAACATAGTCATTATTGTTAATACATAGCTCAGAATTATACAACAAGCGATGCCATCTATGATCAGTCTTCGTCATATTCTGATTCAGATCGGTCTCGCACTCTATATCATTTTCTTCGGTACTTACAAATGCATCTATTAAAACATTCGATTCATTAGTCAACGACCCTACATCAATGTCATTGGTTATCACTATTTCAGTATTTGGCTCAAGATCCGCTTGATACGCTGCTTCATCTGGAATATTATTTCCATCAAATGTATATCTTGCCTTCGTTTTAAAAACAGCCCACCAGTCTGCTTTATCTTTTTTTAAGGACGGATATGGAGCAAAATAAACTTGTAAAGCTTTCTTAGCTAATACAAAAGGATCATACTTATAGTAATGCGACGTATGCCTTGTTACAATTAGCTTATAATCTTTGTGCACGTTAATTCCAAAGCCATGAACATTGCTAAACCAGTTGCATTTGAATAAAACAACTTTCTCTGCAGATTGTATATAATATGTCAACTCTAAAACTTGTGTTAAGACGTCGTAAAAATCCTTTATATGCTCCTTTGGATCATCACTTCCTTTGACAAATACACCACTGTTATATGTTAATTTTTCAGCCCCGTAATCTTTGGTGTTGAATTTAAACCCATTGACGAAGAATATTGGATAAGTCTTGACATTTCGTTTTGGTCCGATAGCAAGATGTCGTAATCCTTCGTCAACAACACAGTTTTCTGTATCATGAACGTAGTTTGAAAACCATCCAGCAAATTGTTTACTGAGATCGCCAGATGGATGTTGTGATTCGTATATGCTGCAAATATGTATTATATTCCTTTATAATTAATATATACACGTATAATTGAATTATATATGAATTCATAATTACCTGACAAATGGTGCAACTTCAGCACAATTTAGAAGAACATATATGTGTGCCACATGGTAATCTCTATCATCTAACCATATTTCCACACATTTTCCAGCAGGTCTTCCATGTTGTCTAAAAATAGATAACATTGTTTGAGAAGAATCCTGCTCAATAGTTTCTTCATTACGGGGAACACTTACGAACGATAAGTTCACATCATTACTAAAGTAATGTGAGAAAAAAATAAAGCTTCTTTAAGGTACGATTTGCAAATCGAACCTTCTATTCGTGCTTTTTGTCTAATTTTTTTCTTCAAATAATTCAGGTACCTATAACAAAATGAATTATATTTATATGGTGGTAAAAAACCGAAATTAATTAAATTACCTCTCAAATGGATACATCCACTCATATTGCACAGGACCACGAAGGAGTGCTTCAGATGGAAGATGAATAGGTAAATGCTCCATTACATTAAAAAAACCAGGCGGAAATATTTTCTCCATTTTGCATAGAAGTACAGGGATTTCTGCTTCAAGTTTACGTATACGATCTACCTTTAACGTCGTAGAACAAAGCTGTTTATAAAACATACTTAATTCTGTTATAACACTCCATATTTTTGCAGGCAGCGGTTCTTTGAAAATCACGTGAAAAAAATACTCCATCATAATGTGGCAGTCATGACTTTTCATCCCACTCAATTTGCTGTTTTTAAAGTCAACACATCTACGGAGGTTAGAAGAAATCCCATCAGGACATCTAAGTCCTTCCACCCACTTTAGAACGAGTTTTACTTGCTTGTTGTCTAGCTCATAGCATGCTTTGGGTTTCTTATTATCGTCGTATAATTGAATTTTGGGCCGCTTACAGAAGTGTAATATATCACGTCTTGAATTCGCATCGTCCTTGGTTTTCTCCTTCACATTCAAAATTTATTAAACACGTTGTCAAACACGTTTTTTTCGTTGTGCATGACGTCAATGTTATGTCGGCGTAGGAGATTTTTCCAGTACGGTAACTCCCAGAATATACTTTGCTTGCACCAGTTATGAATGTCCGATTTACCTGGAATGTCAACATGTACCCCAGTTTCATGTATCTTTGGGTAGTCTTTTACAATTTCATATACCTCTTCACTTGTCCAAACCTTAGGTGGTAGCATACTCTCTACTCTGTTAGCTTTAAAGTTCTTTTTATCCGTTCTAAATTTATAATTGATATGTAGAAAACACTCATGACAGTCAAACCAAGAAATTTTCTTTCCATACTTTAATGAAAATGCTCGTGTTTCATCCATACAATAAGGACAAGCTGGATGTCCAGATGTGCTCTAACCTGAAAGCATGCCATACGCGGGAAAATCACTAATAGTCCATAATAAAGAAGCAAACATACGAAAATTCCTTTTTCTCGAAATGTCGTACGTTTCAACTCCTTCATGCCATAGTGTTTTCAACTTGTCGATTAGTGGTTGTAGATAAACATCAATTCCTTGTATCGGATCATCGGGACCGGGGACGACAATCGTTTGAAACATATATGGAGTTTTCATACACATCCATGGAGGTAAATTATAAGGAGTAATAATAATAGGCCATGATGAATATTTACTGCCAAACTGAGAAAATGGCGAAAATCCATCCATACATAAGCCAAGCCTAACATTACGGCTCTCCGCCGCAAATTCAGGATAAGTCTTATCGAAATGTTTCCATGCTTCTCCATCAGATGGATGTATCAAAGTTCCTTCTTCTGGTGTTCTCACACTGTGTCATCGCATATGACATGCTGTAGAAGAAGATGCATATAACCGTTGAAGTCTGGGAGTGATGGGTAAATAATGCATCCTCTTATATGGAACTTCTTTTCCTTTCTTTTTTCTTGGTTTGTATCTTTCCTCGTTACATATTCTGCATTTAGTAAGATGAGCGTCTTCTTTCCAATACAGCATGCAACCTTTTACACATGTATCTATCTTCTGGTACGGCAATCCAAAAGCAGACATAAGTTTTTTTACTTTATAATGACTATCACACATCAAATTATTAGGTGGCATGTGTCGTTTTGCAGTTTGTACAACTGCTGTAAATGCAGCTTCTGTAAGATTAAATTTCGATTTCATAGTGATGTATTCGGCGGTTACTGATAATTCGGTTCCGCTTGTACATCCATCCCACAATGGCCTCTTAGCAGAATCCAATAAATTATAAAAAAATTTAGCTTCCGTGGTTGGCTCTTCGTCAACATTTTCGTTCCCATCATCACCTTGGTCAAAGGTAGGAAACATTGATCGTGCAACATCTTGCACCATGTTTTCTATAGGATTGGTCATAGTATTATCGTCCTCTAACACTACAGGATTAGGTGTAGGTTGAACAAGTTCTCCATGACGATCCCATAAGTAATAATTCGGCACAAAACCAAATTTGTACAAATGTACTTCTACTACATCTGGTTTCCAATGCTTCAGATCTTTGCACTTACTACACGGACAACGAATGTCTATGTTATTTCGATTATTAGATTGAGCAAATCTAATAAATACGTGTACACCGTTATAGAAACGTTCTTTTATTGATCCTTTCATACCTTTTCAAGGTTCATACATCCAACTACGATCTAGAAAATAATCGAACATATTTCCTGATTTGTAAAATATAGGTTAGAAGATTGAATAACACACTTCATATTAAAGTCTTGTAAAAATTCATATATAACCCTTTACTATTAACAAATTCAAATAAATACTGCATTCAAATTTTCAATTCTTAAGTTTATTGTTTTTTTACTTTGACGGCCGGTTATCCTACTTCCCATTACAAACACAATAACATAATCATATTTTATAAATCATTTCAGGTTAAACGATTCTAAAAAAATTCGGCAGCACTTCCATTTATTCCCTATATCGTACACAAATGCGTGTACACAGGGAAAAAGGAAGTGCCATCGAAATTTTCTGAACCGTTTAAACTGAAATGATTTATAAAATATGATTACTTTATCGTTTTTGTAACTTGTCCAAATACTAGGACAAATCCAACAAATGTTGTATCAGATGAATATAGATGTTCGTTCTATGGAAAAACGAATATCCATATAACGATCATATACAACACTTGTCAGACAGGGCCAAAAATTCTCTAAGGGGTTCACATAAATAAAGCACAAATTAAAAAATATTAATATTGAAGTATTAGTGGTCTGTAGTGAAATAAAGATCTTAAATTTTTTTTAGTAATGTAGCCAAATAGAATTTGTTTAATTATGAATCAAAATCCATGGGAACTATCAGTAACTCGGAAAATATGCCTTATCTCACAAATGGGAACTATGAGTTACTATTTTAACAACTACAAAAACTATTTTATAATTCATTTAACTATTTAAATATTTATTAATTAAATCAAAAATTTTAAAACGTATTTTAACTTTTGTTTAACTACATAAATTTTAATTAACGATTTTGTGAACTAAATAAGTAGTTAGCACTTACAACAGTATAACAAACATTCTCGTAAACTTATCAATAAACATATTATTCAATAATCGTGGACTATTTTTTGGATTTTAAATTAGCCATAATTTTTAACAACATAGTAAACAATAAATTCACTAATTAATACCACCAAACCAACACTAATTATCATCACCTAATACGCAATAATCACCATTTTCAAACACATAATCAACTAATTTTCAAAATTAGGTTTACCATTATATACCCAATTCAAATAATAAACTATATATCATAAACTAATAACGTATATTCATCAATTCCAAACCCCTAAATCATCTAATTCCAAATCCCTAAATCATAAACTAATTTAATTTAAACCTAAATTAAACAAAGATAATGAAAAATAGGAGATACCGGCAAGTTTGGAGAGGTTGAAATTAGCGACGGAAGGTTGCGACAGCTCCTGGTGGTGGAGGACGGCGGCTCGTGGCGGGGGCCGGCGGATCTGAGTGGATTTGGAGAGAGGGAAAGTGAAATGTTTGGTCTCGGGTAGCAGCTTTGTATAACGCGATAAGCGACGGCTAGCAACGGCCGCTTTTTTTAGCCGTTGCTAGCCGTCGCTAGGCTATGTCGCTTTCTGAAGCCTTTCTAGTAGTGCCTTCCATAATCAATTTAACATTTAAACACATTCCTTTTAATACCTTTATTATTCCAATCCAATTACTTCACATTATACTTTCCCAGAATATCATATATTCTTATCTTTATTATTCATCGCTACCTAAGACACTACTCAACTGGGAAACAGTATGAACAAATAAGTTGCTACATCTAAAACAAATTTTTTTGATCAAAATTTCACTTTCCTCTCATGATGAGTAAGCACCAATTCATACATCTGCTAATAACAATGTATAAATGAACAAATTTAAATAATGCATGACAACCTATATATTATCCACTTTCAGTAACCATCAAACAATATGGTGAGTGGTCTCCAAGTTTTTCTGCAACCCACGTTTAGAAAACATGGTTCATAGCCAACTGCATTAACTTTACCGTATCCCCTCAATAAACCCTTATATTTGCTGGAGTAAAACTAATGAATTACCATTTTTACCCTCCCTCGCCCATCCTTAAATACGGTGCTATTAAATGAATGAATGTTATATCATATGTATAAAAGGACCGCCTTCATTTTCTAAATACAGAAATTAAAAACCGATGGCAAAGATGGCGGTCAAGGATGACATTCAACATCCAGTAGCAAGAATATTCAATAACCTAAAAATTCAAGGCAACCTTCAGGAGGAAGGAGATGAGATCGTGGAGCAAATAATCTCTCTTCTAAACATACGGGGTTAATGTTATTGTGGTAAACACACAGGTATGGGTAATATTAACATTTTATGAATGCAACATTATCATATACATCCACGGTGACATCAACTGTGATTTCTTTACTTGTAATTACTAAACTATTAGCTTTTATTTACATGTTGATTTTTCTAAATTTGGAAGGGGCTGCAAATCTACCCTCAACAACATGAGAAAACGCAAGAAATAGCGATATTTGCTTACCCAACAACTGCTGGAGATATGGTAACTCAATTTACTATTGATCAAGACAATACCCTTATAACATGCTTAACGTATTATCTCATTGTGCTGTATAGCTATGGGATCTTGCTGCATTGGACCATGAGGAGAAACGAAGAAATAGCTCACTTACTACTAAATGGCCATCAAAACGCCTATCGGTATGAACAGTGCTTTCCATATTGGTTGGACCATTATACACATTGATATAATACATTAACTTAATAAAAAAATTCTATTAACTACAGCTTTCTGTTAAAGGAGGTCATTGGCATTAGGAGGTTGTCATTGGTAACTCCACATTCTTAAGAGTTTTTAAGCAAATGTGTTATCTACTCCATAATTACAAACTACTTCCAACTATCTACAATCTTCGATGATGCAACTATTAGTCCTGTTTGTTGTTTTTTCATATGAAACAGTAAATGTAATTTAATATATCTAACTTAATATGAAAATTTGATGTTTGTTAAATACACCAACTTGCAAGTATCGTTGTACCATGAAGAATAAATGATGTAACACTGTTCTGTTATTTGGACCAAATATTTGTTACGTCAAAATCAATGGTGATGTACTGCTATTCTTTTGATGTTGTGCTGCAGAGTCTATTAATTTCTGATCCAATTGCTTTTTTTTTGAGTTAGTAAACAAGTTTGAGTGCTGGATTGGTTAAACTCAATATGTATTATATGTACTGCAAAAATACCAACAAAGGAATATAAGAGTGATTTGCATGATTGCATTTGTGCAATTTGTTTTCAACCACTGCATGAAATAATGAAGAGGAAAAAGTAGTAGTAGTACAATATAATAGATAGTACATAATTAGGTATAATTATACTTTATTAACGAATTCATAAGAAAATGAGAAAAGCTAATTGTATTTCTTTTCTTATCGTTACTGCAACATACTAATATTACTTGATTATAATATAGTTTCCAAGCTTCTTTAAAAACATGAACCTCAAGTATTTCATGATAGCTTCAAAACAAAAAACTCTATTTTAACTACACGCATACCTTTACAAATATACAACCATCATTATCCCTCATACTGATGATATCCACAAATAACAGGTCAGCATATTTCATGCTACATGCAATTAAGAATATTCTACTGCCAATTAGAGCATCTCCAACCCATGAGCTATTTTGATGTAATGCCAATTACACATAATCAACATTTAATTTAGTTCAAATTTTCATCTCCAATGCCAATGTTAGATGACTTGGCAAAAAAATTATTAGACATTGTCTAGTGCAATGTCTAGTTTTAGACATTGCACTTCATAATGTGAAGTAATAAATATTCACAATGAACTAATCTTTTTTCAATTATTTTTATTTATTTAAATTTTGATTGGAACACATAGTCAAATTTTTCTCAATAAATACATTTGCATTGGAGTAGTATTCTTGTTTTTAATGTGATGTTTAATTTTTAGAAATTACATTGAGTTAACATTGTGATTTATCCCTTGACACATATGATTTAATTGAAATCACATCCTATTTGCATTGAAGATGCTCTTACAATAGTTTTTTATGTACACATGGGGCATGCAATTATTTGACCACTTCTTAATTTATCAGCATCCACTACAGAGAAAATAACTGTCACCATCTCCTCTATCATTCCCCGTTAACACCTCATTTTCTCATATACTATTCTTCAATGCCAAGGACCACAATTTCTTATTAAATTATACTTGCTTCAGATTGGACTAGTTAAAATATTTTATTCCTATGTTTGCCAATATTATAAAGATCCCATTGCCGATATATAATCCAACCAACTCTGTGGATCATCTCATTTTTGACTGTCACATCCCTTACATCATTCTTCACAACCACATTCCTACACCTTTGAATATTACACAGCCAAAAAGCAATATTATCTTTTGGCCATATCCATCTCTTTTTGTTCATTGATTTCTAACCACATGTCAGCTTTTCATATCATTCAATTTTTAATTTTAATATTGATGATGAACAAAAAAAAAGTAAATTGAAATTTATAACTATTTAGATGGTATTAAAAACATAATTTCTCCGTATTTCAACATTTCAACATCAACTCCCCTATTAAACATAAGTACTCTGAACCCTTTTGGCAAGAATTGCCATATAAAGTGAGATTCAACCTTCTAATTCAAGACTGTAAGTTCCTAATTCAGCACAGCTTAAAGTGTCAAACTATAAGTCAAGAAGTAAAACTTATCTTAGCAGATTTTCACATTTCTACAGATCCAACAACGAGTCATCGCCCTCCTTGAAATCTTACAGGATTCCGATTGCAATTTTTGGATGGTTGTTGTTCGTTTCCTCTTGAGACCAGCTTGCTTCCGCCATTTTTGTTTTGAGGAGTTCAACTTTATTGATTAGATTTATTTTTGGTAAAGTTGCTGATTTCTCTCTCTTGTTGGAGATAAACCCGATGTTTTGGACCCGGTGACGTTTTTGTTCCCTCTTTGTTTGTATTTCACGTGACTTCTATTGTGTTTTATTTATTTTTTATTAGTTGAACTAAGTTGCTCATTCGGATGGTTTTGAGTGTATTTCTATTTAGCTTACTCCTCCATCCACTTGACAACTTGGTTCAGGCTCAGCTTTGTTGTATTGTTAATATATGTAAATAATATGTACTCTTTTTTCATGCAAGGCACCCATTTAGATTAGGGGGATTGCAGGGTTTTAATAAGACATATCATGGAAGTATATGTCTTCTTTCATTGTTTATAAAGTACCTTTTTCCAAAAAAAGAAGAAGAAATGTTCATTATATATCTATATAACAAAATGTATATGCTAAGTTTTAGTTTCATCTGAACTATACAACCAATTTAGGCAATTTAGAAATACTACTATGCTATTTCTTTTGCCCAACTACTTATATTTATTTTTAAGTAAATGTTTGAACTATACTTATCATCTTCTATGTAGAATGGAAGATAACAACGACCATGATTCATACTGTATTGCATATTATATACCATCTATCATGGATAATGAATATGAAACAAATGTTTTCAATTAACTTATTTTGTTCTATACTTGGTAAAACTTGAATTGATTCCACCACACCATTTATACAGCTCAAGTGTTTAACCAACTAGCTAACATGGAATGAAAATAATGTAGGCATAAGCCCATTTAATGCATGTTTTATGTTGGAAAAATTTCAAATATAGTTTTAGGGCTTTGGGTTTTGATTTGGAACAGAAGAAGTAAAGAGGGAAGAAGAAATCAATTAGTCCCACATGCTAGAAAATTATGCAATATATTTGTATAAATATAGCTTTCTCATGTGGATGTTGGGGCATTGGGGCTCCCACATGTTTGCTTTGTTGTGAGGAGAGAAGTCATGCAGCACCACAAGCACGCCGCCGCCGTCGAACCGGGCCGGGTCGGGTTTCGGGTTTCGGGTTCGGATCCAAAAATATTTTTGGATGTTAAGGACCCATAACCAAAATTTCTGAATTTAAATAAAGGGCGGGAAATTTGTAACGTTTTCTAAACGTTGCAAAATGAATAGACGCGACGTTTTAACTCAAACGTATGTGACTGTTAGCAACGGTTTTGAAACCTTGGGAAGGGACGCAACCCTTCACGAATGGATACCTCTTCACATCTATAAATAGCAACGCCCAGAAAGTGTTAGGAACGTATTCAGATTCTTCTTCTTCCTACGCAGATTTGCAACGCCAGGGAAGTGTTGCTAATCGCTGCACTTCCATTGCTCTACATTTTGTAACATCTGCAAGGTGTTGCAAACGCTGAATCGTTGTAGATTTGTTTCTTCTTCTTCATTCTATTCCATACAAATTGCATCATCAAAAACCATTAACTAAAGTGTTCTTGGTCGGATCAAAGGCGTACAAACTTTGAATCCGATTTCGCTGTTATAGGGCTTCATTGAATCCTGAAAGTCGATAGTTCGATAACCCGTTTGTACCTGGTGGGTTGAACTATTGTCTGAAAGAATCTATTCCATAGAACCTTGAAGTCGGAAGTACACCATTATCTTCTTCACAATCGCCATCAAATTTGTCTCGAACCGCAAAATTCACAACAAATTTCAGAAAATAATTTCAACCATGGAAGGTTCGAGCGCTCTACAAGTTATGAATCAGCATCTAACTCGATTAGAACGTTTTGATGGCGACAATTTCACTCGTTGGCAAGAGACGATGAAATTTTTCTTGGTCACCGTCAAGTTGTTCTACATTTTGGAAGATGACTTGGAAGAAATCCTGGAGGAAACTGATAAGTATGATGCTGCTCTAAAGGCTAGACGTGCAAAGCGCAAAGAGGACGATTTTCTATGCAGAGGCCATATTCTGAATGCGCTATCTACCCCAGTTTACAATGCTCGTAGGACCTTGGAAACAGCGAAGGCACTCTGGACTGCGCTGGAGAATAAGTACCGCATATCCGAGGCAAGTAATAAAAAGTTTCTTATTTCCAATTTTACGGATTCAAAATGGTCACCAATAAGTCCATAATTGGACAAGTAAGTGAAATCTTACTGTTGATGAATCAACTTAAAGATGCTGGAATTGATCTCCCTGAATCTTTTGTTGTTGGAGTTATAATTTCTAGACTTCCGCATAGTTGGAATGATTATAAGAAAAAATGAAGCATGAGAAAACGGATTATAATTTAGACAGTTTACAGCGTCATCTTCGTATTGAAGAAGACTCTCGCAAACGCGATTTAGATGATAATCCGTAAATTGAGTCCCATTCTAAGGTAAATCATGTTGAAATTACTGATAAGTTAAAGCCAAAGAATGAGACACAGTTTAAGAAGAAAAATCATTCCAAAACCAACAACAAAAAGAAAGGTGCTTGTTACTTTTGTAACAAGCCCGGCCACTATGCCCGAGACTGCCGTCTGCGGAAGAAACAACAAAAAGTGAATGTGGTCGAAGACCCGCTTGTGGCTGTAGTGCAAGAGGCGAACTCCGTTAGCGGCAATGATAATGATTGGTGGTTCAATACTGGAGCAACCATTCACATTTACAAAGACCGTAATCTGTTCAAGAGTTACAAAGAAAATAAAGGAGAAGCCGACGAAGTTACTGGAGCAAATAAGGTTCCAAGCAAAGTTCTGGGAAAAGGCACTATAGAACTTACTTTCACCTCTGGAAAAGTTCTTACATTAGTAAATGTATTTTATGTACCTGATATGTGTAAGAATTTGGTCTCTGGATACCTTCTTAACAAAGGAGGATTCAAGATGGTGTATGAGTCTGATAAGCTAGTGTTGTCTAAGAATGGTAGATTCATTGGACAGGGATACTCTTGTAACGACATGATTAAGTTGAATCTAACAAAGAAATCTTCTGTTTATATTGTTGATTCCATTAATTTATGGAATGGTAGATTAGGACATGTTAATTATAATTCCATTAGAAATATGCATAAATTAGGATTAATTTCTGATTATGATTTCGATATCATCTCTAAATGTGAAATATGTGTTCTAGCAAAAATACACCGAAAATCCTTTAAATCCATAGAAAGGAAAACTGGTTTGCTTGATTTTGTATATAGTGATGTGGGTGACTTAAAAAGTCATATCACCTATGGTGGTAACCAATACTATATAACATTCATTGATGATTATACTAGATATGCATATGTATATCTAATGAAAACTAAAAATGAGGCTTTTGATAAATTCAAATTTTACAAAGTAGAGGTCGAAACACAATTAGGAGTTAAAATTAAAATATTACATTCAGATTGTGGTGGTGAATATTTCTCAAATGAATTCACCTTGTTTTGTAAACAACAAGGTATAGTTCACCAATGTACTGCCCCATATACACCACAACAAAATGGTGTTGTTGAAAGGAAGAATAGAACCTTAGTAGAAATGGTTAATGCCATGCCCATAACTTCTAATTTACCTTATAACCTATGGGGTGATGCTATGTTATCTGCATGTTATATTTTAAATAGAGTACCACTTAAAAAGAATAATATTTCCCCTTATGAATTATGGTTTAATAGAAAACCTAACCTAACTAGACTTAAAGTTTGGGGTTGCTTAGCATATGTTAGAAAACCAGACCCTAAACGACCAAAGTTAGGAAATAGAGCATTTAGATGTGTTTTCATAGGATATTCACTTAATAGTGTAACTTATAGATTCCTTATTCTTGACACCCTAGAAGTTATAGAATATGTAGATGTAGAATTCTTTGAAAATCAAACTTTTGAGATCCCATTGAGATCATCTAGTCCAGAACCTAGTATGGCTAATGATATCAATGACGATGATTATGCTCCTGCTCAAAACAGCAAGGAAGTATCAGTACCAGATAATAGTACTGAACAACAGAGAAGTAAAAGAGCGAGAATAGAGAAGGAATATGGTCCTGACTTCATTACATATCTTGTAGAAGGCAGTAAGGACGAAGTCCTTAATGTGACTAAATATGTAATGAACGTCGATGACGATCCTAAAACTTATTCTGAGGCTATGAGTTCCAGAGATTCTAATTTCTGGAAAGAAGCTATCAATGATGAAATGAATTCCATACTGTTAAACAAAACTTGGGTTTTAACTGATTTACCTCCTGGTGCTAAACCTATAGGATGTAAATGGATATTCAAGAAAATGTTGAATACAAATGGATCCATTGATAAGTTTAAAGCCAGATTAGTTGCTAATGGATATAAGCAAAAACATGGAGTAGATTAATTTGATACATATGCTCTAGTTGCTCGCATATCTCTTATATGATGTCTATTTGCACTTGCATCAATTCATAAATTAGTCATACATCAAATGGATGTAAAGACTGCTTTTCTAAATGGAAATTTAGAAGAAGAGATATATATGGAACAACCTGAAGGTTTCAAAACCCCAGGCCAAGAAAAGAAAGTTTGCAAATTAGTGAAATCTCTTTATGGCCTGAAGCAAGCTCCCATGCAATGACATGAGAAATTTGATAAAGTTGCACTGTCATATGGATTCATTGTTAATAATGCTGATAAATGTATTTTTAGCAAATCGGATAACAACGGTAGTGTTATAATATGTTTATACGGTGATGACATGCTAATATTTGGTTCCAATATATCTTGTGTGAATGAAACTAAAAAGTTTCTGTCTTCTAAATTCGAAATTAAAGATCTAGGAGAAGCTGATGTAATTTTGGGAATTAAAATTGTTAGGAAAGAGGGGGAGTTATTACTAACTCAATCTCATTACATAGAGAAATTCCTACAAAAGTATGGTCATTACGATGACAAACTAGCACCAACTCCTTTAGATCCTAGTATTAAATTAGAAAAGAACACTGGACGTACTATCTCTCAACTAGAGTATTCCAATGTTATTGGGAGTCTTATGTATGCTATGCATTGCACTAGACCAGACATCGCACATGCTATAAGTGTATTATGTCGATTTATGAGTAATCCAGGTTTCGAACATTGGAAAGCTATTTCCAGAGTTTTAGCTTATTTGAAAGGAACCATTGAATATGGTTTATCTTATAAAGGATATCCTGCTGTAATAGAAGGATATAGTGATGCCACCTGGAACAATGTAGAATCCAAATCCAAGTCTACTACTGGATGGATCTTTACATTAGGAGGCACTGCTGTGTCTTGGGCTTCCAAGAAGCAGACCTGTATTTCTGACTCAACAATGTTGTCAGAATTGATTGCATTAGCAGATGTATGTAAAGAAGCGGAATGGCTTAGGAATTTATTAGTGGAAATCCCTTTATGGAAGAAGCCATCTCCAGCAGTCTTGATTAACTGTGACGATCAAGCAACGATATACAATGTGTCTAATAAGACATATAATGGAAAGTCTAGACATGTGAGTCTAAGACATCAAATGGTGAGACAGTTACTCAAAAGTGGAGTTATAACTGTTGACTACATAGAAACGAAGAAAAACTTGGCTGATCCACTTACAAAGAGTCTTCCAAAGGCAATGGTTTCTATAAAGTCACAAGAAATGGGACTAAGGTCTGTGAATGAAGTTTGATCATCCTTAACAGAAACCCAACTTATGTCTTGAAAAGGATAGACAAAGTTCAATGGGTACCAACAAGTTAAGAGAATGATTATAGAACACTAAATCGATAATCCCATAATATTTAGTGTTGGATTCTGTAAGAACAAAGGATGAATATATATCTTAATAAGTCTAGAAACCTTAAAAGGTGAATTGCAGAAACACCTTAAGAGACTTACCTATATGAGTATGGAAATCAGGCTGTTTCTAGGAAAGTAAGACCGCTTTCTAAGTAGACTCATGAACTAGGATTTAAGCACATGACCATTAACGTGCTGAGCAATACATAACACTTTACCTAAAAATGGAATGACCCTCCTATTTCTACCCTAATTTCATAAGGATTTTTTTTTTACTTCATCAAAGTGAATTTAAATCAAATAGAAGTCAAAATGCCATACAAGCTATTGACATAGCCACTTATTTCTTTTTAAATAGGCAAATTAGGCAAAATCAGCAGTTCAGACGTCTAAATAATTATGACAGGCGTCTAAACTTAATCCCAGACGTCTAACTAATTATGACAGACGGCTCAGAGATCTAAAATTGAAACAGAGAGAAAAAGACATTTTGAACTGAATTCAGACATCTAATTTTTTTTTTGTGACAGACGTCTACATTTAACCTCAGACGTCTAAATTATTATGACTGACGTCTAAGTTTAATCACAGACGTCTAAATTATTTAGACTGACGTCTGAATTCGATTTCTATGTACATGCATATGCCCATTCACTTTATATGTGTCTGGATGTCCACCTACATTCATTTACACTTCTAAGTTTGATTTAAACTTCCTTTGAACTATCAGAGATGATATATAGATTTATCATTCATTACAAATACAATTCCCAGGGTCATTTTCTTTTTCCAATAAACAAAATATATCCAGGATCAAAACAATTAACCAATATAAGTATATCAGTACATTCACAAAGATAAGCACATACATGTGAGGATGCATATGCCTCTCTTGTTTGAATCAGAGTTCTGGAAAACGAGAGGATATTGGACTGATTGAATTTAATCAATCCACACATAGTTTAGTGTTATATGTCCATGATTGATTTTCTTCTTATAAAATCTGTCTGGAATTCAAAATGCATTTGGTTAAAATCTGAGTGAAATTCAGATTCCTATTACAAATACATAGGAAAAAGGTGTGTTAATATTTGCACAAAACATGTTTATGTGCGTATATAACTGCAACTATTTAGATCTGGCTTTCAACTCCCTTATTACAGATCCTTTCTTTATTTAAAAACAAGACATGAAATATTTGTATGAAACAAGTTAAATTATGGGAACCTTGCAGTCATATAAAAACATTCAACCTATGCCTATTATCTTTTGTATACATATGCCATGGTAGAAAGATAAAACCATTTAATTTTTCTGAGAATCAACTATCCAGATTTTCCAAAACTAAAATCCTTTCTAAAGACTCAAGATTGACTAATACATTTATAAAATATAATCATTTAATTTAAACATGGTGTTCTTACTAAATCCACTTACAATATTTTGATTAACTTCTTTAATATCAGATATTAACTAGATTCATAAATTCCAGATAAAAGTCAATCTCTTAATAAAATACTTAACAAAATGTCCATCCCATATCCAACGCTTGATACAAGTAACAATTTAAATCATTAATACATGCGGATTTTATCATTTAGGCTCTTATCTAACTAAGTTTAGCATGCTATAATCTTCTTCTCAAAGCCTTGCTCCTACTCCTACTTAGTTGCTGCAATCCCTGAAAAAGCATTTGAAACTGCCTCATTTTAAATGAGACACCCCAGATGCCATTAGCACACTAGGGTCAAACACATGTCTGGTATGAGAAAATTCACAAAAGCAATTAGTTAATTAGGTTAAAATCAAATTAAATACATATACATAAAGTTCTGCCCTTTGGAATCAGATCATACTTGTGTGCATGCTCTGTGTCATTGTGCATGTGCACACTTTAATTTTCTTTCCAGAGACTACATATATATAAATATGGCACATACATTCAAGCATACAATTCAGTCATAATCAAACAATCATTCATACCAAACAGGAAATTAGCCAATATGAGTTAAATCATTTATTCAATCCTCATATTTCAATTCTGGGAAAAACTCTAGTTTTCTCATCATCTCAAATATTATTCCCTTGGTATATTTATCTATCCTGGTCTCATCTGCAATATTTATGAATCAATGGACACACTGTAATGAACTAATTCACTCCATTACACAAAGATCTCAGGACTTAAACAAGCCATGTGTCAACTTGTGTTACTCAAGAACACAAGTCATTCCTGCAGTGTTCTTGACCCCAATTTCCTAATCAGGTTTAAGTTAATAATACTCTTTTGATTTTTCATGACTAAACCATTTAGTGATCCATTTTACTAACTAAAAACATCCATATCATGGCATCTCATATTATTCATAACCATACAGAGACAAACAAGCAAACAACCATTGGTGACTAAATAAATAAGGTTCTGTATGTATATATATACATTCTGGAATTTTAAAAAGGGGTTTAGGCAACTAACATTAGCTTATGGCTTCTGAGAGAGTTTTTCTTTTTTTTTTGCAAACATTTGTTCTTGAGTTAAACTCAGAATGATCTGGTTTCACTGAATCACAAAAATTTATTTGCTCTGTGTATATATCTTTATGCATTTTTATTAAATTAGGAGCATCATCACATAGGCAATCCCTATTGCACCCCTAATTCCTCTTTGTCTCAAGCCTCAGCACTTATACATGAGTATATTGCAGCTCAATTTGTTTTCATTTCTCTGAGTTAAGCCAAAACCAATACTACTTGCCTATATTCAACATTTATTTTATGTTCCTAAGCATCTACATATCAGAGATCTGGGTTCATAAAACATATATGTATAATAACTACACATAAAACTTTCTTATAAATAAACAAGTAGAACAATCAAAGAGAATCAAAACATTTTCAGATTTAAAATCATAGATAAGCATTCATATATGAAGATACTCTTTTAAGAAAATTACTTATAACTGGCTGCCTACATTAGGACTTATTGCCTTAGATTTTTGAGTGAGTTTTCTCACCTAGTTCTCTTCTTTGCTTCCTTAATTAATTGATGAACTTCTGCCTTTAGCCTCAAGCTCTCCTCCTTCCCTTGCCTTATGATTTTCTATGATGTTGTTTCCTTTTTTTTCAAAGTTCTTTTCTGAGAAGGAGAGGAGGCTGCTACATATACATGTATATATATACAGGGTCTTCCTTAGGGTTTTTGGTATTGGCTAAAGCCATTTTTGCCCACCAGAAAAAAAATCATGTTATCTGTATTTTATTTGAACCCAAAGTTCTACCCTTCCCGGCTTAATTTAGGTGAAGAGAAAAGTGGTTACATTCTTTTTGGCTAATTTTAGAATTTTGCTTTTCAGAAAATACTTTTTCCTTTGTCTACAATCATGCTAAAAATGTGACTTGATTTTATTATTTATCGAATACTCTTCCTAATTCTGCCTATACCAAGCATTTCCCTGTTTTGTCTTATTTTTCCTATTTTTAGCTTTCATGTAAATGGTATGTACCTCCTTTATTTATTTACAAGAGGAATACTCCTTTTTATATCTTCAGTTTTTCTTTCTTTCTTCCTATATACTAAAATATGTCTGTATATTTTATCTTACTAATTTGAACTCTAGTATTTTATTAACACATATATAAATTTATATAAGTCTTACTGAAATAATTAGTACACATATATATATATATATATTTATACATCATTCTGTATTGACACACACATGCACATGTACACTCAAAAATATTCAGTAGCATCCATATATGTATATTTACTTAAGCATACAGTCTTTTAAGGATTTAACCTATATATATATATATATATATTCCCATCCATATCAATATGTATTTATTCTTAGAGTTCAAGGATTTTAGCTTTAGTTCATGTGCATTTCCTGTGCACACATGTACACACATACTGATACACTATCAAGCTATATCAATTCCCTTTCAAGATTTAATTCAAAATTATTTTGAATTTATTTATATTTTTCAGAATAGATTCCTAAGATCTTGGGTCATTACATACACCCCTCCTTTTAGGAATTGTGTCCCACAATTTTCCTAAGCTTAAAATAAATTTTAAACTTAATTCAGAGAACAAGTACATTCTCAACCAAATAGATTTTTAGTTCTATAATAACTAAAAACATATGCATCAAAAAAAAACAATCAAAAAAAAATCAGAATTACCTTTAATCTGAAAATAGCTTAGGATAATTCATCCTAACTTTGTCTTCTAATTCCCATGTGCAATCACTAGGATCAAGACTCCACTGTACCTTCACAAGTTTCAGAGATTTATTTCTCAACTTCTTCACATCTTTTGCCAAAATCCCCACTGGATCCTTTTCATAAATCAAATTAGAATTTATTTGCACTTGGGTTGGGGTCTCAAGAATTTCTGCCTTGTCATGGACCCACCTTCTCAATTGTGATACATGAAAAACATCATGTATACCTTGCATGTTTTCTGGTAATTCCAACTTATATGCCAAGGGACCAATTCTTTCCAGAATTTTGTATCGTCCAATATATCTTGGGGTTAATTTGCCTTGTTTTCCAAACCTCAGCACATTTTTCATAGGTGAGATTTTGATGAAAACAAAATTTCCCACTTCATACTCTACCTGCCTCCTTCTCATGTCTGCATATTTCTTTTGCCTATCTTGAGCTGCTGCCATTCTCCTTCTTATCAACTCAATTTTCTCCTTAGTTTCTTGTATGTACTCAGGTCCTAAAATAGACCTTTCTCCTGCTTCTACCCAACAAACAGGTGACAAACAGGGTTTACCATATAAGGCTTCAAGTGGAGCCATTCCTATGGTGCTTTGGTAGCTGTTGTTGTATGTAAATTCAACTAGATGAAGATAATCTTCCCAGTTGCCCCCAAAATCCAGTATACATGCCCTCAACATGTCCTCCAAAACTTTGTTTACTACCTCTGTCTGCCCATTTGATTGAGGATGGTAGGCAGTACTTAAACATAGTTCACTTCCCATTGCTTCTTGAAAGCTTCTCCAGAATTTGGAAGTGAAGATAGTATCCCTATCACTCACAATGGTTTTGGGAATGCCATGTAACTTTACCACTTGCTTTATAAAAATTTGAGCTAATTTTGGTGCTGTTCTTTCTGACTTGACTGGGATGAAGTGTGTTACCTTGGTTAGTCTATCCACTATCACCCATATACTTGTATTACCTCTCTTAGATCTAGGCAGTCCATCTATGAAGTCCATAGATATGTCTTCCCACTTCCACTGTGGTACACTAAGAGGCTGCATCAACCCTGATGGCCTTTGGGTTTCAGCCTTGACTTGTTGGCAAGTCATACATTTGGCAATGTATTTAGCTACATCAGATTTCATCCCCTTCCACCAGAAGTCTCTTTTCAAATTTTGGTACATTTTTGTGTTGCCTGGGTGTATGGAGTATTTACTTCTGTGATATTCATTCAATATCTCTTTCTTCAATTCTGTGTCCTTTGGTACACACATCCTATTCTGATATCTCATATAACCATTTTTATCAATATGGTGATTCATCACTTCCTCCCCTCTTGAAAGGAGCATTTTCTTCTCTAATAAGTTGGCATCCTGTTCTTGCATTTTTCCTACCTTCAGAATTAAATCTGGTTGAAGTGTCATTAAGCTTAACTTCCCTTTATCTTCTTGTGCACCATGCATCTGCTCATCAATGTGCACACAACCATTCTCCCCAATTTCTAACTCAGTCAGCAAAGACAAGCCCTTAAATTCTTCTATCATCATCATAGCCAATTTAGCATGCTGTCTACTTAGAGCATCTGCAACTTTGTTTGCTTTGCCTGGTGTATAGAGTATGTCAAAGTCATAGGCAGCTAAGAACTCCACCCATCTATGTTGCCTCATGTTCAAGTCTTTTTGTGAAAATAAATATTTTAGAGATTTATGGTCAGTGTAAAGTTCAAACTTTGTGCCTAACAAATAATGTCTCCAAAGTTTTAGAGCATAGATCACAGCTGCTAATTCGAGATCATGTGTGGCATACCTTACTTCATGGGGTTTAAGTTGTCTGGATGCATATGCAATGACTTGGCCTTGTTGCATCAGCACTGCACCCAAGCCAAATCCACTAGCATCAGTGTATACCACTAATTCTTCATTTCCATGAGGTACCTTTAAAATTGGAGCATTCACCAATGCCTCCTTCAACTGTTCAAAAGACTTCTCACATTTTTCTGACCAAACAAAAGCTTGGTTCTTCCTGGTTAGGTTAGTGAGTGGTGTAGAAATTTTTGAAAATCTTTTATAAACCTCCTATAATACCCTGCCATCCCCATAAATGACCTCACTTCACTCACAGTGCTTGGCCTCTTCCATGTTTGGATAGCCACTACTTTATTGGGGTTCACTGAAATTCCTTGAGCAGATATAACATGGCCAAGGAAATGTACTTCCTCTTTCCAAAATACACATTTTGAAAATTTTGCTTTTAAATATTTTTCCCTTAACCTAGACAAAACCAGGTGCAAATGATGCTTATGTTCTTCCACTGTTTTGGAATAAATCAAAATGTCATCTATAAAAATAAGCACAAATTTGTCTAAACAATCTCTAAAGGTTCTGTTCATTAAATCTACAAAGTATGATGGTGCATTAGTCAAGCCAAATGGCATAACCAAAAATTCATACAACCCATACCTAGTGTTAAAGGCAGTGTACTTGATGCTTGATTCTTCCACCTTCATTTGATGAAAATCAGATGCTAAGTCTAGTCTAGAAAATACTTTTGCCCCTGCTAATTGATCAAAAAGATCATCTATTCTTGGCAATGGGTATTTATTTTTAATGGTTACCTTGTTTAATTCCCTATAATCTATGCAGAGTCTCAAAGTTCCATCTTGTTTCTTAACAAATACCACTGGTGCTCCCCAGCAAGAATTACTGGGTCTTATAAAACCCTTTTCTTCCAATTCTTCTAACTGTTTCTTTAATTCCTTTAGTTCATTTGGCCCCATTCTAGTTGGCTTTTTAATCACTGGGCTTGCTCCTGGAACTAGATTGATCTGGAACTCTACTGGTCTATGGTGTGGAACACCCTTGACCTCTCCAAACACATCCAAATATTCATTGACTATGGGAATTTCTTCAATGGTTAGTTCACTAAAATCTTTTTCCGAGTCAACTAAATGATATAGTTTTCCTTCCTTAGCTACTTCACATAAAACTGTGATTCTCTGACCTCTAGAATTTTGCAATGATATGGTGGATGAGTCTAAATTAATTATGGCTTTAAATTGCCTTAACCAGTCTACCCCCAATATAACACCTATATTTGGGTAATTCAAAACATATAAATTGGAAATAAAAATATTTCCTCCTATGTTTAATTCCACATCCACACAAATCATATTTAAAACACTAGAACTCCCCAGTGGACTTTGTATATGTAATGGGGTTTCAACCAATATGCAATTCAGTTTTAGCATTTTAACTAGTTCATAAGAAATTAAAGAGTGAGTTGCCCCAGTATCATATACTACTGCTATGGGTATGGTACAAATAAGTAATGTACCTTCCACTTGGCTATGGTTTTCTATGTTACTCTCCACTGTGGTTTTGCCTTTTCCTTCCAAATTTGCCAATTTTCCTTGCTGTTTGTACTCAGGACAATTCCTCTTCATATGCTCCTCTTTCCCACATAGATAGCACTTGAAGGCTCCTCCCTTCAATTCTGGACATCTTGGTTTGATGTGTCCTTCTTTTCCACACTGATGGCACACAATTTTCTTCTTGGTTTCCTTAGCTTTGACATCTCCAGTGCTTTTGTTACTAGCCTCTTCCTTCTTCTTATCATAAGGGTGATACCTCCCCTTACCTTTCTTGGTGTTATTGTTCTTAAAATTTCTGAACTTCTCCCTTTCCTTGTCATGCTGCTCCAACCTCAAAGCTAAATCTATCACATGGTCAAAAGTCCTGTCTGCATAGGGTAACATGGCTCTGCTAAGTCCTGGGTTCAACCCTTTTATGTACCTATCATTTTTGGATGCCTCATCTGCCACAAGCATTGCTCCATATGTGGAAAGCCCCTCAAACTTTTGAGTGTATTCTGTGACAGTCATGGTTCCTTGTCTAAGTCTAATAAATTCTTCTAGCAAGGTAGTCTTTGCTGATGCTGGTACAAACCTTGCTTCCAACATCTCTTTGAATTGATTCCAAGTGATTTCATTCTCATTCCTTCCTGCAATGATTACTTCCCACCAGCCTAAAGCTACTCCTTTTAGCTGTCTTGAAGCCACTTGCCTCTTTCTTTGATCATCAAGTTGCATGTCATTGAAAATTCTTTCCAATGTTCTCAACCATGTTTGAATTTCCATGATACTCTCTGTCCCTTCAAAGCTTTTGCCTCCTAAATGAGTATATGTCTTAAGTAATTTTGAGAGTTCTTCATAGGGGTTTTCTTGCCTTTGTCCTGCCCCATCCCTAAATACTCTCACCAAGTCTTGCAGATTGACCATTGGTGGTGCATGGGAAGATCCTGCTCCCTGATTTGGTGGTCTCCCTACCATAGTTTGCTAATAATAATTTACATAGCTGGATAGTTTGATTGGTATTTTTATTATTTCAGTGGGTTTTTTTTTCACACTGAAAACATTGATATATATATATATATCTAGTTCCTTTAAAATTTTATTTCTGTCTAAGAACTTGATCTTTACTTCTACTATGTTGAATAACATAGCTCTGATACCAAATGGAATGACCCTCCTATTTCTACCCTAATTTCATAAGGATTTTTTTTACTTCATCAAAGTGAATTTAAATCAAATAGAAGTCAAAATGCCATACAAGCTATTGACATAGCCACTTATTTATTTTTAAATAGGCAAATTAGGCAAAATCAGCAGTTCAGACGTCTAAATAATTATGACAGGCGTCTAAACTTAATCCCAGACGTCTAACTAATTATGACAGACGGCTCAGAGATCTAAAATTGAAACAGAGAGAAAAAGACATTTTGAACTGAATTCAGACATCTAATTTTTTTTTTGTGACATACGTCTACATTTAACCTCAGACGTCTAAATTATTATGACTGACGTCTAAGTTTAATCTCAGACGTCTAAATTATTTAGACTGACGTCTGAATTCGATTTCTATGTACATGCATATGCCCATTCACTTTATATGTGTCTGGATGTCCACCTACATTCATTTACACTTCTAAGTTTGATTTAAACTTCCTTTGAACTATCAAAGATGATATATAGATTTATCATTCATTACAAATACAATTCCCAGGGTCATTTTCTTTTTCCAATAAACAAAATATATCCAGGATCAAAACAATTAACCAATATAAGTATATCAGTACATTCACAAAGATAAGCACATACATGTGAGGATACATATGCCTCTCTTGTTTGAATCAGAGTTCTGGAAAACGAGAGGATATTGGATTGATTGAATTTAATCAATCCACACATAGTTTACTGTTATATGTCCATGATTGATTTTCTTCTTATAAAATCTGTTTGGAATTCAAAATGCATTTGGTTAAAATCTGAGTGAAATTCAGATTCCTATTACAAATACATAGGAAAAAGGTGTGTTAATATTTGCACAAAACATGTTTATGTGCGTATATAACTGCAACTATTTGGATCTGGCTTTCAACTCCCTTATTACAGATCCTTTCTTTATTTAAAAACAAGACATGAAACATTTGTATGAAACAAGTTAAATTATGGGAACCTTGCAGTCATATAAAAACATTCAACCTATGCCTATTATCTTTTGTATACATATGCCATGGTAGAAAGATAAAACCATTTAATTTTTCTGAGAATCAACTATCCAGATTTTCCAAAACTAAAATCCTTTCTAAAGACTCAAGATTGACTAATACATTTATAAAATATAATCATTTAATTTAAACATGGTGTTCTTACTAAATCCACTTACAATATTTTGATTAACTTCTTTAATATCAGATATTAACTAGATTCATAAATTCCAGATAAAAGTCAATCTCTTAATAAAATACTTAACAAAATGTCCATCCCATATCCAACGCTTGATACAAGTAACAATTTAAATCATTAATACATGCGGATTTTATCATTTAGGCTCTTATCTAACTAAGTTTAGCATGCTATAATCTTCTTCTCAAAGCCTTGCTCCTACTCCTACTTAGTTGCTGCAATCCCTGAAAAAGCATTTGAAACTGCCTCATTTTAAATGAGACACCCCAGATGCCATTAGCACACTAGGGTCAGACACATGTCTGGTATGAGAAAATTCACAAAAGCAATTAGTTAATTAGGTTAAAATCAAATTAAATACATATACATAAAGTTCTGCCCTTTGGAATCAGATCATACTTGTGTGCATGCTCTGTGTCATTGTGCATGTGCACACTTTAATTTTCTTTCCAGAGACTACATATATATAAATATGGCACATACATTCAAGCATACAATTCAGTCATAATCAAACAATCATTCATACCAAACAGGAAATTAGCCAATATGAGTTAAATCATTTATTCAATCCTCATATTTCAATTCTGGGAAAAACTCTAGTTTTCTCATCATCTCAAATATTATTCCCTTGGTATATTTATCTATCTTGGTCTCATCTGCAATATTTATGAATCAATGGACACACTGTAATGAACTAATTCACTCCATTACACAAAGATCTCAGGACTTAAACAAGCCATGTGTCAACTTGTGTTACTCAAGAACACAAATCATTCCTGCAGTGTTCTTGACCCCAATTTCCTAATCAGGTTTAAGTTAATAATACTCTTTTGATTTTTCATGACTAAACCATTTAGTGATCCATTTTACTAACTAAAAACATCCATATCATGGCATCTCATATTATTCATAACCATACAGAGACAAACAAGCAAACAACCATTGGTGACTAAATAAATAAGGTTCTGTATGTATATAAATACATTCTGGAATTTTAAAAAGGGGTTTAGGCAACTAACATTAGCTTATGGCTTCTGAGAGAGTTTTTCTTTTTTTTTTTTTGCAAACATTTGTGCTTGAGTTAAACTCAGAATGATCTGGTTTCACTGAATCACAAAAATTTATTTGCTCTGTGTATATATCTTTATGCATTTTTATTAAATTAGGAGCATCAGCACATAGGCAATCCCTATTGCACCCCTAATTCCTCTTTGTCTCAAGCCTCAGCACTTATACATGAGTATATTGCAGCTCAATTTGTTTTCATTTCTCTGAGTTAAGCCAAAACCAATACTACTTGCCTATATTCAACATTTATTTTATGTTCCTAAGCATCTACATATCAGAGATCTGGGTTCATAAAACATATATGTATAATAACTACACATAAAACTTTCTTATAAATAAACAAGTAGAACAATCAAAGAGAATCAAAACATTTTCAGATTTAAAATCATAGATAAGCATTCATATATGAAGATACTCTTTTAAGAAAATTACTTATAACTGGCTGCCTACATTAGGACTTATTGCCTTAGATTTTTGAGTGAGTTTTCTCACCTAGTTCTCTTCTTTGCTTCCTTAATTAATTGATGAACTTCTGCCTTTAGCCTCAAGCTCTCCTCCTTCCCTTGCCTTATGATTTTCTATGGTGTTGTTTCCTTTTTTTTTTCAAAGTTCTTTTCTGAGAAGGAGAGGAGGCTGCTACATATACATGTATATATATACAGGGTCTTCCTTAGGGTTTTGGGTATTGGCTAAAGCCATTTTTGCCCACCAGAAAAAAAATCATGTTATCTGTATTTTATTTGAACCCAAAGTTCTACCCTTCCCGGCTTAATTTAGGTGAAGAGAAAAGTGGTTACATTCTTTTTGGCTAATTTCAGAATTTTGCTTTTCAGAAAATACTTTTTCCTTTGTCTACAATCATGCTAAAAATGTGACTTGATTTTATTATTTATCAAATACTCTTCCTAATTCTGCCTATACCAAGCATTTCCCTGTTTTGTCTTATTTTTCCTATTTTTAGCTTTCATGTAAATGGTATGTACCTCCTTTATTTATTTACAAGAGGAATACTCCTTTTTATATCTTCAGTTTTTCTTTCTTTCTTCCTATATACTAAAATATGTCTGTATATTTTATCTTACTAATTTGAACTCTAGTATTTTATTAACACATATATATATTTATATAAGTCTTACTGAAATAATTAGTACAGATATATATATATATATATTTATACATCATTCTGTATTGACACACACATGCACATGTACACTCAAAAATATTCAGTAGCATCCATATATGTATATTTACTTAAGCATACAGTCTTTTAAGGATTTAACCTATATATATATATATATATATATATATTCCCATCCATATCAATATGTATCTATTCTTAGAGTTCAGGGATTTTAGCTTTAGTTCATGTGCATTTCCTGTGCACACATGTACACACATACTGATACACTATCAAGCTATATCAATTCCCTTTCAAGATTTAATTCAAAATCATTTTGAATTTATTTATATTTTTCAGAATAGATTCCTAAAATCTTGGGTCATTACAGAAATCAACATGTGTGATTGTTCCGGTTTTATCATTAGGGATACTTGGTTCAAGATTTGTTCACCATAGAATCTCGAAAAGGCTTTGAATGATTTACACTAAGTAAAGGTTCAAATCCAAAAGATACCTTTTATTTATGTGTTGGTTTTCACGATGATGCAAAACTTGATCTTAGAACTACATAGGCTTGATCCCACTTGGGTATGTAGGAAGTCACTCTAGTGATGCAGCCGTCCTATTTATTTATTTTTCTTATTTGAAAATTTGGGGAGATTGTTGGAAAATTTTCAAATATAGTTTTGGGGCTTTGGGTTTTGATTTGGAAGAGAAGAAGTAAAGAGGGAAGAAGAAATCAATTAGTCCCACATGTTAGAAAATTATGCAATAAATTTGTATAAATATAGCTTTCTCATGTGGACGTTGGGGCCTTGGGGCTCCCACATGTTTGCTTTGTTGTGAGGAGAGAAGTCATGCAACACCACACGCGCGCCACCGCCGTCTGTCCGACCGAACCGAACCGGGCCGGGCCAGGTACGGGTTTCGGGTTCGGATCCAAAAATATTTTTGGATCGAATATAAACAGTAACGGGTTAGATTTCAGCCCGTTAAGGACCCAGAACCAAAATTTCTGAATTTAAATAAAGGGCAGGAAATTTGTAACGTTTTCTGAACGTTGCAAAATGAATAGACGCGACGTTTCAACTCAAACGTATGTGACTGTTAGCAACGTGTTTTGAAACCTTGGGAAGGGACGCAACCCCTCACGAATGGATACCTCTTCACATCTATAAATAGCAACGCCCAGAAAGTGTTAGGAACATATTCAGATTCTTCTTCTTCCTACACAGATTTGCAACGCCAGGGAAGTGTTGCTAATCGCTGCACTTCCATTGCTCTATATTTTGTAACATCTGCAAGGTGTTGCAAACGTTGAATCGTTGTAGATTTGTTTCTTCTTCTTCTTCATTCTATTCTATACAAATTGCATCATCAGTAACCATTAACTAAAGTGTTCTTGGTCGGATCAAAGGCGTACAAACTTTGAATCCGATTTCGCTGTTATAGGGCTTCATTGAATCCTGAAAGTCGATAGTTCGATAACCCGTTTGTATCTGGTGGGTTGAACAATTGTCTGAAAGAATCTATTCCATAGATCCTTGAAGTCGGAAGTACAACATTATCTTCTTCACAATCGCCATCAAATTTGTCTCAAACCACAAAATTCACAACATTTTATTGCATGCTACTGTAGTTCTTTTTGCTGTGGAAAGCAAACGTTCTGTAAAACAGAGTGCAGGTAAAAATTTACAAAACTAGAACCATATTGCGTAAGAATTTGAACATAAACTGACATTAAAAGTTGGTGGACCAAATAGAGGAAAGTAAATTTTGTGTAAACAAAAATAAAAAGAAGTATCTATTGTCTTGTAATAATAGTGGATATAAAATGTACATATTTGTTCCTCCGGAACAAATATAGAAAGGAATTAATTGAAAAGTAACAATAGTTAGTATAAAAAAGTGTTTGGATATAATCAGTTTTACTGTAGGATCATATATCAGTAACTCAAATTATGAACAGTTAGGGTAGTGTATTAATTGTCATTTAAATCTTAATTAATCAGGTATGAATAATTTGGATAATAAAAGAAATGTGTACAAATTGCATTTTGAAAATCACTGAATGGAAATAATATGGGCCTAAGCCCATAATGCATGTTATTGTTGCATGCTACTGTAGTTCATTTTGTTGTAGAATCCAAATGTAAAACATAGTATATGTGCAAATTTACAAAACTGAATCATTTTTCATTCGAAAAATATTAGACTTTAACCACAACCACAACAGTATCCCAATACCCTTAAACGTGATCAATCTGTACTTAGTGTCCAAACTAAGGTGTGTTCGTTCTAATTTTATTTCCACTTAGAAAGTGGTAGTAGAACAAAAGGTTAGGAAATAAAATATTAACACAATTTTGGACCACAAACTGGGAAGAATCATCTATTACCAAACATATGACAGTAAATTTATATATGAAACGTTAATTGAGAGATCTATCAGTTTTGAATTTGAGTTTGAATCGGTACATTTTCTGTGACGACCGCCCATGACCCCTGTACTTAAACCTAGAGATAGTGCGCTGCAAAGTGTGTCAGGCAGCCATGGACGATTGTCAGGGTAAATTAAAAACAGCAGAATCTATCGTATTACTCACAGCGCATAGACAAAATACAATAGAATATATATAGAGAAGCTTCACAGAATAGAATGTCATCATATAAAACTTCATAATAGTTGAATACAAGCATCTGAATAGTCAATACAACAAGCCTCACTACATATCACTCAGAGAATACAAAGCAGCGGAACATCCAGTACATATAGTAAGAAATAATATGCAATACACCAGCTCGTCTTCGATATCAGCACCGTGAAAAGCTAGAACAGCACCTGTCACCTGCTACCTAGTCTGCCCGTCCCAAAATGGACGAACAGCCCAAGGCAATAAGAATTAAAACATAAAGCCTTGAGTCAGACAACAGTCTTAGTGAGTAGTAAATTAACTAACAACATACCAAAAGAGCAAAAAGGAAAAGGAATAGGAATACAACCCTCCCACTCCAACCTCATTCTACAGTGATAGCCCCCAGACACACACAAAGCAGAAGCAAACATAGCAGAGCATACAATTTAAAGTAAAGCTATTATCACTCGAGTCAAGGGCGATGTTTTCCAAGCACAAACCCCCAAGGCCTAAACCAAGATCAGATAAGCACCCAGAAAATACCGCTCTTGAGGCCGAAAGACGATACAACCAAACATCCATGACTCCGGCTATCACTGTTATCTTTGCTTCGATATCACCGTTAATTGAATGACCGGCACATTCTTTCAGCCGTCCGTCAAGGGCTAATGGAAACCCCGGTTCTAGACAGTACTCCGCACGTCGTCGCAGCCCGTGCCAAGGATTTTCGCAACTACCCAGGGTACTCGACCATCCATTCATTGTCGTTGGGATTTTCGCAACTGCCCAAACGTACCCTTGCTTTGAGTCTGCTAGAACCTTCAACAACGATGCTATCCAAGCCTCCTGGTCATCCTCCTCGACGACTATTTCCATACTAGCTCAAGCGCCTCTCGAGCTTCCATTATCCTCAACTCGAATCATATCACTGAGTACCAACGTGCTTGGAATGATCCCGTCTGGATTAGACCAAGACTATATCATATCATACTTCGCTTCATCACATCCTCGCAAAGTATCATCTCAACATCATCATCATCGAATCTATGCATAAGAGCTTCATCACCCGCTACATATGCCACAAGCAGCTTTCCCAATTCAAGAGCCTTTCTCTTAGCTTTTGAATCATCTTCGGTCTAAATCAAATCATCAATCATCTAATTTATAGCAATCAATCAAGTCAAACATTAATCCAAGCAATCAAGCATTCAAATATGATCTATGTAGACAATTATCACTATAATGGCAATTTCGTAATTAAAGAGTCGAAAGTCAAATAAGCATGAAAACATGAGCAATGTCTCTATAATCTTGATGAATGAACTTGCATAGGTTAACATGTAGTAAAATAGTTGTCAAATCATCATGAACAATGGATCTATATGGATCTACACTTAGGATGAAGAAAATGCATGGAAATCACTATTTTAACACCAAATCGAGCCAACAATCCGATATACTCCTTTGGATCCGTGTGAGAGATAATCACCACTCACCAAATCACCTAAACAACCCCAAATCAACACGCTTCAGATCTGGACAGTGAAGGATCAAGCTTGATCTATCACGAATCCGCTTCAAATGACGAAATCTCACTTCAAAGGATGAAGATCTTCAATCTAAGCTCTTGAATCTTCAATTTGATCTTCAACTTAGATGGATGGAATCACTAGATTAGAGTGGAGGAAAGAAGTGAAGGAGTGTAGAAGTCGAGCTCTCAAAATGGCAGCACTTCGTCGCTTCGAAATCCAGATCCCAAAAATGAAGCCAACCCCCTTCTATTTACAGCTGAAACTTCTCTAGGTCGCTCGGAGTTAGGTCGTATACGACCTACAGAGCCACGACCTACGACCTATAAACCCCACCGACCTAAAGCCTCTTCGACCTAACAACCTAAGTCCAAGCGCATTTACGACCTACCAGGCCAACCTATCTACGAGTTAAGACTTAGCAGCGCTTTCGACTTAACAATCCTCTTAGGTCGCTCACGACCTACCACCTTAAGTCTTCACGCGACCTAAAACACCACTCTCGCGACCTAACACTTAGACGCGACTTCTTAGCGACCTAACAATGCTACGACATAACTTCTCAGCGACCTAACACATAAGTGTTTCCTCGCGACCTAACAACTAATAGCCTAGCGACCTAACTACACCCAAGACATACGACCTAACTACTCCTACCTTAGGTCGCTGCCGACCTATCCTTCTTAGCTAGGATACGACCAATATTCACTAACTCGCTAGCAATGGCTATCTCTTAGGTCGCTAACAATTAGGTCGTTGACTACTAGTTTCCTTAGGTCGCTTTCCTATAGGTCGCCTAATCCTATAGGTCGCTCCAACCAACCTAGCACTTAACCAATTCACCTTCTTAGGTCATCTAGACGACCTAACTATGCTAACTCGGAACCACTAGGTCGCTCATCACTAGGTCGTTAACTACTGGGTTGTTAATTCGCTACTCCTATAGGTCGCTCCAAACTGTCCACGACCTAAACCACCATACAACTTATCTTCTGAACGACCTAATACTTAGGTACGACTCAAGACAGTGCGACCTACCACTTAACCTGGCTACGACCTAACTTTGCTAACCCAACTACTAGGTCGCTGCCTCCTAACTCTTAGGTCGTTAACCACCTTAGGTCGATCCAACACCCTACGTCCTAAGCTACCACGACATAACGACTTACGACCTGAAGCCCTTAAGTCGGTCACGACTTAAGACTTAACCAACTTCTACCAAAAATCTGAAACAACTTAAAAATGCTGAAAATTCCAGATTTTGACAAACTTTTCGATCCGTAGAAATACGGGTCGTTACATTCTCTCCCCCTTAGGAATTTCGCCCCCAAAATTCTAAACAAACAAAGTAATCAAAACTATTCTGTACGCCTACCATCCATAACAATCAGCAAACCATGCATCCAATTCTAGCTTAGCGTACAGAATTCTAAGACTTAGAACAAGTTACAATATCGTGAGATGAGACGACACCTTAGGGCCATAACTTGAAGAGTTCAGGATGAGCTGCTTTCATCCTCTCTTCCACCTCCCACGTACAGTCGTTATCATCTTCACTCCATTGTATCTTGAGCAACTTAACTACCTTCCTCCTAAGCTATTTCGTGTCGGTTTCCACAACACGAAGCGGCTTACGAGGTCTTCTATCAACTGGATCAACTTCGAAATCTTCACAGCTATCAGCAGAAACCACCGTTCTCGAGTTGTGCACATACTTCCGTAGATACGATATGTGAAAAACATTGTGCACACCCGACATCTTCTCTGGTAATTCCAGTCTATAGGAAAGCTTTCCAATTCACTCGATGATCGGGAATGGTCCAACAAATCTCGGAATCAACTTCCCTTTCTTCCCGAATCGAATAACATTCTTCAGTGGAGAAATCTTCACAAAAACACTATCTCCTACGTCGAATTCCAAATCCTTTCGACGCTTATCGGCATAACTCTTCTGACGGTCTTGGGCTGCCTTCATTCGTTGCCGAATGATCTCTATGCACTCCGTAGTCTGTCGAATCATCTCTGGCCCAAGCATCAGCTTCTCTCCAGTTTCTATCCAACACGTCGGAGAGTTACATGGTCTTCCATACAATGCCTCATACGGTGCCATACCAATGCTTGATTGGTAACTGTTGTTGTATGAAAACTCTACCAAATGAAGGTGATCTTCCCATGATCCTCCGAAGTCCAAAACACAAGCTCTAAGAAGATTTTCCAAAACCCAGTTGACTCTCTCGGTCTGACCATCTGTTTGAGGGTGATAAGCTGTACTCAAGCACAACTCGGTTCCCAAAACTTCCTGGAAGCTCTTCCAAAATCCACTAGTGAACAATGGATCTCGATCGCTCACTATACTCTTCGGAATACCATGGAATCGAACTATCCACTTAACATACAACTCAGCCAACTTTGATGCAGTCCTAGTCGATCGAACAGGAATGAATCATGCACTCTTAGTCAAACGATCTACAATGACCCAAATCCCTTCATTTCCCGTTCTGGTTCTAGGCAATCCATCGATAAAATCCATCGATACCTGCTCCCACTTCCATGTAGGAACTTCTAATGGTTGAAGCAATCCACTTGGCTTCTTCTGTTCAGCTTTTACCAACTGGCAGTTCATGCACTTGGATATAAAATTTCCAACATCATTCTTCATACCTTCCCAATAGTAGGTTCTCTTCATATCCCGATACATCTTATTTCCTCCTGGATGAATTGTCAGCTTTGAGTGATGACTTTCCTTTAGAACTTCACTCCTCAATTCATCTATATCAGGAACAACTAGTCGTCCTTGCTTCCGAAGCCAACCCTCTCGATTGACCTCGAATCCTTTATCCTTCTCTGGATCCAATCCAGATTCCAAATCATGGATAATCTTGACAAGCTTATCGTCTCGTTTTTGGCTCTCGCCAATTCTTTCCACAAGAGTCGGTCTTATCGATAAGTTTGCCAACATCTCAGGTTCCAATTCACATCTAGGCCTGAAGTCAAATCCAGCTAAATACTCGAGATTCTTCCATTCAGAAAACATGGCTCCCAGTCCTGCATGTCTTCGACTTAACGCATCTACCACTGCGTTACCCTTTCCCGGAGTATAAGCTATACCAAAATCATATGATGCCAAAAACTCTAGCCAACGTTGCTGCCGAAGATTCAAATCCTTTTGGGAGAAAAGATACTTCAACGACTTATGATCTGTAAACAACTCGAATCGAACTCCCAATAGATAATGTCTCCACATCTTCAGAGCAAAAACAATCGCCGCTAACTCCAAATCATGAGTCGGATAATTCCTTTCATGCGGCTTCAGTTGTCGACTTGCATACGCAACAACTTTATCCCTCTGCATCAGCACTGCTCCAAGTCCAGTACCACATGCGTCGGTGTAAACCACCATCTCATCATTCCCACTTGGCATAGTCAAAACAGGAGCACTCGTCAATCGCTCTTTCAGGATTCTGAAAGCTTGCTCACACTTATCTTCCCATCTGAACACTTGGTTCTTCTTCGTCAATCCTGTTAACGGTGCAGCTATCTTGGAGAAGTCTTTGATAAACCGTCGATAATATCCTGCTAATCCAAGAAAACTTCTCACATCAGATGCATTCTTAGGTCTAACCCAATCCTGGATTGCTGCCACCTTAGCGGGATCAACCGCTATTCCATTTCCAGAGATAACATGGCCTAAGAACCTCACTTCACTCTTCCAGAAGTGACATTTCAAAAACTTAGCCTTCAGCTGATGTTTCCGTAAGATTTCCAAAACAATACGCAAGTGCGTCTTGTGCTCTTCTTCAGTTCTGGAATAAATCAGAATATCATCCATGAACACAAGCACAAACTTGTTCAACTGATCTCTGAACACTCTATTCATAAGATCCACAAAATATGCTGGCGCGTTAGTCAATCCAAACGGCATTACCAGCCACTCAAAGAAACCGGATGGTGTTCGAAAAGCAGTCTTCGGCACACTATCCTTAGCTACTCTCAACTGGTGAAATCCCGTTGCCAAATCCATCTGAGAAAACACCTTAGCTTTGTGAAGCTGATCAAACAAGTCATCTATTCTCGGCAATGGATACTTGTTCTTCTTAGTCACCTTATTCAGCTCACGATAATCGACGCACAATCTCAACGACCCATCTGACTTGGTTGCAAACACAACTGGTGCACACCACTCGGACACACTACGCCGAATGAATCCTTTCTGCAAAAGATCATCAACTTGCACCCTCAACTCTTGCTGTTCCCTAGGCGCCATCCGCCTAAGAGGCATCACAACAGGTATGGCTCCTTCAACTAGATCTATACGAAACTCGATCTCTCTATGCGGCGGCAACCCTTTGACTTCGTCAAAGACATCCTCGAATCCATTAGCGATTGGCACCGATGACAGTCCATCCCGTGGAACAACCAGCGAATACATGAAGCTCATGAAGACGCCTTCTTCATGCTGACATCGTATCACAACCTTTCGCCCCTCCACATTATCGACTGTCACTTCCAACCTCTCACAATCAACCTTCGCCGCATACTTCCTAAGCCAGTCCATACCCAAAATGATTCCGAACCCCGCAAAGTTCAGAACAAAGCAATCACAAACAAAAGAGCAATCATGACTCGATACAACTAGACCACGGCATATCATACACAAACAAGACGAACCCCCAACTGGATTAGTCACTACCAATGGCCTATCAACAATATCCGGTTCTAAACCTAACCGGCCTACGAGTTCACTACAAACAAACGAATGCGACGCCCCAGTATCAAACAGAACTCTAACTGGAACACCACATAGGAAAAGAGTACCTTGAACCACCACACTCTTTCCCTTCTCTTCATCGGTAGGAGCTTTCGAAGACGACGGAACAGCTCCCAAAGCATAAGCTTGCACAATCTGCTTGTCCCTTCTCGGTTCTGGACAATTCTTCCTGAAATGCCCCGGCTTGTCACAGTTGTGGCACTTCGCCGGCGCTTTCGGATTCTTGCAATCCCTGGAGAGATGGCCTTTCTGCTGACAGTTGTAGCAGGTCACTTCACCCTTCGGCTTCTTCTGGCCATCCTTACCCTTCTGCTGCTGCTGCTTCCTCTTCTTGTTTCCACCCTGCTGGGGTTTAGACTCTTCCCTGGTCACAGCAACAACAGATCCTTCCTTAGGAAACAGACTTTCATGCCTGAGAGCCTTCTCCACAAGCTTCTCAAATGAATCGTCCAAATGATCCACCAACTGTCTCCCAAGATAACTGTCCAAGCCTGTCACAAACTTCTCATTCTTCTGATATGCAGATTCAATATATGACCGAGCATACTTGGACAAAGCTTCAAACTCAGAAACATACTCAAGAACTGGTCTTCCACCTTGCTTGAGCTCCACGAACTTCTTGAATAGAACAGACTTCTGAGCTGTAGAAATGAACTTAGCTTCAAACCTGACTTGGAATTGCTCCCAAGTAATCTCTTCCTCCGGAGTATTGATGGTAATAGAGTTCCACCAATCAGAAGCTCTCCCTTGAAGCTGTCTCGATGCCAACTTCCTCTTAGTCGCATCCTCAATTCCCAAATCACCAAAAATCCTTCTACAAGCATCTATCCACCTCTGGACCTCAATAGTTGATTCTGTTCCCAAGAAAACCTTCCCTCCAAGAGCAGTATAATCCTTGCACAACTTAGCAAAATCCACTGGTTTCGGAGTTTGGACTTGAACTCCAACATCTACTACTGCCCCCGGAACTGGTATCCTTCTCATGATCGAAGTCATCATAGCTTCGAACATAGCTGCATAATCAGCAGTCCCTTCAGTAGCACGGCCTTCCCTAGCAGCTGGTCTCCCTCTTCGACTCATCCTTAATATCTATAAAAAGGAATGATCAGAACATCTTAGAGAAACAACTGCATAAAGGACTCAAACTCTACTAAGCTACTATATTATATATAGTAATCATCCATCAAAATACAATTACGTCTCTCGTACGTAGTTACGTCAGCGAGTGTTGGGTAAAATCGATTAACCAATGCTCCGATACCAAATGTGACGACCGCCCATGACCCCTGTACTTAAACCTAGAGATAGTGTGCTGCAAAGTGTGCCAGGAAGCCATGGACGATTGTCAGGGTAAATTAAAAACAGCAGAATCTATCGTATTACTCACAGCGCATAGACAAAATACAATAGAATATATATAGAGAAGCTTCACAGAATAGAATGTCATCATATAAAACTTCATAATAGTTGAATACAAGCATCTGAATAGTCAATACAACAAGCCTCACTACATATCACTCAGAGAATACAAAGCAGCGGAACATCCAGTACATATAGTAAGAAATAATATGCAATACACCAGCTCGTCTTCGATATCAGCACCGTGAAAAGCTAGAACAGCACATGTCACCTGCTACCTAGTCTGCCCGTCCCAAAATGGACGAACAGCCCAAGGCAATAAGAATTAAAACATAAAGCCTTGAGTCAGACAACAGTCTTAGTGAGCAGTAAATTAACTAACAACATACCAAAAGAGCATAAAGGAAAAGGAATAGGAATACAACCCTCCCACTCCAACCTCATTCTATAGTGATAGCCCCTAGACACACACTAAGCAGAAGCAAACATAGCAGAGCATATAATTTAAAGTAAAGCTATTATCACTCGAGTCAAGGGCGATGTTTTCCAAGCACAAACCCCCAAGGCCTAAACCAAGATCACATAAGCACCCAGAAAATACCGCTCTTGAGGCCGAAAGACGATACAACCAAACATCCATGACTCTGGCTATCACTGTTATCTTTGCTTCGATATCACCGTTAATTAAATGACCGGCACATTCTTTCAGCCGTCCATCAAGGGCTAATGGAAACCCCGGTTCTAGACAGTACTCCGCACGTCGTCGCAGCCCGTGCCAAGGATTTTCGCAACTACCCAGGGTACTCGACCATCAATTCATTGTCGTTGGGATTTTCGCAACTGCCCAAACGTACCCTTGCTTTGAGTCTGCTAGAACCTTCAACAACGATGCTATCCAAGCCTCCTGGTCATCCTCCTCGACGACTATTTCCATACTAGCTCAAGCGCCTCTCGAGTTTCCATTATCCTCAACTCGAATCATATCACCGAGTTACCAACGTGCTTGGAATGATCCCGTCTGGATTAGACCAAGACTATCTCATATCATACTTTGCTTCATCACATCCTCGCAAAGTATCATCTCAACATCATCATCATCGAATCTATGCATAAGAGCTTCATCACCCGCTACATATGCCACAAGCAGCTTTCCCAATTCAAGAGCCTTTCTCTTAGCTTTTGAATCATCTTCGGTCTAAATCAAATCATCAATCATCTAATTTATAGCAATCAATCAAGTCAAACATTAATCCAAGCAATCAAGCATTCAAATATGATCTATGTAGACAATTATCACTATAATGGCAATTTCGTAATTAAAGAGTCGAAAGTCAAATAAGCATGAAAACATGAGCAATGTCTCTATAATCTTGATGAATGAACTTGCATAGGTTAACATGTAGTAAAATAGTTGTCAAATCATCATGAACAATGGATCTATATGGATCTACACTTAGGATGAAGAAAATGCATGGAAATCACTATTTTAACACCAAATCGAGCCAACAATCCGATATACTCCTTTGGATCCGTGTGAGAGATAATCACCACTCACCAAATCACCTAAACAACCCCAAATCAACACGCTTCAGATCTGGACAGTGAAGGATCAAGCTTGATCTATCACGAATCCGCTTCAAATGACGAAATCTCACTTCAAAGGATGAAGATCTTCAATCTAAGCTTTTGAATCTTCAATTTGATCTTCAACTTAGATGGATGGAATCACTAGATTAGAGTGGAGGAAAGAAGTGAAGGAGTGTAGAAGTCGAGCTCTCAAAATGGCAGCACTTCGTCGCTTCGAAATCCAGATCCCAAAAATGAAGCCAACCCCCTTCTATTTACAGCTGAAACTTCTCTAGGTCGCTCGGAGTTAGGTCGTATACGACCTACAGAGCCACGACCTACGACCTATAAACCCCACCGACCTAAAGCCTCTTCGACCTAACAACCTAAGTCCAAGCGCATTTATGACCTACCAGGCCAACCTATCTACGAGTTAAGACTTAGCAGCGCTTTCGACTTAACAATCCTCTTAGGTCGCTCACGACCTACCACCTTAAGTCTTCACGCGACCTAAAACACCACTCTCGCGACCTAACACTTAGACGCGACTTCTTAGCAACCTAACAATGCTACGACATAACTTCTCAGCGACCTAACACATAAGTGTTTCCTCGCGACCTAACAACTAATAGCCTAGCGACCTAACTACACCCAAGACATACGACCTAACTACTCCTACCTTAGGTCGCTGCCGACCTATCCTTCTTAGCTAGGATACGACCAATATTCACTAACTCGCTAGCAATGGCTATCTCTTAGGTCGCTAACAATTAGGCCGTTGACTACTAGTTTCCTTAGGTCGCTTTCCTATAGGTCGCCTAATCCTATAGGTCGCTCCAACCAACCTAGCACTTAACCATTTCACCTTCTTAGGTCATCTAGACGACCTAACTATGCTAACTCGGAACCACTAGGTCGCTCATCACTAGGTCGTTAACTACTGGGTTGTTAACTCGCTACTCCTATAGGTCGCTCCAAACTGTCCACGACCTAAACCACCATACAACTTATCTTCTGAACGACCTAATACTTAGGTACGACTCAAGACAGTGCGACCTACCACTTAACCTGGCTACGACCTAACTTTGCTAACCCAACTACTAGGTCGCTGCCTCCTAACTCTTAGGTCGTTAACCACCTTAGGTCGCTCCAACACCCTAAGTCCTAAGCTACCACGACATAACGACTTACGACCTGAAGCCCTTAAGTCGGTCACGACTTAAGACTTAACCAACTTCTACCAAAAATCTGAAACAACTTAAAAATGCTGAAAATTCCAGATTTTGACAAACTTTTCGATCCGTAGAAATACGGGTCGTTACATTTTCCAACAGAAGTATTATACTTTTAGAGTACAAAAAATAAAACTCATTAACAAATGTAGAGCATGTGCAGTAATATAAATTAGTCAATTTGTTTTAAATATACGAGTACTTTGGCACGTGTGATGCACATGCATATGACAAACTTCTATTAAAAAACACCGTTGTATGACTTTTTGGATCTTACAACATGACTTTGAAGTATATGTAATGCTGTATGTTGTGATGTATATGATGCACAAATCAACCATTTGTTGAAAGGAGAATTAGACTAAATTATTTCATGAAATAATAAAATAAATAAAGATAGTAATCAACTATTATTTTAGTATCTTGAGAAATACAACATATATAAAAATTAGCCCTTATCGTGGTTTGAAATCTAGAAATCCTGCATCATTTATGCATAAAAAGTAAATACTATATAAAAATGATGTAGTAAATGATATTGATCACCGATGAATGTTTTCCATCCTCTTTCTCAAAAAAAGTCCTAAGGCATCGTCTAAGGAACGCATGCAAAGAAAAAAAACAATATAGCTTCTTTTTATCGCACCACAGTATAAACAAAGTTTGTTTCATCGATAAAAGATGATTTAGCAATTAAAATTTGCATACATAATGTGATAAATCATGCATATTTAATCGATTTTGGAGATAAAGTTACATTTTTTTGTATACATGTTAATGACAGCAAAATGTAGTACTTGCTACAATTCGAGCTTATTGCTTAAACAACAGTGATCATTGTGACACTTTTTCCATTTTTAGAACTTGTATAAAAGTAAAAAAAAGCATCCAGATAAACTTAGCATTTATAAAAAAAATACAATCTGATAATATGTCTATTCTATAACACAACTCTCATTCAACAACTAATACATTAAGTTTGTCAATGCTTGCTAAAGAATAAATGGATGATAGGTTTAACGTATAATAGAACAAACATGGTCTCGTGCTTCACATACGGTTAACATTAAGATTTTGCTTGGTAAACATTTGCTGAAATCAAGTTTTTAGCCTTGTCAACGTTTCGAAACATGAATTTACCTACTTGAGACAAAAGTCAAAAGAGTAAATTAAATTAGATAATAATTTTTATCACCGATAATATGTAAAAGTTTCTTATGCAACCGTTGATGATGAGAACTTATTAATTCAGTTATCCAAGAAAACATGTTTGCATGAAAATTTTAGCACCATAATTTCACCTTTTTATGATCTTAAAGTTCAAAATAGAAAACACGGTAGAAGTAAAATATAAAATAAAAAGAATTCACCGAGTTTTAAAAGTTGCAATAGTAAAAATAAATGTAATTTGAGTAAGACAATAATGGGTACTTAATATTTTAACACATAGCAAAACAGTTGTTCAGAAACGTACATTAGTAAAGTTATCATAATTTAACACCATGGTTTTCTTCTATGTACTTAGAACATCCAAATATTTAGTTAAATGGCATAAATAACATATGATTTGACATAAAAGTTTCAGTAGACTCAAATAATTATACATGTTATGCCTTTACAATTACAATTAAGGTAATATTGTATTAAGTAGTGGTCAAGATCTTGAATAACCAACCTACGATCCTATGTTGGATTTTTGCATTAGCTTTAGAGCTTCCACACGTTCTCCCTTTTGTCTGAACTCAATAAGACTGTATTCTTCCCAGCAATCATCTACATAATATAAAATGTTCAATTATAATGTCATCATCAGTATTTTTTTGCATAAAATAAGAATTCACTATAATAAATTAAAGTAAATTTCATGGCTCATTTCTGAATAGCTGAATTTCTTCAATGTTGTACTTTTGCTTTATATACTGCAAATAATATATTTTAAACTGATAAGCTACTATAACAGTAGGCAAATAGTTTTTCTGTGTCTAAACTATTTATTTAAAAAAAGTACGAAGAGTGAAACTGCAATAACTTTGCAATATTATTTCCATCATTTTCAAAATAATACATACTAAAAATTAGCAAGTTATTATTTATGGCCGGTCTCTAAGATTTGAAGATTTAATTCTTAAAAAAATAGGAAAAAATAGGAAGATGAAGTGATTGGTTTCAGTTTTATAAAAGGTAGAATAGGGTCAGATCATCAACAGTTATTTGTACCATGAAGGGTTCTATGTTCTTAGGTATATTCTATAAAGAAAACTTACCTACATCATGAAAAATTAGGTGGAAATAAATTTTGCATCGAGATTTACCAATCAAAAATGAAATGCATTACCTAAAATTATGCAAAACAATCATCAAAATTTGTTTCTCATAAAAAGACCATTGTGGGAAAATCAACTTTATTAGATTCTTGCTTATTTACTACATGTAAAGGAGGTTGCCTTATCATTCCAAATAACAATCCAGCAGTCTCAATTAGTCGAATCATAGAAGACACATGCGATAATTTTTTCATTTTTGGTGGATTATGCATAGATCTACTAATCAACTTTTGTAAACAAAGTAATTTAAGCGTTGCAAATGAATAGACTACAATATAGCATAGAATAATAGTTGAAAGTAATTATTATTTTCAAAAAAAAAATTACCTTGTATGGGAATAGAACATTTGATAATGGTGAAGGAGTAGCCATTTTAGGAGAAGGATGTTACCTTGATGGAGAAGCTGAATCTTGAAGGTTATTAACTGGTTCATCGCTCTCACTAAATTATTGTGCCTTCTCATAACTATTACATTGTAAAGAAAATAGTATGAACTATTATTTTTTTCCAAATCATCAAAAGATCTGGAAAAAGTATTGCTTACATGACCAACTGTTCTAGAAAAGGGAACTCCAATCACTCTCAAAAACCTTTATTATGCTTAGGGAAAAATGGACTTGCTAATGTTTGTATTTCTCCTTAACAACTACTCTTCCTACAATAATTCAGACACTTGATATGTTTTTGATTATGCCGCAAAACTGTAGAAGGTGGAAATTTTTAGCAATTCCAATAAGGTGGTAACCTTGGACCCAGCTTACCAACATTTATTCAAAAAAATGATTATAAGGTAGTATGTAGCAAGTGCTGAATTAATATTAGACCTAACTTTAATTAAGGATATAAAAATTAATAGATACGGGTTTCAGATTTACTATCAGAATCATCCAAATTGGAAAAAATCAAAATAAAGCATAGATGGATTGTCAAATATTTAATAAACTAATAGCATAAACTAATAGTATAGGGCTCTCACTAATAAACAAAATTTGACATAAAATCACAAATAATAACAACAAAAGGTCGGATCAAAATAATCCCAAGTCAAAGGGTGAAAGTGTAAAACAAACAATCAGTTGTGCAAAGCACTTTCTTATTGAAGATTAATATTGGGCATTGCTAAAAATTTCAAAAGGAAGAAAAAGGAAGGATTTAACCGTAATTAAGAACTTCACGTACAGCTTTACGTATTTTGCACGGTGCTATAAAAGCAAAACAGAAATTTTCACTAACGAACTTATTTGATGTTACAAAGCATTTCCTAAAGGAAGGATTTCACATAAGCTGAAATTAAGTTCTGGCTTCAAATAAATGAGGGGATGATTAAGCTTCAACCCAAATAGTATATGTTTTGGGCCTCATCTATTGTTAAAAAGAAAACAACTATAATGTAAAGAAACTGTAATGACTCGGAATTTTTGTCGTCTTGAGTTTTGAATATTAATTTTTAATATTCAATAATACGGTATTTTAATCAAATAAAAATCCCCATTAAATAACAATTGGTAATAATATACAGTTTTTCAAGCCAAGATAATATTTTGAAGTTCCAGATTTTTATTTAGGAAATTGATTTAAAATGGAATTTCTTATATATATATATATATATATATTCGAGACAACGAAATTTATAAATATAATTTGGAAACAAATTCATAGCAAATAAATATAGGTGAAAAATAAAATAAAATATTTTAAATAGAAATGATACGACTTATGGAAAATACAATGTATTATAAATAGAAAGAGTTTAAAATTGGATTTTCCTATATACATATATACATATTAGTTAAGGAGAACACATATATATAAATATAATTTCAAAAATGAAATTATAGTATTTATAAACAAATAAATACTGTATGCTAAAAATAATATAAATAGTATGTTAAAAGAAGTAAATATATAAGAAGAGATATATATGAAAATATATATATGATAGAGATGAGGAAATTAAATAAAAATCATTTTTAATCATTTTGATAAAAAAATCTTTTACAAAATCATGTTTTAGTAGAAATGTTATTTTTATAAAGACAGTATAGAAAAATATTTCATTTGCTTTGAAATTATACATTTTAAATATAAAAAGAAAAGTGTTAACAAAATGTTATTTACAAATGGAATGGCAAGACTTTTAAATGCCTTGAGTTATATATATGTTAATAGAAGTATATATACAGACATACATACATACATACATATATATATGGAGACTTAAATGGCTCATTTAAAAACACTTTGCAAATTGTTTTCAAAAATAACTAGGTTAATTAAAAAGTAAAATAACAAAAAGTAGAAAGGCAAAACAAGTAAAAATGAAAAGAAATAATAAATATTTATACATATGCTGCTTAGCCAAAAAGAGAAAAGCTAAAAACATTTTCTTCACCTCATTTCAACTTCCTATCAACCACCAAATCACCTCAATCCATCACGAAGCATGTACAGCATATCAAACCCTCCTTAAAACCAAAAATCTATACGTGTACATTATCACTCTCTTGGCAAAAACGTGTATATATATGTATAGAGGGGTATGTGTGTTGGCTTCAGTTTTAAAAGACTGTAAAACAAAGAAAACAAGACTCTGTAAACAAACACTAAGAAAGAAAAGAAAGGGCACTATGTTCCTTCAAATTCAAAAAGCAAAAGTAAGAAATCAAGTTCAGATCCTAAAGAAAAGAGCAACTAGAAGATTTAAAAAGATCTCAACAATGTAGAAGGTGAGGATTTAAAATTAAATACCTGGAATGTTCAAAACATTTCTCTGTCATGTATAACAGAGATGAATACTTATGCATGCCCTGACTTCAAAAATCATTATCTCTTAAACTAATTCGAATTTGCTAATGTCGTATACTAGAAAAATGTTTGTTTTTGAATATAGGTTACACTAAAAATAGTTTGAGGTTGATTCATGCTATGTATTATATGAAATGTTGAATTTACAGTAAGAAATCAATATTTTGGCAATTTCCAATATCCATAAACCAGTGATTCATGTATATAATCATGATGGTTATGTGAAGATAGAATTTTTAGTGAAGGTTTCATTATTTTTAGTGGTCTATGTTGTGAGAAATTTGGAGATGATCAATTTTTGTTAAAAAAATAAATACCGGCGACGTGGTGGTCGATAGACGGTACGGCCTAGCCTAGAAGGAGTATGGAGGCATGGGGAAGAGATCCACAGTGGCACATTTTTGAAATTTTCTTTGGATTGAGGTGGCGTATCAATTTTAGGGTTTAAGGAAAAGTTTGATTGGGTTTCGGTCATCACGATGCCACGTTGTTTTGGGGTCATTGGAGGCGACTGGTGTTTGCTGGAAGGAGGCGTGGAGGTTGACGATTCTTTTGGAAGTGGTGCCAGGTAAAATAGTGAAGGATAAGGGAGGTGGTGGTCTCATGTTCGTTCGCTTGGACATTTGGATTCTCGATGATGGCTCGAAAAATTGGAGGAGGTGGCTGGAGACCAAGACAGTGGTAGAGGCACATCGAGATGGCAAGAGAGGGTTTGCTGTCGTCATTGTCGTGGCCATTGGAGGTTGGCAGCTCGCGTGCACGTACACGCGTGCATTTCTGTGTGCATGACTCTGGTGCTCGGAAGCCTAGAATGAAGATAGTTACTAACAGTTTGGGTTTGGGTTGGAGTCTTGCGAGAAGGTTGTGTAGATGTTTGGGGGAAACAACAAGATCGATCGAAGGTGTGGAAATGAATTTTTGGTTGAATCTGGTAAGCGGAAGTTTCAAGTGATTGAAGAAGAGAAGTAAGGAGAAAGAGGGAAGGGAAAGAAAGAGGATGGGTTCATAAAGTCTTGGACTTCGGCCCAAAACGTATAAGAAGAACAAATATATTAAAATGTTTAAATTTATATCTATATATTTAGCAAATCTTTGAAATATTATAACACATTCATACGAATCCCGATTTATGCGGGATTCATTATGATGGGTTTGTGTCAACGAACACTACATCGTCATGAAATCTATTGTCGAGTCTGAATAAGTGGAATATTTAGGCAATTTAAAATAGATAGTTTTTAATTACTGGTTTAAAACAAATAACGTCGTTTAAAATTATATGACCTGTATATTGAAGTTATTTTCCCTGATAAAAATAACGACGAGTTAATTTAATTTAATTACGATGTTTTGACATCTTTTAGCGCAACAAAACACCGTTCTGATAATTATATTAATTGGACCCCTGTTGGCAGAATAATCACCGTTCTGCCATTATTACTTAATATATCTATTTGTGGACATTTACTAGCAGAAATAAAACCCTGTTTTGCTATTATATTCGTACGGACATCTATTTATTTTCCTGATAAATTATATTGGGCAATATGATGTTGAATTGATTGTTAAAAATATATTGATGTGAATATATGTATCTGTTATTCTGGACTCTTATGGAATGGATCGTAATTTGATTTAGAATCATTGAAATAATAAGTCTTTTCCGATTTGGAGGTTGACTTTTGAGCCAAAATTGTTTAAGGATGATTATTATTTATTAATGATATTTTAAATTAATTGGTGGATATTTTGATAATGATTAAAGTAATTATGTTATTATTCTTAAGAATTATTTAAAAAGTATTAATTATTGTTTCAAAGCTATTTAATCATTTAAATTGTTTAAAGTATATTAATTATTAATTAAAGTTATTTTATAGTGATTGTTTAAAGTTAATTATTACTTAAGGGTTAATTAGTATTAAAGTATATTTATTCCAAGGATAAATTTATTAAATATTGATAATGTTTTAAAAATAATATATTATATAGTAAACTTTTATAACATAGTACTTTACTAAATTTGAACTTGGAAAATTTATATTGAAACTTTATAAGTATTATTTTGAAACTTATTAAATAAAGTTTTCGGAAAGTAATGGTATACTTTCATGGCGAAATCGGAGGCAGAGAGTGCCTAAAGTTAAGTTTTGGATTTCTTTGGGATAGAGATGTAACCATTGAGCTGTGAATCCATGGTTGATACCACAGTGGTGTTTTCCATATTTATTTTAAAAGGGGTTTCAAATATTTTTGAAAGAATGGTTAGAGAACATACTTACTCCGATGGAATAAGTACATACCATTTTATAAAGAGATTTAGTTTGTTAAAATTAAATTAAATGAGGCTTAGTGTTTTTTTAGTGGAAAATGAGATATTTGTTGAATGATTGTTTATTTGATAGTTAAATAACCAACTATCAAATCTGGACCCAAAAACATAACTTAGGGGATATCTAGAAGAAACACGGGAATTATGCGATACAGTTACCGTTCGAGGTGCTATACTATACGTATAAACTCGTTTCATTCTTCTAGGACGATGATAAGGAATCGGTCCACTAACGGTTAGGAGGTGATCTCCGATCTTATTTTCGTCTGTTTATTTCCTAAAGAACCGGGGTTGAGTTTACCGGAAATATCGAACGTTGTTTCGAAGAGACCGGGATCGGATAAGTTATCTGAAAACCACTTTGATCCAACAAATACATTTTCGAAGTGAAGACCAGAGCATGGGATCGAAGATGGAGAATTGAAGTGCAAGGGCTAATCGCTACTAATCCCGAGGATGACTCCAAAACGGATGTAGTAGGAATAGTACCTTCGGTTTCGTTCAGACCTAGAATGGACTTGTATGGATGAATGCTATCAGTACGTTGTCATTGGAGGACAACGAGCATTCTAAGTGAAAATTACATTGAAAGGTAATCGCAGCCTCAAGCCTCATCAATCGGGAATGACTGAAAATCAGAGGGAATGCAACAAGGCTAAGTGGGTCGCACCCAATTAGGGTATGTTTATCACCTTTCTAGATACCCTCAGATATTATTACTACGATACTTGGAAGGAGCTCAAAAAGGGTGGGAACACCTGGTTTGATAGCATATTCAGTCTATCCAGGTTAGGGGTAGTCCGGTCTTGTGTTGAAGGGGATCCCGGCGTGGTCCTCGGTACATTTTTTCTAGACGTGTACTGTGGTAGGTGGTACCCCAGTGCTTAGTCATTCGTGTGGAATCCATTCTCCAATACGTGCCTTTACGGATTTGGTTGTAAAGCCTAGTATGCTGGAATTTAATTAATGTTACAATTTCAGCTATTTGAAAAAGTATTTGTACTTAGACACTATTATAATATCACTGGATTTTCTATAAAAAGTGTTTTGGTTACCGTAAGGGAAAATCCCATCGTGTTTGTGTGTGGCATGGTCTTACGGGATACTTTTGATTTTAAAAGGATTTTGAAAGTTATAACGAATAAAATTCCTTGTGATTTAAATTCTCACGTTGGTTTTACTTGACTGACCCGGGCGTGGTTTTTCCTATATGCTCGGGTCAGACCGAGCATATTTCCAGGTTTAGCTGGAAGGAGTGGAGCTTCAGGAGAGGAACTGGAGGCCCAGAGTCGTATTCTCGTAGATGATTATTTTCCATTGCATTTTAGTTGTGTTTATCAGCAATTGTAAGGACAGGGTGATATAACTGTTCGTGCTGTATAAGTTGGTATACTCTAATTGTTATATGTTATGCAAATATTACGGTTTTGTTTTATGTAAAGATTTGTCCTATATTATAGATTATTCGTTTCCGCTGTGAGATTCCGTGTTATTCTATTTTCTTTCTATCTTCTTTCTACTTTCTTTTCTTACTATCCGCCTTTCCATTCAAATTTGGACTGGACAAGTGTGGTGAAGTGTCACTTCTAACTGTACGGAAAAGTTGGTTATGACATCGTGGTATTAGAGCTTAGGTTGAGCGAATACCTAGGCTTTGGTGAGGTTACTCATTAGAGATATGGTCAGTAGTACCCTAAAATTGTTTGAGTGTGTATATATATACGAGAGTGCGTATTTGTTAGTGATATAAAATGCTTTATATTGTGTTAATTGATTTGTTGAGTGGCTTATGGATTCTGGTCAATACGAGTAGCTAACGTTATTGATAGAGATCTCTAAACACTTGAACAAGGCCAACGGACATAATATTGTTTTAAGTGGGTAAATGAAATAATTTTACCAGGAATATATTTTATATATTAAAGGAATGTTTTCAAAATATATAGTATTTTGAGGTGTGTTTGATAAGCGATGATAATATTTTATCATCTAGGATTTGATTGGTCATAACCATCTAGTTTTGAGCATCCTCTATTGCCTGCCCTTTTGACCGGGATATTCCTTAGAGACCCGAGTCTTGTAAGATAGGAACTGTGGAAAATTTGGATTTTTAGTAAATTTTGTTTACTAAAGGAAATTGGAATATTTTTAGATAAATATTTTAGGATGATTTTTCATAGATAAAAGCTAATTTTATAATAATTGATTTATAAAAGAGATGTTTGAGATTTTAAAACTCCAGTGATTTCGGAAAAATTGTTTTAAACAAATATTTGAGGAAAATGATTTTGGTATTGCTTTAGTAAAGTTTTTGAATGGTAGCAATTTAAAAAGGAAAAGTTATTTGAAGTGTGTGCCTATATATGTACTCTTTAGCATATATAAATTCCTGAAACCTTTGGATCTCATTCTTGGTTTTATTAATTGATTATAGAGAACCCGTAGTGTCGTCCGGGGAGGAGCACTTTCGAAGGCTAGGAGAGCTGGCGACCATGACTTAGTTAAAAGGATTCTGAAGGATCTTAATGAGCCATCAATATATGAGGAGGAGTTAGAGGAGGAAATAGAGCATGTCGAGTAGCCATCGCATCATGAAAAGGAGCCCGAGGAAGAAGCAGAAAGGGAATTTGAGGAGGAATTCGAGGATGAAGAGGAAGAATTCGAGGATGAAGAGGAATTTGAAGCAAAGGAAGAGCCCGAATTGGAAAATGATGACGCTGTCATCTGGGAAATGAGCGAGGTTGAAAATGAGCCACATGCAAATGGGGATAACCGTCAGAGGGAACCAAGTCCGGTGTTTGCATGGGTTCCGGATAATGATGTTGAATCTAGGGAAATGGAAGGACCCGAAGTGGAGGACTCTGATGAAGAGAGTCCATAGTGAGTGTTGGTTTGTCTTGGTAGTGTATACCCTATTAGTATGTATTAGTAACCTGTAGATGTCATGTTTGTTGGATTGTAGTCCAGTAAAGTATCTCGGTAGATATTTTAGTATGACTATATATATATATATGTATGTGTGTGTGTGTATGATGACGGTAATTGTGAAAGTATTCTGGTGATACTCGGTATAACTGATAGTTTGGAATATATATAAATATATATATTGACTTGTGTGATATGGGTGTTTATTAATTCGTTAATAAATTAAAATTCAGTTAGTTTTGTTTACTAGCCTGGCTATGGAAATTTCGAGGACGAAAGTCTTTTAAAGGGGGAGGAATGTAACGACCCGGAATTTTTGTCGTCTTGAGTTTTGAATATTAATTTTTAATATTCAATAATACGGTATTTTAATCAAATAAAAATCCCCGTTAAATAACAATTGGTAATAATATATAGTTTTTCAAGCCAAGATAATATTTTGAATTTCCATATTTTTATTTATAAAATAGGAAATTTATTTAAAATGGAATTTCTTATATATATATATATTCAGGACAATAAAATATATATATATAATTTGGAAACAAATTCATAGCAAATAAATATAGGTGAAAAAGAAAAGAAAATATTTTAAATAGAAATGATATGACTTATGGAAAATACAATGTATTATAAATATAAAGAGTTTAAAATTGGATTTTCCAATATACATATTAGTTAAGGAGAATGTATATATATAAATATAAGTTCAAAAAGGAAAATTATAGTATTTATAAACAAATAAATATTGTATGCTAAAAACAATATAAATAGTATGTTAAAAGAAGTAAATATATAAGAAGAGATATATATGAAAAAATATATATGATAGAAATGAGGAAATTAAATAAATATCATTTTTTAATCATTTTGATAAAAAAATCTTTTACAAAATCATGTTTTAGTAGAAATGTTATTTTTATAAAGATAGTATAGCAAAAAATTTCATTTGCTTCGAAATTATACATTTTAAATATAAAAAGAAAAGTGTTAACAAAATGTTATTTACAAATGGAATGGCAAGACTTTTAAATGCCTTGAGTTATATATATATGTTAATAGAAGTATATATACATATATATATATATATGGAGACTTAAATGGCTCATTTAAAAACACTTTGCAAATTGTTTTCAAAAATAACTAGGTAAATTAAAAAGTAAAATAACACAAAGGAGAAAGGCAAAACAAGTAAAAATGAAAAGAAATAATAAATATTTATACATATGCTGTTTGGCCAAAAAGAGAAAAGCTAAAAACATTTTCTTCACCTCATTTCAACTTCCTATCAACCACCAAATCACCTCAATCCATTACAAAGCATGTACAGCATATCAAACCCTCCTTAAAACAAAAAATCTATACGTATACATTATCACTCTCTTGGCAAAAACGTGTGTATATATATATATATGTATAGAGTGGTATGTGTGTTGGCTTCAGTTTTAAAAGACTGTAAAACAAAGAAAACAAGACTCTGTAAACAAACATTAAGAAAGAAAAGAAAGGGCACTCTGTTCCTTCAAATTCAAAAAGCAAAAGTAAGAAATCAAGTTCAGATCCTAAAGAAAAGAGCAACTACAAGATTTAAAAAGATCTCAATAATATGGAAGGTGAGGATTTAAAATTAAATACCTGGAATGTTTAAAACATTGCTCCGTCATGTATAACAGAGATGAATACTTATGCATGCTCTAACTTCAAAAATATTATCTCTCAAACTAATTCGAATTTGCTAATGTCGTAAACTAGAAAATGTTTGTTTTGAATATAGGTTACACTAAAAATAGTTTGAGGTTGATTCATGCTATGTATTGTATGAAATGTTGAATTTACAGTAAGAAATCAATATTTTGGCAATTTCCAATATACATAAACCAGTGATTCATGTATATAACCATGATCGTTATGTGAAGACAGGATTTATAGTGAAGGTTTCATTATTTTTAATGGTCTATGTTGTGAGAAATTTGGAGATGATCAATTTTTGTAAATTTCGACGACGTGGTAGTCGATAGGCGGTACAGCTTGGCCTAGAAAGAGCATGGAGGCAAGGGGAAGAGATCCACCATGGCACATTTTTGAATTTTGCTTTGGATTGAGGTGGCGTATCAATTTTAGGGTTTAAGGGATAGTTGGATTGGGTTTCGGTCATCACGATGCCGCGTTGTTTTGGGGTCATCGGAGGCTACTGGTGTTTGCTAGAAGGAGGCATGGACGTTGAAGGTTCTTTTGGAAATGGTGCCAGGTAAAATAGTGAAGGATAAGGGGGGTGGTTGACGCAGCGGATTAAACAAAACAATCTTCAATCGGTGAAAGTAGTAATCGGTGGATTGGAAGATACTGAAATGCCCAAATTCGTTGATCCGAAGATACCGAATTCTAGCTATCCCGAACTCGTTGATCGCGCACGATACCGGGTTCAAAGATCTTCAATTCTTCAAGCGTTGATCAAGCGCACTTGATTCCGCGAATCGGCTTCTACAATCGTTGAATCGAGCGCACTCGATTAACCGAAAGAGGAGATAGGAGATTACACTCAACTACCAATTTAGATGAAAGCACACAGCAATCAAAAGAGAATTTTATTCAAAAATCAACAACCTTACAAATGACTCACACGGCCTATTTATAGGCGTTACAAGTTTACAACAGAAATTACATTAACTCCTAAGTCGGAACCGACTTATCACGTACGACTTAAGAAATACAGACGACATATGAAAACAGACGACATACGACTTATAAAAGAAGACGACCTATGATTTAACAATCTGGAGAATACAACAGAACATTATTCACTTAAGTCGTTGCCGACTTAACATCTTCTCACGACTCATCAATAGCAGTGTTTTAAGAATCAACGGTCCAGATTAACTCGGCATAAGATTCAACAGCATCCAGCTTTCGCGACTTAAAGACAACCAGCTTTATTCGACTTAAGAATCAACGGCTTAGATTAACTCGGCGTAAGGATCAACAGTCTTCAGGCTTTGGCGACATAAGATGGTACGACTTAACTGAGTCGTAACTCGGTGCCGACTTATCATCTGTTTTAAGTCGTATCTGACTGTGCATTCTTCACTTGAGCTGTTCCTCCTATATCCTTCTTGTTGAGTCGTTGAAGACTTATCTCCTCGCCTTCGTTAAGTCGTAGACGACTCATGCGACTCATGTATGTTTCCTTAAGTCGGTCACGACTCATGCCTGTTTCTATAAGTCGGTTACGACTTATATTTCCCTCGTTATCTTTAGCTCGTGGACGACTTACGACATTGCCCTTAAGTCGTAGACGTCTTAAACCTTCAACACTCACAGCTATTTTATTATCACGTGCCTCTTCTATAAGTCGTGGACGACTTATATCTGATTCCTTAAGTCTTGTACGACTTATGCCTTTGAAGGTTGTAGGTTGCGCTGCATCATCCTCCCCAGGTTGAAAGAAATTCGTCCTCGAATTTGCACAGTCCTCCTCCGCAATATGCTCATCCTCGTGATAAGGTACGAGATGCTTAACGTTGAATACGTCTGACGTGTACACATCATCCGACAGCTTCAATTTATAAGCATTTTCATTGATTCGTTTCACGACTTCTACAGGACCAATTTTTCTAGCTTTTAACTTGTTATAAGCGCCCACTGGAAAACGATCCTTTGTTAACACTGCATAAACCCAATCACGTTCATTAAATTCAACATTTCTTCGCTTCAAATCTGCAGATTGTTTGTACTTCTCATATGCTTTCTTCAATCGTTCATAAACGATTTTATGACATTCCGTCAACCCGTCAACAAAATCAGCAGCTTTCTTAACTGTTCCCCTTGAATGCGGCATTACCCTTAAATCCAACGGTCCTTTTGGCATACTAGAATATACAATCTGGAATGGACTGAACCCAGTACTTCGATTTACAGCATGATTATGGGCAAACTCCGCCTGGCTTAACTTCACATCCCAACTCTTCAGATTATCTTGTACAAGACACCTCAACAAATTTCCCAATGATCTGTTCACAACCTCGGTCTGTCCATCTGTTTGCGGATGATAAGCACTACTAAATTTCAGCTTCGTTCCCACCATTTTCCACAGACTCAACCAAAAATGACTCAAAAATCGAGTATCTCTATCCGACACAATAGATTCTGGCAATCCATGAAGTCGATAGATCTCCTTGAAAAACAACTGAGCAACATGAACAGCATCTGCCGTCTTCTTACAAGCAATAAAATGTGCCATCTTCGAAAATCTATCCACCATAACGAATATAGAATCATTTCCCCTTTGAGTTCTAGGCAAACCCAAAACAAAATCCATACTGATATCCACCCATGGTTTTACAGGCACGGGTAACGGCATATATAAACCAGCATTAGTCGCTGTTCCCTTAGAAACCTGACAAATATGATAACGCTCCACAAACCTCTCTACCTCTTTCCTCATCGATGGCCAAAAGTAAGATTGTGAAATCAACTGTAATGTACGGTCTCTCCCAACATGTCCTTCATCATGTAGTTCTTTTACGATTTTCATTCTCAAACTACAATCAGGTATGCACAATCGATTTCCTTTGAACAGAAAACTGTCTACCATCATAAACTCATCCGTCTTTCCCTCCTTGACTTTATCAACAAACTTCGCAAAGTAAGGATCTTCGACAAATAATTCTGGTAACTCGTCAAACCCCGTCACTTCAACCTTCATTATTGTCAACAAATGATTCCTCCTACTCAAAGCATCAGCCACACGATTCGTCACCCCTGACTTGTGTTTAACAACAAAAGTAAATTGTTGCAGATATGCAATCCACGATGCATGTCTTGCTGAAATCTTGTCTTGCCCTTGCAAATGCTTCAATGCCTCATGATCAGTATACAGAACAAACTCTTTCTGAAATAGATAATGGCTCCAGTGTTTGATAGCTTTCACAACAGCATAGAATTCCACATCATATGTACTGTATCTCATTTTCGCTCCTGATAACTTCTCGCTAAAGTATGCAATTGGACGTCCCTTCTGACTCAGCACTCCTCCAATCCCAACCTTCGATGCATCAGTATGTAATTCAAACAATAACTGAAAATCTGGTAACACTAGAATAGGTGCAGATGTCAGTAACTCCTTGATCTTCTCAAAAGCACTCCCTACTTCCTCTGTCCATGCAAACTGTTTACCTTTCATGCAATCTGTAACAGGTGCCATCACACTACTAAAGTGTGGAATAAACCTTCGATAAAATGAAGCCAACCCGTGAAAACTACGAACTTCCGTTATCGTCTTGGGTTGTGGCCAATCTCTAATCGCTTCAACTTTACTTTGGTCAACCTGTATTCCTTCTTCCGACACAACATACCCCAGAAATAAAACACTATGCGTCATGAACACGCATTTCTTCGTCGCAGCATAAAATTGTTCTTGTCGCAGTACCATTAGCACTTCTCTCAGATGATTCAAATGTTCCTCCGGACTTCCACTATATATCAGAATATCATCGAAGTACACCACCACAAACTTCCCAATGAATGGTCAAAAAATTTGATTCATCACCCTCATGAAAGTACTCGGTGCATTTGATAAGCCAAATGGCATGACCAACCATTCGTATAGACCCTCCCTGGTTTTAAAAGCAGTCTTCCACTCATCTCCTGGTCTGATACGAATTTGATGATATCCGCTCTTCAAATCAATCTTCGAAAATATAGTAGCTCCGCTTATTTGATCTAACAAGTCATCCAACCTCGGCATTGGAAATCTATATCTCACAGTAATCTTATTCAATGCTCGACTGTCAGTGCACATCCTCCACGTTCCATCCTTTTTGGGTACCAATAAAGCTGGTACAGCATAAGGACTTAAACTCTCCTGCACACGCCCCTGTTCAAGCAATTCTTCCACTTGCCTCCGCAACTCTTCATGTTCCTTCGGACTCATTCGATAATGTGGTCTGTGTGGCAACATAGCACCTGGAACAAATTCTATCTGATGTTGTATATCCCTCAACGGTGGCAATTCCGTTGGTAACTCCTCTGGAAATACATCGTCAAATTCTTTCAAAACTAGTTTTACTTCTTCTGGGATTTCAACCTCTTCCTGACTCTCTCGCCCAATCAACAAGAACACTTCAGGCTCCTCCTCTACTTCCTTCACAAACTCCTTCAAAGATAACAAGGTCTTCGGCTCTTCAATCTCTTCCGACTTACTTTCTCCTTGTTGTCTCCTTTTGGGAATTAAGATAATCTTCGTGCCTTTAAACATAAAACTGTAACTATTGGTCCGACCGTCATGCTGTACTGCTCGATCATACTGCCATGGTCTTCCCAATAATAAGTGGCAAACATCCATCTCTACTACATCACACCAGATCTCGTCTTTGTATTTCTTCCCAATAGAGAATGGAATTCGAACTCGTCTATCCACTTTCACTTCTCCTCCTTTTCTCAACCATGCTAACTTGTATGGATTCGGATGCTTCTCTGTCTTTAACTTCAACTTTGTTATAGCCTCAGTGGAAATGATATTGTCACAGCTTCCGGCGTCAATCACAAATTTACACACCTTCCCCAATATAGTACAAGTCGACTGAAAGATATTACTCCTCAACCAACTAGCCTCTTCCTGCTTCGGTGTCAAACATGACCTTCTCAGCATTAGATTACAACCTTCATCTCCTGACGCAATATCCTGCTCATCCTCCTCAACTGGACTAGAACACTCTCCATCAACATCCTCATCTTCAACTTCTACAATCATGGTTCTCTTCTTTGGCTTTGGACACTCGTTGCTTTTATGACCCAATTCCTGACAATTGTAACATTTGAAACCATTGTTAACTTTCGCCTTCTCAGCCTCTTTCACCACCGGTTTACTGATAGGTTTAGAAACATTAGAACTTCCACTAACTCCCTTCACTTGATTGTTGGAACTAGTAAACACACCACCTCCTCGTCGTCCCTGCTTCTCCCAAGCCAATGCTTTCTGATGTGCCTCTACCACAGATCTTGGATCGAACATATTAACCATATCCTGAATCTGCATTCTCAATCCCCCAATGAATCTCGATGTCAGTTGTTCTTCCATTTCCATGATATCATTCCTTGCAATAAGCTGATAAAACTCATCTGCGTAGTCATTAACAGTCTTTGTGCCCTGCCTCAAATTCTGCAAACGTTGATACATTAGTGACTGATAATTGTAAGGTAAGAACGTTGCTTTCATCAATTTCTTCATCTTCTCCCAAGATTCAACTTTTGTCTTCCCCATTTGTTCACGTGTAAGTTTGGTTTGCTGCCACCATGCCAAAGCTCTACCCCTCAACCTTGTAGCAACCAACTTCACTCTACGACGTTCTGGAACTTCTTTGAAATCAAAAATTTCTTCAACATTAGCTACCCAATCTAGAAACTCCTCTGCTTGCATACCACCTTTGAATTCCGGAATTTCTGTCTTCATCCCCGACTCCCACTTGTGATCATACTCAGAGTGATTTCTTCCTTGTCCTCGTCCTTGTCCTCGAACACTACCACCATCATACTCCTCTTCAAAATCAGATGTATATCGTTGTCTATCTCGTCCACCCACATCTCTACTACCTTCTCGTCTACCACCATCATCCCTTCTATCTACATTCCTCCGTTCACGATCATTCACGTTCCTCCCACGCCCTTGATCATTTTCAACACTTCTGTCTCGATTGGAATGTGGCGAGACTCTACTACCCCCATGGTTAGATTCAGGTGAAACCCTTCTCCGATTTTGATTCATCTCCGTCATAAGCTTCTCTAACCGACCAATTCCTTCGTTAAGCTTTTCACTAAAGTTTTCATTGATTCTTTGTTCCATCTCACCAGCTTCTTCTCTTCGATACAAAGCTTCTACGTTTTGGTGGCGATTAGCTCTTCTTGGCGGCATACTTGAAATCTTTACAAACACTTCAAATTCAAACACAATTCGAACTTTGATCCAAAATGGAATGGATCGAAAACTTAAACTTTGTTGCAATTTGCGATGAACACGATGAACACAATTCTCGGCTTGACAATGAAATGATGCTCAATCTACACTCTTCTTAGCTCGGCTTCTCTTTAAACGTCAAATTCTTCAAAATGATTAGGCTCCAAGTCTCGATTTAGCTATGATTGGCTAAAACAAGCTCCGATACCAAAATTGACGCAGCGGATTAAACAAAACAATCTTCAATCGGTGAAAGTAGTAATCGGTGGATTGGAAGATACTGAAATGCCCAAATTCGTTGATCCGAAGATACCGAATTCTAGCTATCCCGAACTCGTTGATCGCGCACGATACCGGGTTCAAAGATCTTCAATTCTTCAAGCGTTGATCAAGCGCACTTGATTCCGCGAATCGGCTTCTACAATCGTTGAATCGAGCGCACTCGATTAACCGAAAGAGGAGATAGGAGATTACACTCAACTACCAATTTAGATGAAAGCACACAGCAATCAAAAGAGAATTTTATTCAAAAATCAACAACCTTACAAATGACTCACACGGCCTATTTATAGGCGTTACAAGTTTACAACAGAAATTACATTAACTCCTAAGTCGGAACCGACTTATCACGTACGACTTAAGAAATACAGACGACATATGAAAACAGACGACATACAACTTATAAAAGAAGACGACCTATGATTTAACAATCTGGAGAATACAACAGAACATTATTCACTTAAGTCGTTGCCGACTTAACATCTTCTCACGACTCATCAATAGCAGTGTTTTAAGAATCAACGGTCCAGATTAACTCGGCATAAGATTCAACAGCAACCAGCTTTCGCGACTTAAAGACAACCAGCTTTATTCGACTTAAGAATCAACGGCTTAGATTAACTCGGCGTAAGGATCAACAGTCTTCAGGCTTTGGCGACATAAGATGGTACGACTTAACTGAGTCGTAACTCGGTGCCGACTTATCATCTGTTTTAAGTCGTATATGACTTATCACTTGTGCATTCTTCACTTGAGCTGTTCCTCCTGTATCCTTCTTGTTGAGTCGTTGAAGACTTATCTCCTCGCCTTCGTTAAGTCATAGACGACTCATGCGACTCATGTCTGTTTCCTTAAGTCGGTCACGACTCATGCTTGTTTCTATAAGTCGGTTATGACTTATATTTCCCTCGTTATCTTTAGCTCGTGGACGACTTACGACATTGCCCTTAAGTCGTAGACTTCTTAAACCTTCAACACTCACAGCTATTTTATTATCACGTGCCTCTTTTATAAGTCGTGGATGACTTATATCTGATTCCTTAAGTCGTGTACGACTTATGCCTTTGAAGGTTGTAGGTTGCGCTGCATCAGTGGTGGTCTCGTGTTCGTTCACCTGGTCATTTGGATTCTCGACGATGGCTCGAAAAATTGGAGGGGGTGGCCGAAGACCAAGGCAGTGGTAGAGGCACATCGAGATGGCAAGAGAGGGTCTGCTATCGTCATCGCTGTGGCCATTGGAGGTTAGGAGCCCGCGTGCACGTACATGCGTGCATTTCTGCATGCACGCTTATGGTGCTCGATAGCCTGGAATGAAGATAGTTGCTAACAGTTTGGGTTTGGGTTGGAGTCTTGCGAGAAGGTTGTGTAGATGTTTGGGGGAAACAGCAAGATCGATCGAAGGTGTGGAAATGGATTTTTGGGTTGAATCTGGTAAGTGGAAGTTTCAGGTGATTGAAGAAGAGAAGTAAGGAGAAAGAGGGAAGGGAAAGAAAGAGGACGGGTTCATAAAGTCTTGGGCTTCGGCCCAAAATGTATAAGAAGAACAAATATATTAAAATGTTTAAATTTATACCTATATATTTAGAAAATCTTTGAAATATTATAACACGTTCACCGAATCCCGATTTACTTTTTTCTAAAATATTTATGAGAAGACACAAACATAACTTTGGGAATATGTAAAAGAAACACGGGAATTATTTGATACAGTTACCGTTCGAGGTGCTATACTGTACGTATAAACTCGTTACGTTCTTCTAGGACGATGATAAGGAATCCGTCCACTAACAGTTAGGTGGTGATCTCCGATCTTATTTTCATCTGTTTATTTCCTAAAGAACCGAGGTTGAGTTTACCGGAAATATCGAATGTTGTTTCGAAGAGACCGGGATCGGATAAGTTATCCGAAAACCACTTCGATCCAACAAATACATTTTCGAAGTGAAGACCAGAGCATGGGATCGAAGATGGAGAATTGAAGTGCAAGGGCTAATCGCTACTAATTCCGAGGATGACTCCAAAACGGATGTAGTAGGAATAGTACCTTCGGTTTCGTTCAGACCCAGAATGGACTTGTATGGATGAATGCTATCAGTACGTTGTCATTGGAGGATAATGAGCATTCTAAGTGAAAATTCCTTTGAAAGGTAATCGTAGCCTCAAGCCTCAACAACCGGTAATGACTGAAAATCAGAGGGAATGCGGCAAAGCTAAGTGGGTCGCACCCAATTAGGGTATGTTTATCAGGTTTCTAGATACCCTTGGATATTATTACTACGATACATTAAAGGAGCTTGGAAAGGGTGGGAACACCCGGGGTGAAAGCATATTCGGTCTATCCAGGTTAGGGGTAGTCTGGTCTTGTGTTGCAAGGGATCCCGACATGGTCCTCGGTACTTTTTTCTAGAAGTGTACTGTGGTAGGTGGTACCCCAATGCCTCGTCATTCATATGAATCCATTCTCCAATACGTGCCTTTACGGATTTGGTTGTAGAGCCTAGTATGCTGGAATTTAATTAATGTAACAATTTCAGCTATTTGAATAAATATTTGTACTTAGACACTATTTTAATATCACTGGATTTTCTATAAAAAGTGTTTTGGCTACCATAAGGGAAAAAAACCCGTCGTGTTTATGTGTGGCGTGGTCTTACGGGATACTTTTGATTTTAAAAGGATTTTGAAAGTTATAACGAATAAAATTCCTTGTGATTTAAATTCTCATGATGGTTTTACTAGACCGACCCGGGCGTGGTTTTTCTTATATGCTCGAGTCAGACCGAGCATATTTCCAGGTTTAGCTGGAAGGAGTTGAGCTTCAGGAGAGGAGCTGGAGGCCCGGAGTCGTATTCTCGTAGATGATTATTTTCCGTTGCATTTTAGTTATGTTTATCAGCAATTGTAAGGACAGGGTGATATAATTGTCCGTGCTGTATAAGTTGGTGTACTCTGATTATTATATGTTATGCAAATATTACGGTTTTGTTTTATGTAAAGATTTGTCCTATATTATAGATTATTCGTTTCTGCTGTGAGATTCTGTGTTGTTCTATTTTCTTTCTATCTTCTTTCTACTTTCTTTTCTTACTATCCGCCTTTCCGTTCAAATTTGGACTGGACAAGTGTGGTAAAGTGTCAGTTCGAACTGTACGGAAAAGTGGATCATGACAAAACACATAGAAGATGACAAAGCAAATGGATGAATACCATATTATAATCATACGAAGTTAACCAACATAGAACATAAGCACTGTAAAACTCTAAATTGTAAACATTAATAGCATATAGCAGTAAATGGAAATAAATGTGGTACCTCTTCAATTTAGAAAATGTGTTGTTCATTGTCCTTTTGGTCAAAAGTATGTTTTATCTTAGTCTAAGCAGGATATGTGCATCGTCTGCAATAGAGAAAATAGTGGCAATTGGGTAGTATTCATAACAAAAGTTTTTTGGTCATGTTAATTACTCAAGCTTACTAAAACAACCTATCCATCAAATCAGTATATATATATATATATCAATCAATTATAGTTTTTATGACTATTACATACATTATTGAGCAGAATCATTTTGTTCATTAGAAGAAAACTTAACGTTCCTTAGAATGTAAATAATTTATCTATACTTTAATCTTGAATAGAAATCAAATTTTAGCTGTTTATAGTTACTAATCAAACCTTTAAAAATGAAATCTTAATCTTATAAAATTAGCGAGGAAAAGCACACAAAATTTTGGATTTGTATGGAACATGGAAAAGCTTTTATGTCTCATCCCTATTCTGCCATTATCAAGCCCGCTCCATTCTCTCTACTCTCAGTATCTTGGAAACATTAATCTGCTCAAAACATAGAATTCACAGCTTCGATGAAGACCCAAAATTTCATTTTTCGAGAGTTTCTAGGGCAAAAGAGCTTGAATGGTTGAGACGTGGAGTCAAGGATAACAGTAGTTTTGGGAAATGTAAACAAAACATAGGGGGGAAAAGACGAAATTAGCCTCAACCTTGCAACACATCAAATTCTTTAACGGTAATGGTAAGGGATGTTTTGGGAAATATTTGTTTCTACTATTTTGGTAAATAGGAATCAAATATTTTCCTCGGGTAAAGTTAGTTGTTGTTTAAGATTTTCGATTATCGAAGGCCAATAAATACAGTTAAATTTTTTATTTTATTGTCGCTTGTGATTACTATCTCTCAACAGGATGTTTGACCTATCAAGCTGCTTTAATATACATGAATAAAGATACTCAACTTGCAGACAAAAGAGAAACAGAGAGAAGCTAATGTGAAAGCTAGTAAAGGTGAATTTACCTGACTCTGTCAATTATGGTTTACCCTTTACAGTCACCATTTCATTCTCCCCTTTTCCAGACTTCTTCATATATGTCTTGACCCTGAATCTGTGGGTGGAAGCTTTTCATTCTTTGAACCAAAGCATCAGAATAATCTAGAAATTAAGCTAACAAAGTTGGATTCCTGAACAAAACAGTAAAAAAGGAAATGATTAGCAATATGAACAAATGCAGTTTTTAACATGTTTAATCAGATTATTGATTCCATTACTAAAAAAATTGAAATGGCATAAGATTTTTATGGAAGTTTTTCTGCAGAAAATACATGTCACCTTGGCACATTCAATGAGCTAAATCTTTTTAGATTGAAAGCTAAAGCAGAATACAAATTACTTTTGAATCATTATATGGATCATCCATATAAATTATGTTGTCAATTATTTAACTACTTAGTTAAGATATAAATCGAGTTGCACTTGTTTCAAAAAAGGCGTCCTAGAAAATATTTTAACTAATTTAATAGCCTTGTTTCTTTCATAGGAGATAACTCTATGGTTGCAATAAAATGATTTTAGTGAAATTAAACCTGAACCATTATGTGTGAAATATGTGTGTGAGATAAAATACGACACTGTTATCAATTTCGTAGGCCATGCATTTCAATCTATCATTAACTTTATCTGGTAAATGGAGTATTTTTTCGGGCATAAAGTTGTTCATACTATATTTGAATCTAGAACCATTTACTTTGAAGTCTGTGTAACGACTCGGACTTTTCAACGGTTAACTTTGAATATTTAAATGGTTTTAAATATTGGATTTTAAATTATAATTTAGTTAGTAAGATTTTAAAACTGGAATTTCAAGCGATTTCGTAAATTTTTGAAATCGTCGATTTAATCGACGCGTTAAAATTGCGATTCAGGGCACAGTCTCGGAATTTGACGAAACCAGTTCCATTAGATCCGTAATAGTGAATTATTACCGGATTTCAAATTTCATAGCATTTGAATTTACTATTTGGTCGTACGATCTGAAAACGCCTAGAAATAATTTAATTGAATTTAATTTAAATAGTCAATTTAAAAAGCTATCTTCCATATATGATCGGACTAGGCTTCGAAACTTGTTCCATTGGGTTCAGAATAGTAGTATAACATTAGAAACGTCAGGCAGCATGCCTCGTTAGGGGTTCCAAATAGATATCTAGATATTTCGAAATTAAATAAAATGTGTTCACATCGATTTAACTCCTATCAACCATTAGCCGACCTATTCCATTAGCCCAAAATAACATGCCACCTTCAAATTAAAAACCACGTCCTCACGCCTTTTTCTTCGTTCACGAAAAGTTCAAAATCAAAATCGAAGACAGTTCGATTACTATAAAAAAACAAATAAAAGGGGCTGTGATAAAATCGCGAGCGAGTGAGGGAATGGAGGAGCGGCGCTCAAAGGAGCATGCGCGAAAGTGGATTGATGGCGATCACGAGTTAGGATTTTAAGCTGCAGTTCGCGTGTTGTTTGCGTGCCAGCATTGATGAGGAGGTGGGTTAGGCGATGGTTTGGGGTATGGGGTCCTGTGCGAGTAATGTGTAGAGGTCGAAGTGGCAATGAGTTGGAATAGCAGTGTAGGTCGAAGTCAAGAGTTGGAGAAAGGAGTTAGGTTGCATTCGATTTGGGGGGTTCGAATTCGTTTGTAGGCGCACGAGTAAGGATAAGTGAGCGTTGGCTTCGCGCTGCAGTTAGGATTGGGAAGAGTCGCGTTCGATTTGGCAATGTGATGGGATGAAGGCTGTGTGGGGGAGAAGCGTATGGCAGCTACGGCCGAAAGGGGAGGGACTGAGGCGACTCTGGAGTGGTTTCGTTCTCTGGTACGGACGTGGGAAGGCGAGGAAGTGTCCCGATATTATGGAGGGGGTCGGGGTCAGTGAGTTGGTGATGGATGGAAAGCTTGTTCATAGGAGTTCGTCGATGCTGAGGGATTTATCGCAGTTATAGGCGTGAAGGAAGAAGAGGTGCAGCCATGGTGATTTTATTTTGGAGGATGGATTACTGTTTAGGGTAATTATCCTAAATACTAATTTAATTAAGTCATATTTGAATTAAATAAATTTAAATGTCAATAAATTCATATATATTACGTAGGAGGTTTAAATCGAACGGAATCAGTGCATATAATTATTGGATCGATTAGCAATTTAAAAAATGAAGGTGAGTAAATCTCACTCGACTTGGATTATTGGTTTATGTGACGCCCCACCTCTATACTCACACTAGCCAAGGACACTACTGGGTAATGCCGTCGACTAGCACGAAGAATAAGGCTGTTGAGGAGCGACCATCTGTGTATTTGCTTTGTGCAAGTACCGATATGTCAGATAATATGACTTGCATCTCATTTCAAGAGGAAGTCTGACATATCCAATACAAACTCAAAACTACTACACAGTGGCTATGTGGACTTCGGAAACAAATATAAAATAATCATAACATTCATCAGTCATAGATATTCATATCACAAAGGCGGAAAAAGATATGAATATATCACATAGAAGTGTACATCAGAGTAGTGGTCAAACAAGATCCACTACATCACAAAAGAATAGGAACAAGTGCAAAGCAAAAGAATATGTATACATCAAGGAGTCTCTATCTCAAATGTATAAAAGCAAAAACTACTAAGCTAAAGTAGTTAGCCAAAAGTCAGAAGTAAGCCCCTGCTAAGAAGTCAAGTGGAAGCACCTGTAGCACCTCGGTCTGACCCAAGTATTATTTAAGAAGAAAATAATAAACGGATCAGTCTAGCTATAAATATCATATGAGAAGAGAAAGGATAAGGGACACCACAAAAATGTATGATAACAATAATGCCATACTGTGACAAGTATACATTTGATAACAATAAAAATCATATAATATCTCAAATCTCGTCAAATATCCAAAAAGAACATCACATTCTTTAGCTTATTCACCAAACCCCAAATATTGACAAAACATATCAATGTCAATCTCAAAAATTGGTGAAACACAAATTCCAGAAATCAACAATTAGAAATCCAGAAAACACAAAGGGGGAGGCCTATCACAAACGGGAGCATGAAAACTCACCAACACGTGTATCACAAACGGGTCGCTATCCCATGGTCACTAACCATAGAGCCGGTGCAACGGCGTAGTGCAATAACGGTACGCCCGAGGAACCTGAAACTCAAATGAGCCGAAAAAACGACGTAGTGCAATAATGGTACGCCCGATGAACCTGAAACTCAAATAATCCGGAACAACGACGTAGTGCAATAACGGTACGCCCGATGAACCGAACTCCATAAAACCCATAGGTCGCTAGCCTATAAAAATGAGACGAAGCTCAATACAACGGGGTACAGTACTCCACGCGGACAAAGAGACATCGCATATCGCTAGTCTATACCATAAAATGATCATCATTGATCAATAAGAAGCGTAAATTACACTAAGCTAGTAAATAAATGAGTTTAGCTTCATGTCTCATAACCACTGGCTTAACTTAAATATTTACGAACAAATTGTAGATTTCCACTCGAAAATTGTCACAAGATTTCAATTGAACAAGTCTAAGAATTAACCGACAAAGTAAACGCAAGCGTTTCATACCACTTGTTTTGCTAAGTCGTTTAATTGGATTTCTCGTACGAATGAGGTAAAGGTTTGTATATACTAATAGATTGGAAAGCGGTTTTAAAACGAGCTTTGTATTTAAAAGTAATGTTGAAATTATTTTTGTGAAAGAGTTTGAGTATTTACTACTAGTATAAAAACCTTTGTATTTTAAAGTGACAAATCACAGAAATGATTGTAAAACAATCTATCACCAAAAATCCACATTCGACGATGTGAATTCAAACCATAAAAATCGATATCAAATCCAATCAAATGGATATTCCCAAAAATCCATAAATGAAGTCATCAAAGTCGATAATAATTGACAACAACTAACCGGATCAACAAAAATCGATAAAAATTGGAAATTCACTCAAAAACAGCCAAAATAGGCAAAACTGCACAGTTCCAGACGTTTGAAATTACCAACCCGACGTCCGAACAACTAACCAGACGTCTGGTTGGATTTCCAAACGTCTGGATTTTGCCTCTGCCTTTTTTCTTTTTCCAGGGACCAATTCCAGACGTCTGGATTTTCAATCCAGACGTCTGAAATTTCCTGCTAGGCAAAAATCAGCCTAACCCAAAAAGGGCAAAAATCCAAACCAAAATGCGATCGAACGAGCGATGGAAGCTAGGGAATTATGCCAAGCGACAACCCAGCCTTATAGGCTCATCAATACACCCCAAACAACATTTTCAAACATACAAGATAGGATTTTTAAAGATTTTGACTTCAAAACACCAAAATTTGGAAAATTAACCAAATCAATTTAAATCAAAAGCAAATGAACCTGAAATAGATGTTAGGAATTCATACCTAACAACAATGAAAGCTATAGACATAGATGTGAGTTCAAGAACTCACCTTTAAACTCAAATATAGAAATGAGAAGCTCTAAAACAAGCTAAGATTGATTTCTCTTTAACAACACCTCTAGAATCTTCAATCTATTATCAAATGAAATGAATTTCCTAAGTTAAGTTATAGGAATTTATGAAAATTGAAGAGAGATTGAGATGGAGAAGATGAAGAGGATTCTTACCTAAGCTTCTCTTTGATTTATAACTTGAATTTGAATTCCTAAGAGAAACTAGGGCTTAGGAATTTTAATTTCCTCTTCCTACCATTCTTTCTAGGGCTTGAGAGTGTTAGGAAATGTTATGAATGAATGAAGAGGAGTAGGGTGGGAGTTGTTATTGTAGAGGAGTTGGGGTTACAATGTTAGGTTAGTGGGCTGAAACCCAAAGCCCAATAGAAAAATAGCAAAATTCCACTCAACTCCAAACGTATCGATGTTTATACTCAAAAAGGTCACAAACGCCATTTTAGACTCAATGGAAGTAGTCTCGAGTCCGGATTCGACTGTTTACGAAACGTCACATTTTGGACTTTTAAATACAACTAACGATGCTATATTTAAATAAATTATTTAAATATATTATCGTAAAAATTATGTGGGTTGTTACAGACTCCCCTCCTTAAAGAAATTGCATCCTTGCAATACTTAAAAAGAAAGTAAAAAGTAACAACCATACTAAGGAATAACAACACAAAAGAAGAAATGTTGAAATGAGAAGTTCACCTTAAGGAGCACAAGAAAGTAAGCCGGATGTATTCGCTCAATGAATTCTCTGGATTCCCAAGAGAAATCCTTAGGATTTGCGGACCATTGAACTTTCACAAGCGGAATATCTTTATTTCGAAGGCGTTTAACCTCCGTAGCAATGATGCGAATAAGATATTGCTCATAAGTCAAATTAGGCGAAACTTCAATTTCTTCAATAACACCGGGCTCAAGAATAGAATCAAAATCTCTTAGGTATTTCCGTAGTTGAGAAACGTGGAATATGTTATGAATAGCAGAAAATTGAGCCGGTAATAAAAGGCGATAAGCCACAGAACCAATACGTTCGGTGATGGGAAATGAACTAATATATCAAGGTGCTAATTTCCCCGAACGACTGAAACGCACAACACCCTTCATCGGTGAAACACGAATGAACACCAAATCTCCCACAGAAAATTCTAATTTCCTTCGTCGGTTATCGGCATAGGATTTTTGTCTACTTTGAGCTTCTTTCATCCAATAACGAATAAGGTCAATCTTTTCTGTGGAATCACGAATAAAATCTGGAACTAAAACCAGCTTCTCACCGGCTTCAAGCCAACATGAAGGAGATCGGCATGGCCTTCCTTAGAGTGCCTCAAAAGGTGTCATACCAATACTAGATTGGAAGCTATTATTATAGGAAAACTCAACAAGAGAAATATGATCTTCCCAACTTCCACCAAAATCAAGAACACAAGCACGAAATAGATCTTCAAGAGTTTGATTCACCCGCTATGTTTGTCCATCGGACTAAGGATGATAAGAAGTGCTAAAATTAAGCTTTGTTCCCAAAGCTTTTTGAAGACCCTTCCAAAATCCACTAGTAAATAATGGATCATGATCGCTAGCAATAGAAGTAGGAACTCCATGCAATTTAACGATTTCTTTAACATAGAGTTTGGCCAAAAGAGGTACGGTCCGGTTGGACCGAACGGGAATAAAATGGGCGGATTTTGTATGTCTATCTACAATCACCCATATACTGTCATGACCCGAACGAGAACGGGGAAGACCATCAATAAAGTCGATGGAAATTTGATCTCACTTCCAAATTGGAATGCCCAAAGGTTGCAATAACCCACCGGACCTTTGATGCTCGGCTTTTATAAGTTGGCAAGTCATGCAACGCTTAATGAAGTTAGCAATATCAGATTTCATTCCATCCCAATAATAAAGTCGTTTCTTGTCCGCGTACATTTTACTACTACCGGGATGAATGGTAAATTTAGAACAATGAGAATCTTCTAAAATGTCTTTACGAAGATCACAAATGTTTGGCACAATAAGTCTACCAAACTTCTGAATGCCTCCACGAGCATCAAAATCAAAGTCTTTCAAACCATCAACCTTATCTTTATCCCTACAACTTTGGCTAAGAAGAGCCAATTCGGGATCTTACTTTTGAGCTTCAAGGATGTGGTCTAAAAGAGAAGGATGAGCCTCAAGGCTACAACATGAATCAGATTCATGATCTCGAATCTCACAAGTGGATAAAGTCTCGAGATCATTCCATTCAGATATCATCATGAAAACAACCGCTTGTTGCTTTCGACTAAGGGCATCGGCAACACGATTTCCCTTTTCGGGAGTGTATAGAATATCAAGATCATAAGATGCAAGGAATTCGAGCCAACGTTGTTGACGCAAATTAAGTTCCTTTTGAGAAAATAAATACTTCAAAGATTTATGATCGGTGTAGAGAACAAATTTCTCTCCCAAAAGATAATGACGCCAAATTCTAAGGGCAAAAACAATAGTCGCGAGCTCTAAATCATGAGTGGCATATCTAGTCTCGGCAGGCTTTAATTGCCTAGAAGCATAAGCGATAACACGTTCCTTTTGCATGAGAACGACTCCCAAACCAACACGACTAGCATCAGTATAAACAATAAAGTCTTGGTTCCCTTCGGGAATCACAAGAATAAGAGCACCAGAAAGGAGTTCTTTTAATTTCTGAAAAGCAGCTTCACATTTTTCTGACCAAATGTACTTAACTCCCTTCTTTGTCAAACTAGTAATAGGCACAGAAATTTTAGAAAAGTCTTTTATGAACTGACGGTAATAGCCCACCAATCCAAGGAAGCTATGAATTTCCATCACACTCTCCGGTCTCTTCCAATTTTGAATCGCTTCAATCTTTGAAGGATCCACGGAAATTCCAGATTCAGAAATAATATGTCCTAAAAAATTCACACGAGATTGCCAAAAGTGGCACTTAGAAAATTTTGCTTTCAATTGGTTGCTCCTATGGGTTTCCAACACAATCCGAAGATGTTTTTCATGCTCTTCCTCGGTTTTAGAATAAACAAGAATATCATCGATAAAGATGAGAACAAATCGATCGAGGTAGTCTTTGAAAACTCGATTCATAAGGTCAACGAAATAAGCTGGAGCATTCGTCAAACCAAATGGCATAACAAGCCATTCATAAGATCCATAACAAGTACCGAACGATGTCAAAGGAATGCTATCCTCTGCAATACGGAGCTGATGAAAACCGGTTGCTAAGTCTAACTGTGAAAAGACTCTAGCACCACAAAGTTCATCGAATAGATCATCAATCCGAGGTAAGGGATATTTATTCTTGATGGTGAGATCATTAAACTTATGATAGTCTACGCAAAGCCTAAGTGTACCATCGGATTTCTTCACAAAAATAGCCGAAGCTCCCTAGTGAGAGGAACTAGAACGAATAAACTATTTTCCTTCCAATTCGGATAATTGTTTACGCATCTCCTCATTTTCCTTATTGGACATACGATAAGGAGGACGAGTGATAGGTAGAGCTCCAGGGATTAGATTAATTCTGAACTCAATTGCTCGCTTAGGTGGTAATCCTAAAACAGGCTCAAATATGTCGGGAAATTCACGAACAACGTGAATGAGGGAAATGACATCGTCCTCATCATCATTATCGTCATCATGTGGATTTAGAGAATAAAAGGATGTTACCAAATCGGAATCTGAATTTTTAAGAACAATAGAAATCTGCTAAACAAAATTTAGGATGTCGAAGATAAATAGTCCTCTCGGGACATAGGATGTGGGCTTCATAACGATTAAGCCAATCCATTCCCAAAATCATTCCGAAACCTAAATAGCGCATAACATGCAAATCGGCTCGAAAAGCATAATCACATAAAATAATCTCGACATCTTTACAAAGTAAACTGAGTGTTGCGGATCCACCAACCGGATTCGCAATTCTCAATGAAGTCATCAAGCCCATAATATTTAAAGACAAGGTATCAACAAGTTCTTTTGATATAAAAGAGTGAGATGCACCCGTATCAAAAAGAACTCGAATAGGAAGATCACGAAATATAATAATGCCATCGAGGATAGAATGAGAAATACCTTGACCAAGAGAAGTATTACTAGGAGCTTGCATAACATTTAGCTTTCCCTCTTTCTTGTTTGGAAGTTTGGGGCATGAAGATAAAAGATGACCCGAACTTTTGCAATATCGACATAAAAGAGGTTTTGGGCACCTATTTGCATAATGGTCCTTAGAACCACAATTATAGCATTGCCCACGACTAGAGGTAGGAGTCTTTGCTACCGAAGTTGCTCGTTTCCCTTTCTTGTTGGAATTAGGTTTGAACTTAATAGGCCTCTTCTTATTGTTGTTGAAGTTCTGTTTGGCACCCACAACTTCAACATCGCTTTCTTTATCAGCCTCTTCAAGTCAAAGAGCGATATCAATAAGCTGATCAGAAGAAACTTCTAGTTTCAGGAGTAAAGGCTTTTTGAGGTTCTTATTCAACATCACTTTATGTATTTAACTATTCATAAAAATATTTTAAATAGAGATTTTAAATAATTTATATAGAAGATTTTTAAACGAATGGATTTTAAACGATATTTCTAGAAACAATGAAAAGGATTGGAATCGATATTTTAAATAGATTTGTAAAATATATGGAATTTATTAAGAAATGGATTTATAAAATGAGATTTTATAATGGGATTATTTTTATAAACAAGTGAAACTCAAATGAGTTATAAATTTATAATCGTTGTTTATAAACAAGGGAAAATGAAAATTAATTGATAAATTGGGATATAATTTCACAGGGTGAATTTATATCGAGATATGAAAAATAAATTTTGGTAAAACTAGCGAATTCTATTTTTGAAAAGTGAGGATGGTTAGAAAATCGAAATGGGACCGATGTGTGGTAAATCGAGAGGATTTATAAATTGAATTGGTTATTGGGATTTTAAAAATATATTTTATTAGGAGGTTAAATTTTGATTTAAAAAGGGAAATTCTATTTATTTAACTATGTAATTTTAAGCTAGTTAGCATTGGAATACTTCGGAAGTGAATTTTTCAAATATCTAATATTAATTGAAATTAAATTCTAATTTTTATAATCTGCTTTAAAAATTGATTTGTTGTCTAAAAATGGATTATTGATGTTTATATAAAGTGTTCGATATTTTTAAATAATTACTTGAACATGTTTTAAAAATAAATTATTATTCTTTTAAATACTTATTTATTTATATATAGAGAGAGAGTTTTGTAATGATTGGAATTTAATTATAAATCTTCTCGAGAATCTGGAAACGAGGTTTATGGAGTAGATGGGATTTATAGGAGAAATTCTCAAAATTTGGAAGTTGGGAAGAAGTAAGAAATTTTCGAAATAGTTAAATAAAAGTGAACTTCGAAAAATGAATTAGAATTCATAAAAGAAGTTAGAAATTGATATTTGGAATTTCAGACAATTGTTGACTTCAAAAATATTAAAGGAAATTAATTAAGGAAACTGGTACTTATAGAATTTGTTCTAAACGAGTTAAAGAATTTACAAAAAAATTGTAAATGATTTTGAGAAAATAGGAAATAAATGGAATACTTCCTAAGTGTTGAACATAGGAAAAATATTCTAAGTACCGAAAATATTTGGGAATATTCAGTTGAAAATATAAGGATTTGAAATCGTTTCAAATGTTGGAAATTTGGGAAGGAATTTGAATATATATCTTATAAAGATATTTTGAAATAAATTTTGGAGAAATTATAATAAGGCCTGATGTCTGCTTACGGATGTTTTTTGATAGTTAAATAACCGACTATCAAATATTGGCCAAATTCGTGGATCGTTTCGAAGAGATCGTGATTGGATTTAATTATCTGAAAACCACTTCGATCTAGTTTGAACATTACGAATGGATATTGTGAGGATAGTGAAGACAGTGATTCGGTTTGTCTAGACCCAGGACACTTGTATGGATGAATGCTATCAGAACATCATCGTTTGTGGACGATGAGCATTCTAAGTGAAATTGTTCTTGAATGGTAATCGTAGCCTCAAGCCTCAAGCCTCATCAACCAGAATGACTGAAAATCAGGGGAGATGCAGCAAGGCTAAGTGGGGTCGCACCCAATTAGGGTATGTTATCACCTTTCTAGATACCTTCGGATATATTATAAATTATGGATATGGTTATGCATGGAAAAAGTGAGCGCTCGATTTTAAGGGTGGGAACACTCGGGGTGATAACATATTCGGTTCTATCCAGTTTAGGGATAGGGCCGGTATTGTAGGGGATCCCGGCGAGGTCTTCGATACATTTTTCTAGAAGTGCACTGTGATAGGTGGTAGCCCAGTGCCTAGTCATTTTATGGAATCCATTCTCCAATAAGTGTCGTACGGTTTTGATTGTGCCCAACTATGCTGAAACGTGAGATGCAAGCATTTCAGCTATTTTCTATTTACTTTGTTTAGACACTATTATAATATCATACGATTTTGATAAAAATGTTTTGGTTATCATAAGGTAAAAACCCGTCGTGTTTATGTGTGACGTGGTCTTATGAGATACCTTTGTTTTCAACGGATTTTGATAAAAGTTAATAATTCAAATTGAGTGTGTTTCCCACGTTTGTTTTCCAGACTGACTTGGGTATTATTTTATTATGATGCTCGGGTCAGACCGAGTATTACAGATTCAGGATAGGATGCTATGGAGCTCAGGAGACGAGCTGGATGAAAGAGACATATTTCCGTACTTGATTTATATTCTACTGTATGAGGACAAGTTATTATAACTGTCCAGGTTGATGTATTGATTGTTGTACTCTGATGATTGTAAGTAATGAACAGTTACAGATTTCTTTGTATAAAAATCTGTTGTTACATATTATATTTTGTTCCGCTGCGATTGTGAGATTCTGTGTATTGTTGTTTTTATTTCTTCTACCTTTTCTTCTTCACCCCTAATGATCTGGTATTTCCGGCACTCGATTGCTCGGCATGCTATACAGTGAATGTATTGATGTCGATTTTGGGTCGAAAATCCAGGCCATTACACTTGGTATCAGAGCGAGGTTAAGCGAGAATCTTGGTTTTGATAAGGATTACTCATTAGAGATAGGGTCAGTAGTACCCTAGAATGAGTTGAGTGTATTAATAGATATGAGCGTGTATTTGTTAGTGAATATAAATTATTTTATATTGTGTTGATTTATCTGTTGAGTGGCATATAAATTTTGGTCGAGTAGTGGGACGCCATGACATCGATAGGAGTTTCTAAACACTTAAACATGATTAACTGACATAGTACTATTTTGAAGTGGGTAAATGAAATAATTTTGCCCAATTATATTTTGATATAAAATAAATAATTTTTTGGAAATTATTATAGTATATTGGTGTTTGGTTAATAGTATTATAATCGAAACAAGATTATAAAATTTGAAATGGTTTATATAACCAAATAGAAATGCTATAAGTATTAATTATACAAATAAGTTAAAAACTAAAAGTTTATTAAAACTAGAATTCAGAAATTTAAATCTTGGAAGGTGTGGAAAATATTTTCAGAAAGTTATGGAAGTGAAGTTGGTGTTAGTTTCGATACATTTTTGAATGGTAATATTATTGTGAATTGATTTTGAATTTAAAATGGTTTTAAATGGATTTTGAAGCGATAAAAGCACTTAACTCACTTCGGTCGCTGGAAAATAATCCTGGTGATGACTGCGCAGCATCATAGTATTAATTTTCAAGTTTCTAAGTGACGGATTGCTAGTAATTTGTTATGGATATTTTTGGTGAAAACAAGTGTTGATTTTAGAAATTCCGAAAGGAATTGTTTTGGATAAAATCAGGTTGACTTTGAGAATTTCAAAGAAATGGTTTGTTAAAACCAAAAAGCAATATATTAGGTTCAAAATGATTTGAAGTGAAACTAGGTAATTGAATTCTAGAATCCTTATTTAAATTTTTTAGGCAATACCAAGAAATAAGTTTTTGAACTTATAAGTGGAATGATGTTAATAAGGAAAGAAGTGTGAAAATTGAATTTTGGAGTTAAAATTTAAATTGAAAAAGTTAAATAGGATTCAACTTAAGTTGAGTTGAATGAATTAAATTTTAGAAATAAAATTTATGTGGATTTGAATTGAATTAATGAGGTCCATAAATGAAATGGGATTTACTTAAGTAAAGTTAAATGGAGTGAGATGAATAGAATGTAGTGAAGTTAACTAAATATAGATGCATGTGAATGTGAATAAGGAATGTGTATAAGTGAATGGAGCAAATTAAAAATAAGTAAGGAAGTAGGGAAAAAATTGAAATTGGAATTGAAGTCTTACTTGGTTAAATTGAATGAATTAAAAATGAATTTGTTTGGAGGGAAATTTTGTTTAAGTATGAATAACTCGAATATGGTTTTGAGATGTTGGTTAAAAGGAATTGAAATTTAAATTAAATTAAAATAGGATTGGACTAGAAATAAAATCGAATTGAAGTGAATAAAAATTGTGAGTGGTAAAATGATTATATAACTATAAGCTATAAAATTTTAAATGGAATAAGATTTAAGGGGAGAATTATGGGATGGTGAATAAATAAGTTTATATAGCTTATAAAAATTGAAATTAAGGGAATAAAAGTATACTTAGGCTATAAATATGTAACGACCCGATATTTTGGACTATTCGCATCCGCACATGTCGGACTTGAATAATTCAAAATACCGAATTGTTAATTTAAATTTGGCAAAACTGAACATATACAGTAAATAAATAATCACAGGACACAAAGTAATAATGCAGTGGAAACAAAAGATAGTAGTTCATGAAGCTACTATATACATATCAAAGTTAAATTAGTTACAACAGATGTCTCGGATACAATAATCAAATACAATATCAGAATGCATCACTAGAATCAACTGGATATCTGAAAGCTGGGTAGATAGCTGGATCTCCAAGCGAAGCTCCAACTCCAAAGGTGAGTCTCGAATACTGGTACACTCAGTCTGACCCGAGCGTAAAGCAAAACACAAAACACTCGAGTCAGAATTAACATTCTTATATCAATAAATCCAACTCAAGTGAAATAGCAATTGAAATACAAGTAACTCAAAGGATGTTTGGAATAACCATCCTTTAAGGATCCGTTAAACTATCTACTATGTAGTAGTGTACGATAAGTAGATAATGCCTATCAGTAATATAAGATATCAAAATAGTGTTAAGGCATTACCATTATCCCCCTTAACACATTTTATATAAGCGTCATAGTCTATACATCACTGTAAACTCCACCATAAACTAGTGGGCTATCAGGGAGTACTCCATAGGTATAACACAAAACAAATCGTAGTGGTCGCATATATAGGGATACAAGTATGACAAGGCACATGAGGCAATACCCAAGGTAGTGAAACTACCGTTTGCCTGATCCGGACTAGTGAGAACGCATCGCCGCAGCGATCGCAATACCATGAAACAACACTCCCAAATCATGGGTGCACCAATCGACAACAAGTAATGAGTAGTTTTCGAAGAAGTGTGTTCGCTCGAGGTAGCTGACCCCATTTGGCCCGGCACGGCTCCTGTTTTAGTCCTTTCCAATTTGACACAAGTGTCAAGGCTATCCATTATCGTTCTCTTTCTTCATTCATCACGTACATCATTCCAACCACTTCATTCTGGATCATACTCCGCGTATAGTTATTAAAGTGGTTTTCGGTTTAGACAGTGAGTATGTCCCTAACCGATTCCGGTCTCTTTAATAACTTTCGTAATTATTACACCGATTGGTCGTTTTATTTATTTCAAAACCAAATCAATTTCAATCTCAATTAGAATTTGTAAACCAACATTTCATTTGTCTTTCTAAACCAATTTCCAAAATTTACGTTTCAAAACTTCTGAATTACCATTTCACAATCTTATAATACAATTTCAATTTTTATTTAAAACCATTCCAATATTCATTTAAATTTGTATATAAGTTTCCTTCCGAAATCATTTAAATAAATTTAATTTAATATTCAAATCAATTTAAATTCGTTAATCGATTTCATTCAATATTCGTTAAGTTAATTTATCATTCAAAACAATTTCTATTTAATTTCCAATTCATTAAATCAATTACTTAAGTTCAACTCCATTATATCAAAATTTACAAATTGCATTAAATTAAATTCATCAAATCAAATTCTTTACATTTCAAGTCTTACATTTATTTCAATAAAACACATTTTATTTCTTATTAGAGAAATTCAATTTCACTAATTTAATTTTAGTTACAAGTTTCAAAACTCAATTAAATAAGAAACTTATTTTACTTATTCAAGAAGTTAAATTTCACTTATTAAAGAATTCAATTTTATTTAATTATTAAATAATTCAATATTATTTAATTATTAAATAATTTCAAAACTTAACTATTATAAAATTTCAAAACTTAATTATTAAATAATTTCAAAACTTAATTCAATCATTTCTCGAATTAAACAGCGTTCTTTCATCAATTACATTGTTAATATTTTGTTTCAGATTATTAAATATTAACATTTTCCTTTCATTAAAAATTCAAATTTCAACTTCATTTCAAAACCATATTATTTATTCAAATAAAATCTTCATTTTATTTTTAAATCAAATTATTGACCAATCGGTTTTTATTTAATTCTCTATCCTAGGTCAAAGTTTAATTTGGGTATTTATCATTTCGACCCGATTCCATTTCAATTCAAAAATCAAAGCATAACAAAGGGAACTTGCAGTGTGATAACTGGGATGGTGTCAAAGTAAATAAACAAGCAATAACAACAATCAATAACAATCCAATAATTAATTCAAATAATCCCGAAATAATCGTATTAATTCACATTGTTGTTTGTGCAAATTAATATAATCATTTCTAGAATCTACACTATCATTTCATGTAGATTAAAGATTATTACACTATTATTTGATGCGGTTCTACACTTGACATTTCTTATTCGATTTCATACCATAAATTCAAAGGGTTCAAGGGTAATTAACCATTTCTACGTGTCAAATAATTAAACATTTAAGGGGTCATATTTTACAAATTTAACTAATCAAATCCAACACATATATCAATTCAAACTTTAACTATCCTACGTCAATTTCAATTTCAAATAATTTATCACTTACACATTAACAATTTAACGTCCAATGTCAACATCAAACAATCAATCATTATCAACCAACTGAATTATCATTTTATAAATAACAGATAGTGGTGTCAGATGTCAAAGGTGAAATGATACAGGTAATAACTGTGTAACTAACTAACTAACAGCAGCATATTTCAATTTGTCATTTCAATTGAAATCAAATTTAATAAATAAAATAACGTTAATCGTGAGTGATTGCTCACCTTTCGAGGCTAGAGAGATTCGACAATGAGATTTGTTAAAACCCAAGCACAAATTTCCAAAAGGAAGCAAGATTGGCACAAATCAACGAACGAAGCTGATAAATATGGATTGACAAAAATCCAATTAGAACAAGGTTGATGAAGCTCAGTTATCAGAGGACAAATATATAGCTATATAAAATTATATATATATATATATACACAAAGTCATATTCTAAATTTTAAACATATATTAAATTAAATATATACGTATTTTGAAATCATTATTTAAACTAAAACTCATGTTAAGGTCCACATATAAAAATAATTTGTAAATCAATACATTAAAATTTAACAGTTTTAGATAAACTGATATGTGTATATAAAAATACAACATAAAACAACCACTTACCAAACTTATAATTTAAATCTATATCCATTTCAAAATTAAAACAGCCATATATGCATACATCTAAACTTTTACAAACACTATTTACATTGTATAGTACACATATAAATCAGTACAAAAAGGGAGGCTTGACTGTGCTTCCAATTCATAAGTGCGAATTTACTTTTATAGTAAATATAGTACAGTATACTTTTATATATAGAGTACAGTAAAAGTTATATCTTTAAGCATGCAAGCATATATAAGCTTACATCATTTCAATACATATAACTTGACAACTCAACAGAATCATAGTTATATAAACTAATGCATAGAACAAATATATATATATATATATATAACCTGCATGCTAACATATTTTATACTCTTTAATATTATACTTTAAGGACTGCAAGCTAATATATGACTCAATTATATACATATACAACTAAAATCTAATAGTTAACGAACGCAGATATATAGACTTATATACGTATATTAGATTATATTCAAATATGTCTAACTTTATATATATAACACTTATATCCAGTCTTCTACAACAACATATACAAACTTATACAACGTATAATAATTACTTTCATAATTACAATTGAACCGCATGTTATGCATCAAATAACTGATATTATATTTTAACAAATAACTTCCATGTTCACAAATATAACAGCAGCTTGTAATTTATATAAACTATTATAGCTTTGTACATTAAACCCATAGAGTATGCATAAACCAATATGGAAATCTTGTATATTAACCGCAACACTTAGCATAACACACACATATATATACGAAACAAAATATATATATACAAGGTTTGGAACACATATTAAAATATAACATATATGTATATCTTTACATATTAAAATCAATATCAGTTTCTAAACATATGTAAAACGAAATCTATACAATACTTCTTTATTAAATAATATATATACTATATGATATGAACAAGCAACAATTATATAATAGATTTATAACAATATATGTAAACTAAGTTTAAGTATAGAATATGTTATGTATACCTTATACATCACAGAGAGGCAGAACGAGGGAAAGAAAGATGAAGACCGAAGGGCTGCGAGGAGGAGCATCGGCAAGGAGGGGAAACACGATAGGCAGGGCTCGGATTTGTGGCTGACAAGGACCGAGCGTGAGAAAAGATGGAAGAGGCACAGTCGAGTGATGAGAGAGCCTGTGGTCACGAGCGGAAGAGCAGCTGGAAGGGATGATGAGAGTACGGAAGGGCTGCTATGCGGAGCTGAGGCGTAGATGGAAGGAAATGATGGCGGTCAGGGCTCGTGTGCGTGCAACAAGCGGAGGCCGCAGTGGTTGTGGTAGGAAGGCAAAGGGGTATTAGGCAAGGGTTTAGATGTGATGGGCACACGAACTTTGGCAAGGTGAAGAAAGGAAGATGGAGGCAGTGGACTGCGGTGCACGACGGTGGAGGAAAAACATCGGCCTAAGGGAAAAGTCCTGTCGACGAGGGTAAGGGGATGCGGCTGGGGTTCGACGATTGCTGTCTGATGGTGGCAGTGAGGCTGTATGCTTGGAGGTGGTGAAAACTTTGTGCTGGAGGTGAATCAGTGAGGGGCTCGGTGTGAGAGAGGGCGGTGATAGGCGCGTAGGTGATGGAATGACGTGGGGAGAGGGAGGAAGGTTGCGTGCACTGGGTTCATCACGTGGATGAGAGGAAAAGTTTGCTGGAGAAGAAGAAAACGAAAAGAGAGAGGAGAAGAAGAATAAAATATATTTTCGTATAAAATTTGCTTCCACTTTGAAATCGATAGGAATGAAATGAAGAGGCTGAAAATCAAACCAGCCAATGCCTTTCAATATTGGAAATAGAACCACGCCCGAATATCCAGGAATTAATAAAAGCAAATGACAGTTGAAGTTTGAACAGCTGAATGACTGAACGGACACGGGAAACCCAAGAGTTTAAAATCGTGTACCGATACGTTAAATCGCTTTGCATATTCCGACATGCACCGGACATCGAAATGGACAATTGAATATACCGTAGAGATCAGCACGATGAGACGGTCAAAACAGTATACAGATGTTAGTGGTACGATTGAATTATAAAAATTCGAATTTTCAACTAACAGAAAATGCAGCAAAAACGCAGAAAAATAAGATCGACGGAGCTAAAGAAGTCCGAATTTGGAAAAACGAAGAATGACGTCTTGCTCAGAAGATGGTTTAGAATTTTTCTATGTAAAAATATTTAGGTTTCGAAAACATTTTATTTTCATCAATTCCTAACCGATTAAATTGAAATAAATTTACGCACGAAAATAAACTTCACATTTTCGGACAAAAATTTACCAGTTGCTATGTTTAACTAGACGCGTTCCAAATATAAAATTTTTATTTCAAAATTTTATCGTTTAAAATTTCACAAAATTTCAATTAATTACGTTATTAAAACAGTTAAAATTTACGGGTCGTTACACTCTCCCCCACTCAAAACTTTTCATCCCCGAAAAGGAAGGAGGTAGGAGGATAGAAACAACCAGAAAGAAAATAGATTGGAATACAAGTAAAACAATTAATTTAAACCATATAAATTCAAATTTAAATTAATTGATATTCAATAATTGATTTAATCCATTTGATTTCACTAACATCAATCTCAACTATTTCTAAATTCATTATCTTATTATCCAATTATCTTCAATTTACAATTTCTAAAACCATAAATTTGAATAGTCTTTTATTATAATCATATTTTTTTCAACAATTTAAATTCTTCTTTATTCCAAATTATTGTTAAATTTATTCTACTTAATATATCTTATCACATATATTTAACTCATATAAATTAATTTAAACCATAAAGGTTTCGATTTAAATTAATTTATATTCACTAATTGCTTTTAAATTCAAGGTATTTTCATAAGTTGATCAAATTTCAATTTATTAATTCTTTCAAAACAAATTTATTTCCTTATTAACTGAGTTTTACTTATTATCCTATCTAACTCTATTAACATCTTTATAATCAAAATTTAGTGTATAACATTTATTATAAACACTCAAATTTTATTTATAAAGACATTTTTTTATTGTACATTATCCAATTACATTTTAACTTCTGAATAATTTAGGTAAGTTATATTGAAATGCAATTTAGTACTATACAAATAAAATTTTCAAATTAAATTTTTTCAAGTTTAAATATTTATCCAAAATTTAGCTTTATTTATAACTAAAAACATCCTTTTGCATAATTTTAAGAATTAAATTTCCGTTTAATTTCAAACCCTTAGAGGTAATAATGTATATACTATATATATTAAATCAAATTAAATTTAAAATAATATACCCATATATATATATAAATCAAGTCATACTTAGGAAATTCAAATTAAATATTTTCCAAACAAAACCGTAGCAAAGCTACAGAATGGTTTCTCCACTTCGAAACTCGAAAATGAATGTCGATGATGCGGCCGCCATCACCGAAATTATTTTCCAGCGACAAAGAGAAGAGCACTGTTTTCAATATTTTAAAATTCTTTGAAAACAGTTTCTATTTTAAAATACATTCAATAATATACAATTTAAAAATTTAAAAACCAAAGCTTGAAATTTTAGGAATTTAAATTCTCAAATTCTTACTTTAATTTCATTTAAATTTCTAAATAAATCTATAAACCAACTTTTATAATTCCACTTATTTTTATGTTGGAATAATCAATGATTTACAAAACAAATAGTGAAAATCAAATATTACCTTTCTGACAACCAATTCAGTTAACAATTCAATTTCATAAAATTTGTACTTATAAAAAAAATATAATCATACAAGATTATTTTATTTACCAAATTTTGAAAATACTATTGTGTCAGTTTTCTCTGTTCAAGTGTTTTGGAAATCCTATCGATTGCGTTGATCAGACGAATCAATCGGAAACCCAAATCAACATCAACAACTCAAACAACATAGTATATATTAAAACATTTATATATTAGTTTACAAATACATTTCTTTGCTCGACGATACAGGAATGAATTTTCAAAATAAGGATAGGGTTTCAAATTTGATGGACTCAAATCATAGAGAAATCTGATTCGAAGATAAGTTCGAAACAAAATAAGATGATTTAAATAACAAATAGGAAGATGGATAAGTTAATATAAATCGCGGGCAACCTTAACCAGGTAGACCGTGACTTCAAGAATAAGATCAATGTAGAATTCCAAGGCAAATCGACATTGATCTCAAGAGATAGAATTCGGCATAACCAAAGATGTCAGCATCTAAACCGAGGATATATAAATCTCCGGTAAATCAATATCTATTGTAAAGGAGCTTCACCCCTTTACAAATCATTTGAAGTTTGGCGAGACTGCCGATTCATTATAAAGATTATTTGAAGTGGAGTTATGGGATTCTCCAGAATTGAAAGAAGACGAATAGTGAGGGACACGAATGAAATTTGGAACCACAGGGAACGTTCCAAAATTCAAAGGAATCGAGTCAAAAGGAAGAGATTGAAACTCGAATGAGAGTGATTCTGTAAATACATTTACCTTATATGCTAAGTTTTGCCTAGAGCTACCAAAGCTCTGATACCAACTGTAACGACCCACTATTTTGGACTATTCACATCCGCACATGTCGGACTTGAATAATTCAAAATACCGAATTGTTAATTTAAATTTGGCAAAACTGAACATATATAGTAAATAAATAATCACAGATCACAAACACAGAGTAATAATGCAGCGGAAACAAAAGGTAGTAGTTCATGAAGTTACTATATACATATCAGAGTTAAATTAGTTACAACAGATGTCTCGGATACAATAATCAAATACAATATCAGAATGCATCACTAGAATCAACTGGATATCTGAAAGCTGGGTAGATAGCTGGATCTCCAAGCAAAGCTCCAACTCCAAAGGTGAGTCTCGAATACTGGTACACTCAGTCTGACCCGAGCGTAAAGCAAAACACAAAACACTCGAGTCAGGATTAACATTCTTATATCAATAAATCCAACTCAAGTGAAATAGCAATTGAAATACAAGTAACTCAAAGGATGTTTGGAATAACCATCCTTTAAGGATCCGTTAAACTATCTACTATGTAGTAGTGTACGATAAGTAGATAATGCCTATCAGTAATATAAGATATCAAAATAGTGTTAAGGCGTTACCATTATCCCCCTTAACACATTTTATATAAGCGTCATAGTCTATACAGCACTGTAAACTCCACCGTAAACTAGTGGGCTATCAGGGAGTACTCCATAGGTATAACACAAAACAAATCGTAGTGGTCGCGTATATAGGGATACAAGTATGACAAGGCACATGAGGCAATACCCAAGGTAGTGAAACTACCGTTTGCCTGATCCGGACTAGTGAGAACGCATCGCCGCAGCGATCGCAATACCATGAAACAACACTCCCAAATCATGGGTGCACCAATCGACAACAAGTAATGAGTAGTTTTCGAAGAAGTGTGTTCGCTCGAGGTAGCTGACCCCATTTGGCCCGGCACGGCTCCTGTTTTAGTCCTTTCCAATTTGACACAAGTGTCAAGGCTATCCATTATCGTTCTCTTTCTTCATTCATCACGTACATCATTCCAACCACTTCATTCTGGATCATACTCCGCGTATAGTTATTAAAGTGGTTTTCGGTTTAGACAGTGAGTATGTCCCTAACCGATTCCGGTCTCTTTAATAACTTTCGTAATTATTACACCGATTGGTCGTTTTATTTATTTCAAAACCAAATCAATTTCAATCTCAATTTGAATTTGTAAACCAACATTTCATTTGTCTTTCTAAACTAATTTCCAAAATTTACGTTTCAAAACTTCCAAATTACCATTTCACAATCTTATAATACAATTTCAATTTTTATTTAAAACCATTCCAATATTCATTTAAATTTGTATATAAGTTTCATTCCGAAATCATTTAAATAAATTTAATTTAATATTCAAATCAAATTAAATTTGTTAATCGATTTCATTCAATATTCATTAAGTTAATTTATCATTCAAAACAATTTCTATTTAATTTCCAATTCATTAAATCAATTACTTAAGTTCAACTCCATTATATCAAAACTTACAAATTGCATTAATTAAATTCACAAAATCAAATTCTTTACATTTCAAGTCTTACATTTATTTCAATAAAACACATTTTATTTCTTATTAGAGAAATTCAATTTCACTGATTTAATTTTAGTTACAAGTTTCAAAACTCAATTAAATAAGAAACTTATTTTACTTATTCAAGAAGTTAAATTTCACTTATTAAAGAATTCAATTTTATTTAATTATTAAATAATTCAATCTTATTTAATTATTAAATAATTTCAAAACTTAACTATTATAAAATTTCAAAACTTAATTATTAAATAATTCAAAACTTAATTCAATCATTTCACAAATTAAACAGCGTTCTTTCATCAATTACATTGTTAATATTTTGTTTTAGATTATTAAATATTAACATTTTCCTTTCATTAAAAATTCAAATTTCAACTTCATTTCAAAACCATATTATTTATTCAAATAAAATCTTCATTTTATTTTTAAATCAAATTATTGACCAATCGGTTTTTATTTAATTCTCTATCCTAGGTCAAAGTTTAATTTGGGTATTTATCATTTCAACCCGATTCCATTTCAATTCAAAAATCAAAGCATAACAAAGGGAACTTGCAGTGTGATAACTGGGATGGTGTCAAAGTAAATAAACAAGCAATAACAACAATCAATAACAATCCAATAATTAATTCAAATAATCTCCAAATAATCGTATTAATTCACATTGTTGTTTGTGCAAATTAATATAATCATTTCTAGAATCTTCAATATCATTTCATGTAGATTAAAGATTATTACACTATTATTTGATGCGGTTCTACACTTGACATTTCTTATTCGATTTCATACCATAAATTCAAAGGGTTCAAGGGTAATTAACCATTTCTACGTGTCAAATAATTAAACATTTAAGGGGTCATATTTTACAAATTTAACTAATCAAATCCAACACATATATCAATTCAAACTTTAACTATCCTACGTCAATTTCAATTTCAAATAATTTATCACTTACACATTAACAATTTAACGTCCAATGTCAACATCAAACAATCAATCATTATCAACTAACTAAATTATCATTGTATAAATAACAGATAGTGGTGTCAGATGTCAAAGGTGAACTGATACAGGTAATAACAGTGTAACTAACTAACTAACAGCAGCATATTTCAATTTGTCATTTCAAATGAAATCAAATTTAATAAATAAAAGAACGTTAATCGTGAGTGATTGCTCGCCTTTCGAGGCTAAAGAGATTCGAAAATGAGATTTGTTAAAACCCAAGCACGAATTTCCAAAACGAAGCAAGATTGGCACGAATCAACGAACGAAGCTGATAAATATGGATTGACAAAAATCCAATTAGAACAAGGTTGATGAAGCTCAGTTATCAGAGGACAAATATATAGCTATATAAAATTATATATATATATATACAAAGTCATATTCTAAATTTTAAACATATATTAAATTAAATATATACGTATTTTGAAATCATTATTTAAACTAAAACTCATGTTAAGGTCCACATATAAAAATAATTTGTAAATCAATACATTAAAATTTAACAGTTTTAGATAAACTGATATGTGTATATATAAATACAACATAAAACAACCACTTACCAAACTTATAATTTAAATCTATATCCATTTCAAAATTAAAACAGCCACATATGCATACATCTAAACTTTTACAAACACTATTTACATTGTATAGTACACATATAAATCAGTACAAAAAGGGAGGCTTGACTGTGCTTCCAATTCATAAGTGCGAATTTACTTTTATAGTAAATATAGTACAGTATACTTTTATATATAGAGTACAGTAAAAGTTATATCTTTAAGCACGCAAGCATATATAAGCTTACATCATTTCAATACATATAAATTGACAACTCAACAGAATCATAGTTATATAAACTAATGCATAGAACAAATATATATATATAACCTGCATGCTAACATATTTTATACTCTTTAATATTATACTTTAAGGACTGCAAGCTAATATATGACTCAATTATATACATATACAACTAAAATCTAATAGTTAACGAACGCACATATATAGACTTATATACGTATATTAGATTATATTCAAATATGTCTAACTTTATATATATATAACACTTATATCCAGTCTTCTACAACAACATATACAAACTTATACAACATATAATAATTACTTTCATACTTACAATTGAACCGCATGTTATGCATCAAATAACTGATATTATATTTTAACAAATAACTTCAATGTTCACAAATATAACAGCAGCTTGTAATTTATATAAACTATTATAGCTTTGTACATTAAACCCACAGAGTATGCATAAACCAATATGGAAATCTTGTATATTAACCGCAACACTTAGCATAACACACACATATATATACGAAACAAAATATATATATACAAGGTTTGGAACACATATTAAAATATAACATATATGTATTCTTTACATATTAAAATCAATATCAGTTTCTAAACATATGTAAAACGAAATCTATACAATACTTCTTTATTAAATAATATATATACTATATGATATGAACAAGCAACAATTATATAATAGATTTATAACAATATATGTAAACTAAGTTTAAGTATAGAATATGTTATGTATACCTTATACATCACAGAGAGGCAGAACGAGGGAAAGAAAGATGAAGACCAAAGGGCTGCGAGGAGGAGCATCGGCAAGGAGGGGAAGCACGATCGGCAGGGCTCGGATTTGAGGCTTACAAGGGTCGAGCGTGAGAAAAGATGGAAGAGGCACGGTCGAGTGATGAGAGAGCCTGTGGTTCGGTGGTCACGAGCGGAAGAGCAGCTGGAAGGGATGATGAGAGTACGGAAGGGCTGCTATGCGGAGCTGAGGTGTAGATGGAAGGAAATGATGGCGGTCAGGGCTCGTGTGCGTGCAGCAAGCGGAGGGGAAAAAAATCGGCCTGAGGGAAAAGTCCTGTCGACGAGGGTAAGGGGATGCGGCTGGGGTTCGATGATTGCTGGCTGATGGTGGCAGTGAGGCTGTATGCTTGGAGGTGGTGAAAACTTTGTGCTGGAGGTGAATTAGTGAGGGGCTCGGTGGGAGAGAGGGCGGTGATAGGCGCGTAGGTGATGGAATGACGTGGGGAGAGGGAGGAAGGTTGCGCGCGCTGGGTTCATCACGTGGATGAGAGGAACAGTTTGCTGGAGAAGAAGAAAACGAAAAGAGAGAGGAGAAGAAGAATAAAATATATTTTCGTATAAAATTTGCTTCCACTTTGAAACCGATAGGAATGAAATGAATAGGCTGAAAATCAAACCAGCCAATGCCTTTCAATATTGGAAATAGAACCACGCCCGAATATCCAGGAATTAATAAAAGCAAATGACAGTTGAAGTTTGAACAGCTGAATGACTGAACGGACACGGGAAACCCAAGAGTTTAAAATCGTGTACCGATACGTTAAATCGCTTCGCAGATTCCGACATGCACCGGACATCGAAATGGACAATTGAATATACCGTAGAGATCAGAACGATGAGACGGTCAAAACAATATACAGATGTTAGTGATACGATTGAATTATAAAAATTCGAATTTTCAACTAAAAGAAAATGCAGCAAAAACGCAGAAAAATAAGATCGACGGAGCTAAAGAAGTCCGAATTTGGAAAAACGAAGAATGACGCCTTACTCAGAAGATGGTTTAGAATTTTTCTATGTAAAAATATTTAGGTTTCGAAAACATTTTATTTTCATCAATTCCTAACTGATTAAATTGAAATAAATTTACGCACGAAAATAAACTTCACATTTTTGGACGAAAATTTACCAGTTGCTATGTTTAACTAGACGCGTTCCAAATATAAAATTTTTATTTCAAAATTTCAACTAATTACGTTATTAAAACAGTTAAAATTTATGGGTCGTTACAAAATAGATGTATAATCTCGAGTTAAAAATAAAATGTGAATATACTCGAGTATAGAATTAATGGAAATGTGAAAAATAAGTTGGGTAACTTATAAAATTGGAAAAATGGGATAGAACAACCAAAATAAAAATGGTATGATATTTTAAAAGGGAGGAATAAAAAGCCGAACTTGAATTTTAAATAATTTTGAACTCTTGTAAATTGAATAAAGTGATTTTTGAAAGGAAAATCGGATTTTGAAGTATAAAATGGAAGTGAAATAATTAGATAAATTAATTAGTTAATTGAATATGGGAATGGAACTTAACTTGGTTAAGTAAATTGAATTGCGGATGGAAATTGAAATTGAATATGAAACTTGAGTTATAAATAGAATTCGACTTAAATTGTAAGCAAATTTAATATAATTGGATATATCATCGAATAAAATAGAATTGGATTGAAATAGCAACGACTTGGGTTATAAGTAAATTCTATTTAAGTGTAAATAAATTGAATATGACTTGGGATATTAATTAAATGAATTTAAGTATGAAGTTAAGTTTTGAAGTAGATTAAATGAAGGAACTAATTAAATTAATTAGTAATGGAATGAAAATTGATTGAATAAGAATCGATCTAAAACTGAAATAGAATTTGATTGAAATAAAAATAAAAACTTAAGTTATGTAGTTGAAATAATTTAAACTAAACAGATTAACTTAAGTAAATATTTTGAATGAAAGCTTGGCTTAAATAAATTTATAAAATGGTTCATAAGTAAATAACATGGAACGATTCCGAGATTAATAAAGTGGATTTGAATATAATGTGGATATGAATGGAATGCAAATAAATAAACTTTATGCATTTACTCCTATTACCAGGATATTTATATGTCCAATCTTACTATTCAATATTGCTCTCATGTAACCTCAAAGGTTACCGGATACTATTTATGCTCAAACTCATAGATAGTTTATCATGTGTCTCTATGCGTACTTCATTATAACAAAATAACATCAAAAATAGTCACAACTTCAACTACTCATAATTAGATTTCCCATATATGCAGGCTTATATAAAATAATATTAAAAATAGTATCTGTGGCCTACTTCCATCAGATAGCACGAAGAGGGTACTAAATCTAGTTTAAAAATGAATCCATTTTCATAGAGAAAAGCCTACAAAAATTAACTTACCCTATAAGTGATATATATCTATCTTGTAAATCTAAAAAATTGAAAACTAAGAGGATATTCAACTTCATATTTTGTGCAACAGTGGTGGTCATCCAAAATAGTGTAATAGTCGTGAGAAAACCACTAGAAAACAAACAAAACATGTGACTGCATATTGCAGAATCGATCGACATGAGTCAACCTGTATCGTGCTACATCGGTGTAATATTATAGCCAATGAATCATTGAAACCGGTGGTTGATCTGATTCTTATAGTAATCTAATAAGCATCAATTCGAATTCGGAATTAAAATTTCATTCAAATTTGAGAACTTAATGAATAAATAAGAAGCTCACCGATGTGGTGTGGCATGAGTGGTTAATAACCGACGCGCGTTTGGGGCGGTAGATTGGCTAGATACTAAAGTGGTGACGGGAGGAGATTCTAAGCTGAAGACAAAACAAGGTATGTTGTTTTACGAAATATGATTAGGAGAATTTACTTTCTATTTAGGAATGAGAGAAGCTTAGTTTAGGGTTTTAGGTGATTTGAGAAAAAGACGCGAGGGAACGAAAAAAGCAGAAGAAGGAAAGCGAAAAAGATTTGTTGCCTTCTAAAATGTTGGGCGGGACTATTCAGCAGCGTTGATTTTTCTAGTTTGTTTTATTTTTTACATCAACGGATGCACTTGATGATTAAACGCTGCCATATAATGCATCCAATAATATATTTTCTTGTAGTGTCCTCCATCATATTTTCACTTTTTAGATGCTAAACCATGTTTTAAAGGTATTCTAAGAACTTTCGAAAAGTTTGGTGGTGGTTGGGGTTGATTTGATATGATTTTAAGAAAAGTTAGTAAGGAAAAGAGAAAAGAAGAAGTTATTGAAGAGAGCTTCAAGGAGGAAGAAAAGATGGAAAGGGTATGAAAGAAAGTGAAGGAAGTGGTTGGTATTTATAGAAAAAAATTGAAGTGGTAAGTTACCAAAATATCCCTTTACCAAATTACCAAAATAATCTTTCCTTTTTCAACACTTAACATCACATTTCAAATCATTATATGTCATTTTCACTTAAGTATAAAGCAAAGAATATAATAATTATGTTTGCCTTGATTTGATCTTTATTTTAGACATTGGTAAAGTTTTTTGTCTTTTTATGCTTACTTTTTGTTAATTATATTCTATAATTTTGTAAGTATGTTTAGTAAAAGTAAATTTGATTAGTTAATTAATTCATGCTTATACTATTTGAATATATGTTCATGTATAAGAAAATAAAGGTGTAACAACATTGCTACAAATTTAAATCGACAAAACGTTGATTTTCGACAAAATGTTTTACGGTCACAATTTGACATTTTTGCTAAAATATTTATTCATGTAAACCAAACTTGAAAATACATTTCTTGTCGCTTTTAAATAATTAAAACAAGTATATTTGGCTTATAAAATAATATAAAACAACATCGAAATTCATTTGAAAAATATGACATTTATTTTGTTAATGCGCGACGAAATTTGTCAATCACTATAACATAATTATATATATAACTATAAAACTTTTATCAACCTATTACTATCTTTGTATAATGATTTTAAAAGGAGTTATTCATCTTTTAAAACAATTATTTGACTGTATATCAAATTTCATCCAAAACCAACTTTTGTTAATTTTGTCAATGTTACGGTAAAGTCCAAAATCTTTATTCAATTCTAAAAATAAGTTTACCATTCTTATTTATTATATAAACATGATTATTTAAGTTTGAAAATTCTATATTTGGATAATTTAAATACATTAAATATTTCATTTTCAAAGTGGTAAAATTACGGGTCGTTATATTTTGAAAATTCAATTAAACAATAAAACTTTCCTGGAATATATAAGGCATATTATAAATTTAAACAAGTAATGACAAAATTATGACGTAAATTATTAATTTAATAGAAAAATAAATAATCCAAATTTAGTATTAGTTTCACATCTCAAATAAAATTACTAAAATCTAAAAATAATCACATCTGAATACCATAACAAATTTACATGAATTATGATTATAGAAAAATATCAAACATTCTTCATTTAAATTCAACAACAATGCGAACCTAGATTAGAAAGTCGATTGATCCATTTTGGAATTGATTTTCCAGTCAATCTTAAGCAAACATCATTGCTAAAATGGTTGCAGTTCTTCTTAAATATGTCATAAGAAACACCCTTGTACTCTCGAGAAATAGCTTCCATGAATAAGTCGACCTCGTATCTACTATAGGAAGTCGTTCCTATTATAATTGACTTCCTAAATTTGAAGTTGGGCCATTTTCTAGGCTCTACAATAGAAACGCCGTCGGATGGATGAGGAGATGCACCAAACCAATACTCTTCTCCATATACTGCAACCAAATATATATAATCCTTAATGAGACACTAGAATTTTGAATGTCCCTTAAACAAATGATATTTCATTAATGTTTTGTTTAGGTTGAAAAAACCTAATTGTTTAAGTTGGTGGTTCTATAAGTACAATTAAATTTTTATTCAATTATAGACATCTAGTTGAATCAAGGATTGAATTAATTGATTAATCAACTACAACAATGACTAATTTATTTAAATTAATAATTATTCAATGTATGATTTAATAGGAAGCTCCGTGTTTATATTACGTAGTTCCCATGTAATTGAAAGATAAACTATGCTTAATTAGTGGCAAAATTAAATGAAACAATAGTAAACAAAAATGAAGTTAATTACCTTCCACTCCGGTGTGAAATGCACCAACACCAGCCCAGTAAAAAAACGATTTATAGAGGTCAATTCATAAATATTAAGAATAATTGGTGTTGGCTTTCTGTCACTACTTTCCATTTTCACAGACTCTAAAGGTATATTAGTCATCATGGATTCCTCTTTCAAGCTCCTTGTATTTCCATCTAAATGATAAATAAGCATTTGTCAATTTTCCACTGTAGTCTTGCTGACGATAGTTAAGCAATTGCATAGCAGTTTTTTGTCACAAATTTTTCTTTGTTTGGCTAGCTTAGTTAATTTTTGTTTTTATAAGCTTTCGAATAGTCCACCGTTTTATTTACTTTCTCTCCCTCTCCTTGTTGTTGTGTGTGTGTATGTATGTACAACATATCCACATATTTATATGAATTTTATCCTATTGGAATATCAAGTAACTTTATTGTTGTCTTGATGTAACTATTTACAACAATCCATCAATGAATTTCAAACCATACGAATTGCGGACAATGTTAAAATAATTTAAGTGGATGGAATTAAAGCATCAATCGTAAACCTATAATCAGTAAATTAAAAAAACATAAAATATTGAGCAATCGCATGTTACGGTTATTCCGTCCATACGATAAAATTTCAATAAAGAACTCCTATAAAATGATTATCACTATTAATACTGCGACATTAAAGCCTTTGAAATATTATACCTTATGATCCTCTAACTATCAAGATTGAGTTACCCCACCTCTCAATGTTCTTTACAACATGATTGTAACATTAACCTTTAGCAGGGGTAAGTCTGATCCTAATAAATGCTAGTTCTAGATCCTTGTAGTCAAGAAAAAAGCATGATCTCCAAATAATTCTTAAAGTTTTTCGCATACTAGATGAGAATATTAATGAAATGGAAGACACTATAGTCAGATTAGTTGCATATGGAATGAAAATAAAAATAATTGACCACATAAGACAAACATCGGAAAGTCAATTCTCAAGCTCTCTAGAAAAACATTATTATCAAATCTCTAGACATTGTATTAACTATAAGCAGTATTCTATTTGAGACGATAAAAACTGATAATAAATTCATGTCAAATAATAATCATCCTTTGAGATAATCAATTATTCACTAATAAGGTCTTTGAATTTTCACATATTAATCACCATTAATGTGTAAGTAATTCAGCTAGATATTAACCTTCCATTTGGTCGGCTATATTTGCTTAAATACATAGACACAAGTATAAAATATCTTTATCAACAATCAAAACAAAAGAGATCATCATGTGGACATGTTGCTTCAATAAGTTCATTTTCAATATTTGATAATCACAGTACATGAAGAGAAACAAATGCGAATTTATCTCTATTTAGTACTATATGTGTAATGAAATAGTGTTATAAGTATATATTATTTACATGGAACTATAATTCTAAATACAAATATATCACGAAGTAAAAAAGTTATAAATATCGGTAGCTAAATGCGTCGAGTAATCTTTCATGTGTCTTTCATTACTCTAAATATAAAAATACACATCATTTAACTTAATGTAATCCTCACATTTTATTTTGTTTATGGGGATAAATAAGATAATTTAACATCGTAGCAAATCACTTCAAATGTATTTGATGAAAAAAGTGCAGTTGACTATTATGTGGTCTAAAATATAAGACAGTTTCACAACAAATTGATTTTATTATAGATTTGTACATTAGTTGAATAAATGTCTCAATTTAAAATTGTCAAATTACAAAATTTTCTATGTAAATAAATATGTTTGTAACAAATAAAACGATTATTGATTTAAATATATTTCTACTTGAATATTTACCTTTTAAACCAAAAGAAAAGGGATTGAAAAACACATTTATCAAGACTAAATCTTTAATAATAAGCACAACATAAATTTGGGAATTCCCAACTTAAAAAATAAAAGTGACAAATTTAATAATAAATCTGCATAATAACAATATGAAAAGACCAAAATTCCACTTAAAATACTAAATATTAAATTACATGCATGTTTAATATGCACTAAACTATCAACTTTGATTAAAATATCCCAAATATTTAAATCACAATGAAATATTACTCAGCTATAAAATAAAAAACAAAGACTGAATCCAATCATCGGGTTTTATAAATAAGATTATTATTTTTTACAATAGCCAAAAAATATTAAATTTTAAATATTCCAGAAACCTCAAAATACTAAAATTCATAGTACAATCAATAATAGTCGCCTTTGATGTCATTTGTTATGTATTTATACACTTTAGATTAAATTGCACTGAAACCCAAAAGGTAATAATATATATGCAATATTGATTTAATTGAAAAGAAGATGAAGAAGAGAAAACAATTATGGATGCCATACCTGAATCCATCATATACTTTTGAGCGAGTATTGATTTGATTTGTTTTCTAAAAATAGCACAAACCTAAATCAATATTTCTTTATTGAAGAGGGGACAAACCTAGATCAGTATTTGTTTATAGAAGAGGGTTAATAGAAACAATCACTTTGGAAATTTGAGGACTATATTCTATTATTTATAGAGTTTGTTTTTTTGTCAGTTTCCAACTCGATAAACTGAAAATTTCACCAATCTCAACATATTAATTCTGTTAATGTTACAGCTTTTAAACGTTGACCATTTCTTATTTATTAAATCACATTCAATGAGGCAAATTTATAACGCAGTAAAAGACACTTTTATTTTTCTTATGTGTGGCCTTACATGTTTATTTATTCAAGTGGTTTCTTATTTCATTCTTTTCAAAAATTGTGCTTGTCAATAATAATTGCTCATGGTATATAGCTATGAAGCATTTTAAATCAAAATTAAAGATTTAATGATCTTCATTAGGGATCAGTAGTTTGATACTCTGAGATTTAGAAATATAGTTCTTTGCACTACTATAAGAATTGATTTTTAACATATTTTCCGTTTTCCTCTAATTACTTAATAATTTTGGACATAAATATTACATAAAATTTCAAGGCATTCATATGGAATTTGTTAGAGAAAGTTTCAAATTTCCCTGAAAATAATACGAAACATTCTCTAACTAATTTTGAAACTTTCTCTAATAATTCTATATGAATACCTTGTATGCAATTTTCAAGTAATTTTTTTTTAAACTAACTAGGAGAAAAGGAAAAAAAAACAGGTTAAAAACTAAATCTAGTGCAAAGAAGTATATTTCTAAATCTCAGAGTATCAAGTTACCAATTCCACAATAAAGACCATTAAATCTTCAATTTTGAATTAAAATGCTCCACATCTATTTACCATGAGCATTTATTACCGACAAGTTCACTTTTTGAAAAGAATGAAATTCAAAACGAATAATTAAACATGTAGGGTCACACATGTCAAAATAAAGTTGTCTTTTATTACATTATATATTAACCTAATGCTCAACGTTTAAAAGTTGCAACGTTAACGGAATGAATACGAAGACATTATTGAAATTTTCAGTTTGTCGAACGGTGAAACTGAAAGTAATCCAACATTAAAAATAATAGAACATAGTCCTTAAATTTCCAAAGCGACTATTTTTACTGATCTTCTTCTATAAAGAAATATTTATCTAGGTTTGTGCCCTCTTCTATAAAGAAATATTGATCTTGGTTTGTGCAATTTTGGGAGACCAAATAAAATCAATCTTCTCTCAAAAGTATATGACAGATTTAAGTATGGCATCCGCAATTGTTTTCTCTTTAATATCTTGTTCTCAATTAACTTAATATTGCATATGTGTATTACCTTTTGGGTTACAGTGCAATTTAATCTAAAGTGTATAAATACCTAACGAGTGACATCAAAAGCAACCATTATTGTTTTTATTGTGAATTTTTGTAGTTTGAGGTTCCTGGAATATAAAATCTGAATTTTGTTTGTTTATTTGTATTAAGAAATAATCTTATTTATAGAACCCGATGATTGGATTCAGAATCTAGTTTTTAGTTTACACCTGAGTAATATTACATTGTAATTTAAATATTTTGGTTATTTTAGTTGTGGTTGATAGTTTAGTGAATTATTAAACATTTAGGTAATTAAATATATAGTATTAGGTGAGATTTTGGTACTTTTGTATTATTATTATAGAGATATATATTTTTAAATTTGTTATTCTTATTTTTCAGTTGGAAATTTTTAAATTTACGTTTTATTGACTGTTAAAGATTTAGTCTTGATCAATGTGTTTTTCGATCCCTTATCTTTTGGTCTAAAAGGTAAGGATTCAAGTTGTAATGACCCGTATTTTAAATCATTTAAAAATATTAAATTAAATAAGATTTTTGAATAAAGTTGTTAGGAATAAAAAAAAGTAAGATTTTATTGATAAATACAACTTATGAGCTTAATTGAAATTTCTATTAATGACATATGTTTTTAATAATGTAAGGATGCAAAATTTGTTACTGTATATTTTAATAACATTGGTTTGAATGAAGGGGTTTTGGACCAAAGGTCCCTATTCTCAAAGCTCATGTACAAAAAGTCCCTGCTAATAAACCCATGTAAATTAGGTCCCTGTTTTGTTATTTTTTACCAAATTGTCCATTTCTAGAAAATCAGCCCAGCATTAAAATCATGGGCAAAAGTGGCATAAATTAGTTAAAAACTAAAAATAGGGACCAAATTTTCATAACTTTTTTGGATGGGACTTTTCTTTCATCATCTTTCAATTCTAGGGACTTGGTAGTCGTTCCTTGTTGAATGAAATCAATAACTGTTTGAATATAAATTTCCAATTGATAGGAATAATAAATGTTAATAAAGAATATTTAATGTTTCTTATTAAAGAAGAAATTATATGTTTATTTATTTGAAATGTTTGGTAGCTGAAATATTGATTATAGAGATGAGAAACTATTATTTAGTAAGAAATGTATAACTCATGTTTGTTTCCAATGGTGTATGAATGTTTTTAAATTACTATTAGATAGAAAATAATTGTTCTATTTCTCATTAAATTTATTTAGTACATTTTGAATTCACCTTTGTAATTAACTAAAATTAATGTAATTGAATAATTTCAATTAATAGGAGAGAGGACGCTAGATTGTAAATTAGTAGGTGTAATTAAACGTAGCTTATGTTCTGTGGAAATATAAGGAAAGTTTGATTTGATGAAAAGAACATTTATATCAAATAAAATGAATGTTTCGTTTGTGAATGTAGGTTTAATTTCATTAAAATAAAGAATAGAATGATTTATTTAAAAGAAGAAATATATGTTTACTTGAACTGTGCTTTAGCATACAGATTGATTAGAAGAATAAGAAAATAATTTATTTAAGTAAGTTAGTTATTACTCTGGTGTATAAACAACAAATTTATAAACATGTTTAAATGACTAAAGGATACAGTTGTTCTATTTTTCATTCATTTTAGTTTGTCTGTTTTGAAATTTAACTTTGTAATTAATTGCAACTAATGTAATTAAAATGTTTCAATTAAAAGGAAAGAAAACGATAATTGCAACTAATAAATTTAATAAAAGAAACGCACGTTTTGTGTTAATCAGAAAGGGCGTTTTAATGGAAATAAAAGATCATTTTGGGAAAACCAAATTAAACGTTTTCATTTTTAAGGTTAGTATAATTTATTTATTATGTATTTATAAAAAAATTAAATATGTACAAATTGAGTATTATTCGAGTTAATGAAATTAATTTGGTTACGTCTCAAAAATTGAATTTCAAAAGGTTGTGCGATCTAATGGTCCCTTCATTTCTTTCGTTATTAATTGTTGCCTGTATGTTTTAAAATAGTTACCCCATTATTAATCCTTAATCCGTTCATTTCTCTTTCCGTTTAATAGCTGAGCCAGGACTTTTAGGCTATATTTAAGGGGCTTTGCATGAAAGGTCTCTATTTCTGATGGTGTTACAAGAAAAGTCCATGTAGAAATAAGTATGTAAATTAAGTCCCTGTTTTTTCTAAATAAGAAAACACAAGTTAGCTTGCGCTTTTTAAATTTTAAAAATTTTCAAAATCAGAAAGCGCAAAATAGCTTGCGCTTTCCTAATAGAAAGCGCAAGTTACCTTGCGCTTTTTAAAAATTTTAAAAGTTTTAAAATTTTCAAAAAAATTTCAAAATCAGAAAGCGCAAACTAGATTGCACTTTTCTGATAAAAAGTGCAAGTTAATTTGCGCTTTTCAAAATTTTCGAAAATTTCGAAAAATATTTCAAAATTAAAAAAGTGCAAGTTGTCTTGCATTTTCTGTCAGAAGAGTGCAAGACACTTTGCGTTTTTTTATTTTTTAAAAATAGGGACCAAATTTACATATTCATTTGTGCAGGGACTTTTTGTATAACAACATAAAAAACAGGGACCTATGACATTTTTCTTGCTATATTTAATTCTTCCTATCTCATTTTAGTTGTACAAAATTTCATTCTTACTTTGGTTCGCAAAAATTCTCATTCCTATGTACATTTCCTTATGCATTATTAATGTCTGAAGCTTTAAAAACAAAACATGACATTCATTTTTGTCCCTTTACCTTTATTTCCTTATTATTAAATAACCTGCAATTTTATTTCTTCATCTATGTTTTGTTTCTTCTAACACCTCATGTTCATTTAGTTCAAATTGTTCTTTGCTGAAGGTATACTCTTATCATAAAAAATTTTACGTTTTAAACTTGTCCTTTCATTTTTTTGTCACCACCTCATTTCCTATGTTCAGATCTTCATTTCAAATCTTCCTTTCCTTGAATCATTTTAAAGTGAGCTAGCAAATTCAAAAGCTCTCATTTTTGCAAATTCAAAAGCTTTCTTTTATGAAACATGAGTTTCATTTTTCCTATACGTCCTCTCCTCACATTACTTTGTTCTTCCATCTTTGCCTAAAGCCTCATCTTGAGAAAAATGTAAGTATTTAACTTTTTTTTATTTTTTAATTAAACTTGTACCAATTATTATTTTAAAAATATTTCTTATAACATGAATATCTTTTGCATATCAACTTTGATTCACGTTCGATTTTTTCTGTTAGATTCATATTTAAATTCCGAACAATGTGAAATTGGTTTGGTGGACTTTGTAGATTGTTGAGAATTTTGGGCTTTAATGGATTTTTAATCGGCTATAAATGTAACAACCTGGATTTTTCGTCGTTTGATTTTGAATATTTAAATGGTTTTAAATATTGGATTTTGAATTATAATTTAGTTAGTAAGTTTTTAAAACTGAAATTTCAAGTGAATTCGTAAATTTTGGAAATCGTTGATTTAATTGACGAGTTAAAATAGCGATCCGGGGCACATTCTCAGAATTCGACGAAACCAGTTTTGTTGGATCTGTAATATTGTATTATTATAGAATATGAAATTTCGTAGCGTTTGGATTTACCATGTGGTCGCACGATCTAAAAAAGCCTAGAAATAATTTAATTGAATTTAATTTAAATAGTCGATTTAAAAAGCTATCTTCCACATACGATCGAATTAAGCCTCAAAACTTGTTCCATTGGGTTCGGAATAGCGGTATAACAGTAGGAACGCTAGGAAGCACCCCTCGGTAGGGATTCGGGATTTTAAGATGCCATTAACGAGATAATTTAAAATTAAATATATATACTGTTTTCATTCACATCAACTTTTCCTGTTCAGCCACCCTACCCCTAAGACAAGCTACCCTACATCTGAAACCAACCGCCCTTCTATATTTTAAATCACGTTCCCTTTTATCTTATCCAAATCTATTCGAACGAACATCAGGAAAAAGAAAAAAAGAGAAAATCGAATCAATTCGATTCATACAAAAAATATTATATCAAGCGATCGAATCGATCGCGATTACATATAGTCGCGCGTGCGATGGCTGAAGAGGGGAAAAATCGTTCGAAATAAATTTGGAAGAAAAGAAAAATCGAAGAAAAAATATATTATAAAACGCAATTTTTATCGCGATGGTGGAGCTTATGCTCGATCTACATGTGATGAGATGGATGGGTCGGCGGCGAATGATGCTCGCTTAGGGATAGGGCAGTCGTGAGGTGGCTGTTGGGGATTTGAGTGTGGCGATCGTGGGTCAGCGTCGAGTAGGAGTGGCGATCGACCTAGTTTGTGAGTGTGATTCTAGCGACATGCCGAAGGCACAATATAGGTAGAGCATGGTCTTAAGCGTTGCCTGGGTTGATCCGCGACTACAACACATAAAAAAAAGGGAGAATGAGGCCGGTCACTGGTAGTTGTGGCAGTGGCTTCGGATTGAGCTCTCGGGCTGTTAGGTTGTTGCGTGCGATTTCGACCTGGGGAAGAGAAAACAGTGAGGTATAAGTCATTTATTTTAATTAAATTTAATCAAGGAAATTAACTAACAAACGAGGGAATAGTGAGATTAAATTTTAATTTAATTCATGAATCTCATAAATCCTATTATAAATTTATACGAGGTCAAAATTGCATGAAACAGGCAGGTTCGCAAGGCGATAGGCTACAAGCTGGGATTTTAGATTTAAATCAGACGATGTTCGATTTAATAAAAATCAAGGTGGGTAAATCTCACTCATTTGGATAATTAGTGTTATTTTTAAAAATATTTGAATTTATTTATTGGATGATTGGATGAATTGATAATTTATTATTATCAGTTGAATGTTATATAATATATGTATTAGTATACATATATTAGTAGTTGGATTGATTATTCCCGCCGTTGGAACGGATAAGACCCTATGCGTCCCACATAATAGCAGATGACCCTATATATCGCGATATCCCCCTCGAAGTGGGATTGGTATTTTTATGTTGTATTAACATCCGTGGATGCAGGGAAACAGGTTGGAGGGATTCAACTTGTCACGACCGAGGTTTTCGACATCCGAAAATCGACATAAATACGTTCACTGTATTACATACCGAACAATCAAATGCCGGAAATACCATATCGTTAGGGAAAAGAAGAAAGAGGTAGAAGAAGAAAATAGAAACAACAACACAGAATCTCACAATCGCAACGGAACAATATATAATAGATAACAACTGGTCTTTACACAAAAAGATCTATAACTGTTATTTTTACATTACATCATCATAGTACAATACATCAATAACACAATACTGGACAGTTATAATAACTTGTCCTCACAAAGTTTGAATATATAGCCTACAATACACAGCGGAATAAAAATCAAGTACGTGTGATACGTCTTCGTCATTCAGCTCGCCTCCTGAGCTCTGTAGCATTCTATCATGTATCTGTAATACTCGGTCTGAACCGAGCATTATAATATAATAACACCCGAGTCAATCTGGAAAACCAGCGTGAGAAAACACACTCAATTTGAATTATTAAATTTTCAAAATCCTTTGAAAATCAAAGGTATCTCGTAAGATCACGCCACACATAAACACGATGGGTTTTTACCTTACGATAACCAAAATATTTCATATCAAATCCTTTGATATTATAATAGTGTCTAAGTGCAAATACTTATTCAAATAGCTGAAATTGTTACATTAATTAAATTCCAGCATACTAGGCTCTACAATCAAAACCGTAAAGGCACGTATTGGAGAATGGATTCCACACGAATGACTAGGCAATGGGGTGCCACCTGTCACAGTACACGTCTATAAACAGTGTACCGATGACCACGCCGGGATCCCCTGCAACACAAGACCGAACTATCCCTAACTTGGATAGACCGAATATGCTATCACCTCGGGTGTTCCCACCCTCTTTCGAGCTCCTTCCATACATTGTAGTAATAAAATAATATCTGCGGGTATCTAGAAAGGTGATAAACATACCCTAATTGGGTGCGACCCACTTAGCCTTGCTGCATCTCCCCTGATTTTCAACCATTCCCGTTTGATGAGGCTAGAGGCTACGATTACCTTTTTAAGGAATTTTTCACTTAGAATGCTTGTTGTCGTCCAATGACAATGTACTGATAGCATTCATCCATACAAGTACGTTTTGGGTCCGAATGGAACCGAAGGCACTATTCCTACTACATCAATTTTGGAATAATCCTCAGGATTAGTAGCGATTAGCCCTTTCATTTCACTGCTCCATCTTCGACTCCATGCTCTTGTTTTCACATCGAAAACGTACCCGTTGGATCGAAGTGGTTTTCGGATAACAAATCCGATCTCGGTCTTTTCGAAACAACGTTCGATATTTCGGGTAAACTCAACCCTGGTTCTAGGAAATTAACAGGCGAAAATAAGATCGGAGATCACCTCCTAACCGTTCGAGGACGGGTTTCCTTATCAACGTCCTAGAAGAACGAAATGAGTTTATACGTACAGTATAGCACCTGGAACGGTAAATGTACCGTATAATCCCCATATTTCTTCTAAATATTCCCAAAGTTATATTTTTTGATCCAAATTTGATAGTCGGTTATTTAACTATCAAATAAACAAACATTCAATCAATTATTCCATTTTCCACTGAAAATTTCCAAATCACTTTTTAATTTAATTTTAATAAATTAAATCTCTTTATCCAAAATATATGTACTTATCTTATCGAATTTAGTAAATCCACAAACTGTCCCTTTTTCAAAAAGAATTTTTGAAATCCCTTTTTAAAATAATATGAAAAGTTCCACTTGGGATCAAATGATGGATTCACAGCTTGATGGTTACGTCTCTATCCCAAAGAAATCCAAGACTTAACAGCAGGCACTCACTGCCTCCGATTTCGCCATGCGAGTATACCATTATTTCCCGAAAACTTTATTTAAAAATTTTCAAAATAATACTTATGAAATTTCTATAAAAAATTCCAAGTTTATTTTAGGCAGTTACTCTTTAAAATAAAAGTTATTATAAAATACTATTAATATAGAATAATCTATCTCTTAAAATAATAATACTGATTAATTCTTAATAATAATTAACTTAATATAAACGGACTTAATTCATAAATTAATATACTTTAAACAGATTTAGAATAACTAAATAAATTAATTTTCTGAAATATTCTTTAACACCTTTTTGGATTTACCAGTTAATTATTAAAAAAAATCTTTTTAAAACAACCCAATTTCTCCATAAAATATATTTTCCAATTCCAATATAACCAGTCTAACATTTATAAATCTCTCTCGATTTATTTCCAATTTTGATTTACGTCCCAATTCCGTAAATCTCCTTTTTCACATTTCTAAAAATAAATCTATCATTCGTTTTTAAACCGATTTACCCATCTTCTTATAAATCCTCACCGTGAATCTATAACTTCAATTTATCCACTAATAATCACTTTACTTTATAAATCCCATAGTCTCATTTCCCGTTCATAACGGTTTCACAATTCTTAATCGATTTTCAATCAATTTCTAAATTAAATTCCATTTTCAAATCAATTTCTTAAACACTCCAACTACATTTCGCTTCCTTTTCATCATTTAAAATCTTATTTAAAATCTAGTATCACAATTTTCATATTTTATTTTCAAAATTCTCTTTTCATTCTTCCAACTATTTAAATCTTGATTTAAAAATAAATCCTTTTATACTTAAGCAATATCGCTTAAGTTCTATTATTTAAAAATCCTTTTTTTTACATTATTCAAAAATCTCTATTTTCCCATGTTTTGAAATTACCAATTACAATTTTAAAATCATAATTATTTATTTTACCCAAAATTTCATTTCTTTTAATAAATCCAAATCTCACTATAAATATTTTTACTTCCAGTTTCCCTTTTTAATTTCTTTTTAAATTCAAAACTTTTATTATTGGCTTTTAAAAAACCAAAGTCCAGGCCAAAACTACCATAGCATCCAATAGATTCAAATTGCACTATAATCTACCATAGATTACTTAAACAGATCATATATCAAAATATATGGAATTAAATTCGACATTTTTGAGGAATCTAGGTGGATCCCTCCAACCTGTTTCCCTGCATCCATAGATGTTAATACAATATAAAAATACGAACCTCACTTCAAGGGGGATATCGCGGTATATAGGGTCATCCGCTATTATGCGGAGTGCATAGGGTCTCATCCGCTATATATATGTGGGAATATCAATCGCTCCATTATATATACTACTATATATAATTTCACATCCAACTGATAATAATTTATCAATCCTATCAATCAATCAATAATTAATTTTAACTATTTAAAATTAATTGCAGTAATCCAAAATTGAGTGAAATTAACTCACCTTTATTTTTCTGTTATTTTCGCGTTACAGTCCCGATTATATCCGAAAGCGTTTGAATTTTACTGAAAATTTCAGAAGCTACAAATGTCACCAAATCAATGCCATGCCGTAGAATACGTTACTACAATCAAAATTCAAAAAATTGCTTTCGAAACCGACCTAGCATTTTCGAGTTATGGCATTCATAAGTTTCCACATTTTTAAATAAATCAACTTAACAATTTATATATATCTAATCCAATTCAATTTAAATAAACAACTTATATACCAAGCCCAAGAGAAATTTTTCTTTCCACCCTCTTTTTTTTCAAGACTTCGGCCCACAGCCCGCCTACTCCTTTCCTTCTTCTTCCCTTTCGCTTGAAGCCTGTACACGAACAACCACCCACTCTACCGTGCACGTTTATCACTGACACGCTCCACCACCTCGTCGTCGACCAAATCGAAGGCACGTTCGAACTCACTAGAATCTCCACCACTCCATGCCCATCTCGACAACCCCTTCATCCAAGCCAAACTCGACCTGGACCCATCTCGTAAGTCAGTGTGCCATTGCCGCACCCCTTCATGTCGAGCCGCCCCTCACCAGAATTCGCCCAGAGGTGCGTCCCACCACCACGAGGCTGAAACTACCCACCATTCGCCCAAACTCCACCCGAAACAAACCCTAGGCCAAACCCTAGTTTTTCGGCCATGCTCTAATGAAAGTTCGAGCATCCCAAATCGACGTCACACCCACCAAGGAGCATACTAGGTTGAAGCTTTGGTCAAGATGAGATTTCTGAAATTTGTTTGGGATTTTTTTGTTGAAAGTTTTGAGAGAAATTTTTTTTGCAGCTTCCATCATTCATCTTTTTTTTGCTTTGAACTATTGGGCTCGGCTGTTATACAAAGGAAGAGGGAAGGAAACGTGTGTTGAACGGTACAATGATAGATGTACAGTAATTTAGTTAAAGGAAAGGATAGCTGACGTGAAATATTGAAATATATATATATATATTATTTTTAATTTAAAATATCTCATTTCAAAAACAGCTTACAATTTCAAACTCCTATCGAGGCATGATGCTAGGCATTCATAATATTATACCCCTATTTCGAACGTAATGGAAAAGGTTCCGAGTCCTAATTCGATCGTATGGAGAAGATAGCTTTTTGGACTCAATTATTATATTGAATTTTTCGATATTAAATTCAGCGCGTTTATATTCCGTACGACCAAACGATAACTCCAAATGCTACGAAATTTGAAATCCGATAATAATACACTATTACGGATCCAATGGAACCGGTTTTGTCGAAATCCGAGACTGTGCTTCGGAAGGCTATTTTTAAATGTAAATTTAAACGATATATTTTTAAAACTAAACAAATTACTTTTAAATACAATTTAAAAAGTTTTATTATCTTCATTATTATTAATATAAATTTTATAAGCCTTTAAATTATTTTTAACAAGCTTAAAACTCAGGATTCACTATTTTAACCAATTTCCAATTATTAAATTCACTAATTTAATTATCCAAATAAATAGTTATATTTGAAATTCGAGTTAAAAATTAACTTTTAAATATTTAAAATCAATTAAATATTTTCAATTTCAAATACCCAAAATTATGGGTCATTACATTCCTCCCCCCTTTTAAGAATTTCGTCCTTGAAATTGCTAGGTAAGAAAAATGGTCCAAAACCCATTTACTTGTCCAAAACCCAATCAGCTTAAACAACTTCCCAAATCACACGGTTTTAAACCATTTCCTGAAAACTATTTTATTGGAAACAAACTATCACTTTTACAAATTTCCAAATTCATCCATAGATTACAACTAATATTGTTCCTTTAATCATTCAAATTATATTTTAAAACCAAATTTTAAATTATCAAAATTTTATTCCAAATTTTTCTAACTCTTTAAATTTTCAAAAAATTTCTCCAGCGTCACCTTTGTGCGGCTAGATCGGAAAAACTACAAAACGCCTCTACGACCCCAAATCATCAAAGAGAACAAAAGCCAAGTGGCTCAATAAGAAAATCATCAATTTCATACAACGATTTAAACACATACCTTTTTGTCGGGCAATCAATTTTTACATCGGACATCGAAGACTTCAATTTAGCTTTTGCTTTCAATACCTGCACCTTATTTACCAATAGTATCCAATCATACAATTCAAAATCATTTTATTTATCCCTTTTCAAAATTTTAAATATTTGCTTTACTTAAGCCTGGACGATGTACATATATCATATGTACGCAATATCAACTCTGATCGCTTACTCGATCACACAATTTCACTTTCGAACTAGTATTGTTTCACATGACTCTCTAGTGCGACCTCAGATCTGGTTCCTTGATCAGAAACTGTCATTCTCCTTGCATAGCCATGTACTATGATAGAGAATTCCAGAATCAATCAAAATCCATATCCAGGGTTCGCCGTCGAAAATTGAGTGAAAAATCCCAACTCGGATCGATAAAACTATCTCAAAATTCTGTGCTCGAATCCGGATCAAACCGTTATGCGAATAAAATAATATACGTACAACTTACGTATTAATATCCAATTGATTATCAGCTATATCCAATTCTTTTTATTCACATTTACATTCATTTCCATTCAATTTATCCACACTTATCATTTTTCACACCTTTTTATTTAATCTTCATTCAAATACTTGCTCAGTATATTTCCAAATACCAATTTTTACTTAAGAATTTCACCATCAATTTCTTAAGCCTATTATAAACATTTTATACAAAGCTCTTATATTTATTTCCACTTCATCACTTTGGTTTATATCCATTTCTATTCAAATTAAATTCCAATTTCTATTTGACCCAATTTATCTCTAAATCTTAAATATTGAATTCTATCAACCATATCTCAAACCATATTTAATTAACCAATTTCTTTAATTAGTTCCATCCACTAATTTACTTCAAATCACAATATTTTTTTATCTAGTCCCCTCGAACTACTTTAATTTCACCTTATTTAACATAATTCAATTTAAATATCATTCCAGTATTCAATTTCAATTCCATTTACTTACAAATTAAATTAATTTGTTCATCCACTAATTTTTTCCAACTTAATAAATTTTATTTCAATAACTATTTCATTTAGCCTACTTAGCCTTAGTTCCTCAAAATTCACTTTACATTTAAACTTAAGTCAAGTTTAATTCCATTCCAATAATCAAATTTCAAAATTTCTTAAGTTATCAAACTTACTAATATTCCATAAAACATTTCCAAATAAAATCCCAAAGTTTAACCAATTACTTAAGTATTTCAAAATCATCTTTGAAATCATATATACCCAAAATCCTTGGTATATCAAATCATCCCTTTGAATTTCAAAACCAAACCAGTTTTGCAAACAACTTCAATTCAAATCATTGAGGTAGCAAGCCCTTCCTTGGAGACTTGAAAATGAAAGTCGATGATGCTGCAGTCATCACCGGAATTATTTTCCAGCGGCCGAAGTGAGTTTAGTGCTTTTTATCCCTTTAAAAACTATTTTTAAATATTTTTATCCCAAATACTTTCCAAATAACATTACCATTATTTCCAAGACTTCGAAAATCATTTTCAAATCCAACGGGATTTAATTTCCCAAATTTCCAAATTTTAAATCCTTTTAAATCTATAATTAAATATACTTTGGAATTTCATTCCATTTCAAATTATAAATCACATTTGTAAACTCATATTTACAAATTCCATTTTGTTATATGAATTAATTTCTTAACTTTTGGTTAAAATATCAACTTTTATTCAATCATCACAATAACAAATGATAAAGGTTTAATATTATCATTTCCTAACAACCAAGACACCATATATAATTACAATAATTTCTGAAAAGTTATTTCTTTCATATACGAAAATAATTTGGGTAAAATTATTTCATTTACCCCATTTTAAAACAATACCGTGTCGAATTGTTCTATTATAGTGCTTAGAGATCCTTATCAATAATGTTAATTACTCGTATTTACTAGAATCCATAAGCCACTCAATAGATCAATCAACACAATATAAAACAATTTTTATATTCACTAACAAATACGCGCTCATATCTATTAATACACTCAAACTCATTCTAGGGCGCTACTGACCCTATCTCTAATGAGTAATCCCGACCAGAGCCAAGGTTCTCGCTTAACCTTCAACTCTAATACCAAGTGTCATGACCGAGATTTTTAACCTCCGAAAATCGACATCAATACGTTCACTGTTTACATGCCGAACAATGGAATGCCGAAAATATCAGATCCTTAGGGAAAAGAAGAAAGAGGTAGAAGAAGAAAATAGAAACAACAACACATAATCTCACAATCACAGCGGAACAATATATATTAGATAACAACTGGTCTTTACACAAAAAGAACTATAACTATAATTTTTACATTACATCATCATAGTACAATACATCAATAACACAACACTGGACAATTATAATAACTTATCCTCACAAAAGCTGAATATATAGCCTACAATACACAGCGTAATAAAAATCAAGTACGTGTGATACGTCTTCGTCATCCAGCTCGCCTCCTGAGCTCCATAGCATCCTATCATGTATCTGTAATACTCGGTCTGGCCCGAGCATTATAATAAAATAACACCCGAGTCAGTTTGGAAAACCAGCGTGAGAAAACGCACTCAATTTGAATTATTAAAGTTTTCAAAATCCTTTGAAAATCAAAGGTATCTTGTAAGACCATGCCACACATAAACACGACGGGTTTTTACCTTACGATAACCAAAACATTTCATATCAAATCCTCTGATATTATAATAGTGTATAAGTACAAATACTTATTCAAATAGCTGAAATTGTTACATTAATTAAATTCCAGCATACTAGGCTCTACAATCAAAATCGTAAAGGCACGTATTGGAAAATGGATTCCATACAAATGACTAGGCACTGGGGTACAACCTGTCACAGTACATGTCTAGACACAGCGTACAAAGGACCACACCGAGATCCCCTGCAACATACGACCTGACTATCCCTAACCTGGATAGACCGAATATGCTATCACCCCGGGTGTTCCCACCCTCTTTCGAGCTCCTTCCATACATAGTAGCAATAAAATAATATCCGTGGGTATCTAGAAAGGTGATAAACATACCCTAATTGGGTTCGATCCACTTAGCCTTGCTGCATCTCCCCTGATTTTCAACCATTCTTGGTTGATGAGGCTAGAGGATACAATTACCTTTTAAAGGAATTTTTCACTTAGAATGCTCATTATCCTCCAATGACAATGTACTGATAGCATTCATCCATACAAGTCCGTTTTGGGTTCGGACGGAACCGAAGGCACTATTCCTATTACACCCATTTTGGAATAATTCTCAGGATTAGTAGCGATTAGCCCTTGCACTTTACTGCTCCATCTTCGACTCCATGCTCTATTTTTCACATCGAAAACGTACTCGATGGATCGAAGTGGTTTTCGGATAACAAACCGATCCTGGTCTCTTCGAAACAACGTTCAATATTTCTGGTAAACTCAACCTCGGTTCTCTAGGAAATAAACAGATGAAAATAAGATCGAAGATCACCTCCTAACAGTTCGTGGACGGATTTCCTTATCAATGTCCTAGAAGAACGAAACAAGTTTATACGTACAGTATAGCACCTCAAACGGTAAATTTACCATATAATCCCCGTATTTCTCCTAGATATTCCCAAAGTTATATTTTTTGGTCCAGATTTGATAATCGGTTATTTAACTATCAAATAAACAATCATTCAACCAAATATTCCATTTTCCACTGAAAAACTCCAAATCTCTTTTTAATTTAAATTTAATAAATTAAATCTCTTTATCCAAAATATATGTACTTATCTTATCGAATTTAGTAAATCAACAAACTATTCCTTTTTCAAAAAGAATATTTGAAAACCTTTTTATAATAATATGGAAAGTTCCACTACGGTATCAAACCATGGATTCACAGCTCAATGGTTACGTCTCTATCCCAAAGAAATCCAAGACTTAACAGCAGGCACTCACTGCCTCCGATTTCGCCATGCGGGTATACCATTACTTCCCGAAAACTTTATTTAAAATTTTTCAAAATAATACTTATGAAATTTCTATAAAAAATTTCCAAGTTTATTTTAGGCAGTTACTCTTTAAAATAAAAGTTATTATAAAATAATATTAATATAAAATAATCTATCTCTTAAAATAATAATACTGATTAATTCTTAATAATAATTAACTTAATATAAACTGACTTAATTCATAAATTAAAATACTTTAAACAAATTTAAAATAACTAAATAAATTAATTTTCTGAAATATTCTTTAACACCTTTTTGGATTTACCAGTTAATTATTAAAAAAAAATCTTTTTAAAACAACCCAATTTCTTGATAAAATATATTTTACAATTCCAATATAACCAGTCTAACATTTATAAATCTCTCTCAATTTATTTCCAATTTTGATTTACGTCCCAATTCTGTAAATCTCCTTTTTCACATTTCTAAAAATAAATCTATCATTTGTTTTTAAACCAATTTACCCATCTTCTTATAAATCCTCACCGTGAATCTATAACTTCAATTTATCCACTGATAATCACTTTACTTTATTTATAAACTTTATTTATAAATTCCATAGTCTCATTTCCCGTTTATAACGGTTTTACAATACTTAATCGATTTTCAATCAATTTCTAAACTAAATTCCATTTTCAAATCAATTTCTTAAACACTCCAACTACATTCCGCTTCCTTTTCATCCTTTAAAATCTTATTGAAAATCTAGTATCACAATTTTCATATTTTATTTTCAAAATTCTCTTTTCATTCTTCCAACTATTTAAATATTGATTTAAAAATTAATCCTTTTATACTTAAGCACTATCGCTTAAGTTCTATTGTTTAAAAATCCTTTTATTTACATTATTCAAAAATCTCTATTTTTTCATGTTCCGAAATTACCAAGTACAATTTTAAAATCGTAACTATTTATTTTACCCAAAATTTCAGTTCTTTTAAAAAATCCAAATCTCAGTATAAATATTTTTACTTCCAGTTTCCCTTTTTAATTTCTTTTTAAATTCAAAACATTTATTATTGGCTTTTAAAAATACTAAAGTCCTGGCCAAAACTACCATAGCATCCAATAGATTCAAATTGCACTATAATCTACCTTAGATTACTTAAACAAATCATATATCAATATATATGGAATAAAATTCAACATTTTTTAGGAATCCAATTGGATCCCTCCAACCTGTTTCCCTGCATCCATAGATGTTAATACAATATAAAAGTACCGATCCCACTTCAAGGGGGATATCATGGTATATAGGGTCGTCCGCTATTATGCGGGGTGCATAGGGTCTCATCGGCTATATATATACGGGAATATCAATCACTCCAATATATATACTACTATATATAATATCACATCCAACTGATAATAATTTATCAATCCTATCAATCAATCAATAATTAATTTTAACTATTTAAAATTAATTGCAATAATCCAAAATTGAGTGAGATTAACTCACCTTTATTTTTCTGTTATTTTTGCATTCCGGTCCCGAATATATCCGAGCGCGTTTGAATTTTACTGAAAATTCCAGAAGCTCCAAATGTCACCAAATTAATGCCATGCCGTTGAATACGTTACTACGATCAAAATGCAAAAAATTGCGTTCGAAACCGACCTAGCATTTTCGAGTTATGGCATTTATAAGTTTCCACATTTTTAAATAAATCAACTTAACAATTTATATATATCTAATCCAATTCAATTTAAATAAACAACTTATATACCAGGCCCAAGAGAAATTGTTTGGCCCACCCTCTTTTTTTTCAAGACTTTGGCCCACAGCCCGCCTACTCCTTTCCTTCTTCTTCCCTTTCGCTTGAAGCCTATACACGAACAACCACCCACTCCACCGTGCACATTTATCACTGACACGCTCCACCACCTTGTCATCGACCAAACCGAAGGCACATTCGAACTCCTCACTCGAATCTCTACCACTCCATGCCCATCTCGACAACCCGCTTCACCCAAGCCAAACACGACCTGGACCCATCTCATAAGTCACTGTGCCATTGCCGCACCCCTTCATATCAAGCCACCCCTCATCAAAATTTGCCCAAAGGTGCGCCCCACCACCACAAGGCCGAAACAATCCACCATTCGCACAAACTCCGCCCGAAACCAAGCCTAGGCCAAACCCTAGTTTTTCGGCCATGCTCTAACAAAAATTCGAGCATCCCAAATCGACGTCACACCCACCAACGAGCATACCAAGTTGAAGCTGAGGTCAAGATGAGATTATTGAAACTTGTTTGGGATTTTTTTGTTAAATGTTTTGAGAGATAAAATTTGTTAAAGCTTCCATCATTCATCTTTTTGTTTTTGTTTTGAACTATTGGGCTCGGCTGTTATAGTAAGGAAGAGGGAAGGAAACGTATGTTGAACGGTGTGATTTAGTTGAAGGAAAGGATGGCTGACGTGAAGTACTGAAATATATATATATATATATATATATATATATATATATATATGTGTGTGTGTGTGTGTGTGTGTGTGTTATTTTTAATTCAAAATATCTCGTTTCAAAAACAGCTTACAATTTCGAACTCCTATCGAGGCATGCCGTTAGGCATTCATAATGTTATACCCCTATTCCGAACGTAATGAAAAAGGTTCTGAGTTCTAATTCGATCGTATGGAGAAGATAGCTTTTTGGACCCAATTATTAGATTGAATTTTCGATATTAAATTCAGCGCGTTTATATTCCGTACGACCAAACGATAACTCCAAAAGCTACGAAATTTGAAATCCGATAATAATACACTATTACGGATCCAATGAAACTGGTTTCGTCGAAATATGAGACTGGGCCCTGGAAGGATATTTTTAAATGTAAATTTAGATGATATATTTTTAAACTGAACAAATCACTTTTAAATTCAATTTAAAAAGTTTTATTATCTTCATTATTATTAATATAAATTTTATAAGCCTTTAAATTATTTTTAACAAGCATAAAATTCAGGATTCACTATTTTAACCAATTTCCAATTATTAAATTCACTAATTTAATTGTCCAAATAAATAGTTATATTTGAAATTCAAGTTAAAAAATAACTTTTAAATATTTAAAATCAATTAAATGTTTTCAATTTCAAATACCCAAAATTCTAGGTCGTCACACAACTGGATTCCTCAAATTTATATTGATTGTTTTTCGTATATAATGATATATGTTGTGTTGGGATAACCTACTATAGATTATTGTTGTGATGTGGATTATTGGATGTCATAGTAGCACTGGCCTAACTTTTGGTATTTTAAATACCATAAATATTATTTTTGGAATTTGAAAGGATTTAAAAGGAGATTTTGAATATAAAAATATTTATATCGAAATTTGGATTATTTTAAGAAATTGATTTGGATAAAAACAATAATTGATTTTGGTTTGTATTTAACTATTCGTAAAAATATTTTAAATAGAGATTTTAAATAATTTATATAGAAGATTTTTAAACGAATGGATTTTAAACGAAATTTCTGGAAATAATGAAAAGGAGTTGGAATCGATATTTTAAATAGATTTGTAAAATATATGGAATTTATTAAGAAATGGATTTATAAAATGTGATTTTATAAATGGGATTATTTTTATAAACAAGTGAAACTCAAACGAGTTATAAATTTATAATCGTTGTTTATAAACAAGGGAAAATGAAAATTAATTGATAAATTGGGATATAATTTCACAGGGTGAATTTATATCGAGATATGAAAAATAAATTTTGGTAAAACTAGCGAATTCTATTTTTGAAAAGTGAGGATGGTTAGAAAATCGAAATGGGATCGATGTGTGGTAAATCGAGAGGATTTATAAATTGAATTGGTTATTGGGATTTTAAAAATATAATTTATTAGGAGGTTAAGTTTTGATTTAAAAAGGAAAATTCAATTTTTTAACTATGTAATTTTAAGCTAGGTAGCATTGGAATACTTCGGAAGTGAATTTTTCAAATATCTAATATTAATTGAAATTAAATTCTAATTTTTATAATCTGCCTTAAAAATTGATTTGTTGTCTAAAAATGGATTATTGATGTTTATATAAAGTGTTCGATATTTTTAGATAATTACTTGAACATGTTTTAAAAATAAATTATAATTCTTTTAAATACTTATTTATTTATGTATATATATAGAGAGAGTTTTGTAATGATTGGAATTTAATTATAAATCTTCTTGAGAATCTGGAAACGGGGTTTATGGAGTAGATGGGATTTATAGGAGAAATTCTCAAAAATTGGAAGTTGGGAAGAAGTAAGAAATTTTCGAAATAGTTAAATAAAAGTGAACTTCGAAAAATGAATTAGAATTCATAAAAGAAGTTAGAAATGGATATTTGGAATTTCAAACAATTGTTGACTTCAAAAATATTAAAGGAAATTAATTAAGAAAACTGGTACTTATAGAATTTGTTCTAAACGAGTTGAAGAATTTACAAAAAATTTGTAAATGATTTTGAGAAAATAGGAAATAAATGGAATACTTCCTAAGTGTTGAACATAAGAAAAATATTCTAAGTACCGAAAATATTTGGGAATATTCGGTTGAAAATATAAGGATTTGAAATCGTTTCAAATATTGGAAATTTGGGAAGGAATTTGAATATATATCTTATAAAGATATTTTGAAATAAATTTTGGAGAAATTATAATAAGGCCCGATGTCTGCTTATGGATGTTTTTTGATAGTTAAATAACCGACTATCAAATATTGGCCAAATTCGTTGATCGTTTCGAAGAGATCGGGATTGGATTTAATTATCTGAAAACCACTTCGATCTAGTTTGAACATTACGAATGGATATCGTGAGGATAGTGAAGTTAGTGATTCGGTTTGTTTAGACCCAGGACACTTGTATGGACGAATGCTATCAGAACATCATCGTTTGTGGACGATGTGCATTCTAAGTGAAATTGTTCTCGAATGGTAATCGTAGCCTCATGCCTCATCAACCAGAATGACTGAAAATCAGGGGAGATGCAGCAAGGCTGTTAACCCGCCTTTTGGCAAGGCCACGGACAAACGGGTTTGACTTAATCAACTACATGTTCGTCGAGGCTATAGTACGATGGATTCAGTCGACTGGATGGATGGATGACGCAACATTCTTGGAAGATGGAAATATGATTGGATAAAGATGAATCAACTATAATTTGGGTCTAGGAAACATGGTTCGGCATTAAACATGGTTCGGCATGATGTGGTTCGGCACAAATAGTTCGCCTGGCATTCACTATTCACGTTCGAATAGTATTCAAGAGTACTCGGCGTGCATAGAGCGTTCGACATACATGAGTGGTTCGGCATTCCGAGAGCACTCGACATTCAGTAGCGCTCGGCATCCAGGAGCGCTCGGCATTTAGAGGCGCTCGGCATTAGAGATCGTTCGGCATGATGGGCGCTCGGCATTAGAAACTGTTCGGCATGACGGAGGTTCGGCATTAAGTATCGTTCGGCATTGGATGGAGCGCTCGGCATAAATCTCGTTCGGCATTGGATGGATCCTTCGGCATTAGGGAGCGTTCGACATTGGATGGGTCGTTCGGCATACCTCACCTCGCTCGACATTGCACCTCGCACCTCCATACCTCGCACCTCCATACCTTGGTACCTCGCACCTCCATACCTCGGTACCTCGCACCTCCATACCTCGGTACCTCGCACCTCCATATCTTGGTACCTCGCACCTCCGTACCTCGATACCTCGGTACCTCGGTACCTCGCACCTCCCAACGTTCGGCATGAGGAGATCGTCCGGCATTCACACCTTGTTCGGCATTCAGCGTTCGGCATCTATGGTTTGACATATGGAGACCACTCCATTTGGGCTGAGGTACTCGGCTACCAGGCCCACCAGGGAAGTCCAACCCATCTTTGTCTATAAATAGAGAGGCAGGGGCATAGTAAAAAGGGGATCTTCTTTCTGCTCTCTTACTTTCTCTTTTCTAAGGCTAAGGCAACTCTGCCATTTTGCAACTGTAATCGATTATTACAGCAATAAAAAGCAAACTTCTAAGTGGACGTAGGCCGGAGTTAGCCGAACCACTATAAAATCTGTTGTTCTTTACTGCTTTCATTTTAGTTTTAACTGTTCTTCACATTATTACTCTCTACATATACTCTATCTCTGAGCTGTGACTGGTATTTGGTGCTTTCATCTGGATTTGGGTGTAGTGACCAATTTTGGCGCTAACACTTTGGTGCTTTCACTGAGAATTGAAACACTCGGGAATTTTGGAGTTAGGAACTTGGATCTTAGAAAGCAATGGCAAGACCACCAACGAGGAAGCAAGCAGTGGAAAGGAGCAATCAGGAAGGAAGTCAAGCGGCATCTTCTGGAGCTGGAGAGGGTCATGCATCCATCTACATAACTCGGGACGAGATGCAAGTGATGATGAATTCTATGCAAGAGAAGATGATGAAACGGCAAGAGGAGATGATGCAGGCTTTTCTTAGGCAATTTGGACAACCAGGAACTGCAGGTGCTCAAGATCGTGGAGCTGGACCAGAGGAACTCAACCTACGGACAGATGGAGTGAGTCAGCAGGGGGCAGCTCCCAATCAACAAACAGTTAACAATCTAGATGGACCTAGACTCGGGGGCACACCACCAGGTGATGCTGGACCAGTTCATGGAGGGATACCGGATAATGCTACGCGGCCAGACATCGATAGGAATATAGGAGTACGTGATGAAGAATATGTGCCAGAATTTCCTCGGGGACTTGGGGGGCAGTCTGGATTGGTTGGAAACACTGGATTGGCTGACATTATCAGGCGGACTATTCACGGAGGTCTGACAAACAGGGATTCAGAGGGAGTTAACAAAAGTCCATTTACCCGGAACATCAGGATAGCTAGGAATCCATCCGATTTCAAACTACCCACTCTGGAAGTATACAACGGGAAGACGGATCCCACCGACCACTTAATGAGGTACACTAGGCATATTGAAGTGCTGGGGGCAATGGAGGAAGTTATGGCCCAATGTTTCCCCCTGTACTTGACTGAAATTGCTGCTATGTGGTTCAGACAGCTGGAGGATGGATCCATTGGAACATGGACAGAACTGGTGGACAAGTTCTTAAGTCAGTTTCGAGTTCACATAAAAAGGCCAAAGAATGTGATGACGCTAACGTCAGTCAAACAGGGGGCAGATGAATCGCTCAGGACATTCTTAACTCGATTTAATGCAGCAGTTGCTTCGGTGGATCGGCCAGATCCATCAATGGTTCTGATGGCTGCGGTATCAAGAGTCAGAGATAATTCGGATTTCAAAGTATCATTGATACGGGACCCACCGTTGGATCTTGGGGAATTCTTTCATGAAGCTGAAAGATTTCTTCAACAAGAAGATGCATGTTTGGACATGAGGCCAAAGGAAGTAAACACGACTAAGGATGGAGGACTACCCTGCGAAAGCTCGGGTGGGGGCAAGGATAAAGGGAAAAGGAAGCGCTGGGGAGAACCAAAGTTCTCCACTTACACAGGATTGAATGCAACGTTGGAGCAGATTTTCTTAGATACTCGAGATCGCCTTTCTTATCAAAGGGCAGCAAGGAGGGAACCCTCAGAACGAGAAAGGGCGTCAGGAAGGCACTGTCTTTTTCATGACCTGGACGGGCATGACACTAACAGCTGCCGGCATTTGAAGGACATAATCGAGGAGCATATAAGGAATGGTCAGTTGCGACAGTATGTCGGAACTTAGAATGCGGCGGTGGAACAGGAGCAGCCACCGCCTGCCTTGAACGACGAGGGCATGAGGCCCAGGAATGGTGGCCGATTGGTCATCAACTAAACTTGATGGTTTGGAATAAGTAACAAACTCCGGGCCAACGGTTAAATCACTTACACATGTACGGGGTCGTAGATAACCCCCAGGCATGCTTCGAGATGATGGCTTACTGAAACGCCCGGGTTTGTGAAATCTGTTTTTTCCTTTGACTTGGACATTTGCTTTTTCTGGTTTGGTTTTGGAGTTTGGTTTGAACTCCCTGTTTTGCTCATTTTCTGGTTTGGATGTTTGTTTTTTAGTATGAATTTTTGATATGGATTTCTGGTTTTCTATTTGGATTTGGATTTCGGATTGGATTTTGATTGGGTTTTCTCTAGATATTGGCTAAAAGGTCGTCGAGTATGGACTATGCTCGGCAAGGGTCCGGAGAGACCAGAATTCGGCCTAGGACTTAGGCCATATATTATCGGTTACTATTTTAGGTCGTCGAGTATGGACTATGCTCGGCAAGGGTCCGGAGTGACCAAGATTCAGCTTAGGACTTAAGCCACGGCATTATTCGACGTTCAGGGACATTGAACCATGAACACCATGGAATTACTTAACATAGGTCGTCAAGTGTGGATTGTGCTTGACAAGAACCCAAAGAGGTTACGGATTTAGATATTGGCTATGAATAGCTAAGGATTCGGACAAGGACCCGGAGCGGTCCCGGATTTGGATATCGACCCGGAGAGGTCACAGATATGGTTATAGGTTATTGGATATGGATGGATTGGAACTCGGTAGTCGGGTTTGGATGGATGTGGAATTGGATAAGGATTTGGTTACTAGATAGGAATCAGACATCGACTCGGAACAGTCGCGGAAATGGATCAGGATATGGCCGTGGCACTCGGATAAGATGGCTTGGTAACGGATTGGATTATGAATCGGAAAGTATGGATGTGGATAACATACATACTTAGGATATTGGACTTGAGGCTATTCAAAACACACCTTTCAAAGCAAGGCATGTTTTGGGGGGCAAGTGTTAACCCGCCTTTTGGCAAGGCCGCGGACAAACGGGTTTGACTTAATCAACTGCATGTTCGTCGAGGCTATAGTACGATGGATTCAGTCGACTGGATGGATGGATGACGCAACATGCTTGGAAGATGGAAATATGATTGGATAAAGATGAATCAACTATAATTTGGGTCTAGAAAACATGGTTCGGCATTAAACATGGTTCGGCATGATGTGGTTCGGCACAAATAGTTCGTCTGGCATTCACTATTCACTTTCGAATAGCATTCAAGAGTACTCGGCATGCATAGAGCGTTCGACATACATGAGTGGTTCGGCATTCCGAGAGCACTCGGCATTCAGTAGCGCTCGGCATCCAGGAGCGCTCGGCATTTAGAGGCGCTCGGCATTAGAGATCGTTCGGCATGATGGGCGCTCGACATTAGAAACTGTTCGGCATGACGGAGGTTCGGCATTAAGTATCGTTCGGCATTGGATGGAGCGCTCGGCATAAATCTCGTTCGACATTGGATGGATCGTTCGGCATTAGGGAGCGTTCGACATTGGATGGGTCGTTCGGCATACCTCACCTCGCTCGGCATACCTCACCTCGCTCGACATTGCACCTCGCACCTCCATACCTCGCACCTCCATACCTTGGTACCTCGCACCTCCATATCTTGGTACCTTGCACCTCCATACCTCGGTACCTCGCACCTCCATACCTCAGTACCTCGCACCTCCATATCTTGGTACCTCGCACCTCCGTACCTCGATACCTCGGTACCTCGGTACCTCGCACCTCCCAACGTTCGGCATGAGGAGATCGTCCGGCATTCACACCTTGTTCGGCATTCAGCGTTCGGCATCTATGGTTTGACATATGGAGACCACTCCATTTGGGCTGAGGTACTCGGCTACCAGGCCCACCAGGGAAGTCCAACCCATCTTTGTCTATAAATAGAGAGGCAGGGGCACAGTAAAAAGGGGATCTTCTTTCTGCTCTCTTACTTTCTCTTTTCTAAGGCTAAGGCAACTTTGCCATTTTGCAACTGTAATCGATTATTACAGCAATAAAAAGCAAACTTCTAAGTGGACGTAGGCCGGAGTTAGCCGAACCACTATAAAATCTGTTGTTCTTTACTGCTTTCATTTTAGTTTTAACTGTTCTTCACATTATTACTCTCTACATATACTCTATCTCTGAGCTGTGACTGGTATTTGGTGCTTTCATCTGGATTTGGGTGTAGTGACCAATTTTGGCGCTAACAAAGGCTAAGTGGGTCGCACCCAATTAGGGTATGTTATCACCTTTCTAGATACCCTAGGATATATTATAAATTATGGATATGGTTGTGCATGGAAAAAGTGAGCGCTCCATTTTATGGGTGGGAACACCCGGGGTAATAACATATTCAGTTCTATCCAGGTTAGGGATAGGGTCGGTCTTGTAGGGGATCCCAGCGAGGTCTTCGATGCATTTTTCTAGAAGTTCACTGTGATAGGTGGTAGCCCAGTGCCTAGTCATTGTATGGAATCCATTCTCCAATAAGTGCCGTACGGTTTTGATTATGCCCAACTATGCTGAAACGTGAGATGCAAGCATTTCAGGTATTTTCTATTTACTTTGTTTAGACACTATTATAATATCAGGCGATTTTGATAAAATTGTTTTGTTTATTGTAAGGTAAAAACCTGTCATGTTTATGTGTGACGTGGTCTTATGAGACACCTTTGTTTTCAACGGATTTTGATAAAAGTTAATAATTCAAATTGAGTGTGTTTCCCACGTTTGTTTTCCAGACTGACTTGGGTATTATTTTATTATAATGCTCGGGTCAGACCGAGTATTACAGATTCAGGATAGGATGCTATTGAGCTCAGGAGACGAGCTGGATGAAAGAGACGTATTTCCGTACTTGATTTATAGTCCACTATATGAGGACAAGTTATTATAACTGTCCAGGTTAATGTATTGATTGTTGTACTCTGATGATTGTAAGTAATGAACAGTTATAGATTCTTTTGTATAAAAATTTGTTGTTACATATTATATTTTGTTCCGTTGCGATTATGAGATTCTGTGTATTGTTGTTCTTATTTCTTCTACCTTTTCTTCTTTACCCCTAATGATCTGGTATTCCGGCACTCGATTGCTCGGCATGCTATACAGTGAATGTATTGATGTCGATTTTAGGTCAAAAATCCAGGCCATTACACTTGGTATCAGAGCGAGGTTAAGTGAGAATCTTGGCTTTGATAGGGATTACTCATAGAGATAGGGTCAGTAGTACCCTAGAATGAGTTGAGTGTATTAATAGATATGAGCGCGTATTTGTTAGTGAATATAAATTGTTTTATATTGTGTTGATTTATCTGTTGAGTGGCATATAAATTCTGGTCAGTAGTGGGACGGCATGACGCCATGACATAGTACTGTTTTGAAGTGGGTAAATGAAATAATTTTGCCCAATTATATTTTGATATAAAATAAATAATTTTTTGGAAATTATTATAGTATATTGGTGTGACGCCCCACCTCTATGCTCATAATAACAAAGAGTATTAAAGTAAATACTGTCTATTATTACGAAGAATAAGGCTGGATAGGAGCGACCATCCGTAGTTGACCTTACACTAATATTGGTTATCTCGATAGGGGTGGTATATACTTTTTGTTTTTCATCTATCATTTATTTACTCCCATCGACACACCCAATTATCAGTATAAAACAAACTACGATAGTTCATAATAGTTTAGGACATTAGATATAACAATAACACAGATAATATAAATGCGGAACACAGATAAAACAAAAGTCTCATATATATATAACTGATGTCAGTTAATACATAGTTGACACAATACATATGATACAACTACAACTGTCGACTCTAGAAGTTATATATACAAGTACATTATCGACTAATATACATGAATACATATCGTTCTATACAACGACACGACTACTACAGAATGACACCAACAACTTCAGAAGATGTGAAAAGTCTTCGAATCCTGAACAGCAACTCAAAGAAGAAAATCTACAACCTGAAATAACTCGGGTCTGACCCGAGTATTACATTCAAAAGAAAATAATACCCAGGTCAGTCTAATTCAAACCAGTTTATTAGTGCATATAGGCAATAATAATTTAAATAGACGACAGTCACAGAAATATCGTATATCCAACACCTCGATAAGAGAATCGGATAACGGCAGATATAACACTGAACAGTGTTAAACAAAAAAACAGCAAATCCAAATCAAATTTTCGGGGTGGCTGTAGTACACGCACGCGTGCACTGCCTCGCCACTACCGCGATGAAATACACGAAAGCTCAATGAAAATCACAAACAAATGGCACCATCTCGAGATCAAGTTCGAGTTGTACGACTCAAACTCAATTGGACAGTGCTATCGTAAAACATAAATGCAGCAAACAAGAGTATAGCCTCAATGATGAGGAGAAAGTGAAGATTCAAAAATCAATACCACTGCCTCAATAGTTATAATGCAACTGGTCTGGGAAGCGAGTACGCCCCAAACCAAATAAGAGCAAAACTTCAACAAAGTCAACACTACTACAAGCAACTCAGAGGATCAAGTACAGAGAAACCAGAATGCAAGCGGTATCACTGCAACTTGAACCGGACTTCGAATTATACAATGCTGTGAAGATAACCAGTGCACGACAGCCAATATATACAATAAGCACATATAGCTGTGAAGTACACAAACAAATCCAAATGCCAAATGAAGACAACAACATCAGGTGTACCGGATCAGGTGACAAACATGCACAGGCAAAGACTGCCCACATGATGCAGTAAAATAATAAGTACAACCTGAACAATAGTGAAACAGAGGTGGCAACAAGGAACTACAGAACAACCAGGCTAATGATGCAAACTGACTCGGAGCAATATACAGCGACAACATGTTACAGTGAAGATAAATTAGACCATACAATTCAAACTCAACACTGAAATGGCCATAGTCAATTCGACACAGGTGCAATTGGAAATTCAAAATAGAGAATCAAAGCTTAAGTCAGTTATGCAACCGTAACATGCACAACTTCAAATGTATACCATGTATGCAATGCAGACAACTCAAAGTCAGGCTCGAATCCAAATGAACTAGACTACAGTGAAGGCAACTAATGAATATAATTCAAATACACTCTAGTCAAAAATCACAGATCAGAGTTCGAGAAATTCCAGAGTGAGAGCAATCAGGAGTAGCTCAAGTCAACATATATAAAATGAATAGCATTAAGGCGCAAGTTCCAGTGAAGTACTAAATGCAGTGACACTCAGCATGTAGGCATATGTTACAATGCAACATAGTAGTCAAGGACCGAAGTGGGGAAGAAACTAAACCAAGTCAATAACTTCAAAAGAAAAATGCAATTCAAACATACATATATACATATCAATTTATGTATATACATACGTGACTGCATACACATGTATGAAGACCACTTGAAGTCTGTCAAACGATTTGCAAAGGATTTCAAGACCTGGCATTATATTAGATCATATAAAGATTTCGAAACTCTATATATTTACTGCAACAAAATCATAATAAAGGGACGTACAAACCAAATGGAACAAACTGCTACCATTCACATAAAGGAGTTTTCACTTAAGTCTAAATTAATGTATACAATTGCATATATAGGGATAAGGAAGTGATAGTTTAAAGTAATTAACAGGGAATGCGACTTGTTTCATGGCTACAGTGTGAGGAACAAACAACGGTCAAGGCCAAGACAACAATGTCAAACTCACAGACCAGACCAAACATCAACTGACCAGACATCAACAATGTGCAAGCAAGAACATGATCATAGCAAACATGACAGCAGTGACAAAGTGGAGCAAATCAATACAACCGAGTGATACATGCTACAACGACAATTCAAGCAAAACTGGAAGCAACCAGACAACTGCAGCTATGATGTCAAGGCCATGGTAAATGATGAAATTACAGATGAACTAATCAACAGGGAAGCAGCTAAAATAAATACACAGTAAAGTCAAGATGGAAATTCACGAAATCGACAATACCAGAAAATCCAAATCGCAAGCATCAATATATAAAACAGCCGATTAAACAATTTAATGCGAACAAAACCCACGTAATTCGAATTGAACACAACAGAGAAAATCATCAACCTCCAAACGAAAATCGAACAGCTAACAACAAATCCCAGAAAAACGAATACGACTGAAAATCATCAAATTCGAACACGAATAAACTTAGCTGGAATTAGATGTGAGCGGTTATCCACTCACCTTCTATCACGAAACAAGGATCGAAGGTTGCGAGGGCTAGAGAAACGAAGATTGAAGGAGTTGCAGTCGAGGCCAACCAGGAATCCACCGATTTCAGAGAAGATTCGCAAGCCCTAATTTTCTTTTTGGAGATGGGGAACGAACGAGATTGAAGTCGCCTCCATTTTTTTTCTTTTCCTTCGTTTCATTTTTGATTAGGGTTTTCGAATGAGAGAAAAATGAATTGGGGAACGGGTTAAACCCTTATCACGGCATCAAGGCAATGCAAACGTGGGCCAGATTCAAATGTAAAGCCCACTTCAACACTTAACATATTGTTTAAAAGAATACCAACCGCTTTAAAAATCCAAACAGCGATTAACAAACTTTATTAATGAATTATAAAAGTGATTTAACTCTATGAATTCCACTTGTAATTTTTATTAACCGTTTTATCATAGGATTCCAATCGATCAAAAAAAAACTAAATCGAGCAATTAACTAACATTCTAATCGTTTAAGGACGATATTAAATTCTCACAAAAGCTCAGGTTGTTACAGACTCCCCTCCTTATAAAAATTGCATCCCCGCAATTTTCATAATTAAGGTCGTTAAGAATTATTATTCTTCTAACATAAACTGGTTACGTTAGAAAAGTAAAGATCGAGAACCTAATACCAAAGAAATCTTTCAAATGCATACAAGAGATTCGCAAATTTTCAATAGAATCTAACTATTAAGATAGATAATCAGAAAACAAATCGGCACATATCTAATTACCAAAAACGGTAATCAAATCTCAAATCAACCAATATTCGATTATTAAAAACGATAATCAAATTTCAAATTCAACAATTATTTGGTTATCTCAAGCGATAATCAAATTTCAAATTCAATAATTATTTAATTATCTCAAGCGATAATTAAATCTAAATCAACAAATATTTAATTATCTGAAGCGATAATTAAATCTAAAATCAACAAATATTTAATTATCTGAAGCGATAATTAAATCTCAAATCAACAATTATTTAATTATCTCAAGCGATAATTAAATCTAAAATCAACAAATATTTAATTATCTGAAGTGATAATTAAATCTCAAATCAACAATTATTTAATTATCTCAAGCGATAATTAAATCTCAAATCAGCAATTATTTAATTATCTAAAGCGATAATTAAATCTCAAATCAGCAAATATCTAATTATCTAAAGCGATAATTAGAAACAACAAATATCCGATTATCAAAAACGATAATCAGAACTCATATCAACAAATATCTAATTATCACAAGCGATAATTAGAAACAACAAATATCCGATTATCAAAAACGATAATCAGAACTCATATCAACAAATATCTAATTATCACAAGCGATAATTAGAAACAACAAATATCCGATTATCAAAAACGGTAATCAGAACTCATATCAACAAATATCTAATTATCACAAGCGATAATTAGAAACAACAAATATTCGATTATCAAAAACGATAATCAGAACTCATATCAACAAATATCCAATTACCTGCAGATAATTGGAAGCAACAAATATCTAGAAATCAATTAAGAAGACTAGAAAATCAACATAAAAGCTTGGATCGATCCCATCAGATGGCGAGTTTTTAATTCGCCGCACGTGCAACAACATATGGCCGAAGCCTACCAAGTACTCAACATAATTTTGGCGCCCATCAGATTGACCCGGAGGTCCGCAGAGTGACCCGAAGGTCTAGTACTGGTATTTGACCCGAAGGTCCATCATATGACCCGAAGGTCCATCATATGACCCGAAGGTCCATCATAGTGGCTCGAAAGCACACGAAAGCATCAAATATTTCAATTAACGAGTCCGGAATTAACCGAAATAGCAAACGCACATGTCCCATACCACGTGTTTTACTAAATCGTTTGATTCTCTTCATCGTTTCCTTGAAAGTGTAAAATTCATCAAAATCATCAAAACAACAGATATTCAATTAACGAGTCCGGAATTAACCGAAATAGTAAAAGTGTGGTTCCATACTCCGCACTTTTGCTAAATCGTTTAAATCTCTTCATCGTTTCCTTGAAAGTGCAAAATTGTGTATTTTGTAAAAATACATTTCACATTCTCAAACGGACAAGTCCGGAATTAAGCGAATCAGTAATAGAAAGGGGTCATAGTCCTCGATTTTGCTGAAACGTTTAAATCGCTTCCTCATTCTTTTGAAATCGCAAACTGTAAAATTTTTGAAAACAATTTTATTTATTTTGTAAAAATAACAATTCGCATTCTCAACTGGACAAGTCCGGAGTTAAGCGAATCAGTAAAAGAAAGGGGTCATAATCCTCGATTTTGCTGAATCGTTTAAGTCGCTTTCTCATTCTTTTGAAAACGCAAATCGTTAAAATTTATAAAACAATTTTCATTTTAAAACGATTTTCCAATCACGTGATTAAAACAGCAAATCAGTAACAATTTCGATAAGGAAATTGTACTTCTCAAAATACCGTAAAAACGGTTACACATCAGTATTGCGGAATAACCGCTTGAAAATCCACTTTTTAAAAATTTGACTGTTACTGAAGTCAAAGCGACAGTAATTTTTAAAACATCAAATATCTCATCAAAAGAATTCACATCAAAATGTGACATCAGTGAATTTTCATTCATTAAAATTGTCAACAAAACACCGTGCCTCAAAAATTCAGCATCGGTGTAAAAATCCCGTTATAAAAATAACGGCAACAAAATACGTTTCATAACCAAGCATCGGTTCAACGTAAAATAAATGCAATAACGTGCAATTTAAATTTTTGCACGTACTACAAAATGAACAAAGAATCATTCAAATGTATCTTCAATGAAGATAATTTAAAACAGCAAAAATCTAATCAATAGATGATTAGTACAAAAGAAAGCCAGCGGAAATTTCAACAAAAATCACATATCTGCAATTTCTTCGAATCCTCAGTTCGGATTCGAAGTTCTCAAAGAAACAAAATAGTTACAGCTATGTAAACAACAAACGAAATTCATATCAATTTCGTATTTTGATTTTTCAATCAAAAAGATTATCAGTTGTACTCAGCGAAGACAGTTTCACTGTTTCCGTTGCGCACTCTGATAAACAGAACACAAATCAATCAAATCATCAGAATACAATTTCACTATTATTTTTAAATAAAGTTATTTAAAAATTTCATCCAAATTTCAAAACTTTAGTTTTGACTCAAGCACAAATAAAACATCGACCAATAGTTGTAACATATGTTCCATCCGAGTTAAGTTTTATATTATGTCCATAAACCCCAAGCTCTGATACCAACTGTGACGCCCCACCTCTATGCTCATAATAACAAAGAGTATTAAAGTAAATACTGTCTATTATTACGAAGAATAAGGCTGGATAGGAGCGACCATCCGTAGTTGACCTTACACTAATATTGGTTATCTCGATAGGGGTGGTATATACTTTTTGTTTTTCATCTATCATTTATTTACTCCCATCGACACACCCAATTATCAGTATAAAACAAACTACGATAGTTCATAATAGTTTAGGACATTAGATATAACAATAACACAGATAATATAAATGCGGAACACAGATAAAAAAAAGTCTCATATATATATAACTGATGTCAGTTAATACATAGTTGACACAATACATATGATACAACTACAACTGTCGACTCTAGAAGTTATATATACAAGTACATTATCGACTAATATACATGAATACATATCGGTCTATACAACGACACGACTACTACAGAATGACACCAACAACTTCAGAAGATGTGAAAAGTCTTCGAATCCTGAACAGCAACTCAAAGAAGAAAATCTACAACCTGAAATAACTCGGGTCTGACCCGAGTATTACATTCAAAAGAAAATAATACCCAGGTCAGTCTAATTCAAACCAGTTTATTAGTGCATATAGGCAGTAATAATTTAAATAGACGACAGTCACAGAAATCTCGTATATCCAACTCCTCGATAAGAGAATCGGATAACGGCAGATATAACATTGAACAGTGTTAAACAAAAAAACAGCAAATCCAAATCAAATTTTCGGGGTGGCTGCAGTACACGCACGCGTGCACTGCCTCGCCACTACCGCGATGAAATACACGAAAGCTCAATGAAAATCACAAACAAATGGCACCATCTCGAGATCAAGTTCGAGTTGTACGACTCAAACTCAACTGGACAGTGCTATCGTAAAACATAAATGCAGCAAACAAGAGTATAGCCTCAATGATGAGGAGAAAGTGAAGATTCAAAAATCAATACCACTGCCTCAATAGTTATAATGCAACTGGTCTGGGAAGCGAGTACGCCCCAAACCAAATAAGAGCAAAACTTCAACAAAGTCAACACTACTACAAGCAACTCAGAGGATCAAGTACAGAGAAACCAGAATGCAAGCGGTATCACTGCAACTTGAACCGGACTTCGAATTATACAATGCTGTGAAGATAACCAGTGCATGACAGCCAATATATACAATAAGCACATATAGCTGTGAAGTACACAAACAAATCCAAATGCCAAATGAAGACAACAACATCAGGTGTACCGGATCAGGTGACAAACATGCACAGGCAAAGACTGCCCACATGATGCAGTAAAATAATAAGTACAACCTGAACAATAGTGAAACAGAGGTGGCAACAAGGAACTACAGAACAACCAGGCTAATGATGCAAACTGACTCGGAGCAATATACAGCGACAACATGTTACAGTGAAGATAAATTAGACCATACAATTCAAACTCAACACTGAAATGGCCATAGCCAATTCGACACAGGTGCAATTGGAAATTCAAAATAGAGAATCAAAGCTTAAGTCAGTTATGCAACCGTAACATGCACAACTTCAAATGTATACCATGTATGCAATGCAGACAACTCAAAGTCAGGCTCGAATCCAAATGAACTAGACTACAGTGAAGGCAACTAATGAATATAATTCAAATACACTCTAGTCAAAAATCACAGATCAGAGTTCGAGAAATTCCAGAGTGAGAGCAATCAGGAGTAGCTCAAGTCAACATATATAAAATGAATAGCATTAAGGCGCAAGTTCCAGTGAAGTACTAAATGCAGTGACACTCAGCATGTAGGCATATGTTACAATGCAACATAGTAGTCAAGGACCGAAGTGGGGAAGAAACTAAACCAAGTCAATAAGTTCAAAAGAAAAATGTAATTCAAACATACATATATACATATCAATTTATGTATATACATACGTGACTGCATACACATGTATGAAGACCACTTGAAGTCTGTCAAACGATTTGCAAAGATTTCAAGACCTGGCATTATATTAGATCATATAAAGATTTCGAAACTCTATATATTTACTGCAACAAAATCATAATAAAGGGACGTACAAACCAAATGGAACAAACTGCTACCATTCACATAAAGGAGTTTTCACTTAAGTCTAAATTAATGTATACAATTGCATATATAGGGATAAGGAAGTGATAGTTTAAAGCAATTAACAAGGAATGCGACTTGTTTCATGGCTACAGTGTGAGGAACAAACAACGGTCAAGGCCAAGACAACAATGTCAAACTCACAGACCAGACCAAACATCAACTGACCAGACATCAACAATGTGCAAGCAAGAACATGATCATAGCAAACATGACAGCAGTGACAAAGTGGAGCAAATCAATACAACCGAGTGATACATGCTACAACGACAATTCAAGCAAAACTGGAAGCAACCAGACAACTGCAGCTATGATGTCAAGGCCATGGTAAATGATGAAATTACAGATGAACTAATCAACAGGGAAGCAGCTAAAATAAATACACAGTAAAGTCAAGATGGAAATTCACGAAATCGACAATACCAGAAAATCCAAATCGCAAGCATCAATATATAAAACAGCCGATTAAACAATTTAATGCGAACAAAACCCACGTAATTCGAATTGAACACAACAGAGAAAATCATCAACCTCCAAACGAAAATCGAACAGCTAACAACAAATCCCAGAAAAACGAATACGACTGAAAATCATCAAATTCGAACACGAATAAACTTAGCTGGAATTAGATGTGAGCGGTTATCCACTCACCTTCTATCACGAAACAAGGATCGAAGGTTGCGAGGGCTAGAGAAACGAAGATTGAAGGAGTTGCAGTCGAGGCCAACCAGGAATCCACCGATTTCAGAGAAGATTCGCAAGCCCTAATTTTCTTTTTGGAGATGGGGAACGAACGAGATTGAAGTCGCCTCCATTTTTTTTCTTTTCCTTCGTTTCATTTTTGATTAGGGTTTTCGAATGAGAGAAAAATGAATTGGGGAACGGGTTAAACCCTTATCACGGCATCAAGGCAATGCAAACGTGGGCCAGATTCAAATGTAAAGCCCACTTCAACACTTAACATATTGTTTAAAAGAATACCAACCGCTTTAAAAATCCAAACAGCGATTAACAAACTTTATTAATGAATTATAAAAGTGATTTAACTCTATGAATTCCACTTGTAATTTTTATTAACCGTTTTATCATAGGATTCCAATCGATCAAAAAAAAACTAAATCGAGCAATTAACTAACATTCTAATCGTTTAAGGACGATATTAAATTCTCACAAAAGCTCGGGTTGTTACAATTGGTGTTTGGTTGATAGTATTATAATCGAAACAAGATTATAAAATTTGAAATGGTTTATATAACCAAATAGAAATGCTATAAGTATTAATTATACAAATAGGTTAAAAACTAAAAGTTTATTCAAACTAGAATTCAGAAATTTAAATCTTGGAAGGTTTGGAAAATATTTTCAGAAAGTTATGGAAGTAAAGTTGGTGTTAGTTTGGATGCATTTTTGAATGGTAATATTATTGTGAATGGATTTTGAATTGAAAATGGTTTTAAATGGATTTTGAAGCGATAAAAGCACTGAACTCACTTCGATCGCTGGAAAATAATCCTGGTGATGACTGCGCAGCATCATAGTATTAATTTTCAAGTTTCTAAGTGACGGATTGCTAGTAATTTGTTATGGAGATTTTTGGTGAAAACAAGTGTTGATTTTAGAAATTCCGAAAGGAATTGTTTTGTATAAAATCAGGTTGACTTTGAGAATTTCAAAGAAATGGTTTGTTAAAACCAAAAAGCTATATATTAGGTTCAAAATGATTTGAAGTGAAACTGGGTAATTGAATTCTAGAATCCTTATTTAAATTTTTTAGGCAATACCAAGAAATAAGTTTTTGAACTTATAAGTGGAATGATGTTAATAAGGAAAGAAGTGTGAAAATTGAATTTTGGAATTAAAATTTAAATTGAGAAAGTTAAATGGGATTCAACTTAAGTTGAGTTGAATGAATTAAATTTTAGAAATAAAATTTATGTGGATTTGAATTGAATTAATGAGGTCCATAAATGAAATGGGATTTACTTAAGTAAAGTTAAATGGAGTGAGATGAATAGAATGTAGTGAAGTTAACTAAATATAGATGCATGTGAATGTGAATAAGGAATGTGTATAAGTGAATGGAAAAAATTAAAAATAAGTAAGGAAGTGGGGAAAAATTTGAAATTGGAATTGAAGTCTTACTTGGTTAAATTGAATGAATTAAAAATGAATTTGTTTGGAGTGAAATTTAGTTTAAGTATGAATAACTCGAATATGGTTTTGAGATGTTGGTTAAAATGAATTGAAATTTAAATTAAATTAAAATAGGATTGGACTAGAAATAAAATCGAATTGAAGTGAATAAAAATTGTGAGTGGTAAAATGATTATATAACTATAAGCTTTAAAATTTTGAATGGAATAAGATTTAAGGGGAGAATTATGGGATGGTGAATAAATAAGTTTATATAGCTTATAAAAATTGAAATTAATGGAATAAAAGTATACTTAGGCTATAAATAGATGTATGATCTCGAGTTAAAAATAAAATGTGAATATACTCGAGTATAGAATTAATGGAAATGTGAAAAATAAGTTGGGTAACTTATAAAATTGGAAAAATGGGATAGAACAACCAAAATAAAAATGGTATGATATTTTAAAAGGGAGGAATAAAAGGCCGAACTTGAATTTTAAATAATTTTGAACTCGTGTAAATTGAATAAAGTGATTTTTGAAAGGAAAATCGGATTTTGAAGTATAAAATGGAAGTGAACTAATTAGATAAATTAATTAGTTAATTGAATATGGGAATGGAACTTAACTTGGTTAAGTAAATTGAATTGCGGATGGAAATTGAAATTGAATATGAAACTTGAGTTATAAATAGAATTCGACTTAAATTGTAAGCGAATTTAATATAATTGGATATATCGTCGAATAAAATAGAATTGGAATTAAATAGCAACGACTTGGGTTATAAATAAATTCTATTTAAGTGTAAATAAATTGAATATGACTTGGGATATTAATTAAATGAATTTAAGTACGAAGTTAAGTTTTGAAGTAGATTAAATGAAGGAACTAATTAAATTAATTAGTAATGGAATGAAAATTGATTGAATAAGAATCGATCTAAAATTGAAATAGAATTTGATTGAAATAAAAATAAAAACTTAAGTTATGTAGTTGAAATAATTTAAACTAAACATATTAACTTAAGTAAATATTTTGAATGAAAGCTTGGCTCAAATAAATTTATAAAATGGTTCATAAGTAAATAACATGGAACGATTCCGAGATTAATAAAGTGGATTTGAATATAATGTGGATATGAATGGAATTCAAATAAATGGATTAAGTTTGAAATGGAATAAAATTGAATATAAATTGATTTGGAATCAATTTAAAATAGCTATAAGCTTAAGTGGTTATTTGATTAAATAAATATCACCGAATTTGCATAGAAAAATTATCGTTTGACGTAAACGGAAGTAAATAAAATTCTATGAAGTAATAGAAAGTGAATAAATTGATTTTTAAATCAATTTGAAATGGATATGAGTTTGTTTGGTATAAATATGAAGTGAATGCAAGTAAATTGAGTTGTAAATCATTCCAATTGAATATGAAATGATTGAAAGCAATTAAATTAGTATCGGAACCTTATAATTGCTTATAATATATGTTTAACATGATTTGGTTATGAAGATTACGTGTTTTAACTATTTAAACGAATGAAATGTTATTAAATTTCATGTTTTTGGTACTTACGTGTTTAAATTGAGTAAGTACAGGTACCCGGAGGCTATTGGGCTAGATTTGGGTTGCGTAATTGCATATACAATAAGCCGCTCGCTTAAAATGCTAATATAAGGTACGTTTTTGGACAAAATATATGTTTTTATCTATACTTGTGGGGAAATAAATATTATGTTCCTGATATTAACTGAAAAACAATATAAGCCTTGCAAGAATATTTACCTATACTGCCTTAAACTAACAGCTCTAGATTCTAAACGCTTATACCGGTAAGTTCTCTATTCTGAATCAAATTCTTAAATGTTGTTTAAATCTGTAAATCCATCCATTAATCCTAAAAACTACGCTTAAGTGTCCAAAATATAGATCATGTTTACTTAATTGCAATTTTACAAGGCATAATCATGAAAATTAACACATCAATTATCTATTTATTTTTCTGCCATACATTCTTGTAGCCAAGTTAAAGCTAAAAAATAACCTACCTCAAGTAAATAACTGAAATCAAGAGAAGGAAGCCAACTACAGTATAAATGATTTAATTTATTGGATTCAATTTATCATTTATACATATACGATAAGATTTAACCTGGGTAATTTTGTTCAAACATGAATACAATGCATATTATTGCCTAAAGTTCTGTTGAATTGAAATACACACAAAAGATTATGTTTCATATATCACACACAATATAAATAGTAAAATTCGAATTTAACGATGATGACCAAGAGCATAAATTAACTTGAATAACTAGATTAATCATATGAATAGTTGTGTAATTATACCAAGAAGATACATTTATAATAATTTCATGCTTTATTTCGTAATTTGCTACTTCTAATTGCATCTTTCCAAAAAGTCAGACTTGATAGCGAGGTTGCAAAGAAACTGTACCTGTACTAAAATAATGTAGTATTTATGTAGTGAATCAAAGCAAGCATACCAATTGAACAAAATTGAATATTAATTTTCAATGCAAATTCTATAACTATATATTTATCTACATGTAGCCACTGTGGAAAGCCACATCATTCTTTCACATCCAACTTAGAAGAATCTCCATCCTCTCAAGACTATATGCTGACCTTTTTTTATATCAGTGCACTAAGACCTGCTTGCGAAACTAAAATCATAAAAATGGTGTATAATCATTGAAGAGTTATTGATTTCTTGGACCTGGTAGAAATGATAACCATTCAGCATTACATACTACGAGGTGTGCTTAAATGCTAACATAGTACTAATGCTAGTATCAATTTGAGTGATTGCATTTGAGTGATTGCATTTGCAGGTGGGATAACCTTGTCAGAATGCACACACATTTTTTCAGGCGTTAGTACTACAAATTTACAATACATATGGTTTCTTTAAACTTTATGCATTTACTCCTATTACCAGGATATTTATATGTTCAATCTTTCTATTCAATATTGCTCTCATGTAACCTCAAAGGTTACCGGATACTCTTTATGCTCAAACTCATAGATAGTTTATCATGTGTCTCTATGCGTACTTCATTGTAACAAAATAAGATCAAAAATAGTCACAACTTCAACTACTCATAATTAGATTTCCCATATATGCAGGCTTATATAAAATAATATTAAAAATAGTCTATGTGACCTACTTCCATCAGATAGCATAAAGAGGGTACTAAATCTAGTTTAAAAATGAATCCTTACCTACAAAAATTAACTTACCCTATAAGTGATATATATCTATCTTGTAAATCCAAAAAATTGAAAACTAAGAGGATATTCAACTTCATATTTTGTGCAACAGCGGTGGTCATCCAAAATAGTGTAATAGTCATGAGAAAACCACTAGAAAACCAACAAAACATGTGACTGCATATTGCAGAATCGATCGACATGAGTCAACCGGTATCGTGCTACATCGGTGTAATATTATAGCCAATGAATCATTGAAACCGGTGGTTGATCCGATTCTTATAGTAATCTAATAAGCATCAATTCGAATTCGGAATTAAAATTTCATTCAAATTTGAACAAATTTGAAAACTTAATGTGTGACGCCCCACCTCTATACCCACGCTAACCAAGAACACTACGAGGTAGTGCTGTCGACTAGCACGGAGAATAAGGCTGTGGAGGAGCAACCATCCATGTAACTTCTTTGTGCGAGCACCGATATGTCAGATAGAATAGAATGCATATCTTTTAAGGAGGGAATCCGACATACTGATACAAACTCAAAGCTATCACACGGTGGCTATATATAATCTTCGGAAACAAACATAGAAGTAATCATAACATAATCAGTCACAGACATCCATATCACAAAGGCGGAAAAATATATGAATATATATATATATAACACTTGAAAGTGTACATCAGAGTAGTGGTCAGAAAGAACCACGATAATACAAAAGAATAGCAACATGTGCTATACAAAAGAATAAGTACACAACATAGAGTCTATATCTCAAACGTGTACATCCAAAAACTACTAATCTAAGTAGTTAGTCAAAAGTCAGAATAATCCTGAAGAGAAGTCAAGCAGAAGCACCTGTAACATCTCGGTCTGACCCGAGTATTATTTATAAGAAAATAATAAACGGATCAGTCTAGCTATAAATATCAGATGATATGGTATAAAGTAAAAGACATGGCATGAACATGTAATAAACATCGTGGCATACTACTATAAGTATGTAATTGAAAATCAACAAGAGATTAATCAATATCACAAGAATCTTCTCCAAGATAAAATAGGGTATCATACACTAAACTTGTATTCATAACAAGTCAATGACACATGAATTCACCAATGCACAAAAATTGATAAAACATATTAATGAAAATCACGAAAATTGGTGAAGCACAAATTCCAGAAATCAGCACACAAAATCCAGAAATCACATAATTCGGAGCAACGACGTCGTACAGCGTGACGTCCGATGATCCAGAGGCAAATACATAGGAACAACGACGTCGTACAGCGTAACATCCGATGAACCAAAGCACAATAAAAAGGAACAATGATGTCGTACAGCGTAACATCCGATGAACCAACACGTAGTGAAAAGGGGACAACGACGTCGTACATCGCAACGTCCGATGATCCAGAGACACAATAAAAAGGAACAACGATTTCGTACAGCGTAACATCCGATGATCCAACATGTAGTGAAATGGAGCGACGACGTCGTACAGCGTAACGTCCGAAGGACCAAATCATGATAATACAGAACAACGACATCATACAGCGTAACGTCCGATGAACCGAATCAAAAAGACATCGCACATGGCTAGTCTAAATCACAAAAATGATCGTCATTGATCATCAAGAAGTGTCAATCACACCAAGCTAGTAAATATATGAGTTTAGTTTCATGTCCCATAACCACTTGCTTAACTTAAATATTTACAAACAAGCTGTAGGTCTTCACTAGAAAATTGTCACAAAAGGGTTCAGTCGAACAAGTCTAAGAGCTAACCGACGAAGTGAACGCGAGCGTTTCATACCACTCGTTTTACTAAGTCGTTTAATTCGATTTCTCATCCGAGTGAAGTAAAGGCTTGTATATACTAGTAGATTGGAAATCGGTTTGAGAAAACGAACTTTTGATATTTAAAATAGCGTTGAAATCATTTGGAAGAAAGGGTTTTGATATTTACTACTAGTATTAAAACCTTCATGTTTTTAAAGTGAAAAAACACAAAAATGATTGTAGAACAATCAATCACAGAAATACACATACGAAGACGTGAATAAAATCCAAGGAAATCAGCTCAAAATACATCAAAGAGGAAGCTCTGTTGAATGTTTTTCAGATAAGATCCCCTACGGAGGGGGGTCGAGGGGGGTGGCAACCCCATAGGTGGGGGTGCAGGGGCAACACCCCTGCTACGGAGCAGCAGCGAGCGACCTAAGAGAGGCGAGCGACTTAAGGGACTCGTGACCTAACAGGGTGATAAGGTCGAGCGACCTACGACCTAACGAGGTAAAGGCCTAACGACCTAGTGAAACACGCGACCTAATGCGGCCGAGTGGTTTAAGGTCGGAGACGACCTACGACTTATAAAGGTAGACGGTTGAGCGACCTAACAAGACTCGTGACCTAAAAATGACAAGGCCGAGCGAGCTAACGAAGCCCAGAGTCGAGCGACCTAGCGACACAGTGTGTTGAGCGACCTAACGAGGTCAATGCTGAGCGACCTAACGGGGTCCAGTGACCTAATGGGTCATGCGACCTAAGTTTAAAAAGGTGGGCGACTTAACAAAGAGGCCGAGCGACCTACGAGCTAGCGACCTAGCGACTGAAGCACAACGAGCGACCTACGACCTAACATAGCCGCGACCTAGAACCTCCGAGTGATGTAAGGTCGGAAATGACCTAACGACCTAGTGTTGCCGCGACCTAGTGGTTGAAGCAGGAACGAGCGACCTAGGACCTAGGCGACCTACGACCTACGACCTAGCGACCTATTTCCATACGACCTAAGCCAGAACGAGCTATAAGCAGGCGGCGACTTTTCCATGCGAACGGCCTACGACCTAGCGACCTAACGAAGGCAGTGCGACCTAAAAGCAGGAATTCGCCAAGAACGCTAGGAATTGGAGTTTTTCACCAATCCAATCCAAACAAAATGCAAACATACATGCTAAAGTGATGGGGAATCATTCCCAACAATCCAATGACAGTTATAGGCAAGATGTGAGATTAAAAATCTCACCTTTTCATGGAAATTGATGGAAAGCGAGCTTGAAAGCAAAGTGAGAATAGCCCCAAGCTTGAATCAATGTCTTCTTCCTGAATTTGGAGTTGCATGTTGCATTTGCTAATGAACTTGAGCTTGGAATTTTAATTTCCCATTCCCACCACCATTTTTGATGAAGCTTTATTGTTTTTGAATAAGTGAGGAAGGGGAGATGGGTTGGGACTGAGTTAGAAGAGGTTCAGCCCAAAGCAAAAAAAGTGATGAAAATTCCACTATCTCCAAACATATCGAAGTTTACACTCAAAAAGATCGCAAACGTCATTTTGAACTCAATGGGGGTGGTCTCGAGTCCTAATTTGACCGTATGCAAAAAGTAGCTTTTTGGACTAACATCCGACTAACGATAAAATATTTAAATAAAATATTTAAATAAAAAATCGATAAATATGCGGGTTGTTACATAATGAATAAATAAGAAGCTCACCGATGTGGTGTGGCATGAGTGGTTAATAACCGAAGCGTGTTTTGGGCGGTAGATTGGCTAGATACTAAAGTGGTGACGGGAGGAGATTCTAAGCTAAAGACAAAACAAGGTATGCTGTTTTACGAAATATGATTAGGAGAATTTACTTTCTATTTAGGAATGAGAGAAGCTTAGTTTAGGGTTTTAGGTGATTTGAGAAAAAGACGCGAGGGAACGGAAAAAGCAAAAGAAGGAAAGCGAAAAAGATTTGCTGCCTTCTAAAATGTTGGGCGGGACTATTCAGCAGCGTTGATTTTTCTAGTTTGTTTTATTTTTTACATCAACGGATGCACTTGATGATTAAACGCTGCCATATAATGCATCCAATAATATATTTTCTTGTAGTGTCCTCCATCATATTTTCACTTTTTAGATGTTAAACCATGTTTTAAAGGTATTCTAAGAAATTGAAATTGAATATGAAACTTGAGTTATAAATAGAATTCGACTTAAATTGTAAGCAAATTTAATATAATTGGATATATCATCGAATAAAATAGAATTGGATTGAAATAGCAACGACTTGGGTTATAAGTAAATTCTATTTAAGTGTAAATAAATTGAATATGATTTGGGATATTAATTAAATGAATTTAAGTATGAAGTTAAGTTTTGAAGTAGATTAAATGAAGGAACTAATTAAATTAATTAGTAATGGAATGAAAATTGATTGAATAAGAATCGATCTAAAACTGAAATAGAATTTGATTGAAATAAAAATAAAAACTTAAGTTATGTAGTTGAAATAATTTAAACTAAACAGATTAACTTAAGTAAATATTTTGAATGAAAGCTTGGCTTAAATAAATTTATAAAATGGTTCATAAGTAAATAACATGGAACGATTCCGAGATTAATAAAGTGGATTTGAATATAATGTGGATATGAATGGAATGCAAATAAATAAACTTTATGCATTTACTCCTATTACCAGGATATTTATATGTCCAATCTTACTATTCAATATTGCTCTCATGTTACCTCAAAGGTTACCGGATACTATTTATGCTCAAACTCATAGATAGTTTATCATGTGTCTCTATGCGTACTTCATTGTAACAAAATAACATCAAAAATAGTCACAACTTCAACTACTCATAATTAGATTTCCCATATATGCAGGCTTATATAAAATAATATTAAAAATAGTATCTGTGACCTACTTCCATCAGATAGCACGAAGAGGGTACTAAATCTAGTTTAAAAATGAATCCATTTTCATAGAGAAAAGCCTACAAAAATTAACTTACCCTATAAGTGATATATATCTATCTTGTAAATCCAAAAAATTGAAAACTAAGAGGATATTCAACTTCATATTTTGTGCAACAGTGGTGGTCATCCAAAATAGTGTAATAATCGTGAGAAAACCACTAGAATACAAACAAAACATGTGACTGCATATTGCAGAATCGATCGACATGAGTCAACCTGTATCGTGCTACATCGGTGTAATATTATAGCCAATGAATCATTGAAACCGGTGGTTGATCCGATTCTTATAGTAATCTAATAAGCTTCAATTCGAATTCGGAATTAAAATTTCATTCAAATTTGAAAACTTAATGAATAAATAAGAAGCTCACCGATGTGGTGTGGCATGAGTGGTTAATAACCGACGCGCGTTTGGGGCGGTAGATTGGCTAGATACTAAAGTGGTGACGGGAGGAGATTCTAAGCTGAAGACAAAACAAGGTATGTTGTTTTACGAAATATGATTAGGAGAATTTACTTTCTATTTAGGAATGAGAGAAGCTTAGTTTAGGGTTTTAGGTGATTTTAGAAAAAGACGTGAGGGAACGAAAAAAGCAGAAGAAGGAAAGCGAAAAAGATTTGTTGCCTTCTAAAATGTTGGGCGGGACTATTCAGCAGCGTTGATTTTTCTAGTTTGTTTTATTTTTTACATCAACGGATGCACTTGATGATTAAACGCTGCCATATAATGCATCCAATAATATATTTTCTTGTAGTGTCCTCCATCATATTTTCACTTTTTAGATGCTAAACCATGTTTTAAAGGTATTCTTAGAACTTTCGAAAAGTTTGGTGGTGGTTGGGGTTGATTTGATATGATTTTAAGAAAAGTTAGTAAGGAAAAGAGAAAAGAAGAAGTTGTTGAAGAGAGCTTCAAGGAGGAAGAAAAGATGGAAAGGGTATGAAAGAAAGTGAAGGAAGTGGTTGGTATTTATGGAAAAAAAATTGAAGTGGTAAGTTACCAAAATATCCCTTTACCAAATTACCAAAATAATCTTACTTTTTTCAACACTTAACATCACATTTCAAATCATTACTTTATGTCATTTTCACTTAAGTATTAAGCAAAGAATATAATAATTATGTTTGCCTTGATTTGATCTTTATTTTTGACATTTTTAATTTTTTTTCTCTTTTTATGCTTACTTTTTGTTAATTATATTCTATAATTTTGTAAGTATGTTTAGTAAAAGTAAATTTGATTAGTTAATTAATTCATGCTTATACTATTTGAATATATGTTCATATATAAGAAAATAAAGGTGCAACAACATTGCTACAAATTTAAACCGACAAAACGTTGATTTTCGACAAAATGTTTTACGGTCACAATTTGACTTTTTGCTAAAATATTTATTCATGTGAACCAAACTTGAAAATACATTTCTTATCGCTTTTAAATAATTAAAACAAGTATATTTGGCTTACAAAATAATATAAAACGACATCGAAATTCATTTGAAAAATATAACATTTATTTTGTTAATGCGCGACGAAATTTGTCAATCACTATAACATAAGTATATATATAACTATAAAACTTTTATCAACCTATTACTATCTTTGTATAATGATTTTAAAAGGAGTTATTCATCTTTTAAAACAATTATTTGACTGTATATCAAATTTCGTCCAAAACCAACTTTTGTTAATTTTGTCAATGTTACGGTAAAGTCCAAAATCTTTATTCAATTCTAAAAATAAGTTTACCATTCTTATTTATTATATAAACATGATTATTTAAGTTTGAAAATTCTATATTTGAATAATTTAAATACATTAAATATTTCATTTTCAAAGTGGTAAAATTACGGGTTGTTATATTTTGAAACTTCAATTAAACAATAAAGCTTTCCTGGAATATGTAAGGCATATTATAAATTTAAACAAGTAATGAAAAAATTATGACATAAATTATTAATTTAATAGAAAAATAAATAATTCAAATTTAGTATTAGTTTCACATCTCAAATAAAATTACTAAAATCTAAAAATAATCACATCTGAATTCCATAACAAATTTACATGAATTATGATTACAGAAAAATACCAAACATTCTTCATTTAAATGCAACAACAATGCGAACCTAGATTAGCAAGTTGATTGACCCATTTTGGAATTGATTTTCCAGTCAATCTTAAGCAAACATCATTGCTAAAATGGTTGCAGTTCTTCTTAAATATGTCATAAGACACACCCTTGTACTCTCGAGAAATAGCTTCCATGAATAAGTCGACATCGTATCTACTATAGGAAGTCGTTCCAATTATAATTGACTTCCTAAATTTGAAGTTGGGCCATTTTCTAGGCTCTACAATAGAAACACCGTCGGATGGATGAGGAGATGCACCAAACCAATACTCTTCTCCATATACTGCAACCAAATATATATAATCCTTAATGAGACACTAGAATTTTGAATGTCCCTTAAACAAATGATATTTCATTAATGTTTTGTTCAGGTTGAGAAAACCTAATTGTTTTAGTTGGTTGTTCTATAAGTACAATTAAATTTTTATTCAATTATAGACATCTAATTGAATCAAGGATTGAACTAATTGATTAATCAACTACAACAATGACTAATTTATTTGAATTAATAATTATTCAATGTATGATTTAATAGGAAGCTCCATGTTTATATTACCTAGTTCCCATGTAATTGAAAGATAAACTATGCTTAATTAGTGGAAAAATTAAATGAAACAGTAGTAAACAAAAATGAAGTTAATTACCTTCCACTCCGGTGTGAAATGCACCAACACCAGCCCAGTAAAAAAACGATTTATAGAGGTCAATTCATAAATATTAAGAATAACTGGTGTTGGCTTTCTGTCACTACTTTCCATTTTCACAGACTCTAAAGGTATATTAGTCATCATGGATTCCTCTTTCAAGCTCCTTGTATTTCCATCTAAATGATAAATAAGCATTTGTCAATTTTCCACTGTAGTCTTGCTGACGATAGTTAAGCAATTGCATAGCAGTTTTTTGTCACAAATTTTTCTTTGTTTGGCTAGCTTAGTTAATTTTTGTTTTTATAAGCTTTCGAATAGTCCACCGTTTTATTTACTTTCTCTCCCTCTTCTTGTTGTTGTGTGTGTGTATGTATGTACAACATATCCACATATTCATATGAATTTTATCCTATTGGAATATCACGTAACTTTATTGTTGTCTTGATGTAACTATTTACAACAATCCATCAATGAATTTCAAACCATACGAATTACGGACAATGTTAAAATAATTTAAGTGGATGGAATTAAAGCATCAATCGTAAAGCTATAATCGGTAAATTAAAAAACACATAAAATATTGAGCAATCGCATGTTACGGTGATTCCGTCCATACGATAAAATTTCAATAAAGAACTCCTATAAAATGGTTATCACTATTAATACTGCGACATTAAAGCCTTTGAAATATTATACCTTATGATCCTCTAACTATTAAGATTGAGTTACCCCACCTCTCAATGTTCTTCACAACATGATTGTAACATTAACCTTTAGCAGGGGTAAGTCTGATCCTAATAAATGCTAGTTCTAGATCCTTGTAGTCAAGAAAAAAACATTATCTCCAAATAATTCTTAAAGTTTTTCGCATACTAGATGAAAATATTAATGAAATGGAAGACACTATAGTCAGATTAGTTGCAAATGGAATGAAAATAAAAATAATTGAGCACATAAGACAAACATCGGAAAGTCAATTCTCAAGCTCTCTAGAAAAACATTATTATCAAATCTCTGGACATTGTATTAACTATAAGCAGTATTCTATTTGGGACGATAAAAACTGACAATAAATTCATGTCAAATAATAATCATCCTTTGAGATAATCAATTATTCACTAATAAGGTCTTTGAATATTTCACATATTAATCGCCACTAATGTGTAAGTAATTCAGCTAGATATTAACCTTCCATTTAGTCGGCTATATTTGCTTAAATACACAGACACAAGTATAAAATATCTTTATCAACAATCAAAACAAAAGAGATCATCATGTGGACATGTTGCTTCAATAAGCTCATTTTCAATATTTGATAATCACGGTACATGAAGAGAAACAAATGCGAATTTATCTCTATTTAGTACTATATGTGTAATGAAATAGTGTTATAAGTATATATTATTTACATGGAACTATAATTCTAAATACAAATATATCACGAAGTAAAAAGGTTATAAATATCTGTAGCTAAATGCATCGAGTAGTCTGTCATATGTCTTTCATTACTCTAAATATAAAAATACACATCATTTAACTTAATGTAATCCACACATTTTATTGTGTTTATGTGGATAAATAAGATAATTTAACATCGTATAGCAAACCACTTCAAATGTATTTGATGAAAAAAGTGCAGTTGACTATTATGTGGTCTAAAATATAAGACAGTTTCACAACAAATTGATTTTATTATAGATTTCTACATTAGTTGAATAAATGCCTCAATTTAAAATTGTCAAATTACAAAATTTTCTATGTAAATAAATATGTTTGTAACAAATAAAATGATTATTGATTTAAAAAGATTTATACTTGAATATTTACCTTTTAAACCAAGGGGATTGAAAAACACATTTATCAAGACTAAATCTTTAATAATAAGCACAACATAAATTTGGGAATTCCCAACTTAAAAAATAAAAGTAACAAATTTAATAATAAATCTGCATAATAACAATATGAAAAGACCAAAATTCCACTTAAAATACTAAATATTATATTACATGCATGTTTAATATGCACTAAACTATCAACTTTGATTAAAATATCCCAAATATTTAAATCACAATGAAATATTACTCAGCTATAAAATAAAAAACAAAGACTGAATCCAATCATCGGGTTTTACAAATAGCCAAAAATATTAAATTTTAAATATTCCAGAAACCTCAAAATACTAAAATTCATAGTACAATCAATAATAGTCGCCTTTGATGTCATTTGTTATGTATTTATACACTTTAGATTAAATTGCACTGAAACCCAAAAGGTAATAATATATATGCAATATTGATTTAATTGAAAAGAAGATGAAGAAGAGAAAACAATTATGGATGCCATACCTGAATCCATCATATACTTTTGAGCGAGTATTGATTTGATTTGTTTTCTAAAAATAGCACAAACCTAAATCAATATTTCTTTATTGAAGAGGGGACAAACCTAGATCAGTTTTTGTTTATAGAAGAGGGTTAATAGAAACAATCACTTTGGAAATTTGAGGACTATATTCTATTATTTATAGAGTTTGTTTTTTTGTCAGTTTCCAACTCGATAAACTGAAAATTTCACCAATCTCAACATATTAATTCCGTTAATGTTACAGCTTTTAAACGTTGACCATTTCTTATTTATTAAATCACATTCAATGAGGCAAATTTATAACGCAGTAAAAGACACTTTTATTTTTCTTATGTGTGGCCTTACATGTTTATTTATTCAAGTGGTTTCTTATTTCATTCTTTTCAAAAATTGTGCTTGTCAATAATAATTGCTCATGGTATATAGCTATGAAGCATTTTAAATCAAAATTAAAGATTTAATGATCTTCATTAGGGATCAGTAGTTTGATACTCTGAGATTTAGAAATACAGTTCTTTGCACTACTATAAGAATTGATTTTTAACATATTTTCCGTTTTCCTCTAATTACTTAATAATTTTGGACATAAATATTACATAAAATTTCAAGGCATTCATATGGAATTTGTTAGAGAAAGTTTCAAATTTCCCTGAAAATAATACGAAACATTCTCTAACTAATTTTGAAACTTTCTCTAATAATTCTATATGAATACCTTGTATGCAATTTTGAAGTAATTTTTTTTTAAACTAACTAGGAGAAAAGGAAAAAAAACAGGTTAAAAACTAAATCTAGTGCAAAGAAGTATATTTCTAAATCTCAGAGTATCAAGTTACCAATTCCACAATAAAGACCATTAAATCTTCAATTTTGAATTAAAATGCTCCATATCCATTTACCATGAGCATTTATTACCGACAAGTTCACTTTTTGAAAAGAATGAAATTCAAAACGAATAATTAAACATGTAGGGTCACACATGTCAAAATAAAGTTATCTTTTATTACGTTATATATTAACCTAATGCTCAACGTTTAAAAGTTGTAACGTTAACGGAATGAATACGAAGACATTATTGAAATTTTCAGTTTGTCGAACGGTGAAACTGAAAGTAATCCAACATTAAAAATAATAGAACATAGTCCTTAAATTTCCAAAGCGACTATTTTTACTGATCTTCTTCTATAAAGAAATATTTATCTAGGTTTGTGCCCTCTTCTATAAAGAAATATTGATCTTGGTTTGTGCAATTTTGGGAGACCAAATAAAATCAATCTTCTCTCAAAAGTATATGACAGATTTAAGTATGGCATCCGCAATTGTTTTCTCTTTAATATCTTGTTCTCAATTAACTTAATATTGCATATGTGTATTACCTTTTAGGTTACAGTGCAATTTAATCTAAAGTGTATAAATACCTAACGAGTGACATCTAAAGCAACCATTATTGTTTTTATTGTGAATTTTTGTAGTTTGAGGTTCCTGGAATATATAAAATCTGAATTTTGTTTGTTTATTTATATTAAGAAATAATCTTGTTTATAGAACCCGATGATTGGATTCGGACTCTAGTTTTTAGTTTACACTTGAGTAATATTTCATTGTAATTTAAATATTTTGGTTATTTTAGTTGTGGTTGATAGTTTAGTGAATTATTAAACATTTAGGTAATTAAATATATAGTATTAGGTGAGATTTTGGTACTTTTGTATTATTATTATGGAGATATATAATTTTAAATTTGTTATTCTTATTATTCAGTTGGAAATTTTTAAATTTACGTTTTATTGACTGTTAAAGATTTAGTCTTGATCAATGTGTTTTTCGATCCCTTATCTTTTGGTCTGAAAAGTAAGGATTCAAGTTTTAATGACCTGTATTTTTAATCATTTAAAAATATTAAATTAAATAAGATTTTTGAATAAAGTTGTTAGGAATAAAAAAAAGTAAGATTTTATTGATACATACAACTTATGAGCTTAATTGAAATTTCTATTAATGACATATGTTTTTAATAATGTAAGGATGATAAAATTTGTTACTGTATATTTTAATAACATTGGTTCGAATGAAATCAATAACTGTTTGAATGTAAATTTCCAATTGATAGGAATAATAAATGTTAATAAAGAATAGTAAATGTTTCTTATTAAAGAAGAAATTATATTTTTATTTATTTGAAATGTGTTATCCCGCTTTTTGGTCAAAGCCGGAATATCAAACAAATTGACAAGAAAGGATGGATATCAGGATTGGAGTTCAATTGGAAACAAGGCTGCAATGGATATCGTCAAAATTTGGCCGAGCACCGATCAGGACGGAATCAATTGGAGATGATGATGAGGACTAGGAGAGGCTACGTTTCAAGTTTCAGGTTAATCGGAGTTCGTATGCTCGAGATATGGATGGGTCAAATTATGTGAAAACTGGTTCGTATCGACGCATTTCGTATCGATGGATATTGGTTCGAATCGATGTTGTTCGCATCGATCAGGATGGATTCAAGCTACAGGCTTCTTATCTATATAGTTCGTATCGATCAAGAGGGAATGTAGGTGCTTGCTTCGAATCGATGCGCTTTGCGTCATTGTAGAATAATGGAATGGATGCGCAGAAGTTCTTCGTATCGATCAGCGTTGGATCGATACGAAAAGAAAGTAGCAGTTTTGGGATTCTGGATTCGTACCAATCGATGCGAAGGAGGCGTTCGAGATGGATACATTGGGAGTTGGCTTCGTGGATACGAAGTCATGGATACGAGGGAAATGATTAAAGCAGCATGGAGTTATGGATTCGAATTGGATGTAAAAGATCGATACGAAGGATGGGTGAGTGCATGGATTCGAAGAACTCAAGGACAATGTTCGTATCGATCGTGTTCAAATCGATCGATACGAAGGAAATGATCAGAGCGATACGAATGGGAGGATACGAACTGGTTGTATGTTCGAAGCAAGGGAATAGGAGTTCAACACGGAGAAATATCTGGAATGACTCGTTCAACACGGCGACAAAGGTGGATCGACTCTAAGAATTCGCGACACGCCATCGCAGGAGCGCAGGCTTGATCGATTCGAAGTGATCGATTCGAAGTAATCGATTCGAACAAGAGTGCTTGCCGAGATACTACAATCTTGACTCGATCATAACTTGTGATCTATAAGTCCAAATGCTATAAAATTTTCACAGTAGCTTATTGGCAACCTAAGGAATGTTCATGCCAAATTTCATTTCAATCGAAACAAATCTTGATCGATTCGAAGCAAGGATCGAATCGATCCCAAAGTGGGCCCGGATTCCCAGTATTCGGGCGTGTGGGCCCCCTGTCGTACCAGAACTGGTCTCCCCTCAATTTAGGCGAAATATCAGCCTCCTACACCTATAAATAGAGCCCTTGGTCATTCAGAAAAGGGGTCGGACAATTTTGAGGGCTAAAGAGCGCCCGGACTCTGCCAGATTTACTCCAGATCACCATTGCTGCCTTAGATTCAGATTATAATCATAAAATCCGTTGTACTACGCGATAGGAAATTGTAATCTTCAAGCATCGATCAATAAAAGATAAAAACTTTGGAGTGGACGTAGGCCGGAGATAGCCGAACCACTATAAATCTCGTGTTTTTGTTCATTATTTCTGGATTGCTGTTTGTTTCTTGTTTAGATCTGAGATTTGTGTTTGAATATTGCTGATTTGTATTCATACACTAGTGCTTTCACAACATTCGGGGTTTGTGACCATTTTTGGTGCAAACAAAATGTTTGGTAGCTGAAAGATTAATTGTAGAGATGAGAAACTATTATTTAGTAAGAAATGCATAACTCTTGTTTGTTTCCAATGGTGTATGAATGTTTTTAAATTACTATTAGATAGGAAATAATTGTTCTATTTCTCATTACATTTATTTAGTACATTTTGAATTCACCTTTGTAATTAACTAAAATTAATGTAATTGAATAATTTCAATTAATAGGAGAGAGGATGCTAAATTGTAAATTAGTAGGTGTAATTAGATGTAGCTTATGTTCTGTGGAAATATAAGGAAAGTTTGATTTAATGAAAAGAACATTTATATCAAATAAAATGAATGTTTCATTTGTGAATGTAGGTTTAATTTCATTAAAATAAAGAATAGAATGATTTATTTAAAAGAAGAAATATATGTTTACTTGAACTGTGCTTTAGCATACAGATTGATTACAAGAATAAGAAAATAATTTATTTAAGTAAGTTAGTTATTACTCTGGTGTATAAACAACAAATTTATAAACATGTTTAAATGACTAAAGGATACAATTATTCTATTTTTCATTCATTTTAGTTTGTCTGTTTTGAAATTTAACTTTGTAATTAATTGCAACTAATGTAATTAAAATATTTCAATTAAAAGGAAAGAAAACGCTAATTGCAACTAATAGATTTAATAAAAGAAACGCACGTTTTTGTGTTAATCAGAAAGGGCGTTTTAATGGAAATAAAAGATCATTTTTGGAAAACCAAATTAAACGTTTTCATTTTTAAGGTTAGTATAATTTATTTATTATGTATTGATAAAAAAATTAAATATGTACAAATTGAGTATTATTCGAGTTAATGAAATTAATTTGGTTACGTTTCAAAAATTGAATTTCAAAAGGTTGTGCGATCTAATGGTCCCTTCATTTCTTTCATTATTAATTCTTGCCTGTACGTTTTAAAATAGTTACCCCATTATTAATCCTTAATCCGTTCATTTCTCTTTCCGTTTAATAGCTGAGCTAGGACTTTTAGGCTATATTTAATTCTTGCTATCTCATTTTTAGTTGTACAAAATTTCATTCTTACTTTGGTTCGCAAACTTTCTCATTCCTATGTACATTTCCTTATGCATTATTAATGTCTGAAGCTTTAAAAACAAAACATGACATTCATATTTGTCCCTTTACCTTTATTTCCTTATTATTAAATAACCTGCAATTTTATTTCTTCATCTGTGTTTTGTTTCTTATGACACCTCATGTTCATTTAATTTAAATTGTTCTTTGCTGAAGGTATACTCTTATCATAAAAAAATTTACGTTTTAAACTTGTCCTTTCATTTTTTTGTCACCACCTCATTTCCTACGTTCAGATCTTCATTTCAAATGTTCCTTTCCTTGAATCATTTTAATGTGAGCTAGCAAATTCAAAAGCTCTCATTTTTGCAAATTCAAAAGCTTTCTTTTATGAAACATGAGTTTCATTTTTTTTTCATTTTTCCTATACGTCCTCTCCTCACATTACTTTGTTCTTCCATCTTTGCCTAAAGCCTCATCTTGAGAAAAATGTAAGTATTTAACTTTTTTTTATTTTTTAATTAAACTTGTACCAATTATTATTTTAATAATATTTCTTATAACATGAATATCTTCTGCATATAAACTTTGATTCACGTTCGATTTTTTCTGTTAGATTCATATTTAAATTCCGAACAATGTAAAATTAGTTTGGTGGACTTTGGAGAATTTTGAGAATTTTGGGCTTTAATGAATTTTTAATCAGCTATAAATGTAACAACCTGGATTTTTCGTCGTTTGATTTTTATTTAAATGGTTTTAAATATTGGATTTTGAATTATAATTTAGTTAGTAAGATTTTAAAACTGAAATTTCAAGTGAATTCGTAAATTTTGGAAATCGTTGATTTAATTGACGAGTTAAAATAGCGATCCGGGGCATATTCTCGGAATTCGACGAAACCAGTTCCGTTGGATCCGTAATATTGTATTATTATCGGATATGAAATTTCGTAGCGTTTGGATTTACCATGTGGTCGCACGATCTAAAAAGCCTAGAAATAATTTAATTGAATTTAATTTAAATAGTCGATTTAAAAAGCTATCTTCCACATACGATCGAATTAAGCCTCAGAACTTGTTCCATTGGGTTCGAAATAGCGGTACAACAGTAGGAACGCTAGGAAGCACCCCTCGATAGGGATTCGGGATTTTAAGATGCCATTAACGAGATAATTTAAAATTAAATAAGTAATTTTTACACAAAAAGAACTATAATTGTAATTTTTACATTACATCATCATAGTACAATACATCAATAACACAACATTGGATTTACCAGTTAATTATTTGAAAAAAATTCTTTTTAAAACAACCCAATTTCTCGATAAAATATATTTTCCAATTCCAATATAACCAGTATAACATTTATAAATCTCTCTCGATTTATTTCCAATTTTGATTTACGTCCTAATTCCGTAAATCTCCTTTTTCACATTTCTAAAAATAAATCTATCATTCGTTTTTAACCTGATGTACCCATCTTCTTATAAATCCTCACCATGAATCTATAACTTCAATTTATCCATTGATAATCACTTTACTTTATTTATAAACTTTATTTATAAATTCCATAGTCTCATTTCCCGTTTATAACGGTTTTACAATACTTAATCAATTTTCAATCAATTTCTAAATTAAATTCCATTTTCAAATCAATTTCTTAAACACTCCAACTACATTCCGCTTCCTTTTCATCATTTAAAATCTTATTTAAAATCTAGTATCACAATTTTCATATTTTATTTTCAAAATTCTCTTTTCATTCTTCCAACTATTTAAATCTTGATTTAAAAATAAATCCTTTTATACTTAAGCACTATCGCTTAAGTTCTATTGTTTAAAAATCCTTTTATTTACATTATTCAAAAATCTCTATTTTTCCATGTTTCGAAATTACCAAGTACAATTTTAAAATCGTAACTATTTATTTTACCCAAAATTTCAGTTCTTTTAATAAATCCAAATCTCACTATAAATATTTTTACTTCCAGTTTCCCATTTTAATTTCTTTTTAAATTCAAAACATTTATTATTGGCTTTTAAAAATACCAAAGTCCAGGCCAAAACTACCATAGCATCCAATAGATTCAAATTGCACTATAATCTACCATAGATTACTTAAACAGATCATATATCAATATATATGGAATTAAATTCAACATTTTTTAGGAATCAAGTTGGATCCCTCCAACATGTTTCCCTACATCCATAAATGTTAATACAATATAAATGTACCATTCCCACTTCGAGGGGGATATCGTGGTATATAGGGCCATCCACTATTATGCGGGGTGCATAGGGTCTCATCTGCTATATATATGCGGGAATATCAATCACTCCAATATATATACTACTATATATAATATCACATCCAACTGATAATAATTTACCAATCCTATCAATCAATCAATAATTAATTTTAACTATTTAAAATTAATTGTATTAATCCAAAATTGAGTGAGATTAACTAACTTTTATTTTTCTGTTATTTTCGCGTTCCGGTCCCGAATATATCCGAACGCGTTTGGATTTTACTGAAAATTCCAAAAGCTCCAAATGTCACCAAATCAATGCCATGCCGTAGAATACGTTACTACAATCAAAATGCAAAAAATTGCGTTCGAAACCGACCTAGCATTTTCGAGTTATGGCATTTATAAGTTTCCACATTTTTAAATAAATCAACTTAACAATTTATATATATCTAATCCAATTCAATTTAAATAAACAAATTATATACCAGACCCAAGAGAAATTGTTCGGCCCATCCTCTTTTTTTTTCAAGAATTAGGCCCACAGCCCGCCTACTCCTTTCCTTCTTCTTCCCTTTCGCTTGAAGCCTATACACGAACAACCACCCAGTCCACCATGCACGTTTATCACTGACATGCTCCACCACCTCGCCGTCGACCAAACCGAAGGCACGTTCGAACTCCTTACTGGAATCTCTACCACTCCATGCCCATCTAGACAACCCACTTCATCCAAGCCAAACATGACCTGGACCCATCTCATAAGTCACTGTGTCATTGCCGCACCCATCCATATCGAGCCACCCCTCACCAAAATTCGCCCAGAGGTGCGCCCCACCACCACAAGGCCGAAACAATCCATCATTCGCCCAAACTTCGCCCGAAACCAAGCCTAGGCCAAACCTTAGTTTTTCGGCCAAGCTCCAACAAAAATTCGAGCATCCCAAATCGACGTCGCACCCACCAACGGGCATACCAGGTTGAAGCTTAGGTCAAGATGAGATTATTGAAATTTGTTAGGGATTTTTTGTTGAATGTTTTGAAAGATAAAATTTTTTGAAGCTTCCATCATTCATCTTTTTGTTTTTGTTTTGAACTATTGGGCTCGGCTGTTGTAGTAAGGAAGTGGGAAGGAAACATGTGTTGAACGGTGTGATTTAGTTGAAGGAAAGGATGGCTGACGTGAAGTATTGAAATATATATATATATATATATATATATTATTTTTAATTCAAAATATCTCGTTTCAAAAACAGCTTACAATTTCGAACTCCTATCGAGGCATGTCGTTAGGCATTCATAATGTTATACCCCTATTCCGAACGTAATAGAAAAGGTTCTGAGTTCTAATTCGATCGTATGGAGAAGATAGCTTTTTGGACCTAATTATTAGATTGAATTTTTCGATATTGAATTCAGCGCGTTTATATTCCGTACGACCAAACGATAACTCCAAACGCTACAAAATTTGAAATCTGATAATAATACACTCTTATGGATGCAATGAAACTGGTTTCATCGAAATATGAGACTGGGCCCCGGAAGGATATTTTTAAATGTAAATTTAAACGATATATTTTAAACTGAACAAATCGCTTTTTAATTTAATTTAAAAAGTTTTATTATCTTCATTATTATTAATATAAATTTTATAAGCCTTTAAATTATTTTTAACAAGCATAAAATTCAGGATTCACTATTTTAACCAATTTCCAATTATTAAATTCACTAATTTAATTATCCAAATAAATAGTTATATTTGAAATTCAAGTTAAAAATTAACTTTTAAATATTTAAAATCAATTAAATATTTTCAATTTCAAATACCCAAAATTCTAGGTCGTTACACAATTGGATTCCTCAAATTTATATTGATAGTTTTTTGTATATAATGATATATGTTGTGTTGGGATAACCTACTATAGATTATTGTTGTGATGTGGATTATTGGATGTCATAGTAGCACTGGCCTAACTTTTGGTATTTTAAATACCATAAATATTATTTTTGGAATTTGAAAGGATTTAAAAGGAGATTTTGAATATAAAAATATTTATATCGAAATTTGGATTATTTTGAAAAATTGATTTGGATAAAAACAATAATTGATTTTGGTTTGTATTTAACTATTCGTAAAAATATTTTAAATAGAGATTTAAATAATTTATATAGAAGATTTTTAAACGAATGGATTTTAAACGAAATTTCTGGAAATAATGAAAAGGAGTTGGAATCGATATTTTAAATAGATTTGTAAAATATATGGAATTTATTAAGAAATGGATTTATAAAATGAGATTTTATAAATGGGATTAGTTTTATAAACAAGTGAAACTCAAACGAGTTATAAATTTATAATCGTTGTTTATAAACAAGGGAAAATGAAAATTAATTGATAAATTGGGATATAATTTCACAAGGTGAATTTATATCGAGATATGAAAAATAGATTTTGGGAAAACTAGCGAATTCTATTTTTGAAATGTGAGGATGGTTAGAAAATCGAAATGGGATCGATGTGTGGTAAATCGAGAGGATTTATAAATTGAATTGGTTATTGGGATTTTAAAAATATATTTTATTAGGAGGTTAAATTTTGATTTAAAAAGGGAAATTCTATTTATTTAACTATGTAATTTTAAGCTAGTTAGCATTGGAATACTTCGGAAGTGAATTTTTCAAATATCTAATATTAATTGAAATTAAACTCTAATTTTTATAATCTGCTTTAAAAATTGATTTGTTGTCTAAAAATGGATTATTGATGTATATATAAAGTGTTCGATATTTTTAAATAATTACTTGAACATGTTTTAAAAATAAATTATTATTCTTTTAAATACTTATTTATTTATTTATATATAGAGAGAGAGTTTTGTAATGATTGGAATTTAATTATAAATCTTCTCGAGAATCTGGAAACGAGGTTTATGGAGTAGATGGGATTTATATGAGAAATTCTCAAAATTTGGAAGTTGGGAAGAAGTAAGAAATTTTCGAAATAGTTAAATAAAAGTGAACTTTGAAAAATGAATTAGAATTCATAAAAGAAGTTAGAAATTGATATTTGGAATTTCAGACAATTGTTGACTTCAAAAATATTAAAGGAAATTAATTAAGGAAACTGGTACTTATAGAATTTGTTCTAAACGAGTTAAAGAATTTACAAAAAAATTGTAAATGATTTTGAGAAAATAGGAAATAAATGGAATACTTCCTAAGTGTTGAACATAGGAAAAATATTCTAAGTACCGAAAATATTTGGGAATATTCAGTTGAAAATATAAGGATTTGAAATCGTTTCAAATGTTGGAAATTTTGAAAGGAATTTGAATATATATCTTATAAAGATATTTTGAAATAAATTTTGGAGAAATTATAATAAGGCCTGATGTCTACTTATGGATGTTATTTGATAGTTAAATAACTGACTATCAAATATTGGCCAAATTCGTTGATCGTTTCGAAGAGATCGGGATTGGATTTAATTATCTGAAAGCCACTACAAACTAGTTTGAACATTACGAATGGATAACGTGAGGATAGTGAAGATAGTGATTGGGTTTGTCTAGACCCAGGACACTTGTATGGACGAATGCAATCAGAACATCATCATTTGGGGACGATGAGCTTCTAAGTGAAATTGTTCTTGAATGGTAATCGTAGCCTCAAGCCTCATCAACCAGAATGACTGAAAATCAGGGGAGATGCAGCAAGGCTAAGTGGGTCGCACCCAATTAGGGTATGTTATCACCTTTCTAGATACCCTCGGATATATTATAAATTATGGATATGGTTATGCATGGAAAAAGTGAGCGCTCGATTTTAAGGGTGGGAACACCCGGGGTGATAACATATTCGGTTCTATCCAGGTTAGGGATAGGGCCGGTCTTGTAGGGAATCCCGGTGAGGTCTTCGATACATTTTTCTAGAAGTGCACTGTGATAGGTGGTAGCCCAATGCCTAGTCATTGTATGGAATCCACTCACCAATAAGTGCTGTACGGTTTTGATTATGCCCAACTATGATGATACGTGAGATGCAAGCATTTCAGCTATTTTCTATTTACTTTGTTTAGACACTATTATAATATCAGACGATTTTGATAAAAATGTTTTGGTTATCGTAAGGTAAAAACCCGTCATGTTTATGTGTGACGTGGTCTTATGAGATACCTTTGTTTTCAACGGATTTTGATAAAAGTTAATAATTCAAATTGAGTGTGTTTCCCACGTTGGTTTTCCAGACTGAGTTGGGTATTATTTTATTATAATGCTCGGGTCAGATCGAGTATTACATATTCAGGATAGGATGCTATGGAGCTCAGGAGACGAGCTGGATGAAAGAGACGTATTTCCGTACTTGATTTATATTCCGCTGTATGAGAACAAGTTATTATAACTGTCCAGGTTGATGTATTGATTGTTGTACTCTGATGATTGTAAGTAATGAACAGTTACAGATTCTTTTGTATAAAAATCTGTTGTTATAGATTATATTTTGTTCCGTTGCGATTGTGAGATTCTGTGTATTGTTGTTCTTATTTCTTCTACCTTTTCTTCTTCACCCCTAATGATCTGGTATTTCCAGCACTCGATTGCTCGGCATGCTATACAGTGAATGTATTGATGTCGATTTTGGGTCGAAAATCCAGGCCATTACACTTGGTATCAGAGCGAGGTTAAGCGAGAATCTTGGCTTTGATAAGGATTACTCATTAGAGATAGGGTCAGTAGTACCCTAGAATGAGTTGAGTGTATTAATAGATATGAGCGCGTATTTGTTAGTGAATATAAATTGTTTTATATTATGTTGATTTATCTATTGAGTGGCATATAAATTCTGGTCGAGTAGTGGGATGCCAAGACATCGATAGGAGTTTCTAAACACTTAAACATGATTAACTGACATAGTACTATTTTGAAGTGGGTAAATGAAATAATTTTGCCCAATTATATTTTGATATAAAATAAATAATTTTTTGGAAATTATTATAGTATATTGGTGTTTGGTTGATAGTATTATAATCGAAACAAGATTATAAAATTTGAAATGCTTTATATAACCAAATAGAAATGCTATAAGTATTAATTATACAAATAGGTTAAAAACTAAAAGTTTATTCAAACTAGAATTCAGAAATTTAAATCTTGGAAGGTTTGGAAAATATTTTCAAAAAGTTATGGAAGTGAAGTTGGTGTTAGTTTGGATACATTTTTGAATGGTAATATCATTGTGAATTGATTTTGAATTAAAAATGGTTTTAAATGGATTTTGAAGCGATAAAAGCACTGAACTCACTTCGGTCGCTGGAATATAATCCTGGTGATGACTGCGCAGCATCATAGTATTAATTTTCAAGTTTCTAAGTGACGGATTGCTAGTAATTTGTTATGGAGATTTTTGGTGAAAACAAGTGTTGATTTTAGAAATTACAAAAGGTATTGTTTTGGATAAAATCAGGTTGACTTTGAGAATTTCAAAGAAATGGTTTGTTAAAACCAAAAAGCTATATATTAGGTTCAAAATGATTTGAAGTGAAACTGGGTAATTGAATTCTATAATCCTTATTTAAATGTTTTAGGCAGTACCAAGAAATAAGTTTTTGAACTTATAAGTGGAATGATGTTAATAAGGAAAGAAGTGTGAAAATTGAATTTTGGAATTAAAAATTAAATTGAGAAAGTTAAATGGGATTCAACTTAAGTTGAGTTGAATGAATTAAATTTTAGAAATAAAATTTATGTGGATTTGAATTGAATTAATGAGGTCCATAAATGAAATGGGATTTACTTAAGTAAAGTTAAATGGAGTGAGATGAATAGAATGTAGTGAAGTTAACTAAACATAGATGCATGTGAATGTGAATAAGGAATGTGTATAAGTGAATGGAACAAATTAAAAATAAGTAAGGAAGTGGGGAAAAATTTGAAATTGGAATTGAAGTCTTACTTGGTTAAATTGAATGAATTAAAAATGAATTTGTTTGGAGTGAAATTATTATAAGTATGAATAACTCGAATATGGTTTTGAGATGTTGGTTAAAAGGACTTTAAATTTAAATTAAATTAATATAGGATTGGACTAGAAATAAAATCGAATTGAAGTGAATAAAAATTGTGAGTGGTAAAATGATTATATAACTATAAGCTATAAAATTTTGAATGGAATAAGATTTAAGGGGAGAATTATGGGATGGTGAATAAATAAGTTTATATAGCTTATAAAAATTGAAATTAATGGAATAAAAGTATACTTAGGCTATAAATAGACGTATAATCTCGAGTTAAAAATAAAATGTGAATATACTCGAGTATAGAATTAATGGAAATGTGAAAAATAAGTTGGGTAACTTATAAAATTGGAAAAATGGGATAGAACAACCAAAATAAAAATGGTATGATATTTTAAAAGGGAGGAATAAAAGGCCGAACTTGAATTTTAAATAATTTTGAACTCATGTGAATTGAATAAAGTGATTTTTAAAAGGAAAATCGGATTTTGAAGTATAAAATGGAAGTGAACTAATTAATTAAATTAATTAGTTAATTGAATATGGGAGTGGAACTTAACTTGGTTAAGTAAATTGAATTGTGGATGGAAATTGAAATTGAATATGAAACTTGAGTTATAAATAGAATTCGACTTAAATTGTAAGCGAATTTAATATAATTGGATATATCGTCGAATAAAATAGAATTGGATTGAAATAGCAACGACTTGGGTTATAAATAAATTCTATTTAAGTGTAAATAAATTGAATATGACTTGGGATATTAATTAAATGAATTTAAGTATGAAGTTAAGTTTTGAAGTAGATTAAATGAAGGAACTAATTAAATTAATTAGTAATGGAATGAAAATTGATTGAATAAGAATCGATCTAAAATTGAAATAGAATTTGATTGAAATAAAAATAAAAACTTAAGTTATGTAGTTGAAATAATTTAAACTAAACATATTAACTTAAGTAAATATTTTGAATGAAAGCTTGGCTTAAATAAATTTATAAAATGGTTCATAAGTAAATAACATGGAACGATTCCGAGATTAATAAAGTGGATTTGAGTATAATGTGGATATGAATGGAATGCAAATAAATGGATTAAGTTTGAAATGGAATAAAATTGAATATAAATTGATTTGGAATCAATTTAAAATAGCTATAAGCTTAAGTGGTTATTTGATTAAATAACTATCACCGAATTTGCATAGAAAAATTATCGTTTGACATAAACGAAAGTAAATAAAATTCTATGAAGTAATAGAAAGTGAATAAATTGATTTTTAAATCAATTTGAAATGGATATGAGTTTGTTTGGTATAAATATGAAGTGAATGCAAGTAAATTGAGTTGTAAATCATTCCAATTGAATATGAAATGATTGAAAGCAATTAAATTAGTATTGGAACCTGATAATTGCTTATAATATATGTTTAACATGATTGGGTTATGAAGATTACGCGTTTTAACTATTTAAACGAATGAAATGTTATTAAATTTCATGTTTTTGGTACTTACGTGTTTAAATTGAGTAAGTACAGGTACCCGGAGGCTATTGGGCTAGATTTGGGTTGCGTAATTGCATATAAAATAAGCCGCTTGCTTAAAATGCTAATATAAGGTACGTTTTTGGATTAAATATCACAAAATATATAAATATTGATATATATCTTGTTTTCCGACCGCGTGGGTCGATGTATATATTTTTATCTCCCTTGTCATATTACAAAAGGCTCTCCGTATAAAGGAGACTCTGCCAAAAATTTCAGAAATTTAGGGTGTTAGAAAAAAAATTGAAAATTTTTGGAATTTTTTTGTTAACGACAATTTGATTGCGAATTGTAATTGGAATAAAGGGTTTTGGAATTAGAATTGAAAACTAATTGTTTCGTGGGAACTAAAGATTAGAAAACTGAAATATCGAGTTTTCACTAAGTGGGTTTTTAATAAGTTAATGGATTTGGAACATTTTTCTACCTTAGCAATTTCGGGGACGAAATTCTTTTAAGTTAAAGGGGAGAGGAATGTAACAACCCGGATTTTTCGTCGTTTGATTTTGAATATTTAAATGGTTTTAAATAATGGATTTTGAATTATAATTTACTTAGTATGATTTTGAAACTGAAATTTCAAGTGAATTCGTAAATTTTGGAAATTGTCGATTTAATCGACGAGTTAAAATAGCGATCCGGGGAACAGACTCGGAATTCAACGAAACCAGTTCCATTGGATCCGTAATAATGTATTATTATCGGATATGAAATTTCGTAGCATTTGGATTTACCATGTGGTCGCACGATCTAAAAACGCCTAGAAATAATTTAATTTAATTTAATTTAAATAGTCGATTTAAAAAGCTATCTTCCACATACGATCGAATTAAGCCCTTGAACTTGTTCCATTAGGTTCGAAATAGCATTATAACATTAGAAATGTCAGGCAGCACGCATTGATAATGATTCGAGATTTTAAGATGCCATTAACAAATAATTTGAAACTATATATATATATATATATATATATATATATATATATATATATATTGTTTTCATTCACATCAACTTTTCCTGTTCAAACACCCTACCCCTAAGACAAGCCTCCCTACATCTGAAGCTAGCCGCCCTTATACATTTAAATCACGTTCCCTTTTATCTTATTCAAATCTTTTCGAACGAACATCAGGAAAAGAAAAAAAAAGGAAAATCTAATCAGTTCGATTCATACAAAAAAATTATATCACGCGATCAAATCGATCGCGATTACTCGTCCTCCCTCCCCATTCCCCCACCGCTTTCAACCCCGAACTTGCCCTCATCCTCATCCGCATCCTCCCCACCACACTCATCGGCACCCCGTGGAGATGGGCCTTCTGACAAACCTATCCATATCCCTCCTACTGTTGCCGCCCCTCGCAAGCCAATGAGTCATTCCCACAACCCGCCTGTTCGTCCTTGGACCGTCCCCACCAATAAAACAACCACATTTAAAACATAGGCTTAGGTGATGGCGTCCACTCCCCGTCCTCCCCTGCTCCGAAACCCCACCGTGATCAAGCGGTATCGTTACCTCCCCATTTTCAAATCAACCCGTGCAACACTTGATTTTTTGAAGGCCAAGAGTCGTTTTCTTCGGTGTGCGGGCAGCGACCACGTGGAAAAAAACTATAGGGACGCAAAGATCTGCTTTTTTTGTGGCTTCTATGGTCATTCACAATCGCATTGTCCCAATAAAAAAAGGTATAGAGATGCTTCGTTACCCGTGCGCACAGTGCCAGCTCCCCAAAAAAATCATTTCGTTCAGCTTAAGCGGGTCCCAATATCTATTCCTACTGGTGAGAAGAACACCACAATGCAAACCCATCTCCATACTCAACCATCTCCCCAATCCTCTCTCCCAAAACCCTTCTCTTCTCAACATTTCCCCATGGAAGATTCCTCAAAATACTTTACCGCCACCATTATTGATGGCTTCTAGACCATTGAGACCCTTTCCATCACTCTGACATCGCACCTCCAACTTCACGAATGGCCTACGTGGATCCTCTCTGACAAATGCTTCCTTGTTTACTGCCCCCTCCACGATTGTTCGAGAAACGGTGCTACAACTCAGAACGATATCCAAAGCAAGCAACTCAGGCACAATCCTCATCCAGCCCTGGACGGATTTTGTGCCACCAACCGCACCAAACCTTGAACCTCCAACATGGGCTAGGGTGCATGGTTTTCCCAAACTTCTACGAGATAATCTGGAGGCGGTGCGTGAAGCCTTAAGCCCCATTGGTCGGCCGGTGAGCCTAGATGACTGCGATTGGGCCCATTTTGATCATCGATACCTCTATCTGTGAATACAGTTCTTTGCCGGAATAGTCTCTCCATGTACTTTCATATCTCGGCTTAACAATGCGGAACACATGCTCACTGTCGACCATTGGGATCACAAACATCCTAGAAGAAGGCTAGAGACACTCATTCTGGGCATAGATTTCGAGCGAGATTGGAGATCTTTTTGTGAACCCCTAAACATTCCCTCGGACCAGTCAGATTCAGATGCACGCTTTGACGCAATGAACTTTGAAGCCTCCTTGTCCCCGCCTAACCTTCTTATCGCCCCCAACACATCATTCAAGACGACTCTATTGAAGTGGTGGGCCCATTCAGATGGGACAATGGTCCTCCCGCTGAGCCCCGTTGGGACCCGCTTGCAGACCTTGACCTCTCTGTTCCGCTTCATCTACAAACCCCTCGCCTGCAAGATGCGCCATCTCCCCAGCCTGAAGCTCAATCACTACCCCAAGAACTACCTCCAGCTTTGCATTAATTAGCAACCCTCTCCCCAGCCCTTGTTCACCGCAGCAACAGATTGAACTATGCAGACACTCTTCCTGGAAGCTCGGGTGGTTTTTAAACCTGTTGTTTTTTCCTCTGCTAATTCTAAAATTAATAAGAAAATGGCACGTTGCATGGGTATATGTTTATCTGATGAACACTATTCGGCCATGCAAACACTAGAATCTGAGCGTCTGTCCCTTTCCCAATGAAAATAGTCTCCTAGAATGTTCGGGGTTTGGGGGACCCCTCTAAATGTCATGCTATCAACCTTATTCTAGCACCACAAAAAATAGACATCCTTTTAATCCAAGAATCCAAACTTTCGGACCCGTCCCCATCTCATCTTAGACTATTAGGTGGCCTGCACCTGTCTGGCTGGGCCCATGTAGATGCTATTGGTACAAGGGGTGGTATAATTACCGCTTGGAATGAATCGACATGGTCCCTTTGACAAATCATCTCTCACCCTACTACACTACATGTTATCCTTCGCCATCTTCACTCAGGTATACTCTACTTCTTTTCTAATGTTTATGGTCCTCAAAATATCCATGAGAGATCTTTCCTTTGGTCGAACTGCTTGGAATTTGCCTCACTTATCAAAAATTGAATTTCAAAAGGTTGTGCGATCTAATGGTCCCTTCATTTCTTTCATTATTAATTCTTGCCTGTACGTTTTAAAATAGTTACCCCATTATTAATCCTTAATCCGTTCATTTCTCTTTCCGTTTAATAGCTGAGCTAGGACTTTTAGGCTATATTTAATTCTTGCTATCTCATTTTTAGTTATACAAAATTTCATTCTTACTTTGGTTCGCAAACATTCTCATTCCTATGTACATTTCCTTATGCATTATTAATGTCTGAAGCTTTAAAAACAAAACATGACATTCATATTTGTCCCTTTACCTTTATTTCCTTATTATTAAATAACCTGCAATTTTATTTCTTCATCTGTGTTTTGTTTCTTCTGACACCTCATGTTCATTTAATTTAAATTGTTCTTTGCTGAAGGTATACTCTTATCATAAAAAAATTTACGTTTTAAACTTGTCCTTTCATTTTTTTGTCACCACCTCATTTCCTACGTTCAGATCTTCATTTCAAATGTTCCTTTCCTTGAATCATTTTAAAGTGAGCTACCAAATTCAAAAGCTCTCATTTTTGCAAATTCAAAAGCTTTCTTTTATGAAACATGAGTTTCATTTTTTTCATTTTTCCTATACGTCCTCTCCTCACATTACTTTGTTCTTCCATCTTTGCCTAAAGCCTCATCTTGAGAAAAATGTAAGTATTTAACTTTTTTTTATTTTTTAATTAAACTTGTACCAATTATTATTTTAATAATATTTCTTATAACATGAATATCTTCTGCATATAAACTTTGATTCACGTTCGATTTTTTCTGTTAGATTCATATTTAAATTCCGAACAATGTAAAATTAGTTTGGTGGACTTTGGAGAATTTTGAGAATTTTGGGCTTTAATGAATTTTTAATCAGCTATAAATGTAACAACCTGGATTTTTCGTCGTTTGATTTTTATTTAAATGGTTTTAAATATTGGATTTTGAATTATAATTTAGTTAGTAAGATTTTAAAACTGAAATTTCAAGTGTATTCGTAAATTTTGGAAATCGTTGATTTAATTGACGAGTTAAAATAGCGATCCGGGGCATATTCTCGGAATTCGACGAAACCAGTTCCGTTGGATCCGTAATATTGTATTATTATCGGATATGAAATTTCGTAGCGTTTGGATTTACCATGTGGTCGCACGATCTAAAAAAGCCTAGAAATAATTTAATTGAATTTAATTTAAATAGTCGATTTAAAAAGCTATCTTCCACATACGATCAAATTAAGCCTCAGAACTTGTTCCATTGGATTCGAAATAGCGGTACAACAGTAGGAACGCTAGGAAGCACCCCTCGATAGGGATTCGGGATTTTAAGATGCCATTAACGAGATAATTTAAAATTAAATAAGTAATTTTTACACAAAAAGAACTATAACTGTAATTTTTACATTACATCATCATAGTACAATACATCAATAACACAACATTGGATTTACCAGTTAATTATTTGAAAAAAAATTCTTTTTAAAACAACCCAATTTCACGATAAAATATATTTTCCAATTCCAATATAACCAGTCTAACATTTATAAATCTCTCTCGATTTATTTCCAATTTTGATTTACGTCCCAATTCCGTAAATCTCCTTTTTCACATTTCTAAAAATAAATCTATCATTCGTTTTTAACCTGATGTACCCATCTTCTTATAAATCCTCACCGTGAATCTATAACTTTAATTTATCCATTGATAATCACTTTACTTTATTTATAAACTTTATTTATAAATTCCATAGTCTCATTTCCCGTTTATATCGGTTTTACAATACTTAATCGATTTTCAATCAATTTGTAAATTAAATTCCATTTTCAAATCAATTTCTTAAACACTCCAACTACATTCCGCTTCCTTTTCATCATTTAAAATCTTATTTAAAATCTAGTATCACAATTTTCATATTTTATTTTCAAAATTCTCTTTTCATTCTTCCAACTATTTAAATCTTGATTTAAAAATAAATCCTTTTATACTTAAGCACTATCGCTTAAGTTCTATTGTTTAAAAATCCTTTTATTTACATTATTCAAAAATCTCTATTTTTCCATGTTTCGAAATTACCAAGTACAATTTTAAAATCGTAACTATTTATTTTACCCAAAATTTCAGTTCTTTTAATAAATCCAAATCTCACTATAAATATTTTTACTTCCAGTTTCCCATTTTAATTTCTTTTTAAATTCAAAACATTTATTATTGGCTTTTAAAAATACCAAAGTCCAGGCCAAAACTACCATAGCATCCAATAGATTCAAATTGCACTATAATCTACCATAGATTACTTAAACAGATCATATATCAATATATATGGAATTAAATTCAACATTTTTTAGGAATCCAGTTGGATCCCTCCAACATGTTTCCCTGCATCCATAAATGTTAATACAATATAAATGTACCATTCCCACTTCGAGGGGGATATCGTGGTATATAGGGCCATCCGCTATTATGCGGGGTGCATAGGGTCTCATCTGCTATATATATGCGGGAATATCAATCACTCCAATATATATACTACTATATATAATATCACATCCAACTGATAATAATTTACCAATCCTATCAATCAATCAATAATTAATTTTAACTATTTAAAATTAATTGTAGTAATCCAAAATTGAGTGAAATTAACTAACTTTTATTTTTCTGTTATTTTCGCGTTCCGGTCCCGAATATATCCGAACGCGTTTGGATTTTACTGAAAATTCCAGAAGCTCCAAATGTCACCAAATCAATGCCATGCCGTAGAATACGTTACTACAATCAAAATGCAAAAAATTGCGTTCGAAACCGACCTAGCATTTTCGAGTTATGGCATTTATAAGTTTCCACATTTTTAAATAAATCAACTTAACAATTTATATATATCTAATCCAATTCAATTTAAATAAACAACTTATATACCAGACCCAAGAGAAATTGTTCGGCCCACCCTCTTTTTTTTTCAAGAATTAGGCCCACAGCCCGCCTACTCCTTTCCTTCTTCTTCCCTTTCGCTTGAAGCCTATACACGAACAACCACCCAGTCCACCATGCACGTTTATCACTAACATGCTCCACCACCTCGCCGTCGACCAAACCGAAGGCACGTTCGAACTCCTTACTGGAATCTCTACCACTCCATGCCCATCTAGACAACCCACTTCATCCAAGCCAAACATGACCTGGACCCATCTCATAAGTCACTGTGTCATTGCCGCACCCATCCATATCGAGCCACCCCTCACCAGAATTCTCCCAGAGGTGCGCCCCACCACCACAAGGCCGAAACAATCCATCATTCGCCCAAACTTCGCCCGAAACCAAGCCTAGGCCAAACCTTAGTTTTTCGGCCAAGCTCCAACAAAAATTCGAGCATCCCAAATCGACGTCGCACCCACCAACGGGCATACCAGGTTGAAGCTTAGGTCAAGATGAGATTATTGAAATTTGTTAGGGATTTTTTGTTGAATGTTTTGAAAGATAAATTTTTTTGAAGCTTCCATCATTCATCTTTTTGTTTTTGTTTTGAACTATTGGGCTCGGCTGTTGTAGTAAGGAAGTAGGAAGGAAACATGTGTTGAACGGTGTGATTTAGTTGAAGGAAAGGATGGCTGACGTGAAGTATTGAAATATATATATATATATATATATATATATTATTTTTAATTCAAAATATCTCGTTTCAAAAACAGCTTACAATTTCGAACTCCTATCGAGGCATGCCGTTAGGCATTCATAATGTTATACCCCTATTCCGAACGTAATAGAAAAGGTTCTGAGTTCTAATTCGATCGTATGGAGAAGATAGCTTTTTGGACCCAATTATTAGATTGAATTTTTCGATATTGAATTCAGCGCGTTTATATTCCGTACGACCAAACGATAACTCCAAACGCTACAAAATTTGAAATCTGATAATAATACACTCTTACGGATGCAATGAAACTGGTTTCATCGAAATATGAGACTGGGCCCCGGAAGGATATTTTTAAATGTAAATTTAAACGATATATTTTAAACTGAACAAATCGCTTTTTAATTTAATTTAAAAAGTTTTATTATCTTCATTATTATTAATATAAATTTTATAAGCCTTTAAATTATTTTTAACAAGCATAAAATTCAGGATTCACTATTTTAACTAATTTCCAATTATTAAATTCACTAATTTAATTATCCAAATAAATAGTTATATTTGAAATTCAAGTTAAAAATTAACTTTTAAATATTTAAAATCAATTAAATATTTTCAATTTCAAATACCCAAAATTCTAGGTCGTTACACAACTGGATTCCTCAAATTTATATTGATAGTTTTTCGTATATAATGATATATGTTGTGTTGGGATAACCTACTATAGATTATTGTTGTGATGTGGATTATTGGATGTCATAGTAGCACTGGCCTAACTTTTGGTATTTTAAATACCATAAATATTATTTTTGGAATTTGAAAGGATTTAAAAGGAGATTTTGAATATAAAAATATTTATATCGAAATTTGGATTATTTTGAAAAATTGATTTGGATAAAAACAATAATTGATTTTGGTTTGTATTTAACTATTCGTAAAAATATTTTAAATAGAGATTTAAATAATTAATATAGAAGATTTTTAAACGAATGGATCTTAAACAATATTTCTGGAAACAATGAAAAGGAGTTAGAATCGATATTTTAAATAGATTTGTAAAATATATGGAATTTATTAAGAAATGGATTTATAAAATGAGATTTTATAAATGGGATTAGTTTTATAAACAAGTGAAACTCAAACGAGTTATAAATTTATAATCGTTGTTTATAAACAAGGGAAAATGAAAATTAATTGATAAATTGGGATATAATTTCACAAGGTGAATTTATATCGAGATATGAAAAATAGATTTTGGGAAAACTAGCAAATTCTATTTTTCAAAAGTGAGGATGGTTAGAAAATCGAAATGGGATCGATGTGTGGTAAATCGAGAGGATTTATAAATTGAATTGGTTATTGGGATTTTAAAAATATATTTTATTAGGAGGTTAAAGTTTGATTTAAAAAGGGAAATTCTATTTATTTAACTATGTAATTTTAAGCTAGTTAGCATTGGAATACTTCGGAAGTGAATTTTTCAAATATCTAATATTAATTGAAATTAAATTCTAATTTTTATAATCTGCTTTAAAAATTGATGTGTTGTCTAAAAATGGATTATTGATGTTTATATAAAGTGTTCGATATTTTAAAATAATTACTTGAACATGTTTTAAAAATAAATTATTATTCTTTTAAATACTTATTTATTTATATATAGAGAGAGAGTTTTGTAATGATTGGAATTTAATTATAAATCTTCTCGAGAATCTGGAAACGAGGTTTATGGAGTAGATGGGATTTATAGGAGAAATTCTCAAAATTTGGAAGTTGGGAAGAAGTAAGAAATTTTCGAAATAGTTAAATAAAAGTGAACTTCGAAAAATGAATTAGAATTCATAAAAGAAGTTAGAAATTGATATTTGGAATTTCAGACAATTGTTGACTTCAAAAATATTAAAGGAAATTAATTAAGGAAACTGGTACTTATAGAATTTGTTCTAAACGAGTTAAACAATTTACAAAAAAATTGTAAATGATTTTGAGAAAATAGGAAATAAATGGAATACTTCCTAAGTGTTGAACATAGGAAAAATATTCTAAGTACCGAAAATATTTGGGAATATTCAGTTGAAAATATAAGGATTTGAAATCGTTTCAAATGTTGGAAATTTTGAAAGGAATTTGAATATATATCTTATAAAGATATTTTGAAATAAATTTTGGAGAAATTATAATAAGGCTTGATGTCTGCTTATGGATGTTATTTGATAGTTAAATAACCGACTATCAAATATTGGCCAAATTCGTTGATCGTTTCGAAGAGATTGGGATTGGATATAATTATCTGAAAGCCACTACAAACTAGTTTGAACATTACGAATGGATAACGTGAGGATAGTGAAGATAGTGATTGGGTTTGTCTAGACCCAGGACACTTGTATGGACGAATGCAATCAGAACATCATCATTTGGGGACGATGAGCTTCTAAGTGAAATTGTTCTTGAATGGTAATCGTAGCCTCAAGCCTCATCAACCAGAATGACTGAAAATCAGGGGAGATGCAGCAAGGCTAAGTGGGTCGCACCCAATTAGGGTATGTTATCACCTTTCTAGATACCCTCGGATATATTATAAATTATGGATATGGTTATGCATGGAAAAAGTGAGCGCTCGATTTTAAGGGTGGGAACACCCGGGGTGATAACATATTCGGTTCTATCCAGGTTAGGGATAGGGCCGGTCTTGTAGGGAATCCCGGCGAGGTCTTCGATACATTTTTCTAGAAGTGCACTGTGATAGGTGGTAGCCCAATGCCTAGTCATTGTACGGAATCCACTCACCAATAAGTGCTGTACGGTTTTGATTGTGCCCAACTATGATGATACGTGAGATGCAAGCATTTCAGCTATTTTCTATTTACTTTGTTTAGACACTATTATAATATCAGACGATTTTGATAAAAATGTTTTGGTTATCGTAAGGTAAAAACCCGTCATGTTTATGTGTGACGTGGTCTTATGAGATACCTTTGTTTTCAACGGATTTTGATAAAAGTTAATAATTCAAATTGAGTGTGTTTCCCACGTTGGTTTTCCAGACTGAGTTGGGTATTATTTTATTATAATGCTCGGGTCAGACCGAGTATTACATATTCAGGATAGGATGCTATGGAGCTCAGGAGACGAGCTGGATGAAAGAGACGTATTTCCGTACTTGATTTATATTCCGCTGTATGAGGACAAGTTATTATAACTGTCCAGGTTGATGTATTGATTGTTGTACTCTGATGATTGTAAGTAATGAACAGTTACAGATTCTTTTGTATAAAAATCTGTTGTTATAGATTATATTTTGTTCCGTTGCGATTGTGAGATTCTGTGTATTGTTGTTCTTATTTCTTCTACCTTTTCTTCTTCACCCCTAATGATCTGGTATTTCCAGCACTCGATTGCTCGGCATGCTATACAGTGAATGTATTGATGTCGATTTTGGGTCGAAAATCCAGGCCATTACACTTGGTATCAGAGCGAGGTTAAGCGAGAATCTTGGCTTTGATAAGGATTACTCATTAGAGATAGGGTCAGTAGTACCCTAGAATGAGTTGAGTGTATTAATAGATATGAGCGCGTATTTGTTAGTGAATATAAATTGTTTTATATTATGTTGATTTATCTATTGAGTGGCATATAAATTCTGGTCGAGTAGTGGGATGCCATGACATCGATAGGAGTTTCTAAACACTTAAACATGATTAACTGACATAGTACTATTTTGAAGTGGGTAAATGAAATAATTTTGCCCAATTATATTTTGATATAAAATAAATAATTTTTTGGAAATTATTATAGTATATTGGTGTTTGGTTGATAGTATTATAATCGAAACAAGATTATAAAATTTGAAATGCTTTATATAACCAAATAGAAATGCTATAAGTATTAATTATACAAATAGGTTAAAAACTAAAAGTTTATTCAAACTAGAATTCAGAAATTTAAATCTTGGAAGGTTTGGAAAATATTTTCAGAAAGTTATGGAAGTGAAGTTGTTGTTAGTTTGGATACATTTTTGAATGGTAATATCATTGTGAATTGATTTTGAATTGAAAATGGTTTTAAATGGATTTTGAAGCGATAAAAGCACTGAACTCACTTCGGTCGCTGGAATATAATCCTGGTGATGACTGCGCAGCATCATAGTATTAATTTTCAAGTTTCTAAGTGACGGATTGCTAGTAATTTGTTATGGAGATTTTTGGTGAAAACAAGTGTTGATTTTAGAAATTACAAAAGGTATTGTTTTGGATAAAATCAGGTTGACTTTGAGAATTTCAAAGAAATGGTGTGTTAAAACCAAAAAGCTATATATTAGGTTCAAAATGATTTGAAGTGAAACTGGGTAATTGAATTCTATAATCCTTATTTAAATGTTTTAGGCAATACCAAGAAATAAGTTTTTGAACTTATAAGTGGAATGATGTTAATAAGGAAAGAAGTGTGAAAATTGAATTTTGGAATTAAAAATTAAATTGAGAAAGTTAAATGGGATTCAACTTAAGTTGAGTTGAATGAATTAAATTTTAGAAATAAAATTTATGTGGATTTGAATTGAATTAATGAGGTCCATAAATGAAATGGGATTTACTTAAGTAAAGTTAAATGGAGTGAGATGAATAGAATGTAGTGAAGTTAACTAAACATAGATGCATGTGAATGTGAATAAGGAATGTGTATAAGTGAATGGAACAAATTAAAAATAAGTAAGGAAGTGGGGAAAAATTTGAAATTGGAATTGAAGTCTTACTTGGTTAAATTGAATGAATTAAAAATGAATTTGTTTGGAGTGAAATTATTATAAGTATGAATAACTCGAATATGGTTTTGAGATGTTGGTTAAAAGGACTTTAAATTTAAATTAAATTAATATAGGATTGGACTAGAAATAAAATCGAATTGAAGTGAATAAAAATTGTGAGTGGTAAAATGATTATATAACTATAAGCTATAAAATTTTGAATGGAATAAGATTTAAGGGGAGAATTATGGGATGGTGAATAAATAAGTTTATATAGCTTATAAAAATTGAAATTAATGGAATAAAAGTATACTTAGGCTATAAATAGACGTATAATCTCGAGTTAAAAATAAAATATGAATATACTCGAGTATAGAATTAATGGAAATGTGAAAAATAAGTTGGGTAACTTATAAAATTGGAAAAATGGGATAGAACAACCAAAATAAAAATGGTATGATATTTTAAAAGGGAGGAATAAAAGGCCGAACTTGAATTTTAAATAATTTTGAACTCATGTGAATTGAATAAAGTGATTTTTAAAAGGAAAATCGGATTTTGAAGTATAAAATGGAAGTGAACTAATTAATTAAATTAATTAGTTAATTGAATATGGGAGTGGAACTTAACTTGGTTAAGTAAATTGAATTGTGGATGGAAATTGAAATTGAATATGAAACTTGAGTTATAAATAGAATTCGACTTAAATTGTAAGCGAATTTAATATAATTGGATATATCGTCGAATAAAATAGAATTGGATTGAAATAGCAACGACTTGGGTTATAAATAAATTCTATTTAAGTGTAAATAAATTGAATATGACTTGGGATATTAATTAAATGAATTTAAGTATGAAGTTAAGTTTTGAAGTAGATTAAATGAAGGAACTAATTAAATTAATTAGTAATGGAATGAAAATTGATTGAATAAGAATCGATCTAAAATTGAAATAGAATTTGATTGAAATAAAAATAAAAACTTAAGTTATGTAGTTGAAATAATTTAAACTAAACATATTAACTTAAGTAAATATTTTGAATGAAAGCTTGGCTTAAATAAATTTATAAAATGGTTCATAAGTAAATAACATGGAACGATTCCGAGATTGATAATGTGGATTTGAGTATAATGTGGATATGAATGGAATGCAAATAAATGGATTAAGTTTGAAATGGAATAAAATTGAATATAAATTGATTTGGAATCAATTTAAAATAGCTATAAGCTTAAGTGGTTTTTGATTAAATAACTATCACCGAATTTGCATAGAAAAATTATCGTTTGACATAAACGAAAGTAAATAAAATTCTATGAAGTAATAGAAAGTGAATAAATTGATTTTTAAATCAATTTGAAATGGATATGAGTTTGTTTGGTATAAATATGAAGTGAATGCAAGTAAATTGAGTTGTAAATCATTCCAATTGAATATGAAATGATTGAAAGCAATTAAATTAGTATTGGAACCTGATAATTGCTTATAATATATGTTTAACATGATTGGGTTATGAAGATTACGTGTTTTAACTATTTAAACGAATGAAATGTTATTAAATTTCATGTTTTTGGTACTTACGTGTTTAAATTGAGTAAGTACAGGTACCCGGAGGCTATTGGGCTAGATTTGGGTTGCGTAATTGCATATAAAATAAGCCGCTTGCTTAAAATGCTAATATAAGGTACGTTTTCGGATTAAATATCGCAAAATATATAAATATTGATATATATCTTGTTTTCCGACCGCGTGGGTCGATGTATATATTTTTATCTCCCTTGTCATATTACAAAAGGCTCTCCGTATAAAGGAGACTCTGCCAAAAATTTCAGAAATTTAGGGTGTTAGAAAAAAAATTGAAAATTTTTGGAATTTTTTTGTTAACGACAATTTGATTGCGAATTGTAATTGGAATAAAGGGTTTTGGAATTAGAATTGAAAACTAATTGTTTCGTGGAAACTAAAGATTAGAAAACTGAAATATCGAGTTTTCACTAAGTGGGTTTTTAATAAGTTAATGGATTTGGAACATTTTTCTACCTTAGCAATTTCGGGGACGAAATTCTTTTAAGTTAAAGGGGGGAGGAATGTAACAACCCGGATTTTTTGTCGTTTGATTTTGAATATTTAAATGGTTTTAAATAATGGATTTTGAATTATAATTTACTTAGTATGATTTTGAAACTGAAATTTCAAGTGAATTCGTAAATTTTGGAAATTGTCGATTTAATCGACGAGTTAAAATAGCGATCCAGGGAACAGACTCGGAATTCAACGAAACCAGTTCCATTGGATCCGTAATAATGTATTATTATCGGATATGAAATTTCGTAGCATTTGGATTTACCATGTGGTCGCACGATCTAAAAACGCCTATAAATAATTTAATTTAATTTAATTTAAATAGTCGATTTAAAAAGCTATCTTCCACATACGATCGAATTAAGCCCTTGAACTTGTTCCATTGGGTTCGAAATAGCATTATAACATTAGAAATGCCAGGCAGCACGCATTGATAATGATTCGAGATTTTAAGATGCCATTAACGAGATAATTTGAAACTAAATATATATATATATATATATATATATATATATATATATATATATTGTTTTCATTCACATCAACTTTTCCTGTTCAAACACCCTACCCTTAAGACAAGCCTCCCTACATCTGAAGCTAGCCGCCCTTATACATTTAAATCACGTTCCCTTTTATCTTATTCAAATCTTTTCGAACGAACATCAGGAAAAGAAAAAAAAGGGAAAATCTAATCAGTTCGATTCATACAAAAAAATTATATCACGCGATCAAATCGATCGCGATTACTCGTCCTCCCTCCCCATTCCCCCACCGCTTTCAACCCCGAACTTGCCCCCATCCTCATCCGCGTCCTCCCCACTACACTCATCGGCACCCCGTGGAGATGGGCCTTCTGACAAACCTATCCATATCCCTCCTACTGTTGCCGCCCCTCGCAAGCCAATGAGTCATTCCCACAACCCGCCTGTTCGTCCTCAGACCGTCCCCACCAATAAAACAACCACATTTAAAACATAGGCTTAGGTGATGGCCTCCACTCCCCGTCCTCCCTTGCTCCGAAACCCCACCGTGATCAAGCGGTATCGTTACCTCCCCATTTTCAAATCAACCCGCGCAACACTTGATTTTTTGAAGGCCAAGAGTCGTTTTCTTCGGTGTGCGGGCAGCGACCACGTGGAAAAAAACTATAGGGACGCAAAGATCTGCTTTTTTTGTGGCTTCTATGGTCATTCACAATCGCATTGTCCCAATAAAAAGAGGTATAGAGATGCTTCGTTACCCGTGCGCACAGTGCCAGCTCCCCAAAAAAATCATTTCGTTCAGCTTAAGCGGGCCCCAATATCTATTCCTACTGGTGAGCAGAACACCACAATGCAAACCCATCTCCATACTCAACCATCTCCCCAATCCTCTCTCCCAAAACCCTTCTCTTCTCAACATTTCCCCATGGAAGATCCCTCAAAATACTTTACCGCCACCATTATTGATGGCTTCTAGACCATTGAGACCCTTTCCATCACTCTGACATCGCACCTCCAACTTCACGAATGGCCTACGTGGATCCTCTCTGACAAATGCTTCCTTGTTTACTGCCCCCTCCACGATTGTTCGAGAAACGGTGCTACAACTCAGGCACAATCCTCATCCAGCCCTGGACGGATTTTGTGCCACCAACCACACCAAACCTTGAACCTCCAACATGGGCTAGGGTGCATGGTTTTCCCAAACTTCTACGAGATAATCTAGAGGCGGTGCGTGAAGCCTTAAGCCCCATTGGTCGGCCGGTGAGCCTAGATGACTGCGATTGGGCCCATTTTGATCATCGATACCTCTATCTGTGAATACAGTTCTTTGCCGGAATAGTCTCTCCATGTACTTTCATATCTCGGCTTAACAATGCGGAACACATGCTCACTGTCGACCGTTGGGATCACAAACATCCTAGAAGAAGGCTAGAGACACTCATTCTGGGCATAGATTTCGAGCGAGATTGGAGATCTTTTTATGAACCCCTAAACATTCCCTCGGACCAGTCAGATTCAGATGCACGCTTTGACGCAATGAACTTTGAAGCCTCCTTGTCCCCGCCTAACCTTCTTATCGCCCCCAACACATCATTCAAGACGACTCTATTGAAGTGGTGGGCCCATTCAGATGGGACAATGGTCCTCCCGCTGAGCCCCGTTGGGACCCGCTTGCAGACCTTGACCTCTCTGTTCCGCTTCATCTACAAACCCCTCGCCTGCAAGATGCGCCATCTCCCCAGCCTGAATCTCAATCACTACCCCAAGAACTACCTCCAGCTTTGCATTAATTAGCAACCGTCTCCCCAGCCCTTGTTCACCGCAGCAACAGATTGAACTATGCAGACACTCTTCCTGGAAGCTCGGGTAGTTTTTTTAAACCTGTTGTTTTTCCTCTGCTAATTCTAAAATTAATAAGAAAATGGCACGTTGCATGGGTATATGTTTATCTGACGAACACTATTCGGCCATGCAAACTCTAGAATCTGAGCGTCTGTCCCTTTCCCAATGAAAATAGTCTCCTAGAATGTTCGGGGTTTTGGGGACCCCTCTAAATGTCATGCTATCAACCTTATTCTAGCACCACAAAAAATAGACATCCTTTTAATCCAAGAATCCAAACTTTCGGACCCGTCCCCATCTCATCTTAGACTATTAGGTGGCCTGCACCTGTCTGGCTGGGCCCATGTAGATGCTATTGGTACAAGGGGTGGTATAATTACCGCTTGGAATGAATCGACATGGTCCCTTTGTCAAATCATCTCTCACCCTACTACACTACATGTTATCCTTCGCCATCTTCACTCAGGTATACTCTACTTCTTTTCTAATGTTTATGGTCCTCAAAATATCCATGAGAGATCTTTCCTTTGGTCGAACTGCTTGGAATTTGCCTCACTTATCAATGGTCCTTGGGTTATTGGAGGGGATTTCAATACGACCAGATCTCCTTCTGAAAGAAACTCCGGTAGCAGCTCACAAGATTCTGATGCTTTTAATGACATTATCAGTTCTTGCGCCCCCATCGACCCGCCTATCAGCAACCGACTCTTTACCTGGTCAAACCATAGATCAGAGCCAGCCCTAGAAAAATTGGACCGTTTCCTTTTCAACTCTGCCAGGGACGACCTTCACCCCCTCTCTCTTGTCAATGGCCTTGCCACCACCTTCTCTGATCACTGTCCTCTGCTACTTGATTCTGGCACCACACCGAACCCTAAGTGTCCATTCAGATTTGAGCATCTCTGGCTCCTAGAACCATCATTCGACGACTTTGTTAAACTAGCATAGACCCAACCCTCTCCGATTCAATCGGCCACTGCTCAAGTTGTCTTCAAACTCCGATCGCTTAGAAAACTCATCAGACCTTGGGCCAAATCCATTTGGGGCTCGATCCATTCCCGTATTGCAGCGACCCAAGATGACATTTTGCATCTCAACATACTGGAAGAATCTCGCCCCCTAACTGTCTTCGAATCTAATCGCCTGCGCGAACTGGAGCTTGAATTGGACAGACTTATCAAGTAGGAAGAGATTGGATGGAAACAACGCTCCAAAGCTAAATGGATTGACGAGGGAGACAAAAACACTGCTTTCTTCCATCGCCACACCAATGGGCGTCGTAGATCCACCTTCATCTTTGAAATCTCTCATAGCGACACAACCTTCTCTGACCAATCAGACATCCTTCGCCTATTCAATGATTTCTATCGCAATCTACTAGGTAATCCCTCTCCTCTGCTCCTACCAATTGACTGGAATCTCCTTTATCCCAACCCTTCTATGATTTCCATTGACCATCCCTTCACTGAAGATGAAATTTGGCCGGCCCTGAAAGTTATGGATGACGACAAATCCCCAGGTCCAAACGGCTTTGGTCCCCTTTTTTCAAACACTTCTGGGAAACTGTTAAATCTGATATCATAGAGATGTGCTCTGAATTCCAATCTAACCCTTCGTCTGTTGCACGTTTGAATTACGCCAACTTCATCCTTATCCCCAAATCCCCTGGTTCAATCACCCTGCCCTCCTTTCGCCCCATTAGCCTCCTCAACACCACCTTCAAAATCATCACTAAAATCCTTGCCAATCGTCTCCAAGGGGCTATTGGATCTCTGGTAGGGGTTGAACAATCGACCTTCATCCTGGACCATAACATCCTTGATTGTGTGGTGGCCACACAGGAAATCGTCTCCTTCTGCCACCACTCTACCACTCCAGGAGCCCTACTCAAACTTGACTTCTCCAAAGCCTTTGATTCAGTCAACTGGAAATTTTTGCTCGATCTTATGAAATACAGAGATTTTTCCGATACATCGCGCAATTGGATCAAGTGCATTCTTAGTACAAGTTTTTCATCAATTTCCATCAATGGCTCTCTAGGTGGGCATATAAAATCAGCTCGAGGTTTAAGACAAGCCGACCCCCTATCGCCACTCCTTTTTGTCTTCATTTCTGATGTGTTTAACCGCATGGTCAAGCTTGCAATATCCAACAACCTCCTTGCTGGCATTAAACTCCCCAACTCGGACTTATCAGTCTCTAACCTCCAATTTGCGGATGACACCATCCTGCTGGTTTCCCCAGAACCCGATCATATTCATTGTCTTAAAGTTCTTTTATATGTGTTCGAACTCAACTCAGGCTTATCCATCAACTTTAACAAGAGCTCCATCATCATGCTTGGCGACTCCCACCACCTCGGCCCCTCTTCCGCCTCTCTTCTCAATTGTAAGCTGGACCACTTCCCCATCACCTATCTTGGCGTCCCCCTTCACCCCACTAAACTCACCCGTCTGGACTGGCTCTCACTTATCTCCAAGATTGAATCTCGGCTCTCATCATGGAAGGCCAAATCTCTATCATCTGCAGGCCGACTCGTCCTTGTCAAATCAGTCCTATCAGCCCTTCCTTCGTACTGGATGTCGTTTCACAAACTGCCGAATTGGGTAATAAAGAAAATTGATGCTATTAGACGATCTTTTCTCTAGAATGGCAATAAAGCAAAATGTTTGATCAACTTGAAGTCTGTTTGTTTGCACCAAGATCATGGTGGCCTAGGAATAGCTAACCTTGACTCTTTCAACATAACTCTCCTATCCAAATGGATTTGGCGTATCATCACACCGGGTAATTTCATCTGGAAAGAGTGGATACTTCAGCTTCATTATCACTCCAACCCTCACCTGGTCCTTCACTCCACCCCTCGTCTTAAACCTTCTCCCTTCTGGGCTGGCTTTTTACAATCCATACCCCGTGTCAAATCCCTATTCCATGTCTCCATTGGCAACGGAAGTAGCTGTCTTTTCTGGCTAGATATATGGCATGATCAAACACCCCTCGCCCGCTCGTTCTCTAACCTATTTTCCCATACCTTCCACCATAACTCAACAGTTGGCGAGATTTCAACCCTTGGCTTAGCCTGCTTGTGTCCCCCAGCTCTCTTTAACCTTGACATCTTGAATAATCTCACTTCAGCCACTAACCTGCTCCTTTCACTCCAGCTCCCTAACACAACATACCATTATACCTAGGCCATATCTCCTGAGAAAGGCTTTTCAGTCGCCTCATGCTACTCATTCCTTAACCACCTTGGCAGATCATTCTATTTCGCAAGAGTATGGAAATGTAGACTCCCTCCCCGCATCCTCTTTTTCCATTGGTGCCTCATCCATGCTCGTATCAACACCAAAGATAGACTTAGATGTATGAATATCCCTCTAGACCCTCTTTGTGCCTTGTGCTCTACGCAAGATGAATCCATTTCTCATCTCTTTTTTTCCTGTGATTTATCCTACTACATTTGGGCCACGACCAGTACTAATCTCATCGGCTACATCCCTGACCTCCACTCATTTTTTGACTACTGGCAGTATAACCCTCCGGATAGAAAACTCGACTCCTTCATTGCCATTTACAGTTGGTGCATCTGGAAAGAAAGAAATGCATATGTTTTCAACAAGCCCAAATGCAGTATTGAAGGAATTTGTAACCGAATCTCTTACCTGTTTTTGCTCTGGACAGGATCGGCGCGTAGGATGCCTTTCACTCAGCGTCTCTCTCCTAGTGACAATGCTCCTACTGACTAATTGGAAAGTACATGGGATGTCTCTTCTTGCTGGCCCTTTTTTGAGTCATATGTATGATCATCACCTTATTAGTCAGTAGTAGTAATGCTCTTACTTTGGCTTGATGCTGCTGTTTATATATATATATATTCCTTTCTGTGTATGCTGAACTTGCGACCAGATTGGTCCGCTAAACTTATTTTTTGGCTATCGAACAGGCCTGTTGGTCGATTACTACTACTTATTATTATTATTATTATTATATAATCGGCTGTGTAGTCTCACGCTACACACCTGTTTCCCTAAAAAAAGTCATTTATTTTAATTAAATTTAATCAAGGAAATTAACTAACAAACGAGGGATTAATGAGATTAAATTTTAATTTAATTCGTGAATCTCATAAATTCTATTATACATTTATACGAGGTCAAAATTGCATGAAACGGGCAAGTTCGCAAGGCAATAGGCTACAAGCTGGGATTTTAGATTTAAATCGGACTTTGTTCGATTTAATAAAAATCTAGGTGAGTAAATCTCACTCATTTGGATAATTAGTGTTATTTTTAAAATAGTTGAATTCATTTATTGGATGATTGGATAAATTGATAATTTATTATTATCGGTTGAATGTTCTATAATATATATAGTAGTATATATATTAGTAGTTGGATTGATTATTCCCGCCGTTGAAGCGCATGAGACCCTATGCGCCCCGCATAATAGCGGATTCCTCAAATTTATATTGATTGTTTATCATATATAATGATATATGATGTGTTGGGATAACGTGCTATAGATTATTGTTGTGATGTGGATTATTGGATGTTATAGTGGCACTGGCCTAACTTTTGGTATTTTAAATGCCATAAATATTATTTTTGGAATTTGAAAGGATTTAAAAGGAGATTTTGAATATATAAATAATATCGAAATTTGGATTATTTTAAGAAATTGATTTGGATAAAAACAATAATTGATTTTGGTTTGTATTTAACTATTCATAAAAATATTTTTAATGGAGATTTTAAATAATTTATATAGAAGATTTTTAAACGGATGGATTTAAATGATATTTCTTGAAAAAATGAAAAGGGGTTGGAATCGATATTTTTAATAGATTTGTGAAATATATGGAATTTATTAAGAAATGGATATATAAAATGAGATTTTATAAATGGGATTAGTTTTATAAACAAGTGAAACTCAAACGAGTTATAAATTTATAATCGATGTTTATAAATAAGTGAAAATGAAAATTAATAGATAAATTGGGATATAATTTCATAGGTTGAATTTATATCGAGATATGAAAAATAGATTTTTGGAAAACTAAGGAATTCTATTTTTGAAAAGTGAGGATGGCTAGAAAATCGAAATGGGATCTATGTGTGGTAAATCGAGAGGATTTATAAATTGAATTGATTATTGGGATTTTAAAAATATATTTTATTAGGAGGTTGAGTTTTGATTTAAAAAGGGAAATTCTATATATTTAACTATGTAATTTTAAGCTAGTTCATATTGGAATACTTCGAAAGTGAATTTTTCAAATATATAATATTAATTGAAATTAAATTCTAATTTTTATAATCAGCTTTGAAAATTGGATTTTTGTCTAAAAATGGATCATTGATGTTTATATAAAGTGTTCGATATTTTTAAATAATTACTTGAACATGTTTTAAAAATAAATTATTATTCTTTTAAATACTTATTTATTTACGTATATATATATATATAGAGTTTTGTAATGATTGGAATTTAATTATAAATCTTCTTGAGAATCTGGAAACAGGGTTTATGTAGTAGATGGGATTTATAGGAGAAATTCTCAAAAAGTTGGAATTTGGGAAGAAGTAAGAAAATTTCCTAAATAGTTAAATAAAAGTGAACTTCGAAAAATGAATTAGAATTCATAAAAGAAGTTAGAAATGGATACTTGGAATTTTAGACAAGTGTCGACTCGAAAAATATTAAAGGAAATTAATTAAGGAAACCATAACTTATAGAATTCATTCTAAACGAGTTAAAGAATTTACAAATAAATTTGTAAATGATTTTGAAAAAATAGGAAATAAATGGAATACTTCCTAAGTGTTGAACATAAAAATGGAGTTGGAAAAATATTCTAAGTATTGGAAAGATTTGGGAATATTCCGTTGAAAATATAAGGATTTGAAATCGTTTAAAATGTTGGAAATTTTGGAAGGAACTTGAATATATATCTTATAAAGATATTTGAAATAAATTTTGGAAAAATTATAATAAGGCCTGATGTCTGCTTATGGATGTTATTTGATAGTTAAATAACCGACTATCAAATATTGGCCAAATTCTTTGATCGTTTCGAAGAGATCGGGATCGGATTTAATTATCCGAAACCACTTCGATCATGTTTGAACGTTACGAATAGATATCGTGAGGATAGTGAAGATGGTGATTCGGTTTGTCCAGACCCAGGGCAATTTGTATGGACGAATGCTATCAGAACATCGTCATTTGGGGACGATGAGCATTCTAAGTGAAATTGTTCTTGAAAGATAATCATAGCCTCAAGCCTCATCAACCGGAATGACTGAAAATCAGGGGAGATGCAGCAAGGCTAAGTGGGTTGCACCCAATTAGGGTATGTTATCACCTTTCTAGATACCCTCGGATATATTATAAATTATGGATATGGTTATGCATGGAAAAAGTGAGCGCTCGATTTTAAGGGTGGGAATACCCGGAGTGATAACATACTCGGTTCTATCCAGGTTAGGGATAGAGCTGGTCTTGTGTTGTAGGGGATCCCGGCGAGGTCATCGGTACATTTTTCTAGAAGTGTATTGTGATAGGTGGTAACCCAGTGTAATGACCCAGAATTTTTGGACATTTGAAATTGGAATATTTAATTGATTTTAAATATTTAAAAGTTAATTTTTAACTTGAATTTCAAATATAACCATTTACCGGATAATTTAATTATTGAATTTAATAATTGGAAATTGAATAAAATATTGAATCGGGAGTTTTAAGCTTGTTAAAAATAATTTGATGGCTTATAAAATTTATATTGATAATACTAAAGATAATAGAAGTTTAAATTTAAATTTAAAAGTGATTTTTGCTGTTTTAAAAATATACCGTTTAAAATGACGTTTAAAAATAGCCTTCCGTGGAACAGTTTCGGAATTGGACGAAACTAGTTTCGTTGGATCCGTAATAGTGTATTATTATCGGATTTCAATTTTCATAGCATTTGGAGTTATCGGGTGATCGTATGGATAATAAACGCGCTGAAATTTATATCGTAAATTCAATATAATAATTAGGTCCAAAAAGCTATCCTCTCCATACGATCGAATTAGGACTCGAAACCTTTTCCATTGCGTTCGGAATAGGGGTATAACATTATAAACGCCTAGCGGCATGCCTTGAAAGGAGGTCGAGATTTTAAGTTCCTAAATCAGGACGATTTAAATTTAATTAATACACCCTAGAAACTAATTATTTTATGTTTTGTCCTTGAAAGTAATTATTTCAGTTGTGTGTCCTAAAAACTAATTCCACTTGCTAAAGAGACCCTTGTGGCTAATTTCCACTATACACACACACACACACACACACACATATATATATATATATATATATAAAAATTAGTCAAGTCTGTCTTATCCTCTGCAAATTTGATCGTGACTTTACATATTCACACACCCATTCTTTTTAACATGCAACAGTACAGCCTAGCTCCTCACCTTGTTTTAAATCACGAATGTTTTTTTTTCATGTCAATTCAAAAAAAAGTAAAAGTAAAATAAAAATTCGGACCAGCTTCAGGAAAAGTGGCCGAACAAAAGAAGATAACGAAAAAAAAAGTTTCTTTGAAAAATCTTAATGGCCGAACTTCTAAATTTTGACCTCAGGTTATACTTCTCTTCCATCCTCAATTCAGAATTTAAAACTCACGGCTTCCATTCCCCTTCAGAGTGAAATTAAAATTGAAAAAAAGGATCTGCACGCGAGTGTATCGCGACTCTCGAGGTGGACGAAGGGATATGGAATCGCTCTGTTGCAGGCGGCAAGTGTAAGCGAGGTGCGGGTTTCTCTAGTGAAGTCATGAAGTCGCGAAGTCGAGGTGAGTTGGTGGTTGAAAATCTTGAGTGTAGTAGTCGCCGAGTTTCGAGCGGGGCAGTTTAGGACAGTGGAGGAGGCATGGTGGCCTCTGGTAATGCGGATTTGGTTCGGTCAGTGAAGAGGGAGGGTGTGCAGTCGTGGGTCATCAGAAGTCCTGAGGCGTTTTTTTTTCTGATTTGGGGAAGACGTGATAATTGGGGTAATTATTTTTATTTTATTTTTTCCAGTAATTATGTTGACGTACCTTACTGCTGTCCTTCGGCTTTGGAAAAAAAATTAAAATTAAATTATAAATTCACTCTCAGATAAATATATACATATGCCTAAAGAACCGGATTAGGTTAGAACGGTTGTTAGCTAATGTATATAGTAACTTCCTAAGTTATTCGCAGTAATTTACTTTTGTTACTTTTATTAAAAAGAGAAAATGTAAATTAGGTTAGTATAATTATTAATTAAAATTAGTTAATTAAGTTTATTAACTGGTAGTAAATTGTTAGGTTAATTCAAATGTTAATAAACTGTATAATGTTTATACGAGGTTTAAAATGTGGAGAAACAAGTCGAGTTGTAGTGGAGTACAAAGTCAAAAATCAAAGGTGATAATCTCTCACCCATTTGGATTACCATTTTTAAATTTAAATGTTTAAATTTAAATTATTGGATGTTGATTGGATTGATAGATCTATAATTATCTGTTGGATGATTACATATATATAGTAGTATATATGTTAGTATTGGTGTGATTGATATTCCAGCATTATATAGCGGATGAGACCCTATGCTCCCCGCATAATAGCGGATGACCCTATATACCGCGATATCCCCTTCGAAGTGGGATTGTTATTTTTATACTGTGCTAACATCTGTGGATGCAGGGAAACAGGTTGGAGGGATCCAACGGGATTCCTCAAAATGTTGAAATTATTTACATTTTCAATGATAAGATTTATTTGATAATCTACGATAGATTATGTTGGAAAATTAAATTTATTGGATGCTATGATATTGCTGGATATATTTTTGGCATTTTGAAATATCAAAAATATAAATATTGGATTTTTGAAGGAAAAAGAATTTATAAGTAAAATATTTATAGTAAAGTTGGATAAATTAAAAGAAACGAATTTGGGAAAAATAAATAGTTTGATTTTAAGAATCCTATTTAATAAATTCCGGAATAGGAAGAAAATAGAGATTTTTGGTAAAATGTGAACAAAAGTGTTTTAGAAATAAGGACTTAAGCAATATTATTTTTAAGAACAAAGGGATACAATTTTTAAATGTAAGATTTAAATGGTTTGGGAAAAATAAAAGGAGAATTTTAAAAATAAAATATGAAATTGATGTCCCAGATTTAAATAAGGTTTTAAACCAGAAAAGGGAAGTGAATTTGAAATTAGGGGGTTTGGGTAACTTAGGTAAATCAAGAAACAAATTTCAGAATGGAATTAATTCAGAAAATCTATTTGAAAATTGATTAAGTGTTTTGAAATAGTGATAAAAGAAGAATGAGACTATGGAATTTATAAACTGGGTTTATAAATAAAGTAAAATATTTATCAGTGGATAATTTGAAATTATAAATTCGCGATGGGAATTTATAAGGAGATGGTAATTCATTTTAAAAATAAATAGTGGTTTTATTTTAAAAAAATGTGGGAAAGAAAATTTACGGAGTTGGAATGTAAAATTAAACTGAAGATAAATCGAGAAAGATTTATAAATGACAAGACCGGTTTTATTAAAGTGGAAATGTATTTTTCTAAAAAGTTAAGTATATTTTAAAGGAAAGATTTTTAAGAATAAATTAGAAAGTTAAAAGTGTTTAAAGGAATATTTTTTTTAGAAAATTTATTATTTAGTTCTTCAAAAATTGTTTAAGTATTTATAAATTGAGTTAGTTATAGTAGTTAGTTATTTTTAAAGGTTAAATTAGTATTACGATTTATAAAGGAAAATTATTAAATATTTATATTGTTTTTATATAATAACTTTATTTTAAAAGTAGGTTTTGGCTAAAGTTTTACTTGGAAAATTATTATAGAATTTCATAACTATTATTTCGAATAAAGTGATTTAAGTAGATTTATTTTAAATATTTTAAATGTACATTTTTAGATAAAGTGATTTAATTTATCTAAAACTAAATTAAATAAGACTTGGGTGTTTTCAGTGGAAATAAAATATTGGGTTGAATTAATTGTTTAATTTGATGGTTAAATAACCGACTATCAAATCTGGACCCAATATAATTTTGGAAATATCTAGACAGGTACGAGAATTATATGGTACAGTTACCGTTCGAGGTGCTATACTGTACATATAAACTCGTTCGTTCTTCTAGGACGTTTATAAGGAAATCCATCCACAAAACGGTTAGGAGGTGAACTCCGATTTAATTTTCGTTTGTTTATTTCCTAGAGAACCGGGGTTGAGTTTACCGGGAATAGCGAACGTTGTTTCGAAGAGACCGGGATCGGATTTGTGATCCGAAAACCACTTCGATCCAATGAGTACGTTTTCGAAAGGAAGACAAGAGCTTGGCGTCGAAGATGGAGCAGTGAAGTGCAAGGGCTAATCCCTACCAATCCCGAGGGTGATTCTAAAATGGATGTAGTAGGAGTAGTGCCTTCGGTTCCATTTGGACCGGGAACGGACTTGTATGGATGAATGCTATCAGTACATTGTTATTGGAGGACAATGAGCATTCTAAGTGAATATTTCTAAAAAGGTAATTGTAGCCTCTAGCCTCATCAACCGGGAATGACTGAAAATCAGGGGGGATGCAGCAAGGCTAAGTGGGTAGCGCTCAAGCAAGGTATGTCTGTCACCTTTCTAGATACCCTCAGATATTATTATTACTATGATTTATGGAAGGAGCTCGACAAAGGGTAGGAACACCCGGGGTGATAGCATATTCGGTCTTTTCAGGGTAGGAATAGTCCGGTCTTGTGTTGCAGGGGATCCCGGAGTCGTCCTCGGTATGGTGTTTTTTGACAGGTACCATGACAGGTGATACCCCAGTGCCTAGCCATTCAGTTGGAATCCATTCTCCAATAAGCGCCGTACGGTTTTGATGGTGCCCAACTATGCTGGAACGTGATATGCAAGCATTTCGGATATTTGAATAAGTATTTGTACTTGGACACTACTATAATATCAGAGGATTTTGATATAAAATGTTTTGGTTATCATAATGTAAAAACCCGGCATGTTTATTTGTGGCGTGGTCTTACGAGATACCTTTGATTTTCAAAAGGATTTTGAACTTTAATAATTCAGATTGAGTGTTTTTTCTCACGCTGTGTGACGACCGCCCATGACCCCTGCACCGAATCTAGAGATAGAGCGCTGCAAAGTGTGCCAGGCGACCATGGACGATTGTCAAGGTAAGATTTAAAACAACAGAATCTATCGTATTACTCACAGCGCATGGACAAAATACAATAGAACATATGTATAGTGAAGCTTTACAGAACAAAATGACATCATATAAAACTCCATAATAGTTGAATACAAGCATCCACATAGTCAATACATCCAGCCTCACTACATAACTCTCAGAGAATACAAAACAGCGGAATATCCAGTACATATAATAAGAAGATAATATGCAACCCTCTAGCTCGTCTTCGATATCAGCATCGTGAGAAGAGAACAGCACCTGCCACCTGCTACCTAGTCTGCCCGTCCCAAAATGGACGAACAGCCCAAGGCAATAAGAATTAAAACATAAAGCCTTGAGTCAGACAACAGTCTTAGTGAGCAGTAAATTAACTAACAACATACCAAAAGAGCATAAAGGAAAAGGAATAGGAATACAACTCTCCCACTCCAACCTCATTCTACAATGATAGCCCCCAGACATACACTAAGCAGAAGCAAACATAGCAGAGCATACAATTTAAAGTAAAGCTACTATCACTCGAGTCAAGGGCGATGTTTTCCAAGTACCAAGGCCTAAATCAGATAAGCACCCAGAAAATACCGCTCTTGAGTCCGAATGACGATACAACCAAACATCCATGACTCTGGCTATCACTGTTATCATTGCTTCGATATCACCGTTAATTGAATGACCGGCACATTCTTTCAGCCGTCCGTCAAGGGCTAATGGAAACCCCGGTTCTAGACATAACTCCCGCACGTCGTCGCAGCCCGTGCCTAGGACTATCGAATCTGCCCAGAGTACTCGACCATCAACAGTTGGCCGTTGGGACTATCGAATCTGCCCAAACGTACTCTTGCTTAGAGCATGCTAGAACCTTCAACAACGATGCTATCCAAGCCTCCTAGTCATCCTCCTCGACGACTATTCTCATATCCATTCATTATCTTCAACTCGAATCATATCACCGAGTTATCAACATGCTTGGAATGATCCCGTCTGGATTAGACCAAGTCTTCATCACATGATTGCCTCGCTTCATTACATCCTCGCAAAGCCTCATCTCATCATCACATCATCAAATCTATGCATAAGAGCTTCATCATCCCGCTACATATGCCACGAGCAGCTTTCCCAATTCAAGAGCCTTTCCCTTAGCTTTTGAATCACCTTCGATCTAAATCTAATCATCAATCATCTAGTTCATAACAATCAATCAAATCAAACATCAATCCAAGCAATCAAGCATTCAAAAATGATCTAAGTAGACAATTATAACAATAATGGCATTTTCGTAATTAAAGAGTTGAAAGTCCAATAAGCATGAAAACATGGGTTATATCTCTACAAACTTGATGAATGAACTTGCATAGATTAACATATGATAAAATGGTTGTAACATCATCATGAACAATGGATCTATATGGATCTACACTTAAGATGAAGAAAATGCATGGAAATCTCTATTTTAACACCAAATCAAGCCAACAATCCGATATACTCCTTTGGATCCGTGTGAGAGATAATCACCACTCACCAAATCACCTAAACAAACCCAAATCAACACGCTTCAGATCTGGACAGCAAAGGATCAAGCTTGATCTATCACGAATCCGCTTCAAACGAAGAAATCTCTCTTGAAAAGATGAAGATCTTCAATCTAAGCTCTTGAATCTTCAATCTTGATCTTTGATTTGGATGGATGGAAGCACTAGATTAGAGTGGAGAAAAGAAGTGAAGAAGTGTAGAAGTCGAGCTCTCAAAATGGCAGCACTTCGTCGCTTCAAAATCCGGATCCCAAAAATGAAGAGAAGCTCTCCTATTTATAGCAGAAAATACCCTAAGTCGTAACTCGGCTATCTTCTTAAGTCGCTGCCGACTTAACACTATGCCGACCTACGACCTAAAAACCCCCACGACTTAACAGAGCCTCCGACCTAACCCTTGGCGACCTAAAGCAATGCGCTTTCCTTCGACCTACGACTCAGTTGGGTTGCGACCTAACAACTTAGGCTTCTACGCGACCTAACACATGGCGACTTAACAACCATAGGAGTCTACGACCTAACTTAGGTCGTTGCCGACCTAACACTTAGACTCACACGACCTATCAGTGCTACGACCTAACACTTGAGCCAGCCTGCGACCTAACAACTTACTAAGCTACGACCTAAGACTTACAGAATCCTGCGACCTAACCACTTAGCACCCACGCGACCTAACTACTAAGTCATCTACGACTTAACTATTAAGTCGTTAACTAACTTATTCCTTAGGTCGGTCAATCCCATAGGTCGCTAACTCGAACTGCCGACCTAACACTTAACACCCAAACACTTAGGTCGCTCACAACATGTCCTTAGGTCGTTGCCGACCCAACTCTACCCCAGAATACTTAGGTCGCCTACTCCTCTTAAGTCGGTCACAACTCATCACTTAGGTCGGTCACTACCTTAAGTCGGCAACTCGACCCAGACTTAACCCTTAACTTGCCTATCCCCTTAGGTCGCAGATCTTCTCTAAGTCGCTCACGACTTATCTCCTAAGTTGCCAACAACATTTAGGTCGCGTACGATCTAGGACTTAGGCAAATTCAACCAAAATCTGAAACAACTAGAAAATGCTGAAAATCCCAGATTTGACGAACTTTTCGATCCGTGAAAATACGGGTCGTTACACGCTGGTATTCCAGACTGACTCGGGTGTTATTTTATCATAATGCTCTGGTCAGACCGAGTATTACAAATTCAGGATAGGATGGTATAGAGCTCAGGAGACGAGCTGGATGATGAGATGTATCACACGTACTTGGTGTATAGTCCGCTGTGTATGGTATGTTGTATATTCAGCTTTTGTAAGGACGAGTTATTATAACTGTCCAGTATTGTGCTATTGTTTTTTGCTGTACTCTGATGATGTAATGTATAAAAACAGTTATAGTTCCTTTGTAAAGATCAGTTGTTATCTATTATATATTGTTCCGCTGCGATTGTGAGATTTTGTGTTGTTATTTCTATTTTCTTCTTCTACCTCTTTCTTCTTTCCCTAACGATCTGGTATTTCCAGCTCGATTGTTCGGCGTGTAATAAAGTGGATGTATTGATGGCGATTTTTATGGGCCGAAAAATCGGGTCGTGACATTTTGGTATCAGAGCTGAAGGTTAAACGAGAACCTTGGCTCTAGTGGGAATTACACAGTAGAGATAGGGTCAGTAGTGCCCTAGAATGAGTTTGAGTGTATTAATAAATATGAGCGTGTATATGTTAGTGAATATAAAACTGTTTTATATTGTGTTGATTGATTTGTTGAGTGGCTTATGGATTTTGGTCAATACGAGTAATTAACGTTATTGATAGGAATCTCTAAACACTTGAACAGAGCAATTCGACATAGTATTATTTTAAATGGGGTAAATGAAATAATTTTACCCAAATTTTTTTTAATAAGAGAAATAATTTTCGTAAATTATTATAGTTATATATGGTTGCTTCGTTGATAGGAAATGATAATATTAAATTATTATCATTGTTGTTGAGGGAATTAAATAAAAAGTTGACATTATGACCAAAGGTTAAGATAAATTAATTCATATAACAAAATGAAATTTGTAAATATGAATTTATAAATGTGATTTATAATTTGAAAAGAAATCCTAGAGAAATATTTATAATATAGATTTTAAAGGATTTAAAATTTGGAAATTCGAGAATTTAAAGTCCCGTTGGTTTTGAAAGTCTTTTTCAAAGTTGTGAAAATAATAGTGATGTTATTTGGAAATGAAATCTATTGAGATTTGGAATAAAAATATTTTAAAATGGTTTTTTTAAGGGAACAAAAGCACTAAACTCACTTTGGACGCTGGAAAATAATTTCGATGATGATCGCAACATCATCGGTGTTCATTTTTGAGTTTCCAAGAGAGGAATTGCTACATGAATGTTTTGAATTGGAAATTATGTGCAAAACTGATTTGATTTAAAATTTAAAGAATAATTTGATATGCTAAAGGACTTTGGATATGTATGTTCTCAAAAAAGATTTTTGAAATATTAAGTAATTGTTGAAAATTCTAGGGTTGGTGTGAAATGTTATTTAGAGATATGATAAAATAGTTGATAACCTATAAGAATTTGAAATCCATTTGGAATGGAATTTAACTCAAAAGGAGTTAAACAAAAGTAAGCATGATAATAACATAAAGTGGAAAAGTAAGCCAATTAAATGAAGTATAAAAGAGACTAGTGAATGGAATGCAAATAAGTTGGGAAACTTATAGAAGTTTAAAATTTGAATTGAATTGGAATGTGACTAAATTAAGTTAAATAAAAGGGAGTTTTGAGGAAAAAGGTCTAGGCAGGCTAAATGAAATGGTCATTGAAATAAAAATTTATCAAGTTGGAAATAATTTGTGAATGAAAAAATTTATTTAGTTGTAACTAAATGGAAATTGGAACTGAACATTTGAATAATGTTTAATTTGAGTTATGTTAAAATAAAGTGAAGTAGAAAATTAGTTCGAGTGGGCAAAATAAAGTAAAAGTTTTGAAAATAAAAGTTGATTGGAAAGGAGATTCATTTAAATTGGAATGAATTAGTGGATGGAACTGATTATAATAATTAGTTAATTAAATATGGGTTGAGATGTGGTCGGTAAAAAAATTCAATATTTAACTGGATTTGGAAATAAATTAGTAATTGGAAAGCAAATCGAAATCAAATGGAATTTGAAAAATGAATTTGAATGGAAAGGACATAAATCAAAGTGATGAAGTGAAAAATAAATATAAGAAGTTGTAAAAAATATTTATAATGAACTTAAGAAATGAAATGGTGGAGCTCTTAAGTAAAAGTGGTAATGGAAAATATGGAATAAATATTTGAATGAAGAGTTAATAAAAGTTGGGTAAAAAGAAAATTGTGGATAAGTGAATGGAAATCAAAATAAATGTGAATAAAAAGAATGATTGGATATAGCTAATAATCAATTGGAAATTAATACGTAAGTTGTACGTATATTATTCGCATAACGATTTGATCCAGATTCAAGCACAGAATTTCCAAATAGTTATATTGATCCGAGTTGCGATTTTTCACTCGATTTTCGACGGTGAATCCTGGATATGGATTTTTGATTGATCCTGAAATTCTTTATCATAGTACATGGCTATGCAAGGAGAATGACGGTTTCTGATCAAGGAACCAAATCTAAGTCCGCACTAGGGAGTCGTGTGAACAATACTAGTTCGAAAGTGAAATTGTGTGATCGAGTGGGCGATCAGAGTTGATATTACGTACAGATGGTATACGTACATCGTACGGGCATAATTAAAGCAAACATTGAAAATTTTGAAAAGGAATAAATATAATGTTTTGGAATTAAGTAATTGGATATCATTGGCAAGTAGGGTGTAGGTAATTAAAAGCAAAGGATAAATTGATGTTTTCGATTTTAGAAGATAAATTTGATTGCTTGACAAAAAGGTATGTGTTTGAATTGTCGTATGAAATTTGATGATTTTCTGATTGAGCCACTTGGCTTTTGTTTTCTTTTGGAAATTTGGGGCCCGTAGAGGCGTTTTGTAGTTGTTTCGATCTAGCCGCGCAAAGGAGAGGCTGGCGAAATTTTTCGAAAATTTAGGGAGTTAGAAAAATTTTGAAGAAATTTGTGATAATTTAAATTTGGTTTTAAAATATAATTTGAAATATTGAGGGAATAATATTAGTTGGGGTCTATGGATGAGTTTGGAAAGTTAGTAAGAGTGATAGTGTGGCTCCAATAAAAATTGTTTTGGGAAGTTGTTGAAACTATGTGGTTTTGGGAAAATAGTTAACGGGTATTGGACCATTCTTCTTACCTAGCAATTTCGATGACGAAATTCTTATAAGGGGGGAGGAATGTAACGACCCGGAATTTTTGGACATTTGAAATTGGAATATTTAATTGATTTTAAATATTTAAAAGTTAATTTTTTACTTGAATTTCAAATATAACCATTTACCGGATAATTTAATTATTGAATTTAATAATTGGAAATTGAATAACATATTGAATCGGGATTTTTAAGCTTGTTAAAAATAATTTGAAGGCTTATAAAATTTATATTGATAATACTGTAGATAATAGAATTTTTAAATTTGAATTTAAAAGTGATTTGTGCAGTTTTAAAATATATCGTTTAAATTGACGTTTAAAAATAGTCTTCCGAGGCACAGTCTCGGAATTCGATGAAACCAGTTTCATTGGATCCACAATAGTGTATTATTATCGGATTTCAATTTTCGTAGCGTTTGGAGTTATCGGGTGATCGTACGGATTATAAACGCGCTGAAATTTATATTGTAAATTCAATATAATAATTGGGTCCAAAAAGCTATCCTCTCCATACGATCGAATTAGGACTCAAAACCTTATCCATTGTGTTCGGAATAGGGGTATAACATTATAAACACCTAGCGGCACGCCTCGAAAGGAGGTCGAGATTTTAAGTTGCTAAATCGGGACGATTTAAATTTAATTAATACATAAATACATACATTTATATATATATATATATTAGTCAAGTCTGTCTTATCCTTTACAAAGTTTGATCGTCACATTACCTATTCACACACGCATTCTTTTTAACATGCAACAGTACGGCCTAGCTCCTCACCTTGTTTTAAATCACGAATGTTTCTTTCTTCATCTCATTTCAAAAAAAAAGTAAAAGTAAAATAAAAATTCAAACGAGCTTCAGGAAAAATGGCCGAACAAAAGAAGATAACGAAAAAAACGTTTCTTTGAAAAATCTTAATGGCCGAACTTCGAAATTCCGACCTCAGGTTATACTTATCTTCCATCCTCAATTCAGAATTTAAAACTCACGGCTTCCATTCCCCTTCACGAGTGAAATCAAAATTGAAAAAAAAGGATATGCACTTGAGTGAATCGCGACTCTCGAGGTGGATGAGGGGATGTGGAATCGCTCCGTTGTAGGCGGTGAGTGTAAGCGAGGCGCGGGCTTCTCTAGTGAAGTCGCGAAGTCGAGGTGAGTTGGTAGTTGGAATCCTCGATTGTGGTGGTCGGCGAGTTTGGAGCGGGGCAGCTCAGGACAGTGGAGGAGGCATGGTGGCCTCTGGCAATGTGGATTTGGTTCGGTCAGCGAGGAGGGAGGGTGTGCAGTCGTGGGTCATCAAAAGTCCAGTGGCGTATTTTTTTCTGATTTGGGGAAGACGTGATAATTGGGGTAATTATTTTTATTTTTTCCAGTAATTATGTTGACATAACTTACTGTTGTCCTTCGACTTTGGAAAAAAAATTAAAATTAAATTATAGATTCACTCTCAGATAAATATATACATATGCCTAAAGAACAGGATTAGGTTAGAAAGGTAGTTAGCTAATGTATATAGTAATTTCCTAAGTTATTCACAGTAATTTAATTTTGTTACCTTTATTAAAAAGAGAAAATGTAAATTAGGTTAGTATAATTATTAATTAAAATTAGTTAATTAAGTTTATTAACTGGTAATAAATTGTTCGGTTATTTCAAATGTTAGTAAACTGTATAATGTTTATACGAAGTCTAAAATCGTGGAGAAATAAGTCGAGTTGGAGCAAAGTACAAAGTTAAAAATCAAAGGTGAGAATCTCTCACCTATTGGATTACCATTTTTAAATTTAAATTATTGGATGTTGATTGGATTGATAGATCTATAATTATTTGTTGGATGATTACATATATATAGTAGTATATATGTTAGTATTGGAGTGATTGATATTCCCGCATTATATAGCAGATGAGGCCCTATGCGCCCCGCATAATAGCGGATGACCCTATATACCGCGATATCCCCCTCGAAGTGGGATTGGTATTTTTATATTGTGCTAACATCTGTAGATACAGGGAAACAGGTTGGAGGGATCCAACAGGATTCCTCAAAATGTTGAAATTATTTACATTTTCAATGATATGATTTATTTGATAATCTGCGATAGATTATGTTGGAAAACTGAATTTATTGGATGCTATGATATTACTAGATATATTTTTGGCATTTTGAAATATCAAAAATATAAATATTGGATTTTTGAAGGAAAAAGAATTTATAAGTAAAATATTTATAGTAAAGTTGGATATATTAAAAGAAACGAATTTGGGAAAAATAAATAGTTTGATTTTAAGAATCCTATTTAATAAATTCCAGAGTAGGAAAAAAATAGATATTTTTGGTAAAATGTGAACAAAATGGTTTTAGAAATAAGGACTTAAGCAATATTGTTTTTAAGAACAAAGGGATATAATTTTTAAATGTAAGATTTAAATGGTTTGGGAAAAATAAAAGGAGAATTTTGAAAATAAAATATGAAATTGATGTCCCAGATTTAAATAAGGTTTTGAACCAGAAAAGGGAAGTGAATTTGAAATTAGGGGTTTGGGTAACTAGGGTAAATCAAGAAACAAATTTCAAAATGGAATTAATTCAGAAAATCGATTTGAAATCGATTAAGTGTTTTGAAACAGTGATTAAAAGGAGAATGAGACTATGGAATTTATAAACTGGGTTTATAAATAAAGTAAAATATTTATCAGTGGATAATTTGAAATTATAAATTCGCGATGGGAATTTATAAGGAAATGGTAATTCGTTTTAAATATAAATAGTGGTTTTATTTTAAAAAATGTGAAAAAGGAAATTTACGGAGTTGGAACGTAAATTTAAACTGAAGATAAATCGAGAAGGATTTATAAATGACTAGACAGGTTTTATTAAAGTGGAACTGTATTTTTCTAGAAAGTTAAGTATATTTTAAAGGAAAGATTTTTAAGAATAAATTAGAAAGTTAAAAGTGTTCAAAGGAATGTTTTTTTAGAAAATTTATTATTTAGTTGTTCAAAAATTGTGTAAGTATTTATAAATTGAGTTATTTATAGTAAGTTATTTTTAAAGGTTAAATTAGTATTACGATTTAAAAAGGAAAATTATTAAATATTTATATTTTTTTTATAATAACTTTATTTTAAAAGTAGTTTTTGGCTAAAGTTTTACTTGGAAAATTATTATAGAATTTCATAACTATTATTTCGAATAGAGTGATCTAAGTAGATTTATTTTAAATATTTTAAGTGTACATTTTTGAATAAAGTGATTTAATTTATTTAAAATCTATATTAAATAAGACTTGGTGTTTTTCAGTGGAAATAAAATATTTGGTTGAATTGATTGTTTAATTTGATGATTAAATAACCGACTATAAAATCTGGACCCAATATAACTTTGGAAATATCTAGAAGAGGTACGGGAATTATATGGTACAGTTACCGTTCGAGGTGTTATACTGTACGTATAAACTCGTTCATTCTTCTAGGACGTTTATAAGGAAATCCATCCACAAAACGGTTAGGAGGTGAACTCCGATCTTATTTTCATTTGTTTATTTTCTAGAGAACCGAGGTTGAGTTTACCGGGAATAGCGAACGTTGTTTCGAAGAGACCGGGATCGGATTTGTGATCCGAAAACCACTTCGATCTAACGAGTACGTTTTCGAAAGGAAGACAAGAGCTTGGTGTCGAAGATGGAGCAATGAAGTGCAAGGGCTAATCGCTACCAATCCCGAGGGTGATTCTAAAATGGATGTAGTAGGAGTAGTGCCTTCGGTTCCGTTCGGACCGGGAACAGACTTGTATGGATGAATGCTATCAGTACATTGTCATTGGAGGACAATGAGCATTCTAAGTGAATATTTCTAAAAAGGTAATCGTAGCCTCTAGCATCATCAACTGGGAATGACTGAAAATCAGGGGGGATGCAGCAAGGCTAAGTGGGTAGCGCCCAAGCAGGGTATGTCTGTCACCTTTCTAGATACCCTCAGATATTATTATTACTATGATTTATGGAAGGAGCTCGACAAAGGGTAGGAACACCCGGGGTGATAGCATATTCGGTCTATTCAGGGTAGGAATAGTCCGGTCTTGTGTTGCAGGGGATCCCGGAGTCGTCCTCGGTATGGTGTTTTTAGATAGGTACCATGACAGGTGATACCCCAATGCCTAGTCATTCAGTTGGAATCCATTCTCCAATAAGCGCCGTACGGTTTTGATGGTGCCCAACTATGCTGGAACGTGATATGCAAGCATTTCGGCTATTTGAAAAAGTATTTGTACTTGGACACTACTATAATATCAGAGGATTTTGATATAAAATGTTTTGGTTATCATAACGTAAAAACCTGGCATGTTTATTTGTGGCGTGGTCTAACGAGATACCTTTGTTTCAATGGATTTTGATAAAAGTTAATAATTCAAATTGAGTGTGCTTCTCACGCTGGTTTTCCAGACTGACTTGGGTGTTATTTTAATATAATGGTTGGGTCAGACCGAGTATTACAAATACAGGATAGGATGCTATGGAGCTCAGGAGATGAGCTGGATGACAGAAACATATTTCCATACTTGATTTATATTCTGCTGTATGAGAATAAGTTATTACAATTGTCCAGGTTGATGTATTGATTGTTGTACTCTTATGACTGTAAGTAATGAACAGTTACAGATTCTTTTGTATAAAAATATGTTATTACATATTATATTTTGTTCCGCTGCGATTGTGAGATTCTATGTATTGTTGTTCTTATTTCTTTTACCTTTTCTTCTTCACCCCTAATGTTTTGGTATTTTCGGCACTCGATTGCTCGGCATGCTATACAGTGAACGTATTGATGTCAATTTTCGAGGGTCGAAAATCCGAGCCATTACAATAAATCAAAGGTGAGTGATTTAACCCACTCACGTAATACTAAATCTTATTATGTTAGTTGAATTAAATTTATGAAGTGATAAGAATGTTTTTGGTTGTTGTTTGATAGTTTAAGTTAATATTTTAATTGAAATTGAATTTTATTGACTTAGATCTCCATTTAAATTAATATTGAAATTGAATTGCTAGTTAAATACCTGATATTGATAACCAGTTAATTGTTGTGATTTAGTGGCTGGTTTGGATGTCGATTGTGGTGGATGTCTATTTGTTGACATTTTGGATGATTGGATGTTTATTTATTTTTATATATCTCTGTTATCACTCTGTTTATTAAGTGACATCATGTAAATTGTTATATGAATTATTTCAAATGAATTAAGAAATAGGTTGAAATGATATATACCTATGACACTTTTATTTGGATTGAAATGTTATATATCCATCCCTAAAATTTAAAATTTAAAATAACCATCCACTTGGCCATAGAATAGAAAATTATATAGGGACACCGGATTGATTAAATTTAATGGTTTTAAAATCTTGAATTTGAATTTGGGTTAAAGGATTTAGTTTTAAAAAAAATAAATTATGGATTTATATGAATTGAATAATCTCTAGTTCAAGCTTTGAAATGTTGGAATCAAAATTGGTTAAAAGAAACTATTAATGAATTAAAATTAAAATGTGAAGTTATAATCGATATATAACTTTAATTTTTAAAATTGATTATTTTTAAGTTTGAACCTTAAATTGAACAATGAAGTTTAAATTCATTTAAGGAGTCTGAATCAGTAAATTGAAATTGGACTTGAAATCGTTATGAATTGAAATGGTTTAAAATAAGGGTTGAGTTGGAATTTTAAATCATTGAATTTAATCGTTGAATCGAATTCGATGTACACAAATGAATGTTTCAAAAATGAAGTTAATTCGAATTGAATTTGAAATCAAGTTGATTTGAAACTAAATCAAAATTGAGTAAATTGAATTGAAAAATTAGAAATTGAATTTGTCGATTTAAAATTTGACATGGGTCCAGATTTGTTGAAATAGAAGGAAACGGTTTGATTTGATACTATTTTCAAAATAAATTATTTTATTATAAACTATTTACAATCTACCTTTTAATATTAAAATTATTTAGATATTCCAAACTAGTTTGCTATGTACACCACTTTCAATACTCAAACCATTTTATACCGAACTGTTTTAAGTCTTTAAACTAATTAAACTATTTTTAAACTATTTTAAACTATTCGAACTATTTTCTAAATTTTCAAACTGTGCCAAATTGAATTGTTTATGTTTAAATCGTTGATTTAAATGAAAATGTGGTTACAACCTAAGTTGGAATTTGAAATGATACTTTCAAGTGAAAATGACATATTTTGAGTAAATAAGGTATTTTGAAAGGAAGTGATATTTTGAAGTGAATATGATATTTTGATATCAAATAGGAACCATTTTCGAAATGTAAAAGATCCTATCGATGTGAAAATGACATTTGGTTGTTAAGAGACCGAGGCCTCTTATTGGTGTACTCTTTGTCAATATTGGAACCACTTTAACAACTAAGTACGCGGTGGATGTTACCAGAATATAGAGGTTGAATTGGTGGCATTTGCTAGATTTGAAGAAAGAGAATTATGATGGATGACCTTGACACTTGTGTAAATTTGAAATGACTAAAACAGGAGCCATACCTTACCATTTAGGCTAGCCATGTGATGACCCACAATTTCGTACCCTTTGAGCCGACAAGAAACCACACATGTCCGATCCAAATTGCATGGAAGAATGGATTATCGAGGGTAATAAAGAAAAATAGACAAAACTGAATCTCAGGCGAATGGAATAACATATAATATTGAACAAATATCTTTGCAGCGGAAAACTTTTAAAATACATATATCAGAGTCTAACCTAAATTAAGCTTGGACAGTTATAAACATATGTCCTTACAATTGCTGACAGACATCAAACAAATAGCAGCGGATAATAGAATACGTCCATATGTAGATGAATAACTCCATCTCTCCTCTGCAAACTCCAACCATCTTCAACTAAACCTGAAACTACTCGGATCTGACTCAAGTATTGAAAACTTCCGGATCAGCCTTGATAAACCAGCATGAGAAAAACTCAAGTAATAAATGACAGTGTCATATATCAACCTTGGAAATAAAATCATTTTGAAAAGAATGAGTATCTCATAAGATCATGCACACACATAAACATAGATGGGTTTTTACCTTATGATAACTAAAAAACTTTTATATTAGAACATTTGATATTATTTCTAATGACATTCTTTGAAAACATTTGCAAATAAACTTATTAATCTTACCGAAATTATTACCATTATTAAATTCAAGGCCAAATCATTTAAGGCTATACAAACAAAACCGCAAGTTCTTATTGGAGAATGGATTTCCATACAAATGACAAGGTGAAGGGACTACCTTCCGGTGGGTACACTTCTAGATGGATGTCCCGAGGAACCATCACAAAGCTCCTCTACCAACACAAGACCGACATACCTCTGTAACTAGATTGTACAGAATATGTCATCCCCCGGTCGTTACCGACCTTTATCCGAGCGTGCACTAGCATACAAATCACATAAATTTACACCCCGAACGTCATACTAGGAAGAAATATATCTAGAAGGGGATGATCATACCCTAATTGGAATGACCCACATAGCCCTGCTGCATCTAATCATGTTTCGGTTATTTCTCGGTTAATGAGGCTTGAGGCAACAATTACCTTTTCACATAGCACAAATTCCTTCCACTTTGATTGCCACATTGTCACTCCATATGCACATGACTGGTTTCTATAAACGTATAACTTCCTAGGCTCGTATGTCTGGGGAAAGGGTGTTAAGCTAAGAGAAGGTATCTTCTTCGCCACCAACTAATATACATTATATAGAGATCAATCAATGTAACTTAGAATGCATGGTCAGACATTCTTCCATACTAGTTGTCTAGGAACAGGACAAACCGAAGGTACTTTCCTACCACATCATAAGACTGGTAGTGAATTGTCCTTATGTTTCTAAGATTTTTCATTACAAAGAGACCACTGCTACAATAAGTGAATTGGGAGTTCATCCCCAATTAATTAACAAGTAGTCCTTCGTTATTATTCGTCTCAATATCTCCATCTTCAAACAGCTTTATTCTTCGAATACGTAAATTTGTTCGAAGATGTTTTCGGATAGGAATCGCCCAAATCCAACCCCAGTTCCTTTGAAATCCAATTATCGATAAAAACTGAATATGAGTATACAATATTAATTAAGCCTCTTTTCACTTTAATTCTTTTTATTAAATATTTTTTTAATCTCAGAGTAATCCTAAGTTTATTCACTTATTAATTGGGAAAACATTTCTTATTTTTTTTTACTTATGATCGATCCAGAATTTCTTGACCTTTAAATGGGTCAAAAACAATGTTATTTAAGACATCATTTACTATAAACCCTAAATCAACCTTAGGAAACATTATTGAGTAAACAGTATCATAGAAATCATTTTAATTTTAATCAACATCAATTCCGTATTCAACAATTGCTATGAATGGAATAACGGTGAGATCACCTTTTACATTCCACGAATAGGACGAGTTCCCACTTTGAAACTTAATACAAAGTATAAGAAGATTATCTCTATGCAATCCAAGTTGTAGTTTATTCATTTTGGAGATTGCTTAAATTTTTGATAACATTAATCTTCTTTTATTTTGGAAAAACTTAATATAATCTTTTTAGAGCATTCAGGCTCTACTTTCGATCTGTTTCAACCCACATTTAAGAAGAGAAAATATAGGCCATGTAAGTTCAGGGCACTGTTTTATCTTCCTAGATCTCACAGGCGGGACAAATGTACTAGTCATTTCCGCAAACTCAGTTATTAGCTTTTATTTTTTTTGGAATTGATTATAAAGATTCCAAATTATCTTTTAAACACTTAATTTTCCTTTTAAAAGTATTCATAATTGATTCTAGGAAAAATCGTTAAGTTTTAAACTTTCTTTTAAAAAGTCGTAGAAACGGCAGCAGAAAAGTGCTATGGAAAGTGCTTTGTAAGCTTATTTGATTTAAACAATTTTTTAATACTTGAAAATTCATATTTTCAGCTTAAAATCTCATTTAAACAATTTAAATAGATTTATCAAATTTATTTCATATTTTCCCATAATTAAAACCATCCATTTAAAAAGATTTTCCGTTATGGCCACTTAACTGCACAAGCGTGGTTTTTCTAGAAAATCTATTTCGACATAATTCAAAATCTACTTAATGAATTCTCGATTTTCTTTCTTTGGTTAGAAGATATGGATATAATAGTTCGGAATTTTCTTATCTCAACAAATTTGAGCTATATTCCACTCTATATACTTGTTTGAACTTTTCAGCGCGAAATTGCGAACTACCATTGCGTGACGGGCCTAGTTTTAACTTATTTTTCAATACTTGAAATAATTTATTCAAATTGAACTTTATTACTTATAAATCATTATAAATCAATATTTTTGCTTTTTTAAAGTATTTAAAGTGTATTTTCATTATTTTCATATTATAATATTATTATATTCATATTATTTTAATATTAAATTTTTAAATCTAATTTTAATTAAATTTCAATTCAAACTTCCAATTAAACTCAATTAAAACTTCAATTTCAAATTTGATTTCAAATCCATCTTTAATTTCAACTCCAATTTCAATTTCATTTTCAATTTCAATTTCAATTTTAACTTCGATTTCAAATCCAATTTCACTTTTAAATTCAAATTCTATTTTATTTTAACTTTAGTTGCAATTTCACTTAAAAAGAGACTTTTTTTCCTAAGTATCTCATATCACCAAAATTTGGTCTTATTAAACAAAGGGATTACTTAATCGATAATGATCATAATTTTTATCCATATTAACATAATAACCATACAACCAATCACATGTCATTAACATATACAATAATGGGTATAATATTATAAGTGTCACAACATTCAAATGGATCATCCAAACAACATAGAATATCATATAAACAGAAAAATTATGATTTTTATAACATAACCAAAACATAATAAAGTGATGAGAATTTCATACCTTCATTTCCACTCCATCAATCTTTTTTTTAAACTAGCGTGCTTCACGGACTAACCCGCTTTCTTCTTCACGAACTAGTTGCTTCAAATTTCTTTTTCTTTTTTTTATGTAGCCGTAGGCTATAGGGGAGGGTGTATGGCTTCCGGTAGCTCGGGTAGTGGAGGGTACGGGTGTGTGGCTTCGGGTAGGAGGACTTGAAGGCATGTAGGGTATCAGTAGAGGTTGGGTGCATTGGTTTTGGGCTCGGCCGTGGGGTTTTGGGCCGTGTAGGGGGGTGGTGGTGCACAGGTAGGCGTGTGGAGGTGGTTGGCCGAGAGTGGGGGGGCGTGTGTGGGTGGTTAGGGCGCCGATAGGAGGAGTTTTAAGAGGGTGTAAGGCATGGCTAGGCTAGGGTGGAAGTAGGAAGGAGGTGGAGAAGAGAAATGGTGGAATGAGGGAAGAAGTTTGTAAAATGAAAATGAAAGGAGTTTGGCTTGTATTTATAAGTGGAGAATTTAGTGGCTAATGACAATAGTGTCCTCTTCATATACACATTTAAATATACATTTCTCTTTTGCATGAAAGGAGAGATTTGATGCGTATTAATTGTGATGTTAAGGATAGGAATGATTACTCGCTTTTTCTTTCTTAAATTTTGAACTTAAAATGAAGACTTTTGCCTTGATTTGATTTGCATTAAATGGATTTGTAGATATGCATTAACGGTAAGCATATGTGTCAATAATTCCTTTAGTTTTTTTATCTTTTCATACTTCATTTTTCTTGATTTCTATGTGTATAAGTTCCATCTTGCATAAGAGAAAAGAAAGATATGTAATGATATTGTTTTATTAGCTTATTATATACTCTTTTGTCAAATCATGTATTAACGCCATTTTATCATTTTTCTTTTATTTAATTTATAAATAATGACATTTTGATTTATAAGATGTAAATGAAAGTTGTATAGGGTGTAAAGTTGTATCATATAAGTTACAAAGTGCATATGATCATTTAACATTGCGACGACTTGTTACAGTTGAAAACAACGTTGTTGTTAACAAATTTTACAGTCAAAATTTGACGTTTTTGCTAAACTATATATTAAAGTAAACCAAACTTAAAAAATGAACTTCTTACTTCCTTAAGTAAATTTAAACATGTCTATTCATATTTGAAAACCATATTTAAATAGTATCAAAATCTCAATTTTTACAGTGTATGTGAAACTGATAAAATGCAACAAAATCTGAACGTTTTTGTAAGACGATTATAAACATATTTTTAAACCCTTTAATATACTTCTATTATCTTTATTAAGTAATTTTAATATAATTTAACCTTTCAAGCAAAATATTTAAACCTTTTTATTTAAGCATTTATTTATTTTTTTAAAAACTTAACTTTTGCTGATTTGTTCTAAAATCCAAATTTTATACTTTTTAATTATTAACTATAAGAATAAATAACATATTTATTTAAGTTATAAACCTTTTTAAATTTTAAAATAAACAAAATCCTTCATTTTTGAAGTAGCGAAATTACGGGTCATTACATTCTCCCCTACTTAAAAGCATTTCGTCCTCGAAACGAAAGTTAGATAAAGGAATCTATCTCATACTCGTATCCTTAAACATTTTGACTTATTTATACCGATGATAGAAAAAATGCATATATAAAAAAGAAGGTTGATACCATAACAACACTAAAACAAATGATACCAAACATACATACAGAGATTCCCCACACTAACCTGAGTACTTATCACGTACTTAAGGTTATGTATACATACATCAAGTCAGAGTTCTATCCTACACATCCTATTGCATACTGCACATTTAAGATAATATATACAATAACCAAACAAAAAATAACAACACGGATATTACATCAACATAAATGAATACAATCACAGAACCCATCCCCTGACCTGGGCATGTACTACACCTGAGGACTACACACACACACATACATACCAAAACATAAGTCTAACCCCTATATCTTAATGCCTACTATTTAATATAACTATACAACTACTATGTATACAGACCCAAAACATCATACTATACATGATATTTGATTCGATTTATTATTCTAATCCACAACTTTACTTCCAAAATGATCTACGTATAACTTATGTATTTATTCACATTCATTTTTACCTAATATATTTCTTCAAAATTTCTATTAATCCAAGTTTATTTCACAACCATTTACTTTCTACTAAATCCATTATTACTTAAAAATACAAATATGACTTAAACTTGTATAATATACCTTTACTTCCTAAGAGTATATATACATATCCCCAAACTTCAAACCGTTATTACTTCAATGAGGGTGTTTAACAAATGTGGAATTCTACTATTATCTCAAATTAATAAGTTATAAAACTTAATCCTTAGTTTTATTTACCTAAGGTCTTAATTTAGCTAAGATTATTTATCTTATCTATATATTAATAAGACAACTTTACTAAGTGTACATCTTTTTCTCACTAATTCTATGATTATCTACTTAACTTATTTACTTATCCATTTCTAATCAAATTTCTTAACCTTAAATCCGTCAAATACCTTATAGTCAAATTGTGAAACTTAATTCACATAATATTTGTTATTTAAACATTTTCATCCAACAATCAACCTACTAATTATATTATTCAAAACTTCCCTTTTTTTAAAAAAACACTTTTTCTAACCTATCCACTTCCAATCTTACTTCATTTTGAATTACAAATGTTACCCTATATGTACCACTAATTCAAAGTTTTATATTAGGATAATATTTATTATATCTCTTACTCCTAAATTTCACATTGATTTTAACCTAATCAAAGTGTCTAAATTTCAAACTATCTTATCTACTTTATAAGTTTTAAAACTTACCCTTTTATTTTATATTTACCCATAGCCTCAAATTAGGCTTATCTTTTTCTATCTTATTGATAAGAATTTTTCTAAGTGTGCATTTTCATTTTACTTTCTCTTGTTACAACTTCTAGATTCAATATTATCATCACATATCTTATAGTCAAATCGTGAATTTTATTTCACATGATACGTTTACTTAGCTTTTAAATCCAACAATTTTGATGATCATTAAATCATTATTTCTTAATAACCAAATGTCTAGAGGTATATGATTAAAGTTCTAAATTCTACCTTTCAACTAATTGATTCTATATGGAATATCTTATAGTCAAATCGTGTAATTCTAATCATAAGATATTCATATTTTAGTTATACTATGCTAAATTACAAACAATCCTTACTTTCTAACCCAAAAATAATAATATCCCATTTAATATTTAAAATATAAACCCAAGGTAAAGTTATTTCATTTACCAATTTTTTAATTAAAACAAAATTATTTTTATAAAACTAACAAATACGCATTCATATATAATACTCTCAACTCATTTTAGGTTGTTACTAACCCTATCTCTAATGAGACACTCATCCGAGGATATTACTAATCCTATCTCTGATGAGACTTACCCCTATCAGGCTTTGGTGTTCACTCAACCAAAGCTCCGAACCAAATGTGACAATCCACAATTCCCTACCCTTTGAGCCGATAAGAAACCACACATGTCCGACCCAAATTGCATGGAAGAATGGATTCTCAAGGGTAATAAAGAAAAATAGACAGAACAAAATCTCACATGCATGGAATAACATATAATATTGAACAAATATCTCTAATGTGGAAAACTTTTAAAATACATATATAAGAGTCTAACCTAAATTCAGCTTGGACAGTTATAAACATCTGTCCTAAAAATTGCTGGAAAAAAATCAAAAACGGCAGCGGATAATAGAATACGTCCATTCGTAGATGAATATCTCCAGCTCTCCTTTGGAAACTCAAACCGTCTTCAAATAAACTTGAAACTACTCGGATTTGACCCAAGTATTGAAAACACCTAGATCAGGCTTGATAAACCAGCGTGAGAGAAACTCAAATAATAAATGACAGTTTCATATATTAGCTTTGGAAATAAAATCGTTTTGAAAAGAAAGAGTATCTCATAAGACCACACCCACACATAAACACGAACATGTTTTTACCTTATGATAAATTTAACACTTTTATATTAGAACATTTGGTATTATTTCTAATGACATTCTTTGAAAACAATTGCAAATAAACTTATTAATCTTAGTCAAAATTGTTATCATTATTAAATTTTGTACCTAATCATTCAAGGCTATACAAACAAAACCGCAAGTTCTTATTGGAGAATGGATTTACATACAAAGGACTAGGTGAAGGGACTGCATTCCGATGGGTACACCACTAGATGGATGTCCCAAGGAACCATCACAAAGCTCCTCTACCAACACAAGACCGGCCTACCTCTGTAACTAGATGGTACCGAATATGTCTTCCCCCGGTCGTTACCAACCTTTATCCGAGCGTGCTCTAGCGTACAAACCACATTAATTTACGTCCCGTACGTCATAGCAAGCAGAAATATAACTAGAAGGGGATGATCATATCCTAATGGAAATGACCTACATAGCCTTGTTGCATCTAACCCTATTTCGGTCATTTCCCGATCGATGAAGCTTGAGGCAACGATTACCTTTTCACATAGCACAAATTCCTTCCACTTTGAATACCACATTACCATTCCATATTCACATGACTGGTCTCTACAAACGTATAACTTCCTAAGCTCGTATGTCTTGGGAAAGGGTGTTAAGCTAAGAGAAGGTGTCTTCTCCGCCACCGACTGATATACATTTTATAGAGATCACTCAATGTGATTAGTATGCATGGTCAGACACTCATCCATACAAGTTCGTTCTAGGACTAAACGAAACCGAAGGTACTTACCTCGGTTATTACTAGGCAAGAAGTCCTTGTTTTTCTGAGGTTTTTCATAACAAAGAGACCACTTCTACAATAAGTAAATCAGGAGTTTATCCCCAATTAATCAACAAGTAGTCCTTCGTTATTATTCGTCTCAATATCTCCGTCTTCAAACAGCTTCATTCTTCAAACACCTAAATTGGTTCAAAGTGGTTTTCGGATAGAAATCACCAAAATCTGATCCCGGTTCCTTTGAAATCCAATTATCGATAAAAAGTGAATATGAGTATACATGGTTTATTAAGCCTCTTTTTACTTCAATTCTTTTTATTAAATCTTTTTTTAATGTCAGAGTAATCCTAAGTTCATTCACCTATTAATTGGGAAAACATTTCATATTTCCTTATTTATCATCAATCCTTAATTTCTTGACTTTTAAATGGGTCAAAAACAATGTTATTTAAGACATCGTTTACTGTAAACCCTAAATCAATCTTAGGAAACATTATTGAGTATACAAAATTATAGAAATCATTCTAATTTTACTCAACATCAATTTCCGTATTTAACAAGTGCTATGGGCGGAATACGGTGAGATCACCTTTTAAATTCCATGAATAGGATGAGTTCCCTCTTCAAAACTTAATACCAAGTATAAGAAGATTATCTCTATGCAATCCAAGTTGTAGTTTATTCATTTTAAAGATTGCTTAAATTTTGGATAATACTAATCTTCTTTTATTTGGGAAAATTTTAATATAATCTTTTTAGAGCATTTGGGCTTTCCTTTCGATCTGTTCCACCCCTTGTCTAAGAAGAGAAAATATAGGCCAGTTAAGTTCAGGGCACTGATTTCTCCATTAGTAACCTTAATTAAACATATTGTTTTATCTTCCCAGATCTCATAGGCGGGACAAATATACTAGTCGTTTCCGCATACTCCGCTATTAGCTTTTATTTTTTTGGAATTGATTATAAAGGTTCCATATTATCTTTTAAACAGTTAATTTTCATTTTAAAAACATTCATAATTGATTCTAGGAAAAATCGTTGTTAACGCTAAAGATGAACGCTAACACCCCGGTGTGAGTTGTGATATAGCGAAAGCACCACCCGTTGGTACGGGAACTAAAAGCAAGCAGAAAATAGTAAAGAGGCAACAGTTTTATAGTGGTTTGGCTCAAAGTCAAGCCTACGTCCACTTAATCTCTTCTATCACTGATTTGATTACATATTTTACAATAATTTTTCGATTACAACACAATTAAGACAAGTCGTTAGAACTTTGATGCAGAAAAGCTCTTTGGATTCATGTTGAATGAACTTGATCTTTTCCGAAGATTCTTTGAAGTGTATTTTTTCCTTTGGAGTGTTGGAGCAAGTATAGAAGTCGTGAAAACAGCAAAGTCTTGGCGCTCCCGAAAAATCACCCCCCCTCTAGTGCGGAGTAGGCGGGGTATTTATAGGAGAAGCTGGGCTTAGGTCGGCCAAGTCATAGGTCGTGAGCGACCTAGGAGTTGCGATCTAAGAGCCATCCCGAGGTAGCATAAGTCGTTAGCGACTTAATGGGGCCAACACGGATGAGATATATGCTGTGAGCGACTTAGCATGTGTAGTTCAGAAGTTATCTCGGCTTGTTTAGGTCGTTAGCGACTTAATGGAAGAGGCATTGCGTATGCGGCTTAACTCTGAAGCTTGCTAGGTTGTTAGGTCGCTCCTTCCTTAACTCGTTAGGTCGCTGCCTTTATTGAGTTGCTAGGTCGTTATTCCGTTGAGTTGCAGGAGTCTTTAGGTCGCTGGAGCTCCTTAAATCGTTAAGTCGCTTTGTGCTTTAGGTCGTTAGGTCGTTGCCTTGTTATAGATCGTTAAGTCGTTTATGCCTTGGATGGTTAAGTCGCTTATTCCCTTAAGTCGTTGAGTCGAATAGGTCGCTAAGTCGTGAATAAAAGAGGGTTAACACTTTCCCCTCGAAGTATACGCCTAGGAGCTAAGTCGTGTGCTTCGATACCTCTTAACTCGCGCCATCCTGAGTCGCTAAGTCGTGAGCGACTTATGAGAGAGCTAGGTCGTTCGTGCCGATTCGAGTTCCACTGCCCCTGTATATAAGTCGCTTAGGTCACTCCTTCTTCTCTTCACCTGCTCTAACACTCTAACCCGCTATTGAAGAATTTCCGAGCTCTCGAAGAAGAATTCAAACTAACTAGTCGTCGATCATCTTCACCATCACACTACATAAGTGAATCCGATCATTATCCAACCACGACCATCACCGAATCGTGAATCCCCCATTTTCCGACCATAATCCGATTTCACATGCCGCATTTCACCACGAGTTATGTTACGATCGATTTTTGATCGTTATTGGACATGTTGTCATTGTAATTCGTGAGAGCACAGCAGTGCATCGGATTTATGACGAACCCGAGGCGATTTGAATCGGCCTTGGATGATCTGGCGGTGTGGAGAGATGGTGGATTTTATTGTGGAGATGCTAACGGGTTATCGGGTTATCGGGTTAACGGGTTAGTGAGTTAGGCAAGTTGTTGAATGAAGAGGAGTTAGCGGGTTAGGTAGTGCTCGACTTAGGAGCTTTGAACGACCTAGGGCTTAGCAGTTTGGACAAGAACCACGCGACTTAACTTAGTGAACGACTTAACATCCAATTCCTGAACAACATAAGGGACTACGACTCATATGACTTGCGATTTAACTTGCCAGAATAGCACATGACTTAAAGCAGGACGACTTATAGAATCAGCACGACCTAATTTAAACTGCAGCATAGCTTTAACTCGTAGGAACATGACTGGGGAACTCCATAGCTCGAGTAGAGCGACTTAGGGAAGCCCGACCTACGTTAAGTCATTTGGACATTATCTGGACGACCTAAAGAGTCTCGAGCTAACTTAAGTCGTTCCTACGACCTAAGGAATGAACAGGACTTGAACACTTGTAGAATTTGCCAGAACTTGATTGAATTTCCAACTTGAACTGCTAGAATGAACTGCTTGAACTTGTTGCACTCTTTCACAGATTATATTGACTTTTAAGCTAATCAACCTGTTAAATACAACATTTGCAGAAAAATAGGACGAATATACTCATCATCGACTGCCCACATCGAGTGATGGATTAGGTCAAAGAGATAATATTTTACTTAAGTAAAATAATATGAATCTAATTAAAAGTGAAATGTCGTGAATCAACTGACTTAAATGAAGCATCAACACAAAAATTCATCCAGTTATAACTGCTTATCGCTGAATATTATCTGCATTGATACTACACTTAATTTTGATCCAATAACAAGCCCTGAATCTTCCTGAATTGACGTGCGCCAACCAGTATTATTTCAAGTTTTACTTTATTTACTTGTTATTTCAGTAGCTTTGCACAACACTTCACACGCTTTTAGGAAACGTGCACCTTCATATTTGAATATCCAGTTCCTTGTGTAGAATGGCTTCTCAACAAGTACAAGAAGAGATAGTAGATCGGACCGATGAAGTTTTCCCAATTGCTGACCCTTTAGATAATCCTCCGGAAAGAGTTCCAACTAGATTGAACCAACGGACCTTCAACCAGCTATGTATTCAATTCGGCATTGCTGAAGCGGATGCTCTGCTTCCTGGAGTAAATGACACTACCGATAGGCCGCCACCTGGCTTCATTACAGTCAATCGTCAAATGTGTCTGAATGGAGCTATTCCCCCCTTCAACGATATTCTTAGAACACTCCTCCTCCGACTAACTATTTCTCCATTCCAGTTTCACCCTAATGGCTATGCCATTTTGATGGGGTTGTGCGTACTATTCTGGAGGACACTTAACCGCCTCCCAAGCTTCGAGGAGATCTACTATTTGTGTTCATTTGGGAGGAACAAAGATCACCCTTCTATTACTCTCGTAAGGAGCGCACGAAACCGCAAGCTGGTTACGGATCTGCCTGAGAGCGCTCATGGGTTTTTAAACCAGTTCTTCTTTGTCCGTTGTCCCCCGGGATTCTACGGTATCTGGAGAGTAGGAAGTAAGACTACCTATCTTCGTTTACTTCATTTCTGAGCTTTTCAAAATTCGAGTCGTCAAGTGCTAACTTCATTCTTTACTTTTGCAGCACTTCCTCCTCCCTCTAAAGATTCTAGTCACAAATCAACCTTCGAAAGACTAAGTGTTGTAGCTGTCAATGAGAGAAGTATTAAGTTCCTATAGAAGAACGAATTTTTGCACCAATTCGGACTTTTGCACTCTTCTCGATCTATTCAGTCCCGTGATGCTCCCAGCTCTCAAGCAGAAGCATCAAATGCCCCAGCCCCTGCAGAAGAATTCGCATCGAAGGAACCTATTGTAGAGACTTCCTTAGTGAAATGCTCCGGTTCCGCTGACGGCGTAGGGTTATCTGGCAAATCTAAACTTCCCCTAGTTATTGAAGAAGAGGAATTTTCTCAACATTCTGGGAAGGCTACTAGAGAAGCTGATGAGGGAGCGGAGAAAGAAAGCTCCGTTACGGAGAGTGCAAAACGTGCTGAAGAGGGCACTGCTGATATAACCCCTTCTATTGGGCATGATGGTGATGATATCTTTGGAGGACTGAGCGATCTTATGGTGACTTCCCATGAGCTCTTTAAAGATGACACCGCCACTCCTAAACTTGCTTCTCCCACGATCGAAGCGACATCCGTCCTGCGATCAATTCCATCAACCCAGGAGTTGACTCCTGCTGCAAAAGCCGACATCACTCCCAAGACAAAGAGTGGTTTGTAGCTTGACGCGCGTAGTTCGCACGCCACACACACTTAGGATTTTTGGAAATTATGCGCACTTAGCTTCTTCATTTCGAAGATTTCTAAATTTGTCTCTTTTTCACTTTCAGGTTCTCCCATGGGATGCAGCGGCTCATATTATGATGACTTTCAACGCTATGCGAGGCGTGATTCTTATGATCCCAGGGACTATCTTCCTGTCCCTAGGGAGACTGATGAGGAAAGAGCAGCTAGGAAAGCTCGTGAAAGGTAGGCTTATGAGGAGCGGTATGAAAGAAGAGACGACCGTCATGACTCTTACCAAAGGGATGATGACTCCCATAAAAGAAAGTCTCATGATGATAAAGGGAAGAGTCATATAGCTGAAGATCCAAGCAAGCGAGCCAAGCTCAGCGAAAAGTTTACATCTGAAATTTCTCAAGTGCCCGCTGCTTCTATCTCTTTAGACATCCCTTCCAGCTCTCCTTCCCTTAAAAGAGCTGATATTCAAGCAATCATTAATAGGCCTCCTTATCAAGTTGAGAAGCCTCCGCCTGCCTCCAAAGCCGATTTCCGCATTGGTGTTTGAAAGGAGTACGTTTCGATCTGGACTTGGTTCCAATTGATAAACAGGCCATGCTGAGAAATCTTGACGCTGTCAAGCTTGATATTGAAAGAATGTCCGGCTGGCAAAAACTAGTTGATGAGCTTTAGAGAGTAAATCGCTTAAATCTCAAGGCTATGCTGACCATGGAGAGCGATAAGTCTGAGTGGCAAAAAGTTCTTGATCAGCATGATACGGAGATGAAAAGCATCATCGCCCACAACGAGGAACTTGAGGCTGAAATCAAGAAGCTTAAAGATGATCTTGCCACCTCTTCCACTTCTTATACTCAAAAGGAAGAGGTTCTCCAAAAGCAAGTAAGAGACGCCCACGCTACTCAACGAGATGCTGAGGCTAAACTTGAGGCGGAGCGGAAAATCGTAGAAATTTACCGCAAAGATGCTGCTCAGCTGCGGGAAAAGACTAGCTCCCAAGATTTGGAGATTACAATGTTAAAGGCCCAGCTTTCTAAGGTCGAAAAAGAGCGCGACGAGGCCATTGCTGGAAAAGCAGCAGTTGAACACTCGCATGAGGCGACTAAGGCCAGCATTAGCTCCACTCTATTCGAGTTTTATGTTCTCAGCGTCTTGGGGCGTGGCAGTCTTTCATTTTTGGGCCCAAAGTATGAGGTTATCCTGGCTGAAGTGTGTGAGGCAGCAGTTTAAGTGCTTAGAGATGCTGGCTACACTGAGGAGGATTTTGAGGCTCATTGTTTGGATGATGAGGGTCGTGCCGCCCTTGCGAGTGGGAAAGAACAACTTGCCAAGGAACGAGCCGAAGCGGCGGGAGGAGAGCATCTAGGGAAGGCACCTTTGACCGACCCAACTCGTCCTTCGGCTTCGGTCGACATTGATATTATTGGCTCCAGTTCCCACTCTCCGCCTCCTGCGAAAGCCGAAACCGAAATTACAACTGCTCATGCTGAAGACGAGGCCCAAGAAAGCACCGAAGCCCAAGATTTTGAAATTGACGTGATAAAGCCAAGCTCTCCAGGTAACTTCAACACTGATCCAGCTCAAGTGGACTACTCGTTTGCTTCACATGAGCTCGATGAACTTCTTGCTTTTTACTTAAGCCTCGACGTGCCACTATCTCCACTCTTTGCGAGGAATACTAATGTTTAACTTTTCTTCTTTTGTAGTGAAAACAACAAGTGTTGTACAGGCTTCGCCTCCTCCAGCTGTTGCCCCTCCACCTCTTCAAGTTACTCCTTCTGCTTCTCAACCGGGGTCGCAAGAAGAACAAATAGGAGCTCTTCAAGGCTTAGATGACTCGGCCGCTTCACAAGAGCAGAAAGCTGAAGAACTTGAGGAGGGTGAGAGGACCCCGGAGAAATTTACTGCCGATGATACAAAGCTGATTGATCTTATCACTCCGGGCAGCGAATCTTCTTCAAAGAAGAGGGGAAAGCATGGAGTTTCAAAGAAAAGAAGGATGGAACTTCTGCTAGCGATGAGAAAGCGAAAGAGGACCCAATTGCACCTCTTTCTCCTTCTTCCTCGACTCGTTCAGGCCGACTCAAGAAGTTAACCATTAGGCCAGGCGAGGGCTCCAAAGGTGGCAGGAAGAAGAAGTAATGAGTCTGGTTTCATCCTTCTTGTTCTGCTTTCTTGATTTTTGCTTGTATGTAAAGACTTGTATTGATCGGAGATTGTGCGGGTACCGGCCCCCGCTTTTTGAAACCTGCACATGTATACAAATCTTTTATAGTATGGAATAGAATGATTCTTTTTACTTGTACAATCTTTTGTCTGTACTTGTGAATGCATTTATTCCTTATTTTTGCACAAGTCTCTTTATTTTCTTTGTATGATACTGCAGTGAGCTCGTGGTATGCTGCTTGAGCATTGCTTTTATTAATGTAGCTATATTGCCCCCATACCACGGCTTATTGCAATCTTCTCCATTTTGAAAAGACTTGTACTCTTACTTTGGAGAATAATTCTTCCAGTTTGAGGAAATATTATTCTTCTCTAGTATAGCGTGCCTTGTATCGGAGAAGTTTTTTTTAGAAAAAGTTTTTACACTTCAACTTTTTTGGGGAAGAATGTTCTCATTTTGGAGAAATTGATCTTCCCTTGAGAGTAGAAGTGTTCCTCCGAAGAGGGCTTTGAAGTGTGCCTCCGAAGAGGGCTTTGTATGCCTCCGAAGAGGGCTTTGAAGTATGCCTCCGAAGAAGGCTTTTTGTGCCTCCGAAGAGGGCTTTGTGTGCCTCCGAAGAGGGCTTTGTGTGCCTTCGAAGAGGGCTTTTTGTGCCTCCGAAGAGGGCTTTTTGTGCCTCCGAAGAGGGCTTTTTGTGTTTCGTTTGCCAGGAAGGTTGCATTTCACAGTTAAGTGGATCCACGGAGCAGACGCAAACTACCTAACTGGATGTTTGTTTGCACAAACGATAACAATCAACTAGCAAGGGAATGGAACCTTCACTTTGGGAAGGTGCCCCTTCGGTGGTTCCACCAGCCTTTTTTTGTTGAGATACAAGATTCCATTTTGGTGGTTTTAGTCTGCTTGCCCATGTCTTTTCACCATCTGTTCCTCAGCAATTCCTCGTTATCACCTCTAAGTACATGTTCATTTTTTTTGCAGGTTGTTTGATTCTTCTAGAGAAGTGTACTTCATTGTTAAGTAAATCCATAGGGCAGGAGCAAGCTACTTAACTGGATATCTATTTGCACAAACGATCGCAATCAGTTAGCAAGGGCCTGGAACCTTCACTTTGGGAAGGTGCCCCTTTGGTGGAATCACCAACTGTTTGTGAGAAGCACTTCTTATGCAGGAATTGAATCTGGAATTTTTGTGGCTTGACATTTGTTTGTTGAGTGATTTGTAGGAATCGCTTGGCCTTGCGATGTGTTGAATAGGTAAGCTTTGCTTTGATAGCCTGAAATATTAAATCGACATTTTAGCAACATATTTAAGATATTCGCACATCGAAATGAGACAGGCATTTTATAGTAGTAGAAAACACAAGGTTTATAGTGGTTTGGCCAAGAATTGGGCCTACATCCACTTCATAGTTCTTATTGTTGATTCACACTGATTTTACAATGGTTTACAATGCAAGAATGATACATCCATAATCACTTTACAAATTTAAGCATAGCTTTTAAGTAAAATATGGACGCAAGTGATTGTTGTTCCAGGCTCTCGGAATTGGATCTCCTTCGACAGTTGTGAGCTTGAAAGTGCCATCAAGAAGTTTTTTGCCTATGACATATGGCCCTTCCCAGTTTGGTCCAAACACTCCTGTTGCTGTCATGACCCTTTTCAAGACTAGATCCCCAATTTCAAATCTGCGTTGGCGAACTTTAGAATTGAAGTGCCTGGCTATCCTTTGCTGATGAGTAGCAATTCTGAGCTCAGCCTCTTTCCTTCTTTCATCAAGCAAGTCAAGTGCTTCAAGTTGTAGCTTTTCATTTTCAGCTTGGTTGAAATGAATTCTCCTGTGTGAGGGGACCTCTATTTCCACGGGAATCATTGCTTCTGATCCATATGCTAATGAGAATGGAGTGTGTCCAGTCGTAGTTTTGTGGGTAGTTCTATATGCCCAAAGTGCTAGTGGCAGCTTATCGACCCAACCACCTTTTGCTTTTTCCAGCTATTTTTGATGGTTGATTTGATAATTTTGTTCACTGCTTCCACTTGCCTGTTTGCCTGCGGATGAGCCACTGCTGAGAAGCTTTTTCGTATCTTGAATCGCCTGCAAAAGTCCTGGAATTCTTCGCTTTCGAATTGGGTACCATTGTCTGTGATTATCTTCTGAGGCACACCATACCTGCAAATGATATTTTTAGTCACAAAATTTATCATCTTTTTAGAGGTAATAGTAGCCAATGGTTCAGCTTCGGCCCATTTAGTGAAATAATCAACAGCAACAATAGCATATCTGATTTCGGACTTGGCAATCGGCAAAGGCCCAATGAGATCTATCCCCCAAATGGCGAATGGCCATGGACTGACCATCTGTGTTAACTCAGTGGAAGGTGCTCTTGGGATTTTTGCAAATCTCTGGCATCTGTCACACTTTCGGGAGTAGCTAGCAGCATCTTGATTAATATCTGGCCAAAAATACCCATAGCGGAGAATTTTCTTTGCAAGAGTTTGGCCACCTGAATGATCCTCACACTCTCCTCCGTGCACCTCAGCTAAAATTGTCTTAGCCTCTTCTTTGGTTACACATCGGAGTAATGGCATCGAGAATCCTTGTCTGTACAAATGGCCGTCTTGAATTACATATCTCGGGGCTTTTCTTAACAGCTTTTGGCGCTCTTTTGAGTTTTCTGGCATGGAGCCGTTGAGTAGATATTCCTCGATCGGGGTCATCCATGACTCTTTCTCTTGAGATACAGCCATAATCCAGTCAATATCCATCTCATCAGTACTTGGAGCTGACAAGACTTCCACAGGGACCAATCCCAATAATTGAGCTTCGCCAGAGCTTGAATATTTTGCGAGAGAATCTGCCTTCATGTTCTCTTCCCGGGGTATATGGCTTATTGTATAATGATCAAAATCATCGAGAAGCTCCCAGGCCTTTGACAAGTAAGCAGGCAGATTTCTTCCTTTAGTTTGAAACTCTTTCTTGACTTGGCATACAATAAGCTGGGAATCACTGAAGATCTGCAATACTTTGATGTTCAGTTCTTTAGCAATCTTCAAGCCGGCAATAAGAGCTTCATATTCTGCTTCATTATTTGTTGAAGGAAATTCTAATCTCAATGCATAGCACAATGACCGCCCTTCGGGGGTTTCAAGCACAACCCCAGCTCCGGAACAATAGTCATTTCTTGCACCATCAACATATAATTTCCATCGGATCGGGACGCCATCAGTCACCTCTTACTCACTGCCACCTTTATCTATGTATTCTGTAATGAAATCTGCTAAAGCTTGTCCATTGATTGCTCTTCGGGGATGGTAGGTGATATCGTGTTGGCTGAGTTCAATATTCCACTTCAGAAGACAACCCGAAGTTTCAGGGCGAAATAGGACTTGCTTTAGAGGTTGATCAGTGAGGACTATAATAGGATGAGCCTGGAAATATGGCCTCAACTTTCTGGACGCAATCAACAAACAATAGGCGAGCTTTTCCAGCTTTGAATAATTCATCTCTGCTCCAGTGAGTCTTTTGCTGATGTAATAAACCGGGCGATGAACTTTTGCGTCTTCCCGTACTAATGCTGCACTGAGAGCATGAGATGAAACTGCTAAGTACATGAAAAAATCTTCACCATTGCTGGGCTGAGAAAGTACCGGAGGCGTTTCCATGTGATGAATCAGTTCACCAAAAGCTTTCTGACATTCAGGAGTCCATTCAAAGTTTTTCTTCCCTTTCTTCAGAGCGTCAAAGAAGGGAATGCATTTATCAATGACCCTGGAAATAAACCGACTCAAAGCAGTGACTTTCCCATTGAGGCTTTGCAGTTCCTTCTTTGTTCTAGGGGCTTTGACTTCTCTTAAAGCAGTAATCTGAGCAGGATTAGCTTCGATGCCCCTAGCACTCACAATGAAACCCAAGAATTTTGCGGACTCTACCCCGAATGAACATTTCAGAGGATTTAGCTTCATCCCATACTTTCGGAGGACCGCAAACATTTCTGCCAAATGATCCATGTGGTCTACTGCCTTCTTCGATTTTACCAACATATCATCAACATATACTTCCATAGTCTTCCCAATCTGGGGTTTGAACATGGCATTAACAAGTCTTTGATAAGTTGCCCCCGCGTTCTTTAGTCCGAAGGGCATAACTTTATAGCAGTAAAGACCAACATCAGTGATGAAGCTCGTGTCCTCCTGATCTGGCTCATGCATCATGATTTGATTGTATCCTGAGTAAGCATCCATAAAAGACAATAATTCATGCCCGGTTGTTCCATCCACCAACTGATCAATTCTAGGCAATGAGAAACAGTCTTTGGGGCATGCTTTGTTCAAGTCTGAAAAGTCGATACATACTCTCCACTTCCCATTTGCTTTTTTAACCAACACCGCATTAGAAACCCAATTTGGATAGGTGGATTCTCTGATGAAGCAATTTTCCATGAGCCGATCTACTTCTTCTTTTATTGCTGTCGACCTTTCAGGACCCTAGGTTCTTCTTTTCTGCTTTATGGGTGTGAATTTTGGATCAATATTCAAAGCATGCACTGCGATTTCTGGAGATATTCCACACATGTCGGCATGACTCCAAGCGAATACATCCAGGTTTGCTTTCAAGAATGATATCAGCATATTCTGAACCGTCATACCAAGTTGCGAACCCACATTCAGCACCTTGTTTGGATCATTCGGGTCAACAGGTATTGGCACCGTTACTTCCACCGGCACCACTCTACTCTCCCCTGCACTGGTTTTTCTGGGATCAATCTCTTTACGTGCACCACTATGCTCACCAGTGTAGGGTCCACCCCGTAATTGCTACAAGGTGGTCTCTTTGATGCGGAGCGGAGCTGCCGCACCCTTACCCATTTCTCTTTTCTTTCTTTCCCGTAACTCTATGAAATAGCATTCTCGCCCGGCATTTTGGTCCCCTTTCACAACACCGACACCATTATCAGTAGGGAACTTCATAGTCAGGCACCATGGGGCGAGAATGGCCTTGAATGCGGCAAGAGTTGGTCGACCCAAGAAGGCATTGTAAGCGGAGAATTCATCAACAATCACAAAAGTTTGCTTTCGGACCACCTTCTTTTCCCCTTCTCCGAGTTCTACAAATAAGTCAATAGTCCCAATAGGCTGTTTTGGTTCTCCAGTGAACCCAACAATCTTCTGTGAGGAAGCTTGGACATCAGCCATGGGAAATTTCATCTAATCAAATGTCTTTCTGAAGAGGATATTGCAAGAGGCGCCGCAGTCAACAAGCACCCTTCTTACAATGGCTGATCCAATGCCTGCAGATATTACCAAAGGATCCATGGTGGGAGCCTCGACTCCAACAGAGTCTCTAGCCCGGAATATGATGTCATCGTTAAAAGTTCTTTGCTGTTTTAAAGGTGTAGCATCTTCCAAGACAAAAACATTTTCTTCCGCCGGGGCATATCTCAAAGCGTGAGCATATCTTTCCATCTCACCCCAACTTCTGCCCGCTAGGTGAGGACCCCTGTGATAACATTAATGACAGGCCTTTAAGATTCCTGCGCTACAGTCCTCTCACCTAAGTTGGATTGATGAGCAGGAACTTGTTGCCCCTGAGTAGATGAGGTCGGGTCACTTCTGTTTCTCTTCACATATTGTTGTAGCTTATTCTGTTTCAACAGCTCTTCAATCATATTCTTTAAATGGCGACATTCATTAGTGTCATGGCCAGGTTGATTGTGGAACCGACAGAATCTCCCATTATGCACAACATTTTTACCAGGCTTCATCTAAGGTGGTTTGGGGTATTCGATAGCATCCTTGGTTGCGAAGAAGATATTGTCTGGAGTATCAGTCAAGGGAGTAAAATCTGAAGGTTTAAAGCGTCGATTTTTCTTCACATCTCTCTGCTCTTTCCTACTGTCATTCTCCCTTTTCTGGCCACTAGATTCCTTTTTGTAAGAAGCAACATTGTTATTCTTAACCTCAGCCACGTCTACTTTTGCTGGCACAGGACGGCTTTCTAAGCGCATGAATTCATCGGCCTTCTTGTAGAACTTCTCAAGTGAATTTGGCTCTTTCATCTTTAGCCATTTTCCGAATTCACTTGATTTGTCAATAGCTCGCATCAAGTAAGTCAGAATCATTCAAGGCTCTGCATTATCAACTTCGGCCAAGGCTATATTGAAGCGGTTCAAGAAAGATTTGATAGACTCTCTGGGGCTTTGTTCGAGGCTGGATAGTGACATTATGTCCTTGGCCTCCGAACCATATAACCTAAACTGATCTTTGAATTTCCGAGTTAGATCGGAGAACTGATCCACAGATCGAATTGGCAGCTTCGTGAACCAAAGCAGGGCCACTCCCTCCAAGTACACAGGAAAGTATCTGCACTTGATCTCGTCCGTTGCTCTGGCACCTGTCATATGTCAGTCATACTTGTATAAGAACTGGTTAGGATCGCTTGTCCCCCGATAAGCTGGAATAGTGGGGGGAACAAACTTCTTCGGAAATTCAGCCTTCAGAATTCTTTCAGTAAAAGGAGTTCGGCTTGGAGCAAACCCTCAGTCACTTTCATCTTCCTTTATTTGCATGCTGTCCTTCATAATTTGTCGAATCATTCCCGAGAGGTACTCCTCATCGTTTAGAGGCCCCGCGGGATAGACGTCAGCTACTTTTTTGGAAGTTTGCCTGGACAAATGTTCTCGAAGAGTTGGCTGCGGCCTTGAACCTCCAGCTTGGGGAGGTGCCCCTTCGGCGGTGCCAGCTGCCATCTAAGGAATACTTTTCCCTTGGGAATCATGAACATCCTCAGCAAAGGTTTCTTCATTATTTTCTGGTTGTTGGTTAACTCCAAGCAAAGTATTCAACTTGTCCAACATCAAAGTGTTCTGGACTTCCATTTGTTGATACAACCCAGACACTACAGCATCCAATTCCGCCCTTGTGACTCCAACACTAGGAGCCGCTTGATTTGATGCAGGAGAAGTGGCGGTGTTGTCATAAGCATTTCCAGATCTAGTAGATTTACTTTTCCTTCCAAGAGCCATAATTTCGGATAGACTTCTGGTTTTGAGGGAGAGTCTTTCCACAAATCTTTGTGAAGCAATGATGAGAGCACTCCTAAGTTCAGTTTCTCAGTGAAAGCACCAAAAATGTTAACTCTAAAGATGAACGCTAACACCCCGGTGTGAGTTGTGATATAACGAAAGCACCACCCGTTGGTACGAGAACTAAAAGCAAGCAGAAAATAGCAGAAAAAAATAAAGAGGCAACAGTTTTATAGTGGTTCGGCTCAAAGTCAAGCCTACGTCCACTTAATCTCTTCTATCACTGATTTGATTACAGATTTTACAATAATTCTTCGATTACAACACAATTAAGACAAGTCGTTAGAACTTTGATGCAAAAAAGCTCTTTGGATTCATGTTGAATGAACTTGATCTTTTCCGAAGATTCTTTGAAGTGTCTTTTTTCCTTTGGAGTGTTGGAGCAAGTATAGAAGTCGTGAAAACATCAAAGTCTTAGTGCTCCCAAAAAATCATCCCCCCTCTAATGCAGAGAAGGCGGGGTATTTATAGGAGAAGCTGGGCTTAGGTCGGCCATGTCATAGGTCATGAGCGACCTAGGAGTTGCGACCTAAGAGCCATCCCGAGGTAGCATAAGTCGTTAGCGACTTAATGAGGCCATCACGGATGAGATATATGCTGTGAGCGATTTAGCATGTGTAGTTCAGAAGTTATCTCGGCTTGTTTAGGTTGTTAGCGACCTAATGGAAGAGGCAGTGTGTATGCGGCTTAGCTCTGAAGCTTGCTAGGTTGTTAGGTCGCTCCTTCCTTAACTCGTTAGGTCGCTGCCTTTATTGAGTTGCTTGGTTGTTATGCCGTTGAGTTGTAGGAGTCTTTAGGTCGCTAGGTCGATGGAGCTCCTTAAGTCGTTAAGTCGCTCTGTGCTTTAGGTCGTTAGGTCGTTGCCTTGTTATAGATTGTTAAGTCGTTTATGCCTTGGATAGTTAAGTCGCTTATTCCCTTAAGTCGTTGAGTCGAATAGGTCGCTAAGTCGTGAATAAAAGAGGGTTAACAATCGTTATGTTTTAAACCTTCTTTTAAAAAGACGTAGAAACGACAATAGAAAAGTGCTACGGAAAGTGCTTTGTAAGCTTATTTGATTTAAACAACTTTTTAATATTGGAAAATTCATATTTTCAACTTCAAATCTCTTCTAAAATATTTAAATACATTTATCAAATTTATTTCATATTTTTCCATAATTAAGAACGTCCATTTAAAAAGATTTCCCGTTATAGTCACTTAACTATGCAAGTGTGGTTTTTCTACAAAATTTATTTGGACATAATTCAAAATATACTTAATGAAATCTTGATTTTCTTTCTTTGTTTTGAAGATATGGATATAGTAGTCTAGAATTTTCTTATTTCGAAGAAGAGCTATATTCCACTTTGAACTTTTCAGCGCGAAATCGTGAACTACCATTGTGGGACGCACCTAGTTTTAACTTAATTTTCAATATTTGAAATAATTTATTCAAATTGAACTTTATTACTTATAAAATCATTATAAATCATTTTAAATCAATATCTACACTTTTTCAAAGTATTTAAAGTGTATTTTTACTATTTTCATATTATAATATTATTATATTCCTATTATTTTAATATTATACTTTTAAATCCAATTTTAATTAAATTTCAATTCTAACTTCAAATTAAACTCGACTAAAACTTCAATTTCAAATTTGACTTCAAATCCATCTTTAATTTCAACTCAAATTTCAATTTCAATTTCAATTTAAATATTAACTTCGATTTCAAATCCATTTTCACTTTTAAATTCAAATTCTATATTACTTTAAATTTAATTGCAATTTCACTTAAAAAGGGACATATTTTTCCTAAGTATCTCCTATCACCAAAATTGGGTCTTGTTAAACAAAGGGATTACTTAATCAATAATTATCATAATTTTTTTCCATATTAGCATAATAACCATACAACCAATCACATGTCATTAACATATACAATAATGGGTATAATATGATAAGTGTCACAACATTCAAATGGATCATCCAAACAACATAGCATACATATTAATAGAAAAAATATGATTTTTATAACATAACCAAAACATAATAAAGCGATGAGAATTTCTCACCTTCATTTCCACTCTATCAAATTTTTTTTAGAATAGCTTGCTTCACGGACTAATGCGCTCTCTTCTTCCTGAACTTGTCACTTTGAATTTTTTTCTCTCTCTTCTTTCTTTTTTGTGTGGCTGTGAGCTATAGGGGAGGGTGTACGGCTTTGGGTAGTTCAGGTAGTGGAGGATACGGGTGTGTGGCTTTGGGTAGGAGGACTTGGAGGTGTGTAGGGTGTGGGTAGGGGCTGGGTGCATGGGGTTTTGGGCTTGGCTATGTGGATTTGGGCCATGTAGGGGAGGTGGTGCACGGATAGTCATGTGGAGGTGGTTGGACGTGAGTGTGGAGCATGTGTTGGTGGTTAGGGCGTGGGTAGGAGGACTTTTAGGAAGTTGTAAGGCACAGCAAGGCTAGGGTGGAAGTAGGAAGGAGGTGGAGAAGAGAAATGGTGGAATGAGGGAAGAAGTTTGTAGTTTGTAAAATGAAAATTAGGTGAAGAATGAAGGGAATTCGGCTTGTATTTAAAGGTGGAGAATTTAGTGGCTAATGACAGTATTGTCCTCTTCACATTTACATTTAAATATATGTTTCCCTTATGCATGAAAGGAGAGATTTGATGGGTATTAATTGTGATGTTAAGGATAGGAATGATTACTTACTTTTTCTTTCTTAAATTTTGAACTTAAAAAGAAGACTTATGCCTTGATTTGATTTGCATTAAATTGACTTGTAATTGTGCATTAATGGTAAGCATATGTGTCACTAATTCCTTTAGCTTGATATTTGTCATACTTCCTTTTGCTTGAATTGTATATGTATAAGTTCCATCTTGCGTAAGAGAAAAGAAAGATATGTAATGATGTTGTTTTCTTAGCTTACTTATATACTCTTTCGTCAAATCATGTATTAACATCATTTTTATCATTTTTCTTTTATTTAATTTATAAAAAGTGACATTTTGATTTTGTAACGACTCGTATTTTTAGCTACTTTAAATTATTAAATTTAGTGTAATTGATGAATAAAAAGGGTTAAAAATAAAGATTTTAATAATTTATTAATATGGCTATTGAATATGAACTTGAACAAGATTTTAAAATAAAAATATTTCGAAGATTTAAGCAATAACAAGTGGCAGGTAATGTTATGTATTGAATGTGTAGTTAGATTAAATAACAAAGGTTAAATTCATTGGATGTAAATAAAGTAATTGATGGATGACTAAAATTTATTTAAAATTTATTATTGAAATTTATGGAATATTGAACAATTAAATTATTTAAAATCATGCAACAAGTTTAAAATCAAAGCTTAAAAAAATAGTTCTCTTGAAATATAAATTGAAAAACCTTGAAACAAGTTTATAAAATCATGTTTTCAACTAAGCTTCAATTTGGTATGCTTATTGATGGGTGCGGCCTTGATTGATAGGGTTCGACTGTAATGTCGTGAGCATGAACTCGGCTAGGGTTTGGGTTTACTCGAGTTTGGGGCAACGATAGGTTGCGAGGTGGGTTGCGTTGAGATTTTCGAGAGGAGGGGCTTCGGCACTGGGTTTCTGAGAGGGTGCGACTGGATGTAGGGGGGTCTGATACCACGTACGGCGAGGCGAGGAGTGTCGGGTCGCGTTTCGTATGGATGAGGGGTTCTGTGATTTTTGAATCTAGGCTAGGCGAGATTGACGATGTAAGGACCCACCTTTTTGGATGGTTTAAATCGACAATAAACCACACATGTCAAACTCAAACCATTCAAAAGGGAGGATTGTTATGGGGTAAATAAGAAAAGTAGAGAAAGAAAGAAAACAAAATATAGAATCTCACAATGGAATGACAAATTATAATAATAAAATAAACAGTTCGTGAAGCTGTTTTACAAATAATATTTGATTACACTTTTACAATACAGAATCAAAGTACATACAACAGAAATAAATAACAATGCAGCGGAACATTATGATGCAGCGAAATAAATAAAATAAATAAATAGTATACAAATCTCCGTCTTCTTCCTCCAGAAAAGCAATCTTTGATACACTAAAAAGCTCAGACTAACCCGAGCGAATTGAAAAGACAAAACATTCGAGTCAGAACTAAAAGATCTTATGTAAGTTAAATCAACAGTAAATAAATATCAATGTAATGGTGTTGAAGATGTTTACAGGGTTTGACATCTCTTATCCAGTGTCTAATGTGAGTGCAATAACATAAGAGATGTTCGGGATTCCATTTCCTAAGGATTCGTTAAACTATCTACATACACAATACAATACGCTATTATAATAGTGTCTACAGTAAAGTAAAGTATTAAAACAGCGTTAAGGCGTTACCCATATCCCCCTTAACACATTTTATATAATGTCGTAGTCTATACAGTACTGTAAAATCCACCCTAAACTGGTGGGTTATCAGGGAGCATTCCATAGGTACGACACAAACCAAACTCGTAGAAGACGCGATAAGGCATGTAACAAGGCACGCGAGGCAATGCCAGGGTAGGATTCTACCATTTTCACTCCCGAAGTGGTGGTAATGCTCAGCAGCTACTACCGCCCACCTCGGAACACGCTCCTATAATCAAAATCGAGGTGTGGCCACCAAATCAATCGCAAAGTCATAATATGGTATCGAAGAAATGTGCCCGATAGGAGAAGCAACCTCACTTGGCCCGGCATAGGTCCTGTTTTAGCCACATCAAGCTGACTCACGGGAGTCAGTGTTACGTAAATACCTCATATAGAATCATTCGCCAAACCATCCTACTTCATTCTGGAATCTCCACCACGTATACAGTTGTTAAAGTGATTTTCGGTATTGGCAGAGAGTATGACAATATCCGATCTCGGTCTCTTTAACAACCAAACGCTTATTTCACACCGGATGGTTCTTTTAAATTTCCAAAACCGATCATAATTGATATCAAAATATCATATTCAATTCAAACCATATCACTTTCAAAATCATATTAACAAATAGGTTAAATTCTCATTCAAAATCATCATATTTACTCGAATATGTCATTTCATTGGAAAATATCATTTCAATTTACAACGTAAGTTATAACATTCATTTAACCATTCACTTTCAAATCAAGGATTTAAATATACACTTCCACTTCACACAGTCTGAAATTTAGAAAATAGTTTAGAGAGTTATAAATAGTTTAGCATAATTTAAAATAAATTTTTAAGTAGTTAAAATACTCAAAAATAGTTTAAAAATAGATTAAAATAGTTTAAATAGACTTAAGATAGCTTAATAGATTTAAAATAGTTTAAAATAGATTTAAAATAGATTTAAAAATAGATCAAATAGATTTAAAATAGATTAAATAGATTTAAAATATATTAAATGCATTTAACATAGATTAAATAGATTTAAAATAGATTAAATAGATTAAAATTAGATTAACAATATTTAAAGTAGATTAAATAGATTTAAAATAGATTTAATAGATTTAAAATAGATTTAATAGATTTAAAATAGATTAAAATGAATTAATTAGTTTAAAATAGGTAAATTAGATTAAATTGGATTAAATAGATTATAATAGATTAAAATAAATTTAAAATAGTTTAATTTGATTAAAATAGTTTAAATTAGTTTGATAGTTGAAAATCTTAATAGTCGGGATTTTTCAAAAGATATATTTTAAAGCCTTTTATAATAAAATAATAGTCAACATCAAATTTAACTATTTCTTCTATTTCAACAAATCTGGACCATATCCAAATTTCAAATCAAAACCGAATTTCAAATCTTGAAATATTAATTTAAGTTATTCCAATTTCAATAGATTTCAAAAGTTAAAATTTCAAAAGTTTCAGTAACTCAATTTCAATAAATTTTGTTTACACTTCAAATTCAACTTTAGAAATTCAACTTAAATTCTTAAGCCATTCAATTAAAACAATTCCAAAGTTTCAATTTAAATCCTTTAACAATTCATTTAAAAAAATTCAGATTATATAAATCAAATTCCATTTCAAAATATCATTTAACTGAATTCAAAGTTTACGGATTTAAAATCATTTAATTTAACCAATCCGGTGTCCGTATATAATTTTCTACCCTATGGTCAAGTGATACGGATATTTATCATTTCAATCCGCAAATATTTTAAATTTTACGGGTATATATTATTTCAACCCATAATCCCAAATTTTACTTCAAATCCATGAAATCGCTCGAGTCTATCATTTTAACCCATAACGATTTCTCCTTAACCTATCAGATCATTCGGTGTATCATTTTAACCCATAGGGAATTTCTAACAACAACTAAGGGAACTTGCAGTGTTATAATAATATAGATATAACATCCAATCTTCTAATATCAACAATCAAACATCCATTACAATCATCATTCAAATCAACAATTAATAACAACAATTGACCGATTATCAATAACAGGTATTAACATGCAAATTAAAAATTCAATATTAAATTAAATGGCGATTAAATTAAATAAAAGTCAGATTTAACTGAAATGACAATTTAAATATACCGAACATCAACCAATCAATTTCTAATCGCATCATAAATTCAATTTAACTAACATAAGAAAATCTAGTAGTTGTGAGTGGGTCAAAACACTCATTTGATTTCAAATTGATTTGAAATCCAAAATAAGGCCCAAATTTCAACAGTCTCAGAATTCATCCAAACTAGTTCCATAATGTCCGAAATTTCGATACGATCCCAACGGAACAAACCGCGCGTAAATCTGAGCCCGTAAGAAAAAGATATACACGTTAGGACGATTGAATTTGAAATTTAAATAAAATAAATTAAAAAAAGAGATTACCACCTAGAAGCGGCCACGTCAGCGCTTCCCTCTAGAAAACCTACATGTGAAATCGCGTACGACCCAAGCTGTTAGCCGCCACCTTGAATTGACTTTCCTTGCCGCCGCTGGCCATCGCGGCCACTCACCCAAACTTCACCGCACTAGCGCTTACCTTCCACACGACTGCCACCTAAAAGAGCCGCCGCTTTAAATCCCTAGGCAAATTTTAGCCGATGATCTGACCGGCGATTCTCCCAATTAACGACTCAGATGAACTCCTCTTATCCCTCTCTATGCTACCATACCATCAATTCGATGATCCACCATCGTTGATCGTACTCCAATTGAACAGTTGAGATTTATTCCCCAAATTCTGGACACACAGAGACCCAAATCAAAAAAAAACTGCAGGTCTAGATTGCGCTCGTCGAGAGCTTCGAAACGGTATATGAAAGTATGTATGTTTACGCTTGTGCACACTGATTACGGATCGTGTAATATGGACTAATATATGCGGAATGTTATTTACAATTGCTATATAAGTAAATATTCAATAAACTAACTATATAGCAATTCACAGATATAGAATAGTAAATGCAGTAAACAGTAAAATCACACCAGGGATTTTTATACTGGTTCGGACCTCCCGTCCTACGTCCAGTCCCAGACTTCTATCTGGATTTCACTACCAACTACCTCGCTTCACCCGGAGGAACAGGTTTATAACACCCGAACAGCCGAACGGGATTTCGTGCCTCTTACAACACCGAGGACTTCAACAAAAATAAATACAATTGTCGTTGACAACTTGTGCTCTTAACAACACTGATTTGTCACTTGTAGTACACCCTTCCTATAATCTTATCCTCAAAATATGTGAATGATGTTTGTGAAGATTGAAGGAAGTATATTACTTATTTGAATCAAAAGATATGAAATAATTTCAATGATTCAATAAGCAATTTTGAAGTAGAAAGCTTTTTGAATGCAAGAGTATTTAGAAATTAAGATCAGAATTTTAAAGCAAAGAATTGTTGTTTTTCAATCAATGATTTAGATATGTTTATATAGAGAATAAATGGTTGTAACTCTTTGTGAAGAGTAGCCATTAAAAGATGTGATCATTGATGAAAGGAAAGAGAAGCAACCATTGAAGAAAGAAGTGTCTTTTGGGAAAGGTTGCTTTCTGTTTAAAAACGGTCGACAGGTCAAAAATGACCAGTAGACGAAAATTTCAAATATATAGACGTTATGTGCATGTGTGCACGTTCATTGTGCAATTTACACAGGAACGGTCGACCGCCTGGTTTTGGACCGGTCGACCGGTCGCTGTTAAATTGCACAGTGAATGTGCGCTGTCATCCAAAACGTTTATACATCGATTCTTTTGAGATACATGATTATTTTGAGGATAGATTTTAACATAACTAATATTACCAACATACCAAATAATCCACCTCTAATGTATGAAGCTCGTTGTGTCTCAATGAATGACTTCTTTTTGACGATCACGGTTTATCCCTTTGTCAGAAATCAAAACTATATAAAAATCTTGACTCAACATTCTCCCCCTTTTTGATTGATGACAACATAGTTATGAATCTCCCCCTGTATTTGATCTCCCCCTGAGATTGTGCCTGTAACTTTATATTTTCCTGCATATATACTGTTAGCACAATTTTCTCCCCCTTTGTCATCGACAAAAAGGAGTTTATTAAAATATAGGATATAAAATATATAATTCAGAGTATAAGCAAAATAAGACTACTTCCATAGATCAAGAGTTAAGAGTCACATAATATGATAATGCCAAAGAGTCTAGTACGAATTAAAATGCGACACTATTTAGTACAAGTGCCAGATAATGTCTTAAAGCAAGAACTAAGTCATAATTTACACATAATAGTAAATAAAGACATAGACTAAAAGGATTCAATCTGAATCTGTCTCACTCTCCTCTTCTTCTTCGTCAACAAGCTGAGATTTTCCGTATCCACGTCCATGACTCGTTCCCGAGCTTGTACGGGTTGAGTCTCTGAGGTAGAGGCTTGCTTAAATTTCTTTTGTTGAGGAGCCATTAGGGATAAGTTTGAAGAAAGAAAGTTAATAAGAGAAAGTAGGGTTTCTTTGATTTGGGGGAAGAAGACTGGTTATGAAGAAGAAAAGAGTGATAGGGGTAAAAAGAACGGACGGATATATTAAAAAAACAAGAATGCTCGTAACCGGTCGACCGGTGAAAATGGGGCGGTCGACCGTTTTTATCCAGAGAGCAAAACGGTCGACCGGTCCATTTTGAGCTGTCGACCGGTGCTGTTCTGGAAGCTCAGTTCAGCCTGTTTTCAATATAGTTGTGTCCTATAAATTGTATATCACTCTTATTATAATATTTAATTGTTATTAAATGAGTGATTACAAAAGAAAATAAACAACGGTACAATATAAAAATAAAATTAATGAAGAGTGGGAGAAGGAAGATCGGTTGAATCTTCGTTAATATCATCAATGCGAGCCTTCCAAGATGACCATTTTTCAGTTGCCCCTTCATTCTGAGCATAGTTTCTGTCCCATGAGTTTGGGGTTCTAGAAGATGAAGGTGCATTTGGCATTGGCTCATGAACATCTCGTTTGTTTGATCCACAGAAGAAGAATGCCATTCTTTCTAAAATAGATAATCGTGCCGAAGTCTGCTGTTGTTCATGATGGAGCTGTTGTTGTCCATAATGAAGCTGACGTTGAAGATCTATTTGATGTTTTTGATAGTGATGAATTTCATTGATCTTCTCTTTGGTTTGAGGAGAATAGAATAGCACTTTCTTTGCCTTTTTTGATTTAGGCGTACTTCCAGGTGTACGAGAGCATTGATGATGGCACTTTGGTTTATATTTTGGTGTTTCAGGAGAAAGATATTCTTCTGATTCAGAACTTGTAATGGAAATGTGAGTTTTTTGAGCACACTCATCACAAATATGTGCCATAGAAAAATTTGTATTTATGATTAGATAAGGGAAGATGAATAGAACGAATATTTTTGACAACTTATATAGACAGTTCTTATATATAAGCCTATGAATAAGAGTAAAAAGAGGAATTTGATGGTGTAAAATAATCAGAGGCTCAAATTTAAAAAAGCTTAAAATAGCTATAGTTAAAAAATAATCAAACGAAAGAACTTAAAAGTTTAACATCAGTAAATATTAGACAAGGTTTTTTAAAGAAATTAAACCAAGCTCTCTTCTTAATTTAATAAAACTAGATTCGAGCAAGGGTTTAGTAAAAATGTCCGCTAATTGATTATCAGTTTGGACATATTCAAGACATATATTTCCTTTTTCAATATTATCTCTAAGGAAATGATGACGGATATCAATGTGCTTGGTTCTAGAATGATTCACTGGATTTTTAGAAAGATTTATAGCACTCGTGTTATCACAGTATATAATAGAATTTGATAAATGAATATCAAAATCTTGAAGTGTTTGTTGCATATATAATACTTGAGTACAAGCGAGAGCCGCTGATATATATTCGGCTTCACATGTTGATAGTGAAACACAATTCTGTTTCTTACTAAACCAAGAGACAAGTGATTTTCCAATAAAATGGCACGTACCACTTGTACTCTTTCTATCCGTTCGAGAACCTCCAAAATCAGCATCACTATATGAAACTAATTCGAATGGACATTCTGTTGGATAAAAAAGACCGAAATCTTTTGTATTATTAAGATAACGAATTATACGCTTCACTGCTCGTAAATGTGATTCCTTTGGATTTGCTTGAAAACGAGCACATAGACAAACACTCATCATTATATCTGGACGACTAGCTGAAAGATAAAGAAGAGAACCAATCATGCTTCGATATAATTTCTGGTCAACACTCTTACCATTATCATCTTTTTCAAGATGTGTAGTTGTACTCATAGGAGTTGGTTTACCAGATGTATTTTCTAATCCGAAGCGCTTGATAAGATTTCCGCAGTATTTTTCTTGATTAATAAAAATACCATTCGGAAGTTGTTTGATTTGAAGTCCAAGAAAGTATGACAGTTCTCCCATATGAGACATTTCGAATTCTTTGGTCATAATACTTGCAAATTCCTTACAGAGTTTATCATTTGTTGAACCAAAGATGATGTCGTCTACATATATCTGAATAACAAGAATATCCTTTTGAGAATGTTTGATAAACAAAGTTTGATCGACTCTGCCTATTTGAAATCCTGAGTCAATAAGATAGCTACGTAATCGTTCATACCAAGCACGAGGTGCTTGTTTTAAACCATAAAGAGCTTTCTTTAGTTTGAACACATGATCAGGATATTTTTTATGTACAAACAAAGGAGGTTGTTCGACATATACATTCTCTTTGATAAATCCATTAAGAAATGCACTCTTGACATCCATCTGATAAAGTTTGAAATTGTGGTGACAAGCAAAAGATAAAAGGATCCTAATAGCTTCTAGTCGAGCAACTGGTGCAAAAGTTTCTTCATAATCGATACCTTCTTCCTGATTATATCCCTGTGCTACTAACCTTGCTTTATTTCTGGTGATATTTCCTTGTTCATCAGCCTTATTTTTATAGACCCATTTAGTACCAATCACTGACTGATCAGTTGGTCTTGGAACAAGTTCCCAGACGTCATTGCGCACGAACTGATTTAGTTCTTCTTGCATGGCAATGATCCAATATTCGTCGGTAGCTGCTTCTTTAGGATTCTTAGGTTCGATATTTGATAGAAATGCAACATGTCCCATTTGATGTAATTGACTCCTAGTTCTTACTTGTGAGTCGACCTCCCCAATTACATTTTGAACCGGATGGTGTCTCAATAATCTTGGAGGGGAACGTATTTCACAAGCTGGATGTTGTTGAGAAGTATTTTCAACAATATTTTCAGAGTCAGAGTCATAATTTGTGATGATAGGAGTGTCAGAAAGTATAGTTTCGTCATCATCAGATTTTGGTTGAGAGGGCTGAAAGATTTCATCGAAGGAAACATGAAGAGATTCCTCAATAGTTTTGGTTCGTTTATTAAAAATACGATATGCCTTGCTTCTTTCCGAATAACCGACAAATATACCTTCATCAGCTTTCGGATCAAACTTCCCGAGTTGGTCTTTCGTATTTAAAATGAAACATTTTGAACCAAATACTTTGAAGTAAGATATATTTGGCTTCCTTTCGTTAAATAATTCATAAGATGTATTCTTGGTGAGTGGTCGAATGGACACACGATTCAAAACATAACACGCAGTGGCTACGGCTTCTGCCCAGAAATGTTTTGGTAAAGTAGATCCATTTAATAACGTTCTTGCACATTCTTGTAATGTTCGATTTTTTCGTTCTACAACTCCGTTTTGTTGTGGAGTTCTAGGAAACGAAAAATTGTGGTTAATACCTTTCTTTGTACAAAAATGTTCAAATTCGTTATTTTCGAATTCACCACCATGATCACTCCTTATGTTTTTAACTTTTAGCCCTTTCGATTTTTGAATTCTTTTGACGAAAGATTTAAAATGTTCAAAAGTGTCACTCTTGTTTTTCAGGAAAATAGACCATGTATACCGAGAATAGTCATCAACTATTACAAATACATATCGATTATGGTTTATCGACTGAACTTGTGTTGGTCCGAATAAATCCATATGTAGTAACTCAAGTGGTTGTAGTGTTGATATGACTTTCTTGGATTTGAAAGATGATTTGGTTAATTTTCCTAATTGACATGCATCACAGATATTGTTGACCTTAAAACTCATTTTGGGTAATCCTCTAACTAGATTGTTTTTGGCTAGCTTGTCAATAGTTCTGAAGTTTATATGACAGAAGCGTTTGTGCCATAGCCATGGATCATTATCATTAGCTATAAGACACATATCTGAGTTATGATTAATATTCATATTCAGAATATATATATTTCTGTCTCTATAACCTTCGAAAATTAAATTATGATCTTTATCTAGAATACTACAATTATTATTTGAAAAAGAAATTGTAAAACCCTTGTCACATAATTGACTGATACTAAGTAAATTGTGTTTTAAATTTCTAACTAGCATGACATTTGTAATAAGAGGTAAGTTAGATGTACCGCAATTGCTCACATCGCCTTTGCCGATGATATAGCCTTTTGAATTATCTCCAAAAGTGACGGAGCCACCATCTGAGTATGTAATATTTGTTAATAAGCTCTTGTCTCCAGTCATGTGCTTCGAGCAACCACTGTCCAATATCCACTTTCCTCTTTTCTTAAGTGGGACCTGCAAAAAATAAAATTAAGTCCATGGTACCCACTTTTTATGGGGTCCTAAGAGTTAGGTCTTAGGAGTCCAAACCCATACGGGTCCGGTATCCCCTTTATATATATAATTAGTATTAAGATGTACAGTATTCATGAAATTCTGAATATATTTATTCCTAATCAAATTGTTATTTGTTTTAGGAACCCATATTTTGATAGTCTTGACATTTTTCTTCTGAAATTTCACAACTGGTTTTGGTTTGGAATATAATACACTAAGATTTTTCTTAGTTTCAGTCTTTTGTACTTTCTTTTTCCTTCCATTACCAAGATGTTTCTTGGTTTCTGGTTTCCTATATCCCAAACCTTGTTTATTTGAAACAGATTGTGAACTTTCAATGATTTTTGTCAAATTTTCTCGACCTTTGTTAAAGTTAGAAACATTTTGAGTTATATCATCTAACTTAGTTTGTAAGCTCGCCTTTTCTAGGTCCAGATTTTTGACTTTTGCCTTAAGCTCATGATTTTCAGTAGCGAGAGCATCATTTTTCTCTTTTTGAGTTTCAATTTCTTGACTCAAAAGAGATAATTGAGAGTCAACATTAGATGATGATTCTTGAAGTTTTTCAAGTTCTTCTTCTAATATTTTCTTCTCGTCTTTTAACATATCTCGTTCAAACTCTACTCTACTCAAATCTGCTTTGGCTACTTTTAATTGACGTTTTATGTCTTTATATTTGACTATCAACTCAGAATTTATATCAAGTAATTCATCAAATGTAGGAATTTGTACCTCATCTTCTGTTGCCATAAAACAAACATTAGCTTGTTCATTTTCCTGATCACTTTCACTTTCAGATGAGGATGAGTCTGAATCATCCCATGTTACTGAGAAGGCTCGTTTCTTTGACTTGTCCTTCTTATGTTTGAATTTATCATTTTCTGACTTCTTCTTCTGTTCTGGACAATCCTTCTGCATGTGCCCCTTTTTGTGACAGTTGAAACATTCTATAGTTGATGAAGATGGTTTGCTTGATCCAGGTTTCCTTTTGTTGTAGCGACTGGCTTTTCGATATTTTAGGAATTTTTTGAATCCTTTTGCAATGAATGCCAAATCTTCATCTTCAGAATCTGATTCATTTTCATCTTTCTCAGCATGAAATGCTACATTTTTCTTCTCTTCTTTCTGTTCTTTTCTAGCCTGCAAATTTGCTTCATAGGACATTAAATTTCCTATCAATTCATCTGGCTTCATGATGGAAAGGTCATTAGCTTCTTCAATTGCTAATACTTTTCCTTCCCATTCACTAGTCAGAGAATGTAGGACTGTTGAAACAACATCAAAATCTGAATATTTTTGCCCTAATCCGATAAGTGCATGATGAATAGTTTGAAATCTTGAATACATATCATTGATTGTCTCATTCGGTTTCATTTTGAAATTTTGAAACTGACTCTTCAGCATGGCTATTTTGGCTTGTTTAACCTTGTTAGTACCTTCATGAGTGGTTTTCAGCGTTTGCCAAATTTGATATGCAGTAGTGCAGATACTAACACGGTTATATTCATTTTGGTCTAATGCACAAAACAACATATTTATTGCCTTTGCATTTACAGCTGCTGCTGTTTTCTCAGCCGTTGTCCATTCTGAATATTCAGTTGTTGGATTTACTATTTCTTTTTGAGTAGCATTCCAAGCATCATAGCTATTTGATTGCATGAAAAATGACATACGTGTAGCCCAATAGCTATAGTTGAGACCATTAAAGAATGGAGGTCTTTGTGTTGATTGACCTTCCGTGTAAGTGCTAGAGCTAGTACTTGCGTTATTTGCCATATTACAAGAATATATCAAATAACGGTTTTACGGTTATATGATGACCGTGCTCTGATACCAAATGAAAGTATGTATGTTTACGCTTGTGCACACTGATTACGGATCGTGTAATATGGACTAATATATGCGGAATGTTATTTACAATTGCTATATAAGTAAATATTCAATAAACTAACTATATAGCAATTCACAGATATAGAATAGTAAATGCAGTAAACAGTAAAATCACACCAGGGATTTTTATACTGGTTCGGACCTCCCGTCCTACGTCCAGTCCCAGACTTCTATCTGGATTTCACTACCAACTACCTCGCTTCACCCGGAGGAACAGGTTTATAACACCCGAACAGCCGAACGGGATTTCGTGCCTCTTACAACACCGAGGACTTCAACAAAAATAAATACAATTGTCGTTGACAACTTGTGCTCTTAACAACACTGATTTGTCACTTGTAGTACACCCTTCCTATAATCTTATCCTCAAAATATGTGAATGATGTTTGTGAAGATTGAAGGAAGTATATTACTTATTTGAATCAAAAGATATGAAATAATTTCAATGATTCAATAAGCAATTTTGAAGTAGAAAGCTTTTTGAATGCAAGAGTATTTAGAAATTAAGATCAGAATTTTAAAGCAAAGAATTGTTGTTTTTCAATCAATGATTTAGATATGTTTATATAGAGAATAAATGGTTGTAACTCTTTGTGAAGAGTAGCCATTAAAAGATGTGATCATTGATGAAAGGAAAGAGAAGCAACCATTGAAGAAAGAAGTGTCTTTTGGGAAAGGTTGCTTTCTGTTTAAAAACGGTCGACAGGTCAAAAATGACCAGTAGACGAAAATTTCAAATATATAGACGTTATGTGCATGTGTGCACGTTCATTGTGCAATTTACACAGGAACGGTCGACCGCCTGGTTTTGGACCGGTCGACCGGTCGCTGTTAAATTGCACAGTGAATGTGCGCTGTCATCCAAAACGTTTATACATCGATTCTTTTGAGATACATGATTATTTTGAGGATAGATTTTAACATAACTAATATTACCAACATACCAAATAATCCACCTCTAATGTATGAAGCTCGTTGTGTCTCAATGAATGACTTCTTTTTGACGATCACGGTTTATCCCTTTGTCAGAAATCAAAACTATATAAAAATCTTGACTCAACAGTATATAATATGATAGGGTTTGGAGAGTTTGAATCTTAGAAATTGATTTTGATTTGAATTTGGATTTGGGGATCTAGGGTTTCAGCCATTGAGAAGAGAGGAACGACAAAAATTCCAGCACGTATAGTAATGAGAAATAAAAAGGCTATTATGGTTAAAATAAAACTATTTATATGAACAAAGCCCGATAAGAAAATGAACACGTATAGAATTGGTATGAACGAAAATAACGACCCGAAAAGCCCGTTTCGTCTCCGAAATGAAAGTAGGTCATCCCATATATCAAAATAGATGTTTTCGATATTTTAAACTCAATGGAATAGGTTTCAAGTCCTAATTCCATCTTATGAAGAAGTTAGCTTTTTAAAATCAGCTTATTTCAATTGAATTCAATTAAATTTGTTTCTACTCGTTTTGAGTCTGTACGATCAAACGACAAGTCTGATCGCTGCGAAACTTGAAACCTTACAACAATTCACCGTTACGGATCCGATGGAACTAGTTTCATCAAAATCCGAGACAGTGGCCAAAATGGCACATTCATTAAATAAATTGTTATTAAATTAATTAATCACCTTAAAAAAAATTAATTTAATAACTAACAATTTTTATCATTTCCAATTTCACAGAATTTAACAATCATTTTAAAACCAATTTCCCATGTTAAATTCAACATTAATTATTGCACTAATTACAGCGTTCAAATTTCAATTGAAATAAACTCATTGATTATAATTTAAATTCCAATACATCCATTTATTTGATTTTTCATCTTATTATTCAATCAATTATCATCTTATGTATATAATCAACATTGGTTTATTTCTTATTACACTAATATTTTACAATTATCATCTTAATTCATATTAATGTAATATTTAATTACATTTAATTGCAACTGATTACCAACTTAATTCAACAGATTAAATAAATAGGTGATAAATAGCAATCGTTATTTTTTACTTAATTAAATCACAATTATCAGTTTATTATCTTCAAACGAATGTTATAACTGCTTACACAACATTGATTTTATCCAATTACAATTAATTACTTATTATCTCACCGTTTAATGCAACATTTAATTTATTTTCTTATCTATAATTTCTAACCAAATTTAACTATGTAATCATTTCAATTAATTGAAATTGCATTAAAGTGGTTATCAATTACCTTACCTTAATGTTATTACATTCATTTTAGTCATTTCTCTTATTAATAAATCACAAATTTTTATTTCTTCCAATATTAAATTACAAAATCTTATTAAATTCAATAATTTAATTATCGAAAAATTTCGGGTCGTTACACTCTCCCTAACTCTAAACTTTTGGTCCTCGAAAAGGAAAAAGAAGGGAAAAGAAGGAATTAAGGAATTAATATATCTTGTTCAAAATATTCTATTTATAAACAATTAATTTACATAATTTAATAATTTAAATAAAATATATTAATCTATAAAACAATTAAAACCTTTCATGTTCAAGTTAATAAAAGTTTGAAAATATTTCACTTTCGCACAATTTTCTAAGTCCAAAATTCACGGAAAATTTCGGCAGAGTCTCCTTTGTACGAAGAGGTCTGGGAGAAATAATAATATCAATAATAATCATATATATATATATCATATTTCAAAATAAATATCCCAAACCATAGAAAACAATAATATCGCTATAAAACCATAATCCGAAAACATACATATTTGTCGGGCAAACAAAGCTTATTTATGAAACCAAAAGCAGTAGCTATTGCTTCCATAGACCTGTATTTCACTTATATAATCCAAAGAAGTTAATAATTGTATAGAAAGAGAAATATTTAAGTTGTTTCGATTAATAACAAAACAAATCATCACAATATACAGTAGTCACTTGCAAACAAAAAGTACGATCATACAATCGTCACATGCAATCAAGGTAATCAACCACCCATCCAAAGCAACCACCAAATGGTTTGTTCGGGTTCAAAAACTTTTAATCGTATAAAATGATAAATAACTACTAAGTATACCATACACTCAACAGTCTTAGATAACTTAATAGATTATTTATACACCTTTATATAGTTAGAAGTATCTTTTCCCAACCATTACATTCGAGATTTATACCTTATGGTTATATAATATTTCACAACTCAAAATTTATATTTACTTCAACTCGATATTATTTCTAATCCAATCCAATTTTATAACTTATAGTTATATTGTTACTTTATAATTCACGTTTACATACTTAATTCGATTCAATAAGATTCCAATCTAATTCACTTTTTATTTAAATTTCAACTCCTTTTAACCAACATTTCAAAACCATACCAGAGTTATTCATACTTAAACTAATTTCACTCCAAACAAATTTATTATTAATTCATTCAATTTCATTATATATTTCAATTTCTTCGCTTAAGTTAACTCCCATTTCATTAATACACTATATTAATTCAATTCAAATCCAGTCGATTAAATTTCTACAATTTAATTTATCGTACTTAACTTAAGTTGAATTCCATTTTTAACTTTCTCACTTTAAATTTTATTCCAACTTCAATTTTTCACACTTCCCTCCTTATAAATATCATCTTCCACAGGATTCTAGAACTTTTAAACACCCGGTATTTATTTCAAATCACTTGAAATCAAATATATATATATACACTCTTTTTGCTTTAACAAACCACTTTCTTGTATTTTCAAACTTCACTTCGTTCCATTCCAAAACAATTTCCCTTCAGAATTTCCAAAACAACACTTGTTTTCACCAAAAATATCCATATCAATTTACTATGGTAGCAATCCGTCACAATACTGATGATGTTGCACGGTCATCACCAGGATTATTTTCCAGCGACTGAAGTGAGTTCAGTGCTATATCACTTCCAAAACCCATTTAAAACCATTTTTCTATTCAAAAATACCTCCAAAATAGTAATACTATTATTTATCTTCAAACACTTTGGAAAATACTTCTAAAAATCTCCGGGATTTAAATTTTCCAAATTTTGGTTTGAACCCATTTGTAGTTTTTAACTCATTTGTATAATTCATATTTATACAATCTCTATTGATTATATTAGCCACTTCAAATTTTATAATCTTGTTTTGATCATAACATCCAAACACACCAATTTATAATATAATAATTTCAAAAAATTATTTCTTTTATATCAAAATATAATTTAGGTAAAATTATTTCATTTACCTACTTCAAAACCATACCGTGTCAGTTTATCGTGTTTAAGTGTTTAGAAACTCCTATCGATTTAGTGGCGTCCCACTACTCGACCAGAATTTATATGCTACTCAACAAATAAATCAACACAATATAAAACAATTTATATTCACTAACAAATACGCGCTCATATCTATTATTACACTCAACTCATTCTAGAGTACTATTGACTCTATCTCTAATGAATAACCCCCACCAAATCCAAGGTTCTCACTTAACCTTCGGCTCTGATACCAAATGTAGCGACCCACATTTCCGTACCTTTTGAGTTGATAATAATTCACCCTTGTTCAACCCAATTTGTACGAAAGAGCGAATAACTAGGGTAAAGAAGAAGAAAGAGATAGAAGAAAATCAACACAGAATCTCACAATCGCAGAGGAACAAAATATAATATATAATAAGTGATTTTAAATAAAAGAACTATACTATTACTATACACACCATTATTAGAGTACAATAGACAACGATCAATTTGGACAGTTTAATAACTTGTTCTCACACAACGGAAATACAAATCAAGTACGGAAAAATACATCTTTATCATCCAGCTCGTCTTTTGAGCTCCATAGCATCCTATCATGAATCTGTAATACTCGGTCTGACCCGAGCATTATAATAAAATAACACCCGAGTCAGTCTGGAAAATCAGCGTGAGAAAACACACCCAATTTGAATTATTAAAGTTATCAAATCCTTTGAAAAACAAAGGTATCTCGTAAGACCGCGTCACACATAAACACGACGGGTTTTTCCCCTACGATAACCAAAATATTTTATAGAAAAATACAGTGATGTTATAATAGTTTCTAAGTACAAATACTTATTCAAATAGCCAAAATTGTTACATTAATTAAATTCCAGCATACTAGGCTCTACAAACAAAACCGTAAGGCTTGTATTGGAGAATGGATCCCATACAATGACTGGGCTACTGGGGTACCGCTCATCACAGTACACCTCTAGAAAAATGTACCGAGGACCTCGCCGGGATCCCCTCCTACACAAGACCGGCCTACCCCTAACCTGGATAGACTAAATATGTTATCACCTCGGGTGTTCCCATCCTTCAAAAAAAATCAAGCGCTCCCTTTTTCATGCACAACCATATCCATAATTTATATATATTTCTGAGGATATCTATAAAAGTGAGAACATACCCTAATTGGGTGCGATATACTTATCCTTGCTGCATCTCCCCTGTTTTAGTCATTCCCGGTTGATGAGGCTTGAGGCTAAACGTTACCTTTCAAGAAAAAATTCCACTTAGAATGCTCATTGTCTTCAAATGATGATATTCTGATAGCATTCGTCCATACAAGTTGTCATGAGTCTGGACAAACTGGATCGCCATCTTCAATATCTTCACGGTATCCATTCATAACGTTCAAACCGGATCGAAGTGGTTTTCGGATAATTAATCTGATCCCGGTCTCTTCGAAACGATTAACGAAATTGGGCAATATTGATAGTCAGTTATTTAACTATCAATAAAACATCCATAAGCAGACACTAGGCCTTATTTTATAATTCTTCAAACATTTATTTCAAAATATCCTTACTAAGATATATATTCAAGTTCCTTTCCATATTCCAATATTTGAAAACAATTTCGAATATTTAATCCATAACAGGATATTTCAAATCATCCAACACTTAGCAATGTTTTCCAATTCTCTTTAAAATTTCATTAATTAGGAAGGTATTCCTATACAACTCATCTCGTTGTTAAAATATTTCCAAAATCTTCTATTTTAATACTTGGGAAAATATTTCCAAACTTTATTTTCCCCTACCATTCTATTCCCAATACTTAGGAAAATAATCCTATTAATTTCCTATCTCTCCAAATTCTTTACAATTGGCTTGAAAATCCTTTAATTTTTTTATAACAGATTCTCCAAATTTCCGAAATTCACTGATCCATTTCCTTTAAAATTTCCTAAAAATTGATTTATACTCGTCTAAAATCTCGACTACTCATTCTAACTTCCTTTTATGAACTTTAATTCATTTTCGAAGTTTCCATATTTATATACTTTGGAAATTAAGTCCTAAAATTCGACTATAAGATCCCCTTATAGGAACCATCTCCGTTAAACAACTCCGTTTACATATTTTCGGGAGAACTTATAAATAAATTACGATCATATCAAAACTATATATATGTATACGTATATATAATACGTATTTTTAAATAATAATAAATTATTTTTAAAATATGTTTAAGTAATTATTTAAAATATTTAAACACTTTAAATAAACATCAATAACTCATTTCCAACTCATTTTCAAATAAAGCTAATTAATTTACAAAGCTAATTATAAAAATTAGAATTTATATCAATTAATATTAAATATGTGGATAATCGACTTTTTTTTATTAAAATATTTCAAAACTAAATAGTTTAAAATCACCTAGTTTAATAAATGAAAATTCGCTTTTAAAAAACAACTTAATTTCTTGAATAAAAAATATATTTTAAAAATCTCAATAACCAATTAATTTTATAAATTCCTCTCGATTCACAATCCATAGATTTCATTCTGATTTTCCCTAACCATCTACACTTTTTGAAAAATAGCATCTACTATTTTCCTCAAGCCTATTTCCACACTCTAATATAAATTCACCCTACGAATTTATGTTCCCAATTTATCAACTGATATCGCTTACCTTATTTATAAAACATCGTTTATAAATTTTTATACTCCCTTGAGTTTTACTTGTTTATAAAAACAATCTTATTTATAAAATTCCATTTTATAAATCCATTTCTTTATAAATTCCATTTATAACTTCCAATCTATTTTTTATATCTACTTCAACTCCTTTTTATATTTCCAAAATATTATTTATAAATTCTTTTATATAATTCATTTTTAAAATCTCCATTTAAACAATTCAAGGATAGTTAAGTTTAACCAAAAATCAAATATATTTTTTCTAACTCAATTTTCTTTAAAATACCCCCAATTCCAATATAAATATTTTTATATCAAAAATTCCCTTTAATTCCCTAAATTTTAAAAATATATTTATGGTATTTAAAATACCAAAATTCAGGCCAGTGCTACAATAGTATCCAATAATTCCAATCACTACAATAATCTATAATAGATTATTCTACACAAACCATATATTACAATATATGAAATTAAATTCAATATTTTCAGGAATCCAGTTGGATACCTCCAACCTGTTTCCCGACATCCACAGATGTTAATACAACATAAAAATACCAATCCCACTTCGAGGAGGATATCGCGGTATATAGGGTCATCCGCTATTATGCGGGACGCATAGGGTCTCATCTGCTATAATGTGCGGGAATATCACTCCAACTACTAATATATATACTACTATATATATAATATATCATCCAACAGATAATAATTAATAACTTCAACTAAGCATCCAATAATTAATTTTAACTAATTAAAATTAAATTTGTCAATCCAAATGAGTGAGAATTTTCTCACCTTGATTTGTTTTCCGAAATAAATTCTCGGTCGTAGCCTACATCCTTTCGAATATAATGCTGCCGGATTCATGCGACAACGAACTTGAATAACAAAGTATTTGAATTTAAGCACTTAAATAATTAATTTATCATTAACTTAACTGAATTAAGAATTTTTATCCTAATTAATTTATTTTTATTTTTTTATGACCTTGCAATAATCTGGACTGTTTAATCCACCATCAGAGGATCCCACGCGTTCGTTCTTTGGAAGAAAAATACGCGTTCGTTCTTTGGAAGAAAAATACGCGTTCGACAGTACCCTTAAGCATGCATTGTAACGACCCACTATTTTGGACCATTCAAATCGACAATAATCCACACATGTCAGACTTGAATAATGCCAAATAACAGATTGTAATAAAATTTGGAGTAAATAAAATCATTTATAGAATCACAGACACAGAAATATTAGAATAACTCATAGCGGAAAATAAAATAAATAGTGGTTCATGAAGCCACTACAATATAGAGTCTCAAAAACAGATACAAAATACATAGTCTGAAAACAAATACAGTTCTGAAACAAATACAATAGAAATTCCAAATACATAAGCCTCTAATACAAAGCTGAAATAGAACAACTAAAACTGAAATAGATGAATAACTAGATAAGCATAATCTCCAGCGATTCCTAGCTCCAGAAAGGTGAAGTCCAAAGCTGTGAATACTCACGCTGACCCGAGCGTAAATAAAACACAAACACTCGAGTCAGGACGTACATACTTATATAATGTAAACCAACTCAAGTGAACTGTAATAAAGGTACAAGTAACTTAAAGAATGCTTGGGATCACCCATTCTTCAAGGATCCGTTAAACTATCTACTATGTAGAAATATTCGCTATTAATAATAATGTCTAATATAAAATAAACATACTTTTAAATAGCATTAAGGCTTTACATTTTCCACCTTAACACATAATAGTCCCAGTAGTCTATCCAGTATTAGCATACTCCCAAAATGGGGGCTACCCTCGATACTCCACAGGCTACGGGAGAAATCACAACTCGTAGTAAAGCTTGATATGGTAGGTGACACGGCACAACAAGGCAATGCCAGGGTAGATATACCAATTACGCATCCGGACTGATGGAAACGCATAGTAGCCACTACCACCCACCTCGAACAACACTCCCAAATCAAGGGGTGCACCCAATCAATCACAAAGTAATAGAATGGTATCGAAGAAGTGTGTCCGATCAAAGGTGCTACCTCATTGGCCCGTCGATCGGTCCTGTTTTAGCCACTTTATGCCAACTCACGGGAGTTGGGTCCACGTATATACCTTTAGGATCATCGCCACCATCCTACTTCATTCTGGAAACTCCACCGCGTACACAGTTGTTAAAGTGGTTTTCGGTATCGACAGAGAGTATGCCCATATCCGATCCTGGTCTCTTTAACAACCAATCGTTATTATAACCCGTGGTTATAAATTTAAAAACAGTTTATATTTCAAATCAAAATACTTTATTTAAACCATTTAAAAACAAAGTCATTATTCCATTAAATTACATATTCAATTCCCAAAAATTTAGCCTTTTCTGAGTTCATTTATTCACTTAAATACATTAAAACATTAAAATTCCAACTTTCACAGCATTTAGAAAGTGTTGCGGTAAATTATATTTGAAAACATTTCAATTCAGCAAAGACAGCATTTATAAACTGCTGTAATAGTTCAGTTTTAGTTGAAAAATAGTTCAATTCAGAAAAGACAGCATTTACAAAACTGCTGTAATAGTTCAGAGTTCAAATTTATATTAAAAATCACATTTCAGCCAACTGCAGCACTTAGCAAGTGCTACAATAGCTCTTTCATTAATTTCAGTTTCAAATTTAGTTCCTGCCACTACAGCACTTACAAAGTGCTGTCATAGCCCTTAGTTAAATTTAGTCTTTAGTTCATTTGTATCAACCACAGCACTTACAAAGTGTTGCAGATTCTACTTAGTTCAGATTTTAGTTCATTTCCAGAAACGATAGCATTTCTGAAGTGCTACTAAATGAATTTCCAGAATTTAAATAGAATTCCAGCCATAAATAATCTTCGATTTAAATCAATTTAACTTATAAAAATAATTTTTTTCCACATCAAAAATGTTCATTTAAATACCCTTTAACATATGATTTTTATAAAGAAAATTTTACAATAAAAATCAAATTTTCCAAAGTTTCACTTATTAAATTCAAGTGTACAATTTTTCTTATGCTTTACATTTTTAACAATTTACTTTAACACTTAAATTTTAAATTTCCATTTTTACAAAAAAACTTATTTCCATTTTTATTTAATTAACTTAAACTCCCATTAAAAATCAAATCAAAATTTCCAATTTAAGTTATGTTTCAAATCACAATTTTTCTATTCATTTATTTACATTTTTAATACATAGAAAAATCATTATTTCTTTATTTAATCATTTTAAATTCAATTTAAATCAAATTACCATATTTTTACATTTTAAAAATACTTAAAAATTTTCGGAAAAATATATATATAATAACTATGGGTCAGTATAATATTTTCTAGCCTAAGTCAAGTGATACAGATAATATATCATTTCAATCTGTAATTTACAAAGAAAATCCGGGTTTTATCATTTCAAACCCGCAATCCCAAGTAAATAAAATAAATAAAAATCGCTCAAGCTTATCATTTCAGCCCATAACGATCTTTCCCTATTCTAAAGTCCGTTCGGGTATGTATCATTTCAACCCATAGTGATTCTATTCTACAGGGAACTTGCAGTGTGATAAAAAGAATAGAATAAACAGTAAAATAAAATAAAATAAAATATAACAGATGATGTGACAAGTTTATAACAGGGTTTAACATCATATAATTTACATCACAGGCAGGTATAACATGAGATAACAGTTTATACACATTCACTTGTTGTCACTTCACAATTTATATAAGTATAGATGTCGTGTGTGAATACTCACCTCTATAAAGCTGGAGTTCGCAAACAAAACACACAAATGAAAAATCCGGAAAGCACGATAGCACGACTTGATTTGAGTGGAGAGAGTGCCAAGCTATTGATCTTGTATACAACAATTAAACCAAAGCAAATATAACTATATATTTACAACACAAAATTAATTGAATCAAAATAGAAATAGAATTAAACAAAGACATCACCAAGCTTTTTAAATCAAATTTTTGCTTGACTTGCTCACACTATTGCTCGGCCATACATGTTTGGGCTCGGCCATAACATGTTTTAGGTTGAAATAGGGTCTGGTTTGGCAGACATAGGAACGGCTATAAAGTGAATAGGAAGGGTATGGAAGTTACAAAGCATGGAAGGTCAATGGACTAGGCAAAGTGGAGTTTTTGTGCATCAATGGTCTCGGCCTAGGATCAAGTGGGCTCGGCTAGGTCAGGTACAGGTCTGGTCATGATGAAGTGGTGGTGTACTTTGCTAGTGGTGGTGGTTCATGGTGATGGTCGTGGTCATAGATGAAGGTAGTGGTGAAAATAGTGGCTCGGCTAGGCTAATACCGAGGAATTTGCATTGTTTTGTGGAGTTTTGTTTATGGAATGGTCTCGGCCACTACTGGTCAGAGGAGGGGGAGGTCAGGCCGTCTATGGTCAGAGGAGGATGTGGTGGTGGACGGTGGAAGAGATGGTGGAGGTGATAGGCCGAGCACATGTGATAAAGTCAAGGCAAAATTAAATGGAAAAGTGAAGAAGGAAAAAGAGAAAAAAAAGAGAAGCCATTACCAATTTTTTTTTCCAGAAATGAATGGCCGAAATTGTGATGGGAATGAGGAGTTTTCACGTAAAATTGAAGTAAGTAATGCACGGCTAAAGTAAAGAAAGGAACGGCCAAAGAACGAAGAATCTAGAAAACAAAGAGTCACAAGTTTTGAAAGCTTTTGCCTCTTGAAATTTCCCATTTTATATTTATATAAAATAAACAAATAAAGCTTAGTAAATAAAAATACAAACTGAAATAAAGTGAAAAGAAAATAAATAATTTGTTTTAGGAAAATAGGAAGATAAATAAAGAAAATAGCTTAATATATTGAAACTAGCTTTAAAAATTGCAAACAAAATATACTTAGCTTTGGAAAATAATAACTTCACTTTTAAAAAATTTAATTATACTTCAAAAATGTTTTAAAAAAATAAAATATTGACATAAAATTTAATTTCAAATAATTTAAAAATAATTTAAAATAATTGTAAAAATATTGGGTTGTTACACGCGTCCAATATCTCCGCTCCTCCACGCGAAGACGATCGATCACCCAAGTCTCCACCACAACCGCGCTTGCCTGTGACTGGCCCACGTGCTCACGCGACTCGAGATCGCCTCGTCCTAGCTAAACGAACCAAAACTCCACTGACGATCATCGTGAATGACTGTTGTAGATCCACATTCGCGTATATCCATGGTCGAGCAAAATAGACTTCACTCCGTCCTCTTTATTCTTAATCGATCGCGGTTCATCCCCCTTCGAGAGCCAATCTTCATGACCTCCAGCAAGTACGCGTCGCTTCCTCTGTAGTCATGCCTCCAAGCGTCGCTTCCATGCCGAGCATGTGTAACGACCCGTATTTTTACGGATCGAAAAGTTCATCAAAATCTGGAATTTTAGCATTTTCAAGGCATTTCAGATTTTTAGGCAGATTTGTCTAAGTCCTAGGTCGTGAACGACCTAAGAGCTAAGTCGTGACCGAGTTAAGGAATTCGGTGAGTTAGTGTTAGGTCGTGGGTTAGTTGGAGCGACCTATAGAATTATGCAACCGAGGATTTAGTTAAGTGTTAGGTCGGCAGGGCGAGTTAACGACCTAAAGAACTGACCGACTTAAGGATATGGCGACTCAAGGGTAGGCAGACCTAGTGGAGTAAGCGACCTAGTGGTTACTGGGTTAGTGTGGTTAGGTCGGCAATGAATTAGAGCATATAGAAGTTAGGTCGGTTGGACGAGTTAGCGGGTTGACCGACTTATGATTGTAGACGACTTAAGGTTAGAGTTAGGTCGTAGTGACCGAGTTAAGGGATAGGTCGCTATGTGTTAGGTCGTCTGGTAGCTTGGTTGGTTAGGTCGTAAGCGACCTAAGGGTTAAGTTGTTACCAAGTTAAGTCGACTGGGTGGGTTAGCGACCTAAGGAGTTAACATGTTGGCGACCTTAAGAGTTAGCCTATATGTTAAGTCGTAGACGACTTAGGGGTTGAGTCGTAACCCAGTTGTTTGTTAAGTCGTAGAAGCACAGATCTGTTAAGTCGTATCTTCTGCCAAGTTATAAGTCGTGACTAGTGGTAAGTCGCTAGAGGCGCATGAGCTTAAGTCGTAGACGACTTAAGGGAGTAAGTCTTAAGTCGTAGGGGATTCGGGTTTTGTTGAGTCGTAGGTGCGCATGCTATAAGTCGTGACCGACTTAGGAGATAGCAGTTGTTAGGTCGCAGATGCTTCTGGTTAAGTCGTAGGATGGCAAAGCTGTAAGTCGTAGGTCGTATGGGGTATAAGTCGGAGACGACTTAGGAGATAGCCGAGTTACGACTTAGTGAAATTTCAGCTATAAATAGGAAGGGTTTTTCTCACTTTTTGGGATCCGGATTTTGAAGCGACGAAGTGCTGCCATTTTGAGAGCTCGACTTCTACACTTCTTCACTTCTTTTCTCCACTCTAATCTAGTGCTTCCATCCATCCAAATCGAAGATCAAGATTGAAGACTCAAGAGCTTAGATTGAAGATCTTCATCTTTTCAAGAGAGATTTCTTCGTTTGAAGCGGATTCGTGATAGATCAAGCTTGATCCTTCGCTGTCCAGATCTGAAGCGTGTTGATTTGAGGTTGTTTAGGTGATTTGGTGAGTGGTGATTATCTCTCACACGGATCCAAATGAGTATATCGGATTGTTGGCTCGATTTGGTGTTAAAATAGAGATTTCCATGCATTTTCTTCATCCTAAGTGTAGATCCATATAGATCCATTGTTCATGATGATGTTACATCCATTTTATCATATGTTAACCTATGCAAGTTCATTCATCAAGTTTGTAGGGATATAATTCATGTTTTCATGCTTATTGGACTTTCAACTCTTTAATTACGAAAATGCCATTATTGTGATAATTGTCTACTTAGATCATATTTGAATACTTGATTGTTTGGATAAATGTTTGACTTGGTTGATTGCTATGAATTAGATTATTGATGATTTGATTTAGACCGAAGACGATTCAAAAGCTAAGGGAAAGGCTCTTGAATTGGGAAAGCTGCTCGTGGCATATGTAGCGGGATGATGAAGCTCTTATGCATAGATTTGATGATGTGATGTTGAGATGAGGCTTTGCGAGGATGTGATGAAGCGAAGCAATCATGTGATGAAGACTTGGTCTAATCCAGACGGGATCATTCCAAGCATGTTGACAACTCGGTGATATGATTCGAGTTGAGGATAATGAACGGATATGAGAATAGTCGTCGAGGAGGATGACTAGGAGGCTTGGATAGCATCGTTGTTGAAGGTTCTAGCATGCTCTAAGCAAGAGTACGTTTGGGCAGGTTCGATAGTCCCAACGACTAACTACTGATGGTCGAGTATTCTAGGTAGATTCGATAGTCCTAGGCACGGGTTGCGACGACGTGCGGGAGTTATGTCTAGAACCGGGGTTTCCATTAGCCCTTGACGGACGGCTGAAAGAATGTGTCGGTCATTCAATTAACGGTGATATCGAAGCAATGATAACAATGATAGCCAGAGTCATGGATGTTTGGTTGTATCGTCATTCGGACTCAAGAGCGGTATTTTCTGGGTGCTTATCTGATTTAGGCCTTGGTACTTGGAAAACATCGCCCTTGACTCGAGTGATAGTAGCTTTACTTTAAATTGTATGCTCTGCTATGTTTGCTTCTGCTTAGTGTGTGTCTAGGGGCTATCACTGTAGAATGAGGTTGGAGTGGGAGGGTTGTATTCCTATTCCTTTTCCCTTTATGCTCTTTTGGTATGTTGTTAGTTAATTTACTGCTCACTAAGACTGTTGTCTGACTCAAGGCTTTATGTTTTTAATTCTTATTGCCTTGGGCTGTTCGTCCATTTTGGGACGGGCAGACTAGGTAGCAGGTGACAGGTGCTGTTCTCTTCTCACGATGCTGATATCGAAGACGAGCTAGAGGGTTGCATATTATCTTCTTATATGTACTGGATATTCCGCTGTTTTGTATTCTCTGAGAGATATGTAGTGAGGCTTGATGTATTGACTATTTGGATGTTGTATGCAACTATTATGGAGTTTTATATGATGGCATTTTGTTCTGTAAAGCTTCACTATACATATGTTCTATTGTATTTTGTCCATGCGCTGTGAGTAATACGATAGATTCTGTTGTTTTAATCTACCCTGACAATCGTCCATGGTTGCCTGGCACACTTTACAGTGCACTATCTCTAGATTTGGTGCAGGGGTCATGGGCGGTCGTCACATTTGGTATCAGGGCATTGGTTAATCGATTTTACCCAACGCTCGCTGTCGTAACTACGTATGAGAGACGTAATTGTATTTTGATGGATGAATACTATATATAATATAGTAGTTTAGTTGAGTTTGAGTCCTTTAGGCAGTTGTTTCTCTAGATGTTCTAATCATTCCTTTTTATAGATATTGAGAATGAGTCGAAGAGGGAGATCAGCTGCTAGGGAAGGCCGTGCTACTGAAGAGACTGCTGATTATGCAGCCATGTTCGAAGCTATGATGACTTCGATCATGAGAAGGATACCAGTTCCGGGGGCGGCAGTTGATGTTGGAGTTCAGGTTCAGACTCCGAAACCAGTGGATTTTGCTAAGTTGTGCAAGGACTATACTGCTCTTGGAGGGAAGGTTTTCTTGGGAACAGAATCAACTATTGAGGTCCAGAGGTGGATGGATGCTTGTAGAAGGATCTTTGGTGATTTGGGAATTGATTATGCAACTAAGAGGAAGTTGGCATCGAGACAGCTTCAAGGGAGAGCTTTTGATTGGTGGAATTCTATTACCATCACTACTCCGGAGGAAGAGATTACTTAGGAGCAATTCCAAGTCAGATTTGAAGCTAAGTTCATTTCTACAGCTCAGAAGTCTGTTTTGTTCAAGAAGTTTGTGGAACTCAAGCAAGGTGGAAGATCTGTTCTTGAGTATGTTTTTGAGTTTGAAGCTTTGTCCAAATATGCTCGGTCATATATTGAATCTGATTATCAGAAGAATGAGAAGTTTGTGACCGGCTTGGATAGTTATCTTGGGAGACAGTTGGTGGATCATTTGGACGATTCATTTGAGAAGCTTGTGGAGAAAGCTCTTAGGCATGAGAGTCTGTTTCCTAAGGAAGGACCTGTTGTTGTTGTTACCAGGGGAGAGTCTAAACCACCGCAGGGTGGAAACCAAAAGAGGAAGCAGCAGCAGCAGAAGGGTAAGGATGGCCAGAAGAAGCCGAAAGGCGAGGTGACTTGCTACAATTGTCAGCAGAAGGGCCATTTCTCTAAGGATTGTAAGAATCTGAAGGTGCCGATGAAGTGTCACAACTGTGACAAGCCAGGGCACATCAGGAAGAATTGTCCAGAACCGAGGAAGGACAAGCAGATTGTGCAAGCTTATGCTTTGGGAGCTGTTTCGTCGTTTTCGAAAGCTCCTACTGCTGAAGAGAAAGGAAAGAGTGTGGTTGTTCAAGGTACTCTTTTCCTATGTGGTGTTCCAGTTAGAGTTCTGTTTGATACTGGAGCGTCGCATTCATTTGTTTGTAGTGAACTCGTAGGCCGGTTGGGTTTGGAACCGGATATTGTTGATAGGCCATTGGTTGTGACTAATCCAGTTGGGGGTTCGTCTTGTTTGTGTATGTTATGCCGTGGTCTGATTGCTTTGCGGGGTTCGGAATTATTTTGGGTATGGACTGGCTTAGGAAGTATGCGGCAAAGGTTGATTGTGAGAGGCTGGAGGTGACAGTCGAGAATGTGGAGGGGCGAAAGATTGTGATACGATGTAAGCATGAGGAAGGCGTCTTCATGAGCTTCATGTATTCGCTAGTTGTTCCACGGGATGGACTGTCTTTAGTGCCAATCGCAAATGGATTCGAGGATGTCTTTGACGAAGTCAAAGGGTTACCGCCGCATAGAGAGATCGAGTTTCGTATAGATCTAGTTGAAGGAGCCAGACCTGTTATGATGCCTTTTAGGCGGATGGTGCCTAGGGAACAGCAGGAGTTGAGGGTGCAAGTTGATGACCTTTTACAGAAAGGATTCATTCGGCGTAGTGTGTCCGAGTGGGGTGCACCAGTTGTGTTTGCAACCAAGGCAGATGGGTCATTGAGATTGTGCGTCGATTATCGTGAGCTGAATAAGGTGACTAAGAAGAACAAGTATCCATTGCCGAGAATAGATGACTTGTTTGATCAGCTTCACGAAGCTAAGGTGTTTTCTCAGATGGATTTGGCAACGGGATTTCACCAGTTGAGAGTGGCTAAGGATAGTGTGCCAAAGACTGCTTTTCGGACACCATCTGGTTTCTTTGAGTGGTTGGTAATGCCGTTTGGACTGACTAACGCGCCAGCATATTTCGTGGATCTGATGAATAGAGTGTTCAGAGATCAGTTGAACAAGTTCGTACTTCTGTTCGTGGATGATATTATGATTTATTCCAGAACTGAAGAAGAGCACAAGACGCACTTGCGTATTGTTTTGGAAGTCTTGCGGAAACATCAGCTGAAGGCTAAGTTTTCGAAGTGTCACTTCTGGAAGGGTGAAGTGAGGTTCTTAGGCCATGTGATTTCTGGAAATGGGATAGCGGTTGATCCTGCTAAGGTGGCAGCAATCCAGGATTGGGTTAGACCTAAGAATGCATCTGATGTGAGAAGTTTTCTTGGATTGGCAGGATATTATCGATGGTTTATCAAAGACTTCTCCAAGATAGCTGCACCGTTAACAGGATTGACGAAGAAGAACCAAGTGTTCAGTTGGGAGGCTAAGTGTGAGCAAGCTTTCGGAATCCTGAAAGAGCGACTGACAAGTGCTCCTGTTTTGACTATTCCGAGTGGGAATGATGAGATGGTGGTTTACACCGACGCATGTGGTACTGGACTTGGAGCAGTGCTGATGCAGAGGGATAAAGTTGTTGCGTATGCAAGTCGACAACTGAAGCCGCATGAAAGGAATTACCCGACTCATGATTTGGAGTTAGCGGCGATTGTTTTTTCTCTGAAGATGTGGAGACATTATCTATTGGGAGTTCGATTCGAGTTGTTTACGGATCACAAGTCATTGAAGTATCTTTTCTCCCAAAAGGATTTGAATCTTCGGCAGCAACGATGGCTAGAGTTTTTGGCATCATATGATTTTGGTACAGCTTATACTCCGGGAAAAGGTAACGCGGTGGCAGATGCGTTAAGTCGAAGACATGCAGGATTGGGAGCCATGTTTTCAGAATGGAAGAGTCTCGAGTAATTAGCTGGATTTGACTTCAGGCCTAGATGCGAATTGGAACCTGAGATGTTGGCAAACTTATCGATAAGACCTTCTCTTGTGGAGAGAATTGGCGAGAGCCAAAAGCGAGATGATAAGCTTGTCAAGATTATCCGTGAATTGGAATCTGGATTGGATCCAGAAAAGGATAAAGGATTCGAGGTCGATTCGAGAGGGTTGGCTTCGGAAGCAAGGACGACTAGTTGTTCCCGATATAGATGAATTGAGGAGTGAAGTTCTGAAGGAAAGTCATCACTCGAAGTTGACAATTCATCCGGGTGGAAATAAGATGTATCGGGATATGAAGAGAACCTACTACTGGGAAGGCATGAAGAAGGATGTTGGAAATTTTATTTCCAAGTGTATGAACTGCCAGTTGGTAAAAGCCGAACAAAAGAAGCCAAGTGGATTGCTTCAGCCATTAGAAGTTCCTACATGGAAGTGGGAGCAGATATCGATGGATTTTATTGATGGATTGCCTAGAACCAGAACAGGAAATGAAGGAATTTGGGTTATCGTTGATCGTTTGACCAAGAGTGCAAGATTCATTCCTGTTCGATCGACTAGGACTGCATCAAAGTTGGCTGAGTTGTATGTTAAGTGGATAGTTCGATTCCATGGTATTTCGAAGAGTATAGTGAGCGATCGAGATCCATTGTTCACTAGTGGATTTTGGAAGAGCTTCCAGGAATTTTTGGGAACCGAGTTGTGTTTGAGTACAGCTTATCACCCTCAAACAGATGGTCAGACCGAGAGAGTCAACCGAGTTTTGGAAGATCTCCTCAGAGCTTGTGTTTTGGATTTCGGAGGATCATGGGAAGATCACCTTCATTTGGTGGAGTTTGCATACAACAACAGTTACCAGTCAAGCATTGGTATGGCACCGTATGAGGCATTGTATGGAAGGCCGTGTAACTCTCTGACATGTTGGTTGGAAACTGGAGAAAAGCTGATACTTGGGCCAGAGATGATTCGGCAGACTTCAGATTGTATAGAGATCATTCGGCAACGAATGAAGGCAGCCCAAGACCGTCAGAAGAGTTATGCTGATAAGCGTCGAAAGGATTTGGAATTTGACGTAGGAGATATGGTTTTTGTGAAGATTTCCCCACTGAAGAATGTTATTCGATTCGGGAAGAAAGGAAAATTGACTCCGAGATTTGTTGGACCATTCCCGATTATCGAGCGAATTGGAAAGCTCGCTTACAGATTGGAGTTACCAGAGAAGATGTCGAGTGTGCACAATGTTTTTCATGTATCATATCTACGGAAGTATGTGCACGACTCGAGTACGGTGGTTTCTGCTGATTGCTGTGAAGACTTAGAAGTTGATCCAGTCGATAGAAGACCTCGTAAGCCGCTTCGTGTTGTTGAAACTGACACGAAACAGCTTAGGAGGAAGGTGGTTAAGTTGCTCAAGATACAATGGAGTGATGATGATAACGACTGTACATGGGAGGTGGAAGAGAGGATGAAGGAAGCTCATCCTGAACTCTTCGAGGTATGGCCCTAAGGTGTCGTGTCATCTCGCGATATTGTAACTTGTTCTAAGTCTTAGAATTCTGTACGCTAAGTTAGAATTGGATGCATGGTTTGTTGATTGCTATGGATGGTAGGCGTACAGAATAGTCTTTGATTGCTTTGTTTGCTTGGAATTTCGGGGCGAAATTCCTAAGGGGGAGAGAATGTAACGACCCGTATTTTTACGGATCGAAAAGTTCGTCAAAATCTGGAATTTTAGCATTTTCAAGGCATTTCAGATTTTTAGGCAGATTTGTCTAAGTCCTAGGTCGTGAACGACCTAAGAGCTAAGTCGTGACCGAGTTAAGGAATTCGGCGAGTTAGTGTTAGGTCGTGGGTTAGTTGGAGAGACCTATAGAATTATGCAACCTAGGATTTAGTTAAGTGTTAGGTCGGCAGGGCGAGTTAACGACCTAAAGAACTGACCGACTTAAGGATATGGCGACTCAAGGGTAGGCAGACCTAGTGGAGTAAGCGACCTAGTGGTTACTGGGTTAGTGTGGTTAGGTCGGCAACGACTTAGAGCGTATAGAAGTTAGGTCGGTTGGACGAGTTAGCGGGTTGACCGACTTATGATTGTAGACGACTTAAGGTTAGAGTTAGGTCGTAGTGACCGAGTTAAGGGATAGGTCGCTATGTGTTAGGTCGTCTGGTAGCTTGGTTGGTTAGGTCGTAAGCGACCTAAGGGTTAAGTTGTTACCAAGTTAAGTCGACTGGGTGGGTTAGCGACCTAAGGAGTTAACGTGTTGGCGACCTTAAGAGTTAGCCTATGTGTTAAGTCGTAGACGACTTAGGGGTTGAGTCGTAACCCAGTTGTTTGTTAAGTCGTAGAAGCACAGATCTGTTAAGTCGTATCTTCTGCCAAGTTATAAGTCGTGACTAGTGGTAAGTCGCTAGAGGCGCATGAGCTTAAGTCGTAGACGACTTAAGGGAGTAAGTCTTCAGTCGTAGGGGATTTGGGTTTTGTTGAGTCGTAGGCGCGCATGCTATAAGTCGTGACCGACTTAGGAGATAGCAGTTGTTAGGTCGCAGATGCTTCTGGTTAAGTCGTAGGATGGCAAAGCTGTAAGTCGTAGGTCGTATGGGGTATAAGTCGGAGACGACTTAGGAGATAGCCGAGTTACGACTTAGTGAAATTTCAGCTATAAATAGGAAGGGTTTTTCTCACTTTTTGGGATCCGGATTTTGAAGCGACGAAGTGCTGCCATTTTGAGAGCTCGACTTCTACACTTCTTCACTTCTTTTCTCCACTCTAATCTAGTGCTTCCATCCATCCAAATCGAAGATCAAGATTGAAGACTCAAGAGCTTAGATTGAAGATCTTCATCTTTTCAAGAGAGATTTCTTCGTTTGAAGCGGATTCGTGATAGATCAAGCTTGATCCTTCGCTGTCCAGATCTGAAGCGTGTTGATTTGAGGTTGTTTAGGTGATTTGGTGAGTGGTGATTATCTCTCACACGGATCCAAAGGAGTATATCGGATTGTTGGCTCGATTTGGTGTTAAAATAGAGATTTCCATGCATTTTCTTCATCCTAAGTGTAGATCCATATAGATCCATTGTTCATGATGATGTTATATCCATTTTATCATATGTTAACCTATGCAAGTTCATTCATCAAGTTTGTAGGGATATAATTCATGTTTTCATGCTTATTGGACTTTCAACTCTTTAATTACGAAAATGCCATTATTGTGATAATTGTCTACTTAGATCATATTTGAATACTTGATTGTTTGGATAAATGTTTGACTTGGTTGATTGCTATGAATTAGATTATTGATGATTTGATTTAGACCGAAGACGATTCAAAAGCTAAGGGAAAGGCTCTTGAATTGGGAAAGCTGCTCGTGGCATATGTAGTGGGATGATGAAGCTCTTATGCATAGATTTGATGATGTGATGTTGAGATGAGGCTTTGCGAGGATGTGATGAAGCGAAGCAATCATGTGATGAAGACTTGGTCTAATCCAGACGGGATCATTCCAAGCATGTTGATAACTCGGTGATATGATTCGAGTTGAGGATAATGAACGGATATGAGAATAGTCGTCGAGGAGGATGACTAGGAGGCTTGGATAGCATCGTTGTTGAAGGTTCTAGCATGCTCTAAGCAAGAGTACGTTTGGACAGATTCGATAGTCCCAACGACTAACTGTTGATGGTCGAGTACTCTGGGCAGATTCGATAGTCCTAGGCACGGGTTGCGACGACGTGCGGGAGTTATGTCTAGAACCGGGGTTTCCATTAGCCCTTGACGGACGGCTGAAAGAATGTGCCGGTCATTCAATTAACGGTGATATCGAAGCAATGATAACAGTGATAGCCAGAGTCATGGATGTTTGGTTGTATCGTCATTCGGACTCAAGAGCGGTATTTTCTGGGTGCTTATCTGATTTAGGCCTTGGTACTTGGAAAACATCGCCCTTGACTCGAGTGATAGTAGCTTTACTTTAAATTGTATGCTCTGCTATGTTTGCTTCTGCTTAGTGTGTGTCTAGAAACTATCACTGTAGAATGAGGTTGGAGTGGGAGGGTTGTATTCCTATTCCTTTTCCCTTTATGCTCTTTTGGTATGTTGTTAGTTAATTTACTGCTCACTAAGACTGTTGTCTGACTCAAGGCTTTATGTTTTTAATTCTTATTGCCTTAGGCTGTTCGTCCATTTTGGGACGGGCAGACTAGGTAGCAGGTGACAGGTGCTGTTCTCTTCTCACGATGCTGATATCGAAGACGAGCTAGAGGGTTGCATATTATCTTCTTATATGTACTGGATATTCCGCTGTTTTGTATTCTCTGAGAGATATGTAGTGAGGCTTGATGTATTGACTATTTGGATGTTGTATGCAACTATTATGGAGTTTTATATGATGGCATTTTGTTCTGTAAAGCTTCACTATACATATGTTCTATTGTATTTTGTCCATGCGCTGTGAGTAATACGATAGATTCTGTTGTTTTAATCTACCCTGACAATCGTCCATGGTCGCCTGGCACACTTTACAGTGCACTATCTCTAGATTTGGTGCAGGGGTCATGGGCGGTCGTCACAGCATGCGACTTCGATCGCGATGCTATGTTGTCTTCATTTTTTTTCTTCTGAATTGATTTTCGAACTGAAAGATTAAAAGGGGGAAGATGCGATTTTATTTTGCCTTTCCCTCCCTTTTTTTTTATTTGATCGAAGTTCTAATTCATTTCCATTTTTTTCTCGTATTCGATTTGAACAAAGGAGGAACGAGGTCGGGGCTTTAAAAAGAAAGGAAGAGGTTGCATATGATTTGGGGGTAGCGTGTTTAAATGGGTCAAAGCACATTGAAGGGACGGAATTACAGCTGAAAAGAAGATTAACCAGACAATTATTTATTTAAATTTTAAAACGTCTCGATTTACGCAACTCAAAATATTGAACCCCTATTAAAGCGTGCCACTAGGCGTTTATATTGTTATACCCCTATTCCGAAAGCAATGGAAAATGATTTGAGTCCTAATTCGATCATATGGAGAAGATAGCTTTTTGAACCAAATTATTATATTGAATTTTCGATATTAATCTCAGCGCATTTCTATCCCGTACAACCAAACGGTAAGTCCAATTGCTACGAAATTTGAAATCCGATAATAATACACTATTACGGATCCAATGGAACTAGTTTCGTCGAATTCCGAGACTATTTCCCGAATCGCTGTTTTAAGGCATCAATACTATCGATGATTTCAAAAATTGGCGAAATTACTTGAAATTTCCGTTTTAAAAACTTATTCACTAAATTATAATTTCAAATCAAATATATAAACCATTTAAATATTCAAAATCAAATGACGAAAAATCCGAGTCGTTACAGCGAGGATCTAGCGGGATATAGCGGAGACTCTAAAATAGCATATTAAACTCGTACTTAATGTTTTTACAAATATATAAATGGTAATTAAATATAAAATTAATATTCAATTGAATTATAATTAATATATAAATAATTTTAATTAAAAAACCTGTGCGAATATACTGTAAATAAAGGTAAAATTGTTATATAACATAATGAATTTTGTAGAATATTATAGTATTTTCATTTCTGAAAATATATTAAAAATTCAATTAGATAAATTAATTTCATAATTTTTATAATGTATAAATTTCATTTTTCAATTCATTTTTTTAAAGAAGATATAGCGGAGATAGCGGAATATAGGGGGAATAACGGGATATAGCGAAAATAGAGGGGCTTAAAGCGGAAAGGCTATATCTGGGGCTATATGGAAAAATCGTAGCGGTAGAAATCCGCTACGAGATATAGCGGGGTTATAGCGGGGTAATAGTGGGGCATTAACTGCACAAGTTAGCCGCCACCTCGAATCAACTTTCCCTACTGCCGCAGGCCATCGCGGCCACTCACCCGGATTTCACTGCACTAGCGCCTACCTCCCCCACGACTGGGCGCCCCTCCGACATGATCACCCTCGTCCTTGATCGCCACCTGAAGGAGCAGTCGCCGCTGCTTTAAAACCCTTGGAAAATTTTAACCGATGTTCTAACCAGCGATTCTCCCAATCAACGACTCAGATGAACTCCCCTTGTCCCTCACTACGCTACCGTACCATCAATTAGACGATATGTCGTCGTTGATTGTACTCCAATTGAACGGCCGAAATTTATCCCTCAAATTCTGAACACATAGCGACCCAAATCGAAAAACAAACTATAGGTCTAGATTGCGCTCGTCGAGAGCTTTGAATCGGTATATAATATGATAGGGGTTGGAGAGTTTGAATTTTTGAAATTGATTTTGATTTGAATTTGGATTTGGGGATTTAGGTTTTCAGCCATTGAGAAGAGAGGAATGACAGAAATTCCAGTACGTATAGTAATGAGAAATAAAAAGGCTGTTAGGGTTAGAAGAAAACTATTTATATGAACAAAGCCCGATAAGAAAATGAACACGTATCGAATTGATACGAACGACAATTACGACCCGAAATGCATGTTTTGTCTCCGAAACGAAAATAGGTCATCCCATATATCAAATAGACTTTTTTGATATTTTAAACTCAATGGAATAGGTTTCAAGTCCTAATTCCATTGTATGAAGAAGTTAGCTTTTAAAATCAGCTTATTTCAATTGAATTCAATTAAATTGATTTCTACGCGTTTCGAGTCCGTACGATCAAACGACAAGTCTGATCGCTACGAAACTTGAAACCTTACAACAATTCACCGTTACAGATCCGATGAAACTGGTTTCGTCGAAATCCGAGACAGTGGCCAAAATGGCTATTTTCACATTAATTAAATAAATTATTATTAAATTAATTAATCACCTTAAAAATTTTAATTTAATAACTAACAAGTTTTATCATTTCCAATTTCACAGAATTTAACAATCATTTTAAAATCAATATCCCACGTCAAATTCAACATTAATTATTGCACTAATTGCAGCATTCAAATTTCAATTGAAATAAACTCATTGATTATAAATTTAAATTATAATAAATCCATTTATTTGAGTTTTCATCTTATTATTCAATCAATTGTCATCTTATGGATATAATTAACATTGGTTTATATCTAATTACACTAATATTTTACAACTATCATCTTAATTCATATTAACGTAATATTTAATTGCATTTGATTGCATTTGATTACCAACTTAATTCAACAGATTAAATAAATTGGTGATAAATAACAATCGTTATTTTTTACTTAATTAAATCATAATTATAAGTTTATTATCTTTAAACGAATGTTATAACTACTTACACAACACTGATTTTATCCGATTACAATTAATTACATATTATCTCACCGTTTACTACAACATTTAATTTATTTTCTTATCTACAATTTCTAACCAAATTTAACTCTACAATCATTTCAACTAATTGAAATTGCATTAAAGTGGTTATCAATTACCTTACCTTAACATTATTACATTCATTCTAGTCATTTCTCTTATTAATAAATCACAAATTTTTATATCTTCCAATATTAAATTACAAAATCTTAATGAATTCAATAATTTAATTATTGGATAATTTCAGGTCGTTACAGACGAGGGGAGTTCGTAGGCGAAAACGGTTCGAGAAACGGAGCGGCTTAGCTCTGTATCACCATCCAATATGCATGGTAGTGGTTCCATGGTTCTCGCGTACACAAGGGAAGAGCAGCGTTTGGGAAGAAGGAGATAGTTTGGGTCGGGCTTTAGTTTTAGTGGGTAATGAAGTAAAGAGGGTAAACGGGTAGTATCCTACCTTGGGCATTGCCTAACGTGCCTTGTCATACTTTTATCCCTAAACGAGACCCATACGATTTTGGTTTATTGTTGTCGTATCACGGCGCATCCTTATCCAATGACAGTTTAACTGGTGTTTTATATGCAAACTGTACGACAATCCTTAAAAACGTGCTAAGGTGGATCAATGTAAAGCCTTAACGCTAAGAAAAAAATTTATTTTATTGATTAGACATTATATATATAGCGTATTCTACTACATATAAATATTTTGACGGATCCTTAGGAGATGGAAAATCCCGTAACATCTCTTGAGTTATTGCATGCACATTATACACTAGATAGGAGATGTGAAATCCCATAAACATCTCTGACGCTATCACACTCATGTTATATTGATTATTGATTTGACTTACATAAGGATATTTTAGTCCTGACTCACTATTTTGTCTTCTCATTACGCTCGGGTCAGCCTTGAGTTTTTCAGCTTCTTGAAGATTTATTTTAGAGGACGAAGACGAAAATTTGGTATATTAGTACTGTTAGTATTCCTACATCATGTTGTCTGCTGCATTATTTATTTATCCCTGATGTATATATTACTCTGATAAATGTTGTATAGATTATAACCAAATGTATTGTATAAACATCTTCATGAACTATTTATTCGATTATTATATTTTATCGTTCCGCTATGAGATTTTGTGTTTGTTTTCTTTTTCTGTTCTTATTTTTCTTAATTAACCCTATTGATTATCTATGTTCTGGATTGTTTAAGTCGGACATGTATGTCTGCTTAGGCACTCGGAGGGTGCCGCATGATGGGGGTTCTCACATTTGGTTTGGTAGCGAGCGGATGACTCTTACTCCTATATGTCCTTGGGTTGGTTTAGTCGAGAGTCTAGCCGTAAAAGCAAAACACAGGTACGGTTGTGTGTTACGGTGGGTTTACTCATTGGTTGGTGATGGTTGCAAAGCATATCTGGCCCGTCGCAGCTGGTATCAGAGCTTTGGTTTAGCGACAACCTTAGCTTTATGGGGTAACTCATTAGAGATAGGGTCGTAGTACCCTAGAATAAATTTGAGTGTATATATATGAGCGCGTATTTGTTAATGAATATAAAAATTGTTTTATATTGTGTTGGTTGATTTTTTGAGTGGCTTATGGATTCTGGTCAATACGAGTAAATAACGTTATTGATAGGGATCTCTAAACACTTGTACATAGCAACCCGACATGATATTGTTTTGAAACTGGGTAAATGAAATAATTTTACCCTGATTATATTTTGTATATAAAGGAATAATTTTCAGAAATTATTATGGTATATACGATGTGTTTGATTGTTAATATTATAATCAAAATAAGATTATAAAATTTAGAATGGGATATATAACCAAATAGAAATTGTATAAGTGTGATTGTACATATGAGTTGTAACTAAAATTGGATTCAAACTAGAATTTAAATTCCAAAAATTTTAGGAATTGTTTCAAATGGATTTGGACTAAGTATTTGGGAATTTTAAAATCTTAAGAGATTTGGGAAATGTGCTCCAAAGTGTTTTGGAAATAACAACGATAATATTATTTTGGAAGTATTTTGAATGAATATATTTTAAAATGGTTTTTTTTAAAAGAGATAAAAGCACTGAACTCACTTCGGTCACTGGAAAATAATTCCGATGATGATCACGACATCATCGATGTTCATTTTTGAGTTTTTGAGTGATGGGTTGCTACCGTAATGATTTGCTAACGGAGTCTTGTTTTGATAAACAAGTTTTTGATTTTAAGAAATTTAAAATCTTGATTTGATATAAAAGTGATATATATATATATATATATGATTTCAAACTGATTTGAAATTAAACCAGGTGTTTAGATTCTGAAATTTGCTATCTAACTGTTTGTAAAATAAATAAGGGAAATAACAAATAAATTTGCAAACAATGGTTGAAATTAGATTATAGCCTTTGGAGATAATTATGAACTTGAATAAGTTGTAACAAAAAGGAAATGAGCCATTATAAAATGATTATTGATTTAAGAAAATGATGAATGAGATGTTTTGCAAAATAAATTGATATCAAATGAAAGTGTGGAAATAAATGTGAATTAAGTTGTAAAAAACTTAAGTAATGATATAAGAAAATGTTCATTAATAATTTTAATGCAAATAATGAATATTGCAATTTAAGTATTTTGTGAAACATAAGAGTTAAAAGTGTTGCAACTTATACCACTTATAGATTTGATGAATATAAGTAAAACAAAAATTTTAAATTTGTTATATTGGATGATAGGAAAAAGAAAACCCGAAATGAGATATGAAATTTAATCGAAGTAAAGTAAAATGAAATGAATAAATGAAATAAAATAATGAATGGATTGGTAAAACAAGTTAAATGAAATAACATTGACTTAAAATGGAAATGAACTTAAGTTGTAAATGAAGGTGAATATAATGAATGTTAACAAGTAAATGTAAATAGATTTGTTTAGGGGAATGTAAATCAATAGAATGTGAATTCAATGAATAGGAGTAAGTGAATGTGAACACAATAAATTTGAAATGAATGTAAATCAATTGAAATAAATGAATCGAACAATTGAATGGAAATGAAGTAAATATAAACAAAGGAATTTGGTATAGCTAAGAAATCAATAGAAATAAATACGTAAGTTGTACGTATATTATTTATTCACATAACGATTTGATCCAAATTCGAGCACAGAATTTCGAGATAATTTATATCGAACCGAGTTAGGATTTTTCACTCGTTTCTCGACGACGAACCATGGATATGGATTTTTGATTGATTTTAGAATTCTCTATCATAGTATATGGCTATGGAAGGAGAATGATAGTTTCTGATCAAGGAACCAAATCTGAGTCCGCACTAGAGAGTCGTGTGAACGATACTAGTTTGGAAGTGAAATTGTGTGATCGAGTGAGCGATCAGATTTGATATTGCGTACGGATGATATATGTACATCGTACGGGCTTATGTAAAGCAAATATTGGAAATTGAAAATGCAAAATATAAATTTTTTTAAATTATATGGTTGGATATCATTGGTAATTAAGATGCAGGTATTTAAAATCAAGAAAAATTTGGATGGCTCGACAAAAAAGTACATGTTTATTTTGTCATTTGATTTGATGGTTTTATGATGGAGCCACTTGGCTTTTGGTTTCTTTTGTTGGTTTGGGGGCCCGTAGGGGCGTTTTGTAGGTATTTCGATCGAGCCGCGCGAAGGAGACTCTGCCAAAATTTTCCATAAATCCGGGTGTTAGAAAAATTTTGAAGTTTTAAAATTTTTATAACTTGTTTTGATAACTAACTTGTATTTTTCCATAGGCTGATCAGAGTAGCGTAGTAGAAACGCAGTGATGGTTTTATAAATGAAAATTTATTATTTTATAAATAGATTATTTTGAATAAAATATATCAAATGTTAAATTCTGTGCTTAGTTCCTTTTCAAGGACGAAAAGTTTTGAGTGGGGAGAATGTTATGACCCGTATTTTTAGCTGCTTTAAATTATTAAATTTAGTTTAATTGATGAATAAAAAGGGATAAAAAAAATATTTTACGGATTTATTAATATGGCTATTGAATATGAACTTGAACAAGATTTTAAAATAAACAAATTTCGAAGATTTAAGTAATAACAAGTATTGGAAGGTAATGCTATGTACTGAATATGTAGTTGGATTAAATAACAAAGGTTAAATTCATTGGATGTAAATAAAGTAATTGATGGATAACTAAAATTTATTTAAAATCTAATATTGAAATTTGTGGAATATTGAACAATTAAATTATTTAAATTTAATATTGGAGATAATTTAATAATTGAATTCTGAATTTAATATAATTGAAAATTATATCAAAAGTTGATGTAAATTTTATTTAAACAACAATAAACATTGTTAACATTTAAATTTGAATTTAAAAGTATTTACTCGATTCTAAAAATAACTTGTTTAAATTGACAAGTAAAAATAGCCTTCCGGGGAACTTTCTCGGAATTCGACGAAACCAGTTCTGTTAGGTTCGTAATAGTGTATTAGTATAGGATTCCAAATTTCATAGCATTTGGATTTATCATTTGGTCGTACGGTATAGAAACGCGTAGAAATTAATATCGAAAATTTAATATAATAATTAGGTCCAAAAAGCTATCTTCTCCATACGATCGAATTAGGACTTGAAACTTGTTCCATTGCATTCAGAATAGGCATATAACATTATGAACGACTAGCAGCATGCCTCGATAGAAGTTCGAAATAAATATCTAGATATTTGAATTTAAAATAATAATAATATATATATTGATTTGACCCTACCTTCACATCATCCCAAATTCTTTCATCTCAACTTACCATCAGCCACCCTAGTGCCTATTCCCTCTATAACATGCTTCTTTCCTTCTTCTTTTTATATACAGCCAAACCCGAGAAAAAAATCAAAGCTTAAAAAAAATTAGTTCTCTTGAAATATAAATTGAAATTTTTTGAAACAAGTTTATAAAATCATGTTTTCACCTAAGCTTCGAATTTGGTATGGTTATTGATGGGTGTGGCCATGATTGATCGAGTTCAACTGTATTGTCGTGAGCATGAACTCGACTAGGGTTTGGGTTTACTCAAGTTTGGGGCAACGATAGGCTGCGGGGTGGGTTGCATTGAGATTTTCGAGAGGAGGGGCTTCGGCACTGGGTTTTTGAGAGGGTGCGACTAGAAGTAGTGGGGTCTGATACCACATACGGTGAGGCGAGGAGTGTCAGGTGGCATTTCGTATGGATGAGGGGTGTTGTGATTTTTGAATCTAGGCTAGGCGAGATTGACGAGGGGAGTTCGTAGGCGAAGACGGTTCGTGAAACGGAGCGACGTAGCTCCGTATCACCATCCAACGTGCACGGCAGTGGTTCCATGGTTCTCGCATGCACAAGGGAAGAGGAACGTTTGGGAAGAAGGAGATAGTTTAGGCTAGGCTTTAGTTTTAGTGGGTAATGAAGTAAAGAGGGTAATTTATTTATATAAGTTGTTAACAAAATTTTGATTCTTATAAAATGTGTATCTCATTCGTTTTAGGTCGAAATCCAACGCGGTTAGTGGCGTTGGGTTCGTATTAATAATATATATGCATAGGAACTGGTTTGGACGGATTTGGAGCTCTTTGAATTTTTAGTTAAATTCGAACGCGCTCGAATTTAATCGGAATCAAAACGTGAAAGCGACAACGAAAATAAAGGTGTGTGTTTCATAATACTCATAAGTACTAGAATATCTTGATGCTAGTTAAATTAGAAATTATGAAGTGATAGAAATTTATTGATCGTTGTTTGATAAATTTAATTGTCATTCGAATTAACTGTTAAAACTTAAAACTGAAGATAAAATTTTAATTTGGAATTTAATTACCAGTAAAATAGCTGATATCGATAACTATGGAATTGTTGTAAATTATTGGCTGATTTGGATGTTGATTGTGATGGATGCTATTGATTGATGTTTTGGATGATTTGGATGTTTATTTATCTTGATATATCCTATTATCACCCTGTAAATTATTTACAGTATACAAAACTGTAAATTGAATTATCTCGTATAAATTAAGAAACAGGTTGAAATGATATATACATATGACACTGTGATTTGGATTGAAATGATATATATCCCTGAAATTAAACTGAAATAACTGATCATTTCGCCATAGGATAGAAAATTATATACGGACATCAGATTGGTTAAATTAAATGATTTTAAAATTTTTGATTTGAAATTTATTTAAATGATTTGATTTTAAGAAAATGAAAAATTGAATTTATGGAAATTGAACTATTTCATAATTGAGCTCGGAATTGAATTATATTTGAAGATTTGGATTTCTAATTGGGTATTGAAAGTGAATTTGATTTAAGTGTTTTGAATCGATGTTTTGAAAATCGAATTCGGAACTGATAAAAATTGAAATGGAAATTTAAAAGTGATTTGAATTGAAAATTTGGAAATTGAATCAGTTTGACTTTGAAACTATTTTCAAATAAATTATTTTGATATAAACTACTTAAATTTATCTTTTTATATATTCAAATCATTTGTGATTTTTTAAACGATTTTGCTGTACAAACCATTTTAATACTTGAACCATTTTACTTAAAACAATTTTAACCTATTTTTAACTATTTTAGTTATTTAAACTATTTTTAAAATTATTTAAACTATTTTCTAAAAATTCAAATTGGTAAAAGGAGTGTTTATATTTAAATCTTGGATTTAATAAGTATTGGGTTTAAACGATTTTGGAAGCGAAATCGAAATATTAAGGGGAAAATGATTTTTGAAGTGAAATGGTATATTTTGAGTAAATATGATGATTTCGAAATGGATTTGATTTTGAAGCGAATATGATATTTTGGATATCAAGTATGAAATGTTTTCAAAATGTAAAAGTACAAACCGGTGTGTAAAACGACGTTTGGTTATTAAAGAGACCGGAGCCGGATATGGGCATACTCCCTGTGGATACCGGAACCACTTTGACTACTGTGTACATGGAGTGATGATCCAGAACGTAGTAGTTGGAATTGGCGTACGTTTGCAGAATTTGAAAAAAGACAACAATGATGGATTAGCCTAGCACTTGTGCCAATTTGAAATGACTAAAGCAGGAGCTATACCGGCTAAGTGGGTTAGCTACCCCGAGCGGATGCATTTCTTCGTATTATCATCATTTACATTGTGATTGATTGGTGCTCACCCTCCGATTTTATGGGAGTATTAGACGCGATAGGCTATTATGGCTATGACGCGTTACCACTAGTCGAGACGGGTAAACTGGTAGTATCCTACCTTGGGCATTGCCTAACGTGCCTTGGCATACTTTTAACCCTAACAAGACCCATATGATTTTGGTTTAGTGTTGTCGTATCACGACGCATCCCTATCCACCGAACGTTTAACTGGTGTTTTATATGCAAACCGTACGACAATTAAAAACGTGTTAAGGGGGATCAATGTAAAACCTTAACGCTAAGAAAAATATTTATTTTATTGATTAGACATTATATATGTAGCGTATTCTACTACATATAAATATTTTGATGGATCCTTAGGAGATGGAAAATCCCGTAACATCTCTTGAGTTATTGCGTGCACGTTGTACACTGGATAGTATATATGAAATCCCGTAAACATCTCTTACACTATCACACTCATGTTATATTAATTATTGATTTGACTTACATAAGTATATTTTAGTCCTGACTCGAGTGTTTTGTCTTTTCATTATGCTCGGGTCAGCCCTGAGTTTTTCAGCTTCTAGAAGATTTATTCTTGAGGACGAAGACAAAGATTTGGTATATTATTACTATTAATATTCCTGCATCATTTTGTCTGCTGCATTATTTATTTATCCTTGATGTATATATAACATTGATAAATGTTGTATAGATTATAATCAAATGTATTGTATAAACAACTTCATGAACTGTTTATTTGATTATTATATTTTATCGTTCCGCTGCGAGATTCTGTGTTTGAAATATTTAATCCAAAATCCTTTAGGGTCTGTTGCATATAGATAACTTGAGAACAAGCCAAAGCAGCAGAGATATATTCTGCTTCGGTTGTTGACAGTGAGACAGTATTTTGCTTTTTACTAAACCAGAGAATGTCCTAAAAAGTGACAAGTTCCACTTGTACTTTTTCGGTCTGATTTACAACCAGCATAGTCAGCATCACAATATTAGATTAAATCAAATGAATCATTTCTAGGGTAAAATAGGCCATAGTCTAAAGTGTGTTTAACATATCTTAGGATACGTTTAACAGCTTTTAGATGGGTTTCTTTGTGTTGAGATTAGTATCTTACACAGAGACAGACACTATGCATGATATCAGGCCTATTGGCAGTTATATAGAGTGGCGATCCAATCATTCCCCTGTATAGTTTTTGATCAACATCTTTTGACATGTCTTATTTATTCAAGGCTTCATTGGTTGCCATAGGAGTGGGTTTTCCACTCGCAGTGGTCATACCAAACTTACTAACTAGATCACTAGCATACTTTTCTTGACTAATGAAAATACCACTACTAATTGTTTTATTTGCAATCCTAAAAAGAAAGTAAGTTCACCCATATGACTCATCTCAAACTCTTTTGTCGTTATTTCAGAAAACTCTTTGTTCATTTTATTGTTTGTTGATCCAAAAATGATATCATCTACATAAATCTATACTAATTGGATATCATTTTTGTTTCTTCTAATAAAAAGAGTATTATCTACTCTACCAATTTAAAATTTTGATTGTAATAGGTAAGATCTTAGTCATTCATACTAGGCTCTAGGAGCTTGTTTCAGACCATATGAAGCTTTCTTTAATTTGTAAACATGATTTGGAAACTTTTCTTCTTTAAAAAGTGGAGGTTGTTCAACATAAACATCCTCTTTAACAAAACTATTTAAAAAGGCACTTTTGGCATCCATTTGAAATAATTTGAAATTGTTGTGGTTTGCAAAAGCAAGTAGAATTCTAATGGCTTCTAATCTTGCTACGGGTGCAAAGGTTTCATCAAAGTCTATTCCTTCTTCTTGACAATAACCTTGCCCGACTAACCGAGCTTTATTTCTAATGACCTCACCTTGTTCATTCATTTTATTTTTATAAACCCGTTTAGTTCCTATTATAGTTTTGTCCTTAGGTCTAGCAACAAGTTCCTGTACATCATTTCTGGTGAACTGATTCAGTTCTTCTTGCATAGCAAGAATCCATGAATCATCAGATGATGCTTCCTTTGGATTTTTGGGTTCAATAGTTGATATAAAAGCTACATTACTCAGCTTGTTTAGTTGATTTCTAGTTTTAACAACAGATTCAATATTTCCTATTATATTTTCTATAGGATGATCTTTTAAAAGCCCGATCCTTTTATTAGGATGGACAGTTTCACAATTTGTTTCATTTGATTCATTATTTAAAGTAACAAAATCTTATTCATCCTTTATTTGAAAAAAATATTTGAAATTTTCATCAAAAGATACATGCATTGTTTCGTCAATGGTGTTAGATTTTAAATTGAAAACTCTATATGCTTTACTTCTATTAGAATATCCGATAAAGATTCCTTTGTCGGATTTAGGATCAAATTTATCCAAATTGTCCTTTGTATTTATAATAAAACATTTGCTTCCAAAAACTTTAAAATAAGATACCTTTGGTTTCTTATTGAAAAGAAGTTTATATGGTGTTTTATTGGTTAGAGGTCTAATTAAAATCCTATTCAAAACGTAACATGTTGTAGAGACTGCTTCAGCCCAAAAATTTCTTGGTAATTTATTATCTGAAAGCATAGTTCTTGCACACTCTAGAATCATCCTATTTTTATGCTCTACCACTCCATTTTGTTGTGGAGTTCTTGGAAAAGAAAAATTATGAGTTATTCCTTTTTTATTATAGAAATTCTCAAAATTTTCATTTTCAAAATCTCCACCGTGATCACTGCGAATAGTTTTGATTTTTAAAGAAAGTTGATTTTTAATTCTTTTTGCAAAAGTTTTAAATAAATCAAAATCATCACTTTTATGTTTGAGAAAAAATTGTCCATGTAAATCTAGAATAATCATCTACAATTACAAAAACATATTTACTATGATTTATTGACTGAATTTGAGATGGACCAAACAGATCTAAATGAAGTAACTCAGGAGGTTTTGAAGTTGAAATCATATCTTTCAATTTGAATGAACTCTTCCTAAGTTTTCCTAATTGACAAGCATCACATATACTATCTACTTTAAAATCCATTTTAGGAAAACCACTTACTAGGTCGAGTTTTGAAAGTCTAGATAAGAGTTTGAAATTTAAATGCCCAAATCTTTTATGCCAAATCCAAGGGTCGCTTGTATTAGCCAAAAGACATAGGTTATCATTTGAGATTTTCATACTGAGAATGTAAATATTTTTCTTCCTAATTCCTTCAAAGATAATATTTGATTTATTATCTTCGATGTGGCTCTTATCTTTTTCAAATTTAATTTTGTAGCCCTTGTCACATAGTTGACTTTTGCTAAGTAAGTCGTGTTTTAGATTCCTAACTAACAAAACATCAGAAATAGTAGGAGTTTTAGAGTTACTGATATTGCCGATGAAAATCACATATCCTTTTGAATTGTCTCCAAAGTTGACCAGTCCTCCATCTTCATAAATTATGTCATTCAGTATCTCCGGATTACCAGTCGTGTGTCTTGAACATCCACTATCAAGTATCCATTTGTTTTTCTTGATTTGCACCATTTGTCCATTGAGTGTTGACTCTTCAAAAGCCATATAACACATCTGTTCCTGCACAACACACCAATTCGGTAAATAACTTGATTTTCTATAATAACAATATGCAGACTTATGAGACAATGATGATTTGGACAGTTTTGAACTAGTGTTAACAGAATCTCCAAAAATTGCCATTTTAAACTTTTTCAAAATTCAGATTATGATAACTTTGAAAACCAGTAGGAAATGCAGATTACGGATCCTAAGGCAGAATTAACACTAGAGGCGGGGTGAATAGTGTTTAATTAATTTTATGAATCTTTTTGAAATCTTTTCAAATTAAACCCAAATAGATGCAATACACAAACACAAAGACAATCATAGATTCAGACACAGATGTAAATAGTAAATAAAAGCAGTAAAGGAAAGAATACACCAGAATTTTATACTAGTTCGGAGTTGCCCTATATCCAGTCCCACACAATTTCTTGTGCAGATTTCTTTTCAAATATAATGTCGATATTACAACCTCGATTTCAAGGCCACGAGATACACCCTCCTATCTCCGAGTTCAGGGCAAAGTCTCTTGATTTAACCAGGCTACGAGATCACATAATTGATTTATGGGCTACAATCACACTCAATTGATTTACAGGCCAAAATCACACCGTTTCCAATACACTTTTATAGAGAGAGAGTCGATACACTTTGATCTTTGATTACAAATGATCCTATAACTCTGAATAACACTAAGATCTTTGAGAGAGAGTGGTAGAGAATCAAACTAGAGTTGATCAAGTTTGATTCACTTAGGATTTCGGTATAGTTTTGTTAAGAATGTTTGAAAATAAGAATAGAAGAGAAAGAGGAGAGAAAACAAAGAAATCTTAAGTGAAAATTCGTTGAAAACTACTGGTATATATAGGAGAATAACGGTCATGTCCATTCGTGAAAGGTTATGACGAATAGACATTTCTTTTGAAAATTTGAATTTTAAAATCTACGGCTACCATGTCGACATGGGGGGTATAGGCATGACAGCATCCCCTAGTATTTTTTGAAAATTGATATTTGTTTCAAAACAGATTATCTTTCTAAAGTTTGTCAAAACAATCTTAGAACTTTGTAAACTATTTTGAATATACTTTATGATTATAAAAACCTTTGGAAAGTGATCTTACAAAATATAAAAGCAATAAAAACTAAATATATAAATATTTTGAGATTAAAGCTAAAACATTAAAACCAAGAGATAGTTTAAAAACAAGAAATGATTTGAAATTAATATGATTAAAAATAGTTTTTGAATTAAGGCTAAAATATTTAAATCGAGAGAGAGATGTATTTTTAAAAAGATAGTTTTGAAAAAAAAATATAAAAATACGTCATTTTGAAAATTTCGTGGATTCCATTCTACTATAGAAGGTCATGGGTTCCATCCCACTAAAGAAGTCATGGGTTCCATCCCACTATTAAAGCGAGAAGGTGGATTTCTTTCCACAATTAAATTCAGAATAAAGATTTTAGTGCTATTATGAAGTTTTAACATAAATCTAGACTCTATTACTTATCTTGATATCTTAAACTCTTGATAATCTTGATATTCATGGGTCTTCAGTCTTGATTTCTACAATCTTGAATTCGTCGACCTTGAATCTCTATACTGTACAGTCTTCATTCTCAATACCTACATATATATATCCTTCATAAACATATATGTCTAGATAAGAATATTAGTATTTATATTTTGTAACAAGTCCTAAGGTTGTTGTCATCAAAACCATCATCTCAGGAACTAGCATTAATTAAGTCTAAAAATGGAAATTGTATAAATCATCCTTGTTATTCTTTATTCATTTCTCTTTTTAACACCTATTTGATAACTATTCAACTTACTCTTATCTACACATATATATATCTAGTCATTTATTGATTACATCTTGTCATTATTTAATTATTTTGACATATAATTAAAATGAATATATTTGATATATTCTTACCATTTCACATTCCTCATTTAAATAAATTATTAAACAATGTCATAATTAATAAAATATGATTTTATTAAAAAGAATATTAGATTTAGATCTAATAAAACATTTAGACTTCATAGGACTTAAATATCTAAAATAGGAAATTTTGAAATTTGCCTTTTTTCTTCGCTACAGGCTGGCCCGAATCAAACACCGGGAGCGCTTGCCACTTAGTCCTACAGCGTGTCATCTAGGAGAACCTTTGAGCCTCTCAGCCCTCAGGTTCATGCCAGGACCACATGTCAATCGCTCTTACCGCGTGTCACCTAAGAGACCCATGAACCACTCAACACTCTGGTTCGTGTTGGGACAGACCAAATAGGACAACATAGGGAGGCTTGGCTATGATATGCCAACCTCGGTTCTTGATAAACAATCAAGCTACATGGTCTATTATCGCATTTGAGTTCATTGGCTGGCTTGAACTATCAACTATATCCTTCCAATATATGGTTTGAAAGAATGGGCTGCACTCATCGCCCGTCCATTCACCCTACTTTGCTAATTTACCTTATGAAAATAAACTGTAGCGACCCGCCATTCCGTACCCTTTGAATTGACAAAAAACCACACTTGTCCAACCCAAATTGTACAAAAGGGCGAATAACTAGGGTGAAGAAGAAAGAGATAGAAGAATTAGAAACAATATCACAGAATCTCACAATCGCAGCGGAACAATATATAATAGATGATAACATATCTTTATACAAAAAGAATTATAAGTGTTACAAAACATACCATCATCAGAGTACAACCATCAACAAATCAATATGGACAGTTATTATAACTTGTCCTCGCCGGAGCTGACTATACAACCTGGCACACACAATGGAACAATAATCAAGTACGTGGAATGCGTCTCTGTCATCCAGCTCATCTTCTGAGCTCCATAACATCCTAACCTGAATCTGTAATACTCGGTCTGACTCGAGCATTATAGTAAAATAACATCCGAGCCAGTCTGGAAACCAAGCATGAGAAAACACACTCAATTTGAATTTAAAGTTATAAGAAAATCCTTTGAAATCAAAAGGTACCTCGTAAGACCATGCCACACATAAAAATGATAGGTTTTTACCTTACGATAAACAAAACATTAATTATCAAAATCATCTGATATTACAATAGTGTTTATAGAAAGTAAATAGAAAATAGCTGAAATGCTTGCATCTCACGTTTCAGCATAATTAGTACACAATCAAAAATCGTACGGTGCATATTAGAGAATGGATTCCATACTATGACCAGGTAAGAAACTACCTCGATGAGTGCATCTCTAGATCAATGCACTCGGGTCTGACAAGAACATCTTGTACCTTGCCACACAGAACCAGCCTAGCACTTGACTACTAGTAACGAATAGGTCATCATCCCGGTCTTCCGACCTTTTGAGATTTCATGCACAACCAATCCATAAATATGTATATGTAGGGTATCTAGAAGATGATGACATACCCTAATGGGAGCGAACCACTTAACCCTGCTACATGTCCTGTTTCGGTCATTTCGCGGTTGATGAGGCTTGAGGCTACGTTTACCTTTTTGAATAGCAATTCCACTTGGAATGCTACCATTTCCTTCCAGGTAACAATTCATTGATAGCATTCATCCATACAAGTTGTCCTGGGTCTGGACAAACCAAAACACTGTCTTCACTATCTTCACAATATCACAATTCGTAATGCACAAATCGGATCGAAGTGGTTTTCGGATAATTAAATCTGATCCCGGTCTCTTTGAAACGATTAACGAATTTGGCCAGATTCAATAGTCAGTTATTTAACTATCAAATTTACACACAAAAGCAGTCACTAGGCCATATTATAAATCCTTTAAAAAAACATTCATTTCAAAATATCTTTACAAAGATATATATTCAAATCTCATTCAGTATTCCAATATTTGAAAATGGTTTCAAATACTTCTATCCATAACAGGATATTTCAACCCATATCAACACTTAAAAATTATTTCCAATTCTAACTTGTAATTCATTTCTTAGAAAAACATTTCTATAAAAATCATTTCGTCACTAAAATATCTCCAAACCTTTAATCCCAACACTTCAGAAAATATTATAAGTCTATTTCCCAAAATCATTTCCAGTATCCATACTTAGAAACTATTCCGTACTTATCTCACCAATTTTCATAATTTTATTAATTCCCTTTTACAATTTCCAAAAATATCAATTATACTTAATTATAATTCAACTAACAATTTAAAATTCCTTTGATGAATTCAAATTCATTTTCGAAGTTCCTAAGTCTAACTATTTTGGAATTCCCTAAATTTCCAGAACTACCTGTTAGGAAATCAATTATATAACTATACAATGGAAATTAAATATGCATATATATCTATATTTACAGGTAATTGGTAAAGTAACATCACCAAAGAGACAAGAACAAAGACTCAAAAGAAGAATCAAGAGGCTACAAGTCGAGAGAATTGGAAAAGGAATGATACAGACACAGGAAAAGAAACATGCACAAATTCAGACGTCTGAGTGCACTTACCAGACGTCTGACTGGATTCTCTGGTTCGCATATCAGTCAAAACCAGACGTCTGGTACATATACTCAGACGTCTGACAAGCAACTTTGTGCAAAAAAAGATATGAAGACCAGACGTCTGAAATATTTTCCAAACGTCTGATTTTGAACTCGGCTTTGTATATTCAAAGAACAACTGTCATATTTGAAAAGACACGATCGCTCCTCTTCACTGCAACTCTTCATCACCATTGGAAGCGACCTTAGAGCACTTGCTAACAGATGCAACTACACAAAGGATCTCTCTACCACTATAAATAACATCAAAAATTCAAGAGATTTCTTCACCTGATTTACTTGTGATTTCTACTCTTATACTCTAATATACTCTTGATCTCCAGCAATCTATACTTGTACTCAACACTTCCAAATATACAGTCCCTCATAGATAACAATCCCTAGATATATATATTGGAAGCATTTGCACTATATAGTCAAAATCCGTGTAATAGAGAACACATAGTTGACAAAGAAACTCCACTATTGTAAACCTGTTCCTCCGGGTAAAGTGAGGGTTAGTCGGTTAAAGGAATTCCGAAAAGGAGCTTCGGGACTGGATGTAGGACGGGAGGTCCGAACCAGTATAAAATCCCTGGTGTGATTTTTCTTATTTGCATATTTTAATATTAATACAATATAGTTTAAATTAGCCACATACTTGTCATTTGTATAATCGATCCACCATATTATAGACTTTCATTTGGTATTAGAGCAAGGTTTGATCAAATTACAGTAACATGTTTTTGAATCATTCTTAATATGGCAAGTATTTTCAAGAAGGACAATCCACGGCATGACCACCACTTTTTAATGGCTCTAACTATGCATATTGGTCAACACGTATGAGAATTTTTATGGAAGCTAATGGTCTAGAAATTTGGTCAGCCACTCAAAATAAATATGAAGCACCTATTACTACTATGAACACATGGACTGATGCAAAAAAGAACTCAGCATCAAACAATGCTAAAGCTATGAACGTTTTATTTTGTTCTCTAGATAAAAATGAATTTTCACGTGTCATGTTATGTACAACTGCATTTGATATTTGGCGTACTTTACAAATCACACACGAAGGTACAACAAAGGTCAAACAAACTAAGATTTCAATTTTGCAAAATCAATTTTTGTCATTTAAAATGAATCAAAATGAAACTATTGTTGATATGTATTCTAGATTTCAAACTATCCAACATGATCTTATGGCATTAGGAGTTAAATTTACCGATTTTGATTTAGTTTCTCGAATACTCAACTCTTTGACACCAGATTGGGAAAGGAAAGTATTAGCTATTGAAGAAGCTAATGATCTCTCTACTCTCAAAACTGAAGAGTTGATAGGAAATTTAATGTCATATGAAGCTAATTTGCAGGCACGAAAAGAACTAAATTCGGAAAAGAAGAACATAGCATTTCCAGCAACCAAAAATGATGACTCTGATTTAGACGAAGAAGAGATAGTCTTCATTGCCAAAAACTATAATAGATTCAAGAAATTTAGAAAGATGACAAAATTTCAAAAAGAAGGAAAGTCCAACACAATAAACTTATCTCAAATTAAGTGATATGAATGAGATCAATACGGACATATGAAGAAGGATTGCCCTAAACTCAATAATGATAAAAAAAGAAAAAATTTGAAAAATTCAAGAAGAAGAAGGCTTTTAAAGTAACATGGGAAGACTCTGATTCTTCATCATTTGAAAGTGATAGGGATAGTGATGGAGAACAAGCCAATGTGTGTTTTATGGCACAAACTGATGAGGTATGTCCGGAACTTAGCTATGAGGAACTATTAGAACTTAGCATGGAATTAGATGATAAATTTAGACAAATTAAAAAATTAAACAAAGAATATATAGCTAAAATAAATAGATTAGAACTTGAAGTAGGAATGTTAAAAGATGAAAAAATTATCTTAGAAGAAGAACTAGAATTAGCTCAAGAAAAAATTCAGAATAATTTGATAGAAAGTAAGGCTATTACTTTTGATTTTGAAAATACTAAAATAGTAAAGGATGATTTAATAAAAGAAAAGGTCAATTTGAAAAGCAATATTGAAATATTGAAAATTGAAAATTTAGAATTAAAAGAAAAATTAGATAAAATCACGAATAATGTTTCAAAATTCAATAAAGGGAAACAAGATTTGGAAAATCTAATCAAAACTTCAAAACCATCAGGAAATAGAAATGGAATAGGATTCAAAAATATTTCTAAACAAAAAGGAAATGATGAAAAAAATATTTTTTATGCAAAAACTAAAAGTTTATCTAAGTCTAATATGAATACCAAAACTATGAAGATTTGGATTCCTAAGACAAATAATAATTTGATTAAACAAAAACATATTGATAATTTCTTAGAGAATGTAGTTTATAATAAAAATTATACTTACAAAGGTACCAAACCATCATGGGTATGGCTACCTTCTCCTAACAATTAGCCCTAACAAAAATATATGGGTACCAATTAAAACATCTTTTATTTTGTAGGTACCCAGAATAAAACATAAGGAGAAATGGATACTAGATAGCGGATGCTCTAAGCATATGACTGGAAATTCAAAAATGTTATCAAATATAACATACATCGATGGTGGAACGGTAACCTTTGGAGATAATTCAAAAGGATATGTCGTTGGCACTGGAGAAGTCATCAATTATGGTATTTCTAACTCTTCTATTATTACAAATGTTTTATTAGTAGAAAAACTTAAACACAATCTACTAAGCATTAGTCAATTATGCGACAAAGGTTTTCAAATAAATTTCGAAAAAGATAGATGTAATATTTTAGACAATAACAAACAACTTATATTTGAAGGTCTTAGAAACAAAAATATTTATGTATTAAACATGAATATAAATAAAAATTCAAATTTATGTTTAACCGTCAAACATAATGATCCATGGTTATGGCATAAACGTTTTTGTCACATCAATTTGAAAAGTATTAATAAATTGGCAAAATATGAGTTAGTTAGAGGTTTACCAAAAATAAATTACAAAGTAGAAAATTATGTGATGATTGTCAAATTGGAAAGCTAAAGAAAACTTCTTTTAAATCTAAAAATAATATTTCTACAAAACAACCATTAGAATTATTACATTTAGATTTATTTGGTCCAACACAAATACGATCTATAAATCACAACAAATATGTTTTCGTCATAGTTGATGATTTTTCAAGATATACATGGACCTTGTTTTTTAAACATAAAAGTGATACTATTGAAATGTTTAAAATATTTGCTAAAAGAATTAGAACACAAACGGACTTGAAAATTAAAAATATCTATAAAAACAAGCCACACTGCTTATTTCAGACGTCCGCCCCTTGTATTCAGACGTCTGGCACAATGATATATGTCTCAAAATTAAGAACTGTGCATATGTCAGACGTCTGATACACCCCCCAGACGTCTGAAATTTTTCTCTGTCTGTTTCAAATAAAAATCCGAACATTTCAGACGTCTGAACTAAGATCCAGACATCTGCCATTGTTCTCTGTCTCTGCGAATTTTTAAATTCGATACAAACAGACGTCTACATAAAAAAACCAGACGTCTGATTTTATCTGCTACATTCAAATTAGGGCAAACCAGATGTCTGATGTCCAATATAGACGTCTGATTCCCAATCGCCTATTTATAATCGACCAAATAACATCATTTTTTCACTTTTACCTCAAATATTTTATACCCTACGATTTTCTCGAAGACAATTATCCTTCTAAATATTCGTTTTTATCAAAACTGGTCAAAATGCCTCCTCGCACAAAGAATGTCAAGATGTTAAAGAGAAAACAAGATCAACCAGCTTCATCTTCAAATCCTCAAGTATGCTCTGATGATCAGATCGAAAAGTGGATGAATATAGCACCACATTCCATCAAAAGGTACGAAGACATCCAAAAGAAAAAACTCCACATAGGTCCATTCTACAATCTTCTCAAATTCCCTATGTATGACCTCGATGAATTATGTGAAACTGCCGGGTTAGAAACCCTAATTTCTTTTACCCCTAATGATGTTCAAATAGATCAACTAGCTATATTTTTATTCTATGCAAATTTATACAGTACTTCGGTGTGGAACACTGAAGATGAGGATAACTGGCTCTGGTCTAGTGTATATGGAAACACGATTAGATTAACTCCAGGATTAATAGGTCGCACACGAGGATGCTCTGACACAGGAGAAGATCTATATAATATTCCGGATATGCGTTTCAAGCCACAGAACAATATAACTCACCAAATTTGGGAGGACGAAATGCCAAAATTTGCATCCAAGTTTCTACATCCAAAAGCTCGACTTCTAACCCGAATGATAATTAACACAATTATTCCTCGAATGGGTAGTCACGAATCACCGAATTAGAGCACAAAGCCCTATATGCTCTGTTTAGTGGGATAAGAATAAATTGGGCCAAATTTATCTTCGACGTGCTAAAGCACTTTTGGACTCGATCAAGGCCGTCAATTATTTATCCAACTTATATTATGAGACTTCTTCGTTCACATAATATTCCATCCTATCTATCTACATTCGAAGAAATCTCGCCTAAGTATGCTTCCACCAAGTTCTTTTCTCTAATGCATCTACCAGAATCCCCTCCAGAGTTCATGACATTCGAAGATTGGACGAACAATCGTCACTCTAGAAGAGTTGAGCCTCCTCCTCAACCTCACATTGATCCATCCCAAGAGGAGGAACAACATCAAGAAGTCACTCCTCCTCCTCCTGCACCCTTTGATTATCCGGGACAAGAGGAAATAATGGAGACTCGAACGGATACAAATCCAAACGAAAGCATTCGAGATCTCACTCTACGAAACCAACACATCCTATCTAAAAATCAAAAGATTTTGGCTAAGCGAATTGACAATTTCGAACTATCATTTGCTACACGCCTAGCCACTGTTGAGGAATCTCTTTCCACTGTCTTGAAGGTTCTTAAAGAAGTACTACAAAGAGTTCGCGGTCCAACACCACCTTCTGATGATTGGCCGACCCCAGTATCTTCTCCTCCCGTAAAACATTCAAAACTTTCTGAGGATGAACCTCTCAAAGAAGCTTTGACATCTCCTTCAAAGGCTAGCACTTCTAAAAAAGAAGAACCAAAGGAAGATGATCAAAATGAAGCTTCTCCAAAGGAATCATAGATTTAGGGAATCATAGAACTTAGTTTTTGGAATATCATTTTTTGTTCAAATCTATGCTTGTAATCATACTTCAAGTTTACTAAAACATTCTTTGTTTGTTTTGACGATTGGCTTCAATTTAATAATTCTTTTTGATAATGTCAAAGGGGGAGAAATATACGTATAATCATAAAACAATCAAATTAAGCACATATTCAGGGGGAGATTTATAATCTATATATAAGTACATTAAATAGTTGTCATCATCAAAAAGGGGGAGATTGTTAGGAAATCAATTCTATGGTTTCGATGATAACAACTATACAATGGAAATCAAATATGCATATATATATTTATATTTACAGGTAATTGGTAAAGTAACATCACCAAAGAGACAAGAACAAAAACTCAAAAGAAGAATCAAGAAGCTACAAGTCGAGAGAATTGGAAAAGGAATGATACAGACACAGGAAAAGCAACATGCACAAATTCGGACGTCTGAGTGCACTTACCAGACGTCTGACTGAATTCTCTGGTTCGCATATCAGTCAAAACCAGACATCTGGTACATATACTCAGACGTCTGACAAGAAACTTTGTGCAAAAAAAGATATGAAGACCAGACGTCTGAAATATTTTCCAGACGTCTGATTTTGAATTCGGCTTTGTATATTCAAAGAACAACTGTCATATTTGAAAAGACAAGATCGCTCCTGTAACAACCCGCATATCTATCGATTTTATATTTAAATATTTTATCGTTAGTCGGATGTTAGTCCGAAAAGCTACTTTTTGTATACGGTCAAATTAGGACTCGAGACCACCCCCATTGAGTTCAAAATGACGTTTGCGATCTTTTTGAGTGTAAACTTCGATATGTTTGGAGATAGTGAAATTTTCGTCACTTTTCCCACTTGTGACTTTGGTTGGGACTGCACCTTCTTAACTCAGCCCAACTCCCTCTTCTCTTCATCACTTCATCAAATACTTCAAGCTTCTTCAAAAATGGTGGAGGGAAAGAGAAATTAAAATTCCAAGCTCGAGATCTTTAGTGAATTCAGCATCAAACTCCGACTTCAAGGTGAAGAACATAGATTCAAGCTAGGGGTTGATTATTGCTTTGCTCTTAAGCTCTCCAACATCAATTTCGTGGAAAAGGTGAGATTTTTGATCTCACATCTTGCCTATAATCGTCATTGGACTGTTGGGAATGATTCCTCATCACTTTAGCATGTTTGTTGCATTTGGTTTGGATTGGATTGGCGAAAAATTCCAAATTTTAGTGATTTTGGTGAAAAAACTGCTACTAGGTCGTTCTGGCCATTTTTAGCTCGTTCGGAGTTAGGTCGCCCATCCATAGGTCGTAGGTCGCCTGCGAGTTAAAGTCTTAGGTCACCTGCGAGTTAAAGTCTTAGGTCACCTGCGAGTTAAAGTCTTAGGTCACCTGCGAGTTAAAGTCTTAGGTCGCCTGCGAGTTAAAGGCTTAGGTCGCCTGCGAGTTAAAGGCCTAGGTCGTTCACGAGTTAAAGGCTTTAGGTCGTTCGCGAGTTAACTCCTTAGGTCGTCCAGGCTGCTAGCTCGCGTGTTGAAAAGTCTCCACTTTCTTAGGTCGTTGCCGACCTAAAATTCCAAGGCAAACCACTAAGTCGTTCGAATTTTTTTAAGTCTTAGGTCGTTGCCGACCTAAAATCCCCAGGCAAAACGTTAGGTCGTTGCCGACCTATAATTTCCAGCCAAAACGTTAGGTCGTTGCCGACCTATAATTTCCAGGCAAAACGTTAGGTCGTTGCCGACCTATAATCCCCCAGGCAAACTTTAGGTCGCTCGCACTGGCTTATCTCGTAGGTCGTCTCCGACCTAAGCTTCTTTTCCATAAGTCGTTCGCGAGTCAAGTGTTAGGTCGTCTCCGACCTAACGCCCTCGTCACCTTAGGTCGTAGCTCGTAAGTCGTAGGTCGTCGCCGACCTTACACTTGGTCTTTTTTTTAGTTCGCGATTTCCTTAGGTCGTATGACCTATTTTTCCTTAGGTCACTGGACCGCTTGCCTTCACTAGGTCGTACCATGACGGGGCGCTGCCCCCTGGACCCCCGCCGTTAGGTCGAACCCCGTATTACTCTGCGTAGGCAATCTCTTCTGAAAAACATTTATCAGAATTTCTACTTTGGTGGTTTTGGGATTGACTTCTTTGGACTTTACTCACGTCTTCGAACGTGAATTGATTTGTTTCTACAATCGTTTTATGACTTGTCACTTTAAAGATATATGAAGGTTTCAATACTAATAGTAAATATCAAAACTCTTTCATCAAAGCGATTTCAACACTATTTTAAATATCAAAAGTTCGTTTTCTCAAACCGATTTTCAATCTACTAGTATATACAAGCCTTTACTTCACTCGAACGAGAAATCGACTTAAACGACTTAGTAAAACGGGTGGTATGAAACGCTTGCGTTCACTTCGTCGGTTAGCTCTTGGACTTGTTCGATTGAACCCTTTTTGTGACAATTTCCTAGTGAAGATTTACAGCTTGTTCGTAAATATTTAAGTTAAGCAAGTGGTTATGGGACATGAAGCTAAACTCATATATTTACTAGCTTGGTGTGATCGACACTTCCTTATGATCATGACGATCATTTTTGTGATTTAGACTAGCGATTGTGCGATGTCTCTTCGTCCGTGTGTCGGACTTTCCTTCGGGCCATCCGTGTGTTCGGAAAATTCAAATGGATAGCTTCCATGAGATAGCTTCTCGTCCGTGTGTTCGGACTTCCCCCTTTTAGTGATTTCTGGATTTCGTGTGTTGATTTCTGGGATTTGTTCTGGATTTCGTGTGTTGATTTCTGGATTTAGTGCTTCACCAACTTTTGTGGTTTTCACTGATATGATATCAGTTTTTGTGTAATGGTGAATTTGTGTGTCATTACCCTTTTTATGTGTTTGAATCTTTGAGAAGATTCTTGTGACATTGATTAATCCCTTGTTGATTATCATTTACATACTTATAGTAGTATGCCATCATGGTTATTATATGTTTATGCCATACCCCTTATCCTATATCATGTCATCTAATATTTATAGTTAGACTGATCCGTTTATTATTTTCTTATAAATAATACTCGGGTCAGACCGAGATGTTACAGGTGTTTCTGCTTGACTTCTCTTCTGGATTACTCTGACTTTTGGCTAACTACTTAGATTAGTAGTTTTTGGATGTACACCTTTGAGATATAGACTCTATGTTGTGTACTTATTCTTTTGTATAGCACGTGATGCTATTCTTTTGTATTATCGTGGATCTTTCTGACCACTACTCTGATGTACACTTTCATGTGTTATATATATTTATTCATATCTTCTTCCGCCTTTGTGATATGGATGTCTGTGACTGATTTATGTTATGATTATTTCTATGATTATTTCCGAAGATTATATATAGCCACCGTGTGATAGCTTTGTGTTTGTATCGGTATGTCGGATTTCCTCCTTAAAAGATATGCATTCTATTCTATCTGACGTATCGGTGCTCGCACAAAGAAGTTACATGGATGGTCGCTCCTCCACAGCCTTATCCTCCGTGCTAATTGACAGCACTACATCGTAGTGTTCTTGGTTAGCGTGGGTATAGAGGTGGGGCGTCACAGCTCCTCTTCACTACAACTCTTCATCACCATTGGAAGCGACCTTAGAGCACTTGCTAACAGATGCAACTACACAAAGGATCTCTCTACCACTATAAATAACATCAGAAATTCAAGAGATTCCTTCACCTGATTTACTTGTGATTTCTACTCTTACACTCTAATATACTCCTGATCTCCAGCAATCTATACTTGTACTCAACACTTCCAAATATACAGTTCCTCATAGATAACAATCCCTAGATATATATATTGGAAGCATTTGCACTATGTAGTCAAAATCCGTGTAATAGAGAACACACAGTTGACAAAGAAACTCCACTATTGTAAACCTGTTCCTCCGGGTGAAGTGAGGGTTATTCGGTTAAAGGAATTCCGAAGAGGAGCTTTGGGACTGGACGTAGGACGGGAGGTCCGAACCAGTATAAAATCCCTGGTGTGATTTTTCTTATTTACATATTTTAATATTAACACAATATAGTTTAAATTAGCCACATACTTGTCATTTGTATAATCGATCCACCATATTATAGACTTTCACTACCATTATAACACTTCACTTAAAACAGTCACATCCATTCAATAAATCCGGATCAAATCTCGAGAGTATTTATACAAAAATTCCAACACTTATCCTTAACTCATAGATATAAAAATAATAATTTTTAAAGAATAATAATTTATTTCCAAAACTTGTTATAGTAATTATTTAAAATATCAAAATACTTTTAAATAAACATCGATAACTCCTTCCCAATTCATTTTTAAATAAACTAATAAATTTTACAAAAGCTTATAAATAAAAATTCAAATCCCTTTCAACTAATATTAAATATTTAAATAATTAACTTTATGAACTATTTCCATACTAAAAATAGTTTTTAAATTACATAGTTAAATAAATAACATTTCCTTTTAAAAACGGGACTTAACATCTCGATAAAAATATATTTTGAAAATCCCAATATAAACAATTCCAATTTATAAATCTCTCTTGATTTATAATCCATCGATCACATTTCCGATTCCATAACTATATCACAACATTTCAAAAATAGGATCTACCATTTCTTTTTATCTCGATTATCCTATCTCATTATAAATTCTCATCGAGAATTTATATTTCCATTTATCAAATGATAATCATTTCACTTTATTTATAAACATTGTTTATCAATTTCATAATCTCATTTCCCAAGCCTATACTGGTTTTCATTACAAACATCTATATATAAATCGATTTCTAAATTAAATCTCATTTATAAATCAATTTCTTAAATAACCCGAACTATATTCCAAACAATCAAATCTCGATTTCTACTTCCACTTCGTAAATTAAAAATCTTATCCAAAATCCAGTATAACCAATTAAATATTTATTTCCAAATTCCCTTTATTCTCCTAATCTATTTAAATCTCAAATTTTAAAACCTTTTTACTTTAAAACCCATATCACTTAAGATTTACTACATAAAATCCTTTATATCCATTGTTTCAAAATCTTTATTTAAAATATACCACGAAATAAGTAAGTACAAATTTTAGAGTCAAATCATTTATTTATACAAATAAATTCCCTTTTAACTAATCCAACATTCAATATAAATATTTCACTTCCAAATAGCTTTTCAACTTTCTTTCAAATCCAAAAATAATATATATAGTTTTAAAATGTTAAAATTAGGGCCAGTGCTAACATAGCATCCAATCAATCAAATCATACAATAATCTAACACAGACTATCCAAACACATCACATATCACAATATATGAAATTAAAATCAACATTTTTGAGGAATCCAGTTGGATCCCTCCAACTTGTTTCCCTACAACCACAGACGTTAGATAACATAAAATACCAATCCCGCTTTGAGGCGGGATATCGCGGTAATATAGGGTCATCCGCTATTATGCGGGGTGCATAGGGTCTAATCTACTCCAATATGCGGGAAATATATCCAACTACTAATATATATAATATCACATCCAACTGATAATAATAATAATTATCAACCCATCCAATAATCCCATAAATAAATTTTAACTATTTAAATTAAAATCGGTAAATCCAAATGAGTGAGATTTTACTCACTTTGATTTTCGCTATTGCTTTCGCCTTCTGGTTCCAATTAAATTCGAACAGCATTTGAATTTAGATAAAAATTTCAGAAGCTCTAAACCGCTCCAAACCAATTTCATTGCGTACATCTCGTTAATACGAATGCAATGCAGCTTGTTTCGATCAATTCTGACATCGTATGAAGAAGATACGGTATTTATAAGGATAACGATTTATATAAATTAATTACTTAACTTAATTACAACTAAAACCTAATTACCATTTAAATTTCATTAGCCGCGATAATCCTCTTCTTCCCGCTCCTACCTATTACGAACAAAAACCATGGCCGCACCTTTGACTCGCTGCATGTCCTCCCACCGACCACGATTAACCAAATCGACACTGCCTCCATCATCCTCATCAAAAGACACACCTTCCCGACCCATCAGCCTCAACTCCGGCTCCCTACAGCACATCGCGACTACATCCCCTTCCCCTCGACTGTACACGACCTTAACCTACCCCATATCACCATCGAGTTACACGCGACTTGGCACGGAGCTGCTAAACACCCTGAGAAATCCAAAGAAATCGCCCACGTCTCCAAATGGCGATCGTAGGCTGAGAAAAGTGGAACCCTAGTTCCATAGCTCGTCGGTGTACAGAGTCGAGTATCACCAACTGATGCCACACTTCCCAAAATGGATAGAGATAGGAAGCTAAACTTCGTACAAGTTCAAAGAATTCAAATTTTCAATTTTTAGATGAGTATTTCCTTGATTTCGAATTTTGTTTAGGTGTTGCCTTTTTTCTGTTTATTCTTCTACCTGACATCGTTTTAAATAAGAGGAGAGATAGAATGGCTTGCAAAGGAAGGTTGAACGAAATATATTATTTAAATTTTCCAAATTATCTTGATACTTAATTTCGAATTTCGATCGAGGCGTGCCGCCAGGCATTCCTAATGTTATACCCCTATTCCAACGTAATGGAACAAGTTCCGAGACCTAATTCGATCGTATGCAGAAGATAGCTTTTTGAACCCAATTATTATATTGAATTTCCGATATTAAATTCAGCGCGTTTCTATCCCGTACGACCAAACGGTAACTCCAAATGCTACGAAATTTGAAATCCGATAACAATACACTATTATGGATCCAACGGAACCGGTTTTGTCAAATTCTGAGACTGTATCCCGAAAAGCTATTTTGGATATGTTAATTTAAACGAGTTATTTTAAAAATCGAGTAAATCACGTTTAAATCCAATTTAAATTTTTTATTATCTTCCTTCTTATTTATAGAAATTAAATAAGCCTTTAAATTATTTTTATCCAGCTTAAAACCAAAGATTCTACTATTTAACCAAATTTAAATTATTAAATTCCACAATTAAATTACCCAATAAATTGTTATATTTGAGATTCAAGTTATTAAATTAAAAAAAATTAACTTTCAAATATTTAAAATCAATTAAATATTACAAATTCAATTAATCAAAATTTTGGGTCGTTACATTCCTCCCCCTTTAAAAGAATTTCGTCCACGAAATTGCTAAGGTAAGAAGGATGGTCCAAAACCCATTAACTTTCCCAAAATCAATTTGTTGAAACCACATTATTATTTTTACTAATTTCCAAATTCATCCATAGATTCCAAATAATATTATTCACTCAATCATTCAAGTTATAATCAAAAAACAAATTTTAGTCATCAAAAATTTTCTTCAAAATTTTCTAACTCCTTAAATTTTCGAAAAATTTCGCCAGCGTCTCCTTTGCACGGCTAGATCGGAACAACTACAAATCTGCCACTACGGGCCCAAATTAGCAAAAGAAGAACAAAAGCTAAGTGGCTCAATCATAAAACCATCAAATCAATCAGCAATTTAAATATGTACCTTTTAGTCGAGTAGCCAAATTTTCTTATAAAATCAAAGGCATCCAATTAGTTCTTGTTTTTATATACCTGCACCTTACTTACCAATGGTATCCAAACATATAATTTAAATCATATTATCCTGCATTTTCAAAATTCAATATTTGTTTCACTTAAGCCAATACAATGTACATATACCATTCATATGCAACATCAAATCTGATCGCTAACTAGATCATACAATTTCACTTCCGAACTAGCAATGTTCACACAACTTCCTAGTGCGGATTCAGATATGTTTCCTTGATCAGAAACCATTATTCTCCTTACATAGCCATATATTATGATAGATAATCGCAGAATCAATCAAAAATCCATATCCAGTGTTAGCCGTTGAGAATCGAGTGAAAATTCCTAACTTGGATCGAGATAAATCATCTCGAAATTCTATGCTCGAATCTGGATCAAACCGTTATGCGAATAAAATAATATACGTACAACTTACGTATTTATTCCAATTGTTTCCTTTATTTCACATTCATTTTATTTTACACTCAATTATTCACATTTATAATTCACATTCACCTATTTACTTAATAAATTCCTTCCTATACTAATCTCACTTAAGAATTTATTCCATCAAATTCTATGTTTATCTCATTTCACTCCATATTAATTCATTTGTGGATCATTTCATAAACTTTACTTAGACTTATAAACATGTTATACAAACTTCTTACGTTTATTACCACTTCACCACTTAAGTCTATATTTATTTTAATCAAATTCAATTTCATTTCCCAATTTCAACATTCAACTTCATCCATCCACATTCAAACCATATTCAATCAACTACTTAATTCAATTAGTTCCATCTTTACTTTATTTCAAATCTAAGTTTTATTTCAAATTTGAATCAATTTCATCTTTAAAATTATTTCATTTGGCTTAGGTTGAATTCCTTCTCACAATTCACTTTATTTACTTCTTAGCAACCTTTCCATCAAATTTATTTTACAACTTAAGTTCATATTTCAGTTGTTATCAAACAACATTCTGAACCATATCACATTTACTAATTCTCTTCCAATCCAATTCATTTAATTAGTTCACATCACTACTTTATTCCATTATCACACTCACTTTCATTTAACTTTCTTAAGTTAAATTTCATTCCCAAGTTCAATTCCATATTTACTTTCCTTGCATTCATATTCAACAATTTTAAAACATTGCTTTAACTTGCAATTTTTCCAAAATTTATAAGTTATCAGACTTATTTCCTCATATTTCCAATTAAACATTTTAAATGAAATTCCATAGTTTAAACACCTTGTTCAAAAGTATTACAAATCATTTTTGAAATCACATACACAATTTATTGGTATTTCAAATCATTCCTTTGGATTTTCAAAATCAAAACAAACTCCAATGGTAGCAATTCCTCTCTTGGGAACTCAAAAATAAACGTCGATGATGCTGCAGTCATCATCGAAATTATTTTCCAGTGACCGAATTGAGTTTGGTGCTTTTATTCCCTTTAAACCTTTTTAAATATTTCTATTCAAAAATATCTCCAAACAATACTATTATTATTTTCCAAAGCTTTGAAAAAAAACATTTTCAAACCAACGGTATTTAAATTCCTAAATTTCCAGCTCTTAAATCCTTTTTGTAAACCATTTTTATATAATATACTTTTAGAATTTCATTTCAATTTATAAACTACTATTCCATTTTTGCATTATGAAATTATTTCTTAACTGTTGATTATAATATCAACTTTTATTCAATCACCAAAACAATAAATGATAATAGTTTAACATTATCATTTCCTAACAACCAAGCACACCATACATAACTATAATAATTTCTGAAAAATTATTCCTTTATATATAAAAATAATTCTAGGTAAAATTATTTCATTTACCCAATTTCAAAACAATACCATGTCGAGTTTCTCTGTTCAAGTTTTTAGGGATCCCTATCAATAACGTTAATTACTCGTATTGAACAGAATCCATAATCCACTCAATAGATCAACTAACATAATATAAAATAATTTTTATATCACTAACAAATACGCGTTCATATATACACACACACACACACTCAAACTCATTCTAGGGTGTTACTGACCCTATCTCTAATGAGTTACCCCATCAAAGCCAAGGTTCTTGCTTAACCTTCAGCTCTGATACCACAATGTAGTGACCCACCGTTCCATACCATTTGAATTGATAATAAACCACGCCTGTCCAACCCAAATTGTACAAAAGGGCGAATAACTAGGGTGAAGAAGAAAGAAATGGAAGAATCAGAAAAAACATCACAGATCTCATAATCGCGGCGGAACAATATATAATAGATAATAATATATCTTTATACAAAAAGAATTATAACTATTACTATACATACCATCATCAGAGTGCAACCATCAACAAATCAATATGGACAGTTATTATAACTTGTCCTCACCAGAGCTGACTATACAGCCTAGCACACACAGCGGAATAATAATCAAGTACATGGAATACGTCTCTGTCATCTAGCTCATCTCCTGAGCTCCATAGCATCCTAACCTGAATCTGAAATACTCGGTCTGACCCGAGCATTATAATAAAATAACACCCGAGACAGTCTAGAAAACACACTCAATTTGAATTTAAAGTTATAAGAAAATCCTTTGAAATCAAAAGGTATCTTGTAAGACCACGCCACACATAAAAATGAAGGGTTTTTTACCTTAAATAACCAAAACATTTTATATCAAAATCATCTGATATTATAATAGTGTCTATAGAAAGTAAATAGAAAATAGCTGAAAAGCTTGCATCTCACATTTTAGCATAATTTGTATACAATCAAAAACCGTACGGCGTGTATTGGAGAATGGATTTCATACTATGACTAGGTAAGGAACTACCACCGATGAGCGCATCTCTAGTTCAATGCACCCGGGTCTAACAAGAACATCTTGTACCCTGCCACACAGAACTTGCCTAGCACTTGTCTACTAGTACCAAATATGTCATCATCCCGGTCTTCCGACCTTTTGAGATCTCATGCACAACCTGTAACAACCCTGTATTTTGTGATTTATTTTAATTCTTTATTTTGATATTTTATTTGAATTTTGATTTAAAAACTTTATTTTATTTATTAAAATGAATAAATTATGTTATTTTAAATATAAATGTTGATTTTTATGAGAATTATAATTTCAAACCTGAATAAATTGAATATTTCTAGAAAAAGTGGATTTTGGTCAATTTGGTCAAACTTTGACTTTTAAATTTTAAATTTAAATATTTGAATTCTTGAATTTTATCTTTTATTATGAAAATAGACTTAATATCATGAATACTGCTTTTCGTTTCATTGAAATTGGATTTAAATTTTGGAAGTTATACTATTTTCAATATTGTGTGTATATTGACTTATTTAACAATTTTCTTTATTTTTAATTTATATAAATGACATTTTTATTTGATATATCTTACTTAAATTTGTATATTTAGGTTACACTATATATGTTTTGACCTTTAAATAGTTTTAAAGTGATAATAAGATTTTTCCAGAGTGTACTGAATTTATTTCTAATTTTTAAAGCCTAGTTTGCATTTTTAAGCTATTTTCTTAATTTAAATTCTATTTAATTAAAATTTAATTATTTATTTATATATTTACTTTCATTTAATTAAAAAAACAAATCAACAAATATCAAATTAGCAAAAACGATAATCAAATTTCAAATTCAACAAATATTTGGTTATCTCAAGCGATAATCAAATTTCAAATTCAACAAATATTCGATTATCAAAAACGATAATCAAATTTCAAATTCAACAAAAACGATAATCAAATTTCAAATTCAACAAATATTCAATTATCAAAAACGATAATCAAATTTCTCAAATCAACAAATATTCGATTATCAAAGACGATAATCAAATTTCAAATTCAACCAATATTCGATTATCAAAAACGATAATCAAATTTCAAATTCAACAAATATTCGATTACCAAAAACGATAATCAAATTTCAAATTCAACAAATATTCGATTATCAAAAACGATAATCAAATTTCAAATTCAACAAATATTCGATTATCAAAACGATAATCAAATTTCAAATTCAACAAATATTCGATTATCAAAAACGATAATCAAATTTCAAATTCAACAAATATTCGATTATCAAAAACGATAATCAAATTTCAAATTCAACAAATATTCGATTATCAAAAACGATAGTCAAATTTCAAATTCAACCAATATTTAATTATCTAAAGCGATAATTAAATCTCAAATCAACAAATATTTAATTATCTCAAGCGATAATTAAATCTAAAATCAAAAAATATTTAATTATCTCAAGTGATAATTAAATCTCAAATCAACAAATATTTAATTATCTCAAGCGATAATTAAATGCAACAAGTATCCGAATATCAAAACGATAACCAGAGTCAACAAATATCTAATCATCACAAGCGATAATTAGAAACAACAAATATCCGATTATCAAAAACGATAATCAGAAACAACAAATATCTAATTATCACAAGCGATAATTAGAAACAACAAATATCCGATTATCAAAAACGATAATCAGAAACAACAAATATCTAATTATCACAAGCGATAATTAGAAACAACAAATATTTAATTACCGATACGATAATTAAATCTCATAACATCAAATATCTAATTACCTGCAGATAATTAGAAACAACAAATATCTAGAAATCGATTAAGAAGACTAGAAAATCAACATAAAAGCTTGGATCGATCCCATCAGATGGCGAGTTTTTAATTCGCCGCACGTGCATCAACAAATGGCCGAAGCCTACCAAGTACTCAACATAATTTTTGGCGCCCAACAAATGACCCGAAGGTCCGCAGAGTGACCCGAAGGCCTAGTACTGGTATTTGACCCGAAGGTCCATCAGAGTGGCCCGAAAGCCCAACAAATGACCCGAAGGTCCAACAAATGACCCGAAGGTCCTCATAGTGGCTCGAAAGCACACGAAAGCATCAAAATATTTCAATTAACGAGTCCGAAATTAACCGAAATAGCAAACGCACATGTCTCATACCACGTGTTTTACTAAATCGTTTGATTCTCTTCATCGTTTCCTTGAAATTGCAAAATTCATCAAAATCATCAAACAACAGATATTTCAATTAACGAGTCCGGAATTAACCGAAATAGTAAAAGTGTGGTTCCATACTCCGCATTTTTGCTAAATCGTTTAAATCTCTTCATCGTTTCCTTGAAAGTGCAAAATTGTGTATTTTGTAAAAATACACTTTACATTCTCAAACGGACAAGTCCGGAATTAAGCGAATCAGTAAAAGAAAGGGGTCATAGTCCTCGATTTTGCTAAAACGTTTAAATCGCTTCCTCATTCTTTTGAAAGCGCAAACTGTTAAAATTTCTAAAAACAATTTTATTTATTTTGTAAAAATAACAATTCACATTCTCAACTGAACAAGTCCGGAGTTAAGCGAAACAGTAAAAGAAAGGGGTCATAATCCTCGATTTTGCTGAATCGTTTAAGTCGCTTTCTCATTCTTTTGAAAGCGCAAACTGTTAAATTTCTATAAAACAATTTCCATTTTAAAACGATTTTCCAATCACGTGATTAAAATAGCAAATCAGTAACAATTTCGGTAAGGAAATCGTATTTCTCAAAATACCGTAAAAACGGTCACAAAACAGCATTGCGGAATAACCGCTTGAAAATCCACTTTTAAAATTTGATGGTTGCTGAAGCCAAAGCGACAGTAGTTTTAAAACGTCAAAATCACATCAAAACAATCTACATCAAAATGTAATATCAGCGAATTCTCATTCATCAAAATGCCACAAAACACCGTGCTTCAAAATATAGCATTGGTGTAAAATCCCGTTATAAAAATAACGGCAACAAAATACGTTTCATAACCAAGCATCGGTTCAACGTAAAATAAATGCAGTAACATGCAATTCAAATTTTGCACGTATTATAAAATGAGCAAAGAAATCATTCGAATGTATCTTCAATGAAGATAATTCAAAACAGCAAAAATCTAATCAATATATGATTAGTATAAAAGAAAGTCAGCGGAAATTTCAACAAAAATCACATATCTGCAATTTCTTCGAATCCTCAATTCGGATTCGAAATTCTCAAAGAAACAAAATAATTACAGCTATGTAAACAACAAATGAGATTCATACTAATTTCGTATTTTGATTTTTAAATCAAAAAGATTATCAGTTATACTCAGCGAAGACAGTTTCACTGTTTCCGCTGCACACTCTGATAAATAGAACACAAATCAATCAAATCATCGGAACACAATTTCATCAAAACAACAAAACACAATTCCACTTTTATTTTTAAATAAAGATATTTAAAAATTTCATCAAAATTTCAAAACTTTAGTTTTGTCTCAAATCACAAATAAAACATCGACCAATAGTTGTAACATATGTTCCATCCAAGTTATGTTTTATATTATGTCCATAAACCCCAAGCTCTGATACCAACTGTAACGCCCCACCTCTATGCTCATAATAACAAAGAGTATTAAAAGAAATACTGTCTATTATTACGAAGAATAAGGTTGGATAGGAGCGACCATCCGTAATTGGTCTTACACTAATATTGGTTATCTCGATAGGAGTGGTATATACTTTTTATTTTTCATCTATTATTTATTTACTCCCATCGACATATCCAATTATCAGTATAAAACAAACTACGATAGTTCATAATAGTTTAGGACATTAGATATAACAATAACACAGATAATATAAATGCGGAACACAGATAAAAACAAAAGTCTCATATATATATAACTGATGTCAGTTAATACATAGTTGACACAATACATATGATACAACTACAACTGTCGACTCTAGAAGTTATATATACAAGTACATTATCGACTAATATACATGAATACATATCGTTCTATACAATGACACGACTACTACAAAATGACACTGACAACTTCAGAAAATGTGAAAAGTCTTCAAATCCCGAACAGCAACTCAAAGAAGGAAATCTACAACCTGAAATAACTCGAGTCTGACCCGAGTATTAAATTCAAAAGAAAATAATACACGGGTCAGTCTAATTCAAACTCAGTTATTAGTGCATAGCAGCAATAATAATCAGATAGTCAAATAGACGACAATCACAGAAATCTCGTATATCCAACTCTCGATACGAGAATTGGATAACGGCAAATATAACACTAAATAGTGTTAAACAAATCAGCAATCTAAATCAGAATACAACTCCAAAACATTGAAATTCACCAACGAAACAATTCAACAAATCGAACCATCAATTTAAAACTGTCAAATCAGATAGGGCTGCAGTACACGCACGCGTGTACTGCCTCGCCACTATCGCAGGAGATACACAAAAGCTCAGTGAAAGTCACAATGATCGCAAGGTCAAACCCCGAAATCGGGTTCAACTCAAGTGTGATCTAAAAAAACAAATCCAACTGCATCTCTGCAATGTCAACCAACAACTCAGAAGCCAAGCAACATGTATGGAACATTCACTCGACCAAACAACTCAGTGCAGAAGTAGATGGCACTGCTCATCAACTCAAACCAATAATATCAGAAGAACATTTAAATGCAGACTCAAGGGTACCAAGTGGTTAACGATGCACATGAATCATAAAACTCGAATACAACAATTGGAGATGCACATCAGACTACCCAAAGGAATGACATGACCAATGCATGCTATAGTCTTACGACCAACCAGACAATTGAAACAAACACCCTCTATTTACAAGGAGCAATACGACTGGCAAAATGAAGGTCAAACTACCCAATTACATGAAGCAATTATGAAACTGGAAACTGCAAGATCAAGCTCGAGCACAAAGGCCACAAACCAAGTGTACATATGATAAAGTCTAGATACTGTACAGAAAACAGTGAATTAGTGTGCAAGTATGGACAGAGTTCGAGCACAAGATAGTGGGACACTTAACTGATCAAATTCAGGACGAAACAGTAACCACAAGGATACACTGAAATGTAAACTATATCTAAAGTGATACAGAGTACACCTGAAACAGAGCTGAGAGACCATGCAACTATACTTGAAACCAGAAATAATGCAGTGATACCGACGGTAGTGTGCAATCAGAAGAAATGAACAAAAGTTCTCATGTCATCCACAAACTCAAAAATGAACTACCAGATAACCATGTACAAGAATGCAAAAGCTCAAGAATGAAATCAAAGCAAACTCATGTGGACAGTGCAATCAAATGCAGTGACACACAAAGAAGCCCAGACAACATCACATTGCAACTATACTGGAATGCATATGCACTGCAGTTCGTATGTACAACATATACAATGAAGAAGATTAAAAGACTCAAACAAGTGAATAGCTAAATGCAACTCAAGTGAAGATAGTGGCAAATCACAGACAGGTCAGACCAACCAAAAATGAGACAGTAGTCAAGGCCATAGTCAAAAGTCATAACAGTGATAATATCACTGTTTCAAAACTGAGCAGGAATTTTCGAAGATGATCGAAGTCAGTTCTCATAGCAATGTAAAGTCAAATCCTCATCTCAACATTATGTTCACAAAATCAAGTTTGTAAACCAAGTATCAATGACTGAAAGTGTACAGCAGATTTTAAAAACGACAAAGCAGTTCTATTTGCAATTTTCATCTCCAAGTTCAACAAATTTCAAAACCGTAGAGACCAAAACAAGAATCGATCAAAAATCAATGCCAACAAAACCCCAATTTAAATTCGAATAGCAACAGAGGCTGAAGCCAAAATATATTCACATAAGTCATAGTTAAAATCGATGTCCATCGAAAATGCAACCCGAATCAAGACACAGAGAAAGCAACAAAAATCCAAATGCTCGATACTCAAGTGAAGATACCAAATACGACTGAAATGAAATAGCCGAGCAACATAGAGTCAAACAAGTCAGTATAGATTCATCAAAACTAAGAACCACTGAATTACCAAACCCGAAGAGCCTGGTAACATCAAAACGACAATCAATGTGGTTCACAAAAACCACTGCCGAAATGAAGTTACTAATAAATCGAACAGTTCAAAATCAAGTGCCAACCAAATATCATGATGAACCAACTACACCATTACAAGCAAGTACATATCTAAAAATCGGTAAGCAGGAAATTGCAAAAATCAAAACAGTGCCACACACATAATATTTCCACAAATCCAAAACTGAGAAACATCATCCTGACCTCAAGTTTGCTCAGGTTCAATTGCACAGGTTCGAACAATACCAATATCAAAAAGAAAGTCACGGAATAACACTCAACTATCACAAAACTGTCAAGGCCGATTTTAAACAAATCAGTGCTACAATCGAACCAATTAAACATCAATAAGATCAAGTCGAAGACGAAACAACGAAAACAAATTAAGCAGACAAGGTCAAAGAGTTCGAATTAAATGTGAGTGATGCATTCACTCACCTTGACTAACGAAATCGGAAGAAGTCGTGCTCGAAGAGGAGGATCGATCAACGGGGTCGGCGCCTTCGATTCGAACGAGCCCTATATCTTGAGCGAACGCCAAAATCCCTTTCGTTCGCTTTTCTTCTTTCTTTATCTTTTTTTTTTCTGCGATGCGAGAGTACTTGGAGGAGGAAGAACGAACGAACGAGCTTGCCCCATTTCAGAAAGAAGACGAGGCCTCCATTTCTGATTTCTCTGATTTAGTTTGTTAGGGTTTCGAATGAAATGAAAAATGGAGGGGGTCGGGTCGAATTGGAATAGGAAGGGGTCGACATCGAGGATTTTTAAAGGAACTGGGCCACGATTTCTTTATAAAGCCCGTCAACACTTAACCAATTATCAAACGAATTTCAAACTGATTTCAATTTCAACTGCAATTTATCATTACTCAAATCGTTAAATGTCGATTATAAATAGAAGTGAAATCCCGGGTTGTTACAGACTCCCCTCCTTATAAAAATTGCGTCCCCGCAATTTTCATAATTAAGGGTGTCAATAACAATTATTTTTCTAATATAAACTGGTTAAGCTAGAAATAAAAGTCGGGAATACAAACACCAAAGAAATCTTTTAGTTCCATAAAAGAATTTCAGAAATTCTCAACAAAGTCTAATTATCAAAAGATAATCAGAAGACAACAAAACTGGATAAATACAATTATCAGTAGTATTCAATTACCAATTAGATTATCAGAAATACAGAATCATAAAACGGCAGAATCTAATTATCGATACGATAATTAGAAAGCAGCAAAAGCTAATTATCAACAGAGATGATTAGAAAGCACCAATCACAATTTGCAAAACTGCAATTATCTAGTTATTCAACAAATAACTGGAAACACAAACTTCATATCAGCAAATTCTAACTATCAACAGTGATAAATAGAAAACAGCAATTTAATAAAATCAACATAATCTAGACTAAATAAGAAACCAAAAAATCCTGTATCAATAAAATCAGCAAACATCCAATGATCTAAACAATAGTCAAAAAAACAAATCAACAAATATCAAATTAGCAAAAACGATAATCAAATTTCAAATTCAACAAATATTCGATTATCAAAAACGATAATCAAATTTCAAATTCAACAAATATTCGATTATCAAAAACGATAATCAAATTTCAAATTCAACAAATATTTGATTATCAAAAACGATAATCAAATTTCAAATTCAACAAATATTTGATTATCAAAAACGATAATCAAATTTCTCAAATCAACAAATATTCGATTATCAAAGACGATAATCAAATTTCAAATTCAACAAATATTCGATTATCAAAAACGATAATCAAATTTCAAATTCAACAAATATTCGATTATCAAAACGATAATCAAATTTCAAATTCAACAAATATTCGATTATCAAAAACGATAATCAAATTTCAAATTCAACAAATATTCGATTATCAAAAACGATAATCAAATTTCAAATTCAACAAATATTCGATTATCAAAAATGATAATCAAATTTCAAATTCAACCAATATTCGATTATCAAAAACGATAATCAAATTTCAAATTCAACCAATATTTAATTATCTAAAGCGATAATTAAATCTCAAATCAACAAATATTTAATTATCTCAAGCGATAATTAAATCTAAAATCAACAAATATTTAATTATCTCAAGCGATAATTAAATCTCAAATCAACAAATATTTAATTATCTCAAGCGATAATTAAATGCAACAAGTATCCGAATATCAAAACGATAACCAGAGTCAACAAATATCTAATCATCACAAGCGATAATTAGAAACAACAAATATCCGATTATCAAAAACGATAATCAGAAACAACAAATATCTAATTATCACAAGCGATAATTAGAAACAACAAATATCCGATTATCAAAAACGATAATCAGAAACAACAAATATCTAATTATCACAAGCGATAATTAGAAACAACAAATATTTAATTACCGATACGATAATTAAATCTCATAACATCAGATATCTAATTACCTGCAGATAATTAGAAACAACAAATATCTAGAAATCGATTAAGAAGACTAGAAAATCAACATAAAAGCTTGGATCGATCCCATCAGATGGCGAGTTTTTAATTCGCCGCACGTGCATCAACAAATGGCCGAAGCCTACCAAGTACTCAACATAATTTTTGGCGCCCAACAAATGACCCGAAGGTCCGCAGAGTGACCCGAAGGCCTAGTACTGGTATTTGACCCAAAGGTCCATCAGAGTGGCCCGAAAGCCCAACAAATGACCCGAAGGTCCTCATAGTGGCTCGAAAGCACACGAAAGCATCAAAATATTTCAATTAACGAGTCCGGAATTAACCGAAATAGCAAACGCACATGTCTCATACCACGTGTTTTACTAAATCGTTTGATTCTCTTCATCGTTTCCTTGAAATTGCAAAATTCATCAAAATCATCAAACAACAGATATTTCAATTAACGAGTCCGGAATTAACCGAAATAGTAAAAGTGTGGTTCCATACTCCACACTTTTGCTAAACCGTTTAAATCTCTTCATCGTTTCCTTGAAAGTGCAAAATTGTGTATTTTGTAAAAATACACTTTACATTCTCAAACGGACAAGTCCGGAATTAAGCGAATCAGTAAAAGAAAGGGGTCATAGTCCTCGATTTTGCTGAAATGTTTAAATCGCTTCCTCATTCTTTTGAAAGCGCAAACTGTTAAAATTTCTAAAAACAGTTTTATTTATTTTGTAAAAATAACAATTCACATTCTCAACTGAACAAGTCCGGAGTTAAGCGAAACAGTAAAAGAAAGGGGTCATAATCCTCGATTTTGCTGAATCGTTTAAGTCGCTTTCTCATTCTTTTGAAAGCGCAAACTGTTAAATTTCTATAAAACAATTTCCATTTTAAAACGATTTTCCAATCACGTGATTAAAATAGCAAATCAGTAACAATTTCGGTAAGGAAATCGTATTTCTCAAAATACCGTAAAAACGGTCACAAAACAGCATTGCGGAATAACCGCTTGAAAATCCACTTTTAAAATTTGATGGTTACTGAAGCCAAAGCGACAGTAGTTTTAAAACGTCAAAATCACATCAAAACAATCTACATCAAAATGTAATATCAGCGAATTCTCATTCATCAAAATGCCACAAAACACCGTGCTTCAAAATATAGCATTGGTGTAAAATCCCGTTATAAAAATAACGGCAACAAAATACGTTTCATAACCAAGCATCGGTTCAACGTAAAATAAATGCAGTAACGTGCAATTCAAATTTTGCACGTATTATAAAATGAGCAAAGAAATCATTCGAATGTATCTTCAATGAAGATAATTCAAAACAACAAAAATCTAATCAATATATGATTAGTATAAAAGAAAGTCAGTGGAAATTTCAACAAAAATCACATATCTGCAATTTCTTCGAATCCTCAATTCGGATTCGAAATTCTCAAAGAAACAAAATAATTACAGCTATGTAAACAACAAATGAGATTCATATTAATTTCGTATTTTGATTTTTAAATCAAAAAGATTATCAGTTATACTCAGCGAAGACAGTTTCACTGTTTCCGCTGCACACTCTGATAAATAGAACACAAATCAATCAAATCATCGGAACACAATTTCATCAAAACAACAAAACACAATTCCACTTTTATTTTTAAATAAAGATATTTAAAAATTTCATCAAAATTTCAAAACTTTAGTTTTGTCTCAAATCACAAATAAAACATCGACCAATAGTTGTAACATATGTTCCATCCAAGTTATGTTTTATATTATGTCCATAAACCCCAAGCTCTGATACCAACTGTAACGCCCCACCTCTATGCTCATAATAACAAAGAGTATTAAAAGAAATACTGTCTATTATTACGAAGAATAAGGTTGGATAGGAGCGACCATCCGTAATTGGTCTTACACTAATATTGGTTATCTCGATAGGAGTGGTATATACTTTTTATTTTTCATCTATTATTTATTTACTCCCATCGACATATCCAATTATCAGTATAAAACAAACTACGATAGTTCATAATAGTTTAGGACATTAGATATAACAATAACACAGATAATATAAATGCGGAACACAGATAAAAACAAAAGTCTCATATATATATAACTGATGTCAGTTAATACATAGTTGACACAATACATATGATACAACTACAACTGTCGACTCTAGAAGTTATATATACAAGTACATTATCGACTAATATACATGAATACATATCATTCTATACAATGACATAACTACTACAAAATGACACTGACAACTTCAGAAAATGTGAAAAGTCTTCAAATCCCGAACAGCAACTCAAAGAAGGAAATCTACAACCTGAAATAACTCGGGTCTGACCCGAGTATTAAATTCAAAAGAAAATAATACACGGGTCAGTCTAATTCAAACTCAGTTATTAGTGCATAGCAGCAATAATAATCAGATAGTCAAATAGACGACAATCACAGAAATCTCGTATATCCAACTCTCGATACGAGAATTGGATAACGGCAAATATAACACTAAATAGTGTTAAACAACAAATCAGCAATCTAAATCAGAATACAACTCCAAAACATTGAAATTCACCAACGAAACAATTCAACAAATCGAACCATCAATTTAAAACTGTCAAATCAGATAGGGCTGTAGTACACGCACGCGTGTACTGCCTCGCCACTATCGCAGGAGATACACAAAAGCTCAGTGAAAGTCACAATGATCGCAAGGTCAAACCCCGAAATCGGGTTCAACTCAAGTGTGATCTAAAAAAACAAATCCAACTGCATCTCTGCAATGTCAACCAACAACTCAGAAGCCAAGCAACCTGTATGGAACATTCACTCGACCAAACAACTCAGTGCAGAAGTAGATGGCACTGCTCATCAACTCAAACCAATAATATCAGAAGAACATTTAAATGCAGACTCAAGGGTACCAAGTGGTTAACGATGCACATGAATCATAAAACTCGAATACAACAATTGGAGATGCACATCAGACTACCCAAAGGAATGACATGACCAATGCATGCTATAGTCTTACGACCAACCAGACAATTGAAACAAACACCCTCTATTTACAAGGAGCAATACTATTGGCAAAATGAAGGTCAAACTACCCAATTACATGAAGCAATTATGAAACTGGAAACTGCAAGATCAAGCTCGAGCACAAAGGCCACAAACCAAGTGTACATATGATAAAGTCTAGATACTGTACAGAAAACAGTGAATTAGTGTGCAAGTATGGACAGAGTTCGAGCACAAGATAGTGAGACACTTAACTGATCAAATTCAGGACGAAACAGTAACCACAAGGATACACTGAAATGTAAACTATATCTAAAGTGATACAGAGTACACCTGAAACAGAGCTGAGAGACCATGCAACTATACTTGAAACCAGAAATAATGCAGTGATACCGACGGTAGTGTGCAATCAGAAGAAATGAACAAAAGTTCTCATGTCATCCACAAACTCAAAAATGAACTACCAGATAACCATGTACAAGAATGCAAAAGCTCAAGAATGAAATCAAAGCAAACTCATGTGGACAGTGCAATCAAATGCAGTGACACACAAAGAAGCCCAGACAACATCACATTGCAACTATACTGGAATGCATATGCACTGCAGTTCGTATGTACAACATATACAATGAAGAAGATTAAAAGACTCAAACAAGTGAATAGCTAAATGCAACTCAAGTGAAGATAGTGGTAAATCACAGACAGGTCAGACCAACCAAAAATGAGACAGTAGTCAAGGCCATAGTCAAAAGTCATAACAGTGATAATATCACTGTTTCAAAACTGAGCAGGAATTTTCGAAGATGATCGAAGTCAGTTCTCATAGCAATGTAAAGTCAAATCCTCATCTCAACATTATGTTCACGAAATCAAGTTTGTAAACCAAGTATCAATGACTGAAAGTGTACAGCAGATTTTAAAAACGACAAAGCAGTTCTATTTGCAATTTTCATCTCCAAGTACAACAAATTTCAAAACCGTAGAGACCAAAACAAGAATCGATCAAAAATCAATGCCAACAAAACCCCAATTTAAATTCGAATAGCAACAGAGGCTGAAGCCAAAATATATTCACATAAGTCATAGTTAAAATCGATGTCCATCGAAAATGCAACCCGAATCAAGACACAGAGAAAGCAACAAAAATCCAAATGCTCGATACTCAAGTGAAGATACCAAATACGACTGAAATGAAATAGCCGAGCAACATAGAGTCAAACAAGTCAGTATAGATTCATCAAAACTAAGAACCACTGAATTACCAAACCCGAAGAGCCTGGTAACATCAAAACGACAATCAATGTGGTTCACAAAAACCACTGCCGAAATGAAGTTACTAATAAATCGAACAGTTCAAAATCAAGTGCCAACCAAATATCATGATGAACCAACTACACCATTACAAGCAAGTACATATCTAAAAATCGGTAAGCAGGAAATTGCAAAAATCAAAACAGTGCCACACACATAATATTTCCACAAATCCAAAACCGAGAAACATCATCCTGACCTCAGGTTTGCTCAGGTTCAATTGCACAGGTTCGAACAATACCAATATCAAAAAGAAAGTCATAGAATCAAACTCAACTATCACAAAACTATCAAGGCCGATTTTAAACAAATCAGTGCTACAATCGAACCAATTAAACATCAATAAGATCAAGTCGAAGACGAAACAACGAAAACAAATTAAGCAGACAAGATCAAAGAGTTCGAATTAAATGTGAGTGATGAATTCACTCACCTTGACTAACGAAATCGGAAGAAGTCGTGGTCGAAGAGGAGGATCGATCAACGGGGTCGGTGCCTTCGATTCGAACGAGCCCTATATCTCGAGCGAACGCCAAAATCCCTTTCGTTCGCTTTTCTTCTTTCTTTATCTTTTTTTTTCTGCAATGCGAGAGTACTTGGAGGAGGAAGAACGAACGAACGAGCTTGCCCCATTTCAGAAAGAAGACGAGGCCTCCATTTCTGATTTCTCTGATTTAGTTTGTTAGGGTTTCGAATGAAATGAAAAATGGAGGGGGTCGGGTCGAATTGGAATAGGAAGGGGTCGACATCGAGGATTTTTAAAGGAACTGGGCCACGATTGCTTTATAAAGCCCGTCAACACTTAACCAATTATCAAACGAATTTCAAACTGATTTCAATTTCAACTGCAATTTATCATTACTCAAATCGTTAAATGCCGATTATAAATAGAAGTGAAATCCCGGGTTGTTACAGACTCCCCTCCTTATAAAAATTGCGTCCCCGCAATTTTCATAATTAAGGGTGTCAATAACAATTATTTTTCTAATATAAACTGGTTAAGCTAGAAATAAAAGTCGGGAATACAAACACCAAAGAAATCGTTTAGTTCCATAAAAGAATTTCACAAATTCTCAACAAAGTCTAATTATCAAAAGGTAATCAGAAGACAACAAAACTGGATAAATACAATTATCAGTAGTATTCAATTACCAATTAGATGATTAGAAATACAAAATCATAAAATGGCAGAATCTAATTATCGATACGATAATTAGAAAGCAGCAAAAGCTAATTATCAACAGAGATGATTAGAAAGCACCAATCACAATTTGCAAAACTGCAATTATCTAGTTATTCAACAAATAACTGGAAACACAAACTTCATATCAGCAAATTCTAACTATCAACAGTGATAAATAGAAAACAGCAATTTAATAAAATCAACATAATCTAGACTAAATAAGAAACCAGAAAATCCTGTATCAATAAAATCAGCAAACATCCAATGATCTAAACAATAGTCAAAAAAACAAATCAACAAATATCAAATTAGCAAAAACGATAATCAAATTTCAAATTCAACAAATATTTGGTTATCTCAAGCGATAATCAAATTTCAAATTCAACAAATATTTGGTTATCTCAAGCGATAATCAAATTTCAAATTCAACAAATATTCGATTATCAAAAACGATAATCAAATTTCAAATTCAACAAATATTCGATTATCAAAAACGATAATCAAATTTCAAATTCAACAAATATTTGATTATCAAAAACGATAATCAAATTTCTCAAATCAACAAATATTCGATTATCAAAGACGATAATCAAATTTCAAATTCAACAAATATTCGATTATCAAAAACGATAATCAAATTTCAAATTCAACAAATATTCGATTATCAAAACGATAATCAAATTTCAAATTCAACAAATATTCGATTATCAAAAGCGATAATCAAATTTCAAATTCAACAAATATTCGATTATCAAAAACGATAATCAAATTTCAAATTCAACAAATATTCGATTATCAAAAACGATAATCAAATTTCAAATTCAACCAATATTCGATTATCAAAAACGATAATCAAATTTCAAATTCAACCAATATTTAATTATCTAAAGCGATAATTAAATCTCAAATCAACAAATATTTAATTATCTCAAGCGATAATTAAACCTAAAATCAACAAATATTTAATTATCTCAAGCGATAATTAAATCTCAAATCAACAAATATTTAATTATCTCAAGCGATAATTAAATGCAACAAGTATCCGAATATCAAAACGATAACCAGAGTCAACAAATATCTAATCATCACAAGCGATAATTAGAAACAACAAATATCCGATTATCAAAAACGATAATCAGAAACAACAAATATCTAATTATCACAAGCGATAATTAGAAACAACAAATATCCGATTATCAAAAACGATAATCAGAAACAACAAATATCTAATTATCACAAGCGATAATTAGAAACAACAAATATTTAATTACCGATACGATAATTAAATCTCATAACATCAGATATTTAATTACCTGCAGATAATTAGAAACAACAAATATCTAGAAATCGATTAAGAAGACTAGAAAATCAACATAAAAGCTTGGATCGATCCCATCAGATGGCGAGTTTTTAATTCGCCGCACGTGCATCAACAAATGGCCGAAGCCTACCAAGTACTCAACATAATTTTTGGCGCCCAACAAATGACCCGAAGGTCCGCAGAGTGACCCGAAGGCCTAGTACTGGTATTTGACCCGAAGGTCCATCAGAGTGGCCCGAAAGCCCAACAAATGACCCGAAGGTCCTCATAGTGGCTCGAAAGCACACGAAAGCATCAAAATATTTCAATTAACGAGTCCGGAATTAACCGAAATAGCAAACGCACATGTCTCATACCACGTGTTTTATAAATCGTTTGATTCTCTTCATCGTTTCCTTGAAATTGCAAAATTCATCAAAATCATCAAACAACAGATATTTCAATTAACGAGTCCGGAATTAACCGAAATAGTAAAAGTGTGGTTCCATACTCCGCACTTTTGCTAAATCGTTTAAATCTCTTCATCGTTTCCTTGAAAGTGCAAAATTGTGTATTTTGTAAAAATACACTTTACATTCTCAAACGGACAAGTCCGGAATTAAGCGAATCAGTAAAAGAAAGGGGTCATAGTCCTCGATTTTGCTGAAATGTTTAAATCGCTTCCTCATTCTTTTGAAAGCGCAAACTGTTAAAATTTCTAAAAACAGCTTTATTTATTTTGTAAAAATAACAATTCACATTCTCAACTGAACAAGTCCGGAGTTAAGCGAAACAGTAAAAGAAAGGGGTCATAATCCTCGATTTTGCTGAATCGTTTAAGTCGCTTTCTCATTCTTTTGAAAGCGCAAACTGTTAAATTTCTATAAAACAATTTCCATTTTAAAACGATTTTCCAATCATGTGATTAAAATAGCAAATCAGTAACAATTTCGGTAAGGAAATCGTATTTCTCAAAATACCGTAAAAACGGTCACAAAACAGCATTGCGGAATAACCGCTAGAAAATCCACTTTTAAAATTTGATGGTTACTAAAGCCAAAGCGACAGTAGTTTTAAAACGTCAAAATCACATCAAAACAATCTACATCAAAATGTAATATCAGCGAATTCTCATTCATCAAAATGCCACAAAACACCGTGCTTCAAAATATAGCATTGGTGTAAAATCCCGTTATAAAAATAACGGCAACAAAATACGTTTCATAACCAAGCATCGGTTCAACGTAAAATAAATGCAGTAACGTGCAATTCAAATTTTGCACGTATTATAAAATGAGCAAAGAAATCATTCGAATGTATCTTCAATGAAGATAATTCAAAACAGCAAAAATCTAATCAATATATGATTAGTATAAAAGAAAGTCAGTGGAAATTTCAACAAAAATCACATATCTGCAATTTCTTCGAATCCTCAATTCGGATTCGAAATTCTCAAAGAAACAAAATAATTACAGCTATGTAAACAACAAATGAGATTCATATTAATTTCGTATTTTGATTTTTAAATCAAAAAGATTATCAGTTATACTCAGCGAAGACAGTTTCACTGTTTCCGCTGCACACTCTGATAAATAGAACACAAATCAATCAAATCATCGGAACACAATTTCATCAAAACAACAAAACACAATTCCACTTTTATTTTTAAATAAAGATATTTAAAAATTTCATCAAAATTTCAAAACTTTAGTTTTGTCTCAAATCACAAATAAAACATCGACCAATAGTTGTAACATATGTTCCATCCAAGTTATGTTTTATATTATGTCCATAAACCCCAAGCTCTGATACCAACTGTAACGCCCCACCTCTATGCTCATAATAACAAAGAGTATTAAAAGAAATACTTTCTATTATTACGAAGAATAAGGTTGGATAGGAGCGACCATCCGTAATTGGTCTTACACTAATATTGGTTATCTCGATAGGAGTGGTATATACTTTTTATTTTTCATCTATTATTTATTTACTCCCATCGACATATCCAATTATCAGTATAAAACAAACTACGATAGTTCATAATAGTTTAGGACATTAGATATAACAATAACACAGATAATATAAATGCGGAACACAGATAAAAACAAAAGTCTCATATATATATAACTGATGTCAGTTAATACATAGTTGACACAATACATATGATACAACTACAACTGTCGACTCTAGAAGTTATATATACAAGTACATTATCGACTAATATACATGAATACATATCGTTCTATACAATGACACGACTACTACAAAATGACACTGACAACTTCAGAAAATGTGAAAAGTCTTCAAATCCCGAACAGCAACTCAAAGAAGGAAATCTACAACCTGAAATAACTCGGGTCTGACCCGAGTATTAAATTCAAAAGAAAATAATACACGGGTCAGTCTAATTCAAACACAGTTATTAGTGCATAGCAGCAATAATAATCAGATAGTCAAATAGACGACAATCACAGAAATCTCGTATATCCAACTCTCGATACGAGAATTGGATAACGGCAAATATAACACTAAATAGTGTTAAACAAATCAGCAATCTAAATCAGAATACAACTCCAAAACATTAAAATTCACCAACGAAACAATTCAACAAATCGAACCATCAATTTAAAACTGTCAAATCAGATAGGGCTGCAGTACACGCACGCGTGTACTGCCTCGCCACTATCGTAGGAGATACACAAAAGCTCAGTGAAAGTCACAATGATCGCAAGGTCAAACCCCGAAATCGGGTTCAACTCAAGTGTGATCTAAAAAAACAAATCCAACTGCATCTCTGCAATGTCAACCAACAACTCAGAAGCCAAGCAACATGTATGGAACATTCACTTGACCAAACAACTCAGTGCAGAAGTAGATGGCACTGCTCATCAACTCAAACCAATAATATCAGAAGAACATTTAAATGCAGACTCAAGGGTACCAAGTGGTTAACGATGCACATGAATCATAAAACTCGAATACAACAATTGGAGATGCACATCAGACTACCCAAAGGAATGACATGACCAATGCATGCTATAGTCTTACGACCAACCAGACAATTGAAACAAACACCCTCTATTTACAAGGAGCAATACGACTGGCAAAATGAAGGTCAAACTACCCAATTACATGAAGCAATTATGAAACTGGAAACTGCAAGATCAAGCTCGAGCACAAAGGCCACAAACCAAGTGTACATATGATAAAGTCTAGATACTGTACAGAAAACAGTGAATTAGTGTGCAAGTATGGACAGAGTTCGAGCACAAGATAGTGAGACACTTAACTGATCAAATTCAGGACGAAACAGTAACCACAAGGATACACTGAAATGTAAACTATATCTAAAGTGATACAGAGTACACCTGAAACAGAGCTGAGAGACCATGCAACTATACTTGAAACCAGAAATAATGCAGTGATACCGACGGTAGTGTGCAATCAGAAGAAATGAACAAAAGTTCTCATGTCATCCACAAACTCAAAAATGAACTACCAGATAACCATGTACAAGAATGCAAAAGCTCAAGAATGAAATCAAAGCAAACTCATGTGGACAGTGCAATCAAATGCAGTGACACACAAAGAAGCCCAGACAACATCACATTGCAACTATACTGGAATGCATATGCACTGCAGTTCGTATGTACAACATATACAATGAAGAAGATTCAAAGACTCAAACAAGTGAATAGCTAAATGCAACTCAAGTGAAGATAGTGGTAAATCACAGACAGGTCAGACCAACCAAAAATGAGACAGTAGTCAAGGCCATAGTCAAAAGTCATAACAGTGATAATATCACTGTTTCAAAACTGAGCAGGAATTTTCGAAGATGATCGAAGTCAGTTCTCATAGCAATGTAAAGTCAAATCCTCATCTCAACATTATGTTCACAAAATCAAGTTTGTAAACCAAGTATCAATGACTGAAAGTGTACAGCAGATTTTAAAAACGACAAAGCAGTTCTATTTGCAATTTTCATCTCCAAGTACAACAAATTTCAAAACCGTAGAGACCAAAACAAGAATCGATCAAAAATCAATGCCAACAAAACCCCAATTTAAATTCGAATAGCAACAGAGGCTGAAGCCAAAATATATTCACATAAGTCATAGTTAAAATCGATGTCCATCGAAAATGCAACCCGAATCAAGACACAGAGAAAGCAACAAAAATCCAAATGCTCGATACTCAAGTGAAGATACCAAATACGACTGAAATGAAATAGCCGAGCAACATAGAGTCAAACAAGTCAGTATAGATTCATCAAAACTAAGAACCACTGAATTACCAAACCCGAAGAGCCTGGTAACATCAAAACGACAATCAATGTGGTTCACAAAAACCACTGCCGAAATGAAGTTACTAATAAATCGAACAGTTCAAAATCAAGTGCCAACCAAATATCATGATGAACCAACTACACCATTACAAGCAAGTACATATCTAAAAATCGGTAAGCAGGAAATTGCAAAAATCAAAACAGTGCCACACACATAATATTTCCACAAATCCAAAACCGAGAAACATCATCCTGACCTCAAGTTTGCTCAGGTTCAATTGCACAGGTTCGAACAATACCAATATCAAAAAGAAAGTCACGAAATCAAACTCAACTATCACAAAACTGTCAAGGCCGATTTTAAACAAATCAGTGCTACAATCGAACCAATTAAACATCAATAAGATCAAGTCGAAGACGAAACAACGAAAACAAATTAAGCAGACAAGGTCAAAGAGTTCGAATTAAATGTGAGTGATGAATTCACTCACCTTGACTAACGAAATCGGAAGAAGTCGTGGTCGAAGAGGAGGATCGATCAACGGGGTCGGCGCCTTCGATTCGAACGAGCCCTATATCTCGAGCGAACGCCAAAATCCCTTTCGTTCGCTTTTCTTCTTTCTTTATCTTTTTTTTTTCTGCGATGCGAGAGTACTTGGAGGAGGAAGAACGAACGAACGAGCTTGCCCCATTTCAGAAAGAAGACGAGGCCTCCATTTCTGATTTCTCTGATTTAGTTTGTTAGGGTTTCGAATGAAATGAAAAATGGAGGGGGTCGGGTCGAATTGGAATAGGAAGGGGTCGACATCGAGGATTTTTAAAGGAACTGGGCCACGATTGCTTTATAAAGCCCGTCAACACTTAACCAATTATCAAACGAATTTCAAACTGATTTCAATTTCAACTGCAATTTATCATTACTCAAATCGTTAAATGCCGATTATAAATAGAAGTGAAATCCCGGGTTGTTACAACTTGAGTTGGTTTACATTATATAAGTATATATTTTCCTGACTTGAGTATTTTGTATTTTGCTTTACGCTCGGGTCAGCCTGAGTATTTACAGCTTAGCTTTGGATCTCTTTCTGGAGCTAGGAATCGTTGGAGATTCTGCTTATCTAGTTATCTATCCATTTCAGTTTCAGTTGTTCTATTTCAGCTCTGGTATTATAAACTTCTATGTATTTGAGATTTCTATTGTCTATGTTTTCAGACTGATATTATGTATTTTGTTTTGAGAATTTGTTATAGTAGCTTCATGAACTACTATGGTATTTTAATTTCCGCTGCGAGTTATTCTGATATTCTGTGTCTGTGATTCTGTATTTGATTTTATTTGCTCCAAAAATTTATTACAATCTGTTATTTTGAATTATTCAAGTCGACATGTGTGGATTATTGTCGATTTGAATGGTCCAAAATAGTGGGTTGTTACATTTGGTATCAGAGTGAGGTTTTAGGCAAACCTTAGCCTGCGGAGCAAAAACTCATTAGAGATAGGGTAGAAATACCCTAGAATGAGTGAAATCAATCTCAGAATCATTCTCTTGTGAGGGAACGTATTTTCGAAGTATAAAATGATTTTCAAAGGATTTTTAAAGATTATTTTGATAGAAAATTTTCTTGTTTTGAAAGAAAATTTTCTGGACTTTATCCCTTTCGTATCCACCTTGTTAGTGATTTCTTTGATTAGGATTTCCTTAAAATTCTGAACTTCTATCTTAGTTGGGATTTCTTCGATTAGGATTCCTTTGAATTTTGGAACGCTCCCACTTGTTCTGAAATCTATTCCTGTCTCCCCTAATTGTATTCTTTTGATTTTTGGAGCATTCCATAACTCCACTTTGAATGACCTTTATAGGGTGGCGATTCCGCCAATCTTTGAATGATTTGTAAAAGGGTAAAACTCCCTTATAATTGGCATTGATCCACCGGAGATTTCTGTATCCTCGGTTTACGATGTTTTCTATCTTCTGCTATATTTAGATTCTATCTCTGGCGAGCGAAGGTCGATTTGCCTTAGATTTTCGCATCGATTATATTCCTGAAGTCACGGTTGACCCTGTTAAGGTCGCTCGCGATTTATATAGGCTTATCCATCTTCTATTTGGTAATTTAATGATCTTATCTTCATTTGTGCTTATCTTTGAATCAGAATTCTATTTGATTAGAGTCCCTATAAATTTAAATCTCTGTTTTGCTTTGAAATCCATCCTTGAATCATCCCTTGAAAAATTTGTGGTTGATTGTCTTTTGAAAATTGTGTATTAATCAAAGTTATTATTTTGATAAGGATGACCATATTTTATATATAAAGGTGAAATGATTTCTATAAGGATCTATATACCTTTTAAATGAGAATTAGAACTTTTGAAAGGATTTGAAATTGTGAAAATTTTATAAGAAATGGTTTCATATAAAATGATTTATAACTGAAGGGTTTGAATCTGAATTTGAGTGATTGAACTCCGGGATTTTTTTTTGTGAAATTGGTTTTAAGATTTTGAAATAATAAATAATATGATTTGAAAGTATTTTTCCGAATATGAAATGTTTCAAATGATTTTAATGTGTTTCAAATGATTTAGAAGAAATTTCGAAAGAAGTTTTCGAGAAAAAAATAGAAGTCCAAAACCCACTTATGTCGTTGGAAAATAATTTCGGTGATGAATGCATGCATCATCGACATTGATTTTCGAGTTTCAGAGTGGGGGAGAGGCCACTTCGGTAGTTTTGTTATGCGGGCGACTTGTGAAACCAATTTTGATTCCAAATTCCGAAGTGTGATTTGATATTCGAAAGATATATGTATATATATTTGAAACAATTTGAAATGAGCCGGTGTTCAGTCCTTGAGTTTTGGATTTGATTTGATATAACCCTACTTTTGGAATTGATTTACTGATTTATTGGTGATTTCCAACTCTTGGATTGAAATATGATTTCTTCGACTATTTTGAAGGTTCGAGCACTTCCAAATCAAGGTTAACTTTTCAAAGCTAAGTAATTTTGAAAAGTATAAAGTATATAAGTTTGGTATGTATGTTTAAAGTGTGTAGTAATATGATTTAAATAAGTTGAAACTGTTTTGTTAAGTAAATGAATAAGCCTATTTTGAATTTTTCTTAATATGAAGTTTAGATTTGAAATGTTTTGAGAGGAATTTGGTCTTCAAAATATTTTGAATAAAATTTAGTTTAAATGTTTAACTTAGTAACATCTTTATGAAACTATATATTTAAAAAGTTGGAATAGATAAATAAGTTGTACATATGTTGTTTTATTCGCATAATTAAATTGATCCAAGTTTGAGTACACAAGTTCGAGGTGAATTACACCATTTCGTGTTAGGATTTTTCATTTGATTCTTGATGGCGAATATTTGATATGGATTTTGGGCTTGATTCTAGAATTCTCTATCATAGTATATGGCTATGCAAGGAGACTCATGGTTTCTAGTCGAGAAACCATACCGAAATCCGCATTAGGGAAGTCGAATGGACAATACTAGTTCGAAAGCGAACTTGTGTGATGAAGCGAGTGATCGAATGTAATTTTGCGAAATGATGACATATGTACATCTTATATTCTAATATCATAGATATACTTGACACTGAAATTGGAAGTTGTTGGGTTGGATATCTTTGTAATTTAATTGGAATTCTTTCTTTTATGAAAAACTACTATCAATTTAAAACCATTTTTCAAAACTATTTTTCTTTTATTCTTCTCAAACAAACTGTTTTACTCTATTTTACATACAAACTATTTTATATACAAAACTATGCTAAATTAAAAAATCTTTTATAAAGCAAAGATGTTCAATCCCATATGACTCTTCATGCAGCAAAATTGATTTTTGAAATTTTTTTATCCTTATATAAGATGGACTTTATGTAAGTATAAGATGATTTTGAAAACCGTTGATTTTGGAAATAAATTGGTTGACTTGAATTATATTGATTTAGAAATTTGGATTTATTTTCTAAATTTATTATTTTGGAAACTTTGGAACTGAAGATATTTGATTTGGAAGAATAATTTGGTGAAAGCGTATATGATTTTTTAAAATTGTATTGATATTGAAACAAATTGAAATTTGAGAACCTTGTGTTACTAAATACTTGATTTGTGAGTTGTCGAACTTATAAAAAATTTGTTTGTATAAGTATGATGTTGATTCGAAAACTATGGATTTGAAAAGGTACTAAATTTGAAAAGTGAAATCTTATATAATTGAAGTCTATATAAGTGTGATTTGATATACTTTTGATTTTTGGAAAGGTATTGGATTTGAAAATGAAATCTTATATATAATGGACTTTATATAAGTATGATATTTGAAAGTGATTTGAAAAGGTACTATATGATACATATTTTAGAAGTAAAGATATGGAAAGTGTCTTCTGCTTGATATCCGCTTTGTGGCCATATTTTGGATTCTTTCTATCGATATTTCTCTGATTTTGGTTTTCCGGATATGATACTCGAGTTTCCATCGAATTCCATGGCGTTACCCATGGTCTTACGAGCGCGACTGCATAGCGCAACTGCCTGGCTGAGATGGCCTAGGGGTACGGATTGTTTCCTGGGGGATCCAGGCGTAACCATTGTGTATCCTGCATCTATGTAAGTCACATTAGTAGCGAAACCGCCTGGTTGAGATGGCCTAGGGGTACGGATTGTTTCCTGGGGGATCCAGGCGTAACCATTGTGTATCCTGCATTCTACTAGTCATCATGGCGTAACTCGTAGGGCTAAGAAAGCTTACGGATATGGATTGTTTCCTGGAGGATCCAGGCGTAACCATTGTGTATCTGCGAACCATGGTTAGACAAAGGTTTTGTTTGTTTTTGTTTGGATTGTACTTTCCATATCAGTTTTTAAAAGTTTTCCAGTATTTGCACTGGGTGTTGAAACAGGTCTACTAAGTACCTGGAGAATTCTAGCTTTGCGCCTAATCAACGCACTACTAGAGTCTGCAGGAACGAGGATAAACTTGTTAAGACATCGAGTTATAAAAGTATTTTGATAAAATATTATATAAAGGATATTTTGATCAGTTATTTATTTTTCTATAGATTTTAAAGTGTTTTAAATATTGTTTACCTCTTTAATTAACAATTTGAATTAAATGACTTTTATGGATATTATAAAATGGATTTAACCAAATTATTAAGTATTAAAGAATTCCAATTGAAATTTATATGGTTTTAAATTAATGGCTCATCCTTGTCTTTCGTCCTATTTTCCCTTTTAGCTATTCCTATTCTCCACCTTATTAAACTTACCTATAACAACAGTTATCAGGTATAATTTTAATCTTCTTGTCATCTTGTCTTAATCCTATTCCATTTTATCTTTTCTGTGTTTTCCGTACCCCATTCCTTTTCGAGGATGAAAAGATTTGAGTGGGGGAGAGTGTAACAACCCTGTATTTTGTGATTTAGTTTAATTGTTTATTTTGATATTTTATTTGAATTTTGATTTAAAAACTTTATTTTATTTATTAAAATGAATAAATTATGTTTTTTTAAATATAAATGTTGATTTTTATGAGAATTATAATTTCAAACCTGAAAATTTGAATATTTCCAGAAAAAGTGGATTTTGGTCAATTTGGTCAAACTTTGACTTTTTAATTTTAAATTTAAATATTTGAATTCTTGAATTTTATCTTTTATTATGAAAATAGACTTAATATCATGAATACTGCTTTTCGTTTCATTGAAATTGGATTTAAATTTTGGAAGTTATATTGTTTTCAATATTGTGTGTATATTGAGTTATTTAACAATTTTCTTTATTTTTAATTTATATAAATGACATTTTTATTTGATATATCTTACTTAAATTTGTATATTTAGGTTATACTATATATGTTTTGACCTTTAAATAGTTTTAAAGTGATAATAAGATTTTTCCAGAGTGTATTGAATTTATTTCTAATTTTTAAAGCCTAGTTTGCATTTTTAAGCTATTTTCTTAATTTAAATTCTATTTAATTAAAATTTAATTATTTATTTATATATTTACTTTCATTTCTGAGTTGTTATATTTATTTATCAGTTTTATATGTATTTATAAATTACAAAATAAATAATGGAAATTCGAAGAGTTTTGTGACTCTTTAGTTGCTTGAGACTCTTTGTTTTCCACCTCTTCGTTTTCCAACCTTTTTCATTCAATTGCTTTGGCCGACTTCATTCTTTCTTTCAGCCGATTATTTTTCATTTCATTCACGTATTCAAAACTTCTCATTCACCAAAAAGCTCGGCCTTCATTGCTTGAGAAAAAAATTTGGTAAATTTCCTTTCTTCTTTTCATGTTTTTCCTTTTGTTTATATAGTTTTGCACTTGCTTTCTTCAACTTCTTTGGATCGGCCTGCCCTCCTCCATCACCTTGGCCACCACCACCACATCTGGTCAACACCTCCTCCAGCCCATCCCCATGCCATAGCCGTGGCCTTCCTTGAAGAAAATCCACCTAAAAATGAACAAACATCACCTAAATGCACCTAGCCGAGCATCACCAATGTCCACCACCTCAAACTCCTCCTTGGCCGCCACTTGCACCACCACCACCTGCCATAGATGACCTGAGATCCCCTGCCACGTCATCCCTACCCCACCTGAAGCCATGGCTGCGCCTGCCCTTGCTTTGTCCGAGCCTATATTTGCATAAAAACCATTGTTGTATTGCCTTGTATAGTTGTGTGTTCATGCATATCTCTCTACCATCATTTGATCCATGTTTGGCCGACCCTTATCAATCCAAAACCAGATCCTAAGCCACTCCTTAGCCATGTATTTCAGATCTATAGTTGAAGCATTGGTGGTAGAAAGCAAGTGTAAAGACTTTGGTTTTGTTTTATGCATTTATTCCTAACATTGTTTAACTTTATTTTGGTTTGAAACTTATATTGTTTATGCTTGTTTTGTTTGAATTTGTTCAAGGCAATTAACCTTGTCCCTCTCACACTCAAATCATTGTCGTGCTTTCGTGCCTTTGGAAATCTTTGGTGTGTATTTGTGGTTGTCATCTCCAGCTTAAACAAGTGAGAAATTCTCACCAGACAATTTGTACTTATATAACTAGTAAACTGACACCATTTGAATCTGTAAAACTATATCATCATGTTATAACTGCTTATGTTATGATCATATGATGCTCACCCCTGTTATTACACATGTTATATTATCAGTTACTGTGGTACGATGCTATTCTGTTTATTTATGTCAGTTTATCACACTGCAAGTTCCCTGTAGAGTAGAATCACTATGGGTTGAAATGATACATACCCGATCGTACTTTAGAATAGGGAAAAATCGTTATGGGCTGAAATGATAGGCCTGAACGATTTTTTATTTATTTCATTTAACTTGGGATTGCGGGTTTGAAATGATAAACCCGGATTTTTCCTTTGAAAAATTACGGATTGAAATGATATATTATTCGTATCATTTTATTTAAGTTAGAAATTTTTATACAAACTGTGGTTAAAACATTTTTCTAAATTTTAAAGTATAAAAAAATGTAAATATTATGATATTTTGATTTAAATTTAATCAAAAATTATTTTTACAAAATATTAGTGATTTTCTAAATTAAATAAGTGAATTAAGTAAATGGTGAAGTGGAATTTGAAATATAAGTTAATTTTGGAATTTATGATTTTGTTTATAAATAGAATTTATGTAAAGTAAGAAAATATGACAATTTTGATTTAAAATGAAATTAAATGATTTTTTATAAAGTGTTAATGATTTTTGTATAAATAAAATATGAAATAAATGGATATTTAAGTTGAATTTTGAAATATAACTTAAATTGGAAATTTGTGAATTTTGTAAAAATGTGAATTTTTAATTAAGTAAATAAAATGAAAATAGGTTATATTTTGAAATATAAACTTAAATGTTAAGTTAAAATATTTAATTATAAAGAAAAGAAATTAATGCTGGAATTTAATAAGTAAAATTATTATTAAATTTGATTTTGAATGCAAAATTAACTTTATAAAATCATAAATATAACGGTATTTCAATGATTGTTTTAAATTGTGAAATTATATGATTTTATAAGTTAAAATGATTTAAATTAAAATTTAATTGATTATTAAATTGTATTTAAATTCTTGAATTTTAATTGGCAGCCTTTTTGAAATGCTATCATTTCTAATATAAAGGATATTACAGCATTTTGTAAATGCTGTAATTGATATAAATGAACTAAATGGCTAGAATGAACTTAGGGTTGTTACTGCACTTTGTAAGTGCTGTAGTTGTTGAATTTAACTAAAGTTTTATTTGAAATCTAAACCTATTACAGCATTTTAAATGCTATCTTTTGCTAACTGAATTATTTTTAAACATAACTTTCCGTAGCATATTCTAAATGCTTCGAAAGTTGAAATTTCACTGTTCTAATAAATTTAAGTGAATAAATGAATTGTGAAAAGACTAAAATTTTGAGAATTGATTATTTGAATATTAAATATAATAATTTCATTTTTGAAATGGTTTAATTGGAATATTTTGATTTGAAAATATTTGGATATTTTGAAATGGATTTGAAATGATATTTAATTTTGAAATGATATTTGATTTATAAGTATAAAATACCAATTTTGAAATTTTAACCACGGGATGTATTTAATTTATGGTTTAACTGATCCTTAGAGGATGGGCGATCCCAAGCATCCTTTAAGTTATTATGCATTACTGCTACAGTTCACTTGAGTTGGTTTACATTATATAAGTATATATTTTCCTGACTCGAGTGTTTTGTATTTTGCTTTACGCTCGGGTCAGCCTGAGTATTTACAGCTTAGCTTTGGATCTCTTTCTGGAGCTAGGAATCGTTGGAGATTCTGCTTATCTAGTTATCTATCCATTTCAGTTTCAGTTGTTCTATTTCAGCTCTGGTATTATAAACTTCTATGTATTTGAGATTTCTATTGTCTATGTTTTCAGACTGATATTATGTATTTTGTTTTGAGAATTTGTTATAGTAGCTTCATGAACTACTATGGTATTTTAATTTCTGCTGCGAGTTATTCTGATATTTTGTGTCTGTGATTCTGTATTTGATTTTATTTGCTCCAAAATTTTATTGCAATCTGTTATTTTGAATTATTCAAGTCGACATGTGTGGATTATTGTCGATTTGAATGGTCCAAAATAGTGGGTCGTTACACAACCAATCCATAAATATGTATATGTAGGGTATATAGAAGATGATGACATACCCTAATGGGAGCGACTCACTTAGCCCCGTTGCATGCCCTCTTTCCGTCATTTCCCGGTTGATGAGGCTTGAGGCTGCATTTACCTTTTTGAATAGCAATTCCACTTGGAATGCTACCACTGCCTTCCAGGCAACAATGCATTGATAACATTCATCCATACAAGTTGTCCTGGGCCTGGACAAACCGAAACACCGTCTTCACTATCTTCACAATATCACAATTCGTAACGCACAAATCGGATCGAAGTGGTTTTTAGATAATTAAATCTGATCCCGGTCTCTTCAAAACGATCAACGAATTTGGCCAGATTCGATAGTCGGTTATTTAACTATCAAATTTACACACAAAAGCAGTCACTATGTGCATATTATAAATCCTTTAAAAAACATTCATTTCAAAATATCTTTACAAAGATATATATTCAAATCTCTTTCAGTATTCCAATATTTGAAAACGATTTCAAATACTTCTATCCATAACAGGATATTTTAACCCATATCAACAGTTAGAAATTATTTCCAACTCCAACTTGTAATTCATTTCTTAGAAAATCATTTCTATAAAAGTCATTTCGTTGCTAAAATATCTCCAAACCTTTAATCCCAACACTTCGGAAAATATTATAAGTCTATTTACCAAAATCATTTTAATTATCTATACTTAGAAACTATTCCGTACTTATCTCATTAATTTCTGGAATTTTATTAATTCCCTTTTACAATTTCCAAAAATATCAATTATACTTATTTATAATTCAACTAACAATTTAAATTTCCTTTAATGAATTCAAATTCATTTCCGAAGTTCTCGAGTCTAACTATTTTGGAAATTCCCTAAATTTCCAGAAATACCATTATAACGCTTCACTTAAAACAATCACATCCATTCAATAAATCTGGATCAAAACTCGAGAGTATTTATAAATAAATTCCAACACTTAGCCTTAAGTCATAGATATAAAAATAATAATTTTAAAGAATAATAATGTATTTCCAAAACATGTTTAAGTAATTATTTAATATCAAAACAGTTTTAAATAAACATCGATAACTCCTTCCCAATTCATTTTAAATGAACTAATAAATTTTACAAAAGCTTATAAAAAAAATTCAAAACACTTTCAGCTAATATTAAATATTTAAATAATTAACTTTATGAACTATTTCCATACTAAAAATAGTTTAAATTACATAGTTCAATAAATAACATTTCCTTTTTAAAAAATGGAATTTAACTTCTCGATAAAAATATATTTAAAAATCCCAATATAACCAATTCTAATTTATAAATCTCTCTTTATTTATAATCCATCGATCACATTTCCGATTCCATAACTTTTTCTCCACATTTCAAAAATAGGATCTACCATTTCTTTTTATCCTGATTACCCTATCTCATTAAAAATTCTCATCGTGAATTTATATTTCCATTTATCAAATGATAATCATTTCACTTTATTTATAAACATTGTTTATAAATTTCATAATCTCATTTCCCAAGCTTATACTGGTTTTCATTACAAACATCTATTTATAAATCGATTTCTAAATTAAATCTCATTTATAAATCAATTTCTTAAATAACCCGAACTATATTCCAAACAATCAAATCTCGATTTCTACTTCCATTTCGTAAATTCAAAATCTTATTCAAAATCTAATATAACCAATTAAATGTATATTTCCAAATTCCCTTTATTCTCCCAATCCATTTAAATCTCAATTTTTAACCTTTTTACTTTAAAACCCATATCACTAAAGTTTACTACATAAAATCCTTTATATCCATTATTTCAAAATCTTTATTTAAAATATACTACGAAATAAGTAAGTACAAATTTTAAAGTCAAACCATTTCTTTATACAAATAAATTCCCATTTAATTAATCCAACATTCAATATAAATATTTCACTTCCAAATAGCTTTTCAACTTTCTTTCAAATCCAAAAATAATATTTATAGTTTTAAAATGTTAAAATTAGGGCCTACCATAACATCCAATCAATCAAATCATATCATAATCTAACACAGACTATCCAAACACATCTTATATCACAATATATGAAATTAAATCAACATTTTTGAGGAATCCAGTTGGATCCCTCCAACCTGTTCCCTGCAACCACAGACATTAGATAACATAAAATACCAATCCCGCTTCGAGGTGGGATATCGCAGTAATATAGGGTCATCCGCTACTATGCGGGGAGCATAGGGTCTCATCCACTCCAATAGGAGGAAAATATATCCAACTACTAATATATATATATATTAATATATATAATATCACATCCAACTGATAATAATAATAATTATCAACCCATCCGATCATCCCATAAATAATTTTAACTATTTAAATTAAAACCAGTAAATCCAAATGAGTGAGATTTTACTAACTTTGATTTTCATTATTTCTTCCGCCTTCTGGTTCCAATTAAATTCGAACGGCGTTCTAATTTAGCTAAAAATTTCAGATGCTCTAAACCGCTCCAAACTAATTTCATTGCATATATCTCGTTAATACGAATGCAATGCGGCTTGATTCGTTCAATTCCGACATCGTATGAAGAAGATACGGTATTTATAAGGATAACGATTTGTATATATTAAATACTTAACTTAATTACAACTAAACACTAATTACCATTTAAATTTCATTAGCCGCTAAAACCCCTTCTTCCTGCTCCTACCTGCTTCGAACAAAAACTATGGCTACACCTTTGACTCGCTACATCTTCTTCCACCGACCACGACTAACCAAATCGACACCGCCTCCATTATCCTCATCAAAAGACGCACCTTCTCAACCCATCAACCTCAATTCCGAACCCCTACAGCACATCGCGACAGCGTCCCCTTCCCCTCAACTATACGCACCCTCGACCTACCTATATCACCATCAAGTTACACGCAACTCGACATGGAGCTGCTAAACACCCTGAGAAATCCAACGTATTCACCCACGTCTCCAAACGTCGATCGTAGGCCGAGAAAAGTGGAACCCTAGTTCCATAGCTCGTCACTGTACAGAGTCGAGTATCACCAACTGATGCCGCACTTCTCAAAATGGATATAGATAAGAAGTTAAACTTCTTACAAGTTCAAAAAATTCAAATTTTCAATTTTTAGACAAGTATTTCTTTGATTTTGAAAAAAAAATTCGGTGTTGCCTTTTTTCTATTTATTCTTCTGCCTGACATCGTTTTAAATAAGAGGGGAGATAGAGTGGCTTGCAAAGGAAGGTTGAAAGAAATATATTATTTAAATTTTCCAAAATATCTTGATATTTAATTCTGAATTTCGATCGAGGCGTGCTGCCAGGCGTTTCTAATGTTATACCCCTATTCCAAACGCAATGGAACAAGTTTTGAGATCTTATTCGATCGTATGTAGAAGATAGCTTTTTGAACCCAATTATTATATTGAATTTTCGATATTAAATTCAACGCGTTTCTATCCCGTACGACCAAACAGTAACTCCAAATGCAACCAAATTTGAAATCCGATAATAATACACTATTACGGATCCAATGGAACTGGTTTCGTCGAATTCCGAGACTGTGCCCCGAAAGGCTATTTTTATATGTTAATTTAAACTGGTTATTTTTAAAATTGAGTAAATCACTTTTAAATCCAATTTAAAATTTTTATTATCTTCCTTAGTTATAGAAATTAAATAAGCCTTTAAATTATTTTTATCAATCTTAAAACCCAAGATTCTACTATTTAACCAAATTTCAATTATTAAATTCCACAATTAAATTACCCAATAAATTGTTATATTTGAAATTCAAGTTATTAAATTTAAAAAAAATAACTTTCAAATATTTAAAATCAATTAAATATTAAAAATTCAATTAATCAAAATTCTGGGTCGTTACATAAACAAGTGCACATACGCAAGGACAATATTAGCTACTCAAAATACACTACCCTATAAGTTATGTATGGACAAACAAAAATAGGTATAGCAGCAAAGCACTTAGAATTTTTTGCAATAATGAATTCTATTTAGTTTTACAAAATGCGGAGGCACACAGCATACCCCATTGGGCGTACAGAATTAGGAAAGAAAATTATCTACATGGTCGGCCCTTCAACCAGTCGTGTCAAAGAGCCTAAATGCTTCTGGGTTAGAACAGATGGCATAGGAATCACAGTTGTCTTTATCTCCTCTGCCACCTCCTCCTGGGCCTTGCTATATGTTGTGACATTGCTGCTGATAGAGATCGCAAATTGAAAATTTTCCGTGAGAAGTTCCCGTATCGTATTCCTCAGCCAGTTGGCCCACTTATCCTACTCCTACTTGGTGACTGCTATGTTTGCATCCGACCAACACCCCGCTGTATGTTTGTCCAATTTAGCCCACATATGTCTGCCCTCCTTCTCCACCCTATCCAACTTCTCACTGAGGTCCATCGCCACCTTCTTCGCCTTATCCCATGCGTCGGTCGCCTTCCATACCAACTTTTTGGCTGCCTCGACCACCTCCTTGGCTAACTCCTCTACAGCCTCCCTCTCCTCCCTTACCTCCTTCTCCTTGATAGCCTAGCATTCGTTACCTGCCAGGCCTCTCCTTCAGTCTTCTTGTCCTTCAAGAGGTCTTTTACCTCCCCCCCCCGGGATGCAAATACGATGTTACCTAACCTAAAAACCAATGCTAGAATAATAATAAGAAAAAAGAAAGAAAGTTCAAAGTCAGTAACTTGCTAGCATGGCATTCTGAGTCTAGATACTTACCACATCCTCTAGGTAGTGTCGATTCCTACTAGTCCAGACCCGATGGGGTATGTGAGGGCCTACATTGACATGAATTCGAAGGCCAACAACAAGCATTCTAGGTCATCCACATCCTTGTCATGGTTGATATTTAAAGATACCTGCCCTAGTAGCTCTGCTCATCATTATTAATCAGCTCCTCCAGGTCATATATACTGATGAATTTATTGAAGGGAAAGGTGACCTCAACTAACGAGGAGGGATTCGCCCAATCCAGTTTCCTCTTCTTGCCCTAAGCGGATAGCTGGAGCGATCATGTTGGGTTGGAAGACACATCAATGATTTGCTAACTAGCTCTGGGACAGTGGGGGTTTTGGCTGTAGTAGGCGTGGGAGGTACGGTGGGGGTGGTAGGTACCTGTGTCACAACGATCTTGATGATCTCCTCCCACTCATCAAAAGCATCAAAACCTAACTTGTCAGTCACTTCAACAAAAAAAGAGTTAGTCAAAATGTAAAGTAAAAGAAAGACAAGTGTAAGTAAGCTACCATTTGTAGTGGCCTGGCCCTGCCCTTTAGTAAGGGGCATGCAAGATGATGCCAAACCACCTACACTAATTTGGTCTGTTCCAGCATGAGGTTCACTCAAAAACCCCAGCTTCGTATCCATAATACAAAGGGTTATTTGCAGGAATTTTCTCGGAGGGACCTGCATCCCTACCGACTCCTGACTTTTGTAACCGTCCCCTAACAGTGCTTTCCTCAAAGCTCGCCTCAATATCCCAATCAATGGGTGGCGTCTCACGATAAGGAACTGGTATGTCAACTAATTGTTATGGGTCAAATTCCTTTCACCACGACGTCGACACTACATCACTTAGTTTGTCAAGATCAACATGTTTCTACTCTCTAGGCTCCTTACTCGTAATAATATTGTCATAGCCTCGAATCTCATCCATGAACGACCTAGCTTCGGGTTGGACTTTAAAGTAGTCCTGCTTTGCCTTGTTTGCCTCCTTTACCAACTTCTTTATTTAGGAAGCCGCTCCTCAACCATTATATGTTCCGTCCTCATTAGCTCAACGCGATGGAAGCTGTCATCAATCGCCAAGTTTCCCAGATCCCAGTTTTTGGCAGCAGCCATCATCAATAGGTTCAAGTGCTCATTCGGCGTCCCGAAATTGACACTGGCATAAGCAAGAAAGGCCCTCAACAAACAAGTTAAGCAAAGGAAAGCCAGGAAAAAAGAAGAAGCATGGACTTACTGGGGGTACGTAAATCAAGGTGCTAAAGCTCGGGGTTGACCTTAGGAGGAATAAAGAAATATCTCGTCATCCATCCTATGGCGGCCTTGCTTAGGATGCCCAAAAAAATAATATGCTTGGTGTTAGCATGGAAGTGGAAGCAGGTGCACATTGGGTACCCAGTCTCCATCTGCAGCCGGAAGATCATCTCTATAAACTTAGCATTCAACTCGGAAAGTTGAGTTCCATGCAAGCAGCATAGACCCCACATAGGAACTGGTAGCTGTTGGGGGATAAGCTGACTGGGGGCAAGCTTGTATACATTAAGAATCAAGACAAAGTAAGGATGGAGGGGCATTACGACTCCCACCTTGAAATGGACCGAAGATAACATGAAATAACCTGGAGGAGGGTGGTCAGGACACTCGGTGGTTGTGGGATATCGAACCATCCTAATGTTGTACTCGTGGCTGACCAAAAGATCGGCCAAGTCAATTTTTCCGCATTCTAACTCGGAAGCTTTGAGGCTAGCAACACTAGCTGAAGAAGACCCAGAGGCTGCCATTTGAGACACAAATAGCCTGGTTAGACAATTGCCCTAAAACCAATCCTAGCAAAGCATAGGGCAACCTCTAGGCAAAACAAGGGACAATCGCCCATGGCGCACCCTTGCCGAGCAACCTTTGATAATCGGCTCACAACTCAAACTCCCAAGCTAAGTAACAGGCCTTATGTCCCTTATCCATTATTCTATTTTTTACATAAAGCTCATAGTCATTGAATTGGGCCTATTCCATGGCCTATTACCTAAATTGTTACTAATATTATTGTCAAAAGTTGCAAGCCTATTAGGGTCCACCAACATTGGTTGACCACTACTGACATAGCAGCGATGGTGGATCGATGTCCAAAGATGGCTAGAACAAGGCGGATTTAGAACAAAGCTTAAACGAAAAAGCAACAACATTATCGAGAAAGACAACCAAATGCAAATGACAACAAAAGGAAGAAATAACCAAATTAAAAAATGGCTAAAGCTCGAAGTCCTCAAATGGCCATAGTGCCTATAGCGACGGAGAAGAGGGAGGAGAAGAAAACTTACTTTTTATCGAAGAGAAACTTCAAATGTTGAGAGTTTTTGGAAGGATTTTTCAAGCTTTTTAAGGACTGAAAATGTTTTTTTGCTTCAGCAAAGAGTGGGAGAAGAAGGGATGAAGGCTATTTAAGTACATATCTCCTCAATCTCAGTTGTTGGAATCAAAGAGCCATCAAATCTCGGTTGTCCAGGTGTAATCAATTATACTGTCACTTCACCCATGTTGCAAACATAAGCACTCTACCACGTTTGAAAAAACTGAATAGTTTTGATCAGTGACAAAGCGCCATGTGTGGCATGCATTAAATGCATAGCAGAAGAATGGTCGACATGATCTTTATGACTTAACAAGCCCAGCTCTGCTCACAGAGATTTTTTAAGGGTAAAAATGTTTCTTAAATTTCTCGCAAGTGCAATTACAAACAGATTAATATAACCCAGTACACTTCAAGCCGGCCTAGCACATCTTAGCCTAGCCAGCTCATGCCCGCCTAAACTTAGTCTGGCCTTAAGCCAGTCCACCTACTCAATAAACCTCCGGCATATTATTGGACAACTCAACTCAAGACGGCTTCAAATAGCCAACTCATTAGACAAGACGAGCTTAAGTATTACTCGTCTTTGGTCCGACATCATCACAACCCGCCTTCGACCGGTCCTAAGCAGCCCTTCTCATCTTCCTACAGCCGAACCGACTCATTCTTTACAACCTAGTCCTTAGTAACATTCAGCTTTCCTCGGTAAGTTTTGTCAGCAAGGGACTGGCCCACTCATGGCGGCCCACATCTAATATGGCTCAAGGCCAACCCATCCACTCAACAACACTCCAAGTCCATTGTGGGTCGACACAAGTAAAGACGCCTTCAAAAGCCAACTCATTAGAAAAGACCGCTCAAGCATGACTCATTCTTGGCCCAACTTTGGCCGGTCCCAAGAAGCCCGTCCCATTATCTTACAACCGCCCCGAACATCCCTTTTAACTTGGTCCTTGAAACACCCCATGTACGATCTTTTTCACCCTAGAAGGGGGGGTAAATAGGGTGATACTAATAATAATAAAAATTAATGCGGAAATAAAAACAATAACAGTAGATAATGCAGAAGAGATCACACACAAATTTACCCAGCTTCGGCAAAACCCTGCCTACGTTCTGCTCCCAAGGTTTCTACTAGAAATTAAGTAGTCGGACGCTTACACACATAAACTTGCGACACCCACTAATGACTAACCTAACACTACGCTCAAAACCCTACCACAACTCAACCACTGAGTTGCAAATTCTCGAACTACACCACTATAGTTCGTCCCTAGTCACACGACTAGAATTTACACAATTTAAAATAGAAAAAATTACAAAATAAAATAAACAAAGCAAAACCCTAGTTTAAATAACTTAAGCCCAATATTAAATATAATATGACTGACCCAAAATAAGACATCTTCCCTCTTTTATAATTGCGGCCCTAATAAAGAGATAGAGAAGTTTGTATCCTCTGGCCGATACTATCTTCGTTCCTCTTCCAAAAGCTTGGGTTTTATGTGTTGAAACCGCCGCTTGAGCTTTTGCTTCGATTGAAGTATGTGTTTGCTTTGGATTGCTTTGTCAATCGATTGCTGCTTCATTCACCTACAGCTGCTCCAATTGTCGAGTTTGACTGAATAGAAATTGGTATGTGATTATTTGCCCCTTTTGATTTTGATTATGCTCGATTTTATGCTCTGATGATGTGTTTGGGTCGAACTCGAATGCTTCCTTTGTCGATGATGTAATGGGTTTTTATAGGGATTAAGGCCCTAAATTTTTGTTCGTATTTTTGTGTTTGAATTCTACGTGAATTGCACTTGTTCATCCGATCTTTGCTTGAGTGCTTGTGATGAATTGTTGACTTGTTCGTGTTGAATTTGCTTGAATATTTTTTAGTTAGTTCCATTCATTACTCCTTTTACTTCGGCCCTTTGAATTTTGAGATGATTTTTCCATCGTATACAAATTAATCCATGAATTCCAATTTCTCTATTCTTTTTTCATTTGACTTTGGCATTTAAAATTGTGATAAACTTTTGTTCTTTTTGAAATTTATTCAAATTGTTGTTCAACTACTCGACTTTGTTACTCTAACTGCTACTGTATGATCTTCGGCATTTGAATTTGGTTCTGGTCTTATTATGAAGTCTGGTGTAAGTTGCATGTGTGGTTGTGTCATGTTAGAACTAATTCATGTATGTTGGTTTGATGTGGAGTTCCATGTCCAGTTTGCTTGCATTTTTTTCAGACTTCGAGTCTACATTTGGTTCGTTGTTGCCTTTGATCATTGCATTGCTCTAGTGCCATATGTATTATCACTAGCTTGTACATTTTGTTGAGTCTGGATTACTATGGCTGCTCTGTCCACTTCAGTGTTTGCATTCAGGCATATGTATATATATTTTGTCATGTTATACATATATATATCACTGGGTTGATTAGTTGGCCTTCTCTACACTTTGGTTGTTCATGCCTCTGAACTGATATATGTGTTCATGCATTTGAGTTAATTCATTCATGTTATACTGCTTTGGTTGATGGTCTCCAAACATACATACATATATGTATGTATGTATGTGTGTGATTGACTTGATTGCACTTGTATCAATTTGTGGTCATGTTGTATGCATATAAACTTGTTGTTTTGATGTTGAGGCTTTGTTGTTGAATTTTTGAACTTATTGCACTTGTCTGGTGAACTGTTCTTGCATTGTGCACTGTTTGCTTGACTTGTATGATACCTGGTTTTGTGCTCGTACCATTTGAAGTCTTGTGTTTTGTTCGCTTCCCTAGTCTGGTACCTTTGTGTGTACTCGAGCTTGTGTCTTCATACTTGTGGTTACTGAAGGCCTGGTGCACTTTGATTTGAATGTCCATTCACTTGTTCAATTTCTGAACTGATACTGCCTTGGTTCTGTCATGGAACTAATTTAGTGCACTTGATGCTGCCTGACCCAATCACTTGTTCAGTGGTCCTGTGCACTTGCCTTCATTTGGGTCCATGGTACTGGGGCCTTTTGTTGTTTGCTGGTCTGTCCATTTTGCTATTTGCTTTGGTGCACATTTTGCTGATCTGATTTGGTGTTCATGTGTACTGATGTCTCTTGGCTGAAATTTGAGATGCTGAGGCAATGCACATGTGTATGTGTACACATATGTATGCGTAGGCACTTGTGCTCATGTTGTGACTTTATTTGTATTCCACCTGAATATTTGCACTTGAGTCGAATCCAGCTTTTGCTTGGGTTTGACCTTCCCTTCAATTTTAACAAGCAAGTGTATATCGGTGTGCATGGCCTTGTGGCATGTACAGTGATACACTGTGCATGTCATAAGTTGTTCGTGTAGAATTAAAAAGTAAATGATGATGAACAACCCAAATAACTGAGGCAAATAATATATTCAAGCACACACTTCACTATTCACTGCAAAAATATTCCTTTTTCAATTTTACTGCATCATTGTTTATTTTTGCAGATAATTCAGATGTTGGATACAAGCTGGAAACAAAGTTGAAGATCAAATACGAGTGAATGAGTGATATGTAGTGAGGTGATAAATTGTACATTGATGTTGTAATTGAAAATGTGTTGTAATTGAAACTTGTATAGTGAGAGCTTGAAATTGTACTATTCAAAATTGTAATAAAATATTTCTTTGAATATGAATTCTGAGTTATTTATTTTATTAAACAAATATTTATATAATTGTATGGATAAGTACAACACCAAATATATTTAAACAAATATGTATATGTTTTATTATCGTCAAACAAAAATCATAAGTTATTGTATTCTACAATCTCCCTATTTTGATGATAACAAACATATATTAAGATTTTGACTATATTAAATGTATTTGATTTTGATGAATTCCATTAGCTCCCCTTATTGAATACACCCCCTACAACAAAGCTCCCCCTACACTGATGCGTGTAGTTAAAACTGAAAAATTAATTAAAATAACTTTGAATAAAAACACTCTCGAATATTAGTAAGAATATTACTCAAAAATCAAAATCTTAACCTCTCTCCCCCTTTTGTTATCATCAAAAATAATAATAGTAATTGAAATAGCTACGATTTTGATTAAAAATATAAAATCAAATCAAGAGGGAAATATTAATTTTAAATTCCAATTAATCAAACAAAAATCATAATATTTTATTAATTAGAAACAAACTCCACTTTAGAGAAATGGTAGGATTGTGGAAAATTTTATACAGTGACAAGAGTTTGATATTTTCAATAAAGGAATAATTTGTGCATTTTCTCTTTTCAAATATTATACAAAAAAATGTAAAGCACTTACTAACCATGCATAACTGTTAGGACTTTTAAATGAGGTTAGTAGTTACCTTTTTTTTTAAAAAAATATGTCAAGTATTTTCTAACCATGCATAACCGTAAGGACTTTTAAATGAGATTAGAATATACTTGATATATATCCCTTTCTTGTATGCTTCCCATCCATGCATAACCGCGAGGACTTTTAAATGAGAATGGAAGCCCATATATAGAAATTCAAGTAATTCACCCATGCATAACCGCGGGGACTTTTAAATGAGAGTGCATACTTTAGGATATATTTATTTTACAAAAAATATTTCCTTATTCTGAGATACCAAATTCTGCACACTATATTATGATGCATGGATTGACGGAAAGGTGAAAGTGATAGAAATGATCATGGAATGAGTACTAATCTAAAAATATAATAAAATTTGTTTAATTTTCATGAAATTATAAAATTATACTTCCTCTTGTTATGACATATAATTTAATCACTATCCATCACTTTTCAAGCACTATAATAATTTTGGTGAGTTCCAAAAGATTCAATTAGTCAATGATTATCTTTTCTAGAGTACATCTCTTACCGAAATAAACTAGAGTATTTTTAACATGATAAAAACTCAAGTTTCAAAAATTAAAATATGTGAAAATCAATTTTCTATAAGGGAGTTTTGTGAAAATAACTTCTAGTTGAAAATCAATAAAAATAATTAAATAATTGCAAAAATGATTTCAACATGAGATGATATCAGATACCACTTGTATTTGAGGTATTCATGGTGATATATAGTGGTATATAAGAAAAACGTATACTCCTCAACACTTGAATTGTTTTTTGAAATTTTCAGCACGTCCATTTATATCAAGCACAAGTAAAGTAATCTATATTGAGCAAAAAACACACATTCACAAAAATTCATCAAAGCAGTTTTTCATGACATTCCAAAGTAAATCAATAAAAAACTAAAAATAGAAAAGTTGTAGCATTATCGGTTAGCTTTCCAGAACTTCAAGAATTTTACAAATCAAAGTTGAGATGTTCAAGATATGGCAGAAATATTCAACAATGTCGATCAAAACATAGTAAACAATATGTGAACAAAATTTGGTTAAGAGATCATACCTCACTTTCCTTCGATTCCATGATTTTCAAAATGCGATGATCTCCATCTAATCTTTATAGGCTAAGGAACATTTAAAATTTAGTTTATCAATCACCTAGAATAACTCGAAATCTATCTCCATCAAATATGTTCCTTAGCCCACTTATGTGTCTAAATTTTGGAGAAGGCAAGTGGCCTAACTAAGGATGTAGGACCACTATTATTATCTATTGAAATTTTTGGTACCCAAATTTGTCTATATAACAAACCGTTGGTATCTACAATTGTACCCTTAGGAATCCAAATTTGTTTAAATTTCAATCCATTTATATTCGTACTTTTTGGAATCCATATTTGTTTAACGGTTTTGTGTTTGTATATATTTCGACAATTATTCTTGCCATGTCCAATATTTTCACCCTTTATGCATTTGGATATCACACTTTTTTCCTTAACAGTGTTATCAGTCGTTTGTTCATATTTTGACACTTTTGCAAATCCAAATCCATTCCATTTATTCACGAAGAGTTGATTTTCTAAAAGCATATTAATTGATTTTTCTCTAGTGAAAAATTTCCGAGTAACCAACTCAAGTTTATTAACTTTGGATTTTAAAAGTTTATTTTCATTTATTAGCTTCGAACAACAACTAACGGTTCTATCTCTCTTTTCAAAATTATTCATTTTCAAGCCCATATTTTCATTTTTAAGCTCTTTAATTTTAATCTCAATTTCTAGCATCTTAGTTTCAAAGAGTTGGAGTTTTTTAAATTCAATTTTTTCAAAATCCTTGATTTTTTCAATCTCCTTTTCAAACTCGTGATTTAATAGAATAATTTCAGATTTGTTCAATGTCACGTTTTCTTTTCCAAGAGTTTTGAAATTTTCGTTGACCTCATTTAATATCTTTTCAAAAATCACACATTTAGAACTTTCCGACCTCTTAAAACTATCCAACTCTTTCTGCAAAATATTATTTTTACAAATCAAGTCAGTTTTGTTTTTCTCCCGAATTAAAATTTCATTTTCTAACTTTTGAAAGTTTTTATGAAAACAAGCAAATTCTTTTTCATAGTCCAAACACCTTTTGCAATTAGAATTTTTATTTTTCTTAATATTTTTAAGCTCATTTTCCAAATCATTATTTTTTCGACGCAGTTTAGATTGTTCCCTTTTCAACTTATTATTTTTCATCTCAAGAGCTTCATTATTTTCAATTAATTTTTGGCACAAGAGAACTAAGTCATTAAATGAAAGATCACTTAACTCATCGGCTATTGAATCTTCATCACTGCTGTCTTTTGCAAATCCTGTCAAGCACGTTTCTTCAACTGAGTCGATAGTGGAGGATTTCTCACCGTTGTTGACTTTTGCACCTATATTACATCAAAAGTATACCAGATTTCCTGTGCACTTTCACAATGAGAGATATAGTTAAAATTATCTCGATTAATATGAGAATACAGTATATGCATAGAAAGAGCATTAATCGAAGTATTTTTCTTGTCTACTACATCACACCAATTTTTAATAATATCCCAACATTTAGAATTAACAGATTTTAAATAAAATTCAATTTTTAATTTCCAATTTAAATAATCCGTTCCATCAAAAATAGAAGGAATAATACTGGACTGATTCTCGCTAGATTTGCAACTAGGGTTAGACATCTATGCTATTAAAATTGCTCTGATACCACTTGTAGGATCGTTTTCACCCTAGAGGAAGGGTGAATAGGGTGATACTAATAATAATAAAAATTAATGCGAAAATAAAAACAATAACAGTAAATAATGCAGAAGAGATCACACACAAATTTACCCAGCTTCGGCAAAACCCTACCTACGTGCTGCCCTCAAGGTTTCTACTAGAAATTAAGTAGTTAGACGCTGACACGCGTAAACTTGCGACACCCGCTAATGACTAACCTAACTCTACGCTCAAAACCCTACCACAACTTAGCCACTGAGTTGCGAATTCTCGAACTACGCCACCGTAGTTCATCCCTAGTCACACGACTAGAATTTACATAATTTAAAATAGAAAAAATTACAAAATAAAATAAACAAAGAAAAACCCTAGTTTAAATAACTTAAGCCCAATATTAAATATAATATGACCGGCCTAAAATAAGACCTCTTCCCTTTTTTATAATTGCGGCCCCAATAAAGAGATAGAGAAGTTCGTATCCTCTGGCCGATACTATCTTCGTTCCTCTTCCAAAAGCTAGGGTTTTTCTGTGTTGAAGCCGCCGCTTGATCTTTTGCTTCGATTGAAGTATGTGTTTGCTTTGGATTGCTTTGTTGAACGATTGTTGCTTTATTCGCCTACGGCTGCTCCAGTTGTCGAGTTCGATTGAATAGAAATTGGTATGTGATTATTTGCCCCTTTTGATTTTGATTGTGCTCGATTTTATGCTCTAATGATTTGTTTGGGGTCGAACTCGAATTCTTCCTTTGCCGATGATGTAATGGGTTTTTATAAGGATTAAAGCCCTAAATTTTCGTCCGTATTTTTGTGTTCGAATTCTACGTGAATTGCACTTGTTCATCGAATATTTGCTTGAGTGCTTATGTTGAATCGTTAACTTGTTCATGTTGAATTTGCTTGAATATTTTTTAGTCGGTTCCGTTCATTACTACTTTGACTTTGACCCTTTGAATTTTGAGATGATTTTTCCATCGTATATGAATTAATCCATGAATTCCAATTTCTTCGTTCTTTTTGCATTTGACTTTGGCATTTAAAATTGTGATAAACTTTTTTTCTTTTTGAAATTTATTCAAACTGTTGTTCAACTCCTCGACTTTATTACTCTAACTGCTACTATGTGATCTTCGGCATTTGAATTTGGTTATGGTCTTATTATGAAGTCTGGTGTAAGTTGCATGTGTGGTTGTGTCATGTTAGAACTGATTCATGTATGTTGGTTTGATGTGGAGTTCCATGTCCAGTTTGCTTGCATTGTTTTCAGACTTCGAGTCTACATGTGGTTTGTTTTTGCCTTTGATCATTGCATTGCTCTGGTGCCATATGTATTGTCACTAGCTTGTACATTTTGTTGAGTCTGGATTACTATGGCTGCTCTATCCACTTCAGTGTTTGCATTCAGGCATATGTATATATATTTTGTCATGTTATACATATATATATCGTTGGGTTGATTAGTTGGCCTTCTCTGCACTTTGGTTGTTCATGCCTCTGAACTGATATATGTGTTCATGTAATTGAGTTAATTCATTCATGTTATACTGCTTTGGTTGATGGTCTCCATGCGTATATACATACATACATGTATGTATGTATCTATGTGTGTGATTGACTTGATTGCACTTGTATCAATTTGTGGTCATGTTGTATGCATATGAACTTGTTGTTTTGATGTTGAGGCTTTGTTGTTGAATTTTTGAACTGATTGCACTTGTCTGGTGAACTGTTCTTGCATTGTGCACTGTTTGCTTGACTTGTATGATACCTGGTTTTGTGCTTGTACCATTTGAAGTCTTGTGTTTTGTTCATTGCCCTGGTCTGGTACCTTTGTGTGTACTCGAGCTTGTGTCTTCATACTTATGGTTACTGAAGGTCTGGTGCACTTTGATTTGAATGTCCATCAACTTGTTCAATTTCTGAACTGATACTGCCTTGATTCTGTCATGGAACTGATTTAGTGCACTTGATGCTGCCTGACCCATTCACTTGTTCATTGGTCCTATGCACTTGCTTTCATTTGGGTCCATGGTACTGGTGCCTTTTGTTGTTTGTTGGTCTATCTATTTTGCTATTTGCTTTGGTGCACATTTTGCAGATCTGATTTGATGTTCATGTGTACTAATGTCTCTTGGTTGAAATTAGAGATGCTGAGGCAATGTACATGTGTATGTGTACACATGTGTATATGCAGCCTCTTGTGCTCTTGTTGTGATTTTATTTGTATTGCACTTGAATATTTGCACATGAATGGAATCTAGCTTTTGCTTGGGTTTGACCTTGTGCACCCCTATCCCTACAGTTTTAACAAGCAAGTGTATATTGGTGTGCACGGCCTTGTGGCATATACAGTGATACACTATGCATGTCACAAGTTGTTCGTATAGAATTAAAAAGTAAATGATGATGAACAACCCAAATAACTGAGGCAAATAATATATTCAAACACACACTTCACTATTCACTGCAAAAATATTCCTTTTTCAATTTTACTATGCAATGTTTATTTTTGCAGATAATTCAGATGCTAGATACAAGCTGGAAACAAAGTTGAAGATCAAATATGAGTGAATGAGTGATATGTAGTGAGGTGATAAATTGTACATTGATGTTGTAATTGAAACTTGTATAGTGAGAGCTTGAAATTGTACTATTCAAAATTGTAATAAAATATTTGTTTGAATAAGAATTCCGAGTTATTTATTTTATTAAACAAATATTTATATAATTGTGTGGATAAGTACAATACCAAATACATTTAAACAAATATGTATACGTTTATTATCGTCAAACAAAAATCATAAGTTATGGTATTCTAGACCCTACACCCATTAGCATACCCAAAAAGGACACACTAAAAGATGTGGTGCGTTGTAGGTATAGCTAAAACTTTTACAGAGTCTAAGATTCATAAGACAAATAAATAAAACAGTGGAAACATTTTACATAGTAACTTAGAAATTAAAACTTCATAAATAAGTTATAACCAAAATATGTCTCAAAATACCAAATACATATGTCTTATGAAAGATACCATCTCAGTCACAATATCATAGTACATAAATAAAATCATCCCTCTCAACAAGTATCAGTACATCCAAAAGTCACATGAAAATAAAACTGAAAAGAAGAATAAGAATACATGAAGAAAAACTCTGCAGCTGAACCTTCAAGAAAATCCGAAATCTACTATCATTGCATCTGCTGGCCTATGGGTGGAAAAAGGGAGAGGAGTGGGTCAGACTAAAAGTCTAGTGAGTGGAAGTAATTACTGGTATTTTTAAGCAAGATAAAGATTATAGACTTAGCAACAGTTCTAGTATAAAAGGAAATAAGAAAAGGTAAAGCTGGAATAAAATATTGTTTAACTGTTTGCTTTGCTTAGATAGTTTTGATCGGATTATTTGCACTTTTCTAAAACTGCTTTGATTAGGCTGAAATCCTAATCCTACTTTAATTAGGTTGAAACCCTAATTCTACCCTTTGATCAGCTTTCTATCTCTATTGTGCCACTGTGAGCTAGTCCCATCCTGTAGGTCCCACAGCAAAAGACACCTGTTTAGCGCTTTGGAACTCAATAGCGACTTATATCCCTGCATCGAAACCGCACGCTCGGCCACCATCGGTTCGCACTATCTATTGCTCCATCTTTTGACCTCTTATTTACCATTACTTCAGTAAAAGCGTGTCCCAGCCTCACCTAATCTATTGTGAGACCATCAGTTCCTGACTGATAAGGAAATGCTGCCGGATATGGGTCCTAACAAATAAATCTAGTTGCGCCCCTTGCCTAAATCCCCTAATTTGAGCTTCTATCTATTGACCTCTTATTTACCATTACTTCAGCATACGCGTGTCCCAGCCCCACCTAATCTATTGTGAAACCATCAGTTCCTGACTGAAGGGGAATGCTGCCGGTACGGGTCCTACTGCTATCTTTACTTATTAACTTAGCGTAAGTTTTAAAATAAGCCTCTTCTATTATTTCTGCTCTGTTTGCTTATTAACTTAATCTAGTTTTAAAATAAGCCTCTTTTGTTATCTCTGCTATTTTTGCTTATTAACTTAGTGTAACTCTTTAAAATAAGTCTTTTCTGTTAATTCTGCTCTGTTTGCTTATTAACTTATTCTAAGTCTTAAATAAGCCTTTTCTGTTATCTCTGCTATATTTGCTTAGTAACTTAACTCTAAGTTTTAAAATAAGCCTCTTTCTGTTCTTTCTGCTTAATTATAACTTATGTTATAATTTCTTTTATATTCTGTCTTTTTAATTATAACTTCCAGTTATAAACTTTGCTTGCAAATGTCTCGAATTTTCCTATTTCAGTCTAAATTATCTTTCTTACAGTTCTTCTTATTTTACATCCGATTTCTGTAAATTTAGTGTTCTTATATTCTAGTCTATATTAGCGAATTATTCTCTTTTTATTATTTTATTCGCGTAAAAAGGAATAAAAAGAAATGAACATTTATAGGCAAGCAACCAATGTGCATAATCAATGGAAAAGGAATATGAAATTTCCATTGCTTAGCTTTTTCTACTAAGGCTCTCTATAATATCTCTTCTAACTAACATTGTCTCTACTCCTTATTACACCAAATGGTTTTATACCTTAATATATTGGAACTGCTTTTTTTTATAAGAAACTATTAACGCTAAAACCTTCTATGATTCCTTTAAGAGAGGACTTCATGTTTATGTGAAATTACAAGGAACTTATTTAATATTTTCGAAATAGGTTATACAAAATATGGTGCTTCCCATACCTTGTACATCTCTTTCACGTATTCCTTATAACTTGCACAAAACATCTTTATTTGTTTCATAGAAAATTATACCACTATTCATTTCATTTTAATAGATTAAAGTGTGTTCAATCTATATTCTCTTTTGATAGACAGTTTCCATGAAATTTATTAATTTCCTAATATTTAACTTACACTTTTCTTTCCAGAAAAACTTATTTCAAAACTGTTTTAATATATCCATAACTAGAAAACATTTCCTTATATTTATTTAAATAACAAGTGTGCTTACAAACCACCTTATTTCTATACTTAGAAATTATCTTCAAAACACAATTTTATTTGGATCAAAACAGATGTTGCGTAAAATACCGTTACAACAACCCTAAAATTCTAGTGTATGGATTTAAAAATAAATACCAATAAATCTCATATACTATGTAAAAACATTTCCTTTGGGAGTCACCTACTATAACAATAATGTTATAGTCTATGCTCCCTTTATTTTTCACGAAAACATCTATTTCAACAATAAATGTTGTAACCTATGTTTTTGATACTTAATACACTCTAGGTTCTCATATTTTAAAATCTTTATTTACCTACAAAGAAACTAGCAAGCTATATATATGTGCCGTATAATTCTTCAAAAAGAATTTCATTTTTAACAAAATTTAAATTATATAAAAACCAATTTAAATTTCATACCATTTTTTTTCAAAAACCCAATATTTACTTCCTCAAAAATATTAACAATTATATTTTTCAACTTTTCAATTCTAGTAATTTCATTTTATTGGGCTAGACATAAAGTGGATTTTCTTCTTACTACCCTAGGAGTACCCTTCCTAAACCTTGGAAACCTCATTTCCTTACGAAAGCCTTTTATTCCTATTCCTCTCTTATGCTTATATTTATTCTAAGGCACTACCATTAAATTCACTTATTTAAAACAATTATAATATTTTTTCAACTGAATCTATTGTACATCTCGAATCTTTGCCTACAACTCTTTGGATTTCCACTAACCGAACCTAAATGTACAAAACCGTTTCTCAAACACTTCCCATGTGTTGACCTTCTCTATGCCCTAAGAAACGCACTCCCTTATGCCAAAAGTGACACTTCAAGAATTTTTTGCCTTCAACTGATGAACGCGAAGTGTATGAAGAACCTCCTCTAGATGAATAGCATGCTCTTCCATACTTTTGGAAAACACCAAAATGTCTTCCACGAATACTACTACGAACTCATTTAGGACATTTCCAAAAACACGGCTCATCAAATCTACAAAATAGGCTGGGGCGTTGGTTAGCCCAAACGGCATAACCAACCACTCAAAGAATCCGTCTGATGAAGCCTTTCTCCAATAGCTCACCAATCTGCTTACTTAACTCCTTCCTTTCATGTGTCTCATAGGCAATGCCACTGGCTTAGCATTGTCATTCATATAGATCCTAAAGTCGATCTCTCTCTTAGGGGGTAGTCCCCTAACCTCCTCAAAGACGTCGGGAAAATCTCTAACGACTGGAACAGAATCTAGCTCTCCTACTGATGAATCAAGGGAATAAAGGAAGCTTATCATGACTGACCCCTATGGGTCGCAAGAACCCTCGAGAGTCTATCCGCTACATGTCTCTAGTCTAACTACTCTTCCCTTGCAGTCTAATATCGCTCCATAAGTGGATAGCCAATCCATCCCCAACATCATCCCATACCTCGAAAATCCCAATACATAGGCATCACAGTCAAACTCTACGCCTAATATGAAAATTTTCAAACCCCTACAAATCATGGATAAATGTGTCAATCCTCTTATGGGGTTTGAAACAACTATAAGGTCTATTACTAAAAAGATATCTAAGTGCAAACAATCAACCAAAGAACTAGAAATGAAAGAGTGTGATGCTCTATACAAAAAAGCATCCGAATAGGAAATCAGAAATAGAAATCAAAACCTTCTACAGACACTTTCCTACCTCTATCTAGTCCACTACTAGAAGGAGCTGCATCCAAAGCCAGTACTTGCGTTGTAGGTGGCCTGCACTCTGCCCCGTCCTGTGAGGACAAGCTCTACTAAGGTGACTAGGTTGCCCATAGTTGAAACACCTCCCCTTCATCATTTTATTCTTACAGTCCCTTGGGTAATGACCAACCAATCTACAGCTATGACATTTCCCACTTTTCTTGATCCGCTTCTGAGGTCCTCCCTCTTTCCTCTCGTCCTTATCCTTCTTGTTCTTCCACCATAGCTTCTTAGAGCTTTCTGACTTAGGAACCTCTTTAAGCTCTCCCTTCAGCTGCCAAGATGCAGGCTGAACTTCCTTTCGGTACTCCAATCCTAATAGTCTAAACATTTTCTCCGTATCCTCCAACCTAGCTTGTGCCTCCTTGAAATCCTCTGTGTTAGAAAACGTCTTGCCTCCTAGAATAGCGAAGTCCTTGCATAGCTTAGAAAAATTGGCTGTTGCAGGTAAATTAATGGGATCTCCACCCGCTGGTGTTGTATTGGGCGATTGCCCTTGCACCTTTGGTATCATAGTTCTACGGAACCAGTCAACCATACTATGCAAAGAAAAGGAAATTTTGGCTCGAAAGAATCGAAAGAAGGTTGAACTGGACTTTGAGGGAATTTTTAATAAACTCTCTTTTATACTTGAAAAACTATTTCTATAATAAGAGTTTCTTTCTGAAAAATACTTTTAGTTTGAAGATATGTTGCTTTTAAAAATAGGTTACTTTTGGAAAAATACTTTATTTTTAAAACAAGTTTTTAGGAATCCTGTAACCTTAGGCTCTGATGCCAAGTGAAACACCCCACACCTCTTAGTATATCCCAAAATTACACACTAAAAGATGTGGTGCGTTGTAGGTATAGCTAAAACTTTTACAGAGACTAAGATTCACAAGGCAAATAAATAAAACAGTGGAAAGATTTTACATAGTATCTTAGAAATTAAAACTTCATAAATAAGTTATAACCAAAATATGTCTCAAAATACCAAATACATATGTCTTATGAAAGATACCATCTCAGTCACAATATCAGAGTACATAAATAAAATCATCCCTCTCAACAAGTACCAGTACATCCAAAAGTCACATGAAAATAAAACTGAAAAGAAGAAGAAGAATACATGAAGAAAAACTCCGCAGCTGAACCTCCAAGAAAATCCGAAAGTTACTATCATTGCCTCTGTTGGCCTATGGGTGGAAAAAGGGAGAGGAGTAGGTCAGACTAAAAGTCTAGTGAGTGGAAGTAATTACTAGTATTTTTAAGCAAGATAAAGATTATAGACTTAACAACAGTTCTAGTATAAAAGGAAATAAGAAAAGGTAAAGCTGGAATAAAATAATGTTTAATTGTTTGCTTTGCTTAGATAGTTTTGATCGGATTGTTTGCACTTTTCTAAAACTGCTTTGATTAGGCTGAAATCCTAATCCTACTTTAATTAGGCTAAACCCCTAATTCTACCCTTTGATCAGCTTTCTATCTCTGTTGTGCCACTGTGAGCTAGTCTCATCCTGTGGGTCCCACAGCAAAAGACACATGTTTAGCACTTTGGAAGTCAATAGCGACTTATATCCCTGCACCGAGGCCGCACGCTCGGCCACCGCCGGCTCGCACTATCTGTTGCTCCATCTTTTGACCTCTTATTTACCATTACTTCAGCATAAGCATGTTCCAGCCTCACCTAATCTATTGTGAGACCGTCACTTCATGACTGATAAGGAAATGTTGCCGGATACGGGTCTTAACAAACAAAATCTATTTGCACCCCCTGCCCAAATCCCCTGATTTGAACTTCTATCTTTTGACCTCTTATTTACCATTACTTCAGCATAAGCGTATCCTAACCTCACCTAATCTATTGTGAGACCATCAGTTCCTGACTGAAGGGGAATGCTGCCGGTACGGGTCCTACTGCTATCTTTGCTTATTAACTTAGTGTAAGTTTTAAAATAAGTCTCTTTTGTTATTTCTGCTGTGTTTGCTTATTAACTTAATATAAGTCTTAAAATAAGCCTCTTTTGTTATCTCTGCTATATTTGCTTATTAACTTAGTGTAAGTCTTTAAAATAAGCCTTTTTTGTTAATTCTGGTCTGTTTGCTTATTAACTTATTCGAAGTCTTAAATAAGCCTTTTCTGTTATCTTTGCTATATTTGCTTATTAACTTAACTCTAAGTTTTAAAATAAGCCTCTTTCTGTTCTTTCTGCTTAATTATAACCTACGTTATGATTTCTCTTATATTATGTCTTTTTAATTAAAACTTCCAATTATAAATTTTGCTTGCAAATGTCTCAAATTTGCCTATATCAGTCTATAATCTCTTTATTATAGTTCTTCTTATTTTACATCCAATTTCTGTAAATTTATTGTTCTTATATTCTAGTCCATATTAGCAAATTATTCTCTTTGTGTTATTTTATTCGCGTAAAAAGGAATAAAAAGAAACTAACATTTACAGGCTGAATTCTAACGTAAAACGGATGTAAATAAAATACAAATAATCGTAAATACCAGTAAATAATTGCAAATAAATGAATAAAATAGTTAAATTAAAATAGCTGAATAAAATAGATTGAAAAGAACTTTAAAAATTAACTGTAAACAACTTATATAAAAGCGGTCTCCAAATTGCAGAAAAACTACAACTATTAAGAACCCTATTATTTTAAATTACTTTAAAATCTAAAATAATTACTTAAACGCTCACATGTGGTCCTTAGCTCTTTTCCTTGGCCTTACCGGATCCACTTCTAAGGTATAAAATATTTTAATTAAAAAGATATTCTCCTTAGAAAAATATTCCTTTTAGGGTCTAGCCTCATGCAATGAACCCAGATGGAGAAAATCTGAATGAAAAAAATAGTTAGGCCTAAGGTCTTATTTATAGTGTCACTTGTGGATCTTTGACCGTTGGATTTGAGGATTAAATCTGGTGCAACCACGTCATAGGCTCGATGAGAACCGTCGGATGGATGCACGAACGCACAGGATGAAGAAGAAATGGAAAAACACGTCATATTGTAATCTGGACGAAACAACGTCCATATACTGAGGTGGGTCGACATGCAGGTCGACCCTTGCATGTGTTAGGTTGACCCAGACACATTAGGGGTCGACCCTAAGGTCGACTTGACCTATGTTATTTTTTTCTTTTTCTTTGTTTTCTTGTTTAATCCGTATCTTCCTCATTCTAGCTCGGATTTTAACAATCTATATATGAAAATTGACCAGAAAATTACCACGGATACAATGGTGTAACTCCCATGGCTCAATTTTGATAATTTCACAAAGTTATTTTATTATTTAATTAATTCGTTAATTAATTACTATAATTTCGGGTTGTTGCAGTCCTTAACAACATTCAGCTTTTCTCACGTCGTCAACAACTGACCGGTCAGCACCACCCGGAGAAAACCATTTATCTGCCTTGCCATATAGGCAAGCAAAAGTAAATGACGAGCCATACAGCCAGCTGTACTTAGTACTGTAGCAAGTCGGCCAAAAGCTTACCTACTCCTGTAGCACGCTCCAGCATCAAAATGTACTTTAAATGCAATGCACATGCCTTAAAAGGATAACTACATGCTTCTCAACCACACGTTTCAGCCTCCCTTTATTGTTGTCTTCCATCAGCCAGTGCAACCATGTTGACGGTTAGACAAGCTTCCCCCACCTATTTTCCAACAAAATCTCAACCATCTATCATCCATCTCGGCTACTATAAATATCACATGCCTTACTACACCAATAGGGTTGATTTTTATGCTCAGCACACATAATTCCAGCAAGCAATTCCCGTCAAAGCTCTTAAGTTTAGTAGCATCATAAACCAAGTGCTAATTTTCTTATTATTCAACTGTAATTCTCTGTAATTTTAAGAGAGAAACATGGTAAGAGATCTTCACAGTGGACATATGCAAACATGACCGAACCACTCTATGTATTTGTGTCATTTACTTTAATTTGCTTGTTTTCTCCTCATTTTACCTTTTTATGCCTAGTGTTTAGTAAGTAATTTTTTCTTTCGCGCATGCACTAGTCAAATTCCGAGGTTGACTAGTTTATTAGTCAACAATAACATTAATACGTATATGCTACTTTCTTTAGACAGTTCTTTTGTGTTTGCTTGAGTCATTCAGTTCGATTGGCTTTTAATGACATTTTTATCATCCATACCTAATTCGAGATCTAACTACTTCAGATTGCTAGTTTTGTTAGTTTGGTTCGGGTTGAGCTATTGAGTTTTGGTTTTAACTGCTAATCCTAAATTTGGTTATACAAAGTGAATTTTGGTTTTAAATTGAATTATTCTATTGAAAATATTAGCATTTGCTCTGAAAGTAGAACTCTAAATTCTTATGATCGCCATTTTTCAAAGTGTGCGAAAGCCAATAAGGCTTTTTAATATGAAGTGGTGAATATTGAAGCGAGTGGTTGCAATATGAGGTTAATTTTTTAAGAACGATAGTAGAATAATAAGAAAGACAATTACACTTTCAACTATATCAAACATGCTTAAGTAACTTTTTGTTGTAGATCTAATTGATTTTGAGAAAGACAATTTTTTAAGAAAAGTTATGTACAGTTGTATATCAAAGCTCGTATGAAAACCTAAAACTCAAACAACCCTTTAAACCAAAATCCATGTCAAAACCTAAATCCCTATCATCCTCTTACATAGTCAAATCTTCAACTTAAAAAAATAGATTTAAACTTAAATTATATAAATTCACTATAATTCTTCAAAAATTGAATTAAAAAAAATCTTTACCCTGATATGTCTTTCCGTGGGTTTTGGATCGTGTTATATAGTCGTCTATATTCTAACCATCATACACGCATTTTACTTTCTATTGCTTTTGTTTTAACATATATTCCCTTGTTTGAATTCATATTCGACTAAGAGAGAGTATAATATGAATGCATGCTTTGATATAAAAGGTTGTACTACTACATTTGTAAATTACACAATTTTTCTAGTTGCGTTTGGAGAGCTATCAACAGATACTTTCAGTTGTCGGATTAAATTAAATGAATTCATAGTGTAACATCTGCATCTGTATTCGAAATTATTTTCGGATATCGGATATCCGCATTCGCGGATATGAAAATATATTGAATAATTATCTCATCAGTTAACAGTCGATAAATAAAAAAATTTGGTTTAAAATAAGAAAATTTCAATTTTATTGATTATAAAAGTATGAAAAAGAAACAGATATGACGACAGTAAATAGTTTTGAGCAGTCAGTATGCATTAAATGCATGTAATATAAAATATTAACTTAATAAAACACTGAATATTACCGTTCGTTGAACAAAAACACACATTACACACACATATATATAATCTAAATAAAAATCGAACGGATAATTTTTGAATGTGGACGTCTTCGTATCCACAACCGCATCCTTTTTTTTAATATCGGATATTTGTCTGCTTTTCGAGAACGGATGCGGATGGACTTCAGATTTTTCGGATATCTATTGACAGGCTTAACTTAATGTAGCCTTAATAAATTTAATATTAAAAAAAGGTGGAAAAAAATTAAAAAACTTTAAAGAATAACATAAGTTTGCAGGTTCAACCAAATCACAATTAATATAACAGTACTCACATTGCCGATTGAATTTGTACATTAATGTAATCAAATTTTATATCAATGGTACCCAATAAAAATATCAAATTAAATTTTGTTTCTTATTTTGGTAAAGTAGAAAAAAAAGAAGATGAAAAAAAGGTAAAGGTAACCAGTAGTAGAACTAGAAGGGATGATTTTTCCCTCCATTTCCCACCTCTCTTTCCGGGAAGTTTCTCTACCTTTCTTTCTTTTGGAATCTTTATTTTAGCCGAAATTACTTTTGATCAATCCTTTTCTTTCTCTCTTCGTAATTCCGTATTTCATTTTCCTCCTCAAAATTTTTGTTATTTTAATTCTACTTTTCTTCTCTTTATAAGCATTTATAACTTATTTCTGCTTTTTTCGCACTCTGTTTACTCAGGTATATTTCCTCCTCTCGTATAAATTTTTGATTAATTTTTTTTCTTCTTAAAGTGCTTTACTATTTGTTCAATTAATCGATTTTGTTTTCATTATCGTCTTGCCGATTGATGAGATTTTATCCAACAGTTAACATGATAAGTTTATTTATAGCTGGTTAAATTACATATAATTGAAATACGTATAACTTGTAGGCGGTGTTAGGGTATGTGATTGGTTAACCTAATCTATTGATAGTACAAAAAGTGGTGATACTTTAATTTCTAAATCCGTGCTTTAACAATTTTTTGATCATTTTTTACAACATTAGTTTAATGATCATGCGTCCTTTGTCAACCTCTTTTAATTTGTTGAATTCTGTAGGAAATTGGGGTCTTCTGATTCAACCAAGGCGATAAAATAAGGAGGGAACTTGTATGGTTTCCTCCTTCAATGTTGGCACCACCTTATATTATGAATTGGGTAGTAATTTTGATCAATTAATTCACAAGGAAATCCCACTATTTCTGTCTTTTTTATTTTCCTTGTGTATAATTAAACTATAAAAGAAATAAACAAAAAGAAAAAAAATGGATTCAACCAAAAGAGAGCATGATAAAGGCAAAGAAATATGTTCAAATTCTAAAACCGAGCAAATGAATTCGGCATTGAAGCCATTGGGAAGCTTCAAAGGTCATGACATGTTCTTTAGAGCTGATAAAATGGATTTGAAGAGTTTAGATATTCAACTAGAAAAACAGCTATCAAAAGTTTGGATTAAAAATGGCACAATGTCTCAAAAATTGATCAAAGAGGAGTGGGAGATCGATCCAACAAAGCTTGAAATCAAAAATGTTGTGGCAAAAGGAACTTATGGTACTGTTTATAGAGGCACGTATAATGGACAAGATGTTGCAGGTATTATTCTGCTCAACGTATTCTTGAGCGATATACATGTGAAATTACTGAAATAGTGTATAACCATGTATCAGTTGTTAGGAAATATGATCATATGTTTGTTAACTTAGTTTAATAACATGTGCACTTCATAATTTTAATTGTTTTGTTTTGGCATATATAGTGAAGTTGCTCGATTGGGGTGAGGATGGGTTTGCTAACGATGCTGAAACAGCTGCTCTTAGAGCATCATTTAGGCAGGAGGTTGCTGTTTGGCAGAAACTTGATCATCCAAATGTCACTAAGGTATATTAATAAGATATGTCATGCTTAGTATTGGTTGGGTATTAGAATTTTTCATCAGCCTATAGTGAAACATATACTAAATTACTAAGATCTCTTCATATGTTGCTCATGTAGAATTTTTCATCAGTCTATAATGAAACATATATTAAATTACTAGGATCTCTTCATATGTTGCTCATGTAGAATTTTTCATCAGTCTATAATGAAACATATATTAAATTACTAAGATCTCTTCGTATGTTGCTCATGTTCGAAGTATCTTGAGTTAAATACATGATTATTTATACGTAATGCATGTGATAGTAGAACTTATAACTCAAATAGCTTATCATTGGTAGCATAATAGAGAACTTTCTGTCAAAAAACCAATTGCATCATCATATATAGGGATCCATATGTTATCAATATTCAACGTGAGACTGTTCTTATCTGTTATCGCATACATGTTAGTTATATGTACGTGCACATTAAGTTACTGACTTAATAGCTAATATCAAAAATTTTGTTCAATTTGGATATAAAGTAGGGAAAATCTGCTTAAACGTATCCATTTGTCTTTTTCGTAATAATTTTGATCAATTTCGAAATTCATTACTTTTTTCCTACTTTGTTTGAATTTATTATTACAAACAAATATAATGTGGCAGTTTGTGGGTGCATCGATGGGAACATCAGATATAAAGATTCCTCAATACAACAACAGCAGCAATCTTCCTGCTCGTGCCTGTTGTGTTGTTGTGGAATTTCTACCAGGAGGAACACTGAAGCAATATCTTATTAAAAACTGGCGTAAGAAACTCCCTTATAAAGTTGTCATTCAGCTTGCTTTGGATCTTGCCAGAGGGTAATCAAACTTTTAATCATGTAAAATTTGTATAAAAAAATAAATATTATGGTTTGATTATCAAACAAAAACATGTTTTGTGCATTTCAGATTAAGCTACTTACATTCAAAGAAGATTGTTCATAGAGATGTAAAATCAGAAAACATGTTGCTGACTGCTCAAAGGGCTGTGAAAATTGCTGATTTTGGTGTTGCTCGTGTTGAGGCTCAGAATCCAAAGGATATGACTGGTGAAACCGGTACCCTTGGCTACATGGCTCCTGAGGTATGCACATATGGAAATTTGGATCCGCCTCCTATTTTCAAATTTGATATGTGAAAAACTATTCCCAAAGACTTGTTTTAGATTATACCTCTGTTTTTTATTTCGGTTAAAAAAAATCATCCTTTTTGAAAATTAAATCTGTGTTAATCGCATGTTCTACGATAAACATCAAATATTTGCTTTTTTTTGTGGAAAAAATGCAATTATTCTACAAATACTTAAAGTGCGGAAACATCAAATATTTGAATATTTCTCTGCAAATATTTGTAGAGTTTTTTGCAAAAGTCATAAAACTCAAAAGTATGGGTTCTTCAATAACTTGTTTTTGAGGAGGGGCGATGTGTATTTTATATTTTGTATTTTGACACTTAAAGAGAGGGTTTTACAAATCTTCCCTACTTTAAAATAACCTAAACCACCATCTTTCTCTTTAACATTGGTAAATGATGTCAATAGAGTTCTGATTCCAGAATCCGTACATCAACAATCTAGAGCATTATCATTGTATTAGTGCTCGCTAGCAATCAATACTACTCTTTTTAGGTGTGGTTTGGAAACAGTATGAATCTATATACATGTACATGTGTTTAGCCCCGAGAGATGATTGCATGGTCGAACACCAAGTTGTAGAGAATGTGTAGTATAAAACACATTGATGTTGTAAAGAAAATTCTTTGAAATGCTTGAAAAGTGGCATGTAAACATCCCTTGGGTTTATTTTCTGGTTTATTCATTTTTATCCCAAGGAGTGATTGGAAGGTCGAGCACCAAGTTGTAAAATACACTTCTTGAAATACATGAATATCTGTTAAGGGGGCAGACAGCCTTCTGTATTTATTCCATGGGTCATAATATAATACACGCCTTTGAGTTAGTAGCGTTCTAAAGACGCTGGAGAACTTCGTATTGTTATTTTGCTAATTAGGCAACTTGTTATTTGTATACCTTCTGAACTAGTGTAGATGATGATTAAGCAAGTGATGCAAAAATGCAGGTACTTGAGGGGAAACCATACAACAGAAGATGTGATGTATATAGCTTTGGAATTTGCCTATGGGAGATTTATTGTTGCGATATGCCTTATCCTAATCTTTCTTTTGCCGAACTAACTTCTGCTGTTGTTCGTCAGGTTAGTATGTTGTCAAAATATTTGAGATGATAAACTGAAAATGCAAAGACTGAACCATTAAGTTGACATATAAATCATATTATTCGAATTAATCAAGTATATATCGTGTGATACGTGCATATTTCATTTACATTTCGAAATGTAATGACAGTAAGTGATTGTTTTTAATGTTTCATTTTCGAAGAATGTAAGGCCAGAGATCCCCCGATGCTGCCCTAACTCTTTGGCAAACATAATGAGGAAATGCTGGGATGCAAACCCTGAGAAGAGACCGTACATGGATGAGGTTGTGAAGCTTCTAGAAGCTATAGATACCAGTAAAGGAGGCGGCATGATACCCGAAGAACAACTTAATGGATGCTTCTGCTTTGTTCCTACCCGTGGCCCTTGATTTCTTTTTGTTTCCTTTTTCCTTGCATTTTTCTTAACAGTTTATGTAGTTAAGGAAAAATGTTGGGTTAAATACTTGTTTTATGTTGGCTGAAATCCCATACTCCTGTATGCAGTCCTGTTGGAATTCGTAAAAATGAGGCAAAGTTTTCAAGATATTGTTTAATGTTTAGTATGTTATATAGTTTATGTTTCTGCTTTGATGGAAAGAGATTTGATTAAATGTTTTGCTTGAATGATCTCTGTTTGAAGACTTGAAGTACAGTGCGACTTAAAGTGATTTGAAAGATCGTTTGACTGTATTCTACGTCTATGAGGATGAGGTTATCATCTTACACCATTTGAGGTCGTTGTTGTTAGATTACAAGCATCATCATTTGACGACCTTCTATAAGCACTAAGAGCTTTGTTTGGTAAAGACTATTGTAATGGTCGGCTGCACACTTTTTATTTTGCACAAATTCGAATTCATCCTTATTTTCAAGTTTAGTATACAAAAACCATTCTGTTTATTAAACAGATGTTTTAAATTATATTTCCACTTTTAATTTTAGTAAAAATATTTCTTTTATTTTCCGAAAGTTAAATCGGAATTTATCCAAGTTTCTATGAACATTTTTTTTTTCTTTTTTCCTAGTATCTTTTTTGGAAAATTGCAAATATTTGCAAGATAAACTATAAATATTTGCACTATAAAGTGTAAATATTTGTATTTTTTGAAAGCGCAAATATTTACATTTTAACCGATTCTAAAATATAGTTGTTTTTCAAAACTTGTTTTTGAAGAAGGATGCCTACGTATTTTGAAACTTAGATAGTGTTTTACAAAAATTCCTTTTTGTTTTACTGATTCTGAGCTAAAAACCTCCCAGACTTTTATATGTTAATTGATATTGAGATTCGATGGTGCAAGCCTACATCCCTATCATTCCATAATGCTACAAGCTTTTGAGATGTTTCCGGATTATTTACCTTGTTTGGAAATGGACGAAGTACATTCTTTTATGGTCACATTAACCTAGTAGCAGGTGGACCTGGCAATGGGTCAAGTTCGGTCCGAACAACTAAAAATCCAAGCTCGGTCCTAATTATTACAATCATATCACAGTCCCAGGCACAAACCCGTTGGCTATTTTAGAACCATCATCAAAATCTATCAATTAGCCATTAGAGTAAGATTCTGAGTATCATGCTTTAAATATTGTTATTCAAAGCATCGCCTTGACTAAACATTTATTTTTCCAAAAATGGTACACAACAGAAGTGTGCTTACAATCAAATAGAGATGAAAAACCACGATAAAAAACAAAACTATGCAAACAGTACCTACATGTAAACAAACAAAATGATACACTCATATTTTGTACTATGAATTATAAAAAGGGTAAGTTTGGCTCACATCCCTAATAAGTTTCAAAATAGAGAAAAGATCCTTTCCAAACTAAACTTACATTTCCGGTTCCTATATTCAAATTCGCGCACACAAAAAGACCCAAATACCCTTTTATGTTTTTAACATTTCAAACGCGTATAACTTTATGTAGAAAAATCGGATCAACATACCGTTTTCACCAAAAAATCACAAATTTTATGATCTTTAAAATGAGATCCATTGTTGATACCAAAAATTCAAATTTGTAGTAAATGTGCAATTATTTCATATATTTGCAGACAATTTAGCAAATTTTGAACACTTTCGATTTTTTTTTTAAATTTACAACATTTGCAAATAATTGCCGACATTTCTGCAAATATGCTCTAATTGCAGAAATGTCTGCAACTATTACATATAGTTGCAGAAATTTCTGCAACTATATGGTATAGTTGCAGACATTTCTGCAACTATTGCATATTTGCAGAAATGCAACTATATGCTATAGTTGCAGAATTGTCTGCAACTATTGCATATAGTTGCAGAAATGTCTGCAACTATTGCATATACTTGCAGACATTTCTGTAACTATTGTGTATAATTGCAGTTTTCCATTAAAATCGAGAAAGCTGAGCTCGCCATTGAAGTCGCCAATGAAGAAGAAGATGAAATCAAGAAAGATAAACTCGTTATTAAAATCAATCGTGCAAGAAGCGGATGGGTATTTTAGGGAAAAAAACAGCCGAAATGAAAAACAAGGACCTACAAAGTATGTTTTCTTGCGGGAGGAGTTTTAGTGAATTAAGTTTGCTTTTAGAGATGTGTGTCTAATATTCACTTATATATATATATATATATATATATATATATATATATATATCTTATATTATAAAGCAAAACCTTTGGTCAACCGATCAAAGTAAAGCCTTTTTGGCATTTCCCAAAATATCCATTTTACTTCGTTCCAACAATCTATCGTCCGTTGGGATATTTTCGTAAATTCCAAAATCTAAGTAGTGGACATAGTTGTCTTTAACGTTCTCCTTCGTTAGTTTCTCTCCCAAACAATAATTTCAACAGCAAATCAATGGCGAAAAATTTCGGAAAATTCGCAGCAGGGGCCGATGGTATTTCTCAAAGTAAGATCTAAAACTTACTTTAATGATTTGGTTTCTAGGGTTTTGTCTTCCTTCTATTAGGCTAAGGTTCAATTTTCTGACTTTTTATATTGGCGATTTATGTCCGACTCATTTTGTTCCTTCCTTTTCTTTTCAATTTTAGCTATATAGTTAATAGGGTTTAAGCAGTGGTTTTTATTTCTCATCCTCCTCTGTTGGCGTTTTCTTCTTAATTACAGGTTGATTATCTTTATTGTAAATATCAAATCTTTCATTTGCGCTGTATCCCTTGACTAAATTTATTGTATTGGCTGCAATTTTTTCTAATTATTTTTCTTACTTTGCATAATGAAAAGCGGTCCAGCTCCACATTTTCTAAGATCGGGAAGAAAGCAAGAGGCAAGCATTAAATTTACCTTTTTATTGTGCGTTTTGCTGCGATGGACTGATTGTATGTAATTTGATTTTTTTTCCATAGATATTGGTTGATACATTTGATTTTTCAATATCAACCTATGTTGATTGTATAGTTATGGTTTTGTTTTATGTTTCTCTTCATGATTTTTCTTCTGTAATGCAGATCTCTTTACTGGAGATTATAACTTTGACAAATAAGTTTTCTTTGTCCACAGTCAATGAAGATGGATTGGTAAGTATCAGTTATCCTTTTTGTTGATTATTTTGTATACCAGTTTCTATCTATGAATCCTGTGTAGTTTACTGCTTCTTTTGGAGTTCGAACTAAGTGCATCTCCAACCCCTGCCCAATGTAATTTCATTTGATATCCATGTGCCACTGCTTGCTACAATAATAAATTTATTTATTCCAATACAAACATATTAAATATTAAAATTTACTCATGTGGCAATTGGTAGTTATCACTTAACATTGTGAAATGCAATGCCTAGAATTAAACATTTAACTTTTGGTCAAATAGGTCTTGAAGCCTTTTTCATAGCTCCTAAATTACCCCTCATTTATACTACAGAGGGTATTAAATAGTTGGGACAGTTTCATTATTTTCCTTCACACATTTGTTTAACAATTCATATATGTGCACGTTTTTGCTCACTCCCTATAATTTTATCTTCTTCTCCCCTATTTTGTCCACTCACTTCACAAAACTCATTCAGTCCACTTTTCGATTTTCGTGTTAATCTTCAATAGGTGAGATAACTGGCTTTCAATTAGCAAGGACTAGAACTCGAAAGTGCTAATGGCTAGCCTCTCCTCTGTTAAGCAGCTTTTTGAATTATTGGTTACAAAATTTGTTCTTTCATTTCCGATGGTGTTGGAGAACATAATTTGGTTGATAAGTGCTAATAATGACTTGGGGCATTTTTCATACTTCTCTATTAAAGGTTAAATTTTATTCCTAATTTGAAAAGTTGCCAATTTAAACTTGAATTTAGGTTTCGGTAAATAAGAGGTTTGTACTTTATAACAACAAAGATGGTTGGTTAAATTTTCTATCTCTTGCTGTGTATTTACCAGATGCTGGAATGCAACCGTGGCATCTGAAGACTACATCAGCAAAGAGATCCTTTTTTAACAACTTTTTTTCTTTAATTTTTTAGAGCAATCATTGAAATCTTTAGTTGCTTTGGTTAGCAATGAATTAATTGAGTCTTAAAAGACAGCAATTTTTCTCCAACTACACTAAATATTTTGAATTTCTATTCAGGCCCATGCTTAATTATTGGCTTTGGCTTTTTGTTAGATAACCATGTTAAATTCATTTATATAATATGGCTTTGTCTACTTCTACTTACGTAATGATATCACTTCATGGTTGCAAGGCTTGGCAAAAAAATAATTCAACTGGCACACTGACTTAATTATTGGCTTTCTGTTACATTAACCATGTTAAAGTCGTGTGTGATATTGGTTTGTTTATGTATGCCTAAATGTTAGCTTTTATATTGACTCAAGATTCAAATTGGTATACATTAAACATCAATTTTCTTATTACTATGCATTTAAGTCCAGTAGTGTATGCTGTTCATTGTATGGTTGCCTGTCCTGGAAATAGTCAAAAGGCTATTGTACTTTCTCCATGTTGTACGTCCTATAGTAGCAGCAAAAAAGGTAAGGTATTATATTCTAAGTAAATATTTAAGTAAATATTTTTTTGATTGGAAGGAAAAATATTATGGTTGCATGCACTTTTACTATTTATCAATACATAATAATTTGGAATAGCATTACCATGTTGTTTAATGCCAATTATATTGATTAAGCACAAAATTACTGAAGAGTATTTGCTATTTTTTAGATGACATCTTCTCCTTTTTACATGTTATTAAGGTTTTTGGTATATGGTTGTTTAAAATAATTTGTTGAGAAATTTTATGAAACACATCTTTATTATGCACTATTTATAATGAACTAAAATTACAATATAAATGTATGCTTTGGGACAGTGGCGAAGCTAACATAGGACTTCTGCTACGCTGCAACTAATGAATTTGAGCTTCAGTCACTCTTGCCATGTACTCAAATATGGCTGAAACGAATGTAAAAATTCAATCATTTATAAATTATAGCCAGGCGTATAATATTTCACCTAGGGAAAATGTCTTAGCTAGCCTATTACCAACTTCTCCCTCCTTAGCTTTGGAAGGCTTTTAGGTGGATTGACAATGCACTTAAAATAATTATATCATATATTTTTTGTATGCTTTTGTTGTCATGGTTAATAATTGGTATCATTCACATTAAGTCATTTTGTGAATGTTAAATATAACTATTATTACACTGAATTGGTTACTTTTCACATGCACATAAAGATGAGTACTTTGTTTCCAGTTACGATGTTTTGATGTGACATGCTATATGTTCTCATAAGTTAGCTACCAAAGAAATGTGGACATTATTGTTAACGGAATGGTACTTTTGAGAAAACGGTTTAACAATTATTTTGTAATTGCTAGACAATACTATTCTATATCTTCGATATGTCATAATAACCAGAAGTGATGGCCATGTGTTGCTACAAACATAGTTATCATATATGTTTTTCATTTTTTCCCCTGATTTTAAGTTAAAATTTTTAATTTTCAATTATATTCAAAGAAGCAAAATTACCTTTTCGGCAACTTAACATTGGTGTTCATCATTGCTCCTTTAATGAAAGTATTATGCCGTAGAAATACACATATTGTTACATTATAAGTAAACTAAGTACTATACAACAACTGCTTTTACCGATCATTTTAGTGCTCCGTGCATATGTGAAAACTACAGTTTTTGATATGTTTCCACCTTCACTGCTACTGCAGAATTTTTTTATCTACTTCTACATCCACCAGCAAAATTTATTCACTTTAAATTTTCACTTTATGGAAACAAAAAGTATATATTTATTCTGGTTTCGTTTTCCTCTCTTATACTGATGATTCCAAGTACTTTGTATTCTCACATAATTGGTACAGTGGAAGAGCAAGCAATTTATGATCCAACAGTTTAGAAAATCAATATAAAGGTCAGAGTTCGAACATTTCTTTCTATTCATATCTCTGAAAGTTTATGATTAAATGCATTTGTACTTAGTTTTTTATTGCTTCCAACTTTGTTCATACTCCCAAGCACCAGGTTTTAAACTATGTTTACATTGCAGTGTACTGTAACTCTTGCAGCGTGGAACATATAACTAATATGCCTACAACCTTAAAGGAATAGAATATTATATTCTATATGTGATAGCTATTTGATTTTTGCTATGCAAATAAACTATTCAATGCATTATGCTGAAGCAACTGCCTATTACAAAAATCTGTGTACCAAAACTGAAATGAATTAGCTTCTATAATAGCAGACAAATCTATTTTACCATGTTCCTAATTTTTATGTACTTTACATTGATTTTAACTATTCTTGAAGGATTATGTGTCCAATCATTCTTCATTTGTACCCATCAGACATTGAAACAAGACTATGTTTCTTATGCATGTTATATATATAAGTCCTATATACTTAAGTGTTAATTGGAAGCCAAATAGAACATGTGATTGGTGAATATTAATGGTTGAGTTGTTTTTACTTTGGATCAAAGAGTGTATAATGGCCGGTGGAAGTTTTATAAGTTCAACGAGTTGTATATTAAACTGAATATATGATTTTATTCGTGCATTTAAATATGCTTTTTGTGCAGGGATGTTATCAGAAATAATGTTGCTTTTTGTATTGAAAGTGGTTGTTGCATTCTACTGGCGCCCGGAGTGAAATTTCATGGTAAACAGATCTATGCCTTTTTCCATTATGAATGTCAGCATGCTCAAAAATTTCTCAACTTTGATGTTAATATGTTCAAACCATGCTTCATTTTGGAGGCCACTATGTTCAAAATTATATGTTCCATTTGAATTTTAAACAAAAGAAGGTTTTGTTGCAAGACTATGTGTTATTTATCTTCAAAGATATTTCATCTTGATTGTAGTACCATAAACCTAAGCTGAGTGTTATTTCATTTTTGTTAAATACAATGAATTACCCTAAACATACCCCGTATGCTCAATCTATTAAAATAAATTCATTTCATGCAAGAAAATTATATTTGTCGTATGTGGAGTTTATGTCACTTTATTTATCTTATTATTACTAACTTTTTTATTTTATTTTTGTACCATTAGTGTCTAATATTGCTTCTAAATATGCATGCTATTAATGCGTACGCTTACACTATTATAGTGTTTTCTATTCAATTTGCAAGTGTAAGAATTTGCTACTACTAGCTTTGTTCCTTTTTGTTTTCAGCCAAGTATATGTTTACAAATTTTTTTTCTTTTTTTTTGGCATACGTGTAAAACACCTGTTTGATTATTTTCTAAAGTAATCCAGTCTCATTCACATTTTGATAAACAATTAATTTGTGCATGTACACGCATAAAAAAATGCATACGTACACATCAAAGTCATTTTGTACAATCTAGAAACCTTACATAAAATGTTTTTTAATACCAATTCCTCCTGCGTACATGCATCGTACGTGCCAACGTACTCGTATATATAAAGCAAATACTTGGTCAATGCAGTCAAACTGAAGTCTTTTTTGGACTTCCCAAAATGCCCAACTTAATCTAACTCTTTAAATTTTATATAAAAGGGCATATTTGCCTTTACAAAATGTTGTGCGGGCTCCGCTTATTACAAGATCTCACTCACCAACTGTTGTGACGCCATGTTTTCCTCTACTCAACTGAAAATAGTGGTTACAGAAAAGCGGATCTGAATTTAAACGGAGGAAAATAGGAACACAGATTAATGTTGAGGGGTGCATATCCTTGCCGCTTAATCCCATATTTGGCAGATTGGGTAGAATAGAATTTTCGTTTCCTCTACTTATTTGAATGGATGACCATGGTGGAAAAATCAAAGGGAGAACAACTATATTGGAGGGGGTGGAGTACCGAAGCAATGAATGTTCTCAAATTACAAAAAGGTGAGCAAATTAAATTCTAAGGATTTGTTTTCTTCTTTTACGGATTGAATCCTCTAATTTTCATTCTACAAACAAAGTTATATTGTACAAAATAGGGTCAAGGGGGCAGACTACAAAAGATGGACAAATTTATATTGTACTCATATTTTTATGGCTAGATCTAATTTCATTATACATACAAATTTATTTAGTTTTCAAATTGGTTGTAAAAGGGATTGGAAATCGATCTTATATAGATATATATACAAATTTTGACGTGTTTACTTTTATGAATAATATGATTGCCTTGAGTACATATCTAGCATGTTGCTCTCTAATTTTCTCATCATTTTCTCCAAATATTCTTACTTATGTATGTACTCCACCTTAGAAATGGTTCAGGTTATGAGCTTCAACCATAGTTTTTAATATTTATTTATGGTTTTGAGAATGGTCTAAAGGTTACAGATACGTACAATTCAGACTAAATACTTCTGAAGTGTTAAAATGAAATCAAAAATAAGAAAACATAGATCATTTAAGTAGAGCTTATGTAAAAGGTAATGATCCATGAGTGTCGTTGTATAAGAATATGTTGCTATTACACTATGTAATGTAAGTTGTGCTATATTTGGGAGTATGTTAGTATACTCTGATACCATGCATAACAGAGCATGTCTATTATTTTTTAAATGGAAACCCCTTTTTATATTTTTTACATAGTGAAAAAACCATAATATAGTGTGTATGTAGGTATGCCAACTACATAGATTTCAATCTCTAATGTGTTTGGTGATTGCAATACAACATTTAAAGCATTTAAATAGTCTAAAGAAAGAAAGCAAGTATGGCTATGTTTGAAATGTATGGAACAATTATATGAAATGATTCAATTGGATAACCATATCATGTTTGAATGTCATTATGTCTGAAGTTTTGTTGATTTTCTATAAGTAGAAGGTGTTGGATCTTTTTGTCATCGTAGATGGATGGGGGGAGCTTCCATGTTTATACTAGTAAGTTACATTGACTGTCATCTTAATTTTATGATTCTAAAGAAATTTTTAATATCTGTTTAGATCGAATACTGGACACAAAAAATTAGCTGATGGTATATATGAAGGCGATGTCACTTGAACTTTATTTTCTTCATCTCTACTTATTTCAAGCCCATGACAAGATCTACAAAAGGTGTTCTTATTTTGTTTCACAAAATTTTTAATTCAAGTTTCCCACTGATTACTTTGATTGACTTGATATATGAAACTAGTTTAGGCCATAATATTATTCCCAATGATTACTTTGATTGCAAAAAGAAAATAAACCAAAAAATACATTAAACAATAACCTATTAACATACATTTGAATATCTCATATTTGGATAAGCTGACTTAGTGAAATATATATTTTTTCCAGCTAAAGGCTGAAGTGTCTCATCTGACACTAGGATTTCGGCTATGAGAGATCATAGTGGAATGGACAACAAAACCCTGCAAATGGAGGATGCATATTAATTGGAATGTGTGGGTGAAAATATGGTATATGTTTCCTCATGAATATTATTGAATTTTTTGTACGTTCGAAAATAGTTGAGCTAGACTTATACATTCATGTATCTAAGTTTCTTATTTCTATTGGACCTAGAATGTGATCCTATGCAAGTACACATTGAAATTTGGATTTTTCCACTTGCTCGTATTGGAGACCTACTAGAAACACGTACTTGGATCAAATTGAAGAATTTCATGAGTTTTTTAGTTTGATGAAAATATCAAGTGTTTGCACCTAAAACGGTCACAAACACCCAATAATAGTTTTTGTAGAGAAGTAAGTGAAGAAAAGTAAAATTAAACTGAGTAGGTGAATAAGTAAGCAACATATAATAAGCAGTAATCAATGATGCAAAAGTTTATAGTGGTTTGGCGTTGTATGCTTACTTCCACTTTGAAGATTATCCTTTATTAATCACTTTTGAATCTGATTACAATAGTAGAAATGAGTAAGCACTTGATTATATAGAGTCTAGAGTAACAAGCAGTGTAAAGATCCCCCTAATGACCCATCAAGTCAGTATTTATAGATGAAGATGATCAAATATCTCTCTGAAATCTCAGCTGAAGGACCTTCAAAACCATATGGGCCCACTAGAAGGATTGCTAGGTCTAATTCCCAAAGAGGAGGGATCAGTACCAATCCCTTCTTCGGTCGAATTTTGAGGAGCGATCCCGGTGGTGGCTTCCTCATGCAAAAGTATGTTTAGCCTCCAAATTTCAAGTCATTTGGATCATTGGAGCTCGAGTTATTGCTTGATCTTTGATTCAACATAGCTTATATGCAGTTTTCTGCCAATCCCTTCCAAGGGATATATACCTATCCCTCCAACCCTGTCCTTTTGATGCGCGATCCCTATAGTAGGTTCCCAAGGGTCCTTAATTCTTGCTCTTCAAATTTCATAGGCATTTGAATTGTAGATCTTGAGATATTGATTATTTTCCACAATAATGCTCTTGTACTTTGAAACATACCGATCCCTCTTGTTGGAGCCAATCTATGTCGATCCTTCCTATGTGTTGATCCATATTTCATACTTCAAACATTCTACATTGCCCCTCTGTCAATCCCATTCAATCCTGACTTCATATGATCACCTGTACTTGACTTCTGAAACCCACAATTATCACTCTAGAGTCATTGGCCTTGATGGCAGTCGAACCTAACTCGAGCAATCAGTTCAATATAGCCGGGCTAGAATGCTATATAACACTTACCCCCAAAGTACGTCTTGTGATGAACATGACATGCTTTTAATTGAAGTATGAAATCCATCCAGCTTCATGAATAGTTGTTATCCCTTGTCGAATTATTTTTCCAAGGTGTTGAATTTCTCATTGATCGTCTTGACGCTTGGTCGATTTCCAATGGTATAAATCCAGGGCTATATTCCATCAATTAATATATGTAATTCCGGTTCCCAAAGTCAAATTAGTTTTCGTTATTTGGTCCAACTTCGAACTTGCAAGCTTCAGGTTTGATTCCAATTTCTATCGATTTCAAAAATTGAGTTTTTCGGTCATGCACATGCATGTTCATATACACGTCCTTATCGTTGGCTCCTGGACGTGTTTGTACATTCACGGGTCGTCGCCAATTTCCTTTGCAAATTTTATGTTCATGCTTTTTATAATTTTCATGCTTATATTCATTTGCATTTTTGTTCATGGCCGTTCCCCACCCTCTATTCTCTTTTTTTTAAAATGTTTTTTAGGGATTGGGATAGGCTTAGCCGACCCCTTTCTTCCTTTTCTTCAAATAGAAAACTTGAACCGAACCCCCTTTTCATTTATTCCATGTTGATCCTCCACATTGCCAGCCGATCCCTCCTTTTATCATTTTGCTTTAAGGCTCGGCGCCTTTCATGCCGAAACCTCTTTCCTTATTTAAGCTATCATTTTGCCTTTCTAACTTCACTTGCCTTATTTTTCTAACATCCCTCTTTGCACTGAACCCTCTTATTCCATTCACAAAACCGAACCTTCCTACCCTTAGCTTGATATCCCGGTGCAATCTAACATGTCCTACAAACTCGCTTCCTTTCTCTTTCCACTTCGAACATTTTCAGATACTCACCTGCATATCTAGCTCATACACTCTCATAGGTAAGTTTTTAAGTTATTCTTTACGATTTTATGATGGGATAACGAATTCCATGCCATCGACAATCACGATGTCGCTTAATGGAACGATAGAATGGTTGCCGAAGTGGTTTGAAGGTGGTGAGTCGTGGGGTGTGACATGTGCAGTTAAAGTGCTTGGCAAATTCAATGCGGTGGAGGTGCAAAAAGTCATAGTGGGGACACTACGCCATAGATTGCATACTGCAACACCAAAGAAGTGATGCAGGAAGTGCCAAAAAATGATGTTGTAGGCTAAAAAAGGGCAAAGGCAACACTTTCTCGGTGATGCATTTTGCCGCGTTGCCGCAGACCTCAAAGGCAACATTTTGACTATCTAAGGCAACATAAGAAATATTGTTGCAATAGAACCATATTTGGGTCTATAACAACATCCATAGGTGTCTGTACCAACATTCCAAAATGTTGCTATAGATATTAACTTTCTGAATTTTGTGGGGCCCACAATGTAGAGCATATTTGATTTTTTAATAGAAATAAATATTTATTTAATAAAATGCTATTGCACAGAATTTGATATTCAAACAGTAATTTATTTAAATAAATATTTTATTTCAACATTTGAAATAGTACAAATTCCTGACTCCACTATTTTACAATTCAATGATATATAACACTGATATTTACATATACAGATAATCCTCACTACATCACTCAGTTCACTCATTACATATGCAGTTTCAATTTATACAGACACCGACACTGACACTGACAAATATATGACGAGCTGAGTGCCGAGCCGAAGGCGAGCCGAGCCGAGTGCCGAGCCGAAGGCGAGCCGAGAAGCGGGTCCGGGCGCAGCGCCGGCGGGGGTCCGGGGCACCGCAGTCCCTTTGAAACCTGTCTTCAGCTCATGCATTCATACACTCATGCACATTTGATTTGACTCTGTCTTCAAGCTTGTATCCAGCTGTCCAGTCTTCAATACCTGTCACATATAATTCAAAAGCAGTAATCTGGAAAATAATATTTAACTCAAACAGAAAATGAAAATATTTTTGTTATAATATTTGCCTCAGGTATTTGGGTTGTTTCTTTTCATAAGTGCATAAGCCAAACATGAATGCAACACATGGATACAAGGACACGACACAAGGTCAAACCCGAGTCATCGACTGGATTCAACTCAGGGCCAAGCAACCAACAAAACAAACAAGAACCAGGTTCAGCAAAATATAGACAAGCCAGTGCAAGAAACACAGCAGTACACATAGGCAGCCCATCAAGAAAAAACAGTGAATGCATCAGGCATGTACAAGAGAAACATAGGCAGTAATATGATATACATAGGACTTGGAGCATCAGTTCATGTTCTGGTTTAACAAATGCAGCAGAAAGGAGCTAACAAGCTCAGATCAGAAATCAAAAACAAGCCAGTGAACCAAAATCCAACATACCAAATAATATCACATCGCAATTCATCATCGGCAAAGCAAAATCAAGCCAGTGAACCAAAATCCAACATACCAATACATCATCGCAATCCAACATACCAGATTTATCAAAGTCCAACAGAAAGATTAAACCCGAGATTATAGGAAATAAAGCCTATAAATAAATCCCAATTCATCATCGGCAAAAGCATGCGAGTGTAACCGAAATCGAGAATAATCAAGTAAACCAGAAGGCAGAAAACATACCAAATAATATCACATCGCACCCGATGACGAAGTCAAAGCAATTCGAGCAATCAATCAAGGAATTGAAACTGGTTTTACGATTGCTGGCCAATTTGAAAATTTAAGCGGCATTCACTCAAACAAGAAATCTGCGTTTGACATCTTCCTTGAATCCGAAAATGGTACAATGGAGCAAAGCTTCATCAGAATCGAACTTCTTCTGAACATTGGCGAGAAAGATTCAAGCATCGAATCTGGTCGAAGTATCATAAATTGCCAACCCTGCCATCACAGAACCACCAGATTCGAGGAACAGTAGCTGAGCCACAACTATCGCTGACGTATCGTCCTCGATGGGTCCGTTAAGGCAGATGACGCGCTCTTTGAGAAGCCGGGAAAAGATATCGCAGGCACGCTGGCCACGGGATGTGTGCTCGATGACCATCGGAATCAGGCCGTAGAAACGGCGGTGGGGTAGTGGAGTTTTGTTGGGGGCTGCGGTTGGTAGGATTTGGGAGAGGTTGCGTATCGACATGTTGGCAAGCAGCAGCGAAATTGGGGTGAGAACAAAATGGAACGAAAATATGATTTGGAAATTAGGGATTTGGAAATTGGGGATTTGGAAATTGAGGGTGAGAACGAAATGGTATGAAAAGTAAAGCGGGAAAACGAAAATTCTGGGCAAATTGCAGTGGTGATCCATTTTAACAACCAGATTAAATGTAGGCCGTTGGATCGTATTCACGCGGATTGCTAATTTTATTAATTTTTTAATTTGAAAACATCTATAGCTACTGCAACATCTTGTTGATGCCTATGCTAACACCTTGAAGCGAGTGTTGTAATAGACAAAAATCAGCATACCTATCGTTACATTATAGCTAGCAACACCATGTAATTTCGTTGCAGTAGGCCATCTATGGCGTAGTGGGATACAGCGAGGATATGCGATTTATAGCGGATAACTCTAAAATAGCATATAAAACTCGTACTTAATGTTTTTACAAATATATAAATGATAATTAAATGAAAAGTTAACATTCAGTTGAATTGTAATTAATACATAAATAATTTTAAATAAAAACATGTGCGAATATACTGAAAATAAACGTAAAACTGTTATATAACATAATTGAATTTAGTAGAATATTAGAGTATTTAATTTCTAAAAATATGTTAAAAATTCAATTAAGTAAATTAATTTCATAATTTTTATAATGTATAAATGTCAATTTTCAATTCATTTTTTTTAAAGAAGAAGTAGTGGAAATAGCAAAATATAGCAGGTAATGGGATATAGCGGAAATAGCGGGACTTAAAGCGGAAAGGCTATATTTGGGGCTATATGGAAAAATCATAGCGGTAGAAATCCGCTATGAGATATTGCAGGGTTATAGCGGGGAATTAACTGCATAGGGTGTGATAGGGTTTGTAGAATAAGTTTGGAGGAAGAAGGAAGAGTAGAGGAGGGATTGGTTGGGACGTGGTGTATGGCGTGGATGTGCCGATCCCTTATTTGATGATGTGGGAGAGGAGAGGGATCAGTATAGAAGCTTCTTGGGAGGTTGGTTAAAACAGTGAAGTTGGAAGGACCGGTAGAGTGGATTTATGTGGGAGGACCGATGTTGGAAATTTTATGGGAGATGGTGGAGTAGAGAAATCGGTAGGATTAGGGATCGATAAGCTTTGCTAAAGTAAAGGGATCGGTACTACTTGTTTGAGGAAAGGGATCGGTTGAGTCGCTTTGGGATAGGGATCGGTTGATATAGGTCAGCATGTAGGGTTCGGTATACATGTTTTTGAATTGGACTTGAAACCTAATCCAAACTTACTTGTTTGAGCAATTACTACCAATCCACCTCAACAAACTTGAACATATGATGATGATGAACACTAGAACTTGCATATTCACTATTGAACTTGAGATTGAATAATCAAATCCCTGGAAATTTCAACATGAACTAAAACTTAGCTTATGGACTCGAATGGCAGATTTCACACTTTGATATGCCGATAGTAGATCCCAAAGCTTTTACAGCCGATCAACCTCTTTGCCAGTTGAGATGGTCAACGATGACAATCACTTTGGTCGGAATCCAAAGTCTCATCATTTAACTTTATATTTTTATTTAAAGTTGTTTATTTTTGTTATACACTACACTATACTGCACTAGCTCAGACTTAGCATGAGGGGAACATGTAAATTTTCTAATCTCGATTGTCTACTGAGTATAGTTAACATGGACCTTAGACGCTCAGAGCGTTTGTCTATAATGTCTATGGACCAGCCTCGTAGCATAACAGTCTTGAAGTAAAATCAAGCTCCGTGACTATATCTGGCAAGCTTTCTCTTGGTCATCAGACCAAACAAACGGAAGTTTCTGACCCATCAGTCAACCTTTTTCAGATGTTCCCTTCCTTCTGGCGGAGGATGTTAGTCCTACGCCCGACGTAGTAGAAGGCGCCATTCTCTTAGATAAACCGATGGATTCTCAAGCCTCCCGAATTGGTGAGGCTGCCCTTTGTAGGCTATATTCCATATATGGAATTCCATTCGAAGACGTCCTGGTTCCTTCGATAAATGCAGGGCGCATTGTCCTCCGAAGCGGCACACAAGATGCAATAAATTCAGGTGCTAGGCCGGATGTGTGCCACCTTTCAATTTTTTTATTCGGGAGATGTTAAGATATCTTGGAATAGCTTCCACTCAACTTCACCTGAACAGCTACGCCTTCCTCTATGGAACTTTTCTACTGTTCATGAGTGTTCTATTCCGCCCGCCAACTCCTAAGGACATAAGGTTCATTTATAACTTTAAACAATGGTCAGGAGGTCCTTCCTATGTTTTCTTTAAGCCTTCACCCAACTTCCAAGTCTTAACAGATGCTTGGAATAAACTTTTTCTTTTTCAAACATGAGTGGTTGTATGTCCGGTGTCCACCTGGCTTCGCAAGGCGATGGTTGGAAGGACGTAAGTGTTGTCTTCGCTTCACTCTTAAATCCGTTAATCCAAGTCATATTTTCTGAATCAACTAACATCCTGAATATCTATAGGTGTCCGCCCATGTCCTGAGGGCAATAGTTTTTCAAAAGCGATCTCCATAATTTGTGTCATCCTTGTCAAAAACAGGGACATTAGACTTCTCATAACTAACGAGTTATTATCTCTATTCGGGTTGCTGGAAGAGGGTCATTGCATTGAGCTCCCTAAAAGTGCTGCATTACCGATAAATGTTGTAAATCAAGAAGGGGATGTCAACAACCCTATCATGCCCCAAGTCGAGGGGACTTAGGACGACGTTGAAGAAGGCGAAATTAGGGGTGCTCGGACTAATGAGCTTGATGATGCTGATGAAGGACCAGGCAAGGCGCCTGTGGTCGAACCGTCACAAGACGCTCAATCCCAAATGCTAACTAAAAGAAGGAAGAAACTGGCATATAAACTTCGTAGAAGAAAAACTGCTATGGATCCAGAATTTTTTATCACTTTTGTTGACGAAGAGTCACCTTCCCAACACCTAAAAAACTCAATGAAAGGATTTTCAAATCTCCAGCTCCCTAATGACATTATGACTTATGACTTCCCAAACATCAATATCGAGGGGCTCAATTCTCCCTCTAGGAGTGGTGATGGTATTCTTTCTATCGATAGAGCAGAGAAAACGCCTATAAGCAAGGCTACAACTACTGATCTGTCAGGGGGGCATATGACACTTGCAATCACATGCACTCCACTACATGCTCTTCATCTATCTTTTGTAGAATGATTACTTATACATTCTCATTTGGTCTTTGCAAGTGCAATGATCCAGTCTCGAGCTTTTGATCGCCTATGGGGTTCTTCGACGTATTATGGATCTAGTCGCGGCTCAGAATTAGGCAAGCATAGGGAAAGAGACGATGGCCGGGAAAAAGTCATCATTTAAGGGAACCTTCTTCTTCCCAGCGTAAGTCCCAGTCTCAGTCATTCCACTATGAAGATCAACCTAATCTTCCTTTTTATAGTGGAGATCAGACTTCCTATTAAGGACCTCAAATTGCCGTATCACACAAACAATACTCTGGTTCTTGTAGCTCCAGGAAATCTCACGACAGCAGATCGAGCAAGAGTCCAATTGCCACTTTCGATCCATCTTTGCCGACCGTTGCTCCTGATACTTCCATAGTAGAGAAATTGACCGAACTTAAGGCCACTTTTCCAAAAATCTATTTTGATAGGCTTAAGTTCCTTCCCTCAATTCATATGATCCCGGGGCACGCAAAGCAAGCTCTCTTGCATGTGTTAATGACATTTTCGTGTAGCATGAGTTGTTCTAGCACTTAACAGAAAAGATCTCTGAGGTGTCAATCGAACGAAAACATGAAATAGATCGTCCCAAACTAGAAGCAGTCCATGATAAAGATATAATTAAGCACCAATATAATGAGATATCAGAGTTGACAATAAAACTAACTGAGGCAGAAAAGAGTGCCAAGGAAATGTCTGAGCTAGCGAGTCGTTTGGAAGCTGCCCATAAGAAGGAACTTGATGCTGCTCTCAATCGCAGCGGTGCATTCGCTCTGGAAAAGGATTCCTTGCAAAAGGAGAAAAATATCTGTTAGCACCAAAATTGGTCACTAACCTCGTTCAGAAAGATTGTGTAGAGATATAAGTGATGAAAGTAAATTAAACAGAGAAGACAATGCTAATTTAAATGCAGAAAGTAAGAACACCAAATTTATAGTGGTTCAGCGTAATTGCCTACGTCCACTTTGAGGTTAAACTTTATTGATCTTCTTTATAGTTGATTACAAATACAATTCGTGAATCAAATGCTTGAATGATGTTGTTTAAGTAGAGAAGATGAGTCTTGAAAATGGCAGAGTCTCCCCCGTATTCTCTCTCCAAAAAAGGATCCATTTCACTGTGACCCTGCCCCTCTATTTATAGGCAAATATGGGCTGGACTTCCCAAGTGGGCTGGATAGCCGAACGCTCAAGCCCCAGTGCAGTGGTCGCTGTATGCCGAACCAGGTGTGCCGAACGCCGCTACGCCGAACCATTCCTTCTATGCCGAACGGTGTGTTGGTGTCGTGGGAAGTGTAGGATGGTTGTCTGCTGAGGCCGAACGTGCCTCCATCTCAAGCTCTTGAACGAACGGTGCATACAGGCCGAACGGCACCGTTATCTTGAGTAGTTGTGCATATGGAATGTCTTCTGGATGTCGAGTACTACGCCGAACACCATGGGATGCCGAGTACTCCTGTTGCCGAGTACTACGCCGAGTACCTTGGGATGCCGAGTACTCCTGTTGCCGAGTACTACGCCGAGTACCTTGGGATGCCGAGTACTCCTGTTGCCGAGTACTACGCCGAGTACCTTGGGATGCCGAGTACTCCTGTTGCCAAGTACTACGCCGAGTACCTTGGGATGCCGAGTACTCCTATTGCCGAGTACTACGCCGAGTACCTTGGGATGCCGAGTACTCCTGTTGCCTAGTACTACGCCGAGTACCTTGGGATGCCGAGTACTCCTGATGCCGAGTTCTCCTATCACCGAGTTCTAATGATGCCGAACGCTAGCGCTGAGCATTGGTTGTCGCCGAGTGCCAGTTGACGCCGAACATTGCTGGATGCCGGACACTATGGATGCTGTGTACTTCGCCGAACATTGCTGGATGCCGGACACTATGGATGCTGTGTACTTCGCCGAATACTCCTAGATGCCAAGTGCGTCGCCGAACACTGCTGGATGCCGTACAGTCTGAGATGCCGAGCGCTAGTTGCCTGGTCAAATCTCCAGGAAACACTTGCCCCCCAAAGTGTATCGCGTGGCCGAACGTGATGCGCTTTGAACCGTGCAACCTTTTCGTCATGTCTTAAACCCTTGGCTAACCTCGAACGGAGACGCCCCTTTTGTGGGACCGATGTGTGCTGGACGTGTTCCAAATGCCGAACGAGACATTCGCGTTCGAACGGTGCTTCCTTGCCGAACGATGCGCCGAGGCCGAACGCTATGACCTTGACCGGTTCTACCGGTCATGGCCTTTTTGACTTCTTCCTCCCTCTATATAACCAGGCGCCGTTCCACCATTTTCCCTTTACGCTTTCTTTTATGTCACTTCCTTAAGGACTCGCAATTCTCGCCATCCTACCAGATTTGAGACCTAATTGATCCTTCCTCAACTTCGACTTTCGAACTAGGTATCATTCCTTCAGTGATTAGATTACTTCAACACAAGACTTAGGTTGTTTTCGTGGGAAATGGGACATTTCTATGGTTGTATGATATGTGTCGAGCAGAAACGGCTCGCACATTTGGAGTTGTCTAGTTGGGGCTAGCTCCTTCGTGCCGAACGACAAAAAGAAAGATGGGGTGTTGAACGGCGTAGTCTTCGCCGGGCGATCTGTCTCTGTCGTTCGGCGCAGATGGAGAAGGAGTAGGGCGAAGTTGAAACCGAGGGTGGAGCGCTACTTTAGCCGAACTAAGACCGAACGACAGCTTAGCCGAACGATAACCCAAGCCGAACAATCTTGAATGCCAAACGGCATCAATGCCGAACAATTACTAAAATGTAGAACAATAACTTAGCCGAACGATAACCCAAGCCGAACAATTGACATGCCGAACATTGACTTTAGCCGAACAATACAATTAACATGCCGAACATTGACTTTAGCCGAACAATACAGTTGACATGCCGAACATTGACTCTAGCCGAACAACCCTTAGGTCGAACCATGACCTTAGTCAAACAAAGCAATTGCCGAACAACATTAAAAATGCCGAACAGTATAAATGTCAAACTACACTTAAGCCGGTTACTTCTTAAACCACATGTTTCCTGGATCTGGAACTTTAATCACCACCAGGCGGGCTCTTCGAGACGGTCAGCGATGACGGTCTTCGAAGGCAACGATTCAAAGCTCATTTTTATATCTTTGAAATCTTATTGCTTGTACACAACTGCATGCACTAGTTCACACACCACGTGGGGGGAAAACTCGTGTTGCTAATTCTAATGTTCAACGTTTTTTAAGTATAGTTATCTCAAGCACTTAGCCAGGTTCGTTATTTATTGGGGATGTCGAGAAAATCTAGCTCCGCTACCATATCCGACAGGCCTGGGCCGTCATCGAGGCAAGGAGCCGCTGATTCTTCTAACCCGTCGACTTCTCCTGCTCATAACTTGGCACCTGATGCTCTGGAGGCAACAATCTTACTAGATAATCCGATCTATTCGCAAGCCTCGAAGATCAACGAAGCTGCTCTGCGACGGATATGCTCCATTCATGGGATTCCTTTTGCCGACGTGTTAGTTCCTTCAAGACACGATCGCCCTCATCTGCCCCCGGTCGGGTACACTACCTGCAACAAGTTCATGTGTTGGATGGGCAGCGTGCCTCCATTCAACTTATTTCTCCGGGATGTACTGCAGTACATAGACATAGCTCCGTCGCAGCTGCACCCGAACGGCCATGCATTTCTATACGGGACTTATCTACTTTTCATGGCTGTCTTCTCCAGACCTCCAACCGCTGGTGATATCAGATATATTTACATGTTCAAGAGACGGAAAGACAGTCCTTCTTTTATGTTCCTCGAGCCATACCACAAATGCCAGATCTTGACAGAGGCATGTAGCAAATTCGCCCTGTACAAACAGGAATGGTTCTATGTGCGCTGCCCTTCTGGTTTCGCTAGGAGATGGGTTGAAGGCAGTAAGTCTCTCTGCTAAGTCACTATTCGTATTTACTCGGAGTCATGCTTTTCCTAACTCTTCATCTCATATTTTCAGGTATTAACCCGCGTCCGGAAGGCCGAGGATATTCTGAGGCTGTTGAAGCCATTAGAGCTCTTCCTGCTGAGGATCGAGACATCCGACTATCATTTCAAATGAATCACTGTCGAGGTTTGGCTTGCTAGCCCCTGGTCGTCGAATCAGCCTTCCAGAAGGTGTCACCATTCCCAAACCTTCGTCCGGTAAAGGGAAAAAACAGGCCGGATCGTCGTCGTGTCGCACTCCCGATACGCACGGAGAAGGTGAGCGCAGAGAAGATGATGTTCCTGAGACTCAAGGTGAGAACGTGGGTCCCGCTTGGAATCCGGCAATCGAGGTTCAAGATATTGAGACGTCATCCTCCCCTTCGAAGGGGAAGAAGAAGTTGAAATATACAGTTCAAAAGGAGAAAATTGGTGGCACTTCAAAAGCTACGCCTATCCCGCCTGAGAAAGAGGCTTCTTCGCAGCATCTGGAAAGCTCCTTGAGGGGTCTATCGAACCTTTCTATTCTCGAAGACATACTTAATTACGGGTTTGATGATCCTGAAGCCCTCAAATTTTCTTCGCCCGCTAGAGGCAATGCGGGAGTTCAACTCCCGGTTCAAGGAGACAACACCCTGATTAGTAAAGATAAACGAACTGGTCCGTCGGGAGGAACACTAGGACACACACGCACATATGCATTCCATCATACACTTCAAGTTTTTCCTCATCTCACGGACTTTTCTTAACTCGTTGTTATCTCCATTCTTTGCAGGTGATATGGGGCGTTCTCACGGACTTGATCGTCTTCAGGGGTCTTCTATATTCCATCACTCTGGACGGGATTCTGGTTCAGGCAGACGCAGGGACCGAGGCGAGTATGAAGATAGGGATAATCGTCCCCGAGAGTCGTCTCACCGCAAGAAGGCACATTCTCAATCTTCCCAGTCCCGTGATCTTCCTCCTCCAATTGAACCGGATAGAGAGAAATCCTTACAGAAGGGTTATCAGTCTGATGCTCCTCGAGAACAACATTCCAGTTCATCGAGTACAAGGCAAGTTCGAGAGCAACGTAAAAGAATGGAGTTTTCAAAGCCTCCTCCTCCTACTCCTGCGGTGGACCCAACTGTTGCGGAAAAGATGGTCGATCTTAAGGCCAAGTTTCCAAAAATTTGCTTCGATGGTCTGAAGTTCCTCCCGGCCATTCATCATATTCCCGGGCATGTGAAGCAGAGTGCCATTGCCTGCAATAACGACGTCTATGTTCAACATGATGCGTTTGTGCACTTGGTGGAGAAGGTCTCGGAAGTATCTGTTGAGCGTCAACACAAGATTGACCGTCTGAATCTGGAGGCTGACAGCGATAAGAAAATCATCAAACTCCAAGACGAAGAGCTTGCTTCGTATAAGTCAAAGCTAGAAGCCGCTGAACAAAGCGCAAAAAATACTGCCGAGGCAGTTACTCGTTTAGAGGCGGCTCACAAAAAAGAGCTTGACGAAGCAGTCTAGCGCAGCGGTGCCCTTGCCCTAGAAAAAGACTCTGTCCAAAAGGAAAGGGACGCACTTGCTACTCAAGTCAAGGAGTTGAAGGAATTACTTTCCAAGGAGAAGGAAGACAAAGTAGCTGCTCAAGAAGAATCGCAGCGATACTGTGATGAGATTGTTGCTACCCGACTCCTGAAGACAAAGCTCGATGACGAACTCGCTGGGGTCGAGAAAATGAAGGACGAGGCCCGTGAGGAGGGAAAAAGAATGGCTATGGAAGAGCTTGATTCTCGCCTCGAGGCGGCCGCAGAAGCCGGCAGGGAAGAGGTCAAAAGTATGTTTGACCCGTTGATCGCCGAGTATGGAGCCCGCGTCCTTATGCACCGCTACTTAACATTTCTGGGCGACGGCTACCTCGAATCCCTGGCCGAGGCGTGGGAAACTCTGATAAGGATCAAGAAGGTCGAGTCGGGCTCCAACGAGGTCGATGAGGATGTCTTGGTGAAGGAGTTCCTAAGGGGGAATGAGCCATCGGACTTATCCGCAGCATTGGCACTTTATAGCAAAGGCTCTTCCCCTCCGAAAGAGAAGAATGACGAAGCTGGCCCGTCTGGGGCCGATGCTACTACTCCTCACATTGCCGCTCCTTACGCTGCTCAATCGGCCGGTCGGCCAACACTTGATCCATTCGAGCAGCATGCTAGTTATGATCCCGAAGATCTCAGGCTTGGTGTTCATGTGCTGTCACCTATCCTGGAGGGTGAAACCCCTCGTGCCACCGATAGCCAACCTGACCCTGGTAGGAAATTCTTCTTTCTCTAGAAGTTGAAGAGTTCCCGTCATTTTTCAGCAGTGGCTATTCGTTCTAATGCTCATTCCTTATGTTTTCGTGCAGGTTGCTCTGACACCGAGCCAACTCCGAGGAGCGATGATGCCAAGGAGGAAGCAGAGAAAACAAGCGACGTTGCTCACGCAGGAGTAACTCCCGGTCCAGACGCTCAAGTGATCGGGGCGCTAGATGATGACAAACTTGATACTTCGTCTCCTGCCGAAGGAAGCGATGAAATTGAAATCACTGGCGCCTCTGAGCATACTTCAGAGATGAGCATGAAGGACCGTCTCGCCGACGAGGAGAAGAAAAAGGTCAAAGTCAAAGTTGAACCTGAAATACTGGAACTCACTGACCCGCGGAACAGACCTTTGAAAATCATTCTCCCGGGCAGGTCCAAACCACTAGATGTTCCGTCTCCTACTCCTGACTCCGTTTCTCTAGCAAGCAAAAAGTCCAAGAAAAAGCGTGAGGGAGAGGAGTCGTCAGAAACACCAAAGGAAGACAAGAAGAAGAAGTCGAAGAAATAATCGATGCACTTGTTCAACAAGTTTCCTGCTTAAGTTTTGTAATTGTTTTTATCTTCCACAACTTGTAGTTTGTATAGAGAGGTCTGAATTTTGTAGGAGTGATCATGTATCCCCATTTTGGACTTATTGAATAAAGTTTTAGTTTCTTTTTGTTTGAATGATTCTCTTGTCTTTATTTGGTTTGCTGACTAATTGTAGCCATAACTCAAGTTCTTATGAGTTGCATTATCTCCCGGTCCATTCTTGTGCTGTTCAAACATTTTTGGACATGGCGTACCTCTCGTCCCACATCTTTTGAGTACTTGGACTTCTTGCTGACTCTGTGCCCCGGGGACTTAGAGGCTTGAAATAGTTTATACTCTAGTCCGCGCTCAAGGGAATTAGAGTACTTCGCTCCACACTTCGGGGATTCGGAGTTTTTAAAAATCGTTTATACTCTAGTCCGCGCTCCGGGGACTTAGAGTACTCCGATCCGCGCTCTGGGATTCGGAGATTTGGAATCGTTTATACTCTAGTCCGCGCTCTGGGGACTTAGAGTACTCCGATCCGTGCTCTGGGGATTCGGAGATTTGGAATCGTTTATACTCTAGTCCGCGCTCTGGGGACTTAGAGTACTCTGATCCGCGCTCTGGGGATTCGGAGATTTGGAATCGTTTATACTCTAGTCCGTGCTCTGGGGACTTAGAGTACTCCGATCCGCGCTCTGGGGATTCGGAGATTTGGAATCGTTTATACTCTAGTCCGCGCTCTGGGGACTTAGAGTACTCCGATCCGCGCTCTGGGGATTCGGAGATTTGGAATCGTTTATACTCTAGTCCGCGCTCTGGGGACTTAGAGTACTCCGATCCGCGCTCTGGGGATTCGGAGATTTGGAATCGTTTATACTCTAGTCCGCGCTCTGGGGACTTAGAGTACTCCGATCCGCGCTCTGGGGATTCGGAGATTTGGAATCGTTTATACTCTAGTCCGCGCTCTGGGGACTTAGAGTACTCCGATCCGCGCTCTGGGGATTCGGAGATTTGGAATCGTTCGTACGAGTCTGTATGTCGTGCAGGATAATGTAATTTATCATCCAATTAAGAGATATAGAAACTTCATAGGAAATATGGCTTCAAGCCTTTATTAATGAAAATCAACTAAATTGCTTGATTACAACTTTAAAAGGAAACTAAGTCATTATTGAATGGAAACATGCATGAAACAACAGTGCCTACAATAAGAAAGGAAAACATGCTAAATGTAATAGTGCCGCAAATGTTCACTGTTCCATGCTCGGGGGAGTGTCGCGCCATCAACGGTCGCTAGCTTGAATGTTCCTTCTCCAAGCTTCCGTTCAATGGCGTATGGACCTTCCAGCTGGGATTCATGCGTGATGGTACCGGGAAGACTCGTTTCAGAACGAGATCACCCACATCAAAGATTCTTGGGCGGACTCTGCCGTCGTAGTAACGCTTGACTCGATGTTTGTGCGCCGCCGCCCTTAATTCAGCTTCTTCCCGCTTTTCGTCGATGCAGTCCAGTGATTCCAGCAAGAGGTTTTGGTTCGTCTTGGGATCATAGTATGTCACTCGGTGCGATGGAACTTCAAGTTCCACGGGTATAACGGCTTCAGAGCCGTATGCCAAGGCGAACGGAGTGTGGCCGGTCGTGGACTTGTGGGTAGTTCTATACGCCCATAATGCTGTCGGGAGTTCATCTACCCACTTGCCTCCAACCTTCTCCAGACGCTTCTTCAATATGGACTTGATTATTTTGTTAACGGCCTCGACTTGTCCGTTAGCTTTTGGGTGTGCAACGGCGGCGAACTTTTTCTCGATGCCGTACTTTAAACAGAACTCTTTGAACTCTCTACTTTCAAATTGCGTTCCGTTGTCTGTAATGATGGTGCGTGGAAGGCCAAAGCGGCATATAATGTTTCGTACAACGAAGTTAATGACCTTCTTAGAGGTGATAGTGGCCAAAGGTTCTGCCTCAGCCCATTTCGTGAAATAGTCGACTGCAACTATTGCGAATTTCGCACCACCTTTGGACAGAGGCAAAGAGCCGATTATGTCGATTCCATAGATCGCAAATGGCCAGGGACTGATCATTTGTGTGAGTTCCGTTGATGGAGCCCTCGGGATTTTCGCATATCTTTGACACTTGTCGCATTTTCTTGCGTAGTCCGCGGCATCCCAGTTTACGGTGGGCCAGTAATATCCATAGCGGAGGATCTTCTTTGCTAGCGTTTGCCCCCCAGTATGGTCGCCGCATTCCCCTTCGTGAACCTCTCTCAAGACTCACTTTGTTTCATCATGAGCGATGCATCATAATAACGGGACTGGGAATCCTTTTCGATACATTGATCCATCCTGCATTATGTATCGCGCGGCCTTTCGAAGGACCTGCCGTCTTTCGCTTCTTTTTCCTGGTAAAGCCCCGGTCGTCGGGTACAGTTTGAATGGGGTTATCCACGATTCCTTCTCGATTTCTGTTCCCAACACGCGATCGACTTTCATTTCGTCTATGCTCGGGGCATGCAAGACTTCGACGGGATACAATCCCATTTGTTGCGCATCGTCGGTACTCGCGAACTTAGCCAATAAGTCGGCTTCTTTGTTCTGTTCGCGCGGTATATGTGAGATGTCATAACGCTCAAGATTTGATAGTAGTTCTTGGACCTGAATGAGGTACGGAGCAAGCTTTCGTCCCTTTGCTTGGTAGTCTCCCCGTACTTGGTAAACCACCAACTGCGAGTCACAAAAGATTTCGACTGATTCGATCCCGAGTTCCCTGATGAGCTTTAAGCCAGCGATCAGTTCTTTATATTCAACTTCGTTATTTGTAGCCGGGAAATCGAGCTTCAGGGCATAACAGATCGATCGATTTTCCGGAGTTACAAGAACTACGCCCGCGCTGGAGCAACGGTCGTTTGATGCACCGTCAGTGTATAATTTCCATCGAACGGGGGGAATGATGTCGTGATCGTCCGGTTTGATGGGTATGGTAAACTCAGCGATGAAGTCTGCTAATGCTTGCCCTCGGATGGCTCTCCGTGGTAAGTACGCGATATCGAATTGGCTCAACTCGATGTTCCATCTTAGCAATCTTCCAGAAGTTTCCGGCCGTTGGAGTACCTGCCTCAGGGGTTGATCGGAATAAACACCGATTGAATGTGCTTGAAAGTACGGGCGAAGCTTTCGTGATGCAATCACCAAGCAATAAGCCAATTTCTCTATTTTAGGGTAATTCCTCTCGGCCCCTGTTAAACGTTTGCTAACATAATACACCGGCTTTTGGACTCGATCCTCCTCTCGTACCAAAGCCGCACTTATCGCATGTGGGGATACAGCCAAGTATACGTACAACATCTCATGGTCAACTTGTTTTGATAACATTGGTGGGCTCTCCAGATGCCTTACCAGATTCCGGAATGCTTCCTCACAGCTAGACGTCCATTCAAAATTTCTCTTTCTTTTCTTTATTATGTTAAAGAACGGGATGCACTTGTCAGTTGCCTTGGATATAAATCGACTCAGCGCAGCTACTTTTCCGTTCAAGCTCTGTACCTGCTTTATAGTCCTGGGCGCTTATACATCTCGAATAGCTTGGATCTTTTCTGGGTTGGCTTCGATTCCCCTAGCGTTGACGATGAATCCCAAAAACTTCCCTGATGCAACGCCGAAAGAACACTTCAACGGGTTGATCTTCATGCCATAAAACCTGAGTATGTCGAACATTTCAGCCAAGTCTTGAATGTGGTCGTTTGACCGTCGTGACTTCACGAGCATGTCATCCACATAGACTTCCATGGCTTTACCCAGCTGGTCCTTGAACATTCGATTCACCAGACGTTGGTAAGTTGCTCCAGCATTCTTCAATCCAAAGGGCATCACTACATAGCAATACAGCCCGACATTTGTAACGAAGCTGGTGTGTTCTTGGTCCGGAATATGCATTGGGATTTGGTTGTATCCTGAGTACGCATCCATGAATGACAGTAACTCGTGTCCTGCGGTGGAATCGACCAACTGATCGATCCTAGGCAACGGGAAACTGTCCTTAGGGCATGCTTTGTTCAAGTCGGAATAATCTACGCAAGTCCTCCATTTCCCATTCGCCTTCTTTACTAACACGGGGTTGGAGACCCATTCCGGGTAGAGGGCGTCGCGGACGAACCCATTTGCTTTGAGTTTGTCCACCTCCTCTCCAAGAGCGGCGGATCTCTCCGGATCCATTCCTCTCCTTTTTTGCTTGACTGGGACGTATTTCGGGTCTATGTTCAACACATGACTCGTGATGGCGGGAGAAATCCAACACATATCAGAATGCATCCAGGCGAAAACATCAAGGTTCGCCTGGAGGAAGTCGCTAAGGTCTTCAGTCATTGCGGGGCCTAGCTGTGATCTGATCTTCAGTATTCGCGAAGGGTCGTCACGGCTAACTGAAATGTCAATTGTTAATTCAGCCGGTGCCGCCTTCTCTTCCCTGGGTTTCTCGTCGTCGTCTCTCGGATCTATATCTCCGTAGATCCGAGAACTATGCCCGAGCCAGGGCTCGGGCACTACTTGTCAATTATCCGCATTGAGGATGCGGACGGGATTGTCCGCAACCTTTCCCTTCTCCCTCCGGTGGGCCTCTCGGAGCTCGGCCATATAACAGGAACGACCAGCTGCTTGGTCGCCGTGAACAATGCCTACTCCTTTGTCAGTCGGGAACTTCAAAGTTAAACACCACGGGGCTAACGCTGCCCTAAACTCCGCCAGGGCCGGCCGGCCCAAGAAAACGTTATACGGAGAGTCCACATCCAAAACTACAAAGGGTAGAATTCGCACTCTCCGACGCTCGCCTTGTCCCAGTTCAACTGGTAACTCGACATATCCCACTGCATCAGTTGCAGCGCCATTAAAGCCGTGGATACGAGCTTTGGATGGTTTCAAGTCTTTTGTTTCTAGCTTCATTTGATCGTAGGCCTTCTTGAAGATGATGTTGACTGAACTTCCAGAATCAATCAAAATTCTTTTTACATATGCTGGTCCGATCGTTGCAGATATGACCATGGGGTCGATGGTCGGAGCCTCTACCTGGTCAGCGTCTCTGCTTCTGAACATAATATCGTCTGTCATTACGCGCTGCTGCTTAGCAGGGGCTCCGTCCTCCACGCTCGAACAACACTCAAAATCTGCATGCTTCAAGGAACTTGCATATCGCTCCATCTCCTGCCAATTCTTATCCGCGGGGTGAGGCCCACCGATAATTGTATTTATGACCAGTCTACCAACGGTCCGGGCAGGCTCCTCGGGATGACGTGGAGCTGGTGCACGACCTGGGTTGGACGTTCCCTGTCCTCCTTCTTGTGGATCCTTCACAAATTCTTGCAATTTCTTCTGCCTGATCAACTTCTCGATAGCGTCGTGCAAGTGTCTACATTCTTCCGTATTGTGTCCATAAGTCTCATGGAAGCGATAATATTTCCCGGTCCGCTTCTGTTCTTCAGTTGATTCTTTTGGACGTGGTTTTCTGTACTGAAAAGTGTTGCAGGTGGATAGGTAAATGTTTTCAAGTGGGGCGTTTAGCGGAGTGTACTCGCTGTAGCTTGGAATTCTCGACTTCCACTTTCCTGCTTCTTTTCTTTTCCCTTGACTCCTTCCTCCGGACTCCTTGGGTTGCCCAGGTTTGTTCTGGACATTGACTTGGACCTTTCCCGAGCTGTCTCCCGATTGCTTCACAGCGATGTTGCTCTTTATTGACTCTTGGACAGGCCCTGGCGCCTTATCTCATTGTACCCACCTAGCTTCCTCTCTTCTTATGAACTGGTGTGCCTTAGAGTAGAAACGCTCTAGCGTAGCTGGAGGTTTTCCTGCCAGCCAGTCTCCAAACTCAAAGTCTGGATCCACACCTCTCATTACAGCCATCAGAATTGCATGGTCATTAGGATTACTGACTTCAGTTGCTGCCATGTGGAATCTTTGCAAATATTCCTTCAACGATTCCCCAGGATTTTGGATTACACTTGACAGAGACATCACGTCCTTTGGGCGCGTAGTGTGTATCCTGAACTGCTCAATAAACTTCTTTGTCAACTCCTCGAAATTTGATACAGATCGTGGAGGAAGTCGGATGAACCACATAGTAGCGATCCCAGATAGAGTAATCGGAAAACACCTACACTTGGTGGCATCATTCGCTCTGGCTGAATCCATCATCCATTCGTACCTCATGACATGTTGTCTAGGGTCAGTCTTCCCTTCATATGCAGGAATAGTAGGCATACTAAACTTCCTGGGGTACGCCGCTTGCAACACAACATCCGTGAATGGAGTATGACTTCTTGACACTCCCCAGTCATCATTTGATAAGCCCTGATTCTCTTTCATCAGTTGCCTGATCATGGCTGTCAGATCGGGTGTCTGTATGGAAGGCGGAAGGTTGGAGTCTGTTCTACGCGCCTGTCCATGCTGATGCCTCCTCTCTTGGCGATCTGCCAATCGTGCATCTTGAGGTTCGACATTGTTAGCATTTTGATGATTCGGGCCTCTATCTTCCATCTGCATCCCGGTCCTGAAGCTTCCAACTCTTGCTTGGTCGCGGTCTCCAGCTGTTCGAACAGCAGCATCTGCTCGCGCAGCATCAGTCTTACGGCGTCTGCGCCTGGGAGGTTCGTCAGAGGAAGTAGAGCTGTCAGATGAGGAGTAGGCAGCGGGATTGCCCCCAGCATTCTGTTGCTGCTGTTGAGTAAGTTGTGCCATCAGGTTGGCATTGGCTTGCATCTGCTCTCCTAGTTGTCTTCTACTTTCCCTGAGCTCTCTCATCAAGTCGTTGAACTCTATTCTAGTGACAACTGGAGTTTGGTCCTGAGTGGCAACTCCTGTATTTGGAATTGCTGGTTGATTGCTAGGCCCTGCTTGTTGCACGCTAGCAGTCTCGTGGGCATCCGCATTGTGAGAAGCTGACCTGGTACGTGGTCTTGCCATTGTAGAGTTATTGGTATGAACTCTGAGTAGAATCAACGGATGTCCTATCAGTGAGTCGGATCTTCTTTGGGGGATTTGTTCAATCCAGTAGCTTCAAAGCAGATCCTTGAGGTCTGAGAATTCAATTCTCAGTGAAAGCACCAAAGTGTTAGCACCAAAATTGGTCACTAACCTCGTTCAGAAAGATTATGTAGAGATATAAGTGATGAAAGTAAATTAAACAGAGAAGACAATGCTAATTTAAATGCAGAAAGTAAGAACACCAAATTTATAGTGGTTCAGCGTAATTGCCTAGGTCCACTTTGAGGTTAAACTTTATTGATCTTCTTTATAGTTGATTACAAATATAATTCATGAATCAAATGCTTGAATGAAGTTGTTTAAGTAGAGAATATGAGTCTTGAAAATGGCAGAGTCTCCCCCGTATTCTCTCTCCAGAAAAGGATCCATTTCACTGTGACCCTGCCCCTCTATTTATAGGCAAATATGGGCTGGACTTCCCAAGTGGGCTGGATAGCCGAACGCTCAAGCCCCAGTGCAGTGGTCGCTGTATGCCGAACCAGGTGTGCCGAACGCCGCTACGCCGAACCATTCCTTCTATGCCGAATGGTGTGTTGGTGTCATGGGAAGTGTAGGATGGTTGTCTGCTGAGGCCGAACGTGCCTCCATCTCAAGCTCTTGAACGAACGGTGCATACAGGCCGAACGACACCGTTATCTTGAGTAGTTGTGCATACGGAATGTCTTCTGGATGTCGAGTACTACGCCGAACACCATGGGATGCCGAGTACTCCTGTTGCCGAGTACTACGCCGAGTACCTTGGGATGCCGAGTACTCCTGTTGCCTAGTACTACGCCGAGTACCTTGGGATGCCGAGTACTCCTGTTGCCGAGTACTACGCCGAGTACCTTGGGATGCCGAGTACTCCTGTTGCCTAGTACTACGCCGAGTACCTTGGGATGCCGAGTACTCCTGATGCCAAGTTCTCCTATCACCGAGTTCTAATGATGTCGAACGCTAGCGCTGAGCATTGGTTGTCGCCGAGTGCCAGTTGACGCCGAACATTGCTGGATGCCGGACACTATGGATGCTGTGTACTTCGCCGAACATTGCTGGATGCCGGACACTATGGATGCTGTGTACTTCGCCGAATACTCCTAGATGCCAAGTGCGTCGCCGAACACTGCTGGATGCCGGACAGTCTGAGATGCCGAGCGCTAGTTGCCTGGTCAAATCTCCAGGAAACAATATCTGGCTTGCCGTCTCGAGGAGCTTGAAGAGCTTCTTCGGAAAGAAAGGATAGAAAAGAACGAGGCTCAAGAAGAATCATAGAAATATTGCGAAGAGGTTGTTGAAGCCAGGAGCTTGAAATTCAAACTCAACGAGCAACTTGCTAAAATAAAAGCCCTCAAAGAAGAGGCGAGAGAGTCGGGCCACAAGGAGATGATAGAACAAATTGAAGCCTAGGTGGAGGATGCTAAAGAGTTTGGTCGGAATGAAATTAAGGACATGTTTGATCCCCTAATCATCGAATACAACGCTAAAGTACTTATCTACCACGACTTGAGCTTTTTTCACGAAGGTTATCTTGAGTCACTCGCCGAAGCCTGGGAGTATATTATCGAGATGAAAAAGAGTGAGCTGGGCGAAGCTGAGTTAGATGAAGAGAAATTAGTGTGGGAGATCCTTCACGGAAACGAACACCTAGAACTTGCCGCCGCGAGACTTTGATAGTTCGATATTTTAGCCTTCTGGTAAAGGGAAAAATATTGTTGAATCCTTGGAGTCTGACCCAACGACCACTCTTTTTTCCAAGCGGCTGGAGCGTTAGTTTCTTTTGGCCCAGGGCAAGATTTGAGCTACGATCAGGATAAGCCCGTTCACCAATCTAAAGTGTTAACCCCTATTCTGGAAGGGGCACTCTGACAACAACCGAGAACCAGTCGGATGCAGGTATTCCACTTTACTTTCCACTTTTCGAGAGGTTTCGTTCTTCATACCCAATGGTTTCAGGTTTATCTCCTTATTTTGACAAATCCGCAGGTCCTCCGGGTCCTGGCCAAACTTCTAAAAGTGATGTTGCCATGGAGCAACGAGCGATATCAACATAGATTCCGATGGCCATCGATATTCTGGGGCCTGATGCTCAAGTCATCGGAGCACTCGACGATGATAAGGCTGAAGATCCACTGCCGGTGGATGAATATGATGATGTTATGATTACCGACGTCCCCGAACACATTGACGAAATCAGCTTGAAGGAGTGCATCGAGAAGGAGGAATTGCTGAAGAGAAAAGCCAAAGCTGAGCCAGTGGAGGTGGACATTGATTATCCTAATCTCGCCCCACTACAAGTCATTCCACCCAGTGGGTCGATTCCTAGAGAACTCCCTCCAAGCTTCGAACGCTGTTGTAACACCCCTAATTTTTGATAACATTATTTTAGATATTTAATTATATAAATTAATTATAATAATGCAAATATTGGAGTGATAAGGGGATTGAGATTTGAAATAAAATTAAGGGCCGTGCTTAATTGTTTAAATGGGGTTAAGAATGGTTTATAAGTAAATTAATTTACATAAGGGCTTATTAAGAAATAGCCGCACATTCCATTACACTTATATATTTTCGTTTCCATCTATTAACGTTCATTTTTAGCAAAAAAGAATAAATGTAAAACATAAGAGCAGCCGGCCATTGCTTAGGAAGAAAAGAAGAGAAATTCAATCTAAAGCTAAAGATTCAAGCAAGGAAAATTAATCTCAATCCAATCTCCTTATCCTGATCAAGGTGAATAATAATATAGATCATCTTTTTTTTGTTATATGATCATTTATTTTCGGGTTTAAGGTTAAATCCATTATTATGATGATTTTTGATTGATGATATGCTTGGATTTGGGCATGTTGGGTCCAAACAAAATAATTTGATAATTTTTTTAATATGGTTTTAAGGGTAAAACTGATTATAATGATTTTCATATGCCATGAGAAAATTTTATATTATGAAAAACTTGATTTTAGAGATAGGTTTCAATTTTTGTAATTTTCCAAGCGATGGAAAATTTAATACGAATTTTCAAAGGAAAAATATGAATAATTGGGTTTAGAAATTAATTTCGATTAATTTATAAAGAATTTAAGTCTGGAATTTTTATATGTTAGATAACATATTGATAGTGAATTTCTGTAATCTTTGGGGATTTTTCCTAAGTAATTTCCTATGGAAATAAAATTATTTTAGATGAAGGACTTAATTGTTTTATTGGTTTTGCTTAATGGAAGGGCTTATTTGTTAAATTAATCTTTGTTTAGATCTGAAATTATGCGGTAGTTATTTTTGTAAAGAATTTGAAAAGTTATGGCAACCAATCACATGTTTACAAGTAGGCAGGTTAGTTAAAAAGTATTTTCTTTAGTTGGCATTAAATCAGTTTTTACCCAGAAAAGTGGGTTCCGTCTCTTTCAGAAACACCTTTCGACCTTATACTTCCGCCGTCAATCAAGTCTAAACCCAATAGGTTGAAACCAACTAAATCAAAACCAATACACAAGGTATAACAATGATGGTACGTAGTAGATTGGAGAAAGGTAGAAGGTATGGTGTGGGAACGTAGCTTTCGATGTGGTAGATACTTAGTTTACTTTCAAATGATAAGCGTCTGCCTTGTTTTAATAAAAACTTTCGAAGGAGTCGAAACATAAGCTTTTGAAAGGGTCTTCTAAGTAGCTTACGAAGAGGGTTGCCATCATTTAGTTTAAAAAAGTATAAGCTTTTGAATGAGTTCCTTTATTTATAGAACAATGCTCTTAAAAAGGGTGTTTCGACCCAACGAGACCCTACTGCCGTTCTTTTGCCTTTCGAGTGGATTGAAGACATCAACCAATTCGAAAGGTAGCCTTCATCTTAAACCTATACTATGCCACTTTCTAAAGCTTTCAAAAGAGTTAAGGATTTCAAAGGAAATGGCTTCAAAAGGGAGTTTCGAAGCTAACCTTCAGATGTTTTGCTTAAATGATTTGAGCTTTCGAATGGATGGTTCCAAAGTCATCGACCTTTCCCCAAACAATTTTATATAGAGATCAATGGTTTCAAAAGGGGTACTTTCCTATGTATTCACTTTGATCCAAAAGATATTTTAAGGAAAAACCCAATGGTTTCGAAAGGGGTAATTTCAAATGGTTTCGAAGCTAAGCTTCTATAGTTGAATGATTATACTTTGATACATTCGAAAGGTTTCGAAAGAAAGGTTTTAAAGTGTTTTGAAAGGCGGGTGCCTACAGTTTTGAAAAAAAAAGATTTGAATGCTTTCAAAAGGAAGTTTTCCAGTGGTTTCGAAAGTAAAGATTAAAGGTTTCGAAAGCCTTAGTTTTCAAAAGAAAAGAACCCAATCTCAATTTTTAAAGGAAACCCATGGCATGATAAAAGTGTTAAAATGACTTTAAGTATGGAGTTTTTGAAGAAGTCTTCCTTGATTAATAGGTTAAAGGGTGTGACCAAGTTTTCTATAAAATGGTTTCAAGGACATTAAACCATAGGTGTTGGTATTATTATGTTATTATGTTTACTTCTTCATATATATATATATATATATATATATATATTCATATTGTAATGGAACCACAACTGTATTTTGGGGAGAAAGGACGGAATAACTAGCTAGGTTGAGCCAGTAGTGAATGTAATTTGAATTAACTCCTGAATAAGTAGAATTGCATCTAGGAGGTCAGATAGGCCAGAACGTAGGATGCCTAAATAGTGAAGTTATCAAATAGATAGCTTCACAGTAAACCCATGAAAACTATGTTTTGGAAAAGTTATTGGCAGGTGCCAATAGGTTCATAGTAAACCCATGAAAACTATGATTTGAAAGAGTTATTGACAAGGGCCAATAGGATTGTAGTGAACCCATGAAAACTATATCTGTATTAAGTTATTGACAAAAGTCAATAGGTTCCTAGTCAACCTTCGAAAACTAGGATAAAAGGGAAGTTATTTGAGTTACCAATAGGTTTAGAGAGGACCCATGAAACAATAAAGTTATTGGTAGGAGCCAATAGGTTCTTAGTGATCCCATGAAAACTATGAAATTGGACAGTGAGTCCATAACATTAAACTAGTTATTAGTTAGCCCATGAAAACTAATAGATTAATAGCGACCCTAGAAACTATAAATATGACAGGTAGTCAATTAAACAGGGGTTGGAAAATCCAGAATGTTTTAACTTGTATGCATATCATCATAATACTTTGAATTGTTATATTTTAACCATTGTGGATATAGGAGTACAATATATGGTTTTATAAAGTTTTAAAGAATACTAGTGAGGGGAAACCCATTCCACTAAGCGGCATGGTCTCAATAGATATCTAACTTGTTTGAGATGGTGGATTATTGTTCATACTAGGCTTTATGTCTGACTCTAAGTTTATGTTTTCCCTTAAACTCTCGGGTGCTCAACTTATTTTGAGTAGTTTGAGAGTTAAGGTTTTTAGGTACCTCTTTAGACGAATAAGCTTCTGGAGACGTGCAAGAGGCATGGTAGCTATTTAGAGTTCTTTTCTATTTTGATTCCATTGTGTTTTTTTGTAAAGGTAAAGTTGTTAATTGTCAAGTTATATACTCTTGTCATCCAAAGGGGCATCTTCATATGTCGCTCTTTACGTATGTTGTAATAGTTATATTTTCTTTGAACGTGGTTCTCGTATTAGAATTATGTAATGAATTTGAAATTGCTTTAAAGTGGAATGAGAAAGTTGTTTGTTGATTTTAAAATTTTCCATATCCACGTGTTTCTGTTATATCAATATATATCTAACATTACCGTATTTGGTCGCCGATGATTAATAACTATGGATGATTGCAGCATCCGTAGCCGTTAGTTTTGGACCTCCAAATGAGGAATGTTACAAGTTGGTATTAGAGCATAGGTTTATGAAAGTTAAAAGAAATTTAAACCTAAAAGATTTTTTGGAAACATAATTCAATGAATCAGAAAAAAAGATCAGGGTTTAGGATAACGTTATAATAACGTACTTGTATTTTACATATATAAGCACGTATTCCCCTCTCTCTTAGACATTTCTTCTGTATCTTATTAAGGCTCGTATCCAGGTTCATAAGAAAGAATATACGGAGGCATGAAACAGAAGAGGAAATCTCGGTAGAGGAAGCACCACAACCAACAGAAATGTTCGACCCGTCAGGAGGAACCCGGATCGACAGGCTAATGCTAACCAAAATGCAGATGCCAATATGGGTGCTAGAAATCCACCAGTAGATATAGGGGCGATGTATCAGTTTTTTGTCAATATGATGCAACCAGGAGCTGCTGCTAGAGTTTGCTGGGTATGTTGGAGGAGCTAATCCTATGGCTCCAGTTGGGAATAACTATGCTAATTTAAGCAGAGATTAAACTATTCTTGGAGGGAAATTGTTTATGGAACGGAGGATGCTATAGAAGTTGAGAATCGGATGTTGCACTATGAGAGAATTTTCACTGATTTGGGTTTGCACTAGTACACAATCTGTCTGTTGCGTCGTCGTATTTGCGACGGTTTAGGTAAAAACAGTAGCAAATAGTATAATATGCGACGGTTCTTTTTAATAACTGTAGCAGTTGGTCTATGAGAAGCAGAAGAAAATTTAATAAAAGCAATTTGCGATGGTTTTTGTCTATAACCGTAGCAAATACGTTGTTATTTGCGACTGTTATTTTCATAACCGTAGCAAATACCTATCGCAAATGCGACTAAAAAATTAAAAAATAACTGCGGTTATATAATACAGTAGAACAACTACATAACCAAATTGCGATCGTTATGCTTCTGCCGCAGCAAAGGAACGTAGACTTTCCCCAAGCCCACACGAATTGAAATCGCGTATAACCTCATTTCATTTCCCTCTTAAAAAAAACTAAATCTGCCGCTCTTCATCTCAAATCGAACTGCCATTTCAAATCGAACTGCCGTATTTCCCAAGCCTACCTCCGCTCCGCCTGCCTATCTCCCTTTTCAACATTTCAAATCGCGATTAACATCGTAAATCGCAAAACCACCATGCAATTACAACCCTCCCATCGCCCCATTTTACATACACACCCTCCCCTCCGATTTCAACGACCGCCTCCTCCAACACTGTGAATCCCTCAACATCTACACCGACATGTGCCCCCACGTGGCCAACCGCGGCCTCGGTGACCTTTGAATGCCACGGGGCACGCTACCCGTCAGTTCATCGCCGGAAAGATTTTCCACGCACGTGCCGAGAATCGTCCGTGTCGAACGCTCGACCCTGCTAACGCCGAGCTGTTTTACATGCCGTTCTACGCGGGGTTGTACGCGTCCAGCGTTTTTGGGGAGAAGGATTTCGGTGTTAGAGATAGGTTGGGGGTTGAGGTCATGGATTATGTCATAGGACGCGACGGCTGGAGGAAGATGAACGGTGCGGATCACTTTATGGTGATCGGACGGACTGCATGGGATTTTATGAAATCGGACGAGGATGATGTGGATTTTGGTTCTGACCGGCTGCTCTGTTCGCCTTCCATATGCACTTTTTACCTGTTATTATCAGTTCTTAAAGATTTGGGGGAAACATTTATGCAACTGGATCATGATCATTAAAGTTTATGAATCGTTAGAAGTTAACAACATATGCAACAGATCAAGCTATGCTATGATGTTTTACTGAACAATCTCATATGATTGCATTACTTTTTCCAGTTAGAATAGTGGAGATGTTTAAAATTAATAAATTCATGGCGGATCTGGTTTTAACATTTTTATAGGAATCATTATTGTTGCATTGCTGAATTATAGATTGCTGATATTAATTTTAAAATAGAAAAAAATTGTTTATATGAGAGACTGGATCAAGGACTTGAGGTTGAGTACAAAATAAAAGATGCAGAAGGGTTTCCTAGATATCTTCCTGTTATTTATCCTTAAATATGACTTTTTTTATAAGAAACCATTCTTTACCAAAACCAATAATGTTTTGCAGAACAATATGATAAAACTACTATAATTGCATTGCTTTTCCCAATTAAGTGTAGTAGATATGTTATTCCTTTTTTCCCTATAAAAAGCCGTGGTGGAACTGGTTTTGATATTTTAATAGGGGTCATTATTATTACATTGTTGAGTTAGAGAATATTGACATTGATTTCAAAATATGATCATTTTTGTATGCTAGCACTGGATCAAGGACCTGAGATTCAGCACAAGAATAAAGGATGGTGAAGGGTTTCCAAGCTTTGCTCTTGTAAACAAAGTCACCGGTCAGTATACAACATCCTTATGGACCGCATGAGCAAGCAAGTAATAACCCAGTATTTTTACTTTTAGTTGATCTATCAAAATGCAAGTCCTTATCAAAATCAGATAATAGTTGGATGCAGTTTTCTTGCACAATTTCTTATGTGGTTCTACTTTTAGTTAGTAAAATTAAACCTCTAGTCAAATTGCAAGTCTTCTGCATGTTTAGACTTTAGATATAGTACTCTAAGATCAAATCCTCTGAATGTTTATTTATTTAAATTAAAAAATAAATATAACAAAATATACACATCTTCTCTCATGAAAAAGCAAACATTTTGATCCTCTCAAACTATAGTTAACATGTGTACTACTAAGTGTATATAAGTAGTAGTTTGCCTCAATTATGAAATCACAGTTGTGTTTCTTTTGCTTTGGTTGTGATTCTTTTGCTTTGGTTGTGATACTTGGTTGATTTTTTTAAAGGTTGGATTAGTTCCATACGATCCTAGCTTCCCTGACGAGTCAGTCCTTTGGAGTGAAAGTAAGGATCTTGGAGATGGCTTTCTTTGTATAAGGAAGATCGATGACAATAGCATGAACTTTGATGCTTTCCATGGAGATAAAGACCATGGTGGAGTTCGTGATGGAACGGTAGTTATGCTTTATGAATGGTACAAGAAGTCAATGAACCAACGCTGGAAGATTGTGCCCTATGGTATGGTTTTACTTGACAAAATCTGTAGCTATTTCTGTTCATAAATATTTCTTGCATCATGTCCTCAATTTATTTATCCCATCCATTTCACTTTGTTTAATTATATTAACTATTTTATTCATAAATTAATCAATAATTGTGGTACCATGAAAAAACTACTAATTATATATTTGATATTTCTTTTTTTATTTCAGGGAGAATCATACCCAATGTGAATGAGTTGATATTTCTTACTCTACTATTTCCAATTGAGGTGCTGCCTTGTCATGTTTTGGAATGCATTTATTTATTTCATCCTTGCCTTTGTTTCTATGCTTTGATGTTTAGTATGGTACTGAATTGTTTGTTTTAGTAGATGTTAATTGATTTGGTTTTGTACGTGTCATTCTAGAAACCAACTAAATGCCGTTTAGCTGTTTAGCTGTGAGTTTGGACTCCAAAATTGTCGTAGTACGTCACGGCATGGTACACCCTGCTAGCCCTGGAGATCAATGTCATACTCAACAAATCTTGGCCGATCATGTAAAGGTTAGGATTGTCGCAGTGCAGCCTATTCATGAAGGAACCCCACTTCAAGTTCCAACTAAACATCACATCACGATAAGAGAAGCGCTTTGTAGTTTTGTTCAATGACTTAAAAGTCTTGTGCTTTTAGGGGATAATGATACGGTAAATAAGTCACTTTTGATATTTTGTTTGTTAAGCTTTGACATTTCTATTTTGTTATGTATAATAACCGTCACAAGATCCTGCATTAATCTTCAAGTTTGTTGTGTGCAGGGTACACCTATTGCGAGCAAAGACAAAGTGGAAGAGTGTGTTGCTAAGGTCAAGAATAATGATGGAATTTACTTGAAATGGATAATGTTAAGGTGATTTATTTTCTAACAAACAAATAAAAACTTGTATTTTGTTTGAGATATAAATTCATTTTAAACTGACTAATGAAATATCTTGTAATATTGCCATAGTGTCCTCAACAATCTGGATCAACGGATTGTGTATATTATGTGATGAGGTATACACATGAAATAGTAAAAAACCACCATCAAAACAACGACCTAGCTGAGGCACCACTTTAATTTTTTTTCCTTCATATATTATGTTAAGTAATTATATGATTAATGTTTTGAAACAATCTCTTAATTGCAGTACTTTGTACAAGTTGGTTCTTATAGCCAAAAAGAGATGGACGAGGTTTGGGATAATTTAGCTGATTATATCATACATAACTGGATGTAGTCTTCCTGTATGCTATACTATGGTGAGTTTATTTCTTTTCAAAATTTAGACAAAAAATTGAGATGGACCCCAATTATAAGCTGGAAACAGCATGGATTTCAAGTACTAAAAGAAATGCTGCTTTCAAATGGACTCAAGTCACATAAAATAGATGGTTAGAGAATATTGTATTCTAGTTACATGTTTTAATTCTCATACGAGTGGAGGGTAACTCCTTTAGATTTCGTGGATACCCTGCTCAGAAAGTTTGGCTTCAATAATCAAATAACTACTGCTTCTGATGATGCCAATACCATATCTTGGCCTGACTTAGGTGCTGCTGTTTCAGTAATTTTCAAAAGAACCTCTGAGTGTGGTACTATGTATGTCTATGTTTTAATTTAGTTAGCTAATTATTAGTGAAATTATCTGTCGTTGCATCTCTTACACTTTCTTGAAATGCTTCTGTGCCACCAACTGACTAACATTGCACTTGATGATATTTTCTACATAATTTTGACAATGATAGTACATTAGCAGCCCTCCTCTATATTTATCATGTAGAGCAAACCATGCGTGCATACTAATCATTTAAATGTTGTATCTTGACTGAGCAACAACATAATTTTTGATTGTAGAGTAATTATCATGGCAGAAAATTATCATTTACCATTCTGTTTACCGAACTGGGGTCACTTCGTTATAATATTTATCTGTTTTCTACACATTTATTAATGAACTATAACATATGCTGACACTTATAACTATTGTATGTCAGAAGTAGCTTGTAAATTTGGTATGCTATTTTGTCTATTTATGTTTGTAGGATTTTCAACAACTCCTCGATACCAAAATGTCACTGTGTTTGTAGTCAAATCACATTCTTACTATAAGGTGAATGTACTTTCTCACTAATAAAAAATGCCAACTCAGGGCATATAAATGCTTATGGTTTCATTATCTATCTTCTTTCTCATTTTTCTATTGGCACAAATACGGTATAGTGTATACATAAAAGGACTATTACATCAACTCTCTTTCAGTTAGCTATACAGCACATATCATCTACTGCTTTGATCGCTGCTTCACCTACCTTTTAATAAAAAATGATAGTTTATACATGTAACACCGATTATGGTTTCGTTATCACATGATTATGCTAAGACTCTCTTTCCTCATTTACATCATTGGAGAAAGACATATGGTATGCTATCTTTATTCTGAGAAATACGAATTGGAATTATTTTTTTTTTTTAAAATTCGTTGTGGTGGTTAAATATTCAAATTTTACACATCAAGTCTAATTTTTATCTCAAAACTCATGTAATTTGAGAACTGTCTTTTTAGGTCAACATTTCGCTAAACTAGTCCCATCCGTTCATTTTTAATCAAACGATAATGTTGCTCTTTCATATAATAATAAAACTGAATGGATGAAATTATCTAGGACATGTAGACCAAACAATATAGAACAGGTTGATGAATATGAAACTTCCGACATTTTTATTCCTACCATAAAAGAAATTTGAGCATTAGAAGCATAAATAGAAAAACTTTGAGCAATAGTAAACTTCGATTGTCTAAAAAGAGAGAAGAAAAAGCTCATGGCACTATTGGAATTTGGAAGCAATGGCGTTTGGTTTAGCAGTTTTGGGTGCTAGATCAATTCTCTACGTAATTTACTTCAAAAGAAGATTGCATTTCTTTAGAAAAACATGTTCTTGTTTTGACTGAAACAACACTGTTATATCTGGTAGCTTACTAATTACAACTGGCTGTAGAGTTAGAACGGTTGGTTAATGTATATTTTTTACTTGTTGTTTTGAATTGTTGTCTTTTGGATATGAATGTTTTCAGTCTTTGAGTATGTTTGAGTGGATATATAATTTTAGTTGAATTCTGCATTAAGTATCAAATGTGTTACTACCTTAATTAGACACAGCATGAGCAGTAATAAATTTTGTACAGCGAATAGCATTTACATTTTTTTGTTGTCTTTTTATATCCATGTTATGTATTCAATGAAAAATGTGTTTACATAATAGTTTAGAACATGGAAATCAAAATTTTAGGTTTAGCTTCTTGGTTTCTTTCTTTTTTTTTCTTCAGAAAAGTAGTGGTTAAATTTGCATGGATTGGGTTTGAACTGGTAGATATATAAATTTGCAGATCAAAGAGAAAGAAATCATAAATTTGTACAACCACCATCCAATTATCCTTTTAAGTATTTCGTATTCTTATTTGTGCAGCTTATTATCAGCTTATATGTTAAGTTTATACTTTAACCAACTATTTAGATCTTTCATTGTATGGTTGTGATTTTTGTACTTAAACCAAGTTGAAGATGCACTCATTTCAGATGTTTATTATTCGGTACAATTTCAGTTGTCTATTATTTGTTTACTATTCGGTACAGTGTACCGAATACTGTAAAAAAAAAGTTGAACAGTTAGTTTACTAGAAATCCTCTTCCAGTCCAATGATTGATAAAGGTTTTCATATGTGCCGTGTTCCATGTCCAAAGCACATTTTACTTGGAAATTAAAGCATATTCCAAATTTGCACAAACATATCTGCAAGACTTGCAAGCTCTTTTCATACACCGTGTTCATACAGTGATGTGCTTAAGTGTGTGTATTTTTTCTTTTCTAAACACTCAGGTAACATGATTAATTGCTCTTGGAACATGAAAGTGACATTGAAGTTTATTTACCGAATCCTTTATGCATGTTGCTTTTTTAACAAATAGAATGACATTTTTTTGCATGTACACGTTCAGTTTCTTCTTTATCGTACATTATGACACTTGATGACATGTATGTTACATCCATCAGTTTTTTTGGGATGTGATGACACAATTATGTAAGGCGGTAAAGACAAGCATTAGAAGATATTAATATTGCAAGTGTATTATAAGATAATATATGTTATTAAATTATGTGAACTGCTTATATATTTCTCGTATTCATTGCATTTTATTAGATAACTGTTTATATATTTTTCCATTACTAATATTTTGTAAATGTGACTGAGCTAGTTTATATGAACAACTGTAGCAAAACAAAATCTCTTTTTTTTGCGACGGTTGCAAAAAAAAAGGTAGCAAAAAGCCACGTTTTTGAAATAACCCAAAGGTTTGTTGCTACCATTATTACGAAGAACCCTAGCACAAAATAAAGTTATTGCGTCGGTTATTTACAACAACCGTCGCAAAAGGAAACACTTTTGAACTCAAATGGTGATTTTTTGCTACTGTTGTTGTAAAGAACGGTTGCAAAAGCCAACCTATTGCGTCGGTTATTTAGAAAAACCGTAGCAAAAAAGAGTTTCTTGCGACGGTTAAACAACCGTAGCAACAGGTTTATGCCTGTTGCAACGTCTACATTTGCTACGGTTGATGAACCGTCGCAACAGGGGTAAAACAACTGACGTAAATGACCTGTTTTGTACTAGTTTTGGATGATGAGAAGAAGAGAAGGCTGGCTTCTAGGCAGTTGCAAGGGGCAGCGCTTCATTGGTGGAATAGTGTTCTGTCGGGGTTCCGGAGGAAGAGTTGACATGAGCTGAATTTAGAAGGAGATTTAAATGGAGGTTTTTATCTGAAGTTGCTAAGTCAGCGTTGATGAGGAAGTTTATGGATTTGGTGCAGGGAGAGATGTCGGTAATCGAGTATGCTACTAAGTTTGTTGAGCTGTCTCGATATGGGTATGCTACTATAGACACCGTCATCAGAAGGAATGAGAGGTTCATTTCGGGATTGAGGCCCAAGCTTGCTAAGGCGGCCCTGACACATAGACGTGATCCTTGTAATGTGGTTGTGGAGATGGAAATCCGCCAAGAGATCTTTGCTATTTGTGCTAGAGAGAAGTCTGTTGAAACCCAGGGTTCTCAGGGAAAGAAGAGAGTTCTTTAAAAAGAAGGGAGCCCAGAAGGGAGAAGTTGCCAAGAAGGAAATGGCTGATTTAATTTGCTTTAAGTGTGACGAGAAAGGTCATTATGCTTATGAATGCCGATCAGGCAAGGGGAAGAAGGCTACATATAAGAAGAATGTGAAGTGCTTTAACTATGACCAAGTTGGGCATTATAAGAACCAGTGTTCAGAACCAGTCAGGGCAGACAAGGGAAAGGTTTTTGCTGTTGGACCATCATCTGCTAGACCAACTATAGCTGAAAAAGGGAAGACCACGATGGAAGGTACGCTTTTGATTCAGAGTATACTAGTTAAGGTACTATTTGATACCGGTGCATCACATTCGTTTATATCTCAGAATTTGGTTGATAGATTATGCTTAGAACCTACATACCTTGTTACTTCCTTAAGGGTTGCGAATCCAATAGGGGGGTATGCAACTCTAAGAATGAAATATGACCAGTTAGAACTAGACTTTTTAGATCATAAGTTTGCGTGCAGTCTGTCTATTTTCGATTTCGTAGATTTCGAAATCATTTTGGGTATGGATTGGTCGGGTAAGTATGAGGTTAGGATATTTTGCCAGTACGGGGAGATATCACTAAGATACTCTGATATTCATAACCGAATCATATTCTCAGTCGAGAATTATGACCGGAGTAGTGCTTTGTTAAGTGCCATGGAAGTGGGAGAAGAGTTAAGTCAGGTTCAAGTAGCAAGAGAGTTTGCAGATGTTTTTGAACTGGTTACAGGACTACCACTGAAACGAATTGCTGAGTTTCGGATAGATCTTGTGCCAAGAGCTGAACCTATCAGTAGACCACATAGCAGGATGACACCAACTGAGATGAAGGAATTGAAGGTGTAGCTAGTGGATCTAGAAGGAAGGATTTTATTAGACCAAAAAGTTCGCCTTGGGGAGCGGCCGTGGTGTTTGTGAAGAAACCAGATGGACCATTGAGGATTTGTATTGACTATTCTAAGTTAAACGTTGGGATGATTAATAACAAGTATCTTTTGCCGAGAATCGACAATCTCTTTGATCAATTGTGTAGAGCCAGAGTGTATTCCCAGTTGGATTTGGCGACAAGTTTCCATCAGTTAAGAGTGGTGGAGGACAGTATTCCTTTGACAGCATTTCATACAAAGTATGGTTCGTACGAGTTGTTAGTAATGCCATTCAAGTTAACGAATGCACCTACTTTCTTCGTGGATTTGATGAATCGAGTCTTCCGAGAGTATTTGGATAGGTTCGTGTTGGTGTTTATAGATGATATTTTAGGATACTCTAAGGATGAAAGAGAGCATGAGGGTCATCTTAGAGTAGTGCTTGAGACGCTGAGGCAGCATCAACTGAAGGCGAAGTTTTCCAAGTGTTATTTTTGGAAGAAAGAGGTTAAAGTTTCTTGGTCACGTGGTTTCAGAGAAGGGCTTGTCAGTCGATCCAGGTAAGATCGAAGCTGTTGATAATTGGAAGAGACCAGAGACGGTAACTGAGATAAAAAGTTTTCTTGGACTTGCTGGCTATTACTGGAGATTCTTCAAGGATTTCTTGCGGATAGCTGCACCTTTGACTAAGTTAACCAGGAAGGATGTGAAGTATGTCTGGTCCGATAAATGTGAGGAAGCATTCCTTAAGTTAAAGCATTTGTTGACCAATGCACCAGCGTTAGTAGTTCCAGACGGAAACCAAGAGTTGGTGGTGTATTGTAACACCCCTAATTTTATTGACATTATTCAAGAGATTTAATTAGAATAAATCAAATGGAATAATATAGGTAAAGAGATTAAGGTTGATTAATAAACTAAGTAGCCGTGCTTATTCAAACAAATGAACTTATAAATGGTTAGGTATTAAGCTATTAAACAGGAGGTCATAAGGGTAAATAGCCGCCCATATTTCCCACCTTTATACTATTTTCTTTAAACCATACACGTTCATTTTATCTATAAAAAAATCTATAACCGTAAGAAAGCAAGGCTGGCCATTAGGAAGATAGCAAAGAAGAGAAAATCAATCTAAAGCTTAGGATTCAAGCTAGAAGAAATCAATCTCAATTAATCATCAATTTTCTTATCCAATCTAAGGTGAATAATAATTTCTACATCTCTTTTTTGGTTTTATAATCGTATGGTTTCAGATTTAAGGGAAAATCTATTATTATGATATATTGAATGATGATATGCTTGATTTATGATTTATATATGTTTAAACATGGTTATTTAAGGGAGATATATACGGTTTTAGGGTAAAACCGAGATTAAATGACTTTGAAATGCCATGGGAAAATTTTATGTTATGGAAAACATGATTTTGGAGTTGGGTTTCAATTTTCATAATTTTCCAAGCTATGGAGAATTAGTTATGAATTTTCAAAGGAAAATATGGTTATTTGGGTTTATAAATTTATTTTGGAAAATATATTAAGAATTTGGGTCTAGGATTTTAATATGTTAGATAACTTGTTTAAATTGAATTTCCAGAATTTTTGGGAATTTTTACTAAGTGATTTAATATGGAAATTAAATTATTTCGAAAGAAAGACCTAAATGATTTAATTGTTTTCATAATAGGAAGGGCTTATTTGTTAAAAGTTATCTTGAATTTAGATCTGAGAAAATGCAGCAAAAAATTATCCAAGTTATTTAAAAAGTTTGTAAAAGCCAATCAAATGTTTACAAGTAGGCAAGCTTGTTATAAAAAGTTCACATTATTTGGTAAAATCAACTTTTGCTCAGAAAAAGTTTGTTTCGCCTTCTTTGGAAAACCTTTTAACTAGACCTTTCGACCTAGACCTTTCGACTTCATTGAAACCAACAAGGTCGAAGCCAATGCACATGATATCATTCGGGTGGTATGTAGTGAATTGGCACAAGGCGGAAGGTAGGTTGTCGAAGGGTTGCTTTCGAAGGAGTTGGTTCCTTAGTTATTTTTTGTTTGAAAAGGAAATCACTTGCCTGTTTCTAAAGAGCTTCCGACAAGGTCGAAAGCTAAGATTTTGAAAGAATGGTTTATAAAGAGCTTTCGACAAGGTCGAAAGCTATGCTTTCGACAAGGTATAGTTTTCAAAGAGCTTTCGACAAGGTAGAAAACTATGTTTTCGAAAGAGAATTTCAGAGAGGCTTTTGAAAGAGAGTTGCCACCTTTGTTTTAAAGAAGTAGCTTCAGAATGAGTTTACTTAGTTCAGTTAAAAGCCTTCGAAGTGGTCAAAAGCAGAAGCTTTCGACGTTGTCGAAAGGTTCAATTGTTTTCTAAACACAAGCATGTTCCCAAAGCTTTCGAAGGGGTCGAGAGCAGAAGCTTTCGACGACGTTGTTGAAAGGTTTAATTGTTTTCCTAGATATTGTAATGCTTTCGAAAGGATGGATTTGACACCATCAAACTTCCCTAATGTTTTATAAAATAAAGAATGGTTTTGAAAGAGATACTTTCACCTATTTTCACGTTGACTCAAATTAATGTTTTAGGTATAAACCCAATGCTTTCGAAAGGGTAGATTTTCAATGGTTTCGAAGGGTAAACCATCATTGGTTTCAAAAGAAGTGTTTTAAACAATTATAAAGGCTGGAGCCTATTGTTTTAAAAATATAAGTTTTTAGCTTTCGAAGGGGTCGAAAGCAAAAGGTTCGACGTTGTCGAAAGGTTTTAAAATCCATACTCGATATTTTTAAAGGAAAACCCATGGCTTATATAGAGGAGTTTGGTAATGATTTTAAGTATGTACTTTTGAAGAAGTATTGCATTGAAAAAAAATATAAGTTAAAGGTGTTAACTATGTTTTGTATGAAATGTATTTCAAAGACCTTAACCCAGAGGAGTGGTATGGTTAAATTGTTGTTTTGCTTCTTCAAATATGAATATATTCACATGATAACCCATAACTGTATTTTGGAGAAAAAGGGGTAGAAGAACCAGCTAGGTTAACTCAGTAGTTAATATAAATTGCTTAAACTCCTTAATGAGTAGAATTGCATCCAAGGAGTCATGGGGACCCAAAAATATAAAAAGCTTAAACTTTGTACTTATTGGAGATAACCAAAGGGTTCATAGGAAACCCATGAAAACTATGATTATGTTGTTATTGGAGGTAACCAACAGGTTCATAATAAACCCATGAAAACTATGTATTGTGCATAGTTAGCAGGAGCTAATTGGTTTAAAGTGAACCCATGAAAACTAAATTCGGATTAAGAATTGACATTAGTCAATAGGTTCCTAGTAAATCCATGAAAACTAGGATAAGAAAGTGGCTAATGGAAGTATTAGTAGGTTTCTAGTTAACCTATGAAAACTAGGATGTGAAGTGAGTTACTGGATAAATCCATAGGTTCCTAGTTAACCCATGAAAACTAGGATAAGCTGATTAGTTATTGGAATGACTAATAGGTTCTGGGGACCCATGAATTAATTAAGTTAACTGGCAGAAGCCTATATGTTCTTAGTGATCACATGAAATCTATGAATAGGAGAGGGTGTCAATTAATTATAACAAGGTTATTAGTAAACCCATGAAAACTAGTAAGGTTATAGTGACCCTAGAAACTATAATTATGGCAGGGTGTCAGATTTAACTAGGGATGGGAAATCCTAATTGTTTTAAGTATGCATATCATCATAATATTTTGAAAGTGTATGTTTTAATCATTGTGGATGCAGGAAGCACAAAATATGGGTTTTTGAAGGTTTTAGGATACTATTGAGGGAAAAACCCGTTCTGCTATACGGCGTGGTCTCACTAGATATCCAAAAGGATTGAGATGTTAGATTATTATTCATATCAGGCTTTATGTCTGACTCGAAGTTTTTGATTTCCCCTTAAACTCTCGGGTACTCAATTGATTTTGAGTAGTTTGAGATTCAAGGTTTTCAGGTTTTCTTCTTAGACGAATAATGCTTCCGTAGTCGTGCAGGAGGCAGATAGTTATTTAGAGTTTTCTTCTTTACTGTGTATTTGGATGTAATGGAAGATTTATTAGCCTTTCTATATACTCTGATCAACCAATGGGGCATCTTCATATGTCTCTCTTGAAGTATGTGTAATAATTATATTTTGCTGAACGTGTTTAACGTTTTGAGATTATGTAATGAACATAAAATGTTTTGAATGGAATGTGGAAATATGTTTTTGAATTGTTAATTTTTTTTCATATTCTTATGATCTGTGAATCAATGAATCTAGCACCATCGTATTTGATCGCCGAAGATTAATAACTATAGATGACTGCAGCATCCGTAGCCGTTAGTTTTGGGCCTTCGAGTAAGGGGATGCTACAAGTTGGTATCATAGCATAAGTTTATGAAACTTTAAAACAAAAGTTAAACCTAAAAGCTTTTTGAAACATAATCCAATGAATTTGATAATAAGGTCGGGGTTTGGGTTAACGCTATAGTAGCGTACTTGTGTTTGATATATAGGTATATACCTAAGTACGTATTCCCCTCTTTCTTAGACCATTCTTTTTTATCTTACTAAGGCTCGTATCCAGATATACGAGAAAGAGGATATGGAAGCAGGAAACGAAAGAGGAAATCCAGCTGGAGGAAGCACCACGACCAACGAAAATGCTCGACCTAATACTCGAAGAAACCAAGGTCGACAGGCTAATGCTAATCAAAATGCCGAGGCCAATGTAAGTGCTGGAAATCCACCAATAGATGCGGGGATGGTTTATCAGTTGTTGGCTAATCTTTTGCAAGCAGGAGCTGCTGGTAAAGTTAGAGGAGCTAATCCTGTAGTTCCAGTTAGTTATAACTATGCTAAACTCAGTCGAGACTAAATCAATCTTGGTGGAAAGCCGTTTGTTGGAACAGAAGATGCTGTTGAAGTAGAGTATTGGTTGCTAAGTTGTGAGAGGACCTTTGCAGATTTATGCTTCGATGATGGAGAGAAAAGAAGTCTATTCTCTAGATAGTTGCAAGAGCTAGCGATTTACTGGTGGAACAGTGTGATAGCTTGTGTTTCAGAGGAGAGCTAACTTGGGCTGATTTTAGAAGGAGGTTCGAGCAGAGGTTCTTACATGAGGTTCCAAAATTGGCATTGATGAGGAAGTTCATGAATCTTGTCCAAGGAGGGATGTCTGTGATCGAGTACGCTGCTAAGTTTGATGAGCTATCTCGATATGGTTATGCTTTGGTTGACACTGATATCAGAAGAAATTAGGGATTCATTGGAGGATTGAGGCAAGTGCTAGGCAGAATAGCTATGACTCATATTAAAGAACCTTATTATGTGGTGGTGGAAATGGTCGTCCACCATGAGGAGATGCTTGCTGTTTCAGCTAGAGAGAAGCCAGTTGAGTCCCAGGGTCCTCAGGAAAAGAAAAGGAAATTCTTTAAGAAGAAAGGAGCCTAGAAAAGGAAGGCTGCAAAGAAGGCAAAGGCTGATCTTATGTGTTATAAATATGATAAGAAGGGCCATTATGCTCACGAGTGCAGAACTGGTAAAGGGAAGAAGCCTGCATAGAAGAAGAATGTGAAATGCTTCAACTGTGACCAAGTGAGGCATTACAAGAACTAGTGTCCAGAGCCAGTTAGGGCGGAAAGAGGGAAGGTGTTTGCTATAGGACCACCGTCTTCTTCTACACCTGCTGCAGTAGAAAAAGGGAAAACTATGATGGAAGGTACGCTTTTGATTCAGAGTATACCAGTTAGGATACTTTTTGATACCGGTGCATCACATTTATTTATATCACAGTATTTGGTTGATAGGTTATGTATATAACCCACATACCTTGCTACTTCCTTAAGGGTTGCAAATCCAATAGGAGGGCATGCGACTCTTGGGATGAGATGTGACCGGTTAGAACTTGATTTGTTAGGTCATAAGTTTGCATGCAGTTTGTATGTCTTTGATTTCGTAGATTTCAGGATCAATTTGGGTATGGATTGGTTAGGTAAGTATGACGCTAGGATATTTTTCCAGGATCGGGAAATATCATTGAGGCACCCAGAAAGTCATAACCGAATCATTTTCTCAGTGGAGAATTCCAGTAAGAGTGTTTGTGCTTTGTCGAGTACCATGGAGGTTGGAGAAAAGTTAGTCAAGTTCGTGTCGTAAGAGAATTTACAGATGTATTTGAGCTGGTCATTGGATTACCACCGAAATGAGTTGTTGAGTTTCGGATAGACCTTGTACCAGGAGCTGAACCTGTCAGTAGACCACCTAGCAGGATGACACCGACAGAGATGAAGGAATTAAAGGTGCATCTAGTGGATCTTGAGGGAAGGAATTTATTAGACCAAGCAGTTCACCTTGGGGAGCGGCCGTAATGTTTATAAAGGGACCAGATGAGTCGTTAAGGATGTGCATTGACTATCGTAAGTTAGACAAAAGGACGATCAAGAATAGGTACCCTCTGCCGAGGATAGATGATCTGTTTGATTAGTTGAGTGAAGCCAAAGTATTTTCCCAATTGGATTTGGGGACGGGGTTCCATCAGTTGAGAATGGCGGAGGATAGTATTCCCCTGACGACATTTCAGACTAGATATAGTTCGTATGAGTGGTTGGTGACGCCATTTGGATTGACAAATGCACCTGCTTTCTTCGTTGATTTGATGAACCGGGTTTTCCGAGAGCACTTCGATAGGTTTGTGTTGGTATTTATAGATGACATTTTGGTGTACTCTAAAGATGAAAGAGAGCATGAGATTCATCTTAGGGTGGTGTTAGAGACACTGAGGCAGAATCAGCTGAAGGCGAAGTTTTTCAAGTGTCATTTCTGGAAGAAAGAGGTTAACTTTCTTAGTCATGTGATTTCAGAGGAAGGATTGTTAGTCTATCCAGTTAAGATCGAGACAGTCAATAATTGGAAGAGACCAGAGACGGTAACTGAGATCAAGAGTTTTCTTGGACTTGCTGGCTATTACTGGAGATTCATTAAGGATTTCTCACGGATAGCAGCACCTTTGACTAAGTTGACCAGGAAATATGCGAAGTTTGTTTGGTTCGATAAATGTGAGGAATGATTCCTTAAGTTAAAGCATTTGTTAATCAATGCACCAGTGTTAGTAGTTCCAGATGGTAACCAAGGGTTGGTAGCATACACTGATGCATGTGGAACTGGATTGGGAGCAGTATTGATGCAGAAGGGCAAAGTTATTGCTTACGCATCTAGGCAGCTTAGACCGCATGAAGTAAGATATCCTACTCATGACATGGAGTTGGCAGCGGTAATTTTTGCTTTGAAGATTTGGAGGCATTATCTCTTGGGGGGAGATTTGAATTTTATACCAATCATAAGTCTTTAAGGTACCTATTCTCTCAGAAGGAGTTGAATATGAGGCAACAGAGATGGCTAGAGTTTTTAGCAGCTTATGATTTCAGTATAGAGTATACTCCTAGGAAAGGAAATAAGGTAGCGGACGCTCTTAGTAGAAAACATTAGAACGTGGTGTTAGCGATGTTGACAGAATGGAAGGATTTAGAAACTTTAGCCAGTTGTGGTGTGCAGTTGAAATCTACTACTAGTTCTAGTCAGGGTACTACCATGTTATCTTGTTTAGAAGTTCGACTAGTGCTGATCGAGAGGGTAGGCTCTAAGTAGAGAGAAGATCCACATTTATCTGAGAGGATCAGAAGGCTTGAGGTTGGAACTAAGGTCGATGATTTAAAAGATTTTTGTCTTGACCATAGAGGATGGTTGAGAAAGAACGGACGGTTATGTGTTCCAGATGTGGAGAACTTGAGAAGAGAAACTCTTGTGGAATGTCATCGATCCAAGTTTACGATTCATCCTGGAGGGACCAAGATGTATCAATATATGAAGATGAGCTTCTATTGGGAAGGCATGAAGAGAGATGTTGGCTTGTGGATTAGGCAGTGTGTAAACTATCAACAAGTGAAAGTCGAATATCAGAAGCCCAGTGGGCTACTTCAGCCTCTAGATATTCCGGTTTGGAAATGGGATTCGATATCCATGGCTTTTATAGATGGGTTTCCAAGGTCAAGGAGAGGAAATGAGAGTATATGGGTTATTGTGGACAGGTTGACCAAGAGCGTCCATTTCATTCTAGTAAAGTCGACCAGATCGGCACATGTTTTTAGCAAAGTTGTTCATGAAGAACATAGTTAGACTTCATGGGATTCCTAGTAGCATAGTCAGTGATAAAGATACATTATATACTAGCTAATTTTGGAGGAGTCTACAAGAGGTATTAGGTACCAAGCTCAAGATGAGTATGGCATATCATCCACATACGGGTGGGTAGACAGAGAGAGTCAATAAGGTACTCGAAGATTTATTGAGAGCTTGTGTATTGGACTTGGGTGGATCTTGGGAGGATCACCTACATCTGATTAAGTTTTCCTATAATAATAGTTATCAGACTAGCATATAAATGGCGCCTTTTAAAGCTTTATATGGAAGACCATGTAAATCGCCAGCATGTTGGTTAGAGACTGGAGACAGGTTGGTCTTAGGTCCGGAATTGGTTAGAGAGGCATCAAAAAAGATTGAGTTAATCCGAGAACGAATGAAGGAAGCTCAATCTAGGCAGAAATGAAGCAGATAAGAGGCGTAAAGACCTAGAGTTCTCAGTGGGAGACATGGTTTTTATTAAAGTATCACCCATGAAGGGTGTGGTACGATTTGGAAAGTCGGGAAAGTTGGCCCCGAGATATGTTTTTTCATTCCGGATTATAGGAAGGATTGGAAAGCTTGCGTACAGAGTAGATTTGCCGAGCAATATGGCAGGTGTCCATAATGTATTCCATGTGTTTCATCTTCGCAAGTTCGTGCATGATCCAGAGGCTACTATCCGTCAGACAGAGTTGAAGGATTTGGTAGTAGAGCCTGGTTTGATTTTTAGACAACCAGTTCGGATTGTTGCGAGAGATGAGAAAAGATTGAGGACCAAGAAAATTAATTTGGTGAAAGTTCAATGGAGCGCCAACGAGAAAGACCGTACTTGGGAGACAGATGATAGGATTCGAGAGGCTTATCCTGATCTGCTTTGATTTTATGTCTATATTAGATCTATATAGATTGGTTGCAGTCGGGTAGGCTAGTATGGTTGTTAGGAGATGTTACAAATGATTGCTATGGTTGCTAGTTAGTCCTAAATTCTTTAAGGAGGGGAGCCTGTAACAGCCCTAATTTTATTGACATTATTCAAGAGATTTAATGTAGGTAAGGAGATTGAGGTTTATTAATAAACTAAGTGGCCATGCTTATTCAAACAAATGAACTTATAAATGGTTAAGTATTAAGCTATTGAACAGGAGGGCATAATGGTAAATAGCCGCCCATATTTCCCAACCTTATACTATTTTCTTTAGACCATACACGTTCATTTTATCTAAAACAAAATTTATAAGCGTAAGAAAGCAAGGCCGACCATTAGAAAGATAGCAAAGAAGAGAAAATCAATCTAAATCTTAGGATTCAAGCTAGAAGAAATCAGTCTCAACCAATCACCAATTTCCTTATCCAATCTAAGGTGAATTATAATTTCTACATCTCTATTTTGGTTTTATAATCATATGGTTTTGGATTTAAGGAAAATCTGTTTTTATGATATATTGAATGATGATATGCTTGATTTATGACTTATATATGTTTAAACATGGTTGTTTAGGGGAGATATATACGGTTTTAGGGTAAAACCGAGATTAAATGACTTTGAAATTTATGGAAAATTTTTATGTTATGGAAAACATGATTTTGGAGTTGGGTTTTAATTTTCATAATTTTCCAAGCCGTGGAGAATTAGTTATGAATTTTCAAAGGAAAATATGGTTATTTAGGTTTATAAATTTAATTTGGAAAATATATTAAGGATTTGGGTCTGGGATTTTAATATGTTAGATAACATGTTTAAAGTGAATTTCTGGAATTTTTTGGAATTTTTACTAAGTAATTTAATATGGAAATCAAATTACTTTGAAAGAAGGACCTAAATGATTTAATTGTTTTGATAATAGGAAGTGCTTATTTTTTAAAAGTTATCTTGAATTTAGATCTAAGAAAATGCGGCAAAAAAATTATCCAATTTATTTAAAAAGTTTGTAAAAGCCAACCAAATGTTTACAAGTATGCAAGTTTGTTATAAAAAGTTCACTTTATTTGGTAAAATCAACTTTTAACCAGAAATTTTTTGTTCCGCCTTCTTTGGCAAACCTTTCGACTCAGACCTTTTGACATAGACCTTTTGATTTCATTGAAACCAACAAGGTCGAAGCTAATGCACATGATATCATTTAGGTGGTATGTAGTGAATTGGCACAAGGCGGAAGGTAGGTTGTCGAAGGGTTATTTTCGAAGGAGTTGGTTCCTTAGTTATTTTTGGTTTGAAAAGGAAATCACTAGCCTGTTTTTAAAGAGCTTCCGGCAAGGTCGAAAGCTAAGATTTTTAAAGAATGGTTTATAAAGAGCCTTCGACAAGGTCGAAAGCTATGCCTTCAACAAGGTCGAAAGCTATGCCTTCGACAAGGGATAGTTTTCAAAGAGCTTAGCTTTCGACAAGGTCGAAAGCTATGTTTTCGAAAGAGAATTTCAGAGAGGCTTTTGAAAGAGAGTTGCCGCCTTTGTTTTAAAGAAGTAGCTTCAGAAGGAGTTTACTTAGTTTAGTTCAAAGCCGTCGAACGGGTCGAAAGCAGAAGCTTTTGACGTTGTCGAAAGATTTAATTGTTTTCCCAGATATTGCAATGCTTTCGAAAGGATGGTTTCAACACCATCAAACTTCCCTAATGTTTAATAAAATAAAGAGTGATTTTGAAAGAGATACTTTCACCTATTATCATTTGACCCAAATTAATGTTTTAAGTATAAACTCAATGCTTTCGAAAGGGTTGATTTTCAATGGTTTCGAAGGGTAACCATCATTGGTTTCGAAAGAAGCGCTTTAAAGTATTATAAAGGCTGGAGCCTATTGTTTTAAAAATATAAGTTTTAAGCTTTCGAAGGGGTCGAAAGCAAAGGGTTCGACATTGTTGAATGGTTTAAAAAAACAGACTCGATATTTTTAAAATAAAACCCACGGCTTATATAAAGGAGTTTGGTAATGATTTTAAGTATGTACTTTTGAAAAAGTATTGCCTTGAAAAAAAAAATAAGTTAAAGGTGTTAATTATGTTTTGTATGAAATATATTTCAAGGACCTTAAACCCACAAAAGTGGTATGGTTAAATTGTTGTTTTGCTTCTTCAAATATGAATATATTCACATGACAACCCATAACTGTATTTTGGGGAAAAAGGGGTAGAAGAACCAACTAGATTAACTCAGTGGTGAATATAAATTGCCTAAACTCCTGAATAAGTAGAATTGCATCCAAGGAGTGAGGGGGACCAAAAATATAGGATGCTTAAACTTTGTAGTTATTGGAGATAACCAAAAGGTTCATAGTAAGCCCATGAAAACTATGATTATGTAGTTATTGGAGGTAACCAACATGTTCATAGTAAACCCATGAAAACTATGTATTGAGGATAGTTAGCAAGAGCTAATTGGTTTGTAGTGAACCCATGATAACTATATCCGGATGAAGAATTGACATCAGCCAATAGGTTCCTAGTAAACCCATGAAAACTAGGATAATAAAGTGGCTAATGGAAGTATCAGTAGGTTCCTAGTGAACCCATGAAAACTAGGATGTGAAGTGAGTTACTGGATAAATCCATAGGTTCCTAGTCAACCCATGAAAACTAAGATAAGCTGATTAGTTATTGGAATGACTAATAGGTTCAGGGGGACCTATGAATTAATTAAGTTAACTGGCGGGAGCCTATAGGTTCTTAGTGATCCCATGAAAACTATGAATATGACAGGGTGTCAATTAATTATAACAAGGTTACCAGTAAACCTATGAAAACTAATAAGGTTATAATGACCCTAGATACTATAATTATGACAGGATGTCAGATTTAAATAGGGATGGGAAATCCTAATGGTTTTAAGTATGCGTATCATCATAATATTTTGAAAATGTATGTTTTAACCATTGTAGATGTAGGAAGCACAGAATATGGTTTTATAAAGGTTTTAGGATACTAGTGAGGAGAAAACCCACTCCGCTATGCGGCGTGGTCTCACTAGATATAAAAAATGATTGAGATGTTAGATTATTATTCATACCAGGCTTTATGTTTGAGTCAAAGTGTTTGTTTTCCCCTTAAACTCTTAGGTACTCAATTGATTTTGAGTACTTTGAGATTTAAGGTTTTCAGGTTTTCTTCTTAGAGGAATAAAATTTCCGGAGTTGTGCGGGAGGTAGATAGTTATTTAAAGTTTTCTTTTCCGATGTGTATTTGGATGTAAAGGCGGATTTATTAGCCTTACTATATACTCTGATCAACCAAGGGGGCATCTTCATATGTCGCTCTTGGCGTATGTGTAATAATTATATTTTGCTGAACGTGGTTAACGTTTTGGGATTATGTAATGAACATGAAATGTTTTGAATGGAATGTGGAAATATGTTTTAGAATTGTTAATTTTTTTCCATATTCTTATGATCTTTGTATCAATGAATCTAGCACCGCCATATTCGATCGTCGAAGATTAATAACTATAGATGACTGCAGCATCCGTAGCCGTTAGTTTTGGGCCTTCAAGTAGGGGAATGTTACATGTTTACCGATGCATATGGGATTGGATTAGGAGCTGTGTTGATGCAGAAGGGTAAAGTGATTGCCTACGCTTCATGACAGCTTAGACTACATGAAGTGAGATTTCCTACTCATGATTTGGAGTTGGCTGCGGTGATCTTTGCATTGAAAATTTGAAGGATTATCTCTTAGGAGAGAGATTTGAGCTATACATAGATCATAAGTCATTAAGATATTTATTCTCTTAGAAGGAGGTGAATATGTGACAGTAGAGGTGGCTGCTTATGATTTTGGTATAGAGTATACACCTGGGAAGTGAAATAAAGCAATGGATGCTCTTAGCGGGAAACATCAGAATGTGGTGTTAGCTATGTTGGCAGAATGGAAAGATTTAGTAGCTTTGACTACTTGTAGTGTGCAGTTAAGATCAACTGCTAGTTCTAGTCAGAGCTCTGCCATGTTGTCTTGTTTAGAAGTTCGACCAGTGTTGATCGAAAGGATTGCTTCTAAGTAGAAAGAGAATGTAGTATTAGTCGAGAGGATTAGAAGGCTTGAGGTTGGAACTGAGATCGATGATCTAAAGGTTTTTAATCTTGACCAGAGAGGATGGTTGAGAAAGAAGGGAGGTTGTGTGTTCCGAATGTTGAGGACTTAAGGAGGGAAGTTCTTGAGGAATGTCATCGGTTCAAGTTTACGATTCATCATGGAGGGATCAAGATGTATTAAGATTAAAGAGGAGCTTCTATTGGGAAGGTATGAAGAGGGATGTTGACTTGTGGGTTAGCCAGGGTGCAAATTGTCAACAAGTGAAGGCCGAACATCAGAAGCCGAGTGGATTGCTTCAACTTTTGCAGATTCCAATTTGGAAATGGGATTCAATATCCATAGATTATATAGACTGGTTGCCAAGGTCAAATAGGAGAAATGAAAGTATATGGGTCGTAGTGGACAGGTTGACCAAGAGTGCCCATTTCATTCCAGTTAAGTCAACAAGGACGGCACCTGTCTTAGCTAAGTTGTTCATGAATAACATAGTTAGACTACATGGAGTTCCTAGCAGTATAGTCAGTGACAGAGATGCTTTGTTCACTAGCGAATTCTGGAATAGTCTATAGGATGTGTTAGGCACTAAGCTTAAGATGAGTACTGTGTATCACCCACAAACGGATGGGCGGACAGTGAGAGTCAATAAGGCACTCGAGGATTTTATTGAGAGCTTATGTGTTGGTCTTTGGTGGATCTTGGTAAGATCACCTAGATTTGGTTGAGTTTTCCTGTAATAATAGTTATCAGACTAGTATAGGAATGACACCTTTTGAAGCTTTGTATGGAAGACCATGAAAATCACCAGCATGTTGGTTGGACACTGGAGACAGATTGGTCTTAGGTCCAGATCTTGTTAGTGAGGCGATAGAAAAGATTGAGTTGATCCGAGAAAGGATGAAGGAAGCTCAGTCCAAATAGAAGAGTTGCGCAGATAAGAGGTGTAAAGACCTAGAGTTCTCAGTTAAAGATAAGGTTTTCATTAAGGTATCACCGATGAAGGGTGTTGTACGATTTGGAAAGTCAGGGAAACTAGCACCGAGATATGTTGGTCTGTTCTAGATTATAGAGAGGATTGGAAAGCTCGCATACAGATTAGAGTTGCCGAGCAATATGGCAGGGGTCCATAATGTATTTCATGTGTTTCATCTTTGCAAGTATGTGCATGATCCAGATACTACTATTCCTTCGACAGTGTTGGAAGATTTGGTAGTAGAGCTTAATTTGACTTTTATTAGACAACCAGTTCCGGTTATAGCGATAGATGAAAAAAGATTGAGGAACAAGACAGTCAAGTTGGTGAAAGTTCAGTGGAGCGATAATGAGAAAGGCTGTACTTGAGAGACAGAAGATAGGATTAGAGATACTTATCCTGATCTGCTTTGAGGGTATGTCTATATTAGTTTTATATAGATAGTTGCTAGTCAGGTGGGCTAGAATGGTTGTTAGGAGTTGTTACAAATGACCGCTATGTTTGTATATAGTCCTTATTGAATTTCAAGGACGAAATTCTTTAAGGAGGGGAGCCGGTAACACTCCTAATTTTTGATAATATTATTCAGGAGATTTAATTAGATAAACTAAATAAAATAATGTAAATAATTGGAGTGATAAGGGGATTGAAATTTGAAAATAAAATTAAGGGTCGTGCTTAATTATTTAAATGGGCTTAAGAATGGTTTATAAGTAAATTAATTTCCATAAGGGCTTATTAGGAAATAGTCGCACATAATCTATTACCCTTATATATTTTCGTTTCCATCTACTCACGTTCATTTTTAGCAAAACAAAAACAAATGTAAAATATAAGAGGAGCCGGCCATTGCTAAGGAAGAAAGAAGAGAAATTCAGTCTAAAGCTAAGGATTCAAGCTAGGGGAAATTAATCTCAATCAAATCTCCTTATCCTAATCAAGGTGAATAATAATCTAGATCATCTCTTTTTTTTGTTATACGATCATTTATTTTCGGGTGTAAGATTATATCCATTATTATGATTATTTTTGATTGATGATATGCTTGGATTTGGGCATGTTGGGTTCAAACAAAATAATTTGATGATTATTTTATACGGTTTTAAGGGTAAAACCGATTATAATGATTTTCGTATGCCATGAGAAATTTTTATGTAATGAAAAACATGATTTTAGAGATGGGTTTCAATTTTTACAACTTTCCAAGCTATGGAAAATTTAATATGAATTTTCAAAGAAAAAATATGAATAATTGGGTTTAGAAATTAATTTCGATTATTTTATGAAGAATTTGGATTTGGAATTTTTATATGTTAGATAACATATTGAAAGTGAATTTCTGTAATTTTGGCGAATTTTCCTAAGTAATTTCCTATGGAAATAAAATTAGTTTTGATGAAGGAATTAATTATTTTATTGGTTTTGCTTAATGGGAGGGCTTATTTGTTAAATTAATCCTTGTTTAGATCTGATTTTATGCGACAGTTATTTTTGTAAAGAATTTGAAAAGTTATGGCAACCAATCACATGTTTATAAGTAGGCAGGTTAGTTAGAAAGTATTTGCTTTAATTGGCATTAAATCAATTTTTACCCAGAAAAGTGGGTTCCGCCCCATTCAAAAGCACATTTCGACCTTATACTTCCGCCTTCAATCAAGTTGAAACCTAGCAGGTCAAAACCAACTAAACCAAAATCAATACATTAGTTTTCACAGTGATGGTACATAGTGGATTGGAGAAAGGTGGAAGACATGGTGTCGGAACGTAGCTTTCGATGGGGTGGATACTTTGTTTACTTTCAAATGATAAGCGTCTGCCTTGTTTTAATAAAAACTTTCGAAGGAGTCGAAACATAAGCTTTCGAAAAGTTCTTCTAAGTATCTTTCGAAGAGGGTTGCCATCATTTAGTTTAAAACAGTATAAGCTTTTCAATGAGTTCCTTTATTTATAGAAAAAAGCTCTCGAAAAGGGTGTTTTGACCCAGTCGAGACCCTTCCACCGTTCTTTTGCCTTTCGAGTTGATTGAAGACATCAACCAATTCGAAAGGTAGCCTTAGTCTTAAACCTGTACTAATACACTTTCTAAAGCTTTTAAAAGAGTTAAGAATTTCAAAGGCAATGGCTTCGAAAGGGGGTTTCGAATTCGAATGTTTTACTTAAAAGATTTGAATGCTTTCGAAAGGAAGTTTTCGTATGGTTTCGAAAGTAAAGATTAAAGGTTTCGAAAGCCTTAGTTTTCAAAACAAGAACCCAGTCTCAATTTTTAAAGGAAAACCATGGCATAATAAAAGAGTTGAAATGACTTTACGTATGGAGTTTTTAAAGAAATCTTCCTTGATTAATAGGTTAAAGGGATTAACGAAGTTTTATATAAAATGATTTCAAGGATATTAAACCATAGGTGTTAGTATTATTATGCTATTATATTTACATCTTCATATATATATATATATATTCACATTGTAATGGACCCATAACTGTATTTCGGGGAGAAAGGGCGGAATAACCAGTTAGGTTGAGCCAGTAGTGAATGTAATTTGAATTAACTCCTGAATGAGTATAATTGCATCTAGAAGGTTAGATAGACCAGAATGTAGGATGCTTAAATAGTGAAGTTGTCATATAGATAGGTTCATAATAAACCCATGAAAACTATATTTCGAAAAAGTTATTAGCAGGTGCCAATAGGCTCATAGTAAACCCATGAACACTATGATTAGAAAGAGTTATTGGCAGGGGCCAATAGGTTTGTAGTGAAACCTTGAAAACTATATCCGGATTAAGTTAATGACAGAAGTCAATAGGTTCCTAGTCAACTCATGAAAACTAGGATAAGAGGGAAGTTATTGGAGTTACTAATAGGTTCAGGGAGGACCTATGAAATAATAAAGTTATTGGTAGCGGCCAATAGGTTCATAGTGATCCTATGAAAACTATGAAATTGGATAGAGAGTACATAACATTAAACTGGATATTAGTTAGCCCATGAAAACTAATAGGTTAATAGTGACCCTAGAAACTATAAATATAACAGGTATTCAATTAAACAGGGGATGGGAAATCCAAAATGTTTTAACTTGTAATACTTTGAATTGTTATATTTTAAGTGTTAGCACCAAAATTGGCCACTAACCTCGTAGAGAAAGATTGTGTAGAGATATAAGTGATGAAGATAAATTAAACAAGGAAGAGAATGCTAATTTAAATGTAGAAAGTAAGAACACCAAATTTATAGTGGTTCAGCGTAATTGCCTACGTCCACTTTGAGGTTAAACTTTATTGATCTTCTTAATAGTTGATTACAAATACAATTCGTGAATCAAATGCTTGAATGAAGTTGTTAAGTAGAGAAGACGAGTCTCAAAAATGGCAGAGTCTCCCCAGTCTTCTCCAAAAAGGATCCCTTTTCACTATGACCCTGCCCCTCTATTTATAGACAAAGATGGGCTGGACTTCCCAGGTGGGCTTGGTGGCCGAACACTCTAGCCCAAGTATAGTGGTCGCTGTATGCCGAACCAGGTAGGCCGAACACAATGATGCCGAACCACCCTTTCTATGCCGAACGGTATGTCTGATGTGCTTGACCGAACAATGCTCTCTGGCCGAACGATCCCTCTGGCCAAACGATCCTCCTTGGCCTAATGTGCCTTCCGGCCGAACGATACTGCCATGTCGAGCAGTTATATATGCCGAACGCCTTCTAATGCCGAACACCACTGGATGCCGAGTACTACGCCGAGTACTCCTGTTGCCGAGTTCCACTGGATGCCGAGTACTACGCCGAGTACTCCTGTTGCCGAGTTCCACTGGACGTCGAGTACTCCTAGATGCCGAGTTCCACTGGATGCCGAGCGCTATGCCGAGTACTCCTAGATGCCGAGTTCCACTGGATGCCGAGCGCTATGCCGAGTACTCCTAGATGCCGAGTACTACCTGATGCCGAGCGCTACGCCGAGTACTTCTAGATGCCGGGTACTACGCCGAGTACTATGAGATGTCGAGTACTCCTTGATGCCGAGTACCATGGATGCCGAGTACTACGCCGAGTACTATGAGATGCCGAGTGCTACCTGATGCCGAGCACTAGTTGCCTGGTCAAATCTCCAGGAAACACTTGCCCCCCAAAGTGTATTACGTGGCTGAATCGTGATACGCTTTGAATTGCATATCCCCCGTACTTCGCTTCGAATCTAGGTTAACTCTCCTTGGAGACGTTTTCTTGAGAATATCAGTGGTGGAGGTGTATGACGAGCGTGGTATAGATGCCGAACGAAGCAGTCGAAACCGAACGCTCCTCATGCCGAACGACTTTGTATTCCGATGCCGAACACTGTGGCTTTGACCGGTTCCACTGGGTATAGCCTTTTCGACTTCTCCTTCTGCCCTATAAAAGTCGAGGCCTTCTTCCTCCTTCTCTTTTCACACTCACTTCTCCTATCTTGTTTTCGAGAAACTCGCCTGTTAACAACCTTCAAAGACTTAACAACTCTTCCTAACCTATTCGGCGCTAATCAAAACCGCGGCCTCAACTCCAAACTTCTTCAAGTCGTGATCTATTAACTAGGTAACAATCCCTCTAACTAAATCCACAAAGGGGTTTCAACATGAAACTCGAGTTCGTAAATTGATAGGTGTTGTGTGGATTTTTAGGGCCAGATGATGTGGAGGAAGGTAGGAGTTGGTTAGAATGCCGAACAGGATGGTTCGGTGTGACTCACCGAACGATTCGTCCTCGTGGTTCGGTGTGGATGGAGGAAGAAAAAAAAAGGGGGAATGAGGTCGCTGTAGAGGACGGTGTGTTCGAGCGTTGGCGCTCGGTGCAACCTTAGCTCGACACGATTCGTCATATGCCGGGTAGTGCAATGGAAGGATGTGGAGGGAGTATGAGCCAAATAGGATGTCGAATGTGGTCTCGGCCGAACAAGATTTTGGCCGAATGATGCTTTTTCGAACAGTCACAAATGCCGAGTCACCATGGGTGCTGAACAGTATAAATGCCGAACAACATAAATGCCTAACAATATAAATGCTGAACAATACAAACGCCGAACATCATAAATGCCGAACAACACAAACGCCGAACACCATAAATGCCGAACAATATATAAATGCTGATCAATACAAACGCCGAACAGCACAGATGCCGAACCACATGAATGCCGAACGTTTGTGAATGCTGAAACCTGTCTTGGCCGGACAAAACTTAACCGAACATGCCGAACAATACCTTTAGCCGAGCAGGAACTAGGCCGAACACTCATTAACCTTGCCTATTCATATAGCAAAACAAGGACTTGGACCTAAGCACACTATCACATGAAACTGACCCGGATCATTAACTCCCTAGCTTTAGTAGACATAAATCTGAACTTAGATTAACATTCGTTTTCTGAATTTGAAACTGTAATCACCACAAGGCGGGCTTTTTGAGACGGTCAGCGATGACGGTCTTTGAAGGCGACGATTCGAAGCTCATTTTTATATCTTTGAAATCTCTAGATTCTTATTGCTTGTACACGATTGCTTGTACTAGTTCACACATCACGTGGGGGGAAAACTCGTGTTGTTAATTCTAACGTTCAACGTTTTTTAAGTATAGTTTTCTCAGGCACTTAGCCAAATTCATTATTTATTGGGGATGTCTATGAAGTCTAGCTCCGCCACCATATCTGATAGGCCTGGGCCATCATCAAGGCAAGAAGCCGCTGATGCTTCAAATCCATCGACTTCCCCTGCCCATAACTTAGCACCCGATGCCTTGGAGGCAACAATTCTTTTAGACAATCCGATCGATTCACAAGCTTCGAAGATCAATGAAGCCGCACTTCGACGGATATGCTCCATTTACGGGATTCCTTTTGCCGATGTGTTAGTCCCTTCACGACACGATCGTCCTCACTTTCCCCCAGTCTGATATACCACATGCAACAAGTTCATGTGTTGGATGGGCAGCGTGCCTCCGTTTAATTTATTCCTCCAGGACGTGTTGCAGTACATCGACATTGCTCCGTCGCAGCTGCATCCGAACGGTCACGCGTTTCTATACGGGACCTATCTACTCTTTATGGCCATCTTCTCTAGACTTCCAACCTCTGGCGACATCAGATACATCTATATGATCAAGAAACGGAAAGACAGTCCTTCCTTCATGTTCCTCGAGCCGTACCACAAATGCCAAATCTTGACAGGAGCATGCAGTAAATTCGCCCTATACAAACAGGAATGGTTCTACGTGCGTTGCCCTCCTGGTTTTGCGAGGAGATGGGTTGAAGGCAGTAAGTCTCTTTGCTGAGCCATCGTTCGCGTTTAATTGGAGTCGTGCTTTTTCTAACTTCTCGTTCCGTCTTTTCAGGTATCAACCCGCATCCGGAGGGCCGAGGATATTCTGAGGCCGTTGAGGCCATTAGAGCTCTTCCTGCCGAGGAACGCGACATCCAAACCATCATTTCGAATGAATCATTGTCAAGGTTCGGCTTGCTAGCCCCAGGTCGTCGGATTAGCCTCCCGGAGGGCGTCTCCATTCCCAAGCCAGCATCCGGTAAAGGGAAAAAACAGGCCAGATCGTCATCACGCCGCACTCCCGATACGCACGAAGGAGGTGAGCGCAAAGAGGACGAAGCTCCTGAGACCCAAGGAGAGAATTGGGGCCCCGCTTGGAATCCGGCGGTCGAAGTTCATGATATTGAAACGTCATCCTCCCCTTCGAAGGGAAAGAAGAGGTTAAAATGCAATATTCGGAAGGATAAAGTCGGCGGCACTTCAAAAGATATGCCTATCCCGCCAGAGAAAGAGGCTTCCTCACAACACCTGGAGAGTTCTCTAAGGGGTTTGTCGAATCTTTCCATCCCCGACGATATACTTAATTATGGGTTTGACGATCCTGAAGCCCTCAAGTTTTCTTCGCCCGCTAGAGGCAATGCGGGAGTTCAACTCCTATTCCAGGGAGACAATACTCCGATTAGTAAAGATAAAAGAACTGGTCCGTCGGGGGGAACACTAGGACACACACGCACATACGCATTCCATCATACACTTCAATTTTTTTCTTGTTTCCCAGATCTTTCTTAACTCGTTGTTATCTCTATCCTTTGTAGGTGACATGGGGCGCTCTCACGGATTCGATCGCCTTCATGGCTCTTCCATATTTCATCATTTCGGACAGGATTCAGGTTTAGGCAGACGCAGGGACAGAGACGATTATGAAGATAGAGACAACCGTCCCCGCGATTCGTCTCATCGTAAGAAGGCATATTCCCAATCTTCTCAGTCCCGTGATCCTCTTCCTCCAACTGAGCCGGATAGAGAGAAGTCTTTACAGAAGGGGTCCCAACCCGATGCTCCTCGAGAACAACACTCTAGTTCGTCAAGTACGAGGCAAATTCGGGAGCAACGAAAAAGAGCAGAACTTCCAAGGCCTCCTCCCCCTACTCCCGTGGTTGACCCAATTGTAGCAGAAAAGATGGTCGATCTCAAGGCCAAATTTCCAAAAATCTGCTTTGATGGTCTGAAATTCCTCCCAGCTATCCATCATATTCCTGGACACGTGAAGCAAAGCGTCATTGCCTGTAACAACGACATCTATGTTCAACATGACGCGTTTGTTCACTTGGTTGAAAAGATCTCGGAGGTGTCTGTTGAGCGACAATATGAGATTGATCGTCTGAAACTGGAGGCTGGCTATGACAAGAACATCATCAAGCACCAAGACGAGGAGCTCGCTTCGTACAAGTCGAAGCTGGAAGTCGCTGAGCAAAGCGCAAAAGATACTGCTGAGGCAGTTACTCGCTTAGAGATGGCTCACAAGAAGGAACTTGATGAAGCGGTCCAGCGCAGCGGTGCCCTCGCCCTAGAAAAAGACTCTGTCCAAAAAGAAAGGGACGCGCTCGTCATTCAAGTCAGAGAGCTGAAAGAATTACTCTCCAAGGAGAAGGAGGACAAAGTAGCTGCTCAAGAAGAGTCACAACGATACTGTGATGAAATCGTTGCTACTCGACTCCTGAAAACGAAGCTCGATGACGAACTTGCCGGGGTTGAAAAAATGAAGGACGAAGCCCGTGAGGAGGGCAAAAGAAAAGCTGTGGAGGAGATTGATTCTCGCCTCGAGGCGGCCGCAGAAGCCGACAGGGAAGAGGTCAAGTACATGTTTGACCCGTTGATTGCTGAGTATGGAGCCCGCGTCCTCATGCACCGTGACTTGACATTCTTGGGCGATGGCTATCTCGAATCCCTAGTTGAGGCCTGGGAAACTTTGGTGAAGATTAGGAAAATCGAGTCGGGCTCTGAAGAGGTCGATGAGGATGCCTTGGTGAAGGAGTTCCTTAGGGGGAATGAGCCAGCGGATTTATCCGCAGCTTTGGCGCTTTATAACAAAGGCTCTTCCCTTCCAAAAGAGAAAAGTGATGAAGCTGGCCCATCTGGGGCTGAGACTACGGCTCCTCATATTGCTGCTCCTCCCGCTGTTCAACCGGCCGGTCGGCCGACACTTGACCCGTTCGAGCAGCATGCCGGCTATGATCCTAAAGATCCCGGGCTTGGCGTTCACGTGCTATCTCCTATTCTGGAGGGTGAAACCCCACACGCAACCGATAGCCAACCAGAACCCAGTAGGAAACTCTTCTTTTCTAGAAGTCAAAGGATCTTGTTATTTTTCAGCATTTATTCGTTCTAATGTTCATTTTTTATGTTTTCATGCAAGCTGCTCTGATCCCGAGCCAACTCCGAGGAGCGATGACGCCAAGGAGGAGGTAGAGAAAACAAGCGATGTTGCTCACGCGGGAGTAACTCCTGGTCCTGACGCTCAAGTGATCGGGGCGCTAGATGATGACAAGCTTGACACTTCGTCTCCTGCTGAAGGGAGCGATGAAATCGAAATCACCGGCGCCTCCGAGCATACCTCAAAGGTGAGCATGAAGGAACGCCTCGCCGAAGAGGAGAAGAAAAAGTTCAAGGTCAAAGTCGAACCTGAAATACTGGAACTTACCGACCCGCGGAACAAACCTCTGAAAATCATTCTCCCGGGCAGGTTTAAACCACTGGATGTTCCGTCTCCTACTCCTGACTCCGCTTCTTTAGTAAGCAAGAAATCCAAGAAAAAGCATGAGGGAGAGGAGTCGTCGGAAAAAACAAAAGAAGACAAGAAGAAGAAACCGAAGAAATAATCGCTACACTCGTTCAGCGAGTTCCTTACTTAAGTCTTGTAATTACTTTTATCTTTTGTCTCTGTAGTTAGTATAGATAGGTTCTTGACTCCAAGCTTTGGAGGGATAACCGTGTAACCCCATTTTGAACTATTGAATGAAGTTTAGTTTCTTTTTTGTTTGAATGATTCTCTTGCTTTTCTTTGGTTCGCTGACTAACTGTAGTCATAACTCAAGTATTTATGAGTTGCATTATCTCCCAGTCCATTCTCGTGTTGTTCAAACATTTCCAGACGTGGCATACTTCTTGTTCCACATTTCTCGAGTACTTGGACTTTCTTCCAAATCTGCGCTCCAGGGATTTAGAGTAAGTTGATCCGTGTTCAGGGGATTCGGAGGTTCGCATCGTTTACACTCTAGTCCGTACTCTGGGAACTTAGAGTACTCTGATCCACGCTCTGGGGATTCGGAGATTTGAGATCATTTATACTCTAGTCCGCACTCCGGGGACTTAGAGTACTCCGATCCGCGCTCTGGGGATTCGGAGATTTGAAATCGTTTATACTCTAGTCCGTGCTCTGGGGACTTAGAGTACTCCGGTCCGCGCTCTGGGGATTCGGAGATTTGAAATCGTTTATACTCTAGTCCGCGCTTTGGGGACTTAGATTACTCCGATCCGCGCTCTGGGGATTTGGAGATTTGAAATCGTTTATACTCTAGTCCGCGCTCTGGGGACTTAGAGTACTCCAGTCCGCACTCTGGGGATTCGGAGATTTGAAATCGTTTATACTCTAGTCCGCGCTCCGGGGACTTAGAGTACTCCGGTCCGCGCTCTGGGAATTCGGAGATTTGAAATCGTTTATTCTCTAGTCCGCGCTCCGGGGACTTAGAGTACTCCGATCCGCGCTCTGGGGATTCGGAGATTTGAAATCGTTTATACTCTAGTCCGCGCTTTAGGGACTTAGAGTACTCCGGTCCGCGCTCTGGGGATTCAGAGATTAGAAATCTTTTATACGAGTCCGTACGTCGTATAGGATAATGTAGTTCGTCATCCGATTATGAGATATAGAAACATTACTGATTCGTGGAAAATACGGCTTCAAGCCTTTATTAATGAAAAACAACTAAACTGCTTGATTACATAGTTCAAAAGAAACTAAGTTACGACTGAACGAAAACATACAGGAAATAACAGTGCCTAAAACAAGAAAGAAAACATGCTAAATGTAATAGTGCCGCAGATGTTCACTGTTCCATGCTCGGGGGAGTGTCGTTCCATCGACGGTCGCTAGCTTGAATGTTCCCTCTCCAAGCTTCCGTTCAATGACATACGGACCTTCCCAGCTGGGATTCATACGTGATGGTACCGGGAAAACTCATTTCAGAACGAGATCACCCACATCAAAAGTCCTTGGGCGGACTCTGCCGTCGTAGTAACGCTTGACTCGGTGTCTATGCGCTGCCGCCCTTAATTCGGCCTCTTCTCGTTTTTCATCGATGCAGTCCAGTGATTCCAACAAGAGGTCCTTATTCGTCTTGGGATCGTAATATGTCACTCGATGCGATGGAACTTCAAGTTCCACGGGTATAACGGCTTCCGAGCCGTATGCCAATGCGAATGGAGTGTGGCCGGTCGCGGACTTGTAGGTAGTTCTATAAGCCCACAATGCCATCGAGAGTTCATCTACCCACTTGCCTCCGACTTTCTCCAGACGCTTCTTCAGTATTGACTTGATTATTTTATTAACGGCCTCGACTTGTCCGTTAGCTTTTGGGTGTGCAACGGCGGCGAACTTCTTCTCGATGCCATACTTTAAACAGAACTCTTTGAACTCTCTGCTTTCAAATTGCGTCCCATTGTCTGTAATGATGGTGCGAGGAAGACCAAAGCGGCATATAATGCTTCGTACCACGAAGTTAATGACCTTTTTAGAGGTGATTGTGGCCAAGGGTTCTGCCTCAGCCCATTTTGTGAAATAGTCGACTGCAACTATCGCGTATTTCGCACCACCTTTGGATATAGGCAAAGAGCCGATTATGTCGATTCCCCAGATTGCAAATGGCCAGGGACTAACCATTTGCGTGAGTTCCGTCGATGGAGTCCTCGGGATTTTCGCATATCTTTGACACTTGTCACATTTCCTTGCGTAGTCTGCAGCGTCCCGATTCACGGTCGGCCAGTAGTATCCATAGCGGAGGATCTTTTTTGCTAGCGTTTGCCCCCCGGTATGGTCGCCACATTCCCCTTCGTGAACCTCTTTCAGGACTCGCTTTGTCTCGTCATGAGCGATGCACCGTAATAAGGGGACTAAGAACCCTTTTCGATACATTAATCCATCCTGCATCACGTATCGCGCGGCCTTTCGAAGGATCTGATGTCTTTTGCTCCTTTTTTCTGGTAAAGCCCCGGTTGTCAGGTACAGTTTGAACGGGGTTATCCACGATTCCTTCTCGATTTTCGTTTCCAATACACAATCAACTTTCATCTCGTCTATGCTCGGGGCGTGCAAGGCCTCAACGGGATACAATCCCATTTGCTGCACGTCGCTTGTGCTTGCAAACTTAGCCAACAAGTCGACTTCTTTATTCTGTTCGTGCGGGACATGCGAAATGTCATAACGCTCAAGATTTGACAGTAGTTCTTGAACCTGAACTAGGTACGGAGCAAGCTTTTGTCCCTTTGCTTGGTAATCTCCCCGCACTTGGTAAACCACCAACTATGAGTCACAAAAGATCTCAACTGATTTGATCCCGAGTTCTCCAATGAGCTTCAAGCCAGCGATCAGTGCTTCATATTCTGCTTCGTTATTTGTAGCTGGGAAATCAAGCTTCAAAGCATAACAGATTGATCGATTTTCCGGAGTTATAAGAACTACACCCGCGCCAGAGCAACGGTCGTTTGATGCCCTATCAGTGTATAATCTCCAACGAACGGGGGTAGTGACGTCATGATTATCTGGTTCTATGGGTATGGTAAACTCAGCGATGAAATCTGCTAGTGCTTGTCCTTGTATGGCCCTTCGTGGCAAGTAGACGATATCGAACTGGCTCAACTCGATGTTCCATTTTAGCAGTCTTCCGGAAGTTTCTGGTCGTTGGAGTACCTGCCGCAGGGGTTGATCGGTATAAACACTGATTGAGTGCGCTTGAAAATATGGGCGTAGCTTACGTGATGCAATCACCAAGCAATAGGCCAACTTCTCAACTTTAGGGTAATTTCTTTCTGCCCCCGTTAAGCGCTTGCTAACATAATACACCGGCTTCTGGATCCGGTCCTCCTCGCGGACTAAAGCCGCACTTATCGCATGTGGGGATACAGCCAAGTATACGTACAGCATCTCGTGGTCTACTGGTTTTGACAGCACTGGTGGAATCTGCAGATGCCTCACCAGATCCCGGAATGCTTCTTCACAACTAGACGTCCATTCGAAGTTCCTCTTCCCTTTCTTTATTATATCAAAGAAAGGGATGCACTTGTCAGTTCCCCTGGATATGAATCGACTTAGCGCAGCTACTTTTCCATTCAAGCTCTGTACCTGTTTTATAGTCCTGGGTACTTGCACATCTCGAATAGCTTGGATCTTTTCGGGGTTAGCTTCAATTCCCCTAGCATTGACGATGAATCCCAAAAACTTCCCCGACGCAACGCCGAAGGAACACTTCAGAGGGTTGATCTTCATCCCGTAATACCTGAGTATGTCGAACATTTCAGCCAAGTCTCGAATGTGGTCGTTTGACTGTCGTGACTTCACGAGCATGTCATCCACATAGACTTCCATCGTCCTACCAAGCTAGTCCTTGAACATTCGATTCACCAAACGTTGATAAGTCGCTCATGCGTTCTTCAGTCCGAAGGGCATTACTACATAGCAATATAGCCCGACATCCGTAACGAAGCTGGTGTGTTCTTGGTCCGGAATATGCATCGGGATTTGGTTGTATCCCGAGTATGCATCCATGAATGATAACAGCTCATGTCCTGTGGTGGAGTCGACCAACTGATCGATCCTTGGTAACGGGAAACTGTCCTTAGGGCATGCTTTGTTCAAATCGGAATAGTCTACGCAAGTTCTCCATTTCCCATTTGCCTTTTTCACCAGTACGGGGTTCGATACCCATTCAGGATAGAGGGAGTCGCGGACGAACCCATTGGCTTTGAGTTTGTCCACCTCCTCTCTGATAGCAGCGGACCTCTTCGGGTCCATTCCTCTCCTCTTTTGTTTAATTGGGACGTATTTCGGGTCTATGTTCAACATATGACTCGTGATGGCGGGAGAAATCCCACACATATGAGAATGCGTCCAGACGAAAACATCAAGATTCGCCCGGAGGAAGTCACTAAGGTCTTCAGTCATTGCGGGGCCAAGCTGTGATCCGATCTTCAGTATTCGCGAAGGGTCGCTTTGGCTAACTGAAATGTCAACCGTTAGTTCAGCCGGCGCCGCCTTTTCTTCCCTGGGTTTCTCATCGTCGTCTCTCGGATCTATGTCTCTGAAGATCCGAGAATTATGCCTGAGCCAGGGCTCGGGCACTACTTGTCAATTATCCGTGTTAAGGATGCGGACGGGATTGTCCGCAACCTTTCCTTTCTCCCTCCGATGGGCCTCTCGGAGCTCAGCTACATAACAGGAACGACCAGCTGCTTGGTTGCCATGAACAATACCTACCCCTTTGTCAGTTGGGAACTTCAGAGTCAAGCACCACAGGGCTAATGCTGCCCTAAACTCAGCCAGGGCCGGTTGGCCTAAGAAAACATTATACGGTGAATCCACATCCAAAACTACGAAGGGTAGGATTCGCACCCTCCGACGCTCGCCTTGTCCCAGTTCAACTGGTAACTCAACATACCCCACTGCATCGGTCGCTGCACCATTAAAGCCGTGTATACGAGCTTTGGATGGTTTCAAGTCCTTGGTTTCCATCTTCATTTGGTCATAAGCCTTCTTGAAGATGATGTTGACAGAACTTCCACAATCAATCAGAATTCTTTTCACATATGCCGGTCCGATCGTGGCAGATATGACCATCGGGTCGATGGTTGGAGCCTCTATTTGATCAGCATCTCTGTTTCTGAACACTATATCGTCCGTCATTACGCGTTGCTACTTAGCAGGGGTCCCATCCTCCACGTTCGAACAACACTCAAACTCTGCATGCTTCAGGGAACTTTCATACCGCTCCATCTCTTGCCAATTCTTATCCGCGGGGTGAGGTCCGCCGATAATTGTATTTATGACTAGTCTACCCACTGTCCGGGCAGGCTCTTCGGGATGATGCGGAGCTGGTGCGCGACCTGGGTTGGACGTTCCCTGTCCTCCTTCCTGTGGATCCTTCACAAATTCTTGCAACTTCTTTTGCCTGATCAACTTCTCGATAGCGTCGTGCAGGTGTCTGCACTCTTCCGTATTGTGCCCATAAGTCTCATGGAAGCGACAATATTTCCCGGTTCGCTTCTGCTCCTCGGTTGATTCTTTTGGACGTGGCTTTCTGTACTGAAAAGTATTGTAGGTAGATAGGTAAATGTTCTCAAGAGGCGCATTCAGCGGGGTATACTCGTTGTAGCTTGGAATTCTCGATTTCCACTTCCCCGCTTCTCTCTTCTTCCCTTGATTTCTTTCTCCGGACTCCTTAGGCTGCCCAGGCTTGTTCTGGACATTGACTTGGACCTTTCCCAAGTTGTCTCCGGACTGCTTCACAGCAATGTTGCTTTTCACGGACTCTTGGACAGGTCCTGGTGCCTTATCTCTCCTTACCCACCTAGCTTCCTCTCTTCTTATGAACTGATGGGCCTTTGAGTAAAAACGTTCTAGTGTGGTCGGAGGTTTCCCTGCCATCCAGTCTCCAAATTCAGACTCCAGATCCACACCTCTCATTACAGCCATTAGAATTGCATGATCATTGGGATTACCGACTTCAGTTGCCGCAACATGGAATCTTTGTAAATATTCCTTCAATGACTCCCCGGGACTTTGGATTACACTTGACAGAGACATTACGTCCTTTGGACAAGTAGTGTGTATCCTGAACTGCTCAATAAACTTCTTTGCCAACTCCTCGAATTTGGATACAGACCGCGGAGGAAGTCGGGTAAACCACATAGTAGCGATCCCAGATAGAGTAATTGGAAAGCATCTACACTTGGTGGCGTCATTTGCTCTAGCTAAATCCATCATCCATTCGTACCTCATGACATGCTGTCTGGGGTCAGTCTTTCCCTCGTACGCAGGGATAGTTGGCATACTAAACTTTCTGGGGTACGCCGCCTGTAACACAACATCTGTGAACGGAGTGTGACTCCTTGATACTCCCCAATCGTCATTCGACAAGCCCTGATTTTCTTTCATCAATTGCCTGACCATGGCTGTCAGGTCTGGTGTCTGTATGGAAGGTGGGAGGTTAGAGTCCGTTCTACGTGACTGTCCATGTTGATGCCTCCTCTCCTGGCGATCTGCCAATCGTGCGTCTTGAGGTTCGACATCATTAGCGTTTTGATGGTCTGGGCCTCCAGCCTCCGTATGTAATCCAGCTCCTAAGTTTCCAGTTGTTTGAGCAGCAGCACCCGTCCGTGCAGCTTCAGTCTTACGGCGTCTGCGCCTGGGAGGTTCATCAGAAGAAGTTGAGCTGTCGGATGAGGAATAGGGAGCGGGATTGCCCCCAGCATTCTGTTGCTGCTGTTGAGTGAGTTGTGCCATCAGGTTGACGTTAGCTTGCATCTGCTCTCCTAGTTGTCTCCTGCTTTCCCTGAGTTCTCTCATCAAGTCGTTGAACTCTATTCTGGTGACAACTGGAGTCTGGTCTTAGGCGGCAATTCCTACACCCGGAATTGCTGGCTGATTGCTAGGTCCTGCTTGTTGCACGCTAGCAGTTTCATGGGCATCCGCATTATGAGAAGCTGACCTGGTACGTGGTCTTGCCATTGTAGAGTTATTGGTAGGAACTCTGAGTAGAATCAACGGATGTCCTATCAATGAGTCGGATCTTCTTTGGGGGATTTGTTCAATCCAGTAGCTTCAAAGCAGATCCTTGAGGTCTGAGAATTCAATTCTCAGTGAAAGCACCAAAGTGTTAGCACCAAAATTGGCCACTAACCTCGTAGAGAAAGATTGTGTAGAGATATAAGTGATGAAGATAAATTAAACAAGGAAGAGAATGCTAATTTAAATGCAGAAAGTAAGAACACCAAATTTATAGTGGTTCAGCGTAATTGCCTACGTCCACTTTGAGGTTAAACTTTATTGATCTTCTTAATAGTTGATTACAAATACAATTCGTGAATCAAATGCTTGAATGAAGTTGTTAAGTAGAGAAGATGAGTCTCAAAAATGGTAGAGTCTCCCCAGTCTTCTCCAAAAAGGATCCATTTTCACTGTGACCCTGCCCCTCTATTTATAGACAAAGATGGGCTGGACTTCCCAGGTGGGCTTGGTGGCCGAACACTCTAGCCCAAGTATAGTGGTCGCTGTATGCCGAACCAGGTAGGCCGAACACAATGATGCCGAACCACCCTTTCTATGCCGAACGGTATGTCTGATGTGCTTGACCGAACAATGCTCTCTGGCCGAACGATCCCTCTGGCCGAATGATCCTCCTTGGCCTAATGTGCCTTCCGGCCGAACGATACTGCCATGTCGAGCAGTTATATATGCCGAACGCCTTCTAATGCCGAACACCACTGGATGCCGAGTACTACGCCGAGTACTCCTGTTGCCGAGTTCCACTGGATGCCGAGTATTACGCCGAGTACTCCTGTTGCCGAGTTCCACTGGATGCCGAGTACTACGCTGAGTACTCCTAGATGCCGAGTTCCACTGGATGCCGAGCGCTATGCCGAGTACTCCTAGATGCCGAGTTCCACTGGATGTCGAGCGCTATGCCGAGTACTCCTAGATGCCGAGTACTACCTGATGCCGAGCGCTACGCCGAGTACTTCTAAATGCCGGGTACTACGCCGAGTACTATGAGATGTCGAGTACTCCTTGATGCCGAGTACCATGGATGCCCAGTACTACGCCGAGTACTATGAGATGCCGAGTGCTACCTGATGCCGAGCACTAGTTGCTTGGTCAAATCTCCAGGAAACATTAACCATTGTGGATGCAGGAGCACAATATATGGTTTTATAAAGTTTTAAAGATACTAGTGAGAGAAAAACCCGTTCCACTAAGCAGCGTGGTCTCTCTAGATATCTAAATTGTTTGAGATGGTGGAATATTATTCATACCAGGCTTTATGTCTAACTCGAAGTTTATGTTTTTCCCTTAAACTTTCGGGTGCTCAATTGATTTTGAGTAGTTTGAGAGTTGAGGTTTTCAGGTACCTCTTTAGATGAATAAGCTTCCAGAGACATGTAGGAAACATGTTAGCTATTTAGAGTTCTTTTCTATGTTAATTTCGTTGTATGTTGTTGTAAAGGCAAAGTTGTTAATTGCCTAGTTATATACTCTGATCATCCAAGGGGGCATCTTCATATGTCGCTCTTGGTGTATGTTGTAATAGTTATATTTTCTCTGAATGTGGTTCTCGTAATGGGATTATGTAATGAATTTGAAATGGAATGGGAAAGTTGTTTGTTGATTTTAAAATTGTCCATATCCATGCACTACAAGAAAATATATTTTTCGCAGCATGGTTGAGCAGCGTTTTAATAAAATTGCTGCGATTATCTTGGTGATTACTTAAAAAAAGAAAATAGAATTTCTAAAACGTTGCCTACGTTTACCTAAGGAGGGAAAATAAAAATAAGTTGTGTGTGCCTCTCTCCTCTCTCCCACTTACCCTATCCCTATTTAATTAGAAAAATCAAACTATCCAACGCGAATGTCGACCTTCCACCGATCTCCAGAATACGCGCAACGCTCTGAGCCACAACTCCGCCATCGATCTCCAGGATACATGATCTTTAGCAACCCTCCTCCATCCGCAATCTCCAGAATATGCATATCACTGCTTAACATCGACCTTGCTGAGGTGAAAACGTTCATTCTTTTTTTTCTTCCTTTTTCATCTGTACCTAGATCTTGGTAAAAATTGTATATGTAGTTCGTCCTGATACTTTCATTCGATAGATCAAACGTTGAATATTTGTTTCCAATGATGAGGAATCAATAAAATTTGATTTTGATAGAATGTGAAAACGTTAGTGGACTCTAATATAGTAAAATTATTGATTAGTCGATGGTAAGTTTTATTTTTCCTTAGATTTCCTGTTTTAGTTGTAAACAAGAAGTCTTCTTTGCTAATTGTATACGGTAGTGTTTTTCACTATTTTACATTTGGCAACTTAAAAATTTGAAAATATGAACTATTGATTAGCATGAATTCACTTTAGATCCCGCTCAAGCGAAAGCTTTGTAGAAACTGAGTGAAAGATATCACAATTGTGTTTAAAACGTACATATCTCCAGATTAGCAAATGAAATTCAATATTATTACCTACTTTGATATTATACTCCTTATAGTTATATTAGAAAGAAGGGGCAAAAAAATCACCTTCAAACATGCACAATAACGCTTACAGGTACAACATAAGATGGAACAACATGCTTCATACAAATTCAGAATCACTCATTTTTCTTATAGCAAATATATATATAAAACACACAGGCGCAAGCTCTTATGCTCTAAGGAGAAACTCAATTCTTTTGCTTTGCATGCATAAGAGGTTTCGATTTCTGTATCATCTGATCAAATCATTTTGAGTCTTAATAAGGCTCAAGCGTGTGTACCGACTATCTGCTTCAAAAGGCACACCACTTTGAGTTTTAATCTGTCCATTTCTTAGTACAGCTCCACAGTCTGTGTCTTCTTTCCATTCGCACTTTAACCATCCATAAGCTATCATTCATTTAAATTAAACTCAAGTTAAAGCCTAAATTTAATAAATCTCTATATAAAGCATAAGAGAATACATACATGGAGAGGGGTCCCTAATTTTTTTGAAGTAGTTGCAGTATTCTGGGGCTAACTTTTGAAGGGAGAATCGGTTAGAAGATGATACTACCTTGCTTAGTTTGATCCACCTCTTTCTTAGTGCTTGATAACCAAATTCATTGATGTCACCCATAGTGCCGCGCTTTGTTTTTATCTGTAATAAAATTTCTTTTATAAGCTTTAATGTTCTAAGCTGTGTATCATGAGATGTCCCCTCAGAGTTTTGTGCCATATATTCTGTTATTTTATTGTATACCTTCTCTTCCTTTATCAATGCCCACCTAACAAATAATCATGAGAATTGTTAGGATCTTCGTGAATGAGTAATATTTAAAGTTATATAGTGAAGCGAAGATATTTAGTTGATAAACCTAACCAAATCGACTTCCAGAGTGTCCAGTAAACTTGGACATAGAAAACAACATGATGTTTTCATCCGAGGCATACTTAATAGTAGTATACTGTGGCCAGTAGTACACCTGATCATAGATAGCAGAAGATCCTTTGATTATTAACTGCCTAAGTCGACCCTCAGGATTATTCGGTGAAGTCACCAGTACTACGAAATTCTCCGGAGAAGTTGTCATCACATAATCCGATGCATTTCCTTTCCACTCGTACCCTTTAAAATTGAAAAGGCTGGTCTGTCTTCTGAACACCTGTTCCATTTAGAACAAATATTGTTCAAAATAAAAAGTACTTATATTGGACGAAACAAATAAAGCTAGTAGCTACTTACTGGATAGTAAGGAACAATAAGAATGACTTTTTTAATAGGAGCTTTCGGATTACTGGTAACATTTGGTGAAAGTGAGATGATTAATCCATTGAGAAGTTGAGTCACCCTAGTACCAAAGGCAATGTATCTACCATCAGTTTTAGCATTACCCACAGCGTTATGTAAGAGTTTAATATGTGTTTTAAGCACTACCGAAATAAAACTTCCAGGAGCAAAATAGTAGCTCATTCTATGCCATCCTGATATTAGTACTGCAGATTTTAATTTATGTTGCATCCAGTATTCTTCCAAGAATAAGGAGTCCCCACTGTATTTTCAAATTTGTATGTGCATGAGATTAGAGTAAGTTTATTAAGCTTAAATTTAAATTTGTATTTGATTTTTACATGGAAAACTAACAAGATATTAAAATCTTGTTTTGAACGTGTAACATGCAAATGTATATCATTATATAACAATATATAGTTTTTATATACATCACCTAACCACGTTGACAGAGTAATTAGGAAGCAATATAGAGAAGTCAGAACCATTGTAGCAATTATTGCACTTGCACATTGGAGCTCCATCGACAATAATCCTATCCAATAATGCTCTGCCATGGTTGGAACAATTGATAGTGGCAACAACCTCTGCTTTTTTTTGCTGCCTTCCATGTCCAGCTTCTCCATGGAAATGCAGTGTTGTTCAATGTGATATTTTGTCCTACTCCAGCAGCTTCACTGCCTTTGATTAAGTTGGATGAGATAAAGAGCAGAGTAATTAGTAGCGGTGGCTTTTCATAACCAAGTAAGTGGTACTCCATAGCTTGCTTTGCCTTTACTTCGCTTTCTTCAGTATACTTCGTTTGATGCTAATTGCCTAATTCTGCTCTCCTTGTATAGAGTAACGAGCTTACTCACTCTTATGTTTAAGAAGTATGCGATGACATACATAATTTTTTTGAAAATGTTTAGTAGCAATAATAGTGAAGATCGTTGCAATATATTGTATTGAATGAGATATTTTTGCTGTCCCACTTTCATTCTTTTGGGGCAAAGATCAATTCCTCAAGTAATGATATATATGGATCATTCTCACAAAAATTAGAGCTCAAAGGTTTAACATCCCTGGAGTTAATACAAATAAAAATTAAAAAAACCAATGATGTCATATTACTTCCCATACCGACAATTATGCCAACATTATCAATTTGATAAATTGATTTTAATTAAATCACTCATAACAAGGTAATTATAATGGAAACTTTAAATTTCATCACTATCAATATTTGTGGAATCTACCATGTATGTAATTAAGCAAGCATTGGGCCACTGTCTTCTTCTCCAATTAATAATTAACAATCTTCATTGTAGAATTCCTTCCCTATGTTTGGTTGCTACGGCTACAATTGGTAGAGCCAATGCCAATTTGAAATACATATAAAACAAGTGATTAGGTCACATGTCTTCTTTCATCTATTTTTTCAATGGTAGCAATGTTCTTAAAGAAATACTAAACTCTACATTTGAATACACATCAGTAATATATGAGTTGATTTCCAATTACCGTAAGATTACAATTTGCAAGTGGAAAGTCGTCTAGATAAGTAACTACTAATATAATATATGTTGCATCAAGTTGTTAGCATATATGCATTTAAAATGCTGATGATCCATATGAAAAACTCAAAAGCTGATATTTTTTGTTTTATTTTTAATTCCCTTGCTTAACATATTACAAATTACAGGCTGTACTTGTAACAAATACAAATTTTTAAGTAACTACTTAAACTACGCTTTTTTTGTTTCAATATATTTGTATTTTGTTGTTGCTTATATTTGTCAAACAAACTAAGGCAGATGACTATTTTCCTCCAGTTCAACAAGATTGATGATTACTATATTTATGTTATTAACTCCATGTAATCATGGTTGCTATTAATCATTACTCACTTTCCTAGGTTTATTTGATTGGATCAAAATTCTTGCTCAAGTCTATCATTCACCATTTCCACCAAGAACCTGAACCGACTAACATAATTTACATATTCATGAATTAGTTGTTTGATTTTTTATTTATCCGATGTATGTATTTAAAAACATCTTCATGCACATGCTTTTTTCCTTACCTTTTTATGAACACCAAGTTAAACAAGATGTCATTAGGAGAACCATTTGTAAACATCATAACAACGTATTGTGTGTACTCTCCATTAGTTCTACAATTGATATATATTTAAATGCCGAACAAATATGACTAGGAGAATGGTTCACTATTACATAATAACAGAAATTCTATAAGACTAAGACACACATTGGGAAAGATTGGTTGCCTTTTCGGAATCTATAAGATAGCAGGTGAAGAGCATTGGGAAAGATTCGGGCATTGGGAAAGATTGGTTTCCTTTTCGGAATGTAGTTTGAGTTATTTAAGATTTTGTTACTATTTCTGTTATTGTATGTTCAACTAATAAATTATAATAATAATTTGATTTAAAAAAGAAAAACATAGTTTAGAGCAAGCTGTAATTATTGGATGCAAATTAATAATAATACTTCATTTACAGTTAGTTGTCATCATATGTTTTCTACAACTATATCTAATTTTACCTCACTCAACATTTTTCCAGTTTTTTGTTTATATTTTAAGTTTTCTATCATATTTATATTTACATATATGAGTTAGAATAGCAGTAAGATACTCTAACTTTGAGCGGACAGCAAATGATTCCGCCAGTCTCCCCACTCAACTACAACTTGGGTTACTTTCTCCAGTCTTATACTGTTCTCACGCCAAAGAATGTTCAGGTTTCATGTTTAGAGAAGTCATGCAATCTGTATTTTTCCTGACTTCATTCTTTTATCTATATCTATAATCCCGTAATGTTACATTTGTTTTTCTATTTGTGATTATAGGCTTTGAAAACACATTTTAATATGGCTCACCGCCTGCATAAAATTCTTGGCCCATTATGGGTTTTAGTATGCTTGCATGATATTTTCTTATAACTACTCAAGCTATGTCTGTTAATTTACACATGTTATATTTATTACAATGGTACTCGCAATTTGCGAGTCTTAGAGACTCTTGCTGCTTTAGATCGAGCAATTCATCCACCCCTGGCATCTACTCAGGTTCTATGCATCATTTTTCAGCGTTAAATTACCCAGAATTAATTCAGTAAATTGGGTTTTCTAAATAATTCTGTTAGTTCCATTTATGTGATAAAGTCATTTAGCACTCTAGCCGACAAAAAAGCAATTGCATCAAAGACTTCACAAATGTGATTGTTTTTTGGATCAATGTAGGCTGGGTACGGTCACATCAGCCGTGCTACGATTTATGGAAATGAAGAGGAGGTATGCTAGCTAAACATAATGATTATTTGGAAATGAAGAGGAGGTATGCTACCAATCCAGTCGAGTTATTCAAGGTGGAGACATGGAAGACTGGTCGACATATCACTGTGGTTTTCGGTTCCAATGAGGCTTCTTACAAGGCATCGGTTGGGTTAGTACCGATGAGGGTATCAAGGATAGTTGAGTTTTCATGATGATTGTGGTGGTTGGTCAGGTTGCTTGAAGATCTGGGTAGGAAACCTGCATGCGGAAGAAAATTTTGTTACTTTGATGTAAGTAAAACATATTGTTACTTTAAGAACTTTAATCATCACATATTAGAACAAAATAAATATTTTGCTTAGCTCCGGTACTAAAACCCCCTTTGTCATGGATAATTCTACTTCAATTTTTCTGATATCACTGTCAATTATTTTTAATGGAGTATCTTAGATCAAGCCATGTTTTACTGGAAACCTTGATTCCATGTTGATTGATTGATTGATTGATTAAAATTCATATATGCTTATTTGTTGTAGACGTTTATGTCAGACTCGTTTGAAAAAGAAACAAGCCTAGATTCTTTCAATTACATGCTACACAAACAATCAGCGCTATTTGGCAGGTGAGTATACTTTCTTATTCATCTTTCAAACATTGTCAACTGAAGTTATTTTATAGTGATATTTCTTAGTCTGTATTAGCTTAATCTAATTTGTTTGGTAGCCAAAGTTCCTTATATAGAAATAGGCTTTTAGTTGTGTTCTGCAGTGGAATGCCAAATATCTTGTAGTGGTTACATCTTATTAGAATGTATCACAAGCTGTAGAATGACTACACTTTTGTACAACTCTTTTTCAGTTTGATCATGCAACCCTGTTTGCACATCAGTTTTAACCCGCGGCGGCCCAACATTTTAGGTTTCCCTCGACAAGATTTCAATATAAAAATTGCAGTGTAAAATTTTCAACTTTAAAACATGCAAGAATTGAGTTTGGGTGTTTGTACACCAACATTGAGCAAAAAACCATCACACTAAATGCTAATTGTTAAATCATTTGTGGATATTGTTTTAGAAAAATTCATGCATAATATATTTTAAATATATAACATTTGAGATTGTTGCCTCCTCCCCGTCGGTTGCCCTACGTGCCCATCTTGCTCGCCTTGCCCTAGGGCCGGCTCTAGTTTCAACCATTGTTTTAGAAAAAAATCTATTCATGTTATGTGATGCCAAGCACTTAAGGCTTCTTTATCCTATGCTCCGTTTTTTTGATGAAAACAATACGTGAACTATAAGTATATAGTTTATTCTTGAGTATGTTATTGCAATCATATGTACTTGAGTTCCTAATGAGGTAAAAATAATTGGTCTTGAAAAAAATATTTAGAATTCCCTGTATTAATAAGAGAAGGGATAAAAGAAATTAACATAACAAAATTGAGTTATAATGAATATCGAAACTAGAAGTATTAGTTTTCTACGCTTATACTCTATCAATGAATGTATGCTTCACCACTCCTGTTATTTTATAGTTTAGAATTCAATTTTTTTTATACAATGTCATTTTAATGGGTAGATGTGCGGCCACTGGTGGACAAAGTGGGCATACATACACACAAAAGCATTTTCTATTTGGGAACTAAATATCCCGTAGCTTCGGCAAAATTTTGTTTTGCGCTAATTTACTGTACATCTAAATTTTCCTAGCCATTCCATACGTTCATGACTGTTAAAAAAAATTTAGTTAATAATAAAAGTTGGAGGGAAATGCACCAGCTTAAAGAAAGTTGATATCATCCATTAATGCATTTTTTTTCATTTTAGAATGCCACTATGTTAGTTGGTCTTGGGAAGAACCAGTGGCCAGAATGTACAATAAGCTCTCAATTATTTTCCATAGATGTTGCCCAAGTAATCAATGTTACTTTTTATAATATCAAAGCTATCAAGATACTTCTCAGTTTTGCTTGGCATGTGACATTAAGCTATGCGCTATTAAAGCAAATAGTCTAGTTATATAGAAACATTTGTTCTCTTCTACCGCTAATCTCTAATTGCATTTTTTTCTTCTTATAGGCATATTGGACTTTTGAAGGAGACAAGATTGGACTTTTCATGATTTATATTTTCTCTTTTAGCAAGCTCATTTTGTAAGATTCTAACGTCGTTAACATTTGTGTTTAAAACATTGTTAATGAAATGTTGTATATGACTAAATTTTATGGTGTATGATATTGATGTAGCTTTGATTATGTCTTTGATTATGTTTAATCTTTATAACTATTTATAGTATCAAATTATCTATAAGTGTTTTATAAATTGAGCCTGCTGCAATAGTTGTAAAATGTAGCAAAAACGTTGATATACCGCAGTGTTTCAAAAAAGTTGCATAATTTATTTTTGCAGCCTTTCAAAACTGCTACTGTATTACTATCATCCTTGAGTCATACTGTCAGACCGCGTTCCTAAAATGTTGCTAAATGAATTTGCAGCGTTTAATTAATGCTGCAAAATTAATTTACCGCAGTGTTTTTTAAAAGCTTCGATAGCCATTTATTTAGCAACATATCAAAAACGCTGCGGAATTTCCTGACTCTATTGCAGCATGGTATTGTACAGCGTTCTTCGAAAGGCTGCTAATGATTATGGTAGCACTTTTAAAACGCTGCGAAAACAATTTTTTGTTGTAGTGATGTGTTTCTGTTAAATCAATGTATCTAACATTACCCCTTTTGGTCGCCGATGATTAATAACTATGGATGACTGCAGCATCCATAGCCATTAGTTTTGGGCCTCCAAATGGGGGATGTTACAGCTCTCCTACCAAGGACGGTAAGGGATCAAGGAAAAGAACAAGTGGAAATTATGATAGTGCCACTCACATGAAATCCAAAAAAGAGAGAAGACAAAAGAAATAGCTGTTACTTCGGCTCGGTGTGTACATGGTTTATATAGCTATTTTTTTCTTTGTTAGTCGTGGTTGTACGGGTATGACCCCCGGTTTTCTTGAATAAATTTACACGACAATTTTGAAATGTATCATGTGAATAAAAGTTTTGTTTTCTGTTGAGCTTTCATGTGAACTGTTATTTAAGTAGTTGAACTATTACTTTCCATTAAATTTACTTGTAATTCGTTGTTCGTTAATTCTGGTAACAATCCTCTAACTCTATCCCAAGGTCTCCATATGGTCGTGGCCTTGAGTCGCATCAAACACTGGGCTAGTGTTACGTCGTCGAATTCAGTGGTTTGAGTAACTATACTCTTGCCCCCGATCTCAGGTTAGGGGAGTTAGATAGTGGATGGTCGAACTCCATCCTTAGCGAGTTTGTACTCCTCCTGCCGGTCTCAAGCCGGAATTTATGGAATAGTGGATAGTCGAACTACACTCATCTATTTATCTATACTCATAACCAATCTCTGGGGATAAGAGTTGGTTAGCGGGTGGTCGATTCACATCCGATTTATGTTTATACTCTAGACCACACTCTGGGAACTTAGAGTTAGTTTACGGGTGGTGGATTCATACCCGATTTATGTTTATACTCTAGTCCACACTCTGGGCGCTTAGAGTTAGTTAGTGGGTGGTTGGTTCACACCCAATTTATGTTTATACTCTAGTCCACACTCTTGGGACTTAGAGTTAGTCCGCGGGTAGTCGATTCACACTCGATTTATGTTTATACGCTAGTCCGCACTGTGGGGACTTCGTGTTATTTTAGAGAGCAGTCGGATCATACTTTCCTTAATTGATTGATTTGCTTCCAAGGTCCGGGGTTTGATTTAGCGAGCAATCGGTCATGTCATGATTGCTCTTGTTTTATTTCAGTCCTATCGTTCGGCGGGATTTATTAGATTATCAGATGGTCGAGTCACATTCATTCCTCATTACATATCCCGTCCATTGGGTTATAAATGAGACTTATCAAATGCACGGTCAAACCATGCTAATCTTGTTTAGTTCCATTGGGAACTAGCATAATTGTTTAGTTCCAAACCTTGGGAACTTGTTTGGACATATCGACATCAATCAGTTTCGTAATGTAACTAATATATAATGCTACAACAAACATAAACATAAAGGAAGTTCAAAACTTTATTTGCTAAATGAAAAAGATGACATAATTTGTCTGATTACATATCTGGAAAGTCAAATGCTAAAGCTAATTTTGAAAGCAAATACAACTAAATTAAAATAAACTAAGTGAAATAGCGTCGTAATTCTCGCTACTCCATGCCTTTAGGATTATGATGCCATCAATAGTCGCTAGCTTGAAAGTTCTCTCTCCAAGCCTCTGCTCAATGACATATGGTCCTTTCCAAGTTGGATTCATGTGCATCGGAGCAAGAAAAGCCCATTTCAAGACAAGATCGCCGATTTCAAACGTTCTAGGTTGGACTTTAATGTTGTAGTAATGGGCAACTCGGTGTCGGTGCGCAACTGCCCTCAAATCAGCTTCCTCGCACTTCTCATCTATAAAATCTAGAGATTCCAAGAGGATATTTTTATTCATTTTGGGATCGTAGCAAGTCACTCGATGAGAAGGAACTTTGAGCTCAACAAGAAAAAAGGCTTCGAAACCGTAAGCAAGGGCGAATGGAGTATGGTCAGTCACAGACTTGTGGGTGATCCTATAAGTCCATAGTGCTATCGGGAGTTCATCCACCCACTTACCTCTAGCCTTTTCCAAATGCTTCTTCAAAATGGACTTTATAATTTTGCTCTCAACTTCAACTTGCCTATTCGCTTGATGGTGAGCGACTGCTGCAAACCTATTTTCAATATGATATCTCCGACAGATGTATTTGAATTCAGCACTGTCGAATTGAGTCCTGTTTTCTGTTATAATAGTTCATGGAATACCCAAATGATAGATGATGTTCCAGACAATGAATTTGATTACTTTCTTGGTCATGATCGTGGCTAAAGGTTCTACTTCGGCCCATTTGGTGAAGCAATCAACTGCGACAATAGCGTACTTTCCACCACCTTTAGAGATCGGTAAGGAACCGATAATATCTATACTTCACATGGCAAACGACCATGGGTAGACCATTTGCATGATTTTCGTCGGCGGAGCTCTTGGAACTTTTGCATATATGTGGCACTTGTCGCATCGCTTTACATAGTTAGCGGAATCTCGATTTATGGTTGGCCAATAATACCTGTAATGGAGTATTTTTTGCTAGAGTTTGCCCCTTCAGTGTGATCGCCACATTCCCCTTCATGAACTTCCTTTAGGACCCGTTTTATCTCACCATGAGCGATACACCGAAGTAGGGGAATAGAAAAACCTTTTTTGTACATAACTTCATCCTATATGATATATCGTGAAGCTTTACAAAGGACTTGTCGCTTTTCATTCCTTTGCTCGGGTAAGACTCCTTGTAGCAAATAATTTTTGATCAGAGTCGTCCACGATTCCCTCTCAGGCTCCGCCTCTAGTACCCGGTCGATATCTATCAGGTTTATACAAAGGGCATTTAATACTTCAATTAGAACCAAGCCCATCTGTTGTGCGTCCTCGGTGCTAGCAAACTTTGCCAATGAATCAGCCTCTTTGTTTTGATCCCATGGAATATTCGTAATGTCATAGGACTCAAATTTAGTCAATAACTCTTGGACTTAGGTAAGGAATAGAGCAAGCTTGTAACGACCCGCTATTTTGGACTATTCGCATCCGCACATGTCGGACTTGAATAATTCAAAATACCGAATTGTTAATTTAAATTTGGCAAAACTGAGCATATACAGTAAATAAATAATCACAGATCACAGACACAGAGTAATAAATGCAGCGGAAACAAAAGATAGTAGTTCATTAAGCTACTATATACATATCAGAGTTAAATAAGGTACAACAGAAGTCTCGAATACAATAATCAAATACAAGAATCAGAATACAATCATTGGAATCAACTGGATATCTGAAAGCTGGATAGATAGCTAGATCTCCAAGCGAAGCTCCAACTCCAAAGGTGAGTCTCGAATACTGGTACACTCAGTCTGACCCGAGCGTAAAGCAAAACACAAAACACTCGAGTCAGGATTAACATTCTTATATCAATAAATCCAACTCAAGTGAAATAGCAACTGAAATACAAGTAACTCAAAGGATGTTTGGAATAACCATCCTTTAAGGATCCGTTAAACTATCTACTATGCAGTAGTGTACGATAAGTAGATAATGCCTATCAGTAATATAAAATATCAAAATAGTGTTAAGGCGTTACCATTATCCCCCTTAACACATTTTATATAAGCGTTATAGTCTATACAGCACTGTAAACTACACCGTAAACTAGTGGGATATCAGGGAGTACTACATAGGTATAACACAAAACAAATTGTAGTGGTCGCGTATATAGGGATACAAGTATGACAAGGCACATGAGGCAATACCCAAGGTAGTGAAACTACCGTTTGCCTGATCCGGACTGGTGAGAACGCATCGCCGCAGTGATCGCAACACCGCGAAACAACACTCCAAAAATCAAGGGTGCACCAATCGATAACAAGTAATGAGTAGTTTTCGAAGAAGTGTGTTCGCTCGAGGTAGCTGACCCCATTTGGCCCGGCACGGCTCCTATTTTAGTCATTTCCAATTTGACACAAGTGTCAAGGCTATCCATTATCGTTCTCTTTCTTCAGTCATCACGTACATCATTCCAACCACTTCATTCTGGATCACACTCCGCGTATAGTTATTAAAGTGGTTTTCGGTTTAGACAGTGAGTATGTCCCTAACCGATTCCGGTCTCTTTAATAACTTTCGTGATTATTACACCGATTGGTCGTTTGTTTTTTTAAAACCAAATCAATTCAGTTTCAATTAGAATTTTATAAACCTATATTTCCTTTGTCTTTTAATATCAATTTCCAAAATTTTACGTTTCAAAACTTCCAAATTACCATTTCAACATCTTATAATTCAAATTAAATATTTGATTTAAGACAATTCAAGTATTCATTTAAATTCGTATATAAGTTTCATTTCGAAATCATTTAAATTAATTTAATTTAACATTCAAATCAATTTAAATTCATTGATCGATTTCATTTAATATTCGTTAAGTAAATTTGTCATTTAAAACAATTTCTATTTAACTTCCAATTCATCAAATCAATTACTTAAGTTCAACTCCAATATATCAAAACTTACAAATTTGATTAAATTAGATCCGTCAAATCAAATTCTTTACATTTCAAGTCTTACATTAATTTCAATAAAACACATTTTATTTCTTATTAAAGAAATTCAATTTCACATTTTTTTACTTAGTTACAAATTTCAAAACTCAATTAATAAAGAACTTAATTCACTTATTCAGGATGTTAAATCTCACTTATTATATAAAGAATTCAATCTTATTTAATTATTAAATAATTCAATCTTATTTAATTATTAAATAATTTCAAACTTAATTATTAAATAATTTCAAAAACTTAATTCAATCATTTCTCAAATTAAACAACGTTCTTTCATCAATTACATTGTTAATATTTTGTTTCATATTATTAAATATTAACATTTCCTTTCATAAAAATTCAAATTCCAACTTCATTTCAAAACCATATTATTTATTCAAATAAAATCTTCATTTTATTTTTATATCAAACTATTGACCAATCGATTTTTATTTAATTCTCTATCCTAGGTCAAAGGTCAATTTGGGTATTTATCATTTCAACCCGATTCCATTTCAATTCAAGAATCAAAGCATAGCAAAGGGAACTTGCAGTGTGATAACTGGGATGGTGTCAAAGTAAATAAACAAGCAATAACAACAATCAATAACAATCCAATAATCAATTCAAACAATCTCGAAATAACCGTATTAATTCACATTGTTATTTGTGCGAATTAATATAATTATTTCTAGAATCTACACTATCATTTCATGTAGATTAAAGATTATTATACTAATTATTCTATGCAATTCTACACTTGACATCAATTATTCAATTACATACTTCATCAATTAATACAACATAAATTCAAATGGTTCAAGGGTAATTAACTATTTTTCTACGTGTCAAATAATTAAACATTCAAGGGGTCATATTATACAAATTTAACAAATCAAATTCAACACATATGTCGATTCAAATTTTTAACTATCCTTCGTCAAATTCAATTGCATACTATTTATCACTTTATACATTACAATTTTAACCTCCAATATAAACAACAAACAATCAATCACTTATCAAACAAACGGGATTATCATCGTATAATTAATAGATAATGGTGTCAGATGTCACAGGTGAACTGGTACAGTTAATAGCATAAATAACAGTAGCATATTTCAATTGTCGTTTCAATTAAAATCAGATTTAATAAATAAAAGAACATTAATCGTGAGTGATTGCTCACCTTTCGAGGCTAGATAGATTCGACAGTGGAAGGAGCTACAACCCAAGCACGAATTCCAAAACAAAGCAGGATTTGCACGAATTCAACGATAAAAGCTGTGACGACCGCCCATGACCCCTGCACCGAATCTAGAGAAAGTGCGTTGTAATGTGTGCCAGGCGACCATGGACGATTGTCAGGGTAAATTAAAAACGACAGAATCTATTGTATTACTCACAGCACATAGACAAAATACAATAGAAAATATGTATAGTGAAGCTTTACAGAATAAAATGTCATCATATAAAACTTCATAATAGTTGAATACAAACATCTGATTAGTCAATACAACAAGCCTCACTACATATCACTCAGAGAATACAAAGCAGCGGAACATCCAGTACATATAGTAAGAAAATAATATGCAATACTCCAGCTCGTCTTCGATATCAGCGCCGTGAAAAGCAAGATCAACACCTGCCACCTGCTACCTAGTCTGCCCGTCCCAAAATGGACGAACAGCCCAAGGCAATAAGAATTAAAACATAAAGCCTTAAGTCAGACAACTGTCTTAGTGAGCAGTAAATTAACTAACAACATACCAAAAGAGCATAAAGGAAAAGGAATATGAATACAACCCTCCCACTCCAACCTCGTTCTACAGTGATAGCCCCCAGACACACACTAAGCAAAAGCAAACATAGCAGAGCATACAATTTAAAGTAAAGCAATTATCACTCGAGTCAAGGGCGATGTTTTCCAAGCACAAACCCCCAAGGCCTAAACCAAGATCAGATAAGCACCCAGAAAACACTGCTCTTGAGACCGAATGACGATACAACCAAACATCCATGACTCTGGCTATCACTGTTATCATTGCTTCGATTTCACCGTTAATTGAATGACCGGCACATTCTTTCAGCCGTCCGTCAAGGGCTAATGGAAACCCCGGTTCTAGACATTACTCCGCACGTCATCGCAGCCCGTGCCTAGGACTATCGAATCTACCCAGAGTACTCGACCATCAACAGTTGGCCGTTGGGACTATCGAATCTGCCCAAACGTACTCTTGCTTTGAGCATGCTAGAACCTTCAACAACGATGAGACCCAAGCCTCCTAGTCATCCTCTTCGACGACTATTCTCATATCCATTCATTATCTTCAACTCGAATCATATCACCGAGTTATCAACATGCTTGGAATGATCCCGTCTGGATTAAACCAAGTCTTCATCACATGATTGCCTCGCTTCATCACATCCTCGCAAAGCTTCATCTCAACATCACATCATCAAATCTATGCATAAGAGCTTCATCATCCCGCTACATATGCCACGAGCAGCTTTCCCAATTCAAGAGCCTTTCTCTTAGCTTTTGAATCACCTTCGGTCTAAATCAAACCATCAATCATCTAATTCATAGCAATCAATCAAATCAAACATTAATCCAAGCAATCAAACATTCGAATATGATCTAAGTAGACAATTATAACAATAATGGCATTTTCGTAATTAAAGAGTTGAAAGTCTAACAAGCATGAAAACATGAACAATATCTCTACAAACTTGATGAATGAACTTGCATAGGTTAACATATGATAAAATGGATGTAACATCATCATGAACAATGGATCTATATGGATCTACACTTAGGATGAAGAAAATGCATGGAAATCCCAATTTTAACACCAAATCGAGCCAACAATCCGATATACTCCTTTGGATCCGTGTGAGAGATAATCACCACTCACCAAATCACCAAAACAAACTCAAATCAACACGCTTCAGATCTGGACAGTGAAGGATCAAGCTTGATCTATCACGAATCCGCTTCAAACGATGAAATCTAACTTCAATGGATGAAGATCTTCAATCTAAGCTCTTGAATCTTCAATTTGATCTTCGAATTGGATGGAAGGAATCACTAGATTAGAGTGGAGGAAAGAAGTGAAGAAGTGTAGAAGTCGAGCTCTCAAAATGGCAGCACTTCGTCGCTTCGAAATCCGGATCCCAAAAAGTGAGAAAAACCCTTCCTATTTATAGCTGAAATTCCCTTAAGTCGTAACTCGGCTATCTCCATAAGTCGTCTCCGACTTATAACCTTCCGACTTAACATACTACGACTTAGTGATCTCGCGACTTAAGACCTAGCAGCTAACCCTTAAGTCGGTTGCGACCTAACACACACGCCTATAAGTCCTAACAACTTATACGACTTAACAGCTGCTCCGCCTAACACATACACATACGACCAGACTACTAAGGTACGACTTAAGACAATGCGACCTAACACTTAGCATTCTCCTTAACACGGCCACGACTCAACTAGGCTACGACTTATCACCTTCACATGACTTAAAGGCTTACTGAGATATGACTTAACTGGTTAGACGACCTAGCGAGATAACCCATCCCACGACTTAACAGTGTCATGACCTAACACTTATGCGACCTAACTCCTTAGGTTGCCAACACGCTAATTCCTTAGGTCGCTAACACGCTAACTCCTTAGGTCGCTAACACGCTAACTCCTTAGGTCGCTAACACGCTAACTCCTTAGGTCGCTAACACGCTAACTCCTTAGGTCGCTAACACTGGTCTTTCTTAAGGCGTCTAACGACCTAACAAACCAAGCTACCAGACGACCTAATACATAGCGACCTATCTCTTAACTCGGTCAAAACCTTAAGTCGTCTATTTTCTTAAGTCACCAATTCTCCTAAGTCGGTCAGTCCCTTAGGTTGCCTATCCCTTAGGTCGTTAACTCACCCAGTCGACTTAACGTGGCAACGACTTAAACACTTAACTCGGTAACAACTTAACTCACCACTATCCTTAAGTCGTGCCTACCCCTTAAGTCGTTCAAACGACCTATCTCCAAACCCTTAACTCGCCATTCCCCTGGGTAGCTCCTATCCCCTAAGTCGTATACGACTTACGACTTATACTAAGTCGTGAACGACTTAGGACTTAGCCATATTTTTGCCTAAAATCTGAAATGGCTCAAAAATGCTAGAATTCCAGATTTTGACAAACTTTTCGATCCGTAAAAATATGGGTCATTACATTCTCTCCCCCTTAGGAATTTCGCCCCCGAAATTCCAAACAAACAAAGCAATCAAAGACCATTCTGCATGCCTACCATCCATAGCAATCAGCCAACCATGCATCCAATTCTAGCTTAGCATGCAGAATTCTAAAACTTAGAACAAGTTACAATGTTGTTAGATGATACGACACCTTAGGGCCATACCTTGAAGAGTTCGGGATGAGCTGCTTTCATCCTCTCTTCCACCTCCCACGTACAGTCGTTATCATCGTTACTCCATTGTATCTTGAGCAACTTAACTACCTTCCTCCTAAGCTGTTTCGTGTCAGTTTCCACAACACGAAGTGGCTTACGAGGTCTTCTATCAACTGGATCAACTTCGAAATCTTCACAGCTATCAGCAGAAACCACCGTATTCGAGTCATGCACGTACTTCCGTAGATACGATACGTGAAAAACATTGTGCACACCCGACATCTTCTCTGGTAACTCCAATCTGTAGGCGAGCTTTCCAATTCGCTCGATGATCGGGAATGGTCCAACAAATCTCAGAGTCAATTTTCCTTTCTTCCCGAATCGAATAACATTCTTCAGTGGAGATATCTTCACAAAAACCATATCATCAATGCCGAATTCCAAATCCTTACGACGCTTATCGGCATAACTCTTCTGACGGTCTTGGGCTGCCTTCATTCGTTGCCGAATGATCTCTATACAATCCGAAGTCTGTCGAATCATCTCTGGCCCAAGTATCAGCTTTTCTCCAGTGTCCAACCAACATGTCGTAGAGTTACACGGTCTTCCATACAATGCCTCATACGGTGCCATACTAATGCTTGACTGGTAACTGTTGTTGTACGCAAACTCTACCAAATGAAGGTGATCTTCCCATGATCCTCCGAAATCCAAAACACAAGCTCTGAGGAGATCTTCCAAAACTCGGTTGACTCTCTCGGTCTGACCATCTGTTTGAGGGTGATAAGCTGTACTCAAACACAACTCGATTCCCAAAACTTCCTGGAAGCTCTTCCAAAATCCACTAGTGAACAATGGGTCTCGATCGCTCACTATACTCTTCGGAATACCATGGAATCGAACTATCCACTTAACATACAACTCAGCCAACTTTGATGCAGTCCTAGTCGATCGAACATGAATGAATCTCGCACTCTTGGTCAGACGATCCACAATGACCCAAATCCCTTCATTTCCCGTTCTGGTTCTAGGTAGCCCATCAATAAAATCCATCGATACTTGCTCCCACTTCCATGCAGGAACTTCTAATGGCTGAAGCAATCCACTAGGCTTCTTCTGTTCGGCTTTTACCAACTGGCAGTTCATACACTTGGAAATAAAATTTCCAACATCCTTCTTCATGCCTTCCCAGTAGTAGGTTCTCTTCATATCCCGATACATCTTATTTCCACCCGGATGAATTGTCAACTTCGAGTGATGACTTTCCTTCAGAACTTCACTCCTCAATTCATCTATATCGGGAACAACTAGTCGTCCTTGCTTCCGAAGCCAACCCTCTCGATCGACCTCGAATCCTTTATCCTTTTATGGTTCTAATCCAGATTCCAAATCATGGATAATCTTGACAAGCTTATAGTCTCGCTTTTGGCTCTCGCCAATCCTTTCCACAAGAGAAGGTCTTATCGATAAGTTTGCCAACATCTCTGGTTCCAATTCGCATCTAGGCCTGAAGTCAAATCCAGCTAAATACTCGAGATTCTTCCATTCTGAAAACATGGCTCCCAATCCTGCATGTCTTCGACTTAACGCATCTACCACTGCGTAACCTTTTCCCGGAGTATAAGCTATACCAAAATCATATGATGCCAAAAACTCTAGCCAACGTTGTTGCTGAAGATTCAAATCCTTTTGGGAGAAAAGATACTTCAACGACTTATGATCCGTAAACAACTCAAATCGAACTCCCAATAGATAATGTCTCCACATCTTCAGAGCAAAAACAATTGCCGCTAACTCCAAATCATGAGTCGGGTAATTCCTTTCATGCGGCTTCAGTTGTCGACTGGCATACGCAACAACTTTATCTCTCTGCATCAGCACTGCTCCAAGTCCAGTACCACATGCGTCGGTGTAAACCACCATCTCATCATTCCCACTAGGAATAGTCAGAACAGGAGCACTCGTCAATCTCTCTTTCAGGATTCCGAAAGCTTGCTCACACTTAGCATCCCAACTGAACACTTGGTTCTTCTTCGTCAATCCTGTTAACGGTGCAGCTATCTTGGAGAAGTCTTTGATAAACCGACGATAATATCCTGCTAATCCAAGAAAACTTCTCACATCAGATGCGTTCTTAGGTCTAACCCAATCCTGGATTGCTGCCACCTTAGCGGGATCAACCGTTATTCCATTTCCAGAAATAACATGGCCTAAGAACCTCACTTCACTCTTCCAGAAGTGACACTTCGAAAACTTAGCCTTCAGCTGATGTTTCCGCAAGATTTCCAAAACAATACGCAAGTGCGTCTTGTGCTCTTCTTCAGTTCTGGAATAAATCAGAATATCATCCACGAACACAAGTACGAACTTGTTCAACTGATCTCTGAACACTCTATTCATAAGATCCACAAAATATGCTGGCGCGTTAGTCAACCCAAACGGCATTACCAGCCACTCAAAGAAACCCGATGGTGTCCGAAAAGCAGTCTTCGGCACACTATCCTTAGCCACTCTCAACTGGTGAAATCCCGTTGCCAAATCCATCTGAGAAAACACCTTAGCTTCGTGAAGCTGATCAAACAAGTCATCTATTCTCGACAATGGATACTTGTTCTTCTTAGTCACCTTATTCAGCTCACGATAATCGACGCACAATCTCAACGACCCATCTGCCTTGGTTGCAAACACAACTGGTGCACCCCACTCGGACACACTACGCCGAATGAATCCTTTCTGCAAAAGATCATCAACTTGCACCCTCAACTCCTGCTGTTCCCTAGGCGCCATCCGCCTAAGAGGCATCACCACAGGTCTGGCTCCTTCAACTAGATCTATACGAAACTCGATCTCTCTATGCGGCGGCAACCCTTTGACTTCGTCAAAGACATCCTCGAATCCATTAGCGATTGGCACCAATGACAGTCCATCCCGTGGAACAACCAGCGAATACATGAAGCTCATGAAGACGCCTTCTTCATGCTTACATCGTATCACATTCTTTCGCCCTTCCACATTCTCGACTGTCACTTCCAGCCTCTCACAATCAACCTTTGCCGCATACCTCCTAAGCCAGTCCATACCCAAAATAATTCCGAACCCCACAAAGTTCAGAACAAAGCAATCACAAACAAAAGAGCAATCATGACTCGATACGACTAGACCACGGCATAACATACACAAACAGGACGAACCCCCAACTGGATTAGTCACAACCAATGGCCTATCAACAATATCCGGTTCCAAACCCAACCGGCCTACAAGTTCACTACAAACAAACGAATGCGACGCTCCAGTATCAAACAGAACTCTAACTGGAACACCACATAGGAAAAGAGTACCTTGAACCACCACACTCTTTCCTTTCTCTTCAGCGGTAGGAGCTTTTGAAGACGACGGAATAGCTCCCAAAGCATAAGCTTGCACAATCTGCTTGTCTCTCCTTGGTTCTGGACAATTCTTCCTGAAATGCCCTGGCTTGTCACAGTTGTGACACTTCATCGGCACCTTCGGATTCTTACAATCCTTCGAGAAATGGCCCTTCTGCTGACAATTGTAGCAAGTCACCTCGCCTTTCGGCTTCTTCTGGCCATCCTTACCCTTCTGCTGCTCCTGCTTCCTCTTCTTGTTACCACCCTGCTGTGGTTTAGACTCTCCCCTGGTCACAGCAACAACAGATCCTTCCTTAGGAAACAGACTCTCATGTATGAGAGCTTTCTCCACAAGCTTCTCAAATGAATCATCCAAATGATCCACTAACTGTCTCCCAAGATAATTGTCCAAGCCTGTCACAAACTTCTCATTCTTCTGGTATGCAGATTCGATATATGACCGGGCATACTTGGACAAAGCCTCAAACTCAGAAACATACTCAAGAACTGGTCTTCCTCCCTGCTTGAGCTCCACGAACTTCTTGAACAGAACAGACTTCTGAGCTGTAGAAATGAACTTAGCTTCAAATCTGACTTGGAATTGCTCCCAAGTAATCTCTTCCTCCGGAGTATTGATGGTAATAGAGTTCCACCAATCAGAAGCTCTCCCCTGAAGCTGCCTTGATGCCAACTTCCTCTTAGTTGCATCATCAATTCCCAAATCACCAAAGATCCTTCTGCAAGCATCTATCCACCTCTGGACCTCAATAGTTGATTCTGTTCCCAAGAAAACCTTCCCTCCAAGAGCAGTATAGTCTTTGCAAAACTTAGCAAAATCCACTGGTTTTGGAGTCTGAACTTGGACTCCAACATCTACTGCTGCCCCCGGGACTGGTATCCTTCTCATGATCGAAGTCATCATAGCTTCGAACATAGCTGCATAATCAGCAGCCCCCTCAGTAGCACGGCCTTCCCTAGCAGCTGGTCTCCCTCTTCGACTCATTCTCAATATCTATAAAAAGGAATGATTAGAACATCTAGAGAAACAACTGCATAAAGGACTCAAACTCTACTAAGCTACTATATTATATATAGTATTCATCCATCAAAATACAATTACGTCTCTCATACGTAGTTACGTCAGCGAGCGTTGGGTAAAATCGATTAACCAAAGCTCTGATACCAAATGTGACGACCGCCCATGACCCCTGCACCGAATCTAGAGAAAGTGCGCTGTAATGTGTGCCAGGCGACCATGGACGATTGTCAAGGTAAATTAAAAACGACAGAATCTATTGTATTACTCACAACGCATAGACAAAATACAATAGAAAATATGTATAGTGAAGCTTTACAGAATAAAATGCCATCATATAAAACTTCATAATAGTTGAATACAAGCATCTGAATAGTCAATACAACAAGCCTCACTACATATCACTCAGAGAATACAAAGCAGCGGAACATCCAGTACATATAGTAAGAAAATAATATGCAATACTCCAGCTCGTCTTCGATATCAGCGCCGTGAAAAGCAAGATCAGCACCTGCCACCTGCTACCTAGTCTGCCCGTCCCAAAATGGACGAACAGCCCAAGGCAATAAGTATTAAAACATAAAGCCTTGAGTCAGACAACAGTCTTAGTGAGCAGTAAATTAACTAACAACATACCAAAAGAGCATAAAGGAAAAGGAATAGGAATACAACCCTTCCACTCCAACCTCGTTCTACAGTGATAGCCCCCAGAAACACACTAAGCAAAAGCAAACATAGCAGAGCATACAATTTAAAGTAAAGCAATTATCACTCGAGTCAAGGGCGATGTTTTCCAAGCACAAACCCCCAAGGCCTAAACCAAGATCAGATAAGCACCCAGAAAACACTGCTCTTGAGACCGAATGACGATACAACCAAACATCCATGACTCTGGCTATCACTGTTATCATTGCTTCGATTTCACCGTTAATTGAATGACCGGCACATTCTTTCAGCCGTCCGTCAAGGGCTAATGGAAACCCCGGTTCTAGACATTACTCCGCACGTCGTCGCAGCCCGTGCCTAGGACTATCGAATCTGCCCAGAGTACTCGACCATCAACAGTTGGCCGTTGGGACTATCGAATCTGCCCAAACGTACTCTTGCTTTGAGCATGCTAGAACCTTCAACAACGATGAGACCCAAGCCTCCTAGTCATCCTCTTCGACGACTATTCTCATATCCATTCATTATCTTCAACTCGAATCATATCACCGAGTTATCAACATGCTTGGAATGATCCCGTCTGGATTAAACCAAGTCTTCATCACATGATTGCCTCACTTCATCACATCCTCGCAAAGCTTCATCTCAACATCACATCATCAAATCTATGCATAAGAGCTTCATCATCCCGCTACATATGCCACGAGCAGCTTTCCCAATTCAAGAGCCTTTCTCTTAGCTTTTGAATCACCTTCGGTATAAATCAAACCATCAATCATCTAATTCATAGCAATCAATCAAATCAAACATTAATCCAAGCAATCAAACATTCGAATATGATCTAAGTAGACAATTATAACAATAATGACATTTTCGTAATTAAAGAGTTGAAAGTCTAACAAGCATGAAAACATGAACAATATCTCTACAAACTTGATGAATGAACTTGCATAGGTTAACATATGATAAAATGGATGTAACATCATCATGAACAATGGATCTATATAGATCTACACTTAGGATGAAGAAAATGCATGGAATTCCCAATTTTAACACCAAATCGAGCCAACAATCCGATATACTCCTTTGAATCCGTGTGAGAGATAATCACCACTCACCAAATCACCAAAACAAACTCAAATCAACACGCTTCAGATCTGGACAATGAAGGATCAAGCTTGATCTATCACGAATCCGCTTCAAACGATGAAATCTAACTTCAATGGATGAAGATCTTCAATCTAAGCTCTTGAATCTTCAATTTGATCTTCGAATTGGATGGAAGGAATCACTAGATTAGAGTGGAGAAAAGAAGTGAAGAAGTGTAGAAGTCGAGCTCTCAAAATGGCAGCACTTCGTCGCTTCGAAATCCGGATCCCAAAAAGTGAGAAAAACCCTTCCTATTTATAGCTGAAATTCCCTTAAGTCGTAACTCGGCTATCTCCATAAGTCGTCTCCGACTTATAACCTTCCGACTTAACATACTACGACTTAGTGATCTCGCGACTTAAGACCTAGCAGCTAACCCTTAAGTCGGTTGCGACCTAACACACACGCCTATAAGTCCTAACAACTTATACGACTTAACAACTGCTCCGCCTAACACATACGCATACGACCAGACTACTAAGGTACGACTTAAGACAATGCGACCTAACACTTAGCATTCTCCTTAACACGGCCACGACTCAACTAGGCTACGACTTATCACCTTCACATGACTTAACGGCTTACTGGGATACGACTTAACTGGTTAGACGACCTAGTGAGATAACCCATCCTACGACTTAACAGTGTCACGACCTAACACTTATGCGACCTAACTCCTTAGGTTGCCAACACGCTAATTCCTTAGGTCGCTAACACGCTAACTCCTTAGGTCGCTAACACGCTAACTCCTTAGGTCGCTAACACGCTAACTCCTTAGGTCTCTAACACGCTAACTCCTTAGGTCGCTAACACGCTAACTCCTTAGGTCGCTAACACTGGTCTTTCTTAAGGCGTCTAACGACCTAACAAACCAAGCTACCAGACGACCTAATACATAGCGACCTATCTCTTAACTCGGTCAAAACCTTAAGTCGTCTATTTTCTTAAGTCACCAATTCTCCTAAGTCGGTCAGTCCCTTAGGTTGCCTATCCCTTAGGTCGTTAACTCACCCAGTCGACTTAACGTGGCAACGACTTAAACACTTAACTCGGTAACAACTTAACTCACCACTATCCTTAAGTCGCGCCTACCCCTTAAGTCGCTCAAACGACCTATCTCCAAACCCTTAACTCGCCATTCCCATGGGTAGCTCCTATCCCCTAAGTCGTATACGACTTACGACTTATACTAAGTCGTGAACGACTTAGGACTTAACCATATTTTTGCCTAAAATCTGAAATGGCTCAAAAATGCTAGAATTCCATATTTTGACAAACTTTTCGATCCGTAAAAATACGGGTCGTTACAAAAGCTGATAAACAGAATCGATGAGGACAAATCAAATCAGGATTGGATCGATGAAGATAAATGATATAAATGAACTCATAAACAGCTATATATAACTATTTATATATATATATAAATCATACTCTAAATTCAACCATATATTAAATTATATATATATATATGGTTTCCAAAATCATTGTTTTAAATTAAAGGTTCATATATTACAGTCAAATATATATACACAATATATGTTGAAACCATTACTTATATATATACTAATATATATATATATAAATCCATATTTATAAACTTACCTATGAAAATACTTTGGAATCAACAATATGTATATACTAATATATAAACTAATGTATATAAGACCTATAAAATATGACACTTAATTTAAAATTTTCTATAACATATAAGACCCATCAGGCAATACAGAATGTATATAAAATTTATATGAGTCGTATATATAATATGAAATGGCATATGTAAAAGTATATATATATATAGGGTCAATGAACACAGATAACTTATATAACTTCTAAACATAAAAGTAGATAGGATATAGATATAAACTAATATTTTACATATATGCGATGTATAAATATGTACAAACATTATATGTATATAACTTATTCAGAAAGAACTCTATAATATATATAGGCTTCAGAAGGATATAAAGTAACTGTTTATCGAAACATACATATGAAACATCCAAATATAGCATTTCCCTATATCAATACATACATAACTTACATATATACAAGCTACACATATATATATAATGAATATATAACTGATATACAAAATTACAATTGATATTATTTGTTTTTTCTTTCAAAGTTCCAAAAAACATACATTTTATAAAACAGAAGTAGAGTTCTCAAAAGCAGTGAAGAAAAGGAAACCAGTAGAAGGCAGAAGTATTTTTAATATAAAACCAATACATATATATGAATAAAATATACCAATGCAAAAACAAACTCATGTGTAACTTATACAGTATAAGATTTATTACAGACTACAGCCAGACCATACTTATATATATACTAACTATATAAATATATAAACAAATATAAGTATTTTTTTTCTAACATATATATAAAAGCTCTGCAAACCTTGATATAAGAACGTAAATAATAAATAAGCATTGAAAACTGATAATATATAGCATATTCATGTTTTAAACACCTAATATATGACATAAATGAACGTTTTAAACACATATACAGGTACTTACGTATAACATAGAACATATATATACTATAAATAACATGTATGCCAACTATTCAAAATATACATATAGCAGATCTGACATGTATTTTGTATATAACCCATAATGTATTCCCTAACCTGTCCGATACAAGTTTTATATACTTATATAAACTGTAAAATACGAAACAAGAGAAAACAGAATATATATATACTCACTATTTTAAATTAAATATATATATACGTATGTCTAAAACCAAAATCAAGTATACAAACTTACTTATTATACAACGCAAAGCAAAGGCGGAGAGGCAGGGGGACGGAGGAGAGGTGGAGGACCGGACTGCCGTGAGGTGGTGTCAGGTCTGGTCACGAGATGTCGGAGGGTGACTGCATGGCTCGGCAGAGGTGGTTGAGTTGCCGCGGCCATTGCTTTTGGTCAGAGGGGCTTTTGTGGATGCTGTTCCTGGTGTAGCCGGAGGGTGGCTGGCGGTTGAAGTTTGTGGACGAGGTGGGGTTGCTGGAAGCCGTGGCGGAGCTGCAAGGTACGGGGAGATCAGGGACGTGATGACTGATGGAGATGCGGTGGCATGGGCGAGTTTGAGAAGAGGAGATATGCGTTCGTGAAAAATAAACTGGGTTCGGCCATGAGCCTAGGGAATTTGGTGGAAGCAAACCAATATTCTATCTCTTTTGTATATAATGTTTCAAAATGAAACGGATAGAAGAGGAGGCGGCTGAAAGAAATCAAAACGAAGCAACGTATAATAATTTTGAACGTTGGAAATAAATAATAATAATAAAATGCTAGTCAAGGAATGAGAAAGGTTAAAGTTGATTACAGAAATTATTTTAAATGCTAGTGACTGTTGGAAGCAACGAATGGTCAGTGGAAACAGAAAGGCTCAAATAACGAACCGCAACGGCCAACCATTTACCAGCTTTGTGGCGCACCGGGGTTCGAAAACAGGAATGAATATACCGCTGTAATCAGCATGACGAGACGATCAAAACGGTATACAGATATCAATTGTACGACCATCCAGTCAAAAGTCGATACCGGTACCAAAAATGCTGCTATTTCGCCGAAAATAAGATAGACGGAGCAATAACAATCCAAATTTGACGAAACGAAAGATGACGTCTCACTCAGAAGATGATTTATAAATTTTCTATAGAAAAATATTTAGGTTTGGAAAACATTTTATTACCATCAATTTTAACCGATTTAAATTGAAATAAAATTACACAAGAAAATAAACTTCCATATTATCAGATGAAAATTTACCAATTGCTATGTTTAATTAGACGCATTTCAATTATCAAATTTAAATTTCAAAATTTTATTGTTAAAAATTTCACAAAATTCCAATTAATTGCGCTATTAAAACAGTTAAAATTTACGGGTCGTTACACTCTCCCCCACTCAAAACTTTTCGTCCCCGAAAAGGAAGGAGGTAGGAGAATAGAACCAACCAGAAAGAAAAATTGCTTTGAAAACAAAATAAACAACTGATTTTAAAACCATATAAATTTCAAATTAAACTAATTAATATTCAACAATTTGGTTTAATCCATTTGAGTTTACTTAAGTTAAATCAATCTATCTATTTCTAAATTCATTATCTTATTATCTAGTCATTCTCAATTAACAATTTCTAAATCATTAATTTGTATAATCATTTAATATACTCATATTTTATTCAACAAATTTAATTCTTTTATTCCAAATTATTATTAAGTTTATTCCACTTAATATATCTTATTACATATATTTAAACCATATAAATTAATTTAAACCATATAAATTTCAATTTAAATTAATTTATATTCAATAATTGGTTTAAATTTAAGGTATTTCCAAAAGTTGATCTAATTTCAATTTGTTAATTCTTTCAAAACAAAATTTATTATATTCATCTCATTCAATTAACTTATTATTCTATCATTTTTATTAGCATTTTTTATATATATAATTAAAATCTAAGTGTATAACATTTATTATAAACACTCAAATTTTATTTATAAAATCATTTTATATTGTATATTATCCAATTACATTTTTAACTTTTGAATAATTTAGGTAAGTTATATTGAACTGCAATTTAGCACTATACAAATAAAATTTTCAAATTCAATTATTTCAAGTTTAAATATTTATCCAAAATTTTTGACTTCAGTTTATAATTGAAATCATCTTTAAATCATAAACTTAAGAATTTAAATTTCGATTTACTTCAAACAATTTTGAGATAAATATATATAGTATATATCAGATCAAAATTAAATCTTTATATATATAATAAATGAGGTCATACCACAGAAATTCAAATCAGCTTAAATTTCCAAACAAAGTGTAGCAAAGCTACTGAACGGTCTCTTCACTTCGAAACTCGAAAATGAATGTCGATGATGCGGCCGCCATCACCGAAATTATTTTCCAGCGACAAAAGAGAAGAGTACTCATTTAAACATTAAAATTCTTTGAAAATCATTTATATTCGAAAATACTTTATATGATATACATTTAAAATTTTAAAACCAGAGTTTGGAATCATCGGAAATTAAATTCTCAAATTCTTAATTTAAATTCATTTCACATTCTAAATCAGTTTATAAACCATGTTTATAAATTCATTTAGAACAATAAATGATAATCAAATATTATCATTTCAAACAACCAATTTAATTAACTATTTAATTCCAGAAAATCCTATACTTATATATATATAATATAATCATACGAATCTATTCAATTTACCAAATTGGAAATAATATTGTGTCAGTTTGCTCTATTCAAGTGTTTTGGAAATCCTATCGATAGCGTTGATCAGACGAATCGATCGAAAACCCAAATCAACATCAACAACTCAAACAACACATCATATATTAAAACATTTATATATATTAGTTTACAAATACATTTCTTTGCTCGACGATACAGGAATGAATTTTCAAAATAAGGATAGGGTTTCAAATTTGATGGACTCAAATCAAAGAGAAATTTGATTCGAAGATAAGTTCGAAACAAAGATATGATGATTAATAACAAAGTAGGAAGATTGATAAATTTATATAAATCACGGGCAACCTTAACCGGGTCAACCGTGACTTCAAGAATAAGATCAATGTAGAATTCCGAGGCAAATCGACATTGATCTCAAGAGATAGAATTCGGCATAACCAAAGATGTTAGCATCTAAATCGAGGATATATAAATCTCCGGTGAATCGATGCTATCGTAAAAGAGTTTTACCCCTTTACGAATCAATTTGAGATTGGCGGGACCGCCAACTCATTATAAAGATCATTCGAAGTGGAGTTATGTGATACTCCAGAATTCAGAAGAATACAAATAGTGGGGGACAAGAATGAATTTTGGAACCGTAGGGAACGTTCCAAAATTCAAAGGAATCGAGTCAAAAGGAAGAGATTGAAACTCGAATGAGAGTGATTCTGTAAATACATTTACCCTATATGCTAAGTTTTGCCTAGAGCTACCAAAGCTCTGATACCAACTGTAACGACCCGCTATTTTGGACTATTCGCATCCGCACATGTCGGACTTGAATAATTCAAAATACCGAATTGTTAATTTAAATTTGGCAAAACTGAGCATATACAGTAAATAAATAATCATAGATCATAGACACAGAGTAATAAATGCAACGGAAACAACTGAAATACAAGTAACTCAAAGGATGTTTGGAATAACCATCCTTTAAGGATCCGTTAAACTATCTACTATGTAGTAGTGTACGATAAGTAGATAATGCCTATCAGTAATATAAAATATCAAAATAGTGTTAAGGCATTACCATTATCCCCCTTAACACATTTTATATAAGCGTTATAGTCTATACAGCACTGTAAACTCCACCGTAAACTAGTGGGATATCAGGGAGTACTCCATAGGTATAACATAAAACAAATCGTAGTGGTCGCGTATATAGGGATACAAGTATGACAAGGCACATGAGGCAATACCCAAGGTAGTGAAACTACCATTTGCCTGATCCGGACTGGTGTGAACGCATCGCCGCAGCGATCGCAACACCGCGAAACAACACTCCCAAAATCAAGGGTGCACCAATCGATGACAAGTAATGAGTAGTTTTCGAAGAAGTGTGTTCGCTCGAGGTAGCTGACCCCATTTGGCCCGGCACGGCTCCTGTTTTAGTCATTTCCAATTTGGCACAAGTGTCAAGGCTATCCATTATCGTTCTCTTTCTTCAGTCATCACGTACATCATTCCAACCACTTCATTCTGGATCACACTCCACGTATAGTTATTAAAGTGGTTTTCGGTTTAGACAGTGAGTATGTCCCTAACTGATTCCGGTCTCTATAATAATTTTCGTGATTATTACACCGATTGGTCGTTTGTTTATTTCAAAACCAAATCAATTCAGTTTCAATTAGAATTTTATAAACCTATATTTCCTTTGTCTTTTTATATCAATTTCCAAAATTTTACGTTTCACAACTTCCAAATTACCATTTCAACATCTTATAATTCAAATTAAATATTTGATTAAGACAATTCAAGTATTCATTTAAATTCATATATAAGTTTCATTCCGAAATCATTTAAATTAATTTAATTTAACATTCAAATCAATTTAAATTCATCGATCGATTTCATTTAATATTCGTTAAGTAAATTTGTCATTTAAAACAATTTCTATTTAACTTCCAATTCATCAAATCAATTACTTAAGTTCAACTCCAATATATCAAAACTTACAAATTTGATTAAATTAGATCCGTCAAATCAAATTCTTTACATTTCAAGTCTTACATTAATTTCAATAAAACACATTTTATTTCTTATTAAAGAAATTCAATTTCACATTTTTTTACTTAGTTACAAATTTCAAAACTCAATTAATAAAGAACTTAATTCACTTATTCAGGATGTTAAATCTCACTTATTATATAAAGAATTCAATCTTATTTAATTATTAAATAATTCAATCTTATTTAATTATTAAATAATTTCAAACTTAATTATTAAATAATTTCAAAAACTTAATTCAATCATTTCTCAAATTAAACAACGTTCTTTCATCAATTACATTGTTAATATTTTGTTTCATATTATTAAATATTAACATTTCCTTTCATAAAAATTCAAATTCCAACTTCATTTCAAAACCATATTATTTATTCAAATAAAATCTTCATTTTATTTTTATATCAAACTATTGACCAATCGATTTTTATTTAATTCTCTATCCTAGGTCAAAGTTCAATTTGGGTATTTATCATTTCAACCCGATTCCATTTCAATTCAAGAATCAAAGCATAGCAAAGGGAACTTGCAGTGTGATAACTGGGATGGTGTCAAAGTAAATAAACAAGCAATAACAACAATCAATAACAATCCAATAATCAATTCAAACAATCCCGAAATAACCGTATTAATTCACATTGTTATTTGTGCGAATTAATATAATTATTTCTAGAATCTACACTATCATTTCATGTAGATTAAAGATTATTATACTAATTATTCTATGCAATTCTACACTTGACATCAATTATTCAATTTCATACTTCATCAATTAATACAACATAAATTCAAATGGTTCAAGGGTAATTAACTATTTTTCTACGTGTCAAATAATTAAACATTCAAGGGGTCATATTATACAAATTTAACAAATCAAATTCAACACATATGTCGATTCAAATTTTTAACTATCCTTCGTCAAATTCAATTGCATACTATTTATCACTTTATACATTAAAATTTTAACCTCCAATATAAACAACAAACAATCAATCACTTATCAAACAAACAGGATTATCATCGTATAATTAACAAATAATGGTGTCACATGTCACAGGTGAACTGGTACAGTTAATAGCATAAATAACAGTACCATATTTCAATTGTCGTTTCAATTAAAATCAGATTTAATAAATAAAAGAACATTAATCGTGAGTGATTGCTCACCTTTCGAGGCTAGATAGATTCGACAGTGGAGGAGTTACAACCCAAGCACGAATTCCAAAACAAAGCAGGATTTGCACGAATTCAACGATCAAAGCTGATAAACAGAATCGATGAGGACAAATCAAATCAGGATTGGATCGATGAAGATAAATGATATAAATGAACTCATAAACAGCTATATATAACTATTTATATATATATATATAAATCATACTCTAAATTCAACCATATATTAAATTATATATATGGTTTACAAAATCATTGTTTTAAATTAAAGGTTCATATATTATAGTAAAATATATACACAATATATGTTGAAACCATTACTTATATATATACTAATATATATATATATATATATATAAATCCATATTTATAAACTTACCTATGAAAATACTTTGGAATCAACAATGTGTATATACTAATATATAAACTAATGTATATAAGACCTATAAAATATGACACTTAAGTTAAAATTTTCTATAACATATAAGACCCATCAGGCAATACAGAATGTATATAAAATTTATATGAGTCGTATATATAATATGAAATGGCATATGTAAAAGTATATATATATATATATATAGGGTCAATCAACACAGATAACTTATATAACTTCTAAACATAAAAGTAGATAGGATATAGATATAAACTAATATTTTACATATATGCGATGTATAAATATGTACAAACATTATATATATATAACTTATTCAGAAAGAACTCTATAATATATATAGGCTTCAGAAGGATATAAAGTAACTGTTTATCGAAACATACATATGAAACATCCAAATATAGCATTTCCCTATATCAATACCTACATAACTTACATATATACAAGCTACATATATATATATAATGAATATATAACTGATATACAAAATTACAATTGATATTATTTGTTTTTTTCTTTCAAAGTTCCAGAAAACATACACTTTATAAAACAGAAGTAGAGTTCTCAAAAGCAGTGAAGAAAAGGAAACTAGTAGAAGGCAGAACTATTTTTAATATAAAACCAATACATATATATGAATAAAATATACCAATGCAAAAACAAACTCATGTGTAACTTATACAGTATAAGATTTATTACAGACTACAGCCAGACCATACTTATATATATACTAACTATATAAATATATAAACAAATATATGTATTTTTTTTCTAACATATATATAAAAGCTCTGCAAACCTTGATATAAGAACGTAAATAATAAATAAGCATTGAAAACTGATAATATATAGCATATTCATGTTTTAAACACCTAATATATGACATAAATGAACGTTTTAAACACATATACAGGTACTTACGTATAACATAGAACATATATATACTATAAATAACATGTATGCCAGCTATTCAAAATATACATATAGCAGATCTGACATGTATTTTGTATATAGCCCATAATGTAGTCCCTAACCTGTCCGATACAAGTTTTATATACTTATATAAACTGTAAAATACGAAACAAGAGAAAACATAATATATATATATATATACTCACTATTTAAAAATATATATATATATATATATATATACGTATGTCTAAAACCAAAATCAAGTATACAAACTTACTTATTATACAACGCAAAGCAAAGGCGGAGAGGCAGGGGGACGGAGGAGAGGTGGAGCACCGGACTGCCGTGAGGTGGTGTCAGGTCTGGTCATGAGATGTCGGAGGGTGACTGCATGGCTCGGCAGAGGTGGTTGAGTTGCCGTGGCCATTGCTTTTGGTCAGAGGGGCTTTTGTGGGTGTTGTGCCTGGTGGAGCCGGAGGGTGGCTGGCGGTTGAAGTTTGTGGATGAGGTGGGTTTGCTGGAAGCCGTGGCGGAGCTGCAAGGTACGGGGAGAGGGACGTGATGTCTGATGGAGATGCGGTGGCGTGGGCGAGTTTGAGAAGAGGAGATATGCGTTCGTGAAAAATAAACTGGGTTTGGCCATGAGCCTAGGGAATTTGGTGGAAGCAAACCAATATTCTATCTCTTTTGTATATAATGTTTCAAAATGAAACAGACAAAAGAGGAGGCGGTTGAAAGAAATCAAAACGAAGCAACGTATAATAAATTTGAACGTTGGAAATAAATAATAATAATAAAATGCTAGTCAAGGAATGAGAAAGGTTAAAGGTGATTACATAAATTATTTTAAATGCTAGTGACTGTTGGAATCAACGAATGGTCAGTGGAAACAGAAAGGCTCAAATAACGAACCGCAACGGCCAACCGTTTACCGGGTTTGTGGCGCACCGGGGTTCGAAAATAGGAATAAATATACCGCTGTGATCAGCATGACGAGACGATCAAAACGGTATACAGATATCAATTGTACGACCATCCAGTCAAAAGTCGATACCGGTACCAAAAATGCTGCTATTTCGCCGAAAATAAGATAGACGGAGCAATAACAATCCAAATTTGATGAAACGAAAGATGACGTCTCACTCAGAAGATGATTTATAAATTTTCTATAGAAAAATATTTAGGTTTGGAAAACATTTTATTACCATCAATTTTAACCGATTTAAATTGAAATAGAATTACACAAGAAAATAAACTTCCATATTATCAGATGAAAATTTACCAGTTGCTATGTTTAATTAGACGCATTTCAATTATCAAATTTAAATTTCAAAATTTCATTGTTAAAAATTTCACAAAATTCCAATTAATTGCGCTATTAAAACAGTTAAAATTTACGGGTCGTTACAAAGCTGTTGTCCCTTGGCTTGGTAATCTCCCTAGACTTGGTATACTACCAATTGTGAATCACAAAAGAATTAAAAAGAGACTTTATTCCTAGTTCTCTGGAGAGTTTAAGTCCAGCAACCAGAGTCTCGTACTCAGCTTCGTTGTTTGTCGCTGGGAAATCAAGCTTTAAAGCATAATAGATCGCCCGATCTTCGGGAGTTACAAGCACTATTTCAGCTCCAGAACAATGACCATTGGATGCTCCTTCAATATACAATTTCCACCGTATTGTAGGGATTTTTCTGCTCTCCATGGAATCATCCCGCATAGTAAATTCTACTATAAAATCTGTCAGTGCTTGACCCTGGATAGCCCTCCGAGGGAGATAAGTAATATCAAATTGACTAAGCTCGATATTCCACTTAAGTAACCTTCCAGACATCTCAGGTTGCTGCTGGACCTGCCGTAACGACTGGTCGATGTAAACATTGATCGAGTGTGCCTGGAAGTATGGGCGGAGCTTTTGTGATGCAATCAGCATTGTTAGAAACAAGGGTGGCTACAACACAATGTTGGATCTTAAGGTTATTCAGACACTAGAAGTGGTGAAATGTGTATTAACTACTTACTTATGAATATAAAGAAGTAATCAAAGAATAAGTAAGTAATAAAGTAAAATGCAGTAATGTAAATAACACCCGGATTTTTATACTGGTTCGGATTAACCAATCCTACATCCAGTCCTGCACTCTATTGTGCAGAATTCCACTACAATCGCTTGCTTTCCACGGGTGGCAAGAACACCTTTACAATCTTGGTTTCACGGGCTACAAGACACACCCTCTTGATTTTACAGGCTACAAGAACACCTTCTCCTTATCACCAACAATAAACTATGGCAAGTAGTCGTATCTTCAATACAGATTCTTGCAGATTCAGTACAATGATCCTATAGACCTCCAATGGCAATATATCTTTGAATTCTTTGAGGAATAGGATGAAATCAGAGAGAGAATGATGTGAATTCAAGTACAACTCTCTGATATTGTGTGGCTTGCAAATCAGTGAAGAATTGGAGTGAAATAGTATCGATTTGCAAGGAAATTTGAAGAGTATGCAATGGATTTCTTTTGCAAATGTTTGGAGAAGAAGGAGTAAGAGAAAATGAGAATTCTTGGTGTTAAAATTCATTTTCAGAAGCCTTTATATAGTGGTTGAAGAGACGTGTCTTTTGGTGAAGAGGTGGAGGGAAATGTCTCTTCATTTGAAATTTGAAATTCTGAAAAACGGCTAGTATGTCGACATCTATTACGACCCGTATTTTTACGGATCGAAACATCGTAAAACAGTTGTTATTAGACTGTTGGTATTGTTGAGTCATCCAGAGTTTAGGTCGACTAGAGCTTAAGTCGCTTGGAAGTTAGGTCGTGTGATAGCTTAGGTCGTGGGGTAGGTTAGGTCGAGTGAACGACCTAAGGGATTGGAGCAACCTACAGAATTTGACGACTTAAGGGGAGTTGGCGACCTAAGGAAGATAGTGGTAGCGGTTAACGACTTAGGGACTGGATGAGGTAAGGCTTAGGTCGTATGACAGTTAAGTCGCGTAGTAGTTTAGGTCGTATGTGAGTTTGGGACGACCTATAGAATTTGACCGACCTAAGGAAATAGGTGACCTAAGGAAATAGGCGACCTAAGGAAGGTCGCCGACCTATAGAATTTGACCGACCTAAGGAAATAGGCGACCTAAGGAATAGGCGACCTAAGGAATAGGCGACCTAAGGAATCGCCGACTTAAGAGTTAGCGGTATAGGAAACTGGGTGAGTTAGCAACGTAGGGGTTGAGTGAGTTTACGACCTAAGGAAGTTAAGTCGTTGGGCCATTAGGTCGCACACATGAGTATAGTTAGGTCGCAACTTTTGTTAGGTCGCTAAGCCGCATCTCTGTTAGGTCGTAAGTCGCGCATTAGTGTTGGGCTTAGGTCGTTGGGTCACTAAGTCGCGCCTAAATGTTAGATCGCGTGTGTGTGTTAGGTCGCTTAGCCGCATTTGTGTGTTAGGTCATTGGGTCTGTAGGTCGCGCAGAACTGGTAGGTCGTTAAGTCGTAGGTTGGAGATAGTTAGGTCGTGGACGACCTAAGGGGCGGACGACCTAAGATTTTTCCAGCCTATAAATACCCGGTTTTTCTTCACTTTTTGGGATCCGGATTTTTTGAAGCGACGAAGTGCTGCCATTTTGAGAGCTCGAGTTCTACACTTCTTCACTTCTTTTCTCCACTCTAATCTTGTGATTCCTTCCATCCAAATCGGAGATCAAATCGAAGATCCAAGAGCTAAAGTTGAAGATCTTCATCCATCAAAGAGAGATTTCATCGTTTGAAGCGGAATTTTGGAGAATCGAGTTAGATTCTTCGCTGTCCAGATCTGAAGTGTGTTGCTTTTGAGGTGTATAGGTGATTTGGTGAGTGGTGATTATCTCTCACACGGATCCAAAGGAGTATATCGGATTGTTGGCTTGATTTGGTGTTAAAATAGTGATTTCCATGCATTTTCTTAAACTTAAGTGTAGATCTATTGTTCATGATGATTTGACATCCATTTTACTACATGTTAACCTATGCAAGTTCATTCATCAAGTTGTAGAGATATTGCTCATGATTCATGCTGGTTAGATTTAGACTCTTTATTTACAAGATTGCCATTATTGTTATAATTGTTTATTTGATCATGTTTGAATGCTTGATTACTTGGATTAATGTTTGACTTGATTGATTGTTGTAAATTAGTTGATTGATGATTTGGACAAGTTAGTCGAAGATGATTCAAAAGCTAAGGGAAAGGCTCTTGAATTGGAAAAGCTGCTCGTGGCATATGTGGTGGATGATGAAGCTCATATGGATAGATTTGATGATGTTGATGTTGAGATGAGGCTTTGCTATGATGAGATGAAGCGAGGCATGGTATGAGATACCCTTGGTTTAATCCAGACGGGATCATTCCAAGCATGTTGATAACTCGGTGAAATGGTTCGAGTTGAGAATAATGGTTGGCTCGAGAGGCGCTTGGGCTAGTATGGAAATAGTCGTCGAGGAGGATGACTAGAAGGCTGAGATTTCATCGTTGTTGAAGGTTCTAGCAGGCTCAAAGCAAGAGTACGCTGGGCAGATTCGATAGTCCCTAAAGACTATGATTGTAGTTGAGTACTATGGGCAGATTCGATAGTCCTAGGCACGGGCTGCGACGACGTGCGGAGTTCTGTCTAGAACCGGGGTTGCCATTAACCCTTGACGGACGGCTGAAAGAATGTGTCGGTCATTCAATCAACGGTGGTATCGAAGCAGTGATAACAGTGATAGCCAGAGTCATGGATGTTTGGTTGTATCGTCATTCGGTCTCAAGAGCGATGTTTTCTGGGTGCTTATCTGATCTTGGTTTAGGACTTGGGGGTTTGTACTTGGAAAACACCGACCTTGACTCGAGTGATAATTGCTTTACTTTAAATGTCTACTTTGCTATGTTTATTTCTGCTTAGTGTGTCTGGGGGCTATCACTGTAGAAAGAGGTGGAGTGGGAGGGTTGGATTCCTATTCCTTTTACCTTTATGCTCTTTTGGTATGTTGTTAGTTAATTTACCGCTCACTAAGACTGTTGTCTGACTCAAGGTTTTATGTTCTACTCTTATTACCTTGGGATGTTCATCCACTTTGGGATGGACAGACTAGGTAGCAGGTGACATGTGCTGTTCTTAGTTTCCGACGATGCTGATGACGAAGACGAGATGGAGGCTTGCATATTATTTTCTTACTATATGTACTGGATGTTCCGCTGCTTGTATATTCTCTGAGTGATATGTAGTGAGGCTTGATGTATTGACTATTCAAATGTTGTACCAAACTATTATGAGGTTTAATAGAGATTCTGTTCTGTAAAGCTTCACTATATATACTTTCTATTGTATTTTATCCATGCGCTGTGAGTTATACGATAGATTCTGCTGTTTTAACTTAACCTTGGCAACCGTCCATGGCTGTCTGGCACACTTTACAGCGCACTATTCCTATGTTCAGTGCAGGGGTCATGGGCGGTCGTCACATTTGGTATCAGAGCATTGGTTAATCGATTTTACCCAACGCTCACTGACGTAACTACGTATGAGAGACGTAATTGTATTTTGATGGATGATTACTATATATATAATATAGTAGCTTAGAAGTGTGTGAGTCCTTTATGCAGTTGTTCTCAAGGTGTATTAATCATTCCTTCTTATAGATACTAAGAATGAGTCGAAGAGGGAGACTAGCTGCTAGGGAAGGCCGTGCTGCTGAGGGGGCTACTGATTATGTTGCTATGTTCGAAGCTATGATGACTTCGATCATGAGAAGGATGCCAACTCCGGGGCCATCAGTAGATGTTGGAGTTCAAGTTCAAACTCCAAAACCGGTGGATTTTGCCAAGCTGTGTAAAGACTATACTGCTCTTGGAGGAAAGGTTTTCTTGGGGACAGAGTCAACCATCGAAGTTCAAAGATGGATAGATGCTTGTAGAAGGATCTTTGGTGATTTGGAAATCGAGGATGCAACTAAAAGGAAGCTTGCATCAAGACAGCTTCAAGGGAGAGCTTCTGATTGGTGGAACTCTATCACCATTGATACTCCGGAGGAAGAGATTACTTGGGAGCAATTCCAAACCAGATTTGAAGCTAAGTTCATTTCTACAGCTCAGAAGTCTGTTCTGTTCAAGAAGTTTGTGGAGCTCAAGCAAGGTGGAAGACCAGTCCTTGAGTATGTTTATGAGTTTGAAGCTTTGTCCAAGTATGCCCGGTCGTATATTGAATCTCCTTATCAGAAGAACGAGAAGTTTGTGTCAGGCTTGGACAGTTATCTTGGGAGGCAGTTGGTGGATCATCTGGATGATTCATTTGAGAAGCTTGTGGAGAAGGCTCTCAGGCACGAGAATCTGTTTCCTAAAGAAGGATTTGTTGTTGCTGTAACCAAGGAAGAGTCTAAACCACAGTAGAGTGGAAACAAGAAGAGGAAGCAGCAGCAGCAGCAGCAAAAGGGTAAGGATGGCCAGAAGAAGCCGAAGGGCGAAGTGACTTGCTACAATTGTCAGCAGAAGGGCCATTTCTCTAGAGATTGCAAGAATCCGAAGGTGCCGGTGAAGTGCCACAACTGTGATAAGCCGGGGCATATTAGGAAGAATTGTCCAGAACCGCGGAGGGACAAGCAGATTGTGCAAGCTTATGCTTTGGGGGCTGTTCCATCATCTTCGAAAGCTCCTACTGTTGAGGAGAAAGGAAAGAGTGTGGTGGTTCAAGGTACTCTTTCCATATGTGGTGTTCCAGTTAGAGTGTTATTCGATACTGGGGCGTCGCATTCTTTTGTTTGTAATGAACTTGTAGGCCGGTTGGGTTTAGAACCGGATATTGTTGATAGACCATTGGTTGTGACTAATCCAGTTTGGGGTTTGTCTTGTTTGTGTATGCTTTGCCGTGGTCTGATTATATCGAGTCATGATTGCTCTTTTGTTTGTGATTGTTTTGTTCTGAACTTTGCGGGGTTCGGAATTATTTTGGGTATGGATTGGCTTAGGAAGTATGCGGCAAAGGTTGATTGTGAAAGGTTGAAGGTGATAGTCGAGAATGTGGAGGGGCGAAAGGTTGTGATACGATGTAAGCATGAGGAAGGCGTCTTCATGAGCTTCATGTATTCGCTGGTTGTTCCACGGGATGGACTGTCATCGATGCCAATCGCTAATGGATTTGAGGATGTCTTTGATGAGGTCAAAGGGTTACCGCCGCATAGAGAGATCGAGTTTCGTATCGATTTAGTTGAAGGAGCCAGACCTGTTGTGATGCCTCTTAAGCGGATGGCGCCTAGGGAACAGCAAGAGTTGAAGGTGCAAGTTGATGATCTTTTACAGAAAGGATTCATTCGGCGTAGTGTGTCCGAATGGGGTGCACCAGTTGTGTTTGTAACCAAAGCGGATGGATCGTTGAGGTTGTGTGTGGATTATCGTGAGCTGAATAAAGTGACTAAGAAGAACAAGTATCCATTGCCGAGAATAGATGACTTGTTTGATCAGCTTCACGAAGCTAAGGTGTTTTCTCAGATGGATTTGGCAACAGGATTTCACCAGTTAAGAATGGCTAAGGATAGTGTATCGAAGACTCCTTTCTCCTCCCATCAATCGCTTGCCGACATAATAAACCGGTCTCTGGAATTCATTCTCCTCACAAAGTAATGCGGCACTTATGGCATGTACCGACACAGCCAAATAGATGTATAAATCTTCATGATCCACTGGCTTCGATAAGACGGGAGGCCTCTCTATGTGGTCCATCAAGGCTCGAAATGCGTCTTTACAATCATGTATCCACTCGAAGTTTCTTTATCCTTTCCTAATCAAGTCAAAGAAAGGAATGCATTTATCGGTAGCTCCGAAAATGAATCGGCTTAATGTAGTAACCTTCCTATTTAGACTCCGTACTTGTTTGATAGTCTTTGGTACTTGGATATCACGAATAGCTTGAATCTTCTTGGGATTAGCTTCGATACTGCGGGCATTAACAATAAAAACCAAGAACTTCCATGATACTACGCCAAAAGAACACTTCAAGGGATTAATTTTCAACTTGTAATGTCGAAGGATGCTGAACATTTCTGCCAGGTCTCTAATATGGTCACTTGATCGTCATGAATTCACGAGCATATCATCCACATACACTTCCATCATTTTTCCAATTTGATCTTTAAACATCTAGTTAACGAAGCACTAATAAGTCGCTACTTCATTCTTTAATCCAAACGACATCACCATATAGCAATATAATCCAACATCGGTAATGAAACTAATGTGCTCTTGATCGGGAATGTGCTTCGGGATTTGGTTATATCTCGAGTACATATCCATGAAAGAAAGAAATTCAGGTTACGCGGTTGGGTCCACCAGCTAGTCAATCTTTAGAAGGGGAAAACTGTCTTTCGGACACGCCTTGTTCAAGTTTGAGTAATCAATGCATGTTCTCCATTTCCCGTTCGCCTTTTTCACAAGCACAGAATTAGATAACCACTTAGGGTAGAGGGTGTCGTGAATAAACCCATTGTATTTGAGTCTATCCACCTTCTCTTTGAGAGTGACAGATATCTCTAGATCCATGCTGCATCTTTTTTGTTTCACCGGGACATGCCTCGGGTCGATATTCAATTTATGGCTCGCAATAGCAGGCGAGATTCCACACATGTTAGAGTGAGTCGAAGCGAACATGTCTAGATTTGCTTGGAGAAATCTAGCAAGTTCTTTCATCATCTCTCGGATCTATATCTCTACAGAACCGACTGTGGCACCCGAGTCAAGGCTCAGGCGTTAATTGTCAATCTTCGGTAGCTTGGATGCAGACAGTCTTGTCCACACCCTTACTTTTCTCTTTGAGTTGAGCATCCCTCAACTCAGCCACATAACAGGCACGTCCAGTAGCCTGATCACCATGAACAACTCCAACACCATTATCTATCGGAAACTTTAAAGTCAAATACCATAGGCTAAGGGCAGTCCGATATTCAGCTAAGGCCAGTCGGCCTAGAAAAACATTGTAAGGAGAGTCAACATCTAAAACAACGAATGGAAAGATTCGCACTCTCCTACGATCACCTTCTCCAAACTCTACAGGTAATTCAACATAACCAATGGCTTCAGTTATAGCACCGTTAAGACCATGTATGCTCGGCTTTGGACGGCTTCAAGTCCTTGGCTTCCATCCTCATCTGATCATAGGATTTTTGAAATTATACTTATAGAACTTCCATAATCAATCAATATCCTTCTCACCAAAGCAGGGCCGATCATGGTCGAAATGACCATTAAGTCAATTGTTTGAGCCTCCACCTAGTCTGCATCTCTGTTTCTAAACATGATATCATCTGCCATTGTACGTTGCTACTTTACCGGAGCTCCATCTTCTATATTCGAACAATATTGAAAATCCATATGTTTAATCGCGTTAACATAGTGCTCCATCTCATGCCAACTCTTATCTGTCGGGTGCGGTCCTCCGACTATGTTTATTACCAATCTTCCACCAGTTCATGCAGGCTCCTCAGCTCTATGTAGTGCTTGTCCTTGGTTGGGGTCGGATGTTCCCTATCCACCGTCCTACGGGGTTTTTACAAATTGCTGCAACTTCGTTTCTCGAATCAACTTTTCGATAATATCATGGAGATGCCTGCATTCCTTTGTGCCATGTCCATAGCATTCGTGGAACTGACAATATTTCTCGGTTTGTTTCTGCTTCTCTATTGATTCTTTTGGAGGCAGCTTCCTGTATTGCATGGTATTATAGGTAGACAAATAGATATTCTCCAAGGACATATTCAATGTCGTGTAAGTATCGTACATTGAAATCCTATGCTTCCCTCTTCCAGATCCCTCTTTTGTTCTCGGCCCCTATCTCCGCCTTTATTTTGCTGATACTTCTTGTGTTCGACATTCACTTGAACTTTTTCAGAGCTATCATCAGACTGCTTTACTATAATATTACTCTATGCTCCATCTCCCCTCGGTCCGCAACATTCTTCTTTCTGGAGGACCTGACTTCCTCCTTTCTCAAATACCACGCCGCCTTTTCATAAAAGCGTTCCAACGTTGCGGGTGGCTTGCCAGCTAACAAATCGCTGAAATCAGATTCTGGATCAATCCCTTTCATCACGGCCATCGATATTGCATGGTCATTTGGATTACTGATTTCCATAACAACTGTATGAAATCTCTCTAAATATTCTTTCAACGATTCTCCTGGAGCCCGGACCACACTAGACAGGGACATTACATCCTTGGGGTGAGTTGCGTGCATTCGGAACTGCTCCACAAACCTTATTGTCAAATCATCGAATCTAGAAATTGATCGTGGGAGTAACCTTATGAACTACATCGTTGCTATTCCAGAGAGAGTTATGGCAAATCATCTACACTTTGTTGCATCATCCACTCACACGGAATCCATCAACCATTCAGATCTCATGATTTGCTGCCTTGGGGTTGGTTTTTCCCTCGTAGGGGGTATCGATGGCATGTTGAACCTCCTTGGATACTCTGTATGTAGAACATTATCAGTGAACGGGGCATGGCTTCTCAAGATTCTTCGATCATCGTTAGTCAAGCCTTGGCTTGCTCTCACCAACTGTCTGACCATAGTCGATAAGTCCAGCATTTGGATAGTTGGTGCCAAGCGGTGGTCGTGCTCCACCTCACGTGATGGTCCAGTCGATGTCTACGGGCCGTTCCATGCCTTTTTGGTTCACCATCTTCCCGATGTATATCTCGTAAATTCACTTCATCATCGTTCTAAGGAAGAATTTGGTCAACATTTAATTGAACTCCATCATCCAAACCACTACAAGAACTCCAGCTCGATTCCCATGATGCATGGCTTGGTTCCCTCTTCTAGGGGAGGGATTGACACCGACCAATCTTAGCAAACCACGATGGTCTGCTGATTGACGCCCTGAAATCTCTACGCGATATTTGTTTGTTCTACAATGCCTATGCCTATGATACTCATCCGATGAGCTAGAACTCTCCGATTCCAAGTAAAGAGCGAGGTCCCGCTTAGCTCCCTCGCTGCTGCTGATTGAGTTGGTTCATTAAGTTGATATTGGTTTGAATCTATTGATTTAATTGTCGACGACTCTCCATCAGCTCTCTTATTAGATTATGAAATTCAGCTCTTATAATAGAATCTGTGGGATTTTGAACTTCAATAGGTTCAACATTCACATCCATTGGTTGATTGCATGGGCCTCCTTCCTGGATGCTAGCGTTCTCATTTCCTTCCACGTTCTGAGAAGTAGATCTAGTGTTCCTCACCATTGTCGATAGCTTCACTTAGATTTCTGCAAATCTGAGTAGCATGCGCAACTCCTTAAAGATAACCGTGGATCTCCATTGGGAGATTTATCCAATCCATTAGCAACAAAGGCATCATAATAAGATGAGAATCAAGTTTCTCAGTGAAAGCACAAAAATGTTTGCACCTAAAATGGTCACAAACACCTAAGATAGTTTTTGCAAAGAAGTAAGTGAAGAAAAGTAAAATTAAACTGAGTAGATGAATAAGTAAGCAACGGAGAATAAGCAGTAATTAAAGACACAGAAGTTATAGTGGTTTGACATTGTATGCCTACGTCCACTTTGTAGATTATCCTTTATTAATCGCTTTTGAATCTGATTACAGTAGTAGAAATAAGTTAGCACTTGATTATAATGGAGTCTAGAGTAACAAGCAGTGTAAAGATCCCCCGAATGACCCATCAAGCCAGTATTTATAGATGAAGATGGCCAACTATCTCTCTGAAATCTCGGTTGAAGGACCTTCAAAATCATATGGGCCCACTAGGGGGATCGCTAGGCCCAATTCCCGAAGAGGAGAGATCGGTACCGATTCCTTCTTTGGTCGAATTTGGGGAGCGATCCCTATGTTGGCTTCCTCATGCAAAAGTATGTTTAGCCTTCAAATTTCAAGTCATTTGGATCATTAGAGCTTGAGTTATTGCTTTATCTTTGATTCAACATGGCTTGTATGCAGCTTTCTACCGATCCCTTCCAAGGGATATATACCGATCCTTCTAACCTCATCCTTTTGATGTGCGCTCCCTAGGGTAGGTTCCCTAGGGTCCTTATATTTTCTCTTTTAATTTCACTGGCATTGAACTTGTGGATCTTGAGATATTGATTGTTTTCCATAAGAATGCTCTTGTACTTAGAAACATGCCGATCCCTCTTGTTGGAGCAAATCTACACCGATCCCTCCTATGTGTTGATCCATATTTCATACTTTGAACATTTTACATTGCCCCTCTATCAATTCCATTCAATCTTGACTTCATATGATCATCCGTACTTGACTTCTAGGCCCCACAATTATCACTCTGGAGTCATCGGGCTTGGTGGCAGTCGAATCTAACTCGAGCAATCAGTTCAATATAGCCAGGCTAAAATACCAGATAACATCAAGAATTTAAACAAAGAACAAAAGCTACAACAAGTGAGGTAGAAATAGTCCAAATTAACACTAATTTTCAAGTTTGTATACATCTTTTTGTAAACATAATAGTAAAACGGTTTGGATCTCTATTAGAAATGTAGTTGGTATTTCTTTTCAATGATTTCACACTCACACGTCATCCTCACATGTTTCTTTTAGTGATAAATATCATACAACATTTGCGACTACTTGAATCTAAATAATAATAGCATGGTTAATGTTGCATATTAATATAAAATTAACGGCTAATGCACAAAGGATAGAAACTCCAACGAGATTACCAACGAGTAAGATTAATGGATTTGTTAACCCAAAAAGTGGATCAACACCCAGATATCAGAAGAAAGCACCAGTTCAGATAAAAGTAAAAGAAAAAGTAGAAAAATGACAAGAACACACATAAGTATTTATAGTGGTTCGACGTAATCTCTGGCCTACGTCCACTTCAATCTATTTTATTAGTTGTTCTCTCTGGATTACAACTAGTTAGATCTGATCTAGCCATAATCTAGTAGATCCTAGATTTATAATAAAGTTAAGAATGTTATTTGGGGAGAACATAAGCGAAGAAAGTGTAATGGAAGCTCCAAGTCTAAGAGTGTTGAAGGAGATCCAACAAAAAGAAGCCCCTTTTTTGATAGTTGGTAGGTTGGTATTTATAGAAGAAATTGGACAGCATATAGTCAGAAGCCTAATAGCAATGAAATCCACGAGATAGTGCGAATTCATGCCAAAAAACCCAAGCCATCACGAGTCAAATCCTTGACTCGGCATCGAGTAAAGGTCCTTAACTTGGTGTCGAGTTAATGATTTTGATGTCCTGTCCAACTCTTTACTTATTCCATTTTTCTACCTTATTCTTGAGTCTTTGAACCTATTTTCAATCTTCTTCGAGTTAAGTCTTGCGATCTCTTGGATATCCATGTTCTTAGCTTTATTCCAGCCAATCCTTAGAGTAAGTCATCAATTCCTCACACCATCACTTGAGCATGAAGTAATGGAGTAAAGCGATCCATGCGTGAAGTTCAGAAGGTCACTGGAGGAGTATCCTTTTGTCGGACCCGAGTCAAGGCCTTAACTCAGGTCCGAGTTTAACTGGTGGGGCCAAACTACTCTAAATCTTTCCTAAGTTCTTCCTTGTGTTTTCCTAAGTGCTCTTGCCAAATTTCAATTCATTCCATCTCTATCTCGATGCTATAATATTCGTTAAAGTTTTAACTCGGGGTTTACCTAAGGCCTTAACCCGAGGGTGAGTTAAGGACTTAGCTAATTTTCCAACCAAACTTCCTGAGTTCAATTCTCAGTGAAAGCACCTAAATGTTAACCCAAAAAGTGGACCAACACCAAGATGCTTTTCAAATGTAAGGTGTGTTTTCCTCAAGAACAAGTTTCAGTAATCAATCTTCGAAACTGAGCTCTCCGGCTACTTCAATCTTAGTGAATCGTGCAGTTCCTTCAGATTCTCTTGTCAATCATGGGTCATTCCAAACCTGTTACATCCTAAGATTTTAGACTCTGCCTAAGTATAGTTTATACATCACAATCATTCCAATTTCATTTGGAGCTATTATATCACATATCTTTAATTACACCTCATATCCAAAATCGTCCTGTGTTCGTCCAAGATCTATCTGTTTTATTCTATTTGCAAGGTGTTCAAATCCTTTTATTAAGTCCATTTCCATTATAGGGTTTGACCTCTTCGGATCACATGACATGTAATTTAACGTGTGATCTCCGGATCATTTATCATTTAAGTTAAGAGAACGATCTCTCTGGATTGTTTAATGTTTAATTTAAGGGGGATGATCCCTTTGGATCAGTGTTCCAACCTAGGGTTTCGATCTCTCCAGATCCTTGATGAGTCCGTTCGATCTCCAGCAAAGGGACTCAATGAACAAGCAAGCCCATCCCCTTACTCTCCGGTGAGGGGACTTACTTCTTGCACTCTAGCGCGCCTCTTCAGCCAATAGCTCTATAGCAACAAAAGAAGCCCATCCTTTTCACTCTCCAGTGACGTGGCTCACTCCCGGCACTCTAACCCCATCTCTCTGGATGGTAGCTCTAAGGTTATCAAAATCCATACAAGCCCATCTGCTTGCTCTTCGAGAAGAGGACTTGCTTCATGCACTCTGGCCCCATCTCTCCGAATGGAAGCTCTAAGGCGATCCAAATCCGTACAAGCCCATCCGCTTGCTCTTTGGCAAGGGGACTTACACCTTGCGCTCCAGTCTCGTCTCTCCGAACGAGGCATAAAGTAATAGATATCAACCATCACATTCCTATGGAGTTTTCAAAATTCAAATTAAAACAAATAAGCAGAAAAATTAAATAATCATCCTGGATATATGACTCAGAGCGTGCGTGGGTTCCAAGCTAGATCCCATACACATGTAAGCTGTTCGAGGTTATCATAATCCTAAGTAGTCATCTCGACATCCGACTTAGAGCATGAATAAGGGCCAATCTAGGTTTTATGCACGTCTAAGCAACCTGGGGTTATTATCCTAATTATTAAAAGCAAGAAAAGCAGAGTGTGAGAGACGAGTCTGCCTCCCCTTAACCCCGATCGTGGGATTACGGGTCTCGAACCAGTTCCTTGGTTGATCCTTGGTGCATTGGCTGTAGATGGTGGTCGCTCTGGCTGCACCACTGCATTTCGGACTCTAACGCACTGTTGCAACTGGTTGTTCCAAACTAGTTCCTCAATCGTGACACGAAGATGTGTGCACTCTTTTGCTTCATGTACTTCTAGCTTATGGAATATGCAGTACCTTCCGGATCTTTCCTCTCGACCCAAAGACTCTCGCCTAGCCAGCTTCAAATAGGGGGAGTGCCCCTAGTTTTCAAGTAGATCCTTTCCGGGGTTTCAGTTAGCTCGACGTAAGAAGAGAAATTCGGTCCCTTCTTTAACCGGTTAGATTCTCCGCCGTCATCAACAGCTTTCTATTTCCCTTTGTCCCTACCATACCCAGCTCTAGGCGGTTCTCCGCCATCCATAGTGTTGACTCCATAGAGTTTAATGTCTTCAGCTTCAACGTCTTCCTAACATACGTATCTTTCTGCTACATAGTATAATTTCATGAGATCCATTGGTGGGTCTCTTTCAAAAGCAACCTTGAAATCCATTTTGCTCACCACACCTAAACCTGCTGCAATCAAGATTATCGACAGATTCGGTCTGTCAATGGAAGCAGCCGCTGCATTGAATCTTGTCAAGTAGCTCCTTAGGCTCTCTTTGGGCCTTTGCTTTGCAGTCGCAAGTGTCATTACGTCCTTTAGTGTATGTGAACCCTGAACTGCCTCAAGAACTAGTCCACTAATTCATTCCAAGTATGGATAGATCCATTTTCCAGTGGTCAAAACCACACTGCAGCCATATCCGTCAAGTATAGTGGGAAGCATCATCCCATCACCTACTCTGAAGCATCCAACACCTCCATGTGTCGGACATATCTCATCAAGTGAACCATTGGATCTGATCTTCCATTATAAATATCCAACGTTGGAAGCTTGAAATCATGTGGCTTCCTCGCATTTTGGATATTGAAGTAAATGGGTTCCTACTCACATCCTCCAAGCTTTGATTTGGAGGTCCACCTAAAATCATCTTCTGCACCAAGTCAGCTAGTCGGTTTTCATCGTCTAATGAAGGTATCTGTCCAAAAGCAATACTTTGCCCCATGTCCCTATAAGGGAATTCTAGTACATACTCTGAAACATATTCCTCTGGTTGCACATTAGCGTTCTAATCTATGGCTCTGGTTTCATTCTATCCTCCATTTCTACGAGGAAGTACTGGCACATATCCTCTCGGTTGTTGTGCATTTACACTTTGATTCGCATTTCTAGCTCCATCGTTGTCCATTCCCAGCATTCCAGCAGTCATGCCAACATTGTCCTTATAGGTTGTTCTATTGGTGGGGGCATTACTCCAATTTGCTCTGCTCTAGTGCCTGCAACTCCTGCACTAATTCCTGGCACTTGGTTCTGAATCCTAGCACTTCTAGCTATTCCATACTATCTAATCCTTCGGAAAATTCCTTACAGCATCTCATGCTGTCTAGTTAACATTCCATCCTACATCTCCTTCATCATTTTCTCCATCTCTTCCTTAGTTACATAACGGATTGATGAGAGTTTAAGGACACCTTCGGGCTGCCCATAGCTCTGGATGACTTGCTCCAGTTTTAGATCTAGTATTAGGACTTTTCATCTTCTCCAAATCTCAAATTCAAGCTTCAAGTTTCAGATCTCTCTTTTCTCTCAATGAAAGCACCAAAATGTTAACCCAAAAAATGGATCAACACCCTGATATCAGATAAAAGCACCGGTTTAGATAAAAGTAAAAGAAAACGTAGAAAATAAACAAGAACACATAGAAGGTTTTATAGTGGTTCAGCGTAATCTCTGGCCTACGTCCACTTCAATCTATTTTATTAGTTGTTCTCTCGTTAGATTACAACTAGTTAGATCCGATCTGGCCATAATCTAGTGGATCCCAGACTTACAATAGAGTTAAGAATGTTATTTAGGAAGATCAGAAGTGACGAAAGTGTAATGGAAGCTACAAGTCTAAGAAAGTTGAAGGAGATCCAGCAAAAAGAAGCCCCTTTTCTGGTATCGGGTAGGTTTGTATTTATTGAGACATTGGACAACATAGAGTCAGAGGCCCAATAGCAATGAAGTCTAGGAGATAGAACGAAGTCACACCAGAAAACGCAAACCATTCCGAGTCAAATCCTTGATTTGGTACTGAATTAAGGTCCTTAACTCGGTGCCAAGTTAAGGATTTTGATGTCTTGCCCAACTCTTTACTTATTCCACTTTTCCACCTTTTTCTTGAGTAACCTAATTTCCTTCTTCTTCAAGTTAAGTATTGTGAACTCTTGGATATCCATCTTCTTAGCTTTGTTTCAGCCAATCCTTAGAGTAAGTCATCGATTCCTTACACCATCACCTGAGCATGAAGCAATGGAATAGAGCGAGCCATGCATGAAGTCCAAAAGGTCACCGGGTGAATATCCTTAAGTCGGACCTGACTCAAGGCCTTTACTCGGGTCTACGATTTATTGGTGGGGCCAAACCACTCTAAACCGTTTCCTAAGTCCTTACTTGTGTTTTTCTAAGTGCTCTTGCAAAATTCCAATTCATTCCATCTCCGTCTTAATGCCCTAACATTCATTAAAGTTTTAACTCGGGGTTGACCTAAGGAGTAATGGTCCGTTTTTCTGTACCTTTTGAATCAACAATAAACCACACAAGTCTAACTCAAATTGCACGAAAAGACGGATCATTAAGGGTAGAAAAAAAATAGACAGAAGAGAATCTCACACTAATGGAATAATATATAATATTGAACAAATATCATTACAGTGGAAAACTTTTAAAATACATATATCAGAGTCTAACCTAAATTCAGCTTGGACAGTTATACACATATGTCCTTACAATTGCTGACAAACATCAAACAAGAACAAACAGACAGCGGATAATAGAATACATCCATACGTAGATGAATATCTCCAACTCTTCTCTGGAAACTTCAACTGTCTTCGACTAAACCTAAAACTACTCGGATCTGACCCGAGTATTAAAAATACCCGTATCAGGCTTGATAAACTAGCATGAGAAAAACTCAATAATTAATAACAGTGTCATATATCAGCCTTTAAATGAAATCCTTTGAAAAGAAAGAGTATTTCATAAGACCACGCCCACACATAAACACGGACAAGTCTTTACCTTATGATAACTAAAACACTTTTATATCAAAACATTTGATATTATTTTTAATGACATATCTTTGAAAACATTTCAAATAAACTTATTAATCTTAGCTGAAATTGTTACCATTATTAAATTTTAGCATACTAGGCTCTACAAACAAAACTGTAGGTTCTTATTGGAGAATGGATTTCCATACAAATGACTAGGTAAAGGGACCATCTTCCGATGGGTACACCTCTAGATAGATGTCCCGAGGAACCAACACAAAACTTTGGTAGTAACTCAAATTGCATGAAAAGACGGATCATTAAGGGTAGAAAGAAAAATAGACAGAACAGAATCTCACACAAATGGAATAATATATAATATCGAATAAATATCTTTACAGCGGAAATTTTTAAAAATACATATATCAGAGTCTAACCTAAATTCAGCTTGGACAGTTATAAACATCTATCCTTACAATTGCTGACAAACATTAAACAAGAACAAACAGACAGCAGATAATAGAATACATCCATACGTAGATGAATATCTCCAGCTCTTCTCTGGAAACTTCAACTGTCTTCGACTAAACCTGAAACTACTCGGATCTGACCCGAGTATTAAAAATACCCGAATCAGGCTTGATAAACTAGCATGAGAAAAATTCAATAATAAATGACAGTGTCATATATCAGCCTTTAAATGAAATCCTTTGAAAAGAAAGAGTATCTCATAAGACCACGTCCACACATAAACACGGACGGGTTTTTACCTTTTGATAACTAAAACACTTTTATATAAAAACATTTGATATTAATTTTAATGACATATCTTTGAAAACATTTGCAAATAAACTTATTAATCTTAGCCGAAATTGTTGCCATTATTAAATTCCAGAATACTAGGCTCTACAAACAAAACCGTAGGTTCTTATTAGAGAATGGATTTCCATACAAATGACCAGGTAAAGGGACCATCTTCCAATGGGTACACCTTTAGATGGATATCCCGAGGAACCATCACAAAGATCCTCTACCAACACAAGACCGACCTACCTCTATAACTATATAGTACCAAATATGTCATCCCCCGGTCGTTACCGACCTTTAACCAAGTGCGCTCTAGCATACAAACCACATTAATTTACATCCCGAACATCATAGCGGGAAGAAATATATCTAGATGGGGATGATCATACCCTAACTGGGAATGACCCACTTAGCCTTGCTGCATCTAACCCTGTTTCGGTCATTTCCCGTTGATGAGGCTTGAGGCAACGATTACCTTTTCACATATCACATCATCTTTGAATGTCACATTGCCATTTCCGTTGACTACTAATTGCCTTCCACAAAAATACAACCCTTGAGCTTGTACGTCTCAAGGAGGGTGTTAAGCTAAAAGAAGTTGCCTTTCCCTCCACCATAGATGTATGATTGTAAAAACCAATGTACGTAATCTCAGAAAATGCACTATCAGACATCCATCCATACAAGTTCGTTCTGGGACTGAACGAAACAGAAGGTACTTTCCTCGGCCATTACTAGGCGAGAAGTCCTTGTGGTTTTGAGGTTTTCCATAACAAAGAGACCACTGCTACCATATAGTGAATCGAGAGTTTATCCCCAATTAATCAATAAGTAGTCCCTCGTTATTATTCATCTCAATATCTCTGTTTTCAAACATCTTCATTTTTCGAACGCGTAAACTGGTTTGAAGTGGTTTTCGAATAGGAATCACCCAAATCCGACTCTGGTTCCTTAGAAATCCAATTATCGATTAAAAGATGTTAAGTTCATATATGATTTTCGATCATCAATCAATTGCTTTATCTTTTTATTTAATCAAATATCTTCCTTAGATATATTCTTTTCAATTTATTTCATTTTCTTTTCATGAGTATATGGAATCCTTAAGCCTCATTTATCAAATTATTTGGTTTATTTACCTTTCTTTTTATCTTGGAATCATTCCAAATTAGTTCATCTTTTATTTAGGAAAACATTTCGAAGTCATTCATTAAATCTTAATCAAAGATTTCTTATATTCAAGTTATAACTTTTAACTTAGGGAAAGTATTCCTAAATCATTCATTAAATCTAAATCAAAGATTTCTTTTTTAACTTCAAATCATATTCTTGCAAATCGAAGATTTTTATAACAGAGCACTACTGCCACCCTAGATATGGTAAATTTCACCTCGAAGGACTGGTGGCAAGTAATCCTACATCATAAAGATCTTTGTTTTCAATGATCTTTGTTTGTAATATATTTTATTTCAAAAATTAGTTTAAAGAGATTTTCGGATAGGAATCACCCAAATCTGATCCCGGTTTTTCGAATAGGAATAACCCAAATCTGATCCCGGTTCCTTTGAACCAATCATCGAATAAAGATTCTAAGTGGTTAATTAACATTCAAAGAATTTGTTTCTTTTCTTTTATCTTGGAAATACATAAATATGATCGTTTTAGAGCATCCGGGCTTTCCTTTCGATATGTTCCACCCCTCGTCTAAAAGATAAAGCGAAGGCTAGGTAAGTTTAGGGCACTGGTTGCTCCATTCCTAACCTTAGTTACACACCTTATTTTACCGTTTAGCTCTCACAGGCGGGATAAATGTACTAATCGTTTCCGCATACTCAATTTGTTATTATATTCAATATTCTTCAATTATTGTTTAAGTGTCATATCTCTTAACCATTTATTCAAACTCTTATTAAAACTTCCAAATCATCTTTAAATTACTTAACTATTATTTTAAAATCATTCACAAAATATTTGAAAAAGAATTGCTAAGTTTAAAACTACATTTCAAAATTTATTAAAAACTACTGTGAAAAGTGTTTTAAAAGCTATATTCTTCAAAACGACTTTCATATCATTTAGAAATCCATCTTTTCAACTTAAATCTCTTTTAAAATATTTTAAAAGATTTTTAATATTTATTTCATATTTTTAAAACATTTAAAATATCAATTTTAAACTTTGGTCACTTTACTACAAAAGCGCAATTTTTTCTGGAAAATTATTTTGGACATATTTTAAAATATACAAGATGAAATCTTGATTTTCTTTCTTTATTTCTTTAAGCATATTTAAATGTTTATAAAATATTTCTAACTTATTTTAAAACTATTTCCAAAAGTTTAAGCATTCCATATGCACCATTTCATTTTCAAAAGGAAAGTGATTTCCTTTATGCTTATCGACGCGTATTAACGTGACTTAGTAAAACAATTTAACAAACATATCAAACAATCAATAATTGATGGTCAAAGCATATATAAGCATCCATAGCAATCATATCATATCATCAAACATGAATATATATATATATATAGATATAGATATTAAATAGAGTTTCTCATCATAAACCAAAGCGATTAACTTCCTTTCAACATTCTAATCAACCAACACTTCACTAATTAATCCATACTCCATTTAAACACTAGCAAACAACATCCTCCTCCTTCTAATAGCTCGGTCAAGGCTTGAGATGGAGGTTGGCCGAAAGTATAGAGAAGAAGCGGTAGAGCTTTGAACTTGAATTCTCAAGATTTAGATCCGAAAAATAGGTTATCTTGTATCGGTTTTAGGCCCTCTAAATCTCAAAATTTAGAAAAGTTGTTAACTAAAAATTAGTTGAAAATTATTTTCTCTTGAATTTGAAGAAAACAATCGTTTGAATCCGAGTTGTTTTGAGAGAGATATGATAGAATGAAAAAGAGGTATTGTTGGATTGACAAAAATAAAGTCCTAAAATGCACTTCAAAAAATTGAGTTTCAGCCTTTCAGGTATAGAAAACCACAAAACTGGATTATATGATCAACATAAAAGTTGTAGCCACTAGAATTTCATACGATTTGAAAAAAATTATTTCTTAATTTGGATCAGTTATGATCATGTTCTGATCAAAACAAAATGGGCTATTCTTTGTCTCAAAAACTGGGCCAGAGAATGCATTGGAAAGAAGTGGATTTTTGACTTAGTTATGTTTAGAATGAGACAATGTGGTCAACATGTAAGTTGTAGCCATTGGAATAATACATGATTTGAATTTTTTTTTACATTTTGGTTCAATTTTGAAGACGTTATGGCCGATAGAAAAGAGATAAATATGGAGAAAAGACGAGTTTGATTTGAAGAGAACGAACATTGATTTATTTTGAATATTTTGTAAATATAATGACATTATTTCTTTCTAATTTTTTTATATAGCATGAAAGCCATTAAAGATGATAGGAAGAAGGTGAATAAGCTTGAGAAAAGAGGAAGAAGAAGTGTGTATGAAATGAGAAAAGGAGGTGCGTATTTATAGAAAAAGCAAGGAATGAAATTTTATAAATTTAACCTCTTATCAAATTACCAAAACACCCTTACTTAAAACTAAAGTAAGCTATATTTTTTCAACCCTTAACATTATTCTTTCACTTCTTACTTTATGTCTTAGTCACTTAAAGATTAAGTGAAGAAAAGTAATTATTTTGTTGGATTTTGATGTGATTTGAATTTGATGTTTACTTTTGACTTTTCTTAAACTTACTTACTTTTCTTAATGATGTTCTAGAAGTTTCTTAATCATAATTAGTAAAAGTAAATATATTTAGTTATTAAAATGTGTAATATATAGGTTAAGGCATGTTAACAAAGGTGCGACAACGTTGCGACAACTTATTTTGAACAAAACATTGATTTTCGACAAAACGTTTTCCGGTCACATTTTGATGTTTTTGATAAACTTTTTATTCATGTAAACCAAACTTCAAAATAAATTTCTTATTATCTCTAAATAAGTAAAAAAAGTATATTTGACTTATAAAATAATATAAAACAATATTCAAATCTATTTGTAAAAATACGACATCGATTTATCGATATGCGACAAAATTTGTCAACTTTTATAAAACAAGTTTTATATATTTATCGAACCATTATAAATTAAATTACTATTATTATCAAATGAGTTTGATATGGATTATATATATTTAAAAAGAATTATTTATCCTTCAAAACAAATTTCTCGAATATTTATCCTACTTTATCGGAATCCGACTTTGTCAATTTTACAAGGGAAATCCAATACCTTTATTCAATATATTAAAAATAAGTTTACCATTCTTATTTATCAAATAAAACATGATTGTTTAAGTTTGAAAATTATGCATTTGAATATTTAAATAAATTAAATATTCCATTTTCAAAGTGGTAAAATTACGGGTCGTTACATAAGGCATTTACCCGGGGGTGAGTTAAGGGCTTAGCCAATTTTCCAACCAAAATTCCTGAGCTCAATTGTCTAGACTTTCTCAGGATGTTTCCTAGCCTGTGAATCATTTCAATTTTGTTTCGATCTTCTAAGTCCAGTTGAAATCTATTTTGCTAAAAATTGGGTTAACAGGCTACAAAATCAAGTAGCAGCAAGGAAACAAGAGAGATGCTACCTTGAACTCATGGTATGGGGACTAACAATGTGAAACCCTACAAGAATATCTAGAGTCATGGAATCAAATGCGCACCAAGACATGCAAAATGCTCATCTATTAAGATTTGTCACTGAAATTGTTACCAGCATATAAAATGTTTATGGATTAATTTTTGTTGCAAGAAATAAAAAAAGTCTCATACAATAATATACCATGAATATAATATATTATGAATGTAAAACATAAACTATCTTCTTCTTTATAGTTAAACTATATACCTTTTGCTCCGATGGTAGACTAACTCAATATTGATGCATCAATGTTTCTGTTTAGGGATAACCCTAATACTAATGGTTTATGTACTAATACTGAAATGATTCATTTATGAAGAAACATATAAGAAATAAGACAAAACCTCATTTAAAATTTGTTTCCACCTTTGGTCACATGTATTTATGCACACGTCCATCGGACATGCATTCATACTCATCTATATATAATAGGAAAACTCCATTTTAAAGCTTTGGAAATGTCAAAGTATCCTTGCAAATTTATATTATAAGCAAAGGAAACTTTCAACAATCTTTTATGGCTCCATTCATTACGCGAACCTACCATGTAATTAGCTGCTACAAAGATATTTCTTCCCCATTCTCTACCACATAATTTATTCCCAATTCGAAACTCCGTCCTAAACTAGGGTCATCAAATCCAAATCTCAAGCAAAGTAAGTGTTTTCACCAACCCATGCTCTTCACGTTCTCCCTACTTTTAATTTTTCTTCTCTATTTTTCAAATTCATCTCCATTTTTCATGTGGTGGGTTTGCAAGATATGCTTTCCATAATTATGACTATTATTCCATTTCACGTTTAGATTTAATTCAGTTATTTTCTCATGTTGTTATTATAATTTATAAATTAATGACATAATTAGTAGGCTTAAGAATTTGTGCTTTCTTTTTTGGAAATAAGGGTTCAAACTTGCATTCGATTTGATCTTAAATGAGGCATTGATATAGCAGAGTGATCTATCTTTGCTTATTATAAAACTAACATATTGTTGTTTCTAATTTCACAAAGTTTTCCAGGAATTGCATGTATTGTTCATTCACCTTAAACACACAAATATCAATTTTGATTATTTCGATATTTTTATTGTTTTTAAATGTAGGTTGTTATACTTTCTGATCCATGATTTCAGGAGTTATCTTATACTGTACCATAGGCAACCTTTTGAGAATAACGTAGTATTTGTTTGGAGAACCGTAGTGATCATTTGCAGTCAATTAATATCAAAGTGCAGAGTAATAAACATGTATTTTCCTTAATGACTACAATGGTGCATGTTTTGCAAGCATGTATTTGTTTTTTGGGGGTGTTTTTATCTATATATTATTTGAACCGATGTTATACATAGATATAATGATGATAATGAATAGTAATCCATGACATAATTGTTGTTTACTTTGGTTATTTGTAGATTAAAGATTCACTCACTGGGACTTTTATATTACGAAGTAACTATGTGTTAAAGTTGCAAATGTTTCAGCGATTGTTATGTATTTAAATATGTGTTTATTAGTTTTAACTAGCATAACTGACAATATTATATTGGAAAATACGTTCCTAAAATTTTATAATTGTATACATTACAATTCAATTTGCTTTCATTGCTGACTATTAAACTTTTGGAGTGTACCAGAAAAAAGAAATTTGCTTCCATTGCTAACTACTAAACTTTTGGAGTGTAGCAGAAAAAAGAGTATGTGGCTTTGAGGATTTGGAACCCAAGTTGTAAGATGTTAGCACTTCTTTCATTTTCTATTATTTTTCTTTATCTTGATTATTGCAAATATGTAAAACTAAGGGTGAATAATTCACAACATATGTATATGTTCACTAAACATAGACCTATAAAAATAACATATCAATAGAAGTTGTTATTGGAAATAATTTAAGGTTTTCACCATTAAAACATTAGTATATAATATAAGAGGTTTAAGATAATACTGGAATATGCATTTTCCTTTATTTTTCCTTCAAATTAGGTAGTTTGTTTCTTCCTTTTTTTGTTGGATTCTAAAATCTTATTTTGTTACAGTTTTAATTTTCGGTTGTTTATGCTTCCTTTCTTTTCATAATTAGCTAATATATTTTTATTCAGTTTCAGCCTATAGAATATCAATCTCATTTAAGATACGATTTATATAGAAAAATTTACATTAATAAGTTTGTCATTACAAGATAAAAAATTTTGAAACTAAAAGTAATAATTAATAGAATATAATAGAAATGCTTAGCTTGAAAAATTAAAGTTTCTGAATTAATTCATTCGACTATTTTTGTTATTTATCTATATGAATAGATTGTTTGACTAATTATATTATAGATAATTTGCAATGTATGTTAATTTGTATCATTTTCATACCTATTGATAATATATCTTTAGTATTTGGCAATTTGCAATATTTGTAACATGATCATTGAGTAATTTTTAACATTTGAACCCTAATCAGTTGGTGGTATTTGGTAATTTCAAATATTTACAGTATTTGGTAATTTATTTATTTGTAGAATTTTCATGGCTACTAATAAGTTATTTGTGATATTTTATATTTGTAGTATTTGGTAATTTACAGTAGATTAGGATTCAACAACACCCTAATTTGGTGCACCTTATTTGCCCATTAACTTCATTATTCGATTCATCAAATCAGTGGACAGATTTGAACAAAAAAAAGAGTAAATAAGACAAAAATTATTCTCTTTTGCATGTGAAAATTTTCAGTCTCTCATATCCATTGGTTTGACGGATTAAATGGTGGAAGCTAAGAGGCATTCAAGGTGCTAAAAGTTGGGTGTCATTAAACCTGCTCCTACAATATTATATATTATTACATTAAACACACGACATTTTGATCATTAATATGAAGTGGCATGCATGTCTACGAAAGATTGCAATAACGTAGACAAAAATTGAGTTATCTTAATTTTTTCTATATCCTTTTTATAATAGGTTGAGGAAGCTATAGATCGATGTTTTCAAGATGTCATAGCTCAACATGATCTAGAGAATGTAGCTACCAATACCTTAAAAACCTTGATCTAACTATACAAAAAGGAAGTATTTTATTTTTGGTTGTTTGCACTCCCAAAAGTGATGGTTTATTTGTTTGATTTTCATTTTTGTTAATAATGGGTTTTTGTATGTTTACATTTTCTACGGTATTTTGTTTTTTTATATTCCAAGGAGGTAGTGTGCGTTATTAGTTGACAAAAGGAATAAACTATACAAAAATTAAGTTATTTTTATGAATGGAATTAATGTTTACATTTCTGTTTGCCATATATACTCAATTACATTTAAAAAAAATTGTATTATTGATCAGACTTGATCAACTTTTGGCTCTATTAGTTAAATGGGAAGGTTACTTTTGATAATATTTAAGTATTTTGACTTGCAAGCGATAGATGCATATTTATTTTTGTGGAAATATCATACAAAATTTTGATGGATGTAGTTGCATTATAGGAAGTGAAGTTAGAATTAGCGAAATGAAATTTATGTTGAGAATTTTTGATTGACGGTGTAGCATTTTTAAATTAGACAACAGACATATATTTAAAACATTGTATAATCAACTTTATATTGTATTATTCTCCGACGTAACATATTTGGTATTTCCATGTAGTATTCTTTTTCCATTTTTAATCTTCTTTAAAGAATGTTCACCTCACTCTATAAATGTAACTCGAACAATTTGAGTAATTCTTATGTGAATTCTTTTAAAATTATATATTAAGTTACAAGTTGTTATATATATATGTACTAGTGCGAACCCGTGCTTCACACATGGTTTTCGTTTAAAATTTCAAAAATAAAATGTAGTCTATTTGCAACATGAATCAAAAAGCAATTAGTAGTAAAATGATAATTCACTCATGGTTGCATCTTTATACTTGTTCAGATTAATTATTGACTGATATATCTCACCGTAGTGCAAATTTATGGTGATTAGAAGTTAACTGCTTATAAGGAAATATCAAAGGCACAATAAACTCAATAACAACGAAAACATCTAAGATCAATAAGGAAACAAATAAAAATTGAAACACATCTACAACCATCAACAAGCAGTAAATAAAATCTAATATCCCACTATAGAGCTAATACCATAATTTTTTTAAAAATAAATGCTAAAAACCAAGCTCAAAACAAAGCTCCCGTCTTTAACTACTTCATTGGTACTCAAAAAAATTGAACAAAAGATGATCGAATAAAATTGAAATGAAAATTAACTCCTCGGTGTTGTCTCACATTATCTACATTACGGAAAACAATATACATGCCTGTGAATACCTAGTGCTACCATGTGAGCTTCACGTGTGCTAAGAAAATGATGAGCATATTCCTTCTATTGAAAAATAAATATTGATTTTGGATAGAATGCACTTACACTTGGATGTACTCGATTGAAATAGTAACAAACACAACGAGAGAAAAATAAAACCATCCATATATTTTTGAGGTAGGCCACAGCATTAACAATTTGGATGATTTGCGAATATGTGTTAAAACTATACCAAATTACAATTGATCAAAAATACTGAGAATTCATTGTTACTATAAAATATACATGGATGCATATCCTTTAATTTTCTTTTAAAAATACCACAAACTTCAATTTTTATTTTATAATAGTGCTATCATAGTTTACTGAAAGTTTAAGTTGTTGCATCCATGTAGCTCTACCTATACATCACTAAAGGCCACTCACTAAAGACAATGACAACCACATGTTGCCTTTATGCATCCATGGTAATGGAATGCTCCACATTAATGTCTACTTCCTTGATTCTGTCGGTGTTCATGTCGAGCAAAGACAAACTAATTATGAATGAAGCAATGCTACCTTACTCGTTCAACTTGGCTATTATTTTGACTTTTCTACCATTCTTTACTATTATCGTGGAGTTAACTTCGAATCTGTACCCCTCTTTAGTTTCAGTGAATGCAGCGTTTTAATTTTCGTATGAGCTTTCCACATTAGTCACAATATCTGCTGCAAGTTAGTGTTAAAACATGGGTAGAAATTACCTACTGAAATTTTGTATACTTCAAGTATAATCTGATGCAGTCAATGCAACAGAAGTTCCAATGGCTAGCTGCAATTAAATCAAAGAATTGAGGTAGTATTAATTCCAAAAACAACGGTAGACTAAACTAAGAACAAAATCAACTGATATACATCATTCAATAAATAAAGTTTATCATTCAATCTTTCTTTCTTTTTTTGGCTAATTCATTCCATTAATTATGAGGCCTAGCTACATATATACACATATTTGTGATTTATTGAAAGAAATGAATCTTTTAATCAAAATATATTTTCACATATTGTTATATTTTTTGAGCTATAAAAGCATGTGAGTTGGAGATGTGTTAGTCAAAATCTAAAAGTATTGGTAATCACATTTAGTAACTGCTTTACAATCTTAATATTTTCTCTGCTAATACTCTAAAAATTAAAATATAATGTATTATTAAAGATAGGTTATATTGATAATGAATGAATATTGCTGACACGTGTTTTAAGTACTATGAAAATCAAAAGCAATAAATATGCAAATTTAATGAGAATAAGGAGAAAATCAAGCTTCAACTGATGTGACCTAATATTACAACTAAAAAGTAACTTAAAAATTGGTTTACCTGAAAGTAGCCATCTCTTCCCTTGATGCGTAGAAGTTCCATTCCCATCATCGATTAGTTGCATCATTTCATACCCATTTCTTCACTTGATGCATAGAAGTTACTTTCCTCATCATCAATTAAATATATAGTTTTGTACCAGTCTCTTCAATTGGCAGGTGAAATAACCAAAAGAAATGAACTGAAAAAAATTGTTAGTATACATGGTTAAATTCCAAGGAAAAGTCTATGATGTCAAAAAATAAATCCACATCAACAGTATGGTAGCACAATCTTTTGAAATGTAACTAAATGTTGATAATATATTTAATGTAGTTATATGCAATAATAATTTGCAATATCCATATATAGAAATTAATAAATCTAAATAATTGAGAATATAAAAATTAAAGTCATAATAAAACATGGCATACCTTATGTATAAATGATGCTTTATTAAGATCAAGTTCTTGGCAGTATATTTTCTAATTCAAATTTATTTTTGTGAACTAAAAATAGCACCACTTAATACTATAATAGATGTGTTTACCAAGAAGACAACTTAAAAAGAAAAAAAAACATTGAGTACCCTAATATATATTTCTTTTAGTTATTTTCTATATTAATAAGGTCATGAGTAGTTTAGGAAACAAATGAATACGTAGCCAAGTAAATGAATTACTTTGTTAACAGAGGTAATTTATGCACTAAAAGGTATAATTATAGTTATAATTTATTACTCTACTAATATAGTAGCGCATATAGGTACAATAAAAGCCTATAAATATTATCAAATATCACAATACCATTTGAATGTAGGTATTAAGCTTTGTGTAATATCAATAAACTTATGCTAGATTCACATTTACAAATACATCAAAGACTGAACATAGCATCAAAGTTATGCTGATGTATATACCTATTGTAGATATATATTTACATTAAATACCATTTGTCCATTACCATATCTAATTATATAAAGCATAAGTCAAGGCTCAAAATAAACTACACATACATGCTCAATGGTAGCTGTATATTACTAAGTCTATTTATAGTAAGCGTAAGTTAAGGTTTAAACTAAACACAGTAATAACACATCAACTTGGGTGCTTATTAGTAATAATGGAAGATTTGTAGAAGTTTGTTGAAAAAGATAAGATAAATTATTCTATATATATCTTGGAACATGCAAGAAAAGGTCAAACAAATTGCTAGATGTGAGAAATAAAAGAATAAGTCAAAATTATGGTCAAAATATAAAGTCCCTAGGCGCAAAGAGCAGAAGATAATGAATACAAATTTATATCAACTCACCTGGTGAAAATCTTTCTAAATTTCATACAAATAGCTAGGTGTGAGCAATAAATAATTATATAGAAAAGCTTATGTAGCCTAAAAGGAAACAACTTAGAGAATTAAAGACAGTAGAAAACTAACATACATCAACTTCCAGAGCTTATCAACTATAACGAACTAATAGGAAACCTTCGACATTTTTCCAGTGACTTGTACAGGTCTCTACTTTCATGATTCTTCTGTCGGTTCTTCCTATTCAAATAATAAATATTAAAATCTAAGTTCGATAGGCTAGTAGCCTTCCGCATGTTGAAATTAGTGCATTTGAATTGGGGAAATTGTTCAAAATAATATCTGTCAAAGAAAAAAAAATTCAATGTCCATAAACGATTTTCATTCCTATTAATGCCTAAAGCCAGATAAATCTTACGCTTATTTCGAATTAAACTGCATACAGTGAGTAGTTATGTTACAAACAGAGTTTTTTGAAAAGTCATGTTTGTAAGAATCAGAAAGCTATAATAAAAAGGGTTCATTTATAAATATAACATGGTGAAAATAATGCTTGATAAATGGGAAAGCCTTGTTCAAAAAAATATCTTCTGAAATTTAAATTTTATGCATGTTTATTAATAGTTTTCATGCTCGTTAAAGGATGTAAAAATGTTAGGTGACTTGTAAAATATTAAATAATTTTGGTCAAAAATTTCCACTTGTAAAGCTTTTCCATGCTGCTGCCAATTCACCTCTGCAAGAAATTTAATTTAATATGCACATACATACATATATGTATGTACATATGTGTATATATATCCACAGATAGCTCTGGTGTTTCGGAAAAAAATCTTTTCCCCTTTTAGGAATTGCGGGAACTTTGGTTTTACCTTGTTCAATTAAACCTAGCAACGGTGGATAAAGTGTGGCAAACCCAAATGCAAAATAAAAACCCAAAATCTTGCTCAGGATGAGTAAGATAAGATAATGAACCTCATAATCATTGTTAAGCTATTGTGCTGTGTGCTAGTCTAATAGCACCACGAACAGTTCTCATCTTTAGCACTCTTAGCATGTCCTCTATACCTCTTGACAATACCAAAACATCCCATTCTTTTAAGAATAGTTTAGTCTTTCATAACAACACCAAGGTACCCTTATTTCATCAACCTTTTGTATTTGAAAATGAAAGCAGCTAAACTGCAATTTTAGTATAAACAAAAGGCAAATTCTATTTCAACCCGAGTATTTACTTAGTAGTCCCCCAAATTTTTTATAAAAGTTTATAAACCCAAAAAATAACTTAGTAGCCCCCTACCATTTCTGGACTTACCCTTCTCATCTTCCTCCGTCTTCCTCCATCTTTGTACACAAAAATAACATTCTCGAATATAAAAAAACCCTCGTTTACCATGCAACTCTTCCTCCACTGTCGTGCACCTCTTCCTCCTCCTCTAGCGGTCTACCAACAATCAACGTAAGCAAGAATTCGATTGTTATTTTGAAAGTCATTATCCGATTGTATTTGCAAAAAATTAAAAACTCTTCAAATTTTTTTGAATTACCTACTGTGATTGCGTTAACAATTCATTCTTCTCTTCAAAATCCATCAGTTAGTAGTGAAAAATTGAATTTTTTCTTCACTGATTTAGAAACTAGGGTTTTGAAGAAGCTTTGGTTTAGACAGTAAGAAACTGACGTAAGAAGATAATGGAATTGAAAAGAAAGAAAGTACACAGCTTTCTAACGGTATTTTAGTCTTTAAAATTTTATTTTTTTAGGGAGGGCTACTAAGTAATTATCTGTGCTGAAATAGGATTTGCCTAAACAAAATTCAACTAATTAAAAATAGCATAGAAATAACACATTTATAGCTTTGTCTAAATCGTATTATTCACACTAAAATTTGTAGAAATTACTTCTATGAACAGGGAAAAAACAGTCATAGCTTTCTACAAATTGTGTTATTCACAAAAAATATAGGAGAGAACTTTAAGGAAACCAACATCAATGAATGTATTTAAAGTTGAATTCATAACAATGAACTACGATGAAAACTACAACTATATTTGGTACAACTATCCATCAAAAGCAACGGTCTTATTAATGGCTACTTTTCTCTGAGCGATTTTCTCTTAATCGTTTACCCCTGCTCCTCTTCTCTCTTTGCTCTATCATTCTGTGCCCTATTTACTGTCGATCTTTGGCTTCTCCAGATCTGCGGTTTCGTGGGTGTCTCGATGCCTTTCTCGGGTGTTGCCGAGTTTGCTCTCTCAGGCAAGTTCTTGTGTGATTGCCCTCCGTTTGTCGCTATTGCCTCGGCTTTATTGGCGGAGGTGGCTTCTCCTATTTCGGTTACTTTTTCTGGTGATAGCTCAGTGGACATCAGGGTTTTCTCTTTGAGCCAATTTGGGGCTTTGTCTCGATCTCGATTCTTGTTGGTTGACAATTGTTTTATGGAAATTTTGCCGGTTTTCACTGATGATTTGGTGTCGCGCCCTTCTCCTTTCTGGCGTGGGTCTTTTGTTGACTTGTTGTTGTCGGAGGCTTGTTCTGGCGATTCTGGGTATGGCCAGAGGCGGGATTTCATCGCCCGTTTTGAGCCCTGTCTGAATTTCTCGCCGGCTTGCGCCTTTTTGCCTTGTGGGGAGGAGAGGGTGACGGTGGGTTCGGTGAATTGCTTATTTGGGTGTGTGGCTAGTGAGCAGATCGATGGGGGTTTAATCGCCTCATCAAACTCTGCTCTACCTGCTTCATTGCCCCCGCCTATGTTCGTTTCTGATGGTTTTGTGTTGCCTTCTGATGGTTGTGCGGTTAGCGTTGGGGGGTTCTTGGATGCCACCGCGGTTGATGGGGATTTCACCACCCCATGTAGCCATGAGATCGGTGATTTCTTGCCTCGCTTGCAGCTTGCTGTAGTGCCCTCTGGGCCAGAGAACGGTGAGGTCTTGACCGACGTTTCCGTTATCTCGTACCAGGCATTCCCTGTGTTCGATGGGTTTTGTGTTTCTTTGGTTGGTGGCGGGGACTCGACCACTTTCTTGGGATTGTCGGAGTTTGTGGTATCTGCTTACCATACTTTTTGGGCTGCTGAGGATCATGGTTGGAAGGTTTGCTTCTCTTGTTCGATTTCTATTTTTGTTGATGTTGCTGGATTGCCTTTTTACTTTTGGTGGCTATTCACCGATGTCGTTTCTGTTTTACTGAGCCATGACACATTTAGGTGTGTGCTCCCTGATATTACTGTCACTTTCGAGTCTGCTAGTATGTCAGGTCACGATTGCGAGTGTCTGGGTTTCGCTTGTTTGGTTATTGGGTGGAGTCACTACGACCCTTTGTTTTTATCGTCAGTGACTTCCTGTTGGTTTTGTGTTTTTTTTCGGCCGGTTAGTCTTCGACTTGATGAGGGGTTGCTTCGGGCCTGGAGCGGCTGGTTTGGGCGATCTCCCTGCTCTGGTCATATAGCGATCATTTTTGACCGTTATACGGACAGTATGGGCTATTGCCAGCCTTCGTTGTTCTGCTCGGAGGTTACCCCTGAGATGCGACTTCTACCCACAGCGCGGGACTGTTTGATTAGTGACAGCCCGGCAGTGGTAGGACTCCTACAACAACCTGGGAAGCAATTAGTTTGCGGTTCCACATTTTTATGCCAGGCGATCTGTTATTCGCCTGATGGTCCCGTCACCTCTTTCCCCGCTCTCCCGACCCTATCCTCTTGTCATCCTCCGGGGATCTCTGTTTTGTCATCTGTTTTCGACTTTTCCTCTGATTATGATTCACCCTCTTGTGCTTTTACCCTTCCCTATCCTGACTGTTTCTCTTGTCTGTATGGATTGCGAGTGGTTCGCATCCCTTCTCTTTTTCGTTTTCCCTATGATTCCGCGGAGTGTAGGGCTCCAATTCCCGTGCGATGCTCTTCGAAGTGCTCGCTCCCCTCCTCTGCTTGCCCTCTGTCCATCTCCATTCCTCTGATGAGTAAGGCAGAGATAGCGCTCCTTAATGAGCGTCTAGATTGCTTAGCTAGGAACTCATCTCCTTTGTCTTCATCGGTTAGCTCCTCCTTTTCTCCTTATGCGTCGCCCACCCCTCCCTCTCGCGCGGCGAGGCGGAGGCAGAGGAGAGTTCCTCCTATCCTTCGCACCATTTGCACACGCTCTATAGCGGCGTCCGAGCGGATCGACAGATCTGCTCGATCTTCGCTGTATCTGATTTGAGGTTGTGCTTGTTCTGATCCCTGAGGGTGGTGTTCTGTTTTCGCTTTTTTCTACCTCTTCTCTTCTTTCTCGCTCCTATGGCGAACTTTCTCTTCTGGAATGTTCGTGGCATCGGTAACGATGCGACTTTGGCTAGGCTAAAACGCATTGTTAGAAAGCACTCGGTTGGTTTGGTCGCTATCCTGGAACCCCTTATTGACCAGGCAGGCATTACCAAGATTGTCTTATCCTTAGGATTTGGCGGTGGTTCTGCAAATGTCTCAAGTAAGATTTGGATTTTATGGTCCAAATCTATTGCGACTCGACCTATTTTTGATTCCCCTCAGCTCTACTCGGTGGCGTGCACGTCCACGTCCATTGCTGTCCCGCAGTTTACGCCAAGTGTGATCGCTCGGAGAGAGCTGTTCTTTGGTCTGACATTCTTGCTCTTGATTCTCTGGGTCTCTCTCCTTCTGTGTTAGGTGGCGATTTTAATATCGTCGCGAGCCAAGCAGAAAAATGGGGCGGAGCGGCCATCAATAGAGGGGCAATGGCGGATTTCAACTCGTTCATTGCCTCCTCTGGCCTCGCTGAGCTCCCTTTTGTCGGCTCTGCTTTCACCTGGTCTAACAACCAAGCTGGACCAAATCGTATCCTCTCTAGACTTAACCGTGTATTCGGTTCGGAGGATTGGTTTCGTCTTCCCTTTTCCTTCTCTATCGTCCATCTCCATCGTTCTTTTTCGGACCATGCCCCTTTGATTGTTCGCTGCTCTCCTCTGTCGCTGTCTGGGCCCTCCTCCTTTCGATTTCAGAGCATGTGGAAATCCCACCACTCCTTCCTTCAGGTGGTAGTTGACTCTTGGAGCGTCCCTATTTCTACCTCCCCCTGTGCTGCTTTCGGGAGAAAGCTCTCTCGTCTTAAGGCTTGCCTTAAGGTTTGGAACGTTGAAGTTTTCAAGAACATCTTCGACCGCGTCCGTAGGGCAGAGGAGGCGCTTATCGTCGCCGAATCCTTGCTAGACGAGCATCCTTCCGCTGACAACAAGGAGGCGTGGGTTATTGCCCAAACTGCCTTCTCTTCGGAATTGCGTGTTGAGAATGACTACCTCCGTCAAAAGGCGAGGGTCAAATGGGTAGTCGTCGGAGATGCGAACTCCAAATTCTTCCACTCTTCTATTCGGAAGAAGAATAATCTTCTAGCGATTCGCGAGATTTTGAGGCCCGACCGTACTTCGGCTTCATCGCCTGAGGAAGTCAAAGACTTAATCCTCTCACATTTCCAATCTTTTCTGGGCTTTCCCTCGGTCTCGGTGTCCGATCTGGCACTTTTAGCTTTCATCCCACCAGTGGTCCTCCCTTCGGAAGGTACCATGATTGCGGATATCCCATCCACGGAGGAGATCCGCGCTTGTGTCTTCGCTCTTAGCAAGGATAGTGCCAGTGGCCCTGATGGCTTCAACGGTGTCTTTTATAGGTGTTCTTGGCCTATTATCCAGGCTGATTTTTGTCTTGCCATCCAATCCTTCTTCGCCGGGGGAAATCTTCCAGCTGGATGGACTTCCACCAGCCTTATTCTTATTCCGAAGTGTGATAGCCCGAAGACTTGTGCAGATTTCCGGCCTATTAGTCTCTGCAACTTCTCTAATAAGGTTATTTCTAAAATTCTGGCCTCTCGCTTGGCTCCTTTCCTTGAACGCATCATTTCTCCTTCTCAAGCTGGGTTTGTTAAGGGGCGTCTTATCTCTGACAATGTCCTTCTCGCCCAGGAACTGATCTCCCAAATTGATCGGAAAGTTTGGGGCTCTAATGTTGTCTTCAAACTGGACATGGCTAAGGCCTACGACCGCATGTCCTGGTTCTTCGTTATCAAGGTGTTGAGAACTTTCGGTTTTCCGGAGACCCTTATTGATCTGGTATGGAGGCTCATCTCCAACTGCTGGTTCTCTGTCCTCATTAACGGCTCGGCCCATGGGTATTTCAAGGCTGGGAGGGGCTTACGTCAGGGCGACCCTCTTTCGCCTTCTCTTTTTGTTATTGCAGCCGAGACCTTTATTCGCGGTCTCCAATCCTTAACCATTTACGGTCAAATCCAACGATTCGGGATTCCTAGGGGTTGTCCTCTCATCTCCTCTTTATCCTTTGCAGACGACATTGTCATTTTCTCCAATGGCAGCCGTTCCTCTGTTAGGCGGCTTCTCAGGTTCCTCCATCAATATGAGAGGTCTTCGGGCCAACTCGTTAATTCCTCCAAGTGTTGCTTTGTCCACTCGAAGGACATGTCTCTCTCCCGTGCCTGTTGGATCGAGACTATCTCCGGATTCAAGAAAACTTCCCTTCCCCTTCCCTATCTTGGGATTATCCTGTACCGGGGTAGGAAACTTAACGCAGTTTTCGACCCCTTGACAGACAAAGTAAGGGGGAAGATTTTACGATGGAACTCGTCTATTCTTTCCCAAGCCGGCAGACTTGTTCTTATCAAATCCGTCTTAGATTCGATGGGATCTCATATTTTCGCGACTATGACCCCTACCTCATCTTTTTTTCGATCTTACCGTTCTTTGGCCTCGTCTTTTTCTGGGGAAACAAGGACAACGACCGTCGTCACCACTGGGTGTCTTGGGATTCGATTTGTCGGCCCAAAACTGAAGGCGGCTTGGGTCTTCGTAATCCCAGAGACCTTTGTGCGGCTTTTGCTTGTAAGTTGTGGAACAGGTTCGGCGCCAACAACTCCTTATGGGCGTCTTTCCTCCATGCTAAGTACCACAGACTTGCGAGTTCGAACTTTTCGGGCACTCCTTCCTATGCTAGCGAGACCTGGAAGCACATGCAGTCAGTGAAGCTTTTAGCTGACTCTCATGGTGGGTTGTCAGGATGGGATGGCGCTACGTTTTCCAATTCAGAATGCCTGGTCCTCCATCAGAGCTCCTTTTCCCATTCGCCATGAATTCTCCTTCATTTGGGATTCTCGCATTCCACCCAAGGTATCCATATTAATGTGGCGTTTGCTACATGATGGGTTACCGTTGGACGAGAATGTGCAAAAGATCGGCATTCCTTCTGTTTCCCGCTGTAGATGCTGCGGAAACGGTGATTCGGAGTCTTTGAACCACTTGTTTTTTGGCGGTTTCACGGCCAGAGCTTGCTGGAATTATTTTGGCAATCTTGTCGGTGTTCGGTGTCCGGCCATTTATCCTCTTCAACTCCTCAATTCGTGGTGGAATGGGAACTCTGGGAGATCCCTTCGGTCTATCGTTTTCCGTTTAATTTCTAGTCTCATCTGCTGGCACGTCTGGTGTGCGCGGAATAAGGCTACTTTCGAGAGCATTTCAATGGATCCTCGGTCTATTATCCATCGGGTGAGGAATGACGTATTCCTGGCTTTCCGGGGTAGACCATTCAGGGGTACTCTAAGTCATCGCTCTAGGCGGCTTGTTGGTATTCTGTCGATTTCTTGCTCTCCTAATGCCGCTAGACTAGGCGTTGGTTAGGCCTCTGCCTTGGGGTGGTGTCCTCCCCTCTGCGCTCCTCTTCCCCCCCCCCCTTTTTTATTTTTAATTCGGCTGCTTGTTTTAGTTTCAGGTGCTTCTGCTGTCTCCCTGTTGCGTTTTTGCTTAGGACGGATTCGCTTTTGAGATCTGGCTTCTTCTGGCTTGAGCGCTTGGTTCTCCTTCGTCGTCTCTTGTGGTTGAGGACTATTGCTCCCTCTATGGTGATCTCCTATCACTTTTTTCTGTCTACACCATTGAGCGGTGGCCTTGCCGGAGCTCGATGGTGTGGGCAGGAGGGCGGATGCCTAGGATCTTTCTTAGTTTGATTTGCTGTTTCTGCCTGGCTGCTCGATGGGCTTGTTGGATGGTGGTGGTTTGTTGGGTGGACTGGCCTTCACCTTCTGGTTGAGGCGGGAGAGTGGGAGAGCGGGTTTCTGGATTATTTCTTTTTTTTGGGCTTCGTCCTAGCTTCTTGGTTGTCCGGTGTCTTTGAGTTGTTTTATTTGTTCGGTTATCTTCTTTTTCTGGTTTTTTCTAGGGAGGTTATGCGCTTCGCCTAATGCTGTGAGCCTCCGGAGGAAGGCTTTCTCCTCCTATTGTTATTTATATATATTTCTTCTTTTTTTTTAAAAAAAAAAATATATTTGGAAAGAACCTTTTTTCCATTGTGCACTCGGAAAGCTTATTAATTTTCTTAGATCAAAACCACAATTTCTCTTTTCCTCTAATTGACTTTGTGCATGGAAAGCAAAATAGAAACGGTGGCTCGGTCAAGTAACTGTTTGATCCATAGAGTTTTATAAACACAATAGTGGATTGTAGTTTAGGTGTGTAAACCACAATGTGGAGTGTGTTAAGGTTGCTCTATAAATAACATACATTAGCGTTGGCAATCTAGACGAATTTTTGTATGCAATAAATTTGAATTTGGCGTCAAAACAAACATGAAAATGGGCAAAAATTCAAAGATGTTCTTTTATATAAAAAACCGAACTTTCAATTATTGTATAACAAAACTAAAACAAGTTGTCATGCACGAAGAATGTACATAAAAACCTAATATTTAAAGAAACAAAATTTTTTGAAGTAATAATAAATATGGAGCGGTTGGTCAAACAGGCTGTGAAGTGCAAGGCCAAATCAGTTTGTGTCATAAATTTATGCACAGATTAAGAAACTAAACTTAGTTTACTAATTTTTGAAGACTTTTGAAGATTATAATTTAATTATTTCCAGTCATACGGTTTAACAAAAGGTATGAACATTGCTATTTGCCTTAGAAAACATCAAAATGAATATCAAACATACATTTATCATGGTTAAATCAAGCTAAGGATATAAAAAACTCAAATGTTGTAGTTAAATGCAAAAGATTTCCTGTTATCAAAGAAACATTAGTTGTCATGTGGCAGTGAATGTTAGAGCCAGGACAAAGGTGCACGGTCTATATATCCGTTAGCATCTGTTAACACGAATCCAATAGAAAATAAAATAGCGTAACATGCATTTTTCAAAATTTCGTAATCAAATCTAATAAAGTTTCAAATTAAAATTGCTGTCTTTGAAATTCATGTCAGTTGCTGATGCAAACACAATTTGGGAACAGAGTGCAAAGCGCATAAACATGGTGCCTAATCAAATCGCTCCAAGGTTAAGATAATACCGCTGGTTAGAGTTCAGTAACAATCGAAAAATACTTTTTTAAATTAATAGCAAGATAAAATACATCTAATAATATTATGGTATTTGTCCAGTTGACGGAGAAGAAAATGTAAACAGATACTACATCTAGTTACGTAGCTTAGGAATGCTTCTATTTCTGCCGTCGATGTTAAAAAACTACCTATGCTAAAGAGCCCATCGCAATTTGTCATGTTGGGTTTATTGGTCGCTAAATACACATCTCTTGTATGTTTATATTAAACCAAATTGGTCATCAATTTTTATTACAGAAAACACTATCATGCTAATCACATGGTAAAGTAATTGTTTCAAGATTGCCTCAAATAATTATTAATAAGGTATGACATATACTTTGACATCATTTTTTGCTTAGTTTCTACATTCCTTGCTCCGTTTCGTATGCAATAAATGTAACTTACGTATACAAAAACAACATAACATACATATATACTTTAAGCATAAAGAACCCCTAAAAAGTATACACTAAACTTGGATATATGATAAATCCACCTATTTTGAGCAAACAGTAACAGAATAAGAAATAGCAAGTGAAACCACTCACCTTAAATGAGATGAATTTTGGATTAATGAATGGACGTTGTCACTTGATCAAGCATACAAAATTCAACCTCGTTAATGGACATTAAGAGAAAGTTAGATTAACTGAGAAAAATTACAATCGTCGCACCTCTAGAATGAAAACATACATAATAAAATTAAATATTACAATTTTCTATATTTCATTTAAATTCGACCAAATATATTGTCCAATCTACGATGATTTTGGATACATAGAACATGCCACATCTAATAGTTTGCATATAAATGATGTTGTATTGTTGTTGTAGACTTAAGCTACATAGTAGGTATATGAGGAATTTCAACATTTTTCTTGATTACAAACTTTTACAGATAAAAAATGCCATATGAAAACAACCCATACACCTACAAAAATCCTTACCTTATAAAAAAAAACCTGTGATTGAAGGACTTAATATATTAAGGTAAACAATGTAACTTTTTCAATGAATAGATAAATAGTTATTTATATGTAGGGTGAAATATACAATAACTGAGAAAGCGGTACTCCTTTGTAGAATAGATAAAATATCGCATAATTTTACTATTTTTATTCATGTACATAACATCGAATACGTGAAAGGAAAGATATGATGACTAATATGTTTATAGACTATTATACAATCTGAATAATGTGGAGTGTGCATTGGTTATAATTATCTAATAACAAAATTGAGACTCAAATGTAATCAACATATAATAACTTTGTCAAAAAAAAAAAAGGGTCGAGTATTAGCAATGATAAGAATTCAATAGATATTCAAGTAAGTAATGTAATATAAATTGTATATCTACATAAGTGCATATATATATGCCTTAACAGATAAAAATTGCCACATGAAAACAACTCGTACACCAACAAAAAAAGAATAAAATAGTATGTGAGATGGCATGATGGAAATACATGATTTTTAGCCAGCATTATATAATTCAGTAATTGATTCTCCTTCATCATAAGTATCCTAACCTTCTAAAAAACCTGTGACTGAAGTACTTGATATTTTATTGTAAACAATGTAAATTTTTCAATGAGTAGATAAATTGTTATTTATATATAGGGTGAGATGTACCATAACCAACAAAGCAGCGCTCCTTTGTAGAATAGATAAAATATATCAAAATTTTATATATTTTGATTCATGTACATACCATCGAATACATGAAGGAAAGACAAGATGACTAACATTAATTATGTTTATAAACTATTATACAATTTGAATAATGTGGAGTGTTCATTGGTTATAATTATCTAATAAGAAAATTGAGACTCAAATGTAATCAACACATAATAACTTTGTCAAAAAAATGGGTCGAGTATTATCATTAATAAGAATTCTATAGATATTCAAGTAAATAATGTAATACCAGGTAATCATAGTGTGAATCCTGACAACATAAATTTACAATGTCCAAATACAGATGAATATTTCAAGTAAGTGTTTATATTTGACTGAACAAGAATACGTGTTAATTAATAACACTTCAGTGCTGCTCATATATTTGAGACATTTGTAATATTTGAATGTATACTTTAACCTGAACATGTAACATGTTAGTAACCCATCTGCCAAATACAAAATGGTGGGTATTGTTTATTATTTGTTTTACAGTGCTCAAAATCATATTGATTTATAAATCTCTTACATAAATAATTTTAGCTTAAATTTACTACACAAAGGAATTGTTGAAAGTCAACTATCATCTTATGTTTTGAAATGGGTTGTTATTCGTTACAGCAAGGAAAACAAAAGGTAAAAAGAACTTCAAATCAAAATAAATAAGAGAAAATCAAAAGAATATTATGAACAAAAATCCACATAAACATCAACATTTTCAAACTATTACCCCCTTCAGTTTGCACTAATAGGATATATTTTTTACGTAAATTTCAATAAAACATGTGTTACTTTATTGGGCTATTGTATGTGTGCACGCACATGGAAACGTGTGAGTAGGTATGCATGTGCATAGAAAAAAGTAAAAAATTTCTAAGAATCATTTGTATGATATGTTCTTAGAGAACAAATATCAATGCATTTGTTAGAAGTTGAATTTATGTTGAATTAGTCAAACATGTGTCCCTAATAATATGTGTAAATAATGGTCAAGATCCTTATTAGTAGGTTAGTGGGTATTTCCTTTTAGGCTATTTAAGCTTTGTACTTCTTATCATTGATAATAAAATAGCGACGTAGTCTATTTCTTTGTAACGTTTAATCTCTCTCCCTCCTTTCTATATCAAATCTTAACATGGTATCAGAGCTAGGAGAGAGAGGAGACCAAAAATAAAAAAGTGGGCGAGAGTTAAGAAAAAAAAATCTCAAGAAAATTAGCCTCAAACAAAATCTTCTGTCCAAAAATCAAATCAACACCCTCAAAAACAAATGATGCTCGCGTTCATTTATATTCATGGAGTTCTGACACCTGCTCCTGCATAGATTAGTCGATGTCTGGAGGTTGTCACTAAGACCTGTTTTATCTGTTCGTGCTTCTCGAGTTACGGTCGCATCGGGATCTGAACGTCAGAGTTGCCGTGCCTGATTTCTCGCATCGACTGGAGTAGGATCTAATTGCTGTGCCGTCTGCTTGATTCTGTTTGAAGTCTCAAGTCCGCCTCCTTCAGGATCTGCCGTCGCCTATCTGAAGCGTTGATGACTGAAACACTATTTATTGTCTTTAGCGTCTTGTTTGCAGTGGTCTGATGTAGAAGTAGTTTGGAAGAGTATGTTGATTTAGGCAATGGAATTTGGGGTAGTTTGCTGTGTGGGTTGAGTAGAGACAATTGGTTGTGGAGTTTGAAAGTAAGTGAGGTAATTGATTTCAGACTGGAGTTGCGGTTGTGGATGGAGTTTTGGGAAAGTGGCTGTGTGGAGTATGGTGATGTGGGAGCTGGCAGTGTAGTTTATTGACGAAGTTTAGAAAGAGCAGTGATGTGGAGTGGTTTGCTTTGAGAGGTAATGCAGTAATGGGTTGCTGTAGTAAGGTGATGTGAAAATAAGTGAAGTTGTATTTGTGAGCAACAAGTTTTAGTTTTGGAGGTGTGTAGAATGTTTGGGTTTGAAGCATGTCAGGTTGGAGAATGCTTCTTGTATTGATGAAGCAAGATGGTTGGATGCAGAAGGTTGTGATTCTAGTGACGAGTATGCTGAAGCGCTACTGCCTTTTTTCCCCGAAACTGAAATGTCACGTTTAGTTCATCAAACTCTTGTATGAGACTCGCCAAATCTGAAAGCTTCTGAATCTATATGCTGTTCGCGTTTGAAGTTGAAAGGATCTAAAGTTGATGCTGTTAGAAATAATGAATAGTTCTTTATTTGTCCCGGTCTTTAGCAATAATATAGGAGTGATCCTATTTCTTAGTGTGCAGGAGGTAGTTTGAAGTGATGTATATGTGTAGTGTACACAATTTGATATCTGTTGTACTGCAATGCAATGGGGACGTTTCGCGATGAAATGTGTGGATATGTGATGTAGTTTGTGATGGTGAGTTATGAAGTGTGGCAGACGGCACTGTTGGTGGTTGAACTAGCATTGGCAGGTGGTAGTTGAAATGTGATCGTCAGGCCTGTATGTGTGCTGTTGTATTGTTTGTGCTGATTATGAGTGAGGGGTAATAAGTGAAGTTATAGGCAGAATGCAGTAATATTGTGAGATGTTGTATGGTTTATTTTCGTTTGATGGTTGAAATGGGTTAGTCGTTGAATGAAGTAGTGAAGTAGATTACTGTGTTTAAAGATGGATGGTGACAGTGGTGAGGTTATGCAGTGGAAGGCAGGGGTTGGTCAGGGATCAGTGGATGTGCAGTGGATATGCTATGTTTATGGGGGAGTTGTGTGGGTGTAGAAGGAAGATGGCAAGGCAGTAGTATATGTATGGGGAAGATGAACTTGCAAGAGTGATTTTGTAGCAGAAATGGTTGTATCACTGTATGAAGTGGAAGGTGGCTGATGCTCAGTTGAGATGCAGCAATATTGGGTAAAAGGCAGTGATAGTTTGATTTGTGAAGGCTGTGATTAGTTGGCCAGGGTGCAGACAGGGGGAAATGATTATGGTTTGAAGACAGTTGAATGGTCTGTGAATGGTTTGTACGGTGATATGAAAGTGTGTGAATGGTTTGTGAATTATGCAGTGCAATGTAGTGATGACAGGGGAGGCTGGAAATGAGTTTGTAGAGCACTGGTAGGTTTATGATATGGTGGTATTTTAAGCTCTGTTGTGATGAAGTGTTAATGTAATGTAGGGATATGAAAATGGTTAGATGAGTTTGATTGGTCTGGAAGTTGTAGTTGAAGGTGGTTCAGGTGGTGCTGTAGACAGAAGCGTAGGACTGGAGTTCAGCGAAGATGGACAAGATAATGTTGCAGGCGGATGGAAGATGTTTGGAAGAGGATGAGTTACGTAATTGATTGAAAGGGTTGGTGAATTGGGGTTCAGTGATTCAAGTGATGGATGACTGTTTTGGGTTGATAGGCAGTAGTTGGAGTTTGCAGGTTGACTAACTTGATTTGCTTGGGTTTGTTGGTGTAGGAGTTAGTTGAGTGGTGCAGTGAAGGTGATGTTTATGAGGAAGTAGTTGATTGCAGTGTTTGTTGTTGCTGGAATTTGGTGAGTTCACATCTAGTTATTTGAGATGATGGTTGTGTTTCTAGCAAACAGTTCTTCTGGAGTCTATGTTTCTGGTAACGTTGTGTTGCCTGATAAGAAGTTTTAAGTTGAATTGTGAGAGTTTGCAATTGTAGTGAAGTGTGAATGGCATTGATGTTAAAGGTAGTGGTCGGAAGAGGGTATTTGATGTGATGACGACGGTTATGAGGCTGGACAAGTTGAAGAGTGCTCAGAAACTGTTTGGTGATATGCCTAAGAGAAGATAGGTATGCCTACATGTGAAGTAGGTTGAGTGAGGAAGACTTGGTTTTGTGTCATCCAACAAGTAAGTAAGAAGAGCCGCGGTTCTCACTTGTTAGGGGATGACATATACAAGGGACGACCCGAATGGAGAGGTCAGTGGATCCCTAAGAGGAAACCAAGAGTATTGTTGATGGTTAAAGTACCAATCAACGTGAAACAGTTGAGCATGTCCAACCAGGTAGAGATGAAATTTGTGACCAAGTTCGTCTATGCAAGACGATGAAGAAATTGAGAACTGTAGTTCATTGAGTTGTAAACTGAATGTTTGACACATTTCAGTTTAAGGGAGGGTGTTAGAAGTTGAATTTATGTTTGAATCATTCAAACATGTGTCCCTAATAATATGTGTAAATAATGGTCAAGATCCTTATTAGTAGGTTAGTGGGTATTTCCTTTTAGGCTATTTAAAGCTTTGTACTTCTTATCATTGATAATAAAATAACGATGTAGTCTATTTCTTTGTTATGTTTAATCTCTCTCCCTCCTTTCTATATCAAATCTTAACAGCATTTGCATGAAACTGAAAACTAAGATGTTTGAATAATATAAATCCACTCATTTAGATGAACTGTTTCGGTTGATCATGTCAATGAATGAATTGTCGCACCTCATATTTTGGTGCTTAAATAACTGGGCTTGTACAAGGCCTTAGTCTATATATAGAAGCTATGCCTAGTTCGAGCATGTACATTTGATTGACATGTCGAAACAAAGAACATTTTCTGATTATTATTGGTGGGTTACACCAATAAAGTTTAGATATAAACTACCAACTTAATTACTTCAAGGAAAATAAAATTTAACAAAACAACAATGGAATAAATTTTGCATTATAAGTGAGGTCCATAGTGTATCCTAATATGGAGATAACAGAAAAATGTAATGCCAGCTATGTTTAAGTGCTCACTTGCTCTTATTCCAAGCACTCATTCTCAGTTCTAAACTTGATGTATTTGATTAGTGTTAAGTATCGAATGGCTTGCTTTATTTATGTCTTCTCCCTTCTTCTTTTAAATTTTTTGTAAAATAATTTATAAAAAACATCATCAGTTGGTGTGTGAGGTTAAGTTTAATATAATAATTGTTAGTATTAATAACACGCACTGGCCATTCTTTTATGCATAGTTTCAAAGACCAAACCGAAAGTCGAACCATATTGATTCAAGGACGATGGTTCCAGGGTTCATCCAGTCAGACCATGAGAACTGCATTGATCATTATTTTTTGTTCTTCTGATTTAAATGTAAAATTATTTCATTTAATGTGAAAATTTAACAAATTACAATTGATATATTAAATTCTAAAAACAATAATTTTTGAACATTTGAAATAAATATTAATTAAAAAAATTATATAAAAAATCTTTTAGTAAAAAAGTGTAAATTCTTTGTTTTCTAATATAAAAGAGGTAGGGTTCAATAAAATTCTAAAAATGTACATAAATTGGTAATTTAACTCAATAAATTAATGGTTAAGAGTATGAAATTATTTGTTTAATTGATTATATGAAAAAATAAAGAATGAAGCAATAGTTTTTTTCTTAAATTTAAATAACTGTGTGGTTCAAAGCGGTTGGTCCATAGATTCTTTAAAGGTTTTAAGGTTAGCCCATCGATTCGTACATGTAAGGTTATTTGATTTTCAAAACCGTAATGCTCCAAGGTCGAAAATTAACCATGGTCAAACCGTGGTTGGACCGGGTCTTTAAAACATTCTTTTATGTAATTGCTATAAAGAACTTACAACTGCAAATACCTTTCACTCCTTACGTGATCTAAATTATCATAATTTAGAAGTAAATGACGTATAACTTCGGTATTCTTATGAAACAAATTTACATTTATAAGACCACTTGCACATTGCTAATAAGAAGGAAAATACCGTACAATTATTCATAACTAGAGCAATATGATTCTAGGCAATTTTACCTGTAAACAAATTTGCTCAACTGAAATAACAAAGGTGTTGTTAATTAGCAACAATCTAGTAGTTTGTTCTTGAATCCAAAAAAAAGAGAAGCCAGTAAATGAAAGAACAACAAGCTTCATAATGGTAAAAACAGGTGATTATATTGACAATTAAATGATGTTGAATACTAATTTTATATTTTCACTCACCAATGGTTTCAATAACTAAACATTATAATTTGAAATGAATACAAATAGGCCTAATAAAAAAGGCAATTAGACAATAATACATGCCGATTATACTAATCCAAGCAAAAAGAGAAAATGTATTGAATATAGACTAACATAAAGAAATTTAAGCATGGACCGAATCAAAGAAGCAACTAAAATAAAGCAAAATAAGTAGTAAAATAAGAAACTGAAACTAATAATAGACATATCGAAATCAGGATTATGCTTGACAAATAGAAACTCAGAAATGGATTGAGTCGAAGGGGAAGTTCCTGAAAATGATTGAACAGAGTAAAAAACAGAAAAAACAAAGCGAAACAAAGGTATCCGAAATGGAAAAATTAGGGTTATAGCATACCTATTTAGAGAAGTGAAGCAATATACCACAAGAATATTAACCCATACTAATTCATCGCCTATGCCATAACGCAGTAGAAGAGATGATTCAGTTTTTGAAAGACCCTTGTTTAACGTTAGGATAATTAATATTAAGGTGTAACAAAACATGCAACTATGAAAATAATTCATTGCAAAATTAGAGGAATGAAGACGGGAGGTAGATATAAATATGAAAAGTTTGAGGAAATTGTTTTCTGCTAATATATGGAAATTTGGAATTTTAGAAGATAAGGGAAAGCTGAAAGATGAAATTACAATGCATACAAAGGATAAGAAAGACGCATTGAAAACATAATAGAGAGGAAGGAAAAAAGTCTATAGGATTGGTGAGAGAGAGGAACGTTTCATTGAATCATTAAATATAATTGATTGATACCAGACAGAAGACTACAAAAGTGAAAATGAAAGGTCAAAACAATTAATGAGCTCTTAGAGGAATTCAATTTTAATATTATAGTACAGAAGGCTGTTCATTTCACCAAATACTTAGGGGGCTTGTGCGCCCTTGAAATGCAACCCAGTAACAATATAATAGTATAGATGCATGTATGTATGTAAAGTTTGGTTGTGATACTTCATTATGCAAGTATCCTACACATATTGCTATATATGTAATAATCTCTTTATGTGAGATTATGATAGTAATTAATTACTGTCTTTCAATAAAAAGTACTTAGCTAACCTTTTATTATGCCTTGGTACTAAAATGATGTTTTCTGCATATTTATATATATTATTTTCTGCTAAAACGAAGGAAAAACACATTTTTCTTTGCACATATCAAACAGACATGCCATACGTACTAATAATCATAATCCATATATGGCTACTTCTGTGTAGCACCCATTTTTGTCATATCCTTTTGATTTAGAATTTTTCACTTGCCATAAGGGCACTGTTTGTATTTGGTATCTTACTTCTTTACTCGACTTAGGTGCACTTCATGTGTCTGATTACGGCATGGCTATTCTTGGTACCTTATACATTGCTCTTGTTTGTATGCTACAAAGGGATGTAGTCAAACGTTCGACTTGGTTATATTCTACCATTTTTGTATGATGAGTATACAGCGAACATACATCCATCACTCAAGAGAGATAAAGAGTGGTTATAAGTAGGTATGTAACCAATGTACAGGTTGGGTGGGCAACTGCCCGAAACAAAAAAGAAAAAAGAGGTTTCCACTGATTGAACTTCAGTTGCTGTCATCTTGATCCCGCTTTCATCTCCTGTCTCCTATCTCCCATCTCACGTCGCCCATCTCGACCTCGCTTTCATCTCCCATCTCGATCTCACTTTAATTTATTGTCTCAATCTCGTTTTCATTTCCCGTATCCCATTTGGATCTTGGTTTCATCTCGATTAGATTCCTTGCAACTGTAGCAGCGGGCATTATGGTATACCTGGTGGTAGTTTAATCTTCAAAAAGAATAAAATCCAAGGTCCCTAGCATCTTCTGTTTACTTGACTTCCATTGTTATTTAAATCAAGGTTTTCAAAATGGGATTTAAATCATAAATAGTAAAATTTCAAACTTTAAATCGAAACAGAATTCAAATCATAAATTATGGATTCAAAAGATCTATATTTAAAGGTATACACACACACTCTTTGAAATCGATTTTTATGTTAAAACTTCTACAACCCAACTTAAATCTCAATTTTCTCCTTTATTACATTTTTATTTTGTTTTGAAAACATTATATATTAGATTATGAATCCAAATAATTATGTTAAATAAGTTAGTATATGATGAATGTTTTTTTAATTACAGTTTTGACTAAGTTCGAATCTGAGCATAAATCGAATCATAAACGGAGAAATTTGATCTGAATCGTAAGATTTTATGGTTTGTGACAATAATGATTTGAATCATTTCAGCCTTTAAAGGTACTTCTTTTGTTTTTCTTTTAACTTTATGTCAACTGTTTTTTTGATAATAAGTAATACAGAACAACAAAACAAATTGCTTTACTAGCCAAAATAATAGCAAAAACACCCTCAATTATTAATTTTTCAAGCTACTTTAAGTTATCAAAATTCATTGGTATTTTAATATTTTGAATTTGTCGGCAAATTAAGTTAACTTGTTAGCATGTAAATTTGTGTTAACACTTAACAATGGATCAAACCAATAAAGAAAATTTATTTATTTTTCTTAAATTTGAAAATTGGTATTCAAATATACTTAATCATTAAATTAGAAACATTGTTAAATATTTTGTTATTATTATTGTTTGAAGCTATATACAAAAGACCTATGAAAACTCGATCCTCATTCAACACAAAATTATCCGATCTTACTGTATGGTTGTTTTAATCATTCTTTGCTAATTTTAAGTGTACTTAGTTATTTTGATGTGCATAAAAGTTAGAAAATTAATTAAAGTAGTTTAGCTGAACCATTTTTTTTAATAATAAGAGGTTTGATCACTTAGATAATTCGCCCACTCAAACAAAATTCCTAGTTACATCCCTGGTTATGAATCATTTGTTTTCTGAGATAATGTTTAGAATCTTCGCGAACATGCACAAAGAGTTCTACATACAAAGGCTCACTCGTAGAGAAATATAGGTTCACTTATAGAAAAATACAAGGGCCCGATGTATATTATTTCAATGTCATAGGATAATCACTAGAAAATTTGTAATAGAGTGGAGTTTTTATAGTAGTCATCCTTTTTCTTTGGTAATTACATTGTCACAATGATGGATGCCTTTAAATACAAATATGTTTGCTCCTACTTGATATTTTGTAGAGGGATGCTAGTTAGAAGTTGTTCGTGTCATAGGAATTCCATCCATTTTAATGTGCTATGGGGACATGTTCGGTGATGGTTGGATGCAATGCAGCCTTATTTTGTATACATAGAGTGCAAAGTATATTGGACTCAAAACTCCCTATGCATCTATGATACTGAATTTTCCACGTGCATTGAACACGAATATATAAATCTGTGTGTAACAAACCACAAAATTGACAAACTTATTTTTAATAAGTTATTGATAGTTATTTAATTTAGGTTGATATTAATGAAACTAAGCTGGTCTACATTGGGTGAAATATGTAAGTTTCAAAAAAAGTTATATTTTGAATCATAGTTAGTCTAATGGTTTGTGCTAGATCCAATCTAGTTAATTTAAATAAAATACAAATTTTATTTATTTTTTTGATTTATTTAACTAATGAATTTAGTTGATTAATAATTATAAAGTTTATGAGTATATCATAACGTACTCATGTGTGTAGTCGTGCATATGCAATATATATCATAGTGTATATAGTTAATGTCTTCGTATATAGATGTTGGAATTCGCATCTATAGAATATAGAAGTTTATTTTTTTTGTTTGATGATAATAAACATACTTACATACATACATACATACATACATACATACATATCTAAATGTGTTTGATAGAGTACTATTGTAATAACATAGAATGAAATAAACAAATCAAAGTTTCATTTCAACAAATATTTTATTTTAATACAATTTCAATGGTACACAAGATTATAATAGAGCTTCCATAATATTTTTAATACAACAATATTTTTCACTCTTATATACAATACACTTGCAAATACAATCACTCCTAACCTCACTTACTCGAATTAATTTTCTATTTACTTGCTCCAACTGTTTTTCTCCAATTATCTGCTTTGCCTGCCAAATAGCAATGCAGTAAATAGCAAAAAGAAAACAATTCAAACTACTAAAATACAAATATTTTTTGAACTTGACATTACCTCAGTCTATTGGTTTTGTTCTTCTTATATTTTGAAATGGGCACCAAAATTATTAATAATGTACATGAGCAACCTACAACATGCACACTGTATCATTGTACATGTTATAACGCTGAGCATATACACAAAACACATATGCACCAATTCAATTTCAAGGATAAAAGCAAGGTCAAGCCCAAAGGCTAAACACAGTACATAGTGGATATGTCAGCACAAGTAGTGCAAAATCAAGCTAAATGGCTCAACACAAGAAAAAGTGAAATAACATAGAAACGGTTTAGAGGCAGGCCGAAAACACAAGTGTAGCACATAAGGTCAAGTACAAAAAGATGCAACCAGGTCAGGCATAAATATGCAGCAAACCAACCAAGTGCACAAACACACAACCGCACAAACGCACACATACAAAGTAACTCAACATGGTGCACAAGGACAAGCTTGACTACAACAACAAAATCAAGCAACACAAGCTTGTACAACAGCACAATCCAGATCAGAAAGGTCAAGTACACAAGGTGCAACCAAGTGCAACAAAGTAGTAAGCATGCTAATGCAACTAAACACAGTAACATAATACCAAGAAGTACAAAGTAGTGCAACTAGGCAAGGAGGAGAAACACAAACAACATAGTGCATAGGGACAAACATGTAACAAACTAAAATCAAGTACACAGGCAAGAGCAGGTGCAAAAATATGCAAGGATCATAAAACAAAGCAGCAGCTTGGTACACAACAATAGAGGAAGTGCACAAGAACAACACATACACAAGTGCAACAGCAAGCAGGTGTAGCAGATTTCATATGCACAATAACATAAGGAAATGCATAAGGATGAACAATATACACCAATAACTGATAAAGGCAACCAATTCATCACCACCAGAAAGCACGAATTCATCAGAAAATGTGCACAACGTCAGAGTCAATTGACGTAAAAAATGACCAAAAATAGAATATACATAGGTTGAATTATTCAACTGAAATTAAAAAATATATATACAATAGTGATGAACAAGTCAGAGATCAAAAAACCATCAATCAGAAAATCAACAGCCAAGCATATTAACTGGAAAAATTCAAATCGAAGAATCAAAATAAAAATATTCGAAATATATGGAATCGATCCATTATAAAAACCAATCATCATCTGCAAAATTTGTTTGTCCAGTTCAAATACAAAAATACCAAGAAGGAAAAAAAATTTCATACCAAATCACCAATCAACAAACCACTCGACGTTTGAAGTAACTGTGACGCCCCACCCCGAGACTCTAGCTGTGACGCCCCATCCCGAGACCCACACTAACAACGAGCATTACTAAGTAATACCGTCTGCTAGTGTAAAGAATAGGGCTGTTTAGGAGCGGCCATCTGTAAACTTTGTCTTAAAAATAAGAAAAACCATTGTTTACATAAGTTTACACCGAAACATCACAAACTTCATTTTATTAACTCAAATTCCATATAAAACACTTGGTTAAGAGACCATATTTTAAAACCACGTTTATAAATCTTAAACTTCTTTCTAAATTAGTTTAACTTTCTTTTGCAAACGATTTTAATAAGTAATTATATATATATATATCAAAATGGATTTGGAATTGTCTTAAGCGAGTATCAAATACATCGATTAGGTGGGCTGAGTTAAAAAATTTCTTTCGAGGAATCGACGTAATCAATTCAGGCTTAACAAAAAATTATGGTGACTAAGGATCAATTTAAAACAATACATGATAATATAACCAATCACAAATCACATAACATATACATGTATATACAGATAGTGGAAGTACAATGTGTGCTACATAAGTCAGTGGTTCTTATGAACCACATATACAAAACGTAGTCTGACAAAAGAATCTACATAAAGATGTCCAAACCAGCAACAAAAAGATCGACATAGAAATATACTAAACAACGGAAGCTAAACCCATAAGCCGAGGTGGTGCAAGGAGAGATACATACAACAATCAACTAACCTGAAACAACTCGGTCTGGCCCGAGTATTATATAAAATAATGAACAGGTCAGTCTAACTTAAACAAGATGATTAGTTCATGATATTTGAATGGAATATACAAGGGAGTGTTAAATAGCCTCCTTTGAGTTAAGACTTCATATTCACAATATCAACATAGTTCACAAGAGTCACATTCATCAAAATCATCATGAAAATCCTAACATATCGAACTCTCTAAGGAGTTCAAATCAACAAAAATGTAATCACCAAATTACATCACAAACTAGCACTAAGGCTATGTATATATCCAACATCCAACATAATGGTGAAAACATTTAAAACTCATCCAATTCTAGAAATCAATAGTGAAGAAATCTAGAAAACAACACAAAGTGGATCCCAACAAATGGCGAGTCTAAGCTATGCCGCACGTGCATCAACAATAAATTGGCCGAAGCCTGCCAAGTACTATCAACAAATTTGGCGCCTAACAAATGAACCGAAAGTCCAAAAAATGACACGAAAGCCCAACAAATGGCCCGAAAGCCTAGTACCGGCAATATCAACATGCCCGAAGGCCCAACACAAAGTGTCACCAACTTCTAAATAGTAACCCAATCAGTAACAACAATGCATCCCATACCACACGTTCTCACTTAACCGTTTACAATAAGTTAGTTAATTTCACTGTCGTGTAACTTCAATTGAAAAAGTCCGAAATTAACCGAAAAATAAACGCATGTGTTCCATACCATATATTATACTAAATCATTTAAATCACTTTCTCGTTCACTCGAATAGTGCAAAAAAGTGTGATTTTAAGAAAATATTTTACTTTAAGAAAACAAGTTCTAAAACGATTTTTTCGAAACATTATAGAAATTATTTTCTTTCAAAATCTCTTTATTATTGAGAAATATATATATTTATAAATGCAGAAAATATGCTTTGGAAAAATATTATTACTAATAGGAATTGAATTAGAAAAATATTAATTCAAAAGTAACTTTTAATTGAAAATTTCCTTAAGAAACTATTTCCAAATCACGCGCACGAAAACATCGAATTCAAGAGGTATTCAGTTCAAATATTTCAACACAAATTCTCTTGAAAAACCATAAATTCATATCTTAAAATACTAACAATACTTAGCTTCTGAATTTATAAAGAAATGGTCACGAAACAACAATTAAAACCGCACAAAACTTAGCAATAGAACTCAGGACTACGACTTATTTATCCATTTCGACCCTTTAAAACCCAAAATATGATAAAACATAAATAAAAGTTGAAGATGATTGCCTTAGCTCGAATCCAGAAATAGAATCACCTAATTCGGAATAACGGATCAAAAGTTATGGCAATTACATTATCAGTACATAAAATTACAGAACTCTGAAAATCGACAGGGCTGCGGCTTAAAGAGCCAATTAGACCCTTAAATACAAAATCTGACAAAACTTAAAACATAAAAGTTGAATAGGATTATCATAGCTTTATGTTAGAAAAAGAAACACATAATTTGGACTTACAGATCAAAAGATATGTCCAAAACAATTCTCAGGTCTAAATTCATTGTCGTTGTCGTTTTACTTTCGGGACAGCAATAAAGAAGTGCATTTTAGACTAATTTAACTTTAAAATTTTATAAAACTCTAAACATGAAATTTATAGTAAAAGTCCAAGCTTTACAAGACATAAAAATTATCAAATTTGGATAAGTAACTCAAAAGTTATGGCCAAATTTGTTTCAGGTTCAATCTCAGCATTTTTTCAGCAAAAAAACAACAGATTATCAACATGCATCACTTGTTTGAGTTAAAAGTGTGAGTTAATACTCACCTTATAGTGAAGATACACGAAAATTATAGCAAATCGGAAGCTTTTACTCCCCAAAAAACATCAAGAACCTGAAAATAGGAAGAAGGATGGAAATGCAAACCCAAAAATCAAATTACAGTAGGTATAGATTTTGATTTCAGATCCAAGATGAAATATTTCTGGGTTTCGGAGTGATTACCTATTAGAATCTCACAAGTATCATTAATTTTTTATTATTTTGATTTAGGTTTAAGGTTTGGCTTGGTGATTGGAGAGGAAGGAAGAAGAACGGTTTCAGGCTGAGGAGAAAAGAGATGGAAGAAGAAATGTATGTACTGAATGAATTAGTACATTTATTTCTTCTCTTATCTCATAGCTAAATAGGCTTGGATCTATCCCAACCCTACCCACTAAACTTAAGTACCCTATTTAGCTCTAATTACATCAATTAGTATATGTTTCATATTATTTAGCCTATGTATATTACAACATTTTGCATGTTTTAAACAGCACAAAATCATTAAACAACAAAACAATAATTGTTTGAATATGAAACATTTATTTCAAACAAAATATTAATATTAATATTAAAAATAATCATCTTTTTAATTAAATGCTCATAAGTATGTTTTATTTAAATAAAATAACATAATTAACTCTTATAAGCACTAAAATCCATCTCTTTGACTATATTAGCATAACAATGGATTATAAAATGATTACACACTTTATAAATTATTTTAGACAATATTTTTCCATGTTTATTTTCATAATTAAAATAATTAAATTTTAAACATGCATTTAAAAATAACAAATGTTACTATTTAGCAATAATTAACGAAATTACTGCTCTTTTCCACATTAAAATCATTTGTTGTTCTTTTAAGACAAAATCTAACATAATATAGGCTTAAGACTTCATTTCTTTTAATGTAAACATATTCCAAAATTATATTTTGGAAATTAATTCTTTTATTTCCCTTATTTGAAAGAAATTACAATAATTGGTCCTTAATTCGACCAAAATAACATAAATTATTATTTATTAATTTCTTCACCTTATTTATTCAAAATAAAAAAGTTTAACAAACATATAACTCCCTAAATTCAATTTATTATTAAATTACGAAATTAAATTATTATTTGGTTTTATTTTCAGGTAATCAAAAAACCAGGGTTGTTATAGCAACCGACAACATAAACCATCTCACGAGTAAAGCAATCGATCGACAAGAGGGATGGGGCAAATTTTCTTCAATCGATTGACAAGAGGGATGAGTAAAACAAGTAAAGTTGATGCAAGCTTCAAAAGCAATTGCCGATAAGAATAAAAAGGATGATTTTCGTCAATGGTCATCGGAATTACAAAACCAAGTGGCAAATCAAGTTGCAAATCAAGTGGCGAATCAAGTGTCGAGCCAAATCAATGAGGCTCTTAAATCATTTGCTTCATCTTTCTTAACTATGGTACCGGGGTTACAACATAATCTTAATGGTGGTAATGTGACGCCTATGACTGAAACCGCTTCTAACTTGAATAAATCTCCTTCGAATATTGGATTTGCTAGTATTCCGTCAAATGATGTTGGATCATCTACAAGAGGTAAACAATTTGTAATGCTACTATCACAGGATACGAAGAAGGATGTAGCAAAAGCTTATATTGGAACACAAACTATGTGTCATTTCAGAGAGATAGTTCCAAATATTGAGAAAGTTGTTTGGATAACAGAAGTTTTAGAACCGGAAGCACCAATTTACGATGGTCCTCAAAATGGGCACCACAAGCTTTGTGAATTTTCAGATGGGGGCTTTGTGATATGGCCTGTGTTTCGTCTTCGCAGTATCTAAAATTCTATTTATTAGTAGCTCGTATTATATTGCATATTTAAAATTAGATATGAAATTGCTTTTTTGTAATTTGGATATGATATTGTGGTATTTTGAAATTGGAAAGTTTGTAGCTCATATTATAGTATTATTTAAATATGATATTGTTGCATTTGAGATATGGAAGCATTTTAGACTTCATATTGAATTGATATGATGAATTATATATGATATGGACATCATCATTTATGAGACATTATATTCATTTGTTTTAAGAATTTAATATTAATTGTGTATAAAATAGTGTAAAAACATAATTTCAATTAATAACGCATATAAGTGTTACCAATATTTTGGATAACAACACTTATCTACGTCACAAACCTAAATGATAAGCAAAGCATTTTATGTGTAACAACACATATATGTGTTACTAAATAATCATTTTCCAACACTTATAAGCGTTACCGCATATTTCTGTACCAACACTTATAAGCGTTACCGGATATTTTTGTACCAACACTTATAAGCGTTACCGCATATTTCTGTACCAACACTTATAAGCGTTACCGTATATTTCTGTACCAACACTTATAAGTGTTAGTAATATGTATGTTCGTAACACTTATAAGTGTCACAAATTTGGCCGCTTCATTCCTCACAGTCCATTAGTAACACTTAAAAGTGTTACTGAAATTATTTGTAACACTTATAAATGTTAAGATTTGCTTGTTTTGGTGTAGTGATAGGCTTCAGTGGCTTCAAAATCAAAAATCTTAATTTGAGAACAAAGAGGAAAGAAGAGATCAACATGAAATAAAAGGATACGGGCCAAAAAATTATACACTTTTTATTTTATTTTATTGGGTTGTGATTTTCATTTGTAAACAAATATTTGGGTCGAGCCAATCTGTATTAGGGTTTCAATATTATTTTGATTGTATTTTTTTTAAATAAAAAAACTCTAATTTTTAACTAGGATAGAACTATGGGGCATAATTTGGGAAATTCTCAACTCAGGATAGAGTTAAGACAAGGTTTTGAGCTTAGAGTTAGAATAAGCAGGTAAGCGATAGTCATAAGTTTACAAGGTCGATAAATGGTCAATTGTTTAATCTTAGCAGAAACATTGGGGGGCATCATTAGACAAGTATCGCCGAAGCTATGTAAAATTGTGTGTTGTTTTTTATTTCTACATTCGCTCTGTTATTATCTATGCTGCAATTTTTTTTCTATGAATTTATTATAAACCCTATTCACCCCCTCTAGGGTTAATTCGATCCTACAAGTGGTATAGAGCATGGTTACCAGTAAAAATGTCTAATCCTAGTTGTAGAACTAACGAGAGTCCCAGTGTTAGTTTACCTATTTTTAGCGGAACGTATTTTTAAAATTGGAAATGAAAAATGGATTTTTATTTAAAATATGTCAATTATAAGTATTGGGATATTATTGAAAATGGATATGATATGGTAGATAATAAAAATATCTCAATTAACGCTTGAGCTATGAATATTCTCAACTCTTAAATTAATAGAGCTGAATTTAACCATGTCTCTCATCGTTTAACTGCCTAGGAAATCTGAAACACTCTCGATGCAGTATATGATAGAAAAGTCAACAGCCGTGAGAAATCACCCAAAATTAACTCAATTAAAGAATTATGCTTGACATGATTTACAAAAGATAATTTGGACAATGACAGTAAAGAAGGCAGTGACAAGACACATGGGATGATGAGATAAGTGTTTTTCGTTCAAAGATTTACTCCTCTTATGTCAAAAATTAACTACAACTATTGATGAACTTGAGATGAAAAATAACAAGTTGAGGGGTGAAAAATATAAATTGCATTAGAAAAATTATGAATTGGAAAATGAGCTTTAAAACATTAAGAAATCAGAAAATTTCAATTGCAAAAATTGTTTGAATTACGAAAAAGAATTTGCTCATTTTCAAGAAAATTCTCAAAAGCTAGAAAAGGAAATTATGATTTTCGCAAAAAAAAAACAAAACTGAGTTGGTTTACAAAAACAACATTTTACAAAAGGAGTTGGAAAGTTTTAAGATGTCTGAAAATTCTAAATTTGCAAATTTTGGAAGGGGAATTAATCGTGGTCAAAGAAAATTTCAAAACCCTTAAAAACGAAAACATGATTTTGCAAAATAACAAAACTAAAGTTATTCGAATAAATCAAGAATTAGAAAAACCGAACAGAAAAATCAAGGATTTTGAAAAACTTAAATTCAAAAAGTGCCAAATCTTTGAAACCGAGATGCTTAAATTGAGACCAAAATAAAGGTGCTCGAAGATGAAAACTTTCTCTTAAAAAGAAATAATTTTGAATAGAGAGAGTGTTCTAGTCGTTGTTCTGAGCTAATAAACGAAAATAATCTTTTAAAATCCAAAGTTAAAGAACTCAAGCTAATATTCGAAAATTTTCCACCGGAGAAAAATCATTTAATATGTTATTAGAAAATCAACTCTTTGCAAAAGCAGAAAAGGACTTGGATTTGAAAAGGTATCAGTTTATAAACAAACAACCAGTAACACCACTAAGGGAAGAAGTGTGATGCCCAAATGCATATAGCGTGACAATATAGGACACTGTTATAATAATTGCAAAAGAGGAAGAAACATGAAACTATTAAACAAATCTGGATTCCAAAAGGTACAAACGTTAATACTCTTAAATTTGAACAAGTTTGAGTTCCCAGGGGTACAATTGTAAATGCTAACGGTTTGTTACATAGAAAACTTTGGGTACCAAAGGCTACAAATGAAAATAAGAGTGGTCCTACACCCTTTGTTAGTCCACTTGCTTCCACTAACATTTAGGTGTAGAAACGGCCGAAGGAACAACTACGATAGAGGTAACTTCGAGCTGTTCTATATAGTTGAAGAGAAAAAATTCCCATATTCCTTAGCCTAGAAAAATGTGGTGGATATCTACATATCTTTGAAGAAAAATGGTGAACTAGAACACGACATCGAAGGTAAGTACAAGGTATGATTTCTAAACCCTATTTTGATTGTTAATTCTATTTTTGTTGGCACTGGTGTAGTATATTTGTCATACCTTGAACTTCTTAACTTCGATTTGCTAAATTCTATATCGCATATAACATGAGTGTAACAGTATCAGAGATGTTTACGGGTTTTAACATCTCCTATCCAATGTATAACATGCGTGCAATAACCCAAGTGATGTTACAGGATTTTCCATCTCTTAAGGATCCGTCAAAATATTTATATGTAGTAGAATACGCTATATATAATGTCTAATCAGTAAAGTAAATATTTTTCTTAGCGTTAAGGCTTTACATTAATCCCACTTAACGCGTTTTTAAGCATTGTCATACAGTTTGCATATAAAACACCAGTTAAATGGTCGGTGGATAGGGATGCGCCGTGATACGACAACACTAAACCAAAATCGTAGGGGTCTCGTTTAGGGAGAAATTATGACAAGGCACGTTAGGCAATGCCCAAGGTAGGATACTACTAGTTTACCCTTCCCGGCTAGTGGTAACGCATCATAGCCTTGACCACCCATTGCATCCAACACTCTCATAAAATCGGAGGGTGCGCACCAATCAATCGCAATGTAAATGATGGTAATACAAAGAAGTGCGTCTGCTAGGGGTAGCTAGCCCACTTGGCCGGTACGGCTCCTGTTTTAGTAATTTCAAATTGGCACAAGTGCCAGGCTAATCCATCATCGTTCTCTTTCTTCAAATCTAGCAAACGACGCCAAATCCAACCACTTCGTTTTGGATCATCACTCCACGTACACAGTTGTCAAAGTGGTTTCGGTGTCGATAGAGAGTATGCCTATATCCGGCTCCGATCTCTTTAACAACCAAACATCGTTTTACCAACCGGTTGGTACTTTTACATTTCGAAAACAGTTCATACTTGATATCAAAATATCATATTTTCTTCAAAATCAAATTCATTTTGAAATTATCATATTTACTCAAAATATACTATTCAGTTCAAAATCATTTTCGTCTTAATATCTCGATTTCGCTTCCAAAATCGTTTCGATTTTAATTTAGGTTATAACTTCAATTTAGCCCAATTCGTATTTAAATCCATGATTCAAAATAAACATTCCATCCTTGACAAGTTTGAATTTTTTTGAAAAATAATTTAAATAGCTTTTAAAATAGTTTAAATAATTAAAATAGTTTAAATGGTTAAAATAGTTTAATATAAAATAGTATAAATATTAAATAGGTTTATATAGTAAAATAATTTGGAAAACCAAAATAATTTAAATATTTAAAGAATATAGAATTTTTTAACAGTTTATACTAAAATAATTTATTTCAAAATAGTTTCAAATTCAAACCGATTCAATTCCAACTTCCCAATTCAAGTCAATTCTAATTTCTATTCAATCGATTCAGTTTCGATTTCAATTCAAATCAATTTCGACTTCGGTTCCCAATAATTCGATTTCGATTTCAATTCCAATTAATTTCAATTCAATTCCAATTTGAACCATTTCAATTCAATTCTCAATTTCAAACCATTTCGATTTCCAAAATATCGATTTACCTTCAATATTCAATCTAAAATCCAATTTTCAAATATAATTCAATTCCGAGCTCAATTTCGAAATATCACTTTATACCACTTTTTACTTAGCAATATTCAAAGTTCAAATAAAAATCCAATCTTTTAAGAATAGTCCAATTTCAATCTTATTTCGATTATAACTTCAAAATCTCAACTTCGATTATTTAAATAAATACGATTACCAAATTTTAAATTTCAACATTCAGGGCCCAAGTTCGAAAATAATTTGATTTATATAAATTTGATATTTAATTCTTTTAAATCAAATCAATTTAAATAATTTCAAATCAAAAATTTAAAATCATTTAATTTAACCAATCCGGCGTTCGTATATAATTTTCTACCTTATGGCCAAGTGATCAGTTATTTCAATTTAATTTCAGGGATGGATATATCATTTCAATCCAAATCACACTATCATAGGTATATATCATTTCAACATATTCCTTAATTTATTCGAAAGAATTCAATTCAGTTTTATACACTGTAAATAATATACAGGGTGATAACAGGATATATATATATATATATATAAAACAAATAAACATCCAAACCTCTAAATATAAACCAATTTGCATCAATGACAATCAATTATACAAACAGATTATATAATTCACAACAGTTTCATAGTAATTAATATTGGGTAATTTACTAGCAATCCAATTTCAATTTCAAATTTAACTGTCAATTCTAAATTGTAACGGTTACTTCAGATAACAATTTAGATGACAATTAAATTTTATCAAACAACAATCAATAAATTTATACACTTCATAATTTCAAATTTAACTATCATAAAAATATTCCAGTACATTGTGAGCATTATAAAACACTCACATTGATTTTCCGTTGTCGCCGAGACGTTGCATTTTGGAACTAAAACCGGACGACAGCCGATTTTAGCCCAAATCTTGATTGTCTCTACATCCATCCAAAAAAGTTTCATTGTGAAGTTCTCGTCATCACGATCGCAATGCAAAAAGTCTCGTCCCAATTGGACCTCGTATGTAGAAGTTATACAATTTATAAGTTCATCGATTAAATATAAATTAGACACTAATTTAATTTATTCTATTAAACCCATACCCAAAAGTTTTGACCCGGCCCAACTCCAAACTCCTTCTTCCCCCTTTTTCTGTTACATCTTCCAGAGAACCCAAATGCACGCATGCACCAATAATAGTGATACAGAGCATCTTCCAACGAAACCAAAACCGATCACTCCGACGTACTTCTCTTCGAAAACCACACCTACCCTTACCCATATCATCGAGCTCGGCACCCTACAGATAAACGCAACCACCCCTCCCACTCACGTATAGCAAAAGTCGCACCCCCTATATGCGATCGCACGTCACTAAATTGTTCTCCGAGGTGCTATCTTCGATGACGAACCCAATTCCACTCTCCGTTGCTCGAATCAAAGGCCAAAATTCAAAATATCTCTAACCCTAGTTCACTCACCCTAATGTTAATCATCATAAACCAAGGCCGCACCATATAATATCTATACCAGATCAAAGGTTACACAAAAACAAGAATTTAGAAGCAAGTTTTTGCATTTTTTATTGAGATGCTTGTGAGAAATAATTTTTTAAGTTTCCATTCTTATTTCCTTTTTCTTCTGTTTTTAACTAGGCTCGGCTGTAATAAAAGGGAGAGGGAGACATGATCTCTTGTGTGTTCAAATAGGTAAGGTCAAATCCTAGGTTGCAGAGGAAAAGACAGGTTTGACAATATATATATATATATATATATATTTCAAAATGTCTCGGTTTACGCAGCTTAAAATCTCGAACCCCTATCGAGGCATGCCACTAGGCATTCATAATGTTATAACCCTATTTCGAACACAATGGAAAAGGTTTCGAGTCCTAATTCGATCGTATGGAGAAGATAGCTTTTTGGACCCAATTACTATATCGAATTTTCGATATAAATTTCAACGCGTTTATATCTCGTACGACCAAACGATAACTCCAAACGTTACAAAATTTGAAATCGGATAATAATTCTCTATTACGGATCCAATGGAACTAGTTTCGTCGAATTCCGAGGCTGTGCCCCAGATCGCTATTTTTACTCGTTAATTTAAACAAGTTATTTTTAAAATCGAGTAAATCACTTTTAAATTCATTTTAAATACTAACAATCTTCATTGTTGTTTAAATCAAATTTACATCAACTTCCGATATCAATTTCAATCATATTAAATTCAGAATTCAATTATTCAAATAATTTCCAATATTGAATTTAAACAATTTAATTGTTCAATATTCATCAAATTTCAATATTAGATTTTAAATGAATTTTAGTTAACAATCAATTACTTTATTTACATCTAATGAATTCAACATTTATTATCTAATCCAATATTGATTGCATACACATTCAATACATCGCATTTCCATTCAATACTAGTTATTACTTAAATCTTCGAAATTAGTTTATTTCAAAGTTTTATTCAAGTTCAAATCCAATATTTAAATTCAAAATCATTAAATTTTTATTTTCAACTATTTTTATTTAGTAATTACATTAAATTTAATAATTCAAAATAGCCAAAAATACGGGTAATTACAGGTGTGGTTCTCGATGAGGATGTCGATGGTGGCGTTAGTGTGGTGGCTCGTTGGTCGTGGATTATTTTGGGGAAGTTTGAATTTGGGGAAGGATACTTATTTTTTTAATAAGGTAATTATTTAACTAATGAAGGATTAGTGAATTAATATATAAATTAATTCATGAATTTATAAATACTATTACTAATTCATATGAGGTCGAAAACGAACGAGACAAATTGCATTTGGTTCGTGTCAGCGAATTCTACGCAGTAAAATTTGTTTGGAGATTTTTGATATCAGTTTGGATTTTAGATTAAATTGAATGTCAGTTCAATTTAATTTAAAATTGGAATGATCAGCAAATTTGAATTAAAGTTGAGTACACTCATTTGGATAACTAGTTTTATTTTAAAGTGTTAATTATTTATTGGTTAATTGGATGAATTGATAAATTTGTATTATCAGTTGGATGTGATATTATATATATTAGTATATACATTATTAGTTGGGTATATTTCCACTGTTGGAGCGGATGAGACACTATGCGCCCCGCATAATAGCGGATGACCCTATATTACCGTGATATCCCGCCTCGAAGCGGGATTGGTATTTTATGTTATATAACATCTATGGATGCAGGGAAACAGGTTGGAGGGATCCAACCGGATTCCTCAAATATATTGATTGTTTTTCGTATATAGTGGTATATGATGTCGTTGGATAATCTGTTATGGATTGTTGTGTGATTTGACTTATTGGATGTTATAGTAACACTAGCCCAAATTTTGGTATTTTAAATACCATAAATAATATTTTTGAATTTTAAATAGAAATTCAAAGGTGGTTTTGAAATAAAAATATTTATATGGAAATTAGAATATTGAATATGAAATGGATTTGGATTAAATAAAAGATTTGATTTGGAAATCACTTAACTATTTTGTAAAGAGGTCCAGATAAATATTTTTGAAATTAATTCATACAAGGAATTTGGAACAACAAATTTTAATAATATGTCGTAAATTATAAATGAATGTTGAAATCGGGTTTTGAATAGATTTGGAATTATAATTGGATTTATTGAGAAATAGATTTCCAAATGGAATTTTAAATAGAAATCGATTTATAAATGGATTTTAGTAGTATAAATTGTTCATAAATTGGAAATGAGTTTATAAAGTAAAACAATGTTTATAAATTAAGTGAAATGAATATCACTAGATAAATTGGAAATATAACTTCACAGTGAGAATTTATAGTGAGATATGGAAATCGGTTTAGAAAGAAATAGTGGATTCTATTTTAGAATTTGGAAATGGTTATGAAATTGGAAATGAAAATCGATTTGTGATAAATCGAGAGAGGTTTATAGATATAAAAATGGTTATGTTAAATATAATAAAAAAATTATAGAGAGGTCAAGGTTTGTCTTAAAAAGAGATTTTATTTATAAGTTATGGAGTTAAAACAATTATTAATATTAAAATGTTTTCGGAAATTGATTATTCAAGTATTTAATATTAGTTGAAGTGAATTTTAATTTTATAATAAGCTTTATAAGTCGATTAGTACTATTTACAAATGAATTGGAATTACTTGTTGTTGTTATTTAAAAGGGGTTTGATATTTTAATAATTACTTAACTAGTTTGCTTATTTTATGTAGGTTTTGGGAAATTGATTGAAGTTATTTGTAAATACTCTCAAGATTTGTAAATTGGGTTTATTTAAAGGGATGTGATTTTATAAGAGAAAATATTATAACGGAATATTGGGAACTTGAGAAATTTCCAAAATGTTTAGATATGAGAACTTCGAAATGAATCTGAATTTATAAATTATTAGTGGGATTATAAATAAGTATAATCGGTTTTTGAAAATTGTAGAAGGAGTTTATTAAAAAATCCGGAAATTAGGAGATAAGTTATGAAATATTTCCAAAGTTTTGATATTAGAAATGATTTTAGGAAATAGACTTATAATATTCTCCTAAGTGTTGAAATGAAAGGTTTTGGAAATATTTTAGCGACGAAAGGATTTATATCGAGATATTTTTCTAAGTAATGGATTTTAAATCGAATTTGGAAATATTTCACTAAGCGTTGAAATAAGATATGATTTGAAAATATATTGTTATGGATATAAGTATTTGGAATTGTTTTCAAAAATATTGAATTATTGGAAGAGATTTTGAATATATATCTCTGTAAAGATATCTTAAAATAAATGTTTTGGAAAATTTATAATATGGGCCTAGTGACTGCTTATGCGTGTAACTTGATATTTAAATAAACGACTATCAAATTTGGCCAAATTCGCTAATCATTTCGAAGAGACCAGGATCAGATTTAATTATCCGAAAACCATTTCGATCCGATTTGTGCGTTACGAATTGTTATATCGTGAAGATAGTGAAGACGGTGATCTTAGAAATTCGGTTTGTTCGGGCCCAGAACAACTTGTATGGATGAATGCTATCATTGCATCATTGCTTGGAAGGCAGTGTTAGCGTTCCAACTATGAATGCTATTCTTACGGTAAACGTAGCCTCAAGCCTCAACAACCGGGAAATGACAAAAATAGGGCATGCAGCAAGGCCAAGTGAGTCGCTTCCATTAGGGTATGATCATCACTCATCTAGAGTGGACATTTATCATCATCACTATCTTTCATTTGTATGCGTTTCGGGGCCCATTAGTGGTGATCATATTCGGTACTACTAGTCAAGTGCTAGGCCAGTCTTGTGTGGCAGAAGTACAAGATGTTCTTGTCAGACCCCGGTGCATTTTATCTAGAGATGCACCATCGGAAGGTTGTTCCCTACCTTGTCACAGTATGGAATCCATTCTCCAATAAGCGCTGTACGATTTTAGATGTACCCAACTATGCTGAAACGTGAGATGCAAGCATTTTAGCTATTTTATAGTTTATTTTCTATTGACACTATTATAATATCAGAAGATTTGGATATACAATGTTTTGGTTATCGTAAGGTAAAAACCCACCGTATTTATGTATGGCGAGGTCTTACGAGATACCTTTGTTTTTCAAAGGATTTTGATAACAGTTTTAATTCAAATTAAGTGTGTTTTCTCACGCTAGTTTTCCAGACTGACTTGGGTGTTATTTTATTATAATGCTCGGGTCAGACCGAGTATTACAGATTCAGGTTTGGATGCTATGGAGCTAATGAGACGTGCTGGAGGAGTCTCTAGCGTATTCCACGTACTTGATTATATTATGTTGTGCGTGTTAAACTACATGCTCGGTACTTATGGGACGGGTTATTATAACTGTCCAGGTTGATTGTTGTCTGTTGTACTCTGATGATGGAATGTATATTAACAGTTACAATTTCTTTTGTATAAAGATATTTTATTATATATTATATTTTGTTCCGCTACGATTGTGAGATTCTGTATTGTTGTTTCTATTTTATTATACCTCTTCTTCTTCTTTACCCCTAGTAAATCGGTATTTCTAGCACTCGATTTTTCGGCATGCTATACAGTGAACGTATTGATGTCGATGTTCGAGGGTCGAAAATCCCGGGTCTCTATAGTAGGTTTTAGAGCGCAAGGTTTAGTGAGAACCTTGGCTTTGGTGAGTATTACTCATTATAGATAGGGTCGGTAGTACCCTAGAATGAGTTGAGTGTATTATAGATATGACCGCATATTTTAGTTAATATAATTTTTTTATATTGTGTTGACTTATTGGTTGAGTGTTTATGAATTCTGGTCGGTACGGTCTGGACAACTTTGTCGATAGGGATTTCTAAACTCTTAAACTACGCAAACCGACACAATATTGTTTTAAAGTGGGTAAATGAAATAATTTTGTCCAAATTATATTTTGGATATAAAAGAAATAATTTACTGAAATTATTAGTATATTGGTGTGTCTGGATGTTATTAGTATAATCAAAACAAGATTATGAATTTGAATGGTCATATATATAACCAAATTAAAAGGTATAAGTGAATTATACAAATGAGTTAAAACTAAAATTTGATTCAAACCAGAATTTGGAAATTTAAATCTCAAAAAATTTGGAAAATATTTACCGAAGTGTTATGAAAATAAAATAACATTATTTTTGAAAGGATTTTTGAATAAAAATTGTTTGAAATGGATTTTGCAAGTGATAAGGCACTGAACTCACTTCAATTGCTGGAAAATAATTATGGTCATGATGGCCGCATCATCAGTCTTCATTTTCGAGTTTCTAAGTGACGGATTATTATCGTGGTCATTGTTTTTTGAAGCGTTTTGAGAAAAACAAGTTTGTGTAGAAATTACAAAAAGGAATTTGTTTTGGGTAAAGCCAAGTTGATTTAAAATTCCAGAGGGAATTTTTTTGGGAAAAACCAAGTTCGGTTTAAGTTTTGAAGTGAGATTTGAAATACAAAGAGAGTTAGTATTTATATATATTACTTGAAATAAAACCGGGTATTTAAATTCTGGAATTCTAGTCTATATGTGGAAAGAAACATCAGTAAATTAGTATTGAACTGATAATTTAAAATTTGATGAAAATAAGAAAGAAAAACGGGAAATTTGAATTTGAAATTGAGTTTTAACATAAGTAAGTTAAAATGAATTGTATAAACTGAAATTTAACATGAGATAGTTAATAAAGTTGAATTGGATTGAAAATGATATCAAATTGAAGAGAATATAAATTTTGAGTTGTAAAATGATGATATAACTATAAGTTATAAATTTTAACGAAATTAAGTCAAATCAAGTTAAATGGAATGATTTTCAAAATAGAAATTAACTACAGTTAAGTAAGATGAATTCAAGAATGAGTTAAATAAAATGGAATTAAATTCATGCCAAATCAAAGAGGAAAATTTTGCAATGAAATGTAACTCAAGATATGTAAAATGGAATGGGTTTGAACTTAAATACAAGATTTAGAATTCCATTGAACTTGGAAACATAAAAGGATCAAATATAGATAATTTGAATATTAATCAAAAAAGGTTAATTTATATAAATAAAGATTTGTTAAGTACAAATTTGAGTTGGAAAATGAAATTCAACCTAAGGGTAAATAAGTTGAATATGGATTGGAAGTATTATTTGATTAAATCAAGAATGAACTTAAGTTATAAAGTCAAATATGAACTTAAGTAATGCTATGGAATGTTATAATAAACCTTAGTAATAAATTTATGAAATGGTTTATTAAGTGAATTGGCATAAAAATGAAATGTCGTTTGATATAAAAATTGAACTAACAAGATTTTCTGAATAGGTTGAATATGAATTAATAAAAAATTGATCAATTGATTTGGAATCAATTTAAAATAGCTATAAACTGGAGTGGTTATTTAATTAAAGGTATATCACCGAGTTTGCAGGAAAAAGAATTATCATTCGACGTAAATGGAACTGAACAAAAATATGCAATCAATGAAATGTGAATAAATTGATTTTGAATCAAATTGAAATAAATATGGGTATAATATGTGTTGATATGAATTGAATGCTAATAATTTGTTTGTGAACCATTCGAATTGAATGAAATGGTATATAAAACGATCGAAAGTAACTAAATTAATGATGGAACCTTGTGATTGCTTATAAATACCTGATATGCCATGTTTTACATTTTGAAACTATGTGTTTGAAGTAGTAAAATGCATGTAAGGTTATAAGATTTCATAGATTATGAAACTGATGTGTTTTAATTGAGTAAGTACAGGTACATGGAGCTACTTGGTTTGATTTTGGTTGCACGATTACATATAAATTGAGCGAGCTCGCTTAATAACGCTAAAATAAGGTACGCTTACGAATTTAGCGCGAAGAATAAAAATATTGATATATATATATATATATTGTGTTTTCTGGCCATGAGAGCCGATGTATACCTTTTTATCATATTTGTCATATTGCAAAAGGCTCTCCGTACAAGGGAGACTGCCAAAAATTTCAGAAATTTAGGGTGTCAGAAATTTTTTGAAAATATTTGGAAAATTTTTGTTAACCAAAATTTAATTTCGAATTGTAATTGAAATAAGGGATTTTGGTCTAGAAATGGAAACTAAATGTTTGTGTGGATTTAAAGGAATTAGGAAAGTGAAATAGCATGTTAACTAAGTGGGTTTTTTAAAAGTAATGGGTTTGGATCATTCGTCCTATCTTAGCAATTTCGAGGATGAAATTCTTGTATGAGGGGAGGAATGTAACGACTTGGATTTTCCCGACATTTAATTTTGAATATTTAAATGGTTTTAAATGTTGGATTTGGAATATAAATTGATTTTTGAATATGAAGATTTTGGTTGAAATTATAGAATGAATTTATATTTCAAATACAGCGATTTATCGTAATACGGAAATGGTGAATAATTGAAATTTGAGTTGAATATGAATCAAAACGATTCTAATATTGATATAAATTCTATTTGAATTAAAATTGAGTTAGTAATTTTTTAAAACTGAAATTCCAAGCGATTTTGCCAAATTTTGAAATCGTTGATTTAATCGACGCGTTAAAATAGCGATGCGAGGCACAATCTCGGAATTCGACGAAACCAGTTCCATTGGATCCGTAATAGTGTATTATTATCAGATTTCAAATTTTGTAGTGTTTAGAGTTACCATTTGGTCGTGTGAGCTAAAAACGCACAGGTTTAATTTAATTAAAAATAGTCAATTTTAAAAGCCATCTTCTCCATTCGTTCGAATTGGGGCTCGAGATTTGTTCCATTGCGTTCAAAATTGGGGTATAACATTAGGAACGCCAGGCGGCACGCCTCAATAGGAGTTTTGGATTTTAAGTTACCGTCAATGAGGTATTCATAAATTAAAATAATATTGCAAAATTTCTAAAGTCAACTCCTATTATTTCCAGCCACCCTAAATAGTGCATAGCGCCATCCTACCTCTATTGAGCCGCTCACATATATTTCTTCTTCTTCAAATCAATTCGAATTCACACAGAGAATAAAAAAATGAATTTGAATGCTTCATTTAAAGTTTTGAAAATTATTTCTTTGAATTTTGGGAGCTAAAATTTTCATGAGGCATCGTTATAGGAGGGTGTGGCTGCTATCACGAATTCGTCAGTTCCTATCGTGACATCAGTTGAGCTAGGGTTTCTTTCTTTTGTATATTAGGTGTGATTTTGGTAGAATGGAGTTTGTATTTGAGTTAAGCATGGCGAGGCACAGGTTTGGATGATGTTTGGTTGTTTGAGAAGCTCGGTGGTGAAACGTGACCTGGGGAGGCGGGTCGTGAGGGGGAGGCAGTCGCGATCGAATAGTGACCTTCGAGTGGGGTCTTGATGGGTCAAGAGGGCGTTGTTCTCGATGAGGGTGTCGATGGTGGCGTCAATGTGGTGGCTCGTTAGCTGTGGAGGAGTTGGTAAGGAGAGAGGGAGATGCAGTCGTGGGTTAGATGAATATTTGGAGGCGGCAGTTTGAATTTGGGGAACGAGACATATCTTTTTAATAAGGTAATTGTTTAACTAATAAAGGATTGGTGAATTAATATATAAATTAATTCGTGAATCTTATAAATACTATTACTAATTCATACGAGGTCGAAAACGAACGAGACAAGTTACATTGGGTTCGTGTCAGCGAATTCTACGCAATAAAATATATTTGGAGATTTTTGGAGTCAGCTAGGTATTTAGACTAAATTGAACGTCAGTTCAATTTAATTTAAAATTGGAATGATTAGCAAATTCGAAATTAAAGGTGAGTAAATCTCACTCATTTGGATAACTAGTTTTATTTTAAAGTATTAAAAATTATTTATTGGTTGATCGGATGAATTGATAAATTTTTATTATCAATTGGATGTGATATTATGTCACATACCGGAATTTTCGACTTTCGAAAATTCGACATCGATACTCACTTTATCGACTGTCGAGAAATCGAGTGCCGAAAACTCCAATAGTGATGGTTTTAGAAAGAAGAAGTAGAAGAAAAAGAGAAGAAGAAGAAAGCAGAAGAAGAAAGAAGATAGAAGAAAGAAAAAAATAGAAGAAGAGAAGAACAACACAGAACAGAAAACAATATCAAAATCTTACACATCGCAGCGGAACAATATATAATAGATAAATGAATAATCTTTAAACAAAGAACTATATCATTTTATACATACATCAATCATCAGAGTCAATATACAACTCAGTACAACAATGGACAGTTATATAACTTGTCCTCATACAGAATACACAGCGGAATAAATACTATCAGATACAAATACTACGTCTCGTCATCCAGCTTATCTCCAAAGCTCCAGAATATCCAGCATATCCTGATAATCTAACTCTAGACTGCCCGTGTGGAAATTGGTGGGCACCCAGAGTTTAGAAGGGAAACAATAAACTCCGAGTCAGTCATGGTGACTGGTGTGAGATCGTAAAACAGTTATTCTTTATAACAACAAAATAATTTTTAAAGTCAATTCGCAACGCTTTTGGAAAATGAAACTACCATAAGACCTCCCGCCACACACACAATGCAAACGCAGACTTGGAGGAGATTTCTTCTTATGATAGTCAAAGATGCTTACTACGCAAAAATCAAATTCTTTTTGATATTATTATTAGTGCATAGTGTAGAAAACATTTCGAAAGTAGAATATAAATCTTAGCCAGCATAGGTACCATTATAGTATGCTTGCTATAGCTACCATATTAAATGGCAGGTTCTACAACTAAAACCGTACAAGGCTCGTATTGTTTCTTTGGATTTCCAACAAATGGTCAGGCTAAGGAACTTCCTATCCACGATGGGTACGTCTGTAACGACCCGCCATTTTTGACCGTTCAAGTCGACAATAATCCACACATGTCCAACTCAACCGTTCAAAAAGGCAGATGGTTATTGGGGTTAAATAAGAAAAGGAAAGAAAGAACAGAAGCAAACTCAGAATCTTGCAGCGGAAGGAACAAGATATAATAATAAAATAACAGTTCATGAAGCTGTTAAATAAATTTTTTGATTATTATTATACATCATAAATCAGAGTTACATACATATCAGAGATAAAACAACAATGCAGCGGAAAAATAATACAATAGTAGAATACAAATGATGTAATACCAAACTCCGTCTTCGTCCTCCAGAATATACCTTCAACCTAATCTGAAATGCTCAGGCTGACCCGAGCGTAATGAAAAGACAAAACACTCGAGTCAGGACTATAATATCTCATGTAAGTTAAATCGAATAAGTAAATATGAGTGCGATGGCGTCGGAGATGTTTACGGGTTTTAGACACCTCCTATCCAATGTCAACGTGAGTGCAATAACTTAAGAGATGTTACGGGATTTTCCATCTCTCAAGGATCCGTTAAACTATCTACTATGTAGTACAATACGCTATTATAATATGTCTACATTAAAGTAAAAGTATTAAAATAGCGTTAAGCCATGGCCCATTCCACCCTTAACACAGTTTATATTCCCAAGAGCATATACAAGACCGTAGTTTCCCCAAAACTGGAAGTCACCAGAGGGCAATCCATATACTCAAGGTACAAACCAAAACGTAGTGGTCACGAATAGGATAATCAGTATGACAAGGTACATGAGGCGATACCAACTAGGATACTAGTAGTTGCCTGATCCGGACTGATGTTGGGCATAGCAGCTACTACCCCAACACCGCGAAACAACACTCCCAAATCGCGGGGTGCACCCAAATCGAATCACAAAAGTAATAGACATGGTATCGAAGGAGTGTGTCCGCTAGAGATGGCGATCCTCAATGGCCCGGCGCGGCTCCTGTTTTAGTCATGTCAGGGGTCATCCAAAATCGTTCTCTTTCTTCAGTCAACACGTTCATCAAACCATCCACTTCATTCTGGATCAACACTCCATGAATATAGTTATTAAAGTGGTTTTCGGTATCGACAGAGAGTATGTCCATATCCGATCCCGGTCTCTTTAATAACTACGTTATATTTTTCACACCGGTTGGATCTTTTATATTTCAAATCGATTCATAATTGATATCAAAATATCATATTCGCTTCAAAATCAAATCCATTTCAAAATCATCATATCTACTCAAAGTATACAATTTCATTTCAAAAATCATTTTCGCCTCAATATCTCATTTCGATTTCAAATTCATTTTTGCCTCAATATCTCGTTTCGATTTCAAAATCATTTTTCGCCTCAAAATCTCATTTCGATTTCAAAATCATTTTTCGCCTCAATATCCCACAAAACGATTCACATAACTCGAATTCCAAAATTTAAAATTAAATCAAATCTCAAATCATCAATTTCAACTCGATTCAGCTTCTCAATAAACCATTTCAAATTATCAATTTCAAATACATATTTGAACCACAAAATAAACAATTTCACTTTCAATATATTTCGAAACTTTAAATACTTCACATTTCAAAACAGCTCATATATTTATATAAGAATATAAGATTCGCTTTAAAACCATTTCGTATTCAAATTAGAATATACTTCAAATTAAACATCCGTATTAAGTAGTTTACTTAATTTCTGGAACAATTCCAATTCAATAAACTTAGATTCACATTCGGATTTCAAGAATTCATTTAAGTATTACATTCCAAATCAATTTCAGTTCAAATCACATTCAAATCAATTTTATCTTCAAATTTAATTCAATAGTTTCAATTTAGTCCAATTCACAAATTTCTTTGAATTTCAATTAAATTCCAAATTAATTAAATCTCAATTTCAAATCAATTTTCAATTCCAAACTCAACTTGAAATATCATTTCATATAAATTTTCTTAGAAATATTCAGAGTTCGATTAAAAGTCCAATCTTTTACAACAAAGCAACTTTCGAAAATTTACGCCGTATTTCGATTTTTTTCTTAAAATCTAAACTTCGAATAATTAAACAATTTCATTTACCAAGTTTAAATTCCAACATTTCGAGCTTCAATTCAAAATAATTCAATTTCCATAAATTGGATTTTTATTCTTAAAATCAATTCATTTAAATAATTTCAAAACAACTTTTTAAAATCATTTAATTTAACCAACCCGGTGTCCGTATATAATTTCCTAACCTATGGCCAAGTGGATAATTATTTCAATTTTAATTTCAAGGATGGACATATATCATTTCAATCCAAATAGATGTCATAGGTATATCATTTCAACCTATTTCTTAATTTATTCGAAATGATTCAGTTTACAGTTTATATGCAATAAACAATATACATGATGATAGCATGATATATCAAAATAAATAAACAACCAATATCGACCAATAGCATCCATCACAACCAATCAACCATAAAGCCAATAACATTCACAACAACTTCATAATTATCAATATCAAGTAATTTGATCGCAATTAAATTTTAACTTCAATTTGACTGTCAATTTAATTTTCAACGGTGAATTCAAATGACAATCTATATGACAATTAAATTTTTATCAAACAACGACAAATAAATCCATATCACTTCATAATGTCAAATTTAACTACCATAAAGATATTTTAGTCAATTGTGAGCGTATAAACACTCATCTTGAGTTTCGATTTTTAAATCAAATCGAACAACGTTCGATTTAACCTAAAATTTTAACGAGCTCCAAATGTCTTCGGATCTAAACTGCAGCGTAGCTCTCGTCGCTGCGATTCCAACGTCGCCAGATGTTTCGCTTCGAAGCGGACCTCGTATGCAAAAGTTACGCTTAAATTAATATAACGATATAATTTAAAACATGATTAGCCATATAATAAAAATTAATTAACCGTTTAACCTTCTTCTTCTTCACGCGTAGAAACCCACTCACGCACGCCTCTTTCTTCCATACGCGCGCAACTAGGAGCGACCGGACGTTGATCAGGGGGCATCATCACGTGCGCCTCGCCTTGCTCCACCTCCGCGCCAAGTTTCGCCACTCCATTCGCCACCATTTGCACGCAAAACAAGAAAAACGCGCACGCTTCCAAGTCAGATCTGGGCGAATCTGTGGCGTAAAAGCATAGATCAACCGTATGGATTTGAAGAGCTCGCCGAGATCTACAACTTTGCTTTTGGAATTTTTTGATTTCGTTGAACGGATTGAGAGATATTAAGGAAAGAAGTTCGAGCGATTCTGGCCATTGAATAGGTGGCGGCCATGAGATAGAATTAGGGTTTCTGAAATGAAATAATGATAAAGCTGTCTCGATTTGCTAGCGTATTTATAAAGGTAGGTCCAAAATCATCCGAACTCCAATCGAGACATGCCGCCAGGCGTTTATAAGGTTTTACCCCCGTTCCGGACGCAATGGAACTAGTCCCAAGGCCTAATTCAATCGTATGTGGAAGATAGCCTTTTGAAGTCGATTATTTTAATTAACGATGTTAAATTTCTACGCGTTTCAAGCTCGCACGACCAAACGACAAGTCCGATTGCTACGAAAATTGAAACCTTACAATAATTCACTGTTACGGATCCGATGAAACCAGTTTCGTCGAAATCCGAGACAGTTGTAAAAATGGCTATTTCTACAGTCTAATTTCAATATAAAATTCCCAATTTTAAATTATTAACTTTTAAATCAAATTTCAATTGTTCACAAATTTCATTTTTAATTTCACAGTAATTAACAATCTTTTACAATGCGGTTTTCCATTATAAATCCAGTATAAAAGATTACATTAGATTCAGCGTTCAATTATATTGTAATTCAAATTCAAGTTATTTAATTCCAATTGAATTCTTTTATTTCGATTTACACTTTCATTATTGAATCAACCATTTACTTATACATTATTATCTAATTCATTTACTTTTATTTTCTTCAGCTATCATCTTATTTAAATTCACAGTAATATTAAATTACATTCATTTACGTTGATTTCAATATGATAACTTCAATATTAAATGTAACATTTTATTTATTTCGTTGTTTAAAATCAAATTCAATTCATTATTTACATTCACTACAAGTTAACATCCATATTTAATTTACAAATAATTTATTTCAGAATTCAGTTTTGAATTTTAACTTGTAATTCACATTTAACAACACAAAATTTTATTTCCTTCGGATTTTTATCCAAAATTTCATTTTAATTCGTATTTTTAAAGTGTTAAAAATACGGGTCGTTACATTCTCCCCCACTTAAAACTTTTCGTCCTCGAAAAGGAACGAAGAAGGGGAAACCATCATTTAGATATAATTCATTCAAAATATTCTACTTATCTGCAAAATTTAGTTATAGGATTTTTTTTTTCACAAAATTTTCTAACTCCCGGATTTTTTGAAAAATTTCGGCAGCACCTCCTTTGCGCGGCTAGGACCGAAAAATTTCACAGTGGTAATAATTGCATGATATACATCTCATTACAAGAATGAGGCATCCCAAAACGTGGGAAACACAATAATATACCACAACATAAACTGTAATCCGAGAACGTACCTTTTATTTAGCGTTTATTAGCATTTTAACTTACATTTTACATTAAGCGCAGAAGCGAGTTCCACAAGCGAAGCGCAACCCCTTTGCTACCTACTAAAATGCTCAATTACCAAGTTAGAACCATGCATATAAAGATAGATCGATATACTTAGCATAAACAACATACATATAACATGTTTAGCTTCAAAACAGAAATTTCAATTCCAGGACAGCAAACAAATCTCAGTTTTTGGTCATCTAAACGAAAAAATTTGGCAATGTAATCTAAACAAAAGTTATTTCATTCGTTTCAGGATTTCCGGAATGTCCAAAATCATCGAATTCGGACCATCCGTTCAAAAGTTACGGCCGTTTTACTAAAAGGATACGTCTCAGCCTGGCAATGAATTTGCGCAGGTCAGCGATGTTTGGTCACGTTTTTGACCTTCTAAACGACAGAAAAACACCAAATTCTTAAAACAAAAGTTTTAGCTTAAGTTCTAAGCTTTCCAGAAAGTGCAAGATCATCAAAATCCGATACACCAGTAAAAAGTTATGGCAAAAATACTAAGTGTATATGCTACTGATTTTGCTTCCCTTTTACACAGGCCAGCGAGAAGATTCAAATTTTGAACTAAGTAATTGAAGGAATTTCTCAAGACAGTCTAAACAAAAGTCGTGCTACAGTTTCTAAGCTTTCCGAAAAGTCTAATATCGTTGAATTTCATCCAGCCATTTAAAAGTTATGGTTGTTTTTGTTTCAGCATATATTGGACAATTTTGGATTTTTTTTCAAAATTTTGCTTTTATTATTTCAAAGTACAAACCATCAAACTTTAAATTTTCTAAAGAAACAATCATAAACACAAAGTCGTTTATTTTCTTATATATCCAAGAAATACGTTTACATTCGATTTGTTTCCGATTTATTCAAGTTTGTTTCATTCACATTTAACTTCAAGCCAATTTGCTTCAATTTAATTTGAATTCAATTATATTTAATTCCACTTTGCTTCAAATTTGAATTTAATTATTTAAAATTTTTATTCCGTTTATTCAATTCCATTTACACTAATGAATTCTATTTAACCAATTACCATCCGTCAAACAACCAATGCATATCAAACATTAACATCCATCCAAAATCTACACTAAATCAATTATACATTTCCAAGTCAAAATTTTAATTTCATGCACTTCCAAGTTTATTGACATTTAGTTTCATTCAAATCTAATTAGTTTTTCATTTACTAATTTTATATTTTATTAATTTTAAATTTAATTCATTTTACAACTTAAATTTCCTTTATATTTACAACTATCAATAGATCTTCACATTTTATTATTCGCAATCACACTTGTATATTATTCATTTACTTATCCATATTAGCATTTTAAACTTTTTAAGTATTTGGTAAGTTATAGCTATGCAAATAGAATGTAGTTAAACAGTATACAACTTCTTTTCATTCAATTTGAGTGTTATACCTATTAAATAAATTTCCAATTTATTATTTTCCAAATTAAGGGTTACTCCTACAATTTTTTTTTAACACTTAAATTCAATTTCACCTTTTTCAATTCATAAGTTTCTAACAATTCAAGATTTACTTTAGTTTAATAATTAAAATCATTCCTTATTGGAGAACTTAAGAATTTCAACACCGGATTCGATTAAACCTTTTTTTTTAAAATATATATATATATATATATACTAATATCTTTTTATATCTCAAATCATACTTTTAGAAGAATTTTAATCAGCATTGAAATATATATATATATACTTATTTTCATTACATACTTTAGAAAATTTCAATTCAATTTCTATTTAATCCGAAAGAGTATAGTTTCTAGTTTATTTCAATAGTTTAAAGTCATTAAATATTAAAGAACTTAAGAATTTCAACTCCGGTTTCATTTCAAATCAAGTTTGAAATAATATATACTTATATTAATATATATCAAGTCATACTATAGAGAATACAAAATAAAATTCAATTTTAATCAAAACAGGGTTAAGAAAAACTATTAAGTGATCTCCCCCACTTGGACTCTCGAAAATAAAGTCGATGATGCGTGCACTCATCACCGGAATCATTTTCTAGTGTCAAGAGGGGAGTATAACACTTACTTCATTTGAAAATCCTTTGAAAACAATTTCTAATCGAATATACTATCATATAATACTTATATTATACATTTCAAATTTTTGTTAATAAATTTTCAAAACACCGGAATTTAAATTCTCCATCTTAATTTAAATTCATTTTTATTTTATTTGATTTACCATTTATATTCATTGTCAATCATATTTACAAGTTTCATTTCTTAAAATCGTCTAATAGTCAATAGTTAGAAATATTGACTAATCAATAATAAACGATGATAATCTAATATTATCATCTCCTAACAACCAATACAATCAAAATTTATAAATTTTCAAGATAGTTCTTTTATATAAAAATATAATCTAAAACAATATTATGTCAATCTGTCCTATTCGAGTGTTTAGAAATTCCTATCGATGCCTTGACGTCCCAAGTACCAACCAGAATTCATAAATACTCAACGGAACAAATTAACACAATATAAAATCATTTTTATATCAAAATTACAAATACGCTCTCTCATATACACTCAACTCATTCATATAGTTTACCTCTATTTCAATGAGTTATTCCCCACTAGAGCCAAGGTTTATCGCTAAACCAAAGCTCTGATACCAACTGTAACGACCCGCCATTTTTGACCGTTCAAGTCGACAATAATCCACACATGTCCAACTCAACCGTTCAAAAAGGCAGATGGTTATTGGGGTTAAATAAGAAAAGGAAAGAAAGAACAGAAGCAAACTCAGAATCTTGCAGCGGAAGGAACAAGATATAATAATAAAATAACAGTTCATGAAGCTGTTAAATAAATTTTTTGATTATTATTATACATCATAAATCAGAGTTACATACATATCAGAGATAAAACAACAATGCAGCGGAAAAATAATACAATAGTAGAATACAAATGATGTAATACCAAACTCCGTCTTCGTCCTCCAGAATATACCTTCAACCTAATCTGAAATGCTCAGGCTGACCCGAGCGTAATGAAAAGACAAAACACTCGAGTCAGGACTATAATATCTCATGTAAGTTAAATCGAATAAGTAAATATGAGTGCGATGGCGTCAGAGATGTTTACGGGTTTTAGACACCTCCTATCCAATGTCAACGTGAGTGCAATAACTTAAGAGATGTTACGGGATTTTCCATCTCTCAAGGATCCGTTAAACTATCTACTATGTAGTACAATACGCTATTATAATATGTCTACATTAAAGTAAAAGTATTAAAATAGCGTTAAGCCATGGCCCATTCCACCCTTAACACAGTTTATATTCCCAAGAGCATATACAAGACCGTAGTTTCCCCAAAACTGGAAGTCACCAGAGGGCAATCCATATACTCAAGGTACAAACCAAAACGTAGTGGTCACGAATAGGATAATCAGTATGACAAGGTACATGAGGCGATACCAACTAGGATACTAGTAGTTGCCTGATCCGGACTGATGTTGGGCATAGCAGCTACTACCCCAACACCGCGAAACAACACTCCCAAATCGCGGGGTGCACCCAAATCGAATCACAAAAGTAATAGACATGGTATCGAAGGAGTGTGTCCGCTAGAGATGGCGATCCTCAATGGCCCGGCGCGGCTCCTGTTTTAGTCATGTCAGGGGTCATCCAAAATCGTTCTCTTTCTTCAGTCAACACGTTCATCAAACCATCCACTTCATTCTGGATCAACACTCCATGAATATAGTTATTAAAGTGGTTTTCGGTATCGACAGAGAGTATGTCCATATCCGATCCCGGTCTCTTTAATAACTACGTTATATTTTTCACACCGGTTGGATCTTTTATATTTCAAATCGATTCATAATTGATATCAAAATATCATATTCGCTTCAAAATCAAATCCATTTCAAAATCATCATATCTACTCAAAGTATACAATTTCATTTCAAAAATCATTTTCGCCTCAATATCTCATTTCGATTTCAAATTCATTTTTGCCTCAATATCTCGTTTCGATTTCAAAATCATTTTTCGCCTCAAAATCTCATTTCGATTTCAAAATCATTTTTCGCCTCAATATCCCACAAAACGATTCACATAACTCGAATTCCAAAATTTAAAATTAAATCAAATCTCAAATCATCAATTTCAACTCGATTCAGCTTCTCAATAAACCATTTCAAATTATCAATTTCAAATACATATTTGAACCACAAAATAAACAATTTCACTTTCAATATATTTCGAAACTTTAAATACTTCACATTTCAAAACAGCTCATATATTTATATAAGAATATAAGATTCGCTTTAAAACCATTTCGTATTCAAATTAGAATATACTTCAAATTAAACATCCGTATTAAGTAGTTTACTTAATTTCTGGAACAATTCCAATTCAATAAACTTAGATTCACATTCGGATTTCAAGAATTCATTTAAGTATTACATTCCAAATCAATTTCAGTTCAAATCACATTCAAATCAATTTTATCTTCAAATTTAATTCAATAGTTTCAATTTAGTCCAATTCACAAATTTCTTTGAATTTCAATTAAATTCCAAATTAATTAAATCTCAATTTCAAATCAATTTTCAATTCCAAACTCAACTTGAAATATCATTTCATATAAATTTTCTTAGAAATATTCAGAGTTCGATTAAAAGTCCAATCTTTTACAACAAATCAACTTTCGAAAATTTACGCCGTATTTCGATTTTTTTCTTAAAATCTAAACTTCGAATAATTAAACAATTTCATTTACCAAGTTTAAATTCCAACATTTCGAGCTTCAATTCAAAATAATTCAATTTCCATAAATTGGATTTTTATTCTTAAAATCAATTCATTTAAATAATTTCAAAACAACTTTTTAAAATCATTTAATTTAACCAACCCGGTGTCCGTATATAATTTCCTAACCTATGGCCAAGTGGATAATTATTTCAATTTTAATTTCAAGGATGGACATATATCATTTCAATCCAAATAGATGTCATAGGTATATCATTTCAACCTATTTCTTAATTTATTCGAAATGATTCAGTTTACAGTTTATATGCAATAAACAATATACATGATGATAGCATGATATATCAAAATAAATAAACAACCAATATCGACCAATAGCATCCATCACAACCAATCAACCATAAAGCCAATAACATTCACAACAACTTCATAATTATCAATATCAAGTAATTTGATCGCAATTAAATTTTAACTTCAATTTGACTGTCAATTTAATTTTCAACGGTGAATTCAAATGACAATCTATATGACAATTAAATTTTTATCAAACAACGACAAATAAATCCATATCACTTCATAATGTCAAATTTAACTACCATAAAGATATTTTAGTCAATTGTGAGCGTATAAACACTCATCTTGAGTTTCGATTTTTAAATCAAATCGAACAACGTTCGATTTAACCTAAAATTTTAACGAGCTCCAAATGTCTTCGGATCTAAACTGCAGCGTAGCTCTCGTCGCTGCGATTCCAACGTCGCCAGATGTTTCGCTTCGAAGCGGACCTCGTATGCAAAAGTTACGCTTAAATTAATATAACGATATAATTTAAAACATGATTAGGCATATAATAAAAATTAATTAACCGTTTAACCTTCTTCTTCTTCACGCGTAGAAACCCACTCACGCACGCCTCTTTCTTCCATACGCGCGCAACTAGGAGCGACCGGACGTTGATCAGGGGGCATCATCACGTGCGCCTCGCCTTGCTCCACCTCCGCGCCAAGTTTCGCCACTCCATTCGCCACCATTTGCACGCAAAACAAGAAAAACGCGCACGCTTCCAAGTCAGATCTGGGCGAATCTGTGGCGTAAAAGCATAGATCAACCGTATGGATTTGAAGAGCTCGCCGAAATCTACAACTTTGCTTTTGGAATTTTTTGATTTCGTTGAACGGATTGAGAGATATTAAGGAAAGAAGTTCGAGCGATTCTGGCCATTGAATAGGTGGCGGCCATGAGATAGAATTAGGGTTTCTGAAATGAAATAATGATAAAGCTGTCTCGATTTGCAAGCGTATTTATAAAGGTAGGTCCAAAATCATCCGAACTCCAATCGAGACATGCCGCCAGGCGTTTATAAGGTTTTACCCCCGTTCCGGACGCAATGGAACTAGTCCCAAGGCCTAATTCAATCGTATGTGGAAGATAGCCTTTTGAAGTCGATTATTTTAATTAACGACGTTAAATTTCTACGCGTTTCAAGCTCGCACGACCAAACGACAAGTCCGATTGCTACGAAAATTGAAACCTTACAATAATTCACTGTTACGGATCCGATGAAACTAGTTTCGTCGAAATCCGAGACAGTTGTAAAAATGGCTATTTCTACAGTCTAATTTCAATATAAAATTCCCAATTTTAAATTATTAACTTTTAAATCAAATTTCAATTGTTCACAAATTTCATTTTTAATTTCATAGTAATTAACAATCTTTTACAATGCGGTTTTCCATTATAAATCCAGTATAAAAGATTACATTAGATTCAGCGTTCAATTATATTGTAATTCAAATTCAAGTTATTTAATTCCAATTGAATTCTTTTATTTCGATTTACACTTTCATTATTGAATCAACCATTTACTTATACATTATTATCTAATTCATTTACTTTTATTTTCTTCAGCTATCATCTTATTTAAATTCACAGTAATATTAAATTACATTCATTTACGTTGATTTCAATATGATAACTTCAATATTAAATGTAACATTTTATTTATTTCGTTGTTTAAAATCAAATTCAATTCATTATTTACATTCACTACAAGTTAACATCCATATTTAATTTACAAATAAGTTATTTCAGAATTCAGTTTTGAATTTTAACTTGTAATTCACATTTAACAACACAAAATTTTATTTCCTTCGGATTTTTATCCAAAATTTCATTTTAATTCGTATTTTTAAAGTGTTAAAAATACGGGTCGTTACAACGTCCCTGGAATAGACGACCCGAGAACCTAACCGAATCTCTGCCAACACAAGGCCGGGTTACCTCTGCAAAAATAGGTAACTACTGACACGCGTATGCCATCCCCCGATCGTCACCGATCTTCCCGAGGATCCCCGATTCGCAACAACCACAAAGAAATAAATTTGCAGCAACCACAGAGGTTAAGTATCTAGGCTCCATACCATGATACCACCTTTATCCAGAAGGAATGACATACATTAAGGGGCGCTACTCCCTAGAACCTTGCTGCATCCTTCCTGTTTCGACCATTTCCGGGGTGTGAGGCTCGACGAAGTCTCGTCCACAAAGCTACACTTTCTACAAAGCCATGCTTCGGGTCAAACAAAAATGATCAACCTATGATCACAAAGATATAAGATCAAACAAATGATCATATCGCAAATGATCAAACACTGATCATTTCACAGCAACACTCAGTATGCCACGTTACCAAATTGGGATATATCGCTGATAAATTTCAACTACATAGCCTCTGAGCTCGTACGTCTCAGAGAAGGGTGTTAAGCTAAGAGAATAAATTCTCCGCCACCAACAGAAATGTATTTGCAAGAAATCAGCTTTATATCTCAAATTGTAACGTCAGACACACAATCCATACAAGTCTGTTCCGGGATCGAACAGAACCGAAGGCACTTCTCACGAAGCCCTTGCATATTCGGATAAATTTCTAATCACGTCCGGACTTCCCGTCACTAAGGGTGATAAAACCTCTAAATCGGAGATCAGCCGATGTAGAGTAACTCGACGGTAATCCTTCCGTTTTCAAAAATATCCGGTCTTCAACACCGGTCTTCGAATGTAATTCATAACGACGTATCACATATTCGGGATGGGTTATACGACCCCATGGTCCTTTCCCGGCTAACCCGAATAGTGAGCGCTTATTCAAAAATAAGTGTGGCATTCAAATTCATCCAATCACAACAAATACCATTCAAGGTAATTATTGATAGTCAGTTATTTAACTATCAATAAAGATGCGCAACATCATCAGATTCCAAATAATTTTCCAAATAATTTTATCTTCCAAAATATCTTTACTAGATATAAAATTTCCACACTTAACCGTTTGAAAACAAATTTCAAATATTCACTTTTCAATTTATCTTTAAAGGATAAATTCTCAAAAACGTTTCATTTCATATTGGAAAAACATTTCCATACTTATTTAAAAAATAAGTATTTCACAAATCTATTTATTTTCAACATTTGAAAATATTTAATATACTTAAATCAAATTAAGTATATATTCATTCTTTAAGGAAAACATTCTTTTAACACCTTTATTTGAGTCAAAACGAATGTTACGTAAAACATCGTTACGACGACTCAAAATCACTAGTATAGGGATTCGGATTTTTAAGATAGATATATAAATCCCAATACTACATAAAAAAAAAATATTTCCTTTCGGAAATCATTTACTATAACAACAGTGTTATAGTCCACCATTTCCTTATTTCTCGAAAACGTCTATTTCAACAATGAATGTTGAAATCTATGATTTCGATATTTAACACGTTTTAAAACATCTTTTAAAACAATTACTTCATTTCATAATATCACTTCTCCAAAACATATCCATTTTATTTAATAATATATTCACCGTCCAAAATCGTGAATATACTTCGTTATCCAAATTCAACATTTCTACACATTTTATTTAAAAGCTTATCCACTGTCCAAAATCATGAATATAAGTCCTTTAATTAACTTCTACAATTCACTTATCAAAATAAGTGATTTTCGGATTTATAAACAACTTTTATAAATTCCAATTCTATTTATAAAAACTTCAATCCCAAATCAATTTCGATATTGATTTAAAAATTTATTTATCACTACTAAGTAAATTCCTCATTTTTTCTCAAATTATTCAATATTCTGTATTTAAAATGGATTCTTCAAATTGAAATCATTTTACATTGATTTCCCAATTTATTTCAATTTACCAATTAAATTTCTAGTTGGATTTCCAACTTATCTTCTTTTAATAAATTCCCTTTTAAGGAAATAAATTTCAATCATTTCTTTCAATCTATTTAAAAATCCAAATTCTTAAATTAAATTCTTCAAATTATAATCACTATTTTATGAAATCCATTTAATTAACATTTTCACTTGATTCTGGAATTAATTCGATAAGATTATAAAAATTAACTTTTTATACTTTAAAAATTCCTTTCTTCAAAATTTATTCAATTTCTAAAATTAATTCACTTAGAAATTTCTATTTTGACTTCAAAAATTCAATTTCGTTTATTTTTGGAATCCAATGATATCAAACACCCATTCAGCTAAATTTTAGCATTCAAACAATTTCCAGACATCAATTCAATACATCAATAATCATTCACAGATTATCATATCACAGTAGAAATAAATTCAATCAATGTGAGGGGTTCAGTTGGATCCCTCCAACCTGTTTCCCTGCATCCAAAGACGTTAGCACAATACCAATTCCACTTCGAGTTGGAATATCGCGGTATATGGGTTTTATAAAAATAATCCGCTTACTAACGGCGCAATAGGGTCTCATCCGCTATATGAGGCAGGAAATCAATCAATCCAATATATACATATGCCAATATGTATATATTGCTATATATATATAGATATATCCTACTATATCTAATATCACAACCAAACAGCAATCAAATCAATAACTGCAAAAATCAATTTTCATTTGAGTGAGAAAAATCTCACCTTGGATTTATGTGTGCAAACCATTTTCATTCCGGACTTGATTTCATCATTGTATTTGACCTTGTATAAATAATTATACAATTTGTTAATATTCGAACCGATCGAATAATTAATTTCCATTTAATAAAAATTTATTTTATCAAATCAATTTAATTTCAACCAAATTTCCTTTTAATAAAATCTTTTAGTATTTAGAATAATCCGAATAAGCAAATTATTCACCAAATCTATTTTAAACATTTCCATCTTCAAAAAAAATCTTATCTCAATATATATATTTACTAATTTTGAATTAAATCGAAAACCACAAGCAGATATACTTCCCTGCAATATATTTTACTGTTTTAAACAGTTTATAACAAAATATATTTCTATATATTTCTTTTCCAGTAATAAAATAAATGTTCTAAGTTCATATCCAAAATTGGAGACCCAAAATCGATACGCATATAAACATATACAGATCGAAGATTACTCACCCAACAACTGTCGACACTCTGCCTCAATCTGCAGAGGTTCACGCAAGCTCCTCCCAGCCGAGACCACTGCTCGCCGTCGAACACCACTTCTCAACCCAAAACCCGCCTTCACCATGATCGACATCCCCAACAGTCTCGACTTCGACCAACATTTAGGACAACAGGAAACCCTACAACCTGCAATCGAGCATACCCAACACCCCCTGGTCACGCGTCCCTCAAAATCGCAGCGCCTCCGCCTTCGTCGCCCACAAAACTTCACCAACCCTCTCCCTTGATCGAGCGCGACGACGTTGAACTCGAGATGTCGTCGCCGTGCCCTACGTACTTGCCCAGATTCGTGCCCCATCTGCTAAACCCTAGTCGCGAGCATCCCTATTGTCGTGATGAAAAAACGATCGCGAGATTCAAATTGGGAAGAAAGGAACGAAGGCGGCCATTGGTTTTGAATTTTCAGAACGAAGGGGATCTCGTTTATTATTAGTTTTTTTTCTTTTTCTCGATTTCGTTTTGAACGAAGAGAGGTGGAAGGAAAGACATTTTCTTCGGCCATTGTAGATTTGATTTTTGAACGAAATGAATCGAGGAGGAAAACTGTCGTTCAGCTATTGATAAAAGAAGATGTCTTGCGTGAGATTTGTAAAGCAATGGGGAGACAAGGAACGTGATTTAGCAGAGAATAGGTCTGCTTACTCAGGAGTAGGGTGGCGGTGATTTGATTTTACAAAATTTTAAATAAAAATTCAATTTAATTCTTAACGCGTTTACTTACCGTGTGCTCACACCACAACTCCGAAAAATACGAAATTTGACATCCGACAATAATTCAATATTACGGACCCAATGGAACTAGTTTCGTCGAATTCCGAGACTGCGCCTCGGACGGCTATTTTTGAATGTTGATTCAAACGATAAATTTCAAAACTGAATAAAGCAGTTTTCAAATTCGATTCTGAAACTTTTATTATCTTCAGTATAATCTATATGAATTTTCTAAGCCTTTGAAATATTTTTAATCAGCTTTAAACTGAAGATTCAAATTTTTATCCAGTTTCAATAATTAAATTTAACAATTTAATCGCCCAATACATTCTGATATTCGATTTTCAAATTAAATTATCATTCGAATATTTAAACTCAATTAAATATTCACATTTCAAATGTCAAAAATTCAGGGTCGTTACATATTATATATATTAGCATATATATTAGTAGTTGGGTATATTCCCGCCGTTGGAGTGGATGAGACACTATGCACTCCGGATAATAGCGGATGACACTATATTACCGCGATATCCTGCCTCGAAGCGGGATTGGTATTTTATGTTATATAACATCTATGGATGCAGGGAAACAGGTTGGAGGAATCCAACTGGATTCCTCAAATATATTGATTGTTTTTCATATATTGTGATATATGATGTGGTTAGATAATATGTTACGGATTGTTGTGTGATTTGACTTATTGGATGCTATAGTAACAATGGCCTAAATTTTGGTATTTTAAATACCATAAATAATATTTTTGAATTTTAAATAGAAATTCAAAGGTGATTTTTGGAAATAAAAATATTTATATGGAAATTGGAATATTGAATATGAAATGGGTTTGGATTAAATAAAAGATTTGATTTGGAAAACACTTAACTATTTTGTAAAGAGGTCTAGATAAATATTTTTGAAATTAATTTATACAAGGAATTTGGAACAACATATTTTAATAATATGTTGTAAATTATAAATGAATGTTGAAATCGAGTTTTGAATAGATTTGGAATTATAATTGGATTTATTGAGAAATAGATTTCCAAATGGAATTTTAAATAGAAATAGATTTATAAATGGATTTTAGTAGTATAAATTGGTCATAAACTGGAAATGAGTTTATAAAGAAAAACAATGTTTATGAATTAAGTGAAATGAATATCACTTGATAAATTGGAAATATAACTTCACAGTGATAATTTATAGTGAGATATGAAAATCGGTTTAGAAAGAAATAGTGGATTCTATTTTAGAATTTGGAAATGGTTATGAAATTGGAAATGAAAATCGATTTGTGATAAATCGAGAGAGGTTTTGTAACAACCCGTAGTTTTATAACAATCAGTCATCGTCAAATGACGATTTTATTGGTTGTTAATAATTATGGGAGTTTGTTATCGGGTTAAAATTATGTTAAAGGTAAGGCGGGCTTTAAAATTTATTGAACGGTTATGCGGGCTTTCAACTGAATCTTGACCCACTAACACTCTCTTCTATCTTCATTAATCGGATCCGTTCCCTTTTTACTTCGTCCAACCCGTTGCCTTGTTGAGATAAGGTGTGCTCATTTCTCTTTTCATCGGATGGACTTCATTCGTTTTACCCTAAACCTAAAATGAAAGCATACGAACGATAATGGCGGCTCGTCTCTCCTTCGTTCGTTCCCCAAATCAGGGCTTCTGGGAATCGATGGCATCAACGCTCTGTTGATCGATGTCTCTTCACCGCGCCTTCTTCCACTTGGCTAGCAAGTTGGTCAATATTCGAGTAGTAAACAACAATGGCGGCTTCCAAACTTTAGCTCGTTCGTTCGAAAAGGAGCTAGGGCTTCCGATTCTGCTTAGCATCGGCTACGAGCTTCCCTCCGATTAGCAAAGGTGAGTGATTCTCTCACTCACATCTCAATTCATGCCCAGCTTATTGTTTCGGCAGTTCGATTTTTGCCTTGTTATTGGTTCGAGATAGAAATTAACTTGGGGTTTTTCTTTTATGTTTTCTTGCTTGTGTTCGAATCTGAGAATTTGTTAATCCTTTGATTTTTAATTGCATTGTTGGCTTTGGTCTGGCTTTCTTTGATGAACTACGGGCATGTTGGTTTCATAATCTCGGCCGGCTTGCATTGACTTCGGTCGCTTGATATATATATATATATATATGATTTGGTGATTTCCATGGCTTTGAATTCTTTGATTTTCATACATATGCAGCTGTTTGATGTTTTTCTGGACTTTGGCCTTATTTTGACATTGTGTGCATTCCAGTTTAGCACTCATGTCTTCATTCTGGTTAACCATGCATTCTTGTAATCTTCACTTGATGTGTAGATGCCCTGTTTCACTGTCATGCTGCTTTCTGGTCACGATATAGATAATTGTAGTATTGGTGATATTGACTATGGACAATTTTATTGTACTGCACTGCTTCATTGTATTTGCATTTACTTGAATCATTGTTCCATTTAAACTTGGTGTTGTCTGCATCGAGCATGTTGTTTACTGGTCTTTGGAGCATTGATATCACTGAGTTGTCGTGCACTTGTGTAGACAGTCGATCATATATGCTGTTGACCTTACTCATGTGAGTACTGTACTTGAGTTTAAATGTGTTGTTCCTTGAAGTTGAGTCACTAGCTTCGCTGTAATTTGTTCAACTTGGAATTGTTTCAAGCACTTGTTCATTTCAACTATTTGTGTCACCCTGCACTTGTTGGTCTGTCGATCCATGCCGCCATATTTATTTCTTGATCATTTTTGTAGCCTTTGTTCTTGAGTTTGATTTTGAGCATTTTGACTTGTTCGAATTCTCGGGCAATCATGGCTCTTATTTGTAATTGTTCAAACATGTCTTGAGTATTATTTTGACCTCCAAGTCATTGAACCTTTGTGATTTGGAATTTCATCATTTGGCTGCTCCTTGTTGTGCTAGCCTTCACTTGTTATATGCTGCACTATAGTATATGTAGTTGTTAATTTGCTTGCATTATTCACCGACACTGCTTTATACATGGCTTTAAAGTTTGTCATTGGTCTTGGCATGGTTAAGTCTCGTTCATCTACATAGCATGCTTGGTAAATACACATATGCACTGTCGCTTTATAATTGGAGTTTGCTGTCTCTGTTCGTTTGAATTTGTTTCACTTGTTGCCTCTAATCTTGTTGGTATTGATATAGGCTGTTCATTAGAAGTTGAGGGTGGGTGCACTCTTGCGCTCGTCACTTGTTGATGTGCATATGTTTGTTCCCGACCCGTAGTCGTGTAATCTTCATGTCTTTTTGGAGTTTGCACTGTTATGTCGTACAGTTTCATTTGCGTTGTTATTACACTTGTGTTGAAACCGATTTCGGGGTTTGACCTGGTGATCAATTGTGACTTTCATTGAGCTTTTGCGTATCTCTTGCGATAGTGGCGAGGCAGTACACGCGTGTGTGTACTGCAGGCGTGTACTGCAGCCCTATCAGATTTGACAGTTTTAAATTGATGTTTCGATTTGTTGAATTGTTTCGTTGGTGAATTTCAATTTTTTGGAGTTATATTCTGATTTGGGTTGCTGATTTGTTGTTTAACACTATTTAGTGTTATATATGTCGTTATCCAATTCTCGTATCGAGAGTTGGATATACGAGATTTCTTTGACTGTCATCTATTTGACTATCTGATTATTATTGCTGCTATGCACTAATAACTGAGTTTGAATTAGACTGACCCGTGTATTATTTTCTTTTGAACGTAATACTCGGGTCAGACCCGAGTTATTTCAGGTTGTAGATTTCTTTCTTTGAGTTGCTGTTCGAGATTTGAAGACTTTTCACATCTTCTGAAGTTGTCATTGTCCTTGTGTCGTAGTAGTGTCATTGTATAGAACGATATGTATTCATGTATATTAGTTGATAATGTACTTGTGTATATAACTTCTAGAGTCGACAGTTGTAGTTGTATCATATGTATCGTGTCAACTATATTGTAACTGACATCGGTTATATATATATATGAGATTTTTGTTAATCTGTGTTCCGCATTTATATTATCTGTGTTATTGTTATATCTAATGTCCTAAACTATTATGAACTATCGTAGTTTGTTTTATACTGATAATTGGATATGTCGATGGGAGTAAGAAAATAATTGATGAAAAATAAAAGGTATATACCACTCCCATCGAGATAACCAATATTAGTGTAAGGCCAATTACGGATGGTCGCTCCTATCCAGTCTTATTCTTCGTAATAATAGACAGTATTTCTTTTAATACTCTTTGTTATTATGAGCATAGAGGTGGGGCGTCACAGGTTTATAGATATAAAAATGGTTATGTTGAATATAATAAAAAATAATTATAGAGAGGTTAAGGTTTGTCTTAAAAAGAGATTTTATTTATTAAGTTATGGAGTTAAAACTATTATTAATATTAAATTTTTTTCGAAAAGTGATTATTCAAGTATTTAATATTTGTTGAAGTGTATTTTAATTTTTATAATAAGCTTTATAAATCGACTATTACTATATACAAATGAAATCGAGATTACTTATTGTTGTTATTTAAATGGGGTTTGATATTTTAATAATTTCTTAGATAGTTTGAAATATATTACTATTCTTTTAAAATACTTATTTTATAATATAGAGTTTTGGGAAATTAATTGAAGTTATTTGTAAATGCTCTCGAGATTTGTAAATCGGGTTTTATTTACAGGGATGTGATTTTATAAGAGAAAATCTTATAATGGAATTTTGATAACTTGAGAAATTTCCAAAATGTTTAGATACGAGAACTTCGAAATGAATCTGAATTTATAAAAAAGTTATAAATTGTTAGTGGAGAATTTAAATAAGTACAATCGGTTTTGGAAAATTGTAAAAGGAGTTTATTAAAAATTCCAAAAATTAGGGGATAAGTTATGAAATATTTCCTAAGTTTTGATATTAGAAATGATTTCGGGAAATAAACTTATAATATTTTCCTAAGTTTTGAAATGAAAGGTTTTGGAAATAATTAGCGACAAAAGGATTTATATCGAGATATTTTTCTAAGTAATGGATTTTAAATCGAATTTGGAAATATTTCACTAAGCGTTGAAATAAGATATGATTTGAAAATATCCTGTTATGGTTATAAGTATTTGGATTTGTTTTCAAAAATATTGAATTATTGGAAGAGATTTTTAATATATATCTCTGTAAAGATATCTTAAAATAAATGTTTTGGAAGATTTATAATATGGGCCAAGTGACTCCTTATGTGTGTAATTTGATAGTTAAATAACTGACTATAAAATTTGGTCAAATTCGTCAATCGTTTCGAAGAGGCCGGGATCAGATTTAATTATCCAAAAACCACTTCGGTCCGATTTGTGCGTTATGAATTGTGATATCGGAAAGATAATGAAGATGGTGATCTTGGAGATTCAGTTTGTTCAGACCCATAAAACCTTGTATGGTTGAATGCTATCATTGCATCGTTGCCTGGAAGGCAGTGTTAGCATTCCAAGTATGAATGTTATTCTTAAGGTAAACATAGCCTTAAGCCTCATCAACCGGAAAATGATAAAAACAGGGCATGCAGCAAGGCCAAGTGGGTCGCTTCCATTAGGGTATGATCATCACTCGTCTAGAGTGGACATTTATCATCATCACTATCTTTCATTTGTATGCATTCCAGGGTCCATTAGTGGCTATCATATTCGGTACTAGCAGTCCAGTGCTAGGCTAGTCTTGTGTGGCAGGGGTACAAGATGTTCTTGTCAGACCCCGGTGCATTTTATCTAGAGATTCACCATCGAAAGGTAGTTCCTTACCTTTTCATAGTACGGAATCAATTCTCAAATAAGCCTTGTATGGTTTTAGATGTGCCCAACTATGCTGAAACGTGAGATGCAAGCATTTTAGCTATTTTATAGTTTATTTTCTATTGACACTATTATAATATCAGAAGATTTTGATATAAAATGTTTTGGTTATCGTAAGATAAAAACCCGTCGTATTTATGTATGGCGAGGTCTTATGAGATACCTTTGTTTTTCAAAGGATTTTGATAATAGTAGTAATTCAAATTAAGTGTGTTTTCTCACGCTGGTTTTCCAAACTAACTTGGGTGTTATTTTATTATAATGCTCAGATCAGACCGAGTATTACAGATTCAGGTTTGGATGCTATGGAGCTAAGGAGACGTGTTGGAGGAGTCTTAAGCGTATTCCACGTACTTGATTATATTCTGCTGTGTGTGTTAAACTATATTCTCAGTACTTGTAGGGATAGGTTATTATAACTGTCCAGGTTGATTATTGTCTGTTATACTTTGATGATGGAATGTATATTAACAGTTACAATTTCTTTTGTATAAAGATATTTTATTATATATTATATTTTGTTCCGCTGCGATTATGAGATTCTGTATTGTTGTTTCTATTTTATTATATCTCTTCTTCTTCTTTACCCCTAGTAAATCGGTATTTCTAGCATTCGATTGTTCGGCATGCTATACAGTGAACGTATTGATGTCGATTTTCGATGGTCGAAAATCTCGGGTCGCTATAATCATAATGATTATATATATGATATTGTCTCCCCATAAATATTAACATATTAAATTATATTAAATATTATGACGATTCGTCTCCTCGACCCTTAGAAATCGACACTAATACATCCATAAATACATGTGCCGTAAATCCAAGTGCCGCGGAGGCAGATTATCATGGGGTGAAGAAAAATAAAGATAGAAGACAAGACGATAACAGAATCTCACATCATGTTCAGCACATAATTATACATATGAAAAGTACATGCCATAAGTCTAAATTGCTCCATCAGAGTTCAAGTAGGCATTAATCCACTTGGGATAGTATTAATGTGTAACGATCCACTATTTTGGACCATTCAAATCGACAATAAATCCACACATGTCGGACTTGAATAATTCAAAACAATGGATTGTTAATTTAAATTGGCAAAACTCAGCATATACAGTAAATAAAATAATCACAGACACAGAGTAATATAACAATAATGCAGCGGAAACAAAAGAATAGTAGTTCATGAAGCTACTATATATATAACAGAGTTAAACAAGATACAACAGAGGTCTCGAATACATATATATCTCAATACAATAGTCAAATACAAGATCTGAATACATCGTTGGAATCAACTGGATAACTGATAGTAGAATCGATAGATAGCTGGATCTCCAAGCGAAGCTCCAACTCCAAAGGTGAGTCTCGAACACTGGTACACTCAGTCTGACCCGAGCGTAAAGAAAAACACAAAACACTCGAGTCAGGATTAACATTCTTATATCAATAAATCCAACTCAAGTGAAATAACAACTGAAATACAAGTAACTCAAAGGATGTTTGGGATAACCATCCTCTAAGGATCCGTTAAACTATATACTATGTAGTAGTGTACGCTAGGTAGATAATGTCTAATCAGTAAAGTACGATATCAAAATAGCGTTAAGGCGTTACCATAATCCCCCTTAACACATTTTTATAATGTCAAAGTCTATACAGCACCGTAAGTGTGACGCCCTACCTCTATACCCACGCTAGCCAAGAACACTACGATGTAGTGCTGTCAACTAGCGCGGAGAATAAGGCTGTGGAGGAGCGACCATCCATGTAACTTCTTTGTGCGAGCACTGATATGTCAGATAGAATAGAATGCATATCTTTTAAGGAGGAAATCCGACATACCGATACAAACACAAAGCTATCACACAGTGGCTATATATAATCTTCGGAAACAAATATAGAAATAAACATAACATAAATCAGTCACAGACATCCATATCACAAAGGCGGAAGAAGATATGAATAAATATACAACACATGAAAGTGTACATCAGAGTAGTGGTCAGAAAGATCCACGATAATACAAAAGAATAGCAACGCGTGCTATACCAAAAAAAAACAATTACGAGTCCATATCTCAAGTGTATACAACAAAAGACTGCAAAACTAAATAGTTAGCCAAAAGTCAGAGTAGCAAATCCCGGGAGGAAGTCAAGCAGAAGCACCTGTAACATCTCGGTCTGACCCGAGTATTATTTAAGAAAATAATAAACGGATCAGTCTAACTATAAATATCAGATGACATGATATAAAATAATAGATATGGCATAAACATAGAATACCCATACTGACATACTACTATAAGTATGAAAATGATGATCAACAGGAGATCAACCGATGAGAAATGATCAATATCACAAGAATCTTCTCAAAGATCCAAAGAGGGCATCATACACTAAACTTGTACTCATAACAAGTCAATGACATAAAAATCTAGAAATCAAAACAAGAAATCCAAAAATCATAAAAAGAGAAAGAGGCCTATCACATGATGGTCCGAAGACCATGGGGAGCTACCCCATATGTGTGAGTCGGAATCACACTGATTGAGGCCTAGGCTAACCAAAAAGCAGAAAGGTATGTGTGAATGGAATCACACAAGTGGTGTCTAGCCTAACCTCGCAAACATAAAGATAGGTGTGAGTCGGAATCACACTGATTGAGACCAAGGCTAACCAAAAAGCAGAAAGGTATGTGTGAATGGAATCACACAAGTGGTGTCTAGCCTAACCTCGCAAACAAAAAGATATGTGTGAGTCGGAATCACACTACTGCGGCCTAGACTAACCTTGCGGACAAAGAGATGTGTGTGAGTCGGAATCACACTATTGCGGTCTAGTCTTACCTTGCAAACAAAGAGACATCGCACAATTGCTAGTCTAAATCATAAAATGATCATCATGATCAGCGAGAAGTGTCAATCACACCAAGCTAGTAAATATATGAGTTTAGCTTCATGTCCCATAACCACTTGCTTAACTTAAATATTTACGAACAAGCTGTAAATCTTCACTAGGAAATTGTCACGAAAAGGGTTCAATCGAACAAGTCCAAGAGCTAACCGACGAAGTGAACGCAAGCGTTTCATACCACTCGTTTTACTAAGTCGTTTAAGTCGATTTCTCATTCGAGTGAAGTAAAGGCTTATATATATTAGTAGATTGGAAATCGGTTTGAGAAAACGAACTTTTGATATAAAAAAATAGTGTTGAAATCGATTTGATGAAAGAGTTTTGATATTTACTACTAGTATAGAAAACCTTTATATTTTGAAGTGACAAATCATAGAAGTGATTGTAGAAACAATCAATCATAAAAATTCACGTTCGAAGACGTGAGTAAAGTTCAAAGAAATCAATTCTCAAAACCATCAAAGTAAGAAGTTCGGTTAAATGGCTCTCGGATAAGATTGCCAACGCAGAGTAATACGGGGTTCGACCTAGAGAGGACAAAATGAGGTCTAACGACCTAAGGGTGATAGGGTCGAGCTACCTAACGAGATACCATCCTGAAAGAGGAGTCATCAAACTCGATAATAATTGATAACAATAAGTCGGATCGACAAAAATCGATAAACCTTGGTAATTTGCTCGAAAATAGGCAAATTAGGCAAAATCAGCCATTCAGACGTCTAAATATTTATGACAGACGTCTGAATTTTATCTCAGACGTCTGAATTTTCATGACAGACGGCTCAGAGGTTAAAAATTGAAACAGAGAGTAGAAAACATTTTGAACTAAATTCAGACGTCTAAATATTTAGTGACAGACGTCTAAATTTTTCCTCAGACGTCTGAATATTTATGACAGACGTCTAAATTTGGTGACAGACGTCTGAAATAAATTTCAGACGTCTGAATTTTCCTACTAGGCAAAAAAAAACAGCCTAGTACTAAAATCGACGAATCCGAACCAAAATGCGATCGAACGAGCGATGAACACTAAGGGTTTACGCCAATCGGCAACCCAGTCTAATAGGCACTTCGATGCATCACCAAAAACATGTTCAAACATCCATAAAAGGATTTTCAAAGAATTGAACTCAAAACACTAAAAATTGGAATATTCACCAAATCAATCCAAACCAAGTGCAATTGCACAAGAATAAGTGTTAGGAATTCATACCTAACAATCGAAGATAAATATAGTTTAAGATGTGAGATAAAAATCTCACCTTTATACACAAGCACAAGTATGAAGGAGCTATAGAGCAATGGCAATGACAATCTCTTTTCAATCCCAACTCAACAAGCTTGATTCTAAGCTAAAAATAGAAACATTTCCTAAATTAGGTTTAGGAATTTCTGAAATTGATAAGAGAGTGAGTTGGGGAAGAAGAAGAGGAGACTTACCAAAGCTTCTTCTATTGATTTGGAGCTAGAACTTGATTTGTAGATGGAAACTAGGGTTTTAGAGTTTTAATTTCCCATTCCACTCACCATTAATCTCTTTAGAACTGAAATGAAGAGGAGGAGGGAGTGAATGAAGAGGGGGTTTCAGTTTGGAGTGTTAACTTAAAACATAGGGCTGAACCAAACCCAAACCCAAAGTGAAAATGGTCGAATTTTTGACTAGCTCCAAACATATCGAAGTTTACACTTAAAAAGATCGCAAACGACATTTTGAACTCAATGGGAGTGGTCTCGAGTCCTAATTTGACCGTATGCAAAAAGTAGCTTTTCGGACTAACATCCGATTAACGATTTTAAATAAAAAAAAAATATAAAATCGATAAATATGCGGGTTGTTACAGTAAGCCCCACCGTAAACTAGTGGTTATCAGAGGGTACCCCATAAGTATAACACAAAACAAATCGTAGTGGTCGCGAATAGGATAATCAGTATGACAAGGTACATGCGGCGATACCAGCTAGGACACTAGTAGTTGCCTGATCTGGACTGATGTTGGGCATAGCAGCTACTACCCCAACACCGCGCAACAACACTCCCAAATCAAAGGTGTGCACCCAAATCGATTCCCCTTGGATCTTTTGTCGTCCAAGGACCAGGTTTTTTTGTCGTAAGATGTCATCACCTCAGGATTCCATATCAACTCCCATGGTTTAGCGGCTACGGTTGCTTGTACCAGTACGGCGTAGTCTTCTTTCAAAACGAAGGTTCCTGGCTTAACAAAACTGAAAGCTGGCCACCATACTTCGAAAAAGCAGTCTGCCGTGGAGTCATTTTAGAACTACTCCCGTATATTAATTGGACTGCCCCTATCCGAGGAGTCAAGAGCTTCCTCGTCCGTGCAGTCAAAATGCCTTTCTTATCCTTATTTCTTTGTTCTTAAGATTAGAAGATTAGTTCCGCCCTATCACGTAATGGGTTTATAAATAGCTTCAGCACAAAATAAGAAACGGTCTCTCCAACGCACACAGCCGCCCGAAAAGGAACTGCAGTGATCTTGAATAGGGATCCTACAGCGAAAGATAGAATCCCCATAAAAAATACCACTAGATCGAGCACCAGAGATTTCGTATCCGGTAAAAAAATCACAAAAGTAATAGATATGGTATCGAAGAAGTGTGTCCGCTAGAGGTGGCGAACCTCAATGGCCCGGTGCGGCTCCTATTTTAGTCATGTCAGGGGTCATCCAAAATCATTCTCTTCCTTCAGTCAACGCGTTCACCAAACCATCCACTTCATTCTGGATCAACACTCCGCGTATATTAGTTATTAAAGTGGTTTTCGGTATCGACAGAGAGTATGTCCATATCTGATCCCGGTCTCTTTAATAACTACGTATTAATTACACCGATGGTCATTAATTAGTAAACTTTCAAAATAGTTTATATTTCAAACCGAAATATCATTGCCATTTCAAAACCATATCCATACGATATCAATTTCACTTTAAATAAATCCATTTCCAAAATCATATCACTATCCAAAGTTATATCGCTTTCGAAATCGTAAGTCTTTTAAAATCAAAACACTTTGGAAATCAAAACCTTGAAATTCATAACACTTTGAAACTATAGTTTGAAATCATAACATTTTGGAATTCATAACACTTTCCTCTTAAACAGTTTAGATATTAAAATTAGTGTATATAATAAAATAGTTTATAAAATAAAATAGTTTATATAAACTAGTTATAAGTTAAAATAGTTTATAATAAAATAATATATATTGAAAATGATTTATATAAAATAGTTTATATTAAAATAATTTTTAAATAAAAATATAAATAGTTGTAGATATAGTTTAAAAAATACTTTATACAATAAAATGGCTTCCACAAATTCACAAATCGATTCAACTCAACTCGGATTCCAAAATTCAAATTTAATCAAATCTCAAATCATCAATTTCAATTCGATTCAGTTTCTAAATAGACCATTTCAAATTATCAATTTCAAATACATATTTGAACCACAAAATAAACCATTAAATTTCAATATATTTCAAAGCTTTAAATATTCCACATTTCAAAACTAAATTTGATACTTCCATTTATATCTAAATTTAATTTCATTACATTTAGTTTCTGAGATATTTCTTTAATCATTTCAATACATCTAAATACAACTTCAATTTACAAATTTATTTAAACAAAATATCCCTTTTAAATTTATATAAGTTTGAAATATTCATTTAAGCCACTTTTTAATCAAATTCAAGTTATAAAACATATCTTAAGATTTCAAATTTAATAGATTTCGAATCAAACTTATTTAAGTATAATTATTAAATAATTAAGAATTCCAAATCAATTTCAAATTTATCTTTCAACCTGAAACATTATAAACTCTATATTTAAAAATATAAATTTTATATAAATACTCAAAACATATTTTTATATTGATTCAAATCAACTTTAATAAATCTTTAAAATCAATATTTATTAAAACCATATATTTCTTTTCAAAACAATAGAAATCATTTTTCAAAATATTTATATATATAGACCAATGGTGTCTATATAAAATTTTCTACCCTATGGTCAAGTGATACAGATATTTATCATTTCAATCTGCAATTTAAAATATATTCGGGTATATATCTTTTCAACCCGAAATCCCAAATTCAATTCAATTGAAAATCGCTTGGGTTTATCATTTCAACCCATAACGATTTTCCCTTATTCTACAGATCGTTCGGGTATGTATCATTTCAACCCATAGTGAATTCTATATTAACAGGGAACTTGCAGAGTGATAAAAGATATGATAATAATATAACAACGGTAACATGCATATATCATCAGTGATAAATAACAGATAGTGATGTCAGATGTCACAGGTGAACAGATACAGATAATGGCATATATATATCAATATAAATAACAGATAATGGTGTCAGATGTCACAGGTGAATAGATACAGATGATGGCATATATATATAACAATATAAATAACTAACTACAGCATATTTCAATTGTCATTTCAATTGAAATTAAATTTAATAAATAAAAGAACATTAATCGTGAGTGATTGCTCACCTTTCGAGGCTAGATAGATTTGACAAGGAAACGGGCTACAAATTTCAAAGCAACGCTGGATGGCACGATTCGGTGAAGAAAACAGGAACGACGGACGAAGCTGATAACAGAAATCGATAACGAATCAGAACTAGATTGATGAAGATAGGTGGTATAAATGAAGATAGATGGTATAAATGAACACATATTAAATTAAATATATATATATAGGAATTTCAAAATCCATTGTTTTTAAAATAAAACTTAAATACTAAAGTCAACCATATATAAAATAAATTATATGCTATATTTTAAAACCATATAACAGAAAAGTCAAACTTAACATACTAGATTAACTATACGTATACATATATGTTATAAACAAATTCACATAGCACTGCCTATCCAGACAAAATATAAACTATATATAAAATTACAGTAACCAATTTCATTTAAACATTAAGCTTAAAATCCTGTATATAATAGAATATATATATTTATAAAATCACAAACACTAAAAAGGACAACGGAATATGCTTTTGAAATAAAGTATATATATATATATATTACTTTTATAATATAATCCACTGTAAAACTATATACTTATAACTCACCTCCTTTCAATTTACCAGATCTACATATATATACATATTATATGCGTGCATTGTAAAACCAAACCAACACTTAGCTGATATATCCTAAGCACTATAATACTTACAGGAAGCTTACATAATATCATGCACTGAAACTGAACTATATATACAATACTAAACTAAAACCTAACAGACAGTATACCACACTAATATATAAATCTGTATAAATATGTACGTATAAACAAAATATTATATATGTGAACCCCAAAAGCTTATACTGTAACAGCCAATATATTATATATAGTTACCATACATATCAAACAAGAGTTGCAGGCATAGCCTTCACGTGAAGGAGATGCACACGCGGAGGGTGGTTCGGTGTTGCGAGCCGGAGAGGCGTTGGCTTGCGTGTGGGGAGGAGTGCGGCACATGGGCGGTGGACGTGGAAAATGAGGAGGAAGTGGGTAGGTTGGTGGGTGCTGCTATTGCCATGGCTTCGGATGGAAGGGGACGTGCATGAGGCTGTTGGCTTCGGAGCTGGAGATGGGGAGGGGAGTAAGGTCGGAGGTGGGTCTCGGGTCCGGCGCGCGGAGAAGGGGTGTTCCGATGGGTTGGGGAAGAGAGCGGGCGGAGGTCTGGGCTTGGGTGAGAGCTTTGGTCGAACGGCAGTTGAGTTCTAGGCGTGGGATGGTCAGCGGGTGCATCACCTGTGTGGGAGAATGGTTGAGGCGTTTGAGTGAAGTTGGGTACAAAGGGAGTGAAAAATGAGGGTGAGAAGCTGTTTTGGAAAATAGGAGAAGAGGATTGCAAATGGAAGAGGAAATGAACAGCTCATGCTTCAAATTTATATAAAACTTATGTAACGTAAATATTGAAATGAAAGGACTACCGAAATAAATATGAAGTAGGGGTATGGTAAAGTCACGCACAAAAATTCAGGGAACAATAAAGCACTGACAGCTTGAAATTTGAACGTTGGGAAAATCGAATGGATAGGAAACAAAAAGGGCTGCAATACTGTAACTGATAATGCTGTCTGTTTTATCGTTCCGTCACGTACTGGGCCTCAAAACACAAAATTAAATATACCGCAAAGATCAGCACGATGAGACGATCAAAACGGTATACAGATATCAGTGGTATGATTGAATTTTAAAAATTCGAATTTTCTACTAGCGGAAAATGCAGCAAAAACGCAGAAAAATAAGATCGACGGAGCCAAAGAAGTCCGAATTTGGAAAAACGAAAAAATGACGTCTTAGTCAGAAGATGAATTAAAATTTTTCTATGTAAAAATATTCAGGTTTGAAAAACATTTTATTATCATCAATTTTAACTAATATAAATTGGAATAAAATTACACTAGAAAATAAACTTCCAAATTATCTGATGAAAATTTACCAGTTGCTATGATTAATTAGACGCATTCCAAATATCAAATTTTATTTCAAAATTTTATCGTTTAAAATTTCACAAAATTTCAACTAATTTCGTTATTAAACTAGTTAAAATTTACGGGTCGTTACATAATGACCTATCTGTATAAAGGTTGTTGGCTACATAACACAGCGGAATAATATAGGTTGATATTCACATAAGATACTTTTGCTCCATGCTCCAAAAACTCCTCTAAAATACTTTCCCAAAATGCTTCCAAAGTGCTCCAAGGTGATCCTGAAAACATTTGCAAGTAAACTTATTAATCTTAGCCGAAATTGTTACTCCGGGTCAGTCATGGGACTGGTGTGAGGACTCAAAATACGATGTTTAAGGGAAAAGAATATAAACTCCGGGTCAGTCATGGGACTGGTGTGAGGACTCAAAATACGATGTTTGGAAACAAAAGGTATCTCATATGACCACGCCGCAAATCAACATGGAACGGGTTTTTACCTTATGATAACCAAAATCTTTATTATGTAGAATTCAAGGATATTATGTTTAATGACATTCCTTGAAAACATTTGCACGTAAACTTATTAATCTTAGCCGAAATTGTTACATTGATTAAATTTTAGCATACTAGCTATAAAGTAGGTTCTATAATCAAACCCGAAAGTACTTATTGGAGAATGGATTTCCATATAAATGACCATGCGAAAGGACTACCTTCCGGCAGTACATCTCTAAAGGAATGTACCGAGAACCACGCATGGATCTCTACCAACACAAGCCGGTCTACCTCTAACAAGATAATACCGAATACATCATCCCTCGGCCATTACCGACCTATTTGAGATGTCTCATAGCATACTTCCACAATAATTAATACCCGAACATTATAGCAGGTAGAAATATATCTAAAGGGGATGATCATGCCCTAATCGTTGCGAACCACATAGCCTTGCTACATCTACCATGTTTTGGTCATTTCTGGTTGTAAGGCCTGAGGTAATGATCACATTTCACATAGCACATCATCTTTCTTCTTTGAATACCACATTTCCATCCCATAATCACATAACTGATTTCTACAAATGTATCACCTCTAAGTTCGTATGTCGCAGAGAAGGGTGTTAAGCTAAGAGAAGTTGCCTACTCTGCCACCAAGCAGATTATACGTTTTATAGAGATTAATCAATGTGAAATAGAGTGCAATGTTAGACATTCGTCCGTACAAGTTGTCCAAAAATAGGACAAAGCAAAGGCACTTCTCCTACCACATCCTATTTGGGAATCACCCCTAGGATCAGTAGTGAGCAGTCCTTGCAAATCAAAGATTTTCATAATGGAGCACTATTGCTAAATATATGATATGTTAAATTTCACCTCGAGGGACAAGTGGCAAGTAGCCATACATCATGAATATTCTCGTCTTTAATGATCTTATCTTCAACATGTTTTACTTCGAAGCATAAATTGGTGCAAAGTAGTTTTCGGATAGGAATCACCCAAATCCGACTCCGGTTTCTTCGAAATCCAATCATCGATAAAAAGTGATGTTTTATAAATAGATGATTGTCATTTGATTTATTTATTCTCTTTATTCAAAAATCTTTGAGAGATATATATGTTTGAAATATCCTTTTGCTATATACGGAATCATTAAATCCTCTCTTTTAAAATTATCAAATCATTTTAGAAAACATTTTTTGAGAAAATAAGATCATGGAAATTATTCTAATTTTACTCAACATCAATTTTTGTATTCAACAAGTACTCTCCATCGAATAACGATGAAATCACCTTTTAAATTCATACGGATAGTACGAGTTCCTTCCTCGAAATATAATACCAAGTATAAAAAGATTATTTCCATTCAACCCACGATTTAAGTTATGAATTTTGAAAATTGAATCTTTTATAATTTTAAATTTTGAAATTTTTTAAATCTCTTTTAAGGAAAATGTGGTCCGAGTAAATCAAATTTACTATCTCCTCCGTCGGGCCAGTCTGGATAGCCAAGAAGAGTAGGAAACTTGTTTTCCAAACTCAAGGCTAGACACTATCTCTCTATCACCCACAAGGCAATCAAGTTATTTGATCGACTCTAAACCTTAATTATATATTTAAAAACATTTATAAATAAATTTAGGAAAGAATCATTAAATATAAATCTTCATTTCTAAAGTTATTAAAACTATTGTATAAAAGTGCTGTGAAAAGTGCTTAAAAAGCTTATTCGATTTAAAACAACTTTTATACTATTTGAAAATCCATATTTTACAATCCAAATCACTTTTAAACTATATTAACACATTTATCAAATTTATTTCATATTTATAAACATTTAAAGATATCCATTTCAAAGGATTTTACACTTTGGTCGCTTTACTACAAAATCTCAATTTTTCTGAAAATTGGATTTGGACATATTTAAAAATTTTCAAGATGAAATCTTGATTTCATTCCTTCATTTAAAAACTATGGATATATTAGTCCGGGAAATTCTTATCTCGAAGAACTCCGAGCTATATACCACTTTGTATACTCATTTGAATTTTTGGAACGAAATCGCGAACTACTGTTACGTGACGCACCTAGTTTTAACTTGTTTACTGTTTTTCATTCAAACCTTGTCAAAACAATCTTATGTGTTTATGAAACATTTTCAATCATTTTTTTAAAGGTATTTAATGGTTCCATATCACTTTTCAAATTTATTTGGAAAGTGTTTTCCATGTGAAACAACGATGTGTATATTGTGACTTGTTTATACAACCATATGAGATAAACAACACATGATGATAAAAATCATAAACAACCATCCATATAACCATGTCATCACATCCATATATACACATATAATTAGGAGTTTCTCACTTTTGTTTTGGTTTTCAATCGAGGTATCCGCTATCGCTCCACTACTCGAGATTATTAGCTCACGAATCCTTGTAAGCTCGTCTCTAAATGGCTCGACTTGGACTTCGGTAGGGAGGATGGGCGTATGGTTAGGGTATAGGGTGGAAGTGCTCATGGCTAGGAAGGTCGAAGGGCGAGGCGGTGAGTTACAAGGAGAGGGGGGAGTTTTGAAGCGGTTTTGAGGTGTTTTGACAAATTTGTACTTTAATTTATTTTTAAACTATTTTTGGCCATTATTTTGCTAAGTTTGGAAGATATGAAAGTGGAAGGGAGAAGCTTGGAAGTAAAAAAGAAGAAGTGTTAATGAAAGTGAAGAAGGTGATAGGTATTTATAGAAAAGTTTTGGAATAAAATATTATAACTTGAACTGACCAAAATGCCCTTACTTATCCATAAAACAAACCATATCTTTCAACCCTTACCATCACCTTATCACATCATCACTTTATGTCATAATCACTTAAGGGTTAAGAAAAGTAAATTAAAGATTTGGTTAGATTTGATGTGATTTGTTTTTTGTCCTTCCTTACTTACTTTTGTTAATGATTTTCTAGACTTTTCTAATCTTGTTTAGGAAAAGTAACCTTGTTTAGTCATTTTGTTATTACTTACCGTATTATAAAATGTGTACATGTTTATGTAAATAAAGGTGCAACAACGTTCCTACAACTTTTTTTGATAAAAAAATCAACTTTTGACAAAATGTTTCCTGGTCATATTTTGACGTTTTTGTCAAACTATATATATTTGTAGACAAAACTTGAAAATAAACTTGTATATTGTTATTAAAAATAAAAATCCTTATTAAATAAATAAAATATATTTAACAATCAAAACTTACTTTTACCGAAAACAGGCTTTTGTCAATTTCATCGATATAAGCAAAAGTTCCTATTTCTGTGTAATATTCTATCTCTAAGTCCTATCTAATATTATTTGGATCATTAAATTTTATATCTTTTATATTTAAATATATTATCATAAAGTGACCAAATTCTGGTTTGTTACATTCTCCTCTCCTTGAAAGAATTTCGTCCGCGAAATTTAGATAAGAAACAAAATAACTCAAAAGTAAATATATTCAATAAGATGGAATATATATAAGAATGTGAATAAGTGACTACACCACAAGCGATGAGTTCTCTATGTTGATATATATACAGTCGATACATCAATCCTAAACTTAGGATATGCCTTCTTCATTATATTCTCTATTATCCATGTGCAATCCTCAACATCTCCGCTCCATTGAACTTTAACAAACCATACCACCTTCCTTCGTAATCTTTTCTCGTCATGATCAACGATTCGAACCGGTCAACTAATAACTGCCAAATTTGGTTCTATCTCTAAGTCTTCTTGATCAGTCGTTTCTAGGATTTGGGTCATGCACTTGTTTCCGCAAATGCGATATGTGAAAAACGTTATGCATACTAGACACCCCTTCTAGAATTTTACACGATAAGCTAGTGGGCCGATTCATTCAAGAATGGGAAAAGGTCCAATATATTGAGGTGCTAACTTCCCACCCCTTCCAAACCTTACTACTCTCATTGGAGAGACTTTCAAAAAGACAGAATCTCCAACCGAGAATTCTAGATTTCTACGCCTTTGGTCTGCATAACTTTTCTATCTGCTCTGGGCTTCCTTTAGCTTCTTTCTATCATATCAACATTCTCTAAAGCTACTCGTATCATATCAGGACCAAGGACCAACCGATCTCTAGTCTCGACCCAACACGCTGGTGACTTGCAGGGACGACTATATAAAGCTATATACGGTGCCATGCCGATACTGGTCTAATAGTTGTTGTTATAGGAGAACTCTACCAAATACTAATGATTTTCCCATGAGCCTCCAAAGTCTAGAATACATGCTCTTAGAAGATCTCCTAAAACACGGTTGACTCTTTCCGTCTATCCATCAATCTAGGGATGATATGTAGTGTTTATACTCAGCTTCATTCGCAAAGCCGTCTGTAATGCTTTCCAGATCTGACTAGCAATGATTGGATCTCAATCGTTTACTTACTGCTTGGAACTCCATGCAATCGAAGAATCTCCTTCTTATATATCTCCGCAAGGCTAGCAGCAGTCCTTATTGGCTTTACTGGAATAAAGTATGCACTCTTGATTAATCAGTCAATGATAAACCAAACACCTTCATTTCCCTTCTTCGTTCGAGGTAAGCCATCAATGAAATCCATTGATATTTAATCCCACTTCCAAGCTGGAATCTCTAGAGGTTGATGTAACCCTGCAATCTTCTGTTGGTCGCTCTTGACTTGTTGACAATTTGCACATCGGCTAACATAAATGGTTATGTCCCTTATCATACTTCTCCACTAAAAGTTTCGTTTTACGTCTTTATACATTTTGTTAACTCCCGAATGAATGTTAAGTTTGGATTTGTGGCATTCAGTTAATAACTCTTGCCTAATATTTCCAATCTCCGAAACACATCGCCCATCCAACCGCAATACTCCGTGGTTATCCACTTTAAAGCTTGAATTCTGCCCTCTACGTATATCTTTAATACTCTCGTTTACGAATCGATCTTATTTTTGCTTGCTTGCTATTTTCTCTAATAGAGTTGGAGTTACTACCAGATAAGCTATAATGACATGCTTCCTACTCAATGCATCTGCTACTACGTTGGCTTTCTCGGGTGTATATAGAATATCTAGATCAGAAGATGTGAGAAATTCTAGCCAACGCTGCTGTCTCATGTTTTGTCCTTCTAGGTGAAAAGGTAATTCATAGATTTATGATCCGTGAGGAGCTCAAACTTTTCACCTAGCAAATAACGCCTCCGTTTTTTAATGCGAACACAATGGCTAATAATTCCAAGTCATGTATTGCATAATTCTTCTCAAGAGTCTTTAGCTGCCTAATTGCATAAGCGATCACCTTTCCTTCCTACATTAGAACTGCACCAACTCCTTCCCTACAAGCATCTATAAAAACAGTTAACCTATTTCCATTTATAATTGCTTGGACTTGAGCGGTTGTTAACCTCTTCTTAAGTTCCTGGAATGCTTCTTCACATTTAGGAGTCTAGAAAAATTTAGCATCCTTCATTGTCAACTTCGTTAGGTGATAGGAAATCTTTGAGAAGTCTTGAATTAATCTTCTGTAATATCTTGCTAAACCTAAGAAGCTACGAATCACTTTAGGAGTTTGTGGTTGCTTCCAATTTTGAACAACTGCAACCTTTACAGGATCTATTGAAATCTTGTCCCTAGACACTCTATGTCCAAGGAATCTTACCTCTTTCTCCCAATAATTGCATTTTGAGAATTCGGCTTTCAGCACATTATTCCTTAGCATCTCCAAAACAATTTTCAAATGGCTTTCGTGTTCTTTTTCTATCATAGAGTAGATAAGGATATCATCGACAAAGACTAACACAAATTTATTGAGTACATCTCTAAATACTCCACCCATAAGGTCTACAAAATAAGCGGGTGCATTGGTCAACCCAAAAGGCATAACCAACCAATTGAAGAAAGTATTCGGAGCTTTAAATGTAGTTAAATGGATGTAATCTTCTGCGATCCTTAGTTTATGGAATCTCGTGGCTAGATCCATTTTTGAGAATATCTAAGCACCATGTAATTGATCAAACAAATCACCTATACGAGGTAGAGGGTTTTTGTTCTTAATCGTTTCCTTATTCAGGTCTCGTTAGTCTACGCAAAGCCTCAAAGACCCATCTGACTTTGCAACAAAAACTACAACCGATCTTTAACTTGAACGACTAAGTCTTACCACTCCTTTCTGTAATAGCTCCTAGGTTTGGATATTCAACACATCCCTCTCCTTCGGAGCCATTCTTCGATCAAATTGTTTAATTAGCCTCGCACTAGGAATTAAATCGATATAAAACTAAATTTACCTATGTGGTGGTAAACTTTTCACTTCTTCAAAGACATCTGGAATTTCTTTAACAATATGTATTACTTCTAATCTTTTATGGGATGAATAATGCATATAGAAAACTATCCCTCCTTGGACTAGGACCTTCGCAAAGTATTTCTATAAACTTCCCTAACTTTGTTTTTACTAATACCATCCTTTTTACACAATCTAGAATAGCTTTAGTCAACCAATCCATACCAAATCAAAAGGAAGTTGATGGGAAAAATGGGAAATTGGGACTTTTTCATAATTCATACAAAGGTTAGTGGTACCTCCTATAGGATTTGTTATGTAGATATGGGTATCAACAAATTTAGGGATACGTTTTAATTTATCTATGATTTCTTTAGTAACAAACCTATGAGAAGCTCCTATATCAAATAATAATCTAACTAAAACATCTTTGATAAAATATTACCTTCCAACAGTCCTTTGCCCTTCACTTCCTAAGAGGTTGAAGGTTCATCCTTTATAGCGAAGACTCTGGCTTGTTCTTCCTTCTTCACAATGGGACTATCCTTTACCGGGTGTCTTGATTGATGACAATTACAGCAGCTCTTCTGAACCTTGTGGTTCTTGTAATTAGTTGATAGGTGGCCCTATTGTCGGCAATTATAACAAGTGAGTTCCTTCAGATAATCATTTTGTAATTCTCTTCTAGGTTTTCCTTGCCTTGGCTTTTTCCCAATATGATTGAACTTCCTCTTTTTCCAGTTATTATTGTTACTATCTTGGGTTGCAGGTGGATTTATCTTATTTAGAGCTTCATACCGGAATCCCATGTCTACTAAATCTAAAATGGGTTCTTTTACATGCCCAGTCATTTTGCCATGGTACTAATTTTTCATTCCAGCAATAAACATTTTGTTCTTCTTAAGGGTGTGTCTATCAAACCATGCCCAAAACGAGATAGATCGTTAAATTTGTTGGCATACTCCTCAAACGACATTTCCTCCAGTCTCAAATCCATAATACTTCGATAAAGGAGGGATTTTCCTACGGCTGGCATATACTGCTCTTCCAAAACTTCTTTGAATCGCTCCCATGAGAAATTATCTTTAGACTTATTCCGAGTGATAGATTTTCACCATGGTAAGCACCATCCTGCAGTTGCCAGGAAGCCAGGAATCTTTTCTACTCATCTCCAATATTCAGCACCATAAAATTCCTTTCACAAGAATGGATCCAAGCCTATACTTCTATAATGGTCTTCGTTCCTTTGAATGGCTTACCTCCCAGATTGGTATAATTCTTGCATAAAGTTGCAAAGTTGATTTGGGGTTGTACTGGAATTATTACTTCTTCGATTATAGTAGCTGTAGGAGTTCGACCATTTGTGGTACTACTACATCTCCTTCCTCTGGCTTGTCCTCTTCTTCTACTCATTTCCTACTATCTGTGTATAGTAAGGAAAAATCTTTAGGATATATAGATGAGATATCTTAGGGAATGTCATAAGTTTTGAATATAGTTGTTCTGGTAAAATTTTTAAATATGTGCTCTCTCTGACTAAACTCATTCTAGGGTATTACTAACTTATCTCTAATGAGTCATATCCCACAAAAGCCAAGATTCTCGCTTAAGCATTAGCTCTGATACCAAATGCGACAATCCGTCTCCTCGACCCTCAGAAATCGACACTAATGCATCCACGGTATTCACATGCTGTAAATCCAATTGTTGGGGAGGCAGATTATCATGGGGTTAGAAAAATAAAGATAGAAGATAAGACAACAATTGAATCTCACATCGTGTTCAACATGTAATTATGCATACGAAAAGTACATACCATAACTTTAAATTACTCCATCAGAGTTCAAGTAGGTACTAATACACTTAGGATAGTTATAATGACCTATCCATACAAATGTTGGTGGCTACATAACACATCGGAATTAAATAGGTAGATATCCACATAAGATACTTCTACTCCAAGCTCCAAAAACTCCTCCAAAATACTTTTGGAAAATGCTCCCAAGGTGTTCCTAACTACTTGGCTACCCTGAAAATAAGGCATCCAGAGTTTAAGGAAACAAAAATAAACTTCGAGTCAGTTATGGGACTGGTGTGAGAACTCAAAATACGATATTTGGAAACAAAAGGCATCTCATAAGACCACGTCGCAAATAAACACAGAACGATTTTTTACCTTATGATAAGCAAAATATTTATTACGTAGAATTCAAGGATATTACCTTTAATGACATTCCTTTGAAAACATTTGCAAGTAAACTTATTAATCATAGCCAAAATTGTTACATTGATTAAATTCCAGCATACTAGCTACAAAAGGTTCTATAATCAAACCTGAAAGAACTTATTGGAGAATGTATTTGCATAATGATCAGGTGAAGGGATTACCTTCTGGTAGTACATCTTTAGAGGAATGTACCGAGAACCACAATTGGATCCTCTACCAACAAAAGACGGTCTACCTCTAACTAGATAGTACCCAATACATCATCCATCAGTCGTTACCGACCTATTCGAGACGTCTCTTAGCATACTTCCATAATAGTTAATACCCGAATGTTATAGTGGGTAGAAATATACTAAAAGAGGATGATCGTACCCTAATGGCTGCGAACCACATAGCCTTGCTACATCACCCTACTTTAGTCATTTTTAGGTGTAAGGCCTGAGGTAACAATTAACTTCACATAGCACATCATCTTTCTTCTTTGAATACCACATTGCCATTACATAATCACATAACTAATTTCTACAAACGTATCACCTTTGAGTTTGTATGTCTCAGAGAAGGGTGTTAAGCTAAGAGAAGTTGTCTTCTTCGCCACCAAGCAGATGATCATACGTTTTGTAGAGATCAATCAATGTGAAATAGAGTGCAATGGCAGACATTAGTCAATACAAGTTGTCCAAGAATAGGACAAACTAAAGGCACTTCTCCTACCATATCCTATTTGGGAATCACCCCTAGGATCAGTAGCGAGCAGTCCTTGCAAATCAAAGATTTTCATAACGGAGCACTAACTGCCAAATACATGATATGGTAAATTTCACCTCAAGGGACTAGTGGAAAGTAGCCCTACATCATGAATATGCTCATCTTCAATGATCTTATCATTAACATGTTTTACTTCGAAACGTAAATTGGTTCGAAGTGATTTTCGTATAGGAATCACCCAAATCTGACCCCGATTTCTTTGACAACCAATCATCGATAAAAAATGATGTTTTATGAATAGATGATCGTCGTTTCACTTATTCGTTCTCTCTTTGTCCAAATATCTTTGAGAGATATATATCTTTAAAATATCCTTTTGGTATATATGGAATCATTAAAACCTCTCTTTTAAAATTACCAAATCATTTTATAAAACATTTTTAGAGAAAATAGAACCATGGAAATCATTATGATTTTACTCAACATAAGTTTCTGTATTCAACAAGTACCCTCTGTCGAATAATGGTGAAATCACATTTTAAATTCATACGGTTATTACAAGTTCCTTCCTCGGAATTTAATCCAAGTATAAAAAGATTATTTCCATTCAGCTCGAATTTTAATATATTAATTTTGAAAATTGAATTTTTTAATCTTTCAACCTTTGGAAAATTTTAAACCTATTTTAAGGAAAATACGGTCTGAGTAAATTAAATTTACTATCTCGGTTGTCGGGCTAGTCCGGATAGCTAGGGAGAGCAAAAAATGGTTTTCCAAACTCAAGCCAAGACACTATCTCTTTGTCACCCATAAGGCGGTCAAGTTATTTTATTGACCTAAACCTTAAATATTTATTTAAAAACATTTATAAATGAATTTAGGAAAGAATTGTTAAATTTAAATCTTCATTTCTAAAGTTATTAAAACAGCTGCAGAAAAGTGCTGCGGAAAGTGCTTAAAAAGCTTATTCGATTTCAAATAACTTTTATACTATTTGAAAATCCATATTTTGCAATTCAAATCACTTTTAAACTATTTTAACATATTTATCAAATTTATTTCATATTTATAATATATTTTAAAATCACTTTACTGCAAAAGCGCAATCTGAAATTTTGATTTGGACATATTTAAAAATTTACAAGATGAAACCTTGATTTCCTTTCTTTATTTAAAAACTATGAATATAATAGTTCGGAAAATTGTTATCTTGAAGAATTCCAAGTTATATTCCACTTCGTATACTCATTTGAATATTTTTGGCATGAAATCACGTACCGTTACGCGACGCACCTAGTTTTGACTTGTTTGTTGTTTTTCATTTAAAACTTGTCAAAACAAGCTTATGTGTTTATGAAACATTTCCAAAACATTTTCAATCATTTTTTAAAGGTATTTACTGATTCCATAACACTTTTCAAATTTATTTAGAAAGAGTTTTCCATGTGAAATAATGACTTGTATATCATGACTTGTTTATACAACCATATGAGATAAACAACACATGATGATCAAAATCATAAACAACCATCCATATAACCATACCATATCATCACATCCATATATATACATATAATTAGGAGTTTCTCGCTTTTTTTTAATTTCAATCGGAGAATCAGTTATAGCTTCGCTACTCGAGATTTTTAGCTCATGAATATTGCACGCTCGTCACTAAATGGCTCAGCTTGGACTTATGGAGGGAGTAAGGGCTCATGGCTAAGGTAAGGGGTGGAAGTGTTCATGGCTAGTGGTAGGGGGTGAGGCCGTGGGTTACATGGGGAGAGAAGGAGAGTTTTGAAGCGGTTTTGAGGTGTTTTGACAATTTATACTTTAATTTATTTTTAAACTATTTGTCCATTATTTTGCTATGCTTGGAAGACATGAATGTAGAGAGGAGAAGCTTGGAAATGAAGAATAAAATGTGTGAATGAAAGCGAAGAAGAAGATAGGTATTTATAAAAAAGTTTTGGAATAAAAAATTATAACTTGAAATGACCAAAATGCCCTAACTTATCCATAAAACAAACCATATTATTCAATCCTTACCATCACCTTATCACATCATCACTTTATGTCCAAATCACTTAAGGGTTAAGAAAAGTAAAGTAAAGATTTGGTTAGATTTGATGTGATTTGTATTTTTGTCCTTTATTACTTACTTTTGTTAACGATTTTCTAAAATTTTCTAATCTTGTTTAGAAAAAGTAACCTTATTTAGTTATTTTGTTATTGCTTACCATATTATAAAATGTGTACATGTATATGTAAATAAAGGAGCCACAACGTTGCAACAACTTTTGTTTGATAAAAAATCAACTTTTGACAAAATATTACCCTGATATATTTTGACGTTTTTGTCAAACTATATATATTTGTAAACAAAACCTGAAAATAAAATTGTATATTGTTATTAAAAATAAATATTCTTATTAAATAATTAAAGTAATTTATTTAACCATCACAACTTACTTTTACTAAAAACAGACTTTTGTCAATTTCATCTATATAAGCAAATGTTCTTATTTTTGTGTAATATTCTATCTCCAAATCCTATCTAATATTATTTGGATCATAAAATATTATATCTTCGAGTGATCAAATTCTGGGTTGTTACAATAATTAATCTATATGAAATTGTTAATTTAATTCAAAGTTGAAATTAAAAATACATGTAAATATTTTAAATTAAGCCATGTATGTGTTATAATATATATACATATATATATTCTATTTGTTATAAATATTTACTTTTGATTTTAAATGTTTGTTTACAAATTTTAAAACCAAAAATACCATATATATAACTATTTAAATTATTTTCGGCTGTTAAATAAAAAAGAAATTAATATATCCTCTGGTTGGAAACATAATTATATATATATATATATCAATTATTATTTATTTTAATAATATTATATATATATTCTTTTAATAAAATTGAGTTTTCATTTTTCTTTCTAAAAATTTCTGGCCGAATAAGATTTACATATATACATAATTTTTAGATATTTATTTTATAATATATGAGTGTTATTGTAAGGCCCCACCTCTATACCTATGTTATTCAAGAATATTACAAAGTAATATTGTCAGGTAATACGGAGAATAAGTGTGATATCCTGGAATTTCAAGTAATTTAAAATGTGATAATCTCCTTTATAAATTATTTAAAATTGGTAAGATTGTTGTTTTCAAACAATAATAATGAATATTTATATAATTATTTAGAATGGGAAATTATTATTTTCAAACTAATTAAATTTGTGTTTGTTTAAATATAACATATATATATATATATGATAAAAATTATAAATAAATAAATATAATATAAGTAATATAAAGGGTATATACATTTTAAAATAACAATTCTCATGGTAAAAAAAATAAATGTTAAGATTTAAAAACACAAAGTAACAAGTGTAAATTATTTAACTTAATAAATAAACAAGTGTCACCCATTTGCTTTTATTTTATTTTATTTAAAGTAAATTCTAATTAAACCTAAATAGACTATCTCCTCTCTTAATTCTTTCCATTTTTCCCACTTTCAAAGCAAAAGAACAAAGCCATAAAAAAAATCAGATCTGAGAAAAATTCTTAAAATCAAAACCCTATAAAAGTTTTACAAATCAAAGAAACCAAAGCCTGTGTTCAAGCCTAGATCATCTCAGCAAGGATCAACCCAATTTAAACAACAAAGCAAGTATAGATCTGTAATCAAGAATAAAGTCCAGCTTCAAATTTTCAAAAACAAAAATCTGCTCTGTTCAAATAGAAATGGTGAGTAAACAAAGTTTTAAAAAGTTTAAACTGGTTGAATATTGCAATGCATGTGATAAATCTGCAAAGTAAGGTTATAAGTATGGGTTGCATGGATGATTTTAACTGATTTTAGTTGAAATACAATATATATATTTGTATATATGGTTGTGCGTATGTTTGCTTGGCACTGTTGTGATTCCAGGCTCTTGAATAACAATGAAAATTCATATCTACCTATACAAATGAATTCAAGCTTTGATCTTCAAGTGGGAAATGATTGTAACATTATAATTTAATTTAAAAATAGTTTCAAATAAACATTTGGGGTATGTATTTCAAAAATGGAAATTTTACATGTTTGATTCAAAATAAGTTCAAATTCCATGATCTGGAATTTTTGATTTAATCCTATAATCTGATTTCAATTTGTAAATGATGAATTTAGGAGGAAAAATCATGATTTTTATAGAGATAATTGTTGAGATTTTTAGGGTTGACCGGAATTTGTATTTTAGCCTAATTCTGGCGATCGGCATGGAGTTAGTCGACTGGGTCGATGTCGAAGGAGGCATGAGTGATAAAGATCTCAGGAAAATTAGCATCGGGATTTTCTAATCAGTGGATCATCTGGACAAAGTGATTTTAGGGTTTAGGCTGTGTTTGGGTCATGGTTGATTTCTGGGTGATCGCGGCGTCATGTTTGCGTCGAGTGAAGCCGATGGAAGGGAAAAAGGTAGTGGAGTGTTGAGCGAAGCTTCTGACGTAAGGACGTAGATCCTAGTGGTTGGTGACGGTGGTTCGTGATGATTGTAGATGGGGGATTTTCTTTTCAGGTGATGTCGAAATTCTATTTTTGGGTTCGAGCATCGGCAAAGGACTTTCGATCGGTCGGGAAGCTCGAAGAGGTGGTCAGTGATCAAGTGATGAGATCGACGATGGTCGGAGTATCATCGACGCCATGTGCATGTGCACAAGATGTCAGAGGTGTCTGGGTGTTAAGGCTTTAGGGAAGAAGGGGGTTTGCTCGGTAGCGGGTTCGAGTAAATTGGGGACTGTCTCGAAGAAGTGGAGTTCGTGTTTTGCTCGGGTTTGGTACGTGAAGTTTGGTCTCAGGCTCGAGTTACTCAAACCTTTATAAAGTAACCTTATGTACAAGTTCAAAGCTAAGAAAAGATAAAGGTGATCAGGTTTAGCAACAAAGGAAAACATACAGTTTCATTAAGAGCAATGTTTAAGCAACTTTAAAGTTTTAAAAAGGTTATTAAGTAAATTATATATTTTAATTATGGAATGGATTCCAATTTTTTTTTCCGAATGGAAGTTTAATAGTTAATTAATGAAGATAAATGATTTATCTTTAATTAATTAAGAATGTGACTAAATAGATAATTAAGGGTAGACGTATTGAACCTTAAGATTTAAGTTATTTTGTATAAATCAATTTCAACGTTTGGTTTAAATCAGAGTTAAGTGTTGATTAAGTAATTAAATTTAAATAATTGTTTATTTTTTTAAAATTAAGGTCTTGAGTAATTAAAGGTTAGTTAATTGATAACTAAGGACAAATAAATTATGTGATTAGTTAAAGGATAACTAATTAAAGATTAATTAACCAAGGTAATTAATTAAGGATAATTAATTGATTAAGATTAATTAATTAAGTAAGTATAATCAATTGATTATTAAGTAATCAAGAAATAGTTAATTAATGAATATGATTAATCAAGGATAATTGATTATAGATTATTTGTTAAAAATAGTTAATTAAAGGATAATTAATTAAGGGAAGTGATTAAGGGATCATTAATTAATGTAATTAATTAATTAAGGTGATTAATTAAAGGCTATTTAATGTGAATGGCTAAGGCTAAATTACCTATGTGGTAATTAAAGGTTGATTACTTAATGTAATTAAAAGGTAATTAATCAAGGATGATTAAATAAGATGGATAATTAAAGAATGATTTATTATTAGAGTTGTAATTAATTAATGTTACGTAAGCAGGATTAAAGGTGATTAAAGAAATTAATTTAGTTTATTTAAATTAATTAGAAATGGTATGACTAATTTATCTTGCTTATGGATGATTGAATGATATTTGAATGCCTTGGATTATTTGTTATCCCTGGTATGTGATCGTGATGCTATGTGATATGAAATGTTTCTGTAATATGATATGTTGGGTTGAACAGTGATAATGTGGTTATCTATGATGAAATGCTGTATAAAGTGACATCCAGTGATTAAAAGTAAATTGTATTCACTTGAATAATTTTGGGTGAAGATGACATTGGATTCGAAGAGACCGAAGTCGGGTATTAGTTAATATCCGAAACCACTTCGATTCTTTATAGATTTGATTTGTGAAATCAATAGGCTGGAAAGAAATAATTTAAGTGAACTGGACCATTGAAAACTAAGCAAGGGTACTTAGTGATTGTTTGTGAAATAAGTGTTGACTATAACAAATTTTGAAACTAATAGTGAAGTTACGAGTTACCCGGGTTTTAAATAAGTTCTATGCATTGGAATTTCATGTTAGATGAGTTTACTCACGCTGGTTTCCAGCCTGACCCGGGTGTTACTTTGATGTAATGCTCGGGTCAGACTGAGTATTACAGATTTCCAGGTAAGGACGTTCTGGAGCTCAGGAGGCGAGCTGGATGGCAGGAACGTATGGAGTGTAATCCGCTGTGATATATTATGGTTATTTGGGACATGTTGATTGTATCTGTCCAGTGTTATGTATATGTGTAACTCTGATATATTAAAGTGTAATTTGATAAGTACAGTTTTTCATTTGTATAACTGCTATTTTATATGATTTTATATTTTGATCCGCTGCGAATGTGAGAATTCTGTGGTTTGGTGTTTCTGTTTTCTTCTTCTTCTTCTATCTCTTTCTTCTTTTCTCTAACTATCAGGAATTTTCGGAATCGAAATTTCCGGGTCGTTACAATAAGGCTGGGTAGGAACGACCATCCGTGTTTATTACCTTGGGCTAATACTGTCATATTTTACCTTTTAGTCTTAAACAATATATATATGAACAGTCTCGGCACAAAGCAATAGACACATTGGCTCAAAATAAAATCAACACAATATAATATACAATACAGAACACAAAATAAGATAGCACAGCAGAAAATATAATACAGACCAAAATAATACATTATGAGTCAACAAAAGAGGATACTATACTCACATAATATACATATAGACTATAACAAGCCTAAAAAATATATATGATATCTAGAGTCACTATCTCATACAGAAATATACATCAGGTAAAGTTCGATTGTAAAGTGTACATATGACATATCTATATACATAGAATGATAGCCTATTCCTAAAAGCTAGCCCAAATCCATAGCCATCATGTCTCTGTACCTGATAAGTCTTGGTCTGACCCAATTGTTATAAAATAATAAACAGATCATATTATCTCTAAATGTCAAAGGATGAGATCACAATAATAAAATATCAATAAAATGACAATAACAAAAGGATATATGTCAATCTATACATAATATACAAAGTATCTCATCGAAAAGATATATCATAAAATATTCACCATGTCTCAAAATCACATTGAGTCTCTTAAGGACTATCATCTCAAATATGGTGCTAACTTACCAAAATCTTCAAAGCACAAAAAGGGAATTTATATCCGAACACAAATGCTAAGAATGACAAGTAGTTGGCCTAGGTAGCTATCTCTCAAGCAGTTAGAATAGGCCGCTTTCCCCACTCATGTAGTTTGTTCAATGCTTATTATTCATTTAAAGCAACCCTTCACCAAAACTAATTTTCAAATTTGATTTTTTTTTAAACCTCAAAACTCATAATTTTATTTTTTTCACAGTTTCCTTACATAGATTTTCAAAAAAAACCATCGTTATTTACCTTGTAACCATTTGATTTTGAAAATATTCCACAATATTCAGAAAAAAATTTATATAAAATTTTCATTGAAATCTTTTATTTGAAATATCAAATTCATATATCATTTATCTTTTCCACTTCATTTTTTTTCAACATAACCTACGGATTATACATCATTATTATTTTCCAAGAAGCAAAATATTTTGCAAATAATTTAGAGCATTACATTTCAATTTTTCGACACTACTTGCAATATTATTTTCGATCATTAGAAAACTTTTGTCAACATACTTGCAATATTTTTTTAAATCTTTTATAACTAAACACTATTTTATAAAAATTGCATATGAGCATAATATTTTATTTCAATAGTAAATCAAGTTATATATTTCTAAAATCTTATTTCTCAAAACTAAGAGTTGCAAAAATTCAAATTCACTTTAGCAACCTAACTTATAAAGTCATAACAAAGTCTCTTTCCATAATAATTATATTTTCCATTGTATTTATTTCTTTTAACTATATTCCAAAGCATTTCTATTCTTTATATATATTTCCTTGCTAGAAATTTTCACTTTTATTTTTTTCCATAATTGAAAAGGTTCTATTATATTTATAGATATATTCTTAGAAAATTCTTTTGAATCCAATTTTAATAAGTATATCATTTTATATATAAAATTATCAAATTTAATTTTTAAAATATACGTCACCGTGCTCCCAAAATTTTAGCAATTCATCTCGCACATTGGCTGCAATGTTGATTCTCGAAAATTTTACATTAACAATGCCTCGCCATTTCTTAACTTCACACTAATCCCATAGCTATATAAGTTGTTTGAAATAATTAAATTTAGAAAACAATATTTTTCATTTTTTCTAAATTAACACATTGCTTTATAAAACAATATAAATTCCATGTAAAACATCTCTTATCACATTTTCAAAATATTGTGTGAATTCTTGTCTCTTTTAAGTGTTTGGAAATCCCTATTGATACATTAGCTACTAGTATCGACAAAAATTCATAAGCCACTCCATGGACTAACTAACACAAATAAACCATAAAATTTCTTTCAATCACTTTGTAACTTAATACTCATATTTTGCAAAAAAACTCATTTGCTTGTTTACAAAATGAAATATTACTTTCGATCTTTATATACACACACATATCCATTATCAAACATTTGCAATTAAAAGAATACATCACACCATATTCAATTATTTACAACAGCAAGCAACCATTCAATTTTTATTACATCTCATTTATTTATTAATTATATCTTCCAGTTCAATAATACATCCATGCATACATTAAGCAACCCTCAAAAAAATTATTTCATCTTAGCATTTAATTAACTATACATATAAATGAATATTCCATTTTATACAAAGTAAGGTTTTCAATATCCCTTACGGTAACTACACTATTGAAGATACCATAAAGTTTTATAATTAATATTGAGTAGGTTTCTAACTTAGAAGAGATGATTCCTACTCAATACTAATTTTTAAATAAATACTTACAATTTCAATATGACCAATTATTCATCAACAAATAAACATATGGTTGGATCTTATGTTTTGATTACTAACAAGAAATTTAACCGACACACAGATTCATGGACCTACAACAAAGAACTACGAAGATCGGACACAACAATATAAAGTATGGTTCATATATATATATGTTGTTTAGAGTCAAAGTCCAGTTTTAGCTATGTTAAAAATCTTTCCTCAAGTAGTTCGCTCCCTCGCATATATATTAAAGTTTTCACGACCTTTTGAAAATTAACTTGTCAACATGTTTTCAAACTGAGTTTATGAAAATACTCAGTTCAGTCGACGGACTGCATATAAACAATCGACTGAACCTGTGCAAATATTTTTATAAAATGCACAGCTTAGTCGACTGAATGCACTAAGTCAATCGGTTGAATCCGTGCACATATGAATGCACGTATACAAATTTAAATTCAATCGACTGAATTTCATAACCAGTCGACTGACCTAGTTTCCAACTGCCATTTTTATGAAAAGGCACATCCTTTCACGAAGGGTTATCTTCTCTGCAGAGGGTTGCATCCATTGCTGTTTCGATGAAACCTTTCACTAGATGTTGTAACCTTCTGACTATTATAAATAAGCATGAATTTCAAGATCAAATTACTCAACTTTCTTGCTTTTACTTGAATCATCTTTTCTGAATTTACAGCTCCCTTGAATTAAAATATTTATTGCTTACAAACATAATTCTATATTTCTCAAGAAATCTGAAACTTCCTAATCTTCATGTACACACAACAACACACATTATACTTGCGGAAAAGAATATAGGAAGGGTGTACTGCAATTGACAAATCCATGTTGTTAAAAGAACACAAAAGGTCAAGACAGTCAATCTACTCTGTATTCAAGTCCTGTTCAGTTGCTCAGGCGGTCAAGTCCTGTTCGATTGCTCAGGCGGTCAAGTCCTTTTCGGTTGCTCAGGCGGTAGAAGTCCTATTCGGTTGCTTAGGTGGTGTAAACCTATTCCTCCGGGTTAAGTGAGGATTGCTAGTTTTAATTTCAGAAGAAGACTGGGACTGGACGTAGAACGGGAAGTTCGAACTAGTATAAAAATCTCTGGTGTCATTTTTACTTTACTACTATTTCATTTTATAGTTACTTTCTACACTAATAAGTTTAGTATATATATTCCATATTGCACAATCCTATAACACTGTCACTTTCATTTGATAAAGTTTAAAATTATGAAAACATGCAAAGGCTAGTAAGATACGTATTGCTTCTAATCGTGCGACTAGAGCAAACATTTCTTCATAGTCAATTCCTTCTTCTTGATTATATTCTTGTGCAACTAATCTTGCTTCATTCCTAGTTATATTTCCTTGTTCATCAGCTTTATTTTTGAAGACCCACTTAGTACCAATGACTGTTTGATCACTCGGTCTAGGAACTAATCCCAAACTTCATTTTGTACGAATTGGTTTAGCTCTTCTTGCATAGCTATAATCCAATAGTCATCAGTAGAGGCTTCTAGGCATTTTTAGGTTCAATATTAGAAAGGAATGCTACATGGTCCATTTGATTAAGCTGATTTCTAGTTTTGACATGTGAATTAATTTCTCCTCTGATATTTTTTACTGGGTGATCTCGTAAAATCCTAGGAGAATATCTTAATCCATTTTCATTATGAACAATGTTTTCATCTTCTTCAAAATTATTTTGAATAACCGCATTTATGACCGTCTTAGTTATTATCTCATCATCCTCAATATTTCTATTAATTTTAAAACGTTGAAGGAAACACGAAGTGTTTCTTCGATTCTTTTAGTTCTTTTATTAAAAATTCGTTAAGCCTTACTTCGTTCCGAATATCCTATGAAAATTCCTTCATCGGATTTAGGGTCGAATTTTCCAAGTTGATCTTTTGTGATTAAAATGGAACATTTTGAGCCAAAAACTTTAAAATATGAAATATTTGGTTTTCTTCCATGAAAAAGTTCATATGGAGTGTGTTTCATTAGTGGTCGGATGGAAACACGATTCAGAACATAACAAGCAGTTGCTACAGCTTTTGCCCAAAAATGTTTAGGTAGAGTGCTTCCATTTAATAAAGTTCTAGCACATTCTTGTAAGGTTCTATTTTTCCTTTCTACAACTCCATTTTGTTATGGTGTACCAGGAAAAGAAATATTATGGTAAATTCCCTTTTTATTACAAAAAGTTCAAAAGCTTCATTTTCGAATTCACCTCCATGATCACTTCTAATGTTTTTAATTTTTTAATTTTTGAGATTTTGAATTCTTTTACCAAAGATTTTGAAATTTTCAAAAGTATCACTTTTATTTTTCAGAAAAATAGTCCAAGTATATCTTCAAAAATCATCTACTATAACAAACACATATTTGCTATGGTTCATGGATTGAACTTGAGTTGGGCCGAAAAGATCCAAATGCAATAGTTCAAGTGGTTGTAAACAGAGATATTTTTCTTTCATTTAAAGGATGATTCAGGTAATTTACCCAATTAACAAGCATCACAAATATTGTTTACTTTAGAATTCATTTTTGGTAAACCTTTTACTAATTCATTTTTAGATAATTTGTTTATAGCTTTGAAGTTAATATGACAAAATCTTTCGTGCCACAACTAAGGATAATTTTCTTTGGCTATTAGACACATATTAGTATTATGGTTTATATTCATATTTAATACATATATATTTTTATCTATAAAACATTCAAAAATAACATTTTTATTTTGATCAAAAATGCTACACTTATTTTCAGAAAAAGATATATTGAATCCTTTGTCACACAGTTGGCTGATGCTAAGTAAATTGTGTTTTAAATTTTATATAGTAAAACATTTGTAATAAGAGATAAATTAGATATACCGTTATTGCTCACATCGCCTTGGCCGATGATATAACATTTGGAATTGTCTCCAAAAGTGACAGAACCTCCATCTGAGTAGGTAATGTTTGTTAGCATCTCTTTGTTTCTTGTCATGTGTTTTGAGTAACCATTGTCCAATATCCATTTTCCTCACTTTTTAAGTGGTACCTGTAAAATTTAAAATTAACATTGGTACCCACCTTTTTATTAGGGTCCTAAAAGTTAGGTCTTTGGAAACCAAACCCAAGGGGGTTCAGAAATCCTTTTAAAAATAGAATTTTTATTTTTGTGAACAGTTTCTATAAAAGATTTTATATATTTGTTTCTAATCAAAAAATTATTATTTTTAGGAACCCAAACCTTAATTGATTTAGGATAATTTTGAAATTTTGAAATTGATTTTTCAATTGTATTATTATTCCTTTTGAAATTGTTATGTAACGACCCGAAAAATTTAGTGGTTTTATTATTTAAATTATTTGAAATTTTATGAAATTTTAAATAATAATATTTTAAATAAAAGTTTGATATTTGGAATACGTCTAATTAAACATAGCAACTGGTGAATTTTCATCAGAAAATATGGAAGTTTATTTTCTTGTGTAATTTTATTTCAATTTAAATCAGTTAATAACAGTTGAATTTAAAAGTGTTCCGAAACCTAAATATGTCAACATGAGAAAATTTATTTAGAACACTCTGAATAAGACCGCACAATTCATTTCGCAAATTTTGGACGTTTCTAGCTCAGTTTGGATTTTTTCGTACGGAATAGCAGAGTTTATCGGTACCGATTATCGACTTTTGATAAAATGACTGTACCACTAATATCTGTATACCGTTTTGATAGTCTCTTCATGCTGATCTCTACGGTATATTCATTTATGCATTTCGAAGTCTGGAGTACAACGAAATCTACAGAATGATTTTCGTATCGGTTCCGTAATTTGACCTTTGGATACCTCGTGACCATTCGTTTGTCCATCGGTAATACTAATAGCCTCTAGATGTTGATATTCCGGTTTCCAACAGATTTGACTTTTGGATTTCTCAATTGCATCTTGGTTCGTTTCTGTTGTGCTCGGCTACTTTTTCATCGTGGATTAAAATTCATATTAACGTTTTATCTGTCCATTCCTTTTGACATAATAACATAGTTAAGTTTCGCTTTGTTTGAGAATCCAGCTCATCCTTCTTCCTCACGCAAGCTATCACCTGCATTTTTTTTCCTTTTGCCATCGCCTATTCCCTTCCGTCTTCCCTCCTTAATGGCCGATCCGACTAAACAGTTGCTTATCACCGGCACAACCACCGAACAGTCCACCGAGATCCACCACCTATCCAAATCAACCCCACGTCTCCACCATCAACACTTCAACCGGCCTTCCCTCTTCATGGCCACCTGCTTCTTTTCTTCATGCGGCCGAGCCTCTCCAGCCTGTCATGTCCACGTGCCTTCTCCTCCTCATCCTCCGCCTAGAGCAGTCGTAAGTCCTCTTTTGCATGAATAGTTCTATAAAATTTTACATATATATATATAAAGTTGTACATCTACTTTGCTTTACCAAAAGTCTGCATATTTTATGTATGAACATTTAGTTATATAAATAGTCAGCATATTTTCTTTGTACTTGCGTTTATTTATATATGAATTGTCGACATATATATGGGAAGTTTTGGCAATTTTATAACAAGTTTAAAACATATATACGTCATTATATATACTAGTTATATGTATAGTATGTATATATGAGTTTTATAAAGGCTATATACCTTGACAGCCTATATTAATATACATATGTTAGCTATTTTTATAAAGTGGTGTACATGTAGTTATATACGTGCAAATTGCATACTTATAGTTTACTACAGCTGTATATATTAGCTTTATTCAAGTACATGAGTTCTGTTTGTATATATATATATAGTATATAGGCTTGGTGAAATGACTTCTTTGCTTTTGATCTGTTGGCTACGTATAGAGTTATAAAAGTTGTATATATTTGGATTTTATAATAAAAATTGATCTTACCGTAATATATAGGTAGATTTTATGTTATACAATACGTTTAACAAGGGTAGTATATTAGTTTGCATATAAAATTAATTTGGTGTTTACCCATATATATATATATATATATATATATATATATGCTGGTAGTTCATAGATATAAGAATGTGACTATATATATTCAACTTTCAGTTTGGGCTGTTGTTTCGTCTTATATATATATTAGGTTATATATGATATGTTGTTTTATAGAAAAGTCTATATAAATTATGTGTAACTTGGTTGTTGTATATATAGTGTATGTAAGTGTATATATATTTAAATGTTGGTTTTATAATAAATATGGATCTTAAAGTATAATATGTTAGTATATATACAAGTTTAAATTATTGATTTTAAGAATAATAATAATAATAATAGTTTATATATATTTTCCACTTTCATATCAAAATGATTAGATTCATTACTTATCGATTTCTTATCTATCAGCTTGTCCATCGAATTCAAGCCAATCTAGCTTTGCTTTGTAATTTGTGCTTGGATTCGTAACTCAATTCATTGTCTATCCTCTCCATCCTCGAAAGGTGAGCAATCACTCATGATTAACGTTCTTATATTTATTAAATTTGATTTCAATTGAAACGTCAATTGAAATATGCTGCTGTTAGTTATTTACATTGCTGTATATGCTATTATCTGTATCTGTTCACCTATGACATCTGACACCATTATCTGTTATTTATATTGATGTTATATGTCTGTTATATTATTATCATATCTGTTATCACACTGCAAGTTCCCTGTTAGTATAGAATCACTATGGGTTGAAATGATACATACCCGAACGATCTGTAGAATAAGGGAAAATCGTTATGGGTTGAAATGATAGACCCAAGCGATTTTCATTTGAATTGAATTTGGGATTGCGGGTTGAAATGATATATACCCGTATATATTTAAATTACGGATTGAAATGATAAATATCCGTATCACTTGACCATAGGATAGAAAATTTTATATACAGACACCGTTGGTCGATATATAAATATTTTGAAAATGATTTCTATGGTTTTGAAAAGAAATATATGGTTTTGATAAATATTGATTTTTAAAGATTTATTAAAGTTGATTTAATAAAGTTGATATATAATATGTGTAAGTATTTATTTAAAATTTATATTTTCGAATATAGAGTTTGTAATGATTCGGGTTGTAAAGATAAATATGAAATTGATTTGAAATTATATTTATTTAAGAATTATACTTAAATAAGTTTAATTTGAAATTTATTGAATTTGAAATTTTTAAAAAGTGTTTTACAACTTGAAATTTGATTAAAGGTGACTTAAATGGATATTTCAAACTTATATAAATTTAAATGGGATATTTTGTGAATTGAAGTTGTATTCAAATGATACTGAAATAATTAAGTAAATATTTCAAAACTAAATAATAGAAAAGTGAATTGATATATATATATATATATATAATTATCGAATTTAGTTTTGAAATGTGGAATATTTGAAGCTTTGAAATATAATGAAATTGAAATGGTTTATTTGTGGTTCAAATCGGTATTTGAAATCGATATAACTTGAAAATGTTTAATTGAATTGGAATTGAAATTGATGATTTAGATTTGATTAAATTTGAATTTGGAATTCAAATTGATTTGAATCGATTTGTGAAAGTCGAGGAAACTATTTTATTTTATAAAGTAATTTTAAATTATATTTAAAACTATTGATATTTTACTTTATAATTTATTTTAATATAAACTATTTTAATATAAATCATTTTTAATATAAACTATTTTTATTTATAAACTATTTTGACTTATAACTATTTATATAAACTATCTTATTTATAAACTATTTTATTATATGTACTAATTTTAATATCTAAACTGTTTAAGAGGAAAGTGTTATGATTTACAAAATGCTATAATTTCAAAAGTGTTATGATTTCCAAAATGCTATAATTTCAAAGTGTTATGATTTCCAAAATGCTATGATTTCAAAGTTGTGATTTCCAAAGCGTTTTGATTTTAAAAGACTATGATTTCGAAAGCGTTATAACTTTGGAAAGTGATATGATTTTTGGAAATGGATATATTTGAAATGGAAATGATATCGTATTGATTTGGGTTTTGAAATGAAAATGATATTTTGGTTTTGAAGTATAAACTATTTTTAAATGACCACGGTGTTATAATAACGATTGGTTGTTAAAGAGACAGGGATCATATATGGGCATACTCTCTGTCGATACCGAAAACCACTTTAACAACTGTGTACGCGGTGGAGATTTTAGAATGAAGTAGGATGGTGGCGACGATTCCTATTGAGGTATATACGTGGACCCAACTCCCGTGAGTTGGCATAAGGTGGCTAAAACAGGAGCGATCTCGGGCCAATGAGGTAGCACCTCTGATCGGACACATTTCTTCGATACCCTTCTATTACCTTATGATTGATTTGGTGGCCACCCTTCGATTTTGATTTGGGAGTGTGTTCCGAGGTGGGCGGTAGTGGCTGCTACGCGTTTCCATCAGCCCGTGTGCGTAATCGGTATATCTACCTTGGCGTAATAGGTATATCTACATTGGCATTGCCTTGTGTGCCGTGTCACCTACCATAGCGAGCTTTACTACGAGTTTGGTTTTCTCCCATAGCCTATGGAGTATTTAGGGTAGCCTCCCGATCTGGAGGTATGCTGATACTGGATGGACTACTGGGACTATTACATGTTAAGGTGGAAAATGTAAAGCTTTAATGCTATTTAAAAGTAAGTTTATTTTATATTAGACATTATTATAATAGCGTATATTACTACATAGTAGATAGTTTAACGGATCCTTAAAGGATGGTTATCCCAAACATCCTTTGAGTTACTTGTATTTCAGTTGATATTTCACTTGAGTTGGATTTATTTATATAAGAATGTTAATCCTGACTCGAGTGTTTTGTGTTTTTCTTTACGCTCGGGTCAGACTGAGTGATACAGCATTTGAGACTCACCTTTGGAGTTGGAGCTTCGCTTGGAGATCCAGCTATCTATTGATTCTGCTTTCAGTATTCAGTTGATTCCAGTGATGTATTCTGATCTTGTATTTGACTATTTCATTGAGACATCTATGTATTCGAGACCTCTGTTGTATCTTATTTAACTCTTTTATATGTATATATATAGTAGCTTCATGAACTATTATTCTTTTGTTTCCGCTGCATTATTGTTATATTACTCTGTGTCTGTGGTTCTGTGATTATTTATTTACTGTATATGCTGAGTTTTGCCAAATTTATATTTACAATTTGGTATTTTTAGCAATTCAAGTCCGACATGTGCGGATGCGAATGTTTGAAAATTCAAGGTCGTTACATTTGGTATCAGAGCTTTGGCTCTAGGCAAAACTTAGCATATATGGTAAATTTATTTACAGAATCACTTTCGTTCGAGCTTGAATCTCTTCCTTTTGACTCGATTCCTTTTGAATTTTGGAACGTTCCTTGCGGTTCCAACATCCATTCTTGTCTCTCCCTATTTGTCTTCTTTTGATTCTGGAGTATCCCATGACTCCACTTCGAATGATCTTTATAGTAAATTGGCGGTCTCGCCAATCTTCGAATGATATGTAAAGGGGTGAAACTCCTTTACAATTAGCATTGATTCACCAAAGATTTCTGTATCCTCGGTTTACAATGCTATCTATCTCTTGTTATCCCGAATTCTATCTCTTGAGATCTGATGTAGATTTACCCCAGCACCCCACATCGATCTTATTCTTTAAGTCACGGTTGACCCGGTTAAGGTTGCCCGCGATTTATATAAGCTTATTCATTCCCTTATTCTGTTATTTAATCACCTTGTCTTTTGTTTCCAACTTATCTTCAAATCATTCTTGAAGTGTATTTGTAAACTAATATTTAAAATGTTTTATCATATATTGTGTTGTTTGAGTTGTTGATGTTGATTTGGGTTTCTGATCGATTCGTCTGATCAACGCTATCGATAGGATCTCCAAAACACTTGAACAGAGCAAACTGACACCATATTGTTTTCAAATTTAGTAAATGGATAAAAAATTTATAATTATATTTTATATAAGTATAATTTTCCGAATGTTGATAGTTAATTGAATTGATTAGAAACAATATTTGACTTTGTATATATATTGTAATCATTGGCTTTGTTCATATATAAATAATTGAATTATAAAATATAGCTATAAATTAATTTGGAAATTTAAATGAATTTAAAACAAGAATTGAGAATTTAATTTCCGAAGATTTCAAACTTTGGGTTTTAAAGTTTTAAAAGGATATATTATTTGAAATCTGTCCGAATAGAAATTGAGAATTTTAAAAGTTTTAAATCAGTACTCTTCTCTTTGTCGCTGGAAAATAATTTCGGTGATGACTGCAGCACCATCGACATTCATTTTCGAGTTTCAGAGTGGAGAGACCTTTTAGTAGCCTTGCTACACTTTTGCTTTGGAAAAATGAATTTGATTTGAATTTCTTAAGTATGACTTGATTTACATGTGTATATTATATATAAGTGTATGATTATAAATTTGATTTGAATTTCTTAAGTATGACTTGATTTACATGTGTATATTATATATAAGTGTATGATTATAAATTTGATTTGATATATAGTATATATATATATTTATCTCTAAACAGTTTGAAATGAAATCGGAAATTTAATTCTTAAAATTTGGTTAAAAGATGATTTCAATTATAAATGAAACCAAAATTTTGAATTAATATTTAAACTTGAATAATTGAATTTGGAAAGTGTTGCTTGTATAATACTCAATTGCATTTCAATATAACTTACCTAAATTATTCAGAAGTTGAATATGTAATTGGATAATATACAATATAAAATGACTTTATAAGGAAAGATTTGAGTGTTATAATAAATGTTATACACTTAAATTTTATTATAAAGATGTTAATAGAGATAAATAGGATAATAAGTTAAGTGAATAATAGATGAGACAAATAAATTTGTTTTAAAGGAATTAATAAATTGAAATTAGATTAACCTAGGGAAATACCTTGAATTTAAAAACAATTATTGAATATAAATTAATTTAAATTGAAATTTATATGGTTTAAATTAATTTATGGGATTTAAATATATGTGATAAGAAATATTAAGTGGAATATAGTTAATAATAAATTGGAATGAAAGAATTAAATTTGTTGAATAAAATATGAGGATAATAAATGATTATACAAGTTGATTGATTTAGAAATTGTTAATTGAGTATGACTAGGTAATAAGATAATGAATTTAGAAATAGATAGATTGATTTAACTTAAGCGAACTCAAATGGATTAGACCAAAATGTTGAATATTAATTAGTTTAATTTGAAATTTATATGGTTAATTTAATTGTTTTATTTGTATTTCAATCTAATTTCTTTCTGGTTGTTTCTATTCTCCTAACATCATTCCTTTTCGGGGACGAAAAGTTTTGAGTGGGGGAGAGTGTAACGACCCGAAAAATTTAGTGGTTTTATTATTTAAATTATTTGAAATTTTGTGAAATTTTAAATAATAATATTTTAAATAAAAGTCTGGTATTTGGAATACGTCTAATTAAACATACCAACTGGTGAATTTTCATCAGAAAATATGGAAGTTTATTTTCTTGTGTAATTTTATTTCAATTTAAATCGGTTAATAACAGTTGAATTTAAAAGTGTTCCGAAACCTAAATATGTCAACATGAGAAAATTTATTTAGAACACTATGAATAAGACTGCACAATTCTTTTCGCAAATTTTGGACGTTTCTAGCTCCGTTTGGATTTTTCCGTACGGAATAGCAGCGTTTATCGGTACCGATTATCGAATTTTGATAAAATGATCGTACCACTGATATCTGTATACTGTTTTGATCGTCTCTTCAAGCTGATCTCTACGGTATATCCGTTTATGCATTTCGAAGTCTAGAGGACAACGAAATCTACATAATGATTTTCGTATCGGTTCCGTAATTTGACCTTTGGATACCCCGTGACCATTCGTTTGTCCATCGGTAATACTAATAGCCTCCAGCTGTTGATATTCCGGTTTCCAACAGATTTGACTTTTGGATTTCTCAATTGCATCTTGGTTCGTTTCTGTTGTGCTCGGATAATTTTTCACCGTGGATTAAAATTCATATTAACGTTTTATCTGTCCATTCCTTTTGACATAATAACATAGTTAAGTTTCGTTTTGTTTGAGAATCCAGCTCATCCTTCTTCCTCACGCAAGCTATCACCTGCATTTTTTTTATTTTCTTTTGCCATTGCATGTTCCCTTCCGTCTTCCCTCCTTAATGGCTGATTCGACTACACAGCTACTTATCACCGGCACAACCATCGAACAGTCCACCGAGATCCACCACCTATCCAACTCGACCCCACGTCTCCATCATCAACACTTCAACCGGCCTTCCCTCTTCACGGCCACCCACTTCTTTTCTTCATGCGGCCGAGCCTCTCCAGCCTGTCACGGCCACGTGCCTTCTCCTCCTCATCCTCCGCCTAGAGCAGTTGTAAGTCCTCTTTTGCATGACTAGTTCTATAAAATTTTACATATATATAAAATTATACATCTACTTTGCTTTTCCAAAAGTCTGCATATTTTATATATGAACATTTAGTTATATAAATAGTCAGCATATTTTCTTTGTACTTGCATTTATTTATATATGAATTGTCGGCATATATATGGGAAGTTTTGGCAATTTTATAAAAAGTTTAAAACATATATACGTCCTTATATATACTAGTTATATGTATAGTATGTATATATGAGTTTTATAAAGGCTATATACCTTGACAGCCTATATTAATATACATATGTTAGATATTTTTATAAAGTGGTGTACGTGTAGTTATATACGTGCAAATTGCATACTTATAGTTTACTACAGTTGTATATATTAGCTTTATTCAAGTACATGAGTTCTGTTTGTATACATATATAGTATATAGGCTTGGTGAAATGACTTCTTTGCTTTTGATCTGTTGGCTACGTATAGAGTTATAAAAGTTGTATATATTTGGATTTTATAATAAACATTGATCTTACCGTAATACATAGGTAAATTTTACGTTATACAATACGTTTAACAAGGGTTTTATATTAGTTTGCATATAAAATTAATTTGGTGTTTACCCATATATATATATATGTATATATATATACTGGTAGTTCATAGATATAAGAATCTGACTATATATATTCAACTTTCAGTTTGGGCTGTTGTTTCGTCTTATATATATATTAGGTTATATATGATATGTTGTTTTATAGAAAAGTCTATATAAATTATGTGTAACTTGGTTGTTGTATATATAGTGTATGTAAGTGTATATATATTTAAATGTTGGTTTTATAATAAATATGGATCTTAAAGTATAATATGTTAGTATATATATAAGTTTTAAATTATTGATTTTAAGAATAATAATAATAGTTTATATATATTTTCCACTTTCATATCAAAATTGATTAGATTCATTACTTATCGATTTCTTATCTATCAGCTTGTCCATCGAATTCATGCCAATCTAGCTTTGCTTTGTAATTCGTGCTTGGATTCGTAACTCAATTCATTTTCTATCCTCTCCAGCCTCGAAAGGTGAGCAATCACTCACGATTAACGTTCTCATATTTATTAAATTTGATTTCAATTGAAACGTCAATTGAAATATGCTGTTGTTAGTTATTTACATTGATGTATATGCTATTATCTGTATCTGTTCACCTGTGACATCTGACAGCATTATCTGTTATTTATATTGATGTTATATGTCTGTTATATTATTATCATATCTGTTATCACACCGCAAGTTCCTTGTTAGTATAGAATCAATATGGGTTGAAATGATACATACCCGAACGATCTGTAGAATAAGAGAAAATCGTTATGGGTTGAAATGATAGACCCAAGCGATTTTCATTTGAATTGAATTTGGGATTGCGGGTTGAAATGATATATACCCGTATATATTTAAATTACGGACTGAAATGATAAATATCTGTATCACTTGACCATAGGATAGAAAATTTTATATACAGACACCGTTGGTCTATTTATAAATATTTTGAAAATGATTTCTATGGTTTTGAAAAGAAATATATGGTTTTGATAAATATTGATTTTTAAAGATTTATTAAAGTTGATTTAATAAAGTTGATATATAATATGTGTAAGTATTTATTTAAAATTTATATTTTCGAATATAGAGTTTGTAATGATTCGGGTTGTAAAGATAAATTTGAAATTGATTTGAAATTATATTTATTTAAGAATTATACTTAAATAAGTTTGATTTGAAATTTATTGAATTTGAAATTTTAAAGAAGTGTTTTACAACTTGAAATTTGATTAAAGGTGACTTAAATACAAACTTATATAAATTTAAATGGGATATTTTGTGAATTGAAGTTGTATTCAAATGATACTGAAATAATTAAGTAAATATTTCAAAACAAAATGATGTGGAATATTTGAAGCTTTGAAATATAATGAAATTGAAATGGTTTATTTGTGGTTCAAATCGGTATTTGAAATCGATATAACTTGAAAATGTTTAATTGAATTGGAATTGAAATTGATTATTTAGATTTGATTAAATTTGAATTTGGAATTCGAATTTATTTGAATCGATTTGTGAAAGTCGAGGAAACTATTTTATTTTATAAAGTAATTTTAAATTATATTTAAAACTATTGATATTTTACTTTATAATTTATTTTAATATAAACTATTTTAATATAAATCATTTTTAATATAAAATATTTTTATTTATAAACTATTTTAACTTATAACTATTTATATAAACTATCTTATTTATAAACTATTTTATTACATGTACTAATTTTAATATCTAAACTGTTTAAGAGGAAAGTGTTATGATTTCCAAAATGCTATAATTTCAAAAGTGTTATGATTTCCAAAATGCTATAATTTCAAAGTGTTATGATTTCCAAAATGCTATGATTTCAAAGCTGTGATTTCCAAAGCGTTTTGATTTTAAAAGACTATGATTTCTAAAGCGTTATAACTTTGGAAAGTGATATGATTTTTGGAAATGGATATATTTGAAATGGAAATGATATCGTATTGATTTGGGTTTTGAAATGAAAATGATATTTTGGTTTTGAAGTATAAACTATTTTTAAATGACCACGGTGTTATAATAACGATTGGTTGTTAAAGAGACCGGGGTCGGATATGGGCATACTCTCTATCGATACAGAAAACCACTTTAACAACTGTATACGCGGTGGAGATTCCAGAATGAAGTAGGATGGTGGCGACGATTCCTATTGAGGTATATATGTGGACCCAACTCCCGTGAGTTGGCATAAGGTGGCTAAAACAGGAGCGATCTCGGGCCAATGAGGTAGCACCTCTGATCGGACACATTTCTTCGATACCATTCTATTACCTTGTGATTGATTTGGTGGCCACCCTTCGATTTTGATTTGGGAGTGTGTTCCGAGGTGAGCGGTAGTGGCAGCTATGCGTTTCCACCAGCCCGTGTGCGTAATCGGTATATCTACCCTGGCATTGCCTTGTGTCCCATGTCACCTACCATAGCGAGCTTTACTACGAGTTTGGTTTTCTCTCGTAGCCCATTGAGTATTTAGGGTAGCCTCCCAATCTGGAGGTATACTAATACCGGATGGACTACTGGGACTATTACGTGTTAAGGTGGAAAATGTAAAGCCTTAATGCTATTTAAAAGTAAGTTTATTTTATATTAGACATTATTATAATAGCATATATTACTACATAGTAGATAGTTTAACGGATCCTTAGAGGATGGTTATCCCAAACATCCTTTGAGTTACTTGTATTTCAGTTGATATTTCACTTGAGTTGGATTTATTTATATAAGAATGTTAATCCTGACTCGAGTGTTTTGTGTTTTGCTTTATGCTCGGGTCAGACTGAGTGATACAGCATTTGAGACTCACCTTTGGAGTTGGAGCTTCGCTTGGAGATCCAGCTATCTATCGATTCTTCTTTCAGTATTCAGTTGATTCCAGTGATGTATTCTGATCTTGTATTTGACTATTTCATTGAGAAATCTATGTATTCGAGACCTCTGTTGTATCTTATTTAACTCTTTTATATATATATATAGTAGCTTCATGAACTACTATTCTTTTGTTTCCGCTGCATTATTATTATATTACTCTGTGTCTGTGGTTCTGTGATTATTTATTTACTGTATATGCTGAGTTTTGCCAAATTTATATTTACAATTTGGTATTTTTAGCAATTCAAGTCCGACATGTGCGGATGCGAATGGTTGAAAATTCAGGGTCGTTACATGTTATATAAGGAATCCTTTTTCTTTGGAATACCTTTTGAAACTTGCTTATACCCTAGTCCCCTTTTGTTTGAAACTGTTTGAGAACTTTCTATAATTTTAGAAAGATTCTCTCTTCCTTTGTTAAAATTAGAGACATTTTTAGTAATATCATCTAATTTTGTTTTAAGACTAGAGATATCTAATTCCAATATTTTAATATTAGCTTTATGCCATGATTTTCAGTTAAAAGGGCATCATTCTTTTCTTTCTGAGTTTCTATTTCTTGACTTAACATAGTGAGTTGAGATGTCGTATTAGAACAAGATTCTTGAGAAGTTTCAAGTTCTTCTTCTAAAATTTCTTTCTCATCTCTTAACATATCTACTTTAATTTCATTCCTATTTAATTTTTCAAGAGTTTCTCTATATTTTCTTTTGATATTTCTTAGTTTGTCAAGAATCCAGAGTTTATTTCCATTAAATCATCAAAAGGTAGATCACTCATCTCGTTATTTGTGGCCATCAAATAGATGTTGGCTTGTTCAGAATTGCTGTCTGGGTCACTGTCTGATGACGAAGATGATTCTGAATCATCCCATGTAATAGAGAAGCCTTTCTTTTTTAATCTATCTTTCTTGTTCTTAAATTTGTCTCTCTTTTGATTAGGACAGTCTTTCTTGATGTTCCATTTCTTGTGACATTCATAACATTCTAGAGCAGAAGACGATGGCTTATTGTTGTTATTATTATTGCTGAAGTTGTTCTTGTTGTTTTTGAATTTGTTTCTCTTTCTAAACTTCAAAAATGTTTTGAAGTTCTTAGCAATGAACACCGTATCTTCCTCATCTGAATCTGATTCATCCTTTTCTACTTGGAATGCTATATCCTTTTTATCTTGCGCCTGTACTCATTTTTCATGGAGATTAACTTCGTAAGACATTAGATTTGCTATGAACTCTTCTATTTTAATGGTTGAAATGTCGTTAGCTTCTTTGATCGCTAAGACTTCTCGTTTCCCACTCATCCATTAAAGAGTTGGGGATTTTTTAAACAATATCAAAATCTGAATATTTTTCTCCTAATGCTAAGAAGTAATGATATATGTCTTAAAACCTAGAGTACATTTCTCTTTATATACTTAATGATTCTCATTGATAGTGATGTATATCATCTGTTTATCGAGCTTAGATGGAGAGCCAAAACCAAGATTCCTACGAACTCGTTTCGATTCAGCTGTATACCAAGTATGATAACTAGGAGGAACTATTGGAACAGGTTAGTAAATTGTTGTAGGGGTGGGTAAATTAATAGAACCGGAATTAGGAGAAGAATAATCAATAATGGAAAATTCTAATGTTTCTTGTGAAGACATGATTTTGAGAGCTTGATAAATTACTTAAAGGATGATATGAAAACTTAACAAATGATGGTTTTTATAAGGCCTAAGTTTTCAATAATATAATCTAACTTAATGGTAAAATTAATTTCAACCAGAAGAGAAATGGTTGGTCAAAAAATAAAAACTAATGTAGGGTTGTAGTTTAAAAGATGAAATAGAAAAATAAGAAAGAATAAGCAAATTTGAAATGTAGGTTCAGATGCGAAACATTATGTAGCAGAATGGAAATGCATGAGACTTCTAACTGTGAGACCAGAGATTGAGTCATGCTAGCACCATTTTTGAAAAATATTTTCCATTATTGATAAAAATCTTAAATAAAGAAATTACTTATAAATCTTTTAACAATAATATTCCTTGTTCTCTTCTTAATTTTATAAAAAAATAATAATTTAATGGTTTTGTAAATATATCAGCCAGCTGATTTTCACTTCTAATATAAACAACATAAAATTAAACAACTTTTCATTATTTACTTTACCTTTTCACTCTCTATAAATCTCCTACATCAAAATCCCATAATTCCTACATCAATTTTGAATATCCCTCTCCAAACCCTAAACCTAAAATGCATCCAAAAAGAGCAAGGCCTTCATCCTTCACTGCTAGACCATTCGAATCTCAGATTAGAGGTTGGCTACATAGTGACAAAGCAGCTCAACGATTGACAAGATGAAGAATTCAAGAATCTTCGAAGGCTCTTTTATCAAATATCCTGATTTTTCCTCCTATGCAATCCAAGATCTTGCTAGGAGAAGTGGTTTAGAATTTCTACTTGACTATAATGATAATTGTTTAAAGATAAATCATCTTTTTATTAAACTCTTCTATGCAAATCTAAACTTGGATCACCATAATATCCAAATTCCGAACGATTGTTTACGGACCATTGTATGTAGAGTAAAGATATTTTTGCCTCTTGCTCGACTTGGTAGGATTCTCCAATGCCTATTCGAAGGAGAAGAATTGAGCGACATTGTAGTAAACATGGATTCTCAAGATAGAGTTGGCCATCTTTTTCTCTTCGACGACTTAACGGAGCTCAAAGCAGTAGCACTTCGAACAAAGGCTAGAATTATGCATCGGGCTTTAGCTCACACCATCAATCCCCGAACCGGTAGCAATGAGAAGGTCCATAGGCGCGATTTTCAATTGCTTTATGCTATTTGGGGACAACATTCCGTAAATTGGGCTAAGGTAATTCTCGATGAATTTCAAACTTTTAACCAAGGCCGTATGAAGATTATTCACTACGGTGCTTATATTATGAGAATTATCCATCATTTTTAGATTGCTCTCCCTGACTCGGACTTTTCCGCAATTGGTTCCCTAAACACCAAAACTCTTAGCCTTATGGGACTTCCGAAGCAATATCGAAGTCATGCTATTATCACTTTTGAACATTGGCAAGAAAACCAAGCGGACAGTCAACCTCAACCTTCTTCACGACAACAAGCTCCACAAGTCGAAGCAACAACCTCTTCACAATCACAATGTGATGCCCCACCTCTATGCTCATAATAACAAAGAGTATTAAAAGGAATACTGTCTATTATTATGAAGAATAAGGCTGGATAGGAGCGACCATCCGTAATTGGCCTTACACTAATATTGGTTATCTCGATAGGAGTGGTATATACTTTTTATTTTTCATCTATTAATTATTTACTCCCATCGACATATCCAATTATCAGTATAAAACAAACTACGATAGTTCATAATAGTTTAGGACATTAGATATAACAATAACACAGATAATATAAATGCGGAACACAGATAAAAACAAAAGTCTCAGATATATATAACTGATGTCAGTTAATACATAGTTGACACTATACATATGATACAACTACAACTATCGACTCTAGAAGTTATATATACAAGTACGTTATCGACTAATATACATGAATACATATCATTCTATACAATGACACGACTACTACAAAATGACACTGACAACTTCAGAAGATGTGAAAAGTTTTCAAATCCCGAACAGCAACTCAAAGAAGGAAAGCTACAACCTGAAATAACTCGGGTCTGACCCGAGTATTAAGTTCAAAAGAAAATAATACACGGGTCAGTCTAATTCAAACTCAGTTATTAGTGCATAGCAGCAATAATAAGCAGATAGTCAGATAAACGACAGTCACAGAAATCTCGTATACCCGACTCCTCGATAAAAGAATCGGATAACAGTAGATATAACACTAAGCAGTGTAAATCAACAATCAGAAATCTCAAATTGGGCAAACACATCAAATTTCTGTGTGGCTGCAGTACATGCTCGCGTGCACTGCCTCGCCACACAGTACGTGTAATCATCACGACGGTGAAAACTAACAGCAATCAAAACGGTAGAAGTCAACATAAATAAACTTACAGGGTCAAACCCGGGTCTTTGAGACCGGATTCAACTCGCTGTAAAATCTCAAAATCAATCTGAAACAATCACGAACCAACAAAGGCAATAACACAAGCAAAACCAGAACCAACCAAAGGGCAGAAGTACAAATTGGCCAAGCAAGTGTACCACAAAACCAACAACCCAGCTAAAGACAGATCAGTGAAAAGCAATAACAAGAGAGGCGAGTATTATGTCGCAATATACATGATAAAGCACCCCAGTTAAGTGTATGCACTCAAGTAAGCAAAACTCAACTAAGGCAAGCTCGAATCAAAACCCCATAGAATAATCAAAGTCCACAAAAGCACCTGTATGCACATATACGAGTGCACATACATGTCTAAGTCGAATAAAACAGCACTTAACACAAACGAGTGTCAAAGGTGATTCGATAAATCAATAACAAAGCCAGCCATCATAGACAATGCAGTACATAGACACATGAAGTTCAATCAGCGAATGAACCTCAAAATGAAAACTGCAATTGAAACAACATGTATAGACAAGCATCAAAATACAACAAAGTAATAGTAACCTCTAATGTATGGCAAGTTCCTCCACTGATATAATGATATGCACACCCAAAGCCAGATAATAAAAATCAATGTGTCGAAATCACAGAGGCCTCACAAAATCTACTTTACAATTTTTAAAAAGGAAACATTTTTTGCAGAGAAATAACCCAAGTCGACAGCCACTCAACTGCCAGAAATTCAAACAGGATCAACACCGTGGTGACCACGGAATCAAAAAAACCGACAACAAACTTCCAATGACTGAAGTCAAATGTAGCTGGAAGTATAACAAGAGGCGATGATCGAACAAAAGTCGGCTACCACCCATTTACACGAAAACTCTAAATTGAATTCGCAAGCTCAAGGAAGCCGAAGCTAAAATGCTATCACAAAACAAAGTACCAGAGAACTCAAAACACCAGGTTCAAAACAATGTTATGCAAACTCAGATGGACCCGTAGCCGAGAAACAAAACCAAAAGCATTGTATAGGGGCACATGAACAACTCCAATAGGTGCAAAATACATCAATGTGCATTGAACTGTAATCAAATGGATACAAAACAGAATGACATGATACTATATGAAACTAGTAGCCGAGATAAAATACCAGAAACCAACAAAGTCGAACTATTCAATCCGAAGCTAAACCACCATCATAGTCTAGTAAACCAAGCAGTTCAAGTCGAAGCCAGAAAATCATCAACATCGAAATATACTCAAATTTTAACAAGTCATAAATCATCTCGACCATTTAAACATTTTCAAGCAGTCGAGATAAAACAATTAACAGTTCGAAATCGAAGTCGAGAGAGCTAAGGCAAAATACACGAACTGCCAAGGTCAAAAAAAGATTAACTGTCACCACGAAATCAACCGGCTAATTTAAATTGAAACGAAACAAAACCCAAAGTCAAAAAGAATGGGAATCAAACAATTCAAGTTCGAAACCGTGGTGATAAAGGATCAAGAAGTCGCATCAGGTAAACCATATACATGAATCAGTTCAGCACTGAAAGAAGAACTAGCGCATAGCAGAATTCACTAACTTTGAATTAGAGGTGAGTAAAGATTACTCACCTATTTCTCTGACGAGGCTCACGCCATACTACCGTAGTCGATTCATTCGACTTGATGAAGCCACCAGCAGAGAGGGAGCGCCGATCGCCAAGGCTAGGCCGAGATCATCGATGGGACGAGCTACCGGAGCCGGAGCCTCTGATTTGAACGAACCCTAGTGCTCGAGCGAATGGAGAAAAATTGAGCCGCCATTAAATTTCGCATTTCGTTCGTTTAGGTTTTGGTTTTCGAATGAAAAGGTAAAAAAAGAAGAAATGGGTTTTCGCCTTAGGAAGTTTACACGGCAACAAAAGAACAAGGCCAAGCTTTTCTTTAAAGCCCAATTATCTTCTCTAATTTCCAAAAATAATTTCTAAAGCAAACAACAATTTATTGAGTAATCTTTACTATTTTTAAAAAATGAATTTCAGATTGATTTAAAATCTCTAACCACGAATAACAATTTAGTTAAAGAATTTTAAATACGATTTAAAACTCAATATCAATTGTCAACTAGAAATTTCGTCATTTTGTCGATAATTAAAATTTACAAAAATCCCGGTTGTTACACACAACCTCCACAGGAATTCAATGAAATTCAAGAAATTAGATAAACGCCTATTTCGAGTCGATACAAACGTTTCCCGTGTTGAGAAAACCGTTACCAAGATAAATAAAAAGCTAAATCACATTAAGGTATTCTTGAACAATATTTAGGAAATGCTATCTTGTGGACAATCTTCCTCCACATCCGTACATTTACCTACAGCTCCAGGAAAGCATCCTCAACCACACTTCACTTGGTCAACTTTCGAGGAAGGACGAGAAGGAGAAGAAGAGGGAGAAGAAGTGGGTGGTCAAGGAGGTGATTCTAGTGGAGATGATAAAGAAACTGAAGGTGATGAAGAAGAAGGAGAGGAATGTTCCGATGATGATGGAAATGAGTAAGTGGCTTACTTAGGTTTTAATTTCAATATTTTGAAAAATGGTATGTTATTATCTTGGAACAATGTTAGGTCCTTTATATAATTTGTCTATGTCATGTACGTGAATCTCTACTGTTATGTATATGCTAGTATGATGATCCATTTTATATATATGCTCTTATGCTCTTATATTACTACAAATCTTGTTTATGCCTATATTATATATGCTATTAGATTACAACTCTCCTTTTTGTCGATGACAAAGGGGGAGAAAGATATTGCTCTATCACTATTTACAGCAGGAATAAAAGCACAGATTCAAGGGGAGAAACTGAAAGATAAGGCTAGCATATATTCAGGGGGAGATATAGAACAACGGAGCAATATTGTCGAGATTCATTCATATCACAAATGGAGTTGTCATCATCAAAAAGGAGGAGAACATCGGATCTTATGTTTTGATTACTGACAAGAAATTCAACCGACACGAAGATTCATGAATCTACGACAAAGAACTACGAAGACCGGACTCAACAATATAAAGTATAGTTTATATATATATATATGTTGTTTAGAATCAGTCTAGTTTTAGCTATGTTAAAATCTTTCCTCAAGTAATTCACTCCCTCTCATATATATTAAAGTTTTCATGACCTTTTGAAAATTAACTTGTCAACATATTTTCAAACTGAGTTTCTATAAATACTCAATTCAGTCGATTGATTACATATAAACAGTCGACTGAACCAGTGCAAATATTTTTATAAAATGCACAGCTCAGTCAACTGAATACACTCAGGCAGTCGATTGAATATGTGCACATATGAATGCATGTATACAAATTCAAATTCAGTCGACTGAATTTCATAACCATTCGACTGACCTAGTTTCCAACTGCCATTTTTATGAAAAAGCACTTCCTTTCACGAAGGGTTATCTTCTCTGCAGAGGGTTGCATCCATTACTGTTTCGATGAAACCTTTCACCAGATGTTGCAACCTTCTGACTACTTTAAATAATCATGAATTTCAAGATCAAATTACTCAACTTTCTTGCTTTTACTTGAATCAAATTTTCTGATTTACTGCTTGCTTGAATTCAAATATTTATTGCTTACAAACATAATTCTATATTTCTCTAGCAATCTGAAACTTCCTAATCTTCATGTACACACAATTACACACAGTATACTTGAGGAAAAGATTATACGAAGGGTGTACTGCAATTGATAAATCCGTGTTGTTAAAAGAACACAAAAGGTCAAGACAATCAATCTACTCTATATTCAAGTCATGTTCGGTTGCTTAGGCTGTCAAGTCATGTTCGGTTGCTCAGGCGGTAGAAGTCTTGTTCGGTTGCTCGGCCGGTGTAAACCTATACCTCTAGGTTAAGTGAGGGTTGCTAGTTTTAATTCCAGAAGAAGTCTGGGACTGGACGTAGAACGGGAAGTTCGAACCAGTATAAAAATCTCTGGTGTCATTTTTACTTTACTACTATTTCATTTTATAGTTACTTTCTGCACTAATAAGTTTAGTGTATATATTCCATATTGCATGATCCTATAGCACTGTCACTTTCACATATATTACTAATTAATGTGCTCAGCGCAAAGCAGTCCATCCACTTTCCCCGTGCAACTTTGATCACTAACCGATCAGGAACAATAATATTCAATTCTAAGCCATCTAATGTCTCATTTATGCTATCCATTAAATCTCACTATTTACAAAAGTGAGTTCCAACTTTAAAATCATTTTTATAACAATAATTTGTACAGATATTTAAATTTTTTACAAAAAACATCCCGATGATTATTCCAAATAATCATTTATATTTATATCCTAATAGGAATATAAATTCCAATTCTACCCTACACACCCAAGGGATGGGACTCTAAGTCTGTCTAGGCTAAGGTTCATGTCAGTTATATTCTATATTGTTCTGAAATGTAGCTCTGATACCAAGCTGCAACGCCCCACCTCTATGCCCATATTACCCAAGAATCTATACTATACTATTATTACTGAGTTAGATTTCAAGAGCACACAGGCCTCCTTTAAATTTTGTGAAATGAACGGTCGCGTTTTTAATTTCTTTCTATTCGTAACCAGCTCTTCACTTTCTTCTTTATCCTCCAAACTCTAGATATTTATGTCCCTCAAAATTGTGCCATTTCCCATCTGCAGACGTTGACCTCCCCACCTATGTTGTCCCCACCTTTTCAACTCCAAAAATTCGCTTGAACGATAGCCAATCGCTTTTTAAATTTGTTTCATTTTTCCTCTTTTGAATATTAAAGCAAAATTAGAGAGCACCTACAATCTGGGTATACTTTTTCAATTTCCTTACAGATTTAATCTTAGGCATTTATTTAGTTATGGTTCTCATTGAATTTATGAGAATATTTCAGTTTTATTATACTTACTTTCTTGGTAATGACCGAGTCCCAACCGATTGCAAGAATTTTAATTTTTAACTATACTTCATAGACTATTATTTATTTTGGTTTTGTCACTGAAACATAAATATATTTTTATTTTTTATTACTTTTATATCCATAAATTAGAGCAGCATACTGCATTGATTACTAACTAATGGCACATTATGGTGCTTTTATTATTTTTTTCACAATATAATCTTTTATAAGAGCCGTTTACATAGTTGAGTTTTCACTTATTTTTGTACTATAGATTGTGAATTAAATCGGCAAATGAAACGTAGAAGAATGAAAATTTGATTAAGCTCCTAACACTATTTCAAATGATACTTTGAAGGTTTGTTTCAAATTTCACTAAGAGTTTTATTTTGAATCAAACATATCAACATTTTGGTATATAAACATCTTTTATAATGTTACAAAACATTGAATGTCGAACTACAAAATTCTTATGCAAAAAATATACGTTGCAAAGTTAAGTTTTTGTTTGTTTACATTTACTGGCTTTATTTAAAAAACATTGGCTATCCCTACGTACATAAAATATATATTTTGACTCAAAACATTGGCTATCCCTATGTATTCTTGAGACTACTTTTCGCATATTCTTGAGATAGTTTAGCATCACAGTATATACTCAATCATGCAACCATTTATTTTGTTAATACACTATAACAATATTGTACAACAATTGGTGGTGGTGTATATTATACTGTACAATAGGAGTAATAAACATAAATCTAGAATATAGGCTTCACAATAGGTTATGTACTCAACTGTTTCCACTACTTTATTATTGATAAACCTTGAAATTGTAATAACTTGGTAGTTTATGCATTTTAACATTGTAAGCCATTCGGGTACTTAACTGCTATGAGTATTTGGCAACTTTTATTTACCCTCAATTGTTTAACCGCTTTTTCTTATACTTCTAAATGATCATACATAACTATAAAGTTATTGTTAATTTTACATTTACTTGAAATAAGAAAACAAACCGAGTAAGTTAACATTGCATCCCATAGTTAAGTTGTTTCAAATTTCAATTCTGGCCATAATATAACGATAATTTATTTGTTTTCCATTTTTTTCCAATTTCATTACTATATTTGATCTTATCTTTTCTCTATTTAGGAATTTAAACACTTTCCCTTTTCAGTTATTTTATTTAAATCCACTGTCTAAGCACCCTTTATTAATAAGTGAACGTTTAGGGAAAAATTAATTATTTGATCAAGATTCTTTTGTTCCATCTCTTTGTCCCTCGCTAGCTATCCAAATGATTATTTTTTCTTGAATTCCAAATTTGAACATTTTTCATTTTATTTTTTTCTAAAATTTCCCACTTCCAATTTTCCCTACCTCTTTAAATATGGAGTCATGGTGAAGTGAGTATATCTGTCTACATTATTTGTTTTTATCAAGCTTTGACTTCAAACATCTAATTGCAAATGCAAACAAATTCCCTAGCTTAATCTTAAAGTACTATTTTTATTTATTAACAATTTGCATTAATGAGCTCAAATTATTTTTAGTAGGCTTATACAGATAATTAATAGTTGTTTTCAAACTTTTCTACCTTTGAATTAACAACTCTTTTCTGTTTTTATTTTTGCACCGTTCTTTTCTTCCAGTTTCTCTATCATCACTTTTTTGACATTCAAGTAAAATTGGTTATTCTATTTTTTATTAGGATTAAGGTTTCCTTTTATGATTATAAACTTTAAGCTTTTACTCTCTTGAATTCTAAATTTTTTAAAAACCAAGTATATTGGATGTTCTTCCAAATCCATGCTCAAACCATTTTATATTCATATGAATTCAGTGTTCATCTTTGAATTTTTAAATTTGTTGTTGCTACAATTTTATAATTGGATACAATACCATTTGATTTTGGTTTTCATTTGTAAATTGAGTAATCCAATAATATCAGTTTGGACATTTAGCATGATTTCTCCGGTTAGGGTGACTTTTGTAGGTTAACTGATAGTTATTTTTGAGAACTATTTACTTGCAAGTTTAACCGATAAATTTGCAACTGATAGTTATAAATTCATCTTGAAGACATTAAGTTTTTTTTTAAATACAATCATAAAATGAACTTAATATTTATGATAAAATTAATTCTAAAATTGAGTAGAAAGTTAGAGTACTATGTTATGAAAAGAAAACATTGAGTGATATTATTTTGGCTACTCTTACAACAATATTTTTACTACAAAGAATCAATGGTACTACTACATTAATGGATTAGTTTTATTTGGATGGTAAGGCAGATGCGAAAATCATAAAAGTCATGAAAACTTGAAAGGTATGCACATAAATGGTTTTTTTCTTTATTTTTGTTTTATAGAAAAAGTTTGGTAAACTTAGTAAGCATGTATTAGGCATAAGATTGTTTATTTAATGGGTTTTTAAAATTTTGAATTTGTGTTATAATCAAAATTATGAACTTAACCATTATTTTAATACACGAATGACTGAAATTACGAATTTACTGGCCAATTTATGATATACTCCATAAACGTATGTTTTATATAATATACTGATATAGCATTGGAAGCTATTAAATATTTCTAATCACCCAATAAATGGTAAGAAATATTCTTTACCAACATGTTGTAGTGTCGTCAAAAATATTAAGTTCAATACTAGATTTAAACAGTAATTGTTGCTTGCCCTTTTCCCTTTACAGTATGAAAATATTTTTCATGAGACATAAATAATTCTCTTTTACCATTAGTCTTTAATATTTGAAGTTAACTCTATATTTATTGCTTGACCACCAAGTTTGATGGAAATTATGTATATATGTTATTTAATTTTGGATAGTTGACACTCATATGCATAAATCTCTATGAGTGAAGTTAGTGTAAAATTCTCACCCTTGAGATAATTAATGCTAGGCCAATTGTGTTTGTGTGAAAGTTGATGTCCCTAGAGCTATATCGAGGTTAGCATGCTTAGTTCAGTAGCTTTGTTAGATTATGCTCATGACGATCACACATGTTTTTCGTCAACATACCTTTTTGATTAAAAATTAAATACCTATATATCATAATAAATGAATTAATTTCAAATCATTGCAATGAAACTATAAATTGTAAATTGATAATTGAGAAGAATTATGGGGTTTAGTTCTATACCGGGGTTAAAGAACAGTAGAAAGAAGTATGTTTGAGTTAAATAAATGCCTTATTGGATTCCTACTTTCCATGATAATATTTAACAAGTTTACACATTTATCATAGATGAGTGTACATATTTTCAATATCTAGGTTCGAATATTCTCTATGTTTGAGCATGAATATTTCCATTTACAAAATTGGATGCATTAACTCATCACTCAACATATAACAAAATCATGTAATTTTGTATTTTCCTCATATAATTTTGAAACAGCAATGGTTACTCCAATATCTCTCTCTACTATATAATTAAGAAAAAGAAACCAAATCAAGTAAGTATTTAATGCTTGAGCTTATTATCATAATCTTCTTGCAATGCTAAATATATAGGTATCATTTTACAGTTGTCTTACATTGACAAGTCAAATACATTATAAGTCCTCTTTTCATTGAGTTAAAACCATCAAGTTGTTAGTATAAAATGCTACCATATTTCAATTATATTGTTCAACTAATAAGCATAAATTACAGCATAAAACTCCATTTATGAGACTGCGATGTGAAATATAATGCTTATTGTCTATATTATGCTATCCACATATAAATTAGTATTAATTAGGGGACAATTTAAAGACATGCAATTTTAAAAATCTTATACCATATATGATAAAGATTTATTGTATCTCTAAGTAAACGAATAGGCTGTTCTAAAATTATATTCTATGTTAATTAAAAGGCAAACTATAAATGTAGAAATCAACTTTGTTGAAAATTTAACTAAATCATATAATAGACAGTGTTAGGATATATGGTTGACATAGGAGTATGAAAATCATCAGGTGAAGTTGAATTTTGTTTTTATTTTGTGAGTTTACTTTTTCATATATGTGCGTTAGGGTATTAATAACATCAATGCACACTGAGTTAGCTCATGTCTGCTATATCTTTCTAGGCACGCACATGTATATGCATATGTGCGTATGTATATAATTTCATTTCAATTTCTTTATTACATGGCTTATATTGTATATGTTATCAAATACGATCAATTTTTGTCATTTTTAACAATATGTAATGAAAATTTCCAAATTATTTTGTATGATGGCATTGTTTTGTGCAACAGGTTAGAAATGATATTCACTCTTGTTCTTTGTAATCTGGATGCTTCTACAAACTTTAATGCTGCTAAAATCTTTGGTGCTAATAAATTATTTTCAGTGACCCGTATCTTCATGGCCAATTTATTAACACATTTTAGGTTTGTTTTACACTTTTTTTTAATGTTTTATTTAATTCCAAAAAAAAATCAAAATGATAACATATGTGAAATAATAGTAGTGAACCTCTCCCGACTTGATCATCACTCACGTTTGCATACCATTTACTACGATATATATGATATCTATAATTGTTATTCCCCCATTTAACTCATAACTTAATTTAGGATGTTTTAGCAGTGTTTAGAGGAATACATAGACACACATGCGTGTGTGAGTGTGTGTGTGTGTGTATGTTTGTATGTGTAAATATGTCTATGTGTGTATGTGTGTGTATAGCACAAAGATATGTGGACTCATACTTCATTTATAATCACTTCATTATATTGTTTCTTAAAATTTCAGTAAGATAAAAATAAGTTTATTAAAATGTTATAGAGTTATACCATAATTCTGATGATGATGTAATTTGCTTTATTCTAAATAAAAATTTAAATTGTTCAACTGTTTTGCTTTTTTGTTCTCTTCACCATTATTCGCTTGAAAAACTTATCTCAAGCAACATTAAAGGTATATACATTATACATCAGTACACATTGTCTTTTTACATATGCACAATATGAAAGTTTTTCATACACTATGCATCGATTGAGCACTGTCCCCAATATATAGTTAAGTAAGTAAGTAATAATTAAATATAAACTATAGTAGCATAACAAGGTACAAACAAGAGAGAAATCAAACTTTTTTATAAATACTATTAATGTTATTCATACATGCAAACTTGATTGTCAGATAATAGCAAGTATAACTATCAAAAAGGAAAGTTCTAGATTTTATAATATAATGACAAAAAATTTAAAATTAACGAACAATTTCAGATGTATAAATCATTTTCTTACTATATGCTTGAATTGATATAATATGTTAAACAAAATATATTACATCCCATTGCTCAAAATGTATCAAATACATGCTTGATTTATAAAAAAACAGACATTTAATGTTGTACATGGTTCAAGGAAATATAATTGGTCTGCTTTGCATTTACATTGGAACTCATTCCATCTTGGCACCAAATTCTTTCATTGATATGGTTTTTTTCATTAAGCATGACAGATCAATTAATCTATGATGTTGCGTGGAATACAATAAACTTTATTTTCTTAAAATTATTGGTAAAAAATATAGGTTGGAATGATTAAAACCATTTACCGAGAAGTGAATCGAATGAAAGGTTAAGTTTAATTATCGTCAAACTAATATTCTTGTAAGAAATGAAATAAAGACAAAATGATAATTGCAAAATGTTATAATTGTAGTTTTTTCTTTCCGGTTATCATGCAAGATTGGTTAATGTAGTTTTATATATAGTTGTGATTATACAACCATTATTCTACCACATATTGTCTTATATTATTATCTATTACTATTTATGAAATGAAAATTCTATCTCTCATTTTGAAAAGATGCTGCAAATTCAAGCCACGTGATGGGATGAGTGGTGCTTGAAATGTCAATTGCTATTAGAGAGGTTTTTATTAGTTTTTTGATATATTCTTCTCTCTATAACACACACACGGGGTTTAGAACTAATTGCATTTTAAGTATCTATATCTCCCTTTCTTCAAATCCACATTTTGAAATTAAACTAATTTTCTTATGTTGTATGAGCATGATTTTTCATGAAAAACACATTTTTAAAGTCTACTTATCTTCATTATGTTGTTTGAGCGTGATCGTGACTTTATTTGGTATTTTATAGCTCTGTTCTATGTTTGATTACTCAATAATCTAAACTAAACTATGTCTTAACATTGAGTTGAATTTTTTTTCATTTATACCATCTAATTTTATAGTTTATAGATTTGTAATTGTGTACTTTCTTAATATCGTGACATTGAAACACATTTAGTTGATCCATTAATAATTATTTTTCATGTACCTTGATCTGTCAATGGTTATTATTGCATTCAAACAACTTTCTGACTGCATTTCAGTAATAAACACGGATGATGCAAGCTTTTTAAAATATAAGAGAAAACATGTATTTTGTTATCCATGTTTAAGTTTTATGACTCCAAATAGGAAAATGCTAAGAAATATAGTATGGACTAAAGGATCAGTTTCTTCACCTGAAGACTCGGTTTGTTTAATTAAGTTTTTTATGCATTCTAGTATATTTCATATTATATGTTTGCTTGGTGCAACCTGAATCAAAAATGAATATTCAGATTGTGCTGAATTAATTGATTATTACATGGGGATTGTAACACCCCGATATTTTATGGGAAATATAATTAAAAAGAAATTAAAAGCGAATTTGGTATAGTGGTAAAGGCACATGTTGACTTCCTTAGTGACCAGGGATCAAGTCCCGTTGTCGTCCAAAATCTAGAGCGATGTATATTTTTAGCTGGTTCTCTTCCAGCGATTTTCCTACGTATTTCAGCGTTGTTTTTGACATGTGGCGGCTTTCCATTCGCTCCAATGGTGTAATAGGATGAGATGGCTAAATTTTATTGGTTGAGTGATGTGTATGGGCTAGAATGGATAACCATTAAGTGTATGAAAGAACCAGATTTAATCTAAAATAATCTAATGGATTATATTCGCTCAAACAATCTATAAATAAACCATCTAACCTAAATCTAATCTCTTATTCAGCCATCGTCATAATTCTATAATAAAATTAGTGTGTATTATTCTTCCTCCTTTTCTCTACTAAATAAACAAATCTCTACTAAATTAAATTATCTATATATTCAAGCAATTTAGGGAATTTAGAAGAATCAAAGGAAGAAAGATTAAAGCAAAGTTTTTTTTCAAATTTATGCAAGCTGAAGTGTCAGGTGAGTGTGAATTAATATGAAATAGAAAAATAAAGTAGTTCAATTTCAGTTCTTTTCTATCAAATTGATTAAAGCAAAGCTTTTTTCAAATTTATGCAAGCTCAAGTGCCAGGTGAGTGGGAATTAATATGAAATAGAAAAATAAAGTTGTTCAATTTCAGTTCTTTTCTGGCACGTTAATATGAATTAATTTCTGTTATTAATTGAGAATTGATGTAAATTATTGCAACTTCTTCTTTTTCTTCCACTTCTCAAATCTAATTCATGTTTGGTTTAAAATATGGGACATATAAATTGTCTGTTCATGTTTTATAGCATAAATAAGATTGAAATTTATGTAAATTATTGTATCTTCTTCTTCTTCCACTTCTCAATTCTAATTCATGTTTGGGTTGAAATTTGGAACAAACAAATTGTTATCCACGTTTCATAGGGTAAATAAGATTGGTTTAATTAAATTGAATTAGAATTGTTATTTAATTTCTAATGGTAGAACAGGTTAGTTGAATAAATTCAGAATATGTTACTTGAATAAAAGTATGGTTTTGATTGATATAATTACATAATTTTGAATATGGTTTGGAACAAAATTGGGAAGTCTAATTGGCATAATTGTTTGTTTCGTATGTGGCCTAAAAATGTAAAAGTGGAATTTTGTGTAATTAAATGGTTTGTGGCTATTGGATAAAAATTTTGTACAGATTAAATCTCTAAAAGGAGAATGTAAATTAGGGTGGAAAAAAATGTAAATTAAATTGACCCAAAAGGCTAGTGTAAATCTGTAACAAAATGACATAAAAATTACAGACAAACCATACGAACTGAATGGACGTGAAATTGTAATACCATTTATGTAAGTGTGACATCCCGGGTTTTTGGCAGTATTATTTTAATAAATATTTAATTGAATTAATTAATTAAAATATAATTTATTATGTTAAATATATATTTATATGGGGATGTTTGGTAAAATAACTACAATTTGAAATATAAAATAAAAATCTAGCTTATTAACAATAATGTTTTAAAAGATAAAATATAGTCTTACCAATATTTAAACAATTATATGGTTGGAATAAAATGAACCTTATTAATTTAAACTTGAAGTATAAAAACAAAATATGGTTATGAAAATATATAAATATATATATCAGCACTAGAAAATAGGATATGAACATAAGTATAAATCAATTTAATAAATAGGAAATTAAGTGTTGGATGGTTAAATTTTTAAAAAAAAAATAAAATAAATGTTTTAAACAACTTTATAGCTATGTAAATATAAAATGAACACTTAGAATAATTCTCAAAATTTAATATGAATACATGTATTATGATATGAACATGAGAATTTGGTAGTTAAGTTTAAATTAAAAATAATATCTAAAATAAATTATGGTTATATGGAGTAGTGGGTATACAAATTGATATATAAAAAAAAAGGGAAGATATATATATATATCTACATACAATCAAAAGAAGTATGTTTGTAGGCTTGCATAAGAAAGTAAGTAACCAGGTAAGCTTGCATAAGAAGCTAGAAAGTATAAGTAAACAAGGGAAAAAAATATATATAAACAAATAGAATTGTACAAAACATTAAATGCTAGCCATAATACATTTCATATCAGCCTCCATTTAGCCAAAGAAAATCTGCATGGTCGAATGAAGCAAGGAAAAATATCACTGCTAAGTTGTACAAATACTTGATATCCTGTCTACTTTCTTCTCCTTATATTCCTGTCTTCTTCCTTTATTTGTATCTCAGCCTTTTCATACGAATTAAAGATCTAAAGTAAACTATTTCAAACTCAAACAAATATTCACCATCAACAAGTAACCCAGCAATCAAGAATCAAAGAAGAGAATTTAGTTCTCAGCCCTGTTTGCAAATAAAAGAAGAGTCTCTGTTCTTCTTCTTTCTAAACACTGTGAGTAAACTGCTACTCTTTTAATGTTTGAATCTTTTTAAAGTTGATGATTGTGATAAAACATTTGAAATAACTATGTAAAATTTGAGTGCATGCTGCAAATATGTCAGTATATAGATAAGTATGTAGTTGATTGAACTTGTATGACTGTTCTTAGAGATACACACTTCTGTTTAGTACAGATTTTCAAAACCCTCCTCTGTTCAAGCATTAAGTGAGTAAACTTTATTTAAACAAAAAAAAATAGTTTAAAACTGATAATTATAATTGAATATCAGTAGTAGATGTTGTTGTAACATTAATTAAAGTAAAGTTCATATGGTTCTGATGTGAATGCTTGTATATGTATGGTTGAATATGTGATGATACCTGTATACATTTGCCTCTGTTCTTGTTTCAGGCTCTGGCTTGACTTTAAAATTCAGAACCCCCAAATCCAATCAAAATTTGACTTTGGTATTTGAATAAAGGTTGTTTGCCGAAGTATGTTGAAATTTTTTTTCATCAAATCACTGTAAAGCTTAAAGTTTTCAATTAAACAGGATGTTTAAACTCAATCAAGATTTTTCTTAGATCTGTTTTATAACATGTTAGTGAAACATACCACTGGAACCTTGTTTACAGGTAAACATGTCATATTTTGATAAATTTAATTGTTGTAAAATGCTAATTCAAGTTCATAACTTGAATCTACAATGCAAATGATGATTTTAAGGGCAAGATTGGAAATTTTTAATTGCCTATACGTTGTGCAGTTCACAGTTGAACGGGAATTGTATTTTCATCGATTTCCGATCATCAAACAAATCTTAAACACTAAAATCTTGCGTGAAGCTGAGTTGAACACCTACGAATCTAGGAAAATTGTTGAAGAATTTTTCTAATGTGTGAATGAGTAGAACGAATCAAAGGTAGGGTTTAAGCGTGGAACTGAGTCGAGTCTGGAAACGTGATCATTGCGGCGTCGGGGTTGATTCGAGTTGCTTGGGATTTTGGGGATAGCAGCTTAGAAGGTTAGTGGAGATGTAGCCGGAGTTGCAGCGTTGTCTGGTGGTCGAAGACGAGGATTCGAGCCAGTTTCTGGTGATGGTATTGATTCATGTAACGTCTGAGTTGCTCGTTTTTGATCACGAGCTCGTGATGATGTTTGAGGGGTCGGGGTGGTTTGTAGGGGTGTTCGTCGACGAGACGAAGGTGTCGCCAATGGTCGGAATAGCCTCGGCCGATGGTGCACGTGCACGAGGTGTCAGCGACATCTGTAGGTTGGGTTGTGAGTTGACTCGAAGACAGGACCGGGTTTTGGGGGATAGTGACTCGAGTTTGTACTCGAGTAGTGTGGGTGTTAAGCCTACAGTTTAAACTAAAGAAAATCTATGTTTTTTTTTGAAAAGGGGAAGATGAGTGGTTAGCTCGAGTCATAGCTCGGGAATATCTGCTGTAGGCTCGAGTCCTTTATATTACCCATGTTTTAAAAGACGAATTATATAAGTTCAAGTTTTCAAAATAAATGTTGAAGTGATTTCAAAAGCATAAGGGTAGAGATAAATTATCAAACATGTTTCGATATTTAAATTTAAGTAAAATGTTTTAAGATTTATTATTTTGATTTTAATATTTTCTAATTGCAATTTAAATGAAGTGATTAAGGATTTGATGGGGTAAATGGTTCAACTAAAATATAATTAAGGGCTTGAGTAAATTAAGGATTTAACTGAATTAGTAATTATGGATTAGTTAAATTAGTAATTAATGGATGATTACTTAATTAAAGTAATTAAAAGGAAATTACTCAATGGGAGTAATTAAGGTTTTATTCTTAGTGTAATTGTTTAAAGAATTGTTAATTAAGGTAATAAATGGAAGGATTAGTTCAATTATGAATGTGATTAATTAAAGGGTAATTAATCAATATAAGTAATTTGTGAATGATTGGTTAATGTAATTAATTAAGATCAATGAAATTAATTACAGTTAATGAGAATAATTAAAGGTTAATTGATGTGAATGATTAAAGAATAATTAATTTTTATAAGTAATTAAAAGCTAATTACTTAATATAATTAAGGGAACAAGTAAGGGATGATTAATTAATAGGTTGTAATTAATTTGTGTTAAGTAAGCAGAATTAAAAGTGATTGAAGAAATTAATTTAATTTAATCAATTTAATAAGAAATGGTGTGACCAATTAATCTTGCTTATGAATGATTGAATGATGATTAATTGCCTAGGGTTGATTGATATCTCTGATATGAGATGTTTTCTGATATGTTTGGATAGACAATGATAGTATGGTTATCTAACATGGATGAATTGCTGTGTATAGAAGTGACGACTTGTACTTCAAGTTAAATTTTATTTCACTTGAATAATTTGGGTTAAGATGACACCGGAGTCGTAGAGACCGGGGTCGGGTATCCGTAAATACCCGAAACCACTTCGATTCTTTGTAAATTGATATGTGAAATAAGTGATGTCTATAACAAATTGTGAATTTGAAAATTGATGCGAGTTACCTCGGGTTTTATGTAGTTTTATGCTGTGGTATTCCATGTTAGATGGGTTTACTCACGCTGGTTTCCAGCCTGACCCGGGTGTTACTTTGATGTAATGCTCGGGTCAGACCGAGTATTACAGATTTTCAGGTAAGGACGTTCTGGAGCTCAGGAGGAGTACTGGATGGCAGGACGTATGGAGTGATTCCGCTGTGACTATTATTTTTGATTATCTGAGACATATTTGATTTATATATGACCATCGTTGTGTATTGGAATATAACTCTGATGTAAATAAATGTAAATCGACAGTTACAGTATTCTTTTGTAAACTGTTATTATTTGATATTATATTTTGTTCCGCTGCGAATGTGAGCATCTGTGTTATGTTTTCTGTTTCTTCTCTTCTATCTCTTCTTCTTTTCATAACTATCTGGAATTTTCGGGTTCGAAATTTCCGGGTCGTTACATTTGGTATCAGAGCTGAAAGGTTAAGTGAGAACCTTGGCTCTGTTGGGATTACTCGTTAAAGAATAGGGTCAATGGTACCCTAAAACGAGTTGAGTGTATATATATATATATGAGAGAGCGTACTTGTTATTTTCTTATATAAAGATTTTAAATGACTTTATAAATATATATATTTTGATATATGTAAAGCAATATTTCTTACCAATAAATGTTAAAGGAATTGGATGTTGAATCATTGGAATTAAATAAAATAATGAAAATTAAGTGGTAATAGTAATACAACCCAAGTGAAATTGAATGAAGATAAGTTGAAATGACTCAAACTGAAATTAAATCTTGAATTTATAGAAGTGAGAATAAGATAAAAAGGGATTGGTATCCAGATATGATTATCTTGGGTGTTATCATATATAGTTATTGTGTTTAATAAGGATATATAAGTGCTAATAAGTAAGCCAAATAAAGTAAACTTTTAAGATGAGTATAACTTCTAAATTGAAGTAGGTTTTAAATTGTGAAGTTTTAAAACCTAAGTCTAGAAACAATCAATTGTTTCAAAGTGTTAAAGAAAATAACAAACAATATAATTCAGACTATTTTGAATATAGTCTTATTTTAAATAAGAAATGTTTGGAAGATTTTTTTTAAGGGAATTGTTTTGAAATTTAAAACCATGGGTAGTTTAAAATTTAAAGGTAGCCTGGTGTGTGAAGGAATTAAATATGAAATAAACTCTAAGGTAGAGTTTTGAATTTTCCTTGGAATGTGATGTGGAACCCAAAGTGAAGCAAGTTTTAAACTTAAGTGGGAAGGTTATAATTTGATGTTTAAAATTTGAATGGGAATTCAAATTGTGTAAATTGACTGGATCATGTAAATTAAATTTAACTTTGGGAAAGTTAAATAATTTAAAGGGCAACCTGAATTGGAAATTTCAATATGAAATTGAGATTTAACTTGGAAAGGTTAAATGATTGGTTTAAATGGGAAGTTGTGAGTGATCTCAAATGGGTTTGAGACTTGGAAATTGGAAATGGATGGATGATTTAGAATAAATTGGATAATATCATCCTATTGTTATTAATAATCTTTGAATTGTGAATTGGATTTGTTAAATGAATGAGAAATGAAGCGTGGTAATATATCCAGTATTGAAATAAAATGGAAATTTAATTTAATTTGAATTAAGGATATGAGATCACTTGAACTGAAATGTTAATAATTGAATTTAAAAATTAAAATTGTTTAAGAACTAATTTCAAAACTGGAAGATAAAATTTGGTAATAAATGAACTTTTTATGATAAAATTGTTTTGAACTCTTATTTGAACTTTGAAATAAGTTAAGTAAAGATAATTTAAAATGGAATTTTTAGAATTCGACTCAGAATTAAATTGTTTAAAGATTTGGTTTATTGATTTAAAAATAAAGGTTAGTTTGATTTAAGAGCTTAAATCAACATTTGAAATTTTAACTCGAATATATATATAATTCGAGATGGTTTAAATTTGAGATTTAAATTGAGTTAGTTCAAACTGAATTTGATTTGAATTAATGGGAAAATTTGAATTGGATTAATTTAAAATAAAAGTGAAGATTAAATGAGTTCTAATTCAAATGGGAATTGGAATTAAATCAAGTCCAATGGAATTTGGAGTTATTTGAATTGGGTCAATTTAAAGGGAAATTTAAATTGAATTGATGAAAATTAAATTGTTGGGAAAGTGAACAGTTTTGACTCTGGACTATTTTCAAAATAAATTGTCTTAATATAAATCTATTTTTTTCAAACTAATTACCATACAACTTTCCTTTTTAAAACCTAAAACTATCTTAAGCTTGTTTTACAATTACTTTTGGAACTATTTAACTATTTTACAACTGTTTTATAAACTAATTACTATTTTTCTACTACTTTATAACTGATTACTGTTTTTCAACTGTTTTATAAATAATTACTATTTTTCAACTATCTTACCATTACTTAACTATTTTACAGTTTTTTACAATTAATAATTATTTTCCAACTACTTATCTATTTTTGAATTTTTTTCAAACTATTTTCTAAATATAAAATGGTCGGAGTTCAAACTGTTATTGATTTAATACCCAACTGAGATAAGAATTGAAGTGATAATCCAAATGGGGATTAAGGCAAATGTGAATAAGTGAATAAGATCATAATGAGGATGAATAGAAAGGCAATTGATTTAACTGATAATCAATGAAGATAAATACGTAGGATGTACGTATATTATTCTATTCGCATAGTGATTTGATCCAGATTCCAACACAGAATTTCGAGATAGTGTTATCGATCCGAGTTGGGATTTTTCGCTCGATTTTTGACGGCGAACCTGGATATGGATTTTTGATTGGTTCTGGATATTCTCTATCATAGGTGTGACTATGCAAGGAGAATGACGGTTTCTGATCAAGAAACCAGATCTGAGTCCGCACTAGGAAGTCGGGTGGACGATACTAGTTCGGAAGTGAAATTGTGTGATCGAGTGAGCAATCAGATTGATATTGCGTACGAATGATATGGGGACATCGTACGGGTTGAATGAAATTGGCATTGAAAATTTGTGGATAAGAACTGTAAATGATTTTTGAAATTGAAAGGATATTTTGAGAAATATATGATGAAGTAAAGTGGAGATTGAATATCTCTATGATTAAAATTTACTTTATAATAGTAAGTAATTTGGTAAGTAACTTTATAAGTAATTTAATTTGAATATTTGATTTGGGATAAATAAAATTATATATCTTGTTATATAAAATAAATCTTCCCTTATTGAATCTATAGCCAAAAAAAATGGGGTTTTTAAAATATTTGGAAGTATTTAAAGTATAAAAGTGAATTTATACAAGTATGAAGTGATTCAAAAAAAAAAAAAAAAATTCCAAGGTTATTATATATATACATGTATATAAAGGCTTTTGTGAAAATGATTTTTGAGGAAAGATTTTTGGAACCTTTGAATTTTGGAAAGGCTTTTGATTTTGGGAAAAATCAATATTGGAATTTGAAAAGCCTAATATGAGGATTATCGATTTTGAAAATCGATTTTGAGAAAGGAACTTTATATGAGATTCATACTTGGTGTATGATTTGGAAAATACTATATGTGTATAGTATAAAGTGTTTTGAAAGTGGCTCTGGGGAAAAAGGCGCTCCCTTGAATGAACTTCTCAGGAGTTCCACTGAGTGGTACTGCCTTGAGCCTCTAAAGGGGAGGTTCTAAAGTTGATCCTGTGAGGAGTCCGGACAAACTAGTTCCTGAGGATTATTTGGTAGCGAAAGTCGATGGCGCTGATGCCTACAGGGGCATTTGGGTTATGCTGTGACGACAGTGTAACTCGATGTCGCTGCGATCTACTGTGGAGACCATAGCGAAAATCGTGTGGAGGATGAGTGCCAACAGTCTACACTTGATTCTGTCGGGATGGCAGCGTAACATCGGTAGACTGCGATCTATGGTCAAGTGGAGGAGTTTCATTCTTTTGGCAGCGAAATTCGGTGGCGCTGATGCCTACAGTTATATGGGTTTGTGCTGTGATAGCAACGTAAGGCCCGGGTATAACTGCGATCTGTAGCGGGTTCCATGGCGTAATTGAGGGGCGCGAATGCCTACAGTTATCTGTGGATTTTGCCGGGACGGCAACGTAACCATCGGGTTAACTGCGACCATGGATGGGGGTGATGATTTCCAGAGCGTTTTCACCAAGATATTTTCCCTATTTTCAAAACTGTTTTCAATAAAATTATTTTCCAAAGTATTTTCACTGGGTGTTGGAAACAAGTTTGCCGAGTACTTATAGATTTTCAGTCTTACGCCTGATCAACGTATGACCGAATTTATGTGAGAACGAGGATGGACTTGTTGAAACATCGAGTTATAAAAGTATTTTTATAAAACTATTTTCGAATAATATTATATAGATTTTAAAGTAGTTTAAAAATGATCAAAGAAATTTACCTGATTTCAAGCATTTTACTAAAACTAGCATCATTCCTTTTCGAGGACGAAAAGTTTTAAAGGGGGGAGGGATGTGACATCCCGGGTTTTTGGCAGTATTATTTTAATAAATATTTAATTGAATTAATTAATTAAAATATAATTTATTATGTTAAATATATATTTATATGGGGATGTTTGGTAAAATAACTACAATTTGAAATATAAAATAAAAATCTAGCTTATTAACAATAATGTTTTAAAAGATAAAATATAGTCTTACCAATATTTAAACAATTATATGGTTGGAATAAAATGAACCTTATTAATTTAAACTTGAAGTATAAAAACAAAATATGGTTATGAAAATATATAAATATATATATCAGCACTAGAAAATAGGATATGAACATAAGTATAAATCAATTTAATAAATAGGAAATTAAGTGTTGGATGGTTAAATTTTAAAAAAAGAAATAAAATAAATGTTTTAAACAACTTTATAGCTATGTAAATATAAAATGAACACTTAGAATAATTCTCAAAATTTAATATGAATACATGTATTATGATATGAACATGAGAATTTGGTAGTTAAGTTTAAATTAAAAATAATATCTAAAATAAATTATGGTTATATGGAGTAGTGGGTATACAAATTGATATAAAAAAAAAGGGAAGATATATATATATATATCTACATACAATCAAAAGAAGTATGTTTGTAGGCTTGCATAAGAAAGTAAGTAACCAGGTAAGCTTGCATAAGAAGCTAGAAAGTATAAGTAAACAAGAGAAAAAAATATATATAAACAAATAGAATTGTACAAAACATTAAATGCTAGCCATAATACATTTCATATCAGCCTCCATTTAGCCAAAGAAAATCTGCATGGTCGAATGAAGCAAGGAAAAATATCACTGCTAAGTTGTACAAATACTTGATATCCTGTCTACTTTCTTCTCCTTATATTCCTGTCTTCTTCCTTTATTTGTATCTCAGCCTTTTCATACGAATTAAAGATCTAAAGTAAACTATTTCAAACTCAAACAAATATTCACCATCAACAAGTAACCCAGCAATCAAGAATCAAAGAAGAGAATTTAGTTCTCAGCCCTGTTTGCAAATAAAAGAAGAGTCTCTGTTCTTCTTCTTTCTAAACACTGTGAGTAAACTGCTACTCTTTTAATGTTTGAATCTTTTTAAAGTTGATGATTGTGATAAAACATTTGAAATAACTATGTAAAATTTGAGTGCATGCTGCAAATATGTCAGTATATAGATAAGTATGTAGTTGATTGAACTTGTATGACTGTTCTTAGAGATACACACTTCTGTTTAGTACAGATTTTCAAAACCCTCCTCTGTTCAAGCATTAAGTGAGTAAACTTTATTTAAACAAAAAAAAATAGTTTAAAACTGATAATTATAATTGAATATCAGTAGTAGATGTTGTTGTAACATTAATTAAAGTAAAGTTCATATGGTTCTGATGTGAATGCTTGTATATGTATGGTTGAATATGTGATGATACCTGTATACATTTGCCTCTGTTCTTGTTTCAGGCTCTGGCTTGACTTTAAAATTCAAAACCCCCAAATCCAATCAAAATTTGACTTTGGTATTTGAATAAAGGTTGTTTGCCGAAGTATGTTGAAATTTTTTTTCATCAAATCACTGTAAAGCTTAAAGTTTTCAATTAAACAGGATGTTTAAACTCAATCAAGATTTTTCTTAGATCTGTTTTATAACATGTTAGTGAAACATACCACTGGAACCTTGTTTACAGGTAAACATGTCATATTTTGATAAATTTAATTGTTGTAAAATGCTAATTCAAGTTCATAACTTGAATCTACAATGCAAATGATGATTTTAAGGGCAAGATTGGAAATTTTTAATTGCCTATACGTTGTGCAGTTCACAGTTGAACGGGAATTGTATTTTCATCGATTTCCGATCATCAAACAAATCTTAAACACTAAAATCTTGCGTGAAGCTGAGTTGAACACCTACGAATCTAGGAAAATTGTTGAAGAATTTTTCTAATGTGTGAATGAGTAGAACGAATCAAAGGTAGGGTTTAAGCGTGGAACTGAGTCGAGTCTGGAAACGTGATCATTGCGGCGTCGGGGTTGATTCGAGTTGCTTGGGATTTTGGGGATAGCAGCTTAGAAGGTTAGTGGAGATGTAGCCGGAGTTGCAGCGTTGTCTGGTGGTCGAAGACGAGGATTCGAGCCAGTTTCTGGTGATGGTATTGATTCATGTAACGTCTGAGTTGCTCGTTTTTGATCACGAGCTCGTGATGATGTTTGAGGGGTCGGGGTGGTTTGTAGGGGTGTTCGTCGACGAGACGAAGGTGTCGTCAATGGTCGGAATAGCCTCGGCCGATGGTGCACGTGCACGAGGTGTCAGCGACATCTGTAGGTTGGGTTGTGAGTTGACTCGAAGACAGGACCGGGTTTTGGGGGATAGTGACTCGAGTTTGTACTCGAGTAGTGTGGGTGTTAAGCCTACAGTTTAAACTAAAGAAAATCTATGTTTTTTTTAGAAAAGGGGAAGATGAGTGGTTAGCTCGAGTCATAGCTCGGGAATATCTGCTGTAGGCTCGAGTCCTTTATATTACCCATGTTTTAAAAGACGAATTATATAAGTTCAAGTTTTCAAAATAAATGTTGAAGTGATTTCAAAAGCATAAGGGTAGAGATAAATTATCAAACATGTTTCGATATTTAAATTTAAGTAAAATGTTTTAAGATTTATTATTTTGATTTTAATATTTTCTAATTGCAATTTAAATGAAGTGATTAAGGATTTGATGGGGTAAATGGTTCAACTAAAATATAATTAAGGGCTTGAGTAAATTAAGGATTTAACTGAATTAGTAATTATGGATTAGTTAAATTAGTAATTAATGGATGATTACTTAATTAAAGTAATTAAAAGGAAATTACTCAATGGGAGTAATTAAGGTTTTATTCTTAGTGTAATTGTTTAAAGAATTGTTAATTAAGGTAATAAATGGAAGGATTAGTTCAATTATGAATGTGATTAATTAAAGGGTAATTAATCAATATAAGTAATTTGTGAATGATTGGTTAATGTAATTAATTAAGATCAATGAAATTAATTACAGTTAATGAGAATAATTAAAGGTTAATTGATGTGAATGATTAAAGAATAATTAATTTTTATAAGTAATTAAAAGCTAATTACTTAATATAATTAAGGGAACAAGTAAGGGATGATTAATTAATAGGTTGTAATTAATTTGTGTTAAGTAAGCAGAATTAAAAGTGATTGAAGAAATTAATTTAATTTAATCAATTTAATAAGAAATGGTGTGACCAATTAATCTTGCTTATGAATGATTGAATGATGATTAATTGCCTAGGGTTGATTGATATCTCTGATATGAGATGTTTTCTGATATGTTTGGATAGACAATGATAGTATGGTTATCTAACATGGATGAATTGCTGTGTATAGAAGTGACGACTTGTACTTCAAGTTAAATTTTATTTCACTTGAATAATTTGGGTTAAGATGACACCGGAGTCGTAGAGACCGGGGTCGGGTATCCGTAAATACCCGAAACCACTTCGATTCTTTGTAAATTGATATGTGAAATAAGTGATGTCTATAACAAATTGTGAATTTGAAAATTGATGCGAGTTACCCCGGGTTTTATGTAGTTTTATGCTGTGGTATTCCATGTTAGATGGGTTTACTCACGCTGGTTTCCAGCCTGACCCGGGTGTTACTTTGATGTAATGCTCGGGTCAGACCGAGTATTACAGATTTTCAGGTAAGGACGTTCTGGAGCTCAGGAGGAGTACTGGATGGCAGGACGTATGGAGTGATTCCGCTGTGACTATTATTTTTGATTATCTGAGACATATTTGATTTATATATGACCATCGTTGTGTATTGGAATATAACTCTGATGTAAATAAATGTAAATCGACAGTTACAGTATTCTTTTGTAAACTGTTATTATTTGATATTATATTTTGTTCCGCTGCGAATGTGAGCATCTGTGTTATGTTTTCTGTTTCTTCTCTTCTATCTCTTCTTCTTTTCATAACTATCTGGAATTTTCGGGTTCGAAATTTCCGGGTCGTTACAGTAAGAAAAAGGGAAATTGTGAAATAACCAAATCAGATGTAAAAATGGCCTAAAGCAGATTAATGGAAATAAACAGTATGTAAACCGTAACAGTAAAATTAATTAATCTGGAAGCGATTTGGTAGGCAGACCTTGTAAAGGTCTGGATAGGTGTTTCATGTAGTTAAGACCAAAATATAGTTTTGGTTGTACGTACTAGGAGCGGATAAGTTGGTTCGCAAGGATGTTTATTACCTTTCATAGGTTGCTAGTACGTAGGATAGATAACATCCACAATTGTAGGCTTCTTCAGGCCGATCGACGCAGACGGAACATGACAAGTGTGCTTCGACATAGGCTTCTTTAGGCGGATCGTTGGAGGATTTTGCACAGCCGACCCAGCTGCGAGCGCTCTTTCAGAGGACCGACGCTTTGGATAGAGGCAAGTCCATGTTGGTGACCGAGGAGACAGGAGGATAGGAGACCAGTTTGGCAGAGCCTGAGCACAACTTCAGGGTCCTACGAGGTTGTTTGAGTCGGCGCCGGTCAGACGTAAGAGGCATTTAGTCACAGTGCACGGGTGAAGAGCATGACTTTCACGCTGTAGCACGTGGATATGTAAGGATGGCAGGATCGGCAGGCCGATTGACGTTTAGTATTACTGCCTGGTTGACTTCCCTAGAGTGACCACGGACTTTAGCATCTTCGGAACTATATCTAAGAAGGATTCACTTCATTATATTATTCACCCTCTGCGATATCCGGGGAAGACGTGGAATTAAACTGTTTTATTCTTTCTGCTTCATTTTATTTTTCATTCACCAGACTTTATGTTTGACCCATTCTTATTTTTTCTATTTTCCCCATATCACAGGAGGGCAGGTCTAGGTTGCGGTTCTTTGCAGTTTGGAGGGTCATTGGAGCAGTTGTTATCTTCAGCTTTTGTTTCTTTTATTTCATGTACTTTGTTTCTCTTTTCCATACTTTACTCTATATATGGGGACCTATATTGTGAACTTTGTTATGTTATATGTTTTGGTGGAGACTACTTGGTACTTTTGGTTTCAGAAATAAATTTGGGATAATGTTGTTTTTAATGAAGCTGTTTTGCTATTAATTTATAATTAGTGAAAGTTTTCTTTCGCTTTATATTTTAATCATTTTATGTTGTTGCCTTAGTCTTTATGCTATGTTATGGATTTTTATTTCTCCCGACCACCCGTGCTTCTAGTCATGTCCGAATTTCGGGGTGCTTAGAGGTGCGGCGTGCCATAGGGATGCACTTGTGCATTTTTACATGTTGCCACTTTAGGGATGATAGTTTTGATGATCATATTTTTTCCTAAATAAGGTGTTATAAATGATGGTTATGTAGCCACTGTTCTCCCTTTCTTTATATGCACACTCTCAATTTTATGGGTGTTGAAGTTTGTATGCTACACACACTTGCTCAATAGTTTACTTCATGTCCCATTAGAATCGAACTATTTTACTGAAGTATATGATAACCTTAATTTGTGGTTTTCTAGCTCTATTGTAGTATACGGTAGTCAGATGGTTTCCTTGACCATAAAGGAGATGGATTTATATTAAAAAATCAAAAAATATTGTAAGGCCACATTTTCAAAGTGATCTTATGAAACACATAGTGGATGCATCTTTGTTTCCGCTAGAATAATTGTATTACTAGACCTCGAAACTATAAGCTTAAGATGTTAATGATTTTAGTATTTTCAAACTTTTTCCAAATGAAGATTTTATTTATATTTTGATGTTTCCTCATTTTTTTAAAATAATATTATATGTGCACTTCTATCATTAGATGTAATGTACCATGTATATATCATGATTAAAATCTAAATTCATGATAATCTCTATTTAGAGATGAGGTGCAAAAGAGGCCTAGAATGATGGTGAATATGTTGGAAGTTGTGGCAGCCATAAGCCTTGCAATGACAGTGAGACAATGTTACAAAATCATGTTGATGGACTCTAATACTCTTGCTTTCCTTCATAACAATGATATTAATGGGCCTTAAGACTCTTCAACTTTCTGTATAAGGGGCATTTACTTGGATAAAGAAACATCTCAACATTACATTTAGTGAGAAGCGTATTAAATTTGTGTATCGTATGAAACCGTTACTGTGTGAAGCCTATGGAATTTGGGAAAACAAACACTTATGTATAGATATTCACTTTATGTATTGTTGCGATATTTGAGAAAAGTTTAACTAATATTTGAGCACTTACAAAGAAAGGTAATTCTGAACAACTTCAGGTTTATATACTTGATAAAGGAACTCTTGAAGTTAATAGGTAAACCGTAATGGTTCATAATTTTATTTCTCCTTTTACAGCTCTATAATTGCAAAGATGAATCTGTAGTCTAAAATACAAGTTACATTAGCAAGGCTTTTATTGCATTTCATAAGAAAATTGAGAGATTTGCCATGAATGGATGCTTTTTATAGTAGTTAGAATAATCAATTTAGGGAAAACATTCACCATTGTAGTTCATTTAATTTATTATACTTACAAATTCTTTTATTATCGTGTTCAAATTATATCTACTTCATAGAGAAAAAGGATTTGTGCATAACTTATTAACATTAAAATAATGTAGAAGATAAAAATAAATTAAATGATAATTACAGAAAATATAGCTACGATCCATATGCATAGCACGGTTTCGCACTAGTATTACAAAGTAATATTGTCAAGTAATACAGAGAACAAGGCTAGATAGGAATGACCATCCGTGTTTATTCCCTTGGGCTAACACTATCACATTTTACCTTTTAGTCTAAAACAATATATATGTGAATAGTCTTGGCACAAAGCAATAGACACGTTGGCTCAAAATAGAGTAAGAACAATATAATATACAATACAAAAACCAAAATCAGATAACATAGTGGGAAACATAAAACAGACCAAAATAATGCACTATGAATCAACAGAAGAGGATATTGAACTCACATAATATACATATAGACCATAGCAAGCCTAAAAAATATACATGAGATCTATAGTCACTATCTTATACAAAAATATACGTAAGATAAAGGTCGACGCCAAAGTGTACATATGACATATCTATATACATGCATAATAACCTACTCCCAAAAGCTAGCCGAAATCCATAGCCATCATGTCCCTGTACCTGATAAGTCTCTGTCTGACTTGAGTATCATAACATAATAACCGGGTCAGATTATCATTAAATGTCAATGGGTGATATCTTAATAATAAAGATATCAACCAGATATCAATAACAATAGGATATATATGTCAATCTACACATAATATGCAAAAGATCTCATTGACAAGATGTATCATAAAATATTCACCATGTCACAAAATCACGTCGAGTCATTCATGGACTATCATCTCAAATATGGTGATAACTTATCAAATCTTCAAAGCATAAAAAGGGAATTCATATCCAAACACAAATGCTACGAATAACAAGTAGTTGGGTGGGGTCGTTATCAGCTCTCAAGCTATTGGAATAGGTCAGTATCACCTCTTTAGCAGTTTGGACTAGGTCACTATCACCTCTCAAGCAGTTGGACTAGGTCGCTATCACCTCTCAAGCAGTTGGACTAGGTTGCTATCACCTCTCAAGCATTTTTGACTAGGTCATTATCACCTCTCAAGTAGTTGTACTATGTTGCTATCACCTCTTAAGCAGTTTGGATTAGGTCGTTATCACCTCTCAAGTGGTTAGGCTCGGTCATTATGAGCTCTCAAAATACAAATACATATTTACATATCGACGAACATGTAAGTGATATTAATTTTAGGGATCTATCGATTCCCACAACTAATGGAACCGAACACCCTAATAATACCACTCGGAAAGTGCTAAATACTTCCTAATAGTAATTATTAAAGTAACCATTGTATCCCATAACCATTCGAGGTTGCTAAAATATTTACTATTAGTCAGTAAATTTTCACTACCCAATACTCTATGGAAACAAGTCATATAATTAAACAATAAAGTTATAAGACTAATGTCTCATAACCACTTGTTACAACTAAACTGTTTAAGTATATTTCTCATTTCATATAAAAAGAAATAATTAGCGTAAAGTCATTTTTTCATGGAAAATCACAAAGATATCTAAAGAGAAATAATTGCTTAAAAAGCATAAGAATTAACTATACAAAACTATTAGACGATGTCAGAATACTTTAATTTACTTTAAAATCTCTTCATTTAAGTTCATACCTTTTTTGGTCAATTATATATATATATATATATATATATATATTCTTATTAATATAATAAGCTATAAAATCTAAATTGATCTCAAGGTGTGTGAGTATATATATAGTTGTATTAAATCCTCTAAAAAGCTGTTTTAGCTTGAGAGCTAAATTCCAAAAATCTCATAAAGGTAAGAATATTTGTTCATAAAAACGTATACATATCTCAAAACATATGAATCAATTTCATAGCTAACTCAATATGGTAATTTTCCTTGGAAAAAAGAGTTTACTTACCTACATATATATGTATGTATATTTAAATGTCATACTGGAAAACTCTTCCTCTAAGTTCATAAATGTATTTCTTTAGAATTTATAAAATGCTCCTAATACTTTAAAAACAAGATTTAAAAGATGAAAATCTCAATACAATTTTATATAAGAATTTAAAGGATTTTTAAAACCATAACATATTATATATTTTACTTTTATGAATTTCCACCTTTAAAATCTACTTGTGATAAATTCTATAAAATAATATGTATACTAATAATTTTTATTTCATTAAATTAGGATGTTAAATGAAGTTGAGTAGATATACAAAAATGATCAAAATACAGAAAACTATTAAGCTAGAACAATAATAAAAAACTAAACAAACTACGCAACAAAAGCCTCAAATCAAACCCAACATACTCAACTCAACTTACACCCATTCAACAACTACATGCATATCTTACAATAATCCAAATCATCCTAAGATCACTACAAGGTGATTACTTATAGCTTTTCATTTTTATGTTGATTTTCAGCAGGGTTTTAATATGACATACAACCAAATTAACACTTATATAAGATCGAAAAATTAACTCCAATTTCATGTTTTAGCATGCAATGATAATTCAATCAATCAAAAACCAAAAATCTCAACCAAAGGACTTACAACAACATGCAATTCAATAAGAGATAAAATTGTGAATTAAATAACTCACCTTAACCATTTTCTCTTACAACTCTACTCACTGCATGCACTTTGTCTTTTCACCTCCAGCAATCATCATCTTCAACCAAACCTAGAGCATGCTTGCACCTTGCCTTCAATGAAAAAAAGCCACCTCAATCATATAGGTTGCCAGCGATGCCATTGCCTCCACTATCCATGCGACATATTCCATGTCGGTGTCGCCATCCAACAACCATGAATGCCCCTCCACTGCCTTATCATCAACTTGTTGTCTGCCTCATGGGACGTCGAGTCGCGTGCCATTGCCTAGATGCAACGTGATTCTGTGGGTCTTTCTTTTTTTCTTTTCGTTGTCGATTTTTGATTTTGGGGATTATGGATGGAGATGGGAATATAAAGAAACAGATTTGGGCTTATAAGAATGAATATACTTTTTATTTGTTATTAAGTTTGTTTCTTCTTTTATTTACCTTTAAGCCCTTAAGAAAATATTTTTTTTTTATATCCTTTTGTTGCAAATTAAATTTCAACATTCACATATGAATAATTCTCACTTATTCATAAACACATAGTATTCTACGAAATATATAACTCGACAAGTGCACAATTTTAATTCACTATAATATCGTTTCACTCTATTTGGTTATTCATTGTATCAATATAAAATAAAATTATTCACCTTCGTCGATTTATTTGTTTTACTAAATATCAAATAAAACTTTTCTTCATCTATTTTAAGTATATAAAATTATTTGCACTTTAAAATATCTTATATTTATTAGAGTATCTTATTTGAATTTCAATATATTTTCTGAAAAGGAATTTATTATCTAATTAAACTCTGTTATAAAAAATCCTTTACTAAATAGACTTTAATTGAATATTAATTTGATTCCAAATGATACTTATCAAAGTCAAATTCAAACACTTCTATTTTAATTAAACTTATATAATATTACAGGTTCGAAAATAAGGTTGTTACATACCTCCCTCGTATGTTATAGACTAATTTCTTAACTTTTATTTTTTCGCATATGAAAATTTTATTGTAAATTTTCTAAGTGTTAGAATTTTTGAAAATTTTCAATAGATTCTCCTTTGAACAGAGATCTGTTTGCAATTTCACAAATATAATATATATGTCGACTACACGGTCAAACACAATATATATCAATATTTCTAACATTTCTATATTTTAAAGCATAGACGTACCTTTATTTTAGCATTTAAAGCAAGTTATTTAACTTATTTGCATGCAAAAGTAAGCCAGTGCAGCCCATTAACCCAAATATGCTCCAATGGTACAAATTCTCAACACAATTGAAACATTAGTCTCATAGAAAAATGGAGTATGATAAATATGCAACTATGCAATATAAGAACACGGCATTCATGTTTAAGCCATTTTCCGACATAGATTCCAAGCGTCAAACCACAAAATTTAATGATGGTTTCAAAAGGTAAATTGTAGTAGCTTTAGCTTTTCGAAAAAATTTCCGGACTGCAAAAAATCCCGATTTAAACTCAAGTTATCAACGATTATCCAACAATTAGTATGATAGATTTTAAATTTTAAACACATGCCCACCACTGAAATTTTCCTTTTTAAACTAGTAGATGATAAAATTTTGTGAAACACATAAAAAAAAGGGTGTTTCTTAGGCTCCCAGCTTTTTGAAATGGACAAAATCAGACAACCCATTCAAAAGATATGGCAAAAACACATAGACTCAAAAACTTGGAAATTTATTTTCCGGCCAATTTTTTGTTCTAAATTCAATTGAACTTTAATAACAATAGATTCAAAATTGACGAACGTGCATGTTGTTCTATAGTAAAATATCTTCCAATAAAAAAAGAATCATCACAATCTGACTTCTAAATCAAAAGTTAGCACCATATTTGTTAGACACTTTCAAAGTATAAAATTTGTAATTTTATTTCATTTCTACTCATGTTTCTTCAATAACATTTAATCGTCTATATGCATTTCATTGCTTCTTGATGAATTTTAATATTGCCGAAAACGAATCGATGGCTTGAGATTGATGTTAAAACAAATCATAGCTTTAAACCAAAATTTTCTTTGTTGATTTTCAACGGGGTTTTAATATGACAAAACAACCAAATCAACACCTAAATAAGATCATAAAATGAACTTCAATTTCATGTTTCAGCATGCAGGGATAATTCAATGAATCAATAACCAAAAATCTCAACCAAAAGACTTACAACAACATGTGATTCAATAAGAGATAAAATTGTGAGTTAAACAACTCAGCTTAAGCATTTGCTCCTACAACTCTAGTCACTGCCTGCGCTTTGTGTTTTCACCCCTAGCGACCATCATCGTCAGCCAAACCTGGAGCATGTCTACACCTTGCCTTCAATGCCAAAAGTCATCTCAATCATGTAGGTCGCCAGCGATGCCTTTGCCTCCACCATCCACGCGACCTACTCCGTGTCGGCGTCGCCATCCAACAGCCATGAACATGCCTCCACTACCTCATTATCAACTTTCTTCCGTCTCTGCCTGCCTTATGTGACTTCGAGTCACGTGCCATTGCTAGGATGCAACGCGATTCCGTGCATCACCCTTTTTTCTTTTTGCTGTCGATTTTTGATTTTTGGGATGAGGGATTGGAGATAGGAATATGCAGAAATGGGTTTGGGCTTGGTAAGAATGAAGAGGCTTTTCGTTAGTTATTAAGTTTGTTTCTTCTTTTATTTACCTCTAAACCCTTGAGAAATATAATTTCTCTTATCCTTTAATGGCAAATTATTTTAGCATTCACATATGAATAATTCTCACTTATTTCTAAACACATGGTATTCTATGGAATATATAACTCAATAACTGCACAATTTTTATTCAATACAATATCGTTTCACTCTATTTGATTATTTATTGTATTGATATAAAATAGATTTATTCATCTTCGTCGATTTATTGATTTTATTTAATTAAGGAAAACTCCTCTTCATCTATTTCAAGTGTATAAAATTATTTTCACTTTAAAATATTTTATATTTATAAAACCATTTTATTTGAATTTCAATATATTATTTAAAAAGGAATTTATTTACCAATTAAATTTTATTATAATTTTTTTGCTAAATAAACTTCAATTGAATAATAATTTGATTCCAAAATGATACTTATCAAAATCAAATTCAAACACCTTTATTTTAATTAAATTATATAATACTATGGGTTCGAAAATAGGCTTCTTACAGTTATGGCATGCGCTTCGCACGTGGAGGTGACCCGTGCTTCACCTACGCAAGCTTGTAGGTTGAAGAATTCTAATAAATATACACTATTTTATGATCTCTGACTCCATCAATATTTAAATTCCATTTTTACAAGTTATTCACCTAAATTAAATAATTAGAATTTTATTATAGATGGTTCAATGTAAAATATAATATGTAAACATATGTATATTTGAACTAGTATATATGCATGGATTTTAATAATAATAAATTTAGCTACTAATTTATGTATAATAAATATAAATTATATTATATATGTATGGTCGATAAAACTAAAATCTATGACATGATGTAGGGTCTAAAAATGAATTAACAATAAGTAATTTATATAGATTTATTAACAAACCTAGTAAATTCAAATCCACAATGTAAGTTCTATCACATCACTTCTACAACAAACGTAAGTTTTACCTTCTACATTGGTTTTCCTTTTTCCTACTCAAATACTTCTTTTTCGAATGACACTTAAGTATCATGTCTCACTCTTCTTTTCATAAATAAAATGTAAAAGAGTTTGAACAAAAAATAAATTAGCTGTAAAGTGTCCAAAGAAAGGTGCCCAATTCAAAAGAGTAGAAGTAGCGTAATTTTCTTTAAACTAGATTAAAATAAATGTTACATACATAATATGTTCTTGGAATTATGCAGGGAATGTTTTTCAATTGAAATAGTATTTTTTTTAATATAAACTCGTTTGCAACCAAATTGGTCACAAACACCCTAGAACAGGTTTATGTAGAGAAGTAAATGAAGAAAAATAAAGTGAAACAGAGGAATAGGGTAAACTAATAAGCAAATAAAAATAATAATCAAGAACACCAGGATTTATAGTGGTTCGACGTCATATGCCTACGTCCACTTTGATTATTCTTTTTATTGATTCACTATCAAATTGATTATATCATCAAACAGCAAGAAATAAGGAAAAATGTTGATTACAATAAAGAACTATGTAACCAACAACATAAAGATCCTCAGAATGACCCCTAGGCTAGTATTTTAGGTGAAGGCGACCACCAGTCTCTCTGAAACTTCGGCTACATGACCTTCTTATCCATATGGGCCCACCATAAGGGTCGCTAGGCTAAAATCCCAATGAAGATGGATCAGTACTGATCCATCAATTGGTCGATTCTGGAGCAACGATCCTTATGGTGGCTTCTTCATATTTAGACACGGTGGTACTTCAAATATCATGCTGATTGAGTAGGTAGAACTCATACTTTTGCTTAATCTTTGGTTCAGATCCACTTGGAGGCCTTTTCTGGCGAACCATTCCAAATGGACCATGCCAATTCATGCCCATCTGCTTACACCGATCCATGCACACTTATTTGTGTTGATCTCTCCATTGCTTCAACTATGCCGATCCATCATACAAACCTCTATGCCATGCCGATCCATATACTTCCATCATGCCATGCTGATTCATCACATGACTAATCATGCCACTCCATATACTTCCATCTATGTCGATCCATCATACAACCAACCATACCGATCCATCTGATTCCATTAAGCTATGCTGATCCATGGCTTGCTCAAGATAATTTCCATATTTCTAGCATTTCGTATCATCCATCTACCAACTCCGTTCAAACTTGACTTCATATAACCATCTGAACACTACTTCCAGGTCCTACAACCATTGCTCTAAGGTCATCCCTCTTAATAATAGTCCAATCTATCTTGCACAATCAGTTCAATATAGCCGGGTCGGGATACCGATAACACTTACCTCCTAAAGTATGTCTTGTGAATAACATGACGTGCTTTGAATCGAAGCAAGTCTAATTGTCGAAATGAAGTCCATCTAGTTTCCCGATTGATTGCTACCCTTTGTCAAATCATTTTTCGAGGCATTGAATCCTACATTGACTGTGATGATGCTTGGTCAACTTTCAATAATATAAGTCTAGTGCCATATTCTGTCAACATATATAAAATCAGTCAAGCGAGACTTGTGAACTTCTTATTGTCTTGCCCAGCCTTGAACTTAAAGGTTTCAGGTTTGATTTCAGCTCTTGTTGATTTCAAAATGTCGAACTTTTAAACCATTCCCATGCATATTCATATACATGTTTCTGTCGTTGGCTCGCGGACGTGTTCGAATGTTCACAGGTCATTGCCAATTTTTATAGTATTTTGTACGTTAGCGTTTATAGTCAAACCTTCATGAGCACTATCATCATTCACTTTTCACTCATCCATCATTTCTTCTTTTTCATTTTTCATTTCATTTCATCATTTTCATCTTTTTTTTATATGTAAGGATCGACATTTAATTTGTCGATCCATTACTAAGGCCACACAAATAGGGATCAGCACTCATTATGTCGATCCATTGTTAGAGCTACAGAAATAGGTATCGGCACTCATCATGCTGATCCATTTCCACTTATGACTCGCTCAACCCTCCTATAGCCGGTCCATCTCCCATATATTCGTGTAAATAAGCCATTCTTTTCCTCCTCCCTCACACTTCCATTCTACTTGCCTTTGCAAAAAACTTCCCTTCCGAACCCAGGTTCTTTGAACTTTTAACCTCACATCCAAATTCGATTCAAGCCGCCCTACAAACTTGCCTCCCTTTCGCTTGTGATTTGATAATCCTCAAATGTTCATCCCTATTTTAACTCGCATTCCGCATCTTCATTTAGGTACAAATCTGCGATTCTCCTTCTAACTACATAACAAAGTCCTTAGCCCTGAGTTGTTGTTTGAGGTAGTGATGGCGAACATTTTTTGAGCGTAGATGGATTAATGGGTTATGTAGGACGTGAGAGAGAGAGAAAGAAGAGGGAAGAGATGGGTTTGGTCATTCGGCTGTTTTTAGTTGAGGAGATGATGGATCGAAGGAAGTTTGAAGGCTGGGTTCGAAGAAGAAAGGTTTGGAGAGAGATTGGTATAGGATAGGGATTAGTGCAGAGAGATTTTGATGGAGGGATAGGTAGTTGTGGTCCAGTAGAGGTATCGGCCGAGAGTTCTTGGAGAATGGATCGATATTGGTTAGTGATATAGGGATCGGCATTCTCTACTTTGGCATAAGGTTCGGTATAGAGGCTTTAGTTTAAGGGATCGATAGGAAGTGGTCTAGAAGAGGGATCGGTAGGAAGGTCTTGAGGAAGGGATTGGCAATGAAGTTAAGGGATCGGCATTTACATTATTGACTAATCCAATCCAACTCATTTGAACATTCAAAGTTTGTTTGCCTTGCTAAACTCGAATATAAGATGACAATGAACGATATAACATGCATAGTTGAACTGTTGAACTTGAAATTTATCAACCAAACTTCTGGAATTTTAAATATGGACTAGGCGATAAACTTGCCAATGAACTTAAGTAACAAACTTCATAATTTGACATGCCGATAGTCGATCCCAAAGCCTTCGTTGGCAATCAATTTTCTTTCCAACTGAGACGGCCAATGATGACGGTCTCTCTAGACAAAACTTCAAGTCTCGTCATTTAATTTTTGCCTTTCTGATATCAAACTATTTGTGTTTGTTTCACACTACACTACACTACACTAGTTTGCACTTATCATGGGGGAAACATGTTATTTTCTAATCTCAATTATCTATTGAGTATAGCTGATATAGATCTCCAACGCTCAAAGCATTTAGTTGACATGTCTTTTGATTCAACGACATGACACATTGGTTCTGAAGCGAAATCAAGCTCCGCAACCATATCCGGCAGGCTTTCTCCAAGCCATCATGCAAAGGAAACAGAGGTCTCTAACCGATAAGCTGATCTTTTCTCCGATGTCCCGGTCCTTCCAATGGAGGATATAGGCCATGCCCCTGATGCTGCAGAGGGTCCTATTCTTTTAGATGGTCCTGTGGATTCACAAGCTTCTCGAATTAACAGAGCTGCTCTTCGTCGGTTATGCTATATCCACGGGATTCCATTTGGGGATGTCTTGGTTCCCTCAAGACCAGATAGACCTGACTTGCCCCCAGTCGGATATATAGCATGCAATAAGTTTATGTGTTAGGTTGGACGCGTTCCGCCTTTTAATTCGTTTGTCCGGGAGATGTTGAGATATCTCGAGATCGCCTCTACACAACTTCATCCTAACAGTTATGCTTTTATTCATGGGACGTTCTTACTATTCATGAATGTTCTATTTCATCTGCTTACTCCTGAAAACATCAAATTCATTTATAATTTCAAAAGACGATCGAGTAGCCCTTCTTACATCTTCATCAAGCCTTTGTGAAGTTGCCAAGTTTTGAGGGCGCTTGGAACCAAATCTCACTGTTTAAGCACAAATGGTTGTATGTGCGTTGCCCCCCAGATTAGCATGATGATGGTTAGAAGGACGTAAGTATTTCCTTTGGTTTTTCACTCAAGTTCACTGACCCAAGTCATAACTTTTCCTTTGAATCCATTAACATCTGGAGTTCTTTCAGGTGCTCACCCACACCTTGAATGCGCTAATATTTCTGGGGCTGTCGCTACCATCCGTGCTACCCCCATTGAGGATTGTGAAATCAAACTCCTCGTAACTGATGAATCACTATCTTTGTTCAAGTTTTTGGAGGACGGTCGTGGGATCGGACTTCCTGGAAGCACGGTATTACCAAAGAATATTACCGAGAAAAGAGAGGACACGATTAACCTTATCGTTCCCCCTACTGAGGGGACTTAGGCAGATACCGAGGAGGGAGAGATTAAAGATTCTCAAGTCAAAAACTGGGAGATGTCGGTGTTGGCCTCAGAAAAGAGCCAATGGTTGAACCGTCGCAAGTCAGACAATCCTAAACAGCTAAAAAGAGAAAAAAGAGGTTGGCGTACAAGCTACGTAGAAGAAAAACCACATTGGACCTAGAATTTGTTATTAATCCTCTTGAAGAGGAATCATCATCTCAGCATTTGGAAAGTTCATTAAAGGGATTCTCTAATATTCAAATTCCGGATGATATCATGTCTTACGACTTTCCAAACATTAACATTGAAGGGATTAGCTCTCCCACAATAAGTGGCGAAGGCATCCAACCTTCTAATAAAGGGGAGAACACACCGATGAGCAAAGCCACCGTACCGGACTATTGTGGGGAACACTAGGACACCCACAATCACTTGCACCCCACTATACACTTGTTATTGACCTCTCATATGACAATTTCTAATGCGCTCTTATTTGGTCTTTACAGGTGCAATGTCTCACTCGAGAGCCTTTGATCGTCTTCGAAGCCCCTCAGCATATCATCGACCAAGCTGGGATTCTGAGTCCACCCGATGCAGGGAAACGACAAGGGATGGGATAGGAATTACCAGTCGAGGGAGTCTTCTTCCTCCTCTAAACGAAAATCTCAATCTAATACATCTCGTCAAGGCGAACAATCTCATTTTTTGGTTCAGAGTGGAGAACAACCTTCTTATCGAGGCCCTCACGTCGCTGCATCTCACAAGCAACACTCTGGCTCTTCAAGCTCAAGAAATCTCATGAGTGTCGATCAGGCAAACACCCACTCACTACTTCTGATCCACCACTGCCAGCTACTACCCTTAACACTTCCATCGTAGAGAAGTTGGCTGAGCTTAAGGCCACTTTCCCAAAAATTTACTTCGAAGGTCTTAAATTTTTCCCTTCTATTCACATTATCCCAGGGCATGCCAAGGAAATTTCTCTAGCATGTGTGAATGATGTATTTATACAACATGAATCATTCATATACTTGGCAGAAAAAGTTTTTGAAGTTTCTATCGAGCGTCAACACGAAATAGATCGTCTCAAGTTGGAAGCCATACATGACAAGGATATAATCAAGCACCAGGACGCTGAGTTGCTAGAATTCAAAACCCAACTTACTGAGGCGGAAAAGAACGCCAAGAAGATGACTGAGGCGGTAAACCATCTGGAAACTACACAATAAAAAGAACTCGGCGAGGCACTTCATCGCAGTGGGACACTCGCTTTAGAAAAAGGCTCCTTGCATAAGGAGAATGATGCTTTAGCTCACCGCGTCGAGGAACTTGAAGGATTGTTAAAGTAGGAAAGGGAGGAAAAGATTGAAGTCCAAAAGAAATCGTTGAAATATTATGAAGAAGTCGTTGAGGCTAGGAGATTGAAGGAAAAACTTGATGAACAATCTGCTAAAATTAAAGCTCTTAAAGAAGAGCCCGAGAAGAAGGCCAAAAAGAAATGATCGAATAGGTCAACTCCCTGGTGGAAGCCGCTATGGAGTTCAGTAGGAATGATATCAAGGACTTATTCGATCCGCTGATCATTGAATACAATGCTAAAGTCCTGCTCCAATGCAACTTGAGTTTTTTTGGTGAGGGCAACCTTGAATCGCTTGCTGAAGCTTGGGAGCATATTGTTAAGATGAAGAAGGAAGAGTTGGGTGAATCTGAATTTAATGAGGAAGAACTAGTGAGGGAGGTTCTTCGAGGAAACGAGCCTTCGAATCTGCCCGTTGCTAAACATCATTTTTTTCAAGGCTTCTACACCTATGGAAGGAGGAGAGGATATTGTGGGGCCTTCAAGAACTAATCCCAAGGGTTCCTCTCCAACCAAGTAGCTGGTCCATTAATTTCTCCTGACACGAAGCAGACTCTGGGTTATGATCCGGATAAGCCTGGCTCTGAATCAAAAATGTTATCTCCCATCCTTGAAGGATGCACCCCGGCAACTATAGAAAGTCAACCAGATGCTGGTATCTTACTATACCCCTCCATATATAAAAAAATATATTCTCTATGCATAATGGATTTTAGTCGATCCCAAAGCCTTCGTTGGTGATCAATTTTCTAACCGATTTAGATGGTCAATGATGACGGTCTCTCTGGACAAAACTTCAAGTCTCATCATTTTATTTTTTCCTTTTTGATATCAAACTATTTATGTTTGTTTCACACTACACTGTACTGCACTAGTTCACACTTAACATGGGGGGAACAGGTTATTTTCTAATCTCAATTATCTATTGAGTATAGTTGATATAGATCTCCAACGCTCAAAGCATTCATTTGACATGTCTTTTGATTTGGCGACATGACACATTGGTTCTGAAGCGAAATCAAGCTTCGCAACCATATCCGGCAGGCCTTCTCCAAGCCATCATGCAGAGTAAATAGAGGTCTCTAACTGACAAGCTGATCTTTTCTCTAATGTCCCAGTCCTTATAATGGAGGATATAGGCCATGCCCCTGATGCTGTAGAGGGTGCTATTCTTCTCGATGATCCAGTGGATTCACAAGCTTCTCGAATTAATGAAGTTGTTCTTCGTCGGTTATGCTATATCCACGGGATTCCATTTAGGGATGTCTTGGTTCCCTCAAGACCAGATAGACCACACTTGCCCCCAGCCGGATATACAGCATGCAATAAGTTTATGTGTTGGGTTGGATGTGTTTCGCCTTTTAATTTGTTTGTCCGGGAGATGTTGAGATATCTCAGGATCGCCCCTACACAACTTCATCCCAGTAGTTATGCTTTTATTTATAAGACGTTCTTGCTGTTCATGAATGTTCTATTTCATCCACTTACTCCTGAAGACATCAGATTCATTTATAATTTCAAAAGACGATCGAGAAGCCCTTCTTGCATCTTCCTCGAGCCTTTGTGAAATTGCCAAGTTTTGAGGGCGCTTGGAATGAACTCTCACTCTTTAAGCATGAATGGTTCTATGTGTGTTGCCCCCAGATTAGCAAGACGATGGTTAGAAGGACGTAAGTAATGCCTTTGGTTTTTCACTCAAGTTCACTGACCCAAGCCATAACTTTTCCTTTGAATCCATTAACATCTGAAGTTCTTTCAGGTGTTCACCCACACCCTGAATGCGCTAATTTTTCTAGGGATGTCATTGCCATCCGTGCTACCCACATTGAGGATCGTGAAATCAAACTCCTCGTAACCGATGAATCGCTATCTTTGTTCAAGTTGTTGGAGGACGGCCGTAGGATCGGACTTCCTGGAAGCACGGTATTACCAAAGAATATTACCGAGAAAAGAGAGGACACAGTTTACCTTATCGTTCCCCCTACTGAGGGGACTCGGGAAGATACTGAGGAGGGAGAGATTAAAGATTCTCAAGTCGAAAAACTGGGAGATGTCGGTGCAGGCCTCAGAAAAGCGCCAATGGTTGAACCATCGCAAGTCGGACAATCCCAAAAACCTACAAAGAGAAAAAAGAGGTTAGGGTACAAGCTACGTAGAAGAAAAACCACATTGGACCTAGAATTTGCTATTACTCCTCTTGAAGAGGAATCATCATCTCAACGTTCGGAAAGTTCATTGAAGGGAATCTCTAATCTTCAAATTCCAGACGATATCATGTCTTATGACTTTCCAATCATTAACATTGAAGGACTTAGCTCTCCCATAAGAAGTGGCGAAGGCATCCAACCTTCTAATAAAGGGGAGAACACACCGATGAGCAAAGCCACATCACCGGTCTATTATGGGGAACACTAGGACACTCATAATCACTTGCACCCCACTATACACTTGTTATTGATCTCTCATATGACAATTTCGAATGCGCTCTTATTTGGTATTTACAGGTGCAATGTCTCACTCGAGAGCCTTTGATTGTATTCGAAGCTCCTCAGCATATCATCGACCAAGCAAGGATTCCGAGTCCACCCGAAGTAGGGAAACGACGAGGGATGGGATAGGAATTACCACTCGAGGGAGTCTTCTTCCTCTTTTAAACGAAAATCTCAATCTCATACATCTCGTCAAGGCGAACAATGTCATTTTCCAGTTCAGAGTGGAGAACAACCTTCTTATCGAGGCCCTTATGTCACTGCGTCTCACGAGCAACACTCCGGCTCTTCAAGCTTAAGACAATTTCGTGAGTGTCGATCATGCAAACACCCACTCGCTACTTCTAATCCGACCCCTGCCGGCTACTTCCCCTAACACTTCCACCGTAGAGAAGTTGGCTGAGCTTAGGGCCACTTTCCCAAAAATTTGCTTCGATGATCTTTAAATTTTCCCTTCTATTAACATTATCCCAGGGCATGCCAAGGAAATCTCTCTAGCATGTGTGAATGACGTATTTATACTACATGAATCATTCATACACTTGGTACAAAAAGTTTTTGAAGTTTCTATCCAGCGTCAACACGAAATAGATCATCTCAAGTTGGAAGCCATAAATGACAAGGATATAATCAAGCACCAGGACGCTGAGTTGCTAGAATTCAAAACCCAACTTGCTGAGGCGGAAAAGAACGCCAAGAAGACGGTAGAGGCGGTAAGCCATCTGGAAACTACACATAAAAAAGAACTCGACACGACACTTCATCGCAGCAGGACACTTGCTTTAGAAAAAGGCTCCTTGCAAAAGGAGAAAGATGCTTTAGCTCACCGCATCGAGGAACTTGAAGGATTGTTAAAGAAGCAAATTGAGGAAAAGATTGAAGCCCAGAAGTTATCGTGGAAATATTGCGAAGAAGTCGTTGAGGCTAGGAGATTGAAGGCAAAACTTGACGAACAATCTGCTAAAATTAAACTCTCAAAGAAGAGGCCCGAGAAGAAGGCTGAAAAGAAATGATAGAATAGGTCAACTCCCTGGTGGAAGCCGCTATGGAGTTTGGTAGGAATGATATCAAGGACTTATTCGATCCGCTAATCATAGAATACAATGCTAAAGTCCCGCTCCACCGCAACTTAAGATTTTTTGGTGAGGGCTACCTTGAATCGCTTGCTAAAGCTTGGGAGCATATTGTTAAGATGAAGAAGGAAGAGTTGGGTGAATCCGAATTTAATGAGGAAGAACTAGTGAGGGAGGTTCTTGGAGGAAACGAGCCTTCGAATCTGCCCGCTGCAAAACGTCAATTTTTCAAGACTTCTACACCTATTGAAGGAGGAGAGGATATTGTGAGGCCTTCAGGAACTGATCCCAAGTGTTCCTCTCCAACCCTAGTGGCCGGTTCATTAATTTCTCCAGACACGGAGCAAACTCTGGGTTACGGTCCAGATAAGCCTGGTTCTCAATCAAAAATGTTATCTCCCATCCTTGAAGGATGCACCCCGGCAACTACAGAAAGTCAACCAGATGCCGGTATCTTACTATACCCCTCCGTATATAAAAAAAATTGTTCTCCATGCGTAATGGCTTTTAGCTAACATCCCTATTTTATCAACTTTTGTAGGTCTTCCAAGTCCCAGTCAAACTCCCATAAGTGGCGCTGTTGTACGACAACACGAGGAAATGGCTGAAGACCCGGCTGCTGTGAGGAATGCAGATTATGGATCTTAAGGCTAGGAATAACACTGGGGGGGTAAATAGTGTTTATAAGAAATTACTAAATCTTTTTGAGTTTATGTCAATTTGAACACAAATGTATGTCATATTCAGACATAGATATAATCACAGAAACAAACATAGATGCAGAAATAAAGTAAATGTAGTAAAGGAAAGAACACACCCGATTTTATACTGGTTCGGGGTTACCCTACATCCAGTCCTGCACAACTAAGTACGGGTTTCCTTTCAAAAGCAATTCAACAATTACAACCCTCGGTTTCAAGGCTACGAGGTATACCCTCCAGAATCACAATCCTCTGGGTAGAGATACTTGATTTCCGGGGCAACAAGTTCACCCAATTGATTTCCAAGGCTACAATCACACCTTTTCTCGCTTGATTGATTTCCAAGGCTACAATCACACCTTTTCTCGCTAGATAGATTACAAAGAAGCCTATAACTCTGAATAGCACTTGGATCTTGTTGAGATAGTGATAGAGAATCAAACCAGAGATAATCTAGTTAGATTCAATGTTGATTTCGGCAGAGTAATGATAGGATTTTGAATAAGAAAATGTGGAATAAGAAGAGAAGTGAAAAACCAGAAAATCTGATATAAAATTCGTTGAAACTAACCCCTATTTATAGAAGAACAACAGTCATGTCCATTCGTGAAAGGTTATGGCGAATAGACACTTCTTTTGAAATTCAAATTTTTGGTCCTAACTGAAACTATGTCGACATGGGGTACTAGGGCATGTCGACATCCCAAAGGAAATTTTGATGTTTTGTTTTTCTTTGAAAATAACCTTTATCTTATATTAAAACTATTTTAAACTTTATAAATATACTTGACTATAGATAAAATACATAGATGAATATAAAGAATAATATATATAAAATTTTACTATAATTTTATATTTAAATCTAAGTATAAATATATTATAATTAAAAGATAGTTTAAAACAACTAAAGTTTAAAAACAAGAATATTTAAGGCTAAAACATCTTTTTGAAAATCATTTGAAAAGATAATTTTTAAGGCTAAAACATTTTGAAAAACAATTTTGAAAATCATTCTGAAGTAGTTTTGAAAATCATTTTGAAGTAGTTTTGCAAGCTTCTTCCTGCAGAATATCTCATCATGACAGGACTCGAGAACTTGTACAAAACCAGGATGTTCGTGGGTTTGTAAGCCACTTATCGTAGGTTTGTAAGCTACTTGTCGTGGGTTTGTAAGCCACTAAAAGGTAGAAATGGGTTCCATCCCAAAAGAAAAATGGAGTGAAGATTTCAGTGCTATTGTGAAGTTTTAACATAATTCTAGACTCAATACTTATCTTGAAATCTTGAACTCTTGATAATCTTGATACTCATGAGTCTTCAATCTTAATATCTTGAATCTCTATACTGTATAGTCTTCATTCTTAGTACCTGCATGGTTAAATTCTGCATATACATATATATCTAAACTATAATGTTAGTATTTATATTTTATAATCTTATTCTAAGGTTGTTGTCATCAAAACCATCATCTCAAGGACTAACAGCTGCTGCTAATGTTCCAGAACCCGATGCTCAAGTCATCAGTGCGCTTGATGAAGATAAGACTGAGGATCCACTCCCGGCCCATGAATCTGATGATGTGATAATTCTTGGTGCCTCGGAACATATTGATGAGACTAGCATGAGGGAGAGGATTGAGAAGGAGGAGATGTTGAAATGAAAAGCTAAAAGCGAGCCCATCGAGGTGGAAATCGATGATCCTTATCTTGTATCGTTGCAAGTTATTCCACCAGGCAGGTCAATTCCTGGTGAAATTCCTCCTACTTCCACATTTTCTCCAGCCAAAGATGGTAAAGGGGCTCGAAAGAGAAGTATGAGTGGCTCTACCCTTGAAAAATAAATAAAGGAAAGAAAATCGAAGTTGTTGTTACTTCATGTCATTGTATATAGTTTGCATAATTGTTTCTTTCATTAGTCGTAGTTGTACGGGTATTAATCCCGATCTTTTGAAATAACTTGTACTGAAATTTTGGCATCTGTAAATAAAAGTTTTTGTTTTCGGCTATGCTTTGTGTGAATTGTAATTCAAGTAGATGAACGATTACTTTTCATTCAATGTACTTGTAATTCATTGCTTATGAATTCTATTAACAATCCACCATCTCCATCACAAGGCTTCCGTGTGCTCGTGGCCTCAAGTCATATCAAACACCAGGTTCTGGCCTTAGTGTTGTGCTGTTGAGTTCAGCGGTTCTTTTTTTTATTGTGGTTCTGCCCCCAGCATTGATTTGGCGAGGCTAGAAATCCGACGGTCTAATTCCATCCTTAGCGAGTTTATATTCCTCATGTCGATTTCAGGTTGGAATTTGTGGAATAGAGAACGGTTGAGATCCACTATTCTATTTATAAAGTTTGCAGAATAGAGAATGGTAGAAATCCACTCATCTATTCATGGAGTTTGTAGAATAAAGAACGGTCGAAATCCACTCATCTATTTATAGAGCTTGGGGAAAAGAGAATGGTCGAAATGCAGTAATCTATTTATGGAGTTTGCAGAATAGAGAACAATCGAAATCCACTCGTCTATTCATAGAGTTTGTGGAATAGAGAACGGTTGAAATCCACTCATCTATTCATGGAATTTGCGGAATAGAGAATGGTAGAAATCCACTAATCTATTCATAGAGTTTGTGGAATAGAGAATGGTCAAAATCCACTCATCTACTCACGGTTATACTCCAGTCTTCTCTCTCAGGACTTGGAGTTATTTTGTGAGCAGTCGGTATCCACCCGATTTATGTTTATGCTCAAGTCCGCACTATGGGGACTTAGAGTTGTTCCACAGGCAGTCGGTATCCGCTCGATTTATGTTTATACTCCAGTCCGCACTCTGGGGACTTAGATTTGTTTCGCGAGCAATTAGGTTGCACTCCTTTTAGTTGATTGATTTTATTTCATTCCCACAGTTCGGGCAGGAATTTTTTTAATCTCCAGATTGTCGACCATATTCATTCTTTATTGTGCGCTACATTCTCTAGATCATCTACAAGAATTGTTGAATGGGCAAATTGACTGAGCTCATCTTGTTTGATCCCATAGGGGGTTAGCACGATCGATCGATTTCGAACTCTAAGAGCTAGTTCGCACATATCAATAACAATTAGTTTTGTTATGTGCTTAGCATACAATGCAATAACAATCATAACTACAAAGGAAGCTTGAAACTTTATTCATTAATTGGAAAGGAACAAAATAATCTTTCTTATTACATATTTGGAAAATCAAATGCTAAAGCAAAACTCTAAAAGTAAATAGGACTGAAATATAAAGAAAATAATCTAAGTGAAATAGCGTCGTAAATGCTCGTTATTTCATGCTTTTGGAAGTGTAATGCCATCGACAGTCGCTAGCTTGAAAGTTCCTTTTCCAAGTCTCCGTTCAATGACATATGGTCCTTCCCAAATTAGATTCATGTATGATGGGGTAGGAAAAACCCGTTTCAGGATGAGATCGCCAATTTCGAAGGTTTTTGATCGCACTTTAGTGTTATAATATCGGGCGACTCAATGTCGGTATGCAACTGCTCTCAAATTGGCTTCATCGCGCTTCTCATCTATAAAGTCCAAAGATTCCAAGAGAAGATCTTTATTTGTTTTCGGATCGTAGTAAGTCACTCGATGTGAAGGGACTTCAAGCTCGACAGGAATAACGGGCGAATGGAGTATGGCAAGTCGTAGACTTGTGAGTGGTCCTATAAGCCCAAAGTGTTGTAGGGAGTTCATCAACCCACTTGCCTCTAGCCTTCTCCAAACGCTTCTTCAGAATTGACTTGATGATTTTATTTATGGCTTCAACCTTTCCATTTGCCTGAGGGTGAGCGACCACTGCGAACCTCTTTTCAATACGATACCTTCGACAAAAGTCTTTAAATTCAGCACTATCGGATTGAATCCCATTATCTGTTATAATGATTCACGGAAGACCGAAGCGACATATGATATTTCGAACAATAAAGTTGATTACTTTATTTGTTATGATTGTAGCTAACGGTTCCACCTCTGCCCATTTGGTGAAGTAATCAACTGCAACAATAGCATACTTCGCACTACCTTTAGAGATTGGTAAAGAGCTGATGATGTCAATACCACCCATAGTGAATGGCCACGGACTGATCATTTGCGTGATTCTGCTGGCAGAGCTCTTGAAATTTTTGCATATATTTGGAATTTATCACATTGTCTTACATAATCGATTGCCTCTCGGTTCACGGTTGGCCAATAATACCCGTAATGGAGTATCTTCTTTGACAGAGTTTGCCCCCTAGTGTGATTGTCGCATTCTCCTTCATAAACTTCTTTAAAAACACGTTTTATCTCATCATGAGTGATACACCGGAGTAGAGGGACTGAGAAACCTCTCTTATACATGACTCCTTCTTGCCTAATATATCGTGAAGCTTTGCAAAGGACCTGTCGCTTTTCATTTCTTTTATCAGACAAGACCATGTGTAGTAAATAGTCTTTAAATAGAGCCATCCATGATTCCCTTTCAGATTCCGCCTCTAGTGCTTGATAGATTTCCATCATGTTTATACTTAGGTTATTTAATACTTCGACTGGTACTTAACCCATCTGCTGTGCAACGCCAGTACTAGCGAGCTTTGCCAACGAATCAACCTCTCCGTTTTGATCGCGTGGAATATGTGAAATGTCATAGTATTCAAATTCGGTTAGCAACTCCTGAACTCAGATAAGATAAGGGGCAAGCCGTTGTCCCTTAGCCAGGTAGTCTCCTCTAACTTGATACACCACTAATTGCGAATCACAAAAGATTCCAAGAGATTTAACTCCAAGTTCTTTGGCGAGTTTAAGTCCAGCAATCAGGGCTTCATATTCAACTTCGTTGTTTGTCGCTGGGACAACAAGCTTCAGAGCATAACAAATTGACCGATCCACATACAAGCACAATCCCAGCTCCAGTGCAGTGATCATTGGATGCTTCCTTAGTATATAACTTCCATAGTACAGTGGGGATTTCACCTCCTTTTAGAAGATTATCCTGCCCAGTAAACTCTGCTATGAAGTCCACCAAAGCCTGTCCCTGGATGGCTCTCCGGGGGAGATAAGTAATGTCGAAATGGCTGAGCTTAATGTTCCACTTAAGTAACCTCCTAGACATCTCAGGTCACCGTAGGACCCGTCGTAATGGCTGGTCGGTGTAAATATTGATCTGATATGCCTGAAAGCATGGTCAAAGCATTCGTGATGCAATTAGCAAGCAGTATGTCAGTTTCTCTATTTTCGGATAATTCCTTCTGCTTCTGTCAATCGTTTACTAACGTAATACACCGGCCTCTGGATCCGATTCTCCTTACGAACCAAGGTGGCACTTATAGCATGTGCTGATACATCCAAATAAATGAACAACTCCTTATGATCTATCGTCTTTGACAAAATATGGGGTCTCTCCAAATGATTCACTAAAGCTTGGAACGCGTCTTTACAATCCCGCGTCCATTCGAAGTTTCTTTTTCCTTTTTTAATCAAATCGAAGAAAGGAATGCATTTGTCAGTAGCTCTGGAGATAATTCAACTCAAAGTGGAAACCTTCCCATTCAGACTTTGCACTTATTTAATGGTTCTTGGTGCATGGATATCGCGGATAACCTTAATCTTCTCTGGATTAGCTTCTATTTCACGAGCATTGACTATAAAGCCCAAAAAATTTCCTGAAGCCACACCAAATGAGCATTTCAACGGATTGATTTTCATCTTGTAATATCGAAGGATGTCAAACATTTCTGTCATGTCTTTGATGTGGTCGCTTGATCGTCGGGACTTAACGAGCATATCATTCACATATACTTCCATTGTCTTTCCAATCAGATCTCTAAACATCCTGTTAACCAAGCGCTAATAAGTTGCTCCGGCATTCTTCAATCCAAATGGCATTACTACGTAACAATACAAGCCAACATTTATAACAAAACTAGTGTGGTCCTGATTGGGGATATGCATTGGGATTTGGTTATATCCCGAATACGCATCCATAAACGATAACAGTTCGTGTCCTAAAGTTGGATCAACTAGCTGATCAATCCTGGAAAGGGGAAAACTATCTTTTGCACATGCTTTGTTTAGATCTAAATAATCAATGCACGTTCTTCATTTCCCACTCGCCTTCTTCACAAGCATAGGATTGATACCCACTTAGGATAGAGTGCATCGCGGATAAACCCGTTGACTTTTACTTTATCCACCTTCTCTTTAAGAGCAGTAGTTCTCTTTGGATCCATGCCTCATCTTTTTTGCTCATCGGTGCATATGTTGGATCAATATTCAGTGGATGGCTGGCAATGGCAGGCGAGATCCCACACATGTCAGAATGAGTCTAAGCGAATACATCTAGATTCGCTTAGAGTAAACCAGCGAGTTCTTTCATCATTGAGGGGCTAAGCTGTGACAAATTCTTCAAGACTCGTAATGGGTCATCATGGCTGACCGTGATATCAATCATCAGCTCAGCCGACGAAGCCTTGGTCTCTTTGGGCTCCTCTTCATCATCCCTTGGACCTATATCTCTATAGAACCGACTGTGGCCTCTAAGCCAAAGCTCATACGCCAATTGTCAATCTTCAGTAACTTGGACGCGGACATATTTTTCCACACCATTCCCCTTCTCCTTATGTTAAGCTTCCCTCAACTCAGCTACATAACAGGCATGTCCAGTTGCCAAATCACCATGAACAACTCCTACACCATTATCCTTTGGAAACTTTAAAGTTAAACACCATGGGGCAAGAGCTGCCCGAAATTCAGCCAGGGTCGTTCGACCTAGAAAAAATTGTACGACAAGTCAACATCCAAAACAATAAATGGTAGGATCCGCACTCTCCTACTTCACATTCTCCTAATTCAACAGGCAACTCCACATAATCAATAGCCTCAGTTGCCACACCATTAAAAGCATGTATGCAAGCTTTAGATGGTTTTAGATCGTTGGCCTTCATTCTCATCTGATCGTATGCCTTTTTGAAGATTATATTCACCAAACTTCCACAATTAATCAAAATCCTTACTAATGCAGGACTAATCATATCTGAAATGACCATCAGGTCAATTGTTGGAGCATCTAGTTTTTCTACATCCCTGCTTCTAAACACAATATCATCCGTCATGGTGCGCTGCTATTTTGCCGGATTTCCATCTTCAGTATTTGAAGAGAATTCAAAATCAACATGTCTTATTGTGCTAGCAGAACGCTCCATCTCTTTCCAACTCCTGTCTGTAGGGTGCGGCCCACCTACTATTGTATTAATCAATAATCTTCCAACGGTCTGCATAGGCTCCTCAACCCTACGTGGAACTTGTCCTCGATTGGGGTTGGATGTCCCCTATTCGCCATCCTGCGGAGTTTTCGCAAACTATTGCAACTTCTTTTCCCGAAACAATTTTTCTATGACATCCTAGAGGTGCCTTCAATCATTCATATTGTGCCCATAACATTCGTGAAACCGACAATACTTCCCAGTCTGCTTCTGTCTCTCTGACGACTCTTTTGGTTGCGGCTTCCTGTACTAAATGGTACTGCAAGTGGATAGATAAATGTTCTCTAGGGACATGCTTAGCGGCGTGTAATTTTCATACATTGGAATCCTTGGCTTTAGTCTTCCAAAATCCCTCTTCCGCTCTCGATTCCTGACTCCGTCTTTCTTTTGTTGATTCGGCTTATTCTAAACATTAACCTAGATTTTGCCAGAACTATTATCAGATTACTTTATTGCAATATTTCTTTGTGCTGCTTCTCCACTCGGTTCTACGATATTCTTTTTCCTAGAGGACCTGACTTCCTCTTTCCTCAGAAACTAAACAGCCTTTGAACATAAGCGCTCCAATGTGGTAGGTGGTTTTCCAGCTAGCCAATCACCGAACTTAGATTCCGGATCAATTCCTCTTGTCACGGCCATAAGTATAGCATGATCATTTGGGTTACTGACTTCTGTAGCGGTGGTATGAAATCTTTTTAAATAGTCTTTCAATGATTCCCTCGGAGCCTGGATTACGCTTGAAAGTGACATCACGTCTTTAGGATGAGTCGTGTGCATTCGGAACTTCTCCCACAAACTAGGTTGTTATCTCATCAAAGCTTGAAATTGATCGCAGGGGTAGTCTCGTAAACCACATTGTCGCTATTCCAAAGATGGTTATGAGAAAGCCTCTACATTTGGTTACGTCATTGGCTCTTGTAGAGTCCATCAGCTATTCGTATCTCATAATGTGCTGCATGGTATCGGTTTTTCCCTCATATGCAGGCAATGATGGCATGTTGAACCTTCTCGGATATTCCACATGCAAGACGTTGTCAATAAACGGGGTATGGCTTGTCGAAATTCCCCAGTCATCGTTATTCAAACCTTGGATCTCTCTCACCAACTTTCTGACCATTGCCGATAAATCCGGTGTCTGGATGGGTGGTGCCAAGCGGTGGTCGCGCTCTACCTCACATGAATGGTCCGGTCAATGTCTACGGGTCATTTTATGCCTTCTTGGTCCACCACCCTCTTGATGTGCACCTTGAACATCCATATCGTTGTCATTCCGGTGAGGTACCTGGTCAGTGTTCAGTCGAACTCCAACATCCAAGTTTCCGGGAATAGCTAATGTGTGATTCCCAAAGTGTAGTTGGGTAATCCCTCCTCTGGAGGAGGGATCGATACCAATCCCTAAGGAAGGATCGGCACCGATCCATCTTGGAGACCATATTGGTCTGCCAAGCGATGCTCCGATGTTTTTGCACGATCTCCTTTATGCCTACGACGCCTAAGCCTCTGGTGTTCATCTAACGAGCTTGAACTCTCCGATGTTGAGTAAAGAGTGGGACCACTTCTGGTGTTCCCAAGCTGTTGTTGAGTTATCTGGTTCATCAGGCCAATATTAGTTTGAATTTTTTATTTAGCTGTCTATGACTTTCCATCAACTCCATCATCAAGTTATGAAATTCATCTCTGATTATAAAATCAGCAGGGTTCTAGACTTTAATAGGATCAACATCCAAATTTGCAGGTTGGTTCCTTAGGGCTCCTTGTTGAATTCTAGTAGTCTCATTCCCATCAACATTCTAAGAAGTGGGTCTGGTATGTCTCACCATTGTCAATCTCTTTATTTAGATTTTTGCAAATCTGAGTAGTGCAAGCAAGTTTTTTGAAGATAGCTAGGGACCTCCTTTGGGGGATTTGCCTAATCCAGTAGCAACAAAAGGGATCCTAATAGACTGAGAATCAGGTTCTTAGTGAAAGCACCAAAATGTTTGCAACCAAATTGGTCACAAACACCAAAGAATAGGTTTATGTAGAGAAGTAAATGAAGAAAAGTAAACTGAAACAGAGGAATAGAGTTAACTAATAAGCAAATAAAAATAATAATCAAGAACACCAGGATTTATAGTGGTTCGGTATCGTATGCCTATTTCCACTTTGAATATTCTCTTTATAGATTCACTATCAATTTGATTACTACAGCAAACAACAAGAAATAAGGAAAAACGTTGATTACAATAAAGAACTATGTAACCGGCAGCGTAAAGATCCTAAGAATGACCCCCTAAGTCAGTATTTATAGGTGAAGGCGACCACCGGTTTCTCTGAAACTTCGGCTACAGGACCTTCTTATCCATATGGGCCCACCATAGGGGTCGTTAGGCCTAAATCCCAATGAAGATGGATTGGTACAAATCCATTCGTTGGTCGATTTTAGAGCAGCGATCCTTATGGTGGCTTCTTCATGTTTAGAAATGTTGGTACTTCAAATATCATGCTGATTGAGCAAGTAAAACTCATGCTTTTTCTTAATCTTTGGTTCAGATCCACTTGGAGGTCTTTTTTGCCTAACCATTCCAAATGGACCATGCCGATCCATGCCCTTCTGCTTACAACAATCCATGCGTAATTATTTGTGTTGATCTCTCCATTGCTTCAACTGTGTCAATCCATCATACAAACGTCTATACCATGTTGATCCATATACTTCCACGCCAATCCATCACATGACCAATCATGCCAATCCATATACTTCCATCTATACCGATCCATCATACAACCAACCATACCGATCCATCTGATTCTATTAAGCTATGCCGATCCATGGCTTGCCCAAGCTAATTTCCATAATTCTAGCATTCTGTATCATCTCTCTACCAACTCTGTTCAACCCTGGCTTCATATAACCATCTGAACTCTACTTCCAGGTCCTACAACCATTGCTATGAGGTCATCTTTCTTGATAACAGTCGAATCTATCTTGCACAATCAGTTCAATATAGTCGGGTCAGGATACCGGATAACAAAATCAATGCACTTAGACATTAATAAACAAACAAACATGAATGCAAAAAATGTATAAAATAAAGAAAACAAATGATATATTTTACTCTATATGAACTGGCATAGCATCCTAAGGAAATCTTGATTTACCAAAACTTTAAAACTACCTTAATTTAAAAATAGATTTATAAAGTAAGGACCTGTTTGGTTTCGTTTTTTGTTTTTTGTTTTGCATTCTCAACGTTTATAATAAAATATGAGGATAACAGAAGAGAAATTTAAAATTTTAGGCCATTATGACGACGATAGAGGGAAGACGGAGGGGATGGCGGAGGAAATGGTTGTTAGTAATCTATGAACAGAATGAGATCAATCTTGCAACTAACAATGAATAAATAACAAACCACTACTTATGTAAATAGTGAACTACAAAATGAATATGACTTAATGTACACTACAGTCCAGTCAAACAACCAGTATATCAAATTGTGAAAATAAATTAAAAATTACTGACTTGATTTGAGAGAGGCTTGCAGTCGCATGTCCTAATATAGAATTTCATCCACCTTTACTCTAGTTTCGCAAAGTTGACATTTGCATTCTTGGATACAACTCTCAATCCAAGGCGTGTAGAGATACCTTAGATATGGTGAACCTCAATCTGCGTTTCTCTTTTGATTGCGCAAAGAAGAGTGTAGAGAAGAAGAGTATAGAGAAGAAGAGTATAATATAATTAAAAGTGTTTTGTTTGGAATTTTTGGCTTGTATATATTGGCATTCAAAAGGCACGACCATTAGAGAACGGTTATGTCAATTCAAAAAGGCATCCCCCGCCGAACAGATTTTTCAAAAAAATTTAAAACTTGTTTCTCATATACCAATTTACATAGTTTATTATGTAGTGGTATATATAGAGATTTTTTGCTAAATATTTCTTGATGTGGGACTTTAATTTCTAGAAAATTTCCAACAATGCCCCACATTTTCTATTCAATATCTAACATACCCTACATTTGAATAGAAAATAAGTTCTTCCAATCATTAAAAAATAAAACTTACTATGCATTTGGTGAGGTGTCTTTTGGACTTGAAACTTCAATAGTGAGCACTTATCTTATTTACTTTGCAAAGTAGTGATATAAAATCTTGAACTATTTTTTTTATAGTAAAACCAAATAAACACATTTCAGTTCATTCGGTTGTGTTCATTTTGATCCTGAACAGACCATGTTTTCATGAGAGCTTTATAGAGTGTAGCCATAGTACCCTTATAGATGAGATCCCACATCAATCTCATATAGTTAACACTTAACACTAATTAAGAATATCATGCCATATTCCTCTTAAAGTAAGATACTAATATTATTAAGAATAATAATTCACCATAATCTTCTTGTAGGAAACACACATCAACCATTATAGGGATGAGTAGGTTTGTGTGTTTTCACCATTCAAGACTTCCCTAACCAGTTTTCCTATTGAACCTATGCAATAGGATCTCCAATTATCTTGGTTGGTTTTCCACCAGGTTATGCCTTATTATATTGGCTTTAAACCCATTCCTCCTGATGTAAATATTACATGTGCCTTGCATAGCCCATTAGTCAAAGGATCGACTATTTTCTCCTTTGACTTCATATAGTCAACTGATATTACTCCATTCTTGAGCAAGTCTTTAATAGTTTCATGCCTTCTTCTTATGTGCCTTGATTTCCCATTTAAATTTTGGTTTTAGCTATTGTGATTTTAGCCATGCCATCATAATGTATACAAATAGTGGTTATAGGCTTAGGCTATAGCGGAGTATCTTCCAAAAAGTTTCTATGCCATTTTGCTTCTTCAGCAAATTTACCTAAGGCTAAACTGCTTCCATAGTTGACCATGCAATCATAATTTGTTTGATGACTTCCAAGACACTGCTACTCTACCAAGAGTATATAATTATCCACTATGGATTAACTTTTCGTGTTTCTAGATATCCAATTTGCATCTATATCCTTCCAAAACAATAGGATATTTTGAGTGATGTAACCTATAGTTAATTGTATGCTTTAAATATTTAAGTATTCTAACCAAAGAATTCTAATGATTTTTTCCAGGGTTAGATGAATACCTTAATCTACTAACGGAATAGGCTAAATCAAATCTTGTACAATTAATTATGTACATCAAACCTTCTAAAATTTATGTTTATTTCAACTATGACACATTATAGAAAACAACTAAGGATCGTAATATGGAATATTAACTAAGTTATCTACTAGTGCGGAATATAAATATAAAAGTAAGTAGTAAAGTAAATGACACTAGGAATTTTTATACTGGTTCGAACTTCATGTTCAACATCCAGTCCCAGACTCCTTCTGGAATTTAACTATCAACCCTCTCTTAACCCGAAGGAACGGGTATTACACTGCCTGAGCAATCGAATAGGACTTCTACCTCCTAAGCAATAGAATAGGACTTCAACCGCCTGAGCAACCGAACAGGACTTCCAATACAAATAGTAACTTTGTTTCCGACTGAGTATGCTCTTGAATAGCACTGATAAGTCAATATCGTACACCCTTCCTATAATCTTCTCCTTTGTGGTATTTCATGTAGTTTGTGAAGATAGGAAGTTTAATAAGTCACTAATGAAATTTTGCTTGAATGTACAAGTGATTAAAATGAGAGTTTGAATGCAAATGGAAAGAATGTTTAGACAAATAGAATAGGAGAAAGAAATTGGGTAATTAAAACAAATGATTTGAAGGCTATATATAGTGTTCAGGATTGTAATTATTCGTGAAAATAGCGATCAAGAGATACGAAAACAACTCTTGAATCAAGGGTTGTTTCTATTCGATGAAATGAAGTGACTTTTCAAAAATATAGCCGTTATGCAATTTCAATCGACTGAATAAAATAATTCAGCCAGCTGAAATGTTTAAAATTCGAATCAGAGAAGAAACAGTTCAAAAAAAATGTTATTCAGTCAACTGTAATGTATGGTTCACTCGACTGAATATTCATATTAAATTGTGCATGTGCACAGATATTCAGTCGACTGACCTATGTATTTCAGTCGACTGAAATACTTGTTTTTTGTCGTATTCATGATTTTTCAATAATGCTTTTCTGTGTGCATTTGTTTAGTAAAAATCTTGACATATGAAATGATTTTTTAAGTACGTGTGCATGCATATACCACTTTGGAGATATTTTAACAAAAATTAACTGCTAAACTTCGACTATAGACAAACTATAAACAAACCATAGACAATATTGAAGCTTCTATCTGCAATCTGGTCTACAATCTATTGTCGAGTAAAATAGTATCTTCTCCTGCAAATATGGTTAGTCCACATAATATTTACTTATATAGTTGTCACAATCAAAACATCTAATGTAGGTTCTAACATTCTCCCCCTTTTTGATGATGACAACTATGTAAGTTTGTAAATTTTATAAAAGCCAATTACTCCTCCTGAATGAATATTTCCCATATCAAATAATTTCTCCACCTTTGTCATCGACAAAAGGAACAAATGGATAATATAGGAAATATAGACACATAAGCGCACAAAAAGATATAGTTTAGGGAAGCAAATAAACGTAACACCATAGATGGCAAATGAATAAACACGAGCATGTGCATACGAGAATCAAAGAACAATATTACATTACAACATTAAAACACAACAACCACACATAAGAGAACGTCTTAAACAATGTGATAAGATGATCATGAGTGAAAAAAAATAGTAATCCTCACTATCATGGGCTTCTTCTTCCTCTTCTTCTTCGGAGGTTGACCAAGTAAATGGTGCGGGGTTTTCAACCACACCGATAGTGGTAGAGCCGGTACATGACACTTTTTCCCATATTTTGTTTAAAAAACCTTTTATTAAATTTAGCTTTTTATTTGTTTTGGACACATTTTTCTCGACGGTAGCCAAACGTCGTCCAAGCTTACTTTGATTTCGAGAAAGCGTAACAAGTGCTTGCTTTGGAGTTATGTCGCCATGGAGTTCTTGAATCTCATCATCGTCTTTTTCTTCTTCTTGTGTAGGAGGTTGAGAGGATGAAGAGGCGATATATGTATCCCTTGGTTGAGGAATCCCTTATTCGCAATTTATGCCCCATTGTTGGAAGTTTATAATTTGTTGATGTTTAGGGAATTTGGAAGACCCATTATACTTAAAGTCTTCAAGTTGAGCTCGCCAATGGTCATGAAGTCCGTATCGGGTAAAGGAACTCCAAAGTTTTGAAGAATACACATGATATAAGCTCTATAGTGGATTGTTTTGTAGTTTCTCTTATGATTAACAATGAGAAACTCTTCCAAAATAATATTTGCCCAATTTACTCTTTGGGATGAGTAAATATCATAGAAGGCTTGGAAATCCCTCTTATTGACCTTCTCATAACTATCAGTCCGAGGTTACAATGATCAAATGAGAGCTTGGTGAATAATTTATGCTTTAGGACGTAAGGCACTAGATTTAAGAATAGTCGAATCATCTGAGAGAAAAAGATGTGAAACTTCATCTCTATTATACATATCGACCTCTACATTATCAATATTCAATCCTTCGAATGGATATCGTAGTATGTGGCCAAGTCGTTGGAGAGGAAGATAAATTTTTAACCCACAAACCATGGTCTAAATACAATCATCCTTGTTACGGGGATCTTGATGGTCTAGATTCATTTTAGTGAAGAATAATTTAATCAAAAGAGGGTAACTTTTTACATTGTTTGAATCATACCCTATGAGACGGTCGATACCACAAGCTTTGGCTAATTCTCTTATAGCATAGCCATTGAAATCAACAAATTTGACGAAAGCACGTTCAAAAATCCTTGAGTGTTTCATTGAATTGAACCTAGTTACCACTGTCTTGTTGTGAAGTCAAGAACGAATTTGGCTCTCAGATAGGCTAGTAGTAGATTCACGAGCACGTTTGGATCTGGGTGCCATTTTGATTTGAATAGATTTGAAGGAAAATTGATTTTTTGATGAGGAGGCTAGGGTTTGAGTTGGTTTTGTTGGTGAGTGGAATATGAAGAAGAGAGGTGAGTTAAGTAGTGATAGCTTGAAAGGTTCTATTAGAAAGACTGTAGAGTTAGTTTAAAAAACTGAAAATACATGGGGCGGTCGGCTGAAATGGGGTGCTCAGTCGACTGATAAGTAGGGACTTTCATCCCGTAACTTTGTAGTGTAATATATCAAAATTCAGTCGACTGAATCTATGGTGGCAGTCAACTGTTTGCGGAGTCAAAATTCAAATAGGTTGAAGATTCAGTCGACTGTTTGGAGAGCTTGGTCAACTGATGTGTAGAGATTTGTTTCCCGCATATATATAGTTCATTTTTTGTGCATTTCAGTCGACTGGTTGGAGTGATTCTATCGACTGTCTTCGGGTTAAAAAATTTAAATGAGTTTGAATATTCAGTCGATTGAGTGTCTTCTTCCAGTCAAATGAATCCGTTGTTTGGTCTGTGGTTATCCTTTCTTCTAGCTTTTCCTTAATTTTGTTATACACAATTTATATATATATATATATATATATCTGTGTGTTTTTGAGTTTTAATCTAATGTTAAACACATACATATAATTATTATTCCAAGAAATACAATACTTATACATATTATAATTTTTTAATTTTTTTTAGAATTAATAAACATAATGCTTTAGTTTCCTGAATTTTTGGAATCGTCCAATTACGGTTCAACCTTAGTGATTTCTTGTAATGGATGGATAAGAGACCATGCATTATTTTGAGCACCTCGTTCCCAAGAGTTTGGAGGCACATGAGGACGTTGAGCACTTCGTTCCTAAGGGTTCGGAGACACTTAAGGACGTTGCGAAAATGGTTGATGCACATATTGCTTGGAAGATGATCTGCAGAATTTCAGAGCAAATTGTTCAAGGAAACTTAATCGTTTTGCATTGAATTTTTGCTCATAGTATATTTCACGTTGAAGTTCTAACATTTCCCGTTGATAATGATAGATGTCGTCAATCTTTTCTGTGGTTGATGGAGAGCCAAAACCTAAGTTTCTTTTAGCTCTCTTTCCTTTTGGCGTATACCCAGTGTGATGATTCGGAGAAGGCATAATCTTTACTAGGATATATACCTGAGTCTAATTGTTTGAAGAATCTGATGAGGAAGTGTTAAAAACAATTGAGGATTGGTTTGAGCCTTCTTGTGACGATATTGTAACGTTTATATTTATTTTGAAGATCAATGTATTTGAAAGTTTGTAATGTTTAAGAAAATATGAAAGTTGATTGTTTATATATACGGAGCTATATACTATTTCAGGTTTTTGCGTTTGAGGTGAAAAAAGTTTATAAAATGTCAGGCGAGTAAAAGGAGAGGTTAGAAATGTGAAAAAATATGATTGTAGGATAAATTAAAAATATGTAAGGTCTATATTCAAGAAACATATTAGAACATTGGAAAATCATGCAACTTCCTCCCATGAGAGTAGAATTCGAGTGCCATCAACTCCAATTTTGTTTATTTTTTTATAGAAACTTTTTATTTTATAATTTTAAAAAAAATTATACATTAATATCGAATTATAACTCATGTAGTGATACAATTCCTAGTTTTCGTCTTAATTTAATAAAAATATTTTCATTTAAGGGTTTAGTAAATATATCGGCTATTGATTTTATGATGGTACAAAATCTAGTGAAATATTTCCTTTTTCTATATTATCGTAAAGAAAATAATGTCTAATATCAATGTGTTTAGTTCTAGACTGATTTATAAGATTTTTTGATAAATTTATAGTGCTTGTTTATCATAGTAAATTGTTGATTTAGAAATCCAAAATCTTATAGTGTTTGTTGCATTTATATTACTTGAGCACATGCCAAAGCAGCAGAAATATATTTTACTTCACATGTTGAAAGTGATACATAATCTTGTTTCTTACTAAACCAAGATACTAAAGATCATCCAATGAAATGACAAGTACCACTTGAACTCTTTCGATCCGTTCGACATCCTCCAAAATCAGCATCATTGTACGATAGTAACTCAAATGGACATTCTTTTGGATAAAAGAGACCGTAGTCTTTAGTCTTACTTAATAATGCAGAATTTGTTTCACTGCCCGCAAATGTGATTCTTTGGGATTTTCTTGAAATCATGCGCACAAGCATACACTCATCATTAAATCTGGTCGACTAATAGTTAAATAAAGTAATGATCCAATCATGCTACGATATATTTTTTGGTCAACACTTTTGCCTTTTTCATCTCGATCGAGATGCACCGTAGTACTCATAGGAGTCAGTTTAGTAGAAGTGCTTTCCATACCAAAACGTTTTATAAGAGTATTACAATATTTTTCTTGATTAATAAAAATTCCATTACTTAATTGTTTAATTTGTAAACCAAGAAAATATGAAAGTTTTTCCATGTGAGGCATTTCAATTTCTCTTGTCATAATATTTGAAAACTCTTGACATAATTTTTCGTTCATGTAACCAAAAATAATGTCATCTACATAAATCTTTATTATTAAAATATCATTTTTATCATGTTTTAAATAAAGTTTGATCTGCTTTTCCAACTTTAAAACCAGAATTTATTAAATAATTTTTAAGACGGTCATACCAAGCATGAGGTGCCTATTTTAAACCGTATAAAGCCTTTTTTAATTTATAAACATGATCTAAAAAAATTTCATGTACAAATAAAGGTGGTTGTTCTACATATATATTTTCTTTTATAAAACCATTTAAAAATGACTATTTACGTTCATTTGATATAATTTAAAGTTATTAAAACATGCATAAGCTAATAAAATACATATAGCTTCTAGACGAGCTACAGGAGCAAATGTTTCATCATGTAGTCTATTTTTTCTTCTTGATTATAACTTTGAGCAACTAACCTATCTTTGTTTCGAATAATATTTCTTTGCTCATCAGCTTGGTTTTTGTAAACCCATTTGGTACCATAACCGTTTGATTACTTGGTCTAGAAACTAAGTCCCAAACTTCATTTCATACAAATTGATTTAATTCTTCTTGCATAGCTATAATCCAGTACTCATCAGTTGAAACTTCTTTAGCATTTTTGGGTTCAATGTTTGAAAGAAAAGCTAAATGACCCATTTGATTTAACTGACTTCAAGTTCTTACGTTAGTATTTACTTCTCTAATGATATTTTCAATAGAATGATTTCTTAGAAGTCTTGGTGGAGTTCTAATTTCATTATTATTTGGTAAATTGTTGTCTCCAACTTCAACATTATTTTCAATATCATCTATTGTGTTATTTGATTTAGGAATTGTTTCTTCATCTTCATTTTTATTATTAGATTTGAAATTTTCATCGAATGAAACATGAAGTGTTTCTTCGATAATTTTAGTTCTTTTATTATAATTCCTATAAGCTTTGCTTCATTTCGAATATCAAATGAATATTCCTTCATCAGATTTTGGATCGAATTCACCAAGATTATCCTTGTATTTAATAGAAAACATTTTGAACCAAAAACTTTAAAATATGATATGTTAGGTTTTCTTCCATTAAAAAGTTCGTATGGAGTATGTTTTGTTAATGGTATAATGGAAACTCTATTTAAAACATAACAAGTGGTTGCTACAGCTTTTGCCCATAAGTATTTAGGTAGAGTACTTCCATTTAATATAGTCCTAGCACACTCTTGAAGTGTTCTATTTTTCCTTTCTACAACTCCATTTTGTTGCGGAGTTCTAGGAAATGAAAATTTATGAACAATTTCTTTCTTATTGCAATATTTTCAAAAGACTCATTATCGAATTTGCCACCATGATCGCTCCGAATATTTTTAATTGTTAAAATTTTAATATTTTGAACTCTTTTAGCAAATATTTTAAAATTTTCAAAAATATCACTTTTATGTTTCAAAAATATTGTCCAAGTGAATCTTGAGAAATCATCTACAATTACGAAAACATATCTATTATGGTTTATAGATTGAACTTGAGTTGGTCTAAAAAGATCTAAATGCAATAGCTCAAGTGGTTGTAATGTAGAAATTATTTTTTTGATTTAAAGGAAGATTTGGTTAATTTTCCTAATTGACAAGCATCACAAATACTTTTTACTTTAAAATTCATTTTTGGTAATCCTTTTACTAGATTATTCTTAGATAATTTGCTTATTGCTTTAAAATTAACAAGACAAAATCTTTTGTGCCATAACCAAGGATCATTTTCTTTGGCTACTAGAAACATATTTGTGTTATGATTAACTTTCATATTTAATACGTATATATTTCGTTCTACCGTTCCTTCAAATATAAGATTATTATTTTGATCAAATATTTTTCATTTATTTTCAGAAAAAATTATATTAAAACCTTTATCGCATAGTTTACTTACTAAGCAAATTATGTTTGAAAATTTTAAGTAATAAAACATTTGTAATAAGAGGTAAGTTAGATGTACTGTCATTGCTCACATCGCCTTTGCCGATTGTATAACCTTTGGAATTACCTTCAATTTCAGTCGACTGAATAAAATAATTTTCAAAAAACATGTTATTCAGTCGACTGAAATGTATGGTTCAGTCGACTGAACATTCGTATTAAATTGTGCATATGCACAGGTATTAAGTTGACTGACCTATGTATTTCAATCGACTGAAATACTTGTTTTCTACCATATTCTTGATTTTTCAAAAATGCATTTGTGTGTAACAAATTTTAGTAAAAATCTTGACATATGAAATGAATTTTTAAGTACGTGTGTATGCATATACCACTTTGGAGAGATTTTAACAAAAATTAACTACTAAACTTAGGATATAGACAAACCATTGACAATACTGAAGCTTTTACCTGGAATTTGGTCTGCAATCTATTGTCGAGTAAAATAGTATCTTCTCCTGCAAATATGATTATTCCACATAATATTTACTTATATAATGGTCACAATCAAAACATCAAAAGTAGGTTCTAACAGTTATCAACCTTATTTTTCACAAGATGAAATTGTGGATCAAATGGGGTCACTACAGGTTTGCAGTAATAATGTCCAAATTTTCTAAATAATTTATCCATATAGTGGGATTGTGTGAGAATATATCCTTCGGAGTTTCTTTGTATACGAACTCACAGTATTATATCTACTAGTCTCATATCTTTCATATCAAAAAAACATTTTAGCATTTGTTTTATGGAGCTGATCACATCTCTATGTGTTCCCATTATAAGCATGTCATCAATGTACAAGAAAACAATGACAAACCCATGCTGAAGTTGTTTAATATACACACTTGTCACATCCATTAATTTTAAGTCCATGTGATAACATAGTATAATCAAATACCTCACGCCATTGTTTCAGTGCTTGTTTAAGTCCATACAAGGATTTAAATAATTTACAAACCTTCTTTTCTTGACCTTCTATTGTGAAACCTTCAGGTTGATCAATATAAATTTCTTCTTCTAACTTACCATTTAAGAATGTTGTTTTTACGTCCATTTGGTGTATTTCCTAATTATCGGTCGCTTCTATTACAATCAAAATAGCCCTACGCCACCCTCGAGGAATGACCCGACGCCGAACCAAACAGGGGAGGCAACGAACCAGGGGTGGCTGCAACTGAACCTCCCCGATCTAGGTAGCGCTTTCCATTCCTACTAGAAGTAATAAATGATGGAAGATGAGCTTATCGCTATTAACGATCCCAGAGTAGTGGGCAAAGTTGGGATCTCAGTGCCAGTCACTATAGAAGGAGTAGGATAAGTCCCTCGCCCCAATAGGGAAAGACAATTCGACTCTGTTCGTCCCTTGAGCGGGAAGCGGATCACTTAGAGCGACTTACTAGGGAATGTGTTCACTATGAACAAGTGGAACGTGGAATTGGGGCCAGCTTTGGCAGCCCGTTCTCTATGGAAATTGAAACCGCTCAAAACCCATGAGTTTCAAGGTGTCCACTATGGATCCTTATCAGGGCTTGACCGATCCTATAGTACATCTACAACGATACACACAACATATGCCGATGAGCGGGGCAACATAGGAAGTGATGTGCAAATGCTTTTCCCTTTTTCTAATGGATCTAGCGACCATGTGGGTTCAATTTCCTTCCCAATGGTACAATTCACTCTTGGGAAATGTTGAAAGAAAGATTCATCGGCCAGTTTCAAGTTCATGTAGAGCAACCCAAGGACTCGTACTCCTTGTCAGATGTTAAGCAAAGAGAGGATGAGACTCTGTGACAATACTTGACATACTTTAATGCTGCCGCCGACAGTGTTCAAAATGCTGGTGAATGCCTTAATCTTATGGCATTGTGTGGTGGTGTTCATCCAAACACAAAGATGGCCCGGTGGTTAAATAAGGGAAAGCCTGCTACTTTGCAAGACTTCTTCTATGAAGCCATAGAATACATCGGCTGGAGGAAGCTACAACATAAAGGCTCTCTGGAATAGCTTCCAAGCCATTAGAAACTTCCAGTAGTGTGAATGCAATGATTAAGAAGGATAAAAGAGAAGCCGAAGAGAAAACTAAATACGGTAATCCTATAAACTCTAGTGGAAGGAGGAATAATCGAAAGAGGTTCAAACTTGGCAACAAGTTTGAAACCTATACAGATTTAAATGATTCAATCGAGAACATCTATCTGGCCACTCAGGCCAAGTTAAAGTATAACAAGCCAGCTCCAAGCAAAGAAACTGAGGCTGAGAAGAACATAGGGAAATATCGTAGATTTCATGAGTCTCATGGTCACAATACTAATGAGTGTCACCATTTACAAGATGTAATTGAGGAACACATTAGAAGGCGAAAACTGAAATGGTATGTTAAGAGCCAGGAGGCACTCCCAACTCCTGAAGACCAGCCTCGAAGGCAGCCTCTGTCGGAAAATGGAGGAGAGGAGTCCAGCGCCAACCACAGGAAAGATGGGAGACTGATGATTTATACCATAACGTGTGGACCCCATATGGTGGACAGAAGTTGGGGAGAGATGGAAAAATATGCAAAATCTTTAAAGAATGAAGATGCCTATGTATGCACAATAGGCGAGGAACAGAGAGCTAAGACTGCCTATCGAGAGCAGAAGATGATAGTCTTTGATGACAATGATTACGAGGAAAGCAGTACCTGCATACGGGCCGATGGTGATTACAACAATGCTTGGCCCATCTGATGTACGCAGGATTCTGATAGATAATGGGAGTTCCGTCAACATTTTTTTTAAAGATACATTCGACAAGATGGGCTTATCTATGCAGGGTGTCTCACTTTACCATAGCGGCTGCATGGTTTTATAGAAGAGGGCACTATGCCATTAAGAATAGTGGATTTATTTGTGGAGATAGGAACCCGTCCCTGATCAGTCATACGAAAGCAACTTTTATACCAGTGGACGAATTCTCAACTTGCAACGTTTTCCTAGGACGTCCATCTATATCCGATATTTGTGTAGTGAAGGTCCCTGGTGCTTGACGATGAAATTTCCAACCACCAATGGAATACGGGTGGTGGAAGGAAACCGGGATATGGCCAGAGAATGTTACATTATAGAGCTTAGGGAGAACAAATGGAAATAAAAAGGAAAAGGTGTAGAAGTTATCTTCTGCACCAAAAACTCCCTCGTAGAGCTATTAGCATAAGGCCTCCTCTCGAGTTCACAAGCGATTCTCGTAATGAGCTTAACCCAAGGGATGGAGGAGAGAGGGCCACAGCCGAGCCCAGAGAGACTCTAGAATTTTTGGAAGTTGATAAGAAAGATCCTATGAAACTTATGAAAATCAGATCTGGTTTGGAGAGAGATCTCAAGATAAGGCTAATTGATTTTCTAAGGGGAAACCCAGACATGTTCGCCTGGTCTCATGAGGACATGTGCAGGCTTTCTCCCTCGGTCGCTTGCCGTGCTTTGAACATCAACCCAAAGAAACCTCCATTGAAACAAAAGAATAGGAGTATGGATCCAAAATAATCTATAGCGTTGATTGAAGAAGTGAAAACCCTGCTGGCAAACAATTTTATTCAAGAATCACTTTATCCAGAATGGATAGTGAACCCAGCCCTTGTCAAGAAGTCCAATGGAAAATGGCGAAACCGTATTGACTTTCCTAACTTAAATGATGCATGTTCAAAGGATTGTTTCCGCTCCCCAAGATCGATCAATTGGTAAATAGAACCGTAAGGCATGAACTTTTGTCCTTTATGGATGCTTACTTAGGGTAGAACCAAATCATGATGCATGTTCCCGACTAGAAACACGCCATCTTTATCACTGACCTAAGGCTCTACCGCTAAGAGTCATGCCTTTCGGACTTAAAAATGTTGGAGCAACCCACCAATGTTTGGTGAATAAGATGTTCGTCGAATATATTGGAAAAACAATAGAGGTATATGTTGATGATATTTGGTAAAGTCTAGGAAGACCTAAAACCACATCTTACACTTAGAGGAAATGTTTCAATTTCTGCGGAGTTACGGGATGAAGCTAAACCCACTTAAATGTTCTTTTGGAGTGGCTTCCAAGATGTTTTTAGGCTTTATCGTGCACGCAAGGGCGGATAAAGGCTAATCTGGAATAGGTTCAGACATTGCAGGACATTAAAATTCTCGAGACCTGAAGAGAAATGCATAGCTTGAATGAGAAAGTAGTAGGCCTAAGTAGGTTTATATCTAAGGCCACAAAAAAAGGTGTCCCATTCTTTGAGGCACTCAAGAAGGAGAAAGGCAAGTTCAAGTGGATGGATGATTGCTTAGCCACGTTCCTGAATCTATTAGAGCACTTACAGAAGCCACCATACTTGTCTACACTAATTGAGGGGGAAGACCTTTACATTTATCTGGTAGTCTCGCATCATGCCTTGAGTGTTGCTCTAGTAAGGGAAGAGGACCAAATAAAGCACATAATGCACTACATAAGCAAGTGTTTCACTAGGCCAGAATCTAGGTATCCCAAGCTAGAGAAGCTGTCATAATGTTTACTGATTGCATCCAGGAAATTGAGGTCGTATTTCCAATCGCACCCTATTCGAGTACTCATAGATCAACCGCCGAGGCAGGTTTTACACAGGCCAGACACTTTAGGGAGACTTACGAAGTAGAGTATCGAGTAAGCCAATATGAGATAAGCTACCACTTGTGAACTGCAATCAAGGGACAGGCACTGGCTGATTTCTGGCCGAGTTCACCACTCAAAACGACGAAGTCAAGCCCTACGAAGAGGAGGCCCTCAAATGGTGAGTATATGTCGATGAGGCATCGAACGATCATGATTCTGGTGCGGGGGTAGTATTTCTGACCCTCGGAGGAAGGAACTTTGTCATGCAGTCAAGATAGGTTTTTAAAGCAACAAACAACGAGGCAAAGTATGATGCCTTGATAGTCGGGATGGGGTTGGAAAGAGAGCTGGGAGTCAAATCGTTGTGCATTTGTAGTGACTCCCAGTTGGTGGTAAATTAGGTGGCTGGGAGTTCCAAGTGAAAGGATAACGTTTAAGATCCTACTAGGAAAAGGAAAAGGTCTTACTTAATGAAATGGAACATTACATCATCAGGCACATTCCCTGAGAAGAAAACAGGATATGGATGATCTGGCAAAATTTGTGAGCTTGAGAGTAGGGCCTACTTTAGGGTCTGTACACATGGAAACCGTACTTAAACCGAGCATTGAGGAAGTAGAAATGGTTGCGGTCATCGACGGTAAGGAAACTTTGATGACCTCATTATTGAGGTACCTAAATGAAGGAGCACTATCAGATAACAGGAACGAAGCTAGAAATATATTGTAGAAAGTGCCTCACTTTGTTATCTAGGATGGGAAGTTGTATTAGAGGAGATTCTCTAACCCCTTATCGAGGTGCGTCGCCGGCAGGGAAACCAAGGAGATATTAGAGAATATAAATGAAGGCGGCTGCGGAGATCACACTAGGGGGGGCAAACCTTAGCAAAAAAGTTGTTGCGGCATGGATAATTCTAGCCAACACTGAACCGTGATGCGATGGAGTACGCAAGGAGGTTTGAAAAATGCCAATGGTTCGCAATGATTCCCAGGTTACCCCGATGGATTTGACTCACATAATCAGCCCTTAGCCCTTTGCGGTCTACGAAATAGATTTAATTGGATAACTTCCTATGGTGCGGGGCGAAGCGAAATACGCTATTGTGGCAGTTGACTACTTTACTAAGTGGGTAAAGGCTGAGCCCCTTACTAAGGTATCAACGGCCAATGTCATAAACTTTTTGAACAGGAATGTGATTTGCAGGTATAGAGTTCCCCTCCAGATTATCTCAGACAATGGGTTGCAGTTCTATAGTGCGAGGTTTGCTAACTTCTGCCAATAGCACGACATAAAGAAAAGCTTCTCCGCAGTGGTGTACCCATAGGCTAAAGGACTGGTACAGGAAATCAACAAGGTTCTGAAGACACTCATAAAGAAGCGGCTGGAAAAAGCGAAAGGAGCAAGGGTGGACGAACTGCCTCTGGCATTGTGGGCCTATCACACTTCCTTCAAAATGGCGATGGGACATATCCCTTTCTCACTTTCGTATGGGTCAGAGGTGATGTTACCGGTGTAGATAGTGATCCCATCTCACTGAAGAATTCACTGCGACCCAAACGAGAACGAGGAGTGGTCCAATATGTTCCTTGACTTGGTAAATGAAAGATGCAAGGAAGCCACCCTGAAGGCCGAAGAACACAAGTGATGGGTAGCTACACAATACAGCTCGAAAGTTAAACACTTCTCATTCAAGAATGGAGACCTGGTGCTGAAACGAATCTTCCTTAAGCCGGGAGCATTGGATCTAGTATGGGAAGGACACCATGTCATTCCCAAAGACTTCAATAATGGAGCCCTTATCCTCGGCACAGTTGATGGAGCCGTATTTAAAAAAGCCTGGAATGCACACCCTCTTCGTCGTTACTTTTCTTAAGTTTTCTCTGTTATTGTATTAAAACTCTTAACCAAAATGAATATAAGATGGATTCTAATAAAATGTGCTTTCCCTTTGAAATCTTTTTTTAATAGGTAATCGTTAGGAAACTTAACTTTATAACGCCGTTTTAATGTGGTGGACTAATGTGAACGTGATAGGAAGTGATTCATTAGTTGAAACCCTGACTCCTTGACCCAAAAGCGGAGTCCCCTGTACCCTCACCTTCCAGACCACTCTCGGCCAGCAGCGGTGAATCAAACTTACCCAGATCAGGACATAATCGAGGAACAGGTAGTCCATCACTGGCGATCGACCCCAACCCTCGACCGGCGATTGTGAATCATACGTACCCAAATTAGGACATAATCAAGGAATGGGTAGTCCATCGCTGGTGATTAGCCACAACCCTTATCCAAAAATGGTGAATAAGACTTGCCCTGATCAGGACATTATCGAGGAAAGGGTAGTCCATCGTTGAGATTGGCTACAAACTCTTGGCCAACAGTAGCAGACCAGAGTAATTTCCACTCGGGTGTCCACAGTTGACGGTAAGTCTAATCTCTTTGGCTGGTGATGGCGAGCCCAACCAGCCCATGGTCAGGGCTCGACCGCCGAATAGGTGGTTGCCATTGGTAATCAGTGCGAGGGATAAGGAATTTTTTAGTTGTCGAGACATGCGGCCACCTAGTGGGATTCCCCTTTCCTTTTTCTTGCGTAAAAGTGAATTTAATATCAACTAAACAGTAGTCCCAGCATACCAAAAGAAAATTTGTAGCAGGTAAAAGCTTGTAGAGATCCAATGGCACACGCTTCGCTTGTGCAAGGGAAATGATTAGTACAAACTATAGACGATCCTCATATAAAATGCAAAATAAATCATGCAAATAACATGTATGTGAATGGTAATAATAAGTGGGATAAAGGGTTCACACTCCACACATAAAAGATAAAATGTTACACTTTAAAATTAAAAGTGTAATATTCAATTTTTAATTGGTAATTCTGTTCAAACATCAAAATTACTTATACTTGTAATTTTGAAATTAATTTTAGGACAAATTTGTCCTTCAACTTTAGTACAACAGCGAAAATTGTATATTAAACCTGTTAAATTAAATCCATAAGCTATATAAAGACAAAAACAAACCTTAATTATTTTAATTATGGAGTTCACTATAATCTTGAAATATGATAAAATAAAGAAGATAATGTTTTTGTTGTTATTTTTTTTTTGAAAATATCTCTTTCTCAAATGAATTAAATTAAAATAAGGGATTTTCATTTAAAAGGCTTCATTATTTAGGGTAATAAGTTTATAGACATCACTTAGAATAATTAATTTCAAAGACATTAATCGTTTTCCTTCAGAAAAATGATAATTTCTTTTACCCTTTATCGTTTATCATTTATCATTTTCCTTAAGAAAAATGATAATTACTTTTATCTTTTGTCCTTAAATTAATTATTCTACAAGTTTGTTCTAGAAACTTATTACCATGTGATGAGAAGTCTTTCGGTCTAATTTTGATTTTTGGAACAAATGTCGATTGACGTTTTAAATTAAGGATTGACATAAACAAAAGAATATGAAAATTTATCCAAGCATATAGATTTGAATTTGCTATGTTGAAGATGAAAGATTAGAAAAGAAAGATAAGAAAATATAATTTTCTAGAAAGGTGTGTGTGTGAATTTTTTTTGTGGTGAAGGTAAAATGAAATTTTGTGTCAGCATGAGTATAGTATATTTTGGTGTTTGCATCAAATTTGCCCTTTTTAATATAATAACATCACTACAATGCTAGTAAAACTTGTAGAAGCTTAATATAAATCTAATACGACGGTTTAATAAATATTGAATATGATTTTAATCATTGTTTTCTATCCTTTTTCTCAATATAAATGAGATTTGAATTTGTAACCTCGTGATCCTCGTCTCTGTATTGTAAGAATGTTTTCGGAATTTCACGATTAAACCAAAAAAATATTACTTCGTTTCAACTAATAACAAAAATTCATACTTGTTGTAATATATCCAAGTGATAAGGGTGAATATGCTAAACGTTAAAGAATACTATTGTAATCTTCATTCCATGTAGAGTCTATAAAAAGAGCTCACTTGTATTGTATTATTGAGTAAAATGAATAAAAATGTCTTCTCTCTAATGGTTTTTTTATTTTATTTTATTTTACAACACATTATCAGCACGATGTTCTACTTTACTATTCGCATAAGGAAATTATAACTTTTTTTATCAATACGATATTTGATGTACATAAAGTTAGTACAAGAAAAATAGTATTAATATGAAGGCGTGGTACTACTTCAATATTCTGACCATTTATTTTTTTTCTTTTGATGCGGGATGTTGATCTCATCTTATGCTTACGTGTGAAGTTCACATATTAATATCAATTTTTTTGAAAAAGAGTTTCAACAAGTAATTTTTTTTAAATGTGATATTTATTGGCAGGGCCGGCCCAAGGGTATTCAATGCCCTAGGCGAGTTTTATTTTTTCATTTTTTTGCCCCATTTTAAAAAAAACAATACTTTTATATGTAAAATCAAAATGAATCTTCTTTCATATATTAAATGATGATCACAAAATATTGGTCAACTGAGTCATTTAGATTACATATCAAAAATCTAAACGGCAACATGATATTATAACATATATTAATACAATTAATGGAAACAACTTCTCGTATTTTTTGAAACAAACTCATCTATTATCTCTTCATAGTTAAGCATATCCAAACACTCGTTTTCAATTGAAACCATAGCTAATCTGCTCAACCTTTCTTACAACATAGTAGTCTGAAAGTATGTTTTATCAATTTTAATTTTGAAAGAGCAAGTTTTCCGTCGAAGCAACCGTAATCGAAACAGTCAATAAAATTTGGTAAGCAACCCAAACAGTTAAAAATCCACTTGCATCCTGATAAGACCTTAAAAAATTTAAAATATCAATTGATTTAGAATTTAAAATATCAAAAAATCAAAGCAACAGTTCTTCATCTTTCCGTTGTTTTTTCTTTTTATGTTGACACCTAGAATTTTGTCTTTGATTCTTATCTCAAGTTGAGTTATATAACACAATATTAATATGGCAATTTTTAATTGTATATTATTTAAAATTTATTATCAGTTCTTCGTATTTAAATCTTTGTGCATCCCTTATTCTTTAGTTTTACATTTTATTATCGATATTACATAATACAATAATTCAAATGGTCTCAATAAACTTTTCACCGATTATTTTTCTACAATTATTTTAACGATCAATTATTGAGTAGCTAATTACATGAATTAAGCAGCATAAAATAAATTATTAAGTAGCTATTTATTGAGAAACTATACATTTGTTGAGAAACTATACATGATTAATAGAATTGGGGCAACATCATACTGACAGCATAGTTTTGAAGTTCAAAATAAATCAGTAGAACATACATAATTAAATCATACTCTAACCATTACTGATACAAAAATATAAATCAAATTAATTATACTCACATAGTTTTAGGGCTTAGGCTAGAAAAATCAAATTAGGGCTCAGCACTTGGCAGCGGTTGGTGGCAGGTAGAGGTAGTCGTGGTGGCAGACGGCGAATGCAGACGTTGCAGGCTGACGTTGATTGGTGATTCGGTGAAGAACTGTTGCTCAAGTGAAGAAATCGCTCCATGAATAAATCGAATTTTTTGTTGCCCCTCTCCTCTTGTTGCCCTAGGCAACGGCCTCAGTTGCCTACCTTTGGGCCGGGCCTGTTTATTGGTGACGCCTACTTTTACCCATTTTCTATGAAATAACGTTTACTTGTTTTTACTCTATACATACCAGTATGTAAGGCACGTCCATTGGACGTGTACATAGAAAAACGTGAATTAACTTCCTTTAGTACATAGTATAATGTGTAAACATGCAAAAGTGTTTATTTTGTGCATAAACTTAGCTACCGTGGAAAGTGAAAAGAAAAAATATTGTGCACAAAATGCGTTGGTTGGAACGTCTATCAAGATTATTGTGAGAACGCTAGTGTTTAATAGGCTAACATAAAGGTAAACATGGTGTAACAACCCGCATATTTATCGATTTTATATTTTTATATTTAAAATCGTTAATCGGATGTTAGTCCGAAAAGCTACTTTTTGCATACGGTCAAATTAGGACTCGAGACCACTCTCATTGAGTTCAAAATGTCGTTTGCGATCATTTTAAGTGTAAACTTCGATATGTTTGGAGCTAGTCAAAAATTCGACCATTTTCACTTTGGGTTTGGGTTTGGTTCAGCCCTATGTTTTAACTTAACACTCCAAACTGAAACCCCCTCTTCATTCACTCCCTCCTCCTCTTCATTTCAGTTCTAAAGAGATTAATGGTGATTGGAATGGGAAATTAAAACTCTAAAACCCTAGTTTCCATCTACAAATCAAGTTCTAGCTCCAAATCAATAGAAGAAGCTTTGGTAAGTCTCCTCTTCTTCTTCCCCAACTCACTCTCTTATCAATTTCAGAAATTCCTAAACCTAATTTAGGAAATGTTTCTCTTTTTAGCTTAGAATCAAGCTTGTTGAGTTGGGATTGAAAAGAGATTGTCATTGCCATTGCTCTATAGCTCCTTCATACTTGTGCTTGTGTATAAAGGTGAGATTTTTATCTCACATCTAAGTCAATAATTATCTTCGATTGTTAGGTATGAATTCCTAACACTTATCCTTGTGCAATTCCTGAGTCGTTGTTGCTCGACCGATCGTTATCGATGTCGTTTGGCCATTTTTGGCCTAGGTTCAGGGAATGCCCTGAATAACAGTTTCAGCCGTCTGAACGTATGGTTCAGACGTCTGAATGGAATACTGGGAATTTTCTTCTTCCAGCATTCAGACGTCTGAATCAAAGTTTCAGACGTCTGAATTGGTTCGTTTAGAACCAGAAAAGGAATAGGCTAAAAAGTGCCTATTTCAGACGTCTGAAATCTAGGATTCAGACGTCTGAATTCTGTTCTGGAAAATAGTTTATTTTCCAGATTCAGACGTCTGAATTCTTGATCTCAGACGTCTGAATCTGCTGTGTTTTGCCTAGTTGTTTTTTTAGCTTGAATATCCAACTCTAATCAAATCGGGTTGATTCCCTTTTTGTTGTTATCATTTATTATCGGCCACTTTGTTTAGTCGCCCACCTATTTTTCCTTAGGTCGCTGGACAGCTTGCCTTCACTAAGTCATACCGTGACGGGGCGCTGCCCCGCACCCCGCCGTGGGCGCTGCCCCCTGGACCCCCGCGACCTGACCGGGCAGGTTGAACCCCGTATTACTCTGCGTAGGCAATCTCTTCTGAAAAACATTTATCAGAATTTCTACTTTGATGGTTTTGGGATTGACTTCTTTGGACTTTACTCACGTCTTCGAACGTGAATTGATTTGTTTCTACCATCGTTTTATGACTTGTCACTTTAAAGAAATATAAAGGTTTCAATACTAGTAGTAAATATCAAAACTCTTTCATCAAATTGATTTCAACACTATTTTTAATATCAAAAGTTCGTTTTCCCAAACCGATTTCCAATCTACTAGTATATACAAGCCTTTACTTCACTCGAATGAGAAATCGACTTAAACGACTTAGTAAAACGGGTGGTATGAAACGCTTGCGTTCACTTCGTCGGTTAGCTCTTGGACTTGTTCGATTGAACCCTTTTTGTGACAATTTCCTAGTGAAGATTTACAGCTTGTTCGTAAATATTTAAGTTAAGCAAGTGGTTATGGGACATGAAGCTAAACTCATATATTTACTAGCTTGGTGTGATTGACACTTCCTTATGATCATGACGATCATTTTTGTGATTTAGACTAGCGATTGAGCGATGTCTCTTTGTCTACGTGGGAGACTATACCCCGATCATGTGATGTTTCTCCATCACATTTCTAGGGTAGCACCCTACGGTCTTCGGGCCATTCCTGTGTGAAAATTTAATGGATAGCTTCCATGAGATAGCTTCTCGTCATGTGTTTACGCGTAGGTGAGCTTCATGCTCCCATTCATGTGTTAGGCCTCCCCCCTTTTTTATGTGTTTTCTGGATTTCTGATGATGATTTCTGGAATTTTGTGCTTCACCAATTTTCATGATTTTCATTGATATGATATCAGTTTTTGTGCATTGGTGAATTCATGTGTTATTGACTTGTTATGAATACAAGTTTAGGGTATGATACCCTACCTTATCTTTGAGAAGATTCTTGTGATATTGATTAATCTTTTGTTGATTATCATTTACATACTTATAGTAGTATGTCGTAATAGTTATTTCATGTTCATGTCATGCCATTTACTTTATACCATATCATCTGATATTTATAGTTAGACTGATCCGTTTATTATTTTCTTATAAATAATACTCGGGTCAGACCGAGATGTTACAGGTGCTTCTGCTTGACTTCTCTTCAGGATATTTCTGACTTTTGGCTAACTACATAGATTAGTAGTTTATGGATGTACACCTTTGAGATATAGACTCTATGTTGTGTACTTATTCTTTTGTATAGCACGTGATGCTATTCTTTTGTATTATCGTGGATCTTTCTGACCACTACTCTGATGTACACTTTCATGTGTTATATATTTATTCATATCTTCTTCCGCCTTTGTGATATGGATGTCTGTGACTGATTTATGTTATGATTATTTCTATGTTTGTTTCCGAAGATTATATATAGCCACCGTGTGATAGCTTTGTGTTTGTATCGGTATGTCGGATTTCCTCCTTAAAAGATATGCATTCTATTCTATCTGACGTATCGATGCTCGCACAAAGAAGTTACATGGATGGTCGCTCCTCCACAGCCTTATTCTCCGCGCTAATTGACAGCACTACATCGTAGTGTTCTTGGTTAGCGTGGGTATAGAGGTGGGGCGTCACACATGGCAAGCAATATATCATTTGTCTATAAAAAAATTTCTCTCTTTCTTTATGCCAGATCAAAACCGGCATCAATAGCTTATAAGACACAGATAACATAGTTAAAAACATAGTTCATGGGATATCCTGACATCATCCGCAGTGCTATTCTGACCATCAAACTTTAAAACTACTGTATATTTTATTCAACATAAACCTATGCCCCTAATCAAATTATTAATTAGTATATGTTTAAAATAACAAAAAGGAAAATATAAGCAATGTTAATGTTAACGTATGCCTGGTTTTGGTTATTTTGATTAGCAATGTACTTGAACCAAAAAGGTCACAAATCTCTTGTTTATAAATAAGTACATGCAAGAGGGTTACTTGTGGACATTTTTTCCAAGAAAATTTAACATTTATTTGGAAGCTTATTCAGATGCATTTCCACTTACAATAATTAAAATAAAAAACATCGATGAGAAACAAAAATATAATCATCAGATTCAAAAGTAAGAATTGATGTTATTTCAGGAACAGAGCGAACTCATCAAAATCAACCACAAAAAATGATAATTAAAAAAAGCACTGAAAGGCCCGAGGATCATCATAGAACCACAATAAAATGATAGACATATTAGTCGTCTAGTTGGAAATGAATCATACAACATAGTAATATTGGCGAAGGTAAGCCAACAAAAACAAAATGAATTTTGATTGCTTTAAACAATAAGTAAGTATATGGTTATATACATTGAATAATATGATATTACAATTATTGATAAAGAGAATCAGTTTTGATTTCAATTAAAATGAAAATTGAAACTTTATACAAACATTATGAAATATATATCATATCATTCCAGTTGTAATTTTGCAGGCTTATTGAACTATGAATATCAGAAATTCACATATATCTTTTTTTTCCAGTATAATGTAAAAACCACTTCTTTTGAAAGTTATGTTCCTGTTGCAAATATAATCCAATGAAGATGGTGCATTTTATATTCACAAACAATATAGAAGAGAAAAAAAAACACGCATCTTATGTTCACACTTAATCTACAGACATATAAATACTTGTAAAAATACAAATAAGTGTCAAAGAAAACTAAATATCTTATACTTGTAAGTCTATAACAACACAGACAGAGCATTTGGAGAATTTACATACATCAACATGGCCTAGCCTTTCTCCTATTAGCCAACGGGTTACAACCACCAATATCCCAAAAACTCATTTTTATTGTTGCAAGCACCTATCACTTCATCCGGTGGTTGGAGCTCTTTACACCACCTTCAAATCTTCAATTGTAGCTCTACGGGATTGAATTGGCACATCTATTTTCTTGCTTTGTCTGTTATGCAGGAGCACTAATACCAACTCATCCTTCTACCTCATTTGGACCGTGTGATCATTTATAAAGGATGTATAATATATCATGAATGTAGATTTTTTTTTAAATCAAATCCTTTTGATTCGTTTGAACTACATGGTCTTTTATCAAAATATCATGATTGGAACAGTGTATAGTTTTATACACATGTGCTTGAACAAATAACAATGAAAAATAAAAAAAGCTTGTATTTTATTTTAATATTATATAAACCAATGGAACTGAGAATTACCGAGTTAAACTTAACCTAACATGGTACCATTTTCATTTAGATACTTCTTTTAGACCTGTGCAATTATTTTTATACTAATATATATCTGTCAATCACGTTTCAATTGTGTCAAACAGCATATGAATTAACAATAAAAATAATTAAGTAACCATGACCTTTCCATAACCTATACATCTAGCTGATAATGCCACTCTCGACCTGAGCAACACCAAGAATTACACGACCACAATCTGATATGATTATTAATCCCATCACTCTTAAAACTATTGTGTGCAGACTAATTAAACAAATTCCTTTTCCGTTGAGCAAAATTCTATGTGTGAGTCAAAGTTATCGAAAGTCAGAGCCTCTTCCAGCCTATTTGAAGCAAATGATCAAAATATTGAAATTACATGATGGAGAAATGGTTTAGATAAAAAAGCTATACAAATTCAGAACCGTTCCGTAATTTTTAAGGAATTGAAATGAAATGAAAAAACTGATTGATAAAATAAATGGAACAACGGGAAGAAGAAGCAGGGCGACAGCTGATGATGCTCGGGTGAATACCGCTATATAAGTGAATAAGTATTCCACCTAAAGCGCATTGAGATTTTCTATAGTTTGTTTGAGTTGGTTGGTTCTCTATTGTTGAGCCATCTAATTGGGAGGAACTGTCAATGTAGACTTAATGTAGGAGAACGTGGAAGTGGAAATGACAGAATACCTTTATCACACGGTAAAAATCAATGAGAACGTGGAGATCGCAATGCAAATCAAAATGACATGAGTACCCTGGTTTAAGAATTACCTTAGGCATGATCACAGTCTAATAGATAAAAAACACACTTTACCTCAAGAGAACGAAAAATATATAGCTTGATATTTTTTCTAAGTATAAAGAAGGAATACTGGATACTTTATATAGGCATAGATAATTATAGAAAGTGGAAGTTACTCAACATAAATGTGGGCATTAAAGTAGACTGAAACAATGGGTCATCCAAACTAAAACGATAAACCTATTTTTGTACGTGAGATATAGTCAATTATACAGATATGTGTGAGATGTGAGTGCTGTGTGTTTCGTGTGTGTGTGTAAAGTTGCATGTGTATAATATGAGAACTGCTCTGTGGTGTACATCACATGCATCTGCTATTGTTGAAGTTCTGCTGGCCTTGCTGCTATAGAAGCAAGCGCACAAACATCTCAGCTTAAACACTCTTAACAAAAGATGCTGTAGTAGTGTTAATTTTTTCCATGAGCTGTCATTTTTTTAATCTTATTCCAACATTTCTTTAACCAAAATATAAATTCATTACTAAATTGCTATGACTTGTTAACTCAAATTACGTATAATAACATTTTCATATTTTGCAAGCGCGTTGCCTATTTGCAAAAAAATTGACACATGGAAATTTGTCGCCACACACACGCATAAAAACACAATGAGGCACTTATACATAGAGTCACATGCACATTCATACCCACTCCAAGTCCTGTATTTCATGCACACTCACATAACTGTTAATATCACATATGCACCCAGCTTATGCAGCCATCTTGTTCTCTCACACAAACAACCACACATATATGATATATTTTCTCACTTACACAAACCTTAAATGCAAGCACACACAATATAATTAATGTGGTTGAATATGTGTGTACAAATTAACTAAATCAAGAAATCAAAAGCATTACTGCTCATAATTCAGAAGCATACTATACAAAGTAGAAAAGAATTTCCTTCCCTATGCGCATCACAACATAATTTCAGTTAAAATTTTCCACTACTATCTTCATGGATTAAGCTACTACATCACTGACATGACTGCGAGTACTTGATTTGAACATGTTATGGGATTTAGTTCATGCTTTATTAATGATATATCTCATTTTCTGTCAATCAAAACTATACATATACATCCTTAATAATTAAGTAATCTCTATAGATATTTATAATTAGCAATCAACATTCCCTATAAGCAGGTACATGTCAAAATATGGGTTTTAGCTATCATAACTCTAACAGTGCTTTTAAGTTCCTGCAGGTTCCACTAAAAGATGATTAAATTCATTTGATGGCAAAATTCTAGAATCAGAACATGAATACCCTACTTTTAGTTTATTATCTGGAAATAATGCAAGTGCACACTTGTTTATTTTAATTGGAAATAGGGGTTCCTGATATTTATATCATTCGTCTGAACATGCATGCATCAACTCTAGTGAATTAGGTTTTTTACTTACTATAGCAAAATATATGGCTTAATGGGCTTTCTCCAAAAAAAAACAATATCATTCAAAAATACTCAATGGAACTTCACAGAGCCGAATGCATTCAATAACTTATCTTTCCAATTTCCATTTCTATTCATAAATACTAAATACGTTACATATGGACTTCTGAGCTTTAGTGATAGGTTTTCATACATAAGAAGCAAATACTTTGTTTATGCATGTGTACACATACCATATACTCCCAGTGCACTTCGTAGGTTTCTTCTTAAGCTTATTATGACTACAAACTTTAAAATAGGCAAACTCAAAATTTTCAGAAAAAATCATTCAATGAATTGATTGTGTCCTCTAAAATAGTCGTTCTGTGAAGTCTAAGGTTCATTGAGAGTACCAAGGATTCGCAGAGGAATACATACTTACATCCAGAGAGTACCTTGTCCAACGTCTGATAACCTTCAATTGAATGTGTTCAATGCAACTTCTGCTTCCTCCGCCACTACCACTTTTGCTGAAAACAGATGTACCGATCCATGCTCAGTTTTGAAATTTAGTGAATCAAAAACCTAAAAGTTAGAGAGATTGAAAGCGGTAGGATTTTTATCCATGGTGGAATGTGGCAATAAAGTGCCTGAGGGAAGAGTAATTCTATGCAGAGGAGATCCGAGCGATTTAGAAATCGGATCTAAGGAAGAAACCGATGGTTCTTTTATCTTATGCAGCAGAAAAAATGTTTTGATCGTAATGGAGAACGTCGACAACCTAACGACAAAAATATCCTTGCTATATAGTAGATTGTGAAACGAACATTTTAGTAATTGCAAAAGCTTCAAATAGGTGCATAATTTGAATAACAAACCCTAATTTTGACGTGGAGTTAACATAAAGGCACCGAAATCAACAATTTAGAACAGTGAAAATAACCTGGATCCTTGCATTGGGGAGGAAGGAGGCCTTGCGTTGGGGATTCTTCTTCTTCACCTTTCCCCATTTTCGTTTATTTTGTGCGGGATAGGAGAAAGTGGAGTGGGTTGCGAAAATGATTCTGCAACTGAAAAGTGGGAAAGAAGAGTGGCAATAACAAAGGACTGAAGAACGTGCGGCATACAAAATGACATAAACATCCTTCTCACGCCAATTCTCACGTCAAAGAATGTTAGAAGGGTATTTTTGACATTTCAAAAGCTTCATTTGAGGTATTATATATAGATTCTTTCGTATGGGTCCAGTTCCAGACTACAAAACTTTTCAATACAACTTTAATTTTATTCTTCCTGTAGATCAAGGCACTTGGTATAGTTTTATATTTTCGTTTCCTTTTCAATACAAGCTACCCTAATAGGAAACATCAATCTATTATATTACAGCCAAAAGGACACATATATTTCTTTCATAGTTTGTTTGTAGTAACAATTTAATTGATGTGATAAAGCAGGATGTGATCATTGTGATGCTTCTTTCTCGTTAATACTTAATGTTTCCAGAGGTTTCGGTACCTTTTTTTTCATGGACCGGAAAGTTAAATTTTGATGTCCGACGTCCGACGCATCGACGTGGGGCTTCACTCCTAGACCAGTTCGCACGAATGGTTCAAAATGAAGCTTTCGTTGTCCGGTTTGTTTTCTCCCCTATTTTACACCCCGTGCCCTTCTCCATGCCTTTTTTGTGTGAAAAAAAAACACATTCTCATTTCGCAAGCCAATACTTTTCCTTTTCCGTGTCCATTTCGTTTGCCTATTTCGGTTCCAAAAAGAACACATCATTCATTTCTAATAAATGCTTCATTTTTCTTTTCGACATTTGGAAAGTTTTTATTATGTTCTTTTAATTGACCTTATCTGCTAATTGAACGTAGTAGTAACTTGTGTGTACTGCTTTTGTTTGTGTTGTTTTGGTATGTACACTAATCGAGCTTTTTGGTTGATTTATATTTACTTTATCAGATACTCCTTACACTTAATCCTATATAGTTTAAAACATTATTTATCGGTTTGCGTAATTTGCTCAAGTCAGTAATAATACAATATCCTAGAGTATTTAACAAAGGAAGTGCTTTTTATCTGTCATCTTTGTTTTATGGTGCTAGATAATTTTTGAGACGGTTAATATAAAGGTATAAATTCTAATTATGTTCAAGTATTACAGACCAAGGGTGAGCAGTAATTAGTTTGAACTGAATAAATCTGTTAAACCTATTCTGTCAATTTATTTGGTTTGGTAATTTGGTTATGATGGTTTATGAACATTTTGTTAAATAATTTTATATGGGTTATTGGTTTAGTTGAACTACTTATGATATGATTAGGCCTGTCAATGGGCAGGGTTCAGTCCAGGTATTATAAAACTCGTACCCGAGTCCAATTACAATAATTAAAACCCGAGCCCGGCCCGAACCCACAGGGTATTTCAACCCAATATCCGAGCCCGGCCCGTCGGGCTTTTTAAGCCCGCTGGGTAATAACTATATACCTAACTCAGAATATTTATTTTAAAACCATATTTTAAAACTGCAACTTTGGTAAAATTTGTATACAAACAATGTTAACATATAAATTGGATGGTGATGTAGTAAAGCTCATAACAAAAGTATGCAAAAACATCTACATTTAGACAAACAAAATGGTAAATAAATAACATACGCACTCATAATTTGATACGACGAAAAACCAATAGCCGGGTCGGGCAAACCGGGCCGGGTTTTGATAAAACTGTACCCGACCCGGATCGAGCCTGAATCGGGCTTGGTTAGTAAAAGGCAAAACCCGTACCCGCATAAATAGGGCGGGTTCGGACCGGGCCGGGCCCGGGCCGAAGCCCGTACCATTGACAGGCCTAGATATGACTGCCATGTCAAAGTAGTAACGTTGAAATGACTATTTGGATTACTTTCAAAGTCAAACAATATTCACATCTCTTGAATAATTAAAGTTTAATTAGATAAATAGGAGTATGCTAGTTTTTAGAATCAAATAAGTAAGATAAACATGAGTATTCTAGTTCTTTTTGACAACTGTATAAACGGAAAAAATTGGTTTTTTTTTCTATCTTATGTTTCCTAGACAACGATTAATAATACTTGCTAGTTGTTATTGCCTATTTTTTAGCTAGATATATTTCTAGGCTATTCAAACTCAAACCATCTCAAATCATTCTTTACTAAGTCAATTTGATATTTTCCTACCACTTACCCTTTACTTATTCCACTGTATAAGGATAATAATAACAATAATAAAGAAAGGGAGAACTGATGGCTTCAGTACAACACTTCCATTCTTCTTTGTAGTAGATCAAAGTACATTAGTATGTTTAATATGTTTACTAACAGCTTTTATCGATGTTATTATTTAATTTATTCATTATAAAATAGAGTGAAAATTCTCTGATATCTCATGCATATGCATTTCTACCCATTTCATCTCTTATCCTATGCTTTTATTACTTATCTATAACTTCATCTTGCTTTACCAAATTTTAGCGTTTTTTATCCTTCGTGGAACTAGCTTCAGAAATGCTTCCTTTATGTTGGTAGGAACAATATGCATTTTTTCTAAATAGAAGTACGTAGTTTGAAGCATACATTAAAGTATGCAATTTTCATGAAGCACTAGCTTATGTACGGTAATTAAGTAGACCCGGAGCTTCCATTACACTTTATTCACTTCTATTCTCCATAACATACTCTCTTAACATCATTGTAAATCTGAGATCTACTAGATTGTGGTCAGATCTGAGATAACTAGGTTTAATCCAAAGAGAGGACTGTGAGTGACTAAGGATCGTGTAATATGAAATATTAACTAAACTATTTACTTGTGCATAATATAAATATAAGTAAATGACATCAGGGATTTTTATATTGGTTCGAACTTCCTATTCTATGTCAGTCCCAGACTCCTTCTGCATTTAATCGATACCTCACTTAACTTGGAGGAACATGTATTAACACCGCTTGAGCAACTGAACAGGACTTCAACCATCTAGACAACCGAATAGGACTTCAACCGCCTGAGGATACAACAACAGAACTTCCAATACAAATAGTAGAAATGTTTTATGCTCTTGAATAGCACTGGTAAGTCGATAACGTAAACCCTTCCTATAATCTTCTCATTTGTTGTATATTGTGTAGTTCGTGAAGAAAAGAAATTTATTTGATCACAAGAGTAGTAAACTTGAACATATAAGTGACCAAAATAAAGTTTTTATGTATAAAATGCTTTAGAGTTAAAATAGCAAGAATAGATAGAATTAAGAATGAGAAAATCGATGTTTAAGACATTGAAATTCTTTGCTATTTATAGAGATTAAAAGTTGTATATATTCATGAAGAGTAGCAATGAAGAGATATGGAAGCTGCTCTTGAACCAAGAGTTGTTTCTGTTTATGAAAGAGAAGCACCTTTTCAAAATCTAGCTGTTATAAATATTCAGCCATCTGAACTAAACGTTTCAGCCAGCCGAATCGAGTGAAAATCAAGACAGCAAGAAAATAGTACAAAATAGCCCATATTCAGCCGTTTGAATATTATACTTCAGCCGGCTGAATATTGTAAATTTTTTGTGCAAGTGCACAACATTCAGACGACTAAAGGTGTACATTCAGCAAGCTAAATGTGATGCTTTCAGCAGTATTCTTTGTTTTGATGAACCTTATATTTTCTGTGTATGTATATACCACTTCGAAGAGATTTTAACATATTTCTACTTATAGATTTAGACTCTATACTTAATAATACAATCTAGGTACAATCTGGAACCTGGTCTTCATATGTTTGTGATTATCAGTTAAACGATTTCTTCTCCTGCAAATATGGTTTTTTCATATAATATTTACTTATATAGTTGTCACAATCAAAACATCAAAATTCGAGGTTTTAACATTCTCCCTTTTTGATGATGACAACTATGTAAGAATTAAATATAAGGATTCAATTATTCTCTCCCTAACTCGATACTCCCCCTATCGATATGACTACCTTACTCTCTCCCTTTGTCATTGACAAAAAAGACACAATTATTCGATAAGAGAACTATCATTGATAAGTAGTAGAAAAGATAATACATAGATATGTTCTTGAAATATTACACAAATATTACATAGATATGTTCTTTGAAATAAGTAGTAGAAAAGATAGAGTTATGTCTAGATAATAAATCAAAACATACTAAATCAATCTTCGCTTCCTTCTTCTTCTTCCTCTCCTTTTTCCTTAGAAGATGTCCAAGTAAACGGAGTCATATTTTCAAGAATTTCCATTGATGTGGATGCGGAGCAAGACAATTTTTCCCAAATCTTATTCAAAAAACCTTTTATTGAGTTTAGCTTTTTGTTTGTATTGAAACATGTTTCTCAACGTTAGCTAAACGGCCATTGAGCTTGCTTTGATTTCGAGATAAAGTGACGAGAGCTTGTTTAGGAGACACATCAACATTTAATTCATGGATTTCATCGTCTTCTTCTTCTTCTTGTTGGGGTTATTGAAAGGAAGAGGAAATATTTGTCTCTTGAGGTTACGGAATGCATTGATTACGATTGGCGGCCCATTCTTGAAAACTAACAATTTATTGATTCGCAGGATGCTTTGGAAGACCCGTGAAACTAAGGATTTTGGAGTTAAGTTCACTTATGGTTGTGAAGTCGGAATCAGGCAAAGTAACTCCAAAATTTTGTAATATCCTCATATAAGCTACATAATGAATGATTTTATAACTCCTCCTATTTTTAACACTTTTAAATTCATCCAATATAATCTTTCCCCAATTAACATATTGATATGAATAAATAGCATATAGGGCTTGGAATCACGCTTATAAAAAATTTCATAGCTACCGGTTCTTGGTTGAAGAGAGCGAATGAAAGCACAATGAATAATTCTTGCCTTAGGACGTAAGGCACTAGATTTTAGTTCGGTTAGAATGTCCAACAAAAATCTATGTGACACTTCGTCACATTGGTACATATCAACGTCAACCATATCAATGTCTAACCCTTCAGATGCACATCTTAAAATATGCCCTAATCTTTGTAAAGGTAAATAAATTTTAACTCTACATACCAAAGTCCAAATGCAATCAGTTTTATTTTGAGGATTTTGGTGGTCTAACTTCATATTTGCATAAAAAAGCTTAATAAAGAGAGGATAAATCTTAACGTTATTTGCATCATACCCAGTAAGAGAGTCGAATCCATGTGCTTCCGCTAATTCTCTAATTGCATATCCATTAAAATCCGGAAACTTCATAAAATCCCCTTCAAAAAGCTTGAAGTTCTTTATACTATTAAATCGATTAACAGCCGTGTCGTTGTGGAGCCATGCCCTAATTTGGCTTTAAGATGGACCGGTAGAAGAATCTCTTGTTCTTTTTTATCTAGGAGGCATTTTTGTTTGGAGGAATGAAGAAAGATATGGTTTATGATTAAGAGAATTTAGGGTTTCTTTTGTTATTTCGGGAAAGTGTAGAGGTAGGTAAAGAATGAATAGGTAGGTTTTGAGAAATAGTGTTGGTTTGAATTTTGATTTATGCTTTGAGAAATGTGCAAGCGTCCTTTAAAAAAACAGAATTTCAGCCAGGGAGCCGGCTGAATCTAGCAAGGCAGTCGGTTGAATTGAAAATTTTGCAACCAGCAAGTAAACAGTTCATTTTTGCCATGATTTGGCCGTTTGAATTTGGGGTTTAGCCGGCTAAAATCTAAGTGAAATTAATTTTTTTTTAATTCAGCCATATGGATGGGGTAATTCAGCCGGCTGAATATGTTGATTTTGTACAGATTAGCCTTTTCTCAGTATATTTTATATTTGTTTAAACATTATACTGCATACATGTGTTAATATGTGAGTTTTATTCTCATATTGAATTACTTTATTTAATTTTTATTTCAACAAATTTATAATATATGTAAATTACAACATCAATATTATAAGCACAATTTTATGAAAATATAAAATTTATTTATTTTCATAGGTCTTGGATTCGTCCAAAGAAAAAATTTCAAACGAGTTTGGTTCAACTTTGGTGTCTTCCTATAATGGATTAATGGGAGACCAAGTATTACGTCGATAGGAGATATATTTGTAGCACCTTGATCCCAAGAATTTGGAGATACGTGAGGTCGTTGAGGAGATGGATTGTGCACACCCTCTTTAGGGGTAGTTCCATAGAATTTTAGAGAAAATTATTCGAGAAAATTTAAAGGTCTTCCATGGTGTTTTTACTCATAATACATCTCACGTTGTATATTTAAAGTTTTACGATGGTAGTAATGAATGTCATCGATTTTCTCCTTGGTAGAAGGTGATCCAAATTTTAAGTTTCTTCTAGTTCTTTTGCCCTTCGGTGTATATCTGGTATGGCGATTTGGAGATGGATTAATGTTCACAAGGACATAAACTGAGTAGGTTTGTTAGATAAATATGAAGGCGGTGTTGTATACAATTGACGAGTAGTCGGAATTTTCTTGAGATGACATTTTTGTAAGGTTTAAGTAGTTGTTTGTTTGTTTAATAAAAAAATCTTTTTATTCATGTGTGTGTGTATTTCATTTAGCTATTTCTGAATTAGAGATTCCGGGTTATTATTAATCTGTAGGCCGAACTTTATTTTACCTCTATGTTATAAATAGTTAATTAGATTCTAAGGTAAGAATAAAAGTTATGAATAAAGCCATATGTAAAATAGAAAGGAGGAGAGGTTCTAGTGTGAAAATTGAAATAGAAAAATGGAAAGTCATATGCCTATCTCCCAAGAGTGCAGAGTTTGTGTAAAGGCCCAAATTTCTGTACCTTTTGAGTCGACAATAAACCGCACATGTCCAACCCAAATTGAAAGAAAAAATGGATCTTTAAAGGCAAGAAAGAAATATAGAAAAAATGGAATCTCACTCGAATGGAATAACATATATTATTGAATAATAACCCTTACAGCGGAAAATTTTAAATACGTATATCAAAGTCTAATCTAAACCCAGCTTGGCGGGCTATAATACAATTGCTGAAAAACATCAAACAAATGCAGCGGAAATAGAATACATTCATACGTTGATGAAGATCTCCAGCTTTCCTCTGGAAATTCCAAGCATCTTCACCTAATCCTAAAACTACTCGGATCAGACCTGGGTATAAAAATACCTGGATCAGTCTAGCAAACCAGCATCAAAAACTCAATTCATACATGACAGTGTAATAGATCAGATATCTGTGACAAAAACCTTTTGAAATGAAAGAGTATCTATTAAGATCATGCCGCACATAAACACGGACAGGTTTTTACCTTATGATAACCAAAACATTTTTATCAAAACATTTGATATTATTTTTAATGACATTCTTTGAAAACATTTGTAGGTAAACTTATTAATCTTAGCCGAAATTGTTACAATAATTAAATTCCAGCATACTAGACACGAAGTGGATTCTACAAACAAAATGGAAGGCACTTATTGGAGAATGGATTTCCATACAAATGATCAGGTGAAGGGACTACCTTTCGGTAGTACATCTCTAAAGGAATGTACCGAGGCCCAACTGATGGTCCTCTACCAACACAAGACCAGCCTACCTCTTCCTAGATAATACGAATATGTCATCACCTCGGTCGTTACAACCTATCCGAGCGCTCGTTTACCATACACCACATTAATTTAAACCCGAACGTCATAGCAGGTAGAAATATATCTTAAAGGGGATGTCATACCCTAATGGTTGCGAACCACATAGCCTTGTTGCATCTACCATGTTTTGGTCATTTCCGGGTGTGAGGCTTGAGGTAGCGAATACTTTTTCACATAGTACAACATCCTTCTTCTTTGAATGCCACATTGCTATTCCATAATCACACAACCGATTTCTATAAACGTATAACTCCTAAGCTCATACATCTTAGGAAAGGGTGTTAAGCTAAGAGAAGTTGCCTTCTCTGCCACCAAGCAGATGATATGTTTAAAGAGATCAATTAATGTGATTTTAAAATGCAATGTCAGGCATGCATCCATACAAGTTTGTTTTGAGACTGAACGAAATCAAAGGCACTCCTCCTACCGCATCCTATTTTGGGAATCACCCCTAGGATCGGTATTGATTTGTCCTTGCAATTCGAAGATTTTCATAATGGACCACTACTGCAAATATATATGATATGGTACCAAGGGTATTGTGGAAAGTAGCCCTACATCATGAATATCCTCGTCTTCAATGATCTTATCTTTAACATGTTTTACTTCGAAATGTAAATTAGTTCGAAGTGGTTTTCAGATAGGAATTACCCAGATCCGACCAGGATCTCTTCAAAATCCAATCATCGATAGAAATGCGAACATGTGTATACAGGATTTGCTAAGCCTCTTTTCATTTTAAATTTTTTTACCAATAATTCAAAATTCTTTTAACTTTGGAAATCTTCACATCATTTACTTTGTAATCAAATAAAATTCTATCACTCGAAAACATGTCTTAATTGGATCAAAAATAATGTTATTTAAGACATCGTTTACTGTAAACCCAAAACCAGATATATTGATAAAAGATTAGGAAAATTTTACCCAGATTAATTTCCGTATTCAACTCGTACTACTTATTGAATAACGGTGGAAAATCACCTCTTAATTTTACGCGGATTGTACAAACTTCCCTCCTCATAACTTAATACAGAGTTTGACTAGAACATTCTTTATATCACTGAAAAACCTTGTTTAACTCTTTTATTTTGGAAAAACTTAAATATGATCTTTTTATTTAGAGTATCCGGACTTTTCCTTCGATCTATTCCACTCCTCGTCTAGAAATAGAAAACAGAGGCCAGGTAAGTTCAGGGCACTGGTTGCTCCATTCCTAACCTTATTTACACACCATGTTTTATCTTTCTAGATGTCATAGGCGGGACAAATGTACTAGTTGTTTCCGCATACTCAGTTTGTTATTACATTCAATATTTTTAAGAAAAATTTACTATTTAAGTGTTATAAACAATTTCTCTTAACCATTTATTTAAACTCTTATTAAAACTTTCAAATCATCTTTAAAATACTAACCTGTTTATTTTAACACATATTATAAAAGATTCGGAAAAGAATAGTTAAGTTTAAATCTTTATTTCGAAAGTTTAGTAAAATTGCTGTAGAAAATTACAGCGAAAAGTGCTTTTAAAATCTTATTTGATTAAAACAACTTTTCTACCATTCGAAAATCCATATTTATAACTCAAATCTCTTCCAAAACATTTTAACATATTTATTAGATTTATTTCATATTATTAAATATTTAAAAATATTCATTTTGATGAATTTTGTACTTTGGTTACTTAACCGCAAAAGCGCGATTTTTTTTCAAAATTTGATTTGGACATACTTTAAAATTTACAAGATTAAATCTTGGTTATTCTTTTCCATTTGACAACTATGGTTATAAGGATCCGGAAATTTCTTATTTCGAAGATTTCCGAGCTATATTCCACTTTGTATAATCATTTGAATTCTTCGGCACCAAATCACGAACTACCGTTGCACGACGCGCCTATTTTGACTTATTTTTCAATATTTATTGTAACATTTCCAAATAAGTTTTTATTTGACTATAAACTATTTAAAATCAATAATTATCATTTTGATTATTTAATATCTAATTTTCACTTATTTCAAAAAACTCATTTTATATTATTATAATATTAAAATTGCCATCTTTTAAACTTTTTATACCACGTACTATTTATTTTTGAAACTTTAAACCTTTAAAATTTATTACTATTTATTTTTAACTTTTGGATTTCCAAATCGATTTCTATCTTTTTCAAAAATGAATTTCTTTCCCATAATTGCTTTTGAAAAGAGGCTTACTATTCCAAATATACTATATAAATGGTCTTATTTAACAAAGGGAATGGTTAATCATTTCAAATAAGTAAACATAACCAATTTAGCTAAGATACCAATAAATTATTATTAACCATTCATCCATTCAACCAAACTAATCCATATAACATCCAAACATCCATATTAACAACTAAATGGTGTTAATCATCATAAAGGTATAAACATGATCATCATAGCATAAAAAAATAGGATTTTAAAGTAAAGGAACTCACTTTATTTGTTATGTTTAAACATATATATACTACTTCTTACTTCATAAGCAACCATCAAACATTTTTAATTAACCAACAAAACATCATAACCACTTTTAATATTCATTCTAACCATTTTCTAACTAATTTCAATTTGTAAGAAGTGTGTATTTAAATTGAGTTCTCACCATTAACCAATTCGTTTCACTTCCTACTAACATTCAATATAACACAACACTTAGCTTCCGAATTTCAATCAAACATCACTACAACATTTCCACTTGCACTTAGCTCCAAGCCAATACCTCCTTCTCCTCTTCCATGCTCACGGCCAAGAGCCACTCCTCCCTCCACTCCATCATTTTTGTACTTTCTAGATACTAAAGCATGAATAAATGATATTCTAAGGTCTTTGGCAAAGTTTGGTGGAGTTTGAAATTAATTTGATATGTTTTTAAGAAAGTTAGTAATGGAAGAGAAGAGAAGAAGCCAATAAAACTCTAAAGAAGAAGAAGAAAAATTTAGAAAAGAAAGAAGAGAAAGTGTGAAAAAAGAAGAGAAAGTGTGAAAAAATAAGAGAATGGAAGGTGGTATTTATAGGACAAGTTTTGGAATAAAATATTATAATTTGAAATGACAAAAATGCCCTTACTTAACCATTAAGTAAACTTAACTTTTCAACACTTATCATCACCTTTCACTTCACAACTTTATGTCTTAATCACTTAAGTATTAAGAAAAATAAAGTAAGATTTTGTTTTTGATGTGATTTAATTTGATGTTTTTTTTTTTTGACTTTTTCCTTACTTAATTTTTTTAATTATATTGTAGAAGTTTTCTAATCATAATTAGTAAAAGTAAACTTTTTAGTTATTAAAATGTATTGTATATATTAAAGCATGCTAATAAAGATGCAACAATATTGCGACAACTTATATTGAACAAAAAGTTGATTTTCGACAAAATGCTTTACGATCATATTTTGACATTTTTGTTAATCTATTTATTTATGTAAACAAAACTTGAAAATAAGTTTTTTATCATCTTTAATTAATTAAAACAAGTTTATTTAAGTTATAAAACTATATATAATAATATTAAAATCTAATTAAAAATATAACGTTGATTTGTTAATGTGCGACAAAATTTGTCAATCATTATAAACAAGAACTTATGTTCATAAAATCATTATAAATCAAATTTATATTATTATCATATCATTATATAACCATTAAAAAGAGTTATTTAACCTTTACAATAATTATTCGAATGTATATTAAATTTTATCGAAAATTGAATTTTGTAACTTTTCGACGAAAATCTAAGGTAGCGTTTGGTTTGCGTTTTGAGTTTTCAATTTTGAGTTTTCATGATCATTTTCAGTTTTTCATTTTGAAGATTTTCATTATTTCCCAAAATGCATTTGGATGTTCCTTTTTTGGAAACATGTTTTCAAAACTGAAAATAGAAAAATGCGTTTGGTTTGAAATATTGTTTTCATATTTTGAAATTTTGAGTTTTCATTTTGACAATTCAAACTAAATTAAATAAAAACTAGTGCCATTATATCCAGTTACTAATTAAAAATCGAAAATAGATAAAAGATAATACACTAAATTCTAAACATAATAATTAAGCATTGAACGTAACACAACATTTTAAAGTACATGAGGTCAAATTGTATAGGAATAAAATTACAATAAAAAGATTCATAATAAGGTCTTAGACAAACATAAAAGATACATCAAACAAAGATAAAATTGAGAGAGAACAACTCAAGCATCTTTCACAACAATATAACAGATATATCAACCATAAATTTTATAAGCAACGCGTCTGAGATGTCTTCCAAATCATATCTGTTGAAATAATTTTTATTTTGTTGAATGATGTACCAAATGTAACATGATATAATAATCAGATGGTGAATTAATTTATTGTTTAAACTTTAACTTGCTCAGAGATGATTCACATCGTAATGAAATAAGATGGAATGAATTTTGAATTTGAAGTAGAAGTAAAATTGTACCTGAACTATATATGATGAGTTGTTACGTACTCGTTCCACATCTGTGTGGCTAGTTGATCTCTAACTTGCCCCATTTGAATTGTTTGACTAACATTAAACTGCACAACTTCTTGTTCGTGACTTGACTCCAATGTGGATTGAAATATCATATTTTTGGATGAATATTCGGCAAATAGAGTATCCAATGTGTGCTCCTCCCGAATGAAGTTGTGTATTGTGCAACATGCAATTGGAATTTGTCTTTGTCTAGAAAGCGGAAAATTTGTCATCAGCTTTAAAATGGGAAATCTTGCTTTTAGAACTCCAATACAACGCTCAATGATGTTCCGACATGATGAATGTCTGTAGTTGAATAAGTCTTCCTTTCCACGTAGTCTTCCTTGTCCATTATAGTCACGTAAATGATATCTTTGTCCACGATAAGGGGAAAGAAACCCAGGTATGTTTGGATATTCGGAATCAACAAGATAAAATTGTTCTACAAATAAATAACGAAAACCATCATTTGAGAAAATTGTATTTTTGCGTTATAAAATTATAAACAATTGTAAAAATGTTGTTATCCATCATAAATAAAGTTATTTGAGAGTACCTCCTCGTCGCATTGGAAAGTAATTGCTTGGTTTAGAAACCGCATCAATAAATACTCGGGAATCATTAGCTGCACCTTCCCATCCAGCATATACAAATATGAATCTCATGTCAAAGTCACATGCAACCATCACATTTTGTGTCACAGCATTTTTCCTTCCACGAAAAGAAGTTTGCTTTGAAGAAAGAGCCCATGCTGAAACATGTGTTCCATCTATTGCCCCAATACAATTCTGTTGTATGATATCAAATAACATATTATTTTTATTTTATTTCCAAGTAAATAAATATTCTATATATTTAACTATATCACCTTGAAATGAGGATATTTTTGCAAAAGACGTTCATGGACGGTATCTTGATTTTTTGGTTGAATAATCTCCGTGCCTAATGAGAAAACAGCTCGCAAAACTTTACGAAACCATTTTGAGATTGTATGATTAGAATGTTGAAAACGATCACCAATCACACTATAGCATGTAGTGTGTCCTATAACCGTAAAAAACATAGCAACTCCCTCCTCAACGTCGACTTTTTTACCATTTCTTAATAATCCCTTTTCTTTCAAAACATCACAGAAGTTCAGAAACACATGTTTCTGCATGCGAAACATTTGATGACAGATAGTTGGATGCCCATTTAAAATTTCAAACATAAACCTTTTTTCGGTAAGAGATGATGTTCTACAAGGTCTCCTACTAATAACACTTCTTCGGTTAGCAACTAAATAGCTGAACATCATTGTATCATCAATGTCATCTGATGTATGGTCATCCATTAAATCATCATCGCTTGAACCATCATTAGAGACGTTAGAAATTTCACCAAACTCAGTAGGCATCTCATTATACAAAAACTTGTTATAAATTCATCACTAAGTGGACTTATGTATTTGGAATAAATTTTCAAAAGATTATCCAAAACTAGACACACAATAAATTGTAAACATACCTGGTAGAATTCATCGAGCTCTCTTCATCCATGTTATAGTAACTTCGATACCTAAAACAATGAACAAGATAAGGAGAGAATTTACTAAAGGAAATAACAATGAACAAGATAAGTATAGACCAGTAAAGTTCACACCATATGAGAAAGACTTCAATTTGAGTACAAATACCATGTGATTTTCAGTTTTCCATTATCTACCTTAGGAACTGCCAAAACCGTACACACAGCTACTACATTGCTTTAACATTGAACTAGATATCCTTTTGCAAAGTAATAACCACTAAAAGAGTTGCTTTACATTTTATTACCTTCAAGCAACAACTGCTAATATATTATTGAAGTGATTAAACCAAAGTCACATGTAATGAGTTACAGAATGAACATATAAAACAAAATTCTTAAAAAAATGGAGCACCAAAACTAGTACTGAAACTGAATTTTCAATCCTTTCTTGCATGGAGGCCATTGCACTTGGTTAACTTCAGAAAAAAAAATAGCATTTCCATGGACTATATTACAACAATTATTGCCATCATATGTCTTAGACTTTTAGACTTAAAGCATGTAAAATATTTATGAATAACTAAAAAGCATACACTCTTTAATATTTGTGAAACCATCAGTCATCAATTTAAAGTAGCTCATATGCATATAGTATGATCATATAATTATGCCTTTGTGACTCTTATCTATCTGTAAACTAATTTAGCTCAAAGTCCATTTGCTAATTTTCAAAGTGGGATCCTTGTCGTCATGAGACTTTTGACTATGTATTCCACTTGTAATAGCTTAATACCACTAATTATATACCATAAACCATCATTATACCATTAATTATTAAATCCAAACTATTAATAAACCAACATAATGATAAATTCATAATAACCAAGTATGTATCAACACAATGAAGATAAATATTTCATAATATCCTTTAATACATAAGTTCAAAATACTTAGTCAACTACCATATCTAGCAAAATATAAAAATAACATGAGTTTAAATTAATTAAGCTCCTAACACATAACTTGGACAAATATTATGTGAATCAAAGAAGTTCTAAAATAGGCAAGCGTCTATGCTCCGACATCATCACGAACGTCAATCGAAAATCTGGATCCTTAAAAGTCTTTACTGCTTTAATATAGACTTCATTAGTCACCTCCTTCATGCTATTTAATATATTCAAACAAGCCATGTGCGAGTAAGGATCCGAAGCAGTTGGGCGAATTTCTGAAGTAGGTGAACTTCTTTGAAGGCGTGCAAGCTTTTCTTTCAGGTATGAATTTTCAACTCAGCTTCTTCACTTCATATATTAATCCATTGCTCCATGTAAGCATCAAGTTTGTCACCCTTGCTAACTTTTGATTTCTTACGTCGACGATCACTGCTAATCGTATCATCACTCGGACGAACGCTTGTTCCATCATCATCTTCAGCTTCTACATGCACATGCACTCCTTTGTTTAAAAAATTCTCTTCTAATTGTCGTTCTTCTTCTGAAGTAGGAGGTGGCTGAGTAGAAGCATTTCCTAATCCCTCTGTAGCAGTTGTCCCACCGAAAATCTCTCCAAGAATAGCATAATGCTCACATCCTTCCTTCCTAAATTTCTTGTACTCGGTCTTGTTTTTCTATAATTGCAAAAGTAATATATTTTACATTATATAATTAGAATATATTCAAATATCATAAATTTTAATATAACTGTATACTTTTTACAACGTATATTACCGTATAGAAGTGTTGCCAAACTTCCTCGGGAGCATTGACTTGATTTGTATTAGGATCCCATGTGACGCCAGTATGTGCTAAAAGATCAGAAAACAGACGATGCTCGGAACGGAGACGGTTCCATTTTCCTTTTAGCTTGTCAATCCAGTAATCTAATTTCGTTGCTCGAATCATTTGTTGATTAATCTGGCCCAAATCTTCCAGCTTTCACATTCTCATAGAGAATATCAATAAAAATCTTCTCGTTCTTTGCGGACCTTGACATTGGTTCTTTTGTTTTTCCACCTCCCATGTTCTATTTTTTAATATGAAAGCAACTTTATAAGCGTATGCTATTTAATATATCATCTTCGTATTTAAAAAAAATCTGAAGTATTATTGGATTCATAATTTATAAATGTATGGAGGCAATTACTGGTTTATGATTTATATAAATTATAATTATTGGACTTTTATAATAAGTAATGCATGGAGTCGAGGTTCGATAAGATTTTGAATATTTTCTATTAGATAAGCATGCTCATTAAAGTGTAAAGTATATTTGCAAGCCTTGTAGCTGAAATAATACTCTTGTTCTATACATGCTCCATTAGTTTTAATCTAGATGAATTGAATATGCATATTCCATTAATTCTGACCAAGATGCTTTGTTTTGAAAATGGTTGAAAATGCAGGGAGGATGCGTAATTTATAAGATATCATTGAAGGGGAGAATTTACCAAAGTTGTTTCTTAAAATTTGAAGGCCAAACTTGGTTAAAGTTGAGATACGCTTACTCAACAATCTTAAAGCACCAATTAACATTTTTGAGCGGGTAATAATACAATCTTGGGTTGTTAACTTGTGCAGCACATATTAAAATTTCCAAAATAAAAGCAAAGTCGACATAAAAAACCATGAACGTGGGTTCTAACTCAAGCTTTGGTTCAAGCTATTAAACTACAAAAATGCTTTCCGATGGAAGATTAACATGACAAAAAAAGACAATGACATATGTGTTAATTAATACGCATAAAAGAGGAACTGCTCCTTTATCCAAAAAGAAAAAAAAGGAACAACAACTAACTTTGTCCATCGGAAGCTAACAATCCAACTCAGAAACAAAATAATAAAAAACAACATAAGACAGTAATCTAACATCGACAACAACACTGATAGCAGCTTATTTTGATATAAGAAGAAGTGATGATTGAAATGGTCGCTACGAAAGACCCAGAATACTAGGAGCAATCAATCTTATTATTTAACATGTGCTGAGTATATAGAACAAATATAAAGCATACTTTCTAAACAAACGAATACATAAAAACAATACTAATAATGATTGAACTGGGTAGGATTTTAAAATAAATTGGTCACTCTAAGTTTATAACAAACAAGATGTTGCATAGTTAGTTAAATTCCAGTACCTTTAGAGCCTTGCTATTTGCGAGTATTGATTTTCCTGTGAGACAAAAACCCTAACCCACGGAGAGAAGGAGCCACTACAGCATATAACAACAAACTTGGTGATCTAAGCAAATTGAATCAAAGAAGGTACGAAAGAAAAAAAATTGCGATTTTACCAGAATTTTTGAGGATCGACGAAAATCGAAGAAGAAGAAAAGTGCGGCCAGAAAATGGATTAGGTTTTTTTTACCGTGTTTGCTTTGTATTTGGTTTTGGCTTTTTAGGTTTTCAGTTGGGCCTAAAAATGGAGAAAACGAATAAAAATTGTTTTCAGTTTTCTATATTGAGCCCATTTTCAAAATTAATGATTTTCTAAAAAAAAATTTCAAAACGATAAAAGGAACAAGTTTTCAGTGTTTTTCAAAACTGAAAACTAAAAATGATTTGAAAACGGCAAACCAAACAGGACCTAAATTTCTTGATTTTGTAGTCAAATTCTAAAAATAAGTTTATCATTTTTATTTATCACATAAAATATGGTTATTTAAGTTTTAAAATTCTATATCTGAATATTTAAAATAAATTAAATATCTCATTTTCAAAGTGGTAAAATTACCGGTCGTTACAGTTCGAGTGCAAGCAGCTCCATTTTTTGTTCAACTTTTATTATTTTATACACTTTTAATTATATATACTTTATTATAAACTTATAAATCATGTTACAATATAATTCCGAGTTCACGTCCTAATTTTAGAAAAATATTTTCATTCAACGGTTTTGTAAAAATATCAGCTATTTGATTTTCAGAAGAGACAAAATCTAGCGAAATCAAATCTTTTTCTATGCTATCTCAAAGAAAATGATGTCAAATGTCAATATGTTTCGTTCTTGAATGGTTTATCGAATTCTTAGATAAATATATAGCACCCGTATTATCACCATAAATTGTTGATTTAGTCAAATTTATACCAAAATCTTGAAATGTTTGTTGCATGTAGGTTACTTGAGCGCATACAAGAGCAGCGGAGATGTATTCTGCTTCACGTCAAAAGTGAAACACAATTTTGTTTTCTACTAAACCATGATACTAAAGATTGTCCAATGAAGTGACATGTACCACTCGTACTTTTTCGATCCGTCTGAAATCCTCCAAAGTTAGCGTCACTATATGACACCACTCAAAAGGACATTCTTTTGGGTACCATAGTCTTTAGTTTTGCTTAGGTAACGCAAAATTCGTTTCACAGCTCGCAAATGTGATTCTTTTAGGTTAGCTTGAAATCATGCACATAAACAAACACTCATCATAATATATGGACGACTGGTAGTTAAATATAATCGAGAACCAATCATACCTCTGTAAGTTTTTGGTCAATACTTTTGCCATCTTCATCTCGATTAAGATGAACAGTAGAGCTCATAGGAGTCAGTTTAGCAGAAGTATTTCCATTCCAAAACGTTTTATTAAATTATTACAATATTTTTCTTAATTAATAAAAATCCCAGTAACATCCCCCTACTTAGAGGCCCAAAACTAACAACTACGAATGATGTAGTCATCCATAGTTGTTAATCCTCGGCGACCAAATACGGCGATGTTAGATTCACTGATATACGAAAACACATGAATATGAAAAAAAAATTGAAATATCAAATAAGATTCACATTCCATTTCAAAACATTTCAAGTTCATTTCATAATCCCACGGTCATTAACCACGTTTAGAGAAAATATATTTATTACAACATATGGCAAGAGCAACATATGAAAATGCCCCCTTGGATGATCAGAGTATATACATAGGCAATTTAACAACTTTGCCTTTACAATAGCAACACAGCGGAATAAAAATAAAAGAGAACTCTAGATAGCTATCATGCCTCCTGCGCGTCTCCGGAAGCTTTATTTGACTAAGAGGTACCTAAAAACCTCAACTCTTAAACTACTCAAAACCGGTAGAGTGCCCGAGAGTTTAAGGGGAAAACATAAACTTCGTGTCAGATATAAAGCCTAGTATGAACAATAATCTACCATCTCAAAACATTTAGATATCTAGTGAGACCACGCTGCTTAGCGGAACAGGTTTTCCCCTCACTAGTATCCTAAAACCTTTATCAAACCATATACTGTGCTCATGCATTCATAATGGTTAAAAAAATTCAAAGCAGTATGTTATGATGATATGCAAAACAAGTAAATCATTTCTGGATTACCCATCCCCATTCATTTTGACGATCTATCATAGTAATAGTTTCTAGGGTTACTATTAACCTAACAGTTTTCATGGGCTGACTAATAACCGATAAAATATTTAAGGACTCGCTGTCTAATTACATAGTTTTTATGGGATCACTATGAATCTATTGGTAACCTCAATATCTTTACTATTTTCCTAGTTTTCATGGATTGACTAAGAACCTATTGGTAACTCCAATATCTTTTCTTCTTATCCTAGTTTTCATGGGTTTACTATGAATCTATTGACATCTATCGATATCTCTATCGGGATATAGTTTTCATGGGCGAACTATAAACTTATTGGCTCCTGCTAATACCAAATCATAGTTTTCATGGGCTAACTATGAACCTGTCTTTCTGACACCTTCAATTATACATAGTTTTCATAGGCTTACTAAGAACCTATTGGCTCCTGCCAATATCTTTTCCTACACATAGTTTTTATGGGCTTACTGAGAACCAATTGACCCCTGCCAATATCTTCCTTGATAATTTAGCATCCTATATTCTGGTCTTCCTGACCTCCTGGATGCAATTCTAATCATTCAGGAGTTAACTTAATTTATATTCACTACTGGGTCAACCTAGCTGGTTATTCTGCTTTTCTCCAAAATACATTTATATGAAGAAGCAAACACAATAACTTTGTAAATCCCTTTAACCTTTTAATCAAAGAAAACTTCTTCAAAAACTCCTGTTCAAAACACTTTATTTATTTATGCTATGGTTTTCTTTTAAAATGAGAATGGGTTGTTTGTTTTGAAAACTAAGGCTATCGAAACCTTTAAAACCTTGCTTTCGACCTTATTGGATAACCTCCTTCGAAAGGATATAAATCTCTTTTCAAAACATTAGCCCCCTGCCTTTCGAAACACTTTAAAACTTCTCTTTCGAAACCTTTCAAATGAAATAAAGTATTACTTATTAACTCTTAGAAGCATAGCTTCGAAACCATTGAAAGTACCCCTTTCGAAACCTTTAGAAGTATCCCTTCCGAAACCATTGAAAGTCCCTCCTTCAAAACTATTGAGTTTATATTTAAAACATCATTTGGGTCAAAGTGAATATAAATGAAAATATGTCTTTCGAAACCATCCTTTATCATATAAAAGTATTGGGGAAAACTTGATGGCGTCGGCACCATCCCTTTCGAAAGCTTTAAAACACTTAAACAAAACACTGAAGGATAACATCGAAACCCCCTTTCGAAGCCATTGCCTTCGAAACCCTTGAACCCTTTCGAAAGCATTTAGGAAATAATTTAGAACATCTTTAAAACAAAAATACACTTCGAAAGCATTGATGACATCAACACACTCGAAAGGCAAAAGAACGGCAACAAGGTATCGACTAGGTCAGAACCCCTTCTTTCGAAAGCATTATTTTACAACTAAAGGAACTAATTCGAAAGCCCTTACTTTTAAAACATCAAATGGCAACCCCTTCAAAAGCTATTAGAAAACTCCTTTCAAAAACATATGTTTCGACTACGTCGGAAGCTTTAGTAAAACAAAGGCATGCGCTTAACTTTTTAAAACAAACAAAGGTATCAACCCCATCGGAAGCAATGCTTTCAATACCATGCCTTCCGCCTTTCCTCCAATCCACTACGTACAATCTAAGTGATACCTTGTGTATTGGTTTTGGCTTAGTGAGGTTTCAACTTGATTGTAGGCGGAAGCTCTGAGTCGAAAGGTACTTCTATTGGAGGCGGAACCTGCTTTTCTGAGTAAAAGCCGAGTAATGCCAATTAAAGCAAATTTTATCTAACTAACCCGCCACGTGTAAACATGTAATTGTTTGCCTCAACTTTTCAAATTCTTTACCAAAATAACTGCCGCTTAATTTCAATCTAAACCAAAGTTAATTTAGCAAATAAGCCCTTCATTAAGCAAAACTAGTATTGCAAATAAGTCATTCTTCTAAAATAATTTAATAGCATAGCAAATCACTTAGGAAAAATTCCCAAAAATCACAGAAATTCACTTTCATCGTATTATCTAACATATCAAAATTTCAGACCCAAATTCTCAATATAATTTTAGAAATTTAATTTCTAAACCCAATTAACCATATTTTCCTTTGAAAATTCGTAATAATCTTTCCATAGCTTGGAAAATTATCAAAATTAAAACTCAACTCCAAAATCTGGTTTACATAACTTAAATTTTTTCCATGGCATTCAAGAATCAATATCAATCAGTTTTGCCCTAAAACCGCATAGGACCTCATTTAAACAAACTTGATTAAATTAAAAAAATTATTATTCAAGCGTATCATCATCCAAAACATCATATAAACAGATTTAATCTTAAATCCAAAATCATATATTCATAAAGCAAAATAGAGATGGAATTATTATTCATCTTGATTAAGATTGATTTCCCTTCTTTAATTCCTTAGCGTTACTTTGATTTGAATTCTCTTCTCTTTACTTCCTAGCTATGGCCGGCTCCTCTTTACGTTAGTGTTTTTTGTTTTTGTGTAATGAGAAATAAATGTAAATGGAGAGTTTAGCCATGAACATATATAAGGGTAAGGGCTATATGCGGTTAATTCCCATTATGCCCTTATGTAAATTAATTAACTTATAACCCATTCTTAAGTCCATTTAATTAATTAATTAAGCACAGTCACTTAGTATTTATTCAAATCTCAATCCCCTTATCACTTAACATTTACATTATTCTATTTAATTTATCTAATTAAATCTCCTGAATAATATTATCAAAATTAGGGGTGTTACAGACTCCCCTCCTTAAAGAATTTCGTCCTCGAAATTCAGTAAGGACTAAATACTAAGCATAGTAATCATCTGTAACGACTCCTAACAACCATACTAGTCTTCCTTACTAGCAATTATCTACATAAATCTAATATAGACATATCCTCAAAGCAGATCAGGATAAGTTTCTTGAATATTGTCCTATGTCTCCCAAGTACAGTCCTTCTCGTGGTCGCTCCACTGAACTTTCACCAACTTGACTGTCTTGTTCCTCAATCTTTTCTCATCTCATGCTACAACCCGAACTGGTTGTCTAACAAAAGTCAAATTAGGCTCTACTACCAAATCTTCCAACCCTGTTGGAGGAATGGTAGTCTCTGGATCATGCACATACTTGCGAAGATGAGACACATGAAATACATTATGGACACCTGCCATACTGCTCGGTAACTCTACTCTGCATGCGAGCTTTCCAATCCTCTCTATAATCTAGAATGGACCAACATATCTCGATGCTAGTTTCCCTAACTTACCAAACCATTCCACACCCTTCATCGGTGATACTTTAATGAAAACCCTATCTCCAACTGAGAACTCTAGGTCTTTACGCCTCTTATCTACGTAACTTTTCTGTCTAGATCCAGCTTCCTTCATCCTTTCTCGGATCAACTCCATCTTCTTTGATGCCTCCCTAACCCAATCTAGACCTAAAACCAATCTGTCTCCAATCTCCAACCAATATGTTGGTGATTTGCATGACCTTCCGTACAATGCTTTAAAAGGCGTCATTCCTATACAAGTCCGACAATTCTTATTATAGGAAAACTCAACCAAATGTAGGTGATCTTCCCAAGATCCACCAAAATCCAATACACAAGCTCTCAACAAATCCTCAAGTACCTTATTGACTCTCTCTATCTGCCCAACCCTGAGCGTTTTCGGGATGCCCCTAATAACCATCAGTCTGAAGGTGATATGCAGTACTCATCTTGAGCTTAGTGTCTAACACATCATGTAGACTCTTCTAGAATTTGCTGGTGAACAAAGTATCTCTGTCACTGACTATGCTACTAGGAACTCCATGAAGTCTAACTATGTTCTTCATGAACAACTTAGCTAAAACATGTGCCTTCTTGGTTGACTTAACTGGAATGAAATGGGCACTCTTGGTCGACCTATCCACTATAACCCATATACTTTCATTACCTCTATTTAACCTTGACAACCTGTCTATAAAATCCATGGATATCGATCTCATTTCCAAACTGGAATCTCTAGAGGTTGAAGCAATCCACTCGGCTTCTGATGTTCGGCCATCACTTGTTGACAGTTTGCATACTGCCTAATCCACAAGCCAACATCCCTCTTCATACCTTCCTAATATAAGCTCCTCTTCATATCTTGATACATCTTGGTCCCTCCAGGTTTAATCGTAAACTTGGACCGATGACATTATCCAAGAACTTCTTTCCTCAAGTTCACAACATCTGGAACACATAATCGTCCCTTCTTTCTCAACCATCCCTTCCAGTCAAGATTAAAGTCCTTCAGATCATCAACCTCCAATCCAACCTCAAGCCTTCTAATCTTCTCGGCCAATAATGGATCCTCCTTCTGCTTAGAAGCAATTCTCTCAATCAAAACCGGTCAAACTTCTAAACAGGACATCATGGCAGTACTCTGATTAGAACTAGCAGTCGATCTTAATTGCACACTACAAGTAGTCAAAGCTTCCAAATCCTTCCATTCTGCCAACATAGCTAACACCAAAATTTTGATGTCTTCTGCTAAGAGCATCCCCTACTTTATTACCTTTCCCTAGAATATACTCTACACCAAAATCATAAGTAGCTAAAAACTCCAGCCACCTCTGTTGTCTCATATTCAACTCCTTCTGGGAGAATAAGTAGCTTAAAGACTTATGATCCATGTATAGCTCAAATTTCTCCCCTAAGAGATAATGCCTCCAATTTAATGCGAAGATCACTGCAGCCAATTCCAAATCATGAATAGGATATCTCATTTCATGCAGTCTAAGCCATTGTGAACCGTAGGCATCACTTTACCTTTCTACATCAACACAGCTCCCAATCCAGTCCCACATGCATCGGTATACACCACCAACCCTTGGTTTCCGTCTGAAACTACCAACATTGGTGCATTAGTCAACAAATGCTTTAACTTAAGGAATGTTTCCTCACATTTGTCAGACCAAACAAACTTCACCTCCTTCCTGGTTAGCTTAGTCAAAGGCACTGCTATCCGCGAGAAATCCTTAATGAATCTCCGGTAATAGTAGCAAGTCCAAGAAAACTTCTAATCTCAGTCACCGTCTCCGGTCTCTTCCAATTATTAATAGCTTCGATCTTATCTGGATCGACTGACAACCCTTTCTCTGAAACCATGTGACCACGAATCTTAACCTCTTTCTTCCAAAAGTGACACTTGGAAAATTTCGCCTTTAGCTGATGCTACCTCAGCGTCTGAAGCACTACTCTAAGATGATCTTCATGCTCCCTTTCATCCTTAGAGTATACCAAAATATCATCTATAAACACCAACATGAAACTATCCAAATACTCTCGGAAGACTCAGTTCATCAAATCCACGAAGAAAGCGGGTGCATTCATTAACCCAAATGGCATTACTAACCACACATACTAACCATACCTAGTCCAAAATGATGTCAAAGGAATACTGTCCTCTGCCACTCTTAACTGATGGAAACTCATCGCCAAATCCAACTGGGAAAACACTCTGGCTCCACACAACTGATCTAACAGATCATCAATTCTTGGCAAAGGATACTTATTCTTGATCGTCCTCTCGTTCAACTTACGATAGTCGATGCACATCCTCAATGACCCATCTGGTTTCTTCATGAAAACCACGGTCGCTCCGTAAGGCAAACTGCTTGGTCTAATAAAATTCCTTCCTTCTAGATCCACTAGCTGCACCTTTAATTCCTCCATCTCAGTAGGTGTCATCCTGCTAGGTAGTCTACTCATAGGTTCATCTCCTGGCATAAGATCTATTCGAAACTCAACAGCTCGTTTCGGTCGTAGCCCTGTGACTGACTCAAAGACATCTGCAAACTCTCTTGCTACTTGAACCTGACTTAGCTCTTCTCCCACTTCCAATGCACTTAACAAAGCACAGCTGTTCCAGTCAAAATTATCCACTAAGAATATAATTCGGTTATGACTATCAGGGTGTCTTAGTGATATCTCCCCATCCTGGCAAAATATCCTAGCCTCATACCTCCTCAACTAATCCATACCTAAAATGATTCCAAATTCTATCAAATCGAAAACATACAGACTGCATGCGAACTTATGACCTAACAAATCAAGTTCTAACTTGTCACATCTCATCCCCATACTTGCATACCCACCTATTGGATTCGCAGCCCTTAAAGAAGTAACAAGGTATGTAGGTTCTAAGCATAACCTATCAACCAAACACTGGGATATAAATGAATGTGATGCACCGGTATCAAATAGTATCCTAACTGGTATACTTCGAATGAAAAACGTACCTTCCATCACAGTCTTTCCTTTTTCAGCGGCAGTTGGCTTAGCAGATGATCCAACAGCAAAAACCTTTCCCTTGTCCGCCTTAATCAGTTCTAGACACTGATTCTTATAATATCCAACCTGATCACAATTAAAGCATTTCGCATTCTTCTTATCTGTAACCTTCTTCCCCTTTCCTAACCGACACTCATTTGCATAATGACCCTTCTTGTCACACTTGTAGCAAACTAAATCAGCCTTTGCCTTCTTGGCAACATCTCCCTTCTGGGCTCCGTTCTTCTTAAAGAATTTTCTTTTCTTTCCCTAAGAACCTTGGATTTCAACTGGCTTCTCTCTAGCACAAACAGCAAGCATCTCCGCATGGCGAATTTCCATCTCCACAACAACATTATAAGGATCATGGATATGTGTCAGGGTCGCTCTAGCAAGCTCGGGTCTCAATCCTCGAATGAACCTCTCATTTATCCTGATGTCAATGTCTATAGCAGCATACCTATAACGAGACAGCTCATCAAACTTAGTTGCATACTTGATAACTAACATCTCTCCCTGAACTAAATTGATAAACTTTCTCATCAACGCTAACTTAGCAACCTTATATAAAAATCTATTTTCAAATCTCTTTCTGAATTCAGCCCATGTCAAATCTTTTTCTGAAACTCCGGTAGTAACATAATTCCACCAATGAAGTGCTGACAACTGCAACTGCATAGAGGCCAACCTTCTCTTTTGCTCATCATCTAAACCCAAATCAGCAAAGATATGCTCACAATGCAACATCTAATTTCTACGTCTTTGGCACCCTCTGTTCCCATAAATGGTTTCCCACCAAGACTGGTGTAATCTTTTCTCAGCTTAGCATAATTATTCCCAACTGGAGCCACATGATTAGCTCCTCCAACATTTCCAGTAACACCTGCAGCAAATCCTGCTTGCATCACATTGGCGAAGAACTGATACATTGCCCCTATATCTACTAGTGGATTTCTAACACCCACACTGGCATCCGCATTTTGGTTAGCATTAGCCTTTCGACCTTGGTTCCTCCTGGTATTAGGTCGAACATTTCCGTTGGTTGTAGTGCTTTCTCCATCGAGATTTCCTCTTGCATTTCCTGCTTCCATATCTTCTTTCTTGTAAATTTGCATACGAGCCTTAGTAAGATACAGAAGAACGGTATAAGAGAAAGGGGAACACGTACTTATATATATATATAAATATCAAATACAAGTACGTTACTATAGCGTTAACCCAAACTCCGATCATATTTTTGATTCATTGGATTATGTTCTGAAAATCTTTTAGGTTTAAATTTCTTTTAAGTTTCATAAACCTATGCTCTGATACCAACTTGTAACCTCCCCTTACTTGGAGGCCCAAAACTAAAAACTACAAATGCTACAGCCATCCATAGTTATTAATCCTCAGCGACCATTTACGACAATGTTAGATTCATTGATACATAGAAACACATGAATATGGAAAATTTTAAACCATCAAACAAGATCCACATTCCATTTCTAAACATTTCAAGTTCATTTTAGAGTCCTATAATCATTAACCATGTTCATAGAAAATATATTTATTACAACATACGCCAATAGCGACATATGAAGATGCCCCCTTGGATGATCAGAGTATATAAATAGGCAATTTAGCAACTTTGCCTTTACAATAGCAACACAATGGAATCAAAATAAAAGAGAACTCTAGATAGCTATCATGCCTCATGCGCATCTCCGGAAGCTTTATTCGTCTAAGAGGTACTTGAAAACCTCAACTCTCAAACTACTCAAAATCAATTTAGTACCCGAGAGTTTAAGGGGAAAACATAAACTTCGAGTCAGACATAAAGCCGGGTATGAATAATAATCTTCCATCTCAAAACATTTAGATATCTAGTGAGACCACGCCGCTTAGCGGAATGAGTTTTCCCCTCACTAGTATCCTAAAACCTTTATAAAACTATATAATGTGCTCCTACATCCACAATGGTTAAAACAATTCAAAACAATATGATATGATGATATGCAAAACAAGTGAATAATTTCTGGATTACCCATCCCCATTCATTTTGACAATCTATCACAGTTATAGTTTCTATGGTTACTATTAACCTAATAGTTTTCATGGGATGACTAATAACTGGTAAAATGTTTAAGGACTCCATGTCCAATTACATAGTTTTCATAGGATCACTATGAACCTATTGGTAACCCCAATATCTTTACTCTTATCCTAGTTTTCATAGGTTGACTAGGAACCTATTGGTAACTCCAATATCTTTTTTTCTTATCCTAGTTTTCATGGGTTGACTAGGAACATTTTAACATATGTTAATATCTCTATCCGAACATAGTTTTCATGGGCTAACTACAAACCTATTGGCCCCTGCCAATATCATAGTTTTCATGGGCTAACTATGAATCTGTCTTTTTGACACCTTCAATTATACATAGTTTTCATAGGCTTACTATGAACCTATTGTCCCCTGCCAATACTTTTCCTACACACAGTTTTTATGGGCTTATTGAGAACCTATTGGCCCCTACCAATATCTTCCTTAATACTTTATCAACCTATATTTTGGTCATCCTGACCTCCTAGATGCAATTCTACTCATTTAGGAGTTAACTTAATTTATATTCACTACTGGGTCAACCTAGTTGGTTATTCTACCCTTCCCCAAAATACAGTTATGGGTCCATTACAAAGTGATTATATAAATATATGAAGAAGCAAACATAATAAATTGGTTAATATCTTTAACTATTTAATCAAAAAAAACTTCTTCAAAAACTCCTTTTCAAAATACTTTATTTATTTATGCCATGGTTTTCTTTTAAAATGAGATTGGATTACTTGTTTTGAAAACTTAGGCTTTCAAAATCTTCAAAACCTTGCTTTTGACCTCACGGGATAACCACCTTTGAAAGCATATAAATCTCTTTTCAAAATATTAGGCCCCTGCCTTTTGAAACACTTTAAAACTTCTCTTTCGAAACCTTTCGAATGAAATAAAGTATTACTTATTAACTCTTAGAGGCATATCTTCGAAACCATTGAAAGTACCACTTTCGAAACCTTTGGAATTATCCCTTCCGAAACGATTTAAAGTCTCTCTTTCGAAACTACTGTATTTATATTTAAAATATCATTTGGGTCAAAGTGAATATACATAAAAATATCTCTTTTGAAATCATCCGTTATTATATAAAAGTATTGGGGAAAACTTGATGGCGTCGGCAGTATCCCTTTCGAAAGCTTCAAAATACTTAAACAAAACACTGAATGATAGCATCAAAACCCCCTTTCAAAGCCATTGCCTTCGAAAACCTTGGACCCTTTCAAAATCATTTAGGAAGTGGCTTAGAACATCTTTAAAACAACACTACCCTTCGAAAGCATTTAGAAGTGGTTTAGAACATATTTAAAATAACACTACCCTTTCGAAAACATTTAGGAAGTGACTTAGAATATCTTTAAAACAACACTACCCTTCGAAAGCATTGATGATTTCAACACACACGAAAGGCAAAGAACGGCAGCATGGTTTCGACTAGGTCGGAACCTCTTCTTTCGAAAGCATTATTTTACAACTAAAAGAACTCATTCGAAAGCCCTTACATTTAAAACATCAAATGGAAACCTCTTCGAAAGCTATTAGAAAGATCCTTTCGAAAGCATATGCTAAAACTACGTCGGAAGCTTTAGTAAAACTGTTACGATACGAGCTTTCGATGCTCGAAAGTCGACATCAATACGTCCACTGTATCAAATGTCGCACAATCGAATGCCGGAAAACCGAATCATTAGGGTTAAAAAGAAGAGGTAGAAGAAGACAGAAGAAAAAGAAACAGAAACAACAACAGAATCTCACATTCGCAGCGGAACAATATATAATAAATGAATGAATAATCTTTATCACAAAGAACTATATCAGTTTATACATACATCATCAGAGTTTACAACAACAACACACATCACCGGATAGTTATATAAACTTGTCCACATAACACAATACACAGCGAAATAATACATAATATAAGTGATACGTCTCACCATCCCGCTCGCCTCCAGATCTCCACAGCAACTTCTGAATTCCAGAATGACCTGATAACCTGACTCTAGGCTGCCCGTGTGGAAAATTATGGGCACCCAGAGTTTAGAAAGGGAACAATAAACTCCAGGTCAGTTGTGGGACTGGTGTGAGATCTTAAAAACAATTATTTTCACAAAGAAAATAAAAATTGTTTGCAATGCTTTTGGAAAATGAAACTACCATAAGGCCTCCCGCCACACACACAATGCAAACGCAGAATTGGAGGAGATTTCTCCTTATGATAGTCAAATATGCTTAATACGCAAAATCCTTTTAATATTATTATTAGTGCATAGTGTGGAAAACATTTCGAAAATATAATATTAATCTTAGCCAACATACAACCATTATTGTATGCCTACTATAGCTACTATGTTAAATAGCAGGTTACCGCCACATTCCATAGCAGGTTATACAACTAAAACCATACAAGGTTCGTATTGTTTCTTTGGATTTTCCAACAAATGGTCGGGCTAAGGAACTTCCTATGCTACATGGGAACGCCTCTGGAGGGACGACCCGAGAACTAACTAGCTCTCTGCCAACACAAGGTCGGGTTACCTCTTACTAGGTAACTACTACACGAGTATGCCACCCCCCGGTCATTTATGACCTTTATCCGAGGCGCTTCGATCACAAAGCAACAATCACACAATAAATAAGATTGATGCAACCACACAGGTAAAGCATCTGGGTTCCATACCATGATACCACCTTTTTCCAGAAGGAAATGACATACCCTAAAGGGAGCGACCCTCATAACCTTGTCGCATTTTCCTGTTTTGACCATTTCCGGGGTGTGAGGTTTGATGAGGTCTCATCCACAAAACTATGCTTTACACGAAAGTCGTGCTTTGATCACAAATGATCAACAAATGATCAGCAACACACAGCAACACTTAGCATGCCACACTACCAAATTGGGAGTATATCATTGATAACCTTCAACTACATAACCTCTGAGCTCGTACGTCTCAGAGAAGGGTGTTAAGCTAAGAGAATAAATTCTTCGCCACCAACAGAAATGTATTTGAAAGAAATCAGCATTATATCTCAAAGTGTAGTGACAGACATACAACCATACAAGTCTGTTCCGGGTTCGAACAAAACCGAAGGCACTTCCAAAGAAGCCCTTGCAATCCAGGTATTCACAATCCCGATCGGAATCCCCATCACATAGGGAATCTCTATACCGTAGCTACTCGGTGTAGAGACAATCAGTAGGTTATCCTATCGTTCTTGCAAAACACCCGGTCTTCAACACCGGTCTTCAAATGCTATCCATTTACGTCGTATCATTATCTGGAATGGGTTATATGACACAAAGCCCTCTCCCGGCTAAACCGAATAATGAGCGCTTGTTTTAAAAACAAATTCAAGTGCCATTTCAAAGGCAAATATTAATAGTCGGTTATTTAACTATCAAACAACATTCACAACAAACAACAAGCCTCAATAATTTCCCAAATTGTTTATACTGATAGTTGGATATTTTACTATCAACAATATTCACAACAAACATCAGATTTAAATAATTTTCCCAAATAATTTATTTTCAAAATATCTTCGCAAGATATATATATTTTTCCACACTTCATCACTTTGAAAACCAATTTCAAATCACTTTTCACTCACGGAATAAAATTCCCGATATTATTTATTTTCATTGAAAATTTTGCCGAGTCCGAATACTTGAAAACATACTCGGCTTTCCAATGACAACACATTTTTCATTTCAAAATGATCCATTTAAATCTATTAACAAATCTTTCTTGACTTATTTCAATTTACATTCCAAATCCGTAAATTTCTTTCCACACTTTAAAAATAAACCAACATTTATTTTTAAAACAAATTTCTCTTTCCTTTATAAATTCCATTGTAAATTTACATGTTCAAATGTCCACTGATATACGATTTTCAAATCGATTTCCAAACATTCATTTTCAACACCAAATCAAATTTCAATTGATATCCAAGTTTATTTTTTCAAACACTAAATCAATTTTCAAATTGATTCCCCAATGATTTATTTTCAATCACCAAATTAAATTCCAAATTTGATTTCTAAATTTATTTACCTTTAAAACAAATTCCTTTTAAAATAAATTCCTTAAAATCCTTTTTTATTAAAATTCTTTCCCTATTTTTTTGGAATTAATTCGATAAGATTACAAAAATCAATTTTAATACTTTAATTCCTTCTTTTAAATTCACCCAATTCTTCAAAAAGAATTCACTTAAAATTTCCAACTTTGATTTCAAAAATCAAATTTTATTTATTTCTGGTATCCAACGATACCAAAAATACATTCGGCTAAATTTTAGCCTTCAACAATTTCAATTATCAATATCATCATCCACAGATTATAAATAAATCAACACACAACATATGAAACAAATTCATACAACATATGAAAAAAATTCATACAATTTAAGGAATCCAGTTGGATCCCTCCAACCTGTTTCCCTGCATCCACATATGTTAGCACAACAATTAAATACCCATTCCACTTCGAGGTAGAATATCGCGGTATATGGGATTTATAAAATATCATCCGCTATTATGCGGCGCATAGGGTCTCATCCGCTATATAATGCGGGAAATCAATCACCAAATATATATATATATATATATACTACTATATATACTATCACAATCAAGCAATCAATCAATAACTGAAATTTCAATTATTTTAATTTGAGTGGGAAGATCTCACCTTTGCTTTAGTTTTGCAATCCATTTCCATTCCAGATTATTTTCTTCATTGTATTAGACCTTGTATAAACAATTTTATACGGTTGATTGATATTTTGAATTAGACAAACAATTAATCACTAGTTATTTATTTTAGATAATAAATTGGATTTACACCAATAATTAATTTTTAAACACATTTTCTTTTAAATAAAATATTTAACTTAAAATTAAATTTCAAAACTAAACTTAATAAAATAACCTTTGGCAAAAATAATTAAATGAGTTTTATTAAATAAAACTACCTTTATAATATATATATATTTTCTATTTTGTTTTCACAAAATCTTATATATGTATATTCATTGTCTTAGTAAAAATAAAAACTGGGTTTAAATTTCTGTTTAAAACATATTATAACTTTATTAATCTAGACCCATATATATATAAACTACATTTAAATTCTTTACTGTAATTAATTTTTTTCCTACTTGCAAAAAAAAACTGAAAATTGCATATATATTACTGTATTATTTTCTTTCTTTCTTTTTTTCTAAATTCGCATGCATATATATATATTTTTAAGTGAAAACAAAAAAAATCACTTTACTGTTTAAAATTTTAAAAAAACTTACCTGTATATATAAATTGAAATTTAATAAAATAAATAGCCAATACCTATCTGTCAAAAGAGAACCCAAATCACTACCAAACTCGATCATGTTCTACTGCCGAGTTCCAAAGTTGAATGAAAACCCTTGCTTCGACCACGTAGCGCGACGATCCCTCCATCCAGATCCAACGTGCTGCACGAACTCGAGCAGTCGCCTTTTGCCTACCCTATCCGAGATGCCAAGCCTAAAATCAAACGCGATCCATTGCCTCGACGACGATGCCGAACTCCCACACGAATTTCTACCTCGCGTGCTCGAGAATGGCCCCTTTCAACAATTGAAATCGAACGAGAAGGCTTCGGCCATTACTCTGATTGTTTTTTTATACATTACGAACTGGATTTGGGTTTTCAAGAGGAAGAAAGCACTACACCAGAAACAGCTTTTGACAGCGTTTCAAAAACGCTGTTATATGATACGACAGCGTTATTATAAACGCTGTATAACGACATGCTGTCGTAGATGCAAAAGTTTTAACAGCAAAATAGAAAACGCTGTAAAAAATTTGATACCACAGCGTTTATTAAACGCTGTTATATGACACAACAGCGTTAGAACAAACGCTGTATAACGACAAGCTATCATATAAAGAGAACTTACAACAGCTTAATTTTAAACGCTGTGGAAATTATTCTTTTGACAGCGTTTTATTTAGGCTGTTAATATTTTTATTACAGCGTTTAATAAACGCTGTTACTCACTATTTAATGATAATTACAACACGAATTAAACGCTGTTGTTTCTTCATTGACAGCATTAAAATAGATGATGTCTTCTATTTATATGATTTTTACAGCATTAACATTCCACTATATTTGCATATTCCAGAACTACATTTTGAGTATAATCAAGCAACCAGTATATATAACATGTTCTAATGAATAATAATCTGTTAAATAAACTAGCTAAAACAATATTAATATACAAAAAACATCTATAAATCAAGTTTCAATAATATCCATAAACAAAAATAACACAGTAGACCAAGTTATCATAATATTGTTAAACAAAGATAAGGTATATGTTAAACAAAAATATAATATCAATAAAGTAAGTCCGCACCAAATGCCAACAACAAAACGTGCATCTAAAGGATCGTGGAAGCTCTGAGCTGCAACCAAATGCCAACAGTTAGGTCTGAGCTGCAACCAAATGCCAACAAATGCCTACAACCAAATGCCAACAGTTAGGTCGTGCAACCAAATGCCTACAACCAAATGCCAACAACAATGGTATAAATCATATCAATTTGATGAATTAATGCTTGGGTTAAAAGGATCGTGGAAGCTCTGAGCTGCAAGAAAAAATATCGAAGGTCGCCAACTGTTAGGTCATAAAATTCATATGAAAACACACAGTTTGTAATATAAATCTATGAAAAAAATAACAAAATGTCCACTATATTCACTCTGTAAACACATAGCAGAGGAAAATAAAATAAATATGTTATTTATTATAAATAAGGTGGTTTGCCTAGGGAGGTGCAGGCAGGAGTTTTGGTGTTTGCAGGCAGTCTGGTCGGAAGTGTAAGGTGAAGGCATTGAATATGGTAGTTATGTGGTGAAAGCACCGATGAATAGGGGACTCGCTGGTAGCAGTTTGGTTGTGAGATGTAGGTGTGGTGGTTGTGTTTGCTGATATGAGGGTGCAATGCAGATCTGATATGGCAGTCATTGAACAATAAAAAAGGGTCTGCAGATGATTTCCTCTTGTATCGACGTTAAATCTACCAGAGTTCGAATGCATTGTTTCCTGAAACAAGATTGTTTATTCTACAACAATAAATGTTTCTCAAGCAATTTTTTTCCTAAGATAAAAGGAACCTTTCACGGCAAAATAACACTTACATGGCAATGGAACGTTGAACACTAAAGATTATCGAACTCAGAACAATGACAAGTAAAGTTGATCTTAGAGTCGTCTTAAAGCAGTTTTTTCAGTTTTAAAAAAAAATCTATTCTCTTCACCACGTGGCTTCTCTTTTACTTATAGGTGCAGAAGTTATTGATGGTCGAAAAAAAAAGATAATTTAAAATTCATAAGCTAAAAATGACTGTGTTGAGATCCATTACAGTCACATTTGATCTGTGCTTGTGCGGTGTACAGTGCCAAGTGCATAAATAAAGCATCTCAAACGTCCAATCATCCATGCCACGCACACGTGGCGGTCATTTTCAAACCCTTATATATGTATTTCATTTTATTTAAGCCCGGTTCAAGATGAAGAGTGAATATGCAGTGCAATTAGCACCCAACCGGTACTAATGCCTCAAACAACATAGGTAATTAATTTTTATGACTATAGAGACGTTATTCCTAAATATAACATGTGGATGAAACCGTGTCATTTCTTGTGTTTATTTATTTTCCGAATCATCTATCTAATTCTTATAACTAAAGTGATAAATCATTATTAAATGTATGTAGTATAATCCCTGAAGCTAGTTACACAGAAGAATATCCAAAAGTACCCTACTGCTTAAACATGTTTTTATGCACAATTTATTACAAAAGTTAAATTCCGAAATTGTCAGCATTTTAAGCTCCGAGCATTTAATGACTTACCGTCTCGGATCGAGCTGGATGTTGGACATCGTACAAACCTTAGAGCTCTACCCTTAAGTCATGGCTTCTTGCTCGGGCTTCTTTGTTTCATCGAAGTAGGGGTAGGTAAAGCCTTTTAATGTGTTGACTTATTCTCATATTTTTGAACTTTATAACATTTCGCTTTCTTCAGCGTCTCAAAAGAAATATGCTCGAGTCAATGGATTTGTCGTATCGTTTGTCTGGTCGAACATTCATTCTAGTTAGTTTCAAATTTAAGAATACAATTCGGAAGCTTCAGGTACATGTGCATTCTGTTTCCACATGTCTGCATCTCACAAAATCAAAGGAAAAATAGTGGACTAGTTTGCCAAGCTTTTGTCAACTTTAGCCTACTAATGGTTGAGATTTCGTTGCCAAATTTATTACATCGACTGAAATCTTATGTTATCCCTTCTTTTTTTTAATATCTGGTTACCTAACTTGAAAGAGACCCAAATGTATTCAAGGGCAAACCTGGCATTTCTAGAATCTTGTGTATAAATTCCATGCGCTGCATGCATGATAAGTTATAAGTATTGCTAGTTAAGGTACTCGTAAGGTTGATTTATTGTTTAGTAAGATGTTATGTGGAATTAAATGTGCTTGATGTGTATTTTTAACCTCTATGGCATGTCAACAGTCAACATTTTCTTACCAGACTTATGTGTATTTGTTAAATATAATTTGAGATTGCTGGTTGTTTTCTAAAAAAATAAAATACTTCATTGTCTTAGCTCCATGTTATAGCATCATTTTTAGAAATAGAGAAAAAGAATTATTTTTGTATCAGGCAACCTATGAAAAGTGGATTCAAAAAGTAATCTTTTCGTGTCCTTTATATTTTACTTTTAAATAGTAGTATAGAGAGATTTCTAGGTGTAAATAGCAACACTCCTTAATCACACTCATAGACTTAAAACATGTGACTATTTATCATAGACTTAAAACATGTGACTATTTAATCAGAATAACCAGCATATTTAGGGAAAATGCAACTTATCACCTTGAATGTATTGAAATTAATCAACTAGAACACCAATGCATCACCATCAACTAGCTTATGGTCAATTGCAAATCCTCTCCAACCAGTACTCAACCCATTTTTTGCTGCCAAATAAAGCGTCCTTGTCTCATCTCCATCTTCATCAATTAGATATATCAATTCTTCCTTTTTCAATAGATGCCTGATACAGAAATGATTAGGAAGCCCCTATCTATAAATTTAAAACCCCTCAGTAACATATCAATTGTACATGGAACTTCATTCATTGTTATACATAACACTCACCAACCAAAAACCTCATGTTGTATGCGATTGAAGCATTGGCTTCACGAATGTGGGATAGAGTTCTCCAAGCCCAACTTCCAGCTCTTTTGCTTTCTCAATTGCAGATGCTGTTGCTTCATCTGATGCATACACATGGTTGTCTATATCTCTATATGTTGATGTTCTACCACTTGATCTACATTTATAATATTTCATAAAAATCATAATTATTTCAGCTAAAATGGATTGGGCCTCTTAAATATTATAAATCTTTTATATACTTACTTTCAAGCTAGATAAACAAGCTCCAGCACCTATCATATATAAGTTTCTAACAAAATTATTTTATTACACTCACTTGAATATCAAGAACCATATATGTTAGTAGTTAACAACATATACCAAAAAAATTCTGACAAGTTTTCTAACATGCCACAATTATATTCAAAAAATTCTTTCATTCCTGATTTTGTTACCTGAGAGAACGAATATATAATGTTATCACTACATTTATCGAAAATATCTATAATTGTCATTTTCAAAAAATACTATTCCATTGGATAATATAGACAGCTAACCATGAAGTTAATAATGATCCACGAGATTATCTGTATAGGTAATATATGCATATTGAATTTCATTAATGATTCTTATAATGATGGAATTGAATTTCCACAAGAAAAATGACAACTAAGTAGATAAAGAATAAAATCACACAACTGTCAAAATCTAGAAATAATGTTACCATTATTAGTAAATTCTATGAATGGAAATCGAAAAGGAGTTCCGGTGGTCGCAAACAGGTAATGAAGGCTCATAGTAATGAGAGACAAGAAATATAATATTGACAGATTTATTTGCAACCTGCCTCATGTTTATGCTGCCTCATGTTTAGGTATCAGCAGCTTTTAAATATACTTATTTGCTATAGTATACTATAAATTAATAGCTAATACCAGTACATATTTTTTGCATCAACAATTACCCGTTGTATTGTTTACATCACCAAATGCGTTAGATTGTAACATTTGAAGATGAGATCATAAATCCAAGTATATAGAGTTTACGAAAAACATTGAACCATGCAACTGTTTTTTCAAATCAACACATAAGAATACTCTAAACTTCGAATAAGTAATTTTAATTGTATATTAGACTAGTTTAAGAAAAACATTTTTAATTTTTATCCATTCAAAAGCACAATGTAAGTTTGCTATCAAAAATGGTAATGGAAAATGCATCATATGCTCAAAATTCATGCCATACATAGTCATGGATCCTAGTGGCTCTGTAATCATATAATATCCATTTATCAATTTAAAACCCAAAGCATCAAATACTTACTCGTTGAACTGTTTGATAAATCAAAATGCTTGACTTATTAATTCAAATAATTCCTATGTTTAATAGTTTTTAACATTTGCAAACTATGTGTTTGTTAAAAATATTTTTCAATAAGTAATAAATAGTTTAAAAGTAAAGACTAAAAAAAATTAAATAGAATAGTCAGGGTCTTTTTTCCACATGTTAAAAATACAGAAATATGACTGTCCATATTTTGCTACATATAGCATACATATATATTACATAAGGAAAACACAACTGAACACCATCTTATACTTGCGTAACCTTTTTGAAGGAAAAATATGGCATGAAGTCTCACTTAGACTATATAGACATGGTGCTTGCATATTATGCGTTAACGAAATTAAGTTTATGTATAAAAATGAAAGAAGGAAGCAATGGAGATTGAAATGACCCTCCTATTTCCAACCTAATTTCATAAGGATTTTTTTTTTTTTAGAGATGATATATAGATATATCATCCATTACAAATATATTTCCCAGAGTCATTTTCTTTTTTCCAATAAACAAAATATATCCAGGATCAAGATAACTTACCAATATAAATATATCAGTGTATTTTTAATAACATACACATACATATGAAGATGTATGTGTTCCTCTTGTTTATATTCAGAGTATATACTTTATATATATTTTTTTATTTGTTGTACAAGAACATTCTGTTTGATTTAGATTTTAGCAATTCAGATAATTGATTTTTGACCATAGAATCCACTGGAAAACATGTACTTTAGTCTGTTATTCTAATTAAGAAATGATCAAGTAATAATTAGTGGAAAGCAAGCATATAATATGGATGGTTGTGTTAAAGTCTGGATAGCATCAAACTCAGGCTAAAAGAAAGTGGATCCTAAGTGAACACAAGCAACATCTAGGCGTAATGGAAACGCGCCTAACTTATACATGAGAGATCACGAGTTCGAGTGCTATGCTGGTCGGTTCAAACACAATTTTTGTTTTTTTTTTCCTGTATGGTTTGAAATCTGATATCTACCTATATCTGCACATATATGTTTAATTTTTGTCTATAATCTCACATACAAAACAATATTTCTTACTTTATTATTTTTGAAATCCATTCCTACAACTGTTATAGGAATTTATGTTTATATTTTTGCCCAGATATCATCATGTACACAGATATACATGTACATGTCAATATCTTTGCTCATTTTCCAGAAAACTGGGTGAAACAATTGCTAAATGTACTAAGCTTTTGAAATGCATTTTTATTTTCAGAATACAATCCATCATGATCAACCAATACTTCATTTATTTGAAGCTGGTTAACTCATGAATCCTGTATCTGCTACACACTAGTTCAAAGCAATGGAGATACCATTCATTGCATTCTGTCTGAAGCTTTTAAAAACATTTTACTTTCCTCAATACAATTCAGAAATGAATTCAAACTTATTTACAAAGCATTTCAGTAAAAAGAAAATAGAATCCTTTTAAGTTTACTTCTTGCTAAATCCAGATTTTATTCTAAAACTCAGTGCTCTGTTATGTCTCAAGATTAGCTAATACATATATACAAATTATGCAAAACAGTAGCTCACATAATTGTATATTTCTTACCAGATTTTTATAGCTGATACTTGAGCATATTTTTCTTGTTTATGTTTCAGACACTACTTCAAAACAAATCAAACCTTAACACACAACAATTTCAACAGAACAACAAATTTAATCTGACACTTTACAGAACATAAGGGCAACTTGATCACTAACCATAAAATATTCAATACATGACTGGAAATCTTAGAAACATAAAAATTTTCCTGAATACATGCAGATATAATCAATTTAAGCTCTTATTGAAACTAGCTAGCATGTTCATTCACTCCTCCATAATAGCCATAACTTCATTTTTACTTAGTGCCTGGGTTACCTGAAAGAGCATGAGTGGCTGCCTCATTTTAAAATGAGACACCCCATATGCCATGAGCAAACAAGGGTCGGATCTATGATCTGGTATGAGTAACATCAATACATTCATGATATTAAGCAATAGAGAATATAAGGGTACTAACTTGTTATTTAAGCAAATTTCTGCAATCAATTACTTTGACATAGTATAATTAAGTTGATTCAGGTATGCTATATTCATTTATCATTCTTACACTTGCATACATAATCATGCAAACATAATTATCTGTTTGCAACAATTGCATTCACTGGAACCATCTTGGTTCCATACCATTCAACCTAAGAAATATCCATATTCCTATTTCTTCATTTACAGGTTGTATAATTCAATTTAAATCCCTGCCTCATCTGCTATTAAGGAATCACTGGGACACATTGCAATGAACTAATTCACATCATTGCACAAAGATCTCGGGGCTTAAACAAACCATGTGCCAACTTGCATACTTCAAATATGACAAGCATTCCAGCAGTCTTCTTGGCCTTCCCTTCCCTAGTTTATTTACTAGTGTATTGTCTTAAATCCTATCATCAAATATGCTAAGTGAACATGTCACTGCAAACATGGAAACATCCATAATCTTTCCTAGCATAATTCTCCTCAGAAATAAGCAGACAGTTATTTCCTAAATGGGGTCAATATGTCTTGGTCTTGGTAAAATATAAGAATATTTTCAATTGTAAAAAGAGGCATGGCATGTTCTTATTATATTGATCTGGAAGCCCTTATGATTGATTCAGATTCAAGATCTGGTTCAATCATAATTTTAGCTTGTGAGTTTCTTTTTTTTTTTTGATTTGATCAAGGGCTCAGCACTTAGAAAATTTCTATTGCACCCTTAACATTTTTCTTATCAAGCCTCAGCACTTATACCAAGTATAATGCAGCTCCCAACATTTTTTGTAAAGTTTCCATGCCATAGATCTATAACAGTTGAGGGTATTCTCTATATAATTTTAAGATCCTAGACTTTATCATTTATGAGTATAAATAAAACAGTATGATACACATCCAAAGACAAATGTCTCAACCCATCAAAGAACATCAAAATCATCCATATTAAATCATATCAGATCTAAAATAAGACATCCAAAAAGCATTGATGAAATCATATACATCAAATCCAGAATATATATATAAATGGCAATAAAAAGAGGCTGCCTCATCTCAGGTCTTAATGCCATGAACTCAGTGAGATTACTCACCTAAATATTTCCAGAAAATCCTTGTATGAGTGTTTTCTTCTTCCTTCCAATATTTTTCTTCCTTTCTTATTTTTGTGCAGCTCGGGGTAAAATAATTCTACTGGCTAAACTGCCTATTTATATGCATTTTTTCCACTAGGGTTTTGTTAAAACAGAATTCCATTTTTGTCCTGGCTAGAATCATGCATTTTTCATTCATAATACCCCGGCCATATTAACCAATTTAAAAGCTGCATTTTCTTTCTTTTACTTTTCAGAAAATGGCCACTCACCTAGTCATGTTAAAAGTGTGACTATCCTATTTTATTTTTCAATTATCCCTGAGAATCCCCTTTGCTATTTTTGCCTACTCAAGCATATTGACTTGTATCACATTTCATGTCATTTTAATGTTATGGTTTCACTTGCTTATATATATATATTTTTCAGTATTTAAAAATGTATATTTGTATACATATCTTATCTAGGCTTATTTAATTCCTCTTTAATTTTAGAAACATATGCACCTATATGTATACAGGTTTACAAATCCCTATAACATATATATGTAATTTTTTCTTTTCTGGGTTTTAAATAGAATCTGTTTACTGATTTAAAGTAAAATTTACTTTTCTTATTTTCTAAGATGATCCATATAATTCCAGAAATCAAATAACCATGTTGCAAAATCATGTTTGTATTGCTTTTTAATTCTTGTTTTAAATCCAAGAAATCTGGAGTTCTTCCTTGTGCCATTTCAGTGTGCACGTGCACACATATACTTGCACACTATTTATTCCAGAAATTTCACCATATTTAAATCTAAATATTTCAAAAATTAAACCATTTTACAAAAATGATTTTTCACAAAATTTTGGGGTATTACAGAGATGATAAAATTGAATGATTATAGGAAAAAGAAAAGAATCTACATTCGGTCTCGAATTTAGTTCGCGTACAACATAATATGAAAAACTATCAATTACACGCAGATATTGTACGATAAGAAGCAATAGCGACTTATCGTTGTTCATCATATTCAGTCGTAACAAGTTAAACCTATGAATGATTTTGTGTGGTTATGTCCACAATAAATTTATATATAACATTTTATATAGTTGGGTGAACAATCATCAAACATCACACACATAATAATTCAGTTTGTAGACACCGATTTGTTTACCTTTAATTGAAATGTCATGAAAGCAGCTAAAAAATACATCTTTGCCCAAGTTTATGCAGACCACCTGGGTACACAAAATCTTTAAAATAAAGAAGAAAACTGTTAGAATAACTATTTTTAATAAACATATAGATGTGTTACTACACACCAGTAAAATCAACAACTATGCATTAATCCTTTAGAGTATGAACTTTTTATGACAGATTAAACTCACAACTAGCAGATGAAGCAGGTTGCACATAAATTTGTTAACCTACTGATAAATTAAATTAAGTAGATGCAAACCAATCGTGGAAAAAAAATTGATGTTGTACAGAAATTCTACAAAACGTATGGTCGAACTAATAATTTTATTTAAGATATTACAAAGGTTGCTTAAACCATATTAAGAAAAGAAAAACATAGTGAAGTTGTTATGTGCTAAAAACGGGGAACTTAAATGCATGCTTGGTGTCAATTAATCATAAGGTTGCTTTTAAATTCATTTAGTTAAGGACCTGCCAACTGATGCATATCTTCTTATTACTTTAGAGGTTGACAGTTTTTTCTTAGTACTAGCACACAATATAAATGAAAAATAGTACTCATTCCAAAGTCATAGGCTAAAATTTAACAAGCTTTTAAATAGTAGAATCTCAAATGTTTGAATAGTAATGCACATACCACACAATCTGCTTATGTAACGATTCAGTGATTATTAAGGATATGTGTTTAATAAATTTCATTATTTAATTTGTATCATAATTATACCTCAATGAGACTGGGAACTCCAAGTAATAATACTTCAATTTAACATGTGGCCGATATGTCGTATGACTATATGAAGATCAAGCCCGTACTATTTGATTAGTGAGTTCAGTTCATAAGCCTTTGCTAATAAGATTAGTGACTTGGTGAAAAAAATGTTATTGGTGAACTCGGTTCATAGGCCATTTTGATGTTTGCCTCGTTTTGCAATTTGCTTGGGTTGGATAAATTGGACAAAAGTTATTAAATATAGTAAAAGTCTATAAAGGTTATTATACTCATGTTGATTTTTGAAATATCAATTGTATTATTGAGATACAAACTCAGATTTTGTAGCCTATATAGGAAGACAACATCTTGTGTTTCATCCATGATCCTTAACCATGAACCATGGTCTCAAGTTTTTGTTATAAAATGCTTGATTAAACTGTTACAAAATACACACAAAAATGATTCAATAAAATTGTCTCTGGCTCAGATATTACACACTGAGTTAAGACAGGCTTTTGTTTCAAACTATATATGATTTAGTTTTGTGTATGATATTCTAACTCTAATGTCCGACGTATACTTCAACTACATGTCATATGGTAACCAGAACAAGTAATATTTCAAATTAAATAATCTTTGAAAAAAAAATTTCCTATCAACATGATCAAATCCAATCATCTTAATCAATTCATAGTGAAAACAAATTTAATAGTCTAAGCCAGTTCATTAGAAGTAGATTAGGAAACTCACCATTACCAAAAACTAATGATATTCATCCAGGAATAATTCTTCTTATACCACACTAATACGAACATCAACATTCATCATATCTTAACTCAAAAGAAAAAATAGTATCAAACATTCAAATGAAATTGGACTGAGGTGTGTTAGTTAAATAACATAGGCTATAATCAACACGTGCAAAATCAACAACCAAAATGATGAGCAGTGAATCTTTTAAGCCACACAGCAGTTTCAATAATAATGGTTTAAGAACTTTTCATTTTTCTAAATTTTAAGTTCCAACCTACTTTAAAGCTTATAGATGTATAAATTTAAGAGGAGCCAGGCTTCATTCAGTAATCAGCATAGGACTTAACAAAAATGTATATTAAAAGCCGTTCAACTTTCCATACCTAAGTGAGACCATAATCTGAATCATAACCTAAAAATCCACGTCAGGATCAAAATATGAATCGAAGTTTGAATCAAAACTGGAGACTTCTGGAATTAACCTTCTAACGAAAACTAAATTAGTATATGATCAATGAATACAAACATCAGATAAAAGAAGACGAATTAGAACTGAATCAATCGACGTACCTGAATGAGAGAATTAGGGAACTATGAAATTGAAAAATAAGGGAAACAGAGAACAACGAAAATTGAAGGGAAGGGAAATAGGGCAGGATGAAATTGAAGAACGAGGGGAATGAAAAGAAGAGGGAATAAGAAGAGGGAAATAATTTTTTTTCACAAAGTATAATAATGAGAGAGGCGGACGTTATGTCAGCGTTTTGACGAAAATTAATTCATTTAAAATAATTTTTTACTGCATTTTTTTAATAAACGCTGATAATGGTTGCTGTTAAAAGTGATTTTTGTTGTAGTGAAGGGTTCGGCGATTTCTTGAATTCGATTCTGAATTTCCCAGGCTTCTACGATAATTTTTTTTCTTTGAATGAAAAGAGGCTGCCATTATCAAGAAGTATCGACCATTTATTTGTTTTGATTCTTTTTTTTAAATGTAAGAAGAGTGGACGCATTATTTTCTCCCTTACATCTTCTGGCTTCAGACATGAAAAGAATTGAAGTACGGTGGAGAGACAAAAATGAGGCTGAGATGAAAGGCTGATGGGAAAAAATTTCAGCTGATGGAAGATATATTATATTTTATTTTCAATCGTCTCGAATTACGTAGCTAAAAACCCCAACCTCCTACCAAGGTGTGCCGCTAGGCGTTTATAATGTTATACGCCTATTTTGAACACAATGGAAAAGGTTTCGAGTCCAAATTCGATCGTATGGAGAAGATAGCTTTTTGGACCAGTTATTAAATTGAATATCGATATATTTTCCAGCGCGTTTGCTTACCGTACAGCCAAACGATCACTCCAAACATTACGAAATTTGAAATCCGATAATAATACAATATTACGGATCCAATGGAACTGGTTTCGTCGAATTCCGAGACTGTGCCTCGGAAGGCTATTTTTAAATATCAATTTAAACAAAAAAAATTCAAAACTGAACAAACCACCTTCAAATTCAATTCTGAAGCTTCTATTATCTTCAGTATAATAAATATAGATTTTACAAGACTTTATATTATTTTTAATCAGCTTAAAACTGAAGATTCAAATTTTTACCCAACTTCAGTAAATTAAATTCAATAATTTAATTGCCAAATTCATTCTGATATTTGAATTTTCAAATTAAACTAACTTTCAAACCTTTAAACTCAATTAAATATTCAAATTTCAAATGCCAAAAATTCAGGGTCGTTACATTCTTCCCCCCTTAAAAGAATTTCGTCCCGAAATTACAAGTTAAGAAGAATGATCCTCAACCCGTTTATCATTTTCCCAAAATCAACCAGTTTTTTATCAACTTGCTAAAACAAATCTTTTTATTAAAGATTCGTTATCACTTCAACTAACTTTCCAAAATCTTAACCATAGTTTCCAAAAACTTTATTTACTTCATAATTCAAATTCAAAATTTTAAATTATCCTAAAATTTCTAACTCTCTAAATTTCCGAAAATTTTTGCCAGCGTCTCCTTTGCACGGCTAGCTCGGTACTACTACAAAATGTCCCTACGGACTCCCAGATTCCAAAAGAAAACAAAATGCCAAGTGGCAAAATCAGAATCCCATCAAATTTCATACAGAATTTTTTTTTAAATACATACCTTTTGTTAAGCGAATTAATTTTTTTATCTTCGAAATCAAAATCCAATTCCATTTTCCTATAGCCTTTATAATCCCTGTATACTTTACTAAACAATAATGTCCAAATTTACCTAGTGTATTCCCAATACCAATTTACTTAAGAATTTTCATCCTTCATTTCTTAAGTCCAATATAAATATTTTTTTATATTTATTTTTACTACTTCACTAACAAAGTTATATATTCATTTCCATTCAACTTTGCATTTGAATTTAATATATTCTATTTACCTTATCTCAAATTCGAATTGGAAATCATTTGTCGTTACTGAAAATTTTCAAAAATTTCAAATTTTTTTCTAACTCCTAAAATTTTCAGAAAATTTTGGCGGAGTCTCCTTTGTACGGAGGAGCTTTTGCAATTTGACAAAAGATATAAATATATATACATCGACCCACACAGTCGGAAAAACAAAAACAGTTCATATTTCCTATTTTTGTATTACGTAGGCGTACCTTTATTTAGCATTTTAAGCAAAGCGGCTTATTTATTTAGCTATTTGCGTGACCAAATGCAGCCAAACGGCCCCACTGTACCTATACTTACTCAATTTAAACACGTAAGTGACATATATAGGAATTTCATTAACATTTTACTCATTTTCAATAACAACAAGTAGTCTTCGTAGATAATACACTCAAAATTATTTCCATTAGCAATTTATCAAACTTCAATACAAATTTAATCGCTTTCATCTAATTCACATGCCATTTCTATTCAATTCAAGTGATTTACAATGCAGTTCCTTACATTCGATTCATTTTTAAGCGAAACGAATTCATATCCATTTCAATTGATTCAAAAATCAATTTTATTTTCTTTCATTAACTCATATAATTTTATACAACCTCGTTTGCGTCAAACGACAACCATTTATATGCAAATTCAACGATGTTCACTTAATAGAATATCCATTCTATTTTATAACTAATTTAAATTGATACCAACTCAATTTATTTTAATTCCATTTCATTTCCAACCTTTATTATCATTAGTCCGCTTCGAACTAATTCTACAACTTCATTTTATTCTACACAATTTAAAGCTGGATTTCAATATTCAGTTTCAATTCCAATTTTATTCATTCGTTCATTCCCTTATTCACAATTTCCATTTCCAAATTTCCAGTTTAATCTTCATTAATTTAGAATATTTTCTCAACTCCAAATTCTACTTAAGAATTTCATTATTTTGGTAAATAACCACTTATATTTAAACTGGATTTCGAATTCCATATGAATTTAATTTACCTTTCGTTTCATAAATATTGAATCCAATTTTATTTCAATATTTCACTTCATTTGGTCCAACTTGACAAATTTTTCCACTTTACTTTGTTTATCACAAATCAAAGTAAGTTTCCAAATTCAATTATATTCTATAAATATTTTAAATAAGATTCCAGAGTTTTTCCATCTTTTCAAAACTTTTTTTTTCTTTGAAATCAATTCAAATTATCTTTTGAATTTCCAAAACCATTTTCAAATTAAAGGAATTCCATCTTTTGAATTTTCAATCCAAATCCTTTAATCCGTATTGCAAAAATTACTCTAGGATTTTATTTTAATTTATAAAACTCATTTATAAATTCACATTACCAATTTCATTCCATTAATGAATTTTATTTCAAATATTTTTTTGGAATTCTATTTCAAATTATAAATCACATTTACAATTTACATTTACAAATCTCATTCGTATATGAACTTTATTTCCTTAAATTTTCAATTCATATTTATAAATTTCATTTGTTAAATGAATTTATCTCCAAATCTTTGGTTATACCATTATTTCTTATTCTGTTTCCATATAACAATGATAATATTTCAATATTATCTCTTCCTAACAACCAAGCATCCACATACTATAATAATTCACGAAAAATGATTTCTTTTCTATACAAAAATAGTTTTTGGGTAAAATTATTTCATTTACCCTATTTTTAAAACAATACTGTGTTAGTTTATCTTGTTTAAGAGTTTAGAAACCCCTATCGATTTCAGTTGGCCAGACTGCACCGACCGAAATCTATAAACAATCAACCGATAAGTCAACGCAATACAAAAAAAAAATTATATTCACTAACAAATACGCGCTCATATCTATTATTACACACACACACTCATTATAGAGTACTACTGACTCTATCTCTAATGAGTAACACCAAACAGAGCCAGGGTTGTCACTTAACCAATTGCTCTGATACCATATGTAACGATACGATCTTTCGACGCTCGAAAGTCGACATTAATACGTCCACTGTATCAAATGTCACACAATCGAATGCTGGAAAACCGAATCATTAGGGTTAAAAAGAAGAGGTAGAAGAAGACAGAAGAAAAAGAAACAGAAACAACAACAGAATCTCACATTCGCAATGGAACAATATATAATAAATGAATGAATAATCTTTATCACAAAGAACTTTATCAGTTTATACATACATCATCAGAGTTTACAACACACATCACTAGACGATTATATAAACTTGTCCACATAACACAATACACAGCGGAATAATACATAATATAAGTGATACGTCTCCCCATCCCACTCGCCTCCAGATCTCCACAGCAACTTCTGAATTCCAGAATGACCTGATAACCTGACTCTAGGCTGCCCGTGTGGAAAATTATGGGCACCCAGAGTTTAGAAAGGGAACAATAAACTCCAGGTCAGTCGTGGGATTGGTGTGAGGTCTTAAAAACAGTTATTTTCATAAAGAAAATAAAAATTGTTCGCAATGCTTTTGGAAAATGAAACTACCATAAGGCCTCCCGCCACACACACAATGCAAACGCAGAATTGAAGGAGATTTCTCCTTATGATAGTCAAATATGCTTAATACGCAAAATCCTTTTAATATTATTATTAGTGCATAGTGTGGAAAACATTTCGATAATATAATATTAATCTTAGCCAACATACAACCATTATTGTATGCCTACTATAGCTACTATGTTAAATAGCAGGTTACCGCCACATTTCAGATGTAACGACCCTGAATTTTGAACAAATTAAATTGAGAATATTTAATTTATTTTAAATATTTGAACGATAATTTAATTTGAATCCCGAATATAACTTTGAATTTGATGATTAAACTTTAAAATTTAATCTATTGAATGCTGAATAAAAATTTGTATCTTCAATTGTAAGTCGAAGAAAAATATTTCAAAAGCTTTTAAAATTCATATTGATAATACTGAAGATGATTGAAGCTTCAGAATCGGAATTGAAATTGATTTGTTCAGTTTTGAAATTAAATCGTTTAAACTGAATTTAAAAATAGCCGTCCGAGGCGCAGTCTCGGAATTCGACGAAACCAGTTCCATTGGGTCCGTAATATTGAATTATTACCGGATTTCAAATTCCGTATTTTTCGGGGTTGATATGTGACCGTACGATATGCAAACGCGTTGAAGTTAAATCAGATTGATTTAAATTTAATTTTTGAACTAAGTCAACTTCAGCACATCTTCCTTTTTATCACGCGCTTGAATCACGCCTAAATTCACGTCTGAAATCACGGAGAAAATCGTGCCAACCATCCTCTTTCGTTTTCATATACTCCTCCCCCTCTCTCAGATTCAAACCGAAATCCCTCTTCATAAAGAAAAGAAATGGCCGCTCGTTATTCAATTTGAATCCCCAAATCAAAGTCGAGTCCGCTCCTCCCCTTTCAGTTCATTCAAGAGCAAATCGAAAATTTGTTTCAATCTATACTTCGAAGCCGCGTTCCTCGGTTTCTCCCCTAAATAAAATCATTCGTTCGATCGTGCTTAGGGTCGCGTGGATGGAAGCAATTTCGGCATGGGTTCATCGACGATCCAGGGTTCGTCGTGGCGCGTTCTAGAGGGAGGGCGGCGATGTATCAGGCGGCGCGTGTTCGAGTAGGGGCTGGCGAACTTCGAGACTCGAAGCGGCGGCGCGGCATATAGGTGGTGGTCGGAGTCGCGATGTCGTACTGTGGAAGCTCGAGCAGGGTCGTCGTTTGGGTTCGCGAGGCAGTGGGGTAGTACTTCGCGGCAGTTTTGGATGAGGTCTGGCTCGCGGGGTTCTCGATGATGGGGGAGATTCTGGCGATGGTAGCAGTAAGGTAAGGTCAGATTTATTATTATTAGTTAAATATAATTAGGAAATCGAAAAAACAAATGTATATGTATCTATATAGATATACATATATAATTTAATGTATATATAGATAAGGTTGTGGGTAAAGTAGGAATGTTTAAAAATGTTTAAACCTGTATAGGTTATTTTATATGCAGTATGAAAATGAAAATAAATTATATATACATATTTTAAATTGCTAATTTATTTTAAATAATGGATTTAAAGATATTAATCTAAAGTATAATATTAGCTAAAATAAATTTATTAAAGGAGAAATTGGTTAAGTAAATAAATAGAACCATAATTTAGGTGTTCGATTTAATTCGAATATTGATATATTGTATAAATTGTTATACAAGGTCTATAAATGGAGAAAAACAAGTCAGGATGGAAATGGATTGCAAAATAAATGCTAAGGTGAGATTTTTCTCACTCAAAAATTAATTGCAGTTTTTGACCGATTGACTGCTTGGATGTGATATTATATATAGTAGGATATATCTATATATATATAGCAATATATACATATTGGCATATGTATATATTGGATTGATTGATTTCCCGCCTCGTATAGCGGATGAGACCCTATTGCGCCGTTAGTAAGCGGATATTTTTATAAAACCCATATACCGCGATATTCCACCTCGAAGTGGAATTGGTATTGTGCTAACATCTGTGGATGCAGGGAAACAGGTTGGAGGGATCCAACTGGATTCCTCACAAATATTATTATTTGCAGATATTTGTTGTATATGCTGTTATCATATTGATATATGATATTGAATGTTATGATTGACTAATTGGTGTTGTTGCATCATCGGATCCATTTTTGAAGTTTAAAAATAACGATATTATTTTTAAAAGGATTTCAAAGTGAATTTTTGAAAGTATACGTTTTATTAAATTTTGGAATTGATTCATTTTAAATAAATAAGTGTTATAATTTTTATGTTATAAAAAATTAAGAATTTTATGATATAAAACCAAAATTTGATGTTTGGGAATATGAAATGAACTATGTTGAAGAATAGTATGAATGAAGATTTTTGAATTTATTTATAAATGGTTTATAGATAAGATTTATAAAGAATTGAATTTTTATAAATCGGAAAAATGGAATTATAAAAGGAGTTTTTGTTAATGTTGAAAAAGGGTTTATAAATGGAACTTTACAAGAAGTAGGATTTATAAATTTTGTAAAGTTATTAAAGGAATGACTTAAGTATAAAAATTGAGTTATAGATTGATTCGGTTAATAAAATTGATTTGTAAGTTGAAGTTGTTATAAATTATAAATGGGATTTATAAACGTTGTTTATAAATCCGAAATCACTTATTTTGATAAGTGAATTGTAGAAGTTAATTAAAGGAATTATATTCACGATTTTGGACAGTGGATAAGCCTTTAAATAAAACGTGTAGGAATGTTGAATTTGGATAACGAAGTATATTCACGATTTTGGACAGTGAATATATTATTAAATAAAATGGATATGTTTTGGAAAGGTGATATTACGAAATGAAGTAATTGTTTTAAAAGATGTTTTAAAACGTGATAAGTATCGAATACACAGATTTCAACATTCATTGTTGAAATAGACGTTTTCGAAAAATAAGGAAATGGTGGACTATAACACTGTTGTTATAGTAAATGATTTCCAAAAGGAAATGTTTTATATAGTATTGGGATTTAAATATCTATCTTAAATTCCGAATCCCTATACTAGTGATTTTGAGTCGTCGTAACGATGTTTTACGCAACATTCGTTTTGACTCAAATAGTTTTCCTTAAAGAATGAAATGTATACTTAATACTGATTTAAGTATATTGAATATTTTCAAATGTTGAAAATAAATAGATTTGTGAATTACTTATTATTAAATAAGTATGGAATTACTTTTCCAATATGATATGAAATGTTTGTTAAGAATTTATCTTTGTAAAGATAAATTGAAAGTGAATATTGAAATCGATTTGAAAATCGTATATCAGAAGATATTTTGAAATATAAATTCAATAGGGAATTTATAAAAGAAAGGGAAGTTGTTTAAAAATAAACGTTGATTTATTTTTGAAGTGGAAATTTTATATCTAGTAAAGATATTTTTGAAGATGAAATAATTTGGGAAAATTATTTGGAATCTGATGATGTTGCGCATCTTTATTGATAGTTAAATAACCGACTATCAATAATTACCTTGAATAGGTATTTGTTGTGAATTGGATGAATTTGAATGCCACACTTATTTTTGAATAATCGCTCACTATTCGGGTTAGCCGGGAAAGGACCATGGGGTCGTATAACCCATTCCGAATATGTGATACGTCGTTATGAATTGCATTCGAAGACCGGTGTTGAAGACCGGATATTTTTGAAAACGGAAGGATTACCGTCGAGTTACTCTACATCGGCTGATCTCCGGTTTAGAGGTTTTATCACCCTTAGTGACGGGAAGTCCGGACGTGATTAGAAATTTATCCGGAAATGCAAGGGCTTCGTGAGAAGTGCCTTCGGTTCTGTTCGATCCCGGAACAGACTTGTATGGATTGTGTGTTTGACGTTACAATTTGAGATATAAAGCTGATTTCTTTCAAATACATTTCTGTTGGTGGCGGAGAATTTATTCTCTTAGCTTAACACCCTTCTCTGAGACGTACGAGCTCAGAGGTTATGTAGTTGAAATTTATCAGCGATATATCCCAATTTGGTAACGTGGCATACTGAGTGTTGCTGTGAAATGATCAGTGTTTGATCATTTGCGATATGATCATTTGTTTGATCTTATATCTTTGTGATCATAGGTTGATCATTTTGTTTGACCCAAAGCATGGCTTTGTAGAAAGCGTAGCTTTGTGGACGAGACTTCATCGAGCCTCACACCCCGGAAATGGTCGAAACAGGAAGGAAGCGGCAAGGTTCTAGGGAGTAGCGCCCCTTAGTGTATGTCATTCCTTCTGGATAAAGGTGGTATCATGGTATGGAGCCCAGATACTTAACCTCTGTGGTTGCTGCAAATTTATTACTTTGTGGTTTGTTGGAAATCGGGGATCCTCGGGAAGATCGGTGACGATCGGGGGATGGCATACGCGTGTCAGTAGTTACCTACTTTTGCAGAGGTAACCCGGCCTTGTGTTGGCAGAGATCTAACCGTAATGTTAGGTTATTTCTCGGGTCGTCTATTCCAGGGACGTACCCATCGTGGATAGGAAGTTCCTTAGCCTGACCATTTGTTGGAAATCCAAACCCCAATACGCACCTTGTACGGTATTAGTTGTAGAACCTGCCATTTACGTACGGTGGTCACCACTGTTTAGATGGTAGCTATAGTAGGCATACGATACTGGTCGTATGTTGGCTAAGATTTATATTATACTTTCGAAATGATTTCTACACTATGCACTAATAATAATATCAAAATGATTTGATTTTGCGTAGTAAGCATCTTTGACTATCATAAGAAGAAATCTCCTCCAATTCTGCGTTTGCATTGTGTGTGTGGTGGGAGGTCTTATGGTAGTTTCATTTTCCAAAAGCATTTCGAATTGACTTTAAAAATTATTTTCTTATTATAAAGAATAACTGTTTTACGATCTCACACCAGTCACCATGACTGACTCGGAGTTTATTGTTTCCCTTCTAAACTCTGGGTGCCCACAAATTTCCACACGGGCAGCCTAGAGTTATGTTATCAGGATATTCTGGATATTCTGGAGCTTTGGAAGCAAGCTGGATGACGAGACGTAGTATTTGTATCTGATAGTATTTATTCCGCTGTGTATTCTGTATGAGGACAAGTTTATAAAACTGTCCATTGTTGTATATTGACTCTGATGATTGATGTATGTATAAACTGATATAGTTCTTTGTTTTAAAAGACTAGTGTTTATCTATTATATATTGTTCCGCTGCGATATGTGAGATTCTGATATTGTTTTCTGTTCTGATGTTGTTCTGTTGTTCTCTCTTCTCTTTTTCTTTCTGTTCCTTCTTTTTTCTTCTTCTTCTACCTTTTTCTTCTATTTAAAACCCTCACTATTGGAGTTTCCGGCACTCGATTGCTCGGTAGTCGATAAAGTGAGTATCGATGTCGAATTTTCGAAAGTCGAAAATTTCCGTACGTGACAGCGTGGTATCAGAGCATATGGTTAAGCGACAACCCTGCTCTGTTGGGTGTTACTCATTAGAGATAGAGTCAGTAGTACTCTAGAATGAGTTGAGTGTAATAATAGATACGAGTGCGTATTTGTTAGTGAATATAAAAATGTTTTATATTGTGTTTGCTTATCCGTTGAGATGTTTGTGAATTTTGGTCGGTATGTGGGACGCCATATTATCGATAGGGATTTCTAAACACTTAAACGAGGCAAGACGACATAGTATTGTTTTAAAATAGGGTGAATGAAATAATTTTGCCCAAAACTATTTTTGTATAGAAAAGAAATAATTTTCTATGAATTATCATAGTATATGATTGCATGGTTGTTATAAGTAATAACATTGAAATATTCTCATTGTTATATTGAAATTGAATAAGAAATTGAAATCATAACTCCAAAGTTAAGAAATAAATCCATATACAAATGAAATTTAAGAATATAAATTATAAATGTGATTTGTAATTTGAAACGGAATTCCAGAGAAGTATTTGGAAATGTTTTGAAAAGAATTTGAAAATTTTGGAGATTTGGAAAGTTTAATTCCTTTTTGAATTTGAAAATGAATTTCAAAGGTTTGAAAAGTATTTTTGAGAGATGAAAGCTCTAAACTCTTTTCGGTCGCTGGTAAATAACTTCGTTGATGACCGCGGCATCATTGGTGTTCATTTTCGGGTTTCCAAAAGAGGAATTGCTGCCAAATTGTTTTAAACGGAAAGTGTTTGGAAAATTTGGGTTTTGTTTTGGAAATTCAAAGGATAATTTGAATTGTTTTCAAAATGATTTTCGAAAAGTTGAAAAGACTCTGGAATCCTATTTAAAATATTTATGAAATAAGAAATGAGTTGATAACTTATACAAATTGAATCTTGATAGAATAAATTTAGCTTAAAGAATGGAGTTAAATTAAAGAAAGTATAAGTGAATGAATTTGAATAAATGAAAGTGAATTGAAAATAAATATAATGTGTATATCGAATATTTACATTGAACTTAAGAAATGAAGTGTGAAATTCTTAAGTAAAATTTGATGATTGAACAAAAGAATAAAACTGGAGTTAAAACTGAATATTGAAAACGAATTTGAATTGTGTGAAATAAAATGAAGTTAATTGATAAAAATTTAATATTCAGAAGTTAAATAGAATCCAAATTAGATTGGAATTGTGAATTGAATTCAAATGAAAATTAAAATATAAAATGTGATTTTGACTAAGTGATGAAATTTGACCTTGGTAAAGTTAAATACAATTGAGAATCTGAATTGGATTGATAAATGAATTAAGCTATTGAACTAATTGAATGTTGAATCAGTCCAATGTAAATGAATTAGTGAATGAATAAATTGAATGGAATCAATTGCAAATGAAGTGAACTAAAGATAATCGAAAAAAAATCAATATTTAGAATAGAAGATAAAATTGAATTCAAATGAAATTTGAAATGTAAAATTGAATGATAATAGATATATAACTTCAATAGTGAAGTAAAAATGTATAAGAAGTATGAATTGAAAATTTTTGTAATCGAATTTGCAAAATAGTTTGAATGCTGTAACTAGATATAATGGCTAGTAGGATATACAGGTGTATAAAGGGATTGGAAAATTTATTTCAAAGATGAGTTTGAATTTGCTCGAAAAAGGTATGTATTTAAATTTCAATATGAAATTTGATGATTTCTTGTCTAGCCGCTTGGCTTTTTCTTTTCTTTTTGAAATCTGAGAGTCTGTAGGGACATTTTGTAGTCGTACCGTACTAGCCGCGCAAAGGAGACGCTGGCGAAATTTTTCGAAAATTTCGAGTGTTAGAAAATTTTTGAGAAATTTTGAAAGTTTAAAATTTGAATTTAAACTCGAATTTGAATTGAGAAGTTAAACAATGTTGTTTGAAACTTATAATTGAAGTTGGAAAACGAATTGAATGACAACGAATCTTTAGTAGAAAGATTTGTTTTGAAAATTTTGATAAAACTATTGAATTGTGAAAAATAGTAGACGAGTTAAGGACCTTTTTTCTTGACTCGTAATTTCGGGACGAAATTCTTTTAAGGAGGGAAGTCTGTAATGACCCTGAATTTTGAACAAATTAAATTGAGAATATTTAATTTATTTTAAATATTTGAACGATAATTTAATTTGAATCCCGAATATAACTTTGAATTTGATGATTAAACTTTAAAATTTAATCTATTGAATGCTGAATAAAAATTTGTATCTTCAATTGTAAGTCGAAGAAAAATATTTCAAAAGCTTTTAAAATTCGTATTGATAATACTGAAGATGATTGAAGCTTCAGAATCGGAATTGAAATTGATTTGTTCAGTTTTGAAATTAAATCGTTTAAATTGAATTTAAAAATAGCCGTCCGAGGCGCAGTCTCGGAATTCGACGAAACCAGTTCCATTGGGTCCGTAATATTGAATTATTACCGGATTTCAAATTCCGTATTTTTCGGGGTTGATATGTGACCGTACGATATGCAAACGCGTTGAAGTTAAATCAGATTGATTTAAATTTAATTTTTGAACTAAGTCAACTTCAGCACATCTTCCTTTTTATCACGCGCTTGAATCACGCCTAAATTCACGTCTGAAATCACGGAGAAAATCGTGCCAACCATCCTCTTTCGTTTTCATATACTCCTCTCCCTCTCTCAGATTCAAACCGAAATCCCTCTTCATAAAGAAAAGTAATGGCCACTCGTTATTCAATTTGAATCCCCAAATCAAAGTCGAGTCCGCTCCTCCCCTTTCAGTTCATTCAAGAACAAATCGAAAATTTGTTTCAATCTATACTTCGAAGCCGCGTTCCTCAGTTTCTCCCCTAAATAAAATCATTCGTTCGATCGTGCTTAGGGTCGCGTGGATGGAAGCAATTTCGGCATGGGTTCATCGACGATCTATGGTTCGTCGTGGCGCGTTCTAGAGGGAGGGCGGCGATGTATCAGGCGGCGCGTGTTCGAGTAGGGGCTGGCGAACTTCGAGACTCGAAGCAGCGGCGCGGCATATAGGTGGTGGTCGGAGTCGCGATGTCGTCACTGTGGAAGCTCGAGCAGGGTCGTCGTTTGGGTTCGCGAGGCAGTGGGGTAGTACTTGGCGGCAGTTTTGGATGAGGTCTGGCTCACGGGGTTCTCGATGATGGGGGAGACTCTGGCGATGGTAGCAGTAAGGTAAGGGCAGATTTATTATTATTAGTTAAATATAATTAGGAAATCGAAAAAACAAATGTATATGTATCTATATAGATATACATATATAATTTAATGTATATATAGATAAGGTTGTGGGTAAAGTAGGAATGTTTAAAAATGTTTAAACCTGTATAGGTTATTTTATATGCAGTATGAAAATGAAAATAAATTATATATACATATTTTAAATTGCTAATTTATTTTAAATAATGGATTTAAAGATATTAATCTAAAGTATAATATTAGCTAAAATAAATTTATTAAAGGAGAAATTGGTTAAGTAAATAAATAGAACCATAATTTAGGTGTTCGATTTAATTCGAATATTGATATATTGTATAAATTGTTATACAAGGTCTATAAATGGAGAAAAACAAGTCAGGATGGAAATGGATTGCAAAATAAATGCTAAGGTGAGATTTTTCTCACTCAAAAATTAATTGCAGTTTTTGACTGATTGACTGCTTAGATGTGATATTAGATATAGTAGGATATATCTATATATATATAGCAATATATACATATTGGCATATGTATATATTGGATTGATTGATTTCCCGCCTCGTATAGCGGATGAGACCCTATTGCGCCGTTAGTAAGCGGATATTTTTATAAAACCCATATACCGCGATATTCCACCTCGAAGTGGAATTGGTATTGTGCTAACATCTGTGGATGCAGGGAAACAGGTTGGAGGGATCCAACTGGATTCCTCACAAATATTATTATTTGCAGATATTTGTTGTATATGCTGTTATCATATTGATATATGATATTGAATGTTATGATTGACTAATTGGTGCTGTTGCATCATCGGATCCATTTTTGAAGTTTAAAAATAACGATATTATTTTTAAAAGGATTTCAAAGTGAATTTTTGAAAGTATACGTTTTATTAAATTTTGGAATTGATTCATTTTAAATAAATAAGTGTTATAATTTTTATGTTATAAAAAATTAAGAATTTTATGATATAAAACCAAAATTTGATGTTTGGGAATATGAAATGAACTATGTTGAAGAATAGTATGAATGAAGATTTTTGAATTTATTTATAAATGGTTTATAGATAAGATTTATAAAGAATTGAATTTTTATAAATCGGAAAAATGGAATTATAAAAGGAGTTTTTGTTAATGTTGAAAAAGGGTTTATAAATGGAACTTTACAAGAAGTAGGATTTATAAATTTTGTAAAGTTATTAAAGGAATGACTTAAGTATAAAAATTGAGTTATAGATTGATTCGGTTAATAAAATTGATTTGTAAGTTGAAGTTGTTATAAATTATAAATGGGATTTATAAACGTTGTTTATAAATCCGAAATCACTTATTTTGATAAGTGAATTGTAGAAGTTAATTAAAGGAATTATATTCACGATTTTGGACAGTGGATAAGCCTTTAAATAAAACGTGTAGGAATGTTGAATTTGGATAACGAAGTATATTCACGATTTTGGACAGTGAATATATTATTAAATAAAATGGATATGTTTTGGAAAGGTGATATTACGAAATGAAGTAATTGTTTTAAAAGATGTTTTAAAACGTGATAAGTATCGAATACACAGATTTAAACATTCATTGTTGAAATAGACGTTTTCGAAAAATAAGGAAATGGTGGACTATAACACTGTTGTTATAGTAAATGATTTCCAAAAGGAAATGTTTTATATAGTATTGGGATTTAAATATCTATCTTAAAATCTGAATCCCTATACTAGTGATTTTGAGTCGTCGTAACGATGTTTTACGCAACATTCGTTTTGACTCAAATAGTTTTCCTTAAAGAATGAAATGTATACTTAATACTGATTTAAGTATATTGAATATTTTCAAATGTTGAAAATAAATAGATTTGTGAATTACTTATTATTAAATAAGTATGGAATTACTTTTCCAATATGATATGAAATGTTTGTTAAGAATTTATCTTTGTAAAGATAAATTGAAAGTGAATATTGAAATCGATTTGAAAATCGTATATCAGAAGATATTTTGAAATATAAATTCAATAGGGAATTTATAAAAGAAAGGGAAGTTGTTTAAAAATAAACGTTGATTTATTTTTGAAGTGGAAATTTTATATCTAGTAAAGATATTTTTGAAGATGAAATAATTTGGGAAAATTATTTGGAATCTGATGATGTTGCGCATCTTTATTGATAGTTAAATAACCGACTATCAATAATTACCTTGAATAGGTATTTGTTGTGAATTGGATGAATTTGAATGCCACACTTATTTTTGAATAATCGCTCACTATTCGGGTTAGCCGGGAAAGAACCATGGGGTCGTATAACCCATTCCGAATATGTGATACGTCGTTATGAATTGCATTCGAAGACCGGTGTTGAAGACCGGATATTTTTGAAAACGGAAGGATTACCGTCGAGTTACTCTACATCGGCTGATCTCCGGTTTAGAGGTTTTATCACCCTTAGTGACGGGAAGTCCGGACGTGATTAGAAATTTATCCGGAAATGCAAGGGCTTCGTGAGAAGTGCCTTCGGTTCTGTTCGATCCCGGAACAGACTTGTATGGATTGTGTGTCTGACGTTACAATTTGAGATATAAAGCTGATTTCTTTCAAATACATTTCTGTTGGTGGCGGAGAATTTATTCTCTTAGCTTAACACCCTTCTCTGAGACGTACGAGCTCAGAGGTTATGTAGTTGAAATTTATCAGCGATATATCCCAATTTGGTAACGTGGCATACTGAGTGTTGCTGTGAAATGATCAGTGTTTGATCATTTGCGATATGATCATTTGTTTGATCTTATATCTTTGTGATCATAGGTTGATCATTTTGTTTGACCCAAAGCATGGCTTTGTAGAAAGCGTAGCTTTGTGGACGAGACTTCATCGAGCCTCACACCCCGGAAATGGTCGAAACAGGAAGGATGCGGCAAGGTTCTAGGGAGTAGCGCCCCTTAGTGTATGTCATTCCTTCTGGATAAAGGTGGTATCATGGTATGGAGCCCAGATACTTAACCTCTGTGGTTGCTGCAAATTTATTACTTTGTGGTTTGTTGGAAATCGGGGATCCTCGGGAAGATCGGTGACGATCGGGGGATGGCATACGCGTGTCAGTAGTTACCTACTTTTGCAGAGGTAACCCGGCCTTGTGTTGGCAGAGATCTAACCGTAATGTTAGGTTATTTCTCGGGTCGTCTATTCCAGGGACGTACCCATCATGGATAGGAAGTTCCTTAGCCTGACCATTTGTTGGAAATCCAAACCCCAATACGCACCTTGTACGGTATTAGTTGTAGAACCTGCCATTTACGTACGGTGGTCACCACTGTTTAGATGGTAGCTATAGTAGGCATACGATACTGGTCGTATGTTAGCTAAGATTTATATTATACTTTCGAAATGATTTCTACACTATGCACTAATAATAATATCAAAATGATTTGATTTTGTGTAGTAAGCATCTTTGACTATCATAAGAAGAAATCTCCTCCAATTCTGCGTTTGCATTGTGTGTGTGGTGGGAGGTCTTATGGTAGTTTCATTTTCCAAAAGCATTTCGAATTGACTTTAAAAATTATTTTCTTATTATAAAGAATAACTGTTTTACGATCTCACACCAGTCACCATGACTGACTCGGAGTTTATTATTTCCCTTCTAAACTCTGGGTGCCCAAAAATTTCCACACGGGCAGCCTAGAGTTATGTTATCAGGATATTCTGGATATTCTGGAGCTTTGGATACAAGCTGGATGACGAGACGTAGTATTTGTATCTGATAGTATTTATTCCGCTGTGTATTCTGTATGAGGACAAGTTTATAAAACTGTCCATTGTTGTATATTGACTCTGATGATTGATGTATGTATAAACTGATATAGTTCTTTGTTTTAAAATACTAGTGTTTATCTATTATATATTGTTCCGCTGCGATATGTGAGATTCTGATATTGTTTTCTGTTTTGATGTTGTTCTGTTGTTCTCTCTTCTCTTTTTCTTTCTGTTCCTTCTTTTTTCTTCTTCTTCTACCTTTTTCTTCTATTTAAAACCTTCACTATTGGAGTTTCCGGCACTTGATTGCTCGGCAGTCGATAAAGTGAGTATCGATGTCGAATTTTCGAAAGTCGAAAATTTCCGTACGTGACATCAGAGCAGGTTATACAACTAAAACCGTACAAGGTTCGTATTGTTTCTTTGGATTTTCCAACAAATGGTCAGGCTAAGGAACTTCCTATGCCACATGGGAACGCCTCTGGAGGGACGACCCGAGAACTAACTAGCTCTCTGCCAACACAAGGCCGGGTTACCTCTTACTAGGTAACTACTACACGAGTATGCCACCCCCGGTCGTTTGCGACCTTTATCTGAGGCGCCTCGATCACAAAGCAACAATCACACAATAAATAAGATTGATGCAACCACACAGGTAAAGCATTTGGGCTCCATACCATGATACCACCCTTTTCCAGAAGGAAATGACATACTCTAAAGGGAGCGAACCTCATAACCTTACCGCATTTTCCTGTTTTGACCATTTACAGGGTGTGAGGTTCGATGAGGTCTCGTCAACAAAGCTACGCTTTACACGAAAGCCATGCTTTGATCACAAATGATCAACAAATGATCAGCAACACACATCAACACTTAGCATGCCACACTACCAAATTGGGAGTATATCACTGATAACCTTCAACTACATAACCTCTGAGCTCGTACGTCTCAGAGAAGGGTGTTAAGCTAAGAGAATAAATTCTCCACCACCAATAGAAATGTATTTGAAAGAAATCAGCTTTATATCTCAAAGTGTAGTGACAGACATACAACCATACAAGTCTGTTCCAGGTTCGAACAGAACCGAAGGCACTTCCAAAGAAGCCCTTGCAATCCGGGTATTCACAATCCCGATCGGACTCCCCATCACATAGGGAATCTCTATACCGTAGCTACTCGGTGCAGAGACAATCAATAGGTTATCCTATCGTTCTCGCAAAACACCCGGTCTTCAACACTGGTCTTCAAATGCTATCCATTTACGTCGTATCATTATTCGGAATGGGTTATATGACACAAAGCCCTCTCCCGGCTAAATCGAATAATGAGCGCTTCTTTTAAAAACAATTTCAAGTGTCATTTCAAAGGAAAATATTGATAGTCGGTTATTTAACTATCAAACAACATTCACAACAAACAACAAGCCTCAATAATTTCCCAAATTGTTTATACTGATAGTTGGATATTTTACTATCAACAATATTCCCAAGAAACATCAGATTTAAATAATTTTCCCAAATTATTTACTTTCCAAATATCTTCGCAAGATATATATATTTTTCCACACTTCATCACTTTGAAAACCAATTTCAAATCACTTTTCACTCACGGAATAAAATTCCCGATATTATTTATTTTCATTGAAAATTTTGCCGAGTCTGAATACTTGAAAACATACTAGGCTTTCCAGTGACAACACATTTTTCATTTCAAAATGATCCATTTAAATCTATTAACAAATCCTTCTTGACTTATTTCAATTTACATTCCAAATCCGTAAATTTCTTTCCACACTTTAAAAATAAACCAACATTTATTTTTAAAACAAATTTCTCTTTCCTTTATAAATTCCATTGTAAATTTACATGTTCAAATGTCCACTGATATACGATTTCCAAACATTCATTTTCAACACCAAATCAAATTTCAATTGATATCCAAGTTTATTTTTTCAAACACTAAATCAATTTTCAAATTGATTCCCCAATGATTTATTTTCAATCACCAAATTAAATTCCAAATTTGATTTCTAAATTTATTTACCTTTAAAACAATTACTTTTAAAATAAATTCCTTAAAATCCTTTTTTATTAAAATCCTTTCCCTATTTTTTTGTAATTAATTCGATAAGATTACAAAAATCAATTTTAATACTTTAATTCCTTCTTTTAAATTCACCCAATTCTTCAAAAAGAATTCACTTAAAATTTCCAACTTTGATTTCAAAAATCAAATTTTATTTATTTCTGGTATCCAACGATACCAAAAATACATTCGGCTAAATTTTAGCCTTCAACAATTTCAATTATCAATATCATCATCCACAGATTATAAATAAATCAACACACAACATATGAAACAAATTCATACAACATATGAAAAAAATTCATACAATTTGAGGAATCCAGTTGGATCCCTCCAACCTGTTTCCCTACATCCACATATGTTAGCACAACAATTAAATACTCATTCCACTTCGAGGTGGAATATCGCGGTATATGGGATTTATAAAATATCATCCGCTATTATGCGGCGCATAGGGTCTCATCCGCTATATAATGCGGGAAATCAATCACCAAATATATATATATATATATATACTACTATATATACTATCACAATCAAGCAATCAATCAATAACTGAAATTTTAATTATTTTAATTTGAGTGAGAAGATCTCACCTTTGCTTTAGTTTTGCAATCCATTTCCATTCCAGATTATTTTCTTCATTGTATTAGACCTTGTATAAACAATTTTATACGGTTGATTAATATTTTGAATTAGTCAAACAATTAATCACTAGTTATTTATTTTAGATAATAAATTGGATTTACACCAATAATTAATTTTTAAACACATTTTCTTTTAAATAAAATATTTAACTAAAAATTAAATTTCAAAACTAAACTTAATAAAATAACCTTTGGTAAAAATAATTAAATGAGTTTTATTAAATAAAACTACCTTTATAATATATATATTTTCTATTTTGTTTTCACAAAATCTTATATATGTATATTCACTGTCTTAGTAAAAATAAAACTGGGTTTAAATTTCTGTTTAAAACATATTATAACTTTATTAATCTAGACCCATATATATATAAACTGCATTTAAATTCTTTACTGTAATTAATTTTTTTCCTCTTGCATAAGAAAACTAAAAATTGCATATATATTACTGTATTATTTTCTTTCTTTCTTTTTTTCTAAATTCGCATGCATATATATATTTTTAAGTGAAAACAAAAAAGTCACTTTACTGTTTAAAATTTTAAAAAAACTTACCTGTATATATAAATTGAAATTTAATAAAATAAATAGCCAATACCTATCTGTCAAAAGAGAACCCAAATCACTGCCAAACTCGATCCTATTCTACTGCCGAGTTCCAAAGTTGAATGAAAATCCTTGCTTCGACCACGTAGCGCCACGATCCCTCCATCCAGATCCAACGTGCTGCACGAACTCGAGCAGTCGCCTTTTGCCTACCCTATCCGAGATGCCAAGCCTAAAATCGAACGCGATCCATTGCCTCGACGACGATGCCGAACTCCTACACGAATTTCTACCTCGTGTGCTCGAGAATGGCCCCTTTCAACAATTGAAATCGAACGAGAAGGCTTCGGCCATTATTCTGTTTGTTTTTTTTATACATTACAAACTGGATTTGGGTTTTCGAGAGGAAGAAAGGGTTCGGCGATTTCTTGAATTCGATTCTGAATTTCCCAGGCTTCAACGATAATTTTTTTTCTTTCAATGAAAAGAGGCTACCATTATCAAGAAGTATCGACCATTTATTTGTTTTGATTCTTTTTTTTAAATGTAAGAAGAGTGGACGCATTCTTTTCTCCCTTACATCTTCTGGCTTCAGACATGAAAAGAATTGAAGTACGGTGGAGAGACAAAAATGAGGCTGAGATGAAAGGCTGATGGGAAAAAATTTCAGCTGATGGAAGATAAATTATATTTTATTTTCAATCGTCTCGAATTACGTAGCTAAAAACCCCAACCTCCTACCAAGGTGTGCCGCTAGGCGTTTATAATGTTATACGCCTATTTTGAACACAATGGAAAAGGTTTCGAGTCCAAATTGGATCGTATGGAGAAGATAGCTTTTTGGACCAGTTATTAAATTGAATTTCGATATATTTTCCAGCGCGTTTGCTTACCGTACGGCCAAACGATCACTCCAAACATTACGAAATTTGAAATCCGATAATAATACAATATTACGGATCCAATGGAACTGGTTTCGTCGAATTCCGAGACTGTGCCTCGAAAGGCTATTTTTAAATATCAATTTAAATAAAAAAATTCAAAACTGAACAAATCACCTTCAAATTCAATTCTGAAGCTTCTATTATCTTCAGTATCATAAATATAGATTTTACAAGACTTCATATTATTTTTAATCAGCTTAAAACTGAAGATTCAAATTTTTACTCAACTTTAGCAAATTAAATTCAATAATTTAATTGCCAAATTCATTCTGATATTTGAATTTTCAAATTAAACTAACTTTCAAACCTTTAAACTCAATTAAATATTCAAATTTCAAATGTCAAAAATTCAGGGTCGTTACAAAAACAAAGGCAGGCGCTTAACTTTTTAGAACAAACAAAGGTTACAACTACTTCGGAAGCAATGCTTTCGACACCATGCCTTCAGCCTTTCCTCCAATCCACTACATACCATCTAAGTGATACCTTGTGTATTGGTTTCGGCTAAGTGGGGTTTCAACTTGATTGAAGGTGTAAGCTCTGAGTTGAAAGGTACTTCTATTGGAGGTGGAACCTGCTTTTCTAAGTAAAAAGTTGATTAATGCCAATTAAAGCAAATTTTATCTAACTAACCTGTCACGTGTAAACATGTAATTGGTTGCCTCAAATTTTCAAATTCTTTACCAAAATAACTACTACTTAATTTTAGATCGAAACCAAGGTTAATTTAGCAAATAAGCCCTTCTATTAAGCAAAACTAGTATTTCAAATAAGTGCTTCTTCTAAAATAATTTTAGCAAATCACTTAGGAAAATCCCCAAAAATTACAGAAATTCACTTTCATCATATTATCTAACATATCAAAATTTTAGACCCAAATTCTCAATATAATTTCTGAAATAAATTTCTAAACCCAATTAACCATATTTTTCTTTAAAAATTTATAATAATCTTTCCATAGCTTGGAAATTATCAAAATTAAAACTCAACTCCAAAATCTTGTTTTACATAACATAAATTTTTTCCATGACATTCAATAATCAATAGTAATCGGTTTTGCCCTAAAACCGCATAAGACCTCATTTAAACAATCTTGTTTAAATTAAACAAATTATAATTCAAGCATATCATCATCCAAAACATCAAATAAATGAATTTAATCTTAAACCCGAAATTGTATATTCATAAAAAAAATAGAGATGGAATTATTATTCAGCTTGATTAAGATAAGGAGATTGGATTGAGATTAAGATTGGTTCCCCTTCTTTAATTCCTTAGCTTTACTTTGACTTGTATTCTCTTCATTTTTCTTCCTAGCTATGGTCGGCTTTTCTTTATGTTTGTATTTTGCGTTTTTGTGAAATGAGAAATAACGTAAATGGAGAGTGTAGTCGTGAATATATATAAGGGTAAGGGTTTTGTGCGGCTAATTCTAATTATGCCCTTATGTAAATTAATTAACTTATAACCCATTCTTAAACCTATTTAATTAATTAATTAAGCGCGACCACTTAGTATTTATTCAAATCTCAATCCCCTTATCACTTAACATTTACATTATTCTATTTAATTTATCTAATTAAATCTCCTGAATAATATTATCAAAATTAGGGGTATTACAATCTCATTTTTTAATTGTTTAATTTGTAATCCAAGAAAGTATGAGAGTTCTTCTAACGTGACATCTTGAATTCACTTTTCATAATATTTGAAAATTCCTTACATAGTTTCTCATTTGTAGATCCAAAAATGATATCATCGACATAAATTTGAACTATCAAAATGTCTGTTTTAACTTGCTTAATAAAATGTGTTTGATCTAATTTACCGATTTCAAATCCTGCATTTATAAGATATTTTTTAAGACGGTCATACCAAGCACGAGCTGCTTGTTTCGAACTGTATAAAGTTTTCTTTAATTTATAGACATGGTTTGAAAAATTTTCATGTGTAAATAAGAGTGGTTATTCCACATATACGTTTTCTTTTATAAAACCATTTAAAAATGCACTTTTACATCCATTTGATATAACTTAAAATTATGAAACCACGCAAAAGCTAATAAAATACGTATTGGTTCTAGTCGAGTGATAGGAGCAAATGTTTCTTTGTAGTCTATTCCTTCTTCTTGATTGTAGCCTTGAGTGACAAATCTAGCTTTGTTTCAAGTGATATTTCCTTGCTCCTCGACTTTATTCTTGTAAACCTATTTAGTACCAATGACTATTTGATCACTAGATCTAGGAACTATGTCCCAAACTTCGTTTCGTTCAAATTAGTTTAGCTCTTCTTGCATAGCTATAATCCAATAGTCAACAGTTGAGGCTTCTTTAGCATTTTTAGGTTCAATATTATATAGGAAAGCAACATAACCCATTTGATTTAACTGATTTCTTGTTCATACATTAGAATTTATTTCTCCAATAATATTTTCAATTAGATGATTTCTTAATAATCTAGGTGGAGTCGTATTTCATTTGCATTAGGTAAGTTGTTTTCAATTTCAGTATTATTTTCAATTTTTTCAATATTACCATCTTCTATGATATTTGATTTTGAAATTATATCTTCATCTTCATTCTTATTATTAGGTTTGAAATTTTCATCGAATGACACATGAAAAGTTTTGTAACGACCCAGAATTTTTGTCATTTGAAATTCAGATATTTAATTGATTTTAAATATTAACAAGTAAGATTTGTAAGTCGAATAAATTATATTTTGAATATAAGGATTTAATTGGATAATTAAATCTATAATTTAATATTTGAATTTTCAGAAATAATTGGAAATTGGATCAAATGTGTATAAAATGATTTATAAAGTTATAATAAATCATATTGGAGTTAGAATGATGTTATAGAACTTTTAAAATTGAATTAAAAGTCAAATTGTGAAAATTGAATATTTTAATATTTAATTGACTAGTGAAAATGGTCATTTTTCAAACAGTCTCGGATTTCGACGAAACTAGTTTCATCGGATCCGTAATGTGATATTATTGTAAGATTTCAAATTTCGTGTCAATCGGATTTACGGTTTGTCCGGGGCAAGCCAAAACACATCGAAATCGTTTTAAATCGGTTTAATTTAAATTTGATTGTTTAATTCCGTAACTCGCACATATGAACGAATTAGCTCCCGAAACATGTTCCATTGTGTTCGGAACATGGGCAAAACCCTAGAAACGTCAGCCGGCACGCTCGATTTGGAGTTCGGAAAATTTTCGATGAATAGTGATTTTTGGCAATTTTCTATATAAGGACCTACATTTCTCAGTTTTGCACAAACGCTAGGTCAAAAGCTTCAGCCGCCGTTCTTTGTTGTTAATGGCCGAGAATACACAAAACTTCTTCCTTTAATCTCTCTCAATCGGTAAACATTTACAAGAAGTGTTCAACTACAATGTTGTAGCACTCGGCGAGAGCTTCAGATCTATACGGTGATGATCATCGATGGAGCAGCGTAGTGGTCGCTAGGGGGCGCGTTCGCGCTGCAGTCTCGCACGTTTATCGAGGCGAGTACTCGACTGAGCTTCATCGCGTCTGGGGTGGTGGTGTTGTTCGCGAAGGGATTCAAGGTGACGTAGGTTGATCGACGTATAGTCGTCGATAGGAGGTCGCGTCGTTCGAATTTTTGAACGTGAGATTGGTTTTCTTGCGCGCGTTCATATCTGGAGGAAGAAGCAATGTTCGGTCGTGATCTCATCTAATCTAACGTGCGGCCAGAAAAATAGTAGGGTTTTAAATATAAAATAAATTGTAAAATTATTATACTAAAATTCGTATAAACTTTGAAAGATCATATCCTTTTGATACGAGGTCGGAATCAAGCGATTTTGATGACGCCGGAATCGCAGCGACGAGCAGCTCGCTGTGGTATAGACGTGGAATCATTTTGGGAAAGTGAAAATTTTGCATTAAATCGAACGTGTTCGATTTAATGTAAAAAATTGAACGCTCGACATTTTAAAAAGCAAGGTGAGAACTCCTCACTCAATCGAATTGTTTCGATTTAAATTTTAAATAGTTAGATTTAAAATTGCTTGATTGTGTGAATTGAATGATGGTTGCTATTTATTTTGTTAAATAGACCATATACGTTGTATATTAAGCGGAGGTTATTTATTAAAAACATATACCGCGATAATTTCACATTGAGGTGGAATTGGTATTATATATGTATTTGGAGTTGATTTCCCGCATTATATAGAGGATGAGACCCTATTGCACCGCATAATAGCGGATAATATTTATAAATCCCATATACCGCGATATTCCACCTCGAAGTGGAATTGGTATTGTGCTAACATCTGTGAATGCAGGGAAACAGGTTGGAGGGATCCAACTGGATTCCTCAAACATTTGAATTTATTTCAATGTTGTGTGTTGATTTATTTATAATCGCTGTGTGATTATATTGTGATTGAAATTGTTGACGGCTATAATTTAGCCGAATATATTTTTGGTATCGTTGGATACCAGAAATAAATAAAAATTGGATTTTCGAAATTTAAGTTGAAAAATTGAAAATTTTATTTTTGATAATTGGATAAATTTAAAAGGAGTTAAAAGATAAAAGTATTATTTTTGAGCTGTATTGAATTGAATTTCAAAATTGGACGAAAAGGGCTTAATAAATGGATTTTGGAAATATCAATTATAAATTGAAGAATTTATTTGAAATTGGATTTTTTTTAAAATAGATTTGAAGAGATAAAGAAATTTATTTTAAAAAGGAAATAATTTGGAAATTCGTTATAAATTTGATTTGGTGTTTTGAAATCAATTTGAAATTAATTGATTTTAAATTTACTATAACTAGTAAAATTGATTTATAGAAATTTATCTGATTTACATTAATCAAATAGTTAAATAAATCCTACTTATGGATGTTTGGATTATATTGGATATTGAATTGTTTAACATCTTTGATGTGTGATGTTTTGTGATATATCCTGATTTGTGTTGTGATCTGTGAATTGTTTATCTGTGATATAGATATATCTGTGATCTGTGAATGAAAGATAAGCGTTATAGTTTATACCGCTTATCAAATATATTGTTATATTTGATCTGTGATGGTTGAATGTTGTTGCACTATTGTGTTAAACCCGTGGACTACACAATACACACACAAATGTGGATTTCACGTGGCAATCGGTTAAGTCACAGATTTTTATCAATTTTGGAAAAATTGAGTTTTTGAATCCAAATGGTTTTGGAATTGGAATTGAAAGTTTTTGAAATGAGTTTCAGAAATAAAAGTTATTTTAAATAACTTAATAGAATTGGAATTTAAATCATTTGATTTAAGTTTGAATTCAATACTTTGAAATTGAATTCAATGAATTGGGAATTTTGGTTTAAAAGATTTTATAAGTATAAAAGGTGTTTATATGGGTTTTTAATCATTTAAAATATGGTTTTGGGAATTTAAATTTAAATTCAAGTTTTTATGCTTGAATAGCTTTAACCTGTGTAAATGTAACCAGTTTTTTCCCAAAACGAAAACTATCTATTTTCAAATACTAATAGCTTTTATAAAGTACAGATTTCCAATTTTGTATTGAAACATTTCAAGTTGAAATGGAATTGTAAATAGTTTGAGAAAAACTATGAATTAACCTTTGTGAAGATGATTAAACTTTATTTTGAAATCAAAGAAGATTTCAAATGGTGAATCTTTTATATTATAAAAGACTTGAATTGTGAATGTTTTGAAAGCTATAAGTTAAATATTAATTTAAAGATTTAATGGGTTAATCAAATTGAAGTGGAAATTGATTTGGAAATCTGTGAATGAATCTTTGTGAAAATGGGTAAACCTTTGTGAAGTAAATTTTTTGTGTTTAAAGATTTAAAATGGTAATTTGTCTAAACCATTTAAAGGAAAGGATTTGGGTAATAAGTTGTGACTTAATTGAAATCCCTATATCCATATGTTTTAAATATTGTGCTCACTATTCGGGTTAGCTGGAAAAAGACCTTTGTGTCATATAACCCATTCCGAATTAGTGATACGACGATATGGATCGTATTGAAGACCGGTGGTGAAGACCGGGTATTTGTGAAAACGATAGGATGACCTATCGATTGTCTCTGCACCGTTAGCTACGGTATAGAGATTTCCTTTGTGATGGGAAGTTCGATCGAGATTGTGAATACCCGGATTTGCAAGGGCTTCTTTGGAAGTGCCTTCGGTTCTGTTCGAACCCGGAACAGACTTGTATGGTTACATGTCTGACATTACATTTTGAGATATAAAGCTGATTTCTTTCAAATACATTTCTGTTGGTGGCGGAGAATTTATTCTCTTAGCTTAACACCCTTCTTTGAGACGTATGATCTCAAAGGTTATGTAGTTGAAGGTTATTAGTGATATACTCCCAATTTGGTAGTGTGGCATGCTGAGTGTTGTTCTGTGTTGATCATTTATTGATCATTTGTTGATCAGAGCATGGCTTTGTGAAAAAGCGTAGCTTTATGGACGAGACTTCATCAGAGCCTCACAACCTGGAAATGGTCGAAACAGGAATGATGCGGCAAGGTTATGAGGGTTGCTCCCTTTAGGGTATGTCATTTCCTTCTGGAAAAGGGTGCTACCAGGTATGGAGCCCTGGTATTTTACCTATGTGGATACTCCAATCTCATTTATTATGTGATTGTGTGTTTATTGAGGCGCCTCGGATAAAGGTCCCAAAGGACCGGGGGGTGGCATACTCGAGCAGTAGTTACCTAGTGACAGAGGTAACCCGGCCTTGTGTTGGCAGAGATCCGGTTAGGTTCTTGGGACGTCCATCCAGAGGCGATCCCATTGGCATTAGGAAGTTCCTTAGCCTGACCATTTGTTGGAAATCCAAAGAAACAATACGAACCTTGTACGGTTTTAGTTGTATAACCTGCTATGGAATGTGGCGGTAACCTGCTATTGAATATAGTAGCTATAGTAGGCATAAGTGTGGAATGCCTATGCTGGCTAAGATTAATATTATACTTTCGAAATGATTTCCTACACTATGCACTAATAATAATAATCCAATGATTTTGCGTAGTAAGCATGTTTGACTATCATAAGAAGAAATCTCCTCCAATTCTGCGTTTGCATTGTGTGTGTGGCGGGAGGTCTTATGGTAGTTTCATTTTCCAAAAGCATTGCGAATGTCTTTTACTTCCTTGTTGTTATTGTTTTAAAGATAAATAACTGTTTTAGTTCTCACACCAGTCACCATGACTGACCTGGAGTTTATTGTTTCCTTCCTAAACTCTGGGTGCCTACCAATTTCCACACGGGCAGTCTAGAGTCAAGTTATCAGGTCATTCTGGATTCAGGAGATGCTGTGGAGCTCAGTGGTGAGCTGGATGGCAAGATGAATCACTTGTATATGATATTAGTATTCCGTTGTGTATTCTGTATGAGGACAAGTTTATATAACCGTCCATTGATGTATTGTGTTGTTGTAAACTCTGATGATGATGTAATGTATAAACTGATATAGTTCTTTGATATAAAGATTATTCATTTATCTATTATATGTTGTTCCGCTGCGATATGTGAGATTCTGATTCTGTTTCTGTTTCTGTGTTTTCTGTTCTCTTTTTCTTCTATCTTCTTCTACCTCTTCTTTCTCTCCATAACAATTCGGTTTTCCGACATTCGATTGCTCGGCAGTTGATACAATGGACGTATTAATGTCAATTTTCGAGCAGCGAAAGATCGCGTTCGTTACAAGTTTCTTCGATTACTTCAGTTCTTTTATTATAAATTCTATATGCCATGCTTCGTTTCGAGTATCCTATGAATATTCCTTCATCGAATTCTGATAGAATTTTCCAAAGTTAGTCTTTTGTATTTAATAGAAAACATTTTGAATCGAAATTTTTTAAATATGATATGTTGGGTTTTCTTCCATTAAAATTTCATATGAAGTATGTTTCGTTAATGGTCTAATGGAGACTCAGTTTAAAACATAACAAGTAGTTGCTTCAGCTTCTACCCAGAAATGTTTAGGTAGAGTGCTTCCATTTAATAAGGTTCTAGCGCATTCTTGAAGTGTTATATTTTTCCTTTCAACAAGTTCGTTTTGTTATAGAGTTCTGGAAAATGAAAATTTATGAAAAATTCCTTTCTTATTACAATATTTTTCTAAATATCATTATCGAATTCACCTCCATGGTCGCTTCTAATGTTTTTAATTTTTACATTTTTAATATTTTTCATTCTTTTAGCAAAGTTTTTAATTTTTTTAAAAGTATCACTTTTATTTTTCATAAATATTGTCCAAGTATATCTCAAAAAATCGTCTACGATTACAAAAGCATATTTATTATGATTTATAATTAAACTTGAGTTAGTCCAAATAGATCCAAATGTAATAACTCAAGTGGCTGTAATGTAAAAATAAATTTTTTGATTTAATAGATGATTTAGTTAATTTTCCTAACTAACAAGCATTACAAATACTATTTACTTTAAAGTTCATCTTTGGAAAACCTTTTACTACATTACTTTTAGATAATTTGCTCATAGCTTTGAAATTTATGTGGCAAAATCTCTTGTTCCATAACCAAGGATCATTTTCTTTGGCTATTAGACACAAGTTTGTGTTATGGTTAATTTTCATATTTAACGTGTATATATTTCTTTCTCTAATCCCTTCAAAAATAAGATTTTTATTTTGATCAAATATATTGCATTTATTTTCTGAAAATGATATAATAAATCCTTTATCGCAAATTTGATTTATACTAAGCAGATTATGTTTTAAGTTTTTAACTAATAAAACATTAGTAATAAGAGGTAAGTTAGATGTACCGTCATTGCTCACATCGCCTTTGCCGATGATATATCCTTTGGAGTTAATTCCAAATGTGATGGATCCTCCATCTGAGTAGATAATGTTAGTCAGCATATCTTTGTTTCATGTCATGTGTTTTGAGCAACAACTATCAAGTATCCACTTTCCTCTTTTCATAATCGGTACGTGCAAAAAAATATAGAAATGTCGTTGGTATCCACTTTTTGTTAGGGTCCTAAGAGTTAGGTCTTAGGAAGCCAAATCCAAGAGGGTTTAGAATTCCCTTTATAAGTAAATTTTTTATTTTTATGAACTGTATTAATAAAAATCTTTATATACTTATTTCTAATCAAATGATTATTTGTCTTTGGAACTTAAATTTTACTAGATTTTGGTTTCAAAATATTTTTTAAAACTGATTTCACAAAAGTATTTTCTTTCTTTTAAAGTTAGTATATAAAGAATCATGTTTAAGATTAGTTTTTGTCATTTTCCTGTATCCTAAACCCTTTTTATTTGAGATAGCCTATGAATTTTCTATAATTCTAGAAATATTTTCTCTTCCTTTATTAAATTTAGAAATGTTTTTTGTAATATTTTCTAATTTTAAGACCAGAAATACCTAATTCTAAAATTTTAACAGTAGATTTTAAATCATGATTCTCAGTTAATAGAATATCATTCTTTTCTTTTTGAGTTTCTATTTCACTACTTAACATAGTAAGCTGAGAAGTAATATTACCATAGGATTCTTGTATATTTATAGGTTCTTCTTCTAAAATTTTCTTCTCATCTCTTAACATATCAACTTCAATTTTTGCTCTTTTTAATTTTTCTAGAGAATTTTTATAATTTCTTTTGAGATTCATTAGTTTATCTAGTAATTCTGAGTTTATATCTACTAAATCATCAAAAGAGATCACTTACATTGTCATTTGTGGCCATAAAGCATACATCGGTTTGTTCAGTGTCACTATCATTTTCACTGTCTGATGAGGAACATGAATCTGAATCATCCCATGTAATAGAAAATGCTTGCTTCTTATTTCTATCTCTTTTGTTCTTGTAGTTGTATTTGTCTTTCTTATGATCAGGACAATCTTTCTTTATGTGACCCTTTTTGTGACATTCACAACATTCAAGAGTTGAATTTGATGATTTGTTGTTGTTCTTGTTATTTCCAAATTTATTGCCCTTTCTAAATTTCAAAATATTTTTGAAATTTTTAGCTATAAACGCTATATCATCTGAATCCGACTCTTCTTTATCATCCTGGAATGCTATTGTCTTTTGTTATCCATAAAATATTCTCAAGAATGGAAGCATGAAAGAAGAAGCAAAGGCATTAATGAAGATCAGAAGGAATTAAGGAAGTTTCTTTAAACATGAGGTAAAGCTTTCAACAAGAGGATGATAGGGCCAGCGGCACCCTTCAAAGAAGTCAGAAGGATGTTTCGATAGAGTTTTGAATAAGCAAAGAGCTTTCGACAAGCTCGAAAGCTACCTTTCGAAGGCAATGAGTAGCATACTATCTACACATGCACCAAACCATTCAAAACGGATGGTTTCGTCTTCGTCTATGTTCATTAGAAGAATATTTGGTAAGAGCAACCATTTCAAAAGCATTTGACAGCGTTTCAAATTGGTTAAAGACACTCTCATCTATGAAGGAGAGACTAGGCATACACCAACACCAAATGATGAGGTTCCACACTAGCTGGGGAGACACTTACTGCAAAAGGTGTTTCAACTCATTCAAAACCCTAAGAGAACATGTTTCGACAGCATCGAATGCCATCACCCATGCCAACTTGCATGGCACATCAACATCTAAGTGAAAAGCGCATCAATAGACCTTTCGATGAAGTCGAAGACTATCAAACAATACCTTTCGACGAAGTCGAAAGGGAACAAAGCAAGACAGAAAGAAGTTCATCTTCGACAGCAGCAGAAAGGCAGTCATATAAACCTTTCGACTAGGTCGAAAGCTGTAAGTCAAGAAATGCACACGAAAGCATGAATGTTGACCTTCGACCATGTTGGAAGCATTAAGTCGAAAGGTGCCAATCCACACCAATAAATAAGACCCTAGGGGTCTGGTTTAAGGGATCCGATTTCTTTTACTTCTGACTTGTAATTTATAAAAGCTTGTAACCCTGATTCCCAAATCAAATTGAGAATTTTGTCAATTTGTACAACTGAGTTCAATAAATTATGAAATGGGGATATGCTCGATTACATAGCAACTTTGAGTTTTTTTATTTTATACTAGTATGTCAACCAGCTATCCATCTGATCGAGAGGACCCCCTTCGACCAGATCGAACCCCCTAGTTCTTATATTCACTAGAAGTTTTAGCTCAAATTCACAAAATAGCAATTACATACCCTTTCGACGAAGTCGAATCTCATCCTGCTCCGCTATTTCCAGAAATCAATAAGTCCCCAACTTAAGCCATTCTGTTAGTGTCGAAAGGTGGTTCCGACAGAGTCATAAACCAACCATCTTGAAAGGATTTACAGAAAAAAGGCTCAACCTTTCGACCGCATCGAAAGCTTCTAAGAGGGAATTTTCAACCTTCTTTCCCTACCTGAAGAGTGTAAACTTCCTTCATCAATTCGGAAGAAGGTTTCGAAGGAATCACAATCACTTTAAGTTTCATGTTGAGGTGTTGACAAGTTTTCTTGTCAACATTTTTGGCGCTAAAGGGAGGGGTCGAACCTCCGATCCCCGATAACTTTCATTAGATTAATTGCATATAGTACTTCTTCTAAAAGGAAAATATGGAAAGAGCAAGGAATGATAATGATATCTCAAATGAAGAAGCTAAGCCATAATCAACTTTGGAAAACAATATAGTCCCAAACTTTAACTTGGAGAATATGGAAATTGGGCAACCTTCGACCTTAATGAGATTGGAAAACAATGAAATTAAAGTCTAGAATCTACAGCAACAAATAATTGCAATGTAAGAATTTATTGAAGGAACTCCATCTCGAAAATTATTAAGGATTATGGAGGAAGAAGATGAAACGCGATCTTTAAATGAGGTAAAGGATCAAAAATTAGACCAAGAAAGTCAAGCTAAAAGATCCCTCGAGCAATCGAATAGTCCAATCCAAAGAAACAACAAAACTTGCCACGAAAACAAAGCCGACCAAGAAGACGTCCTAAACCAAATGATAATAGATATGCACAAGGAAAAAGGAATTTCTGACCTAGAGAAATACGTTGTCCTGTAAAAGGCTCCTTTCACAAAAGAAATAATGGCAATTAGCATCCCTTCTCACATTCAAATCCTCCCATTGAAGTATGATGGAACTTCCGACCCAAAAGATCACTTAATTAGCAGCTTTTGAAATATGAATGGATTTCTATAGTGCCTCCCGAGCAGTTCGCTGTAAAATTTTCCCAGCAACATTTCAAGGAACAGCTGTCAAATGGTACAGAAACCATCGAGTGAAAACCATCCATTCTTGGGAACAGTTCTCCTATGAATTTGTAGCGCAATTTCACATATACAAAGACCCAGTAATAGATTCTTACATGTTAGCTAACATCGAACATAGGCTGGAGGAATTGATTAATGACTACATTAAAAGATTTTATATGGAAGTATCGAAGGCCAAAAATGCGACTGATCAAGAAAAGCTAATGGCAGTTCGCTCGGGGTTAATCGAACAAACACCTTTTTGGAAGGAACTTCATATCCACGGATGTGAAGATCTATAACATTTCTATCTCCAAGCTGAAAAGTTTATTTGAATAGAAGAAATGCATCATGCTATGAAGAAATATCCACAAAAACTAAAGAAAGAAAAGTTTAATTTCAATCATCCCAGCAAAAAGCCTAGTTGGAAGGAAAACAAAAAAGACAATTAGACGGCAACATCTAAATATAGACCAATGGAATTAAACAAACCCCTTTCCTATATCTTTGCCATGACAAAAGATAATGAGAATTTCTCTATTTCCTACAAAACAAGAACTCCAAATGAACCTCAGGAAGGAAAGAATTATTGCGCTTATCATAAAGTGAATGGACATGAAACTGATAGTTACAATGTTTTGGCAAAAATAGTTCGAAACTTAATCAAGTCTAGATTCTTGAAAGAATTTGCCAAAAAGGGTTAGGAGGTTTCCTACCTTAAAAGGAGCAACTCAATCACTTAAATCTTTGATAAAATATCAGTTTAAATTTGAATTGTAATTTGAATTAATCATATGTTAATACAAAATTCAAGTGTCATTACAAGTAAAAACAAAATCAGTCCATGGCCTTCAACATACTCTTGAAGTACAACAAACTTGTAGATGTTAAAGAAGGACTAATCAAATGTTGGGAACGAGGCAACTCATCCTCATGTGAGGAATGCGGAATATGGATCTTAAGGCTATGAATAACACTAGAGGGGGGGTGAATAGTGTTTATAAGAAATTACTAAATCTTTTTGAGTTTATGTTAATTTGAACACAAATGTATGTAATATTCAGACACAGATATAATCATAGAAACAAACACAGATGCAGAAATAAAGTAAATGTAGTAAAGGAAAGAACACATCGGATTTTATACTGGTTCGGAGTTACCCTACATCCAGTCCCGCACAACTAAGTACGGATTTCCTTTCAAAAGCAATTCAACAATTACAACCCTCGGTTTCAAGGCTACGAGGTACACCCTCCAGAATCACAATCCTCTGGGTAGAGATACTTGATTTCCGGGGCAACAAGTTCACCCAATTGATTTCCAAGGCTACAATCACACCTTTTCTCGCTTGATTGATTTCCAAGGCTACAATCACACCTTTTCTCGCTAGATAGACTACAAAGAAGCCTATAACTCTGAATAGCACTTGGATCTTGTTGAGATAGTGATAGAGAATCAAACCAGAGATTATCCAGTTAGATTCAATGTTGATTTCGGCAGAGTAATGATAGGATTTTGAATAAGAAAATGTGGAAGAAGAAAAGAAGTGAAAAACCAGAAAATCTGATATAAAATTTGTTGAAACTAACCTCTATTTATAGAAGAACAACAGTCATTTCCATTCGTGAAAGGTTATGGCGAATAGACACTTCTTTTGAAATTCAAATTTTTGAATCTAACTGACACTATGTCGACATGGGGTACTAGGGCATGTCGACATCCCAAAGAAAATTTTGATGTTTTGTTTTTCTTTGAAAATAACCTTTATTTTATATTTAAACTTTATAAATATACTTGACTATAGATAAAATACATAGATAAATATAGAGAATAATATATACAAAATTTTACTATAATTTTATATTTAAATCTAAGTATAAAGATAGTTTAAAACAAACAAAGTTTAAAAACACGAGTTTATTAAAAACAAAAAACAGAGGATATTTTAAGGCTAAAACATCTTTTTGAAAATCATTTGAAAAGATAACTTTTAAGGCTAAAACATTTTGAAAAGCAATTTTGAAAATCATTCTGAAGTAGTTTTGAAAATCATTTTGAAGTAGTTTTGCAAGTTTCTTCCTGCATAATATCTCATCATGTCAGGACTCGAGAACTTGTACAAAACTAGGATGTTCGTGGGTTTGTAAGCCACTTGTTGTAGGTTTGTAAGCTACTTGTCGTGGGTTTGTAAGCCACTAAAAAGGTAGAAATGGGTTCCATCCCAAAAGAAAAATGAAGTGAAGATTTCAGTGCTATTGTGAAGTTTTAATATAATTCTAGACTCAATACTTATCTTGAAATCTTGAACTCTTGATAATCTTGATACTCATGAGTCTTCAATCTTGATATCTTGAATCTCTATACTGTCTTCAATCTTGATATCTTGAATCTCTATATTGTACAGTCTTCATTCTTGGTACCTGCATGGTTAAATCCTGCATATACATATATATCTAAACTATAATGTTAGTATTTATATTTCATAATCTTATTCTAAGGTTGTTGTCATCAAAACCATCAACTCATGGACTAACACCTCATTTCAAGGCTTGAATCAATATGGTGTAAAGAACTACTCCCATGGAACCCTAGATTATAATCAAGATTCAACTGTAGGCTCAAGAGAGGTAAATATCTGAAACACTCCCGAGAAAAAGGGGTTCTTAGAGAAGGCATGTCCTTACTCGTGAAAATCTATTAGACCATGAGTGATGGCTTTTCAGACTCGCGAGCAAACATCTCTTCTGCTAAGAAAAACCTGAAGAAGCACTATTATATATACTATACACATTGGCTCTGTTACTCAACAATTTGGAGAGAATTTTCTCAAATATGTTTTCAAGAAAGTTAATTTTTTTAAAGGTCGGAAAAGATTTTCTCAAATTACCCTATAAGTGAGGGGGATTAAATATTTGTTTATTTTGAAAGACAAACTTGCACGATCTTTAAAAGAATACTATTTAGTATTGGTAAATACACATTAAATACATCCAACTAAGCAATTCCAATGTTTCAAAGTTCTCTAAAAGACTATTGGCAAGGAAAACACCCATTCTTCCTTTTTCGGAGAAGGTTTCGGAGCTATCAAAAGATCATCAATAAAACTTAGATTAGAGAATCCTATTCTCGACTAAAAGGCTATTGGTTCATGAATCATGACCTCCCAGTCTCCTATTTGAGATTGGTGTTTCTAGAATGAGAATGATCTAAAGACCTTTACAAAAGGCAGCAATGCACAAAAATTCTCTTATGATCAAACTCTCTTTTTTGAAAAAATAACCCCCCGATATACTAGAGGGGCCCATTTACAAGAATCATTTGGTATTCAAAAGGATGTTCATTAATATTTTAATTGGCCAAAAATGATTTTCATATACAATTTTTAGCCTAGGCTAAACCATAGCACCTCCTAAAAGGAGGGGAGTCCTGTTCCTACCAAAAGCCTCCAGCCAATCCGTAGCACCTCCTAAGATGGAGGAACAAAATCCTGTGGCCAATTCGTAGCACCTCCTAAGACGGAGGAACAAAAGCCTATGGCCAACCCGTAGCACCTCCTAAGATGGGGGACAAAAGCCTACGACCAATCCGTAGCACCTCTTAGAGGGAGGGAAAAACCCATAACATCCATATCACCTCTTAGGGGAAGGGTCAGGTTTAGCATCCATTAGCCTCCTTCAAAGGGAAGGTCGACTTGACATACACTATATCCCTTAGAACCAAGGGAATCCCGGAAGAGGCACTAAACAAATGAAGAAAGACAAAGATGTCTACAACTCGCAACAAAGGTCAAAACCCAAAAGAGCAAAGTGTTAAAGAAAGAAATTTATACACCATCTAAGATAAAGTTGAAACCCAAGAGTACAGACAAAGGTAAAAGGATAAAGATGTCCAACGCCATAATCTAGAACAGACAAAGAATCCAAAGTCATAACCAGAAAAGACAAAATATGAGCTAACAAATTTCAATACATCCAATGCTTGTAAAATGGTTTCCACATCAAAGGATTAAGATACTTGCATCCTAAAAGGAAACATGAGACAAGAGAATGGATAAAGAAGTCCATAACATCACATCAGAATCAAAGACCTATACAAAAGCCAAAAGAATGTAATAGATAGCAAGTTCTTACTCCAAAGATAAAAGTGATTTCACTGGAAGATTAGATTAGGTGAACCACACCTGAACCCTTTAAAATAAGATGACCCCTTAGGATGGAAGAGACTATATATCATACATATATGTATATAACAAAAAATCATTTTGGCCATTGGACCACTGAACGGCCAAGCAACAATATGGAAACATTATTCTGAATGATTGCATAGCTTTACAAAACTACTCGGCTCCAATATAACAATATACTACTAACTTATAAGTCTAGGAATCTTTTGCTTAAACTTACTAAGTTTCCTTTACTAGATAGATTTCTGATTTTGTGCTTATATTGAATGAATTTCAAATAATCTATTTGTCAGATGGGATCCTGACAAGATTTTGGGTAAATTTCTGATTTTGTGAACTTTTGGCTTCTTTTCATTAATATTTCATTTTGGGTTTTGTCAATCCTAAACTCCTATATTGACTTTTATGATTATTTATGGGTTTCATATTCTTAATTTCATTGGTGAATTTCCATAGTGATTTCTTACTGAATTCCTGGTTTCGTGAATTCTCAATTTCCTCATTGACTTTTGTGATGATTTATGAACTTCATATCTTAAGATTCCCATAGGATTTTCATGATGGCTTTCTATTGATCACTTGCTTTTATGTGTTCTTGATTTCTTAACTCCTTTATTGAGTTTCCATGATGATTTATGAACTCCCCACTAATTTTCTGACTTTGAATTAGAATGAGTTTTGAGTAGATTGTTTGGCAGATGCGATCCCAATAGGTTTCTGATTACGTTCTTGAATTCTTGAATTTTTCGGTTTCTTTTCATAATGATCTTCTGTTTTGATGAATTCTAAATTTCCTTGTTGATTTTCGTAATGATTTGTGATTTTCATATTCCTAGTTGCCTTATTGGATTTTTGATGACCTCTTATTGGATCTCTGATTTTGTGAATACTAAATTTCCTTGTTGATTTTCATAATGATTTGTGCTTTTCATATTCCTGATTGCCTTATTGGATTTTTGATGATCTCTTATTGGATCTCTGATTTTGTGAATTTTGAATTTCCTTGTTCATTTTCATGATGATTTGTGAATTTCATATTCTTGATTTCCGTATTGAAATTTTTGATGATCACTTATTGAATTTCTGATTTAGTGAATTCTAAATTTCCTTATTAATTTGTATGATGATTTATGGATTTCGTATGCCTGATTTACTCATTGGATTTTTGTTGATCTCTTGTTAGTTTTCTGATTTCATGGATTCCAAACTTTCTTGTTGATTTTGATCGTGATTTATGGATTACATATTCCCGATTTCCTTATTGGTCTCTTATTAGATTCCTAACTTTGTGGATTCTAGATTTCCCTATTGAATTTTATGATATCTTATGAACTTTTCATTGAATTTAAGAATTTGGTTTCAATACAAGATCTTCATATCGCCAAACGGCATCGGCACCAAGAAATCTATTAACTTATCAATGAGAAAATGAGAGTTACTAATGTAAAACATAGGGATGAAGGTGGATTATAATAATATTACAAGGAAAAACTATCAAGCAAAAAATTCATATCCAATGATTAAGGAAAACCTAATTCAAGAAGGAGATCCAGAGTATATGATAGCTGTCTTCAAAGGTTCATTTATTTGAGCCAATGTCTGCTAATCAGGTGATATTATTTCACATTCTTAATAAAAGAGGTTTGATCGTGTGTTATTCAGAATACTTATCCAAATATATTACCAAATAACACCTTGAACATTGACTTCATAAGTTTAAAATTACCCATTAGGTTATCATAATAAGGTTATGATCCTAATGAAAGTTTTTAATTGTTTCGCAGGAAATAAGAGAGAGGTTCTTTGGAATTTTTTTCCTAAAGAACAAAAGCTTCTTTTATACTAGAAGGCCTAAATGTTATCCATATAATATTCTCAAGAATGGAAGTATGAAAGAAGAAGCGAAGGCATTAGTGAAGATCAGAAGGCATTAAGGTAGTTTCTTAAACATGAGGTAAAGCTTTCAACAGAAGGATGATAGCGCCAACGACACCCTTCGAAGAAGTCAGAAGGATGTTTCTATAGAGTTTTGAATAAACAAAGAACTTTAGACAAGCTCGAAAGCTACCTTCCGAAGGCAATGAATAGCATATTATCTACACATGCACCAAACCATTCGAAATGGATGGTTTCGTCTTCGCCTATGTTCATAAGAAGAATATTTCGCAAGAGCAACCCTTTCGAAAGCATTTGATAGACTTTCAAATTGGTTAAAGTCACTCTCATCTATGAAGAAAAGACTAGGCATACACAAACACCAAAGGATGAGGTTCCGCACTAGCCAGGGGAGACACTTACAGCAAAAGGTGTTTCGATTCATTCAAAACCCTAAGAGAACATTTTCTACAGCATAGAAGGCCAGCACCCATGCTAAGTTGCTAACTCGCATGGCACATCAACATCCAAGTGAAAAGCGCATCAATAGACCTTTCGATGAAGTCGAAGACTATCAAACAATACCTTTCGATGAAGTCAAAAGGAAACAAACCAAGACAGAAAGAAGTTCATCTTCAACAGCAGCAAAAAGGCGGTCATATAACCCTTTGGACTAGGTCGAAAGCTGTAAGTTAAGAAATGCGCATGAAAGCAAGAATGTTGACCTTCGACCGTGTCGGAAGCATTAGGTCGAAAGGTACTAACCCACACCTATAAATAAAACCCTAGTGGTCTAGTTTAAGGGATCTGGTTTTTTTCACTTCTGACTTGTAATTTCTAAAAGCTTTTACATCCTAATTCCCAAATCAAATAGGGAATTTGTCAATTTGTACAATTGAGTTCAATAAAGAGTGAAATGGGGATATGCTCGATTACATAGCAACTTTGAGTTTTCTTATTTTACACAGGTATGTCAACCAACTGTCAATCTGATTGAAAGGACCCCCTTCGATCGGATCGAAACCCCTAGTTCTCATATTCACTAGAAGTCTTAGCTCAAATCCACAAAATGGCAAGTGCCTACCCTTTCGACGAAGTCGAAACCCATCCTGCTCCGTTATTTCTAGAAATCAATAAGTCCCTAACTTAAGCCATTCTATTAGTGTCGAAAGGTGGTTCCGATAGAGTCATAAACCAACCATCTTGAAAGGATTTACAAAAAAGGATCAACCTTTCGACCGCATCGAACGGTTCTAAGAGAGATTTTTCAACCGTCTTTCCCTACCTGAAGAGTGTAAACTTCCTTCGTCAATTCGGAAGAAGGTTTCGAAGGAATCACTATCACTTCAAGTTTCTTGTTGAGGTGTTGACAAGTTTTCTTGTCAACATCTTTTTATCTTGTGCCTGAATGCATTTTTCCTACAAATTAACTTCATATGACATTAAATTTCCTATCAACTCTTCTAGTTTTAAAGTTGAAATGTCATTAGCTTCTTAAATTGCTAAGACTTTTCGTTCTCATTCATCCGTTAAAGAATTGAGGATTTTTGAAACGATATCAAAATCCGTGTATTTTTCTCCTAATGCCAAAAGTGAATGATATATATCTTGAAACCTAGAATACATTTCATTTATTGTTTCATCTCGCTTCATTCTGAAGTTCTAGAACTAATTTTTAAACATGGAAATCTTGCTTTTTTTTAACTTTTTTAGTACCTTCATGTGTAACTTTAAGTGTACGCCAAATTTCATATCCAGAATTACACATACTAACTCTGTTAAACTCATTTTTGTGTTGTGAACAAAATAACATATTCATGGAGTTAGCATTTGCAGTAGCATCTAATTTTTTTGTGTTAGACCATTGTGAATATGGTGTATTAGGTATAATGTATTCACCCTAAGTGATATTCCAAGTATCATATCCATTTGCTTGCATGTAAATTCTCATTCTAGTTAACCAATAATTATAATTTAATCCATTAAACAGTGGTAGTTGTGTAGTGGACCGACCTTCAATAAAACTTGTGCTAGTATTATTATCTATATTATTTTAATATCAAACAACTATGTTACGGTTATATGATGACCTGCTCTGATACAAATTGAGAGTGACTAAGGATTGTGTAATATGAAATATTAACTAAACTATTTACTCATGCGGAATATAAATATGAAAGTAAAAGTAATAAAGTAAATGACACCAGAGATTTTTATACTGGTTCGAACTTGCCGTTCTACGTCCAGTCCCAGACACCTTTTGGATTTAATCGATACCCTTACTTAAATAGGAGGAACCGGTATTACACCACCTGAGCAACTGAAAAGGACTTCAACCGCCTAGACAACTGAATAGGACTTCAACCGCCTGAGAATACTACAATAGAACTTCCAGTAGAAATGTTTCTGACCGAGTATGTTCTTGAATAGACTGATAAGTCGATAAAGTACACCCTTCCTATAATCTTCTCCTTTGTGGTATATTGTGTAGTTCTTGAAGAAAAGAAATTTATTTGATCATAAGAGTAGTAAACTTGAATATACAAGTGATCAAAATAGAGTTTTTATGTATAGAATGCTTTAGAGTTACAATCAAGAATAGATAGAATTAAGAATGAGAAAATTGATGTTTAAGACATTGAAATTCTGTACTATTTAAAGAGATTAAAAATGTATACGTTCATGAAGAGTAGCCATGAAGAGATATGGAAGTTACCCTTTAATCAGAAGTTGTTTCAGTTCATGAAAGAGAAGCACCTTTTCAAAAACTAGTCGTTATAAATATTCAGCCTTCTGAACTAAACGTTTCTGTAATAACCCGAAAGTTTCGACGCCCGAAAATCGACATCAATACGTTCACTGTATTACATGCCGAACAATCGAATACCGAAAATACTAGTTCGTTAGGGAAAAGAAGAAAGAGGTAGAAGAAGAAAATAGAAAATAACATCAGAATCTCACAATCGCAGCGGAACAATATATAATAGATAACAACAAATCTTTATACAAAAGAAACTATAACTGTTTTTATGCATTACATCATCAGAGTATAACACAATCGGTAACATAACACTGGACAGTTATAATAACTGTCCTCACAAAGCTGAATATACAGCGTACCATACACAGCGGAATATAAGTCAGATACGTGATATACGTCCCCGTCATCCAGCTCGTCTCCTGAGCTCCATAGCATCCTATCCTGTATCTATAATACTTGGTCTGACCCGAGCATTATAATAAAATAACACCCGAGTCAGTCTGGAAAACCAGTGTGAGAAAACACACTAAATTGAATTATTAAAGTTTCAAAATCCTTTGAAAATCAAAGGTATCTCGTAAGACCACGCCACAAATAAATATGTCGGGTTTTTACCTTACGATAACCAAAACATTTCATATCAAAATCCTCTGATATTATAATAGTGTTTAAGTACAAATACTTATTCAAATAGCCGAAATTGTTACATTAATTAAATTCCATCATACTAGGCTCTACAACCAAAACCATAAAGGCATGTAGGGAGAATGGATTTCCAACTGAATGACTAGGCACTTGGGTACCACCTGTCACAGTACTTGGTCTAGATCAGTAAACCGAGGACCACTCCCGATCCCCTGCAACACAAGACCGTACTACCCCTTACTGGATAGCCCGAATAAGATCACCCCGCAGTTGGGATCAATAACCGCCACACAGCCGAAATAAAGGGACTCTAGACAGGGGAAATCTTACCCTAATTGGAAGCTACCCACTTAGCCTTGCTGCATATCCCCTGATTTTCAGTAATTCCTGGTTAATGAGGCTCGAGGGTAAGCGTTACCTTTTTAGAAACATTCACTTAGAATGCTCACCGTCCTTCAATGACGATGTACTGATAGCATTCATCCATACAAGTCTGTTCCCGGACCGAACGGAACCGAAGGCACTATTCCTACTACATCCATTCGGAATCACCCTCAAGATTAGTAGCGATTAGACCTCCCGCCACACACACAATGCAATCGCAGACTTGGAGGAGATTTCTTCTTATGATAGTCAAATATGCTTAATACGAGAAAATTCTTAGATATTATTACTAGTGCATAGTGTAGAAAGCCATTTCGAAAATAGAATATTAATCATAGCCAGCATAGGTACCATTATACTATGCCTACTATAGCTGCTATGTTAAATAGCAAGTTCTACAACTAAAACCGTACAAGGTTCGTATTTGGAAGATGGATTTCCAACAAATGGTCAGGCTAAGGAACTTCCTATGCCACGAAGGAACGCCTCTGGCTGGACGCTCCGAGAGACAACCTGCTCTCTGCCAAACAAGGCCGGCTACCCCCCTTCCCGGGGAATATACAAAACCTTAGATATGCCACCCCCGGTCCTTTGGGACCTTTAAACGAGGCGCCTCTAAACCAACATCACACATAATAAATAAAGTGTGTCCACATGAGTAAGTATCTGGGCTCCATACCATGATACTACCCTTTTCCAGAAGGAATGGTCATACCTTAGGGAAGCTACCCCTGAAACCTTGCCGCATCTTTCCTGTTTCGACCATTTCCGGGTTGTGAGGTCTGATGAAATCTCGTCCACAAAGCAACGCTTTTTCACAAAGCCATGCTTTGATCACAAATGATCAATAAACGATCATCACACAGCAACACTCAGCATGCCACATTACCAAATTGGGAGTATATCGCTGATAACCTTCAACTACATAACCTCTGAGCTCGTACGTCCCAGAGAAGGGTGTTAAGCTAAGAGAATAAATTCTTCGACGCCAACAGAAATGTATTTGAAAGAAATCGGCTTTATATCTCAAAGTGTAATGTCAGACATGTAACCATACAAGTCTGTTCCGGGTTCGAACAAAACCGAAGGCACTTCCGAAGAAGCCCTTGAAATCCGGGTATTCACAATCCCGATCGGACTTCCCATCACTTAGGGAATCTCTATACCGTAGCTACTCGGTGCAGAGACAATTGATAGGTCATCCTATCATTCTCGCAAATACCCGGTCTTCAACACCGGTCTTCAAATGCTATCCATATACGACGTATCATTAATTCAGAATGGGTTATACGACACAAAGGTCTTTTCCAGGCTAACCCGAATAATGAGCGCAATATTTAAAACATATGGATCTGGGGTTTTCAATTAAGTCACAACTTAATAATTCCAAACTTTCTTTCAAATGGTTTAAACCAATTACAATTTCAAACCTTTTAAACAAAAAGATTCATTTACAGATTTTTCCAAATCAATTCCCATTTCAATTTGATTAACTCCTTAAATCTTTAAAACAAAGATTTAACTTATAGATTTCAAAACAATTCCATTTCAAATGGTTTAAACAAATCATCATTTTAAATCTGTTAAAGATAACAGATTCAATTCATAGCTTTCAAGAGAATTCATTTATAACTTGGAAAACCATTTTTCAATTCATACTTGAAATTCCTTTAAATTGGAATTTCATTTCTTATATATATGAAAGCTTTTATCATTTGAAAACAAACAGTTTTCATTTTGAAAAATCTGATTCATTTATACGAGTTAAAGTCTTTGGGTTAAATTCAAATTCTCAAAACCATACTTTTAAAATGGTTTAAATTCATACAAACACATTTATATCATCTTTAACCAAAATTTCCAAGCATAGAATTTAATTCCAAATATTGCATTCAAATTCAAATTGAATTATTTAAATTAGAAAACTACCAAGTTATTCAAAATAACTTTCATCTTAAAAAACCCCCATTTCAAAAGCTTTAACATTTATCCCAAATCCATTTCCAAAATCAATTGAAATTAAATTTTCAATTTCAAAACAACATTAAATTTAATTTATCTATGACTTAACTGATTTCCTCGTGAAATCCATATTTGTGTGTGTAAAAGTGTGGTCCAGGGGTTTAACACAAAAGTGCAACATCGTAAATCATCATAGATTATATCAATATCGATAAGCGGTATAATCCCCAACGCTTATCTTCATTCACAGTTTCACAGATAAAATAAATTTATCAATCGCAAAGATTCATCATTACAATTCAATGTAGGTTTCAGATAACTAACTGGATTCCGACTCCCTGTCGCATCGATATTCAAATGCCGTTTTACGGGCAAAAAGGTTTTCACATATATACAGTAACAAGTCACAAATCATAACTCAGCAAAAAGGCAATCACAGTATCAAACTCATGAATAGAAATATCAATTCAATACACAACATTCGATGATAGTCAATCATTTTCAATTTAAGGTAAGGGTGTTTTTACAAGAATTTACCACATAATTGTTTTTATTGATTTATCAAAATCATTGATTAACTATTCTTAATGATGAATTAATTAAATTTTAAATTGATTATTCTTTGATCGATTTCTCAATTAACTACTAATTATAGATTATTAACTTTAATTATCTAGTTTACATTTCGTAATCTCAAATTAATCAATCTCTAATTACCTAGTTAATTACTATTTTCAATTAATTAACCATCAATAACAATAATTAATCTTAATTAACATTTAAAAATATTCTTTTAATTTTTGGAAACAAACTTTTATTAATGATAAAAACTTTAATGTTAATTAACTTTAACATTTAACTTAAATTATTTACTTAATTAAAACATTAATTAAGATTTTTAAAACATTCTAACGTATTCACCTGGTTAATTTAAATTTGAAACAAATTTTTTTTTTAACCCAAAGAAATCAACATTTAATATCTTGTTAACACTAAAACTTTTTAAACATTTTTATCTTTAAATCTGTAAGGCTTAGACCCTTTTACAACCAAACCCGAGATTTACCCGGTTTCGCTCGAGCAATGCTTCGAGTTTCCTTCCATCATTCACGAGTCATCCCCCTCTCCCTCTCGCGTTCGTTCTTCTTCTTCCCCAACCTTCCTTCAACACCCGATGCACAACGTGCACGGTGCACGTGCCCCATCGATTTCGACCACCGTTGGCCATCGCGACTATCCTTGACGACTATACGAACCCACGCGAACCTCTTCGAACACTCAGATCACACAATAATCACGCGAAACAAAATTCGATCATTGATCGAAAACTGGACCCAAACTCGACCCACAAAACCTCCCAACGCCGTCGACCACGTTGACTGAAATTTCCAGAACCTCTTCCAGAGCATCGCCGTATCACCACGCCACCATCCTCCATCTCGCGTTCGCACCCGATCCATTACTCATGTCGAAATTGTCTTGACAGCCAAAACGAACGAAATACAAGCTTTAACCCTAGTCCATCAAAATCCAATCACCTCAGCCCATAAGAAAAATCACCATTATTTTTCCTATACTCGCCATCAACTGAACTATCTTCAGACCAAAAATTGACCAACTCTGCCATGCCGTTCATCGGCAATTGCCCAAAACTCTAATTTCGAACAACCCCTAAATTCCCATGAATTACCAAACTAAAAATCATGATATGAATATTAAAAATCATGATTTTTAACCACTAACACATTCATGAGATCCAAAACAGAAGTTATGTTTGTTGATTTTTTAACATGCATTAGTATTTTAATGTGTTTCCCATTTTTAAAAAAAACTTGTAAATTAAAAATTCCAGAAACTATTTTTAAAATTACCATCATACCTTAACTCACAACATTCATTCAGATATCAAGATCAAATGTGGTTTAGATTGGAAGATTTTTAAATGTTCTTAAGAAAACAAATTCAGTAAATCAAACAGAGAAGATGATTATATACAAACACTTGTATTCCCTGACAATTTCACACTTCCCACATACATACTTAACAATATTCATGTAACATATATTTATTATCATAGCATAATTCATCACATGCATAAAGAATTCAACTACAGATATTATTAAGACTGTTTTATTTTTCTAAAATGTTTACTCACCTTAATCATTTTGACTCCAGGAGTTTACAAGTTGAAGTCTGGGTTATCTGATGCTTTACTTTGCTTCAAGACTGTCAGGCTTTGATTGCTTGATAAATGTTTTAAGTCTGAAGCTTTTTGTTTATGTTTGAGTTGATATTCATTTCAGTTTTTCTTAGCTTTGAAGGAACGAAAATGAACTGATGGTAAAAGAAGTTAATATATAAAAGAAATGAGTTGTACAGGTGATGTTGTTTTGTACAATAGGCATGGCTGATAATGGTTTTCATTAAATGCTAGAGGTATGTTGCATTTATCATGTTTACTTCAGCCATACTTGCTTGTCTCGGCTGAGATGTGGCATTCATTGCTTAAGTACTTTATATTTCTTCTTTATTTCTATTTTCTTTGCAAGCTAAATACACATTTGCTATTTTCTTTGCCTATTTTCCTTTTTCTTGTTTCGGCTGAGATGATAGGTTTAAGTACATATGTTTCCATTTTTGTTTACATGCAACTTTGTTTTATTATTTCTTGTTTGCTTACACAACTCACACTCAATCCTATTTGTATTTGTTTTTAGAATTTGTTAATGTATTTGCTTATATTTCATAGTTATCTTATATACTTGTCATCTTTTCTATAAATAAATTTCTATATTTTTTATATGTTGATAAATTTTAACAAATGTATTTACTTTATACTTTATCTTATAAAATTTGTATATTTATTTTTAAACCATTTATTTATGATTTAAATTCTTATCAAATATGTATATATATTATTTCAAATTTACTCATCTATGCTTAATTACATGTATATCCACATATATACATATATATACAATATTTTAAATTCAAATGATTTATACAGAATTCATTCGAACTCAGGGAAACTCGCATCACTTTATAATTAATTTTACAAATTTTTATTCAAAAATTCATTTAATCATCAATTTAAATTAAATTAAAATCTAGGGTCGTTACAAACTTCCCCCTTAAAAGAATTTCGTCCTCGAAATTTACAGGCACGAAAAATAACACAGATAGATCAAAGATAGAGAAATATCTTTCCAGATCAAACTGTATATCAATTTTGTATTTGGATCATCAAAGCAGAATATCAACAATTTAAAATTTTCAATTAATTCTAAATTTTCCAATTCATTAAAGTTTAAATCAAAAACTGATAAGAAACCGATGAAGATACAAAGTAAGGATTTTCTACAACGATTCGTAGAGCCATCATCACACTGAAACTTCTTCTTGTAGCTGTCACGAAGCAATCAAAAGAATTTGGAAACGAGTCAAAGAAGATTGATAGAGAAAACTATTTCCACTGTTGCAGGGTATTGACCATTTATAGTCGTATTCCCTTGTCCCCTATCTCATCCTCTTCTTGCACTCATACTCACTATCAGTGGATAGCAAGAGAATTTACTAAGACATTCAGGCGGATATCTTAGGGATACACTCATTCTAGGGATACTTCACCCTATCTCTAATGAGTTACTTAACGTGTTATACTCCTGAGCTAAAGTTTTACCTTAGCTCTGATACCAAATGTAACGAAGAGCGGTCACAACCGGTAGGCTTTTCAACCATCCCAGCCCCACCGTGGCTTACACTGATATCCCAAACTTGCTTTTACGGCCAGCCTCTCGACTATCACGGCCTCTGCCTAACCAACCCCGTAAAGAGGACGTGTAGGGGTAAGAGTCTCCCGTTCGCCACCAAACCGCAAAGCGAGAATCCCCCATCACGTTTCACCTAGATAAGCAAGACTGGTGTGAGCAACAAAAACAGTTTATCTTTAAACAAACAACAAAGGAATTTTAAACATTGAATCCGCAATGCTTTTGGAAAATGAAACTACTATAAGACCTCCTGCCACACATACAATGCAATCGCAGACTTGGAGGATATTCTTCTTATGATAGTCAAATATGCTTAATACGAGAAAATTCTTAGATATTATTACTAGTGCATAGTGTAGAAAGCCATTTCGAAAATAGAATATTAATCGTAGCCAGCATAGGTACCATTATACTATGCCTACTATAGCTGCTATGTTAAATAGCAGGTTCTACAACTAAAACCGTACAAGGTTCGTATTTGGAAGATGGATTTCCAACAAATGGTCAAGCTAAGGAACTTCTTATGCCACGAAGGAACGCCTCTGGCTGGACGCTCCGAGAGACAACCTGCTCTATGCCAAACAAGGCCGGCTACCCCCCTTCCTGGGGAATATACAAAACCTCAGATATGCCACCCCCGGTCCTTTGGGACCTTTAAACGAGGCGCCTCTAAACCAACATCACACATAATAAATAAAGTGTGTCCACATGAGTAAGTATCTGGGCTCCATACCATGATACTACCCTTTTCCAGAAGGAATGGTCATACCCTAGGGAAGCTACCCCTGAAACCTTGCCGCATCTTTCCTGTTTCGACCATTTCCAGGTTGTGAGGTCTGACGAAGTCTCGTCCACAAAACTACGCTTTTTCACAAAGCCACGCTTTGATCACAAATGATCAATAAATGATCATCACACAGCAACACTCAGCATGCCACATTACCAAATTGGGAGTATATCGCTGATAACCTTCAACTACATAACCTCTGAGCTCGTACGTCTCAGAGAAGGGTGTTAAGCTAAGAGAATAAATTCTCCGCCACCAACAGAAATGTATTTGAAAGAAATCGGCTTTATAGCTCAAAGTGTAATGTCAGACATGTAACCATACAAGTCTGTTCCAGGTTCGAACAATATCGAAGTCACTTCCGAAGAAGCCCTTGAAATCCGAGTATTCACAATCCCGATCGGACTTCCCATCACTTAGGGAATCTCTATACCGTAGCTACTCAGTGCAGAGACAATCGATAGGTCATCCTATCATTCTCGCAAATACCCGGTCTTCAACACCGGTCTTCAAATGCTATCCATATACGACGTATCATTAATTCGGAATGAGTTATATGACACAAAGGTCTTTTCCCGGCTAACCCAAATAATGAGCGCAATATTTAAAACATATGGATCTGGGGTTTTCAATTAAGTCACAACTTAATAATTCCAAACTTTCTTTCAAATGGTTTAAACCAATTACCATTTCAAACCTTTTAAACAAAAAGATTCATTTACAGATTTTTCCAAATCAATTCCCATTTCAATTTGATTAACTCGTTAAATCTTTAAAACAAAGATTTAACTTATAGCTTTCAAAACAATTCCATTTCAAATGGTTTAAACAAATCATCATTTTAAATATGTTAAAGATAACAGATTCAATTCATAGCTTTCAAAAAGAATTCATTTATAACTTGGAAAACCATTTTTCAATTCATACTTGAAATTCCTTTAAATTGGAATTTCATTTCTTATATATATGAAAGCTTTTATCATTTGAAAACAAACAGTTTTCATTTCGGAAAATCTGATTCATTTATACGAGTTAAAGTCTTTGGGTTAAATTCAAATTCTCAAAACCATACTTTTAAAATGGTTTAAATTCATACAAACACATTTATATCATCTTTAACCAAAATTTCCAAGCATAGAATTTAATTCCAAATATTGCATTCAAATTCAAATTGAATTATTTAAATTAGAAAACTTACCAAGTTATTCAAAATAACTTTCATCTTAAAAACCCCCATTTCAAAAGCTTTAACATTTATCCCAAATCCATTTCCAAAATCAATTGAAATTAAAATTTCAATTTCAAAACAACATTAAATTTAATTTATCTATGACTTAACTGATTTCCTCGTGAAATCCATATTTGTGTGTGTAAAAGTGTGGTCCACGGGTTTAACACAAAAGTGCAACATCATAAATCATCATAGATTATATCAATATCGATAAGCGGTATAATCCACAACGCTTATCTTCATTCACAGTTTCACAGATAAAATAAATTTATCAATCGCAAAGATTCATCATTACAATTCGATGTGGGTTTCGGATAACCAACTGGAATCCGACTCCCTGTCGCATCGATATTCAAATGTCGTTTTACGGGCAAAAAGGTTTCCACATATATACAGTAACAAGTCACAAATCATAACTCAACAAAAAGGCAATCACAGTATCACACTCATGAATAGAAATATCAATTCAATACACAACATTCGATGATAGTCAATCATTTTCAATTTAAGGTAAGGGTGTTTTTACAAGAATTTACCACATAACTGTTTTTATTGATTTATCAAAATCATTGATTAACTATTCTTAATGATGAATTAATTGAATTTTAAATTGATTATTCTTTGATCGATTTCTCAATTAACTACTAATTATAGATTATTAACTTTAATTGTCTAGTTTACATTTCATAATCTCAAATTAATCAATCTCTAATTACCTAGTTAATTACTATTTTCAATTAATTAACCATCAATAACAATAATTAATCTTAATTAACATTTAAAAATCTTCTTTAAATTTTTGGAAACAAACTTTTATTAATGATAAAAACTTTAATGTTAATTAACTTTAACATTTAACTTAAATTATTTACTTAATTAAAACATTAATTAAGATTTTTAAAACATTCTAACGTATTCACCTGGTTAATTTAAATTTGAAAAAAAAAAAATTTAACCCAAAGAAATCAACATTTAATATCTTGTTAACACTAAAACTTTTTAAACATTTTTATCTTTAAATCTGTAAGGCTTAGACCCTTCTACAACCAAACCCGAGATTTACCCGGTTTCGCTTGAGCAATGCTTCGAGTTTCCTTCCATCATTCACGAGTCATCCCCCTCTCCCTCTCGCGTTCGTTCCTCTTCTTCCCCAACCTTCCTTCAACACCTGATGCACAACGTGCACGGTGCACGTGCCCCATCGATTCCGACCACCGTTGGCCATCGCGACTATCCTTGACGACTATACGAACCCACGCGAACCTCTTCGAACACTCAGATCACACAATAATCACGCGAAACAAAATTCGATCATTGATCGAAAACTGGACCCAAACTCGACCCACAAAACCTCCCAACGCCGTCGACCACGTTGACTGAAATTTCCAGAACCTCTTCCAGAGCATCGCCGTATCACCACGCCACCATCCTCCATCTCGCGTTCGCACCCGGTCCATTACTCATGTCGAAATTGTCTTGATAGCCAAAACGAACGAAATACAAGCTTTAACCCTAGTCCATCAAAATCCAATCACCTCAGCCCATAAGAAAAATCACCATTATTTTTCCTATACTCGCCATCAACTGAACTATCTTCAGACCAAAAATTGACCAACTCTGCCATGCCGTTCATCGGCAATTGCCCAAAACTCCAATTTCGAACAACCCCTAAATTCCCATGAATTACCAAACTAAAAATCATGATATGAATATTAAAAATCATGATTTTTAACCACTAACACATTCATGAGATCCAAAACAGAAGTTATGTTTGTTGATTTTTTAACATGCATCAGTATTTTAATGTGTTTCCCATTTTTTTTAAAAAACTTGTAAATTAAAATTCCAGAAACTATTTTTAAAATTACCATCATACCTTAACTCACAACATTCATTCAGATATCAAGATCAAATGTGGTTTAGATTGGAAGATTTTTAAATGTTCTTAAGAAAACAAATTCAGTAAATCAAACAGAGAAGATGATTATATACAGACACTTGTATTCCCTGACAATTTCACACTTCCCACATACATACTTAACAATATTCATGTAACATATATTTATTATCATAGCATAATTCATCACATGCATAAAGAATTCAACTACAGATATTATTAAGACTGTTTTATTTTTCTAAAATGTTTTTTCACCTTAATCATTTTGACTCCAGGAGTTTACAAGTTGAAGTCTGGGTTATCTAAAGCTTTACTTTGCTTCAAGACTGTCAGGCTTTGATTGCTTGATAAATGTTTTAAGTCTGAAGCTTTTTGTTTATGTTTGAGTTGATATTCATTTCAGTTTTTCTTAGCTTTGAAGGAACGAAAATGAACTGATGGTAAAAGAAGTTGATATATAAAAGAAATGAGTTGTACAGGTGATGTTGTTTTGTACAATAGGCATGGCTGATAATGGTTTTCATTAAATGCTAGAGGTATGTTGCATTTATCATGTTTACTTCAGCCATACTTGCTTGTCTCGGCTGAGATGTGGCATTCATTGCTTAAGTACTTTATATTTCTTCTTTATTTCTATTTTCTTTGCAAGCTAAATACACATTTGCTATTTTCTTTGCCTATTTTCCTTTTTCTTGTTTCGACTGAGATGATAGGTTTAAGTACATATGTTTCCATTTTTGTTTACATGCAACTTTGTTTTATTATTTCTTGATTGCTTACACAACTCACACTTAATCCTATTTGTATTTGTTGTTAGAATTTGTTAATGTATTTGCTTATATTTCATAGTTATCTTATATACTTGTCATCTTTTCTATAAATAAATTTCTATATTTTTTATATGTTGATAAATTTTAACAAATGTATTTACTTTGTACTTTATCTTATAAAATTTGTATCTTTATTTTTAAACCATTTATTTACGATTTAAATTCTTATCAAATATGTATATATATTATTTCAAATTTACTCATCTATGCTTAATTACATGTATATCCACATATATACATATATATACAATATTTTAAATTCAAATGATTTATACAGAATTCATTCGAACTCGGCGAAACTCGCATCACTTTATAATTAATTTTACAAATTTTTATTCAAAAATTCATTTAATCATCGATTTAAATTAAATTAAAATCTAGGGTCGTTACATTAACTCACTAATAATAATATAATATAGATGAATAAAAATGTCTTCTCTTCGATTGCTTGTAGCCTTATTTTATTTTATAACAATGCTATTATAATAAAATTACAAAACATATATTATTCCAAATGGACAATTTTGGATTATTTTTCGTTTTTTGGATACATGAATCTTTAAATATTCATTGACAAGTCCAGCCGCAAATACGATCTCCATCTCAAATGGACTAAATTGCACTTTCTGTCCTTGTTTAAAGTCTTGAATCTCCCCATGGCAACCACGGTCATCACCTCATCTCCTTCTCTTCCCTCTGCCACCAACCAGAAAAATACTATCTTCATCTCAAATTCGCCAACTCAAATTTTAAAACTGGCCACAACACTAAATCAAACTAAACAAATACATTCACAAATCTTAAAATCACAAATGCCCTGTGATATTTCTTCTTCCTTAATTGCCTCCTATTCTAATCTCTCAACCCCACTCAGCCTTCACTATGCCATCACTTCTTTCCACTATTTCCAAGGATCCCGAGCATTCAATTTCGATTCAAAATCTATACTTTTTGCATTAAACATTCTTATCAGAGGTTTTAGTCAACTGGGTTTTTGTCAAAAAGCTATTTTGTTGTACGCTTCTGTTTTGGATTTTGGGAAGGTTCCTGATAAGTTCACTTTCCCTCCGCTGTTTGCGGGGTTAGTGAAAAATGGGTTTTTGGACGAAGGCATTCAGTTGCACGGTGCTTTGATTAAAGTTGGCATTGAAGGCGATTATTTCACTGATAATTCTTTGATACATTTCTATTCTGAATTTGGGGATATGGAGAGTGCTCTTCGAGTGTTTGACAAAATGCATAATAAGAATGTGGTTTCATGGACTAGTCTTATTGATGGGTATGTTAAAGCAGGAAAACCACAAAGTGCTATTTCTTTGTTCGATGAGATGGTAGAAGAAAATCTTATCAAACCTAATGCAATTACAATGGCTTGTGTTGTTTCTGCATGTGCTAAATTGCAGGACATTGAAATGGGGGAGAAGGTTTGTGCTTATATTACAGATTCTGGAATTGGGTTTAATGTGCATTTGGTGAGTGCTCTTATCGATATGTATATGAAGTGTGGAGAGGTAAAGAAAGCTGAAAAGTTGTTTACTGAATGCATTGATAGAAGTATTGTAGCTTGGAATACAATGATAACAAACTATGCAAGGTTAGGCTTAGCTAGTGAGGCTTTATGGCTATTTAATGAAATGTTAGTTTCAGGACCGATATGTGACCGAATGACTATTGTGGCAGCAATTTCAGCATCTGCACAATTGGGCAGACTAAATTTTGGGAAGCGATTGCATGGGTACATTATAAGAAACAATTTGCATATATGGGAACCTGTTAGCAATTCAGTTATCGATATGTATATGAAATGCAGTGATCCTGATGCTGCATTCAGAGTTTTTGAGATGATGTTGAATAGAACGGAGGCCTCATGGAACACCATCATTAGTGGGTGCATGAAAAACGGTGATTTTGATCTTGCTTGTAGATACTTCGATATAATGCCAGTAAGAGATCTTTATTCATGGAATACTATGCTGAGTGCTTTGGTTGAAGTAAGTCGGTTCGAGAAGGCTATTATTCTCTTCAGGTCGATGCAGAGCTCAGGCATTGAGCCAGATGAAGTCACTATGGTGTGTGTATCTTCTGCATGTGGATACCTAGGTGCTTTAGACCTTGCTAAGTGGATCTATGCCTACATCAAAAAGAAAGAAATCACTAAAAGCCTCAAGCTTTGCACTTCCTTAGTCGACATGTTTGCTAAATGCGGCGATTCAAAAAGTGCAATGAAAATATTTCAAGAAATGCCCGTTAAGGATGTCTCTGCATGGACTGCAGCCATTGGAAGTGTGGCTGTAGAAGGAAATGGTATACAAGCCTTAAAGCTCTTCAGGAACATGATTGCTGAAGGAGTCAAGCCAGACAGTGTTGTATTTGTAGAAGTTTTGACTGCATTGAGTCATGGAGGTTTAGTCCAAGAGGGGCGTGAATTTTTTGATTCGATGACTAAGACACATGGGTTCTATCCCGAAGTGGTTCATTATGGTTGCATGGTCGACCTTCTAGGTCGAGCTGGTTTGTTAGAAGAGGCACAAACTCTCATAGAAAACATGAAAATAGAGCCTAGTGATGTTATATGGGGTGCATTATTAGCTGCATGTAGAATTCATAAAAATATTAAACTAGCAGAGTATGCTGCAAAAAAGGTTTATGAATTGGCACCTGAGAGGACTGGAATCCATGTTCTTCTTTCGAATGCTTATGCATCAGTAGGAAAATGGTCTGATGTAGCTCGAGTGAGATTGAATTTGAAAGACAAAGGGATGAAGAAACTACCTGGATCAAGTTTAATTGAAGTAGATGGGGAGATGCATGAGTTCACTTCTAGTGATGAGTCGCATCCTCAAATGAATTATATAGCTAAGATGGTAGATGAGATGAGTGAAAGGCTGTCGATTCATGGTTATGTATCAAATTTGGCTGCTGTTTTATTGAATGTCGATGAAAATGAAAAGGAGTTTCTTTTGAGTAGGCATAGTGAGAAAATGGCTGTGGCATTTGGTTTGATTAGTACTGCTCAGGGAGTAAAAATCCATGTGGTGAAGAATTTGAGAATTTGTAGGGACTGTCATGAGTTCATGAAACTTGTTTCTGCTATATATAGTAGGGATATCACGATTAGGGATAACAGCAGATTTCATCATTTTCGGGAAGGAAAATGCTCTTGCAATGACTATTGGTGATAAAATATAGAGGTGAGTCCCAGATTTTACTCTTAAATTTTTACTGTTTTTGTAACACACTATACACAACCTACATATTTCTCGATGCCATATAGTAAGCATATGAACACATACTAAGTTCATCTCTGGAGGAAACTCAACGGTAAATGAACACAACTAGCCAACAGCCATTAAAAATTACACTATTATCAATGCAGAAATAGAGATGACACAACACAAGACTATTGTTGCAAAAGACTCATACTTCTCCAACCTCAATGCACTGTTTACATTATAGGTCTTTAAACTCATATCCTGATGCTCTTCACTTGTATTCTGGGTCGATGTAGATGGTGCACTGGCTGTCGTGCTGATCTGATTAGGCTCCTTTGTCACGACTGGTGGTGAATTTTGCATGAATGGCACTATCAAAAGCGTAAGTTATGGAACAATTAGAGAGTGCATGATAATGTTATGTTACACATAAAATCGAGTTATGTGTCACACAAAATAAACAGAGAGGAAACAGATCCTTAGTTGCTTACTTTCACAATCTGCTAATGAAGGAGAGATGAGTGAACAACCAGGAAATTCTAATGCAAGTGGTGATGCCGTTAACAGTGCTTTAGCTGATGATAATTGAGTATTAGTCAAAAATAACACCGAACAAAAGCAATTATGCCCTGCTGTAAGAGCTTTACCAAGAGCTAAACAGCAATCCACACTTGCATTTTCACCAGTTTTAATTAAGCAAGGCAGCAAATCAACTTCTTGAAAATTGCAACCTAAGAATTGTGCTCTAAGTTGCACTGGCCAAAAACTTATTACCATTAGCAGTAAAATAAACTTCATTTCTTTTTGGTAAGTATTTTTCTGTAGAGGTAACAATTTATATTGTTAGGTTTAGTTGAGAGGTATGATATGCGTGATGAAGTGAATTTTGGTGTGAGGCCAGATTGTATATGGAAGATAAAAACACCCTCATTGCATATTAATTTTATTTTGTTTACACACAAGTTACAGCAGACGGCTAGACCTGTCAAAATATGACCCAACCCATTTACCCTACTTATAAATGGGTTGGGTCAACCCGTTTATGAATATAATTTAATGGGTTATGGGTTGGGTCGACCCGTTTTTAAAAGGGTTGTAAATGGGTAACCCATTACCCATTTATTAAAAAACATTAAATTATAATATAAATTTGAAAAATAAGAATTTTGAACATACACTGTAGTTTTTCATAGATACTGACAGTTGTACTTAGAAAATAATAGGCTATCACATCTCCATATTTGAACTCCGTCTAGTGCAGAAGCCGCTATTTATTTTGTTCAAGACTGTAATAACTCCTTCGTACTAACTCGGAATTAGGTGAGATTTCGACCGATTAACTCCCACCTAAATTACGGACAGTGTGTAACACTAGGATACTTTATCGTGTGAACGCACACTGTAGTTCTCCAAGGGAACTGACAGTTGTACTTAGAAAATAATAGGCTACCACATCCCCATATTTGAACACCGCCTAATGTAGAAGTCGCTATATTTTTTGTTCGGACTGTAATAACTCATTCGTTCTAACTCGGAATCAGGCGGGATTTCGACCGATTAACTCCCACCTAAATTACAGACAGTGTGGAACACTCGGATACTTCATCGTGTGAACGCACACTGTAGTTCTCCAAGGGGACTGACAGTTGTACTTAGAAAATAATAGGCTACCACATCCTCATATTTGAACTCCGCCTAGTGCAGAAGCCGCTATTTTTTTTGTTCGGACTGCAATAACTCCTTTGTTCTAACTCGGAATCAGGCGGTATTTCGACCGATTAACTCCCACCTAAATTCACAGACAGTGTGGAACACTCGGATACTTCATCGTGTGAACGCACACTATAGTTCTCCTAGGGGACTGACAGTTGTACTTAGAAAATAACAGGCTACCACATCCCCATATTTGAACTCCGCCTAGTGCAAAAGCCGTTATTTTTTTTTCGGACTGCAATAATTCCTTCATTCTAACTCAGAATCAGGCGAGACTTCGATCGATTAACTCCAATCTAAATTACGGACAGTATGGAACACTCGGATACTTCATCGTGTGAACGCACACTGTATTTCTCCAATGGGACTGACAGTTGTACTTAGAAAATAACAGGCTACCACATTCACATATTTGAACTCCGCCTAGTGCAAAAGCCGCTATTTTTTTTGTTTAGACTGCAATAACTCCTTCGTTCTAACTCAGAATCAGGTGAGACTTCGACCGATTAACTCTCACCTAAATTACGGACAATATGGAACACTCAGATACTTCATCGTGTGAACGCACACTGTAGTTTTCCAAAGGAACTGACAGTTGTACTTAGAAAATAATAAGCTACCGCATTCCCGTATTTGAATTTTGATGAAAATTAGAATTTTAAATTTTTATCGGAACTCAAAACATAAAAATAGAATTAGAATTATTTTATATTTATTTGTGTTTTATTAGTCAAATTAAGTTTAAATCTTTAAACGAGTTAAATGGGTAACCCGCTTATTAAGTGGGTTGGGTCATAAATGGGTAAAAAAGAACGAGTCATAAATGAGTTGGGTCAAACTCGATCCAACCCATTCTTACCCAATCCAACCCGTTTGACAGCCCTACAGACTGCATTTGGCCTTGTACATATTATCATAGTAAGTATCATACTAATCACTCCGAATATGTACTTTCTTCTTTCAGGCCAATATGTGGACTAACAAAATACCTCCTGAAGCAAGCAGTGTTTTCCAGAACATTATACTGGCTTTCTGAAGATGTACTTATCCTATACGTCAAATAAATACATATTCTCATGGAAGCAGAAACTGCCCTATTCCAGCAACAATACTAGCAACAACGGTTGAGTTCTCTCTAATAATGGACCTTTCAATTTTAACAAGTGTGCTTCCATTGTACTGCCCACTAGTAAATATGTAATGCGCTTCAATGTGGTTAGACATTTCATATTGGGACACATGAATAGAAGTGCCCTGGTCTCGTCCTATGATGATACTAGAATTTGGCCCTGGTCCTGCTCTTATTGGATGATCGAATACTCGAATGGTACCCCATCTGTTTGTTTGTTTGTTGTGGCTGATGACATCCAAAAGTAGCAAAGTTTTGGTCCTCTGAATGTCATACACGTAGAAGTGAAGGCGTGTTTCATGTTGTCCAAAAGCTTGAAAGAGTGTGCATGATAAATGTTGAAAAATGGAAGATGAAACAGTTATTCTTTGTGGTCATGGTAGATGGATTACTCAGTAATTATTATGAATTACTTGTAAAAGTATGTGGTAGCAGTTATACAAATGGTAGATTAACACAGTCTGCAGTTTGTTGGATGATTGTTGGACTGAAATAAACGGTTGTTTATTGTATTCCATTTAACTTCTGTTACCGACAAAATACATAAATTGCTGTATGGCGTCTTTTTCAGTGAAACTACTTGATGAAAGTGTTTGAATACAGATTTTGATCATACATGCCTGTTTCCATATAGAGTACAAGTTCTGCATGATTATACGATATGCATCCGGTGCTAAAGAAGAAAACCATAGTTCATCTAAATTGTATGTTATTCAATGCATTAGAAGCTTGGTTTGAGTTGGTTCAAACTATTGAAGGATAGAGCTTAACATCCAAGCCTAATCCACCACCTATAGCTATAGAGTGAGGTAAACCGTAGTAAGATATGTCTACCCTCCACCTACCATCCATAGGCTTTTCTCACAGAATATGCAACACAATGCATAAGTTGTAGTGTGTACTCGTTATTTATACTGGCGCCTTGCATATGTTTTCGCTATTTCATATCTTTTGATTTACGGTTTATCTAGTGCAACCATAAATGTCAAAAAGTATACAACTCTAAATCCATATAACAACAAATGGTATGATATACCAATCCACGACTCCAAACACATTAGGTAGCATATGACTAAATATGAATGACCATAAACAAGCTCGTATACTCAAGCGAATCATAGTCCAACTTCTCACTTCAAGATGATGCCAAAGTGGATCATCGCCCAGCTACCCATGTCCTTACTACAGAGTCATATAGTCGACAAATTAGTGAAAATCCCGTGGTTAAGATGCCAAGATCAAAAGATTCATACAACATATAACTCAAGGCCATATAGTCTATAACCCAATTGTCAAATGGGCTCGAAATACAAGGTATATTGGAGATTCCTAGAGCAGTCAAATAAAAGATAACTACTCTGCCTAGAGTCATAATCAATGGCTTTCGTCGAGCAACAAAGTTTTATTGTAACACCTCACCTCGATGCTTAAAGTGGGAATATCGATCCCGATAATGGTGGAATGAAAATGGTTTAACTAAGCTAAAACTGCCCATCATAAAATTGTACAACGTAACTTACTACAAAAGGATTAAAATATAATATGGTAAATCATGATAGACATAATACGGGACATGAAAATGATGGTATCATAAAGGTGAATCAAACTATATTGATGATCCTCCTTGCATAAACGAAATAATGAACAATTCTAAATAAATAGTACAAGCCTCGTATATAAATATGTTCATCATAATTGTAATAATGATAGCTAAATAGCCAAAAAGTGTGTAAAAGATCCCCGAGGCTCTATAAGATCTTATGTCCTGCTACTTAAGATTCCTATACCCGACTCTCAACATGCTCGTAAGACTAATGAAATTTGACCGTTTTGTAAGGAAATTAATACGAAAACATTAATGGTTTTCTGTTTCCTTTCTCAAACGTTTCCTTCCTCATTTTGTGGTCAATAGAATCTAAATGGTTTTCCTATTAATATGCTAATCAATAAAACGGTTATAATCTAGAGCGTTAATTTCCCTCATCTTGATCTTGATAGACGATCAAGACTAAGTCTACAAATCTGGAAATTTGGTCCCCTCTCTACCTATAAATATTAACCTTTGCCCATCACAAAGGAGATAGAAAAACACATAAAGAAAGATATAGGAAAAGAGAGAGAAACCATTTCCTTTCTCCATTGAAATAACTTTCGACAACAACCATTGCTGATTCATATACAAGATGTCTGGAGGTATGTTTTATTGATTCATTACATATGTGATAATCATGTAATTCTAGATCTTATGGTTTATGTTATTTGCAAGATAAAGATTACATGTGGTATCGGAGCGAGGTTTTAGAATTCATGATTATCCATCAATGTATATAAAACGAAACTAGCATAGATCTATGATATGATGTTTGTAATTTTACTATAATAATAATGATGATTATTAGTGTTAATGTGATTCAAGTTTAATATTCATATTATTTAAGTTGCTATAGTAATCATGATCATCAATATTATTCTATTTACTGTATGCTTAGATCTGAATCTGGAAAGTTTATATTTCCGCAAAAGTTAAATTTTCTACCTTAATGTTTGACCTACTGTATAATATGGAACAACTTATTGTATGCGAATACTTTTCAGAAAGTATACATATTGAAAACAATTGTTTCCTAGTTTGACATTAAATTCATGATCTGAAACTTGCAAAATAATTGTTTATATGTTAAATTCATGTATGAAATTTACTTGGAGTTACTAGACATTTATTATCCTTGTTGTGGATTACTTGAAACAATGACAAATGTTTATGCGAAAAAAAAACTTCCGCGCTTAATTTCTTTGTTTCCTCTGGTCTGATGCATGCAGTCTCGTCCACATGCGGCTGCTGCTTGCACAATAACGCATGAAACATTAACGTTTATCATTCTTGCATGAGTATGGTTCTACTACCTACACATAGGAGGCGCTAAACCTAACCTCTTATTATGACATGTGTTTTATTCTAATAAAGAAGCCTACATTTCTTTTATATCTGCAGTTACAATACCCTCAAACCTTAATTCGCACGCTACGTCTATCATCAGACTCAATGGAACCAACTACTCAGAATGGAGAGAGCAAGTTGAGTTTTCTTTGGGCGTACTTGAACTGGACATGGCTCTCCTTAAGGAAAAGCCAGCCCCACTTACTGACACAAGTACGCCTGAGGAAAACAAACTCCAGTGTAGGAGTAGCTGTTCGGAGGTAACGGATTAAAGGACATGGATGTTAGTTTTGGATTTGAGAAAGGCGGTTGTGGGATGGTTTGAGACATGAGTCAAAAGGTGGGGCCGGTTAGTGAGGTTGATGGATCTGAGATGGTTGAAGGGGGATGGTGGTAGGGTTTTTTGTGATGACCCTCCTCTCCTAATACCCTAAATTAACGTCGAATGACAATGTCTGACTCCTGAATAACACTAAAGATAATCCATCGGGATAAATTTAAACTAAACATCATTCTAAGCACATTGATACAATCTCACAGCAGAATGATAACATATAATATACTAAATATACATGAACATAACATGATAAACAATATATAAGAGACTGCACTAGCAAAAGCAACTTATAAATAAATATCACTATAGAAAGTCAGAATGCATCAAATCCATTCATACGGAGTTTTGAATATAATATCTGATATCAAAAGTCTCATATACAAAATAATATGTTTCCTATATACTACATCAACAATAATTATACATATCCACGACTTCACACCTTCAAAATGCTCCAACTGTCATGCAAGCCTATCCCCAAAATTACTTGATTCTCAAACTATTGAATTGAGTACCCGAGAGTTGTCATGACATAAATAGATAAAGTAAAAATGCAGGTCAGACGTAAAGCCTGGTTTGAGGGGCACTATCTCAAATTCCCCTATATCAAAACAATATACATATATAAAACATGAAGCTACTAAGGCACAATCCATCCTCTCCACAAACCTGGCTCAAGGGTAATCCGGATTGGCCATAATAATTAAAGTAAACCAATTTCAAAGGATATAGAGTTATACCTTACCCTACTCTCCACATGTATTCCTAGAGTCAGTCCATCATAAATATAATGCTCCATCATAAATATAATGCTTTGACTGTAAACTGGCATGCACAACAATGAAATATAAGGTACATCCTAGTATATTGTGTAGGGTCAATACTATACTCTCTTGAGACTAGTGGTGATATAGGCATCCTAATTTAGGTCTACCTCTAATTTCAGGTAAATAATACAAGCATACGAGAACTTTTGTACCATTGCAGTGGGAAGCGATAGATGCATGTGATGGCTACGATCATTTTTGGTAACAGAAGCACCCAAACAACAGGGAATTTGAGGGAGCAGGCAAATCAAAGAGGAGGCAGTTGTATATAAGATGATAAAAGTATCTGACATTGAATTCTCACTCTGATTTCCATATTGAAATAAACTTTATTAGAAGAAAATATTTTGTATTATAGCTTAATAATTGTTATACGATTCATAACCAGCCCACATTGCATAGAGCCTAAGTAATTATACAATAGAAAAACTATTGTAACATAGAAAAGCCTAGATATTAAAATTTCTCTGATATATTCCTTAACACACAATAATGATCTCTTAACAATATCTACTACATATGTGACACTCCACTATTCTTAGTGCCTAAAATTAGTGTTAAATGTCGTTAAAATATGCTTGGGCACTAATCTCAAATTCCAAATAGTGGTACAATAGATGTATAATTCAAAATCTACAAATATAAACATATGAAAAAACCTCACGGTAGAATAATATTAATAAACATTTGAATACCCAACATTTCCTTTAATGACCAATGTCACAACTGGCACATCTAATGTTCATATTTATCCATATACCATCAAAAATTATTTGACATGTTAAATAAACTATAGTAACTCTGCAAAAGTATATGAATTTCATGAACTTGTAAATATAAGTAGCAAACTCACCCCTTTCCATTCTCCTTGCCTATACCTACAAACCCGAGAATAATAGTACAAAAAGGAGAAAAAGCTACTAACCTAGGGACAATATCCTTCCTACCATGCACTTGGGCTAGGTCGTGACCTAGACATATAATCTAGTAGTAACAGGAGTTAGACTGCATACATACCTACCTAAGTGGGATCAATCCCCTATGTAGTTCTATTTTTTCCTACTCTTCTCCTACATCAAATACTTGTTAGAACATAAAATGCAAAGTACCAACAACTAGGAAAATATCAAAAGTAACTCATCAAACATCATTTATTCATAATAATCACTCATTATTAGTAACATAAATATCAATATCAAATCCACCAAATGTGTACTAATCACTCTATATCAGTGTACAAACGTCAATAGCATAAAAAAAACCAAAATCCATAATGAATACACAACATCTGTGTAGTGATAATGGTAAAAAACCACATAACCCATCCCAATGCTATGTTAACTCAACACCATGATAATCCCAACCAATAATATGGTACATATGACGCACTAATACAAAATAGTGTACTCATACATGTTATTTCAACTTAAGTATAAAACTATTTTATCATTATTTATTCTAAAAACATAGTATTTGTATTATCTCAAAACAATAATACTTCTCCTCAAACGGAAAAAGAACTTTCAGTTCTTCACCATCAAAACATTACTTAAATATCCCAAGCCATCATTATGAAATTTAAAATAAAGATTTGCATCATTACCTTCATATAATAATATTATTATTTTACATGAAAATAGTAAATATTGTTTTAAATCATCTTAAGATTGTTCACAACTACTTTATTATTATTTAACTCCAAATAATAATATTCTACATTAAATCTCAAAAATCATTTTTATTATTATCATCCTCCTCTATAGGTAATGAGACTATCATATCCTAAAAAAGTTATAATTTATTCAAACATCCAAAATTTACATTATATAATCATTTGAAAGTTATATTATTAGCAACCTCAAAATAGCAACAACAATAACAATAATATTTTACCATATATATAATTTATGTTATTATTTTTTTACGAAGTCATTAACTTACCTAAAAATCCTTAAAATGCCATATTTGTAATTTGTCTTAAAACAACGTCATTAAACTACTTAGCTAAAGTTATTTCAAATATGCTTATTCTTTTTTGAATAAATAACCTTTCTTTAAAATCCATTTACTAACTTTTAAAACCATTTATTACAGTAATAATTCATTTAATTAACTTAAACATGTTCCATCGTTATTTATTTAAACATACCATTTTCTCTTTTAAATAAATAACCTATATATAACACTAATTTAAAATGTTTTACCATAATACATACATTAATTAATAAATAATTAATACTTGTGAATTTCTTAGAAATTCACAATTGATAATTTACATCCATAAACACTTGAATATTCTATGATTTCAAAACAACCAACATAAAATAATGTTGACATATCATGGTATAATAATCAAATTAATATACCAAATCACAGTAAGCTTAAACACAATAATATCCACAAACAACCAATAATGTAATCATCTAATAAGGTAGCGATTAGAAGATAATCAATCAAATCTTAATACATACCGCACCCAAAATATCAGAACATCCTATATCTCGGTGGTTGCATACATACATACATATTTATATGTATATATCAATGAATATTTATTTAATTTTTAAATATAAACACCTATAACCAAGGAATCCAACAAAGGAACTTTCACAAACAGTCCCAAAAATCAACAAACCATATGCCAAAATGTTCAGAATCCCACCACCAATCCATCTTCGCAAACCATGCTTGAATCATAGGTTGTATGCAAAAGATATGGTAACTAGAATATTTAGGGCATAATATATCATTAAACAAATTCAAGAAGACAAAATGCAAAATTACCATCTCCTCTCTTTTGGGCCTAGCACCCTTCGTCAATCAACATGCTCTAGCCATCACTACAAGTTGTCATTCGCCATGCTATCATTATCGTTAAGCTCCACACCTTGCCATGAACTTTCTCCGACCAACGTGATTGAACTCAAAGCTCTAAGTAGCTGCGATCGTGCCATAAAATCCAAGATTCACCCTGATTTTTCACTAGTTTCGACCATCTCGATGATGATATCCTCAAACCAACAATGCTGATGTGATAGAATTATGGGTATGCCCTAGGGGAAACTATATAGTTTGTTACATATAACTAACTCGGTAACCAATCTTGTTTAGAATAAAGGTGTTTGATTTCTATAATATACTTTGTTATATTATGGAATAAATAATTAAGTAATTATATAATTAGAAATTCCTTAAATAATATGTTATGTAATAATTGTTACAGAGAGTTGTAACAAAGAGAAAATTATCGCTATATAAAATATTATATTATTTAAAATATTCCTAGTCAAGGCGTTTCGAGAAAGGTCATCGAGTCATTCATTGAGACTAGAGCACATAACGCTCTCTAAATATTGGTCGGTGTATTACTCATGGCAGTTGGGTCACTAAGAGGTTATATACTGATAGTTATTGGATAGCTATGGAATGACTCACTGAAGAGTTTCCTATTGGTTAATTATAGCTTAGGTTAAGGAGGATTTCTTGAAGTGATAATGTTACAAAGTTCCCTCGACTTGAGAATACTATGGAACTTCAATGTGGATACTCTACTTTTGATTATAGTTAAATCATGGAATGACGATTCATGGAGCGACTATAGCTGAGTCTGAGTTGAAGCATTGGAAGTGAAATATTATTCAATAGAGAATTTGTCTACTCGGTTACAAGGGGTTAGTATTACAGTCGGTTGTAGTCAACTTAAAGTCAGAGTCTTTGGCCAAAGTAGTACAGATAATAATAAATGTTATCATTAAACTAAAAATTTTGTTTTGGACTAACCAAGTTGAATGTGGACGATACTGGAATTCTAACCAAAACCAAATTGCATTAGTCCTAAAGTTATATAATTTTGACTAAGAGAGTGGTATAGCAACCATTACTACCGGGAATCAATTACAATAGTAAAATTAGATTTGACCGAAAAGATGTGTAAGTGATACATTCGGCCAAAACGTCACACCACTGGCTAAGGTGATGTGTGAGCGTTAATATTCAAATTGTTCGATATAAATTGCTGACTGAATTTACACCTTTGAGTCGCACAACCGTAATGATGAATTCTCCAAAAAAACCATACGATTTAATTAATTTATAAAATGATGTGAATTAATTAAATTAATTAATATTTGAGAAATATTAATGATTATTAAATATTTGGGAGTTGTTTGAAGTTATTTGAATGCATATATAAATGTTATAGTTGCATGCATCGATATATGATAGCGGTGTATTTTTAAACGGGTTAAAATAAAAGATAATTGCATAAAGAGATTTAAGGAAATTTTATGTAACAACCCTGGGATTTTTATAACATTAAATTATCGTCAAATGACGAATAATTTGGTGGTTAAGTGCTATTGAAAATTTATCAGTTGAGAATCCTTTTAAATGTTGGTCTAACGGTTATGCGGGCTTTAGAGTTGAATTAGTAGCCCACGCTTTCATTAGTTGTTCTAAGGCCGAGATGATAATAATCCACCGTTTCCCCATTTTTGTTCATTTTCTCATTTTTGAAACCCTTAATCAAAATAAAATCGAACGAGAGAAAAAAGAAAAAAAAATGGTGGCGGCACGATCTTCTTTTCATTCATCTTCCTCTTCGCTCCGAGGCTAGGGGTAGTTAAATCAAGGGGTTCGACTTCAGTAATTCGATCGCTCTACTCGCGGCTGCTTCAAACTGTCGAACGCCTCCAAGTGAGCGAGTCCTTCTTTGCTTCGAAATAAAGGTGAGTGGCTCTTTCCACTCACATCTAATTCATCCTCTATGTAATTGTGTTTATGTGATTTCTCTGGTTTCGATTTTGTTGACGATTGGTTACTGGAGTGATTATGTTGATTTCGTAAAAATGTTTAGAGAATTTGAGCTGTTCGTTCCGTGGTTATCCTTGCTTCGATTTTGGTTTGAAGTTAAAATCATTGGTTCATATTTTGTTCACTTGGACTTTGTTTAAATTCACATATTTTCGTGATAGGGGTTTTCAGTTAGAAATTGTGAATTTCTCTGGGGACTTCGACATTGCTTTACATTTGTCTTCGGTCACTCTGATTTTGTTGTGAAAATTTCTGGGGTTTTGGGTCTGCAGTAGCCTTGGAATTGGGTGGGTTGTTTTTATCACATTATTTATTATCTTTGACATTGCATTTCTTAAATGGGAAATCTTTGTTCAAACGTATCACCAGTGGTATATTTCTCTTGTGACGTGATCTGGTTCATGTCTGCGTTTACTTCGGTCCATAGTACTTCGATTTATGTTGCATTCATTCTTCACCAGGATGTTTGGAGTCTGATATTTCCGTGTACAGCTGCATTCGTGATTGCATTGAGGCTCACTGCACTCGTATCTCGCCATTGCTAGCTGCTGTACACATTTGTATATCTCTCTTTGTTCCATTTGATATAGACATGTATGTGTATACTTATATATATTTGCATACATATAAAAATTGTATTTGCTTGGCTTTGGGATTATTCGAGCTAGCCACATCGAGTTTTAAATTGTTTTAAAACTGCTGCCTTGCGTGATTTTGTCTCATCCTTGGACACTACAGCCCTGGATATGTATGTGTTCTTGGGAAGTTTTAGTTTTTTCGGTTGCCATGGGTTTGATTATGAGATGGTTGTTCTTTTCCTGTTCACCACGACTTTGACTCTAGTTGATTCATGATTTTGTCTTCATTGAATTGGTTATACTGTTTTAGTATCAGCAGTAATAACTGTTTCACTGTGTGAAAATTGCAACTACATTTTGATTCGAACCCCCTTGCTTTGATATCAGTCTCTTCTGGTTTCATTGTATAATATAAGTTAGTCTGCATTGGTAGTTGCATTCCTTTGTATCCGAGTATATATTTGCATTGGGTTTGTTCTTGGTTATAACTGGACCTGAACTTGTAGCCCTCATTGTATACGCTTTGAGTTAGGGTTGTTGTGTGCCGTTCACTGGCGCATACTTGTTGGTTTGTGGTTTTACTTCCTTGACATGTTAAGTATTCAGTAGCAGTTACACTTCATATTATCTGTGCCTTCGAGCCATATTGCAACCGCAGTTGCACTTCAGTTGCGTGTATACATGTACACACCTGTTCACTTAATTCATTGCTGTATTGTGTTCACGTGATTACTTGAGTTCACATATGTTAGTGATGTCTTACTCACTATTGCCTGGTTTACATATATGAAGTGTTCATCTCTGATGGCACTGTCCAATGTTGTTTGAGACTATTTACCTCGTGACAGTGTCAGGTCCATATTACTTTTGCACTGTTCAGTTCCATGTTGCCCTCTAGTTCTGTCCTCCGTTCTTTGAGACATTTAGTATAAGTGTACATCACTGGCTCTTGTTTTACTTGTTGCCAGTTGAGCTTCACTGTTCATCTGACTGTTTCTTGCTCCTGACTGTTTCTTTGTTCGAATTGGCATTGCTTTGAGTTGTTGTTGACTATATGCGGTTGTGTTTGCACTTTATTTATCAGTACATCACTCGCCTCTCTTGTATCGCTTTTCACTGATCTGTCTTGATCTGGGCTATCGTTTTTATGGCGCACTTGCTTGGCCATTTTGTACTTCTGGCCTTTGTTCGGTTCTGGTCTTGCTTGTGTTATGGCCTTTGTTGGTTCGTGATTATTTCAAATTGATTTTTGAGATTTTACAGCGAGTTGAATCCGGTCTCAAAGACCCGGGTTTGACCCTGTAAGTTTATTTATGTTGACTTCTACCGTTTTGATTGCTGTTAGTTTCCACCGTCGTGATGATTTCACGTACTATGTGGCGAGGCAGTGCACGCGTGCGTGTGCTGCAGCCACCCAGAAAATTGATGTGTTTGATCATTTTAAGATTTCTGATTTGTTGATTTACACTGCTTAGTGTTATATATGCCGTTATCCAATTCTCGTATCGAGAGTTGGACATACGAGATTTCTGTGACTGTCGTCTATTTGACTATCTGATTATTACTGCCTATATGTACTAATAAACTGGTTTGAATTAGACTGACCTGGGTATTATTTTCTTTTGAATGTAATACTCGGGTCAGACCCGAGTTATTTCAGGTTGTAGATTTTCTTCTTTGAGTTGCTGTTCAGGATTTGAAGACTTTTCACATCTTCTGAAGTTGTCAGTGTCATTGTGTAGTAGTCGTGTCAGTATATAGAACGATATGTATTCATGTATATTAGTTGATAATGTACTTGTATATATAACTTCTAGAGTCGACAGTTGTAGTTGTATCATATGTATTGTGTTAACTATGTTGTAACTGACATCAGTTATATATATATATGAGACTTTTGTTTTTATCTGTGTTCCGCATTTATATTATCTGTGTTATCGTTATATCTAATGTCCTAAACTATTATGAACCATCGTAGTTGTTTTATACTGATAATTGGGTGTGTCGATGGGAGTAAATAAATAAGATGAAAAATAAAAAGTATATACCACTCCTATCGAGATAACCAATATTAGTGTAAGGCCAATTACGGATGGTCGCTCCTATCCAGCCTTATTCTTCGTAATAATAGACAGTATTTCTTTTAATACTCTTTGTCATTATGAGCATAGAGGTGGGGCGTCACAGTTGGTATCAGAGCTTGGGGTTTATGGACATAATATAAAACTTAACTCGGAAGGAACATATGTTACAACTATTGGTCGATGTTTTATTTGTGCTGGAGTCAAAACTAAAGTTTTGAAATTTGGATGAAATTTTTAAATAACTTTATTTAAAAATAATAGTGAAATTGTGTTCTGATGATTTGATTGATTTGTGTTCTGTTTATCAGAATGCGCAGCGGAAACAATGAAACTGTCTTCGCTGAGTACCACTGATAATCTTTTTGATTTAAAAATCAAAATACGAAACTGATATGAATTTCAATTGTTGTTTACATAGCTGTAATTATTTTATTTCTTTGAGAACTTCGAATCCGAATTGAGGATTCGAAGAAATTGCAGATATGTGATTTTTGTTGAAATTTCCGCTGGCTTTCGTTTGTACTAATCATCTATTGATTAGATTTTTGCTGTTTTAAATTATCTTCATTGAAGATACATTTGAATGATTCTTTGTTCATTTTGTAGTACGTGCAAAAATTTAAATTGCACGTTATTGCATTTATTTTACGTTGAACCGATGCTTGGTTATGAAACGTATTTTGTTGCCGTTATTTTTACAACGGAATTTTACACCAATGCTATATTTTGAAGTACGGTGTTTTGTGGCATTTTGATGAATGAGAATTCACTGACATTACATTTTGATGTAGATTGTTTTGATGTGATTTTGACGTTTTTAAAACTACTGACGCTTTGGCTTCCGTAACCGTCAAATTTTAAAAAAAAAAGTGGATTTTCAAGCGGTTATTCCGCAATGCTGATTTGTAACCGTTTTTACGGTATTTTGAGAAGTACAATTTCCTTATCGAAATTGTTACTAATTTGCTGCTTTAATCACGTGATTGGAAAATCGTTTTAAAATGAAAATTGTTTTCAGAAATTTTAGCAGTTTGCGTTTTCAAAAGAATGAGAAAGCGACTTAAACGATTCAGCAAAATCGAGGATTATGACCCCTTTCTTTTACTGTTTCGCTTAACTCCGGACTTGTTCAGTTGAGAATGCGAATTGTTATTTTTACAAAATAAATAAAATTGTTTTCAGAAATTTTACAGTTTGCGATTTCAAAAGAATGAGAAAGCGATTTAAACGTTTCAGCAAAATCGAGGATTATGACCCCTTTCTTTTACTAATTCGCTTAATTCCGGACTTGTCCGTTTGAGAATGTAAAGTGTATTTTACAGAATACACAATTTTGCACTTTCAAGGAAACGATGAAGTGATTTAAACGATTTAGCAAAAGTGCGGAGTATGGAACCACACTTTTACTATTTCGGTTAATTCCGGACTCGTTAATTGAATATCTGTTGTTTTGATGAATTTGATGATTTCACACTTTCAAGGAAACGATGAAGAGAATCAAACGATTTAGTAAAACACGTGGTATGGGACATGTGCGTTTGCTATTTCGGTTAATTCCGGACTCGTTAATTGAAATATTTGCTGATTTTGTGTGCTTTCGAGCCACTATGAGGACCTTCGGGTCATTTGTTGGACCTTCGGGTCATTTGTTGGGCTTTCGGGCCACTCTGCGGACCTTCGGGTCAAATACCAGTACTAGACCTTCGGGTCACTCTGCGGACCTTCGGGTCAATCTGATGGGCGCCAAAATTATGTTGAGTACTTGGTAGGCTTCAGCCACTCTGAGATGCACGTGCAGCGAATTAAAAACTCGCCATCTGATGGGATCGATCCAAGCTTTTATGTTGATTTTCTAGTCTTCTTAATTGATTTCTAGATATTTGTTGCTTCTAATTATCTGCAGGTAATTGGATATTTGTTGATATGAGTTCTGATTATCGTTTTTGATAATCGGATATTTGTTGTTTCTAATTATCGCTTGTGATAATTAGATATTTGTTGTTTCTAATTATCGCTTGTGATAATTAGATATTTGTTGATATGAGTTCTGATTATCGTTTTTGATAATCGGATATTTGTTGTTTCTAATTATCGCTTGTGATAATTAGATATTTGTTGTTTCTAATTATCGCTTGTGATAATTAGATATTTGTTGATATGAGTTCTGATTATCGTTTTTGATAATCGGATAATTGTTGTTTCTAATTATCGCTTGTGATAATTAGATATTTGTTGATATGAGTATTTGATTATCGTTTTTGATAATCGGATATTTGTTGCTTTTAATTATCGCTTCAGATAATTAAATATTTGTTGATTTTAGATTTAATTATCGCTTGAGATAATTAAATAATTGTTGATTTGAGATTTAATTATCGCTTGAGATAATTAAATATTTGCTGATTTGAGATTTAATTATCACTTTAGATAATTAAATATTTGTTGATATGAGATTTAATTATCGCTTGAGATAATTAAATATTTATTGATTTGAGATTTAATTATCGTCTGAGATAATTAAATAGTTGTTGATTTAAAATTTAATTATCGCCTGAGGTAATTAAATATTTTCTGTTTTGAGATTTAATTATCGCTTTAGATAAGTAAATAATTGTTGATTTGAGATTTAATTATCGCTTGTGATAATTAAATATTTGCTGATTTGAGATTTAATTATCGCTTTTGATAATTAAATATTTGCTGATTTGAGATTTAATTATCACTTTAGATAATTAAATATTTGTTGATATGAGATTTAATTATCGCTTGAGATAATTATATATTTATTGATTTGAGATTTAATTATCGTCTGAGATAATTAAATAGTTGTTGATTTAAAATTTAATTATCGCCTGAGGTAATTAAATATTTTCTGTTTTGAGATTTAATTATCGCTTTAGATAATTAAATAATTGTTGATTTGAGAAATTTGATTATCGTTTTGGATAATTGAATATTTGTTTTCTGACTATCGTTTGAGATAATCAGATATTTGATTTGTCTTCTGACTATCGTTTGAGATAAGTAAATATTTGCGATTTTTGAGATTTGAGCTTCGTCTTTTTCTTTGGCGATTCAGGTGAGTAATTTGATTTACTCACATTCAATTCGTGCTCTGTATGGGATTTCTGCTCTGTTTTTCCTTCTCTTTTAATTGCTGGAACTCGATTGTTCCTGCTTTTGATTAGTCAATGTTGATTCTTTTGATTTGAAGCAGTCGAACCTTTTGATCTTGTATCTTATACTTCCCTGCTGACATTTGCTTTGCTTATGCATTCGATATTGCCGTGCTCTTTGGGTTGTTACCTTTTGCCCATTTATTCCTTATGATTGCAAGGACGCAATTTTTATAAGGAGGGGAGTCTGTAACAACCCTGGGATTTTTATAACATTAAATTATCGTCAAATGACGAATAATTTGGTGGTTAAGTGCTATTGAAAATTTATTAGTTGAGAATCCTTTTAAATGTTGGTCTAACGGTTATGCGGGCTTTAGAGTTGAATTAGTAGCCCACGCTTTCATTAGTTGTTCTAAGGCCGAGATGATAATAATCCACCGTTTCCCCATTTTCGTTCATTTTCTCATTTTCGAAACCCTTAATCAAAATAAAATCGAACGAGAGAAAAAGAAAAAAAAATGGTGGCGGCACGATCTTCTTTTCATTCATCTTCCTCTTCGCTCCGAGGCTAGGGGTAGTTAAATCAAGGGTTTCGACTTCAGTAATTCGATCGCTCTACTCGCGGCTGCTTCAAACTGTCGAACGCCTCCAAGTGAGCGAGTCCTTCTTTGCTTCGAGAAAAAGGTGAGTGGCTCTTTCCACTCACATCTAATTCATCCTCTATGTAATTGTGTTTATGTGATTTCTCTGGTTTCGATTTTGTTGACGATTGGTTACTGGAGTGATTATGTTGATTTCGTAAAAATGTTTAGAGAATTTGAGCTGTTCGTTCCGTGGTTATCCTTGCTTCGATTTTGGTTTGAAGTTAAAATCATTGGTTCATATTTTGTTCACTTGGACTTTGTTTAAATTCACATATTTTCGTGATAGGGGTTTTCAGTTGGAAATTGTGAATTTCTCTGGGGACTTCGACATTGCTTTACATTTGTCTTCGGTCACTCTGATTTTGTTGTGAAAATTTCTGGGGTTTTGGGTCTGCAGTAGCCTTGGAATTGGGTGGGTTGTTTTTATCACATTATTTATTATCTTTGACATTGCATTTCTTAAATGGGAAATCTTTGTTCAAACGTATCACCAGTGGTATATTTCTCTTGTGACGTGATCTGGTTCATGTCTGCGTTTACTTCTGTCCATAGTACTTCGATTTATGTTGCATTCATTCTTCACCAGGATGTTTGGAGTCTGATATTTCCGTGTACAGCTGCATTCGTGATTGCATTAAGGCTCACTGCACTCGTATCTCGTCATTGCTAGCTGCTGTACACATTTGTATATCTCTCTTTGTTCCATTTGATATAGACATGTATGTGTATACTTATATATATTTGCATACATATAAAAATTGTATTTGCTTGGCTTTGGGATTATTCGAGCTAGCCACATCGAGTTTTAAATTGTTTTAAAACTGCTGCCTTGCGTGATTTTGTCTCATCCTTGGACACTACAGCCCTGGATATGTATGTGTTCTTGGGAAGTTTTAGTTGTTTCAGTTGCCATGGGTTTGATTATGAGATGGTTGTTCTTTTCCTGTTCACCACGACTTTGACTCTAGTTGATTCATGATTTTGTCTTCATTGAATTGGTTATACTGTTTTAGTATCAGCAGTAATAACTGTTTCACTGTGTGAAAATTGCAACTACATTTTGATTCGAACCCCCTTGCTTTGATATCAGTCTCTTCTGGTTTCATTGTATAATATAAGTTAGTCTGCATTGGTAGTTGCATTCCTTTGTATCCGAGTATATATTTGCATTGGGTTTGTTCTTGGTTATAACTGGACCTGAACTTGTAGCCCTCATTGTATACGCTTTGAGTCAGGGTTGTTGTGTGCCGTTCACTGGCGCATACTTGTTGGTTTGTGGTTTTACTTCCTTGACATGTTAAGTATTCAGTAGCAGTTACACTTCATATTATCTGTGCCTTCGAGCCATATTGCAACCGCAGTTGCACTTCAGTTGCGTGTATACATGTACACACCTGTTCACTTAATTCATTGCTGTATTGTGTTCACGTGATTACTTGAGTTCACATATGTTAGTGATGTCTTACTCACTATTGCCTGGTTTACATATATGAAGTGTTCATCTCTGATGGCACTGTCCAATGTTGTTTGAGACTATTTACCTCGTGACAGTGTCAGGTCCATATTACTTTTGCACTGTTCAGTTCCATGTTGCCCTCTAGTTCTGTCCTCCGTTCTTTGAGACATTTAGTATAAGTGTACATCACTGGCTCTTGTTTTACTTGTTGCCAGTTGAGCTTCACTGTTCATCTGACTGTTTCTTGCTCCTGACTGTTTCTTTGTTCGAATTGGCATTGCTTTGAGTTGTTGTTGACTATATGCGGTTGTGTTTGCACTTTATTTATCAGTACATCACTCGCCTCTCTTGTATCGCTTTTCACTGATCTGTCTTGATCTGGGCTATCGTTTTTATGGCGCACTTGCTTGGCCATTTTGTACTTCTGGCCTTTGTTCGGTTCTGGTCTTGCTTGTGTTATGGCCTTTGTTGGTTCGTGATTATTTCAAATTGATTTTTGAGATTTTACAGCGAGTTGAATCCGGTCTCAAAGACCCGGGTTTGACCCTGTAAGTTTATTTATGTTGACTTCTACCGTTTTGATTGCTGTTAGTTTCCACCGTCGTGATGATTTCACGTACTATGTGGCGAGGCAGTGCACGCGTGCGTGTGCTGCAGCCACCCAGAAAATTGATGTGTTTGATCATTTTAAGATTTCTGATTTGTTGATTTACACTGCTTAGTGTTATATATGCCGTTATCCAATTCTCGTATCGAGAGTTGGACATACGAGATTTCTGTGACTGTCGTCTATTTGACTATCTGATTATTACTGCCTATATGTACTAATAAACTGGTTTGAATTAGACTGACCTGGGTATTATTTTCTTTTGAATGTAATACTCGGGTCAGACCCGAGTTATTTCAGGTTGTAGATTTTCTTCTTTGAGTTGCTGTTCAGGATTTGAAGACTTTTCACATCTTCTGAAGTTGTCAGTGTCATTGTGTAGTAGTCGTGTCAGTATATAGAATGATATGTATTCATGTATATTAGTTGATAATGTACTTGTATATATAACTTCTAGAGTCGACAGTTGTAGTTGTATCATATGTATTGTGTTAACTATGTTGTAACTGACATCAGTTATATATATATATGAGACTTTTGTTTTTATCTGTGTTCCGCATTTATATTATCTGTGTTATCGTTATATCTAATGTCCTAAACTATTATGAACCATCGTAGTTGTTTTATACTGATAATTGGGTGTGTCGATGGGAGTAAATAAATAAGATGAAAAATAAAAAGTATATACCACTCCTATCGAGATAACCAATATTAGTGTAAGGCCAATTACGGATGGTCGCTCCTATCCAGCCTTATTCTTCGTAATAATAGACAGTATTTCTTTTAATACTCTTTGTTATTATGAGCATAGAGGTGGGGCGTCACATTTTAAGTCATTTTATGGTAAGTAATTTCGGACTTACCACGTGAATAGAGATGTAACAACCCATACTTTAATGCGCTCGGATTTCAACCAAATTGAAACCCAAGTCAATTAAGATACAAATCGTTGGTTTTGGTAACTTATAATAAACATATATATATATATACATATATATATACACACACACACACACACACACACACACACATATATATATATATATATATATATATATAAGAGGACGAACTCACAACAAAATAGTAACATATAATAGAGCATATATGCTGACTATGGCTACTACCTTGGAATTAATATTAATCCTTTAGTATCTGATTGTCTTGCCAGCGCCAAGTATGAATGAGAAGACTTCACCACCTTCCGTTCCCGTTTTTCACTAATAGCATGTCCCTTTAAACCTATCATGTGGATTGTAGTGAGGAAGGGGTTAGAACAACGTTCTGGTGACTGGAAAATTACTTACTTTATATATAACATTAATTTATATTGATTGATTTCTATTAAAGTGTTATGTCCATTAACTATTCCATGTAATTTCATCCAATCGTATGATATATCTAACCTTCTCCAAGGTATAACTATATATATATATGCATGTACATATAAATCTAGATGTTGTACTATCCAAAAGAAAATCCCGACCACTTAATACTCCTTATATAAGGAAGAGATAGACCCAACGGTCTTTTAATATCTCGTCCCCAGAGCTGACCCCACTGTAACCATGGAGTGTATTAGGCTCAACGACCCATCTTCCGTCTAGTCATATCCTAATGAAGTAAGGAAGGACATACCTGACCACTTAATACCCTTAAAGTGGAATAGGCAGACCCTACCATAGCCATTTATAAAACTCTTCCCATATTTAATCCAACTCATTAATAGACTCTTTAAGTCAATAAGGTTCCCTTAATAAACCATAAGTTATTTAAAATAGCTTTAAATGACAAATTACTATTTAAACATCCTTATATTTCAATTTAATCAAATATTATTTAAAATAATATAATACTTTAGAATCTAATTAATAATATACTAAATTAATCTCAAACACTATTATTGTATTAATAAGTTAACTTCAAAACAATATTAATATAATAATTAAATAATTTAAAGCGTTATTAAAACAATAATTAATTAACCATAAACTTGTAACGACCCACCTTTTTGGACGATTTAAATCGACAATAAACCACATATGTCAACTCAAACCATTCAAAAGGGAGGATTGTTAATGGGGTAAATAAGAAAATAAGAGAAAAAGAAGGAAAAACAAAGCACAGAATCTCACAGCGGAATGACAAAATATAATAATCAAATAAATAGTTCGTAAAGCTATTTTATAATATACATTTGATTACACAATTTAAACAACAATAAGAGTACAAACAATGACATTTCAGAAATGATGCAGCGGAAAATTTCTAATAATATAATATATACCAAACTCCGTCTTCGTCCTCAGAAATAGAGTCTTCAACACTGAAAAACTTAGACTGACCCGAGCGTAATGAAAAGTCAAAACACTCTAGTCAGAAATAAAAGATCTAATGTAAGTTAAATCAACACCAAATAAATAGGAGTGTAATGGTCTTAGAGATGTTTACGGGATTTTACATCTCCTATCCAGTGTATAACGTGTGTGCAGTAACTTAAGAGATGTTCAGGATTTCCATCACCTAAGGATCCGTTAAACTATTTATATTTAGTAATATACGCTATTATGTAGTGTCTATCAGTAAAGTATTAAAATAGTGTTAAGGCGTTACACATATCCCCCTTAACACATTTTATATAAATGTCGTAGTCTATATAGTACTGTAAACTCTACCGTAAACTGGTGGGCTAACAGGGAGCACTCCATAGGTACGACAAAAACCAAAATTGTAGTGGGCTCGATAAGGCATATGACAAGGCACGCGAGGTAATGCCCAGGGTAGGATTCTACCATTTTGCAATCTCGGACTGGTGGTAACGCATAGCAGCTACTACCGCCCACCTCGAGACACACTCCCATTATCAAATCGAGGGTGGCCACCAACCAATCACAAAGTAACAGATATGGTATCGAAGAAGTGTGTTCGATCGGAGGAGCGACCTCACTTGGCCCGGTTTAGCTCATATTTTAGTCATATCAAGCTGACCCGAAGGTCAGGGCTGCGTTCTTACCTCATACTAGTAGCGTTCGCTAAACCATCCTACTCGTTATATTCTCCACCACATACACAGTTGTTAAAGTGGTTTCGAAATTGGCAGAGAGTATGAAAATATTCGACCCCGCTCTCTTTAACAGCCAAATGCTTATTTCACACCACGGTCATTTTATAAAACATTTCTAATAATAATCCAGTAAATAGTTTATACCTTCATATCAAGGTATCCATATACTTATTCCAAAAGTATAAATATATCCATAAATACCAAGGAAGATTTCTTTCAACCAATTTCGAAAATAATTTATAAATCTCTCTTAAACCATTTATAAACTATTTATAAATTCCAAAACAGTGTATAACTCTTCCCCTATAAACAAGTTCCTTTTATAAACCTTTTATAAAATCCTTTAAAACCTTTATAACTTCTTCATAAAACTATTATAAAATCCTTTATAAAAATATTTTGTAAAATCCTTTTATAAAATCCATTATAAAATCTCTTTACAAAATTCTAAAATCTTTTACAAAAATCTTTTATCTATTAAAGTTATTATAAAGGTCTATATTTATTATCTTAAATCAAAACTATATTTATTATATTATATTATATTTAAAAAAATATTAAAACTATATTAAATATTTTATTAAATTAAAATTTTAAACTATTTAAATTACATATTTTAAAACCAAAAAAAAAATTATAAGTTAAAAACTTAAAATTACATTTAAAACCATATATTAACTTATAATTTGAAACTTTAAAACAAATAAAATAAATTATTTTCCAAATATAAATTTTAAATAAAATCATTAAATAAAATTTAAAAATCAAAGTTTTATATCAAACATACTTTACTATTTAGAAAATAATTTAAAACCACCAACCGTGTCCGTATATAATTTTTTACCCTATGGTCAAGTGATATGGTATGTATCATTTCAACCCAAAATAGTTAAATTTCTGGGTATATATCATTTCATCCCGTATCCCGAACCAAAAATTTCCAATTCAATAAAATCGCTCGGGTTTATCATTTCAATCCATAACGATTTTCCCAAATCTATAAGATCATTCGGGTATGTATCATTTCAACCCATTGTGATAACAGGGAATAAACATCCAATCATCCAAATGTCAACAAATAACACCCATCACAATCAACATCCAAATCAGCCAATAAACCACAACAATTAACTGGTTATCATTATCAGGTATTTAACTAACAATTTAAATTCAATATTAATTTAAATGGAAATGTAATTCAATATAAATTCAAATTAAATTAAAATGTCAAATTAAACTACCAAACAACAACCAATAATATTCTTATCACGTCATAAATTTAATTCAACTAACATAAGAAGGTTTAGTATTAGTGAGTGGGTTAAATCACTCACCTTTGATTTGTCATCGATTTAAAATCCAAATAAAGCCCAAAATTCAAACAGTCTCAAAAACCAACCAAACCAGTTCCATGTTGTCTGGAATTTCGATATTATCACAACGGAAGAAACCGCACATCAAACTGAGCTCGTATGAAAAAGTTGTGATAGTTAGAAGTTTGAAAACTTAAATTAAAATAGAGATAAGACATAAACGTAAATTGATTTACCTTCTCCCAAGCGTATGCTACAGCCGTTCACGACCCTTCTGTTAGTCCTTTAAAAGAATGGTTTTGATGACAACAACCTTAGGACTTGTTATAAAATATAAATACTAACATTATAGTTTAGATATATATGTATATGTAGGATATAAACATACAGTTACTGAGAATAAAGACTGTACAGTATAGAGACTCAAGATTGAAGACATCAAGATTCAAGACTCATGAGTATCAAGATATCAAGAGTTCAAGATTTCAATAGTACAAGACAAGTATCGAGTCTAGAATTATGTTAAAACTCCTAGAAAAGCACTGACATTTTAAAATCCATTTTATTCGTGGAATGGAATCCACTTCGAGCCTGTTAAAGGGATGGAACCCTAAGTAGGATGGAACCTACGAAAAATCTAGAGGAACATCGTTTTGTATCCACTAACTTTTATTCAAATGTTTTACAAAATTATATCTTGTTTTTAAAATGATTTCAAAATCTTCCTTTTTAAATCAAAAATATCTATCCTGGTTTTAAATACTTTTAGCCTCAAAATAATCTTTATTTTCAATATCAAAATTATCCTTGGTTTTAAATTATCTTTAATTATAATGTACTTAACTTTCAATATTTATATTTAAGATTTAAATATGAAATTATAGTAAAATTTTATATATACCAAAATATTATTCTCTATACTTATTTATGTATTTTAACTATAGTATATTTATAAAGTTTAAAATAGTTTTAATATAAGATAGAATTTATTTACAAAAGAAAAACAAATTATCAAAAATACCTTAGGCATGTCGACAACCCCTAGGTACCTATGTCGACATGATGACAGTTTATTTCAAAAGTTTGAATTTCAAAAGAAGTGTCTATTCGTCATATCCTTTCCCGAATGGACATAGCTGTTGTTCTACTATAAATAGGGATGTTTTAAACGAATTTATATTCATAATTTTCTGATTTCACTTCTCTTCTTCTTCCACATTTCTTTATATACATTTTTACTATTACTCTGCCGAAATCTCCATTGAATCTAACTAGATCATCTCTGGTTTGATTCTCTATCACTATCTCAACAAGATCCAAGTGCTATTCAGAGTTATAGGCTTCTTTGTAATCAATCGAGCGAGAAAAGGTGTGATTGTAGCCTGGAAAATCAATCAAGTGAGAGAAGGTGTGATTGTAGCCTAGGAAATCAATTGGGTGAACTGGTTGCCCGTAAAATCAAGTATCTCTACCCTGAGGATTATGAATCTGGAGTGGTGTACCTCGTGGCCTTGAAATCGAGGCTGTAATTGTAAGAATTGATTTTGAAAGGAAATCCGTACTTGTGTTGCGGGACTGGATGTAGGGTAACTCCGAACCAGTATAAAATTCGATGTGTTCTTTCCTTTATTGCTTTTACTTTATATTTGCATCTGTGTTTGATTCTATGATCATATCTGTGTCTGAATATTGCATAAATTTGTGTTCAAATTAATATAAACTCAAAAAGAATTAGTAATTCCTTAAAACACTATTCACCCCCTATTGTTAATTCTAGCCTTAAGATCCGTAATTCGCATTTCTCACATTTGGTATCAGGGCAAGGTTTTCAAAGTTTCATAATATGAATTTTGAAAACTTCTTTAAAATGGCTATGTTTGAAAAACTTGTTAATATTAGTTTAGAAATATTCAAATCATCATTGCATCATGAGGCTGCATATAATCTATATACAAATTCAAGTTGTCTACAAAATCTTTATGATGTGCAAGAAACATGTTTTATGGGTCCTGAGGAATCAATCCACAATGGACAAATTGTGCAGATCAAAAAGAATAAATGGATACTCGATAGTGGATGCTCTAGACACATGACTGGTAATCCGGATATGCTGAATGATATAATATATAAAGACGGAGGACTGGTTAACTTTGGAGACAACTCAAAAGGATATGTGATTGGCTTCGGCAATGTCGGTAACTCTGAAACTCTTATTATTACTAATGTTCTGCTAGTTAAGAATCTGAAACATAATCTGCTAAGTATTAGTCAACTTTGCGATAAAGGATATAAAATTAAATTTGAAAAAGATAAGTGTCACATTGAAGATAATAATTCAACCATAATATTTGAGGGAATTAGGAAAAAGAATATTTATATTCTTAGTATGAAAGTTTCAAATGATAACCTGTGTCTTTTGGAAAATACAAGTGACCCTTGGATTTGGCATAAGAGATTTGGGCATTTGAATTTCAAACTCTTATCTAGACTGTCAAAACATGATCTAGTAAGAGGTCTCCCTAAAATGAATTTTAAAGTAGATAGTTTATGTGATGCATGTCAATTAGGAAAACTTAGAAAAAGTTCCTTTAAATTAAAAGATATGATTTCAACTTCAAAACCTCTTGAATTACTTCATCTTGATTTATTTGGTCCATCTCAAATTCAGTCAATAAATCACAATAAATATGTTTTTGTAATTGTAGATGATTATTCTAGATTTACATGGACAATATTTTTGAAACATAAAAGTGATACTTTTGAAAGTTTTAAGAACTTTACAAAAAGGATTCAAAATCAACTTTCTGTAAAAATTATAACCATCCATAGTGATCACGGTGGTGAATTTGAAAATGAAAAGTTTGAGGAATTCTGCAATAAAAAGGGAATAACTCACAATTTTTCATTTCCAAGAACTCCACAACAAAACGGAGTAGTAGAACGTAAAAATAGGACGATTCAAGAGTGTGCGAGAACTATGCTTTCAGATAGTAAATTACCAAAATATTTTTGGGCAGAAGCAGTTGCTACTGCCTGTTATATTTTAAATAGAATTTTAATTAGACCTTTAACCGATAAGACATCTTATGAACTCCTTCACGGAAAGAAACCTAAGGTATCTTATTTTAGAATTTTTGGTAGTAAATGTTATATTTTGAATACAAAAGATAACTTAGATAAATTTGATCCAAAATACGACAAAGGTATCTTTATCGGATATTCTAATAGAAGTAAAGCATACAGAGTGTTTAATTTAAGAACTAACACCATCGAAGAAACAATGCATGTTTCATTCTGAAAATCTCAAAAATTTTGAAGATACAAATGATGAAGAGGATTTAATTACACAAAATCAGGAGTCAACTGAAACTAATAATGAAATTAATCATCCTAATAAAAGGATTAAACTTTTAAAAGATCATCCTATAGAAAATATACTAGGAGATATGCAATCTGTTGTTACAACTAGAAATCAACTAAGTAAAATGAGCAATATAGCCTTTATATCAACTATTGAACCCAAAAGTCCAAAAGAAGCATCAACTGATGATTCATGGATTTTGGCTATGCAAGAAGAACTAAATCAATTCACTAGAAATGATGTTTGGGAACTTGTTCCTAGACCTGAAAATAAAACTATAATTGGAACAAAATGGGTTTATAAAAATAAAATGAATGAACAAGGTGAGGTCGTTAGAAATAAAGCCCGGTTAGTCGCTCAAGGTTATTGTCAAGAAGAAGGAATAAATTGTGATGAAACTTTTGCTCCCGTAGCAAGATTAGAAGCAATTAGGATTCTACTTGCTTTCGCAAATCATAATAATTTCAAATTATTTCAAATGGATGTCAAAAGTGTCTTTTAAATGGATTTGTAAAAGAAGAAGTATATGTTGAACAACCACCACTTTTTGAAGATGAAAAATTACCAAATCATGTTTACAAACTTAAGAAAGCTTTATATGGTCTAAAACAAGCTCCTAGAGCCTGGTATGATAGACTAAGATCTTACTTATTACAATCAAACTTTGAAATTGGTAAAGTAGATAATACTCTTTTTATTAAAAGAAATAAGAATGATATTCAACTAGTACAAGTTTACGTAGATGATATCATTTTCGGATCAACTAATTTTGAAATGAATAAAGAATTTTCCGAAATAATGACAAAAGAGTTTGAGATGAGTCATATGGGTGAATTAAACTTCTTTCTAGGGTTGCAAATAAAACAATTAGAAAATGGTATCTTTATTAGTCAAGAAAAATATGCTAAAGACCTAGTTAGTAAATTTGGTTTGACTACTGCAAGTGGAAAACCCACTCTCATGGCAACCAATGAGTACCTAAGTAAAGAAGATCTCTCGAAAGATGTAGATCAAAAATTATATAGAGGAATGATTGGATCACTACTCTATATCACTGCTAGTAGATTTGATATCATGCATAGTGTTTGTCTCTGTGCAAGATATCAATCCCAACCTAAAGAGACCCACTTAAAAGCTGTAAAACGTATCATAAGATACATTAAACACACCAATGATTATGGCTTATTTTATCCTAAAAATGATTCTTTTGAATTAATATCTTACTGTGATGCTGACTATGCTGGTTGTAAATCAGACCGAAAAAGTACAAGTGGAACTTGTCACTTTTTGGGGCATTCTCTGGTTTTCTGGTTTAGTAAAAAGCAAAACACAGTTTCTTTATCAACAACTGAAGCAGAGTATATTTCTGCTGTTTTGGCTTGTTCTCAAGTAATATATATGCAACAAACTTTAAAAGATTTTGGTTTAAATATCTCAAAATCACCAATTTATTGTGATAATATTAGTGCAATGAATTTATCCAAAAATCCTACTTATCATGCTCGAACTAAACATATTGATATCAAACATCATTTTCTCAGAGATAATATAAGTAAAGAAGTAATTTCTCTCGATTATATTAATTTCGAGAATCAAATTGCTGATATCTTAACAAAACCCTTAAATGAATCTATATTTACTAAATTAAGAAGAGAATTAGGTATTTGTTCAATAACTGAAATATAAAATATAAATATATAACAACAATGATTAAAATTAGATTAAAATAAATCAAATAAGCAAAACTACAAATACCCTGTCGACATCCCCCCTTCACCCCTGTCGATATACAACGTTTTTTTAATTTAATTTTTTTCCCACCAAAATTCAAAATGAATGGTTATATATTCTTCCTATTTCGAAATTTTGTTCATTCCTTCTGTTCTTTCTCTGATTCTAACTTCTGAAAAATTAAAACAATGGCTTCCTCCTCCAAATCAAACAAAAATTCAATCTTTTCGTTCCCTTCTCCTTCAACCAGACCATTTCAACGTACTACGCTTGCATGGGTGATGAAAATGGAAGATTCCTTGAAGGATGCACTGCAACTTATGACTGAAATTCAAGTGGTGCAAATCAGAATGGCCAAAGAACAAGAACGGCAAGGCAAAATCCTTAGAAACTTGCAAAAGTTTCTAATGGACAATCACGCCAATCCCATCTTGATCGATGAAGAATCTTCAGGTGTTCAAGTGCAAGAGGACAGCGAGGAAGAAGAAGCCCCCATGGACGAAGAGCACACTGAAGATGACGACAAAGTTGTTTGCGTTGGCGAAGTGTGCTTTGACAAGTATGGAAATCTAGTCGAACAAAATGGAAATTTCTGTTTCCATTATCCAAATTGCTCGATTCATAGATCTCCCATTGTCAATAATACACATTAGTTTCTTTTCGTTCTTTCTTATTTGTATATAATCTAACTTATGTTTTCTACACAAATATAAATATAACATTTATAATTAATAAATGATTTGTGATTATCACATTATCATATATGGATTGTTAGTTAGGAGAGTTAGTTATTAAGGGCTAAGTTTTAGATTCAGAATTAAGTATTGATTATTTATGATAACACTATCATTATAATCACATATAATACAGTATTAGGTTAAGGGGGAGTTATATAGTTTGGAGTTAGTTTGTTTTTGTTGATGACAAAGGAGGAGAAGTATAAAATAGGATAGTTAGGCATAGATTAAGGGGGAGTTATTAGTTTTAGGGGGAGTTATTAGAGAGTTATTAGGATAGAAGTAATATTTTATAAACAAAGGTTGTCATCATCAAAAGGGGGAGATTGTTAGTCCTTGAAAAGAATGGTTTTGATGACAACAACCTTAGGACTTGTTAAAAATATAAATACTAACATTATAGTTTAGATATATATGTATATGCAGGATATAAACATACAGGTACTGAGAACGAAGACTGTACAGTATAGAGACTCAAGATTGAAGACATCAAGATTCAAGACTCATGAGTATCAAGATATCAAGAGTTCAAGATTTCAATAGTACAAGACAAGTATCGAGTCTAGAATTATGTTAAAACTCCTAGAAAAGCACTGACATTTTAAAATCCATTTTATTCGTGGAATGGAATCCACTTCGAGCCTGTTAAAGGGATGGAACCCTAAGTAGGATGGAACCTACGAAAAATCTAGTGGAACATCGTTTTGTATCCACTAACTTTTATTCAAATGTTTTACAAAATTATATCTTGTTTTCAAAATGATTTCAAAATCATCCTTTTTAAATCAAAAACATCTATCCTGGTTTTAAATACTTTTAGCCTCAAAATAATCTTTATTTTCAATATCAAAATTATACTTGGTTTTAAACTATCTTTAATTATAATGTACTTAACTTTTAATATTTATATTTAAGATTTAAATAGGAAATTATAGTAAAATTTTATATATACCAAAATATTATTCTCTATACTTATTTATGTATATTAACTATAGTATATTTATAAAGTTTAAAATAGTTTTAATATAAGATAGAAGTTACTTTCAAAAGAAAAACAAATTATCAAAAATACCTTAGGCATGTCGACAACCCCTAGGTACCCATGTCGACATGATGACAGTTTATTTCAAAAGTTTGAATTTCAAAAGAAGTGTCTATTCGTCATATCCTTTCCAGAATGGACATAGCTGTTGTTCTACTATAAATAGGGATGTTTTAAACGAATTTATATTCATAATTTTCTGATTTCACTTCTCTTCTTCTTCCACATTTCTTTATATACATTTTTACTATTACTCTGCCAAAATCTCCATTGAATCTAACTAGATCATCTCTAGTTTGATTCTCTATCACTATCTCAACAAGATCCCAGTGCTATTCAGAGTTATAGGCTTCTTTGTAATCAATCGAGCGAGAAAAGGTGTGATTGTAGCCTAGAAAATCAATCAAGTGAGAGAAGGTGTGATTGTAGCATAGGAAATCAATTGGGTGAACTTGTTGCCCGTAAAATCAAGTATCTCTACCCAGAGGATTGTGAATCTGGAGTGGTGTACCTCGTGGCCTTGAAATCGAGGGTGTAATTGTAAGAATTGATTTTGAAAGGAAATTCGTACTTGTGTTGCGGGACTGGATGTAGGGTAACTCCGAACCAGTATAAAATCCGGTGAGTTCTTTCCTTTATTGCTTTTACTTTATATGTGCATCTGTGTTTGATTTTGTGATCATATCTGTGTCTGAATATTGCATACATTTGTGTTCAAATTAATATAAACTCAAAAAGAATTAGTAATTCCTTAAAACACTATTCACCCCCTCTAGTGTTATTTCTTGCCTTAAGATCCGTAATCCGCATTTCTCACACCTTCACGCAAGTAGTCGTCGCGTTGACTAACCCTTCCTCTACCTACATGCCACCGTAGGCCATGGCACAACCACCTTCGAGCTTGCCTTGCCGCCGCCTACACCCTTCCCCAGGTCCGATCACCTAGATCGCCGCCGGCCGCCACGCTCAACTTGGGTTTTCGAACCCTCGATCCCAAATTTCGACCGCCTCCATCCACCATAGGCGGTGCGACTACCACCGATCGACTCCCTGCAGCATGCTCTACAAAACCCCTCAACTAATTTTGCCAATCGCGGTTGAAAGCATAACGCCCAAATCGGCAATTATGGTTTCACGAATCTGGGCTTTGACCATGATTTGCCATTGAACTAAGCATCATTTTCAAAAATGAACAATTGTCGTTGATTCATATCGTCGAGAGCTTATATTATATGACATAGTTTGAGGAGTTTGAATTTTTGGATTTTGATTTGAAATTGAAACTAGGTTTGGGTTGTTTGCCATTGGAAAGAGGAGATGAGAAAGAAATGTACGTACAGACAATAGAAAACAAAAAGGCTGTTAGGGTTTATAACAGCCTATATATAGGCAAAGATGGATAAGAATGGATTATACAGATCAAATTGGTCGAAACGATTATACGAACCCGAAAAGCCCGTTCCTTTCTCGAAACAAAAATATATCGTCCAATATATGGAAATATAGGTTTTCAATATTTTTAAATTTAATGGAACAAATTTCAAATGCTAATTCTATTGTATATATAAGCTAGCTTTTAAAATCGAATTATATTCATTTAAATTCCATTAATTGATTTCTACGCGTTTCGAGCTCGCACGATCAAACAATAAGTTTGATCGCTATGAAACTTGAAATCCTATAATAATTCACTGTTACGGATCCGATGACACTGGTTTCGTCGAAATCCGAGACAGGGGCCAGAACCTGATTTTACACGTTAATTCAATAAATTATTATTTTAATTTCAATCAAATTCTTTTATTTCGATTTACCCTCTTATTATTGAATCAACTATTACCTTATGAATATAATTAACATTAGTTTACATTTTATTGCATTCATATTATACAATTATCATCTTAACTCATATTAACTGACATATTTAATTACATTAAATTTCATTGATTTTCAAATTAATTTCAACAGATTAAATAATAAAATAATAATCAAACAATTATTACACATTAGTAATTTAAACACATTTCTAAGTCTATTGTTTACAAACAAAAACTAACAAATTTATGTACTAATTAATTTTATTTCATATTCTATAATAAACCTATTTCAATTAATAACAGATAATTCAACATTGAATCCAACATTTAATTTATTTCTTATTTAAAATTATAACCAAATTAACTTTCATTATTACCATTAATTGAAATTACATTAATAGTTGCCAATTACATTAAATCCACGTTATTAAATTACATTCTAATAATCTTTTCCATTTATAAATAAAAAAATTTAATTTCTCCCAATATTAAATTCTGAAAATCTTATTAAATTTAATATTTTTAATTATCAAAAATACGGGCCATTACAAAACTAATATTAATATAAAAATTAATTATCCTTTAAATATAATTAAATAACTTAAATCTATATAATCTTTAATTAAAAATTAAAGTGTTGTTAAATCATTTTAAACAAGTAATTAAATTCGAATTAAAAACATTTTTAAAACAATAACTAAATAGCTTTAAAATAATAATTAAACATTCATTAAGGAATAACCTTTAAGAATCATATTAATAAAATAATTAACTTAAACATTATTTAACAATTATAAATTATTTTTAAAATATTATTATTATTATTAAGTTATTACCTTTTTAAATATTATTACTAAATAATATTTATCCTTAAATCTTATAATAAAAATAATTATTCTTAAAATAACTTTCAAAACAATAATTAGCTTTTCAAATTTTGAAGGAGACTTAACGATCGCTATGTACTTAAATAAACTACCATATTTCTAAATTTAACTTTTCAAGTTAATAACAGATATTTACATAATCCACGACTATGTAAATAAATCCAACACTTAACCATCACTAGTTAATATATCATTTATTCAAAGTGGCATATCAGTTAACGATATATAATCAAATGTCCAAAACTATAAAATAGCAGAATGAGGATTTATTCTGCTAATTAAATATAAAATTTATTTAATAAGCAGAACGGTGTTTTAGTCCGCTAACAGATGTAAAATTACCATATTCAATCCAGCTTAACTCAACAGTAATTTATTTGGCCAAATAAACATCAATAACTAAGGTATATAAATTTTAAACAATGTTATTATTTAAAATAACATAACTTAAATCATGTCCGTTTTTATATGTCATAAACTTTTACTTATCCAAAGTTATCAATAAGTTATACTACAATGTTTCACTCGTCCACACGAGTCCATTGCAAAAATCCATGTGCAAAATGGATAATATATAAGCAAATTATGCAACTTATAGCCTAACGAACATTTATATATATGTTTAAATAAACAAGTTGACTAAAATTCTCACCAAATCAAATGAAATGGCCTAAGGCCTATGCTTTTATGCAAACCCACTACCTAATCCTACAGTACCACCTTCTTTCCTCTTCAATATGAATTGTCTACAACCAAACCTTGCACGCTTATGCACATGCACAAGCGCTAGAGCCACCAGCCCTCCGCTCCACCCTCGCCCGCGAAATCCCTTTACCGAGCCTGTAACCTATGTGCTAATGCCACCCTCCGCTGCCGTAAAACGAAACGAGACTGGTCGAACCCCAAAAATCCAAGTATAGGTCGCGACAATAATTAGCTTCGATCCTTCCCAAACTTCGCCGACCGAATCTCCTCACAGCCCCGAACCCCAAACAAAACTCCATTCCTCCAATCGATGCCCCAATCGAGATTAAACCCGAGCCCAAGATTTCCATAATCATCGATCGTCGTCACCAATCCTCGCCAAAACTTCCTTAAAAATACTACAACACCATACAAACCCAGCGGTACAAACGACGATGATCAATTCGACTTGGATTGAGAGAATTCGATTTTCAAAGATTATGAACATTTTCTTCCTTTTACTGTAAAATGGCGAGAACTCAATCGATACTCAAGAAAATCGAGTGCCGTCAATTTCTAAAAATACTAGAGACGAAACCAAACAACTTCCATTTAGATTATTTTGGCTAAAACATGATGGTTTAGGACGTATCGATTTTTAAATGGAGGAGATCGTTATAAATTTTGAGTTACAGGGAAAAATGAGAAGAACAAGGGAAAAATGAAGACTGTAGAGCATTGCCATAGCAGAGTGAGGTAGTAGAGTGGATGATTCCTATTTTTAATCTTGTTGAGTATCTACATATACATATACATATACATATATATATATATATATATATTTATGTATATATAAAGACGATCAAAACTCTAGGAGGGAACAAAAAAACCAATAGGAGGGAGGAGCACACAAAACAACATTTCGGTTGAGGGGCAAATATAGTGTACTGTGTACCTGTATGTGTTTATGTGTGTTGATTTTTAAAATAAATTCTGGTACCCTGCTATACCGCATCGCGCCTTATTCCGATTCGCGACTGACAGAGAATAAAATATAATTGCATATAACAATGTTACACGATCACATAAAAAAGATAGACAAGTTATTAAATTATGCGAAGTCTCAAAATGTCAGCGTTTGCCGTAGAATACATTAAACGAAAATTTTCTTATTTTCCCAAATTAAAATTTATGGAAATAATCTAAAAATTAAATTAAAAATACATAATCAAAAATCAAGTCTCGGTTTGAAACGGATAATTTATCATAATTTAAATCCAAATCCAAATATTTAAATAAATTAAATATTCAAATTCGAAGACCCAAAATACGGGTTGTTACAATATTATTCCTTTAGTATCTAATTGCCTTGCCACCATCGAGAACAAATAAGAAGACTTCACCATCTACCATTCCCATCTTGCACTTGTAGCATGTCCTCTGAATCTATCTTATGAATTATAATGAGGAGTGGGTTAGAACAACATTCTAGTGACTGGAAAATTACATGCTTTATCCATAACATTAATTTATGCCAATTAATTTCTATTTAAGTGTTATGTCCATTATTCATGGCTATTCCATGTAATTCTATCTACAGTACGATATATCTAACCTTCTCCAAGGTATATATATATATATGTATACATATTTTTATCTTAATGTTATACTATCCAAAAGAAAACTCTGGCCACTTAATACTCCTTATATAAGGAAGAGGCAGAGCCAACGGTCTTTTAGTACCTCGTCCCCTGAGCAGGCCCCTACGTAACTATGGAGTATATTAGGTTCAACAATCCATCTCCCATCTAGCCATATCCTAATAATGTAAGGAAGGACATACCTGGCCACATAATACCCTTAAATTGGAATAGGCATACCCTACCATAGCCGTTTAATACCTATCCCCAAGCAGACCTAACATGGTACCCCTTAACTGACATCGTACAAAATATCCTTAGGTCAATTAATACTTCTTTATATGGAACTAGGAAGATTTTGATCATTTAATACATATATCATAGGCAGATCGCCACCATTTAATACCTAGACCCAAAGCGGACCTCACTAGAGATTCCCACTACTGCTCCTAAAATATAATTCCAGCCATTTAATACTTCTTCAACAGGGAGGAGGCAGACCTTCAATTAGCCATTTAATTCCGTAACCCTGAAGCAGACTCCTCTTGTAATTTCCATATACCCATACACAAATGTATATCCCATTCCCATGAGTCCTATGATTGGAGATGTCCCACCTCTGTAGTAAATATGCACAACTACTGGTAGCATCTAAGTGAAGGGCAGACTCTTGTTGTGTAACTCTACTGACCTCACATCACAATCCATTCTAGACAAAACCAATTATCCTAGGCCTAAATATTGGACTAGGCCCACTAATTCATGCTCATCCTAAACGTATTATTAAGGCTATATAATTTCCTACTATGAAAATTATACTAGGTCCTAGCATTTAATTCCTATCCTATATGCTCATTACGTATATACTCTATTTTCCTATTACGTCCTATAAATGTCGATTTTATGTAATAAAGAGCCATTATTATTCAAATTGGAAAATTACTAATGACATTTATTCATTTTATTTCAACCTATTATGCCTATTTCATTTCCCCTTAAATGCCATATTAAAACCTTTAACCAGTCTCATTAACCGCATTTATGTCCCCACTTAATTCTTGTAACTCCATATTAACTGCACATTTATTGCCCTACTAATTTGGAGTTACTATCTCTTTTCCATCTACACCTCCTAGTGCAACAATTTTCTACGTTATTAATAACTAGTCATCTAGTTGTCCTAATTATAACTAATATGAATATCATTGTATATCCTTCTCAAAAAAGATTACCGTTATAACATTCCAAAAATTATCTAAAATATAGACTTTTGTTCCGTTTGAAGTTACAAGGAATTAACTCTTTCCTTTTATTGAAATGGGCAGTGTAAACTACGAAAATGAACATCTGCACTTTACACATCTGTTTACTTTTTGGTATTTCTTATTATTTCATATGATGCACTTTTTATACATAATTATGGGATTATATACTTTACGGAGATTACATGAAAATAGATACAACTAAATTGTACCCATAGCGCTTCCAATAAATTAAAACATAGAAATTAACATTCCAAGTAAAATTAGAGCAATCTAAATTTGTACTAATGATTTACGGCCCAATTATCATAAATATAGAATATATCATGCCATTTTCTCAATATTTACTTTAACAAATTTAGGGACTGATTTTCGAACTTTCAAGTTAAGTTGTAAATACCATTCTTATGCCAATTACCTAACTTACAAAATGTGTAGGTGAGATTTCAATTGAATATGTTTTTCCTAATTCTACAGCTCTATAGATCTTGCATAGGTATAATAATTAAATAAAACTCACTGATGTAAATTTCAATGTTATACATCAATTATATAAATTTCCACTCTCCTTTCTAGCTTTCTAGATCTCCCAAATCTTAATCCATCTCTTTAATTTGACTCCTTTTCCTTTTTAATCCAAAAGAATATGTATAACAAGAAATATACATACTATTAAGATTATAGATCTGAGAAGAGATTTGGGGTTAAGGGGAATTGTTGTCCACATATTTTTCAATCACTAGTTAGAAAAAAGTTATCAAGGGAAAAAGAAGCAACTAAGTCTATAGGAGAATATAGACACATTGGGAAAAATGGGTATCAAGCCTGTAGATACATGATGATATGACAAACCAATAAATCATGATAATTCATGAAGCTTCCAAGATAGATGAACCTATAGAAGTGCTCTATCGATAAGGGTATCGAGCATCTAAAGAAAACATGCCAAGCTTGGAAATAGCAAGGTTGTCGAGTCTTTATAACCGTAGGAGATGGTGTCAAGCCCCAACAACCATTAGGGTTGTTGAGCATCTAAAGTAGAAGATGATGTCGAACCGACAATTGGGATGTCAAACATCCAAGAAGTTAGCAAGACCTAACAAAGAATCAAGAGGTGCTATGTCTCTAAAGAATATCGATCTCCTACAACAATAAGACTTGTCAAGCATCTAGAAGCAGAAGGTGGCATCGAATGTTTAACAATAAAGAGAAGGCATCGAGTTTCTAAAAGGAGATGAAGGTGTCAAGCCAGTAAATACTTATAGATATCGATTTATAATAGGCCTGGAGGAATAAGTTATATCAAGCCTCAATAACAGTGAGTATTTTTCAAGCATTCGGAGGTAAAAGGTGATGTTGAGAAGCTAATAATAAAGGAGGATATCTAGTTTCTAGGGGATGAGAAGGCCATGATACAACAACTATTATTGAACCTCTGCAATAGTAATAATTGTTCAACATCTACAACACAAAATGCTATCGATCCCAAAGATAGTAAGGATGTTGAAGATGTAATAGAGATATCGAGTGTCTACAACATAAAGTTGTTAAGCCTAAAGATAACAAGGTTGACAAAGATGTAAGAAGGGATGCCGCACCCCTAGAAGATGCCGAGTATTTAACTACAAGGAAAGGCTGTTATATTTTTGCAAGGAAAGTTGTGTTGTCGATCATCTACAAATATATGATGTCGAATCTCTACAAAGGAATGCCTAGATTTCTTCAGGATGGTGCAATCAAAACCCTTAGACTCAAAGCCAAGACATGTGTCAATCATCCTGCATGATTGGCATCACTATAAATAGAACCATGGCATCATCTAGAAGGGGGCGAATCATTTCTTTTCCTATTACTCAATTTAAAGTTGCAAATCCTAAATCAATTTGGAGGTTTTCAAAGTCGATTGTAACTTTCAAACTTTTTGCACATAAGGACTTGGATATTTAATTTTTCTTACCATATTTTCCTCAAATGTGTATACTTGACTATTTTTGAATAATGGACATGCATATGACTTTATCTTTTGACTTGGACTTGCATATTTGTACAAGGCACCATAAGCCCTTGTCTAATTTAAATTTAAACATGCATATTGCCTATTATGCCCATTGACATATGAACAAGGAACTGTAACATTTGCGAATTGCCTATTTTGCCCATTAACATATGAATAAAGGCTATTGCATATTTATGTAACTCACCTATTTTACCTTTAAACACGTGACTTGAACTTTTGGACAACTTAATGATTATATTGAAACCAATGGGTATTGTTGGAACGTTTTTGAATAATACAACCTTATATAACATCTTGGGTGTTGAGCCAACTTTCTGGTTTAACATTTTGACGCTAAAAAGAGGACCTGAACCTCCGAGTCATCATTTCTTTACTTTAAAGCTAACTAAGTGAAATTTTGTTTTAGGAAAATGGTGAGGACCAAGAAAGTCATACAACGAAAAACCTTAGAGGATAATGTTACTCTGAACTTCAATTCGGAGAATACAGAGATTGGACAACCTTTAACACCATCAAAGTGAACAAGTAGAAAAAAATCAAGATTTAACACAGCGACCTACAGTGATGCAAGAACTTCTTGAGAAAGTTCTTTCCTAAAAATATTCTAAAACAACAAAGGTTACTGAAGGAGGAGAAGAAATGGAATATCCATGGAGAAACTTAGACACCTCAATACTAGAAAATAAAGATATGGGCAAAAGTATCATGGGCCCATAAAGAAAGAGAGAAGCCCAAAATTAAGTACCAGCAAGGTATTCTCTAAAATCGCAAATGAAAGAAGACAACAAAGCTAAGATGAACCGTCGAATGGAAAACCAAGAAAAACTAGCAGAAAGATCTCCCAAGCAATTAAGTAGCTCGATCTCATGTAAAGAATATAGGCCCTATAGATGGGACTATTGTGATGACAAAACCTACCTAAAGGACATGGCCAACAAAATGGTGAAGGATATGCTCAACCTTAAGGGAAAGAGGACCCTTGACCCAAGGGTTAACAATAATTTTTGAGAGGCTCCTTTTTATAGAGAAGATAATGTCTGTCAATATCCCCATCCTATATCAAAATTCCTTTGTTAAAGTATGATAGAACCACTGATCCAGATGACCATCTGTTGGCTTTTGAAAGCCAAATGGACTTGCATAATTCCTCTGGGAAATTCGTTGCCAGCTTTTCCCTACAACTTTTCATAGAGCAGCTGCCAAATGGTATGGCACTACTGAGAAGAGACCATCTATTCTTGGGAGCGGTTTTCTTATGAATTTTTGGCATAGTTTTGCATATGCAAAGATCCTACTATAGATTCCAATGTACTAGCTAACGTCAAACAAAGACCAGGGGAAATACTTGGTAAATATCTAAGGAGATTCAATATGGAAGCACTAAAAGCATAAAGTATGACCAATAAGGAGAAGCCGATGGCAGTACGTTCGGGGATAATTGATCAAATTCCTTTTTGGAAAGAGCTATATATTTATGGGTGCAGAGATCTGTAGGAGTTCCATTCCAAGCTGATAAAATCCACATGGAAAAAATGTACCATGCTAGAAAGAAGTCTCAACCAAAAAAAGAAGAAGGAAAGTTCAATTTTGATTGCCCCAACAAAAAGCCAAAATGAGACGAAAGTGGAAGAGGAAGGTGGGAGGAGATCTACAAATCCAATTATGTAGACTTGAACAAAACCATCTCCTATATTTTGCTGTGGCCAAAGACAATGGAAATTTCCCCACTTCTTATAAAGCAAGGAACCATCCTGAGCCTAAGAGAGAGGTAGATTATTGTGCCTATCACAAAGCAAATGGATATAAGACTGCCGAATGCCGTGTTTTGGTAGGTATAATTCAGAACATGATCAGGTCAGGATCTCTTAAGAAATTCATTAAGGAAACCTGGAAGTCTTCCATCCCGAAGAGAATGATCAGAGGCCTTTGAGCAACACTACTAATTTTGTAGAGAATGATTCCCAATAAGACTTTATTCGTCCAGTTAATTGCATAGATGTCATTCATGGAGGTCCCCATATTGCTGGGAATAGCAAAGGGGTTAAGAGCAGGTGTATAAGGGAAGCAAGTGAGGGAATCTTTTCCATCCAGAAGGAACCACAATTCAAGAATTGCAGGTTCCAACTTCAAATGCCTAACTTGACAATAACTCAACAAAAGTAAAGGGAGTCCATCATCTGCATAACGACCTGCTACTGATAACTGCTCAAATTGGAATCTCTGTGCTAATAAATATTTTGGTACACACTAGAAATGCAGTAAATGTCATTTTCAAACATGCATTTGCCCATATGAATATTTAGAAGGAAAATTGGAACCAAGCCTTGAGCCCATCTTTGGGTTCAATAGGATCGACTTTAGCAGGGCAGATAAAGCTCTTTGTACAAGTGGGAATTCCGCCATACTCCAGAACCTTTGAAACTCTTTTTTTGATAATGGGCCAACCCTTCTGTTATAATGCTTTCTTTGGGAGACCTGCTCAAGATGAAGTGGATGCATTTGTTTCACCTAAACATCTAATGGTGAAGTTCTTAATTAAGAATGGATGGGAAACCATAAGGGAGGATCGGTTTAGCTCTCGAGAACTGTATTTTGCTAAGCTCGAGCACTCGAGCAATTCAAAAAAGATGGCACTTCTTATTATGACTCGGAGAAAATTAAATTGGACTAAACTAAAACCGAGAATCCCTTGAATGGTAGCTTTTTGAGTCTACCATTCAAGGAAAATGTAGGTGAACATCTTGTGGATATGCTGAAAATTCAACTTCTCTGAGAGAAAAAGAAAGTGAAAATAAGTAAACCAAATGACCAATGAAATAGAGGGTGAGAAAATTATTACCAAATTAGATTACAGAAATGAAAAGAAGAGGATGAAATCTGCCGAAGAACTAGAAGAGATAAGCCTAGATTTGCTTAACCCGACCAAAACAGTAAAAACTAGAAAAGAACTAGCGACAATATCAGAAGAGAGCTTACCTAATTCCTCAAATCTAACAAAGGTGTTTTTGCCTGGAATAACTCATACATGGTCGGGATAAAATAAGCAATTATGAGCTACGCTCTAAATATACCGATAATTGTTCTTGTTCGATAAAAGAAAAGGCAGTTTGATAAAATTCGAGCTAATGCATTAAAGGAAGAAGTTAAAAGGTTACTTAAGAATGTGTTCATTGGAGAAGTGCTCTATCCTAAATGGTTAGGTAATCCTATACTAGTTGAAAATTCTAATGGAAAATGGAGAATGTGGTTCGAATATACTAATCTGAATAATGCATGCCCCAAAGGTTGTTATCCTTTTCCTAGAATAGGTTAATTAGTTGATGCCATAGGTGGACATAAACTGTTATATTTTATGGATGCATACTCAGGATATAATCAAATCCCCATGTTCAAACCAGATGAAGAAAACACAAGTTTTATAATGGATTGGGGGACTTATTGTTATAAAGTTGTCTTTTGGGCTGAAGAATGTAGGAACTACGCATCAAAGGTTAGTAAACAGAATGTTTAAGGAACATATCGGAGGAAACATGGAAGTGTATGAGATGATATACTAGTTAATTTCCAAGAGGAAATTAACCACTTGAAAGATCTTGAGGAAATGTTTGGAGTACTAAGGAAGTACAAAATGAAGTTGAATCCGCAAAAATGATCTTTCAGAATACAATCTAGGAAATTTCTAGGATATATTGTCAGTGCACGACGAATTGAGGCCAATCCTGACCAAATCAAGGTGATTAAGGACATGGCTGAGCCAAAAACAAGTAAAGATGTAATGAGCCTAAATGGAATGGTGGTAGATTTAAACAGATTTATCAATAAAGCCACTGATAAGTGCATCCCTTTCTTTGATGCGATTAAAAAAAGAAGAACTTTGAGTGAGGGGAAGATTGCTCGCCTTCAAAGAATTAAAAGACCATCTTGAAAAACCTCCAATCTTATATAGTCCCATAGAAAGAGAGAATTTGTACCTTTATATGGTAGTTTCCGAACATGCGGTAAGTTCGGTTCTAGTAAGAGAAGAAAATAAAGCTCAACTTCTGATGTACTATACTAGTAAAAGGTTTAAAACAGAAGAAGTTAGATATCTAGTTATAGAGAAGTTGGCATACTGTCTAATTCTCACTGCTAAAAAACTAAGTGTCCACTTTCAGGCGCACCTAATCAAGGTCTTAACTAATTTTCCACTTAAGACAATTTTCAATAAACCAGAAATGTCAGGAAGGCTAGTAAAATAAGAAATAGAGCTGATTCAGTATGAGATTGAGTTCCAGCCTTGAGTGGCAATCAAAGGACAAGCTTCGGCTAATATCATTAATGAATGTCATGATTTATCGAAGAACAATCGACAAAGGGAAAAAAATTTAAACCTAAATGGCAACTGTTTGTTGATGGAGCCTCGAACGAGCAAGGGGCTGGTGCGGAATATGTAATCATTACCCCTAATGTACACCAATTACATTATGCAATGAAGTTAGATTTTCCTTCTACCAATAACATGGTTGAATATGAATCAATGATAGCAGGACTAACCTTAGCTATTCGGTTAAAAATCCCAAGGATTGAAATTTTAAGTGATTTCTAATTAATGGTTAATCAGTTGAATCAAACTTACAAACGAAGGATACAAGATTGATCCTTTATCTCAAGAAGATACTGAAAATGTTAGCCTAGTTTGAGGATTTATTGATGCACTAAGTACCTTGAGGGAGGAATTCTCAAACCGACTATTTAGCCAAATTAGCTAGTTCGCGAGGAGCCCTAGAAACTCAAATTGTGCCAATAGGCTTCCAACAAAATCCTAACATTGAGGAAAAAGCCCCCGAATCAAATAATAAGACCATGGTATTAACAAGATCCCAAGCTCTTATACATGCAAAAAAAGAACGAACCAGGAAGTAGTAATGATAAAAACCAGGAAGGAACCATTCATACGGAAATAAATAATCAATATATGAACAATTGGATGACACCCATTTGGTAGAAGGGAAACTACCAAGAGATAAAGGAGAGGCAAGAGGGATAAGGCACCAAGCTCCAACTTTTACAACGTTGGATGGAACACTTTATAAAAAAGGATATTCGTTCCCTTACTTAAGGCATGTAAGTTGAGAAAATGGCTCAAAGCTGTTTGGTGAAGCTCATGAGGGGTTTTGCGAGGATCATTCTAATGGCATGAAGTTGGCTAAAAAGTTTATGAGACAAGGATTTTATTGGCCCTATATGAATAATAACACAGTGAATTATGTAAAGAGATACGAAAAATGTCAGAGGTTTTTAACAATCCCACATATATTGCAAAATGAGTTAACCTCGATCTCAAATCCATGGCTCTTTAATGTGAGGGGGATCGACTTAATAGGACGATTGCCTATATCAAAAGGCGGAGCCAAGTTTGCAGTGGTAGCCATCGACTACGTTACCAAATGGGTGGAGGTAAGATCATTGCCAAATATAACTGCATGAAAAGTGCTAATGTTTGTGATCAAGAATATAGTCACCTAGTTTGGAATATCGAATAAGATAACCTCCGACAATGGGACCTAATTTGAAAGTGAAGAATTCATAAGATTCTACAATAAGAATGGGATAATCAAAAGTTTTTCATTAGTAGCTCATCCCAAGGCTAATGGAGCCGTTGAAGCCACCAACAAAACCATTAAGACTATCCTCAAGGAACGACTGGACAAAGAAAAAAGAAATTGGCTAGAAGAACTACCACTTGTGCTCTGGGCATATCGAACTTCTACTAAGATTACAATAGGACACACTCCTTTTTCTTTGACATGGATGTGAAGCAATGCTTCTAGTTGAAGTTGTGACACCATCCCATCGAAGGATTGCATATGCTTTTGACCTCAATCAAGAGCTAAGAAAAGAATCCCTAGATTTGATCAATGAACTAAGAGATGAGGCGACCATAGAACGGTTGAATATCAACAAAGGATATCAAGATACTACAACTCCAAAGTCAAAGGAAGATCATTTCAAGAAGGAGATTTAGTGCTTTGGAAAGTCATGGAAAACACAAAAATCCAACAGATGGGTTACTTGGTCCAAACTGGAAAGGACACCTTGTTATCCATGAAGTGATCCCACTAGGAACTTATCGACTAAGCCGACCTGATGGTAATGTAATAGCAAGAACTTGGAATACCAAGCATCTAAGACCTTATTTTCCTACAATGGATAGACAAATAAATTGAGGCAAGTATATCTACGGAGTTGATAATCAATCAAAAGAAAGAAACTCATAAACTAAAACAAAAGCCTTTGAACCCACCACAAGGGCTTGGTCAAAGCATTATAAGTCTTTGATCCCGCATATAAGGCCTGATCGCAGCACCTTCCTAAATGGAGGTCGAAGTAAGCCTCTAGTCCTGCCTATAAGGCCTGGCTAGAGCACTGCAAGCCTTCAGTCTCGACTACATAGCCTGGCTGAAGAGCCTTCTAGAGGGAAGATGGAGTAAGCCCTTGGTCCCGCCTAAGATAGCCTAGCCAAAGCACCGATCAGACTTCGGTTTCGCCTACAAGGCCTGACCAGAGCGCCTCTTGGAGGGACGATGGATAAGACTTTGGTTCTGCCTAAGATGGATAGCCAAAAAACTGACCAAAAGCCTTTGGTTCCACTTATAAGGTTTGACTAGAGCGCCTTCTAGAGGGAGGATGGGTAAGACTTTGGTTCAGCCTAAGATGGGTGACCTGTAACGACCCGGATTTTCGACGACTAATTTTGAATATATAAATGGTTTAAATATTGGATTTTGAATTATAATTTAGTTAGTAAGATTTTAAAACTGGATTTTCAAGCGATTTCGTAAATTTTGGAAATCGTCACTTTAATCGACGCGTTAAAATAGCGATCCGGGGGATAGTCTCGGAATTCAACGAAACCAATTCCATTGGGTCCGTAATAGTGTATTATTATCAGATTTCAAATTTCATAGTGTTTGGAGTTATCGGTTGGTCGTACGAGATAGAAACGCGTTGAAATTAATATCGAAATCTAATATAATAATTAGGTTCAAAAAGCTATCTTCTCCATACGATCGAATTAGGAATCGAAACATTTTCCATTGCGTTTAGAACATGGGTATAACATTATAAACGCCTAGCGGCATGCTTCAATAGGAGGTTGAGATTTCACGGCATGTGATTCGAGATATTTTGAAAATAATAATAATAATAAAAGCAAAATAAATGAACAGTTGAGCCATCATATCCATCAGCCGACCTACCCTTTTCTTTTCATTTTAAATTGAGAAGCCGACCGCTCCTTTCCTTTTTAAATGACATTTCCCTTATCTCTTCAGCATCAACGAATCGATTCGCATAAAAAAAAGCATGCGATTTAGGCGAAGTCGAATATAGGGCTAGGCCGATCATGGTGTGTGGAGGAGGCAGTTATCGCGTTCGATTTGGGGTCGTCGATTCGCGTACGTGTGCACGCGCTAGGCTGGGTAGGCGCGTGAGGCTGGCGAGGGGCCGGTGCTGCAGTGGAGGGTAGTGATGAGGTCGTGAGGTTAGGCGTAGTCGTATGTCGAGGAAGCGAGAGTGGTTGCGAGGCAGTTTCAAGCATTGGGGCTGCGACTGTGGGTTAAGCGGTGGCTTGGGAGGGGCTTGACATTCAGTTCACGATTTGGAGGAGAGGGGACTTGGTGGCTGCAGAGGGGGAAACACGGGCGATGGTGATCGAAGTCGCATTTGAGGGTGGGCCTCGGCCGTGCAAGGTGAGGGCAGTGTAGTGTTTATCAGTAAATTTAAAATTTAATGGTAAATTAGTTATTAAATTCAAACATTTAAAATTTGTATAACGTTTTAATGCGAGGTCGGAAAATTATGAAACGGGTGGCATTGGATACGTAATGGCATGGGCTACGAAACAAATTTGGTTTGGGATTTTTCAAAGACAGCTGGAATTTTAAATTTAATCGAACGTTGTTCGATTTAGTTTAAAATCTGGATATTCGGCAAATGAAAAATCAAGGTGAGAAATTTTCACTCATTCGGATTTCCTAATTTAATTTTTATTAGTTAAAATTAATTATTGGATGCTTGGTTTAAGTTATAAATTATTATCCGTTGAATGATATATTATATATTAGTAGTTGGAGTGATATTCCTACACATTATAGTGGATGAGGCCCTATACGCCCCGCATAATAGCAGATGACCCTATATACCGCGATATCACCCTCGAAGTGGGATTGGTATTTCATGTTGTATTAACATCTATGGATGTAGGGAAACAGGTTGGAGGGATCCAACTGGATTCCTCAAAATGTTGAATTTAATTTCATATATTATGATATATGGATTGTGTAAAATAATATATTATAGATTGATGTAGTGATTGGAATTATTGGATGCTATTGTACCACTGACCTGAATTTTGATATTTAAAATACCATAAATATATTTTTAAAATTGAAGGAATTAAAGATAATTTTTGATATAAAAATATTTATATTGGAATTGGGATTATTTTATAGAAATTGGGTTAGAAAAATATATTTGATTTTTGGTTATACTTAACCATTGTGAATTATTAAATGGAGATTTTAAAAAAAATGAATTATATAAGGAAATTTATAAATGATATTCTAGGAATATAAAAAAAAGAGTTGAAGTCGATATTAAAAATAGATTGGAAGTTATAATTGGAATTATTAAAGTAATGGATTTAGAAAAAAATGGAATTTTATAAACGAGATTAGTTTTATAAAAAGTGAAACTCAAAGGAGTTATAAAATTTATAAACGATGTTTATAAATAAGGGATATCGATATCAGATGATATATTGGAAATATAAATTTACAGAAAGAATTTATATTAGAATATGGAAATAGGGTGGGAAAAATATTGGATACTATTTTTGAAAGTGAAAATGGTTTAGGAGATCGGAATGGAAGTGATGTGATGTGATTCGAGAGGAATTTATAAAATTGAATTGGTTATTGAGGTTTTAAAAATATATTTTTAATTCTAAGAAGTTAAGTTTGTTTTTAAAAGGAATTTTTTTAAATAAAACTGTGGAATTTTAAACTAGTTAGGATTTAAATACTTCGGTAAGTAGATTTTCAAATATTAAGTATTAATTTTAGTAAATTCAAACTTTTAAAATCAGCTTTGAAGATTTATTTGTTTGTCTAAAAATGAGTTATTGATGTTTATAAAAGTGTTTCCGATATTTTAAATAACTACTTGGACATGTTTTAAAAATAAATTATTATCCTTTTTAAATAATTATTATTATATATATATAGTGTTTTGAAGTGATTAAAAAAATTTATTTACAAATTCTTCCGAGATTCGTAAATGAGGCTTATAAATGGATATGATTTTGAGGAGAGAAATTTTATAAGGGATTTGGAGGAAATGGAATTTCAAAATGTTGAATATGGGAACTTCGAAAAATGAAATCTGAATTTATAAAAGAAGTTATAAATTGTTGAATGGGGTTTTAAATAAGTATACTGGGTTTTGGAAATTGTAAAAGGGAATTTATTAGTGATTCCGAAGACTTATGAGATAAGTTATGAAATATTCTCTTAAGTGTTGATATTTGAAAAGATTTTGGAAAATAAGACTTATAATATTTTCCTAAGTATAAAATGGAAATTTGGGAATATTTCTAAGTGTTGAGATGGTTTGAAAATATCCTGTTATGGATTTAAGTATTTGAATTATTTTCAAATATTGGAATATGGAAAGGAATTTGAATATATATCTTAGTAAAGATATTTTGAAATAAAATGGTTGAAGAATTATAAAATAAGGGCCTAGTATCTGCTTATGGATGTTTTATTTATAGTTAAATAACCGACTATCAATATTGGCCAATTTCGTTAATCGTTTCGAAGAGACCGGGATCAGATTTAATTATCCGAAAACCACTTCGATCTGGTTTGAACGTTACGAATGGATACCGTGAAGATGGTGATCGGTTTGTCCAGACCCAGGACAACTTGTATGGACAAATGCTATCAGAACATCGTCATTGGAGGACGATGAGCATTCTAAGTGGAATTGTTTCTTTAAAGGTAACGTTTAGTCTCAAGTCTCATCAACCGGGAATGACTAAAACAGGGGAGATGCAGCAAGGCTAAGTGGATTGCACCCAATTAGGGTATGTTATCACTTTTCTAGATATCCTTGGAAATATATTAACTATGGATATGGTTGTGCATTGAAAGGGAGCGCTCGATTTTGAAGGGTGGGAACACCCGGGGTGATAACATATTCGGTCTATCCAAGTTAGGGGTAGGCCGGTCTTGTGTAGCAGGGGATCCCGACGAGGTCCTCAGTACATTTTTCTAGAGGTGTACTGTGATGGGCGGTACCCCAGTAGCCCAGTCATTGTATGGAATTCATTCTCCAATACGAGCCTTTACGGTTTTGTTTGTAGAGCCTAGTATGCTGGAATTTAATTAATGTAACAATTTCGGCTATTTGAATAAGTATTTGTATTTAGACACTATTATAATATCACTGGATTTTCTATAAAATGTTTTGGTTATCGTAAGGAAAAAACCCATCGTGTTTATGTGTGACACGGTCTTCTGAGATACCTTTGTTTTTCAAAGGGTTTTCATAACTTTAATAATTCAAATTGAGTGTGTTTTCTCACGCTGGTTTTCCAGACTGACTCGGGTGTTATTTTATTATAATGCTCGGGTCAGACCGAGTATTATAGTTTCAGGATTAGAATGCTATGGAGCTCAAGAGACGAGCTGGAGGAATTCAGACGTATTTCCGTACTTGGTTATATTTCCGCCATGTGAGGACAAGTGATTATAACTGTCTAGATTGATGTATTGATTTTTGTACTCTAATGATTGTAAGTATAAACAGATACAGATTCTTTTGTATAAAAATCTATTATTATATATTATATTTTATTCCGTTGGGAATGTGAGATTATGTGTAATTGTCCTTATTTCTTCTATCTCTTTTTTCTTCTTTACCCTAGTTATTCGCTCTTTCGTACAATTTCGTTGAACAAGAGTGAATTATTATCAACTCAAAGGGTACAGAACTACGGGTCGCTACACGACCAGAGCACCGACCAGTCTAAATCCTTACCTAAAAGGTATATAAGAGGCAACCTTATATAAAGAAGACAATTAAACGAGTCCAATTCCATCTTAAAGAAAGATCAAAGAAATCTTCTAATGAAAATGCAATCAAACATGAGAAATCTTAAAAACGGACGATCTGATTAGTTCTGTGTATTTGGGCAAATCCAAGCAAGGGTGGCTTTTGATGAAATTGGTATGATAAAAGGCAAGAACTATCTATTACCCCGAACAAAGGATTTCAACGTCAAGTACGGACATCTAAGAAATTCTGAATTTTCTTGTCAAAGGGTAAATTATTATTTGAGCCTAAGGCTTTATTATCTAAAGTGCTGAATTAAATTAGCACTCAATATTTTATTTCTAAATTGGAATCCAAATTTTCTATCAAATAATGAGAATCTTTGTTAACGATCAGATTTTTGGTCATCTGTTAGCTGGAACGTACCACTAAATGAAAATTTTTGGTCTCCTTACTAGATGGATTTCTAGTCTCTTATCAACAGGTTTGTAGATTATGAACTTTACCCTCAAAATGGAGTTTGTGGAACTCTTGATTTTCTTGCTAAGTTCTTAATCTCAAGGCAGGAATTCTGATTATCCTCTATATGGCAATGATTTTGCTCCGAATTTCTGGTTCCTTTATTATTAGAAGGTTGACCCCTGCAATCCAAGCTCACCTCCCTAGCATGGCAATTGGAATGACTCCTTAGGTCGAAGATATCGCCATCCCTCTTATTTAATCGATCCATCTTGGGTGTTAAATTTGGTTTTACACTAAAGTGTAAAAAGCTTCTTTCATATAAGGAGGGGGTAAATGTTATACACATATTTTCTGATCACCATGTTAGAAAAAGTTATCAAGGGAAAAAGAAGCAACTAAGTCAATGAGAGAATATGGAAGCATTGAGAAAAATGGGTATCGAGCCTGTAAATGCGTGATGATACGACGAACCAATAAATTCACGATAATTGATGAAGCTTCCAAGACAGTGATATATCGAACCTATAGCAGTGCTCTATCGATGAGGGTATCAACCACCTAAAGAAAATAAATTGAGCGTGGAAACTGCAAGGTGATCGAGTCTTTATAACCGCAGGAGATGATATCGAGCCTCAACAACTATAAGGATTCTTGAGCATCCACAGGTAAAAGGTGATGTCGAGCAGCTAACAATAAAGGAGGATATTGAGTTTCTAGAGGATGACGAGCCTATGATACAGCAAAAATTATCTAACCTCTGCAACAGCAACAGTTATCGAGCATCTACAACACGAAAAGTTATCGAGCCCAAAGATAGCAAGGATATCAAAGACGTAACAAGAGGTATCGAGTGTCTACAGCATAAAGGTTGTTAAGCTAAAAGATAACAAGGTTGACAAAGATGTAAGAAGGGATGTCGCACCCTTACCAGATGTTGAGTATTTAACTACAAGGAAAGGCTGTTATATTTCTACGAGGAAAGTTGTGTTGTCAAGCATCTACAAATGTTTAAAATTATATGGATCTATTAATAAAAAATATATATGTTTAGAATTATTGTTTTTGCAACAACCCATTCTTTGTAACACCCAAAAATCAGTGCCTCACATCAATGCTTGACTTTCGAATACCACAAAAGACAGATTGTCGGGGTAAAATTAAAACTAAACACCATACTAAGGCATCGATAAGATCTCATAATGGAATGATAACAAATAATACTTAATATATATGAACAGAATAGGAAGAACAATGTATATAAGATACCACACTAGCGGAAGCAATTGATAGATAAGTATCAATATAGCAGGTGAGAATATAATAATTCCCAACAACACGAAGTTCCGAATGATATCTGATACAAGGGGCCTCACATATATAGTAACATGTCTTTCACGTACTACAAAAATATCAAGTATACATATCCATAGTATTGATGCCACGCCTCCAAAATGCTCCAATTGCACATCCTGATAGCATATCCCCAAAAGCACCGACTCCTAGACTATTCAATCGAGTACCCGAGAGTTGTTATAACATAAATATAAAAAAACCAAAATGCGGGTCAGACTTAATTAAAATGTGGTGTGAGGGAAACTACCTCAAAATACTGTATATCAAAACTATATATAAATAAAACAGGAAACTAATAAGGCACAACCGGTCCTCTCTATGAACATGGCTCAGGGGTAACTCGGACTGTCCATAAACAAGTAAAGTAAACCAATCTCAAAATGATAGAAAATAACACCATAAGCTGCTCTTCTCCTATCATCAATGAGTCAACACAACTAATATAATGTGACAGCCATGTAACAATATACTATGGTGAAGGTACCTAATATACAAGTGTAAGGGTAATAAAAGTGTCATAATATAAGTCTATCATGCTACACACAATAACAATGTCAATCATCTAGTTTAGCACAAGCACAATATAACGATATGTCAAATGGAGAATATCTACTATCGTCTCGTATTGAATGAAATATAAATGGACCAACTACACCTTATGTGATCTTTGGATTTATATACACATTGTTACCTTTTGAGAGTCTACGAATGGAACTAAGCGTCCTCATATGACCTCTTTACTGCAAAGGTGCCCTCTACATACCTAGAATGCATTCTTGGAAAGAGTAAAAACCCCTACCACTGAAGTGCTCCATAGCGTATATTTCTACATTACTGCTATTGGGTACAAGTACCCCTCAAGCCTTGCTCCAGACCCTCCCTAAGTCTTGGTTCGAAACCATAAAACAATGTACAAATGGATGCGTAGCACTAGAACCACACTACAACCTGAATCTAATCGCTTACTTCACGAATCTCTCGCAATGCACTTGCTTTGGCCCCAACAGATCACTCAAGTACAATAGTATTTCGAACCATGGAATCAACACTAACCATTTGTCTACACGTCTGCTTGATCTTGTACCGATCGCTGTCGTTACGTGCTCGCACATCTTCCTGAGTCTGGAACTGAATCCTTATCGTTATGTACTCCCTCAAATCGTACACGCTCATCGTACATGACACTAAACCTAATCATTTTCCCGATCTCGCATCATATTGGCTCTTGATCACTATCTCGATCTCCTATTATACTTGTGTAGGTATAGTCCATGCCATGTATCCCTTGCCTCGATCGCTTGCTTGAATGCCTCAATGATCATTGCCGACCACTTATGCACCTCTTTTTTTCCATTCAAATCCCGAGCCTTGCCTTGTATTCCACTTTCCCGAGTAGCCCGAAGCATCCCCGAATTCATGCCAAAGTCTCACGTTAAGTTGTATCCAGATCCAGAGTAAAAACCCTGTTAATTGGCATTTGACCTGGGCTTACTGCCTTGATCCAAGCACCACTGATGCATCGGTGGTAGCCTGTCCTAGGTTGTAAGCTGGGGTAGGTGCCATCCGCCCATAATGGTCGTCGTGTCATGCACTGTTTCCTTTGTTGCTTCGCCCGATGCGCCGCCTAGCTTCCTAAGCCTGCCTTCACAACATCAAACCTCCTCGATTGTTTATTGGTTGGTGTTTTGGAAGTGGTTCCTTATGTGTTCGAAAATCGATTTCCACAACAAATCCACTCTTTGCATGTGTAGAATTCAACGGACGACTCTAGTGGCCCAGCTTCCTCTAATCATGCCAAAACGTACTTAACCGGCTATCTTGCCTCATGTGATGCCTACGCATGCCAATACACTCATTTGTACACATTATCACACGCGTACACAGATAAACTTCACTACATAAATCATGTTTTGGACTTCACCAAAGCAATTACTTGACCCGGTATACTCTCATGCAACTTAATGCACACGATAATCACTATGGCTACGTGAGATGCCCACAATGCACTTATACACAAATGTATTTACACACATCCATATATATATATATATGTTCATACAAACACACATATATATCAAACAAATATACACAACAATTCTAGTTACAGTATACAAATTGTTTTGATTGTTATATATCTTCAAATACATGTATACGTATACTTACCCATACACACACATATATAGTCACACACACACACGTATATTTAAACAAGTAATTCATTTATTACTTTCAAATCTTACTTTTATTTACTAAATCTTTTCAACAAAAGCCCAATATGTTTTCATACCATTTTATCAAATCTTATTACTATTTTATAAAATGTATTACTAGATTATTATTCATTTTAAGCCTTTATAATACTAAATTTCTTTACTTAAAATTAAGTATTATTCTCATAACTATTTTATATAACCTTATAACAATTTATAAAATATCTTCTTTATATTATTTTATAAAATCTCGTACTCCTTTAAAATACTTCATTTATACTATTTTATAAAGTGCCATACCATTTTATACAAATGCATCTTTTACTTATAAAATTATTCCTTTACATAAATAATATTTACAAATAAACCATTTACTTATAAAGATTGTTTCTTTACTTTAAATAATATTTATAAGTACAATTCAGCTTTATTAACCTTCTAATCACTTAAATAATAAGGGTAGAGTTCAAAACTCACTTAATTTGCTTATTAACTTCTCTAAAAATATTTCAATTAATTTTATTATTACTAATAAATGACATGTACATAGTTATGTCATCTATAGTCTCTAATCCATTACAACATGACACATAATCATCCAATTACCCTAAAACCCATTTCTTAACTTACTATCAATTTCAAAATAGTAATTGTTAGCGCTAAAATCGGTCACTAACACCCAAATCCAAGCGAAAGCACCCAATCACAGTCACAGCTCACAAATAGAATGTATGTAGAGAGTATAAATGTGAAGAATATTCAAAATTAGAAAGAAAGCAGTAAAAACACAGAATTAATAGTGGTTCGGCTAACTCCGGCCTACGTGCACTCCAGAAATTTCCTTTCTTATTGATGTCAGAATCAATTACAGTTACAAACTGATAGAGTAGCCTTGGCCTTAGAAAATAGGAAGTCAGAGAGCAGAAAGAAGAAGATCTTTTTTTATGAACCCTCGCATGCTGTATTTATAGGCAAATCTTGAGTTGTTGGGCTTTCTGAACGGTATAGGCCCATCAAGACCTTCCACCGAGCCACGTACCTCCAAGGCTGATCGACCTTCCACCGAGCCACATACCTCCACAATGCCAAGCCACACCGGCCTCACCACAATGCCGAGCCACACCGGTCTCACCGTAATGCCGAGCCACACCGGTCTCACCGTAATGCCGAGCCACACCGGCCTCACCACAATGCCGAGGCACACCGGCCTCACCACAGTGCCAAGCCACACCGGCCTCACCACAATGCCAAGCCACACTGGCCTCACCACAATGTTGAGCTGTCTTACCAATGCCGAGCGACCCTGACCTCACTAATGCCGAGCGACCCTGACCTCACTAATGCCGAGCCGTCTCACCAATGCCGAGCGACCCTGACCTCGCCAATGCCGAGCCGTACCACCAAGACCGATCCACCTCACCAATGCCGAGCCACCCACCAATGTCGAGCCGTACCACCAAGACTGATCCACCTCACCAATGTCAAGCCACCCACCAATGCCGAGCGACCCCAATCTTGCCGCAATGCCGAGCGACATAGCCTCACCACAATGCCGAGCGACATAACCTCACCTCAATGCCAAGCGGCACATCTAGGTGAACTTCATCCCTCTAAACCGAATCCATCACATTTCCGCCTCGATAGTCGTGAAGTTGGTTAAGTTGAATCCGCCTCTCCATGGCCTTGCCAAAAGGTGGGTTAACATTTGCCCCCCAAAACATGCCTTGCTATTGGAAGGTGTGTTTTGAATAGCCTTACGTCCGATATGCAAAGTATGTATGTTATCCACATCCATACTTTTCGATTCATAATCCAATCCATTTTATCCAAGTGCCATTGTCGTATCCTTATCCGAATCTACGACTACTCTGAGTCGATATCCAATTCTGAATCCAATAACCAAATCCTTAGCCAAATCCATATCCATCTGAACTCGACAACCGAGTTTCAATCCATCCATATCCAGCGATCAATATCCACGTCCATGACCTCTCCGGGTCGATGTCCAAATCCAGGACCGTTCCGGGTCCATGCCCAAACCCTTAGCTGTTCATAGCCAATATCCAAATCTGTAACCTCTCCGGGTTCTTGCCAAGCGCAATCCACACTTGACAACCTATGTTAAGTAATTCCATGGTGTTCCCTGTTCAGTGTCCCTGAACGTCAAATAATGCCATGGCTTAAGTCCTAAGCCGAATCTCGGTCGCTCCGGACCCTTGTCGAGCATAGGAAACAATATGGGGCCTAAGTCCTAGGCCGAATTCCGGTCTCTCCGGACCCTTACCGAGCATAGTCCATGCTCGATGACCTTTCAGCCAAAATCCAAACCAAAATCCAAATTCAACCAGAAAACGAGCAAAACAGGGAGTTCAAACCAAACTCCAAAACCAAACCAGAAAAAGCAAATGTCCAAATCAAAGGAAAAAACAAATTTCACAAACCAGGGCGTCTCGGTAAGCCATCATCTCAGAGCATGCCTGAGGGTTATCTCCGACCCCGTACATGAGTATGTGATTTAACCATTTGACCAGAGTTTGTTACTTATTCCAAACCATCAAGATTAGTTGATGACCAATCGGCCACCATTCCTGGGCCTCGTGCCCTCGTCGTTCAAGGTAGGCGGTGGTTGCTCCTGTTCCACCGCCGCATTCCGAGTTCCGACATATTGTCGCAACTAACCATTCCTTATATGCTCCTCGATTATGTCCTTCAAATGTCGGCAGCTGTTAGTATCATGCCCGTCCAGGTCATGAAAAAGATAGTGCCTTCCTGACGCCCTTTCTCGTTCTGAGGGCTCCCTTCTCGCCGGCCTTCGATACGAAAGGCGATCTCGAGTATCCAAGAATATCCGCTCCAACGTTGCATTCAATCCTGTGTAAGTGGAGAACTTTGGTTCTCCCCAGTGCTTCCTTTTCCCTTTATCCTTGCCCCCACCCGAGATTTCGCCGGGTAGTCCTCCATCCTTAATCATGTTTACTTCCTTTGACCTCATGTCCAAACATGCTTCCTCTTGTCGAAGAAATCTCTCAGCTTCATGAAAGAACTCCCCAAGATCCAACGGTGGGTCCCGTATCAATGATACTTTGAAATCCGAATTATCTCTGACTCCTGATACCGTAGCCATCAGAACCATTGATGGATCCGGCCGATCCACCGAAGCAACTACTGCATTAAATCGAGTTAAGAATGTCCTGAGTGATTCATCCGCCCCCTTCTTGACTGACGTTAGCGTCATCACGTTCTTTGACCTTTTTATGTGAACTCGAAACTGACTTAAGAACTTGTTCACCAGTTCCGTCCATGTTCCAATGGATCCATCCTCCAGCTGTCTGAACCACATAGCAGCAATATCAGTCAAGTACATGGGGAAACATCGGGCCATAACCTCCTCCATTGCCCCCAGCACTTCCATATGCCTAGTGTACCTCATCAAGTCGTCGGTGGGATCCGTCTTCCCGTTGTATACTTCCAGAGTGGGTAGTTTGAAATCAGGTGGATTCCTAGTTGTCCTAATGTTCCGGGTAAACTGACTTTTGTTAACTCCCTCTGAATCCCTGTTTGTCAGACCTCCGCGAATAGTCCGCCTGATAATGTCAGCCAATCCAGTGTTTCCAACCAGGGTTGCCCCCTATCCATGTTTCCAGACTGCCCCCAAAGTCCCTAAGGAAATTCTGGCACATATTCCTCATCACGTACTCCTACACTCCTATCGACGTCAGGCCGCGTAGCATCATCCGGTATCCCTCCATGAACTGGTCCAGCATTACCTGGTGGTGTGCCCCTGAGTCTAGGTCCATCTAGATTGTTATCTGTTTGTTGATTAGGGGCTGCCCCCTGCTGAATCACTCCATCTGTCCGCTGGTTGAGTTCCTCTGATCTAGTTCCAAGAACTTGAGCACCTGCAGTTCCTGGTTGTCCAAATTGCCTAAGAAGAGCCTGCATCATCTCCTCTTGCCGTTTCATCATCTGCTCCTGCATAGAATTCATCATCACCTACATCTCATTTTGAGTTATGTAGATGAATGCATGATCCTCTCTAGCTCCAGAAGAGGCCGCTTGACTTCCTTCCTGATTTCTCCTTTCCGTTGCTTGCTTCCTTGTTGGGGGTCTAGCCATTGCTTTCTAGGATCCAAGTTCCTAACTCCAAAATTCCCGAGTGTTTGCGTTCTCAGTGAAAGCACCAAAATGTTAGCGCCAAAATCGATCACTAACACCCAAATCCAAGCGAAAGCACCCAATCACAGTCACAGCTCACAGATAGAATGTATGTAGAGAGTATAAATGTGAAGAATATTAAAAATTAGAAAGAAAGCAGTAAAAACACAGAATTTATAGTGGTTCGGCTAACTCCGGCCTATGTCCACTGTAACGATCCACCATTTTTGACAATTCAAGTCGACAATAATCCACACATGTCCAACTCAAACCGTTCAAAAAGGCAGATGGTTATTGGGGTTAAATAAGAAAAGGAAAGAAAGAATAGAAGCAAACTCAGAATCTTGCAGCGGAAGGAACAAGATATAATAATAAAATAACAGTTCATGAAGCTGTTAAATAAATAAATTTGATTATTATTATACATCATAAATCAGAGTTACATACATATCAGAGATAATACAATAATGCAGCGGAAAAATAATATGGTAGTAGAATACAAATGATGTAATACCAAACTCCGTCTTCGTCCTTCAAAATAGATCTTCAACCTTATCTGAAATGCTCAGGCTGACCCGAGCGTAATGAAAAGACAAAACACTCGAGTCAGGACTAAAATATCTCATGTAAGTCAAATCGAATAAGAAAATATGAGTGTGACGGCGTCAGAGATGTTTACGGGGTTTGACATCTCCTATCCAGTGTCAACGTGAGTGCAATAACTTAAGAGATGTTACGGGATTTTCCATCTCTCAAGGATCCGTTAAACTATCTACTATGTAGTACAATACGCTATTATAATATGTCTACATTAAAGTAAAAGTATTAAAATAGCGTTAAGCCATGGCCCATTCCACCTTTAACACAGTTAATATTCCCAAGAGCATATACAAGACCGTAGTTTCCCCAAAACTGGAAGTCACCAGAGGGCAATCCATATACTAAAGGTACAAACCAAAACGTAGTGGTCGCGAATAGGATAATCAGTATGACAAGGTACATGAGGCGATACCAACTAGGATACTAGTAGTTGCGTGATCCAGACTGATGTTGAGCATAGCCAGCAGCTACCTCAACACCGCGAAACAACACTCCCAAATCAAGGGGTGCACCCAAATCGAATCACAAAAGTAATAGACATGGTATCGAAGAAGTGTGTCCGCTAGAGATGGCGAACCTCAATGGCCCGACGTGGCTCCTGTTTTAGTCATGTCAGGGGTCATCCAATATCGTTCTCTTTCTTCAGTCAACGCGTTCACCAAACCATCCACTTCATTCTGGATCAACACTCCACGTATATTAGTTATTAAAGTGGTTTTCGGTATCGACAGAGAGTATGTCCATATCCGATCCCGGTCTCTTTAATAAGTACATATTATTACACCGATGGCTCTTTTACATTTTAAATCAATTCATAATTGACATCAAAATAACATATTCGCTTCAAAAATCAAATCCATTTCAAAATCATCATATCTACTCAAAATATACGATTTCATTTCAAAATCATTTTCGCCTCAATATCTCAGTAAAATTTCAAAATCGAATCAATACGGTATCACTTTCACTTCAAATAAATCCATTTCCAAAATCATATCATATTTACTCAAAATATACGATTTCATTTCAAAAATCATTTTTGCCTCAATATTTCATTTCAATTCCAAACTCAAACTTGAAATATCATTTCATATAAATTTTCTTAGAAATATTCAGAGTTCGATTAAAAGTCCAATCTTTTAAAACAAATCGACTTTCGAAACTTTACGCCATATTTCAATTTTTCTTAAAAATCTAAACTTCGAATAATTAAACAATTTCATTTACCAAGTTTAAATTCCAACATCTCGAGCTTCAATTCAAAATAATTCAATTTCCATAAATTGGATTTTTATTCTTAAAATCAATTCATTTAAATAATTTCAAAACAACTTTTAAAATCATTTAATTTAACCAACCCGGTGTCCGTATATAATTCTCTAACCTATGGCCAAGTGGTTAGTTATTTCAATTAAATGTCAAGGATGAATATATATTACTTAAACCAATCACAGTGTCATGTGCATGTATAACAGGATATATATAAGCAAATAAACATCCAAACATTTAAATATCAACCAATAGCATCCATCGAAATAAATCATCCAATAGTCAATACAATTCACGACAATTTCATAGTTATCAATATCGGGAAATTTGATTTCAATTAAATCCTAATTTCAATTTACTGTCAATTTAAATTTTCAACGGTGAATTCACACGACAATCTATATGACAATTAAATTTTTATCAAACAACGACAAATAAATTCATATCACTTCATAATATCAAATTTAACTACCATAAAGATATTCAGTACGTTGTGAGCGTTATAAAACACTTACCTTGATTTTCCGTTGTCGCTGAGGCATTCTGGTTTGGAACTAAAACTGGACGACGCCCAACTTTAGCCCAAATTTCCACCGTCTCCAAATCCATCCAAACCAGTTTCATTTCGAAGCTCTCATCATTACGATCGCAACGCAAAAAGTTTCGTTCCAATCGGACCTCGTATGAAAAAGTTATGCATTTTAAACATTTGCGAATTTAAATATATATATATAAATATATACACATATTTTTTTCAAACCCTACTTTCAATCTCAGCCCTCCATTTTCTCTACTGCACATCTGGGCCCTTCCTTCCATCTTCTCCAAAACGTGAAAAGCACGTACAATCTCAACCCATTCCTTCCAACCTTTGACCGACGATTTCTCCACCATCACTCGACGAGAAGTTGATCGGAGACCCACGTTAGAAGCGCCTACACAAGAGCTACCCACGGCCAGGAGGTGGTTGAACTCGGCTCCCCCCATCACCTCGATTTGCGTGAAAAACGCAGCGACTTTGAGCTCAATTTCCCGTTGATTCGTTGCTCCGTTTTCGATCATCTCCGTATGGATTTGAAGCTCTCATCGTCCTCTACAACTTTGTAGTTGACGACTTTTGCTAATTGTTGATGGATTGAGAGGAAAATGAGGAAGAAGTTTCGAAATTTTCTGGCCATTGAATTTGAAAGTGGCGGCTATGAAACCCTAGGGCTGATGTTTTCAAATGAAATGATAAAGGGTTCCTTTTATAGAAATTTACCGAAAAACACTATTCACTCCAAAATCCGAACTTCAAATCTCGCGTGGTGACCGACGTTTCTAGGGTTTATCCCGCATTCCGAACACAATGGAACAGGTTTCGGAAGCTAATTCGATCATCTGTGCGAGTTACGGCAATAAACGATCGATTTAAAATTAAATCGGTTAATCAAATTTCTGTGCGTTTGGGCTCGCCCCGGACAAACGGTAAATCCGATTGACACGAAATTTGAAACCCTACAATAATATGACATTACGGATCCGATGAAACTGGTTTCGTCGAAATCCGAGATTTTTTGAAAAATGACTATTTTCTCTCGCCGAATTAATATTAAAAACAATTCGATGCGTTTCGAGCTGCCACGGTCAAACGATAACTCCGATTGCTACGAAAATTGAAATCCGACAATAACAAACTATTACGGATCCAATGGAACTAGTTTCGTTCAATTCTGAGACTGTTCGAAAAATGGCTATTTTTCAGTCGATAATTAAATATTAAAAATATTCAATTTTCACAAATTAACTTTAAATTCAATTTTAAAAGTTCTATAACATTACTATAACTCCAATATGATAAGATAAAATTTTACAAATCATTTTCAATCATATTCAACTCGATTTCAATTATTTTTGAAATTTAACTTATTAAATTATCGATTTAATTGTCTAATTAAATCCAATATTCGAAAAATAAATTATTCGACTGTTTAATTTCAATATAAAATTCCCAATTTTAAATTATTAACTTTTAAATCAAATTTCAATTGTTCACAAATCCCATTTTTAATTTCACAGTAATTAACAATCTTTTACAATGCAGTTTTCCATTATAAATCCAATATAAAAGATTATATTAGATTCAACGTTCAATTATATTGTAATTCAAATTCAAGTTATTTAATTCCAAATGAATTCTTTTATTTCGATTTACACTTTCATTATTGAATCAACCATTTACTTATACATTATTATCAATAGTTTATAATTCATTTACTTTCATTTTCTTCAGCTATCATCTTATTTAAATTCACAGTAATATTAAATTACATTCATTTACGTTGATTTCCATATTATAACTTCAATATTAAATGTAACATTTTATTTATTTCGTTGTTTACAATCAAATTCAATTCAATTCAATTACTTGTTACATTCAAATTTAAATCTTTACTTACGTTCAATTACAAGTTAACATCTTTATCGAATTACAGTTTCAGTTATTATCTGCTTTCAATCAACTGTAATATTAAGTTACATTTATTTATATTAGTTTCAATAACATAAACTTCCATTATTAAATCTACCATTTTATTTATTCTTTATTTACAATCATAACCAATTTGGTTTACAATCAAATTCAATTCATTATTTATATTCACTACAAGTTAACATCCATATTTAATTTACAAATAAGTTATTTCAGAATTCAGTTTTGTATTTTAACCTGTAATTCACATTTAACAACACAAAATTTTATTTCCTTCGGATTTTTATCCAAAATTTTCATTTTAATTCGTATTTTTAAAGTGTTAAAAATACGGGTCGTTACATTCTCCCCCACTTAAAACTTTTCGTCCTCGAAAAGGAACGGAGAAGGGGAAACCATCATTTAGATATAATTCATTCAAAATATTCTACTTATTTGCAAAATTTAGTTATAGGATTTTTTTTTCACAAAATTTTCTAACTCCTGGATTTTTGAAAAATTTCGGCAGCACCTCCTTTGCGTGGCTAGGACCGAAAAATTTCACAGTAGTAATAATTGCATGATATACATCTCATTACAAGAATGAGGCATCCCAAAACATGGGGAACACAATAATATACCACAACATAAACTGTAATCCGAGAACATACCTTTTATTTAGCGTTTATTAGCATTTTAACTTACATTTTGCATTAAGCGCAGAAGCGAGCTCCACAAGCGAAGCGCAACCCCTTTGCTGCCTACTAAAATGCTCAATAATCAAGTTAGAACCATGCATATAAAGATAGATCGATATACTTATCATAAACAACACACATATAACATGTTTAGCTTCAAAACTGAAATTCCAATTCCAGGACAGCAAACGAATCTCAGTTTTTGGTCAACTAAACGATAAAATTTGACAATGGAATCTAAACAAAAGTTGTTGCATTCGTTTCAGGCTTTCTGGAATGTCCAAAATCATTGAATTCGGACCTTCCGTTCAAAAGTTACGACCGTTTTACTAAATAGATACGCCTCAGCCTGGCAATGAATTGCGCAGGTCAGCGACGTTTGGTCACGTTTTTGACCTTCTAAACGATAGCAAAACATCAAATGCTTAAAACAAAAGTTTTAGCTTAAGTTCTAAGCTTTCCAGAAAGTGCAAGATCATCAAAATCCGTTACACCAGTAAAATGTTATGGCAAAAATACTAAGATTAGTATATGCTACTGATTTTGCTTCCCTTTTACACAGGCCAGCGAGAAGATTCAAATTTTTAACTAAGTAAATGAAGGAATTTCTCAAGACAGTCTAAACAAAAGTCGTGTTATAGTTTCTAAGCTTTCCGAAAAGTCTAATATCGTTGAATTTTGTCCATCCATTTAAAAGTTATGGTTGTTTTTGTTTCAGCATATATTGGACAATTTTGGATTTTTTTCCAAAATTTTGCTTTTATTATTTCAAAGTACAAACCATCAAACTTTAAATTTTCTAAAGAAACAATCATAAACACAAAGTCGTTTATTTTCTTATTTATCCATGAAATACGTTTACATTCAATTTGTTTCCGATTTATTCAAGTTTGTTTCATTCACATTTTAAATTCAAGTCAATTTGCTTCAATTTAAATTGGATTCAATTATATTTAATTTCACTTTGCTTCAAATTTGAATTTAATTATTTTAAAATTTTATTCCATTTATTCAATTCCATTAACACTAATAAAGTCTACTAAATCAATTACCATCCATCAAACAACCAATGCATATCAAACATTACCATCCATCCAGAATCTACACTAAATCAATTATACATTTCCAAGTCAAATTTTTTTATTTCATACACTTCCAAGTTTATTGACATTTAGTTATATTCAACTTTAATTAGTTTCCATTTACAAATTTTATATTTCATTAATTTTAAATTTTATTCATTCACTTGTATATATCATTCATTTTACAGCTTAAATTTCTTTTATATTTACAACTATCAATAGATCTTCACATTTTATTATTCACTCTCACAGTGGTATATTATTCCTCTACTTATCCTTATTAGCATTTTAAACTTTTTAAGTATTTGGTAAGTTATAGTTATGCAAATAGAATGTAGTTAAACAACATACAACCTCTTTTCATTCAAAGTTGAATTTTCAATTAATTAATTCTTAAGTCATTACTTAAATTTCACACTTACATTCACATATAGTATTTCCATTTTATATTAACATAATTGTGAATCACCTTTAAATGTTAATTTAAATTCCAATTATTTACTAACAATTTTATTTATATTTGCAAACCATTAATTAAATGCATATTTCATTATTCAAACCTATACTTGTATATTATCCAATTAACAATTCATATAACATTTTTGAACTTCTTAAATATTTTGGTAAGTTATATCTATGCTATAGAATGAAATTTAATACTATGCGAGTTTTACAGTTTCAATTTTATTTTAAATTCATAATTTCCTAATTCTAAGGATTTCTACTTCAATTGATATTTCACTTAGCTCTTAGGTTCATTTCTCATTTCGCAATTCAGAAGTTCCGTAATGATTCAAGTATTAATTCATTTCAACCATTAAAAGAAAAATCATTAATTATTAAAGAACTCAAGAATTCCAATCCTGGTTTCATTTCAAATCAAGTTTTGAAATAATATATACTTATATAATTTATATATCAAATCATACTATAGAGAATACAAAATAAAATTCAATTTTAATCAAAACAGGGTTTAGAAAAACTATTAAGTGATCTCCCCCACTTGGACTCTCGAAAATAAACGTCGATGATGCGTGCACTCATCACCGAAATCATTCTCTAGTGTCAAGCGGGGAGTATAACACTTACTTCATTTGAAATCCTTTGAAAACAATTTCTAATCGAATATACTATCATATAATACTTATATTATACATTTCAAATTTTTGTTAATAAATTTTCAAAACACCGGAATTTAAATTCTCCATCTTAATTTAAATTCATTTTTATTTCATTTTATTTACCATTTATATTCATTGTCAATCATATTTACAAGTTTCATTTCTTAAAATCATCCAATAGTCAATAGTTAGAAATATTGACTAATCAACAATAAACGATGATAATCTAATATTATCATCTCCTAACAACCAATACAATCAAAATTTATAAATTTTCAAGATAAGTCTTTTATATATAGAATATAATCCAAAACAATATTATGTCAATCTGTCCTATTCGAGTGTTTAGAAATTCCTATCGATGCCTTGGCGTCCCAAGTACCAACCAGAATTCATAAATACTCAACGGAACAAATTAACACAATATAAAATCATTTTTATATCAAAATTACAAATATGCTCTCTCATATACACTCAACTCATTCATATAGTTTACCTCTATTTCAATGAGTTATTCCCCACTAGAGCCAAGGTTTATCGCTAAACAGCTCTGATACCAACTATAACGACCCGCCATTTTTGACCGTTCAAGTCGACAATAATCCACACATGTCCAACTCAAACCGTTCAAAAAGGCAGATGGTTATTGGGGTTAAATAAGAAAAGGAAAGAAAGAACAGAAGCAAACTCAGAATCTTGCAGCGGAAGGAACAAGACATAATAATAAAATAACAGTTCATGAAGCTGTTAAATAAATAAATTTGATTATTATTATACATCATAAATCAGAGTTACATACATATCAGAGATAATACAATAATGCAGCGGAAAAATAATATGGTAGTAGAATACAAATGATGTAATACCAAACTCCGTCTTCGTCCTCCAAAATAGATCTTCAACCTTATCTGAAATGCTCAAGCTGACCCGAGCGTAATGAAAAGACAAAACACTCGAGTCAGGACTAAAATATCTCATGTAAGTCAAATCGAATAAGAAAATATGAGTGTGACGGCGTCAGAGATGTTTACAGGGTTTGACATCTCCTATCCAGTGTCAACGTGAGTGCAATAACTTAAGAGATGTTACGGGATTTTCCATCTCTCAAGGATCCGTTAAACTATCTACTATGTAGTACAATATGCTATTATAATATGTCTATATTAAAGTAAAAGTATTAAAATAGCGTTAAGCCATGGCCCATTCCACCCTTAACACAGTTTATATTCCCAAGAGCATATACAAGACCGTAGTTTCCCCAAAACCGGAAGTCACCAGAGGGCAATCCATATACTAAAGGTACAAACCAAAACGTAGTGGTCGCGAATAGGATAATCAGTATGACAAGGTACATGAGGCGATACCAACTAGGATACTAGTAGTTGCGTGATCCGGACTGATGTTGAGCATAGCCAGCAGCTACCTCAACACCGCGAAACAACACTCCCAAATCAAGGGGTGCACCCTAATCGAATCACAAAAGTAATAGACATGGTATCGAAGAAGTGTGTCCGCTAGAGATGGCGAACCTCAATGGCCCGGTGCGGCTCCTGTTTTAGTCATGTCAGGGGTCATCCAATATCGTTCTCTTTCTTCAGTCAACGCGTTCACCAAACCATCCACTTCATTCTGGATCAACACTCCACGTATATTAGTTATTAAAGTGGTTTTCGGTATCGACAGAGAGTATGTCCATATCCGATCCCGGTCTCTTTAATAAGTACATATTATTACACCGATGGCTCTTTTACATTTTAAATCAATTCATAATTGACATCAAAATATCATATTCGCTTCAAAAATCAAATCCATTTCAAAATCATCATATCTACTCAAAATATACGATTTCATTTCAAAATCATTTTCGCCTCAATATCTCATTAAAATTTCAAAATCGAATCAATACGATATCACTTTCACTTCAAATAAATCCATTTCCAAAATCATATCATATTTACTCAAAATATACGATTTCATTTCAAAAATCATTTTTGCCTCAATATTTCATTTCAATTCCAAACTCAAACTTGAAATATCATTTCATATAAATTTTCTTAGAAATATTCAGAGTTCGATTAAAAGTCCAATCTTTTAAAACAAATCGACTTTCGAAACTTTACGCCATATTTCAATTTTTCTTAAAAATCTAAACTTCGAATAATTAAACAATTTCATTTACCAAGTTTAAATTCCAACATCTCGAGCTTCAATTCAAAATAATTCAATTTCCATAAATTGGATTTTTATTCTTAAAATCAATTCATTTAAATAATTTCAAAACAACTTTTAAAATCATTTAATTTAACCAACCCGGTGTCCGTATATAATTCTCTAACCTATGGCCAAGTGGTTAGTTATTTCAATTAAATGTCAAGGATGAATATATATTACTTAAACCAATCACAGTGTCATGTGCATGTATAACAGGATATATCTAAGCAAATAAACATCCAAACATTTAAATATCAACCAATAGCATCCATCGAAATAAATCATCCAATAGTCAATACAATTCACGGCAATTTCATAGTTATCAATATCGGGAAATTTGATTTCAATTAAATCCTAATTTCAATTTACTGTCAATTTAAATTTTCAACGGTGAATTCACACGACAATCTATATGACAATTAAATTTTTATCAAACAACGACAAATAAATTCATATCACTTCATAATATCAAATTTAACTACCATAAAGATATTCAGTACGTTGTGAGCGTTATAAAACACTTACCTTGATTTTCCGTTGTCGCTGAGGCATTCCGGTTTGGAACTAAAACTGGACGACGCCCAACTTTAGCCCAAATTTCCACCGTCTCCAACTGATGCATTAAGACTCTAGGGAAACTTTTTTGCCCACACCAATGGAGTATCGACCATCTTAATCCCCAAATCAAACCAAAAGATTGAATTGGCCAACATACTCCTTCACTAACAAGCTTCTCAGCATAAAATGGGTGAAATGCTCAAGCTATACAGCCTTTTTGATCCCAAAAATGAACTGAGCCCAAAGCGATGCCTGAATTCATTCCAAGTCATAGGCCTGCTCATCAGCCTCCTCTACCATTTTGTCCTACCCAACCACAGCCTCCCCTCTCCAGATGCTAAGAAGCAATTTTCCTTATCAAACATTTATCCAAAGTCAAAATGGCGAAAGCCTCCTCAAGCATGTGTCCAAGGCTATGTCTAACAATAGTCTCAGAACTCAGATATGGCTTCCTTCTAAGGCTAAGGAAATCCTTGCACAACTTCAAAGAGTCTAAAGGTGGTGGAGTAAGAAATACTGGTTCTCGAAGAGATACACCACCTCTGACGCTAACCGCATCTGTGGTAAATGTTCGTGGGTGTTGGAACTTCCCTTGCGGTTGCTAAATAGTCTCGGAACTAATCAGGCATCTCATACTGCCTATCCATAGTTGCTCGTGTATGTCGTATGCTCATACTGATAACCCGACGAACACACGTTAGAGAATAGTGATAGAAATAATTAGAAGTCCAAAAGACAAGTGGTGATGTAGTATAATATAGTACAAAAAAAAAGTACGCTCGCTTAACATATCTCCTTTTACCAGATTGATTAGCTCAAACAGCTCTACTTAGTCCTAAGTGTTGAGCCTAAGCTCTGATACCAAATGTAACAACCTGTCCTTCGTAATACCCAAAAATTAGTGCCTTATATCAACGTCAGACTTTAGAATACAATAAAAGACAAATTGTCAAGGTAAAATCAAAACAAAACAGTATACCAAGGCATTGATAAGATCTTACAACGGAATAATAACATATACTTTACTAAATATACATGAACAGAACAAAATGAATAATGTATATAAGAGACCGCACTAGTAGATGCAACCGATAAATAAGTATCAATATAGAAAGTCAGAATATAACAACTCCCAACAATAGGGAGTTCTGAATAATATCTGATACAACAAGCCTCATATACATAATAACATGTCGGTCGTGCACTACTAAAATATCTAGTACACATACCTATAATATCAATGACATGCCTCCAAAATGCTCCAACTGCACATCTTGGTAGCATAACCCCAAAAGTACCTGACTCTCGGACTACTCAATTGAGTACCCGAGAGTTGTCATGAAATAAACAAACAAAGACAACATACATGTCAGACTTAATGTCTGATATGAGAGGAACTATCACAAAATAATGTATATCAAAACAATATACAAGTAAACAGGAAATCAATAAGGCACAACGGGTCCTCTCTACGAATGTGGCTCAAGGGTAATCCAGATTGTCCATAAGAAAGTAAATCTATCTCAAAATGATTGGAAATCATACCATAACTTGCTCTTCTCCTATCATTAACGAGTCACCACAACTAATATAATGTGACTGCCACATAACAATATACTATGATGAAGGTACCCAATATACAAGTGTAAGGGTAATAAAAGTGTCATAATATAAGAATATCATGCTACACACAATAACAATGTCAATCTACTAGTATAACACTAGCATAACTGTAACGTCCTCGATTTTTTCACGTTCGAAAATCAACATCCATACTTTACATCGTACTCGAATGCCGCAGATTCGACCGTTCAAATCCGAGTCGCCGGAGCTTATAACACTATTAAGTAAACAATACAGCGGAAGAAAAAGAATAATACATTGATATACAACACTGATACAATATCTGATACAACAGAGTGATATAATGAATATCAATATACATCAGAGATATGATAAAAGAAATAGCAGTGGAAAAGAAAACGATAACACCAGCAGCGGATAATCTCCATCTTCAAAACACCAATCCAGAAATAGCTTGAACTCCCAATAACGATGCACAAAGATAAGCAAGTGCAGTCCATATCCAAAGACTGAACTAGCTCCAGAAAATCTACTAATCTGACTATCTGAAAAACCCAACTCTAGACTGCCTGTGTAGAAAAATTTTGAGCATCCAGAGTTTAGGAAAGAAATAATAAACTCCGGATCAGTCATGAGACTGGTGTGAGTAACAAAAACAGTTTATCTTTAAAACAAATAGCAAGAGAATTTTAAAGTCAATTCGCAATGCTTTTAGAAAATGAAACTACCATAAGACCTCCCGCCACACACACAATGCAAACGCAGAATTGGAGGAGATTTCTTCTTATGATAGTCAAACATGCTTGATACGCGGATTTCTTTGATATTATTACTATAAGTGCAAAGTGCAGAAAACATTTCGAAAGTATAATATTAATCTTAGCCAACATACGACCATTATCATATGCCTACTATAGCTACCATGTTCAATAGCAGGTTACCGCCACATTCCATGGCAGGTTATACAACTAAAACCGTACAGGGTGCGTATTGTTTCTTTGGATTTCCAACAAATGGTCAGGCCAAGAAACTTCCCATTGCCACATGGAAACGCCTCTGGAAGGACGTCCCGAGAACCTAACCGGATCTCTGCCAACACAAGGCCGGGTTACCCCTAACTGGGTAACTACTGACACGAGTATGCCATCCCCCGGGTGTAACCAACCTTATCCGGGGCCCCAGCAACAATCACAAAGTAAGATATAAATATGTTTGCGATATCCACATAAGTTAAATATCTGGGCTCCATACCATGATACCACTTCTATCCAGAAGGAGATGTACATACCCTAAGGGGCGCTACCCCCAATAACCTTGCCGCATCTTTCCTATTTTGACCATTTCGGGGTGTGAGGTTCGACGAAGTCTCGTCCACAAAGCTACGCTTTGGCATAAAGCCATGCTTTGGGTCAACAAATGATCAAAGTAATGATCACAAAGATAAATGATCAAACAAATGATCATATCACAAATGATCAAACAATGATCATCACACAACAACACTCAGCATGTCACATTACCAAATTGGGAATATATCGCTGATAACCTTCAACTACATAACCTCTGAGCTCGTACGTCTCAGAGAAGGGTGTTAAGCTAAGAGAATAAATTCTCCGCCACCAAACATAAATGTATTTGAAAGAAATTAGCTTTATATCTCAAAATGTAATGTCAGACATGTAACCATACAAGTCTGTTCCGGGTTCGAACAGAACCGAAGGCACTTCCAAAGAAGTCCTTGCAATCCAGATAATCCCTAATCACGTCCGGATTTCTCATCACATATGGAGTCTCTATACCGGGGACCAGTCGATGCAAAGACATTCGACGAGTTATCCTTTCATTTTCAGAAATATCTGGTCTTCACCACCGGTCTTCAAATGCTATCCATAACGACGTATCACATATTCGGAATGGGATGTATGACACAAAGGTCCTCTCCCGGTTAAACCGAATAGTGCGCGTAATATTTAAAACATATGGATATGGGATTTTTCGATTAAGTCACAACTTAATAATTCAAAACTTTTCGTTAAATGGTTTAAATCAAATTACCATTTCTAATCTTTTAAACAAAAAGATTTCTTTCTTAAAGTTCACCCAGTTTCACAAAGATCTATTCATAGGTTTCAAAACAATTTCCATTTTAATTGGATTGGCTCATTTAAAATCTTTAAATTAAAGATTTAACTTATAGCTTTCAAATCGTTTCCATAACTTGGAAATCATTTTCATTTAAATCTTAAAATTCCTTTTAACACAATTTGGAAGTTCACTTCTTATATAAAAGCTTTTATTATTTGAAAACAGGTAGTTTTCATTTCAGAAAAATCCAATTATATTTGCTCGAGTTAAAGCCTTTGAATTTAAATTCAAATTCCCAAATCAATACTTTTAAAATAGTTTAACCCATATATAACTGGTATAACATCTTTAATCCCTAGTTTCGAATCATAGAATTCAATTTCAAATATTGAATTCAAATTTAAATCAAATTATTTAAATTTCAAAACTAAATCAAGTTACTCAAAATAAATTTCATCTTTGAAATTCCATTTCAAAAGCTTTTCACTTTAAACCCAATCCATTTCTAAAACATTTGAATTTAAATATATAAATTCAAAACTATTTTCAAAAATCTGTGACTTAATCGATTACCTCGTGAAATCCATATTTGTGTGTGTATGGTGTGGTCCAGGGGTTTAACACGATAGTGCAACATCATTCAATCATCACAGATTAAAATACCGAAGTATAGCTGATAAGCGATATAAGTTATAACGCTTATCACTCATTCACAGATCACAGATATATATACAGATGTATCATAAGTAAATGAATAAATTACACACAACTAAATCCACAAAACAAAATATCATAGATCAGATAGGACAAACAATTCAAGGTATCTCATACAATACAGTCATTCATAGTAAAGTCAAGCATTGAATAATCATTTATAGGCAGGATTAATTAATTGTTTAATCCTAATTAATTCAATTTATTTCCAATTAAATTAATAACTTATGAATTTATTATCCAATCCTGATTAATTAATTACAAATCATTTGATATAGATTAATTTGTCAAACACTTATCAATTCATCAAATGATTTCTTAAGTTAATTGAACTAAATTAATTAACTTAAATTAATCATATTATCAAGATTAATTACAATAAATAATTAATCCTTAATTACTTTCATCAAGTAATTATACTTAACCAATTTACAAATGATTATCTTAATTAATAAATCTAATTAATTAATAAAATTTATCACATTAATTAATTATTAAATAATCCTTTTTTTTATTATCTTCATTTTCTAATAACATTTCTTCAATTACTTTCTTAATTAATCTCTAATTATAAATTAACCTAAATCATTAATTTATAAATTTAATAAATAGATCATTCCTTAATTATCTTATTAATTAAATCATTTAATACGTTAATTATCTCTAATTATAAATTAACCTAAACCATAAATTTATAAATTTAATAAATAGATCATTCCTTAATTATCTTATTAATTAAATCATTTAATACCTTAATTATCTCTAATTATAAATTAACCTAAATCATAATTTATAAATTTAATAAATAGATCATTCCTTAATTATCTTTAAGATAATTTATTTCTTTATTAATGACTTAATTAATATTAAAGTGTAGAACATTACACTTTTGAATTTAAATTAAAATTACATTTTGAATTCAAGATTCAAGATGATTTATCATTTAAAACTTTAACCAAATTTAAATTAAATTTAAACTTGTTTTAAAACACCTTCAGATTTTAAAACTGATTTTTTTTTTCAACTTGTATTTGAATTTCACTTTTAGTCCAGGTTTTAAAATCTTGATTTAAATTTAAGTTTAAATCTTACTTAATTTAACAAACCCAGACTTGAATTTAAACAGAAGATTCTGTTTTTAAAATGCCTGGAACAAACAAACTCGAGACAGTACACTACTTCGAGTTGCCTACCTCTTTACTTCGAGAGATACCCGAGCTTCCCACCAAATTTCCCGAGTTCCTCTTTTTAACTGCTTCTTCTTCCCCGACTAACAACACAACCCAGACCACCAACGTGCATGTGCACAGCACCTCTGGCCAACTCCAGTCATCGCCAACGTCATCAGCAAGTCGACTACCATCCCCCGATCTGACAATGACCATCCAAACTCCTCCGATTCGACTCGAACTCTAATTCGAGTATAAATCAAACCCTGGAACAGGCAGCACCTACTCAACCAAAACCTGTCAACGTCTTCCCCCCGAAGCTCCGACCACCGTCGCCTTTGAAATTCCGGCGAAGACCTCGTCAACCCAACATCTTCCAGTACCCAAAACCCCAAGCAACTCGATCAACAGAGGAAATCGAACCCAAGCAAAAACTGTAACCCAGTAAAACTAGGGTTCCAAAGCTTCAAATCAAAATCATCATCACCAAATGCAATTTACCTAAAACTGATAATTTTCCCATCCTCATAGATCACTTCTCCACCTACAGGAGCAAACTCAACCTCCAAGATCAAGCGGATCACCAGAAAATTCAAATCTTCCCTTTCCAGCTCAAACATGAACTGCACTTAACTCCTAATTCTAAAAATCTTAATTTTGGTTTTAATATTCATGATTTGGTTCAAGTATCCCACTGATATTCCTGAATTTATGAATTTAGAAGTTTGGATTTTCCACTTATACTTATCTCACTCTGTTATTCATGGTTTCCAGTGAGCTTCTAAATTTATTTTCACTTAAATCAAATTTTAAAATTAATTTTGTGATGAAACAACCAACTTTGGTTTAGAACTTAAATCCTAACAAAGCCTAGATCAAAATGGAATAAATTTTGTTTAGATTTTTTTTTAGTTTTGAAACTATAAACAATAATTTACAGGTTATACAGTCAGGCACATATTCATGCAATCCCATATATACATGCAAAGACATGCCTGCATATTAACACTCAAACAACTAACTTTAATATCATCAAGGTATCATAGCAGTTTTAGTTTCAAAAAGGATAGTTTACTCACTTGGAAAGAAGAACAGTGGATAGGAATGAAATCTGGAACTTGTATTTTCATTTTAAATCTGCATCTTTGATTTGTTTGAGTTGACTACTGGATTCACTTAAGTTAAAGTAATTGAATTTACTTTGCAGGCTTTGATTTGAAAACTGATCTTTGCTTTGAGTTGCTCTGCCTTTTGATCTTTGCATTGAATCAGGTAAGCATTTTATTTGTTTTACTTTGTTCATTTCTAGTTTGTTGGAGTTTTGAGATGATGCTACTTTATTTCTTGTTTTAGTTTGAGAGGAACGAACTGAATGAATGGAAGGCTGATATGTATGAGGTTGATATATAGAAAAGAAGAAGTGTTTACAGGGTGTTATTTTGTGTTGTACAGGGTATTATATTGTTTAGTACAATTAGGCATGGCTACTGAATCTTGCTTTTGTGCTAGGGGTAATATCTTGTTTGTATTTTATGTTCTTACTTCTTTAACTCGGCTGATAGATGCTTGCATTATGGCTGAGATGTATTAGAGGTATGGCAGATATTCTATTTTATTCTTTGTATTTATTACCTTGTTTATTCTTTTACTTGCCTAGCTTGCTTATATGTACTTAGTTGTAGATATTTGTTTTGTCATATTTCATACATTTTGTTTGCTTCTTTTCTTTTATTTACTGGTATCTTTTCTTTTGCTTTGTACACTTTTATTTTTAAAATGTAAATGAACTTCTATTTTAATTTATCGTTAGATTTTACTTAATGTATTTACTTTGTATTTTATTTTACTTGCCTTAATTTGTTTAACAAGCTTAGTTATGTATATCTTGTATTTAGTTTGTTTTATACTTCATGTATATAGATATAAAGCTATAAAAATTATTGTTATTTTGGAATATGGATAAAGTTCTATATTTAATTTTAATGTTAGAATTTGTTTAAAATGTGTTTACTTTATATATTTTCTATAAATTTTTCCTATTGTTAAAATTTAGTTAATAAGTTACTTTTATATTTTATACTTGATCTTGTTTTCTTCTTTTGTTTGAAGGTATATGTTTATTTTACACTTATGTTTTGTAATATTACTTTACAATATAAATAAACTTCTATTCTAATATGTTGTTAAACTTTTATCTATTTATTACTTTATATTTTTATAGTCAATCTTATATATATTTATTTCTATTATAAATTTTACTTTAATACTTATTTTTCTATATATATATTTATTTTATTTTATAAATTCAAATTATTATTAACCATCAATTCTAAATTTTAAAATTACTTATTTATTTAATTTATACTCATGTCAATGTATATCTACTTTTATACCATATATATATTTTTTCATTTTTAAACCATTTATTTACGATTTAAATTCAAATCAAAAGTAGATATATATATATATATAAATTCAACCCTACTCATTATTTACCCATATACATATATATTCACATATATACATATATGTACAATATTTTTAAATTTAAATGATTCATACCTAATTTATTCGAGTTCGGGGAAACTCGCATCACTTTATCATTAAATTTAACAATTTTAATTCAAAAATTAAATTAATTATCAGTTTAAATTTATATAAAATCTGGGGTCGTTACAATAACATAATGATGTGTCAAATTGAGAATATCCACTGACACAAGCACAACATAACAATGTGTCAAATTGAGTATATCTACTGTCATCCTATACTAAATGAAATATTAATAGAGCAACTACACCTTATGTGATCTTTGGATTTATATATACATTCTGACCATTTAAGAGTCCGCGAACGGAACTGAGTGTCCTTATATTACCTCTTTGCTACACAGGTGCCCTCATACAAACATAGACCGTTCTCCTGGCAATAATAGAAATCCCTACCACTACAGTACTCCCTAGCATGTATATCTACGCTACCGCTATTGGGTAAGCACTGCTCCGGGCCTTCCTGAAGGCTTGGTCAGAAACCATAAAACAACATATAAACGAGTGCATAGCACTAGAACCGTAGTATGACCCTAATCTAATCTACTACTCCATGATTCTTTCACCGTGCACTTGCTTTCACCCCCAATGGATCACTTAAGCAAAATAGCACTTCCAATCATGGAATCTATGTTAACTATCTGTCTACGAGTTTACCAAATCTCGTACCATTTGATGTCGTCATGTGCTAGCATATCTTCTTGAGTCTCGAACCAACCCCTTGCCATTATGTACTCTCTCTAATCATACACGATCATCATATATGAGCATGGACCCGATCACCACCCAGATCTGGTATCTGATTGGCTCTCGGTCGCTACCTCGATCTCCTACTTTTCTATGTTGGAAATACTCTATGCCCTACATCCCTTGCCTTTATCGCTTCATCGATCCTTGCCCGAACCCCTTAATGATCATTGCCAACCACTTATGCACCTCTTATTTTTACATCTGAATTCCAACCTTGCCTTGAATTTCACTTTTTCAAGTAGCTCGAAGCTTTCCTGAAGTCATGCCGAAGTCTCATGTTATGTTGCATCCGAATCTGGGGGAAATCCTCATTAATTGGATCCTTTCCTGGGCTTGCTACCCTCCATGCACCGCCGATGCACCAATGGTCTAACATTGGTGGACCGATGGTAGACTGTCCCAAGCAATAAGCCTTGGGTAGGTGCCATCTGCCCACAACGGTTACCACATCGTGCGTCATTTCCTTCTTTGCTTCACTTATGCGTCGCCTAGCTCCCCATGCCTGCCTTACCACATCAGAACTCCTCTAGAGTTCATTGGTTGATATTTTAGAAGTGGTTCTATATGTGTTCAAAAAAAAATTTCGACACGAAATCCACTCTTTACATGCGTAAAATTCAACGGGAAACTCTAGTGACCCGGCTCCCTCTAATCACACTAAAACGTGATCAACAGGGCATCTTGCCTCATGTGAAGCTCATGCATGCCAATATGCTCATTTGAGTACATTTACATATGCGTACACAAACACACTTCACTATACAAATCACATTTCAGACTTCACTAGAGCAATTACTTAATCTGGTATACTCTCATGCAACTTTGCGCACACGATAGTCGTTATGGAAACGTGAGATGCCCATAATGCACATACACACAAATGTGTTTACACACACATACAAATATATATATATATATACATATATTCATACAAATGCACATATATATTCAAACATAGACAACGATTCTAATTACAATATGCAAATTGTTTTGATTGTTTTATATCTTCAAATACACGTATACTTATACTTACCCAGATACATATACATACATGTTAACCCGCCTTTTGGCAAGATAACATATTGGCTGATTTAACCCAATCAACTACCCAAGATGCAGCATAGTCGACGAACAAACACTACAATATGTTTAAAATATGGTTTCAACAAAGATCGAGTCATTCCAAACTGCTTGGCACCTGCTCCGAGTCACTTTTCTGTTTACTTCGGTTTTCTAGACAGCTTGCTTCGGGTCGGAGGAGGGTCTGCTTCGAGCCTTCGATGGGTTAGCACATTCACGAGTTACTTCGAGTCATCACAGCACCTGCTTCGAGTCACTGGAGGGTTTACTTCGGGTCGAGGAGATAGTTACTTCGAGTCATAACCATGAATCGATGAGCGACCTAGGTCCCCATCAATTTCGTATCCATGCTATTCATATCCATCAAGTTTGCACTCGTTCATTTCGTATCCATCAGACACATGCATCTCTCAGATCGACCAAGGTTATTCACTTCGTAATGGTATACGTTTCGTATCAATCCACGTTAATATATGTTCCGTATCGGTCAACCAGATGATCGATACGAAACCCATCCCTTCCTATCGATACGAAGTAGACCACAGTTGTCTGCTTCGTATCAATCACATCGATATATATTTCGTATTGATCAACCAGATGATCGATACAAATCCATCCCTTCCTATCGATACGAAGTAGCCCACAGTTGTCTGCTTCGTATCGATCACATCGATATATTTTTCGTATCGATCAACCAGATGATCGACACGAATCTATTGCTTTCCATCGATACGAAGCCAACACCAGGCGATCGATATGAAATGTATACGTCAGCATCGATACGAAATGAATGGCATAGGATGGATACGAAAAGCATGGTCAGATAAAAGAAGCAGTCAACAAGCGTGAAAAGTGGATCTCCACTGGATTCTCGAGCCACGTCATCGATGCAAATTGCATGGACACGAAGAATGATGGATGTAGAGCCTTAGATCGATACGAACGTGACATCCAACCAACAAACCCAAACTTGCATCGATCATATCTCACAATCTACAAGTCCAAATGCCACCAAATTTTCACAGGAGCTTGCGTACAACCTCAAGAATGTCCATGGTCAATCCCAACCCAAAAGGAACAATTTTGGATCGATACGAATTTGGTTCGTATCGATCATGGATCGAGTCAAAATGTCAGGGGATCGATCATGTGGGCCCACCCACGTGAGAGAAGAAGTCTTCTGAGATCTGGGCGAGATATTTGCAGCCTACGCCTATAAATAGCAGTCCAAGAGCTTCAGAAAAGGGATCTTTTGGCTCTTCTATGCCGTTACGCTGCTGAACTCCATTGTAATTCAGATACTATCAATTGTACTCTTGTAAATCAGTAGAGAATCATCAATAAAGCAGCAACTCTTCAAAGTGGACGTAGGCTACAACGCCGAACCACTATAAATCTTGTCTTTCTACTGCTTTCCTTTTAATTTTTTGAGTGTTCTTCATATTTAATTCTATTACATACAATCTATCTATGATCTGTGACTGTGATTTGGTACTTTCATCTGTAATCGGGTGTTTGTGATCAATTTTGGCGCAAACAATACACATATATTTAAACAAGTATTCCATTTATTACTTAATCAAATCTTACTTTTATTTAGTAAATCTTTTCAATAGAAGTCCGATATGTTTACATACCATTTTATAAAATGTTACTACTATTTTATAAAACATATTACTAGCTTAGTAATCATTTTAAGCCTTTATAATAATAATTTTTTTACTTAAAATTAAGTATTCTTCTCATAACTATTTTATGAAACCTTATAACCATTTATAAAATATCTTCCTCATTTTATTTTGTAATATTTCATACTCCTTTATAGAATACTTCATTTATACTATTTTATAAAATGTCATACCATTTTATTAAAAACTTCTTTTACTTATAAATTATTCTATTACATAAATAGTATTTATAAATAAACCATTCACTTATATAAATCATTTATTTACTTTAAATAATATTATAAGTACCAATTAAGAATAATTAACCCTCTGATCACTTCAATAATAAGCGTATAGTTCAAAACTCACTTAATTAGCTTACTAACTTTTCTACAACCATTTCAATTAGTTATATTATTACAAACAAATTACATGTACAAAGTTATGTCATCTAATTAGTCTCTAATCTGTTATAACATTACACATAATCATCCAATTGACCCAAAATCCATTTCTTAGCTTGTTAGCTATTTCAAAATAGTAATTAAGAACTTAAACAAATACCGAGTTAATACAATCATGTTTATAAAATTAACATAAGCCTAAATCAACCAAACATTGTCCAAACCACTTCATATAATTCCATAATCATCAATAAATGAAATAATGAAGATTAACACGTAAATATAGTTAAAGAATCATCCCGCTTACCTTCTATTTCACCAAAAAAAGCTCTAATACCCAAATTCCATTTCTAAGCTCTCTTGAAATCTTGGATGAAGTCGAAACTTCGATTCAGGCTTATTCCTTGATGAATTATGTGAGGAATTAGATGAGAGAAATAATGGTGATTTTAATGGGTTTTATAGGAATTTATTTGGGCTTGGATTAAGAGGTTGAGGTTTAGGAGATTAGGAAAGTGAATAAGAAGAGGAAGAAAATGTAACGTTGAATAAAGATGGATGAAGAGTTAGCTATATATAAGCTAACTTAAGGGCAAGCTAATGGGCTTAGCCCAATTCCATTTCATCCAAACAAAAATAATATTCACTCTAAAAACTTTCCATCTCCAAACACAGCTAAGTTTATACTCTTCTTCTAGGGACAAAATTACGGTGTCAACGGTGTATGTCTTGAGTCCCAATTCACTCATCTCTAAAAGTTGAGTACAATGGACGTTCCATTAATTAAATAATTAATATTTAAATTAATTATTTATACACTGAGTTGTTAAAATGCGGATTGTTACAGTTTTAATCTTGGATATATTTTTGATAACTTCTATCCAGATATTGCTAGCTATAGGTACAATTCATGACAAGGAGATGGAACAATTAGACATAAAAACAGCCTCTTTGCATAGAGACTTAGAGAAGACCATCTATATGAAATAGACAGAAGGATTTGTAATGGATGGAAAGAATAAATGGATATGTAAGCTGAAGAAGTCTCTATATAGTTTAAAATAGTCGCCTAGGCAATGGTACAAGAGGTTTGACTCTTTTATGCTTACTCTTGATTTTGGTAGAAGCATTAAAGATGCTTGCGTTTATTTTAAGCATATGAATGATGTTAACTGGATATATTTACTTTTGTATGTGGACGATATGCTAATCGCTTACAAGGACAAAGCTAAAATTGACAGGTTAGAATTGAAGCTAAAGGTGGAATTTGATATGAAAGAACTTAGTGAACAAAAGGGGATTTTAAGGATGGAAATCAAAAGAGAAAAAGTCGACGATGTTGAGATTGACACAGAAAGAATATATTCAGAAAGTGCTTACTTGGTTTAGCATGGAGAAGGCAAAGGCAATCGGTATTCCCATGCCTTTGCACGTTCATCTTTCAAAGAAGAGCTCTTCGATCTCAGACAAAGACAAAGCTTATATGGAGAAGGTACCTTATGTTAGTGCAGTTAGAAGCTTAATGGTATGTTATGGTTTGCACGAGACCGGATATTGCACAGGCGGTTGGTTTGTTTAGTCATTATCTGGCTAATCAGGGGAAACCACATTGGGAAGCAGTGAAGTACATTTTGAGGTACCTTAGAGAAACAATAGATTATGGGCATGTATTTTATGGCAGGGAGAAAGATTTCAGCTTGATCGGATTTTGTGATTCTGATCATGCCAAAGACAGACATCGAAGGAAGTCAACCTCATGTTAGTCTTTATACTTGAAAAGACGGCGGTTAGTTGGAGAGTGAGGTTGCAGATTATAGTTGCTTTGTCTACTATAGAGGCGGAATTGATAGCTGTTGTAGAAGCAACTAAGGAAGCGCTTTACTTAAAGCGATTGTTATGTGATTTAGGCTTTGTTCATAAGAGTATAGGAGTAAATAGCGACAGTCAAAGCGCAATACATCTGGCTGAGAATCTGGCATTTAGTTCGAGGATGAATCACATAAAGGCAAGAGAGTCTTTCCTTGTCTTTATGAATGAAGAAAAGCAGCTACATCTTCAGAAGATCCACACCAAGGAGAACGCAATAGACATGTTTACTAAGACCATGCTAGTTGCAAAGTTCGAGCATTGCTCGAACTTGATTCGCTTGCTGAAGTGCTAGGTGTCACATGTTGGCACATGGGAAGAGTGAGTTGGTAGATGGAGACGTTGGTGGAGATTGATAGGTCCTAAACGGAGAGGGTACTTTCGACACTTTGTTGACGGGTGGTGCCCTTACCGAAGTTCGTTAACAAAGCACAATGGGTGAGGACCATGCCGAAGCTCATTGGGACAGTATCCATGGTATCTTGTTTGAGAGTTGATTTGAGTAAGTGGATGTAGACGGAGTTGATACACTTGGATGGAAATATAGTATTAAGGTGGAGATTGTTAGCTTTGATGATACAATATTTCCATACTAAATAAGATTTGGAAGATAATGTTGATTTCAGTAATACAATATTTCCAATTGTAGAAAATTGGAAAGATATTTGAGATAATAACTCAAATATATTGCCTCTTTTACAGCATTAAAAAGGACAATGAATTACCTACATCAGAAAAGAATTTTTTTTAGGGATTGAAATAATCAATTAATTTCCTAATCAACTGATTAAAGAAGAAATCTTATCATGCGCATGTAAATTGGGGGAAACTGAAAAATAAAATGATTGAATGTTTCTTACATGAATAGGAGAATTGATAAGACATTGATTTATGAGCATAAATCAATTACTTCAATCCAAGCAATAATCTCTATATAAAGGCAGAGATTAGTATGAGTAAAATCATCCTCTCAAGTTGTATTTCTTATACGTTTTCTTATCCTCCATTATCAATCTTGTAAAAATAAATTCTCTTAGAAAGTAATAAAATTTACTCTTCCAAAGTGCATGTACATTATCTCGCGATAGGGAAACCATTATAAATCCATGTGTGAACTAGCTATCTTGTTTTCTATATATGATTAGCTGTTTGGATTCTCTTGTTGTTGTTTGTTTTATTGCACTACAACACGATCTTATTACTTCTGTGTTTATTTGGGTTGATTTACAGTCATTTGTGTAAATTTTCCCCAACATATATTAATTGTTAATTGCAAAAGTATTTTTAGAAAGAACTTAGAAGTCTCGATATGATTCATAATTTTTGTAGATGATCTTACTAACAAATAGATTACATATAAAAAAATGTTCTGTTTCGAAACATTTAGGCATGGATAAGCCAAGCAACGATCGAGGACCTAGTTCAAAAGAGAGTGCACAAGTTTGGTCCTACTTCTTGGCACATTTTCCCCTTCTTGTTGAAAATGCATGCATGGTAACTTATTGTTCAGGATCCACAAACAACTTGGGCTATTTTCTTTGATAAAAGGGTGGTCCTCAAGTTGATGAGTGCACACATAATACAAATTTTATGCCATGAATCAAACATGATCAACGGGGAAAGTACATCAAAGGATCATAAGATTGATGATCGGACAAGATATAATTACATATGGCATGTTATGACATTTTATGATTACTACATGAAAGAAAATAGAGTAATTACTGCAAAGCTGACTAGGTTGAAGTATGCAAGTGAATACCATGGATTGGTCGGTGATTCATTGTCGGTTGAAGTAATAGTAGTTGAAGTGCAAGCGCAAAAGAGCTGAATTATCGTAATAGGGCTGAAAGTAATGTGACTGAAGTATCACATTAGGTATGAAGATAATGTGGTTTAGTGTCATATATATCAAGGATGACGTCCAAACATGATGGCCGAGGCTGATCCACAGTAGATACGTGGTGCATTAAAAGGCAAGTGATATATAAGATTCAAGTGATGCATTAACAGCATGGAGACTGAGAGCGAATTATGATGAATGTGTGAATATAATGAGACTGCGAACCGATTAGGTACTATAAAGGCAGATGAAGTATTCTGTTTCTGATGCAATAAGTTGCACGTGATGTAATAAAATGTCAAAAAATAATGAATTGTGCGAATTGATCGGCTATAGATACTGTGAAGGTTGATGGGGCTAGGGATAGGAGTAGCGTTAATTTCTGAAGGACGGAGCTGGAGCTGGAGCAACAAAGGTCGAATCTAGCGCATTGGCTGCTGATGGTACTAGAGTAATAATTGTCTTAACTGAAGCATTATTCAGGGTAGTGAAGTTATAAACTGAAATGGAGTAGGGTATTAGATGAAGCCTGCAACATTAAATTTGATGAAGACTGCAGCATAAGATGAAGAATGTGGCAATGTTCTGGGTATAGCAGTCGAAGCAACATGCATATCGTTCATGCACACGAGTATAAACTAAGTGCATGAATAATGAAAGGACTGCATTGTATCAAGTCGTGTTATTGCCACTCTACCAGAGGCAAAGACTTGTCCAAAGAATGCATATGTGAATGGTGTGGTGTACGCAATCCAATCTGGTCGTTATGAGACTTCCACTCAAGGTTGCTTCTAGTGGACATTTTCCAAAGAGAAATGTGAAGCGGTAAAAAATAGTACAGAAGCTGTATCTCTATGTATAATATTGAAAGTGCATTGATTTCTTTCCGTTCATAGACACCAATGTAATCATGCAAATTATACCAATAAGACAAAGGCTTAAGGTTTAGAGGGCTAGCTTACAAAAGCAACACATGTTATTGTTGTTGAAATTCAAGATTTTGGATTTTATCAATTCAATCGAATTTAAGTTGTCATCAATCATGTTAGCATGTATTCCTTGTGTTTAAAGTAAGTCGGTTTAACTCTAGAGAATCTTAGAAAATTGTACATTGGTTATGAAGAGCATGCCTTCTTTTTGTTCAACTCAATTCCAACATCTCATATTACTCGTCTTGTCTGTGTTCAATCCTTGAAATAAGTGCTTGAAATTGTTTGAATGAAACTCCAACCATATTATTATTAAACATGATGTTCCATTTGAACTCTTTGTGGGGTTTAAAAAGATCGACGATGAGATCCCTTTCGTTATTAGAAATGAGGAAGACGTGGGGATATTATATTCTGTACAAATGGCCTACACACCAATTTGTTTACACATGGTGTGTTAAATAAGCTTATGTTTTCATCCAAAATAATCAAAGATGATTATTTGATGACAAAAAGGAAAATTGAAAGGTGACTTTGTATTATTACAAACTTCTACAAAAATAATAATATAATAATAGTAGTAGCAGTAGTATTGTCTACAATTTTGAGGGTGCATGAACTACTTTTCAAATAATTCATTCATTACAATATATGAAATAAAACCTAAAGGATGTAAAAAGGATAAGGAGACAGCGGACATATTCATGCATTCATATCGATGTATATTAACTTTTGCGTTCAGAGATTCATATTAACTTCTGCATTCAAAGCAATATATGCCAAATCCATGCCAGCATATATCCCAGGCATTCATAGTACGTGTCCTCACATGTATTCATAGCAATGTGTTATATGTATATATATTTACCATGTGCCAAATTATTTTAGTTTTCATCAATTTAATAGAACCATCTCCGTTATTGATGTGTAACATCCCGCCTTTTTGTACGCTTTAAGCAGACACACGTGCCGACTCAAACCATACAGAAGGGTGGATTGTTATTGGGGTGAATAAGAAAGAGCAGAGAAAGAAAAAAAACAAAACAAAATCTCGCAGAGGAATGACAAAATATAATAATCAAATAACAGTTCATGAAGCTGTATACAAAACATTTTATTATACTTATACAATACAAAATCAGAGCTACACATATCAGAGATAAACAAATAATAATACAGCGGAACAGTATGAATGCAGTGGAATAAATATAGTAAATAATAGTAGTACAAATCTTCGTCTTTGTCCTTCAGAAATAAGGTCTTCAAATCCTGAAATGCTCAGGCTGAGCCGAGCGAATTGAAAAGACAAAACACTCGAGTCAGAACTAAAAGATCTTATGTAAGTCAAATCAACGGTAAATAAATATTAGTGTAAACGGCGTCGGAGATGTTTACGGGGTTTGACATCTCTTATCCAGTGTCTAACGTGAGTATAGTAACTTAAGAGATGTTCGGGATTCACATCTCCTAAGGATTCGTTACACTATCTACTATGTAGTACAATACGCTATTATAATATGTCTACAGTAATATAAACTATTAAAATAGCGTTAAGGCGTTACATTTTCCCCCTTAACACATTTTTATTTCCCACAGTCTATACAGTACCGTAATCCCGCCCGTACTGGACGTCGTCAGAGAGCACTCTATAGGTATGGTACAAACCAAACTCATAGAAGGCGCGCTAGGGTAGGTGACACGACACAACTAGGCAATGCCAGGGTAGATATACCAATTACACTTCCGGATTGGTGGTAACGCATAGCAGTTACTACCGCCCACCTCGGAACACACTCCTAAATCAAAAATCGAGGGTGGCCACCAAAATTGCAAATCAGAATATAGTATTGAAGGAATGTGCCCGATCGGAGGAATGACCTCACTTGGCCCGTCGATTGTTCCTGTTTTAGCCACCTTATGCTAACTCGCGGGAGTTAGGTCCACGTATATACCTTATAGGATCGTCGCCACCATCCTACTTCATTCTGGAATCTCCACCGCGTACACAGTTGTCAAAGTGGTTTTCTGTATTGGCAGAGAGTATGACAATATCCGATCCCGGTCTCTTTAACAATCAATCGCTTATTACACACCGGATGGTTCTTTTACCTTTCAAAAGTCAATTCACAATTTATATCAAAATATCATATTCTCAAAACCATCACTTTCGAAATCATATTCACTTAAAATCATATTCTCTTTCAAATCATATCGTTTCCAAAATCAAAATTTCCTCCAAAAATCATCTTCCCAAATAGGTTTAATCCTTTCTTCAAAATCATCGTATTCAATTAATTATGTCATTTAAGTCTCAATTATAACATCATTTAGCCGTATTCGCATTTAACCAGTGAATTGAATATAACACTTCCCCTTTCCTTAGTTTGAAAATTTAGAAAATAGTTTAAATAGTTATAAATAGTTAAAATACTCTAAAATAGTTTAATATAGATTTAAAAATGTTTTCTCGCTTTAAGATAGTTATATTGATTTTAAAAATAGATTAAATATAATTAAAATAGATCAAATAACTTTAAAATAGATTAATTAGATTTAAATTAAGTCAAATGGTTTAATTAGTTTAAAATTTTGAAAATCTTAATAATTAAAGTCTTTTAAAATAATATATTTAAAACAGTTTATATGAAAAATATGAATTTGAAATTTATATCAATTTAAACTATTTATTTCATTCCAACACATTTTGACCATTACAATGTCCCAAAACTCAATTTCAAATTTTCCGATTCAGAATTCTATATAAATATTAAATTCACTATCACTTAAATCCATGTTAAAACATCGATTTGATTACTCCAATTTCAATATATTTCAAAGTTATACTTCAACGATTTTAATAACTCAATTTCGATAAACTTCACTTATATTTCAAATTCACTATAAATTTCAATTTTATTCCTTTAACAAATCTTTCAAAACAATTCGATTTTAATATAAAACTCGAAATTCGATAAAAATTCGATTTATATAACCCAAATTTTATTTCAAAAATATCATTTAACTCAATGCAAAATTTAAGGATTCAAAATCATTTAAATTTAACCAATCCGATGTCCGTTTATAATTCTCTACCCTAGGGTCAAGTGATACGGATATTTATCATTTCAATCCGCGATTTTAAAGATTTTATATTTACGGATATATATCATTTCAATCCGCAATCCCGAAAATATCAAATCCATAAAATCGCTCGAGTCTATCATTTCAACCCATAACGATTTTTCCTTAATCTATTGATCATTCGGGTATGTATCATTTCAACCCATAGTGAACTTGTAGTTTATAACGATATAAAATAAAACATCCATTCATCCAATATCAACAATCAACATCCATCACAAACATCATCCAAATCAATCAATAAATATCAATATAGAACTGATAATCAATAATAGGTATTTAACTGGCAATTTATATTCAATAATAAATTAAATAACGATTTAATTCAAATAAATTCAAATTAATTGAGATGGCGATTAAAATATACCAAACAACCATAAATAAATTTCTAATCACATCATAAATTAATTTAACTAACATAAGAAATTTTAGAAGTTGTGAGTGGGTTAAAACACTCACCTTTGAATTTAAATCGAATTAAAATGCAATTTAAACCCAAAATTCAAACAGTCTCAGAATTCATCCAAACCAGTGTCAAAATGTCTGGAATTTCGATACGATCACAGTGGAATGAATCACACGTGAAACGGACCTCGTATGCAAAAGTTATTCGAATTATAATTTTATACGATTTATATTATAAAATCAATAAAATAAAAGAAAATTTTAACACGTCACCTTGCTTCATCGTTCGCACGCAAGCCCAGGGCCGAAACTCTCAACACCATAATGAACGCGCCTCCCACCTACGAACTGTGCCGCCACCGACCAGCGTCGACCACGCGCGCGCTCACCGCCTTGCCGACCTCGCCAGAGTTACGCGACCGACGTCGCGATACCATCCACAGTCGCCGCCGTTATCCATGACCTAATTAAATTGTTTAGGTCAATCCAACCACTAAATCAACGCATCACCTACGTCGATGAACTCTGCTAGGCCTTCTCTACGTCGTGGTATCGTCGATTTGACGATCCATTGAAGTCCATCGCGACGAAACGAACGGCCGAAAATAATCTAGCCAATTCCGGCCACACAGCAACCCAGATCGAGAAACGAATCACATAATTGACTTGCGCTCTTCGAGAGCTTCAAATCGATATATAATTCGATATAGTTTGAGGAGATTTGATTTTGAAGTTGAAATTTGATTTGAAGTTGAATTGGGAATTTGGTTTTGGTTTGTCTACCATTGGAATGAGGAGATGAGAAGGAGATGTACGTACAAACAAATGAGAATAAGAAGCAGCTAGGGTTTATAACATGTATTTATAGGCAAAGCTGAGATAGAAAAGAATGGACAAGATATGATTTACACGTTGAATGATAAACGGCCCGAAAAGCCCGTTCTGTCTCCGGAACGAAATTGGGTCATCCTATATATCAAAATAGATGTTATCGATAATTTTAAACTCAATGGAACAGGTTTCAAGTCCTAATTCCATCGTATGAAGAAGTTATGTAAAAATCAGGTTATTTCAAATTGATTTCGGTTGATTTTAATTAAATTGATTTCTAGGAGTTTCGAGTCCGTACGATTAAACGATAAGTCCGATCGCTACGAACCTTGAAATCTTACAATAATTCGCTGTTACGGATCCGATGAAACTGGTTTCGTCGAAATCCGAGACAATTGCCAAAATGGCTATATTTCAAGTTGATTAAATAAATTAATATTAAATTAATTAATCACCTTTTAATTCAATATTTATAAACTAGGAGATTCTTATCAATTTTGATTGCAAAGACATTTATAATAAATTAAAATAAGTTTACATATAAATTCAGTGTTAATTATTTCAATAATTACAGTGTTTAATTTCAATTGCCATTAATCATATTAATTATAATTTAATTCCAATAAATTGTTTTAATTTAATTTCAGACTTTATATTAAATCAATTATTACTCAAATAGCATAGTTAATGTTTGTTTTACATTCATTACATTAATATACTCAAATTTCATCTTAATCTCTAATAACGTAATATTTAAATATTTAATTTCATTTAATTGCAATTAATCCAATTATTATAGTTTAAATTCCAATAAATTGGTAAATCTTTATTTCCATTCTTTTAATTCAACTATTTGTCATAATATGAATAAAATTAACATTATTTCCAATTATTACCTTAACTTACACCAACATAACATTTAATTTAAATTTATTGCAATTGATTACCAATTTTAATTTAATAGACCAAATAAACAGGTAACTTATAACAATCGTTACCATAACTTTTAATTACACTTATGAATTCATTATTCAAAAACAAATGTTACAATTACTTATATAACACCGATTTCCTTCAATTATCATCAATTTTATATATTATCCATTAATTAATTCAATATTCACATTTGTTTTTCTTATACTCACTTTATAGCCAAGTAAACATTTTAAATTATTTCAATTAATTGGAGTTTCATTCACATTGTTAATAATTGACTTAGATTAACATTGTTACTTTTCATTTTAGTTGTTATTCCATAAATAAATTACAAATTTTTATTTCTTCAATATAATATTACCAAAATCTCACTAAATTAACAAATTTAATTATCGAAAATTTACGGGTTGTTACATGATGCATAATAATCCTCACACAATTTCTAGCAATGAATTTCTCTGCAATACTCATGAAACTCCCAACAGACTTTGGATTGTTTTCTGCAAAAGTCAAATAATTAAATTAATAACATTTGGAATAGGCATCATGTATGAAAATCTATAATGTGTAAACAAATTGGTGCTGTTAATAATCAATTCTCTTTCAGACTTTATTCAAATTATATCAGAAAATAATAGATAGTGATATTGAATAGACTATTAACCAGATAATCTAGAGAAACATAAAAAAATACAATCGCCTGCCCTAATTTTTAAAATTACCCTCCATCTATCAGTAGGTAGACTCAAGGAGTCTCAAAAGTGTTGTAGTCTCAAAAGAAATGTGTAGTTTAGAGTGGAACAATAACAAAACAAAGTATTATCTTTGCTCAATCCATGATTGAGCTAATGCAAGTGTTGGGCTCAGCACCTACTTTTTTAGAGTTTAAACTGTATACTTGGTTTGGTTCATTGAGATTTTAAATTATATGAATTTCAAAACCCTTGTGATTATTAGTGAACGAGATTTATTATGACATAACCAAAGTTTTAAATTTTGCTTATCCCGTCCGAGATCTCACTCATTCTCATTTCATGCTCGTCCCGTCCGAGATATTAATATCTCGAATATAAATCTACATTGAAATCCCAGTTCAAAATCTTGTCCAAAAACCGTATGTTCTTTTTTATACAACTTATTTATTTTTTATATAGGTTCAAACAAATTTATGCTGCTAATTTTTATTTAACAATTACTATAACCCTAATTATTACTTTCTATCCAAGTAAATCATAACAAATGACTTTGTATTTTTTTCTCTTTTTTATCAATGTTTTAATGATAACAATTCTTAAGTTACCACCAAACTGAGCAAGATAGGACTCTTTTCCAAAAAGATAAATTGATCTTATTTTCCTAGAGCATCAACTATCTTTTTATGCAAGCAAAAAATGTTTTACCATTTTTATTTTTTGGATAATTATCATTAAAAAGGGTCAATTTTAAGCTCATAAGTTACTTGAGATAGTTTCAATTAGTACTTTAAGATCCAAAATTTCAATCTGAGATGTACTCCAAGGTACATTTATCTCGTTCAAATTTTCAACTAGTAAGAAATACCTCGTATGAAAGTCTAAAATGAAGCTAGATCAAAATCCAGCATTTGAAACCTTAGACGTAACACATTAGGTCATGAGATAAAACAACGTTTTTGAGGAAAATTAAACTTATGTTACACAAGTAGCACTCTTAAGGGTATAACAACGTCTGACTTTTTGTAACAGCACTACATCAGTAAATCATTTTGCGAAGGCTATTATTCCTTGGACGTCACAAAATTAACATAGTTCGAGCACGGTCAATGTCGTACCTAACCATGTTTGCAGTATTTCATCTCAGACCAAGTAAGCAATTCAAATTCGCATGATATCTTGATGGCTAAGCAATTGAATATCTATAAATTGGGAATTAAATATCTCGTAGGCTAGGCAACATCTTATTCAATAGGACAATTTTTCAAACAGGGCTTGGAAAAATAACATATTGTAGAAGTAGGCATCATAGAAAACTAATTGCAAAACTAGGCCTCGTTCTGATTAGAACTTGCGCAAAAATGGAATGTGCAAGTTGTTTTTTTTATACTTATAGCTTGCGCATTCCATAAGTGTGCAATCTATAAATTAAAGCTTACGCACTTATGGAATGCGCAAGCTCATTTTGGGCACCAAAAAGACAAAGAGCCGGATCTGAGATTCATTTCATCCCCTATCTCAATTTTTAACAAAACCCTCCCCATTTCCAACTTCAAACTAATTTCAAATCTAAATCTATCAACTCAAAAACATTGCTTCTGATCTATTCCTTCAATCAACCACTAGATTAAGCATAAAATGGAAGCAAGCTCTTCTTCTTCTTTGATTAGAGGTAATTATATTTTGATTGTAAATTGAATACTACTTTAAAAATGATTGTTGTTGTTAATGGAAGAGGTAGTCATGATGATTTCGATGTCAATGTGCTCTAATTGTTGGTTTGTTTGTTGAAAATGCAAAAGGATTTGAAGTATTCATATAGCCATAACCCTAATTTTTTACATAGTTTTTTGAGTGATAATTGGTTGTTGTTGTTTGTAGAATTGTCTCCCGGACCCGAAGATAGAAGTGTTCTCTATCTTCAAGAACACCGTAGAAGCCAAAACGATGTGCTATTAGAATCGCCGGATTTTGAAAAGTTATGCAAATCGACTACATTCGACTCGATCATCACCTTATTACCACTTTATGAGATAGATGGAGGCCGGAAACAAATACGTTTCATATCAGAGTCGGGGAGATGACAGTTACTCTAGCGGATGTACATTTTCTTTTCGATCTTAAAGGAGATGGTCGTCCGGTATGTTCTCAAAATTTGGATATTGATTATATCGAATTGGCTCATGACTTGCTTGGTATTTTTCCACCTAAAGAGGTAGATGAGTCTAAAAGTGATTTATCAATGACTTGGTTTAAAAGTGAATTTTCCGAACCACTACCTGAAGGGGCGACCGATTTAGATATACTTCGCCATAGTCATGCCGTGATATTGTACTTTTTGTGTTGCCGACTATTTCCCGATCATTCGAAAGGTAGATTAAGTTTGAATTTTTTACCATTTTTAGATGATATGGAAAACTGTGGTTACCATTATTGGGGTAGTGCTGTACTATGCTATTTGTACAGTGAGTTGTCAAACATCGCCTTGCAACGTAGAAAAGTTTTAGGGGGTTCTGCAACGTTGTTGCAACTATGGTCATGGTCGCATATTGCTATTGGATGGTCGTCTATTAGAATTCCTACCGACTTAGATCTGTATCTTCCATTCGGGGCTAGGTGGAATTATGTTAGGAGTTGGCGTGAGACGTCAATAAATGTACAGTTTTACCATAATGAGATGGACTTGTTGGCGGATGAAGCAGTTACATGAGAACCATATTCATTGGTGTACAAATTCGAGCATCCGGACATTGAGTATTTGTTCGCCGGTTGAATTGCTAAGAGCCGACTGATTCTATTTTAGACTTTGAGTTGTATGCACCCGGTCGAGTTATGAGACGGTTTTCCTTTGATTACCAGCACATTCCCGATCCTATCATCCCCCTTGACCCAGAACCCACTAGCTGGATGGCATTTTTGTAGGAAAGTGTTGCTATTTGGCAATTAAGAATTGATCATGCCGAACGAGCACGTGAGCCCCCGACACCTTTGAGCGAGTACGAGTATTGGTATTGGCGAATTACTCGCCGTTATATTCTTAAAAAGTCGGCAAGGAAGTTTGTTGCTTGCATTCCCCGTGCTCCTCTAGAACGTGATGTGGTAAGTATCGTAATTTCAATTCTTTGACAATTCAATTTTTATCTCATATTGATACATTGTTATGACTTATGGTTTAGGTAAGCGGAATATACAGCCCTTTGGATGTGGTTGGCGAAATAAAAGAAAGTCATATGGAGCCGGACAAGGTCAAAAGCAAGTGCATCGACCTACGACGTATACTTGGCACGATTTTGGGTCGAAACAAGCTAAGAAGGTCGGCCAAACCACTGCGCATTGTAGAAGAACCACCATGTTCTACGGAGGAGACACATACTACAGTGGTGGGTGGACAAGCTCGAAGGGAGGAGGCACATGCGGAGGGGGAGGGTTCACAACATCCCGCCGAGGAAACGCTAGCTCAATGGCCCGCTTGGCCCGATGTAGAACAGCAATACGCCAATGGAGAAACTCATGCTCAATGGTCCGTTTGGCATGATGGAGTACAACACTTCAGATATGTTGGGGAGTCGACACACGAGCACATGGAAGAGCGGCCGCAGTGGGAAATAGAACAAGAATAACTCATTTTTGGGTCAAGTCAAGAACAAAAAATTCCCCTTCCAACATCCGCTCCTACATTCGAAGAAGGCCAAGGATCAGCTACTATCGTGTATAAAAGGAAGAAGAAGAAGAAGAAGAGAGACACACCACTTGAGCTTAGACGGATTCGCGATTGACGGTGTTGGTCTTATTGTTGTTGTTGTTGTTGTTGTTGTTCCTTTGGTTGGGTAAGGGGTTGTTGACTTATATGTTGTCTATCTTATTGTATGACTTGTTGAACCTTGTTTGGATGATTTTCAATTGCAATTTGGATGTGGTGGCATGTTGTTAACTTTGTTTTGTGATGGTGTTGTTATTCGAATGGTGTTTGCATGCTATATATATAATGTTGTTCAAGCTTTTTGTCTAAAAATGTGGGTTGTACGATGTCGAAGCAGCTCTCTGTCTTTGATAGGGCTAAAAAAACGCTTGCGCATTCCACGAATGCGCAAGCATATTATCATGGTTTTTTGCAGCATTCCACAAATGCTACATCTGTTATTTTGGGTTGTTGTAGCATTTGTGGAATACTGCAAAAAACCATAATAATATGCCTGCGCATTCGTGGAATGTGCAAGCTATATTTAGCAATATAACTTGCGCATTTCTGGAATGCACAAGCTATATTTCAAAATATAGCTTGCGCATTCCACAATGAGCAAGCGTTTTTTTAGCCCTATCAAAGACAGAGAGCGGCTTCGACATCATACAACCCACATTTTCAGACAAAAAGCTTGAACAACATTATATATAGCATGCAAACACCATTCGAATAACAACACCATCACAAACCAAAGTCAGCAACATGCCACAACATCCAAATTGCAATTGAAAATCATCCAAACAAGGTTCAACTTGCGATAAATATATATATCTTCAACTTGCGTTAGCTATTATGTATTCAACTTGCAACAAATATATAGTATCAACTTTATATATATATATATATATAATTGGTCAACTTACGATGACTTTGTTTGGCTGACATGTGATGGCTATTGTTGTTTGACATGTAATAGCTTCATGCAGTGTAAACATGCGATGGATATGATTTCTTGATATGTGATGGTCTATGTTTTCAACATGCAATAGCATGATATATTTCAATGTGAGGTAGCACAAGTTTTGAAAAGGAAGATAGCTATTTTTATGACACTTGGCATATTTTAACTCTATGTTGGGCTAATTTTTTCTTGAACAAAAAGATAGTTTAGTTTAGTATTTTATAAATTTTTAAAAGGAAGAAAAGAGTTCTAGCCCATTTTTAAAAGAATTTTTGAGACGAAATGTATTACTCTATTATAAGAAATTTGATTATAAATTGGCTATCACATGAACCTATATTTAGGATGGTTGATGATGTGTTATATGTTCATCTTTGTACCTTGATCAGTTTCTTTTGCATGTGATAAAATTGTTGACATACTCACTTGTGTTAAATACTATCACCCAATACTTGATCTTAGGGATTGGGAACTGATGACCATTTTGAGTTTTTCTTGTAGTGGGTATGGTCAAACTTAAACTCTTGAGTGAGTAGAATTGCATCCAAGGGATCGGGAAGGCCAAATTGTCTTTGGATACCTTGGACCGATCAAAGGATGTGGCTCATGGATATTTTAAAACCAGATTTTCGGTGGGGACTAGAGTAGGGTCGCACCTTATCCTCCAGTCGTTAAGCTCCTGGTTGGTTCGATTCATAATTCTATTGCATAGGGCTTTGCCGATATTAAGGCTAAAAGTAGGAGTTACACATCCGAAGGAACTCGTAACAAATTGTTCACCTATGTTTTTCTTCTACCGTTTTTAGGAGACCGTGAATATTTTCTCCTACAAATCATAGGAGACTGTTAATTTTTTCTTCTGAATGAACTTGAAGACTGTTGGAATATCTAGTACACCATGGCCCGAGTCAGTCCGATAGATTTTTCGTTGGCCTGAGGAAACTAATGTAGGTTCATAATGACCCTGGAAAAATAATGCTAAGGATGACTACGACATCTACAGTATCTATTTACAAGCCTTAAAATGGGGGATGTTACAACTTGGTATCGGAGCACAGGTTTACATAAAACTTAATATTTTGAAAAACATAACCCAAAATGAAATAAGAAAGAATAAATTGGGTTATGAGATAACGATATATTAACGTACTTGTTATTTTCTATATATAAGTATGTATATCTATCTATACTCTTCCCTCTACCTTAGACCATTCTTTTGTATCTTATGAGGACTCGTATGCAGATTACATGTAATGGATACCAGAAGTGGAAGAATAAACTTGGGAGGCGGAAGCACCACAACTAATAGAAATGTTCGGGCCAATGCTAGGAACGCTAACCAAACCACCAATGCTAATGTAGGTGCTGGAGCCACACCAGTTGACATAGGGATGATGTATCGGTTCTTTGCAAATATGATGCAAGATGGAGCAACGACTACACTAACTGGAGGAAATGCTGGTAATGCGGGAGCTACCACACCAAAAGCTGCCCGTAACAACCATAATGCGTTAAGTCAGGATTATACTAGCTTAAGAGGAAAACCATTCTTGGGAATGGTGAATGCCATTGAAATAGAGGATTGAATTCTTCAATGTGAGAGGATCTTTATTGATTTACGGTTGAACGATGATCAGAAAAGGAGGTTGGCATCTCGGTAGCTATAAGGAGCTGCCATCTACTAGTGAAATAGTGTTACCATAAGGGTTCCGGAGGAGCTTACTTGGGCTGACTTTAGAAAGAGGTTTGAAGAGAAGTTTCTATCTAAAGCAGCTAAGTCAACTCTATTTGGGAAGTTTTTGAAGTTGGAACTGGGTGAGATGGACCGTATTGGAGCATGTCACCAAGTTTGATGAGCTGTCAAGGCATGGACAAGCCATCATTAAGAATTTGCTATAGAAAAATGAGAAGTTCATCCGGGGACTGAAGTCGGAGATTGCTAGGGCAACCATGCCACATCTTAGAGATCCATTTAATGTCGTGGTGCACATGGCTCTAAGGAATGAATATTTACTTGCATCTCTAGGGAAAAATAAGTTTTTAAAGACTACGGATTTCCAAGGCAAGAAAATAAAGTCCTATGGCAAGAGGAGAGCTCAAAAGAGTGGGCATCCGAAAAAGGGAAAAGCCAAATTAATTTGCTACAAATATGATAAAAAGGGAAACTTTTCTAATGAGTGTCATTCTGATAAAGGAAAGAAGGTTGCTGACAAGAAAGGTGTGAGGTGTTATAGCTGCAACAAGATAGGAGCATTTCAAGAACGAATGTCTTAAACTGGTCAAAGCTCAAAAGGCAAAGGTTTTCGATTTGGAGCCTACATCTTGTGGACCAACTGTAGAAGAGAAGGACAATGTTGTGTTTGGAGGTACACTTCTTATTCATAGAGTTCCTACTAGCATGTTGTTCGATACTAGAGCATTACATTCTTTTATCTCTAGATGTTTGGTAAATAAGTTATACCATGAATGACATACCTTATTACTTCTCTAACGGTTGCGAATCCGATAAGTGGCTATGCAACTCTTGGAATGAGATGTGACCATGTAAAGTTTGATTTAGTAGGTCATATGTTTGTCTACAATTTGTATGTGTTTGATTTTGTGGGTTTTGAAATAATTCTAGGTATGGTTTGGTTAAGCCAATATGACGCTAGGGTATTTTGCCAAGATGGAGTATTATCCTTAAAACACCTTAATTGCCCTAACCGAATTATATACTCATTTGAAGAGTCGAGTTTCGATGTATGTGCAATGTTGGGTGCTATGGAAGGCATAAAGGATGAGATTAATCGGGTCCTCATAATAAGGGAGTATGTTGATATCTTTAAGCTTGTTACTATACTACCACTAAAACATGCCATAGAGTTTTGACCATTCATATTGAACTTTAGTATGAACTCGTTGAAATGTCGTAACAACCCGGGAGTTTGTAATTTTGAATCATCGTCAAAATGACGATTTAAATTGTTTGACAATTGCAGTTGGAAATTTATTTGAGTTGAAATTCTTGTATGATTTGGTGAAGGAGATGTGGGCTTTAAAAATTTAATGTGGTAGTCCATACTTTCTTTTGTTATTTTGTAGTGATAATTTTCAAAGTGATTGTCGTTCCCTTCTTATACAAATAATCCAACCCGTCCCCCTTTCATTTTCTCATTCGAACCCTAAGCAAAAAATAAATATACGAAAGAAAAATGGCGATTAACAAAAATTAGGGCTTCGGCGATTCTGGACTTTGCTTGCGAATCTGGCTCGATCTTTGTTGATATCTGCGCAACTGAATTAGGGCTTTGCTCTTGTTCTTTTTTTGCTGGCGAATTGGAGCTTCTGCTTCATCTTCCTTTTGAGATTATTAATGGCTTCAGCCTCGTCTTCAAAGTTAGGGTTTTGGTCAAATCGAAGATGCCGACTTTTGGTAGAAGATGATTTCGTGCTTGCTCGCCGATCGACTAGAGTTCTCGCGGCTGCTTGTTCGAGCTCGCTGCTACTTCGACTAAGGTGAGTGAACTTTCTCACTCACATCTCCTTCAACTCACACTTCGACAGTTAAAGTTTGTTTGAATGTTGGTGATTTTTGAGGCTTTCATTTCGCTCGGTTTTGAACAATCGATTGAATTTTACTGCTTGATTTTTACAATGTTGATGTTGTTCGACTTTTCTCTGTGATATTCTTTTCTTGTCGACTTCACTGTGACTTCTCTGCATACTTGCTTCCTGTTGACATTTGCTTTGCTTTTTGTACTTGCGAATTGACTTCGGTCTGACTTTGTTATAACACCTTGTTGCCACTGCATATACTTTGTAACTATGTTACCTTGTAGTCTTCATGTATATGAATTGTTTGGTTCATTGCTGTATTGTTATTTTAATGGTGCACTTGTCCGGTTCATCTTTTGATCATCATATTTCCTGACTTGTACTGTTGTTCATGTATTCACTATGCATTCATTCCAGTAGTTGTCTTTGCATTCTGTAGCCACTGTGTACATTGTTGATCTTGTACCTGACTTTGATTGTTGAACTTGGTTGATCATTTCTGTCATTTGCAGTTGCCATTGGTTGACCTTGTGTGCTTTTGCATTGATGTTGTAGTCTTGATTCACTATTGTACTGGTTATCTGATTTTCTGGTTTGGGGCTATGGCTTCTTCAATCTGGAATTTTGAACTTTGAATCACTTCGTTTTTATCACTGCACTAATTATTTGCATGTAAACTTGGATTTTGGTTGTACTTGTCTCTGTTTCGAGTCTGACATTTTGGAAGTTTCCATCTGTAGCTTGTAGTTCATGTACCCGCTTTGACTTCGTGCCTTGTACATGTTACTCCTTTGGCATTGTTGCCAGTTACATTGTTAAGTAATTGGGTAGTCTAAATTGTTGCCAGTTGCATTCCATTGTCGCCAGTAGCATTACTTTATATTCGAGTCTGATGTTTTTGGAGCCTTGTACTGTCCTGTTTCACCGTTGTACCTCAGTCTCATTTGCCATGTGCAGTTTGTTATGTACCATCACTTGTGTACATATTTCGTATTCTCTTAGTTGAAGCTTTATGCTGCTGCACTGCCTTTGTTCTCGAATCTGATACATTGCATTGATGCTTTGTATCCATTTGCATTTGGTCATTGTGCTTCACTGGTGACCTTATTTTCTAATGAGGCTGATCTGCGTCTTTTTCTGTTGAGTGTTGTAGTGCCATATCCTTGGTGCTCTCACCTTCAGTTTGCTATTTCACTGTGCCTTGCTTTGTGACATGTTGAACTTGTTTCACTTGTTGCCTCTGATCTTGTTTAGTATTGTTTTGTAGTGGCGAGGCAGTACACGCATGCGTGTACTGCAGCCCTAGCAAGATTGACAGATTTAGTTGATATTTCGATTGTTAAATTGTTTCGTTGGTTCAATTCAATATTTTGAAGTTGTATTTTGAAGTTGTATTTTGAAATGGTTCATTTTGATTTGAGTTGGATCTGTTGGCTTTTGGATTCATTGATCTTCTGAGTATTTCATAGACTGTATTGGCGAGGCAGTACACGTTAGCGTGTACTGCAGCCAATCAGCATTGTTGTTTTTAAATTGACATTTCAATTGTTTAAATTGATTTGGATTGCTGATTTGTTGTTTAACATTGTTTAGTGTTATATCTGACGTTATCCGATTCTTTTATCAAGGAGTCGGATATACGAGATTTCTGTGACTGTCGCCTATTTGATGTTGATTATTATTGCTTTTATGCACTAATAACTGAGTTTGAATTAGACTGACCCGTGTATTATTTTCTTTTGAATGTAATACTCGGGTCAGACGCGAGTTATTTCAGGTTGTAGATTTCCTGCTTTGAGTTGCTGTTTGAGCTATGAAGATTTTACACATCTTTTGAAGTGGTCTTCGTCTTGTTGTAGTAGTCAGTGTGTCTTTTTAGGGTTGATATGTATTCATGTATATTAGTCGATAATGTACTTGTATATATAACTTCCAGAGTCGACAGTTGTAGTTGTATCATATGTACTGTGTCAAATGTATTGTAACTGCCATCAGTTATATATATATGAGACTTTATTTATCTGTGTTACGCATTCTTTTGTGTCTGTGTTATTATTATATATATTGTCCTAAACTATTATGAACCATCATAGTTCGTTTTATACTGGAATTGGGTATGTCGATGGGAGTAAATAAATTAGAGATGTAAAATGAAAAATATATACCACTCCTATCGAGGTAACCAATACTAGTGTAAGGCCAACTACAGATGGCCGCTCCTATCCAGCCTTATTCTTCGTAATAACAGACAGTATTGCTTTTAATACTCTTTGTTATTGTGAGCATAGAGGTGGGGCGTCACAGTTGGTATTAGAGCTTGGGGTTTATGGACATAATATAAAACATAACTTAGATGGAACATATGTTACAACTATTGGTTGATGTTTTATTTGTGCTTTGAGTCAAAACTAAAGTTTTGAAATTTTGATGAAATTTTTAAATATCGTTTTTTAAAAATAAAAGTGAAATTGTGTTCTGATGATTTGATTAAATTGTGTTCTGTTTATCAGAGTGCGCAGCGGAAACAGTGACACTGTCTTCGCTGAGTACGACTGATAATCATTTTGATTTAAAAATCAAAATACGAAATTGAAATAAATTTCATTTGTTGTTTACATAGCTGTATTTATTTTGTTTCTTTGAGGATTTCGAATCCGAATTGAGGGTTCGAAATGATTGCAGTTATGTGATTTTTGTTGAGATTTTTGCTGGGTTTCTTTTATACCAATCATTATTGATTAGATTTTGCTATTTTAAATTATCTTCATCGAAGATAGTAGAGTAATTTCTTTGTTTATATTGTAGTGTGCGTGCAAATATGAATTGCACGTTACTGCATTAATTTTACGTTGAACCGATGCTTGGTTATGAAACGTATTTGGTTGCCGTTATTTTTATAACGAGATTTTTACACCAATGCTAAATTTTTGATGCACGGTGTTTTGTGGCATTTTTGATGAATGAAAATTCACTGGTATTACATTTTGATGTAAATTATTTTGATGAGATTTTGACGTTTTAAAATTACCGTCGCTTTGACTTCAGTAACAGTCAAATTTTAAAAAGTGGAATTTCAAGCGGTTATTCCGCAATGCTGATTTGAGATCCGTTTTTACGGTATTTTGAGAAGTACAATTTCCTTTTCGAAATTGCTACTGATGTTGTTGCTTTAATCACGTAATTGGAAAATCGTTTTAAAATAAAAATTGTTTTATATAATTTTTAACAGTTTGCGATTTCAAAAGAATGAGAAAGCGATTTAAACGTTTCAGCAAAATCGAGGACTATGACCCCTTTCTTTTACTGATTCGCTTAACTCCGGACTTGTTCAGTTGAGAATGTGAATTGTTATTTTTATAAAATAAATAAAATTGTTTTCAGGAATTTTACAGTTTGCGCTTTCAAAAGAATGAGGAAGCGATTTAAACGTTTCAGCAAAATCGAGGACTATGACCCCTTTCTTTTACTGATTCGCTTAACTCCAGACTTGTCCGTTTGAGAATGTAAAATGTATTTTTACAAAATACACAATTTTGCACTTTCAAGGAAACGATGAAGAGAATCAAACGATTTAGTAAAACCCGTGGTATGGGACATGTGCGTTTGCTATTTCGGTTAATTCCGGACTCGTAAATTGAAATATCTGCTGTTTTGATGATTTTGATGAATTTTGCACTTTCAAGGAAACGATGAAGAGAATCAAACGATTTAGTAAAACACGTGGTATGGGACATGTGTGTTACTATTTCGGTTAATTCCGGACTCGTTAATTGAAATATTTGATGATTTCGTGTGCTTTCGAGCCACTTTGTTGGACCTTCGGGTCATTTGTTGGACCTTCGGGTTATTTGTTGGGCTTTCGGGCCACTCTGATGGACCTTCGGGTCAAATACCAGTACTAGACCTTCGGGTCACTCTGCGGACCTTCGGGTCATTTGTTGGGCGCCAAAATTATGTTGAGTACTTGGTAGGCTTCGGCCATTTGTTGATGCACGTGCGGCGAATTAAAAACTCGCCATCTGATGGGATCGATCCAAGCTTTTATGTTGATTTTCTAGTCTTCTTAATTGATTTCTAGATATTTTTTGTTTCCAATTATCTGCAGGTAATTGGATATTTGTTGATATGAGTTCTGATTATCGTTTTTGATAATCGGATATTTGTTGTTTCTAATTATCGTTTGTGATAATTTGATATTTGGTGATTTGAAATTTGATTATCGTTTGTGATAATCAAATATTTGTTGATTTGAGATTTAATTATCGCTTTTGATAATTAAATATTTGCTGATTTGAAATTTAATTATCGCTTTTGATAATTAAATATTTGTTGTTGATTTGAGATTTAATTATCGCTTTTGATAATTAAATATTTGCTGATTTGAGATTTAATTATCGCTTTTGATAATTAAATATTTGTTGATTTGAGATTTAATTATCTCTTTTGATAATTAAATATTTGCTGATTTGAAATTTAATTATCGCTTTTGATAATTAAATATTTGTTGTTGATTTGAGATTTAATTATCGCTTTTGATAATTAAATATTTGCTGATTTGAAATTTAATTATCGCTTTTGATAATTAAATATTTGTTGTTGATTTGAGATTTAATTATCGCTTGTGATAATCAAATATTTGCTGATTTGAAATTTAATTATCGCTTTTGATAATTAAATATTTGCTGATTTGAGATTTAATTATCGCTTTTGATAATTAAATATTTGTTGTTGATTTGAGATTTAATTATCGCTTTTGATAATTAAATATTTGCTGATTTGAGATTTAATTATCGCTTTTGATAATTAAATATTTGTTGATTTGAGATTTAATTATCGCTTTTGATAATTAAATATTTGCTGATTTGAAATTTAATTATCGCTTTTGATAATTAAATATTTGTTGTTGATTTGAGATTTAATTATCGCTTTTGATAATTAAATATTTGCTGATTTGAGATTTAATTATCATTTTTGATAATTAAATATTTGTTGATTTGAGATTTAATTATCGCTTTTGATAATTAAATATTTGCTGATTTGAAATTTAATTATCGCTTTTGATAATTAAATATTTGTTGTTGATTTGAGATTTAATTATCGCTTTTGATAATTAAATATTTGCTGATTTGAAATTTAATTATCGCTTTTGATAATTAAATATTTGTTGTTGATTTGAGATTTAATTATCGCTTTTGATAATTAAATATTTGCTGATTTGAGATTTAATTATCGCATTTGATAATTAAATATTTGCTGATTTGAGATTTAATTATCGCTTTTGATAATTAAATATTTGCTGATTTGGGATTTAATTATCGCTTTTGATAATTAAATATTTGCTGATTTGGGATTTAATTGTCGCTTTTGCTAATTGAATATTTGTTGATATGAGTTCTGATTATCGTTTTGATAATCGAATAATTGTTGTTTTCTGATTATCGCTTGTGATAATTAGATATTTGAGATTTGGTTATCGTTTTTGATAGTCGAATAATTGTTGATTTGAAATTTGATTATCGTCTTTGATAGTCGAATATTTGTTGATTTGAAATTTGATTATCGTTTTTGATAATCGAAAATTTGTCGATTTGAAATTTGATTATCGTTTTTGATAGTCGAATATTTGTTAATTTGAGATTTGATTATCGTTTTTGATAATTGAATATTTGTTAATTTGAGATTTGATTATCGTTTTTGATAATTAGACATTTGATGTTTCCTGATTATCGTTGTGATAATTAGATATGGGTTGATTGCTGATTTTATTGAGATGAGATTTACTAGTCTCTAATTGAGTCTAGAATATGTTGGTTTTATTGAATTGCTATTTTCTATCTATCTCTGCTGATAGTAGAGTTTGCTGATTATGAAGTTTGTGTTATCTAGTTAATTGTTGAATAACTAGATATTTGCAGTTTTGCGAATTGTGATTTGTGCTTTCTAATCATCTCTGTTGATAATTAGCTTTTGTTGTTTTCTAATTATCGTATCGATGATTAGACATTGCTGTTTTATGATTTTCTGTATTTTAATTATCTAATTGATAATTGAATATTGCTGATAATTACATTAGTTCAGTTTCGTTGTTTTCTAATTATCTATTTGATAATTAGATTTTGTTGAAAATTTGTGAATCTCTTTTATTGGAATTAAAAGATTTCTTTAGCGTTTGTATTTCCAATTTTTATTTTCCTAACTTAACCAGTTTATGTTAGAAAAATAATTGTTATTGACAACCTTAATTATGAAAATTGCGGGGACGCAATTTTTATAAGGAGGGGAGTCTGTAACAACCCGGGAGTTTGTAATTTTGAATCATCGTCAAAATGACGATTTAAATTGTTTGACAATTGCAGTTGGAAATTTATTTGAGTTGAAATTCTTGTATGATTTGGTGAAGGAGATGTGGGCTTTAAAAATTTAATGTGGTAGTCCATATTTTCTTTTGTTATTTTGTAGTGATAATTTTCAAAGTGATTGTCGTTCCCTTCTTATACAAATAATCCAACCCGTCCCCCTTTCATTTTCTCATTCGAACCCTAAGCAAAAATTAAATATACGAAAGAAAAATGGCGATTAACAAAAATTAGGGCTTCGGCAATTCTGGACTTTGCTTGCGAATCTGGCTCGATCTTTGTTGATATCTGCGCAACTGAATTAGGGCTTTGCTCTTGTTCTTTTTTTGCTGGCAAATTGGAGCTTCTGCTTCGTCTTCCTTTTGAGATTATTAATGGCTTCGGCCTCGTCTTCAAAGTTAGGGTTTTGGTCAAATCGAAGATGCCGACTTTTGGTAGAAGATGATTTCGTGCTTGCTCGCCGATCGACTAGAGTTCTCGCGGCTGCTTGTTCGAGCTCGCTGCTACTTCGACTAAGGTGAGTGAACTTTCTCACTCGCATCTCCTTCAACTCACACTTCGACAGTTAAAGTTCGTTTGAATGTTGGTGATTTTTGAGGCTTTCATTTCGCTCGGTTTTGAACAATCGATTGAATTTTGCTGCTTGATTTTTACAATGTTGATGTTGCTCGACTTTTCTCTATGATATTCTTTTCTTGTCGACTTCACTGTGACTTCTCTGCATACTTGCTTCCTGTTGACAGTTGCTTTGCCTTTTGTACTTGCGAATTGACTTCGGTCTGACTTTGTTATAACACGTTGTTGCCACTGCATATACTTTGTAACTCTGTTAGCTTGTAGTCTCCAAGTATATGACTTGTTTGGTTCATTGCTGTATTGTTTTTTTAATGGTGCACTTGTCTGGTTCATCTTTTGATCATCTATTTCCTGACTTGTACTGTTGTTCATGTATTCACTATGAATTCATTCCAGTAGTTGTCTTTGCATTCTGTAGCCACTGTGTACATTGTTGATCTTGTACCTGACTTTGATTGTTGAACTTGGTTGATCATTTCTGTCATTTGCAGTTGCCATTGGTTGACCTTGTGTGCTTTTGCATTGATGTTGTAGTCTTGATTCACTATTGTACTGGTTATCTGATTTTCTGGTTTGGGGCTATGGCTTCTTCAATCTGGAATTTTGAACTTTGAATCACTTCGTTTTTATCACTGCACTAATTATTTGCATGTAAACTTGGATTTTGGTTGTACTTGTCTCTGTTTCAAGTCTGACATTTTGGAAGTTTCCATCTGTAGCTTGTAGTTCATGTACCCGCTTTGACTTCGTGCCTTGTACATGTTACTCCTTTGGCATTGTTGCCAGTTACATTGTTAAGTAATTGGGTAGTCTAAATTGTTGCCAGTTGCATTCCATTGTCGCCAGTAGCATTACTTTGTATTCGAGTCTGATGTTTTTGGAGCCTTGTACTGTCCTGTTTCACCGTTGTACCTCAGTCTCATTTGCCATGTGCAGTTTGTTATGTACCATCACTTGTGTACATATTTCGTATTCTCTTAGTTGAAGCTTTATGCTGCTGCACTGCCTTTGTTCTCGAATCTGATACATTGCATTGATGCTTTGTATCCATTTGCATTTGGTCATTGTGCTTCACTGGTGACCTTATTTTCTAATGAGGCTGATCTGCGTCTTTTTCTGTTGAGTGTTGTAGTGCCATATCCTTGGTGCTCTCACCTTCAGTTTGCTATTTCACTATGCCTTGCTTTGTGACATGTTGAACTTGTTTCACTTGTTGCCTTTGATCTTGTTTAGTATTGTTTTGTAGTGGCGAGGCAGTACACGCGTGCGTGTACTGCAGCCCTAGCAGGATTGACAGATTTAGTTGATATTTCGATTGTTAAATTGTTTCGTTGGTTCAATTCAATATTTTGAAGTTGTATTTTGAAATGGTTCATTTTGATTTGAGTTGGATCTGTTGGCTTTTGGATTCATTGATCTTCTGAGTATTTCATAGACTGTATTGGCGAGGCAGTACACATTAGCGTGTACTACAGCCAATCAGCATTGTTGTTTTTAAATTGACATTTCAATTGTTTAAATTGATTTGGATTGCTGATTTGTTGTTTAACACTGTTTAGTGTTATATCTGCCGTTATCCGATTATTTTATCAAGGAGTCGGATATACGAGATTTCTGTGACTGTCGCCTATTTGATGTTGATTATTATTGCTTTTATGCACTAATAACTGAGTTTGAATTAGACTGACCCGTGTATTATTTTCTTTTGAATGTAATACTCGGGTCAGACCCGAGTTATTTCAGGTTGTAGATTTCCTGCTTTGAGTTGCTGTTTGAGCTATGAAGATTTTACACATCTTTTGAAGTGGTCTTCGTCTTGTTGTAGTAGTCAGTGTATCTTTTTACGGTTGATATGTATTCATGAATATTAGTCGATAATGTACTTGTATATATAACTTCCAGAGTCGACAGTTGTAGTTGTATCATATGTACTGTGTCAAATGTATTGTAACTGCCTTCAGTTATATATATATATATATATATATATATATATATATATATATATATGAGACTTTATTTATCTGTGTTCCGCATTCTTTTGTGTATGTGTTATTATTATATATATTGTCCTAAACTATTATGAACCATCGTAGTTCGTTTTATACTGGAATTGGGTATGTCGATGGGAGTAAATAAATGAGAGATGTAAAATGAAAAATATATACTACTCCTATCGAGGTAACCAATACTAGTGTAAGGCCAACTACGGATGGCCGCTCCTATCCAGCCTTATTCTTCGTAATAACAGACAGTATTGCTTTTAATACTCTTTGTTATTGTGAGCATAGAGGTGGGGCGTCACAAATGTGCTTTCGTGGATCTTCTTAATATGTTAAGGACAACATAGCTTACATTCACGAAGGAACCAAGTGCAGTATATGTAGTCAAGGGCATGTTTTCTTTGAATAGTTAGAAAAAGAGAAAGCGTAGGTCAAAGGAAGACAATGGCAAGGCTAAGACCAAGGAAGAGAAAGGTGAATGTCACCATTGCTCTAAATAGAGACATTGGAAGACAAACTGTCCAAATTATCTGAATATGCTCAAAGGGAAGGAATCCAATTCCTCTCCTATGGATGGTTTCCTTATCAAAAACTGTTTACCTATAGTTGCTTCTTTTTGGATTTTAGATGTAAGATCTGGAACTTATGTCTATAATTTATTGCAGGGACTTAAGATCACGAGGCCCATAGAAGGAGGGACCATAGAATTCCAAGTTGAAAATGGAGTACTATAGTTGTGTAGTAGTAAGAGATTACCATGTGAAGTTTGCTAGTTGATATGATTTAATCTTATATAATTGTTATCTTGTACAAAACTTTATTAGCAGAATAATCTTTGTTTCTTATTTGATAGAAAACATTTATAATTTTATTTGTAATGACAATGTCATGGAAATTTGTTATGATAATAAAGTGTTTTCTTTGGTACTCTTAAATATGGAAATTATATACTTAACAATAATCATGTATTTTTTGTTGAATATAATAATGCATCTCAAAAAAAGACAGCTACTTATGGCATTATAGACTAGACCATATAAGCGAGACAACTAAACAAGTTAAGAAACCAATGGATTCTACCATCTATTAATGTTGAAACATTAGATACTTGTAAATCGAATCTCAAGGGTAAATGACCAATAACCCATTTAATGGGAGCAATGAAAGAGTTACTAAACTCTTAGGACCAATGCATATAGATGTATGTGCTCTTTTGTGTATAGCTATTAAAAGTGGATCCTTATACTTCGTTACATTCACTGATGATTTATCTATATATGTGTATCTTATGAAACATGGATCAGAGGTCTATGATAAATTCATAGGTTATAAGAATAATGTAACGACCTGGAATTTTTGTCGTCTTGAGTTATGAATATTTGTTTTTAATATTCAATAATACGATCTTTAAATTAAAACAAAAATCCCAGTTAAATAACAATTGGTAAAAATATATAGTTTTTAATCCAGGTAATATTTTAAATTTCCAGATTTTATTTATAAAATAGAAAATTGATTTAATTTGAATTTCTTATATATGTATGTATAACAACAGAATTTATATGTAAATTGAAAATAAATGCATAACTAATAAAAATGAATAAGAAGAATGTATGGAAAAATAGAAATGAATATAGCCTATGAAATATAATGTTGTATAAATAGAAAGAGTTTAAAATTTGATTTTTCTTATGTATATACATATTAGTTTAAGAAAGAAGAATGTAAAATATATATGAACTAAATAAATGTAGTCTATTAAAAACAATATATGTATATAGGGGTAAGTGTAAAAGAAGAAAATATATATAAGAAAAGTATATGGTAATGGAAATGGGGAAAATTTAATAAATCATTTAAACCATTTTAAAAGGGAATCCTTTACAAAATATGCTTTAAATAAAAGATGTTATCTTCATGCATTTTAAAATAAAATAGCGAACTTTTATTTCTTTGAATTTTACATTCTAAATATAAAAATAAATATGAATATGAAGACTTAAAATTGTTTTTATTAAATACCACTTTATATCATTTTATTCTCAAAATATAATGAAAACATGTTTTAAAATTAAGTGGAAGTAAAAGGCAAAACAAGTAAAAATGTAAACATTTCCTGACAACAAAATGTACAAGTAAAAATGAAGAACAAGGAAACTTACTAGCAATTAAAAGATTTCCTGGTCAAATTATTACAAGTATATATGCATTGACTAGTAATTAAGAAATGTGAAAAAACCTTGTACAACATATATCAACTCAGTCAAAATTTGTAATAATATAAACTCGGTCAAAATTTCACTTCAGCCACCAATTTTTTTTTCCATCCATCATAAAAACCTTGTAAAGCAGCTAAAATCTTTTGAGCCTCAAAAATATTGTACCATATTCATCATTTCACTGGTATAAACGTGTATATATAGGCTTGTATGTATGCTTCAGTGTTTAAACACTCTGTAAAACAAAGCCTGTAAAAACATAACACTGTAAAGTAAAAAAGAAAAGGAGAAGCACCCTATTCTTTCAAAATTCAAAGGCAAAGCAAGATTTTCAAGAAATCGGATCATAGACTAAAGTTTAAACTAGAAGATTTCAAAGGTTCTCGGCATGTTTAAGGTGAGGACTTAAATTTTTAAAGCCTGGAATGTTTAAATATTTACACTGTCTTGTTCAATAGAGGGTAAACTTATATATGCTTAGTTTTTCTGTAACGACCCACTATTTTGGACCATTCAAATCGACAATAAATCCACACATGTCGGACTTGAATAATTCAAAACAATAGATTGTTAATTTAAATTGGCAAAACTCAACATATACAGTAAATAAAATAATCACAGATCACAGACACAGAGTAATATAACAATAATGCAGCGGAAACAAAAGAATAGTAGTTCATGAAGCTACTATATATATAACAGAGTTAAACAAGATACAACAGAAGTCTCGAATACAATAGTCAAATACAATATCAGAATACATCACTGGAATCAACTGAATATCTGAAAGCTGGACAGATAGCTGGATCTCCAAGCGAAGCTCCAACTCCAAAGGTGAGTCTCGAATACTGGTACACTCAGTCTGACCCGAGCGTAAAGAAAACACAAAACACTCGAGTCAGGATTAACATTCTTATATCAATAAATCCAACTCAAGTGAAATATCAACTGAAATACAAGTAACTCAAAGGATGTTTGGGATAACCATCCTCTAAGGATCCGTTAAACTATCTACTATGTAATAGTGTACGCTAAGTAGATAATGTCTAATCAGTAAGGTACGATATCAAAATAGCGTTAAGTCATGGCCCATTCCACCCTTAACACATTTTTATTCCCAAGAGCATATACAAAACCGTAGTTTCCCCAAAACCGGAAGTCACCAGAGGGCAATCCATATACTAAAGGTACAAACCAAAATCGTAGTGGTCGCGAATAGGATAATCAGTATGACAAGGTACATGAGGCAATACCAACTAGGATACTAGTAGTTGCGTGATCCGGACTGATGTTGGGCATAGCAGCTACTACCCCAACACCGCGAAACAACACTCCCATAATCGAGGGGTGCACCCAAATCGAATCACAAAAGTAATAGATATGGTAACGAAGAAGTGTGTCCGCTAGAGGTGGTGAACCTCAATGGCCCGGCGCGGCTCCTGTTTTAGTCATGTCAGGGGTCATCCAAAATCGTTCTCTTTCTTCAGTCAACGCGTTCACCAAACCATCCACTTCATTCTAGATCAACACTCCGCGCATAATAGTTATTAAAGTGGTTTTCGGTATCGACAGAGAATATGTCCATATCCGATCCCGGTCTCTTTAATAACTACGTATTATTTCACCGATGGTCATTTAATAAACTTTCAAAATAGTTATATTTCAAAACCGACACATCATTGCCATTTTAAAAACCATATCAATGCGATATCACTTTTACTTCAAATAAATCCATTTCCAAAATCATAGTACTTTTCCAAAGTTATAACGCTTTTGAAATCATAGTCTTTTAAAAATCAAAACACTTTGGAAATCACAGCTTTGAAATCATAGCATTTTGGAAATCACAACACTTTTCTTTGAAACAGTTTAGATATTAAAATTAGTATATATAATAAAATAGTTTATAAATAAAGTAATTTATATCAAAAATGATTTATATTAAAATAGTTTATATTAAAATAATTTATAAAGCAAAATATCATTAGTTTAAATATAATTTAAAATTTCTTTATAAAATAAAATAGCTTCCTCAAAATTCACAAATCGATTCAAATTAACTCGAATTCCAAAATTTTAATTTAATCAAATCTCAAATCCTCAATTTCAATTCGATTCAGTTTCTAATAACCATTTCAATCTATCGATTTCAAATACATATTTAAACCATAAAATAAGCCATTTCAATTTCAATATATTTCAAAGCTTTAAATATTTGACATTTCAATAACATCTAATACAACTTCAATTCACGAATTCAAATAAACAAAATATCCCATTTAAATTTATATCATTTGAAATATTCATTAAAGCCACTTCTCAATTAATCAAAGTTATAAAACATATCTTAAAATTTCAATTTTTAATAGATTTCAAATCAACTTATTTAAGTATAATTCTTAAATAATTAAGAATTCCAAATCAATTCAAATTTATCTTTCAACCTGAAACATTATAAATTCTATATTTAAAAATATAAATTTTACATAAATACTTGAACATATTTCATATTGATTCGAATCAACTTTATTAAATCAACTTTAATAAATCTTTAAAATCATTATTTATTTAAAACCATATATTTCTTTCAAAACCGTAGAAATGTTTTTCAAAAACATTTATATATAGACCAACGATTTCTGTACATAATTTTCTATCCTATGGTCAAGTGATACGGATATTTATCATTTCAATCCGCAATTTAAAATATATTCGGGTATATATCTTTTCAATCCGAAATCCCAAATTCAATTTAATTTGAAAATCGCTTGGGTTTATCATTTCAACCCATAACGATTTTCTCCTATTCTAAAGTCCGTTCGGGTATGTATCATTTCAACCCATAGTGATTCTATACTAACAGGGAACTTGTAGAGTGATAACAGATATGATAATAATATAACAACGGTAACAGGCATATATCATCAGTATAAATAACAGATAAGGGTGTCAGATGTCACAGGTGAACAGATACAGATGATGGCATATATATATATCAATATAAATAACAGATAATGATGTCAGGTGTCACAGGTGAACAGATACAGATGATGTCATAGATATAGCAATATAAATAACTAACAACAGTATATTTCAATTGTCGTTTCAATTGAAATCAGATTTAATAAATATAAGAACGTTAATCGTGAGTGATTGCTCACCTTTCGAGGCTAGAGATGCACGAGAAGATGACATGGATACGCACACTGATACGGACATAGAGATTGAGTTACGAATCCAAGCAAAACAAATCGGCACGAATACAATGATCAAAGCTGATAACAGAAATCGATGAAATCAAATCACAACATTCAACATAGCAACAAATAAAACATGTCATGCGTCAAAGTTTAACAATATAATTCTATGTGCTACCGAGATCGAAATGGTCTGAAATTTGGTATGAATAAAGATCAAAACTTGTATTTTAAACTGCAAAAGAATCACTTGGTTTGGACAAGAGACGAGAAAAGTTATGATGTCACGAACATAGACTCAGGCCATGTTTGCAGCAGTGCAAAAAAATTTCTAAGTACAAAAGAACAGCTGTCTGGGTCTAACTTCCAGATCCTCGACCACTAATCAAACGATGTCGGATTTGGCTGAAATTTGACAGGCATAAACTAGGTAACTTTGACTTCTTTTTAAAAATAAAATCAACCCATTCCGACGTAAGACAGAAGAGATACGATGCATCAAACATGAACTCAGGTCGTGTTTGCAGCAGTGTAAAATAATTCCAAGTACAAAAGAACAGCTGTCTGGGTCTAACTTTCAGATCCTCGACCACTAATCAAACGATGTCAGATTTTACTGAAATTTGACAGGCATAAACTAGGTAACTTCGACTCCTTTCTAAAAATAAAATCAACTCATTCCGATAAAACATGAGTGAAATATGGTATCGTGAACATGTAGTCTAACTGCATAAGACAGTGAAACCAGATTTACCAAACTGATCAGTAATAACTTTGAAACCGTATACAGTATATACATATAGTCGAACAGGTTGTGTGCACTATATAACATATAAATTATAACATATATATATATGAAGGCTATCTTAAAAAACATAACTTAGGAACAGGTCAGTTTGTATACTAAATTTATAAACTTTCTATCCCATCCATATAACTTATATAACAATCAAATAAACTTATATATATTACTTGCATAAACTTCATTGTCATATATACATATACCAGAAATATGGACACTTCCCAGTGAACAAGAAGGACAGCAATATGAAAGCAACCCAAAATAAAGTATAAATAACTTTCATAACAACGTACATATTGTGCTTTTAAAATCACTTATTTATTATAAGAATAAACATGAATTTACTATATTATAATACATGTAAGCTAACATAATATAAAACCAATGTATGATACATAAAGCAAGCTTGGGTAATATATATATTATTTATACCGTGCAAGAAGTACACCTCCAGGAAGAATCATCGGCCATGGCTAGGCTAGGGGGAGCGAGGTGGTGAGGGTGGAGTTGCGGCATGGGATGAAGAGTGGTCACGGTTCTCTGGGTTTGAGTTTGTTGGGCTCGGCGGCTTCAAGGGGAAGGAGGAGGCAGAGGAAATGGACAGGCTGGCGCTCGGTGCGTGGATGGTAGAGGTGGATCTGCTTGGTGAGGTGGCCGAGGCGGAGGTTAGGGACTTGGGTGGAGGTCGATGGCGAGCGGAGCAGGCAGGCCAGAGGTGCTTTGGGTGGTCTCTTGGTGGAGATGCGCTTGGTGGTGGAGCTCGGTGATGGGAGGAAAGATGGGGCTGTTCGGTTTGCTGGGTGCGGCAGGGGTTTGCAGGGTGGTATGACGAGGCTGTGAAGGGAGATGGGTTGCGTTGAGAGGCTGGAGGGGATGGGCGTTGGCTATGGTGAAGTGGTGGAGGCGCCTTTGGGTGGCGGGCAAGGAGAGGCGATGTGGAAGGTGGTGCGGGAGAGGTGCAGGCGGAGGCTCGGTGGAGGTTGTGGGAAAGACGTGGCTGTTGCGTGATGGGTTCGGGTAGAGGCGGAGCAAGGTCGGAGGATGGACGTGAGAGGGGAGATGAGCTACAAGCTTTAGTGATGGTACGAGCACAGACAAAATAAAGAAAAGAATTGGCTTCAGAATAAAGAAAGATGACCAGCTATGAAGTGTATAAATAGAAACGTATAAACTCTTTAAATTTTATCATATACTATTATGTACTAAGATATGGTCTGGTATAGAAAGAAGAAGAAACGTGTGCAGGCTTCCAAGCTTTCAATCACATACAAACTGACATTATAAAGTGAACCAGGGAAGGTAAGTTAAAAGAGTAAATTCTGGAAAAGCAAAAGTCTCGATCAAACAGCTGGGTGCAATTCACGTGCGGTAACTGAAAAGACACAAGAAACTAAAAGATTATAAGATCGGTACCGATATGAAATCGTTTCCCGAATTTCGCTGCGTCCCGTACTTCAAAACACGGAAATAAATATACTGTGGTGATCAGTGCGACGAGACGATCAAAACGGTATACAGATGTCAGTGGTATGGTTGAATTATAAAAATTCGAATTTTCTAATAGCGGAAAATGCAAGAAAAACGCTGAAAAATAAGATCGACGGAGCCAAAGATGTCCGAATTTGGAAAAACGACAAACTGAAATTTTGCTCAGAAGATGTTTTAGAATTTTTCTATGTAAAATATTTATGTTTCGGAAATATTTTATTTTCATCGCTTTTTAACTGATTAAATTGAAGTAAATTTACGCGCGAAATAAATTTTCATATTTTCGGACGAAAATTTACCGGTCGCTATGTTTAACTAGACGTATTCCAAATATTAAATTTTTATTTCAAAATTTTATCGTTTAAAACTTCGCAAAATTTTAACTAATTACGTTATTAAAATAGTTAAAATTTACGGATCGTTACACTCTCCCCCACTCAAAACTTTTCGTCCCCGAAAAGGAACGAGGTAGGAGAAAAGAAACAACCATAATGAAAATAGATTAAAAGACAAGATAAAAAAATTAAACCATATAATTTCAAATTAAACTAGTTAATATTTAACAATTTGGTTTAATCCTCTTGGTTTCACTTAAGTTAAATCAATCTATCTATTTCTAAATTCATTATCTTACTATCTAGTCATCCTCAATTAACACTTTCTAAATCATCAATTTGTATAATCTATTATTGTAATCAGGTTTTATTCAACAGATTTAATTCTTTATTCCAAATTATTATTAAGTTTATTCCACTTAATATATCTTATTACAAGTTTTTAAACCATATAAATTAATTTAAACCATATAAATTTCAATTTAGATTAATTTATATTTTCTTTCCAATTTGGTTAAATCCATTTATATTAAATCAATAAATAGTCATTCGTTTTAAGTTTGTTAGTTCAACTGTTAATTCTAATCATATAAATTTCATTTTAAATCAATTAATATTTAATAATTGATCTTAATTCAAGGTATTTCATTAAGCTGATTCAATTCAATTTGTATATTCTTTCAGAACAAAATTTACCTTATTTATCTCATTCAATTAACTTATTATTCTATCATCTTTATTAGCATTTTTTTTATAATTAAAATCCAAGTGCATAACATTTATTATAACACTCAAATTTTATTTATAAAATCATTTTATATTGTATATTATTCAATTACATTTTAACTTCTGAATAATTTAGGCAAGTTATTTTGAAATGCAATTTAGTACTATACAAATAAAATTTTCAAATTCAATTATTTCAAGTTTAAATACTTATTCAAAATTTAGCTTTATTTATAATTGAAACATCCTTTAACATGATTTTTAAGAATTAAATTTCCGTTTAATTTCAAACCCTTTAGAAATAATTATGTATATACAATATATATTAAATCAAATTAAATTTAAAACAATATACCTATATATATATATATAAATCGAGTCACATTTAAGAAATTCAAATCAAAATATTTTTCCAAAACAAAACCGTAGCAAAGCTACAGAATGGTTTCTCCACATCGAAACTCGAAAATGAATGTCGATGATGCGGCCGCCACACCGAAATTATTTTCCAGCGACAAAGAGAAGAGCACTGATTTCAATATTTAAAATTCTTTGAAAACGGTTTCTATTTGAAAATACGTTCAATAATATACATTTTGAAAATTTAATAAAACAAAGCTTGAAATTTTAGGAAATTAAATTCTCAAATTTTTTTCTTTAAATTCATTTAAATTTCTAAATAAATCTATAAACCAACTTTTATAATTCCATTTATTTTTATGTTGGAATAATCAATGATTTACAAAACAAATAGTGAAAATCAAATATTACCTTTCTGACAACCAATTCGGTTAACAATTCAATTTCAGAAAATTCATACTTATATATAATATAATCATACAAGATTATTTTATTTACCAAATTTTTGAAAATACTATTGTGTCAGTTTGCTCTGTTCAAGTGTTTTGGAAATCCTATCGATAGCGTTGATCAGACGAATCGATCGAAAACCCAAATCAACCTCAACAACTCAAACAACACAACATATATTTAAAACGTTTATATATTAGTTTACAAATACATTTCTTTGCTTGACGATACAGGAATGAATTTTCAAAATAAGGATAGGGTTTCAAATTTGATGGACTCAAATCAAAGAGAATTTTATTCGAAGATAAGTTCGAAACGAAGATATGATGATTAACAACAAAGTAGGAAGATTGATAAGTTTATATAAATCGCGGGCAACCTTAACCGGGTCGACCATGACTTCAAGAATAAGATCGTTGTAGAATTCCGAGGTAAATCGACATTCAATTCTCAAGAAATAAAATTCAGGTATAGCAGGAGATAGATAGCAACGTAAACCGAGGATACAGAAATCTCTGGTAAATCGATGCCTATTATAAAGGAGTTTACTCCTTTACGAATCATTCTAAGATTGGCGAGACCGCCGATCTATTATAGATAACATTCCGAATGGAGTTATGGGGTGCTCCATGATTAAAAGAAGACGAATAGTGAAGGACACGAATGATTTTCGGAACCGAGGGGAACGTTCCAAAATTCAAAGGAATTGAGTCAAAGGAAGAGATTGAAACTCGAATGAGAGTGATTCTGTAAATACATTTACCCTATATGTTAAGTTTTTCCTAGAGCTACCAAATCTCTGATACCAACTGTAACGACCCACTATTTTGGACCATTCAAATCGACAATAAATCCACACATGTCGGACTTGAATAATTCAAAACAATAGATTGTTAATTTAAATTGGCAAAACTCAACATATACAGTAAATAAAATAATCACAGATCACAGACACAGAGTAATATAACAATAATGCGGCGGAAACAAAAGAATAGTAGTTCATGAAGCTACTATATATATAACAGAGTTAAACAAGATACAACAGAAGTCTCGAATACAATAGTCAAATACAATATCAGAATACATCACTGGAATCAACTGAATATCTGAAAGCTGGACAGATAGCTGGATCTCCAAGCGAAGCTCCAACTCCAAAGGTGAGTCTCGAATACTGGTACACTCAGTCTGACCCGAGCGTAAAGAAAACACAAAACACTCGAGTCAGGAATAACATTCTTACATCAATAAATCCAACTCAAGTGAAATATCAACTGAAATACAAGTAACTCAAAGGATGTTTGGGATAACCATCCTCTAAGGATCCGTTAAACTATCTACTATGTAATAGTGTACGCTAAGTAGATAATGTCTAATCAGTAAGGTACGATATCAAAATAGCGTTAAGTCATGGCCCATTCCACCCTTAACACATTTTTATTCCCAAGAGCATATACAAAACCGTAGTTTCCCCAAAACCGGAAGTCACCAGAGGGCAATCCATATACTAAAGGTACAAACCAAAATCGTAGTGGTCGTGAATAGGATAATCAGTATGACAAGGTACATGAGGCAATACCAACTAGGATACTAGTAGTTGCGTGATCCGGACTGATGTTGGGCATAGCAGCTACTACCCCAACACCGCGAAACAACACTCCCATAATCGAGGGGTGCACCCAAATCGAATCACAAAAGTAATAGATATGGTAACAAAGAAGTGTGTCCGCTAGAGGTGGCGAACCTCAATGGCCCGGCGCGACTCCTGTTTTAGTCATGTCATGGGTCATCCAAAATCGTTCTCTTTCTTCAGTCAACGCATTCACCAAACCATCCACTTCATTCTGGATCAACACTCCGCGTATAATAGTTATTAAAGTGGTTTTCGGTATCGACAGAGAATATGTCCATATCCGATCCCGGTCTCTTTAATAACTACGTATTATTTCACCGATGGTCATTTAATAAACTTTCAAAATAGTTATATTTCAAAACCGACACATCATTGCCATTTTAAAAACCATATCAATGCGATATCACTTTTACTTCAAATAAATCCATTTCCAAAATCATAGTACTTTTCCAAAGTTATAACGCTTTTGAAATCATAGTCTTTTAAAAATCAAAACACTTTGGAAATCACAGCTTTGAAATCATAGCATTTTGGAAATCACAACACTTTTCTTTGAAACAGTTTAGATATTAAAATTAGTATATATAATAAAATAGTTTATAAATAAAGTAATTTATATCAAAAATGATTTATATTAAAATAGTTTATATTAAAATAATTTATAAAGCAAAATATCATTAGTTTAAATATAATTTAAAATTTCTTTATAAAATAAAATAGCTTCCTCAAAATTCACAAATCGATTCAAATTAACTCGAATTCCAAAATTTTAATTTAATCAAATCTCAAATCCTCAATTTCAATTCGATTCAGTTTCTAATAACCATTTCAATCTATCGATTTCAAATACATGTTTAAACCATAAAATAAGCCATTTCAATTTCAATATATTTCAAAGCTTTAAATATTTGACATTTCAATAACATCTAATACAACTTCAATTCACGAATTCAAATAAACAAAATATCCCATTTAAATTTATATCATTTGAAATATTCATTAAAGCCACTTCTCAATTAATCCAAGTTATAAAACATATCTTAAAATTTCAATTTTTAATAGATTTCAAATCAACTTATTTAAGTATAATTCTTAAATAATTAAGAATTCCAAATCAATTCAAATTTATCTTTCAACCTGAAACATTATAAATTCTATATTTAAAAATATAAATTTTACATAAATACTTGAACATATTTCATATTGATTCAAATCAACTTTATTAAATCAACTTTAATAAATCTTTAAAATCATTATTTATTTAAAACCATATATTTCTTTCAAAACCGTATAAATGTTTTTCAAAAACATTTATATATAGACCAACGATGTCTGTATATAATTTTCTATCCTATGGTCAAGTGATACGGATATTTATCATTCCAATCCGCAATTTAAAATATATTCGGGTATATATCTTTTCAACCCGAAATCCCAAATTCAATTTAATTTGAAAATCGCTTGGGTTTATCATTTCAACCCATAACGATTTTCTCCTATTCTAAAGTCCGTTCGGATATGTATCATTTCAACCCATAGTGATTCTATACTAACAGGGAACTTGTAGAGTGATAACAGATATGATAATAATATAACAACGGTAACAGTCATATATCATCAGTATAAATAACAGATAAGGGTGTCAGATGTCACAGGTGAACAGATACAGATGATGGCATATATATATATATATATCAATATAAATAACAGATAATGATGTCAGGTGTCACAGGTGAACAAATACAGATGATGTCATAGATATAGCAATATAAATAACTAACAACAGTATATTTCAATTGTCGTTTCAATTGAAATCAGATTTAATAAATATAAGAACGTTAATCGTGAGTGATTGCTCACCTTTCGAGGCTAGAGATGCACGAGAAGATGACACGGATACGCACACTGATACGGACATAGAGATTGAGTTACGAATCCAAGCAAAACAAATCGGCACGAATACAATGATCAAAGCTAATAACAGAAATCGATGAAATCAAATCACAACATTCAACATAGCAACAAATAAAACATGTCATGCGTCAAAGTTTAACAATATAATTCTATGTGCTACCGAGATCGAAATGGTCTGAAATTTGGTATGAATAAAGATCAAAACTTGTATTTTAAACTGCAAAAGAATCACTTGGTTTGGACAAGAGACGAGAAAAGTTATGATGTCACGAACATAGACTCAGGCCATGTTTGCAGCAGTGCAAAAAAATTTCTAAGTACAAAAGAACAGCTGTCTGGGTCTAACTTCCAGATCCTCGACCACTAATCAAACGATGTCGGATTTGGCTGAAATTTGACAGGCATAAACTAGGTAACTTTGACTTCTTTTTAAAAATAAAACCAACCCATTCTGACGTAAGACAGAAGAGATACGATGCGTCAAACATGAACTCAGGTCGTGTTTGCAGCAGTGTAAAATAATTCCAAGTACAAAAGAACAGCTGTCTGGGTCTAACTTTCAGATCCTCGACCACTAATCAAACGATGTCGGATTTTACTGAAATTTGATAGGCATAAACTAGGTAACTTCGACTCCTTTTTAAAAATAAAATCAACTCATTCCGATAAAACATGAGTGAAATATGGTATCGTGAACATGTAGTCTAACTGCATAAGACAGTGAAACCAGATTTACCAAACTGACCAGTAATAACTTTGAAACCGTATACAGTATATACATATAGTCGAACAGGTTGTGTGCACTGTATAACATATAAATTATAACATATATATATGAAGGCTATCTTAAAAAACATAACTTAGGAACAGGTCAGTTTGTATACTAAATTTATAAACTATCTATCCCATCCATATAACTTATATAACAATCAAATAAACTTATATATATTACTTGCATAAACTTCATTGTCATATATACATATACCAGAAATATGGACACTTCCCAGTGAACAAGAAGGACAGCAATATGAAAGCAACCCAAAATAAAGTATAAATAACTTTCATAACAACGTACATATTGTGCTTTTAAAATCACTTATTTATTATAAGAATAAATATGAATTTACTATATTATAATACATGTAAGCTAACATAATATAAAACCAACGTATGATACATAAAGCAAGCTTGGGTAATATATATATTATTTATACCGTGCAAGAAGTACACCTCCAGGAAGAATCATCGGCCATGGCTAGGCTAGGGGGAGCGAGGTGGTGAGGGTGGAGTTGCGGCATGGGATGAAGAGTGGTCACGGTTCTCTGGGTTTGAGTTTGTTGGGCTCGGCGGCTTCAAGGGGAAGGAGGAGGCAGAGGAAATGGACAGGCTGGCGCTCGGTGCGTGGATGGTAGAGGTGGATCTGCTTGGTGAGGTGGCCGAGGCGGAGGTTAGGGACTTGGGTGGAGGTCGATGGCGAGCGGAGCAGGCAGGCCAGAGGTGCTTTGGGTGGTCTCTTGGTGGAGATGCGCTTGGTGGTGGAGCTCGGTGATGGGAGGAAAGATGGGGCTGTTCGGTTTGCTGGGTGCGGCAGGGGTTTGCAGGGTGGTATGACGAGGCTGTGAAGGGAGATGGGTTGCGTTGAGAGGCTGGAGGGGATGGGCGTTGGCTGTGGTGAAGTGGTGGAGGCGCCTTTGGGTGGCGGGCAAGGAGAGGCGATGTGGAAGGTGGTGCGGGAGAGGTGCAGGCGGAGGCTCGGTGGAGGTTGTGGGAAAGACGTGGCTGTTGCGTGATGGGTTCGGGTAGAGGCGGAGCAAGGTCGGAGGATGGACGTGAGAGGGGAGATGAGCTACAAGCTTAAGTGATGGTACGAGCACAGACAAAATGAAGAAAAGAATTGGCTTCAGAATAAAGAAAGATGACCAGCTATGAAGTGTATAAATAGAAACGTATAAACTCTTTAAATTTTATCATATACTATTATGTACTAAGATATGGTCTGGTATAGAAAGAATAAGAAACGTGTGCAGGTTTCCAAGCTTTCAATCACATACAAACTGACATTATGAAGTGAACCAGGGAAGGTAAGTTAAAAGAGTAAATTCTGGAAAAGCAAAAGTCTCGATCAAACAGCTGGGTGCAATTCACGTGGGGTAATTGAAAAGACACAAGAAACTAAAAGATTATAAGATCGGTACCGATATGAAATCGTTTCCCGAATTTCGCTACGTCCCGTACTTCAAAACACAGAAATAAATATACTGTGGTGATCGGTGCGACTAGACGATCAAAACGGTATACAGATGTCAGTGGTATGGTTGAATTATAAAAATTCGAATTTTCTAATAGCGGAAAATGCAAGAAAAACGCTGAAAAATAAGATCGACGGAGCCAAGATGTCCGAATTTGGAAAAACGACAAACTGAAATTTTGCTCAGAAGATGGTTTAGAATTTTTCTATGTAAAATATTTATGTTTCGGAAACATTTTATTTTCATCGCTTTTTAACTGATTAAATTGAAGTAAATTTACGCGCGAAATAAATTTTCATATTTTCGAACGAAAATTTACCAGTCGCTATGTTTAACTAGACGTATTCCAAATATTAAATTTTTATTTCAAAATTTTATCGTTTAAAACTTCGCAAAATTTTAACTAATTACGTTATTAAAATAGTTAAAATTTACGGGTCGTTACATTTTCAAAATCAATATCTTCCATTCCAGTTTGAATTTGTGAATGGTGTAAACTAGTAAACTATTAATTTTCGAGTGTAGATTTCATTAAAAATAGTTTGAAGCTTGTTCGTTTGTTTATTGTGTGAATTTGAAAAAATACAGTAAGTAACCCATGTTTCATCGATTTTCAACATGCTAAAACCATCGATTCCTGTATATGCTTGTGGTCATCGTATGAAAATAGAAATTTTAGTGAAGGATTTATGATTTTTAGTAGCCTAGAGATTGAGAGATTCAAAGATGATCAGTTTTCACTTAAAAAAATAAATTCCGGCGACGTAGTGGACGATAGGCGGTGCGGTTGGTTCGAGGAGGAGCGTTGTGATGAGGCCAAGGGGTTCACCGTGGCGAATTTTTGAAATAAAGCTTAGTTTAAGGAGGCGAGGCGATTTTAGAGTTTATGTGGGTTTGGATGGGGGCTCTGGAACGTGGCAAACTACAGTGAGGAGGGGGCACCAAGTGGTGCCGCACTTGGCTGGGGGATAGCGTGTGACGTGGGGGTCACGGTGGTGGTGGAGGCGTGTGTTCCGGTGGAGGGGAATGGCGGGGCGAGTCGATTTTTGGATCGGAGAATGAAAACTGGGCTCATGTGAGTATTCAAATTTGGACAGGGATGGTCGGCGGTGGAGCTATGGGGTGGGAATGGTCGTGTTTGGGAAGGGACGCGCGTGTATGGTCTCGGTTGGTCGAACGACGGCGAGGTTCGTTCGTGCACGTGCACGTACACGCGTGCACACGCGAGTGAAGTTCCTGGGTTTGGGAAGCGATGGAACATGGAAGGAGAGGAGGTTGCTGAAGCATTGTTTGTGATCTCGAGGCTCGCGAGGAGGATAGAAGGGGTTTGGGTGGATGATCGGCGAAGGCAGTAACGTTGATTGAGGATTCGACGTTCGATTTGGGGTTTTTTTTCTTTTTCTAGGTTTGGTTTTGGAAAAGAAGAAAAAAGATAGGAAGAAGAATGGGAAATGGTTTTTGGGTATAGGGTTTGGGCTTCGGCCCATGTGCAAGGAAAAGAAATATAAGTAAAAAGTTTATTTAAAAAAAAGGATTTTGAATACTTTAAAGTTTATTTTCTAGCAAACCATGAATCTGTTTGAAGTAAAACTGGTTGCGATGGATTCGTATCGACGAACACCACATCGCCATGTAATTTCTGGTCAGGTTTGAATAAGTGAGAATTTATGGTATTTTTAAAAGGCCAGAAATTTAATTAAAAATTTAAACAAATAACCTCGTTTAATTGCATGTGACCTATCTATTGAAGTTATTTTCCCAGATAAAAATAACAATGAGTTAATTTAAAATAATTACGATGTTTGACATCTGTTTAGCGGAATAAAACACCATTCTACTAATTGTATTTAATTGGACTCCTGTTGGCAGAATAAATCAACGTTCTACCATTATTACTGAATATGTGTGTTTTTGGACATTGACTAGCAGAAATAAAACCTTGTTCTGCTGTCATATTTGTATGGATATCTATTTATTACCATAATAATTATATTAGGCAATATGATGTTGGATTCACTATTAAAAATAGATTGATGTGAATATCTGAATATGCTATTCTGGATTGTTATGGAACAAATGGTAACTTGATTAAGTACCATTGAAATTAATAAGCCTCTTTCCAAATTTAGAAGTTGATTTTTGAATCAAACTTATTTAAAGGATAATTATTATTTATTAATGACATTTTAAAGAAAATTAATAATTATTTAATAATGATTTAAGGTTAATTATTTTATGACACTTAAAAAGTTATTTAATTATTGTTCAAATTTATTTAATTATTTAAAATGTTTTAAATTTTATTTTAATTATTTATTTAAGGTTATTTTGTAGTAATTGGATTAAAAAGTTAATTTTTATTTAAGAGTTAATTAGTATTAAAGTATTATTATTTCAAAAATAATTTGTTCAAATATTAATAATGTTTTAAAAATAATATATTATATAGTAAACTTTTATAAAAGAGTATTTTTCCTAAATTAAACTTGGAAAATTTATATAGACACTTTATAAGCATTATTTTGAGATAATTATTAAATAAAGTTTTCGGGAAGTAATGGTATACTTTCATGGCAGAAATCGGTAGGCAGAGATTGCCTGTAGTTAAGTTTGGATTTCTCTGGGATAGAGACGTAATCATTGAGCTACGAATCCATGGTTGATACCGCATGGTGCTTTCCATATTTATTTTAAAAAGTTTCAAGTATTTTGAAAGGAATGATTTATGAATATACTTATTCTGGTGAGATAAGCATATACCTTTTTGATAAAGAGATTTAATTTATTTAAATTTAAATTAAATAAGGCTTAGTGATTTCAGTGGGAAATGAAATCTTTGGTTGAAGGATTGTTTATTTGATACTTAAATAACCGACTATCAAATTTGGACCAAAAACGTAGCTTTGGAATTATCTAGGAGAAACACGGGGATTATATGGTACAGTTACCGTCGAAGGTGTTATACTGTACGTATAAACTCGTTTTGTTCTTCTAGGACGGTGATAAGGAAATCCATCCACCAATGGTTAGGAGATGATCTCCGATCTTATTTTCGTTTGTTTATTTCCTAAAGAACCGGGGTTGAGTTTACCGAAAATATCGAACGTTGTTTCGAAGAGACCGGGATCGGATAAGTTATCCTATAACCACTTCGATCCAACAAATACGTTTTCGAAGTAAAGACAAGAGCATGGAATCGAAGATGGAGCATTGAAGTGCAAGGGCTAATCGCTGCTAATCCTGAGGATGATTCCAAAATGGATGTAGTAGGAATAGTGACTTCGGTATCGTTCAGACCCAGAACAGACTTGTATGGATGAATGCTTTCAGCACATTGTCATTGGAGGACAATGAGCATTCTAAGTGAAAATTCCTTAAAAGGTAATCGTAGCCTCAAGCCTCATCAACCGGAATGACTGAAAATCAGGGGAGATGCAGCAAGGTTAAGTGGGTCACACCCAATTAGGGTATGTTATCACCTTTCTAGATACCCTCGGATGTATTATAAATTATGGATATGGTGCATGGAAAAAGAGCTCTCGATAAGGGTGGGAACACCCGGGGTGGTAGAATATTCGGTACTATCCAAGTTAGGGGTAGGCTGATCTTGTGTTGTAGGGGATGCCAACGAGGTCCTCGGTACATTTTCTAGAGGTGTACTGTGATAGGTGGTACTTCAGTGCCTAGTCATTGTATGGAAATACATTCTCCAATACGAGCCTTTACGGTTTTGGTTGTAGAGCCTAATATGCTGGAATTTAATTAATGTAACAATTTCAACTATTTGAATAAGTATTTGTACTTAGGCACTATTATAATATCATTGGATTTTCTATAAAAAGGTTTTGGTTACCGTAAGGGAAAAACCCGTCGTGTTTATGTGTGGCATGGTCTTATGGGATACCTTTGATTTTAAAAGGATTTTAAAAGGATTTTGAAAGTTATAATGAATAAAATTCCTTGTGATTTAAATTCTCATGCTGGTTTTACCAGACTGACCCAGGCGTGGTTTTTTCTAATTGCTCGGGTCAGACCGAGCATATTTCCAGGTTTAGTTGGAAGGATTGGAACTTCAGGAGAGGAGCTGGAGGCCTGGAGACGTATTCATGTAGATGATTATATTTCCGTTGCATTTTAGTTGTGTTATCAGCAATTGTGAGGACAGATTGTTATAACTGTCTGTGCTGAATAGGTTAGTATACTCTGATTGATGTTTGTATATATATTAATTACAGTTTTGCTTTGTGTAAAGATTTTTCTATATTATAGATTATTTGTTTTCGTTGTGAGATTCTGTGTTGTTTAGTTTTCTTTCTATTTTCTTTCTATCTTCTTTCTACTTTCTTTTCTTAACTATTTGCCTTCCCGTGCAATTTGGGTTGTACAAGTGTGTTAAGTTGTCAGTTTAAACTGTACAGAAAAGTGGGTCGTTACAAATAAAGTTGAAAACTAAACATGTAAGAAAATTAAAATACTCTTATTTAATCGAGGTGGTACCTAAAAGAGAATGAGATTTTCTCTCAAGTCACTCCTCTTTGTATTCCTCAATACAATAGTGTTTTGGTAATGAGAAATCAAAATCTATTTGACATCATCCCAAAAAACTATTTGAGTGTCAGTAGTATGCAATATACAGGGAATGCCAATGGCATCTTTCTCTTCTTTATTCTTTTCATTTACATATCTTTCTCCTTCACTATCTCATTCATTCACAAAGCTTTCTTCTTCTTCACATCATAATTTCAATCCCAATATTCAAAATAAATCATATGTTTAGGTGGTTGGGGATTCACATCCCTAGATTCAAAATGTCAATAGTAAGAAATCTCGATTTTCTTAGGGGGAAAAATTGAAAAAGAGATTGCATTACTACTAGTGTGGGGACAAAAATTATATGGAAAAAGAATGTAGAGAACCAATATTTTATTTTAATTGTGTATTTGTTGGTCACAAGAAGATGGCATGTTCGATGGATTTGAAGTCTGCTCTATCGAATTCAAAACCTCCTCTTCCGAAGCCAATGAGTAAATCTAATCATAACCATAATATTCTTATGAAATTCCTAAAGTTAAGGATTTTATTTCTTGGTTGTTGTGTGAGGGAAAATGAAGAGTGAAGTTACCATTCTAATAAACTCCTAGCATTTCGATTGTATTATTGCAGATACCATCGGATTTGAATTGAAAGAAAAGGACAAGGGAATAAAGCAATCAAATAAAGTTACGGTCTTGGAGTATGCTTCTCAAGATAGCAGGATTTTCCATTCAAGAATGGTTGAAGAGTAAATAGACTGAATTTGTTTGCTATAAATGATAAAACTTTTGATGATAATAGCTTTACGAACGTTATGAAATTAGATCTTGATGTTACTGAGTATAATTCAAAGGGTGCAAATTGTTGTTGTATTCTTGATGAAGCTATAATTGTAAATGATGAAAAAAGTGAGGGAGATGAGTTCAAGGAGGTTGTTAAACATAAATATAAAGCTAAGAAATCAAAAAAAATTAGAGGTAGTTGTATGCAATAAGTTCGATGTCTCGGCTAAAGAAATAGAAAAGAAATAAAGAAATTGAAATATATTCGAGGCACATGAAACTAATTCTTTATTCACATATTTATATTGATGATTACAATTTGAAAGTACTAAATTATTGGGATAAAAGAAAGAATATCCAATCAAATTAATGAACAATAAATGTGAATATTAATTTTAAATAATAACAAGCATTATTTGTTGCTTGAATCAACAAACATTGATTGTGGACATTGATTATTACATTATCCACAATTATTGTTGGTTGCCCAATGTATTGGAAAGTATTATTCCATTATCTGTATTTATTATTGATTTCCTAATGTAGTGTTGATACACCCCTACAAGATAGAGGATCAATCAGAGACTCTTATCTTAGATCGAAGAGAGAGAAAATGATATTTTAAAAGAGGCTTAGTAAGAGAATCAGCTAGCTGCTCATGTGTTGAAACATGAAGAACCTTCAAAAGCTTATATGTTACCTTTTCTCATGCAAAATGATTGTCCATAGAAATGTGTTTCATTTTGGTATGAAGAACTAGGTTCACACATACATAACTCGTACTTATGTTGTCAAAAAAAAGTTGCTTTGAAGGTATCTTGACTCAAAGTTCATATAATAAATTTTGGACCCATTCAAGTTCACATGCAACTGATGCTATAGCTCGATATTCAGCTTCTATTGAGGATCTTTCCACTATTTATTGCATTTTAAAAGACCATGAGATTGGATTACCTCCAAGGTACACAATATATGCTAAAGTTGATCATTGACCATCATAATCACCAGCCCAATTTGCATCAGTAATTGGATACAATTTTGGATCATTAAAACATTTTTAATGCAATCCAAAATACAATGTGTGTTTAAGATAACAAAGAAGTCATTTTGCCACTTGCCAATGTAGTTGAGATGGCTTGTGCATAAATTGTGATAATTTATTTAAGGAAAATGCAATATCAGGTCTTGTGATGGAAATATATTAGAGATCTCCAATCACTTTTCCATAGTTAGTGACATCATTTTGGCAGGACCAATCAATAAGGCAATGTTTTCCAGTGGTTGATAATGACATGCTAACTTCTTTGGCCCCTAGCATGTTTGTTTAAGCTAATTGATCTTAAATATATTTGTGTTGAGTAAGAAGAAGTCTATGAGAAGTAGGTAGAACTTCAACACCTACAAATAGTTTAAATTTCCAAGGTCTTTTAGAGAAATGACTTGAAAGTGCTTTAACAAAGTTTTGGCAAAATGTTTTATCACTTCCAGTAAGCAACAAATCATCAACTTAAATAAGAAAATATGCAATGATTTCATTTTGAGAATAAATGAAAAGTGAAGAATCGACTTGGATTAATGGAACCAAACTTGTATTACAAAGTTACTAAAAGACCTATACCAATGTCTTGGAGCTTGTTTCAAACCGTAAATCTCTTTCTTCAAATGACAAACATAGGAAGGAAATGATGTATTGACAAAACCTAGAGGTTGCAATATATACACTCTTCTGATATTGTACCATGTATAAATGCATTATTCACATCTAGTTGATTAATTTTCTTTCCCACATGTAATGCGATGTAAAGAACACCTCACATCGTTGTTGGCTTAACTATAGGATTGAATGTCTCATGATAATCAATACTAGGCCTTCGGTGAAAACTTTTGCAACTAGTCGATCTTTATATCGTGAAATTCCACCATTGGGATATCTTTTATTTGAAACCCATTTACAGCCAACTATATTTTGGATTGATGTAGGTGGAACAAATTCCAAAGTACTATTTTTTTAAAGATCGTTAAACTCGTCAAACATAGCTTTACGCCATTTTGGATCTCTCATAACTTGAGATACATGTGTTGTTCTAAAGTGGGAGATATTGGACGTTCTTTTGTAGCATATGCCTTTTTGGGTTTAAATATGTTGTTTTGAGATATAGTAGTCATGGAATGACTGCGTAACAGATCATTTTTTGAAGTTTGGATTGTATTTGGGTTTGATAGTTCAACCTGAGGAGAGGTTGATGTTTCTTGTGATTGATCAAGCGATGAATCCACATCGGTCGGTTGAGTTCTTGAAGGGCTAATAGTTTCAACCACAAATTATATGACTGAGCCAATTTCAACCTCTTTCATTGAAGAAGTATCTATAGCGAAATGAAGTTAACCAAGAATAGATGGTGAAGCATGTAACCAAGTGGATCTTAAAGAGCGATCTTGCAATTGTGATAAAGATAAGGAACGACCAGAAAACTATTCTTCATTGAATATGACACGACGAGAGGAACAAAATTTTCTTGTGCTTAGCTTATAACATAAATAACCGCTTTGATTTTTTGAGTAACCAAGAAAAACGCATGGTTAGACTTCAAATCCAACTTGTGTTAGTAATAAGGTTTGAGCCAAGGATAACAGAAACATCCAAATACTCGAAGTTTATCATTATTTGGTTTTACTTTGAGAAGAGCTTCATAAGGTGATTAGTAAGAAAGAAATTCAGTGGGTAAAGGATTGATTAAGTATACAACAGTCTAAAATGCAAAGGACAAAAAGAAAATCGAAAGAAATGCATCGTGCAACATGGTCAAACCGGTTTCCACTATATGTTGGTGATGATTTTTAGAAACACCATTATGTTATGGTGTATGCGATGGAATTTGCAAATATGCGATACCCATAGATATAAATAATTTTTTAATTTTGTATACTCACCCTTATTGTCTAAATAAATAGGTGTTATTTTTGCATTAAAATGGTTTTCAGCTAATGTTTGAAATTGTGGAAATATGGTTGAAACATCATATTTGCATTTCAAAGGATAAAACTGTACGTATTTTGTATAATGATCAACAAAAATAAAATAATATGCATAACCATTAATGGATTGTACAGGAGCTGAACACCATACATCAATATAAATGAGTTCAAGTGGGCGAGTATAAGACAAACTTGATGAACCAAAAGGAACTCAATGGCTTTTATTACGTCGACAAGAATTGCAAAGAACATTGAGTGAAGCTTTAAATGACTAAGATAATGATCTAAGAATAATTTACTGAATATTAGAAAAAGGATGACCAAGGAATTCGTGCCAATTTGAATAAGATTTATGAGTAATTGCATGAGCTTGAAATTCAGTGCAAACTTTATTTGTATTGTGTGGCATTTCATAGAGATCATTTTTATTTAGCCCTTTCATGAGAACTTCCACTATGCGTAGATTCTTCACCAAAAATAATCATCAAAAAATTCAATAGAAGCATTATTAGTTTTGCAAAATTTGGAAACTAAAATTGAATTTTTATACATAGAAGGAACACCTAGAATGCCTGATAAATAGAATGATGATTTAGGGTAATAAAGTGTTTTAGAACCAACGTGAGTAATTTTCAAACTTGATCTATCACCAATAACCATCTCATCAGATCCATTGAAATCGGAATAAGCCGAAAGATTTTTAATATCAAAGGTGACATGGTGAGAAGCTGTAGAGCCCATTAGCGAACCTTGGTAAAAAAATAAAAGATAATATGTAATAGGCGGTTGGTATGTAGCCATAAAACTTCTTTGCTTGATAGCACTTATTAGCTGAGTGTCTAGGTTTCTCACAGATTTTACACACTATTTTTTTCAATGGTGGAACGTCCTTCATGTGTTCCCACCTCTATTGGGATAGTCTTGAGAGTGTGTAGTTAATAATTATTAAATTTCTTGATTATATAATATCACCAAATGAATTTATTGTGTAATAATGTTTGACCCATCTCTTTTGAGAGAATGCTCAATGTGACGCCTCGCCTCTATACTCACACTAGCCAAGGACACTACGGGGTAATGCCGTCGACTAGCACGAAGAATAAGGCTGTTGAGGAGCGACCATCTGTGTAATTGCTTTGTTCGAGTACCGATATGTCAGATAATATAACTTACATTTCATTTCAAGAGGAAATCTGACATATCAAATACAAACTCAAAGCTACCACACAGTGGCTATGTGGGCTTCGGAAACAAATATAGAAATAAACATAACAAAAATCAGTCACAGATATTCATATCACAAAGGCGGAAACATATATGAATATAACACATAAAAGTGTACATCAAAATAGTGGTCAAACTAAATCCACTACATAACAAAAGAATAGATACAAGTGCTAGATAAAAGAATAAGTATACATCAAGGAGTCTCTATCTTGAATGTATAATAACAAAAACTACTAAGCTAAAGTAGTTAGCCAAAAGTCAGGTAACGAACCCTGATAAGAAGTCAAGCAGAAGCACCTGAAATACCTCGGTCTGACCCGAGTATTATTTAAGAAGAAAATAATAAACGGATTAGTCTAGCTATAAATATCATATAAAATGAGATAGGATAAGAGATATAACAAAAACATATGATAACAAAAATGTCATACTGTGACAAGTATACATAAGGTAATAACAAAAATCATACAATATCTCAAATATTCTCAAACACTAAAAAGAATGTCATATCTTTAAATTATTCACCAAAACACAAATATTGACAAAACATATCAATGCCAATCGCAAAAATCGGTGAAACATAAATTCCAGAAATCAATGATTAGAAATCCAGAAATCACAAAGGGGGAGGCCTATCACAAACGGGAGTATGAAAACTCACCAACACGTGTATCACAAACGAGATGCTATCCCATGGGTCGCTAACCCATAAAATGAACCGAACATCGACGCACCTAAAAGGATACGCCCCATGCACAGTCGAACATCGACGCACCTAAAAAGATACGCCCCAAGCATAGTCGAACATCGACGCACCTAAAAAGATACGCCCCATGCACAGACTTATTGAGCCAAACATCGACGCACCTAAAAGGATACGCCCCATGCACCGACTCATTGAGCCGATTTCTCCACGAACGGACAAAAGACCATGGGTCGCTACCCCACCAATTTGAGCCGAAGCTCCACAAAGGGGTTTAATCCCCCACGCAAACAAAGAGACATCGCACACTGCTAGTCTAAATCAAAAAATGATCATCATTGATCCATAAGTGTAAATTACACTAAGCTAGTAAATATAAGAGTTTTGCTTCATGTCCCATAACCACTGGCTTAACTTAAATATTTACGAACAAATTGTAGATTTCCACTCGAAAACTGTCACAAGATTTCAATCGAACAAGTCCAAAAATTAACCGACGAAGTAAACGCAAGCGTTTCATACCACCTATTTTGCTAAGCCGTTTAATTAGATTTCTCATACGAATGAGATAACGGTTTGTATATACTAATAGATTGTAAAAACGGATTTAGAAACGAGCTTTATATTTAAAATATTGTCGAAATCATTTTAATGAAAGAGTTTTCATATTTACTACTAGTATAGAAACCTTTGTATTTTAAAGTGACAAATCACAGAAAACGATTGTAGAAACAATCAATCAACCAAAAATTCACATTCGACGACGTGAATCAAAACCATAGAAATCGATATCAAATCCATCAAATGGATATTCCCAAAAATCTAAAGAAAGAAGTTATCAAAGTCGATAATAAGTGATAACAACTAACCAGATCGACAAAAATCGATTAAAATTGGAAATCCACTCAAAAAACAGCCAAAATAGGCAAAATGAACAGTTCCAAACGTCTGGTTTAGAATCCAAACGTCTGGATTTAGGTTCTGGAAATTTTTAGAAACCTTCCAGATGTCTGGTAGACTTTCCCAGACGTCTGATAGACTTCCCAGACGTCTGGTTGGTTTGGACCAGACGTCTGGTCCGAGTTTCTGCCATTTTCGTTTTTCTGCCGTAAACTTTTCTTTTCTCCAGGTTTATAACCAGACATTTGGACTTGATCACCAGACGTCTGGTCACCTGGTCTGGGCAACAGTTTGCCTAGGCCATGATGGCCAAAACGAATCGGAAGCGATCAGACGAGCAACGAAGACTAGGGATTTATGCCAAGCGACAACCCAGCCTTATAGGCTCTTCGATACACCCCAAATATCATGTCCAAACATCCATAGTAGGATTTTCATAAAATTGGACTTCAAAACCAAAAATTGGAAAATTCACCAAATCAATTCAAATCAAAAGCAAATGAACATGATTAAATGTTAGGAATTTGTACCTAACAATAATGAGAGTTATAGACGTAGATGTGAGTTCAAAAACTCACCTTTAAACCCAAAAACAACGAATGAGAAGCTTTTAAAACAAAGGAAAGATCAACCACTCTTCAACTTCAACTCTAGAAGCTCCAATCTATGATCATAGGCAAATATTTCCTAAATTAGGTTATAGGAATTTCTGGAAATTGGAGAGAGATTGAGGTGGAGAAGAAGAAGATGATGCCTACCTAAGCTTCTCTTTGATTTTGGACTTGAATTTGTATTCCTAATCAAACTAGGGTTTAGGAATTTTAATTTCCTATCTTTTCCCCTATTTTTACTTTAGCTTGAGAGTGTTAAGAAATGAGGAGAAGAATGAATGAAGAGTAGAGGGGTTAGGGTATTAAGTTGGGTTAGTGGGCTGAAACCCAAACCCAAAGCCCAAAATAGAAAAATAGCAAAATTATACTTAACTCCAAACATATCGATGTTTATACTCAAAAAAGTTGTAAATGCCATTTTGGACTCAATGGAAGTGGTCTCGTGTCCCAATTCGACAATTTACAAAAAGTAACATTTCGGACTTTAATCCGATTAACGATGCTATATTTAAATAAAACATTTAAATATATAATCGTGAAATATGCGGGTTGTTACAGACTCCCCTCCTTAAAGAAATTGCGTCCTCGCAATAATTAAGAGGAAAATAAAAAGTAACAACCATACTAAGGCATAACAACACAAAAGAAGAAATTTTGAAATCAGAAGTTCACCTTAAGGAGCACGAGAGAGTAAGTCCGGATGTGTTTTCTCGATGAATTCTCTAGATTCCCAAGAGCAATCCTTAGGATTTGAGGACCATTGAACTTTCACAAGCGGAACATCTTTATTTCGAAGGCGTTTAACCTCCGAAGCAATGATACAAATAGGATGTTGCTCATAAGTCAAATTAGGTGAAACCTCAATTTCTTCAATAACACCGGGTTCAGGAATAGAATCAGAATCCCTAAGGCATTTCCGTAGTTGAGAAACGTGGAACACATCTTGAATAGCAGAAAATTGAGCCGGTAATAAAAGGCGATATGCCATGGAACCAATACGTTCGACGATGGGAAATGGACCAACATATCGAGGTGCTAATTTTCCCAATCAACTGAAACGCACAACACCCTTCATAGGTGAAACAGGAATAAAATCTGGACCTAAAACCAACTTCTCACCGGCTTCTAGCCAATACAAAGGAGATCGGCACGACCTTCCGTAGAGTGCCTCGAAAGGTGCCATACCAATACTAGATTGGAAGCTATTATTATAGGAAAACTCAACAAGAGAAATATGATCTTCCCAACTTCCACCAAAATCAAGAACACATGCACGAAGGAGATCTTCAAGAGTTTGATTCACACGCTCTATTTTTCCATCGGACTAAGGATGATAAGCGGTGCTAAAATTAAGCTTTGTTCCCAAAGCTTTTTGATGACCTTTCCAAAATCCACTAGTAAATAATGGATCACGATCGCTAACAATAAAAGTAGGAACTCCATGCAATTTAACAATTTCTTTGACATAGAGTTTAGCCAAAAGAGGTACGGTCCGATTGGACCGAACGGGAAGAAAATGGGTGGATTTTGTAAGTCTATCTACAATCACCCATAGACTGTCATGACCCAAACGAGAACGGGGAAGACTGTCAATAAAGTCCATGGAAATTTGATCCCACTTCCATATTAGAATGTCCAAAGGTTGCAATAACCCACCGGGCCTTTGATGCTCGGCCTTTATGAGTTGGCAAGTCATGCAACGCTTAATGAATTTAGCAATATCAGATGTCATTCCATCCCAATAATAAATTCGCTACTACTACCGGGATGAATGGTAAATTTAGAATGACAAGAATCTTCTAAAATGTCTTTACGAAGATCACAAATATTTGGCACGATAAGTCTACCAAATTTTCGAATACCGCCACGAGCATCAATATGAAAGTCTTTCAAACCTTCAATATCAATTTTATCCCTACAACTTTGGCTAAGAAGAACCAATTCGGGATCTTTCTTTTGAGCTTCAAGGATGCGATCTAAAAGAGAAGGATGAGCCTCAAGGCTACATAAAACAAGAGATGAACATGAATTGGATTCACGATCTCGAATCTCACAAGTGGATAAAGTCTCGAGATCATTCCATTCGGATATCATCATGGAAACAACTGCTTGTTGCTTACGACTAAGGGCATCGCAACACGATTTCCCTTTCCGAAAGTATAGAGAATATCAAGATCATAAGATACAAGGAACTCGAGCCAACGTTGTTGACACAAATTAAGTTCCTTTTGAGAAAATAAATACTTCAAAGATTTATGATCGGTGTAAAGAACAAATTTCTCTCCCAAAAGATAATGACGCCAAATTCTAAGAGCGAAAACAATGGCCGCGAGCACTAGATCATGAATATCCAGTCTTGGCAGGCTTTAATTGTCAAGAAGCATATGTGATAACACGTTCCCTTTTGCATGAGAACGACATTCAAACCAATACGACTAGTATCGGTATAAACAATCAATTCTTGGTTCCCCTCGGGAATCACAAGAATAGGAACATCGGAAAGGAGTTATTTTAAATGATCCTCTTTCCCGAAAAGCTAAGACATTCAAAATTATAATTAACTTTGTGTAATCATCTTTTTAGAAAAATTTACTTTTTACAAGTCAATTTATTGTGTCTGACTGTCTCATCATAGCGTTTAGGAGATTCCTATCAATAACGTTGATCAGGCGCATCGATCAGAATTCTTAAAGCACTCGATGGGAAATACAACACAAAATCATCTTCTATATGATAAACATGTCTCTTAAAATTTTATGAATATTCTTTGCTCGTTTTAAGAACAAAACCCAATTATGCTTATAAATATATCTAATTAAAAAGATTTGCAAATTTAAATTGTTGTTTTCATCCATAATCAATGAATACAAGGATAAACTCATCGAGATATTCACAGAATACTCGATTCATAAGATGGATGAAATAAGCTGGACAAACCGAATGACATCACAAGTCACTCATAAGAATCATAACGAGTGCGGAATGCAGTAAGTGGAATGCTACCCTCCGCAACTCGTAGCTGATGAAAACTGGTGGCAAGGTCGAGCTGAAAAGACCTTAGCACTACTCAATAGATTGCTTAGGTGATAATCCTAAGACAAGCTCAAATATATCGGGAAATTCACAAACTGCTTGAATGAGGGAAATAACATCTTCCTCATCATGTGGGTTTAAAGAATAAAATGATGCCACCGAATTTGGAATTTAAATCATTAAGAACAATAGAAATCTGCTTAACAGATTGAGGGTGTCAAAGATGGATAGTTCTCCCGGGATATAGGATATGGGCTTCATAATGATTAAGCAAATCCTTTCTTAAAAATCAATTCCGAAGCCTAAGTAGCACATAACATGAAAACCGGATCGGAAAGCACAATTACATAAAATAATCTCAACATCTTTACAAAGTAAACTGAGTGTTGCGGATCCATCGACCGGATTTGCAATTCTCAGTGAAGTCATCAAGCCCATAATATTTAAAGGCAATGCATCAACAAGTTCTTTTGATATAAAAGAGTGAGATGCACCTATATCAAAAAAACTCGAATAGGATAATCACGAAACAAAATAATGCCGTCCAGAGAAGGACTACTGGATTGACCAGCGCTAGGACTGCCAGATCTAACCATTTCTCTTCTTTAAGAAAGAAAGAAAGAAAGAAGAGGAAAAAGGTTATTCTCAGAATGAATATCAAACAAACTTGATTGATAAAACAAGGCATCACAAAAGAAAATAGGATAAAACGGGTCATATGACTCGAATTAAATCCAAAGGCACGATTCCTAAGAGATACTTAGGACAATGATCCTTGCTAGATTATTCTATATTGTTCCGAAGTTTGGCTCTGATACCAAGCTGTGACGCCCCACCACTATACTCACACTAGCCAAGGACACTACGGGGTAATGCCGTCGACTAGCACGAAGAATAAGGCTGTTGAGGAGCGACCATCTGTGTAATTGCTTTGTGCGAGTACCGATATGTCAGATAATATAACTTACATTTCATTTCAAGAGGAAATCCGACATATCAAATACAAACTCAAAGCTACCACACGGTGGCTATGTGGGCTTCGGAAACAAATATAGAAATAAACATAACACAAATCAGTCACAGATATTCATATCACAAAGGCGAAAACAGATATGAATATAACACATAAAAGTGTACATCAAAATAGTGGTCAAACTAAATCCACTACATCACAAAAGAATAGATACAAGTGCTAGACAAAAGAATAAGTATACATCAAGGAGTCTCTATCTCGAATGTATAATAACAAAAACTACTAAGCTAAAGTAGTTAGCCAAAAGTCAGGTGACGAACCCTGATAAGAAGTCAAGCAGAAGCACCTGAAATACCTCGGTCTGACCTGGGTATTATTTAAGAAGAAAATAATAAACGGATCAGTCTAGCTATAAATATCATATAAAATGAGATAGGATAAAAGATATAACAAAAACGTATGATAACAAAAATGCCATACTGTGACAAGTATACATAAGGTAACAACAAAAATCATACAATATCTCAAATATTTTCAAACACTAAAAAGAATGTCATATTCTTTAAATTATTCACCAAAACACAAATATTGACAAAACATATCAATGTCAATCGCAAAAATCGGTGAAACATAAATTCCAGAAATTAATGATTAGAAATCCAAAAATCACAAAGGGGGAGGCCTATCACAAATGGGAGTATGAAAACTCACCAACACGTGTATCACAAACGAGACGTTATCCCATGGGTCGCTAACCCATAAAATGAACCGAACATCGATGCACCTAAAAAGATACGCCCCATGCACAGTCGAACATCGACGCACCTAAAAAGATACGCCCCATGCATAGCCGAACATCGACGCACCTAAAAAGATACGCCCTATCCACAGACTTATTGAGCCGAACATCGACGCACCTAAAAAGATACGCCCCATGCACCGACTAATTGAGCCGATTGCTCCATGAACGGTCAAAAGACCATGGGTCGCTACCCCCACCAATTTGAGCCGAAGCTCCATAAATAGGGTTTAATCCCCCACACAAACAAAGAGAAATCGCACATCGCTAGTCTAAATCACAAAATGATCATCATTGATCCATAAGTGTAAATTACACTAAGCTAGTAAATATAAGAGTTTAGCTTCATGTCCCATAACCACTGGCTTAACTTAAATATTTACGAACAAATTATAGATTTCCACTCGAAAACTGTCACAAGATTTCAATCGAACAAGTCCAAGAATTAACCGACGAAGTAAACGCAAGCGTTTCATACCACTTGTTTTGCTAAGCCATTTAATTAGATTTCTCATACGAATGAGGTAAAGGTTTGTATATACTAATTGATTGGAAAACGGATTTAGAAACGAGCTTTATATTTAAAATAGTGTCGAAATCGTTTTAATGAAAGAGTTTTAGTATTTACTACTAGTATAGAAACCTTTGTATTTTAAAGTGACAAATCACAGAAAATGATTGTAGAAACAATCAATCAACCAAAAATTCACATTCGACGACCTGAATCAAAACCATAGAAATCGATATCAAATGGATATTCCTACAAATCCAAAGAAAGAAGTCATCAAAGTCGATAATAAGTGATAACAACTAACCGGATCGACAAAAATCGATTAAAATAGGAAATCCACTCAAAAAACAGTCAAAATAGGCAAAATGAACAGTTCCAGACATCTGGTTTAGAATCCAGACGTCTGGATTTAGGTTCTGGAAATTTTCAGAAACCTTCCAAACGTCTGGTAGACTTTCCCTAATGTTTGATAGACTTCCCAGACGTGTGGTCCGAGTTTCTGCCATTTTCCTTTTTCTGCCGTAAACTTTTCTTTTCTCTAGGTCTATAACCAGACGTCTGGTCACCTGGTCTGGGCAACAGTTTGCCTAGGCCATGATGGAAAAAATGAATCGGGAGCAATCGGACGAGCAACGAAGACTAGGGATTTCTGCCAAGCGACAACCCAGCCTTATAGGCTCTTTGATACACCCCAAATATCATGTCCAAACATCCATAGTAGGATTTTCATAAAATTGGACTTCAAAACCAAAAATTGGAAAATTCACCAAATCAATTCAAATCAAAAGCAAATGAACATGAATAAATGTTAGGAATTCATACCTAACAACAATGAGAGTTATAGACGTAGATGTGAGTTCAAAAACTCACCTTTAAACCCAAAACAATGACTGAGAAGCTTTTAAAACAAAGGAAAGATCAACCACTCTTCAACTTCAACTCTAGAAGCTCCAATCTATGATCATAGGCAAATATTTCCTAAATTAGGTTATAGAAATTTCTGGAAATTGGAGAGAAATTGAGATGGAGAAGAAGAAAAGGATGCTTACCTAAGCTTCTCTTTGATTTTGGACTTGAATTTGTATTTCCTAATCAAACTAGGGTTTAGGAATTTTAATTTCCTATCTTTTCCCCCATTTTTACTTTAGCTTGAGAGTGTTGGGAAATGAGGAGTAGAATGAATGAAGAGTAGAGGAGTTAGGGTATTAAGTTGGGTTAGTGGGCTGAAACCCAAACCCAAAGCCCAAAATAGAAAAATAGCAAAATTCTACTCAACTCCAAACATATCAATGTTTATACTCAAAAAAGTTGTAAACGCCATTTTGGACTCAATGGAAGTGGTATTGAGTCCCAATTCAACTGTTTACAAAAATTAACATTTTGGACTTTAATCTGATTAACGGTGCTATATTTAAATAAAACGTTTAAATATATAATCATGAAATATGCGGGTTGTTACACTCAAACTCCACAAGTTTGTCATGAAGCTCTTCAAATGTTATAGGAGATTCATGAGCTTGAATTGTTACATAAATTTCTATGAATTCAAGCCTTAGACCATTCAAGATATACAACATTAAGTCCTCATCATCAATAGGAGAACTAAGAATTGCAGGTTCATCGAAAATAGTTTTCATCACTTGAATATATTCTTCAATTGAGCATGTATCACGTTCGGTAAGAGTAAGACGCTCTTTAAGACTTGATTTGAAATTGGGTTTTATTTGCATACAATCAAAAAAATTTCCCAACCTTCATTGGAATTTTTTGCAGAAGCAATTAATGGTATGATAGTTTCGGAGGTTGAAGAATTAATAACATGCAAAATTAGTTGATCATGGAGATATCAACGACTGTATAATTGTTCGGTTTATAATTGTGGTTTATGGTGCCACCAATACAGCCGATTAAATCTTAACCAATGAGATTTAGTTGAGCTCTCCATGAAATAAAATAAGAGGAAGTAAGCTTAAAGGGAGCTCTGAGAAGCCGCATTGATTGATATAAGATTAGTACTTGATAAATTTGAGGTGGATAGAGTGTTAGAAGAATTTGTAATCTGTTCACCCATGATTGTGGATAATGAAGAAAAAAGAAGAAGAAAATTTTTGGTTAAGGAGGAAGCTCTGATACCATGAAGAAATTGAAAAGAAACAGAAATATATTTGAGGCATGCGAAATTAATTCTTTATTCACATAATTATGGCGATGATTACAGTTTGGAAAGATTAAATTATTGGAATACCAAAAGGAACATCCAATCAAATTAATGGACGGTAGTTGTGAACATTAGTTTTAAATAATAACAAGCTTTATTTATTGCTTAAATTAACAGACACTAACTGTGAACATCAATTATTCCATTATCTGCATTTATTCTTGATTGCCTAATGTGTTGGAAAGTATTATTCAATTATCTATATTTTATTATTGATTACCCAATGTATTGTTAATATTAGCATTAATGGAAGATGTAGGTGTTAATAATATTGAGGAGATTCAAAAATGGGGAATGAATGTGCTTCTATGATTCATATAGAAGTTGGTGATTGCGTGATAAAGGAGGGGCAATCAGTTGAAAAGCTTACTATTAAAGTATTTGATCATAGTGAAGAGGAAAGAAATGATGAAAAGGGTAAGTTGTTGTGAAAAGGGAAGACTGTTGAATGCAACACTATGAAGGAAGATGTTGATATAAGGGAAGTTGAGTGCATTGATACATACATACATACATACATACATACATATGTGTGTGTGTGTGTGTGGAAATAATGTACAACATTTTAGGTAATGATAAAGAAGTAATAAGAAATTATTCTAAAAATATGGTGCATGATGAGTTCTTTTTATTGGCGGAAGAAATGGGAATGTAGATAGGGAGTATATATATCATGCACTGGCACGAACGAAGAAAATGGCATTCACGGTTTCATATACACAAGCTGTAAATGTTGGGCTGGAGATTGTTCAAATGTGTGGGTAAGTAAGTTGAATAAAAAATTTGATGGTGCTATTAGTGAAGAACTGTTTGATGAATCTTAAAAGCTTTTAAATTGTTCAATTTGAGATAATGGATGTAATTCTGATAGGATAAATATAAAAGATCTTGGTGATATAGGGTATTCAGAAGTTAATACTGGTAAAAACAAGATTTTAGTGCAAGGTGTAGAGAAATACATAGATTAAATATATGTTATGGGGACTGATGATACAATCTTAGATGTTTTGAGTGGCTCTATGCATTGTTTTGACGATCAAGGTACAAGAGAGAAGGATATGGCTATTGTTAAAAGGGAGATTTGGTTGTGGTTTTTGAAATTAAATGTTAATGGAGAGGGTCAGTTTGAGAATGTTAATAAAGGTTGGCAGAAGTGTGTTTGGTTCAGAACTTGGAGATTTGAATTTAAGGCTGATTAATTCATTTTTAACCAAAGTTCAAAATTCCATTTTCTGTTTTCGTTCTAATGTATAAAGAATTATGAATTTTCGGTTCCGTTTCAAATATTCTAGAGATTCCATTTTAATTCTAGTTTACTTATTCTGACACTTTTTTTGACAAATATAATAAATGGCTAATATTGACGTAAACCTAGCTTTACTATGTTATTATATTGAAACAACTAAGGTTCACGATTCTATTTCCATAGCTTGAATTCCGGGTGGCCAATTCCAATACTTTTTTCTATACAAATTTATTACATGATCATTTAATTAAAAATATCATCCTAAAGTTACCTATATAAATATTTCATATAGATTATTCCAACCTAGTTAGTTTAACTTTATAAGAAGTTCAATAAAACAGCCATCCATATTGCTAGCCTAAGCCCATGTCATTATTAATAACCTAATTAATTAGCTTAGGCAGCCCACAGACACTCACAACGTAAATGTCCTTTTCCTATCTTAACCCTAAATCAACTTTCTCAACACACATATAACAACTTTTATATTGGTTGGCTGCTTAGAGATGATAATGTCGAATTCAAGTGTTTGAATGGTTACTATGACCAAGTGGTAAGATTTATACATATTATTTGTTTTTTCATTGTTCTTCCCTATTTTTTTTCATTTTTATGGATTTTTCATCATTTATATCAGTGATTAGTATCCTTTTCCATGGCCTCCACCATTCAGATTGATGCTTTTTGCCTTCTTTCTAACATTTTTGTGCTTTTTAGTGAAAAGAATTGAATTTTTAAATTTTTTATAAACAACTGGTTGGAACTGGGTTTTTGGTCAGATTCCGTTCCGGTTCAGGCCAAACCGCAGAATCGAAATAGAATAACCGGAACAATGACCGGAACTCCATCATTCCGGCTGGAATCTCATACCTTGTTTTTAACACATGACGAACCAAACTTATTTCATAATAATCCATATTTTTTACAAGGAAATACAGATTTTGTTACTGTTTTTTAAATGGTACTAGAACTTAATAAGGCTGACCAGTTTGAGAAAGTGAGTGATAGTGTGCAAAATTTGAGTTATGAGCATAGAAGGGTGCATGATGTTCTCATATCAGATCCTAATTTAGTGCATACTGATACATTTCTGAAGCAAGAAGACTCTGACTTGCATCATGGTAATGTAGATTTGGCACATGATGATATAGAATTGATATATAGGAAACTGATTTTGGTGCATGGTGATATAGATTTGGTGTTGAGTGATCCAGATTTGGTGCATGATACTCGGAGAGAGGTGGGCTCTTGCTTGAGTTTATCTAGATCAATGATGAGTGCCTGTATTCATAGAATGGCCACTAAAGCATCTGATGACTCTAGCTCTGGTTCAAATGTTCATTTAGGCAGTACTTATAGTTCTAGAGCTTTTAGTTGTTTATCAACTTGCGTTATGCGTTATTCAGCTAGAAGTTCTGGTTTTGGTTTTTAATGACGTTCGGTTAGATACTGAGTACATTTGAGTATGAAATTAGAGTGGGTTAGATTGCCTATATTTGAGATATATTAGGTGGAACGTTATGGTTTTACATGATTTAGGAAAATACAGTAAAGTTAGGTTTTTCAAAGATAATAATATTAGACATTACTTTATTACAAAAAACAAAAATAGAAAACCTTAATTATTAATTTTACAAGATTCTAGAGTATATTCACCTAAGTCATTAGGTTTATCTACCGACTGGAGGTAGCTCGGGAGGTTTGATGGTGAGTTGGAGAGAAAATTTTGTTAAACTTCCACAATCTATTATTATTGTTCACTCGATGCGTCTTATTTTTACTAACTTGGGTGATGTTTCATTTCTTAACATCCCCAACATTAATGGACCAATTCCAATGTTAATCGAAGGGTTCTTTGGAGTGATTGTCTTGAGTTTAGAGCGCTCTCTCCTAGCTTTGGGTAATAGGTGGGAACAAAATCGCTGGATTTTTTGGGAATGCTCCTTTAAAGAAGGTGAATTTCCCACTATGGAGGAGTTTGACCAGTTTATTATCAGTCGTAATTCGATTCAGGTACCACTACGCGATAGACAATTGACTTGGTTGAACAATAAGGAAGCCCTTTGATGGCACTTTTAATTCTATGCTCGAAACTGCATCAAGCCATTATACAAATAAACATATACGTACAACTTACGTATTAAATTCCAATTGATTCTTAGCTATATCAAAAAAAAATTCATTCACATTTACTTTCATTTCCATTCAATTATTCACAGTTATCATTCACATTCACCAATTTACTTGGTATATACCTTAAATACCCATTTCACTTAAGAATTTCACCATTAAATTTTCTTAAGTCAATTATAAACATTTTATGCAGAAGTGCTTATGTTTATTACCACTTCACAACTTAGGTCTATCTCCATTTCTATTCCAATTCAATTTCTATTTAACTCAATTTATCTCCAAATTTTATATATTGAATTTTATCAACCATATCTCGAACCATATTTAATTCACTAATTATTTTAATTAGTTCCATCTACTAATTCATTCCAAATCACAATAAATTTTATTTCCAAAATTTATTTTATTTAGCCAACTTAGGCTAGATTTTCAATTTCCATTTTATTTAACATAATTCAAGTTAAATTTCATTCCACAGTTAAATTTCAAATTTTATAAGTAATCTAACTTATTTTCTCATATTTCCAATAAACATGAAAATCCCAGAGTTTTAAACACTTGTTCTAAAATATTTCAAAATTATTTTCAAAATCATATATATACCCACACAAAATCCATTGGTATATCAAATCATTCTTTTGAATTTCAAAACCAAAACCAGTTTTCCAAAACAAAACTCTAATTGTAGCAATTCCTCACCTGGAAACTCGAAAATGAACGTCGATGATGTTGCATTCATCACCAAAATTACTTTCTAGCGACGGAAGTGAGTTCAGTGCTTTTTCCACTTTTAAAAACCATTTTAAATAGTTTTATTCCAAAAATTACTCTCCAAATAATATCACTACTATTTTCCAAGACTTTGAAAAACATTTCAAAACCAACGGGAATTAAATTCCCAAATTTCCAGCCTTCAAACCCTTTTAACAATCATATTTAAATATACCTCTGGAATTTCATTTCAAATTATAAATCACATTTACATAATTCCATTTCGTTATATGAAATTATTCCTTAACTTTTGATTATAATATCATCTTTTATTCAATCGCAACCAACAACCAACAAATGATAATAATTAATTATTATCATTCTCTAACAACCAAGCACACCATGTACAATCATAATAATCTCTGAAAGATTATCCCTTTATATACAAAAATAATCTGGGTAAAATTATTTCATTTACCCCATTTCAAAACAATACCATGTCGATTTGCTCTGTACAAGTGTTTAGAGATCCCTATCAATAGCGTTAATTACTCATATTGACCAGAATCCATAAGCCACTCAATAGATCAATCTACACAATATAAAACAATTTATATCTACTAACAAATAAGCGCTCATATCTATTAATACACTCAAACTCATTCTAGGGTACTACTGACCCTATCTCTAATGAGTTACCCCATCAAAGCCAAGGTTCTCGCTTAACCTTCAGCTCTGATACAAGTGTCACGAATAGGATTTTCGACCTTCGAAAATTGATACTAATACGTCCACTGTATTACCTGCCGAGCAATCGAGTGCCGGAAAACCCGATAGTTAGGGGAAAAGAAAAGAAGAGGTAGAAGAAGAAACAGAAAAATAACAACACAGAGTCTCACAATCGCGGCGGAACAATATATAATAGATAATAACATATTTTATACAAAAGACTTTGTATCAGTCAATATACATACAAATTATCATAGTACACAATCAATACATCGACAGTTATAATAACTTGTCCTCACACAGCAGAAATATAAACCAAGTATAGGGATACGTCTCTGTCATCCAGCTCATCTCTTGAGCTCCATAGCATCCTAACCTGAATCTGTAATACTCGGTCTGACCCGAGCATTATAACAAAATAACACCCGAGTCAGTCTGGAAAACTAGTGTGGGAAAACACACTTAATTTGAATTATTACTATTATCAAAACCCCTTGAAAAACAAAGGCATCTCGTAAGACCACGTCACACATAAACACGATGGGTTTTTACCTTACAATAACCAAAACATTTTATATCAAAATCATCTGATATTATAATAGTGTCTAAGTACAAATACTTATTCAAATAGCCGAAATGCTTTCATATCACATTTCAACATAGTTGGGCACAATCAAAACCGTACAGCGCTTATTGGGAAATGGACTCCATACAATGACTAGGCAATGGGGTACCACCTATCACGTTACACATCTAGAAAAATGTACCGAGGACCTCGCCGGGATCCCCTACACCACAAGACCGGCCCTGTCCCTAACCTGGATAGAACCGAATATGTTTTCACCACGGGTGTTCCTACCCTTATCGAGAGCTCTTTTTTGCATGCACCACCGTATCCATAATTTATAATATATCCGAGGGTATCTAGAAAGGTGATGACATACCCTAATTGGGTATCACCCACTTAGCCTTGCTGCATCTCCCCTGATTTTCAGTCATTCCGTTTGATGAGGCTTGAGGCTATGATTACCTTTCAAGAACAATTTCACTTAGAATGCTCATCATCCTCCAATGACGATGTTCTGATAGCATTCGTCCATACAAGTTATCCTAGGTCTGGACAAACTGAATCACCGTCTTCACCATCTTCACAATATCCATTCGTAACGCTCAAATCGAATCGAAGTGGTTTTCAGATAATTAAATCTGATCTCGGTCTCGTCGAAATGATCAACGAAATTGGAAAATACTTGATAGTTGGTTATTTAACTATCAATATAACATCCATAAGCAGTCACTAGGCCCATATTATAATTTTCCAAAATTTATTTTCAAAATATCTTTATAAGATATATATTCAAATCCCTTCGAAATTTTCAATATTTGAGACAACTCAAATACTTGTATCCATATCAGGATATTTCAAACCATCTCTTATTTCAACACTTAGAAAAATGTTTAAAAATATTTTTTTCTAAACCCCTTACTTCTCAACACTTAGGAAAGTTCCATTTATTTCTCTTTCTCAAAAGCCCTTCACAATTTATATTATAAATTCCTTAATTCGTTTATAATGAATTCTATAAGTTCTGGGTTCCTTAATTAAATCTCTTTATTCAAAAGTATATACTTATCTCACCGAAATAAGTATATACACAAACCATTCCCTTCAAAACAATATGAAAACTTTTTAAAATAGATATGGAAAGCACTATGCGGTATCAACCATAGATTCGTAGCTCAATGATTATGTCTCTATCCCAGAGAAATCCAAACTTAACTGCAAGCAATCTCTGCCTCACGATTTCGCCATGAAAGTATACCTTTACTTTTCGAAAACTTTATTTAATAATTATCTCAAAACAATACTTATAAAGGTTCTATAATAATTTTCCAAGTTTAATTTAGGAAAATACTCTTAAATAAAAGTTATTATATAAAAATATAAAAATATTAAATAATTTATCTTTTAAAATAATAATTCTGATAAATTCTAATTTATAAATAAAATTCTAATCGTTTTGCAAGACTTGTTTATAAAACTTATAACTCATTTTAACAATTTAAAAATATTTAAATAACTAATTTTCTAGAATATTTTTATGCCAAAACATTTTTAAATTACCTAGTTTAATAATTAAAAATCCCCTTTTTAAAACAAACTCAATTCTTCGATAAAATATATTTTTCAATTCCAGTATAACCAATCTAATATTTATAAATCTCTCTCGATTTATCACCAATCGATTTACGTCCCAATTTCATAAATCCCATTTTCACATTTCCAAAAGTAAAATCTGACATCTCTTTTTAAACCGATTTACCCATCTCATTATAAATTCTTACCGTGAATTTATATCTTCAACTTATCAAATGATATTCATTTCATTTCATTTATAAACATTGTTTATAAGTCTCATAGTCTCATTTCCAGTTTACAACGTTTTCACATCACTTAAATTCCATTTATAAATCAATTTCTTAAATTGAATTCCATTTATAAATAAATTTAAATGACCCAACTATATTCCAAAACCAACCAAATCTCGATTCTACTTCCATTTGTAAGTTAAAAATCTTATTTAAGATCCAGTATAACCAATTTTATATTTATTTCCATAATTCCCTTTTATTCTCTCAATCTATTTTAAATCTTGATTTTTAAAACCTTTTATACTTAAACAAGTATCACTTAAGAATTATTATTTAAAATCCTTTATCTACATTATTCCAAAATCTCCATTTACAATGTCTCGGAATAGTCAACTACAAAGTCAAACCATTTATTTTACCCAATCAATTTCTTTTAACTCATCCAAAACTCTATTAAATATTTTACTTCCAAAATCCCTTTTTAGTTTCTTTTCAAATTCAAAATATATACTTATGGTATTTCAAAATACCAAAATCCAGGCCAGTGCTACCATAGCATCAAATAAACTCAAATCACATAATAATCTATCAAAGATTTTTCAAACATATCATATATCACTATATATGAAATTAAATTCAACATTTTTGAGGAATCCAGTTGGATCCCTCCAACCTGTTTTCCTGCATCCATAGATGTTAAACAACATAAAAATACCAATCCCGCTTTGAGGCGGGATATCGCGGTAATATAGGGTCATCCGCAATTATGCGGGGCGCATAGGGTCTCATCCGCTAAAATATGTGAGAATATATTCAACTACCAATATATATATATATACTACTATATATGATATCACATTCAACTGATAATAATTTATCAATTCAACCAATCATCCAATAGTTAATTTTAATCGTTTAAAATTAATTGTAGTAATCCAAATGAGTGAGATTTACTTACCTTGATTTTAATTGTCGCTTCCGCGTTCTGATTTTCGAGTAATTCGAATGCGTTCGAATTTAACTGGAAATTCTACAAGCTCTAATTGACCCCAATCCAATTTCATAGCTCCCGTCGTTACGAATCCAACGCTACTTGTTGTGTTCAATTTCGATCTCGTATACGGAAATTATAGAATTATAAACATTGTTTTTAAATTAAAATAATCAATACACTAAATTAAATTTTTTAATCAATTTACCCATTCAACAAAGCTCGGCCATGAAGTATCCTACCACAACCCACGAGACAAACCTGACCGCTACCTTTTCTTCTTCTTTTTTATATAGACAGCCGGCCCAAAACGCTCAGCCCAAAGCAAGAGAACGGGCCCACCTCCCTTTCTTCCACAAATGTCGTCCCCTGTACACAAACACAGAGATACGACAACCCATTCACGTGCACACACCACTGACACGCAGCACCACCCGCCGAAATCATCCTCTGACTTTGCCATTCGACTTCTCTTCGACAAATGCACCTACCTGACCCCACAAATTGAAGCTCGATCACCCCCAGGAAGTCACGATTGCTCATGCTCGAACTCAAATGTCACATTTTGCAAAAGACGACCGGAACCCACCCTATTATGCGCCTAGGTGCGGTTTTTGATGACGAATCCAATTCCACTCTCTGTTGCTCGAATCGAAGGTCAAAACTCCAAAAATTGCTAACCCTAGTTTCTAACCAGCTTTGAAAAAAATGTCGAGCTCAAAAAAACTGCCGCACCCTACAATCTCTACGCCAAATCGAAGCTCATTGAAAAACTTGAATTTAGAAGGTGGTTTCAGATTTTTTAATCAAGTATAAATTGAGAAATCGAATTTTGAAGCTTCCATGTTTTATATTTTTTACTGTGTTGTGAAAGCTCGGTTGTGTTTGAATTTAAGGGAGGGAAACATGTTTTACATGGCAAGGTAGGTTCAAATTATAGGCTAGAGTGGCTGAGATGAAAGAATAGACAGGTGAAAGAAAAGTTGACTTGACAATAAATTAATTAAATTTCAAAACATCTCGATTTACGTAACTTAAAATCTCGAACCCATATCGAGGCGTACCGCTAGGCGTTCATAATGTTATACCCCTATTCCGAACGTAATGGAAAAGGTTTCAAGTCCTAATTCGATCGTATGGAGAAGATAGCTTTTTGGACCCAATTATTATATTGAATTTTCGATATTAGTTTCAAGGCGTTTATATCCCGTACGATCAAACGATAACTTCAAACACTACAAAATTTGAAATCCAATAATAATACACTATTACGGAACCAATGAAACTGGTTTCGTCGAATTCCGAGACTATCCCTCGGAAGGCTATTTTTACTCGTTAATTCAAACGAGCTATTTTTAAAATCGAACAAATCACTTTTAAATTCAATAAAAAAGTTCCATTACCTTCATTCTTATTAATATAAATTTAATAAGCCTTTAAATTATTTTTATCAAGCTTAAAACTCAAGATTCAATTATTTGAGGAAATTCCAATTATTAAGTTATCCAAAAATCATTATATTTGAAATTCAAGTTAAAAATTAACTTTTAAATATTAAAAAACAATTAAATATTCCAATTTCAGATAACCAAAATTCTGGATCGTTACACAAGGTGACTTATTTTCGCCTCTTTTTTTAACCTAGCTTCTGATATTTTTCTAGGATTATCAAACTAACCACTAGTGAATTTTAGATAATGTGGGAAATGAGATTACGAGTAAAGGCCAATGTTCTATAGTTTGTGGATGATATCATGATCTTTGCATCTCATTTGCGTCAACGCATGATAATGCTTAAATTTATTTTATACAATATTGAATTACTTTCTAGATTAAAAATTAATTTTGATAAAAGTTTCGTGCTAGTACTAAACGACTTGGATAAGGTAGATATTCAAGTTTCTTGTACGTTGAATGGTAAGTTATGAAATTTCCCATATATTAGTTAAGGTTTCGATAAGGTCAACCAAAACTTAAACAAGACGATTGTCTACCTATAATTGATACAATTAACAAAATATTATCTAAATGGAATGGTGAATTTTCATCGAGGGTGGGTAGGATACTACTCATTAATTCTATTTTATCAGTATTACCCATACATTGGATGTCCTTTTATCCTTTTTCAATAAGGGCCATCGATAAAATAGATCAAATTTGAAGGGATTTTTATGGTGTAGGGATAATCCAAGTAGTTGTCCAAAATGTCTCGTTGGTTGGAAAATTGTATGTGAAACAAAAGAAGAGGATGGGTTAAGAATAATTAATTTACACAGCTTGAATGCGTATCTATTAGGAAAATGATTATGGAAATTCAATACTAAAGACGATAACTTAATATGGAAAGAAATAATCTCGAATCAATTTTATGGAGGTACTTATAATTTACAACATATTACTTTTAGTAACATTAATAATTTTTCACAATTATGAAAATTAATTATAAAAAGCTCTGATATTTATAAATTAGGAGCTAGTAATATCGTTCATTTAGGGAACAAAATATCATTCTGGCATTATTGCTAGATATATGCTATACCACTTAAAGTAGAGTTTAAAGAACTTTATGATATTGGTAATATTAAAAATGTATTAATTTCATAAGGTTTTAGACCAAATGAGAACTTTCCTTAGGAATTCAGTTTTAACCGTACATCGGAAGGAATTACTTTCTTGCACCTTACTTCACTATGCTTTAAATTAGAATTATATAATATATAGATAATGAAAATGATATTGATATTTGGTGCTGGGATAAGAGTTAAAAAATTACTACTAAGTCATTTGATAAATTTTATTTTTTTGGGAACTAAATCAAATTTATTTCAAAAACAAATGTAAAGCCTAAAGCTAAACTTCATATATAGTTAATTTTACATAAGAAGCTAGATACCATAAAACTTTTAAAGAAGAAGAAAGTGTTTATTGATAAAAATGTATTTTTTGCAACATGAAATGGGAAACTATAATATATTTATATAATGATTGTCATTTCACTAATTCCATTCTCTTAAATATCCTTAGTATTATATTTTATTGTAACTAGTAATGATTTTAATTGCAAAAAAATTTCATGTAACTATAGATTTTACTATGCTAGTGATCATATGTTTTTTTAGATACTATTTTCACTGTCACATATTGGTATATTTGGTTTGAAGGAAATCAATATTTTTTCAACAATATTAATATTTCTTTGGAAATTTTGACTTATATAATTTCTCTTTTTTAGTTTTAATTAGATATCAAACCCAAATTATAAATTATATGACATTGTTTGTCCTGAAGAGTTACTTGAAAAGATAAAATCTCATATTGATATTTTAGATTAAAAATTTGTTTCTAAAATTAAGAAAAAAACAATAATGCTCTTGGTACCTTTTAGTTGATGTTTTTGCTTATGTTTCTTCCAACTCCCTTATTTTACTAAGAGACTAGTATAGTTTTAGAGCGTTTTCATTCTTGATGTGCCTTTAGCTCTTTTCTTTTCTTTCATGATTTTAATTAGTTTGTTCTGGTATTCTAGGCATGGTCCTATTGCTTATTCTGTTCCTTTACCTCTTAATAAATTGTTTACCTAGTATTGTTTAGTTTGCTAAATTTAATTATAATGTTTATTTTATTTCCTCTACTTTCATTTAGTTTGTTCAATTCATCTACGTCGTAGTATTGACTCATCACTCATTTCATTCTTTTTTCCTCTTGTATTACTTAGTTTATACTGTTTCTTACCAAGTTTAATCGTTTTATTGCTAGTTTTATTATTAGTTTATTTTACTCTTGCATAAATATGAATATAAATATTTATTTACATATATGCATACATATACATTCATACATACATATATATGTGTGTGTGTTGATCTTACATTAGTGTTGCATTTTTTCAGTATCAGCTATTATTGTGGTTTGCATGGATATTGCCGTTTTGCTGTTTTAGATTGGCTGAGGTTGTTGGAATACTGATTTTGTTTTGCGACTGATGATCAGATGTGATTCTACTACAATTGGTCCTAATGAACATAAGGATCTGCTATGCTTTTCTATTGATGGTCTATTTTACTTTTTGTTATCTTTTTGATTTTTGGAGGGGTTGGCTCGATTCTTTTCACTTTATAATTATTGGGCATTTATCATTTTTTGGACTTGAGTATATTTAGGTTTGAGCTTATGTTTATTGTTTTTTATTTTTATTATGGATCTTAGTTATTAGGATTTAGAGGAATTATATTTTTATTGTACGAAGGGGCATCACTACCCACCAGGCATGTTGGTAACTTCATTTCTAGTGGAGAATAAAATACATGATTGCTCTCCTCTTTGAATATTGGACAGCTCATTTTTCTTAGAAAAAATTAGACATAGTTCGACTAATGATAAGTGATACTAAGTTGCCTCGGGTTATGCATTTGAAACCATAACATATATGTTGAATTATGTACCCTCTAAATCTGTGTTTAGGACACCCTATGAGTTATGGATTGGTAAGAAACCCCTACCTTAATTATTTTAAGGTATAAGGTTGTTTAGCTTATGTTAAGAATGTAAACCCCTATAAACTAATGGGAAGAACAGTTTTAAATAAGTTTTAAGGTATCTAATAAATTCTCACGAATACTATTCTATCATATCAAAGAACAAAAGGTGTGTGTTTCAAGACATGCCACCTTTTAAGAAAAGGAATTTCTACCTCGAGAACTTACTGGTGGTGAGACAAACTTGGATGAGATCCAATAAACTCCAATGGAAACTAAATATTTAGATAATAATTCTAAACTTGTAGAAGACGCGCAATCAATTGGAAGGTCTAGTAGGGAATCTTGTGCATCAGAGAGATGATATGGTTTTCTCATTAATGGCGAGAAAGAGGATTGCGTCATCCATGAAAATGTTCCCCTCATATGCTAACAAGCCTTGGATACTGGAGACTATGCCTTATGGCTTGATGCAATGAAATTCAAAATGGATTCCGTAAACAAGAACAAATTTGGACTTTGGAAACTATTCAAGAAGGGGTAAAACTCATCAGTCGTGGATCTTTAAGAAAACTATCGGTGGAGATGAAAAAATCAAGACCTATAAAGCAAGGTTGATGGCAAAAAGGTTTCAGTCAAATTCAAGGTATTTATTATAAAGATGCATGTTCTCCAACCGCCATGCTAAAATCAATTCATATTTTACTAACAGTCACTGCTTATTATGACTACATAGTATCGCAGATATACATTTGAACAACATTTCTAAATGGTGATTTACAAGAAACTATTTATATTCGCAAAGTGGGAGCGACGACAAGGCATGTAGAATCTTAGATTAATTTATTATTTTTAGCAAGCATCAAGCAGTTAGAATAAATGCCTTGAAAAAGTAATCATATAGTTTGGCTTCAGTCAAAACGCAAAGGAAGCATGTGCATATAGCAAAGAACAAAATGGCACTATAACATTTTTGGTATTATACATTAACGAATTACTATTGGTTGTAATGATGCGCCAATGTTACAATCGATTGAAGCTAGGTTTTCGATAATTTTTTGATGAAGGAATTAGGAGTGACATCTTTTACAATATGTATAAAGATCTAAAGCGATATATCTAGAAGGTAATTGGGTTGTCCCAACTAGTGTACATATTTACCTTATTAAGAAGGTTTAATATGGAAAATTCCAAGCATGGAAATGTTGTAGTCTAACATGGAATTGTTCATTATAAGAATAACTCCCCATATATGGCTGTGGAGAGAAAGCATATGAGTAGTATTCCTTATGCTTTGGAAATAGGATCCATCATGTAAGTTTAGTTAAGTAATAGGCAGATGTCACTTTTGCACTATGTGGGGTTAGTCTATATCAATCAAATTCAGGTGAAAATCATTTGAAAATAGTTAAGGTCATCCTAAAGTATTTGAGAAATACTAAGGATTTGTTTCTAATATATAAAAACAACAAACTCATTACAAAGGGGTACTTTGACTTGAGTTTAAAGCGATGTCAATGATAGTAAACTAATCTCAATATGTGAGAAACGCGGATTATGGATCTTAAGGCTGGAATAACACTAGAGGGGGTGAATAGTGTTTTATGTATTTTTTAAATCTTTTTGAATTTTGTTCAATTTAAACACCAACAAATGCAATTTACAAACATAGATATAATCACAGAATCAGACACAGATGCAAATACTAAATAGTAAAGGAAAAAACACATCTGGATTTTATACTGGTTCGGAGTTACCCTACATCCAGTCCCGTACAATTGTACGGATTTCTTTTCAAAATAATCTCCCAGATTACACCCTCGGTTTTAAGGCTATGAGGTACACCCTTCTGTATTCGAGTTCAGGGCAACTCTCTTGATGTAACCAGGCTACAAGATCACCTAATTGATTTCCGGGGCTACAATCACACCCAATTGATTTCAAGGCTCAACCGCACCTTTTACTCAATAGTTTGATTTACAAAAGATTCTATAACTCTGAATAGCACTGAGATCTTATGGAGAGAGTGGCAGAGAATCAAACAAGAGATAATCAAGTTTGATTCACTTGGTATTTTGGCAGAGTATAGTTTAGGATTCTTTAGAATAAATGTGGAAGATGAAGAGGAGAGAAAATAAAATGAAATCTGGTAAAAATTCGTTTAGAACTTACTGCTATTTATAGTAGAGCAACAGCCATATCAATTCGTGAAAAGATATGACGAATAAACACTTATTTTGAAAATTGAAATTTGAAAATAACGGACACCATGTCGACATGGGGGGGTTGAGGATGTCGACATGCTCAAGGCAAAATTGATGTTTTGATTTTATTAAAATTGGTTTCTATAATTTGTCAAAACAATTTCTAAACTTTGTAAACATATTTGAATATAGTTTAAACATATAAAAGAGTTTAGAAAAAAAATTAATATATATAATCTTAATCTATAAAGTGATTTAAAATCTAAGTATATAAATATTTTAAAGCTAAATATTCAAAACAACATATGGTTTAAAAACAAGGACAATTTTGAAATCAAAATATTAAAAATGATAAAAATAGTTTTGAGGCTAAAATATTTCAAACAAGAGAGATGTCTTTTTGAAAATAAAGTTTTGAAAACATTTTTAAAAACAAGAGATATATTTTTGAAAAACATTTTTATAAAATTAGTGGATATCAAAATAGGACCATTATATGTTCCACTAGATATTGTCGTGGGTTCCATCCCACTAGGGTTCCATCCCTTTAACAGGCTCGAAGTGGATTCCATTCCACGAATAAATTTCGAATAAAGATGTAAGTGCTTTCAAGAAGTTTTAACATAATTCAAAAACAAGCAATTCAAACCATAAGGAGATCAAATATTTCTAGGAACTTCAACCCATCCTTCTTCTCCAAAGATAGGATCCTTTTTAATAACTTCCCAATCTTCATTATCTTGAATCAAAGTTCCTACAGGATTTGCATCAAGATCATCTTTGTTGAGGGCAGAAATCATCCAACGGAGGGCATCGAAATGCTTCTCTTGTTGTTTTATCATCTACATTTGACTTAGTTCTAAGTGCCTTTGATTGCGGAGAATAAAAATAAGTATATTCTTGAATGAATTGAGATTTTCTTCAAGATTTTCACTTAGAGCATGAGATGAGGAAGCCATTTTTTATAAGTAGTGAAGAGATACAAATAGAGATAAGTAGAAATGAAAAGATTACAAATTTCTGGAAGAAACAGGTGTTTAAATAGGCAGAAATTCGTTTAAAATGAATAGACACGAGTTAGTTATTTTAATTTCAAAATTTTTAAAAAATAACCAAATTTGACAGTTATATGTCGACATAGGGGGGTAGAGGCATGTCAACATGGGTCTGTTGGTTTATGTGTCTTATTTATTTTATGAATAAGTATGTATATATATAAACTTATATACTATACTAACATTTATTGCAGAGACACGATAAGATAGGAAAACATAAGATAGATGATTTTTATAAATAGATGAGATGATACATAAGATACTACATAATAAAACAATACAAGCTTACACAAAACAAACTAATACATCACAACCTAGATCTTAGAATGTGCTAGAGGATGAGGAAGATGATGATAAGCCAAATTTCTGACCAACTTTAGCAAAGAATTTGTTCATATCAGTGGACATTTTATCCAATTTCTTACTAACGGATCTTTTGAGAATCCGTTGATTTTCCACTATAATCTTTTGATTTTTGAGGAGAGTTTTGTTGGAAGGATTGTTAGTATTGGTAGGATATTCAATACTTTCGAAGGAGGTTTCTTCATTATCTTCTTCAATTTCCATTTCCTCCCCTTCTTCTTCTTCTTCTTCATCTTCTTCCTCCATATCTTCATGTGCCAATCTTTCATCCTTTTTGGCAAGAGATTCATATTGTTGAAATATGAAAGGAATTTTCATGAGAGGAATGTTGGCTTGATTAAACACTTTTCTTGAAACAAATTCTTCCCTTTTGTAATCAACGCCAAAATAATTAAAAATCCGAGTGAGATAGATTCCATGATACAAGGTATTCTCACCAATTTCCAAATTCTTAGGACGAAGTTCATCCATAATCACTTGCGCCTAATTAATGTCATAATGACCAAAGATAGCAAAAGGAGCTTTACATACTTTTAAAGTTGGGTTATTGAAATTTCCCGATCTAGGAGTGATAGATAGTTGCAAAAGAAGATTGACAATACGTGCTTTCGGACGAAAGTTACGATTTTTAAATTCAAAGTTGTCATCTCCTTCGAAAATGTGATGAAATGTATCACGATCATGTTCATCAATATTAAAAGTAGAAAGATCTATTCCTGAATTCTTGCAATTGAGAATGTTGCCCAAAATTTCACAATTTAAAACAATTTTAGTGCCTTTAACACTACTCCAAATTTCATCTTCATTTCCTTCATAAAAACCGCGATTCAAATTCGCATAAAACATTTTAACAAGATTTGGGTAACAAACAAAATCATTTTGAGAATTGTCAAAAAGACTAAGAATACAATTCCCTTCAATAAGAGTATTGATTTCATATGTAGAGAAATCACTAAAGATAGAAAACTTTCCCGTATGAACTTTTCCGAAATTAGCATAGCTTATATAAGCCTTGATTGCTTCCGGGTCATTATAGAGATACTCTTTAATGGTTTTAGACAGCCTCATTGTGGATGGAGTGCTTGAAGAAGCCATTTTTGAAGAGAGTAGAAAGTTTGAAAGAGTGAAAGAGAGTTTTAATTTTAAAATGAAAGTGAAAAGGTATGATAAGATAATGGAAATAAATAGATATTCAATAGACATTTTCTCTGGTCAAGAGGTACCTTTCCAGAACATTGGGTTTGGTGAAAAGGTGAAGGGAAATTCAAAGATTTGAATTCAAATTTGAATTTCAAATTTCTGACAGGGATGTCGACATCATGGGTAGGGCAATGTCGACATGGGTCAGAGAATTCATGTGACTTATATTTTCCTATATACTTTAATATCTATATACATATATTATTTTTAATGTCTATATATTTTCTGGAGTAATATAAACTATAATAATATTCTTTTAATAAAAATATATTATAATATTAAAAATAAAAATAACCATAATAATAAAAAAATTAAAATTCAAACAACGCATAATTTCAAAAACAATCAAACAATTTTAAGCAAACAATTTCAACCAATATATTGTAAACGTGTACCTTTTTCTAGATTCGTATCTCTGAGATCATCGGAATCATGAATAGCCGTAAAGCACATATTTGAATTTTCCGTCTTCTGATCATCATCGCTTGAGGATGAATCTGAATCTGAATTGCTAGTGTAGCAGTATACGCTCTTTTCCTTTTCTTTGTATAATCATTGCTTGCAGGAAACTTTTGCTTATCAGGATGCGGACAGTCTCTTTTGAGATGGCCTGGTTCGTCACAGTTGAAACATTTGACGTGGTTTGGTACTTCATTATGATTTCTAGAATTCTTGTGATCATTTTTTTGAAGTTGTTCATCTTTCTGTATTTCAGAAACTTTCGAAAATTCTTTGTCATGAAAGCTATTTCTTCATCATCATCACTTCCCGAGTCTGATCCATCTGTTAATGTATTGAACGCAATTGACTTCTTTTTGAATGCCTTGCTATCTCTTCTCCCTTGCATTTGTACTTCGAACAACATTATATTTCCAATCAATTCTTCAATCTGTAAAGTACTGATATCATTTACTTCTTCGATTGCAAGAGTTTTCTGATCCTATTTTGGAGTAAGAGAATTTAGAATTTTTCTGACTTGATCTTCTTCAGAAAAAAAATTTCCCAATGATATTAGCGAATGCACAATCTCTTGAAATCTACTATACATATCTAAAATGGACTCATTAGAATTCATTTTGAATAATTGAAACTGATTTGTGAGTATGGATATTTTGGTATGTTTGACTTTGCTTGTACCTTCATGAGTAACTTGCAAAGTTTTCCAGATATCATATGCAGACTTACAAACAGATACTCTATTGAATTCATTCCTATCAAGTAAACAAAATAAAATATTCATGGCTTTTGAATTATTTTGTGCAATATTCTTTTGCTCAGCAGTCCACTGTGCAAAACTAGTTGTGGGTTCAGAATATTCAGTTTGTGTGATATTCCAAGTGTCTAATCCAATTAACTGTAAATATATTTTCATTCTACATGCCCAATATGCATAGTTATTGCCATTAAAAAGTGGTGGTCTGGCAGTAGACTGACCCTCTACAAATGAACTAATGATAGTGTTAACAGAACCAGTATTGGTAGCCATTTTTAAAATTCAGATTATGAAAACTTTGATAACCTCGCTCTAATACCAAATGTGAGAAATGCGGATTACGGATCTTAAGGCTGGAATAACACTATAGGGGGGTGAATAGTGTTTTATGTATTTTTTAAATCTTTTTGAATTTTGTTCAATTTAAACACCAACAAATGCAATTCACAAACACAAATATAATCACAGAATCAGACACAGATACAAATACTAAATAAAATCAATAAAGGAAAGAACACACCTAGATTTTATAATGGTTCGGAGTTACCCTACATCCAGTCCCGTACAATTGTACGGATTTCTTTTCAAAATAATCTCCCAGATTACACCCTCGGTTTTAAGGCTATGAGGTACACCCTTCTGTATTCGAGTTCAGGGCAACTCTCTTAATTTAACCAGGCTACAAGATCACCTAATTGATTTCCAGGGCTACAATCACACCCAATTGATTTCAAGGCTCAACCGCACCTTTTACTCAATAGTTTGATTTACAAAAGATTCTATAACTCTGAATAGCACTGAGATCTTATGGAGAGAGTGGCAGAGAATCAAACAAGAGATAATCAAGTTTGATTCACTTGGTATTTTGGCAGAGTATAGTTTAGGATTCTTTAGAATAAATGTGGAAGATGAAGAGGAGAGAAAATAAAATGAAATCTAGTAAAAATTCGTTTAGAACTTACTGTTATTTATAGTAGAGCAACAGCCATATCTATTCGTGAAAAGATACGACAAATAGACACTTCTTTTGAAAATTGAAATTGAAAATAACGGACACCATGTCGACATGGGGGGTTGAGGTATGTCGACATGCTCAAGGCAAAATTGATGTTTTGATTTTCTTATTAAAATTGTTTCTATAATTTGTCAAAACAATTTCTAAACTTTGTAAATATATTTGAATATAGTTTAAACATATAAAAGAGTTTAGAAAATAATTTTTAATATATACAATCTTAATCTATAAAGTGATTTAAAATCCGAGTATATAAATATTTTAAAGCTAAATATTTAAAACAAGAGATGGTTTAAAAACAAGGACAATTTTGAAATCAAAATATTAAAAATGATAAAAATAGTTTTGAGGCTAAAATATTTCAAACAAGAGAGATGTCTTTTTGAAAAGAAAGTTTTGAAAACATTTTTTAAAAACAAGAGATATATTTTTGAAAAACATTTTTATAAAATTAGTGGATATCAAACTAGGACCACTATATGTTCCACTAGATATTGTCGTGGGTTCCATCCCACTAGGGTTCTATCCCTTTAACAGGCTCGAAGAGGATTCCATTCCACGAATAAATTTCGAATAAAGATGTAAGTGCTTTCAAGTAGTTTTAACATAATTCTAGACTAACTACATTATCTTGTACTGTTTGAAATCTTGAACTCTTGATAACTTGATTTCTTGATACTCATGAGTCTTCAATCTTGATATCTTCGATCTTTAAATTCATCGGTCTTGTATCTTTATACTGTACAGTCTTCATTCTTGGCACCTGCATGTTTATATTCTGCATATACATATATATATCAAAACCATAACGTTAGTATTTATATTTTATAACAAGTCCTAAGGTTATTGTCATCAAAACCATCATCTCAAGGACTAACACAATATTCATATTCACCCTCAATGAAGGAGCCACAAGTTGGAAAAGTTCCAGCAAGACTTTTGGTGGATTCAGCTGTGGAGATTGTATAGATCAACTTGAACGATGTTGCAAAAGAAGTAGTATGGATGAGTGAATTCATTAAAGTGCACAGAGTGATTCCAAGCATTAAAGGTTCGATGCTAATGTATTGTGATAATATTGTGGCAATATAGATTACTAAGGAACCGCGAGCTCATAAGAAGTCAAGACACATCATCTGTAAGTCCCACATGGTAAGACAGTTTATTGGTGATGGAGAGATCATAATTGAGAGAGTAGATACTAAAGATAACATTACAGATCCATCCACTAAGGCCCTTTCTCGGTTTAATTAAGATAGACTGGTCGATGATATGTGCATGAGGCTCCATAATTGGCCACGTGTGCAAGTGGGATATTGCTAGAGTTAAGGGTATTCCTTAAAGGCATTATGTCATTATTATATAACTTAGCTCTTGTATAAGAATCTTTTTCAAAATAAAGTATACATTTGGTTTTTTTCCATTGTATGTGTTGCTATATTGTGAATTGTTATTGTAAAAACCCAAATTCTAGTGGGTCCGGATTTTTCACAAAAATGCTAAAATCCAAGCCCACTGAAGCCCGAGTTGGGTATATGGTATCCTGCAAATAGGCAAAGACAAATATATCAGAGCTCAAATAAATATCTCATAGTGGAACTGACTGAAATATAATAGTAAGTAAATACTCACCAAAATAACACTTTCTAAATAAGTGTCTCAAAGCTGGAAAGTCTCTGCCATCTACCTAACCTATAGGATCTTATGAGGAGGGGGTCAGAACTAAAGTTATGGTGAATGGACAAATTATACACTTCTAAGCTTAATTCTACATATACTATTTTATTTCCATTTTCTATTATATTAGGTTTACTGGGTTTACAATACTCTCGCCTCTGTGCATGAATCGTACCATCTACTCCCTAGTAGATTAAAACCTAATAACTAATATATATGTAGCTATTTACCCAATGATTGCATCGGTCCTAGGTTGCAACGGCCCGATATTTCAACCATTTGCATCCACACATGTCAGACTGGAATTGCTCAAAATATCAGATTGTTAATTTATATTTGGTAAAATGCAGCATATACAGTAAATAAATCAATCACAGACACAAAGTATTACAACAGTAAGCAGCGGAATAGATAAATAGTAGTTCATGAAGCTACTAAAAACAATAGAGTTTGAAATAAAATACAACAGAATATCACAAATACAATCTAGTCTCGAATACAAATAGATAACAAGTCTGAACAAAACAACTGGGTAGCTGAAAGCTAGATAGATACAGATGGATCTCCAAGCGAAGCTCCAACTCCGAAGGTGAGTCTCAAATGTTGTAACACTCAGTCTGACCCGAGCGTAAAGCAAAACACAAAACACTCAAGTCAGGATTAACATTCTTATATTAATAAAGTCAAATCAAGTGAAATGTCAACTGAAATACAAGTAACTTAAAGGATGTTTGGGATTCCCATCCTCTAAGGATCCGTGGAACTATCTACTATGTAGTAATATACGCTATTATAATATGTCTAAAGTAAAGTAAAAGGATTAAAATAGCGTTAAGGCGTTACCCATATCCCCCTTAACACATTTTATATATTCCCATAGTCTACACAGTACCGTAACCCCCCCAATAAACTGGAGGGCTATCAGAGGGCACTCCATAGGTATGGTACGAAACAAACTCGTAGAAGGCGCGTTAGGGCATGTGAACACGACACTCGAGGCAATGCCAGGGTAGATATACCAATTGCACTCTCGGACTGGTGGTAACGCATAGCAGCTACTACCGCCCACCTTGTGACACACTCCCAAATCAAAGGGTGCACCCAATCGAATCACAAAAGCAATAGAATGGTATCGAAGAAATGTGTCCGATAGGGGAATGACCCCACTTGGCCTGGTATAGCTCCTGTTTTAGCCACATCAAGCTGACTCACGGAGTCAGGGCTACGTAAATACCATATAGAATCGCCACCAAACCATCCTACTTCATTCTGGAATCTCCACCACGTACATAGTTGTTAAAGTGGTTTTCGGTATTGGCAGAGAGTATGACAATATCCAATCCCGGTCTCTTTAACAACCAACCATTATTATAACACCGCGGTCATTTCATTTCAAATCATATTTCAAAACCAAAATATCATATCTATTTCAAAACCATATCAATACGATATTATTTCTCACTTAAAATAATATTCATTTCCAAAATCATAACACTTTCCAAAATTATAACTCTTTCAAAATTATAACACTTTCGAAATTATAACACTTTGGAAACCATAACTTTTGAAATCATAATACTTTGAAATCCATAACACTTTGAAAATATAACTTTCGAAATCGTAATACTTTGAAATCCATAACACTTTGAAAATATAACTTTCGAAATCATAATACTTTGAAATCCATAACACTTCCCTCTTAAACAGTTTAGATATTAATAATAATAATAATAATAGTATATATATATATATTAAAATAATTATAAATAAAAGTAGTTTATATAATAAAATAGTTTATATATAATAAAATAGTTGTATATTAAAATAATTATAAATTAAAAATAGTTTGTATTAAAATAATTAGTATATTAAAATAGTTTTACATTAAAAATAGTATATATTAAAAATAATTCATAAAGTAAAATATTTTTATATATAAAAATACTTTATATAAAATAAAAAAAGTTTCCTCAAATTTCACAAATCGATTCAGATCAACTCGAATTCAAAAATTCAATTTAATTTAATCTCAATTCACCAATTTCAATTCAGTTCAAAACCATTTAGAATTTATATCGATTTGAAATACAGATATAAACTACAATTTAAACCATTTCAATTTCAATAGATTTCAAAGCTTAAATTCATTTATATTTCAAATTCAACTTTACCATTATTTAATATTGAAAAATTCACTTAGTCAATCCAATATCATTTAAATAAAACCTTAAATTACAATTTGTATAAACTAAATATTCCCTTCAATTTATTTACTAGAAATATTCATTTAATCACTTTAAATCAAAATCAAGTTATAAATCATATCTTTAAAATCTCAAATTTAATAAGTTTCAAATCAGTTTTATTTAAGTAAAATTCTTTAACAAATTAATTTCAAATTAATTTCTATTTCTCTTTCCACTTAATTTATTAAAATTATTATAAATCTATATTAAAAATATAATATCTTAAAATCAATATTTATTAAAACCACATATATTTCCTTTCAAACCTTGGAAATCATTTTCAAAATATATATATAGACCAACGGTGTCTGTATATAATTTTCTATCCTATGGTCAAGTGATACGGATATTTATCATTTCAATCCGCAATTTAAATATCAACGGGTATATATCTTTTCAACCCGCAATCCCAAATTCAATTCAATGAAAATCGCTTGGGTTTCATTTCAACCCATGTCGATTTTCTCCAATTCTACAAGATCGTTCGGGTATGTATCATTTCAACCCATAGGGATTTCTAAATTAACTGGGAAGTTGCAGAGTGAGAACAAATACGATTAAATATAACATATCAATAACAGGCATATATCAGCAGTGATAAATTAATTAAAATATATACAACAGGATATGGTGTTATATATCACAAGTGAACAATTACAGATAACAGCATATCATATATAACAATTAAATAACTAGCAACAGCATATTTCAATTGTCAATTCAAGTGAAATCAAATTTAATAAATATAAGAATGTTAATCGTGAGTGATTGCTCACCTTTCGAGGCTAGAGACATTTGATAACGAACTGAGCTGCGAATCCGAGCAACGAATTCAAAGTAAAGTACGATGAGCACGAATTTGGTGATCAGAGCAAAGCTAGAAGTTTGGAATTTGACGGGGAAGCAAATCAAAATTAGCTTAATATAAACTGAGCAAAATATAAGTCATATATAAATCTTCTCTAGAATCAACTTTAAACATATATTAAAAATAGAATCTATATATATACACAAATTTCAAATCAGTATTAAATTTTTGCACATATAAAATAAAATCTCTATATAGTTTGAAACCAAACCCCTATATACTTATATACATATATACACTTTAGGACCCAGTTGAAGGCTTCGGCAATCTATATATATAGACTTAAAAATTATGTATATATAATTATAAACAACCAATAGGACAATACACATATCAAATTATCTATACATTATAATAAAATCAAACTTGATAAGCTTTATAATATTAAAAAAACACATTCAAGAAAACGTGTTAATATAAAACTGTTAATAAAATAAAAAGAAAATATATATAGATATAAACTGTAACCAAAAGAAATACCCGACTGTGCTAAGATATATATATACTATGCTAATATATATATATATATACCTCTCAAATTCCACCTTCCCTCTTTTCAAGTTCGACGGTTGTAAATATATATACTCTGGTGAATATATATATATATATATATATATATATATCAGACATATGTATACAAATTTCAAATTGAGGCAAGTGAGCAACCTCGTGTTCGGCCAAAGTGGAGGCAGGTTGGCCATTGGGCGGCTGGAGGGAAGGGTGACGGTCAAGCTGGCATTGTGTAGCGAGGGTGAGCAGCTGCTGTCGGTGATGGGTTGATGGGTGAAGGTAGCGGATGACAGCGATGAAGTGGGGGAGAATAGAGAGGAGGAACAGCAGATGTGGCTGAGCGGAGCTAAGGCGGTCAGCGTAGATAGGGGTTTGGTTCGGAGGGTATGCTCGGAGTGGCTGTAGGTGGGGTGCTGAGGCTGTCAGGCAAGGTCGGAATGGTGGGGCCGTTCGAGTTGTGGGGTGGCGTGCAGTTCCAACGGATCTGGGGTTAGAGGAGCAGCGCATGGTGGAGCGGGTTCGGTCGGCAGAAGGGTGATGCACTGGCGGAGAAGCGGAGGGGAACTATCGCCGAGGCAAGTGGTGGTTATGGTGTGGAAGGTGGTCTGTGGACAGGCGGGTGACGGTACACGGCGGAAGCGAGAGAGGAGAGGTGTGGTGCAAAGACGAGGTGTTGGAGGGTAAACGTGGATAAAGGCGGCAGTTAGTGCGTGGGTTAGTGGTGTCGTGTAGCCATGGATTTGCGGGGATGAAGGTTAGAAGAAGGAAGACGAGAAAGCTACAGAGCCACCTATATATAAATGATATATAAAATACTATATTCTTAAGTATCAGAGAAGAAAGTGGAACGAACAGAAGGTTTGCCGAGAAAGTGAACTGGCTTGCATAAATATAAACTTATATTATTCTATTTTTAACAATATGAACGAAACACGAAGAGACAACTAGTACGGCTAATAATAATGAAAAAAATAAAACGTAATGGTTGAACATTAGGAAGGTTAATAGCAATTTGTCATTTATATAAATATACGAAGAATATAGAACGTATTAAATTGAGAACGAACCAACAAAGAAAAATTGAAATGGTGGGACAATTGTCATGCACGATTTGAATTTAGGAGGTTATTAAAACAAATGGCCATTTACTTCTGCCGGTTGATAAATGAATGGCATCAGGAAACAAAAGACTCAACTGCTGGACTGATACGACAAATTGTTTCATTGTTTTTGTCGCATACCGGATGCCAAATTACGCAAATGGATATACTGTGGTGATCCGCACGACGAGACGATCAAAACAGTATTCAGATATCAGTGGAACGATTATCCGATCAAAAGTCGATATTCGGTACCGGAAATGCTACTAATTTGTCGAAAATAAGATAAACGGAGCAATAACAGTACAAATTTGGAGAAACAAAATATGACGTCTCACTCAGAAGATGATTTACAAATTTATTATATAAAAATATTCAGATTTCGAAAACATTTTACTTACATCAAATCTAACCGAGTTAAATTGAAATTGAAATTACACAACAAAACTAATATTCATATTTTTCCAATGAAAATTTACCATTTGCTATGTTTAAATAGACGTATTCTAAATGTCAAATTTTCATTCCAAAATTTAATTATTTAAAATTTCACAAAAATTCAGTTAATTGCGTTACCATTAAAATTTACGAGTCATTACACTCTCCCCCACTCAAAACTTTTCGTCCCTGAAAAGGAAGGAGGTAGGAGAATAGAAACAACCAGAAAGAAAAATAGATTGAAATACCAAATACAACAATTAATTTAAAACCATATAAACTACATTTATTTGAAGATTGGTTTATATTCAATTAGTTGATTCCAATTCATTTTATTTAATCAATCAAATTTATTGTGTTCACATTTGATTGATTTCATTTCCATATATTTTTATTCAATTGATTTGTTTCAAATTCATTAACATTTATTGCAAAAATTTCCCAACAAAAATCTGTTTTATTTTACTCATCTATTAAATCTATTGATCAACCATAGTTAATTCCACCTCAACATTCAACTTCAACTATTCAAAACCATATAGATTTAAATTTTAGATAAATTAATATTGAACAATTTGGTTTAATCCATTTTATTCAACAAATAAATAGTCATTCAATTTAAACTTGATTTTCTTTCATTTTATCAACATTTCTTTCAAACAAATTCATTTTTAAATTAACTCATTTATTTTATCCATTTATCTTCAGCTAAGTTGATTCCACTAAAATTCAAGTTCACTATTCTTAAGTTCATATTTATCTGCTTAAATAGTTTTCTCTTTTATTTATTTAATTTATTTCACTTAACATATTTTGCAACATATATTAGGTGTATACATTTTATAACCGTATATTATTCAATAAATAAATTATCTTTTTATTGTTCAATTCATTATTGAATTTATTATTTATAAATTCCCTTAACAAAATATCATTTTTGATATCCTATTACTTATATATCATAGTGTATATTATCCAATTACATTTAAACTTTCTAGGTAAGTTATATTATGGTTCTGAGTGTAACTAAATACTATACAAATTTCCCTTTTTCTTTTTTTTACAACATTTATATTAAACCAAATTTTAGTTTGAACAATTTATTACTTAAGTTTTATTCTTGTATAACCATCAATTATATCCTAACATTTTAACTTTCTGAATATTTTAGGTTAGTTATATATATTAGAATGCAATTTAGTATTATACAAGTAATTTTTTTCAAATTCAACTATTTCCAGTTGGTTTAATTTCATTTATCATTTTAGATATTCCAATTGTTCAAAATTTCACTTTATTTCAATAACTGAAACCATTAATATAAAACTTAAGATTCATATTTCCAGTTTCACTTCAAACTATTTTGAAATAATTATATACATATATATTTTATAAATCAAATCATATTCAAGAATTTCAAATCAAATTCATTTTCCAAAACAAAAGTATAGCAAAGCTACTAACTCATTTCTCCACTTTGAAACTCGAAAATGAATGTCGATGATGCTACAGTCATCACCGAAATTATTTTCCAACGAAAATAGAGGAGAGTATTGATTTAAAACTTTTAAAATTCTTTGGAAACAATTTCTATTCGAAAATACTTCCAAATAATATATTTCAAAACTTTTAAAAACCAAATTTTTGAAAATACCGGAAATTTAAATTCTCAAATTCTTAATTTAAATTTACTACATTTTCAAATCAAATAAACCCTGTTTATAAAATTTGAACACCTTATAACATATAACAATAGAAAAAAATAATAAATGATAATCTAGTATTATCATTCTTAACAACCAATTCCTTTAACTATCAAATTTCAAAAAACTATACTTTTATAGATGAAATACAATCATAAAAATTTACAAATTTTGGAAACAATATTGTGTCAATTTGCTCTGTTCAAGTGTTTTGGAATTCCTAACGATAGCGTTAGTTAGACGAATCGATCGAAACCCAAAATTCAAACTTAACAACTCAAACAATGCAATATAAAATATTTTTATATTAGTTACAAATACACTCCCTCACTCGATGATTCCAGAATGGATTTCAAAACAAGGAAATAGATTCAGTTTAGAGGGATTCTAATCAAAGAGAATTTCTAACCAAGAAGATAGATAGATTACAAAAGAGAATAGATAGCTAGGCTTCGTGAGGCCTACAATACAGATGTTCCGTCGTCTACTATGAAAACGTAAAATTGCATCCGCACTAGCCTATACTAATGCTCGGAGATCCACAACGTACCACCCAGTGTGTACCTTAAGGACTATATGTAATCGTTCTGTCTACTCCTTGAATCTTGCTAAACAAGGTCTACCTTATACAAAACTCGGTCGGGGATTTTCTATATTTGTAAATGACAGCTTTGTTAGGCCTACAATACAGATATTCTAGTTGGTCTGTCTATTTTCTCATCGTGGCTATGGCCCCACGCAGCCACCCCTCAACTAATCGAAAGACCTCTAGAGAGCTAAGTGGTTGTGCCCTACTGCAAACAATCTAAACATCCAATTGGCTGTGCCCCTCATCCAATGTCTCGATAGTGAAAGAATCATTGGCCTGTTGGTTTAACTCTAGTCTTTCTTGAACTCGCTCATGGTTGATGATGGCTTGATCTCCGCATGCGACTATCCTTTTGGGTCCTACCCACTAAAACCTACTCGCAAGTCAGAGTACGGTATTATACGAATATCCTATTCCATTCATCAACCTTTTGACTGCCTACAAAGGTCCGCTTCATTGGGCTTACAATGAAAAAGCAGTCAAGGCATACTCTTTTGATGGAACACCTACAGACCTGCCTCCGGGGGTGCAGCTTCGTTAGGCCTACCCCAGAGGGCCATCCTAGAGTACCCTCATGTCCCGTTGAAGTCTCGTACTTCCTTTAGCCCAAATTAACTAAGTTGGACGTGTTATTTCTGTGCTAAAAATCTGTGATGAACTACTTCGTTAGGCTCTTCATCCTTTGGGCTGCTCCAAACGCATCTTACCATTTTATTAGTCCCTACGTCTAATCTTTTATTATGCGTTTAGTTTACTTTTCTAATTCCGTTGGCTACTTATTTACCCTAATCAACATAAGTGTGTCCCAGTCTCACCTAACTATTGTGAGCCCATTAGTTCCTGATTAAAAGGGAATGTTGTTGGTATGGGCCTTTCTTTTATGTTTTCTTATTAACTAAGTGTAAGTTTTAAAATAAGCCTTTTGTGTTATCTCTAATTATAACCTATGTTATAATTATACTTGCAATTGTTACTTTTATATTCTTTTATAATCTACATGTTATAAATATAATTGCAAGTGTCTCTTTTCTATTCTAGTCTGTCTTCTTTTATTATGATATTGAATTCTCTTTAGTCCTCTTATATTATATGATAATCTTGGCTTGGGACTACGTCCGACTTTCACAAATTTACTTATCATAATAACTGTTTTTCTTTTATTCTACTATATGCGCAGTAAATGCAGATCTAGGCACATTTCTGTTTATTGTTTCTAGTCTTGTCAAATAATTAACTTGATTCTTCTTTAATTTCTTTAACTCTTCACTTTATTCTCTTTTATTCTAGTAAGTAGTTCTATTCTATTTGGTTGGTTACAAAAACCGTGCTAACAATCCATTTCCATATTTTAATACTAAATAATGCTATAAACAATAACTCGAAATTGCAAGATATTTCTTTTGTTGTTTCTTTAACTAGTGGGTAATGCAAAATACAGAAATGTCACTATTTTACACTAATTCCCTTTTTCTTTCTTTTATTCTTGCAATTACGTTTGTCGTTATTTTTGCAATATTAAACTATGGAAATGTATTCTCTTTTCTAAACCAACCAACTAATATATCACTAACTTCCAAATCAAGTTATTAGATTTTCTCCTTATTAATTTATTTCTCTCGTGTTAGCATAATTTACTGTAAATTTCTTGCTTTTAGGCTTATGCCTTTCTCTATAACTATTAAGCCTGATATTATTCATATTTAATTGGATTTCTTCCTTCCTTTTCCATATAAATAATAATTAAATATAAGTTCTCTTATAAAATTTACAATTTCAACATAACTAATTAGTAGAACTAATTACTGAAATAAATGCTGAATTAAAATATTTAACGGGAATCTAACGATAATATATCATAAACATAAAAGATATATAATTTAAATCGACTCACTTGTCGTCCTTAGCTTTGCTCTATGGCCTTCCTGGATCCTCTTCTAAGATGTGTAATATTTTTATTAAGAAGATCTTCTCCCTAGAAATATTTTCTATTTAGGGTTCAGCCTCAGGCAATGAACCCAATTGGGAGAAAATCTGATTGTGAGAGAATAGCTAGGCCTAGGGTCCTATTTATAGTGGTGTTTAGGGATCTTAGACCTTTGGATTTTAAGATTGAATCTGGTGCAACCAAGTCACAAGCTTGCTACGAATCTTTGGATCCAGAAAACAATGCTCGAGATTGCGCGAAAATCAAATTATTAAACGTTAACTTTTAACCGTTGCCTATTCAGTCTAATTAATTTCCATCAATTGCAAATTTAATTCCCTTTACAACACATGTTTATTTTGAAATTCAAATGTAATGACCCGTAAAAATTTAACGGTTTAAATAACGTAATTAACTGAATTTTTGCTTGAAAATATACAATAAAATTTAACAATTAAAATTTGATATTTGGAATGTGTCTATTAAAACATAGCAAATGGCATATTTTCGTTGGAAAATATTGAAGTTTATTCTATTGTGTAATTTTCAATTTCAATTTAAATAAATTAAAATTGATGAAAATAAATTATTATTGAAATTTGAATATTTTTGTATAATAAAAATGTAAACCATTTTCAGAGTAAGACGTCATATTTCGTTTCGACAAATTTGGATTTGCTATAGTCCATTTATCTTATTTTCGTCGTATTTGCAGCAGTTTGTCAGCGAAATATTGACTTTTGATAGGATGATCGTATCGCTCATATATGTGTACCATTTTGATGTTCTTATCGTGCTGGTCCCAACAATATATTCATTTGTGCATTGCGGCTCCTGGTACAAATAAAATCAAATACAGAATCACAGACACAGAATATCAGAATAACTCGCAGCGGAAATAAAATACCATAGTAGTTCATGAAGCTACTATATACAAACTCTCAAAACATATACAAAATCTCATAGTCAAAATAAATATAATAGAAGTCAGGATACATAAATCAATAATACCGAGACAATACTGAATAGGAAATAACTGAAATATAAGTCGATGAACCAATAGATAAATAAGCTCCAACAGATCTCTAGCTCTAGGAGGTGAATCCAAAGTTGTGATCCTCAGGCTGACCCGAGCGTAAAGTAAAACACAAAACACTCGAGTCAGGACATACATACTTATACAATGTAAACCAACTCAAGTGAACTGTAATAGCAATGCATAATAACTTAAAGGATGCTTGGGATCGCCCATCCTTTAAGGATCCATAAAACCATCAATTAAACAGTAATATCAATATCACAGAAATGTCCATATCGAAGTAAACAATGCAACTAACAGTGTTAATGTGCATTACAGCCATCATCAGGAAATCAAATGACATACAGAGAAGTATACCTGTGGTTATAAAATTCCAAAATAATATTTTATACTTAAAAACCAAATATCATTTCAAATTCAAATCTTTATCAAATTAAAGGTTAAATCATTTCTAAACCATTTCAATATTTCAAAATATCATATCTTTAAAAAAATTCATTATCCAATCATCATTTGAATTCAAAGCCCATATGTAACTTTAAATACCTTCTAAATTCCAAGATATCATTCATTTATTCTCATTTCAAATCACCTTTTATATAGTTTAGATTCCAATTAAATTAATTCATTTAACCATTTAAAAGTGAAGTTATTATTCTTTCAACTCAAGTATTCAATTTCCAAAGTTTAGACCATTCTGAGTTCATTTACTTAGTTAAAAACCATAAACATTGAAAATTTCAGCCTTTCACAACATTTAGAAAAAGCTGTTATAAGTTATACTTGAAAACATTTTTATTCAGCAAAGACGGCATTTAAAACTGTTGTAAAATATCAATTTTAGTTGAAATTTAGTTCAGTTCAGCAAAGACAGCATTTCCAGAAATGCTGTAATAGCTCAGGTTTCATCATAAAGGTTTTAATTAAATTCAGCAAAGACAGCAGACCACTACAGCATTTACAGAACTGCTGTAATAGGCCTTTATTAAGTTTTTAGCCCTTTAATTTACTATAACAACTACAGCATTTCAGAACTGCTGTAATAGCCTCTTTATAAAGCTTTTAGTTCATTTCAGAAACGATAGCATTTCTGAAATGCTATTAAAAGTATTTCCATATTTTAGTGTATTTCCAGCAAACAATAAATCCCAATTTAAACCATTAAACATTATAAAAACCATAATTTAACATTCAAATGTTCATTTAAAATACTTTTAACTTATGATTTTTATAATAAATTTTCTTATAAATAAAACCAATTTTCAAGAATTCACTTAATAAAATTTAAGTGTAAAATTTCTATTCTCTTCATTTTAACAATTAAACTTAACACTTAAATTTTTATTTCCATTTTTCCAATATAATTAAATTTCCATTTTTATTTATATAACTCAAATTTTCTTTTAAACCCAAAAATCCAAATTTCCAGACTTAAGTTATATTTCAATAATTAAAATTTAACCATTCATTCAATTACATTTTTAACTTATAAAAGAATCAAAATTTCTTTATTTAAACATTAAAAATCCAATTTAAATCAAATTTTCATAAATTTACACTCTTAAACATATTTAAAATATTCAAAATACTTTATAAAATAACCACGGGCCTGTATATAGTTTCTAACCTAGGTCAAGTGATACGGATATATATCATTTCAATCCGCAGTTTACAAAGAAAAATCCGGGTTCTATCATTTCAAACCCGCAATCCTAAGTAAAATAAAATAAATAAAAATCGTTCAGGCCTATCATTTCAGCCCATAACGATTTTTCCCTATTCTAAAGTCCGTTCGGGTATGTATCATTTCAACCCATAGTGATATCTATACTAACAGAGAACTGGCAGTGTGATAAACAGATATAAATGAACAGTTAACAACATATATCGGTAACAGATGATATGACAGATAAATAAACAGGTTTAACATCATATAATATATAACATAAGCAGGTATAACATAACATAATATTCTACACATTCAATTGTTGTCAATTCACATTTGCATAAGTATAAACGTCAGGTGAGATTTACTCACTTTTTTAAGCTGAAGTTTGCAAATTAAAACACATAAACGGATTCCATAAAGCATGATATAGCACGACTTTGGATTTGAGTGGAGAGAGCCAAGATGTTACTCTTGTATACAAAAATAAAACAAAGCACCATATAAATATAATTACAATACAAAAGATTAAATTGGAATAAATGGAAACTAGGCTAGACAAATAACATCACCTAGCTTTCAAACAATTTTTGCTTGACTCCAACCTCACATATGCTCGACCACAAGGCTATATTGGTTCAGCCATGGATGTTTTCAGGTGGTAATGGTCAGGTTTGGATCTGAAATACATGGCTAAGTCAAGAATACAAATGGTCTTGGAAGTTACAAAGCATGGAAGGTCAATGGACTAGGCAAAGTGGAGTTTTGGTGAACTTTTTGGGCTCGGCTACATGGGTCTATGGCTTGGCCATGGCTTGTACAAGTCAGGTCAGATCTGGACAGAGGCTAAAGTGATGGGTAGTGGTGGTATCTAGGTGGTGGTGGAGCAATAGGAGGTGGCAAAGGTGATGTATGTTGGTGGTGAAGGAGCTAGGCTAGGCTACATGCATAGTTTAAGGGTTTTGAACATTGTTTTGTGGTGTTTGCATTATTGGATGGTCAAGGCAACTTCAGGTCAGAGGAGATTAAGGTCAGGCCGCCTATTGTCAGAGGAAGAAGTGATGGTGGTTGGTGATGGAGATGGTGGAGGTGATAGGCCGAGAATCATATGTGAAGTCAAGGCAAATTCAAGTGGAAAACAAAGCAAATTCAAGGAAGAAAAGTAGAAAAGAAGAAGGAAGCCATTGCCAAAATTTTGTCTAGCTGTGAATGAAATGAGAAGTGATGTTTTCTCATGTGAAAAATAAGTAAGAACTCACGGCTGAACAAAAAAATGCACGGCCAAAAATGAGCAAATGAAAAGACTTAGGAATTTGAAGAGGTTTTGGCTAATGAAAAGTCATAAGTTTGTAAAAGTTGTCTCTTCAAATTTCTATTTCTTTAAATCAAATAAACAAATAAAAATTCAGTAAATTACATTTAAAAACTGAAAAAAAGTAAAATAAAATAAAAATAAATAATTAAATTTAAAGAAAATAGAAAAAGAATTAAAGAAATAGTTTAAAAATTCAAAACAAGACTTAAAAATTACAAATAGAATATCACTAGTTTTAGAAAGTTTCTATTTCACTTTAAAACAAATAAAAGGTCAAATAAATAAAATAAATGAGGAAAAAAATAGAGTGGGAATGAGAATAAAATAAGATCTTAAGAAAAATAGAAAAATAAATAAATAATTATTTAATTAATTGAAACTGGAAATTAGAAATTGTAAACAAAATACAACTGACACTAGAAAATGTCAATTACACTTTTAAAAATGTTTTAAAACCAAAATATATACATAACATGTTATTTTACCCATATAAATGTAAATTAGAAAATTACATGACCAAATAAAATATTATTTATATAATTTAAAATAAACAATTTTGTTAAATACAACAAATTACACTTAGTAGTTAAAAAGGCATAACTTTCACAATATTAATCAGATTTTAACGAAACGAAAAGCATTATTCTTAAAATTTTATTTACTTTCATAATAAAAGATAAAATTCTACTTTTCAAACTTTCAAAATTTTAAATTAAAAGTCAAAGTTTGACCATATTGACCAAAATTCACTTTTCTAGAAAATATTCTATTTAGTCCTGTTTGGAATTCTAATTCACATCAAAATTAAAATTTATATTTAAAATAACAAAATTTATCCATTTTAATAAATAAAATAAAGTTTTCAAATTAGGAAATTCAATTTAAAATAATTAAAATATACAATTAAAATAATCACAAAATACAGGGTTGTTACACTCTCCCCCACTCAAATCTTTTCGTCCTCGAAAAGGAAAAAATCGGAGAAACAACTAGACAGAACAATAGGTTGGAAGACATCCCCAAAAAGAAGGTAGGGGAATAGGGATAGCTAGGAGGGAAAATAGGAGAATAGGAATATCTAGGAAGGAAAGTGGGTTGAAAGACAAGGATGAGCCATTAATTAAAATTGTTGGTTAAAGAGGTAAAAATATTTAAAACACTTTAAAATCCTTTAGAAAGGAAATAACTTATCAAAGTATCCTTTATATAATATTTTATCAAAATACTTTTATAACTCGATGTCTTAACAAGTTTATCCTCGTTCCTGCAGACTCTGGCAGTGCGTTGATCAGGCACAAAGCTAGAATTCTCCAGGTACTTAGTAGACTTGTTTCAACACCCAGTGAAAATACTGGAAAACTTTTTAAAAACAGATATGGAAAGTACAATCCAAAAAAAAAAAACCTTTGTCTAACCATGGATCGCAGATACACAAAGGTTACGCCTGGATCCCCCAGGAAACATCTGTATCTATAAGCTTTCTTAGCCCTGCGAATTATGCCATGATGACTAGTAGACCGCAGATACACAAAGGTTACGCCTGGATCCCCCAGGAAACATCTGTATCCGTAAGCTTTCTCAGCCCTGCGGATTTCGCTACTAATACGACCTACATAGATCACAGGATACACAATGGTTACGCCTGAATCCCCCAGGAAACATCCGTACCCCTGGGCCATCCAGCCAGGTGAATTACGCTATGCAGTCGCGCTCGTAAGACCATGGTAATGCCATGGAATTCGATGGACACTCGAGTATCATATCCGGAAAACCAAAAATCAGAGAAATATCGATAGAATGAATCCACAATGTGGCCACAAAGTGGATATCAAGCAGAAAGCACTTTCCATATCTTTACTTCGAAAATATGTATCATATAGTACCTTTTCAAATCACTTTCAAATATCATACTTATATAAAGTCCATTATATATAAGATTTCATTTTCAAATCAAAAACTTTCCAAAATCAATAGTATATCAAATAACACTTATATAGACTTCAATTATATAAGATTTCACTTTTCAAATTGAGTACCTTTTCAAATCCATAGTTTTCGAATCAATATCATACTTATACAAACCAATTTATATATATAAGTTCGATAACTCCTAAATCAAGTATTTAGTAACACAAGGTTCTCAAATTTCAATTTGTTTCAATATCAGTTCAGTTTCAAAATCATATACAATTCCACCAAATTATTTCTTCTCAAATTAAATATCTTCAGTTCCAAAGTTTCCAAAATAATAAATTTAGAAAATAAATCCAAATTTCCAAATCAATATAATTTAAGTCAAACAATTTATTTCCAACATCAATGGTTTTCAACATCATCTTATATTTACATAAAGTCCATCTTATATAAGGATCAAAATTTTTTAAAAATAAATTTCGCTGCATGAAGAGCTATATGGGATTGAACATCTTTGCTTACTAAAAGATTTTTTTTAGAATAGTTTTGTATATAAAATAGTTTGTAAAATAGTTTGTATGTAAAATAGAGTAAAACATTTTGTTTGAGAAGAATAAAAGAAAAATAGTTTTGAAAAAAAATTGGTTTTAAATTGATAGTAGTTTTTCATAAAAGAAAGAATTCCAATTAAATTACAAAGATATCCAACCCAACAACTTCCAATTTCAGCATCAAGTATATCAATGATATTAGAATATAAGATGTACATATGTCATCATTTCGCAAAATTACATTCGATCACACAAGTTCGCTTTCGAACTAGTATTGTCCATTCGACTTCCCTAATGTGGATTTCGATATGGTTTCTCGACTAGAAACCATCAGTCTCCTTGCATAGCCATATACTATGATAGAGAATTCTAGAATCAAGCCCAAAATCCATATCAAATATTCACCGTCAAGAATCGAATGAAAAATCCTAACACGAAATGGTGTAGTTCACCTCGAACTTGTGTACTCAAACTTGGATCAATTTAATTATGCGAATAAAACAGCATACGTACAACTTATGTATCTATTCCAACTTTTTAAATATATAGTTTTATAAAGATGTTACCCAGTTAAAACATTAAACTAAATTTTATTCAAAATATTTTGAAGACCAAGTTCTTTTCAAAACATTTCAAATCTAAATTTCATATTAGAAAATTCAAAATAGCCTTATTCGTTTACTTAACAAAACAATTTCAACTTATTTAAATCATATTACTACATATTTTAAACATAAATACCAAACTTATATACTTTATACTTTTCAAAATTACTTAGCTTTGAAAAGTTAACCTTGATTTGGAAGTACTCGAACCTTCAAAATAGTCGAAGAAATCATATTTCAATCCAAGAGTTGGAAATCACCAACAAATCAGTAAATCAATTTCAAAAGATAGGTTTCAAATTCGAAACTCGAGGACTGAACACCGGCTCAATTCAAATTGTTCAAATATATATACATATATCTTTCTAATATCACATCACACTTCGGAATTTGAAATCAAAAATTGGTTTCACAAATCAATCGCATAGCAAAGCTACCGAAGTGGCCTCTCCCCCACTCTGAAACTCGAAAATCAATGTCGATGATGCATGCATTCATCACCGAAATTATTTTCCAGCGACATAAGTGGGTTCTGGTCTTCTATCTCTCAAACTTCTTTTGAAATTTCTTCGAAAACAATTTGAAACTCATTAAAATCATTTGAAACATTTCTTATTCGGAAAATACTTTCAAATCGTATTAATATATATTCCAAAATCTTAAACCAATTTCAAAATGCCGGAGTTCAATCACTCAAATTCAAATTCAAAACCTTCAGTTATAAATCATTTTATATAAAACCATTTCTTATATAATTTTCACAATTTCAAATCCTTTCGAAACTTCAAATTCTCATATTTTTTTAAAAGGTATATAATCCTTATCGAAAACATTTCACCTTTACACAAAAATATGGTCATCCTTATCAAAATAAAAACTACGATGAATACACAATTTTCAAAAGACAATCAACCACAAATTTTCCAATGGATGTTTCAAGGATGGATTTCAAAACAAAACAGAGATTCAAATTTTTAAAGGTACCCTAATCAAATAGAATTCTGATTCAAAGATAAGCTCAAACGAAGATGAGACAATTAAATTACCAAATAGAAGATGGATAAGCCTATATAAATCGCGGGCGACCTTAACAGGGTCAACCGTGACTTCAGGAATATAATCGATGCAAAATCTAAGGCGAATCGACCTTCGATCGCTAGAGATAGAATCTAAATATAGCAGAAGATAGAAAACATCGTGAACCGAGGATACAGAAATCTCTGGTGAATCAATGCCAATTATAAGGGAGTTTCACCCTTTTACAAATCATTCAAAGATTGGCGGAATCCCCACCCTATCAAGGTCATTCAAAGTGGAGTTACGGAATGCTCCATAGATCAAAGGAATACAAATAGGGAAGACAGGAATAGATTTCAGAACAAGTGGGAGCATTCCAAAGTTTAAAGGAATCCTAATCGAAGAAATTACTAACAAGGCGGATACCAAAGGAATGAAGTTTAGAAAATTTTACTTCCAAAGCAAGAAAGTTTTATATCAAAATAATATTTGAAAATTCTTTAAAAATCATTTGAAAATCATTTTATACTTCGAAAATACGTCCTCTCACAAAGAAATGATTCTGAGATTGATTTCGCTCATTTTAGGGTATCTCTACCCTATCTTTAATGAGTTTTTGCTCCGTAGTCTAAGGTTTGCCTAAAACCAAAGCTCTGGTACCAAATGTAACGACCCACTATTTTGGACCATTCAAATCGACAATAATCCACACATGTCTGACTTGAATAATTCAAAATAACATATTGTAATAAAATTTGGAGCAAATAAATCAAATACAGAATCACAGACATAGAATAACTCGCAGCGGAAATAAAATACCATAGTAGTTCATGAAGCTACTATATACAAACTCTCAAAACATATGCAAAATCTCATAGTCAAAATAAATATAATAGAAGTCATGATACATAAATCAATAATACCGAGACAATATTGAATAGGAAATAACTAGAATAGAAGTCGATGAACCGATAGATAAATAAGCTCCAACAGATCTCTAGCTCTAGGAGGTAAATCCAAAGTTGTGATCCTCAGGCTGACTCGAGCGTAAAGTAAAACACAAAACACTCGAGTCAGGACATACATACTTATACAATGTAAACCAACTCAAGTGAACTGTAATAGCAATGCATAATAACTTAAAGGATGCTTGGGATCGCCCATCCTTTAAGGATCCATAAAACCGTCAATTAAACAGTAATATCAATATCACAGAAATGCCCATATCGAAGTAAACAATGCAACTAACAGTGTTAATGTGCATCACAGCCATCATCAGGAAATCAAATGACATACAGAGAAGTATACCCGTGGTTATAAAATTCTAAAATAATATTTTATACTTAAAAACAAAATATCATTTCAAATTCAAATCTTTATCAAATTAAAGGTTAAATCATTTCTAAACCATTTCAATATTTCAAAATATCATATCTTTAAAAAACTTCATTATCCAATCATCATTTGAATTCAAAGCCATATGTAACTTTAAATACCTTCTAAATTCCAAGATATCATTCATTTATTCTCATTTCAAATCACCTTTTATATAGTTTAGATTCCAATTAAATTAATTCATTTAACCATTTAAAAGTGAAGTTATTATTCTTTCAACTCAAGTATTCAATTTCCAAAGTTTAGACCATTCTGAGTTCATTTACTTAGTTAAAAACCATAAACATTGAAAATTTCAGCCTTTCACAACATTTAGAAAAAGCTGTTATAAGTTATACATGAAAACATTTTTATTCAGCAAAGACAGCATTTAAAACTATTGTAAAATCTCAATTTTAGTTGAAATTTAGTTCAGTTCAGCAAACACAGCATTTCCAGAAATGCTGTAATAGCTCAGGTTTCATAATAAAGGTTTTCATTAAATTCAGCAAAGACAGCAGACCACTACAGCATTTACAGAACTGTTGTAATAGGCCTTTATTAAGTTGTTAGCCCTTTAATTTACTACAGCAACTACAGCATTTCAGAACTGCTGTAATAGCCTCTTTATAAAGCTTTTAGTTCATTTCAGAAACGATAGCATTTCTGAAATGCTATTAAAAGTATTTCCAGATTTTAGTGTATTTCCAGCAAACAATAAATCCCAATTTAAACCATTAAACATTATAAAAACCATAATTTAACATTCAAATGTTCATTTAAAATACTTTTAACTTATGATTTTTATAATAAATTTTCTTATTAATAAAACCAATTTTCAAGAATTCACTTAATAAAATTTAAGTGTAAAATTTTTTATTCTCTTCATTTTAACAATTAAACTTAACACTTAAATTTTTATTTCCATTTTTTCAATATAATTAAATTTCCATTTTTATTTATATAACTCAAATTTTCTTTTAAACCCAAAAATCCAAATTTCCAGACTTAAGTTATATTTCAATAATTAAAATTTAACCATTCATTTAATTACATTTTTAACTTATAGAAGAATCAAAATTTCTTTATTTAAACATTAAAAATCCAATTTAAATCAAATTTTCATAAATTTACACTATTAAACATATTTAAAATATTCAAAATACTTTATAAAATAACCACGGGCCTGTATATAGTTTCTAACCTAGGTCAAGTGATACGGATATATATCATTTCAATCCGCAGTTTACAAAGAAAAATCCGGGTTCTATCATTTCAAACCCGCAATCCCAAGTAAAATAAAATAAATAAAAATCGTTCATGCCTATCATTTCAGCCCATAACGATTTTTCCCTATTCTAAAGTCTATTCGGGTATGTATCATTTCAACCCATAGTGATTTCTATACTAACAGGGAACTTGCAGTGTGATAAACAGATATAAATGAATAGTTAACAACATATATCAGTAACAAATGATATGACAGATAAATAAACAGGTTTAACATCATATAATATATAACATAAGCAAGTATAACATAACATAATATTCTACACATTCAATTGTTGTCAATTCACATTTGCATAAGTATAAATGTCAGGTGGGATTTACTCACCTTTTTAAGCTGAAGTTTGCAAATTAAAACACATAAACGGATTCCATAAAGCACGATATAGCACGACTTTGGATTTGAGTGGAGAGAGCCAAGATGTTACTCTTGTATACAAAAATAAAACAAAGCACCATATAAATATAATTACAATACAAAAGATTAAATTGGAATAAATGGAAACTAGGCTAGACAAATAACATCACCTAGCATTCAAACAATTTTTGCTTGACTCCAACCTCACATATGCTCGACCACAAGGCTATATTGGTTCAGCCATGGATGTTTTCAGGTGGTAATGGTCAGGTTTGGATCTGAAATACATGGCTAAGTCAAGAATACAAATGGTCTTGGAAGTTACAAAGCATGGAAGGTCAATGGACTAGGTAAAGTGGAGTTTTGGTAAACTTTTTAGGCTCGGCTACATGGGCCTATGGCTCGGCCATGGCTTGTACAGGTCAGGTCAGATCTGGACAGAGGCTAAAGTGATGGGTAGTGGTGGTATCTAGGTGGTGGTGGAGCAATAGGAGATGGCCAAGGTGATGTATGTTGGTGGTGAAGGAGCTAGGCTAGGCTACATGCATAGTTTAAGGGTTTTGGACATTGTTTTGTGGTGTTTGCATTATTGGATGGTCAAGGCAACTTCCGGTCAGAGGAGATAAAGGTCAGGCCACCTATGGTCAGAGGAAGAAGTGATGGTGGTTGGTGAAGGAGATGGTGGAGGTGATAGGCCGAGAATCATATGTGAAGTCAAGGCAAATTCAAGTGGAAAACAAGGCAAATTCAAGGAAGAAAAGTAGAAAAGTAGAAAAGAAGAAGGAAGCCATTGCCAAAATTTTGTCTAGCCGTGAATGAAATGAGGAGTGATATTTTTTCACGTGAAAAATGAGTAAGAACTCACGGCTGAACAAAAAAATGCACGGCCAAAAATGAGCAAATGAAAAGACTTAGGAAATTGAAGAGGTTTTGGCTAATGAAAAGTCATAAGTTTGTAAAAGTTGTCTCTTCAAATTTCTATTTCTTTAAATCAAATAAACAAATAAAAATTCAGTAAATGAAATTTAAAAACTGAAACAAAGTAAAATAAAATAAAAATAAATAATTAAATTTAAAGAAAATAGAAAAAAGAATTAAAGAAATAGTTTAAAAATTCAAAACAGGACTTAAAAATTACAAATAGAATATCACTAGATTTAGAAAATTTCTATTTCACTTTAAAACAAATAAAAGGCCAAATAAATAAAATAAATGAGGAAAAAAATAGAGTGGGAATGAGAATAAAATAAGATCTTAAGAAAAATAGAAAAATAAATAAAGAATTACTTTAATTAATTGAAACTGGAAATTAGAAATTGTAAACAAAATACAACTGACACTAGAAAATGTCAATTACACTTTTAAAAATGTTTTAAAACCAAAATATATACATAACATGTTATTTTACCCATATAAATGTAAATTAGAACATTACATGACCAAATAAAATATTATTTATATAATTTAAAATAAACAATTTTGTTAAATACAGCAAATTACACTCATAGTTAAAAAGGCATAACTTTCACAATATTAATCAGATTTTAACGAAACGAAAAGCATTATTCTTAAAATTTTACTTACTTTCATAATAAAATATAAAATTAAAATTTTCAAACTTTCAAATTTTTAAATTAAAAGTCAAAGTTTGACCATATTGACCAAAATTCACTTTTCTGTAAAATATTCTATTTAGTCCTGTTTGGAATTCTAATTCACATCAAAACTAAAATTTATATTTAAAATAACAAAATTTATCCATTTGAATAAATAAAATAAAGTTTTCAAATCAGGAAATTCAATTTAAAATAATTAAAATATACAATTAAAATAATCACAAAATACTGGGTTGTTACACACGCACATTTACACGTATAATTATTTTTCGATACGGAACTTCGAACGTCAATAACTTTTTCATACGAAGTCCGTTCGAGGCATATTATATATGTAAATTAATCAAAAAATCGCCATGAACACAATGGTATAAGTTTCGAGGTCATATTCTGACAATTCCAAAAAAGCTCATTTTCACTGTTATAATTATTTTGGTTATTTAATTATCTAAAAATGCGGGGTGTTGCATTCTCCCACCCTTTAGGAAATTTCGTCCCCGAAATTCAATAAGGGTAAAATTATGTAATTCCTCACATCAATCACATCCATTTTGTGTACATCCATTTTGTGACCATCCGTGTCCTTGTGTAAAGTGTCATTCAACACAAAATATATGCATGTACATGAATTTCTAAGCGGTACACCCTAAATATACTTGCAATTTCTATATGAATGCAATCTTTTGAAAACTCAAAACGTTTTTCATCCAATTTTTGCCATACTCCTACTGAATAGGGGTGTAGTTCAACGAATTTGACATCCAAATCCTACCACCAACTTTTAATATTCGAATTTCAGAAAAACTCTAATTTTCCGAACTCGATTTTTTATGTCAGAAAGAAGGTAGAAAACGAAAAACTTCGCATTTACCGTTTTACTTTTACGCACCTCTTTCTCTGTACTTGGAACTTATGCTACCATTCTATAAAAATCTTTGTTTTACCATCCCAAGCACAGTTAACATAAGAAAAATTTTCTATTCAAATTTTTTTGCCAAGCTTAATTTATGGAAAAATGTATTTTCCTTTTGCACTTCTCATTTATTTCTATTGACGTTTCTGTTACTTTCTTTAGATCTTACTGTTTTTCTTTTAGTTACTTTTATTTGCTTTTACTTTTCTTTAATATAGCAGCTAAACACAGCTATCTTCTAGGGCTAGGAGACCTAGGACCATGTCCACTCTGACATAGAAAAGTCCTACTCTAGGAATCCAAGTAACTCGTATGCTCCTCCTGCCGCCTATTTCTTTTTACTAACTTATGCTGTATTACTCACGATGAATAAGATCTATTCATCTCTTCCTTTTTATACTCAAAATGGAATAACCAAGTCTCATTTACTGCAATGAATAAGGATTTTAATCTATGCAGTCTCTATCAAAAAAGGAAACTAAGCTTGGGAAAATCTTCTCTTTACCTTTACTTTTCATTTCCTCAAACTAAGGTCTATTCATCCCAATCACGTGTGTCTTACTATCTTACTAATATCACTTCACTATTCTTCTATAGTCTACACACATGAAGCAACATTCCTAGGTTCTGTCCCATACACTTTACGAGAACTTTTATTATTACTACTAAAAGTAATCACTGCTATCTCCTACATAGCCTTACCCTTTTTCCCGTCATACCTAGGAAATGATTCCTATCTACTCCATATTTAAAAGTTTGGTTTGGTATTTATCATTTCATTTTAAAAATTAAAGCTTCTAAAAAAAAATTTGAAACATAAAATCCAAAAATTCTTGCCTTTAAAAGTGTTACTTCGAAGTTTCTATTAAATTCAAAGGTACTTGGTTACTTAACATTTTATCCTTCTAGACTTGCATCTTTACATCTCTTTGAATTTAAATTATTCCCCAAACCTAGAGGGGAAAACTTACAGATTCTAAGTTCAAAACTTATTCCTCTTTTACTTTTAAAGACCTTTACAGCTTTCCATAAAAAAAATTGGATTTTTAAATTTAACTGTTTACTAAGTTTTTCTCTTCCAAAAACTTATTTACTTTTTCATTAAACCATTTTTTTAAAACATGCCTTGCTTGTTCTTAAAACATTTTTTTTCCTTGACTTCCAAAAATATCCTCACATGTTTTCAAAACATCTTCTTTTCATATATTTTCAAATTTACAAAAACTAGAGTAGATAAGAACAATTATTTTATCAAAAATCCCTTAACTTTCCTACTCTTCCAATTACCTAACCTTTAAGGAGTTTCTAACTTACTACAAATGGGGATTTTATACAAAGGCAAGCAACCAATGCGCATAATCAATGGAAAAATATGAAATTTCCATTACTTAGCTTTCCTACTAAGGCTCTCTATAATATCCCTCCTAACTAACACTGTCTCTAATTATTACACTTCTTATTACACCTAATGGCTTTATACCTTAATGTATTGGAACTACTTTCTCTTATGAGAAACCATTAACGTTAAAACCTTCTATGAATCCTTTAAAAGAGGATTTCATGTTTATGTGAAATTACAAGGAACTTATTTTATATTTTATCGAAATAGGCTATACAAAATATGGTGCTTTCCATACCTTGTACATCTCTTTCACGTATTCCTTATAACTTGCACAAAACATCTTTATTTGTGATTCATAGAAAATTATATCATTATTCATTTCATTCCAATAGATTAAAGTATGTTTAATCTATATTCACTTACAAAATATACTTCCTACTAAATCTATTTTAACTTACAACTTTTTTTTCTAAAGAACTCATCTTTAAAACTGTTTTAATATTTTCATAACTAGAAAACATTTTCATATACTTATTTAAATAATAAGTGTACTTATAAACCACTTTATTTCTATACTTAGAAATTATCTTCAAAACACGTTTTTATTTGGGTCAAAACAGATGTTGCGTAAAACGCCGTTACTACAACCCAAAAATACTGGTTTATGGATTCAATTTAAATAAATATTAATAAATCTATATGCTATGTAAAAACATTTCGTTTGGGAGTCACCTACTATAACAATAGTGTCATAGTCTATGCTTCCTTTATTTTTACCGAAAACATCTATTACAATAATTGTTGTAACCTACGTTTATGATACTTAACACACTCTAGGTTTTTATATTTAAAATCTTTGTTTACCTACAAAGAAACTAGCGAGCTATACATGCTCTATAATTCTTTAAAAAGAATTTCACTTTTAACAAAATTTATATCATATAAAAATCAACTTAAAGTTCATACCACTTTTTTTTAAAACACAATATTAACAATTATATTTTTCAACTTTTCAATTCCAAAAGTTTCATTTTATTGGGCTAGACATAAAGTGGATTTCCTTCTTACAACTCTAGGAATATCCTTCCTAAACTTTGGAAATCTCATTCCCTTACTAAAATCTCTTATTCCATCCAAAATAAAAATACTCTCCCTATTATCCCTGGGGAACTTTCCCACTTCCTATAACATATGGATACCAATCTTCTCTCAAAACATAGCTTATTGTACACTATAAATTGGTAATAACTTAGGGCTTAACACTCTTGGGTCATCCCAAACCCAACTAGCAAACAATGCACATGTGTACTTCTAAAAACTTTCCATATGTTAAAATCTATAATTGGGGACTATTTGGATTTTAGTACATAATATGTTTATATTTCATTCAAAAATACAAATACATTCACTCACTATCTACCTAGGAACCCTAAACCTAGGCTCCGATACCAAATGCAACAACCCTGTGAGAAATGCGGGTTAAGGATCTTAAGGCTAGAATTAACACTAGAGGGGGGTAAATAGTGTTTTAAGAAATTTGTTAATCTTTTTGAGTTTATCTTACTTTGTTAACAATGTATACACGAATCAGACACAGATATGAAAACAGAATCAAACACAGATGCAAATATAAAGTAAAAGCAGTAAAGGAAAGAACACACCGGATTTTATACTGGTTCGGGGTTACCCTACATCCAGTCCCGCACAACTAAGTATGGATTTCCTTTCAAAAACAATTCAACAATTACAACCCTCGGTTTCAAGTCTACGAGGTACACCTTCCAGAATCACAATCCTCTGAGTAGAGATACTTGATTTTCGGGGCAACAAGTTCACCCAATTGATTTCCAAGGCTACAATCACACCTTTTCTCGCTTGATTGATTTCTAAGGCTTCAATCACACCTTTTCTCGCTAGATAGATTACACAGAAGCATATAACTCTGAATAGCACTTGGATCTTGTTGAGATAGTGATAGAGAATCAAACCAGAGATAATCTAGTCAGATTCAATATTGATTTCGGCAGAGTGATGATAGAATTTTGAATAAGAAAATGTGAAGAAGAAGAGAAGTGAAAAACCAGAAAATCTGATATAAAATTCGTTGAAACTAACCCCTATTTATAGAAGAACAACAGTCATGTCCATTCATGAAAGGTTATGACGAATAGACACTTCTTTTGAAATTTAATTTTTGAACTCAATTGTCACCATGTCGACATGGTCACCATAGGCATGTCGACATCCCAAAGCAATTTTTGATAGTTTGATTGTCTTTGAAAATAACATTTATCTTATATTAAAACTATTTTAAACTTTATAAATATACTTGACTATAGATAAAATACATAGATAAATATAGAGAACACTATATATATAATTTTACTATAATTTTATATTTAAATCTAAGTATAAATATATTATATTTAAAAGATAGTTTAAAACAGACGAAGTTTAAAAACAAGAATATTTAAGGCTAAAACATCTTTTTGAAAAATCATTTGAAAAGATAATTTTTAAAGCTAAAACGTTTTGAAAAACAATTTTGAAAATCATTCCGAAGTTGTTTTGAAAAACATTTTGAAGTAGTTTTGCAAGCTTCTTCCTGCAGAATATCTCATCATGTCAGGACTCGAGAACTTGTACAAAACCAGGATGTTCGTGGGTTTATAAGCCACTTGTCGTAGGTTTGTAAGCTACTTGTCGTGGGTTTGTAAGCCACTAAAAAGGTAGAAATGGGTTCCATCCCAAAAGAAAAATGGAGTGAAGATTTCAGTGCTATTGTGAAGTTTTAACATAATTCTAGACTCGATACTTATCATGAAATATTGATAACTTGAACTCTTGATAATCTTGTTATTCTTGATACTCATGAGTCTTCAATCTTGATATCTTGAATCTCTATACTGTACAGCCTTCATTCTTGGTACCTGCATGGTTAAATCCTGCATATACATATATATCTAAACTTATACTGTTAGTATTTATATTTTATAATCTAGTCTAAGGTTGTTGTCATCAAAACCATCAACTCATGGACTAACAAACCCGAATTCCGGTGGGTCCGGATTTTTCACAAAAATGCCAAAATCCAAGCCCACTAAAGCCCGAGTTGAGTATCTAGTATCCTACAAATAGGCAAAGACAAATATATCCGAGCTCAAATAAATATCTCATAGCGAAACTTACTGGAATATAATAGTAAATAAATATTGACCAAATAACACTTTCTAAACAAGTGTCTCAAAGCTGGAAAGTCTCCTCCATCTACCTAACCTGTAAGATGTTATGAGGAGAGGGTCAGAACTAAAGTTCTGGTGAATGGACAAATTATACACTTCTAAGCTTAATTCTACATATACCATTTTATTTCCATTTTCTGTTATATTAGGTTTACTGGGTTTACAATACTCTCGCTTTTGTGCGTGAATCGTACCCATCTACTCCCTAGTAGATTAAAACCTAATAACTAATATATATGTAGCTATATGCCCAATGACTGCATTGGTCCTAGGTACTACCCATAGTATCTTTCGTATCCTCCTCGAAAAGGACTCCATCGTCTTGCTCCTAGAGCGTTCTGTGACTACATATGTAAAGGACAGCTTTGTGGGGCCTACAATACAGATGTTCCGTCGTCTACTATGAAAACGTAAAACTGCATCCGCACTAGCCTATACTAATGCTCAGACATCCACAACGTACCACCTAGTGTGTACATTGAGGACTATACGTAATCGTTCTATCTACTCCCTAAATCCCACTAAACAAGGTCTACCTTGTACGAAACTCGGTCGGGGATTTTCTATATCTGTAAAAGACAGCTTTGTTAGGCCTACAATACAGATATTCTAGTTGGTCTGTCTCTTTTCTCATCGTGGCTATGGTCCCACGCAGCCACCCCTCAACTAATTGAAAAACCTCAAGAGAGCTAAGTGGTTGTGCCCTACTGCAACTAATCTAACCATCCAATTGGTTGTGCCCCTCATCCAATGTCACGATAGTGAAAGAATCATTGGCTTGTTGGTTTAACTCTAGTCTTTCCCGAACTCGCTCTTGGTTGATGATGGCTTGATCTCCACATGCGACTATCCTTTTGGGTCCTGCCCACTAAAACCTACTCGCAAGTCAGAGTACGGTGTTATACGAATATCCTACTCCATTCATCAACCTTTTGACTGCCTACAAAGGTCCGCTTCATTGGGCTTACAATGCAAAAGCAGTCAGGGCATACTCTCTTGATGGAACACGTACAGACCTGCCTCCGGGGGTGCAGCTTCGTTAGGCCTACCCCAGAGGGCCATCCTAGAGTACCCTCATGTCCCGTTGAAGTCTCGTACTTCCTTCTAGCCCAAATTAACTAAGTTGGACGTGCTATTTTTGTGCTAAAAATCTGTGATGAACTGCTTTGTTAGGCTCTTCATCCTTTGGGCTGTTCCAAATGCATCTTACCATTTCATTAGACCCTACGTCTAATGTTTTATTATGCGTTTAGTTTACTTTTCTAATTTTGTTGGCTACTTATTTACCCTAATCAACATAAGTGTGTCCCAGCCTCACCTAACTATTGTGAGCCCATTAGTTCCTGATTAAAAGGGAATGTTGTTGGTATGGGCCTTTCTTTTATGTTTGCTTATTAACTTAGTGTAAGTTTTAAAATAAGCCTTTTCTGTTATCTCTAATTATAACCTATGTTATAATTATACTTGCAATTGTTACTTTTAGCATAATTTACTGTAAATTTCTTGCTTTTAGGCTTATGCCTTTCTCTATAACTATTAAGCCTGATATTATTCATATTTAATTGGATTTCTTCCTTTCTTTTCCATATAAATAATAATTAAATATAAGTTCTCTTATAAAATTTATAGTTTCAGCATAACTAATTAGTAGAACTGATTACTGAAATAAATGCTGAATTAAAATATTTAACGGGAATCTAACGATAATATATCATAAAAGTAAAAGATATATAATTTAAATCCACTCACTTGTCGTCCTTAGCTTTGCTCCATGGCCTTCCTGGATCCCCTTCTAAGGCGTCTAATATTTTTATTAAGAAGATCTTCTCCCAAAAATATTTTTTATTTAGGGTTCAGCCTTAGACAATGAACCCAATTGGGAGAAAATATGATTGTGAGAGAATAGCTAGGCCTAGGGTCCTATTTATAGTGGTGTTTGGGGATCTTAGACCGTTGGATTTTAAGATTGAATCTGGTGCAACCATGTCACGGGCTTGCTGCGAATCGTTGGATCCAGAAAACAACGCTCGAGATTGCACGAAAATCAAATTATTAAACGTTAACTTTTAACCGTTGCTTATTCATTCTAATTAATTTCCATCAATTGCAAATTTAATTCCCTTTATAACACATGTTTATTTTGAAATTCAAACGTTGCTAATTAATGTAAATTAATTTCCTTTAATTGCTGATTTGATTAACATTGCCTACTAATGTTAATTAATTACCTCTAACTGCTGATGTCAATTAATTTCCTTTATGACGCGGGTCTATTTTGAAATTCTAACGCGCGTTATTTCTGGAATTTATATGCGCATATATTTATAAACAAATATATTCACGCACATTTACACGTATAATTATTTTTCGATACGGAACTTCGAACGTCAATAACTTTTTCATATGAAGTCCGTTCGAGGCATATTATATATGTAAATTATTTAGAAAATCGCCACGAATACAATGGTATAAGTTTCGAGGCCATATTTTGACAATTCCAAAAACGCTCATTTTCACTTTTTATAAAAATTTTGGTTATTTAATCATCTAAAAATGCGGGGTGTTACAGTTATATTATGATAGATGGAATAATCTGAATACATTAAACATATATAAATAGAAAATCATTAGAAAAAATATTTAATCGACTACTATTGCAAATTTGTTCATAACCATGATTTCTGAATCAAACATTCAAAGTACAATCTTTAATTGTTCATAGTAAATAAGTATCGATAAAAGAATATCAATACATCCTTTGAGACTAACGTATGTAATGTTCTCTATATGATGGATGTTGAATTAGTCCTATTTTTTGGGACACCAAAGGATTGCGTACTTGTGATTATTTAGATTTATCATAAAACATCTTGACTGGAGTCTTCTATAGGTTAAGAAAGTCAAAATAGAATATCTCATGTAACGATGTGCAAAAATCTTCCGACTTGAGAGTGCCTTCCATTTTAAATATATATATTGTATTTTAATCATAGTTAATTACGTGACATCATAATCATGTTATAACCATAGTTAGGTACACGTTGAACTACTTGAAGTGAAAAAATACTCAAGAGAGGATTTGCCTCCTTCATTTTAGAAGGTTAGTATAACTTGGTTGTTAATTTAAAATCAAAATCTCTGATCGGAGTAAATCAGTTAATCGACAAGCATTATCAGATCGAATCAAGGGCTTTAGAATGGCACTACTTAATTAGCTACTAAAATTATTGGAGACTTCGACCATTGAACAAACTCTTGATATCTTAGTGATATAGTGATGACGAAAAGAAATCATGCATAATGTATCATTAATTACGGTGTACCTTTATAAAGTTTAGAAATTAGACTTTGCTTAAATGATCTATAAGCAACTGAACTCATGTCCGACACTAGCAAAGTCTATACAGGCTTTAATATTTGAATTGTTTAAATTATATTGATAACCGAGTTCACACCAGGGAATCAAAACAATAGTGTTGGCATTTTTTTTAATTTAACTTGTTTAAATTATTTTATAAATGTTATAAATTAGTTGTAAAAATTAGAGAAAATGTTATATTGAATTTTTATAGCTTTTAATTATTTATTTAGGCTATATATACTTATTATACACTAATGTATATGGGCTTAAATAAATATTTAATTAATTAATATATAACATTAATTACGCCCTAGATCACAGTAGGGGCATCCATACCATGGTAGGAATAAGAGTTTGAATAAGCCTCTTTGATCTTGATAAGACCCCAATTTAAAAAGAGGAAAATGTGGAGATATTTGTGATATTGGTGGCTATAAATAACCCACCCTTTTATCATTCTAAACATGCAAAAAATAAAATTAATCCACATACAGCTACTTGAACCTAAAGTTAGGATTTGGACATTATGATAGTAGAAAGAAGGAGCTAAGCTTCGAAAGAAAAAATTAGCAACACGACATGTCAATGATTGGTCGGATATAAAGATAACCTCCCATTTAAATATGTATTACATAGTTATATCTAAATACACCTCCTTATATTTTCAGTCATAACTTATAGACAAAAATGAATTGAAATTCATACACACGCACACAAATACATACATATACACATACATGCGTTTATTATATATATATATATATATAATATTTACTTTCACCAAGATAAATTTTAGTAATTTATATTGTATAATATTTTATAGATATATATACATACATAAATATTAATCGGTATGGTTTAAAATAAAATAAAATATATTATTATTTGATTCAATAAAAAATCGGATTTGAAACAAATAATATTTATTTTGATCTACACACACACATATATATATCTAAAAGTTAAAATATTCATGAATTTTAAAACTTTAAATGCATGAATTTTTCACATATTATATATATATAATAATTAAACCGAAATAAAACAAAAAAAAATTCCTAGTGGCCGCGAGCCTTTTGCAAAAGAAATTATATATAAATATATGTAAGCCAAGACTTTTTTGTTTAAAACTAACAATTTTTATTTTAAATATGAACGAAAGAAGTTAATTTTTAAAGGCCATGAGTCCTCTAAAAAAATTATCTTGTTATTTTATATGATCGAAAAAATGACCATGTATAAATATATCTGTGTGTGTATGTTGAACCAAAAGATGGCACAATGCCCCAATCGAATAGAAACGAGATAGATCTGAATAATATAGGCAAAAATCGTAAGAATACAAATAATTTTATAGTGGTTCGGCAAATTCTATGGCAAATATCCATTTTAATGTTATTAGAGTTGGATTTGTCGCATGTACAAGAGCTTTATTAGTGATTACAGATTAATACAACAAGAGTTCAGCCCTTAGTGACAAAGATGAAGTAGAGAAGAAAATATGAAGCGTATGGGGCCAAAAATCTTCTCTAAGTTTCTCTAGCCATCCTATTTATGGTAAAATCACCCACTATAGTCGTTAGATTACGAAAGAACAGGGAAAACTTCAAATCTAAAAGAATATGAAGAATTAACAAGTCTTCTCGAAGAATAAAATCATGTCGGTACCAATCTTAATTATAGCCAGTACCGATCATAGTGGTCATTTCTGTGGTATTAAGTAGTTCGCATTTCCTCAAGTCTTAAGCTTTGAAAATCCATAGGTGGACCCCGACATGATCGTCTTACTGCTCTATTCTTCTATCCTGGTACAAGTCTCCAAGATTCCCCTCATGGAAATCATATCTGTACCGACCACCACTTGATTGGTACCGAAAAAATTGCTTGGCATATCTTCTCTTCAAACATATAGAGCCACCTTCCACAGTCATTCCAAGCTTTCCCCCAAGACCTTGAACCCTTTCGTCTTCGTCTTGATGTCTAGATCCACTTAGAAACTACCCGTTTCAGTCGTTGGATAACACTTGCCCACCAAAGTATGCTTTCGTGAAAAAAACCATGCTTTAGATCAAGGCAAATCGCATAACCTTAGTTGTCCAATGGTCTTTAGGTAGCCAATAGCCATCTTTGAAGCATTGTATCCATTTTAATTATAACCATTCATCACCTCAAATAATTAACGTAACATCTTTTTCCTGCAATTATGTGGATGCTTTGATCATCTTGGAAATCGTATCATGTCTTGTTCAGGTATGACATCTCTTTCCTTTTTTTAAATCAATGGCTGAATCATATCGGTACCAACTAAAACATGTTGGTACTGAGATGACTTCTAAATGGCTTCTTGACTTATATAAATATGCGTGGTACTTAGCATATTTTTCCACTTGCTTCCTTTTGCAAATCCCAGGCTATCTCCCTCTTCGCCATTTCGAGTCACCTACTTTCTTCATTCAAGAACTTTGACCCTATCTCCAAGCTCCCGCTCCTATCACTTCAACAACTGCCACCAACATTTCTCTGGTACATTCCACCATCATCTTCATCACAGCGGTGTTAATTCCTTCGGCCTCAACTACTATTTCCAGATTTAGACCAAATCAAGGTGGGTTCTTGGGCTATGCTACAGTCATAGTTGTTGTGGGGTGATGTCGACATCACTACTACCATGCTTCTTTTGCCGCTGCATAATTATGGGAAAGGGGTGACTGAATTCGTGGTCGACCATTTACTACCGCATCACTATACATGGAAAAACCAAAGTTCAAGCAGCCTAGGGAAAGGCTCGGGTCAAACTCTAGACAAGTACCGAAGAAATCTTGGGTTCTTCATTGTCATTCTATGCTTGGTGTTTGTTTAAGTTTCTAGTGCTCACACTCCAGGTTTATTCATGGTTGACTTTTGTTTCACTAAGTTTTCACATGTGTAAGGTGATGTAGCTGGCTTCATCAAGTCTCGGTCAGACATGAATCGATGTTTAAGTTTTGGTGAGACGTTTTAGCGGAACACCTGCGTCGAACACACTTCGGAATCTGAATGGATTATACAAGTCGATATTCCAAATCACAACACGATCATGTGTTCCTATAAAGAAGGCTCTGTGTTGCTTCGAACAATGGTTCCTTTATCGTTCACTCTACAATAATGGATAAGATCTGACACACGGTTCCATCGTGCGATGGAACTTGTTTGCTAATACGAGTAGGCCATCTACACAGAGTGTTATGCACATTGTGCTATGGATAGAGGACACACGCAGTATAGATTGACACTTCACACTACTCCCATTGATGTCCAAAATCAGATTAGTCGATATGCGTCGGCATCCATTGGATTCTACACATCGAATACATGGGTTTTAAATAAAGTAAAATTCAAAATAAAACATACTTGATCACGTTCACTATCAAGCTTTTAAGTTGATAATGAATAAATGATCTCCTCGCCTAAAAGTTAGTATTGATCCATCTGCTCCTCCTGAGGCCGATTCTTCTACCATTCGGGATTCTACGACTACTCCATCCGTAGAAAGGCATTTAATTATAGTTGAATTTCAAAGACAAATCATTCTAGCGGAACCTCTTCCAAATCAGCCTCCAGCATTAAACGAGCAACGTGCCCCAATAGTCATGGACAACCCTCCGGACTAGACACCATCTATGTTGACCATGGAATCACTCCAAACCATATGCTTTCTTCATGGAATTCCAGAAAGAAATATTTTTTTGCCAAAGATTGACCAATGAGCACACAATCCATCTCAAGGATACACTACTTGCAATAAATATACGTGCTTGGGTTGAGCCATTCCACCCTTCAACAAATTCCTCAGATTCTTTCTACAAGTGATTGGGCTAGCACCGACTCAAGTACATCTCAGTGGATACACTCTTTTCAATTCTTTATACATCCTCTTCATGATGAGACTGGATTGTCCCCCAAACTTCGGGGAGCTCATTTTCCTTCTAAGATTAAAAAAGAGAGCATAATTGCCTTCCTTATTGATCTTCGAAGCTTGGAACCGTTGCTAAGTAATCGAGGCGCTTCACAATAAGCGCAGTTATTTTAAAACCGAATACTTCTTTATTCGCTGTCCTAATGGCTTCAACCACCTCTAATTGTCTGGACATAAGTCTCTTGTTCTTTCATTTTTCTTCCATTAAGATTTTCCTTATCCAAATGTTTTACTCCTTTACAGTGCCCCTCAAAGAACTTGCCCATCAAGATGATATAAGCGTAATTCCGTCACTCTAGCGCTCCTAAAAGAAGTGGAATACCGGTTCTGCACTACCTCCTTCTTGTTCACCAATGTAAGGCTTCGCCAGTACGGCCTTCTACAACCCGACAGACACGCTATTCCTCTTCCATCCAAGAAGTCTTGCGCCACTGTCAGGACTTCTACCCCCATCCACAATTCTAATAATTATGATCAAATGGATGGTGAAGATCAAGGTGGCAAGTGAATGTCGATGAAAGAAAAGAGAAAATAGTGGAAGAGAATGTGGTGAGGAAAGGAGACAAAGGAAGGGGAGATAAAGAAGAGAGAGGAGGAGAAGAAGAAAGAGAAGGAGTAGAAGAAAAAGAAGGAGAAGAAGAAAAAAAGGAGAGGAAGAGATAGAAGGAGAAGGGGATGCGAGAGATGACGACGACGACAACGACAAAGACTACGCCTTGGCGGGAACGAGTCATATGAGTAGACATCCTCCAAAAGCGATATAGTTCCCATCCCGTCTTTCCTAACACGATTGGTTGTCAAGTCTTCTCAACAAGCTCTTGGTCCAAGTCTATTGCCAATTAGGAGGTCACACCACATGTGGGCTCTTTGGAGAACATCTTTGGGTCATTGAGTGATATTGGTATTCTTTCAGCCTTTAGTACTAAAAGTGCTACTATCGAAAGACATTTTGAACGAGCACTCTGGTGAATTTACCTTTCCGTCGAGGGATATCCTTATCAAGGGTGATGAAACCCCGTCATTGCAACTCCCTGAACACGGCCCATAGAATACTTACGAAAATATTACTGCTTCACACACTTATAGGATCACGAACACCAACACTCCGCAGTCGTCCTTAATCCAATGCATTAGTTCTAATATGCCTTCATCTTCTCAAGTACGATGGAAATAGATCATATGAACCATCTTCGCTCAGGTGTTAGGAAACACCATTCATCGACTCCTGATCTCTGCACACATCACCCCAACTCACACCAAGAGTCGAAGGAGGAGAGAAGGATAAGGAAAGATAAAGAATATTGAGATGAAGAAGAAAGAAAAAGGCACCGAATAGAAGAAAATGAGCGCCATGATTTGGAAAAGAAACTACGTGATTCCCTTGATTATTCGGGGCATGCCACCGGTGCTTCTCAACCACAAATTTCATCCTAGATCTCTCAACGGCAACCTTCAACAACTCAACCTATGATTACCACTATCTTAAGCTCCCTTAAATCCAAGTATGTTTCAATTCACACTGCTCCACCACCACCCTCTCCAGGCCCATCCACAGCTATCAAACTAGGATGTAGGCAATACTTCTTGCTTATTACATGATGGGGGTCATGTTCGACTACAACGTTAAGAGACATTTCTCGCCAGAAGCCAACCACGAGGTTGAAGGAGTCAAGGAAATAGTAGAACAATTTTTTGAGTGGAAGAAACTCACCAAAGACCTCTCTGAAATTAACAGAATTAACCAGACTACATCCATTCATTCGAGATTAAGTGGAAAGATAACGATAAGATAGTGGCTGGTTACAAAATCAAACCTACCGACATTACCAGAGAGTGGGATGAAGTTCTAATATACGTCAAGCATGTGAAAGAGCTAAATGAGAAGATGTTAAGGGTCCATACCCAAGCCTCTAATGTATTGAAAGATTATATTAAAAAGGCCCATCAAGAGATTGTTGAGCTCGCGGCACAAATCAAGGCAAAAGACTGAAGTTATAGACTAAGGAGTCAAAGCTAAAGGCACTTTAAGCTAAAGTTGATGGCCTGAAGGCCAGTTTAAAAGCTAAAATAGGTTCTAATGCCCAAGTTCAGATCAACCTTGTTGTAGCTAAAGACGAAATCATAGCGCTTAAGGACCAGGCTACTAAGAATAATGAGGAGATGAATACTAACCTCCAACAATTTTTCACTAATGTCGTTGAAAACAAGAATTTGAAATGGATGGGGATAGATATCCCTTCACACTAGTTGACGCTTGGGAGGAGATACTTCGCCGAGTAGCTGCTAAATCATCTATTAAAGAGGGTGAAATCGTCGAGTCTCCAACTTCATCTGGTTAAGGTATTTCTCTCATCTCCCTAATGTTCGAGAAGCTTCAATTCTCACCTTAGGCAGTCTCTAATCTTTACTTCACTATCTGTCAACTTACAAATCACTCGTTGCTTCCTTCCATGCCACCAGCAACCCAGGGCTTAGGTCCTAAAGCCACCTCTACCACGTCAACCTCCAATACATAGGCCGACCGACCAAGTTCCTTCTTCCAGCTTTAGCCCGGGCCCAAATTCAGAGGAAATTGGGGATTTGGAAGGACTTGAAGACATCAATCAATCCTAGGAGGAAGATGTTACTATCATAAGCGAGAAGGACACAAACAATCATATCACAATGGCGAGAAGGTTGAAAATCGACTAGGAAAAAATTAAGATCAAGCTCAAGCCAGGAACTAAAAAATCTACCGTCGGCTCCAAAAAGCCAAGCCTTACTCCCAAGCCTCCTCCTTTGAAAATCAAGCCCCCAAAAGGTTGTGGTGTTGGTGGTTCTTATAAATCCTCAAACCCTGTCGTTGGCCTATTTGAGGACCCCGTCAACTTGATCACTAAAAAAGAGAATACACCTTCCATGGGAAGCACTCTAGCGAAGGGAAAGGCAAAGGATGGCAAGGATTCAAAAAAATGTTGCGTTAAGTCTGACATCAAAGGCAGCAAGCAAGGGAAATGAAGTACGTTCTCGGTTTGGGTTTTTGTGAAAGCGACTTCTTTTGCCTTTATTTTAGTTTTATTTATATGTAGGCCGATATTATGCTGGAGCGGCCCCCGTTTTGCTTGTGTAAAAAGTGAATGTAAATAAAAGACTGCTATTTCTATACAATCTTTGTCGTATTTACATTTTTGCACTTTTTACTTTATCTTCCAATATACCATTGCCTGCGTATATAATATAATCATTAGTGATGCTATTCCATATATATTATAGATGTCTATGTTGTGCAGTGCCATTACTTACTGTAGCTCTGTACATATAAGTAAATTTCTACGGTCGCTTAGTTATATTTTATTATCCAGCTCAATTTATCATTTCCAAAATATTTCTTCCTTGGCTAAAAAAAAAATATTTATTCGGCCAACTCTATGGCTAGCAGTGTTTATTCTAGGTCGCATTCTGTCCAGCCGTAAATAAGGTTGTGGTTGGAGAAGCACTCAACTTTTCACCTTTTCCTATCTCTAGGAAATAACATTATGAGTGTCTATCTCTGGAAACCGAACTTCGACCTTGCCTATCTTCGGGCATTGACCGAATTCATTATTTGACCATCACCACTTATCATAGGTCGGGCGTGGTTCGCCAGATCGTAAGTGTGGTCATAGTTATAGATAGTTCAATCATTTATCTACCCTTATCTCCAAAGGTTGATATTTCTGATGCTTGACTCCGAGCATCGATTTTCGACCTCACCTATCTTCGCGCATTGACCGAAATCACTCACAATCTATCATCGCTTATCTTTAACCAGACATGTCTTGCCAAGTCGTAAACGTAGTCATGAAAACTTTGATTATAGACCAATTCCTATCTCCTTGAATCAGTGTTTTGATTGCCTAACTCCGGAATAACCTCGTTGACTTTGATTATCTCTTGGCATTAGTCAAAGATATGAGGGATAAGGGAAAATCTTTTGATCAACCTTAGTGTGATTATAATCCCCTAACCCAATCGTGGGCCAAAGGAGTCGGTTGGTACCTATTTTTTGGTATTTGATTAAGCTGCAAATCATGCACCACAAAGTTTAGCTTATAAGAACGTGGTTCCATTGTTTCCAAAATCTAACTTTATTTATAAACAAAGGAAATGGAAAGTCATGCCTTATTGCATTGCCCCTAGTTCACTAGGGTGGATTATTTGCAAAACGTAAATAAATAAATCTAAGTAAAATAGCTTTGTAAGTGCTTGCTATTTGACGACAGTGGAATTGGGATCCCATAAACAATTGCTGGCTTGAATGTTCCATCTCTAAGCTTATGTTTAATCACATAAGGACCTTCTCAATTTGGACCAAACACCCCCGTACCAAGGAGGACTCATTTCTAAACAACGTCCCCTACCTCAAAGGTACGGTTCCTAACATTGCCGTAGAAATGTCGTGTTACTCTTTTCTGGTAAGCAGCTACCCTGAGTTCAGCCTCTTCTCTTTTTTGTCGACCAAGTCGAGGGACTCAAGCAAGAGTTCTGTAACGATCCCGTTTTTAAGCCAAATTTAAAATTCGTAATTAATATAATTTTTGGGATTAATTTGTAAATTAATTTGAGATTTTCCAAAATAAATGAGATAAGTGTTGTTTATATGTATAAATTTATTTTAAATTGAATTTTGAATTTGATATTCAAAAATAAATATTTTAAAAATAAATTGGATCTAGAAGTTTTTGGGATGCACCAAGTTTGCTTAACTCAACATGATTGGGGATTCAAGCTATCTTTGGTTTGGATTCTTTGGAGTTTGGCTATGAAGATGCAGTCGTTGGATTCTATCTCACTCTCTCACTTCCTTTTCAAAAGCTTTTCATATTCAACCCCATTTCCATTTCCAAAACCATTTGGATTCAAAATTCAACTTTTCACCATTTGAATAAAATAATATTAAATTCAAAATATCTGTGACTTAACCAATTTCCTCGTGTGTGTGTGTGAGTGTAGTCTAGAGGTTTTACACAATAGTACAATATCATCAATCATCACAGATTCAAGCACAACAATATTGATAAGCGGTATAATCCTATAACGCTTATCTTCATTCATAGATTCACAGATAAGTAATACAAATTTATCACTGATAAATAAATTACATTTATCACTGCTCAAATCAAAGCAATTCATATCACAGAGCATCACACATCAGAGATATCAATCAATTCAAGGCATTCAATACAATTCAATCATCCATAAGTAAGATCAATTCATTATCTGAAATTAACTTAAACCATTAATTACATATGAATAAATTACTAATTCTGGTTAATTAACATTAATTAATTTCAAACCATTTTAATTAATTATCTTTAATTACTTTAATTAAGTAATTTACCTTTAATTTATTACATTAATTAATTAACCCTTAATTACAAATCACATAAATTAATTAACTTAAGTTATAGCCTTTCAAAGTATACATTGGAAAATCAGCGAACTGCCGTATTCGGCAAGTTCTATTTGAATTAAATTTAAATTTCCCAAATAATTCATTTAATATACTTCAAAATGGTTTAAAATCCATATATACTCCAAATGCTACGAAAATTGAAATCCGATAATAATACAATATTGCGGATCCACTGGAACTGGTTTCGTCGAATTCCGAGACTGTGTCTCGGAAGGCTATTTTTAATAAGATTCCAGAGTCTTTCCAAAATCATCTTTGAAATTAATTATATCTAAAATCAAACTCAATTTCGCAAACATATTTACAACTTTACTTCAAGTATGATCCCAAACATCAAGTTATAAATCAGATTAAAAGTAGTTTACTCACTTGAAAAAGTTGAACAGAGGAACAGGCTTGTTTTTATAATCTGATCTGGAACTTAATTTGATTTGTCGATCCGTTATTTGATGTTGATTTGATCTTCTTTATGTTTGAGTTTGAACTTGAATTTGCTTGATCTTGAATCTACTATGTTTGCTTAGGTTGAACTAAAGTTGTTGAATTTGTTTTAGTTTGATTATCTCAGGTTTTGTTTTGAAGATGAAGAGAGAAAAATTGATGAAGTTTAAAACTGAAAATAGCCTGGTTTTCATTTATCATTTCTATATATATATATTTCAATCTTAAGAGAACATATTTGGCCATTTGTAAATGCATGTTATAATTTATATTGAAATTTAATATAATAGCTGGGTCCAAAAAGCTATCTTCTCCATACGATCGAATTTGGACTCAAAACCTTTTCCAGTGCGTTCGGTATAGGGGTATAACATTATAAATGTCTGGCGGCACGCCTCGATTGGAGATCGAGATTGTGAGTTGCGGAAATCGAGACGATTTGAATTTGAAGTAAATATATATATTCACAAATTTGTCACGTTTATAACCTTTGAACACGTGTCTATTGTTTGTTTTATCATGCTCCAAATGTCCTTCGTTTATTTTTATAAAAAAAGAAATAGAAATAGCCGAGCCTGTTAAAAACAATAGAATTCCCTTCTTCTTTTTAAAATTCATTCACGAAAATTAAAAAAAATGGCGACTAAACACAAATCGATCGTGTCTCTCAATCATGGCCGAGATACTTTGGGAACTCGAGAGTATATCGGCATGCAAGGAAGAACATCTCATTCGAAAATCAATTCGAGGAAATCGCAAGCCTCGGCGATGGGCGTCGATCGATCTTGGGGTTGCAGTGATGTTCGAGATCTAGTGGAGCACGAAGGCGAATTATTTGAGCAGGAAGTTGAGATGTCGATCGAGCCTGGGCGACGATTTGCTGTGGAAGATGGGTTTCGGTGGCCGTAGTCGCGATCGTGGGATACTGGTTCGTCAGAGGTCAACGACGTCGATTTTGGAAGTGAGGTCGTGGTGGTTGCTGAAAAGTCTACGGCGTGAGCCTGGGTGAAGCGGCCATCGGTGCAGATCTTGGTGGTGGTTTGCATGCGCGTGGAAGGGAGTTCGATCGACTGGAGGCAGTCGAAGCTAGGGCTTGACTGGGTCGTATCGGTGGTTGCGACGAGTTTTCCGGGCAGCAAGGTCAAAAAAATCATGAAAACAAAGCTGGAATGGAAATGGGTTGCATGCGTAAGCAAAAGGTGAGATCTTCTCACTCAAATTAAAATAATTGGAATTTCAGTTATTGATTGATTGTTTGGATGTGATAGTATATACGATAGTAGTATATATATATATATATTTGGAGTGATTGATTTCCCACATTATATAGCACATGAGACCCTATGTGCCGCATAATAGTGGATGATATTATATAATCCCATATACCGGGATATTCCACCTCGAAGTGGAATTGGTATTTAATTGTTGTGCTAACATCTGTGGATGCAGGGAAACAAGTTGGAGGGATCCAACTGGATTCCTCAAATTGTTGAATTTATTTCATATGTTGTGATGTGATTATTGATAATCTGTGAATGATTATATTGGTGATTGAAATTTATTGAAGGCTATGGTTTGGCCGAATATATTCTGGTATTTTAAAATACCAGGATATAAAATTGGATTTTTGAAAATTAAAGTAAAGATTTATTTTAAAAGGTAATAAATTTTTGGAAATAAATTTGGAAATAAATTTGCAATTTGATTTGGTGTTTGAAATAAATTTGGAATTTGATTTGGTGTTTGAAAGTGAATATTTGGAAATCGATTTGAAAATTGTATATCAATGAATATTTGGAAATGTAAATTCACAATGGGAATTTATAAAGGAATGGGTTATTTGTTTTAAAAATAAATATTTGTTTATTTTAAAAAGTGTGGAAAGAAATTACGGATTTGGAATGTAAATTAAAATAAGTCAAGAAGGATTTATTAATTGATTTAAATGGATCATTTTGAAATGGAATGTGTATTTTCACTGGAAAGCCGAGTATGTTTTCAAAGTAGCTGATAAATATAAATTGAAAGTTTTAAGGATGGTTTTAAAAAGGATACTTTGGAGAAATTATTTTCTTAAGTTGTTTTTATATCTTTAAAGTAAAGATTTATTTGGTTAATTATAGAAGTTATTATTTTAAAGATCAAATTGAGATTTGATTTAGAAAATGGATATTTAAATAATTATACTCTATCTAATAATTTCATTTTTAAAATTAGTTTGGGCTTGAAGTTTATATGAGATATTAGTATAATATTTTCATAACTAATATTTTAGATAAAGTGTTTAAAAATAGTTTTTATCTCAAGTGTTTCCAAATATACATATACTTTTGGATAAGTGTTTTAAATTATTCAGACTCGGCGAATCTTCAATGGAAATAAATAACATTTGGAAATTTATTCCGCAAAATAAAAGTGATTTGAAATTGGTTTTCAAAGTGTTGAAGTGTTAAAATATATCTTGCGAAGATATTTTGAAAATAAATAATTGGGAAAATTATTTAAAATCTAATGATTGTTGTGAATATTGTTTGATAGTTAAATAACCATCTATCAGTATAAACAATTTGGGAAATTATTGAGGCTTGGTGATTGCTGTGAATGTTGTTTGATAGTTAAATAATCGACTATCAATATTGGCCTTTGAAACGGCACTTGAATTTGTTTTCAAAACAAGCGCTCATTATTCGGTTAAGCCGGGAGAGGACTTTATGTCATAAAACCCATTCCGAATAATGATACGACAAAATGGGATTGCATTTGAAGATGGTGTTGAAGACCGGGTATTTTCGAGAATGAAAGGATTACCTATCGATTGTCTCTGCACTTAGTTGCTCCGGTATAGAGATCTCCATATGTGATGGGGAGTCCGATCGGGATTGTGGATACCCGGATTGCAAGGGCTTCTTCCTTTATTGGACGAAGTGCCTTCGGTTCTGTTCGAACCCGGAACAGACCTGTATGGTTGTATGTCTGACATTACACTTTGAGATATAAAGCTGATTTCTATCAAATACATTTATGTTTGGTGGCGAAGAATTTATTCTCTTAGCTTAACACCCTTCTTTGAGACATACGAGCTCAGAGGTTATGTAGTTGATGGTTATTAGTGATATACTCCCAACTTGGTAGTGTGGCATGCTGAGTGCTGATCATTGGTTGATCGAAGCATGGCTTTTGTGAAAAGCGTAGCTTTATGGGACGAAACTTCATCGAACCTCACATCCCGAAAATGGTCGAAACAGGAAGGATGCGGCAAGGTTGTTTAGCGGTAGCGCCCTCAGGGTATGTCCATTTCCTTTTGGAAAAAGGTGGTATCATGGTATGGAGCCCGGATATTTAACCTATGTGGTTGCTCCAAATTTATTACTTTGTGGTTGTTGGTGTTGAGGATCCTCGGATAAAGGTCCGTAACGACCGGGGATGGCATAGCTCGTAGGGTTATCTAGTTACAGCTGTATTACAGCGTGAAGTAACTCGGCCTTGTGTTGGTAGAGCTCCGATTAGGTTCTCGGGGCGTCCCTCCAGAGGTGTATCCATGTGGCATAGGAAGTTCCTTATCCTGACCATTTGTTGGAAATCCAAAGAAACAATACGCGCCCTGTACGATTTTAGTTGTATAACCTGCCATGGAATGTGGTGGTAACCTGCTATCGAACATGGTAGCTATAGTAGGCATACTACGAAATGTGTATGCTGGCAAAGATTAATATTATACTTTTGAAATGTTTTCCACACTATGCACTAATAATAATATCAAAAGGATTTTCGCGTATCAAGCATGTTTGACTGCTATAAGGAGAAATCTCCCCCAAGTGTGCGATTGCATTGTGTGTGTGGAGAGGCCTAATGGTAGTTTCATTTTCCAAAAAGCATAGCGGATTTCTTTTTATTTCTTTTATTCAAATAAACTGTTTTGTTTGCTCACACCAGTCCCATGACTGACCTAGAGTTTATTGTTCCCTTTCTTAACTCTGGGTGCCCATAATTTTCCACACGGGCAGCCTAAAGTCAGGTTATCAGTAGTTCAGATAGTAGATGTAGATTTGAAATCTTTGGATCTAGAATTTTTTGGGATGCACCGAGTTTGCTTAATCAACATGATTAGGGATTCGAGCTATCTTTGGTTTGGAGTCTTTGGAGTTTGGCTATGAAGATGCAATCGTTGGATTCTATCTCACTCTCTCGCTTTCTTTTGGAAGACCGTGTTGGTGTTGTATTCTGTTGTTGGTGTTATCTTTCTACTGTTGTATTCTGCTGTGGTGTTGTATCTTTTTCTGATAATGTCGGTATCGTGTATCAATTGTTGTATCTTTGTTGTGTATCAATGATATTCATTTCTGTTTCTGCTGTGTTGTTTACTTAATGTGTTATAAGCTCCATCCGAACTGAAGTTCGACGTTTGAATCTCCGGTAGTCGAATACAAGTGAGGTATTTGATGTCGATTTTCGAACGCTGGATTTCGGGTCGTGACAAGAATTTATTTACAAATATTTCTCTGGAATTCTATTTCATTTTCAATTATAACTTACATTTATAATTCACATTTATAAACTTCATTTGTATATGAATTTATTTCTTAACCTTTAGTTTTGATTTCAATTCCTTATTTAATTTCCATACAATAAGTAAACGCATTGAAATTTATATTGAAATTTAATATAATAGCTAGGTCCAAAAAGCTATCTTCTCCATACAATCGAATTTGGACTCGAAACCTTTTCCATTGCATTCGAAATAGGGGTTTAACATTATAAACGCCTAGCGGCATGCCTCGATAGGAGATCGAGATTGTGAGTTGCGATAATCGAAACGATTTAAATTTGAATTTAAATTTGAATATAAATAATATAATTAAAATATTGTTACAAGCAAAGACACGTTGAGAAATCTAAAGCACATGTCCTTCTTCGTGAAACACGCGTCTTCTTTGTAAAATATATGGCCGAAGAAATTGCCGAGCTTTTTCATTCTTCGTTTTATAATCTCGTTATCAAAAATAAAAAGAAAATCAACCAGCCGAGATAATATAAACAAAATCAAAGCCATATATCCAATCCCAACCTCGTTCAATGAAAAAAAATGGCAGTCGATTCCAAATCCAATTGAATTCGCGAGGGCTATGGGATGTCGGCCGAAGCTTCGGCATGGCACAGCGGCAACGGTGGCGTCGCGATTTGAGTCGCGAGCACGGGGGAGGGATCGATGCAGTGGAGGTCGCGAATTTGGGGTGGGCGATGGATTCGATCGACTTCGATGTCGAACTCGAGTTCGATCGCGATGGCGTCGATTGAGGTCGCGAGGGGAATCGAGGCCGCATGGTGGCGCGTGGGTTCGCGAGGCGGTGGCACATTGGGTGTCGAGCAGCGGTGAGGTATTCGATTTATTTAATTAAATAAACATATATATAGTTTGAAGAAAATGCATATGAAGTTATCTGTTGTTTTGTTAATTACAGAAAAAAAATTCTTAATTAAAACAATTCTGTTTTTCATTTAATATATAGGTTTGAAAGAAAATTATTAGTTTAAATTAAATAATTAGTTAATTAAATCTACTGAATAGTAATTAATTTGTTCGATAAATTCAAATATTAATAAACCGTATAAATGTTTATACAAGGTCAAAATCTGAAAGAAAGCAAGCCGGATTGGAAACGGATTGCAAATAAAAAGGGCAAAGGTGAGATCTTCTCACTCACTTGTTTTGCCTAGTTAATTTAAATAAATTGATTTATGTTATGGAATGTGCTTGGATGAATTTGATAATTTATCTGTTGGATGATATTATATATGATAGTGTGTATATATATATATTGGAGTGATTGATTTCCCGCATTATATAGCAGATGAGACCATATGCGCCGCATAATAGCGTATAATATTATATAATCCCATATACCGTGATATTCCACCTCGAAGTGGAACTGGTATTTAATTGTTATGCAAACATCTGTGGATGTAGGGAAACAGGTTGGAGGGATCCAACTGGATTCCTCAAATTGTTGAATTTGTTTCATATGTTGTGATGTGATTATTGATAATTTGTGAATGATTATATTGGTGATTGAAATTTATTGAAGGCTATGGTTTGGCTGGATATATTCTGGTATTTTTTTTAATACCAGGATATATAATTGGATTTTTGGAAATTAAAGTAGAAACTTTTAAGTAAATTAATTTTAGAGGATTAGATAAATTTAAAAGAAGGAATTTAAAAGTATAAAAGTTGATTTTTGTAATCCTATCGAATTAATTCCAAAATATGGATAAAAGATATTAATAAATGGATTTTGAGTAATATTATTTAAAAGTTGAAGAATTTATTTAAAATTCGGATTTTAAATAGTTTGGGAAAAATATAGGAATTTATTTTAAAAGGAAATTTGATTTGGTGTTTGAAATAAATTTGGAATTTGATTTGGTGTTTGAAATAAATTTGGAATTTGATTTGGTGTATGAAATAAATTTGGAATTTGATTTAGTGTTTGAAATAAATTTTGAATTTGATTTAATCTTTGAAAGTGAATATTTGGAAATCGATTTGAAAATCGTATATCAGTGGATATTTGGAAATTTAAATTCACAATGGGAATTTATAAAGAAAAGGGAGATTTGTTTTAAAAAATAAATATTGGTTTATTTTAAAAAGTGTGGTGAATTTGTAACGATCCCGTTTTTAAGCCAAAATTAAAATTGGTAATTAATGTAATTTTTGGGATTAATTTGTAAATTAATTTGAGATTTTCCAAAATAAATGAGATAAGTGTTGTTTATATGTATAAATTTATTTTAAATTGAATTTTGAATTTTATATTCAAAAATAAATATTTTAAAAATAAATTGGATCTAGAAGTTTTTGGGATGCACCGAGTTTGCTTAACTCAACATAATTGGGGATTCGAGCTATCCTTGGTTTGGAGTCTTTGGAGTTTGGCTATGAAGATGCAGTTGTTGGATTCTATCTCACTCTCTCACTTCCTTTTGGAAGGCCATATTGGAGTTATCTTTCCGCTGCTGTTGTTTCCGCTGTTGTGTATTTTTTTTGGCTCTGATATTTTATTTTTTGGGCATCTGTTGTATCATATTGTATCATATTGTATCAATTGTTGTGTATCAATGATATTATTCATTCTTTTTCCGCTGTGTTGTTTACTTAATGTGTTATAAGCTCCATCCAAACTGAAGTTCGACGTTTGAATTTCCGGTAGTCGAATACAAGTGAGGTATTTGATGTCGATTTCGAACGCTGGATTTCGGGTCGTGGCAAGTTCCTTGTTCATCTTAAGATCGTAGTGTTTTCTTCAATGGGAAGGGATTTCCAGTTCTATCGGAATCATGGCCATAGCTCCGTAAGCCAAAGGGAATGGAGTATGCCCAATCGTGGACTTATAGGTTGTTCTATAAGCCCACAATGCTAGTGGTAACTCATCAACCCAATTGCCCTTGGCTTTTGTCAATCATTTCTTCGGGATAGGTTTGATGATCTTGTTTACCACTTCCTACTATCCATTTGCTTACGAGTGTGCTACTATCGAGAAGTTCTCCGTAATTCGGTACCGATTATAGAAGTCTTTGAACTCAGTACTCTCAAATTGAGTTCCATTATCAGTAATGATCATTTGTGGAACTCTAAATCTGCATATGATGTTCTTTACCACAAAGAAATCTCTTTCTTTTTTATGATCATGGCTAGCGGTTCTATTTCAATCCACTTTATGAAGTAGTCCATAGCTACAATAGCATACATAGCTCTGCCCATTGACATCGATAGCACAGTAATTACATCAATTTTCAAAACCGCAAATGGCCATGGACTAACCATTTACATAAGCTCTGTAAATGGGGCTCTTGGTATTTTCGTGAACCTTTGGCATTTATCACATGTTTTGGTATAATCAGCTACATCTCGACTGATTGTTGGTCAAAAGTATCCATAGCAAAGTATCTTCTTCGCCAAAGTTTACCCCTCATGTGATTACCATAGCTTGCTTCGTGTACATCTAAAAGGATTTTCTTAGCTTCATCTTTAGTAACACACCGTAGCAGGGGGTTAAGAAATCTCTCCAATATAGCACTCCTTGTATTATAAATCATAGCACTTTATAAAGGAGATTTCGCTATTCATCCCGCTATATGGGTGAGCTCCCTTCAGTAAATAGTCTTTGATTGGAGTCATCCACGACTCCTTTTCTTCCTCGGCCTCCAAGACACAATCGACATCCATCTGGTCGATGTTCAGAGCCGACAAAACTTCCAACGGAACAAGTCCTAGAAGCTGCGCAACTCCAAAGCAGGCCAGCTTAGCCAATGAATCAACTTCGGTATTCCCTTCTCTGGGGATCTGCGTGATTGTGTAATGTTCGGTATCATTCAATAGTTCCAACATCTACATTAGGTAAGGAGCAAGTCTCACTCCCTTAGCCTAAAATTCTTTCCTGACTTGGCAAACCACCAACTGGGAGTCGTTGAATATATGCAGTGCCTTGACCTCCAATTCTTTCGCTATTTTGAGCCCTACAATCAACGATTGATATTTGGCCTCATTGTTTATTGTCACGAACTCTGGCTTTAGTGCATAACATAATATTCATCCTTCTAAGGTCATAAGAATCACTCCTACCCTGGAACTTCGTTCATTAGAACCTCCATCCGCGTATAACTTTTATTGGGAAACTCATACCATGTCTTCCTTCTCTCCATCCTAAATAGTGAATTCAATGAGGAAATCAGCCAATGCATATCCTCATATCGCATTTTAAGGGTGGTAGGCTATGTCATATTGGCTTGGCTTAATAGTCCACTTCAATAATATACCTAAGGCCTTGGGTCGATGTCGTACTTGCCTTAGTTGTTGATCAATCAGAACCTTTATCGAGTGAGCATGGAAATATGGCTGTAACTTCCTCAGAGCAATCAACAAGCAGTATGCTAGCTTCTCTATCTTCAGGTAATTCTTTTCTACTCTGGTAAACTACTTTTTGATATAGTGTATGGGCCTTTGGATCTTTGATTCCTCATGTACCAAGGCAGCACTTAGTGCATGAGAAGATATCGCCAAATAGATAATATATCCTCTCCTTCCAAAGGCTTTGACAAGATTGGTGGTCCCTCCATATGTTTTAACAATTTTTGGAAAGCTTATTGGCATTCCTTGGTATAAAAAACATTCCTTTTTATTTCTTGAGGGCGTCAAAGAACAGTATACACTTGTCCGTTACTTTCGAGATAATCGATTTGGCGCAAAGACTTTTATGTTCAAGCTCTGTATTTCCCTCCTTGTTTTTGGAGCAGCGACATCTTTCTTTGAATCTACTCTGGATTAGTTTCGATGTCCCTTGAGTTTACGATGAAACCCAAAAATTTCTTGATGCAACCATGAAAGAACACTTTAATGGGTTGAGCTTCATTCCATACTTTTAAAGCATATAAAGTATCTCGGTGAGGTCATCTATGTTATTCATCGGTCGCTATGACTTCACCAGCAAATAGTCCACATAAACCTCCATTGTCCGCCAAATTTGATCTTCGAACGTCTTATTTACCAATCGTTGGTAGGTAGTTAATGTTTTCTTCAAACTGAATGGTAGCTCGATAGCAGTACAAACTCAAATCAGTGTCGATACTTGTGTGCTCCTGATATGGAACATGCATCGCTATTTGATTGTAGAAGAAATATGCATCCATAAGGGATAGCAATTCGTGTTCGGCCGTTGAGTCTAAAACGTGGTCAATCTTCGGCAGTAGGAAGGTGTATTTTTGGGCATGCTTTATTCAAGTCTGAGTAATCGATGCATGTCCGTTATTTTCCATTTGGCTTCTTGACCAACACAGGATTCAATACCAATTCAGGGTATAAGGCATCTTGGATAAAGCCATTTGTTTTCATCTTATCCACTTCTTATTTCAATGCAGCGGATCGCTTCGGACCTAGAATGTGTCTCTTCTACTTCACTGAATGGCATTTTGGATCCACATTCAATGTGTGGCATGTTATCTCCAACGATATTCCATACATATCAGAATGTGCCCAGGAAAATGTATCCAGGTTTACCTGGAGAAACCCTACTAATTCCTTTCCCATCTTTATGTCGAGCTGAGATACGACCTTGAGGACCCTAGTAGGATCGTCCTCATCAGTTGGGATGTTGATCATCAGCTCCAATGGCGCTACCCATGCATTCTCTGGCTCTTTTCGGGGGTCCATAAGCTTGTAGAACTTGTTATGGAACCCGAGCCTGGGCTTGGGCAATAGTTTCTTTGCATCCACAATTATGATGTAGAGAGCTTTATCTACACCTTTCTCACATCACTTTGCCTCTCTGAGGTCAGCGACATAGCATTTATGACCTACGCTCTGGTCGCCTTGAATAGCTCAAACCCCATTCTCAATGGGAAATTTCATCATCAGACACCATGGACCCAGTGCTATTCTAAAACTAGCAAGGACAGGTCAGTCCAGAAAAGCGTTTATGTAGAAAATTCATCAACTATCATGAAGGCCTGCACCAACACTACCTTGTGGTCACCTTCACCAAACTCCACTGACAAGTCAATGCATCTGATAGGCTCTTTTTCTTCTCTAATAAATCCTTGAATGCAGGATTTACACAACTTTATATTCTTCGGATGATCTTCATCTGGTCAAATGTCTTCTTGAATAGAATGTTAACCAAGCTTCCACAATCAATCAGAACTTGATGCATAGTTAATGGTCCAAACACAACTGTAATCACCATGGGGTCAAGTCTCGGCGTTTGCACTCTATCAGCATCTCTATGTCGAAAAACAATATCATCAATCATCGTTTTTAGTTGTTTTTCCGAAGCTCCATCTTCGATAGCAAAACAACTCTCCTAAGGCACGTACTTTAACGAAGTTCCATACCACTCCATCTCTTCTTCGCTGGATAAGGTCCCTCGGTTATCTTATTAATCAAAATCCTACCATTTGGTTGCTCACGCCCCTCTCCATTGGGACCAGGTCGATCCCTATAAGCGTTATGTCCCTAAGGTCTAGCATTCAGCCCACCATCTTGTGGGTCTCTCACATACTGGTGCAACTTTTCTTATGCATTAAATCTTCAACCAAGTCACTTAAGTGACGACACTTGTTGGTATTGTGCCTATAAATGTCATGGAAGCGACAATACTTCCCTGAGCATCATTCAGCTTCGATCGACTCACTTCGAGGTGGCTTCTTGCGATTCTCCATTCCTTGATTAGTAAGGTATATATTTTCAATCATATCATTCAATGGAGTATAAGCCTCCAGCTTCATGTATCTCGAACGGTTTTTGGTATCATTCCTTTTACCTTTAGTGCCCTGATTTCTTCTCTTCTAATTATTGTTATTGACTTCCACATTCACCACAACATTACCGATGCTCCCAGCGGCTTTCTTAATAGCAATGTTTCTCTGTATAACTTCATTTGACGATCTACCACTAGTCTTTCCAATGGCCAGGTCTGCCTCCTCTAAGCGTAAAACTGGGACGCTTTGCGATATAACTCCTCCATAATATGTGGTTGTTTTCTCTTTAGTTATCTACCAAACTCCATCACTACGCCATAGATGGCCTACTGCAACGAAATTACATGGTGTTGCTAGCTATAATGTAACGATAGGTATGCTAATTTTTGTCTATTACAACACTCGCTTCAAGGTGTTAGCATAGGTATCAACAAGATGTTGCAGTAGCTATAGATGTATTCAAATTAAAAAATTAATAAAATTAGCAATCCGCGTGAATACGATCCAACGGTCTACATTTAATCCGACTGTTAAAATGGATCACCACTACAATTTGTTCCAAATTTTCGTTTTCCCGCTTTACTTTTCAATCATTTCGTTCTCACCCCCAATTTCCAATTTCCAAATCCCTAATTTCGTTTTCCCTAATCTGTATAGAAGATGTTCCATTTTAATCCAATCGGATCTGATGCTATTACATTTCTATTCAATCTTCCACTCCAGTATTCAGAGGACACAACTTCGTTTTCTATTTAATTGGCAGTTGAAGTAGTTCGTTTAGCTCCACACCCAAAGTACAAGAGAAGAGTTCGAATCAAGAATAGGTACCAAGCACACGATCCTGATAATAAATTTAAAGTCGGAGATTACGTGGGGCTTGAAAAGATTAGGCCGATAACAAGACCAAGACTTTTCTTGATGTTCCTGTTGCTGCTAGGAACACACCTAAGAGCGTCGAGACTGTGCCTCTTGAGTTGCTTGAGATACCACTGCAGTCCAATGAAGAGCAGGCTGTCTAATTTCCGGTTTGTTTTGACCTTTTTTTTCTTTCATTTTGTGATATTTGATACTGTGGATTTATGCATTTTCTGTTTTCGAATGGTAAGTTTCAAAATTTCATCTTGCTTCATGTATTTTGAGGTCTATTGTTGAATTTGGATTGGAGTGGTCTTCCATATTGCACCTTAAAGATAGAATAGAGAATGACTGGAAGAGCTATTTTGTAATGCACTAAAAGTGTTCGATACTTTGTGTGAATGGTATTGTTATCAAAATGTCTGGTTTTCTGTAGTTTCACATTGATATACTTCAAATTTTTCATTGCATTTTGTTCTTTCATGTTTGAAAAATGACATATCACGTATATATAAGCTTTCTACTGTTGTAAAACCACTTATCTGCACCACAAACATTTGGCGTAGTGTCTGGATGCGGTCGGTGAAGTGATGTAGCGGGCTATGGTTGTTCCAGTTTGGATGCGGTCGGTGAAGTGATGATGGGTATGAATTGTAATTGATTTGAATTGAATTTGTATGAATTGTAATGCTTGAGTAAACTAGTTTGGTTTTTCTTTTGTAGGCTAATGATGGTCCAAATCTGAAGATATATAGCTTGGTGCTTTGAACTAATGTACATGTATGGGAACTGACCTTTGATTCTCTTGTTGATGAAAGGCGAAGCAGTCTGCTTAGAGTTGATGGTCCAAATCTGTAGGTATATAGCTTGCAGTGAGAAGCAATGTTGTTTGCTATCAGCCAAGGGTGGTGCTTGGTTTTGTTGCGAATTTGCAGTGTGAAAGTTTGATGATGTTTGGGTTGTCGGAATGGGTAATCAGCGATTGTGATTAGGTGATTAGGCGATTTGGCAACCTGAAGTCGAATTTGGCAGCTGAAATAGTTTGTTGGTGAGGCAATTAGAGGATGGAGGCTGGTGGTTTAGAAGTATGTGTGGTGCATCATTTTACGTCGTTTCAAAGAAGGCTCGATCTTCCGGACCCCCGCCGGCGCTGCGCCCGGACCCGCTTCTCGGCTCGCCTTAGGCTCGGCACTCGGCTCGCCTTCGGCTCGGCTCATCATATATTTGTCAGTGTCGGTGTCTGTATAAATTGAAACTGCATATGTAATGAGTGAATTGAGTGATGTAGTGAGGAATATCTGTATATGTGAATATCAGTGTTATATATCATTGAATTGTAAAATAGTGGAGTCAGGAATTTGTACTATTTTAAATGTTGAAATAAAATATTTATTTAAATAAATTACTGTTTGAATATCAAATTCTGTGCGATAGCATTTTATTAAATAAATATTTATTTCTATTAAAAAATCAAATATGCTCTACATTGTGGGCCCCACAAATTCAGAAAGTTAATATCTATAGCAACATTTTGGAATGTTGGTACAGACACCTATGGATGTTGCTATAGACCCAAATAGGGTTCTATTGCAACAATATTTCTTATGTTGCCTTAGATAGTCAAAATGTTGCCTTTGAGGTCTGCGGCAACGCGGCAAAATGCATCACCGAGAAAGTGTTGCCTTTGCCCTTTTTTAGCCTACAACAACATTTTTTGGCACTTCCTGCATCACTTCTTTGGTGTTGCAGTATGCAATCTATGGCATAGTGCATCTCCGGATATATCCCATGGATTAACGCCAACAATATGATATCCTCTTTCGGGTTGCTTACTTCTGTTACAGCAGTATTAAATCAATTTTGGAAATCCTTTAGAATCTCTCTAACACATGATCAATACTCGACAAGGACATCACATCCTTCTATCGAGCAGTATAGAACTTGAACTGCTCTATAAACTTTCTCGCCATATGATCGAATGAAGATATGGATTTCGGCACAAGCTGAGTAAACCACATCATAACCACCCCATCTAGGAATACAGGAAACACCTACACCTTTCTGCATTAGTTGCTCTGGCACCATCCACATGCCACTACTATTTCAGCAGATGTTGCCTGGGGTCTGTCTTCCCGTTGTATGAAAGCATCGCTAGCATGACAAACTTTCTGGGATATTCCTCCTACAAGATGTCATCAGTGAATGCAGTCCTACTAGGTGTTGAGCCCCATTATTTATTCTTTCTATACTACTTCTCATTTTGTAATTTCCTTACCATATCAGTGATATACTCTTGACTGGCTTGATTATTCAGATGGTGATCATCAGGAACAGCCCTGAGTGTTTGGCTCTGCAAATGCTCCTGGTTTGTTTGATGACGTCTAGACTCTCCTGTCTCTGGGAGAGCCACTCACCCTGATCTTTTGTGAGGCCTGGCTGGTTCTGTGGCATTTGTTTGAGCACCAGCATTCTACATACTAGCATTTTTCCCAACATCATTCCCAGTATCCTACAAATCATCTTCACTATTGGACAAATCAATAGCTTCAGGTAAGTACGCTTCGGCACCATCCAAGATGTGCTCGGTACTGACCTGATTTTGGTCAGTACCGACCATATTGGCCATAGCCAAATTTTGGCTACTCCCTTTTGTGCTCATCTTTCATTTTCCAGTAGCTTATCCCTTTATTTTTTATTTACCATCTCTCCTGGTCTGAACTAATGAAGAAGAACTATCTTCCTTGGAATTTCAAGGCGATGAATTCATATGGTTCTTCTGATGCCTTTGTGTCTGCTAGGCTAGCAAAGAAAAAATTTCTTCCATTTTATCAAAGAGAACTTTCTGATTGTCAAGCATTCTCTTATTCATCTCAGGCACATCCTATCAAGTTCAATCTTTGACACCATATCCTATGGGGTAGATGGTCCTAGTAAAACATTCAACGGCTAAGTAGTTTCATCATTATGGTGAGATGCTTCATCTTCTCCACCAGTGGCTCCAGATCTCACTGAAAGTTTCTATAGGCCATTTCTTCAGATCTACAACAATCATCCTTTAGATCTAAATTTTAGACACTTGCATTCTGTTTACGCTAAAAATGTACGCTAACACCCCAGTGTGAGTTGTGATATAGCGAAAGCACCACCCGTTGGTACGGGAACTAAAAGCAAGCAGAAAATAGTAAAGAGGCAATAATTTTTATAGTGGTTCGGCTCAAAGTCAAGCCTACATCCACTTAATCTCTTCTATTGCTGATTTGATTACATATTTTACAACAATTCTTCAATTACAACACAATTAAGATAGGTAGTTAGAACTTTGATGCAGAAAAGCTCTTTGAACTCATGTTGAATGAACTTGATCTTTTCCGAAGGTTCTTTGAAGTGTCTTTTGACTTTGAAGTGTTGGAGCAAGTGTAGTAGTGAAAACAGCAAAGTCTTGGACAGCAAAGTCTTGGCACTCCAGAAAAATCCAATCCCCTTCAGTGTGGAGTAGGCGGGGTATTTATAGGAGAAGTTGGGCTTAGGTCGGTCGTGTCATAGGTCGTGAGCGACCTAGGGAGTTGCGACCTAAGAGCGATCCCGAGGTAGCATAAGTCGTTAGCGACTTAATGGAGCCATTCTGGACGAGATATATGCTGTGAGCGACTTAGCATGTGTAGCTCTGGAGTTATCTCGGCTTACTTTAGGTCGTAAGCGACCTAATGGAAGAGGCAGTGCGCATGCGGCTTAACTCTGAAGCTTGCTAGATCGTTAGGTCGCTCTTTCCTTAACTCGTTAGGTCGTTGCCTTCATTGAGTTACTAGGTTGTTAACCCGTTGATTCGCAGGAGTCTTTAAGCCGCTAGGTCGCTGGAGCTCCTTAAGTCATTGAGTCATGCCCTATTGAGCTGCCCTGTGCTTTAGGTCGTTAGGTCGTGCCTTGTTGTAGGTCGTTAAGTCGTTTATGCCTTGGATAGTTAAGTCGCTTTTTCCTTAGGTCGCTGAGTCGAATAGGTCTCTAAGTCGTGACTAAAAGAGGTGTTAACACTTGCCCCTCGAAGTATACGCCTAGGGGCTAGGTCGTGTGCTTCGATGCCTCTTAACTCGCGCCATCCTGAGTCACTAAGTCGTGAGCGACTTATGAGAGAGCTAGGTCGTTCGCGTCGATTCGAGTTCCATTGCCCCTGTATATAAGTCACTTAGGTCACTCCTTCTTCTCTTCACCTGCTCTAACACTCTAACCCGCCATTAAAGAATCTCCAAGCTCTCAAAGACGAATTCAAACTAACCAGTCGTTGATCATCTTCACCGTCACATTTACGTAAGTGAATCCGATCATTATCCAACCATGACCATCACCAAATCGTGAATCCCCCATTTTCCGACCCTAATCCAATTTCATGTGTCGCATTTCACCACGAGTCATGTTACGATCGATCTTTGATTGTCATTGGACATGTTGTCGTTGTAATTCATGAGAACACAGCATTGCACCGGATCTATGATGGATCTGAGGCGATTTGAATTGGTCTTGGATGATTTGGCGGTGTGGAGAGATGATGGATTTCATTGTGGAGATGCTAACGGGTTATTGGGTTACGAGTTAACGGGTTAGCGAGTTAGGCGAGTTGTTGAATGAAGAGGAGTTAGCAGGTTAAGGATAGTTAGGAAGGAGTGACCTAGGGCTTAGCAGTTTGGACATGAATCGCACGACTTAACTCAGTGAACGACTTAACGACTTAACATACAAACTCTGAATCGACATAAGGGACTGCGACTCATATGACTTGCGACTTAACTTGCCAGAATAGCACATGACTTAAAGCAAAAAGACCTAAAGAATCAGCATGACCTAATTTAACCCGCAACATAGCTTTAACTCGTAGGAACATGACTGATGAACTCTATAACTCGAGCAGAGCGACTTAGGGAAGCCCGTTAACTTTGGCCATGATCTGGACAACCTAAAGAGTCCCGAGCTAACTTAAGTCGTTCCTACGACTTAAGGAATGAACAGGACTCGAACACTTGTAGAATTTGACAGAACTTGATTGAATTTCCAACTTGAACTGCCAGAATGAACTGCTTGAACTTGTTGCACTCTTTCACAAATTGTATTAACTTTTAAGCTAACAACCCGTTAAATACAACATTTGCAGAAAACTGGGACGAATATACTCATCATCGACTGCCCACATCGAGTGATGGATTAGGTCAAAGAGACAATATTTTACTTTAAGTAAAATAATATGAATCTAATTAAGAATGAAATGTTGTGGATCAACTGACTTAAATGAAGCATTAACGCAAAATTCATATAGTTATAACTTCTTATCGCTGAATATTATCTGCATTGATACTACACTTAATTTTGATCCAATAACAAGCCTTGAATCTTCCTGAATTGACGTGCACCAACCAGTATTATTTCAAGTTTTACTTTATTTACTTGTTATTTCAGTAGCTTTGCACAGCACTTCACACGCTTTTAGGAAATGTGCACCTTCATATTTGAATATCCAGTTCCTTGTGTAGAATGGCTTCTCAAAAAATGCAAGAAGAGATAGTAGAGCGGACCGATAAGGTTTTCCCAATTGCTGACCCTTTGGAGAATCCTCTGGAAAGAGTTTCAACCACATTGAACTAACGGGCTTTCAGCCAGTTATGTATTCAATTCAGCATTGCTGAAGCGGATGCTCTGCTTCCTGGGGTAAATGACACTGCCGATAGGCCGCCACCTGGCTTCGTTGCAGTCAATCGTCAAATGTGTCTGAATGGAGCTATTCCCCCCTTCAACGATTTTCTTAGAACACTCCTCCTTTGACTAACTATTTCTCCATTCCAGTTTCATCCTAACGGCTATGCCATTTTGACGGGGTTGTGCGTACTATTTAGGAGGACGCTTAACCGCCTCCCAAGCTTCGAGAAGATCTGCTATTTGTGTTCATTTGGGAGGAACAAAGATCACCCTTCCATTACTCTTGTAAGGAGCGCAAGAAACCGCAAGCTGATTACGGATCTGCCCGAGAGTGCTCACGGGTTTTTTAACCAGTTCTTCTTTGTCCGTTGCCCCCCGGGATTCTACGGTATCTGGAGAATAGGAAGTAAGACTACCTATCTCTGATTACTTCATTTCTGAGCCTTTCAAAATTTGAGTCGTCAAGTGCTAACTTCATTCTTTACTTTTGCAGCACTTCCTCCTCCCTCTAAAGATTCTAGTCACAAATCGACTTTTGAAAGATTGAGTGCCGTAGCTATCAATGAGAGAAGTATTAAGTTTCTACAGAAGAACGAATTTTTGCACCAATTCGGACTCTTGCACTCTTCTCGATCCATTCAGTCCCGTGATGCCCCCAGTTCTCAAGCAGAAGCATCAGATGCCCCAGCCTTCGCAGAGGAATTCACACCGAAGGAACCTATGGTAAGGACTTCATTAGTGAAATGCTCCAGTTCTGTTGACGGTGTGGGGTTATCTGGCAAATCTAAACTTCCCCCAATTATTGAAGAAGAGGAATTTCCTCAACATTCTAGGAAGGCTACTAGAGAAGCTGATGAGGGAGCTGGGAAAGAAAGTTCCGTTACGAAGAGTGTAAAACGTGCTGAAGAGGGCACTGCTGATATGACCCATTCCGTTGGGCATGATGGTGATGATATTTTTGGAGGACTGAGCGATCTTATGGTGACTTCCCATGAGCTCTTTAAAGATGACACCACCACTTCTAAGCTTGTTTCTCCAACAATCGAAGCGACATCCGCCTTGCGATCAATTCCATCAACCCAAGAGTTGACTCCTGCTGCAAAAGCTGACATCACTCCTAAGCCAAAGAGTGGTTTGTAGCTTGATGCGCGTAGCTCGCACGCCACACACACACTTAGGATTTTTGGCAATTATGCGCACTTAGCTTCTTTATTTCGAAGATTTCTAAATTTTGTCTCTTTTTTACTTTCAGGGTCTCCCATGGGACGCAGCGGCTCATATTACAATGACTTTCAACGTTATGCGAGGCGTGATTCTTATGACCACAGGCGCTATCTTCCTGCCCCTAGGGAGACTGATGAAGAAAAAGCAGCTAGGAAAGCTCGCGAAAGGCAGGCTTATGAGGAGCGTTATGGAAGAAGAGACGACCGACATGACTCTTACCAGAGGGATGATGATTCCCATAAGAGAAAGTCTCATGACGATAAAGGGAAGAGTCATGTAGCTGAAGATTCAAGTAAGCGGGCCAAGCTCAGCGAAAAGTCTACATCTGAAATTTCTAAAGTGCCTGCTGCTTCTATCTCTTTAGACATCCCTTCTAGCACTCATGCCCTTAAAAGAGCTGAAATTCAAGCAATCATTAATAGGCCTCCTTATCAAGTTGAGAAGCCTCCGTCTACACTCCAAAGCCAATTTCCGCATTGGTGTTTGAAAGGAGTACGTTTCGATCTGAACTTGGTTCCAATTGATAAACAGGCCATGTTAAGAAATCTTGACGCTGTCAAGCTTGATATTGAAAGAATGTCTGGCTGGAAAAAACTAGTTGATGAGCTTCAAAGAGTGAATCGTTATAATCTCGAGGCTATGCTGACCATGGAAAGCGATAAGTCTGAGTGGCAAAAAGTTTTTGATCGGCATGATACAGAGATGAAGAACATCACCGCCTATAACGAGGAACTTGAGGCTGAAATCAAGAAGCTTAAAGATGATCTTGCCACCTCTTCCACTTCTTATACTCAAAAGGAAGAGGTTTTTCAAAAGCAAGTAAGAGACGCCCACGCTACTCAACGAGATGCTGAGGCTAAACTTGAGGCGGAGCAAAAAATTGTGGAAATGTACCGCAATGATGCTGCTCAGCTCCAGGAAAATACTAACTCCCAAGATTTGGAGATTACAATGTTAAAGGCCCAGCTTTCTAAGGCTGAAAAGGAGCGTGACGAGGCCATCGCTAGAAAAGCAGCAGTTGAACACTCACATGAGGCGACTAAGGCCAACGTTAGCTCCACTCTATTCGAGTTTTATGTTCTCAGCGTCTTGGGGCATGGCAGTCTTTCATTTTTGGGCCCAAAGTATGAGGTTACCCTGGCTGAAGTGTGGGAGGCAGTAGTTGAAATGCTTAGAGATGCTGGCTACGCTGAGGAGGATCTTGAGGTTCATTATTTAGATGATGAGGGTCGTGCCACCCTTGCCAGAGGGAAAGAACAACTTGCCAAGGAATGAGCCGAAGCGGCGGAAGGAGAGCATCTAGGAAAGGCACCTTTGGCCGACCCAACTCGTCCTTCGGCCTCGGTCGACATTGATATTATTGGCTCCAGTTCCCACTCTCCGCCTCCTGCCAAAGCCGAAACCGAAACTACAACTGCTCATGCCGAAGATGAGGCCCAGGAAAACACCGAAGCCTAAGATTTCGAAATTGACGTGATAAAGCCAACCTCTCCAGGTAACTTCAACACTGATCCAGCTCAAGTGGACTACTCGTTTGCTTCACATGAGCTCGATGAATTTCTTGCTTATTACTTAAGCCTCAACGTGCCACTATCTCCTCTCTTTGCGAGGAATACTGATGTTTAACTTTTCTTCTTCTGTAGTGAAAACGATAAGTGTTGTGCAGGCTTCCCCTCCACCAGCTGTTGCCCCTCCACCTCTTCAAGTTACTCCTTCTTCTGCTTCTCAACCGGGGTTGCAAGAAGAACAAATAGGAGCTCTTCAAGGCTTAGATGACCTGGCCGCTTCACAAGAGCAAAAAGCTGAAGAACTTGAATAGGGTGAGAAGACCCCGGAGAAATTTACTGCCGATGATACAAAGCTGGTTGATCTTATCTCTCCGAGCAGCGAATCTTCTTCAAAGAAGAGGGGAAAGCGTGTTATTTCGAAGAAAAAAAGGGTGCTTCTGCTGGCGATGAGAAAGCGGACACTTCTACTGGCGATGAGAAAGCGGAAGAGGACCCAACTGCACCTCTTTCTCCTTCTTCCTCGACTCGTTCAGGCCGACTCAAGAAGTTAACCATTAGGCCAGGCGAGGGCTCCAAAGGCGGCAGGAAGAAGAAGTAATGAGTCTGGTTTTATCCTTCTTGTTCTGCTTTTTTGCTTTTTGCTTGTATATAAAGACTTGTATCGACCGGAGATTGTGCGGGTACCGGCCCCCGCTTTTTGAAACCTGCACATGTGTACAAATCTTTTATAGTATGGAATAGAATGACTCTTTTTACTTGTACAATCTTTTGTCTGTATTTGTGAATGCATTTATTCCTTATTTTCGCACAAGTTTCTTTATTTTCTTTGTATGATATTGCAGTGAGCTCGTGGTATGCTGCTTGAGCATTGCTTTTATTAATGTAGCTATATTGCCCCCATACCACGGCTTATTGCAATCTTCTCCATTTTGAAAAGACTTGTACTCTTTACTATGGAGAATAATTCTTCCATTTATAAGAAATATTATTCTGTTCTAATAGAGTGTGCCTTGTATCGGAGAAGTTTTTTTTTTTACAATTCAACTTTCGGAGATGATCACTTTTATTTTTGAGAAGTGGATTCCCCTACGCGGTGAAGCGGGCCTCTGAAGAAAGCTTTGATTTGTTTGCCAGAAAGTTATATCTCATCGCTAAGTGAGCCCACGGGACAGGCGTCAGCTGCTTTATCGGATATTTGTTTGCACAAACGATCGCGAGCAGTTAGCTGCGGCCTAGAACCTTCTTTTTGAGAAGGTACCCCTTCGGTGGTTCCATCAACGACTTTTTCAAGAGATAACATTTCATTTTTGGGCGTGCCTCGTTAGAGGGCTTTATTTGGCACTTCAACTTTTTTGGGGAAGAATGTTAATTGATTTTCCCTTGAAAGTAGAAGTGTGCCTCCGAAGAGGGCTTTTTTGTTTGCCTGAAAGTTACTTCTCATAGTTAAATGGACCCACGGGGCGGACGCAAGCTACCTAATTGGATGTTCGTTTGTACGGACGATCACAATTTGTTAGCAAGGGCCTGGTGCCTTCATTTTAGGAAGGTGCCCCTTCGGTGGTTCCACCAACCTTTTTGTTTGAAAAAAACATTTCATTTTTCAGTATGCCTCGTTGGAGGGCTTTATTTGGCACTTCAACTTTTTTTTTGGGGAAGAATGTTCTCATTACGGAGAAATTGATCTTCCCTTGAGAGTAGAAGTGTGCCTCCGAAGAGGGCTTTTCTGTTTGCCTGAAAGTTACTTCTCACAGTTAAATGAATCCACGGGGCAGACGCAAGCTACCTAATTGGATGTTCGTTTGTACGGACGATCACAATTTGTTAGCAAGGGCCTGGTGCCTTCATTTTGGGAAGGTGCCCCTTTGGTGGTTCCACCAACCTTTTTGTTTGAGAAAAACATTTCATTTTTTAACGTGCCTCATTGGAGGGCTTTATTTGGCACTTCACCTTTTTTTGGGGAAGAATGTTCTCATTACGGAGAAATTGATCTTCCCTTGAGAGTAGAAGTGTGCCTCCGAAGAGGGCTTTTTTTGTTGAGAGACAAGATTCCATTTTGGCTGTTTTCGTCTGCTTGCCCATGTCTTTTCACCATCTGTCCCTCAGCGATTCCTCGTTATCACCTCTAAGCACATGTTCCTTTCTTTTGCAGGTTGTTTGATTTTTCTAGAGAAGTGTACTACATTGTTAAGTGAATCCACGGGGCAGACGCAAGCTACTTAACTGGATGTCTGTTTGCACAAACGATCGCAATCAGTTAGCAAGGGCTTGGAACCTCTACGTTAAGGAGGCGCCCCTTTGGTGGAATCACCAACTGTTTGTGAGAAGCACTTCTTATGTAGGAATTGAATCTGGAATTTTTGTGGCTTGCCATTTGTTTGTTGAGTGATTTGTAGGAATCGCTTGGCCTTGTGATGTGTTGAATAAGTAAGTTTTGCTTTGATAGCCTGCAATATTAAATCGACATTTTAGCAACATATTTAAGATATTTGCACATCGAAATGAGACAGGCATTTTATAGTAGTAGAGAACACAAGATTTATAGTGGTTCGGCCAAGAATTGGGCCTACATCCACTTTATAGTTCTTATTATTGAGTCACACTGATTTTACAATGGCTTACAATACAAGAACGATACATCCATAATCATTTTACAAATTTAAGCATAGCTTCTAAGTAAAATATGGACGCAAGTGATTGCTGTTCCAGGCTCTCGGAATTGGATCTCCTTCGACAGTTGTGAGCTTGAAAGTGCCATCAAGAAGTTTTTTGCCTATGACATACGGCCCTTCCCAGTTTGGCCCAAACACTCATGTTGCTGTCATGACCCTTTTCAAGACTAGATCCCCAATTTCAAAGCTGTGTTGGCGAACTTTAGAATTGAAGTGCATGGCTATCCTTTGCTGATGAGCTGCAACTCTGAGCTCAGGCTCTTTCCTTCTTTCATCAAGCAAGTCAAGTGCTTCAAGTTGCAGCTTTTCATTTTCAGTTTGGTTGAAATGAATTCTCCTGTGTGAGGGGACCTCTATTTCTACTGTAATCATTGCTTCTGATCCATATGCTAATGAGAACGGAGTGTGCCCAGTCGCAGTTTTGTGGGTAATTCTATATGCCCAAAGTGTTAGTGGCAGCTTAGCGACCCAACCACCTTTTGCTTTTTCCAGCTGTTTTTTGATGGTTGATTTGATAATTTTGTTCACTGCTTCCACTTGCCCGTTTGCCTGCGGATGAGCCACCGTTGAGAAGCTTTTTTGGATCTTGAATCGCCTGCAAAAGTCCTAGAATTCTTCGCTTTCAAATTGAGTACCATTGTCTGTGATTATCTTCTGAGGCACACCATACCTGCAAATGATATTTTTAGTCACAAAGTTTATCATCTTTTTAGAGGTAATAGTAGCCAATGGTTCAGCTTTAGCCCATTTAGTGAAATAATCAACAGCAACAATAGCATATTTGATTCCGGACTTGGCAATCGGCAAAGGCCCAATGAGATCTATCCCCCAAATGGCGAATAGCCATGGACTGACCATCTGTGTTAGCTCGGTGGAAGGTGCTCTTGGGATTTTTGCAAATCTCTGGCATCTGTAACACTTTCGGGAGTAGCTAGCAGCATCTCGATTAATATCTGGCCAAAAATACCCATAGCGGAGAATTTTCTTTGCAAGAGTTTGGCCACCTGAATGATTCCCACACTCTCCTCCGTGCACTTCAGCTAAAATTGTCTTAGCCACTTCCTTGGTTACACATCGGAGTAATGGCATCGAGAATCCTTGTATGTACAAATGGCCGTCTTGAATTACATATCTCGGGGCTTTTCTTAACATCTTCTGGCGCTCTTTTGAGTTTTCTGGCAGGAAGCCGTTGAGTAGATATTCCTTGATCGGGGTCATCCACGACTCTTGCTCTTGAGATACAGCCATAACCCAGTCAATATCCATCTCATCAGTACTTGGAGCTGACAAGACTTCCACAGGGACCAATCCCAATAATTGAGCTTCGCCAGAGCTTGAATATTTTGCGAGTGAATCTGCCTTCATGTTCTCTTCCCGGGGTATATGGCTTATTGTATAATGATCAAAATCATCGAGAAGCTCCCAGGCCTTTGACAAGTAAGCAGGCAGATTTCCTCCTTTAGTTTGAAACTCTTTCTTGACTTGGCATACAATAAGCTGGGAATCACTGAAGATCTGCAATACTTTGATGTTCAGTTCTCTAGCAATCTTCAAGCCGGCAACAAGAGCTTCATATTCTGCTTCATTATTTGTCGAAGGAAATTCTAATCTCAATGCATAGCACAATGACCGCCCCTCGGGGATTTCAAGCACAACCCTAGCTCCAGAACAATAGTCATTTCTTGCACCATCAACACATAATTTCCATCGGATCGGGATGTCATCAGTCACCTCTTCCTCAATGCCACCTTTATCTGTGTATTCTGCAATGAAATCTGCTAAAGCTTGTCCATTGATTGCTCTTCGAGGATGGTAGGTGATATCGTATTGGCTGAATTCAATATTCCACTTCAGAAGACGACCCGAAGTTTTAGGACGAAATAGGACTTGCTTTAGAGGTTGATCAGTGAGGACTTTAATAGGATAAGCCTGAAAATATGGCCTCAACTTTCTGGACGCAATCAACAGACAATAGGCGAGCTTTTCCAGCTTTGAATAATTCATCTCTGCCCCAGTGAATCTTTTGCTGATGTAATAAACCGGGTGCTGAAATTTTGCGTCTTCCCGTACCAATGCTGCACTAAGAGCATGAGATGAAACTGCTAAGTATATGAAAAGATCTTCACCATTGATGGGCTGAGAAAGTACTGGAGGCATTTCCATGTGACGAATCAGGTCATCAAAAGCTTTCTGACATTTAGGAGTCCATTCAAAGTTTTTCTTTCCTTTCTTCAGAGCATCAAAGAAGGGGATGCATTTATCAGTGACCCTGGAAATAAACCGACTCAAAGCAGCAACTTTCCCGTTGAGACTTTGCAATTCCTTCTTTGTTCTAGGGGCTTTGACTTCTCTTAAAGCAGTAATTTGAGCAGGATTAGCTTCGATGCCCCTAGCACTCACAATGAAACCCAAGAATTTTCCGGACTCTACCCCGAATGAACATTTCAGAGGATTTAGCTTCATCCCATACTTTCGGAGGACCGCGAACATTTCTGCCAAATGATCCATGTGGTCTACTGCCTTCTTCGATTTCACCAACATATCATCAACATATACTTCCATAGTCTTGCCAATCTGGGGTTTGAACATGGCATTAACAAGTCTTTGATAAGTTGCCCCTGCGTTCTTTAGTCCGAAGGGCATGACTTTATAGCAGTAAAGACCGACATCAGTGATGAAGCTCGTGTCCTCTGATCTGGCTCATGCATCATGATTTGACTATATCCTGAGTAAGTATCCATAAAAGACAATAATTCATGCCCGGCTGTTCCATTCACCAACTGATCAATCCTGGGTAACGGGAAACAGTCTTTGGGGCATGCTTTGTTCAAGTCTGAAAAGTCGATGCATACTCTCCACTTCCCATTTGCTTTTTTAACCAACACCGAATTAGAAACCCAATTTGGATAAGTGGATTCTCTGATGAAGCCATTTTCCATGAGCCGATCTACTTCTTCTTTTAATGTTGTCGACCTTTCAGGACCCTGGGTTCTTCTTTTCTGCTTTACGGGTGTGAATTTTGGATCAATATTCAAAGCATGCACTGTGATTTCTGGAGATATTCCACACATGTCGGCATGACTCCAAGCGAATACATCCAGGTTTGCTTTCAAGAATGATATCAGCATATTCTGAACCGTCACACCGAGTTGTGAACCCACATTCAGCACCTTGTTTGGATCATTCAGGTCAACAGGTATTGGCACCATCACTTCCACCAGCACCACTCTACTCTCTCCTGCACTGGTTTTTCTGGGATCAATCTCTTTTCGTGCATCACTATGCTCACCAGTGCAGGGTCCACCCCGTAATTGCTACAAGGTGGGCTCTTTGATGTGGAGCGGAGCTGCCGCACCCTTACCCATTTCTCTTTTCTTTCTCTCCCGTAACTCTATGAGATAGCATTCTCGCCCGGCATTTTGGTCCCCCTTCACAACACCGACGCCATTATCAGTGGGGAACTTCATAGTCAGGCACCATGGGGCGAGAATGGCCTTGAATGCAGCAAGAGTCGGTCGACCCAAGAAGGCATTGTAAGCGGAGAATTCATCAACAATCACAAAAGTTTGTTTTCGGACCACCTTCTTTTCCCCTTCTCCGAGCTCTACAAATAAGTCAATAGTCCCAATAGGCTGTTTTGGTTCTCCAGTGAACCCAACAATTTTCAGTGAGGAAGCTTGGACATCAGCCATGGGAATTTTCATCTGATCAAATGTCTTTCTGAAGTGGATATTGTAAGAGGCGCCGCAGTCAACAAGCACCCTTCTTACAATGGCTGATCCGATGCCTGCAGATATCACCAAGGGATCCATGGTGGGAGCCTCAACACCAACAGAGTCTCTAGCCCGGAATATGATGTCATCGTTAAAAGTTCTTTGCTGTTTTAAAGGTGCAGCATCCTCCAAGACAAAAACATTTTCTTCCACCGGGGCATATCTCAAAGCGTGAGCATATCTCTCCATCTCACCCCAACTTCTGCCCGCTGGGTGAGGACCCCCTATGATAACATTAATGACAGGCCTCTCAGATTCTTGCGTTGCAGTCCTCTCACCTGAGTCGGATTGATGAGCAGGAATTTGCTGCCCCTGAGTAGATGAGGTCGGGTCACTTCTGTTTCTCTTCACATTTTGTTGTAGTTTATTCTGTCTCAACAGCTCTTCAATCAAATTCTTTAAATGGCAACATTCATTAGTGTCATGGCCAAGTTGATTGTGGAATCGACAGAATCTCCCATTATGCACAACATTCTTCCCAGGCTTCATCTCAGGTGGTTTGGGGTATTCGACAGCATCCTTGGTTGCGAAAAAGATATTTTCTGGAGTATCAGTTAAGGGAGTAAAATCTGAAGGTTTAAAGTAGCGAAGTTTCTTCACATCTTTCTGCTCTTTCCTACCGTCATTCTCCCTCTTCTGGCCACCAGATTCCTTTTTGTTAGAAGAAACATTGTTATTCTTAACTTCAGCCATGTCTACTTTTGCTGGCACAGGAAGGCTTTCTAAGCGCATGAATTCATCGGCCTTCTTGTAGAACTTCTCAAGTGAATTTGGCTCTTTCATCTTTAGCCATTTTCCGAATTCACTTGATTTGTCAATAGCTCGCATCAAGTAAGTCAGAATCATCCGAGGCTCTGCATTATCAACTTCGGCCAAGGCTATATTGAAGCGGTTTAAGAAAGATTTGGTAGACTCTCCGGGGCTTTGTTCGAGACTGGATAGTGACATTATGTCTTTGGCCTTCGAAGCATATAACCTGAACTGATCTTTGAATTTCCGAGTTAGGTCGGAGAACTGATCCACGGATCGAACTGGCAGCTTCGTGAACCAAAGCAGGGCCACTCCCTCCAAGTACATAGGAAAGTATCTGCACTTGATCTCGTATGTTGCTTTGGCACCTGTCATATGCCAGTCATACTTGTATAAGAACTGGTTAGGATCGCTTGTCCCCCGGTAAGCTGGAATAGTGGGGGGAACAAACTTCTTCGGAAATTCAGCCTTCAGAATTCTTTCAGTAAAAGGTGTTTTGCTTGGAGTGAATCCCCAGTCACTTTCATCTTCTTCCCTTCGCATGCTCTCTTTCATAATTTGTCGAATCATTCCCATCTGTTTATACTGGCGGTCATACACCATGATATGCATGATTTAGACCTAATTTCGTAGAGAATTTCGTACGTAAACTAGATACATGACAGAATTTCTTCACTGGAATCAAAATAGACTTGTTTTTCACATCAGAATTCATTGAAACAGGGGACCAACGGGACGAAACAGGTGTAACATTTCATTCTCGCAAAAAAAAATTTACTGAACTTATTTAATTAACCTTTGTATAATATAATGATAGAGAAATGAAACACACTTCACTTACTCACAATTCTTATTCATCTACTTGATCTTTTGAAAAAAGGAATTCTGTTTACTCACTTTAAATTGAGTATCCGTTTCCCTCCTTTTCCTGCTAGGATTGGAAATCCTATATAGTAAAACAGATTATATTTGTCGACAAATGCAAAATGATATCTTAATTAGAGGTCCAGTACACTTCGCCAGTATAAACATTCGGGGAGACTTTACTAACTCAATTTTTATGAAATTTTGAATCAGATCATTTGCCCGAGAGGTACTCCTCATCGTTTAGAGGCCCTACGAGACAGACGTCAGCTACTTTTTTGGAAGTTTGCCTGGACAAACGTTCACGAAGAGTTGGCTACGGCCTTGAACCTCTAGCTTGGGGAGGTGCCCCTTCGGCGGTGCCAGTTGCCCTCTGAGGCATACTTTTCCCTTGGGAATCATGAACATCCTCAGCAAAGGTTTCTTCATTATTTTCTGGTTGCTGGTAAACTCCAAGCAAAGCATTCAACTTGTCCAACATCAAATTGTTCTGGGCTTCCATTTGTTGATACAACCCAGACACTACAGCATCCAATTCCGCCCTTGTGACTCCAACACTAGGAGCCGCTTGATTTGACGCGGGAGAAGTGGCGGTATTGTCATAAGCATTTCCAGATCTAGTAGATTTACTTTTCCTTCCAGGAGCCATAATTTCGGATAGACTTCTGGTTCTTAGGGAGAGTCTTTCCACAAATCTTTGTGAAGCAATGATGAGAGCACCCATGAGTTCGATTTTCTCAGTGAAAGCACCAAAAATGTTAACGCTAAAAATGTACGCTAACACCCCAGTGTGAGTTGTGATATAGCGAAAGCACCACCCGTTGGTACGGGAACTAAAAGCAAGCAGAAAATAGTAAAGAGGCAACAATTTTTATAGTGGTTCGGCTCAAAGTCAAGCCTACGTCCACTTAATCTCTTCTATTGCTGATTTGATTACAGATTTTACAACAATTCTTCAATTACAACACAATTAAGATAAGTAGTTAGAACTTTGATGCAGAAAAGCTCTTTGAATTCATGTTGAATGAACTTGATCTTTTTCGAAGGTTCTTTGAAGTGTCTTTTGACTTTGAAGTGTTGGAGCAAGTGTAGTAGTGAAAACAGCAAAGTCTTGGACAGCAAAGTCTTGGCGCTCCAGAAAAATTCAATCCCCCTTCAGTGTGGAGTAGGCGGGGTTTTTATAGGAGAAGTTGGGTTAGGTCGGCCGTGTCATAGGTCGTGAGCGACCTAGGGAGTTGCGAGCTAAGAGCGATCCCGAGGTAGCATAAGTCGTTAGCGACTTAATGGAGCCATTCTGGACGAGATATATGTTGTGAGCGACTTAGCATGTGTAGCACAGGAGTTATCTCGGCTTACTTTAGGTCGTAAGCGACCTAATGGAAGAGGCAGTGCGCATGCGGCTTAACTCTGAAGCTTGCTAGATCGTTAGGTCGCTCTTTCCTTAACTCGTTAGGTCGTTGCCTTCATTGAGTTGCTAGGTCATTAACCCGTTGAGTCGCAGGAGTCTTTAAGTCGCTAGGTCGCTGGAGCTCCTTAAGTCGTTGAGTCGTGCCCTATTGAGTTGCCATGTGCTTTAGGTCGTTAGGTCGTGCCTTGCTGTAGGTCGTTAAGTCATTTATGCCTTGGATAGTTAAGTTGCTTGTTCCCTTAGGTCGCTGAGTCGAATAGGTCGCTAAGTCGTGACTAAAAGAGGTGTTAACACATTCCATAATAGTAAGCTAGATATACTCACGAGAAGCGCTGTTCTCAGTGAAAGCACCAAAAATGTTAAATCAAAAGACGACACAACACCCCCAATCAAATAAAAACGAGATAGATCTAAATAATATGAGAAAAAACAATATAAACACGAAGAATTTTATAGTGGTTCGGCAAATTCTATTACATATGCCTATTTTAATGTTAGAGTCAAATTTGTTACAGGCATAAATGCTTTTTAAGTGATTACAGTTCAAAGCAGCAAGGGTTTAGCTCTTAGTGATAAAGATGAAGTAGAGAAGAAGATATAAAGAGTATGAAGGCCAAAAGTCCTCTCTAAGATGCTCTAGCCTTCCTATTTATAGTAGAATCATCCACCATAATCACTAGATCATGAAAGAACAAGTAAAACTTTAGATTTGAGAGAATAGGAAGGAAGACCAAGTCTTTCCGGAGAAAAAATCATCTTAGTACCAATCACAATTATGGTGGGTACCAACCATGGTGGTCATCTCAGTGGTATGATGGAGCTCACATTTCCTCAAGTCTTAAGCTTTCAAAATACATAAATGGACCCCCAACATGATCGGCTTACTACTCTATTCTTCGTTCCCAGTACAAGTCTCCAAGATTCTGCCCTTTGAAATCATATTGGTACCGACCAGTGCTGTGGTCGGTACCGATCAAATTGTTGAGCACCTATTCTCTCCAAAATTCTAGAGCCACTTCCCATAGTCATTCAAAGCTTTCTCCTAAGTCTTTGAATCATTTCCTCTTTGTCTTGATGTCTAGATCCACTTAGAAACTGTCTGGTTCAAATGCTAGAGAACAATAAATATATATATGTGTGTGTGTGTGTATGTATGTATGTACGTACGTATCCCTAGGAATGTGCAAAATGAACTAAGAAGATATTACATTATCTAAACTCATTATATACCTCTTTTATAATGTGATCATAAACACCGTATTCTATTTATTCCATGGTTAGCTACTCATATTATAATATGGATTTCAAATAAATAATTAAAATTAACTTGATTTTAAAGATAAATTTGTATTAATATATTTTATAAACAAAATATTACAACTAAAATTAAATTAAATTATCTACTTTTATCAAATATACACTGAATATGATTTAGTGCAATTGAATTATTTATGTACACAAAATAAAGATCTAGTACAAAATTAATAAAAGGATTATTTGAAATGTTCTCTTTCTATCCCACTATCAAAAGACTAGATCCAACAGACTCATCACCATTGTTACAAAATACACAATGGGCGGAGTGGATGAAACTGGTCGTTGCAAGCTTGTTTTTAATGAGTAAAGCATTTGATATAACAATCCCAAGGTAGAAGTTATCTCTCAAAGAGGAGTAGAGGCTCTTAACTCTCTTCATACAGGGAAATTGGGTGTTTGATGATATTCTTGAAACAAATAGTAAAATCCAAAGATGGAATGTGTGCCATTGGAGGTATGCAATTGTATAGGACCTTGATTAGGTTGAATTTCAGCATTGAGATATCAATTCATAGAGATATGATGCTACTAGAACTAGAGTGGGAAAGGTTTGGTTGATAATAAGTGATGTAAGAGCAAGCTAAGGCTATTTCAAGTATACTAGCAAGAGCTCTAAGATTGTAAGAGACTGCATCAGCTAGAATGAGATCAAACTTATCCAATAAATCAAACTAGAATCTTATCTTGGGTTTGGTAAGGGGTTTTTGCTTGATGAAAGGAATAAAAGTGCTTCTAAGATTAAGTATACTTCTTAATAGTCGAGAGTTAGTAGGAACTTCCATTTACCAAAAGCACTTTCATTTTGCGTTGTTGTTTTAGTCCAACCAATAGGCTAAATTAGTTAGTAATAAGCTTATTGAAATACTTAGATACAGCAACAGCATTCCATGCAACAATGTATATTACACCAAGGCACCAAGCTTTCTTGGAAATTGATTTTTTCTAAAAGAAAATGGTATGAATTTATGAAATTAAGGATCAACGTGCCAAATGAAATGTTAAGAGCACAGTTGATCATGTGAATGATGTAGGTTGGGGAATTATGGATCTTAAGGCTAATTAAGCACTAAAGAGGGGTGAATAGTGTTTTCTAACTTTTGTAAATCTTTTTAAGTTTCTTTCAAGTTAAATATTAAATCACAAATTAACAACACAAAATTATACTTGTACAACAGCCATAGATGCAATCATAGATAAAAATAAAAGCAGTAAAGAGTTAGAGAGATGACACAAGGGATTTTATACTGGTTCGGATTTCTCCTACACTCGGTCATGTACAATTGCTTGTATAGATTTCTTTTCAAATGCTAATTTTTAAATGGGTAGAAGGAAAACCCAAATACAATCTCGATTTTGAGGCTACGAAACACACCCTCTTGAATTTTCGGGCTCAAGGTACACCCACTTGATTTGAATGGGCTACAAGCACACTCGCTAAATTTTCGGGCTATTAAGCGCACCCACTTGATTTGAATGGGCAACAAGCACACCCAAGCAAATACAAATAGAGTTTGATAGTTTTTCCAAAGATAATTTCTTGAACTTCGAATACAATGGATCCTATAGCCTCTTGAACAGCGCTTTGAACTTTGAATTGAGTGAGAGATGTTTCCAAAACAGTAAGAAAGTAGTAGTGAATCAATGCAAAGAAGTATGAATGATTCTATATGATTTTGAGTATATTTCTCAATGTAATTTTCAAGAGAGTGAGAGGAGAGAAGAAAGTAAGCAATTAACTATTAAAAAATTCGTTTGAACTCCCCTTCTTATAGTGAATAAACAGATGTGTCCGTTCGTGAAGAGTTGCAATGAATAGACACTTCCTTTCAAAATTCAAAAAACCACTTGGTGGCATATATGTCGGCAAATGATATATAGGTATGTCAACATACTTTAGTTAAAATTGAAAAAAAATTGTTTTAAAATGTTTTTAAAATTCTATTCTTGTAAAATATTTTGATACTTTGTAAAATAGTTTGAACATAGTTTGTAAACATTTTGGACTTTGAAAACTTTTATATATTGTGAAATATATTTGAAATTTATTATGTTTAAAAAAATAAAAGATGGAAAATAAGAGACAGAGATCAAAGATTGCTACCAAGGACTTTAACAATTTAAACTATGACTCTATACACTAAATTATAATTTTGAGATCTTTATATCTCGGTCTTTGTACTCATAAGCCTTGATGCACATCTTTTGAGCCTTTATACTTTACAGTCTTCGATTCAACACCTATGTAATATTGTGCACTATATACTATATAACTTGATAAAACATTAGTATCTATATTTTATATGATTGTATATGGTTGTTTTCATCAAAGTCAATAACTGAGGTATTAACAAATGAACTTGGCGGGAAGTATGTAGCGCATAGAGTAGTAAGTGGTCATGAATATAGCTACATCGCTAATGATGGTTAGCCTACCACTCATTGACAGTTGTTAATTCGGTCATATAGTGCTTGGCAATGGTCTTTTCATACAATGGTGTACATTGAATTTAGGTAATTCTACTAGTGATAAGAGGAAAAACTAAGTATGTAGAGTCAGTAGGCATGGGTTGAGTGTGGAAAGACAAATAATTTAGGTCTTTTTTTCATTGCTAAGGCCGTCAACTAGAATTTAAGACTTGGATTTGTTAACCATCAGGTCAATCATATTGAAGAATGAGTCAAGAGTGGCAAGAATGCATGAAACAATGACATGATTGGGCTAGGTAAAACACACTAAATCGTCAGCAAGCATCAGGCTAGTGATAAATGGATCCTTACACATAGGGTGTATGGAGAAATCCTTGCTTTTGGCTTTACTTATAAGAAGAGAATTAAGTACCTCCATGGTGATGATGAACAGATAAGTAGAGAATGGATCACCCTGCTTGATCCCTTGAGTGGCAGCAAAATTGCCATGAGAAAAGCCATTAAGTGAAATAGTATAATGAGGATGGAAATGCAAGTGTAAATCCAAGCTATGAAACAAGGAGGGAGGTTCATCATTGAAAGTGTGGCAACAATAAAGGTACAACTCAAAAAATTAAAGGCTTTATGAATACCAATTTGAGCATGCATCTAAGGGAGATGTTTTTCTATTATAACCCTTAAGAAGCTCATAAGCTAGAAGTATGTTATCACTTATATGCCTTAAAGAAAGAAAATAAGCTCGGTTATAGGAGATGAGGGATGATATGAAAGTTTTAAGTCTTGTTGCAAGAATTTTGGTAGTACACTTGCGAGTGACATTACAGCAAGATATGGTTCTGAAGTCAAAAGGAGTGGATGGACTAGGAACATTAGAAATCAAATCAAGGTTATTTGTAGTGATGCCACCAAGGAGCTTATTGGTTTTAGATAAGTGTTAACTGTTTCTGGGTAAGTCAAAAGAAATAGTTTGCCGATGATTAATGGAAAAAACCTTCATTGAAGCCATCAGGCCCTCTGCAGCTGCAGGTAATTATACTTGAAACATCTCTTACCTCTTGATCAAAAATTTGAGTTATGAGACTTGTACATAAAAATTTAAACTTATCATTTTTCAATGATTATTTCTTATGATTGTTATCATGCACTTGAAATTATATTATTATATTATTGGGGTTATTATTACGTTAAGATTATATTTCTATGCAAAACTTGAACATATTCCATTTCAATGTTGATTATGGTCTACAAAAGCGATCCATAGCTTTATTGTTTTATGCCATAAATCAATTACTTCAACCCCTAGTAATAATAGCTATATAAAGGTAGATATTGGTATGAGAAGAATCATCCTCTCAAATTGTATTTTTTATTCTTCTTTTTACCCTCCATTATCAATCTTGTAAAATTTTCTTCTCTTAGAAAGTAATAAAATCTACTCTTCTCAAAGTGGATGTACACTATCTTGTGATGGTGGAACCACTATAAATCCATATGTGAACTCTCTATATGTTTTTATGTGATTTGATGTTTGGATTCTCTTGTCGTTGTTTATTTTATCGCACTACAACACGATCTTATTGCTTTCGGTTTATTTGGGTTGATTTACAGTCATTTGTGTGAATTTACCCCAATAGTCTGGCAGCGGAGCTTTGAGGGTTACTGTTGAAGCCTGGGGCTAGAAGGTGATTGATAAAATGGCAGGATTTGGTAATGGAAGTGAGGTTAGACCCACCTAGGAGTATGCACCCTACACTAGGGGTTCATATGCACCATCTGGTTCGTAGTTGTCTACAGAGAAGTGGAATGGAAATAATGATTTTGAGAAGTGGCAATGGAAGATGAAGGTGGTGTTGAGAAAAAATCGTGTTCATCAGGTTTTGTTTGATGCAGAATCGTTGCTAACGGGTATCTTAGAATTGGAAAGGAAGAAGATGGAAGAATGGGTCTTTACTACCCTCCAATTGGCCATGGATGAGAACGTTATCCGGGAGATTAGTCGTGAAACTACCACTAAAGTCCTGTGGAAGAAATTGGAAGATCACTACATGAAGCGGTCGCTTACGAATAGGCTAATTTTGTTGAAAACTTTCTTCACTTACAAGATGCGGGAAGGTACGTCGTCAAAAGCACATCTTAACTTTCGATGACTTGATGATGAAGGTGAAAGCTGTTGATTTGAATGTAGATAAAGAAAAAAAAGCTATGGTGATATTGTGCTCTCTTCTAGAGCGATGCGGGGTATTGGTTAATAGCTTGATTTATGGCAGAAGCATGCTGACATTAAAAGATGTAAAGACGTGACTCCTAAGTGAAGAGATGAGGGATTAGATGAAACTTATGAGCGAAAGTAGAGAAGACTAGTAATAACCAAGGACTGTTCATAGAGAGATGAAGAAATGATAAAAAGAAAAATAATTTCAGAGGGCATTCCAAGTCGAGGAAGCCCAGAAGTGGTTGGAGAGGAAAGCCTGGAGACAATAGGTGTCATCATTATAAGAAGCATAGTCACTAGAAGAAAAAATTTGGAGATTTGAGGAAGAAAACTGAAGCAGATGGTTCTTTATTTATTGCGGTACAAAAGGTTTCTGATGATGTGTTGACTGCATTTGTTTCGATGTATCAGACCATTGGGTGATGGATTCAGGGGTGTCTTTCCACATGAAGCCTAGGAAGGAATATTTCTGTTCTTATGAAGGTAAGGAGGGAAGTTCCATATTGATAGGGAATAATGCTACTTGCAAGTATTAGAAGAAGGATCGGTGCATATTCGCATGCACGATGGTGTGGTGAGTATTATCACTTGAGTCCGCTATATTCCAAATTTAAGGAAATCTCTTCTGTTGTTGGGTCAGCTAGCATCTTTGGGTGGTAGGATTACGATATAGTAGGGTAACTTGAAGGTGATACGTGGTGCTCTTGTATTGATGAAATGGGCGATGGTCTGGAATCTTTATATGCTGAAAGGATCTATAGTTTTTGGAGAGTCGTGTGTTAGAGTTGATAGTTCACAAGCTTTGGATGCCACCAGACTTTGGCATCTCAACCTGGGTCATGTTTCGGAGAAGAGCTTGGAGTTGCTTCGTAGAAGGAAGACGATTAAGGGTGAAAGCTTTAACCGTTTGGAATTCTGCCAAGAATGTGTATTGGGAAAGCAAACGAAGGTTTCTTTTGGTGTTTGTAGACATGAATCCAAAGAAGTACTAGAGTATGTCCATACGGATATTTGGGGACCCGTAGCTACAGCTTCAATAGGAGGAGCTAAGTATTTTATCTCTTTTATCGATGACTACTCTCAAAAAGTTTGGGTGTTCATGATGAAAGCTAAGTCAGATTCGTTTGAGAAGTTCAAAACTTGGAAGGCACTGGTAGAGAATGAAATCGGAAGGAAGCTGATGGTGATGAGATCCGACAATGGCGATGAGTTTGTTTCTAAGGAGTTCATAGATTTCTGTATGCAGCATGGAATTCGAAGACACTTCACTACACCTGGAGATCCGCAATCAAACGGAGTCATTGAAAGGATGAATAGGGCTCTACTGGCGAAAGCCTGTTGTTTGAGATTGATGGCGGGTTTATCTAAAGGCTTTCGGGCTGAAGCTTTATCGACTGCAGCATATATTATCAATCGAATTCCATGCTCATCCATTGATGGAAAAATTCCAAAGGAAAGGTGGAAAGGTAAATCTACACATATTGGTTATTTTTGTATATTTGGTAGCCCTGTGTATGTTCATCATACAAGAAATGACAAATTGGAGGCTAGAGCCTATCGAGGCATATTTTTAGGCTATACATAAGGCATCAAAGGGTATCGCATTTGGAACCATGTTCATAGGAAGGTAGTGCACTCGAGACATGTCACATTCAATGAGTCTGCTATGTTCAAGCCGAAGGAGAATCCACCTAGTTCAGTAGATTTAGAAGCTAAGAGGCCTAAGGAGATGAAAACTATTCCCATATATCAGCCTAGTATTAGAGTTAGAGCTGTAAAAGAAGGAAGAGTAATTGCAGTCGTTGACACATCACATGAAGATCGATAAAATTCCTCCACCAATAATGGTGATGATCGTGAAGCTATAGATGATTCAGCTCAAGGTGGAGTTGACAGAAACTTAGACGAAGTTACACCTATTTAGGCTAGCTCTAGAGTTGAAAGGCCACCAAATAGGTATGGAGACTGAAACTATGCAAATCTTAGCCTTGATGATCAGTTTGACTATATACTGCATATAGTGCAAGATGAGCCTTTCGACCTTGAAGAAGCTATGAGTTCGAATGCCAGTTAGAAATGTATGCATGCTATAGAGGAGGAGATGGATTCATTGAAAAAGAATCATACTTGGGAATTGGTACCGCCCCCTTAAGAAAGCCGAGCCATAGGATGCAGGTGGATATATGAGGTGAAGGACAATGGAAAATACAAGGCTAGATTTGTTGCAAAAGGTTTTCACAGAGGAAGGGGATGGAGTATGATGAGGTGTTTTCTTTGGTTGTTAGACATACTTCTATCCGGATATTGCTAGTTATAGTTACAATTCATGACAAGGAGATGGAACAATTAGACGTAAAAATAGCCTTTTTGCACAAAGACTTAGAGAAGACCATCTATATGAAATAGACAGAAGAATTTGTAGTGGATGGAAAGAATAAATGGATATATAAGCTGAAGAAGTCTCTATATGGTTTAAAGCAGTCGCCTAGGCAATGGTACAAGAGATTTGACTCTTTTATGCTTACTCTTGATTTTGATAGAAGCATTAAAGATGCTTGCGTTTATTTTAAGCATATAAATGATGGTAAGTTGATATATTTACTCTTGTATGTGGACGATATGTTAATCGCTTCCAAGGACAAAGCTGAAATTGACAGGTTAAAATTAAAGCTAAAGGTGGAATTTGAGATGAAAGAACTTGGTGAAGCAAAGGAGATTTTAGGGATGGAAATCCAAAGAGAAAAAGTCGACGATGTTGAGATTGACACAGAAAGAATATATTTAGAAAGTGCTTACTTGGTTCAGCATGGAGAAGGCAAAGGCAATCAGTAATCCCATGCCTTTGCACTTTCATCTTTCAAAGAAGAGCTCTTCGATCTCAGACAAAGACAAAGCTTATATGGAGAAGGTACCTTATGCTAGTGCAATTAGAAGCTTGATGGTATGTTATGGTTTGCACGAGACCGAATATTGCACAGGCGGTTGGTTTGTTTAGTCATTATCTGGTTAATCTGGGGAAACCACATTGGGAAGCAGTGAAGTACATTTCGAGGTATCTTAGAGGAACAATAGATTATGGGCATGTATTTTATGGCAGAGAGAAAGATTTCAGCTTGATCGGATTTTGCGATTCTGATCATGCCAAAGACAGACATCGAAGGAAGTCAACCTCATGTTAGTCTTTATACTTGGAAAGACGGTTGTTAGTTGGAGAGCGAGGTTGCAGATTATAGTTGCTTTGTCTACTATAGAGGCGGAATTGATAGCTGTTGTTGAAGCAAGTAAGGAAGCGCTTTACTTAAAGCGATTGTTATGTGATTTAGGCTTTGTTCATAGGAGTATAGGAGTAAATAGCAATAGTCAAAGCGCAATACATCTGGCTGAGAATCTGGCATTTAGTTCGAGGATGAATCACATAGAGGCAAGAGAGTCTTTCCTTGTCTCTATAAATGAAGAAAAGTAGCTACATTTTCAGAAGATCCACACCGAGGAGAACGCAACATACATGTTCACTAAGACTGTGCTATTTGCAAAGTTCGAGCATTGCTTGAACTTGATTCGCTTGCTGAAGTGCTAGGTGTCACATGGTGGAACATGGGGAGAGTGAGTTGGTAGATGGTGACGTTGGTGGAGATTGATGGTCCTAAATGGAGAGGGTACTTTCAACACTTTGTTGACGGGTGGTGGCCTTGCCGAAGTTCGTTAACAAAGCACAATGGGTGAGGACCATGCCGAAGCTCATTGGGACAGTATCCATGGTATCTTGTCCGATAGTTGATTTGAGCAAGAGGATGTAGACGAAGTTGATACACTTGGATGGAAATATAGTATTAAGATGGAGATTGTTAGCTTTGATGATACAATATTTTCATACTAAAGAAGATTTGGAAGATAATGTTGATTTCAGTAATACAATATTTTCAATTGTAGAAGATTTAAAAGATATTTGAAATAATAACTCAAATATATTGTCTCTTTTACAGCATTAAAGAGGATAATGAACTACCTACATGAGAAAAAGAATTTTTTTTGAGGGATTGAAATAATCAATTAATTCCCTAATCAGCTGATTAAAGAAAAAATCTTATCATGCGCGTGTAAATTAGGGTAAACTGAAAAATCAAATGGTTAAATGTTTCTTACATAAATAGGAGAATTGATAAGGCATTGATTTATGACCATAAATCAATTACTTCAACCCCAAGTAATAATCTCTATATAAAGGCAGAGATTAGTATGAGTAGAATCATCCTCTCAAGTTGTATTTCTTATACGTTTTCTTATCCTCCATTATCAATCTTGTAAAAATAAATTCTCTTAGAAAGTAATTAAATCTACTCTTCCACTAAGTGGATGTACATTATCCCGCGATAGTGAAACCATTATAAATCCATGTGTGAACTAGCTATCTTGTTTTCTGTGATTAACTGTTTGGATTCTCTTGTTGTTGTTTGTTTTATTGCACTACAACACGATCTTATTACTTCTATGTTTATTTGGGTTGATTTACAGTCATTTGTGTAAATTTGCCCCAACATATATTAATTGTTAATTGCAAAAGTATTTTTAGAAAGAACTTAGAAGTCTCAATATGATTCATAATTTTTGTAGATGATCTTGCTAACAAGTAGATTACATATAAAAAAATGTTCTGTTTCGAAACATCTAGGCATGGTTAAGCCAAACAACGATCGAGGACCTAGTTCCGAAGAGAGTGCACAAGTTTGGTCCTACCTCTTGGCACATATTCCCCTTCTTGTTGATAAATGGTAACTTATTGTTCAGGATCCACAAACGACTTGGGCTTTTTTCTTTGATAAAAGGGTGATCCTCAAGTTGATGAGTGGACACATAATACAAATTTTATGCCATGAATCAAACATGCTCAACCGGGAAAGTACATCAAAGGATCATAAGATTGATGATCGGACAAGATATAATTACGTATGCCATGTTATGACATTTTATGATTACTACATGAAAGAAAATAGAGAAATTACTGAAAAGCTGACTAGGTTGAAGTATGCAAGAGAATACCATGGGTTGGTCAGTGATTCATTGTTGGTTGAAGTAATAGAGGTTGAAGTGCAAGCGCAAAATAGCTGAATTATCGTAATAGGGCTGAATGTACTTTGACTGAAGTATTGCATTAGGGCACGACCAACAATGACTTGTTAAGTTGCTAAACAAACCATGTAACAACCAGATGTGGCTTGTTCACTTCTCTGTGGCTAGTTTAAGCTGATCCCGTGGCTAATTGAGTGAACAGAGTCTGGTAAGTATAACGGCAAAGACTTTGCCGTTATAAATTTATAAAGATGAAGTCTTCGCCGTTATAAACTGTTAACGTTATATTTAATTTATAACGGCGAAGTCTTCACAGTTATAAATTTATAAAGGCGAAGACTTCGCCGTTATAAACTAAGTTTTTTTTTTTTTTACTGATCTGTGACTAGTTTTTATCTTATCTGGTCGTGTAGCTTGTTCGGTTAGTTCAAAAGCATAAAAGAGTGTGTGAAGTGAACAAGTCACATTGTTGGTAATGGTCTTAGGTATGTACATAATGTGGTTTGAGTGTCATATCAGGGATGACATCCAAACATGAAGGCTGAGGCTGATTTTCAGTAGATACCTGGTGCATTAAAAGGCAAGTGATATTAAGATGCAAGCGATGCATTAACAACATGGAGACGCAGAATGAGACTGAATTATAATGAATGTGTGAATATAATGAGACTGCGAACCTATTGCAGGTACTATAAAAGGCAGATGAAGTATTCTGTTCCTGATGCAATAAGTTGCACGTGATGCAATAAAATGTCAAACAATAATGAATTGTGTGAATTGATCCGCTATAGATACTGTGAAGGTTGATGGGGCTAGGGTTAGGAGTAGCATTAATTTCCGAAGGACGGAGCTGGAGCAACAAAGGTCGAATCTAGCGCATTGGCTGCTGATGATACTAGAGTAATAATCGTCTTAACTGAAGCATCGTTCAGGGTAGTGAAGTTATAAACTGAAAAATGGAGTAGGGCATTAGATGAAGACTGCAACATTAAATTTGATGAAGACTGCAACATAAGATGAAGAATGTGTCAACGTTCTGGGTATAGCAGTCGAATGAGGATGCAAAAAGGATAAGGATGAAGAATGTATCCATTCATTCATTGCAACATAAGATGAAGAATGTATCCATTCATCACAGTGTGAAATAAACCTAAAGGATGTAAAATGGACAAGGAGACAGCAGACATATTCATGCATTCATATCGATGTATATTAACTTTTGCGTTCACAGATACATATTAACTTTTGCATTCAGTGCAATATATGCCAAATCCATGCAGGCATATATCCCAGGCATTCATAGTACATGTGCTCACATGTATTCATAGCAATGTGTTTATACGTATATATATTTACCATGTGCCAAATTATTTCAGTTTTCATCAATTTAATAGAACCATCTCCGTTATTGATACATAATAATCCTCACACAATTTCTAGCAATGGATTTCTCTGCAAATAATATACTCATGAAACTCCCAACAGGCTCTGGATTGTTTTCTGCAAAAGTCAAAAAATTAAATTAATAACATTTGGAGTAGACATCATCATGTATGAAAAGCTATAATGTGTAAACAAATTGGTGATGTTAATAACCATTCCTCTTTCAGACTTTATTCAAATTATATCAGAAAACAATAGACGGTGATATTGAATAGACTATCAACCATATAATCTAGAGAAACATAAAAGAATACAGTCGCCTGCCCTAATTTTTAAAATTACCTTCCACCTATCAGTAGGTAGAGTCTCAAAAGTGATGTGTAGTTTAGAGTGGAACAATAACAATATTTCAAAACCCTTGTGATTATTGGTGAACGATATTTATTATGACATAACCAGAGTTTTAAATTTTGCTTATCTCGTCCAAAATCTCACTCATTCTCATTTCTTGCTCGTCCCGTCCGAGATATTATATTCAAGAATATAAATCTACATTGAAATCCCAATTCAAAACGTAGTCCAAAAACCGTATGTTCTTTTTTATACACCTTATTTACTTTTTATATGGTCCAAACAAATTTATGCTGCTAACTTTATTTAACAATTACAATACCCATAACTATTACTCTCTATCCAAGTAAATCATAACAAACGACTTTATAAACACCCCCCCCCCCCTCCCCCTCCCTGCCTTCCTCATTTTTATCAACGTTTTAATGATAACAATTCTTAAGTTACCACCAAACTGAGCAAGCTCCGATGTGAGTCTGAAATACCTAGTATGAAATACCTCCTATGAAAGTCACAAAATGAAGCTTAATCAAAATCCAGCATTTGAAACCTTAGACATAACACACTAGGTCATGTGATAAAACATCATTTTTTAGGGGAATTACACTTAAGTTACACAAGAAGCACTCTCAAGGGTATAACAACGTCTGACTTTATGTAACAGAACTACATCAGTAAATCATTCTGCGAAGGCTATTATTCCTTGGACGTCACAAAATTAACATATTTCGAGCATGGTCAATGTCGCACCCAACCATGTTTACAATATTTCATCTGAGACCAAGCAAGCAATTCAAATTCGCATCATATCTTGGAGGCTAAGCACTTGAATATCTATAGATTGGAAAATAAATATCTCGTAGGCCAGGCAACTTCAAGCTCATTCAATAACACTAGCTCATTCATCTTCTGATGAAAATGAGATTCATATGAATGAATAATCTACCACATGAATGAACCAAATTTTACGTATTCGCTTAACATATGCCACAGGTAAGCATCAAGCATAGAATCATTGTCCTATGTTAAACTTGCTAATGACAAGGATTTGAGAAAAGATACAAGAAGAGGACTTATTTTATTATGCAAGCAAGAAAATAAACAAAAATGTGTTCTTTTCTTTTCTTTTCTTCTCTTTTATTTTGCTTGGGGCTTTTTACGTTGCACGGAAAAGGCATGCTCTTTCGCCCTTTGATAGGTACAAAAGCACAAACATGCGCTTTGGACCTTTCTGCGTTTTACCATGCCCTAGCATTGCCAACTTTGTCTAAAATGTTTTATTTCCTTTTCGCTTCTTTTATTTATTTATTTTATTATTACTAGTACAACCATGTAACGGTGGAGAACCAACCGTTTGATCACATATTTTAAAAAAACACCAGTGTGTTCTTTTTACTACTTTTACCTAAACATCAAATGGCAATATGCAAGAGAAAAAAAATTGGAGAGATTTAAGAAGATATTAGTGGAGAAAATAAAGTAAAAATAACATTGAAACTTGAAAAGGTTCAATGAGATATGTTAAAAATATGTTGCTTTCTTTTGGCTTAACATAATTTGGTTTTCCAAAGCTTATAGTAGACAAACCTTTTTAACGGTCGGTTTGATTATTTTGTAAAACATTGTTTCTTATGCACGTAGATACTGATAAAATTTGTTGGTATATCATATCGATTTTGTTGCAAAATATCAGTGAAATCTTTAAAATATCGGGCCATAAACAGATTAATTTTAATATTGTTGGAAAAAAAGTTGTTCACAAAAATCTTAAGATCCAACTTTGCAATTCATTCATTACTTTAGGTAAAGCCTCTAGAAGTGCATATCCAAAGGTCTTGGGTTCGAATCTCCAGAACATCAAGATACTTGCCAAGCAAATTTTGAATATACGTACCGCAAATCTATAAGAGGACCAAATTTTCGTTCAACGCATACATATGCATGCACACGCATGTGTGTATCAAAAGCCTACATGTCTTTGTGGCATAGTTTACGAGGCTTGGAGGCCTATGAAGCTAAATTTTCCATCTCGTATAGGTCACATAAGTGTTTGTGATATAAGATCTTTCATGCGCGAGTTTCAATGCTGTTTTGGTCATCATTGTTAATTTATGATCATGTTTATTCTAGCAATTCATTATTAGTTGTAGCTTTTGGAATATGGTAGGATGAGAAAAGTTTTCTTCCTTTTCTACAACTCCATGTGTAACTTATCAATCATGTCAAGTCAAATAACAATTGTTCAAATTGGTATGTTTCTTCTTCTACTGTTAGAGATCCCAAAAGTGAAGAAGGGGGTGAACCATTCCTTTTGAAAGATACGATGATGACCTAAGTGAGGCCCAAGCAAGGATCACTTCTTTAGTAGAGATGCTTCTAACGGTCAATGTTTGACCTCATGATTGAACCATGAAGCCTTCGATTAATGGCTTCACTTATAATTGTCTTCAATCATATGAAATTTTACTTGGAAGTAAACCAACGACATGGATTGAAGAAGTTTCCATCAAGTAAGGAATCAAGCAGCATGCAAGCTTTTTGGCTTGCAAGGTTGGTTGTCCCTGTCATGCATATTCTTAGGATAGAAGCCATCATCCTCCAAGTTTTAAGTTCTTGAGTTGGGGATTTTTAAATAGGGTATCAGAAGTATCTTATTCAATAGATCACCTTTGTTTTATGCTTTGAGAAAGGTTTGATGCTAATTGTTGTTATATTCTTGCAGAGGGACTCATGGCTACATATTTTTTCTGCTTCTTTTTTAAAAGAAACTCGTTTCTCATATAATAGCGTGCCTTTGTTTTTTATCTTATACATTCTAGCATCTTGTTGTACAAGATCTGGGGTGTGAAGCCAAAAGCGCTTTAGTTAAATAGAACTTTGTATTGTTTGAGCTTGACCTCCACAAAGAAAACCTGTGGTTTGGAATTTGCAGTATAGATTCTTCGAAGAATCTTACATCCCACGATGTGGATAAACCTTGATACATGAGCATTTTGTAGTTTAATCCTCGTGCACAATGTTTATTACCCTCTACACCGTGGTTATTGTCACTTCGAAGTAGCAAAACATTGGAAGGTTGACCCTACAAAGGGACTGTGATCTACACTTACACTCAACTGTGGTGGTAGTTAGCCATGTCCTGCACATATTTCTTGCAAAAACAGTATCCTTGGGGTTATAGCTGCTATGAGTTGAAGTGGAAATACACAACTTAAACTCCCTTGGAATTGATCGGTCCGCCGACCCTTCCGTAGATCCCCCATATCGGAGAGTTTCTAAAAAAACTGTGGTGGTAGTGACTTCTCAAATGATAGGTTTTTGCTAAAAGAAATAACATTTTGGTGAGTTTGCAAATAAAGATTTTGATTCCTAAGACAACCATGACAGCTAGGTTGTTGAGAGGTGGTGGGTTCTTTTCGTGTGTGCGCGCGCACGTGTGGCGGTGGTTTGGGTTGTGGGGGTGGGGGAGGGAGGTTGTTTAACACACTATGAAAAGAGTAATGAGTTTGCGAGTAAATTATTTGTGCCGGGTGTCTTTCATATTTGTTTCCGATCTGATGACCTGTCAATAGAACTCCAAAGGTTAAGCATCCTAAATGTTGCAAGATCAACTCATAAAGAAAGCATAAAGGTGTCTTCCTCTCAAAAGATGGCTAGTACAAAGATGGACGTGCTGGAGAAATTTTGGATTAACACTTAAATGCAGCGGAAATAATATGATCGTATCGATGATAAGGTAGAACAAATGGATAACTAATATCTCAAAATAATTAATCAAAAATCACATATCCACAATCAGAAGAAAAAAAATCACAAATAGGATTTATAGTGGTTTCACTATCGTGAAATAGTATACATCCACCCTGACGAGAGGAAGTTTTATTACTTTCTGAGCCAAAAATTACAAAATTATCAATGGAGGCTAAGAAAAATATAAAGAAATACAACTTGAAAAGAAGATGTTAATATCTAAAGAATGGCTATCTTTATATGGAAATTATCACTTATGGTTTAAGTAATTGATTTATGATAATAAATCAATGTCTCATCGGTTCTTTTATTTATATGAGAAACGTTTATCCATTTGATTTTTTAGTTTCTTCAATTTGCATGCATTTGATAAATTGCCTTCTTTAATCAGCTGATTAGAGAATTGATCGATTACTTCAATCTTTCAGTATGACTTCTTCTCATTTAGATAATCCTTTGTTTTCAATGCATTAAAAGACGTAATAAATTTGAGTCATAATTCACATTGATCCAAATATATCCAAAATCTTCTTTAATATAAAAATATTGTATCATCAAAATCTAACAATCTCCGTCTTGACATTATATTTACATGCAATCCTAACAACTCCACCTACATCCTCATATTCCAAGCAACTCTCGGACAAGACACCATGGATATTTTTCCAATGAGCTTCGATGTGACCATCACCCATTGAACTTTGTCAACGAACTCTAAAAAGGTCATCGTCCGTCAATAAATTGTTGAAAGTATCTTCTCCATGTAGGACTTATCAATGTCCATAATGAAAAAAAATTCATCTACCAACTCACTCTTCCCACGTGTCATCGTGTGGTACCTAACACCTGAATAAGCAGATCAAGTTCGAGCAATCTCGAACTTTGCAGCAAGGAAAAAACTTGATAAACATATATGTTGTATTCTTCTATGTGTAAACATTCTAACGACGAACTAGTTACTCTTCATTCATCAAGACAAAAAAGGACTCTCTTACCTCTATATGTTTCGTCCTCGAGCTAAAAGTCAGATTTACAGTTAAATGAATTGCACTTTGACACCATAACTCACCACAACTCCATTATATACTAAGCTCAAATCACACATTAACTGCTTCAAGTAAAGTGTCTCCTTAGCCGCTTCAACAACAGCTATTGGCTCCGCCTTTATAGTAGACAAAGCAGCTATCTGCAACCTCGCTCTCCAACTAATAGTCGTCCCTTCAAGAGTGAACACAACCAGAGGTTGACTTCTTTCGATCTCTATCTTGGCATAATGAGAATCAAAAAATCCAATCAATTTGAAATCTGTCTCTACCCCCAAAAAACAAGTCCATGGTCTGAAGTTCTTCCAAAGTATCTAAAACTATACTTACTGTCACTCAATGCGTCTTTTTTGAATTTACCATATATCTACTAATAAATCCACCAGCACGTGCAATGTTAGGCCTAGTGCAAATCATAGCATACATCAAGCTACCATATGCACTCACATAGAGCACCTTCTCCAAATAGGCATTGTCCTTCTCTCTAAGGTCGGAGAGCCTTTGCTAGAAAATAGCATGTGCAAATGTATGAGTGTATTAGTTGTCTTTGCTTCCACCATGCTAAACCGAGCAGGCACCTTTCGAATATATAGTTTTTAAGTGAGCAAAAAAAGTCTAAGCTTTCTATCCTTTTGAATTAACGTATCCAAAATCTTCCTTGTTTCTCCAAGGTCTTTCATCTCGAATTCCGCTTTTAACTCCAACATCGATTTATTTATTTCAATTTTATCATTGGAAGCAATTAACATGTCATCTACATACAAAAGCAAATGCATTCCAACTATCATTATTTAAATACTTAAACTAAACACATCATCTTTGATACTACGATTAAAACCAAATGAAAGTATAGAAAAGTCAAACCTCTTGCACACTGTCTAGACGATTGCTTGAATCCATAAAAAGACTTCAACTTGCAAACTCGATCTTCTTTCCCACTTACAAAAAATCTTTCTGGCTGCTTCATGAAAACAATATCTTCCAAATCACCGTATAAGAAAGTGGTCTTCACAGAAAGCGGTCTTCGCATTAAGTTGCTCCAACTCTAAGTCATGAGTAGCAACCATGGCAAGCAAAATCGGAGGTATATCTCACTACAAAAGCAAATATCTTATCACTAAACACTTTTCAACTCTACTTTGAACCAAACTTCATCCAGTTTGATGCACATCACCAACTCTACTAGAAGACACTTATAGATTACTCTATGACGTCTCATCAGGTGCATCTTCAATACTATCAACAGTTACAACTCAACTAGCGGGATGAAATGTGAGAACTACTTTCATCTCTTTAGACCTATCAGAATCACATGAAGTGGTAGGTATCTCTTCCTCAGGCTTGAACATTGCAAACTCAATAAATGTAACATATGTCTGTAATGTACGATCTTTTATCATCTAGGTTTCAAATTTGATACCCTTTGACCCCATCCGTGTATTCCATAAATATGTCATTGTATGCTCTAGCCTTCAACTTCTCATCACTGGTACGGTGTACATACACGACAACTAAAAATACGGAAATAACCAAGATAAAGTGTTTTACCTCTCCACTTTTCTTTTAAAACCTCATCTATGGATGAGCACGAAATTCAAGTTTTAATATGCGCTGCAGTCAACAACAGCCCAAAAACCTATGGATAAGACTGCAGTCAATCTCAAATAATGAGTCTTTTCAAGTGGAGTCAAGGTTGTAAAAATCGTTAGACGGATCCTAAATGGCAAGCATGGACTCTGAATTAATCGTCTAGGCGGGGATTAATTAAGGATTAGTCGAAGTGAGGAGTTTTTAATACACTTATGCATTTAAGATATGATTTTAATTTTATTTTTTTAGTATTAAGTGATCCATAATGCAATTTCATGGGTTTGGATGAGTTTGGAAGCAACCATGGAAGCAAAACCGCTTGTAACAAACAGTTTGATGCTTATAATATGCATCAAGGCTAAATTGGCGCATAGATAGTACATATAAACCCACTTACATGTTTAGATAATATAGTAAGTCATCTAGACGGACTAGGCAAATACCTAGATGACAAGACTAACATAATGTCTAGCCGGGGTCTAGACGGAAGCCTAGAATGATTTTTATAACAGAGAGTAGGCTTTGATCATCCTCTTGGCAACCTCATTGGAGTGTGGATCATCAGATGTAGTGCAATGTATATAGATACAATGCTGCTTACAGAAATCGAGGAACTCTATAGAGACAAAACCGTCGTTATTATCAAACCTAAGCACCTTCAACTTGCAACCAGACTGTTTCTTACTAGCTTCTTTCAAACATTAAAATTTTCAAATCTTTCTAAGGACCTTCATCACATACCCAAATTTTTCGAGAAAAAACATCAATAAAGAAAATAAAATACTCCTCTCTCCAATGGAAGCAGTAGCTACTGGTCACCAAACATATGTACATAATCATGTACACTCTCCAATCTATAAAGTCCAACTCCAAAAGATACCTTTGTATCCTTACACAACGCACACTTGGCAAAAATCTAACTTTTTGAAGCTTTCATCTTTGATCGTCTTCCGTCTGCGAAGCAACTCCAAGTCCTTTTCTGAAATGTGACACAATCTAAGTTGCTAAAGTTCTATGTCATCTAAAGCACGAGAACTATCTAATCCAACACAAGACTCTCACAGCATGGTAGTTCCTTCTAGCAGATACAGATTTCGATACACATCACTCTTTAAAGCAGCACAACCCTAGAAATCTTCAAAACTATCTTTCTCTATAGTCACCTTACATCCTATAAATGCCAAGTGCACCAAAGAGATCAATAACTTCCAAAGACCTGGAACATAGCGGACATCTATCAAAGTGTAAACCAATCCGATAAACATACAAATCTATACTGTACCCTCTCTCATGGCTCTACAACAAGCATCATTTTCCATAAGAATTGCATTTCCCTCATTTCCAACAAAAGAGCTAAAATAATCCATATTTGACGTCATGTGAAACGACGCCCCTGAATCAATCACCCAACGGTTGATGCATCCGAAGCTGTTGCAATCAACTCATCGTCAAATATAGGCTTCTTTACTGCAATCGATGAAGATCCATCCTCGGTCCTACTCATAAAATGCGAACAATCTCTCTTCCAATGACTTGGTTTTTTTATAGTCATGACACAGTCATGGTACTTTCCATCTCTAAACTTTTCTCTTTAACCATTTTCGGACTTTCTAGATTTGGAACGCCTCATGAGATTCCAACTTTTCTTCTTGTACTTCCTCTCTCAACGAAAAGACCTTGACTATATTCCCTTCTCTACCTTCACAAATCTCCTTCATATGATCTCTCAAATCTGCAAAGAGAAGACCCGACTTCACATTATCTACTGTCAAAGTATCTCTTTCGTATATTAGACTGTCAGCGAAACATATGTAATGCTCCGGAAGGAAACGAAAGAATTATCGCATTTTGCTTATCATCCACCTTTCAAATCAACAATCTTCATCTTCATCAAAAGGTCATCGAAGAAACTATGATGTGCCTTCATTGAAGTATCGCTCTCACCTTCATGGTGAAAAATGTCTTCAGCAAAATCAAACGGTTCGTGTATAAGGGTGTTAATTTTGTACGATGTCTGTTGTCCGACTCGGTTCACAGTCAAAATTTGTCGTGTTCGTCTGTTTCTCATTTAGGACACCAATTAGGATGTATGAATTGTCCAATGAATTTTCTACTGTTCCTACATCATCCTTCTGTTATTTGGCTCGTACAAAAAGTGTCTAAGTCAACGGCTCGTTCGATCTTTGTCCGTCCAAAACTCTTATAAGACATGACACGACCGCCCCTATGTCCGGTCCGGTCCACCCGATTAACACCCCTATCCATGAGCGACTTTTTCAGGTAAAGATTCTCTAGCTTGCTCCAAGGTCCTCTAGCAGTTGTTTCGCTACTGATCTGACCAACTGAAGAGTGGTAAAAGCTAATTCTTTCATCTCCTCCTTCGCGGCTGAAATATCAGTTGGCAACTTTTCGATGTCAAACACTACCTGATGAACCATATTCCTCCTTAGAACGGCCTTCATCCTTTATTGTTGCTTCTCGAAGTCATTATCCACATTCTACTTCTATATTGCTAACTAAGATCCTGATGCCACATAAGACCCTCTAACATAAGGTCTTACTTCAATTAAAGCGCCTCCATATTCTATCATAATGCCCAACACCTTCCTTCAATAACCAAATAGCTCTGATATCATACTGTTGGTGAAATTTTAGATAACACCCAAATGCAGCGAAAATAATATGATCATATTTGATGGTGAGGTGGAACAAATAAAAACTAATATTTCAAAATAAACAATCTCGAGTTACACATGCACAAACAAAAAAGAAAATTACATACAGAATTTACAGTAGTTCCACTATCGCAAGATAGTGTACATGTACTTTGAGGAGCGGAGATTTTGTTACTTTTTGAGAAAAGGATATTACAAGATTGATAAAGAAGGCTAAGAAGAAGAATATGAAGAAATACAAGTTGTGAGGATGATGTTAATCTCTATAAAATGACTATCTTTATATATAGATTATTATTTAGAGTTAAAGCAATTGATTTATGGTAATAAATCATTGCCTCACAAATTCTTTTATTCATATGGATAACGTTTATCCAATTGATTTTTCTCATTTTCCACCAATTTACATGCATACGATAAAATACATTATTTAATCAGCTAATTAGGTAATTGATTGAAGTATGATTACTTCAATCCCTCAAGATAACTCATTCTCATTCAGATAATTCATTGATTTCTTTAATACACTAAAACTGGAAATAAATTTGAGTCATAATTCACACCGACTCAAAATATCTTTTAAATTTTCTTTAATATGAAAATATCGTATCATCGAAATCTAACAGAAGAAACTCGAAGAGGCATCCTTAATAGATTAGTTTGACGGGGATTAAACCCGTGAATTATGTTCGAGGAACTTTTCTAAAGAGATTATGTATTATATGGATTAAGGAATGAGGCATTAAAATAATGACTTGTCTTTGCATTTCTAAGCTCGATTTTCGGTTTTTTAAGGGGCGCATTGTAAGTCATGATTATGCTATTTGTAAATGAACAATTAAATGCTTGTTGAAAAAAGAAGATATTTACTTTTATTGATTAGAGTTAAGAGAATATAAGTTTTTGTTTATCGTTATTTGATGCAAGTAAAAATAGACAATAGAATGGAAGTTTAGTCGTCGAACTTCAGTCTTGGCCCTTGGGAGTGTTTGGTGTTTTTATAAGATATGCCCAACTACATTGGAGAACATTAGTGAATCTTTAACAGAGGGTCATAGTATACGCCTAATTCCTATCTAAAAATTGGGTTGCCGCAGTGCGAAAGTATAAATTAAAGAATAAAACATCGATTAAACATAAATCTTTTTCCACACTAATTTCAATCTTTGCTCTTCTTAAATGGTAGTCACATAACTAACCACCCAACCAAGAAACTTTGCATAAAGCATTTAAACTTCGATTCTTTTATACGTATGTATTATGTATTATAATTTTTCCTTGCCTCATCTAGTCGGTTGTCTCAGCCCAGGGGTTTGGTGGGTTTCTCTCTAAGTTGGTCTTGTATACACCTATCAAATAGGCTAGTGCAACCACTTGTGTGGATGTATTGTTGTAGCAGTCTTTTGCATGTTGGAGCTTTATCTTTTTTGTTTTATACAGTCCTCGGTGATGTGATCATTTACCGTGTGATATAGAAAATAGATTGTTGTGTTTTCAAGCGACCAATGTGGCCCTTTGGGTAGCAGGATCATAGATTTCTCCTGGTTGATTAAACAAGGCTTCTTCCAAGTGAATGTAGGGTAGTCCACTGCTCTTTCCAATGAGGAGCTTGCATTTATGGTTAATCATCCTTTTTATCCATACTTCGTCGAATTTATTAAGTTGTTTATTTGGCTATGTGTACTTGCTTTAAGATAGGTTTTAGGATGCTCGAGTCTTTAAAGTTGAGGTCATGGTGCATGACCTAAATCGTTGTTGAATTTTGAAAGTTTCTAGTGTAAAGAACATTGACATGAAAATGTCGAAGATAGCAAGAGTATGATTCCTTCACTTCTTGTTTGATAAATAAGAGAGACACGGGTATCGTTCTATTTCCATATGGTCAAACAACATACCACATTGAATCCCAAATGAGAGGGACAAATGATTCGTTTGGATGATGGAACAATATTGTTCTAATAGGATTATTGTCTATCTTCAATAGGATAAGCGGAAATTTTTTAGACATGATCAAGTTCAAATAGTCGTCGAGTGTTGCTCAGCTTTTATAGACATATATGATCAATTGGATCGGTATCACCATTGTATGCCTTCATTTGAGATATCTAAAAATTTAGAGACAATGGTACGATTGGGGTGGCAATTGGACCTAACCTAGCAGGTCTCAGGTTTAATCCAATCGAGTGTTTCTGTTTTCAAACTATGAACTTCAAAACTTAAGTCATCGAGGTTTGGTTTGGATCAAAACAAATAATATACTAATTAATGTGTACATTTATATTGCTTGGTTAGATCTTCAAGTTGGTTGGTTCTTTGTGTTTATAGTATTTATCGTCATTCATACCTGACCTAAGATCCATTGGGTTCAAGTTATATTATTTGTTTTGGATTTGTTGGTTGCAAAATATTACGCTTTTGGTCAAGGACTTCTAGCTCAAGTAGTTAGAGGTATGACGTTTCAGACAAAAATTCCAGAGATCGTGGGTTTAAGCCTCTAAGGCATTATAATGAGTGATCTGCTTGAATAAGTATCACTTTTGTTATCAAAAAAAGACACCATGCTTTTGACTTCTACAAGGATTGTTCACATTCGATACACTAAGGCTCCGCTTTAGAGTTTATTTTCTATCGGTTTTGTCTGATTTTGGACGGCTTTGGACGGTTTTGTATTTCAGGTGTTATCATAACCCTTGCTTGTAGGTTTTTTTTTCACACCGGTTGTTTATAAAACCAGTGCAGTGTAATTTTGATGACAATTCTCAACCCATCAAATTGGAGTGTTTTGAGGAGTTATAACTTTTTTTTCAGTTATACCACTCACTAATTATATTGTAGAATTAATATTCACAAAGCTATAGGATAAGTATAATGATACATACGTAATATTACTTTAGTGGAAAACTCTCAAAACCGGTGTATGTTAAACTCTCAGCATATATTGATCGGTTATAACACTTTATATAAGTCAATTAAAACTGCTACGATCTTCTACGGTCAAAACCAGTACTCTAAAACCTCTCATAACTGGTACTATAAAACTCCCAAGCGGAGCCTAAGTTGATTGGCAGAGTAGTGGACCTTAGGTCGCAACAGGTGTTGTGCTTGAGTTTACACACCAAAGAAAACTAGATGACTGAAGAATTTGCTCAAATATGTGTTCCACCGATCGCTTTTGGACTCAATATCTAGGCCACTTATGGTATTAGCCCTTGATTCAAATTTCATTATACTTAGGGCTCGATCTTCTTATTCATAGTCCTAGTTAGCCTCATGTTGTTTTGTTTTTTCTTAGGAGAATCCTTTGGTGGAATTGGATTGTTTGCCTGATTCTCATGTGGTGATTCTCGTGTGGAAACATCGTAAAATCTGGTTTGCATGTTACTCAACTAATGGAACAAACAATATAACCCTTTAGATTTAACGAGGACGTTATATGGTGTTTGTTGTAGACAAGTCAATCTATTGACAAGGAAATCTTACAAAACTCTACCCATCAACGACATAAAGTATATACTTTGAACATAAAGCTTACATAACCAATCAACTCCTTGTGTTAGAGTCCATATTTATATAACCATAAATATTATATCACATGGATCTCTAATATATCCATAATGGCTTAAGGAATTTTCAGATAAAGCTTACATAAACAATTAGTTCAACCACCACACATCTGTAATTGAGAGGCATATAAACAGCTAATATTTATACTTTATTTTTCACCAAAATAACCTAAAATTGTATGTATTTTATCCAGAATTGTCTAAAATTTTATATTTAAAAGATTAACTCTAAACCACATTAAGAATAAGAAATATTCCAATTTTTCTATATATTTAAGCATATTTCTAGTCGTCAAATTATATATTAATATTTGATATAAGGATAGCAAAATATTACAACATAAATTGAAGTTTTAGAAAAGTAGATTTTATGATTCGAAAATGTTGATTATTTTCATCAATTTTGACGACATTTGATTTGTCTCGTTCAATATGAATTATCAAGCAACCAATCATCACTAATAACAGGTATAAATGATGCTTTACTGTGAAGAAGCTTAATTGATGAATGGACGATGGACATGGCTATTAAAAGAGGGAATTTTTTGTTCATTCTTATTATTTTACACCTTATTCTCTTTCGTTGTATTACAGTAGCTTATATATGAAAATATTTTCTTATTTATAAACAACACACAATTTAATAACTTCGCAACACCATCATATAAATAGCGAAAACACAACCTGGTTATTTGTTTCTAGGGCTGAATTATAAAGAAAGAACTGAAAATCTAGAGGGGGTGACCATTGGGGTAAATTCACATAAATGGCTGCAAATCAACCCAAATGCACGCGGAAGCAATAATATTATATTGTAGTGCGATAAGACAAACAGCAGCGAATACCCCAAAAAATCGACAATAACAGATCACATATGCAGAGACTAAAAAGGAAGAAAATACAGGACTTATAGTGGTTCCACTATCGCGAGATAGTATACGTCCACTTCATGAAGATGATATTTTATTACTTTTTAAGAAAAGAAAATTTACTATATTTATAATGGATGTTAAGAAGAATATGAAGAAATACTACTTGAGAAGATTCTACTAATCTCTAAAGAATGACTATGTTTTTATATAGAGATTATTACTTAGGATTAAAGTAATTGATCTATGATTATAAATCAAAGTCTCATCAATTCTCATATTCATGTGGGAAACGGTTATCTATTTGATTTTTTCTGTTTTTCCAATATGCACACGCCTGATAAAATGCCTTCTTTAATCAACTGAATATGGAATTGATTGATCACTTTATCCTTCCAAAAATAATTATCCTTCTCATGTAGATAACTCGTTATCTTCTTTAATGCAATAAATGATGTAGTATATTTGAGTTATTATTTCACATTAACTTAAATATCTTTCAAGTTTTCAATAATTGAAAATATTGCATCACCAAAATCGACGATGTATTCGATCTCTTTTTTAATATGGAAATATTGTATCATCGAACTCTAACAATCCCCACCCTGATACTATATTTCCATGCAAGTCTACCAACTCCACTTACATTCTCTTACTCCAAGCAACTTTCGAATAAGGTACCATGAATACTTCCCTAACGAGCTTCAGCATGGTTATCGCCCATTGTATTCTGTTAGCGAACTCCAGCAAGGCCGTCATCCGCCAATTCGCCAACGAAGTGTTGAAAATGCTCAAACCCAAGAAGGTAGAACTACTTAATCTCCAAGCTAGCAATCGTCTCTCTCCCACTGTGCCACCAAGTAGCACCTAGCACTTCAGCAAGCGCATCAAGTTCGAGCGATGCTCGAACTTTGCAACAGGCAGGGTCTTAGTGAACATGTCTGCTACGGTCTCCTCGGTGTGAATCTCCTAAAAATTACATATTCTTCATTCATAGAGACAATGAAAGACTCTTTTACCTCTTTGTGTTTTGTCTTTGAACTAAACATCTGATTCTCAGCAAAACGTATTGCACTTTGGTTGCGCAATTCATTGTTATGCTCCCTAGAATAAAGCCTAAATCACACGGTAAGTGCTTCAAGTTAAGCGGCGTATAGTTACTTCAACAGCAGCTATCAATTCTACATCTGCAGTAGACAACGTGACTATAGTCTATAACTCCGTTTTCCAACTAATAGTCGTATTTCCAAGTGTAAAGACATAATCGATCCTTCAATATCTGTCTCCGGCACAATCAAAATCACAAAATTCGATCAAGTCAAAATCATTCCATGTGCCATCAAAAACAAGCCTATAATCTGTTATTGCTCTAAGATACCTTAAAATGTCTTCCGCTGCTTTCCAATGCGATTTTCCAAGATTAGCTATATATAGACTAGCCAAACCAACCGTTTGTGCAATACTCCATCTCGTGCAGACCATAGCATGCATCAAGCTTCCAACCGCAGTAGCATAAGTTACCTTCTACATACAAGCTTTGTCTTCGTCTGAGATCTAGCCCTTCTCTGAAAGCCGAATGTGCAAAGCCATATGAATACTAATCGCCTTTGTCTTCTTCATGTTGAACCGAGCAAGCACTTTCTGGATATATTCTTTCTGTCAATCTCAACACCTTCAGCTTTCTCTTTGGATTTCCATTTCTAAAATCTTCTTTGCTTCTCCAAAGTCTTTCGTCTTGAATTTCGCCTTTAGCTTCAGTTTTAGCCTATCAATTTCAGCTTTGTCCTTCATAACGATTAGCAGTCGTCCACGTACAAGATAAATATATCTAGTTACCATCATCCATATGTTTAAAATAAATGAAGCATCTTTAATGCTTTTATCAAAACCAAGAGTAAGCATAAAAAAATCAAATATCTTGTACCATTGTTTGGGCGACTGCTTCAAACCATACAGAGACTTCTTCAGCTTGCAAACTCATTTCTTCTTCCCAGTCTCTATAAATCCTTCAGGGTGCTTCAAATAGATGATCCTCTTTAAGTCTCCGTGCAAAAAGGCTCTTTTTACGTCTAATTGTTCCAACTCCATATCGTGAGTTGCAGCTATAGCTAACAATAACCGGATAGAAGTATGTTTAACAACCGAAGCAAATACCTCATCATACTTCATCTCCTTCCTTTATGAATACCCGTTTGCAACAAGTCCAGTCTTCTATCTCTCATCGTCCTTCACGTTATATATACATTTGCATTCTATGGCTCGATTTCCTTAAGAAGATGGTACGAATTCTCAAGTCTGATTCTTCTTCAACGAATCCATCTCCTCCTCCATAGCATGCATCCATTTCGAGCTGGCATTTGAACTTGTAGCTTCTTCAATGTCGAAAAGCTCATCTTGCACTACACGCAGTGCGTTGCCAAACTGATCATCAAGGCTAAGATTTGCATAATTCGGATCTCTATACCAATTTGGTGGTCTTCTAACTCTAATGCTAGCCCGAATAAGTGTGACTTCATCTAAGCTTTTGTCAACTCCACTTTGAGCTGAATCATCTCTAGCTTCATGGTCATCGCCATCATTGCTAAAGGAATTTTATGGATCTAATGTGATGTATCAACGACTGCAATTACTCTATCTTCTTTTGCAGCTTTGACTCTACTACGATATATGGGAATAGTTTTCAAATTCTTAAGCCTTTCGGCTTATTAATCTGTTGAACTAGATGGATTCTCGTTCAGCTTGAATATAACGGATTTATCAAATATGACATGTCTCGAGTACACTACATTCCTATCAAACGGGTTCCAGATGTGATACCTTTTGATGCCTTCTGTATAGCCCAAAAATATGTCTTGATAAGCTATAGCCTCCGACTTGTCATTTCTTGTATGGTGGACATACGCAGGGCTACTAAATATATGAAAATAACTGATATGTATATATGTATCTTTTCACATTTTCTCTAGAATCTTCCCGTAAATGGAAGAGCATGGATTTTGATTAATAATATATGCCGCAGTCGATAAAGCTTCGGCTCAAAAGCGTCTAGATAAATTCATCGTCAATCTCAAATAATGAGATTTCTCTAGTAGAGTCATACCTATCCTTTCAGCAACTCCATTTGATTGCGGAAATCTGGATGTAGTGAAGTATCTCTAAATTCCATGCTGCTAATAGAAATCTGTGAAAACAAACTCAACGCCATTGTCGAATCTTAGCATCTTCAACTTCTTTCCTACTTCATGATCTACCAGTGCTTTTCAAGTTTTAAACTTCTCAAATGATTCTGATTTAGCTTTCATCGGGAACACAAACCTTTCAAGAATAGTCATCGATAAAAGAGATAAAATACTTGGCTCCTCCAATATAAGCTGTAGCTACTGATCCTCAAATATCTGTATGGACATACTCTAGTACTCTTTTAAACTCATGTCTACCAACGCCGAAAGAAACATTCGTCTGCTTCACCACTATACACTCCTAGTAGAATTTCAAACGATTGAAGCTTTCATCCTTGATTTATCTTCCTTCTACGAAGTAGTTTCAAGCTTTTTTTTTAGAAACTCCCCGATTCAGGGGACCTCCGGAATGACCGGCGGACTGACCAACTCCAAGGGAGGGATTAAGTTGTGTATGCTCGCTTCAACTCATGGCATTTATAACCTCCGGTACTGTTTTTTGCAAGAAATGCGTGCAAGACAGAGCTCGAACTTGGATCTATTATCGGACCTAGGCAGTTCCAAGCTCTTCCTCGAAACATAACCCAATCTGAGATGCCAAATTCTAGTGGCATCCAAAGCTTATGCATTAACAACTCTCCAACACACGACTCTCCAAGAATTGTATGTTGTGATTGTCTTGCATGTGTCAAGGAGGAACGACGGTTTGCAATTGGAGTAGTCACACATCACTAAACAACTTTAAAAGGTAGTGTATAAATATTGGTTGGTAGGCAAGTAACGTTAAAGATTTCTTTTATTACAATAAAATGTGCCAACTCATAAGCATACGTCATGGAGAGCTTGGTCCGACATCTGTTATATAACAATTGGTATCATAGCCGAAGTTATGAACTGGGCCATGCAGACAAACAATGCTCTAAAAGTACTCCAAGGGGATGCGAATCGAGTGGGATCGTTAGGGTTGTCTCGCATGTGATAAGAAGAAATGACGGTTTAGAATTGGAATAGTCTCGCATCGTTAAAGAACTTGAAGAAATTGTGTATAAATATAGGTTAGTATGCAAGTAACATTATGGACGTCATTTGTTACAATAAAGTGTGTAAACTCATAAGCGTACGTCACATGTTGGAAATGAAAAGCTTGGTCCGACCGTCGTTATATAACACTGTAGATCCTTTCAACAGATAAAGATTCTGGACCGTTACTCATTTCATCAATACAAGAGCACCACGTGTCACCTTCAAGCTATCTAACTTGATCGTAATCCTACAACCCAAAAATGCTAGCTGATCCAAAGATAGAAGAGATTTCCTTAGACCTGGAATAAAGCAGACTCTGGTGATAATATGCACCACACCATCGTGCATGCAAATACTCATTGATTCTTCTCTTAATGACTTGCAAGTAGCATTGTTCTCCATCAATATGACACTTCTCTTTTTACCTTCAGGACAACTGAAATACTTCTTTCTAGTAGGTCATGTGGAAAGACGCTCTTGAATCCAGCACCCAGTGGTCCTATACATCGGAAACAGATGCAGCCAACACATCATCAGAAATAATCTTCTTCACTGCAATAAATGAAAAACAATCTGCTACATTTATCTTCCTCAAATTGAAAAATCTTTCTTCCAGTGGCCATGCTTCTTACAATGATGATACCTATCATCTCTAGACTTGCCTCTCCAACTACTTCCGAGCTTCCTCGACTTGGAACGCTCTTTGAAATTATTTTTCTCCTCCTCCTTTCATCCTTTTTCTATAAACAGTCACCGACTACTACTAGCTTCTCCACTTTCGCACATATGTTTCATCTAATCCCTCATATCTTCACTCATGAGCCTCATCTTCACAACTTATAATGTCATTGTATTTCCGCCATAGATCAAGCTGTTAACGAATGTGGTGTATCGCTCTGGAAGAAAGCACAGTACCAGCATAGCATTTTGCTCTTCGTCCGTATTCAGCTCATCAGTTTTCATCTTCGTCATCAAGTCATCGAAGAAGTTAAAATGTTCTTTCAACGACGTGCATTCCCGCATTTTATAAGTGAAGAAAGTCTTCAATAAAATTAGCTTAGTCGAGGACTTTTTCATGTAAAGGTCCTATAATTTCTTCCACGAGCCTCTAGCGGTAGTTTCATTACTAACCTCTAGGATGACGTTCTCACTCATAGACAATTGAAGGGTAGTAAAGGAGATTTTTCCATCTCTTTCCTTTCCATTTTGAGATATCCACTGGCAACGATCATGTGTCACACACAATCTGGTGAACATAATTTCTTCTCAGCACCGTCTTCATCTTCCACTGCCACTTCTCAATATCATTATCTATGTTCCGCTTCTCTGTAGCCAACTGCCAAACGGATGTTGCATATGAACCCCTAGTGTAGGGCGCATACCCTGATTAGGTCTAACCTCCTCACTTGCTTCCCTAGATCCTGCCTTTTTATCTAACACATTTTAATCATAGGCTTCAACAACAACCTTCAATGCTCTGATACCAGATTGTTGAGGTAATTCACACAACTGATTGCAAATCAACCCAAATGCACGCGGAAATACTAAGATCGTGTTGTAATATGATAAAATAAACAACAACAAATATCATAAATCATAGATGCACAAATAGCAAAGAAGATCACATACAGGATTTATAGTAGTTCCACTATCTCGCGGTAGTGTATCTTTACTTTGAGGAGGGGGGATTTTATTACTATTCGAAAAAGAAAAAATTATAAGATTGATAATGGAGGTTAAGAAGAATAATACAAAGAAATACTACTTGAGATGATTCTACTAATATCTAAAGAATGTCTATCTTTATATAAAGATTATTACCTAAGATTGGAATAATTGATTTATGATTATAATTCAATACATCGTCCATTCTTCTACTCATATGAGAAACGGTTATCTATTTGATTTTTCCGCTTTCATTCAATATGCATGCGTCTGATAAAATGTCATCTTTAATATTTTATTTGGGAATTAATTGATTGCTTCATTCTCCCAAAAATAATTCTCCTTCTCATGTAAATAATTCATTGTCTTTTTTAATTCAACAAGAGAATATATTTGAGTCATCATTTCATAATAAATCAAATATCTTTTAAATCTTCTATGATTGAAAATATTGTATTATCGAAATCGACAGTATCTTCTAATTTTTTTAATATGAAAATATTGTATAATCGAAGATTCGAAATATAACAGAGACGGACCCCAATGGTCTCTGTATGTGTATAAAACAAATAAATGCTTAATAGGTGTCTTCCTAATAAGCATTTTAATGTTGAAGGTCAAAAAAATAAGTATCTAAATGAAGAAATTAATGTTGAAGTATAACCTCTATCTTTAGAGGAGAAGTAGTTGGTGCATATCTTTCCACAACGTTTCCATCTTTGTCAACAAGGAATTTAGTAAAATTCCATTTGATGCGATTTCCTAGAATCCCGCCTTTCTTTGATTTCAAGAATTTAAAAATCGCAGCAGCGTTTTCTCCATTTACTTCAACCTAGAAAATGCATACCCTTTGTGTCAGTCACGTACTTTTATATTGGGACAAGTATTAAGCATAATAAAGATTTTGATGGCTAAGGCACCAAAGTGAAGTGTCCTTTTCAATTTATCTGAATATATCTGGGGCAGATACACCTTTTAGGGTACAGTTTATGAATACATTTTAGTCAGTTCAACCATATATAAAAAAACCTCAACTGGATGGAACGAAAATATTATTTACCAGTCAAAAGATTAAGTTGCTGATATTAGACTCGCAAGATAATCTTTAACCGATAAAAAAAGCTCCTTGCTCTGTGAGTTATAAGCATTAATTACAAACACAAAGTACATGATTCGGTGTCATGGGTGAAAATGCTGGTTATGTTGGAATGGGTTACATAATGTGGGATTACAATAACACAATACATGGATCAATATGTGACTACCAGTAATCATGTATAAGGAAAACGAGTGTGGTCAATTTAATTTTTAGGGTGGAAAACTTTGGGTTGTCTTATTTCTTATATTAGCCATGGTTAAAAATAAAATGCACGGGCATGATCTTTCCATAGCTATTAACTAAAAACGCATATGTAGCAAAAGATCAGCAATTTTCAAGTAAAGACAGAAAGTTTTTGGTTCATACTGTTACACTTAATTTACAATTCATGCATTTCTATAACACTTGCTAGGAATATAGATATAAAACAAGAATGCAATGAGCAATGCCCCGTATGAGTAGTTCAGAATAAAACAAGAATTAGGTGTAAGTTCTGGTTGGAGGAGGATACCCTTTCATAAACATATATCTAAATTTGAACTTATGCAATGCAATGTTTTTAAAGTCCATAGAAATAAGGTTCACGTTATATATTACTCTGATTAGGGTCATATTAATCCATCGCCATCTTTACTAAGAATGCTTTCCGGGTGATACCAAAAATTTGGGTCAGCATGTAATAAAGTATACCTACATGTATATAGATTCTTCGTTACACATACAAATTCTGGTATAATACTACGGTTGACTAAAATATTTTCTTCTCCGCCTGATAAACTTTAAATATTCCTATTTGTACATGTGCTTTCATTCAGACTAATGAAACAGGACACTGTTAAGGGGACTCCATGTTCAAGTGTCAATCATTGTGATTTTACAATATATATTTCTTTTATAAAAAGAGTGGTACTTTATTCAAGCATAGCATTCATGATGTCTCAAGGTTCAAACACATGACCTCAAGAATCTATGATAATATTATTATAAAAATTGTTAACATATAGTTTGCACTAATTTAGAGAAAATTTCAAACATAGAAATGCTTCATTATTTAAAAAAAAAAATCAAACTGAATTATGATATCTAACATAAATTACCTGATCACCATTTCTTATTTTGCAATTTTTTATATTAATTTCAAATGAAAATATTATTTTTGTCACATGTTATTTCAAATCAAGAATAAACACATAATTTATTACTCACTTCTCAAAAAAAAATAACAGCATCCTCTTCATAATATTTCTTATTCTTGAAATAACTTGTGTTTTCACGGTCAATTTGAAATTATTTAACCTATCATGGGAAATTTTAACTTATTTCATTTATACATAATATTATTGTATATAATATGTTCATTCTGATCTAAAGTAAAACTCAAACAATTTATTGCTTAGATATAGTTTCAATATATTTAGTCTTTTTTTTTTAATGTACAGCTTTGTTCTTGAAATATATTACGTTTTTAAATCATATACGGAATATTAGGGTTCTGATTTAGATAGAAATAAAATTGACCGTTTTCCAAAGTTTTCAAAAGTACTTAACAAAATCCATTTTATTTTTTATGAAAATTCAAAACTGAAAACAATAAACCAAACTAGGCTTAAGTTTTCTCTTTCTAATATAGATGATAAAAACAGAGAGAAGTGCTTAAAGTATTAAACAATATATGTTGGTACTTTGCAATTTACAAATCATCAATCATTTTACACTATATTACTATATATTACTCAATTAGAAAGAAAAAAAAATTAAACCTATCTACATTTGAATACCTTATCAAAGATTGGAAACTCAGCTTTGAACATCGAACAAGCAACCTCCTGAATTTCCTCCTTGGTTCCTGGCTCTTGGCCTAAAAATTGATTGCAAGGAAAAGCCAATATTTCTAGTCCTGTTATATCAAATATCATACTTAGATGGGCAAGCTGAAATTTAGTTTGTCAACAAGTAAGGGAAAACAAATATTATCATGGTAATAAAATCATGCAATATAGTAGTCAAAACCTTTGTCTTTGTACTTCTCATATAAAACATTCATTTCCTTGTAGTTGGCATGAGTCAAACCGCTGCATCAAAACATACTGGTAGAATTATAAAGTGACAATGGCCAAAAACATTTAACTAACTTGTGCTAATAAAGTAGTGTATGTCCCAAGCAAAATTCCTAATAAGTTGAATTGTTTGTCTTCAGTCTCTAAGAGCATCAACTCTATGTATATAGTTGCGGTGATTGAGTTAGAAATTTCAAATCACATATTGAGTTCTATCGTGCAGAAAAGTATATCATTTTAGTCCTTAAATTCACTTTCAATGCACAGCTACCAATGAACCATAAGAGTGACAAACTTCCACTGTAAGACAACCTACCATAAATATCTAAAATAATAAAACATAGGAGCTTCTAACTATGATTTAAATCTTCAATCACGGCATTGTCCCAAAAGAGAGCTTTAACACACAATACCTCGTATTAGATACCACCTCATACAGGATTGGCTATCACTTGAATGCATATCCCGGTTTATTCCCTTGAACATTAATATTCATCTCAAACTATCATCATATAACTTTATAAAGGGACATAACCAAAAAGATGTTAAGCAGAAATTTAGATAATTAAGCAGAGATTTAGATAATCAAACCATATTTGCAAGAGCTAAAATACACATTTCATGCGTACAATTTTGATGAAGCCACCTACGATTCTTTAGCATTTATTTTAGCATTAAAATTCATTAGGTGGAAGAAAAAAAATGATAATGGTCTCAACTCACATTTGCTTGGCTTATTAATGCTGAGATTGATAAAAAGAGTGTAAGCAAAATCAAACTTCACCTTCATTGCCCAGGTTTATTTTGGGTTTCGACCTATGTTATAATAAGCGCTAAGCGAGACGAGGCGGTAGAAGTCTCGCTTCGCTTAATATCGCTCAAGCGTTGCTTAATTTTTAGCATACTTTATCCGTACCAATATTAATCTATTATAAAGAGATCATATTAAATGTATTATATGTGTACAAGTGTAATATATGTGTACGCACAAATTCCTCACAAAGAACTAAAGTTTAACTTTGAAGTTAACTTATAAATTCATATGCTTCAAAGGTTAGATTTGACTTTCTCTATTCATTAAAAGATAGCATACTCGAGTAAAGTACATAATGTGCACGTTTGTCAAATAAAATAATCGTATCTTAATGCAAATCAATCCATGCAATTGAAAATGAGAAAATTTTGTTAGAATTGTGGTTTATTGCTATAATCTTAATTCTTTTTATTTTAAAAATAATAATTTTTTTGCAAAGTATCACATAAGCTTTGCTTAAATTTAAGCAAAGCACATATAAGCACCAATTAAACGCCCTTAAGAGCTCATCGCTTAATCGTTTTTTTTTTTCAAAAAATTAAGCGTCGTGCATGCATTTAGCGCTTAAGCGCGCTTTTCATGACATGATTCAACAGTAATCAGTTATAGAGAATAGTGATACTATTTATATTTACCTAAACACATTCTCTCATCTACTTATCATCTCACTTAATCAAATACTACTTGTCCATCCTACGTCTACATTTTATTAAAAAAAAACTCAAAACCATAACCCAACTTCTTTTCTCTTTCTTCGGACAATGATATCAAAATTTCTTCATTGTCAATCTTTCTTTTTTTTCATTTGGTGCTTCGTCGATACATATGAATGCAACTAATTTGGTTGCGACTAAGCTATTATCGACTTTAATTGTAACTTTTTATGTTTTCTTTTTGTAATTGACTCTAACTAAGATTAACACAGCAAATGATAGCTTGCAACTCAAATTTGATGCTACAGTATAACATGGTAAAGGATCTTCATTACTACGGTGATCAAAAATATACAATCATTATTATTTTTGTTTGTTGTTTTAATAAGAAAACAAAAAAAGAACGAGGACGCGATTGTAATAAAAAACGGTATTAATTATCATTATCATTTCCTTAGAAAATTAACGAGGATGCAAAATATTGATTTATATGTATATTCTAAATATAATACTATATCTTAACTCATCAACTCCTAACCTTCGGTCGATTTAAAAAAAATTATGTTTTTTTCACCCTATATTTTATCCATTTTGTCCTTTCTTCTTTCACTTTCTTTCTTTTTCCCTTTTTTTCATTCAATTTTTCCTCTCCACCCTCTTACCTCCTCGATTCATGAAAGTTAGAACAAAAACAAACTCTAATTTTTATCCTTAAAAAGCTGAAAATTGAATCATTAAAGAAAATATTGTTCCTTCTTCCTATGGTGGAATTAATAATATAATTTGTTTTCTCAAAATGATTAAATAATTTTTGGAGTTTGTGGAATTGAACCAAAATTTTCTTCATGTTAGATCCATTGAATTGGATATAAACATGGAACTTCATACAATATTGTCACTGGGTTTTGGAACAATGAAGAAGAGAACAAACATTGTGGCATATTGTATGGAATATATTAGGGCAAGCTAGGAATTTTCACTTTTTTAGTTGCAGCTGGGTTGGAAAGAGAAATAGTGGGGGCTAATAGATTTCGTCATTTTATTCAATGTTTAAGTGATCTTAGGTAAGTATGTAGGTGAGTGTAAATAGTATCATCCATAGAAAATATATCTATCATGACTCCAAACATCTTTCGATATTTATCTAATGGATTATTATCGATGAAGGAAATAATTAAAATGAGTTAATTACTAATTAATTCCATTCAAAATTTTGTATCAATTTAGAAAATTAATTGCAATCAATTATTTGAAATTTTAGAATAATAACAGATGATGAATAGTAACATAATTTTATCATTTACTTTGGAACCTTGTTTATACACAATGTTGCCCAACATCGTTTGAAAATTTGAAACAATCATTTGAAAATCTATTAATTCTGATGTTAATTAGCATTGAAAAGAATTAATATGGAATTGATTGCAATCAACTTTTGGTTAAATTGATTCAAAACTATGAATTAATTAGTAATTAACTCTTGTTAACGAATTCCTTTATTGACTATTGGAGTTAATTAGTAATTAACTCTTCAATTTTTATACAATCATCTAAACAAACAAAAAAACGAAATCCACAAAATTTGGTGGTGGTTTGGGGTTTTGGGGGTTTTGGGGGGGGGGGGGGGGGGGGGCGGGAGGGGTGGTGTTGTGGGGATTGGGGGGCAGCTGACAACAAATATCAAATTTTAGTATAACTTGCATCCACTTTTATCCATATTCAAAACACTGAAACGGTTAGAAATCAATTTTTTTTCCAACTTAATTGAACCAAGATCAATAATGCTTGATAAAAATTACCACTTAGAAGCAACGTTCACAACAAGAAGAACTTTTCCCTTGTAATCACTTAAGCTAACATCATTGCCGCTTATATCCTGTACACAAGTTATGGAAAAAAAAGAAGTTATAATACATAGACAAAAATTGTAAATAATTTTACTCAACTGAATCTGCTGGAAAAATAATCAGTGTAATCACCTTGACAGTGATGTCGTAGATAGAATTAGGTATGTCTTCTGCCATACTACCAGAAAAAAATTGAGGTCGATTATTGAAGAGGAAGAAGAAAATGGCAAACCCCAGAAAAAGAACTGAGAAGTACCAGCTGTTGATAGATGGATTTTTGGACTTTTTAGGCGAGTTTGAACTTGGGTGTTCTCTCATAACTTTTCTTTGGTTTCAGGAATTCCTTTGTAATTAATATTTGTTCATGATTGAAAGCAAGGAGGTTAAGGGAACGGATCGCCATTAATGCACGCCCCACAGGGATGGCAATGGGGCGGGTCCACGGTCCAAACCCGGTCGCCCCGCCCCTGTTTTGGCCCATCCAGACCCGCCCCATTGGGTCATTGGGGCGGGTAGACCCGTGACCCGTTCTTAAGTGCTCCGGGTCTAGGGTCGGGTCGGGGCTCGACTGATCCGCCCCAACCCGACCCGCACTACTAACATCTCATGAAACTACTTTATTACTATAATGATTTATTCATCTTCTTAGATATAAATGATTCTAGCATGGATATTAAAATGTTCCAATCAATAATCTATAGAAAAATTAGAGTATTAAGTTGCGTCATTGATAATTATACAATAACATATGTATATATTTTCTGAATTGTTATTGTAGACATCATTTTTATTAACTTCCCTTAAACACATTGTTTTTTGTATTTCATGTATTATTTGGTGATAACGAGTATAAATAAATAAATATATGTACGGTGGTACACAATTTTGAATCAATATATAGAGACTCATCGGGTCTTGGGGCGGGTCGGGTCTACCCTGACCCGTACGGGTCCCGGGTACGGGACAAAATTTCAGACCCGCACCGGGTCTACGGGGCGGGTCTGGGGCGAGGTCTAAAAAATCCGGGACGGGTACGGGGCACTAAAAACCCGCCCCAACCCGCCCCATTGCCATTCCTACGCCCCATGCCATCATTGTCCTTATGATAAATGAAATTATAAATTATATTAATTATTTTAGTTTTGTATTAAGAGCACCGACGACATATTATGGGGCATCGTCGTCGATCAAAAAAATAATAAAACTACACTTCGGTCGACGATTAACCACCGACCAAATCATGTTTTGATCAGCGGTTAACAGTGTAGCCCCTAGCATAAAGCTTGGTGCCCTTAGCACCGCACTTATTTTATAATGATCGATTTCAATGTAGAGGAGCAGCTCCATCCAATACTACACCGCCAGTGCATAATTTGAATTTTGAACTCCAGCTAGTATCCGACATTTGAATGCTTACTACAAATGAAGAAGAAATATATCAAGAAATCACTTCCAAACAAAACTTGGCCGAGTCACTAAAGAAGGATCTTGACGTGGCAAATTTGTATTTAATTAATCATCCAAATAAGGTCCAGACCGTGGATTCATACAGAAACAAAGTGAATCAACTTTCATATATACTACATAAACAAGATTGTAATGGATGATTCAATACTTTTGGCTAAGCATAGAACAATGCTATCGATCCTTGGATCAATACCAATCAATCATATTGTGATATTGGTCTCATTTTTCTTCTGCAAGCCTTTACATGCAAGATGGAAGAACAAGACAAGTGCAGATGGCACCAATTGATCTTTCTGGCCATTTCGCCCTTGAAGTTCCAAAATTTGAAAACTCATCTTATTTTGAAGAAAGACTGAAGATATGGTCAAACATATCGATCAGCACAAATGCATATCGGTCGGTACTGATCGATCTAACCATTGGAAAATGCGTAGGTCGTCATGTTGGAAACTTTGATCTACATGTTTGAGTGATTCAACAGGGGATTTGACGATTATACTGTGGAGATTCGTGATTTTGGTATGGAGATTTGACTACTTTATAGTGAATTTTGAAATGAAAGAAAGAACTATTGATTCTTTTACTAATCTTTATGCAGAGCTACCTCCAAATTTGAAATCAACCAAATTAAAATTCGAAGCTTTGTTATAGTTTGGATATAGCTTTAAATCCAATTAGTAATAGAAGATATAGTGGACGTAGACACTTGATTTAGACCGAACTACTTTCAAAATTCATGTATACTTATTTTCCTTTTGATTTCTTAATCTTTTTAATTCATTTTTATCGAATACGCATTTCACACATAAGCAATTTTTGTGCTTTTATTGAGAACAAAGGATCAAGATTATATTTGCGCTTGCTACTATATTTAAAGAAAATCTTTACCTAGATCTAAAGAAATAGCTCCTAAGAAAGGGCCTGCTGGCCTTAGAGTAGTGATTAGAGAGCGTGATGTTTTGGATCATAAAGGTAATGGAATGAATCGATAAGACCAAGGAGAGACTTCTCAACCGAAAGTATATGTAATGTAGAATTGGATCCCGTGATGGCTGAGAAGAATAAGAAGATGCTGGATAGTCGGATGTTCTTCATCTAAGAGATGAAAAAGTAATATGCTAAGTTGGTGAAACCCCCTCGACAAAGTTGCATACGACGATGTTGGTCGGGTAGAAAAATAGGTAATGACGAGTTGATTGCGAAGAATATAAAGAGTAGTTGTAGAAAATGCAAAAATAATAGAATGATAAATGGGGGTCCATGACTAATCGGAACTGTTTACTGTAGATATTAAAGATGCCATGTATCAAAAACAGTTCATCATGTCGACTATGTAGGATCATAATGAGTTGACTGACCTAAGGAAGCATGGGTGGCACATGAATAGTGTAGGAACTAGACCAGCCTGCAGCGGAAGTTATGGATGAATTTCAAAAAATTTACCATATTGGATCTTTATTGAGCCTATGAAGTCTAACTGAATTAGAACATTTCTAAATTTTATTTAAATAAAATCATTTATTTTATTTAAATTCAAATATATTAAGATATGAAATTAATTTTATTTGATTTAGTTTATACATAAATGTATCGTATACATATATGTGTGAGTGCATGTGTAACATAATAAATCTGTGAAAGGTATAATATGCACATATGTAGATGTTGGGATTTACATCGCAATAGACATATTAGCTCATTTTGTATGTTATGTATGTTGTCCAAATATGTGCATGTATATGTGTTACAATATATATATATATACACGCACATATGTATGTATAAATATATTATATATAATATACGAACATAAAACATTTATATATATAAAGAGAGAGAACAATTATTTATAATTCAAAATTAACTTAGCTTTGCAAACATAATAATTTTAGTATTTTAATTTGTATATATTATGAATAAAATAATGTTTTCATCCATAAATAATTAACATAAAATAATATATTGATAAAAATTCAAATTTTACAATTTTAGAAAATTTAGGATCATAAAATAGAGCTTAGAAAAAATCTAGAGATTTTTCAAAGTTGGAATATTATTTTTAAAAACAAATACATTGATTTCGGCAATAATTATTTAATATAAAATAATATATTATTAAAATTCAAATTTTAAAATTACAAAACTTCTAGGATTATGAATGAAAAGCTACAAAAAAATTTGAAGAATTTTTCAATTATATTATTATTTTTAATAAATCATAAACAGTTTTTCCGAAATAATATTAATTATTAAAAATAATAAACTTTATTGAAAAATTCCTAAATTTTTTCTATATTTTTCTGAAATGATATAATATTTTTTTTAAATATAAAATTGAATTTTTAATGTAATAATTATTTTATATATAATAAGCAATTCAAAAATTCAATAAATGTTAATTTAAAAATATGAATATATGTATGATAATTAATTTTCAAATTTTTAAATTCATATTATATATAAATAAGTGAACTAAAAATTTTAAATCATATATATATATATATATCTTATATATGCATATATGCTATTATGAGAGAGAAATATACACTAATATATATATATGAATTTGTTAATAAATAAATATAAAACAATTATTAATGACAAAAATTGATTTTGTATGGTAAACAACATTCGTCTATATATAAATCAAATAGTATAGCAAACAAATTATGCACATAACCAAACTGATTTATGACAACTACATCTACTTACAAAATCTCGCCAAACTAAACATATAGTATCAATATATTTAAATAGATATGAAATTGCTCATTATAGGATCCTAGAATATAATTTAATTGCTGTAATATGAATTAAAATTACCAATTTAATGATGCCTTTGAATCCACGTTGAAGCAATGACTTTCCTTCCTTTTAATGTTCTTGATTCGTCAAATCGCAAGTCCGGAATCACCGACCTCTGGCTATCGAATAGTATTATTTTAATTTGAAATATATTTGAGAATTTTGGAGTGGATTGAGAGCTATGTTTTAACCAGCAATGTAAAAGGTAATGGCAGCCAAAAAAGGTTAGTTATTATTTTTAGAGATACATACATACATGCATGCATGCATGCATACATACATACATACATATATATATATATAGGGTTGTATTAGAGAGAAACGAGGAAAACCTTTTTACCCAGTCTCACTTGATCTCAACCCATTATCTCCAAGCCAATTCCATATGTTTTAGCCACTCCTAGACCTTTCCAAAACCGAAATTTTGCAGCCCTAATGATGGGCCTTAAACCCATCTAAGCCCAAGCCAAAATACTATGCAATTAAATCTAATTTAATCACTTGTCGATATTGTATATCGATCGATATATTTATAACAGTTATAAATATATATAACATTATTTATTTCTCAAATCATATTCAAATTTTATAATTAATATTTCATAAATATTAATTAATTTAATTAATTTATAACAATTATAAACTAATTAAATCGTCTGGCCTTAAGGAAATTCATCATTTCGGCTGTGTAACTCTTGGGTGTAAATTTGGTCGGCGATTAACATTGAACTATTCTAATGTTAACGTTCATACGTCACTTAGCAGGTGGTGTGCCATTATAGCCAAATTTATCGCTTACTCATTTTCGGTAAAATCTCATTTTAGTTTAATAAGCGTTACCCGGTTGTGACATTTGTTTACATCAATTCTCTTCGTCAAAACTATATCACTTTGGACTTATGGAATTTGGTAATGGTCAAAATTCCCACCTCATCCACATTCAACTTTATAGTCCAAATACAAAGTCCTTGGTTCAATAATAACAATTATTATTAACTAAAATGCTCTGGCTAGAGACTTTGACTTTGAGTTGACTTGAGTTGACCGTGATACAAACTACATGTAACTGAGGAGACGAATCCTCTCTTGAATAGTGCTTCACTTCCAATACTTCAACTCGACCCAACTATAGTCACTCGATGGACGTCATGCCATGATTTGGCTGTAATCAAAGCGGAGCTTTCATATTGAAATCCATAGTATTCTCAAGTCGAGAGAACTGTGTAAATCAGTCACATCAATATTTTCTGTTTGACCTTAGTTATATTGACCAACAGAAAACTATCGAATGAGTCGTTCCATACTTATCCAATAACTATTAGTACGTAACCCCTAGGTGCCTCCAGCAGTCATGAGTAATACACTGCCCAACATTTGGAGAGTGTTGTACTCCAATCTCAATGGATACACCGATATCCAGTCTCGATGCATCTTGACTGGGAACATTTAAATTGGTATATTTGTTTCGTTGTGATAAATTACTCATGGTTACAACACTTTGTAACTACTATCACAAAATATACCATTTATGAATTTTCTATTAAATATACTTCTAATTAAGTTAATTAGTTAATATAATCACATTATATCAAGTATATAATAGGAAGAAAATACTTTTTATTTCGAACAAGATTGATCAGCGAGTTAGATATATGTAACAAATTACATAATTGCCCCTAGAGCATACCCCTAACTATATCAATCTCCCACTTGCACTTGGGGTCAATTACGGAATCTAATTCCAACTTCTCCAATCAGTTTTCTCAAAACCAATTAGGTCAGTCCCTTAGTGAATGGGTATGCTATTATGTTTTACTTATCTACTTTGTCGATTAACTCTCTCTGACACTGATAAACTGCCTTTATCACGGTTCAAAGTATGTCTTTCGACTTCTAGTGAGCTTTAAGTTCTGTCATGACCAATTTCATGACATTGTTATCTTATAACAATATTATGAGATTCTCAACATTTGGAATCACCTTTGGCTCAATTATAAATTTGTGCATTTATATCTATATACATTGGTTTATTGTAGCGCTATTCAATTTAATGTTCTCAACATTTCGTTGAATCGACCACATTCACTTTTATTTTAAAACATTTTCAAATTAAAGACTTTAACTTGAATTTTATCATTGACATGTAATACTCAATATCACTTATAAAAGTTTGTGTCCAAACGTTCCTTCATAACGAGTTCGTGGTTTCTATAAACAATTCTCTAGTATTTCATAAATACACGAGAACACCTCAAACAACCATTTGGTGATATCAATTTGGATTTTATATTGGCTCCATGTATCAAATACATAAACAAAACACAATATCATACACAACATAACCTGTATGATAAATCCTATTGCTAATGCATAAGGAATCCAACTTACATGTTATCTTTTTAATAGGGTGCTCTTGTATATCATTTTGGGACAATCCCTATATCTTTTATACTCACCATAAAAGACATCATTTACAATCCAAATTGAGTATTAAAACAACTAAAGTTGATTTTAATACAAGCATATTGTTAAAATCAACAACGTGTTGTTTACTTATAGTTTACAAATATCAATGTACCTTTTAACGTTCTTTCTTATGAACACGCGCTTCCTCTGCACTTTGATTGAAAATCAAACTATTTGATATTTCTATCAAAATACTTATTCAATCTTGATGCTTATAAAATGATACATTCGTATCATTTCTTAGATCATATCCAAAGACTCACAAATCCAATGTCGCTCCCACTGACTTCGAGACATTTTTGGTTAATATGTGTAAACAGTTTACTCTAAATCATTATTTAGAATTTTCTATTTCAATACATAAGTACCAAACACTGAGTCTTATCGAGCGATAATTTTGTGAGTAAATCTAAATTAACTTGAGCATGTTGAATGCCGAACTGTTATGCTAATTTCAACAATTGAAATTTGCGATATTATTCTTATCAACATTGCTCATTTAATTCCAACCACATTAGTCTTTCCAATAAAGACACAATCTCGGTTGATGGATCACATCTCTTTGGTTACGACCACCAAAATCATTTTTTGATTGCATACTTGGAATTCTTTCAGATTTGCGCATCATACCATATATAGTCAACAATCTTAATAGTTTAATTGAACAACCGGGGGTAATGTATATTTCGATATTAATAAGAAACTCATAGTTTCTCTTCGATGTACGAGAATACTTATTAGACATTCTAATGCTATGTGTTCATTTAGTTTAGTTAATTTCACTTCATCTTATATAATCAGTTCTATCTATAGATCGGATCCAATTCCATTTAACTACAAAAATTTCTCAAAGAAATTCCTTTACAATGAAGTTAATATATCTTGAAACAATAATTGTTTCTTACTGCAAATAGAATAGAGATTCATAAACGCTTTATGAACCTTTTTATTTTGTAAAACTGATTTTAGTTTACAAAAATTATGTTCAAAACATAAATATGTCATTTGATGACAGACCTTTCCAAAAAAAATTTGGAAATTTATACAAGATCCCTCATGAACAATTATTACGTGCAATCTTTCGACTCGCACAACCTGCCAACTTCTTGGGCTAGGATATGTTGGGATTTCTTACAAACCCTTATCTTCTATGATTTTGTAAACTATTGTTTAGATAAAATAATATCAACCTTGTGTACTACTCTTAAGTACATGACCTTATAGAAAGAAACTAACTCAACTTTACTCACAATTAATCATAAATTGTCCAACAATGTCTAATAGCTCCTTATCGATGCATCATTATGTATCACATGGAGGAGTGACTTTTGAGATTGAATCTATATTCATTTTTAGGTACATTTGGGACTCTTTCCAATATACTCACTTATTCGACCAAATTAAATCATTTTATTCTATTGCATGTTATTTTATTTAGTTTTCTTTTATATTCTATGATTTTATCATAAACTTACTACATGTGTATCTAATACACATGTTCATGTTGGTAATAAATCGTGGATGAAAATAACAAAGTATGTGGAACCCTTTTGGTATTAATAGACTAGTGATTGCATACATCAATATGTATTAATTCAATGAGTTCATTAACTCTTATGATGCTCCCACTGAATGGGTGCATAGCCATTAATTGTTTGAGATATAATTAACCTGTATCATATGATTCATGGTCATATAGTAAAATTATTTCTCAAAACTACGGCTTAGTCTATAATTCCAAAACAATTGTAAATAATATTAGACACATATGTATTTTTGTTGCATCACTTTTGCTATGAAAACAAATTCCATAATATAGTTCTATTTCATAATGAATATTCATAATACTCATATTGAAATATAGTTATATCTGTTTTTCAGTCAATACAAAAAACATTATTTCACAAATAATGTTCGGTACATTTTACGAAAACAATTTTTGTTATTTGATGCAATCATTAGGTGTTATATGGCATGCTCCCACTATTTCCGCCATTAATATAATAGCGTACTAAATTTAGAGGTCCACCATTCACTTAATAGTGTTTACTTATTTCATATGCTGCAACTAGTTTACAGTGGAGAGTTCTTTGATCAAATATCTTGAACTCAAAGAAATAAATGTTATAGAAAACAATTTTCTATATGAAAATACATTTCAGAATAAAAATCATATATCATATTCCAATGTGAAGTATCGATTATTATTACAATTCTTGTTTCCAATGTTTCTCTATGAAGCAGAAGTGACTATTCATTCTCTTCATTCCAACTTTACCTTAAATTACATATGTTCTTATACATTCGTTTTTCTTTCAAATGGTCAAACTATTCAAAAGAGAACCTTACTACAATATCATAACAAACCTTTTACAAAAGCGCATTCAATTATTCTCAACATTTAAGACATCAAATATGTTGCACTTTATATAAACCGATCAAGATGTCATTTCAACGATCGAGTTCTTAGATGTATCTCGTAGTTTATGGTCTTGTGTTACATTAACACAATATGGTCCTTTTGAAATCATTCAGGTTGAATACATGATCTTAAAATACTGTTTATTGGCTTACTTCGAATGAACTAACTTCATTGAAATATTATACCCCACAAACTATGACTGTTCACCATATAACATTTATATGTGAAAGTACATGGATCAAATATCCATAGTCTTTAATTGCATTTAGAGTTCAAAAACTCATAAAATGCAATACACGGTCTAAACCAAATAAACATATAAGTGACCAACTTATGAATGCATTAAGTAGTTGAAATTAGGCACTTGCGTGGGTATAGAAACATTATATAACATGCAATTAGAATTATTAGTAAGTATATATTATATTTTTATTTGTCAACTTTCAATTCAGTTTGTTTATATATGTTAATTGACAAACATTTTATCAATCATATTTAATGCACAAATTTATCACTGTAGATAATTATAACATTATATAGCATATGTTCTTACAATATTAGAAACTTTAAATGTTATCACTTCATTTTTCTAATAAGGCTCCCACCAGTCTTTTATGTTTCTCCAAACCCTAGGATGAAACATAGAAGTCTTACAACTTCACTAGTGGGTGTTAGGACTCGTTTGTTTTGGTATTCTGACCTTGAGTTTGCTCAACAAATCATAGCCCCACAAACGATGGATAACTCCTTATCGGTTGTATCATATACAACTCCTAACCCATTTTTCCTTATTCTAATCTCATTTTGACATTGAGTTTGCTCAACAAATCGAAAGAGATTATTCACTCATACCTACCATATCGTGATGGCCTAAGTATAGTATATGTACCTTGAGTTTGCTCAACAAATACATACAGTTATCTTAGCTCATCTGTTCAATATATTAGTTGTAACGCTATACAATGTAATATCTTATTTGATTAATATAATTTATTCGTTCCGCTGTTTAGATTCTGATGTGTTTCTTTCTTTCTTCTCTATCTTATCTCTTTTCTATCCCTTTCTTTCTTCTTGATGATACGACTTTTTGTGGAGAAAAAGCCGGGTCGTCACAGTTGGTATCAGAGCTTTTGTATTTATTTCTATTAATCCACCTTAATTAATCATAAATGTAATTAATTAATGATTGATTAAGCAAGGTTAGGAATTAATTCTTAAGTAATTAATTTAATTTAAGTTGATTAAATTAATTAAAATAGAGATTAATAAATGGTTGCTTATGAATGATGGTTGAGTAGAATGTCTGATTTGGTTGATATCTATTGGATGATATACTATGATATATCTGTGATAAATGTGAGATATTTATCTATGTTAATGCTATGTGAATTCAAGTATTAAATTGAATTGAATTGTTTAAACCTTTAAACAACTTGGCCTTAAAAGATACGTTTTGGATTTCGATGAGACCGGGATCGGGTTTCCGTATACCGGATTTCCAGGTCTGGAGACCCGAATACCACATCGATCCAAATTTACGATAGGTCGTGAATCAAGTGAAGATGAAGATTCAGAGTGCAAGGGTTATTGTCGTTAACTCTGAGGGTGATTCCAAAACGAGTGTAACGAGATAATGCCTTCGGTTTCATTCGAACCCGGAACGAACTTGTATGGATTGAATGCTTTCAGCACATCGTCAGGTGGACGATGAGCATTCTAAGATAGATATGTTCTTTTCTAAGGTAATCGTGACCTCAAGCCTCACAAACCGGGAATGGCTAAAACAGGGGAGGTGCAGCAAGGTTAGTGGGTAGCACCCAAGTAGGACAAGGTTACCTCTGTCTAGATGTCCCTTTCTATTTTCGACTTAGTGGTGCGGTTGCTGATCCCAACCGTGAGGTATCTTGTGCGGGAATTATCCAGTAAGGGATGTTCCGGCCTTGTGTTGCAGGGGATTGGGAGTGATCCTCGGTACGGTGATCTAGGCCACGTACTGTGACGGGCGGTACCCCAGTAGCCCTGCCATTGTATGGAATCCAAACTCCAATAAGTGCCGTACGTATTAGTTGTGCCCAACTATGTTGGAATGTGAGATGTAAGCATTTCAGCTATTTCTATATTTTACTTGAAAACCCTAGACCCTATTATAATAAAATCAGATTTCCTTTAGAAAGAAAAGGTATCACGTAAGACTCCCCACAAATAAACATGGGTAAGTTTTTACCTTACGCTAACCAAAACATTTGATAGGAAATCCAGTTATATTATTTTGACTAAATTTTAAACTCTAAACTAAAGTTTAAAATGAAACAAACCATTTTTGTTTTAATCTTACATTCTAATAAAGATTAGACCATGAGATAATGATTTTTGAATCAAACTTTGTCTAGAAACTTGAAACCCGGATTTTATATATATTTAAATTGATAATTAATTTAATTTTTGAATAAAAATTTGTGAAATTCATTGATAAATTGATGCGAGTTTCCCCAATTCAAATAGAATATATATTAAATCATATGAATTTAAATATTGTATATTTGTGTTTTGGATTTAAATTTTAACTAAATGGTTTAATAATAAATGATAATAATAAATATTAAAGTAAAACAATTTTTTTAAAAAAAAAACTCAACCCCGAAGGGAAGAGCCCCTACCTAGTGAGTCCGCCAACCCTAGGAGGGATTTAAGCCAGCCCCAGCACAGAGGTTTGATGTTCCCAACCATGTTTATCGGTTTTTGCAGGAACCCACCTCCGCGCCTTGAGGGGAGTAGGGCAGACGGGTACCTTCGGGGTTGAGTTTAAAAAAAAAGTAAAACAATGGTAATAAATTAAATTAGAAATAGAAATAAATATATAAAAGATAATAAGACAATAAAAATGAAGTAACACTTAAATAAAATCTAACAACAAGTTTAAAATAGAAATTCATTTATTACAAAGACAAAAGATAAGATAAAAGTTTATTCAAGTGCTTTCAATCAAATAAAAGGAAATAATATACTCCAATATGAATCAAGAAATAAAATACATTCAAGCACAAAAAAAAATTCAAGTGTAAACAAATCAAAGTTGTGTGAATAATAAAATGAAACAAGTAGAGATATATGTGAATAGCTTGCATAAGGAGACAACATCATATGCTCAAGAATGTAGCCAGACAACACAAAGAAGAAGAAAAAAGAAGATAAGCAAGCTTACATAAGAGGACACTAGTACATACGAAATATAAAAAATGGATAAGCATGAGACATAAAGTACCTTGGCATTAAATGCTAGCAACATTTTTGTCAATTCGAATTGTTTTCAAAATCTATCAGCCTAAAAATCTCCGATCAAATGAAAAATCAACCTGTACAAAATTATGTATCCTGTAAACTTCATTTCTTTATACCTCCTCCTCATTTCAAATTCGTTCCATTCCAAACTGAGAGAAACTAAAGTAAACATCACTTAAAACATAAACAAACTCCAACTACAACAACACAAACTCAAATCAATGGAATCCAGAGATCAAAAGAAGCTTCAGCTTGCAAGTTTCAAGCTTTGTTCTTTTTCTCTTGAAACATTGTGAGTAACTTATTTTTAAATATATATATATATATTTAAACTCTCTGTGTATAAGTGAATGGTAGAGGAATTGTGTGCAGGCTTTTGTTCATATGGATATTCTCTATTTTAAAACTCTGAACATAAATTTGCTTCAAAAATTAATTTCTCTTGATCTAGTGACTTTTTGAACTTGGGATCAAAACAAAAATTGTTTGTTACAGTATATATTAAGTTTTAAAAATGTATACAAGTTAAAATAACTTGTTAATGTTCTGGAAATTAAAAGAACAGAGAAAAACTTTAATTTAGTCAAATTTCAAACTTGTTAATTCATGAATTCAGGCATGTGATTTGGATTCGTATACTAAAACATGAATTTTAAAGCTTAAATCATAATTTTTAGAGTTAGGATCAAAGAGCAGTTCGAGTTTGTTCGAAATTCATCGACTTGGCGATTTTCGGCGATCGACTAGTTTGTGGAGCTCGAGGCTTTATGTGAAGGTAGAGGGGAGTACTATGTGCCAGGGAAAAATGGTGGAAAGTGCTCCAGTTCGACGTGGAAGCGGCGGAGAGGTTTTGAAAATTTTTAACCTAGTTTTAGTAAGGACGGGTAGGTTGATTCGTTCTCCGTCTGTGATAGATTGAGTCGCACGTACTCTGGGGAGGTGGTGGCTCGGTGGTTGACGAAGACGTGGCTGAAAGATCAAAGCGTCCGGTAGTCGGAGTTGGTGGCCGGAGTTGATTTTATCCGGTCGAGTTTTATTCCAGTTCGATCGAGAAGCTCTTATCCGATTCGAAGTCGTTTTCTGGCGATCGGGGTTTACGTGGGGGTTAGCGTAGGTATAGATGGCTTGTCGAGAGCCACAGTAGTGATCTCCAATGGTCGGAGTGATGGTGGACGTGCACTGCGTGCACGTATATCAGGTGGGAGTAAGTTTTGGGGAGGAAGGGTTCGACTCGAAGAAGTCTTCGGGGAATTGAGTTACTGGCTCGTGTTGTGGATCGTGTAGTTTGATGCTGTGCACCGGGTCGTTTAAAACTTAAACAAATTTTAAGCTGGAAAATTTTTGTATCGGGTTGATTTGGGGAAAACCCGAAGTAAATAGGCAGCTGACTCGGAGTGACACTCGGGGTTGACTCGGGTAACAGCATTTCCAGTTTTGAAAACTAACAATTTAAGCCATTAAATTTCTAAATCTATTCTTTTTAAAATGAAGATTGTTGTTTAATTGGAATGTGTAGATAGAGGTTTGGAAAGTAAAATATTTCAAATTAACTAAGTTTAAGATGTTTTAAACTTATATTTTGAAAAGAGTTTATTTTAAATGAAAACTTAATTAAGTAATTAAGGAATTAATCAAACGTGTTTTAATTTGTTAACTTAAAAGTTAAGTTAATTTATATTGTTAATGATAATTTAATAATTAGAGATTAATTTATGGGTAATTAAAGATTAATTAACTTATAATTAAAATGATTAATCTAAGATTAATTACTTAGGAGAAGTAATTAAAGAAATTTAAATAGTTAATAAGGATCATTAACTTGAGATTATTAAATAATTAATTAATGTGATTAATTGTAACAATCAATTGGATTAAATTAATTAATGATAATCATTTATGAAATTGTGTAAGTGTAATTACTTAATGGAAGTAATTAAGGAATTAATTTTTCAGTGTAATTAATTGGATTAGTTCAAGTTAATTAGTTAAGTTAATAAATCTAGAATAATCACTTGATAATTTGGGAAAATATAATTACTTAGAAAAGTAATTAATAGATAATTACTGGATGTAATAAATTGAATGATAATTTGAAGTTTAAGTATAATTATTTGTTAATAATTAAAGGATTAATTAATAATTGTGATTTATTAAGATTAATTTAATAATTAAAGATTAATTGATTCATTAATTAAGAATGATTAGTTAATAATTAAAGGTTAACTAATAAATGATGAAAGGGAAATTATTTCAAATAATTTGTAATTAACTTATGATAATTAACCTGGATTAATAATTAAAACATCTGATTTAAATTAATCAGTTGATTAATAGGTTTACTTGTGAATGTTTGAGTTATACTGAATGATTGAATTGTTGATATCCCCTGATCTGTGATGTTGTGTGATATATTTTGATTTGTGTGTGATCTGTACTATAGTTTATTTATCTGGGATGAATGTAATATATTATCGGTAATTTATATATCTGTGATTTGTGAATGAAAGATAAGCGTTATAGTTTATACCGCTTATCAACTATATTTCTGTGTTCTGATATGTGATGATTGAATAATGTTGCACTACTGTGTGAAACCCCTGGACCACACTCTTACACACACAAATATGGATTTCACGAGGAAATCGGTTAAGTCACAGATGATTTAAATTTAATATATTTGAAATTGAAATTTTAATTTCAATTGATTTTGGAAATGAATTCGGGTTAAATGTTAAAGCTTTTGAAAAGGAGTTTTTAAGATAAAAGTTATTTTGAATAACTTGGTAAAGTTTCCAATTTAAATAATTTAATTTGAATTTGAATTCAAAATTTGGAATTGAATTCCATGTTTGGAAATTATGGTTAAAGATGTTATAAATATGTTTATATGAATTTAAACCATTTTAAAAGTATGGTTTTGAGAATTTGAATTTAACCCAAAGATTTTAACTCGTATAAATGAATCAGATTTTACGAAATGAAAACTAATTGTTTTCAAATAATAGAATCTTTCATATAAGAAATGAAATTCCAATTTAAGTTAAAGGAATTTCAAGTTTGAATTGAAAAATGGTTTTCCAAGTTATGAGTGAATTCTTTTTGAAAGCTATAAGTTAAATCTTGATTTAAAGATTTAATGAGTTAATCCAATTGAAATGGAAACCGATTTGGAAAATCTATGAATAGATCTTTGTGAAACTGGGTGAACTTTGTGAGATGAATCTTTTTGTAAAAGATTAAAATGGTAATGTGTTTAAACCATTTAAAGGAAAGTTTTGGATAATAAGTCGTGACTTAATTGAAATCCTATTATCCATATGTTTTTAAATATTATGCTCATTATTCGGTCTAGCCGGGAGAGGACTTTGTGTCATATAACCCATTCCGAATAGTGATACGACGTGAATGGATAGCATTTGAAGACCGGTGGTGAAGACCGGGTATTTGCGAAAATGATAGGATAACCTATCGATTGTCTCTGCACTGGGTAGCGCCCGGTATAGAGATTCCCTAAGTGATGGGAAGTTCGATCGGGATTGTGAATACCCGGATTGCAAGGGCTTCTTTGGAAGTGCCTTCGGTTCTGTTCGAACCCGGAACAGACTTGTATGGTTGTATGTCTGACATTACACTTTGAGATATAAAGCTGATTTCTTTCAAATACATTTCTGTTGGTGGCGGAGAATTTATTCTCTTAGCTTAACACCCTTCTCTGAGACGTACGAGCTCAGAGGTTATTTAGTTGAAGTTATCAGTGATATACTCCCAATTTGGTAATGTGGCATGCTAAGTGTTGTTGTGTGTTGCTGATCATTTGTTGATCAAAGCATGGCTTTGTGAAAAAAGCGTAGCTTTGTGGACGAGACCTCATCGGACCTCACAACCCGGAAATGGTCGAAACAGGAAAGATGCGGCAAGGTTATGAGGGTCGCTCCCTTTAGGGTATGTCATTTCCTTCTGGAAAAAGGTGATATTATGGTATGGAGCCCAGATATTTACCTATGTGGTTGCTCCAATCTCATTTACTGTGTGATTGTTGCTGTGTAATCGAGGGCCCTCGGATAAAGGTCCCAAAGGACCGGGGGGTGGCATATTCATGTAGTAGTTACCTAGTGTAAGAGGTAACCCGGCCTTGTGTTGGCAGAGAGCTAGTTAGTTCTCGGGACGTCCCTCCAGAGGCGTTCCCATGTGGCATAGGAAGTTCCTTAGCCTGACCATTTGTTGGAAAATCCAAAGAAACAATACGAGCCCTTTACGATTGCAGTTGTATAACCTGTCTCCTTAGGCGGCAGCTATAGCAGGCATAATATAATGGTACCTGTGCTGGCTAAGATTAATATTATACTTTCGAAATGGCTTTCTACACTATGTACTAGTAATAATATCAAAAGAGTTTTTCTTGCGTAGTAAGCATGTTTGACTATCATAAGAAGAAATCTCCTCCAAGTCTGCGATTGCATTGTGTGTGTGGTGGGAGGTCTTATGGTAGTTTCATTTTCCAAAAGCATTGCAGATTTCAATGTTTAAAATTCCTTTGTTGTTTGTTTAAAGATAAACTATTTTTGTTACTCGCACCAGTCCCATGACTGACTCAGAGTTTATTGTTCCCTTCCTAAACTTTGGGTGCCCACAATTTCCCACACGGGCAGTCTAGAGTTGGGTTTTTCAGATAGTCAGGTTTAGTAGATTATCTGGAGCTAGTTAACTTCATCAGAGTTGATGACTGACGTTGCTTATCTTGGTGCCACGTGATGGTGGTTCGAGCTGATGTTGCAGTTGTTGGATTCATTCTCTTTTGAAGATCATTTGGAGTTATCACTTCTGTTTTCCGCTGTATCATTATTTGTCTCTAATATTGTTGTATCATATTCATATCATTGTTGTATATCATTCTGAATATTGTATTCATTTGAGTTGTATATGATATTATCTGTTTCTTTCTTCCGCTGTGTTGTTATACTTAATGGTGTTATAAGCTCCGGTGAGCCAGATTCGGCGTTTGAATCTACGGCATTTGAGTACAAGTGAAGTACGGGTGCCGTTTTCGAAGGCCGAGTTTCAGGACTCTTACATTAATGATGCTACGCATAACATCCCTAGCTTGAGTTTGCTCAACGACTAAGGAGTATGTAAGTAATTTATTAATATATATATGGTAGAGGACAACATTATATTGAAGATTCATAATCTTCAATATATATATTGAGTGATATCGACTTATAGAATAATATATTTCTTATGAAATACCCCAGCGATTCAAGTGTCAAACACATCAGAAATCACGGTATATGTACATTTACATATATATTTATTTCTCAAGTCTATTTGGGTTTCTTTAATGTTCAACATTTAGTTTATATACATATCATATAAGTTTTATTGTTATATAACTTTTATATTTCATATTACTTATATGATGGTCTTATGTATAATATATCATTAATTAAATCTTATCTAATTAATTTTAACCAATTAACTCTTTAATTAATTTTAAATTAGTATTCCAATATAACTTTTATACTAGACATATCTACAATAACATTTATAGTGTATATAATAACCTTTATAGTGTAACACACATATATCATATATATGTGTATTTTATTTAATTAATTAACCTTTAATTGATTTATTTAATTAATTTTTTATTATTAAAATGTATTAATTTCAAAATTTATCTTGTATACATGCATGTATGCTTATGTTATCTTAAACATTTTAAAATAACGTAACATATATCAACATATATAATACATGTATATATGCATTAACTAATTAACATATTTAATTAATCTTATTAATAAATTTGAAATTTGAAATTATTATATAAATATTTTCAAACATTTTGAAAATATCATTATCCTTTCAAACATTTTGAAAACTTATGTAGTATTATAATTTTTATAATAAATATGTTTTATTTTAAATTTAACTATTAAATTTAAAATCTTTAACGTTAATTTTCAAAACGATTTTGAAAATTAGCCCAAGGCCCAAATTATGTTGGGCATTTTCTATTAGAAAAAACCTTTGGGCTCACTTCACCTTTCGGGCCAGACCGATAACAAGGTAGGACATGGTACTTGATTACCCAATTCCAATCCTAGACATTACCTTTCTAGACACTGTACTAAGTGGACAAGCTTAATTAGTTAGCCATAATATGACTAATTTAGACCGTAGAGGCTATTGGGCTCCGAAACCATTGTTGGAACTAGACCAGCCGCGGTGGAAGTTATGGGTGAAATTCAAAAAATTTACCCTATTGGATCTTTATTGAGCCTAAGAAGTCTAACTGAATTAGAACATTTCTAAATTTCATTTAAATAAAATCATTTATTTTATTTAAATTCAAACATATTAAAATATGAAATTAATTTTATTTGATTTAGTTTATACATAAATGTATCATATATGTGTGAGTGCATGTGTAACATAATAATCCGTGAAAGGTATAATATGCCCATATGTAGATGTTGAGATTTACATTGCAACAGACATATTAGCTCATTTTGTATGTCATGTATGTTGTCCAAATATGTGCATGTATATGTGTTACAAAACACACACACACACATATGTATGTATAAATATATTATATATAATATATGAACATAAAACATTTATATATAGATAAATATATATATAGAAAGAGAGAGAACAATTATTAAAAATTATTTATAATTCAGAATTAACTTAGTTTTGCAAACATAATAATTTTAGTATTTCAAATTGTATATATTATGAATAAAATAATGTTTTCATCCATAAATAATTAACATAAAATAATATATTAATGAAAATTCAAAATTTACAATTTTAGAAAATCTAGGATCATAAAATAGAGCTTATGAAAAATCTGGAGATTTTTCAAAGTTGAAATATTATTTTTAAAAACAAATACATTGATTTCAACAATAAATATTTAATATGAAATAATATATTATTAAAAATTCAAATTATAAAATTTCATAAATTCTAGGATCATGAATGAAAGGTTACGAAAAATTTTGAAGAATTTTTCAATTAAATTGTTATTTTTAATAAATCATAAACAGTTTTTCCAAAATAATAAACTTTATTGAAAAATTCCTAAATTTTTTCTATATGTTTCTGAAATGATATAATATATTTTTTAAATATAAAATTGAATTTTTAATGTAATAATTATTTTATATATAATAAGCAATTCAAAAATTCAATAAATGTTAATTTAAAAATATGAATATATGTATGATAATTAATTTTCAAAATTTTAAATTCATATTATATATAAATAAGTGAACTAAAATTTTTAAATCATATATATATATATATCTTATATATGCATATATGCTATTATGAGAGAGAAATATACACTAATATATATATATATATGAATTTGTTAATAAATAAATATAAAACAATTATTAATGACAAAAATTGATTTTGTATGGTAAACAACATTCGTCTATATATAAATCAAATAGTATAGCAAACAAATTATGCACATAACCAAACTGATTTATGACAACTACATCTACTTACAAAATCTCGCCAAACTAAACATATAGTATCAATATATTTAAATAGATATGAAATTGCTCATTATAGGATCATAGAATATAATTTAGTTGCTGTAATATGAATTAAAATTACCAATTTAATGATGCCTTTGAATCCACGTTGAAGCAATGACTTCCCTTCCTTTTACTGTTCTTGATTCGTCAAATTGCAAGTCCGGAATCACCGACCTCTAACTATCGAATAGTATTATTTTAATTTGAAATATATTCGAGAATTTTGGAGTGGATTGGGAGCTATGTTTTAACCAGCAATGTAAAAGGTAATGGCGGCCAAAAAAGGATAGTTATTATTTTTAGAGATACATACATACATACACACACACACACACACACACACATATATATATATATATAGGGTTGTATTATAGAGAAACGAGGAAAACCTTTTTACCCATTCTCACTTGATCTCAACCCATTATCTCCAAGCCAGTTCCCTATGTTTTAGCCACCCCTAGACCTTCCCAAAACCGAAATTTTGCAGCCCTAATGATGGGCCTTAAACCCATCTAGGCCCAAGCCAAAATACTATGCAATTAAATCTAATTTAATCGCTTGTGGATATTGTATATCGATCGATATATTTATAATTGTTATAAATATATAACATTATTTATTTCTCAAATCATATTCAAATTTTATAATTAATATTTCATAAATATTAATTAGTTTAATTAATTTATAACAATTATAAACTAATTAAATCGTTTGGTCTTTAGGAAATTCATCATTTCGGTTGTGTAACTCTTGGGTGTAAATTTGGTCAGCGATTAACATCAAACTATTCTAATGTTAACGTTCACACGTCACTTAGCAGGTGGTGTGACATTATGGCTAAATTTATCGCTTACTCGTTTTCGATAAAATCCAATTTTAGTTAATAAGCGTTACCCGGTTGTGACATTTGTTTACACCAATTCTCTTCGTCAAAACTATATCACTTTGAACTTATGGAATTTGGTAACGGTCAAAATTCCAACCTCATCGACATTCAACTTTATAGTCCAAATACAAAGTCCTTGGTTCAATAATAACAATTATTATTAACCGAAATGCTTTGGCCGGAGACTTTGACTTTGAGTTGACCGTGATACAAACTGCATATAACTGAGGAGACGAATCCTCTCTTGAATAGCTTCACTTCCAATACTTCCACTCGACCCAACTATAGTCACTCGATGGACGCCATGCCATTATTTGGATGTAATCAAAGCGGAGCTTTCATATTGAAGATCCACGGTATTCTCAAGTCGAGAGAACTGTGTAAATCAGTCACATCGATATTTTCTGTTTGACCTTAGTTATATTAACCAACAGAAAACTATCGAGTGAGTCGTTCCATAGTTATCCAATAACTATTAGCACATAACCCCTAGGCGCCCCTAGCAGTCATGAGTAATACACTGCCCAACATTTGGAGAGCGTTACGTACTTCAGTCTCAAGGGATACATCGATATCCAGTCTCAGTGCATCTTGACTAGGAACATTTAAAATGGTATATTTGTTTCGTTGTGATAAATTACTCACGGTTACAACACTTTGTAACTACTATCACAAAATATGCCATTTATGGATTTTTCTATTAAATATACTTTTAATTAAGTTGACTTTTTACTATCGTCCAACTGTTACAGAGGCCTTTTCCTCTGTTCAATACATAATGACTGAAGCTAACTTTGGTTGGTTAATTCGATCAGTTCATCGATGGTCAGCAAGTACGAAGATTCTTGTCTTGATATCCATCAAGATAATTGGGAATTGGGAAAACTTAAAGAAGAGAAAACTTATTTTTGGTTTGAAAAACCTATTGTAACTTTTCTTTTCGATTATAAACGATGGAACCGCCCGATTTTTTGAATTTCACATCTGAGACCCGTTATCTGTCTAAATGTTGATTTTGAGGGTGATAAGTAAGATTAGTAAGCGATTACCAAAGGAGCGTAGCCTATGCTTCGTGCGATATTTGATCCAGGGGCCCAAGATTGAATAGACAGAGTTTCAGATATTTCTCTTTCTAACCACACAATTACTAGTACCCCTATTGTTATTCCCAATATAAGGGTGAAAATAAGAACAAAGATCCATATTAGTCCATAGACTTCTTTTAAAGATTCCGATCTAGAAAAAGAATTTAGGAAGAGTTACGGGGAGTAAAACACAAATATGCTAATTCAAGTATGGTTACTATATGTAATTAAAAAGCCTTCACGATAAAATAAATAAAAAGTAAGGCCATTCCATTTCGACAAAAGACCAATTTTGATTCTTAAGATTTTTGTTTGATAAATCATTGATTCATCTGGTTTCTATATATAAAGAAAATATAAATATATAATAAATTATATAATTATAATATTATTTTTTACTTTACTAGATCGTTATTTTTTAGTCGGAACCTTAGGTGGTTCTCGAAAAAAGATAGCGAAAAAAATTACATAGCAGTTCCAGTGCTGCGCCTTTTTCCAAATGTCCCGTAAGTGAATCATCTCATCGATTGGACCCATCAACACCTAATTCACCAACGACCTCAATGTATCAAATAACAATTCATAGGTCAATTTTCAATTTCATGTGAAAAAGAAAAGAAAAGGACGGAGCCGGCGAAAGCACTCTGCTGGGCCGACACTGACACTGAGAGACGAAAGCTAATTTTGAATTCAAAAGAAATATAAAGGAAAGATTAGATGATCAATTAAACAAAATAGCAAAGTAGATTGGATTAAATTAAAGACAGATAAAAAAAATGTAAAAATTTACATTTAAAGAGAACCAAGAATTCTCTTTCTTCATCATCAATCGCCTTTTGAGATTTTGAGAAGAGTTGCTCTTATTTTTTTGTATTTAATTTAATTACTTTTTAAAAAGAGAAACCGAGATCTTTACTTACCTTCTTTTTTTGTCTTTTTAGTAGGCCTAGTATTTCCGGCGATTGCAATGGCTTCTTTATTTCTTCATGTACAAAAAAATAAGATTGTCACCCTTTAGCTTTTCCAGCGATATGCACATATCTAAGTAATTGTCGCTCTGTCAGACCATAATGAAAACGCAATTTCTGTCCAATGTGAGTAGGATCACTTAGCCATGCTTCATAATTGGACAAAAAAGGAGTTTGATGAAATATAGAATAAGGATATACAAACAAGAACCGATCCCAACGAAAAGGTGGAATAAATTGGATTAGTAAATAATACTACTCCTAGACCTCCTAATAATATGAAGAAAATACTTTTTATTTCGAACAAGATTGGTCAACGAGTTAGATATATGTAACAAATTACATAATTGCCCATAAGGCATACTCCTAACTCTATCAGATAGCGCATGTGTAGATGATGCACTAAGATATAAATGTTTCCCCTCTTCTTAGAGGGACTTACTATGGTTGGTTCTGTCTGTTTGAGCCTGGATCCATATAGTCTTATAATGAGTTAGCGGAGAAGTTCATGCAGTAGTTTACGGCGCAATCTATGAAGTCGAAGGACATGGTGTCCTTGGCGAATTTGCATAAGAGGTCTGAAGAAATCTTAAAGAGCTTTTTGAAAAGATTCAACACCCCCGTGATGGAGGTGAAGAACCCAAGGGATGACATAGTTCAGATGGCTTTTTCCGTGGGATCCAAGGCAAAACTAAATTCAATAAATGATTTTTATAGTAAAGCAAATCAATTTATGCTCTCGGAAGAAGTAGAATTTGAGAAGTGATTAGGCGATGGCAGTTAAGCTAGACCGAGTAGTGTTCCTCTGAGTAACGTGGCTATCAAGCATGTTGGAACTGGGCCAGCCCACAACGGAAGATTCGTGTGAATTTCAAAAAAAATGACCATGTTGGATCATTGTTGGGCCTATGAAGTTTAATTTATTTAGAACATTTCTAAATTTAGTTTAAATAAAACCATTTATTTCATTTAATTTATAAATTGCAGTATTAAATTTATTTGATTTAGTTTTACTTTATATATAAGTATACATATGTATCTGATAGAGTTAGGGGCATGCCCTAGGGGTAATTATGTAATTTATTACATATATCTAACTCGTTGAAGAATATAATTCAAAACAAAAGTTATTTTCTTTCTATAATATGCTTGATATAATATGTTATATTAATTGATCAATTTAATTAAAAGTATATTTAATAGAAAATCCATAAAGATATATTTTGTGATAGTAGTTACGAAGTGTTGTAACTGTGAGTAATTTATCACAATGAATATAAATATATCATTTTAAATGTTCATAGTCAAGATGCATCGAGACTGGATATCGATGTATCCATTAAGACTATAGTACGTAACGCTCTTCAAATGTTGGGCAGTGCATTACTCATGACTGTTGGGGGCACCTAGAGGTTATGTCCTGATAGTTATTGGATAACTATGGAACGACTCACTCGATAGTTTTCTGTTGGTTAATATAACTAAGGACAAACATAAAATATCGATATTTACATAGTTCTCTCGACTTGATAATATTGTGGATCTTCAATATGAAATCTCCGCTTTGATTATAGCCAAATCAAGCATGGCGTCCATTTACTGACTATAGTTGGGTCGAGTGGAAGTATTGGAAGTAAAGCACTATTCAAGAGATGATTCGTCTCCTCAGTTATATGGGGTTAGTATCACAGTCAACTCAAAGTCAAAGTATTTGGCTAGAGTATTTCGGTTAATAATTATTATTATTTTAAACCATAGACTTCGTGTTTAGACTATAGAGTTGAATATGGATGATGTTGTTATTTTGATCATTACCAAATTCTATAAGTGCAAAGTGATATACGTTGATGAAGAAAATTAATGTAAATAAATATCACAGCTGGGTAACGCTTATTAAACTAAAATTAGATTTTACTAGAACCGAGTAAGCAATAAATTTGACTATAATGTCACACCACCTGTTAAATGACGTGTGAATATTAACGTTCGAATTATTCGATGTTAATTGCTGACCGAATTTACACCCAAGAGTTACACAACCGAAACAGTGAATTCCCTTTAGACCAAATGATTTAATTATTTTATAATTATTATAAATTAATTAATATTTATGAAATGTTAATTATAAAATTTGAATATGATTTGAGGAATAAACATTGATGTATACATATTCGTAATAGTTTTAAATATACCGATCGATATACGATATCAATAAGCGATTAAATCTAATTGCATAGCATTTTGGCTTGGGCTTAAATGGGTTTAAGGCTCATCATTATGGCTGCAAATTTAAGCTGGGACAAAAGGGGGATAGGTGGCTAGGGTATGAGAAAGAGGGGTTTGAAATTGTTGAACAAAAATAAAAGAGATTGAGTAAGAGATGAAGTCCTAGAATCCCTCCTTTCCTTCATCTATTTAAACATATCTTCCTACACCTTAGACTTGACTTTTTTGCTACCTCCTTTTCATGATTATGGCCGAAATTGTTCCCCAAAATAACCCTAAAAATTCTCAAATCAAATTCATTTAAATCCAAGGCTATTTGATAGCAAGAAGATTTGTGATTCAAGACTAGCAATCTAACGAACCAAGGAATTTCCAAAGGAAAAGAATTCATCTTTCTACGTGGACTTAAGGGCATCTATTGAAGGTGATCATTTAGTTATATAATAGATAAATAATTATGCTATTATAATTTATTGCACATGTACACCTATGTATATATATGTTTCGTTATTGCTTAGTTAGTTAGGTGAGATTTCTGTATGTAATGTTGTCACAATGGTGATTGGTTATGTGCATAAATTTATTGTTCTCATGCATAATCATATTTTATCAATAATCCAATGATCTATTCTAAAAAAAGCATTTTATTTTAGTATTATATTAATGAATACATATACATATTAATTCATGAATCAATACACATAGACAATTTGTATCAAAGCATATATATTTATATATACTATACAAAATTGATATAATATTTTTCTAATATATGCTTATATCAATTATGAATTATAACACCCGAAAATATTTTTTTGTTATTATTAGATTTATTATCATTATTTAATCACTATAAGGTTTAATAAATTCATATAAAATAGATAACGTTTTAAAAATTCAATATTATATTTTTTAAAATTAGTTTATCGTATCATCTTTTAAATTTTTTTTCAGATTTTTACTTTTTGTTTTTATATTTCTAAAACTTAAATTAAAAATTGGTTACTTAGTATTTAATTAATTAAATATATTATTTTTGTTCGAAAAAAACTGAAAATCTTTCGCAACCTTTAAAATATCATTCTAGATTATTAGAAAATTTAAATTTTGATATTTTGTTATATAATTATTTTATATTATTTAATTAATAAAAAATTAATTAATTACTAATATATATATTTATATATTAAAATCATAACAAACTCGGATTTGAAATGTTTTCAAATTAGAAAATTAATAAAAAAAATCTATATATTCATATTTATACGTATAATTTATTATGATACAAACTTACTTTTAATTATTATATATATAAAATTAGCTTATTTTTATTCCTATATATATATATATATTAAAAAAAAATTCCATAAATATATAATTTTATATGTATATATATTTTTAAATTGTTATGTATTATATATATATATTAACACATACATACATACGTATTTATATAATTACTTAGATATTTATAACTATATGCATATGCAAATATTTGAACAACATACAACACATATAGGATGAGCAAATGTATCCATTACGATGTAAATCTCGGCATCTATGTACGGGCATGTTATACATCGCACGGAATATCATGTTACACATGCACATACATATACATACGTATATGATTAATATGTATAACCATAAATTAAGTGAAAAGAAATCAAATAACTTCATACAATAATTTATAAATTTAAACGAATTATATGATTTTATTTAAATTAAATTTAGAAATGTTCTAAATGAATTAGACTTCATAGGCCCAATAAAGACCCAATAGGGTAAAAAAAATTTGAAATTCACTAGTAACTTCGTTGCGGGCTGGCCCAGTTTCAACACTATCCTATACATACGTACATGTGCGCGCATGTGTAACATGGTATTCCTTGCAAGGTACAACATGCCCATACACAGATGTTGGGATTTACTGTTTGTTGTCCAAATATGTCCATATACATATAGTTATAAATCTCTAAGTGATTATATATATGTATGTATAAATATGTTTCATTATATAAAAATATTATGTATATATCATACTATAAATAAGAATTAAAATACACACACATATTGTATTGTATATTTAGGAATGTATATATATATATACACAAATTAAAATAAACTAATTATATAAATGTATACATACATCTATATATAAATTAGAAGTAAATTTATATCATAATAAACTATATATATATATGTATATGTATATATAATAATAATCTTTTTTTTATTTTTAGTTTGAAAACATTTCAGTCTGAGTTTATTACGATTTTATTATACATACATACATACATACATACATATATATATATATATATATATATATATCTTTAATAATAGTTGTAATAGCTTTGGTGTCACACTTTTTTGGTATCAACGTGAACTACCAAAAACGTCGCTTTATATATTATCAAATTTTAATCACTTAAAAATAGAATCTAATATTAAACTTCTTTTCAAATTCAAACGCCCCTAAAAGTAGGATCTAATATTAAACTTCTTTTCAAATTCAAACGCCCCTAAAAGTAGGATCTAACAATTAAACATGCTTTATAAATTCAAAATGCTTATAAAATAGGATCTAAAATTAAACTTCCTTTACAAATTCAAAATACTTTTTTACAAATATACAAATCTTAATATCACTTGAAAATAAAAAATCAATTTCTTTGACTGATTTAAACATATACAATTTATAAGGAAAACAATTCACGCGCGAAGCGCGTGCTCTTACACTCGTGTGTGTGTATGTATATATATATATAATTGATTCATTGGTTTGCCATTAATTAAATAATATAAAATAATTATATAACAAAATATCAAATTATAAATTTTTTGAAAACCTAGAATGATATTTTAGAGGCCGTGAAAAAGTTTTAGATTTTTTTGAATAAAATTAATAATTTTTGAGTAATTAATTACTAAATAGCTTTTTGTAATTTAATTTTTTTTTTTTTAAATATGAATTTTTCAAAGCTTCCGATTGATGAACTAATTTTAAAATATATAAAATTGAATTTTTGAAACATTATTTATTTTATATAAATTTATTAAATCTTATAGTGATAAAATAATAATAATAAATATCTAATGATAACATAAAAATATTTTCAACTGACAAAAAAATTTATTAGACAAGTCATAAATCCATTTTATATAGTGTATATAAATATAATGCTTTTGATACAGATTGAGTATATTATGTATTAATTCACAAATTAATATGTATATGTATTAATTAATATAATATTAAAATAAAATACTTGTATTTAGCAGAGCATTTAGACTATTGATAAAATATGAGTGTGTGTGTGTGTATACATATATAAACATTAAATTTATGTACATAACCAATCTTTATTGCGACAACAACATCACCTATAGAAATATCACCTAACTAATTAAGCAATAATGACATGTATTTACACAGGTGTACGTGAGCAATAAATTATACTAGCATAATTATATATCTATTAAATAAATAAAATATTAACTACAACAGATGTCCTCAAGTCCACGTTGAAAAGACGAGTTCTCTTCCTCTGGGTATCCTTTGGTTCGTCAGATTGCTAGTCATGAATCATAGACCTCCTTGCTATCAAATAGCCTTGGATTTAAATGAGTATTGATTTGAGAATTTTATGGTTATTTGATGAATGATTTCGGCCAAGAAGATGATGATAGAGGCAACCAAAAAAAAAGTAAAGTAAATTAGGTTTGGAGTTCAATATATATATTGGTTGAATAAGAGAGAAAATAGGAAAATATATTATACTTCTTTTCACTTAATCTCAACCATACATCTTCAAACTAATCTCCTCACTTTTTGCCACCCATATCCCATGCTATAGCAGCCGATCCACCCCTCTAGCAATCATGGGTCATTAATCCATTTAACCCAAATTAAATATATAATTATATCCAATTTAACTTGTCATTGATATCTTATATCGATTGATATATTTATAACTGTTATAAATATATATGACAATGTTTATTTCTCAAATCTTGCTCAAATTTTATTATTAATATTTCATAAATATTAATTGATTTAGTTAATTTATAACAACTATAAAATAATTAAATCATTTAGTCTAAAAAGAGAATTCATCATTTCAATTATGTAACCCTTGGGTATAAATTTGATCAACAATTAACATCGAACTATTCAAATGTTAACGTTCACACGTCACTTGGCAGGTTGTGTGACATTATGGCCAAATTTACTGCTCACTCAGCTTGGGTAAAAATTAATTTTATTTAATAAGTGTTACCCAGTTGTGACACTTATTTACACCAATTCTCTTCATTAAAACTACATCACTTTGTACTTATGGAATTTGGTAATGGTCAAAATTCCAACATCGTCCATATTCAAATCTATACCCCAACACAAAATCCTTGGTTCAATAATAATATTTATTATTAACAGAAATTCTCCAGCCAGAGATTTTGAGTTGACTTTGGTTGACCGTGATACTAATCCCATATAACCGAGGTGACGAATTCTCTCCTGAATAGTGCTTCACTTCCAGTACTTCCACTCGAGCCAACTATAGTCACTCGATGGATGTCATGCCATGATTTGAATATAATCAAAGTGGAGCTTTCATACTGAAGAACCGTAATATTAGTAAGTCAAGAGAACTGTGTAAATCAGTTACACGATATTTTATGTTTGATTTTAGTTATATTAACCAATAGAAAACTATCGAGTGGGTCGTTCCATAGTTATCCAATAACTATTAATACATAACCTCTAGTTGCTCCCCAGCAGTCATGAGTAATACACTGCCCAACATTTAAAGAGCGTTATGTACTCTAGTCTTAATAGATACATCGATATCCAGTCTCGATGCGTCTTGACTAAAGACATTTACAATGGTATATTTATATTTATTATGAGAAATTACTCACAATTACAACACTTTGTAACTATTAACATAAAATATACCATTTACGGATTTCTATTAAATATACCTTTAATTAATTTAATTAATTAACACAACACATTTTATCAAGTATATTATAGAAAAAATTCTATTTATTTCAAACAAGATTGGTCAATGAGTTAGATATATGTACCAAATTACATAATTGCCCCTAGGGCATAACCCTAACTAAGCATTGGTAGTAGAAATGCTGGGAATAAAAATAAGAAAAAGAACATTAACAACGTTGGTCCAAAGAAACAGGACCCGAAATGCTTTTTTATGTTCAATCGCGATGGGAAGCACACCGAGCTAACTAACTCCATAGAGAATATATACTTTTCCATGCAAGATACTAAAAGGTATAAGAAGTATTTTGACAACCCACACCTCCTGACATGCTTCAAAATATGTCATGTCGAGAAATGTGGATTGTCGGGGCTAAAAACTGGCAACTTAAAGACTAAGATAACAGATATAATCAAAGATAAACTAACTATCCAAAGCGTATCACAACGGAAGTAAATAAACATGTATTTAATCATAGAAAATACCTGTCTCAGAAAAATATCATATCATAGTCTCATAAAAATATCAGTATGTAATACAAATCAAAGTACAACATAAAGGAAAATATCTCTCAAAAACCGATACATAGAAACAATTGTTCCGATATAAGAAAGTAATACATGAAGAGTGGAATATAGCAAAATGGTATCCAAGCCAGGCACGACTCTTTAAAAAGCAAGAATGGGCCAGTCACCCACTGCCCTGTCTACACGTGATGGGAAAAAGATGGAAAAAGGAATGGATCAGAAAAAAGTCTGGTGAATGAGAACAGATTTAACAAGATGATTAAGTGCAATTAATTTTAAATCTACTCTAAGTGATATAGAGTGTAAATCAAATGTCTGTGAACTCCTATGGTCCAATACTTAAGGATTCTTATCTAACACAATGGGTCGAATCTGATGATCGAACCTCACGCTAACGATCGGCCAAAACGAGAACTACTCTCCCATCATAACTACATCAAAACTATGCCTACAGAGGGAGAACACTGTAATTTGAACTCGCGAAATGACTCATCGTATGCACCCATGTTTTTCTCTCGATCATAGTGGCAAAATGCATCTTATCGTACTGCATCCGTGTCCACCATATGCGAACTCTCGTTAGTACCGGGTCTCAATTTACTCAATACATATAACCATTTATTGTACTGCGCCGGTGTCCATCCGTACCATGTTGCGCAAAAAAAATGCACGTACCTGGATCTCCCCTTAGTACTGGGCTCTCTCATATAGTATTCCCGCCAGTGCTATGCTCACCCGTACGTAACACCCCTGAGCCTGTGCGACATAAATCACCTTAATCAATTTCATATATACAAACTATGATTCGCCCTAAATCCAATACCAATAATTGCAAAATGAAATTCACCCAAACCAATACCAATCATTGCGAAATAAAGTTCTCCCTAACAACTCTAATGGGGAACCAATTTTCCTATCCTTTCACACATGTAACTTAGCCCAAATTAGCTCAATCAACCAGTTCACTATTATATAATTTCTAACTAAATTATATAATTTTTTATCATTAAATTTGGGCCTTTGGCTAAGGTTCAAGATCTACAAATTTCTTACGACCGATCGACCCAGACTTTCCCCAGGTCGACCACTACTGGTCGATACAGGTTTCCCCAGGTTGACCATTTGCGCATCAAAATTAGCATTTTCTTTTCTTTTATGTTATCAATTAGTGTGGTGTTTAATTTGTATCATGACCGTTTTAATTATGTAATTTTAATTTTAGGTTTTGGGTTTTAGGGTTTCCAATTTGACATTAAACAAGTGTCTAATTAACCAATTCCATGATCTAATTACTGTATTTTAACAAATTCAATTCTAGAACTTTGGGTTTAAACATATTCAAATTTAATTTAAAAAGTTTAATTCTAGGGTTTCTAATAATCTAATCATTTAGAATAATTTAAAATTAATTAATTAATCAAACTATTAAATTATGCCCACTCACCTCTAGCCTAAGTTTTTACACTTAAGAATTTGGCCTCCAATCGATAGCTCCTTCTCTGGATCGCCTTAGTTCTCCTTTGGTTGCTTGCTCTTACCTCTTAGATTGATTAATGTTTTATTTTAGGATTTTAGGAATTAGGGTTTGCCAGGAAAATTTGAATAAGTGTAGGTATAGTAAAGATAAATAAGGGATTAGGTTTTAGGTTGGCATCTTATATATAGAGTAGGTTAGACTTAGTACCATTAGATTAACTCATCTATCATCTAAACCATTAATCTATCTCTTATCTAGCAAACAACAATTCCTAGCCGTCAATACACGTCATTGTGGATCGCTGATCGTAGAAATTTCCTCTTGTCGGGTCGACCGCCCCTATGCTTGGGTCGACTGCTACCGGTCGACTTAGGGTCTTCTTTGGGTCGACCCAAGGCTTGTTTATTTTTTGAATTTAAGTTTTAAATTTAAAATCATTATGATGCCCATAATTCTCTCATACTAACTTATATTACGACAAGTTATATAAGAAAATCGTTCAGAAAATCAATACGAACACAATAGTATAAGTTCGTAGCCAAATTCGAACATCTGTGAAAATTTCATTTTAAGTCCTTATCTTACTTCTATTTAAATTATCTTATTTAATTTAGTTAAAGTTTTGAGGTGCTACATTCTTCCCCTATAAGGATTTCGTCCCTAAAATGCCCAAGGATGGAAAAATGTAATTCACATGCAACAGCCAATAACTACAATCATCTACTCATCCATCATCCACGAGCAATCATAGTCCTCAAAATTTTTATAATGCAATATATACATATGCAACGTGAAATGAACATGAAGCTGTGCTAATACAAAAGAGTAGTCGGTCTACTGATTCAATTGACCTCCTATTTATGCAAAATGCTATGCATGCAACATTCTAAATGATGTATTTGCAATTTTATATACATGCACAACCATCCAAACTATGCAACATCCATATGCATAACATCCACTAGCACCTCAAAATAATAAATACCATGCAGTAGATATGAGTGTGTGTACCTAAAGGATATACTGTCCTAATGTGTAGAAGTATACAGATGTAAACAATACATCCAAAAGCATCCATATACGTCCATTGGCATCCATCACCCATAACATGTCCTATCGACACATTTACAACCATTCCTATCATCCAAAAGTCTCTACCTAAAAAGTATACTAGCTAAGTCCTATCATATGAGCTCTAAACTAATGAAAGATTCAAATTTAAGAAGTACTAGAAAAGAGTTGTAGATGGGAAGCTCAGATCTTCTCCTTGGGCTCCCATGTACTCTCAACTGGATCGTCTCCCACTGGACTTTGACAGGTCTAATCTCATTATTACGGAGTTGCTTCGTACCGTGCTCCAAAATACATGTAGGTGCACTACAAGAAAAACAGTCTTTTATAGCGGCATATAGCCGCTATTAAACACAACTATAGCGGTTTGATAAACGCCGTATATCGACATGTTATAAAAAAAGAATTGCACATTTATAACACAAAATAAATCGCTATAAAAGAGCATGATTTCATAGCATAGTATAGCCGCTATAAAATAGATATTCTATAGCGCCTATTTCGCGCTATATATCAACATGTTTATAATATATTCTACATCCATTTACAACATATATATACTGCTATAAAATGTGTATATACAATAACGCATATTTGCTGCTATCCTTTGACAATAACCTCATACATTCCATTATCTTTTTATGGCACTTATGCCATATAATTATAATGCTTTTTAGGAGCTATGCTTTATTTTACTATATATTTGATGCACCCCACTATTACATTTTAATAATAACAATCAAAATGAATCTTCTTTAAATAGATAATAATCTGAACAATGTATGAATGAAAAAAATATAATAATCAGCAAATGTAACACATATTCATGATAACAAAATAAAGTATCAACTAACAAAAAATCAGTTTAATACATGAGTTACCAAATTCAATACATATTCATGATAACAAAAGACAACATAGTTCAAAGTTAACGTCTACAAGTACTAAATGCATCACTAAGAACTTGAACTGCTTAAAGCCTTTCTTCATGCACGTTACATCATCCATCGACCAAGTTCTTTATCCGCTTCCAGATCACGTTTCATTTGTAACGAGACATTCATCCAAGTTGGAGCAATTCTTTTGAGTAGGTACTATGGATTAAAAGGAAATTTATCTACCACTATTAACATCAATATGAAAAACAAACATATTTTGATGGGGTTCACTTTTTAGTGAATAATTTAACTGACATGGTTTAAACCTTATCATTCTCTCATGCAATTATTCACTCAATTCAATTTTATGATTCTGAAGGACAACCAATCCTTTTTGAACACACGTTATAGAAAACTAGTAGCACGGTAGTGTGAGTTTTTAAGTAAATAGAATAGTGAAATTCTACATGAATTTGAGAGTGAAATTACTCTGAATCTTGAGAAAAAATTACACAAATTGACAGCACCATACTAATGTTACATACCATGTTGATAATTACAGGAGAGTTGCTAATGGGTTCAACATAAGTGATTGGACCCTTGTCTTCTGGATAATGTCTTCTTATAATTTGTTCATACTCCGTGGAATTCATGTAAGAAAATGGGTATGCAACATATTACTTTCTATATCTACAGAGAATCTTATATGACCAGAGACAAAAATATATATTAAGAAACCATCAAAAATAGAAAAGCAAAAACTCCCCATAGTGCATTGGGTAAAATGTTGTCAATCTAATTAGGAAAATGATGATGACGTAAAGTGAACATTGTTAAGGCATCTCTAAGTTCATTGAATGATTAATTCCTACTAAACTACATACCCTGGGGGTAGTTATAATTTAACAAATACCAAAACAAAGCAAGTATACAACAAAACTCAAGGTAAATTCAGTATTTAGCTTACCTGCAGGTCCTTTTAAAGCCTTTTTCACCTCTCTAACAATCTCATTTACCATTTGAGATGCACCATATTCAACCCTGAAAGCCTTGACTACCTCTATATTTGGATCTAAGAGATACCTGTATATACAGGTCATGGTTAACACATACACAAAAAACAAAAATACAAGTTTTCAACCTTTGAAAATAAGGACTCACGTGTTGTTTGAAGATTCGATCAGATAATCATGGCCCTCTTCATCAACTTTCTTGAAGTAGACACGGTATTCGTGTGCAATTTGTCTTACTACATTGATTGGACCAGTAAGTCCCATTATGTTCGAATCAAATTCTGCTAGCAACATAAAATAATGTTATGCATCCATTAGATTTCAATAATATAGAATGAAGCAACAAAGTCTAAGGCAAAGAAAACCATTAAGATATGCCCGAAGCTGATCAGGGGTGTCATGTTGTGGATCAATAGTGACAAAAACAAACATAAATGCCAACATAAATACTCATAAAATGCATTTTATTATAGAAGATGCAAAATTATCGGTACCAGCCTAAGCAAACAAAATGTCTGGTATGTAGAGTCCATATATCAATGTACTCTAAAGTTATCAAAAGACAAATTTCAAACCTGAGTTGCAAGGTCCCCGATTGCTAATCTTGAGAGAACAATCTTCGCTCCACTCTAGACACACTTATCTAGTTTATCATAAATGATATTCCACTCAGCATCAACTATTGATTGGTATTGCAATGAAAATATTAAGGACGTATATGCATCCATTTTTTTCAGTTGTTATCCAGCCATAACCCAACACAAATCTCTAAGTCATATTGCTTAAACATAACAGTGATTGCACTTGCAACCATACATAACAATCTGAATACTTATGTTACTATAATCAATCTACACTAATATAGAAAAAAATTCAACAGAAAGCTTTTACAGCTTTGTAAACAACCTTGCAACTTACTCGAAAATCTACTTAAATGCAAGTGGAGATAGAAAACAAAGGAAAAATCTGAGTCTGTGTCATAACATAGAGAGTTTCCTTATTATGACACAATCAATTACATTTATGCCCATGAACTGCAATTCGAATAAAATATAGTGCAGAGGTAAATATGGGATTAACTATGCCATAACATAGAGGGTTACATAATCATTTTTCTGACAAATTATGCAGGCAAACAACAATAATCAAGTGAGATATTTATGGAAAGAACAGATAGATGCCTACAGTGGGCCAAAAGATGATGCACTATGAAAAAGCAAGTGCTCAATACATGAATCTTCATCATGCAATTGTTGTTTGGTCCTTCCTTTCTGCTGCATTTTGTTCTGAATTCTAATTTCATAATGAGCATAGCCTGACGTAAGAGTGCACAGCAATATTGTCGTGTACCAACGAATAAAAAGTAAACAATAAAACAAAAACAAAAAATTACCTACAAAGGTAGAAAATAGTTATATTATGAAAAATCCAAATTACCAGACAAAAGGCTTAACATTTTAAATTATTACATTTTAACATTGATGAATTTGTATGTCTTAACTTAAATTAGCCAAAACTTGGTTTAGCCTGACAACTAATCTGTAACAACGTAGGAAACACAGGTATTTGAAAAGGTATAAAAAGAAACATTTTGTTCTTTTCACTATGAAAAACAATAAGAGGAAGATTTTAGTGCATCTTACTATTGTAGTATTTTCCGAATATTATCAGCCCAAAATTATATTCATTAACAAATATTATCAGAGACATATATCTCAACACGTCCAGTCCATGTTGCATATACAAACCAATATAAAACTATTTAATAAATATTTTTTACTTCAATTAATTGATTATATTGTACTTCAATAAACAACTCTAAATTTTCTTTGCATGATATGGGTTGAGATAACTTTACAACATAAGACATATTTAATTCAAATTAGAATCCACATGTAAGCTGGTGCTAAAATGAGACCGAACACACTGCAATAATCAAATGTCTAAAGCGGCTAATAATAAACAAAGTGCCATCTTCATTCTTTAAAATAGTAATCAAGTGTCCGTTTCAAAATCTTGGTCCTTATTTCCGTTGATTACTCATACTATAATCAATCAGATAATCACTCACTATTTATGCAACAAATACCCATTTAAAAATATTGAAATATAAATATTATTTTTATCACTTTTCCCACCAAACCATTTAAGCAAGTCAAAAAAATATGTCAATTCTAGTTATCTATTCAAATAGAAGCCATCTAAAATAAATTACCAAACATTCTTTGGAAAAATGAACATCCAACTCGTAAACAAAAATATCAAACAAAATTTTCTAGACAATGGTCATAGATTGATAGAGAGTGAAATCAGTTATAAGTTATTGTGTTTGATAATATACCTTCGAATATATGTTCCTAAATTTCGAATCTGGGAAATATTGATGAAGAGCGAAATCGAAGATCAGAGATTAGGGTTCCAGATGCCATCGAGTTGCCTGCCGAAGAGTGAACTGTTGGAGTAGAGGAGAACGGCTGTGGAGACTGGAGAAGGAGCGAACAGTTTCGATTATGGTTATTTCGTTGGAGATGAAAATTGTTAGTGTTATTTTGGGAGGGATACAAAAATAGTTCAGTCTTTTTGGGAGGGAAACGAAACCGGTTAAGTGGTTTTTTGGAGGGCAGACGAAAATTTTAGAGCCAAGAGCGTTACGCGGCATGGTACAAAATAAAATGAGTTAAAAAAACAAATAACTAAGCGTAAACAATAATGCTTTAGAATAACGCGTTATTAAATGGTATTATTAATAACATATTTTGTTGTAGTGGTGCACGGTGAACAAGTGACTCTCACTCAACCTCAACCTCCTTCAACTGACTTGGCTCGACTACGGTAGTTATTTCATGTAAGCATTTTCGCAAGTGCCACACATGGAAAACATCATGTACCCGAGCCAACTTCTCTGAAAGCTCAACTCTATACGCCAATATCCTAACTCCAGCCACAATAGTGGAAGGCCGCACAAATCTCAGTGCTAGCTTTTCTAACCTATCAAACCTCATCACATACCTAAGGGGTGAAAACTTCACGAATACCATGTCTCCTACTGCGAACTCTAGCTTCGTATTCCTCGTATCAGCTTAGAATTTCTGCCTATCCTAAGTAGTCTTCATCCTCCTCCAAATCAGTTCCACCTTCTCTGATGTCTCTTTAATCACGTTCGGTCCAAGAATGATCATATCCGTCATATCCCACCAGCAAAACAGTGATCTACATGGTCTTCCATATAAAGCCTCAAAAGGTGCTATCCCAATGCTAGCCTGATAACTATCCACCAATAGTAAGTTGTCCTCCCATGAACCTCCAAAATCAATAATACACATCCATAGCAAATCCTCCAAAACCCAATTTATTCTCTCCGTTTATCCATTGGTTTGCGGATGGTATGCAGTACTCAAGCTCAACTCAGTCTCCAATACTTGCTGTAGACTCCTTCAAAACTCACTAGTGAAAAGCGGGTCTTGGTCGTTAACTATACTAGTAAGAACTCCATGTAACCTAACGACCTCTTTCAAATAAATAACGACAATGCCGCCGTCCTAGTACTCCTTAATGATACGAAATGAGCGCACTTGGTCAGTTATCGAATATCACCCAAATGCTCTCAGTTCCTCTTCTAGTCCTCGGTAACCCATCAACAAAATTCATGGAAATGCTCTCCCATTTTCATTGAGGAAAATCCAGTGGCTGTAGCAGTCCTCCTAGCTTCTTCTACTCCACCTTGACTGTGACGACCCAACTTTTCGATCCTCAAAAATCGACATCAATATGTTCACTATATAGCATGCCGAACAATCTAGTGCCGGAAAGACGATTGTTAGGGGAAAAGAAAGAAGGTAGAAGAAAGAAGAAACTAAACAAATACAGAATCTCACAGCAGATGGAATAATATATAATATTAACAGCTCTTTACACAAATCAAAACTGTAGTATACATATCTCAAATCAGAATACACAAATCAATAATTACCAGCCTGGATAGTTATAATGGCCCATCCTTATAATTGCTGATAATTTCAAACAAACACTGCAGCGGAATAAACAAGTACGAGAAAATATCTCAGTCTACAGCTCGTCTCCTGAGCTCTAAAGCAATCCAATCTAAATCCGTAATATGCTCGGTCTGACCTGAGCATTATTATAAAATAATAACATATAGATTAGCCTGGTAAACCAGCGTGAGAAAACACACTCAATTAGATTTATTAAATTATAAAACCTTTTCAAAATAAAGGTATCGTAAGACCACGCCACACATAGTTACGACTCGTTTTTACCTTACGATAACCAAAACATTTTTATAGAAAATCCAGTGATATTATAATAATGTCTAAGGGTCAAAATAATAACAATCAAATTGCTATGATGCTCGTGTGGTGTACATCACAACAATACTAGTATAAAATCAAAACTTGATAAGGCTCGTTCGCTAATTGTGTAGGATTCCATGAAGGTGACCTCGATACTTCAAGAACGATCCTCCTGCACAAGGATCGAAGTTATCCTTCTGAAGCATCATACTTGTCTAGCCGGGGTATTATAGGAAAAACCTAACTGGTCTTGCTAAGACCGAGTGCATCGCTACGGCATGCCAAAAATAACCGAAGGTATCCATATTGCTAGAAAAGGAGCCGATTACACCCTATGGGTTTGCCAACCCTACTGGCCATGCCTCCTATCTTTAATTTTAGTCATTTCTGCTGATGAGGCTACGTCCGGCATTCCAGCTTACGCACCGCTCCAAAAATAGATCACTGAATCCCGTATGGATTCCCATACCACAATGGCCTTGGAACCACATACAGATTCCCACACATCAAATAGATCTTGGAATCACACACGGATTCCCATTCCCATAGGTTTCAGAATAACACGTGGATTTCAACATCTCAATGTAACACAAAACTCCTCCATAGAACCGTATATGGTTTTGGAGTGGTAATAGTTCCAAGTCATCTCTTACGAGTACATTCTTTCGCTTCCTGGGCGCTCCATAAACCAATCGTCGATTTCTAGAATGCTCAATACCGGTTCTTTAGGAAATAATCAGTCAATACATAAGAGCGAGGATCACCCCCTAACCGTTTAAGTGGACGGATCTCCTTATCATTTATCCTAGAAGAACAACGAGTTTATAGTATAGCACCTCGAACGGTAACTGTACCATATAATTCCCGTGTTTCCCCTATATATTTCCACAGTTAAAATCCCTTGGTGTTAAGTAGGAAATCGTTTCCTACCACCAAAATTAAGAAGGATTACATATTTGGGCCAAGATTTGATAGTTGGTTATTTAACTATCAAATAACAAACATTCAACCATAGATCACATTTCCCACTGAAATCACTAAGCCTCATTTAATTTGATTTCTATAGATCGAATCTCCTTATGTGTAGAACATTCATATACTTATTTCATTTGAATAAGTATATTCACAAATCATTCCTTTCAAATACTTGAAAACTATATTATAAAAATAGATATGGAAGTGCCATTCGGTATCGACCATGGATCGCAGCTCGATGGTTGCGTCTCTATCCCAGAAAAAACCAAAATTAACTTAGGCAATCTCTGCCTCCCGATTTCTGCCATGCAATTGATCATAGATCGCAGTTTGCATAATGGTTATGTCGCTATCCCAGCGAAAACATCCCAAACTGTAGGTAATCTCTGCCCTCGAATTACGCTATGAAAATATACCATTACTTCCCAAAAATTTCTTTACTTCAGAAATATTTCCAAATCTATTTATAAACTTCCTTATAAATTTCAAATTTCAAATTTAGAGAAATATTCTTTTACAAATTTTAAACCATTTGTAATCTCCCTTTTCAAATTGCAAATCACCTTCACATTTATAACTCCTTTAACTAATCCTTTACATAAAGGATTTCCTTTTATAAACAATTTATTACATAATTATAATAAATAAGATTTTAAACGTCACAAAAATATCTTAACCATTTTTGATAATATAAAAATACTTTTAAAAACATTTATTAATAAGATAATCTTTTAACCTTTAACATTTTAATTTTTTTAAATAACCAAAATCAACCTTTAAATAAACTTAATCAACTTTTGAATTATATTATTACTGAAATAATTTTCTAGCTCTAAATAACTAATAATAATAAATAATTTATTATCTTTAAACCAAATTAATTAAATAATTAATTTTAAAACATAATTAACTTTACTAAATAATTAATTTTACAAAACATTTGTAAATAAAAATTTAAACAAAACAATTTGTATAATAATTATTAAATAAAATCTTTTACTTCAAATTATAAAATTTGAAGTTAAACAGAAACCATAACCTTCCAAATCCAGAAAGAGGCTTAACATCACAATGGTACTTAACAAGTTACCATTTAATTCAATTTAACTTTCAAGTTAAGTTACATGCATTTACATGATAATAGGCATATATGTAAATCAATCGATAATTAACAATTAATTGTTAACACATCAATTATCCATTATAAATTCATTTGCATTGAACAGTGTCCAAATTAATCAAATAGCAGAATAAAAATTGACTCTGCTAACCAATTATCATTCAAAATCAAACTCTTTCATTTATTATCCACCGGTGTTTATTTGGCCAAATATATCACACCAATATATTTCAATTCAGTTTACGTTATAATTTAACAACGTAACATTTAAAACAATCCATTTATCAATTTCACACATACATGCTTCAATACTGGAAATAAGCTTAAAAATAAACATAAACGGTTTAATAACAATTTGAGATGCTATATCGTGATCCTAGATCTAGTTCAACCAATCTATAGCATTTCAAGATGCTATATCGTCATTCTAAATTAATTTCAACAATCACCAAATTTTCAACAATCCAAACAAGCATAAATAAATTTTATTGCTATAAAACATTACTGATTAACAAAGTGAGTGTGTTTAACTCACCTTGAGTTTTCAATTTTAAATCAAATCGAACGACGTTCGATTTAACCTAAAATTTTAGCTATTTCCAATCGTCTTTAAATCAATTTCATAATGTAGTGCTTGTCACCATGATTCCAACGCCACTTGTTTTGTCTCAATCGGACCTCGTAAGTGAAAGATATGCAATTTTTTTGAAGGATTCATAATTTATAATAAAATAAATTTACAATTTCCTTTTTATATATTATACCCTTGAATATATTTTTCTATCCGTTGATCTAACCATCCCCCAGATCTGGCCGCATGTCTCTTCTTCCTGCTTACGTTTATTCCAGCTTCTGTACGAACCCATCAACGTACGCACAAATCGATCGCCGCTCCCCCTTATACTCGACCGGAAGACGATCGATGGCCATCACCTCAAAAAGCACCACATCACGCACCTCCCCCTATGGCCGCTTGAAGCTCGGCCACTCCAGCGCCTCGATTTTCATGTTCAAACACGTGCCATACGCGAGCAAATAACGACGACGACGATGAGTTTTAGGCGATCATCCCCGTATGGATGAGAAGCTCTCGTTGAGCTCTTCGATTGCTTAGTTGGGAGTTTCTTCTAAATGTTGATGGATTTGGAGAAAAATCGAGGGAAAGGCTGTTGATTTTCGGCCATTGAATTTTATGTGGCGGCTGCTTATTATTAGGGTTAGAGTTGAGAGGGGTTGAGTATGTATATATATATATATAATTCACTATTTAAAAACCTCATTCACACTTGACTTTTTCGATCTCAAAACGAAGCGTGCCGCCTGGCGTTTCTAATGTTATACCCGTATTTCGAATGTAATGGAACATGTTTCGAAAGCCAATTTCAAAGTATACAGGAGTTACGGCTATAAACGACTGATTTTAAATTAAATTCCTTAAATTAATTTCTACGCGTTTTCAGCTCCCACGAGCAAACGACAATCTGATTGCTACGAAATTTGAAATCCGATAATAATACACTATTGCGGATCCAATGGAACTAGTTTAGTCGAATACTGAGAACGTGCCCCGGATCGCTATTTTAATGTGTCGATTAAATCGAACGATTTTCAAAATCGACGAAATTACTTAAAACTCAAATATATATATATATATAATTTCAAATTTTAATTTATCGACTTTTAAATTCCATTCAAAAGTCCACTATCATCACTCCAATTCAACTAGAGTTTAAATCAACTTTAAAAATCATTTCCATTCACATTTAACTCCAGATTCACATATTTACCCAATATCAAATATTAAATTTACCATTCACCAAATCCATTAAATCGCTATATTCGACATTTTAAACCATTTCACTAATTCAACCAAAATCTCCATATTCAAAATCAATTAATATTTCAAATTCAACATTTAAAATAAAATAAATTAAATGTTCAAAACCAAACGACCAAAATTCCGAGTCGTTACATTCCTCTCCCCTTAAAAGAATTTCATCCACGAAATTGTTAAGGTAGGAAAAATGCTCCAAACCTATTTTTTTTTCAAACCCATTTGGTTAAAATTCTATTATTACCATTTCCTAAGTTTTTTTTGTCCCACCCAAATCCACTAATTCCTATTTATTCATCAAATTCCATTATTCCAAGCTATAATTTTAAATCAAATTTAGTTAACAAAAATTTTCCCAAAATATTCCAATTTTTTTTCAAACACACTAAATTTTCGAATTTTTTTGACAGAGCTTCCCTTGTTTGGAGAGCCTTTTATAATGTCACAAATATGATAAATATAATATACATTGACTCATGCGGTCGAAAACACAATATATATCATTATTTTTCTCATTTTCGCTTTTAATGCGAAAGCGTACCTTATATTAGCGTTGTTAAGCGAGTTCGCTTAATTTATATGCAACTACGCAACCCAAAATCTACCCAAACAACTCCCTGTACCTATACTTACTCAAATGAAGCACATAAGTTTCATAACCATGAAATTTTCATCACAGTCCATTCCTTTGACGAACTTAAACACATGTTTTCCACAAAACAAACATATTATAACATGTATATTTCGAATGTGTAAACAAGTAAAAGGTTCAAACATTCAATTATCCATTTCCCATCAATGTATATTCAATTTCAAATCGATTCACAATCAATTCATTTGCATTCCATTCATATCCACATTCATTATATTCAAATCTATTTTATTAATTTCGGAATCATTTCATGTAAATCGATTCTCGAACAATTCAGCTCAGGTTCATGCACTTGCATTTAGATTAATTTCACCTCCCGCTTATATTACATCTTTTCCATTCACTTTCTTTGAATTCACATAGTGTTATTCACTTCATTTTATAGTGAACGACATTTTATTCCATGCTAATTTAATTATAAACCATTTCATAAAATTATTTCTAAGGTTTATTATAAACATTCCATACCGCTACTTAAGTTCATATTCAGCTTTATAACTTAAGTTCACACCCAATATCATCCAAACCATACTCCAAAATAATATTCAATTCATTTACTCTTAAATTGAATTCATTTATTGTTATCAAATACTTAACCATTTTAACTTGGTCATACTTTTCCACTTTCTCAGTTTAATAAGTTATACAAACTTATTTATTCACAATTCCCTGAATTTTCACTTAAGTTTACTCACATCCTATATTTATAACATATAGTTATATAATCACTTCACAATTCATGTTTATATTCAATTTACCATTGCATTTCTCAATTCATAAGTTCAAGAACTTATTTACTTAAAATCTCATATCGCTTACTTGAGTCCATTCACATCTTATAATCATAACTCTAGATTATATATATATATATCACTTTATAGCTTAACTGTATCCATTCCATTCAATAATCATAACTTATAGTTATATAATCATTTTACATTTAAAACTTATATTCAATTCAATTCAGATCCAATTCAACTTTATTTAAGTTATCTTAGGTTAAATTTCAACCCATATTATTCATTTTAACTAACTCAAGTTAAACTTAAATTACAGGATTAATATTCACACTTTCCTTTCTTATTTATATCAACTCCAAATTATAAGTTCAATAACTGATTTTCTCCTGACTTCACAAATCATTTAAATGGAAATCCCAGAATTCAATCACCCGGTTTTATTTCAAATCATTTTGAAATCATAAATATACATATATCCACTTTTGTATATCAAATCATACTTTCGGAATTTTAAAAACAACTTGGTTTTGACTAAAACAAATCCCTTTTGGAAGTTCTAAAACAAAACTTGTTTCCCAAACAAGCCCAAAGCAAATAATCATAGCCAATCACTACGGTAGCATTCCGTCATTTAGAAACTCAAAAATGAAAACTAATGATGCGGCCGTCATCACCAAAATTATTTTCTAGTGACTGAAGCGGGTCCAATGCTTTCTTACTTCCAAAACCCATTTTAAAGCAATTCTATTCAGAAATATTCCCAAAATAATACTCCATTATTCTTCACAAATCACTTTGGAAAGTATTTCCAAAATCTCCAAGATTTAAAAATCCCAAATAGTTAGTTCAAATCCATTTAAAACATTTCTCAAAATTTCTGGGATTAGATTTCCAAATTCTTATTTGAATCCACTTTTAATTACAACTCATATGTATAATCATACTAATACAATTTCTATTTGGTTATATAAACAATTTCCATTTTTATAATCTTGTTTTGATTACAATATTAACAACCAAGCATTCCAATTATGCTATAATAATTTCATGAAATTATGTCTTTTATATCAAAATATAGTTTCGGTAAAATTATTTTTTTTACCCTCTACAAAACAATATTGTGGTGGTTTACCTTGTTTAAGAGTTTAGAAACCCCTATTGATACGGTTGTACTTCCCGTACTGACCAAAATTTATAAACACTCAAATGATAAGTCAACACAATATAAAACCTTTTATATTCACTAACAAATACGCGCTTATATCTGTTAATACACTCAAACTCATCTAGGGTGCTACTAGCCTTATCTCTAATGAGTAATCCCCACCAAATCCTAGGTATATCGCTAACCAAAGCTCTGATACCACGTGTGATGACCCGACTTTTCGACCCTCGAAAATCGACATCAATACATTCACTATATAGTATGCCGAACAATCGAGTGCCGGAAAGACATATTGTTAGGGGAAAAGAAAGAAGGTAAAAGAAAGAAGAAACTAAAAAAAATACAGAATCTCACAGCGAATGGAATAATATATAATATTAACAGCTCTTTACACAATTCAAAACTGTAATATACATATCTCAAATCAGAATATACAAATCAATAATTACCAGCCTGGACAGTTATAACAGCCTGTCCTCACAATTGCTGATAATTTCAAACAAACATTGCAGCGGAATAAACAAGTACGAAAATACGTCTCAGTCTCCAGCTTGTCTCCTGAGCTCCCAAGCAATCCAATCTAAATCTTTAATATGCTCAGTCTGACCTGAGCATTATTATAAAATAATAACACACGGATCAGTCTGGTAAACCAGCATGAGAAAACACACTCAATTTGATTTATTAAGTTATAAAACCTTTTCAAAATAAAGGTACCGTAAGACTATGCCATACATAATTATGACGGGTTTTGCCTTATGATAACCAAAACATTTTTATAGAAAATACAATGATATTATAATAATGTCTAAGGGTCAAAATAATAATAATCAAATAGCTGTGATGCTCGTGCTGTGTACATCACAACGATACTAGTATAAAATCAATACTTGATAAGGCTCGTTCGCTAATTGTGTAGGATTCAATGGAGGTGCCCTAAGTACATCGAGAATGGTCCTCTTGCACAAGGATCAGAGTTATCCTTTCGAAGCATTATACCTATCTAGCCGGGGTATTATAGGAATAACCTAATTAATCTTGCTAAGACCGAGTGCATCGCTTCGGCATGCCAAAAATAACTGAAGGTATCCGTATTGCTAGAAAAGAAGCCGATTACACCCTATGGGTTTGCCAATCCTACTGGCCATGCCTCCTATCTTTGGTTTTAGTCATTTCCGCTGATGAGGCTATGTCCGACGTTCCAGCTTACGCACCACTCCAAAAATAGATCACGGAATCCCATATGGATCTCCACACCACAATGGCCTTGGAATCACATACAAATTCCCATATCTCAAATAGATCTTGGAATCACACACGGATTCCCATTCCCAATGGTCTCGGAACCGCACATGGATTTTAACATCTCAATATAACACGAAACTCCTCCATAGGACCGTATATGGATTTGGAGTGGTAACGGTTCTGAGTCATCTCTTACGAGTACACTCTTCCGCTTCCTAACCGCTCCATAAACCAATCGTCGATTTCTGGAATGCTCAATACCGGTTCTTTAAGAAATAACCAGACAATACATAAGAGCGAGGATCACCCCCTAACCATTTAAGTGGATGGATCTCCTTATCATTTATCCTAGAAGAACAACGAGTTTATACGTACAGTATAGCACCTCGAACGATAACTGTACCATATAATTCCTGTGTTTTCCCTAGACATTTCCAGAGTTAAAATCCCTCAGTGTCAAGTAGGAAATCGTTTCCTACCACCAAAATTAAAAAGGATTACATATTTGGGCCAAGATTTGATAGTCGGTTATTTAACTATCAAATAACAAATATTCAACCATAGATCACATTTCCCATTGAAATCACTAAGCCTTATTTAATTTGATTTTGATAAATCGAATCTCCTTATTTAAAACATTCACATACTTATTTCATCTAAATAAGTATATTCACAAATCATTCCTTTCAAATATTTGAAAACTATATTATAAAAATTGATATGGAAGTGCCATTCGGTATCGACCATGGATCGCAGCTCGATGGTTACGTCTCTATCCCAGAAAAAACCAAACTTAACTTAAGCAATCTCTGCCTCGACTAAGCATAACCGACAGAACCTATTAACCAAACTTAACTTAACTTAACGTAGTGTGACTAACCACTCATACAATCTGTTAGGAGTACGAAATGCCATCTTTTAGATACTGTCCTCAGCTAAGCATAACCGACGGAACCTATTAACCAAGTCAATTTGGGAAAACACTCTAGCTCCAACTAATTGATCAAAGAGATCGTCTATACGAGGAAAAGGATATCGATTCTTCTTTGTCGGTTTTTTCAGCTTCCTATAGTCAACGTAGAGTCTAAGAGAACCATCTACCTTGGTGGCGAAGATGACTGGTGCTCCCCACTTAGAAATACTTATCCTAATAAATCCCTTCTCCAAAAGATCATTCACCTGCTTATTCAACTCGCGTCTTTCCCTTGGAGCCATATGCCTTAAAAGTAAGGCAACCGGTCTAGCATTCTCAACTAGATAGATCCTAAACTCGATCTCTCTCTGGAGCAGAAGAACCATAACCTCAGCCAAAACATCAGGAAAATCTCTAACTATCGGTACAGAATGAAGATCATCATGTGATCAGTCCAACGAAAAAAAAACATAAATGATCCTTGGGATCGCAATAAACCTCTGATCTATGCCCACTACATGTGCCCAACCTTACAGCCTTCATATCACAATCTAATGTAACTTCATACATGTTTATCCAATCCATGCCCAAAATTAATCCAAACCCTGAAAACCTGATACATAGGAATTACAATCAAACTCGACCCCCAATATCAACAACTTCAAATCTTAACATATCATAGACAAATAGGCCAATCTTCCTACGGGGTTTGATACAATTGTTGGGTCTGTCACTATACTAGTGTCTAAGTGCAAATCATCAACAAGTCTACTAGAGACAAAAGAATGAGAAGCCCCTATATCAAACAAAGTGAAAATAGATAAACGGAAAGAGATAACACACCTTCTATCACCACCTTCTTCCCTTTATCCAGCAATGGCTGTGTGCTGGAGCCAGGGACTAACTCTAGAGCATAAGCCAAAATCACCCGAGTCGAATTCTGAGAAGAAGCTCTTGGAGGTGCGAGGCAAGCTTGACTTAAATTCCTAAATTGATCATAATTAAAACTCCTCGTCTTAGAGAGATCCGTCCTACAATCCTTAGCAAAATGCCCTAGCTTGCTACTACCTTTTGCATCTCAAGTCCTTCTTCTGTATCTTCCCCTTCAGCCTAAGTCCTGATATAGTGATATGTACCTTGCATCGGAATATGACTCAGGGCTAAATCTTGATGTGGTTGATTCAATCCTTTAGCAAACTTAAGAGCTTTTGCAACAACCCGCACCTTCTGACACACCAATCCGAAGCTTAAAATGACTTCTAGACTCGAATCATGCAGAAAAATACGAGCCGTTGGGTTTTTAGAACATCACATAGCAATATTATAGGGATAGAGTTCTAAGACGTTCTACATTTTTAGATCTTACAGTAGAGCGAATTAAAATATAAATACAGAAAAATAAACATTTTAGAAAAACAATTTCCAAAATACTTGATTTACATACATGCCAACTTCAAATTACAGTATAAGCTTCACAGACTCCTAATAGGTGATTACTAGAGAAACAATATGAGAACTCCATCATTAAGCTCCTTTCTCCCCCATACCGTCCAATCATTGCTTACCTGTCATCCTATGGTGGAGGAAAATGGAAACAAGGAGGTGGGTCAGACAAAAAATCTAGTGAATGAGAACAAGAATAATAAGATGATTAAGTGTGCAATTAACTTTAAACCTATTTCTAAGTGATATAGAGTGCATGTATTGTGTCAGCGAACTCCTGAGGTCCAATATCTAAAGATTCTTATCTAGTACAATGGGTCGAATCTACTGATCGAACCTCGGATTAACGACCGACCAAATTAGGAACTACTCTCCTATCACAATTAGTCATACTATGTCTAGAGAGGGAGAACACCATAATGCAAACTTGCAAGGCGACTCATCGTATGCATCCGTGTTCATCTCTCGATCGTAGTGGCAAAATGCCTCTTATTGTACATCTCCGGTGTCCACCATATGTGAACTCCCGTTATTGTCGGGCGCCAACTAATCTTGATTCCCATAGCCACTTCTTGCACTGCTCCGTTGTCCACCCGTACTACATTTGCGCAAGAAGATGTGCAGTAACTTGATATCCCATTAGTACCCGGCTCTCTCAAGTAGTATTCCTATCAGTATTGCGCCTATTCGATTGTAACGCTTCTAAGCCTATTGCAAATTAAATCGCCTCAAACCACTCCGTAACGTGAATCAAAGTTTGCCCTAATCCAATATCATCATTGTGAAACTCAATTCCCCCAACTAATACCAATCATAGCGAATAAATCCGACCTAACAACTCTGATAGGGAACAAATTTCCATATCCTCACGCATACAACATTGCCCAAATCAGCTCAATTTCCAATTCACTAACCCATCAGTGCTAAATGAATAATATGGGTTGAAATTAAATTTAGCACTGACCAATCGATCCTGAAAATCCCCAGGTTGACCGCTACCAATCGACTTAGAGAATTCTAAGGTCGACCGTACATAGTTAATTTAGTGTTTTCAATAGTTCTTAAATGTTGATACTTTCTGTTAATCATCGTTAATTTAATTTGATTGATAATCCCAATTAGCCCTAATTTCCAGTTAATTAACATAAATTTTCTAGTGTAAATTTAATTGTCCCATTTCAATCCCAATTTTCAAATTAAATTCTAGGGTTCCCAATATAAAAATATCAAGGGTGCAATTAAATAATTAAAATTATAATTTTTCTTTAATTAGATTTCTAGAGTTTAGGGTTGCACATAATCAATTTAGGGTTTACATAGATTCAAATTTAAATTTAAATTTAAAAGTTTTGATTTAGGGTTTCTACAGTTCTAATTAATTAAAATAGATTAAAGTTAATTCTATTAACCAAATTAGAAATCTATGCCCACTCACCTCTAGCCTTAGCTCTAGATCTTGAGAAATTGGCCTCTGGTTGCTTGCTTCCTCTCTATAACGCCTTAGTCTTCCTTTGATAACTTATTTTAAGCTTCTAGTTTGATTTCATTTTAAGGTTTGAGAAAATTAGGGTTTAGGGAAAAATTGGGCAGAGTCTTCTTGCTGTTAATTTGCAATGAAGAATTAGGGTTTCATTAGGTTCCAATTTATAGAGATTAGTGGTAGGGCATTGATATTGGCTAGATAATCTCTTATTAACATCACATCCGGTCATCTAAACTTGCGCACGAAGAAATGATTAAAGCCATCGATGTAACAATTCTTTTTGTAATACTCCAAAGTCGACCTAAGAAGGTCGTGGGTTGACCTAGGACCTGGAAAATTCTGGGTCGACCTATATTTTTAAATTTCAAATTTTCAATTTTTTCTTATCCAATTTTTCAAACGCTTGTAACTTCTCCATAATAACTCTGACCTCGAAGTTTTATATATGAAAATCATTCGAAAAATTTCTATGAATGCAATGGTTCAAGTTTCATAGCCAAATTTGGACATTTATGAAAATTTTCTTTTTTATCCTTGCTTTAATTAAATTTACTTTTCCTACTAAATTTTTGTTCAAATTTTTGTTACAAACCTGTTAAATTCTATGTAAATTCCTGGGGTTTTACATTCTCTCCCACTCCCCTTAAAAGGATTTCATCCCCGAAGTCTTGAAGGAGGGAAAAATGTAACTCATATATACAACAACAATGACTACAACTGTCTAACCATCCACTATCCACGAGCAATCATGATCCTTAGAAGTTCTTCTAATGCAATATGCACATGTGCAACGTGAAATGCACGTGAACCTGTACTAATGTAAATGGTAAGCGGTCTACTGATTTAGTTGACCTCCTATCATGCAAATTATCATGCCATGCATCCAAATTTTTGCAACATCCTAAATAAGTAAACTTGCAATTCTATATGTATGCGTAGCTATTTCATCCATATGCATAGTACTCAATAAGATAAAAACAATCAAGCATCCATATATATTATATCTAACTAGGTTGAAAATAAATAAAAGATAATGTGAGTGTGTATACTACCTAGAGGATATACTGTCCGAGACGTGGAAACAAATACAATCTAGACAATACATCCTAATACATCCATTAACATCCATTATCAGTAACATATCCTATTGACATATTGCAACCATTCCTACCATCTAATGGTCTCTGCCTCAACTAGAGCCTAAATAAAAAAGTAACCTTGTTTTCTACTAAAATTGGTTTGACGATGGTGGCTGTATCACATAGACACTTGTTGAATTGGTTAATTTTCTATTGGATTAGAAAGTCGCCGATAAATTGTAATGAAAACAACCGCAAGCGCATGACGTACAATTATAGTACGTGGAGAGTACAGGTCGATTCGCAGGAAATCAAATTGATTTCAAAATTCTACTCAATCAAATTAACCAAGAGTTTGAAGTTGTCTAAGCTAAGAAAATGCAAGAAAAAAACTAGCAAAAGAAAGTAAATAAAAATATGAGTGTAGAAGGCAATTTAGAGGCAATTTCCTTCTCATGATCACGTAAATCAACATAATAAAATTATGATCTCTCTTTTCGTGGTCATTGGTGAATTTAGTTGTTTTGTTTATCATAAGGATGACCTATGTGTGCTATTAGTTAGCCCAACATAAACCAACAAACTTTAACACACCCACCAAACCACTTGTTAACTCTCATGAAAATGTTAATGAAACTGAAAATAAAATCTATTCTAAGCATGATCTATTTACTATTGATTAGTAATATAGTCCATCAAATTTTGACTCTAAAATTAACTTCATTATCATAATCATATGTAGATGAAGAGGTAATTTGTGTTTATGTTTATTTAAGCATAGCCTATTGGATGTCAACAACATAGGCTGTCAAATTCAAAGCTAAACAACAAAATATTTACCCCATCAAACATTCCATTAAGTACAAAAAGAGATCATCAATTAACAAATATGTTGAATCTACATGATTAAGAGAGCTTCATTACCCCTAAATTGAAGGGTTTTAACTTCTCATATTTGTTATCATTTTAACAAATGTAGAATTCAACATGAAACAAAAACAAGAGGAAAATGCAAGCTAACTAAAATAAAAAGAGAATTAAACTACTTGCATAAATTAAATATAAGCTACTAACATAAAAGAAAAGAACATGAATTAAAATAGCATGAATTAAAATTGCATATAAGAAAATTACATGAAGAAAAGGCTAAGAAGTCATTAAAAAAGGAAAGAGAGCTTTTGTTTATTTTTGTGGTTACCACTAAACTAACTGCAAGGCGGTGCTAAGAGCTTCATTACATGAAACATAAGGTGTGACGCCCCACCTCTATACTCACACTAGCCAAGGACACTACGAGGTAATGCCGTCGACTAGCACGAAGAATAAGGCTATTGAGGAGCGACCATCTGTGTAATTGCTTTGTGCGAGTACCGATATGGCAAATAATATAACTTACATTTCATTTCAAGAGGAAATCTGACATATCAAGTACAAACTCAAAGCTACCACACAGTGGGTATGTGGGCTTCAGAAACAAATATAGAAATAAGAAAAACACAAATCAGTCATAGATATTCATATCACAAAGGCGGAAACATATATGAATATAACACATAGAAGTGTACATCAAAGTAGTGGTCATACAAGATCCACTACATCACAAAAGAAAAGGTACAGGTGCTAGACAAAAGAATAAGTATACATCAAGGAGTCTCTATCTCGAATGTATAATAACAAAAAACTACTAAGCTAAAGTAGTTAGCCAAAAGTCAGGTGACGAACCCTGATAAGAAGTCAAGCAGAAGCACCTTAAATACCTCGGTCTGACCCGAGTATTATTTAAGAAGAAAATAATAAACGGATCAGTCTAGCTATAAATATCATATAAAATGAGATAGGATAAGAGATATCACAAAAATGTATGATAACAATAATGCCATACTGTGACAAGTATACATCAGATAACAACAAAAATCATACAATATCTCAAATATTCTCAAACACTAAAAAGAATGTCATATTCTTTAATTATTCACCAAAACACAAATATTGACAAAACATATCAATGCCAATCGCATAAAAATCGGCGAAACACAAATTCTAGAAATCATCAACTAGAAATCCAGAAATCACAAAAAGGGGAAAGCATATCACAAACGGGAGCATGAAAACTCACCAACACGTGTATCACAAACAGAACGCTATTCCTTGGGTCGCTAACCCAATAAATAAACCGAACATCGATGCACCTAAAAAGATATGCCCCATGCACAGTCGAACATCGATGCACCTAAAAAGATACGCCCCATGCATAGTCGAACATCGACGCACCTAAAAAGATACGCCCCATGCACAGACTTATTGAGCCGAACATCGACGCACCTAAAAAGATATGCCTCATGCATAGTCGGACATCGACGCACCTAAAAAGATATGCCCCATGCCTAGTCGGACATCGACGCACCTAAAAAGATACGCCCCATGCACGACTTATCGAGCCGATTGCTCCACGAACGGTCCAAAGACCATGGATCGCTAGCCTATAAAAGTGAGCCGAAGCTCTATAGAACGGGGTACAGTCCCCCACGCGAACAAAGAGACATCGCACATCGCTAGTCTAAATCATCAAAGGATCATCATTGATTGATAAGTGTAAATTACACTAAGCTAGTTAATAAACGAGTTTAGCTTCATGTCCCATAACCACTGGCTTAACTTAAATATTTACGAACAGATTGTAGATTTTCACTCGAAAATTGTCACAAGAGTTCAATCGAACAAGTCCAAGAATTAACCGACGAAGTAAACGCAAGCGTTTCATACCACTTGTTTTGCTAAGCTGTTTAATTAGATTTCTCATACGAATGAGGTAAAGGTTTGTATATACTAATAGATTGAAAAACGGTTTTAAAAACGAGGTTTGTATTTAAAAGTAGTGTTGAAATCGTTTTTGTGAAAGAGTTTTAGTATTTACTACTAGTATCGAAACCTTTGTATTTTAAAGTGACAAATCACAAAAATGATTGTAAAAACAATCAATCACCAAAAATTCACATACGATAATGTGAATTAAATCCATAAAAATTGATATCAAATCCATCAAATGGATATTCCCAAAAATCCAATGAAAGAAGTCACCAAAGTCAATAATAAGCGATAACAACTAATCAGAATGACAAAAATCGATTAAAATTGGAAATCCAATCAAAAACAGCCAAAATAGGCAAAATTGGCAGTTCCAGACGTCTGGTTGTAAATCCAGACGTCTGGATTTAGGTTCTGGAAATATTCCAGAAAACCCCCAGACGTCTGAAATTTCAAAACAGACGTCTGAGCCCTAACCAGACGTCTGAACCTATAAATCAGACGTTTGGAATTGGTTTCTGCCATTTTATTTTCGGCGTTCTTATATTTTTTTTCCTCCAGGTCTATAACCAGACGTCTGGACTTGATAACCAAACATCTAGTCACCTGGTCTGGGCAACAATTTACCTAGGCCATGATGGCCAAAACGGTTTGGGAGCGATCGGACGAGCAACGACGACTAGGGATTTATGCTAAGGGACAATCCAGCCTTATAGGCTCTTCGATACACCCCAAATATCATGTCCAAACATCCATAGTAGGATTTTCATAAAATTGGACTTCAAAAGCCAAAAATAGGAAAATTCACCAAATCAATTCAAATCAAAAGCAAATGAACATGAATAGATGTTAGGAATTCATACCTAACAACAATGAAAGTTATAGACGTAGATGCGAGTTAAAGAACTCACCTTTAAACCCAAAAACAATGAATGCGAAGTTTTAAAACAAGGCAAGACCAATTCCTCTTCAATACACCTATAGAATCTTCAATCTATTATCAAAGGTGAAGTTTTTCCTAAGTTAGGTTACAGGAATTTCTGAAAACTGAAGAGAGATTGAGATGGAGAAGATGAAGAGGATGCTTACCAAACTTCTCTTTGTTTTTAGAGCAAGTACTTGAATTTCCTAATAAAACTAGGGTTTAGGAATTTCTAATTTCCCTTTCATTCCCCCATTTTTCTTTAGCTTGAGAGTGTTAGGAAATGGAATGAATAAATGAAAAGGAGTGGGGTGGAGTTAGGGTATTATGTTGGGTTAGTGGGCTGAAACCCAAACCCAAAGCCCAAAATAGAAAAATAGCAAAATTCCACTCAATTCCAAACATATCGATGTTTATACTCAAAAAAGTTGTAAACGCCATTTTGGACTCAATGGAAGTGGTCTCGAGTCCCAATTCGACTGTTTACAAAAAGTAACATTTCGGACTTTAATCCGATTAACGATGCTATATTTAAATAAAACATTTAAATATATAATCATGAAATATGCGGGTTGTTACAGACTCCCCTCCTTAAAGAAATTGCATCCTCGCAATAATTAAGAGAAAGATAAAAAGTAACAATCATACTAAGGCATAACAACACAAAAGAAGAAATTTTGAAATGAGAAGTTCACCTTAATGAGCACGAGAGAGTAAGTCCGGATGTGTTCGCTCGATGAATTCTCAGGATTCCCAAGAGTAATCCTTAGGATTTGAGGACCATTGAACCTTCACAAGCGAAACATCTTTATTTCGAAGGTGTTTAACCTCCGAAGCAATGATATGAATAGGATGTTGCTCATAAGTCAAATTAGGTGAAACCTCAATTTCTTCAATAACACCGGGCTCAAGAATAGAATCGGAATCCCTTAGGCATTTCTGTAGTTGAGAAACGTGGAACACGTCATGAATAGCAGAAAACTGAGCCAGTAATAAAACGCGATAAGCCATGGAACCAATGCGTTCGGTGATGGGAAATAGGCCAATATATCGAGGTGCTAACTTTCCCGATCAACTGAAACGCACAACACCCTTCATAGGTGAAACATGAATAAAATATGGACCTAAAACCAGCTTCTCACCGGCTTCAAGCCAACACGAAGGAGATCAGCACGGCCTTCCGTAGAATGCCTCGAAAGGTGCCATACCAATACTAGATTGGAAGCTATTATTGGAAGAAAACTCAACAAGAGAAATATGATCTTCCCAACTTCCACCAAAATCAAGAACACATGCACGAAGAAGATCTTCAAGAGTTTGATTCACCTGCTCTGTTTGTCCATCGGACTGAGGATGATAGGCGGTGCTAAAATTAAGCTTTGTTCCCAAAGCTTTTTGAAGACCTTTCCAAAATCCACTAGTAAATAATGGATCACGATCGCTAACAATAGAAGTAGGAACTCCATGCAATTTAACAATTTCTTTGACATAGAGTTTAGCCAAAAGAGGTACGGTCCGATTGGACCGAACGGGAAGAAAATGGGCAGATTTTGTAAGTCTATCTACAATCACCCATAAACTGTCATGACCCGAACAAGAACGGGGAAGACCATCAATAAAGTCCATGGAAATTTGATCCCACTTCCAAATTGGAATGTCCAAAGGTTGCAATAACCCACCGGGCCTTTGATGCTCGGCCTTTATGAGTTGGCAAGTCATGCAATGCTTAATGAAGTTAGCAACATCAGATTTCATTCCATCCCAATAATAAAGTCGCTACTACTACCGGGATGAATAGTAAATTTAGAACGATGAGAATCTTCTAAAATGTCTTTACTAAGATCATAAATGTTTGGCACAATAAGTCTACTAAACTTTCGAATGCCACCAAGAGCATCGATTTCAAAATCTTTCAAACCATCAACCTTATTTTGATCCCTACAACTTTGGCTAAGAAAAGCCAATTCGGGATCTTGCTTTTGAGCTTCAAGGATGCGGTCTAAAAAAGAAGGATGAGCCTTAAGGCTACACAAAACAAGAGATGGACATGAATTGGATTCACGATCTCGAATCTCACAAGTGGATAAAGTCTCGAGATCATTCCATTCGGATATCATCATTGAAACAACCGCTTGTTGCTTACGACTAAGGGCATCGGCAACTCGATTTCCCTTTCCGGGAGTATAGAGAATATCAAGATCATAAGATGCAAGGAACTCGAGCCAACGTTGTTGATGCAAATTAAGTTCCTTTTGGGAAAATAAATATTTCAAAGATTTATGATCGGTGTAGAGAATAAATTTCTCTCCCAAAAGATAATGACGCCAAATTCTAAGAGCGAAAACAATGGCCGTGAGCTCTAGATCATGAGTAGCATATCTAGTCTCGGCAGGTTTTAATTGTCAAGAAGCATATGTGATAACACGTTCCCTTTTGCATGAGAACGGCATTCAAACCAATACGACTAGTATCGGTATAAACAATCAATTCTTGGTTCCCTTCGGGAATCGCAAGAATAAAATCATCGAAAAAGAGTTCTTTTAATTGATCCTCTTTCCCGAAGCTAAGACATTCAAAATTATAATTAACTTTATGTAATAATCTTTTTAGAAAAATTTACTTATTACAAGTCAATCTACTGTGTCTGACTGTCTCATCATAGCATTTAGGAGATTCCTATCGATAACGTTGATCAGGCGCATTGACCAGAATTCTTAAAGCACTCAATGTGCAATACAACACAAAATCATCTTCTATTTGATAAACATGTCTCTTAAAATTTTACGAATATTCTTTGCTCGTTTTAAAGAACAAAATCCAATTATACTTATAAATGTCTTATTAAAAAGATTTGCAAATTTTAAATTGTTGTTTTCATCCATAATCAATAAATACAAGGATGGTCTCATCGAGATATTCGCAGAATACTCGATTCATAAGATGGATGAAATAAGTTGGACAAACTGAATGACATCACGGGTCACTCATAAGAATCATAATGAGTGCGGAATGCGGTAAGTGGAATGCTACCCTCCGCAACTCGTAGCTGATGAAAACCAGTGGCAAGGTCGAGCTGAAAAGACCTTAGCACCACTCAATAGATTGCTTAGGAGATAACCCTAAGACAAGCTCAAATATACCGGAAAATTCACGAACTACTTGAGTGAGGGAAATAACATCTTCCTCATCAAGTGGGTTTAAAGAATAAAATGATGCCACCGAATTGGAATCAAAATCATTAAGAACAATAGAAATCTGCTTAACAGATTGAGGATGTCGAAGGTGGATAGTCCACGGTGGACATAGGATATGGGCTTCATATCGCTTAAGCCAATCCATTCCCAAAAATCATTTCGAAACCTAAGTCGATCGAATAGATCATCAATCCGAGGTAAGGGATATTTATTATTGATGGTGAGATATTAAGCTTGCGGTAGTCAACGCAAAGCCTAAGTGTACCATTAGATTTCTTCACAAAAATAGCCGAAGCTCCCCATGGAGAGGAACTAGAACGAATAAACTGTTTTCCCTCCAATTCGGATAATTGTTTACGCATCTCCTCATTTTCCTTATTAGACATACGATAAGGAGGACGAGTAATAGGTAGAGCTCCAGGGATTAGATTAATTCTGAACTCAATTGCTCGCTTAGGCGGTAATCCTAAAACGGGCTCAAATATGTCGGGAAATTCACGAACAACGTGAATGAGGGAAATGACATCTTCCTCATCATCATTATCGTCATCATGAGAATTTAGAGAATACAAGGATGATACCGAATTGGAATCTGAATCTTTAAGAACAAGAGAAATCTACTTAACAGATTGAGGATGCCAAAGATATATAGTCTGCTCAGGACATAGGATATGGGCTTCATAACGGTTAAGCCAATCCATCCCCAAAATCATTTCGAAACCTAGGTAACGCATAACATGCAAATTGGCTCGGAAAGCATAATTACATAAAATAATTTCGACATCTTTACAAAGTAAACTGAGTGTTGCAGATCCACCAACCGGATTCGCAATTCTCAATTAAGTCATCAAGCCCATAATATTTAAAGAAAAGGTAACAACAAGTTATTTCGATATAAAAGAGTGAGATGCACCCGAATCAAAAGAAATTCAAATAGGAAGATCATGAAATAAATAATGCCTTCAAGGGCTGAATGAAAAATACCTTGACCAAGAGAAGGGTTACTAGGGGCTTGCACAACAATAAGCTTTCCCTCTCTTCTACTTTGAAGTTTGGGACATGAAGATAAAAGATGACCCAAACCTTTGCAATAGCGACAAGAAAAGGGTCTCGGACACTCATTCACATAGTGGTCCATAGAACCACAATTGTAGCATTGTCCACGACTAGAGGTAGGAGTCTTTGCTACCGAAATTGCCTGGTTCCCTTTCTTGTTGGGATTTGGGCTTTTGAACTTAATACGCCTCTTCTTGTTGTTATTGAGGCTCTTTTTGGAACCTCCAACATCACTATCACTTCCTTTATCGGCCTCTTCAAGTCAAAGAGTGATATCTACAAGCTGATCGAAAGGAACTTCTAGTTTCAGAGGTAAAACATTTTTGGGGTTCTTACTCAAAGCACAAATAAACCTTTGATTCTTTACAAGATCCAAAAGTTGTTGGGCAGACATGAATACGCCATCCAGAGGAGGACTACTGGATTGACCAACGCTAGGACTGCTAGATCTAACCATTTATCTTCTTTAAGAAAGAAAGAAAGAAGAGGAAAAATGTTATTCTCAGAATGAATATCAAACAAACTTGATTGATAAAACAAGGCATCACAAAAGAAAATAGGATAGAACCTAAGACTCGGATAAATCCTAAGGCACGACTCCTAAGAAAGACTTAGGACAATGATCCTTGCTAGATTATTCTACATTGTTCCGAAGTTTGGCTCTGATACCAAGCTGTGATGCCCCACCTCTATACTCACACTAGCCAAGGATACTACGGGGTAATGCCGTCGACTAGCACGAAGAATAAGGTTGTTGAGGAGCGACCATCTGTGTAATTGCTTTATGCGAGTACCGATATGTCAGATAATATAACTTACATTTCGTTTCAAGAGGAAATCTGACATATCAAATACAAACTCAAAGCTACCACACAGAGGCTATGTGGGCTTCAGAAACAAATATAGAAATAAGCATAACACAAATCAGTCACAGATATTCATATCACAAAGGCGGAAACAGATATGAATATAACACATAGAAGTGTACATCAAAGTAGTGGTCATACAAGATCCACTACATCACAAAAGAATAGGTACATGTGCTAGACAAAAGAATAAATATACATCAAGGAGTCTCTATCTCGAATGTATAATAACAAAAACTACTAAGCTAAAGTAGTTAGCCAAAAGTCAGGTGACGAACCCTGATAAGAAGTCAAGCAGAAGCACCTGAAATACCTCGGTCTGACCCGACTATTATTTAAGAAGAAAATATAAACGGATCAGTCTAGCTATAAATATCATATAAAATGAGATAGGATAAGAGATATCACAAAAACGTATGATAACAATAATGCCATACTGTGACAAGTATACATCAGATAACAACAAAAATCATACAATATCTCAAATATTCTCAAACACTAAAAAGAATGTCATATTCTTTAAATTATTCACCAAAACACAAATATTGACAAAACATATCAATGCCAATCGCATAAAAATCGGTGAAACACAAATTCTAGAAATCATCAACTAGTAATCCAGAAATCACAAAAAGGGGAAGGCCTATCACAAATGGGAGCATGAAAACTCACCAACACGTGTATCACAAACGAAACACTATTCCTCGGGTCGATAACCCAATAAATGAACTGAACATCGACGCACCTAAAAAGATACGCCCCATGCACAGTCGAACATCGACGCACCTAAAAAGATACGCCCCATGCATAGTCGAACATCGACGCACCTAAAAAGATACGCCCCATGCACAGACTTATTGAGTCGAACATCGACGCACCTAAAAAGATATGCCCCATGCACAGTCGGACATCGACGCACCTAAAAAGATACGCTCCATGCCTATTCGGACATCGACGCACCTAAAAAGATACGCCCCACGCACCGACTTATCAAGCCGATTGCTCCACGAACGGTCCAAAGACCATGGGTCGCTAGCCCATAAAAGTGAGCCGAAGCTCTATAGAACGCGGTACAGTCCCCCACGCGAACAAAGAGACATCGCACATCTCTAGTCTAAATCACCAAAGGATCATCTGATCGATAAGTGTAAATTACACTAAGCTAGTAAATAAATGAGTTTAGCTTCATGTCCCATAACCACTGGCTTAACTTAAATATTTACGAACAAATTGTAGGTTTCCACTCGAAAATTGTCACAAGAGTTCAATTGAACAAATCCAAGAATTGACCGACGAAGTAAACGCAAGCATTTCATACCACTTGTTTTTCTAAGCCGTTTAATTACATTTCTCATACGAATGAGGTAAAGGTTTGTATATACTAATAGATTGGAAAACGGTTTTAAAAACAAGCTTTGTATTTAAAAGCAGTGTTGAAATCGTTTTTGTGAAAGAGTTTTAGCATTTACTACTAGTATCGAAACCTTTGTATTTTAAAGTGACAAATCACAAAAATGATTGTAAAAACAATCAATCACCAAAAATTCAGATACGACAATGTGAATTAAATCTATAAAAATTGATATCAAATCCATCAAATGGATATTCCCAAAAATCCAAAGAAAGAAGTCATCAAAGTCGATAATAAATGATAACAACTAACCAGAACGCTATTCCTTGGGTCGATAACCCAATAAATGAACTGAACATCGACACACCTAAAAAGATACGCCCCATGCACAGTCGAACATCGATGCACCTAAAAAGATACGCCCCATGCATAGTCGAACATCGACGCACCTAAAAAGATACGTCCCATGCACAGACTTATTGAGCCGAACATCGACGCACCTAAAAAGATACGCCCCATGCATAGTCGGACATCGACGCACCTAAAAAGATATGCCCCATGCCTAGTCGGACATCGACGCACCTAAAAAGATACGCCCCATGCACGACTTATCGAGCCGATTGCATCACGAATGGTCCAAAGACCATGGGTCGCTAGCCTATAAAAGTGAGCCGAAGCTCTATAGAACGGGGTACAGTCCCCCACGCGGACAAAGAGACATCGCACATCGCTAGTCTAAATCATCAAAGAATCATCATTGATTGATAAGTGTAAATTACACTAAGCTAGTTAATAAACGAGTTTAGCTTCATGTCCCATAACCACTGGCTTAACTTAAATATTTACGAACAGATTGTAGATTTTCACTCGAAAATTGTCACAAGAGTTCAATCGAACAAGTCCAAGAATTAACCGACGAAGTAAACGCAAGCGTTTCATACCACTTGTTTTGCTAAGCTGTTTAATTAGATTTCTCATACGAATGAGGTAAAGGTTTGTATATACTAATAGATTGAAAAACGGTTTTAAAAACGAGGTTTGTATTTAAAAGTAGTGTTGAAATCGTTTTTGTGAAAGAGTTTTAGTATTTACTACTAGTATCGAAACCTTTGTATTTTAAAGTGACAAATCACAAAAATGATTGTAAAAACAATCAATCACCAAAAATTCACATACGACAATGTGAATTAAATCCATAAAAATCGATATCAAATCCATCAAATGGATATTCCCAAAAATCCAAAGAAAGAAGTCACCAAAGTCAATAATAAGTGATAACAACTAATCAGAATGACAAAAATCGATTAAAAATGGAAATCCAATCAAAAACAGCTAAAATAGGCAAAATTGGCAGTTCCAGACATCTGGTTGTAAATCCGGACGTTTGGATTTAGGTTCTGGAAATATTCCAGAAAACCCCCCGACGTCTGAAATTTCAAAACAGACGTCTGAGCCCTAACCAGACGTCTGAACCTATAAATCAGATGTCTGGAATTGGTTTCTGCCGTTTTATTTTCTACGTTCTTTTTTTTTCTAGGTCTATAACCAGGCATCTGGACTTGATAAACAGACGTCTGGTCACCTGGTCTGGGCAACAATTTGCCTAGGCCATGATGGCCAAAACGATTCGGGAGCGATTGGACGAGCAACGACGACTAGGGATTTATGCCAAGGGACAACCCAGCCTTATAGGCTCTTCGATACACCCTAAATATCATGTCCAAACATCCATAGTAGGATTTTCATAAAATTGGACTTCAAAAACCAAAAATTGGAAAATTCACCAAATCAATTCAAATCAAAAGCAAATGAACATGAATATATGTTAGGAATTCATACCTAACAACAATGAGAGTTATAGACGTAGATGTGAGTTAAAGAACTGACCTTTAAACCCAAAAACAACGAATGAGAAGTTTTAAAACAAGGCAAGACCAATTCCTCTTCAATACACCTCTAGAATCTTCAATCTATTATCAAAGGTGAAGTTTTTCCTAAGTTAGGTTATAGGAATTTCTGAAAATTGAAGAGAGATTGAGATGGAGAAGATGAAGAGGATGCTTACCTAAGCTTCTCTTTGATTTTAGAGCAAGAACTTGAATTTCCTAATAAAACTAGGGTTTAGGGATTTCTAATTTCCCTTTCTTTCCTCCATTTTTCTTTAGCTTGAGAGTGTTAGGAAATGGAATGAATAAATGAAGAGGAGTGGGGTGGAGTTAGGGTATTATGTTGGGTTAGTGGGCTGAAACCCAAACCCAAAGCCTAAAATAGAAAAATAGCAAAATTCCACCCAACTCCAAACATATCGATGTTTATACTCAAAAAAGTTGTAAACGCCATTTTGGACTCAATGGAAGTGGTCTCGAGTCCCAATTAGACTGTTTACAAAAAGTAACATTTCGGACTTTAATCCGATTAACGATGCTATATTTAAATAAAACATTTAAATATATAATCGTGAAATATGCAGGTTGTTACATAAGGGTTATTTATACATGCCTAAAACCCTAATGCATATTTTAGGGGACTACCAAAAATATCCTTCTAGGAAGTGTGGTCTCCAAGTTGTCATTAGCATGAGCATAATCCACCATTACATTTGCATATAGCTTTAATCTCCACTAACATGTGCATTAGCTACTAATTGTAAATCATGGTAAGTGGATAGGTGGGGTCCTCCATGTTGCATGAAATGATTTATTTCCATCTTCATTTGTTTTCTTCACTTGTGCATGCATATTTTCATGAAGCCTCTCGTATTTTTCCATCCAATTTCCTACAAATAAAAATAAAATGTGCAAATAAATATTCTCAAATAAATTCACACACAAAAATGACCATTTTGCCTCATATGAAGATGAATAAATGATGATTTGAAAATAATTTAAATTTTGGTTTAAACATGTTAAAATACTCCATATGCTCATTTATTTAATTAGATTAGATTAAACATGGAAGTAAAAATATGCATACGTGCATGTCAACACTTCCATAAGTACCTAATGGTGGCTTTCAAATAATTAAGTTGTATCCTATTTCTCTTTGGGGATTTTCTACTTGTCTATTCTCTACCGTGGACTCAGCTCCACGGACTCTGTAAGGACTCAGCTCCATGGACTACCCCACGTATCTTCTATCAGTACTTGTTTCCTGCCTAGTTTCCTGCCTATCCAGTGCATCCATTAGGACCTTCTACCAATTGAATCCTAATTACACTAATCAATTTTCACCACTAGCATAATTTCCAATTCAATTATATGTGCATCGGTAACCTTCAACAACCCTTGCTACTAACTCAAATGGTGTTGTCTTAGACCATGCTAAATAATTTGAGCATAAGTATGCTCTTGCTAACTATAACTCCATAAAACCTCCACTGCACAACACACTGTGTTAAATCTTCCACTGGTATGCCTAATCGCCTCAATGCCTAGATACCAAGTGGGGTTACTCAATTGTGGATTAAACTTCTTCTTTCTATGGTACTTCTCACTTAGCCCTTTGCAATACTTCAATTTCCCTCAAGGTTGTCCAAACTGGTGATTTCCTAAATATTATAATAACACAACTTCTTTCCCAATTCGATCTAATTTAAGTCATTTCGCTTTACTCTTAGATTATTTCCTAACTTCCAAAAGTCATAGTACCTAGGTATCATGTTTATGGTTTACATGGATCTATTCCAAGTTCTACAAATGAAGGTTTAGCTTATATTCCTATTTAACCTTAATGGTAAAAGTCCTCAAATTCATTAGAGTTATAGTCTAAGATCATTTTAACCAAAATAATATCCATTTAAGAGTTACTTCATTTGCGCGCGGTTACTGTGCACGCAACTATTTATTGTATGTCGGCCTTCCATAAATTTTCCTTAAGAAAATAATCTTCCTCCAATCCAAGTGAGATTAGAGATAAATCTTTTTATCTCTTCCTTCAAATCTTAGCAAAAATTTCTTGATCTTCTTTTCTATGAAAATCGCCTTCACATTTTCAAGTGTACTTACAATAATACCTTTATCTTGAATAAAATCCAAATTCTTGAATTTACCATCCATTGTAAAGTTCTTAACTAAATTCCTATCTAGGATGCCTTTTGTAGTTTGATCTTCCAAAAATTTACTTTTTCTATTTCTTAGTGTCATCTCATAAATGAGGTCTTTTTACCGAACATGACCTCTTATCACTCCATTCCCCTTATCTTATGGTTTAGACAGATTAACATGAGATGATCCCTCGCCATTTTAATCTAGTTGACATAATAACAACTACTTTGGTTTATAATTAGGTATTTTTGCATTTTAATTCATTGGAACTACACATTTTTCCAAAAAGGAACGTGAACATTGTAGCTGTCTATAAATTATCTAAAAGATGATTTGTGCTATGTTTGGAATTACAAGGAATTATTTCTTGTATTCGTTATTGAGATAGATAGGACAAAATACATTTGCTATCCCTATTTTGTACATCTCTTTCATTTGGCTATAATCCATGTTATTTCGAGCAATACACTTTTATATTAAATTGTATAATTTATAGAAATTTACATTGTCTCACACTTTATTTGAATAAATTAAAATATTGCTTAAACCCCACTCCATTTTATAATAACTTCCAATTTAATATTTACTAATCCATATCAATTGTCCAACAATTTACCGTGGTGACCAAATTTTCATCTTTACTTGCTCAAGTCATGCAGGTCTATAGATCTAAACTTATTATATAACTTCCTTTATAAAGGTTCTCATCAATTTAGGGACCACTTTCCCCTTATTCTTAATATTCCACAATATGCTATACTTAACCCTACTATCCCAAATTTCACATTTAAGCATCCATAGAATGCAACTACTATAATATAAACCATATAACATGTGCAAAATACATACTTTTTCATTCTTTTCCACCTAGTTTGCCGTGGCCTGTAGGGGATGACACAATAGCTGGATTGCCCGTAGCTTACAAGTATCCTATTCCCATACAAACGGTACTGATCAATAATATGATGCTATAGTGCTTAACCTATACTTATTATCCCATTTCAGACTGCCTAGCATAATTAAGTAAAGGCCTAATTGTTACGTAACACTCTTAATAACGTTTAAAGTAGACCCCACTTGTCTCTTTAACACTTCAAATCGAAAGACTTCTTATATCCACAGTATTCTTGATATAACTAAAACTTCTTAACTTATTATTTTCCTACTCTAAAATAAGTTTACTTAAATCATACTTGGATAGAGAAACATATGGTGGTGCTCCCCTTCTCCTACTACAGGAAGTTCAACCTAATACTCTGTCCTTTCAATTCGACTGTTAATAGAAAGGTTACTAAATTCCTATGTTACTCTTTATCTCCGTCCTATCCATTCCAATGCTTTCAAATTCCATAGTCAATTTCGTCCTAGTGGGCTATTTTATTCTATTCATCTAACTCCAACTATTTCTTTTCTTTTAAATTTTTAAGTGATGATCATAATATTTTCATTTTACATTTTTAATCAAAATCATTTATTTTTTAGATTATAACATTTTCTTAAATTATTTTATCAAAAATGATTAAACTTAACCTGGCAAAATTGTACGTGAAAACACATTTTTTACAAATTTCTTTTATAAATAAAATATCTTCACAAAAGCACATTTTTAAAGATAATGTAGCATTTTTAAATTATTATTATTATTTTAGAGTTTAACAAAAATATTTGTAAAACTATGTAACTATTTCATATTTACAAAAAGGAATTCAAAAGTTGAGTCATACTTACTTCTCTAATTTCATTTTCCAGAAGTTCTTTTGTCAAAAGAAAAGTACACATTGAAGTGAGTGTATATGCTTAAAAACAAAACAAAAGCTTTAAAACAGTTATCAAAAAATAATTTTTCATCGGATCCTTTAATTTTACTTTTCAAACAATTCTACAAAGTTTACCTGATTTATTTAATCGATACCAATTTTTTTTCTATTTATAATATCAGATATTTACCATTTCTAATTTTAAGAAAACATTCTTATTGGTTTATCACTTAAATTGAATAGTAACCTAATTTCCTAATCCCACTTCTACCTAATAATGCCTTATAAATTTTTCATCCTTCTTTCCAAACATGGTTAAATCAAGTGTATTTCCAGATACAATGTCCAACTTCAATATGAAAATACTCCAACCATACCTTTAAGTAAATATGAGTCCTTACAACTATTGCCAATAAGGTTTCTGTTTTGACTGGGGAAATTTCCCTTAAGTTCATAAAGTCATTTTTCATATTCTTACACTTTATTTTATTCTTATTCTCATTTTATAGGTATCATGGTACTAACCTTCTTCATTCACCCTTAAAACCATAATTTACTTATCACTGCTAATTGGTATAAGACCTCCACTATCATTTCTTACCAAAATAAATATGAAAGTTTCATTTTCCCTCTCAACTGCTATAACTTTAACATTTATTCTAGCCCAGTTTGCTTATATAATGAATAAGCCAACAACTACCTTATGGGTCCAAATGTATAGGGTGTTATGTATTATTACACATGTCAGAAAATAGGATTTGTTCTCCTAGTCAGATTGGCTCATCCTATCTCCTAAAACTTGTTCTCATTCTCATTATCTGTGCTTGTGAATTATTTCTAACTTTCCCCATAGATAGTAGAGGCACGAACAAAAGAAATTTTAACATATAGATAAAATCTTTGGAAATCTCTTTGAAAACATTTGTAGATATACATACACATATATTTCCAAAACCTATTTTTGAAAACTTTCCCGAAAACATTTTGGGAGACCATTTTTTTCAAAAACTTTTGAGGTACATCTTCTAAGTATGTACTTAAATCCTAGGAAATACTAAACCTAAGCTCAGTAATTCAAAGCTTAAAATGACTTCCAGACTTGAATCATATTGAAACATACGAGCAGTTGAAACCTTTTAGAACAATATTATAGTGACATGTTTAAGAAATTATATACTTTTAGATCTCACATCTTTAAGCTCCTTTCTCCCCCATATTATGTCCAATCGCTACTAACCCGTTATCATGTGATGGGGGAAAATGAAAAGAAGTGGGCGGGTCAAATGAAAAGTATAGTGATTGAGAACAAGAATAACAAAATGATTAAGTGCAATTAACTTTAAACCTATATAGAATGCATGTATTGTGTCCGTGAACTCCTAAGGTCCAATACCTGAGGATTCTTATCTAACACAATAGATCAAATCTACTGATCAAACCTTACACTATTGATCGGCAAAATCGAAAAATACTCTCCCATCATGACTATTCACATTACGCCTAGGGACGGAGAGCAGCATAATGTAAACTCGCAAAGTGACTCATTGTATGCATCTGTATTCATCTCTCCATCGTAGTGACAATATTCCTCTTATTGTACAGCTCCGGTGTCCATTGTATGTGAACCCTATTAGTACTGGGCCCCAACAAATCTTGATTCCCATAGTCACGTACTGCTCTTGCATCCATCCGTACATATTTGCATAAGTAAACGTAAAGTACTTGGATCTTCCGTTAGTACTGGGCTCTCTTAGGTAGTGTTCCGTTAGTGCTATGCCCACCCGATCGTAACACTCCTGAGCCTATTAAGAATTAAATTTCCCTAAACCACTCCGTAACACAAACCAAAGTCCTCCCCAATCCAATATCATCATTACGAAACTCAATTCCTCTAACTAATTCCAATCATAGCGAATAAGTTCACCCTAATAACTCTGATAGGGAACAAATTTCCTTATACTCTTACACATACAACATGGCCCAAATCAGCTCAATTTCTAATCCATCAACTGCATAATTCATAGTTGAATTATATATTTTACATTCATTTAATTTGGGCCTTAGGCCAAGGTTCAACTTGTGCATTTTTTGCACCGATTGACCAACCCAGAAAATCCCCTTACTGTTAATTTGATTTGATTTTAATTTACATTCATTATATAGTTTACAGTCTAATTTGATTTGATTTTCGGTTTTGAGGGAATTAGGGTTTAGGGAAAAATTGAGCAGAGTCTCCTTACTATTAATTTTCAATGGAGAATTAGGGTTTCATTAGCTTCCAATTTATAGAGATTAGTGGTGTATTTAAGGCATTGATTTGGGTTAGATAATCTTTTGTTAACATCACATCTGGTCATCTAAACTTGCGCATGAAGAAACGATTGAAGCCGTCGATGTAACGTTTTCGTTTATTTCCTTTGATATTCTAAGATTGGAAGGTCGTAGGTTGACCTAGGAAAGCCATGGGTGAACCTAGGAAAGCCACAGGTTAACCTATATTTATTAGATTCCAAATTTTCAATTATTTCCCTTATAATTTTTCAAACGTCCGTAATTTCTTCATACTAACTTCGATTTCAAAGTGTTACATATGAAAATCATCCAAAAAATCGCTACGAACGCAATGGGGCAAGTTTCGTAGTCCAATTTGGATGTTTGTGAAATTTTTATTTTTAGTCCTTGTTTTAATTATATTTACTTTTCCTATTAAATTTCTGTTTAAATCTCTACTAAATTCTTGTTAAATTTTACGTAAATTCCAGGTGTGTTACTGCTTTCATATGCGGTGTACTAATCTACACCATACCAAAACTAGTTAGCTTATTAAATTGTTTAACATACTCCTTGACTGTCATATCTCGTCGCCCAAGATGAATGAACCTCTCTAACTGGACACCTTCCTCTGCCCGAGAAAGTAACTTCATCTTGAACCTCTTATGGAAACCCCAACAAATGTCATCTCCGTCCGTCTCAAACTCCATAACCTTCTACCAGCTCAAAGTCTCACCCTATAATTGCCAAGTAACTACATGTCTCCTCACAACATCAGCTTATCCTATAAGATCAAGTATCCTCCCACTAGCACAGATCCATGCTCTCGAATCCATGTAAGACTCTGTCCCTAAGTAAGCTTGCCACCTAAACTAGAAAAAATATTTGCATGGCTTAGCAAATTCCAAAACCGTAGGTGGGCGGTCAAGAATCCCACCCATCGCTCTATCCATGGGCTCTCTAATGGGTGAAAGCTCGACCAGTCCCCTAGCCTGTAAATATCAGTGGAACTATATAGGAATGTTCACATTAAGGATCTTAGGTACATCATCGGAGCATGAACTTACGGGATCATCCATCCTCTATCTGCGAATGTTAAAGTTTTAATTATTAACTTCCACAGATGGAAATAACACGATTAAGGAATGTGATATAGCACAAGCACGACTGAAAATGAGCATATGCACAAATAAGAGGGACTTTGATAGATTTTCAAAAACCTTTTTAAATACATACACACACACACATGTACATATATATAAGTTTATTTTTGAAAACATTACTGAAAATCCTTTTTAAAAAAATCACAGATTTTAAATTTTTTAAAAGACTTTTCCAAATATGTTCTCAATACTGTCCTAACCCTAAGGACACTGAATCTATGCTCTGATACCAGCTTGACAACCAACACCTTCCAACATGCTCCAAAACGCGTCACGACGAGAAATGCGGATTGTTGGGGTTAAAAACTAGCAAATCAAAGACTACAATAACAGATATGATCAAAGATAAACTAATTATCCAAATCATATCACAGTGAATGTAAATAGTCACATAATATACCAGTCTCAGAAAAATATTATACCATAGTCTTAGAAAAATAGTATGTAATCCAAATTAGAGTACACCATAAAATAAAATGTCTCTCAAAAACTGATACATAGAAATAAGTGTACTAATATAAGAAAGTAATACATGAAGAGTGAAATATAGAAAAAAGATCTCCAAGCTAGGCACGACTCTCTAAAAAGCAAGAATGGGCTAGTCATCTACTGCTTTGTCCATTTATGGTGAGAAAAAGAAGGAAAAAGGAATGTGTTAGACAAAAATTTGGTGAATATGAAAAGGTTTAACAAGATGATAAACTGCAATTAACTTTAAACTTACTCTAACTAATATAAGGTGCAAATCCATTGTCCGTGGACTCCTAGAGTCCAATACCTAAGGTTCTTATCTAACATAATGGGTCGAATCTTCCGATCGAACTTCACACCAACGATCAGCTAGTACGGGAATTACTCTCCTTCATAACAACATCAACAATATGCTTGGAGAGGGAGAACACCGTAATTCAAACTCTTAAAATTACCCAACGTATGCACCCATGTTCATCTCTCGATCTCAATGGAAAAATGCCTCTTATCGTATTGCATCGATGTCCACCGTATGTGACTACCGTTAATACCAGGCCCCAATTTACTGAATACCTATAGCCCCTTATTGCACCGAGCCAGCGTCCGCTCGTACCATATTGCACAAGAAAACGTGCGTATCTAGAGTCAGTACTGTGCTCTCTCAGGTAGTATTCCCACTAGTGTTGTGCCTACACGTACATAACACCTCTGAGTCAGTGCGAAATAAACCGCCCTAATCAACTCTCTATATGTGAACTGAGATTCCCCCCAAATCCAATACCAGTCATTGTAAAATGAAATTTTCCCAATCCAATACCTATCATTATGAAATAAAATTCGCCTTAACAACCCTAATAGGGAGCCAATTTCCATATCCTCTCTTACATGTAATTTAGCCCAAATTTGCTCAATCAAGCAGTTCACTAATTACATAGTTTCTAACTAAATTATATAATTTTTTATCCATTAAATTTGGACCTTAGGCCAAGGTTCAAGATCTACAAATTTATTACGATCGGTCGACCAAGACTTTTACCAAGTCGACCGCTATCGATCGACCCACATTTCCCCTTATTGATTATTCACACATCAAAATTAGGGTTTATTTTCCTTTCGGCTGTCGACTAATGTGGTGTAAAATTCATATGGATTAACATATTAAATTAGCCCTAAGTTTACTAAAGGCCATTTTAAACATCTAATTTCAATTCAATTTTTGTTTTGGGTTTTATGGTTCTCAATTTAACATTAAACAGGCGTCTAATTAACCAATTTCATAATCTAATTACTGTGTTTTAACAAATTCAATTCTAGGGTTTAGGGTTTAAACATATTCAAATTTAATTTAACTAGTTTGACTTTAGGGTTTCTCACATTCTAATCATATAGAATATTTTAAAATTAATTACATTAATCAAACTATTAAATTTATGCCCACTCACCTCTAGCCTAAACTCTTGCACTTGAGAATCTAGTCTCTAATTGATAGCTCCTTCCCTAGATAGCCTTTCATCTCCCTTGATTGCTTGCTCTTGCCTCTTAAATTGCTTTGGGTTTGATTTTAGGATTTTAGGAATTAGGGTTTAAGGGAAAATTTTGACAGAGTGAACTCACAGTGAACATAAATAGGGGATTAGGTTTTAGGTTGGCATCTTATTTATAGAGTTAGGGCTAAACTTAGGAACATTAGATTAACTCAGCTATCATCTAAACCACTGATCTATCTCTTCTCCAGAAAGCAACAAGTCCTAGTTGTTAATACACGTCACTTGTTATGATCGGCCTTTTCGACCATCAAAAGTCGACACTAAAATCCACGGTATTCACGTGTCGAGCATCTAAGTACATAAAAGACAGATTGTTGTGGTAAAATAAAAGAAAAGACAGAACATAATCTCAATCGTGATGAGTAATATTGTTAACCCAAAAAATGGATCAACACCCAAGAATGATCCTACTTAAGCCTAAGCGAACAAGGTTAAGCAAGAAGCAAGAAAATAGAAAAAGCAAGCAAGAACACAAGAGAATTTTATAGTGATTCGACTATAAACTCAGCCTATGTCCACTTTATAACTTTGATTATCACTAGACTTCAACCGGTGATTACAATGTTTGATTGAGTTACAAGTCATAAGAGAATCCACTAGAACTAGAGTTTGACAATGGGTGTCAAGTGTAGCCGCCTAGGTGGCTGTTGTGTGGAGATAAAAGATGAAGAATGACTCCAGCAGAGTAATGGCAGATAGTCCAAGAGAGATCCATTTTCAATAGCAAAGTGGTTTCTGTTTATAGGGGTAGAGAGGCTATTGGACCACAAACTTGCCATCAGTAGCACCTAGGAGTCGGCCAAAAGTTGCCCAAAAAGTCTCAAGTAAACCCGAGTTAAGAGCATAACTCAGAGCCGAGTTATGGCTATAACTCGGTCCCGGATTATGTACCTTTATGCAAGTTCAACTTTGTAGCTTTCTTAGTTCTTTTGGCCCTCAAGTGATGTGTTTTATGTACTTTCCAATTGTTTCTGAGTTGATTCTATTGATCTACGTGATTGTTCCTCCATAACTTAGTGTACTCTGCAGCCTATAGTAGTCAATTCTTTAATTCTGGAGATAGGTCATCTAGAATTCCATGAAATTACTTGGGCTTCATTGGAAAAGCTGTAGAACAATTTGTGCAAAGTTTGGAGTTGTGGTGATGAATGACCATAACTGGGTAAGAGATGACTCGGGACCGAGTTATGTACTTGGCTTACGTTTGCACCATTTTGTCTCAAGCTATTTTCTTAGTCCATCTAAGTGTGTCTACTAAGTATCAAGTTTTGTCTTCGTCTCGATGCTCTAACTCCTTTGGCTTCTACCTAGGTAAAACATAGTTAACATTTTCCCCAAAGTATGCTTTCGTTGAAAAAAAGTGTGCTCTGGAATAAAAAAGTTCTATACCACTATTCTATGAACTCCCGTAGATTGCTTATGAGTTGTCTCGGGACAATACCTTTGCTAGGCAAATTTCCTTTAAGTATTCATCATGGTTTCAAGTGAGTTTCCATTCCTTGCATTGATGACACAACACATGCTCTGGAAAGTGCGTAATGCTTTAAGTCGGAAGGTAGATCTTAGGTAGTGATTTTTGCATGCGTCTAGTGAAGGGGTATAACTTGGTCCCTAGTTATGAGCATAACTTAGGCTGAGTTATCCCTTATATATTTATACTTAGATTTTTCCCTTACTTCACTTTGTTTTTGCTACCGACCCTTACTATCTGACTTTCCTTTTGCTCACCCGACCCAACTTAAGGCTTCACTTGTCGACTTAACCTTGGCCTACCGCCGTTCGACCACTATCGCTGCTACCTTCTTCTACCGCCACCTGAGCCTACCACCGCTTCCCAACTTCACACGCCGTTGACTTTCCATGCTCAAATTGGCTTGGCTCCACTTAAACAAAACCCTAGCCTTAGTTTGATCCTATGCCTGATATTAGAGGTTGGACATTGAGAATCTTAGAGTGGTGATAGCAGCATCAATAATTCAGACTTGGTGGATTCTAATTTGAAAGGGGAATGGTTGATTTTTGGTTTGCATAGTTGGTGGTGAAACTTGTGTGAGAAATGCGGATTACGGATCTTAAAGCTAGAATTAACACTAGAGGAGGGGTGAATAGTGTTTGAAGGAATTACTAATTCTTTTTGAGTTTATATTAATTTTAACACAAATATAGGCAATATTCAGACACAGATATGATCACAAAATCAAACACAGATGCAGATATAAAGTAAAAGCAATAAAGGAAAGAACACAATGGATCTTATACTGGTTCGGAGTTACCCTACATCCAGTCCTGCAACACAAGTACGGATTTCCTTTCAAAATCAATTCTTACAATTACACCCTCGATTTCAAGGCCACGAGGTACACCACTCCAGATTCACAATTCTCTAGGTAGAGATACTTGATTTTACGGGCAACAAGTTCACCCGATTGATTTTCCAGGCTACAATCACACCCTTTCTCGCTCGATTGATTACAAAGAAGTCTATAACTCTGAATAGCACTGGGATCTTGTTGAGATAGTGATAGAGAATCAAACCAGAGATGATCTAGTTAGATTCAATGGTGATTTCGATAGAGTAATGGTAAAAATGTATATAAAGAAATGTGGAAGAAGAAGAGGAGTGAAATCAGAGAAAATATATTTGTAAATTCGTTTAAAACAACCCCTATTTATAGTAGAACAACTACCATGTCCATTCGTGAAAGGATATGACGAATAGACACCTCCTTTGAAATTCAAACTTTTGAAATAAACTGTCACCTTGTCGACAAGGGTTACTTGGGGTTGTCGACATGCCTAAGTTATTTTTGGTAATTGTTTTCTTTGAAAATAACTTCTATCTTGTATTAAAACTATTTTAAACTTTATAAATATACTTAACTATAGTTAAAATACATAACTAAGTATAGAGAATTATATTTTGGTATATATAAAATTTTACTATAATTTTATATTTAAATCTAAGTATAAATATTAAAAGTTAAATATATTATAACTAAAAGATAGTTTAAAACCAAGGATAATTTGATATTGAAAATAAAGATTATTTTGAGGCTAAAAGTATTTTAAAACCAGGATAAATGTTTTTGATTTACAAAGGAAGATTTTGAAATCATTTTGAAAACAAGATATAATTTTGTAAAACATTTGAATAAAAGTTAGTGGATACAAAACAATGTTCCACTAGGATTTTCATAGGTTCCATCCTACTTAGGGTTCCATCCCTTTAACAGGCTCGAAGTGGATTCCATTCGACGAATAAAATGGATTTTAAGATGTCAGTGCTTTTCTAGAAGTTTTAATAAAATTCCTAACTAAATTACTAATCTTGAAATCTTGAACTCTTGATAATCTTGATACTCATGAGTCTTGAATCTTGATATCTTCGATCTTGAGTTCATCAGTTCTTAACTCTCTATACTGTACAGTCTTCATTCTTTGGTACCTGTATATATATCTTGCATATACATATATATCTAAACAATAATGTTAGTATATTTTATAATCTTATTCTAAGGTTGTTGTCATCAAAACCAACTTCTCAGGGACTAACAATCTCCCCCTTTTTGATGATGACAACCTTTGTTTATAAAATATTACTTCTATCCTAATAACTCCCCCTAAAACTAATAACTCCCCCTTAATCTATGCTTAACTATCCTATTTTATACTTCTCCCCCTTTGTCATCAACAAAAACAAAATTTAAATCTATACAACCCTCCTCAATCTAATACTATATTACATGTGATTATAATGATAGTGTTATCATAAAAAATCAACACTTAATTCTGAAACTAAAACTTAGCCCTTAATAACTAACTCTCCTAACTAAAAATCCATATATGATAATATTTATAATAATGATAATGTGAGAATTCAAATATAAGAACATAAATCATTTATTAATTATATAATGTTATATTTACATTTGCGTAGAAAACGTAAGTAAGATCATATACAAATAACGATAAGAAAGAGAGAAAAGAAACTAATGTGTATCCTTGATAATGGGAGATCTATGAACCGAGCAATTTGGGTAGTGGAAACAAAAATTTCCACGTTGTTCGACTAGATTTCCATCCTTGTCAAAGCACACTTCGCCAACGCAAACAACTTTGTCGTCATCTTCAGCCTGCTCTTCTTCCATGGGGGCTTCTTCTTCTTCCTCGCTGTCCTCTTGCACTTGAACACTTGAGAATTCTTCATCGATCAAGATGGGATTGGCGTGATTGTCCATTAGAAACTTTTGCAAGTTTCTAAGGATTTTGCCTTGCCGTTCTTGTTCTTTGGCCATTCTGATTTGCACCACTTGAATTTCAGTCATAAGTTGCAGTGCATCCTTCAAGGAAACCTCCATTTTCATCACTCGTGCAAGCGTAGTTCGTTGAAATGGTCTGGTAGAAGGAGAAGGGAACGAAAAGGTTGAATTTTTGTTTGATTTGGAGGAGGAGGCCATTGTTTTAATGTTTTCAGAAGTTAGAACAGAGAAAGAACAGAAAGAATGAACAAAATTTCGAAATAAGAAGAATATATAACCACCAATTTGAATTTTGGTGGGAAAATTTCAAAAGAAAAAAAAATTCGTTATATGTCGACAGGGGCAAAGGAGGGTTGTCGACAAGGTACTTATATTTTTGCTATTTGATTTATTTTAATTTAATTTTAATTATACTTGTTATATGTTTATATTCTATATTTCAGTTATTGAACAAATACCTAATTCTCTTCTTAATTTAGTAAAGATAGATTCATTTAATGGTTTTGTTAAGATATCAGCAATTTGATTCTCGGAATTGATATAATCGAGAGTAATTACTTCCTTACTTATATTATCTCTGAGAAAATGATGTCTGATATCAATATGTTTAGTTCGAGCATGATGAGTAGGATTTTTGGATAAATTTATTGCACTAGTATTATCACAATAAATTGGTGATTTTGAGATATTTAAACCAAAATCTTTTAAAGTTTATTGCATATATATTACTTAAGAACAAGCCAAAACAGCAGAAATATACTCTGCTTCGGTTGTTGATAAAGAAACTGTGTTTTGCTTTTTACCAAACCAGGAAACCAGAGAATGCCCTAAAAAGTGACAAGTTCCACTTGTACTTTTTCGGTCTGATTTACAACCAGCATAGTCAGCATCACAGTAAGATATTAATTCAAAGGAATCATTTTTAGGATAAAATAAGCCATAATCAAAGGTGTGTTTAACATATCTTATGATACGTTTTACAGATTTTAAGTGGGTCTCTTTAGGTTGGGATTGATATCTTGCACAGAGACAAACATTATGCATGATATCAGGTCTACTAGCAGTGATATAGAGTAGTGATCCAATCATTCTTCTATATAATTTTTGATCTACATCTTTCGAGAGATCTTCTTTACTTAGGTACTCATTGGTTACCATGGGAGTGGGTTTTCCACTTGCAGTAGTCAAACCAAATTTACTAATTAGATCTTTAGCATATTTTTCTTGACTGATAAAGATACCATTATCTAATTGTTTTATTTGCAATCCTAGAAAGAAGTTTAATTCATCCATATGATTCATCTCAAACTCTTTTGTCATTATTTCAGAAAATTCTTTATTCATTTCAAAATTAGTTGATCCGAAAATGATATCATCTATGTAAACTTGTACTAGTTGAATATCATTTTTATTTCTTTTAGTAAAAAGAGTATTATCTACTTTATCAATTTCAAAGTTTGATTGTAATAAGTAAGATCTTAGTCTATCATACCGGGCTCTAGGAGCTTGTTTTAGAACATATAGAGCTTTCTTAAGTTTGTAAACATGATTTGGTAATTTTTCATCTTCAAAAAGTGGTGGTTGTTCAACATATACTTCCTCCTTTACAAATCCATTTAAAAATGCACTTTTAACATTCATTTGAAATAATTTGAAATTATTATGATTTGCGAAAGCAAGTAGAATCCTAATGGCCTCTAATCTTGCTACGGGAGAAAAGGTTTCATCACAATATATTCCTTCTTCTTGACAATAACCTTGAGCGACTAACTGGGCTTTATTTCTAACGACCTCACCTTGTTCATTCATTTTATTTTTATAAACCCATTTAGTTCCAATTATAGTTTTATTTTCAGGTCTAGGAACAAGTTCCCAAACATCATTTCTAGTGAATTGATTTAGTTCTTCTTGCATAGCCAAAATCCATGAATCATCAGTTGATGCTTCTTTTGGATTTTTGGGTTCAATAGTTGATATAAAGGCTATATTTCTCATTTTACTTAGTTGCTTTCTAGTTGTAACAACAGATTGAATATCTCCTAGTATATTTTCTATAGGATGATCTTTTAAAAGTTTAATCTTTTTATTAGGATGATTAATTTCATTATTAGTTTCAGTTGACTTCTGATTTTGAGTAATCAAATCCTCTTCATCATTTGTATCTTCAAAAATTTTGAGATTTTCATCGAATGAAACATGCATTGTTTCTTCGATGGTGTTAGTTTTTAAATTAAACACTCTGTATGCTTTACTTCTATTAGAATATCCGATAAAGATACCTTTGTCAGATTTAGGATCAAATTTATCTAAGTTATCTTTTGTATTTAAAATAAAACATTTACTTCCAAAAATTCTAAAATAAGATACCTTAGGTTTCTTTCCGTGAAGAAGTTCATAAGATGTCTTATCAGTTAAAGGTCTAATTAAAATTCTATTTAAAATATAACAGGCGGTAGCAACTGCTTCTGTCCAAAAATGTTTTGGTAATTTACTATCTGAAAGCATATTTCTCGCACACTCTTGAATCGTCCTATTTTTACGTTCTACTACTCCGTTTTGTTGTGGATTTCTTGAAAATGAAAAAATGTGAGTTATTCCCTTTTTATTGTAGAATTCCTCAAACTTTTCATTTTCAAATTCACCACCGTGATCACTACGGATGGTTATAATTTTTACAGAAAGTTGATTTTGAATCCTTTTTGTAAAGTTCTTAAAACTTTCAAAAGTATCACTTTTATGTTTCAAAAATATTTTCCATGTAAATCTAGAATAATCATCTACAATTACAAAAACATATTTACTGTGATTTATTGACTGAATTTGAATATCGATTATATGCAGACTCATGAAACAGTGATGATCTGAATATTTCTAAACTAGTATTAACAAGTTTTTCAAACATAGCCATTTTAAAAGCTTTTTCAAAATTCATATTATGAAACTTTGAAAACCTTGCTCTGATACCAAATGTGAGAAATGCGGATTACGGATCTTAAGGCTAGAATTAACACTAGAGGGGGGGTGAATAGTGTTTGAAGGAATTATTAATTCTTTTTGAGTTTGTATTAATTTGAACACAAATGTATGCAATATTCAGACATAGATATGATCACAGAATCAAACGCAGATGCAGATATAAAGTAAAAGCAATAAAGGAAAGAACACATCGGATTTTATACTGGTTCAGAGTTACCCTACATCCAGTCTCGCAACACAAGTACGGATTTCCTTTCAAAATCAATTCTTACAATTACACCCTCGATTTCAAGGCCAAGAGGTACACCGCTCCAGATTCACAATCCTCTGGGTAGAGATACTTGATTTTACGGGCAACAAGTTCACCCGATTGATTTTCCAGGCTACAATCACACCCTTTCTCGCTCGATTGATTACAAAGAAGTCTATAACTCTGAATAGCACTGGGATCTTGTTGAGATAGTGATAGAGAATCAAACCAGAGATGATCTAGTTAGATTCAATGGTGATTTCGGCAGAGTAATGGTAAAAATGTATATAAAGAAATGTGGAAGAAGAAGAGGAGTGAAATAAGAGAAAATATATTTGTAAAATCGTTTAAAAAAGCCTCTATTTATAGTAGAACAACAGCCATGTCCATTCGTGAAAGGATATGACGAATAGACACTTCCTTTGAAATTCAAACTTTTGAAATAAACTGTCACCTTGTTGACAAGGGTTCCTTGGGGTTGTCGACAGGCCTAAGTTATTTTTTTGTAATTTTTTCTTTGAAAATAACTTCTATCTTGTATTAAAACTATTTTAAACTTTATAAATATACTCAACTATAGTTAAAATACATAATTAAGTATAGAGAATAATATTTTGGTATATACAAAATTTGACTATAATTTTATATTTAAATCTAAGTATAAATATTAAAAGTTAAATATATTATAACTAAAAGATAGTTTAAAACCAAGGATAATTTGATATTGAAAATAAAGATTATTTTGAGGCTAAAAGTATTTTAAAACCTTGATAGATGTTTTTGATTTAAAAAGGAAGATTTTGAAATCATTTTGAAAACAAGATATAATTTTGTAAAACATTTGAATAAAAGTTAGTGGATACAAAACAATGTTCCACTAGATTTTTCGTAGGTTCCATCCTACTTAGGATTCCATCCCTTTAACGGGCTCGAAGTGGATTCCATTTCATGAATAAAATGGATTTTAAGATGTTAGTGATTTTCTAGGAGTTTTAACAAAATTCCTAACTAAATTACTAATCTTGAAATCTTGAACTCTTGATAATCTTGATACTCATGAGTCTTGAATCTTGATATCTTCGATCTTAAGTTCATCAGTTCTTGAATCTCTATACTGTACAGTCTTCATTCTTTGGTACCTGTATATATATCCTGCATATACATATATATCTAAACAATAATGTTAGTATATTTTATAATCTTATTCTAAGGTTGTTGTCATCAAAACCAACTTCTCAGGGACTAACAACTTGGGTTTGTCCCGTTTGAACACATGTCGCTCGAGTGACAAGTTATGCTCTTCAGCCTTTACTATTTTCCTTCTTGAAAATGGCTAAGTCCGAATCATTGAATTTATTCCAATACGATGATTTTCACTGAACTCAGGCGTAATAGATGATTCCATCACTTTTACTTTTCTAGTCTTACATTTCCAGTGGTCTTGAAATGAAAAACTTTCCGCCTCATTTCGGGCAATAGATTCGTTATCGATTCTCAATCGATAATTTGTAAGTACCAAAAGAGAAATAAAAGAACGACACAGACTATTTTTCTTAATATGAGCAAGCTATCTACCTGAGGTGGTCTGATCGTAGTGTTCGAGACATACTGGACTCACTTCACATAGATAACCCACTGCACTTGCCCCGGTCAACACTTGAATTCCGATCGGTCAATACATGTCGGCTTCCTTTAGATTCCAAGCGTTAATCACATGAGAATTCTATTAGAAATTAAGCATGTTTGACTATGTTGAACACTCAGTTTTCTTGTTTAGAATGGCCCATCGATCTCCTGGCTTTCAATCTAGTAAAGGAATTTCTACACCTCCTAAAGCAGGATCCACGATAGCTTTGCCTTTGCCGTCGATTCGATAGAACTAAGACCACCCATTACATCGGATCCATATGGCCGGCTAGTTCTAGTTGGCCATATAATTAATTGATTGCCTCCCATGTTCGGGATTCTAAATAAACCATCAGAACAAACTCCCATGATACTTAGTGCTAAGGTGCTTCAGAACATATGCTTTTAGCATGGTGTTCAAGGAAATGATGTGATCCTACCAATCAGAACTAAGCTCGCACAAAGACCTTCTCTGGACTTTATCGCTTGGAGCCGTTCCATCTGCTTAAGCAGTGCCATGCCTCCATTCAATCAATTTCCAATGATGGTGCTATAAGAACCCGGGTTGGCTCCATTCCAAATCCATCCTACTGTCTCCATAATTTTGACTTCATTATATGTTCAATTCATGCAAAGATTCAGTCGCCCTCCGAGATTCAACAAGTTGGCCTATCTTCTCTGGTTCAAAAGAAGGTAGGATTGTCAATACTTTGTAATCATAGAAGCTTGGAGAGGATGGAAGGTGATACTGGGGCTCCATAGTAAACGATCAGGCTTTAAAAATGAATACTTCTTGCGATGCCTGGAAGGATTCAACCATCTTTGGTTATCAAGGAGTAAGAACCTGAATCCCAATCTTTATTTCGCCAGAGTTTCTAAGTCTTTGACCTATAGTGTATTCCTTTACAAATATTTCGGCCTGAGATTAGAACACGACACACAGTCAACGCTTGATGAACTGAAGGAAGTTAGAGCTAACGAGCGTACCGTTGATTTTCTTCATACCGATGAAAACTTACGTGAATTTGGCTTACTCCATCTTGGAAGATCTGCCGTGGCTACTAAACTTCCATACCGAGCAGTTCTAGAGTTCAAACCCGCTCTTTTGCCCCGTCTCGTAGCTCCAACGAGAACATTTGGGGAGAAGAAGGAGGTCCCTCGGGAGAATGATACGCTAAAGAGGAAGAAATTCCGTCGAAAGGTGGCATGTCTAGAATGTTTACGATCTCGGAGGAAGAAGAAGAACTATTTTTCAAGCATGAGGGAAAATCTATGATTTATGAAGGTGAAGAAGTGGAGGCGACCAGTGATAGTGAAACCGATTATCACGCCCGTGAGGAAGACCTTGAATCTTGTGATGAATCATCGAGGATGAGTCATGCTCTTCCAGACTCTGCTCCTTCCAAGAACATCACATCGGATGCCCTTGTATCGACCGAAGAACCATGTAGTTCTCCTCACAAAGATACCCTTATTGACTTTGGCGACCAGAGTGATATTAATGTCACAATGAGTGATCTTATATGCGAATTTCGCTTAATCGACTTCGCTTTCTCCTCTAAAGGAGGTGCCTTAGAGGGGGCCAGACTCCAACTCTTTCCCCTTGCAACACTGTTTGTAGAGTTCTTAGGATGCCAACTACACGACACATTCAACTAGGGTCATGAATATGCACATTTTCACTATCACGCTTTTCATGCTTCTATTTTCGAAGCTATCTTATTCTTTGTTTCAGGTTCAATGAAGCATGGACGTTTTAACGATCTCATAGGCCAAGTTCGCACTCACAAGGAGTGGACTCTAGACCCTTCATGGTACCATCCGCGAGAGATGGAGGAACAGAGGGAATAAAGGAAAGAGAGAGGCTCGTGAAGAAAATGAGGCCCGTGAGGGAGCAGGAAAGGGAAATGGATGAGGATAGAAAGAAGAGGAAGAGGGAATCGATAGGTGGTTCTTCTTATCACACTCAAAAACGACCGTGGACCCTTTTGAGCATCACATAACTTTTAAATCTGTCACTCCTCCTCATGTCGAAGTCTAGACAACTGCCATACAAGGTATTCCTTCCTCTGAAGCTCCCACTATTCCTACCTCTGTCCCTCCTAGAGATACTATGAAATTTAGACTTCCCTTTGGCTCGCCATGCTTGTAAGCTATTTACCTACACGTATTTCTACAAGGGATCAAGTTCCATCAAGATACTAAATAAGTTCCAAAGGAAGTATATCAAACTCGTCTAGCGGCCATTCAGGAAGATATCGATGCTGGAAATGGTTAGAAGCTTCTTTGCAAATCTCATTTTGACATTAATCGGATTAACTACCTTTAGATGTAATCACTCTAAAAGGCAAAGCTGAGAGTGATCAAATGATCATAGGACAAAACAAGGAGATTTCACAATTGACACGAGGGAGAGACTCTGCATGTGAAAGTGAGCTCAAAACTGGTGAGCAGATGTCAGAGTTGGTTAGGAAACACACTGCTGCCATGTGGACATTCAACAACTAACTCAAGGTCGCCCATAGCAAAAGTTTCAAGCTAAAAGAAAAACTCAACACCGTAGAAGAGTCTTTAAAGGGGAAAGATGAAACTATCCAATCCCACGGTCTAACCTTCACCCAACAATCTACTACAATTGCTGAATAGGCTGCCGAACTTACCCATGTCCACGAGGAGAGTCAGAAGCAAGCTGAAGAAAATAGGGTGCTTCGTGCGGATTTGGAGAATTCTCTTAGGCTTTATAATGACATGATGGATGAGATGGACTCCATTGTTCTTTATTTCTATTCTAGCTCATTTATAAGCAAAGGGAACTTGACCTCGCTTTTCCTGGACTCTTGCCATCGCTTGGGAGTGGGTACTGGCTAGATCCATGCAAAATAGGGATATGCACCATGGAGAGGAACTAATGGCTGACTAAAACTCACTCGAAGACATCAAGTTCTTTGTAACTAGTAGAGTGATTCAGAAGGAATAGCAAGAACAAGCTGCGCTTGGGCTACCGCCAAGTCTCTCGCTGACCTAAGATATTCTACCCGTGAAACTTCTGCTCTTAAGTCCCAAGAGCTAACCATTACAATTCTAGCTTCTTCGGGGGTTGACCCAACAACTGACGATGTGCCTTCGATTTCTGATCCTCTCCGTAAACAATATATTCCTTGAGTCATTGAGGGTCCTGGTGGAAGATTTGTTGAGAGGGGAGACTTCAAGATTGGCATCCATAAGAAAACAATCGCATTAGGTATTTCCCTTGTCTCTACCATACTCCAAAATCTTGAGCTTAATCTAAAGTCCCTTACAAAGCTCTACGATTGCATTTTTCAACTTGTATGTCAGATGTCGCTTCCTCCACCCTGCCTTTATTGGCCGAAGGCTTGGGATTTACATCTGTCTTCACCATGATGACTTATGTGGCAAGGAGCCAAATCATTCCTCCTCCTACTACCCGCTTTGAGACTGGCCTTGGACCTAACTCCAAGCGGTTTGCTGCTTTGCACAATGTGGAAGACATATTCACATACTAGGAGGATGACATGTGCACAATCAAAGAGTCGAGCCCGATTGATCAAGTGACAATGGCGGAGCTCTTGAAAGCCGATCATTAAAAGCTACAGAGTAGGCAGTTGTGTTTCTGACCCCAAGATCTGCTATTCAAAATCAAAACAAAGAAGACTAGGAAAAGGAAGATATCTGCTAGCAAATCTTGAGCTTTCGAGGCTACTACCATCGAGGAGTTGACTCACTTTAGGGATGAGACCCCTACTTCCCTTGGGGGGGGCAAGCAAAATGACAGAGAAACTACCGATGTGTCTAAGTAAGGCTGGGAAGGGAGGGTGCAGCAAGAAATAGTATTCGACAATCTAGATTCTTTCATTGTTTTGTGTTGGGTCTGAGTCATCGAGTATGTATTTTTTGTTTTCTTGAGTTAAAAACAGGCCGTAGTCGTGCAGGTACAAGCCCCTAATGTTCGACATTGTATATAAGTGACTTAAGTAATGAAAGATTAGCATTTCCATTGTAACCTTCCATGTGTAATTTCCTGCATTTCATATACTATGCCTATGTGTATTTAACTACATAAATTATTTGTGTGATGTGTCAATTTACCACAATTACATGCATATAAATGATTTTCCTATAGTTGTTTAGCATAGCATATCACCTAGCACTGTTATGATTGTCGAAATACTCCATTTGGTGTAACATAATTGTGGTATGACTCAATTTAGCCAACTCTGCGGTAGTTTCCATTTTGGTCGAGTTTATTTCAACCATGAGTTGGTGTGTATGCCCCTCACTCTATAGGGCTATTTAAGCTCGTAGAACCCGGGTTCTATGGGAAACTCGTTGGTTGCCCCCGTCTGGTTTGCGCTATAATCTCGATCATGCCCCAGTCTCTACCTTCGAAAATTGTGGCCTGAGATACCGGTTACACAGGTTTTCCTGCCATGCCAATCTTTGAGTGGTACTTAAGTTCTGACTCTGGTTAGAGGATTTCTTGGTGTCGTCGAGGCAACTCCAGTACTTAAAGAATAAGGAGATTCCCAACGCGGTCAGGACAATGTTGGTACTCAAGGAGTTGGGACCAATTTTCTCATCGATCGAGTGGCTTGGGCCTTCTCGATGTTGCCAGGGCAACATCAGTTCCTAGAAGGTAAGGATTGATTTTCCCCATTGATTTGACGGCTTCGATTTATCAGAATGCAGTTCTATATGTCCAGAAATTTGAATAGTTTGGCTCGTAGGAATGGGATTCCATCAGTTCATAGAGCTAAGATATTCCTGGATCAATTTTCAACGTCGACCTAGCGATTTAAATTTATCAAAATGTACTTCCATCGGTTCTTATAGTTACGCGGTTTGGCTTACACGAACGTGGTTCCATCGGTTCCTGGAGTAAAAATATGTTTGGGTCGATTTTCACCGTCAATCTGGCAGTTTAAATACACCAAATTGCGGTTCCATCCGTTTTGGGAGTTATATGGTTTGGCTCGTAGGAACGTGGTTCCATTGGTTCCTGGAGCAAAGAGATGTTTGGATCAATTTTCACCGTCAATTCGGCAATTTAAGTTCATCGGAACACAGTTCCGTCGAGTCCGATAGTTAAATGGTTTGGCTCACAGGAATGGATTCCATTAGTTCCTTGAGCAAGAGGATGTTTGGATTGATTTTCATCGTCGATCCGGTGGTTTAAGTTCATCGGAACACAGTTCCATCGGTTCTGAGAGTTAAATGGTTTAACTCACAGGAACACGGTTCCATCAGTTCTTAGAGAAAAGAGATTTTTGGATTGATTTTCACCATCGATCTAGTGGTTTAAGTTCATCAGAATGTGGTTCCATTGGTTCCAAGTGATAAGAGGGTTTGTATCGATTTGCCCATTGATCCAGCGGTTTAAGCTTATAAGGAGGTGGTCCTATTGGTTCAAGAAGCCAATTTTATTGATTGAAAGAAAACGATAAGTCTTGCCTATGTACAGTGCCCCTCCGTGTCTTGGGGTAGCTTATTTGCGAAAATAGGAAATACAAAATTTAGGTGCAGTAGTGCCGCATCAAGTCGCCGTTCTAAGCATGCAGAATCCGAATTCCATCTACCATGGTGAGCTAGTAAGTTATGTCCCTAAGCTTCTGGAAAATAATGTAAGGTCCTTCCTAGTTCGGGCCAAATACTCATGTGGTCAGGATGACTCATTTCAGAACGAGGTCTCTTATCTCGAAGGTGCATTACGGACCTTAGCATCATACTGTCTAGCCACTTTCTTCTGATGTGCAGCGACTCTCAATTCAGCTTCTTCTCACTTCTCGTTGATTTGGTCGAGCGATTCAAGTAATAGTTGCTCATATTCTTTCTCGTTGAACTTTAATCTACGATGAGAGGGGACTTTCAGTTCCACTGGGATCATGACTTATGAACCATATGCCAGGGCGAAAGGCGAGTGTCGGGTTGTAGATTTATTTGTCGTCCTGTAAGCCCATAGTGCAAGAGGAAGCTCATCAATCCAATTTCCCTTAGCCCATGTGAGTCATTTCTTTATCGTGGACTTGATGATCTTGTTCACTGCCTCAACTTTCCCATTTTCCTACAGCTGCTACGATGCAAAGTTTTTCTCGATCCGGCATCGCTTATAGAAGATTTTGAACTCGGCACTCTCGAACCAAGTCTCATTATCAGCGATAATCTTCTGAGGCACTTCAACCCTGCAAATAATGTCTTTAGTCACAAAATTAATGACTTTCTTAGTAGTAATTATGGCCAACGATTTCGCTTCCGCCCATTTTGTAAAGTAATCAACTGTGACGATAGCTCCTCCTTTCGCTATCGGTAGTAACTAATGAGAGTGATTCCACATATATCAAATGGCCAAGGGCTGACCATCTATGTAAGCTCTGATAAGGGGGCCCCTTAGTATCTTTGAGAAAGTCCGGCACCTATCACATCGTCTTTAGTAATTGGTTGCTTCCCTGTTCAGAATTGGTCAGAAATACCCATATCAGAGCACCTCCTTCACTAGTGTTTTCCCCAAGATGTGGTCGCCGCAACTGCCTTCGTGATTCTCCATTAGCAGTTGTAACGACCCCACCGCGATACACAGTTTAGCAAAAAACATTATAAGTAATGTCGTCTGCTAATCTGGAGAATACGGCTTGTTAGGAGCGATCAAATGTGAATATATCTTTCTACTAAAACTGACACATCATTTATACCTTTTTACTTAATAATTGAACTGATTTGACGTGTACAATATTAATACAAAGTAATAGACACACCGATTTCTCAAAATCAGAACAATATATCATATAAGCATCATTCACATATCACAGCAGAATAATAATCTCATATACATATACAAGTTGTGAGTCTACAAAATAAAACACTAAACTCACATAATATACAAATTTTACGATCCTCTAATCTCAATTATACATTTTATATAAAAGGTCCAAATTCCTAAATGGGATAAACTAAAAGTCTAAATGTTTATCTCCTTTCTAGCATAATCATTCAAAGATCAATCTATCCTGTAACCTGAAAAGTCTCGGTCTGACCCGAGCAAAATAACACCTGGGTCATACTATCTCTAAATATCCAATAGGGTTAGAACATATAAGTAAATACAGATGTCAATGAAATAACAAGTTACGGGAATTAGTTTAACTTAGAGTTCATCATAAGGCACATGGTTATACACTTAAGTCACAAACCCATATTAGTCACTAAACACAGTTTAACAAAATTAACTTAACATCCATCATAAGACACAAGAACATATATTTATTTCACTAACACAAGACACAAGAATTTTTTTTTTTCATGAACACAGAATAGTCATCGCAGAATCCAAATATCCAGAATCTAAGAGATCTTAATCCAAACCGATCGTAATGATCGTCCAAAACAATCGTAATGATTATACTCAAAACCCATGGCAAACAAACAAACAAATTAGTATCACTTGAACCGATATGATACCAAGGATCGTACTAAGACCGGGAACATAGAATCACAAAATGATCTCCAGGATAGTCCATACCGATCAAGATGATCGTAGAAACCATGACTCGATAAATCTACATATATTTAATATTATTATATTCTTATGTTCGAAAAGAAATCCAGAAATAAACTTCTTAAGGATCTAGCAGTCACTTGCCACACACCAAAAGAGAGTAAACTCTAAAGTGCCAAATACTATCACCTTCAATAATCACAGGACCTTAACCAATACGTCCCATACCGTATGGTGAAATCCAAGTATTTACTAAAAGCTAGTTAATATCACTTATTACGAATACTACTGGAAAACCTGAAGTACATTCTCTTAAGGATCTAGCAACCACTTATCGCACACCAGAAGAGAATACAACTCTAAAGTGTAAAATACTTCCTAATAGCAATCACATGAATTTAACCAAGGAATCCCATACTACCCGGTGATATTTGAGTATTCACTAATGGAGAGTAAGTTCCACTCAAACATTCTACTTAATGAGTTATACGATATTCGACGAAGCGTTATTTAAAAGCGTTTAAACCAATCGATGACATGTAACACCCTGCATTTTTCGACAATTAAATAATCAAATAACAATGAACAATGAAAATAAACATTTTTGGAATTGTTAGAATATAGCCTCGAAACTTATACCATTGTATCCGTGGCGATTTTCTAATCAATTTCCATATATAACTTGTCAAAATCCGAGTCTATATGAAGAAGTTATAAGAGAAACGAAAAACGGGAAATAATCAAAAATAGAAAAGAAAAAAAACGTATATGGGTCGACCCATAACCTCCCTAGGTTGACCGCCAGTTCGATCCGAAGGAAGCATAGGTCGACCCTAAGGTCGACCCGCGTTGCTACGTGGACGCAATTTTGTCCAGGTACAAGCCGAGCCAAGTAAAATCGATTTTTACGCGATTTGAGCCATACGTTGGTGCATCTGAAGGCTCCAAACGACCCTGTGATGTGGAAGCTTCAGATTAAATCCAAGAATCCAACGGTCTGAGATCCCCAAACTCCACTATAAATAAAACCGTAGGCCTAACTATTTTCTCACAATAAGATTTTCTCCCAATTGGGTTCATTGCCTGAGGCTGGACCCTAAAAAGAAAATATTTCTAGGGAGAATATCTTCTCAATAAAAATATTAGACACCTTAGAAGGGGATCCTCGAAGACCATGGAGCCAAGCTGAGCACAAGCAAAGCTAAGGACGACATGTGAGTGGATTTAATTATATATCTTTTACATTTATGATATATTACTGTTAGATTCCCGTTAAATAATTTTATTCAGTATTTATTTCAGTAATTAATTCTGTTAATTAGTTATGCTGAGACTATAAATTGTATAAGGGAGCTTATATTTAATTATTGTTTATATGGAAAAAAGGGAAATGGTAATCCAATTAAATATAAATAATATTAGGCTTGACAGTTAGAGAAAGGCATAAGCCTAAATGTAAGAAATTTACATCTATTCTAAAAGTTGAAATTTAGCCTGTAAATTTTAGCTTCTTTTTATTCCTTTTTACGCGAATAAAATAGCAAATAGAAGAATTCGCAAATACGGACCAAAATAAAAGAACGCTAGATTTACAAAAATTAGATGTAAATAAGAAAAGCTGAAATAAAAAGAGAAAAATAGAAATTTGCAGTAAATTATGCTAAAAAGGGAAAAATTAATTAAAAGGGAAAATCTAATAACTTGATTTGGAAGTAAGTGATAGATTAATTGGTTGGTTTAGAAAATAGAATAAATTTCCATAATTTAATATTTAAAAGATAACGATAAACGTAATTGCAAGAATAAAAGAAAGGAAAAGGGAATTAGTGTAAAATAGAAACTACTGTATTTTGCACTATCCAAAAAGTAAAAGAAATAATAAAAGAAATATCTTGTAGTTACGGATTTTTGTTTATAGCATTATTAGTATTAAAACATGGAAATGGAATTTTAGCACAGTTTTTATAACCAACCAAATAAAATAGAACTACTTCCTAGAATATAAGAAAATAAAGTGAAGAATTACAGGAAGTAAAGAAGAAATCAAGTTAATTATTAGACAAGACTAGAAGCAATTAAAAGAAATATACCTAGATCTACAATTACTGCGTAGATAATATAATAAAGGAAAAGCAGTTATTATGATAAGTAAATTTGTGACAGTCGGACGTAGTCCCAAGACAAGGTTGTCATATAATAAGAGAATTAAAGAGAATTCAATATCATAATAAAGAAGACAGACTAGAATAGAAAAGAGATGCTTGTGATTATATTTATAATATATGGATTATAAAAGAATATAGTAGTGACAATTGCAAGTAAAATTATAACATAGGTTATAATTAAGTAGAAAGAAAAGAAAAGGCTTATTTTAAGACTTAAATTAAGTTAATAAGCAAATAGAGCAGAAATAACAGAAGACGCTTAATTTAAGACTTAAATTAAGTTAATAAGCAAATAGAGCAAAAATAACATAAGAGGCTTATTTTAATAAACTTAGATCTTGGATTAAGTTAATAAGTAAGATAATAGAAGTGGCCCATATTAATAGCATTCCCTTTCAGTCAGGAACTGATGGTCTCACAATAGTTAGGTAAGGCCGAGACAGCTTATGTTGATTAGGGTAAATAAATAGCCAACAGAATAAGAAAAGTAAACTAAACTCATAATAAAAGATTAGACGTAGGGTCTAATAAAACAGTAAGATGCGTTTGGAGCAGCCCAAAGGATGAAGAGCCTAACGAAGCAGTTCATCACAGATTTGAGCACAGAAGGAGCACGTCCAACTTAGATATTTTGGGATAGAGGAAGTACGAGACTTCAACGGGACGTGAGGGTACTCTAGGATGGCCTTCTAGGTTAGGCATATCAAAGCAATCCCCCGGAGGTAGGTCTGTAGGTGTTCCATCACGAGAGTATGCCTTGATTGCTTTTTGCATGGCAGGACCATTGTAGGCAGTCAAAAGGGGTTGATGTTTGGAGTAGGATATTCGTATGACACCGTACTTGACTTGCGAGTAGGTTTTAGTGGGCAAGACCAAAAAGGATAGTCGCATGCGGACATCAGGCAATCATCAAATCAAGAAGCGAGTTCGGGAAAGACTAGAGTTAAACCGAAAGGCCAATGATTCTTTCACTCTCGAGACATCGGATGAGGGGCACAGCCAATTGGATGTTTAGATTGTTTGCAGTAGGGCACAACCACTTAGCTCTTTAGAGGTCTTTCGATTAGTTGAGGGGTGGCTGTGTTGTGCCATAGCCACGATGAGAAAAGAGACAGACCAAGTAGGATATCTCTACTATAGGCCTAACGAGGCAGTCCTTTACAAACATAGAAAATCCCCGACCGAGTTCCGTACAAGTTAGACCTTGTTTAGCGGGATTCAGGGAGTAGACATAACGATTACGTATAGTCCTCATGGTATGCACTGGGTGGTACATTGTGGATGTCCAAGCATTAGTATAGGCTAGTGCGGACGCAGTTTTACGTTTTCATAGCAGACGACGGAACATCTGTATTATAGGCCTTACGAGGTAGTCCTTTACAGATGTAATCACAGCACGCCCTAGCAGCGAGACGATGGAGTCCTTTCGAGGAGGATATGGAAGGTACTAAGGGTAGTACCTAGGACCAATACGGTCATTGGGCATATAGCTACATATATATTAGTTATTAGGTTTTGATCTACTAGGGAGTAGATGGGTACGATTCACGCATAGGGGCAAGAGTATTATAAACCCAATAAACCTAATATAACAGAAAATGGAAGTAAAACGGTATATGTAGAATTAAACTTAGAAGTATGTGATTTGTCCATTCACCAGAACTTCAGTTCCGACCCCCTCCTTATAACATCCTACATGTTAGGTAGATGGCAGAGACTTTCCACCTTTTAACCACTTGTTTAGAAAGTGTTATTATTTTGGTGAGTATTTACTTACTATTATATTTTAGTCAGATCCGCTTTGAGATATTTATCTGAGCTCTGATATATTTGTCTTTGCCTATTTGCAGGATACCAGAAACCCAACTCGGGTTTCAGTGGGCTTGGATTCTAGTGTTTTTGCGAAAAATCTGGACCCACTGGAAATCAAGTTGTTACATTTGGTATCAGAGCCTAGGTTTAGGATTCCTAGGTAGATAGTGAGTGAACGTATTTGTATTTTTGAATAAAATATAAATATATTATGTACTAAAATCCAAACGTTCCCCAATTATAGACTTTAACATATGGAAAGATTTTAGAAGTATATTTGTGCATGGTTTGCTGGTTGGGTTTGGGATGACCCAAGTATGTTGAGCCCAATGTTATTACCAAGTTATAACGTACAAATAAGCAATGTTTTAAGAGAAGATTGGTATCCATATGTTATAGGAAGTGGGGAAGTTCCCTAGGGATAGTAGGGAGAGTGATTTTATTTTTGAAGGAATAAGAGGTTTTACTAAGAAGAAAATCCACTTTATGTCTAGCCCAATAAAATGAAACTTTTGGAGTTGAAAAGTTGAAAAATATAATTGTTAATATATTTGAGGAAGTAAATATTGGGTTTTTGAAAAAAAATATAAGTGGTATGAGATTTAAATTGGTTTTTATATGATGTAAATTTTTTTAAAAGTGAAATTCTTTTTGAAGAATTATAGAGCGTGTATAGCTCGCCAGTTTCCTTGTAGATAAACAAAGATTTTAAAATATAAAAACTTAGAGTGTGTTAAGTATCAGAAACGTAGGTTATAATATTTATTGTTGTAATAGAAGTTTTTGGTAAAAATAAAGGAAGCATAGACTATGACCCTATTGTTATAGTAGGTGACTCCCAAAGTAAATGTTTTTACATAAGCATGTGGGATTTATTAATATTTATTTTAATTGAATCCATATTTTAGTATTTTTGGGTTGTAGTAACGGTGTTTTACGCAACATCTATTTTGACCCAAATGAGTATTGGAGATAATTTCTAAAGTGGTTTGTATGTACACTTATTTTTTAAATAAGTATATGAAAATATTTTCTAGTTATGAAAATATTAAAGCAGTTTTGAAAATGAGTTCTTTTGAAAAATAATGCACGTTAAATTAATGAATTTATTAGGAAATATCTTATATAAGTGAATATAGAGTAAACATACTTTAATCTATTGGAATGAAATGAATGATGATATAATTTTCTATGAATCACAAATAAAGATGTTTTGTGCAAGTTATAAGAAATACGTGAAAGATATGTAAAAGGTATGGAAAGCACCTTATTTTGTATAGCCTATTTCGATAAAATATAAAATAAATTCCTTATAATTTCATATAAATATGAAATCCTCCTTTAAAGGATTCATGGAAGTTTTTGGCGTCAACGTTTTCTCATAAGATAAAGTAATTCCAATACATTAATGTATAAATCCATTAAGTGTGGTAAGTTAGAAACTCCTCCAAGGTTAAATAATTGGAAGAGTAGGAAAGTTAGGAGATTTTTGATAAAATAATTGTTCTTATCTACTCCAGTTTTAGTAAATTTGAAAATCTATGAAAAGAAGATATTTTGAAAACATGTGAGGACATTTTTTTTTGAAGTCAAGAAAAAAAAGAAAAATGTTTTAAGAACAAGCAATACACGTTTTAAAGAAAAATGGTTTGGTGGAAAAGTAAATAAGTTTTTGGAAAGACAAAATTTTAAGTAACCAAGTACCTTTGAATTTAACAGAAAATTCAAAATAACATTTTCAAAGGCAAGAATTTGGGATTGATGTTTCAAAAATTTAGAAGCTTTAATTTTTGAAGTAAAATGATAAATACCAAACCAAACCAGACTTTTAAATATGGAGTAGATAGGAATCATTTCCTAGGTGTAACGGGAAAGTGTAAGGCTATAGCAGCAATTACTCCTAGTAGTAATAATAAAAGTTCCCATAAGGTGTATGGGACACTAGGGAAAACCTAGAAATGTTGCTTTATGTGTGTAAACTATAGAAAAATAATGAAGTGATATTAGTAAGATAGTAAGACACACGTGGTTGGGAAAAGTAGACCTTAGTTGGAAAAAATGAAAGGTAAAGAGAAAATTTCCCCAAGCTTAGTTGTCTTTTTAAATAGAGACTACATAGATTGAAACCCTTATCCATTGTAGTAAACGAGACTTAGTTATTCCTTTATGAGCATGGAATATAAGAGATGAATAGTCTTATTCGTCATGAGTAACACAACGTAAGTTGGTAACAAGTAATAGGCGGTAGGAGGAGCATATGAGTTACTTGGATTCCTAGAATAGTACCTTTCTGTATCAAAGTGGACATGGTCCGAAACCTCCTAGCCCTAGATGATAGCTGTGTTAGTTGCTATATTAAAAGAAGAGTAAAAGCAAATAAAAGGTAACTAAAGGAAAAACAGTAAGATCTAAAGAAAGCAACAAAAACTTCAATAGAAATAAATGAGAATTGCAAAAGAAAAATACATCCTTCCCATATATTAAGCTTGGGAAAAAGTTTTAAAAGCAAAATCTTTCTTATTTAAACCGTGTTTGGGAAAGAAAATAGAGATTTTAATGGATAGCGGCATAAGTTCCAAGTACGGAGTGAGAGGTACGCAAAAGTAAAACGGAGAAATGTGAAGTTTTTCCATTTTCAACCTTCTAAAATTTGAATATTAAAAATTGTGTGGTAGGGTTTGGATGAAAAATTTGTTGAACTACGCCCCTACTCAGTAGGAGTGTAGGAAAAATTGGGTGAAAAACATTTTGAATTTTCAAAAAGATTGCATTCATATAGAAATTGCAAGTATATTTAGGATGTGTGCATCGTGTTTTAAAATAAATTTTTAAAGAAGAAAAACATTCATATAGGAGGTACCGCTTAGAAATTCATGTTCATGCATATATCTCATGTTGAATGAACACTTTGCACAAGTGCACAGATGGCCGTAAAATTGGATGTACACAAAATGGATGTGATTGATGCGAAGAATTACATAATTTTACCCTTATTGAATTTCGGGGACGAAATTTCCTAAAGGGTGGGAGAATGTAACACCCCGCATTTTTCGATAATTAAATAATCAAATAACGATGAACAGTGAAAATAATTTTTTTCTAGAATTGTCAGAATATGGCCTTGAAACTTATACTATTGTGTCCGTGGCGATTTTCTGATCAATTTCCATATATAACTTGTCAAAATCCGAGTCAATACGAAGAAGTTACGAGAGAAACGAAAAGCGGGAAATAATCGAAAATAGAAAAGAAAAAAAACGTATATGGGTCGACCCAGAACCTCCTGAGGTCGACCCGAAAGAAGCAAAGGTCGACCCGCATTGCTACCTGGACTCAATTTCGTCCAGGTACGAGCCGAGCCAAGTAAAATCGATTTTTACACGATTTGAGCCATATGTTGGTGCATCTGATGGCTCCAAACGACCCTGTGACGTGGTGGCTTCAGATTCAATCCAAAAATCCAACGGTCTGGGATCTCAAACTCCTCTATAAATAGAACCCTAGGCCTAGCTATTTTCTCACAATCAGATTTTCTCCCAATTGGGTTCATTGCCTGAGGCTGGACCCTAAAAAGAAAATATTTCTAGGGAGAAGATCTTCTTAATAAAAATATTAGACACCTTAGAAAGGGATCCAGGAAGACCATGGAGCCAATCTGAGCACAAGCAAAGCTAAGGACGACATGTGAGTGGATTTAATTATATATCTTTTACGTTTATGATATATTATCGTTAGATTCCCGTTAAATAATATTATTCGGTATCTATTTCAGTAATTAATTCTGTTAATTAGTTATGCTGAGACTGTAAATTGTATAAGAGAGCTTATATTTAATTATTATTTATATGGAAAAAAGGGAAATAGTAATCCAATTAAATATAAATAATATTAGGATTGACAGTTAGAGAAAGGCATAAGCCTAAAAGTAAGAAATTTACAGTTATTTACATCTATTCTAAAAGTTGAAATTTAGCCTGTAAATTTTAGCTTCTTTTTATTCCTTTTTACGCGAATAAAATAGTAAAGAGAAGAATTCGCAAATACGGACCAAAATAAAAGAACGCTAGATTTACAGAAATTAGATGTAAATAAGAAAAGCTAAAATAAAAAGAGAAAAATAGAAATTTGCAGTAAATTATGCTAAAACGGGGAAAAATAAATTAAAAGGGAAAATCTAATAACTTGATTTGGAAGTAAGTGATAGATTAATTGGTTGGTTTAGAAAAGAGAATACATTTCCATAGTTTAATATTTAAAAGATAACGATAAACGTAATTGCAAGAATAAAAGAAAGAAAAAGGGAATTAGTGTAAAATAGAGAAACTACTGTATTTTGCACCATCCAAAAAGTAGAAGAAATAATAAAAGAAATATCTTGTAGTTACGAATTATTGTTTATAGCATTGTTTAGTGTTAAAACATGGAAATGGAATTTTAGCACAATTTTTGTAACCAACCAAATATAATAGAACTACTTCCTAGAATATAAGAAAATAAAGTGAAGAACTACAGGAAGTAAAGAAGAAATCAAGTTAATTATTAGGCAAGACTAGAAGCAATTAAAAGAAATATACCTAGATCTGCAATTACTGCGCAGATAATATAATAAAGGCAAAACAGTTATTATGATAAGTAAATTTGTGACAGTCGGACGTAGTCCCAAGCCAAGATTGTCATATAATAGGAGAATTAAAGAGAATTCAATATCATAATAAAATAAGATAGACTAGAATAGAAAAGAGACGCTTGAGATTATATTTATAATATATCGATTATAAAAGAATATAGTAGTGAGAATTGCAAGTAAAATTATAACATAGGTTATAATTAAGTAGAAAGAACAGAAAATGCTTATTTTAAGACTTAAATTAAGTTAATAAGCAAATAGAGCAGAAATAACAGAAGAGCCTTATTTTAAGACTTAAATTAAGTTAATAAGAAAATAGAGCAGAAATAACAGAAGAGGCTTATTTTAATAAACTTAGATCTTGGATTAAGTTAATAAGTAAGATAATAGAAGTGGCCCATACCAACAACATTCCCTTTCAGTAGGAACTGATGGTCTCACAATAGTTAGGTGAGGCTGGGACAAGCTTATGTTGATTAGGGTAAATAAATAGCCAACAGAATAAGAAAAGTAAACTAAAAGCATAATAAAAGATTAGACGTAGGGTCTAATAAAACAGTAAGATGCGTTTGGAGCAGCCCAAAGGATGAAGAGCCTAACGAAGCAGTTCATCACAGATTTCAGCACAGAAGGAGCACGTCCAAATTAGATATTTTGGGCTAGAGGAAGTACGAGACTTCAACGGGACGTGAGGGTACTCTAGGATGGCCCTCTGGGTTAGGCATAACGGAGCAGTCCCCCGGAGGCAGGTCTGTAGATGTTCCATTAAGAGAGTATGCCTTGACTGCTTTTTGCATGGCAGGACCATTGTAGGCAGTCAAAAGGGCTTGATGTTTGGGTAGGATATTCGTATGACAGCGTACTTGACTTGCGAGTAGGTTTTAGTGGGCATGACCCAAAAGGATAGTCACATGCGGACGTCATGCCATCATCAAACCAAGAAGCGAGTTCGAGAAAGATTAGAGTTAAACCAAAAGGCCAATGATTCTTTCACTATCGAGACATTGGATGAGGGGCACAACCAATTGGATGTTTAGATTGTTTGTAGTAGGGCACAGTCACTTAGCTCTTTAAAGGTCTTTCGATTAGTTGAGGGGTGGCTGCATGGGGCCATAGCCATGATGAGAAAAGAGACAGACCAAGTAGGATATCTATATTGTAGGCCTAACGAGGCAGTCCTTTACAGATATAGAAAATCCCCGACTGAGTTCCATAAAAGGTAGACCTTGTTTAGCGGGATTCAGGGAGTAGACAGAACAATTACGTATAGTCCTCAAGGTATGCACTGGGTGGTACATTGTGGATGTCCGAGCATTAGTATAGGCTAGTGCGGACGCGGTTTTATGTTTTCATTGTAGACGACGGAACATCTGTATTGTAGGCCTTACGAGGCAGTCCTTTATAGATGTAGTCACAGCACGCCCTAGCAGCGAGATGATGGAGTCTTTTTCGAGGAGGATACAGAAGGTACTAAGGGTAGTACCAAGGACCAATACGGTCATTGGGTATATAGCTACATATATATATATATATATATTAGTTATTAGGTTTTGATCTACTAGGGGGTAGATGGGTACGATTCACGCATAGGGGCGAGATTATTATAAACCCAATAAACCTAATATAAAAAAATGGAAGTAAAACGGTATATGTGGAATTAAACTTAGAAGTATGTGATTTGTCCATTCACCAGAAATTCAGTTCGACCCCCTTCTCATAACATCCTACAGGTTAGGTAGATGGCAGAGACTTTCCAGCTTTGAGACACTTGTTTAGAAAGTGTTATTATTTTGGTGAGTATTTACTTACTATTATATTTTAGCCAGATCCGCTATGAGATATTTATCTAAGCTCTGATATATTTGTCTTTGCCTATTTGCAGGATACCAGAAACCCAACTCGGGTTTCAGTGGGCTTGGATTCTAGCATTTTTGCGAAAAATCTGGACCCACTGGAATTCGGGTTGTTACATGACACTAAGTCGATTATTAGTACTCCACAAATTATAGAATTAAGGTTCTCAAAACATTTTTCTCTTTTGGTTTATTATTTAAAACACTTATTATAATTTTCCTTAAATCCATTCATTATTTAACTTTATAAAAATATTCACAGATTTGCTAAAATATTCCATAACTCTGAATTGTTCCAAGATTTTACTTATATACACAATGTTGTCTCAAATTTCCATATAGTTGTATTATTCACAAAACTATTTTTTTAAAACCATATTTAATTACTCTTCTAAATCCATATTAAAATTTAACCATTTTATTTAAAATAAATAAACTAAGTTTATACTTTCAAAATCACATTTTCATATTCCATGAATCCTATATTATTATTTTTAATAAAAACATAATACTTATATTCCAAATCCATAATCACTTTTATGTAAAAATAGTTTAGATGTGTATTTCCAAATTCATATTTCCAAATCCATAAATATTTTAATAACCATACTTAATATACAAAATAACTTGCTAAAAATAATTTACAATGTCTATTAACTTAATTTAGAAACAATTCTAAGGTTTATAAATATAAATAAGAAGCTTATCAACTTATTCATTTAACTCAAATTTAGGGTCTAAAGATCTGCAGTTTCGCTCACTTAAATCTCATAATTTTACAAAAGTTAAAACGTAAAAGTTGTAGTTAAAAGTCTCTTCTTTAAAACAAGAAAAAGACCATCCAATTTGGATTTACGGTTCAAAAGTTATGACCGAAATAATTTCTAGATTTAAATTTATAATCTTTGTCTTTCATTGACAGGACAACGATAAAGAAATGAATTCTTGACCATTTAAACTTTAAAATTTTGCAAAACACAAAACACAAAATTTGAAAAAAAATGTATAAGATTTTTGGGACTTTAAGAATTGTTAAATTCTGAGAAGTAACGCAAAAGTTATGCCTAAAACGATTTCTGTGTTTCAAAGCTAAGATTAAAACACATGACAGAGAGGTTACATCTTCTTCAAACCCAAATTACACTTAGTAAACTGCATATTCACAAAAAGTGATAAGGATAAAAGTTGTTCCTTATAAAAATACCTTACAACTAAAATAACCTCACTCAACTTTGACTTAACAGTCAAAAGTTATGGTGCTTTTAATTTCAGCTTTCAACTTAGTAAATACATAAGAATAGAGCAACACTATTAGATTCAAACTCAATTTGAGCCATTAAACTGTAGAATTTCGAAAAGTGATAAAAGGAGAAGTTGTAGCCAACTGAAAGATCTTTCTACCACAAAAAATGGATCATTTTGGTTAATTTTACACTGAAATATCGCTGTTTTTCAGCAACGATTTTCACATTTTTTTAGCAAACAATCTAATAATCACTAAACTCAAGCAAACAATTAATAATAAAATTAGAAGCAAACAAACCATCCAATTCAATTCAAACAACAACTAACAATTATTATCATGGATTTGAGATGGTAATGTGAGTGATTAACTCACCTTTAATACTCCCTTAGCTTGCAAATCTTTGCCTAGGCTTTGCTACACCTTCAACTTCACCAAAATTGTCTAAAAACCCAAAAACAAAAACCAATCAGCAAACAATTGTAATTAAAACGAGATCAAAACCACTCGTTTTTATTTCTAAAAGATAGAGATAAGGTTTATAATGCTTACTTTTTATTATAGAACAAAAGCCCTTTGATTTGCACTAGATTTTGGTTGATTTAGATTCTTGGGTTTTGGAGAAGATATAATTTTATTTTCTGGTTTGAGAAGAAGGAGAATGAGAGTGCACGTATAATGTTTATCATCTTATTCTAATTTTCATGGGCCAAGTGGTAAACCCAATAACAAGTGTTGTAAATTCTTTTATAAAAGAAGTGTTACAAATTATTTTGGCTTTGTTATCACTTAAAATATATCATCTAACTTTAAACAAAATTCTATAATTTACAATATAATTTCGCAAAGTTTGACAATTAATGATATGCTAAAAATTATCATCTTAATCAATACCAAAGAGTTTTTCGTACATTCAATTCAACTCTAACGAAATACAAATTATTGTCATTTTAACGAAAGATGGATTATAAATTTTGGAAAATCTAAAATTTAAATAATCTTAAATACCAAATATAAATAATTTGTTTAATTATATTTCAAATAGAATTTGAAATTCTCTTTTAAGAAGTGAAACTCATTTCTTAATTAAATTAATTCAATCATTCATAAAATTTGATTTAATTTCAAAAACCACAATCATAAATGAATTATTCACAATTAAACTTAATTAAGTAGGCAATTAACAACAGGGTTGTTACAAACTTCCCTCTTTAAGAAAATTGCGTCCCCGCAATTTCCTTAATGAAAGAAACCTATAATATAAATTTATTTTAAAAACAAATATATGTTAAGTGGTTTCTAATTTCATTTCCAAAGCATTCGATTAATACCACTCCAAATTATAATGCTAAAAAGCAAATTTTTAGTTTCCAAAATTTCTCAAAAAAAATTCTAACGTCTCAAATTTGCGGAAAATTTCGCCAGCATCTCCTTTGCGCGGCTAGCGTTTCAAAAATTTACGATCTGAATATAGCTAGATAATATACATCCCATCTCAAGGATGAGGCATCTCGTAGGGAAAAACACAAAAATACGACATGTAATCCGAAATACGCACCTTATATTTGAAATATTAGCGAGTCCGCTAATATTCCTTAAGCAAACAATTTATAATCTTTTAAACTATATCTATTTACCTTCAGATACCTGCAGCTATTTCAAGAATTCATATTAGTAATTGATATCAAATTCATATCATATAGGAGATATTAACATTTCATTATTACACTTTAATTAGATTGACACCATAATATTCCATAACGAAAGAAATCAGTACTTAAATTTCCAAATTTTAATAATTACTTATGTCAGAATGTCACGTTTTATGTTTAGGAACCCTATCGATAACATGGCCTCCCGCATATCGATCAGAATCCTTAAACAATGTCCGGATATGTCAACACAATAGATAATCACAAGTTTAGATGCATTTATTTTATTACCACTAACATCCATGCATCCAATTTTAAATAAATGCAACCAAGCAATCAATTCCTACCAACTTATCAACCAATCATCCAAAACATACATAACCACTTATAACAGAACAATTCAATGTTTGAAATTCTACTGGGCAACTCTGATTATTCCTAGATCATTTAAATATTTAACTTATTTACTCAAAATTTCCAAATTTCCTATTAAAAGAAAATAGTTCACTTAATTTAGTGCATTCCATTTTAATTCCAAAAGTTTTTAAACTCTAAAATATTTTACTCATTAATTCCAAAAGTTTTAATATCAAAAATTCTAATTTATCAATTTAATTTTTTTAAATCAATTTATTCCCTAAATGATTATCCTGATAATCATTTTCTATTCCTATCCTTATATAGATAATTACTATAATTATCTACCATACACCCCAAGGAAGAGGACTCTAAGTCTCACTAGGTCAAGATCTATGATTTTATACGCTATAATGTTCTGACAATGCTGTGATACTAAGCTGTATCGACCCCACCGCGATGCTCAGTTTAGCAAAGAACATTACAAGTAATGTCGTCTACTAAACTAGAGAATACGGCTTGTTAGGAGCGATCGAATGTGAATATATCTTTCTACTAACAGTGACACATCGTTTATACCTTTTTACTTAATATCTAAACTGAAATTTGATGTGTACAGTATTACTACAAAGTAATAGACACACAGCTTTCTCAAAATCAGAACAATATATCATATAAGCATCAGTCACAGATCACAGCAGAATAATAATGTCATATACATATATAAGATTGTGAGTCTAATAAATAAAACACTAAACTCACATAATATACAAATTTTACAATCCCCTAATCTCAATTATACATTCTATATACAAGGTCCAAACTCCTAAATGGGATAAGCTAAAAGTCCAAATGTTTATCTCCTTGCTAGCATAACCATTCAAAGGTCAACCTATCCTGCAACCTGAAAAGTCTCGGCCTGACCTGAGCAAAGTAGAATATCCAATAGGGTTAGAACAAGATATAACACAAGAGCAACAACATATAAGTAAATACAGATGTCAAGTCACGGGAACTAGTTTAACTTAGAGTTCATCACAAGGCACGAGGTTATACACTTAAGTCACAAACGCGTATTAGTCACTAAACATAGAATAACATAATTAACTTAACATCCATCACTAGACACAAGAACATATATTTATTTCACTAAGACAAGACATAAGAATAATTTTTTTTCACGAACACAGAATAGTCGCAGAATACAAATATCTAGAATCCAAGAGATCTTAATCCAAACCGATCGTAATGATCGTCCAAAACAATTGCAATGATTGTACTCCAAACCCGTGGCAAACGAACAAACAAATTGGTATCACTTGAATCGATCCGACACCAAGGATCGTACTCAGACCGGGAACACAGAATCACAGAATGATCTCAAGGATAGTCCATACCAATTAAGATGATCGTAGAAACCATGACTCGATAAATCTACATTTATTTAATATTATTATATTAATGTTCGAAAAGAAATCCAGAAATATACTTCTTAAGGATCTAGCTCTCACTTGTCGCACACCAAAAGAGAGTAAACTCTAAAGTGCCAAATATTATCACCTTCAGTAATCACTAGAACTTAACCAATACGTCCCATACCATATGGTGAAATCCAAGTATTTACTAAAAGCTATTAAATATCACTTATTACATATACCACTGGAAAACCTGAACTATATTCTCTTAAGGATCTAGCAACCACTTGTCGCACACCAGAAGAGAATACAACTCTAAAATTTAAAATACTTCCTAATTGAAGTCACATGAATTTAACCAATGCATCCCATACTACCCGGTGAAATTTCAGTATTCGCTAATGGGGAGTAAGTTCCACTCAAACATTCTACTCAATGAGTTATACGATATTCGATGAAGCGTTACTCGAAAGCATTTAAACCAGTCGATGACACTAAGTCGATTATTAGTACTACTCAAATTATAGAATTAAGATTCTCAAAACATTTTTCTCTTTGGAGTTTATTATTTAAAACAATTATTATAATTTTCCATAAATCAGTTCATTTTTTAACTTTATAAAAATATTCACAGATTTGCTAAAATATACCATAACTCTAAATTGTTCCAAGATTTTACTTATATAAACAAAGTTGTCACAAATTTTCATATAGTTGTATTATTCACAAAACTATTTTTCTAAAACCATATTTAATTACTCTTATGAACCTATATTAAAATTGTAGGGACCAGCGATTTTCGACCCTCAAAATCGACATCAATACGTTCACTGTATAGCATGCCGAATATTCAAGTGCCAGAAATACTGATTGCTAGGCGTAAAGAAGAAGAGATAGAAGAAACAAAAACAACACATAGAATCTCACAAATCACAGTGGAAAAAAATATAATATATAATAACAGATCTTTACACAAAGAAACTGTAATTGTCATATACATACAATCATCAGAGTACAACAGTCAACAAACAATCAGTACAGTTATAATAACTTGTCCTCACATGTGCTGAATATATAAAATAACACACGGCGGAAATAACCAAGTACGTGTAATATGCCTAAAATCCTCCAGCTCATCACCTGAGCTCCATAGCATCCTAACTTGGATCTGTAATACTCGGTTTGATCGGAGCATTATAATAAAATAACACCCGGGTCAGTTTGGAAAACCAGCGTGAGAAAACACACTCAGATTTGAATTATTATTGTTATCAAAATCTTTTGAAAACAAAGGTATCTCGTAAGACCACGCCACACATAAATACGATGGTTTTTCACCTTACGATAACCAAAACATTTTATATCAAAATCATCTGATATTATAATAATGTCTATAGAAAATAAACTATAAAATAGCTGAAATGCTTGCATCTCACATTTCAGCATAGTTGGGCACATCCAAAACCGTACAGCCTCATAGTGGATATTGGATTCCATACAATGACCGGACTACTGGGGTATTGCCCGCCACAGTACACCTCTAGCAAAATGTACCAAGATCGAACCTATCGATCCCTGCCAACACAAGACCGGCCTACCCCTTACTGGATAGTACCGAATATGATCACCACCAATGGGCCCCGAAACGCATACAAATAAAAGTGATGATAAATGTCCACTCTAGATGAGTGATGATCATACCTTAATGGGAGCGACCCACGTAGCCTTGCTGCATCTCCCCTGTTTTAGTCATTCCCGATTAATGAGGCTTGAGGCTACGTATTACCTTGAGGCTCGTAACGCACAAATTAGATCAAAGTGGTTTTCGGATAATTAAATCTGATCCTGGTCTCTTCGAAATGATCAATGAAATTGGCTAGATTTGATAGTCGGTTATTTAACTATAAAATTACACATCTAAGTAGTCATAGGCCATATTATAAATCTTTCCAAACCATTTATTTCAAAATATCTTTACAAAGATATATACTCAAATCTATTCCAGTATTTAAATATTCGAAAATAATTTCAAATTCTTATATCCATAACAGGATATTTCAACCCATATCTACACTTAGAAATATTTCCAAATCGAACTTATAATTCATTACTTAGAAAAAAATATTTCAATATATATCATTTCGTCGCTAAAATATCTCCAAAACCTTTAATTCCAACATGTAGGAAAATATTGTAAGTCTTTTTCCCAAAATCATTTCTAATATCCATACTTAAGAGATATTCCATACTTATCCCATAAATCTATGGAACTTTTATTAATTCCCTTTACAATTTCCAAAAATTATCGATGATACTTATTTATAATCCAACTAACAATTTATAACTCCTTTAATGAATTCAGATTCATTTTCAAGTTCCTGTATCTAAACAATTTGGAAAATTTCTTTTCTCAAATTTTCTTAAGTTCCCGAATTCAATTATAAGGTTTTCTTTTATAAAATCTCATCCATTTAATAAAACCCGGTTCACAAATCTCGAGAGCATTTATAAATAAATTGCAATCACTAACTTTTAAACTATATATATAATAATAATAATAAATTTCAAAAAAAACATGGTTAAATAATTATTTAAAATATCAAAGCACTTTTAAAAAAAACGTCAATAACTAATTCCAATTCATTTATAAAATTTCTAATCGATTTACAAAATTTGTTTATAAACTTAGAATTCATTTCAACAATTTAAATATTTAGATAATTGACTTTCTGAAATATTTTAATCCAATTAATAATTTTTAAAACTACAATATTTAAATAAAAAATAGCTTTTAAAAACAAAACTTAACTTCACTCGATTTATCACAAATCGATTCCTCATTTCCAATTTCATAACCACTTCCAAATTTTAAAATAGAATCCACAATTTCTTTCTAACTGGATTTCCATATCCCACTTTAAATTCACACTATGAATTTATATTCCCAATTTATCAAATGATAATCATTCCACTTTATTTATAAACATTGTTTATAAATCCATAAACTCGCTCTCAGTTTTTCTCTGTTAATAACACATATTAAACAACTCCAATTATAAATATAGTTCTTTATAAATTCCCCTTATTCTCCCAATCTATTGAAATATCTATTTGTAAAATCCATTTACATTTAAACAAATATCACTTAAAATTTATTGTTTAAAAATCTTTTATATATATTATTTCAAAATCTCTATTTAAATTATTTCATAAAATAGTTAAGTACAAATTAAAAATCAAATCATTGTTTTATCCAAATCAATTCCTTTATAATTAATCCAAAATTCAATATAAATATTCCACTTCCAAAATCACCTTTTAATTTCTTTTCAAATTAAAAATTGATATTTGTGGTATTTAAAATACCAAAATGGAGAAATGTGCTACTATAACATCCAATAAATCAAATCATATCATAACCTATCACAGATTATTCAAACAAATCATATATCCCTATATATGAAATTAAAATCAACATTTTTAAGGAATCCAGTTGGATCCCTCCAACCTGTCTCCCTGCATCCACATATGTTATAAAATCACAAAATATAGCCACGGCTTCGAGGCGGGATATCGCAAATAAAAAGAGTCATCCGCTTTATGCGGGGCACATAGTGTCTCATCTGCTCCAATAAGCGGGAATATTCAACCCAACTAATGTATATATTACTATATATAATATAACATCCAACTGATAATAATTTGTCAATCCATCGAATCAACCAATAGATAATTTTAACTGTTAAAATTAAAACCAATTATCCAAAATGAGTGAGATTTACTCACTTTGATTTGAGTTAGCGCTTAAGCGTTCCATCTGAATTAAAATTAAATAAGCGTTTAATTTTAATCCAAATTCCTGCTAGCTCCAATCAATTCCAATTCAGGTCCAATGCGTAGATTTCGTAATAACGATCGCAATGCAACTTGTTGCGTTCAATTCTAACATCATATGAAGAAGTTGCATTATTTTGTAAGGTTTACAAATTAAATTGTAAAATTAATCATTAATTAATTACAACATTAACATTAATCACCATGCTTAACCCTAACCACTAATCACTGCCGTTGATTTTCTTCTCCCATCACGATTTCCAAGTAATACGATGCTCCCCAGGTCGAGCTTCTTTGACTTCGCTATTCCGATCGCCCACATCACCAAAGCATGCCGCATTGTCCCACAGCCTAGCCCCGAGCTTCCTCTACCTTCCGCTGCCAGCACGAAACCCCACAACCTCGCTGAACGTTTGAAAATTCGAAGCTAGTGTCGCCACAAACAGAGGCGATTTCCGATCACCATGCTCCCCTATTCCAGATCTTGACCGTTGACATTGTCCATCTCGACAAGCTTGACAAGTTCGAAGTTGAACACGAGGCACGATATCGACTATGGTGGCACGAGTGTTTATGGGCCATTCGATGGCTAGGGTTTAGAAGAGAAGAAGATGGCGTCTGTCTTCTATTTTGGGTTAGGGTTCTAAGAATGATGCTGTAGTCCTCTATTTATAGGCAACAATCAAAAACACTATCCACACGAAATATTTTAGAATTCCAATCGAAGCGTGCCACCTGGCTAATGTTATACCCCTATTTCGAACGCAATGGAACGAGTTCCAAGACCTAATTCGATCGTATGTAGAAGATAGCTTTTTGAACCCAATTATAATATTAAATTTCTTATATTAATTTCAATGCGTTTCAATCTCGCACGGCCAAACTGTGCATCTGATTACTACAAAATTTGAAATTTGATAATAATATACTATTACGGATCCAATGGAATTGGTTTCGTCGAATTCCAGGACTGTGCCCCGGATCACTATTTTAACGCGTCGATTAAATCGACGATTTCAAAAATTGACTAAATTACTTGAAATTCCAGTTTTAAAAACTTACTATCTAATTTATAATTCAAATACAACTTATATTCACTTTAAAATTCATTTCGGTTCATATTCAGCTCAAACTCCAATTATTTGTACTATTCGTATTACTATAATCACTATATTTGAAATTTTAATCTTATTCCACTTATTCGATCGATAAACTTCATATTATAAATCCATTTACATTCCAAATTCAACATTTAAAGCAAATTAAATGTTCAAAATTAAAAGACTGGAAATCCGGGTCGTTATATTCCTTTCCCCTTAAAAGAATTTCATCCTCGAAATTGATAAAGTAGGAAAAATGCTCCAAACCCATTAAGTTTTCAAAACCCACTTAGTTAAACTCGATATTTCACTTTCCTAAATCTTTTAGTTCTATTCAAAATAATTAGTTTCCATTCCAACATCAAAACTCTTTATTTCTCAGTTAAATTCAGAAATCAAACTTTTGTTTACAAAATTTTTCTAGCACCTTAAATTTCCAAATTTTTTTGGCAGAGTCTCCCTTGTATGGAGAGCCTTTTGCAATATCACAAATATGATAAAAAGATATACATCGACTCTCATGGTCGGAAAACGCAATATATATCAATATTTCTATTTTTCGCGCGCTAAATTCATTAGTGTACCTTATTTTAGCGTTATTAATTGAGTTCGCTTAATTTATATACAATTGCGCTACCAAAATCAAGCCAAATAGCCTCCATGTACCTGACTAACTTGATTAAAACCCGTAAGTTCCAAAAACATGACATTTAATAACATTTCATTTATTTAACTAGTTAAACACGCCATTTGCATAAACCAAACACATTATACATGAATGTATAAATCATTTATTCAAATTTTAATTAGTTCGCACACAACTCTCTTGAATTCAAGTCATAATCTTCCATTCGATTATTTACTTTCAATCGATTTATATACCATTTCATTCAATTTAAATGATTCACAAACTAATTTACTGGCATTCAATTCATATATACACACAATATATCCATATCCATTTCAAATGGATTCTAAACCAATTTATTCACAAAATCTTATTCACTTTATTTTATATTCAACAACAATCCAATCTATGCCAATTTACTTATAAATCACTTCATAAATTAGTTACTTAAGTTGAATTTCATCCTTATCAACAATATTCCTAACCACATTCAAGTTATTTATGCTTAAATTGAATTCATTTATAACTTGAGTTATCACCATTTCAATCCATTTCTATTTTGTTCGACAACATTTCAAAATATATTTAATTCGCTTACATATAAGTCGAATTCCATTTGTAGCTCAAGTTCAATTTCCAATATTCAATTCACTAATTCATTTTACTTAACCAATTTGAGTCCCATTTCTATATTCAATTAACTAATTAATTTATCTAATTAGTTCACTTCCATTTCAAAATTCAAAATCTTATTTTTATTTCAAAAATCACTTCAATAGGGTTGGCTTGAGTTCACTTGATTTTATAATTCAAAATTGGATTTCCATTTCTTCACCAGAATATCAAACCATTTTTATTTTGGTCTTACCATTTCCACTTTTTAAATTTATAAGTTACACGACTTATTTTTTTTCCACATTTTCATAAATTCCTTACTTGAGTTGATTTCATTTCAAAATTTATAACTTATAGTTATATATCCATTTTACAACTTATAGTTAAATCCCGATCCATACAATTTCCGTTTACAAATTCAATTTATTTAACTTGCATAAGTTAAATTTTAATTTCATATTGAAATTCACAATTCCAGGTTATAAGTTCAAGACTTATCTTTCATAGGTTTCGTAAAACATCCAATGAATATTCCAGAATTCAACCACCTGATTTCATCTCAAGTCATTTGAAATCATATATATATATATACCAAATCACATTTTTTTTAAGTTTGAACCAAACCTGGTTTTTATCTAAAACAAATTCCCTTCGAAATTTCCAAAACAACCTTTGTTTTCAAACAAAAATCTCCATATCAAATTACTACGGTAGCAATCCATTACTTAGAAACTCGAAAATGAACACCGATGATGTCGCAATCATTATCGGAATTATTTTCCAATGACTAAAATGAGTTTAGTGCTATATCACCTTCAAAATCCATTAAAATTTCATTTTTATCTAAAAATATTTCCCAATAAACTATTATTCTTTGCAAACAATTTGGAAACGTTTCCAAAATCTCTGGGGTTTAAATTTCTACATCCTGATTTGAATCCCTTTTTAGTTTAACTCATTTGTATAAACCATATTTATACAATTCTATTTGGTTATACAAACCATTTCAAATTTTATAATCTTGTTTGGATTATAATGATAACAACCAACACTCCAAATATACTATAATAATTTTAGAAAATTATTTCCTTTATATCAAAATATAATTTGGGTAAAATTATTTCATTTACCCGCTCTAAAACAATACTGTGTCAGTTTACCTGGTTCAAGTGTTTAAAAATTCCTATTGATTTCGTTGCATCCCACTATTCGACCAAAATTTATAAGCCACTCAACAGACAAATCAACACAGTATAAAACATTTTTATAACCACTAACAAATATGCGCTCATATATATTAATATACTCAAACTCATTCTAGGGTACTACTGACCCTATCTCTAATGAGTACACCACCAAAGCTAAGATTCTCGCTTAACCTTCAGCTCTGATACCAAGTGTATTGACCCATGATTTTTGATCCTCGAAAATCGACATCAATACGTTCACTGTATAACTTGCCGAATATTCAAGTGCTGGAAATACTGATTGTTAGGGGTAAAGAAGAAGAAGAGATAAAAGAAACGGAAACAACACATAGAATCTCACAAATCGCAGCAGAACAAAATATATTATATAATAACTGACCTTTACACAAAGAAACTGCAACTGTCATATACATATAATCATTAAAGTACAATAGTCAACAAACAATCTGGATAGTATGATAACTTGTCCTCACATGTACTGAATATATAAAATAACAAACGGTGGAAATAACCATGTACGTGTAATATGCCTAAAATCCTCCAGCTCGTCACCTGAGCTCCATAGCATCCTAACTTGGATCTGTAATACTCGGTTTGACCGAAGCATTATAATAAAATAACACCCGGATCAGTTTGGAAAACCAGCGTGAGAAAACACACTCAGATTTGAATTATTACTATTATCAAAATCCTTTGAAAACAAAGGTATCTCGTAAGACCACGCCACATATAAATACGAAGGGTTTTTACCTTACGATAACCAAAACATTTTATATCAAAATCATCTGATATTATAATAGTGTCTATAGAAAATAAACTATAAAATAGCTGAAATGCTTGCATCTCACATTTCAGCATAGTTAGGCACATCTAAAACCGTACAGGCTAATAGTTGACGCAGTGGAAAATAACAGAAATGGATGTAACGATGAAAGTAGCAATCGGTGGATTGAAAATACCAAAATGCCCAAATCCGTTGATCTCAAAGATACCGGATTCTAGCTATCTTCATCACGTTGATCGTCCACGATGCCGTGGAAGAAGATCTACGATTCTTTAAACGTTGATCTTGCGCACAAGATACCGTGAATCGGCTTCAACAATCGTTGATTCGAGCGCACTCGTATGCCGATGGTGGAGATAGGAGATTACACCCAACTACCAATTTCAAAGAGGCACAAAGCACTCAAACAAAGTTTTATTCAAAATCAACCAACTTTTACAAATGATACAACCCCGCTATTTATAGAGTTTTACAACCCAGGTCAGCGACCTAACTCACGCGACTCACGACCTAAGACAGGTCGTTACCGACCTAACAGACGCGACCTAACCATTACAACATCAAGCGACTTACCATATGACAACATACGACCTAATATATACACAACGACATACGATTTAACAAACATAAGAAAAATTACAACACATGCGACTTAACATATTTACAACATAGAAATATAACACGACTTAGGACATCAGCGACCTAAGAACATTGCTTCTGGAAATCTTCACGCGACCTAACACTTGAGCGACTTAAGGAAATGCGGTAGTGAGCGACTTAATCATTGAGCGACCTAAGAAACCCCTCCAGGAGCGACTTAAGGAGATTTGCGACTTAAAAGATAGCATAGCTTCAGTAATCTTGCGGCATATGAATCAGTGACCTAACATAGGTCGTAACTCGTTTCCGCGACCTAACATAGGTCGTAACTCATTCCCGCGACCTAACTTAGGTCGTAACTCGTCAAAGTTGAAACTCCATTTTCTTAAATTTGGAAATTTCCCTTTCTCAAATTTTCTTAAGTTTCTGAATTCCATTATAAGGTTTTCTTTATAAAATCACATCCATTTAATAAAACCCGGTTCATAAATCTCGAGAGCATTTATAAATAAATTACAATCGCTTACTTTTAAACTATATATATAATAATAAATTTCAAAAAAAACATGGTTAAATAATTATTTAAAATATCAAAGCACTTTTAAAATAAACGTCAATAACTAATTCCAATTCATTTATAAAATTTCTAATCGATTTACAAAATTTGTTTAAAAACTTAGAATTCATTTCAACAAATTTAAATATTTAGATAATTGACTTTCTGAAATATTTTAATCCAATTAATAATTTTTAAAAATACAATATTTAAATAAAAAAATCCCTTTTAAAAACAAAACTTAACTTCTCTCGATTTATCACAAATCGATTCCTCATTTCCAATTTCATAACTATTTCCAAATTTTAAAATAGAATCCACTATTTCTTTCTAACCCGTTTCCATATCCCACTTTAAATTCACATTATGAATTTATATTCCTAATTTATCAAATGATAATTATTCCACTTTATTTATAAACATTATTTATAAATCCATAAACTCGCTCTCAGTTTTTCTCTGTTAATAATTCATTTTAAACAACTCCAATTATAAATATAGTTCTTTATAAATTCCCCTTATTCTCCCAATCTATTGAAATATCTATTTTTAAAACCCATTTACATTTAAACAAATATCACTTAAAATTTATTATTTAAAAATCTTTTTTATATGTTATTTCAAAATCTCTATTTAAATTACTTCATGAAATAGTTAAGTACAAATTAAAAATCAAATCATTTATTTTATCCAAATCAATTCCTTTATAATTAATCCAAAATTCAATATAAATATTTCACTTCCAAAATCGCTTTTTAATTTCTTTTCAAATTAAAAATTGATATTTGTGGTATTTAAAATACCAAAATGGAGGCCTGTGCTGTTATAGCATCCAATAAATTAAATCATATCATAATCTATCACAGATTATTCAAACACATTATATATCACTATATATGAAATTAAAATCAACGTTTTTGAGGAATCCCGTTGGATTCCTCCAACCTGTCTCCCTGCAACCACATATGTTATAAAATCACAAAAATATAATCAAGGCTTCGAGGCGGGATATCACAAATAAAAAGAGTCATCCGCTATTATGCGGGGTGCATAGTGTCTCATCCGCTCCAATAGGTGGGAATATTCAACCCAACTAATGTATATATTACTATATAGAATATAACATCCAACTGATAATAATTTAACAATCCATCCAATCAACCAATAAATAATTTTAACTATTTAAAATAAAACCAATTATCCAAAATGAGTGAGATTTACTCACTATGATTCTAGTTAGCGCTTAAGCGTTCCGTTTGAATTAAAATTAAACAAATTGTTTAATTTTAATCCAAATTCCTGCTAGCTCCAATCAATTCCAATTCAGTCCAATGCGTAGATTTCGCAATAACGATCGCAGTGCAACTTGTTGCGTTCAATTCTGACATCATATAAAGAAGTTACATTATTTATAAGGTTTACAAATTAAATTATAAAATTAATCCTTAATTAATTATAGCGTTAACATTAATCATCGTGCTTAACCCTAACCACTAATCACTGCCGTTGATTTCCTTCTCCCATCGCGATTTCTAGGTAATCAGGATGCTCCCCAGGTCGAGCTTCTTTGACTTCGCTATTCCGATCGCCCACATCACCAGAGCATGCTGCATCGTCCCCCAGCCTAGCCCCGAGCCTCCTCTACCTCCCGCTCCCAGCACGAAACCCCACAACCTTGTCGACCGTCAGAATAATCGAAGCCGATGTCGCCAAAAAATAAGGCGATTTCGACCACCATGCTCCCATTTTCCAGATCCTGACCGTTGACATCGTCCATCTCGACGAGCTTGACAATTTCGAAATTGAACTCGAGGCGTGATATCGACTGTGGTGGCACGAGTGGTTGTGGGCCGTTCGATGGCTAGGGTTTAGAAGAGAAGAAGATGGAAGTTGTCTTCTATTTTGGGTTAGGGTTTTAAGAATGATGTTGTGGTCCTCTATTTATAGGCAACAACCAAAAACACTATTCATACGAAATATTTTCGAACTCCAATCGAAGCATGCCGCCTAGCTTTCCTAATGTTATACCCCTATTCCGAATGCAATGGAATAAGTTCCGAGACCTAATTCGATCGGATGTAGAAGATAGCTTTTTGAACCCAATTATAATATTAAATTTTCGATATTAATTTCAACGCGTTGCGATATCGCACGACCAAACGGTGCATCTAATCGCTATGAAATTTTAAATTTGATAATAATATACTATTTCGGATCCAATGGAACTGGTTTCGTCGAATTCTAGTACTGTGCCCCGGATTGCTACTTTAACGCATCGATTAAATCGACGATTTCTAAAATTGACGAAATTATTTGAAATTCTAGTTTTAAAAACTTACTATCTATTTCAAATAGAACTAATATTCACTTTAAAATTCATTTCGGTTCATATTCAGCTCAAACTCCAATTTTTTGCACTATTGGTATTACGATAATCGCTATATTTGAAATTTTAATCTTATTCCACTTATTCGATCGATAAACTTCATATTATAAATACATTTACATTCTAAATTCAACATTTAAAGTAAATTAAATGTTCAAAATCAAACGACTGAAAATTCGGGTCATTACAAAGATATAACCATTTTATTTAAAAATAAATAAACTAAGTTTATACTTTTCAACATCACATTTTCAAATTCCATAAATCCTATATTATTTGTTTAATAAAACCTTAATACTTATATTCCAAATCCATAATCACTTTTATGTAAAAATAGATTAGATGTGTATTTCCAAATTCATATTTCCAAATCCATAATAACCATGCTTAATATACAAAATAACTTGCTAAAAATAATTTTTAATGTCTATTAACTTAATTTAGAAATAATTCTAAGATTTATAAATATAAATAAGAAGCTTATCAACTTATTCATTTAACTCAAATTTAGTGTCTAAATATCTGCAGTTTCGACCACTTAAATCTCATAATTTTACAAAACTTAAAACATAAAAGTTGTAGATAAAAGTCTCTTGTTTAAAACAAGAAAAAGATCATCCAATTTGGATTTACAGTTCATAAGTTATGACCGAGATAATTTTTAGATTTAAATTTATTAACTCTGTCTTTCATTGACAGGATAGTGACAATGAAACGAATTTTTTACCATTTAAACTTTAAAATTTTTCAACACTCAAAACATGAAAGTTGAAGCACCATGTCTAAATTTCCATAAATTCAAAAATTATTAAATTCCGATAAGTAACACAAAAGTTATGCCTAAAACAATTTCTGTGTTTCAAAGCTAAGATTAAAACACAGGATATAGAGGTTACATCTTCTTCAAACCCAAATTACACTTAGTAAACTGCATATTCAGAAAAAATGATAAACATAAAATTTGTTCCTTATAAAAATAACTTTAAACTGAAAAAAACCGCACTCAATTTCGATTCAAGAGTCAAAATTTATGGTGATTTTAATTTCAGCTTTCAACTTAGTAAATACATAGGAACAGAGCAACACTATCAGATTCAAACTCGATTTCGAGCCATTAAACTGTAGAATTTCCCAAAGTGATCAAAAGGGAAGTTGTAGCCAATTGAAATTCCTTTCTAGCACAAAAAGAATAGGTCATTTTGGTTAACTTTACACTAAAATATGGTTGTTTTACAGAAGCAATTTTCATTTTTTTTCTTCAGCAAACTATCTAATAATCACTAAACTCAAGCAAACGATTCACAATCAAATTAGAAGCAATTCAATCAACAAACCATATAAGTCAATTCAAACAGCAACTAACAATTATTATCATGGATTTTAGATGGCAATGTGAGTGATTAACTCACCTTTAATGCTTCCTATAGCTTGCAAATCTTTGCCTAGGCTTTGCTACACCTTCAACTTCACCAAAATTGTCCAAAAACCCAAAAACAAAAACCAACCAGCAAACAATTGTATTTAAAACGAGATCAAAATCACTCATTTATATTTCTAAAAGATAGAGATAAGGTTTAGAATACTTACTTTTCATTATAGAACAAAGCCCTTTGATTTGCACTAGATTTTGGTTGATTAATCAGAATTAAACTTAATTAATTAGGCAATTAACAACAGGGTTGTTACAGCAGTCTTCTGTCTTCATCTTTTGTCACACACCTGATAAAAGGGAGGTGAATCCTCTCCTATATAATGCTTCATCCTGCATAACGAATCATGGCACCATTCGAAGGAGTTTCTCTCGCTCGTTTCTGTCTCTAGGAAGTACTCCCCGAAGCAAGTAGTTTCTAATTGGCATCATCCACAATTCCTGCTCTTCCATGGTTTCAACTGAAACCAATCCTACCAACCGTGCCTCTTCGGAAATAAGCGAGCTTGGCTAAGGAATCAACCTTCATGTTCTCCTCTCTTGGGATGTGAGTGATCATATAGTGCTCAAGGTCGTTGAGTAGCTCCTAGGTTTTTGATAGGTAAGGGGTGAGATTCGCGCCTTTGGCTTGATATTCTCTTCGAACCTGGTAGACGATGAGCTACGAATCACTAAAAATGTGCAGGGCCTTGATCTCCAATTCCTTTTCTATCTCCAGACCTGCGATCAATGCTTCACATTCTGCCTCGTTGTTGGTGGTGGAAAATTCCAATTTCAAGGCATAGCAATTTGATCGTTCTTTGGGAGTTTTAACCACAACTCTCGCTGCTGAGCAAAAATCATTCGATGCACCATCAACAAGTAGTTTCCATAGTGTTGCTACGACCGTGGTGTCTTCCTCCTCGTCATCCCTAATTATGTGCTTGATGATGAAATTGGCTAACGCTTGTCCATTGATTGCTCTCTAGGTATGGTAAGTAATTTCATACTGGCTCAACTCGATATTCCACTTCAATAATTGTCCCAAAGTCTCAAAATGAAAGAGCACTTGCTTCGGTGGTTGAGCTATCAGCATATTTTTCGGATGAGTTGGAAGTACAACTGCAGCTTCCTAGAGGCTATCAGTAAATAGTAAGCAAGCTTCTCTAATATTGGATAATTTCTCTCAGCTCCCGTGAATCGCTTACTGATATAATAAACATATCTCTGAATTCACACTTCTTCACGCATGAGTGTCGTGCTCAACACGTGAGTAGACACTACCAGATAAATGAATAGATATTCTCCATCTAGCGGCTTAGACAAAATTGGTAGGGCCTTTATATGTTTCAATAATTCTTCAAAGGCATTTTGGCAGTCTTGGTTCCATTCAAAGTTCTTTTTCCCTTTCTTCAGTGCTTTGAAGAAAGGTATACACTTGTCCATAGCTTTGGAGATGAAGTGTCTTAAAGCAGTTATCTTTCCATTTATACTTTGTAACTCCTTCTTGTTGGTCGAGGATTTGACTTTCCATAAGGCATCAATCTGCTTCGGATATGCCTTGATGCTCCTTGCATTCACAATGAAAATAATAAATTTTCCTAAGGCAACTCCAAATGAACACTGGATTGGATCCAGCTTCATCCCATATTTCCATAGAATTTCAAACATTTCAGAAAGATTGTCGAGATGGTTCCCGGACAGTCATGACTTTACCAACTTGTCATTCATATACACCTCCTTCGTCTTCCCTATTTGGTTTTTAGACATTGTGGTCACTAGTCTCTGATATGTAGCTCCTGTGTTCTTAAGTCTAAATGGCATCACATGGTAACAATACAATCCGAGATCAGTAATAATATTGATGTTCTCCTGGTCTGGTTCATGCATCATGATCTGGATGTACCTTGAGTAAGCATCCATAAATGATAACAGCTCGTGTCATGCAGTTCCATCAACAGGCTGGTCGATTCGCAGTAGTGGAAAGCTACCCTTAGGATGGGCTTTGTTAAGGTCGGAGTAATTGCAAGTTCGCCATTTCCTATTTGACTTTCGGACCAGCACGGGGTTGGATTCATAATCAGGATATGTAGCATCTCCGATGAAGACATTTGCCAACAACTTGTCCACCTCTTTATTCAATGCAACAGATTGCTTTAGACCCACACTACACCTCTTTTGCTTTACTCTAGTGAATATGGGATCAATATTCAATGCGTGACATGCTATCTCTGATAATATCCTACAAATATCAAAGTGAGTCCATGCAAACACATCCAAGTTAGCACAAAGGAAACTAATCAGCTCTCTTTGGACCTTGGCACTGAGTTGCGACCCCGAGCCGTATCATCCATACCTATAGAGGTAGATACCGTTATCTCCACCGATGTTGCTGAACCTCCCTTGAACTCTTCTTCCTAGGGTCCATAGCCTTGTCAAAACGATTATGGTCCCTAAGCTAGGGACTCTTCTTTAGTTCCTATGCTTGCAATTCCTAAATGCGGAGGGGTGCCCCCACATTCTTCCCCTTTTCTTTGCGCTTTGCTTCTTGCAACTCAGTAGTACAACATTCTCTAACTACACTTTGATCCCCTTTTACCACTTCAATCTCGTTCTCTGTCACGAACTTCATAGGTAGGCACCATGAGGCCAATGCAATCCTATAGTCAGTGAGGGCTGGATGGCCCAAAAAGGCTCTATAAGGCAGAAACTCATCTACAATTATGAAGGTCTAAATCAACATGACCTTTCGTTTTCCGTCTCCAAATTCCATGGGTAGGTCAATTATTCCGGTTGGTTACTTCACCTCACCCATGAACCCTTGAATTTTCGCCTTATAAGAATATTCATCCTTCATAATAACCTTCGTTTGGTTGAATTTTTTTTGAAGTAAAATATTCACCAAACTCCCATTATCAATAAGAATTCATCGCACAACTGCTGGCCCAATCCCGACCGTGATTACCATAGGGTCGAGAGTCGGGGCTTCACTATATCTCGGTTTCTGAACACTATGTCATCAATGATCATCCTCTACTGCATTGTAGGAACACCATCTTCGACAGCAAAGCAACTCTCTTCCTTTGATGCATGTTTCAATGAACTTGCATACCTCTGCATCTCCCCCAGCTTTTCTATACCGAGTGAGGTCTTCCAAAAATGGTGTTGATTACTGACCTTCCATCATTGCACTTGCGCCCCTTTCCGCCGAGCCTAGGCTGCTTTCCTTGCACAATCTGTCCTTGCAATCCAGATGGTTGCTCAGTACCTTGTGGCTTTTTTACATACTGCTAGAGTCAGTTATTTCTGATTAACTCCTCAATCAAATCCTTCAAATGATGGCATTCATTTGTATTATGTCTGTGCATCTCATGTAAGCGACAGAACTTTCTCAACCGTTTCTGCTTCTTAGATGCTCCTCTCTTGGGGGCTTCTTATAATGCTCTGTCCCTTACATGGCCAAGTAGATATTTTCCAAGCTATCATTCAACGGTGTACAATCCTCCATCCTTAGATTTCTTGGACGTTTTCTATCTCTCTTGCACTTGCCAGGGCCTTGGTTTACCCTTTCTGAATGCCAGCCTTTCTTGCGCTTCCAGAGCCATTCCCTTCTTGCTTGATCGTGGAGTTGCTCTAAACCACTTCTTTTGGTTGTTCGACGCCTAGTTTCTCTCCAACTGCATCTACTTCCTCTAGCCTCAAGTAGTAGCTCGCCTTCTCGTAGAAACTCTCTAAGGTAGTATTCTATTTCATCTTAACCCACCTTCAAAAGTCGATATTTGGGTAGATAACTCGTACCAACGCCATAAACACCATGTCCTCATTAGGGTTACTCAATTCTATGATGACAACATAAAAGCAATTCATAAAAGCTTTAAGGGACCCTGGAACAATCCAAAAAGCGACATAATAACCTATGGTCAAGAGGTGTGGAGCCTGAACTGCTTCAAGAATTTCTTAGCTAGATCTTCAAATCTCAATATAGACTTAGGTGCGAGCCTACTGAACTACATCGATGCTACTCCCTCCAAGGATATAGGGAAACATCTGCAGCGGATTGCATCCATGGCCCTTGCTCCATCCATATGCCACTCATACTTGTAGAGATGCAATTTCGGGTCAGTTGTTCCATTGTAAGAAGTCATGGTTGGCATTGTAAATTTCTTGGGGTACTCTTCCCTCAGAATTTCTTCAGTAAATGGAGTTCGACTTGGTGTAAAGCGCCATTCCTCATCTTTCCTCCCTCTTCCTTTTTTACTAATCGTATCCATGATATACTCTTCACTAGTGCAATATTCCGTAAAACGGCTATCAAGGGTTGCACCGAGTGTTTGAATCCGCAAACGGTCTTGATTTACCATTTGAATCCTAGGTCCTCCATTCTTCAGGAGAACCACTCCTACAGAATTCCATGGATGTGCGGTAGGCTGTATCGCAACAGTTTGAACTCTAGATCTAGTGTTTGCTTTGATAACACTAGTATCTACTCCAAGTTCATTATTCACCATGTCTATATCCATTTCATCATCCAGTAAGATGGTGCCATTGAGATTCTGCATTCCATCTATCCTCAAATTTGGTTGAGTTCCTAGCTGATCTCTAGTGGGAGTACATCTTCTACCCTTCGCCTTTGAGCCCGATTCCTCCTGTTTTAGCCAGATATAGAGGAGTTTTCATGTTCTATGGCAGGAGGAGCTTCTCCTCTATTTCCTCTAACATCTCTAGGCTGTAGACTGAGCAAAGCATCCATCTTGTCCATTAGAGCCTTCTAAGCAGAATCCATTCCCTGATTCAGATCAGTCATTGTCCTATCAAACTCTCCCTTAGTGACGACATCCCATTGAGAAGAGTTTCTAGGTTGATTATTAACTTCAGCATAGGGAGGATTTTGAGCATCATCTCCTCCTAAGGTAGCATAGGATCTCCTACCAGATCTTCCAAGTTTTTTCTAGGAGCCAGTACTTCCAATGTGCAAGTTTTTCCAAGATCTTCAGGTAGTAAGCAAATTTCCAAGCAAAAGTTCTGGATATAACTTCTAGACCAATCCAATCCAAAGTTGATAACTAGATTGTTTCCTAGATTTAAGTTCTCAGTGAAAGCACCAAAATGTTAACGTAAAAAATGGATCAACACAAAAGAGTGATCCTGTGTTAAGCCTAAGCGATCAAGCTTAAGAAAGAAACAAGAAAATAGAAAAAGCAAGCAAAAACATAGTAGAATTTTATAGTGGTTAGACTATAAACTAAGCGTACATCTACTTTATAAGAATGATTATTACTAGACTATCTGTAGTGATTACAAGGTTTGATTAAGTTACAAGTGATAAGAGAAGCCACTAGAGCTAGAGTTTGACAATGGGTGTCAAGGGTAGCTGCCTAAGTGGCTGTTGTGTGGAGACAGAAGATGAAGAATGATTCCAGCAGAGTATTGGCAAACAATTCAACAGAGATCCCTTTTCATTAGTAGAGTGGTTTGTATTTATGAGGGTAGAGAGGCTATTTGATCAGAAACTTTCCATCAATAGCGCCTAGGAGTCGGCTCGAAGTTACCCAAAAAGTCTCAAGTACAACTGAGTTAAGAGCATAACCCAAAACCGAGTTATGGTTATAACTCGATCCCAGGTTATGTACCTTTGTGCAGGTTCAACTTTGCAACTTGCTTAGTTCTTCTAACATCGAGTGATATATTCTATCTACTTTCTAATTTTTCGAAATTTGTTCTATTGATCTACGTGATTGTCCTCCATAACTTAGTGTACTCTGTAGCTTACAACAGTTAACTCTTCAATTCTATAGATAGGTCATCTGGAATTCCATGAAATTACTTGGGCTTGCTTGGAAAAGCTAGAGAATCTGTGCTAAGTTTGGTGCTATGGTGATGAACTACCATAACTCGGTATTGAGTTATAGAAATAAATCGGGTTCGAGTTATGTACTTGGCTTTTTTTTACACCATTTTTTCTCGAGCTATTTTCTTAGTCCATCTAAGCATATCTGGTAAGTTTTAAGTTGTTTAATCTTTGTCTCGATGCTCTAACTCCTTTGGATTCTACCCAGGTAAAAACATAGTTAACAAATATATAGCATACAAATGATCTTTACAAAATAAAACTGTAATATACATACATCAATCATAGTAAACTAACCTATCATTAGCTGGACAGTTATAACAATCTATCCTCATAAATGCTGATAAATACCAAAACAAGAAATGCAACGGAAATAAAAATACGTGAATAGGTTTTGGAGGCATCCAACTCGTCTCCTGAAGCTCCAAAGTATCAATTGCTAAATATGGAAATATGCTCGGGACTGACCCAAGCATTATATGAAAATAACACCTAGATCTGTCTAGTAAACCAGCATGAGAAACTCCAATCATATCAATTCTTATATTTATAAAACCATTTGAAATTGAAGGCATCTCGTAATACCATGTGCAAATAAACACGGACGGGCTTTTACCTTATGATAACCAAACCATTATAGAAATGATGCAAACTAAGGACATCATATACTTACTACCACTTTTCAATTTCAATAACATGATACCCTTTGATTAACAATGAAGTCAAAAAAGTTGGGGTATTTTTACCTGTCAAACCTTAACTCGAATATATTCTTAATTCTCATAGATAAAAACTGGCTTCAATACCTCAAAATTTAGCATTGAGCATAAGATGAAGAACCTTCCATATACTTAATTTATCATGACCAATTTATAGAAATTAACCCACTTACACTCATCACATTTTCGAAATTTCGACTTCTCTATCCCTCGCATAGAATGAAGCCAGGTAAATCAGGGAATTGGTTGCTCCTAGCCTTGCCTAGACACTCCAATTCTAGATCTCACAAATAGAGGAAAGTCTACTCATTGGCTTTTAGTGCTAAATATAAAATGACTTACTTTCCATAAATGTGTCATAATTTTAGCACTATTTATCATATTTGTTTGGTGTTACTTAATGGCACAGACAAAGAAATCCCTTCCATAAAACAAAGTCTTTTTAAAACAATCAAATAACCAACTCTATAAACTTATTTCTAATCTTCGGTTTAAACTAGTACTATTCATCGGTTAGAAATGAAACTGTCCAAGTTAGGGTATTATTGCCTCTCAAAAAGTAACTCAACAACATTTCTTACTTTAAAATAGAAACAAGTTTTCATACCTCGAAGTCTAGAAATTAAAATAGGATTCGAGAGTTCTTATACACTTGCTATTAATTGTTTTTTCCAAAATCACTTGTTTAAACCAAAGTTTGATTTAAAAAGATAACAACTTCCCTTTATAAAAGCAATCACTTTTAAATTGATAAATTCTGAACCACCTTAAACATTTTTCCTTTATAAAAGTAAACATCTCATTTAATAATAATCAAGTGTTATAAATTAAACATCCTTTCCAATTTCAAAAAACCATTAAAAAGCACGAGATTTCAATGTCGCATAAAAACAAATCATTGAAGCAAGTTGAGTTGCCATAACATCCACCTCATTACATCATACATAGCAAGTAATAATGTAAAGTAAAATCGACATTTGTGAGGTGTCCCGTATGATCTCTGCATAAATATTTCGAAATATATTCGTTGTGGCCTTTCCGCTACGAACCACTTCGACTCCTTTCCCTAGTCTCCTGTAAAATACAAGTCAAATGGTTTCGCGAAACGAGCGGAAATAAATCTCTAAACCAAACACATATACTCTTACTTTGTAACCCCCACCTTTACACCCATATTACCCAAGAATATCAAAAAAAAATTGTCGAGTGATATGGGGAATAAGGCTGGTAAGGAACGATCATCCATAATATTGCTTTGGGCGAGTATCGATATGTCGAACTATATGACTAAATTTTTCTTTCTTTTCTCACAAGTGATAAGTCGACGTATCTGATCCATGCGCAAAACAATAATACAATAGTTTAATATAATTTAGAACAATACACAACATAGTATACAACACAGAATCAAACGTCATAACGAAAATGAAACACATCAATTACTTCTTTAAAGTGTAAGTCTACAAAATGAAATACTAGACTTGCATATACAATAATATATGCATGAACTATAAATGGTCTAAAATAATATAGAGGACATCTCAAGTCTGTACAATAGCCAAGTATAACACAAGTCTATAAACAAGGCTAAAATCTAAGAAGAGAACTCTATCAAAAAGGTACTACTCCATATAACTACTCTAGCCAGACCAAATCCAAAGTTACTGAGTCTATGTACCTATCAAGTCCCGGTCTAACCCGAGTATTATAAAATAAATGGGTCAGAATATCTCTAAATATCCAAACAGTGAGAACATATAATGATAAGCATGCATAACATCAAAGATATATAAACCCAAATAGTATAGCACACTAAACATCAAAAAGTCTCACTATGAAATCATTCACTAATAAATTTGCATAAAACACAAGGTATGGTAAAAACTATCTAATATATGCCATATGTAAATAAAAAATCAATATCAAATCACCATATCATCAAATACTCTCATGTTCATCAGCGGTAATCATCTCAAATATAGTGATAAGGAAAGCTAACTTAGAAAACTCAAGTACACAAAAGACTGCATAAAGCAAGTTAACTCTAGAAAATATAAGATCGCTTGAGAGCGAGTCAAAACCCAAATACCTTAGTATAAGAGTAAGTCACAAATCATACACCGCAAAGACAAGCACATCGCAAGTCAAAAAAAAGCAAGCACTTTGCAAGCTAGAATAACAAACACACACTTTGCGTGCTAACACCGATGGGCATGCAGTTCACAGATTGAATAAGAAAAGCACATCGCAAGTCAAATTCATAAGCTAGAAATATAGATAAGCCTTTTCAAATCAACACAAGACACACACACTTCGTGTGCCAACACAAGGGACGAGCACATCACAAGTCTAAACTTGTTCGTAAACTGGTATCCTAAGATGAGCCTTAAAACCCATATAATCCGTGTAAAACGGATCTCCCAAGGAAGAGTATGAAAACTCGACAAAATAAGTGTTATATGCTTCCAAATAGTGATCGTTCAAGTAACGACCACATGTCCCATAACCATCAGGTTTACTCAAATATTTACTATAAGTTAGTAAACTCCACTCGATAAGTGTAATATACTTTCGATTATGAACTTAATGAGTATCGCTCAATGTCCCATAACCACTTTGCGATGCTGAACTATTTACTAAACGATTGTAATTCCCATTGACTAAAATATTCAATAGAACAACTCCAGTAATTAACCAATAAAGTAACACAAATGTTTCATACCACTTGTATTGCTAAATCGTTTAATTAAATTTCTCATTCAAATGAAAAGCAGAAATTGCAAGTAATAAACCCAAAAGTCACACAAAATGCCCACATGATGTTAAAATAGCTAAAGGCTAAACATATAGAACTCAATAAGAGTTTAAGGTCTTGAAAATAAATAATAAACTTTAATCATATAGAAAATGATTTCTAAACACTTTATTTATTACTTTCAAACATTACACTTTAAAATCCATAACTCTTTTATTATTCAAATAGATATAAAAAATTTGTCACTTGGTAAAATATACATCATAAATCCACTTAGATGTCAAAACATTTTTATATACATATATAATTGTTTAAAATCCCATAAAAGCAATTTAATTCATCCACTTTACTTCAAAGCCATATATATATATCCATTTATTTAGAAACAATCTACTTTTATATTTTCAAAACCATTCCTTTAAACGCATACACCATTCTACTAATAATAATACTAATACATACATATATATATATACATACATATATATATATATGATCTATTTATTTCAAACCATTTACAAAAGGAATTGCTTTTATATGGAAATTTGTTTTGTGTTCGGTAATTATAAATATACTATCTTTTGCAAATTGCTTGTATCCAAACTATATATTATATTAGATAAATTTATATATCAACAACTTTAAAATCATTGAAGCAAGAATCACCAAATCATAGGAACAAAACTCAGGAAATCAGAAGCAAAACATTTAGAAAAATCCATCAAACAAATAAGGGAACGAATGGGCATTGAATCATCACATCAGTAGAGCAAACGACACTTGGAACTCACATTCCATGTGCTCAACCGGTGGATCGATTGTCCTCGACTGGTCTATCGGTAGGACGTTTGGAACGTGAGTTCTAGGCGTTCATTTTCCCACCGACGACCACTACAGTTTCTGGCGCTACTTCTTCGCATTCCAGCAATTTGAACTTGCATAAACTTCAAAACAGACATTATGGTAATTGATCAAAGTAATTAAAATATCAAAGAAGGAAGAAAACTAGTTTACAGTAAGCTGTTTTAACGGAGAATGAATTGCAACTACAAAACATACCCAAATTCAACATCTCAATTCACAATTATATACTGTAAAATCAAATGCATGCAAGAATGATTTAAAGATAGGTCTTGTGAGGTTTTAACTCACCTTGAATTCCTTGAAATAGCTTGCTAAACGCCTACAATTCAACAATTTCAGCAAAACCCTAGAACGCCTCAAGCAAAAGAAAGGAACAACCAAAGCTCAAAACACTATGTAACTGAAATCAACAAGTCTATAAGATAAACTAGAGTTATGGAAACTTATTTTGATTATTTGGGAATATCCCTGAATTTCTAAGAATTAAATTATTAATTCTTGCCCTAGTTTACAAAGAGGGATAAAAGAGATTTTGGTTTCTTTTTACTGCCTAGAGAATAAATGTACAAGTGGTAGAAAAGGAGAAGTAAAACTTCTCTTAAATAGGCTAGACTACATTATAAAACCCAATAAGAGACTAACTGCATTTTTATTATTTAAACAACGTCCAATTTTCTTTTAGTTAACCAAAAGCCCTCTTATAATAATTTAAAAGCTTAAAAACACTTTTCAACTATGAATTTAAGAATAAAACCCAACTCTACTAGTAAACTTCTTATTTATCTTGTTTGAGATAAATTTCAATAATGATAAAAAAAGGAATTTTACACTTTTAATTTAGGAACCTTTTTAAACACTAATTAAATTTATTTACAAAAATTGGAATAAAATCCAAATAATGATTTTAAAGTGATTCTAATACTTTAGAAAATTCCTTCATTTTCTAATTTCATAATTATTTAGAATTAACCGTTATAGAACAAACATCTCATATAGAAGAATATAAATTCTAGATTAATGATTTAAATTATCCAATTTAAATCATTATTTATAATATTTAATCAACCTAAGAATCTGGGTTGTTACAGACTTCCCTCCTTAAAAAAATTGCATTCTTGCAATTTTCAAATCAGAGAAAAGTCTATAATATATTTTCAAAATTCATCTTTTGGATTCTTCTTTATTATTTAAATTTCACCAAGCATCATTTGAATAAAAAAATTTAACTCAACATTTTAGTTTACAAAAGTCAACATATCATTCATACTTATTTTCTAGATGGAAAATAAATTCGCACTAATATTTCACATTCTTTTAAAAATATAACACCTTTTTATAGTTTAAATTACTAAATAATCAAGGTGTTAAAAACGTATTCGTCTTATTTAAATCCCATAAATAAGAATATGAAAACAATATAAATACTTCCTTTATTTTCTTGTTAGAATCCCACTATTTAATTTCATTTTTATTGAAAAGATATAATTTCTTCAAGAATTAAGTTTCCATAATATGAAAAATTATAAATTTTCAACCAAAAAATCAACTTTTAATTCCTTTCAATTCAAAATTTCATAAATGAAATTCATAAACTAGGAAAACTAATTCCTAGTAAAAAGTTATATATATGTACAAACCAATAAAATTTTCTTTTCTTCATTAAAATATTTATTTTATTAAATCTTCATAGACCTCCTATGATGATTATATAGAAAATTTAATTTAGTATAAGTCATATCATTGTACTAAAATTCAAACTCATTTATAAAAATCTCTTCTCTTGCTTTACAAGAGAACTTCTATAATCTCATTATTATTTTTGTAAAGCTATTTCAGTTTGAATTATCCTCATTAATTTGTTATTCCAAATTCAATAATCATTACAATCAAGATAACATTCAACTCAAACAAGTACGTTGTCTATTGAAGAAGCAAACGAGTGCCATTGATGAGTTGCAGATTATGCAAGCTTCCCAAGCAGGTCATATAGCTCTCGGGTGCTAGAGAAGATATTTATATCAATTGTTGACTTGGCCTTTCTGATCCTATTTGTCTTCTGAACCAAGAATAGAAGGCAGCTACAAACTGAGGCCTTCCTTTTCTTAAGTATGCTAGTATCGAAGCGAAAGTCCACTTTCTTAGCCAACCAAGCAATCTGACTAATCTCTCTGAATAGTTTGGATCGGTCCCCAATTAATATAATGGACTCTCCTTCTGCTACGCACCAATTAATATACTACAACCAATTTTCTAAGAGTAAGAATCTTAAGCAATCATTAAGCATATAATAAATTTATGGATAGCACTTCGCATGTCAAATACTAAAGGCAAGCGTGTCGTTTGTCTACACAAGTGGTCGTTCTTCGCAAGTCTAACTAAGGCAAGCTCTTCGCTTGTCAACATAAAAGACATCTACTCGATTAACCCCTTAGAATAAGTGGGAAATAATTCAAAGATTTCCCCTTATTCCAAATATTTTAATTCAAATTTCAAAATCTCAATTATTACTTCAAATAGTTCTTTTCAAAAAATTACATCTTTCAATATATATATATATATATATATATATATATGCTTCTTACGGTAATTCTTTATGCCAAACCTCATTTATATAATCCATCTCTTAAATTTCAATTAATTTCATATTTTGAACTTCCAAAATTTATTAACACAATTACTTGTATCTTTTAGTTTCACTTCTTATAATCTTGGGTTCAATTACAAAAATAGACTTCCATTTAAATCATAAAATGATAAGTACAACAAATCAAAATATCACCAACTATTCTTCTTAACATATGTCTTAAAAATACACATTTACAATTTACAAATATCAAATAATTTAATGACATTTCTTTTCCATTCATTTATAGCGAATCGCTTTGTCAAATGGTCGTGATGTTGACCGTGAAATCAACATGGCCTTGCCACTGATCTCTGTTATCGCTAAGGTTTGGTGGCTGCATACATCGCCTAAAATTAATACATAAAATTCAATTTTACAACTTTCATTATAATTTTATAAGCCACTAATTTTTTTTAAACAAATATGTACATATATATAAATTTTCCTTCTAAATTTGTCTTCCAAAACATCTTTCTACAAAATTATTTTATTTTCGCAAATAATAATATCAAATTCCAAATCATTTACTAAATATTATTAGTAAAACTTCAGTAAAATTTCCTTTCCAAATAATCATATAGTTCATCATATTTTCTTTTAAAATATTATTATTCTTCAAGATAATTATTTTGAAAACTTATCACATTGTATATATATACATTTTCACAAATACCTTCCTACTTCCAAAATTTATTTCATATGCATATAATTATATTTTCCAAAACATTCATCTCATTTTAAAATTTTTATTTAACTCACATAAAACTTTAACTTCTCATTAAATATTACTTTCAACATATTCACAATTATTTATAATACTTTAAATATTATAACTCAAATTTACTATGTCTTGCTGTCTCATCAAAGCGTTTAGGAATCCCTATCAACATCATGGCGTCCCACGTCTTGACCAGAATTCATAAAACACTCAACGAGTAATTTAACACAAAACTAATTTTTTAAATTTTAAATTTCTAATTTCTCATACAAATAAAATCTTCTAATAGCATTTTAATAATGCAACCATTTATCCATGGATACAACATCTATTTAAACATAAATAAACAACTAATTACTATGCTCAACGAAAACAATCTATTAGTTTCCTCTACACAACTCTAATCACTAACGGATCAAGAGACCACTACACAATATATTAACTTTTAGACATACTTTATAAATAATTTGTAAAGTGGTCTAAAGATTTTCCAAGTACGTCCCAATGATTATTCCCAATAATCATTTATACTTCTATTCTAAATAGAAAATATTTCTACCCGACACACCAAAGGGACGGGACTCTAAGTCTGTTTAGGCCAAGATTCGTGTTTCTTATATTCTAATTGTTCTGAACATTTGCCCTGATACCAACTGTAATGCCCTATCTTTATACCCATATTACTCAAGAGTATTAAAAGAAATATTATCGAATAATACGGAGAATAAGGCCGGTTAGGAGCGACTGTCCATAATATTACTTTAGGCGAGTGCCGATACGTCGAATTATATGACTAAAATTTTCTTCCTTTTCTTACAAGTGGTAATTTGAAATATCCGATCCAAGCGCAAAACAATAATACAATGGTTTAATATAATTAAGCACAGTACATACCATAGTATACAACACAAAATCAAACGTCGCAATAGCAATGAAACACATCAATTACTTCTTTAAAGTGTAATTCTACAAAACGAAATACTAGACTTACATATGCAAATATATACTTGTATGAACTATGATAGGTCTAGAAGAATATTCAGGCCATCATAAGTCAATACAATAGCCAAGTATAACACAAGTCTACAAACACGGATAACATCTAAGAAGAGAACTCTATCAAAAAGGTACTACCCCATATAGCTACTCTAGCTAGCCCAAATCTGAAGTCACTGAGTCCCTATAACTGTTAAGTCTCAATTTGACCCGAGTATTATTAAATAAATGGGTCAGACTATCTCTAAATATCCAAAAGGAGAGAATATATAATAATAAACATGCATAATATCAAAATATATAAACCCAAATAGCATATCACACTAAACATCAAAAAGTCTCACCATGAAATCATTCATAAATAAAATTGCATAAGACACAAGGCATGATAAAAACTATCTAATATATGCCATATGCAAATAAAACATCATTACCAAATCACCATGTCATCAAATACTCTCATGCCCATTAGCTGCAATCATCTCAAATATGGTAATAAGGAAGCTAACTTCAAAAACTCATGTACACAAAAGGCTGCATAAAGCAAGTCAACTCTAGAAAAATATAAGACCACTTGAAAGCAATAACTTGGTATAAGAGTAAGTCACAAATCATATGCCACAAAGACAAGCACATCGAAATTCAAACAAAAGCAAGCACTTCGCAAGCCATAATAATAAACATAACTTTGTATGCTAACACGAATTAACATGCACTTCTCACATCGAATAAGATAAGCACATCGCAAGTCAAATTCATAAACTAGCAATATAGATAAACACTTTGCAAATCAACACGAGAGACACACACTTCGTGCGCCAACATAAGAGACAAGCGCATCACGAGTCTAAACTTGTTGGTAAACGGGTATCCTAAGATGAGCCTTAAAACCCATATGATCCGCATAAAACGTATCTCCCAAGGAAGAGTACGAAAACTTGACAAAATAAGTGTTATATACTTTCGAATAGTAACCATTCAAGTAATGACCGCATATCCCATAACCACTCGCGTTCACTCAAATATTTAATATAAGTTAGTAAACTCCACTTGATAAGTGTAATATACTTTCGATTAGTAACTAAATGACTACCGCCCAATGTCGCATAACCACTTTTCCATACTTAACTATTCAATAAACGATTGCATATCCTACTCGAAAAAAATATTTAATCAAAATCCAATCATTAATCGATAAAGTAATACAAATGTTCCATACCCCTTGTATTGCTAAATAGTTTAATTAATTTTCTCATTCAAATGAAAAGCAGAAACCGCAAGAAGCAATAAACCAAAAAGTCACACAAAATGCCCAAATGACATTAACATAGCCAAAGGCTAAACATATAGAACACAATAAGATTTTAAGGTCTTGAAAGCAAATAATAAACTTTTAATCATATAGAATATGATTTCTAAAAACTTTATTTATTTATTACTTTCAAACTTTACACTTTAAAATCCATAAACTTTTATTATTCAACTACATGTATTTATTTGTCACTTGATAAAATGTAACGACCCACCTTTTCAATCGTTCGAATTTAGAATATTTAATTGATCTTAAATATTGAAAAGTGAATTTTATATGTTAAATCAGTTAAGATAATTTAATCTGGAATCTAATGTGAACAAAAATGATTTAGAAAGATGATTTAAATTCTATTTAAATTAGAATGAAGTTAGTGAACTTTTAAATTTGATTTAAAAGTGATTAAACAGAAATTGGAAATTTTATATTTTAATTAGACGAGTAAAAAAAGTCATTTTTGACACTATCTCAAATTTCGACGAAACCAGTTTCATTGGATCCTTAATAGTGAATTATAGTATGCTGTCGAATTTCGTGTCGTTTGGATTTTCCGTTTGATCATGCGAGTTCGAAACACACATAAATTAATTTAAAGAAAATTTAATTAAAATAATTCGATTTCAAAAACCTATCTTCCGTATATGATGGAATTGGTCTCCGATATATATTCCATTATGTTCGGAATTGGGGGTAAAATATTAGGAACGCCAGGCGGCACGCTTCGTTTAGAGTTCGGAAAATATTCGGGTGAATAGTGGTTGTAAGTGGCTATAAAAGGACCCCATTTGTTCTCATTTACCCTAATCTAAACCCTTGCCCTAAAAATATAGCTGTCGCCACAAAACTGTTCAACGAATGAAATTCACCAAATTTCCTCCTCGATTTTCTGATGATCCACGCATCTATACCAAAAACTCCCAACATGAATGTTGTAGAGCGCAACGAAACGAGCAACTTCAACGACGATGATCGCCAGGATCGTGACGAGGCGACCAGAATCGTCGATCAAAGTCACGTCGTTTAACCTTAAAATTCTCAACGATGGATGAACTACAGGCGACTGGTTTTCTGTCGATGTTGGAGCAAAACTAGGGCTTTCGTATTGATGTGGATGATCGATCTCTAGGCGGACGTGGAGGCTCAGGCGATCGAAGAAAGGAAGCGACATTGATTGGTTTCGACGATCTGTATGAATGAAGGGAAGAAAGAAAATTCATGGCCCAGATTTCTCTGTTTCAAAATGGATGGTCCAGATCTAAAGGTTAAATAAAAAAATAAAAAATAAAAATTTATTTAAATTATAAGTCGTTAAACTTATAAATGTTATAATTCTTTCATACGAGGTCCAAATCGAACGAAACGAGTTGCGTTAGGTTCGTACCTGAAAATACTACACAATGGAGTTGGATTGGAATGATTTGAAGCATGTAGGAATTTTGGTTAAATTTGAACGCCTGTTCGTTTTTAATTAAACCGGATCGCTATTGCGACGAATGCAACCAAAGTGAGTAAAACTCACTCCCTCTGTCTTGCTTATATTTTTTATATAATTGGGAAATATTTTATTTATGATGATTGATAATTATTTGGAAGATATATGATATTATATATATATATATTAGTTGGTTGGATATAATCCCGCATATTTTAGCAGATGAGACCCTATACGTTCCCATGTATGAGCGGATGACCCTTTGTACGCATGTCTGCCTCAAAGTAGACATTGTACATTTTTCTCATATGTTGTATTTGTTAAAGGTTACAGGTGGGAGGGATCCAAAAGGATTCCTCACCATTGTTGATTATTTATGTACGCATATTTATTGATATGTCGTAACATGTGATTTGTGATGCAGGGAAACAGATTGCAGGGATCCAACTGGATTCCTCATTATTGTTGACTATTTTTCATATATATATATATGTGTGTGTGTGTGTGTGTGTGTGATATATGATATGTTTGGATGCCATGATTGTGAATTGGATGTTTATCCCCTTGTTTAGTGCTTAAGCAGCATTGGGCCATGTTTTCAGTATTTTGAAATGTTTTAAAAGTGATTTCGAAGTGATTTTTGTTTAAAAGTGATTTTAAGTGATTTCGAAGTATTTGTGTTTATAATTATTTTCGAATTATGAAAAGGGGTTTATTTTAAATTAAAATGAAAGTATGGGTTTTGTTATTTTAAATATACAGTTTTATGAATGTTTTCAAATCAAGTTTTTAAATAGTTTATATATATAAGATTCATAAGTTACGTTTTGTGAATAAGTAATGGATTTCTAAATGGAGTTTTATAAGTATTAGAAATGGATTTGATATCAATATTAGGGTAAACCGTTGTATATAATGTATTTATAAAAAAGGGATGTGTATAGAAATGGTTTTATAAGTTAGTTATAAATTGGATTTTCTATTGGTATTTTAAAGATGGTTTTATAAATGGATTTAACATCAATATATTTGTAAATGGTTTTATAAACGAATTTTGATAAATAATGAGATTTTAAAAGAAAAGATTTATAAATGAAACTTTGTAAACAAAAGGATTTTATATAAAAGAAGTTTTGTAAATATTTAAATAAATGGATTTGTAACCGAATAAGTTGTAAAATAATGGAATTTTCAAATTAATATTTAGAAATGGTTTTATACATGGACTTTGGAGAATTGAAAGTTATAAACATTGTTTGTAAATGTAAATGATTTAATGTGATAAGTAATGTAACAACCCTGGTTTTGGTGATTACCTGTAAATATTAAATTATAACGGTGGTTATAATTTAATATTGAGAATTAAAAATAAATTGGAGATTTAAATTGTTTATTTTGAATAAACAATGGATTTTAAATGTAAACTGTGGAAATAAAGTTTTAGAAACCTTATTTTGGTTATTTGAGTAATAATGAATGAAATATGATTCTATTTTAGTGATAATGCAATAATTCTTGTAATTATTGCCAAATGTTTCATTTAATAATTTTTAAAGGAAGTATTTGTTTTAAAAATGTGTTTATTTTAAATAATAGGTGAAATTTGATTTAAAAATAAGTTTTGGTTATAAAAATTGATGGAAAAAGGTTTGTTGTATTTTATTACACAGGAAAATTATTTTTGTGTAATTTTTGGTATTGAAAATGATGATTTACGTGAATATTGGTTATTTATTTAAAAATAAGAGTTTTTGTAAATAAAAATATTTTTAAAACTAAAATTATCTTTTTATTAGGTGTAAAATATTTTATTAAACTTGTAGATATGTTTACATAATTTATTTGTGTTAAAACTTGTGTAAAAATGTTGTTTGTTTTATAACATAGGTATATTTGTGAATTAAGCGATAACTTAATTCCTTAGGCTAATTAATTTCTTTAGTTTTGAGTCTAAAGCCCATTATCTCATAACCAGAAAATGAGAAAATCTTTCCCTGTACGTTCATTATTTCTTCTCCTGTAAACTAAAAGAAACATAAAGAAAAAGAAGAAACTTTACCATTTTCTCAATCCAAGCCAAATCTCATTTTCTCTTCAATTTAATTGCTGTTTTTAATCAAATAAAAGAGAATTACAACAGGTAATCTACTCCAAACTAAAGTATTTCATCAAAACTCAATCTTGTGAAATTGGATTGTCAGTAACATTGTTCTTTTGGTCTGCATGTTTCTATTTTGCTCATTTACAGGTTGTTGAAGCCAAATCCATCTCAAAGCTTACATCTTTCAGCTGAAAATCTGGATTTTGCTTTTCATTTGCAAGGTGAGTTGCTGCTCACGAAATGCTAGCTGAAGCAAAGCTTCGAAATGCCAAAAACTGTGAAAATTTTGCTTCTGTATATTGTTTTCTATACTCAATTTTGTTTCTGTGATAAACTGATTTGGGTTACCACTTTGCATGTCTTTTTCTCTCAATTCCAGCAACGAAATGCTGCCAAATTTTCTTCTGATGATAGTTCATGTGTTGTAGATTAAGTGTGCAGAATTTCAGAGCAAAACTTTTTTGTTTGATACTTGAAAACTGCTCTGCAAAATCAATACGAAGCCTGGAAATCACCTGCATAACATCGCGACCAGAAGGTCGACCCCAAACTTTCCTGGGTCGACCTATAGGTCGACCCACAAGCCCACCTTTGGGTTTTAAAGGTCGACACCCTGGTCGACCTGTAGGTCGACCTAGGCATTGAATTGTTCTGCCCTTTATATTTTTGTTTCTGACTTCTTTTTCAATCCGGTTTTCGACTTCTACTTAATGTTTTTGTGATAATTCTGATTGTGTTTCATGGCTATGATGCCTATTAATAAGCTAGCTAAGATTTTGGTGAATTTGAGATTCAAAATGAATCATTTTTTAGTTGAATTCGAATATCGGTTTTTTAGAATTTTCGATGTTTCTCGTTGATTTCGAGCGCGGGTTTTTCCAAATAATTTTTAAAATAAATTGGCTTTTGAAATAATTATTATATAATATTTTTAAATTATTTTCAAGCTATAAAATCTATATATTCTCTATAATAAGGGAATTTTAAGGTTTCTTTTCCAAAAACGATTTCGAAAAATTGTTTTAAAAGCTTGTTTTCTCAAATAACTTATTTTCTATATAAAATACACGTTTTTGCACTATTCGAGTGAATGAGAAGGAGAATTAAACGATTGTGTAAAACATGTGGTATGGGACACATGCGTTTATATCGGTTAATTCTTGACTTGTCTGTTTGATCGTTTTGACCTTCGGGTCGTATTTTCCGATGAGATGAGGCAAATATTTGTACTGCTTTCTGGTGTGGCATTGGCTAGTGGTTAGTAAACCGTTAAGTGCGAACGTGTGGTATGGGATGCACGTTAACATTTTTCGGGTTCCTATCTGAGAGTTTGTGACACATTTGTCTAAGAGACGTATTTGCCAGTACTGGACCTTCGGGTCATTTGTCCTTCGGGATGTTTGTCTAAGAGACGTATTTGTCCATTGAGACGTATTTGTCCTTTGGTATGTTGTCCTTCGGGACGTTTGTCTAAGAGACGTGGCGCTTTATTTTGAGAGAACAGTACTTGGCGGGCTTCGGCCATAAGCACGTGCTATATCTTTAAGATGATTTCATTGATTATTTGTTGTTTTCCAAGGGTATCGCCTTTTTACAGTACTGGCCATTTGAGCCGTTTGAGATATCATATATATGGCAATTACATCATTGGAAAATTGAACTCCTTATCGAGTTCTATATTTGAGATTTTAGTTTGCCAACACTTGGCGTTTATTTGAGATTTGCCATTTTCCATTCTTGGCATTTATTTGAGATTTATACTCTCCTTTAAGGAGATATATATATATATATATGATTGCCATTGTGGCGTATTTTCGAGCTTTGGGATTTCTCTATTTAGAGAATATTTTTTAGATTGCCTTATTATGGTGTGTTGGAGTTTGGGATTCCTCCTATTTAGGAGTTATGGTTTCTCTAAACCATTATTGTTGTTTTGGGATTATGCCGATGGTATGAGGCATGCTTATGCTTGTTGTTTTAATGAGAAGTTATCTCTTTCGAGACTATATATGCTTAATGACACTTCATCATTTATAGTAACCACCTGTACTTAGAATTATTTCTTCTCATTTAAGAAGAATTATCACCCATTTCTTTATGCATCACATTATCATTTATCCTTACTAAACTGATTGTTTTAGCTAGACTGACCCGTGTATTTTATACTAGGGTCAGACCGAATTGTTTCAGGTTGGATACTTGCTTATGGACTTTGCTTTGATGCTTCCGCTTGGATATTAGCTTATCCCTTTTTGTGTAGCTTATTGCCTTTTTGTTTGACTCTGATGTGTATATTGTTTGACTCGTTGTATATAGTATGGTCTTCGTACCACTTATGATGTATTATTTTGTATTGTACTGGGATGTATCAGTGTATATGTAAATATATCTGTTGTTTGATGTTCTGTGATGTGTTGTGCATTATGTTGTTGTATTTGTTCTGATAGATCCGTTAGCCACCTGTAGTTTTGTATTATGCATTTATTGAATATGTCAATCCACTTGAGATAGAATTTTTTTTAGAGCATTAATCAATGTATTTAATAGATGTTTAATACAAAGCTATAGATGGTCGCTCCTAACCATCCCTATTCTCCGCATTATCAGACAGTATTACCCAGTAATACTCTTTGTTAATGTGGGTCTCAGGGTGGGGCGTCATAGCTTGGTATCGGAGCTGAGTTCAGAACAAAATATGATAAACACAGAATAGAACATATATTACGATACATCCAAGTGTAGTATAAGTATTACAAATTCCCTAATCATCGTGTCCTTTGGGGTAGATATAAGTTGGGAATACGTCTAGGAATGCATTTTAATTCCATAGTATTCCATAATTGAATTAATGATATCTACGCTGTGAATAATCTTTATCTTATCTTAACTTTCAGCCAATGGCTGAAAGAGGCAGAGGATGTCGCTCGGATGCTGGGCAGTCCAGCGGCTCGCATCCTGACGGATTCTATATGTCTACCGATCAGTTCATGGAGTTATTTAGTAGCACTCAGCCTCCAGCTCCTACTCCATTATCTCCTCTGTGCAAATCTGCCTTTGCACGCATGTGTAGTGATTTCTCCCATCTTGGAGGCAAGCCATTCAAAGGCTCCGAGTCTGTATTAGAGGTCCAGGCTTGGCTTTGCACGTGCGAGCGCATCTTCTCTCGCATGGATCTTTCTGACCACCACCGAGTTCTTGTAGCATTGAGTATGTTGCAAGAACGTGCTCTTGACTGGTATGAACTTCTCATTTCCAAGCTTGATGAGTCCACTCTCACTTGGGTCCATTTTAAGGAATGATTCGAGCTCAAGTTCATTCCCGAATCAGAGAAAGCCTTATTAGCCTGTCGCTTCCTCGAGTTGAAGCAAGGGAAATCTTCTGTTTCTGATTATGTATCTTCATTCGAGGCCTTATCCAAGTATGGTCTCGAATATATCAGCACCTCTTATAAGAAGAATCTGAAGTTTGTTTCTGGATTAAAGAAGTATCTGAAGAAGTGTTTGATGCTCCAGCTCAAGTTGTCTTTTAAGGAGTTAGTTGACTCGACGCTTCACCTTGAAGCAGTCGAGAAAGAGAAAGATAGTAGTGATGAGACCGAGGTTTGTAAGAGCCCCAATAAAAAGAAGTTTCCATTTCAGAAGTCCAAGTCTTTTCCTCAGAAGAAGAAGAAGTTTGTTGGTTCTAGTTCTCTGCCTCATGGAGCACCTCCTACTCAGAAGGGGTGTTTCAACTTTGGCTCATCTGATCATATGATTCGTGACTGTCCTAAGCCTCTGAATTGCCGCTATTGCAAGAAGGAGGGTCATCGAGTTTCCACTTGTCCTATTGCTCCGAATAATACCCAGTCTGGCAAGATGAATGTAGTGCATGCTTCTGGAGGGTCTTCTCAGCATAGAGGTACATCTCCTTCTATCCTTGAAGGCTCTATTTTATTCCATGACAGTTCCATTCGAGTCATCTTCGATATGGGTGCGTCGCATTCATTCGTATCGAAGGAGCTCGTTGATGCTATTCCTTTGGATGTTTCTTGCCTTATTACTTCATTGAGGATTGCAAATCCTATCGGGGGATCCGCAACCCTTAGCATGCTTTGTGTGGATGTTGAGATTGTTTTGCGTGGATTTTCTTTCCGTGTGAATCTGCACGTTATTTATTTTCTTGGATTTGATATGATTTTGGGTATGGACTGGCTAGTGCGATACGATGCCAGAATTATTTGTTCTAAGAGAGTTTTATACCTTCGACACCCTGATTCGTCTGTGCAGCTATCACTTGTTCTTGGGAATGTTGATGATAATTCTGAAGCATCTTTGTTTTCTCTCGACTCACGAGATAATGATGACATATCTCGTATTCCTGTTGTTTGTGACTTTGCTGATGTGTTTGAGCCTGTTTCGGGTTTGCCACCCAAGCGGGCTATCGAGTTTCGCATTAATCTCATTCCAGGCGCGCAGCTTGTTAGTCTTCCTCCCATGAGGATGTCTACAAAGGAAAATGAGGAACTCAAGAAGCAGTTGTTGGAGCTTGAAGCTAAGCAGTTGATCCAGTCTAGTTCTTCACCGTGCGCTGCCGCGGTTGTCTTCGTTAAGAAGTCTGATGGTACTTTTAGGCTTTGCATCGATTACCGCAAGCTTAACGAGTTAACCATCAAGAACAAGTATCTGTTGCCTAGAATCGACGATATGTTCGATCAATTGAGTGGTTCTAAGGTCTTCACTCAGCTCAACCTTGCTACTGGATTTCATCAGCTATGAGTTGCGGAGGATATCATTCCTCTCATAGCTTTTCGCACTCGTTATGGTTCTTATGAGTGGCTGGTTATGTTGTTCGGTTTGACGAACGCTCTGCTTTCTTTGTTGATCTTATGAATCGAGTATTCCGGGAATATCTCGATAAGTTCGTCCTTGTGTTTATTGATGACATCCTTGTCTACTCTAAGTCTGAAGCCGATCATGCTCACCATTTGAGGATTGTCTTGAGTACTCTTCGTCAGCATCAACTCAAAGCCAAATTCTCTAAGTGCCACATTTGGGAGAGTAAGGTGAAGTTCTTAGGCCACATTGTGTCTTCTGAAGGCATTTTGGTCGATCCATTGAAGATCGAAGCCATTCAAAACTGAAAGAGGCCTGGGAATGTTTCTGAGATTCGTAACTTCCTTGGATTGGCGAGTTATTACCGTCAATTCATCAAGGACTTTTCCCTCATCGTGCTTCCTCTTACTAGCCTTACTAGAAAAGGCATTCGATTTATTTGGTCTGATAAGTGTGAAGGTTCTTTTCAGTAGTTGAAGGAGCTTCTCACTAATTCTCCTATCCTTGTGGTTCCCGAAGGGAATCAAGATCTTATTGTCCACACCGATGCTAGTCGATGTGGCCTCGGTGCTGTCCTTATGTAGAGAGATCGGGTAGTTACCTATGCTTCTAGAAAATTGCATCCAAATGAAGTTCGTTATGTCACCCACGACTAAGAGTTAGCCGCCATAGTCTTCACCTTGAAGATTTGGCGGCATATCTTTTAGGCGAGCGCTTCATTCTCTATACCGATTACAAATTGTTGAAGTATCTGTTCACCCAGAAGGAGCTCAATATGCGGCATCAATGTTAGCTCTAGTTCCTTGCCTCATATGACTTCGATATCCAGTACACTCTTGGAAAGGGGAACGGAGTTGCAGATGTGCTAAGTCGCAAACACTCGGTTGTTGTTTCTATGAGGCTAGCCGAGTGGGATGTTCTAGAGTCTCTATCTTTTTATGATATTCGTGATCGTGCTCCAGCTTCTGATTATCCTATCTTATTTTTCAGTCTGGAAGCTTGACCCAACTTATTGGATCGTATTGCCGATGCACGGCGGCAAGATCCGGATCTTGTGTATCTCATTCGAATATGTAAGTCTGAATCCCATGACGAGGAGTTGAGGGATTTTAGCATTGATATTCATGGTTGTCTTCGTAAGAAGAACCGATTGTTCGTGTCTTGTGATTCTGATCTTAGGCGGGACATTCTCGATGATTGTCACTGTTCTAAGTATACCATTCATCCCGACAGTAGCATGATGTATGCCGATATGAGACGCCTTTATTATTGGTAAGGCATGAAGCGTGATGTGGCAAGTTATGTGAGTAATTGCATGACTTGTCAACTCATCAAAGCCGAGCATCAGCGCCCTTCGGGTCTTCTTCAGCCTCTTGAGGTCCTGTTGTGGAAATGGGATCAGATTTTTATGGATTTCATTGATGGCCTACCTCATTCGAGATCGAGCCATTGCAGTATTTGGGTTATCGTGGATCGCTTGACTAAATCTTCTCACTTCATTCCTATTAAATCTAATAGGATGGTTTCTCATCTAGCCAAGCTTTATATTAAGGAAATCATGAGACTTCACGGTATTCCTTGTTCTATTGTTTGTGACCGTGATCCACTCTTCATGAGTCATTTCTAGCGGAGTCTTCAGGAAGCTTTGGGAACAAAGCTTAATTTTAGCACAGCATATCATTGGCAGTCTGATGGACAGACTGAATGGGTGAGTCGTATTCTTGAGGATCTTCTTCATGCTTGCATTCTGGATTTTGGTGGTAGTTGGGAGGACCACTTACCGCTTGTGGAGTTCTCCTACAACAACAACTTTCAGTCTAGTATCGATATGGCTCCTTTTGAAGCCTTATACGGAAGGCCATGTCGATCACCTTCATGTTGGTTGGAATCTGGGGAGAAACTGATTTTAGTCCCCGATTCTATTCGTGAAGCTTCAGAGAAGATTATTCTTAGCCGCCAGAGAATGAAAGAGGCACAGAGCCGTCAGAAATCCTACGCGGACAACCGTAGGAAGCTTCTCGAGTTCTCTATTGGTGACCTTGTGTATATCCATGTATCTCCTTTGTAGGGGGTTATGCGTTTCAGTAAGACTGGGAAATTGGCTCCCCACTTTATAGGACTGTTTCCTATTACTGAACGTATTGGCCCTGTAGCTTATAGAGTTTCAATTCCATCTCATCTTTCTAGCATTCATGACGTGTTTCACGTCTCTCGGCTTCGAAAGTGTCTTCGAGAGTCAGATTTTGTTATCGATTCTCCTGAGTTGCAAGAGCTTGAGATCTCACCTGACCTATCCATTGTGCAGCAGCCCATTCGCGTTTTTGCTTCGGAGGTGAGACACCTTCGAAATAAGGACGTTCCGCTCGTGAAAATTCAATGGTCAGTAAATCCCAATGATTTCACTTGGGAACCCAAAGAATTCATCGAGCGGTCCTACCCTGGTTTTCTATCTTCTCATAGTATTGGTGAGAATATTTAAACTCAAGCTTGTTTATCTCTTTTGCTTGATTAAATAATTATGTTGAATACAGCTCTTCTCTAGAAATTTGAAGGACGTAATTTTTATAAGGGGGAGTCTGTAACAACCCTGGTTTTGGTGATTACCAGTAAATATTAAATTATAACGGTGGTTATAATTTAATATTGAGAATTAAAAATAAATTGGAGATTTAAATTGTTTATTTGGAATAAACAATGGATTTTAAATGTAAAATGTGGAAATAAAGTTTTAGAAACTTTATTTTGGTTGTTTGAGTTAATAATGAATGAAATATGATTCTATTTTAGTGATAATGCAATAATTCTTGTAATTATTGCCAATTGCTTCTTTTAATAATTTTTAAAGGAAGTATTTGTTTTAAAAATGTGTTTATTTTAAATAGAAAGGTGAAATTTGATTTAAAAATAAGTTTTGGTTATAAAAATCGATGGCAAATGGTTCGTTATATTTTATTACACAAGAAAATTATTTTTGTGTAATTTTTGGTGTTGAAAATGATGATTTATGTGAATATTGGTTATTTATTTAAAAATAAGAGTTTTTGTTAATAAAAATATTTTTAAAACTAAAATTATCTTAGGTATAAAATATTTTATTAAATTGGTAGATATGTTTACATAATTTATTTGTGTTAAAACTTGTGTAAAAATGTTGTTTGTTTTATAACATAGGTATATTTGTGAATTATGTGATAACTTAATTACTTAGGCTAATTAATTTCTTTAGTTTTCGGTCTAAAGCCCATTATCTCATAACCAGAAAATGAGAAAAGCTTTCCCTGTACGTTCATTATTTCTTCTCTTGAAACTAAAAGAAACAGAAAGAAAAAGAAGAAACTTTAACATTTTCTCAATCCAAGCCAAATCTCATTTTTCTCTTCAATTTTGCTGTTTTTAATCTAATCAAAGAGAATTACAACAGGTAATCTACTCCAAACTAAAGTATTTCATCAAAACTCCATCTTTTGATATTGGATTGTCAGTAACATTGTTCTTTTGGTCTACATGTTTCTATTTTTCTCATTTACAGGTTGTTGAAGCCAAATCCATCTCAAAGCTTACATCTTTCAGCTGAAAATCCGGATTTTGATTTTCATTTGCAAGGTGAGTTGCTGCTCACAAAATGCTAGCTGAAGCAAAGCTTCGAAATGCTAAAAACTGTGAAAATTTTGCTTCTATATCTTGTTTTCTATACTCAGTTTTGTTTCTGTGATAAACTGATTTGGGTTACCACTTTGAATGTCTTTTTCTCTCAATTCCGCAATGAAATGCTACCAAATTTTCTACTGATGATAGTTCATGTGTTGTAGATTAAGTGTGCAAAATTTCAGAGCAAAACTCTTTTGTTTGATACCTGAAAACTGCTCTGCAAAATCAATACGAAGCTTGGAAATCATCTGCAAAAACATCGCGACCAGAAGGTCGACCCCAAACTTTCCTGGGTCGACCTATAGGTTGACCCAGAATCCCCTTAGGTCGACCCTAGGGTCGACCTATGGGTGTTAAAGGTTGACACCCTGGTCGACATATAGGTCGACCTGGGCATTGAATTGTTCTGCCTTTTATATTTTTGGTTCTGACTTCTTTTTCAATCTGGTTTTTGACTTCTACTTCATGTTTTTATGATAATTCTGAATGTGTTTCCTGGCCAAGATGCCTATCAATAGGCTAGCCAAGATTTTGGTGAATTTGAGATTCAAAATGAATCATTTTTGAGTTGAATTTGAATGTCGGCTTTTGAGAATTTTTGATGTTTTTCGTTGATTTCGAGCACGGGTTTTTCCAAATAATTTTTAAATAATTTCTAAAATAAATTGGCTTTTGAGATAATTATTATATAATATTTTTAAATTATTTTCAAGCTATAAAATCTATATATTCTCTATAATAAGGGAAATTTAAGGTTTGTTTTCCAAAAACGATTTTGAAAAATTGTTTTAAAAGCTTGTTTTCTCAAACAACTTATTTTCTATAAAAAATACATGTTTTTGCACTATTCGAGCGAATGAGAAGGAGAATTAAACAATTGGGTAAAACACGTGGTATGGGACACGTGCGTTTATCTTATCGGTTAATTCTTGACTTGTCCGTTTAATCGTTTTGACCTTCGGGTCGTATTTGCCGATGAGATGAGGCAAATATTTTTACTGCTTTCTGGTGTGGCATTGGCTAGCGGTTAGTAAATCGTTAAGTGCGAACATTTGGTATGGGATGCACGTTAACATTTTTTGGGTTCCTATCTGAGAGTTTGTGACACATTTATCTAAGAGACGTATTTGCCAGTACTGGACCTTCGGGTCATTTGTCCTTCGGGATGTTTGTCTAAGAGACGTATTTGTCCATTGAGACATATTTGTCCTTCGGGATGTTGTCCTTCGGGATGTTTGTCTAAGAGAAGTGGCACCTTATTTTGATAGAACAATACTTGGCGAGCTTCGGCCATAAGCACGTGCTATATCTTTGAGATGATTTCATTGATTATTTGTGGTTTTCCAAGTGTATCGCCTTTTTACCGTATAGACCATTTGAGCCGTTTGAGATATCATATATATGGCGATTACATCTTTGGAAAATTGAACTCCTTATCGAGTTCTATATCTTAGATTTGAGTTTGCCAACACTTGGCATTTATTTTAGATTTGCCATTCTTGGCGTTTATTTGAGATTATACTCTTCTTTAAGGATATATATATATATATATATATATGATTTCCATTGTGGCGTATTTTCAAGATTTAGGATTTATCTATTTAGAGAATATTTTTTGGATTGCCTTATTATGGCGTGTTTGAGTTTGGGATTCCTCCTATTTAGGAGTTATGGTTTCTCTAAACCATTATTGTTGTTTTGGGATTATGCCGATGATATAAGGCATGCTTATGCTTGTTGTTTGAATGAGAAGTTATCTCTTTCGAGACTTTATATGCTTAATGACACTTCAACACTTGAAGTAACCACCTATACTTAGAATTATTTCTTCTCATTTAAGAAGAATTATCACCCTTTTCCTTATGCATCACCTTATCATTTATCCTTACTAAACTGATTGTTTTAGCTAGACTGACCCATGTATTTTATACTCGGGTCAGACCAAATTGTTTCAGGTTAGATACCTGCTTATGGACTTTGCTTTGAAGCTTCCGCTTGGATATCAGCTTATCCCTTTTTGTGTAGCTTATAACCTTTTTGTTTGACTCTGATGTGTATATTATTTTGACTCGATGTATATAGTTGTGACACCCCACCTCTATACTCACACTAACCAAGGACACTACTAGGTAATGCCGTCAATTAGTACGAACAATAAGGATGTTGAGGAGCGACCATCTGTGTGATTTCTTTGTGCGAGTACCGATATGTAAAATAGTATGTCATGCATTTCATTTCAAGAGGAAGTCTGACATATCAAATACAAACTCAAAGCTACTACACAGTGGCTATGTGGCCTTCGGAAACAAATATAAAATAAGCATAACATAAACTAGTCACAAATATTCATTTCACTAAGGCGGAAACAGATATGAATGTAATCACATAGAAGTGTACATCAAATAGTGGTCATACAAGATCCACTACATCACAAAAGAATAGGTACAAGTGCTAGACAAAAGAATATGTATACATCAAGGAGTCCCTATCTTGAATGTATAAAGACAAAAACTACTAAGCTAAAGTAGCTAGCCAAAAGTCAAAAGCTTGTCCCTGCTAAGAAGTCAAGAGGAAGCACCTGAAACACCTCGGTCTGACCCGAGTATTATTTAAGAAGAAAAGTAATAAACGGATCAGTCTAGCTATAATTATCATGTAAAATGAGATAGGATAAGAGATATGACAAATATATATGATAACAACAAAAATCATACAATATCTCAAGTTTTCTCAAACACCAAAAAGAACGTCATATTCTTTAGCTTATTCACCAAATCAAAAATATTGATAGAGCTTATCAATGCAAATCACAAAATTTGGTGAAACATAAATTCTAGAAATCAATAATTTGAAATCGAGAAAAAACACAAAGGGGGAGGCCTATCATAAACGGGAGCATGAAAACTCACAAACACGTGTATCACAAATGGGACGCTATCCCATGGGTCGCTAACCTATTGAGCCGGTGCAACGACATAGTACAACGGTACGCCCGAGGAACCTGAAACTCAAATAAGCTGGAACAACGACGTAGTACAACGATACGCCCGATGAAACGAACTCCATAAAACCCATAGGTCGCTAGCCTACAAAAAATGAGACGAAGCTTAACAGAACGGGGTACAGTCCCCCACGCGGACAATGAGACATCGCATATCGCTAGTCTGAACCTCAAAATGATCATCATAGATCAATAAGTGTAAATTACATCAAGCTAGTAAATAGATGGGTTTAGTTTCATGTCCCATAACCACTGGATTAACTTAAATATGTATGAACAAATTGTAGATTTCCACTCGAAAATTGTCACAAGATTTCAATCGAACAAGTCTAGGAATTAACCGACGAAGTAAACGCAAGCGTTTCATACCACTTGTTTTGTTAAGTCGTTTAATTGGATTTCTTGTACGAATGAGGTAAAGGTTTGTATATACTAATAGATTGGAAAACGGTTTTAAAAATCAGCTTTGTTTTAAAAGTAACGTTGAAATCATTTTTGTGAAAGAGGTTAAGTATTTACTACTAGTATAGAAACCTTTGTATTTTAAAGTGACAAATCACAGAAACGATTGTAAAAACAATCTATCACCAAAAATTCACATACGACGACGTGAATTAAAACATGAAAATCGATATCGAATCCATCAAATGGATATTCCCAAAAATCTAGAAAAGAGGTCAGCAAAGTCGATAATTAACGACAACAAATAACCGGATCAACAAAAAATCGATTAAAACGGAAACATACATAAAAATAGGCAAATTGGCTGAATTTAACAGCGCCAGACGCCTGGTGGTTTTCCCAGACGTCTGAGCTGAGGATCTGGAAATTTTCTTCCAGATTGCTCAGATGTCTGGGAATAACCTCAAACTTCTGAGCTGAGAGTCTGGAATTTTTATTCCCATACCTCAGACGTCTGAGCGTTTTCTAGACGTCTGAGCGTTTTTCAAACGTCTGAGCTGAAGCTCAGGGCAAAATTTGCCTAGGCCGTTGATGGCCAAATCAACTCAGAAGCGATCGAATGAGAGATGGCGGCTAGGGATTTATGCCAAGTGACAACCCAGCCCTATAGGCTCTTCAATATACTCCAAATAACATGTCCAAACATCCATAGTAGGATTTTCATAGATTTTGACTTCAAAATACCAAAAATTGGAAAATTCACCAAACCAATTCAACTCAAAAGCAATTGAATATGAAATAGATGTTAGGAATTCATACCTAACAACAATGAAAGCTATAGACATAGATGTGAGTTCAAGAACTCACCTTTAAACTTAAAAACAACTAATGAGAAGCTCTAAAACAAAGCAAGACCGATTCCTCTTCACTACACCTCTAGAATCTTCAATCTATTATCAAATGCAAAGTTTTTCCTAAGTTAGGTTATAGGAAAAATCAAGAATTGAAGAGGGATTGAGATGGAGAAGATGAAGAGGATGCTTACCTAAGCTTCTCCTTGATTTTGGAACTTGAATTTGAATTTCCTAAGAGAACTAGGGCTTAGGAATTTTAATTTCCTTTCTTTTCCCTCATTTTTCCTTTTGCTTGAGAGTGTTAGGAAATTATGAAAAGAATGAATGAAGAGGAGTGGAGTTAGGGTTATCATGTTGGGATGGTGGGCTAGAACTAAACCCAAAGCCCAAATGAAAATACCAAAATCCTACTCAACTCCAAACATATCGATGTTTATACTTAAACAAGTTGTAAACATCGTTTTAAAATCAATGGAAGTACTCTCGAGTCCAAATTCGACTGTTTACAAAAAGTCATATTTCAAACTTTAAATCAACTAACGATGTTATATTTAAATAAAACATTTAAATATATATTCGTAAAATATGCGGGTTTTTACAGACTCCCCTCCTTAAAGAAATTGCGTTCTCGCAATACTTAAGAAGAAAATAAAGAGTAACAACCACTCTAAAGTATAACAACACAAAAGAAAATTTTGAAGTGAGAAGTTCACCTTAAGGAGCACGAGAGAGTAAGTCCGGATGTGTTTGCTCGATGAATTCTCTGGATTCCTAAGAACAATCCTTAGGATTTGCTGACTATTGAACTTTCACAAGCGGAACATCTTTATTACGAAGGGGTTTAACCTCCGTAGCAATGATACGAATAGGATGTTGCTCATAAGTAAAATTAGGTGAAACTTCAATTTCTTCAATAACACCGGGCTCAAGAATATAATTGGAATCTCTAAGGCATTTCCGTAGTTGAGAGACGTGGAATACATCATGAATGGCAAAAAAATTGAGTTGGTAATAAAAGGCGATAAGCCACGGAACCAATGCGTTCAGTGATGGGAAATGGGCCAATATATCGAGGTTCTAATTTTCCCGAACGACTGAAATGCATAACACCCTTCATAGGTGAAACACGAATGAATACCAAATCTCCCACAGAAAATTCTAATTTCCTTCTTCGGTTATCGGCATAGGATTTTTGTCTACTTTGAGCTTCTTTCATCCTATGACGAATAAGGTCGATCTTTTCTGTAGAATCACGAATAAAATCTAGACCTAAAACCAGCCTCTCACCGGCTTCAAGCCAACATGAAGGAGATCGGCATGGCCTTCCGTAGAGTTCCTCGAAAGGTGCCATACCAATACTAGATTGGAAGCTATCATTATAAGAAAACTCAACAAGAGAAATATGATCTTCCCAACTTCCACCAAAATCAAGAACACATGCACGAAGGAGATCTTCAAGAGCTTGATTCACACACTCGTTTGTCCATCAGACTGAGGATGATAAGTAGTGCTAAAATTAAGCTTCATTCCCAAAAATTTTTGAAGACCCTTCCAAAATCTACTAGTAAATAATGGATCACGATCGCTAACAATAGAAGTAGGAACTCCATGCAATTTAACAATTTCTTTAACATAGAGTTTGGCAAAAGAGGTACGGTCCGGTTGGACCGAACGGGAAGTAAATGGATGGATTTTGTAAGTCTATCTACTATCACCCATAGACTATCATGACCTGAACGAGAACGAGGAAGATCGTCAATAAAGTCCATGGAGACTTGATCCCACTTTATGAGTTGGCAAGTCATGCAACGCTTATTAAAGTTAGCAATATCAGATTTCATTCCATCCCAATAATAAAGTCGCTTCATGTCCACGTACATTTTACTACTTCCGGGATGAATGGTAAATTTAGAATGATGAGAATCTTCTAAAATGTCTTTACGAAGATCACTAGTATTTGGCACAATCAGTCTACCAAATTTTCGAGTGCCTCCACGAGCATCGATTTCAAAATCTTTCAGACCATCAATATTATTTTTATCCCTATAACTTTGGCTAAGATGAGCCAATTCAGGATCTTGCTTTTGAGCTTCAAGGATGCGGTCTAAAAGAGAAGGATGAGCCTCAAAGCTACATAAAATAAGAGATGAACATGAATTGGGTTCACGATCTCGAATCTCACAAGTGGACATGGTCTCGAGATCATTCCATTCGGATATCATCATAGAAAAAACCGCTTGTTGCTTACGACTAAGGCTATCGGCAACACAATTTCCCTTTCCAGGAGTATAAAGAATATCAAGATCATAAGATGCAAAGAATTCGAGCCAACGTTGTTGACGCAAATTAAGTTCCTTTGGAGAAAATAAATACTTCAAAGATTTATGATCGGTGTAGAGAACAAATTTCTCTCCCAAAAGATAATGACGCCAAATTCTAAGAGCGAAAACAATGGCCGCAAGCTCTAAATCATGAGTGGCATATCTAGTCTTGGCAGGCTTTAATTGCCTAGAAGCATAAGCGATAGCACGTTCCCTTTGCATGAGAATGACTCCCAAACCAACACAACTAGCATCGGTATAAACAGTCAAGTCTTGGTTCCCTTCGGGAATCACAAGAATAGGAGCATTGGAAGGAGTTCTTTTAATTTCCGAAAAGCAGCTTCACATTTGTCTGACCAAATGTACTTAACTCCCTTCTTTGTCAAACTAGTAAGAGGTACGGAAATTTTAAAAAAGTCTTTTATGAACCGACGGTAATAGCCCGCCAGTCCAAGAAAGCTACGAATTTCCATCACACTCTCCGGTCTCTTCCAATTTTGAATCGCTTCAATCTTTGAAGGATTCATGGAAATTCCAGATTCAGAAGAAATATGTCCTAAAAATTTCACACGAGATTGCCAAAAGTGGCACTTAGAAATTTTTTCTTTCAACTGATTTCACCTAAGAGTTTCCAACACAATCCGAAGATGTTTTTCATGCTCTTCCTCGGTTTTAGAATAAACAAGAATATCATCTATAAAGATGAGAACAAATCGATCGAGGAAGTCTTTGAAAATCCGGTTCATAAGGTTAATGAAATAAGCTGGAGCATTCGTTAAACCAAATGGCATAACAAGCCATTCATAAGATCCATAACGAGTACGGAACGATGTCAAAGGAATGGTATCCTCTGCGATACGAAGCTGATGAAAACCGATTGCTAAGTCTAACTGTGAAAAGACTAGCACCACTAAGTTGATCGAATAGATCAACAATCTGAGGTAAGGGATATTTATTCTTGATGGTAAGATCATTAAGCTTGTGGTAGTCAATACAAAGCCTAAGTGTACCATCGGATTTCTTTACAAAGATAGCTGAAGCTCCCCAAGGAGAGGAACTAGATCGAATAAACTATTTCGTTTCCAATTCAAATAATTGTTTACGCATCTCCACATTTTCCTTATTGGACATACGATAAGGAGGACGAGTGATAGGTAGAGCTCCAGGGATTAGATTAATTCTGAACTTAACTACTCGCTTAGGTGGTAATCCTAAAACGGGCTCAAAGATGTCAGGAAATCACAAACAACGTGAATGAGGGAAATGACATCTTCCTCATCATCATTATCGTCATCATGCAGATTTAGAGAATATAAGGATGATACTGAATTGGAATCTGAATCTTTAAGAACAATAGAAATCTTCTTAACAGATTGGGGATGTCAAAGATGGATAGTCCTCTCGGGACATAGGATGTGGGCTTCATAACGATTAAGCTAATCCATTCCCAAAATCATTCCGAAACCTAAGTAATGCATAACATGCAAATCGGCACGGAAAGCATAATCACATAAAATAATTTCAACATCCTTACAAAATAAATTGAGTGTTGCGGATCCACTAACCGGATTCGCAATTCTAAATGAAGTCATCAAGGCCATAACATTTAAAGAAAAAGTATCAACAAGTTCTTTTGATATAAAAGAGTGAGATGCACCAATATCAAAAAGAACTCGAATAGGATGATCACGAAACATAATTATGCCATCAAGGACAAAAAGAGAAATACCTTGACCAAGAGGAGTGTTACTAGGGGCTTGCACAATATTCAGCTTTCCCTCTTTCAAACTTTGAAGTTTGGGACAGGAAGATATAAGATGACCCGAACCTTTGCAATAGCGACAATAAAGGGGTTTCGGACACCTATTTGCATAATGGTCTCTAGAACCACAATTGTAGCATTGTCCATGACTAGAGGTATGAGTCTTTTCTACCGAAGTTGCTTGCTTCCCTTTCTTGTTGGGATTAGGGCCTTTGAACTTACTATCGGGTTGCCTCTTCTTGTTGTTGTGGAAGTTATGTTTGGCACCCCCAACGTCACCATCACTTTCTTTATCGGCCTCTTCAAGTCGAAGAGCGATATCTACAAGCTGATCGAAAGGAACTTCTAGTTTTAGAAGTAGAGCCTTTTTGAGATTCTTATTCAACCCATAGATAAACCTCTGATTTTTCTTCAATGGGGTATTAATATACTCGACCCCATATTTAGAGAGGGATTCAAAAGATGCGACATAATCTGTTGCAGAAGATTCCCCTTAAACAAGGTCAATAAAGCGTCGAGCTAAAGTTACCTTTTTAGCTTCCGGCACAAACTTCAACTCGAACCTTTCCCGAAATTACTCCCAAGAAAGATCTACTTCAACAATTTCCGAAATTAAAAGCTCATACCAATCTAATGCTCTCTCCTGGAGCATGCTAGAAGCCACTTGGACTCGATATAGATCCACAAGATTCATGCGAGAAAAGATGCGATCGCATGTTCTAAGCCAAGCTTGGACTTCTATAACTCTTTCGGAACCCTTGAATGGCCTTCCACCCAAATTGGTATAATCATTGCACAAGCGTGCAAACCCGGATTTAGGATGAGTAGGCTCAGGAATGGGTCCGGCAGCTTGGGAATTCTTTACAAGATCCAAAAGCTGTTGGGCAGACATGAATACGCCATCTTGAGGAGTAGCACTGGATTGACTAGCGCTAGGACGGCCAGGTCTAACCATTTCTCTTCTTTAAGAAAGAAAGAAAGAAGAGGAAAAAGCTTATTCTCAGAATGAATATCAAACAAACATGATTGATAAAACAAGGCATCATAAAAGAAAATAGAATAGAATGGGTCCTAAGACTCGAATTAAATCCTAAGGTACGATTCCTAAGAGAGACTTAGGACAATGATCCTTGTCATAATATCCTATATTGTTTTGAAGTTTGGCTCTGATACCAAGCTGTGACGCCCCACCTCTATACTCACACTAACCAAGGACACTACTGGGTAATGCCGTCAATTAGTACAAACAATAAGGCTGTTGAGGAGCGACCATCTGTGTGATTGCTTTGTGCGAGTACCGATATGTCAGATAGTATGTCATGCATTTCATTTCAAGAGGAAGTCTAACATATCAAATACAAACTCAAAGCTACTACACAGTGGCTATGTGGGCTTCAGAAACAAATATAAAATAAGCATAACATAAATCAGTCACAGATATTCATATCACTAAGGCGGAAACATATATGAATATAATCACATAATAGTGTACATCAAAGTAGTTGTCATATAAGATCCACTACATCACAAAAGAATAGGTGCAAGTGCTAGACAAAAGAATATGTATACATCAAGGAGTCCCTATCTTGAATGTATAAAGACAAAAACTACTAAGCTAAAGTAGTTAGCCAAAAGTCAAAAGCTTGTCCCTGCTAAGAAGTCAAGAGGAAGCACCTGAAACACCTCGGTCTGACCCGAGTATTATTTAAGAAGAAAAATAAAAAAACGGATCAGTCTAGCTATAATTATCATGTAAAATGAGATAGGATAAGAGAAATGACAAATATATATATGATAACAACAAAAATCATACAATATCTCAAGTTTTCTCAAACACCAAAAAGAATGTCATATTCTTTATATTCACCAAATAAAAAATATTGATAGAGCTTATCAATGCAAATCACAAAAATTGATGAAACACAAATTCTAGAAATTAATAATTTGAAATCCAGAAAAAAACACAAAGGGGGAGGCCTATCATAAACAAGAGCATGAAAACTCACCAACACGTGTATCACAAATGGGACGCTATCCCATGGGTCGCTAACTCATTGAGCCGGTGCAACGACGTAGTACAACGGTACGCCCGAGGAACCTGAAACTCAAATAAGCCGGAACAATGACATAGTACAACGATACGCCCGATGAACCGAACTCCATAAAACCCATAGGTCGCTAGCCTACAAAAAATGAGACGAAGCTCAACAGAACGGGGTGCAGTCCCCCACACGAACAATAAGACATCGCATATCGCTAGTCTAAACCTCGAAATGATCGTCATAGATCAATAAGTGTAAATTACATCAAGCTAGTAAATAGATGAGTTTAGCTTCATGTCCCATAAACACTGGCTTAACTTAAATATTTACGAACAAATTGTAGATTTCCACTCGAAAATTGTCACAAGATTTCAATCGAACAAGTGTAGGAATTAACCGACGAAGTAAACGCAAGCGTTTCATACCACTTGTTTTGCTAAGTCGTTTAATTGGATTTCTCGTACGAATGAGGTAAGGTTTGTATATACTAATAGATTAGAAAACGGTTTTAAAAATGAGCTTTGTATTCAAAGTAATGTTGAAATCATTTTTGTAAAGAGTTTGAGTATTTACTACTGGTATAGAAATCTTTGTATTTTAAAGTGACAAATCACAGAAAGGATTGTAAAAACAATCTATCACCAAAAATTCACATACGACGACGTGAATTAAAACCATGAAAATCGATATCGAATCCATAAAATGGATATTCCCAAAATTCCATAAAAGTGGTCATCAAAGTCGATAATTAACGACATCAAATAACCGGATCATCAAAAAATCGATTAAAACGGAAACACACATAAAACTAGGCAAATTGGCTGAATTTAACAGCGCAAGACGTCTGGTGGTTTTCCTAGACGTCTGAGCTGAGGATCTGGAAATTTTCTTCCAGATTGCTCAGATGTCTGGGAATAACCTTAGACGTCTGAGCTGAGAATCTGGAATTTTTATTCCCATGTCTCAGACGTCTAAGCGTTTTCCCAGACGTTTGAGTTGAAGCTCAGGGCAAAATTTACCTAGACCGTTGATGGCCAAATCAACTCGGAAGCGATCGAATGAGTGATGGTGGCTAGGGATTTATGCCAAGCAACAACCCAGTCCTATAGGCTCTTCAATACACTCCAAACAACATGTCCAAACATCCATAGTATGATTTTCATAGATTTTGACTTCAAAATACCAAAAAAAAGGAAAATTCACCAAACCAATTCAACTCAAAAGCAATTGAACATGAAATAGATGTTAGGAATTCATACCTAACAACAATGAAAGCTATAAACATAGATGTGAGTCCAAAAACTCACCTTAAACTTAAAAACAACTAATGAGAAGCTCTAAAACAAAGCAATACCAATTCCTCTTCACTACACCTCTAGAATCTTCAATCTATTATCAAATGCAAAGTGTATCCTAAGTTGGGTTATAGGAAAAATCAAGAATTGAAGAGGGATTGAGATGGAGAAGATGAAGAGGATTCTTACCTAAGCTTCTCCTTGGAACTTGAATTTGAATTTCCTAAGAGAACTAGGGCTTAGGAATTTTAATTTTCGTTCTTTTTCCCCATTTTTCCTTTTGCTTGAGAGTGTTAGGAAATTATGAAAAGAATGAATGAAGAGGAGTGGAGTTAGGGTATTTGGTAGAGGAGTTTGGGTTATCTTGTTGGGTTGGTGGGCTAGAACCAAACCCAAAGCCCAAATGAAAATACCAAAATCCTAATCAACTCCAAACATATCGATGTTTATACTTAAACAAGTTGTAAACATCATTTTAAAATCAATGGAAGTGGTCTCGAGTCCAAATTCGACTGTATACAAAAAGTCACATTTCGGATTTTAAATCAACTAACGATGCTATATTTAAATAAAACATTTAAATATATATTCGTAAAATATGCGGGTTGTTACAATAGTGTGGTCTTCGTACCACTTATGATGTATCATTTTGTATTGTACTGGGATGTATCAGTGTATATGTATATATATATCTGTTGTTTGATGTTCTATGATGTGTTGTGCATTATGTTGTTGTATTTGTTCTGATAGATCCGTTAACCATCTGTAGTTTTGTATTAAGCATTTATTGAATATGTCGATCCACTTGAGATAGAAATTTTTTTAGAGCATTAATCGATGTATTTAATAGATGTTTAAGATAAAGTTATAGATGATCGCTCCTAACCAGCCCTATTCTCCGCATTAGCAGACAATATTACCCAGTAATACTCTTTGTTAATGTGGGTCTCGGGGTGGGGCGTCATAAGGAAGCATGATTTTTATAAAGCAAGTATATTCATGTTTTGAAATGAATAATATTTAAGGCGATAATTTTGAAATGATATTTTCAAAAATGAAGTTTAAATTGTTTTGAAGATGTTGTAGCTTTCCTAAAATGTTTTGTATATACTTATTTTTGATTTAAGTATATGATGTTATTTTCTAGTGTTGAAAATAGAATGATTTGTGAATATGCTTATTCCGTTGGGATAAGTATATGGAAATGTTTTGCAATTACCGAATATTTGAGAAGTTTTGAATATATATCTAGTATATGGAAATGTTTTCCAATTATCGAATATTTGAGATGGTTTTGAGTATATATCTTTTTAAAGATATTTTGGGATACATATATTTGGGAAGTGATTTGATTTATAAAGAATTATAAAAAGGGCCTAATAATTGCTTTAGTACTAAACAATGCCTATTGGCTAAGTTTCGGTTCCTTGACTTGGAGTGGAAACTGTTTAGTTGTGCACTTAGCACGGAGCTAGCTACGTAGGCTTGATTATCGTATGTTTTGAGAAAGATGATTCGTGTAGTGCAGAGATACTTTTGTACTCCCATTTACCGAGATTCCTTCTTGGTCGAAGCTTAGCAAGTTGAAAGTTGGAACCGTGATAAGTCTACGAGACTTAGTTTTTGTATGAGGTTATGAGCCACTTTTCGATATTGGTATGGAGAGACCGGTATCAGATTTATCCGAAAACTACCCCGGAACAATGTATGCATTTAGAAGTGTAGATTAATGATGATGATTTATGAAGACCGAGGATCTTCATAGTGTGAGGACAGCTTGTTGACATTCTATGGGTCTCTCCTATTATAGAGATATTTATAGCAGTGGTCTCGTCGTTGTGGAGTTTTTTCGGATTGCAAGGACTACTCGCTACTAGTGGTAGTAGGAGAGTGCCTTCGGTTTCGTTCAGTCTTATAATGAATTTTTTTGGATGTTTGTCTGACATTGTATTCTAAATCACATTTGAGTGGTTTCTATAAATGTATATCAGTCGGTGGCGGTGAGGGCAACCTCTCTTAAGTTAACATCCTTTCCCGAGATATACGAGCTCAGGAAGTTATACTTTTCTAGAAATCAGTCATGTGACATGGAATGACAATGTGGCATTCAAAGATGTGATATGTGATATGTGAAAGGTAATCGTAGCCTCGCGAGCCTCACACCCCGGTTTTGATGGGATACTATGTGGTCAGGTGTATGCATATTTTCGATTGAGGTTTATATAGGTGACCAGATGTTCTGGGCCTTATAGCAGAGATACAGCGATGTCTGAGTCCTTAGATGTTATTCGCAGAGCGTATCTTTTTTTAGCCATATATATGGATGTATAGCAGTGTTCGAGTCTTGGATGTTAGCCATGGATACAGATTGATCTTTCCACTAGTTCCCTATCATGTTGGAAATCCAATTCCAATATGTGTCTGCCATTTTGTTTTGTAGAGCCTTAAATGATTAGGTCTGATATGTTATATGGGTAACCATTTCGGCTATATTTGATATTATTTGTGAAATGGACATTACTATAATATAAAATGATTTGATATAAAGTGTTTTGCTTATCGTAAGGTAAAAACCCATCTGTGTTTATGTGTGGACGTTGGTCTTACGAGATACCTTTTGTTTTGAAAAGAAATGTTTTGGTAATTTTATAAATTCAGTAGAGATGTGTTTTTCTCACGCTGGTTAACCAGACTGATCCGGGCGTTCTCCCCTTTCAATGCTCGGTTCAGACTGAGTATATTTTCAGGTTCAGATTTGGTGCTTTTGGAGCTTCAACAGGCGAGCTGGAAGTCTTTAGATCGTATTCCCGTAAATGTTTATATTCCGCTGCATTATTGTTTATGTTATCAGCATTTGTGAGGACATGTTATTATAACTGTCCAGCTGATGATTTTGTTTCATGTACTCTGATATGATTAATGTATGATATTATAGTTTCTCTTTTGTAAAGATCATTGATATTATATTATATGTTATTCCGCTGCGATGTGAGATTCTATGTTGTTATTGTTCTATTTGGTTTTCTTCTTCTCTCTTTCTTCTCTTCTTCTCTCTTCTTTCTTTCTCATGATTATCTGCAATCGGTGCACTTTGGATCGGACATGTGTAGTTTAGTGTCGGATTCAGAAGGCGTCGGGTGTCGGTCGTCACATAAAATATACACTATAAATCCAAGTACATGTCAAAACATATTTGTATATATAAATAGTTGTTTAAATCCCATAAAAGCAATTTAATTCATCCACTTTACTTCAAAGCCATATATATATATATATATATCCACTTATTTGGAAACAATCTAGTTGTATAGTTTCAAAACCATTCCTTTGAACCCATTTTAATAATAATACTAATATATATATATATGATTTATTTATTTAAAACAATTTACAAAAGGAAGAAATTTTATATGGAAAGTAGTTTTGTATTCGGCAATTATAAATATACTATATTCTGCAAATTGCTTGTATCCAAACTACATATTATATTAGCTAAATTTATATATCAACAACTTCAAAATCGTTGAAACAAGAATCACCAAATCAAAGGAACAAAACTCTAGAAATCAGAACCAAAACATTCGAAAAATTCATTAAATAGATAAGGAAACGAATGGGCATTGAATCATCGCATCGGTAGAGCAAACGACACTTTTAACTCACGTTCCAAATGCTCGACTGGTGGATCAGTTATCCCCGACTAGTCTATCGGTGGGATGTCTGGAACGTGAGTTCTAGGCATTTATTTTCCCATTGACGACCACTATAGTTTTCGGCGCTAATTATTCGCATTCCGGCAGTTTAAACTTGCATAAACTTAGAAACAGACATGCATTCATATGGTAATTGATCAAAGTAATTAAAATATCAAAGAAGGAAGAAAACTAGTTTACAATAAGCAGTTTTAACAGAGAATGAATTGCAACTACAAAAAAACTCAAATTCAACATCTCAATTCACAATCATTTACTGTAAAACAAAATGCATGCAAAGAATGATTTAAAGATAGGTCTTGTGAGGTTTTAACTCACCTTGAATTCCTTGAAATAGCTTTCTAAATGCCCATAATTCAATAATTTTAGCAAAACCCTAGAACACCTCAAGCAAAAGAAGGGAACAACCAAAGGTCAAACATTGTATAGCTGAAATCAACAAGTCTATAAGATAAACTAGGGTTAAGAAAACGTACTTTGATTATTTGGTAATATTCCAAAATTCCTAGGAATTAAATTATGAATTCTTGCCCTAGGTTTACAAAGAGGGATGAAAGAGATTTTGGTTTCTGTTTACAGCCTAGAGAATAAATGTACAGGTGATAGAAAAGGAGAAGTAAAACTTCTCTTAAATGGGCTAGACTACATTGCAAAATCCATTAAGAGACTAATTGTATTTTTAGTATTTAAGTAATAACTAATTTTCTTTTTAGTTAACCCAAAGCCCTCTTATAATAGTTTAAAAGCTTAAAAACTCTTTTCAACTATGATTTTAAGAATAAAACACAACTCTACTAGTTAACTTCTTATTTATCTTATTTGAGATAAATTTCAATAATGATCTAAAAGGGAAATTTTACACTTTTACTTTAGGAACAAATGAAACACTAATTAAATTTATATACAAAAATTAGAATAAAATCCAAATTATGATTTTAAAGTGATTCTAATACTTTAGAAAATTCCTTCATTTTCTTCATAATTATTTAGAATTAACTGTTATAAAACAAACATCTCATATAAAAGAATATAAATTCCAGATTAATGATTTAAATTTTCCAAATTAAATAATTATTTATTTTATTTAATCAACCCAAAAATCCGGGTTGCTATATACAATCAAATATACACGTTAAGCAACATAAATTATTATAACAACATATCTCTAACTGTAAGTCGATTAAAAGAGAGCTTAACTCATTGTAAAATAATTAAATTATATTTACTTATATTAAAATAAATTGATTTTACTCACCTCCTAAGGCTTGAATTCTTTTGATTGGATGAAGAGATTTGAAACTCTAGTTTTCTTGAGAATGAAGACGAAAGTTATGATGATTTTCTTTTTTGGTTAGGAATGGAAAATATGATGTTGCCTTTAGGTATTTATAGGTGAAGGGAAGAGTACTTTAGTAATTACCTAACCTCCTATAGCCTAACCTGATTCTATTATATTTTGGTCTAATATAAATCATCCAGGCCTAACTTAATTCGACGGCATTTTGGTCCAATGAAAATCATCCATATGGAATAACCTGATTTGACCATATTTTGTTCCAATAGCAATCATCCTATGATGACTCGACTCTTCGACCCTCGAAAATTGACACTAATACATCCTTGGTATCCACATGCCGCAAATTCAAGTGTTGGAAAACCCGACCATTAAGGGTATAAAGAAAATAAAGACATAACAGAATCTTACACAAACGGAATAATATATATTATTTCAATATATAATCTTTATAGTGGAAAATTTTAAATACATTTATTAGAGTTTAACTTAACATTAACATGGATAATTATAAATATCTGTCCTTACAAATGCAAAATACAATAGTACATGAGTGTGGTGGAAATAGATAACAATCTTCATAAGAATCTCCTAACTCCATGCTCCAAGTTCTTCCAAAATGCTCTAAACAAAACCAGATTATTGGGCACCCAGAGTTTAAGGGAAAGAAAATAAACTCCGAGTTAGTTACGTGACCGGTGTGAGAAACTCAAAATACGAAAAACAAAGGGTATCTCATAAGACCACGCCGTACATAAATAATGAACAAGTATTTACCTTATGATAACCAAATCATTTGCTACGCAAAATCTGGTGATATTATTTTTAGTGACATTCTTTTGAAAACACTTTTCAAGTAAATTTATATAATCTTAGCTGAATTGTCACATTATTAAATTCCAGCATAATAGGTTTACAACTAAAATAGAAGGAACTTATTGGAGATTGGATTTCCAAGTGAAAAGCGAGGTAAAGGACTGCCTCTGGTACAGTGCATCTCTAGAGGGATGCATCAAAGATCAACATCTTCAAAGCCTCTGGGAATTAAGATCGGCCTACCCATAGACCCACATGGTGGCTGATAGCACCAAATATGATATCAGCCTGGCTGTTTCTGACCTATCTGAGAGCTCTCATACCATAAAACACCTATTTTTTTACCCGACATCATAACACAAAATAAACCTAAAAAGATGATATCATACCCTAATGGTACTAAACCACTTAGCCCTAAAGCAATCCTTGTTTCACAATTCCCCGGATGTGTGGCAAGAGGTAACATTTACCTTTCCTAGAACATTTTCACTTACAATGCCACATTTCCATCTCCAATAACGCACTATTGATTTCCACAAAAGTACAACCTCCGAGCTCGTACGTCTCAGAGAAGGGTGTTAAGTATAAGAGGGGTTACCTCCTACACCACCAAATATATGTACGTTTGTACAGATCAATGCACTATGATCTTAGAAATGTAATGTGAGGGATTCATCCATACAAATTATTCAAGAATAGGACAAACCGAAGACACTCTCCTACTACATCCCCTTAGATTAGTAGCGAGTAGTCCTTGCACATGAAGATCCTGAAACGAAGGGACCACTGCTATTTATTTATCTTGGGAGCTACTCCAAAAATTATCAATAAGTAGTCCTTCCGTTATGAAGATCCCCGCCTTTAACTTCATTGTCTTTAACATGTCTTCACTTTCGAACTCGTAAATTGGTTCGAAGTAGTTTTTGGATAAGAATCACTCAAATCCGACCCCGGTTCCTTCGACTCAATCGTCGATAAAAAGATGTTAAGTAAATAGGTGCTTATCATTTGATTGCTTACTTTTCTCTTTATCAAAAATATCTTCTAGAGATATATATCTTTAAAACATTTATTTTCGGTATATATGGAATCATTAAACCTCTCTTTACTTTGAAAATAACAAATCGTTTTCATAATTCTTATTTGAAAACATCATTGAGTTAAAAAGGGTCGATAGGAACTAAACCAATTCTACTGGGCACCAATTTTCATATTCAACCTTTACTATCCATCGAATAGTGGTGAAATCACCTTTTAAATTCACACAGATTGTACAAGTTCCCTCCTCAAAATTTAATACCAAGTATAAGAAGATTATTTATATACGATCCGAGTTGTATTAAATTTGGAAAATTAAATCTTTTGTACTTGCTTCATTTCCGACATTTTGACCTTATCTATTCCTCGCCCAGGAAAAAGGCAAGGTGAGCCAGGGCACTAGTTTCTCCTGAAAATCTCCTTAGTTTAAGAACCTCACATCCAGTTCTCATGAATGGAAAAATCCTGTCCACTCATCGGCTTTTAGAGCCAAGATTAAATCACTCGATTATAACATCTTTTCTCTAAATCATTTATTAAATTTTAAAAAAAAATTACAAAACCTTTAAATCATCTTTAAAATACTTAATTATTTATTTAAAACATTTATAAAAAATTTAGGAAAGAGTACTTAAGTTTAAAACCATTTTTCAAAAGTTATTAAAAGTGCTGCGAACGGTGCTTTTAAGCTTATTTGATCAAAACCATTTTTCTTTCATTTAGAAATCCATTTTTATACTCAAAACTCTTTTTAACATTTTAAAAGATTTATATAATTTATTCCATAATTTTAAAGAGTTAAAAATATCAATTTTAAGGAATTTATTGCTTTTGTTTACGAACTGCCAAAGCACGACTATTTTGAAAATTTGTTTTGCTCATATTTCAAAATCAACTAAACAAAATATCAATCCTTTTCATTTTTCTGAAGACTATGATTATAAGAGTTTGGAAAATTCTTATTACAAAGAATTCTGACTCCAAATCCATTGTATAAATGGATTTAACTTTCTATGGCGCGAAATTGTGAACTACCGTTTCTATGGCGTGAAATTTTTGACTCAATTTTCATAACTTGTCAAAACTTGTCAAAACTTCATCAAACTGGATTTCAGTATTTATAAAACATGTATAAACTATTTTAAATTATTTTAAAGTGGTTTAACAATCTTATATATACCATTTCATTTATTAAAAGAAAGTGATTTCTTTTATGAATTCAACATGTATTAAACGTGACTTGTTAACACCATTAAACAACTATAGTAAACAACCAAACTTGATGATTAAAGCATAATAAACATCGATAGCAATCATATTACATCGTCATATACATATATATAGTTTCTCATCTTCATTGGTTTCTAACTTCTCGAAAATTTGCTATAGCTTCGCTACGATCGAATCAAAGTCTATGGAATCGAGCCTTGGACCTTGTGGCCTAAGCTTGCAAATGGAATTGTGCTCAGCCTTGGTGATGGAAGGTGGTGACTGTGGGGTTTAAGTGAGAAAAGAAAGTGATTTGCTTTGGTTTTAAAGTGGATTTATTATGTATATATAGTTATATAAATTTTATTTCTTTTTACAATATTTTTGTTCATAATTTCCTTAAGGTAGGAAGCCATGGAAAGGCTTGAGAATGAGGAAGAAGATGAAGTATAATAGTGTGTAAAATTATGAGGAGAATGGTGAGTGTTTATAGAAAAAATTTGGAAATAAATATCTAAATGCAGAATTGCACGTTTTTCCCTTGCCCACACCCCCTCCATCCCTTCGAAATGCATGGCAAGCCACCTCTTGTACCTCCATGTATGTGATGATGATGGTGTGTAATTGAGTTGATGTTTGCTTTTTAGGGTAGAAAATATCTTAAATATTTATACATTTTACTATATGTATATTCAAATGTAAATGGTAAGTGTATTTGTATTTCTATATTTGTTCATGTATATGTTAGGATATGTGTGTGTATGATAGATATGTGTTCAAGTGATATAAACAACATTGCAAAAACTTTAAACAACTTCCGTTTGTTAAACCATTGAAAATCGGGAAGCCGATTCCCGATCATATTTTCACTTATTAACTAATTTACATATAAATGTAAATAATTTGAAAATAATTTTTTTATCATTTTTAATTAATTAAAATGATCACCTTTGGTTTATAAAACCTTATGAATTAATATTAAACAATTATTTACAAAAAGTGCTTTTATATCGATAAAGCTATACGAATTTTCTTATATTTTCAAATCAAGTATATCTCTTTATAAAAATATTATAAATGATTTGTTTTCACTTCATAACTAATTAAAAGGAATTATTATCATTTTAAAACAATTGTTTGAATATTTATAATAATTAATAAATCATTAAATCTCAATTTAAATTCATAAATCCATTATAAACACGTGCCATTATTGATGATGTCATAGATACATTTTATTTATAAAACTAAAATAAATAATTTTATTTCATATTCTTGTTTAAATGGATAAATAAGTATGTGTCTAACTTGGTGTGCGATGTCTAATAATTATAGGGTTGTTTATCGATAAAATGGTTTCTGGTCATTTTATCGATATTTTTCCAAAGTATACATTTTTGTAAATACTTATTCAAAATAAGATTACCATCATTATTTATTATTCAAGACAACATAATCTATGTTAAAAAGCTTACATTTGAATATTTTAAAAAATACAATTTATCAAAGTGATAAATTTGCGAGTCATTACACATCGCCTGGCATAACCCGTTTCGACCACATTTTGGTCCAATACCAATCACCGGCATGGCATAACCCGATTCGACCAGATTTTGGTCCAATAGTAATCATCTGCATGGCATAACTTGAATTGACTAGATTTTGATCCAATAGTAATCATCTGCATGGCATAACTTGATCGACTAGATTTTGGTCCAATAGAAGTAGGAAACTTATGGATTAAGTAATAATATAAATTAAATTATATTTATTATGTGGATAAGTATAAAAGTGTGGTCCAATAAGAAAATAGAAAGATTCACCTTTTCTTCTTATAAATTTGAATAAGATATTATACGAATAAGTATAAAGGTGTGGTCCAATTAGAGAGTAAAAGGATTCAACTTTTCTTCTTATAAGTTTAATAAGAGTCATTATGTTATTTTGTTTTATACTACTTTTTTATTAGGCATGTCACTATAATTTTTTTTATTAGGTAGGTTATTATACTATTTTTTTATTAGGCAAAGAAATTAATAGTCTTCTTATTCTTAAATAAATCAGTACCCCTAACCATTTTATAACTCGGCCTATCTTTAAACTAACATTTTACGTTCCTTTTTAAAATCCATTCGAGACTTTTTATCAGAATTTTATTTTGGTTATAAAATCCATTATCTAACCATTTAAAAATATATTAAATACTCATATTTAAAGTAACTAAATAATGGGTCGTTACACAACTGTAGATCGCCAATCGAATAATTTTCCCCGTGTCGGGCCAACCACCCCTATGTTTGGGTCGACCACTATCAGTCGACCTAGGGTCTTCTTGGGTTGACCTAGGGTCTTCTTGGTTAACCCAAGGCTTGTTTACTTTTAAATTTTAAATTTAAAATTTAAAATTCATTCTAATGCCCGTAACTCTTTCATACTAAGTTGAATTACGACAAGTTATATGTGAAAATCGTTCAAAAAATCGCTATGAACACAGTGGTATAAGTTTAGTAGCCAAATTCAGGCATCTATGAAAAATTTTCTTTGAGTTCTTATCTTACTTTTAATTAAATTCTCTTATTTAATTTGGTTAAATTTCCAAGGTGTTACAAGTATACCTCGTTAGAGGCAACTAAAGAGGAGAAGCTCCCTGAAAGGTTTTATCACTTTCATGAGATACATATACACAATACCAATGGGTTTCGACATCTCGGCAACGTGATTAAAGATTTGATTCGAAAAAATAAGTTGTAGAAAAATGTGAGAAATCGATAAATGGGCGGAGGCAGCTGCCTTAAGGCAACATAGCTGGACCCAATAGAGAAGGGTTAGCTACCAAATAAGGGTTTGGTGATCAATACTATTTCTGGAGGTCCGCATCCCGTGGAGAAGAGCTAGAATGAGATGGAGTGATATGAGAATTTTATAAAGTAATCACTGTAAGAGATATTTTATGCCATAGAGGAAAGAGTTCCAACAAAGTAGTAATGGAGAATAGACAAAGATATTTTATTCATAGACACTGATACTTGATTGGACAATAATTATAGTCGTGATTGGCTAAGGCTGTGCACTATGTTCTTGTTGATAGTAGAAGTTTGATCACTATCCATTTCAAATAGACTTTCAATAAGAGACGATTTGGTGAAAAGGATCTATAGCCCTATAAATTCACATTCAAGGGTTTACTGGAGAGGCTAAAGATATAATTGGTGGCATCAAATTGTCCGTGCGATTGGGAGATAGTGATCGTAAAGTGGTATGGTTGTACAATTTTCGTAACGACCCGGAATCTCACTACTTTGATTTACAAATATTTAATTAATTTTAAATATTCAAATAATATGTTTTATAGTGAAAGAAAAATTCTTTTAAATAATAAATAATGATGGTGAAATATTTTTCAAATTTAGTTTACAAAAATATTTAGTTCGGTTAAAAACAGAAAATGTGACCGGAAACCATTTTCCGAATTTTCGACATTTCATCATATAAATTTATTTGAAATGTTGTGTACTCATTAGTAAATGTATATTCACATATATTCAAAGATTATGAACATATATTTGTAAATTACTTAGGGTTAAGTATAATTAAATTAAGTTAAGTAAGTTATATATATGTCACATCAGGGAAGACATAATTAAACTTAATGGCAATTAAAAGACATTTGGCCATCTTTTCATGTTTTTATAATGAGAAGTTCGAAATTAAGAAAGGGAAAGACAAGGAGACATGGCACGATGAGGGGGCACAAGGAGGTGGAGGGTAAAAGGACAAGGGTAGTTTAGTAATTTCCAAAATTTCATTTTATATAAAACAAACTTCACTTTTTCAGCTTCTTATTTCGTTTTACTTTCCATTTTTTTAACTTCATACTCTTTTTCAAAGCTTTTCCAAAGAACTTTAATGGCTTCTCTTTTAAGTTCTAAAGTTTTTAAAAATTAAAGCAAGCTTCTTTTAAACATGTTTTCAAACCTTATTTTGTACTCTTTCTTTTCCATTTTTCCTCCCATTTCATTCGGCCATAAATTCCTCCACACTACTCCAAATCAAGATTTTCCTTTTTTTCAAACTATATAGGATTCTAGTGTTTACAACTTTCATTTGAATTAATTTTTCAAACTTTGAATATTTTTTGGAAAAAAATTGCGTTCTCTTTTTGACTCATTTTTTAACCCATATTCTAAAGTTTGAAAATACCTCTTCTTCTTTTGACCATGTCTTCCTGAAAACCAATCCAAATTGAGTGATTCTTTTTCTGAAATGATATAGAAAAGAATTCCAACAACATTTCTTTTGACCACATTTCAAAGTCCGAGAGTAACATGGCCAAAAATCGATGGGAAGATAACCCATTTTCAAGTTGCTTTTTATGGTTTTTCAAGCTTTGCAAGTTCTAAAACTATTTCAAGTTTCAAAGTGTTTTGCAAAAAATTTGGTGAGTAAACTTATAACCTTTTGTGGAAAATATTTAACCTTTATTATGTTGCCTATTTGGTCATATAATATATTGTTTGGATGGTTGAATTATCACATGGTTTGGATGTACATATGTTGCTAGTTTATGGTTTAGCGTAGATTTGTGAATCGAATGTTAAAGCGATGGTTTTTGGTTATAAAATTGTGATCTTTGTCTTGTGATTGGAAGTGATATAAAAAGTTAGTAAGTACAGTTAATAAATGAAAAAAGTTAGTGAGCAAGGTTAGCACTTCAAAGGTTTTTGTGTTCGACATAGCAATCCTTTGTGTTTTTAATTTTTATTACTTACTTTGTTTTAAGTAAAAAGTTTTCTAAAGTGTGTAACCTTTTTTCTGCTTGCAAAACTTTATATTAAGTTCATAAAGTAAGTTAAAGTTAAAAAGTAATGTTTTAAAAGACTAATTGAGATGTTAATCAAGTTGGAAGTTATGGTATCCATAGCGATAGTCGTTGTGGATGTAGTTTCGATAAAAGTCCTTTTTTTAAAATTCAACTTCATACTTCAAAATTATTTTTGAAAGGTTTTAGAAATTTAATAGAAATGTTTTAGAAAGTTAATTAAGTTTTAACAATTAATCATTAATTAATTAAGCTTGGTAATTAATAATTAATTAAGTATTAAACAAGGTTCATTAATCTTAATTAAATAAAGATTAGTACTAGTTAATTATCCTTTAAAAGTAAGATTAATTTTTAATTAATTATGAGTTAATTATATGATTTATTTTTAATTAATTATTAATCAGATATAAGGTCAATTATTTGTTTATTTAATTAATCAAGTGTTTAATTATTTTTAATTATAAATTAATTAAAGTTTTTATTTAAAATAATTATTTATTAAAGGTTTAATTTATTATTTAAGTTTTAATTAAAAAATATTTATTTAGTTAATTAAGATTAATTAATGGTAATTATTAGTAAAGGTTTTAAATTATTATTTAATAATTAATAAAGGATTAATTAAGGGTTTAATTTATAAATAAATTATTTATTAAAGGTATAATTATATATTAATTTATAATTAAATTAAGTTCAAATTTAGTAAAGATTAATTATGATTAAATAAAGAGTTTAACTTGTAATTAACCATTTTAAAAGGGAGTTTTAAGTTTTTAATTCTTGTTTTCCAAGGATAATATTATTTTAAAGGTACTTCTTTTTCAAAGATGGTTTTGAACACAAGGGATTCAAGCGTCAATACAATTAAGGAACCATATAACTGTGAATAAGTTATGATGTAAATAGTTTGATTATGTAGGCATGTGATAGCAGAATAAATCACCGTTCTACTATAATATAATTGTTGTTTGTGTGGACATGTGTTGGCAGAAAAAATCCTCATTCTGCTATAATGTAATTGATGTTTGTGTGGGCATGTGTTTTAGCAGAATAAACTTTTGTTCTGCTATAAATTGATTGAATTGTTTTAGATATCTATTTAGCAGGACATATCACTATCTTGCTGTTATGTTTGGACATGTATATGCTAGTTGAGTTATATTGACATGTTATTCCTTGATTTGGATATGAATTTCATTTACATATATGTTGACTTATGTAAATAAATGATTAATGACTTGGAAGTGAAATTAATGTTAAATTGTAACTTAAATTACTATCATTGGAATTACTAAGCCTCCTTTTGAAATTACAAGTACGATTTTGAATTAACTTAAATTCTTTGATCAATTTTGGGGTTTAAGGTTTATAAATGATTTTTCAAGTTATATTATTATTTTATAAAGGTATTTATAAATAATAACTTATTTATAAAAATGGGTTTTACTAAGTAAAAAGGTTTATTTAAAGTGATTTAAAAGGATAGGTTGAAAAAGATATTTTGTAAAGGATTTTTCTTAAAGTAGATTTATCAAAGGAGTTTTAAATGGGGAAATGTTTTATAAATGATTTTAGAGGTTTGTAAAGAGGTTTTGTAAATTGACTTGTAGACTTATAAAAGTGTTTTGTAAATTGACTTTGGAAATTTATAAGTTATTTGAATTATGAAGTGAGCTTTTAAGAAGGGAATTCTTATAAAGGATAAGAGGTTTGGTTTTATAGTAAGTAATGTTTGAAAAGGAGGGGGAATTTGTAAGGAGGAAATTTTCCTAATGTTCTAGTAATATACTTATATCGTTGAGATAGGTATATAAATGTTTTCCAAGTGTAAAAGGGATGTTAGGGGTTTTGGGAATAGTGCTTTGAAGAGATCTTTTAACTAGTTTTGCAAAGTATTTTAATTAATGAAAGATTAACTAATAAAGGCTTGGTACATCCCATATGGAATCAAATCAATGTTCAATGATTGTTTTTTTGATAGTTAAATAACCGACTATCAAACCTTGGCCTAAATATGCAATTCTTCATAATTTTGTGGTAGGAAAGCAATTCCCTACTTAACACTGAAGGATTTTAACTTTGAAAATATCTAGGAAAAACACGGGGATTATATGGTACAGTTACCGTCGGTGTTGCTATACTGTACGTATAAACTCGTTCGTTCTTATAGGACAAATGATAAGGAGATCTATCCACTTAAACGATTAAGGGGTGATCCCCGCTCTTATGTATTGTCCGGTTATTTCCTAAAGAACCAGTATTGAGCATTCCGAAAAATGGATGATTGGTTTTTGGTGCACCAGGTAAGCGAAAGAGTGTACTCGTAAGAGATAACTCGAAACCGTAACCACTTTGAAACCATTTACGGTTCTCTAGAGGAGTTTCGTAATATACTGAGATATTGGAATTACTGTGTGGTTCCGAAACCTTGTTGGGGTATGGGAATCCATATGTGATTCCAAGATCTATTTGAGATATGGAAATCCATGTGTGATTCTGAGACCCAATATGGGATTCCATGATCTGTTTTGATGGCAGTGCGCGAGCTAGAACACCGACATAGTCTCACCAGCGGTAACAACTAAAACCAGAGATAAGAGGCATGGCCAGTAGGGTTGGCAAACCCATATGGTGTAATCGACTCCACCTAGACGTTACCTACAGTTGTTATGCATGCATGGAGCAATGCACTCAGTCCTAGCTAGACCAGCTATGTTTTTTCTATGATACATCACTAGGGATGTATGCTTCTTCAGAAGGATATCTTTGATCCTTTTGTAGGAGGACCGTTTCTCGAAGTACTGAGATCTCCTCAATGGAACTCTACACAATTAGCAAACGTGTCTTATCATTTTCTGATTATATACCTATTATTATTGTGATGTATACTCACGAGCATCATAGCCACTTGATTATTATTATTTTTCACCCTTAGACATTATTATAATATAATTGGATTTTCTGATATAAAGGTTTTGGTTATCGTAAGGTAAAAACCCGTCCGTATTTATATGCGGCATGGTCTTACGAGATACCTTTGATTTTAAAAGGGTTTTAAACATAATAATTCAGTTGTTTGAGTTTACTCACACCAGACCCATGTCTGACCTAAAGTTTTATTTTCTTTCCCTAAAACTCTTGGGTGCTCAATTTTTTATGGGTAGCCAAGTAATCTAGGTTTTCCCTGGATGCATCTTGAGGAGCTTGGAGCAGGAGGCTTCATCGATAGCTAGTTACTATCTTGTTTTCGTTGTATTATATGTATCTTATATTAGTTAGGTAGGGATAGGCTGTTATAACTGTTATAGGATAGAATTTGTATTAGTATGACTCTGATGTATTATTTTGGAAATGACTTTGTAAAGAATTATGTTGATTAATATATGTTATTCCATTATGCTATGAGATTCTGTGATTGTTTAGTTTCTTCTTATCTTCTATCTTCTTTCTTTCAACTAATGATCGGTATTTTCGACATTTGAATGCTCGGCACGCAATACAGTGGACGTATTAGTGTCGATTTTCGAGGGTCGAAAAACCCGGTTCGTTACTAGTATTCTTAAGCCAACCGACACTTGCAGATTTTAGGGTAGCACTCTCTTTATGGTGCTTACTGATGGAATTCCCTATGGAAAACTAATTAGGAGTAATCCAAGAAGCCCGTAGCATAGGTCTAGAATGTTGTGTTGTCGATTTCAGAAAGGCACGATGAAGAAACAAAGAAAAGGATGTAGCAAAGGCTCTTTGCATCTAACTGCGATTTCATAGCAATTACCAACCGACCCTTAGCTCAGGTCCGCTAGCAAGTACTACAAAGCTATGTGTTGAAACCTGACTTCTTCGATTTTAATGCGACAACTATATATTTCAATCTATATATTATTATGTCAAATATTCTTGCAGGAATCATCAAAAGAAGCTATTATCATCAACAAGATTAAAGTTCTTTATAAAATCTATTTAGATATATTTGTACAATCTCTGATATGGTGATGAAACACACACACACACAAATATACTTTTGAAAATCATGCTTTAAAATAAATATAAAAAGGTATTTTCAAAATTATATATTTTCTCAAGTTCAAAAATACTAAAATGGACAAAGGAACAGAACAGTACAGAAATAGACGTCTATATATTAATCCAGACGTCTGACATCAATATCAGACGTCTAAATTAAGATAACAGACGTCTGAGCACTATGTTGTTAATGCCTCTATTTCTATATGAAATAGACGTCTGTCACTTAATAACAGACGTCTGTCATCCTAGACAGACGTCTTAATTAAAAGACAGACGTCTAAATTAACTGTTTATTGTTTCCTTTGATTTTTTGAAATTCAAAATTATTCAGACATCTGTCACTTTTATCTCAAACATCTGAACTTGACGAACTGAAGCATCTCTTCATAAAATATCAAAATCTGAAGAGTTGTTCTCTTCACCAAGAGTTGCACTTCTTCAAAGAGTTGCAACTATTGAATTAAAACTATTCAATACTATAAATAGAGATGAAAATCCACTATTTCAATAACTAATTTTTTCTATCTTTTCTGATCTTATATTGTTATAATATCAAGTGATTTTCAATTCTCTACTTCCTATCTTTTGCACATTCAAATCATCATATCAAGAAGATTATAGGAAGGGTGTACTACATTGACTATATTCGTGTTATTCAAAGAACACACAAGTCAAGAAACAATTTACCAAATTGTATTTGAAGTCCTATTCGGTTGCTTAGGCGGAAAAGTCCTATTCGGTTGCTTAGGCGGAAAAGTCCTGTTCGGTTGCTCAGGCGGTGTAATACCTGTTCCTCCGGGTTAATTGAGGGTTATTCGAGAAATTCCAGAAGCAGTCTGGGACTGGACGTAGAACGAGAAGTTCGAACCAGTATAAAAATCCCTGGTGTCATTTTTATTATTGCCATTTACTATTATTTATAATTCCGCACCTGCTAGTCGTAATTTAACTTTATTATCGATCCATATAGACTTTCATTTGGTATCAGAGCAAGGTCATCACATAACTATAACACAGTTATCTGATATTTTTTAAAAAATATGGACAATAACACTAGCAACAGTTTTACTGAGGGACAAGCCACTACACGACCACCATTGTTTAACGGATTAAATTATAGTTATTGGTCAACTAGAATGAGAATTTTTATGCAAGCAAGTGGATTTGAAACTTGGAATATCATTCAAACTGAATATCATATTCCTACTACAGGATATGCTGCTTGGTCTAATACACAAAAACTAGATGCTACTGCAAACGCAAAAGCAATGAACATGTTATTTTGCGCATTAGACAAAAATGAATTTAATCGAGTTAGTATTTGTAAAACTGGTTATGAAATTTGGAATACTCTTAAGGTTACACACGAAGGAACAAATAAAGTAAAACAAAGCAAGATCTCTATGCTTAAAAACCAATTTCAAAATTTTAGGATGAAACAAGGAGAAAGTATTAGTGAAATGTATTCTAGATTCCAGGATATTTATCACTCTCTTTTAGCTTTAGAAGTCACTTTTACTGAATCTGATGTTGTATCAAAAATCCTTAACTCTTTAACTGATGAATGGGAACGAAAAGTCTTAGCTATCGAGGAAGCTAATGATATTTCAACCATAAAAACAGAAGAGTTAATAGGAAATCTAATGTCCTATGAAGTAAATTTGCAGGCAAGACGAGCACAAGCACAGGACAAGAAAACTATCGCTTTTCAAGTAGAAAAAGAAGACTCTGAATCAGAAGATGATATGGCATTTATAGCTAAGAATTTCAAAAAGTTTTTAAAATTAAAAAAGGGTAATAAATTTGGAAATAACAAGGGTTTTAATAAGCCATCAAGTTCATCTCTTGAATGCTACGAATGTCACAAGAAGGGCCACATAAAGAAAGATTGTCCTGATCGGAAGAAAGAAAATAATCTCAAAAAGGACAAATATAAAAAGAAACAAGCCTTCTCAGTTACATGGGATGATACAGAATCTTCTTCATCAGACAGTGAAAATGAAAGTGATTCAGAACAAGCCAACGTTTGTTTTATGGCAACAAATGATGAAGTAAGTGATCTAACTTTTAACGATTTAATAGAAATAAACTCTGAATTGTTAGATAAACTTAGAATTCTAAAGAGTAAATATAAAGATGCTTTAGGAAAATTAAATAGAACTGAAATAGAAACTGACATGTTAAAAGATGAAAAGAAAATATTAGAGGAAGAGTTAGTAAAATCTCAAGAATCTTATGTTAATATAACATCTCAATTGACTGATTTAAGCAGTGAAATAGAAAAACAGAAATATGAGAATGTTAAATTAGCAAAAGAAAATTATGATTTAAACTCTAATATTAAAACACTTGATATAGAAGTATCAAATCTTAAAACAAAACTGGAAAATATTTCTAAAAATGTTTCTAAATTTAACAGTGGAAGAGAAAGTCTCTCTAAAATAATTGAGAATTCTCAAACTTGTTCAAATAAAAAGGGATTAGGATATAAAAAAACCAGTACAAAACCATTCTAAAAATAATGGGTCTTTATATACTAATTTTAAGAAAAAAGAATCTACATCTGTTCAAAAATCTTCTTCAAAAATTATTCATCCAAAATCAATTATGATTTGGGTTCCAAAAACTAATAATAATTTGATTAAGAAAAACTACATTAAATCTTTTATTATGTCTGTACATAAGAATGAGAATTTTATTTTTAAAGGGAACTCTAAACCCAACTGGGTTTGGCTTCCTAAGATTTAACCCTTAGGACCCTATAGAGGAAGTGGGTACCAATAGAATTTCAATATTTTTTGCAGGTACCGATTAAGAAAAGAGGAAAATGGATTCTAGACAGTGGTTGCTCAAAACATATGACAGGCGACAAAAATATGTTAACTAACGTTATCTACTCAGATGGAGGATCTGTCACTTTTGGAGATAATTCAAAAGGTTACATCATTGGCAAAGGCGATGTGAGCAATGACGGTACATCTAAATTACCTCTTATTACAAATGTCTTATTAGTTAAAAATTTAAAACATAACTTACTCAGTATTAGTCAATTATGTGATAAAGGCTTTAACATAGTATTTTCTGAAAATAAATGCAATATTTTTTATCATAACAAAAATATCATTTTCGAAGGAGTAAGAGATCATAATATTTATATTTTAAATATGAAAATAAATCATAATACAAATATGTGCTTATTAGTCAAAGAAAATGATCCTTGGCTATGGCATAAAAGATTTTGTCATATAAATTTCAAAGCTATTAATAAATTATCCAAAAATAATTTGGTAAAAGGTTTACCTAAAATGAATTTTAAGGTAAATAGCATTTGTGATGCTTGTCAACCAGGAAAGCTAACTAAAACTACTTTTAAATCCAAGAAGATCATCTCAACTTTGCAACCTCTTGAATTGTTGCATCTAGACTTATTTGGACCAACTCAGACTCAATCTATTAATCACAATAGATATGTCTTTGTAATAGTTGATGACTTCTCTAGATATACTTGGACTTTATTTATGAAAAACAAAAGTGATACTTTTGAAAATTTCAAAAATTTTGCTAAACGTATTCAAAATATTAAAAATCTAAAAATTAAAAATATTAGAAGTGATCATGAAGGAGAATTTGAAAATGAAATGTTTGAGAAGTTTTGTAATAAAAAAGGAATATTTCATAACTTTTCATTTCCAAGAACGCCTCAACAAAATGGAGTTGTTGAACGTAAAAATAGAACACTTCAAGAATGTGCTAGGACTTTATTGAATGGAACCACTCTTCCAAAACAATTTTGGGCAGAAGCCGTTGCTACTGCTTGTTATGTCCTAAATCGTGTATCTATTCGACCTTTAACTAAACATACTCCATATGAACTCTTCATCGGTAGAATACCTAATATATCTTACTTTAAAATTTTTGGTTCTAAATGTTTTGCTTTAAATACAAAAGATCAATTAGGTAAGTTTGATCCGAAATCGGATGAATGTATATTCATCGGATATTCCGAACGAAGCAAAGCATATAGAATCTATAATTTAAGAACTAAATCTATTGAAGAAACACTTCATGTATCATTTGATGAAAATTTCAAAATTAAAACAAATGATGATGAAGACATTGTAACAAATTCAAATTCTAATTTTGACAACAATACACCTGACAATATCACTTCTATAAATCAATTTGAAACTGAATTAAAATCTCCACCAAGAATTTTAAAAGATCATCCAATTCAAAATATTATAGGAGAAATTGATGAAAGAGTTAAAACAAGAAATCAGCTAAATCAAATGGGTCATATAGCGTTTCTTTCTAATATAGAACCTAAAAATATTAAGGAAGCCTCAACTGATGATTATTGGATTATTGCGATGCAAGAAGAACTAAACCAATTCGAAAGAAATGACGTTTGGGATTTAGTTCCACGGCCAAATAATCAAACAGTTATTGGCACTAAATGGGTTTTTAAAAATAAAGCTGATGAAAATGGTAATATCACTAGAAATAAAGCTAGATTAGTAGCTCAAGGATATAATCAGGAAGAAGGAATTGACTATGAAGAAACATTTGCTCCTGTCGCAAGATTAGAAGCAATACGAATTCTATTGGCCTATGCTTGCTTTCATGATTTCAAATTATATCAAATGGATGTTAAAAGTGCTTTTTTAAATGGATTTATTAAAGAAAATGTTTATGTTGAACAACCTCCCTTGTTTATACACGAACAATTTCCAGAACATGTTTATAAACTTAAAAAGGCTTTATATGGTTTGAAACAAGCACCTCGTGCTTGGTATGATCGTTTAAAAACTTATTTAATCAATTCTGGTTTTGAAATTGGAAAGGTTGATCAAACTCTTTTTATTAAGAAAAAGAAACATGATATTTTAATTGTTTAAATTTATGTAGATGATATTATTTTTGGATCAACTAATGATAAATTATGTCAAGAATTTTCTAAAATAATGACAAATGAATTTGAAATGTCTCATATGGGAGAATTAACATATTTTCTTGGGCTTCAAATTAAACAAATTAATAATGGTATTTTTATAAATCAAGAAAAATATTGTAATAATTTAATCAAACGCTTTGGTATGGAAAATACCTCTGCCAAACCTACTCCTATGAGTACAACCATACATCTTGAAAAAGATGAAAATGGCATGAGTGTAGACCAAAAGTTATATCGAAGTATGATTGGATCATTATTATATTTAACTGCTAGTAGACCCGATATAATGATGAGTGTTTGTTTGTGTGCACGATTTCAAGCCAATCCTAAAGAATCACATATTAGAGCAGTGAAACGTATTTTACGTTATCTCAACAAAACCAAAGATTTTGGACTATTTTATCCGAAAGAATGTCCTTTTGAATTAGTATCATATAGTGATGCTGATTTTGGAGGAAGTCGGACGTATAGAAAAAGTACAAGTGGGACTTGTCACTTCATTGGACGGTCTCTAGTATCTTGGTTCAGTAAGAAACAAAATTGCGTATCACTTTCTACTTGTGAAGCAGAATATATATTTGCAGCTTTGGCGTGTGCTCAAGTAATTTATATGCAACAAACTCTTCAAGATTTTGGTTTTAACTTATCTAAATCTACAATCTTCTGTGATAACTCCAGTGCTATTAATTTATCTAAAAATCCAGTAAATCATTCACGGACAAAACATATTGATATTCGTCATCATTTTCTTCGTGATAATATTGAAAAAGATATAATCAATCTAGAATTTATATCTTCGGAAAATCAATTAGCAGATATTTTTACCAAACCTTTAAATGAAAACAGTTTTGTAAAATTGAGACGAGAACTTGGTATTATCTCTCTCAACAATTTATGAAGTATAATTCAGCTATTCTATCCTTATTTAATTTTTTTTTTACCCACACATATTGTTTCTGGTTAACATTAAATTTTCTCTTCTTTTAATCTTAACCATTTATTTTTTAGCTTTTAGTTGTCTATAAATTTCTTCTTACCAAAGAAAATTATCATTCAGCTTATCTATTCTTTTTACAAAGGTGAAAGCAAAAAATTATTCAAATATGTTTTTTAACTTTGCATTATTCTTATATACCATGGCTGGTTCATCTTCAGATGAGCCCTCCTATACATCTAAATTTTCTTCAATTAATTTTGAAACTCCTAGTTCTGGGTCTTCCGAACTTCCGACTCCAACTCCAGCTTATATTCCGATATGTCCACCACAAAGTCATCATACGGGATATACGCCGGAAAATAAACGTACGCGAAGAAATTTATTTCCATCTCCATCTACTAAGGAAAAGATAGATGATTTACATCACTATCAGAGGGAAACACTTGATCTTCAGCGAGAAATGTATTTTGAACAAAAGAGTCATGGAAGACGACTTAGCTTTCTTGAACGATGTGCTGCAAAAATATGTGGTTCATCTCCGATCAACACAAATGCACATATTCTCTCACCTCAACGTCCTCCTGTATCCCCAAATTCATGGGAACGTCAACCTCATTGGTCTCCTATTTATCAGTCTGCTGAACAAGATCAACGCGAATTATCCAAAGGGAAGTCTCCGAAGTCTCCAAAAACTCCAAAGACTCCTAAATAGATAATATATATGTCTGTTTGTTTGATTTGTTGATTTATACTTGTTTTATGTTCCTATCAATAGAAATAAATAAACTATTAATTTTCTTTTTAAGCCTAAGCTAAATAAAATCTTTTATCAGACAGACAGACGTCTATATTTGTCAACAGACGTCTGTAGAAACAACTATTTTTTACTATTTTCAGCCACACAGACGTCTGAGTCATTTCTCACAGACGTCTAAATCCGTCTATACTTTTGCAGCCAACAATTAGCCGTCTGTTTAAAGATAACAGACGTCTGTTATTCATAATAGACATCTAAACATAAAACTATCAGACGTCTGAATTTAGTGCAAAATGTTTTTTACTCTCTGTTTCATTTTAAACCTTCTGAGCCGTCTGTCAATTATTTTTAGACGTCTGTCATACGTCTTAGACGTCTGTCATAAATTTTTAGACGTCTGTTCTTCTAGTCTTTGTTTTTATTCTACAGAATCTCAGACGTCTGTTTAATTTTCAGACGTCCGAAACCCTGTTAAGAAGAAAATCTATATACGTTATTCCAAACGGTTTATTTTCTTCTTCTCGTCTCTCAAACTCGAAACCCTAGCTTTTTCAATTTTTCAATGGCGCCCAAATCTAAGAAACAAAAAGGAGATTCATCTCAACAACCTTCTCACATTTTTCCTTCGGAAGATCAAATTGAAGCTTGGTTATACCACGAACCTCGAAGCATGGCTCGTTACAAGCATTTATGTTCTCTTCAATCATTTCATGGTATTTTTCATAATCTTGATCATTTTCCTTTCTACAAACTTAGGCTCTATACTGATAGATCTCAGATTACAAGCCTTATTGATTTCAAAGATAATCAAGTCAACATTTGCAGACTTAGTGTTCTATTATTTCTAGCAAATGTTAACAATCCAAAAATTAGACTTCATCGAGAAAAAGGAACGCTTTGGACAAGCGTTTTTGGAAACATTCTGCAAATAACTCCTTCTGACATTGGACGAATTTTAAAATGTAGCTCGGAAGGAGTCGACATAGATGACTTTAAGTTAGAAGGAGAGGAACTTAAACAAATCGAATATTATCTTTTTGAACCTGAAAAATCCACAGATAGATCAAATCATCTTCGTCCTCGACCTCGACTATTGCTTAGAATGCTAATAAAAACAATTTTTCCCCGACAAGGAAGCCATGAGGTCATTTACGATGATGAAGATAAGCACTTCAATCAATTCTATCCAATACTCAAATCAATTGGGCTCAATACTTTTATGATGCTTTTCGCACTTATCATGACTCCAAGAAACGCTCAATTATCTATGCTCCCTATATTACTCGAATTTTAACTGCCTTCTCTATTCAAAGTCCATCAATTGAATTTGAAAAAATCAAGGTATCCAACATTCGCTTCTTCAGTTTATTGGGATTACCAGAATCTCCTCCGACATTTCCAACATTTAATGATTATAAAGCGGAACAACTTGCTTTACAAAAAGAAAAAGGAAAAGCAAAAGTAAGTAGTTCTGGACATAATGGAAATGAAGGCAATACTGAAAAAGAAAAGAATGATGAAGAAAGGGAAGATGAAGAAGAAGATGAAGATGAAGCTTTTGAGCAAGCTTTTATCCAAAGCCCAAATTTGGAAAATTTCGAGATAGAACTAATTTCTGGTACTTCTCGCTCGTATACTAAAAATGAAAAGCTCAAATCCGACATCATTATTTCTAAAAATCAAAAGAAAATTTCTCAACAAATAGCACAAGGCTTTTCTTCCATCAATTCTAGATTCGATTACTTTGATGCCAAAGTCGAAGAGAATGCACGAGAATTGAGAAATATCAAGACAATTCTTCGTCAATTATGGAAAAAGTCTCATGGATCCTCACCTCCTTCTTCTCCAACTTGGGGAGAATGGTGAATGAAGATGGTTCTCTTTTGGTTTCTCTTTTGGTTCAATCAATGTCTTCTCTCATAAATTTCTTTTTTTTTTTGGTTCAAACAATGGTGAATGATAAGATTGTATAATTTTATCTGTCTTTTTTAAAATCAACTATGATGTAGTCTAAACATTGTTTTGTTAATATCTTGCTTGGTTTGTTTACATCTCTTAATTAGTGTGTTATTCACAGTTTTGTTACTTCTTTTTTATCCAAATCAACCCCAACAATTCTTTTTGTTAATGACAAAGGGGGAGAAATAATTATATTTCTGCTATATAATATGGTCATATTGACAGGGGGAGCAAAAGGTATGATTATACTAATCGATGAATTATATAGTTGTCATCATCAAAAAGGGGAGAATGTTGAAACCTGACTTCTTCGATTTTAATGCGACAACTATATATTTCAATCTATATATTATTATGTCAAATATTCTTGCAGGAATCATCAAAAGAAGCTATTATCATCAACAAGATTAAAGTTCTTTATAAAATCTATTTAGATATATTTGTACAATCTCTGATATGGTGATGAAACACACACACACACAAATATACTTTTGAAAATCATGCTTTAAAATAAATATAAAAAGGTATTTTCAAAATTATATATTTTCTCAAGTTCAAAAATACTAAAATGGACAAAGGAACAGAACAGTACAGAAATAGACGTCTGTATATTAATCCAGACGTCTGACATCAATATCAGACGTCTAAATTAAGATAACAGACGTCTGAGCACTATGTTGTTAATGCCTCTATTTCTATATGAAATAGACGTCTGTCACTTAATAACAGACGTCTGTCATCCTAGACAGACGTCTTAATTAAAAGACAGACGTCTAAATTAACTGTTTATTGTTTCCTTTGATTTTTTGAAATTCAAAATTATTCAGACATCTGTCACTTTTATCTCAAACATCTGAACTTGACGAACTGAAGCATCTCTTCATAAAATATCAAAATCTGAAGAGTTGTTCTCTTCACCAAGAGTTGCACTTCTTCAAAGAGTTGCAACTATTGAATTAAAACTATTCAATACTATAAATAGAGATGAAAATCCACTATTTCAATAACTAATTTTTTCTATCTTTTCTGATCTTATATTGTTATAATATCAAGTGATTTTCAATTCTCTACTTCCTATCTTTTGCACATTCAAATCATCATATCAAGAAGATTATAGGAAGGGTGTACTACATTGACTATATTCGTGTTATTCAAAGAACACACAAGTCAAGAAACAATTTACCAAATTGTATTTGAAGTCCTATTCGGTTGCTTAGGCGGAAAAGTCCTATTCGGTTGCTTAGGCGGAAAAGTCCTGTTCGGTTGCTCAGGCGGTGTAATACCTGTTCCTCCGGGTTAAGTGAGGGTTATTCGAGAAATTCCAGAAGTAGTCTGGGACTGGACGTAGAACGAGAAGTTCGAACCAGTATAAAAATCCCTGGTGTCATTTTTATTATTGCCATTTACTATTATTTATAATTCCGCACCTGCTAGTCGTAATTTAACTTTATTATCGATCCATATAGGCTTTCACTATGAATATATGGAAATAGTGGAAAGAGATCAAGACAGAGATGGTGGAGCTGATGGTTGAGGTTTAAATCAATGAAGATGATCGATAAAAGGTCATTAAGATTGGATCTCAAATCAGCTTAAAGATAAACGAAGAGCTAGTAGGGTTCCTCTTTGTGAATAAGGATGTGTTTGCTTGGACACATTTCGATTTGTGTGGGATTTCGCCTGAAGTCATGTATCACATACTAAATGTAACCCAAGTTATCATTCGGTAGCGCAGAAACGACACATCATGGAACTAGAGTGATCTACTGTTTGTAAGAAAGAAGTGGATAAGCTAAAGGCAAATGGCTTTATTGTGACACAGTATGCTAAGAATGGGATTGAATCTAGTGATGGCCAAAAAAAAGGGAAATGGTGGATATGTATCGACTATTTGGACATAAACAAAGCTTGCCTGACAGGAACCACTATCATTCATGGATGCGCACCTCGGCTATAATTAATCCAATTGTAATGTACATCCCTCATCAAGAGCATACGAGCTATATCATGGATTTGGGACTATATTTCTATAGAGTTATGTTTTTTGAAGCAAGGAGTGCTAAAGCTACATACTAACATTTGGTTAATAAGATGTTTACAGAATTGATTGGATAAACAGTGGAGGCCTATGTGGAAGATATGCTGGTGAAGTCATGGAATACTATTTATTATATAAGTAATCTTTTAGAAATGTTTGATATGCTCTGGAAATATGGAACGAGACTTAATCACTTATGTATTCCTTTGGGGTGCACATCTAAGTTTCGGGGTTCATCATAAATTCAAGGGACGCTGAAGTTAACATGGATCTGAATGAAGCTTTATTAAAAGTTATAGCCCACAGACAAGGGAAATGCAAAGCTTGAATAAAAAAGTAACAGCTTTGAGTCAATTTATCTCTAAGGTGATTAACTGTATACCATTTATTGATGCTACATTTCAAATTTGTTAGAACATTTGAGGGAATCACTTATATTATCCAAGCCTTTGAAAGGAGAAGATCTTCACATTTACCTAACAGTATCGATTCATACATTTAGTGCAGCATTGGTGCATGAGGAGTGTAAAATCTAAAGGCCAGTCAATTATATCAGCAAGTGACACACCGAAGCAGAAAAATGATATATGAAGTCAGAAAAGTTAACTTATTGCTTGTTGAAAGCATCAAGAAAGTTGAGACCTACTTTCATGCTTATCTACTAATGGTGTTGATGATGAACCCCTAAGACAAGTATTGTATCATGCCGAGACTTTGGGATGATTATTGAAGTATAATATTGGGTTGAGTCAATACAACATTATTTATCATCCTAAAAAGGTTACTCGAGGATATGCTTTCACGAACTTCATTACTAAAGTCACAATCTAGGAGAATGAAACTGAAGAGGAATTGGTCGAGCTTTCTTAATGGAATTTACATGTTCATTGAGCATTTAATGACCACGGTTCCAGAGCTGAAGTAGTTCTTGCTGGAACAGAGCCTACCCATAGTTGAAGAAATGAGTGAATTTTAAAAAATTCATCATTTTGGATCTTTATTGGGCCTATGTAGTCTAATTTATTTAGAACATTTCTCAATTTCTTTTAAATAAAATCATTATTTTATTGAAATTTATAATACAATTTTATCTTATATAATTGATATTATAATATATATATACATGTATCATATACATATATGTATGTACACCTTAACATAGCAATCCATGCAAGGTATAACATGCCCTGATATAAGTGCTGGGATTAACACCGCAACAGACATATTGTCTCATCTAGTACACAAATATATTGTCCAAATGTATGTTTATATATTTTATTTCATATACACAAAATAATGATATATATATTGATATTTTAATAATGATATATATATATATTGGTATTTTATTTTAAAATTATTTTATTAAAATAGTGTGTGTGTATGAAATTTGTAAAATAGATATATGTGTATATAAATGTGTGTGTGTTTGTGTATTAAAAATCATATAAATTATATTTAATTTGTTTATTTATTTCATTGGGAATTTGAAACCAAAATCTAAAAAATAATATATTTTTTAGTAAACATATTTGTATATGTGTGTGTGCGCGCGCACGCGCTTATTATATAGCTCACGTCAATGATGTTTTGGTTTTTTAATTAATTTATTTAATATACAAACAGATATTTTATAAGAATTAATTAAGATAAATTGATAAAAATTATTATTTAAGACATTATATACATATATTATTATTTTTTAAATATTTTATTAATTTCGACAATTAATTATATTATCTAAATTATGTAAAAATATTGATTTTTATTGCTAAAAATAATATTTGATGAAATTTAGTTTTTTGATTTAAAACATATATGTATTAATATAATTTATTTATAGAATTAAATAATTTAAATAATAAATAAATACATATATAAAAGTTATTTTCATTCCGTTGAAAATGTTTTATATGTAATATTACCTGTATAAAATTTTAAAACCATATTTTATGCAACATATGATTTAATATTTGAATTATAAAGCTTTATAAATAAAATAATGAATATTTAATAATCTTAAATAAAAAAATAATTTTTTAATTTCTCGCAAGCAATTTACATACATGATAATGACAAAAGAAATTTCAAATATATAAACATACGACTAACTTGATTGTAACAATACATTGATGTAATAAAATCGACACCTAACTAACAGAATATTATACATGATATGAATATTATCTACAATTAGTAACCATCAATAGATCGGTAAATTTACCTTATCACTAATGCATTTAAGTACACCTTGAAATGATGAGATTTACTCCTTGAACTTGTTTCCAGTACAATAGAGTGCTAGGCCCTGAATCGATGACCATCAGCTATCGAATAGTATAATTTTTACTTTGATTTGACATTCAAAATGGAGAGATGTAAAGGACTAGAATTTTGCCAAAGGTAGAGGGTTAGAAGGAGGCTTCAAAAGTCTAGAAATGATGGTTGATTAAGTTGCTTGTATAGAAGAGGAATGAAGAGAGATATTAGAATCAAGATCTATATTTCTCTCTTACTCTTTCTTTTTTCTTGTCCACTTAACCCTAGCCTCTCTAGCCCATCTAATTGCACACACCAACATTCTGTTATCATAGCCGAATACATTACCCCCTATATAGGCTTCAAACCCATTTAAAGCCCAAACAAAATATTTTGCATTTAAATCCAATTTAAACACGCAGCGATACTGAATATTGATTAATATATTTATAACTATTGTAAATATATTTAAATTATATTTGTTCATCAAATTAAAATAAAACTTTATATTTAATACTTCATAAATGTTAAATAGTTTAATTAATTTATAACAATTACAAAATAATTATATTTTTGGTCAAATGCGTATTCATCATTTCGGTTGTGTGACCCGTTTGGTGTAAATTTGGTCAACAACTAATATCGAACTAGTCGAATATTATCGTTCACAAGTCACTTAGCAGGTAATGTGACATTTTAGCTAAATTTATCGATTACTTAGTTTTCGTATAATCCAATTTTACTTTGTTACCTGACTATGACTATTGTTTACACCAATTCTCTTCGTAAAAACTATATCACTTTCGACTTATGGAATTTGATAATGGTCAAAATTCCAATATCGTCCATATTCAACACTATAATCCAAATAAAAGTTCTTGGTACAAAAATAACAATCATTACTAATCGAATTTCTCTTACTAGAGACTTTGACTATGAGTTGACTTCAGTTGATTGTGATACTAACCTTTTATAACCGAGGAGATGAATCCTTTTTTAAATAGCGCCTCACTTCTAATACTTCCACCTGATCGACTAACTCTCTTGATAGACGTCGTGCCATTATTTGACTACGATCAAAATGGAGCTTTCATATTGAATATCGATAGTATTCTCAAGTTAAGAGAGCTAGTAAAATTGTCACTCAATATTATCAGTTTGACCTTAGTTATATTAATCAACTGAAAACTATTGAGTGAATCATTCCATAGTTATCCAATAATTATCAGTACGTAATTCCTTAGTGCCCCTAATAGTCATGAGTGAAATACACTTCTCAACATTTGAGAGCACTATGTACTCTAATCTCAACAGCTATATCGATATCCAGTCTCGATACTTCTTGATTGGGAGTATTAAAATAGTATATTTATTTCTATTGTGATAAATTACTCACAGTTATAGAACTTTGTAACTGCTATCACAAAGCATACCATCTATGGTTTTTCTATCAAATATAATTTTAATTAAATTAGTTAATTAATATAACACATTATATCAGGTATGTAACGACCCAGAAATTTTCGATCCCGAAAATTCCAGATAGTTAGGAAAAGAAGAAAGAGATAGAAGAAGAAGAAGAAGATCAGAAACCCAACATCTCACATTCGCAGCGGATAAAATATAATAATAAATAAATACAGTTTACAAAAGAATACTTTATCTGTCCATTACATTTAATATACATCAGAGTTTCACATACACAGTCCCTCTCAGATACACAATAATATACTACAGCGGAAAAACTCTATACGTTCTCGCCATCCAGCTCGCCTCCTGAGCTCCAGAACGTCCTACCTGAAAATCTGTAATACTCGGTCTGACCCGAGCATTACAATAAAGTAATACCCGGGTCAGGCTGGAAACCAGCGTGAGTAAACTCATCTATTAAGAAATTCCAAACTATAGAACTTATTTAAAAACCCGGGGTAACTCGTACTTACTACACGTTAACATTTTATATAGTCATCACTCATTTCACAAACCAATATCTACGTATCCAACTTAGTTTAAATGGTCCATATTATCCCAATCCAGCCCATTGATTTCACATATCAATCTATAAAGAATTATAGAAAATTTCAATTCATACAGATTGATATCACTTATTTATCACACAGATATATAACAAATATCATATAACAGAATATCACAGCATATCATCCAATTCTGGTATTCTAAACAACCATCATCCACAAGCAAGCATATCTTTAATCCAAATTTTAATTAATTTAATTAGTTCAAATTAAATTAATTACTTAAGAACTAATCACTTAACTCTTTATCAATCTTCTTATAAATTAATTACACACCATTTAATTTATTAATCATTCCTTAATTATTTTATAATCAATTAATTGATCTTTAATTAACTAATTAATTATCCTTTAATAACCTATTAATTAATTCTCAATTATCAGTTAATTATTTCTAATTACTTAATTAATTAGTCACTAATTACATCATAATTACTACATTAATTAATCATTAATGATAAATTAATTATCTCTAATTACTAATTAATAATTCTTAATTACTAATTAATTAAACCCTTAATTAATAAATTTTATAATCTTGACTATTAATCTATTTATCCTTAATCATTGAATAATTGAACAAATTAATTATTCCCTAATTACTTTAAGATAAACCCATTTCCTTTATTAATTTCTTAACTATCATTAACATATATCTTTAAAACCCTTTGTTCTTTTACTCAACATTTATTTACATTTCTAATATTAAGTTTAAATTAACTTAAGAATCCATTATAATAAGTTAAGTAACACAATTATACAACTCTTAAATCAGTTCTTAAAACCTTCATTTTATAAGACTTGTTTTTATTTAAATTTTAAAACTCTGTTTAAAACTTCACAACAGATCTTAGAATCTGCTTCGGGACATACCCGTGCTTCACCCCAGTTCCACTCCGAGAAAACTTACTTTCTTCCCTTACTTCAACTTAAATTTTAAAAACTTGGATTTTCTTTTTGTTTAAGTTAAGAAATCTGGAAGGGTATCGCTCTCGTCCCCGAAGGCACTCTCGAGGAAAACAGCCAAATTCCCGAGTAAAGCTTCGAGCCTCCTCCCCTGTCAACAACTGACACTCTGACACGTGTGTGCACGTATACGCCAGAACCACAACCTTCCAACCATCGCCGTTACCCCCAACATATCGACGACCATCCCCATCATCGCTCCCGACCTCCTAGACTTCATCACAACTTCAGATTCAAAATCGAGCTAAGCGTTGAAACTGGAAACTTCACCTATGGTCAAATCCCTCTCGAACACACGTCTCCGACCACCGGAAAATGCGCCACTCCGACCACACCTTCCCTCGCCTCCCACGCTTCCTTTCCACCAGGTCCAGTGCAACTCGATGCACTGTCGTACCCTGGGTGATCAAATTCTCGACCACGACCCAAATTAGGGTTAAGAACAAGTTCGCATCACCGCCATCGCCACGGCGATCTTTCGACGCCTCCATTATTTTTCCTGGCCTTGCCTTGCATCACTCCATGTCCACACGAAAGCTTGACCACCGAAAACTCTCCGACCATCGGAAATTTGTCTAAATCCCTTTTCCGTTCAACTGAGAACTGCTAGTTAATTACTAAATGAAAAATCACAAATTTCCTCTTAAAATCCTATTTTCTAAAGGTGATTCAGATTATATAACTAAATCAAAGGTTTATGACATTCAAATTTTACACATTTTAGATTTTGTTCTGTAAATCTAAAACTTCAGAGACAATCAAACATTATTTAGCTTGAAACAAATTTGTGATCATACCTCATACTTAACTTACTTATTTGGTTTTGAATTCTATGCCTAATAATGCTTAGATAAAAAGAAATTGAATTTAACTGTTTATTTCCACTCTGAGAACAAGAAACAGAGATGATAAGGAATACTGCACATACAAATGGGTATAAATATACAGAGTTGAGCAGAAGAAGTTACTCAAACAGACACACATTATTTATGAATCATGCACACAGATTTAATAAATCTTAAGTCTTTAAATTCGTTTGTTTACTCACTTGAAACAAGCTTCAGAACAGAGAACACTCGGTTTTGAAAAACTGTCAGCTTGACTTCCCCCTCTTTGATCTTCTTACTAGCTTGGTTAAATCTCCTTGTATTTTGATTTTAATACTTGAGTTAGGTTGTCTAGTTATAGTTTTAAGTTTTAGGTGTAAGGTGATATTGGTGTTAGTTTATTTTCTCTGGAAGGTTAAGTTTTTTTTTTTTGAAAATGAATAGGAACTAGAAAATATATGTAAGGAAGATATTCTACAGGTTGTATACTTTAGTACAAATTTATCAGAGATTTTTATTCTGCATGGTGGCTGAGGTGATTTCAAACTTGCTAGAGAAGATGGCATTTAATGCCTTGGTCCTTTATGTTTACAAATATCATTTCTAGCCTCTCTTTTTTTTTAAACGATTGTAGGCTGATTTGGGAAATATACTTATATATTACTATGTACACTTGATATTTTGTTGGGAGCATGTTCATAACTAGGTTATTACCCTTTCTTTGCTAAATATTTGTATTGTATAAATGTATTTTACAGGAAATGTTGAGGCTAACTTATCTTATATAATTTGGGTAAAACTTATTATAGCTATTGTTAGTATAGTTTCCAGACTTTGTTCTATTTGTAATTAAATTTTCAATCAATTGACGTATAACATTCTATTTGTATATTTAATATTTATCTCTTATGTTCAGAATTATATTTTATGCTTATGTTTTGTATGTTTATGTTTTATAATCACTTATATTGTTTATACTTAAGTTTAATATTCATATTTGTATATTGATATGTTGCCTAATTTTTTTTTTAACATTATTATTTAAAGACTACAATTATATATTCATACGTATATTATCAAATGTGGAAATATAGAATCTTTGATTTCTATTGAATAAGAGGGATTTTGTTATAAATATTTTAAGAGTTTCTATTTTAAATGGTATTGATAGATTTTATATCAAAATTTCTTCGCAAAACATATATAACCGTTAAATATCGAAGATCTCATCAGTTTATAAATTTTGAAAAGCTTGTATTTCATTTAAATTAGATTAAATATTTATTAAAATATATTGCCAAAAATTCCGGGATGTCACATTCCTCCCCCCTTAAAACTTTTCGTCCTCGAAAAGGAACAAAACCAGAATTATTAAAATATTTAAAATCAGATAAATTCCTTTGATCATTTCAAAATTACTTTAAAAAAAATCTGTATAATATTACTAAAATGGTTTTTATAAAAAATACTTTTATAACTCGATGTTTCGACAAGTCCATCCTTGTCCTCACAGAAATTCGATCATACGTTGATCAGGCGTACGACTGAAAATCTATAAGTGCTTGGTAAACCCGTTTTCAACACCCAGTGAAAATACTTGGAAAATAATTTTATTGAAAATATAGAAAACAGTTTTGAAAATAGAGGAAATATCTTGGTGAGAATGCTCTGGAAATCATCACACCCATCCATGGTCACAGTTACATCCTGGGTTACGTTGCCGTCGCAGCAAAAGTCCATGTAACTGATTACACCATAGAACCCACAACAGATCGCAGTTACATCCAGGGTTACGTTGTCGTCACAGCAAAAGTCCATGTAACTGTTGGCTCTCAGCGGCACACACGATTTCGCTGTCAAAATGAAACTTCTCCACTTCTACATAGGTCTCAGTCTACCGATATAAAATCAAACGCAGACTGTTGGCTCTCAGCGGCACACAAGACTTTCGCTATGTTACCATAGTGTCGCAGTCTACCGATGTAAAATCAAACATAGACTGTTGGCTCTCAGCGGCACACACGACTTTCGCTATGGTCTGCAGTAGATCGCAGTGACATCGAGTTACACTGTCGTCACAGCATAACCCAAATCCCTCTGTGGGCACCAGCCCCTCGACTTTCGCTACACAATAATCCTCAGGAACTAGTTTTGTCCGGACTCCTCACAGGATCAACTTTAGAACCTCCCCCTTTGAGGCTCAAGGCAGTACCACCCTGTGGCACTCCTGAGAAGTTCATTTTAAGGGAGCGCTTTTTTCCCCAGAGCCAATCTCAAAACACTTTATACTATACACATATAGTATTTTCCAAATCATACACCTAGTATGAATTCCATATAAGCTCCTTTACACAAAATCGATTCCCAAAATCGAAAATTCTCAAATTAGGCTTTTCCAAATCCCAATATTGATTTTACCCAAAAATCAAAAGCCTTTCCAAATGCCATAGGTTTCCAAAACCTTTCCTCAAAATCATTTTCGAAATCATTTTCACAAAAATCCTTTCTATATAAACATATATAATATAAATCTTGAAACTTTTTGAATCAAATTTTATACTTGTATAAATTTACTTTTATACTTCAAATCTTTTCAAAATCTTTTCTTCTGGCTATAGATTCAACCAAGGTAGTTTTTATCTTATTTAACAAAGATATAAAATTTTAATTTTCTTTTCCTTCCAAAACAATATTCAACGCTAAATTTACTTACAAAGTCACTTGCCAAGTTTCTTACTTTATTATAAAGAAAAATTTTAATTAGTAAGATACCCAATTTCCACTTTACTTCCATAAAGTTAAGTTCTACCATAGAAATATCAAATTTTAATTTATTTTATTAAAGGTCATCATAAATTCACAAAATATATTTTCCATTTCAAAAATCATCTTATAACCTTTTAACTATAACTTCAAAATCAAATTTTCACCTTTATTCATTGTCAATTTCTCATAATATACTTTCAATTTCAAAAATCTTTTCAGTTTTTATCCACAAACTTTCAATGCCATTTTCATTCAAACCCGTACGATGTCCCCATATCATTCGTACGCAATATCAATCTGATCGCTCACTCGATCACACAATTTCACTTCCGAACTAGTATCGTCCACCCGACTTCCTAGTGCGGACTCAGATCTGGTTTCTTGATCAGAAACCGTCATTCTCCTTGCATAGTCACACCTATGATAGAGAATATCCAGAACCAATTAAAAATCCATATCCAGGTTCACCGTCGAAAATCGAGCGAAAAATCCCAACTCGGATCGATAATACTATCTCGAAATTCTGTGCTCGAATCTGGATCAAATCACTATGCGAATAGAATAATATACGTACATCCTACGTATTTATCTTCATTGATTACCAATTAAATCAATTTCCTTTCTATTCACCTTCACTTTAATTTTATTCACTTATTCACATTTGGCTAAATCCCCACTTGGATTATCACTTCAATTCTTATCTCAGTTGGGTATTTACTCAATAACAGTTTGATCTCCGACCAGTTTATATTTACAAAATAGCTTGAAAATTTTAAAAATAGATAAATAGTTGAAAGATAATTATTAATTTGTAAAATAGCTGTAAAATAGTTAAGTAACTGTAAAATAATTGGAAAATAGTAATTACTTATAAAATAGTTGAAAAACAGTAATCAGTTTATAAAGTAGTAGAAAAATAGTAATTAGTTTATAAAACGGTTGTAAAATAGTTAAATAGTTCCAAAGTAATTGTAAAACAGGTTTAAGATAGTTTTAGGTTTAAAAAGAATAGTTGTGTAGTAAATAGTTTGGAAAAATAGGTTTATATTAAACAATTTATTTTGAAAACAGTCCAGAGTCAAACTGTTTAATACCCCATCTCCATTTCCATAAATTCAATTTAAATTTCCACTTACATTTAAATTGACTCAATCCCAATTTGAATAACTTCAATTTTATTACAAATTAATCCAATTCAAATTTCTCATTTGAATTTTATACTTATCCATCATAAATCACAATTCCCATTAGTTCAAATCAAATTCAGTTTGAACTAATTCAATTTAAATCTCAATTTCAAACCATCTCGAATTATATAAATTCGAGTTGAATTTTCAAATGTTGATTTAATCCCATAAATCAAATTTTACCTTTACTTTTAATTTAACAGCCTAACCATTTAATTCTGAGTTCAAATTTCAAAATTCCATTTTAATTTACCTTTACTTCTACATAAACTTATTCCTAGGTTCAAATAATAATTCAACCCCCCTTTAAAACAATTTAATCTTTGGAAATCAAATTTATTACCCAAATTCAATCTTGGAACCAATCCTTAACCATCTCAGTTTACATGTTCATTTTAAACATTCAAATCTTAATGTTCAAAGCGATCTCATTTCCTCAAGTTTAATTTTTATCTTTAAAATCAAAATTACTTAAGTAATTTCAAATTAAAGTTTAATTCCATTGAATTCCAATAATGAAATAGATATTACCTCAATCTACTTCTTAATTCTTTTAAACAATCAAATTCACAGTCTCATAATTACTAATAACAACGGGATGATATTAAGATAAACATCCAATTTATTTAAAACATTCATCATCCACTACCCATTCCAGATCTCAATCCTATCTGAGACCACATATAGTTCCCTACCAAATCAACCCATTTAACTTTCTTAAGTTAAACCTAAATTTCATCTTGAAATTTCCAATTCAGGTTGTTTATTCCAAACTTATTTAACTTCCCTTAAGTTAAATTCAATTTAATCTCGCCAAACTTACTCAAATTTGAATTCCCGCTTCAAATTTTAAACTTCACATTAATAATCTTATAAGTTCAAAAACTTATTACCTTAGGTTTTCACATTACATTCCAAATTTAAAACTCATTATTTAGAGTTTATTTTCAAACCATCTTTAATATCATGTATATTCCTCATATATACATATTATTTCCTTTGCACACCATGTTATCCTCAAATTTTAATCCACCTTTGGTTTTTTTTAAATCCAAAACAAATTCCTTTATCACTTTGAAACAAATTTCCAAATTCTGAACCCAGATTTAAAACCTCACAATTTAGATCATCTTCAGTTCAATTGTATAAGTCATATTTACCTAGATGTTTTACTTTCCTAAAACATTTCATTATTACCCACAACAACCATTTATGATTATTACCAAGGTTATCATATCTGGAAACCAATTCTAATTCATCTTATTAATCATCCTGATAGTAATCAAGATTATTGTATCTGAAAACTAATTCATTATAATCTTATTCTTAAATTCTTCTTAAATTCAAAATTTAAATTTCAGTTTGGATTCATTTCAAATTTATCTTTCTTTGATTTCAATTTGGTTGTATTTTCTTACCACTTTATTTAATACCAATACTTTAACAACCAATTATCTTAATATTTATTAGAAAGAAATATTACTTTATATATCAAAATATATTCTTATATAAAATCATTTTAAAATCTATATAAGAAAATAACAAGTACGCTCTCTCATATATATTACACTCAACTCATCCTAGGGTAATACTAACCCTATCTCTGATGAGTATACCCACCAGAGCCAAGGTTTTCGCTTAACCTGGCTCTGATACCAACTGTAACGACCCAGAAATTTTCGATCCCGAAAATTCCAGATAGTTAGGAAAAGAAGAAAGAGATAGAAGAAGAAGAAGAAGAAGATCAGAAACCCAACATCTCACATTCACAGCGGATAAAATATAATAATAAATAAATACAGTTTACAAAAGAATACTTTATCTGTCCATTACATTTAATATACATCAGAGTTTCACATACACAGTCCCTCTTAGATACACAATAATATACTACAGCGGAAAAACTCTATACGTTCTCGCCATCCAGCTCGCCTCCTGAGCTCCAGAACGTCCTACCTGAAAATCTGTAATACTCGGTCTGACCCGAGCATTACAATAAAGTAACACCCGGGTCAGGCTGGAAACCAGCGTGAGTAAACTCATCTATTAAGAAATTCCAAACTATAGAACTTATTTAAAAACCCGGCGTAACTCGTACTTACTACACGTTAACATTTTATATAGTCATCACTCATTTCACAAACCAATATCTACGTATCCAACTTAGTTTAAATGGTCCATATTATCCCAATCCAGCCCATTGATTTCACATATCAATCTATAAAGAATTATAGAAAATTTCAATTCATACAGATTGATATCACTTATTTATCACACAGATATATATCAAATATCATATAACAGAATATCACAGCATATCATCCAATTCTGGTATTCTAAACAACCATCATCCACAAGCAAGCATATCTTTAATCCAAATTTTAATTAATTTAATTAATTCAAATTAAATTAATTACTTAAGAACTAATCACTTAACTCTTTATCAATCTTCTTATAAATTAATTACACACCATTTAATTTATTAATCATTCCTTAATTATTTTATAATCAATTAATTGATCTTTAATTAACTAATTAATTATCCTTTAATAACCTATTAATTAATTCTCAATTATCAGTTAATTATTTCTAATTACTTAATTAATTAGTCACTTTTGAAACTTTAATAATCAATTTGAGTGTGATTTTCTCACGCTGGTTTTCCAGACTGACTCGGGTATTGTTTTATATGATGCTCGGGTCAGACCGAGTATTATAAATTACAGGAAATGATGCTGTGGAGCTGGATGGCGATACGTACTTTCGTATTTGAGTTATATATTCCGCTGTGTATTCAGATTGTGAGGACAAGTTATGATTACTGTCCAGTTGTATGATATTGATGTGATGTACTCTGATGATGTATTGGGATGATGTATATATAAACAGATATAGATTTCTTTTTGTGTAAAGATCTGTTATTACCTATTATAGTTTATTCCGCTGCGTATGAGAGATTCTGTTGTTGTTTTCTATTTTTCTTCTTCTTCTACCTCTTCTTCTTAACTCAAATGGTCCGGTTTTTCGTGTAGGAAAAACCCGGGTTGTTACAAATTACATCATAATTACTACATTAATTAATCATTAATGATAAATTAATTATCTCTAATTACTAATTAATAATTCTTAATTACTAATTAATTAAACCCTTAATTAATAAATTTTATAATCTTGACTATTAATCTATTTATCCTTAATCATTGAATAATTGAACAAATTAATTATTCCCTAATTACTTTAAGATAAACCCATTTCCTTTATTAATTTCTTAACTATCATTAACATATATCTTTAAAACCCTTTGTTCTTTTACTCAACATTTATTTACATTTCTAATATTAAGTTTAAATTAACTTAAGAATCCATTATAATAAGTTAAGTAACACAATTATACAACTCTTAAATCAGTTCTTAAAACCTTCATTTTATAAGACTTGTTTTTATTTAAATTTTAAAACTCTGTTTAAAACTTCACAACAGATCTTAGAATCTGCTTCGGGACATACCCGTGCTTCACCCCAGTTCCACTCCGAGAAAACTTACTTTCTTCCCTTACTTCAACTTAAATTTTAAAAACTTGGATTTTCTTTTTGTTTAAGTTAAGAAATCTGGAAGGGTATCGCTCTCGTCCCCGAAGGCACTCTCGAGGAAAACAGCCAAATTCCCGAGTAAAGCTTCGAGCCTCCTCCCCTGTCAACAACTGACACTCTGACACGTGTGTGCACGTATACGCCAGAACCACAACCTTCCAACCATCGCCGTTACCCCCAACATATCGACGACCATCCCCATCATCGCTCCCGACCTCCTAGACTTCATCACAACTTCAGATTCAAAATCGAGCTAAGCGTTGAAACTGGAAACTTCACCTATGGTCAAATCCCTCTCGAACACACGTCTCCGACCACCGGAAAATGCGCCACTCCGACCACACCTTCCCTCGCCTCCCACGCTTCCTTTCCACCAGGTCCAGTGCAACTCGATGCACTGTCGTACCCTGGGTGATCAAATTCTCGACCACGACCCAAATTAGGGTTAAGAACAAGTTCGCATCACCGCCATCGCCACGGCGATCTTTCGACGCCTCCATTATTTTTCCTGGCCTTGCCTTGCATCACTCCATGTCCACACGAAAGCTTGACCACCGAAAACTCTCCGACCATCGGAAATTTGTCTAAATCCCTTTTCCGTTCAACTGAGAACTGCTAGTTAATTACTAAATGAAAAATCACAAATTTCCTCTTAAAATCCTATTTTCTAAAGGTGATTCAGATTATATAACTAAATCAAAGGTTTATGACATTCAAATTTTACACATTTTAGATTTTGTTCTGTAAATCTAAAACTTCAGAGACAATCAAACATTATTTAGCTTGAAACAAATTTGTGATCATACCTCATACTTAACTTACTTATTTGGTTTTGAATTCTATGCCTAATAATGCTTAGATAAAAAGAAATTGAATTTAACTGTTTATTTCCACTCTGAGAACAAGAAACAGAGATGATAAGGAATACTGCACATACAAATGGGTATAAATATACAGAGTTGAGCAGAAGAAGTTACTCAAACAGACACACATTATTTATGAATCATGCACACAGATTTAATAAATCTTAAGTCTTTAAATTCGTTTGTTTACTCACTTGAAACAAGCTTCAGAACAGAGAACACTCGGTTTTGAAAAACTGTCAGCTTGACTTCCCCCTCTTTGATCTTCTTACTAGCTTGGTTAAATCTCCTTGTATTTTGATTTTAATACTTGAGTTAGGTTGTCTAGTTATAGTTTTAAGTTTTAGGTGTAAGGTGATATTGGTGTTAGTTTATTTTCTCTGGAAGGTTAAGTTTTTTTTTTTTGAAAATGAATAGGAACTAGAAAATATATGTAAGGAAGATATTCTACAGGTTGTATACTTTAGTACAAATTTATCAGAGATTTTTATTCTGCATGGTGGCTGAGGTGATTTCAAACTTGCTAGAGAAGATGGCATTTAATGCCTTGGTCCTTTATGTTTACAAATATCATTTCTAGCCTCTTTTTTTTTTAAACGATTGTAGGCTGATTTGGGAAATATACTTATATATTACTATGTACACTTGATATTTTGTTGGGAGCATGTTCATAACCAGGTTATTACCCTTTCTTTGCTAAATATTTGTATTGTATAAATGTATTTTACAGGAAATGTTGAGGCTAACTTATCTTATATAATTTGGGTAAAACTTATTATAGCTATTGTTAGTATAGTTTCCAGACTTTGTTCTATTTGTAATTAAATTTTCAATCAATTGACGTATAACATTCTATTTGTATATTTAATATTTATCTCTTATGTTCAGAATTATATTTTATGCTTATGTTTTGTATGTTTATGTTTTATAATCACTTATATTGTTTATACTTAAGTTTAATATTCATATTTGTATATTGATATGTTGCCTAATATTTTTTTTAACATTATTATTTAAAGACTACAATTATATATTCATACGTATATTATCAAATGTGGAAATATAGAATCTTTGATTTCTATTGAATAAGAGGGATTTTGTTATAAATATTTTAAGAGTTTCTATTTTAAATGGTATTGATAGATTTTATATCAAAATTTCTTCGCAAAACATATATAACCGTTAAATATCGAAGATATCATCAGTTTATAAATTTTGAAAAGCTTGTATTTCATTTAAATTAGATTAAATATTTATTAAAATATATTGCCAAAAATTCCGGGATGTCACAAGGTATACAATGGAAAGAAAATACTGTTTATTTCGAATAAGATTGGTTACCGAGTTAGATATATGTAGCTAATTATATAGTTGCCCATAAGACATATCCTTAACTCTATCAATCTACCATTTGCACTAGGGTCAATTATGGAATCTTATTCCAACTTATCCAATCGGTTTCTTCAAAAACCAATTGAGTTAGTCCCTCAGTGAACGGGTATGCTATTATGTTTCAATCATCTACACTATCAATCAACTTTCTCCGATGTCGGTAAACTATCTTTATCATGTGGAACTATTTGTATTATGTTTCCTAGCTTTTAGTAAGCTCTAAGTTTAGTTGCAAACTATATCATGACTTTATTATATACCAATGTCATCAGATTCTCAACATTTGGAACCACCACAAGCTCATGTATTAAATTTGTACATTTATTGTATATGCATTGCTTTTATCATGATTTGTTATTCAAGGCGACTTACTCAGCCTTTTTTAATTGAATAGCTACAATTTTCTTTTAGGATATTCCCAGTATCATTTATACTTATTATAAAAAATATAATTTACAAATCTAATATTGGGTATATAACAACCAAACTATCACTGATTTCAACATGAGTACATCGTTAACAATCAATAATATGTTGTTTACTTATACTCTAGAAATGTCTATGTACCATTTAGTGGTTCTTTCTTATGGACACACGCTTCCTCTGCATTTTTGATATTTCTGTCAAAATACTTATTCAATTCCGATGCTTATAAAATGATACTTTCGTATCATTTCTTGGATCATATCCAAAAATCCACAACCTTTATAGCTCCCACTAACTTAGAGATACTTTTGTCGTTATGTGCAAATAATATATTCTAGATCATTATTAGGAATTTTCTACTTTAGCATATATGACCAAAACACCAAGTCTTACCAAGTGATAATTTTGTGAGTAATCTAAATTAATCTTAGCACATTGAATAAACAAATTTATTATGCTAGTCCCAAAAACTTTAATTTACGAGGTTATTCTTATCAACATTTTTCCCTAAATTCCAACTACATTGGTCTTGCTTTTAAAGTCACAATCGCAGCCGATAGATCATATCCCTTTGAATATAGCTATAGAAATCATATTTCGATACTGTACTTGGAATCTTTTTTTATCTACGCATCATACCGTATCATAGAGCCAATACTCTTAATGGTTTAATTGACAACCTAGGGTTATCTATTCTCGGTTTTGATAGCAAACTCATAGCTTCTCTTCAATATGCGAAAATATTTATTAAACACTCTAATGCGATATGATTGTTTTGATTAGTTAACTTCATTTCATATGATGTAATCAGTTTATTTGTGGATTGTATCCAATTCCATTTTACCACCAAAAATTTCTCAAAGAAATTCCTTTACTATAAAGTTGGTACTTTTTGAAATAAAAATTATTTCTCAATGCAGGATAGGTACCCGTAAAAACTTTACGAATTGACTTATATATAAAACTAACTTGCCTTTTTAGTTTATAAAACTTATGTTCAAAACATAAATTGGCCATCCAGTGATAATCGTTCTCGAACTCCTTTTGAGACGATTCATGCAAGATTCCCCACATATGATTATAACGTGTAATTTTTCAGCTTATACAACTTGCCAAGTCCCCGGCCTAGGATACGTTGGTGGTTTCCCATAAACCCAAATCTTATATGATTTTGTAAACTACTATTCAAATGAAATTAATTTTATCCTTATGTACTACTCTTAAATATATGAACTTAATTATAGAAAAATATTACCTCAACTTCATTAACAATTAATTGTACTTCATTCAACAATGTTCAGTTCCACCTTATCATTAATCATTATGTATCATAGGGAGGAGTGACTTATGAGACTGAATCGTTATTCATATGAGGTACATACAGAACTCTTTCCAATATACTCACCCATCTGATCTGATCGAATCATTTCTATTGCATGTTATATTATTTACTTCCGTTTTATAGTGTATTAGCCGATCACAGACTTATACATGTGTATCAAACACATATGTCTTTTTTATGGAAATTTACTGGAGAATATGACGAAGTATGTGGAATAATTTTAGTATTAACAGACTTATGATTGCATACATCTATATGTATCAATCCAAAGAAAGAGTACGTCAACTTTTTTGATGCTCCTATTAAATGGATGCATAGCCCTTAATTATTAAGATATAACTAACTTGTATCATATGATTCATAGTCATATAAAAATTATCTTTCAAAACTACGGCTTGGTCTATAATTCCAAAATAATTGTAATTAATTTTAGAACTTCATTATTTTTCAATGGATCATTTCTTATGAAAACAAATACTATATTATAATTTTTTTTCATAAAAAATATTCGTAATATTCACATTGAAATATAGTTATGTCTACTTTCTAGCTGATACCAAAAAATAATCATTATTGCATAAATAATGTTCGGTATGTTTTATGAAGATAAGTTTTGTAACTTGACATAACCAATAAGTGTTATATAACATACTCCGACTATTTCCGCCATTACTATAATAGTGTACTGAATTCAAAGGTCCATTGCTTACTTAATGTAGATTACTTATTTCATATACTGCAACTAGTTTATAGCAAAGATTTCTTTGATTAAATATCTTGAACTCAAAGAAATAATTTTCATAGAAAACAATTTTATATATGAAAATATATTTGGAAATAGAAATTGTATTTCTTATTCTAATATCAATTATTATTATTACAATTCTCATGTAACATCCCCAACTTGGAGGCCCAAAAATAACGGCTACGAATACTACAGTCATCCATAGTTATTAATCATTGGCGACAAAATACGGTAATGTTAGATACATTGATACACAGAAACACATGCATTAGGAAAAAATTTAAAACATCAAACAAATTCCACATTCCATTTCAAAATATTTCAAGTTTATTACATAATCCCAGCACGCAAACCATGTTCAGATAAAATATAATTAATACAACATAGCCAAGAGCGACATATGAAGATGCCCTCTTGGTTGATCATAGTATATAATCAGTCAATAAAACAAATTTGACTTTACATCCAAAACACAGCGGAAATAAAAGAACTCTTATTAACTAGCTTGCCTCCTGCACGTCTCCAAAAACTTTATTCGTCTAAAACAGAACTTGAAAACCTTAAACCTCAAACTACTCAAAATCAATTGAAAACCCGAGAATTTAACGAGAAAACATACAGGCATAAAGTATGGTATGAATGATAATGTATCATCTCAAACCATTTAGATATCCAGTGAGACCACGCCGCTTAGCGGAACGGATTTTCCCCTCACTAATATCCTAAATTTTTTCCTGCATCCACAATGGTTAAAACAATTCAAAATAATATGGTGATATGCAAATAAGTTAACCAATTCTGGATTTCCCATCCTCATTCATTCCGACTGTCTGTCTTGGTTGTAGTTTCTAGGATCACTATTAACCTACTAGTTTTCATGGGCTGACTAATAAGCTGCTTAATATTTATGGACTCCCTGTCTTGTTTCATAGTTTTCATGGGATCACTAAGAACTTATTGGCCCATGCCAATAACTTTACTATTTCGTGGGTTCTCCCTAAACCTACTAGTAACTTCAATAACTTTCCTCTTATCCTAGTTTTCTTGGTTTGGCTAGGAACATATTGACTTCTGTCAATAATTTATCCGGATATATTTTTCATTAGTTCACTACAAATCTATTGGCCCCTGCCAATAAATATTTCTAATCATAGTTTTCATGGGTTTACCATGAACCTAATGGCCACTACCATTAACTTTTTTAGACATAGTTTTTATGGGTTTACTATGAGCCTGTCTCCCTGACAACTTCTTTAATCAATAGTTTAGCATCCTATATTCTGGTCTTCCTGACCTCCTGGATCCAATTCTACTCATTCAGGAGTTAATTTTAATTTATATTAACTACTAGGTCAACCTAGCTGGTTATTCTGCCCTTCACCAAGATACAGTTATGGGTCAATTACTATGTGAATATATATATATATATACGAGGAAGCAAACATAATAATACCAACACCTGTGGTTTAATATCCTTGAAATCATTTTATATAAAATATGGTTAATCCCTTTAACCTATTAATCAAGGGAAACTTCTTCAAAAACTTTATACTTTAAATCATTTCAAAACTCTTTATTTATGCCATGGTTTTCCTTTAAAATGAGATTGGGTTATTTGTTTTGAAAACTAAGGCTTTCGAAACCTTTAAACATCACTTTCGAAACCCCTGGATACCATCCTTAGAAAGAATTGAAAACTTCTTTTCAAAACACTAAATATATACATTTCGAAGCTCTCTAAATCATCTCTTTCGAAACCAAAATGTTCCTTTCTACCAAAGCACTATTTAAAATTACTTAGAAACATAGCTTCAAAACCACTGAAAGTAAATATTTTGAAACAATTGGGTTTTGCTTTAAAAACATCTTTTAGGTCAAAGTGAATTTATACGAAAATATCTCTTTAGAAACCTTTAATCTTCATATAAAATTGTTTGGGGAAAATTTGATGGTGTCGGAACCATCCATTTGAAAGCCCAAAAACCTTTGTGTAAAACATTGAAAGATAGCATCGAGACCCCTTTTCGAAGCCATTGCCTTCGAAACCCTTGGTCCATTTCGAAAATATTTAGGAAGTGACTTACTATAAGTTTAAAAAAGGCTACCCTTCGAAAGCATTGATGATTTCAATACACTTGAAAGGCAAAAGAACAGCAGCAGGGTTTCGACTAGGTCGGAACCATTATTTTCGAATGCATTGTTTTATAGACAAAGGGACTCATCCGGAAGCATCATACGTAAAAATGAAAGATGGAAACCCTCTTCAAAATCTATTTAGGAAACCCCCTTTGAAAGTATACTTTCGACCACATCGAAAGCTTTCAGTAAAACAAAGCAGGCACTTAACATTTGAAAACAAAGCAGAGGTTTCGACCCCATCGGAAGCAATGCTTTCACACTATGTCTACCGCCTTCCTCCAATCCACTACATACCATCTAAGTGATACCTTGTATATTGGTTTCAACTAGGTGTGTTTCGGCATGGTAGGTTTCTACTGAGTTGAAGCGATGGCATAAGGTCGAAAGGGCTTCTATAAGAGGCGGAACCAACTTTTTTTTATTAAAGTCTGATTTAATACCATTTAAAGCAATTTCTTTATAACTAACCAGCCTATTTGTAAACATCTAATTGGTTGCCTTAAACTTTTCAAATTCTACACTAGTATAACCGCCGCATATTTATAGATCCAAATGAAGGAAAATTTAACAATTAGCTCTTCCATTAAGCAAAACAATTATGCAATTAAATCCTTCTTTCTAAAACAATTTAATATCCATAGTAAATCACTTAGGAAAAATCCCCAAAAATTACAGAAATTTTCTTTCAACATGTTATCTAACATATAAAATTTTTAGACCCAATTTCTTTTTGAAATAACCAAAGTAAAATTTTAACCTAATTAAACATATTTTCCTTTGAAAATTCATATTAAATTTTCCATAGCTTGGAAAATTACAAAAATAGAAACCCATCTCCAAAATCATAATTTATGTAACATATAATTTTTCCATGGCATTCGGTATCACAAATTATCGGTTTTTCCCTAAAAACCGTATAAATCTATATTTAAGCAATTTTGTTTAAATCAAACAAGTTATAATCCAAGCATATCATCATCCAAATCATCATAAAATGGATTTAATCTTAAACCTGAAAAACATATGATCATAAAACAAAATAGATATGGTATAAATTATTATTCACCTTGACTATGATAAGGACTTTGAGATTTATTTTAGATTAATTTCCCCTAACTTTAATCCTTGGCTTTGATTAGATTTTCTCCTCTTTTCTTCCTTGTAATGGCCGGCTTCCCTTTTATGTCTTACGTTTGGTTTTGTGAAATGAAAGTAAACATGAAAAATGAAAGGATACATGAGTTATAGGATGTGGTTATTCCCTAATAAGGCCTTGTTTTAATTTATTAACATATATTCCATTTTAAGCCCAATCAATTACTTTAATCACGGCCTTCTTATTGTTTTATTCAAATCTCAAATCTCCTTATCATTCTAATTCTTACATTATTCTATTTAATTTATCTCATTAAATCTCTTGAATAATGTTATCAAAAATTAGGGGTGTTACATCTCGCTTCCGTTGTTTCCTTATGAAGTAGAAGTGGATATTCACTCTCTTAGACATTCATTTTTCTTTCAAAATGGTCATATCATTCAAAAGAATACCTGTACTACAAAATCATAATGACTCTTTACAAAAGTGCATGCAATCATCCTTAACATTTAATAAATTAAGTATGTTGAACTCATTTAATATATTAAGTATGTTGCGCTTTACGCAAACAGATCCAAATGACAATTCAGCGATCGAGTTCTTAGATCTATCTTATAGTTCCAGTCTAGTGTCACGGTTAGCAGAATACGATCCTTTAGTAATCAATCAAATTGAATACTCGATCTCATAATATATTTGTTGACTTATTACAAATGAACAAACTTCATTGAAGTATCTTACATTATGAACTGTGACCTTCCTAATATAACACTTATGCAGTAGATCAAATATCCACAGTACTATATTGCTTTTAGAGTTCAACACTCATAGAATGCAATACACAGTGTCAACTAAATAAATACGTAACTAACCAAATTACGAACTTATCTAGTAGTTGTAAAATCAGGCGCTTACATGGGTGTGGAAAAATTAACATGCAAGAAGTATTTAGTAACAAGTATGTATATATATATATGTGTGTGTGTGTGTATTATGTTTCTATTTATGAACCTTCAATTCATTTCAATTTGTTTATTTTAACTGATAAACATTTTATCATTCGTATTAAATGCACAAATTTATCAATAGCTTTTGTTCTTACGATACTAGAAAGGTTAAATGTTATCATTTCATTTTTCTCATAAGGCTCCCACTAGTCTTTTATGTTTCTCCAAACCCTAAGACAAAATATAGAAGTCTTTCGACTTCACTAGTGGGTTTTATACTCGTTTGTCTTAGGATTCTGACCTTGAGTTTGCTCAATAAATCACAGCCTTACAAGCGATGGATAACACCTTATCGGTTGTGTCATATACAACTCCTAACACATGATTCCTTGTCCTAATCTCATTTTGACCCTGAATTTTCTCAACAAACTAAAAGGGATTATTCACTTGAGCCTACGAACCATATCGCAATGACCTTAGTATATGTACCTTGAGCTTCCTCAATAAATTCACATAGTTATTTTACCTATTCTATTTAATATATTAGTAATACTACACACAACATCCCTAGCATGAGTATTCTCAACAACTAAGGAGTATGCAAGTGATTTATTAATATATATATATGTGTGTGTGTGTGTGTGTGTGTGTACGTATATATATGGTAGAGGACAACATTATACAGAAGATTTATAATCTTAAGTATATTATATTGAGTGATATCGACTTATGTAATAATGCATTTCTTATGAAATACCCTCGTGATTGAAGTGTTAGATTCCTCGAAAATCATGATATATATACATTTACGTCTGTATTTATTCCTAAAATATGTTTGGGTTTCATTATGTTCCACCTTTAGTTTATACATTCATATTATATATGTTTTATTACTATATAACTTTTACATTTCAAACTACTTATATAATAGTTTTGTGCATAACATTATATTAATTAAATCTTATTTAATCAATTTTTTAATTAACATTTTAATTAATTCTATAGTGTTTTAATGTAACATTTATATTAAATATTAATTATATACTATAACTTTATAGTATTACACATTTATCTTATATATGTGTATATTCATTTAATTAGTTAACCTTTAATTAATTTAATTATTTAATATTTAATTAACTTAATTAATCAATTAACCTTTAATTAATAATTTTAACTAAATAATTTGATTAATTATATTAATTTCAAATTGCAATTAATATAAATGTATGTATGCTTTTATTATTTTAAACATTTTAAAACAACATAACGTATATCATATTTTATAATACATGTATTTGTTTATTAATCAATCAGCTTATTTAAATAACTTACTTTATTAAACTTATTAATAAATTTTAAATTTTTTAAAATTAATTTGCATTATTTTTCAAACATTTTAAATATTTTTATTATATTATAGCTTTTATAACATACGTATATCTTATTTTAAATTTTCATTTTTTTTGAGATTAGCCCAATTGACTCATGCTCTTCTATTAGGGGCAACTTTTTAGGCTCACATATTTGTCCAGGCTGGTAGACAGGTAGGACATGATTCTTGATTTCCCAAACCTAATCCTTTGACATGCCATTCTAGACACTTGATTATTTGAGCTGTGAGTTTAATTAGTTAACCCTAACATGATTAATTAGGAATCTTCTCGAACATCTTTAGCTGATGCAAGATCTTCCATATAGGTCCGAGATCCACATCTATGAATTTAAAAGTCACCATGTAACCATTTGGCTCTGATAACATTACTGAAATCGGGCCATCCTACGGTGGAAGAACTGAGTGAATTGCATTTTTTTACCATTTTAGATATTTATTGGGCCTATGAAGTCTAATTTATTTAGTACATTTTTAAGTTTCTTTTAAATAAAATCATTAGTTTATTTAAATTTATAATATATTTTTATGTTATGCAATTAATATTAAATTGTATATATACATGTATCATATACCCATATATATCTACTTGTATATTTAACATAGCAATCCACGCAAGGTGTAACATATCTATGTATAAGTGTTGGGATTTATACTACAACAGACATGTTAGTTCATCTAGTATACATTGTATTGTCCAAATGTATGTTTATATATTTTATTTCATATATACACAATATTGTAATATAGGTGTATATATATTGATATGTTGTTTTAAAATTATTTTATATATATATTTATGAAACTTAAAATAGATATATGTATATGAATAAGTATATATATGTATATTAAAACTCATATAAGTTATATTAAATTTGTTTATTTAGTTCATTGGAAACTCGAAATCAAAATGTAAAAAATAATATATATTTTTAAATATATATACATATATATGGATTAACATCTTATAAAATAAATAATATGTATATATACATATGTATACTTAAATAAAATATATGCATATAATAATATGTGTGTGTGTGTGTGTGTTTGTATGTGTGTGTAATATATAGCTCACAATAATGATTTTTTCGTTTTTTAATAAATAAATAGATATTTGATACGGAAAAATTAATTTAAATTAATATAAATTATTTTTAAAGATATTTCAAAATTTAAATATCCAATAAAATCTCAAAGATATCACAAAATTTAAATAAATATACATATATATTATTATTTCAAATTAATCTTAAAATTTTTATTAATTTAGGCAATTAATTATATTATTTAAATTATGTAAAAGGTTGATTTTTTATTTCCAAAAATAATATTAGATGTAAATTTAATTTTATGAAATTTAAAACATATTTTATAACATACATGTATTGATGTGACGCCCCACCCCGAGACCCACATTACAAAGAGTATTACTGGGTAATATTATCTACTAATGTGGAGAATAGGGCTGGTTAGGAGCAACCATCTATAGTCTTGTCTTAAATATCTATTGAATACGTCGATTAGTGCTCTATATATTTTCTTCTTTTATTCTTTCTCAAGTGGATCGACATATCCAATAAATGCTTAATACAAAACTACAGGTGACTATAGGATCTATCAGAACAAAATAGAACAACTCAAATGCATAATGCATAACACATCACAGAATAGCAAACAGATATATATATACATATATACTGATACATCCCAATACAATACAAATAATACATCATAAGTGGTATGACGACCACAATATACACACGAGTCAAAACAATAAATACATATCAGAGTTATACAGAACGACTATAAAACTACTAAAAGAGATAAGCTGAAATCCAAGGCGGAAGCATCAAATAAAGTCCAAAAGTAGGTATCTAACCTGAAACAACTCGGTCTGACCTGAGTATAAAATACATGGGTCAGTCTAGCTAAACATATCAGATTATAAGGATAAGCAGTAATAGATACATAAGGATAAGTGTAATGTTCTTCTTAAACAAGAAGGAACAATACCGAGTATGAGCATGAGTATAAGTATGGTATGGTTACTTTAAGTGAAGGGATGATATCACTAACACAAACATATAATCTCAAAAGAGATAAGACAATCCATAAAACGCTAAATATAGCAAGCCTCATATCATCGGCATATCACAAATCATTAATAGTGGTTTAGAGAAAATATAACTCCTAAAAAGGAGAAATCCCAAACCCGCCATATCGGCAAACTCAAAGAAATCTCGAAGAAATCACCATCTTAAAATACGCCGTAAGGCAATCAAATATAATTCTCCAACATAGGAGAATATAATACCAAATAAACGCCAAAAGGCAAATCTCATGTAATAACGCCAATAGGCAAATCTCAATAATAACGCCAAAAGGTAAATCTCCAATAACGGCAATGTTGGCAACTCAAATCTCAAAAATAGAACTCCCAAGAGTTCAAATTTTCGAAAGGTAATCGCCACAAATACATCGAATGGTTCAAAGGACCAATCCCGAAAATGGGCGATACACTAGGGAAAATAGTCAAGAAATCATCTCAAAAGTGTTTGCACGTGTATGTGGCCGAAGCCTTGCCAAGTACTGTTATCTCAAATAGGTACCTCGCCCGAAAGAAAAACGTCACAATAACAAATACGCCGCAATGAAAAACGCCGCAATGGCAAATACGCCGCAATGGAAAACGCTGCAATGGCAAACGTCTCGAAGACAAATACGCCGCAATAGCAAACGCCGCAATGGCAATGACCCGAAGGTCCAGTACTGGCACGCCGCAATGGCAAATGTGTCACAAACTCTCGGATAGGAAACCGAACAGTGTTAACGTGTGTCCCATACCACACGTTCGCACTAAACGGTTTACTAACCGCTAATAAATTTCACGCTCAAAGAAGTAAAAAGTTTACCTCATTTCATCGGTAAACTCGACCCAAAGGTCAAAACGATCAAACAGACAAGTTGGGAATTAACCGATAAGATAAACGCACGTGTCCCATACCACGTGTTTTACCAAACCGTTTAATTCTCCTTCTCCTTCACTCGAAATGTGTAAAAACGTGTAATTTATATATAAAATAATTTACTTTGGAAAACAAGCTTTGAAACAATATTCCGAAATCAATTTGAAAACCCGAATTTTAAAATTCCCTTATTATAGAGAATAAATAGATTTTTACACTTGAAAATACCTCAAAATATTATATAATAATTATTTTGAAATTCCCATTAATTTTAAAAATCATTTCAAAAAGATTAGGAGAAAACCGTGCTCGAAAACAATGAAAACGAAGAAGATACCTCAAAACCGATAATTCAAATTCAATTCGAATTCAATTCGAATTCAATTTAAATTCAACTCGAAATCAATTCAAATTTGAATTTCAAATTCTCAAAATTTAGCTAGCCTATTGATAGACATCATAGCTCTCAAAACATCATCAAAATCGAGTGAAAGAGAGAGCAACAAAAGCTAGAATATGCACAAAAGGGAGGAAAAGAGCAACAAACGGCAGCACACAGGTTAATAGCACTGTTGACCATTAGGTCGACGGTTCATCCAACCAGGTCGACCTCCTTAGGTCAATGGTCGATCGCTAGGTCGACATGCCTGTAGACCTAGCCTACGTATTTTCCAGGCTAAGATTTGTAGCTTCGTTCTGATTTTCCAACGTGATTTCCAAATAGCAAACAGTGATAAAAAGCTATGAAATTTTGCAAATCTCTACTACTACATCTAAACTACAATCCGGATAAATTCCGGCAACAATTCAGCAAGGATTCAAGAAGATATAACTACTTAAAGGAGCAACATAAACATGATTTAACTGTATACGAAATCCTAACAGAATAAGTTTATAATAAAATAATTTCTTCCAGATCTTTGATTCACCTTCCAATTTTTAACTAGAATTGTGAGTTACCAAACTCACCTTGCTGTAGAGACGGTAAAAACTCAAATTTATGTAGAAAGAGGCAAGCTTTGAGGAGATTCTAGCTTCAAATAACCTGTTTAAACTTAAAACAGTACATGTAGGAAGAAATGACAGTAAATTAGAAAACTATTTTCTAAAATTGAGAATTGATGAAACTATAGAGTTTGGAGATTGATTACCCTTTGATTTTTACTCTAGCTTGAAAAAGATTTTAGTTTGCATTGAAGAATTTGAAGAAAAGTGTGGATTTTGCAATATTGAGAAGGTTGGTTTACTGTAAATCTATTTCCAGACAAGAAGAAGAAGGAAGAGTATAAAGAATGAACGTACTGTAATCTTTTGCTACTTTTTCTCAAACCAGTTTAAGAGCTAATGGGCTTAATGGACCCAAACATAAAAAGAAATTAGCATGGCCTTATTTTAATTAACAACACTTATATTAAAAGGCTACATATATATACTAATTTACAAACAATATTGCATTTCTCTCAAGTTTTACACAAGAAAATTGAAAACTTGTATACATATAAAATAAAACATTTTCTATCATATAAAAAGTTTAATTTATATTTTTAAAACATTTTTATTATTAAAATCCTAAATTTTTCAAAAAATACACTATTTACTCAAAAAATGAATAAAACTCTATTTTTAACTTCTAAAATTCCACAAAAATACTGTTCTCACTTAGAAAAATAATTTAAACCATTTTAAACTCAAACTTATAATTAAACTCATTTTTAAATCAATTTCTATCTTTTTATTTAAATGAACTACCTTTAAAAATCTCATACTTCTTTTAAAAATTATTAAAAGAAGTAATTGGCAATAATTAATACAATTATTACATTTTCTCCAAATAAAACCCATTTTCCAATCATTATAACCCAAATAAATAAAATAAAGTTCCAAACTTTATTTTTCTCATTTTATTTTCAAAGTTCATTGTTTATTTCAAATAAACAATTAAAATTTCCAATTTTATTTCAGTTTACAATATTAAATTATAACTACCGTTATAATTTAATATTAACAGGTAATTTCCAAAACCGGGGTTGTTACAGACTCCCCCTCTTAACAAAATTGCGTCCTCGTAATTTCTAGAGAAGAGTTTGTATTCAACATAATTATTTCATCAATCAAAGGAAGATAGAAAAGCTCGAGTTTAAAATTTCTCACCTTCAACACAAGATGATAGGAAACCAAGATAAGATTGCTCGATTAATTCTATGGTTTCCCGAGTGGAATTACTGGGATTTGCAGACCAATTAATTTCTACGAGCAATACATCCCTATTTCGAAGTCGTTTCACCTTCGAAGCAAAACACAGATAGGATGTTACGCAATAGATAAATCGGGTGAGATCGATTCCTAAGAAGCTTCACGAATAGAGTCGGGATTTAGTCACAACTTTATCCCGAATGCTAACCCACAAGATGATAATCGATACGACTTTCCGTACAACACTACGAAGGTAGTCATACCGATATTAGATTGACCACTATTACGGAAAGAAAACCTAATAAAAGGTAGGTGGTTTTCCCCCAACACCACCAAACTCATACGACTTCATAAATGCAGGTCGTAAAATAATTGCACAAAGGCAAGTTAAGACTCAAGGAATAGATTTTTAAAATCTCTCCTACTAATCAAATATTCTTAAAGTTTTCCAACCCATTATCTTCAAGATTTAATATTCTCAATTTTCAACACTTGAAAATTTCCAAAGCTTCTTACTTAGATTTTTAAATTTAACTTCATCACTCTTCATTAGAGTAAATAAAGTTTAAGTTGTTTATTCTCTAATTCTTTCATAGGTATTCTCTAGTTTGCAACATATTTTTTTTTCAATTGGTCTCAAATTCTCTAAGTGTTAGAAATTTCCGGAAAAACCGGCAGAGTCTCCTTTGTACGGAGGGTCGTATGCAATATTGCAAAAATGATTTACATAATATACATCGACCATTAGGTCGGAAAACCCAATATATACCACCATTTAACTCTTAAAATTAATCCGAAAACATACCTTTCTTTTTAGCATTTTAAAGCAAATTTGCACAATCTTATAAATGATCTTTTTGCTCAAAATATATAGTTCAACTACCTCTTTCACATGTACTTAACTCAAATAGATGATAATAGTTCATAAATAAGAAGTGCTACACTTAACAATTAAGGGAAATAGAACAATTTCATTTCAGACCTGCTGTAAAAAAGACATGTTGTGACCCAGCCAACAACAAAATATGAATTTTTTTATAAAATGAAAGTTATTCTACTCAGTCTAAGCTTTCCATCAATATAAAGATCATCAAAATAGGATTTACGGTTTGAAAGTTATGTTAAATTTACTTTCAGCTTAAATCTTAGAGAATTTGGTAATAGGGCAGAACTGCCTATCCACTTTTAAACCTATTTTAGCCTCAGTAAAAAGAAAATTCTTTTAAAGTGGTAAAGAGAAACTTTATAGCTTACTAAAAGCTTTTTAATTTGCAAAAAGATTGAACTCATTTGGAGTTATAAATCACAAGTTATCGCTGTTTTAGTACAACACTTTTTCCAAACAAAATTTCAGCTTTTAACTCAATTTAAAATTTTGAAATTTACCCAAACTATATTAATCTCAAACTACATTTTCAAACAAGCTTTTAGCTAAATCACTTATTAGATGATTTTCTTTTTCCCCAGAAAGCTAAGACATAAAAAATTATGATCAACCTTATGTAATCATTATAAAACATTTTATTAAGTGGAAATATTTTCATTACTTTCCAAAATCTAGCTTTAAAAACAATTAACTATGAAAACTCATTTTGGAAGAGTAACTAATCTCCTTCATTATCCAGAGATGATTATTGATTGTCCACCAAAATAAATTTTTGGGATATATATATAAAGTTTAAAATTATTCTCACAATTTAAAATGATTATGCTACATGAATTGTTCATTTATTAAAACCATCCAAATTCACATTTCCACTTGTCACAAAAATTTAATTTCCATCCAATTATCAACATGAAACTAATTAAAGTTGATAATTTATTCAAACTTGTTTTCAAAAAAAATTTGCAATTTCAAACCCACAAGTTTTATTACCATTTAAGTTTAAAACAAAAACTAGCTCACAAATTTATACAAAATGTTCTAAACTAACACTTCCTTAATTTCTCTTAAGATAGGGTTTTATATATATCCTCTACTATTACTCAAATAACTAAGTGTCAAAAAAAAATTTATAGTCATCATTAATAACTTGTACTAAAATATTCAATTAATATTTTAATTTTTAACCAAAGTATTATTTTACCTTAAATATATCATTTTATTAATCAAAGCATCAAATGATATTTTCTTCTAATTAAGACATCCCCTTAATTAGAATTATTCGCTTTTACTTGCCCAAATTACCATATTTAATTTCTTAAATTTCAAATAGTACAAGAGCATTGCCTCCCTATTGATTTATAGTGAATGACCCCATCGATTGGCTGCCGAGTTGATCAGATGATCAAAACTACCTCGCCACTCATCCAACAGTCACTATGGTTCAATGGTTTCATTAAACATTTAAAATAAAAATTAATTCTCCACCATATTAATTATTTCCAAATTTTACTTATTAAAACCCAATTTACCATGTCTGACTGTCTCATCACAGCGTTTAGGAAATTCCCATCGATAACGTTGGCCAAACGCATATACCAGAATTCTTAAAGCACTAGACGGACAACCCAACACAAAAACTCATTTTCTTTAAAAAAGAAATACCTTATATATAATACTCAAAATATTCTTTGTTTTTCCCCAAAAAAAATCCAATTTCTCTTAGAAACATATCTTCAATTTTTGAAAAATTTGAAAACACAATTTATTACTTATTCTCAAAAATCAAAGACACACAAAGAACTCATCGAGATATTCCCATAATACTTGATTCACAAGACTGAAGGAATAGTATGGAGTGTTCGTTATTCCAAACGGTATAACGAACCACTCACAAGACTCATAATGAGTGCGGAATGAGGTAAGAGTAACGCTAGCCTCCACGACTCGTGGCTCATGGAAAATCGATGTAGGGTCAAGCTAAGGAATGACCCTAACACCATCTCAATAAATTACAAAGAGATTGATAAGATATAAGAGTAAGGACAAGATATTTTATCAAATGAGAAGAAGAATACAAACGACACATCATTACTTCGGATGAAGTAAGATCACAGAGTATACCATCAATTGAGTATCCTAAGAGGATATCTTAAAAAGATAATAAAATGACAATATTAGTTAAATTCAGTGAATAACCTCATTCCCTTATTGGACATCCTCGTGAAAGGATGGCTGAAAGGACAAGAACCGGGAATGAAGTCAATACAATATTTGATTGCTCGATTGGGTATAATGCCCGAAACGGACTCACGGAAATCAACAGAGTCACAATGACTGGAATTTGAGATATATCATCAACATCTCGAAACTCAAGAATGAATACAGAGACTTCAGAATCATCGTTAACATTCCGAAGGACAAGAAGCAACAAAATAACCGAATAAGGATACCTAATATAGGATTCTTCGAATCACAGAATGTGGCTTGATAATAGGCAAGCCACTTCATCTCAAAGACTCCAAACTCCAGACAGAAAATGGCGTGCCAATTCGCACGAAATGATAAGCTATAAGCAGCAATCCCAAATCCTCATACATCATGTCAAATATTGCGGATCCACTCAATAGGATTCGCAATCCTTACAAAAAAACAAGACGAAAACATCCAAAAGCATCAACAAACTCCTCCGATACGGATGGGTGTCAAGCACCCGTATTGAAGAGGACTCGAATAAAACAATCACGATTAGGATTACTCTTAAGATAAGATGTCATCAATTCTATTTTTGGAATACTACGGAATAAAAATATTCCTAGACATATCCTAAACTTCAATCTCAAAGGACACGATAAGATAAAGGACACGATAATTAAGGGATTTGTAACCTTTGTGTTATACTTGGATATATCGTAATATATGCTTCTGTTCTGTGTTTATCCTATTTTGTTCTGAATTAAGCTTTGATACCAAGCTGTGACGCCCTACCTAGAGACCCACATTAACAAAGAGTATTGATGGGTAATACTATCTGCTAATGCGGGGAATAGGGCTGGTTAGGGGTGACCATCTATAGTCTTGTCTTAAATATCTATTGAATACGTCAATTAGTGCTCTATATATTTTTTCTTTCATTCTTTCTTAAGTGGATCGATATATCCAACAAATGCTTAATATAAAACAACAGGTGGCTATAGGATCTATCAAAACAAAATACAACAACTCAAATACATAACACATCACAGAACAGCAAACAGATATATATATACATATATACTGATACATCCCAATACAATGCAAATAATACATCATAAGTGGTATGACGACCATAATATACACACGAGTCAAAACAATAAATACATATCAAAGTCATACAGGACGACTATAAAACTACTAAAAGAGATAAGCTGAAATCCAAGGTGAAAGCATCAAGTAAAGTCCAAAAGTAGGTATCTAACCTGAAACAACTCGGTCTGACCCGAGTATAAAATACATGGGTCAGTTTAGCTAAACATATCAGATTATAAGGATAAGCAGTAATAGATACATAAGGATAAGGGTAATGTTCTTCTTAAACAAGAAGGAACAATACTGAGTATGAGCATGAGTATAAGTATGGTATGGTTACTTTAAGTGATGGGATGATATCACTTACACAAACATATAATATCAAAAGAGATAAGACAATCCATAAAACGCTAAATATAGCAAGCCTCGTATCATCGGCATATCACAAATCATTAATGGTGGTTTAGGGAAAATATAACTCCTAAAAAGGAGAAATCCCAAACCCGCCATATCGGCAAACTCAAAGAAATCTTAAAGAAATCAACATCTTAAAATACGCCATAAGGCAATCAAATATAATTCTCCAACATAGGAGAATATAATCCCAAATAAATGCCAAAAGGCAAATCTCATGTAAAAATGCCAATAGGCAAATTTCAATAATAACACCAAAAGGAAAATCTCAAATAACGCCAGTGTAGGCAACTCAAATCTCAAAAATAGAACTCCCAAGAGTTTAAATTCCCTAAAGGTAATTGCCACAAATATATCGAATGGTTCAAAGGACCAATTCCGAAAATGGGCGATACACAAGGGAAAATAGTCAAAGAAATCATCTCAAAAGTGTTTGCACGTGCATGTGGCCGAAGCCTTGCCAAGTACTGTTATCTCAAATAGGTACCTCGCCCGAAGGAAAAACGTCACAATGACAAATACACCGCAATGGAAAACGCCGTGATGGCAAATACGCCGCAATGGCAAACGCCGCAATGGCAAACGCCACAATGGCAATGACCCGAAGGTCCAGTACTGGCACACCGCAATGGCAAATGTGTCAAACTCTCGGATAGGAACCCGAACATGTTAACGTGTGTCCCATACCACACGTCTGCACTAAACGGTTTACTAACTGCTAGTAAATTTCACACTCAAAGCAGTAAAAAGTTTACCTCATTTCATCGGTAAACTCGACCCAAAGGTCAAAAAGATCATACGGACAGGTTGGGAATTAACCGATAAGGTAAATGCACGTGTCCCATACCACGTGTTTTACCAAACCGTTTAATTCTCCTTCTCATTCGCTCGAAATGTGAAAAAACATGTAATTTATATATAAAATAATTTACTTTGGAAAACAAGCTTTGAAACAATATTCCGAAATCAATTCGAAACCCCATATTTGAAAATTCTCTTATTATAGAGAATAAATAGATTTTTACACTTGAAAATACTTCAAAATATTATATAATGATTATTTTGAAATGCCCATTAATTTTAAAAATCATTTCAAAAAGATTAGGAGAAAACCGTGCTCGAAAACAATGAAAAACGAAGAAGATACCTCAAAACCGATAATTCGAATTCAATTTAAATTCAGCTCAAAACCAATTCAAATTTGAATTTCAAATTCTCAAAATTTAGCTAGCCTATTGATAGGGATCATAGCTCTCAAAACATCAACATCATCAAAATCGAGTGAAAGAGAGAGCAACAAAAGCTAGAATATGCACAAAACAAGGGAGGAAAAGAGCAACAAACGGCAGCACATAGGTCGACAACATTGTCGACCATTAGGTCGACCGTTCATCCTACCAGGTCAACCGTACGGTCGACCTCCTTGGGTCAATGGTCGACCGCTAGGTCGACATGCCTGTCGACCTAGCCTACGTATTTTCCAGGCTAAGATTTGTAGCTTCATTCTGATTTTCCAACGTGATTTCCAGATAGAAAACAGTGATAAAAATCTATGAAATTTTGCAAATCTCTACTACTACATCTAAACTACAATCCGAAACAATTCCGGCAATAATTCAACAAGGATTCAAGAAGATATAACTACTCAAAGGAGCAACAGAAACAAGATTTAACTGTATACGAAATCCTAACAGAATAAGTTTACAGTAAAATAATTTCTTCCAGATCTTTGTTTCACCTTCCAAGTTTTAACTAGAATTGTGAGTTACCAAACTCGCCTTGCTATAGAGAAGGTAAAAACTTGAATTTATGTAGAAAGAGGCAAGCTTTGAGGAGATTCTAGCTTCAAATAACCCGTTCAAACTTAAAACAGTACATGCATGAAGAAATGACAGTAAATTAGGAAACTATTTTCTAAAATTGAGAATTGATGAAACTATAGAGTTTGGAGATTGATTACCCTTTGATTTTTACTCTAGCTTGAAAAAGAGTTTAGTTTGCATTAAAGAATTTGAAGAAAGGTGTGGATTTTGCAATATTGAGAAGGTTGGTTTACTGTAAATCTATTTCCAGAAAAGAAGAAGATGGAAGAGTATAAAGAATGAATGTACTGTAATCTTTTCCCTCTTTTTCTCAAACCAGTTTAAGAGCTAATGGGCTTAATGGACCCAAACATAAAAAGAAATTAGCATGGCCTAATTTTAATTAACAACACTTATATTAAAAGGCTACATATATATACTAATTTACAAACAATATTGCATTTCTCTCAAGTTTTACACAAGAAAATGTGAAAACTTGTATACATATAAAGTAAACATTTTCTATCATATAAAAAGATTAATTTATATTTTTAAAACATTTTTATTATTAAAATCCTTTATTTTTCAAAAATACACTATTTACTCAAATAAATGAATAAAACTCTATTTTTAACTTCTAAAATTCCACAAAAATACTTTTCTCACTTAGAAAAATATTTTAAACCATTTTAAACTCAAATTTATAATTAAACTCATTTTTAAACCAATTTCCATCTTTTTATTTAAATAAACAACCTTTAAAAATCTCATACTTCTTTTAAAAATTATTAAAAGAAGTAATTGGCAATAATTAATACAATTATCACATTTTCTCCAAATCAAACCCATTTTCCGATCATTATAACCCGAATAAATAAAATAAAGTTCTAAATTTTATTTTTCTCATTTTATTTTCAAAGTTCATTGTTTATTCCAAATAAACAATTAAAATTTCCAATTTTATTTTAATTTACAATATTAAATTATAACTACTGTTATAGTTTAATATTAACATGTAATATCCAAAACCAGGGTTGTTACAATTAATATCATTTATTTATATAATTAAATGACTTAAATAATATTTAAATAATAAATATATAAATTTTTTAAAATTTTGCATAAAGTGTTTTACGTATAATATTACTTATGTAAAGTTTTAAAATCAAATTTATGCAATATACGATTTAATATTTGAATAATAAAGCTCATATAAATAAAATAATGAATATTAAATTAATTTTAATTTAAATAATAATTTTGTATTTGCTGCAGTCAATATACATACATGATGATAACAAAAAAATTATTTCAAATATATAAACGTGAAACCAATATGTATGGCAACACATTGACATCAAATCATCACTAGCTAACAAGACATTATACATAATATAAATATTATCCACATGTTATCCCACCTTTTGGTCAAGGCTAGAATATCAACAGATTTTCTGGAAAGGACGAATATCAGGATTGAAGATCGATTGGGAACAAGGCTTTGATCGATGTCGTCAAAATTTAGCCGAGCTCCAATCAAGACGGAATCGATTGGGAATGATGAATAAGCCTAAGAAAGGCTACGTTTCAAATTTCAAGTCAATCGGAGTTCGTACACTCAAGATATGATCGATGCAAACTAAGGAAATCAATACAATCGCATCATTTCATATCCATCATCGTGCATCCATCTGTTCGTATCCATCCACTGAAGAGCCTTGTTCGAATCCATCAAGCTTCGGTAGTTCGTATCCAGGAAACCACTGTTCGTATTCAAGGCCAAGTAAGGCCGCTATCTGTTCGTATCCATCACATCCTCAGTTGTTCGTATCCATCAAGTTGGAACAACTTTGATCGATACAAACAAAACCACACAATCGAAGCGAACAGTTCAACTTAGATCGATACGAACAGAGCCGCGACACTCGATATGAATGAGGCAACACATTTGATCAATATGAACAAAGCAAGCGACCGATCGATACGAACAGAGCGATATGAAAGGATCGATTCGAACTACACAGCCTACCGAAACTCAAATTAGCATCGATCATAACTGACAACCTACAAGTCCAAATGCCACCAAATTTTCATAGGAGCTTGCGTACAACCTAAAGAATGTTCCTGCTCAATTTTGACTCGATAGGAAAAAATCTTGATAGATATGAAATTGGTTCGTATCGATCACGGATCGAGTCAGAATCACCTGGGATCGATCGCGTAGGCCCGCCCACGTGCCAGAAGAGGTCTCCCGAGATCTGAGCGAGATATTTGCAGCCTACGCCTATAAATAGCATCCAAAAGCCTATAGAAAAGGGACTGTTTGCCTGCGGCGTCCAGACTCTAAAGAAATCACCATTGTATTCAAACTTCACTATTGTACTCGGAAATTACTACTGTAATCTACTGTAACCAGCGAGTAAAGTCAATAAAAGATTATCTTTTGAAGTGGACGTAGGCCGGAGATAGCCAAACCACTATAAATTTTATGTCTTTGTCTACTTCTTTCCATTTTAAGTTTATTATTCTTCATTTTTTATTCTCTACATGACTTAGATCTATGATTTGTGATCACATACTGCTGATCTGTGTTCATATACTGGTGCTTTCATAATATTTGGGGTTTGTGACCAATTTTGGCGCAAACACTTTGGTGCTTTCATTGTGATATACTGGCATCCGCTATACCAGATTTGGAGTTCAGATTTGAAAAGCTAAAGGATCAGATCTAAGAGTAGCCATGACAAAGCAATCAACAAGAAGATAAAGAGCAGAGAGAAGTCAGCATAAAGGAAGCCAGAAGGCATCCTCAGGAGCTAATCAGACTTTGGCCTTCATCACGAGAAACGAGATGGAGATGATGATGGGAGCTATGCATGAAGAGTTTCTGAAAAGACGGGAAGAAATGATGCATAACCTCCTCAGACAGTTTGGACAGGCAGGAACAGCTAGAGCTGCTGGAGTTCAGATCCATGGAGCTGGAACGGAAGGACCCAACAGGCAATCAGACGGAGCAGTTCAACAGGGAACAGCCCCTAATCGGCACACGACTGTTAATTAGGATGGATCCAAGCATGGGGGCACACCACCTTGCAATGATAGACCAATTCATGGAGGAATTCCAAGTGACACCACACAACAAGATGCTGGCAGGAATGCAGGAATGCGTGATGAAGAGTATGTACCAGAATTCCCTCGGGGACTCGGGGGTAACCCTTGATGGACAACACTGGGTTGGCTGAGATTATCGGGCGAACTATGCGTGGAGGATTAACAAACAAAGATCTGAAAGGAGTAAACAAGAGTCCGTTTACCCGTGACATCAGAATGGCTCGGAACCCACCAGAGTTCAAGCTACCTACGCTGGAGGTATACAATGGCAAGGCTGATCCTACCGATCACTTGATGAGGTACACGAGACACATGGAAGTGTTGGGGGCATCAGAGGAGGTTATGGCCCGATGTTTCCCCCTGTACTTGACGGATATAGCTGCTATGTGGTTCAGGCAGTTGGAAGAGGGATCTATCAGGACATGGACGGAATTGGTGGGTTTTTAAAGCAGTTTCGGGTTCATATCAAAAGGCCAAAGAACGTAATGACGCTAACATCGGTGAAGCAAAGGACAGGAGAATCGCTCAGAACTTTCTTAACTCGGTTCAATGCAGCGGTTGCTTTGGTGGATCGGCCGGATCCATCAATGGTTTTAATGGCAGCAGTGTCAGGAGTCAGGGATAACTTGGATTTCAAAGTGTCAATAATACGGGACCCACTAATGGATTTTGGGGAATTCTTTCACGAAGCCAAGAGATTCCTTCGACAGGAAGATGCATGTTCAGATGTGAAGTTGAAGGAAGTGAACGCAGCAGAGGATGGAGAACCATCTGGCTGAAGCTTTGGTAAAGATAAAGGAAAGAGGAAGTTGGATGACGAATCAGGAAAAGCTAGGAAACGGTGGAGAGAGCCAAAATTCTCCACTTACACAGGGTTGAATGAAACGTTGGAGCAGATATTCATGGAAACTCGAGATCGTCTTCCCTACCGAAGGCCAGCAAGGAGAGAACCATCGGAACGTGAAAAGGCATCAGGAAGGCACTGTCTCTTTCATGATCTGGAGGGACATGATACCAACAGCTGCAGACATCTAAAGGATATAATCGAGGAGCATGTAAGGAGTGGCCAGTTGCGATAATACATTGGGACTCGGAATGCGGTGGTGGAACAGGAGCAACCACCGTTTACCTCAAACAACAATGGCCCGAGGCCCAGGAATGATGGTCGATTAGTTATCGACTGATAGGGATATGGAATAAGTAGCAAACTACAGGCAAACGGCCAAGTCACTTACTCTTGTACGGGGACGGAGATGGCCCCTAGGCATGCTCTGAGATGATGATAGACTGCAACACTATGGTTTGTGAAATTTGTTTTTTCTTTTTTGGTTTGTACATTTGCTTTTTTCTGGTTTGGTTTTGGAGTTTGGTTTGAACTCCTGGTCTTGTTTATTTTCTGATTTGGACTCTAGTTTGGATGCTTGTTTTCTGGTTTGGATTTCGGGTATGGATTTTTGGTTTTCCGATTTGATCTGTATTTTGGATTGGATTTCAGTTGGATATTTTGTGTGGCTTTTAATAAAAGGTCGTCGGGTATGGATTATGCCTGGCAAGAGGTAAGTCATTTCGTCCGAGCATGGCGAATCGACTTATTCAGGTCGTCGAGTATGGACTATGCTTGGCAAGGGTCCGGAGAGACCAGGATTCGGCCTAGGACTTAGACTCTATATTATCGGTTACTATTTCAGGTCGTCGAGTATGGACTATGCTCGGCAAGGGTCCGGAGCGACCAGGATACGACTTAGGACTTAAGCCATAGCATTACTCAGCATTCAGGGACACTGGACCACAGATACCAAGGCATTGCTTAGCATAGGTCACCAGGTGTGGATTATGCTTGGCAATAACCTGGAGAGGTTATGGATATGGATATCGGCTATGAACAGCTAAGGATTTAGATGCCAACCCGGAGAGGTCCTGGATTCGCTTATTGGTTATCGAATATGGATGGATTGGAACTCGGTTGTCGTGTTCGGATGGATATGAAATTGGCTAAGGGTTTGGTTACTGGATTCAAAATCGGACATTGACTCAGAACAGTCGCAAAAATGGATCAGGATATGGCTGAGGCACTCGGATAGGATAGCTATAGATGGAATATGGACTTCGAATATCAGATTCGGAACTATTCAAAACACACCTTCTTACCACAAGGCATGTTTTAGGGGGCAAATGTTATCCCACCTTTTGGTCAAGGCCGAAATATCAACAGATTATCTAGAAAGGACGAATATCAGGATTGGAGATCGATTAGAAACAAGGTTGTGATCGATGTCGTCAAAATTTGGCCGAGCTCCAATCAATACGGAATCGATTGGGAATGATGAATAAGGCTAAGAAAGTCTACGTTTCAAATTTCAAGTCAATCGGAGTTCGTACGCTCAAGATATGATCGATGCAAACTAAGGAAATCAACACAATCGCATCATTTCGTATCCATCATCGTGCATCCATCTGTTCGTATCCATCCACTGAAGAGCCTTGTTCGAATCCATCAAGCTTCGGTAGTTCGTATCCAGGAAACCACTGTTCATATTCAAGGCCAAGTAAGGCCGCTATCTGTTCGTATCCATCACATCCTCAGTCGTTCATATCCATCAAGTTGGAACAACTTTGATCGATACGAACAAAACCACACAATCGATGCGAACAGTTCAACTTAGATCGATAAGAACAGAGCCGCAGCACTCAATATGAACGAGGCAACACATTTGATCGATACGAACAAAGCAGCACGACCGATCGATACGAACAAAGCGATATGAAATGATCGATTCGAACTACACAGCCTACCGAAAACTCGAATTAGCATCGATCATAACTGACAATCTACAAGTCCAAATGCCACCAAATTTTCACAGGAGCTTGCGTACAACCTAAAGAATGTTCTTGCTCAATTTCGATTCGATTGGACAAAATCTTTATCGATACGAAATTGGTTCGTATCGATCACGGATCGAGTCAGAATCACCTGGGATCGATCGCGTGGGCCTGCCCACGTGCCATAAGACGTCTCCCGAGATCTGAGCGAGATATTTGCAGCCTACGCCTATAAATAGCATCCAAAAGCCTACAGAAAAGGGACTTATTACCTGCGACGTCCAGACTCTGTCGAAATCACCATTGTATTCAAACTTCACTGTTGTACTCGGAAATTACTACTGTAATCTGCTGTAACCAGCGAGTAAAGTCAATAAAAGATTATCTTTTGAAGTGGACGTAGGCCGGAGATAACCGAACCACTATAAATTTTATGTCTTTGTCTACTTCTTTCCATTTTAAGTTTATTATTCTTCATTTTTTATTCTCTACATGACTGAGATCTGTGATTTGTGATCACATACTGCTGATCTGTGTTCATATACTAGTGCTTTCACAATATTTGGGGTTTGTGACCAATTTGGGCGCAAACACCGCAATTAGTAATCATTAATAGATTAGTAAATTTATCTTATCACCAATCTCTTTAAGTAGACCTTGAAATGACAAGATTTACTCTTTGAACTTGTTTCCTGTAACAACCCAAAATTTAAGCTATAATAATTAATTAACAAATTAATTAAATACTAAAATAATTTTGTGAAATTGTCAGAATCGAGCTACGGGAGCACCATTGTGTCCGTGGCAATTTTCTGATCAATTTCCATATATAACTTGTCGAAATCCGAGTCAGTATGGAGAAGATATGAGAGAAATATGAAATCGAAAATAAAACGAAAAAAAATAATAACAAGGGGTCAGGTCGACACAAACCTAGACCAGGTCAACCCTAGGGTCGACACCCAAAGGCCATAGGTCGACTTGTAGGTCAACCCCTATAAGAGTTTGGTCGACCCGCTTAATTCTTGAACGCTGGTACGTTCGTACACGTCATATTTTGATTTTTCTTCAATCCTGTGCGTTCGTGCTTCCATCAGATGGTTCCTAGCGAGCATATGACGTAGTTGTACCAGATTTAATCTTAAAATCCAACGGTCTAAGATCCCTAAGCTACACTATAAATAAGACCCTAGAACTAGCTATTTTTCTCATTCAGATTTTCTCCCAATTGGGTTCATTGCCTGAGGCTGGACCCTAAAAAGAAATTTTTTCTTAGGAGGAGATCTTTTTAATAAAAATATTCTACACCCTAGAAGTGGATCCAGAAAGGCCAAGGAATAGAGCTAAGGACCATAGGTGTGTGTTTTGTAATTATTTTAGATTTTTAAGTAATTTAAAATAATAGGGTTCTCAATAGTTGTAGTTTTTCTGCAATTTTGAGACAGTTTTTATATAAGTTCTTTACAGTTAATTTTTAAAGTTCTTTTCAGTCTATTTTATTTAGCTATTTTTATTTAGCTATTTTATTCAGTTATTTACAGTTATTTGTATTTATTTACATCTGTTTTACGTTAGAATTTAGCCTGTAAATGTTAGTTTCTTTTTATTCCTTTTTACGTGAATAAAATATAAGAATATTAAAAAAAGGAGAATTCGCTAATATGGATTAAATAAAATAAACACTGAATTTATAGAAATTAGATGTAAAATAAGAAAGAACTGTAATAAAAAGAAGATAAACTAAAATAGGCAAATTTAAGACATTTGCAAACAAGTTCATAACTAGTGGTTATAACTTAAAAGATAGAATAGAAGAGTAACAATTATAACATAGGTTATAATTAAGCAGAAAGAACATAAAAGGCTTATTTTAAAACTTAGATTAAGTTAATAAGCAAATATAGAAAAAATAACAGAAGAGGCTTATTTTAAAACTTACACTAAGTTAATAAGCAAACATAGAAGAAGGGCCCGTACCAACAGCATTCCCTTTCAGTTAGGAACTGATGGTCTCACAATAGTTAGGTGAGGTTGGGACTCGCTTATGCTAATTAGGGTAAGTGGCCAATAGATAGAAGCTCAAATTTGGGGATTTGGGTAAGGGGCGCAAACTAGAAATTGTTTGTTATGACCAGTATCGGCAACATTCCCTTTAAGACTACGACTGATGGTCTCACAACACTTAGGTGAGGCTGGGCAGCATTCCCTTTTAGACTAGGACTGATGGTCTCACAACAGTTAGGTGAGGTTGGGCACGCTTATACTGATTAGGGTAAATAAGAGTTCAAAATAGGGGGCGACAGTTAGTGTGTACCGACGATGACCGAGCGTGGGGCATCAATTAGGGTAAATAATTCGCTACTTCGTTCCAAGGCTAAACAGGTGTCTTTTGTTGTGACCAACAGGATTGGTTCATAGTGGCACAACAGAGATAGAAGGCCGATCAATGGGTAGAATTAGGATTTCAGCCTAATTAAAATAGGATTAGGGTTTCGGCCTAATCACAGCAGTCTAAGACATGTGCAAACAATCACAATAAAAGAAAATAGAATCAGAAACTGTATTTTATCCTAGTTTTATCTTTTCTATATTTTCTTTTCATACTAGAACCGTTGCTTAGTCTGTTATCTTTATCTTGCTTAAGAATGCTAGTAATTACTTTCACTCACCAGACTTATAGTCTGACCCACTCCTCTATTTCCCATTTTCCCCCATAAGCCAGAAGAATTGAGGACAGTAGATTTGGACCGCTTGGAGATATATTCTTGGAGTTCTTCATATATTCTTCTTCTTCTTTTCATTTTTCTTTTCATTTGACTTTGGATGTACTGGTACTTTATGAGAGGGATGATTTTTGTTGTTTATGTACTCTGATGATGTGACTGAGATTATAGTTTTCACGAGACATGTGTATTTGGTTTCTAAGACATATTCTGTTTTGAAATGAAGTTTAATTTTAAATGTCTAGTTATTATTTAAATGTTTCCGCTGTTTTTATTTATTTGTCTTGTGAATCTCAGTTTCTGTGATGCTATAGATATACCTATAACACATCACATCTTTTAGTGTACCTTTTTTTGGTATACTAAGGGGTGTGGGATGTTTCATTTCCAATCCAGTAAAATGATAGTCCCTGAATCGATGACCACCAACCATCGAATAGTATCTGTTTTACTTTGATTTGACATTGGAAATAGAGAGATATAGAGGACTAAAATTCAACCAGAGGTAGGGGATTAAAGGAGGTTCAAAAGGCTAGAAATGATTTTGGGTTAAATTGTTTATACGGAGGTGGAATAAAGAAATATTAGGATCAAGATCCATTTTTTTATCTTACTCATTCTTTCCTCTTATCCACTTAAATGTAGCCTCTTTAGCCCATCTAATTGACATTAGTTGGTGGCACTTATTTGTCCTCATCGTAGCCGAATACGTCAGTCCCATGTGTGGGCTTCAAACCTATTTAAAGCTCGAACAAAATATTTTGCAATTAAATTCAATTTAAACATGCATCAATATCGAATATCGATTAATGTATTTATAACTCTCATAAATATATTTAAATAATATTTTTTCATTGAATCAAAATAAATTTTTATAATTAATATTTTTCATAAATATTAATTAATTTATAACAATTAAAAATTAATTAAATTGTTTGTCCAAAGGAGTATTCATTGTTTTGGTTGTGTGATCTTTCAGGTGTACATTTGCTCAGCGATTAATATCAAACTATTCGAATTAACATTCACATGTCCATTAGCAGGTGATGTGGTATTTTGGACAAATTTATCACTAACTTAGTTTTGGTAAAATCCAATTTTACTTTTATTAAGGGTTATTCAATTGTGACTATTATTTACACCAATTCTCTTCGTCAAAACTATATCCCTTTGGACTTATGGAATTTGGTAATTGTCAAACTTTCAATATCGTCCATACTCAATATTATAGTCCGAACACAAAGTCCTTGGTTAAATAATAACAATCGTTATTGACCAAATTGCACTGGCCGGAGACTTTGATTTTGAGTTGACTTCAGTTGATTGTGATACTAAACTCATATAATCGAGGATACGAATTCTCTCTTGAATAATATTTCACTTTCAATACCTCAACTTGATCCAACTATAGTCAGTCGATGGACATCATGCAATGATTTGATTATAATCAAAGCGGAGATTTCGTATTGAAGATTGATGGTATCGATATTTTCTATTTGATCTTAGTTATATTAACCAATAGAAAACTATCGAGTGAGTCATTCAATAATTTTCCAATAACTACCAGCACATATCCCTTTGGTGCCCCAACAGCGATAAGTAATATGTTGCACAACATTTGGATAGCATTACATACTCTTATCTCAATGGATGTATCAATATCCAGTCTCGATAAATCTTGATTAGGAATTTTGAAATGGAATATTTACTTTTATTGTTATAATTACTCTGTAACACCCCATAAATTTGGTGTTAGTTATTTAATTTGTTAGTTAGTTAATTAGGTGCCAAAAATGGAAATTGTGCAAATGACATAATTTGACCATGAAATGTGCAACATTGTGCTCGTGTTAAAATTCAGAGCAACTTTCATATTTGGAGTCTCACGATTGAAGCTCAAACGAAGAAGTTACGAATGAAAAATAAGTTCGAAATGAAAATAATTAAATAATAAAAATTAACTTATATATTAATATTCGGGGGTCGCACAGGTCGATCCGTCTATTGGGCCAGTTGACTTGAGGCAGTTGACCGCTTTGGGCATGAAAGTTAGGGTTTCGTTTGGCCCAACGACCCAGACTTAATATATTTTACTGTAACGATTGTGGTTAATTCCAGTGCCTATAAATTCAGGCCTAACTCTTCTTTCTCTTCTCATGTTTTTCTGAACAGAGCAATGAAGCCCAACCATTTCTTCTTCTCCATTTTCTTTCAAATTACAAAAATAATATTTTTGTATCTATTTACATATAAATTGGAGAAGAATAGAAATCAAATAAAAGAAGAAGAGAAGAGAATCAATACTATGCGATAACAAGGCAATTTATATTTGGATTTATATCTATTTTCTTTCCCAACCCCAAATCTCTTTTCAAGTCTGAAATTCTAATACACACACACACACTTATCCATATTTCTTGGATTAAAAAGGGTTTGGAGATGAACCAAAGGTTTTACCTCTAGTTTGGAGATATGGAATGCTTTTAAATGGTGAGTGGGACATTTATAAACTTTTTATGGTATTTAAATCTATTCGCTTGGAATACATTTGATTTTTATGCCTAAATCAATAATATTTGCGAATTGTAGGGCCAAATTAACATAGAAATTTTTTCCTACAATTCTTATTTTAGATTTGTTATTCATATAATTTCAATATCAAAAAACGTTATAAGAGTAGTGTCGCACTTCATCGTTTTAATGCTAGCGTATCTCTTTGAAGGTGTATTTCACTATACTTCATCACTTTGATGACAGCATACCTCCTCGGTGGTGTATCAACCCGCATTTTATCACTTCAATGACATACTACTTCGATGATATGTCTCATCGCCCTTCACATAGAAATAAACCCCAAGGTCATGCCAACTATATCGCACATCAACAAAACCAGGAAGGACTTCAATCCTAATTGTTACTACAATATTCCGAAGGATATTGAAGTGCCATGACTTCATAAGTCACCGATGTGGTTGAAGAGATTGCTAGTACTATAAATCTTGTTGAAGGAGTTCGACATGCTATGACTTTGAATCAATACTATCGAAGGCATATAACTGGCAAAGCACCTATATATCAACGTCGAAGAGACCATGCACAAACTACTTTGCTAGTTGTTTGAGAGTGTCGAAGTGGTTACAACATGTTCCATTGAAGTCGGACCTTGCCTACATCGCACTGCACCAGCTCTTGGAAGGTTCTGATACACAACAGCATCAAAGCTTACCCTACGAAGACTTTAAAGACGCTCAAAGTTGTGCCTCATTTCGTTGATAATCACTCCACAATCTGTTAACGTACAAGCAACACTGTCTTTGAGAAGCTCTCCATAGGTATTACATATGGAGGATATAAAGGAAATATAAGGCTATATTGTTCTCCGTTGGACATAACACTTCGCAGATGTACATGAACCACACATTGAAGACATTACACAAGTCTACATTGACGATGTCGATGTCGAACATCATCAACATCCATAAAGGCCATTGAAGTCAACCCCGCCAAAAGCATATTAGCAGAGAGGCCGACACAACCAACACTGTCGAAGTCATACATACTGAAGTTAAAGTCGTCGGAGGCCAAACAACGAGGAAGTTAGCGCTCCACACTGAAGAAGTGAACCCTGCCGAAGACAATAGAGGCAGAGTGGTGGCCATCTACCCATATAAATACGACCCTAAGGGTACCATTTTGGGGGACAAAGTTTTCATTTCTCTCTCTCCCCCTTATCAAACCAAAGCCTTGTAAACCTAAATCAAATGAAGATAAATCTTTTGATTATAATCATATTTGGATGAAATGAACATTGACTTGACATTGCATATTGGCTTCGATTATGACTTTGTTGAACATTACAAACTTGTCATGACCAATTCGACATGAACATAGTCGAGATGCCTTGGACCATGATGAACTCTCATATTCATATTTATTTGAACCATAGACTATGAGCTTTGGACTTCAAACATAAGGACGGGATGAGTAGTCTATGATATACATAATGGACCTTATTGAATCTTAATGCCTTGTACCTTACTCCCATTGAACATATGACATATCATTGGCCTATTGAATTATCTTATTTAATAGCCAATATGAACTCATATATATGACAATGGCCGAAGAAGACTTCAAGTATATAGATCAATCATAACAAAATGAATTTTATCTCAAGGGTCACTTGACTTCCAATTATTAGCGCTTCAATCGTAAGACTAGTCCTAAGTATTAAGCTAAACCTTGACGCATCAATCATGTCGATATGAAGACTTCATATCTGCATTATCTACATCAATGCGATAAATTTATTGGTGACCATGTCTTCGTGTATGTAATAATCAAGTAGACAAGATTAACCAATGCCTCATCATGTCTTCGCAAATATTCAAATTAAGGGATAACTTATTACACTTAGCTTTCGAAGTGTTGTACCATTTTTTGTCTAACATTTTGGCACTAGACGAAGGTATGTCTTGTTTAATTCCCTCATCATCTAAACTAACTAACTGAATTTTATTTCAGGAAAATGAGATCATGAAGGCTTAGTGCTCAGATAGAAGAGATCATACAAACAACAGCACTAGAAGAGAATGTGACTTCCAATTTCTATATAGGAAACACAGAACATGGGCAATCGTCACAACTGGTGCAGCCATCTAGCAGTGAAGCAAAAATCCAGAACTTGGAGCAACAACTGTTGATGATGAAAGAACTCTTGGAGGGAGTGCTTGCCAAAAACTTTCAAAGACTACTAAGCTTACAAGAGGGAACGAAGTATAACCTCCAAGAAGAAACTTAAATGCTTCCTAACGTAGGAATGAAGACAAAGGCAAGCTTATCTCAAATCCACAGAAAAAGAAAAGTAACCAGCAGATTAAGGTAGATAATTAGGGAAAGACTGAGGAAAAATCTAATGAACAATCTAGAAGCTCTATTGTAGAGGGATATAAACATGAAAGAAGTAATTATCATATCGATACGGACAACTAGAGGGATATGGCAGTAAAGATGGAAAAGGATATACTCAATGCCAAAGGAAAGTGGACTCAAGGTGAAAGAATCAATCATATTCAGCGAGAAGCTTCGCTTGCTGATGAGATTATGACGGTAAGAATTCCATCTCACACTAAGATCCTATCGATTAGACAAAATGGAACAACTAATTCATATGATCATTCATTGGCCTTTGAGAGTTAGATGGACTTGTATAATGCATCTGAGGCAGTGCGGTGTAGACTTTTCCCATCCACTTTCCAAGGTGCAACAGCCAAATGGTATCAAAAATATAGTGAAAGGACTATATACTCTTGGAATCGATTCTCTTATGAGTTTTTAGCTCAATTTTGCAGCTGCAAAGATCCTGCTGTTGATTATACTATAGTAGAAAATATCAAAAAAAGACCAGGAGAGCTATTTGGAGATTATCTTAAAACGTTTAATGTAAAAGCTTTAAGGGCCAAAAACATGACCGATAGAAAAACTAGTGGTAGTACAGTCAGGGCTAATAGATCAAACCCATTTTGACATGAACTATACATTCATGGGTGCAATGATTTACAAGAATTTCACTTTGAAGTAGACAAGTTCATCCGAATAGATGAAATATATCATGGCAAAAAGATAGCTCAGCTCAAACGAGAAACAGGAAAGACTAATCAAAGTCGTAATCATAAAAAGTCGAGGTGGGAAGAAGACTCAAATGCAAACCATGTTACTTTAAACAAACCGATATCTTATTTGTACGCTACGATGAAGGAGAATGGTGATTTCCTGATCTCTTACAAGGAAGAGACTAACCCAGAACCAAGGATTGGGGGGATATATTGCTCTTATTGCAAATCCAATAGACACAAGACAGATGAATGTCGGGTGTAAGTAGGTATAATCAAATGGATGATTCATAACGAGCAGTTAAACTGGCAAGGATAACCAAAAAGGTGCCCGTCCAGAGAAAGGTAATCTGAAACTCTCAAATAACACTGCAATGGTAGAAGAAGATGTCCAGCTTGATTTCATCCCACCTCTTAATAGAATTGACGTGATCTATAAGGGTTCACACATAGTTGGAAGCAGTAATGGTGTCGTAAATTATTACATCAGGGAGGCGAAGGAGGGATTTTCTCAATCTATGAAGAACCACCACATAAAATTCCTAAGTATCAGATTCAGATGCATAACCTAACCATTACTCCACAAGAGCTGAACGAATACTGTCATCCCCACAATGACCTACTCATGACAACTGCTCAAATCGGGCTTTCAGTTGTGGCGAAAATTCTTGCTGACACCAAAAGTGCAGTCAATGTCATCTTTAAGCATGCCTTTAATCAGATAGGAATTCCTAAGGAGAAGCCGGAGCCAAACCTGGAGCCTATCTTCGGATTCAACAATAAGGGGTCAATCCCCATAGGGCAAATAAAGCTGCCGGTATAGATGGGGGTTCCACCACACTATAGGACTTTCAAAACTCTATTTGTTATAATTGGTCAGCTATCCTATTACAATGCATTCTTCGAAAGGCCAGCCTTGGATGAGGTTGATGCTTTCGTGTCACCGAAGTACCTGATGGTGAAGTTTCTAGCTAAAAGTGGCAGGTGAATAGTAAAAGAGAACAGTTTAGCTCCCGTGAAATGTATTTTTCTAGGCTTGACCAATATAAGTGAAACTACGTTTCTTGTTATGATACTATGTAAGGTAAGTCAATCTAAACTGAAATTGCTCAGCCTTTGAATGAAGGTTCGTGCAACCAATCATTCAAAACGAAGGCAAAAGTGTGCAATGAGGACCAACATACATTTTATAAATTCATCTTTTTCAGAAAAGAATAGAAGGAGAAAAGACACAAACCTAGTGGATGAAGAAGTAGAAGGAGAGGAGATTATCACTGAACTCGATTGTATGGGTGACTAAGAAAGGATGAAACCAATTAAGGAGCTTAAGGAAATATGTATAGACCCAATTGACACGACGAAAATAGTAAAAGTTGGAAAAGAACTAGATAGCAAAATAAAAGGGGAGTTGGTTACTTTCTTCAGTCCAGCAAGGACATGTCCGCTTGAACTCATTCAGATACGGTGGGGATAGACCTAGCCATTATGTGCCACTCTCTGAACATAGATCCAAATTTCATGAAAATCCGACAAAAGAAAAGGAAATTCAATAAAGTTCAATCTAATGCTTTAAAGGAGGAAATCAAAAGGTTGCTTGAAAATGGATTCATTCGAGAGGTGCTCTATCCAAAGTGGTTAGCCAACCCAGTTATAGTCAAGAAATTCAATGGAAAATGGAGAACCTGTATCGATTATACCAATTTAAATAAGGCATGCCTAAAAGATTGTTATCCACTTCCATGGATAGATCAGTTAGTTGACGCAACAAGTGGACACCAGCTTTTGTCATTCATGGATGCTTATTCAGGATACAACCAGATTCCAATGTTCGAGCCCGATGAGCAAAATACCAGCTTTATAATAGATTGGGGAACTTACTACTACAAAGTAATGCCCTTTAACTGAAAAATGCAGGGGCAACATATCATAGGCTAGTAAATAGAATGTTTAGGGAGAAAATTGGCCGAAACATAGAGGTGTATGTAGACGACATGCTAGTCAAATCTCAAGAAAGAAGCAGTCACCTGAAAGACGTAGTAGAAATGTTTGATGTGTTATGAAAATATCAAATGAAACTTAATCCACAAAAATGTTCCTTCAGAATCCAGTCTGGCAAGTTCTTAGGGTATATAGTTAGTGCACGAAGAATTGAAACTAACTCCGACCAAATCCATGCTATCAAAGACATGGCAGAACTCGAAACAAGCAAGGATGTAATGAGCGTAAACGGCAGGGTAGCGACATTAAATGGGTTCATCTCCAAGGCAATCGATAAATGTATCCCATTTTTCAATGTAACCACGAAAAAGAAAAACTTTGAATGGAGCGAAGATTGTCGGAAAGCATTCCAAGAGCTAAAAGATCACTTGGAAAAGCTGTCAATTCTTTTCAATCCTATGGATGGAGAAAATCTTTATATCTATATGACAGTCTTTGAAAATGCAGTCAGCATAGTGCTTATAAGGGAGGAAAAAGGGGTTCAACTTTCAGTATATTATACTAACAAAAGACAAGGACGTAGAAACCAGATATTTGGTTATAGAAAAACTAGCATACTGCTTAATGCTCACCGCGTGCAAATTAAGGGCTTACTTTCAACCAAATCCAGTTAAAGTCTTAACTAATTTTCCACTTAAGCAACTCTTTAGCAAGCCAGAAACTTCATGAAGATTAGTTAAGTTGGGAATTGAGCTTAGTCAATATGAATAAGGAGCTGGATATGTGGTCATAACTCATGACGGGCATTGCTTGCACTACACAATGAAGTTAGGGTTCCCAGCTACTAATAATGTAGCAAAATATGAATCAATGATGGAAGGGCTTACCCTGGCCCTTCAGTTAAAAATCCCTTGCATTGTGACCTTTAGCAACTCATAATTAATGGTAAATCGATTAAATTAGAGATATCAAACGAAAGTCGCCAAGCTTACCCAGTATGTTAAGAAGATATTGGAGATGTTAACTAAATTCGAAGATTTTTCGATACATCAACTACCGCGAGGCAAAAACTCTCAAGCCGAATCTTCAGCTAAGTTGGAAAGTTCACGAGGGGAACCAGAAGCCTGAATTGTACCAGTAGGTTATCAAGAGAAACCAGGCATAGAAGTGGAAAGTTATAATCCAGGAAATGGAACCATGGTAATGACCAGATCTCAAACCCTAGCACACCAAGAAAAAGAAAACAAAACTGAAACACTTCAAGAAAAATTCTCTAAAATGAGAACCAATGATCAATACAAGAACAATTAGATGACTCCTATCATGGAGTACTTAACAGAAGAAATACTACCAGCTGATAAAAAGGAAGTAAGGAGAATAAGGCACTATGCCCCAACTTTTATCATGTCAAATGGGATACTTTATAAAAAGGGATACTCGCTCCCTTACTTAAGATGAATCAATCCAGAAACAAGGTCAAAACTACTCAAAGAAGCCCATGAAGGATTCTGTAGGTATCACTCTAAAGGAATAAAAATAGCTAAAAAATTATGAGGTAAGGCTTCTACTGGCCTCAAATTACTAGTCAAGCTATCGATCATGTGAGAAGATTGATAAATGTCAAAGATTCTCTAAAATTCCTCGTTTACCTCTAAGCGAACTGACTTTTATATCACGTCCATGGCCTTACAATGTATGGGGAATTGACTTGATAGGACCATTACTAGTGTCCAAAGGAGGAGCTAAATACACAGTGGCAGCCGTTGATTATTTTACAAAGTAGGTAGAAGCCAAACTGCTCCTAAATATCATATCAGGAAAGGTCATCAAATTCGTTATCAAGAATATCGTCACCCGATTCGGAATCGTGCAAAAGATAATCTTTGACAATAGAACTCAAAATGGGAATTATCAAAAACTTTTCATCTATAGCCCACCCTAAAGTAAACGGAGTTGTTGAAGCAGCTAACAAAACCGTAAAGAATATTTGAAGAAATGTTAGACAAGACAAAAGGGAATTGGGTAGAAGAACATCCCTTGTTATGTGGACGTATAGGACTTCTACTAAAACTACAACAGGGTATACCCTATATTCCCTTACATAAGGATGTGAAGCCATGCTTCCAATCAAATTTGAGGTTCCTTCTTATCGGAGGACCGCATATACATTTGACCTAAATCAAGAACTAAAGAAAGATTCCTTAGACTTAATTAATGAACTAAGGGATGAAGCAGCTGTCCGAACAGCTGAGTACCAACGGAGAATTTCCAAATGCTACAATTCTAAAGTAAGAGAAAGATCATTCCACAAAGGAGACCTAGTACTCCGAAGATTCATGGCAAATACCAAAAATCCAACATATGTGCCTTTAGGACCAAATTGGGAAGGCCCCCTGGTTGTGCACAAAGTAATCTCACCTAGGGCTTATAAACTCTGTAGGTCAGATGGCAATGTCATAGTAAGAACATGGAATGCTAAACATTTACAACCATGCTTCCCAAAAATAAATGAATAAAGAAGGAATTTATCGAAACCAAGTGCAGAAAGAAATGAGATTCTCTTAGGACAGAGAAAGGCCATATCCATCAAAGACTTGACCGCAAGAGGTCCAAGCCATCAAAGGCCACGGTCATCAAAGGCCATAAGCCTTCGGTGTCGTCATTAAAGGCCTCATTGAAGTACCTCCTGGAGGAAGGCCAGAGTAATCCTTTGGTTGGTCCAAAGTTTCTGCAAGCCTTCAAACCCTACCTATGTGCCCTGGTTAGAGTGCCTTCTAGTGGGAGGATAGAGTAAACCCTTAGTGCCATCATCAAAGGCCCCACTGAAGCACCAACCAAGTCTTCAGTTCCATCACCAAAGGCCTCACTAAAGCGCCTAGGGAGGGTGGCCATGAAAGGCCTCACTAAAGCACTGAAAGCTTCAAAAGGAAGATCAATCAAAATCAACAGTAAAGTGTGCTCCAAAGTTAATAAAAATCAAGAGCCAAGTAGTGCTCCAAAGTCAATCAAAATCAAGAGCCAAGAAGCGCTCCCAGACAATCAAAATCCAAGGCAAGTGGCGCTCCTAAGGCAATCAAAATCCAACACAAGAAGCGCTTCGAATCAAATCAAGATTTCTAAAGGGAAGTCCATCAAGTATGAATTATTTATATCTCCCTAACAAATGCAATACTTAGCCACCAGACAAGTGGTTCTAGTCATCTTCCATTATTACGAGATATGGATTTTTGGCCTTCTTCTATTATTACCAGATATGGATTTCTGATCTTCTTCTATTATTACCAGATATGGATTTCTGATCTTCTTCTATGTCAACCAAGTACAAATTTCTGGTCTTCTATTATAATCAGACGGATTTCTGGCCTTCCACTACTATTAACAGATAAAAGTTTCCAGTCTTCTTATATACTTATCAAACATGGATCTCTGGACCTCTACCATCATCATCAGACTTGGACTTATAGACTTCTATTATTATTTCCAAGAGTTGTATTTAGATCCTCTCCTGTCATCTCTAAGACATTGGTTTCTCATTGGATTTTATGATATTGATTTCCAAGTTTTTGGCCTCTTATTACCGGAAAGAGTTTCTTATGTTTACACTCATAACTTGGTCAAATAATTTCTCAAGCCTATGCTTGAAAGTTTTTTAATTAACTCTTATGATAAAGTTGAAAGCTGAAATTCGCACAAATAATTTAGACAGTAGATGTTAAATCAAGAGTACAATCGAATCTAGAAGGATAATTACTAATGAAAAATGTCATGGAAAATAAAGTCAGCTAAGGGGTCTTGTTGGAGACTGAAGAATACGAAGGAATTCTTGGTTTTACCCTAAAGAGTAAAAAAACTTCTCTTATATTGTGGGGGTGGGGAGGGGGAGGGAGGGGTTAAACGTTATTCATATAATTTCAATATTAGAAAAATGCTATAAGAATTGTGTCGCACGTCGTCGCCTTAATGCTAGTATATCTCTACGAAGGTGTATTTCATTATACTTCATCACTCCAATGATAACATACCTCCTCGGTGGTGTATCAAGCTACATTTTATCACTTCAACGACATACGACTTCAATGATATGTCTCATCGCACTTCATATAGGAATAAACCGCAAGGTTATGCCAGCTATATTGCACATCAATAATACTAGGAAGGAGTTCGATCCTAATTGTTACTATAATAACTTTCACCAAAGGAGATTAAAGTGCCATGACTTGGCAAGTGACTGATGTGGTTGACGTGATTGCCAGTACTATAAGTCTTGTCGAAGGAGTTCGACATGCTATGACTCCGAATCAATATTATCGAAGGCATATAAAAGAACCTACATACCAATGTCGAAGAGATCGAGCACAAAATACTTTGCTAGTTATTGGAGAGTGTCGAAGTGGTTACAGCATATTCCATTAAAGACGAACCTTTCCTACATCGCAGTGCACCAGCTCTTCGAAGGTGTTGATACATAATAGCACAATTACCCGACGAAGCCTTTAAAGTTGCTCAAAGTTGTGCCCTCACTTCAATGATAATCGCTTTACAAATTGTTAATGTACAAAGTGCACCGCCTTTGATAAGCTCTCTGAAGGTATTGCATATGAAATATATTAATGAAATATATGGCTATACTGTTCTCCGTCGGACACGCACTTCGTAGATGTACATGAACCATACATCGAAGACATTGCACAAGTCTGCATCAGTGATGTCGATGTCGAATGTCATCAATATCCATGAAGGCCATTAAAGTCAACCCCGCCAAAAGCATATTATAAAAGAGGTGGACTGTAATTATATTCGAATTGAATGAACATGGACTCAAAATTTCATATTGACTTCGATTATGAATTTATTGAACACTACGAACTTGGCATGACCAATTTGACATGAAAATAGTCGAGGTGCCTTGGACCGTGATGAACTCTTATATGCATATTTATATAAACCACAGACTATGAGCTATGGACTTTGAACATAAGGACATAATGAATAGTCTATTGATATAATGGACCTTATTGAATCTCAATGCCTTGTATTCTACTCCCATTGAACATATGACATATCATTGGCCTATTGAATTATCTTATTTAATAGCCAATATGAACTCGCATATATGACAATAGCTTAAGAGGACTATGAGCATATAGATCAATCATAACAAAATGAACTTTATCTCAACGGCTATTTGATTTCCAATCATTAGTGTTTCTATCATAAGACTAGTCCTACGTAATAAGCCAAACCTTGACGCTTTAATCATGTTGATATGAAGACTTCATATCTGCATTAACCACATCGATATGATAAATTCATTAGTGATCATGTCTTCATGTATGTAATAATTAAGTTGACAAGATTAACCAATGCCTCATCATGTCTTCGCAAATATTCAAATCAACAGATGACTTATTACACTTGGCTTTTGAAGCGTTGTACCATTTCTTGGTCTAACAAGATCTAATTTGAAATATTCTACATCTTGATCTAGAAATCGGTCCTAAGATTTTTAAATTAGAATAATGTATAGTTTTATTCCAAATCTATACTTAGGGTGTATTGCCCTATTTATGTGGAATTGTGGATTTTCCATAGTTTAATTTATGGGAAAAACATCCATTTGATTTTTATAAATTTGTTTATGTCTCTAATTTTCATAGAAAAAGATGGCGTTTGATTTAACAAGGAATATATGCAAATAAAAGGAAGAGATCTGTAAAGTACAGATTTATTCTTCGTAGTTTACACTTTCTATTCAAAACAAAACGAAATTATCATTCCTTATGATTTCAAATGGAGTAAATCTTTCCTTTTATAATATTTTGTTTTAAAGTTATTTATCAAAATCATAACGGAAAATCTTCCTAAGAAATCTAGTTTCAGCAAATTAAATAGGGAATTCTAGTTAAATATTTATGACTAGAATATATTTGGGTAGGACTAGATAGTTTATACGTATTTATTATATTAATAAATAAGATAAAACTTGAATAATAATGTCGATTTACATGTAACACTTGCTTTGAATAGGTTATTTATATGAATAATAGGAAAGCGAAAAGGAGGAATAGGAAAGGAAGTAGGAAATATTGTAACCCCAATTGATGGGCAATAAATGTGAATCGAATTAAGGGTTACAAATAGTTAATATGGTACAGATGGTAATAACTCCTATTAATGGGCAATAGATGAGGAACGAATTTGGGAGTTACAATTAATAAGGGCAAACAGATTTATGGGACTGACAAATATGAAAGATTAGATAAATAAATATAGAATATTCATAAAGATTACTAATTGGGAATTAGTAAAATATACATAAATATCTTAGGAAATATCTATTAGGGTTATTATGGACAAACTAACATTTGTGGAATGAGCGTTAGAAGTGGATTTATGGGTAATTAAGTATTTAAGGTAAATTTTATTGCCATAAATAAAAAAAGGGATTAGTATGCAAAGTCCAATATTCAACCTAGGAATAATAATAAAACATTGGATTTATGACCTAAAATTTGTAAAGGCTTAGGATGGTTAATTGGACTTGGTAGATTTGAATGCTAGATCAGAGTTTTACACAACAGAAGTCTATCCTTCCCTTTGAGGCTACTAAAAGTAGTGTACACTTACTACTGATGTGAGACATCACCAATCATAAGACACGTGAATATGCGATTGATAAAATACGCTTTGGGATTTGAGGTATTAAATGGTTGTTTGAGGGTCCACCGCTTTCTTAATTGAAATTTTCAAATGGTCCAAATTATTAGTTAAGAGTGCTTAGAGATATCTTCAGAGGGGTTCGCTTCAGGTTTAAGTATTAAGTGGCTATAGGGTCCGCCTCTCTCCTAAAAAGAAGTATTAAGTAACCTAGTAAGATTCTAAATTAATAATTGAGAGTGATAGTGAATACCTCTGGAAGGGTTTGCTTCAGGATTGGGGTCTTAAGTTGCAATTAGATTATAAGGTCCATCTCTCTCTTATAAAAGAAGTATTAAGTGCCCAGTGAGATTCCAAGTGATGTCAGCTTGATATTAACTATGGGGATTCCACCTTGGGGTTAGGTATTAAATGATGGGGACCTGCTTAGAAATATATGCATTAAATGGTTAGAAGTCTGCCTAGTCCTTATTAATAAGGTGTTGAGTGGCTTGGGTATTGTCTCTCATATTGCTTCGATTTTATTAGCGATAGATGCGATAGTGGTCTGGCTATTAAATATTATAAGGCCTTAAATAGCAGTCAAAGGTCTTTGTAGCTAGGAGCAATAGATCAGCCACAATGATGCTAAGAGTCCACGTTTGAGATAAGTCTTAAATATGGGGGTCTGCCTTAATTGAGGTCCTAAATGACCCAAGTCTACCTATTTCTTTTTTAGAAGTAATTTAGTGATGATGGACTTGATGATAGTAGGAGCCTGCTTTATATTTAGAAGTGTTAAGTGGCTGATGGATTTGGAAGTATCAAATGGTTTATAGGCTTTGTTGGTATTTCATACCTTGGGAAAGGGTAGGTAGATAAATCATGTATGCAATAGTAGGTTAGGTTGACTAACCTTAAAATATAGACATTACAATTAAATGGAAGTCAATGGGGATAAATGTGTCATGGACACTATATAGATTTTCCTATCACCAGAATGTTGTTCTGACCCTCTCCTCATTACAACCCATAGATTAGACTTAGAAGAACAGGTAATAGGGGCTAGACGTAATTGTTTGTTGGAGAAGTCTTCATTTCTCTCATGCTCAAAATGTTGATATGGCGCTTTGTCATCTAAGGAATTCCATTAATTCTAAAACGGTAGGCACGGTCAGTATTTATATCCTATCTTATTTCCGCTGTAATTTTAGATTTATAAATCTTTGATATGCTCATGCTTTCTTGCAGGTACCAAATTCAACGATCCATACTTTGATGGACTTAGGTTTCGATTTTAGAACTCTCGGAACTAGACGGTAGGCTTTTACATCACTATGATGAGGATATGAATTTTTGGATTGAGTCGATTAGAAGGAGATAGTGCAAAACGATTATTATTATTATTATCATTATTTAATTAACCCAGCCTGAATGGGTGCAGGTTCAAATTGCACAATTTTCCCTTCTAGCGGTCGACACCTTAGCGGTCAACTGGTTAATGGATTTTTGTCCAACCTGAACCTAGGACGCGACTATAAAAGTTATTTCCAATTTTCCCCCACTGCATTCTTTCGTTCTACCCCTTCGTCAGGCAGCCGAATCCAATCTTCATCCTCCTCCACCTCCAAATCAATCACCGCTCCCTCCATTCCACCATGCGGCGACACCGATTTTCCCCCTCTCTAATAAGTAGCAGCCTCGCCTTCCACTTCATGCTAGTTTTGCGCATTAGATCTTGCCCCACCAACACTCTAGATCTAAATCCTATTTCTTCCCTCTGACTATTTCTTAGTCCATGGCACCTCCCCGCACTGCCGGTTCTTCCTCACGCCATCCTGGTCTCACCCCTCAAGAGGCCACTTGGCTGGACCTAAATGAGTAGAAGATTTTACTGCTTTTGGGATGGAGGAGCTATTCTTCATGGTAGGACTTGCACCGATCCTCTGCTTCGAAACCTTTAAAGGAGAATGTTACCCACGATGTATCCACTTTTTTGATGCCCTATGCATAGAATTTTGAGGGAGGCAACAGTTTGCTTCGTTCAAAGGTGAAGGGAGCCCAAATTGAGCTGACTAATAATGATCTTGCAGAGATTTTGGAGGTTTCCATGGAGAGCGTGAACTTGGATGATTTAGAGATGACCGCCCCAAAGATTTTGCAGCGGATCTTTTCCTAAGATGTCAGTGTTTGGAAGACGAATAATCTACGTCCGCTGCCCGTTTGGTTGTGCGCATCATTCAGCACAACATCATCCTGAAGATGGGAAGTTGCGACCAAATTTATCCTATGGTGCGGAAGGCTACCTATGTAGTTATTAGTGACATAGCCATCAATTAGACCCATTATGATTCATTTTGTCAATCTAGGAGTCGGCACTCCATGGATTTACTTTTCAAATTAGCGCCTATCCATTCTCGTCTTTAGGTGATACTAGGTGAATCTCCATGGAGAGGCAATTTAGAAGAAGGTCCATTCTACCATTGTTAGATCCTCCCATAGGAAGATCGCACTTCCGAAGCTGCCTGTAACACCAGCAGCGCCAGCGGCACAGGATTAGGTGTATAACCGCCATGCTATGACCATTCTGGTGTTGTGGCAATGGCTCAAGCTCCAACCGTGGAGCGAGGCCATCTCGTAGTCTATTGGTAGTGTTTTAGGATATATAGTGTTGTTATCTTTTCCCTTCCAGCATTTATTCTTTTCTTTTAGGTTATTTGGGTTGTAACTGTTAGTTGTCCCATGTAAAAGCCACGCATGATATTACGAGAATGTTCCCATTTATTTACTGCATTATCATTTGTAGGTATGTGAACCGCTCTTCTATATGACTAATTAAGAAACATATAAATATTAAAATCTCATAAAGACACTTAACTAACAATAAATGCAATATAAGACTAGAAGTTTAAAATAGATGGAAAATTTTAGCGAAGTACGAGTTAAAGTTGTTTTGATGCCACGAGTCATTGCTCCTATTCCTTAAGAGCTAAAAAAATTTATATAATAGATGTGTTGATTTTTTTTAATGCAAAATGTTAAGTTTTATGGGTTAAGAATAGTCATGGAATTTTAGAAGTGGGTTTATGCATTTAGCGCATAAGCGACTTCTGACTACGCTGAAATGTAGCTTAAATTATCAAACTTTTAAGAAGAAAACTATTTTGAAAATTTTCCCATGATTTAAAATGTTCTCTTAGAAAAAAAGTGTTTTGGATCTAAATATGTTCATTTAAATATTTTATAATTTTTTTTTCAAATGACATACAAATTTGAAAAGCGGGAAAGATTTTTATGGAATCTTTGAGTTTGAAAGCCACATGTTAGGTGTAGGGAATGTGAATAAGCTAGAATTGGCGAATTTAATGATGCATTAGGATCGACGATAGGATAAAACGCAAGCGATAATAAGGGAAAAGCTGTTTTAGTCTTGGAATTTCCATTTTCATACCTTGTTGACGACGTACGCGAGTCTATTTTTAGACTCAATTCCATTTTAGAGCTTGAAAATAACTCTCCTAATGCGTTTTGTGTGTGGAAATGTTGGAGTAAATCTGGGTTGTGAGGAAATTTCCACTGTACAACGGGAATGGGAAGCTTATAGATTGGTAAGAATGTTAAATTCTCCACCTAAATTCCTTTTCTTGGCATAGGAGTAAAGTTTAGGAAGTGACTTTTCAATGCATTTGATTTTCTGATGATAGAAATTGGATGAAAAATTGGTTGCACCATACTTCTATTCGTATGAGTGTGGGATTTTTCGCTGGAAAGAATTTTTCAAAATCTGCATACATATAGAACTTCTAGTATATATATAGGTTGTTTGCATCATATTTTCAAAAATATTTTCAAAGAAATGCATTCGTATAGTAGGATATGATTTAGAATCATTCTGAATGCATGCTTTCTATGTTGTAACACACTATGCACGTGTGCACATTTGGTTGCAAAAATTGGTTGTACACAATTCGGTTGTGTAGTTTAGGATAAATAAAAGCCATAAGCATGACTTAATCATTGATATAATTTCGGAGATGAAATTCTTTTAAGGGAGAAGAATGTAATACCCTATAAATTTGGCGTTAGTTATTTAATTGTTAGTTGGTTAATTAGGCTCAAAAATTGGATTTTGTGCAAACGATGAACTTTAACCACAAAACTTGCCCCATTGTGCTCGTGGTGAAATTCTGAGCAAGTTTCATATTTGGAATTTCGCGATCGGAGCTCGAATGGAGAAGTTACGGACAAAAAACGACTTTAGAACAAAAATAATTAAATAATAAAAAATTAACTTATGTATTAATATTCAGGGGACCCATAGGTCAACCCATTTATTGGGCCCATCGACCTGGGTCGGTCAACCCCTATGATAGGTGTGGTCGACTGCTTCAGGCATGAAAGTTAGGATTTTGTTTGACCCAACTGCCCGGATTTAATATATTTTAATCTAACAACTATGGTTGCTTTGAGCGCCTATGAATTCATTCCTAACCCTTCCTTCTCTTCTAATAGTTTTTTAAATAGAGCAATGAAGCTCTACCATTTCTTCTTCTCCACTTTCTTTTATGATTATAAAAATAAGATATTTGTATCTATATACATACGAATTGGGGAAGAATAGAAATCAAATAAAAATAGAAGAGAAGAGAATCAACACTACACGATAATGAGGTAATTTATATTTAGACCTATATCTATTTTCTCTTCCAATCCCAAATCCCTTCTCAGATCGGAAATTCCAATATATGTGTATATTATCTTTATACATATTTTTTAGATTAAAAAGGGTTTAGAGATGAATCAATGGTTTTACCTTAGATCTGAAGATTTGGAATGCTTTTGAAAGGTGAGTAGGAAATTTATAAATTGTTTATGATGTTTAAATCTATTCCATGGGCCCACGTTTGATTTTTATGCCTAGATCAATAATATTTATGAATTATAGGCTCAACTTAGCATAGAAAACTATTGCCTACATATTCTTGTTTTAGATCAAATTTGAAATATTATCACACCCTGATCAGGAAATCAAACCCAAAGATTTTTAAAGTTTTATTCTAGATCTATACTTGGGTGTAAAATATTAATATGATTTTGATTATAGCGCTATGTATATGGAATTGTGGATTTTCCATAGTTTAATTTGTGGGAAGAACACCCTTTTAATTTTTATAAATTTGTTAATGTCTCCAATTTTCATAGAAAGAGACGATGTTTGATTTAACAAGGAATATATGCAATAAAGGGAAAGAGATGTGTAAAGTACAGATTTATTCTCCGTAGTTTACACTATCAATTCCAAACAAAAAGAAATTAATCGTTCCTTATGATTTCAAACGGAGTAAATCTTTCCTTTTATTATCATTTGTTTTAAACTAATTTATGGAAAGTGGAAAATAGGCATAAGGACAAACTTTGAAAAAAATTAAGGCTGAAGGACATCAAGTTTCATCTTTGGGCTGAAGGACAAACTTTGAACAAAAATTAGGCTGAAGGACAATGCTAGTTAGAACTAGCATTTTGTATAGTGTAAAAACTGAATATAATGCTAGTCTAACTAGCATTTTGTATAGTGTAAAAACTGAATATAATGCTAGTTAGAACTAGCATTGTCCTTCAACCTAATTTTTTTCAAAGTTTGTCCTTTAGCCAAAAAATAAAACTTGGTGTCCTTTAGACTAATTTTTTGTCAAAGTTTGTCTTTTTCCCTAATTCCCTCTTATGGAAGTCTTAAAGTAAAATCTTCCTAAGAAATCTAATTTCAACAGATTAAATGTGGAAAGAATATCCTAGTTAAATGTTTATGACTAGGATATATTTGGGTAGGAGTTAGTAGTTTATACATATTTATGCGTTAATAAATAAGAACAAAAATTAAACGATAATATCAATTTACGCATAACACTCGCTTAGAATAAGTTGTTTATAGGAAGAATAGGAAGCGAATAAGAGGAATAAGAAAGGAAGTAGGAAAGATTGTAGTCCCAATTAATGGGCAATGGATGTGAATTGAATTAGGGGTTACAAAATTTTAATATGGTTTGAAAGGTAATAACTCCTATTAGTGGGCAATAAATGAGGAATGAATCAAGAAATTACAATTAATAGGGGCAAAAAACGGATTTATGGAACTAACAAACATGGAAGATTAGACAAATAACTATTGAACAGTTATAAAGACTACTAATTGAAAATTAGTAAAATATACATAAATGTCTTACGAAATTTTCATTAGGATCATTATGGACAAATTGATATTTATGGAATGAGCATTAGAAGGGGATTTATGGGTAATTAAGTATTTAAGGCTAACTTATTGCCTTAAATAAATTTAAAGGGGAGTAGTAAGCTAAGCCCAATATTCAACCTATGAATAATAATAAAACCTAGGATATATGACCTAAAACTGTAAAGGCTTAGGATAGTTAACTGGACTTAGTAGATTGAGATGCGAGGTCAGTAGAGTTACACAACAGAAGTCTGTCCTTCCCTTTGAGGCTACTAGCAGTTGTGTACACTTACTACTGATGTGAGACATCGCCAATCATTGGACCCGTGACTATGCGAGAGATAGGACCTGCTTTGGGTTAGAGGTAATAAGTGGTTGTTTGAGAGCCTACCTCTTTCCTAATTAAAAAGTATTGAATGATCCAAATTAGTAATTTAAGAGCGGTGACGGATATCTCCAGAGGGTTTCGCTTCAGGCTTGAGGTATTAAGTGGTTGTAGGGTTTGCCTCTCTTCTAAGAAGAAGTATTAAGCAACCTAGTGAAATTCAAAATTAATGATTAAGAGTGATAGTGGATACCTCCTGAAGGGTTCGCTTCAAGATTGGGGTCTTAAGTGACAGTTGGATTACAAGGTCTACCTCTCTCTTATAAAAGAAGTATTAAGTAGCCCAGTGAAATTCCAGGCGATGTTAGCTAGATAGTACCATTGTGGAGTTCGCCTTAGGATAAGGTATTAAATGATGGGGACCTGCCTAGAATATAGGCATTAAATGGTTAGAAGTCTTTCTAGTCCTTATTAATAAGGTATTAAGTGGCATGAGTACCATCTCTCACATTGCTGCAATAAATGCGATAGTGGTATGGCTATTAAATATTATAAGCCTTAAATAGCGGTCGGAGGTCTCTGTAGCTAGGACCAATAGACCAGCGACAATGATACTATGAGTACACCTTAGAGATAAGTCTCAAATGATGGGGGTCTACCTCAACTAAGGTCCTAAATGGCCAGAGTCTGCCTATTTCTCTATTAGAAGTATTAAGTGGCTGATGGACTTGATGATAGTAGGAGCCCACTTCATATTTGGATGTATTAAGTGGTTGGTGGATTTGGAAGTATTAAGTGGTTAATTGGCTTCGTTGGTATTTCATACCTTGGAAAAGGGTAGGTAGATAAATCAGGCATGCAATACTAGGTTAGATTGGCTAACCTTATATAGACATAATAATTAAATGGAAACTAATCAGGATAAATTTGTGTTATTGACACTACATAGGTTTTCCAGTTACCAGAATGTTTTTCTGACCCCTTCCTCATTACAACCCACATGATAGACTAATATGAACAAGTTATTGGAGCTGGACGTGACTGGTTGTTGGAGAAGTCTTCTATTCTCTCACGCTCAATATTGATGTAGTGTTATGCCATCAAAGGAATTCCATTAATTCCAAGGTAGTAGCCACGGTCGGTATTTATATCTTTTCTTATTTCTGATATGAGTTTAGATTTATAGATCTCTGTTATGCTCATGTTTTCTTGCAGGTAGCAAATTCAACGATCTGTGCTTTGATGGACTTATGTTTCATTTTTTGTCGAAATTTAGGCCCATTGAAATGCAGGTTGTTAAATACTCATAGTTACAACACTTTGTAACTACTATCACAAAACATACCATTTATTGATTTTCTATTAAATATACTTTTTTAATTAAATTAATCAACTAATATAACAGATTATATCAAGTGTATAGTAGAAAGAAAACACCTTTTATTTTGAATAAAATTAGTTACCGAGTTTGATATATGTAACAAATTACATAATTGCCCATTGGGCATACCCCTAACTTTATTAGGTCTTGTAATCTCGAATGGTCGGAGGATATTTTATGCATTGATGCTTGAGTATGGTGTGATAAATAATGAAGTAGAATACAAAGCACTGATAGCAGGACTCAAAATAGCAAAACAATCCACAGTGCGACTATTGCATATTACAGTGACTCCCAACTAGTGATTTGCTAAGTTAAGTATTTTTGGCTTAGAATGCACCACTTGTCCCTTACCAGTCAAAGATATTAGAGTTAGCGATGATAGAGTTAGGGGTATGCCCTAAGGGAGATTCTGTAATCTATTAACTTGTAATCAATTCTCCTTCATAATGAAGGTGCTTTTCCTTTCTATTATATATTTGTTATAATATTTTATAAATAATTACATGTTTAATTAAAATATATTTAATCAAAAAATGGTAAATGGTGTCTTTGCGATGGTAACTACAAATAGTTATAATTATGGGTACTATATATCAATATGATAAACATGTAATTTTAAATATTACTAATCAAGATGAGACTGGATATCGATGCATCCATTGAGATTAGAGTACGTAACACTCCCCAAATGTTGGGCAGTGTATCACTCATGACTGTTGGGGACACCAAGGATTATGTATTGATAGTTATTGGATGGCTATTGAATGACTCACTCGAGAGTTTTAAGTTGGTTAATATAACTAAGGTCGGACAAAAAATATCAAAGCGCCAAATTTATATATTTCTTATGACTTGAGAATAATGTAGATCTTCGATATGGAATCTCTTCTTTGATTATGTTCGAATAATGGCACGACATCCATTGAGTGACTATAGTTGGGTCAGTGGAAGTATTGAAAGTAAAACATTATTCAGGAGAGGATTTGTCTTCAATTATATGAGGTTGGTATCACGATTAATCGAAGCCAACTCAAAGTCAAAATCTTTGGGTAGTTTATTTAATTATTATTATTATTGAACCAAGGACTTTGTGTTTCGACTATAGAGTTGAATCTGGATGATATTAGTATTTTGACCATTACCAAATTCCATAAGTCCAAAGTGATATAGTTTTGACGATGAGAATTACTATAAATAATCAATACTACTGGGTAATGCTTAACAAAGTAAAACTAGATTTTATCGAAACTAAGTAAGTGGCAAATTTGGCCAAAAGTCAGACCACATACTAAGTAATGTGTGAACGTTAATATTTGAATAGTTCAATATTAATCGTTGACCGAATTTATACCTAAAGAGTCACATAACCAAAATGTTGAATGCTTTTTGACCAAATGATTTAATTAATTTGTAATTGTTATAAATTAATTAATATTTACAAAATATTAATTATAAAATTTTATTTGATGTGTTAAATATATTAATAAATATGTTTATAATACTTATGAATATATTGATCGATATATGATATCGATACATATTTAAATTGGATTTAAATGAGATAAATATTACTTGTGTTCGAAGCTCATATAAGGCATGGGAATTTCTTCCATAGCCATGAAATGTGTGGCATGAGCAAGCTACGAGGATTAGGTTTTGATATTCTAAAAGGAAGAGAATGAGTAAGAAGAAATAGGGAATCTTGATCCTAATTTATCTCTCTAGGCTCTCTTATATAAAATGATCATTACCTTCATTTTAAAAGGATTTTTTTAGCCTCAACCCTTCTCCTTGCTTGTAAAAATTATTCCTAACCCTTTCCTTCATTTTCAAGTTTAAAATCAATTAAAAATAAAACCTATTTGATAGCCCGTGGTCAATAATTCGAAGCTAGCACCTTTAGGATTGGGATAGGATATTAAAAAGGGCTCGTATCTTCGTTTCAATGTGTATTCAATAGGAATTATTGAAGGTATGTGTCCAATTTACAAATATGAATTAATATTTTATTTTATATCATATTATAGTTAAACCGATAGATGATGAATTTAATATATCGATATATCATCACATTTACGATGGTTGCATAATTATGTGCTTATATAATTTGAAATAATTTTTTATACAATACATGCACACCTTCATGCTTGCGGCATGATTTAAAAAATTTAATTAAAAACTAATTTAATATATTATTCGATTCATATAAGTTTCATGACCTAAATATTAAATATTATATTATAAAAAATATGTTTTAAGATTTTGTAGAAATAGTTTTGAACCTATAGGATTTCACATAATTTTTTATTATATATATAATTTGATTATTATAATTATATTAAATATATTTCAAAAATTCATAATATCAATGATTATATCATATTGTCCACGGGCAGTGGTCGGGTGGTGGGGTGATACGCCTCCCAGATGAGAGGTTTGAGGTTCGAGTCCCACCTGGGAGGTGTGGGAGGAGATACGCCTTTCACATGGGAGGTTTGAGGTTCATTTTCCGCCCCCTGCACCATGCCAACCGAAAGGTCTGGCTTACTTGGAATAGTGGTTGTGGCGGGCCAACCGTCTATTCCCTAGGTTTACAGTTCAGGAATCGCATGTCGATAGTGATTGAACAGGTTTCCCTAATTTCCAAAAAAAATGATTATATCATACAAAATATGTTTTAAATTTTATGATTAATTAAATACATAACATGCTTTCAACAAATATTTTTTAATTTTATATAAATTAATAAACTATATACATATATGGAAATTAATAACTAGATTTAAATTATAATGTATATGTCGAAATATTGTTTAGATTTTTATAAAATATTAAAATAAATAATTTTATTTTAGAAAAATATTTTTTCTAGTTTTTACCATTTTGTGAACAAAAATTTAATTTCAATAAATATATTAAAAAAAATTATCATGAACTTTATTTGTTTTGTGTGTGTGTGTTTATATATTCATTTTTTTTGGCATGGCCGACGGGGTTGAATGGTCCCCGACCATATTTTATTGCAACACCAAAGAGTACAAACAGAAGCAACAACATGAGCAACTGCTCAAAGAAAACAGAGGAACTAGGTGCTACAAACACAAGGAAAACAACAAGAAGACAACAAAGTAAATAGGAACACATGAGTTACAACAGGTTGTATCTCATGAAAATACCAGGATCAAAAGAGAAGAGCAGATCCAAGGAACATTTAATCTCGTGCAATATCCAGAGCTTTAATATTGCATCGGTTTTAGCATTGTTGGCATCAAAAATTCTTGTATTTCGCTCTCTCCAAACTGCGTTGATGAAGCTTTTAAGCACCATGGTGAATATTCTTTTTTGTTTCTCCTTTCCCCTCGCCTTAGCATGGATACATTCCCACTCTCTAAAATTGTCATGTGCAGGCACAGTACTATGTATCCTTGTCATGATATCTATCCAGACTTGTTTTATTATTGAGCATTCAAAAAACAAATGCTCAGCTGTCTCTGGTTGGTCGCAGCAGAATGAGCAGTATATGTTCAAATTCATTCCCATACTCACAAGTCTCGCCTTAGTTAGTATAGCTCTTTTCAGAACCTTCCACAATATTAAGTTCTCTCGCATACTGCTATCAGATGTCCAGGTACACTTCCACCATTTGCATGTTGGTTTGGCACTGTTCCGTTGCATGTATTCATAAGCATCTCCAATTTTATAAGATCCCCTCTTGTCTCCCCAAACAATTCTCGCAGATGTAGTAGAGATCGGGGTGAATTTTCCTATCTTGTTCCATAGGTTTTGGACCCTCTGGTTAGAAGAGAAAGTACCCAACCCAAGAAATGTGAAGAGAACATCCCTAACTTTCGTTGCAGGGTGCACTCCGGTTTGGTTAATTTCGTTGTGGGTAAGATGACGTCTCAGAATGAATCCCTTCTCTAGCCAGGGATCATCCTAAAAGTTAACACTGTAAATAGGATCAGTGTTCATTTGTATCATAGGGAGAACTAATTCTTTAAGCTTGAAGAGGCACTGCCACGTCCAACTTAAGTTTTATGGCTTATGCATATTCCAGATACTCTTTCCTTTAATCACATTTCTCTCTGACCACTTAGCCCAAAGACTATCTGAGCAATTAAACAAGGTGTCAACATGTTTAGCAAAAGCTGCTTTATTCCACTGTTTGAGATTTAACAGTCCAAGCCCTCCCTTGTTCATAGGTTGCTCTAGAGTACTGAACTTAATAGGAGCAAGGTATCTGCCCATAGTTCTTCCTAACCAAAAGAATCTCATTATTGCTGTTCTAATCATCTTAATTAACTTGAAGGGGAGTACATAGGTTCTGGCCCAGTACACTTGCATGGCAAAAAGAACAGACTTGATTAAAGTTAATCTACCAGCTTGGCTAAGCTTTCTAGTGGTCCAGCAGTTCATTTTCGATGTTATCTTCTCAAACAGCGGGAGACATTGATTTGTTGTAATTTTAGATGTAGTTAGAGGCAGACCGAGATAAGAGACAGTGGATAAGTTAAGAGATAAACCAGTGATCTGAGTAATTTGATGAACTCTTTCCAAACTCACACCAGCTAGTTTAATATCAGATTTTTGGAGATTAACCTTTAGCCCAGTCATCGCATGAAATTGTTGCAGTGTATTCATAATATTTTGAACAGTATTGAGCTCAGGAGCACAGAACATGACAAGATCATCATCAAACATAAGAGCAGAGATTTGTGGGTCTTTACACGATGGGTGTAGTTTAAATTTTCCTTGTTGTATAGTTTTGTTAATCAACCTGGTAAGAAGCTCCATAACCAGAATGAAGATGTAAGCAGATAACGGATCACCTTGCCTTATTCCTTGTTTGCTAATAAAAAAAACCTTTCATTACACCACTAACATTGATTGAGTAAGTAGGAGTCGATATACATTCATAAATCCATGCTATAAAATGAGGGGGGGAATTCATATAACCCATAATTCTTACAATGTTGTCCCATTGTAACATATCAAAGGCTTTCATGATATCGAGTTTCAACATCGCTTTAGGGGGTGAATTTGATCTGTTATAACCTTTTATTAGTTCATGAGCAAGAAGGATGTTATCAAGTATATTCCTTCTAGGAAGAAAAGCAGCCTGATTAATGGATACTAAACGAGGAAGCACATACTTTAATCTGGTCGCAATAACCTTGGCAATGCATTTGTATATTGTGTTACAGCATGATATAGGACGAAAGTCTTTAACATCTTGCGCATTCTTGAGCTTGGGGATTAGAGCAATATTGGTGTAGTTAAACGACCTGTAGATTTTACACTTCTTGAAGAAAAGGGTTATTGCATTACACACATCATTAGAAACAATCGACCAGCAAGAGGTATAGAAAAATGCATTCAAACCATCCGGTCCTCCACACGAGTTAGTTTTAAGAGAGAACATCGCCTTAACAATTTCATCATTAGTAACTTCAGAACAGTGAAAATTAAAATCATTTTCGTCAAGTCTTGGCAATATATCAGAGGGAATGTTATCAATATCAGGACTGAAATTGGTAGAGTTGCCGTACAACGTTGAGAAATATTGTTCAAAAGCTACCTGCACACCATCAGTAGCAGTTTGAAGAACACCATGTGTATCTATTATAGAGGCAATATTCTCCCTAATCTGCTTATTTTTTAGGCTTGCATGGAAGTAAGCACTGTTTTTATCCCCTTTTTCCCACCATTTAATTCTTGACTTTTGCCGTATCATATCACTTTCCTTGGCTAATGCTTCATAGTATTGCTGAGATAAAGTTGATTCGGCGGTAGAGAGTTGAGCATTGTTAACATCAGCCATCATAGCAATTTGAGCATCAGCAAGTTTCATCTGAATAGATGTGCTCATCCTATCTCCCTTACCATACTTCTTATACGCCCAGAGCTTTAAGACATCCTTCACTTCTTTAATTTTTTCCTGTAAAACAAATAAATGATTTCCAGGCTTAGTCTTGTTCCATGCAGCGGTAACAGTAGATTTAAAGTCAGGCTCAAGAGCCCAAGTATTAAAAAATTTAAAATTTGTTTTTCCTCTCTTGTCCACTCCACGGAGATGGATGATTTGTGGTGAGTGATCAGAAAGGAGAGGAGGGGGAAGGTAGTTGTAGAGGAGAGGCCATTTGAGAAGGGCAATTTGATTGGAGAATGTATGATCTATTCTAGAAAAGGTCCTATTACCATTTCTTCTTTTATTATTCCATGAGTATTGCATTCCCACAGTTTTAACAGTGACTGGTCAGCATCAAATAGCGTTGCATTTAGAGGTTGTATCTCACTTTGGGACAGAGGATTCCCTCCAACTCTATCAGAGAGGTTATAACAGCAATTAAAGTCACCAAAAATTAACCACGGATGGGTGGATTGCCTAAGTGCAGGTATGACAGCATGTAAGGAGCTCCTTGCAGTGGCAGAGGAGGCTGCATATATAATGGTTACATAATAAGATGAATTATCAGTGCTGTCCTTAGCATGACAATGTATCAATTGGGCAGTGGAAAGTATGGGAGTTAATTGGAGCTGAAGGGGATTATAAAGAATCAAAATTCTCCCATACGGAGAATCGTTCAGATTGTGAATGAGCTTCTACTTCGGTTTTATGTATTCAGCTGCCTTGATTGTTAAGGGAAGATTTAATTTTGTTTCTAGAATCGCCAGTAACATCAAATGTTGCGCACTAATGAGTTGTTTACATTGATCAAGCTTGATAATGTTGTGTCCCCCTCGTATATTCCATGCTCCAATGATCGACATCATTATAGAACACGTGCATTGAGCATTTCTATCTTCATTCTCCTAGTTACTGCATGCTTCGAAGTCAAGTAATTAGGAATAGTTGCTGAAAGTGGGGTTACTTCATTGCTTGTTGAACCAGCTATAGGGGAGGAGGACTGCTGGGACAGAGAGGGAAAGGTTGGAGAGGAAGGTAGAATGGGAGGGGAGGAGAGGGTATGGGATATTGGAGGAGGTTTATAGGCCTTAGGTGGCTGGATATTGGAGTAAGAATGAGGTTGAGAATGATTGTGAGATGCAGTTACAGGTTGGTAGGTTGTGTCATCTGTGCATGTCTCCTGAACATTGTGCATGTTCTTTTCTCCCTCTTCAATATTCCTGTTCTTCTTTCCTTTACGCTTCTCGCTTTTTCTACTCGTTACGCTTGACCCTTCTTCATTTTCCTTATCTTTTTATGTTCCACCATCATTAGTTCCACTGTTGTTTGCTACTGTGTCTCCAGTGTTGTGTTCTTGCTGCTTTATTTGTATTGTGTTTTGAATCTTTACTTGTTGCATACTTTTGCTGCTTTGACTTCCTTGCGGAATTATATTTTGTGTTTCACTTGCAGTTTTTCCCTCAAAATTTCTCATTTCTTCACCAGTTCCTCCATTCTCTATAACACTTTCTTCCTGTACTTCTCTCATATGTTCAGTATCTTCTAAGTCAAGCAGCACAGCGAATTTATTAGATATCGGGACATCTTCAATCAACTCCTCAACTACTGATTTCTCATCTCTCTTAGTTCTTATTTCATTGCCCATATCTACTGTTGAAGTTTGTCTATTGTATGCTTCACTTTTATTGCTACATTCTCCTTTCTCTTTTCTTATTTCACTTTGCTCTCCGATCTGCTCTATCTCATCTCCCTTTTCATTCTTATGTTCATCATCAGCTTTGTTTATTAATTTCTCATTCACTTCCATATCTTTCTCACCTCTAATTAATTCCCTCTTTGACTCCTTTATTACATTTACTACTTTCTTTTTGTTCACTCGTTGCCATCTCCTAGCATTCTATTTTTGCAATGGTATGAACTTTTTATTACCCTGGGCAGTGACTTCAGCATCCTCATTGTTTACCTTCCTTCCATTCTTTTTTATCTCTGTCACTTTGTCTGTTTCACTTTTATCTTTGACGTCACAGCAGTCAGTAGCATGTCCAAACTTTTTGCACAGCACACATACATCTGGTCTCCATTGGTACCGAACATAGATTCTCTGAAAGCCTCCTTCAACAAGTTTTACCAAGAAATCATCTGGTAGCTCCTTATTTGGTTTTACTTCTATTAAGCATTTAGCATAGCTCAGTCTATTTTGCGTCTCTGTCATTTCATCCATACACAGTAACTTGCCTAGATGACTGCTCAGCCAGTTGATGCCTAGGGGAGACCACGCATATAAGGGGATGTTATACAGGTGAACCCAAACAGGAACAGCGGTGACTGAGCCGGTGATATTACTGACAGCAGCATCATAAGGTTTTATGATGAACATTTTGTTTTTTATAATTACAGGGTCACTCTGAAGGATTTTACATCTATCTTCATCGGAAGTGAAGTTAAACAAGAAAACTATACCATCAGATTTAACTTTAACAGAGCCTTTAAGCTTCCAGATAGACTTTAGCTTCTTAATTACTGCCGTATATGAAAGTGGCTTATCTAAGAAGAAACCAACCAAGGTATCATTCCATATCTTAGCACCAGCTTCTAGGACTTCCTTCGGCGGCACTAACAAATTGTCTTCATACTCAGGAGAGAGATCAACAGGGATGTACTTCCCAGCATTTCTAGGTTTATGCTTAAATAAGGAAGTCCATTTCTGTTCACCAAGGGTTAGGACAGAGGAAGGGGCTGGAAAAGGGAGTAAAGGAGGCCTTGAAGGGTGAGGGTCAGGAGGGACTAGTGGCGGAGGTACTGGAGGAGAAGGTAGAGAAGAGGAAGGAACAGCAGTAATGGGACATGTCGAGGAATCCAGGGAGGGTTGGGCTGGATTGATGGGACAAAGGGACGGATGTTCAGGAGAGGACGATGGAAGGACAGAGCTGTTGTGGTTGATTGAGATGGGTGCAGTACAAATGGGGAAGAAGGTAGGTATGTTAGGGGCGTGGGGAGGGACATGGGGAGGGACGTGGTTAGCAGACATGAGAGGACTTTGGTGATTGAGCTGTATACGAATATATTTTTGTATTAATATAAATATATTTATCAGTAAATTATTTATAAGAATAAATATATATATATATTATACGTTTATTCATATTTAAAAATATTCAATTTTGTTCTTGCATTTTATAATAAAATAAATAAATAATATTTAAATAATTTATTTAAAACGATTTTACATTTATTTACATTCGTATACACACATCGATGTATAATTACATACATACATACATACATAAATACATACATGCATGCATGCATACATAGATATATATATATATTATAAATTCCTTATATATTTAAATTATTCAAAATTATATAAATATATATATATATATCATAGTTTGTATATATGACTTAAAGCAATGAGCATGCATTTGGACGATATATTTATATGTTAGAGGGGGCTAATATGTCCATTGTAGTTTAAATCCCAACACTTATATATAGGCATCTTACATGGATTGATATGTTACACATGCACACACATACATAAATATGTGTATATGATATGCATACATATAATACAATATTAAAATATAATATAAAATATAATAAAATAATGATTTTATTTAAAAGAAATTTAGAAATGTTCTAAATGAATTAGACTTCATAGGCCCAATAAAAATCCAAAATAGTAAAAAAAAATTGAAATCCACCAACTTCTTCTGCTATGTGCCGGCCCAATTCAAACAATAGCTTCAGCACCCAACAGTTTATGCAGTGTAAATTAATCATGTTAGGCTTAACTAGTTAAGCTCACAGCCCAGATTGTAGGGTGTCCAGGAAGATAGTGTCGAAGGATCGTGTTAGGGTAATCAAATACTCTATCCTACCTATCTATCGACCTAGCCCGAATAGATATGTAAGCCCAAAGGACGTCCATAACAAAAAATGCCCAATTTGAATTAGGCATTGGACTAATTTTCAAAATAGTTTGAAAATATTAAATATAAGATTTAAATTTAAAATAAGATATAAATATTATAAAAGTTATAATATAATGAAAATCAAAATGTTTGAAAATTAGTATAAATTAATTTAATTTTTTTAATAAGGTTAATAAGATAATTATGTGAATTAGTTAAATGAGTTAATTGATGAATACACACACATGCATGTATTATATATTTTGATGTTTGTTATAATATTTTAAAATATTTATGATATCATAAGTATACATGTATATAAAATAATTTTTCAAAATTAATATAATTTAATTAAAATTGTTTAATTAATTAAATTAAAATACATACATACATATATAAATATATGATATATTTGTAAAATTATAAATGGTATAGTATTTATACTAAATATAACTGTTATATTGTATTAATATAAAATTAAATAAATGTTAATTAATTAAAAATTATTTAGTTAATATAATGTTATACATAAGACTATTATATAAGTAATTTGAAATATAAAAGTTATATATGAATAAAATTTATATAATATGAACGTATAAACTATAAGTGAAACATTAAAGAAATCCAAATAGACTTAAGGAATAAATACATACATAAATATACATATAGCGTGATTTCCAATGTGTCAGACATGTGAATCATGAGAGTAATTCATAAGAATTATATTATATCATAAGTCAACATCACTCGATACAATATATTAAAGATTATGAATCTTTATTATATTATTGTCCTTTGCCATTAATATATTAATAGATTACTTGCATATTCTTCAGTTGCTGAGCTTCCCTCAAGCTATGGATGTAATGTGTAGTACTATTAATATACTGAATAGACAAGGTATGATAACTACATAAATTTGTTGATCTTTCCTCAAGGTCTGTGCATCATACTTAGGACATGGTGAATTGGTAGGTTTGGATGAATAATCATACTTTATTTGTTGAGCTTTGCTTAAGGTAAAGGCGGGATTAGGACAAAGTACCTCATATTAGAAGTTGTATATGATATAACTGATAAGGAGTTATCTGTTGTATGTGGGATTATGATGTTCTGAGCTTTCCTGAAGGTCGGAATCCCAAAACATACAAGTCCTAACACCTACTGCTAAAGTAGGAAGATTTTTACGTTTCAACTTAGGGTTTGGCGAAACATAAAACACTAGCAGGAGCTTACTACTAAAACGGAATGTAAAATTTAACCTTACCGATATTATAAGAATGTCTCGAATGTTAATATTCTAATAATATACCCATTAAAACTTGCGAAACAAGTTCAATCCAAGACTTTTCAATGGAAGCGATCGTTCGATCGGACCAAACAACCATGTCGACTGGCTACGAGCTATAAAGATAGCTCTGACATATGTGTGAATTTGGTCTTCCGCAACTTATGCTCCATTGACAAGATTCGCTGATGACGATCACGAAGACCTGTATGGTGCTTATAGTAAGTGGGTCGCTAACCTCAAATAACCCCAGTATTCGTGTTATTTACTCTAGACAAGCAGTTGAAATGGCAGCATGAATCAATGTCTGTCCATGGTATTTTTGACAGTCTCACAACTTTATTTGGTAAGCAGTCTCGTTCTATAAGGTACGAAACTACAAAGAAATTGTTCAACACCAAAATTTAAAAGGGGTAAAAGGTGGACGATTATGTGCTAACGATGAAGGGTCATGTTAATAAGCTTACATCATTAGACATGACTATAAGCAATTAGTTGCGGGTCGACTTGGTCTTTGATTCATTGACGCCTCGGTACGAACCGTTCATACTAAACTATAATATGAATAATCTGAATGTGAATCACGTGGATCTCCTCAAAATGTTAAGGTAAGCCTATTCACTATACAAGGATCAATCGATTGTGCTTGTAGTTAAAGGTGGAGTGTTATCATCTAATAGTTAAAGAAACGAAAGAGAGATGGTAAAAAGAAAAGTAAGAAAGGAAAGAAAGTTGTTGATGACAAAGGTGAGTGTTGCCATTGTTATGACAAGGGATGCTGGAAGAGAAACTCTCCCGAGTATCATAAAATTGTGAAACTAAAATAGTTCTGCCACACCATTGGTACATTTATGATTCAAAATAGTTTTCTAACCAATAAAATGTCTTGGGATTAAATATCTGTACTAATATTTGTACCTCGTTACAGGGTTTAGGAACTGACACTCGTGGCAAGGGCAAAATGAGACTCCAGATTGCTGATGGGTCTATCCTAGATGCAACGGCGGTAGGAGATTTACATTTATGTTTTCTTTGTGGTTTTTAGTGGTATTAAATAATTTCTATTTTGTGAAAGACTTTATTTATGGAATTATATCTATTTTTAGATTCTATGAGTAGAAATATATATATATATATATATATATATTTCAATGCACAAATAATATTATGAATTTAAGTTTGAACAAAAATAAAGTTTGTAATATGTTCTTGAAAGTGAAATGTATGTGGTCAATTCAAATTGTACGTGTTCTGTGAGTAGTTCTAGTTGCTATAAAAATGATAATTGTCTTTGGCATTGTAAATTAGGTCATATTAATGAGGAATGACTACACAAACTTAAAACCAAAGGTTTTTTTACAGTCGATTTATTTTGAATCATTTAACACCTATGAGTTGCGTTTAAAAGGAAAAATGACCAAGCATATCTTTAGTGGAAGCAATGAAAGAGTTGATGAACTCTTAGGGCTAGTACATAGTGATGTATGTTTCCCGATGCTTGTAATAACCAAAGATAACATTTCTTACTTTGTTACCTTCGTGGATGATTTCTCAAGAATATGATACGTATATCTTATTAAGAACAAATCCGAAGTATGCGAGAAATTAAAGGAGTATAATAATGAAGTCGAATATCAGACGAACCAAAAGATTAAATTCTACAATCTAATCGAGGAGGCAAGTACAATGGACAAGATATTAAACATTACTCAAATGATAATGGGATTATGTTTTAGGTTACTCCATCATATATTCCTCAACATAATGGTGTGTTTAAGTGATAGAACCAAACCTATTAGATGTGGTTTGTCCTATGATGAGTAAAGCTGAGTTGCCTCTGTCTTATTAATGATATGCAAAGGAAATCGTAGCGCATATGCTAAACTTAGTACCCATCCAATCTACACCTAAGATGCCATGTGAAATATGGAATGGGAAGATATCGCACTTCAGTTATTTGAAGGAGTGGGTTGTCCAGCCCATGTTAAGAACATTAGCCCTAATAAGCTTGAGGTGAGACCTGCATTGTTTAACCTTATATGATATCCTAAAAACACTATGGGATATATTATCTATAACACAAAGAAATAAAAATTGGTTATTTCCATAAATACACACACTATCTTTTTGGAAAAGTAATTTTTTTTCGAAGTAAAATAACAGTGAAGAGAAATTGTAAACTTGGATGAGATCCAAGAGACTAACACTAAGGTTGAAACAGCGAGAGAACTGAGTTCACCCACATACGATAACATGCAACCTATTAGAGGGTCCTGTAGGGAATCTCGTGCACCAGGGAGGTACTATAGTTTCCTCAAGGATGGAAAGAAGGATGATTGTGTATTAGATGACGACACTTCTCTATCTTTCCAACAGGTACTATAGAGTAAAGGCTCTACACTCTGACCGGAGCAATAAAATCAAGGTGGATTCCATGTATGATAACAAGGATGGACTTTGTCTGACGTACTCGAAAGGATAAAACCCGTCTATTGCAAATGGATTCTTAAGAAAAATATGTATGCAGATCAGAAGTGGAGACATGCAAAGCGTGGCTAGTTACAAATGGATTCTCACCCGTATACATGCTTAAGTCCATTTCGATTGTGTTGGCTATTGCAGCATTATATGATATGGAAATGGATGTTAAGTTGGCATTTCCAAATAGAGATTGAGAGGAGACCAAATATATGTCATAGCCTAAGGGTTTTGTGGTCAACGGAGTGAAGGAAAAGCTTATAAATTGCTAAAGTCCATTTATGGACTTGAACAGGCATCATTGAGTTGGAATAAGTGTTTTGATAAGGTAATTAAACAGTTTGGTTTTTGTTAGAACATAGAGGAAGCATGCATATATAGAAAGGAACAAGGCAAAGCTTTCTTATTTTTAGTGCTATACATCGACAATCTATTATAAATTAGAAATAACACTTTGCTATTACAATCAGTGAAAGTTTGGCTTTCCAAAATTTCTTAATTAAGGATTTGAAAGAAGAAGCCTATATACTAGGTATAAAGATCTACAGAGATATATCTAAGAGGAAGTTTAGATTGCCCTAATCCTTGGACATAGTCACAATACTGAAGAGGTTCAGTATGAAGAATTACAAACATGGAAATGTTCCAACGTAATCTAGAATCATCCTTTCTATGAAGGATGCTCCTCATACTAATGAGAAGAAGGAGCGTATGAAAATGATCCCTTATGCTTCAGCCATATGATCCATTATGTATGCTATGTTATGTACAAGATCGGATGTGGCGTACATATTAGGATGCGTAAGCCGATACCAGTCTAGTCCTGGAGAAAAATATTGGACAACAATAAAATGTATACCAAAGTATTTAAAGAATACCCGGGAATTATTTCTCATTTAAAGGAACAGAGATGGAGGTGTATATGGAATTTAACTTTCAAAGTGATATAGATGATAGTAAATTGGTGTTTGATTATGTCTTTATGATTAACGACGGAGTCGTCGGTTGGAAAATCACTATCGAAAAAAATGAATCACGGATATATGCTCCGTTGTCTGATTGAATACCTATGTGTCATTAAATCCCGTGCCACCTCATTGCACATCAGACCAAAGAGATGCCCCGCCGTATGATATGCACTAGCACAACAGAAAACCAAATGTTGTTTGATGTTATAGTATCATTTCTAAAATTCCTATTAGACAACATATAAATATTGACTAATATGAATAATTATTCACAGAATGAAATTGAAATATTTTATTTCAAATCAAATTCAAATACAATACAACTTTCACTATCACTCTACCTACATTTTCAAATACAACTTTCATTATCACTCTCATATATACAACATTTATCTACACTCTCATATATAACATTTTTTTTACTCACACGAGTTTGTTTTTGATGTTGATCTTAATTTTCTTGTTACATCTTGTGTCCAGCCATCTTCTATACCTATCAAATAAACAACACAGTAAAATGGAAAATGAAACAAGCCTAAATTGCAAAAATAAAATTGAATTGAGTATTAATATTGCCTCAGTTTATGCATTTGTTTTCTCTTCATGTTTTAGACTGGGACAAATATATATGTGCACGGACAACTTATGATATGCATAATGTATCACTATGAATATCACAAGGTCGAGTATCGATTAAATCTCACAAATTGCTGCAAAGGTCAAGCCCGAAGGCTCAACACAGTGTAGATGTGCACATGGTCAATCCCAAGCCTCAACGGGCTCAACTTAGGTGCACATACCATAAAACAAGTTTCAGCAATTCAAGTTCAAAACAAATGCACCAACAAGTGAAACATCAGAATACTCAAACCAAGAGTATATGCAATTCAAGTGTGAGATCATACAACTAGAATACTCAAACCAGGAATTGCACACTTGCACATTCACACATCCATACATACATATGTATGTATATATATATACATACATGAAAATAAACAATTGCACATCCGGGAAATGCAAACAAGACAACTAGGTAAGAATTCAGGGCAAAATCGCAGTGCACATAAGAACTGTAGTGCACATAAATAAGAATTCAAGTGCACATAAACAAGCTTAGGCAAAACTGCAGTGCACATAGGTGCAACTCAAGGCAACTCAAAACAAGTTCAAATCAAAATGGTTCAAATAAAGGCATGAACAAGGAACACCAGAAAATGCATATATGAAGCGTATATAATGGTACATGCATTTCATGCGATAGGTAGCAAGTATATATCATCAAAGTGAGCATGTACATATGTACATACCTTTGTATATATGTATACATATACATAAGCATCAAACAACAAGTGCTCGGGAAAAACAAGAAATCACAGTGCTGAAGCAAGTATATACAAGCTTGAGTGCACATACAAGTTATAAAAGTACATATAAGTATATATACAATAACTGAATTAGAACAGGTTTTGAAATTGAAAGTGTAACAAGAAATCACAGTGAACATAAATAAGATCATGTAAAACAACAAGTGCTGAAGCAAGTACCAAAGTGCACAAACAAGAAATCAAAGCACATGAGGATTCAACCAATGTCAAGGCCACAATGCAAAATGCAAAATGTGAACAAGGCCAACAACATGGACCAAGGCAAAGAAAAAACAAGATTGCAACACACAGGAGACACACACACACACACACACACACACATATATATATATATATAATATATATATGGAAGTTAAAAGCAACAAAATGGTAATATTTTACACATACATACATAAATATGTATGTATGTACGTATATACATGGAAGATATTTCACAAACCAAACTCAAAGGTCAACAACATGTTAGTAATGGTACAAACACTCACACATATATATGTACATATGTAATTATTTATGTATATACATGGAAGTTCAAACCATCGAGGATAAAAAAAGTACAAGGCAGGAACAAGTGTAAACATGAACTCAAATGATCAAATGAGTTGCAACAACTCAAATAAAGTTATCAAAGTTGAACTTAACATCCCAAAATCAGAAAATGAAATTAAATTGAAATTTTAAGGTGCAAGAATCAAATGAACAGGAATCAAAAGAGCATTCATACATATATACATACATATGTATGTATATTTATCTCAAAACACAAGAACTCAAGTGGAACTCAGACATGGTATACACACACACACACACACATATATATGTACATATATACACATGAACTCAAGTGGAACTCAAGTGGAACAAAAGTGAAACTCAGCCAGGAAGTACATGGAGTTCAAGGTAGTGCACACTGCTTCTTTAAAATCAGCATCAAAGAAAATCAACATCGAAAACTCAGATAAGAATGAGGCAATTAGAAACTAGATAGCAGGCTTAAGTGCAAAATCAGAAAATCAAATAATACTAACATCTATTAGATTTTGAAATCAGTAATAAAGCAACCAAACCCACAAGTATACCTGTATTCACGAAATATAGGGTTTTAATCCTTATAAATAACCCAAAATCATCATTGGCATACCAACTTTTAGCTCACAGCATCAAAAGTTGAGAACACAACAAATCAAAAAAGGGCAAAAATCGTACAGAGTAGTTGAATTCAAATATCATCGACTCATGAAAGCAATCAATTGTGAAACCCTAATATTTGAAGGTAGCTCGAAGACGAAAGGAGCAACCCAAAGCAAAAGTTTGGAAGATACCGTAATTCACTAACCAACGTTTTGAGAGGGAGAGAGTATCAGGTACTAAAATTGAAAGGGAGAAGCAAGTGTTTCGAGAGGAACGAAGGTGGCCATGAATTGGAATGTCATTTTTTTTTCTTTTACAAATGAAAGAATCGAGAGAGGGAACAAATTGGAACAAAGGCGACCACAAAATAATATGGTGAATATTGAGAGGGAAATCCAAATTTTAATAAGGAGCCAAAACCAAATTTTTGATAATCGAAATCAAACAACAAACAAGTACTGTTTGAAAAAAAAATGTTGTCTGATCATTGTTGTGTCACACAACAGATGATATTTCCATGTGTTGTGTGAAAAAATGGAATAACAGAAAATCTGCCATGTGTTGTGTGATCACTGTTGTCTGATTCACTTTGTGGCATAGTGAAAGTTCCAAACAAGAGACAATAGCCGACGATAAAGGCCGAGTACATCGCCTTCAACGAAGTACCTAAAGAGGTAGTCTAGATGCGCAAGTTTTTGAGTGAGCTTGGAGTGATTCTCGATACCGAGAATCCAATTACATTTTTATGTGATAATAATACAGCGGTACAAATTGCAAAGGAGCCCAGAGCATACAAAATGTTATGGCTTACTCTTCATAAGTTCCACCTCATCAAAGAATTCATTGAGAAGAAAGAGATCGTAATACAAAGGCCAGATACCAAGGATAACATAGCAGATCCATTCACTATGGGTCTATCTCGGTCAACTCTCAAGAAGAAGATTGAAGGGATGTGATTGAGATTTCCTAATTTTCCATAAGTGCAAGGGGAGATTGATGGAGTTAGGGGTATGCCCTAAGGTCAATTTTATAATTTTGTAAACCATTAACTATGTAACCAATTCTTAGTCATGATAAAGGTGTTTTTCCTTTCTGTTATATATTTGTTATAATGTATTATAAATAATAAATTGTTTAATTGAAATATATTGAATATAAAATTCATAAATGCTGTGTTTATGATAGTACTTATTGATGGAATCAGGCCAGTTGCAAGCGGGTTAATTAGGTAAATTTCAAAAAAATTCCTATTAGATCCTGCTTAGGCATATGTAGTCTAAATTCATTTAGAACATTTCTAAATTCTCCTTTTTATATCAAAACAAAAAGTGTCATCAATAACAACATATAACCACTATGAAACAAAACGATAGCGGTCTAATAAATACTGTATATCGAAATGTTATAAAAAACAGTAGTGTATTTATGACACAAAATACCACTATAAAATAGTAAGCTTTCATAGCACATATAGGCTGCACGGGTATCAACATTCTACAAAAAAGAGCAAATTCTTTATAGCAACATATTGTTGCTAGAATATTTTTCTTCTATAGTGCTAAATTTCTGCTATTCACATATTACCGTAGCAGCTGAATACATCTCTTTTTAATTAGGCATAACAAAAATTTCCACTATAAATAGCATTTGAAGCAGCTATATAAATGCTATATATCGACATATTATAGTATATTCCAAATCAGTTTTGTAACACCCTATAAAATCAACTATAAATAAATAAATTGGATAAAATAAATAAAATAAAATAGTGGTAAAATTGGAAATTTTGAAAAAGTTGGAATTTGACCACGGAATTTTTGTCGTTTCTTTCATGGCGAAACACAGATCAATTTCCATATATAATATGCTGAAAACGAAGCTCAAACAAAGAAGTTATGGGCGTTTGAAGTTTTTAGGTCTTAAATAATTTAAATAGAACTCATATTCAAATAAATAAATAATTTTAAGATGAAATTCAAAAGTTAACAGTAGACGTTAATTGAGGGTTAAGTAAACGTTAAAATTAACAGAACAATAAATAACTATTAATGAATATGATAAATTAGACAACGACGTAATTAAATCAACATTCCATATTTTATAATTCTAAAGCGACTTAGATTCGACAGTTCTGGTATGTTCCAACCACTATAATTTGGAGTCTAACCCCTCATTATTCATAAATATTTTAACGAACACTAGCGAAGCTCTGTCAGTTCATCTCTTCTAAGATTCAGTAAAATCCATTAGAGTTTTAGGTAAGGAATCCTATATATCTATCCTTTGTTTATTGTTTATTTTTTAAACCTCTTCTCCTCCAACCTTTGATTTTCTGAATATAACATATATACAAATCCCTTATTGTATATATCAAAAAGAAGAGATCTAAAGGAGATTATAATAGGCGTTCCAAATCTAAAGGAAAGCAAAGCTAAGGACAAACTATGAATGGAAATCTTAGTTTATCTATTTTTGCAGTTGATTAGTGGAATTTGGATTTGATATATGCCTTGGGAAGTTCTGAATTACGAAAGCATCACATTAAAAATCCCCAAAAACTTCCAAAGGCGAAATGCCAATTCTTGAGTTCGAATCTAAATAGTTTTATATTAAAACAGCGGAGTTTGTATTAAAATTGCAATTTGAATATTCTACCTTTTATTTCACTTCTTATCCTTTTTCTTTGGATTTGATTAAGGGATTTGATTTGGAAATGGTGTGTAAGGTATGAGTCCTTATCCGTAGTTTGCACCACCTATTTCTACAAATTTAATGAAATTTCCCTTGTTTATTTTCATATAAAAGAAGTTGAATAGAACGTTGAATGGATTAAATTGTAAGTTCTTAGTATTGGTTTATTCCGTTATTTTAATATGATATAATTACAATTTGATTCTAAGTACAAATCTATAATTTTATTTTGGATATTGGATTTATGGAAAATATGTTAATGTGGAAATAAGACTTATATAATTTTGGAAGGCTTGACAACTAAATGATAGGGCGTAATTTCTACATGCATAGAATTTATTAAGCATGTGTGTGTGCTCGCGTGTTATTCCGCCTTTTGGCAAGGCCGTGACACCAAGAACTTGACTGGAAACCAATGACAGTTCGTCTTGGAGATCGGTTATACATAGGTTCGCCATGGATACTGGTAAATTTTGCCCGAGTCTGGATCGAGCTAAAATTGATATGACACGACAAGCAAAGCTATGAAAGCCAACGTTCCAAATTTCAAGTCAATCGGAGTTCCTATGCTCAAAATATGATCGATGCAAGTTTGAATTTGTTGAAGGCTGTCAAATTCGTATCGATCCTGTTCGCATCGCTTCACTATTCGCATTGATGGATACGAATTGTAGCTGTTTTCCTTAACTTGCATCGATCATAACTCAAAATCTATAAGTCCAAATGCCACCAAATTTTCACAGGAGCTTGCGTACATCCTCAAGAAGGTTCGTGATCGATCTCGACTCGATTGGACGAAATTTCGATTGATACGAAATTCGTTCGTATCGATCATGGATGGATTGCAAATCACATGGGATCGATCATGTGGGCCCACCCACGTGAGAGAAGAGGTCTCCCGAGATCTGAGCGAGATATTTGCAGCCTATGCCTATAAATAGCAGCCCAAAACCTACAGAAAAGGGACTTTTGGCCTCTCTACGCCGATATTCTGCCAAAATGATTGTCAAACTTCAGTCATACTGTTGTAATCATTTGTAAACAGCGAGTGAAATTCAATAAACATCAATCATTTCATAGTGGACGTAGGCAATTCACAGAACCACTCTAAATCCATGTGTTTATGTGCATTTTCTTATCTGTTTATTGATGTGTTTGCTAGATCTGCTTCATTTTACATTTACTTTCTTCATTTTATCTCTTCAAACACATCTGAAGAGTGTTGTGCCCAATTTTGGTACAAACAGCGCGTGTGTGTATATAAGTTACCATAAGTAACATATAATTATAGAGTATTATTTACGTAGTTAGTTAGATAATTAATTAGCATTAAATTCCCCGATTAGGAAATAAATAAGTTGTATAGGCGAGATAAGAAGGTTTTCTTATAAGGCCTAAAATACACGATGATATATGTGATAATATTTTTAGAGTGGAATATGTTATGACTAAGTTATAAGGATGCGGGTCGGCAAAAGCACATAGAAGTCTGCCCAACTAATCTGGCTACCATCAGTGTGACTTTAGGGCTGATGTGAGACATCGCCTATAATAAGTAAATATGGCTGACGCAAGGTTAGTCCCAAATTCTATAAGATAAATCCACTCAGTTAATCCATCTACCAGTAAATACTAATAGTCGGACTAATGCGAGATGTCTTCGTATGGTATGGGTCATAAATCGAAGGACATGCTTCGAGGATTGTAGGTATAAAGTGGTTGTTTGATGACTCGCCTCTTCCCCATGTAGAGAGTATAAAATGGACGTGATTGGGTTTAGGCATGGTAGAGGATATCTCAGAAAGTTCTGTTTAAACAAGAAGTATTAAGTGTCTGAAGAGATTTCCATGCAATGTCAACTAGATAGGCATTAGGGAGGAGTTCGCCTAGGGTTAGGTATTAAAATACGAGGACCTGCCTTGATAAGGTATTAAATCAAAGTCTGTCTAATTCCCTTTAAAAGGTATTGAGTGGCTTCAGTGTTGTCTCTCGCATTAGTATACATTAACATTGAGGGTTATGGGTTATTGGTTATGGAACTGATAAGCCTTAGTGCTTATAATTGGAAAGGTCGGGATTATGGTTAAAACATGAAAGACATATTCTTGTTTAAATTATATGTTCCAAGTACTAATATAGAAAGGCTTGAGATTTTTGTTCACCGGACATTGTTGTTCTGACTCCCTCCTCATTACAACACATGTTAAGGAAGGAGATGATGATTCGGGTGAAGATAGTGATGAGAGAAGCTTGTTGTAGTAGTTTATTTATCTACTTATGTTATTTTCAGATTGTACCCATTTGAAAGGATAATGATTATTTTGGAAATGTTATATTTTGGATATATTGCGGTTATTGTTGACATTATGAATTTATAGCATTTTAGGTTTTAAATAAAATGGGTACCTTTATGTTATTATATTTTGTCCTTTCGCCGTGAGTTCTGAATGTATAGATAAATAGCTCTGTATTGTTCTTTTTACTAACCTACAACTGGCTTTTTAATGTGTCTAAGTATCGATGGGCCTTTTCTGGATCTGAATTTAAGCTTATTTCGAGGAAATTGTTACACTTAGTATCAGAGCCAAGTTGCCCGATCAATGGGTATAAGGATATGTAGGCATACTTATTATATTTGGAAATATTTTTCAGAAACCATGCTATACATATACACTTATCTTGATCATATGCCTAACTCTATAAACTCCGACTATATAATTATTTGCGATCATATTCCGAAAGGATAGGTGAAATGATTATGAGTTAGAAAAATAAATAGGGTTAAATTTATACTCTACCTCGATTACCAATAGGGCGGAGGTTGTATCGTAAGGAGTTCACTAGGAAGAACATGACCTAGACATATAGAAGCACTCTAGAAGTTGAATAATTCTTGAAAATTTTGTTAGACCTAGACTTCCCTATAATTATGGATGGAAAAGATTGTAACTCCAAAATTAATAAGGCAATGAATGTGGAATAAACAGGAAATTAAAAGATTTTAATAGGGATATTAATGGACTGACCAACGAGGTTAATAGGGTAATTATGGAGAAATAAAGAAAGCATAATAGGAAAGGTTATAATGAATAAATAAATATGTTGGGTGGTAATTAAAATTTTAAGGTAGTAAGCATCCAAAAGTAAGGAATGATGGGTGCAAAATAAGATGTAAAGAAGTAATGAAATAAGCTCCAATAGAAGGGTGTATATTAATCACCACAAGAAGATAACCTGACCTTTTTAGGATAAGAAGGAAAGAAGGATAGTAAAAGTCAATTCCTAAATCCAACCGCATGAAAGAAAAATTTGGTAAAAGGTTTCAAAAAATTCCTCGAAATGTTTTGAATGGTTTTCAAAAGATTTATTTAATGAACCATAGCAAGAACCATTAATTGAAAATTATTGAATTTTTTAAAATTAGGACTTTTCCATTAATTTGAGAAAACTGGAAAGAAAATTGATTTTAGTTAGTTTTGAAAATATGCTGCCAATTGTTTTGTGAAAAGCTTGGATAGAAGATGAAATTTTAAAGAGCGGTGAAATGTTTTAAAAAAAGACTGGTGGATAAATTTTACAAAAAGAATTTGTAAATCTGATGATTTGAAGAATGAAAATTCTTTAAAATTTTTGTTTAATTAAAAAGTTTTTGAGAACGTTTTCATTTGTTAAATTCTTAGTTAAATTTTTTTGAATTAGAGAGCTTTCAATTTTTAGAAGTTCTTTTCCTTAATTCTTTTTAAAGGTTGTATAAATGGAATTGACAAAGATAATTAAAGGGTAAAAATGCCCAATTATGTAGGTAGGAGGAATCTATCCGATAAGAAAATGCAGAGAATAACAGCTGAAATTTGGATAGTAACAGCATTGAGAATTTTAATCCAGTAATAAACGATATATGAGAGAAGTAATTGGAATAGAAAGAACTCAATACTATAGAAGTTATCCTTGTTTACTCCATTTTTCCATCATTAAAGATATAAAAGGTGATTTTGACAATTGAATGAAATTAAATGATAATTAATAAATTAGCCGGGATGATTTTGTATATAATGAAAAGTATTTATGTGAAGATCGGAATTTTGAATGAGAATATTATTTGAAACGGTAATGAAAGAGAAACAAATTGGGATTGATAAGAAAAGGATTGCGAAATATTATAGGAGTTTTAAACAAAGTTATAAAAAATAATTTAATTAAGTGACGGTACATTGGGTAATAAATGTTGAAGCATTTCTTTAAAATAATATAACAACTTGAAATTAGAAATTTGGCATGCATGAGCATAAATTGGAGGTTGAAATCTACTAATATAACTAATTTGTAACTAGAAATATTTTTGAAGTAATAAATATCTAATCTAGGAAAATCTGTTATTTTTGAATGATATTAAAGTTATAATCTTTGTGATGGATTTGAAAAGAGTTATATTTTGAAAATGGTAATAATGATATATCCTTAAAATGGTTGTCAAGGAACTTTGCATAATTATAGGCCATGATATAGGGTAATAAATGCTGATTTTGAATTTAATAAAATAAGTTTATTTCTATAAAAAAATTTATTGAAAGCTATTTTGTATGTTACAAAAATTTTGGCTTCACAAAGAATAATAGAATCCAAACTTTATGGAGTAGATCAGGACTACTACTTTGAAAAGACATGGTAAAAGTTTTAGGATATGGATAAAATGGGAATAAGATGTACAACCTGATTTGCAACTTTGACATCGGTCCCAAACCTTTATTTGTAGTATTTGGTAAAGATGTAAAGATATTATAGATCTATAATTGGGTTATAAATTAGGTTTCCCTAGAAGAATTGGAATGTAAATTTATATGTTTTGATTTATTTGAATCAATTTCTGTGTAATTTCCATAAATTATCCAATTCTAGTATAAAAACACGTCGTTTGGATTTACAGGGGAAATACCAAAAAGAGAAAGAGATGCGTAAGCTATGGATATTCTTTTTTATAGTTTACGCTGTCTAATTTAAAAAAATCCTTGTAATTTCAAACGAAGCAAACTAATTTATGGGAGACAATAACGGTATTCCCCTTTAGAAGGATAGCTCTAATAAATTAAAATGTGAAAAGGAGTATTCTAGTTTAGGGATTAGAAATAGGAAATATACATGTATAACCATGTTTAACAATATATAAATAGCTATTTGTATTGTTATTGATAGCATAGTAATGGCTTATGGACATTAATTACATATTTAATGTGCAATAAATCTGTAATTAATAAAGAGTTAAAGGGAAATAAGTCGGATTGGTCAGGGAATTTTCTCATGGCATTTCTAGAGAGATTGAATTAGCATAATAAGTGGATTTTTAGACCGACAAAAAGATATAAAGGGATTGAAGGAGCATGGTTTAGACATGGGCCAATTTTGACAATAACGATCAACTATTATGAATATATTAACTAAAGTCATAGATGAACCACATTTACTAGAAACCAAGAAGAAAAATTTAAGAAGATGATGACAATGGAATGGCGTATTTGGAATGCCCATCTTAATTTAGTAAGCATTGTTAGGACCTTAACACTATTTACACCATTGATAATAAATGGAAGCTTCTAACAAAATTTTCTTTTAGAGTTTTTGGGTTGTGATCGCTAGTTGTCTCCCATGTTTAATGGAAGAGCATATGATGTGGTATAAGATATATCCATGTTGTATCTTTATGTTCATTTTATGAATGGAGAAACTTTACTAGTGATAAACCAAAGGTAAGACTTGAAGTCAATGAGGGAATTAGGTTAGTAAGTTGAAGTAAATGAATGCTTAAATCCTAGAAACTATAGGGATTGGTGAAAAAAAATTGAAGCTTGCAGAATGTCACCATTTAAAATAAGATAAAATGGATAAGGTTGTGAAGAGAATTTTCTATTGAACAAGCATGAAGAGGAAGGTAGCAAAAATTTACTGTTGGGTGTTTGAAAAAAAATTCATTAGGAGCAATGGGACCATAGCGCCTCTAGCATAGATTCATATCAAGAAGGAGGCTCGACTTCATGGAATTCCAATTAGGATCATTAGTAAAATTTTGGAGGAGTTTGCTGGAAGCTTTAGGAACTTCATTAAATCTTGGCACATCTTACCACTCGTAGATCGAGGGATAAACTGAAGGAATGAATAGCATTGTTGAGTGCTTGCACCATGAGCTTTAGAGGACACTAGGAGCAGTACTTACCTTTAGGATAATTTGTGTATAATAATAGTCAAAAATGGATGGTTGGTATGGCACCCTTGAAACACTTTATGGAAGCCCATGCAGATTGCCAAATGTTGGTAGAAAACCATCGACTAGATTCTACTTGGACCAGATTTAATTTGCAAGACTTTGAAAAGATAATGTTGATTAGACATCATGTGAAGTTCGTATGGTTTGGAAAGTCGTAAAAGTTGGCACCAAGAATTGTTAGGCATTTCGTAATGTTGGGAAAAATAGAAAGCTTGAGTATCGTGTGGAGTTGCTGGATAAATTGGTAGGATTCCATGATGTTCTTTACGTTTCGCGTTTAAGGAAATGCCTTCACAGTACAGCCATTGTAGTAGAGCCTAATCTATTGAAAGATATTGAGATGGAGTCAATAGTGTTCCGTGCCACCACACGCATTATGGAGCACAGAACTAGGAAGCTCCATAACAAATAAATTATGTTTATTCGAGTACAATGGAAAGAAAATCTGATGGAAAGCACGAGGACTTCTCGTCATAATATTTTTTTGGTAACCTTTCCTCTTCAAAATTAGATTTTGGTTGCATCATGGTTACTAGATTGGACGGTAGGAGATGATTGCCATACCTTTCACTATACTTTGCACTCATGTAGAAATTTTCTATGCATGTTGAGCGTGTTTGCATACATACTTATATGTCACGATCACACACTCACAATAGGATTGAGCTCACTTATAGTATGTCTACGGTAAATAATCACGTTGCACTTTAGCTGAGTGGATGGTTGTGTAGATAACTTGGTTGTATAACATGGATGTTATTGCGCGTTATGTTGTTTGCCCCTTGGAAAGATTTCGAGGACGATATCCTTTTTCAAGGGAGAGAATGTAACGCCCCCTAAAATCAACCATAAATACATAAATTGGATAAATTAAATCTAATAAGATAGAGGTAAAATTGTAAATTTTGCAAAAATTGGAATTTGACCCCGAAAGTTACGTTGTTGCTTTCGTGGTAAAATTTTGATCAATTTCCATATATAATATGCCGAAAATAGAGAAGTTACGGGCATTTGAAGTTTTCGGATTAAAATAATTTAAATAGAATTCCAATTCAAATAATTAATTAATTTTATGATTTGAATTTGAAAAGTTAACAATATATGTTACTTGGAGGATAAGTAAACGTTAAAGTTAACGTAAACGTTAAATAACAATTCAGGAACATAATAAATTAGAAAATGGCAAAATCAAATCAGTGTTCTCAAAATAGGACAAGTCGACCCCTGCCATGACCGGTCGCCTTTAGCAATGTAGGGTGTGGTCGATTGGTGAACACAGGGTGGCAGCTAGGGTTTTCAGCGATAAATGTACCGAATTTTATGGTTTTAAACCGACTTAAACCCGATGGTTCTTGTGGATTTCAACCGCTACAAATAGGAGCCTAGCTCCCTCACATTTATTAACAAATATTTTAGAGAATGCTAGCGAAGTTCTATCTATTCATCTCTTCTAAGATTCAGAAAACTGCATTAGGTTTTCAGTTAAGAAATCCTATATATCTATCTTTGTTTATTGTTTATTTTCTAAACATCCGCTCCTCAAACTTTTGATTTTCTGTATCTAACATATATACAAATTGCAATGCCCCGTAAAATTTAATAAGAAATTAAATAATTGAATAAGGCTAAAAATGGAGAGAAAAAATTAATGTAGAAATTCGACTATGGGAGTTGCACCATTACGTCCGTGGAAATTTTCTAATCAATTTCTATGTATAATATGTTGAAATCGAAGTCTGAATGGAAAAGTTATGGATGTTTTAAGATTTGGGATTTAAAATAATTTAAACAAGTTCAAAATTAAAAAAATTTAATATCTGAATTATTAAAATTCAAAAAATTTAAAACTTAATAATTAAAGTTAAGGATTACTTAACGTTTAAGTTAACATCAGAGTTAAGAAGTTAAAAAACAAATAAATTAATTAAGTAATAAATGAAATAAAAACAGAAAGAAATAAATTAGGCGTTTCTACCTTCAAGAGTTTGGCCACCCCTAGCCAAGGGTTCAACTACCTGGCAATAGCGAGTCGACTTCTTAAAGGTGAAAAAGGGTAGTTTTGAGTGACCTGAATGGCTCGGATTTGATTATTTTAATCTGATGGTTGTGGTTTCTTCTCACCTCTATAAATAGATCCCTAGACCCCCCCCTCCCCTCCTCCTACATTCTTTTATAAAAATTTAAGAGAAACAACGAAGCTCTTTCAAAATCTTTCCCCTTAGGTTTTCAGAAACAGTAAGATTTATAATCTCTACTCTAATTTAAATTCCCGATTCTTCTCCTCTCTAATTTCTGAATTTAAATCTAATCTATATATAATTCATTTGTTGTATATTAAAAAGGGGAAGATCTTTAGAGAATTAGAAAGCAGTGTAGATCAGATTCCTTCTTCTTCTTCTTCTTCTTTAGATTTCAGAATCAATTAGGATTTTCAAGTAAGAGGTTTAGATGTTTCATTCTTTGATTTTTGATTCTATTTCTCTCTAATTTCTGGTTCTAAATCAAACTTATATACACTATTCACTTTGTTGTGTATTTTAAAAGTGGGAGATCTGAAAGAGAGTTGAGCATGGTGAAAATAAGATCCAGTTAGGAAGGAAGCAAGGAATCTTCTATGAGTGGAAATATCAAGTTTCTCACATTTTTGTAATTGAGTAGTATTTATTTGGATCGGATGCATGCCTTGCAGGATTTGGGTAGTAACGATAAAACCTCCAAAATTTCCCTAAGTAGATGTCAATCTTTGAATCTATTAGAATTTTAGTTGTTTTGTATTAATATAGTAGAATCAGATCTGTGTTTGAGATTTAATCATTTCATAATCTATTCCACTTTGTTTCTGATTTGTCTTGTAGTGTTAAAAATTAGAAAATAAATAAGGTAAGAAATTGTGTGCAAAAAATTAACTAGTTGTAGTTTGCACCGCCTATTTTTATGAATCAAATAGATGTGAATCTCTTTTTCATTCCAAGTTGGTAATTGCAAAGTTGAATAAAATATAAAAGGTTTAAATTGTAAGATTTGTCCCTTGAAGTAGAGGAGTTGATTCTATTGTGTTAATATGAGATGAGTTTGGTATGATTCCTTTTATGTACAAGTCAGTGCTAGCCAAGGGTATTAGCTATATTATGTTGGATCGCATTGAATACTATTAATAGTATATAAATTAGCATTAAATTCTTGGGATGGTAGTTAATGCAATTATGGAATTTAATCCATAATTAAAGGTGTAATAAGGGGTTACCTTATATGGCCTCAATTACTAATTGTGTTGGATAAGGTATATATACAATTAGTATATATATGAAGCATGACTAAGTTATAGGGATGCAAGGTCAGTCTTATGTTACATAGGGACTGGCGTGGGATATTACTATAATAAATATCCTCAGTGGATACGAGGTTAACCTCAATTCTATAAGGTAAGTCTGCCCGGTCAATCTGCTACCAGTACATATGAATAGTCAGGCTAATTGTGAGACATTACAGTTTGGGTTATGGGTCATAATTACATTTTGGATACAATAAGATTGGGGATCTTTGGAGGGATCCGCTTTGGGTTTAGAGGTACTAAGTGATTACTATAGGGTCCGCCTCGAGGTATTAAGTTGCTATTATAGGGTCCACCTCTCTTCTCAATCAGAAGTTTTAGGTGACCTATGAGATCTCTTACGATGTCAGCTAGAGAGGACTACATAGGCACCTGCCTCGGGTTAGGCGACCTGCCTATTTTATAGGCATTAAATGGTCAAATTCTAGCTAACTCCCATTAAAGAGGTATTAAGTGGTTCGGGTGCTTTCTCTTGCATCATTACATTAGTTGCGTTAGAATTTGGAAAAGGGACTGAAAATGGATTAGGTGTTAAATGATGGGGACCTGCCTATTCAATATGTATTAAATGGTTAGAGTCCGCTTAATTCCCAATAAAAGACATTAAGTGATTTGGATGCTTTCTCTTGAATCATTAATGTTGTTTACGTTAGAGTTTTGGAAATTGAACTGAAAAGGCCATTTGGCTTATAGTTAAAGTTATTACTATCTGTAGCCACCACCATTTAGGGTGATTGTTACATTTGGTATAGTTTTAAATATGTAAGACATGTTTCTTGTTTAAATAATACTGCAAAGTACAATTTGTTATTCTGACCCAGTCCTTATTAAAACACATAGGTTAGAGAAGGCATTGTTGATTTAGAAGAGGAAGATGGAGATGAAGACTTGTGGCAGTTATCTATCTATTTACGATTTTAAACATTTTAATGTACCCAGCTAAAATAATTAGGCTATTTCAAAACAGTGTACTGTGGAAGTCTTATGTGGACGTGTTGTAATAGCTGACAATAACATGTTATGTTTATGAAATGATTTCCTTTTGTGAAATAAGTAATTGTTTCAGATATTATATTTTATTCCATTCCGCTGTGTGATTTTGAAAATATAGAAAGATGACTCTATGTACTATGGATTGTTCAAATCTTATCAACCTAACAGCTCGCCATGAGATGGACCTAAGGATGGGCTTTTATTGAGTCGAAATTAGGTCTGTTTCGAGGCGGGTTGTTACACTTGGTATTAGAGTGTAGTTGGCTGATCATCAGGGATAGGAATACGTATGAGTGGTGTGTTATTTTTGAAAATATTTTTCAAAAATCCTGTTAATTAGGACTTACTCAAAAAATTCAGACTATAGAGGTAGTTGTGACCATACTCTGGAAGGATGGACGAGACGACTATGGGTTGAAAATAATTATAAATAGAGTTAGAATTATCCTCCTACTTCGATTTCCCATGGGGCGGAGTCGAATTATCAAGAGTGTAGATGGGAAAGATTGTAACCCTAAAGTTAATAGGATAATAAAGGTGATATTAATAGGGAGTTACAAGGATTTAATAAGGATATAAGTGGACATATTAAAAAGATTATTAGAGTAATTACGCAAAGATAAGGAAATCATAATGGGAAAAATTGGAAAGAATAAATGAATGTCTTTAGGAAATGCTTGTTAGGATAATAACCATTTAGTACAGGCAAAGTGACATTTGTGGAGATAATAAATAAAAATGTTTGGTATTGATTGAATAATATAAGACATAATTTTTGTAAACAACTCCACCGAGAAAGAATTTGATAAAAAGGTTTTGAGAACTCCCTGAATGTTTTAAAAGAGTATTCAAAAGATTATCATATGAAGGCCTTACATATCATAAATTGAAAATTTAAAGAAAGATGATTTTTGGAAATTTCCTTGAAATGTCTTGATGAACTTTTCAAAGGAGTTATTGAGAAGTTGTTGTTTTAGTAAAGTAAAGGAATGTGGAAATTCATAACTTAAAACGAAGTGTTAAGTCAAAGGTTTCTGATTAAAAGGTTTTTGGTAAAATAGGGTTTTCATCTTCAAAATTTTTTTGGATTTTTTAGTAAAGAAAGAATATAGCATGAAATACGACTCAATGATTTTTCATGTTGAATAATAAATTCTTTGAAATGGGATAAATGGAAATATAACTTGAGTAAAGTAAGGTAGTAGTCATTTAAGTAGAATATATTGGGAGATTTGGATAGAAATAGCATTTGGAACTTATAGAAAATAGGATTAGCAATCTAGTTAAAAGTAATATAAGAGAAAAATAATATGAATGGGAAAGAATAATAGGGTGGAATTTATCTTTATCCACTCCACTTTTCATTGTTTAAAGTTATCGAAAATGTTTTGAGTTAAAAGACGAACTTAAAAAAAGAATAAATCATTGATGTAGAAATTTTTGAAATAAGGAAATATTTTGCTTGTTTTTTGGATTAAGAAATCCCTTTCAAATTTTTGATCTAAAAATTATTTGTATAATAATTGGGTCTTTGAATGTTTTGGGTTAAAGACCCTACTTTTAAAAGAAGAAACGCTTTGAGGTAGAAGTACTTGAGAAGGGAAATTATTTTACTAAGCAATCTTTGAAATTGGATTAAAGAATAAAGCGACAAGTGTTTGGAATTTTTTTTAAAGTTTGACTCAAATACTGTTGGAAGGTTTTGTTCAACCATTGAATAAAAATGAAATAAAACATAGCGTTTAAATGCTTTTAGCAATTTGATTCCTCAAACTGTTTTGCAAGAATGGAAATTCTTTGAAAAATATGTTTTTTTAGATGAGAAAATTTTTTGAACTTCAAATGACACATACCAGCATGATAAGGTTTCTAAGATAAAGGTTATTGAATTATGCACTTCTTGATTTTAAAGTGATACTTGCAAGAATGGGATGGACTAAACTAAACCAAAATATTTTATGGAGTAGATAGGGATCGCCATCTAAGTGAGAAAAGGTTAAAGTTTTTATGATACGAAGAATAATGTGTACAACCTAATCTAAATATTTGAAATCAGTTCCAAGCATTTATTTGTGGAATGTTGGTATAGTTGTAAAGGTATTCCAGATCTATAACTGGGTTGTAAGTAAGGCTATCCTAGTTTAATTAAAATGTAAATCTCTACATTTTAATTTATTGGGATCAGATACACGTGTAAATTCCATAAATTATCCAATCCCAAATTATGTAAAAAGGTGTGTCATTTGAAGTAACAAGGGGTATACCAAAAAAAGAAAGAGATGTGCAAGGTATGAATATTCTTTCCATAGTTTACACAGTCTGTTTCAATAAAGGAAAAGAAAGAACTCATCGTAATTTTAGATGAAACAAAAACCTTACTTATGGTTAGTTTATGAGAATTTATAACAGTAATCCTTTTTGGAAGGATCGCTTTCATAAAATAAAATATGGAAAGGAATGTTATAGTTCAGAAATTAATTATTAGAAATAAGAAATATGTAAACAACGCAATTTACAACGGTATTCATATTAAGTAATAAACAGCATAGTAATTATAGGATCCTAATTTATGGATATTTATTACAGATTTATTTGGAAATAAATTTATAATTAATAAAGGGTTAAAAGGAATTGAATAAGGGACTGATCAAGGAATCTAATACGGTATTTATGGAGGAATTGAATATTCGTAATAGTTGAATTTTGAAACTGGTAAACGGATTCAAAAAGGATTAAGTAAAGATTGATTAAAGACTGTCAGTTTTGACACTAATGATAAGTTATTATGAGTTATGGATGTTTATTAGAACTAAGAAAGGGAATTAAGGAAGACATGTGATGGTGGAATGACATTCTAGTAATGTCCATCTTAAATTAGTAAGGAGTATAATGGCCCCAATATCATTAATGCCAGTTGATGATTAAGGGTAGCTTCTGGCAAAATTTTCTTTTAGAATTTTGTTTTAGGTTGTAAATGCTATTTCCTACCTAAAGTGCTCGCTATAGCATAAGACATGTTCCTGTTTTAACACTATATAATTTTAGGGATGGATTAGGCCGCTAAATAAAAGTATACATATCGAGGAACATTATAGATAAGGAAAATTCATAAAGACACTTAACTAGCGATACACTAAAGATACGGCTGGAAGTTAATGAAGAAATTAGGTTAGAATGCTTTAATAAAAGATCTCATGGAGCATCGCCATTCACCCTATTGAGTTAAGGTGTATAGGGATATGAGGAAAATTTTCTGATGGGTCAGGGATGAAGAGGTAGTCATTGAATTTTGTTCAGATGATTGACATGCCAAAGGACTAAACTAAGAGAGACAAGACCGTGGATTGTTTCTAACATTGGAGGTTCCGACTTGGAAATAAGAGCATGTAATGATAAACGTTATAGATTGGTTGCCTAGGAGGCAATAGTGGTATTTAGGTTATAGTAGATTGTTACATCTCTAGCTCAGATTTATGTTAAGGAAGTGGTGCAGCTTCATGGTGTTCCAGTTAGTATTGTTACTAATATGGACCTCTTATTCACTAGCGAACTTGGGAGGAATTGCAATCTGCTTTGAGAACAACTTTGGATCTTATATTCTCTTACCGCCCTTAGAACGACGGTAAAATACAATGCGTGAACATAACTTTTCAAGATTTGTTGAGAGCTTGTATCATGGATTTCGGGAGGACCATGGAGAAGGTAGAAGTGTTTAGGCAGCGAATGAAGGCGATGTAGGACCGTTAGGAGTCCAATGCTGACTGGCGAAGAAAGGGTTTGGAGTTTTTAGTTTGGGACATAGTATTCATCAAGGTTTCCCCTCTTAGAAAGGTTATGAGGATCGGTACTTTAGGGAGTTGGCGCCAAGGTTTGTTGGGCCCTATCCGATTTTAGAGAGGGTGGGGGAAATTTACTTATTGGGTGGAGCTTCCGGACTAGTTAGAAGAGTCCATGACGTATTTCATGTTCCATACTTGAGGAAATGTCTGCATGACATTGCCTCTGTAGTAGAACCTGTCAGTTAAAGAATGTGGAGAAGAAGCCTTTTAGCCTCCTCGTGTCACTGCCATAAAATTTAATAATAAATTAAACAATTGAATAAGGCTAAAAATTGAAATTTTTTAAATATCAAAATTCGACCATGGGTGTCGCACCGATGCGTTCGTGGCGATTTTATAATCAGTTTCCATATTTAATATGTTGAAATTAGAGTCCGAATGGAAAAGCAATGGACGTTAGAAGATTTTGGATTTAAAATAATTTAAACAAGTTCAAATTTAAAATTTTAATATTCGAATTTTTAACAGTAAAAAATTTGAAACTTAGTAATTAACGTTAAGAGTTACTTAACGTTTAAGTTAACATCAGAATTAAGAAGTTAGAGTAACATATAAATTAATTAAGTAATAAATGAAATAAAATTGAAAGAAATAAATTGGGCATTTCTGTCTTCAAGAGGTCGACTACCCCTAGGCTAGGGGTCGACCACTGGGGGTCGACCGCTTGGGTATACGGGGTCGAGTGCTTAAAGATGAAAAGGGGCAATTTTGATAGGCATGAATGGCCTGGATTTGATTATTTTAACCCGACGGTTTTGGTTTGTCTCACCTCTATAAATAGATCCCTAGACCCTCCACTATCCTTCATAAAAATTTGAAAGATTATGTCAAAATCTTTCCCCTTAGGTTATCCAAAACAACAAGATTTCTAATCTCTAATCTATAATTCTTCTCTTTTCTAATTTCTGAATTTAAATCTAATCTATATTCAATCATTTGTTGTATATTAAAAAGAGGAAGATCTTATAGAGAATTAGAAAGCAGTGTAGATCAAATTCCTTCTTCTTCTTCTTTAGAATTCAGAATCAGTTAGGATTTTCAAGTATGAGGTTTAAATGTTCATTTCTTCTGATTTTCAATTCCAATCCACTTTAATTTCTGATTCTAAATCTAATTTCTGTATAAAATTTATTTTTTGTATATTCCGAAAGAGGAAGATCTAAAAGAGAGTTGAGCGCAGTGAAAATCAAATCCAGTTAGGAAGGAAGGAAGGAATTTTCTGTGAGTGGAAATATCAAGTTTTTCTCTTTTGTAATTGAGTAGTATTTATTTTGATTTGATGGCTTGGGAAATTTTGTTAAACGAAAACATAACATTGAAACCTATAAAAATTTCCTAAGTAAATGTCAATCTTTGGATCTATTGGAATTTCAATTGTTTTATATTAATTAATATAGTAGAATTAGATCTGGTTTGAGATTTAAGCAATACATAATCTATTCCACTTTGTTTCTTTTCATTTCTCATGTAGTGTTAAAGGATTCTAGAAAATGAATAAAGTGAGAAATGGTGTGTAAAGTATGAAATTAACTATTTGTAGTTTGCACTGCTTGTTTCTATGAATCAAATAAATGTGAATCTCCATTTCACTCCAAGGTGGTAACTAAAAACATTTAATAGAATATGAGTGTTTTAAATTGTAGGATTTCTTCCTTGAAATAGAGGAGTTAATTCTATTATAGTAATATGAGATGAATTTGGTATGATTTCTTTTTGTGTACAAGTTAGTTGTTGGCTAAGCATATTAGCTGTATTTTGTTTGTGATGTGAGACTTTTATAAGTTTGACATTTTTAATTAATTTAGCAGTTTCTTTGCGTGTGACTAGAAATAATTTATCCAAATCTCATGCGTATACACACGCATACACAATATTAACGTATTGATTATAAGAAATAGTAACGTATTAATTATAATGTATGGACCGCATTGAATATTATTAATAGTATATTAATTTGCATTAAATTACTGGGATGGTAATTAATGGTAATTATGGAATTTAATCCATAATTAATGGCATAATAAAGGTTACCTTATATTTCCTTAATTATTAATTGTGTGGACATGGTGTATATTCAATTAGTATATATATGAAGTATCACTAAGTTATAGGGATGCGAGATCAGTCTAAAGTTACATAGAAGTCTGCACAGCTACTCTGGCTACCGGCAGTGTAACTTTGGGGACTGATGTGGGACATTCCTATAATAAACAACCTCAATGGATGTGAGGTTAGCCCCAATTATGTATGGTAAATATGCCCGGTCAATCTAGCTACTAGTACCCATGAATATTCGGGCTAATTATGAGACGTCACGGGTTGAGTTATGGGTCATAATTACGTTTTGGATACGATAGAAATGGGGATCTATTGAGGGGTCCGCTTCGGTTTTAGAGGTATTAATGAGTACTGTAGGGTTCGCCTCGAGGTATTGAGTGACTATTGTAGGGTCCGTCTCTCTTCCCAATAAGAACTATTCAGTAATCTATGAGATTTCTTTAGATGTCAGCTAGAGAGGACCACGTAGGGACCTGCCTCGGGTTATGTTGAAATGACATGTACTTTCTCGTGTATTAAATGGTAAGAGTCTACCAATTCCCATTTAAGAGGTATTAAGTGGTTCAGGTGCTTTCTCGTGTATTGTTACGTTAGTTACTTTAGAATTTGGAAAAGGGACTGAAAATGGACTAGGTATTAAATAACAGGAACCTACCTATTATATAGGTATTAAGTGGTTAGATTCTGCCTAATTCTCAGTAAAAGAAATCAAGTGATTGGGACGCTGTCTCTTGCATCATTAATGTTAGTTGCGTTGGAGTTTTGGAAATTGAACTAAAAAGGCCTTTGGGCTTATAGTTAAAGTTATTACTATTTGTAGCCACCACCGTTTAGGGTTATTGTTACATTTAAAATAGTTTTAAATACGTAAGACATATTTATTATTTACATAATAGTGCTTAAGTACAATTATGGTAAAGCTTGAGATTTTCATTTCACCAAACATTCGTTGTTCTGACTCACTCTTCATTACAATACACAGATTAGAGGAGGGATTACCAATTTAGGAGACGAAGGTGGATATGAAGACTTGTGGCACTTATCTACCTATTTATTCTTTTAAATATTTTAATGTACCCAACTCAAACAATTATGCTATTTTGAAATAGTGCACTGTATAGGTCTTATATAGACGCGTAGTAATAGCTGATGATAACATGTTTTGTTTATGGTATAGTTTTCTTTTATGAAATTGGTATTTGCTCAGATATTATATTTTATTTTGTTCTGCTATGTGATATTGAAGTATAGATAGATAGCTATATGTACCGTGCATTGTTCAAATTTTATCAACTTAACAGCTCGCTTTGAGATAGGCTTCGACGGGCTTTTATTGGGTTGAAATTGGGGCCATTTTGGGTGGGTTGCTACACAAATCCCTTCTTGTATATATTATATATATCAAAAAGAAAAGATCCGAAGGAGATTATAATAGGCTTTTCAAATTCGAAGGAAAGCAAAGCCAAGGACTAACTATGAGTGGAAATCTTAGTTTTTCTATTTTAGTAGTTAATTAGTGTATTTGTATTTGACATATGCCTTGGAAAGTTTTGAATTACGAAAACATGACATCAAAAATCCCCAAAACTTCCTAAAAGCGAAAATGTCAGTTTCTGGGTTGGAATCTGAATTGTTTTATATTAAAAGAGCGGAGTTTGTACTTAAATTGCAATTTGACTATTCTACATTCTATTCCACTTCTTATTCTTTTTCTTTGGGTTTGATTAAGGGATTTGATTTAGAAATGGAGCATAAGGTACAAGTCCTTATTCGTAGTTTGCACCGTCTATTTCCACAAATTTAATAAGGATTCCCTTGTTTATTTTCATATAATATAAATTAAATAGAGCACATGAATATATTGTAAGTTCATGGTATTAGTTTATTCCGTTATTTTAATATGAAATGAGTTGGAATTTAATTCTAACTACAAGTCTATAATTTGATTCTTGGTATTGGATTTATGGAAAATATGTTAATATGGAAATAAAACTTATATAATTATTGAAGGGTTGACATTGAAATGGTAGTTTAAGGCGTCCTCCATTTACAACTTTCAACCTTCATCCATTTACCTCACAGACCACCACTTTCTCCCTTAATTGAACCATCAATCCATGCGTGCTCATTTTCTAATCATTGCTCCTTATGCTGTTTACCATCTTCAGTATGTTCAATCACGGAATTTTGAAAACTTCGTCATCTGAAACATATTATCAGATCTCCAAATTCAGATTCCATAATCTTGGAAGCGGCGACTCTCGTCAAGATGGTCATTCCTACGCCGATTTCGTTAGTTCACCGCCTCAGCCTAGACCTATGCAGACTACCAAGCCACCCACTGCGTCTACTACATCTGGTTCAAACAAATTCCTGACGGTCAGAAACGGTCGGGTTTTAAAAATGGTATCCAAAATTCGAAAATCACGTAGGACTTTCAGGTGTGGGGGCTATGGGTACATGGCGCGTTCGTGTTGGAACAAATTGCTTTGCTTTAAATGCTTAAGATTCGGGCATTATTCATCTAAATGCACCATTTCAAGAAAATATTTTGCACCCACATGCAGCATCACTTCGACTCTGAAGCCAGCTGACAATTCAAATCCTTCTTCAAAGGCTACTGACCGACAATTCAAATCTTTAAAGACTCCTAATTCTCCTGGCCCATATATTACTTTCACTCCCAAAGCTGATGTTGACCTAAAAACTCCGACCTTCTCAAAAGATCAACTCTTCCAATCTCAATTGCATGTTGTCTTCTCATTAGTCAGTAGGATGTGGTCAGTTGATGACCTCCGTAGGTGTCTGAGTGTCCACTTTGGAAGAGGAAACTAGCGTGTCACATTATTTTCCAGTAGAGCTTTCCTTGTCCACTTTCCTTACCGACAGCTGCTCAGTAATACCATTCGAAAAGGTTTCTTCCACAAGTAAGGAGACAGTTCATGCTCGTCAATGGTCTCTAAAAAGACAGCTTTAGATGTGAATTCTATCACCCATCATGGATCTGAATCGTTGATGTTCCTCCATTCATGCATGTTGATGTCGTGCTCAAAGTAGTGTTGCACCCCATTGGCATCCTTATTGCATTTGATCATTATGCCCGGGAAACCGTGGATAAAAGATACCCCTTTATCAAGATTTGTCTCAACAAACCTGCGGCAGTTCCAGGCTCTATGGTTGTTCAATCTTATGAGTGTTATTTCAAGCTAGACTTTGCTCATTGGGAGCATGTTCGTCCTCGTATTCACCCATAGCACCTCATCTAGGAGACGTTGACACTCTTAATTGTTGATCTCAAAAGTTGGTTTATCTCTTTGGTTATGAGGGCCTGAAGACATGGACTGAAGTTCCTTCACCACCACTTAGTTTCGCAGATGATTCCATGCCTAATGAAGCCATGATCCAACAAAAACAAGAAGAAATAGCTACGGGTAAGAAGGTATCTAACATTACATCCTCAAATGAAGAGATGTCGCCTGCCAAGATTCTGGACCTTCGATTTAGTGGCCACCTTTGAATGTGGTTCATATGACCTCAGAAGATAGAGACTTTTACCTCTAATAGGACATGGATCTTGACTTTCAGATGAACATTGGTAATGCCTTGCACCAGGACAATGTTAACCTTATGGATGTCGAGACTAGACACCAGTTTTTCAAATCCCCTCCACCACCATCAACTTCTACTGCCACTCATACTCCTCCTACAGCTGTCGCTTTTTCCCCAGTTAATTCGGTCCACTGTAGTGGGCGTCTTCTTTCTCATAGCATAGGTCATCCATTGGAAGGTAGTATCTTTGTCCGAAGCATTTTAAATACTATTGATCATAATGCTATTATTTCTACCGCTACCTTGACCTCTAAAATAGTATCTATAATTAAGAACTTGGAAAAGGACAGGGCATTTGAGTCTTTATGAAAGCTTTACTTGGAATGTACATGGTCTACGGAGTGCGAATAAGTGTGATCTGCTTAGAAATTTTATACATGATGTTCATCAAGATGTTTTATTTATTCAAGAGTCTAAAGTTTATAATTTGACCCCCTCTGGACTTCATATTATTGAGGGTCTATTTCTCTCTGGTTGTGCCTTTATAGAAGCCATAAGTACCAAGATTATTACACCTACACAAACCCTTATAGGCCTATCCACTCCCCGGATAGGAGTGCTATCTAGAAAGACTGAGAATTTCTTATCTATGTTCTCTGGACCATGGATCTTGGGGGGATTTTAATATCACCCGCTTCCCTTCGCAGCGTAATAACCTTGGTTGTTTTATTTGAGATATGGATTCTTTTTAATGACTTTATCACAAGATATGATCGCTTTGACCTCCCTTTAAATAATCGTGCCTATATTCCAATAAGCGTTTCTTCCCTTCCCTTACTAAATTAGACATATTCTTTATTAATATGACCTGGGAATCATTCACCCACTTTCCTTTCAATCCGGCCTTCCATCCATTATTTCTGACTATTTCCATGTTCTTCTTGACTCTGAAGATGGAAGATCTCATCATCCCCTTTTCAAATTTGAGAATTTATGGACCCTTGAGCTGGGATTCGACAGCATTGTGGAGCAACTTTGGGTCTCCTTCCATGTCACCGGTTCGACTTCCAAAATACTAGTCACAAAGCTTCGCCTTCTTCAATATGCTCTTAAGAAATGGTCTACAGGGCTATGGAAATCACTTAGAATCAGGAAGGACTATCTCCAAATCAGATTTTGGACTTCAATATTAAAGAGGAATCCTCAGCTTTTCCTTTTTTGATAGGATTTTTCTGGCAAATCTCGAATCCGAATCAGATCGAGTTATGAAGCAAGAAGAGATGGCATGGAAGCAAAGACCTAGAGAGAAGTGGGTGAAAAAGGCAGACCTTAATATAGCATATTTGCATAGGATTGCAAATGGGAGATGTCGTTCAAATAGAATCTCTTGCATAAGCTTCAATGACGCTATGATTGAGGATGAAACAGAAATACTTTCAACCTTTACTTCATACTTTAGATCTATCCTACGGAGAAACACCTCCACCTCTGACTTCCTTTGTTGGGAATCTATTTTCCCTTCCAATACCTCTATTTAAGACTCCATAGCCTCGGACTTTAACATTGATGAGATCTGGAGGGCCCTAAATTACATGGCCTTGAATAAGGCACCAAGCCCTGATGGCTTCCTGCCTTCTTTCTCTAAGAGGTATTGTGCTTTCCTTAAGTTCATCATCGTTTCAATTTTTGATGAGTTCAAAATAGATCCTAGGCTTATCTTCGGGCTTAATTATGCCAACATTATCCTGATTCCCAAATTTGAGGGCGTATGTGAAACCAAGGACTTTAGACCCATCAGCCTGCAGAACATTGTTTTCAAACTCATAACCAAGGTGCTTGCCAATAGAATTAAGCCTTTTATGGATGAGCTCATATGTCCTCAACAATCATCTTTCACTTCAGGCAGATCCCTCACTGACTATGCAGAGGTTGTTCAAGAGGCGATCTCCTACTGTCACAAAGCTCGTGTAAACTATGCTTTTATCAAAATTGATTTCTCTAGGGCTTTTGACACTATCTCTTGGTAATTTGTCCTAGCTGTACTAAGTTATCATTGAGTTCCTCAAAAATTCATAGCTGGATAAAGACTATCCTATCCACAGCATCATCCAACATTTGTGTGAATGGGTTGCGGGGTAATTTATTTGTGTATTAGAGAGGCCTTAAATAGGGTGGCTTGATTTCCCCTCTCCTCTTCAACATTGTCGTTGATACCTTCGCACATATGATCGATCTGGTAACATCATGAGGTTTAGTTGATTCACCTGGAAACAATTAAATGCCTTAAGGGCTTGGCTCTTTCATGTTTGCGGATGACACTATTATGCTTTCAATGCCTACCCCACAATCCATAGCCTCTCTGAAACTTTTGCTTTATTGTTTTGAGCTTACATCTGGTTTAAAAATAAAATGTAGTCGGTACCATCTACATGTTCGTTCCTTAAAATCCTATTGGAGCCGAGGTTGCCTTGGCTCTCAACTACCCTATCCATGACTTCCCAATTCCTTACATTGGCCTCTTGCTTCTAAAAGAGTGTATGGATTGTGTATTTATATCTAATATGCAAGTGTAATAAACAACTAATTTATAACTAGTTGAGTAAAGTAAATAAAAGTAAAGAAATAATCACACCAGAGTTTTTATACTGGTTTGGACGTCCCGTTCTACGTCCAGTCCCGAAGCTCCCCTTCAGCCTTAAACTAGCAAACAACCCTCGCTTTTCCCGGAGGAATAGGATTGATACAAAAAATCTTTTCTTGACAAGTATGTGTTCTTAGTAACACCGATTTTAACTTCGCAGTACAAATCTTCCTATATTCTTCTTTGAGTAGTATGTGTATGTGAAGCTTTGCTTTTAGGAAGTGATAAAACTGATGTATTGATTGCTTTTAGAAATCAAAGCATGCAAGGAGTAAAGAGATGATATTCAAAAAATTCAAGTGAGTTGTTTCTCAAAATCTTTACATATTTATAAGTGTTGAAGAGTTTTCTTGAGGAGCAACATCCTTTAGTATGTTCTATTTCAATCTAAGGGTTGCAACCTTTGAGGAATAAGAGATGCGTTGAAAAGATACGGATGCAACCATTAGTATGAAGCAAGTGTCTGTTGATAGTTTTAGTCCGTTACCCAGCTAAGACGTCTGAGATAAAATTCAGACGTCTGTTTAAGTAAATATTTTTTAAACAGAGTTAGACGTCTGATGCCTGTTAATTTATACAGCCAACTTGTTTGACATAATGAAAACCTTATAAAAACTTTGATGTGCAATTTTGTGTAAAAACTCCTAAAAGAGATTTTAAAAACCATCTATCTATGACTATAACACACTATAATAGCTTCTCTAATAACAATGATTCTTTTCTTCTACTGTTCATCTTCAAGTCTTGATAATGTGAATTCTAAAAGCATTTACTTGCAAATAGATGGAATATATTGTATATGCATGATTATATAGTTATTGTCATCGAAACCATAAAATAGAGGTTCTAACGTTCTCCCCCTTTTTGATGATGAGAACTATACAATCACTTATCAAATAAGCATATAAGCCCCCCTGAATGTGTTTCCTCCCCCCATATGCATGTAATATGATATCTCTCCCCCTTTGGCATTATCAAAATAGAGGGGAACGAAAAATAATATATAATGTTACCATTAAATATTAAATAACCAAAGCATGAGATCATCAAATAGCAACGTTTAGTACAAAATAAAAGATTAAATAAGCATAAGAGTTATAAAATAACATAACATAAAATCTAATTATATAGATTATGGGAGTAGGATAATCCACCATAATTCTCATAATATTCCCAATAGGAAGATGGATCTTGCTTATTCGAACCTGGCCATTGTATCTGATCGTAGTACTCCTTATCCTCCTGGATGGAAAGATCTTGAAATGACGTATAGTGACTATAGTGCGGACGATCTTGTGGTGGTCGAGATATATCTTCACTTTCCTCAATATCAACAGATATTGGTGTTTTACCAGGATGAAATTGTGGTGGTGGTTTAACTGAAGGCATTGCGTTTGAAGAAGGTCCTAGCTGAAACATTGTAGTAGTGGTGGTGTTGGGAATGGAGAAGATGAAGACCGTGATAAGGAACGACCCCGTACCTTTCTCATGACTTTTTCCCAAGGTGGAAACGACCTTTTCTAACGTCTTTTCTACTTTGGTCATATTAGTAGAAAAAGAGCGTTCTAAGCAAGGCATCTTTTTATTTAACGCCTTTTGGTTTAAGGAGAGGACACATTGGTTTTGAATTGCAACATATCGATAGTTCTCTCCTAGCCAGGCTGCAATTCTGGCTTCTTGTATTTCTGAATCAGAGTAATACTCTGTAGGTTCCGAAGGTCTTGCGGATTGGGAAAGTCGAGTTGGAGGTGGTTGTTGTTGTTGTTGTGGCAGTTGATACAATATTGATGACATCTCCAATTCCAATGAAAAATCCTTTTGAATTATCTCCGAAAGTTATAGTGCCACCATCCATATATGTTATATTCGATAACATATGTGCATTTTCAGTCGTATGTTTGGAGCATCTGCTATCAAGTATCCATTTCTCCTTGTTATTAGATTTTCTTTTGGGTACCTACAAGATAAAAACAATTTAATTGGTACCCACTTCCTTCGTTAGGGTCCTAAGTGTTAGAGAATCAAGATAGCCATACATATTTTTATTATTTAGAGTTAGAAGCCTTTTCTCAAGTATCTGGCTTCTGGAATCTTTTATATAGTGAGCTATAGTTCCTATGTTTTGAAGTTTTCTTGAATCCTAATCCATTCCAATTTCCAGATGGTTTAGAATTTTGATCGAGTTATCCAAATTCTACTTTCCTTTATTTACTTTCAAAACATTATTTGTAATCTTATCTAACTTATCTTTAAGATAAGAAATTTTGGATTTTGATGCTTCTAGATCATCCTTTAATACAACGTTTTCATTTCTAGTATTATCGTCTTCTAGTTTAACTTTTCCTATTTTACATAATAATGAATCATTTTTGAATAGATAGATTCTAACATTTTTCTTGTGTAGTTTCTAATTCTTCTTCAAAAATGGTTTTCTCATCTTTTAATAATCCTATTTCAAGTTCCATTAGATTAATTTTAGCAACATATTCTTTATTTAACTTTAGTTTCTCTATATTTGTCATCTAGTTCCATGCTTTTAAAATTTCATTATAAGTAAGATTAGGACATACCTCCTTAGTGTTTGCTATGAAGCATATATTGGCTTGCTCAGAATCACTATCGCTGTCATTTTCTGAGATGAAGATGAATCTGAGTCATCCCAAGTTACTTGAAACGCTCGTTTTCTTTTCTTTAATTTCTCGAACTTGCTTTTCTTTTTTTCATTATTGAGTTCTAGGCATTGTTTCTTCATGTGTCTGAATTTGTCGCACCCAAAGCACTTGACCGAAGTTTGACTGGATGAATTTTAATTTCCTCCGTTTTGAGATTTCATCATCCTTTTGAATTTCTTGAACTTATTATAGTTTTTGGCAATGAATATGATCTTATCTTCATCTAAGTCTAAATCATTATCGTTGGCTTGAAAAGCTATATTTTTCTTTTCATGATTTTGTTCTTTCCTTGCCTGCAAATTTGCTTCGTACGACATCAAATTTCCCATCAATTCTTCAACATTTAGTTAAGATAGGTCATTAGCCTCTTCGATGGCCTATACTTTTCATTCCCATTCATTAGTTAAGGAATTTAAATACGTGTAAATAAATCAAAATCTGTAATTTGACTCCAAGTTCCATGAGATTGTTTTGGATAGATTGAAGTCAAGTATACATATCAGCAATAGATTCATTTTCTTTCATTTTAAATGAAGAAATCTGATTTTGTAAAATGAAAATCTTTGTTTGTTTAACTTTATTAGTGCCTTTATGAGTGATTTGTAGTGTACGCCATATATCATATGCAGTAATGCACATCATGACACGTGAAAATTTATTTTTGTTAAGTGAATAGAAAGAACATTCATGGCTTTAGCATTGTTTGTTGCTGTGTTCCTTTAAGCATATATCCAAGTGCTTATATCTATGTTTGGTGTTTCATATCTAAGATGTGTTGCTTGCCAAATTTCTAGGCCATTAGCTTCCATAAAAATGCACATACGTGTAGACCAGTAAGCATAATTAGATCTAGTGAATAGTGGAGGACGTGCAGTGGATTGCCCCTCTTGAAATGTACTTGCCATATTAAATATGTTTCAATTACTTGTTACTATAAATTGAAATAACCGATACCAAATGAAAGAGTATGGATCGTATATTTATATGTAATATGAAAGTGTAATAAATAGCTAACTTATAACTAGTAGAGTAAAGTAAATAAAAGTAAAGAAATAATCACATAAGAGTTTTTATACTTGTTCAGACTGGACTTAGGACCTCCCGTCCTACGTCCAGTCCCGAAGCTCCCCTTCAGCCTTAAACTAGCAAACAACCCTCGCTTTACCCGGAGGAATAGGCTTGATACAAAAAATCTTTTCTTGACAAGTATGTGTTCTTAGTAACACCGATTTTGACTGAACAATACAAATCTTCCTATAATCTCCTTTGAGTAGTATGTGTATGTGAAGCTTTTTTTTAGGAAGTGATAAAATTGATGTATTGATTGCTTTTAGAAATCAAAGTATGCAAAGAGTAAGAGATGAGATTGAGAAAATTCACATGATTTGTTTCTCAAAATATTTACATATTTATGGGTTTTAGAAGAGTTTTCTTGAGGAGTAACATCATTTAGTATGTTCTATTTTAGTCTAAGGGTTGCAATCTTTGAGGAAGAAGAGATGCGTTGAAAAGATATGGATGCAACCATTAGAATGAAGCAAGTGCATGTTCATAGTTTTAGCCCGTTACCCAGCTCAAACGTCTGAGATAAAATTCAGACGTCTGTTTAAATATATATTTTTTAAACAAAGAACAGAGTCAGACGTCTGAATTACATGGATAGACATCTGATGCCTGTTATTTCTATAGTTAACTTGTTTCACACAATGAAAAGCTTATAAAAACTTTGATGTGCAATTTTGTGTAAAAACTACTAAAGGAGATTTTACAAACCATCTATCTATGACTATAACATACTATAATAGCTTCTCTAATACCAATGATTCTTTTCTTCTACCGTTCGCCTTCAAGTCTTAATAATGTGAATTCTGAAAGCATTTACCTAAAAATAGATGGAATATATTATATGTGTATGATTGTATAGTTGTTGTCATCGAAACCATATAATAGTGGTTCTAATAGCTTCTCCCTTCGAAGCCAAAGCATGAAGATTGGTTGACCATTCTCGAAAAGATTTTGTCAAAGCTATCAGGTTGGAAAGGAATATCTCTTTTCAGAGCAGGTAGAATTACTTTGGTAAATTCTACGCTTAGCAGTATTCCAACCTAGTGGCTATCATTTTACAAAGCTCCAATATGGATAATTCAAAAAATTAATGTAATCCACCGAGCTTTCCTATGGAAAAGAACAGTAAGTATTTCCCCCACTAACATTTTAGTGACATGGGATAAGGTATGTAGACCTAAGAAATTTGGGCAATTAGGGGTTATTGATCTTGGCCAATTCAACAAAGAGCTCCTAGCCAAATGTGGTTGGGCACTTATATCTGAGTGCTCCAAGCCTTGTGCTAAATGGATCTCCATTCGATACTATAATGGTGTATTTTCCCTGTCTGACTGTCAATCTACCCCGCCTTCTTTAATGTATGTTATGCTATGGGGAACTTCATATTAATTCTACCATTAAGGTGGGAAATGGATCGCGCATTGCATTCTGGATTGATCTATGACTTAATGGGATTGCTTTGAAATATATTTTCCCTACTCTGTCTGAACTTGCTTCCAACAAGCACATTACCGCAACATGCCTTCCAGCATGGTAGTTGTATCATTGAGTTCACTGATATTCTAACTGGTCCAAATTTTCCTGACATTCTAAGATTTCTGCACCTTGCCTCCTCAGCCAGACTAAGCTCTCAGGAAGACACTTTCTCACAGAGCCTTTCCAACACTGGTCAATACACTGTGACCACCCATTACGATTTCTACAACTTCTCTTGTAAGTTTCAAAAAAATTCTTGACTTTGGAAGCTTAGGTCTCCTCCAAAGTTTATTGCATACGTGGTTGGTAATGTTAAACAAACCAAATACAACTGAAAATCTTGCTCAAAAGAATCTTGGCACAACCCAGCATTGCTTCCTATGTATGGAGTACACGAATTCATGCACGCTTATATTTCGCTCATATGAATTCTCTTTCCAGGTTTTTATGCTTTGTGCCTCTAACTTAAACTTAGTGTTTGATACCTCTGAGAAAACTTGGTTAACAATATGGGAATGTTGTGACCATCTATCACCTGAAGGCCACTGACCCTTGCCTATACCTGGACCATTTGGATTGAGCAAAATTTTAGATTCTTCAACTCCAAATATAGCACTTTTCTAGAAATTGCTAACGAAACTATGTACTTGTATTCATCATGGACAGAGACTCGATCTGGGCTGCTGCAGTTCTTCATTTCAGGTGCGACTTAAAGGGAATCTATGAATAGTAACAACGGTCAAGGTTGATCAATTATCATGTTCTTTGCTGGGTTTATGTAGTGATGCTTAGTGTGCTTTATCTGATATTTACGTATGTATATTCTATGTTGTGTATGGTTTGAATGACTATCTGGGTATGTATATATTTGGGTAGTTTTAGGATATGCTTGTATGAAACTAATGGCTACCGACTAAACCTGTTAGTTAGGTATTTCTACTTTTATTTTATGCATGTACGACTGTATGATCCAGATCACACGTCTATTATATCATAAAAATGGTAGTTTATGGCATAATCTTCGCATGCATAGAATTTATTAAGTGCTTATGTGTGTATATATATATATTACTGTAAATAATGTACAATTATAAAATATTGATTGTGTAGTTAATTAGTTAATTAATTAGCATTAAATTTCCCCATTAGGAATGAAATAAATTATATAGGTGAAATAAGAAGATTTTCTTATAAGGCCTAATGTATTTAGAGTAGAATATGTTACAATTAAGTTACAGGGATATGAGGTTAGTTAAAAGCACACAGAAATCTACATAGCTAATCTGACTACCAGTAGTGTGACTTTGGAGCTGATGTAAGATAATGTATATAATAAGTAACTACAGATCACGCAAGGTTAGTCCCAAATTCTATAGGATAAATCCGCTCAGTTAATCTAGCTACCGGTAACTATGCACTGTCGGACTAATGTGAGATTTCTCTGTAGGATACAGGTCATAAATTGAAGGACCTACTTTAGGGATTGTAGGCATTAAGAGGTTGTTTGAGGGTCCGTCTCTTCCCATGTATTGAATGATCAGGATTAGGCTTAGGCACAACAGAGGATATCTCGAAATGGTCTGCTTCAATAGGAAGTATTAAGTGTCTGAATATATTTCCATGTAATATCAGCTAGATAGGCACTGGAGAGGAGTCCTCCTTGGGTTAGGTATTAAGTGACGGGGACCTACCTTAGTAAGGTATTAAATGGTCGGAGTCTGCCAAATTCCCATAAAAAGTTTTAAGTGACTTGGCGTTATCTCTTGCATTGGTAGACATTAATAATGAGGATTATGGGTTATGGAATTAGATAATTCATAGTGCTTTTAATTGGAAAGACCCAGATTTTGATTAAAACATGAAAGACACATTCTTATTTAAATTATACTACCTAAGTACTAATATAGAAAGACGTGAGAATTTCATTCACAATACATTGTTGTTCTGACTTGTTGGTGAAATTTTTGGGCTTCACCACACCCAACTTGATCTTGAGGTGACCTTGTAACTAGTTGCCCTCACGATTGGGAATCGACCAATTTAAGCTTTGTTAAATTCACCTTTGGAAGCAACTGCGTTGTTGAATACTTACATAATCGGAGAGCCACATTTCAACTGTTTTTTGAAATGTCAAAGAAATTCTATAAGTTATAAGCAATCCAAAATAAAGTTGCAGAGAAAATAAAAGTATGGGACGTAGAGATTTTTTACATGGTTCAGATTAATGTTAATCCTACATCCATGGGATATTCCATTACATCTTTAGTTTTTTTGCATAAATGATTACAATGGCCTTGAAGGCACACAATCATTTCTTTTTTTTAAGAGGAAGAAGTTGAAAGAGAAGATCCTCATTTTCTCGTTTTCTTGTCTTTCCTTATATAGTATGAAAAGTGTTGCTGGTTACAATCGCCCTTTATGTTTTCCTTAAATCTCAACCCTCGGATTAGCCACTTGTCGCTCATTCATGGTGCCTGTATTTTGTACCTGAATTGATGATGGGTTTTCGATGGAAAATCCTAATACTGGTGGGACCATGGAAATTTGAAGTGAGATGCCAAAAATGTTAGGGGAAAACCCAGGTCTGCATAGGTCAGCCTCCTCTCTCTTGAAATGGCAAGCGGCTTTAAGAGGAATGATAAGAGACTACCCTAGGGCTTTGTGCCACGATCCAAATTTCAGCGTTCGAAAATCGACACACGTACTTCACTTGTACTCGAATGCCGCAGATTCAATTGTTGAAATTCGACTCGTGTCGGAGCTTATAACACAGTAAGTATAACAACACAGCAGAAGAAAGAATGAATGATATCATATACATCGCAAATGATACAATATCCAGAATGATATACAATAATGATATCAATATGATACAACAATATCAGAGATAAATAATGATGCTACAGCGGAAACAACATAACGGATAACTCCAAATGATCTGAAAAGGAGGATGAATCCAACAACTCCAACGTCAAACTCGAACCACCATCACGTTGCACCAAGATAAGCAACGTCAGTCATGCGTGAACTCCAAAACTGAACTAGCTCCAGATAATCTACTCAACCTGACTATCTGAAAAACCCAACTCTAGACTGCCCGTGTGGAAAATTATGGGCACCCAGAGTTTAGGAAGGGAACAATAAACTCCGAGTCAGTCATGAGACTGGTGTGAGCAACAAAAACAGTTTATCTTTAAAACAAACAACAAAAGAATTTTAAACATTGAAATCCGCAATGCTTTTGGAAAATGAAACTACCATAAGACCTCCCACCACACACAATGCAATCACAGACTTGGAGGAGATTTCTTCTTATGATAGTCAAACATGCTTACTATGATAAAACTCTTTTGATATTATTACTAGTGCATAGTGGAAAACATTTCGAAAGTACAATATTAATCTTAGCCAGCATAGGTACCATTATATTATGCCTGCTATAGCTACCATTTTAAATGGCAGGTTCTACAACTAAAACCATACAAGGCTCGTATTGTTTCTTTGGATTTTCCAACAAATGGTCAGGCTAAGGAACTTCCTATGCCACATGGGAACGCCTCTGGAGTGACGCCCCGAGAACCACCTGGCTCTCTGCCAACACAAGGCCGGTTACCCCCTTCCCGGGTAGTAAACCTGAGATATGCCACCCCCGGTCGTTTGCGACCTTTATCCGAGAGCTCTCGATCACTAAGCAACAATCACACAAAGTAAATGAGATGGGAGCAACCACACAGGTAAATATCTGGGCTCCATACCATGATACCACCTTTTTCCAGAAGGAATGGACATACCCTGGGGAGCTACCCCTGAAACCTTGCCGCACTTTCCTGTTTCGACCATTTCCGATTTGTGAGGCTCGATGAGGTCTCGTCTACAAAGCTACACTTTTTCACAAAGCCATGCTTTGATCAACAAATGATCAGCAACACACAGCAGCACTCAGCATACCACACTACCAAATTGGGAGTATATCACTGATAACCTTCAACTACATAACCTCTGAGCTCGTACGTCTCAGAGAAGGGTGTTAAGCTAAGATAATAAATCTCCGCCACCAAACAGAAATGTATTTGAAAGAAATAAGCTTTATATCTCAAAGTGTAGTGTCAGACATACAACCATACAAGTCTGTTTCGGGTTAGAACAGAACCGAAGGCACTTCGAAAGAAGCCCTTGCAAATCCGGATAATTTCTAATCACGTCCGGACTTCCCATCACAAAGGGTGCTAAAATCTCTATACCGGGGACCAGTCGATGCAAAGACATTCGACGAGTTGTCCTTTCGTTTTCGAAAATATCCGGTCTTCACCACCGGTCTTCGAATGCTATCCATAACGTCGTATCATTATTCGGAATGGGTTATATGACACAAAGGTCCTCTCCCGGCTAAACCGAATAATGAGCGCAATATTTAAAAACATATGGATATGGAATTTCAATTAATTCACAACTTATTACCCAAAATCTTTTAAATGGTTTAAACAAATTACCATTTTAATCTTTATACAAAAAGATTCAATTCACAAAGTTCACCCAATTTCACAAAGATCCATTCACAGATTTTCCAAATCAATTTCCGTTTCAATTTGGATTTAACTCGTCCAATCTTTAAATCAAAGATTTAATTCATAGCTTTCAAAACAATTCCATTTCGATCTTTTATACAAAAGGTACACCTTTCCAATCTCAAAACAAAGTTCAACAATCTTTCATAAAGATTTATTCATAACTCGGAAAACCATTTTCATTTCAATTTGAAATTCTTTTGACACAAATTGGAAATTCATTCCTTATATGAAAGCTTCTATCATTTGAAAACAAATAGTTTTCATTTCGGAAAATCTGATTCATTTATATGAGTTAAAGTCCTAGGGTTAAATTCAAATTCTTAAAACCATACTTTTAAAAATGGTTTAAATTCATATGAACACATTTATAACATCTTTAACCAAAACTTCCAAACATGGAATTCAATTCCAAGTTTTGAATTCAAATTCAAATTAAATTATTTAAATTGAGAACTTTACCAAGTTATTCAAAATAACTTTTATCTTAAAAACTCCTTTTCAAAACTTTAACATTTAACCCAAATCCATTTCCAAAATCAATTGAAATTAAAATTTCAATTTCAAAAATATTAAATTTAAATCATTTGTGACTTAACCGATTTCCACGTGAAATCCATATTTGTGTGTGTAAGAGTATGGTCCAAGGGTTTTACACAGTAGTGCAACATCAATAAATCATCACAGATCAAAATACAGAAATATAGTTGATAAGCGGTATAACTATAACGCTTATCTTTTGTACACAGATCACAGATAATATACAAATGTATCACAGATAATAAATCATATCACAGGGAATTAATTACATTCATCCCAGAGAAACAGATCACAACACAAATCAAGATGTACCATAAAGCATCACATATCAGGGATATCAAACAATCAAATCATCCAATATAATCCAAATATCCATAGGTAAGGTCAATTTATTTATCCGATTAAATTAAATCAGATTAGTCACTAATCTTGGTTAATTAACATTAACTAATTACAAATTATTTTAATTAATTAACCTTTAATAATAAATTAATTAGCCTCAATTAATAAATTAATTAATTACCATTTAATTAATTATCCTTAATTAATTACAAAAATTTATTAATTAATCCTTAATTAATAATCATCCCTTAATCACTTTCATTTATAAATTAACCTTTACTTAACTAATTATTCTCAAATTAATTACCTTAATTAATTTATCACATTAATTGATTACCTTTAATTAATCACAATAAGTCATTATTCTTAATTATCTTCATTAATATCAAAATCTTTAATTAATAACCTTACAATTTATCATTATTAACACATTAATTTATTCAAGAAATTAAGGTTAATCAAAATATCATTTTATCTTAATTAATTTCATTATTTATTTAAAATAATTAATTAATGAATAATGTCATAAATTAATTAAATTAAAACTTAATTATTTTCAAAATAATTAACTTAAACCTTTGCTAATCCCATTTTCAAATAAAACAATTATTTTTAAAAGAATAATTTCAAACATGTTTAAAACTTGAATTTAATTTTAAACTTGAAACTGTTTTTAAACTACCCCGAGTCAAACCCGAGTGTTACCCGAGCCATTCCACCATATGCTTCGAGTTTTACCAAAAATCAACCCGTATGCTATTTTTTTAACTTCAATTTTTTTTAAGTGTTAACCCGGGATAACCCAAAAATACTCGAGCCAGCACCCCATTTCCTCGAGATCGACTTCGAGACACGACCCTCATCTTCTCGAAAACAAATCAATGGTACATACTGATACCTGTGCACATGCACAGGAACTCCGGCCATCTCTGGTCATTGCCACGACCACCCACACAACGACGATCACCCATTCGAACTTTCCGACCACCCAGATTACCTCAACATGGTCGAACTCGAAATCGAGCCAGTTTAATTAAGCCTGGAACCAACCCATCAGCAGAAAACTCCACGCCACACCACCTCCGGCCATCTGAATCATCGACACTTCATCCATAGCTTCGCCATGACCTCTCGCTCCTATCCCCCTCGGTGCGATCGACACTAATGTTTCGACGACGACGAAATCAGTTCAAAAACGACAGCAACCCAACCCATACCTTAAACCCTAGTTTTGCCTCGTCCAATCATTGTTTGCAATAGAAAAATTATCGAACATTTTTCCTATGATCTACGATACTCCACCCCATCCAGGCCAAATTTCGACCTTCGGAAGTTCGTCGATCACCAGAAACACACGAAAACCCATTTACCATTCATCTCGAATTTTCTCAACAATTATAGATTAAAAAATCATGATATCTATGTTAAAAATCATAATTTATAAACACGAATCCAATTCTATAATCAAAACTAAGAATTTTAATAGTCGAAAATTTGACTTATATTAATTCTTCACTATATATTTTTATTTTCAAAGTATTTACTCAATTTAAACCCTTGAATTTATTTTTAAAGATGATGTTACAGTCTTACAAATATTTTCCATCTTGAAATCAAAGTTTAAAACTTATTATATACAGAGCAATGGAATTTCTTTCCTCAATATAAACCTGAATATCTTTAACAGAGGTAAGTATGTCTGTTAAAAAGACATGCACAGACTTATTCACACACATAAATGCATATATACTTACTGATATGTACACATACATTTTTCATTTCCCAAGGCATTATCATCGCAGATATTAGAATCAAAAGAACTGGGTTAAGAATTAGAGTTTACTCACTAGAAAGAAGATGAAGAACAGAGCATCAAATTGAAAAGCCTTTGATACTTTAAAACTGGAAAATGCTTTGAAAGTTGCTAGCCGAAACCCTTTTTGATCTTCATGTTTGTTGAGTTGAATTATTGTTATAGTTGAAGTTTTTTTGTTTATGTTCAAGATGATGTTATTTACTTCAGATTTTCACAGCCCAGAAGGAACGAGATTGAATTGAAAAGGCTGATATGAGTTACAGGGTTATATTTTGTTTGCATAAAAAAAACAGAGATTTTTTTCTTTGTTTGATAGTTGATATGATTTTTGTAGTGTACTAATGCTTCATGCATTAATTATCTTGTACAATTATACTTATCTTATTTGAGTTTGTACATAGATTTTTTTTTCTTTTGATGGCTGATGAGAGATTTCGGTGGCTAACATTAATTGTTGTTGTACAAATATACTTATCCTATTTTATTTGTACATGGATATTTAAACTAGTGTCTTCTTTGATAAGCTAATGCATATATATATATATTCTTTTTTTGTTTCATATTTGCAAGTTACATTCATATGTATTTTGTTTGGTTTTTTTTTCTTTTTATTTACTTGTTTTCATTTTATTATTCACATCCAATTTGATTTTGCTTACACTCTCGTATGTATTTTTATTTTTCTTTTCTTTCGTAATGTCATTTTAAAATACAAATAAATTTCCATTTTAATTGTTGTTAGATTTTACACTTATGTTTACATATTAGTAAGATATATTTAGAAATTCAAATTATTTAACATATATTTTATTTTCTTTAAACCTTATTATTTTATAATATAAATAAATTTCTATTTTAGTTTATGTTATTAAATTTTATTCAATGTATTTACTTTATACTTTTATATCCTATATATATATGTTTATTTTTATTTTTCATATTGATTTGTAATATAAATAATTTCTATATTTTTATCTGTTGTTAAAATTTGACTAATGGGTTACTTTTATATTTTTTTATACTTTATCTTATATAATTTGTATTTTTATTTTTAAACCATTTATTTACGATTTAAATTCAAATCAAATATATATCTATATATATATATATAATTTCAAATTTACTTATATATGCCCAAATATATATATATATATATATACATTCACATATATATACAATATTTTAAATTTAAATGATTTATACAGAATTTATTTTAATTCGGGGAAACTCGCAATCAATTTATCAATTAATTATACAAATTTTATTCAAAAATCCAATTAATTATCAATTTAAATATATATAAAATCCGGGGTCGTTACAACCTTCCCCCCTTAAGAAATTTCGTCCCCGAAATTTGCCAGGGAGACACAAAGATAGATGAAAAGTATTTCATCAAATCAAACTGAATATCTATTCCGCATTTGGCTCACCAAATCAGAATATCAATTATAGATATAAGAACGAATCTGTTTAACACTTCACAAGGTACTCGGGTTATCCGGATCTACGAAATATGCAGGGGCATCGGTTAGTTCAAAGGGATAACTAACCATTCGTAGAATATATTGGAACCCAAATTGTATAGATATATGGATACAATTCCAAAACTTTTAGTTTAGAAACTAAAGTATACCTATCAACCAAAGCACCCAATACATCCAAACAACAATTTCTGACTCAGTTGGAGTTTATGTCCCATATTAATGTATTGAATCTCCTTCTTCCTGAATCTACCAGGAACTATCGAAGAATTGAGAAAAAGATGCTGAACAAAAGAGATGCATAAGAACGGGTGCAGGGGTGATTGTCGTTTTGTGTTCAGACCATGATGCCCTATTATTGCCTTCTTTGCTTGATTTGTCACCATGTTGGGTCAGGATGGAGTGTCCTTCCGATTCTGTCTTGAGGGATGATTGGGTATGTTCTAAGATTTACTCATGATTTTAGTTGTTTCTTTTGCTATTGCCGACGAGAGAGAGAGGAAAAGGAGAGCTTCACATTTGTCATTTGTTTGTGGGATTGAGTTTGTGTTGAAGCAGATCTCGAGTGATCCTGTATACAACCCCTTTTGGAATGCATTCAGCTCTGTATGGTGCTGTCTAGGTTGCCCTCAGTATGTGCTTGTACAGACCTATTCCTTTGCTCCTAGAGATAGCCAATGCGTTCTGCTCTACTTTCCTAATGTGTGTAGTGCTTGTGGTTCGTGATAAGAACGGGTGTAACGCTTGCTTCCAAGCATGCAGCAACTGTAGGTCTGGATAGACTCATTACCTTATGCACCATGTTTATATTTCTATTAGTCCTATCTAATCTGTCTTTTCGGCACTGGGAACAGGTCTTTTCTGTTACACATTCATTTAACGCTTTAGTTCACGTGTTACTGTTTTACAAGACCATCTTTAAGCAGCTGTTTAATCTGGTGTTCATTTTTCTAGGCGGATTTCTATAAGTCTTTTGTACTTAATATTTTTTCAGTAAATCTATACACTATGGACTCTTTGATCATTTCAATCGTACGACTATAATTCAAGCTCGGGTATGTATTTTCCTTCTTTATCTTCCCAAAATTTTTTATCCTTTTGTTTGTGAAGAACAGCTAGTGGATTAATTTCCAGTTTTGGGGATAATTCTATAGATTAGAAATATGATAAATCATTTTGATTCTCATTCAACTTTTCTTTGAAATAATATCTAGGGTTTTAGCATGGACTTTTCTTCCTCTTCTTCCACGGTTCTCCCTTATGAAATTACTTACCTAAGGGGATGTTATAGGTGTCCTTAAAAATTCGAGTTTTTTGGATACGCGCATAGGGTTCTGGAGCCCCAAGAATGTATTAATACATCACCGGAGGGATATATCACTATCACTCCTGAGCATATCCGATGTGGGTAATTTCTTCCGTTACATCTGATAATGTGCTAATGGCTTGCCACCTTAGGTGTCGCTTCAGTTCAACTTGCGCTCAGTTCGTATACCTTTGCTTTGGCTACCTTCGCCCTTTATGTTGAAAATGGTATTAATCTCTCTAGTGAGGAACTTCGATACCTTTTCGAGGTCAAAAGAAGTCCGGGAAAGGGGAATAAAGGCTTGTTTATATTCAGGCTAAAGAATAGTTTCTTGTAGGTGTCCCAAATAGGAATAAAAGCGGACCACGTTTTATTTCTTTATTCTAAATTATGATGGATTCCCCTCTTTTTCTCGACATTGTTCCATTCACACCATCTCTTCAGAGGTGAATGATCAATTGTATGGGTCTCATAGGTAGTAGATTTAGGGTTTACCAGCAGGCGTTAGGAAAGTAATAGAATTGTTTGTAGAATCATAGCTGAAAGCTCATGGTTTATTGCGTTCCCATTATGTACTTTCCCAAAGCAGATTTAAGCTCACTTTTTCCCCAACCAAGATTGAGGGTATAAGTAGCTTGCACCAAATTTCAAAATTGCCATACCTGTTATTTTGATTTCATTGTCTCTCCTTTTGTAGATAATATGGATGATGCTGCTGCAACTTGGATCTGCATGGCTCTAAAGGAAGAGAAAGGAAAAAAGAAGAAAGCTCCGAAGAGGCCATTTGGAGGGTTGGATGGTTCTCATACTCCTTCCGAGAAATTAAACATTTCTACCAGCATTCCACCTCTTCCCGATAAGGATGCTTTTCCTTCTTTGGTTCCTGCATCCACTGGGTTGGTTGGGTCTTCTTCGTCGGGTGACCCTGCTCCTAACACGGGCATTTTAGCTATGTCTTAAGTTAATGCTCCTACCTTGTTAGAGAAGGTAGGGAGGATTGTGCAAGGTCCCTTTGTTCTTTCTTCCATAGCCTCGGAGATGTTCGTTGTTGCTATCTTGCCAGAATTTGAGAAGCTCTAGTCTTATGTGAGTTATCATATTCTCTTCCTTTTTCTACTTTGTATGATGTTGATTTGTTGTTCATATTGCCTTATGCTTCCCCTTTTTGTAGTCTGCAGCCTTGATGATGAAGGCATGGAATTGAGGAGTGTACAAGCTTTACTTCTGAGCCGGGTGGCTAAGCTTGAAGCTGATCTTGCTTTGGCCAACACTGAAAGACTGCCCTAGTTTTCACAAAGGTTAAAGTAGAGGAGGAAATTGGGGTGCTTCTTAAGTAGTTTAAAAAGGTCGAGGGGGAAGTTAAGGCTGTTGAAGAAGTTTAGGCTTTGAAGGAGTGTGAGCTGAAGGAGAAGAATGAGGTTTTAGTCAGAGTTGAAAAGGAGCTAGATGAATCCAAGGAGGAACTCAATACTGTTACCTCATATGTGATTTATGGATTCTTTTTTCGCTTTGGCCAAACGTCAATTCAATATAAAAGTTAAGCATGACTTCTTGAAGGAAGTGTCTATGGTGAATTTGATCCTGACATATTGTCATGGTAGAAGGAGGAGGAAGAGGATGTTGATCCGAATAATTCCGAGCACCCTTCTCAAGAGGGAAGGGCGAAGGTTGATGTGGAACAAGAAAACCTGCAACTTGATGAACATAATCCAATTTCAAATAAGGTTAACTGAACTTTCTTGATAGATTTAGATGATTAATATTGGCCCTCATTTTGTACTTTGTTGTATTTAGGACTTTTCAAGTTCATTTTGTTATTTGTAATATGACATATTGTTTGTTATATTTTTCTTGTAAATGATAATGATTTTCTCATTGTTTTGTTTAGTATTTCGAAGAGAACGTGTTCACAAAACAATTGAAAGAGATTAAGGCTAGGCTTGAAGAACATACTTTAGATCGCCTTTTGTAACATCCCTCTATATGGAGGCCTAAAACTAACAGCTACGGATGCTGCAGTCATCAATAATTACTAAACCTCGACGACCAATTATGACAATGCTAGATAAATTGATACACAGATCACAGGAATATGGAAAAAAATTAACAAATCAAAACATATTTCCACATTCTATTCAAAACATTTCATGTTCATTACATAATCCCATAAACATTAACCACATTCAAAAAATATATAATTATTACAGATACACCAAGAGCGACATATGAAGATGCCCCTTGGTTGACCAGAGTATATAGTAAGGTGATAAAACAAGTCTGCCTTCACATCCAAAATACATAGTAGAAAATAACTCTAAATAACTAGCATGCCTCCTTCACATCTCCGGAAGCTTTATTCGTCTAAGAAGAGAACTTGGAAACCCTAAACCTTAAACTACTCAAAATCAATTAAGTGCCCGAGAGTTTAAGGGGAAAACAAAAACTTTGAGTCAGACATAAGCCCGGTATGAATAATAATCTAACATCTCAATCCATTTAGATATCTAGTGAGATCACGCCACTTAGCGGAACGGGTTTTCCCCTCACTAATATCCTAAAACCTTTATAAAACCATATACTATGCTCCTGCATCCACAATGGTTAAAGCATAGCAATTCAAACTATTAAGATGATATGCATACATATTAAAACATTCTGGGTTTCCCATTCCCTGTTCAATTTGACTACCTATCACATTTATAGTTTCTAGGGTCACCATTAACTATTAGTTTTCAATGTGCTTGCTAATAACCATTTCATAGTTTACGGACTCCCCGTCCTATTTCATAGTTTTTATGGGATCACTAAGAACCAATTAGCCTCTGCCAATAACTTACTTAATTCATGGCTCCTCCTTGAACCTATTGGTGACTCCAATAACCTTTTTCTTATCTTATCCTAATTTTCATGGGTTGACTAGGAACCTATTAGCTCTTGTCAATAACTCAATCCGGATATAGTTTACATGGGTGCACTACAAACCAATTGGCCCCTGCCAACCACTCTTTATAACATAGTTTTCATGGAATCACTATGAACCTATTGGTAACTCCAATAACTTCTTAATCATTGTTTTCATTGGTGCACTATGAACCTGTCTCCCTAACAACTTCTATATTTAGGCATCTTATAGGTCTTCCTAACCTCCTGGATGCATTTATGCTCATTCAGGAGTTTAATCCACTTTATATTCACTACTGGGTCAACCTAGCTGGTTCTTCTATCCTTTATCCCCAAAATGCAGTTATGGATCCATTATAATGTGAATATATTTATATTTTAAGAAGCAAACATGATAACAAAATAATACCACTCCTGTAGGTTTAATACCCTTGAAATACTTTTCTTATAAAACATGGTTAATTCCTTTACCTATAATTTTATCAAGGAAAGCTTCTTCTTAAAAATCATTTCAAAAATCCTTTATTTACCCTTGGGTTTTTCCTTTAAAAATGAATTTTGGTTACAAAGCCTTTCGAAACCTTCGAAACCTTGCTTTTGATCTCACTGGATGACCTCCTTCGAAAGCATATAAATCTATCTTCAAAACATTAGGCCCTTGTCTTTCGAACACTTTAAAACCTTTCTTTCGAACCCTTTCGAATGCATTAAAGTATTAACATTTAACTTTAGAAGCATAGCTTCATAACTAATTGAAATTACTCCTTTCGAAAACATTGAAAGTACCCCTTTCGAAAACATTGAAAGACCCTCTTTCGAAACAATTGGAAATATCCCTTCCGAAGCCATTGGGTTTATATTTAAAATATCATTTGGGTTAAAGTAAACACAAACAAAAGTAACCCTTTTGAAACTTTTCTTTATCATATAAAAGTATTTGGGGAAAATATGATGGCGTCGGTACCGTCCTTTCGAAAGCTTATACTATGTAAGTAAAATGTTTGAAGGTTGGTTTTGAAACCCATTTCAAAACCATGCCTTCGAAACCATTAACCCCCTTCCGAAAGCTATGGGAAGTGGCTCACATTTTAAAAATAAAGGTTACCCTTAAAAAACATTGATATCTTCAATGCCTTCGAAAGGCATAATAGCAGATGGGTTCCGACTTGGTCGAAACTGCCCCTTTCGAACACTTAAATTTTGAAAACAAAGTAGCCTCTTCGGAAGCTACTACTTCAAATTAAGGCAACAACTCTCTTTTGAAAGCTAATTAAATGACCCCTTCGAAAGCTTTGGTTTCGAACCGTTCGAAAGCTTTTTAACAAAACAGGTAAGCGCTTTCCTTTAGTAAACAAAACAAAGGTATCGACCCCATCGGAAGCTATGTTTCGACACCCTACCTTCCATCTTCCTCCAATCCACTTCGTACCAACTAAGTGATATCATATGTATTGGTTTTGGCTTCATTGGTCTCGACCTAGAAGATTTCTACTTGATTGAAGGCGGAAGCTCTGAGTCAAAAGCTACTTCTAAAGGAGGCGGAACCTACTTTTCTGAGTAAAAAGTTGTTTTTACCAAATAAAGTAATTCCCTTGTAACTAACTTGCCCACATGTAAACACTTGGTTGGTTACCTTATTATTCTTCTTAAAGAATTTCCTTTTCGTTTCCTGAGGACTCCGGGATTCCACCATCTTCTCTCTAGCATAAAATGCAAGCATCTCTTCATGGCAATGGCCATCTCCACCACCACATTACAAGGATCACGGATATGTGTCATGGTCATTCCAGCAAGCTCGGGCCTCAACCCCCGAATAAAACTCTCATTCCTTCTGATGTTAGTGTCTATAGTGGCATATCCATATCGAGACATCTCATCAAACTTAGCTCCTACTCGATTATTGACATCTCTCCCTAAACTAGATCCATGAACTTCTTCACAAGTGCCGACATAGAAACCTAAAAAAACCTCTACTCAAATCTCCTTCTGAAGTCAGCCCACATCAATTCTTCCTCCACATTTTCGGCAGTCGCACTATTCCACCAGTGACTGCCCTTTGCTCTGCCTAGAGGCCGGCCTCCTCTTTTGCTCATCATCTAAGCCTAGATCAGTGAAGATTCTATCACAGTGCAATAGCCAATTTTCAACCTCAATGACATCCTCCATTCCAACAAACGGCTTTCCACCCAAACTGGTGTAGTCTCTGCTTAGCCTAGCATAATTATTCTTAACTTGAGCTACAAGATTAGCTCCTCTAATATTACCAACAATTCCAGCTTGCATAAGATTGGTGAAAAACGGATACGTTATCGCCGCATCTACTAGCGGATTTCCAGCACCCACGTTGGCTTTAACATTTAGGTTAGCATTAGCCAGTAGACCTGGGTTCCTCCTGGTATTAGGTCAAGCATTTTCTGTTGGTTGTGGTGCTTCCTCCACCTAGATTTCCTCTTCCGTTTCCTACTTCCATATCCTTTTCTCGTAAATCTACATACGAGCCTTAGTAAGATATAGAAGAATGGTCTAAGAGAGAGGGTAACACGTACTTATATATATATATCCATATATCAAATACAAGTATGTTACTATAGCGTTAACCCAAACCCCGCTCATATTTCTGATTCGTTGGAATTATGTTTTCAAAAACTTTTAGGTTTATCTTTTCTTTTAAGTTTCATAAATCTATGCTCTGATACCAACTTGTAACATCCCTCTATTTGTAGGGCCCAAAACTAAGGGCTACGAATGCTGTAGTCATCCATAGTTATTAATCCTCGATGACCAATTATGGCAATGCTAGATACATTGATGCACAGATCATAAGAATATGGAAAAAATTCAACAAATCAAAACATGTTTCCATATTCCATTCAAAATATTTCATGTTCATTACATAATCCCACAAACGTTAACCAGGTTCAAAAAATATAATTATTACACATATGCCAAGAGCAACATATGAAGATGCCCCCTTGGTTGATCAGAGTATATGTAAGGCGATAAAACAAATCTGCCTTCACATCCAAAATACACAGCGGAAAATAACTCTAAATAACTAGCATGCCTCCTTCATGTCTCCAGAAGCTTTATTCGTCTAAGAAGAGAACCTGGAAACCCTAAACCTCAAACTACTCAAAATCAATTGAGTACCCGAGATTTTAAGGGGAAAACAAAAACTCCAAATCAGACGTAAGCCTGGTATGAATAATAATCTAATATCTCAATCCATTTAGATATCTAGTGAGACCAGGCCTCTTAGTGGAATGGGTTTTCCCCTCACTAATATCCTAAAACCTTTATAAAACCATATACTATGCTCCTGCATCCACAATGGTTAAAGCATAGCAATTCAAGATATTAAGATGATATGCATACATATTAAAACATTTTGGGTTTCCCATTCCCTATGCAATTTGACTACTTGTCACATTTATAGTTTCTAGGGTCACTGTTAACCTATTAGTTTTCAATGGACTTACTAATAACCTTTTCATAGTTTATGGACTCCCTGTCCTGTTTCCTAGTTTTCATGGGATCGCTAAGAACCTGTTAGCCCCTGCTAATAACTTACTTAATTCATGGGTCCTCCTTGAACTTATTGGTGACTCCAATAACCTTTTTCTTATCTTATCCTAATTTTCATGGGTTGACCAGGAACCTATTGAATCTTGTAAATAACTCAATCCGGATATAGTTTTCATGGGTGCACTACTAACCAATTGGCCCCTACCAACCACTCTTTATAAATAGTTTTCATGGGATCACTATAAACCTATTGGTAACGCCAATAACTTCTTAATCATAGTTTTCATGGGTGCACTATGAACCTGTCTACCTAACAACTTCTATATTTAGGCATCTTATATTTTGGTCTTCTTGACTTCCTGGATGCAATTCTACTCATTTAGGAGTTTAATCCACTTTATATTCACTACTGGTCAACCTAGCCGGTTCTTCTACCCTTTATCCCCAAAATGCAGTATGGGTCCATTATAATGTGAATATATTTATATTTGAAGAAGCAAACATAATAACAAAACAATACCACTCCTGTGGGTTTAATGTCCTTGAAATACTTTTCATATAAAACATGGTTAACCCCTTTAACCTATAATTTTATTAGGAAATCTTCTTCTTAAAAATCATTTCAAAAATCCTTTATTTAGACATGGATTTTTCCTTTAAAAATGAGTTTGGGTTACAAAGCCTTTCGAAACCTTGCTTTCGACCTCACTGGATGACCTCCTTCGAAAGCATATAAATCTATCTTCAAAACATTAGGCCCCTGCCGAACACTTTAAAACCTTTCTTTCGAAAACCTTTCAAATGTATTAAAGTATTAACATTTAACTTTAGAAGCATAGCTTCGCAACCAATTGAAAGTACTCCTTTCGAAAACATTGAAAGTATCCCTTTCGAAAAAAATTAAAAGACCCTCTTTCGAAACCATTGGAAATATCCCGTCTGAAGCCACTGGGTTTATATTTAAAATATTATTTAGGTCAATGTGAACATAAACGAAAGTATCCCTTTCGAAACTTTTCTTTATCATATAAAAGTACTTGGGGAAAACATGATGTCGTCGGTACCATCCTTTCGAAAGCTTATACTATATAAGTAAAATATTTGAAGGTTGGCTTCAAAACCCCTTTTGAAACCATGCCTTCAAAACCATTAACCCCCTTTTGAAAGCTATGGGAAGTAGTTCACATTTTTAAAATAAAGGCTACCCTTATAAAACATTGATATCTTCAATGCCTTCGAAAGGCATAATAGCAGATGGGTTCCGACTTGGTCGAAGCTACCCCTTTCGAACACTTAAATTTTGAAAACAAAGTAGCCTCTTCGGAAGCTACTACTTCAAATTAAGGCAGCAACTCTCTTTTGAAAGCTAATTAAATGACCCCTTCGAAAGCTTTGGTTTCGAACCGTTCGAAAGCTTTTTAACAAAACAGGTAAGCGCTTTCCTTTAGTAAACAAAACAAAGGTATCAACCCCATCGGAAACTATGTTTCGACACCCTACCTTCCATCTTCCTCCAATCCACTTCGTACCAACTAAGTGATATCATATGTATTGGTTTTGGCTTCATTGGTCTCGACCTAGAAGGTTTCTACTTGATTGAAGGCGAAAGCTCTGAGTCGAAAGATACTTCTAAAGGAGGCGGAACCTACTTTTCTGAGTAAAAAGCTGTTTTACCAAACAAAGTAATTCCTTTGTAACTAACTTGCCCACATGTAAACACTATATTGGTTACCTTAAAATTTCAAATTATTTTCATATAATTGCCGCATTTTCTCATATTTAAAACCTGAATGACAATGAAAAATAAGCCCTTCCCATTTAACACTAATTAAATCATTTAGGTCCTCCTTTCAAAATAATTTAATTTCCATAATAAACCTCTTAGTTAAAAACCCCAAAAATCACAGTAATTCACTTTTAATATGTTATCTAACATATATAAATTTTAGACCCGAATTCACCATATAAAAACCGAAAATGATTTTTAAACCCAATAATACATGTTTACCTTTAAAAATTCATAATTAATTCTCCACGGCTTGAAAAATCATAAAAATTGAAACCCAACTCCAAAAATCATATTTCTCATAACATATAATTTTTCCATGGCATTCTAAAATCATAACATATGGATTTACCCTTAAAGCCGTGTTTATCAAATGCAAACAACCTTGTTTGAATCTATCATTCTCATCAAAAATCATCATATTAGATTTAATCTTAAATGCGAAAATCATTGATCACATATAAACCAAAATTGAGATGTTTTGAATATTATTCATCATAGATTGTTAGATCATATATTTAAGTGACACTAAGTTTGGTAATATATGTAGGAGAACGTATTGTAATAACTTCCAAAAACTGTACTAGGAAACATATGACTCTGAAATGGTGCACTATGTGTCTAGACCTCTATAACGGTATGCAAGAATAGGCATATCCCAATCATACATAACAGCAATATCAAAATCCAAAAGAGATACGACCTCAACAAACTCGACCGCTAAACTACTGCTAGTCGTGCTAAAAAACAAGTTCCCCACGTGGTACAAAACAAATAATCTAGCAAGCTCCAAATTGTGCTCTGGAGAATACTCGCTCAATATGTTATCCATTGCAGCAGTAATCGCGCTGACTCGAATAGCGCTGGCGGTCTGATACGATGTAGGCGAAGTGTCAAAATAGGGTAGAAGATCCCGAACAAGTGCGGGATCATGCCATCAAACGTGGTATGTGATCGATGGAAAAGCGGACACTCCTATGCTAATGCTGATAAGCATAGAAAAGTCAAATGGTGTAACTCCTAGCTCACTACAAGGAAAATGAAATGTATGAGTGGTTTTGTACCACCGTAAAGCAATAGCAGCGCATAATTGCACATCATCTTTAATAACATTACTGATGCCAAGAATTGTAAATTACAAAACAAGTTAAAGCAAGCTACAATAAATTAACGGGTTTTTTTTAAATTTAAACGGTTCATTATATTACTTAAGAAATGATGGAATCCAAACTCATATAGAAGTGATTTGACTTGAGGAATGCTTGTCAATTTCTTATGATTTTTTTTAGGGTGTTCGCTAAAGAACCCCGCGAACGAAAATTCCGCGACTATTTAAGTTAAACGAATTTGTAATTATAAATTTAAAGTGATAATTTATTTTAACCGTTTTAAATTAAAAAATAATATTTACAGCCAAACTCGTATGTGTGCTGACATGCACTTCCCCTTCAGAAAGTGCCCAAAAGTTAGTAAGCGTAGGCAACTTCGCCGCACTAAGGTTCAGATCTTGAAAACTATTAAGTTCGGCAACTACGACAGAAGTCTGTCCCACTCCCTTGCACGTCCTGCCCGCTCGACCACCCTTGTGGCCTCCGCGACCCCGATGACCGCCTTCGACTCCGCCCTGATTCTCGAGATTTTCGGTGGCCTCGAGCAGATATTCTATTTCATGCTCATGACCATATTGCACAATAATATGACAGTCGTCGTCGCGGCCGCTGCCACCGCGACAGCCACCGGTACTGCTATTTTCTTCGTGTATGACTTTTTTTAACAATCTAGACATTTCTACAAGTGTAAATTCTAAAAACAAACTTTAATTTGTGTATAGACGTACGTATTTGGATGTTTGGAAGTGTAAATTGGTGAAAATGAGAAGTGGAGATTTGAGCTTCGGGTTGGAATGCTGAAGGAGGAGAGAAAATGAATTGTCAACGGCGGCGGGGAGATTATGGTTAGTTTATAACGGCGAAGCCTTCACCGTTGTAAACTTATAACGACAAATACTTCATCTTATAAATTTATAACAGGCGAGACTTTGCCGGTATAAATCCTACCATCATTCCTCCCTCGGTCCGTGACTAGCTTACGATTACCTGTACGCACAGCTCATTCGTTCGGTTGAAAAGCAACAAAAAAATGAAGTTAACAAGTCGGATTGTTGATAATGGTCTTGTAAACTTCACACAGGGATGCATGCTACCAAGGCCCCGGGCAAACACGATACAAGACTACAACACCAAAACATAATCAGTTACTATTACAAATAATAATTAGAGTGAATTAGAGAAAATGACAAACTTTGAAAAAAAATTAGGCTGAAAGACATGAAATTTTATTTTTAGACCGAAGAACAAATGCTAGTTATATTTAGCATTATATTCAACTTTTACATTATACAAAATGTTAGTTGTAACTAGCATTATATTCAGTTTTACACTATATAAAATGCTAGTTATAACTAGCATTGTCATTCAGTCAAACAAATAAACTTTGTCTTTTGACTAAAAAGGTTCATAAGAGCATCTTCAATGCAAATAGGATGTGATTTCAATTAAATCCTATGTGTCAAGGGATAAATCACAATGTTATCTCAATGTAATTTCTAAAAAGTAAACATCACATTAAAAACAAGAAAACTACTCCAATGCAAATGTATTTATTGAAAAAAAATTGATTATGTGTTCCAATCAAAATTTAAATAAATAAAAATAATAGATAAAAAATTAGTTCATTGTGAATATTTATTACTTCACATTGTGAAGTGCAATGTCTAAAACTAGACATTGCACTAGACAATGTCTAATGATTGTTTTGCCAAGTCATCATAACATTGTCATTAACATTGGCATTGGAGATGAAAATTTGAACTAAATTAAATGTTGATGATGTGTACTTGACATTACATCAAAATAGCTCATGGGTTGAAGATGCTCTAAGTTTGCCGTGTGCACATTTTCCTGTAATTATTAAATGCTTAAAGACGCCCACTGAAAAACAACAAATAACCCTAAATCGCGCACCCTAGTGGAAAAAACAGTGGGTCTACATCGGAGGCGGAGCTCAACACAACGACGAAGCTCACAAAACTGGAAACTTACTACCAGCGAGAACACCGTCTACGCACGGAGTTATCCCTCGGAGAACTGACCACCAGCGACTGGAAACTGACGAAGCTCAATACATCGGAGTCATCCTGGATCTCTGCAGCTGGAGTAATCGCCTCAACAATAGTGTTATCCAGTCGAGACAAGGTTTTGCTTGGATTTGTCTAGTAAAATTTTCGCGTCAAGTAATATCATTAGATTTCTCTTTTTAGCTGAATAAGTAGTTGATTGGAAAATTCTCTGGTTTCTTTCTTGCCACGTGTGCCATATGGTAGCGGTTTGGATGACAGCCTTTAGATCATTTAAGATGTTTTTCTGTGAATTTAGATTAGGACCTGAGTCTAGAAACGATTGCAAATCACTGCTAGAGTTGTTGAAAAACTGTAGGTTTAAGCTCGCCTGTCTTCTGTTCCAAATGGCATTTGTGTAATTGCAATTGAGAAATAAATGATTGCTATACTCATCTTTGGAGTTGCATAACACACAGGAAATATCATTCACTGCAAACCATTACTTGATTTTTTCCTTAGTTGGCAGCCTATTGATAGTTGCAAAGTAAGTGGTTAATGACATTTTAGGGGAGCAGCAGCGATTCCATACCGTATTACACCAATTGAGCTGTTCTCTATTTCTAGTAGCTTCCCATGCAGATTTGAGGGAGAAATTCCCATTATTGAGAGACCATTTGATGCAGCGCGGCAGGCAAGGCAAGGAGAGGAAAGGATTCAACGAGACGTACCTTAAACCGCGAACGGCCATCGTACGTCGCTCCGCGACCTAACTTCAGCCCTAACCCATCCTACGTCGCTACGCGACCTAACCCCATCACCAATCCATCCTCCATCGCTACGCGACTTAAATCCATTCCCGATTGCTTAATTCGCGAAGCTCTAGGTCGCGAACAAGACGATGCCGCGAGTCGCTCTTCCAGCCTAGGTCGCTCCGCCCTAGGTCGCGAACGAGACTATGCCGCAAGCTTCGCCCTAGGTCGCGAACAAGACAAAGCCCTAAGTCGTGGGTCGCTCATCTCTTTAAGTCGCGGCGAAGCCTCCAGTAAGTCATCGAAAGAAACTCCTTATGTCGTGAACGACATTCCAGTCGAGTGCCTCCTTAAGTCGCGAACGAGCTATGGTAGATCGCTGAAGATTCCCTAAGTCGCGAACGAGCTATGGTAGGTCGCGAACGAAGTTATGTCGTTGCTTCTTATGTCGCTGTTCATTCCTTAGGTCGCTCAGACTTTAAGTCGTGAAGTTTGTTTTAGGTCGCTGCCTGGTTGTTGTTAACTCGCTTTGTTTTGAAAGTCATTTGTATTTGTATTGGTTTGTTAAGTCGTTGTACTGTGGTGATATATTTTTTTTCTTAAGTCGTTTGAAATATTGTAACGTATGTTGAGTTGTAAACTCCTATAAATAGGAGCGTGATGTCATTGTAAAAGAGGATGAATTTTTTTGAATAAAATTTGGTTTGTGCTTTTTGCCTCCATTAAAATTGGTAGTTGAGTGTTATCTCATATCTCCACCTTCGGCATTCGAGTGCGCTCGAATCAACGATTGTTGAAGCCAATTCACGGAATCAAGTGCGCTTGATCAACGTTCGAAGAATTGTAGATCTTCTCTCACGGCATCGTGCGTGATCACGTGTAGAAGATTGCTAGAATCCGGTATCTTCGTGATCAACGGATTTGGGCGTTTGAGTATTCTTAAATTCATCGATTTATCATCGTTTCACCGATTATTTCCGCTAATCGTGTGAGATCCTGGACGGATTCGATTTACATCATCGAATTCGCTTCCATTGGCTGCATCAGTTTGGTATCAGAGCTAGATCGCAAGGAGTTTGCAACATTTGGAGAATTGAGTTTCGAGAATTTGAAGTTTGGAGATCGGATTTGCATTGTTGAGAAGTTTGGTGTTCATCGTGTTCATCGTGAAGTTGCAACAAGTTGGGAGTTTCGATCCATATCATTTTGGATCAAAGTTCGAAAAGTGTTTGAATTTTTGAAGATTTGTTTGAAGTTCAATCATGCCACCGTGACGAGTTCAACGTCATCGCAATGTTGATGCTTTATATGGAAGAGAAGAGGCCGAACAAATGGAGCAACGAATTAGTGATAAATTCAATGAGAAGTTTGATGAGGGAATTGATCGATTAGAGAGAATGGTGCTTGAAATGAATCAAAATAGAAGAAGGGTTTCACCTGAATCGAGCCATGAGAGAAATAGAGTTTCACCACATTCAGATCGGGAGAGAAGATCATGATCGTAGAAATGTTGACGATCGTGATAGGAATGTAGATCGAAGGGATGTTGGTGGTAGAAATGGATGGTAGAGATGTTGGTGGTCATGATCAACATCGATATGCATCAGATTTTGATGAGGAGTTTGATGGTGGTAGTGTTCATGGTCGAAATCGAAGCCAAGGAAGAAATCATTCAGAGTATGATCACAAATGGGAATCCGGAATGAAAATTGAAATTTCAGAGTTTAAGGGTGGCATGCAGGCTGAAGAATTTCTTGATTGGTTATCTAATGTTGAAGAGATCTTTGATTTTAAGGAGGTTCCGGAAGATTGTCGAGTGAAGTTGGTTGCTACTAGGTTGAGAGGAAGAGCTATGGCGTGGTGGCAGCAAACCAAACTTACACGAGAACGGATGAGGAAGTCGAAGATTGTTGCTTGGGAGAAAATGAAAAAGACGATGAAGGCTACATTCTTGCCTTACAATTATCAATCACTCATGTATCAGAGGTTGCAGAATCTGAGGCAAGGGACGAAGACTGTTAATGATTATGCTGATGAGTTTTATCAACTGATTGCTCGAAATGACATTATGGAGATGGAGGAACAATTGACTGCTAGGTTTGTTGGGGGATTGAGGATCCAGATCCAGGATATGGTAAATATGTGACTCTAAATCTGTGGCTGAAGCGCACCAGAAGGCGTTGGTTTGGGAGAAGCAGGGAAGACGAGGAGGTGGTGTGTTTCCAAGTTCCAATACTCAAAGCAAGGATGCTAGTGGGAGTTCCAATGTTTCTAAAGCTGTCAGTAAACCAGTTGTGAATGAAGTTGCGAAGGAGAAGGTCAACAACAGTTTCAAGTGTTATAATTGCCAGGAAGTGGGTCACAAGAGTAATGAATGCCCGAAACCGAAGAGGCGAGCTATGATTGCTGAAGTGGAATGTGAGGATGTTGATGAAGGTTATTCTAGTCCAGTTGAGGAGGATGAACAGGATATCGCGTCGGGAGATGAAAAGTGTAATCTAATGTTGAGGAGATCATGTTTGACATCGAAGCAGGAAGAGGAGGCTAGTTGGTTGAGGAGTAATATTTTTCAATCGACATGCACTATACTGGGGAAGGTGTGTAAATTTGTGATTGACGCGGGAAGTTGTGACAATATAATTTCTACCGAAGCTATGAGAAAGTTGAAGTTGAAGACGGAGAAACATCCAAATCCTTACAAGTTAGCGTGGTTAAGGAAAGGAGGAGAAGTGAAGGTGGACATGCGAGTTCATGTTCCATTTTCTATTGGAAAGAAGTATAAAGATGAGATCTGGTGTGATGTGGTGGAGATGGATGTTTGTCACTTGCTTTTGGGAAGACCATGGCAGTATGACCGAGCAGTGCAGCATGATGGTCGAACCAATAGCTACAGCTTTATGTTTGAGGGTACTAAGATCATTTTAGTTCCGAAGAAGAGACAGCAAGGAGAGAGCAAGTCAGAAGAGATTGAGGAACTGAAGACTTTGTTGACTTTGAAGGAGTTTGTTGAAGAAGTAGAGGTAGGGCTGCACACAACCCATATCCAACCCGACCCAACCCACCAACCCGACCCAACCCACATAAACTCAACCCAACCCATCCTAGTTCGGGTCGGATATGGGTTACAATTTGTAACCCATACTATATATGGGTTGGGTGTGTTATTTTGTTCAACCCAACCCTACTTTAACCCAACCCAACCCTATATTAAAAACCTAATTTAATATCAATACACTTAAAATTAGAATAGTCTAATCCTAGAATAATGTTTATGTATTCTACAGTAAATATACGAAAAAGCATATTTTATGTCAACCCAAACAAGATAGAATTTGGCAAATATATTCCAAAGGGCATTTTAATGTATTTTAAAATGAAACACTTGTTCTACTATGTAGTGAACTAATTTCATATGATGTGTTTTACAATGAAATTTTAATAAAATATATGTTATAATGAATTAGTTAGTTTAAGTGTGTTATGCTAGCTAAAATCTAATATATTATGTTGAACATTTTAATGTTATTTTTTGAAAATATTCCCTTATATTCTCATTTTTTATTAGATTCATGTAACCCAACCCAACCCTACTAAATCCGACCCAACCCATACTTCGACCCAACCCATATCCAACCTCATATAGGGTCGGATACGGGTTGAGCTACCTTAAACCCATACCTATGCGGGTCGGATGAAATATTTGGTCTGACCCGACCCAACCCATACTTTGTGCAGCCCTAAGTAGAGGAGAGTCCAGAGGTGTTCTTGTTGATTAGACATGAAGCTACTGAATCTGTTGAAGTTCATGAGGAAGTAAAGCCAGTGTTGGAAGAATTCAAAGATGTGTTTCCTGAAGAGTTGCCAAAGGAGTTACCACCGTTGAGAGATATTCAGCATCAGATTGATCTTGTGTCAGAGGCGGCATTACCACACAGGCCACATTACAGGATGAGTCCTAAGGAGCATGAGGAACTGAGAAGGCAGGTGGAGGAGTTGTTAGAACAAGGGCGTGTTCATGAGAGCTTGAGTCCTTGTGCAGTGCCAGCCTTATTGGTACCGAAAAAGGATGGGACTTGGCGGATATGTACGAACAGTCGGGCTCTAAACAAGATCACTGTGAGATACATGTTTCCTATGCCGAGGTTCGATGATTTGATTGATCAGTTGAGTGGGGCTGTTGTGTTCTCCAAGATTGACTTGAAGAGTGGATACCATCAGATTCGTATTAGACCGGGTGATGAGTGGAAGACTGCTTTTAAAACTAGGGAAGGTCTATACGAATGGCTGGTTATGCCGTTTGGCTTGTCAAACGCTCCTAGTACTTTTATGAGAGTGATGGACCAGATTTTCAGACCATTTATTGGGAACTTCGTAGTAGTTTACTTTGATGATATTTTGATCTATAGTGGGAGTATGGAAGAGCATATCCAGCATTTGCGAGAAGTGCTGTTGATTCTACGACATGAGCGATTCTATGCAGCAACGAAGAAGTGCGTGTTCATGACGCACAGTGTTTTGTTTCTGGGATATATTCTGTCGAAGGAGGGTATTCAAGTGGATGAAAGCAAAGTGGAAGCTGTCAGGAGTTGGCCACAACCCAAGACAATTACTGAAGTAAGGAGTTTTCATGGGTTGGTATCTTTTTATCGAAGATTCATTCCACATTTTAGCAGTGTGATGGCACCTGTAACCGATTGCATGAAAGGAAAGAAGTTCGTGTGGACAGAGGAAGCAGAGTTAGCTTTTGAGAAGATCAAGACACTTTTGACAACAACACCCATTCTGGTACTGTCGGATTTTCAGATATTGTTCGAGTTACACACTGATGCTTCGAAGGTTGGGATTGGTGGAGTATTGAGTCAGAATGAAAGACCAGTTGCTTATTTCAGTGAGAAGTTGTCTGGAGCCAAGTTGAGATATAGCACTTATGACGTGGAGTTTTATGCAATTGTTCAAGCTGTGAAGCACTGGAGATATTATCTGTTTCAGAAGGAGTTTGTTCTTTATACGGATCATGAAGCTTTGAAACATTTGCTAGGGCAGGATAAAATTTCAGCTAGACACGCTTCATGGGTCGCGTATCTGCAACAGTTTACTTTTGTTGTAAAGCACAAATCAGGGGTGACGAATCGTGTAGCTGATGCCCTGAGCAGGAGGAATCATTTGTTGACAACGATGAAGGTTGAAGTGACATGATTTGAACTATTGCCAGAGTTGTTTGAGGAAGATCCTTACTTTGCGAAAATTGTTGAGAAAGTCAAGGATGGGAGTACTGACGAGTTTATGTTGGTAGATGGATTCTTATTCAAGGGGAATCGATTGTCCGTACCAGATTGCAGCTTGAGAATGAAAATTGTAAAAGAGTTGCATGAAGAAGGACATGTTGGACGGGATCGCACATTGCAGTTGATTTCTCAGTCTTATTTTTGGCCGTCAATGAGAAAAGAAGTTGAAAAGTTTGTTCAGAGATGTCATGTTTGTCAAGTTTCGAAAGGGACATCTACCAATGCGGGTTTGTATATGCCTTTACCTGTTCCTACAAAACCGTGGGTTGATGTAAGCATGGATTTTGTGTTGATCTTGCCGAGGACTCAACGGGGAAATGACTCTATATATGTTGTGGTGGACCGTTTCTCGAAGATGGTACATTTTGTTGCTTGTAAGAAGACGACAGATGCAGTCCATGTGGCACAGTTGTTCTTTAGAGAGATCTATCGATTGCATGGTTTACCAGAATTTATAGTTTTAGACAGGGATACCAGATTTCTGACTCATTTTTGGCTGAGTTTGTGGAAGATGGTGGGAACAAAGCTGAATTTCAGTAGTGCTTATCATCCGCAGTCGGATGGACAAACCGAGATTGTGAACAGATCGCTAGGAAATTTGTTGCGGTGTCTTATGAAGGATAATCTGAAGAGTTGGAATGTGAAGTTATGTCAAGCGGAGTTTGCTCATAATCATGCTATCAACCGTAGTACGGGTTTCAGTCCATTTCAGATTGTATATTCAAGCCTGCCAAAGGGGCCGTTGGATTTAACGATAGTATCACAACCGAAGGGGACAGTTAAGCGGACTGCTGATTTTGTTGATGGGTTGACAGAATGTCAAAGAATCGTTCAGGAACGATTGGAGAAGACGAATGAGAAATATAAGCAATCCGCAAACGCTAAACGACGAAACGTGGAGTTCAAAGAAGGAGATTTTGTATATGCAGTATTGACTAAGGATCGATTTTCTGTTGGTACTTACAACAAACTAGCTGCTAGAAAGATTGGTCCTTTGGAAATCGTAAAGAAGATTAATGACAATGCTTATCAGTTGAGATTACCGAACCATATTCATACTGCTGACGTTTTCAACGTCAAACATTTGATTCCATATCATGAGAACAAGCTTGACGAAGGAGAGGAAAGTGTGAATTCGAGGTCGAATTCTTTTCAACCAGGGGAGGATGATGCAGCGCGGCAGGTAAGGAGAGGAAAGGATTCAACGAGACGTACCTTAAATCGCGAACGGCCATCGTACGTCGCTCCGCGACCTAACATCAGCCCTAACCCATCCTACGTCGCTACGCAACCTAACCCCATCACCAATCCATCCTCCATCGCTACGCGACTTAAATCCATTCCCGATTGCTTAATTCGCGAAGCTCTAGGTCGCGAACAAGACGATGCCGCGAGTCGCTCTTCCAGCCTAGGTCGCTCCGCCCTAGGTCGCGAACGAGACTATGCCGCAAGCTTCGCCCTAGGTCGCGAACAAGACAAAGCCCTAAGTCGTGGGTCGCTCATCTCTTTAAGTCGCGGCGAAGCCTCCAGTAAGTCATCGAAAGAAACTCCTTATGTCGTGAACGACATTCCAGTCGAGTGCCTCCTTAAGTCGCGAACGAGCTATGGTAGATCGCTGAAGATTCCCTAAGTCGCGAACGAGCTATGGTAGGTCGCGAACGAAGTTATGTCGTTGCTTCTTATGTCGCTGTTCATTCTTTAGGTCGCTTAGACTTTAAGTCGTGAAGTTTGTTTTAGGTCGCTGCCTGGTTGTTGTTAACTCGCTTTGTTTTGAAAGTCATTTGTATTTGTATTGGTTTGTTAAGTCGTTGTACTGTGGTGATGTATTTATTTTTCTTAAGTCGTTTGAAATATTGTAACGTGTGTTGAGTTGTAAACTCCTATAAATAGGAGTGTGATGTCATTGTAAAAGAGGTTGAATTTTTTTGAATAAAATTTGGTTTGTGCTTCTTACCTCCATTAAAATTGGTAGTTGAGTGTTATCTCCTATCTCCACATTCGGCATTCGAGTGCGCTTGAATCAACGATTGTTGAAGCCAATTCACGGAATCAAGTGCGCTTGATCAACGTTCGAAGAATTGTAGATCTTCTCTCACGACATCGTGCGCGATCAACGTGTAGAAGATTGCTAGAATCCGGTATCTTCGTGATCAACGGATTTGGACGTTTGGGTATTCTTAAATTCACCGATTTATCATCGTTTCACCGATTATTTCCGCTAATCGTGTGAGATCCTGGACGGATTCGATTTACATCATCGAATTCGCTTCCATTGGCTGCATCACCATTCCCAAAAATCTGCATCTTTTTTGGATTGAATTTCGATTTGTTATATGCTATTACAAATATGTCTAGGAAGTCCAACTTTGAAGTATAAAAAGGAACAAGTGCTAACCCTATTCAACAATATAACAGGGCTCTTTCTTCTTTCATTTGAGTAAGGATCTAAACGGACCCTTGTCACTCTATTACCAAAGAATAAAGTTGAATTATTTTCCTCAACTCCATTTTGCTCATTCAACAACATCTTGATGCAAGCAATAACATAATTAGGGATGGCCTGACCAAAATTTGGACCAAATGCAAGCTTATGTACACATACATATGTTTGTGTATATCACTGTTGTAAAGATCGCGTTAGGCAGCCGCCTAGGCGCTTGGCGGTGCCTTCCGACTCGCCTAGGGGCCTGTTTTAGGCAGCCAAATGGCCTAGGCGGTGCCTAGATCTGCTTAGTCGCTTCTGGTTCCGCCTAATCTTGCCTGAATCCACCTAAACCCACACAAGTCTACTTAAGTCTGCTTGGGTTTGCTTAAGTCTTCCCAAAGTTATCTAAGTTCGACTATTTTTAGTGCTACTTTGTTAAATTTTTTTTTGAATACTTCACTACTTATCTGAGGCTTTCGGAGTGCTTTTGTTGCTGTTTGGATAAATTATAGAACTAGTTTATTATCTTTTTTTTCTAAATTTGAATAACTATGTTGCTTTCTATAATCATTTTAATGATCACCCGATGTTCTCCCTAGTAAAACTGTTGTACAAACTATAAGTGAATTCAATAACATATACGATAGTTTTCATTCAATTTCATTTCCCCACGTGTCTGCTATTATGTAATACATGTTTTGAAGTGATTTCAAATTCATGTTTCGGAAAGATGATTGCAAGGCGTATTGTCTTGAATTTGTGTAATGATTACAAAATACTTTTTGGATTGATGTTTGAGATGTATAAAATATCTATGAATAATTAAGTTTGATTGATTTATATTCGTTTTGCTTGATGTTTCCTTTTCAAACGACTGTATATATATTGTTGTTGTTGTTATCACTATTATTGTTATATATTTCCTACACCATATGTGTGGATTGGTCGATTTACATATTTATATTTGTACCATTGAATTGCCACTTATCTATTATAATTTTTCACTGTGAAAGTTTGTGCGAAGGGTAAGGTCACAAAGATTCAAAGGGAAGACACGTTACTTTTAAATTCTTTGAAGATATATTATATATGTGTACTTCTGGAAAAACATATCATCAAAATGCATTTCATTGAATATTTCTAATAAATTTATTAAAATGTGTCCATAGGAAGAGAGGTAGTATGATAATATTATTCTACACGTTCAATTTTAGAATGTAAGATGAATTTTTTTTATTGATATAATACATACATTGTTGAAGTTAAAGTAATAAAATGATCCAGTGAAATAAGTTCATGCACATAATTCACGGATATATTCCAAAAAAACTCTTTGCTTAAGAAAGGTAATTTTAGTTTATAGATTATGCACGTTTTGTTCATGCAACCATCATTTGTGAAGGAAGAAATAGATGTAAATGGATCTAACTAATAATGTTGTATGGTTGATATCAGTTTTTGTCTCATGATACCAAAAAAACTCAAATAAGCAAACTATTTTGTTTCTTTCTAAAGATGTAAACTAACTATCAATATTTACTTTGCCTATTAATTGTTTCAATCATTCGATCAGTTTGCTTAGTTCGCAATTTAGTCTTGAACTTGTGTCTTTCTAGCTAATACCCTCAATCTAATTATTCAATATCTAGGGACCATTATTTTTATAATACCATTTTGGTAATTGAGTATATCTGCATAGATAATTATATGCTACTTATTAAGTATGTATTCTTATGTAAATTTTGTGTTTTGTTAGTATATTTAATAGAAGATTTATAACTTCAAAGTAAAACCTTAGTACAAAAGCATTTTACACTTTGATATAATGTTTTTATAAACAAATCGATACACAAACTCTTTATGTTTGTGGTAACGAATTTCCAAGGAAATGACAATTTTTGTAGGTTGTACTTGAAAATTTTGTCATCTTTTAAATGTCAATCATGCTGCTATTCAGAAATATTCATATGGAGAATTACACACATAACAAAAAAAAAGTGCTCGTGCCCGTGTGTATGATTTTTCAATTTCTAAGTTGATTAATTAATTAAGATTTGCTATCATGATAAATGTTATAACATTTCAATTGTTACGATTACTTAAAACCCTAGAATGTTCATACCTTATGATCTCATTTAAGTGATTATATTGAAAGATCAATTTATTGTTGAGTAAAGGATTAGTTGTAGGATGACTAGATTCAGATCAGATTGCAAACTTAAATGACCTATCAAATAACTATTATGCCAAATCATATTCCTACAAATCCGATCATATCCAAGGACATATAAGCAGAATCTTTTACTTTCCATACACCCAATTACTCTTCATTTACCTCAACTAGTCTTCAAGAACCTTATAAAAGATTAGATATATTTTACAGTAGAATATATATGAATGGAGCATTGATATCCATACACAGGCCAAATCTTTGGGCAAGGTCCATAAGACATTTGAATTGGCAACCCCGACACAGGGTAACATAACTTGGTGAAATGAAAAAAAAATATCAAACAAAAACAAAGATCCCAACTTCAAATGGGTGCCACTCCACTTCTCTCATGTCTAGCAGTTGATAACACAGCATTTTATCAGCTCTCAACTTCCTCTGCACAATTTCAGACATTGATATCCTAAGGTATAAGGTAGTGTCTGTTTATTTCCCCAATTTTATTTATTTTTATTTTTTTCAAGTCGAAGTGTTTCCCAAATTCCTGACTTATAGTATAATTAGCGGCACAACAATCAGAAATTGTTTAATGCTTTAGGAATTATACTTCAGGAATATTTATCATCCTTCTAAACTAAAGAATTTCCAAACTTAGTTCAGGAGCTGATTCAATTAATAATGGCACAATAAATAGTTCAAGTTTTGATTTTTTTTTTATATTCTAAAAAGTATAAGAATTCATCGATTTAGAAATAAGATTGATTGTTTGATTTATGAGTGCTTGGCTTGAATAAGGTATCACTTACTAAAAAAAAGATTTATTGTTAGATTCTCTTCCCAAAAAATGGCTTAATTGGTATTTATTAATAGCATTTTTGTTTGGATTTTAATCGTAACTTTTTTGCTAGCAATTTTAATAGTAACTTAATCTGTTTCTAAAATTCTCAAGGGTGATATAATTTTTTATATAGAAAAAAGCATGTTATTAGTTATAAGATTAGTGTCTAATTCTAAACTAGTATCATATTTTCATTATACTGTGTAATAATTGTGTTAAGAAAAGTTAGGATTTCTTTAATAAAGATTTGTTATAAATTGAGTAACTGCAACTGGATAGTTTGTTCGGTTTTACAAGTACAACGAGTTGTTTTATTTGAAGGAGTTGTTTTTGTTGAAATATGTTGGTATGTTGGACCAAGACAGGTTGTTCTATTTAGGGGTGTTACGGTTGCGGTAACCGTCGTTATTACCACCAACCGTAACCGTTGTTGACGGTTATAAATTTTTATAACCGTTACCGCAACCGTCTATGATGGTTAACCGTCGTATTTTCAATTTTGAAGCATGTCGTGCATATATTTTCAATTATGTGCATTATTGATGATAAATTGATATAGCTCTAACTGTTTTTTGCAAATAAAGTTTTTTGCAAATTTATTTATTTGTTTATAAAACGACGAATATGCATGCACATGTTATTAGTTTATTAAGACATATATTATTAATGTACAAGCTATTCTTTTAACTTAAATTACCAATTTTTATAATTTAACGTTAAATATTACACAAAACAATCATGTACGGTTGGTATGGTTAATCGCGGTTTTCAAATTCTTCAACCGTTACCGTAACCGTTACCGTTATAGATGGTAACCGCATGAACGGTTGGTATGGTTGAGCGATTCAACCGTAACCGCCCTAGTTCTATTAGCAAAATGAGTTGTTGTTGTAGGCTAAAATGCTTGATCTGGATAGTGGTCTACTATCATAGTATGTTTACCTTTTTGTTGAAATCTACTATGTACTCTAAAGTATTTTGCTTTATGTTATGTACTCAAACAAAAAAATTATAAATAATTTTGATCTTGTTTTTTGCTTTTGTTTTGTTTTATTTTTTGTTTTCTTTTCTCTGATGGAAGGCAACAAATACCGTAGTCGATTCGAACAGCCCAATACATAGGACCGGCCCTATCCATATATAGTATAATTTCCAAATGTCATTGACTCTTATAAGTGACCGTTACATACTATACACAGATAGGATATGAGTGCACATACTATTCTTTTTCTGACAGACATTCTACATTTCGTGTACCATGATTAGTAGTGTATAACAAAATTTTGGCATGTATTCTTCATATAATTGGTAATGTTGTCTCATTATATAGTTTGAACTTTGTAATTGCTGTTGGTTAAGTTTGCATTCTATTTAGATAGCATGACTATGGTATAAGATTTTGATTTGTTTCATTATGCATGTGATATGCAATTTAAATCCTATGTTCTGTATCTTTTTTGAATGTACAATTGTGACGAAGAAATTAAGCGAAATACCTTTTCTATCATATTTTATAGAAGATTTTCTGTTTAATAAGAATTTTGTTATTTGTTCTATTATGCAATAGCTAACTGCGAGCAGTTATCTACTAGTTTTCATTAATTACTATGTACGTGTACTGTGAGCATGAGGGTTGATGCATTTGAAGATATGTTAGAGCATCTCCAACTGTTCCTGGCTTACATATTACATTTGAGGGGTTATAGAATGTAAACCTTAAAAATTTTCAATGGGTAATTGATTTGTGCGCTTGTTTAACAAGTGCCCAAATAAGAGGTGCTTGTTCAACACGTGCCTAATATTCAAGCACTTGTTTAACAAGCGCTCATCTCAAGGGGCATGTATTAGGCCTATTATTGGGTGCTTGTTTGACAAGCACCCAAATATCCATGCATTTGTTCAACAAGCGCCTAAAATTTGGATGCTTGGTAAACAAGCGTCCAAATCGATTACAAATTTTGAATCATATGGCCTGAAATTTTAAATTGATTACAAAATATAGACTTCTGTTGGTGAAAGACTTGGGGTTGCATTTTACATTTTGTAATATGCATACCCTACTCGTTGCGTATGTTTTTTCCTTTTGGTTTTTGTGTATATATATTATTTCATTTGCTTATAAAATAAAATGTGAATCCTTCTACGGTTCTTAACAAGAGGAAGAAATGCAATGATTAGGTATCTCTAACCTTTTGGTTCGATACAGAGCTATATTTATTGTTGGATAAGTTTTATCCTTTTAGTGATATATATATTGGAGATGAGTAATTTTAGTGATATATATATTGGAGATGAGTAATTTTAGTGATATTTTTTTTGCTGTTATTGAAATAAAATTTGAATTTGAAATGAAACCGTAGTTACAATAAAGAATGAACAATAAAATAAAGAATAAACAAGGCCATATGTTTAATCTTTAATTATAACTATTGTTGGTGGTGGTTTCATATTTTAGCATCAATAACTAGGATGTGATCATGATGTTACCAAAGAAATACTTGAAAGTGGATAATCAACATAACTTAAGTTGATTTATAGCTAATGTGATTAAATTTATCAAATGATTTCACAAATTATAGTTATATTATATATCCATTGGCTTATAAGCTAATGTGGCATCGAGGGCGAGGGGTGTGTGTATTTGAAAATTGGTGGAGATGTAATATATTAGAGAAGTTTGTGTCTGTTTTTTGTAAAATCACTAAATGCTAAATCTATTAACATGCCAATAATTTTCTATGCCACCCACTATTTTTTGTAAAAAGTTTACACTCCATGAATTCCCTTTAGCACCCCATTTCATATCAATTTTACATTTATTTTCAATTTACATAATACAACATAAATGTTGTTCCTGTATGATCCACGTCTAGAGCATACGCGAAAATGGAAAATTTATGCAGTGTAATACTACAGCACATTCAGTAATTGCATGGTTTCCATCATATACTAGTAGCACATTAGGTTTCTACTCTTTTCAAGCTCTTGCTTAGGTTCCTAGTGCACAAAGCACTAGTTGGTATCAGTTTCAAGTTTTCATTGCTATCAACTCACATTGGTTAGGTATGATGCTTTTACAAAAAGACTAAAGCGATTTGCAATTTTCTGCTTTCAACTGAACAATCAGAATGAAATTTCATGGACCAAAAATAGAGGAACACCAAATAAGTACAGACAACAGTAAAGTCATGTTTTTTTAATGAGAACGAACATATTCATCTTTGAAAGCACACTTATCTTTGCTTTTAACATAAAAGTATAAGTGAGATGTCACTTTTAAAGTTTATATCTTTATAAGGGTAAAATGGTGATCGTAACATTTTTATTTTAGTGGGACGTGTGAGGAAAAAACCGGGGTATTGATCGAGTTAATCAACAAATAATTTACACGTGCCCTGTTTTGGCCCAGTGCTAACTGAGCATAAGCACTGGGCATCGAATTTAGGGGGACATCAGTTAAATTTCTTACCATAGTACCTATATATTGATAGAACTTGTTAATCAAAAAAACAGTATCTTTAGAGCTAAGTCCAACATTTTAAACTTTAACCCATTTATACTTCTATCTCATAAATAATAGGAGAAAACAGAAACGAGAGAAACATAAGCAAAACATCAAATCCAACTGCATAAAAAAAGTTGCCACAGGGTATGGTATAAAAATATAGATGGATTTCCCAATTTTAATAGAATCCCTAGTTACACACATTTTCAACTAAGAAATCCTAACCTTAAATTGCTGCTATAATAAAATATGAAGCTGTGACGCCCCACCCCGAGACCCACATTAACAAAGAGCATTACGGAGTAATACCGTCTCTTAATGCAGAGAATCGAGCTGGTTAGGAGCGACCATCCTTAAGATTTGTCTTAAACAAGTATTAAATACGTCGATTGGGTGCTCTAAATTTTTTCTTTACCTTTCTCAAGTGGATCGACATACTCAATAAACGGTTAACGCAAAACTACGGTGCCTAACGGAACTATCAGAACAAAATATAACAACAACAAATACAACAGATCACAGAACAGCAGTCACACACATATATATACATATATACAGATACATCATAGTATACTACATAGTGATACAACAGTGGTGGTACATAGACCACAATACATACATCGAGTCAAAAATAACAAGTACATATTTTAACCAAATAAATTTATACAACATATTTCTATTTTACAAAATTGTTTCACAACATTATTTATTAACTTTTTTATAGTGAAAGTTGATTTCTTTTTTATGTCAACAAATTTGCATTTTAGATTTCTGATTTCCAACATGGTGATTTATCAGTATTGTTGAATTTGAGATTGAAAAGTTTGAGAAATGGTATAATTGATTTTCTTCCCATTAAGACAATAGAGAAGACAATGATTCCAACAGTAAACCAATAGGAATTTTAATTACTAATTTTGTTAAAAACTGTAGCAAATCTTAAATCTTTCGAGCAAGCAAATTATATTTCAACTTAGTTTATAAATGAAAGTGTTTAATAAGTTGTACGATTTTCTCTTACTGTAAATATAAAATTTTGTTTCTTAAAAAAATCGTATTTTCAAATTTAAATAAAAGATTAAGAAAAAGTAAAAATAAATTACATTTTTGGGAACTATTAAATATATAACCTTTTTGGTTTTATTATTAAATCATTTTAGATATCACAATGTTGTTGATAAAACAAGCAGCTGGAGGTTCTAATAATGAAATAAAAAAGAAAAGAAGATATAGCTGAACCACTAAGGGATCTCTCAACAAATATTTTTCAAAAAAGAAAAATAAATTCAGTTAAATCACTAACATGATTTTTGAAGTTTGAGTTTGTCTTGTCTGCAACGTTGGTTCACAAAAGTATTAGGTACTTCACTAATATAAAAACCATATAACAATGAATCTAATATTAATCTAAGAATTTATATTCACTTTGTTGCATTGAGCTCTCCAAGAAAAAAGGCATTTTTTATAAATAAGTTCATTTGATAGTGTTGGTTAGTGTAGAGGGCATCATTTAAGAAGCTGCAATGGACATTATAATTCAGAACTAGCTGTGAATTAATCTTGACGACCTGATAACATGTGAACTATTCATTATTAAACATTTTCTGTATCTGTACATCTATTATAGACAATCAAAGCTCATACTTTAAACCGTGTTTGGATGATGACAAAATTGCCATTTTCAAATGATAAATGGATGTAAAGGGGGAAGTGAAAATGAAAGAAAGGAGAAGTGATAGCTGAAGATGTGAGAGGAATTTATAATTGCTATATTCTGTCTCAATGAGGTGGAGCCTTTGCGCAACGGTTAGGTCACCTGCATGGTGATCTGAGCGTTTAGGTTCGAGTCTGGAAACAGCCTCTTCGCAATGCGTGGGAAAGACTGGGTACATTATCGACCTCTTCATAGCCAACTATCGTGCGAAAACCTCGTGCACTGGGTTCCATCTATGTTCTGTCTCAATCATATGAAAGAAGCATGATTGTTTCCAATGTTTTAAAAAACGCGAGTGAGGCGCGCCTCAAGGCAAGGCGTTTTCAAAAAAACATCAAGGCGCAGATGTTGAGGCGTTTTTCCCAAAAAACGTAAGCCTCAAAGGATTGAGGCGCAAAAAACGCAAAAAAAAAAACGTTTGAGGCGTACGTTTTTTTCCCACGGTTTATTTACTTCGCACATTAACTTTCTACTCAGTCTTCACGCTTAGGGTAAAAAAAGCGAGGTAATTTTTTTTAAAAAAAATTGTGTTTGAATTCCGAAATCGATTCCGAAACATGGAATCGATTTCGATTCGATTACTGGAATCGATTTCGATTCAAATGTTTTGAATTTCCAGAACATCTGAATCGAAATCGATTCCAGTTTGAATCGATTTTTTTTATTTGAATTAAAAAACATACCTCGTTCTTCCTCGGAATGAAAATCGAACTGATTCATCTACCGGCAGGCATAGCATTGGGTTGAATAAAAAAAAAAGTTTACTGAATAAAAAAAATCGATTCCAGAACTTGCGTTTTTTTCTCTCTGAAAGGCTTACGCCTCGCCTCGCCGGCATGAAAACGCCTCATGTACGCTTTCGCGTTTTAAAACATTGATTGTTTCCAAGTTCAAATTCACGTGAATTGTATGGTCTATCAAAAAACATGCGGGTCCAAATTATCAAATGAAGTCTACAATTTTTTATATTCTAACATCAAATTCTTGAGTATCTGTTGAAGTAGCTAAGGAGACAAAATTTGCACAGCAAACATATAAATAATGTCTAGTGATGATTAGATTACTGAATAAATATGTGCTCTATATTGATGTTGATTTTAGCGTATCATCAATTCTTATTCCTGCTTTTCTCAAGCTTACACAGTTTGAAAATTTGAGTATTTTGAGAATATTCTGCAGGACCTAATTTAAAGACTATACATCATCTCTCTCGTGATTGAACATTGTGTCCGCATGTGCATATTCATATTTGCACCATCAGTGCACATCAAATATTTTTTTTATATGCAGGTAATATACACAACAAACACTATATGTGTGCATATCGTGCCATTCAATTAATATGAGACATTAATTCAAAAAACATCATCATCACAAGGAAATGAACATTCTCTCATAGCACAAGCATATATACTAATATTCACCGATGAAAGTAAGGTTCGTATTTTAATATTAAAATAAATAAATCATATTTGAGTATAAACTAAATTTCCAATCATATTTCCAATTCATGATTGGTTTTGGCTTCGAAAAAGTTATAAAAAAAAGCTTATTTTACGTCCATCCAAACGGGCAGTAAAATTGTCAGTTTGGTATGCCAAAATCTCTTCTTAGCATGCCTGGTAAACCATAATTTTAATGTGCATCAATCGTGAATTGAATCTTCTTTTTTTCCCCCCTTCTCAAAGGATGATATCAACAATTACGTTTACAGGTGGACATTCCTTTTTGTGCAGTCCGAGTCTTATTTCTTACTACCATCATATGATACAATTTCCACATCATGTATTATACATTTTGATGCCATCATATCTCTTAAATTTTGAATAAACGTATGCATATTTTGTGTGAATTTTTACTCTTCCTATATATTAATGGAACCATATCCCTCTAAATTACAAGACATCATGCAGATCAATGGATCCTAGTATGCAGCAGCTTCTTCAGTCTCTTATTGAGATCGAAACTGAAGCAGAGCATGTTCTATTGGCTCGACATCAGGCAAGTAAATATCCTATAATGACTTTTAGTTCATATCAATTATTAGGCTGTAAACCGTCCTTTTGTTTGTTTGTTTTGAAATATCATTTATACTTCATTTCAGCTCTAAGGTAAACTTATAGTCAAAATGAAAAGCCAAAATACTTCAATACGAAGAACATATGGTGTTATGTTACGGTACCCAATGCGAGGATGGGTTGCTACTGTAGCCCATTAATTCGATGGCCGTTGTATATTCATCTTTACTTTTATATCTTTAGATGGTTGAAAACGATAAGCTAAGAAATGGCAATAGAGAGGCATTAACAGCTCTTCGTAAAAAGGCTCGAACGACAAAGAGTAGTGTGCCATCTCCTTTTGAGGAAATAATGAAAGAATTGGAAGGTACAGGATCAAAACCATTAGTAAAAGAAATTTGTTCGACTTGTGGAAATCATGATTCAAAGGAGCCTACATGGATGATGTTTGCTGGTTCTGATATCTTTATTCGCATGCCATTTCATGCAGCTCACACTATATTAGAAAATGGTATTGCTATACCCATTTTATGACATCGACTATATAACGCTTACTTCTTGTGTTAGTTTTAGTTTCTCATTTTTTAAAGCCATGGAAAATGCAATGGAAATATGTTGATAACTTTCATGTGTCATTCTCATGTATGCATTTTCAGTTTCAATCTATGTTTGATGATTTTGACATGGCAATATTCAGATAAAATTTTGAATTATCTTTCCAATGGGATTCCTCAGTACTTGTTCCATTAGATGTAATTCGTAATGGTAAATCTGAAGTTCACCTGAAACCGCAAAACTGACAAAGCATGCAGCTAATAAGATTCTTTACATACCGGTTACTAAATATAAATTGATTTTCGTATTATTTTCCATTAACTTTATGTAGCACTTAGTATAGTACTGAATTATCTAGTGGTCGTATTATAGATCAAGAAAGCCTAGATTTGAATACCAAGACGTTACAGAGTTATGTAAAGGAGAAGTCATTGATCATATCAGAGAGAGGAGCTCTTGCAGATAAAATCAGCCCTGGAATTGTCAAGTCTATGGTTACATTATCCGATAACTCTAAATAGCTTGCAATGGATATTTATATAAATTTTTGATTATGTACAAACATCTGAAGTATTGCGACAGGTGCAGGCTATTTTGTTTGCTTATTTCCTTCAAAGAAAAATGCTGTGTATTGTAACATCTGGAGTTTCCTCCTTGTTTTTTTCAATTTCTTATTTATGCTTTGCTTATTTGCTTCTTTCTTTTGCTTATTTGCTTCTTTCTTTTGTTTATTTCAAAAAAAAGAAGAGTTAAATGCCTTTCGATGTTTGCTTTGTATATTTAGGAGAAAAGATAAAAAAAAGTTTCGAAAGTTATATTTCATAATTCTAGAAATTAAAAGGTAACTTCATATTTTATAATTTAAGATCTAAAAAGAAGATATTATATTTAAAAAATGTCGAAATTCACATTTTTAAACGAAAGGTCTGAAGAAAAAATTTTCTAATAATAAAAGTGAATATTTTTGAGGAGGGCATATTGACATTAACTAATTAAGATCTAGGTCTTGACGTTTAATTTATTCAAAATTAGGGTATGTTTTCTTTTTTTCTTTTTTGAAGGAAATGATGTATGACCCGGGGATCATGCAGCCGTACTAATTATATATAAATATATAATAAAAGGTACTTAAGTCTTGGAAACAGGCCCACATGACATACAAATACCGTCAACATGTCTGGCGCTATTGCAGTAATTGCCCTTTGGATTGAGCATTTCCTTGCCCGCCCTCCTACAGGGATTTCACGTATTGATGCAGTTTCTTTGTTTGGACTAAATCTTCGATCACTCTCATAAATGTCTATATTTGTTTGTATTATAGCCATGTCTCATGGAAGCAGCAATACTACTAAGATATTTTTTCTCTTTCAATCGACTCCCTCCGAACCGGCTTCTTATAGTGCTCGGTATTCTGCATCGCATGGTAGATGTTCTCAACTATATCATTCAAAGGCATGTATTCCTCATGTTTCGAAAACCTTGGAAGTTTCTTGAGGTCCGGTTTCCTGCCTCCAATACCCTGATTATTTCTCTTCTGATTTTTGTTTTTGTTTCCCACGTTAAAAGCATCATTCCCGAAACTTTTGCTGGTTTGTTTCACAGCCACATAACTCTGAATCGCCTCAGTTGGCTTTCTCCTACCAGCCTTTCCAGCAGTCGTACTTGCCCCTTCCAAGCGAAAATACTAAGTTGGTTTTCTATAAAAGTCTTACATGTTAGGTGGAAGTTTCATCTTTAGCCACTTGCCAAAACCCGTATCGGGGTGTATTCCTTAAATCCAAGCCATCAAAACAATATTGCTTACCCCTGTCTCGGTCGTTTTGAACCTAATCAAAATATCCTTCAAAAACTCTCCAGAATTTTGAAAAATGTTGGACAATGACATCATGTCCTTTGGACAAGCAACATGCAACCTGAATTGCTCACAAAATTTCTAGCTAGCTGATCAAACGATGATACGGACCTCGGAGGCAGCCGAGTAAACCACATCGTAGCTCCTTTCAAAAATATTAGAAAACATCTATAATGCACAACATCGGTAGCCCTAGAGCTATCTATATGTCATTCATTTTTTAACACTGTCTTGGATCGGTAGTTCCATTGTAAGATGACATTGTGGGCATAGTAAACCTTTTGGCTTATTCCTCTCATAATATCTCCTCTATGAAAAGGTTCATACTAGGAGAAGAACCCCAACGATCATTACTTTTCTGCTGGTTTTTGTTCACCAGCGTCCTTACTAGATCTGCTAAAAATTCCATCACTATTAGATCAACTAAACGACGATCATCATGGCATGCCCTGAGTGTTTGCCTCTATAAATGGTCCTGATTAGTTCCATGATATTCGGGTTCTCATGTCTCTAGGAGAATCGTTCGTCCAATTGATCGATTTCTATGACTACACAAGGGGTCAACAATAATTATCTGAACTTTAGCATTTTGGCCATTAAATATCGGGCCATCTCCATCATCAGCATTACTAGCAAATCAACAAAATTTCCATTATTCATGGCACATCTTGTTAGTTCGATACCGATCTAAGAAGGTGGTTCGGTATCGGCATGTGCATCATTGATCCGAGCTCTACCTAACTTATTTTTCGACGTTCCGACCCCTTTTATTTTCATTCTCTACTTTCCTTCTCTGTGAATTTCACTACGCGAGGAGGAATTGTCTTCTTCTGAGTAGAAAGGTGACAATTCCCTCATGTTCCTTTTAGGCCTTGAGACGGTTGGGTCATCAAATCTATGTTTTCTTTCATCTGTTTCATTATAGAATTCTGGCTTTTGAGTAGCTTATCATTCAGCGCTTTCATCATCTTATCCAACTCAACCTTGGTAATTATATCCGAAGCACATTAGATTTCAGCAGTTCCAAGCCATGGTTTCTTCGACATGCTGAGAGCCAGCATTATTAGTTGGCTTGGAGGCAGTAGATTTTTTTTTGGTATTTCTTGGGGTCATTGCTTTAGTAGATCATGCGATGACTTTTAATGAAATCTGAATAATCATGGATCTCTGGAAGAGAACTTATAGATCTACTCCGTGCATTAAAACAATAAAAAAGTTGAAGTATATACCTAAACGATAAGAAGTTGGAAGGCTCTCAATGAAAGCACCAACATGTTCACATCAAAAGTTGGAACTCTAGAAATTTGTAGAAGGGAGTAAAATGAAGAATTTAAATGAAAAACGAGTAAAAACAGCAAACTACGGTTTATAGTAGTTTGGCTAAACTTTTGCCGACATCTACTTAAGCTCTGTTCAAGATTTCTAAAGAGTTTGACAAATGAGATTTTATGGATCAGTAGTTTTGGATTAGTGATGATCCAAGAAACAAGTATAATAGTACAGAAATTTAGAATGCCAAAAAAAGAGATCTCTAAAGGGTGCCTCTCGTCTCCTATGTATAAAGGAAGGTCAACGAATTTTTCTTTACCACATTCTATTTGTCCTAAAGAGGGTTGCCTAAACATATCATGGCCAAATCAGCAGTTGTTCCATGGATCAGTGCTAATTTGAGGCCTATGGATAAGTGACGGTCCATGATGATGGTTCACTGAGCTTAAATTGATTTCTCAAAGTTGCTTGACGATTAGATGTTGATCCATGGATCTTGGATAATTGGCCTTACATTTGCCTTCAGATTTTGACTAGCTTCGAATAGACTTGGGTTTGAATTGCATCCTTGGATCGGCGACGATCCAAGAGCATTTAGCTTGTTTATTACATAGTTTGCCTTTGTCTATTGAAGTTCAAGGCATTATTGGTGGAAATCCATGGTTCTTAGTTCGCATTGCTTGAAATATCCTTCAATCTTCGAATGGTTCCAAATACGTTGCAACTGGTTTGAAGGAGGTATAGTTCGATACCGACCTGAAGGGTTTTATTCGGTTCCGATCCAATACTTATTCACTACACCGAAAAGCATTTTTGGTGGCACGCAAAAAACGTACCATAACTTATGGTAGCGTTTTATAAAACGTCGCAAAAAAGCATGCAACTAAAAATCCAAGATTTTCTCTCTATAAATACCTTTATTACAGCGTTTGTCAAAAGGTACTAAAAATTTTATTGCATCGTCTGGAAAATGCCACCAAAGGTGCTGTTATACTAAAAAATAGTTTAGTAGGGTTTTTAAATGCTGTTAAAGAGGGTTTGGTTTAAACCAAACCTTACAGCTGCATTTATTAAATGCTACCGTATATAATTTGGTTGCCTTTATTGAGCGCTGCCAAAAATTGTTGATTTTCTGTAAAAAAAAATCCCTCGCTGTGGTAGCTTGTTCGGTGTCCACTTCATTTTGTTCACAACGTATATATTATATTGTAATAATTAACATATTTCGATATAAAACCAACAATCATTCATATAATTATACATTCAAACAACCGAAAAATACATTAATCACATAACGAAATACGATATACAAACAATTCAATACAAAATATATTAAACCTAGTCTTTGACTTTTTAAATATATTTTTTATGAAATACGATATATAAACAGCTCGGTACAAAATATAATAATTGCTCTCGCTACTGTTTAAACAAACAAGCAGATGCTTTGAAGCGCGATAATCATGCGCTTCTCATACTTAAAATCTTGCATGTACCAAACCCAAGCACAAAAAGCACCGGACAACATTTTCAGACCAGTTTCATGTCTAGGTGGTCCATTTCAGTAATATTTTAGATTTTATGCATGCTTTTAGTCCAGATCATGTGCATGTTTCAAGAAAGAGCAATACTTTAGCTAAGAACAGACCTGTTTAAGTACTCTTTTCAGCTTAAGTGACCTCATTCAGAACATGTTATATGCTTTAGCAAGTTCCTCTTTCATGTCAGCATGTTCATGTTACATTCTGAAACATTCAGTCCAGTCATGTCAATTCTGAACCATCTTGACAACCTGCACATCATCCAAACAAATAGACAACGCATAACAAATACTCCCAACCCCTGAACTTGCACCAGCAACGATACCCATACTGAGCTGGCCATTAGTAATGGGAATACTAGGATTGAAATAAAGATAAAAAATGTTAGAAACCATCTTATTTAGAGAAATTTTCATAAGTGGAAAATAAAAGGAAATACATACGTAAGGGCACATCCAAACATTGATGATTTAATATGTGCTGGCATGTCATCAGGACCTGCGAAGTTGGACATACATTTTTTTATTTTTTACAAGTATATATAATTAGTATTACTAAAAACCTATATTTTCACACGTTAATGAAATGGTCTCCAATAACTCAAGTATGAGCGAATACTGCACATTTTCATTTCAAATTCTCTATAGTTGCACGGTTGTGATATGTCAACTGATTTTCGAACTGAAGAACAACTATACAAATTGAAATCTTTTTAGCTCATGTTCATTTGAATAATTAAAGCTAGAAGCATGAAATAACAAAAAAATTACCTTCAATTGTGTGTTTCCAAGGTGCCCACTTTAATAATTTTGCTATCGAAATCCCCAAATCAAACAAGTCAAAATCGACCATAACTATTCTACATCCCTGATAACCATTCGACCATAACATTTATAATATTCTTCTTATTTTGAATTTAACTTTTAAATTTAAAATTTATTTTTAATTTTCAAAATAATTTTAAAATTAGCCTAAGGTTCAATTCAAGTTGGCCCTTTTCTATTAGGGGTAACCTTTAGGCTCACATAGTTGTTCGAACCAGACCGGTAGCTAGGTAGAACATGGTACTTGATTACCCAACAATCCAGCCTAGACATTATCTTTTTTAGACACGCTACTAAATGGATTGTAAGCTTAACTAGTTGCCATAATATGACTAATTTAGACCGTTATTAGGACCTGATATCATTATTGGAACTGGGACAACACGCAATGGGGCAAGTGAATGAATTTCAAAAAATTTATTCCTTTTGGATCTTTATTAGGCATATGAAGTATAAATTTATTTAGACCTCATCTAAATTTTATTTTAAATAAAATCAATATTTTATTTAATTTATAAATAATGTTTAAATTATTATTATTTTGTATTGCATTATATAATATGTGCATCATATACACATATGTGTATACATGCACATGCAATATAATAAAGTGTACATGATCTAACATGCCCATATATAGATACTACGATTTACATTGCAATGGACATACTAATCCCTCCATATACATAAGTCCTGTTAAGTTCCAAATATGTATATGTAAAATATGAATGTATATACAATATATCATATGTTATAAATATTAGTCGCAAAATGTGGAATATTATAAAAGAGTACATATATTTATGTATACATTAAATACATATTATTTTATGTAAAAAAATCAATTGTAAATATCTACATGTAGTTTAAAACAACTTTAAATTTATTGTAATAAATTAATTTTAATATATATACACTTAAATGTATTTTGAAATTTACATAGTGATACATACATCCATCCATCCATACATACATACATACATACATATACATACATATATATATATATATAAGTTTTTCTAATATCAGTACAAAAGAAGCACTGTTTAGCGATGGCTAATAGCCGTTGGCGGCCGTTGCTAGCCGTCGCTAAAAACCGTTGCAAAATATCTTGTTGCAACTAAAGAAAGCGATGACCTTAGCGATAGCTCCGTTGTTCTTTTTGCAACGGCTTGTAACGGCTAAGTGTCCATGTGGAAGCAACCGTTTGGGTTGTTGATGCAAAGCGTTGCAATATATTCGTTGTTAGCCGTTGCTAGCCGTCGCTATATTTGACCAAAGGGCCGTTGCCAGCCGTTGCAAAACTGGAATAAATTTGCTGCCACATTGCAGCACCTTCAACCCTCAATCCCAATCAATCCAAATAATATAATTCCATCATTCCACACATATAATACCATTCCATCATACCATATAATCAATATCAACACAACCAAATCATCAAATATTGCATATTCCAACATATATTCACAAAATCATATAAGAAAATCAACATAACCAAATATGAAAATTCACCAAACCAAACCACATCAATCACAACAACCAAAATACCAAATCCACCAAAACACTAAGTATCAATCATAACATCCAAAGTACCAATTGTCAAACCCATCATAATATATTACATACATACATGCATACATACATACATACATACATACATACATACATATATATATATATAAAGCGTACCCATCAAAACAAACCAACTAAGCATCATCATCATCATCAGCAGCAGCATCTGCACCTCCTTTCCCGGGCATTGACCCATGCTCCTGATAGAAGGCAGCAATACGCTCATCTATCTGCGTCGCCACCTGACTCTTCCGCCAATCATTGAGCTCATCCAATTGTGTTTGCATCCGAGCAATCTCTTCCTCATTTATGGATCTCCTATATGCCCTTTGGAAATTAAGAGCCTGTGAAATAATTCAAGTGAATAAGAAGTTCATGGCATACAATAACAATAAGAAAACTCAAGTTATTGGTAATAAACTCAAGTGAATAAGAAGTTCATGGCATACAGGTTTCTACTGTGTAAACGTTGAGTACATACCATATTGCCGAAACTGTAACGCCTGTTTCGACTTGCCGGTTCAATGATTGAATCCCATATCCGATTAGACTCATCAACCGTAAGCGACTCCCGTCCACTCGCTTGTATCGCTCGTGCATGCTCTGCTTTATATCTCTCCTACAATTACGAACAGATATTTGACACAATTGCTATACAATTTACTTATTTACTGTGAAATAAACGAATATGAAATATTTTCATTACAGAAATAAACATATTTACCATTACAGAAGCAGCCTTGTCATTCGAACAATCATATGAAACATTCCCATCCTCATCTGTATGCTCCACTGCATGTGTGACTCTGAAAGCCTTAGCCGTTGTAGGCTCCCTTTCATACTTTGCCCACTGAATATATACAAGAATAGATTATATTGATAATTTGCATGAGTATATACAAGAATAGATTATATACAAGAATAGAATATATGGTAAAGAGACACTAGTAAATATATACATCAATAACATAAATATTGGTTAATTTATTTACCAATTCCCTCCTATGTTGTTGGAAGGATTTTGAGCCATCACGATGTAAAGCGGGGTTTTTGTTCCTATTAGCCTTGTTTCTTGCCGATAACTCCTATTAATTTATACACACTATTAAGTAAAATAATTCAACACATTTAAATGTAAAAATATAGTGGCAATATAACTTACTTTGAATGCTTCAGATTCCCAATATTGTTGGAATCCAACCAAAATATCATCCCCCATCCAACTTGGCTTTTTCCCTGAACTCTTAGCCCTTGACAGAGTCTCTCTGTAATTTTTCCGCATCTTTTTATTCGAATGGTTTATAAAAACATCCATATCCCGCGGATCCACACGTACAACTGCCTGCATATTGAATTATCATACGTGTTATGTAAAAGAGATTATATAATTAAAAAACAATCAGCAGAACAAAATACGTAAAACTGATATCATAAGGCATGATGGCATATTTTTTTTGGTTTCATATAAGGCATAATTATATATTACAAAGTTGTACTTACCATAAGATCAGACCATATTGCATTTTTTATATGTGTTGGGAAGTTATCCCACTTAGGCCAACACCCGGACATCCTACTCTTGTATGCTTCCTTCGATACTTGTAAAATGAACTCAGGCGGCTCCACCTCGAACCCTCTGAAGAAATGTCGATGTATATATTCAATATATTTCATATAATATAATTCAAATAAGTTTGATACATACCCAGCACTTTTTGGAACTATCTCCGCATCTCGACGGAGATCTGGCTCAGAGCTACTCGGACCTGCTCCAAGTGAAGGTGACTGAGATGTACTACGTCGATACGTCGCATAATCATCACATAATTATTAATCAAGTGATAATCATCACATAAGCATACTCTGCACATAATCATCGAACAAAGCGTACATGAAAAGAATAATGCATAACTCAGAATGATACAGGTCATATATAGTCATCATTATTATTACATAGCTCAGAATATTATAGAACATAGTCATTATTGTTAATACATAGCTCAGAATTATACAACAAGCGATGCCATCTATGATCAGTCTTCGTCATATTCTGATTCAGACTCGGTCTCGTACTCTATATCATTTTCTTCGGTACTTACAAATGCATCTATTAAAACATTTGATTCATCAGTCAACGACCCTACATCAATGTCATCGGTTATCACTATTTCAGTATTTGGCTCGAGATCCGCTTGATACGCTGCTTCATCTGGAATATTATTTCCATCAAATGTATATCTTGCCTTTGTTTTAAAAACAGCCCACCAGTCTGCTTTATCTTTTTTTAAGGACGGATATGGAGCAAAATAAACTTGTAAAGCTTGCTTAGCTAATACAAAAGGATCGTACTTATAGTAATGCGACGTATGCCTTATTTCAATTAGCTTATAATCTTTGTGCACGTTAATTCCAGAGCCAGGAACATTGCTAAACCAGTTGCATTTGAATAAAACAACTTTCTCTGCAGGTTGTATATAATATGTCAACTCTAAAACTTGTGTTAAGACGCCGTAAAAATATTTTATATGCTTCTCTGGATCATCGCTTCCTTTGACAAATACACCACTGTTATATGTTAATTTTTCAGCCCCGTAATCTTTGGTGTTGAATTTAAATCCATTGACGAAGAATATTGGATAAGTCTTGACATTTCGTTTTGGTCCGATAGTGTAACGACCCGTATTTTTACGGATCGAAAGATTGTAAAACAGTTGTCATTAGGTCGTAATGTTGATAAGTCGTCTAGCGTTGTTAGAAGTTCAGAGCTTAAGTCGTTCGGAGCTTAGTAGTTAGGTCGGAGGAGCGACTTAAGGAAATTGGCGACCTAAGGAAGTTGGCGACTTAAGGATTTTGGGATAAGTCGTGTAGAAGTTAGGTCGTGTGGTAGCTTAGGTCGAGTGAATGACTTAAGAGTTAACGACTTAAGTATTGGGGCGACTTAAGGAAAGACAGCGACCTAAGAAAGTTAGTATTAGAAGTGAACGACCTAGTAGTTAGTGGCTTAGGATGTTGTACAGTTAAGTCGTGAGGTTTTATAAGTCGTGGACGAGTTAAGTTAAGTCGTTAAGTCGCGTGCGTGTGTGTTAGGTCGTAGACGACTTATAATAGGTCGCGTGGATGCTTAAGTGTTAGGTCGTATCTGTGCTAGGTCGTATATGTACTAAGTTGTTAAGTCGTTTAAAACGACTTAGGTAGGAACGCGGCTATGTCAGGTTAGGTCGCGTGAAGGCTTAAGGGGTTAGGTCGCTAAGTGTTAGGTCGTGAGCTGTTAAGTCGCATGAGGACTTATTGTGTTGAGTCCTTAAGTCGTAGATTGGTGGATCTGTTAAGTCATAGGATGTGTTGAGTTGCTAAGTCGTAGGTCGAAGGAGATGGTTAAGTGGTAAGTTGTGGTATTTCTTAAGTCGTAAGTTGTGAGGTTTCTATGAGTCGTAGACGACTTAAGGAGGCGGACGACTTAGGGGATTTTAGCCTATAAATACCCGGTTCTACTTTACTTTTTGGGATTCGGATTTTGAAGCGACGAAGTGCTGCTATTTTGAGAGCTCGAGTTCTATATTTCTTCACTTCTTTTCTCCACTTTGATTTAGTACTTCCTTCCATCCAAGATCGAAGATCCAAGAGCTAAAGTTGAAGATCTTCAACCATCGAAGAGAGATTTCATCGTTTGAAGCGGAATTTTGGAGAATCAAGCTAGATCCTTCGCTGTCCAGATCTGAAGTGTGTTGCTTTTGAGTTGTTTAGGAGATCCAGTGAGTGGTAGTTACCTCTCACACGGATCCAAAGGAGTATATCGGATTGATGGCTTGATTTGGTGTTAAATAGTGATTTCCATGCATTTACATAAACTTAAGTGTAGATCTATTGTTCATGATGATTTGACATCCATTTTACTACATGTTAACCTATGCAAGTTCATTCATCAAGTTGTAGAGATATTGCTCATGATTCATGCTTGTTAGATTTAGACTCTTTATTTACAAGATTGCCATTATTGTTATAATTGTTTATTAGATCATGTTTGAATGCTTGATTACTTGTATTAATGTTTGACTTGATTGATTGTTGTAAATTAGTTAATTGATGATTTGATTTGGACAAGTTGGTTGAAGATGATTCAAAAGCTAAGGGAAAGGCTCTTGAATAAGGAAAGCTGCTCGTGGAATATGATGTGGATGATAAAGCTCATATGGATAGATTTGATGATGATGTTGAGATGAGGCTTTGCTATGATAAGATGAAGCGAGGCATGGTATGAGATAGCCTTGGTTTAATCCAGACGGGATCATTCCAAGCATGTTGATAACTCGGTGAAACGGTTCGAGTTTGAGGATAATGGTTTGCTCGAGAGGCGCTTGAGCTAGTATGAGAATAGTCATCGAGGAGGATGACTAGAAGGCTGAGATTTCATCGTTGTTGAAGGTTCTAGCAGGCTCAAAGCAAGAGTACGCTGGGCAGATTCGATAGTCCCTAAAGACTATGATTGGTAGTCAAATACTCTGGGCAGATTCGATAGTCCTAGGCACGGGCTGCGACGACGTGCAGAGTTATGTCTAGAACCGGGGTTGCCATTAACCCTTGACGGACGGCTGAAAGAATGTGACGGTCGTTCAATTAACGGTGGTATCGAAGCAATGATAACAGTGATAGCCAGAGTCATGGATGTTTGGTTGTATCGTCATTCGGTCTCAAGAGCGGTATTTTCTGGGTGCTTATCTGATCTTGGTTTAGGCCTTGGGGGTTTGTACTTGGAAAACATCGCCCTTGACTCGAGTGATAATTGCTTTACTTTAAATGTCTGCTTTGCTATGTTTATTTATGCTTAGTGTGTCTGGGGGCTATCACTGTAGTAAGAGGTGGAGTGGGAGGGTTGGATTCCTATTCCTTTTACCTTTATGCTCTTTTGGTATGTTGTTAGTTAATTTACCGCTCACTAAGACTGTTGTCTGACTCAAGGTTTTATGTTCAACTCTTATTACCTTGGGCTGTTCATCCATTTTGGGATGGGCAGACTAGGTAGCAGGTGACAGGTGCTGTTCTTAGTTACCGACGATGCTGATGACGAAGACGAGCTGGAGGCTTGCGTATTAGTTTCTTACTATATGTACTGGATGTTCCGCTGCTTGTATATTCTCTGAGTGATATGTAGTGAGGCTTGATGTATTGACTATTCAGATGTTGTACCAAACTATTATGAGGTTTAATAGAGATTCTGTTCTGTAAAGCTTTACTATATATACTTTCTATTGTATTTTATCCATGCGTTGTGAGTTATACGATAGATTCTGCTGTTTTAACTTAACCTTGGCAATCGTCCATGGCTGCATGGCACACTTTACAGTGCACTATTTCTATATTCAGTGCAGGGGTCATGGGCGGTCGTCATATTTGGTATCAGAGCTTTGGTTATTGATTTTACCCAACGCTCGCTGACGTAACTACGTATGAGAGACGTAATTGTATTTTGATGGATGATTACTATATATAATATAGTAGCTTAGAAGGATTTGAGTTCTTTATGCAGTTGTTTCTCAAGGTGTATTAATTATTCCTTTTTATAGATATTAAGGATGAGTCGAAGAGGGAGACCAGCTGTTAGGGAAGGCCGTGCTGCTGAAGGGGCTGTTGATTATGCAGCTATGTTCGAAGCTATGATGACTTCGATCATGAGGAGGATGCCAGCTCCGGGGTCAGCAGTAGATGTTGGAGTTCAAGTTCAAACTCCAAGACCGGTGGATTTTGCTAAGCTGTGTAAAGACTATACTGCTCTTGGAGGGAAGGTTTTCTTGGGAACAGAGTCAACCATTGAAGTCCAGAGATGGATAGATGCTTGTAGAAGAATCTTTGGTGATTTGGGAATCGAGGATGCAACCAAAAGGAAGCTTGCATCAAGACAGCTTCAAGGAAGAGCTTCTGATTGGTGGAACTCTATCACCATTGATACTCCAGAAGAAGAAATTACTTGGGAGCAATTCCAAGCCAGATTTGAAGCTAAGTTCATTTCTACAGCTCAGAAATCTGTTCTGTTCAAGAAGTTTGTGGAGCTCAAGCAAGGTGGAAGACCAGTTCTTGAGTATGTTTTCGAGTTTGAAGCTTTGTCCAAGTATGCCCGGTCATATATTGAATCTTCATATCAGAAGAACGAGAAGTTTGTGACAGGCTTAGACAGTTATCTTGGGAGACAGTTGGTGGATCATTTGGACGACTCATTTGAGAAGCTTGTGGAGAAAGCTCTCAGGCACGAGAATCTGTTTCCTAAAGAAGGATCTGTTGTTGCTGTGACCAAGGAGGAGTCTAAACCACAGCAGGGTGGAAACAAGAAGAGGAAGCAGCAGCAGCAAAAGGGTAAGGATGGCCAGAAGAAGCCGAAGGGCGAAGTAACCTGCTATAATTGTCAACAGAAGGGCCATTTCTCCAGGGATTGTAAGAATCCTAAGGTGCCGGTGAAGTGTCACAACTGTGACAAGCCGGGGCATATTAGGAAGAATTGTCCAAAACTGCGGAAGGACAAGCAGATTGTGCAAGCTTATGCTTTGGGGGCTGTTCCATCGTCTTCAAAAGCTCCTACCGCTGAAGGGAAAGGAAAGAGTGTGGTGGTTCAAGGTACTCTTTCCATATGTGGTGTTCCAATTAGAGTGTTATTCGATACTGGGGCGTCGCATTATTTTGTTTGTAATGAATTTGTAGGCCGGTTGGGTTTAGAACCGGATATCGTTGATAGGCCATTGGTTGTGACTAATCCAGTTGGGGGTTCGTCTTGTCTGTGTATGCTATGCCGTGGTCTGATTGTATCGAGTCATGATTGCTCTTTTGTTTGTGATTGTTTTGTTATGAACTTTGCGGGGTTCGGAATTATTTTGGGTATGGACTGGCTTAGGAAGTATGCGGCAAAGGTTGATTGTGAAAGATTGGAGGTGACCGTCGAGAATGTGGAAGGGCGAAAGGTTGTGATACGATGTAAGCATGAGGAAGGCATCTTCATGAGCTTCATGTATTCGCTGGTTGTTCCACGGGATGGACTGTCATCGGTGCCAATCGCTAATGGATTTGAGGATGTCTTTGATGAAGTCAAAGGGTTACCGCCGCATAGAGAGAACGAGTTTCGTATCGATTTAGTTGAAGGAGCCAGACCTGTTGTGATGCCTCTTAGTCGGATGGCACCTAGGGAACAGCAAGAGTTGAGGGTGCAAGTTGATGATCTTCTACAGAAAGGATTCATTCGGCGTAGTGTGTCCGAATGGGGTGCACCAGTTGTATTTGTCACCAAAGCGGATGGATCGTTGAGGTTGTGTGTGGATTATCGTGAGCTGAATAAAGTGACTAAGAAGAACAAGTATCCATTGCCGAGAATAGACGACTTATTTGATCAGCTTCACGAAGCTAGGGTGTTTTCTCAGATGGATTTAGCTACGGGATTTCACCAGTTAAGAGCGGCTAAGGATAGTGTTCCGAAGACTACTTTCAGGACACCATCCGGTTTCTTTGAGTGGCTGGTAATGTCGTTTGGATTGACTAATGCGCCAGCATATTTTGTGGATCTTATGAATAGAGTGTTCAGAGATCAGTTGAACAAGTTCGTACTAGTGTTCGTGGATGATATTTTGATTTATTCCAGAACTGAAGAAGAGCACAAGACGCACTTGCGTATTGTTTTGAAAATCTTACGGAAACATCAGCTGAAGGCTAAGTTTTCGAAGTGTCACTTCTTGAAGAGTGAAGTGAGGTTCTTAGGCCATATTATCTCTGGAAATGGAATAGCGGTTGATCCCGCCAAGATAGCAGCAATCCAGGATTGGGTTAGACCTAAGAATGCATCTGATGTGAGAAGTTTTCTTGGATTAGCAGGATATTATCGTCGATTTATCAAAGACTTTTCCAAGGTAGCTGCACCGTTAACAAGATTGACGAAAAAGAATCAAGTATTCAGGTGGGATGCTTAGTGTGAGCAAGCTTTTGGAATCCTGAAAGAGCGACTGACAAGTGCTCCTGTTTTGACTATTCCAAGTGGAAATGATGAGATGGTGGTTTACACCGACGCATGTGGTACTGGACTTGGAGCAGTGCTGATGCAGGAGGGTAAAGTTGTTGCGTATGCAAGTCGACAACTGAAGCCGCATGAAAGGAATTATCCGACTCATGATTTGGAGTTAGCGGCGATTGTTTTTGCTCTGAAGATGTGGAGACATTATCTATTGGGAGTTCGATTCGAGTTGTTTACAGATCATAAGTCATTGAAGTATCTTTTCTCCCAAAAGGATTTGAATCTTCGGCAGCAACGATGGCTAGAGTTTTTGGCATCATATGATTTTGGTATAGCCTATACTCCGGAAAAGGGTAACGCAGTGGCAGATGCTTTAAGTCGAAGACATGCAGGATTGGGAGCCATGTTTTCAGAATGGAAGAGTCTCGAGTATTTGGCTGGATTTGACTTCAGGCCTAGATGTGAATTGGAACCTGAGTTGTTGGCAAACTTATCGATAAGACCTACTCTTGTGGAAAGAATTGACGAGAGCCAAAAGCGAGACGATAAGCTTGTCAAGATTATCCGTGATTTGGAATCTGGATTGGACCCAGAAAAGGATAAAGGATTCGAGGTCGATCGAGAGGGTTGGCTTCGGAAGCAAGGACGACTAGTTGTTCCCGATATAGATGAATTGAGAAATGAAGTTCTGAAGGAAAGTCATCACTCGAAGCTGACAATTCATCCAGGTGAAAATAAGATGTATCGGGATATGAAGAGAACCTATTACTGGGAAGGTATGAAGAAGGATGTTGGAAATTTTATTTCCAAGTGCATGAACTGCCAGTTGGTAAAAGCCGAGCAGAAGAAGCCCAGTGGATTGCTTCAGCCATTAGAAGTTCCTACATGGAAGTGGGAGCAAATATCGATGGATTTTATCGATTGGTTACCTAGAACCAGAATGGGAAATGAAGGGATTTGGGTCATCGTAGATCGTTTGACTAAGGGTGCAAGATTCATTCCTGTTCGATCAACCAGGACTGCATCAAAGTTGGCTGAGCTGTATGTTAAGTGGATAGTTCGATTCCATGGTATTCCGAAAAGTATAGTGAGCGATCGAGACCCATTGTTCACTAGTGGATTTTGTAAGAGCTTTCAGGAAGTTCTGGGAACCGAGTTGTGTTTGAGTACAGCTTATCATCCTTAAACAGATGGTCATACTGAGAGAGTCAACCGAGTTTTGGAAGATCTCCTTAGAGCTTGTGTTTTAGATTTCGGAGGATCATGGGAAGATCACCTTCATTTGGTGGAATTTTCGTATAATAATAGTTACCAGTCAAGCATTGGTATGGCACCGTATGAGGCATTGTATGGAAGACCGTGTAACTCTTCGACATGTTGGTTGGAAACAAGGGAAAAGTTGATACTTGGGCCAGAAATGATTCGACAGACTTCGGATTGCATAGAGATCATTCGGCAACGAATGAAGGCAGCCCAAGACCGTCAGAAAAGTTATGCCGATAAGCGTCGTAAGGATTTGGAATTCGACGTAGGTGATATGGTTTTTGTGAAGATTTCTCCACTGAAGAATGTCATTCGATTCGGGAAGAAAGGAAAATTGACTCCGAGATTTGTTGGACCATTCCCGATCATCGAGCAAATTGAAAAGCTCGCCTACAAATTGGAGTTACCAGAAAAGATGTCGAGTGTGCACAATGTTTTTCATGTATCGTATCTACGGAAGTTTGTGCACGACTCGAATACAGTAGTTTCTGCAGATAGCTGTGAAGATTTTGAGATTGATCTAGTCGATAAGAGACCTCGTAAGCCGCTTCGTGTTGTGGAAACTGACACGAAACAGCTTAGGAGGAAGGTAGTTAGGTTTCTCAAGATACAATGGAGTGATGATGATAACGACTGTACATGGGAGGTGGAGGAGAGGATGAAGGCAGCTCATCCTGAACTCTTCGAAGGTATGGCCATAAGGTGTCGTGTCATCTCACGACATTGTAACTTGTTCTAATTTTAGGATTCTGCATGCTAGGATAGAATTGGATGCATGGTTTGTTGATTGCTATGGATGGTAGGCATGCAGAATAGTTTTGATTGCTCTTGTTTGTTTGGAATTTCGAGGGCGAAATTCCTAAGGGGGAGAGAATGTAACGACCCGTATTTTTACGGATCGAAAGATTGTAAAACAATTGTCATTAGGTCGTAATGTTGATAAGTCGTCTAGCGTTGTTAGAAGTTCAGAGCTTAAGTCATTCGGAGCTTAGTAGTTAGGTCGGAGGAGCGACTTAAGGAAATTGGCGACCTAAGGAAGTTGGCGACTTAAGGATTTTGGGATAAGTCGTGTAGAAGTTAGGTCGTGTGGTAGCTTAGGTCGAGTGAACGACTTAAGAGTTAACGACTTAAGTATTGGGGCGACTTAAGGAAAGACAGCGACCTAAGGAAGTTAGTATTAGAAGTGAATTGAACGACCTAGTAGTTAGTGGCTTAGGATGTTGTACAGTTAAGTCGTGAGGTTTTATAAGTCGTGGACGAGTTAAGTTAAGTCATTAAGTCGCGTGCGTGTGTGTTAGGTCGTAGACGACTTATAATAGGTCGCGTGGATGCTTAAGTGTTAGGTCGTATCTGTGCTAGGTCGTATATGTACTAAGTTGTTAAGTCGTTTAAAACGACTTAGGTAGGAACGCGGCTATGTCAGGTTAGGTAGCGTGAAGGCTTAAGGGGTTAGGTCGCTAAGTGTTAGGTTGTGAGCTGTTAAGTCGCGTGAGGACTTATTGTGTTGAGTCGTTAAGTCGTAGATTGGTGGATCTGTTAAGTCGTAGGATGTGTTGAGTTGCTAAGTCGTAGGTCGAAGGAGATGGTTAAGTCGTAAGTCGTGGTATTTCTTAAGTCGTAAGTCGTGAGGTTTCTATGAGTCGTAGACGACTTAAGGAGGCGGACGACTTAGGGGATTTCAGCCTATAAATACCCGGTTCTACTTCACTTTTTGGGATCCGGATTTTGAAGCGATGAAGTGCTGCTATTTTGAGAGCTCGAGTTCTATACTTCTTCACTTCTTTTCTCCACTTTGATTTAGTACTTCCTTCCATCCAAGATCGAAGATCCAAGAGCTAAAGTTGAAGATCTTCAACCATCGAAGAGAGATTTCATCGTTTGAAGCGGAATTTTGGAGAATCAAGCTAGATCCTTCGCTGTCCAGATCTGAAGTGTGTTGCTTTTGAGTTGTTTAGGAGATTCGGTGAGTGGTAGTTACCTCTCACACGGATCCAAAGGAGTATATCGGATTGATGGCTTGATTTGGTGTTAAATAGTGATTTCCATGCATTTACATAAACTTAAGTGTAGATCTATTGTTCATGATGATTTGACATCCATTTTACTACATGTTAACCTATGCAAGTTCATTCATCAAGTTGTAGAGATATTGCTCATGATTCATGCTTGTTAGATTTAGACTCTTTATTTACAAGATTGCCATTATTGTTATAATTGTTTATTAGATCATGTTTGAATGCTTGATTACTTGTATTAATGTTTGACTTGATTGATTGTTGTAAATTAGTTGATTGATGATTTGATTTGGACAAGTTGGTTGAAGATGATTCAAAAGCTAAGGGAAAGGCTCTTGAATAAGGAAAGCTGCTCGTGGCATATGATGTGGATGATAAAGCTCATATGGATAGATTTGATGATGATGTTGAGATGAGGCTTTGCTATGATAAGATGAAGCGAGACATGGTATGAGATAGCCTTGGTTTAATCCAGACGGGATCATTCCAAGCATGTTGATAACTCGGTGAAACGGTTCGAGTTTGAGGATAATGGTTTGCTCGAGAGGCGCTTGAGCTAGTATGAGAATAATCATCGAGGAGGATGACTAGAAGGCTGAGATTTCATCATTGTTGAAGGTTCTAGCAGGCTCAAAGCAAGAGTACGCTGGGAAGATTCGATAGTCCCTAAAGACTATGATTGGTAGTCAAGTACTCTGGGCAGATTCGATAGTCCTAGGCACGGGCTGCGACGACGTGTGGAGTTATGTCTAGAACCGGTGTTGCCATTAACACTTGACGGACGGCTGAAAGAATGTGCCGGTCATTCAATTAACGGTGGTATCGAAGCAATGATAACAGTGATAGCCAGAGTCATGGATGTTTGGTTGTATCGTCATTCGGTCTCAAGAGCGGTATTTTCTGGGTGCTTATCTGATCTTGGTTTAGGCCTTGGGGGTTTGTACTTGGAAAACATCGCCCTTGACTCGAGTGATAATTGCTTTACTTTAAATGTGTGCTTTGCTATGTTTATTTATGCTTAGTGTGTCTGGGGGCTATCACTGTAGTAAGAGGTGGAGTGGGAGGGTTGAATTCCTATTCCTTTTACCTTTATGCTCTTTTGGTATGTTGTTAGTTAATTTATCGCTCACTAAGACTGTTGTCTGACTCAAGGTTTTATGTTCAACTCTTATTACCTTGGGCTGTTCATCCATTTTGGGATGGGCAGACTAGGTAGCAGGTGACAGGTGCTGTTCTTAGTTACCAACGATGCTGATGACGAAGACGAGCTGGAGGCTTGCGTATTAGTTTCTTACTATATGTACTGGATGTTCCGCTGCTTGTATATTCTCTGAGTGATATGTAGTAAGGCTTGATGTATTGACTATTCAGATGTTGTACCAAACTATTATGAGGTTTAATAGAGATTCTGTTCTGTAAAGCTTCACTATATATACTTTCTATTGTATTTTATCCATGCGCTGTGAGTTATACGATAGATTCTGCTGTTTTAACTTAACCTTGGCAATCGTCCATGGCTGCCTGGCACATTTTACAGTGCACTATTTCTATATTCAGTGCAGGGGTCGTGGGCGGTCGTCACAAATAGCAAGATGTCGTAATCCTTCGTCAACAACACAGTTTTCTGTATCATGAACGTAGTTTGAAAACCATCTAGCAAATTGTTTACTGAGATCGCCAGATGGATGTTGTGATTCGTATATGCTGCAAATATGTATTATATTCCTTTATAATTAATATATACATGTATAATTGAATTATATATGAATTCATAATTACCTGACAAATGGTGCAACTTCAGCACAATTTAGAAGAACATATGTGTGTGCCACATGGTAATCTCTATCATCTAACCATATTTCCACACATTTTCCAGCAGGTCTTCCATGTTGTCTAAAAATAGATAACATTGTTTGAGAAGAATCCTGCTCAATAGTTTCTTCATTACAGGGAACACTTACGAACGATAAGTTCACATCGTTACTAAAGTAATGTGAGAAAAAAAGAAGCTTCTTCTTCAAGGTACGATTTGCAAATCGAACCTTCTACTCGTGCTTTTTGTCTAATTTTTTTCTTCAAATGATTCAGGTACCTATAACAAAATTAATTAAATTTATATGGTGGTACAAAAACCGAAATTAATTAAATTACCTCTCAAATGGATACATCCATCCATATTGCACAGGACCATGAAGGAGTGCTTCAGATGGAAGATGAACTGGTAAATGCTACATTACATTAAAAAAACCAGGCGGAAATATTTTCTCCAGTTTGCATAGAAGTACAGGGATTTCTGCTTCAAGTTTACGTATACGATCTACCTTTAACGTCGTAGAACAAAGCTGTTTATAAAACATACTTAATTCTGCTATAACACTCCATATTTTTGCAGGCAGCAGTTCTTTGAAAATCACGGGAAAAAAATACTCCATCATAATGTGGCAATTGTGACTTTTCATCCCACTCAATTTGCTGTTTTTAAAGTCAACACATCTGCGGAGGTTAGAAGAAATCCCATCAGGACATCTAAGTCCTTCCACCCACTTTAGAACGAGTTTTACTTGCTTGTTGTCTAACTCATAGCATGCTTTGGGTTTCTTATTATCATCGTATAATTGAAGTTCGGGCCGCTTACAGAAGTGTAATATATCACGTCTTGAATTCGCATCGTCCTTGGTTTTCCCCTTCACATTCAAAATTGTATTAAACACGTTGTCAAACACGTTTTTTTCATTGTGCACGACGTCAATGTTATGTCGGAGTAGGAGATTTTTCCAGTACGGTAACTCCCAGAATATACTTTGCTTGCACCAGTTATGAATGTCCGATTTACCTGGAATTTCAACCTGTACCCCAGTTTCATGTATCTTTGGGTAGTCTTTTACAATTTCATATACCTCTTCACTTGTCCAAACCTTAGATGGTGGCATACTCTCTACTCTGTTAGCTTTAAAGTTCTTTTTATCCGTTCTAAATTTATGATTGATATGTAGAAAACACCGATGACAGTCAAACCAAGAAATTTTCTTTCCATACTTTAATGAAAATGCTCGTGTTTCATCCATACAATAAGGACAAGCTAGACGTCCAGACGTGCTCCAACCTGAAAGCATGCCATACGCGGGAAAATCACCAATAGTCCATAATAAATAAGCAAACATACGAAAATTCATTTTTCTCGAAATTTCGTACGTTTCAACTCCTTCATGCCATAGTGTTTTCAACTTGTCGATTAGTGGTTGTAGATAAACATCAATTCCTTATGTCGGATCATCGGGACCGGGGACGACAATCGTTAGAAACATATATGGAGTTTTCATACACATCCATAGGGGTAAATTATAAGGAGTAATAATAATAGGCCATGATGAACATTTACTACCAAACTGAGAAAATGGCGAAAATCCATCCGTACATAAGCCAAGCCTAACATTACGGCTCTCTGCTGCAAATTCAGGATAAGTCTTATCGAAATGTTTTCATGCTTCTCCATCAGATGGATGTATCAAAGTTCCTTCTTCTGGTGTTCTCACACTGTGCCATCGCATATGACATGCTATAGCAGAAGATGCATATAACCGTTGAAGTCTGGGAGTGATGGGTAAATAATGCATCCTTTTATATGGAACTTCTTTTCCTTTCTTTTTTCTTGGTTTGTATCTTTCCTCGTTACATATTCTGCATTTAGTAAGATGAGCGTCTTCTTTCCAATACAGCATGCAACCTTTTACACATGTATCTATCTTCTGGCACGGCAATCCAAAAGCAGACATAAGTTTTTTTACTTTATAATGACTATCACACATCAAATTATTAGGTGGCATGTGTAGTTTTGCAGTTTGTACAACTGCTGCAAATGCAGCTTCTGTAAGATTAAATTTTGATTTCATAGTGATGTATTCGGCGGTTACAGATAATTCGGTTCCGCTTGTACAGCCATCCCACAATGGCTTCTTAGCAGAATCCAATTAATCATAAAAAATTTTAGCTTCCGCGGTCGGCTCTTTGTCAACATTTTTGTTCCCATCATCACCTTGGTCAAAGGTAGGAAACATTGATCGTGCAGCATCTTGCACCATGTTTTCTATAGGATTGGTCATAGTATTATCATCCTCTAACACTACAGGATTAGGTGTAGGTTGAACAAGTTCTCCATGATAATCCCATAAGTAATAATTCGGCACAAAACCAAATTTGTACAAATGTACTTCTACTACATCTGGTTTCCAATGCTTCAGATGTTTGCACTTACTACACGGACAACGAATGTCTACGTTATTTCGATTATTAGATTGAGAAAATCTAATAAATACGTGTACACCATTACAGAAACGTTCTTTTATTGATCCTTTCATACCTTTTCGAGGTTCATACATCCAACTACGATCGAGAAAATAATCGAACATATTTCCTGATTTGTAAAATGTAGGTTAGAAGATTGAATAACACACTTCATATTAAAGTCTTGTAAAAATTCATATATAACCCTTTACTATTTTAACAAATTCAAATAAATACCGCATTCAAATTTTCAATTCTTAAGTTTATTGTTTTTTTTTACTTTGACAGCCGGTTATCCTACTTCCCATTACAAACACAATAACGTAATCATATTTTATAAATCATTTCAGGTTAAACGATTCTAAAAAATTTTGGCAGCACTTACCTTTATTCTCTGTATCATACACAAATGCGTGTACATAGGGAAAAAAGGAAGTGCCATCGAAATTTTCTGAACCGTTTAAACTGAAATAATTTATAAAATATGATTACTTTATTGTGTTTGTAACTTGTCCAAATACTAGGACAAATCCAACAAATGTTGTATCAGATGAATATAGATGTCCGTTCTGTGGAAAAATGAATATCCGTATAACGATCATATACAATACTTGTCAGACGGGGCCAAAAATTCTCTAAGGGGTTCACATAAATAAAGCACAAATTAAAAAATATTAATATTGAAGTATTAGTGGTCTGTAGTGAAATAATGATCTTAAATTTTTTTTAGTAATGTAGCCAAATAGATTTCGTTTAATTATGAATCAAAATCCATGGGAACTATCAGTAGCTCGGAAAATATGCCTTATCTCACAAATGGGAACAATGAGTTACTATTTTAACAACTACAAAAACTATTTTATAATTCATTTAACTATTTAAATATTTATTAATTAAATCTAAAATTTTAAAACGTATTTTAACTTTGGTTTAACTACATAAATTTTAATTAACGATTTTGTGAACTAAATAAGTAGTTAGCACTTACAACAGTATAACAAACATTCTCGTAAACTTATCAATAAACATATTATTCAATAATCATGGACTATTTTTTGGATTTTAAATTAGCCATACTTTTTAACAACATAGTAAATAATAAATTCACTAATTAATACCACCAAATCAACACTAATTATCATCACCTAATACGCAATAATCACCATTTTCAAACACATAATCAACTAATTTTCTAAATTAGGTTTACCATTATATACCCAATTCAAATAATAAACTATATATCATAAACTAATAACATATATTCATCAATTCCAAACCCCTAAATCATCCAATTCCAAATCCCTAAATCATCAACTAATTTAATTTAAACCTAAATTAAACAAAGATAATGGAAAATAGGAGATACCGGCAAGTTTGGAGAGGTTGAAATTAGCGACGGAAGGTTGTGGTGGCTCCTGGTGGCGGAGGGCGGTGGCTCGTTGTGGAGGGCGGCGGATCTGAGTTGATTTGGGGAGAGTAAAAATGAATTTTTTTGCTCTCGGGTAGCAGGTTTGTATAACGCGATAAGTGACGGCTAGCAACGACCGCTTTTTTTAGCCGTCGCTAGGCTATGTCGCTTTCTGAAGCCTTTCTAGTAGTGTATATGTATACATGTATATTTATTAAATAATGTTTAAATGTTATAAACATATATACAACATAAATAAATACAAATATATATATATATATATATATATTCGGAAAAAACTTTTTTAAAAAAATTGCTCTTAGCAGTACAAGGCTTGTACAATTTTTATAATTTTCCTTATGGAAAGTTATAAATAAAATTAAATTTTAATTTTAAAAATCGAAAATGACTTTAAAAAATTAAACACTTATGTTATGGTAATTAAATTATATGTTACATTATTTTTAATGCATTTATTTCAAATACACATTTATATATAAAATTTCATTTGATTAAGTAATGTACTTATACATTTAAATATTCAAATTATATAATATATATATGTATGTATGTATATACATATTTCAAACAATGTAAATATTTACGTGTAAATATTTATGAAATAAAGCATACATTATGTTTTCTTCATACTATACATAAATTATCCATTTATAAAATAATTTAATTATATATATATATATTAAATTCAATATTAATTTTTGTATACATCTACCTGTAAGCCATATGAAATTGTTACTATTATTAAATATATACACGTATGACCATTGTATGGTGATTACACTAACAAATATAGATTCTTGATACTAGATTCCTAACTGAATCGTATATGACATTATAAAAAATATAATCGATATGTATGTATGTATTATGTATGTATGTGTAAGAAAACATACCTCTACCTATTTCCTAGAAGATACACGTTGAGAAGAAGAATCCAAACTCCTTGAATTTAACCTAGTATCTAGAATTTGTAAGCTCCCGAACACATCTACCACCGATGATCGAATCGACTTTAATTTTATGCTTAAAATGCTTGAATGACTAAAGAAAGGAGATGGAATTTTGGCCAGAAATATGACGGAGGAAGAGGCTTCCAAAAGCTCAGACAAAATGAGGGTTAAGAGGATTAAACAAAGGAGATCAAAAAGAGTGAAAAGTGTATCTAGATCCCTTTATTTCTCTTGCCATTTCTTGTTTTCTATTGATTCAAATTCCCCTTCACCATATCAAACATGGCCTGCTCACCATGCTCTATTAATAGCCGAAAATTATAAGAAATATTTATTGCATTTAAATACAATTTAAATGGGTATCGATATTGTATGTCGATTAGTGTTAATATAAATTGTGACGACCCACTATTTTGGACCATTCAAATCGACAATAATACACACATGTCTGACTTGAATAATTCAAAATAACAAATTGTAATAAAATTTGGAGCAAATAAAATCAAATACAGAATCACAGACACAGAATATCAGAATAACTCGCAGCGGAAATTAAAATACCATAGTAGTTCATGAAGCTACTATAACATAATCTCAAAACAAAATACATAATATCAGTCTGAAAAAAACATATACAATAGAAATCTCAAATACATAGAAGTTTATAAATACCAGAGCTGAAATAGAACAACTGAAACTGAAAGGGAATAGATAACTAGACAAGTAGAATCTCTAGCGATTCCTAGCTCCAGAAAAGAAATCCAAAGCTAAGCTGTAAATACTCAGGCTGACCCGAGCATAAAGTAAAACACAAAACACTCGAGTCAGGACATACATACTTATATAATGTAAACCAACTCAAGTGAACTGTAGTAGTTATGCACAATAACTTAAAGGATGCTTGGGATCGCCCATCCTCTAAGGATCAGTTAAACCATAAATTTAATTACATCCCGTGGTTAAAATTCCAAAATGGTATTTTATACTTCGAAATCAAATATCATTTCAAATCCATTTCAAAATATCAAAATATTTCAAATCAAAATATTCCATTTAAATCATTGAAAAATGAAGTTATTATATTTAATAGTCAAATATTCAATTCTCAAAATTTTACCATTTTTCAGAATTCATTTATTCACTTAAATTTATTAAAACAGTGAAATTTCAACTTTTGCAGCATTTAGAAAATGCTACAGAAAGTTATGTTTAAAAACAATTCAATTAGCAAAAGACAGCATTTAAATGCTGTAATAGGTTTAGATTTCAAATAAAACTTTAGTTAAATTCAGCAACTACAGCACTTAGTTCATCTTAGCCATTTAGTTCATTTATATCAATTACAACATTTACAAAATGTATAATATCTTTAACTTTAGAAATGATAACATTTCAGGAATGCTGTCAATTTAAATTCCAAACTTTCACTATAATTTCATAAACAATTAAAATTTATTTAAATCCATTTTAACTTATAAAAATCATATTTTCTTACTTTAAAAACAATCATTTAAATAACCCTTAATTTATGATTTTACAAAGTGAAAGTTTCACAAACAATTATCAAATCTTTAATAATTCACTTATAAAATAAATGTAAAATTTATAACATTTCATTTACTTAACATTTTAATTAAGTTTACCATTTCATAATTTTATTTAAATTCTATTTTATTTTCTTAACTTAACTTTTATTTTAAAACACTCTCACATTTTCCAAGTTAAGTTATACTTCAAATTCCAACTTTTAAACATTTATTTATTTAACTATTTTAAATTTATAGAAAAATCAATAACACTTTATAAAATCATTTTAAATTAAAATAAAAATCAAACTATCATAATATTTACATTTTTAACATATTTTATAACTTCAAGAAAAAATATATATTAACCACGGGTCTGTATATAAATTTTTCTAACCTAAGTCAAATGATACGGATAATATATCATTTCAATCCGTAATTTACAAAGGAAAAATCCGGGTTTTATCATTTCAAACCCGCAATCCCAAGTTAAATGAAATAAATAAAAATCATTCAGGCCTATCATTTCAGCCCATAACGATTTTCCCCTATTCTAAAGTCCCTTCGGGTATGTATCATTTCAACCCATAGTGATTCTATTCTACAGGGAACTTGCAGTGTGATAAACTGATATAAATAAACAGAATAGCATTATATAACAGTAACATATGATATGACAGGTGAATAAACAGGGTGATCATCATATAAATAATAATCACAGACAGGGATACCATAACATAATAGTACTACACATTCAATTGTTGTCAATTCACATTTGCATAAGTATAAATGTCAAGTGAGATTTACTCACCTCTATGGCTGGAGATTGCAAAACAAATGACACAACGGAATCAAAAGCACAATGACAAGACTAGAATTTGAGTGGGGAGCGAGATCCAAGCTATAGATCTTGTGTTACAACCCAAAACAAAACCAAACAAATTATAAATTTCAATGCAACCTTGAAATGATATAACTTTGGAATAAAAACAAATATGAATGCAACGACTTTTGCCTTGCTTTATACATTTGCTTGCACAGCCTAGGGGATGTTTTGTCTCAGGTTTGGCATGACTTTATCTCAAGTTTGAACATAGGAATGTATGGCATAAAGGCTAGAACAAGTGGAGGAAGTTACAAGGTAGGAATGTGAAGGGGTTTAGGCTAAAACATGGTTTTTTTGGCAACCAAAAGGGCTCGGTCATGGGGTTATAGGCTTGGCCAGTCAAGCTCAGGTCTGGACAGAGGTTGGAGTGGTGTGGGGAGGTCTGGAAAAGGTGGTGGTGGCAGCCACTGGTGGTGGTGGAAAGTGAAGTGATGAACAAGTAGTGGTCAAACAACATTGTTTTTTTAAGGCCTAGGTTGCATTTTTGAGGGGTTTGGTCACCATAGTGGGTTCGGCCATGGTCATGACCTGGAGTATAGTTGGTGATGATGGCAGTGAAGAGGTGTAGGAGGTGGTGGCCGTGGATATGAGGAGGAGGAAGTGCAAAAGAATCCAAGAAACAAGGCAAAAACCATGAAAAATGAGAAGAAGAAGAAGAAGAAGCAAGAAAAAGTAGCCATTACCAAATTTTTTTGCAAGCCATGAATAGAATGAGGAACAAATTTTTTTTTGTAGGAATGGGCACTGGAATACACTGCCAAACAAAGTAATACACAACCAAAAGAAGTAAATGAGGAGTTGTGGCAATTGAAAGGACATAGGAGATGAAAAGACTTAAGTTTCCAAGCTTTTAAAACCTTTCATATTTCCCCTTTTTAATAAATCAAATAAAACTAATATAAAATCAAAAATTAACTATTAAAACTAAAACAAAATAATATGAAATAAAAATAATTAATTAATTTTAAAGAAAATGGAAAAAGAATATAAGAAATTACTTAAAATTCAAAACAGGGTTCAAAAATTACAATTAAATCATCATTGGCTTTGGAAAAATATCTACTTCATTTTAAAAATATTCTAAAGCAAAACTTTGAAATAAATAATTCATTTATCATTTCTAAAGTGAAATAAACAATTAAATTTAGAGAAAATAGAAAAAGAATTAAAGAAATTGTTTAAAAATTCAAAATAGGGCTTAAAAATTGCAAATAGAATATCACTAGTTTTAGAAAAAAAATTATAACTTTACTTCTAAACCAATAAAAGTCAAGTAAAATAAAATAAATGCTGAACAAAATGAAGTGTAAATGAAAATAAAATAAAGTCTTGAAAAAATAGAAAATAAACAAAGAATTTCTTTAATTAAATGAAACTGGAAATTAGAAATTATAAACAGAATACAACTGACATTGGAAAATGTCAATTACACTTTGAAAAATGTTTTAAAACCAAAATATATACATAACATGTTATTTTACCCATATAAATGTAAATTAGAACATTACATGACCAAATAAAATATTATTTATATAATTTAAAATAAACAATTTTGTTAAATACAGCAAATTACACTCAATAGTTAAAAAGGCATAACTTTCACAATATAAATCGGATTTCAACGAAACAAAAGCAGTATTCTTAAAATTTTATTTACTTTCATAATAAAAGATAAAATTCAAAATTTCAACATTTAAAATTTTTAAATTTAAAAGTCAGAGTTTGACCATATCGACCAAAATTCAATTTTCTGGAAAAATATTCTATTTAGTCATGTTTGGAATTCTAATTCATATCAAAATCAAAATTTATATTTAAAATAACAAAAATTATCCATAAAATAAAGTTTTTAAATCAAGAAATACAATTTAAAATAATTAAAATATACAATTAAAATAATCACAAAATACAGGGTTGTTACACTCTCCTCCACTCAAATCTTTTCGTCCTCGAAAAGGAATGAGGTACGGAAAACACAGAAAAAGATAGAATGGAATAGGATTAAGACAAGATGACAAGAAGATTAAAATTATACCTGATAACTGTTGTTATAGGTAAGTTTAACAAGGTGGAGAATAGGAATAGCTAGAAGGGAAAATAGGACGAAAGACAAGGATGAGCCATTAATTAAAATTGTTGGTTAAAGAGGTAAAAAATATTTAAAACACTTTAAAATCCTTTAGAAAGGAAATAACTGATCAAAGTATCCATTATATAATATTTTATCAAAATACTTTTATAACTCGATGTCTTAACAAGTTTATCCTCGTTCCTGCAGACTCTGGCAGTGCGTTGATCAGGCGCAAAGCTAGAATTCTCCAAGTACTTAGTAGACTTGTTTCAACACCCAGTGAAAATACTGGAAAACTTTTTAAAAACAAACATGGAAAGTATAATCCAAACAAAAACAAACAAAACCTTTGTCTAACCATGGATCGCAGATACACAAAGGTTACGTTTGGATCCCCCAGGAAACATCCGTATCCGTAAGCTTTCTCAGCCCTGCGAATTACGCCATGATGACTAGTAGACCGCAGATACACAAAGGTTACGCCTAGATCCCCCAGGAAACATCTGTATCCGTAAGCTTTCTCAGCCCTACGGATTTTGCTACTAATACGACCTACATAGATCACAGGATACACAATGGTTATGCCTGAATCCCCCAGGAAACATTCGTACCCTTGGGCCATCCAGCCAGGTGAATTACGCTATGCAGTCGCGCTCGTAAGACCATGGGTAATGCCATGGAATTCGATGGACACTTGAGTATCATATTCGGAAAACCAAAAATCAGAGAAATATCGATAGAATGAATCCATAATGTGGCCACAAAGCGGATATCAAGCAGAAGGCACTTTCCATATCTTTACTTCGAAAATATATATCATATAGTACCTTTTCAAATCACTTTCAAATATCATACTTATATAAAGTCCATTATATATAAGATTTCATTTTCAAATCAAATACTTTCCAAAATCAATAGTATATCGAATCACACTTATATAGACTTCAATTATATAAGATTTCACTTTTCAAATTGAGTACCTTTTCAAATCCATGGCTTTCGAATCAACATCATACTTATACAAACCAATTTTATATAAGTTCGATAACTCCCAAATCAAGTATTTAAAATAAGGTTCTCAATTCAATTCGTTTCAATATCCATACAATTTTCCAAATCATATATGCTTTCACCAAATTATTCTTCCAAATCAAATATCTTCAGTTCCAAAGTTTCCAAAATAATAATTTAGAAAAAAATCCAAGTCTAAATCAATATAATTTAAGTCAACCAATTCATTTCCAAAATCATCTTATACTTACATAAGGTCCATATTATATAAGGATCAAAAAAAATTTATTTTTATTTTTTTTCTTATTTTTTTTAAAAATAAATAAATTTCGCTGCATGAAGAGCCATACGGGATTGGACATCTTTGCTTACTAAAAGGTTTTTAATTTAGAATAGTTTTGTATATAAAAATAGTTGTAAAATAGTTTTGTATATAAAATAGTTTTGTAAAAATAGTTTTGTATATAAAATAGAATAAAATAGTTTGTTTAAGAAAATAAAAGAAAAATAGTAAAAAAATGGTTTTAAATTGATAATAGTTTTTCATAAAGGAAAAATTCCAATTAAATTACAAAGATTTTCAACTCAACAACTTCCAATTTCAGCGTCAAGTATATCAATGATATTAGAATATAAGATGTACATATGTCATCATTTCGCAACATCACATTCGATCGCTCGCTCGATCACATAAGTTCGCTTTCGAACTAGTATTGTCCATTCGACTTCCCTAGTGCGGATTTCGATATGGTTTCTCGACTAGAAGCCATCAGTCTCCTTGCATAGCCATATACTATGATAGAGAAATCTAGAATCCAGCCCAAAATCTATATTAAATATTCGCCATTAAGGATCAAATGAAAAATCCTAACACGAAATGGTGGAATTCACCTCGAACTTGTGTACTCAACTTGGATCAAATTAATTATGCGAATAAAACAGCATACGTACAACTTATGTATCTATTCCAACTTGTTAAATATATAGTTTTATAAAGACGTTACTCAGTTACAACATTTAAACTAAATTTTATTCAAAATATTTTGAAGACCAAATTCTTTTCAAAACATTTCACATCAAAATTTCATATTAGAAAATTTTAAAATAGCCTTATTCATTTACTTAACAAAACAGTTTCAACTTATTTAAATCATATTACTACATACTTTAAACATACATACCAAACTTATATACTTTATACTTTTCAAAATTTCTTAGCTTTGAAAAGTTAACCTTGATTTGGAAGTGCTCGAACCTTCAAAATAGTCGAAGAAATCATATTTCAATCCAAGAGTTGGAAATCACCAACAAATCAGTAAATCAATTCAAAAATAAGGGTTATATCAAATCAAATCCAAAACTCGAGAACTGAACACCGGCTCATTACAAATTGTTCAAATATATATATACATATATCTTTTAAATATCACATCACACTTCGGAATTTGAAATCAAAATTAGTTTCACAAGTCACCCACATAACAAAGCTACCGAAGTGGCCTCTCCCCCACTCTGAAACTTGAAAATCAATGTCGATGATGCATGCATTCATCACTGAAATTATTTTCCAACGACATAAGTGGGTTCTGGACTTCTATTTTCTCAACTTCTTTTGAAATTTCTTCGAAATCATTTGAAGCTCATTAAAATCATTTGAAGCATTTCATATTCGGAAAATACTTTCAAATCATATTATTAATTATTTCAAAATCTTAAAACCAGTTCCAAAATGCCGGAGTTCAATCACTCAAATTCAGATTCAAAACCTTCAGTTATAAATCATTCTATATGAAACAATTTCTTATATAAATTTCAAAATTTCAAATCCATTCAAAACTTTAAATTCTCAATTTTAAAATGGTATATAATCCTTATCGAAAACATTTCACTTAATATATAAAATATGGTCATCCTTATCAAAATAACAACTACGATGATTACAAAAATTTCAAAAGACAATCAACCATAAATTTTCCAATGGATGATTCAAGGATGGATTTCAAAACAAAACAGAGATTCAAATTTAGAGGAACTCTAATCAAATAGAATTCTGATTCAAAGATAAGCTCAAACGAAGATAAGATAATTAAATTACCAAATAGAAGATGGATAAGCTCATATAAATCGCGGGCGACCTTAACCGGTCTACTGGGACTTCAGGAATAATCTATGCGAAAATCTAAGGCAAATCGACCTTCGATCGCCAGAGATAGAATCAAGGTATAGCAGAAGATAGAAAACATCGTAAACCGAGGATACAGAAATCTCCGGTGAATCAATGCCAATTATAAGGGAGTTTCACCCTTTTATAAATCATTCAAAGATTGGATGAATCGCCACCTTATAAAGGTCATTCAAAGTGGGGTTACGGAATGCTCCAAAAATCAAAAGAATACAATTAGGGGAGACAGGAATGGATTTCAGAACAAGTGGGAGCGTTCCAAAATTCAAAGGAATCTTATTCGATAAGAATCCAAACCAAGATAGAAGTTCAGAATTTTTAAATCCTAATCAAAGAAATTACTACCAAGGTGGATACAAAAGGAATGAAGCTTAAGAAATATTTTACATTCAAAGCAAGAAAATTTATATCAAGTAATCTTTGAAAATTCTTTAAAAATCATTTGAAAATCATTTTATACTTCGAACATACGTTCTCTCACAAAGAAATGATTCTGAGACTGATTTCACTCATTCTAGGGTATTTCTACCCTATCTCTAATGAGTTTTTGCTTTGTAGGCTAAGGTTTGCCTAAAGCCAAAGCTCTGATACCAAATGTGACGACCCACTATTTTGGACCATTCAAATCGACAATAATACACACATGTCTGACTTGAATAATTCAAAATAACAGATTGTAATAAAATTTGGAGCAAATAAAATCAAATATAGAATCATAGACACAGAATATCAGATTAACTCGCAGCGGAAATTAAAATACCATAGTAGTTCATGAAGCTACTATAACAAAATCTCAAAACAAAGTACATAATATCAGTTTGAAAAAAACATATACAATAGAAATCTCAAATACATAGAAGTTTATAAATACCAGAGCTGAAATAGAACAACTGAAACTGAAAGGGAATAGATAACTAGACAAGCAGAATCTCTAGCGATTCCTAGCTCCAGAAAAGATATCCAAAGCTAAGCTGTAAATACTCAGGCTGACCCGAGCATAAAGTAAAACACAAAACACTCGAGTCAGGACATACATACTTATATAATGTAAACCAACTCAAGTGAACTGTAGTAGTAATGCACAATAACTTAAAGGATGCTTGGGATCGCCCATCCTCTAAGGATCAGTTAAACCATAAATTTAATTACATCCCGTGGTTAAAATTCCAAAATGGTATTTTATACTTCGAAATCAAATATCATTTCAAATCCATTTCAAAATATCAAAATATTTCAAATCAAAATATTCCATTTAAATCATTGAAAAATGAAGTTATTATATTTAATAGTCAAATATTCAATTCTCAAAATTTTACCATTTTTCAGAATTCATTTATTCACTTAAATTTATTAAAATAGTGAAATTTCAACTTTTGCAGCATTTAGAAAATGCTACGTAAAGTTATGTTTAAAAACAATTCAATTAGCAAAAGACAGCATTTAAATGTTGTAATAGGTTTAGATTTCAAATAAAACTTTAGTTAAATTCAGCAACTACAGCACTTAGTTCATCTTAGCCATTTAGTTCATTTATATCAATTAAGCATTTACAAAATGTTGTAGTATCTTTAACTTTAGAAATGATAGCATTTCAGGAATGCTGTCAATTTAAATTCCAAACTTTCACTATAATTTCATAAACAATTAAAATTTATTTAAATCCATTTTAACTTATAAAAATCATATTTTCTTACTTTAAAAACAATCATTTAAATAACCCTTAATTTATGATTTTACAAAGTGAAAGTTTCACAAACAATTATCAAATCTTTAATAATTCACTTATAAAATAAATGTAAAATTTATAACATTTCATTTACTTAACATTTTAATTAAGTTTACCATTTCATAATTTTATTTAAATTCCATTTTATTTTCTTAACTTAACTTTTATTTTAAAACACTTTCACATTTTCCAAGTTAAGTTATACTTCAAATTCCAACTTTTAAACATTTATTTATTTAACTATTTTTAATTTATAGAAAAATCAATAACACTTTATAAAATCATTTTAAATTAAAATAAAAATCAAATTATCATAATATTTACATTTTTAACATATTTTATAATTTCAAGAAAAAATATATATTAACCACGGGTCTGTATATAAATTTTTCTAACCTAAGTCAAATGATACGAATAATATATCATTTCAATCCGTAATTTACAAAGGAAAAGTCCGGGTTTTATCATTTCAAACCTGCAATCCCAAGTTAAATGAAATAAATAAAAATCGTTCAGGCCTATCATTTCAGCCCATAACGATTTTTCCCTATTCTAAAGTCCGTTCGGGTATGTATCATTTCAACCCATAGTAATTCTATTCTACAAGGAACTTGCAGTGTGATAAACTGATATAAATAAACAGAATAGCATTATATAACAGTAACAGATGATATGACATGTGAATAAACAGGGTGATCATCATATAAATAATAATCACAGACAGGGATAACATAACATAATAGTACTACACATTCAATTGTTGTCAATTCACATTTGCATAAGTATAAATGTCAGGTGAGATTTACTCACCTCTATGGCTGGAGATTGCAATACAAATGACACAACGAAATCAAAAGCACGATGACAAGACTAGAATTTGAGTGGAGAGCGAGATCCAAGCTATTGATCTTGTGTTACAACCCAAAACAAAACCAAACAAATTATAAATTTCAATGCAACCTTGAAATGATATAACTTTGGAATAAAAACAAATATGAATGCAACGACTTTTGCTTTGCTTTCTACATTTTCTTGCATAGCCTAGGGGATGTTTTGGCTCAGGTTTGAACATAGGAATGTATGTCATAAAGGCTAGAACAAGTGGAGGAAGTTACAAGGTAGGAATGTGAAGGGGTTTAGGCTAAAACATGGTTTTTTTGGCAACCAAAAGGGCTCGGTCATGGGGTTATAGGCTTGGCCAGTCAAGCTCAGGTCTGGATAGAGGTTGGAGTGGTGTGGGGAGGTCTGGAAAAGGTGGTGGTGGTGGCCTATGGTGGTGGTGGTGGTGGAAAGTGAAGTGATGAACAAGTAGTGGTCAATCAACATTGTTTTTTTAAGGCCTAGATTGCATTTTTGAGGGGTTTGGTCACCATAGTGGGTTCGGCCATGGTCATGACTTGGAGTATAGTTGGTGATGATGGCAGGGAAGAGGTGTAGGAGGTGGTGGCTGTGGATATGAGGAGGAGGAAGTGCAAAAGAATCCAAGAAACAAGGCAAAAACCATGAAAAATGAGAAGAAAAAGAAGGAAAAAGTAGCCATTACCAAAATTTTTTGCAAGCCATGAATAGAATGAGGAACAAATGTTTTTTTGCAGGAATGGGCACTGGAATACACGGCCAAACAAAGTAATACACAACCAAAAGAAGTAAATGAGGAGTTGTGGCAATTGAAAGGACATAGGAGATGAAAAGACTTAAGTTTCCAAGCTTTTAAAACCTTTCATATTTCCCCTTTTTAATAAATCAAATAAAACTAATATAAAATCAGAAATTAACTATTAAAACCGAAACAAAATAATATGAAATAAAAATAAATAATTAATTTTAAAGAAAATGGAAAAAGAATATAAGAAATTACTTAAAATTCAAAACAGGGTTCAAAAATTACAATTAAATCATCATTGGCTTTGGAAAAATATCTACTTCATTTTAAAAATATTCTAAAGCAAAACTTTGAAATAAATAATTCATTTATCATTTCTAAAGTGAAATAAATAATTTAATTTAGAGAAAATAGAAAAAGAATTAAAGAAATTGTTTAAAAATTCAAAATAGGACTTAAAAATTGCAAATAGAATATCACTAGTTTTAGAAAAAAAATTATAACTTTACTTCTAAACCAATAAAAGTCAAGTAAAATAAAATAAATGCTGAACAAAATGAAGTGTAAATGAAAATAAAATAAAGTCTTGAAAAAATAGAAAATAAACAAAGAATTTCTTTAATTAAATGAAACTGGAAATTAGAAATTATAAACAGAATACAACTGACATTGGAAAATGTCAATTACACTTTGAAAAATGTTTTAAAACCAAAATATATACATAACATGTTATTTTACCCATATAAATGTAAATTAGAACATTACACGACCAAATAAAATATTATTTATATAATTTAAAATAAACAATTTTGTTAAATACAGCAAATTACACTCAATAGTTAAAAAGGCATAACTTTCACAATATAAATCGGATTTCAACAAAATGAAAAGAAGTATTCTTAAAATTTTATTTACTTTCATAATAAAAGATAAAATTCAAAATTTCAACATTTTAAATTTTTAAATTTAAAAGTCAGAGTTTGACCATATCGACCAAAATTCACTTTTCTGGAAAAATATTCTATTTAGTCATGTTTGGAATTCTAATTCATATCAAAATCAAAATTTATATTTAAAATAACAAAAATTATCCATAAAATAAAGTTTTAAATCAAGAAATTCAATTTAAAATAATTAAAATATACAATTAAAATAATCACAAAATACAGGGTTGTTACATAAATATTATATGCATGCTATTTAATATTGTTCAATACACATCGAATAAAATTTTATAATTAATATTCCATAAATATTAATTGATTATTAATAGTTGGCTTAAAAGCGTAAACTTTTGGTCCGAACGCAAACTTCCAAAGTTGCCCTTATATGTATTTCTTTATTAAAGGTTGTAATACATTTGGTGTCACACTCTTTAGATGTCAGCGTGAAATACCAAAAATGTCTCCCTATAGATATTATCAAGATTTAGTATAGCTCAAAAATAGGATCTGACAATTAATTAGCTTCCTTTACGGATTCAAATTTTCCTCTATAAATATTTACCAAGTCTTCATATTACTTAAAAATTGGACCTAGCAAATAAACTACTTTACAAATATGTTTTTTTATAAATTAATAATATAAATAAAATTTTAAACTGACAAAAAATTAGATATTGCAACTTAGAAATAAAAATTCAAATTAATTACGTATGGTTCAACACAAACATATGGCTAAATATTTATGGAAAACATTTTCTTTTAAACGTATTAAACAAATACAATTTGTACAAAAACAATTTAGGTGTCTTCATCACGCGCGAAGTGCGTGCCGTAATGCTTATTAATTGATTTAATTAATTTATAAAAATTATAATTTAATTCAACCGGGTAGTGATAATTGTTTACGCCAATTATCTTCATCAAAATTATATCACTTTGGGCTTATGAAATCTGGTAATTGTAAAAATTCTAATATCATCTATATTCAACTCTATAGTCCAAATACAAAGTTCTTGGTTTAATAATAATTATTATTATCATTAAATGAACTGCTCTTGCCAAAGACTTTGACTTTGAGTTGATTTCAGTTGACCCAAATACTAAACTCGTATAGCTGAAGAGGCAAATTCTCTCTTGAATAGTGTTTCACTTCCAATACTTTCACTGCATCTAACTATAGTCATTCGATGGACACCGTGCCACGATCTAATTATAATTAAAGTGGTGCTTCCACATTAGATCTTAACATTATTATCAAGTCTAGAGAATTATGTAATTTGTCACATTGATATTTTCTATTTGATCTTAATTAAATTTGCTAATAGAAAACTATCGAGTGAGTCAGTCCATAGTTATTCAATAACTCTCAGCACGTAATTCTTTGATGCCCCCAAGTAATCATGAGAAATACACTTTCTAATATTTGAAGAGCATTACGTACTCTAGTCTCAGTGGATATATCGATATCCGGTCTTGATACATCTTGACTAGTAATATTTAAAATAGTATGTTTAATTTCATTATGAAAAATCCCTCATGGTTATAACACTTTCTAACTACCATCACTAAACATACAATTTATGGATTTTCATTTGGATATACTTATAAGTAATTAGTTAATTAACATATAATGCATTATATCAACTATATAATAGAAAGAAAACACCATTTATCACTACAAGAAAGAAAAATGTTCATTAATTGCAGGTTGTAACAGCATCGTGTCGTGCCATGATGTAACTAATGTTTATTACAGGTAAAATCAAAATATACACGCTATTAATATCCAAAATGACAAAAAAATTAGAATTGAGCCAATGAAATATTGCCAGGCCGCTCTTCTCCCAATTATTTCATCGCTTCCTCCATTTTCTTCCATCTCCATACCAAATGAAACCCTAAGAAAAACATATCTAAATTTATCGTTTTCTCACTTCTCTCGGTTCTTCCTCTTTGGCCTTCTCTTCAGTCCAATGTTTCTTCACTTCTACTAACAACATCGTTTCTCACGTCCCCAAAAAGGATCCATCATGGAGAAACAATTATCTACTCCTAGAATTGAGAAAAAAGGTCATAATCTCAATTTCTTCTACCTATATATTAATTATCAATTACTCTAATATATCCCATGCTTTTATTTGATTTATATTTATAATTTTCTTTCATTAAATTGTATGCAGTTGTTTGGTTTATAAATAGTACACGTCATTCTTCAGTAGTGTGATTTTATGCATTACAATGATGATTTGATTAAAAAATTCAGATTTAAAATTTGTAATGGTTAACTTTTGTAGAATTTTGATGTGCGGACTTATTTGGTATTTATATATAATAGCACGATATATTATTATGTGGATAAACATGTTTTTATGTCATTGTTCTTTTATTTATGAACAATTGTAAGCAGGGAAACCTAAGAAGTTTGGCTATCAGCTCTACTGGAGTAGAAGCAGTTTAGGTGGTTTTTTCCTTTAAAAATGAGATTGGGTTCTTTGTTTTGAGAACTAAGGATCTTGAAACCTCAAACTTTTACTTTCGAAACCATTGGATAACCTCCTTCGAAAGCATTTAAATATTCTTTTCAAAACACCAAGCATATGCCTTTCAAAACATTTTAAATCGTCTCTTTCGAAACCATCAAAACATGCCTTTTAAAAGTATTAAAGCATTAATTATTAACTCATAGAAGCATAGCTTCGAAACCATTTGAAAGTGCCCCTTCGAAACCATTTGAAAGTATCCCTTTAAATAGACCCATAACTATATTTTGGGGAGAAAGGGTAGAATAACCAGCTAGGTTGACTCAGTAGTGAATGTAAATTGAGTTAACTCCTGTATGAGTAGAATTGTATTCAGGAGGTCAGGTAGACCAAAATATAGGATGTCTAAATATTGATTAAAGAAGTTGTCAGATGGACAGGTTCATAGTAAACCCATGAAAATTATGTTTAAAAAGAGTTATTGGCATGGGCCAATAGGTTTGTAGTGAACCCATGAAAACTATATCCGGATTAAGATATTGACAGAAATCAATAGGTTCCTAGTCAACCCATAAAAACTGAGATAAGAGGGAAGTTATTGGAGATACCAATAGGTTCATGGAGAACCCATGAATAAGAAAGTTATTGGCATGGGTCAATAGGTTCTTAGTGATCCCATGAAAACTACGAAACAGGACAGGAAGTCCATAAACATTAAACAGGTTATTAGTCAGTCCGTGAAAACTGTTAGGCTAATAGTGGTCCTAGAAACTATAACTGGGACAAATAGTCAAATTGAATGGGGATGGGTAATCCAGAATTGATTTTCTTATTTGCATATCATCATAATGCTTTGAATTGTTATGTTTTAACCATTTTGGATGTAAGAGCACAGTATATGTTTTATAAAGTTTTGGATAAGATACTAGTGAGGAGAAATCCTATTTTTCTAAGCGGCGTGGTCTCATTGGATATCTAAATGGTTTGAGATGGAATGTATTATTCATACCAGGCTTTATGTCTCACTTGAAGTTTATGTTCTCCCCTTAACCTCTCGGATGCTCAATTAACTTTGAGTAGTTTGAGAGTTGAGGTTTTCAGGTATCTCTTTAGACGAATAAGCTTCCGAAGACGTGCATGAGGCAAGCTAGCTAGTAGGAGTTCTTTTCTATTTTGATTCCGCTGTGTTTTGTTGTAAAGACAAAGTTGTTTAATTGCCTAGTTATATATATATTCTGATCATCCAATGAGGCATCTTCATATGTCGCTCTTGGCGTATGTTGTAATAATTATATTTTTTCTCAACGTGGTTCTCGTAATGAGACTATGTAATGAATTTGAAAAGGAATGTAGAAGTTGTTTAATGATTTTAAAAATGTCCCATATTCATGTGTTTTTGTTGTATCAATGTATCTAACATTACTGTATTTGGTTGCCAAGAATTAATAACTATGGATGACTACAACATCTGTAGCTGTTAGTTTTGGGCCTCCAAGTGGGGGATGTTACAGTAACCCATTAGACTTGGCATCCGGTCAGCTTTTACATTCGATGGTACGCTCGGTTAAATAATATGTCTAGGGTATAGATTGGTTCCATATGTATCCGATTAGGCTTGGCATCCGGTTAGCTCTTGCATCCATATATACTCGATTAGGCTTGGCATCCGGTCAGCTTTTACATTTGATGGTATTGTCGGTTAAACAATATATTTAGGGTGTAGATTTGTTTCATATGTATCCGATTAGGCTTGGCATCTGGTTAACTTTTGCATCCATACGTACCTGATTAGGCTTGGCATCTGGTTAGCTTTTGGTTTGGTATTTGGTTTGGCATTTGGTTAGTTTTGTATTCCATTATATCCTTGGTTAAACAATACATCTTGGTTATGTACCCACAATCAAGGTCACAATCGAGCCCATGACCGTATGCACGACCGAGCCCATGACTAATTGCATGATTGAGCCCATGACCAAGTCCATGAATGACTACATGACCAAGCCCATGACAGAACCATAATCGAGCTCATAAATGACTACTTGACCAAGCCATATAAGCAAGCCCATGACCGAGCCCATGACCGAGTCCATGGCCGAGCTTATGACCGATTGCATGACCAAGCCTATAATCGTGTCGATGACTGAGCGCATGGTCGAGAGGATAACTGAACCCTTAACCGAGCCCATGACCAAGCCCATGACTGAGCCATTGACTGAGCCATTGACTGAGCACATGACTAAGCCAATGACTGAGCCTATGACTGAGCTCATGACCGAATCCATGACTGAACCCTTGACCGAGCCGGGACAAATATAAGCAGGGAAAATATTTGCTCGGCTTATACTTGTCATATGAATATTTAGTGGCTTTGAGTTTGATTTTAAGTTTCAGTAGTTAGTCTATTTGTTTTTTTGTAAATTTCACACAATCAGTTCTGCATCATTTCATACAAAACATATGCAACATTCAAAATCTGATATCAAATAATGTATATAAACATACAACAATCACAATCTAACATTAAGCATCAATATCTAACATCTAATACCTACATCTAAAAGCTAATAAACAAAATCCAACATCTAAAAGTTTATTGCATTCATTATCCAAAATTTCCTGTGGTCGGGAAATCTTTGATACCATTTCCATCAGGATCTGATCTTCATCCATGTTTTTTTTCGTCTACAACTATGTCATATACCATCAAAGCTTTAATATCCTATATGGAATCAAAATTATACATTAGAGGATCATCTTCAATATTTTTTTCTTCGAAATGATCTTCCATAAATCTCATGACAAATATTGATCAATCAATTTTGTATCATTTCAAAAAAATTGATATTTTTAATGTTTTGAAAAATACTTTTGTAAATAATAAATGCTACTTACGAATAAAGCTCCTATTGTGGGCAAGTAACGAATCTGACTGGATTGTTTTTTTATTTTGTTGGTTTCTTGCCATTTCTTGAATAAATTGCTCTAAGCAGGTCCATCAAATTGTCTCTCTGAAAATTATGAACGAATAAATAAATTTGTTTGATAATTTTGGTTAAATATCAATTTGCAAATATTTGGGAGGCAAATATTTGTGTTGTAAATATTTGTCAACATCAATTGTAAACATATTTATAACTTACAATTTTAACAGCTTGCTGTTTGTTTGGGCAGTTAGCATTTTTTGATCTCGATCTTTGGGAATCGTAGTGCTTCCATGTCTTTTAACTGCGTTAAGTGTAGTGATTGACATGATGCAGCGGTATAATTTTTTTTTTGCAAGTCATTGCTCTTTCTTTCAGGACTTTGACAACCAAAGATTAATATGTGGTTTTGTAGTTGTCGATAATAAATACCCGTGTTTACGTATATTTAGTTTTAAAGTGATATGTATTTTTGGTTTTAAGTATTTCATACCGCTGCATAGGAATGTAAGTAAACAATATCTTTATGTTTTGGATCAAGTTTGATTTTCATGAACCAATCTATAACTTGCATCGAAATTAAATTTCATATATTAATTTTCTTATTTTCTATCTATATTTATCATATCATTATATAGAAAATGCATTGTAAAATTATATACCTTCGAATCAATTAATTTGTTGAACAATATATCTGAAATATTTACTCCTCTTATTTCAATGTCTTTTTCTACTTCATAAATGATGTTTTCCTATTTTAATAATATCAAAATTATATGTATTATTGTAAGTCGACGAGCATGTGTACATTACAACTATTTGCCATATTTTCCTGGCAAATAATTCCTCTGTATATTATGTTATGTTTTATTTAAATAACTTAGTTATTTCCTTTTTGTTGGTAAAAAGCTTTTAGTTTACCGATTTGATTGCCTGAAAGCCATCTTTTTGCTAGCTTGCTTTTTTCAACATCTATCATAGCATTTTTTTTTATTTTCGATCCGTCATGATAAGATTTATCTTCTTCACGCATGTCGATAATATTACATTTTTAACTTCTTTTTTGTCACCATTGTCTTTATTGGATTTTGTTATGTTTTTTTTGTGGTTCGTACTGGAAATTTGGATCTTTTGCTTTTCCTCTTTCGTTTTCAGTTTTAATTCTCTTGGACGGTGAAGATGGAGAAACTTCTCTTTTATTCTTTCTTGATTTTTTTCTCCTCTTTTTCCTTCTTTATTTCATATTCTGCAACCAATTTTTTTTGAATTTGATCTTTAGTTGATTTTTGGCTGCTTTCCTGGCTTTCGCTTGATGTCAGTATTTTGAATGTTGGGAAGTCTTTCCTTGGTATGTCAAAGTTTTGAGCATCTGTTTCAATTGTATATTTAGTATATGGCAAAAGAGACTTATTTTATATGAAAAAAGGAAATTTGCTTCAACATATTTACCTGTTGTTTTTGAACTATTTTTTTACGACGTCCTTCTACAATCAAATCATTTGGTTTATCACCTGGTTTATCACCTGGTTTATCAAAACATTTCAGTTGTTAATTATTTTGTTTACTACCTTATAGATGGAAAAAAATATTCACCTGGAAAATATTCGTCTATTAAATATTAGCACAACAAATATTTATGTGGCAAATATTTGTATCCCTTGATTTTCAACAATAATTTATAAATATTTACCTTTTTCTATGCTTTAATTTTTTTTCCTTTTGTAGCTTTTTTTGTTCATTGCTTTTTGCTTCCTTTGGTATGACAACTATTTCAAATTGGCTTGCAGTTTCATCAGTATCATCATCATCATCTTTCGTAGCAGTATCATCCTTATTTTGGTCAACACCATCAATACCAACGACATCACCATTAATATCACCAACATTACCATCACCAATATTATTATGAACACCACCATCCTTGTCACCAGCACTAGTACCAACATTATCACCAATACCATCACCATTACCAGCATTAGCATTATGATCACCATCATCTTTGTGAGCACCATCAGCTTCAACAGTTTTGTCTTTTTTAAGACATCAACATCTGCATCTAAAACTACATCATTACAGGCATCCACTTTATTAGTACTAACATATTTATCTTTGTCATCAACTTTATCTTTTTCATAATTATCAACATCATCACTTATTGCTTCATCAACATTTATTTGATCATTATCAACTTTGATTTCATTATCATTTTCTTTCTTTTTTCCTTTTCTCAAATCTTCAATTTCATTTTTTAGGAGCTTGTTCTCTTATTTTACAGCTGCATTATCCTCTTTCAGTTTCTTCATTTCCAATTTCATATCTTTCAATTGTTTTTTGATATTTGCATATTTTTTGTCAACAACTGAAGCTTTTCTTTAGGAGATTTTATTTTGGCAGTTTTTAGCTCCTTTTCCTTTGTTTTGTTTTTCTTCTTTTCTCTACGAATTAGAAAATAGAAAGTTTATCTTTTTTATTTGCTTGTTAAATATTAGGTAGGCAAATATTAGGCAGACAAACATTTGCCTAACAAATATTCAATAGGTAATCTTTTGCTTGAAAGTGACCGGAACAAATGTACAATAGTTAAATGTACTATTGGAATATATGTAATGGTTAATATTTGACTGAAAGTTATTACGAAGAAGAATTATTACATTTCTATTGATGAATTTCTGAATAGTATTTGGAGTAACCTCTTGCAGTTTCCATTTTGTGAATGTTGGTTCGCTTTCTTTGTAACTTTTTTTCGTTCTATTATTTCTGTCATGTCACATAACTAGTACTACAAAACAATATCAGATTATATTTTAGTTTATAATATAATCTAAAAACATATAACGGGTTGTTAGTATTTACCAGCAAAATAGTTACACATGCTCTGATTTTTCTTAGAGTATCTTTGTGTTTCTTGATTTAGTCCATTATATGATTCGGTCCATTAAATGATTCAAAATTGTTGCTGGCCATGAAACATTTTTTAACTTATTTACTGTATAAATATATGGCGGTAACACTAAATGAAATGCTGAGTTTGCATCAGAAAGCAAATATGTTGATAGTAGATGCATTATTATCATCCTTGCAACATCAGTTTGATCTTGTTTTGTGTTCCCTTTTGAAGCTAACATTAATTTTAACTATATGTCCTTGGCTTTGATCATTTTACAATCTGTAAAATATTGGTCCTTGAAGCGTTTTACAGCAGGTCCAATTCAGCTTCTTTCAAATGAGTACCTGTATAAATAGTCAAACCCTTGATATCATATCCAAATATTTTAGCAATATCGATTTCTTTGATTGTTACTTTTATATCTCTAGAACGAAAGCAGTTTTCTTCAGCTTTGTATGACTGTATTATTAAATCAATGGAAGCTGATTTCTTACTTATATCTTCAACCATTATGTTATCATTTTGGAAAGCTTGGAATATCTTGTGAAATGGAGTCATCAACAGTCGATCAATGTGTTCATTTTGCAGAAGATTTGTTCTTTTCAATTTTTGGAATAGAAAGTGGAAACTTTTGAAGCTACTTCGGTAGGTTTCTAGAACTGTTTGCTTAGACAGTTTTATAATCTTCATCTTTTGTTTCTTTGTAGTTGCTTATTTAGAGGACTTGAGTGTCATCTTTTGTTGCTTTTTTTTAATATTGAAAGAACTAAATCCGTTGTTACTGTATCAACTGAAAATGGTTCAGTTTCTTCAACTAATGGATCATACTCATCAGTATTAGTTTCTGATGTAGATTCAAATTGAGAATAGTTTTGTTTAAGGAGCTGAAATAATTATAAATTAAGTTAGTCAATGTGTATGACAATATTTGTATTCTAAACATTATTGCTAGTGTTGATTGTGTGAAGTGACATAACTATAAATTAAGTTAGTTAATGTATCACATATGGTACATTTTTATGCATGTTTAGTAAATCTAATCAATTTTTTAACTAGACAATATTAGTCAGACAAATATTTACTAGCTAATATTTTCCATGCAAATATTTGCCTGACTAATATTTCTTTTGGCATAGATTTGCTTATTATGTTTTGCAGAATGATTTATGTTATATTCAAAGCAATATATGATACATTTTAATGTATGTTCAGTAAATCTAATATATGCTAGAAAATATTAACTAGACAAATATTAGGCAGACAAATATTTATCCGAAAAATATTTGCCTGCCTAATATTTCTCCCAAAACGTAAATTGCAAGACAACACCATGTACATATATTAGTCAAGCAAATATTTCTCTTGACATAGATTTGCCTATTATGTTTTGCAACATAATAATGATCTACTAATTATGTATTGTAATATACAAAGCACATAATATTTACAATCATCAATTTTATATGTAAACAAATTTACTAATTTCAACCAACCAACATTCTAAATTGCATATGTTAAATTCAAATATTTGCTTTAATAATTTTGCATGTAAATGAACTTTTAAATTCAAACAGCCAATATGCATAATTAAAATGTTAAAATTTTTGTAATCTCGCATGTTCTTCACAGTAGCCATTTATTGTGGCAATTTCAATGTAAGCTACTTCTCAATCTATAAATCTACAATTCACAACCATGTTTTTTTTGTGATTTTAGGGTTTATTTCAATTCGATTTCGGTTGGTTTTAATTTACGTCGACGATTAATTGCTGTGCAAACGAGGTTTTGGTTGAAGAAATTGAAGTCGATTAATGTTCGACAAGTTTTTTTTAATATTTTGTTTTAATCTTGGTTAAATGAGACAAAAGTTTCGTGGACAGATTTATACTTTGTTTAAACAGGAAATTATTGTCAAAGACAAAATTTTTCAGCGTTTTAGCCTCAAGGACAGACCTTCAGTATTTTAACTTGAAGGACAATTTTCTTTAGGTATCAGTTTTTAGTTATCGATAGCAGTTTTTAGGTATCAGTTTGTAGTTATCGGTAGCAGTTTTTAGTTATCAGTTTTTAGTTCGGTAGCAGTTTTGGAAGAATGTTTGTCCTTATGAATAATTTTGGAAGAATGTTTATTCTTATGAATAATTTTTTTAAAAATGTTTGTTCTTGCGGTTAAAATATTGAGGTGGTGACATTGAGACTAAAAATATATAAATTCCTGTGCTTTTAAGTTAATTATCCCTTTAAAATGTGGAAGGATGCGGACGACAAGACAAAATTAGCCATTGAAAAATATCAGTTACGGGGTCGGGGTAGGGGTTAAACAACAATTTGCTTTCATATTTGGAGAAGAAAACCACCAAATCGTTTAACTTGTTTTCTCCTCACTTCAAATCCACATTCACCTAATTTCTTTCGCAGGCAAGCAGATTTGTTTTATGCGACTTCACTGCGATCTATACCAACTACTTGTATAAACCTGAATATTTCATCTGTTTCAGGTCGCTGATTGGTAAGCAAATCTATCTATACAGCAGGTGGCATCATGGCTTATGAATTGAGCGAAATGAAAAGTAAAGTTTACCGACCATATTTTTTATGTTATTTTACTTCGTGCACTGAGTTATTTGTTGAGGGTAATCACACAGTTAGGGATCACTTTTAGTGTTTCCCCATTTTAAATAAGTAAATGTATAAATTACGTCAAATCAGTTTACTGCTTTCATGTTTGTTAATGGTGAGTGATAACAAAGGAGCGATTCTCAGCTCCCACGGTTGTTGTCTAAGTCTTTGTCCATCAAAGAGGAACTTGGTACTATAACTCAGTGAAATTTGGACTTTTAAATTCACAGTATTGGTCATTACAATTTTCTCTTCCACCTATCTGATTATAAAATTGTTAAAACTATTAAAATTTTAGACTTTCAACCACCCATTTCATCTGGAAGCACTAAGGGTGCGTTCGCAGAATGAACTGGCTGGCTAAAAAATCCAACGAGCCGGACATCGAAAATTCTGAACTGGCCTGGCCAAGTTCGACCAGTTGATGGAGCACGAGAAAATTGGACCGCTTGTGGTCAACACATCACGTCGGACGCCGTCTGATGAGCTGACCACAAATGGTTCAATTTTCTTACAACCACAATATAAATTCACAATTCCTTTGTCACTCACATCGATCTAACTTTCTTCATCTCTTTGTACATGTCACAAAAATAATGTAGAAGTCGAAAAATCTAATCTGCTATTGTCACTTTACACTTTCTACGATGCACTGCGGATGCATACGCTGTTGTCGGAACCAACAAAAAACGAATGCATAGAAAAATTGCAATAACGCTCAATAAAGTTTTGCAGGAGTGTCCTGGAAAACCAGAGGTGACCGACGAGCATGTTGGATACAAATACGAAGGACTAAAAAAATAGTAGATGATCTGACAAAGTTTGTGCAATAAAACTGGATCGAGATGAGATTTTATAAAGGAAACCACATCCAATCCCCAAGAATAGCGGGTTAATCGTGTTAAAAATTGACACTTTTATTTTGAAGTATAGAAGAATGCCAATAGAAAATGCAGAATTTTTACAAATAACATTTCAAGTTTCGTATGCTATTGGATTCACTGCATTCTCGTCCACTGCTATGCTAATGCAGAAGGACATCGATCTCACCCGCGTTCTCATATTATCTAACCATCCATCGATAAAACCTAGGCATTTGATACAATGACAACAATCTAGAAGAAGTTCAAGTACAACCTACCTAGTTTTTTATCCTACTACATCTCCTACACCAAGGGTAGATCTTGGATCATCTTATGGAATCAAAAATCATATTGGAGGCCGTCGAAGACGTGGGTATGATACCCAAGAAAGGATGAATAATCTTATCGACGTGATCTATGGCTGCCAAACGAAGTAATCTCGGTTGGAAACTAAAAGGCTAATCACTATTACAAACCAAAATCAGCAGATTCTACCAGATCTTCTTTATCATATATTGTTCTTGCTAATCGTGTAAAGACGATTGGACAAATTGACACCGATGAAACATTAACAATTTTGATGGAAAATGAGAAAATAGAATTGTTCACTGTTTTGGATGATGAAACTGCACGAAGCTGGTTGAAAGTTGAGATAGAACAGATGAGACATAATGGTCAGTACCAGCAACATTTGATCAACAAATCTACGTCTAATCCGCAGAGTGTATTTTTTTCATGTATTACTTTTATGCCTGTTTGTTATAATTTTATTAATTTTGGTTTACCAATTTATTTTTAAGCATATTTGTTTTTTAATTTCACATTTTTCGTATTAATTTATAATTTATGTCAATTATCAATATTTATTCAAAAATAATTTAAAACAAATAAATATACAAATTCATACAAACAATCATTCCCCTCTCAATGTCCCGTTGGCAGCACAAAAAACACATTTCCTTTCATTGAATTATCTTTATTTGTGCACCGTTCAGAATACCCCATATGGATACCCCGTTCGCTTGCACAAAAACGCAACCTAATACATAGCTCAAGCGTAGCATGATTGCCAAGCTTTGGTCAGTGCTAAACATGCTGTATATGAATATAAGATGAAATATATTTGGTTTGTGTAATTATTTCAAAAGAATATAATTTATCTACTGAAATACTGATTATGGCACAGACACGTGTGTATACACACACAATAGGAAAGGCAATATACATAAATATTTTTTCCCCTATTCAAATCTTCACAAACTCAAAAGTTTAACCAAGAACAAATCAATTGAAGTTATAGTTTGGAGGGAGCAGTAAAGTTATTATTCAGGGAAAGAGGTGACCAAAATATGAATCGTTGCAAGGCAAGTAAATAAATAAAATAAAATAACAGCATTGCAAAATAACATTCTTGAGAATTGTGAAAAGGATGCAGTATATTGCTACTTGAACATACCCAGACAATATAACTTTACAGTTATTGTCATGCGAATAACATGAATAAAATATGATTCATAGTTTTATACTATACCTTGAAAGCGTCAAAGAAACACAAAATATGTACTTTTAAATTGTCATGAATAATATATTCTGAAAAACTACAATATACCTTAAAACAAGTTCACAAATAGAAACACAAAAATACAATATAGTTTATTAACCTAGTTCAAAAATCTTGCTCAGACCCTAGAATTACAACAATAATTACAAATTCGAATGCTTTTATCAAGTAACACATGCACAATCAGGATGTTCAGTTTCAAAGTATTAATAACAACAAAAATACAATAATAAAATGGTTATGTCCTGATGTTAATTATGAAAAATGCTTATGATTAGAAAATATTTGCTATGAGAAACGTTAATAATTTGTACACCGATTGTTCTGTCTTTCTAAGCGCTTTAAATAAATAATATACCATGGAATTCAATTTTGAAGAACAAAGATTTTGCGATTAAATAAGTAGATTATAGTTATCGTACATTTATGTCGGCGCATCAAAAAAGGATTAGCTAAGCTATTTCAATATAAAAACCATTCTTTGGCATACTCAACTTTGAGATGAACATGTAGATGCAATAATTTGAAGTTGAAGTGATTGTTCTGACTTTGGGGGCTAAAACTTATGTTTCTTATTAGTTGTATATATACCAACAAAGTCTAAACCACTAGAAATATTAGATACCTATTTCATTGTATAAATTGTAAATGTAAAATATGAATAGTAGTATATGGCATAAACCACTTTGGTCCTTCGTAGCAATATTATTTTCTCTTGAATTTCACATGAAACATCTTTGAGGAAAGAAATTTGAATCATGCACAATTTTTTTATGGCGCTTCCACACATATATTTGAAAACTAAAAAGTAAATTGGATAAAAAAAACATTCTTTATCATATAGGTAGCTCACATCACCGCTTAAAGGACAAAGAACACCTAAAAGACAACTTCTTTACTTTTAGTTCAATCAAACGCTTTGCAGAATCTACGAAATCATATCGAAATTCAAATTAAACCCATAGTTAACTTATGGGTTTCTCTCAAAATTATACACTAGCAACCTTTAAAATAATGGTCATATGTGTTTCGTTTAACATGAATAAGGCAATTTTAAAATTTTACCGTTTTTATTCGTACTAAGCAACAAAGTTAAGTTTATACTGATACCAACAAATAATGGTTATGTTTGAATGAGGTTCCATGTCACCAAAGTTGATGAATATGTATGTGTATTGTGTAATCAACATCAGTATAAAATTGATTTGATCAATTGTAAGCAAAGTTATTACCATACGTAAGCATGTTCATTAAAGAGTTTTTCTAATCTTGCCCTTTAACCATGAGATATGAGGACACTGTCATATGAGCTTGAAATGATTTAGCAAAGACTAGTAATTTTCTCTTCTCAAATGGATGTCTTCGGACATCATGGTTGTGTTGCGCAAAAAATGACACCTCAAACACATCTAGTTTGTAGTAAATTTTTTTAATGCATATTAAATTGTAAATATAAAATAAAAAAGATCTACTATCTCTGATTATTCTTGGTATCATATTTCGGTTGCATTTGAGAACTTCATGGTTATTAATTGATTTGTTGAATGACTTATGCATCAAAGCACAATTTCCAACTGAATATTCAAAAAAGCAATTTAGAAATTGCATATGATTTTCTGCACATTCAAATCATGCAATGACAAATCATATAATTTCAATGAAATAGCTTCAGTTGTTTGTAACGCTAAAAGTGTATATGATACATAAGTGGTACTGTTCCACATATATATTATAGGCAATTACAATCTAGAAAGATACATTTTAAATCAGTACTAACATAAAAAATACCTACCAGTTCGAATTGGTAAAAAGTAATTGATTTGGAAACAATCATTTCATATTATTAGAAGCATTTTTTTTTAGAATTAGGAAGTTCATATGTAACTCATATATCCAAATGTTCTACACCAAAATTCAGTTTGTAAGAAATATCAAACTCATTCACAATTCATTTATTTAAGTTTTAGCAGCATGCTTAATGCAAGAGACTGTTATAAGAATAAATGACTATAAAGAAGTGAGCATTAGCAGTGTGAATGATGAATTTTGATTTAGAAGGTACATTGTAAATTGCATTTGCTTCATAACTGCAAGGCTAAATGTTGAAATTCATACGCAATCTAAATATTGGTAGTTATTTCTCACTCTAAATATAAAAGATATTATAAATTGCAGTTGTAACCTAGCCAGAGATTCATCCAACGTTCCAGAACTCAGCGTTGGCATTTGAACCTTAATGTTTCAAATGGGTTTTTGTTTATTTTGTTAATTTCGGAACTTCTGTGAATGTTTGATTCTGAATTTTGATACTATTTGAATGAAAGAACAGCATTTTAAAGATTTTGTTTATGCAAACGAATGATTGCTATATTTTGAAAGTTAAGGTGTCAAACAATAAAATAGATATAAAGTGAAATAAAAGTAATAAAAGACGGTCACATTGGTCCATTATTCTATTACAGTTGTACAATATGTCATCATTACTGTTTCTACCTCTTGCTTTCATTTCTTTTCTTGCTTTTCATTTCTTTTCTTGCTTTTCATTTTTTCCCCTCCTCTTCTTTCTCCACCTTTAGCTTCTACTAAATATTAGTGGTAGCTCCTGCATCCAAAAAGTAACTTCATATATTTTTATATTTATTCTTAGACATCTCTACTTTGGTTTTTCTTATATTTATCAAAATGGCTTTTTTTCTTCAACTTTTCCCTTATTAGGGAATTTCCATTGAATATTGAACCGGTTTTTGCCCAAACTGATCTGGGACGGTCAAATTTGACATGCTAGTTGAATCTCACACCATGGATTCATCAATCTACTGAAAAGTACAAAACAAATCAAAATCAAATTTAAGATATTATATCTTTCAAATAAAAATCTCATTTTCAGTCGGATTAAATGATAAAAGCAAAATCAAAATCCGTAGTTTGCTGAAATGACCAAATACAAATATTCAAATGACGGTATACGAATTGATATGAATCAGTGGTTGCCTTTTGATACCAATCAGCAATGTTCTTTTGTTACAAATCAGCTAATGCCTTTCGATACAAATCAATAATCTTTACTCGATTATCATTGGAACCAATCAAGAATTCTTTGAGGCATAAGTGAAAACAGAACATAGTTGTTGCGGTTGTAGAAAGAGATTGAGGAGATGTGAGAAATGATTTAACTAATTTAGGCGGCTATAGTTTGTGTGGGTTAGAGTGAGAAAACTATACATGCCATGAGAGTTGCCAGACGGTTGCTGAAGGGCCAACAATTGGATCTACTTCCTACTTTAGATCCTGACAAATTATAACCTTTCATTAAGCTTTCCATTAAATTTGAGCAATTTTATATTTATAAATATCGGGCCATACTGTCAAATGCTTCCGCCCATACTTTTATTTTTCAAGCTTTATTTAAGGTAGAATTACCTTTATTTTTTGTTTTTTTTAGAATTTTCATTATATTTTTAAATAAATTCTTCCATTAATTTGTAATTTTTGTTCAGAATCATAAACTCAACAATTAGATCGGTTTTCATGGCATAACTTTTCTATCAAATGCTAGGTATCCAATGATGTTACGATGTTCTATCTTGTTTTATTGGTTTATTATATTGGTGCTTGGAGTTACTTAGCTTTCGATCTTAGCATTTTGCTCCGTCTAAAACAATATAGGTATTGACAAATGACTGCGATTATGTTCAATTTAATCTGAATGTGGACATTTTCCAACTTAACCAAATTTCAAATTATAGTCTGTTTGCCAAAAGAGAATTCATTTTTTCGTAAAATCTCTAGTAAGACAAAATATAGGATCAACTTATCATGCCATTTTTCTTTTTAAAAAACAGTGACTTTTTTTTTCGTGCATAAAGGTACTACTGGGTATAAATACAAGGTTTTGAATGATAGGGATTTGTGACCTTGTTAGGTGAAATGAGGAAAAAAAAATCCAATTAGCAAAAAATATTAATTTTTTTGCCACTTTCACACAAATAGATTTAGCATCTCAATGGTATAAAATATGCTAAAAATCTATCAAAAAATTACTTCATAGGTGTTAGAAAAGTCACACCAACATAAGGCTGCAATTTTTTTCACCAGTGGAATATAATCTTGTTAGTTTAGAGTACAACATAAGTATGCAACCTTTGGTCTGCTTAGCAGTTTTTCTCTACTAATGTTGGTCATTCTAAGCGACTTCTTTACAAAAGGTTATCAAAACCCATGCTTGTGAGTTTTTTGGAACGTCAATTTTAGATACTAAAAACACCAACAGTATGTAAAGTAATTTTAGTTGAATCTTTCACCAATAAATCGATCTGTTTGACCATCTCTCAGATATTAATACCACGGTTCAAAATTTCAATTTTAAATTCCGTCCCGGTCATTTGAAAATTTTGAAATTTCAGTTCCGTTTCGGGAATTTCGGAAACTCCATTTCAATGCCGTTTCGAATTTTGGAGCTTCTCAAAACTTTTCTTATATGAATACACCAATAAATAGTTTGAATTTGTATAGTTTTAACTTGGTGTTGGATATGATTGTAATTTAATGTGCTCACTAATACAAGAAACCCTATTATTATATAAACCCCATCCAAGTGTAACTAAAGCCCAAAAAACCCAGTAAGAAACAGCCATCGCACTTATAAAAAATAAAAAATATGTCTATTCTCTTTCATAAAATAAAACCCTAATTCATCACGATAAGTCCTCGCCTAACGTCGCCACCACCTTCTAGTTGGTCCGTGTAGCATGCCTTTTCAAGCTTGATGTTTGCCACCTTTAAATTTACTGTTCATGCATCTGCTGCCTATACGTGTGATTTGAGTTTTTTTTCCTATCTATTTATGTCCATACGGGTTTTGGGGAATTTCAGCCCGGTTAATGCCGAAACTGGATCGGATTGGCGGAATTCTGGCATGTCGAACCATGGTTCATAGTACTCTATCATCTTTGAAACAACAGTTTTCAAATACATAAAAGGTATTGCAATAATTTTAGTCTCGCATGATTTTCTTAATGAAGATCATCAAAGAAACATGTGCCATTGTGAAAAGATGATACGTTTAAAATAGAACTCTCTGCAAAAATTTCCCCTACAATGATTTTTCCCCTAAAAATATCTCCTAATTTTTGCTTTAACTATCGATTTATGTATTATCGTTACGTTGTAGGTTTTAAATTTTATTTTAATTTTTTGAAAGCTGTCTAAATCTGCATTAAAGCTTCTTGAATGTATTCTTTTTAACAAAAAACATAGCTATACTTTTTGAATGGTATTTGTCGTTTTGTCGTTTTTTGAAATTTGCATTATTAATATGGATTTATTATGATTTTTTTACAACTCATGTATTTTTACATGTGTCTTCACTTTTATTCCACATAGTATAATGATAGTAAACATAAATTATCATGTACGAGATTTTATATGGAAACAAATAAAAACTTTGCTAAATGAGTACTAATACATGAAATAAGAATCTCAATACGGTCTCAATCTAACTTATAATTAAATATATACAATCTCCTTTAATGGCAATTTATCAATATCATCATACAGATTAATCACATCAGTCTCCAAAATTATATCGTCTGAACTATTTGAAAAATATGAGTGCTCACAAGGTGGCATAACAAGCATAATATATTCATCAAGTTAAATAAAGTTTTGGTGAGGGAAGTAATGTGCGTTCTAAGCTAGAAAGCACGCCAAAACTTATGTCATGGAAAAGTAAGGAAAATAAATGCGGTAATGTTTTAAACTAGGAGCTAAAGGAAAAATAACAAATGATAGTTTTGATGCATAATTTCATTGGTTTTGTGCAGATTGTTGATTGTTGAGCTCAAACCATTGATTTAGACATGAATTGATTAAGTTATACGTGAATAATCGACGATGATTAACTAATTAGTAAATGTTGATTTACGTATACAAATCAGATGCTTGTGAAGATCAACGATCCTTGAGTGAAAACCACCTATTTGAAGCATGGAATTATTGCTTATGAGTAATATAATAATGAATGGTGTAGCATGTGACTTGCAATCAAATAAATTACATGGAAATAAATGAAAATAAATATAAGCACACACGATTTTACATGGTTTGACTAAGTATAGCATAAGTTTATGAAAAGAGCATCCTCTTTATTGCTTTTGATAAGAACTTAGGGGGAAGAAGAATCAAACCACTTTTAGTGCCAAGTGATCACCTCTTTACATGTGAGATATTTGTTACAGTTCAGTTTTTTTAGATCATGTTGAAAAGTGATATGTTAGGTTTGACATAAAGAGTTATATACAGTTTGAACCAGCCACTTTGACCGATTCTTTTACTAAGTAGAACAAGCTGTTATATATACGAGCAACTTTAGGTGTTCTTTGTATTAGTTTGCTTAGTCTTCGTATAGTTCTAAGCAGTTCTTGTGGTGATCTGCTTCTCCTTGTTGACCAAGCAATGGTAAAATTCGATTAGGTTATTATGATCAGCCTTGTTGGGGGCATGATGTGCAATGTATTCTGCTTTGTGCAGGTAGTCCCCAGATACTTTGACTAGTGATTTTACAATGTAAAGTAAACTGTCCTTGTCTTTGGCACCGATTATGCGCTAAGCCTATCGCTTGAATTTATGGCTATTTAGTGCAGTCTATACTGTTCTTAAAATCTTGTGCATTTCATTGCCGATAACAATAGTTAATATAAAGGAAAGGATCACTAGCTAAAATCATGGCAAGAAATGAAAGTTTAATAGGAAAGCAAATTGTCTAATCTCATATCTATATGATATTAGTAATAATTATTCTTTTAGATTTTATTTAGGATTTAGTTTGTGGATCGTTATTAATATTTTTGTTAATGATCTGCTACTTGTCTTTCAAGTAAATATTGCTCTTTGTGCACACCTAGATCAGAACAACTTCATAAGTGAATATACTGGAATGAGTTTAAATAAGCATCACTACAAACTAAACGATTTGCATATGGTACACCTCTTTGACCCATTTTATGATAAGATTGGAATGAACCATGCTCGAAGATACATGTAGCAACAATTTCTAAGCATACTAGTATTACCCATTGGTGTATGCATATCCAATGTGCACCAGTACCACGATGGTGACGTTTTGTGGGTAGTTGTTGTACCATAATGTATAACCAAATACTTTGGAGTGTCATTTTGAAAGGAAGTGCTATACGCTGCCAAACACTTATGGGTTGGTCCAAGGAGGTGTTTGTTGTTGATACAATGTACATTGAGGCTCATCGATAAGCACATCGTATGATAAGAAACTTCAACCTTAATCCTAATATGAAGAGGAAAAAAAATAAAAAAATCAAGCAATGGCAAGATTTTTGTAAAGGACAATTCATAAATAAAAGAATGAGCTCACTTAAGCATCATGATATTGAGAATAAAATATACCGGGCACATCAATGGATCTGGAATCATCTTTGGGTAGAGCTCAAGCTCTACACCGACTTAAACTGATATTTACTCGGATTCTAATTTATTTATTTTAGCCATCCCGTCATTATATGTTTTATAAGCAAATATTTGGTAGGGTAGATAATTAATAAATCGGGTTTTATTCACAATTAAGTTTACAAGCTTAGGTCTCATAATTCAAGAGGTCTATGGTATCAACACTTGAGAATTATTAATAATCAAGATATGGTAATTATTTAATTATATCCAGTATAGCTTTTTTTGGTTATCAAGAAATTAGTCAAATTAAAAGGATTTCCTTTTTAATACCCTTTGATTTTTTGAAACTAATACATTCAAGATCGATCCTTTATTAATTTTTATTATATCAATATATATATATAATCTATTAGTTAAAAATATTATTATTCTAACCCAACATTCTAGTTCAGGCTGCGTTCTTTAAATAATCATGTTCAAACAATTACAAAGCAACATCTTTGTTGTATTCCCATGACCAAGATCAAATAATATCCGTACACTACTCCAATAATCATAGTCTAGATGGTTTCTTTATGTTGATCGCATTTCCAATGTCCAATCAATGCATTAATCCAATAATCAAGATCAAGATAATGAGATTACTGGATTCAAAACCTCTAGATCCTCATAATGTCTTGATTACGTTGATCATTATACCGTTTTTATTATCTTGGTTTTTATTATTGGATTAGTATAGATATAGTATTTGATTAGGTCTTAATAACATGAGTAGTATAAAGATACTATCTTGATTATGATTATTGGATTAGTACCTTTATAATAATTTTGATCAAGATGCCCGGGACCACTAATTTAGTGGTAAGACTCTAGAGTATGGATTTAAAGGTCTTGGGTTCAAAACATTTGGACATCAATTATAAGTTTTTGAAAATAATAATTCATGATCAAGATATAATCAAACGATGACTTTACTACTCCAAATATCATGATCTAATAATATTACTGTACTAATCCAATATTTAGGACACAATCCATAACTATATTATTTAACCATTATCCATCGTTTTCAACTCAAGATAATCTTCACTAATCCAACATTAAAAAGTCACATAGTATGATTGTTAGATATAAATACTTGAATTGATTCCATTAAATAATTTTATCAAGAAACCAAGCAATCAACATATGGGGGTTATGACGCATAGACGAAGATACGATGCTAGATGGTTGTGGCGGTCGGTTGTTGAAGCAGGTTGGTGGAGGCTAAATAGAGATAGGTTGGTGAAGTCGAATGGCTATATTAGATTGTGAGATGCTAGACGTGGGAGGTTCGTCAGTGGCGGTTTGACAGAGTCGGATGGTTGATAGTGGTTTCGGGTTGCATGAAGTTTTAGCATTCGTGGTTTTTTTTGAACGAGAGAATTGCGTTTTTAAAATGTGGGGGAGTGGTCAAGGACTACTAACTCAAGTGACAAGTGGTATGACGTTTTATACTAAGGTTCTACAGATTATGGATTCAGGGCATTGAGACATCAAAATCAGTGTTCTGCTTGTATATCGCATGACAACATATGGGGGTTATGACGCATAGACGAAGATACGATGCTAGATGGTTGTGGCGGTCGGTTGTTGAAGCAGGTTGGTGGAGGCTAAATAGAGATAGGTTGGTGAAGTCGAATGGCTATATTAGATTGTGAGATGCTAGACGTGGGAGGTTCGTCAGTGGCGGTTTGACAGAGTCGGATGGTTGATAGTGGTTTCGGGTTGCATGAAGTTTTAGCATTCGTGGTTTTTTTTGAACGAGAGAATTGCGTTTTTAAAATGTGGGGGAGTGGTCAAGGACTACTAACTCAAGTGACAAGTGGTATGACGTTTTATACTAAGGTTCTACAGATTATGGATTCAGGGCATTGAGACATCAAAATCAGTGTTCTGCTTGTATATCGCATGACAACAGTTGCTATGCTGAGCCAATTGGAAATATTTTCTTATTGGTTATTTGGATTATCATAAACATATATTTGTTCAAAACCATTTTTTGTTGACTATCATTTATTATATTCTTTAAAAACTAATTTCTCATAACTATTAAGCCGTTACAATTTTGAAAACTAACCTTCCATTGGAAGATAATTTTTCAAGTTTGTTTTTAAATTTAGCATAATGTTCATAGTTTTAATTTTATATATGCCTTTTTTTGTGCTAGGTTTTTTTTATCTAACTTTTTTTAAAACTGATAATTGGTACTTGAGAATAGCGAACCTATTACCAAAGGTCTTACCACCGCACTGGTGGTTATTGGCTTTTTTAGTCTAACTTTTATATATATATATATATATATATATATATATGTATATATATGTGTGTGTGTGTGTGTGTAGAGGCGCACAACGCATATCATGGCTCAATTTTTTGTTCTTTTGATATGTTTTTAAGCCCTAGAAAAATAAACTCTCAAACATAGTTTGACAAGTTTTGAAAATACTCCTAAAAACCTTTCAGACTTGACACACTTATAAATGACCTACATTATTACTCTAGAATACAATCTGCTATTCCAAACCTCCTAAGTAGATTAGACTTGCTATCACTTGTTGATTATATTTGTATTCGAGGAAAATGAATCACTGGTCTGACATATCACCATTTCAATATGCAGAGGTTGGAATTGGTCTATTGGGCTTTAGCTTCCTTTTTACACTATTGGGTGTTTTCCTGTTCTTTGATAGAGGCTTGCTAGCTCTGGGAAATGTACACAATTTCCTTTATGCATTTGCAGTGTAAATACGACAAGTTATTAATGCAATCATTCCGTAACATCTTTTATTTTCTTCCATACAGATATTTTTCTTGTCCGGTGTGGTTTTTTTACTTGGCTGGAAATCTATGCTGCGGCTGTTCACAAATAAAATGAACTACAAGGTATGGTATTGCATTTGGAGCATATGTTTGTATTTTCCCCAAAAATAATACTTGGTACCCCGTTTGTGTACTAGATCTATAGTGATATTCCAAAAGTGGAAGTACATTAATACTGAAATTTTAAATCTTGAGCCTACCTTTTCTTCTTTTATGTAACAGTAAATGACCGTTGATTGTGAAGTGAATGATAGGTACATAGGACATTATCACTATACCCTCTTTTACAGTTGCATTGCAGATGATAATACTTAAATAAGCATCAATCCTGCATTTATAAAATGCACACTGCACGGAATATAGATAGAAAAAAATGTCCAGCCTTCATGGGCATATTTCTTTGAGAAAACAGGCATTCAAAATGCTCGCCTACTGGGTAAAAATAAAAGAAATACAGGCAAGGATAATGCATTGAAATTTTTTAACATCATCATCATAACCAAAAGAAAATGATAGCTTCAAATTACGCATTGATACCCTTTTAGCTGCTTCTTTTTTCTTTCTTTTGGCATACAACTAATCTTCTTTCTAATATTTCAGGGCACAATACCTTTTTTTGTTGGCCTATTCCTCATTTTTGTTCGTTGGCCTATAGTTGGAATTATCTTGCAAATCTATGGTTCATTCTTTCTGTTCAGGTTAATTCTCACTATTGAATTTGTCAGTTAATTATGATTTAGTACTGACATTTTGCTCAATTATTCAAGTCTTTTTTAATCTTCCATGCAGTGGGTTTTGGCCATCAATAAAGGTTTTCCTTTATCAGATTCCTGTACTGGGTTGGCTTATGCAGTATTATCTCAAATGAATTGTAAGCATAAGTATCCACATATCTTTTTTGATTTAGATGAAATCATGACAGTGTAGCAAAACTCTTAATATACATTAGCTGTGAGGTTAATCTTGGTGCCATCTGAAAGCTTCCTTGAAATGAGCATAAAATATAGAAGACACTTCTTTGTTCATGTTAGTGCATCTATTTGCAATTCAAGTTTTTTGGACAATCAATATTGTTTCTTTGCGCCAACGACCACTAGTCCAAAGGCTTTAGATTGTTAATCTAGAGGTGCTAAAATCTGTTTCCATTGGCATCGGTAGCCAATATTCATAATGCCTATGTGTGTAATATCTTTCCTATTCTGTGAAAGTTTGAGACATCATTCACTACTAATTAAATTCGAGTTATTGCAGTCAGAGGAAGAGGCTATTGATGTCCTTTTTGTTCTATACAATAGATACCACCAACATGTTTGAGTACCCTTTATGCGGCAGCCATAATCGGATTAATCTTCGATGGCTTTTCACACACAAATGGATATTCTTTATGTTTCTAATGATGCCTAATGCACATGGAGAATCAACACGGAGGCGGCTCGAACCAGAGGTGTTGCCCCTTATGAGAAAATTAAAATCGACATGGAGGCCGTATGTGTCTCTCAAGGACCATGCACAAAGTCCCCTCTCTAGGATGAGCAAAACATAAAAAACTTAACTTGTATTAGATAGCTGCATCTACGCATCGTGGGGTACATCAAATGGAAGGAGGCTATACAAGAAATCCATAGTGTTGAACCAACCGCCAACACAAATGCGGTATAGGGATGATAATTAGACGGTCGGGTTAGGTCATATCCGACCAAGTGGACCTTGGGTTTTAGTACGTTTGGTTTTATTGGGTCCAAACCCATACTGTTGATTAGACTTTTAGCCAACCTCAAACTTATGATTGGAGGTAGATTTTAGTAAAATCTAAAATCGTGGTTGGAAAATGTAAAATGAGGGATGATTAAGAGAGCAATAACAAATGCGATAAAAGTAGGCATAAGATGTGGAGTGGTTCGATTCTAGTAAAGATCTACGTCCACTATGCTTGATGTTTTTATGGCTTAGATCTGTAAAAGAAATATTATTGGTTATTACAAGGGCTTTGAAATAGTAAAAATAAATCTTTAGAGTAAAAACTTCAATTAGAAGTGCATGTGATTCCTTATTTATAGTTGAAGAGGTTAAAAGTTCAATGAATTGGGTTGCTCAAGACGACTACAATATTTATTGTCCATTTAGACAAAAACGATCACATCAATCACCATTATAATATATATTTTTCATTATCACATACAAAAACAAGATATACATCTTCGTTCTTCATAAATTTACTTCAAATGAAATTGGATCTTCATACAAAAAAAGATCATATCAAATCGAAATTTGGTTTTTATCATCTTCATTCTTCGTCATAATTTCTTTACTCCAAAGAATAACATAAATTTACTTTTAAAATGAAAACAATCTATTTATTATCTAAAGTGTTTTTTTTGTTATTTAAACAAAATTATCTACAAACTCCACAATTAACTAATTGATTGATCTAAATATAAATCAAATACCAATTTTATTAGGCAATCACCAATCATACCATTACAAATTTTATTAACCAAATACAAATTCTACTGTTAACTCATATACCAAATTTTTTAATTTCAATGCAACAATAGCAATCTAGAAACTGTACTGAAATAAAATCACTACCAAATCTAAGCTGACTACAATAGATGTTGATTCGTCGAAGCACTGGAGGTGGAATCGCGAAAGCAATGGAGGCAGAGGCGGTTGGATTCGATGAGGACTGGGAGCACAGGTTGATGCCGAAGCGAGAGTCATCACTATCAGCAGCGGCCTGTGTTTGCGATGTGTTGAGAAGTGAGAAACATATATTTTTTTCCTTTGTGGTTTAGGGTTGCTAATCGAAACATGTTGCCCCTTATCGAGGGGTTGCCTAAGGCCACAGTCTGATGGGCCTTGATGAAAGACCGGGCCTGTCCGCGTGAAAGAATGACCCAGATCCATGCCAATTGGCGGGTTGTACCAAGGTGTGCTTGTGTCAGAGGGACAACATGGAGCAGGAAGTGGTTGCTACATAGTGACACTTCTGCCAGGTAGATAGTGAAGTACACAAAGTGGTTGTCGTACTATGACGCTTTTGTCAGATGAATAATGTTGTTATGTCGCTTTTGTCAAGGCTATAGTACGGGATCGTCGCCTCTTTTTGCAGGACGATCAGTTGCCTTAATAAGAAGTCTACCGAGACATGACAAAATGGAGTGGGCAGAAAGGTTGGTCGTCAAGGAATCTATGGTGACTAGGGATATGCACAGACGGGACCTGTGAGTTGTCTAGAGGTTTCGAGAAATGACCTTGACTTACCGTGTAACACCCCATATTTTGGAGGGTCCATAATATGAGAAATTAAATTTATAGCAAGAAGATATTATTAAAGATATGAATATGATAATTTAATTGTAAGAATTGTCTAAGGAAGATTTGATTAATCAAGTATGTGCCACTTTATAAAGTTAATTGAATGGTCCAGAAGTAATTAGAGCAATTAAGGTTGACCTAATTAATGAAAATAAACAAATTAAATTTTAGGATGAGAATGATTTGTATTAGGGAGATTAGGCCACATAGGATGTTAGCCCAAGCCAAAATCACTAGTTCATTTCCCTTAACCATATTCTCTCTACCCACCTTCACTTAATTTCATTTTACTAAACAAAAATTTCTAAAGCTCTAATCAAGGCCGAATACCATTTTGCTAAGAGTAGAAGGAAATTTAAGCTAGAAGATTCAAGTTATCAACTTTAGGGAAGATTAACCAAGGTTTCTTAAGCAAAGGTGAGTAAAAACTTTTCCTAGACCTATCCCTACCAATTTGGGCTCGGATTTGATTGAATATGATTGTTTTTGGTGATGTTAAAGATGTTCGAATGGTAAAATATTATTTGGTTGTGTTTAGAAACTTAAATGAAGCAAATTTGTTCATGTTTTAGAGTAAAACGTGATTAAATAATATTTAAATACCATAAAAATTTAATATGATGTTTATAATGATGAAATAAAGATGAGTTTTTAAACTTTAGAATTTTTGAAATTTAGTTCGAATTTTTGTGAATTTTCTAAATTGAGAAAATAGTTAATTCAGATAAATTAAGTATTAAAATAATGAAATTAATTATTTTGACCTGAAATTTCAGGAAAAGGTAAAATATGATAAATTTGGCTTTCAGTGAATTTTCGGATTTTTCCCATCAATTTTCAATTTTATGCGAATTAATTGGCTAAGGAAAAAGAATAATTAATTAATAATAATTAATTAAAAAATGGAAGATGTTATCGGTCCATTTCTGAAAAGTGGATTGTAAAGAGAAACATTAGTCAATGAGAATTCGACATTATTTTGGATTTGGTGTAAACTTAATACTTAATAAGGCAAAGAATCAGTTTCCAATATAATTACAAAATCATCATTTAACTCACGATAGTTTATATTAACCCACACTAACTGTAAATGGATTAATACACGATAACGTTCCAGCTATCTACCCGCGATAGCTTTGGAAGAGCTACCAAACGCGAGCTCTATTGAGCTTGACACATGAAAGCCAAATATGGAACTTAGCACATGAAGGCTATAGACGAGTCAGCACACGATGGCTTAAGGTGGAATGACACACGATGACTACGAATGAGATAGAGCATGATGGCTTTAGACGAGTTGGCACACGATGGCCATAGGTGGATTAACATACGATGGCATCTGACGAATTAGTACGCGATGACTATATACAAAATAACATGCGATGACTATAAGGAAGTTGATCCATGACCATTACTTAAAAGGTAATATGCGATAGCTTGGGAAGCATTTTAACCCACGATGACTATGGGATAGCCTACATACGATGGTTAGGTTCAATATTTGAAAGCTATGGGATAACTAGCACGCGATGAGTAAAGTTAAGTCATGATAGCTTGGGAATGTATACTTTTACAAGTAAAACAAGAAATGCTTAGGACACTTTGGAAGACAGTTTTCAAGTGTTATTGAAATATTTCATAGGGATGAAATGAATGAAAGATTTTAAAAGGTAAAACTGTGATAACTTATTTTGAAAGGGAAGAAAGCTTAGACAAGCTAATAAATGATAGGGTATCATTTAAATTGAAAGATAAAGATGTTTTATCTAGAGAGAGTGTATGGTACACTACAAATAAATAAATGAAATAGGTGGAACTATATGATCGTAAAGATATATTGGCTTATGAAGTTATTGGATGGTAGGATGCCTTGACTATCAATCTAAAGTTCAACGGTATATGACAGGGTGCCACAATATGGTTCAATCCGAAAGAGATTTATTAAATTTAGAGGGAAGTTAAGGCAGGGTGCCAAAACCTCAGTGTGGTGTTAAAACTAAAATAAACAAACTGGCAACGTGAACGATATCGGTTCAAGGACTAAGAGAGTCTATTGATGCTTAGTAAGGACGCCTATTAGAATGTATTCATGGTGCTTACATTCAACCTCTTAGGAGAGTCAGGGCGGCTCTAGTCAGGGCGACTCCAATTAGATGGAATGAGTAACCATTTCATTAGGTAACATTCGAGAAAAGATAAATTAGTGGTAGACATGCTTGGGGAGGTAAATAAGTTAATGATAACTTAACAATGAAAGTCTAAAACAAGAGATTATGTGATGTTTGATTGGATGATGAATGATTGTATGACATGGTTCATAACAGATTGATAAGTATAGGGTATACTTGATTTGAATTGATATTTGACATGGTTCATAACTTGATGGTAAGTGTAGGATACACTTCTTGTTTGAATATATGTGTTGGAACTGGACCAGCCCGCAGCGGAAGTTATGGGTGAATTTCAAAAAATTTACCCTATTGGATCTTTATTGGGCCTATGAAGTCTAACTGAATTAGAACATTTTTAAATTTCATTTAAATAAAATCATTTATTTTACTTAAATTCAAATATATTAAGATATGAAATTAATTTTATTTGATTTAGTTTATATATAAATGTATCATATACATATATGTGTGAGTGCGCGTGTAACATAATAATCTGTGAAAGGTATAATATGTCCATATGTAGATGTTGAGATTTACATCATAACAGACATATTAGATGTCATGTATGTTGTCCAAATATGTGCATGTATATGTGTTACAAACACACACACGTAAGTATAAATATATTATATATAATATATGAACATAAAACACACACACACACACACACATATATATAGAGAAATTATTTATAATTCAAAATTAACTTAGTTTTGCAAACATAATAATTTTAGTATTTTAATTTGTATATATTATGATTAAAATAATGTTTTCATCCATAAATAATTAACATAAAATAATCTATTGATGAAAATTCAAATTTTACAATTTTCGAAAATCTAGGATCATAAAATAGAGCTTAGAAAAAATTTGGACATTTTTCAAAGTTGAAATATTATTTTTTAAAACAAATACATTGATTTCGGATATAAAATAATAGATTATTAAAAATTCAAATTTTAAAATTTCAGAAATTCCAGGATCATGAATGAAAGGTTACGAAAAATTTTGAAGAAATTTTCAATTAAATTATTATTTTTAATAAATCATAAACAATTTTTCCGAAATAATATTAATTATTAAAAATAATAAACTTTATTGAAAAATTCCTAAATTTTTTCTATACGTTTCTGAAATGATATAATAATTTAAAAAAATATAAAATTGAATTTTTAATGTAATAATTATTTTATATATAATAAACAATTCAAAAATTCAATAAATGTTAATTTAAAAATATGATTATATGTATGATAATTAATTTTCGAATTTGTAAATTCATATTATATATAAGCGTACTAAATTTTTTAAATCATATATATATATATATATCTTATATATGCATATATGCTATTATGAGAGAGAAATATACACTAATATATATATATATGAATTTATTAATAAATATTTATAAAACAATTATTAATGACAAAAATTGATTTTGTACAGTAAACAAAATTTGTCTATACATAAATCAAATAGTATAATAAACAAATTATGCACATAACCAAACTGATTTGTAACAACTACATCTACTTACAAAATCTCTCCTAACCAAACATATAATAGCAATATATTTAAACAGATATGAAATTGCTCATTATAGGATCATAGAATATAATTTAATTACTGTAATATGAATTAAAATTATCAATTTAATGATGCCTTTGAATCCACGTTGAAGCAACGACTTCCTTCCTTTTACTGTTCTTGATTCGTAATTGCAAGTCCAGAATCACCGGCCTCTAACTATCGAATAGTATTATTTTAATTTGAAATATATTTGAGAATTTTGGAGTGGATTGAGAGCTATGTTTTAACCAGCAATGTAGAAAGTAATGGCGGCCAAAAATGTTAGTAATTATTTTTAGAGATACATATATATGTATATGTATGTATATGTGTATATATATATATATATATATGTGTGTGTGTGTGTGTGTGTGTGTGTGTAAGGTTGTATTAGAGAGACACGAGGAAAACCTTTTAATCCATTCTCACTTGATCTCACCCTATTATCTCCATGCCAATTCCCTATGTTTTAGCCGCCCCCAGGCCTTCTCAAAACCGAAATTTTACAGCCCTAATGATGGGCCCTAAACCCATCTAAGCCCAAGCCAAACTACTATGCAATCACTACAAGAAAAACAGTCTTTTATAGCAGCATATAGCCGCTATTAAACACAACTATAACGGTTTGATAAACGCTGTATATCGACATGTTATAAAAAAGAATTGCACATTTATAACTTAAAAAAACCACTATAAAAGAGCATGATTTCATAGCATAATATAGCCGTTATAAAATAGTTATTCTATAGCACCTATTTCGTGCTATATATCAACATGTTTATAGTATATTCTACATCCATTTACAGCATATATATACCGCTATAAAATGTGTAGATACAATAACGTTTATTTGCTGCTATCCTTTGACATAGCCTCATACATTGCATTACCTTTTTATAACACTTATGTTATATAGTTATAACGCTTTTTAGGAGCTATACTTTATTTCACTATATATTTGATGCACCCCACTATTACATTTTAATAATAACAATCAAAATGAATCTTCTTTAAATAGATAACAATTTGAACAATGTATGAAAGAAAAAATAGAATAATCAGCAAATGTAACGCATATTCATGATAACAAAATAAAGTATCAACTAACAAAAAATAAGTTCAATACATGAGTTACCAAATTCAATACATATTCATGATAACAAAAGACAACATAGTTCAAAGTTAACGTCTACAAGTACCAAATGCATCACTAAGAACTTGAACTGCTCAAAGCCTTTCTTCATTCATGTTACATCATCCATCGACCAAGTTCTTTATCCGCTTTTGGATCACGTTTCAGTTGCAACGAGACATTCATCCAAGTTGGAGCAATTCTTTTGAGCATGTACTGTGGATTAAAAGAAAATTTATCTACCACTATTAACATCAATATGAAAACAGACATCTTTTGATGAGGTTCACTTTTTAGTGAATAATTTGACTGACATGGTTTAAACCTTATCATTCTCTCATGCAATTATTCATTCAATTCAAATTTATGATTATGAAGGACAACCAATCCTTTTTGAACACACGTTATGGAAAACTAGCAGCACAGTAGTGTGAGTTTTTAAGTAAATAGAATAGTGAAATTCTACATGAATTTGAGGGTGAAATTACTCTGAATCTTGAGAAAAAATTACACAAATTGACAGCACCATACTAATGTTACATACTTTGTTGATAATTACAGGAGAGTTGCCAATGGGTTCAACATCAGTGATCAGACCCTTGTCTTCTTATATTTTTTTCATACTCCGTGGAATTCATGTAAGAAAATGGGTATGCAACATATTACTTTCTATATCTACAGAGAATCTTATATGACCGGAGACAAAAAAATATTAAGAAACCATCAAAAATAGAAAAGCAAAAACTCCTCACGGTGCATGGGTAAAACGTTGTCAATCTAATTAGGAAAATGCTGACGACGTAAAGAAAACATTGTTAAGGCATCTCCAAGTTCATTGAATGATTAATTCCTACTAAACTACATACCGAGGGTAGTTATAATTTAACAAATACCAAAACAAAGCAAGTATACAACAAAACTCAAGGTAAATTCAGTATTTAGCTTACCTGCAGGTCCTTTGAAGCCTTTTTCACCTCTCTAACAATCTCATTTACCATTTGAGATGCATCATATTCAACCCCGAAAGTCTTGGCTACCTCTGTATTTGGATCTAAGAGATACCTATATATACAGGTCACAGTTAACACATACAAAAAAAAACAAAAATACAAGTTTTCAATCTTTGAAAATAAGGACTCACGTGTTGTTTGAAGATTCGATAAGATAATCATGGCCCTCTTCATCAACTTTCCTGAAGTAGACACGGTATTCGTGTGCAATTTGTCTTACTGCATTGATTGGACCAGCAAGTCCCATTATGTTCGAATCAAATTCTGCTAGCAACATAAAATAATGTTACGCATCCATTAAATTTCAATAATATAGAATGAAGCAACAAAGTCTAAGGCAAAGAAAACCATTAAGATATGCCCGAAGCTGATCAGGGGTGTCATGTTGTGGATCAATAATGACAAATACAAGTTTAACCTTTATGTTGTATTCGGACTCTGTAAATGAAAATATAAAAAAATGTTCATATTGATGGAATAAAATTGTAAATCAAGAAAACACTGATTACCTAATATCTTAGTAGCCTTAGTCATTTTCTGAATTTCTTCTGGGCCGACATCAGGAGATGAAGTGTATCCAAAGTACATTAATGTCCAATTTCGAAGAAGATCACGATTGGTAACCGGTTTGTTTTCAGTGTCATATAGCTGAAAGGGTCCTCCAATTGCTGGTTTTTCTATGTATTTTATTTGCAAGCCATTGCTAGGTTTGATCTAATTCATCAGCCATTGTACAAATGCCCATGGCCTGTGCAGTACCATATAACCCTAGCAACATTCATAAAATTGCTAAATAATAATAGTAGTTGATGTGGTCAACAAATCGATGGCTATAGACCAAACGAAGACATTTGTATTTCAACCATAGGCGTTATTTACTAAGTAATGTTTATATACCACTAACATCTTCGGGACAAAAAATACAACGAAAAGTGAGGAGTTTGATTTCAAATTTACGTGCCTTTCTTTTTGGAGAATAGACTAAAAATTTATTACTAGCTCAAGGACCAAAGTAATAGATAGAAATAGAACCTCTATTATATGGTATGAAACATTGTTGTTACCTATCTCTACTAAAATTGTAAATACACAAATGAATATGGGATTTCCAATAATTTGAAAATATCCAATTTACAATGGAAAAGGGTGCACAAACACCAATCAGATGCTTTAGACCTTCTATCTCCTATCTTGATCCAAATTCTATCTCCTTACGTACACTGTCCATTTAAAGGGAAAATAACTTTTACGGAAAGGTGAAAATTTCCCGTCTTCTTAAATTCCAAAGGTTCATTTTTTACTCATTGTTAGTTTATCAGTTTTGTTAATCAATTTTATCAGTGGCCAGTAGTGTAGATTCTGTTGGTTACTAACCAGACATTGTTAATTTCATTAATCAATTTCAGATTTCAGACATCAATACATCCATGACACAAATATATTTATTTCTTGAAATTAAAAATAGTTGAGAATATTGAATTATCTAGGTAAATGGACTCAATCTTTTTTCCTCAACATATAATTAAGGAGAAACACGGGAAGAAAGAGTACTCAAGCTCCAAAACTAAGGAGAAAAAGATTACTAAAGCATTAAACCTTATACTAAATTTGTATCCACTCTGTTAACAAAAGACAAATTTGTGAGCATATATTATCGAACAAAAAGGTATCAAATAAGAAAATGAAATACATTACGAGTGCTTCATGGAAAGAGTATTACTAGAGTATTACCATAGGATGATTGCAAACAAAATATAAAAAAAAATCAAAATATACTATACGATTTTCTAGAAATGTAACAAAATTCATAAGTAAGTCTATTAATGTTGATGAGAATTAGTATTGAGTTTTTACTATGTACACAAAGCAAGACAAGACGATTGACAATTGTACATTATAAATTGACGCTCCCAACTAACTTCACTAGAAGCTGTTCGTAAAATATGTGAGAAATCTTTAGATAACTTAACCCCTATTCCTGAATTGAAGAAATCTACATTGCTAGTGGGGAACATTTACGAACATTTACAAAATGGTTTTTCATAAAATGTTATACATCAATAGTTTGTTGTATGACTTTTTCTTCTTAGTGTTCCAATATAGAAACAAACTGTTAGCGCCAAAATTGGTCACTAACCCCCAAATCCAGATGAAAGCACCAAATACCAATCACAGCTCAGAGATAGAATATATGTAGAGAGTAATAATGTGAAGAACAGTTAAAACTAAAATGAAAGCAGTAAAGAACAACCAATTTTATAGTGGTTCGGCTAACTCCGGCCTACGTCCACTCCAGAAGTTTGCTTTTTATTGCTGTAATAATCAATTACAGTTACAAAATGGCAGAGTTGCCTTAGCCTTAGAAAAGAGAAAGTGAGAGAGCAGAAAGAAGATCCCCTTTACTGTGCCTCTGCCTCTCTATTTATAGACAAAGATGGGTTGGACTTCCCTGGTGGGCCTGGTAGCCGAGTACCTCAGCCCAAGTGGCGTGGTCTCCATATGCCGAACCATAGATGCCGAACAAGGTGTGAATGCCGAACGATCTCTTCATGCCGAACGTTGGGAGGTGCGAGGTACTGAGGTATTGAGGTACGGAGGTGCGAGGTATGGAGGTGCGGAGGTGCGAGGTACCAAGGTATGGAGGTGCGAGGTACCAAGGTATGGAGGTGCGAGGTATGGAGGTGCGAGATATGGAGGTGCGAGGTGCAATGTCGAGCGAGGTGAGGTATGCCGAACGATCCATCCAATGCCGAACGTCTCCAGATGCCGAACGTTGGTTAATGCCGAGCGCTCCATCCAATGCCGAACGTTTCCAGGTGCCGAACGTTGGTTAATGCCGAGCGCTCCATCCAATGCCGAACGTTTCCAGGTGCCGAACGTTGGTTAATGCCGAGCGCTCCATCCAATGCCGAACGTTTCCAGGTGCCGAACGTTGGTTAATGCCGAGCGCTCCATCCAATGCCGAACGACGAACTCTCTATGCCGAACGCTCGTCCAGTGCCGAACAAGATTTATGCCGAACACTCCATCCAATGCCGAACGTCGATCTCTCTATATCGAACGCTCGTCCAGTGTCGAACATTCTTCTATGCCGAACGATCCTTCTAATGCCGAGCACTCGCTCAGTGCCGAACGATCCCTCTAAATGTCGAGCGCTCCTGGATGCCGAACGCTCCGTGCATGCCGAGTATTCTTGAATGCTATTCGAACGTGAATAGTGAATGCCAGACGAACATGTAGTTGATTAAGTTAAACCCGTCTGTCCGCGGCCTTGCCAAAAGGCGGGTTAACACTTGCCCCCCAAAACATGCCTTGCTTTGAAAGGTGTGTTTTGAATAGCCTCAAGTCCAGTATCCAAAGTCCATGTTTCATCCATATCCAATAACCAATAGGGGACTTTAGGACCTCTTCGGGTCGATATCCAAATCCATAACCTCTCCGGGTTCTTGCCAAGCGCAATCCACACTTGAGGACCGTGGTCCAGTGTCCCTGGACGTTGAGATAACCTCTCCGGGTTCTTGCCAAGCGCAATCCACACTTGACGATCGTGGCCCAGTGTCCCTGGGCGTTGAGCTAACCTCTCCGGGTTCTTGCCAAGCGCAATCCACACTTGACGACCGTGGTCCAGTGTCCCTGGACGCAAGTAATGCCGTGGCTTAAGTCCTAAGCCGAATCCTGGTCGCTCCGGACCCTTGCCGAGCATAGTCCATACTCGACGACCTTTAAGCCAAAATCCAGAGAAAATCCGATCAGAATCCAATCCGAATCCAATCCGAAAAACAAACATTCAAACCAGAATTCAAACCAGAAAAACGAGAAAAACAGGGAGTTCAAACCAAACTCCAAAACCAAACCAGAAAAAGCAAATGTCCGAGTCAAAGGAAAAAACAGATTTCACAAACCCGGGCGTTTCGGTAAGCCATCATCTCAGAGCATGCCTGAGGGTTATCTCCGACCCCTTACATGAGTAAGTGATTTAACCGTTTGCCCGGAGTTTGTTACTTATTCCGAACCATCAAGATTAGTTGATGACTAATCGGTCACCATTCCTGGGCCTCGTGCCCTCGTCGTTCAAGGTAGGCGGAGGCTGTTCATGTTCCACCGCCGCATTCCGAGTTCCGACATACTGTCGCAACTGACCATTCCTTATATGCTCCTCGATTATATCCTTTAGATGTCGGCAGCTGTTAGTATCATGCCCGTCCAGGTCATGAAAGAGACAGTGCCTTCCTGATGCCCTTTCACGTTCTGTGGGTTCCCTCCTTGATGGCCTTCGATAGGGAAGACGATCTCGAGTATCTAAGAAAATCCGCTCCAACGTTGCATTCAATCCTGTGTAAGTGGAGAACTTTGGTTCTCCCCAGCGCTTCCTTTTCCCTTTATCCTTGTCCCCACCTGAGCTTTCGCCGAGTAATCTTCCATCCTTGGTCATGTTTACTTCCTGTGACCTCATGTCCAAACATGCATCCTCTTGTCGAAGAAATCTTTCAGCTTCATGAAAGAACTCCCCAATATCCAACGGTGGGTCCCGTACCAATGATACTTTGAACTCCGAATTATCTCTGACTCCTGATACCGCAGCCATCAGAACCATTGATGGATCTGGCCGATCCACCGAAGCAACTGCCGCATTAAATCGAGTTAAGAATGTCCTGAGCGATTCATCTGCCCCCTGTTTGACTGATGTTAGTGTCATCACGTTCTTTGGCCTTTTTATGTGAACTCGAAATTGACTTAAGAACTTGTCCACCAGTTCTGTCCATGTTCCAATGGATCCATCCTCCAGCTGTCTGAACCACATAGCAGCAATTTCAGTCAAGTACAGGGGGAAACATCGGGCCATCACCTCCTCCGTTGCCCCCAGCACTTCCATATGCCTAGTGTATCTCATCAAGTGGTCGGTGGGATCTGTCTTCCCGTTGTATACTTCCAGAGTGGGTAGTTTGAAATCGGACGGATTCCTAGCTGTCCTGATGTTCCGGGTAAACGGACTTTTGTTAACTCCCTCTGAATCCCTATTTGTCAGACCTCCGTGAATAGTCCGCCTGATAATGTCAGCCAATCTAGTGTTTCCAACTAATCCAGACTGCCCCCCAAGTCCTCGAGGAAATTCTGGCACATATTCTTCATCACGTACTCCCGGTGGCGTGCCTCCGAGTCTAGGTCCATCTAGATTGTTAACTGTTTGTTGATTAGGAGCTGCCCCCTGCTGATTCACTCCATCTGTCCGTTGGTTGAGTTCCTCTGGTCCAGCTCCATGATCTTGAGCACCTGCAGCTCCTGGTTGTCCAAATTGCCTAAGAAGAGCCTGCATCATCTCCTCTTGCCGTTTCATCATCTGCTCTTGCATAGAATTCATCATCACTTGCATCTCGTCCCGAGTTATGTAGATGGATGCATGACCCTCTCCAGCTCCAGAAGATGCCGCTTGACTTCCTTCCTGATTGCTCCTTTCCACTGCTTGCCTCTTCGTTGGTGGTCTTGCCATTGCTTTCTAAGATCCAAGTTCCTAACTCCAAAATTCCTGAGTTCAATTCTCAGTGAAAGCACCAAAGTGTTAGCGCCAAAATTGGTCACTAACCCCCAAATCCAGATGAAAGCACCAAATACCAATCACAGCTCAGAGATAGAATATATGTAGAGAGTAATAATGTGAAGAACAGTTAAAACTAAAATGAAAGCAGTAAAGAACAACCAATTTTATAGTGGTTCGGCTAACTTCGGCCTACGTCCACTCCAGAAGTTTGCTTTTTATTGCTGTAATAATCGATTACAGTTACAAAATGGCAGAGTTGCCTTAGCCTTAGAAAAGAGAAAGTGAGAGAGCAGAAAGAAGATCCCCTTTACTGTGCCCCTGCCTCTCTATTTATAGACAAAGATGGGTTGGACTTCCCTGGTGGGCCTGGTAGCCGAGTACCTCAGCCCAAGTGGCGTGGTCTCCATATGCCGAACCATAGATGCCGAACAAGGTGTGAATGCCGAACGATCTCTTCATGCCGAACGTTGGGAGGTGCGAGGTACTGAGGTACGGAGGTGCGAGGTATGGAGGTGCGGAGGTGCGAGGTACCAAGGTATGAAGGTGCGAGGTATGGAGGTGCGAGATATGGAGGTGCGAGGTGCAATGTCGAGCGAGGTGAGGTATGCCGAACGATCCATCCAATGCCGAACGTCTCCAAATGCCGAACGTTGGTTAATGCCGAGCGCTCCATCCAATGCCGAACGACGAACTCTCTATGCCGAACGCTCGTCCAGTGCCGAACAAGATTTATGCCGAACACTCCATCCAATGCCGAACGTCGATCTCTCTATATCGAACGCTCGTCCAGTGTCGAACATTCTTCTATGCCGAACGATCCTTCTAATGCCGATCACTCGCTCAGTGCCGAACGATCCCTCTAAATGCCGAGCGCTCCTGGATGCCGAACGCTCCGTGCATGCCGAGTATTCTTGAATGCTATTCGAACGTGAATAGTGAATGCCAGACGAACATGTAGTTGATTAAGTTAAACCCGTCTGTCCGCGGCCTTGCCAAAAGGCGGGTTAACACAAACAAAAAGAAAGAGTTGAAGAAAACCTCATTAATGATATTGTTAACAGAATTTTGCACAGTTCCACAAGTTGCAGCAGGCACACGTTTCAAATCTTCTTCAGCTACTCTACTAGCACAAAAAATATCTCGATATTGAAGCAAATAAAAAAATCATTTAGGCGAGTCTAACTTAAATTAAATATGTGTATATACAATGGATATTAGCAAATAAGATTGTTACAGAAAAAAAACTATAATCACATCGCCTACAAGCTATTTAACTTATTTATGAAGTAAATTACTCTCATTTGAGTATAGATAAAGTTGTTATAACCTTGTCGTTATACACACGGATGCATACTCACACACACGAATTACAACAATGTCATATAGTGTTACCATGCCAACATACAAACATAAATGCCAACATAAATACTCATAATATGCATTTTATTGCAGAAGATGTGAAATTATCAGTACCAGCCTAAGCCTAAGCAAACAAAATGTCTGGTATGTAGTGTCTATATATCAATGTACTCTAAAGTTATCAAAAGACAAATTTCAAACCTGAGTTGCAAGGTCCCCGATTGCTAATCTTGAGAGAACAATCTTCGCTCCACTCTAGACACACTTATCTAGTTTATCATAAATGATATTCCACTCAGCATCAACTATTGATTGGTATTGCAATGAAAATATTAAGGACGTATATGCATTCATTTCTTTCAGTTGCTATCCAGCCATAACCCAACACAAATCTCTAAGTCATATTGCTTAAACATAACAGTGATTGCACTTGCAACCAGACATAACAATCTGAATACTTATGTTACTATAATCAATCTACACTAATATAGAAAAAAATTCAACTGAAAGCTTTTACAGCTCTGTAAACAACCTTGCAACTTAAACGAAAATCTACTTGAATGCAGGCGGAAATAGAAAACAAAGGAAAAATCCGAGTCTGTGTCATAACATGGAGAGTTTCCTTGTTATGACACAATCAATTACATTTATGCCCATGAACTGCAATTCGAATAAAATATAGTGCAGAGGTAAATATGTGATTAACTATGCCATAACACAGAGGGTTACACAATCATTTTTCCGACAAATTATAGAGAAACAACAATAATCAAGTGAGATATTTATGGAAAGAACAGATAGATGCCTACAGTGGGCCAAAAGATGATGCACTATGAAAAAGCAAGTGCTCAATACATGAATCTTCATCGTGCAATTGTTGTTTGGTCCTTCCTTTCTGCTACATTTTTTTCTGAATTCTAATTTCATTATGAGCATAGCCTGACGTAAGAGTGCACATCAATATTGTCGTGTACCAACGAATAAAAAGTAAACAATAAAACAAAAACAAAAAATTACCTACAAAGGTAGAAAATAGTTATATTATGAAAAATCCAAATTACCAGACAAAAGGCTTAACATTTTAAATTATTACATTTTAAAATTGATGAATTTGTATGTCTTAACATAAAGTAGCCAAAACTTGGTTTAATTTGACAACTAATCTGTAACAACGTAGGAAAACGCAGGTATTTGAAAAGGTATAAAAAAAATAAACATTTTGTTCTTTTCACTGTGAAAAACAATAAAAGGAAGATTTTAGTTTAACTTACTATTATAGTATTTTTCTAATATTATCAGTCCAAAATTATATTCATTAACAAATATTATCAGAGACATATATCTCAAAACGTCGAGTCCATGTTGCATATACAAACCAATATAAAATTGTTTAATAAATATTTTGTACTTCAATTAATTGAATATATTGTACTTCAATAAACAACTCTAAATTTTCTTTGCATGGTATGGGTTAAGATAACTTTACAACACAAGACATATTTAATTCAAATTAGAATCCACATGTAAGCTGCTGCTAAAATGAGACCGAACACACTGCAATAACCAAATGTCTGAAGCGGCTAACAATAAAAAAAGTGCCATCTTCATTCTTTAAAATAGTAATCAAATGTCTGTCTCAAAATCTTGGTCCTTGTTTCCGTTGATTACTCATACTATAATCAATCAGATAACCACTCACTATTTATGCAACAAATACCCATTTAAAAATGTTGAAATACTATTATTATTTTTATCACTTTTCCCACTAAACCATTTAAGCAAGTCAAAAAAATATCAATTCTAGTTATCTATTCACATAGAAGCCATCTAAAACAAATTACCAAACATTCTTTGGAAAAATGAACATTCAGTTCATAAACAAAAATATCAAACAAATTTTTCTAGACAATGGTCATAGATTGATAGAGAGTGAAATCATTTATAAGTTATCGTGTTTGATAATATACCTTCGAATATATGTTCCTAGATTTCGAATCTGGGAAATATTGATGAAGAGCGAAATCGAAGATCGGAGATTAGGGTTCCAAACAGTGGCGTAGCCAGGATTTTTGGTTGGCGTGGTCACAAATACAAATACTTATAGAATCATGGGTAGTGGCTCAGTATATTTTTGTCAACTATTCAAATAATCACAAAAGCATTCACGACCATTTATGTAATAATCATAACAAAATAATTGATATGATAATAACTCTAATGAAACAATGAATGATTCAAATGAATTCTCCCTAAATAATTCCACTCATGGAATGAAAATTACTAATTTTATTACGTAATTTCAACCAGCAAACTATGCTAAAACCAATTTTGTTTTGAAATCATGGTAAAATCACTTTCAGTTTCGAAATAAAAACAATGTTAATATGAAACGAAAATTCATTTTACTGTCCAGATTTTATAAGTATTTTGAGTTAAAATTAGTTTCAACCGTGTTTTCAGATCATGTTAAAAGCTTTCTAACCTTGTTAAAGTCACCAAAAGTAAAGACTAGTTTCAAACATGTTCTGAAAAATCAAAAATTAAAACTCAAACGTAAAACTTTAACAAACTCAGAATTTCATTATTTTGTATTCAACAATGCTAAAAAAACTAAATCACCTCAAATCCATACAACAATTTGAAACAACAAACCAATTCTATTAAAGTGAAATAAAGCCTATTTTGTTAAGCTTTAAACAAACGAAATAAATAGCCCAAATTCATCAAACAATATATCAAACTACCTAATTTAACCAAAAAATTGAATTATCCATTTTGTTGCTTAGATAGATGGAGGCATCCACAGAGATAGAGGCGACGAACTTCGCTGGAATTTTGAGACGATTGGACGCAACGATGAAGCTAGAGGTTGAAAGCGATTTCTACAGTCTTTTTGAGATAGGGTTTATTTCCACAAAACGCGTTATAATTTAAGAATTTCTGGCGGGGTCACGTGACCTTCCCAGGTTGTATGTGCCTCCGCCTCTGGTTCTAAATGCTGTCGATTGTCTACTGAAGAGGGAACTGTTGGAGTGGAGGAGAACAGTTGTGGTGACTGGAGATGGAGCGAACATTTTCGATTAGGGTTATTTCGTTGGAGATGAAAATTGTTAGTGTTATTTTGAGAGGGATACAAAAATGGTTCAGTCTTTTTGGGAGGGAAACGAAACCGGTTAAGTGGTTTTTTTGGAGGGAAGACGAAAATTTTAGAGCCAAGAGCGTTACACAGCATGGAACAAAATAAAATGAGTTAAAAAAAACAAATAACTAAGCGTAAACAATAACGCTTTAGAATAACACGTTATTAAATGGCGTTATTAATAACATATTTTGTTATAGTGAATTAAATCTAATTTAATCGTTTGTCGATATTGTATATCGATCGATATATTTATAACTGTTATAAATATATATAACATTATTTAATTCTCAAATCATATTCAAATTTTATAATTAGTATTTCAAAAATATTAATTAATTTATAACAATTATAAACTAATTAAATCGTTCGGTCTTAAGGGAATTCATCATTTCGGCCGTGTAACTCTTAGGTGTAAATTTGGTCAGTGATTAACATCGAACTATTCTAATGTTAACGTTCACACGTCACTTAGCAGGTGGTGTGATATTATGGCCAAATTTATCGCTTACTCATTTTGAATAAAATCAAATTTTAGTTTAATAAGCGTTACCTTGTTGTGACATTTGTTTACACCAATTCCCTTCGTCAAAATTATATCACTTTAGACTTATGGAATTTCGTAATGGTCAAAATTCCAACCATCCACATTCAACTTTATAGTCCAAATACAAAATCCTTGGTTCAATAATAACAATTATTATTAACCGAAATGCTCTGACCAGAGACTTTGACTTTGAGTTGACTGTGATACTAACCACATATAACTGAGGAGACGTATCCTCTCTTGAATAGTGATTCACTTCCAAAACTTCCACTCGACCCAACTATAGTCACTCGATGGACGCTATGCCATGATTTGGCTATAATCAAAGTGGAGCTTTCATATTGAAGATCCACAATATTCTCAAGTCGAGAGAACTTATTCGACCTTAGTTATATTAACCAACAGAAAACTATCGAGTGAGTCATTCATGGTTATCCAATAACTAGTAGTACGTAACCTCTAGGTGCCCCCAGCAGTCATGAGTATTACACTGCCCAACATTTGGAGAGCGTTACGTACTCCAGTCTCAACGGATACATCGATATCCAGTCTCGATGCATCTTGACTAGGAACATTTAAAATGGTATATTTGTTTCGTTGTGATAAATTACTCACGATTACAATACTTTGTAACTACTATCATAAAATATATCATTTATGGATTTTTCTATTAAATATACTTTTAATTAAGTTAATTAATTAATATAATCACATTATATCAAGTATATAATAGGAAGAAAATACCTTTTATTTCGAACAAGATTGGTCAACGAGTTAGATATATGTAACAAATTACATAATTGCCCCTAGGGCATACCCCTAACTCTATCAATCTCCCACTTGCACTTGGGGTCAATTATGGAATCTAATTCCAATTTCTCCAATCAGTTTTCTCAAAACCAATTAGGTCAGTCTCTTAGTGAATGGGTATGCTATTATGTTTTAATTATCTACTTTGTCAATTAACTCTCTTTGACATTGATAAACTGTCTATCGTGTGGAACGATTCGAAGTATGTCATTCGACTTCTAGTGAGCTTTAAGTTCTATCATGACCAGTTTCATGATATTGTTACCTTATAACAATATTATGAGATTCTCAACATTTGGAATCACTTTTGCCTCAATTATAAATTTGTGCATTTATATCTATATACATTGATTTATTGTAGCGTTATTCAAGTTAATGTTCTCAACATTCGTTGAATCGACCACAATCACCTTTATTTTGAAACATTTTCAAATTAAAGATTTTAACTTGAATTTTATCATTGGCATGTTATACTCAATATCACTTATAAAAGTTTGTGTCCAAATGTTCCATCATAACGAGTTTGTTGTTTCTATAAACAATTCTCTAGTATTTCATAAATACGTGAGAACACATCAAACAACCATTTATTATCAAATACATAAACACAACACAATATCATACACAACATAACCTGTATGATAATTCCTATTGCTAATGCATAAGGAATCCAACTTACATGTTCTCTTTTTAATAGGGTGCTTTTGTATATCGTTTTGGGACAATCCCTATATCTTTTATACTCAACATAAATGACATCATTTACAATCCAAAATTGAGTATTAAAACAACTAAAGTTGATTTTAATACAAGCATATTGTTAAAATCAACAACGTGTTGTTTACTTATAGTTTAGAAATATCAATGTACCTTTTAACGCTTTTTCTTATGAACACACGCTTCCTCTGCACTTTGATTGAAAATCAAACTATTTGATATTTCTATCAAAATACTTATTCAATCTTGATGCTTATAAAATGATACATTCGTACCATTTCTTGGATCATATTAAAAGACTCACAAACCTAATACCGCTCCCACTGACTTTGAGGCATTTTTGGTTAATATGTGTAAACGGTTTACTCTAAATCATCATTTAGAAATTTCTGTTTCAATACATAAGTACCAAACACCAAGTCTTATCGAGCGATAATTTTGTGAGTAAATCTGAATTAACTTGAGCATGTTGAATACCGAATCTTTTATGCTAATTTCAACAATTGAAATTTGCGATATTATTCTTATCAACATTGCTCATTTAATTCCAACCACATTAGTCTTTCCAATAAAGGCACAATCTCGGCCGATGAATAACATCTCTTTGGTTACAACTACCAAAATCATATTTTGATAGCGTGCTTGAAATTCTTTCAGATCTACGCATCATACCATATAGAGTCAACAATCTTAATAGTTTAATTGAACAACCGAGGGTAATGTATATTTTTGACATTAATAAGAAACTCATAGTTTCTCTTCGATGTACGAGAATACTTATTAGACATTATAATGTTATGTCTTCATTTAGGTTAGTTAATTTCACTTCATCTCATATAATCAGTTCTATCTATGGATCGGATCCAATTCCATTTAACTACCAAAAATTTCTCAAAGAAATTACTTCACAATGAGGTTGATATATCTTGAAACAACAATTGTTTCTTAGTGCAAATAGAATAGGGATTCATAAACTCTTTATAAACCTTTTATTTATAAAACTGATTTTAGTTTACAAAAATTATGTTCAAAACATAAATATGTCATTTGATGACAGACCTTTTCAAAAACCTTTTGGAGATTCATACAAGATCCCTCATGAACAATTATTACGTGCAATCTTTCGACTCGCACAACCTGCCAACTCCTTGGCCTAGGATATGTTGGGATTTCTTACAAACCCTTATCTTGTATGATTTTGTAAACTGTTGTTTAGATGAAATAATATCAACCTTGTGTACTACTCTTAAGTACATGACCTTATAGAAAGAAACCAACTCAAATTCACTCACAATTAATCGTAAATTGTCCAACAATGTCTGATTACTCCTTATCGATGCATCATTATGTAATAGATGGAGGAGTGACTTTTGAGATTGAATCTATATTCATTTTTAGGTACATTTGGAACTCTTTCCAATATACTCAATTATTCGATCAAATCAATTTTTTTTATTGCATGTTATTTTATTTACTTTTCTTTTATATTCTATGATTTTATCATAACTTACTACATGTGTATCCAATACACATGTACATGTTGGTAATAAATCATCGATGAATATAACAAAGTATGTGGAACCCTTTTGGTATTAATAGACTTGTGATTGCATGCATCAATATGTATTAATTCAGAGAGTTCATCAACTCTTATGATGCTCCCACTGAATGGGTGCATAGCCATTAATTGTTTGAGATATAATTAACCTGTATCATATGATTCATAATCATATAGTAAAATAATTTATCAAAACTACGGCTTAGCCTATAATTCCAAAACAACTGTAAATAATATTAGACACATATGTATTTTTGTTGCATCACTTTTACTATGAAAACAAATTCCGTAATATAGTTCTATTTCATAATGAATATTCATAACACTCATATTGAGATATAGTTATATCTATTTTTCAGTCAATACAAAAAATAAACATTATTTCACAAATAATTTTCGGTACATTTTACGAAAACAATTTTCGTAATTTGATGCAATCATAAGGTGCTATATGACATGCTTCCACTATTTCCGTCATTACTATAATAGCTTACTAAATTTAGAGGTCCACCATTCACTTAATATTGTTAATGTTGTTAACTTATTTCATATGCTACAACTAGTTTACAGTGGAGAGTTCTTTGATCAAATATCTTGAACTTAAAGAAATAAATGTTACAGAAAACAACTTTCTATATGAAAATACATTTCGGAATAAAAATCATATTTCATATTCCAATATTAAAGTATCAATTAGTATTACAATTCTTGTTTCCAATGTTTCTCTATGAAGCAGAAGTGACTATTCATTCTCTTCATTCCAACTTTACCTTAAATTACATCTATTCCTATACATTCGTTTTTCTTTCAAATGATCAAACTATTCAAAAGAAAACTTTACTACAATATCATAACAAACCTTTTACAAAAGCGCATTCGATTATTCTTAACATTTAAGACATCAAATATGTTGCACTTTATGTAAACCGATCAAGATGACATTTCATCGATCGAGTTCTTAGATGTATCTCATAGTTTATGGTCTTGTGTTACATTAACATAATATGATCCTTTTGAAATCATTCAAGTTGAATACATGATCTTAAAATACTGTTTATTGGCTTACTTCGAGTGAACTAACTTCATCGAAATATTGTACCCCACAAACTATGACCGTTCACCATATAACATTTATATGTGAAAGTACATGGATCAAATATCCATAGTCTTGAATTGCATTTAGAGTTCAAAAACTCATAAAATGCAATACACGGTCTAAACCAAATAAACATATAAGTGACCAACTTACGAATTTATTAAGTAGTTAAAATTAGGCACTTGTATGGGTATAGAAATATTATATAACATGCAATTAGAATTATTAGTAAGTATATATTATATTTCTATTTGTCAACTTTCAATTCAGTTTGTTTATATATGTTAATTGACAAACGTTTTATCAGTCATATTAAATGCACAAATTTATCATTGTAGATAATTATAACATTATATAGCATATGTTCTTACAATATTAGAAAGTTTAAATGTTACCATTTCGTTTTTCTAATAAGGCTCCCACTAGTCTTTTATGTTTCTTCAAACCCTAAGATGAAACATAGAAGTCTTACAGCTTCACTAGTGGGTGTTAGGACTCGTTTGTTTTGGTATTCTGACCTTGAGTTTTCTTAACAAATCATAGCCCCACAAACGATGGATAACTCCTTATCGGTTGTATTATATACAACTCCTAACCCATTTTTCCTTGTTCTAATTTCATTTCGACCTTGAGTTTGCCCAACAAATCGAAAGAGATTATTCACTCATACCTACCATATCGTGATGGCCTAAGTATAGTATATGTACCTTGAGTTAGCTTAACAAATACATATAGTTATCTTACCTCATCTGTTCAATATATTAATAATACTATGCATAACATCCCTAGCTTGAGTTTGCTCAACAACTAAGGAGTATGTATGTAATTTATTAATATATATATGGTCGAGGACAACATTATATTGAAGATTCATGATCTTCAATATATATATTGAGTGATGTCGACTTATAGAATAATATATTTCTTATGAAATACCCCAGCGATTCAAGTGTCAAACACATCAGAAATCACGGTATATGTACATTTACATAAACATATCATATAAGTTTTATTGTTATATAACTTTTATATTTCACATTACTTATATGATAGTCTTACGTATAATATATCACTAATCAAATCTTATCTAATTAATTTTAATCAATTAACTCTTTAATTAATTTAAAATTAGTATTCCAATATAACTTTTATACTGGACATATCTACTATAACATTTATAATGTATACTATAACCTTTATAGTGTAACACACATATATCATATCTATGTGTATTTTATTTAATTAATTAACCTTTTATTAATTTATTCAATTTAATTATTTTATTAAAATTTAATTATTTTATTAAAATTTATTAATTTCAAAATTTAAACGTTATAAAATAACATAACATATATCAACATATATAATACATGCATATATGCATTAATTAATTAACATATTTTTTTTTAATCTTATTAATAAATTTAAAATTTGAAATTATTATATAAGTATTTTCAAACATTTTGAAAATATCATCATCCTTCAAACATTTTGAAAACTTATTTAGTATTATAATTTTATAATAAACATGTTTTATTTTAAATTTAAAATCTTTAACATTAATTTTCAAAATGATTTTGAAAATTAGCTCAAGGCCCAAATTAAGTTGGGCATTTTCTATTAGGAGCAACCTTTGGGCTCACTTCACCTTTCGGACCAGACCGGTAACCAGGTAGGACATGGTACTTGATTACCCTATTCCAATCTTAGACATTACCTTTCTAGACACCGTACTAAGTTGGCAAGCTTAATTAGTTAGTCCTAATATGACTAATTTAGACCTCATAGGCTATTGGGCTTTGATACCATTGTTGGAACTGGACTAGCCCGCAGCGGAAGTTATGGATGAATTTCAAAATTTTTATCCTATTGGATCTTTATTGGGCCTATGAAGTCTAACCGAATTAGAACATTTCTAAATTTCATTTAAATAAAATCATTTATTTTATTTAAATTTAAATATATTAAGATATGAAATTAATTTTATTTGATTTAGTTTATACATAAATGTATCATATACATATATGTGTGAGTGCATGTGAAAGGTATAATATGCCCATATGTAGATGTCGGGATTTACAACGCAACAGACATATTAGCTCATTTTGTATGTCATGTATGTTGTCCAAATATGTGCATGTATATGTGTTACAAACACACACACACACATGTAAATATAAATATATTATATATAATATATGAACATAAAACATTTATATATATATATATATATGTAGAAAGAGAGAGAGAGATAGATTATTTATAATTCAAAATTAAATTAGTTTTGCAAACATAATAATTTTAGTATTTTAATTTGTATATATTATGAATAAAATAATGTTTTCATTCATAAATAATTAACATAAAATAATCTATTGATGAAAATTCAAATTTTACAAATTTTCGAAAATCTAGGATCGTAAAATAGAGCTTAGAAAATTTTTGAAGATTTTTCAAAGTTGAAATATCATTTTTAAAAACAAATACATTGATTTCGACAATAATTATTTAATATAAAATAATAGATTATTAAAAATTCAAAATTTAAAATTTTAGAAATTAGGATCATGAATGAAAGGTTACGAAAAATTTTGAAGAAATTTTCAATTAAATTATTATTTTTAATAAATTGTAACGACCCGGATATTTTAACGGTTTTAATAACGTAATTAACTAAATTTTTCATGAAAATAATTAATAAAATTTTGAAATGAATTTTTGATATTTTGTATGCGTCTATTGAAACATAGCAAATGGTAAATTTTTCATTGGAAAATATGTAAGTTAATTCTGTTGTGTAAATTTCAATTTCAATTTAAAATCAGTTAATTTGATGAAAATAAAATGTTTTCGAAATCTGAATATTTTTACATAATAAAAATGTAAACTATTTTCTGAGTGAGACGTCATAATTCATTTCGTCAAATTTGGACTTCTCTAGTCCCGTTTATCTTATTTTCGGCGAAATTGCAGTAGTTTGGCAGCGAAATATCGACTTTGATAGGATGGTCGTATCACTGAAATCTGTGTACCATTCTGTTCATCTCGTCGTGCTGATCTCCGCAGTATATTCATTTTTGCATTTCTGCGTCCGGTACGCAGCGAAAACCGCGAATGGTCAGCCGTATCGGTATCCGTTCGAGTCTATTTGTTTCCGTGGCTATTCAAATTAGCCACCGTATAATTCCAATGGACACTTGCTATTAATAATTTTCCCAGCGTACTGACTTTTTATTTTCCTCACTGGTTCAAATATTACCTGATTCCTTCCTTTCTCGGTCCTCTTCCTTCTTTTTCAGTTCGTTCCTATTCATGTGAAAATTTATATATATTTCGCTTGTGATAACTGTTCACCTTCTTTTCTCTGGATAACTAATCGGTATATATCTCTTTGTTACATTATATATATTTATTATATAAGTTCAATTGCTGGCTTTCACCTTTTCTTGTGACTCTTCTCTCTCTTTGAAAAAAAATCGAAATATAATATTGTTGCATGCGAAGCTATGTGTTACCTGAGCACTCTATCTCCTTCCTAACTCCTTCCGTCCTTCACCTGCAACCATCCATCATCGCCCTCTCCCTTGCCATTCCACCTTCACCATCGCCACCTCTAGTCACGCCAGAGACCACAGCCTGCTACCACCCCTAGCCTCCGCCTCCCCTGGCCCCTGAGCACGTGCGGCCTTCCCCATGCCGTGACATCACCTTTCTTTTTCCACCCACATCCCATTTATTTTCCTCCACACAACGCCACACCTACCCACTGTTCCGCCATCTTCCACACCGCCTACCACTTAAGCAGCCCTCCATAGCCACCTCTGCCTCATCAACGACCACCCGATCGCCACCAGAACCGAAGCCCAACAACCATAGTAGCCACCCTCAGCCCTTCCACCCACTGCCTCGAGCAGCTTGTCCCTCACCACCACCCTAATGCCGAGTCCATCCCACTGCACATTTGAACCTTGCCGTGCAACCGAGCAGCTCTTTGTCTTCTCTTATTTTATATATATATTATAATATGCATGTATGGGTTTTGGATATAATGTATTTAAAATATATATGTTATGTTACGTAAGTTATAATATATGTTAGTTTATATATATATATATATATATTAGTTTACGTAGGATATAATATGTCAGTTTTTATATATATGTTTATGTAAGTTTATATATATGTTATAATAATATTGATGTTTAAAGTATATATGTATATGTTAGCATTGATTTTAAAGTATATACGTATATATGTTTTTGATTTTGGAGTATATACATATAGATTTTTTATATATATGTGTTTCAAAATTTAATATTGACTTTTAATTATAATATATATATACGTTTTAATTTAAAATATGTGTTTAAATTAATTAATGATTTTTTGTAATATAATACATATAGATTTTATTCCTGTATATGAGTTTGAATTAAATATTGATATTAATAGATATAAAGAAATTATTTTGACATGTATTTCAAATCGAATATTGATTTTTAAAGAAATATATAATATAAAGATTTCTATATGAGTAAATTTTAGATTTTAAAATTTATATATTTTGTCCCCATCAAACTATATTTGATTTGTTCCGTCAATTCCAACTTCCAGCTTTGCTTTGATCGTCAAATTCGGGTTCCTCGTACTTTACTTTGGAATTTGTTGCTCGGATTCGTAGCTCAGTTCGTTATCAAAGTTCTCTAGCTTGAAAGGTGAGCAATCACTCACGATTAACATTCTTATATTTAATAAATTTAATTCACATTGAAATGACAATTGAAATATGTTGTTAAATTTGAACTGCTTATTATTTAATTGCTATATATGATATGTCATTATCTGTAACTGTTCACCTGTGACATGTGACACCATAACCTGTTATTTATATTATGATTAAATTTGTTATTGATGATATATGCCTGTTGTTGATATGCTATTATCATATTTTCTCTCACTCTGCAAGTTCCCTGTTAGTTTAGAATTCCCTATAGGTTGAAATGATACATACCCGAACGATATTATAGATTAGGAGAAAATCGTTATGGGTTGAAATTATAAACCCAAGCGATTTTCATTGATTTTAAATTTTTGGATTGCGGGTTGAAATGATATATACCCGTAAATATTAAATTTAAATTGCGGATTGAAATGATAAATATCCGTATCACTTGACCATATGATAGAAAATTATATACGGACACTGTTGGTCTATATTTTGAAAATGATTTCCAAAGTTTGAAAGGAAATATACGGGTTTTAATGAATGTTGATTTTAAATGAAAAATATATATGCTATTTTTATATATGTATAAAATTTAGATTTTTCAAAATAATATGTATTTGGAAAATTTAATTTATAAGTTAGTTTTGGAAAATATAAATTTTAAGATTTTTCTTATAATTTTTTTGTTTTAAAAATATATAAAAATAATATTTAATATAAAATAAATTTAATAATAATATTTAATTTAATTATTATGTAATATGTTTAAACATTTATTTAAATCTACATTAGTATTTAACAAAATAAATTTTTATAACTTAAATAATAGAGGTTGTGAAGATAAATTAATGTTGACTTGGAATTTAAATTGGTTAATAATTGAATTTAAATAAGAATTGATTTGAAATTATTGATTTTGAAAATTTGAAAGGTATGATTTATAACTTGATTTGATAAAAATGATTACATGAATATTCTCAACTTTAAATAAAATTGAGACTGAATATTTAATATTGATTCAAATTTATAAATTGTGATTTTATTTAACTGTTCTTAAAATGATTAAGTGAATATTTTCCAATTTGAATAAAAATTAAAGTTAAATGTTGAAATATAAATGAAACGTATATTGTAAATGTTCGAATATTTAAACTTTGAATCTTATTGGAATTGAAGCGATAGTTCAAACCGGGATTCGAAATCGATATAAATTGAAAAGGTTTATTGAGAATTTGAATTGAAATCTTAACCTTTTAAATTGAAATTGTTGAACTGGAATTGATTTAAATTGAATTTTTGGAATTTAAGTTGATTTGAAACGATTTGTGGAATTGGATGAAACAATTCTAATTGAGAAACTATTTCAGTATAATCTCTTTAAATAAATATAAACTATTTTATAACTATTTTAATATACAAACTATTTTAATATATAAACTATTTTAATTTGTAACTATTTTAATATATATATTATTTTCAATATCTAAACTGTTTAAGTTGGAACTGTTATGATTACGGAAGTGTTATGATTTCAAAAGTGTTATGATTTCGAAAGTGTTATGATTTTTAAAGTGTTACGATTCTGGAAATGAATATTTTTTTTAGTGAATAATGATATTGAATTGATATGATTTTTAAATGAATATGATATTTTGAAACGAAGTATGAACTGTTTGAAATGTTTATAAAAGTGATTTATAAAACAACCACGGTGTGAAATAAGCGTTTGGTTGTTAAAGAGACTGGGATCAGATATTGTCATACTCTCTGCCAATACCGAAAACCACTTTAACAACTGTGCACGTGATGGAGATTCCAGAATGAAGTAGGATGGTTTGGTGACGATTCTGTATGAGGTATTAACGTAGCCCTGACACCCGTGAGTCAGCTTGATGTGGGTAAAACAGAAGCCATGCCGGGCCAAGTGAGGTCATTCCTCCTATCAGACACATTTCTTCGATACCATTCTATTACTTTGTGATTTGATTGGGTGCCCCAAGGTATGGTCGCCACACTCTCCCTCGTGTACATCATGTAACACTCATTTGATCTCGTCGTGGGCGATACACTGGAGTAAAGGAACAGAATATCCCCTCCTATATAGGACACCATCTTGGATAATTAATCGCGAAGCCTTCCGGAGAACCTGTCTCTTCTCACTTCTGCGTTCGGGTAAAGCTTCGTGCTCAAGATAGTTTCTGAATGGAGTCATCCACGACTTCCTCCCGGGTGTTGCCTGCACCCAGCCTATCTCCATCTGATAGATACTTGGAGCAGTAAGTGTCTCTACAGGGACGAGTCCCATCTGTTGTGCTTCGCCAGTGCTAGCCAGTTTTGCTAAAGAATCAGCTTCTAATTTTGCTCTTGGGGTACACAATGGATGACGTAATTGTCGAACTAATTCAACACTTCTTGAACCCGAGCAAGATAAGCGGCCAATCTCCGGTCTTGGGCTTGATACTCTCCTCAAACCTGACATACGACCAATTGTGAATCAGAGTAAATCTCCACAGCAATAACTCCCATGTCTCTGGAAAGCCTAAGTCCAGTAAGTAAAGCTTCGTACTCGGCTTCATTGTTAGTTGCGCGGAAGTCAAACTTCAAAGCATAACATATGGATCGACCTTCTGGGGTTTCGAGTACCACTCCAGCACCTGAGCAACGGTCGTTTGATGCACCATCAGTGTATACCTTCCATGTACATTTGGGAGATTCATTGGCTTCGAGCAAATCCTCCAGTATGGTGAATTCAACTATAAAGTCTGCCAGAACTTGTCCTTGAATAGATCGCTTTTTCGTATAAGCAATATCAAATTGACTCAACTCGATGTTCCACTTAAGAAATCTACCAGACATCTCAAGTTGTGTCAGGATCTGTTGTAACGGCTGGTCAATGTAGACTGTGATCGGATGAGGCTAGAAATATGGACGGAGATTTCTCGAGGCTATGACGAGACAATAAGCTAGCTTTTCCACCTTCAGATAGTTTCTTTCTACCCTAGTTAACCTTTTGCTGATGTAATAGAATGGTCATTGGATCCGATCCTCTTCTCGAATTAATGCAGCACTAATTGCGTTTCTCGAAATTGGCAGATAAATATATAATCTCTCGTGATCAACCGGCTTCAACTAGATAGGTGGTGTCGCCAGGTGCTGAACTAGTGCTTGGAATGCGCCTTCGCACTCCTCTATCCACTCGAAATTTCATTTCCCTTTTCTGGTTAGATCGAAGAAGGGAATGCATTTGTCCATAGATTTGGAAATGAATCTGCTTAAGGCTGCCACCTTCCCATTGAAGCTTTGCACCTGCTTTATGGTTCTGGGGGTTTCGAGATTCCGAATCGCCTAGAATTTTCCAGGATTGGCTTCAATTCTGGCGGTGACGATGAATCTAAGTAACTTTCCTGATGCAACTCCAGAATGACATTTCAATGGATTGAGCTTCATTCTGTACTGTCGGAGTATGTTAAACATCGTTTCCAAATCACTGACATGGTTGATGGACAGTTGCAACTTAACGAGCATATCATCCACGTACACCTCTATGGTCTTTCCGATCTGGTTAGCAAACATTCGGTTCACGAGCCTCTAATAAGTTGCTCCAGCGTCTATGAGTTCAAACGGCATCACCTTGTAGCAATAGAGTCCCAGATCAATGACGAAGCTGGTACATTCCTGATCGGGAAGATGCATCGGTATTTGATTGTAGCCGGAGTATGCGTCCATGAAAGATAAGAGCTCATGTCCGGCTGTTGAATCCACAAGTTGATCAATTCTGGGAAGCGGGAACCTTTCTTTGGGGCAGGCTTTGGTCCTACAGATATTCCAAGTGTCTAGTCCTACAGATTGTAAATATATTTTCATCCTACATGCCCAATATGCATAGTTACTGCCATTAAAAAGTGGTGGTCTGACAGTAGACTGACCTTCTACAAATGAACTAGTAACAGTAGTAATAGAACTAGTGTTAGTAACAGTACCAGTGTTGGTAGCCATTTTGAAAAATTTTCAAAATTCAGATTATGAAACTTTGAAAACCTTGCTCTGATACCAAATGTGAGAAATGCGGATTACGGATCTTAAGGCTAGTATAAACACTAGAGGGGGGGTGAATAGTGTTTTAAGGAATTACTAATTCTTTTGAGTTTATATTAATTTGAACACAAATGTATGCAATATTCAAACACAGATATGATCACAGATTCAAACACAGATGCAAATATAAAGTAAAAGCAGTAAAGGAAAGAACACACCGGTATTTATACTGGTTCGGAGTTACCCTACATCCAGTCCCGCACACAAGTACGGATTTCCTTTCAAAAGCAATCTTTACAATTACAACCCTCGATTTCAAGGCCACGAGGTACACCACTCCAGATTCACAATCCTATGGGTAGAGATACTTGATTTCCTGGGCAACAAGTTCACCCAATTGATTTCCTAGGCTACAATCACACCTTTTATCACTTGATTGATTTCCAAGGCTACAATCACACATTTTCTCACTTGATTGATTACAAAGAAGCCTATGACTCTGAATAGCACCGAGGTCTTGTTGAGATAGTGATAGAGAATCAAACCAGAAATGATCTTGTTAAATTCAATAGTGATTTCGGCAGAGTAATGGTAAGAATATATATAAAGAAATGTGGAAGAAGAAGAGGAGTGAAAACCAGAAAAATATGATTGAAAATTCGTTGAAAACATTCCCTATTTATAGAAGAACAACAGCCATGTCCATTCGTGAAAGGTTATGACGAATAGGCACTTCTTTTGAAATTCAATTTTTTGAAACCAACTACCACTATGTCGACATCCCAAAGGAAATTTTGGTGATTTGTTTTTCTTTGAAAATTACTTCTATCTTATATTAAAACTATTTTAAACTTTATAAATATACTTAACTATAGTTAAAATACATAAGTAAATATAGAGAATAATATATATAAAATTTTACTATAATTTTATATTTAAATCTAAGTATAAATATTAAATTTATTATTAAAGATAGTTTAAAAATAAGGATAATTTGATTTTGAAAATAAAGATTATTTTGAGGCTAAAAGTATTTAAAATCAGGATATATGTTTTTGATTCTTTTTAAAAGGAAGGTTTTGAAATCATTTTGAAAACAAGATAATTTTGTAAAATCATTTGAATAAAAGTTAGCGGATACAAAACAATGTTCCACTAGATTTTTCGTAGGTTCCATCCTACTAAGGGTTCCATCCCTTTAACGGGCTCGAACTGGATTACATTCCATGAATAAAATGGATTTTAAGATGTCAGTGCTTTTCTAGGAGTTTTAACAAAATTCCTAATTAAATCACTTATTCTTGAAATCTTGAACTCTTGACAATCTTGATATTCTTGATACTCATGAGTCTTCAATCTTGATATCTTGAATCTCTATACTGTACATTCTTGATACCTGCATGGTTAAATCCTTCATATACATATATATCTAAACTATAATGTTAGTATTTATATTTTATAATCTTATTCTAAGGTTGTTGTCATCAAAACCATCATCTCAAGGACTAACAATCTCCCCCTTTTTGATGATGACAACCTTTGTTTATAAAATATTACTTTTATCCTAATAACTCCCCCTAAAACTAATAACTCCCCCTTAATCTATGCCTAACTATCCTATATTTTATACTTCTCCCCCTTTGTCATCAACAAAAACTAACTCCAAACCATATAACTCCCCCTCATTCTTGTACTAAAGTACCTGCATTAATAAACTATACAATGGAGTATATAATATATAGATTAAGAGATAATTATATTGATAAACATGATAATTAATCAAAGATCATATAAATATCAATGCATATGTATACATGTTTTGTACAACAAATATCAATCCACACCAAATATTAATCCATATCAAATCAAAACAAATGAAATCAAATCAATCAAAGCAAACAATTCAAATCAAACAAAGCAATCAAATCAAACATTACGAGGAACTTCCACCCATCCTTCTTCTCTAAAAATAGGGTCTGCTTTAATGGCATCCCAATTTTCATTGTCATTGGTGAGAGAGACTGGAGGATGTGCTTCGTTATCATCCTTGTGCAGGGAGGAAATCATCCATCGTATTGCATCGAAATGCCTTTCTTGCTCCTTGATCATCTGCATTTGACTCAACTCTAAGTGTCGCTAGTTACGAAGAATGAACGAAAGAATATTCTTGAAAGAATTAAGAGTTTCTTCAAGATTTTCGGTTAAATTATGAATTGGATTGGCCATATTTTAGTTTGAGAGAATTATGATAGACAAAGTAGATAAGAAATAATATTGAGTGATGAATTCAGGAAGAAATTGGTATTTATAGGTGTATAAATTCGTTTGAAATGAATAGACATAAGGTAGTTATTCAAATTTCAAATTTCAAATGAAATGTCATTTCTGACTAGTACATGTCGACATGGTCATAGGGGGGATGTCGACATGGTGCAGTGAATTTTGATGGCTTATTTTGATTTTGTGAATAATTGTGTGTATATATATATATATTTATATAATATACTAACATTTATTCTGGAGATAAGATAAGCTAGATAACAGAAAAAGGAATTCAATTTCATTGCATAATAGAGTGATACAATGATTAATCATAAAGAACTACTTGAACATTAAAACAAACTAAACTAATACAACATGAAATGAAAAGATAGAACTAGTTAGAGGATGATGAAGATGAAGATAATCCAAGCTTCTTGCTTACTTTGAAAATAAACTTGTTCATCTTGGATGAAATTTTATCCAACTTCTTACTAACAGATCGTTTAAGAATCCGTTGATTCTCAACAATGGTCTTTTGGGTTTTGAGAAGAGTTTTGTTGGTTGGATTAGGAGGATAGTCAATACTTTCCAAGGATGTTTCACCTTCTTCTTCTTCTTCTATTTCCATTTCATCCCCTTCTTCTTCTTCTTCCTCTTCCTCCTCTTCCATCTCTTCATGAGCCAAACGCTCTTCCTTTTCGGCAATAGTCTCATAAGGTTGAAAAACAAATGGAATTTTCATAAGAGAAATATTTGAGTGATTGGAAACCTTTCTTGAAACAAAATTTTCTTCTTTGAAATCTACTCCAAAATAGTTAAAAATCCGAGTGAGATAAATTCCATGATACAAAGTATTCTCACCCATTTCAAGATTTTTGGGATGAAGTTCATCCAAAATAACTTGCGCCCAATTAACATCATAATTTCCAAAAATAGCAAAAAGTGCTTTGCAAATTTTTGAAGTAGGATTGTTAAAATTCCCCGATCTTGGGGTCAAAGTATGTTGTAAAAGAAGATTGACAATTCTAGCTTTTGGTCGAAAGTTTCGATTTTTGAATTCAAAATCATCATTTCCTTCAAAAATGTGATGAAACGTCTCACGATCATTTTCATCAATATTAAAACTAGAAAGATCCATTCCCGTATTCTTGCAATTGAGAATGGTACCCAAAAGTTCACAATTTAAAACGATTCTAGTGCCTTTGACACTACTCCAAATTTCATCATCGTTTCCATTATAAAATCCTCGATTAAGATTTGCATAGAAAATTTTAACAAGATTTGGATAGCAAACAAAATCATTTTGAGAAGCATCAATAAGACTAAGAACATGATTATTTGCAAAAAGAGAATCAATTTCATAAGTAGAAAAATCTTGAAATAAAGCAAACTTTCCGGGATGGACTTTTCCACAGTTAGCATAATTGATGTATGCTTTTATAGCCTCCGGATCATTGAAGAGTTGCTCTTTTATCTTTCTGGAAATTCTCATGGTGGAAGGGTTTCTTGAAGAAGCCATTAGAGTAGAGAGTAGAGAACTTGAAGTTTTGAAGAGAGAGTTTGAATTTGAAAATGAAAGTGAAAAGATGTGATAAAAGATAGTGAATAAATAGATTCTCAAAGGACATATTCTCTGGTCAAAAGATGCATTTTCAGAGAATTGAATGAAGTGAAAAGGTGGAGGGAAATTCAACCATTTGAATTCAAATGGTTGAATTTCAAATTATGTACCCATGTCGACATCATGGTAGGGACCATGTCGACATGTTTCTTTGAATTTCTATAATTTATTTTTCATAAGAATTCTAATATATATATATATTCTTATTATTTTTAATGTCTATATATATCTGGAATATTATTAGTATATTCCATAAAATATTATGATACTAATAAAAATAAAAATAATAATAAAATAATAATAATATAATAAGATAATAATAATATAATAAGATAATAATAAAAAATAAAAATTTTAAATTTCAAACAACACACCAATTCAAAATCAATCAATCAAGCAATCAATTCTAAGCATGCAATTTCAACCAATTGTATTGTAAATGTGTACCTTTTTCTGAGTCCGTTTCTCTGAATTCGTTGGAGTCGTGAACTGCCGTGAAACACATATTTGAATTATTTGTCTTTTGATCATCATCGCTTGAAGACGAGTCTGAGTCATCTAGAGTAGCAGTAAAAGCACGTTTTCGTTTCTTTACGGAATCATTGTTTATAGGAAGGTTTTGCTTATCTGGATACAGACAGTCTCTTTTGATATGGCCTGGTTCGTCACAGTTGAAGCATTTGATATTGTTTGGCACTACATTCTGATTTCCAGCGTTCTTATAGTTGTTTCTCTTGAGATTATTCATCTTTCTGTATTTCAGGAATTTCCGAAAATTCTTGGTCATAAATTCTATCTCTTCATCATTATCGCTGTTTGAGTATGATCCATCGGTTAATGCATTGAATGCCATTGATTTCTTTTCAGATGCTTTGCTTTCTCTTCTCCCGATCATTTGGACTTCAAACGACATTAGATTTCCAATTAATTCTTCTATCTTTAAGGTACTGATGTCATTTGCCTCTTTGATCGCAAGTGTCTTTTGATCCTATTCTGGAGTAAGAGAATTTGAGATTTTTCTGACTTGATCTTCTTCGGAAAATTCCTTTCCCAAGGATATTAGAGAATGCACAATATCCTGAAGTCTACTATACATATCGGAAATAGACTCATTAGAATTCATTTTAAATAATTGAAACTAATTTGTGAGCATGGAAATTTTGGTCTGTTTAACTTTGCTTGTTCCTTCGTGAGCAACTTGCAAAGTTTTCCAAATTTCATATGCAGACTTACAAACTGACACTCTATTAAATTCATTCCTATCAAGTGAACAAAATAGAATATTCATTGCTTTAGAATTATTTTGTGCAACAGTCTTTTGCTCAGCGGTCCACTGTGCAAAATCAGTTGTGGGTTCAGAATATTCATTCTGTGTGATATTCCAAGTGTCTAGTCCTACAGATTGTAAATATATTTTCATCCTACATGCCCAATATGCATAGTTACTGCCATTAAAAAGTGGTGGTCTGACAGTAGACTGACCTTCTACAAATGAACTAGTAACAGTAGTAATAGAACTAGTGTTAGTAACAGTACCAGTGTTGGTAGCCATTTTGAAAAATTTTCAAAATTCAGATTATGAAACTTTGAAAACCTTGCTCTGATACCAAATGTGAGAAATGCGGATTACGGATCTTAAGGCTAGTATAAACACTAGAGGGGGGGGGGGTGAATAGTGTTTTAAGGAATTACTAATTCTTTTGAGTTTATATTAATTTGAACACAAATGTATGCAATGTTCAGACACAGATATGATCACAGATTCAAACACAGATGCAAATATAAAGTAAAAGCAGTAAAGGAAAGAACACACCGGTATTTATACTGGTTCAGAGTTACCCTACATCCAGTCCCGCACACAAGTACGAATTTCCTTTCAAAAGCAATCTTTACAATCACAACCCTCGATTTCAAGGCCACGAGGTACACCACTCCAGATTCACAATCCTCTGGGTAGAGATACTTGATTTTCCGGGCAACAAGTTCACCCAATTGATTTCCTAGGCTACAATCACACCTTTTCTCACTTGATTGATTTCCAAGGCTACAATCACACCTTTTCTCACTTGATTGATTTCCAAGGCTACAATCACACCTTTTCTCACTTAATTGATTACAAAGAAGCCTATAACTCTGAATAGCATTGAGGTCTTATTGAGATAGTGATAGAGAATCAAACCAGAAATGATCTAGTTAAATTCAATGGTGATTTCGGCAGAGTAATGGTAAGAATATATATAAAGAAATGTGGAAGAAGAAGAGGAGTGAAAACCAGAAAAATATGATTGAAAATTTGTTGAAAACATTCCCTATTTATAGAAGAACAACAGCCATGTCCATTCGTGAAAGGTTATGGCGAATAGACACTTTTTTTGAAATTCAAAATTTTGAAACCAACTGCCACTATGTCGACATGGGTATCTTGGGTATGTCGACATCCCAAAGGAAATTTTGGTGATTTGTTTTTCTTCGAAAATTACTTCTATTTTATATTAAAACTATTTTAAACTTTATAAATATACTTAACTATAGTTAAAATACATAAGTAAATATAGAGAATAATATATATAAAATTTTACTATAATTTTATATTTAAATCTAAGTATAAATATTAAATTTATTATTAAAGATAGTTTAAAAATAAGGATAATTTGATTTTGAAAATAAAGATTATTTTGAGGCTAAAAGTATTTAAAATCAGGATAGATGTTTTTGATTCTTTTTTAAAAGGAAGGTTTTGAAATCATTTTGAAAACAAGATAATTTTGTAAAATCATTTGAATAAAAGTTAGCGGATACAAAACAATGTTCCACTAGATTTTTCGTAGGTTCCATCCTACTAAGGGTTCCATCCCTTTAACGGGCTCGAAGTGGATTCCATTCCACGAATAAAATGGATTTTAAGATGTCAGTGCTTTTCTAGGAGTTTTAACAAAATTCCTAATTAAATTACTTATTCTTGAAATCTTGAACTCTTGATAATCTTGATATTCTTGATACTCATGAGTCTTCAATCTTGTATCTTGAATCTCTATACTGTACAGTCTTCATTCTTGATACCTGCATGGTTAAATCCTGCATATACATATATATCTAAACTATAATGTTAGTATTTATATTTTATAATCTTATTCTAAGGTTGTTATCATCAAAACCATCATCTCAAGGACTAACTTGATCACCATGTACTACTCCGACCCCGTTATCGGTGGGGAACTTCAGAGTCAAACACCATGGGGAAATCGCTGCCCTGAAATCTGCGAGGGCCGGTCTATCCAGAAAAGCATTGTATAGGGGATGTATGTTTAACACAACAAACTGCAACATCTGGACTCTCCAGTGATCTCCAATACCCAACTCCACAGGTAATTCCACCATCCCAGCTGGTATGGTTGCACTTCCATTAAAACCATGTATACGTGAATGACACGGTTTCAGATCTTTTGCCTCTACCCTCATTTGGTCATAAACGCGTCTGAAAAGTATATTGACAGAGCTTCCGCTGTCGACTAAGATCCTCTTCATCTAAGCAAGACCTATTTAGGCTGAGATGACCAATGGATCAATAGTGGGGGCCTCGACTCTGTCGGCATCACGGTTCCTAAAAATGATGTCGTCTGTCATCGTCCTCTGTTGTTTTGCCGGGTCCCCGTCATCAGTATTACTACAACATTCGAAGTCCACATGCCTAATCGAACTGGCATATGACTCCATTTCCTTCCAGCTCCGATCAGCTGGATAAGAACCACCACTCACAGTGTTTATTACCAACCTCCCTCCATTATGTGTGGGTTCTTCGGGCCTAGCTTGGCCTTGACCTTGATTTGGATTAGATGGGACTGCACCTCCATCCTGCGGAGCCCGAACAATCTGCTCTAACTTTCTTTCTCTGGTCAATCTCTCGATGATATCTTGCAAATGACGACACTCGTTAGTGTTATGGCCGTAACAATCGTGGAACCTATAAAACTTTCCGATCTGAATTTGTTTCTCATATGATGGTTTCAGATCTGGCTTCTTGTACTGTCCGATATTACAAGTCCGAAGATAATCATTTTCCAGCGACATGTTTAAGGGAGTATATCGGTCGAACACTTGAGCTCTGGGTCTCACGCGATGTTGGTCTCTCTTCTTTCCCTGACCTCCATTACCCTTATATTGACCTTGCTTATTCTGAACATTCAATTGTACTTTACCGGAATTCTCATTGGTCTGCTTCACAACGACATTACTTTGAATGCCTTCTCCACTGGGCCCCGCAACGTCCTACTTCCTAGATCGTCTACCATCTTCTCTCCTCAAAAACTGGGCTGCCTTAGCATATAAACGATCCAACGAAGTGGGGGGTTTCCCAGCCAACCAATCACCAAACTCAGAATCGGGATCGGTCCTTTTAGTCAATGCCATTAGAATAGAGTTGTCGTTGGGGTTGCTGACATCGACACAAGCAGCATGGAACCTTTCGAGATAGCGCCTAAGAGTCTCTCTTAGAGCTTGAGTGACACTGGACAAGGTATTGACATCCTTTGGTCTTGTAGTATGCATACGAAACTGCTCGAAAAACTTTGTAGCCAATAGTTTGAAACATGAAATGGATTTGGGTGGTAGACGAGTGAACCACATAGTGCAATGCCTCCCAAGGAGATATGGAAGCTTCTACACTTAACCACATCGTCAGCTCGAGCGGCCTTCATGAGCCATTCATACTTCAAGGTATGCTGGTTAGGATCCGAATTTCCTTTGTACATCGGCAAGGTCGGCATCCTGAATCGACGGGGTGGCTTTGCATAAAGAATGTCATTGGTGCATGGAGTGTGACTTCGAGAGATTCCCCCAATCATCATTTGTAAGGCCTTGACTTTCTCTGATCATCTGGCGTATCATGGTTGGAATGTCAGGCATCTAAATGTTCGGGGCCAAGGCATGGTCGGGTTCCATGTTACAGGGATGGTCTGGTCGCTGTCTACGGTCCGTTCCATGCCTCCTTGGCTTCCGATCTTCAGGGAAGTGAGGGTCTTGACCATGAATGCGATGACAAGGGACTGGATCTGGTTGGTTCTGGATCTTGGCTTCCAGATCTATAGTGGCAGCAGCTGCATGGTCATGAATGGTGTGATAAGAAAGTTCTCCTCCTCGGGAGGAGGGTCCAGCTTGATGCCCTGTAGAAGGACCGATCCCGACCTGTCTGAGATTCACAGCATGCTGGTGCCCGGAGGCTTCTGCATAGTTTCCATCCAATCTGCAGCATATAGATCTATGATTGAAGTCAGAGGACGCCGAGCTTTCAAACAAGGAATAAGAGGCATGCCCCCTTTTAGATCTCCTTTGCCTTTCTTCATTCAACTGGTTTGCGAGCTCCATGTTGGCACGGATCTATTGAGTGAGCTCCTGACGGCTCTGAGTTAGCTCTTGTATAAGGGTTCAGAACTCTTCTCTAGTCACAAGACCAAGTGGATCTGGAGCTCCAGCTAACGTTTGGCCTGATGTGGTCAGCTGCGTGGGATTTTGCTTATCCCTTCCTTCTGAATCTGCAGCATTGGAAGCAGTTCTGGTAGTGCGCACCATGTTTAAATGTAGCTCTTCCTAGATCTGGAGTAATATGAGTAGCATGGAAGGAACTACTAGAAGACAGGTCTGGATCTCCTCAGATTTTAGTAATCCAACAATGGCAGGGGATCCACTAAATCAGACAAAAACAGAGTTTTCTCAGTGAAAGAACCAAAGTGTTTGTACCAAAATTGGGCACAACACTCGTCGGATGTAATTGAAGAGATTAGAATGAAGAAATTAAATGGAAAATGAGGCTAATCTAACAATCAGACAAGAAAAGTAAGCAATAATAGAAAAAAAACAAGAGCTTATAGTGGTTCGGCGTTGTAGCCTATGTCCACTTTGAAGAGTTTGCTATTTATTGAAGATTCTCAACTGATTTACAATGATATAATAACTAGCACTCAAGTTACAATGGAGTTTCAACAGAGTAACAGCGTAGAAGCTTCAAAAGTTCCTTTTTCAGTTGGTGTAGAGGTGCTATTTATAGGAGTAGGTCTGGAAATATCTGCCTCAAACCTCGGAATACCTCTTCTCACACGTAGGTGGGCCCACATGATCGATCTGGAGTCATTTGGGATCGATCCTGATCGATCCATGTATACTTCGTATCGATCAAAAAATGGCCTAATGGAGTTTCGATCGATCATGGACGTTCTTGAGTTGATATGCAAGGCCCTGTGAAAATTTCATGGCATTTGGACTTGTAATTTGAGAGATATGATCGATCCAAGGTTGAGTTTGCAAGTAGGGCTGAAGGCTTCGTATCGATGCTTTCTTATCGATGAACTTCGTATCGATGACATAGATCCAGAGATCCACATTTCATGCTTATAGACCGTTTCCTTTGGTTTGACTATGCCTTTCGTATCCATCAAGTGCCATGTCTTTCTTATCGATGCTACGTTTGTGGTTTCGTATCGATGCTTGGCCCCTTGCTTCGTATCGATCAATTGGCTGATCGATACGAACCATGCAGAAGTGTGATCGATACAAAATGGGTGGGTATGAAATGGATACGAAGTAGATGGATATGAAGTATATGGATACGTGAATATGTTTTCCATGGATCTTGATCGATCCATAACTTGAGCATAGGAACTCCGATTGACGTGAAATTTGGAATGTTGCCTTTCATAGCTTTGCTTGTTATACCATGCTAATTGTGGCTCGATCCGGACTCGGACCAAGTTTGCATGCATCCATCGAGGACCTGTAGATAACTGATCTCCGGGGCGTATTATCTTTAGTTTCTAGTCAAGTCCTTGGTGTCACGGCCTTGCCAAAAGGCGGGATGACACCCATCATTCTCTTTCGTAGAGACGTCATGCGAGTTTATTAAGAAATTCATGATGGTCGAGAGGGAGATGATGATGATCATTTACGAGTGGATCATATTTCACTTATGCTCACTGAGGGGTACGGTGAGATTCACGCAGGTTTCAAGTAAATATAATAGATCATATATCACTTATGCTCACTGAGGGATACGATGAGATCTACATGAGACCCATCACTTAGGATGCGGCTCAGGGTCTATGGTACATTGAGGTACTGACTCTATTTATTTAAATCCTCAACGAGAATCATTGGATTTCTATCGATGTTTAACGCAGACTCAAGTTTTAGGTATATAGAGTAGGTCATATATCACTTATACTCACTGAGGGGTGCGGTTAGACCTACACCAGCTCGACAACACTGGATGTAACTCATGGTATATGATACACTAAGGTACCGACTCTATTTATCTTGGGAAGTAGTCTACCGTAGACTCCATTCGCCGGTAATGACGAGCATCAATTTTTATTCTTTGGTTGTTTCTCATTGCTATGCTGTGTATATATTTAGTTGGTTGATATCATTATTGTTACTATTATAATGTGTACTTTATGATAGACTTATATTGTAATTACCCTACCTTGGCATGTTGGGTTATCTTTATCACGGTATACTGTTACATAGCAGTCACATTATATTAGTTGTACCGACTCATTGTTTCCACAAACAATTCTATAGTATTTCACAAATAATCATGAATACTCATAGCTATGTTGTAACGACCCTAGATTTTAATTTATTTAAATTTATAATTAAATGAATTTTTGAATAAAAATTGTAAAATTTATTATAAATGGAAGCGAGTTTCCCCGATTCAAATAGAAAATATATTAAGTCGTATAGATTTGAAAATTTGTATATATTGAATTTGAGTTTAAAATCTCAAGTAAATGGTTTAAAAATAAATGATAATAATATTAAAGTAAAATAATCATAATAAATATTAAGTTATAAATAGAATCAAAATATGTAAGATAAATTATATAGTTTTATAAAATAGAAAGTGAATACATTAGTAAATTCTAGATTTGATAGTCTAAGTTTTAAAAATAAAAGAGATACAAGATAATAAGTATTGAAGTAAAAATAAACATTTAAAATAGAAATAAAAAAAATGAAAGTGTATAAAACAAGACAAAAGAAACAAACATATATACATAGTTAAGTATGTACCCATGAAAACAAAGACAACATTTTTTTTTATGCAAGTATGAAACCAGATTTGAAGATAAAAGATAATCAATGCAAATATCTTTGGCCACCACAACATCTGCTCAGCCACAAAAGAAGGAAAGAAAAATACTTAACAATGAATGCTAGCCAAAATAACATCATATCAGCCGAGATTTATTTCAAAAAAATCACAAAGCACGTAGCATTAAATGCTTCCATTCCTTAGCAGCCATGCCTATTGTACAAAATAACATCACCTGTACAACTATCCTTTTATATGTATATACCTATACACTTTCTCCTTATTTATCAACTTCTCCACCTCAGTTCGTTTACTAAAAGCTGAGAAAAGAAATTTAAAGTGATATCATGCAAACTAAAACAATTCGTAGCACAATACAAATCAAACCAGGGGATTAAAGAAGAAAAACAACTGCAGTTTTCAAATGGGAATGCTCTGCTCTGTCATCTTCTCAAAACTGTGAGTAAACAAGAATTTTAAAGTTTTAAGTTATTTAAAAATAGATCAAGATTCATTTATAATCAGGCATTGTGTTTTAATAACAAACTAGAGCAAGATCTATATAGTTTTTTTTTGTCTCTGAAAGACTGTAAACACTGTCATGCTCAAATCTCTGGTTCACAGAGTAAACCATCTACAACTGAAAACATCTTCTTCCTTCTCTTTGCTTCTGGAAATAACTGAAAATAAGTATTGTTTTAAACTTGTATTTTATCTCAGAAAGAAAAATCAAAGCAAAGAAATATGTTTTGTCTTCACTGGCAAATGAAAACCCAGTCACAACTTAAGGAATGCAGAAATCATAAGCTAAAATTCGAATGTTTTAATTTGATTATTTAATCCCATATTTTGATTTAACACATAAAGTTGAGATTTTTAACATAAAAATCAAAATTTTTAAGTAAGAATTATAGGTGCAGTTTTAAGAAGGAACCGGAATTGATTTTTATCAATATCTGTAGATTCAACAAAATTAAATTGTTGAAATTTACTATGAAGTAAGCTGGATGATCCTCGAGTATAGGAAAAATGCTAAAGAAAATTTCTAATGCGAGGATTAGTTGGTCGGTGTCGTAATAGGGTTTAAGGGCGTGTTTTATTCGATATCGTTCTCGAATTTAATTCGTTGCCATGGATGCATCGAGTTGGACGAGGTCTGGGGGAACAGCTTCGGGGATGACCGGAGATGGTAGGGACGCGGTGGCGCGAGGTCAGGTGGACGGCGTCGCGGGGTCGAGGTGGATTTAGTAAAACAGTGGGTTCCAATTTTCGAAGGAGAGGCTCGATTTCGCTCTGGAGTGTTTGGCATCGGGTTGGTTGTTGGAATCGTGTGTGGTGATGGCATATGACATGCCGGAGGGAGCGCAGTTTGCCGGAGCTTCGTCGACGGCGAGTGCACGTGCACAGATGAGCGTGTACACGTTTTGGGTAGTTGGATTTTGACTGGGGGTTGCGTCTTTGGGGAATAAGAGGGAAGCCCGGGGTGATGTTCGTGTTTTCGCGAGAGTGACTCGAAGGAGCTGGTTCGTGAGAGTTGGTGAATGACTCGAGTGTTAGGTCGAGTTGCCTAGGGGATTGGCTCGTGTAGGTAGTTGTGTTGTCTGGTTTTTAAAAGAGGAAGCTATTTCAGTTTTAAAGCAAGTAAACCAAGTTTTAAAGCAATCTAGTTTTAATCTAGTTTTAACGAATTAAGTAATTTAATTTTGATTTAAGTATAAAGTTAACTAACACTTAAGTTTGTAGTTAATAGAAAATTCGTTTAAAATAAATCATTCGATAAAATGAAATTATTTGTTTAACTAAAAATCTTAGTTAAATTAAGATTTTAAAATGGCAGATTTAATTATTCGGTTTATTTCGAATATTAACCGATTGTATAAAATTGTCTATACAAGGTCAAATAAAGTCGAGAAAACAAACTGGAATGGAAATGGGATTGCAAATAAAAGCAAAGGTGAGATTTTTCTCACTCAAAAATTGATTTCAGTTATTGATTGTTTGATATGATTGCTATGTTGATTGTGATATTAGATATAGTAGGATATATCTATATATATATAGCAATATATACATATTGGCATATGTATATATTGGATTGATTGATTTCCCGCCTCGTATAGCGGATGAGACCCTATTGCGCCGTTAGTAAGCGGATAATATTTATTAAACCCATATACCGCGATAATTCCGTACTGGAGCGGAATTGGTATTGTGCTAACATCTTTGGATGCAGGGAAACAGGTTGGAGGGATCCAACTGGATTCCTCAACTGTATTTATTTATTTACAGATATTGATGTATATTCTGTTATCATATGTTGATATATGATGTTTGATGTTGTGATGGACTAATTGATGCGTTGCATCATTGGATTCAAGTTTTAAAAATAACGACTTTTAATTTAAAAGGATTTTTAAAGTGATCTTTGAAATTATACGTTTTATTAAATTTTTGAAGTGATTTATTTTAAATAAATAAACGTTCAAATCTTAAAGTTATAAAAGTTAAGATCTTTGTGAAATATAATCGAAAAGTGATTTTTGGAATAAATAGTTGATTGATTTATAAAATGGTTTAAATTGAGATTTTTAAAATATTATAAACGGTTTACTTAAAAAGGTTTATAAAGTTGACATTTTATAAATTAAGATATTGGAATTATAAAACGAGTTTTTATAAGTGTTAAAAATGAAGTGATAATAAAAATCATATGTGAACGAGATTTATAGATTTATAAATTGTGAAGTATAAATTGTATAGAAGTTGTAGGATAGAAGATTTATAAGGAATTTGCTTATAAATTAGATTTTTGCACTTAGATGAGATTTGAACAGAATTTGCTAATAAAATGATTTTATAAGTTGAAATTGTCATGAAATATAAATGTGATTTATAAACGTTGTTTATAAACCCGAAGTCACTTATTTTGATAAGTAATTTTAGAAGTTAATAAAAGGAGAATTTTATAAATCGAAGTTGTTAGAAAATATAAAGGTGAATTTATAAACGTTGTTTTATAAATTCGAAATCAATTGGATTTGATAAATTAAATATAGAAGGTTGTTGAAGGAGATATATTCGCGATTTTGGATAGCGAATTTTTATTGAAATAAAATGTGTAGAAAACAGTGAAATGTAATTAGTGGAGATATATTCACGATTTTGGATAGTGAATATATCGTTAAGTAAAATGGATAGTTTTGGAAAAGTGACATTGAAAATGAAGTTAAACATTTTAGAGATGTTTTTAAAATGTATTATGATATCGAATACATAGATTTCAACATTTTTATTGTTGAAATAGACGTTTTCGAAAAATAAGGAAATGGTGGACTATAACACTGTTGTTATAGTAAATGATTTCCGAAAGGAAATGTTTTATATAGTATTGGGATTTATATATCTATCTAAATTTCGAATCCCTATACTAGTGATTTTGAGTCGTCGTAACGATGTTTTACGCAACATTCGTTTTGACTCAAATAGATGTAAAATTTATGATTTCCTTAAAGAATGAATATATACTTAATATTGATTTAAGTATATCGAATATTTTCAAATGTTGAAAATAAATGATTTTTGAATTACTTATTTTTAAATAAGTATGGAAATGCTTTTCCAATATGAAATGAACTGTTTTGAGATTTTATCTTCAAAGATAAAATGAAATGTGGAAATTGATTTGAAATTGTTTTCAAACGGTTAAGTGTGGAAATTTTATATCTAGTAAAGATATTTTTGAAGATGAAATAATTTGGAAAATTATTTGGAATCTGATGATGTTGCGCATCTTTATTGATAGTTAAATAACCGACTATCAATAATTACCTTGAGTAGGTATTTGTTGTGAATTGGATGAATTTGAATGCCACACTTATTTTTGAATAATCGCTCACTATTCGGGTTAGCCGGGAAAGGACCATGGGGTCGTATAACCCATTCCGAATATGTGATACGTCGTTATGAATTGCATTTGAAGACCGGTGTTGAAGACCGGATATTTTTGAAAACGGAAGGATTACCGTCGAGTTACTCTACATCGGCTAATCTCCGGTTTAGAGGTTTTATCACCCTTAGTGACGGGAAGTCCGGACGTGATTAGAAATTTATCCGGATATGCAAGGGCTTCGTGAGAAGTGCCTTCGGTTCTGTTCGGTCCCGGAACAGACTTGTATGGATTGTGTGTCTGACGTTACACATTGAGATATAAAGCTGATTTCTTTCAAATACATTTCTGTTGGTGGCGGAGAATTTATTCTTTTAGCTTAACACCCTTCTCTGAGACGTACGAGCTCAGAGGTTATGTAGTTGAAATTCATCAGCGATATATCCCAATTTGGTAACGTGGCATACTGAGTGTTGCTGTGAAATGATCAGTGTTTGATCATTTGTGATATGATCATTTATTTGATCTTATATCTTTGTGATCATAGGTTGATCATTTTTGTTTGACCCGAAGCAGGGCTTTGTAGAAAGCGTAGCTTTGTGGACGAGACTTCATCAAGCCTCACACCCCGGAAATGGTCGAAACAGGAAGGATGCAGCAAGGTTTTAGGGAGTAGCGCCTCTTAGTGTATGTCATTCCTTCTGGATAAAGGTGGTATCATGGTATGGAGCCCGGATACTTAACCTCTGTGGTTGCTGCAAATTTATTACTTTGTGGTTTGTTGGAATCGGGGATCCTCGGGAAGATCGGTGACGATCGGGGGATGGCATACGCGTGTCAGTAGTTACCTATTTTTGCAGAGGTAACCCGGCCTTGTGTTGGCAGAGATCTAACCGTAATGTTAGGTTATTTCTCGGGTCGTCTATTCCAGGGACGTACCCATCGTGGAAAAGGAAGTTCCTTAGCCTGACCATTTGTTGGAAATCCAAAGAAACAATACGAGCCTTTACGATTTCAATTGTATAACCTGTCTCCTCAGGAGGCAGCTATAGCAGGCATAATATAATGGTACCTATGCTGGCTAAGATTTATATTATACTTTCGAAATGTTTTCCCACTATGCACTAATAATAATATCAAAAAGAATTTGATTTTTGCGTAGTAAGCATCTTTGACTATCATAAGAAGAAATCTCCTCCAAGTCTGCGTTTGCATTGTGTGTGTGGTGGGAGGTCTTATGGTAGTTTCATTTTCCAAAAGCATTGCGAATTGACATTAAAGTTTTCCTGTTGTTTATTCTAAAGATAAACTGTTTTACGATCTCACACCAGTCACCATGACTGACTCGGAGTTTATTGTTCCCTTCTAAACTCTGGGTGCCCACCAATTTCCACACGGGAAGCCTAGAGTTATGTTATCAGGATATTCTGGATATTCTGGAGTTTTGGAAGCAAGCTGGATGGCGAGACGTATATCCGTATTTGATTATTTATTCCGCTGTGTATTCTGTATGAGGACAAGTTTATATAACTGTCCATTGTTGTATATTGACTCTGATGATTGATGTATGTATAAAAACTGATATAGTTCTTTGTTTTAAAAGACTAGTAATTATCTATTATATATTGTTCCGCTGCGATGTGTAAGATTCTGATATTGTTTTCTGTTCTGCTCAGTTTCTGTTGTTGTTCTGTTCTTCTTCTCTATTCTCTTCTTTGTTTTTCTTCTTCTTTCTTCTTCTTCTGCCTTTTTCTTCTTCTTAAAACCCTCACTATTGGAGTTTCCGGCACTCGATTGCTCGGCAATCGATAAAGTGAGTATCGATGTCGAATTTTCGAAAGTCGAAAAATCCGGTATGTGACATATGTTTTAGCGATATTAATTCAAATTTGATACTTTCTCAATGCATCAACTATATAAGCAATAGAGACAAAATAGACAACATAGCATGTATGATAATTCCTATTGTCTATACATAAGGAATCCATCTTATATGCTCCACATTAAACATTTTAATATGGTGTCTATGTATATTACTTAGGACAATATCAACATCCTTACTTGTAGTTTTAGAAATATTTTGATAGCTCTTTAATATTCTTTTTTACAGAAACATGCTTCCTTTATATTTTGATTGATAATCAATCTTTTGACTTCTCTTTCAAAATATATACTCAAATCTAATGCTTGTCGAAATATATTGTCATATAAGTTCTTGGACCTTATCCAACACTTACAAATTGAGTTATCGCTCCCACCGACATGGTGACATTTTAGTTATCACATGCTACCAATCTATTGTAAATTATTATTTGGAATTTCCGTTTCAACAACGATGTACCAAAATTCAAAGTCATATTGGACAACAATTTTGCAAGTAGATTTTGAATTAACTCAAACACGTTGACTGATAAATTGCTGTGCCAATTTCAATAATTTAAATTTACGATGTTGTTAGTGTTGTTTATTATATTCCATCTACATTGGTATTCCTTTTGAAGACACATCTACGGTTGATTTATTACATCCCTTCGTGTACAACTATCAAAATCATATATTCATAGTGTACTTGGAATCTATTTTGGATTTAAACATCGTGTCATATGTTAGAGTCTATACTCTTCATGGCTTGTTGACAATCGAGGAGATTGTTATCGCTAACAATCCTTTTTCTTGACATTGATAAGAAACCCACAATTTCTCTTTAATGTGCGAGAATCCTTTTAGATATTCTAATGAGTTGTATCCATTTTAAGCTTGGTTAATTTTATTTTATCTTATGTAATCAGTTTCTATGTTAGAGTCTTTGGATCATATCCAAGCCCATTGTACTACCACTAATTTCTAAAAGAAATGCCTTTACCTTGAAGGTGGTGTTTCTTGAAATAACAATTGTCTCTCAGTACAATGGAATAGGCTTTTATAAACATTTTATGAATTGTCTTTATTCTTACATAAAAAGTGATTTAGTTTTAAGTCTACGAAACTTATGTTCATGATATAAATTGGACAACCACACTTCTTAAATTATTTAAGATAGGAGTTTCTTATAAATTCATTTTCATATGAATATGATCTTGTAAACATTGCTTTAGATTAAATTATATTTAACATATGTACTTACTCTTAAGTACATATCCTTATAGAAAGAAGTTAGCCCAATTTCACTCCATATCAATCATAATTTATCCAACAGAGTCTGACTAACCCATGTATATATATTATTATGAATCATAGGGGTGACTTTGAGATTGAATCATATTCATTTTAGGTACTTTTGGAACTATTTTCCAATATACTTACCTATTCGATCATATCGAATTGCCTTATTTCTTTTGCATGTAATATTTTCTATTTTCGCTTTATATTCTATGAACATTTCATGGACATACTACTTGTGTATCACATACATATGTTCGTGTCCGTGATAATTTATCAGTGAATTAAATGAAGTAAATGGATCCTCTTTGGTATCATTAGACCTTGGATTATATAATTTATATATACATCAATCCAAAGAATTCTTTAACTTTTTCCCACTACCATTGAATTAGCGGTTTTACTTAATCATTTGTGACACAATTCACCAATACCGTATAATTCATATATGATAAAAGAATTATTTTTCAAAGATTTGGCTTAGTCTACATTTCCAAAATAATTGTAAAGACTTTAGATATTTTTATATTTTCTATATCTAATGCATCACTTTTGTTATGATGACAAAATACCATTATTACAGTTTTACCTTATAATGAATATTCATATAAAACAAAACCATGTCTATTTTAAGCCAAAACCGAAAACGGTTATTATAATGTTTGATACATTTATGAAAGCAATTTTTCGTATCATGATGCATCCACTAATAAATGCTATATGACGTACTCCCACTATTCCGCCATTACTATAACAACATATGAAATGCATAGCTCCATTTAACCACTTACTATAAACAACTTGTTTTGTCTACTGTAACTAGTTTCCCATCGAGAGTTTTAGATCAAATATCTTGACTCGAAGAAATAACTCTTATGAAAAACAATTTACTATATTAAAATACATTTGGGATGTAAACCATATTCCTTATTCTTTATTAAGTATCTACTATTATCTTATACAATTATCGTTTCCTATGTCTCTACAAGTAGTAGAGGTGGCCGTTCATTATCTTTACCCCAACCGTGCCTATGTTACAACCACCTTCGGACATTCACTTTCAAATGGTTGAACAATTCAGAAGAAAACTCTTGCTACAAGACTGCACTAAACTCTTTACAAAAGTGAATTCAGACATAGTATTTTGTTGCATTTAAGTAAACTGATCAAATTGAGATTTCAATGACCTAATTCGTAGGTCTATCTAGTTATTCTTGGTTCATGTTACTTCTAACACAACAAGATTTTTACTACGTTCAATCGCATTGAACACATTATCTTGAATTACAGTTTACTTGCTCATTTCAAATGAAACAATTTCATCGAGAATTCATACACTATAAACATAGTTGTTCACTATACAACTTTTGTATGTGATATAATACAGATCAAATATCCATATTCTTGTATTGCTTTAAAGTTCAAAACTCATAGAAGGTAGTGCACAGTCTCAGGCAAATAAATACTTAAGTGACTAAGTTGTAAATGTATTTAGTAGTATGTATGACTTAGGCCCTTGCATGGGTCTTGAAGTGACAACATGCTAAAAGATTTATTGATGACCATGTTATATATTTCTTTGTCGGTCCTAATTCGATTTGTTTATATATCTCAATTAATAAACAACTTTATCAATTATATTTGATGCACAAATTTATTGAAGTAAATAATTTGATTTTATATAACATATGTTATCACACTATTAGAAAGGTTAAATGTTACCATTTCATTTTTTGAACAAGGCTCCTACTAGATTTTATATTCCCCAAACTCTAAGAGAAATATAGTAATCTTTCAATTCCTCTAGTGAATGTTATGACTCGCTTGTTTGGAGATTACGACCTTAAGTTTGGTCAACAAATCATAGGCCTGAAAGCGATGGGTAACTCCTTATCAGTTGCTTTATATATAACTCCTAACCATGTTCCTTGCCCTAATCTCAATCGACATTGAGTTTGCTCAACAAATCAAAAAATATTGTTCACTCTTACATATCACTTCAAGACGGCCTAAGTATAATGCATATACCTTGAGTTTTTTCAACAAATACATGCAAGTATATTACCTCGTCTAACAAACATTTGCAGTACTACACATAACATCCTTACCTTGAGTTTGCTCGACAACTAGCGAGTATGCAAGTAGTAATCAATATATAAATGATACAATACAACTTTATATATTAAAGATCTATAATCTTTAATATAAATGTTATAGTGATATCGATTTAAGGAATAATGTATTTCTCTTGAAATACACTTGTAATACAAGTGTCGGATACATCTGAAATCACGGTATACATACTTTATGTATGTACTTATTCCAAAATCAGTTTTGGGTTTATTTCAGTTCCACTCTTATTATATTTATACATATATGGTTATATAACTTTAATTTATTTATAACCATTTACGATTTAATTAACTTATATAGTATTATACGTATAAACCAAAAAGAAAATGAAGTCTTTTCTTAAAAAGGTAATTTTGGCTAATTTTTTCTTAATCATATTTAGTTAACTTTAACCTTATTAATTAAATTGTATTTAATTAGTTTCAGTCTTTAATTTAATTAACCAATTCAAATAAATTTTATATAAAATTGCTGAAATTTTATTTTGTTCTTCCTAGACTATTTAAGAAGAATATTCAACTAAAACCATTATAGTTTCATAATATATATATATATACACACATATATTATTATTAACTATTTAGCTAGTTAATTATTTAATTAACTTTCACTTAAATATTTAAATAAATTTCAAAATTTTGTTTAGTTCTCGAAAACGATTTTGAGAAAATCAAAACATGTTAAGTTATTGAACTATGAATTTTATAGTTTTATTTACATACATATCAACATATATAATTTAATTGATTAACATTTAATTATCTATTTATCAAATAAATTAATTATTTAATTAAATATTTTATTGAATAATTTAATAAATTTATTTTTATTTAATTTACTTTAAATAATTTAAGAAGAAACTTCAACTATAATCTTTATAGTTACATTTGCATATATCACTACATATTTGTGTATTTAATTAATTAACTTATTAATTACTTATTAGATTAAAATCTTAGTTTGAAAATTAGCCCAAGATCCTAATCAATTAGGGACTATACCATTGGGCTAACCTTTTGGACTAACTCCTCCATTAGGCTAGGCAAGGAGGGGAGAATACTTGATTATTAAATCCCAAACCTAGACATTACTTTTTCAACCAGCCATCAGATATGTAGGCTTAATTAGTTGGCCTTAAGTTGTTAATTAGACAATATAGACCATTTAGATTCTAATACCAACAAAAGAACATGGTTAGTTTGCGATGAGTAAATTGGATGAGTTTAAAAAAAAATTCTCTATTTGGATTATAATGGGCCTATGAAGTCTAATAGCACTACAACAAAATGAGCCAATTACAACGTTATTTTTACGACGATTATTTTGAAAAAGTTGTAAAAAAACCGTTTTACAACCTTCCTGTAGAAAACGTTGTAAAACCTTGTTTTTTACAACTTTTTTGTAGTAAAGGTTGGTGTAACGAACCGGGCTTTCGACCCTCGAAAATCGACACTAATACGTTCACTGTATTGCATGTCGAGCAATCAAATGTCGAAAAGCCTTATCGTTAGGGGTGAAAGAAGAGAGAAGAAAGAAGAAAGAAGAGAAAAAGAAAACTAAACAACGTAGAATCTCACAGCGGAACGAATAATCTATAATATACAACAAATCTTTACACAAAGGAAACTGTAATATACATACATTAATCAGAGTACACTAACCTATTTCAGCATGGACAGTTATAATAGTTTGTCCTTACAATTGCTGATAAATGCAACCAATATACAACACAACAGAACACAAAGAAATACGTAGATACATCTTGGGCCTTCAACTCGTCGCTTAAGCTCCAATGCATCCAAAGCAATCTGTAAATATACTCGGTCTGACCCGTGCATTGAAAGGGAAGAACATCAGAATCAGTCTGGTAAACCAGTGTGAAAAAACACATCCAAATGGAAGTTAACGTTTATCAAAAACTTTTCAAATAAAGGTATCTCGTAAGACCACGTCGCACACAAACACGATGGATTTTTACCATACGATAACCAAAACATTTTATGTAGAAAATCTCTTGATATTATAATAATGTCTAGGGGCCAAAGTAAAATATGAATATAGCTGAAATGCTTGCATCTCACGTTTCAGCATAGTTGGGCACAACTAAATCTATAAAGCTCACATAGGAGAATGTATTTCATACCATGACAAGATAAAGGACTACCATCTGATGTTATATCTCTAGATAAAATGCATCGGGTCTAACAACAACATCTTGTACCCCTACCACACAGGACTGGCCTGCCACTTGACTAGAAGTCCCGAATATGATCACCCTACTTTAAGCCCGGAAGTATATATTAGTAGATAGTAATCGATCTAGATTTGGGATGACCATACCTTGATGGGAACGACCCACACGGCCCTACTGCATGCCCGATTTTTGTCATTTCTCGGTTGACTAGGCTTGAGGCTACGTTTTACCTTTATATATAGCACTTCCTGCTTGGAATGCTAACACTGTCCACCGGGCAACAATGCAATGCCAACATTCATCCATATAAGTTGTTTAGAATATGAACAAACCAAAGGCACTACTTCTACTACATCCATTTTGGAATCACCCTCAAGATTAGTAGCAAGCAGCCTTTGTAATTCAAAGAGATCCGTCTTTCATTCCATTATTTTCAAGACAAGATGTCTTCATTTCAAAATGCTTTAGTTGGATCGAAGTGGTTATCGGATAACATATTCGATTCCGGCCTCTTTGAAACAACATTCAATAGTTTCCGGTAAACTCAACCCCGATTCTTTAGGAAATAAACAGTCAAAGATAAGAGATGAGATCGCCTGTGAACAGATTTCCCTATCATTTGTCCTATGAGAATGAAACGAGATTTATACGCACAATACAACATTATCGGAGATGACTATGCCATATAACTCACGTGTTTCTCCAAGATATTATCAAAGTTACGTTTTGGGTCCATATTTGATAGTCTGTTATTTAACTATCAACAAACACACATTCAAATCAGGGATTTAATTCCATAGGGAAAACCAACATTGGTTACTAGTACATAAGCAACCACTAACCTCTTAAATTAATATTTTCATTAATTAAAAATCACTTTGTAAATACTTGGACCAAAATACTTTTTGACAAAGATATTTCCATAAATCCCAATATTTTCAATACTTGGAAAAATATCCATACACTTATCTCAATGGTATAAGTATATTCACAAAACGGAGGAAGATCTTCTTTTTACATAATTCTAGAACTATTTATAAATTTCTTTATAAATCTCCAAAACCCATTTATAACCAATTTCATTAATCTCTGAAATCATTTATAAAACTCTCTATTTATACATTCCTAAAATCAGTTATAAACTCTTAATAAATCCATAAAACTATTCATAAAATTTCTTTTATAAATCTATAAAATCATTCATAAAATTTCTTTTATAAATTTGTAAACCATTTATAAAACTCTTTTTTCCCTTTAACTAATCTTCCTTTAAGTTTCCAAACCATGTTATAAAATTTCTATTATAAAACCCAAATCTATTTATAAAACTCTATTTATGAATCTCGAAAACATTTATAAATAAATTCTAATCATTTACTTTAAAACACTATTATATAATAATAAATATTATAAATAATTAATTATTATTATCTTCAAAACGTCTTAAAAAATATAATTAATAATTTCTATGAAATTATTTATAAAACACTAATAATTAATCTTCAAAATTATTATAAATAATAATAATTAATTTCCAAAATAGTATTAATAAATCATATTTTTTTAATTTCAAATCATATTAATTATTTAAAATGATTAACTTTTCAAGATATTAAAATATTGATAAATAACTTTAAAAAATATTAAAAAATAAATAACTTTAAAACGATATTAAATATAAATAAATAACCTTTAAAACAATATTACATATAAATAAATAATACTTTGAAACATTTCTAATGACTTAGAAAAGACAGATAATAAATGTAATGACCCGGAGTTTCACCGTATTAATTTCCGAATATTTAATTAATTTTAACATTCAAATAATAGTTTATAATTAAAATAAAAGCACTTTTAAATAATAAATATTGAAGATAAAATAGTTTCAAATTTAGTTTACAAAAATATTTAGTTCGATGAAAACAGAGAATGTGACTGGAAACCGTTTTGCGAATTTTTGACGCTTCATCGTATAAAAGTTGTTTGAAATGTTGTGACCTTGTTTTGTATTTGAAACAATATCTAAATGGTTAAGAATGTAAATTAGTTAGGACATATTGGATATACATAATATATATATATACTTAAGTATATACATGTATATACTAAAAGATGCCTTAAGAGACATGATTTGACAATTTGGCGACTCGAGTACAAAACATGTTGAAACATGTTTTCTTTAATATGATGAGGAGGGGGACAAGGTGGAGGGCGAAATGGCATGTGTGGTGGAGGTTTATGAGGTGACAAAACAATATGGAGGGTAAAGGACAAGGGGTGTTTAGGTAATTTACATTTTCTCTTGCTTATAAATATCCCTTTCACTTCTTCAATTTCACATCTTTTACTTCTGCCGTATCTTTCTCATAACTTAATCAAATAGAGAATTTCTTTTTTTCAAAATGTAGCAAATTCCAGTGGCTACAACTTTTGTCCTGGTAACTTTTTCAAATTTTGAGCATAGCTACGTCAAAATATCAATTGTTTACAGAGTTTTTTTGGATCCACAATTTCAAGTCCTAAAATGGTCCTTCGTTTTTTGACCATATCTTCTTCAAAACTAATTGTAATTGAGTGATTCTTTTTTCAAAATTGTAGATAAAATATATTTTTTAAATTTCCTCATTACCACTTTTACAAAAAACCGACAATAAGTAGTCCAAAAACTAGTTGTAAATCGACATATTTTCGGATTAATTTTTGAGAGTTCGATGATTATCCTAAGTCACTCCACCTTACCAAAACAAATTTCACTTCCTTCTTCTTTCAAGGCCAAGCCTACCTAATGTATTAAGGGTCCAAGACTCCATCTTTTTCTTAGTAATGGAAGTGCTAGGTCATACCCTAAGTTAGCAAAGGTTTAGATAGCTTCCGGTGAGTAAAACTCTTAACCTTTTTTTTGGAAATATTTTTCTATAGTTATGTTGTGATATATATTGCTTGCATGGTTTGGATATGATGTGAATTTGTTCATGTTTGGTTTGGAAATGTATATGTGATGGATGCAAACATGTTAAGTAATTGTTAGTTAGCAAACTAGTTAGAAAGTAAAATTTTACCCTAAAAAACCAAAGCTTTAAAACAATATTCATGTTCATATTTATTGCCTATGAATGCTTGTTGTATGTATGCTTAAACATATGCTATGTGATGTTTGTTTGTGTTGATAATATCATAAATTTGTTTGCCGAACTGCCCGTATAACGATAGTCGCTATATCGGCACTTTCGGAAAATCACTTCTTATTAAACCATTTGGTTTCATCTTCGTGCTTGGAATTGTTTTACAAATTAAGCTAGATTTTGATTAATAATGTTTTCAAAAATAATTAATTATTTTAATAATGATTATTTAACTTAATTAATTATTTAATTAGTAAGGATTAAGATTAACTAATCAACTTATTAATGGTGTGTTTTAAATTTAACTAATTACTTAGTTAATGATGTTTTAAATTTAATTAACCATTTTATTTAATGATGTTTAAGGCTAATTAATCTTTTGAAAATGATGGATTAAAGTTAATCAATCAATTAATTAATGATCTTTTTAAAATTAAATAATCTTTTTAATTAATGACTTTTAAAAGAAAATCAACTTGTTTTAACTTTAATTAATATTTCCTTAATGATGGTTTAAATTGATTAATCGTTTTAAAATAATGATATTTAATTATTAATTAATTAATTATATTTAAATATTGCTATTTAATTAAATTAATGATGTTTTAAAAGTGATTTACCCTTTTTAATTAAAGGTTATTGGAGTTAATTAATCAACTTAATTTATGAAGTTTCAAAGTGAATTTATCAAAGTAACAAGGATGTTTTGACTTTGTTATTCATTTTAAATAATTATATTAATTATTTATTAATACAATTAATTATTACTAATTAATTGAATAAATAAGGTTTAAAGGTGGTTTACCCTTTTTATTATTTAAAGACGTTTGAAGTTAAAAAAAATCAAATTTGTGTGATGAAGTTTAAAGTTAATTAATCAATGTAATAAGGATGTTTTAAGTTATTAAATCCTTTTTAAATTTATGTTTTGAAGTTAGTAAACTCTTTTAACAAAGTGTTTTAAAGCTAATACTTGTAATATGTGGCCAAGCACAGATTCAGGTTTTTAAAAGAAAAAGTTTGATTCGTTTATGGAAATGAATTAATTTTCGTAAAACGATTCACTTATATGGGAATGATTTATTTGTATACTTAGCACTAAATGTTAAAGAAGTAAACTCGTTGCTATTTCGAAAGTTAAGAATAATCGTGAGACATGACTTTGAGGTAACACTATCTTAACTTGTTTGGTATTATTGTTAACCAAGAAATAGTACAAGTTGGAATTCGACAAGTGGTGATAAATACATAAAACTTAATTTCCATATACGATCGTTTTATCCTCGATAGTTGGTTTCCCAACTATCGTTACCTTGGCTTCTTTATTATTGTCATTCTAAGACGATGTGTTGCTTCATTGAGCTTTGTTACCCTTTGTTGGAAATGACTAAATCAAAAGCGCGAGAGGAGGCTAAGTTATGTGGGGTTGCTCCCATTAGAGTATTTTCACGTCTCATCTAGATTTTTGTGTACCGTCACATGAAAAACGGTTAGGATTTAGATGTGAAATATTCAGATACTCGGTAAGGTTTGGCGGGATCCGGCTTGGTATTGTCCGAGAAGTGTCACGGAGTATATGAGCTTCTCAAAAGTATATTACTAGAGGTATACTTCAAGGGGGTGCACCATTCTAGTCATTGTTGGAAAATTTCCTTTCCTTATTTGATTCAAACCTTTGAATCTGTTTTCTTTAATAATACAGGAAGGGTCAACCAATCTTCGCGGTGTACAATTATTAGTTTTGTCCATTCTATCGAGTTTGGATAGTTATCTTGTTTAGTCCATTCTATCGTGTTTGGACCATTGTCCTAATTTATCCATTCTATCATGTTTGGATTTTTATTCAGACTATTTCCATTCTTTTAAGTCGGAATGTTATACTAATTGTACCCATCATCTATGTTTATATTTGTTCCTTATTGTTCATTTTCGTTTTTGTTATGTTTGGTTGTTGTTTATGTGGGAGAAAACCAGTTCCGCGTTAGCGGCGTGGTCCCATATATTATTGTTTAAACACACCCCATTTGTTTCATAATTTTACTCATACCAGACATTTTGTCTTATCCGAGTTATTTATTTTCATTAAACTCTCGGATACTCGATTATATTTGGGTAGTCTGAGAATAACACGTTTTCTTTGGAGCTCTTTGAAGACGGTGATCGAGCAGGAGGCTCCTTAGTTATCTAGTTATTTATTTCCCCTGTATGATTATGTAGGTGTATCTTGTATCTTAAAAATGAAAAGTCAGAATGTATAACTATCAGTAGGTTAGATGTAGTATTTTTTTGTAACTCTGATAACTCCTTATAAGGAGTAACCTTTTGTACTATGTCATTTTATTTATATGTAACCATTTTGATGTGAGGTTTATCTATTCTATCTTGTTCTGTTCTTTATTTTACCCCAAGACAACTTATCTTTCGGATGCTTGGGCAACGACACACAAATATGATGTATTAAGTGTCGTTCCTAGGGATCAAAAAGGTGGGTCGTCATAGATGGTATTAGAGCATAGGTTTAGCGAACCCCTAAGCTCTAGTGGGGTAAACTCTCTAAGGGTAGGATTAGTAATATCCTAGGATAAGTTTGAGAGTATAGATATATTTTGAGTGCGTATTTGTTAGTGTTATAAAAAAGTTTTATATTGTGTTGTTTGATCCATTGAGTGGTATATGAATTCTGATCGATGCGTATGATCAGCGTTATCGATAGGCATTCCTAAACACTTGAACAGATCTACCAATACAATATTGTTTTAAAATGGTAAATGAAATAATTTTACCTAGAAATATATTTTATATACATAAGAATGATTTTCAAAATTAATATAGTTGTATAGTTGAGTTGATTGTTTAGAAATGATAATACTCTGTTGTTATCATTTAGGATTTTTTTAATTATGCTCGTCAAGTTTGAGCATTAACTATTGTTGAGTAAGTACATAAGAAATTTTCCTTAATAAGGTATAGGTTAGGTAAATAGGAATTAGGGAACCTTGAGTTCGAACCCCTTGTGAATTAATTTTCACAGCTTGACTATAAGGTGTTCAGCGAAAGGGTTAAGTTAAAAGTCATCTTTTAATAATGTTAAGCTAAAGATAAACTATCAATAAAAAGTTGTTTAATATAATCTGAATAGTAGGATAATACATTTAGAGGATAAATATATGAGAAAATTTAGTTATAATAAAGAAGAATTATTTAAATATGAATTAACCCACACCCAAATTTACTATATCATATATGTGATGCTATAAACTATTGTTGATTTCTTGGATGATAGTTAGATTTTTTTGATTGATTAATTGAAATGAATCTAGATATTCCATTTAAACTTTTTAAGTGTCATTATAGCAATTTCCGCTATACCGTCATTTATTAAATATCATCCCATAAACCCTTGTATGTATTTGAACTTGAGCTTGTGTTTTTCCAAAAGTAGATGTTTAAAATTCATAAGTCATTTTGATTAATGATATTTTAAATTAATTAATCATTTTAACTAATGATGTTTAAAATAAATTAATCTTTTTGATTAATGAGATTTGGATTTAATTAATCATTTTAAGTAATGATATTTGAATTTAATAAATTATTTTAATTAATGATATTTGAAAATTAATAATCATTTTAATTAATGATATTTAAAAGTAATTATTCATTTTAATTAATGATTATTTGAATTTAATAAATTGTTTGATAAATAATATTTTAAGTTGGTTAATTGATTTAATAAATGAGTTTAAAATAAATTAATTGATTTGATGAAAGTGTTTTGGAAGTAATTAACTATTTTTTAAATATAATTGATTTGTTTATTAAAGAAAATTGTAAATTTGATTAATTATCTTTTTAGGTAGTTAATATGGTTTTAGATTTATAAAAGATATTATAAATGTGATTAATTATCTTTCAGGATAATTAATGTTATTTTTTATTTGATAAAAGAATTTTATAAATTATCCTCTAGGACGATTAACATTGTTTTAAATTTATAAATGATGTTTATAAATGAGAAAATCCTTTAAAAAGAATTGTTTATAAATAAAGCTAAGTGTAAATTGTTTTGGGATTTTAGTAAACGATGTTTAAAACGATATTTGTTTTGACCCTTGTTTTAATGCACTTAGTATTATAAATTTGTTTTCCAAATAACATTTAAAGAGTTTTTGGAAATTTTAAATCCGAAAATTGTTTAAAATGATTCCAAAAGATTTTGAGAAAAGTAATAGCGGTATTATTTGGAAATATTTCTAAAGTACAAATATTTTGGAAAAGAAATTTTAATTAGAATGCTTTTTCTTTGAATAATTCAGAGGAAAATATTTCGGTTAATTTTGTAGTAATTTGAATAATCTTCTAAGTGACGATCGTATGTTGCTTAGGCGAATGTTGTGGGGTACTTAGTAAATTATTCTATTTACCATTGTGCGTTCGAAATGAATTCAAATCTGAACGAATCCAAAGTGAGTTTTAATAAACAAGTTGTACGAAGTTATTTTATAAAGAAAAAGTAAGGAGTATACTTTCAGAGACGGGTTTCAAAATTAAAAACCGGGTATTAAATTTTTAAGTTCCCTAAAAGGGATTTGATTTCCAAATTAAAAAGTATTGTTGATAAGATATTGTTTTAATAAATGAATTTTACCCTTAAACAATATACGAGGTAATTTAACACTAATTTAAATGGGTTAGATTGGATATGATGGTTTTGATAACGTTGTTTTATCAAAACCATAGATATTATTTTAAGTATCTAAGCAGTGTAAACTAATTTGTGTTATTGGGTCAGTGCATAAACATGATTCATTATAACACCTTAGTGTGAAAAGGTATGAAGGTTTTAATATGCATCGTTTTATTAAAGCTGTAGCTTTTGTTTAAAACATGTAAGTAGTATAAACTATTTGTTATTTCGAGTCAACCCATGAACATTGTCCATCTTAACACTCTAAAGTTGGAGAGCTCGAGAGGTTGACTCAGTTTTAAAAGACCCAAAATTTGATTTGATCTTCACCTAAATTATGAAAAGCTAAATAAATTTTGTGTTTTGTATACTTTTAGGATTTATAAGGGTATTATACAAGTAAATAAAGTGGAATAAGTTACTATTTGGTGTTTTATAAAGAAATGACTTTATAAATTGTTTTTAAACATAGATGAAAATTTATGAAATAATTCACAAACAATTTTGGTATTGGATAAAATATTAAATGCAAATTTAAGCGATTTAGAAGATTGGTTTAGTCAAGAAACCAATAATTTTAGAGTATAACTTTCAATTTTGTCCGAGTAAGTTTGGATAATCTTCTAAGCAATAACCAAAGGCTAATGAGCAAAGAATGATACACTTAGATAATTATCTATATTTTGGGCAATCAAGAAAGTTTTGAACCTAAGTTAGGAGTTTGTTGTTAATCTTTTGACATTTTAAATAATGTTGAGCATTAGAATTTTCCCTTATGGAATTTGTATGATTCATAACGTTAGTGTATTCCTTTACGGAATTTGGTTGATTTGATTTAATTGAATTCGATTGGATTTAATTGAATTAGATTGATTGGTTGTGTGGTGTTATATACCATAGTTTATAAAGTTAAAACTATAAACCAAGTTTTTGAATTGTTGTTTATGAGGACTTAAATCTCGGAGCTTTTGAAAAAAAAGTGATTTTGAATTTTTTTGGAAAAAATAATGATTGTTCACTCTAGTTGTTGTATTTGTAGAAACCAGAATACAACCAGATGCTCCATGTTATTTTGATTCTAGAGTTTTACATATTTTGCTAGGAGGACTCCCTCCTAGTCATTTTTGGTTTTGGTTTTTAATACATTTCCTTTTGAAGAAATTTGAAAATAAATTTTTGAATATAAGAGCCCGACACTACTACAAAACAGGTCATTTGCATCAGTTGTTTACCCCCCTTTTGCATCAGTTCAACAACCGATGCATATGCAACCGATGCAACAGGCTTAACACTTTTGCATCAGTTCTGAAACCGATGCAAAAAGGTTCTTTTTGCATCGGTTGTTACTAACAACTGATGCAAAATATCATGGTTGGTTGCTTGAACACAGCCCCCATGTTGCATCGGTTGTAATGAAAACCGATGCAACAAAGGAACTTGTTGCATAGGTTGTTGTTGAAAACCGATGCAACAAAGGAACTTGTTGCATATATATTATTGATTATAACAAACAATTATTGCATGCAATATTACAATCATTCAAAATTAAATTTGATGGCAAATACAAACTGAATAACATAATACTAAAATAAACATATATCAATTAAAGTGTTAATAATCTATACAAAATAATGGTTCATACATTCATTTTTACGTGCACTGCAAACCATCTCACTACCCCTACCTGCCCAGAAACATCATTTACGTGCCTACCATCCACTGCCCATTACTTCTACAACGACCACAACTTCTTCAACTGACCACAACGAACATCAACAGTCTCATACATCAACATCTGCTGCTTCTTTTCCGGCTTCTCCTCCGAACTTGTATCGGGTCTAGCAGACCATGCACGCAGTGGAGGTTCAAAGAACTTACTAGCAGCATCCGAAGTAGCCTCTGCCTCTTCTTCTCCAGGAAGAACCACCAATCCTTTTTTAGATATGACGGTTCGTCAAAGGATGCGTTCCAAAGCGACTCAAGCAACTGTCTTTCTACCCTTGCTGACCCGAGATCCTCTACAGACATGGAGCTTATGTTTTCGATTCTGTTCTGCCATGCCTGCTTCAGCTTGTCGTCTTATACCAATGCATATTTTGATGTTGTAGATGGTTGGTTGTTGGTGAGCTGGAGGAGAGACCTAAGAGCTGCTTCTTACACATTGGAGTCCTCACTTGACACCAGGCGCACCATTAGACGTGGGAACCCCAGTTCGTTTATGATGTTGCAGTCTGAATTGTTTTCCTGGAGTAGGTACTGGGTTAGGTTCAGTGCTTTTCTGCAATGGTTTTGGCAGCAGATTTTTCATATTTAAATGAAACATTTTGGAGAAATATGAACATGCTTCTCAAGTAGAAGAAAGATGGACAGTGAAACAATGTTTTGACATAGAGGTGATTAATGCATCAAGCTTTCTTACCTCTGGAATCGAGCATCCTCAAAACCCAGTGCATCTCTAAATGCAACATAACCATTGGATAAACTGAAAGCAGCAATTCCAGCTTTGTTGTTTCTAATTAGTGTTAAAATTACAAATACAGAAAACCAATAAAGGTTAGCTTAAATGCAGAACAAATCCAAAGACAATAATTTTACTGACTAATTTCAGATTAATTGGTAAACATAGATGTCAAACATATATGAACTTGCACTAAGAGCTCTTGTACGTGCTAACATGTCGGTCATCATGTAATCACTCTAAATGTATCATATGCATGATGAATAATGTTTTAAGACCAATCAAATTCATTAGAGTAATTAATCGAGATATTTATGAACATATGTAGCCACAGGTTGCAATATAGAAAGAACTACGTCAAATTCTACTTCAATTTCAAATTAAATAACCTAGACTTACATGTAGCGGTGTATGCATGTGCAGAAAAAAAACTGATAAAGCAATAACAGCGAAGTAAACATTGAGTTAACAAGTAGCTAACCATCCAGGCTGCCCAGTGAAGGAACACCATGCTCTCCAGCTTCCATGCGAAGAATTATAGTGATAGCAGGGTTAATTACAGCATGCTAGCTTCTTTTGGACTACAGTGCTAATAACAATGATTCAAATCATTATGTTTGATGTAAAGTCAAAACATAAAAAAAACTGCAAACATACCTCGTGAACGTCACCAATGGGAATGGTAACCTACAAGAGAAATTTACTGTTCAATAAGAAGCATTGCTATAGTGTGTGTAGTTACAATGATATGCATGTATGCAAACTATAAATTTTGAAATTATTGCGATTTAGATATCAATCAAGAGATACAATGCCTTAGTGGTAGAACTAGCTTTATAACTCATAGAATTAAACTGCATATAAGTTCAGAGATTTTTGGAATGCATTGTATGGCATTTCTAATAAAGAAAAGAAAACGAAGCACACCTGCAGCTTTTGCAGCTATACCTTCTTGAATTTTTAAGTTAATGATGCTAGCTGCTTATAAAATATACAGGGAAAATCATTTTGTCAATTTTGCATTTTTGAATTATAAAATATACAATGCATTTTTGGCATCAGGCCTGTTGGTTTCAAGGACACCTGCCACTTTGTCAATTTTGCAGTGCAATTTACCAGCTGCTATGAACCGAGAAAGTTCCCTGTATAGTGAGGACAAATATACAATGTTATATATCAGCTTTATGACTGGTTAGAGATATAATGTTATATATCGGCTTTATACAGGTTATAGATTTAAGTAGATATGTTAAACGCAAACTTTAGTGCTCTTAGGTTTTTTGGTTTCAAAGTATTTGATTTTGCCAGGCTAAGGTATATTGGTTTGATTAACTCTCTCAAGAAAATTTGTCAACGTATACATGTAATTTCGTAGATGGTTGAAATTTTAGACAATCAAATTCCTTTTATAAGTAAAAGATGAAGCTGTGAAATATAGCAAATATGCGTATACTAGGAAACTATACAAGTTTTGATGATTGAATGGTTTTTCCTATCAAAACTATTCTAGTAAGTTGTAACAAATCTAGGACCAAGAAATGCAGGAAACCGATTTTCATATACTTGAGACCTGGATTAGAAATGACTTACAAATCGATGAAGTCTACAGTTACACCAAACGCTGAAGCCATTGCTTCCATAGTAACACTTTTGTATGATTCCAGAAACTGAGAGTACACCACTATTCTAACCTCTCTCATGTAATAGCGAAAGTGTGGTTGTAAGTAGCAATCTAACTTTATTTGCTCGGTTAAGCTAGCTGAAACGCAATACAACATTAGGCAAAGTAAGTAACGACCAAAATTTTGAGGTATTTTGATCTACTCTAGCTAATTGTGATTTCTGTTTATATTCTTTCTGTTTACATTTCTTTCTAGTTAAATCTCATTGTTTTCATGTGCATTCACAGTTCTGAGTTCTATTCCTTCACCTTGCTCTTTCATTCACAACCACTGTCCATCACCCTGTCATCACCTCCTTAACCTCTTCAAGCATGCCCATGACCTGAACCAACTTATGCACTTCATACTTCACCATCTCTACCTCTCCTTCCATCCCATTACAAACTGCCTGCCAACAACTCTTCTGGCAACCTACAACTCCTCTACATGCCGCAACCGTGAACTCCATTACCCTGCATACACACTGCAACCTACAACTTCTCTACACCATTTGCCAACAACTGTTGTTGGGTTGGGTCTTTAAAAAAACTGGAATTGTGAAAATCAGAATGCAAAATGCAATAGTTGATTATTTTTATATCAGTTAAGGAATTAACTAGTAACATTATTATTTTTTCTTCCAAATTTCTTTCAGTTACCTATATTGTGTACCAATCCAGTTTTGTTAGATTTTCAACTAAAAGCCAATTTCTACACACAAAAAAATCAATCATTACAGTCCTCTGTTTTTTCTCATCAAGTCAAGAACAAGATGGGTTGTATTTATCTTAACACAAGTGAAGAAAAATATTCATTTTCTACGTAATTTCATTTTCAGCCCTGCTGGCATCAAATTTGCAAAGTAAAGTGATCGATTTTTTGACTTCCTTTTTGTGTAAATAGAAAATCAATAATGTCTAAATATCTACCTAGGACATTTCTCCTTACGTAAACTGATAAACCTAAACATCTTGCTTATATTTGTGCATTCAGAATGCTGCAATTGATTTCACATTCGAAGTACCAATCTATCTTTGAGTGCCGCGATCTATATATTAAGTAACAATTCACATGTACAAGCAAAGCATGTAACATCACTATTTTTTGCTATAAGCCTGAAAAAGATATAACATGACTGAATACAAGTCATTGCAGTCACATGGAGGAAAACTCTTTCCTTGTTCAGTTTTCCTCAAACTCTACTACATCTCAAAAATGCAGTTTTTCTTTTTGTTTGGTGATTTTAGCATAGTTTAAATATCCAAATGCTTCCAAAACTTGGGGTTTTTAGATTTAATACCAAATTACCAAAGTCCAAGTTGGAATGTTCAATGAGATCCCTAAAAAATATGATATTACATATGACTACGTCCCGCAGAAGTGCTCTTAATGTAAAACCTATGGACATGCTGATAGGATACATGTTTCTGAACCGAAGTGGATCCCAAAAAAAACCATACCCCATAGATAGCACGCAAGAAGCTGGTCCATCCGCAGGGCCACAACCTGAAAATGATAATGGAGAAACTTGTAGACCATCTAACCAGCCTCAACCTGAATGAACAAGTAGAGTCTGAATCGGTCCCTAAACAGAACCAATCTACTTTTGACTATGAAAATGTTTTTGAAGCAGATAATATACAGCAAAAGGAAAAACAGCAAGATGATCTAAATTTCCGGAATGCAGAACTGCCTGACAATCTTGAAGAGGATCATATAATACATAATGTGTCTGAGGTTATACATGATGAAGTACAACAAGAACTACCGGATGTACGTAAGTGTGTTTCTACTAATTCTGAATATATTCATGCAAAGAAGAAAATTCCTTAAGTTCCATCTGAAAGGCATTTAAGGAGTAGTTCTAAAATAAAATGAGCACAGCTACATGGAATGTTAGGGGTATGAACACACTAAACCACTGACCTCCTACCGCATTAGCACACAACTTCCATTACCAAAAATCACCATCCACTCAAAGCGACTCAGCAATCAAATCTGCCTCCACCTCAATGCAACTTCACGCAGCTCCTCTTCCATTAACCTCAAATCCTGACTATCCAAACTGTTACCACTGCCTTACCTCCTTGACAATCACCCAAATCTCAATCGCCGATACAAACCAGAGCCCTAAATCTCGATTTCCAATTCGGTTTCGATATTTTTTTGTTTCTCTTTTCCTCTCTTTCTCTTTTGATTTCGACATTAACTTGAATTTCAGAACTCCTAGCCTCCTTTTTATGCTTGCTCGACATTTTGGCTTAAATATAGGCAGACCGTTCGTCATTGTTAATTAGTCACTCAATTTTCAATTTCTAAACAACATCTACATAATCGAGAAAACTCGAAAATAATGATAGGAAGTAGTACGAATTTTCAAGAAAAGAAAATTTTATACCTGAAAATCAATCCAGGAAACTCGAAATTGGTCGCTAGACGGTGAAATCAATCCAGCAAATTCGCCCAGCAAACTTGAAACTCGAAATCAATCAGCAAACTCGAAACTCGACACTCGAAATCAACCGATCGCTTAACGATGATTTTAGGGTTTTTTTTCTTTGAAGCATGCGAATTATTTTGGGGAATAGAATGGGACGGCGGAAAAAGAACTGGAAAGGCGGGATGTAAACGAATAACCTAATTTTGAAATTGCATCGCGTACGAAAGAAATCCGATGCGAAAAGTATTATGTTGGACGTAGTTGCATCGATTGACTTTAAAACCGATGCGACTAAAACTATTTGCACCGACGAATTTGCATTAGTTGTTCGTGCCAACTGATGCAAATTTGACTTTTTTATTACCTACTGCTTTCCACGTACCAATTGCATCGGTTATTAAGACAGAACTGATGCAAATAGTTCTATTTGCATCAGTTTTTACTTAAACCGATTCAAATGAGGCGATGCAAATGGCCTGTTTTGTACTAGTGCAGGCATTTAGTTATAAATTTACCTTTTAATATGATTGGATGCGCAATATTTTATTTCAGGGTATTCTCTGAATTTGGTTGCACATAGATTTATATCATACTATTTTTTTGCTGGATAAGTTACATCTGAACATGTTAGGTATTTCTAGGATAGTTTGTTTTCTGAGATTGGATTGTGGTAAATTTCGAGGACGAAATTCTTTTAAGGGAGGAAGAGTGCAACGACCCGGAATTTCACCATATTAATTTCCGAATATTTGGTTAATTTTAAATATTCAAATGATAGGTTTTATAATTGAAATAAAAACACTTTTAAATAATAAATATTGAAGATAAAATAGTTTTCAAATTTTGTTTACAAAATATTTAGTTATATGAAAAACGAAAAATGTCACCGGAAACCGTTTTTCGAATTTTTGACGTTTCATCGTATAAAAGTTGTTTGAAATGTTGTGAGCCTTGTTTTGTATTTGAAATAATGTTTAAATGGTTAAGAATGTAAATTAGTTAGGACATATTAGTATATACAAAGTATGTGTACTTAAGTATATACTAAAAGATGCCTTAAGATACATGATTTGACACTTTGGCGACTCGAGTACAAAACATGTTTAAATATGTTTTCTTTGACATGATGTGGAGAGGGACGAGGTGGAGGCTGAAATGGAATATGTGGTGGAGGGTTTTGAGGTGGCAAAACAATGCGGAGGGTAAAGGACAAGGGGTGTTTAGGTAATTTACATTTTCTCTTGCTTATAAATACCCCTTTCACTTTTTCAATTTCACCTCTCTTACTTCTGCCATATCTTTCTCATAACTTAATTAAATGGAGCCTTTTTTTCGAATCATAGCAAATTCCAGTGGCTACAACTTTTATCTTGATCTCTTCTTCAAATTTCGAGTATAGCTACGTTAAAATATCAATTGTTTACACAGTGTTTTTGGATCCAGGATTTCAAGTCCGAAAATGGGCCTTCTTCTTTTGACCATATCATCTTCAAAAATAATTATAATTGAGTGATTCTTTTTTTTGAAATTGTAGAGAAAATAATTTTCAAAAACTTTTCTCTTTACCACTTTTACAAAATCCGAGAGTAAGTAGTCCAAAAACAGTTGTAAAATTACCTTTTTTCGAGTTCATTTTTGAGAGTTCAATGATTATCCAAAGTCATTCCACCTTACCAAAACAAGTTTCACTTCCTTCTTCTTTCAAGGTCGAGCCTACTTAGTGCATTAAGGGTCCAAGACTCCATCTTTTGTTTAGTAATGGAAGTGCTAGATCATACCCTAAGTTAACAAAGGTTTGAATAGCTTTCGGCGAGTAAAACTCTTAACTTTTTTTTGGGAAATATTTTTCTTTAGTTATATTGTGATATATATTATTTGCTTGGTTTGAATATGATGTGAATTTGTTCGTGTTTGGTTTGGAAATGTTATGTGTGGTGGATGCAAACATGTTAAGTAAATGTTAGTTAGCAAACTAGTTAGAAAGTAAAATTTTACCCTCAAAACCCAAATCTTTAGAACTATATTCATGTTCATATTTATTGATTATGAATGCTTGTTGTATGTATGCTTAAACTATTGCTATGTGATGTTTGGTTGTGTTGATAATACTGTAAACGTGTTTACCGAACTGCTCGTATAGCGATAGTCGCTATATCGGTACTTTCGGAAAATCACTTCTTATCAAACCATTTGGTTTCATCTTCATGCTTGGAATTATTTTACAAGTTAAGCAAGATTTGGGTTAATGATGTTTTCAAAAATAATTAATTATTTTGATAATGATTATTTAACACAATCAATTATTTAATTAATAAGGATTAAGGTTAACAAATTATCTTATTAATGATGTGTTTTAAATTTAACTAATTACTTAGTTAATGATGTTTTAAATTCAATTAATCATTTTATTTAATGATGTTTAAGGCTAATTAATATTTTGAAAATGATGGATTAAAGTTAATTAATCAATTAATTAACAATCTTTTTAAAATTAATTAATCTTTTTAATGAATGACTTTTAAAAGGAAACCAACTTGTTTTAACTTTAATTATTCTTTCCTTAATGATGGTTTAAATTGATTAATCATTTTAAAATAATGATATTTTATTATTAGTTAATTAATTAAATGAATTATATTTAAATATTACTAATTAATTAAATTAATAATGTTTAAAAGTGATTTACCCTTTTAATTAAAGGTTATTGGAGTTAATTAATCAACTTAATTTATGAAGTTTCAAAGTGAATTTATCAAAGCAACAAGGATGTTTTGACTTTGTTATTCATTTTAAATAATGATAATTATTTATTAATTTAATTAATTATTACTAATTATTAGAGTTAATAAGGTTTAAAAGTGGTTTACCCTTTTTATTATTTAAAGACATTTGAAGTTAAAAAAAAATCAAATTTGTGTGATGAAGTTTAAAGTTAATTAATCAATGTAATAAAGATGTTTTAAGTTATTAAATCCTTTTAAATTGATCGTTTGAAGTTAGTAAACTCTTTTAACAAAGCGTTTTAAAGCTAATACTTGTAATGTGAGGCCAAGCACAAATTCGAATTTTTAAAAGAAAACGCTTGATTCGTTTATGGAAATGGATTAATTTTTGTAAAGCGATTCACTTATATGGGAACGATTTATTTGTATACTTAGCACTAAATGTTGAAGAAGTAGACTCGTCGCTATTTCAGAATTTAAGAATAATCGTGAGACATGACTTTAAGGTAACACTATCTTAACTTGTCCGGTATTATTGTTGACCAAGAAATAGTACAAGTTGGAATCTGATGGGTGGTGATAAGTACACAAGACTTAATTTCCATATACGATCGTTTTATATCCCCGATAGTTGGTTTCCCAACTATCTGTTACCTCAGCTTCTTTATTATTTTCATTCTAAGACGATGTGTTGCTCCATTGAGCTTTGTTATCCTTTATCAGAAATGACTAAACCAAAAGCGCGAGCGGTTTGCGGTAGCCAAGTTATGTGGGGTTTCTCCCATTAGGGTATTTTCATCTAGATTTTTGTGTACCGTCACATGAAAAACGGTTAAGATTTAGATGTGAAATATTCGGATACTCGGTAAGGTTTGGCGGGGTCCGGCTTGGTACTGTTCGAGAAGTATCACGGAGTATATGAGTTTCTCAATAGTATATTACTAGAGGTATACTTCAAGGGGGGTGCACCTTCCTATTTATTGTTGGAAAATTTCCTTTCTTTATTCTATTCGAACCTTTGAATCTGTTTTCTTTAATTACAACGAGAAGAGTCAACCAATCTCCGTGGTTTTTAGTTATTGGTTTTGTTTATTCTATCGACTTTGAATAGTTATCTTGTTTAGTCCATTCTATCGAGTTTGGACTGTTGTTTTGTTTTATCCATTCCGTCCAGTTTGGATTTTTATTCAGACTATTTCCATTTTTTCAAGTCTGAATGTTATACTAATTGTACCCATCATCTATGTTTAGATTTGTTCCTTATTGTTCATTTCCATTTTTATTATGTTTGGTTGTCGTTTAAATGGGAGAAAACCCTTTCCGCATTATTGTTTAAATACACCCCATTTGTTTCATAGTTTACTCTAGACATTTTGTCTAACTCGAGTTGTTTATTTTCTTTAAACTCTCGAGTACTCAATTATATTTGGGTAGTCCGAGAATAGCAGGTTTTCTTTGGAGCTCTTTGAAGACGATGATCGAGCAGGAGGCTCCTTAGTTATCTAGTTATTTATTTCCATTGTATGATTATGTAGGAGTAATTTGTATCTTAAAAATAAAAAGTCAGAATGTATAGCTATAAGTAGGTTAGATGTAGTATTTTTTTGTAACTTTGATAACCACTTATAAGGAGTAACCTTTTATACTATATCATTTTATATTATATGTAACCATTCCAATGTGAGGTTTATCTATTCTGCCTTGTGTTGTTCTTTATTTTACCCCAAGACAGCTTGTCTTTCAGATGCTTGGACAACGACATACGAATAGGATGTATCAAGTGTCATTCCTAAGGATAAAAAAGGTGGGTCGTCACAATAAAGTTGGAGTAAAATAGAAATTAAACCCTTTTAAAACATAATATTTCCAAAAATCCCACATTCAGATTTTAAATCATTCTCTGTCAAAGGTAATTTATAGCATTTCAAATTACTAATTTGAGGCCAAAAGCTACCAAACGCTTAACCAATACTGATTTCCTATCACTACATGGTTTAAGTTGACTATATAACAATTTCATAATCAATAGAGCCAAAAATCACGTTTAACATCCAATAATTCGTATGATAGGAATATTACTGAAATTAAAATCAAAATTGCGAGGAATCCCGTTGGATCCCTCCAACCCTTCCCCTACATCACAGCTCATATATATCAACACACATATATGTAAATAAAATCAGCAGTGGTGAGAAATTCTGTTGGATCCCTCTAACTTGTTCCCCTGCATCACAAACAGTATATAATCATATAATATGGATCATCCGCTACTAGACAAGTATATATATAAAGGTCATTCGCTCCAGGGACGGAAATAAATCCAAACTAACTGATAATGCGGTAAATCATCCAAACATCCAATCAATAATTTTTATCAACTAAATAATATCTGGTTAACAAAAAAGGTGAGTTTAACTTACCGAAATTTCAGTTGTCTCCGAAGTGTTCTACTTTCATCTAAATCGAACGACGTTCGATTTAACGCAAAATTCAACTAGCTTCAATCGTCGCCAAACCAATCCCACTTCGTAGTTTACACCAATACGATCCTAACGCGGCTGACCACGTTTAATTCTGACCTAATATGGATTAGATATTTAATTTACAAAATTCACAAATTAAATAATATAACTATAACCACTAATTACATTTATTAACCTAATTACCCCTATAAAAATCTTCTTCCTCGTTCATTTTTCCCGCTTTTATTTCCTGATGCTAACCCACCTCGATCACTTCATCAACCCCAAGCTCCTTTGTTTCTCCATGAATTTTGAAACTGACGAATCTGAAAAGTTTCTCTTTGCAAGCTCCACCACCTCGACACCACTACATCATGCCTGAAGTCCCCTAGTAAAACCCAACATGCCCCATAGCATTCCGTCTGTACATATATCGCACTACCTCCCAAGGCTCGACAACCTCCGAAACTCCAACCCGAGGTGCCATTTACTTTCCCAAACCAAAATCCAAGCTTCGTTTAGCCTCCCATCGCCTAATGCTTGCTAAACCCGAAACCCTAGCTCACTTAAAACGCACGACCATTCCCTAAAATCCACTGCAACTCACAATACCCATATCAAATCGAAGCTTAGGCCAATACAAGTTCAAGATCCAAGTTTTATAATTTTCAATCAAGAAACGAGTTTGATTTTTTTCTTTTGAATTTTATTATGAGTTTGTTTTTCTATAAATGGAGTAACGAAGGAGATGGAATGTGCTTTTGTAGATGAGGAGGGTATGGAATAGGACGTGGGCGAGTATGGTGATTAGATAGGGTATGTACTATTTTAAATCCAAAAATGTCAAATCTAAGCACCTAAAATCTCGAACTCCAAACAAGGTGTGCTGTCTGGCGTTCTATACCAAATACCTCTATTTCGAACTCAGTGGAACTATTATCGGGACCTAATTCGATCATATACAGAAGTTAGCTTTTCAAACTCAGTTATATTATATAAATTTATTTAATTAATTTCTAAGTGTTTTGAGCTCGTACGACCACACAATATGTTTGATCGTCACGAAACTTGATGGTGTACAATAATTCATTGTTACAAATCCAATGGTACTAGGTTCATCAAAATCCGAGATGGTGCTCCAGAATGATATTTTCACACGTTGACTAAAACGATTTATTTATTAAAACCAGTCTAAATCACTATTAATTATAAATTAAAAGTTACCATTATCATTCTTATTTAAACAGAATTTAAATCAACTTTCGAAATCATTTTTATTCACATTAAATTCACAATTCACATTTTTAAATAAATCCCTTATATTTGTAATTTAAGCTGTTTGACTCCTAAAACTAATATTTTGATATTTGAAATAAATTAAATATTTCAATATCATATAACAAAATTCTGAGTCGTTATAGTTGGAGAAACCAGGTTTTTTATAACTTTTTCATGCAAATGTGGTAATAATGACCTTTTTAACAACTTTCATTACAAAAACGTTGTAAAAACATTGTTTTTTTTACAACTTTTCCCTAAAGGTTGTAAATATTGAATTACTATAATGAAAGTTGTTTTACTCATAAGTTTTAAAAATCTTTAAGAAACGTTCACTATAAGAAAATGTTGAATTAACTAATAAATGATTATTATCTATAATCAATAGTAATTTTTTATATTTAATAATTTTTTATAATTAATTATTGATGATTAGTAAATTATAGCTAATATTTATTAATTACATTTAATAATTAATTTTAAATAACTGCTAATGAATAACTGATATTAAATATTAATAACTAATGTTCAATTATAATTAAGAAGTAATAAGTAATAATTAATGATTGACAAAAAAAATAAGAAGTAGTATTTAATAATTAATAATTGCTATTAAATAATTAATAACTAATAAATAATCTTTAATGATTAATAAGTAATATTTATTATCTAGTATTTAATATTTAATGATTATGATATCAATAATTATATTCAACAGTTAACACTTCAAATAATTTAAAATTTTGTAAAATAAATTTAAAAATATTTGTAAAATTTAGAAACAGAATTTTAAATTTTCATAAAATAAAAAATGATTTAAGTTAAAGTAAAATTCATTTTTTTTTAAATTTTCAAACTTTTAGAAAATTCCAAAATGTTACATAATTCAGAATTTGAAAAATATAAATATTGCGTTGCAAAATTATTAATTTCATATGCATTAGAAGTTTTATTCTGTAGCTATCTTGTTTGATATTACATGTTTTTTAGCTTAAACAACGAAATTTTGAAACCAATTCCAAATTTTCTATAAAATTTTAAAATAATATATTTTGAAATTTTCTATAATAAAATTAAAAATATTCATAAAATTTAGAAACAAAAACAGTATTTTCAATTTTCCAACAAAACTGAAAATATTTCATAAAATTCAATAATAAAATTTTAAAATTTTCGAAAAGTAAAAAAAAATTAAAATTTATAAACAGGAAAATAGACGCAGAGAAGAAGTTGCGAAAAAATTTAGTCTCAGGGACAGCAAGTTTGCTTTTTAGTCTAAAGGACGCTTTTTAGTGTAAACAGAAAATGATAGTTACAACTATCATTCTATGATTTACACTAAAAAGTGTCCTTCAACCTAAAAAGCAAACTTCTTGTTCGTAGAACTAAATTTTTTCTACAACTTCTTCCTTGAGTCTAAAATCCCCATTTATAACTTGGTAATAATTATATTTTATAATATTTACTATTTTTATTTAATATTAAATAAGTATTTTTAATATTTAATACTTAATTTAATAATTAGCAATTAGTAATTATTATTAAATAATTTATAATTAAGAGTAATATTTAATATTTGAAAATCAACAATTATTAAGTAATATTTAAATTTTTAAGAGTAATATTCATAAAATTTTGAAATTTTCTATAAAAATTTAAGAATATTCATAAAATGTAAAAATAAATTTTTTTGCAAAATGTATTGCAACTTTGCAACTTTGTATGACATAAAGTATTACAAGTCTTTAGCCTCCAAACCAAAATTTTTAGCTCCAAACAGGATTTTCCCATCCCTTCCAAATTTTAACCGTTCTTTTCCTTGCAGTTCCTCAGTTCTAAATCCAAATGGAAATTAAACCATAAATCCAAATCCAATATTCACCTTATTAAACTTCAACTACTTCGTCAACGCATCCTATCAAACTCCCCACCCTTTCAGAAAGGTAACCATCAACATAATTCCTTATTCAACACAATCCAAAATCGTTCAAGTTGGCGAGTCCTACTAGAAGCGAGAAAATGGGTTGCTAATCCCTAATCCAAGTTTTGACACAATCCCTAATTCGACACATCCCTAATCTGAGTTTCGAGCTAATGAGTCACGCCGGAATTTGAATTGTATTCATCTCCTAATCTTCTCGCCTGGAAACTAAAACGTTCGAGCTGATGAGTAGTTGGGTTCGGATTGCTTGAATGTGAGTTGGTATATGCTTGAAATATGATTTAAATATGATCTGTTTGAGTTTCATATTACTTTTGATTTTGATTTGAATATGAGTTGAATGTGAATATTTGATTGATTATATGGGCAAACACTAATGATTGATTATTTGAATATGAGTTTCATATTACTTTTGAATATGGGTTGAATATGAATATGAGTAGCTGGGTTAGACACTTATTTGTGTATATGGCAGAACACTAATGATTGATTATTCTCTTTGTGCAATTTAATATAACACATACTAGCACTGGAAATATGTGTTGATACATTTGTAGGAAATAGTATGTTACAGGGTATATCTGGTGGACAAAAGAAGCATGTAACCACAGATATGAAATTAGGAAACAAGGAAAGCATGGGAGCTACTATGGAAGTGTTGTGTCTGGTTCTCAATGGAGTTATGAAGGAGAAAGGTACAAATATTAAAGTCCAAGTTATTATATCAGTAGCAAGTACAACATCAATCCAAAGCATTTACAAAACTATGCCAGAAGTAATTTTGTCTATTAACAATCTAGGCATATGTGATTAAGTTTGGGATAGTATTCTATTCATGCTTCGTACTTAGCATTCAACAAGATACCGAAATTTTTGGTCTTACTTATACCAGTACTCATTAATGTACATACATCATTGATTTTCTAGGACGAAAATTGCAGTATTTATAAAGTTGGTTGCGACCATAATGTACAATTCTACTAAGGTTTTGTTGACAATGTAAGGCATTTCTTTAGCTAATTAATATTTTATACCCAAACAAGATCAATCTTTACCTCTTTTAAGTTGGTAATATATGATCGTGGAGAACATAAACTAGATATGTTTGGTACGTATGCATTCAGAGGGTGGAATAAAAGAACAGTAAGACTTAAAAGACAATCAACTTTGTGAATAGAAGGTTCAAGATATGCAGTGGCATTAAAGGAAAAAGTAGAAACATCAAAGGTAGCAGCATGATGGGTAGTGGTAAGGCTTTAAAGAGCAGCAGCCTGAATCATCTGCATGTGACTGAAGTAGAAGTCATCATCAACAGGAGGTGCAGAAGCATTAATAAAGCCATTGAATGATCCATCATCAAACATTGTGCTTGTGTATGTGATAGAAAAAGCGGATATGGTTTCTATAAGATCTGGAAGGATGATTTGCTGCTGGTTCACAACAGGCATCATAGCATTCACTGTTGGTATAATTTTTGATGGTCGACTCTGAAGTGGGAAGGGGTAAATTTGAGAATGGTTTATCTTTATGGTTTACTATACTCTTATGACAAATCTTATCAATTTATTTCCTCTAAAGAATTGTCCAACACATTCCAATTATTCCATATAGAGCAAGGATTAAAAGATGAGCTTGTTATACCATTCAATAAAAGCAATAGCCATGATGCAGCTCTATCAACATCAAAATATAGCGTCTCCAATATTGAACTTCTAAAAGCATGCATATCAAGAGAAATACTATTGATGAAGCGCAACATGTTTACCCATGTCTTCACTTCAACCCAAGTAAGTAATACCCCATAAATTACAGATTACAAGGCCTTTAGTGTTGATATTTTACATTGGTCCTTTTTTTAACAAAGAATATCTTCCTTATTAGCTTCTGCTAATGGGAATTATCACAACGACTGTTTTACTAGTGACTAAATTGACAAAAGAATCAACACAATATGGTGGACTTTACTTGGGTGCACAATTTTTTTCCATCAGCATGATTACACTTAATGGATATGATAAGCTTGCCATGAGTAGTGCAAAACTTCCAATATTTCAATTGTGATGTTTTAATGTTATATATGTTAAATTTTGGTGATACAAAATCACAAATAGAAGGAAACAAATATGCAAAAAGAAAGTAATCACATGTGTTCATTATGGAAATACATAAATTATTGGATTGCATTTGAATGAGATGGCAAGGAAATATATGCATGCACACGTTATGGAATAATATATATGCAAAATGATATGCATATTATTTCTTTCTTCGTAATCGCATTGCTTTGGGATTATTTTCTTCCATCTTTGGAATGAGTGAATTGCTTGCTATATTTGCGTGATTTGTTACCATTGTAATTTGCCTCCATTATCTTCTTATCATATCTTGGTAATTTGATTGATGACTCACATTAATTTACATTGGTTATAAATTGAGGGTAGACTTAATTGTAAATCTATCCTGGTATTCAGCCAGTGATCCCAAATGAAGTGTCTCTTCTTGTTATCCTTAATTTAGGGCTTTGGTATGTAAACTCTTATCTTGTAATCTTTTGTAACTCTCTCAGGTGTAATAAAATCTCTCTCCTTTGGACTGGATGTACACTGTCTCGATGATAGTGGAACCAGTATAAATATTTTGCATCTTTTTTTTTCTTTATAGTTATTTGCTATTTATTTAGAGTAATAGAATAATTGCTGTTAGATTAAGTGGTGTTCAAATTGGCAAATCTAGATTCTGTTTATTGTTTTTCCGCATTTGTGCAATTTTTGCACAACAGATTGGTATCAGAGCAAGGTAATTTGTTTAAATTTGTGCATCAATGACTTCTAGAAAGAGCGGTAGATCCATTGGTAATTATGCTATTACTCATTTAGATGGAAAAAGAGATTTTGTGCAATATTGAAGATAAAGACGGAGGAGATTATGTTGAGAGAGAAGAACATTCTAGTCTTGGAAATTTGGTGATAAAGAGTTTACTGTATTGAAGGGACATCTGGATTTGGGAACCTGTATCTGCTTCATGGTTCAATGTTGATATAAGAGTCTTATGTTGATTTCCATGGGAAATTTGTCGTTAGGCAGATAAGGTATGTGGGAGGAGAGAGATTTGTCTTGCATACAGATATTTGGATTAGCCTTATCCATTGGATTTTGTTTTTTGGCTCTATATTTGGATTGGTGATTAAGAGAATTTTTTGGCCTTGGTGACTTTGAGATTATTTTGGTATCTACCTTCTTTTGATTTTGGATATTTGCAACATTTTGTTGGCGGACGGGGACATAGTCTGAGCTTGTTAGCAATGTGTGATGGGGGTGGCCTTGCCGGAACCCATTGGGTAAGTATTCATTTTGGTATCTATCTCGTTAAAAGATTTTGGTTGAAGGTGGAGTTCATTTTTAAGAGTTTTATGTTGAAAAGAGAATTTGACTCGAGGTGGAGTGTTGGAGATACGTGATTTTGCATCAAAGTGAAGTGTTAAATTTTGCTGATACAAAATCACAAATAGAAGGAAACAAATATGCAAAAAGAAAAGTAATCACATGTGTTCATTATGTAAATGCATAAATTATTGGATTGCATTTGAATGAGATGACAAGGAAATATATGCATGCGCACGTTATGGAATAATATATATGCAAAATGATATGCATATTATTTCTTTCTTCGCAATCACATTGCTTTGGGATTATTTTCTTCCATCTTTGCAATGAGTGAATTGCTTGCTATGTTTGCGTGATTTGTTACCATTGTAATTTGCATACATTATCTTCTTACCATATCTTGGTAATTTGATTGATGTCTCACATGAATTTACATTGGTTATAAATTGATGGTAGACTTAATTGTAAATCTATCCTGGTATTCAGCCAGTGATCCCCAAATGGTGTGTCTCTTCTTGTTATCCCTAATTTAGGGCTTTGGTATATAAACTCTTATCTTGTAATCTCTTGTAACTCTTTAAGGTGTAATAACATCTCTCTCCTTTGGACTGGATGTACACTATCTCGATGATAATGGAACTGGTATAAATATTGTGTGTCTCTTTTTTTTCCTTATAGTTATTTAATATTTATTTAGAGTAATAGAATAATTGCTGCTAGATTAAGTGATGTTCAAATTGGCAAATCTAGTTCATGTTTATTGTTTTCCCGTATTTGTGCAATTTTTGCACAACAATATATATTGAATGTGTGCTATTGTAGACTTTGTGAAATTCATATGGATTTTGAATTTTGATATGAATTTTTCTTTGAAATTAATGTCAATATTATTTGTGTTAATAAATTATTGACTTATTTTGGATGGAAACAGTTTGGATATGTGTTGCTTATAGCTTATGTCATTGAAATTTATGTATTGAAATTTCTAAATTACTAATTTACGGTAATAAAAACCTGAAAAGTCCGCATATCTTTTTTTAAAGTAAAATTAATACGGCAACATTCAAAAAAGTTGTAAAAAATTTATACCGCAACTTTTAAAAAATGTTGTAAAATATTATATTGCAACGTTTAGAATATGCTGTGCAAAAATATACCACACTATTTAACAATAGTTGAAATAAGTTTATTACAACATTTTTTGCAACATTCGAAAAAAATTGTAAAAGACGCCGACCCTATCATAACTTGGCATAGTACTATGTTTGTAAGAACGTTGCGAAACTCATATTACAACGTTTTTCTAATGTTGTAAGAGGGTCTATTTGTTGGAGTGTAGTTTGCACTAGATTCACTCTAGAAATTAAATAAAATCATATTTTATTCAAACATATGTTACATCTATCAATTAATCATATTAACTAGTGTAATTGAATGTTTTTTGGATGTATCATATATTCATTCAATGATATAAAAACATAATAGAATATTAACATGTATAACTATATATATACATATAGATATCGAGATTTATATCTATTGTATACACACACACACTTTACACTTACATATGCATATGAAAATTTCACATGAATATTAGGAATCTAAATGTCTAAGTATATACATACGTTGGAGCATACTATAATATGTGTATATGGATTGTATACAGGCATTTATTGTACTATATATATATATATATTGTTTAGACATATATGTGATATTTTGTTGCCACTTGTATATATTTATAATACGCACACACAAATAAAATTATGAAAACAAATCTATATACTAAAATTAGATAATTTAAAACTAAGAGAATGCTTGATTGGAAGTGAAGATGGAAATAAAGTTTCACATTAAATTTATATCTAGTCAAATCAGAATCAAAAGGAAATAGAATAGGGTGCTATTTTAAATTTCCACTTTTACAAATACTAATTAATAATAGATTCAATACCATATAAAAAATTCCATGCTTAAGCATAACAAAATACCTAAACTTAAAAATTACATATCCAAAAATACACATTCTATAAGTAAACATATTGTAAAATAGTATTGTCATAATTTAATGTGTGTACACATACATATATACATATACATACATACATACACATATGTGTGTGTGTGTGTGTGTGTGTATATATATATATATATATATATATATATATATATATATATGAGGCCTTTTTGGGAGTTCCAAAAACAACCCTAACATTTACATTGGAAAAAGCATACATGAAAAAAACGAAAGTATGGATATTGTCGTCACTCATCAACCCATGTTCTGGAACGGTTCTTTCTCTACCACGAACAGACATCTACCCATTTTCCTCAACCCACCTTCGTCCACTACTTACTCTTTCCTTTACCGCCAATGGTTATTGTATCACTTTAGTTTATCAACTAAGTTAAATTCAAATTCTGATTTATTTCTAATGAAAATCGTAATTTTATTCTTTTATAATTTTTAATTAAAATTCTAGGGCTTCGGCTAAATTTTGAGTGAAGATCCAACAATCGGCTGACGAACAAGAAGCGATGACCGACAATGATGAGTTGGAAGACACAGGGCTTCGTTTAGATAAAAGAGCGAAAAATGGACATTAATTTTGGTCAAACATTTTCACTACCATCTCCCCTTACTCACGTTTTGGGAAAGCCAACGTATCTCTTCTCTAAATTACTCACTCCAGAAAATACCAGGCAATTCTCTTTCCTGATAAGTTCTTCTTTATTTCATCAAATAACCTAATATTCTAAATTTAATGTTCCTAAAGTTCAAATTTATATTATTTCAAGTCAATCTAAGATCATTCAATGTACTGATTTTGCTTTTGTAATTCATTTTATACCTAGATTTGAATTAATGTGTTAATTTGATCAATAACTGATCCAAAGTATTCATTTTCAATTTCAAAAGAGGATAGACTACAGAATTGTTTACTTATGACTGTCAAAGTTATGCAGGCTCAAGTAGAAGCAAAAAAGGAGGTTTTGATGATAATTTGATTAAGATAGGGAAGATATATTGTTCATTAAGGTCAATACAGGTACGATCATTCCCAAATTTTGCTTTATAAATAATTTCTCATATATGTATTTTGTAAAATAATTATTTGCAATTAACATAGGTTTATTTGTGAACATTATGCTAAACCATATCAATACATTTGGAATATCTTTCAGCCACTTGGACTGGTTATTTTTTTGGGTATGAATTGGTATTATCATCAATTAGGTTGGATAAACCATCCATTGTCTCTATGTATTGATGGGCATAATTCCTCTACTAAACCTATTTTTCTCGAGACAATACTCAAACAATAATCTAATAGACAGACAATACTTAAGTTAGTGATGATAGTGAATACTCAAAAATTCTGAAATCCATCCACAACCAAATCCGAAAATAATAAAATATATGGTATTTAGAAATGATAGAACATCCAATATCAAAACAATGGATATGGCTATAAATCGGATGGTTGAGATTTCAAGTATTATGATAAATAGTAAATATTAGTTTAGGGCCCCGAATTACCTTGAGATGCCCCTTTTTGATGCTGAGTTATGTTATACACTTCTATAGCATGATAATTGATCAAATGTTGTATATTAAACCAACTGCATAGTTGATTTTTCAATACCTCGATTTCTATTAAAATTGTTAACTTCGTTGATAAGTTGCAGCTGCTTTATAATGCTAAAAAGAATCCAGGTGTCTCCTAATCCAATTGCCATCGCTAACATTATTTCTAAGGTGATTAACGAATACCAAAGTTACGTGCCTGATACAAAAATGATAAATTGTGACTTTATAGTGAAATTTTATATGCATGATAATATATGTGCATGATTTTAAATTATATAATTACCATATCACTTGGAATTGTAGTATATTATGTAGGGATGGACAAGGTTATATAGGCTATTGCTGATCTGAAAAGGAGTGGATCAAACATTTTTTCAAATTCAAGAACATGCCAAATCTGTTGAAAACCGTGGGACGCCTGACAAAGGAACAGAGGAAAGAAATTTACTTTTTAGACATTGCAGTTTAAACTTGATCTTCTTGCCCAACAACTTCCTAAAGAAGATGAAGTGGAATCTGCTCAGGCTATGTTGAAATCCTGGAGGAACAGTAGTAGAGGTAAACTCTAAAATCTAAGTGAACTAATAATTGTGTAACATCCCGCATAATTTACGATTTTATATTTAAATATTTCATTTAAATATAGCGTCGTTAATCGGATTAAGGTCCGAAAAGCTACTTTTTGCAAACGGTCGAATTAAGACTCGGGACCATTTCCATTGAGTCCAAAATGGCGTTTGCGACTTTTTTGAGTATAAGCTTCGATAGGTTTGGAGTAAGTTGATTTTTTCTATTTTCTATTGGGCTTTTTGGGTTTGGGTTTGACCCAACTCATCATATAACCTAGTTCAGCCCCTCTCCTCTCCTCTTCACTACATTCTATTTTCTTAAACACTCTTGCACAACTGAAAATGGGGAGAGGAATGGGAAATTAAAACACTAAGCCTTAGTTTTCAATTGCAAACTACAAATTCTTGCTCCAAACTCTTGGAAAAGCTAAGGTAAGCTCCATCTTCATCTTCTCCATCTCTTCTCCTCTTCAATTTCAGAAAATTCCTAAACCCTAATTTAGGAAATACTTGTTTTAATCTTAGATTGAAGCTTGTAGAGTTGAAGTGAAGAGTGATTGATCTTTTCCTTGTGTTTGTGCTTCTTATCTTTGTTTTTGAGTTAAAAAGGTGAGTTTTGAACCCACATCTACTTCTCTTGATGTCATTGATGTTAGGTATGAATTCCTAACGCTTATTCATGTTCGATTACTTTTGGTTTGAATTGATTTGGTGAACATTTCCATTTTTGGTGTTTTGAAGTCAAAAACTCTAAAAATCATAGCTTTGATGTTTGATCATGTTTTTGGAGGTGTATTGAAGAGCCAATGGGGCTGGGTTATCGATTGGAAAAAGCCCCTTAAGTCCTTTGCTCGACCGGTTGCAAATGGTGAGAGTTTGCTCTTCCATTTGATAGGCTGGAAAACAGTTTCAGCTACAGCCAATCGACTGGCCTCTGCAGTCAGTCGACTGACTGCAGGGTCTGAAAACTCTCGGGTTTTGGTTCAGTCGACTGACTACAGGGTGCCAATCGACTGACCTGCTTGTTTTTGCCTATTTTGCCTATTTTTCTTGGGTTTCCAATCTTAACCGATTCGGGTTGTTCCAATTGGTTGTTATTGCATAATTTACTTTGATAATTCCTTTTTGATTTCGTGCACGGGTTATTATAAAATGATCTTTGTAAAGTGTATTAAAAGCTTGTTTCTCAAACTCTAATTTCTATTTAAAACACACACACAGTTTTGCACTTCGAGCGAAGAGGGAGGAGAATCAAATGATTAAATAAAACGCGTGCTATGAACACGTGCGTTTATCTTTTCAGTTAATTCCTAATCTATTCGTTTGACCATTTTGACCTTTGGGTCTGGTTTACCGATGAGATGAGGTGAACTTTGTACTGCTTTGAGTATGAAATTGGCTAACGGTTAGTAAACCGTTTACTGCGAACGTGGGGTATGGGACTCACGTTAACATTTTTCGGGTTCCTTTCTGAGAGTTGTGACACATTCCGCCGGACAGTGGTGTCCAGTACCGCCACTACGGTTTGTTGCCTTCGGGCGTTGCCTTCGGGCATATGGATCCTTGTACTAAGCTCGAGCACCTTTTGTTTCTTTGACAATTATATTTCCCTAGTGTATCATCTTTCGGGGTAGGTTCTTTGAACCACGTGATATATAGCGATCACCTTGTGGAAACTTGTGTACCTTTGTTGGTATTTGTTAATTGCCTTTTGGCTTGGTTTGGGATATGTATGTCCTTTGTTTATTTGAGTTGCCCATGATATGAGGCTTGTTTTGATTCATCTTATGTTAGATGATTTGGATATCTCTTTTGGAGATAATTGTGGTACTTTATGATCTTGTATGTTCATTATCATTTAGTTTATCTAACTTATTTGTTTAGCTAGACTGACCCGTGTATTTTATACTCGGGTCAGACCGAGATGTTTCAGGTTAGGTACTTTGGACTCAGTCTATTTTGCTTCCGCATGGACTATTCCGCTAGCTCCTTTTTGTTATAGCTTTTTGTGTATTCCTTTATGTTGTAACTCTGATATGTATTCTTTTGTCTCGCATGTATATTGTTGTTTGATTTACCACTTGACATGTATCATTTTGTAAACTCTGTAATGTATCTGTATATGTGAAAGTGTATGTGATGATCTACTGTTCTGTGATGTGAATTACATTGAGTTGTTATATTTTATTCTGATAGATCCTCAGCCACCTATGGCTTTGTGTTAAGTATTTATTGGAAATGTCGATCCATTTAAGTAAGAAGTGGCATTGTCGGTGTATTCAATAGATAATTAAGACAGGGTTATAGATGGTCGCTCCTATCCAGCTCTATTCTCCGCATCAACAGACGGTGTTACCTTGTAATACTCTTTGCTAATGTGGGTCTCAGAGTGGGGCATCACAGCTTGGTATCGGAGCCGAGTTCAGAATAAAATATGATAAACATAGAACATAGACACATATTACGGTACATTAAAGTGTTGTACGAATGTTACGAATTTTTGAATCATCGTGCCTTTATTCTTTCCGTGCCTTTGGGGTAGATAGAATTTTTGGGAATACGTCTAGGAATGTATTTTTCCGTAGTATTCCATATTTGAATTAATGATATCTACCTTGTGTATAATCTTTATCTTATCTTATCTTTCAGCTAACGGCCGGAAGAGGCCGAGGACGACGCTCGGATGCTGGGCAATCCAGTGGCTCATATCCGGATGGCGTTTATATGTCTGCCGATCAGTTTTTGGAGTTATTTAGGAGCACTCGGCCTCCAGCTTCTATTCGTACATCTCCTCCACGCAAGTTTGCCTTTGCACGCCTGTGTAGTGATTTTTCTTATCTTGGTGGAAAGCCATTCAAAGGCTTCGAGTCCGTTCTTGAGGTCCAAGCTTGGATTCACACATGCGAACGTATTTTCTCTTGCATGGATCTTTCTGACCATGATCGAGTTCTTGTTACTTCTAGCTTATTGCAAGAGCGTGCCCTTGATTGGTACGAGCTTCTTATAGCTGAACTTGACGAGTCTGTTCTTTCTTGGGTTCAGTTCCGGGAACGATTCGAACTCAAATTCGTTCCTGAATCTGAGAAAGTTTTATTAGCCCATCGCTTCCTTGAGTTGAAGCAAGGGAAGTCTTCCGTTTCTGAATATGTTGCATTTTTCGAGGCCTTATCTAAGTATGGTCTTGAATCATTAGCACTTCGTATAAGAAGAATATGAAGTTTGTCTCTGGTCTTAAGAAATATCTTAAGAAGTCTTTGATGCTCCAGCTTAAGCTTTCTTTTGAGGAGTTGGTTGATTCGGCACTTCATCTCGAGGCCATCGAGAAGGAGTGTGATAGTGGTGATGATGTTGAGGTTCGCAAGAACCCCAATAAGAAGAAGTTTCCATTTCATAAGCAGGGATTTCTTCCTTCCAAGAAGAAGAAGCCCATTGAATCTGGTTCTAACTCTCAATCTGCTGGAACACCTTCCATTCGGAAGTGTTTCAATTGTGGTTCTCCTGATCATATGATTCGAGCTTGTCCTAAGCCTCTCTTCTGCCATTATTGCAAGAAGGAAGGTCACCGTGTTTCCACTTGCCCTACTGCTCCTGCTAGTGCCAAGTCTGGCAAGCTTTATGTTGCTAAGCCCTCTGGAGGTTCTTCTCAGCCCAGAGGTATATCTCCATCTATTTTGGAAGGTTCTATTTTATTTCATGACCGTAGTATTCGAGTTCTTTTCGATACGGGTGCTTCGCATTCTTTCGTACAGAAAAAGCTCGTCGATGATTTGTCTTTAGATGTTTCTTGTATGGCTACTTCATTGAGGATTGCGAATCCTATTGGGGGTCCGCAACCCTTAGCATGCTTTGTGATGATGTTGAGATTATTTTATGTGGCTTTTCTTTTCGTGCGAATCTGCACGTTATTTCTTATTTGGATTTTGATATGATTTTGGGTATGGACTGGCTAGTGAGATACGATGCCAGGATTATTTGTTCTGAAAGAATTTTATATCTTCGACATCCAAATTCGTCTACTCAGCTATCACTTGTTCTTCGGAATGTGGATAATTCTGAGATGGCTTTATATTCTTTTGACTCACGAGATGATGATGATATATCTCGTATCCCTATCGTTTGTGACTTCTCTGATGTTTTTGAGTCGGTTTCGAGTTTGCCACCCAAGCGGGCGATCGAGTTCCGCATTGATCTCATTCCAGGCACGAAGCCAGTTGGCCGTCCTTCCACGAGGATGTCTACAAAAGAAAATGAGGAACTCAAGAAGTAGCTTTTAGAGCTTGAGTCCAAACAGTTGATTCAGTCCAGTTTTTCACCGTGGGGTACTGCGGTCGTCTTCATGAAGAAATATGATGGAACTCTTAGGCTCTGCATCGACTATCGCAAGCTTAACGAGTTGACCATCAAGAATAGGCATCCTTTGCCGAGGATCGATGATATGTTCGATCTATTGAGTGGCGCTAAGGTCTTCTCTCAGCTCGACCTTGCCACTGGTTTTTATCAGCTCCGAGTCGCGGAAGATAACATACCCCTTACAGTTTTCCGCACTCGATATGGTTCTTTCGAGTGGCTCGTTATGCCGTTCGGTTTGACGAACGCCCCGGCTTTCTTTGTTGATCTTATGAATCGGGTATTCCGGGAATATCTCGATAAGTTCGTCCTTGTGTTCATTGACGACATTCTTGTTTATTCTAAGTCTGAAGCCGAGCATGCTAATCACTTGAGAATTGTCTTGAGTACTCTTCGTCACCATCAGCTTAAAGCCAAATTCTCCAAGTGCCATTTTTGGGAGAATAAGGCTAAGTTCTTAGGCCATGTTGTATCTTCCGACGGCATCTCTGTCGATCCCTCAAAGATCGAAGCTATCCAAAATTGGAAGAGGCCTGAGAATGTTCACGAGATTCGTAGTTTCCTTGGATTGGCGGGTTATTATCGTCGGTTCATTAAGGATTTTTCCCGTGTTGTGCTTCCTCTCACCAGCCTTACTCGGAAAGGCATTCGTTATATTTGGTCCGACAAGTGTGAAGCTTCCTTTCAGACATTGAAGGAACTTCTCACTAATGCTCATATTCTTGTGGTTCCCGAAGGGAATCATGATCTTGTTGTCTACACCGATGCTTGTGGTAGTGGCCTCGGTGTCGTGCTTATGCAGAAGGATCGAGTAGTTGCTTATGCTTCTAGGCAACTACGTCCGAATGAAGTTCCCTATGCCACTCATGATCTTGAGTTAGCTGCCATTGTCTTCGCCTTGAAGATTTGGTGACACTATTTATTAGACAAGCGCTTCATTCTCTATACCAATCATATATCCTTGAAGTATTTGTTCACTCAGAAGGAACTCAATATGAGGCAACAGCGTTGGCTCGAGTTTCTTGCCTCCTATGACTTTGATATCCAATATACCCCTGGTAAGGGTAATCATGTTGCTGATGCGCTTAGTCGCAGACATTCGGCTGTCGTTTCTATGATGCTTGCCGAATGGGATATTCTTGAGACTCTATCTTTTTGTGATATTCGTGACCGAGCTCCATCTTCTGATTCTCCAATAGTATTATTCAGTTTGGAAGCTCGGCCCTCTCTATTGGATCATATTGCCGAAGCTCAGTGGCGTGATCCTGATCTTGTGCATCTTATTCAGCTTAATGAGACTGAACCCCGTAATGAGGCGTTGCGGGATTTCAGCATTGATCTTCATGGGTGTCTTCGCAAGAAGAACCGTCTTGTTGTGCCTTCTGATTCTGCACTTAGGCATGACATTCTTGGTGACTGTCATCGTTCTAAGTATACTATTCATCCTGGCAGTAGTAAGATGTATGCCGACATGTATCGCCTTTATTATGGGGAAGGCATGAAGCGCGATGTGGCAAGTTATGTGAGTAATTGCATGACTTGTCAACGTATTAAAGTCGAGCATCAGTGCCCTTCTGGTCTCCTTCAGCCTCTAGAGATTCCATTGTGGAAATGGGATCAGATTTTGATGGATTTCATTGATGGCCTACCTCGTACGAGATCGGGCCATTCTAGCATTTGGGTTATTGTTGATCACCTCACCAAGTCAGATCATTTTATTCCTATTAAATCTAATAGGTCTGCTTATATTTTTGCTAAGTTATTTATCAAGGAAATCGTGAGACTTCACGGTGTTCCTAGTTCGATTGTGAGTGACTGTGATCCTTTATTCACCAGTCATTTCTGGAAGAGTCTTCAGCAAGCTTTGGGAACAAAGCTTAATTTCAGCACAGCTTATCATCCACAGCCTGATGGACAGACTGAACGGGTGAATCGTATCTTGGAAGATCTCCTCCGTATTTGTATTCTTGATTTCGAAGGTAGTTGGGAGGATCATCTACCCCTTGTAGAGTTCTCCTACAACAATAGTTTTCAGTCCAGTATCGGTATGGCTCCTTTCGAAGCCTTATACGGAAGGTCATGTCGATCACCTTCTTGTTGGTTGGAATCTAGGGAGAAGCTTATTCTTGGCCCAGATTTTGTTCATGATTCTTCTAAGAAGATTGTTCTTATTCGTCAGAGAATGAAAGAGGCACAAAGCCGCCAGAAATCCTACGCGGATAACTGTAGGAAGCCTCTTGAGTTCTCAGTTGGTGATCTTGTCTTTATTCGCGTTTCTCCTTTGAAAGGGGTTATGCGCTTCAGTGTGACAGGGAAATTGGCTCCTCGTTTTGTAGGACCATTTCCTATTACTGAACGTATTGGCCCTGTGGCTTATAGAGTTTCACTTCTAGCTCATTTATCCGGAGTTCACAGCGTGTTTCATGTCTCTCAGCTCCGAAAGTGTCTTCGAGAATCGGATTTTGTTATCGACTCTCCTGATTTGCAAGGGCTTGAGATCTCACCAGATTTATCTATTATACAGCAGCATGTTCGCGTACTTGCCACGGAGGTGAGACACCTTCGAAACAAGGACGTGCCGCTCATTAAAGTTCAATGGTCCGCTAATCCCAATGACTGTACTTGGGAAACCAAAGAGTTTATCGAGCGATCCTATCCGGGTTTTCTATCTTTGCCTAGCACTGGTGAGAATATCTTTTTATCTCAAGCTTATTTTCTTTTCTTTTTGGGTGATGTAAGTATGTAGTTGTTGCGAATTCTTCTCTAGGAATTGCGTGGACGCAATTTTGTTAAGGAGGGGAGATCTGTAACAACCCACATATTTTACGATTTTATATTTAAATATTTCATTTAAATATAGCGTCGTTAATCGGATTAAGGTCCGAAAAGCTACTTTTTGCAAACGGTCGAATTAGGACTCGGGACCACTTCCATTGAGTCCAAAATGGCGTTTGCGACTTTTTTGAGTATAAGCTTTGATAGGTTTGGAGTAAGTTGATTTTTGCTATTTTCTATTGGGCTTTTTGGGTTTGGGTTTGACCCAACTCATCATATAACCTAGTTCAGCCCCTCTCCTCTTCACTACATTCTATTTTCTTAAACACTCTTGCACAACTGAAAATGGGGAGAGGAATGGGAAATTAAAACACCAAGCCCTAGTTTTCAATTGCAAACTACAAATTCTTGCTCCAAACTCTTGGAAAAGCTAAGGTAAGCTCCATCTTCATCTTCTCCATCTCTTCTCCTCTTCAATTTCAGAAAATTCCTAAACCCTAATTTAGGAAATACTTGTTTTAATCTTAGATTGAAGCTTGTAGAGTTGAAGTGAAGAGTGATTGATCTTTTCCTTGTGTTTGTGCTTCTCATCTTTGTTTTTGAGTTAAAAAGGTGAGTTTTGAACCCACATCTACTTCTCTTGATGTCATTGATGTTAGGTATGAATTCCTAACGCTTATTCATGTTCGATTACTTTTGGTTTGAATTGATTTGGTGAACATTTCCATTTTTGGTGTTTTGAAGTCAAAAACTCTAAAAATCATAGCTTTGATGTTTGATCATGTTTTTGGAGGTGTATTGAAGAGCCAATGGGGCTGGGTTATCGATCGGCAAAAGCCCCTTAAGTCCTTTGCTCGACCGGTTGCAAATGGTGAGAGTTTGGTCTTCCATTTGATAGGCTGGAAAACAGTTTCAGCTACAGCCAGTCGACTGGCCTCTGCAGTCAGTTGACTGACTGCAGGGTCTGAAAACTCTCGGGTTCTGGTTCAGTCGACTGACAGGGTGCCAGTCGACTGACCTGCTTGTTTTTGCCTATTTTGTCTATTTTTCTTGGGTTTCCAATCTTAACCGATTCGGGTTGTTCCAATTGGTTGTTATTGCATAATTGACTTTGATAATTCCTTTTTGATTTCGTGCACGGGTTATTATAAAATAATCTTTGTAAAGTGTATTAAAAGCTTGTTTCTCAAACTCTAATTTCTATTTAAAACACACACACAGTTTTGCACTTCGAGCGGAGAGGGAGGAGAATCAAATGATTAAATAAAACGCGTGCTATGAACACGTGCGTTTATCTTTTCAGTTAATTTCTAATCTATTCGTTTGACCGTTTTGACCTTTGGATCTGGTTTACCGATGAGATGAGGTGAACTTTGTATTGCTTTGAGTGTGAAATTGGCTAACGGTTAGTAAACCGTTTAGTGCGAACGTGGGGTATGGAACTCACGTTAACATTTTTCGGGTTCCTTTCTGAGAGTTGTGACACATTCCGCCGGACAGTGGTGTCCAGTACCGCCACTACGGTTTGTTGCCTTCGGGCGTTGCCTTCGGGCGTATGGATCCTTGTACTAAGCTCGAGCACCTTTTGTTTCTTTGACAATTATATTTCCCTAGTGTATCATCTTTCGGGGTAGGTTCTTTGAACCACGCGATATATAGCGATCACCTTGTGGAAACTTGTGTACCTTTGTTGGTATTTGTTAATTGCCTTTTGGCTTGGTTTGGGATATGTATGTCGTTTGTTTATTTGAGTTGCCCATGATATGAGGCTTGTTTTGATTCATCTTATGTTAGATGATTTGGATATCTCTTTTGGAGATAATTGTGGTACTTTATGATCTTGTATGTTCATTATCATTTAGTTTATCTAACTGATTTGTTAAGCTAGACTGACCCGTGTATTTTATACTCGGGTCAGACTGAGATGTTTCAGGTTAGATACTTTGGACCTAGCCTATTTTGCTTCCGCATGGACTATTCCGCTAGCTCCTTTTTGTTATAGCTTTTTGTGTATTCCTTTATGTTGTAACTCTGATATGTATTCTTTTGTCTCGCATGTATATTGTTGTTTGATTTACCACTTGACATGTATCATTTTGTAAACTCTGTAATGTATCTATATATGTGAAAGTGTATGTGATGATCTACTGTTCTGTGATGTGAATTACATTGAGTTGTTATATTTTATTCTGATAGATCCTCAGCCACCTATGGCTTTGTGTTAAGTATTTATTGGAAATGTCGATCCATTTAAGTAAGAAGTGGCATTGTCGGCGTATTCAATAGATAATTAAAACATGGTTATAGATGGTCGCTCCTATCCAGCTCTATTTTCCGCATCAGCAGACGGTGTTACCTTGTAATACTCTTTGCTAATGTGGGTCTCGGAGTGGGGCATCACAAATTGTCTCTATTTATGTATAAGCTATAATGGTGTTGCGACCCGCAGTTCCGTACCCTTTGAGTTGATAATAATTCACCCTTGTTCAACCCAAATTGTATGAAAGAGCGAATAACTAGGGTAAAGAAGAAGAAAGAGATAGTAGAAAATAAACAACACAGAATCTCACAATCGCAGCGGAACAAAATATAATATATAATAATAGATATTTATACAAAAGAATCTGTAACAGTTTATATACTTACAATCATCAGAGTATAACAATCCATACAACAATCTGGACAGTTATAGTAACTTGTCCTCATATAGCGGAAATATAAACTAAGTACGGGGATACGTCTCTGTCATCCAGCTCATCTCGTGAGCTTCATAGCATCCTATCCTGAATCTGTAATACTTGGTTTGACCCAAGTATTATAATAAAATAACACTCGAGTCAGTCTGGAAAACCAGCGTGAGAAAACACACTCAATTTGAATTATTAGGGTTATCAAAATCCTTTGAAAGACAAAGGTATCTCGTAAGATCGCGTCACACATAAACACGACAGGTTTTTACCTTACGATAACCAAAACATTTTATATCAAAATCATCTGATATTATAATAGTGTCTAAGTACAAATACTTATTCAAATAGCCGAAATTGTTACATTAATTAAATTCCAGCATACTAGGCTCTACAAACATAACCGTAAAGGCTCGTATTGGAGAATGGATGTCATACAATGAATGGGCTACTGGGGTACCACCCATCATAGTACACCTTTAGAAAAATGTTCTGAGGACCTCGCTGGGATCCCCTGCTACACAAGACCGGCCTACTCCTAACCTGGATAAACCAAATATGTTATCACCCTAAGTGTTCCCTCCCTTAAAATCGATCGCTTCCTTTTTCATGCACAACCATATCCATAATTTATATATATATATATATATATATATATATATATATTTCCGAGGATATCTTGAAAAGTGATAAGATACCCTAATTGGGTGCGACCTAATTAGCCTTGTTGCATCTCCCCTGTTTTAGTCATTCCAGGCTGATAAGGCTTGAGGCTAACGATTACCTTTCAAGAACAATTCCACTTAGAATGCTCATCGTCCTCCAATGACGATGTTCTGATAGCATTCATCCATACAAGTTGTCCTGAGTCTGGACAAACCAAAGCATCGTCTTTACCATCTTCACGATATCCATTTGTATCGTTCAAACCGGATAGAAGTGGTTTTTCGGATAATTAAATATGATCCCGGTCTCTTCGAAACAATTAACGAAATTAGCCAATATTGATATTCGGTTATTTAACTATAAATAAAACATTCATAAGCAGTCACTAGGCCATTATTTATAATTCTTAAAAACATTCATTCCAAAATATCTTTACAAAGATATACATTCAAATCTCTTTCAAATTTATCAATATTTGAAAACATTCCGAATACTTGTTTCCATAACATGATATTTCCACCCATACCTCACTTCAACACTTCGTGAAATATTTCCAACTTCGATTTAAAACCCATTACTTAGAAAATATCTCGATATATATCCTTTGTCTCTAAGTATTTTCAAAAACCTTCCATTTTCTCACTTGGGAAAATATTATAATCCATTTTCCCAAAATCATTTCTAATATCAATACTTAGGAGTTTTTCTTATCCTATCTCCTACATTTTCGGAATTTATATTAATTCCTTTTTACCTTTTCCAAGGTTGATTATACTCACTTATAACCTCGTCTATCCATTTACAACTTCTAAAAATCATATCCGTTTTTGCATCTCGAGAGAGTTTATAAATAAATTAAAAATCATTTTCAAACTTCTATATATATGTATAATAAGTATTTTTAAAGAATGATAATTTATTTTTAAAACACGTTTAAGTAATATTTAAAATTTTAAAAAACATTGATACTCCATTCCTTATTTCATTTTCAATAACAAATTGATTTACGAAGCATATTATAAACATTAGAAATTTATTTCAACTAATATTCGATACTTGGAATTTTACTTCTGAAGTATTTCAATGATAACTAGCTTTTAATTACACAGTTTAATAAATAATATTCCCTTTAAACCAAACTTAGCTTCTAAATAAAAATATATTTTTTTCCTTAAAATATCCCAATAACCAATTTAAAAATCCCTCTCGATTTACAACACATCAATTCCTTTCTGATTCCCTAATCCATTTCCACTTTTAAAAATAGAGTCTACTATTCTTTCCCAAACCTATTTTCGTATCTCGATATAAATTCACACTATGAATTTATATTCCAATTTATCAACTAATAACATTTCCCTTATTTATAAACATCATTTATAAATTTTATAAACTCAATTCCAAATCTATAATAGATTTACATAAATCACTCCATTTATAAATCGATTTCCATTAAAATCTCATTTACAAATCTATTACTCAATAAATTCCAATTATTTCTTGAACTCGTTTAGAATTCCAATTTTAACTTCTTTGCGATATTTTTTCCGAAATATCATTTAAAAATCCATTATTAAAAATTCTTTATATAAATTATTTTAAATCTCTATTTTAAACATTTTTATGAATAGTTAAGAACAACTCCAAATCAATTATTATTTTTCTTTTCCCCAATCAATTTCTTTTAAAATAAATCCAATTTCGATATAAATATTTTTATATCCAAAATCTCCTTTTAAATTCCTTCAAATTCAAAAATAATATTTACGGTTAAAAATACCAAGATCTAAGGCCAGTGCTACTATAACATCCAATAATTCAAATTACAACAATAATCTATAACAGATTATCTACTCACATCATATATCACTATATATGAAAAATAAACAATATATTTGAGGAATCCAGTTGGACCCCTCCAACCTGTTTCCCTGCATCCACAAATGTTAATACAACATAAAAATACCAATCCCACTTCGAGGGGGATATCGCGGTATATAGGGTCGTCCGCTATTATGCGGGGCGCATAGGGTCTCATCCGCTAAAATGTGCGGGAATATCACACCAACTACTAATATATATACTGCTATATATATAATATATCATTCAACAGATAATAATAATTTATAAATTCATCCAATCATTCAGTAATTAATTTTTCAATAATTTAAATTAAAAAAGTAATCCAAGATGAGTGAGATTTACTCACCTTGATTTTTATTTTGCCGAATATCCAGATTTTAAATTTTTTTCTAAAATCTCGGCCGACTTTGAAAAATCCCAAACCAATTTCTATGCATAGATTTTCCAGATACGAATCCTATACGACTGATTCCATGCGATTTAATCTCGAATGAAATAAATACGATTTTTAATATACGGTTATGATTAAGGTTTTTAATGAATAAATTTAAATAACCAATTTATTAATCCTAAATGAATACCTTCCTGTACAGAACTTCTAGCACCCCCTTCCTCCAAACCTTCACGACCACGTTTGATCCTCTTCCTTGTGATAAGCTTCCGGGCATCATGGCCACGAACTTCGCCCTCGTCCAAACTACTACCGCCATTGACAAAACTCCCCTCCTTCCAAGACAGCACCGAGCACATCCAAACCCTAAATCGAATTCGAGTAAAACTGCCTTGGGTCGCCCCAGGCTTCACACGACCATCGCGTGCTCCACTATCGCCCAAGCTTGATTGTCGTCGCTCCCATCATCGACTCACCCACCGAACATTGACCCAAAACCCTAATAACAATCGACGTCGAAATCGATGCCACTTGCCTGAAACTCGTAGATGAATGTCACCACGTCGAAACTCATTTGCAGCCAAAACATCGTTGGCCCCTTCCCCTTGACGTGCTCTCTTCAGGTCGCGACCATCGCATCTGCTGCGACCCTCCTCCTCTTGCTCGCGATTTCCAGACGATTGCGATAGTATATTTTTTTATTGAGTTCGATTTCGAGAATTCAAACTCGTTCGTTTTCGATTGTGGACTTGAACAAAAGGAAGAGGAGAGCTCGCGTTTATAAAAGGAAGGAAGTGGCTTTGGGTATACGACATGTTGGGTTTGATTTGATTTTTTTATATATAAATGTTATGTTCGATTTCGTGAAGAAGGGGGAAAGGGAAAGTATTGATATAATGTGAAAGAGAAAGGTATACGTGATTTGAAAAGATTAGGGGCGGCTGGATGTTGACTGGTCAATATATATAAATAAATAAAATTTTCAAAATATCTCGATTTACGCAGCTAAAAATTTCAAACTCCTATCGAGGCGTGCCGCTAGGCATTCATAATGTTATACTTCTATTCCGAACCCAATGGAACAAGTTTTGAGTCCTAATTTGGTCGTATGGAGAAGATAGCTTTTTGGATCCAATTATTATACTAAATTTTTGATATTAAATTTAACGCGTTTATATCCCGTATGACCAAACGATAACTCCAAACGCTACGAAATTTGAAATCCGATAACAATACACTATTATGGACCCAATGGAACTAGTTTCGTTAAATTCTGAGACTGCGCCCTGGATCGCTACTTAAATGCGTCGAGTAAATCGAGGATTTCCAAAATTTACGAAATCGCTCAAAATTTCAGTTTTAAAATCTTACTAACTAATTTCTAATTCAAATAGAATTTATACCAACATTAGAAATCTTTTCGTTTCATAAACAACTCCAATTTCCAATTATTTAACGATTTTCAATTATAAATTCAATAATTAAATTTATTAAGTAAATCGCTATATTTGGAATTTAAATTCATTTTAAAATTTTCAACCAACATCTTCATATTCAAAAATCAAATTATATTCCAAATCAATATTTAAAACCACTTAAATATTCAAAATTAAACGACGAAAAATCCGGGTCATTACAAACGGTTTCTACATAATCATTGCATACCCATTTTTCTTTAAATTTTTCTTTAAACTTTTAATTACCATAAATTGTTTCTCATTTCACATGTGTAAAGGTCTGTATCTCCATACCCTTTGAGTTGACAATAATTCACCTCAGTTCAACTCAAATTGAACGGGAATACGAATCATTGGTAGTGAAGAAGAAAGAGATAGAAGGAAACAGAAACAGTATCACATAATATCACAATCGCAGCGGAACAAAATATGATAGATAATAACATATCTTTATACAAAAAGAACTATAACTGTTATTTATACATACCATCATCAGAGTACAACAATCAACAAATCAATACTGGACAGTTATAATAACTTGTCCTCACCAATGCTGAATATACAGCATAACACATACATCAGAATATATATATCAAGTACGGGAATACGTCTTTGTCATCCAGCTCGTCTCCTGAGCTCCACAGTATCCTAACTTGAATCTTTAATACTCGGTCTGACCCGAGTATTATAATAAAATAACACCCAAGTCAGTCTGGAAAACCAGCGTGAGAAAACACACTCAATTTGAATTATTACGGTTATCAAAATCCTTTGAAATCAAAAGGTATCTCGTAAGACCACGCCACACATAAATACGACGGGTTTTTATCTTACGATAACCAAAACACTTTTATATAAAAATCCTCTGATATTATAATAGTGTCTATAGAAAATATATTAGAAAATAGTTGAAATGATTGCATCTCACGTTTCAGCATAATTAATATACAATCAAAAACCATACAGCATATTGGACAATGGATTCCATACTATGATCAGCTAAGGAACTACCTTCGATGAGTGCATCTCTAGATCAATGCACCCGGGTCTGACAAGAACATCTTGTACCCTGCCACACAGAACCGGCCTAGCACTTGACTGCTAGTACCGAATATGTCATCATCCCGGTTTTCCGACCTTTTGAGATCTCATGCACAACCAATCCATAAATAAGTATATGTTGTGTATATAGAAAGATGATGACATACGCTAATGGGAGCGACTGACTTAGCCCTGCTGCATGCCCCGTTTCGGTCATTTCCCGGTTGATGAGGCTTGAGGCTACATTTACCTTTTTGAATTGCATTCATTCTTGGAACGCTAACACTGCCTTCCAGGCTGTAATGCAATGATAGCATTCATCCATACAAGTTGTCCTGGGTCTGGACAAACCGAATCACCAAATTCATTTACTTCACGATATCACAATTCATAAAGCACAAATCGGATCGAAGTGGTTTTCGGATAATTAAATCTGATCCCGGTCTCTTCGAAATGATCAACGAATTTGGCCAGATTTGATAGTCGGTTATTTAACTATCAAATTACACACAAAAGCAGTCACTAGGCCCATATTATAAATTTTCCAAAATATTTATTTCAAAATATCTTTACAAAGATATATATCCAAATCTCTTCAAATATTTAATATTCGAAAACAATTTCAAATACTTGTATACATAACATGATATTTTAAACCCTTTTCAATACTTAGCAATATTTTCGGATTCCATTTATAACACTTAGAAAAATGTTTCTATATCAGTCGTTTCACACTTAAAGTATTTTCAAAACCCACTTCTCAATACATAGGAGAATATTCATAAGTATATTCTTCCAAAAACCCATTTGATATCAACGCTTAGAAAATCTTCATAGCTTATATCGATTGTATAAGTACAATTACAAAACAAAAGTGGAATTTCCCCTTTTTCCCCCTTAATAAAACATTTACAAATTCATTTGCAAGTTCTCAACCCGTTGTAGCTTATTTTATAAATTTCTGGAATCCATTTCAATTTCCTTTACCATTTCAAAGTAAAATTATCGATTATACTTATTTATAAATCAACTAACAATTTATAACTTCTCTTGCATTCGGATTCATTTTCCAAAGTTCTCGTATCTAAACAACTTTGAAATTTTCCTTTCTCAAATCTCTTAAGCTCCCGAATTCAATCGTAAATTTCCTCTTATAAAATCACACCCATTCAATAAACCCTATTTACAAATCTGAAGAGTATTTATAAGTAACTTTAATAAATTTCCAAAGAAAACTTACCTTTATAACATAAGTATTTAATATAAAGTATAATAAAATTTTCAAACACATTTAAGGAATTATTTAAAAACATCACTACCTTTGTTAAATAACAATATTAGCAAATTTCCAATTCATTCATAAATACTAATAATAGATTTTCAAAGCTTATAATGGAAATTAGAATTTATTTCACTCAATATTAAATATTTAAGTAACTAACTTTTGGAAATATTTAAACCAAATTAAAAGTTTAATAAATAAAAGTTCTTTTTTAAGACAACTCCACTTCTTGATAAAAATATATATTTAAAATCCAATATAACCATTTTTCAAACTTATAAACCTCTCTCGATTTATCAAAATCTAATTTACATTTCCAAATTCACAACTATTCCTAAATTCCAAAATAAAGTCCACTATTTCTTTCTGAGCCGGTTTCCATATCTCATTTAAATTCACACTTTGAATTTATAATTCCCATTTATTAAATGATAATCATTCCACTTATTTATAAACATCGATTATAAATTTTCATAAACTCACTTCCAGTTTATACAGTTTTATATTACAAAAACCCCTTTATAAATCGATTTCTAATTTAAAATCCCATTTTTAAATATATTTCTCAAATAACCAAACTAACTTCCAAAACCAATCAAATCTTGATTTCTACTTCCATTTCGTGAATTAAAATTTTTATTAAAAATCCAGTATAAAAAATTCCATATTTATTTTCAAATTCCCTTTATTCTTCCAATCTATTTAAATCTCGATTTTTAAAACCCTTTTTATTTTTAAAACAAATATCACTTTAAAATTTATTATTTAAAATCCTATATACATACATATATATAAATTATTCAAATATCTCTATTTAAAATATCACGGAATAGTTAAGTACAAACTTAAAGTCAAACTATTTATTTTATTCAAATCAATTTCTTTTTAATTAATCTAAAATTCAATATAAATATCCACTTCCAAATCGCTTTTCAATTTTATTTCAAAATCCAAAAATAATATTTATAGTTTTAAAATATTAAATTTAGGGTCAGTGCCACCATAGCATCCAATCAATCAAATCATATCATAATCTATCATAGACAATCCAAACACTTCATATATCACTATATATGAAATTAAAAATCAACAATTTTGAGGAATCCAGTTGGATTCCCCTAACCTGTTTCCATGCATCCACAAATGTTAGATAACATAAAATACCAATCCCGCTTCGAGGCGGGATATCGCGGTAATATAGGGTCATCCGCTATTATGCGGGGCGCATAGGGTCTCATCCGCTCCAATAAGCGGGAAATATATCCAACTACCAATATATATACTAATATATATATATATATATATATATATAAAATCACATCAACTGATAATAATTTATAAATCCGTCCAATCAACCAATAAATAATTTTTAACTATTTAAATTAAAACCAGTAAATTCAAATGAGTGAGATTTTACTCACCTTGATTTTTAATTTGCCAAAAGTTTCGTTTTTGAATTAAAATTGAATTAGCATTCAATTTTTAACCCAAAAATCAGACAAGCTCCAAATCCATCCAAACCAGCTCCATTTCAAAGCTCTCGTCATCACGATCGCAATGCAAAAATTCGTGCCTCGATTCGACCTCGTATGGAAGAGTTATTAAATTTTTAGTTCATCGATTTGAATATACTTAAATTAAACACCAAATATTTTTATTTCATTTTTAATCACCTCTAAAACTATTTGGCCCAGCCCACTACACTCCCTTTCTTCCCCAATTCACATGTGCACGACAAAACCCAAACCACCGTGCACGCCATCGATGATACGGAGCTCCAGTGCTCCTTTTCACGAACCGATTTCGCCCACGAACTCTCCTCGACATCCTCGATCTGCCCGTACCTTAAAATAAATGCCCGGACCTACATATAAAAATGCGACTTGCTCCCTTATCCATGCTACAGTGCCCTGTCGTGACTTGCCAATGACGACCGGACCACCTATCCTCCTTGCCGTCGACTCCCCATACCATCACGACTTCGATTCCATCCTCCATATCATGAAATACTACTCCAAACACGAGCAGATCGAAACCCTAGTTTTCAAGAGCTTCCCTGTATGTGATTCGAGTAGCAACAACCATGGTCGCATCCTACAAACACTGTACCAGATCGAAGCTCATCCAAAAACAAGGTTTTTAAAACTAGTTTGGGAATTTTTCAATTTTTAAAGTTTCAAATTTTTTTTTTCTATACTCTGCTATGCTATTTAAAAGAAGAAAGAAGAAGCGTATTACAGAAGGGATAAGAAGGCACGAGTATAAGCGGCTAAAAGTTGACAAAAATATTGCGGCTGAAAAGATTAAAGATATTTATGGAAAGTCAAATCAATATATATATATATATATATTATATATTAAAAATTTCAAAATATCTCGCTAATAATAACATAAAATCCTGAACCCCTATCGAGGCATGTCGCCGGGCATTTCTAATGTTATACGCCTATTCTAAACGCAATGGAACAAGTTTCGAGTCCCAATTCGATCGTATGGAGAAGATAGCGTTTTGAACCCAAATATAATATTAAATTTTTGCTATTAATTTCAGTGCGTTTCTTACCCGTACGACCAAACGGTAAATCCAGTTGTCACGAAATTTGAAATCAGATAATAATACACTATTACGGATCCAATGGAACTTATTTTGTCGAAATTCGAGACTGTATCTCAGAAGGCTATTTTTATATGTTAATTTAAACGAGATATTTTTAAAATCGAGTAAATCCCTTTAAATTCAATTTAAAATTTTAATTATCTCTGTTCTTATTAATAGAAATTTAATAAGCCTTTAAATTATTTTTATTTAGCTTAAAGCTCAAGATTCCACTATTTAACCATATTTCAATTATTAAATTCCAAAATTAAATTACCCAATAAATCGTTATAATTAAAATTCAAGTTATTAAATCTATAAAATTAACTTTTCAATATTTAAAATTTATTAAACATTCCAATTCCAAATATCCCAAATTCTGGGTCGTTACAACATGTAAAGTAGATGATTATTGTACTATTTATATCGCCTTAAGCATGTGATGGTGTTTTTATAAAAAAATTCTATACCACATGAAACACAAGCGCATTTGTACAAGTTGTTCTCCAAGCACGCAAAATGAACACGTCATTTGTATAAAACATAAAAAGTGTGCCTTTTATACTATATAAATGTATGCGGTGGTAATTTTTTTTTGAAGTTTAATGATTACAAAGAGTTTGATTTCAAAGTGGACAAAAACAAAGATGGAAGAATTACAGAAGCTGAAGTGAAAGAGGTAAGTTAAATGCACATATTGCAACAACAAGCTGATATTTAGAATGCAACGTGCTATAATATGCCATAATGTTTTTATAAGATTATTTGAGGAAGCCTGGAAACCACTGATGAACTAAATTCAAATCACGCTGTTGAAAAGGTGGCACAAAGGGATTGAAAGGAGCTGATTCAATGCTGCAACCCATGATGTTGGGCTATAGTGCGGTGATGCAATGATACTGATGTGTGCTCCAAAACGAAAGAGATGCTTTCGGGCATGTAGTGCTTTCAGGCAAACACTGATGAGCATAAAATGTAGGAACGCATCAAAGAAGTAATGTGTTGTTACGCTTGGGCTCTGTGGATGGAGTGCAGATATTTATCAGACATGCAACTTGAAGATGAACTAGAATTGAAGAGTTGAGTTGAGGGCAACACTGAGCTGATGCAGTTGGTCGGATATATGTTGCTGGCGATTTCTGGCCATCTGAAGTGAGGCGGGTACTATTGTAATGTGCAAAACTTTGCTTGCTGGCTGGGAAGATAAAGAGAATAGCTGCGGCTGTTGTGCGATGATAGGGTGAAAGCCGACCGAAGAACGAGGTCGAATTGCTAGCACGATCTGATGAAATGATGCCCCTAAAAAATCCTAATGTGTATGTGTTTACATGCATATATGCTTATGTACGTATAAACCTGTAACAGGGAAGCGTCCCAATTGTAATGTACGTGAGGGAATATTAAATTTATAGAATCTTAAAGGCAAGCCTCTCTTAATTCACTACTTTTTTTTGAAATGGTACTTTATATACAACATGTCACTTGTACAACATATAACATGTCAATAAACGTTCGAATCACGCTACGCAAGTTTCCAACTTGTGACCTCTCGCACCAAAGCTGAATCACTTAACCACTGGAACAATGATGCTTGTCTAATTCACTACTTTTATGTATAGTTATATATTAACTTTATACATACCTAAATATAGTTAGTCTTTAGTTACGCTTTATTTAAGGTTAAGGAAAAAGCTTTGCATTGCTGATGATTATACCTATGACTAAGGAAGTAAGGATCATTAACAAGCCCACCTAACTGTATATGCAATTATTGGTGATTATATTATGGTATACTTATATTTATATGAATATAATTACATGTCTTTTAGGAATCCTATGCTTAAACCATGCTATTACCAATACCTATTCCTCTATATTTATTTGTATAAATATTATATTTTATATATGGACCTATGTGAAATATATTTAATTTTTAGTAATATATATGTCTGTTTGTATAGAAGTGTGTCTGTGCTCATTTTTGTTTGCATCTTATTTGAAGCCTTCTATGAATACAAATATGCCTTTCAACTTAATACGTAAACAGTTTCCCATTAAATTAGCATTTTGCATAACAATTAATAAATCGCTAGGACAAACCATCCATCAGGTTGGTATTCATCTTCCCAGACATGTTTTTAGTCATGGTCAACTATATATTGCTTTGTCTGGAGGAGTTGCATGAAAAACAACAAAGGTTTTGATACATAGAAAAATCTCTTATACAACTTTTCTAAATCCACCATCTACATATTGCTGATGTCGGTCTCAATGTTTTTAAATCCACCATCTATAGATATTAATATAATATTTGATTACTTTCTTTGCTTTGTCTTATTATTTCATAGAATAACTTAGTCGCATTCATGTTTTGACAAACGCTTAATTTATGCATGTATAAAAATAAAAAATGCAACAGCAAGTATACTGTAAAGTCATTTTGTAAGATCAAAAAATCTTACAAACATTGTTCTTTAACACTAATTCCTCCTACGCACGTGCATCGCACATGCCAAAATACTCGTGTGTGTGTGTGTGTGTGTCTATATATATATAACTTCAATGACACGATTAATTTTGAAACATTGCATATGCACACATACATACATATGTATATTATAATTTAAGATTTAATTTCAAAACTATACAGTTGACTAAACAACAAACTTAAATGTATTAAATTAAAACAAATTAACCTAGCTAAAGGATTTGACATGATGTTGGTTATAATCTTGAAAAATATGAAATTAAAGTATATGAATACACACACATATGTGTGTGTGTATGCACAATCCATTTAATAATATTAAATATGTGTTTATATGCGAAGTAAATAATGATAACAAAAATAATTTTTTTTACAGCAAATCAGATCTACATTAATTAATAATCTCACATCTAACAAACAATATTAGTACAATAGATAAATCAAACACAAATTAATTTTAAATTAAATAATTATGTAATTTAATTGTGATAACAAAATAAGTTTTGTAATAAATCAGATCTATATTAACTAATGATTCAAATCTAACAACAATATCAATACATAAAACAAATCAGACAGAAGATAGATTTTACATTTAAATGACCACGCAAGACGTTTAAAATAGATTGAACATGTGGCAATTCACTATACATATATGTGAGTTAAATCAGGGTTAAACATCATGAATGTGTATAAAAAAGTAAAACAAACCTAAAAGTCTTTGTAACATCCCCTATCTGAAGGCCAGAAGCTAAGCACTATAGATGTTGCAGTCATTCATAGTATTAACTTCTGGTGACCAAAATACGATAATGTTAATTGTATCCATAATATCAGAAGCACTTGAATATGAAATAAAATCACCACAGATTACAACATTTTTCTGATTACATTTCAAAACAACATGTTTATATCCAAGTTACATAATCTCAAACATTTCCCAAGTTCAAAACAAATATATATATTACAAAATACGCCAAGAGCGACATATGAAGATGCCCCCTTGGTTGACCAGATTACTAAATAGTCATAACTGACTTAATACAACACAACAGAAATAAAAACTAAATAGCAACTTCTAAATAGCTAGCATCAGCCTCCTGCTCGTCTTCGGAAGCTTTATTCATCCACCTACTAAGACCTGAAAATCCTCGACCCTCGGCATACTCAAATTAGTTTTAAGCACCTGAGAGTTTAAGAGGAAAAACATAAACTTCTAGTCAGACATAAAGCCTGGTGTGAATAATACTGTACATCTTGGTTATATGATATTAAGTGAAACCACGCCGCTTAGCAGAGCGAGTTTTCACTCGCTAATATCCTTTTAAAACAAATCTTTTGAAAATCTTAATCTTGCAACCAAAACTGGATAAAACAATAAAGCAATATCATGTAAGCATATAAATCAGGTAATAAATGGACCAGCTGTCCGAACAAAGTGTAGTTTTGTTTGGCTAACTATTAACATTTGACTGACTCGGGCCTACCAAACAACTAAACAAATAATTTAACTTATGTTAGATACTCCTCTTTTGGACGGTCTGTCCCTAACTTACTTCTTCAGGGTCAACTGATCCTAATGGTTTTATGGGCTCACCAATAATCTATCTCTGTACATATATATTCCTTTCTGTGTGTAACATCATTTTAGTCTTACTTGTGAAAAAGCCCTGCACATTTGAATTTTGGACTAATTTAGCTAGGGGCTAATACCTAATGTATAGGGCGCGACCCTATACCATTCTCATATGGTATTATAATATCTGAGTCGTTTTACTTAGGGTCGTCTGCCCATAAAATTTTCCTTGAAACTTTTTTCTCTCAAATTTATTTAAACCTTTAAATCATACTTTAAACAAGAAAAGTATACTCTATGCTTTACTCAAATCACCTTACCATGTTATATATACTTTACACAAAACTTTGTTGATGAAATCACTTAAACTTCTGAAAGTACCCCTTTCAAATCCATTCAAAGTACCCCTTTCGAAACCAAGTAAAACCTTAGGCCGAAAGACCAAAACATACATTTCGAAACCATCCTTAATAAATCTTTCGGAAAAATTGCAAAACCTTTCTTTCGAAAGCTTTAAAACCTTAGACATCCTCTTATCAAAGCATCTTTAATAATAGTTGTAATACCTTTTGTGTCAAACTTTTTTGGTATCAACGTAAACTACAAAAAATGCCCCTCCATAAATATTATTAAATATATTTATATCACTAAAAAATAGTATAAACAGATAAGTTTCCTTTACCAATTCAAAACGCCCCACCATGGATATTATCGAAATCTTATTATAGCTTAAAAATAGGATCTAACAAATATATATTTTTTCAAAGTCTTTTTTTATTAATTAATAACAGAAATAAAAATTCAAACTAATAAAAACTTAAATTCATTTTTTATTAATTAATAATAAAAATAAAAATTCAAACTAACAAAAAATTAGATATTGCAATTTAAAAAGTGAAATTAAAACTTACTGCATATCATTTCAACGCAAAAATACAGTTAAATATTTTTGCAAATCTTATTTTTTTTCAAACGAGTTAAACATATACAATTTGTAAAAAAACAATTCGTGCATGCCATCATCACGCGCGAAGCGCGTGCCGTACCACTCGTTATAAATATTGTCTTTCGAAACATTGGAACCTACCATTTAAAACCTTTCGAAAACATTGGGGAACCACCCCTTCGAAACCTTTATCATAAACCTTTTGAAAGCACTAAAATCCTTTATAAACATCAAATCTTTCGAAAGCAATTGGGTTCAAGTGAAACATGTGGAAACCTTTTGAAACCATAAAAGCCTTTCCTTTCGAAACCTTTGGGTTCTACCTTCAACAAAACAAAAGGTTCATAAAACAACTAAGTCGAAAGCACTCTCTCGAAAGCAATTCCAAAGTAAAGAAGTGATGGTATCGAAATCAACCCTTGGAAAACACTGAAGAAGTGGCTAGGGTTTTAAAAACAAAGTTACCCTTTCGAAACCATTTACTTCGAAAGGTAAAAAGAGACAGCAAGGATTTTGAACCCTTTGAAAGCATTTACTTGAAACAAAAGGCGCAACCTCTTTCGAAACCATTCCTTTAAATCAATTTGACCCAGTCGAAAGCTAGCTTAGTCGAAAGCAAAAGTAAAGTAGGCGTATTTTCCTTTAAAAAGAAAGTAAAGCTTCGACTCCTTCGGGAACCCCTCGTTTCGACTTCATACCTTTCGCCTATGTCCAATTCGCTGCGCACCAAGTCTCTGATGACATACGTATTGGTTTCAATGGTGATGGAGGCGGAAGTACACGGTCGAAAGTTAGGTGCCGAAAGTGGCGAAACATGTAAAAGGCATGTTTAAACTGATTTTTATCCTTTTAAAGTAATTCTTTTCAACTAATCTGCCTTGTTTGTCAAAACATGAATGGTTGCTAATTTCTTTTTCAAAAGTACTGTCGAAGTTTTCAGAAATAACAATTTAAGTTATTTACAAAATGCACATTCTCCTTTTATAAATATATAAAACATTTAAGTGCCACACATTAAATAATTTTATATATCTATTAAAACACTTACGAAAAATCTATAAAAATTTCCATAAATCATTTTTAATATGTTTTCTAACATATATTAGTTTCAGACCCAAAACATAAACATATTAGCCGTAATTAATTTTAAACCCAAATAACCATTTTCTTCACTAGAAAATTAATATTAAATCCACACTAATTTAGAAAATTATGAAAATCGAAACTCATCTCTAAAATATTATTTATGATCTAAGTCTAAAATCGCAAGGCATTTGGATGTCATTTAATAGGGTTTTCACATCAAAACATATCATAAAATCTATATGAATTAGCATAAATCATCAGCAATCATATATATATATATATATATCCAATTTTAAAACATGACAAAACCTTGCAAGATAGGCCGGGTTTAATCTAAAACCGAAATCAATTTAAAAGCATGAGACATAGTTATTATTCACCTTAGCTGTGAGATTAAGGAGTTGAGATTTGGGAATGGATTAATGTTGATTTAGCTTCTTCCTTTAGCTTATCTTTCTCTTGTTCTTGCTTAATGGTGGCCGACCTCTATTTTTAATTTTGATAATGAATGTGTAGAATGAACAAGACTTAAGGGTTTAGGGTATTAGAATATATCTTTTCCCTATTTTGCCCCTTATCAATCTTTCCTTATCTATTTCATTCTAATTCATTTTAGTTTATTTGTTAACATGGCACGACTATCCTTACTAATCACAAATCTCAATCTCATAACCATTACATTATTTAATTTAATTTAATTAATTAAATGTTTTAAATAATGTTACTAAAAATTAGGGTCGTTACAGTCTTGCCCTTTGTAACACCTTGATTTGAGATTTCTCCCCAAGTCTCAAAATAGATCCACACCCAGCTTTGCAGTAGAAAGATGAAACATTTAGCTTTTATTTTGTTTGTTGTTTTCATTTGATTGGGATTGATTTTGTTTCAAAAGGGATAAATGAATTTTAGGCCATGGCTACGTAGAGGAGGAGAGAAAAATGAATATGAACGAAAAGAATTAACGAGAATAAAATTAGTGAATTTTTTTACTTAAAAGAACGAGATCTTTTCCTTTTTTTCAATTAAAACTTCCCCAATTAATCCTTTAATTTTCTTTTACTTCACCCTTCTCTCTTTTTAAGATATGGCCAGCCAAACATGCCATCAAATGGCATAAAATTTCCATAAATCCCTTCATGCAATTATCTTTTATTTAAATCCGTTTAAAGTTACGTTGATATCATATATCGATGCACACAAATATTACATTTATATATTGCTTAAATAATTACAAACAATTTCCAAACATCAAACGATTTAATTAATAATTAATATTTCTCAAATACTAATTAATCAATTTACAGCGTTTTATAAATTCATTAAATCATTTGGTTTTTTGGAGAACTCATAAACACGGATGTGTGACTTAGAGGTGTGAATTCAGCCAGTAACTAATATTAAACAATTCAAATATTGGCATTCACATGTCTCCTTAGCTAGTGGTATGATAGTTTGACTGAATTCATCGCTTACAGACCTTTTCAGTTAAATTATAGTTTATATTATCTTAAGTGGTTCCAGTGGCGACAATAATTTTACACACGTTCTCTTCACCATCACTATCACCTTAGGTGTATGGAGTCGGTATTGGTCGAAACTCCAATATTATCCACCTTCTACTTGATCAATCCAAAAACAAAGTCTTTGGTTCAATAATAACATTTATTATTAACCATTCTATTCTGGCTAGAGATTTGACTTTAAATTGACTACTATTGACCGTGGTACTAACCTCATACAATTGAAGAGATGAATTCTCTATGAATAATGTTTCACTTCCAATGCTTCAACTCAGATCCAACTATAGTCGCTCGATGAATCGTCATACCATGATTTAATTATAATTAAAGTAGAGTGCTCACATTGAAGTTCCACGGTATTCTCAAGTCGAGACAACTAGTGACATTGTCGCCTTAAGATTGTCTGTTTGACTTAGTTGTTATTAACCAAGAAAAAACTCTTAGACGAGTCATCCATAGTTATCTAATAAATATGAGTATGTAACTCCTTGGTGCCCTCAACAGCCATGAGTAGTACACTGCCTAACATTTGGAGAGCGTTACGCACTCTGGTCTTAATGGATGTATCAGTATCCTTTCTCGAAACATCTTGACTAAGAATATATAAAATAAAATGCTATTTCATATTGTGATTAATTACTCATGATTTGGACTCTTTGCAACAACGATCATATAACATTTTATTTAAAGATTTTCGTATTATATACTTAATTATTTATATCACAATATAACAAAATATATAAAAGTAAGCTAACACATTTATTATGAACAAGATTGACTATAGAGTTAGATGTATGTAACGGTTGCATGATTGCCACTAGGGCATACCACTGACTCTTTCAAAATTTCTTGTTTGACCTAGTTGTTATTAACCAACAAGAAACTCTCGAATGAGTTGATCCATGGTTATCCAATAACTACGATTACATAACTCCTTGGTCCCCTAGTAGCCATGATTAATACATTGCCCAACATTTGAAGAGCATTACATGCTTTGGTCCCAACGGATGAATCGATATTCTTTTTAGAAACATTTTGATCAGGAATATTTAAAATAAAATGTTATTTTATATCGTGGTTAGTTACTCACGATTACAAGTAGTTGCAACTACAATCACATAACATTTTATTTAAGGATTTTCTTACTAATATACTTTAAATTAATTACTTAATTAATTATATCGCAATATAACAAAGTATATTTAAGAAAACAAACATTTTTATTATGAACAAGATTGATTATACAATTACATATATGTAAAAAATTACACAATTGCTCATGTGTCACACCACTAACTCTTTTAGAAAATACAATAAAGTATTAAGATTACAATAATGCAATATGGATTGCAACGAGAACCGACAGTTTGATAAGCAATTGAGATATGTTCTCTATAATTAACACATGATAAAAGAGTTTATCGGCAACGATGAAGTTTAATTGAAAGGTAGATACAAATTAATAATATTGTAGATCCATTCACTAAAGTCCCTTCTCATTTTAGGTGAAGGTATGAGCATGAGTCATTATAACTGGCCCCAAGTGCAAGTGGGATATTGATAGAGTTAATGATGTGCCATAGGGATAGTTATGTAATTTATTGTGTAACTTAACTCTTACAAAAGAATCTTGTTCGAAATGAAGTAGGCTTTTGGTTTTATATATGTTTTATATAGAGATATAAATAAGTAGTTAAATATATATAAGTAGAAAATACTTCGAAGAAGCATTTACCGATTGTAGTCGCTAATGTGTTCGTAGCTATGAGTATTGAATTGATATATAAATTCTTACTACTTAAATGTTTCTCGTCAAGAAGTATCGAGAAAAAAATATTGATATGTTTGTTGAGACCGGTATATGTAATGCTCTCTATATGATGGACTGTGAATTACTCATGACCATTGGAGGCACAAAAGGGTTATGGACTTGTGATTGTTTGGAACAATCATAAAACAACTCAATGAGAGTCTTCAATAAGTTAATATAACTAAGTCAAAACAGAAGATCTCATGGTAATGGCATACAACGGTCTTCAGATTTGAGGGTACTGTCGATCTTGAGTGGTTAGGCTATACTTTGATTATGGTTAAACACATGGCATAACGACCATGTTACAACCATAATTGGTATAAGTTGGACTACTTGGGTTGAAACACTACTCAAGAAAGGATTCGTCTCTTTCGTTGTAGAAGGTTAGTGTCACCATAATTGATAGTCAATCCAAAGTCAAAATCTTTATCCATAGTAAATTAGTAAATCAATAAATGTTATCGAATTGAATTTAGGACTTTAAAGTGTTCTATGTAATTAAATACGGATATTAATAGAATTATTGATCTTAGTAAAAACATTACATATCTAAGTGATACAGTAATGACGAAAAGAATATGTGTACAAGATATCATTACTCGTTGAGCTTACTATAGATTAGAAATTGTATTTCTCCTAAATGCTCTATAACCATTGAACTTGTGCCCAATACTATACATCTAAAGTCCATACATAATTCAATATTTAAATTGCGTAAATATTGACTGAGAACCAAGTTCGTATCAGAAAGTCAACACAACTGATTTATTAGTCATTTCCATATTCGACCAATATGAAATTAATTTACAAATGTTATAAATTAATGTTGTATTAAATTTTAATGACATTTTAATTATTTATCAAAATCCTGAAAAATTATTTAAAACGACATATAAAAGTTTCACATTGATTTAATTGATGAATGACTTTGGATAAATGAATTAAATAAATGATTTAATGTGTTAAATCATTTAGGCTCGTAGTTTGAAACCCCAAACTACCCATGTTGAGGTCGGTCATAACATAGGGGCCAAGGGGGGACTTGAACTCTTAGGGGTTGAGAGAAAAGGGCTTGGTATATGATATCTAGTTGGTTATAAATATTTAACCTCGCTTCTCATTATCTTTACACCGAACTAACCTAACCCTAGCCTCCAACAGACACCGGTGAAGCTAAGGAGATGGCATTACAACACGTAGCCAAGGAGTCAGAAGAGATAACCGATAACTTAAACGTTCGACAATCGGTAAAATCGATAGAAGGAGGTAATCTCCAAAATATATTCAAATATATAAACATGTTCAAACTTACTTGTCACCCTTATCAGGAATTCAACCATAAGAAATAAAAAATTGAAAGTAAAATAATTATTCAATAATTAAATAATTAAATGAAACATTCAATTATATATATATATATATATTAATTTTTGGTTTTAAAAAAATATATTTTAACTCCTCTAATATAAATATATATTAAAAAAATATTTTATTTGTTTAAATTTTATAAAATTAGTTTTGGGTTTTATATTTAAAAAAATTGTAACTCTCAGATTTATAAAATAAACTATACACATATACATCTATACATACATATACACGCGTGCGCACCAAATTCAAATTAATAAAACATATATTTCTGCTCATGGCTACAACAGCCAAAAAATGGTCTTTTTTATTTGTTTATTTTATTTTGTAAAGAAAATGGATTTAAATTTTAAATATTTTGAAAAATTCAATTTTTTATATTATAATGTCACATGGAATTTAATAAATATTATTGTCGATAGTAAAGTTTATGTGTCTGTACATATATCTTTGCCTGTGTGTGTATTCCTTGATATCAGTATTGACATATAACCTTAACCTACGTACTTATTAACCATAAGTCACGACAGTTAATTATACGTATGTTCACATATCACCTATAGGATAGATGATCACTTTTAATACAGTTGTAATGTTTGTATTGTGAATACAAACATATTAAAAATATTTAAACATAAAATTAATTTAACAATTTACATTAAATTAATTATAGAATATTATTATTAAACAATAACAAATAAATACGTGTTTTAAATAAAATTAAAAATATTTTCTAAACTCTTTTATTCATAAATACTAAATATGATTTAGTACAAATTTATTATTCATATAAACACAATATACGACCTTGTGCTAATTAATAAAAGGAATTATTCTTTGAAATTCACTATTTCACTTCCGTTGTCCGTGCACCTGATCTAACAAATACAAAATTGAGCAATCATAAACTAAACCATTAAACTAAATTACCTACTTAATTACCTACAAGATAGAGCGAGCATAAAACTAAACCATTATTTGTGCGTCCCAGTGTTATTATAATCTTTAATTGTAATAGTTTTGGTGTCACCCTTTTTTGGCATCTATGTGAACTGCCAAAAAAACCTCTCTGTATGTTATCAGTTCTTAATCACTTAAAAATAAGATTTAATATTAAACTTCTTTTATAAATTCAAACGCTCCTAAAAGTAGGATCTAACAATTAAACATGCTTTACAAATGCAAAACGCTTCTATAAATAAGATCTAAAATTAAAATTTCTTTGCAAATTCAAAATACCTCTTTATAAATATACAAATCTTAATATCACTTGAAAATAAAAAATTATTTTTTGACTGATTTAAACATATACAATTTACAAGAAAAACAATTCACGCGCAAAGCACATGCCGTAACACTTGTAAGAATTAATGAGAGTACCATTTACGGTGTGATTTTTTTTTTAAAGAAATTTAAACTGATGCGATCCTAAATCACTTTAACATAAATTTGTTAATTGTTTTTCCCCTTTCTTTTTACACTTACGCTACCATAATTCACTCGATCATTTTCAAAAACCCATTTCTATATTGGTTTTGCAAAGCGACCTTCACAACAAATTTTCCCCACGATAACTTGGTAGCTGGTAGCAAGATGCTTTCATGCAGTTGTTAAATACCGAACAAATTAGACAAGAATAACAAAAATTGAGAAATGAATTAAAAAAATCATTAATACATCAAGATGCTTTCATGCAGTTGTTAAATACCGAACAAATTAGACAAGAATAACAAAAAAGTGAATGGGAGCAAAAAAGCAATTTTTCCGATCTCCACTCCTCTGACGGAGGATGACTTGGCATATTTATAAACAGATCCACTTGAATCATCTTTAAGTTGTATAGTCGAGGAGCCTGCGAGTAAATTGACATTTGCTTAGTTAAATCTTCGTTAAGTTGTATTTGTCCTAATAGCCATTTGATAACCTTCGTGCATATGACAATTATTTTGAAGTAATTGCAGAAACAATAAGTATTTTTTTTTAGTGCAGATAAACACCAGCTACTAAACTACTCATACCAGGTAATCTTCTTTAGGCATGTCAATGGATACACGAAAAATCCAAAATCTGTCCACATCTATATCCAAAAAACAGATAAATATCTGATATCCGAAAAAACGGATACGGATGCGAAGATATCCGCATCCGAAAATTATCTGTCGGTTTCTGTCAAGATTATAGTTAATATTTTGTGTATTTTAATACAACGATAAATGTGTTTGTTTTTTATATTAAGTCGATAGTTTGTATTATATGAATTCAATGCATAGTAATTGCTCAAAACTATTTATTATCATCATATTTGTTTATTTTTCACACTTTTATAACCAATGAGATTGGAGAAAAAAATTATGCTAAACCAAAATTTTATATTTATATTTCTCGACTTATCGATCGTTGGAGAATAAGATAATTATCCTATATCCATTCGTATCTGTGGATGCGGATATGACACTATCTGTATTCGAAAGTATCCATTTGCAGGTCTAATCTTCATGTTGGTAAAAAAATTAAAGTAATCAACCACATGTTTTCTTTCTTAGCTTTAGTAGCATAATTGCTTTTGGTTATTTTGAAAAGTCTTTTGCTATTAGCAGGTCGAAGTTAATGTGGTAAAATGTCCAACTTTACGTTTTTTTCTTCCTTCTTCTTATTTTTATTTTATTTTATTTTATTTTGTCCCGGGAGTGGGGGGGTGGTGTTGGGGGTTGGGGGTGGGGGTTTTGAATTGCAGATATTAACTTCTTAAAGTCATTAATTTTCACTCAGCAAATAGATTTTTTGAATTTTACTTTTATAAAGCAAAAAATAACCTGATTTATCCAAAGGGGGTCTGAAGAATTAGCATTAACAACGAAGGCTGAAATGTAACTTACAGTTAAAGTTTGTCCAGCCTATAGATTGCTTTTCAAGATTGTAGACGATGAGCTTGTCGGTTAAAACCATATCTGCATCAAATAATGGTAAGAGAAAAGAATATTATAGTCAACTCTCTCCGATATAGGCCAATGGGTAATCATGGTATGGTAGAAAACTATAATACGTGCGTGCGCACGCATGTGTATGTGTTTTTAAATCAAACCATCAGTTTATGTAGCCTTTAATGGCAAGTGTAAGCATACTTGAAATATCACGTTTTAGTAAATCATGAACATATCACTGAGACTTTTGAAACTTTAATGTATTATATACAAAAAAAGAAACCGATTGTGTTAGATGTTTATAAATAATCAGATAATACAGACAATTAGTTTGATAAGGTAAAGTCCTACCTCCTAAAATAATACCAAAATCATCTCCATTGTTTTGCCATCCAATACACCAAGTTTCCTGAAAGTTTGGCCAAATATGATATAAAGTAGAAAGAAAGACATAAATGACAGATATCTTTTAGGTTAATTATGTTATCCTCAACCTAACATAAATAAATAACTTGAAAGTTAGCAATAATGTAACTATTTTATTTCTTCAGTTTGTGGTCTGCATGCGCTCTTTTTTTGGTTTTGAAGGGAGGGGGGGGGGGGGGGGTTATTCAAGTGAGGAATGCATATTAGGTTTTAAATATTATGGTGGTACTAATTCTAAATTCTTCTAGATAAGTTTCATTGGTAATTTAGTCACAACTTTATCAACATAATTCCTAGATTATGTGACTGATTATTTTTTCCCTCCCAAGTCATCATAGCTTAATATTCATGTACAATTTAAATATATCTGATTGCTTCTTAAATATATATAGAGCTATTTTGGTGGATTTTGAATTCTTGTTGCATTCTCTAATGTAGAGTCTTAGCAAATTTTCTACTTTATCTTAACCTATTTTGATTCTTCCTTTTTTCAGCATGCTGATTCTCACACATCCTACCAAAATCCAATGATTTTAGTTTCACAAAAATTACAGCTTTTGGTACCATGCACTTTAAATTAGGATCTTGACTCTCTGAATTAGTAAAATCAGGTAGTGTTTCAAAAGATGATGGGAATAAAAGAAGATGAAAACTCGAGACGGCAACCAAATTATACTTCTTTTAGTGTACGACTATATACACCCTAGTTTGTTCTTCCCAACACCATGATATGGTGGCCAGAAGCACAAAACGGGGCACACTTCTTTTATCCATTTCATTTCTTCAATAAATTCCCACACCCACACCCCCCCAAAAAAACAAACACAAAAAGCCAATATGTCGTTATCTATTTTGTTCCTCCTTTTAACTATTTCTATATTTTTTTAAACTAGTAAAGAATATACTTCAATTTCACTAGCTGGAAACGGTTTAACAGAATTACCCCTTGTTGGAAGAAATAATCATGGGGTTTCACTTCAAAGGCAACCGATTTATCAAAACGAAGTGTAACAACTGGAAATTCATCATCCACACTGCAAAATTAAGTAAAAAGAACTAGTTAATAGAACATTATATTTCCTGTAGCAAATCACAAGCATAGAATCAATTTACTGCATGGTATAAGAATGATCATATGTGCATGTTCCTAATGAATGATGGCTGCGAAAACATTAACTAATGGATAAGCAGTGGATGAGTCCATGTGAATGAGAATTTGTTAGACTGTAATAATTAGTAAATAAGGTATGTTCCGACAAGTAATTATGTATCGAGAGTATAACTGTACATGTGGCAATAAAGATATTAAGATCAGTTGATTGCATTTGAAGTTAACAATCATGATACAACAGCTGAACTGCTTAAATATTTCTAGTTATTAATTGCTCCGTTTTGAAGGATTTTGTATTACAAATTACACTGTAACTATGCACATGAAAGCGGTAAGTTGTCCGATGGTGATTAAAATGTGATTGCACTGTTAAATATTTAGAGACCTACATACCTTCTAACAAACCTGAATCACTAAGAGTAGACTCGGTGAAATAAAAACTTGCAAGGAATAGAAGACAAAAATAGTTGAAAACTAAGAGCCAAAATCTACAAGCATTGGATATTGGGATGGGATTAAAAAATTAAAATATCAATGAAACAACTTTTAACGAGCAGTGAAATATTCATGATGGTTATGCTAAACATAAATGATGTTTAAACAATAGGAATTATAATTTCAGATCTAGTTGTAATATGCTTGTAGAAAGAAAAAATGAACATTTTAAGCATACTATAATACCGACATTACTGCATAGAATGATAAAGTTCACAAGTACAAAGGAAGCCATGTGGGCATCTTTCAGAGTCATGTTACTGAAAACATTCTAAGTTTCAAAATTGAATAGTTACTGTTTGTGTGTTTTTAGCCACAAACAGTTGCCATAAATTTTCTTTTTCCGGTCCACTGAAATCAAGTCCTGGCCAATATAATAGCAGAACTCCGAAGGGGAAAAAAATCTTTTAGCAAGTGTCAAACACGTACCTTCCCTTGAATTCAAAACATGAAAATCCATCATCCGTGTCAACCACTGTCAAGTCTAGATGTTTGGAGAAGATCTGCGAAAGGGTTGTGATTTAGATAAATCAAGTAAAATAATTTGTGACATGAAATAATAGTGTTATAGGGAATTAATAACCTCTCTGTATAATGGTGTATACATCACTTCGGGTAGATAAACCAGGGTAGAACCACTATCAATTATTGTCCCTTTAGTACTTCCATTAGTTTCAAATACATCTTCAGGCAGATTTAGAGTTTTACTGCCAACAGCGATTGACTTTAAATTGACATTGTAATGAGACCTATAGAGTACAAATTTCATTGGTAAGTTCTGCATGTCTTAAATAAATAAACTAGAAGAATCTATGGGTATTAAAAGGTATCCAACTTGTGTCGATGCTAAAAAAAACAACATCCAAAGGAACTTCATATTCTTAAAAAGAACCCCCATGCTCCGTGATTTACAGCAGGGGATATGTGAATATGAAATATTGTCTAAAATTAGGTTTGTTGTATTTATTGTTCATGATTACATACCAGCTGTACAGAATAATGTCTTTTAAATTAAGAAATACATCTGTAAAAAATAGAAGTTGTTTGAGTGTAATACTACTTGATAAACTACATATAAGTAAATAGATGAATGATTAGATAACATGGTATAGATCATTTTATATTAATCGTGCAGTGAGTATGCCAGCTCTAACAGTATTCTTAAATAAGAATTATTATGCTCTATATATATGGTGGTCAAGGTATGTGGCTCACAGAAAATCAGTGTAACAAAATACTTAACATAGTTGTGTAGCATAGAATATGTGATAATAAAAAAAACATACATATTGGGTATTAAAGGAATCGAATCTACTTTAGGAAGCACCACATCTCCTATTGCAAAAATACCACCTCCTTTAGAACCATCTAAGCAATGGGAAAATATTTTTGGAGCTTTTTTTGAAGATGCCAACTGTGAAATCACAGAAGAATTAGCCTGTCCAAACCCCATGAGCCCTTCAAGTCCAGAATCTGACATGCCAGTTTGTTTAGCAGCACAACTGCAATGAAAAAATAAAAAATAAAAAAGTTAAGACGATTTCATGAATTTATATACCAAGCAATTACGTTAACAAAAAGCAATGAAGGTGGAACATACTGTAAATTCAAAAAAGTATGTAAACAGAGTAGTAGACAAATAACTGGAAATAACTAAATGGATTTGATTAAATTATATGGTATACGCTGTTCTTCTTTTTTTTTTTGGGACACAAGCAGCTGACTATGCAAACATAGAATTCATTATATGCATGTATGTATGTGCATTTGATTCACTGTCTGACACTGATTTGGATTTTTGCACGTTACTCAACAAATATGCTTGCATCTTTCATTTGCTTGGATGTTTCTTCCATTTTCTGACAGGCAATTAAAGCGAAAAGTCAAACTGTCGTGTGCTTGTTCAGTAGTTTGACATCGGTTGCATCTAGGGCATCTTGGAAATTAAATAACAAGTGAAGAGCTACATACACATGATTAGAGCTTGTTGAAATATACTAATGAATATAAGGCGCTCAAAGCTAATGATGGAGAGCGCTACAACCAATTTTTACATCGAGAAAAAACAAAAGAAAGACTACCACAAACAATTTAAAGAATTTTCGAAAATCGGAGATATACTCTTGAAATTCAGTTTCGGATGGGACTTAGCGACAACGAAGAAACGCTTAAACATCAAAAGTTCACAATACTCAATTCGACCTGGAGTCTGACTCAGGTAATCTTAGTGTTGACCAGAAGTGAATCTCAAAACAAATTATTGCTCAACCCATGGTTTTAAATCTCCTATATATTGCCCGAGATCTCCTCCGAGATCTCCTTTCCACACTTAAACGAGACGAGACATCAAATCTCCTCCATATCTCCCTCGACACTCATCTCGTCCGAGATATTCAAATCTCACCCGATATATGGATCAAAATCTCAATCTGAGATCTCACCCAAAATTATACATTTTTCTTATTTTCCATAATATTTTTTATTTTCATATTGATTCAAAAGAAACTACTCAATCCAATTACAATTTACCAACTTCTTGAACATATTCTTTACTTTTTATCTTAATGAGTCATAGCGAAAGGTTTCACTTCTTTATTATGTTCAAATAAAAAGATATTATTCAATCATTACCAAATCAATTAAGCTAATCAAGCTACTACTCTTCTAAAAATATTCTTTTTTCAATGTAAATCAAGTATGTTACCATTTTCATTTTTACTAAGAAAGTTGTAACCGTTAAATAAATATTTGACACATCAATTTTAGACACATAAGTACATCCGAGATATACCCGAGATGCATTTTAAGGCCCGAGATGTCAATCCGAGATGTACACCCGATATGTACTCTTCTCATCCGAGATCTCCTCCGATACGAGATAACTGGTGTAAAAATTCCGAGACGAAACGTGACCGAAATCCGATATTTAAAACCTTGGCTCAACCTAGGGCAAGACCCCACGCAAAACTCGAAGCTTGTAGCTGCTTTGCATGATGAATTCAACTGCCTACACCAGAGCTATAGCACTCGAACCAAATCGATGCATTTGATCGGTTTCAACCATGGTCAAAAACACTCGAGCTTGAGCCAAGCACCACAGGCGCTCGAGTTTGACCCCCCCCCCCAACACACACAAAAAAAACCTTAAGGTTGAATTTTGAATCCATTATTTTGCACTAAAACTTGGACCCCGACTCCATGTTTAGCTCCAAACTCGCCATTTTTCAGCAAAATCATTGTAACTACTTTACTATCGATGGTAAACAAAAATTATAGAGGAGTTATAAACAATAATGGTAAAGTGGAAGTAGTACTGAATTTGAACCGAACCACAATAAGATCTATTGTGTTCTTACTCTTTTTTCCCTTTATATATATTGATTTTGCATATCTGTGGTTTGTTCTGTTCTGATTTGTTTATGTTATTGCACCATTATTGATTGCAGATCAAAAAATCATCTTGTCGATTATTATTTTGGTTTACATTCTGAGACTGAAGTTTTGCATGATCTACTTGTGTTTGCTCATCCAAGAATGATGCAAACATTTGTTGCTTTCATTAATAATGATCATATCCCATTTTCTTTCATTCTAAACTTTTTAAGAAGAAAAAAAAATCAACTTTTTGACCTGAATTTTATGTCATGGTTTCTACTTGCCAGAGAACCTCCATTGATAACGCAGAACAGAGAGATGCTACTCAACCCGCTGTTCAACCCCCTCAAAGAATAACAACCATCGAATTAACCATTACGTGCTAAAATCTAACCCGGAACCTATGTTGTCCAAGGCGGAGGGAGCGCTTGGCTCTAAGAATGTCTTTAAGTCATGCGGAGCTTGCACGAAAATAAGCGCTCACCACATAATATGGTACAATTATTTTTTGCAATAACTGTCATACCAGTAACGACATAAACTGAGAAACTCAACTTGTATAGATTTGATCGTCGATATTTATTATTTTATTGTAAGTGATATTTGAACATAATTTAAGTTTATCGTCTATAGATTTTGAATCAAAAATACTTTTATAGTTTATAATAGTAATAAAATTTATACATAATAAAGTTTATGTCGTAACTATAACACCTAATAAAGATGACTTCATAAAAAAATTGTGAATAATGTGATCCTTTTAATTATAGTAATATTACTTTAGGTTACACCCTAAAAATATTTAAAAAATAATTTAAGAATAAGAAAGTAAAATGAAGAAAAATTATAAAATCAAATTTCGAAGAAGTGAAAAGTTAATGAGTAATTATTATTGTACTTTTTTTTGAACCAAAGAATCAATTGAATAAATTTTAGAAAACATGAAAATTGTTTGTTTATTTTGAATTATAAAAATATATTTATTGAATGATTTTCAATGTATTTTGAAATAAAATATAAAAAGAGTAAATATATTTTAAAATTATAAGATGGAGAGCTTTAACAAATAAACAAAGTCATTGAGTTTTTTAGTGTAATTATATTTAAGTTAAAAAAATCATATTAAATGCGCCTATTTTCTTAACGTTCAAAGAAAAACTTAGCATTCAGACGACGCCTTATACAAGGGGTGGAATAAAGTGTTAAAATAAATAAGTGGAGCGTTAAAATTACGAAATAACGTCTAAATGGTGCCCCAGCGAAGCCCTTGAAAACATAGTCCGAGACCTTGCCAAACAAAGGGCTCTATTGCAACAAAATTGTAAAAGTCGATATGTGGACTCTAGATGGTAAGGATGGACTAGGGATTAATCTTTTAGATGGGAATTAATTGAGGATTAATCGGAGTTTGACGTTTTTGATAACTCATGTATTATGGATAAAACTTTAGTGTTTTGTTTAGTAACAATTGATATAAATTAGAAATTTGAGATTTCGAATGTGCTTAAAAGTAGTTACGAATGCAAGACCGTCTAAAACTAACACACTAATGCTTATATGTGGCACCGAGCCTTAAATAATGCTCAACCAGTACTAAATGCATGTTTAGATTTATACATGAGGCGGTAAACCTTTTCTATGCGGGTCTGGAGAAATCGCTAGCGGAAAGCCTCACCTAGACGTAGGCCTAAATGGATTTTTACAACAATACTGCATGTAAAAGTTCATACCAATGTTACAGAGCCCCAGGTGCAAAATTTAGACGAACGAGACTAGTAAAACGAAGGAAATGACTGAAACTCGGTCCAACTGAATTTCGGTTGAAATGATCATAGCGATCGAGATAAAGTTGTGTAAGGTCAAATTCAAATCCAAGCCCTTGAAACTTAACCACCTACAAGTCAAAATAATTCAAGCTTGCTCCCCCGGAACTAACAAAGTGTTGAAAGAGAAAGCAATCAAGATAGAATTGATCAAAGAGCTCCAACATATTGTAACCAAAGACGATCTAGAGATAGATACCAGCAATCCAAGAAAAGTAATAACGATAAGAAACCCGAAATAACCGATGTCCGAAAGAAAAACGCAAAACTTAAAATCAATACAACAAAGTTAAGCAAGCTCGAATCAGGATGGCCCCTCCACTTCTTCAGCATATTCCATATATTCTCTTCACAGATTCAATCAAAAATATCTTCTTGACAACCAAGAGCGTTATTCCATATCGAAAACCAATGTGTAGACCAGGTACCAAAGAAGGTAAGAAAACCAACAAGTACTGTCGTTTCCACAAGATATTAGGACATGACACCAATGAATGTCGTCACTTGAATGATACTATCTAGGAACTAGTCCAGCAGTGCAGGTTGGAGCAATATGTGCGTCAACCGACACCCCAAGAAAACTTGCAACTCCAATAGTAGCCTCTAACAAACAGATAAACTTTGAGGGGCGGTGTCACGAAACCCCTTAGGCATCTGAGCCAACTATGAACGATTACTTGACAATCATGATGAATTCTTACTTGCCTTTAGAAACAGGGGGCAAGCGAAGAAGCAACCGATGCACTTGATTATCTATGCCGAACTCTTGCTCTGGTATCCAACTGATTTAAACTCAAAGTGACGCTGTTGTGGCAGCGTTTAGTCTACAGAGTAGTGGACACCAAATATAAACATTAGTAGCATTGTAGCATTAGTCTGTGCAGTGGTGGTTGCTGAATAATAACTAGTAGTATCATTGTATCAGTGATTAGTCTATGCAATGCTAGCTGTTGAATAATCATTAGTGTATCACTATATCTGCGGTCAGTCTATGCAATGGTGGCTGCTGAATAACTATTAGTAGCATCATTGTATCAACCATTAATACATGCAAAAGTGGTTGCAGAATAACCACTAGTAGCATCATTGTATCAACGATTAGTATATGCAATGGTGGATGTTAAATAATCATTAATACCAAAACCGATTCGAACTCTAAATCCGATTTTTACGAAGAAACTTTTGGTACTTGAAGCCTATAAATACCAAGCAGAGCTCCAGAGAAGGGGAATGAAGAAGAGAACCTTCATACTCCATTTTGGACTAAATTTTGTATCTCAACTCCATTTCATTGCTCCTAACTCCCCAATTTTTATAGTAAAATCATATAACTACTGTTTGTACCAAAAATGGGCACAACACTCTTCGGAAGTTTTTGAAGAGATAAAAGTGAAGAAAGAAAATTAAAACTGTGGACTATCTAACAAAAACTCCAAATAGCATAAAGTAAATTGCACAGAAGACAGCGATTTAGAGTGGTTCGGCGTTTCGCCTACGTCCACTATGAAGTTTGATGATTTTATTGCTCGATACTTGAAGATTACAATTTCTTATAATGGAATACAACTGATTTTCTAAGCTAAGTCTGAAACTAAAGCAGCGGTGGTGATTTTGAGTAAATCTGGCAGAGTCTGGACGCTCTTTAGCTCTTAGAATTATCCGACCCCTTTTCTGAATGACCAGGGGCTCTATTTATAGGTGTAGGAGGCTGATATTTCGCCTAAAATTCGGGGAGACCAGTTCTGGTACGTGAGGGGGCCCACATGCCCGCTTTCAGGAAATCCGGGCCCACTTCGGGATCGATTCAAACTCAACTTCAAATCGATCAAGATTTGCTCTGATTGAGATGAAATTTGGCATGAACACTCCTTCGGTTGCCAGTAAGCTACTGTGAAAATTTCATAGCATTTGGACTTGTAGATCTCGAGATATGATCGATTCAAGATCATGTTATCGGTTGAAAAGCTCCTTCGAATCGATTCCCTTCGAATCGATTCCCTTCGAATCGCTTCACTCGAGTCGATCGCTTCGAATCGATTCTTATCGACTCGATAGGGTCGAATCGATGTTTCAACGTGCCTTCGTGATGACGTGGTGCACCTTCTTCGTATTGATCCGACTTTGTCTCTGAGTTGACTGGGTCGAATCCATGTTTCTAGCTTCTTTGACGTAATGGATTCGAGGGAGTGGATTCGAACATACGTTCGTTCGAATCGACAAAGGTATGTCACGGTTGATCGGTTCGAAGCTGCCTCAACAGGGTGGATTCGAAGTAACTTACGGGATGGAATCGAAGTGTATCGATTGCATGGATTCGAAGTAGAGGAAAACTTGATGGGTTCGAAATGTTGGTTTCGAACGTAGTCTGTTTGGATGGATTCGAACTAAGGAGTGTTCGATGGATTCGAAGCTAGGTTATGTCTCATGGATTCGAACCATCGCATGGCTTATGGACTCGAAGCCCTTCAATCTGATGGATTCGAACAAGGAAATAACGAACGATTCGGAGCAAACATATGTTGATGGATTCGAATCATAGGCTCGGCCTATGGATTCGACCTTAGGGCCATTCACTCCGTTTTTCCTCGACGATAACTTGGTCATATGAACTCGGATTGTCTTGAAATTCGGAACGTTGACTTTCACGGTTCTGCTTGACGTGTCTTATTAATTGCAGCCCGATCTGGGCTTGGACAAAATTCATCGGCATCCATAGTAGACCTATGTATAACCGGTTTTCAAGGCGAATTGTTCTTGGTTTCTAGTCGAGTTCCTGGTGTCACGGCCTTGCCAAAAGGCGGGATAACAACTACTCTACTACCAATGGTATAGAAGAGTTATCAGCAATGACAGAAGAAGTGGATGTAGGTACTAAAGTTTGGACCGAACCACAATAAACTCTCTTATGCTCTTATTTTTTTTGCTGTTTATATTTATTGATTTTGCATGCCTGTGATTTGTTCTATTCTGATATATATTTCTGTCATGGCACCTATATCGATATAGTAGACCAAAATTTCCTCTTTTTAACTATGTTTTCGGTTTACACTGTAAGACCAAAAGTCTGTACAATCTACTTGTGTTTGCTCGTCCAAAAACGACACAAACAGAGAGCATCTCCAAATGACTCTTAGTAGAAATGTATAAAGTGAATGAAGGATTATGTGTACCCCAAAAGGCAATTAAAGTAGATGGAAAGAAGATAGGTGGTTAAAGCTTTAATGGTGGAAAACTGGAATAAAAGTAACAGTACAGTCCGAGTCATTCGCCTAGTAACTTGGTGTTTCAGGATGAAACATCAATCCATTCATTGTGAATAAGTTAAAGATCCTTTGCCTCAAAATCCATAAATAAACAAACATATTCACAAAAGGTCAAAACAACCATCCACGTTATTAGTACCCTAATCAATGCCAACATATAGCATGAGTATTCAATGCCATAAACTAAACAATTAACAGTTAATATTTATGCAGTCACAAAATCTCACCCAAAAGTAATATTTGCACCATGCAGTTGTGTTTCTTGATCAGCGGAAACTTGGTTGTAATGTAGAACATCAGTTACAAAATATCCTGCTGTTGAGCTTTGATCAGCATAAACCACTTCAAAAGTGCAACGGTCTTCCTCAGGGCACTCTAATTTCTTTCCTGCGTACACACCTTCACAAAAAGTTGAATCGCATGGCAATTTGTGTGCGGTTTTAGAAGCATCCGGGTCATATTTTGTCATATGAGCCTATATTATCACAAATAAAGGAGGAAAAAAAAAAGATTATAATAAGCACCTTATTAGTAGTACAGATTAGAGAGATGAAATGTTAAATAGCATTAAACTGCCACATAACGAAGAGAACATTCTAAAAACTTTGAGAAAACAGATTTAGACATGCCAGTTGCATCTGGATAATTTAGAGAATTGTGGTTTTTGGATGTTAAAAAAAGCAATATAATTGGGAAGCCTACAACTTAAGATATATCTGGAAAATATAATTGGGAAGCCTTAAGATACATCTGGATTCTGGAACACTTCATCTGTAACACATATGTTACAACAAACCCATTAAGAGTTGGGATTTTAATGCATGGTGGATTGTTATTATGATTTTAGTAAATGGTGTGTCTGTGTATATGTGTTAAGAAAACAATGTTATGGTTGTATGATACATTTAGCTAATTTGAAGATTTTGTGCTTTTAGATGTTAGAACTGTTTATTCAGAAATAATTTGAAGACTTCACATGTGGCACAAACAATAAATTCAGTAAAACTGGAATACTCGTAAGTAGTTTATTAATATAATTATTTAAATTATGATTTTTAAAAAAAATATCTATAAATTACGTGAATCAAAAGCACACATCCATATGTTCATGCACCTCAATCCATAATGGACGGATACTTTTATGTGCTGTGTGAAACTCATCTAGTCCAACATATGAACAAGCAACATTCATTAATATGTGATGGAATCGATAATGCAAATTAAACTCTTTAAACATTTTGCTTTTTTCATTGTCCCAAGTTCAGCAGTTAAGAAAACCAATATATATTTAGTACAGTCTTTAACTTAACGTTCTTTCAAAAAAAATGAGTAGACACGATATAATACCCAATTTACTTGCACTTTAAGGATATAGTAGCTGATTGAATTTGCAAGAAGATTCAAGATATGAAAATGCTAAAGTCTAATACCTTACCTAAAATATCAATGAGAAAACAATTATATAGCATGTTCATAAAACAAATCTATTAATAAGTTGAAGATTCTTAAAGCAATTAGTTTTTCATTGAAGAAGACTCTTCAACATTAAGTTAATCTCTATGCACACCCCGTTCATTTTCATTTCCTTAAAATCGTTTTGTATTTAAAAAAATAAAAAATTCATTATGTTTTAGTGTGTTTTAGTTTATCTATTTTACTTAAACAAACAATTTCCTCTAATTCAGCTACATATATTCTAATTATTATTCCATGGTGTGTTCCTTGCGTATAACTAAATCACATATAAACTAAAGACAAATGCTTTATTTAAAGGTGCATACCATGATATGATGAGCTAGCAGAAAGAAGAAAAAAAAAACATAACAATATCAGAACAAAATAACAATATCAAATATAAATAATAAATTTAAAGGAAAACATACAACGAATCGACTAGACTCTGGGCAACCTTCACATGGTACACAATTCACCCATAGAATGTCACTTCCTGTGTCTACTTGAACATTGAATTTCTTGGCAGGTGTTCCTATCTCAATTTCTGTGTAATACAACCTGTATTTCATTAAAGAATAAACAAAAATAAAACATCCCTTATAAATGAGGTGTGGATGAACATCAGAAAGTACAAGAAAGCAGAAAAAATAAGACAAAGAAGCAAAGTGCAGCATATTACTAATTTTGACAACTTGAGAAAATGGTTTAATGTAAACATAATTTACAATATATCTGTTCGAGAACTCTCTTTTATCTACATCTTTTCATGTTTGTAAGTGTTTGATTTTTGGAAGAGTTTGTAAACAAGTTTGATAACTACTTAATCTAACATACTTAGGTTGCGATTAATATTATCGGATAGATAATTGAAATTAATGAATTACTACAAAACTATGGATAGAGGTGAGCGAGAAGTAATGCAAAAAATGCAACTTGAAGTAGAATTAATTGCAGAAATAAAATAAAAATGTGAGTATTATTTATGACAGATGGACCAAGTTGAATGTTCACTTCAAGCGCCACATTGAGGTTGTTAACATAAAGCTTTTTGGTCGTTTATTAGGATTATTACACAAAATAATGTTCTAAACAAATTAATTACTAAAGCCTTCTATGTTAAACAATAACAGATAATCTCAAAGAGAATTTTGGAAAAAATATCAAAGTTTGAGATCTCAGTTTCAATCTTTTTTTATTTTAGGAATTTCGACCTGCTTTGTAAATTTCAGAAATCCTAGTGTTTTGATAGATATCTCTAAACTTGGAAAGTATGTTATAGGGGCATTTAAAAATATTTCCTTTTCAGAAATGTATAATAAAACAAAAGAGCTAGCAAAAAAACTATTATGGTTAACTTATAAGGATCCTCAATAGCAATTCAATTAGCAAAAAGATAGTGTAGCTTGCATACTGTGAAACAAAAGTACGATCTACATGTGGAGAGACTAGTGAGTTTTTTCTCAAATTAATTCAAGATACATACAAAGTCTCTGAGACGAAAGTACTATCCACATGTGAAGAGACTAGTGAATTTTCGATAAATGTTGGGTTATATCAAGGATCAAGTCTTCATATTTATTTGCACTTTTATTGAGCGAAATAACAGAAGGAATTCAAGATGATCTACCATGATGCATGATGTTTACAGCTAACATTGTGTTAATTGATATATCAAAGAAAAAGTATGATAAAAATTAGAAAAACGGAGAAATGCACTGGAACTGGAAGAGCTGAATCTTCGTAGTATTAAACATAGTTAACAAGAAATATGTATTCAAATATTTTTGGTTCAATAATATAAGAAGATTGGGAGATAACTAAGATATAACAAATCAGATCAACACAAGCTTAGATAATGGGGACAAGCTAGTGCCATTTAATGTGATAAAAGAATAGTAGATAACCTGAAAGAAAATTTTATCAAACAGTGATTAGACCTAATGTATTTTACTGAGGAGAATGTTAATCGTTAAAAAAAACAAGAAACTATGATAAATGTAGGATAAATGAGAATGCAAGGAAGATGATTGAAATTGTGATGAAAGATAGAGTTAATAATGAGACAGTGTGATAGTAACTAAAAGTGACACTTATAAATAAAATAATAAAGAAAAGTAAACTAAACTAGTATGTACACATACAACGAAGACAAAGAGATACACACTGGCAATGAGAGGAAATAACATTTAAATTGAACAAGAAAAAATCAAATACATGAATTAACATGGAAGGGAGTTGGGTCTTCTCAACCACCAATAACTCAAGTCGAACCATCTCAAGAGAATAAAGACAATGACTTAGTTAATCTGTTATGCAGTTGTTTAAATATAACCAAATAGGAAACGATGTCATCATTGAAATTTGTTACTTTTTTGAGTGGTTATTGGTTGTTTTATAGTAGTATTCTCTGTTGTAATTTAATATATTTCTCGATTGTATATGAAATAGACTGTTACAGAAAGAGGAAATTCTCTGTTGTAATTTAATATATTTCTCGATTGTATATGAAATAGACTGTTACAGAAAGAGGAAAGGAAACGATTGGTAGGTATGGAAGGTGGAAAGAGGGAAACAGCTTACCCTCTGGAAAAATAAATTTACATTGTGCAAGTGATGATTGCACCAATGTAAATCTAAATGGCCGCAATTTATAATTGTGCTCATATATTGTTGTGTTTATGCTGTTGTCAAGTCAGTGCGTATTTAGAGAAATCGGCTTATTTTTCTTAAAGAGTTTTAAAACTAGCTTATATCTGCAATTAGTTTTAAAAGTTAACCTATTTCAAAATTTTGTTTTTAAGTGTTTCTTGAATGCAGAAGAAAAGAACAAAAAAAAAAGGAAAAAACAAAGAACCAAATTTTTTAATATAAACGAATATAACAATATAAAATATCATGATCCAAAAGCCCATCGTGTAAATATAGAGATAATTTAGTTTAGTTCATAATTATCCAAAATAAAATAAAAAACTCTTTATAATTTATTTTATTTTAATATATTAAGTAAATTAAATGATTGGAATACGAGGATGATTATAGCAATTTATTAGGAAAACAATAACAAACCAAAATAACGACTTTTCAAAGAAAGAAACAATAATGAATAGATCGGAGAATGAGATAAATTCAAAATCAGACGATAATTTTTCATAACAGAAAGAATCAAGCACCAATAGAGGAATGAAACAAAACATTCAAAAGGAATTGTAAAAGAATCAACATAGATAAGTGGGTGACTATTTTAAACGTTAAGTCAAAATAATAACTCGAAATTAATTGGATGCCATATTTTAAAATTTACAATTCAAATTTTGTTTAAAACTTTTGAATATTGTATGCATTGAGAATATTAAAATATCTAGTGATAGATTATATTCTTAGATGCGAAATATAGTACGTACTCATTTTTTGCACACGCATGTATTGCACGTGTCAACATACTTTTGTAATTGCTTTGGTGTCGAGATTTATTGGTGCAAACCGAACTTTTCAAACCTTAAAACCTTTTTTTAAAAAAACCCAGGAGAACCCGCAGGCTGGTAAACTCCTGAGGAGGGTATAGTAAAGTCATCCGCTAATCCAAGTCCACATGCCCCCAGTAAATTTATATAAGATAAGGAAAGCGCATGGTAGGTATCGAACCTGGATCTGTTTATCAGAACTCAAACCTTAAAACTTATTAACACAACAAATTTAACAAAAATATATATCCAATAAAGTCTTTTTAAGTAACCAATTAAACGAAAAAAATTGAAAATCAGATAACACTAATGTGACTATTCTATCTATTATCTATACCTAATGGAAAGTAAGCTATAACTTTTGGTTTCCAATTCACCTTTTTTCCCTTCTCTCCTAACACCACTTGTCACCTGTTTCATATCATTATATTTTATGCAGTATTTATTATTTGTGTTTTCAATATTATAAAACCTCTGTTCTCTCATGTTCAGGGCTCTACTTATTTAACTATTCTCTTTTTTCTTTTAATATTTCATGGATCTTTTCCAATTACATGCAACATAAAGTGTTCCTCTCTTGCATATCTATGAATCCAAATCTTTTGGTGAATTAATAAACTCATAAAATCAAGCTTTAAACCTTCAAATAGAAGGTAAATCCACTCAATTTATATTTATATTTCTCCGTCGATAAAGCAGTTTAGTTAATAAATGGATGATTTAAGACAGTTCACAATAATTATCACGTTGATTTGATACATTTGTGCTATGTTCTGTTAATTTCACTTGCAATACATTTGACTAATTTAGTTTGTGAGACTTGATGATTCTTGATAAGATTTTAAGAAGATAAATGTTTTTTTTTTCAAGTTAGGCATCATTCATAGTATATTGTTCTCTCGAATTAGCTAGTGGCACAGCCAATTCTGGTAAAAATTTGAATTTCATAAATTTTGTTCCTCCCTCGATTTCTTTATAAAAGTTGATAAAATATTAATATTTGTTCGTAGTTGATTAATATAAGAAATTGTTTATTGTTATAATTTGATTGATGCTTTTGATTCGATTTGATATATGCTATTAAAATAGTGTAGTGCTAAGAACGCAATGCTCTTTGCTAAGGGCACCACAGTCGATGGTTAAACGTCGGCCGTGGTGCCCTAGGGTGGCGCTAAACCGCCACACGTTGCTTGGCCGGCAGTTTAGCGCTGCCCTAAGGCAACATTGCTGGAGTTTCACCGCCGGCCACGGTGCTCTTAGCCAGAATAGTGACGCCCTTAGCATCACTCTAAAGAGAAAATAAGAACTTTACTAGTATTTTCACGTGCTTCACTCACTACTACATACAGTAAAAAGTGATTTATGTTGAAGTTTTGGATTGATATATAAAAAACTATTTTCGTATAAATCTCTTGCAACAATCAAGAAACGTCAAGGTTCTTCAAACCAAGACTATACTGAAGAGGTAATATAATTTTTCTCAAAAAAGTATATCAATGTATGTTTGATATGTTACAAATTGTGATATAAAAAATAACAAAATAATGTCAGACCTCTTTGCTAAAATTGATATGATTAGAAAATCGTTTTCTTGAAATATTTAGTAAATTGAGAATTAGTTGTAAAAACATATTTGAATCGAGCACTAAAATATTACTATAGTAAATACAAGGTATCCATATGAGTTTAACAGTAGGGGCATTGCATGGGTTATGCAGTACTGAATTAACTGCAATATGCTAAAATATTTGTATCGTACAAGATGCACATAAATTGCTATTGTGAGGATCATTTAAATTGCACCTATTATATATAAATTATTGAATAAATGCACCACAAGGTGAATAAAATTATTCGAAACCAAGTTTTCAATCAATAAGCGGAATGCTATTGGGCATGCATTTTTTTGAACACGGTTCATTGATGCAATGTGAATCGATCTCAGGGTCTCCAGAAAAAACAATTTAAAGATGTATCACTGTCCTTTAGGACATCCATTTTGGGAATATGCTTTGCGATAAGTACATATTATATTAATTTCAAGTTTAGATAGTTATCATCGAAACAATGAAGTGTCAGAACTGAAAAATCGTGGTACGGATTTAAGTACGTGGTTTGGGTAATAAGCCACTTTATTTACACCTTGAAAGGTTTATGTTAGCAAGTGAATATTACAACAGCAGTAACACAACCTACGCATAATTAATTGTTAACTGGGATTTTAAGCCATCGGAATTCAATAGGAGTTAGAACATTCAGACTATGCAAGAATAACTCGAGACTCAACCAAAACAACCAAGCGAACAAGTCAATAGAACTCAAGGAAAATCAGCCAATAAAATACTAAGTAGAAAGATCACCATCACCCATAGAGAAGCATCATGAGTCGCCTAAACCTCTTGCATCATAATTCATTACCATTTCTAAGCACGTTTGCCAAATTTGATAGCATGCTAAACAATTTAGCTTGAGAGGTGAATACTCATCCGATTCAAACTGTTTGACCAAAAGCGGACAATTTAAAATAGACCTAGAGAACTAACACGGAGTCGAATCGACTTGAAATTTTAAAAGAACACTTAGAAGACATAAAAAAGGCTCACAGAAAAAATGGAATCATTTAGAGGTTGTTTGATGTATTGCTAGCGACCAAACTAGATGGATCACTAACGATCCATGTAGAATGGGCCCCACCATTTGAAACTTTTATGGTAGGTCCCAGTCTCAGACACCCTCTAGAGTGTACCTGCAAAGTTTTCTCTGATTTTGGTTAAGTTTTGTGCGACTTATGGAGAATTCTTCTAGACTAGATAACCTATGAAGACGAATGATCAAACAAACACTAAACGACTTGATATTTGGATAAAACATTCAAATAGATGAAAGGAAGACAACCCAAAAGGGTAGACTTAAAAATAGTCTAAGGGCGTGAATCGCGGACGATCCATCATGTTAGCTCGGGTCGCTTTGAGTTTTTCTGGACTTCTCCCTAGCACTGAGTAGAGGCTTCTGACAAGTCGGCTTTGGCCCAACTGTTTTCCTATCCTATAAATACAATTCTACCTGCAACTAGAGATGGATCTTTTCCAGGGAGAGAGCCGCAATTATTTTACTGGGATTCCTTCACTTCTTCAACTTTCTTCTCCCTCACAACAGTCATCAAAGGAATTACTGTGATTCTTCAGTCAACCCTTGTACTTGTGATTTATTCTAACTCATTGTAACTTACATCTAAGGACTAACTAGTTGATATCCAAAAAGACTCAACTAGTATAATCATAATAAATATTGATTAAAGTGGACGCAGGCCAGAGTCAGCCGAACCATAAAAATTATGTCTCTTTTCTTACTTTCGCGTTTTATTTGTTGTTTATCTAAGATTTGTGATGTTGATTATCTACACCGATGCTTTCACACTCGATCCAGAGTGTTGATCTATTTTTTGGGTTAACATTTTGATGCTTTCACTGAGAGCCTTGAACGAAATTTGAAGAATTGAAGTTTGAATCTAAGATTTAGAGAAGATGAGTAGGCCTAATACTAGATCTAGAGCTATAGCAACCCAACCGGAGCCGGGGAAAAGCCAGAAGGTGTCCTCAAATTCTCATCAACTCAACCATGCAATTAGAGAGGAGATGGAAAGTATGATGAAAGAAATGCAGGATGCAATATTAGCTAGACGACAGGAGATGATGGACGGCATCTTCTATAGGATGGAGCAGCAAGCGATGGCCAGATCTTCGGGGAATAGGAATCAAACTCCAGGGAACAACCCATGAGCTGTCGAAGTTGGATTGGAACAAAATGGAGTCTTGCCCCCACGCCCAAAGCAACCGATACTTGGAGCAACGATGGAATCAACATGGGAATCAATCCCAATACCGGAGTGACTGTTGAAACATCAGGAACCAATGGTACGGGAGCTAATCCAAATACTAGGATGCAACCGACAGAAGAATATATACCAGAACTTCCTCGAAGGAACGCGGGCCTGAATGAAGCTACAGTTATGAATCAAAACACAAGCATACGGTCGGAAGGGTGCACCCCGAAATACCCCCACTGGAACATGGCAAAGTATTGCTTTAAGATGGAGACCTTCATTGAACGGTGAGAACCGAATTGCTTAATTGGTACGAAGGTTCATTAGAGGACCCCCAGATCAGGGTCTGAAAGACGTGAACAGAAATCTGTTTACTGCTAATATCCAGAATGTGGAAAATCCTTCAGATTTCAAGCTTCCGACGCTGAAAATGTACGACGGGAAGACAGATCTGACGATTCATATGATGATATACATCCAATATATAGAGGTGTTGGATGCCTCTGAAGAGGTAATGGGGTGGTGCTACCCATTATACTTAACAGATTTGGCTGCAATATAGTACAGGCAGTTGGAAAATGAGTCCATAAGCAAATGGACCGACTTAGTGAGCAAGTTCTTGAGATAGTTCAGAGTTCATGCCTCACAACCAAGGAATGTACTTGCGCTCTCAAACGTAAAACAAGGGCCTGGAGAGTCCTTAGAAGTTATTTAACAAAATTCACTGCGCCGGCGGGTGCGGTCGACAAGCCGGATCCATCAATAATCCTAATGGCAGCAGTAGCTAGAGTTGCGAGTAAGATCGATTTCAAAGTTGCATTGAAAAGAGATCCACCAATGGATCTTGCGAAATTCTAGTACGAAGCTGAGAGATATTTGCATCGGGAAGACGCTGAAGCCGAGGATGAAGATGTGGATGCTGAAATAAATGCTAGAAGGACAGGGGACCGTCCGGAGCTGGAATTGGAAAAGACAAAAAGAAAAGGAAAACAGATAACGACTTCGGGGAGCCAAAACGACAAAGGAAGGAGCCGAGCTTCTCTTCATACACTGACCTGACTGAGACCCCGGAGAGGATATACATGGACACTAGGAGGTAGAACCTCTACCGGAGGTCACCTAGAAGGGAGCCCACTGATCAAGAGAAAAGATCTGGAAAGTTTTGCATCTTCCATGAGCTGAATGAGCATGAATGAATGAGTGTAGACACATGATAGAAGAACTGGTTCAAAATAACCAGCTGCCACAGTACGTGAGGAACAGAATCACGGTAGAATTGCAAGAACAACCACCATCCGCGGCAAATGCATTAAGAAACGTCCAGATATTTAAGCCAAGACAAATTATCTCATGATCGGGGTAGATGGGAGTCAGATCTGGCTCTCATGCTTTACTTTTTTGTTTCTTTTTCCGCACTTTTCTTTTGGTATTTAGACAATAATAACCTCAAGTCGCTTACACGTGTATGGGATCCTGAACTATCCCTAGACACGCTCTGAGTTGGATGCCTGAGATGACTATTTAGGACAATAATAACCTCAGACCGCTTACACGTGCACGAGACCCAGATTGGTCTCTTGGCACGCTCTGAGTTGGATCTCCGATATGAACATTTAGGATTTCTGCTTGTTTTGATTCCTGCTTGTTTGATTTCTGCTTGTTTGTTTTGATTTGAATATTTGAATTTTGAAAAATCCACATTGATTGTGATGAATGATATTAATCATCTTAGAGTCCCGCCACGGGACCGAGTGCAGGGTGCAGGTCCCCTTTCCAGAGAGCGAGTTGATGGACTTGTACGATATTGATCGTCTTATAGTCCCGACTGAAGAGATGGGATCGGAGTGCAAGAAGTCCTCTCACCGGATAGTGGACGGATGAGCTTACTTAATCCCCCTTAACTTAACAAGCAAATGATCCAGAAAGATCGTCCCCTTAACTTAAAACATTAAACGATCCGGAGAGATCACGCATTAAATTTAAACGATGAGGAGAAATTGAGCCTTAAAACAAATTTGATTTAATAAAATGATTTGAATGCCTTATAAATAAAATAAAACTGATAAATCTTGAATGAACACGATGATTTCGATATATGATGTGATTATGATATATGATGCATTTTTGATATATAATGTGATTTTGATATATGATGTGACAACTCTGAATGAGGAGCAAAAATTGATGGTGATGTAAATCCCCAATGAACATGGGACAATTAGAGATATGTGATGTAATGTAAATTTAGATATGTGGTGTAAATGGAGTATGTGATGTAATTGAAAATATGTGATTTAATTAAAGATATGTGATGTAATAACTCCGAATGAAATCGAAATGATTATGATATATAAATTACACTTAGGCAGAGTCTAGAGTCTTAGGATATAACAGGTTTGGAACGACTTGTGATTGGCAAAAGAATCTGAAGAAACTGGATGATTCACCAAGGTTAAAGCAGCTGGAAAGCTCAATTATCGAAGATTGAACACATGAACTTGTTCTTAAGCAAAGCACACATTTCATTCAAAAGACGTACTTTGAAGGGCAAGTGTTAACCGCGCTTTTAACCCATCAGAATTCAATAGGGGTTAGAATGTTCAGACTATGCTAGAATAACTCGAGACTCAACCAAAACAGCCAAGTAAATAAGTCGATAGAACTCAAGAAAAATCAGCCAATAAAATACTAAGTAGATAGATCGCTAGTGATCCATCACCCATGGATGGCTAGTGAACCATGAGAAAGCATCATGAGTCACCCCCAACCTCTTGCATCATGATTCATTACCATTTCTAAGCACGCTTACCAAGTTTCATAGCATGTCAAACAATCTAGCTCGAGAAGTGAAGACTCATCCGATTCAAGCTGTTTAACCAAATGCAGCTAATTTAAAATGGACCTAGAGAGCTCATACGGAGTCGGATTGACTTGAAATTTTGAAAAAGCACTTAGAAAACATAAAAGAAGACTCACATAAAAAATGAGAACATTTGGAGGTTGTTTGATGGATCGCTAGCGATCTAACTAGATGGATCGCTAACGATTCATGTAGAGTGGGCCCCACCATCTGAAATTCTTATAGTAGGTCGCAGACATCCTCTAGAATATACTTGCAAAGTTTCGTCCGATTTCATTAAGTTTTAAGCGAGTTATAGTGATTCTTCTGGACCAGATGACCCATGAAGACGGATGATCAAACAAACACCAAACGACTTGATATTTGGAAAAGCATTCAAATAGATGAAAGGAAGGCAACACAAAAGGGTAAACTCAAAAATAGTATAAGGGCATGGATCGCTAGCAATCCTTCACTCATGCATCGCTAGCGATCCATCATGCCAGCTCGGATCGCCTTGAGTTTTCCTAGACTTCTCCCTAGCACTGAGTAGAGAGGCTTCTAACGAGTCGACTTTGGCCCAACTGCTTTTCTACCCCTATAAATACAATCCTACCTGCAACTAGAGATGGATCTTTTCCGCGGAGAGAGCCGTCATCACTCTACCGGAATTCCTTCACTTCTTCGGCTTTCTTCTTTCTTACAACAGTCATCAAGGGGGTTACTGTGATTCTTCGGTCAACCCTTGTACTTGTGATTTATTCTAACTCATTGTAACTTATATTTAAGAACTAACTAGTTGATATTCGGAGATATTCAACTAGTATGATCATAATATATTGATTAAAGTGAACATAGACCAGAGTCAACCGAATCAATATAAAAATTCTTATCTCTTTTCTTACTTCTGCTTTTAATTTGTTTATCTGAGATTTGTGTTGTTGATTATCTGCATTGATGCTTTCACACTCGATCCAAGGTGTTGATCAATTTTTTGGATTAACAATTATAGAGAAAAGTTATAGGTATAACTATTTGTAAAATCATGTTACAATATATGATTGTGTACGAGAAAGCATATTTCAAGAAACTACATGATCCAAAAAATGCACGATCGCTTTGGTATTTGTATTTGTATATAAACACATCAAATACAAATATGTGTGTGTGTGTGTGTGTGAATTTAGAAGTTTATACAATAAATAGTATTATCCAGTACAAATATTGGATTTTGCTCATTGTAAAATATCAAAATTTCTCGAACATATATTGTAATACCGTGACAACTTAAACTCGATAACAGAAATGCTCAAATAATATGATTGCACATTGGTTACTGTGATAAATAGAAAATCATAATTTATGTTTTTAGCTTTTAATTACAATTTTTACAAATACATATTGTTTCTTAATGCAACACAATATGAGCATGACATTGAAAAGGTCAACACAATATTGTACTAAGTCCTTATATATTAACCTTGAATGGTTATTAGAATGTGATTAGACATAAGTCCATACACTATTTTCTTAAGTTGATGCATATACTTTGAATATATATGGCAAGGAACGGCTACACCTCAAATCCCCCTTGATTTCAACCACATGTTTCTTATTAAGTAATACATCTGCTCTCTCTTGTCGATTCGGGAGAGAGAATGTATAATATTTAATTCGAAACATGTGTTTGAAATCAGGTGGATTTGAGGTGTAGCAAAAATGAGGTGTAACCAATCCTAGCCCATGTGTGTGTGTTAAATATTTTCATATACATACTCCCGGCAAAATAATGATAATGTAATATCCATTTTATAGCAGTGGTGTGAGAGTAATTACACTCATAAAAATATACAGTTCAATGGTGTATATTGAAGTATGACTAGCTCCCAATTTAATATGATTTTTTTATAATATAGCTATAGCATTTTTGTCAGTGACTAAATAACTTGATAATAATAAATATTTTTTCCATCTTGAGTGTTTTTGTAAAACCAAAAATTATATATGTCGGTCCCAATTTAATATGATTTGTTTTATAATATAGCTATAGCATTTTTGTCAGTGACTAAATAAACTGATAATAATAAATATTTTTTCCATCTTGAGTGTTTTTGTAAAACCAAAAATTATATATGTCGGTATGCTCCTTGGACAACCCTTAAAACCCTATACTCCTAACATATCTACCAGTTATGGTCCAAAGACTTTTTATTATTATTTATTATCTCTTTGGAATTACTAATGTCACATAAAAAATGTTGTTTTTAAATTTTGTTGTAACAAATACATGCTTATTGAGTTCAATCATGTTACATTGTGAATCTGTGTTACACATACATTTTAAAATGGATTTGTAAAATGTCATTGAACACAATTGTTTGATCATAGGTCAAGTCACTTCATTACAATTTCTTAAATACGTCAATGGATTGTTGAAATAAAATCATGTTATCTCAGATCATGTGGTCACTAATTTGTAATGACTTAAGAAATAAAAATAGAAATATTACTTAAATGTTGAGTTAATGCAACAATTTGTGTTAGTGGTCGAACTCTCTTTGGATGCAACTATCAAAGAAGTTTTTTTTTCGTCGCATAATATGGTTTTTATTCTACCTCACAATTGAAAAGAGACCAATTTATCGCATATTGGATTTTCTATGAAGGAAGTCGTTTGTTCAATTTCTTGCCATTTAATTGCATTATAAGTTATAAAGTAGCTCTTTTATGTAGTAACATATATGTTACCTGCTATGCGGGACAATTAGGTATGCGGAACAAAAATACAAACAGAAAGCGTTACATACTACGGAACGCAATACATTGAGGGTAGACTTAACCGAAATGGAAAACACTTTAGCCTGAACGTGAAACCTTTTCGGAAAACGCTCTCCTCACATACAAATTTGTATAATATTGTTATCCACTATAAATGGATGAACATAAAGTAAAATCATTTTCTATAAATAAACATTACCATTAACATTCATTTCCAACCAATTATAAATTCTAGCTTATAACGATCGAAGCTAAACAAAATTGCAAAATGCTTAAATATTGTTGCATAGGTGCTAACATCATGTCTTTTTTTATTTTTAAAGAGATATTTTTTATAGTTTAAGTAGTTGAAAATTATAACAAAATTACATTATGCTTTTTTCCTTTGTCAATTCTTGATGATGACCCTCCATATTTCATGAACCCTGATGTTGGAATAGTTTCCATACATTGATACAACATGATATTCTTCAAATATACTATCATTATCATCAATGTTTTTTTCATTTTTCAAATATCATGTTAATGTACTGATTATTTTAAAAAAAAGTATGTAGAGAAAAAGAACATTTGAAAGATAGTTATGAGAAATAAAAGGAATATATGAGTATAAGTTGAGAGTCCGCAAATGTATGTAAATTACTTCATGTTATATTGATAATTGAGAGTGGAAATAAAGTAGAAAACAAAACTTTTAATCTTCTCAATGCTGGTTTGAAATCATTATTCATTATTTGTCCACATTTTTAATAGAAATCATTATTACTTGATCTTTTATATTTTTAATAGGAAACCATTATTGCTTATACCAACATGGTGCACTCAAAATTGTCAAAATAAACATTTTGAAACATTGGTATCAACTTTTTGAAACATCGAGTTAAACATTTTGAAACGTCAAAATTAGTGTACCAAATCGTATGCTCATAGTATTTCGGAACGCTAATGTATTACGTTTCAAAATGCACGTACCAAAAGGGAATCCGACAGCTAAAATAACGTTTTTTTTATTTCTTAATTTTCACATAAAATATAAATAAAGTGACATGTATTGGGGGAGGAAAGTTTAATGCAAAGATCAATGGCCTTCATTATTTTTTCACAATGTTACAATCATCATTACTCAATTTTGAAATGACCAACTAGCATTATTAGGCATTAACATTAGAATATACTAAATGATAGTAGAAATAGATTTTTTTTTTCTATGATATAATATAAAAAATCCCAATAATTCAGTGTTTGTATATTCGGAAAGTGAGATGAGAATTGTTAGCATGCAACCAATTGTGGAGATATAATTGTTTATCTTTGTTCCTAGATTTTTTGTTTTGTTTTGTATAGTTAGAGTTATTTAATATTCGTTGTTCTATATATGTCTAAGTAATAATTGTTGCTGGCTATAAAATTGCTTTGATAAAATTTTTCTAAATGAATCTATGATTGTTACCTAAATCATATGTCTATTGTTAAGAGTGAATTTAAGTGGACATGTTTCTCTTTGCGTCCAAGTCACTTTGAAGAACATCAAACTATAAAATATATGTTTTGTAACAAGGATTGCAAAATATTTTGGTATTAAAAAATAAGGGGTAAAAAGAAAAGAATATTAATTGAAACATCTAAAACCTTTGATAACAACATATTGAATGAAATGCAACATTTCATTTTATTTGTTTAGGTTTCAAAATGTTCAAATGAAGAACAAATGCATGAATAGCGATGAACAATTAAAGTCAAAACAACTCGAACATTTTCATAATAAGAAAAAGCCGACTATAACATCATCACAAAAAAGGAAAAAATACAGAATGTTAATTGCCAAAAAATGTTGTTGCAATTCGTATATATGTGTAGCACACGTTCACACTAGTTTTTAACAAGAATTCAACCAAAAAATGATCAAAGTGAGATATGTTTGGTTTATATTGTTTTAATTCTTTAAAATTGTCATTCGACCTAATAAATAATTTTTATTTCATTGTAGTTTAAAATTGTCACACAATAATTTTATCTTGTAAAAGACAAATAAAAGATAATATTTTGAATGTGGTATAACAAAGAGTTATGGTTGACAAACACATACATACATACATGTATGTGTATGTGTGCATGTGTAGTGTGTGTTGTATGTATGTTTGTATATTATAATTTTTAGGTGTAATGTATTTGTACGTTGTAAGTACTAAAATAAAATGTTATGAATTCTAGGATTGACAACTTTATATGCATTTGTCAAGTTTATTATAATATATAAGAAGAAGAAAAAAGAGGAACTTCAAGTAATAGTTTGGGGCCAGTTTTTTTATAAGAAAAACGATAGTTTTTTTGGTACAGCGGATGCACCAAAATGGGTCATTTAAAAACGAGCATTGGCAAGGCAACCACACATGAGAACTAGAAGGGGAAATTTTTGGTTTGAATTACTAATTTACCGTTGGTTTTATTATTAATAACATGTTCCTCCCTGAAGCTTTAGCCCCCACTAAACTCAACTTCCCATTATGTGTAGTTTTCCGATATCCAATCAACTCAGTATTTTCATATATTTTTCCTCGATTAATAAACTAAACCAATCCAACTCCACGCTCAATCCTCAGCAACCAACATCGAAGTTGATGGTCCTTTTTATTACTTGTGTTTGCCATCTATTTAGAGATTTTAAACACTTGTAACTCAATATAAAAGGAATAACATATGAGTTAACTTTGGTTTTGATTTTACAAGTTGCAACCATCGTGGGAGAAGGATCATTTAGTAAATTAAGATCCTGAAGAATTGCCCTCACAGTCGAATCAGTGATCAACAATGGAATGATAGTTGTGTTGTGTATAATGAAAAAGACATACTCCTAATAGTTTGTCAAATTAAGTTATGGATTGATTTTTGAAAATGATGAATAAAAGAGGACACTGTGAATTTGATGTTAGCTCATTCTGAATGAAAGTATGATTCAACCACCGGCCACTAGTTTTGGATAAATAAATAACCACTTTATCCCCCTTTAAAAGAGCGTTCTTTGTTTTCGACTCGTGTATAGTTTGTTGCATATATACACAACATCGGACCCCTATTCCTGACATCTGAAAAAATTGTATCACACATATTTACAAAAAAGATTCGCACAAACTATAATCAACCTTAATATTTAACTGGATATGTACGAAGTTCAATGTGTTAACAGACAGATATTCATACAAGCTGAAACATATTTGAAAATTACCCAGCACCAGTAGGTTGGCTATTTCCTTGAAGAGGGATAGAAATTGAAGAAAGCAATCTAGAATGACGTAAAACATCGTGTTTTCTCAAATCTGATATTTTATGGTTATTTCCTGAAAACTTCCTTTGAACACTGAACACTCCTGATGACGCATATGCAGTTGAAATTGACGCAAGTAAAACGAGAATGATTAAGCAATTGTAGAATTGTGAGGGTGAAATGTATAAATCGGAAGCCATGAGGACCCTTTCTTCTCTGAGAATTGAGCAGGAGAAGAAAGAGGTGTATCGTAAATCATTTTTATGAATTTAAAGGAGAAAAGGTGAGGAAATTGGTAACGGAAGTAATGGTAGAGAGAAGAAGAAGGGCGTCTGCTTTTTTTTATTTTCTTATTTTTCGCTATTTAGAAAGAACCATTTTTGTTTTATTCTATTTGAACCTTTTCTTCCCTGGTACCTGCTTATTTCTTAAATTTTGCAGGGTTGAATTAGCCTTGTTAACTTAGATAACCATTCTCTCTTCTTTTCCTCCTTCCTTCCTCCCTCCATTAAATTTTTAGAGCAACTCCAACAGATAAGAGTTGAATATTCAGCATTTGAATATTCAGCCCTTAATATTTAGAGTGAAGTCCAATAGAAGGATGTATCTTTAATAGACGTTCAACCATCAGATCTTCAAATGAGGATGATTTTGTTAGGATCAGAGAAATGCATGAAAGTGGGGAATGGCCTGGAATGTTGGGTAGTCTGGATTGTTGCATTGGAAATGGAAGTGCCTCTAAAGCATATTATGGAGCCTATAACGGTAAAGAAAAAACCAACCATTATTCTGAAACCGTTGCTTCATACGATTTGTGGATTTGTCATGCTTTCTTCGGAATATTTGAATCTAATAACTTAAATGTTATTGGGATGTTGTAACGAACGACCTTTTTGACTCATTAACATCGACAGTAAATACATCAACGGTATTCGTGTGTCGGACACCCTAGTGCCGGAAAGATAAAACATTAGGGTAAAAGAAAAAGGAAAAAATAGAACAAGAAAGAAGAACACAATATCAGAATCTCACATGCGGAACAATAATATATAGTATCTCAAAAGGCTCTGCCAAAAGAAAACTTTAATATACATACAACCATCAGAGTAAACTAACATATCATCAGCCTGGACAGTTACAACAATCTGTCCTCACAAATGATGATAGATACAAGACAAGTAATGCAGCGGAAAATAAATACATGAATAGGTCTTGGAGGTACCCAACTCGTCTCCTAAAGCTCCAAAGCGTCCAGCTAAATTTGGAAATATACTCAGGATTGACTCAAGCATTATAAGAAAATAACATCTGGAACAGTTACATGTATTCGAGCACCTCAAACAAGTCTCGAATCTCCATATAGATCCTAGAATCTCAAAATAATCACGAACCTCTTCCAAAGCATAAAACACGTATATGGTTTCGGAGTGGTCATAGTTTCGAGTCATCTCATATAAGTACACTCTCCCACTTACCAAACACTTCAAAAACCAATCGATCGATTTTCGGTAAACTCAACTCCAGTTTTTTTTGGAAATAGATAGACAAATAGAGCGAAGATCACCTTCAAACCAGACGGGATCGAATAATTATACCGAAGATAACTGTACCATATAATTCTCGTATCTCTTCTAGATATTTTCAGAGTCATATTTGAGTTAATGTCAACAATAATGAGAACGATTGCATAGGAGAAACTAAGTCTCATATACTTTCCATAAGCAAGTAACACACCAATCATTATCGACACGCATAAGCACGATCAAGTCATATAATTAACCTTTAATCCCCTTTTTATTTAACTAATCCTTTATTAATTAAAACCTCTGTTATTAGTAAAAACTCCTTTTTTTCTAATAAAACTTCTTTCATTAATTAAAACTCCACTTATTAATTAAACTTCACTTTTTAATTAAAACTTCACTTTTCATTTCTACACATTTCAATACTCTCAAAAGTATTCATATACTTATCTCAACGAGATAGGTATATTCATAAATCAATAACAAGTTTTACTTACCTTAAAACACAGTCAAAGAGTTTAAAAATAAATATTACTCAAACATTGTTACTATAAACTCATTCTCTCTATTATACTTTAAAACTTATACTTTTCTACCTTTTTCCAGAGATTCCATACTTGTTATTATCTTTAACATTCCATTATTAAATATTTAAGTATTTTTCCAAAATCATTTAACTATATTTTACCACTTTAAAACATAATTCTAGAGTTTAAAAACAAACGTTACTAAAACATCGTTTACTACAAACCCAAAACAATTCACACTTAATCATTATCTTTAAACTCTCTTTTAAAGATTATATTACTTTTTAAGAGTATAATTAAATAGGTTATAAACAATTGTTGTTTAAATATCATTACTATAAACCCAAAATCACTTTTATACTTGTCTCTAACTTTGTAACACATCCATTTATACTTGTCTCTAACTTTGAAACACATTCATTTAAATATATGAGTACAACATCACTTTTTAAACAAGGTGATATACCTTTCTAATTACTTTTACGCAACCATTCATGATAACATAAGTGTTATAATCTCAATAACCTCTTTAATATACTTATAATATGGCTTAAAACACTTGCTCAAAATATTGCTTAAATTATCTATTTTATAATTTATTTAAAAATCATAAAACTAGTTTTATCATTTAAGACCCTTACTTAAACCATTCGTTAACTCCTCTTTTCCGCGACCCAGCGATCTAGTGTGATAAGCGACCTAACGACTTAAAAGAATCAACGACCTAACGACCTAAAAGTATAAGCGACCTAACGACCTAAAGCAACCAGCGACTTAACGACCTAAAGCTCCAGCGACTTAACGACCTAAAGCTCCAGCGACTCAGCGACCTAAAGCTCCAACGACTCAGCAACCTAATAATGTAACAACTTAGCGAGCTATAGCAGAGTGAAGCTATGTACCATACCTCTTCCATTAGGTCGCTCACGACCTACTAACTCGTTCAGACGAGACCAAGTGCAGTGGAGACAAGTCATAGCTCATATCCCCTAGGTCACTGGCGACCTAGCGACCTACCCTTAGATCGTTTGCGACCTACAACTTGTTAATCCGTAGCCCGTGCTCCCTAGGTCGCTCACGACCTACGACCTAATTCCGGAATTCTCCTATAAATACCCCACTTATTCCAACTGAGAGGGGACTTTTGGCTCACTTTTGGAACGCCTATACTCTGCTGTTTTCTCAACTCATCCGACACTTCAAACACAAAAGACGCTTCAACAAACTTCAAGAGGGGATCTAACACATTCAACATGAATTCGAAAGATTCTTCTACATCGGAGTTCTAGCTACTTGTCTAAGCGGTGTTGTAATCAAAGATTGTTGTAAAAGTTGTAATTGAATCAGCAATAAAGGAGATTAAAGTGGACGTAGGCTAAATATTAAGCCGAACCACTATAAAACTGTTGTCTTTTTACTGCTTCCTGTTATTTCTCTGCTTATCTTTTGTTCCCGTACCAACGGGTGGTGCTTTCACTTTACTAATACTCACACCGGGGTGTTAGCGTCGATTTTTGCTTCTAACATTTTTGGTGCTTTCACTGAGAACCCAACTCAGGGATATTTTCACCATTGCTTCACAAAAGTTTGCTGAAAGAATCTATCTAAAGACCAGAAGTCTATCTGAATTCATGGCTCCTGGAAGAAAGAGTAGATCTACGAGATCCCGAAATGCTAATGACAGGGCTGCCTCTTCTCCAGCGCCAAATCAGGCAACTCCTACTGTTGGAGTTACAAGGGCCGAACTTGATGATGTTGTGTCGGGGTTATACCAACAGATGGAAACTCAAAATGCTTTGATGATGGATAGGTTAAACGCCCTGCTCGGGGCAAACCGACAACCATAAAACAATGAAACAACCTTTGCCGAAGATGCCCATAATTCCCAAGAGAAAGGTATTCCTCAAAGAGCAACTGGCACCGCCGAAGGGCCACCTTTCCAAGCTGAAGGTTCAAGGCCGTAGCCAACTTTTCGCGAACATTTGCCCAGGCAAACTTCCGAAAGAATAGCTGACGTTTGCCCGGCGATGCCTCTGAACAATGAGGAGTACCTATCAGGGATGGTTCGCCGAATCATGAAAGAGAGCATGTAGAGGGAAGAAAATGAGAGCGACTGGGGATTTGCTCCAAGCAAGACTCTATTTACTGAAAGGATCCTGAAAGCAGAATTTCCAAAGAAATTTGTACCTCCTACTATCCCGGCCTATAGGGGGACAAGTGACCCTAATCATTTCCTATATAAGTATGACTGGCATATGACCGGTGCAAGAGCATCAGATGAGATTAAATGCCGATACTTTCCAGTGTACTTGGAAGGAGTGGCTCTACTTTGGTTCACAAAGCTACCAGTTCGGTCCGTAGATCAATTCTCCGACTCAACTCGAAAATTCAAAGATCAGTTCAGGTTGTATGCTTCAAAGGCTAAGGATATGATGTCACTGTCCAGCTTAGAACAAGTTCCTGGAGAATCTATCAAATCTTTCTTGAACCGTTTCAATATAGCCTTGGCCGAAGTGGATAATGCAGAACCACGTATGATCCTGACTTACTTGATGCGAGCCATCGACAAATCAAATGAATTCGGAAGATGGTTAAAAATGAAGGAACCAAATTCACTTGAGAAGTTTTATAAAAAGGCCGACGAATTCATGCACCTAGAAAGCCTTTCTGCGCCTAGAAAGCCTTTCTGCGCCAACGAAAGTAGTTGTTGCCGAAGTCAAGAATAACGATGTTGCTTCTAACAAAAGAGAATCTGGAAACCAGAAAAGGGAAAATGACGGAGGAAAGAAGCAGGGAATGAGAAGAAACCTCGCCGCTTTAATCCTTCAGATTTTACTCCTTTAACTGATACACCGGAAAATATCTTCTTCGCAACGAAGGATGTTGTCGAATATCCCAAACCACCAGAGATGGGGAGAGGGGCAGTGCATAATGGGAGATTCTGTCGATTCCACAATCAACCTAGCCATGACACTAACCAATGTCGCCAGTTAAAGAATGTGATTGAAGAGTTGCTGAAACAGAATAAACTGCAACAATATGTGAAGAAAAACAGAGTCGACCCAACCTCATCCACTCAGGGGCAACAACTTCCTACTCGTCAATCCGGCTCAGAAGACAAGGCTGCAGCGCAGGAATCTGAGAGGCTTGTCATTAATGTTGTCACAGGGGGTCCTCACCCAGCAGGCAGAAGTTGGGACGAGTTGGAAAAATATGCTTACGCTTTGAGATGAAGTTAATCAAAGTGCTGCTAACTACCCACAAAACTGCAACTAGGCACCTTTCATTATGTTTGGCATATGGACCCAAAACTATGAATCCAGTGGAAATGGAAATTCAATCTCGAGATTCTGAAATAGCAATGGTTGCGTCCATATTTTACTTAAAAAGCATTACTTAAATTTGTAAAATGATTATGGATGTATAACTCTTATATTGTAAACCACTGAGAAATCAGTGCGAGTCAATAATAAAGAACTATAAATCTTGTGTTCTTTAATACTATAAGATGCCTGTCTCATTTCGATAAGCCAATATATTAAAAATATTGCTAAAATGTCGATTTAATATTGCAGGCTATCAAAGCAAAGCTTACATATTCAACACATCACGAAGCCAAGCGATTCCTACAAATCACTCAACAAACAAATGCCAAGCCATAAAATTCCAAATTCAACTCCTACAAAAGAAGTGCTATTCACAAACAGTTGAGGGTTCCACCAAAGCGGGCACCTTCTTGACGAGAAGGTTCCAGACCCTTGCTAACCAATCGTGATCGTTTGTGCAAACGAACATCCGGTAAAGTAGCTTGCGTCTGCCCTGTGGATTCACTCAATGATAAAGTACACTTCTCTGGCAAAAAGAAAACAACTTGCAAAAGAATGGGACATGCACTTGAAGTGACAACAAGGAATCGCTAAGAAGCAGATGGTGGAAGGATACAAGCAACAATGCTACTCTTCGGAGTCTAAATGCTACTCCTCAGAGTCCACATGCTCCAAATGCTACTCTTCGGAGTCCAAATGCTACTCCTCAGAGTTCACATGCTACTCTTCGGAGTCCAAATGCTACTCTTCAGAGTCCAAATGCTACTCTTCAGAGTCCAAATGCTACTCCTCAGAGTCCACATGCTACACTTCGGAGTCCAAATGCTACTCTTCGAAGTCCAAATGCTACTCCTCAAAGTCCAAATGCTACTCCTCAAAGTCCACATGCTACTCCTCAAAGTCCACATGCTACTCTTCGGAGTCCAAATGCTACTCTTCGGAGTCCAAATGCTCCTCTTCGGAGGCCAAATGCACCTCTTCGTAAGCAAAAAACTACTTCAGAGGCACAAGCCCTCTTCGGAGGCACACAAACAAAGACCTCTTCGTAGGCAAAAAACTGCTTCGGAGGCACAAGCCCTCTTCGGAGGCACACAAACAAAGACCTCTTCGTAGGCAAAAAACTACTTCGGAGGCACAAGCCCTCTTCGAAGGCACACAAACAAAGACCTCTTCGTAAACAAAAAAAACTGCTTCAGAGGCACAAGCCCTCTTCGGAGGCACACAAACAAAGACCCCTTCGTAAGCAAAAAACTGCTTCGGAGGCACAAACCTTCTTCTGAAGCACTAAAAAAGTGAAGCCCTTTAACGAGGCACATCCAAAAACTTCGTCGATGGAACCACTAAAGGGGCGCCTTCTCAAAAAGAGGGTTCCAGGCCGCAGCTGAATACTTATGATTATTTGTACAAACAAATATCCGATAAAACAGCTGACGTCTGTCCTGTGGGCCCATTCAACGATGAAATATAATTTTCTGGCAAATAGATCGAAGTTTTCTTCGGAAGCTCACTTCACTGCGTAGGGGAGTCCACTTTTCAAAAAAAAACAGGAAAAGAAAACTTCTCCAATGCAAGGCATACTCTACTAAAAGCAAAATAATATTTCCTCAAAACGGAAGAATTATTCTCTAAAATAAGAGTACAAGTCTTTTCAGAATATTGCAATGAGCCATGGTATGGGGGCATATAGCTATATTAATAAAAACAACGCTCAAACATCATACCACGAGCTCACTGCAACATCATATAAAGTAAATAAAGAAACTTGTGCAAAAACAAGGAATAAATGCATTCACACATATACCGACAAGAAATTGTACAAGTAAAAATAGCCATTTTATTCCATACTATAAGATTGTTTACACATGCGCAGGTTTCAAAAAAGCAGGGGCCGGTACCCGCACAATCCCCGGTCGATACAAGTCTGAGAATACAAACAAAAAGCAAAACAAGAAGTGTAAAGTCAAGCTCATTACTCCTTCTTCCCGCCACCTTTAGAGCTCTTGCCCGGCTTGATGATTAATTTCTGAATCCGGCGTGGACGGGTCGGGGAAGAAGGAGAAGGAGGTGTAGCTGGATCTGCTTCCACTTTTTCTTCACCAGCAGGAGCGCTTTTCTTCTTCTTCTTCGAAACTGCGCGTTTCCCTTTCTTCTTTGAAGAAGACTCACTTCCCGGAGTAATCAATGCAGAAAGCTTTGTGTCATCATCATAAGGTTGCTCCGGGGTCTTCTCGCCCTCCTCAAGTTCTTCCGCCTTCTGTTCTTGCGAAGCAGCCGGATCGTCCAAGTCTTGAAGAGCTTCTATTTTTTCTTCCTACGACCCCGGTTGAGAAGCAGAAGGAGGAGTAACTTGAGAAGATGGAGGAACAACAGCTAGAGGAGGAGAAGTTTGTGCAGCACTTGGTATTTCCGCTACAAAAGAAGAAAAGTCAAAATCAGTATTCCTCGTAAAAAGAGGAGATGGTGGCTCATCGAGACTTAAGTAATAAGCGTGAAATTCATCAAGCTCAGTTGAAGAAAACAAGTAATCCGCTTGACCTGGTTCAACGTAGAAGTTACCTGGAGGAGTCGGTTTTATAATGTCAACCTCATAGGCTTGTGCTTCGGCGCTTTCTTCGCCTTCGTCTCCGCCCTGTGCAGTTGTAATCTCGGTTTTGACTTTAGCAGGAGGCGGAGAATGGGAACTGGAGCCTATGATACCAACGTCGGCCGAAATCGAAGTATGGACAGGGGCAGTTAAAGGTGCTTCCTTCCCTGGATGCTCCTCTTCCATCGATCCGGCTCGCACTTTAGCAAGTTGCTCCTTTCCTCTGGCAAGAGCGGCACGAGTTTCATCATCAAAATAATGCGCCTCAAGGTCTGCTTTAGCATAGCCAGCACCTCCGAGCATATCAATTGCGGCCTCCCACACTTCAGCCAAAGTAATCTCATACTTCGGGCCCAAGAATGAGGGGCTTCCGCACCCCAAAACACTATGAAGATAAAAATCAAATAAAGTAGAGCTAATATTGGCCTTCGTCACCTCGTGCGATTGCTCAGCTGCTTCTTTTCCAGCGACGGCCTCATCGCGCTCTTTTTCAGTTTTTAATAATTGAGCCTGCAACCTTATAATTTCCAAGTCCTGGGAACTTGCCTTCTCCCGTAGCTGGGCAATGTCGGTGCGATAGATTTCTGTCATCTTCTGTTCAGCTTCAAGTTGAGCCTCGGCATACCGTTGAGCGGCATGAGCATCGCGAACTTGTTTTTGAAGTACTTCTTCCTTTTGAGTATAGGAAGTAGAAGAAGCAACAAGCTCATTTTTGAGTTTTTCGACTTCAGCCTCAAGTCTCTCATTATCATCGGCGATGCTCTTCATTTCTGCATTGTGTTGGTCGAGAACTTTCTGCCACTCGGATTTATCATTCTCCATGGTCAGCATGGCTTCAAGATTGGCACGGTTTACTCTGTGAAGCTCGTCAACAAGTTTTTGCCATCCAGACATTCTCTCAATGTCAATCTTGATGGCATCAAGATTCCTCAACATGGCTTGTTTGTCGATGGGAACCAAGTCAAGATCAAAGCGCACTCCCTTCAAGCACCACTGCGGGAACCGACTTTGAAGAGTAGCCGGACCTTGTTCAACTCGGTACCGAGGCCTGCTAATGATTGTCTGAATATCAGTTTTCTTGAGAGCAGGGGAACCAGAAGGGATGTCTATAGAAATAGAAGCAGCAGGCTTTTCAGAAATTGCAGACGCGTCGCTAAGCTTGGCCCGCTTACTTGGATCTTCAACAATGTGACTCTTCCCTTTATCATCATGAGATTTTCTTTTATGGGAATCATCTCCTCTGTGAGAAGAGTCATATCGTTCATCCCTTCTCCCGTATCGCTCCTCGTGGGCTCTTCTCTCTTGAGCCTTCCTAGCAGTTCTTTCTTCGTCAGTTTCCCTAGGGGTAGGGAGATAGCACCTGTGATCATAAGTGTCACGCCTTCCATGGTGCTGGAAATCATCATAGTACGAGCTACTGCGCCCCATCGGAGAATCTGAAAATGAAAAAGATACGAAACTTCAAAATCTTCGAAGTAAAGAAGCTAAGTGCGTATAACTGCTAAAAATCCTAAGTGTGTGTGATGTGTAGACTACACGCGTCGAGCTACAAACCACTCTTCGGCTTAGGAGTGACATCAGTTTTTACGGCAGGCGTCAACTCTTGAGTTAACGAAATCGGTCGTAAAGCAGATGTCGCTTCGATCGCTGGAGAGACAACTTTAGTGTTGGTGGTGTCATCTTTAAAAAGCTCGCGTGAGGTCACCATTAAGTCGCTTAGCCCATCAAAAGTATCTTCACCGTCATGTCCGGTGGAGCTTTCTTTTTCAACTCCTTCTTCAACCACCGGGGAAAGTGTAAGCTTGCCGGATGACCCCGCGACATCGGCAGGGGTGGAACATTTCACTAACAATGCTCCTGCAACAGTTTCCTTCGATACGACTTCTTCGGTAGAAACCGGGGCAACTAATGTTTCAGTCTCGGAACTAGAGGCTTCATGAAGCTGAGTAGATCGAGAGGGATGTAAAAGCCCAAATCGGTGTAGAAACTCGTCTTTCAGCAAAAACTTGATGCTTCTCTCCTCAGCCGCCACGGCACTTAATGTTTCGAAGGTTGACTTGTGGCTGGGATCTCTAAGCGGAGGAGGAAGTGCTACAAAAAGTAAAGATTTAAGTTAAGTACTTGGCAATTCGAGTTCCAAGAAATTCAGAAAAGGTGGAGTAAGCATAAATTGGCAATTTTACTTCCAATTCTCCAGATGGCATAGAACCCCGGGGGGCAACGAACATAGAAGAATTGACTTAAAAACCCGTGTGCACTCTCGGGCAAGTCTAAAATCAGTTTACGGTTTCTCGCGCCTCTCACGAGAATAATTGAAGGATGATCTTTGTTCTTTGCGAAAGTGCACAAATAGTAGACTTCTTCGAAGCTCGGAAGACGGTCAAGTGTCCTCCTGAATAGCACACACAACCCCATCAAGATGGCGTAGCCATTGGGGTGTAGTTGGAAAGGAGAGATGATTAATCGGAGAAGGAGCGTTCGAAGAAAGTCATTGAAAGGAGGAATAGCTCCATTCAAGCACATCTGTCGGTTAACTGCAATGAAGCCGTGAGGTGGCCTATCAGCAGTATCATTTATCCCGGGAAGCCGAGCGTCTGCTTCAGCAATGCCGAACTGAATACACAACTGACTAAAAACTCTGTGGTTCAAAGTGGTCGAAGCTCTTTCCGGAGGATCATTCAACGGGTTAACAATTGGAAAGACCTCTCCAGCTTGTCCTATTTCTTCTTGTTGAGAAGTCATTCTACACAAGGGACTGGATATTCAAATATGAAGGTGCACGTTTCCTAAAAGTGTGAAGTGTTGTGCAAAACTAGTAAAATGACAAGCAAATATAACTGGAATCAAGTTAGTTGACATTAGTCGATTATAGAGTTTCATGGCTTGTTATTTTAAGTTCAAGTACAGTGTTGATGCAAGCAGATCAGCTTTAGTTGATTATTTTAGCTTTGCTTTAATACTTCACTTGAATTTGTTGATTCACAGCATTTCATTCATAAAGTTCATTTAAGTTGATTATTCTTTATCGACTAATCTATCATTCGACGTGGGTAATCAATGGCAGTATATTCACCCCAGTTTTCTGCAAATGTTGTGTTTAACAGGTTGTTAGCTTAAAAGTTAGTATAATCTGCAAGGAAGTGCAACAAAGTTCAAACAGTTCAAGTTCAAACAGTTCAATCAAGTGCTTTCAAAATTTACAAGTGTTCCAGTTTTGTTTATCTCCTAGGTCGTCCAGATTGTGCTCAAGCGACCTAGCATAGGTCGGGTTTTCCTTAAGTCGTCCTGCTTGGAATTCATGTGCAAATCTAGCTAAGTCTTAGGTCGTTTGAATCCCAGCGTGACCTAAAAATTAAGTCGCAAAAGGTGATGCTGCAAGAAGTTAGGTCGTGAATTCGAAGGTCGCGCAGTTTCCCTTAGATCGCGAGGATTCTTAAGTCGGTCGATTTGTTAGGTCGGCCAAATCTATTAGGTCGAAAAGGTTCTTATGTCGCTCAGATTCACTAGGCGCTTCTAATGTAACTCAGTAATCTCGAACTATCTCCTGTCAAAACTGTTATGCCCTACTTTCCTTAACCCGCTAACTCCTCTCCACTCAATAGCTCGCTATCTAATTAACCTGTAACACGATAACCCGTTATCATTTACACAATGAAATCGATCATCCTCTTAGTGAAATCCATTATCTCTTCATACCACCAAATCACCCGAAAACTGATTCAAATCATCTCAAATCCATCATAGATCCAACGCATAGCTGTGCTCTCGTGAATCACAACAACAACATAGCTAATGACGATCGAAAATCGATCGCAACATGACTCGAAAGTGAAACGTGACGTACGGAGTTGGACTGGGGGTCAGAGAATGGGGATTCACAATTTGGCGGTGATCATAGTTGGATAAAGATCGAATTCACTTATGCAATATGATGGTAAAGATTAATTGATGACTGGATAGACTGAATTCGCCCTTGGAAGCTCGAAGGTTCGTTAATGGCAGAGAAGGTTGTCAAAGCAGTTAAGTAAAGAGGAAGAAACGAGCTAACAGTTTATATGGGGCAAAAAGAGGAAGGCGAATGGGCACGTGAGGTAACAGATCTCTTGGGTCGCTCACGACCTAGCGGAATTATGTCGAAGCACACGACCTATGACATAGGCATGCACTTCGAGGGGCAAGTGTTAACTCCTCTTTTCCGCGACCCAGCGATCTAGTGTGATAAACGACCTAACGACCTAAAAGAATCAACGACCTAATGACCTAAAGCTCCAGCGACCTAACGACCTAAAAGTATAAGCAACCTAACGACCTAAAGCTCCAGCGACTTAACGATCTAAAGCTTCAGCGACTTAACGACCTAAAGCTCCAACGACTTAACGACCTAAAGCTCCAACGACTCAGCGACCTAAAGCTCCAGCGACTCAGCGACCTAATAATGTAACAACTTAGCGACCTATAGCAGAGTGAAGCTACGTACCATACCTCTTCCATTAGGTCGCTCACGACCTACTAACTCGTTCAAACGAGACCAAGTGCAGTGGAGACAAGTCATAGCTCATATCCCCTAGGTCGCTGGCGGCCTAGCGACCTACCCTTAGATCGTTTGCGACCTACAACTTGTTAATCCGTAGCCCGTGCTCCCTAGGTCGCTCACGACCTACGACCTAATTCCAGAATTCTCCTATAAATACCCCACTTATTCCAACTGAGAGGGGACTTTTGGCTCACTTTTGGAACGCCTATACTCTGCTGTTTTCTCAACTCATCCAACACTTCAAACATAAAAGATGCTTCAACGAACTTCAAGAGGGGATCTAACACATTCAACATGAATTCGAAAGATTCTTCTACATCAGAGTTCTAGCTACTTGTCTAAGCGGTGTTGTAATCAAAGATTGTTGTAAAAGTTGTAATTGAATCAGCAATAAAGGAGATTAAAGTGGACGTAGGCTAAATATTAAGCCGAACCACTATAAAACTGTTGTCTTTTTACTGCTTTCTGTTATTTCTCTGCTTATCTTTTGTTCCCGTACCAACGGGTGGTGCTTTCACTTTACTAATACTCACACCGGGGTGTTAGCGTCGATTTTTACGTTAACACCATTCATAAATAACTGTAAAATCATATTCTAACTTCAAAATTCCTTTCAAAATACTTTAATACCATTTACAAACTTCATTAAAAGATTTTAGAAAAATATCTAAAGTATCCAACCCTTTTATACTTTATTAAAACAAAATTTTCAAAGTGCATCTATAGCGATCTTTTCGCTATACAAACTTACGCAACATCGTTTCGCAATTTCCATAAATTTCCAAACCAATTTCTATAGGTCAAACACACCCGAACAGATGTAAAGATATATATTTTTATAATATATTCGCATTTGAACCAATTAACATATGTCAAATACATGGAATTTCAAAGTGCGTTTATAGCGGCATTTCGCTTCTACCATTTATACACAATTTCCAACTTTATCGAACAACAACATTATCGACCATGTAAACAAGTCTAAGCCACGATGGATGTTTTAGAGGGTTATAAGAGAGAATGTACTGCATATAATGTTGTATTTGTTTTTCAAAGCAAAACGGAGGTCCAAAAGTAATAACTTGCATTGTTCGCTATTAATTTTGTATTTTGCACAACAACGATTATACACACAACATTATACAAATCAACTAATGAGTAAATTCATCCAAGCCCAAATCAAACCAAGACATAGATAATCCAATTACAAGAGCAATGGTGAAGGCGTCGTCTCGAATTAGACCTTGGATTAAAATTTTATTGATTTTTATAAGAAATTTGATTAAATAAATTAATAAATTAACATAATTAATAGCCGATCACCTAATTAATCCTTCTCTCCTAATTTTCAAAAAAACCACCATTGTCGATCCTCTCTCTCCCTATTTCTTCCTTGTTTCTCAACAAATTCGGTCATGGACTTCGTTAACAATCTCCTCTTCGCGTGCTCTTCGCCCTAGAACTAAAAATATTCAACTCGATTGACCCTACTGAATCACGATCGAAGCTTCACGTTTACTGTTCACGAACGTCGCTCTTCACTATATACACTCGAACCTCCAAGACGATGCCCGCAAGTGTGTTTTTCCAAGAGAAATGTAATGAAACTCACCTCGTCGCCTAACCCCTCTTTGTCTGCCATCAAAGTTGAACCCTAGTTCGACCAAAAGTCGATCTTCACCAATGACAACCGCACCCAATAAAACTAGTACCGATGTGAAGCCCTCCTTACTACGAGATTAATGGATTAAACGACGTCGAATTCCATCGCCTCTAGCTCAAGAAACAATTGGACGAAGAAGGAGAAATGTGGCGGCTACTTATTTTGTTTATAGTAAATAAAAGAGGAGAGGAGATCTATATTTTGAAAGAAGGTTAGGGGTTATATATTTATAATGAAAAATTGTTTTGGCTACTCTGCTGCACAATATGACGTTCGTGTACGAACCGTGAACAACAGAAATAAAAATACAATCGTGCACAACAATGTGACGCACTCATAAAACAGCACAAAAATACACAAGTTAACTTATTTTGTGTAGTTTAGAAAATATCAACGTTTGCTGCAAAATGCATCAAATGGTAATATAAATATTTTTCAAATAAAAATTATGAAAAAATCTTATAAATTCATTTAAAAATACGTCATTAAAATCAAGTCGTTTTATTAACAATCAATTTTCTTCTTATTATTATATTTGAATCAAATTTGAATATAAATTAAACATTCTCATTCAAAATATTAAAAATTACGGGTAGTTACATTCTCCTTCCTAGAATATTTCATCCTCAAAATACTAACATGAGCAATAAAAGTGACAATCACACATCAATACCTAACGATATTGCATCACTAGCCATCAAAGAACAATCACATGATAATATTACATGGTACTACAATCCTTAGCAATCAAAGCTCATAGTTCGCCTAGGTTCAAAGACTTCTCATCGCACAAGGATGATAAATAACCTACTAAGCATACCTTACACTCAACAGCCTCATGTATTACTCAAACGATTATTTATGCTACATCAAGCAATTCAAAGAGTTATCCTCTAAAGTCTCCACAAGCCAACACTCATAGCACACAAATATTGTTAAAACTCATACGATGTGCGCGTGTGTGTATCATCCTACACAATACCAAATCTGATCACTAGCTCGATCACATAGATTTTACTTCCAAATCAGTAAATCAACCTCTCTAGTGTAGACTTCGATCAAGTTCTTTGACTAGAAACATATGTTCTCCTTATATAGTCATATACTATGATAGAAAACTTCATGATCATATCAAGAATCTGTATCAAGTGTTTACCGTCAAGAATCGAGTGAAAAAACCTAACTCAGACCAGTATGAATGACCTCAAAATCCATGCACTCGAATCCTAAACCGAGAACTGTCATGCGAATAAAATGATCTACGTACAACTTACGTACTTTATTGCAATTGATTTCTTAGATATATCCATAATTTTTCATTTTTAATTCACATACATTATCGTGTAGTATTTCTTATTTAATACTAAAATCACTTATGAATCATTTCATAAAACCACAACTTCATTTTTAAAACTTTTCAAGACTTAAGTTTATATTGTATATCGCTCCACTACATCCTAGGAATACATACATAACAATCTTATTCATTTTACTTATTAAAAATTTCAACGAAGGACCCAAAATAAATTTGGATATTATCACTGAGTCAACGTTCTAGACCTCTTTATCCTTCAGGTCAAGTAAGTAGCTAAGAACAGCAGAACTCTGGTATCCAAACTCAAGACTAGAGTCAACTTTCCTTAGACAATCCTAAGACAAAGACGTGTATTAGTTGTCATAATAACATCGAATGTTCTACTTAACAAAGATGTTTTACAAATTAAAACTTGTTTAATTTCTACTATCTTTCAATTTAAGAGTTGCTCAACCTTTTATATTTTCACAAAAACGCTTAGCTTTAATTTCTATATTAATTCAGAAGTTTCCGCCTATCCAAAATTGCCTAAATTTTTTTTTATCCCAATACTTGAAAAATACTAATCGACAGATCAAAAAAAGATGCACAACCAAACTACCCTAATGCGTATGTACATGCGTCCATAATATAACTTAACAGAAAACTTAAGAACTAAACACCGGGTTTTATTTCAATCATTTTGAAATAATATATACTTATAACTTTTGTACATCAAATCATACTTTCAAAATTTATTTTACTAAAACAACTATGAAACAAAACTACTTTGGTAGCATTCCTCGCTTTGAAACTCGAAAATAAACGTCAATGATGCTATAGTCATCATCAGAATTATTTTCCAACGACAAAAGTGAGTTTAGTACTTCCAATCTCTTTAAAACCCCTTTTTAAAACATATATATTCATAAATACTTTCAAATAATACTATTATTCTTTTCACTTCATGAACTTTGAAAAATAATTTCCAAAAACACCGAGAGTTAAGTTCTTAAATTCTTAGCTTAAATCCTTTTTATTTATAAGCTATACTTTATAAATTATACTTATATAAAGTTACTTCCTTATCTAAATCATTTCACAAATGTAAATCTATTTTTAGATTATACTAAGCAACTTTTATTAAAATTAAATTTTAACCCAACATTATCACCGAATGCCTTATAATCAAACTGTGAAACCTAATTCACAAGGTATTCGTTTCAATGTTCCCATAAGTTACTATATACCTAATCCATGCAATGAAAATGTAGAACTGCTCATAAACTGGTCGAGCAAAAATAATCAAACAATAAATGATAATAATTGAATGTTATCATTTCTTAACAAACAAACACATCATAAATAATTAAATCATTTTTTAAAATTATTATTTTATATATAAAATATAATCCCTGGTAAAATTATTACATATATCAAATAATACTATGTTGGTTTGTCTTTTTTAAGTGTTTAGAAATTCCTATCAATAACGGTAGCAACATATATTCACCAGAATCCATAAACCACTCAACAGATTAATCAACACAATACAAAACATCTTTTATAACAATACAAATACACCTTGTCGTATATATTATACACTCAATTCATAATGATCCATTCCATTACCTTATCTCTTAATGAGTTATATCCCACCAAAGCTAAGGTTCTTGTTTAACCTTCAGTTCTAATACCAAATGCAACGAATGGTCTTTCCGACCCCTCAACATTGACACATTACAGTAATCGTGATTAGAACACCCAAGTGTTGAAAAGACAGAACGTTAAGGTAAAAGACAATGAAAAAAAAGAAACAGAACAAGAAAAGAAGTGCACAATATAAGAATCTCACTTGTATAATTGTAATATATAATATCTCAAAAGATCTTCACCAAAAAGAAAACTTTAATATAAATACAACCATCGAATAAACTAACTTATCATCAGCCTGGACAGTATAACAACATGTCCTCACAAATGCTGATAGATACAAAATAAGTAATGTAGCAGAAAATAAATACATGAATAGGTCCCGGAGGCATCTAGTTCATCTCCCGAAGCTCCAAAGCGTCCAGCTAAATTTGGAAATATACTCGGGTTGACCAAGCATTATAAGAAAATAACATCTGGATTAGTCTTGTAAACCAGCGTGAGAATGTCAAATCAGATGGATTCTTATATTTATAAAACTCTTTAAAAATAAAGGTATATCGTAAGACCATGTTGCAAATAAACACGGATGAGTTTTTACCTTACGATAACGAAACCATTTCTATTAGAAAATCCAATGGTATTATAATAATGTCTAGGGTGTGAAATATGAATAATCAACAAGCTGTGATACATGCTAGTGTACATCACAACAATAATAGATACATAATCAAAATTGTTAAGGCGCGTTCGCTAATTGCATAGGATTCCATAGAGATGCCCTCGGTACTTCGAGAACGGTTCTCTTGCACAAGGATAAGAGCTATCCTCCCAAAGTAACATACATCCATAGTTGATGTATATAGAAAATACATAGTTGGCCACAGCACGAGGCCAAGTTCACCACTCACGCGTGCATGACTGTAGATATCTCTATGGTAGAGTATGCATGCACCCTTGGGTTAGCTAAACCCATGGTCTATGCATCATATCTCGGGTTTGTCATATTCCCTGGAGTAAGTAGGTCCGACATTCCAACACACGAGCCATAACTCGAATAGATCTCTACACACGAATCCCTAACTTGAATAGATCTTGGAACCACACATGGATTTCTATATCTCAACAGATCTCGAAATCACATATGGATTCCCAAATCATACATGGATCCCCACATCTCAATGGATCTCAGAATCATACATGGATTCCCACATCTTGAATAAATCATGAACAACTACATGTGTTCGAGCATCTCAAACATATCTCGAATCTCCACATAGATTGCAGCATCTTAAACCAATCACAAACCTCTTCCAAAGCATAGAACATGATTATAGTTTTGGAATGGTTAGGGTTTCGAGTCATCTCATATAAGCACTCCCTCGCTTGCCAGATGCTCTATAAACCAATCGATCGATTCTCCGTAAACTAAACTCCGGTTCTTTTGGAAATAAATAGACAATACATAGGAGCAGAGATCATCTCCTAAGCATACGGGGTCAGATTTCCTCATCGTTTGTTTTACAAGAGCAAAATGGGTTTATACGTACAGTATAGCATCACCAAAGATAATTGTATCATATAATTCTCGTGTTTCTTCTAGATATATTCAGAGTTATATTTTGGTCAATTTCAACAATAATGAGAATGATCACATAAGGGAAACTAACTCCCATATACTTTCCATATGCAAGTAACACACCAATCATTATTGACACGGACAAGCACGATCAAGTCATATAATTGGCCTTTAATCCCCTTTTTATTTAATCAACCCTTTACTAATTAAAACCTCTTTTATTAGTAAAACTCCTTTTTATCTAATAAAACTTCTTTCATTAATCAAAACTTCACTTATTAATTAAACTTCGTTTTTAATTAAAACTTCACTATTTATTTCTACACATTTCAATACTCTCAAAAGTATCTATATACTTATCTCAACGATATAAGTATATTCAAAAAATCAATAATAACTTCTAGTTACCTTAAACACAGTCAAAGAGTTTAAAAATAAATGTTAGTCAAACATTATTACTATAAACCCCTTCTCTCTTTTGTACTTTAAAACTTATAATTTCCTATCTTTTTTCGAAAATTCCATAATTGTTATTATCATTAAAATTTCATTACTAAAGATCTAAGTATTTTCCCAAAATTATTTAACTATATTTTACCACTTCAAACTATAATTTAAGGGTTTACAAACAGATGTTACTAAAACATCATTTATTATAAACCCAAAATACTTCAAATTTAATCATTATCTTTAAATTCACTTTTAAAAATTCTATTACTTTTTAGATGTATAACTAAATGGTTAAAAACAATCATTGCTTAAACACCATTACTATAAACCCAAAATCATTTTTATACTTCTCATTAACTTTGAAACACATCCATTTAAAGATCCGAGTACATTTTCACTTTTTAAACAAGATGATATACATTTTTAATTATTTTTACACAACCATTCACGATAACATAAGTGTTATAATCCTAAAAACCTCTTTAAAATACTTATAATATGGTTTAAAACACTTACTCAAAAATTGCTTAAAATATATATATTTTGTAATGTATTTAAAAATCATAAAACAGGTTTTATAATTTAAAATCCTTATTTGAACCATTCTATAACATCCCTAATTTGGAGGCCCGAAGTTAAGCGCTATAGATACTGTAGTCATCCATAGTATTAACTTTCGATGACCAAATACAGTAATGTTAATGGTATCCACACTTGAATGTGAAATAAAATCATCACAGGTTAAAACACTTTTCTGATTACATTTCAAAACAACATTTCATATCCAAGTTACGTAATCCCAAACGTTTTCCAGGTTCAGATCAAATATAATTATTACAAATTACGCTAAGAGCGACATATGAAGATGCCCCCTTGGATGGCCAGAGTACAAGATAGTCAAAACAGACTTAATACAGCACATCGGAAATAAAAAAAACAACTCCTAAATAGCTAGCATCAGCCTCCTGCTCGTCTTTGGAAACTATATTCGTCCACCTACAAAAACCTTAAAATCCTCAACCCTCAGACTACTAAAATCAATTTTGAGCACCCGAGAGTTTAAGGGGAAAACATAAACTTCGAATCAGACATAAAGCCTAGTGTGAACAATACTATATATCCTGGTTATATGATATTAAGTGAGACTACGCCGCTTAGCGGAACGGGTTTTCCCTCACTAATATCCTTTTAAAACATATCTTTTGGAAATCTAAATCCTACAACCAAACTGGTTAAAACAATAATATCAATATCATGTAAGCATATAAATCAGGTAATCAATGGACTATCTGTCCAAACACTGTAGTATTGTTTGGCTAACTACTAACCTTTGGCTGACTCGGGCCTGCCAGACAAAATAAACAAATAATCTAACTTATGTTAGATACCCTTCTTCTGGATGGACTGTCCCTAACTTAGTTCTCCCAGGGTCAACTGATCCTAATGATTTTGCGAGCTCGCCAATAACCTATCTCTCCTCCATAGATTCCTTTCTGTGTGTAACATCATTTTAGTCTTACCTGTGACAAATCCCTACACACTAGAATTTTGGAATAAATTAGTTAGGGGCTAATAGCTAATGTATAGGGCTCGACCCTATACCAGTCTCATCTGGTATTCTGATATCTAAGTCATTTTACTTAGGGTGATCTACCCATAAAATTTTCATTGAAAACATTTTCTATCAAATTGATTTAAAACCTTTAAATCATACTTTAAACAAGGAAAATATACTCTATGTTTTACTCAAATCACATTGCCATGTTATATATACTTTATACAAAACTTTGTTGATGAAAACAATTAAATCTTTGAAAGTACCCCTTTCGAAACCATTTAAAGTACCCCTTTCAAAACTAAGTATCTACTTTTCTTTATAACCTTAGGCCGATAGGCCAAAACATACCTTTCAAAACCATTCTTAATAAACCTTTTGAAAACCTTGAAAAAACTTTCTTTCAAAAGCTTTAAAACCTTAGACATCCTCTTATAAAAACACTATAAACATACCTTTTGAAACCTTTGGAAACCTTCCACTTAAAACCTTTCGAAAAAATTAGGGAACCACCCCTTTGAAACCTTCATTTAAAACCTTTCAAAAGCGTTCAAATTATTTTTTATAAACAAACCTTTCGAAAGCATTGGGCTTAAGTAAAACTTGTGGACGTTTCTTAATCATTCCTATATACCTTTCGAAACCTTTGGGCTTATCTTTCAAAATCTCAAAAGGGTCTTAAAACAACTTAGTCGAAAGCAATCTTTTGAAAACAATTTCCTAAGTAAAAGAAGTGGATGGTGTCGAAATCGATCCCTTCGAAAGTATTGGAGAAGCGGCTTAGGTTTTAAAACAAACAATCCCTTTCGAAAACATTGCTTCGAAAAGTAAGATGCTGCAGCAAGGGGTTTCGACCCCATCAAAAGCTTATTTATAAAACAATAAGCAGAACCCCTTTCAGAACCATTCCTTAAAACCATTTAACCAAGTCGAAAGCTAATTAAGTTGAAAGCATCCTTTCGAAAGCAAAGTAGGCGCATTTTCCTTTAAAACAAGGCAAAGCTTCGACCTCTTCGGAAACTCATGTTTTGACTACATACTTTTCGCCTATGTCCAGTTTGCTACATACCAAGTCTTTGACACCATGCGCATTGGTTTCGATGGTGATGGATGTGGAAGAACTTAGTTGAAAGCTGGTTGCTGAAAGTGGCGAAATAGGTAAAGTAAGGTAAAACGGCATTTTTACTTTAAAAAGTAATTCTTTTCAACTAATCTGCCTTATTTGTCAACAAATGATTAGTTGCTAATTTCTTTTCCAAATTATTTTCTAAAAGTGTTGCCGAAATTTTAGAAGTAACAATTTAAAACATTTACAAAATACCCCTTCTCCTTTTATAAATATATAAACATTTAAGTATCATACCTTAAATAATTTTATATATCTATTAAAACACTTAGGAAAATTTTATAATTTTTTTTCCATAAATCACTTTTAATACGTTTTCTAACATATATTAATTTCTGACCCAAAACATATATATATATATATATTAGCCGTAATAAATTTTAAACCCAAATAACCATTTTCTTTATTAGAAAATTTATATTAAATCCACATTAATTCAGAAAAATATGAAAATTGAAACTCATCTCTAAAATATCATTTCTGACCTTTTTCTAAAATTGCAAGGCATTTGGATGTCATTTAACATGGTTTTTACATTAAAACATATCATAAAATCTATATGAATTAGCATAAATCATCAACAAGCATATATATTCATTTTAACAATAAAAAACATGGGAATATACTTTGCAAAATATTCGGATCTGATCTAGATACCAAAAACATAAAAAATATGAGATGTAACCTATCATTCACCTTAGCTTTGTGATTAAGGATTTGAGATTTGATCTTGGATTTGATTAGTCTTCCGCTTGATTGTTGTATCTTCTTCTTGTTCTTCCTTAATGGTGGCCGACCTCTAGTATTGGTTTTTATTTTGTGAATTTAAATAATGGACGTGAGAATGAGTATGGTTGAAGGGTTTAGGATATAAGATCATATCTTATTCCTAGTATGCCCCTTTATCTACCCTATCTTGTTTTTATTTCATTTCCTTTAGTTCATTGGTTAAATGGGCACGACTACCCTCTAAATTCTCAAACCTCAATCCCTTAATCATTTTACATTATTTCATTTAATTTTACTAATTAAATGTTCTAAATAATGTTACTAAAAATTAGGGCCGTTACAGACTCTCCTCCTTGAAGAATTTCGCCCTCTAAATTACGATAAGGTACTCAACATATCAACCAAAAAGGTAAAACATATCATCAAACAAATCAAGATAAGTGTCTCTAATCCTGCTGTCAGTCTCCCAAGTACAGTCTCTCTCATCGTCGCTTCTTTGGACTTTAGCTAATCTGACCATTCTTGTTCCTTAGCCTCTTCTCATCTCTCGCGACTATACAAACTGGCTTTCTAACTATAGTCAAATTCGGCTCTACTACTAAGTCCTCTAACATAGTCGGCGCTATAACAATCTCCGGATCTCAAACACACTTTCTCAAATGAAAAATATGAAAAACATCATGGACTCCAGCCAAACTATTCGATAACTCTACTTTATATGCGAGTTTCCCGATCCTCTCTATAATAGGGTATGGTCCTACATATCTCGGTGCCAATTTTCCTGACTTGCCGAATTGAATTACACCTTTCATAGGAGATACCTAAATAAAAACATGGTCTCCAACAGAGAACCCTAAGTCTTTCCATCTTCTATCTGCATACTTTTCTGCCTCGACTGAGCTTCCTTCATTCTAACTCGAATCAACTCAATCTTTTCTGCAGTTTCTCTAACTAAATCTGGACCAAGTACCAACCTATCCCCGGTTTCTAATCAACAAACTGGTGGTTTGCATGGCCTTCCGTACAAAGCTTCAAACAGTGTCATCCCCATACTAGCCTGATAATTGTTGTTATATGAAAACTCGACCAAGTGTAGATGGTCTTCCCATGATCCTCCAAAATCTAACACACAAGCTCGTAACAAATCTTCTAAGACTTTGTTAACTCTTTCTATTTTCCCATAAGTCTACGGATGGTAAGCAGTACTAATTTTGAGCTTAGTACCCAAAGTCTCCAGTAGACTCTTTCAGAACTCGCTAGTGAATAAGGAATCTCGATAACTTACTATACTATTAGGAATTCCGTGCATTCTAATTATATTATTCATAAACAACTTAGCCAAAACTGGTGCTGTCCTGGTTGACTTAATTGGAATGAAATGGGCGCTCTTGGTTAACCTGTCCACTATGACCCATATGCTTTCATTTCCTCTATTAGATCTTGGTAACCCATCTATGAAATCCATAGAAATAGAATCTCACTTACGTACTGGAATATCCAAAGGGTAAAGCAACCCACTTGGTTTTTGATGTTCGACCTTTAACTGTTGGCAGTTCAGACACTGCTTTACCCATAAGCCTACATCCCTCTTCATTCCTTCCCAGAAGAAACTCATCTTCATGTCCTGATACATCTTAGTTCCTCTTGTATGAATAGTAAACTTTGAACGATGACATTCCTCCAAAACTTCCTTCCTAATGTCTCCCACATTCGAAACACACAATCTTCCTTTCTTTCTTAACCACTTGTTATGGCCAAGACTGAAATCTTTCAAGTCATCGCTCTCCGTTCCACCCCTTAACTTCTTGGTCCGTTCAGCCAACATTGGATCCCCTTCTTGCTTATAAGCAATCTTTTCAATCATAACTGGTCGAATTTTCAAACATGACAACATAGTAGTTTCCTTACTAGATCTAGCTTCAAATCTCCACTGTACTCTACATTTCGTCAATGCTAAATCTTTCCGCTCAGCTATCATCCCCAACATTGCATTTTGATGTCTTCTGCTAAGTGCATATGCAACTTTGTTGCCTTTTCCAGGTGTGTACTCAATTCCAAAGTCATAAACAACTATAAATTCGAACCATCTCTGCTGTCTCATATTCTACTCCTTCCGAGAGAATAAATACTTTAATGACTTATGATCCGTATATAACTCAAATCTTTCTCCCAAAAGGTAATGCCTCCACACCTTCAGTGCAAAAATCACCGTAGCCAATTCCAGATCATGCGTCGGATATCTAACCTCATGCGGTCTAAGCTATCGAGAAGCATAGGCAATCACTTTACCTCTTTCCATTAACATAGCTTTTAATCCTGCTCCATATGCATCTGTATATACCACTAAATCTTGATTCCCTTCTGGAACAACTAACACAAGTGCATTAGTCAATAAGTGTTTCAGCTTCTGGAATTCCTCCTCACACTTATCGGTCCAAACGAACTTTACATCCTTCCGCATTAGCTTAGTCATCAGTGCTACTATTCACGTGAAGTCCTTCATGAACCTTTGATAGTACCCAGCTAATCCAAAAAAAATCTTTATCTCGATCACTGTCTCGGGGCTCTTCCAATTATTCACCACTTCACTCTTAGTCGGATCTATAGACAACCCTTCTCTAAGATTACATGACCAAGAAACTTCACTTTCTTCTTCCAGAAATGACACTTCGAAAACTTCACTTTCAGCTGATGTTGCCTCAACATCTCAAGCACCACTCTAAGATGAACTTCATGCTCCCTTTCATCTATAGAGTATATCAAAATATCATCTATAAATACCAACACGAACCTATCCAAGTGCTCTCGAAAACTCAGTTCTTCAAATCCACAAAGAATGCTGGTGCATTAGTTAGTCCGAACGACCTTTCGTACGATCTGTATCTAGTTCTAAACGCCGTCAAATGAATACTATGCTCTACTTCTCTAAATTGATGGAAACCTGTTGCTAAATCCAAATGAGAAAATACCTTGGCTTCACTCAACCGATCGAACAAATCGTCAATCCTAGGCAACTGATATCGATTCTTAATCGTCTTCTCATTCAACTTACAATGATCGATACATAACCTTAACAATCTATCCGGCTTCTTAGAATACACTACGTCTGCTCCCTACGGGAACTACTTGGCCTAATAGAATTCTTGCCTTCCCAATCCACCAATTGCACCTTCAACACCTTCATCTCGGTAGGTGTCATCCTGCTTGCGGTCTACTCACCGGTTCTGCTCCAGGCACCAAATCTATCCAAAACTCAATGGCTTGTTTCAGTGGTAATCCTACTATGAGTTCAAAAACATCCGCGAATTCTCTACCACGAGGACTCAATTTAACTCGTCTTCTTCCACCACAATACCTAACAAAGTATTTACCTCACAATTAGGGCTTTCTACGGTATGTACAATTCGATCACTACAGTCAGGGTGTCTTAGTGATATTTTCCTATCATGACAAAATATCCTAGCATCGTGTTTACTTAAACAATCCATACCCAAAATAATTTCGAACTCTATGAAATGAAACACATGCAAACTACAACAAAGGTATGACCTAACATATCAAACCCTGGGTGGTCACACTTCATCTCAAGTGTTGCATACCCTCCTATCGAATTTGCAACTCTTAAGGAAGTAATTGAGTATGAGGGTTCTAGGTTAAGCTTATCTACCGAACAACGAGATATAAAAGAATGTGATGCACCAGTATCAAATAGAACACTAACTGACATACCATGAATCATAAGCATACTTCCCAACACAGCCTTTCCCTTTTGCTATGTTGTTGGTCTCGAGGTAGCTGGTTCCAATGCAAACACCTTTCCTTTCCCATCCTTAGCTGGCTCTTTGCACTGGTTCTTATAATGTCCAATTTGATTGCAGTTGAAGCATCTGATATTCTTCTTCCCAGTCACCTTCTTTGCCTCTCCTGAGCGACATTCATTAGCGAAATGCCTTTTCTTATCACACTTGAAGCAGACAACCTCCGACTTCCCTTTCTTTGCAGCTCCACCCTTATGTGCTTCTTTCTTATGAAAGAACTTTCTTTTCTGAATCTACCCCACCTGTACTTCCTTTGCCTTATTTCTCTGTAGAAAAGCAAGTATCTCCTCATTCCTCAAAGCCATTTCCACTACAACATCACATGGATCCCTGATATGTGGTAACTTTTTGTTCCTCTTAATCACAGTATCCACCGTAGCATACCCATACCTTGCCAACTCCTCAAACCTTGTAGAGTACTCCAGCACCGTCATGTCTCCCTGCTCTAATTCAGCAAAATTTCTGAGCAGAGTAGACTTCGCAATCTCAGACATAAACCTCTTCTCTAACCTCCTCTTAAGCTCAGCCCATGTCATCGTCTCTTTATTTACTCCAATCGTCACACTATTCCACCAATACAACCTGCTCCATGAAGTTGTTTAGAAGCAAGCCTTCTCTTCTGCTCATCATTGAGCCCTAGATTAGCGAAAATCCTCTCGCAATGAAGTAGCTAATTCTTTACTTTGATTGCATCTTCAGTTTCGATGAATGGCTTTCCTCCCAACCGAGCGTAGTCCCTACTCAAAACAACATAATTGTTGACTACTGAAGCTTCTTGATTTCCTCCTCCAACTACTCCAGCAGCAACTCTCGCTTACATCATGTCGACAAAGAACTGATAAATTGCTCCCATGTCAATTTGTGGGACTCCAGCACCCACATTTCCAGCTTGTGTGTGACCTTGGTTCCTTGTCGTATTTGGTCTGGCTTTTATTTGTAGGGGTTCTACCTCCTCCAAGATTAAATCTCCCACTTCTAGCATCCATATTTGTATTCAAGCCTCGTAAGATACAAAAGAAAAGCCTAAGATAGGTAGGAGAATAGAGATATAGCGTATACTCATATATAACAAATACAAGTATGTTACTGTAGCATTATCCCATACCCCGAACATGTCTCTAATTCGTAAGGATTATGTTTTCAAAAAGTCATTTTAGTTTAAATTTTTTCATAAACCTATGCTATGATACCAAGTTGTAACATCCCCTATCTAGGGGCCCGAAACTAAGCGCTACAGATGCTATAGTCATCCATATTATTAACTTCCTGTGACCAAATATAGTAATATTAATGGTATCAATAATATCAGAAGCACTTGAATATGAAATAAAATCGTCACAGATTAAAACACTTTTTTATTACATTTCAAAACAACATTTCATATCCAAGTTACATAATCCCAAATATTTCCCAGGTTTAGATCAAAATAATTATTACAAATTACGCCAAGAGCGACATATGAAAATGCCCTTCTGGATGAACAGAGTACTAAATAGTCATAACATGCTTAATACAACACAGCGAAAATAAAACAAAATAACTCCTAAAGAGCTAACATCAACGTTCTGCTCATCTTCGGAAGCTTTATTCATTCACCTACTAAAATTTGTAAATCCTCAACCCTCATCCTACTCAAATAAATTTTGAGCATCCGAGAGTTCAAGGGGGAAAACATAAACTTCGAGTCAGACATATATCCTTGTGTGAATAATACTATACATCCCGGTTATATGATATTAAGTGAGACCACGATGTTAACAAGATTTCTTGTTAACATCCCCAATGCTTTGCATAAGATTGTTTTATATGGGCTGAACTCTATAGAGTAAATTCACACCTTCCAAATGAAATGACTAGGTCAGAGGGGTTTGAGGCCTTAGTTTTAACCTTAGCCTAAAATGGAAAATGGCGGAAGGTTTAAAAAAATTGTTTACCCCTTCTATGAAATTGAGTAAAGGATCAACTAAATCATTAACAATGTCGAAAGGTTGAGGTTCTATTCAAACCTCACGACTTAGTTGAAATAGTAGAATTATTGAACCTTACGCCCTGGTCGGAGGGTTTAAGAAGTCATCTAAACCTTTCGACTAGGTTGCTATGATTGTAGCCTCCCCTTAGGAGCTATTTATATAGCTTTCGACCTTGTCACTTCATCGAATTCCATCTCCCCTGGAGATTGAGAGCAATCAATCAATGATTTATATTTTCTTTCGATCACATCGGAAGGTAGCAGACCTTGCAATGTTGTCGAAAGGAGATGTTACTCTATTTTACATTTCTTTGATGCTTTCGACCTCTTAGGCTGATATTCTTTTTGTGAAAACCCTACGAAAAGAATATATCATCCAAACATGCTCAGATAAAAATAAGGATTGATTTAATACGCCATGGGACTATCATTAGACATTTTTACGAGCTATGTTTCCTTTTTGTAGCGACCCGCAGTTTTGTATCCCCTTGAGTTGATAACAATCCACTCCTGATCAACCCAAATTGCATGAAAGAGCGAATAACTAGGGTAAAGAGAAGAAAGAGATAGAAGAAAATTAAACAACTACACAGAATCTCACAATCTCAGCGGAACAAAAATATAATATATAATAACAGATTTTTTTATACAAAAGAATCTGTAGTAGTATTGTATACTTACAATCATCAGAGTACAACAATCCATACATCAATCTGGATGGTTATAGTAACTTGTCCTCATATAGCAGAAATATAAATCAAGTACAGAGATACGTGTCTACTCCTCCAGCTCGCCTCCTAAGCTCCATAACATTCTATCCTAAATCTATAATACTCGTCTGACCCGAGCATTATAATAAAATAACACCCGAGTCAGTCTGGAAAAACAGCGTGAGAAAAACACACTCAATCTGAATTATTAGAGTTATCAAAATCCTTTGAAAAACAAAGGTATCTCGTAAGACCGTGTCACATATAAACACGACGGTTTTTTCCCTTACGATAACCAAAACATTTTATAAAAAATCCAATGATATTATATTAGTGTCTAAATACAAATACTTATTCAAATAGTTGAAACTGTTACATTAATTAAATTCCATCATACTAGGCTCTATAAACAAAATCGTAAGGCTCGTATTGGAAAATGGATTCCATACAATGATTGGGCCACTGGGGTACCGCCTATCACAGTACACCTCTAGAACAATGTACCGAGGACCATCGCCAAGATCCCCTGCTACATAAGACCGACCTACCCCTAACCTGGATAGACCGAATATGTTATCACCCCGGGTGTTCCCACCCTTACAACCGAGCGCTCCTTCTTTCATGCACAATCATATTCATAATATATAGGTTTCCGAGGATATCTAGAAAAGTGATAACATACCCTAATTGGGTGCGACCCACTTAGCCTTGGTGCATCTCCCATGTTTTAGTCATTCCCGGTTGATGAGGCTTGAGGCTAAGCGTTACCTTTCAAGAAACAATTCTACTTAGAATGCTCATCGTCCTCCAATGACGATGTTCTGATAGCATTCGTCCATACAAGTTGTCCTAGGTCTGGACAAAACCAAACCACCGTCTTCATCATCTTCACGGTATTCATACGTAACGTTCAAACCAGATCGAAGTAGTTTTCGGATAATTAAATCTGATCCCGGTCTCTTCGAAATGATTAACGAAATTTGCCAATATTGATAGTCGGTTATTTAACTATCAATAAAACATCCATAAGCAGACACTAGGCCTTATTTTATAAATCTCCAAAATAGTTATTCCAAAACATCTTCACCAAGATATATATTCAATCTCTTTCAATATTTCTATATTTGAAAACAATTTCAACACTTGTATCCATAACAGGATATTTCACCATTTTCAATACTTAGAAATATTTCCAACTCCCATTTTTATAACACTTAGAAAATATTTCTATTCCAAATCATTTCCCACTAAAAATATTTCCAAAACCTTCCTTCAATACTTAAGAAAATATTTATAAGTATAATTTCCAAAATCATCTTAATATTAAACTTGGAAATATTTCATAACTTATCTCATAAGTCTCCGGAATTTTAATAAATCCTTCCTACGATTTCCAAACCGATTATACTTATTTATAATCCCAACCAACCATTTATAACTTCTTTAAATGAATTCGAATTCTTTCCGATGTTATCGCATCTAAACATTGGAAATTTTCTTAAGTCTCTAAAATTCCATTTATATGATTTCTCTTATAAAATCTCATCCTTAAATTAAAAACTGTTTACACATCTCGAGAGAATTTTATAAATAAATTTTCAATCATTTCAAACTATACATATATATATATATTGAGCATTTTTAAAGAATAGTAATTTATTTTTATTTTTAAAGTATGTTTTAAGTAGTTTTTTAAAATATTAAACACTTTTAATAAACCATCAATAACTTATTTAAAATAAAACAAATCAATTTACAAAGCTGATTATAAAAATTAAAATTTTATTTCAATAAATATTAAATATTTGAAAATCCATTTTCCAAAGTATTCCAATACTAACTAGTTTAAAATTTCATAGTTATATAATAAAATTTTCCCTTTGAAAAACGAACTTAACTTCTTAAAAATAAAAATATATTTTAAAATCTCAATAACCAATTTAATTTATAACTTCCTCTCGATTTCACAACATATCGATTCATTGTCGATTCCCTAACCATTCTCATTTCAAAAATAGAATCCACTATTTTTCTCAACCCTGTTTCCGTGTTCTAATATAAATTCACTCTATGAATTTATATTTCCAATTATCATCTGATATCGAATTCCTTTATTTATGAACATCGTTTATCAATTTTATAACCCCTTTGGTCTTACCTATTTATAAAACAAACCTTATTTATAAAATTCCATTATATAAATTCATTTCTTATAAATTCCAATTATACTTCCAATCTATTTTTTATATTTTTATATTTCCAGAATATCATTTATAAATTCTCTTATATAATTCATTTTTAAAATCTCCATTTAATAATTCACAATAGTTAAGTATAACCAAAAATCAAATATATTTTTCTAATTCAATCTCTTTTAAATAAACCCAATTCCAATATAAATATTTTTATATCAAAAATTCCCTTTAATGCCTTCCATTTTAAAAATATATTTATGGTATTGAAAATATCAAAATTCAGGCCAGTGCTACAATAACATCCAATAATTTCAATCACTACAATAATCTATACTAGATTATTCTACACAGTCCATATATCACAATATATGAAATTAAATTCAACATTTTGAGAAATCCCGCTGGTCCCTCCAACCTGTTTCCCTACATCCACAGATGTTAATACAACATAAAAAATACCAATCCCACTTCGAGGGGGATATCGCGTTATATAGGGTCATTCGTTATTATGCGGGGCATATAGGGTCTCATTCGCTATAATGTGCGGGAATATCACTCCAAATACTAATATATATATATATATATATACTACTATATATATTATATCATTCAACAGACAATAAATTTATAAATTCAACAAGCATCCAAAATTTAATTTCAACTATTTAAAATTTAAATTTTGGTAATCCAAATGTGTGAGAATTTTCTCACCTTGATTTTATTTGCAGACAATTCCAAATTTTATATCTTTTTGCACAGCTTCCATTCGATTTAACCTTCGTAAACAAATTTCGAATAACATAAATTACTGGTTAAAATTCTAATTAAAATAAATCAACTAATCACTTTATTTAAATTAATCACTTATTAACGAATTAATTAACCTTACCCTAATCAACCTCGTTTGGCATACGCTCATCAAAACAGCGACTGCTAAAACATCTCCTTCATTCATCGACGAACAACTTCCATCACCTCGCCACTGTCTCTAACCTTTCATTACCCCGTTCGCGAACACACATCACGACCCGACACGAACGACCCATCCACCATCGCATGCCAGGCCTCTGCCCCCACCCAGTTCATGTGTGTGCCCCAAATTCCCCCATCACGCCGAACTCACGAAATGAGTTTGCATCCACCAAACTATCACTCCAGCAACTAAAACCTAGACTGCCAAGCAACCCAGACCTATCATCGAGACCTCCTCCCTCCCCTACACGCGCCCATCGCGACCTCATCCACCACCCAATACCTTGACCAAAAACGTGAGCTTCCCCAGATTTTTTTGTCGACTCCCCTATCTTCGCACGAGCACGCGCACCCTCCTCCTTCTAGCCTCGCAATCTGGATCCTCCCCATGCTCCAGGTGATTTCACGATTTGATTCCTGCTTGTTCAATAGGTGTTCTAGATAACCATACAAATTGATTTCCGTAGGAAAAAATAGAGAAAGAGACGCGATTATAATGTGAAGGAAGGCGGCTTCGTACGCGATTTGAAAGAATGAAGAGAAAGGGTACGTAATGGGTAGCGTGTTTTAAAAGGAAAAAGGCGGCTACGATTTTGATTTTGATATGATTTTTAAACATGAATATTGAAAATATCCTATTTTGGGTAACTAAAAATTTACACTCCCTATCGAGGCATGCCGCTAGGCGTTTATAATGTTATACCCCTATTCCGAATGCAATGGAAAAGTTTTCTAGTTCTAATTCGATCGTATGGAGAAGATAGCCTTTTGGACCCAATCAATATATTAAATTTTCGATATAAATTTCAGCGCGTTTCTATCCCGTACGATCAAACTATAATTCCAAATGCTACGAAATTTGGAATTTGATAATATACACTATTACGGACCTAATGGAACTGGTTTCGTCGAATTTTGAGACTATGCCCCTGCTCGCTATTTTAACGCGTCAATTTAAATCGACGATTTCAAAAATTTATGAAATCATTTGAAATTTCAATTTTAAAACTTATTAACTCAATTAAAACTCCAAATTAAATATTTAAACCATTTAAATATTCTAAATTAAACATCGAATAATCCAGATCGTTACACTTTTCTTGGCTCCCGCCATAAAAAGTGAAATACTACTTGTAAACTAGTCCTTAATATGGTCCCCTGGCATATTAAATCAGCTCTTATTTTTATCTAAGCATGTTTGGATGATAACTTTTCAAAGGGTTTTCACACAAAGAATATCAACCTAAGAGGTCGAAAGCATAAAAGAAATGTAAAATAGAGTAACATCTCCTTTCAACAACATCGCAAGGTCTGCTACCTTACGATGTGATCTAAAGCAAATATAAATCATTGATTGATTTCTCTCGGTCTCCACGGGAGATGGAATTCGGTGAAGTGACAAGGTCGAAAGCTATATAAATAGCTCCTAAGGGGAGGCTACAATCATAGCAACCTAGTCGAAAGGTTTAGATGACTTCTTAAACCCTCCAACCAGGGCGGAAGATTCAATAATTCTACTATTTCAACTGAGTCGTGAGGTTTGAATAGAACTTCAACCTTTCAACATGGTTAATGAGTTAGTTGATCCTTTACTCCATTTCATAGAAGGGGTAAACAATCTCTTTTAAACCTTTCGTCATTGTCCATGTTTGGCTGAGGTTAAAACCAAGGCCTTAAACCCCTTCGGCCTAGTCATTTCATTCGGAAGATGTGAATTTACTCAACTACAGAGTTGAGCACATATAAAACAATCTTATGCAAAGAATTAGGGATTTTAACAGGAAATCTTATTAACACACGCCATTTAGCGGAACGGGTTTCCCCTCACCAATATCCTTTTAAAACATATCTTTTGCAAATCTTAATCCTGCAACCAAACTGGTTAAAACAATAATATCAATATCATGTAAGCAAGCAAATCAGGTAACCAATGGACTACCTGTCCGAACACTATAGTTTTGTTTGGCTAACTACTAACCTTTGGCTGACTCGGGAATGCCAGACAAAATAAACAAATAATCTAACTTATGTTAGATACTCCTCTTCTGGACGGATTGTCCCTAACTTAGTTCTCCCAGGGTCAATTGATCCTAATGATTTTGTGAGCTCACAAATAACTTATCTCTCCTCCATATATCCCTTTCTTTGTGTAACATCATTTTAGTCTTACCTGTGACAAATCCTTACACACTGGAATTTTGGAATAAATTAGCTAGGGGCTAATAGCTAATGTATAGGGCCCAACCCTATACCAGTCCCATCTAGTATTCTGATATCTAAGTCATTTTACTTAGGGTGATCTACCCATAAAATTTTCCTTGAAAACATTTTCTATCAAATTGATTTAAAACCTTTAAATCATACTTTAAACAAGGAAAATATACTCTATGCTTTACTCAAATAACCTTGCCATGTTATATATACTTTACACAAAACTTTGTTGACGAAAACATTTAAACCTTTGAAAGTACTCCTTTCGAAACCATTGAAAGTACCCCTTTCGAAACCAAGTATCTACTTTGCTTTATAACCTTAGGCTGAAAGGACAAAACATACCTTTCGAAACCATTCTTAATAAACCTTTCGATAACCTTGCAAAACCTTTCTTTTGAAAGCTTTAAAACCTTAGACATTCTCTTATAAAAACACTATAAACATACCTTTTGAAACCTTCCACTTACATTCTTTCGAAAACATTGGGGAACCACCCCTTCGAAACCTTCATTTAAAATATTTCAAAACCGTTCAAATTCTTTTCTATAAACCAACCTTTAGAAAGCATTGGGTTCAAGTAAAACATGTGGAACAACCTTTTGAAATCATTCAAAACTATACCTTTCGAAACCTTTGGGATTATCTTTCAAAATCTCAAAAGGTCTTAAAGCAACAAAATCGAAAGCACTCTTTCGAAAATAATTTCCTATGTAGAAGAAGTGGATTGTGTCAAAACCGATCCCTTTGAAAGCATTGGAGAAGCGGATTAGGTTTTAAAACAAAGAATCCATTTCGAAAGCATTGCTTCGAAAGGTAAGATGCAGCAGCAAGGGGTTCAACCCTATCAAAAGCTTCTTTATATAACAAAATGCGCAACCCCTTTTGGAACCATTCCTTAAAACCATTTAACCAAGTCGAAAGCTAACTAAGTCGAAAGCATTCTTTTCGAAAGCAAAGCAAGCGCATTTTCTTTTAAAACAATGTAAAGCTTCGACCTCTTCGGAAACCCATGTTTCGACTACATACCTTTCGCCATTGTCCAATTCGCAGTGTACCAAGTCTTTGATACCATGCACATTGGTTTTTAGGGTGATGGAGGCAGAAGAACTTAGTCGAAAGCTGGGTGCAGAAAGTAGCGAAATAAGTAAAGTAAGGTAAAACTGCATTTTTACTTTAAAAAGTAATTCTTGTCAACTAACCTGCCTCATTTGTCAACAAATGATTGGTTGCTAACTTTTTTTCCAAATTCTTTTCTAAAAGTGCTGTCGAAATTTCAGAAGTAACAATTTAAAACATTTTCAAAATACCCCTTCTCCTTTTTTAAACATATAAAACATTTTAGTCCCATACCCTAAATAATTTTATATATATATTAAAACACTTAAGAAAATTTTATAAAATTTTTCACAATTCACTTTTAATATGTTTTCTAACATATATTAATTTCTGACCCAAAACATACATATATTAGTCGTAATAAGTTTTAAACCCAAATAACCATTTTCTTTACTAGAAAATTTATATTAAATCCACATTAATTTAGAAAATTATGAAAATTAGAACCCATCTCTAAAATATCATTTCTGACCTTTTTCTAAAATCGCAAGGCATTTAGATGTCATCTAATAGAGTTTTCACATTAAAACATATCATAAAATCTATATGAACTAGCATAAATCATCAATAAGCATATATGTATATTCATGTTAATAATAAAAAACATGGCAATATGCTTTGCAAAATATTCGGATTTGATCTAGAAATCAAAAACATCAAAAATATGAGATGCAACCTATTATTCACCTTAGCTTTGTGATTAAGGATTTGAGATTTGTCTTGAATTTCATTAATCTTTTTCTTGATTGCTTTATCTTCTTCTTGTTCTTCCTTAATGGTGGTCGGCCTCTAGTATTGGTTTTTGTTTTGTTAATGTTGATAATGAACGTGAGAATGAGTATGGCTTAAGGGTTTAGGATATTAGAACATGTCTTATTCCTACTTTGTCCCTTATCTACCCTAACTTGTTTTTGTTTCATTTCCCTAAGTTCATTGGTTAAATGGGCAGGCTACCCTCTAAATTCACAAACCTCAATCCCTTAATCATTTTACATTATTTCATTTAATTTTACTAATTAAATGTCCTAAATAATATTACTAAAAATTAGGGTCGTTACACATTCATAAAATATTATAAAATCATATTCAAACCTCAAACTTCCTTTCAAAATACTTTAATACCACTTACAAACTTCTTTAAAAGATTTTAGAAAAATATCTAAAGTATCCAACCCTTTTATACTTTATTAAAACAGAATTTTCAAAGTGCATCTATACCGACCTTTTCGCTATACAAACTTTGCTACGTCGTTTCACAATTTCCATAAATTTCCAAACCAATTCCTTTAGGTCAAATACACCCGAAAAGGTATAAATAACAACTAAATATATAGTTTCACAATATATTCACATGTGAACCAATTTAACATATGTCAAATACAGGGAATTTTAAAGTGCGTTTATAGCGGCAATTTCGCTTCAACCGCTTATATACAATTTTCAAATTTATCAAACGACAACATTATCGACCATGCAAATAATTCTGGGCCATGATACATGTTCTATAGGGTTATAGAAGAGTTTATACTACATATAATGTTGTTACATACTTTCCAAGGAAAGGAGAGGTCCAAAAGTAATAACTTGTATTGTTCGCTATTAATTTTATATTTTGCACAACAAAAATTATACACACGAACTATACAAATCAACTAGTGAGTAAATTCACCCAAGCCCAAACCAAACCAAGATGTAGATAATCCCATTACGAGAATAAAGGCGAAGATGGCATTTCGATTGGGCCTCGTATGAAAAAGTAATTGATTTTTATAAGAAATTAGATTAATAAATTAATAAATTAACATAATTAACAACTAATTACCTAGTAAATCCTTCTCCCTCGGTTTTCAAAATCTCTCTTGAAGATAAAACCACCATTGTCGATCCTCTCTCCCCCTTTTCTTTCTTGTTTCTCAACGAATTCGGCCATAGACTTTGCCAACAATCTCCTCTTCCCGTGCTCTTCACCCCAGACCTAAAAATATTCAACTCGATCGATCCTACTGAATCACAGTCGAAGCTTCATGTTTATTATTCATGAATGTCGCTCTTCACCATAGACACTCGGACCTCCAACCGAGGATGCCCTCATGCACGTCTTGACAAGATAAATGCAACGAAACTCATCTCTTCGCCTAACTCCTCTCTGACTGCCATCGAATTCGAATCCTGGCTCAGCCATATAAAGTCGATCTCCACCAATGATAGTCGCATCCAACAAAACTCGTACCGATGTGAAGCCCTCCTTACTATGCGATCAACGCATTAAATGATGTCGAATTTTATCGCCCTTACTCAAGAAACAACTGGACGAAGAAGAGAAAGAGTGATGGCTACTTATTTTATTTGTAGTAAATAAAAGATGATAGGACATGTATCTTATGACAGAAGGTTAAGGGTTATATTTTATTGAAAATTTGTTTTGGGTGCTCCATTAGACAATATCACATTCGTGTACGGACCGAGAACGATATATATAATAATATAATCACCCACAACAATGCGACACGATCGTAAAAAAGCACAAAAATACACGGGTTGACTTATTTTTTATAGTTTAAAAAATACCAACATTTGTTGCAAAATGCATCAAACGATAACTTAAATATTTTTCAAATTAAAATCTATTGAAAAATCCTATAAATTCATTTAATAATACGTCATTAAAATTAAGTCATTTTTTTAATAATTGATTTACTTATTATTTATTATATTTGAATCAAATTTGAATATTTAAATAAATTATAATATTCCCATTCGAAACATTAAAAATTATAGGTAGTTATAAAGGTCACACTTATTTAATAATCTGGTGCTTGGTAAAGTAACTCCTATGACATTTATTCTAGGGTAAAACGTCTACGAACAAGGTTATTATCTTGAAGGTGGGATATACCCAAAATGGAGCACAACTATCCAAATCAAATAACAGTAAAGTAGGTAAAGTTTGTTAAGACGCAAGAGGAACAACAAAAATATGTAGAAAGATCCTTTGGCGTCCGTCAAGCTAGATTTGATATGATTAGTAATCCTTGTTGATTATGATCTCGAGAAAAGATGTCCATAATCATGTTTACTTGTATAACTCTGCGTAACATGATCATTGAAGATGAAAGAGATATGAAAGAGGATCATCGTCACTACGATTATGATGGTGCAGAGCAAATGCTAAATATATCCTGAGATGGCATTCTAGTAGCCTAAGAAACTTTCAACATCCACGTAGAATGTCAACTTTCATTCATCACATGCAACTACACAATAGTCTTCAAAAATATTTAATGAATCATATTTGTAATTACTTTAGAGAATGTTAGTTCAAATGTCTATTAACCATATCTGTGTGTCTATCTATTTTCTATTCCTACTTTCTATTACGTTGCACTTATATTGTTTTCCCTTAAATAACCATTCATATTTTGTTCAACATTTTTATATGGATTCTGAAATACTAGAACATTGATTAATAATCACCTAAAATAAATTTCTAAGATCACAAAGTACAATGTTGATGATACAAATTGATAGGCTTAAATTAAACTACATCTAAGGGAACTTAACTACAATTATTTGTCTTCTGCACCCTTCCAATTTTGGACTTAAGCTTCATCCATTTCCGTTAAATTTTTATATATAATCGATTGTTCGCATTTTTGACGTTCATCGATAACCGATTGTTTATTTTTTTAAGTTCAGCTTCCGCCTTCAAACGCTAAAGATTCAACTTTTATTCTCAATCTCCGCAAACTTTCGCATTACGTTGATCTTCTCTTGTGCTTGCTTGGAACTTTCTTGATATCTTCATTCGTGGATTTCATGGATGGCATTCACTCTAGAATTCAATCCCGCTTCAGATTTACCTTTTTTCTTTGCTTCTTTTGACCACATTGGTCTATAATCTTCATCAGGTTACTAAGTAAGCACATCAACGTCATTTTCCACCTTAAATAGCGTTTCCCTAAGCAATGAGTCTCCTTGACCAGAATAATATGATGATTTTGATACTTTTTTCTTTCTCTTCTCCTTTGTCTAAACATCCCTCAAACTCTTTGCATTATAATTTCACTTTGGTTAACTCGTTAACAACTCAAAACAGGGTAGGAATTAGTAACAGTGTAGTTTTTAAGACTGTTTTCCCTTACAAAAAGCTTTAAGGACTCCTTATTAGCCCTTCTTTTCTGAGAACAAAGTAAATAAAAAATAAGATTACCTAATAAAGAACAATTGAAAATCAACAAACATAACAAAAGATCTTCGCCTGGATTAGCTTTCTTTATTTTATAAATCTATGATTCGTAAAATTGAGTTTGTCGATTTACTTTCACGAATCGACCTTGAATCGCTGACAATGAATGTGTGTTGTTCGAATGTTTTATGTTGAAGGTATTTATTATTTCTTTAAGAACTTATCACTGGGTTGGTCACTACCCTGGATCGAATCTTTGGTATAATGACAGTAAATGTTGCACAAGTGGTAGTCTTCTCACTTCGTCATGGATTAGATGAATGTTGGCTCAGTGGTCGACCTAGGGCATTAAGTGGTCGACCGTGACTTTATAAAATTGGATGATTATTGATTTATGATGACATGTTTGAATGGCTATAATTGATGCTTAGCTCCAAATAAACAGATGTGCGTGCTGGTTAGACTGGAGATTCTCCAAACTGGATCTAACGGTCTTTTGCAAACCCTACAAATTCTACCCTAATCTAACCCCAAAACTCACTTAGCAAAACACAATAACGAAACTCTATCAAAATTTTCCCTCTTCTCTAAACCATAAAATTTTAAAAAATAAAAGTAAAATCAACCTAGAAGAATACAAGTGATTTGAGATAGACAGGGCAAGCAAAGCTAACACATATAGGGGCAATTCTCCGACACATGGATATGAAGAGCTTAGGCTTGAGGTGAGTGAGAACAATTTTGGTAAGATGATTGTTATAGTTAGTTTAATCTATTTTAATTGGTTTAGGGTGCTGGAAATCTAATTTGAACTATATAAACCATAAGTTGGAATATGCAAACTAGGCTAGAATTAACCACAATAAACTATTAACTTGAGATTGATATCCAAGCCTCTTTTACAGTTAAATTTGCAAACCCTAAATTAAATTGCAAATTGATACTTAGATTGGTCTCTAGTAGTTAAGGTTCACCAATCATTGCTAATGACTTGAAGTAAACTATGACAAATGACCGACATTAAAAATATGTAGAAACTCCTAGTTTTACTACGCAATCGATCGACCCTGGAACCCTAGAGGTCGTCTGAAGAGGTCCAATGGTCGACCGTTCAAAATGAAAATTACAGATGTTGAACCTCGGCCCAAGGCCCAGTTTTACTAATAAAAATATATATAAATGTTTATTGTTTGGAGGACTATTTAAGGAAATTTGGGTGTGTATTAGGACTTATTGGGAAGCTGGTTCCCTAGGAGCTGATGCTAGACTATTGCAACATTGGATAAATATTGTTTACCCAATTTAGAGGTGAGTAATAATGTAGAGGCGATGTATTTTTGCAAACGGTACTCATATGAGGTTCCATGGTTTACGCGCAGCACTAACGAGGATGCTTGATGGGAGTGGTATGGTATAATGGGAGTCCGAGTATGCACGAAAACTGACGCGACGTGATACGGTTCAGATGTAGGATTTCGAAGTGTGCGATAAAAGGCCAACACCATCGAGAGGGGATATGGATGCGAACGATGTGATACTTCGACAAATCAACATTATAAGTTCCCTCTCGATGTGCAATGAGGTTATATGTAGTAAAAATTAGGGGAAAATCGGTTTTCCAGTAGCTTAGAGGCAATGCTATTAATGGGAGTAGTTTCCCAGTAGCCTAGTGGTGGTGTTTTATAGTTGGTAGCCAAGAGGGCGGTGTCTTACATATTAAATAGTTCTAGGAGCGGTGGCAGATCTTTGGATATGAGATTCGACCCTTAGTTCGATCCATTATAGTTGCCTATGCAAATTGTAGTGTGGAAAAGCATTATATAAAAACCCTTAGGACTTCATGGACGCTTGTATCACACCTTATACCATCTAGAGTAGTACTGAAGTAACTGCATATGATCGCCACATATTAAACTTGTACTTATGCACTAGATTTTTGCCTGACCCATTCTCTTTCCTCCTTTTTCCCACCATAAATGGATAGGGCAGTGGGTAATTGACCCATTCTTGATAATTGGAGAGTCGAGCTTATCTTTAGAGACTGCTTTTTATCATATTTGCTCTCCATGTATTTATCTATCTTATTAGTATAGTTTATCTCTTTTATCAGACTTGGAGTGATATTTTCTATGTACTCTATATTAGACTACGTACTGATTTTCTGAGACTGTGATTTGGATATTTCCTAAGATGGATATTTTTATGCGTTATATATTTTGTTCTTCCTTTATGAGTACTAAAAGTGTAATATATCTTAGATCATATCTGCTTGTGTTAGTCTATGTGATGTAAAATGTTATAAAATCCCGACGATCTTCATTTATCGGCATAACGAGAGTTCGAAAGTAACATAGGCTTTGGATTAGTGTGTCGAGTGGTGGGGGTAATCATAGTTGGTATTAGAGCGAGGTTCAAGGTTCCTTAGGGATTATGATCGTATTGAGAGAACGCATTATACAAGTTTTTGCAAAAATGGTTTTCAAAAACAAAAAGGATTCTCAAAATGTTCTCCAAAAGTATTCAAAATGAACTTTTTAAAAGTGTATGTATATGCATGTAATTAAGGATAAAATATTTCAAAAGGTTTTTCAAAATTTTCCCTATATCAAAATTTCTCTTATTTGTGCATATGCTAATTATCATTTGTGCCTATGTTATCTCTTATCTCTTAATCGTATGTATGCTATCTATGGAGAATTGCTAATATATTTTTAAAAATTTACTGATAAAAGATGAGTTATCCTGCAGGTTCAGGCTTAGGCGATGCATCCAAGATTCCAAGCGTGAACATCCTGATATGGTTTTGTCGGTATATCCAGACGAGGGGACAGGCCATGCTTAATCCCACTAGAGGACCGGCGGAGAGAATGGCAGGTGCGACTCTTGCCCTCCCACCTGTTGCTACAGACTTTACTAAGCTATGCAAAGATTTCTCAAATCTTGGAAGAAAGCCATTCCTAGGGATAGAGTCTTATGTGGATTCAAGGTCATGGATCTGCAATTATGAGAGGATCTTTGGTTTGATGACGAGACAAGGATGTAGTTAGCTACATGGTAGTTACCGGGCGAGGTATTAAGCTGGTGGGCGGTAGTTGAGGCCATGACTAACAGTGAGGAGGTCACTTGGGAAGAGTTCTGTTAGCGATTCGAGGTGAATTTTCTTTCTAGGGTAAAGGAAGGTGTGTAGTTAGAAAAGTTCATTCACTTGAAGTAAGGAAATTTGTCTGTTAAGGAATATGACAACCAGTTCAAGGAGCTAGCTAGATCAAGTATAAGGCCGATTGACACATCATACAAGAACTCAAATTTTCTAAAGGGCCGAGTCAATCTCTTCAAGACTTAGCTTTGAGTCATATTCCTATGGATGCTACATATGAGGGTCTAGTTGAGATGGCCTTGCTAAGTACCATCCCTAAGTGGGAAGCCAAGGAGAAGGAACCCAAGAAGGTTGTTGGGAAGGTGCAGTAGAACTAGCGTAAAGGTGGAGGTGGGCCTAAAGGAAAGATACAAAAGAAGGATATGTATTGTAGGAAGTGTGGCAGGAAGGGGAATTTCATGAAAAATTACAGGACATGTCTTTCTAAGGTTAACTTCTATTAACTATGATCAGTATGGATATCTAAAGCGAGCTTGCACAACACCATTGAGAGCTTCTACTCAAACTTCTACTCAACTGGTTTTGGCTTATGCATTGGAGGAAATCTCTAGCTCGAGTGCACAGCCAGTGGTAGAAAGGGGAAAGAAAGTGGCGATCGAAGGTATGTTGACTCTTTTTGGTTTATCTATTCGCACTTTATTTGATACTAGGCTTCACATTCTTTCATTTCTAGTGATAAAGTTGTTTATCTTAGGGGTCGAGTTTGGCTGTGATGCCTTTTTATTGGGATTCTCTGGGTTTACGTTGATATTAGGCATAGATTGGATGACTTTGTGTGGGGCTATTTTCAACTGTGATCGAAGGTCATTAGAGGTTTATCGTGATCCCCAAGCATATTTTATGTTGAACTACTTATATTCTTTGGACCTATCACATAATGAGCTAGATACGTTGCCTGTAGTTAGAGATTTTTCAAATGTTTTTGACGAGGTTACTGATCTCCCACTCCAGAAGGATTGAGTTTATAATTTATCTTTTGAGAATGCCAAACCAATCGCCTTACCTTTATGGCATATTCATCTAAACGAGAGATACGAGTTAGATAGGTAGTTAATGAGTTATTAGAGAAGGGTTATATCAGGAGGAGCACTTCTGAGTGAGGAGCACCAATTGTCTTTACCACTAAGGAAAATGGTTCTCTGAGACTCTACGTTGATTATAGGGAGCTGAATAAACTGACGAAGAAGAATCATTATCCACTGACCCGTATAAATGATCTCTTTGATTAGTTAACCGGAGCTAATGTATTCTCACAGCTTGACTTGGCTATCGGGTTCCATTAATTGCGTGTAGGCAAGGAAATTATTTAGAAGATGACATTCCGTACACCCGACGAATTGTATAAGTGGTTAGCATTCCCTTCGGATTGACCAGTGCACCGGTCTACTTTGTTGATTTGATGAGCCGAGTAATTAGGGAGTTGCTAAACAAATTCATTGTGGTATTTATGGATAATATTCTTGTTTACTCAAGGAACGAGATGGAGCACACGTTGCATTTAAGAGAAGTGCTCAGTACATTACGAGCATATAAGTTGAAGTAGAAGTTTTCGAAGTGCCACTTTTAGAGAAAGGGGGTATGCTTTTTGGGATACATCATCTCATAATGTAGCCTAGCAGTTGATCCTACTAAAGTGGAAGCAGTTAGACTAGCATGTGCCAAAGAATGCCATGGAGTGAGAAGTTTTCTTGTTTTAGCGGGCCATTATCGAAAGTTCATTAAGGACTTCGTGAAAATCTCTACCCCTTTAACCCATATTACCAAGAAGAACCTAGTTTTCTCATGGGATGCTAAATGCAAAGATGCTTTTATCAAGTTGAAGGAGGTAATGACTAGTGCACTAATTTTAGTATTATCTGATGGGACAAAGATATTTACAGTTTATACCGAAGCTTGTGGTATGAGGTTGGGTGCAGTATTGATGCAAGAAGGAAGAGTGGTGAGTTATATGAGTAGGCAGCTAATGACCCATAAGAGAAACTACCCAACCCATGTTCTTGAGTTAGCAGCCATTGTCTTTGCGCTCAAGCCATGGAGGCATTACCTTTTAGAAGAGCAGTTTGAGCTATATACAAATCATGGGCCCTTGAAGTACTTGTTCTTCCAAAAGAACTTGAATCTAAGGCAGTAAAGTTTGATGGAGTTTTTCTACATCATACGACTTTGATATCTCTTATACCCCAGGCAATGGTAGTCTAGTGGCAGACGCTTTGAGTGGACAGCGTATAGTGTTAAGTCCCTTGTTCTTAGAGTGGAGGCATTTGGAGTACATTTCTAGCTTTAATTCCGACGATCATTAGATATTACTCTGGGACTACTAGCAGTTTAGATATGTTGCTTACATTGATGGAGCGTATTGGGTCTATGCAAAAGGAGGATAAGGAGCTAGTAGATATTATAGAGAGGATTGGTAGAGGAGAGTCATCAAGTTATTTGAGGTATTACACCATTGACTTAGGAGGATGGTTATGGAGGGATGATAGGCTTTGTTTTCCTCATAGTATGGAATTGGTAGATGCGGTACTAGATGAGCCTCATTGTTCTAGGATGACTATTCATCCCGGTGGTGACAAGATGTATCATGACATGAAGAGAGTCTTCTATTGGCCCGGTATAAAGAAGCAAGTAGTGGAGTATGTAGCTAGATGTATGACTTGCCAGCGGGTAAAGGCAGAATAGAAGAAGTCAGGAGGATTGTTGCCGCCATTGGATATTCCTTAGTGGAAGTGGGAGAGTGTTTCTATGGATTTCATAGATGGGTTATCGAGGAGTAGGAGAGGGAATGAAAGCATTTGGGTCATCGTCAATCGGTTTATTAAGTGCGCTTATTTCATACCAGTGAGGAGTACGAGGGCAACAACATCATTGGCGGCTCTATATGTGAGAGAGGTTATTAGATTACATGGAGTTCCTACTAGCATAGTTAGCAACCGAGATTTGCTTTTCACCAACAAGTTCCGAAGGAGTCTATAGGAGGCTTTGGGGACTGAGTTGAGCTTGAGCGTTGTATATCATCCATAGACGGATGAACAGATAAAGAGAGTGAATCAGGTTTTGGAGGACTTACTGGATGTGCATTTTATACTTTGGAGATTGTCGGGAGGATCATTTACTATTGGTAGAGTTTACTTATAACAATAATTATAAGGTGAGTATTGGGATGGAACCATTCAAGGCACTATGTAGTAGACGCTGTAGGTCACCATCGTGTTGGTAGGATACGATGGATAAGATTATTCTTGGGCTAGATATGGTGAGGGAGACATCGGAAAAGGTGGACTTGATCCATAGGAGAATGAAGACCGGTCAGGATAAGAAGAAGTCTTATGCTAATGAGAGACGTACGAAGTTAGAGTTCACAGTGGATGACATGGTATTTATAAAGGTTTCACCCCTTAGGTATATTATGAGATTTGGTAGTTTAGGGAAGCTAGTAAGAGGAATTGCAGGGCCTTTCCCGATAGTTGCTAGAGTAGAGAAGTTGGCTTATAGAGTAGAGTTTTTAAAAAAGTTAGCGGGGGTACATGATGTTTTCTATTTGTCACACTTGTGCTTACACGATACAACTACTGTGGTCGTGCTGAGTTAGTTAGTGGAGGTTAAGATTGAGTGAGAGTCGCTTGTTCGCCATGTACCCACTCGTATATTAGAGCATGGTACAAAGCAACTCCACAACAAGGAGATCATACTTGTTATAGTCCAATGGGGAGACAATCTAATGGAGTGGACATGGGTATCTGAGGAGAAGATTTGCGCTACCCACCCATAACTCTTTGCTGATACATTTCCAATTTAATTCTTATAGGTATAGGTTACTTATGTGTAGGACTTCAGTGGTATACCCTTTACATAGAGACCATTGGACGGTAGGAATGTTTGTAAATATGTCGATAGGACGTGTTATGGATGATGGATGCTAATGGATGTATTTGGACGTATTATTTGAATTGTTCTCTTCTACATGTTTAGGATAGCATATCCTTTAGATATACGCACACACTCACACTTGATAGCATGTTATCTCTTGAATTTTGTTGTTGTTCTAGTGGGTGTTATGCAGATGAATGTAGCATATGAGTTGTTGTGAAGACCCAAATTATTGAGATTAGAATAATTAAAAAAAAAGAGAAAACTTTCAAAAACCAAATATATATATATATGTAGTCTGGAGATAAATATTGAGAATGAGTAAAAAGTAATAATAGTTGAATTGAGTGAGTCTTATATTCACATGTATACATATACATATATGTATCTTGAATATAAACAGTAATAAGAAATAGAATTTCAGAGGGAAGAGGATATATAACTGAGTGTATGTATGGACATATGTTACCATATGTTGTATTTTTATATATATACCCAGAAAGAATAAACATAAGATAAGTAAAGAAAGAACACCAGAGTAATTAAGAATATGTATACATTTACATATCCAGAGAAAACAGATGGTTTGAGATATTAACCAGAGGTTAATTGATAAAGAGGATATACATGTATATATTACAGCTTAACATAAAGAAAATAAAAATAATTCTGTAAAGAGAAAATAGTTTTCAATAATTAGGTAAGGAAAAAGATGATATATACTTTGATAAATTAAAATGCTTTAAAAACCAGTTTTATATTAGTTATACATAAGTAAAATTTTGAAAGATAAGCCACATGAAAATAATATACAAATGAAACATGCAAATTGCATGTACACAGGGAAAAGCAGTGGATAACTGCTTTTACCAGAAATAGAAACCAGGGGAAAATGGCACATTTAGCCATAACAGCACACACATAATTCTTGAGTGATGTGAGGATAAAAGGGGTTTTTCCCTTCAGTAAAACCCTAGTGAAAATGATTTAAATCAAGAAAAGAAGCATAGGTTTTTCTCTGAGGAAAAACAGAAACATATTAAAAAAAGAAGAAGAACATACACTATTTGCAAGCTTAGGCAATCTCGGGGAAAAGAAGGGAAAGGTGAGTGATTAATCAATCTCATGAGGCTAAGGCATTAAGACCCAAGTTAAGGGCAGCCATTTTATTTCTTTTGTGCTTGATCAACTTGTTTTACTTTCTCTGAATTAATGAATGCTGAGCATGGTTGGTGTATTGATAGATTTTTGGTTGATGCTTTGATATGCTTCATTTGATTGTTTGATAATAGTAATGCCATGATCTCTGGGATGGATCCTGTATCATAAACCATCAGTTTGTATTTATGATAGTAAGATAAATACAATTTTATTATGAAGTAGGGTAAAATTGAAAGATAAGCCAGGCAGTGTGAACAAAGGAGGTTCATGCTTATGTCTAGTTTGTTTTAAATTAGAAATGAACAATGCAATAAATTATTTATGTGCTGATTTGTTCAGATCTAAGGCTAAAAATGTTTTTGGGGTTTTTCTCTAAAAACCTTACCCTATGTTCACAATAGAATTAAGCATAAGAATTTTTAATGGAACTCTACTGGATTTGTTAAGAGATCATGACATTCTGGAATACAGAAGTATACAAGTGATAAAACAAATTTTGAATGAGACAACTGGAAAGAAAAATGTAATGAAAACATGATTTTCATGAATGAATGTAGGGTCAGTTGAAATCCCTGAGTAAGATTAACTCTCTCTCTCTCATTCATAGAAAAGAAAGAAAGTAAAAGCAATCAAGGAGTTAATAAAATCTTTCTGAAATAAGAAATGAGACTGGTCACTAGATTATAAAACTAATCTAGGAGAAAAGCCTTGATCTATTCATCATAAGGAGTATGATGGGTATGTGCATGACTTGTTTAAGTCCTATAGGCCTTTGTGCAGGGATTAACAAAATTGAGTCCCTTGCAATGCACACATGGTGTTCAATGGCAAAAGAGATATGACCAAATTAAATTGATAAATCAAGTTTTGAAGATGAACTATGGAAATTAAAATGAGTTAATTCCATAAGAGAGTGTGTACATGTATACTGTATGGAATGATTGAATGGTTGCTTGTGTGCATGATTGTGGTAGGAGCCTAGATACATACATATATATATCCAGTTGCATCATGATATCCAAATTGCTTCAAGTATATTGATACTTTGCACTACAATTTAAAATGACAAGATATTACATTTTGATTTCACTCATACCAAAATTATATTCTGACCCTATTTGTTGCTTTGTAACATCTGGGGTGTCTCATTTTTATGGAGGCAGCTCTAGGTATTGCTGCAGGAAAGGAAGCCTAGGAAACTTGTATGCATGGACAATTGAAGACTTACTAGCATTTAGAATGTTTAAGGAGTTTGGCAGATTTGTTGTAATAATTAGGCTGAGCCAAAAATATTATTATGGTTTAAGTATTTTCTGGATTGTTATGTGTTTGTTTTTCTGAGAAGGGAACTTGTAGGAATTTTTAAGTATTATATATATATGCGTATGTGAATTTCGATTTTAAGAATTTGATCTTCACAGTCTCTGGTAAAGTAAGATATAGGAGATCATGTCATGTAATTTGATATGTGTTCATGTCTCCTTTAGTAAAGTCAGATGAACTTTTATAAATGGTAGAGTTGAAACAATCATAGGGAGAAAGGAATATAGCATTATCAATGAATTTTGTAAAGGTTGAGTTGAACCTAAATTGGCTAACCAGTAAGGCTTAACCATGACTTATAATTGATATAAGCTTATGCTAAGGCTGGAAGGCATAGCCTGTAATCTGGTTAGAGCATTTGATTTTCCTAGTGAAAACTTGTATTGCTTGGTGTAATAAGCTCATATGCATGCTTGGTACTTGTAGACTTCACTGCAATTATACTTAACTGATTCCTATTATCTAGTTACTTAAATCAAATCTGGTAGTATGGGGCCATGATCAAAACCAGTGGTATATGGTAGATGCATATGGTCTTGTTGCAATGAGCAATTCCATCATTCAATAGAATAGTGACTACTATCATTGTTCTCTTTCATAGAAAACATCAGAGGTCATCATCATAAGTTCACCTGGAAGTCTTGCATTTTGTTTGATCCTTTTTGTTTACTTTGCCTTAAGCATATTGACTGCAAACATGATCTTAGCCTCTGTTTAGCATTATGGTTTGAGTTAGCACTTTGATCTGACTGAATTGTTTTCCTCTGCTTAACTTTTAAATTGGTTATCATTTCAACTCTCACATGATTATTGCAACTTTATAAATCAAAACATGGATATTTCACCTGATATAAAGATAGTTCAAAAATTAAAATGAGTAACACAAGCCAAACCAATAAGCATGAGATAGGTTGAACACCTCTTACTTAATATAGAACAACATGTATCAGATTACACAATCCCAGGATTAAAAGGCATGGCTTGTAAATTCAGGAGTCACCTACCTTGTGAAGTAGAACAAGAAAATAAGAGAACTAGGATATCTAACCCTAGAGTTAATCAAGCTTGAGTTCTAAAAGAAATTTATATATGATAAATAGAAATGGCTATGTGACACCAAATCTCTAATATGAGAAATAAGGTGGGAATGAGTTGCTTTGCTGTTTTAAATCACTCTGATAAGCAAAGAACCATTTATATATCTTCATATATATAAATGATAGAATTTATTTGAATACTGATATATTTATATTAGTAAAAATTCAGGATCTTGGGGAATTAAATTAAGAGGAGTGATCCATTAAAAAGTATATTTATATATATTGTAAAAAAAAAATTCTAACAGAAAATCCAATATAAATATATGATAAAAGAAGTGGGTCATTTCAGTTGGTATCAGAGCTATGTTGTTAAAACATAGCATAAATATATTATCCAATTTTCTTGAAGGGGTAAAATTCTAAAAAAATAAAATAAAATAAGTATATATACAATAATGATGGAAATAAATATCCACGGTAGGAATGAATTGCATAAAATAATTAAATTAGAAAAATGACTAACTAGCTATGCAATTGAATAGTGAATCATGGTAGGAAGACCACCAAGTCATGGAGCAGGACCCTCCAATACAACACCAATGGTCAATTTGCAAGATTTGGTGAGGGCATTTAGAGAGGGAGCAGTGCACAGGGAAGAGAATCCTCATGAGGAACTAGCCAAACTGTTGAAGACATTCTCAAATTTAGGAGGCAAGGATTTTGAAGGCACTGAGGGAGTTAGGGGAGTGCAGATATGGCTAAGAACTTTGGAAAGGATATTTGCAGATATGCAAGTTAATGACCAAAGGAAGAGGCAGATAGCTTCAAGGAGACTTAAAGGAGCAGCTTTAGATTGGTGGGAGGTGATCATCACAGGAAGGCCAGAAAATGAGATAACATGGGATCAATTCAAGGAGATGCTTGAGGCAAGGTTCGTTCCAGCAACAGCTAAGGCAACATTGCTTGAGGAATTTATAAGGCTAAGGCAGGGACCAATGAGTGTGACTGAATACACTCAAAAATTTGAGAGCTTATCCAAGTATGGAACTATGCTTATAGGAGATGAAGAATCAAAGAATTCAAGATTTATCCAAGGACTAAATGCAGGTCTGGGTAGAGCAATGTTACCATACAAGGATAAAACATTTGATCAAGTCATAGACCTTGCTCTTTCCTTTGAACAACATGACAATGCAAGGGAAAAATTTAGGAGCATGAGGGCTAACAATCAAAAGAAAGGGAAAAATAGGACACATCCCTATGACAAAAAGAATATGGATAAGAAAATGGAAGGAACAACCACTGGGGAAGCTAAGAAGAAGGTCACTTGTTACAATTGTGGCAAAGAAGGACCCATGAGTAATAAGTGTCAAGCAGCCAAGAAGGCACCATTCAGCTGCTATAACTGTGGGAAGGAAGGCCATATTAAAAGGAACTGCCCAGAATTCAAAAGGGGAGCAAAGGTAGGAGCATTTGAGGGCAAAGCAAAAGCAACTGCAGTGGGAAGTTCTGGACAATTGGAAGGTATACTTCTAATTAAAGATCACCCCATCTCAGTTATATATGACACTGGAGCAACACATTCATTAATATCCCAAGACATAGTGAATAAATTGACTCTCACATGCTATTTAGTTGATAATCCCTTGTTTATTCAAAGCCCACTGGGTAGCTCTTGTTTGCTAGGATTAAAATGTCTGGGGGTAGAATTAAACATAGGAGGAAATGTGTTTAAATCTGATTTGTTTGTATTGAAATACCCTGGAATAGGAATTATTTTAGGGGTAGATTGGTTGAGCAAATTCAAAGCAATTTTGAATCTGGAAAATTTCACTATTTCTCTGAAAACAGAAAATGGTAAGAATATTATAATCATGAGTGAAATTGCTAAAATCAATTACCTTAACCAAATATATAGCATGACTGAGAAAGAATTAACACTGGAAGACATAAAAATTATAAATGAATATCCAGATGTCTTTGGTGAAGTCATAGGTGTTCCAGAAAATAGGCAAGTAGAATTTCAAATAAGACTAATCCCAAGAGCCAGTCCAATCATCAAGAAACCTACTAGGATGGGTCCTAAAGAACTTGTGGAATTGAAACATCAGTTGGAAGAACTGGAGCAAAAAGGCTTCATAAGGCCTAGTAGTTCAAACTAGGGTTCTCCAGTTGTATTTGTGAAAAAGCAAGATGGTACTTTGAGAATGTGCATTGATTATAGGGAATTAAACAAAGTCACCATTAAAAACAAATACCCACTTCCTAGAATTGATGATCTATTCGATCAATTAAATGGAGCAAAGGTCTGTTCAAGGCTAGATTTAGCCTCTGGGTTTCATCAGATGAAGGTGGAGGAAGAGAGTATTAAGTATACTGCCTTCAACACAAGGTATGGATTATATGAATTTTTGGTGATGCCTTTTGGATTGACAAATGCACCATCATATTTTGTAGATTTAATGAATAGAACATTTAGAGATTTTCTAGACAAATTTGTGGTTGTCTTTATTGATGACATATTAGTATATTCAAAATCAAAAGAAGATCATGCAAAGCACTTGCATCTGGTTTTGTCTAGACTAAGGGCACATGATTTAAAAGCCAAATTCTCTAAATGTACATTTTGGCAGAAGGAAGTAAAATTTTTGGGGCACATTGTATCACAACAAGGGGTTAGTGTAGACCCAAATAAGGTGATGGCAGTGCAATCTTGGAGTAGACCCAAATCAGTAACTGAGGTGAGGTCATTTTTGGGAATGGCAGGCTATTATAGGAGATTTATAAAAGATTTTGCAAGGATAGCTATCCCATTGACCAAGCTAACCAAAAAGGAGCAACCCTATGTGTGGATAGAGAAGTGCGAACAAGCTTTCATATTACTAAAGAAGGCACTGGTAGAAGCTCCAGTTTTACAAGTGCCAGAGGGTAATGAAGAATTAGTAGTTTACACAGATGCTAGTGGATCTGGATTGGGGGCAGTGCTTATGCAACATGGTAGAGTCATGGCTTATGCATCAAGGCAACTCAAGCCAAATGAAACTAGGTATGCTACACATGACTTAGAACTAGCTGTTGTGGTGTATGCATTGAAACTATGGAGACATTATTTATTGGGTGCTAAGTTTGAATTATTTATTAATCACAAGTCACTTAAATATTTGTTTTCCCAAAATGACTTGAACATGAGGCAACATAGGTGGGTAGAATTTCTAGATGCCTATGATCTTGATATATTGTATACCCCTGGAAAAGCTAATAAAGTAGCAGATGCATTAAGTAGACATCAAGCTAAATTGGCAAGCTTAATGATGGCAGAGTTCAAGGATTTGACAATTCTTAGTGAGGTGGAAGTGAAAGAAGAAGCTAGTGTATCAGATAAGACACACAGTAAGATGATTGAATATGGTAAATTAAGCCTCTTATCCTTAAAATCAACACTGGTTGATAAAATAGGACAAATGCAGAATCAAGATATAAATTTGAAGGAGAAAAAGAACATGATATCCCAAGGCATGACAGTGGAAAACTATGAGGTAGATGATAAAGGATACTTAAGGAAAAAGGGGAAACTCTGCATACCAAATGTAGAGGAACTAAAGCAAGAAGTTATGGATGAGCATCACAAAACAAAGTATACTATCCATCCAGGTGGTACAAAAATGTACCATGATCTCAAGAGAAATTATTGGTGGCCAGGAATGAAAGGAGCAGTAGCAAAATATGTGGCAAATTGCTTGACATGCCAACAAGTAAAGGCAGACTATCAAAGACCCTCAGGCCTATTGCAACCTTTGGAAGTGCCTACCTGGAAATGGGAGAGTATATCAATGGATTTTGTGGATGGTTTGCCAAGAACAAGGAGGGGAAATGATAGTATTTGGGTAGTGGTTGATAGACTCACAAAAACAACACACTTCATCCCAATAAGTTCAAACAGAAATGCTCACAAGCTAGCTCAATTGTTTGTGAAGGAGATAGTGAGATTGCATGGCATCCCCAAGACTATCATTAGTGATAGAGATACTTTGTTTACTTCAAGGTTTTGGAGTAGCTTTCAAGAAGCTATGGGGACAGAATTAAGCCTAAGCACATCCTACCATCCACAAACAGATGGGCAAACTGAGATTGTTAATAAAGTTTTAGAGGATTTGCTGAGAGCATGCGTACTTGATTTTGGAGGCAATTGGGAGGATCATATTTATTTAGCTGAGTTTGCTTATAATAATAGCTACCAGTCCACTATAGGAATGGCTCCATTTGAGGCTTTGTATGGGAAGCCTTGTTTATCTCCTGCATGTTGGATGGAGGCTGGTGAAAGGGTGTTGCTTGGACCAGACCATGTAATAGAAACTTCTGCAAGAATTGAATTAGTGAGGCAAAGAATGAGAGTAGCTTAAGAGAGACAGAAAGCTTATGCAGATAAAAAGAGAAGGCCAGTAGAATTTGAGGTGGGAGACTATGTGTTTCTCAAAGTTTCACCAATGAGGAAAATATTGAGATTTGGAAAAGCAGGGAAACTGTCACCAAGGTATGTAGGACCATATGAAATTGTTCAAAGAATAGGGACTTTAGCTTATAGGTTGAAGTTACCAGAGGAATTGAGCAAAATACATGATGTATTTCATGTATCCCAATTGAGAAAATGGGTGCATGATAAAGAGTCCATTCTTGAATCTCCTACACATGTTGAAATTCAAGAAAATCTGGTTTATAAAAAGGAACCAGTGGGCATTGTGGCTAGAGAAGAAAAGAAACTGAGAAATAAAAAAATTAAACTAGTTAAAATCCAATGGAGTTTGGATGGGAATGATTGCACTTGGGAGGCTGAAGAGAGGATAAAGGATAAATATCCTAAGCTGTTTTCTGCTTGAGGTATGTTAAAAAAAAAAAAAAATTTATGAGACCTTAAAATTATTTAAGTATGTTTGATTGATTGAGAATGAATGAGTTCCTGAAATTTCATTTAAAATAGAAATTAAGCTTTGTATACATTTAGATGGAAATGTATGAGAGAATAATTGTGGGACACAATTCCTTTTAGGAGGAGAGTATGTGAAGACCCAAACTATTGAGATTAGAATAATTAAAAAAAAGAGAGAAAACTTTCAAAAACCAAATATATATATATGTAGTCTGGAGATAAATATTGAGAATGAGTTAAAAGTAATAATAGTTGAATTGAGTGAGTCTTATATTCACATGTATACATATACATATATGTATCTTGAATATAAACAGTAATAAGAAATAGAATTTCAGAGGGAAGAGGATATATAACTGAGTGTATGTATGGACATATGTTACCATATGTTGTATTTATATATATATACCCAGAAAGAATAAACATAAGATAAGTAAAGAAAGAACACCAGAGTAATTAAGAATATGTATACATTTACATATCCAGAGAAAACAGATGGTTTGAGATATTAACCAGAGGTTAATTGATAAAGAGGATATACATGTATATATTACAGCTTAACATAAATAAAATAAAAATAATTCTGTAAAGAGAAAATTGTTTTCAACAATTAGGTAAGGAAAAAGATGATATATTCTTTGATAAAATAAAATGCTTTAAAAACCAGTTTTATATTAGTTATACATAAGTAAAATTTTGAAAGATAAGCCACATGAAAATAATATACAAATGAAACATGCAAATTGCATGTACACAGGGAAAAGCAGTGGATAACTGCTTTTACCAGAAATAGAAACCAGGGGAAAATGGCACATTTAGCCATAACAGCACACACATAATTCTTGAGTGATGTGAGGATAAAAGGGGTTTTTCCCTTCAGTAAAACCCTAGTGAAAATGATTTAAATCAAGAAAAGAAGCAGAGGTTTTTCTCTGAGGAAAAACAGAAACATATTAAAAAAAGAAGAAGAACATACACTATTTGCAAGCTTAGGCAATCTCGGGGAAAAGAAGGGAAAGGTGAGTGATTAATCAATCTCATGAGGATAAGGCATTAAGACCCAAGTTAAGGGCAGCCATTTTATTTCTTTTGTGCTTGATCAACTTGTTTTACTTTCTCTGAATTAATGAATGCTGAGCATGGTTGGTGTATTGATAGATTTTTGGTTGATGCTTTGATATGCTTCATTTGATTGTTTGATAATAGTAATGCCATGATCTCTGGGATGGATCCTGTATCATAAACCATCAGTTTGTATTTATGATAGTAAGATAAATACAATTTTATTATGAAGTAGGGTAAAATTGAAAGATAAGCCAGGCAGTGTGAACAAAGGAGGTTCATGCTTATGTCTAGTTTGTTTTAAATTAGAAATGAACAATGCAATAAATTATTTATGTGCTGATTTGTTCAGATCTAAGGCTAAAAATGTTTTTGGGGTTTTTCTCTAAAAACCTTACCCTATGTTCACAATAGAATTAAGCATAAGAATTTTTAATGGAACTCTACTGGATTTGTTAAGAGATCATGACATTCTGGAATACAGAAGTATACAAGTGATAAAACAAATTTTGAATGAGACAACTGGAAAGAAAAATGTAATGAAAACATGATTTTCATGAATGAATGTAGGGTCAGTTGAAATCCCTGAGTAAGATTAACTCTCTCTCTCTGATTCATAGAAAAGAAAGAAAGTAAAAGAAATCAAGGAGTTAATAAAATCTTTCTGAAATAAGAAATGAGACTGGTCACTAGATTATAAAACTAATCTAGGAGAAAAGCCTTGATCTATTCATCATAAGGAGTATGATGGGTATGTGCATGACTTGTTTAAGTCCTATAGGCCTTTGTGCAGGGGTTAACAAAATTGAGTCCCTTGCAATGCACACATGGTGTTCAATGGCAAAAGAGATATGACCAAATTAAATTGATAAATCAAGTTTTGAAGATGAACTATGGAAATTAAAATGAGTTAATTCCATAAGAGAGTGTGTACATGTATACTGTATGGAATGATTGAATGGTTGCTTGTGTGCATGATTGTCGTAGGAGCCTAGATACATACATATATATATCCAGTTGCATCATGATATCCAAATTGCTTCAAGTATATTGATACTTTGCACTACAATTTAAAATGACAAGATATTACATTTTGATTTCACTCATACCAGAATTATATTCTGACCCTATTTGTTGCTTTGTAATATCTGGGGTGTCTCATTTTTATGGAGGCAGCTCTAGGTATTGCTGCAGGAAAGGAAGCCTAGGAAACTTGTATGCATGGACAATTGAAGACTTACTAGCATTTAGAATGTTTAAGGAGTTTGGCAGATTTGTTGTAATAATTAGGCTGAGCCAAAAATATTATTATGGTTTAAGTATTTTCTGGATTGTTATGTGTTTGTTTTTCTGAGAAGGGAACTTGTAGGAATTTTTAAGTATTATATATATATGCGTATGTGAATTTCGATTTTAAGAATTTGATCTTCACAGTCTCTGGTAAAGTAAGATATAGGAGATCATGTCATGTAATTTGATATGTGTTCATGTCTCCTTTAGTAAAGTCAGATGAACTTTTATAAATGGTAGAGTTGAAACAATCATAGGGAGAAAGGAATATAGCATTATCAATGAATTTTGTAAAGGTTGAGTTGAACCTAAATTGGCTAACCAGTAAGGCTTAACCATGACTTATAATTGATATAAGCTTATGCTAAGGCTGGAAGGCATAGCCTGTAATCTGGTTAGAGCATTTGATTTTCCTAGTGAAAACTTGTATTGCTTGGTGTAATAAGCTCATATGCATGCTTGGTACTTGTAGACTTCACTGCAATTATACTTAACTGATTCCTATTATCTAGTTACTTAAATCAAATCTGGTAGTATGGGGCCATGATCAAAACCAGTGGTATATGGTAGATGCATATGGTCTTGTTGCAATGAGCAATTCCATCATTCAATAGAATAGTGACTACTATCATTGTTCTCTTTCATAGAAAACATCAGAGGTCATCATCATAAGTTCACCTGGAAGTCTTGCATTTTGTTTGATCCTTTTTGTTTACTTTGCCTTAAGCATATTGACTGCAAACATGATCTTAGCCTCTGTTTAGCATTATGGTTTGAGTTAGCACTTTGATCTGACTGAATTGTTTTCCTCTGCTTAACTTTTAAATTGGTTATCATTTCAACTCTCACATGATTATTGCAACTTTATAAATCAAAACATGGATATTTCACCTGATATAAAGATAGTTCAAAAATTAAAATGAGTAACACAAGCCAAACCAATAAGCATGAGATAGGTTGAACACCTCTTACTTAATATAGAACAACATGTATCAGATTACACAATCCCAGGATTAAAAGGCATGGCTTGTAAATTCAGGAGTCACCTACCTTGTGAAGTAGAACAAGAAAATAAGAGAACTAGGATATATAACCCTAGAGTTAATCAAGCTTGAGTTCTAAAAGAAATTTATATATGATAAATAGAAATGGCTATGTGACACCAAATCTCTAATATGAGAAATAAGGTGGGAATGAGTTGCTTTGCTGTTTTAAATCACTCTGATAAGCAAAGAACCATTTATATATCTTCATATATATAAATGATAGAATTTATTTGAATACTGATATATTTATATTAGTAAAAATTCAGGATCTTGGGGAATTAAATTAAGAGGAGTGATCCATTAAAAAGTATATTTATATATATTGTAAAAAAAAATTCTAACAGAAAATCAAATATAAATATATGATAAAAGAAGTGGGTCATTTCAGTTGGTATCAGAGCTATGTTGTTAAAACATAGCATAAATATATTATCCAATTTTCTTGAAGGGGTAAAATTCTAAAAAAATAAAATAAAATAAGTATATATACAATAATGATGGAAATAAATATCCACGGTAGGAATGAATTGCATAAAATAATTAAATTAGAAAAATGACTAACTAGCTATGCAATTGAATAGTGAATCATGGTAGGAAGACCACCAAGTCATGGAGCAGGACCCTCCAATACAACACCAATGGTCAATTTGCAAGATTTGGTGAGGGCATTTAGAGAGGGAGCAATGCACAGGGAAGAGAATCCTCATGAGGAACTAGCCAAACTGTTGAAGACATTCTCAAATTTAGGAGGCAAGGATTTTGAAGGCACTGAGGGAGTTAGGGGAGTGCAGATATGGCTAAGAACTTTGGAAAGGATATTTGCAGATATGCAAGTTAATGACCAAAGGAAGAGGCAGATAGCTTCAAGGAGACTTAAAGGAGCAGCTTTAGATTGGTGGGAGGTGATCATCACAGGAAGGCCAGAAAATGAGATAACATGGGATCAATTCAAGGAGATGCTTGAGGTAAGGTTCGTTCCAGCAACAGCTAAGGCAACATTGCTTGAGGAATTTATAAGGCTAAGGCAGGGACCAATGAGTGTGACTGAATACACTCAAAAATTTGAGAGCTTATCCAAGTATGGAACTATGCTTATAGGAGATGAAGAATCAAAGAATTCAAGATTTATCCAAGGACTAAATGCAGGTCTGGGTAGAGCAATGTTACCATACAAGGATAAAACATTTGATCAAGTCATAGACCTTGCTCTTTCCTTTGAACAACATGACAATGCAAGGGAAAAATTTAGGAGCATGAGGGCTAACAATCAAAAGAAAGGGAAAAATAGGACACATCCCTATGACAAAAAGAATATGGATAAGAAAATGGAAGGAACAACCACTGGGGAAGCTAAGAAGAAGGTCACTTGTTACAATTGTGGCAAAGAAGGACCCATGAGTAATAAGTGTCAAGCAGCCAAGAAGGCACCATTCAGCTGCTATAACTGTGGGAAGGAAGGCCATATTAAAAGGAACTGCCCAGAATTCAAAAGGGGAGCAAAGGTAGGAGCACTTGAGGGCAAAGCAAAAGCAACTGCAGTGGGAAGTTCTGGACAATTGGAAGGTATACTTCTAATTAAAGATCACCCCATCTCAGTTATATATGACACTGGAGCAACACATTCATTAATATCCCAAGACATAGTGAATAAATTGACTCTCACATGCTATTTAGTTGATAATCCCTTGTTTATTCAAAGCCCACTGGGTAGCTCTTGTTTGCTAGGATTAAAATGTCTGGGGGTAGAATTAAACATAGGAGGAAATGTGTTTAAATCTGATTTGTTTGTATTGAAATACCCTGGAATAGGAATTATTTTAGGGGTAGATTGGTTGAGCAAATTCAAAGCAATTTTGAATCTGGAAAATTTCACTATTTCTCTGAAAACAGAAAATGGTAAGAATATTATAATCATGAGTGAAATTGCTAAAATCAATTACCTTAACCAAATATATAGCATGACTGAGAAAGAATTAACACTGGAAGACATAAAAATTATAAATGAATACCCAGATGTCTTTGGTGAAGTCATAGGTGTTCCAGAAAATAGGCAAGTAGAATTTCAAATAAGACTAATCCCAGGAGCCAGTCCAATCATCAAGAAACCTACTAGGATGGGTCCTAAAGAACTTGTGGAATTGAAACATCAGTTGGAAGAACTGGAGCAAAAAGGCTTCATAAGGCCTAGTAGTTCAAACTGGGGTTCTCCAGTTGTATTTGTGAAAAAGCAAGATGGTACTTTGAGAATGTGCATTGATTATAGGGAATTAAACAAAGTCACCATTAAAAACAAATACCCACTTCCTAGAATTGATGATCTATTCGATCAATTAAATGGAGCAAAGGTCTGTTCAAGGCTAGATTTAGCCTCTGGGTTTCATCAGATGAAGGTGGAGGAAGAGAGTATTAAGTATACTGCCTTCAACACAAGGTATGGATTATATGAATTTTTGGTGATGCCTTTTGGATTGACAAATGCACCATCATATTTTGTAGATTTAATGAATAGAACATTTAGAGATTTTCTAGACAAATTTGTGGTTGTCTTTATTGATGACATATTAGTATATTCAAAATCATAAGAAGATCATGCAAAGCACTTGCATCTGGTTTTGTCTAGACTAAGGGCACATGATTTAAAAGCCAAATTCTCTAAATGTACATTTTGGCAGAAGGAAGTAAAATTTTTGGGGCACATTGTATCACAACAAGGGGTTAGTGTAGACCCAAATAAGGTGATGGCAGTGCAATCTTGGAGTAGACCCAAATCAGTAACTGAGGTGAGGTCATTTTTGGGAATGGCAGGCTATTATAGGAGATTTATAAAAGATTTTGCAATGATAGCTATCCCATTGACCAAGCTAACCAAAAAGGAGCAACCCTATGTGTGGACAGAGAAGTGCGAACAAGCTTTCATATTACTAAAGAAGGCACTGGTAGAAGCTCCAGTTTTACAAGTGCCAGAGGGTAATGAAGAATTAGTAGTTTACACAGATGCTAGTGGATCTGGATTGGGGGCAGTGCTTATGCAACATGGTAGAGTCTTGGCTTATGCATCAAGGCAACTCAAGCCAAATGAAACTAGGTATGCTACACATGACTTAGAACTAGCTGCTGTGGTGTATGCATTGAAACTATGGAGACATTATTTATTGGGTGCTAAGTTTGAATTGTTTATTGATCACAAGTCACTTAAATATTTGTTTTCCCAAAATGACTTGAACATGAGGCAACATAGGTGGGTAGAATTTCTAGATGCCTATGATCTTGATATATTGTATACCCCTGGAAAAGCTAATAAAGTAGCAGATGCATTAAGTAGACATCAAGCTAAATTGGCAAGCTTAATGATGGCAGAGTTCAAGGATTTGACAATTCTTAGTGAGGTGGAAGTGAAAGAAGAAGCTAGTGTATCAGATAAGACACACAGTAAGATGATTGAATATGGTAAATTAAGCCTCTTATCCTTAAAATCAACACTGGTTGATAAAATAGGACAAATGCAGAATCAAGATATAAATTTGAAGGAGAAAAAGAACATGATATCCCAAGGCATGACAGTGGAAAACTATGAGGTAGATGATAAAGGATACTTAAGGAAAAAGGGGAAACTCTGCATACCAAATGTAGAGGAACTAAAGCAAGAAGTTATGGATGAGCATCACAAAACAAAGTATACTATCCATCCAGGTGGTACAAAAATGTACCATGATCTTAAGAGAAATTATTGGTGGCCAGGAATGAAAGGAGCAGTAGCAAAATATGTGGCAAATTGCTTGACATGCCAACAAGTAAAGGCAGACTATCAAAGACCCTCAGGCCTATTGCAACCTTTGGAAGTGCCTACCTGGAAATGGGAGAGTATATCAATGGATTTTGTGGATGGTTTGCCAAGAACAAGGAGGGGAAATGATAGTATTTGGGTAGTGGTTGATAGACTCACAAAAACAGCACACTTCATCCCAATAAGTTCAAACAGAAATGCTCACAAGCTAGCTCAATTGTTTGTGAAGGAGATAGTGAGATTGCATGGCATCCCCAAGACTATCATTAGTGATAGAGATACTTTGTTTACTTCAAGGTTTTGGAGTAGCTTTCAAGAAGCTATGGGGACAGAATTAAGCCTAAGCACATCCTACCATCCACAAACAGATGGGCAAACTGAGATTGTTAATAAAGTTTTAGAGGATTTGCTGAGAGCATGCATACTTGATTTTGGAGGCAATTGGGAGGATCATATTTATTTAGCTGAGTTTGCTTATAATAATAGCTACCAGTCCACTATAGGAATGGCTCCATTTGAGGCTTTGTATGGGAAGCCTTGTTTATCTCCTGCATGTTGGATGGAGGCTGGTGAAAGGGTGTTGCTTGGACCAGACCATGTAATAGAAACTTCTGCAAGAATTGAATTAGTGAGGCAAAGAATGAGAGTAGCTCAAGAGAGACAGAAAGCTTATGCAGATAAAAAGAGAAGGCCAGTAGAATTTGAGGTGGGAGACTATGTGTTTCTCAAAGTTTCACCAATGAGGAAAATATTGAGATTTGGAAAAGCAGGGAAACTGTCACCAAGGTATGTAGGACCATATGAAATTGTTCAAAGAATAGGGACTTTAGCTTATAGGTTGAAGTTACCAGAGGAATTGAGCAAAATACATGATGTATTTCATGTATCCCAATTGAGAAAATGGGTGCATGATAAAGAGTCCATTCTTGAATCTCCTACACATGTTGAAATTCAAGAAAATCTGGTTTATAAAAAGGAACCAGTGGGCATTGTGGCTAGAGAAGAAAAGAAACTAAGAAATAAAAAAATTAAACTAGTTAAAATCCAATGGAGTTTGGATGGGAATGATTGCACTTGGGAGGCTGAAGAGAGGATAAAGGATAAATATCCTAAGCTGTTTTCTGCTTGAGGTATGTTAAAAAAAAAAAATTTTATGAGACCTTAAAATTATTTAAGTATGTTTGATTGATTGAGAATGAATGAGTTCCTGAAATTTCATTTAAAATAGAAATTAAGCTTTGTATACATTTAGATGGAAATGTATGAGAGAATAATTGTGGGACACAATTCCTTTTAGGAGGAGAGTATGTGAAGACCCAAATTATTGAGATTAGAATAATTAAAAAAAAAGAAAACTTTCAAAAACCAAATATATATATATGTAGTCTGGAGATAAATATTTAGAATGAGTTAAAAGTAATAATAGTTGAATTGAGTGAGTCTTATATTCACATGTATACATATACATATATGTATCTTGAATATAAACAGTAATAAGAAATAGAATTTCAGAGGGAAGAGGATATATAACTGAGTGTATGTATGGACATATGTTACCATATGTTGTATATATATATATATACCCAGAAAGAATAAACATAAGATAAGTAAAGAAAGAACACCAGAGTAATTAAGAATATGTATACATTTACATATCCAGAGAAAACAGATGGTTTGAGATATTAACCAGAGGTTAATTGATAAAGAGGATATACATGTATATATTACAGCTTAACATAAAGAAAATAAAAATAATTCTGTAAAGAGAAAATTGTTTTCAACAATTAGGTAAGGAAAAAGATGATATATTCTTTGATAAATTAAAATGCTTTAAAAACCAGTTTTATATTAGTTATACATAAGTAAAATTTTGAAAGATAAGCCACATGAAAATAATATACAAATGAAACATGCAAATTGCATGTACACAGGGAAAAGCAGTGGATAACTGCTTTTACCAGAAATAGAAACCAGGGGAAAATGGCACATTTAGCCATAACAGCACACACATAATTCTTGAGTGATGTGAGGATAAAAGGGGTTTTTCCCTTCAGTAAAACCCTAGTGAAAATGATTTAAATCAAGAAAAGAAGCAGAGGTTTTTCTCTGAGGAAAAACAGAAACATATTAAAAAAAGAAGAAGAACATACACTATTTGCAAGCTTAGGCAATCTCGGGGAAAAGAAGGGAAAGGTGAGTGATTAATCAATCTCATGAGGCTAAGGCATTAAGACCCAAGTTAAGGGCAGCCATTTTATTTCTTTTGTGCTTGATCAACTTGTTTTACTTTCTCTGAATTAATGAATGCTGAGCATGATTGGTGTATTGATAGATTTTTGGTTGATGCTTTGATATGCTTCATTTAATTGTTTGATAATAGTAATGCCATGATCTCTGGGATGGATCCTGTATCATAAACCATCAGTTTGTATTTATGATAGTAAGATAAATACAATTTTATTATGAAGTAGGGTAAAATTGAAAGATAAGCCAGGCAGTGTGAACAAAGGAGGTTCATGCTTATGTCTAGTTTGTTTTAAATTAGAAATGAACAATGCAATAAATTATTTATGTGCTGATTTGTTCAGATCTAAGGCTAAAAATGTTTTTGGGGTTTTTCTCTAAAAACCTTACCCTATGTTCACAATAGAATTAAGCATAAGAATTTTTAATGGAACTCTACTGGATTTGTTAAGAGATCATGACATTCTGGAATACAGAAGTATACAAGTGATAAAACAAATTTTGAATGAGACAACTGGAAAGAAAAATGAAATGAAAACATGATTTTCATGAATGAATGTAGGGTCAGTTGAAATCCCTGAGTAAGATTAACTCTCTCTCTCTCTGATTCATAGAAAAGAAAGAAAGTAAAAGCAATCAAGGAGTTAATAAAATCTTTCTGAAATAAGAAATGAGACTGGTCACTAGATTATAAAACTAATCTAGGAGAAAAGCCTTGATCTATTCATCATAAGGAGTATGATGGGTATGTGCATGACTTGTTTAAGTCCTATAGGCCTTTGTGCAGGGGTTAACAAAATTGAGTCCCTTGCAATGCACACATGGTGTTCAATGGCAAAAGAGATATGACCAAATTAAATTGATAAATCAAGTTTTGAAGATGAACTATGGAAATTAAAATGAGTTAATTCCATAAGAGAGTGTGTACATGTATACTGTATGGAATGATTGAATGGTTGCTTGTGTGCATGATTGTGGTAGGAGCCTAGATACATACATATATATATCCAGTTGCATCATGATATCCAAATTGCTTCAAGTATATTGATACTTTGCACTACAATTTAAAATGACAAGATATTACATTTTGATTTCACTCATACCAGAATTATATTCTGACCCTATTTGTTGCTTTGTAACATCTGGGGTGTCTCATTTTTATGGAGGCAGCTCTAGGTATTGCTGCAGGAAAGGAAGCCTAGGAAACTTGTATGCATGGACAATTGAAGACTTACTAGCATTTAGAATGTTTAAGGAGTTTGGCAGATTTGTTGTAATAATTAGGCTGAGCCAAAAATATTATTATGGTTTAAGTATTTTCTGGATTGTTATGTGTTTGTTTTTCTGAGAAGGGAACTTGTAGGAATTTTTAAGTATTATATATATATGCGTATGTGAATTTCGATTTTAAGAATTTGATCTTCACAGTCTCTGGTAAAGTAAGATATAGGAGATCATGTCATGTAATTTGATATGTGTTCATGTCTCCTTTAGTAAAGTCAGATGAACTTTTATAAATGGTAGAGTTGAAACAATCATAGGGAGAAAGGAATATAGCATTATCAATGAATTTTGTAAAGGTTGAGTTGAACCTAAATTGGCTAACCAGTAAGGCTTAACCATGACTTATAATTGATATAAGCTTATGCTAAGGCTGGAAGGCATAGCCTGTAATCTGGTTAGAGCATTTGATTTTCCTAGTGAAAACTTGTATTGCTTGGTGTAATAAGATCATATGCATGCTTGGTACTTGTAGACTTCACTGCAATTATACTTAACTGATTCCTATTATCTAGTTACTTAAATCAAATCTGGTAGTATGGGGCCATGATCAAAACCAGTGGTATATGGTAGATGCATATGGTCTTGTTTGTAATGAGCAATTCCATCATTCAATAGAATAGTGACTACTATCATTGTTCTCTTTCATAGAAAACATCAGAGGTCATCATCATAAGTTCACCTGGAAGTCTTGCATTTTGTTTGATCCTTTTTGTTTACTTTGCCTTAAGCATATTGACTGCAAACATGATCTTAGCCTCTGTTTAGCATTATGGTTTGAGTTAGCACTTTGATCTGACTGAATTGTTTTCCTCTGCTTAACTTTTAAATTGGTTATCATTTCAACTCTCACATGATTATTGCAACTTTATAAATCAAAACATGGATATTTCACCTGATATAAAGATAGTTCAAAAATTAAAATGAGTAACACAAGCCAAACCAATAAGCATGAGATAGGTTGAACACCTCTTACTTAATATAGAACAATATGTATCAGATTACACAATCCCAGGATTAAAAGGCATGGCTTGTAAATTCAGGAGTCACCTACCTTGTGAAGTAGAACAAGAAAATAAGAGAACTAGGATATCTAACCCTAGAGTTAATCAAGCTTGAGTTCTAAAAGAAATTTATATATGATAAATAGAAATGGCTATGTGACACCAAATCTCTAATATGAGAAATAAGGTGGGAATGAGTTGCTTTGCTGTTTTAAATCACTCTGATAAGCAAAGAACCATTTATATATCTTCATATATATAAATGATAGAATTTATTTGAATACTGATATATTTATATTAGTAAAAATTCAGGATCTTGGGGAATTAAATTAAGAGGAGTGATCCATTAAAAAGTATATTTATATATATTGTAAAAAAAAATTCTAACAGAAAATCCAATATAAATATATGATAAAAGAAGTGGGTCATTTCAGTTGTATAGTTGCGCATACATATAAAATTTCAAGTATATCTACATAGAATTTTTGCATACATTTTGTTGCATGGCATGAGCATTTTCATGAAAGGAGGTTGACCGAGTCAGTAGACCGTCTACTCAATTGCAGTAGTATAGATTTACGTGCATTCATGGTGCATATATATATGTACATAATGCATTAGAAAATTTCTGAGGATAATGATGCTCGTGGATAATGGATGAGTGTATGGTTGTAGCTATTGGTTGCTGTGTGTATGAGTTACATTTTTCCATCCTTTGATATTTTGAGGACAAAATCCTTTATGGAGGGTAGAATGTAACATCCCAAAAATTTAATGAAAATTTAATAAGAAAATTTGAACTAAATAAAACAAAGCCTAAAAAGAAAATTTTCACAGACCTTTGAATTTGGCTAGGAAACTTGCGTCATTGCATTCGTAGTGATTTTTTGGATGATTTTCATATATAACGTTTTTAATCGGAGTTAATAAGGAGAAGTTACGGGCCTTAGGAGAATTGGAAATAGAATAAGAAACTAAAAATAAAAGCTTCACAAATTTATAAGGCGATCGATCGACCCAAAGAGATCGAAGGTCGACCAATAGCAGTTGACCTAGGGTATTAAGCAGTCGACCATGCCTATGTAAAATAGGCGATTACTAATTTGCGATGACATGTTTGAACAACTACGATTGATGCTTCAAAGAAACAGATATGCATGCATGATCAGACTAGAGATTCTCCAAACTGAATCCAATGGCCTAAACTATTTTGTAAACCCCATAAATTCTAGCATAATCTAAAATCTAAAACTCGCTTAACATAAAGCAATAACAAAACTTTGTCAAAATTTTCCCTCTTCTCTGAACCATAAAATATTTAAAAATCAAAATAATTTTTTTCTAGAATGATACAAGCGATTGGAGATGGACAAGGCAAGCAAAGCTAACATACGGAGGGGTGATTCTTAGGCAAACAGATGGAAAGTGCTTAGGTTTGAGGTAAGTGGGAGCAATTTTAGCAAGAAGATCGTTACAATTTGTTTAAGGTGCCGGAACTCTGATTCGAACTATATAAATCCTAAATTGGAATATGCAAACTAAGCTAGAATTAAATCACAGTAAACGATTAACTTAAGATTGATATCTATATCTCTTTTACAATTAAATCAACAAACCCTAATTGAATTGCAAACTGATACTTAGATTGGTCATCTAGTCATTTGGGTTTACCAATCACTGCTAATGACTTGAATTAAACTATAACAAACGATCAACATTAGAAATATATAGAAAATCCTAATATTACTACGTGACCAGTCAACCTTGGAATCCTAACGGTCGACCGATAATGGTCGACCGGAGAGGTCCATCGGTCAACCGTTCAAAACAAAAATTGTGGATGGTGAACCTCGGCCTAAGGCCCAATGTTACTAATAATAATATATACAAACATTAACTGTTTAGAGGCCTATTTAAGGGCATTTGGGTGTATATTAGGACTTGCAGGAAAGCTAGTTTCCTAGGAGCTGATGTTAGGTTGTTACAGCATTAGGTAAATGTTGTTTATCCGATTCGAAAGCGAGTAATGGAGTAGACGTGATGTATTTTTGCAAACAGTTCTCACTCGTGGTTCCACGGTGAACGCGCAACACTGGTGAGGATGCCTGACGGGAGTGGTCCAGAACAACAAGAGTCCTAGTATTTACAAATACTAACACTACGTGATACAATTTAGATGGAGGATGCCGTAGCATGAGATAAGAGGCCTATACTACGATCGAGAGGTGGATATGGATGTGGACGATGTGACACTTCGACGAGTCAGCATTATGGTTCCTCCTTGATGTGTAGTGAGGTTATGTGTAGTAATAATTAAGGGAAAAGTAATTTCCCAGTAGCTTAGAGGCGGTGATATTGATGGGAGTAGTTCCCCAGTAGCATAATGGTGGTGTTTCCATAGTTAATAGCCAAGAGGGCGATGTCTTACATATTGAATAGCTCCAGGAGCAGTGGTCGATCGTTAAATATAAGATTCGATCCTTAGTTTGATCCATTATAGTAGCCTATGAAAATTGTAGTGTAGGAAATTAGTAGACAAAAACCTTTAGGAAATAGACATTAGGAATTCACGGACACTCGTATTGTACTGTATATAATCTAGTGTAGTATTGAAGTAACTGCACGTTATCATCACATATTAAACTTGTACTCATTCAGTAGACTTTTGTCTGACCCATTTTCTTTCCTCCTTCCCCACCACTGGTGGACAACGCAGCAGGTTACCAACCAATTCTTGATACTTGGAGAGTCGAGCTTATCTTTGGAGACTACTTTTTATCATATTTGCGCTCAACGTATTTATCTGTCTTATTAGTACAGTTTATCTCTTTTAACTTGGAGTGATATTTTCTATGTACTCTATATTGGACCACGTATTGTTTTCTAAGACCGTGATTTGGATATTTTTCTATGTTATATATTTTGTTCCTTCCACTGTGATTTTTGAAAGTATAATATATCTTAGATTATATTTGCTTGTATTAGTCTCCATGATGTAAAATGTTATAAAACCCCAACGATCGGCATCTCTCAGCATGACGCGAGTTTGAAAGTCACATTAGGCTTTGGATCGATGTGTCGAAAGGTGTGAGTTTCCATACATGTTGCTCACTGTGATCTTCAAAACAACTTTTGAGAATTCGAAGGATGTGAGAAATATGCGAATGGTGAAGACATTATGAATATCTGATTTGGTATAAGATTATCGTATTGTAGAGGAGTAAATAATGAAGAGCTTGATGAATCTTTTAGGGTTAACAGTGGGTTATTTATTGAATAACGAAGGGAATATAGTCGTTATATGGCCATCGATATGTAGCCGTTGGTCCTTGGGCGCTTATTGTAAAGGCACTCAAGGCTAATTCAACATATTAAATTGGCCCTTGAAGATTACACGTAATCTTCTCCGTTGTGCCAATCCCTCCATTCCCTCCTTCATATTACCCCTGAATTGATGTCTGTTAGAGTTGCTCTTACTTTAGAATTTAAACTATATCTTAAATGCTTGAATTCTAGCAATGATGATGATACTACAGATCTATGGGATTGTGAAGAGTTAAATGTACAATTTTCTCTTATTTATTCAAATTTTTTGGTTTTAAAATTTACAATTCGCAAAAGCCATAGTGTGAGATTGATTACATAATCTCACTTATGCATTGCATGGTCTTGTGCTACCGCCATGTGGAGAAAATACGTGGTTCTATTTTAGACCATGCAGGGCTTCAATGAGGTATTATGCCTTACACACACTAACTATGCTTGGATTTTCAGATAATCATGAAAAATACCGATGTGGTTTGGTATTTAATCACACACTCCCTCTGCGCTATATAGTACTGAGTCACTCAACCTTCCTTCTTCTTTATTAATATAATCCCTCCTTCAATTTGTTTTGATTGTTATAGCTTGTAGAATACTGGAGCGAAGAAGATGTTAATAATGAAATTTTGTTGGATTGCACCGAATTTACAACATATAATGTAACTAATATGTGGTTTTTTTATTTATTAAACAATTGGATAATATGACTTTTTGTTTCTTTAAAAATTTATCCATCTCGGCAGCAATTAGTTGATTAGGTTTACATCATCGAAAAATGTCTTTGTTTTCTAATCATTATAATGAAATCGGACACCGGTGCCTCTCGTAAGAAATCAAGAATAATATTGCATGCGAACGTAGCGGTGTTTATAAGAGGAATAAAATTAAAGATTTTAATTATAGATTGACGGGCATCAAAAAAACGTAATTTTCCTTTTAGTTTAAAAGGTGTGAAACTTCCTTCTTTGGACAATTGGTGTTTGATGGTTGTAAATGGTTTCCGTAATCATTCGAAGTTGAAGCACAATCAAGGTCATTCTTACGCAGGAAGGTTAAGTGAAGAAGAGATCAAAGTAGTGATTAAAATGCATAGAAATATGGTGAAAGCTAAGGAAATTTTGCATTCATAAAAAAATGATCCTTCGAATTGTAATACCATCAAAACCATATGCAATGCAATATAAGCTCAAAATGCAACTGAACGAGCTGGACGCTCTCAGATGCAATATATGCTTACTAAACTAAAAGAGTTTGGTTACTTCGAATGGCATCGAAATACTTTAGATAGAAGCAATATTATTATCAAATATATTTTTTAGGCACATCTCATTAGCTTGGATTTTTTACAAACATTTCCTAGAGTTATCATATTGGATTATACGTACAAAACTAATAGGTATAAGATGCCTTTACTAGAGATAGTTGGTGTAACCTTTATGAATCACACATTTTGCATTATCATTGGTTATTTAGTTGCAGAAAGCGAGGAAAATTATATTTGGGCTTAGGAACGTTTGAAATCTATTTTGGTCGATTGCCATGTGGAAATGACTAATGTGTTCATAAGTGATAGAGAGTTGGCATTGGTTAATATCATTGGTTTAGTTTTTTCAAATTCTACTCATATGTTATGCAAGTGGCATATCAAGAATAATATACTTAATTTTATGGGAAAGAAGATGAACATCAAAGAATTGGATGTTGCGGAGAAGAAACCTTTCTTGGGTTATTGGAGTGAACTCATTTGCTAAAAAAGAAGCATTGTGTACAATGAAAATTCACATATGTTGCATGAAAAGTATGATCAATATAGTATATTATTGAAATATGTGCATAAGCAATGGGTAGATCCGTACAAGGATCGTTTTCTTCAAATGCAGATCGACGAGTATATGCATTTCATGAATTATACATGAATATGTAGCATTAATTTTTCTTATTTCAATATGCATAAGTATGGTATTAACTTGTTTATAAATTTATTGTGTTCTAAAAGTTTGTTTATTAAATGTAGGACAAATCAGCTTACTTGAAGTTTAAGAAATACTTAACTACATGTCTATGCAATTTCGAGCAAGCTTGGGCTAAAATGCATTGTTGCTAGAGTTATCCTTCACTGAATTAAAGAATTCATTTGAATAAAGCTTAATTAGAGTGAAAAATATATTTTTACATCAGTAGTTCAAAAAAATTCATGATGTTATTTCTACCATGGCTCTTGATTTACTTTATGCAGAGCTACTTCGAATGAAATCCATCATTGGGATGTTGAATTTCTGTATGGTTGCACCATTCATAAAACATATGGATTTCCACGTGCACATGAGTTAGCTTGCCTTGGTCTATAGGAATAAATACTACTTGAATTGATTTATATTCATTGGACTAGACTATATCTAGTGGAAATAGACATGCAAAAGGATGTTGGTGTAGTAGAAAAATGGAAGTTTTATTGAATGATGTTAAGAAAATGGAGAATCCATATCAACTTCAAATTTACGAATAAATGATGGAAGTAGTGCAAGCACAAACTTCAATTCTTGGCTCACCTAAAAGTAAATTTAAATATAAAGGAAGAGAAAGTAGGAAAACGGCTAATACTTCAACAAAACGAATGCCTTCTTCGGTCGAGTTTGTAGAAAGTCTTATTGGAGTTTACGAGTAGGAAAAATAAAGAGAAGTCATGGGAATTGTGTCATATGAGGACGCCGCCTTGAAAGCAAAATTCGGCATGACTATGATGCAATCGATAATTGTCATCCGTTCTCCAAGATTAACACAGCGATTCTTCAAACTTATGCACTTAAGGTTAAAGGTTTTGGAGCTTTGTGGAAGTCATTACTCTTGAGTTTTGAGTGTATTTGGAAGACTGATTTTATTCAAAAGAAATCGTGGAGAGAAAGAGAAGAAGATAATTTTTTTTCTGCATCTTTTGTTTTCTTTCTTAAAGAAGAGAGAAAAAGAAGATAAAATAAACATGAGCATAGGTTTCTCTCTTTTTCTCCTGAACAAATGAATTATAATAAACAAGCATTTCATAAATAGAAATAGATTCTCATTAATGAGGAATGCAAAAGGTCAAGCAATATAAAGAACTTGAATTTTTTTTAATTATCCAACATCCCCCACTAACTACAAGAAAATAAAAAGAAGATGAATGAAAAATAATCTAGGCAAGAAGAAAGCTTCATACGTAGCACCGATGTCTTTCGATTGGATTGATATATAAAGAAGTGAGTTTACACTTTAATCTAAATAGTGAATTTCTCTTGAACTACAAAGATTTGTATTGATCAACTTAGTATAAGTAGTGAATTTCTCTTAAACTACAAGGATTTCGATTTAGATCTCACAACACGTATTACACTTTCAATTTCTACGAACCCTGCGATAATAATAGCCATGTGCTTACCTTGAAAACTCATGAGTGCTCTATAGAGCATAGGTCTCTCTTAGAAGGTGATACACCTTCACACTTAAGTAGGTGGTCCATCAAGTGCTCCACTCTAGTGCAACCATTATGGATGTGGACTCATTAAGAGCAAAAGGCTCAACCTCTAAAATAAATCACATAATTCATCAGGTGCACTTCGAAAGCACTACTAGTGCCGACAATGAATTATTTAAGAGCAACAAGACATAACCTCATATCAATCGGTAATCTATCAACTGCGTCTCAAAAGCACCATCAATACTAGTTATGATTTAGAAAGAGCAGAGAGGCTCAAAGTAAGATAAACTAGTGATATCTATCAAGTGCGTCTCAAAAGCACCACTAGTGTTAGTTATGGATTCGAAAACAACACAAAGCCTCAAAATAAGAAAATCAGTGAAATTCATTAAGTGTATATCAAAAGCACCACCAATGCTAGTTATGGATTTAAAAAGAGCAAGATGGCTTGAAGTAAGATAAATCAATGAAATCCATCAACTACATCTTATAAGCACCACCAAAATGGTTATGGATATATATAAGAGAAAAAAGGTTCAAAAAAATAAATTACTTGAATCCATCAAGTGCATCTCTAAAGCACTAACAAAACTGGTTATGGATTTAAGAACTAGGCCCAATTTGACAAATAAGTAAATCCATCAGGCACGTCTCAAAAGCACCACCAAAACTAGTTATGGATTTAATAATAATTTTTTTGAGCGAGACGGGTGTGTAGCGTGACACTACACAGCCGATTAGTAGCATATATATAATAATGTTGTTTCGATCAACATGCCTGATCGATGGCACATATCACAAGCACAGAAATCATACAAACCACTAATAAAGACTGAGAGCATATACAAAAATAGCAAGACAAAATACCAAAATGGATGCCAGAGCTCTGAACGCATAAGTGTCTACCAGCTAAGGCTATGGCTGCTGGCCCGTGGGAAAAGCCGAACTGCTCCCTTGTGATTCGGTCGGAGAAGAGCTTCTCTGAGGAAGACGAAGTATAAAGGGAGCGAAAAAGCTTTGACCTGTAATGGAGGAGAATAGAGAAGTTATACGTCTACAAATACCCTCGAAGTGACTTCTAGGTTTATCAAACACGAGTGCATTACGTTCTTTCCATAAACCCCAACAGAAAAGGGCGATAAAGACGTCTAGGTGGAGGTTGGGGGAGTTATATTGCCAGTGATCGAAGATGACAGGTGGTACAGGGATATAGCCCAGAATGTGGGCGCTAGAAGCTACCCAGATAAAGTAAGCAAAGTCGCATTCCCGAAACAAATGAGGAATATCTTCAATGTGGCTAGAACAAAAGACATAGTGCGGGTCAACAGGAATATGCAAGTGGAGAAGTCTGTCTTTGGTGTTGATTTGATCATGCGCCAGACACCATAGGAAGAAGGCGATACGCGGCGGAAGCGGGCATTTCTAAAGTCTAGGGAAGGCGAAGAAGCGACCAGGGTTGTTGAGGAGGGAGTAACAGGAGGCGACCGAGAAACCTCTGGCAGGGGCGGGGGCCCAGACTATGCAATCCGGTAGGGTGGAGAGTTGAACAGATTGAAGAAGGCTGGAAGCAGCGATGAGGTCAGAAAAGGTGTCATAGCCGAAGAGGAATGTGGGGCAAAGGAGGTCAGGACCGGAATTGACACAGTCCCAAACCGAGATAGATGGGGAACGCGAGTGGGAGAAAAGGTGGGGCCAGGATTTTGCGAGAGGAAGTTGGTTATGCCAAGTATCAAGCCAAAAGACGCAGTTGATGCCATTTCCGATGGCTACATGAAAAAGGGATCTGACACGGGGAAGGGTTTGGAGCACTCCAGCCCAAAACGGAGAAGGCCTGCAATGCGGAGGGAAGTGAAGGGCAAGATGGTGGTTAGAATGATAATGAAGCGAGAGAATCCAATATTTCCAGAGAGCGTTACCCGGGGTAAGAAGTCTCCAGAGCCATTTCGATAGGAGCGCGGAGTTAAAAGCGGCAAGGTTAGTGATACCAAGACCACCCTGATTTTGATGCAAACAGACGGTTCTCCAATTAATGAGCCTCTTGATGCCACCACCGTTCCAAAGGAAGGTACTACGGATTGAGTCAATTTTGGTGATAACCCAGGAGGGAAGTTTGTGGAAAGACATCTAGTAAGATGGGATGGCAGAAAGGACAGATTTGACGAGGACAAGGCGGCCGCTGTAGAGAGGGAGTGAGCCTTCCAGCTCAGTAGTCTTGATTCTATTCTAGAGATAAGGGGGGACCAATCCGATCGATGGAGCTTGGTGGGACGCAGGGGGATACCAAGATAGGAAACGGGGAAGACTGAAAGGTTACAGTTAAGCATCGACGCAATGAGTGGGCCAAGATGAAGAGAGTTACCTAACATAATGACCGAGCTCTTGCTGAAATTGATGGAGAGGCCAGAAATGAGCTCGAATGTGTAGAGAGCTACTTTCAGGCCATGAATGTATTCAATATGGGGTGAGGCCAATAGGATTGTATCGTCAGCAAGCTGCACATTAGAGACTGATAAAGAGGAATCAGGGAGTTTAATGCCGGAGAAGAGGTTGTTGGATATGGCTAGCTTGATCATCCTGTTAAAAACGTCTGCCACTAAGACGAAGATAAGGGGCAAGAGAGGATCTCCTTGCCTCAAGCCACGAGCCGATTTGATGTGGCCCCCGACATACCGTTGATCGAAATAGAGGATAGACTCGAGCTAAGAATATGATTTATCCAATTGCACCATCTGGGAGGAAAACCTCTATGCCTCATTAGTTCGAGGATAAAATTCCAATTCACCTAATCAAATGCCTTAGAAAAATCAAGCTTCAAAAGGACACCCGGGGTCGATGTTTGGTGGCAAAAGGAGATGACTTCTTGAGTTGTGGCTACACAGTCTAAGATGTTCCTGCCGAGAATGAAGGCTGACTGCTCAATCCCAACCAGGGGGGCAATAGCTGTTTGGAGGCGGCTGGCAAGGACCTTAGTTATGAATTTAAAGGTTGTGTTGAGGAGACTGATGGGACGGAAGGTAGAGAGGTAGTTGGCATCAGGGGATTTAGGGAGGAGGATGATGCTTGAATAGTTCAGTCTGGAAATGACAGCAGGATCGGATTGGAATTCGGCACATAAATCTAGAATATCGGATTTAACGGTGCCCCAGAAATGCTTGAAAAAAAGTGGGCCGAACCCGTCTGGACCGGGTGCTTTGTCATCGGACATATCTTTCAAAGCGGCCCAAATTTCCTCTTCCGAGAATGGGTGGTCAATGGGGATGGGGGATGGGGATGGGTAAAGGAGGGACCAATCAATGTCGGGGAGAGCTGGGGATTGCTTGCCAAGGATGCTGCGGTAGTAGTTGGTAAAAAGGCGAAGGTGATCGGAGAGGTCAGTGTAGGAAGAGTTATTATGGGAAATCTCGGAAATTAAAGTGGTTCTGCGGCGGCCATTAGCTAGACGGTGGAAGAAAGAGGTGTTTTTATCCCCTTCCTCAATCCATTTAGCCTTTGAACTTTGTTTCCAGCCTATCTCCTCCTGCTTCACGAGCCTATCCAGTTCCGATTCCAGATCTCTCAGACGGGTCAATTCAAGATCTGAAAGAGGTCGAGCTTCCTCCATAATATTAAGTTCTAAGATCTCGTCTTGGGTTGAAGAGATACGCGAACGAAGGGACCCCCAAACGGATCTGGCCCAAGGCCGGATGATTTTTCTAGGAGAGCGGAGCTTGAAGACAATTTTGGCGGAAGCTGATTGGATTTGCGTGGGTTGTGACCAGGCATGTTTAATGAAATTTTCAAAGGACGGTTCCAGGAGCCAAAGACGCTCAAATCTGAAGGGGCGCTTAATGTTGGGCAAAGATCCCGTGTCCAAGATGAGTGGGCAATGATCCGAGATGGTCGAAGCGAGTCTAGAGACCGAGGAAAGAGGGTGGAGGTCTTCCCATGTAGTATTGAAAAGAAATCTGTCGAGTTTTGCTAAGGCCGGATCTGCTCTACGATTAGACCAGGTGAAAAAGCGATTGCAAATGGGAGGGTCAATAAGGGAGCATGAATTAATGAAGGAGTTGAAGGAGTCAGAATCTTACGAATAGTAGCCGGAGTTCCGCTCCTCAGCGGATCTGGTGGTGTTGAAATCGCCTCCAACTATCCAAGGCCCATTAAGGTAGGAGGCAAAGGTGAAGCAGTTAGCCCAAAGTTCATTTCTCTCAAGAATGCTTTGTGGGCCATAGATGTTTGTGAAAAAATAGATTGTACCAGATTGTATGTGGCGCAGAGTTACATGTAGTGCAGATGGGTGAGCAGGGGTATGACAATGGGACCATACGGCTTTGTTCCAAGCAGTGATAATACCTCCTCTGGAACAGCAGTGGTATGACAGTGCGGATTGCGTGCCTTTTAGACGGGTCCCCTAACCCCCTTACGTTCCATGAAATTAATTTCATTGGGAAAGAGACAAACGCTCCGATTCAAGTTCTTGCATGGCAGTGTAGTGTTCATCACGCAAACTCACACCCATGCAACGTGCCATTTTTTTATTGAGTTTGGCTGAAGAAAAAACAACAGTTTTATAAAAACTACCACGGAGGGAAGCAGCTCTGTTGAGTCTGGAGCTTCTACGAACAGTGGCTGGAGTGATCAGGGGAGACCTCTGTGGTGGCAATGGCGGAACTGGAGAAGCTTCCTGGACAAGAGCTAGAGGGGCTAGGATCAGGGTCTGAGACTGGGGTTGCTGCTGGAGGGGTGTGAAAAGGTCCGGGTTAATAAGTGGGTCTGCACGCAGTACATCTGGCCAGGCCTCCCAGCATTGGGGGTCTACCCCTACTTAGATCTTAGGGTTGGACGGTCGGAGGAAGCGGAGGGAGAATAGCAGGGTCAAAAGCCAAAGCATCAAATCTGGCTTCGTTTGAGTCCTCGAAAAGAATGGGTTCATTATAGCAGCAGAAATCTTTCTCGTAATCTACGCCCAGGTACATCGTTTCAGGTCTCCGAGTGGGGTGGGCGTGTTCCCATTTCTCCACCGAGATGAGGTGGTCCTCATTGTTCAAGTGCGCAACAAAAGAACTCGGAGTGCTAACTCCGCTGAAGAATTGCATTTTGACGTACAGAAATCGATGGTCGAAGTTGGAGCAGTCGCAGTCATCAAACTCGATGAAGCGACCCATGGGACTAAGGGCATCACTGGCTGCAAGCGCATTGTATCTGAGGAATTCGAGGAATCCTCGTACCCGAGCCCATGTTGCAGGTTCAAGTGTAGGAGACTGGTGTTCACGATCTGACCATTGTTGCAGGAGGACAGAGCCCCTTGGCTTCAATAGGGTTTTCATTGTAAGGGCTTGTTCACGGATTGAGTAGGAAGGGCAGTAGAAGATGAAGCTATTATCAGACAGGATCCACATCGGCCAGTCTTATTGATGGAAGGTTCTAGAGAGTGTGAGGTGAAGGGTTTCGATGGACCAGAGTCCATCTAAGATTGTGGCGGTCTGGTAGAGAGAAGGGTCGGCCATTGTAAAGGTCTATGGGGAGGAAGGTTTTGATTGGGGAGAAAAAAAATTTTGAATGAGATAAATGAGGGGATCGAGGCAATTGTTGTTGAGAAGAGTGTCGAGTGGCGCTTCGTTTCTTGGGGAGATGTGATGGGAGTGGGGTCCTCTCTGAACGCACAGAGCTTTTGTTTTTAGTGGGATTGGCAGAGTCTTTTTTCAGGGTTGAAGAGTCATTCTTGGTTTTCTTGGGACAGTACGAGTATGCATTCCCAAAGAAACCGCACAAATAGCAGATCTTTAAGTCCCTACAGTCTCTCGCCACATGTCCAAGTCCTGCACACCTCATGCAGCAGCTTTACGTTTTCAAAACTTCGAGAGTGGAGCGAACGTTAATGAAATCAGGCAAAATACGTCGACGCCGCTGAGGTCGAGGGGGGTTAACTGAAACCGGTGGGGAAGACGATACAACTTGAGCATAGGATTTCCTGGAATATCCAGGAGGGGATGGGGGGGATCGAAGAGGAGCCTCAGCAGAAGGAGGCGAAGGGGAGGAGGGATCATGACAGATACCGGGAGATGGACGTGAGCGTGTTTTGGGTGGGAGCTGATGGGAGGAGGCTAGAGAACTGAATATGGATTTATATTTGCTGGGAACAAAAGCGATGAGAGGTGGTGGAGGGGTTGTTTTGAGGATGGGATGGGATGAGGACGCCATTGTTTTAGGTTTATTAGCAAAAGACAAACATTTATATATGGATTTAATAAGAATTAATCTCAAATTGTCAATAAAATCCATCAATTGCATCTCATAAGCATCACCAAGACTTCCTATGGATTGATAAGGAACATAATGTTCAGAATAAAGGGTTTCACAAGTAAATCCATCAAATGTGTCACAAAAGTACCACCAAAACTAGTTATGGATTCAAAAGAGCAACCAACTCATAAACACTAAAATGGGAAGGGAAAGAGTGATCACATGGCTTTGTTTGACCATTAATGGCCATCTACCACATTTTCCTCTGTTCTAGACTTGAGTCTCATTTTTCTTGAAGATTCAACGACTAACATCTTGGCAATCATTTGGTAATTAGATTTATCAAGTTCTCCTTAATCTTTTTTTTAATAAGATCACTCCTTTCACAATTTCCCAATTAGTTTATGTCTAAAAAAGATGTCCCTTCTCTCTTCATTATACACTCTAAAAGAAATTTTAGTGTTCATCATTAGGGTTATGAGTGTATCCTCTCACATCATAAATACTAGTATGTTTAACAATTCAAGGGAAAGCATACTGCTTCCTTCAATTTTACTATCATCATTTAACAGATTGTATCTATAATTCTTGTATTTGCATGAGTCCTAAAGAGATCATAAGACCCCATCAAAATAATGAAATCTTTCAAGGATCTTTCTTCTTCAACATTGAAGGTCAACTTAGAAAGAAATTATTTCCAAGACTTTCACACGTCCAAAATTAAGAGGACAAGGCTGAAATCATAATCAAATACCTAATGTCAATTATTGATTTATCTAATCTTCAGTAAACCTACTTTAGCTAGATACCCCCATATTTTAAATAAATCCTAGTTCAGAGGAATAGCTTTTCATAACCCAAAAATATTTCTTTCTAATTTTTTTAAATTAGGAATCATGTTAAGTACAAAAAATTCTAACAAAGTTATTTCCCTATATACAATCTGAGTAACAAAGATCAATATATTCTATTTTTATCATCGATTATATTCAATATAATTTTGACATGTTTTGTATTTTCATAAATATGAACAAATATCAATACAATACATGTAAAAACAATGATAAAATAAAACCATCATTAATTAACACAATTATCTATTTAACTCATGTCATTCTTTAACCACACATATATAAGCTCTTAAAGTAAGCATTTATACAATATGACAAGCCAAACATAAGGGTCTTATAATAATGTTTATATAGAGGGCAAAACATATCAATCTACAACACATAAATCTTCCTTTCTATACATATATTTAACACAAATATTTTCAATTCTCAATACTCATAATTAAATTTCATTTTCATACATGTATTTAAAATTAAATATATTCCATAAGTTTATAAACATTATAACCACCAACTTATATTGGTGAGCCAAATAAATATTCTTAAAACATGCAATTTTTCTTATGCTTGCACATTGGTCAAAATTACCATTTTTCATATTCAAAAATCATATGAATGTTTGTCTACAAATATTAATATCTCATTTTGAAATAAATTATGGCTAATTACTATTCACTTTAATTTATGAATATCCTTCATAAATAAATCTCTCCTTACTTTCAATATCCATTATTTTATTTTATTTCAAAGAGAAACTCATCTTATAATTTGCTACCATATGAGTTTTGTGTACATTATACCATCACTATATTGTAACGCATTGCTTATTTCATTATTTTTTACTTTTAATAAATTCATTCATGTCATTCACACTGTTTCAAATCCTTTTGGAATATATTTCATTTTGAATTATGTTGTCAAGACATAGACACATAGAAAACATGGATATGTCCAACATTAAAATAGTAATTAAAATTTAAAATATACTCATGTCATTAGGATGATAGCATTCCTTTTCCTTCTTGATGAACCTTTGCATAACTAGTATATGTATATCATATTTATAACTGTTTCATTCTCAAAATTAACCAGATATAAAATTTTGATACGTTTGGCATGTCTTTTCTACTATATACTTTATATATAAACGACTTATTAACTTTAACAATAAAACCGGTAATAATTATTATGCAAAATAGCCTTATGGTAACTTTGATATTCTAATAGTATCATAATCTTTACATTTAAAGGTCATTAGATTTATGCTCTTAGCTTAATATAAGAATAAATCCCACTCCAAAAATCAATAGTTATAAAGTCTCGTCACTCGATTCCAAAGTAGTTTCATCATGATTTGTCATTCAAACTTACTTTCCATTCAGTTATCAAATAAATTATTAAATTCTCATAATTTGCTTCCATAAGTAAATCATAAATCAATTTTAGGATTTAATGCTCATAAAATTCTTAATAGAAATATTTAAAGCAAATCAGTATTTTTATCGTATTTATATTCGATTAAATCTCTAACTTAATATTTAAATTCATATACTTATGAGTCTTTTACTCATTTTCATGTTTGAAAGCAATTACTAACATATATGTTAACTTCATTTAAAAAATAAATGGTCATTAATTTATTTTCAACTTTTAATGTATTCAGAATACTACTCTGCAAATCTTTCATTATTGAACTTAATTGTTATTACGAAAGAAAACAATAAATGCTCAAGGAAAAGGAAGGTCAATTATATTCAAAGCATTTATAATATGTAAATGTTTTTTTAAGTCCTTTTAGAAATAGGTGGGCTAAATTTAAGCAATCTTAATTATTATAATCATACAACTACATAATACAATGATTTTAATATGAAATTTAAGATGGAAAACAACGTTTTTATATTATCCTCTTCTTATACAGCAAATCAAAGAATAAGGGTTATTCATTTGAAAAGTTTCGTTCTCTCCATTCATTCAAATTATTAAAGAACTTGTAAACATCAATCTAAATAGAAGTATTATTGTGCATGACAATGAATATATTAGACTTCTACAGTAAGTAATATTTATAACTTATATGCTTCATTGAAGAAACTTTTTTTTACTTGCCAATTATTTATCCATTGACTACCAATAGTTACACACACACGCACTTAAAAAATCTTTTCACATGGTGATCTTTATGGAATTTAACTCATCCATGCACATATAAAATTTCATTTCCCAATTGAAGTTTATTACTCCACAATTGCAAAGTTTTCAGATCATTAATTTTTCATTAAATGCTTATATTTAATATTAATGGCCAACGTTGGAGTTTATAAATTTTACCATCCAACATTTTTGTAAATGAAAATTCTTCAATTCAGATAAACATAACTTCACAAAACATATTTGTTTTTAGTTAAATTATATAATAAAGACAAGCACCATTGTCCAAGTGGTTAAGTGATTCGACTTTGGTGCAAGAGGTCATAATTTCGAAACTTGCGTAGCGTGATTCGAACGTTTGTTGACATGTGATATGTTGTCCTAGTGACATGTTGTATATAAAGTACTATTTCAAAAGAAAAAAACTATATAATAAAGGCTAATTCTATTCATGCACATGTAATCTTTTAACATGCATCAGAAAATGTAATAAGCCAGCACACACCAAAAATTAATTTACATACACCATAAATTTTACGAAATTATCACCTTTTACATCTTCATCATCTTCCCTCTTAAACCTTAAAGCTCAGTTACACAAAACTAAGGATTCCTAGCAATAAATTTAGTTAAAATTTAACAAAATAAACTTTGATTTGTGGCACTAATATTGTAATTTTTTTTTAAATTCTTAATTTCATCAAAATCGGCTCTAATTTTAGTAGAATTTTTTTAAACACTTTTGAGTTAGAGTAGTTAAGGATGAATGTTGTTTTAATTCATGTTTTAGGTTTCATTAACTTCATAAAAACTGAATGCATGTAATTAAAATATCATAAATTTTAATGTTTTATTTAGATGGGTTATAAGAAAAAGACTAAAAATGCAATTAAAAAGATGGGTAACTTAGTCATAGATTTTCTACGTAAAATAATGGTGTATGTTAGGTGATTTTTGGTGTATGAATAGAATTCACATATAATAAAACCAACTTCTTTTTGAACGATGTAAGTTTATAGAAATAAAATGAGATCACTGTCGAGAAGTATCATCTCACTCATTTTGTCCTAAAACTTTTCTTTTACTTTAACTAATCAAGATTTAGTGACCATTAAATATAATCTGTTCGTAGTTAATAATAATATAGTGCATCTATTTGAAAATTTCACTATAACCTTAACAATGATTTTTATCACAAAAATTATATTCAATAAAATATTTGGCACTATGACATATTCAAATTTTATGTTATTATGATTAACGTATATATCAATAACAAAAACTAGTTCACTTTACAATTTCAAAAATATTAACTAAATGGAATATTGTCAAAACCCAAAAATAAATGAAATAGGAAAGTAGAAGGAAATTTGGATCATGCCTTAGCATTAATTCACTATATTTATTGCCTTTTTAATGTTCTGAAACACCCATATAGAATTCAATTTGGCTAATAATCCTTGTTTTTCTTCTTTAAATGTACTATTCGTCATAGTAGTCCAAGCTTTGCTTTAAAACCCAAAGATTCAAATCCTTATAAATGATAGATTTAAATTTTGCTTTTAAATTATTGGAGTTTACGAGTATGAATAATTAAAAAAAGTCATGGGAGTTGTGCCATTAATGAGGCCATTGCCTTGAAAGAAAAATTCGGCACGAATATGATACAACCAATAATTATCGCCCGCTCCCCAATGTTAGTATAACGATCTTTCTAACTTGTGTACTCAAGGTTGAAGGATTTGGAGATTTGTAGAAATTGCTGCTTGGGATTTTTGATTGTATTTGGAAGACTGATTTTATTCAAGAGAAAATTATGGAGAGAAAGAGAAAAGGATGAATTTTTTCCATTTCTTTTGTTTTCTTTATCAAAAAAGAAAGAAAAAGAAGAGAGAATAAAAATGAACGTAGGATTCTCTCTCTTTCTCTTGAAAATATTACGATGATCCACCTTTCTATCCCTTACAAATGACACTTAATACATCCTCGGTATTCTTATGTCGCTGCCAAGCATCCATAAAGCGAGTTTTCATAGGGTAAAATAAAAGAACAGATCGAATCAAAATAGAAAAGTCTTGCATTGGTACAGTTATATATAATATAACAATAATATAGTGCGTAAGTTACATAAAAGTACTATCAAAATTGGTATAGGCAGTAATACACTCTGCCCTTACAATTGCTGGTACAAAATACATACATACATAAACATACATCGGAAATAGATAACTAGATAGGTAATGGAGCCTCTTGCTCGTCCATTGTCTTTAAAGAGCCCAAAGAACCTGTTATTCTTGGAATACTCAAATATAATTGAGTACCCGAAAGTTTAGGTAAAAAAACAACTCGGGTCAGACATCCGGTATGAGTAAATCTCTTAAAAAAGGTGGAAATAAACAACAATATGCAAGACTACATCGCCAAATGCGAAACGAGTTTCCCCTCACAATAACAACATCCAACCACAAGTAATGGATATAAATAATTAAACATCGCGAAGTATGCCAGGCACTTCTTGATGCAAATAAGAAAGAATTAAATTTAAAGGTTTTGAATCAAAGGGACGAAAAGAAATTTTTTCCAACAAATGACTAGGAAGGTGCGCCTCCTTATCGAAAGGTTACCTCTAAAAATATACTTGAGATAGTCATTTATTCTATGACTCTCTAGGAAATGTACAAGCCGGAACCCGCGAACCTTATCGAGAATCCGAGTATTTCACGTCTCAGTGCCTATATAACCAAAACCAATCTTGAGTAGATGTGATAATACTTTAATGAGAGCAACCCCTCATAGCTTGACATTGACTCACTTTTTGGTTTTAACCATTTTCGACAAAGGATATCAATGCTCAAATGAGTAACAAATCGTCTTAAGTTGATGATACATAAAGAAGAAAGATGAATCGATAGTCAATACATTAACTATCGAGAATATAAAAAAGGATTATTTGTGGAAATTAAAATATCATAATCTTATCACTACCCGTTGATTTCAAACTTATACTATTTCTTGGTTAAAAACGAAGTCGGGCAAGTGAAGGTAGTGTTACCTCTAGGCATTGTCTTGACGAAATTTCTAACTTTTGAGATAGGGACGAGTTTCCATACCTCGACGTTTAGTGCTACAAACATGACTAAATTCTTTCCATATAAGTGGCATCGTTTACGAAAATTAAATTTCTTATCATTCTATAACCAAATCAAACTTTTTTTAACTTTTAAAACCAGAATTCTGTTGGAATTTCACATTACAGATATTAATTTTAAACAACATTATCAAAATGATTAATTTATTTTAAAACATGATTAATTTCTTCAATATCATATTTTAAAATGATTTATCAACTTTAATAAATGATTAATTGCTTCAAATATCTTTATTTAAAATAACTAATTAGCTTTAACAATGATTAATTACTTCAAACATAATTATTTAAAATGATCAATTAACTTTAATCATCATTATTGAAATGTTTAATTAACTTTAAAACATCATTATTAAAATAATTAATTAACCTTAAAACATAATTATTAAAATGACTAATTAATTTTAAAACATCATTATTAAAATGACTAATTAATTTTAAATATTATTATTAAAATGATTAATTAACTTTAATATATCATTATTTAGTTAATTAATTAACCTTAAACATCAATAGTTAAAATGATTGTTAACTTTAAAACATTATTTTAAAGTGGTTAATTAATCTTAAACCATCATTAACAAAATGACTAGTTAATCTTAAAACATCACTAATTAAATAATTAATTAACCTTAATCATCAATATTTAAAATGATTAATTTATTTTAAATATCATTATTAAAATAATTAATTAATTTTGTAAAAATCCAAGCTTAACATTTAACCAAAAGATTTCCAAAAGAGGCGATAATTTCCAAAGTGCCGATATAACGATAGTCGATATACGAACACTTCCATAAACAATTTCCATATGTCACTTTTTCAACTGAACGTCACGTAACATAAGTGTGAGCACAAATACAAAGGTAAGTAACATATATACATCATGTAAAGAGCATATAATATTATTTACTTAAACCTTTTTCCGACTAGTTTCAAGTTACTTTACTAAACATCGAGATGTCAACCTTTTAAAGTGGTCATCAAGCCAACAAATCCAACACTCTTAATACATAAAAACATAAGGAAATAATATATATTTTTATTACAATAATAAATATCAAAACTTTAGTTATAAAGGTGAGACTTTGCTCACCAAAAAGCAACCAAAACACCTCAAACATACGTCACGTTTTGAATCGACATACGGACAATGTTTCCCTTTCAAAAACTCAACTTTAGGACCTATATGAGTCTAAATGGTTTGTCCTTGGTGGTTATAAGGGCTCGACTAAGGTTTTTTTAAGGAGATATGGATCTTGTTTTGGTTAGTTAGGAGGTGTAGAGGAGAAAGAAGTGATTTTTTGTGATTTTTTCTTAAGGAAAAAGTGAGAAAGAATGGATTTTTAAATTTGAAAAACTTAACCATTAACAAGTTTTTAGAAACTTAAGGTGATGGAGCCTTTGAAAAGTAAGAAAATTAAATGATAAAAATAAGAAGGAAAATAAGAGAATTGTTTCTATAAAAAGTGGAATAAGAGAATTACTTAAATGTCATTCCTTGCATAGCCTCCATTAATTTTGCTCCACATCATCACCACTCTCCTCCTTGCCTATTATACACACAACCCATGAAAGCCCTCATATTGTCCACCTTGTTTAACACTTCTTCGTACCATGATGTGTAAGTGGTAATGTGACATTTCATTTTTAATTTATTTTTATTTAAATTTTTGAAAAAATGTCACATCTTCTTATGTTTACATAAGCAAATACATTTTCACATATTATTTAACTTATCCATACTTATGTTAATATAAATATGTATGTATATATTTATTAAAATGTACATAACATTTTCGACAACTTTTAGACTACGAAAAATCAAAAATTCGGAAAACGATTTTCGGTCACGTTTTCTAATTTTCTTCAAACTAATTATTTCTGTAAACAAATTTTGAAAACAGTACCACCATTATTAGTTATTATTAAAATGGGATTTATTTGAGTTATAAAATCCTTTAATTAATTATTTAAAAGTATTTTAAATATTCAAATTCAAAGTGATCAAATTATGGGTCATCACATCCTCCCGTTCTTACAGAAAATTTCATCCTGAAATTTATCATACACAACAAAGGATCTCAAAAGAAACCCAAATGATATCATTCAACCAAACAAGCACAAATAAAGTGACTCCACCACAACCAGTGAGTACACTAAAAGGTACAACAAAGGACAAATAACTACGGTAATAACTCGGATAAGAATCCCTAATATAATCCTCGGTTTCCCAAGTATAACCCCCATCGTCCCCACTCCACTGAACCTCAACAAGTGTTAACTCAAAAAATGGATCAACACCCTATATTGAGTGTGAAAGCACCAGCACGGTTTATCAAGGCAAATAAAATAGAAAAAGCAATAGTAGATCACATAAAAAGTAAAGAGATAAGAAGATTTTTATAGTGTTTCGACTATTAATGAAGCCAACATCCACTTTATAACTTTATATTAACTGACTGCTGTTACAAATGGAATCAAATTATAATATGATTGAACCTTCTAAGTTCGATCAAGTCAAAAGTTCAAGAGTTTACTGAAGAATCACAGTAAACCCCTAGATGACTATTGTGTGGGAGGAGAAGGGTAAAGAATAATTTTTCAGAGTTCCAGCAGCCAGTCTAGAAGATCCCCCTTATGTTCCAGGTAAGTGAGTATTTATAGAGATTGGAAAGCTATTAGGCTAGCCTCTTTACCAAAATCCTATATTTGATGGTACGAAGATGCTTGAAAAAGTTCACAGCGAACCGATCTAACCTAATGGATTGCTAATGATCCATAAGGTATGGATCGCTAGCGATCCATGTGGTTAAAGTATTTTTGGATCATTTCACTTGGATCGCACTCCTTGCCTTATGTAGATGCTCTCCATGTAATTTTACGGCGAGTTGCCATGTTTTGATGGTGATTCATGTATAGGGTGCATTGAACTATGACTAGAATCACACGAATGCTTACTTCTTGAACTAGCGTGCTTGGAATATCATGAAACTTGGTAGACATCCTTAGAAATATTATTGGTTCATGACGCAAGAAGTTTGGAGGATCCATGAGCAATCCCTATGGATCGCTAACGATCCATAGGTGATGGATCGCTAGTGATCCATCACCTTAGTCTAATTTTGTATCTTTCCTCTTGGGTCTTTCTAAGTGTCTTCTTCTGGTCCTTGCCCGATTCTTGAGTTATTTTGACTTGACATAGGTGTTCTAGCTCCTGTTGAATTCTATCGGGTTAGAAACCTGGTTAAATTTTGCCCCACCAGAGTATGCCTTCGTTGGAAACAAGGTGTGCTCTGGAAGTAACTGCTTTTCAGTTCTCATTTCGTGAAGTTTAATTGATCATGTTGAGGCTACCATTGGAATTTGGCTTTGCCTATTCAACCATATGTTGAGTTTTCAATGTGAACCGTAGTTGCTCATAACGATAAATCAATTTTAATCCCACAACTTTTCAAATGCTTATAAACAACACTTAGATCATACTTGGTGAGTTTGCATAAAATCGATTGCCACTCGATGGCGCTAGCAATCCATTGTCCACGGATCGATAGCGATCTAAGGACTTAGCAAATTTTTTTCATTCAATCTCCTATTTAACATTGTTTGGGCCGACCTTTCATCATTTCATGCTTTCCCTTGCGAATCGAGCTAATCTCTCTATGACCTGAGCTAAACGTGATCAAACCCTAAGCTTGCTCACGCCATCGCCGTCGTCGATCTCCACTGATAAAGCTTCCTACTACCGACCTCACTCGACTTCCTGTCACCTTGAGCTAACCCCTAACGCCTGAAACGTCATTCGCCTGAATCGTTGCTGAGCTTGACCACTTTGGATTGCCAGTAACTTGAAATTGACCGCGTTTGTCTTTTGACTTGAGGTTGGTGATGTGGATTTTGGCATAGTATTAGTGATTGGTGATGAAGTCATGTTGGTGATGGATGCAGTAGAAAATTCGAGCTGATTGTGACTTTATGGAAGAAGATAGTAAATCGAGTCTTGAATTCTTCACAGAACGAAGCAAGGGTTTAACCCCGATGCTTGACATGTTTTGCTATCTTCATCCATAGAGTGGGAATTAAGTTGCACCAAGTTACACCGTTGATCCCGGCACGACGTCTTGTAGCTTGATTTTGGTTTTTCTGGGAGGTGATAATGGCCTAGGGCAGCGTCCTGTATGTAGCTCATGCTGTTATCACTTTCCAGAGAACTAAATTCAAGTTATGCGGAGAATTCTCTGCTCGATTTGAATTGATCTATAGTTGCTCACTTTAGATTGGTCCTGTCACTGCACTGTCGGTGTACCTGGAATAGGAAGAGATTTCTGTGTCGCTTCGGACAAAAGATCTGTTATCGATCATTGATGGGTAACAGGTAAGTGTAGAAGGAATAACTTTAATGAACGATACGAAAAGCTTCTTCCTTTCTTCACTACGAGTGAACTATCTGCACAGGATAGGACACTTGTAGTGTTTAGGACACCAAGCCCATCCCACATGGTCTGCACTTACCCCAATCAATGCTTAGAATCTAATGAGTTGGCATAAGTCAATATTTTTTTGCAATTCAAGAGTTGAGCGTAGGGTGACTTCTAGTTATAAATAGAATTACCTGACCGCGTTAGATAAAAGTTCTGTTATACTGAAAGTAGCACCCATCATCCTATTGTAAATCCAGTGGAGGAAGTCCGACACTCTTGGAAGCCGAACCGACATCCGTTATGCCTTCACAAACAATACCAACAGTGCCTACTTCTTTAGCACTACAAGCTGTATATGGTCAATTGGTTCCAGTTGGTCCAGTTGTAGACCGAACTCCTCTAAACTTTAGAGTTTTACTCAACCCTCCGGAGAGAGCTTCCACCGTAATTTCTGCCAAAGTCCTGCACAACATTTGTTTTACAGCATGGCACTCCAAATGATGACGTATGCCTTTCATTAAAAACAAGCTTGCACACATGCCACCTTCGGGATACACCGCCTGCCATCGGTACATGTGCTTGAATGGAGCAGTTCCCCCTTCAATCATTTCTTGAGAGAGACTCTTCAAAATTTGGGAATTGCTCCATTTCTGATTCACATCAAAAGATACGCGATTTTGACTTATTTTCACGTCTTGTTTATGTGGACATTCAATCATGCCCCAAGCTTTGATGAGCCGAGATATTTCCTTTCATTCGAGAAGAGAGACAAATGTCCATCTCTTATGATCATCGGGGCTCAAAGAAATCGCAAAATCGTGCTGCGGCTTCAAAGTAATTTATCCCAGTTTAAGACCCAATATTTTTTCGTTAAGTGTCCCGAGGGATTTAATCACCTTTGGACGATAGGGGGAAAGTCCTCTCTTTCATTCTTTAAGATTTAATACGATGGTGCGGGATTTTTAATAGACTGAATACTCCTTACAATTATTCCGAGGCTAAACAAAGATCCATCATTTGATCCCATTTTCCATATACAGAAAGCCATAAATGCTAGAGAGAGATCGGTCAGATCTTTGCTAACGGAAGAGAATTTGCTTCGCTACAGGTTTCTGCACCACAGGAGATCCACCATTGCCGTTGAAGTCCCATCCCCTACCCATTCCAGGATTCAAACATTCTCCACTTCTTCATCGCACAATTCCAAAAAGGGCGGCCCATTATGAGGGGATGGTCTATTTGGTGGATCAACTGATGAAACTCATGAAGGAAAAGGCATTATAACCACGACCAGTAAACCGATTAGGATGCCCTCAATGCCGATGGAAGGGGAAGAGGAGTTTAAATAGTGAGAAGGCAAGGCCGCAGTGTTCACAAAAAAGGAGAAAGGTAAATTGAGAGCTAGAGTAGCTATGATTCCTCCTCCAATGATGAGGAATTTGATTCAAGTTCCAATGATGGAAATTACGAATCATGTGACGAAACCCCGAGAATGAGTCCCATTCTCTCAGACTCGCCTTCCCAAGAGGTTATTGCTAAAGATTCTTCTCCAACCATCGAACGACCTCATGGTTCTCCGCCTAAGGAAATCGATGTAAACTTTGGGGACTTGAGCAACATTTACCTGGACGTTGGTGAACTCATGGGAGATGATTTTGAGTTTGAGGTATTGTCTTCTCACTTCAGACATGCTATGTCTAGAGTTAGCCTGACTCCAACTGTAGTCGCTTCCCAATCTGGTTTGTGAAGTCCTTTTAGGTCGCCTACGACACATTGCACATTTCTCTAGGGTCACATACACTTCCATATGCATTATATGAGTTCATTTTTTGTTACTAAAGTTACGTTCTTCATTTTATTATCAGGTACTATGGAAGGTCGTGGAATTTTTGAGGATCTTGAATAATTTACAAACACACAACGCAGGTCAAGACGGATTTTAAGCCGTCATCAGCCCCGAGAAACTAAGGAAGCATGGAGAAGGAGGAAAGATTGGGAAGCCGAAGTTCATCATTGGGATGATAGGGACTGAAATAAAGTTTATAGGAGTGGTTATTAGAAAAAGAAAACTCCTGATGATGGGGAAGAGCCATCCAAGTAATCGAAGGTAGATCGTGGTTTTCATTCTTTCGAGCACCAAGCATTTGCCCCGGCTCCTGTCTATATTGGAATTGAAGTTCCGACTTCTAATATTCAAGTCTCTTTATCAACCCAGACTCTGTCAACTGATGTAGTGCCTGCTTCTAGTTCTTCACGCCCTCGTAGGAGGGCAGCTTATATTCTCCTATCTGGTCCCGCTAAGTTTGAAGCTGCACTCCCCGGATGCTTTCTAAAGGTAGTTAAATTTGATCGTGACCTACATTTGATCCATAAGGATTCTTATATGCCCCATCTCCAGGCGATTCAGAGCGATTTTAACCAAGCTAAAGGATCGGAGAAATTATTTAAGCAACCGACAGACGTATACCATAACAACTACCAAGAGATCATTTCCTTCGAGTCAGAAAAGGATGATTACTAAAGGATGTTAACGAAACATAATTCCAAAATTGATTAAATGATAAAGGAGAGGGATGTTGCCATTTAAGAGAGTAAGAGAAACGCTAGTTTGCTGAAGAAATTGAAAGTGGCCAACCCAAAAAATTGAGATCATGTTCAGAGATGAAATCAAGAAGCCATATTGATGAGGATAATAACTGAAAAACGAGCTTAAAATTAAAGACAAGATCATCAAATCTTAGAAGAGAACTATTGTTGGTCATGACAAAGTCGCCGAAGCTCATAAAAAGACAATTGTTGATTATGCGGGAATGGTGGAATCCTATGACAAGACCATTTCTAACTAGGCTCGAATGATTGCTTTGCTTTAGGAAAGAGGCGCGCAACTCAGCGTTGAAAAGACCAAAGTTGAAGTTGAGAAGGCCGCTGTGACGACGGATTACTTGGAGCTGCAGGATACCTTCGAAATGAAGATGGATGACAACATCTTGAATTTCTACATCAACTCCCTTCTACATCAGGGTAGCCTCAACTATCTGGGCCCTAAATTCTCGCATACTCTTGCTACGGTCTGGGAAAAGTTCTGGTCCATACCGAGAAGACGGGGATGTATACACCGAGCAAGAGTTGGAGGATGCCAATCTCAATGAAGAGTCGAAGAGGGCTTTGGTAGAGGGCCGAGAGATTATTCGGATATAGAGAGAGCGAGAAGCTGCCGATGCTAATGCAACTGCTAAAGCGTTGTCAGAGCCTTTAAGTTCCAGGCTTGGTGAATCATCAAAGCATCCTCATGATCGGCCAAGAATTATTCCAAGTTCAGCCGGTGATGCTTTGTTGTCCGCCCCTTAGCAAATGTCTCTGAATCCTTGGGTGAACCGGGAACTTTGCCAAAGATTGTGCAGCCATTTGAAGAAGGAGACGGTGGGGAGTACGAGGTTGAAATTTTGGGTCACACTTCTGATGTAGGTAACCTTCTTGTTTCTCCTAAGTTTGAGAATTTCCAACTCACGCCTCATGAACAAGATGAATTGATTGCTTTCATTTTTAATCTTATAGGTCCGCCTTCTTTGCCTATCGAATTGCCAATTTCTCCGGTCCTTGGGCTTACTGCTATTTCGACTGCTTCGACACTTGTTTTTGTAGCTGCTTCGATCACCACGCCCATGTCTGGCTCACAACCAGGGAAGGAATCCGAGAAGATTGTTGCGTTTCATGCCCTAGACAATCCTTCCGTATCTTTGGAGGGTGATTTAACAACTACTGATACTCGAAAGCAGACAAACCAAGCTAGCCAGTCTAGTAGAACCGAAGGGCAGATGGTGGCAGTTTAAAAGGAAAAAAAATTAAGGAACGAAAATCTTAGAGGAGCTCTCGCAAGTCTCGCAAGTGCAAGACAAAGGGGGAGTCTTCCGAGGGGGTCGAAGAACAAGAATGTGACATGGGCATGGTGCCTATAATCGATATCTCTGGCAGTGATACGACTCTCAGTAGGGAAGTTGAGGGGAAGAAGAAACTTTCGACCAAAGGCAGGAAAGGAAGTGGTGGTAAGAAGCATTGACTAGCTCACGTAACAGTGGAGCCAGATTTTGTAATATTCTGATTTGTTTGACACGTATTTTGTACAAGTGTAGAGTCAACACTTATTACCAATGTTGCTGTAGCATCTATACTTTTCTTTTTGTTAGCCGATATTGTGTGGGTACGACCCCCACATTTTGATTTTGTATAGAAAATGTTATAAGAAATGAAAAGATCATCGTTTCTCCTACCATCTCTTCTATGTTCCTTGTATTCATCATGTACTTTGCTTGTTTTTATGCCACCTATGTGTTCTTTCTTATTTACATGTACTTCGCTTGTTTATTACCATGATTTCACACATTATGTGCATTTTTCAGTTTGTTTAGTCCCGTAATTACTGCCAAAATGTTTTGTTTGGAGTAACAGAACTATGAGGTATTTGCTACTTTGGTTGAGTGTTGGTGTGTGCATGCTCTCCAGTTCATGGGACTATTCACTCCGAACACTTGATGCAAGACTGGGTGCCCCCGGTGGCCTTACGGATGCCCCCAGTTAGGTCTATATTGCAACTCCTATCTTTGGGAATTTCTAGCTTAAGATCTTCGTGAAACTTTTTAGCGGCCTCACGACGAGTAATTTATGTATTTAATTGGTCGACAATGCTGGAGCAATATCGATTACTTAGTTACTTGTTAAGTGATTTCGTCGCGGTACTAATATTTAGGTTATCGCGCACACGTATTGTCCCTTGGAGTGCTATTTTCTTGGTTTCGAGGGCGATATGCTATTTTTTGTAATATGAGAGTTCCTCGTTTTTGGATGCAACTTTGTTGACCCAAGTAGTAGCATGCGCTGACAAAATGCTCATAGTGGGATCAAGACTTATATCATCACAGTTTTGCGCGCCAAGAAGCTATGCGCGGCTTATGAGATGCGCAATTTAAGTAATTATATTTGCTTGGGCATGATTTCCCAACTCAAGAAGCATTGCATGGATTACGAAATGCGTGGCTTTGATTTGGGCCTTCCTGGTGTTGCTGGAGCAACACCGATTCTTAGAAGGCAGGGATTGAGTTCTGTCGGTCCAACGGTTTGAGTCGATTTGCTTCTATCATCTCGGCAGGTAGATGTGGCATACTTGAGCATTGTTCTATTATCTCAAACAGCGATTGGGTGGTTTTGAGTTGATATGACCCCGTCGACTCAGCAGGTTACTTATGTGAACATAGTTTGATTAGTTTAGAAAGCAAAGCAATTTTATTAATAAAAGTTGGGCAAGTTTTGCCTATTTACAATGCCTTCGGTATTCTAGGATGGCTTATTTGTGGGAAATAGGACATACATAAGATAATCTTAAATAAAGTAATGACGCAGGGATACGCTGTTCCAAGCTCGAGGAATTTAGGTTCCATCAATGGTTGTTAGCTTGAATGTACCATCCCCTAGCTTCTGACTGATCCTATAGGGCCCTTCCCAGTTTGGTCCGAATGTTCCTGGTACAAGGTAAACCCATTTAAGGACAAGGTCTCTCACTTTGAAAGTACGGTTACAGACTTTGGAATTGAAATATCGTGCGACCCTTTTCTAGTGAGCAGCATTTCCTTAACTCGGCTTCTTCCCTATTCTCACTGACTGTATCGAGCGACTCGAGTAGGAGCTGCTCCTTTTGCCTTTTATTGAATTCTTGCCTTCGATGAGAGGGTATTTCTAGCTTGACTGGGTCATTGCTTCCGAACCATATACCATGGAGAACATGGAGTGCTCGGTTGTAGATTTGTGTGTTGTCTAGTAAGCCCATAGCGCGAGTGGAAGTTCATCAACCCAATTTCCTTTAGCTTTAGTTAGCCGCCTTTTGATGGTGGACTTGATGATCTTGTTTACTGTTTCCACTTGCTTGTTTGCCTGCAGATATGTAATAGCGGAACAGCTTTTCTCGATTTGGAAGCATTTGAAAAAGTATCTGAACTCAATGATTTTGAATCGAGTCCCGTTATCAGTAATGATTTTTTTGGCACTCCAAGCCTGCAAATAATGCTTTTAGCGACAAAATTAATAACTTTCTTTGTGGTGATAGTGGCCAGCTATTCCCCTTCAGCCCATTTGGTAAAATAATCAACAATAACGATAACATATTTGGCTCCTCCTTTGGCTATTGGTAATACACCAATCAGATCGATTCCCCAGATCACGAATGGCTACGGGTTGACCATCTGTGTCAGCTCTGTCGAAGGAGTTCTTTTGATCTTGTCGAATCTTTGGCATTGATCGCACCGCTTGGCATAATCTGTTGCATCATGGTTTACTATTGGCATAGATTTCTTGATGCCAATGAATCGTTTACTAGGGCGAGACATTGGCATCTTTGCCGATTTAAAATCAATTAATTATGCAATCGGTAAATAATTCATTGGCATCTTTGCCGATTTTGGATAATTCTTCATGGTTCCAATGAGTTGTTTACTGATGTAATATATGGGTTGCTGGACCATAGCTTCTTCTTGTATGAGCGCAACACTTAATTCATGGGGCGAGCCTGTTAAATAGATGTACAAGTCTTCTCCATCTACTAGCTTGGATAAGATTGAAGGGGTTTCCATATGTCGTAGTAGATCTTCGAACGTAATTTGACAAGCTTGATTCCATTCGAAGTTCTTCTTTCCCTTCTTTAGTGCATCAAAGAACGATATACATTTGTCAGTTTCTTTTGAGATGAACCGACTCAGTGCTGCAACTTTTCCATTCAAGGTTTGTAACTCTTTCTTGTTCCTTTGGGCCTCGATTTCCCGTAAAGCGGTAATTTGCTCAGGATTTGCTTCGATGCCACTGCCGCTTACAATGAATCCCAAGAAATTTCCAAAGGCTACCCCGAAGTGACATTTAAGTGGATCAAGTTTCATTCCAAAGGCTAATTGGAGAATTGTTGTAACATATGGAAACCCCGTCAATCCTATCCAAGTCGGTAGATGGAGAAGACTTGTACATCCACTGAGCAGCGTCTCGTGCATTAAGTGCCATGCTCTTACAAGAAGAAGCTAAGGTCTAGCGACCAGTATATTACATCAGTAAACGATTCGCTAGAACCACAAAGAATTATCCGAAATCAGCAAAGATGCCATTGAATCGTTTACTGTTGGCATAATTAATTGATTTGAAATCGGCAAAGAAGCTAATTGGAGAGCTTTGATGCTAATGAAATATCCAATTATCTGATAATAGAAAACATTATCAAAATGATTAATTGATTTCAAAACATGATTAATTTCTTCAATGTCATTATTTAAAATGATTTTATCAACCTAAATCAATGATTAATTGCTTTAAACATCTTTATTTAAAATAATTAATTAGTTTTATCCATGATTAATTACTTCAAACATCATTATTTAAATAATTAATAACTTCAATCATCATTATTGAAGTTATTAATTAACTTTAAAACATTATTATCAAAATGATTAATTAACCTTAAAACATCTTTATTAAAATGAATAATTAACCTTAAAACATTATTATTAAAATGATTAATCAATTTTAAACATCATTGTTAAAATGGTTAATTAATTTTAACTATCATTATTAAAATGATTAGTTAACTTTAATACATCATTATTTAAATAATTAATTAATCTTAAACATCATTAGTTAAAATGATTAATTACCTTTAGAACATCATTATTAAAGTGATTAATTAAAATATCATTAATAAAATGATTAATTAATCTTAAAACATCATTAATTAAATTAGTAATTAACCTTAATCATCATTGTATAAAATGGTTCATTAATTTCAAATATCATTATTAAAATAATTAATTGATTTGTGAAAACTTAAGCACAAGATTTAACCAAAAGGTTTCCAAAAGAGGCGATAATTTTCAAAGTGCCAATATAGTGACAGTCGCTATACAGACACTTCTATAAACACTTTTCATATGTCACTTATTCAACCAAACATCAAATAACATAAGTGTGAGCACAAATGCAAAGGCAAGTAACATGTATACATCATGTAAAGAGCATCCTAATATTATTTACTTAAACCTTTTTCCAACTAATTTCAAGTTACTTTACTAAATACCAAGATGTCAACCTTTTAAAGTGGCCAGCAAGCCAACAAATGAAACACTTTTAACACATAAAAACATAAGGAAATAACATATAGTTTTATCATAATAATAAAGGTCAAAACATTAGTTATAAGGTGAGGCTTTGCTCACCAAAAACAATCAAAACACATTAAACTAACACCATGTCTTGAATTGATACACAGACAGTGTTTTCCCTTTGCAAAAATTCAAATTTAGGTCCTATATGGGTCTAAATGGTTCGGCCTTGGTGATTATAGGGTTCGACCGTGGTTGTTTTGAGGAGATATGGGTCTTGTTTTGGTTAGTTAGGAGGTGTAGAGGAAAAAGAAGTGATTTTTAGTGATTTTTTTAAGGAAGAAGTGAAAAAGAATGAATTCTTAAATTTGAAAACCTAGGAAGTCATTAATAATTTTTTAGAAACTTAAGGAAGGTAATGGAGCTTTTGAAAAGAAAGAAAAATGAGATGATAAAAATGAGAAGGAAAATAAGAGAATTGTTTCTATAAAAAGTGGAATAAGAGAATTACCTAAATGCCCTTCCTTGCATACCCTTCATTCATTTTGCTCCACATCATCATGACCTTCCTCCTTGCCTATTACACACGTAACCCACGAAAGCCCCCATATTGTCACCATGTTTAACACTTCTTGTACCATGATGTGTAAGTGATAATGTGACATTTCATTCTTAATTTATTTTTATTTAAATTTTTGAAAAGATGTCACATCTTCTTATGTTTACTTAAGTAAGTACATTTTCACCACATTATTCAACTTATCCATACTTATGTTAATATGTGTGTATATGTTTACTAAAATGTACACAACATTTTCGACAAATTTTAGACGATAAAAAATCAAAAATTCGAAAAATAATTTCCGATCACATTTAAACAAATTTTGAAAACAATACCACCATCACTAGTTATTATTAAAAAGGGATTTATTTGAGTTATAAAATTCATTAATTAATTATTTAAAAATATTTTAATTATTAAAAATCAAAGTGATTAAATTTCGAGTGGTTACACAAATCAATTATAATAAATAAGCATTCCATAAATAGAAACTATTTCTCATTAATGAAGAATGCAGAAGGTTAAGTAATGAAAAGATTTTGAATTCTATTGTTGTTATCCTATAGCTCTTTCACCACAAAATCCATCTAGTCAACTAAGTGTGAACAAACCGAAAAAGGAAAAACTTCAAATCCTAAAACCAATACAGGTTTATACGGAACTTGTTTACTTTCTCTTCTATTACTTCATAAATTGTTTTCTTATATCACTTACTTATTAATGCATGTTTACCTTTTGCAGTTGGAATAGTGTGGCTGTGATATAAGATTGTACATAAATCAAGTACCACCAGATATTAAGCCATTTGTGACTGATCTTATTGATGTTCATCCATATGATAATTGTGGATTTTGTTGTATCACCGCACTGCTTGGAATACGAGAATAATGTTGGCCTCAAACTCGTCGTGATTTTACGAGGAGCTATATAAGAATCAAGAATTTTATGAACCAGTGTTCATAGAACATGGTAGATGCAATGCTTTGTTTACATAACTACAACACGAAGGTGATGGTTTTGCACAGTGGGAGAAGTGGATGATAATGCCTGAAATGGGTTATGTTACTACAACTAAATATAACATAGTCATATTTAGCAAAAGTGAACAACTCGCTTTGACGATAGCACCATTGAAAGGAAAAGTATCACCACCCGTACAATGTTCTGAAATAGTAATAGCATTTTTTAGCGATGATCATTTTGTGCAAGTACATAATTACTCTCTCTTTTTCATTGTTGTTTAATCATTATTTTTGCAACTTACCTAATTTTTTTTTTTAAAATGTAGGTAAAATTGGACCCTAAACATCGGGTGCCACCTATGTATGTACAACGGTTGATGACTCATCACTAGTCATCCAGAGCCAAGTAATTGGGAATTTATTAATGGTGATCATGTGCAAGATGAAGTGGATTTGAAATGTACTTTGAATAAACTATGTATTTTAAACCAATGTATTGAGATGTATTTTGAATTAGCTATGTACTTTGAACTTATGTGTCGTTAGATGTACGTTGAATTAGCTTTGAATTTGTATTGCTATTTGATGTGTTTTAGTTGTAGTTCTCTGTGTTGACATCTGTGCTTTCCAATTCCATGTCGTAATCTTTTTTTATTTTTTATACCACAACTTAGGGGCATAACGTAGTATGTATTTTTGTCACATAGTACGACTACGAGGTAAGTATTTTTATCTTTCTTTGTCTATACATGAATCCCGTACCAGTTCCCTTGTGAGTGCGTTGTCAGTAATTTAATCATGTATAAAGTAAAAGAGAGGTATTTTATCATGTTGTAGTAATACGTGGTGAAAAAAATAAATTTTTTGTTCTCACATATATACCCTATGTGAATCCCGTTTAAGGCCAGAGAGCGTGTACGTGATTTATATTTTACCCTCGTGGTGACTATGCTTGATTGTAAGGTAAATAACGTGTGTACTCTGTATGGTTTTTCTGTAATCCACATTCTTTCTCTGCATGGTGGTCGTAAAAAATTAAAAAAAATTATTAAGCAGATTTGAAAAGAAACTAACACACATTGCAAAATATCATCATATCTCATTGCAGATCACATACCGTACCCAAAAACATACAAACAACTTCATAAATGGCAAATAACTTCACATCGCTTAATATCATAATAAGTCAACCTTATAAACATCTTCACAAACATTCTAATACAACATATCATATGAAAAAGCATTAACAAATTGCCAGTACAATATTACATAACAAAGAACAATATATAATACTATATTTTAATACTACATAATAATTAGTTGTGCCGACGGATGTAGCATTCACTAGCAACTCTTCACTACCAATTACATTTGGATTAGCTTAAGTGTTTGCTTCATCTAAAAATCTATGCACATCAATTAAAGTCTACAATAAACAAAAAATATGTAAAATTTATATTATCTTGATTATCATTCAAACTTCAATAAAATATGAATTGAATTTATTCTATACAAATGCTTATAGGTTGGTTGAAAATGTGATGTTTTAACAATGCTATTACCAGGTAACATAGCTGGATTTTTAACCCTTAATAAACTATGATCTCTATACCACTCAATATAATCATCTGTGCAACTCAAATAAGATTGATTGAGTGGTATTGATCGATCTCCTTCTGCAATAACATGATGATACCAATGCTCCTATATAATTTCAAAAAAGTGATGATACACACTAGTGTATGCAATTGTTGTAACTTATCTGGCGCTTGTAGTGGCCGGAGGAATAGAAGATATGGGAATGTATAGTACTATACAACCTTTCTCAATAATCTTTTAGGATGATGTGGTTTCACATTGTTGGGAAAAAGAATTCATTCACTGTACCAAGCAATATCATAAAATGGATGATAGTCACTTGCATAAATGTATGGATTGAAAATGAAAATAGTTAACAATATGGTAAAATTTTATTTACTTACTATTATTAGGGTTAGCTGAATATAATTACCTGATCAATCTGAATATTATCGAGAAATATACGTATATCAGTGATTGATAAGTTACTCTTTGAAGATGGATTCCATCGAGCAACATAGGGTAAATTTTCAAAGTACAATTTTGTTGAAGGATGAAAGCATAGAAAATGCTCAAATATCCATGTCTCCAATAAGCAAAGATAACCGGTAATCCGCTTAACACCAATACGATTAACAAATCCGAACCGCCTATACATAAATGCCAATGCCGTTGAACCCTATGAATAAGTATTAATGATACCTAAATCCTTTAATGGATCTAAAAGTGTCATATGCACATGTGACTTGCTTTTATCAACAAACCCACTGTTGTCAAGCAAGAACAAGAGATAAGAACAAGGAACACTCCTAATTGCTATATCAGTCCAATCATCGCTAATATCTTTGAACTTCTTAAACAACATAGATAGACTTAATTTATAGCCAACTCCATCATTCATTTCCAACCTCGCTTCTGCTTTACCATGGCTAATATATTTAGAAAAAAATCTTAACTACTTGGTCCATATCAAATGAATGACTTCGTATAGGTTTTCCTTGCATTGAAATGTGTAATAAAGATGCTAATCATCAAAGGGAATAATAATCTCACCAGACGACATATGAAAGATATTAGTCTCTGGATACCAATACTCCACAAAAGCTGATATCAAATTTTTGTTGGTCCAATAGCACATGTTAACAATGAAGAATAAGCAAAACAATTCAATAATATTTCTAAATATAGTAGCATTTTCTAGAATCTTCCACTTTGCTAGAGTGTGTGCATGATTGACACTTGTAGGGGGTGATCGTTCCTAAAAAAAAAATTTACACCGCTATAATGAATCTGATGCATTGGTATAAAAAGATGATCACTAAAACTATAAAGTAAAATACTCGACCCTTCCATATTTTTAAAGCAATATGAGTCTCATATCTTTGATCACATCATTATATCTTGGTCCATCGTAATCATTTGCTACTTGTTCGGCATCATCATCAGAATATGTGTCATCCCCTTATTTCCTATCATCTCCCCTCTTTTCCCCCTCTTATGTAACGACCCGCAAATTTTGTGCTTTGAATATTACAGTAATTTAAAATGAATTTTTAATAGATTGGTGAATTAAATGTCATATTTATAACGGTTGTGAAGATATTTCTTAGTTGATCAATTTAATATATAATTTTGACATATTTGGAGTTATAGTCTACGAAATAGAGGTGTTACACTGTTTAAACAGCGTATGTAGCTGTTTTGGATCAAACTGCATACATGGTCTATAACCTGGCCTAACAACTATATAAGTAAGGCTACGATACCCTAGCTATCACCTATAACATCATTTTCTCCTCCTTAATCTTGAAAATTTTATTAATCACATTTAATGGTGGATGATTTTCACTAATTACAAATGGTTTCAAAAGCCAAATTATCTGACACCCATCCTATTATATATCTTTTCAAAGTCCTCTATGAGATGATGAATAAGAGTAATTAATTTTCAAAAATAATGCAAGAATTAACTGGAATCAAAGGTCAAACTTTACTCCGGCGAACTATGGTGGTTGATTTGGAGGTCTCCAATCCAGGTGACAATTGGTGAAATCGATTGATGGATTTTCTGGAGCTTGCAACAAGGAGTCAACTGGTAGTTGAATTGAGATTGGAAAGCACCATGGCAGCCTAAATTGCCGAAGTAGGGTCTGAAAACCCTATATTAGCACGGCGGTGGCCACATCGCAGGCGAAGGAGCACATAATGGAGGGTTGCATGCATGAAGACCAGGCCAATGGTGGTATCTGCTTACCTTAGGTGGTCGGACATAGAAGCACGTCGTGGTCAAAGGCAGCAAATGGGGTTTCAAACAAAGGCTTGGGAAGATCTGGCACCGTAGCAAGGCAAAGAATTTACGCTTTGGCCCTAGTTTTTGTTTTAATTACAAATTAAACACTGGCTCTTCTACTCTTCATATCTTTCACATACAAACTCCGATTCACTTGCGGTTTCTTCCACTGGACGCATGGTAGAATTATTGATGATTTCGCTATTAGTTTGCTAAATTTGGAGGTTGTTAGAAAAAGCGAGTCGGTATGAATCATTTAATTTAATTAATTGAATTTTTAAATTATAATATACGTAACTTCTGATGAAAATTAATATTTGTCCGTGTATGTTATGTTCTATAAATGAATGTTTAATTTTTACAATATTTTGAATATATTTTGCCTTATGTAATAGCCAGGATTTTCAACCCTCGAAAATCGACAATAATACGTCCACTACATTGCGTACTAAGTAATCGAATTCCCGAAAAACCAAATGCCGGGGGAAAGAAGAAGAAGGAAGGAAGGAGAAAGAAGGGAGAAAGAAAACAAACACAAAACCTTATAGCGGAACGAATAATCTTTAATATCCAATAAATCTTTAAACAAAAGTCAAACTGTAATATATGTATATACAGACTTCAATCTGAGTATACTAACCTATTTCAGCCTAGACAGTTATAACAGCCCATCCTTACAATTTTCTGATAAATACAACAATGAATACAACGGAAAATAACCATATTCGTGAATACGTCTCTGGGCCTCCAACTCATCTCCTGAAGCTCCAAAGTTTCTAACTAAAATATGTAAATATGCTCTGTCTGACCCGAGCATTATAATAAAATAACACCCGAGTCAGTCTAGAAAATAAGCATGAGAAAACACACCCAACTGGATTTTAAAGTTATAAAAATCTTAGAAATCAAAAGTTTCTCGTAAGACCACACCGCATGAAACACAAACAGGTTTTCACCTTACGATAACCTAACCATTTTCTATAGATAATTCATTAATATTATAATAATGTTTAAGGGTGAAAATAATCAAGTAGCTATGATTCTCATGAGTGTACATCACAAAAATACTAGGAATATAATCAAAACTGATAAGGCTCGTTCACTAGTTTGTAGGATTCCATGGAGGTGTCCTTGGTACTTCGAGAAATGGTCCTTCTACACAAGGATTAGAGATATCCTTCCGAAGCAGCATACATCCTTAGTGATGTACCATAGGAAAAACATAGCTAGTCTCGCTAAGACCGAATGCATCGCCCCATGCATGCATAACAACTGTAAGTAATGTCTAGGTGGAGTCGACTGCATTCTATGGTTTTTCCAACCCTATTGGCTATGCCTCCTTTCTCTAGGTTTAGTCATTACCGCTGATGAGGCTATGTCCGACGTTCCAGTTCACGCACCACCACCAAAATAAATCACAGAATCCCACATGGATTCCCATATCCCAACGGATCTCGGAACCACACATGGATTCCCATATCTCAATATATCACGAAACTCCTCCATAGAACCGTATATGCTTTCGGAGTGGTTATGTTTTTCGAGTCATCTCTTATGAGTACACTTTTCTGCTTCTCTAGCGCTCTAGAAACCAACCGTCAATTTTCCAAAATGCGTAGTACCTTTTCTTTAGTAAATAATCGGACAATACATAAGAGTGGGGATTACCCCTTAACTGTTTAAGTGGATGGACCTCCTCATCATTTGTCATAGAGAACAAAATGAGTTTATACGTACAGTATAGCACCCCCGATGGTAACTGTACCATATAATTCCCGGGTTTTTCCTAGGTATTTCCAGAGTTATCGATGTTAAGTAGAGAATATTTCTGTACCACAAAAATTTAGAAGGATTACATATTTAGGTCAAGAAATGATAGTTGGTTATTTAACTGTCAACAAACACTCATTCAAACAAAGATTTATTCCATAGGGGAAACCCAACATTGGTTAAGCAAATAAGCAACCACTACCCTCCTTTATTAAATCTTTCATTCAGTAAAATCACTTTGTAAATTACTTGTATATAAATACTTTTATAAAGGTATACCCACAAATCCCTATTCTTTTTATTCGATTCTCAAATCATTTATAAATTCCACACAATTCTCTAAACCATTTACAAACCATTTTATACATCTTTGAAAAACCATTTATAATCCCTTTATAAATTCAATCACTTATAAACTCTTTTTGTACATTTTCTAAAATCATTCATAAATCCATTATAAATCCATAAATCATTTATAAACTCCTTTCATAAATCTATAAATCCATTTCTTAAACGCGTTAATAAAAATCCAATCATTTTCAAAACTCTCATAATACATCGTAAACAATTTCTCTTTAAGTCTCCAGACCCTTTTTAAATATTCTTCCTATAAATTCAAACATGTCAAAACAATTCTATGTATAAATCCCAAAACATTTACAAATAGACAATGGTCATTTACTTCAAAGCACTATTATGATAATAATAACTATTTGAATTAAACATTATGAATAAATAAACAATAATGATTCATCTTTACCCTTACTATAAATGCTAATAATAGTTTATTTTCAAAACATTATTAATTAATCCTTATTATTAATTTCAACCCATAATTATTCTTAAAATAATTAACATTTCAAAATATTAGCATTTTGATAAATACTTTATTTCAATAATAACTATAAGCAAATAACTTTAAAACAATACTAATATAATGAAATAATTTTAAAACAATATTAATATAATTAAATAACTTTAAAATAGTATTAAATATAACTAGATAACTTTAAAACAATATATTAAATATAAATAAATAACTTTAACACAATATTAAATGTAATTAAATAAGCATAATTAAATGACTTTAAAACAAAATTAAATATAATTAAATAACTTTAAAACTAAATATTTCCGAAACCCAATTTTTGGATTTAAAATCATTTCCTATCTCAAAAATCTAATTCCAACTCAATCGGCGATTTATAGTATTTCAAATTACCAAATTTATGGCCAATAGCCACCATACACTCAACCAATATTGATATTGATTTCCTATTACTTCCAAGTTTCAGTTTTTGGCATCTAACGATGTCATGATCCATATTTCCAACAAATCAAGTTTATTATCTAATAATTTATATAACTGGAATAATACTGAAACTAATTCAATAATAGCGAGGAATCTCGTTAGATCCCTATCCCTTCAACCTGTTCCCCTGCTTTAAAACTCATATATATCAGCATATATATATATATGTAAATAAAATCAACAGTTGTGAGGAATCCTGTTGGATCCCTCCAACCTATCCCCATGCATCACAAACGTTATATAATCATATAATATAAATCAACCTCTTCGAGGTGAGATCCGTATACAAAGGGTCATTCGCTCTTACACGGAACGTAATAGGGTCTCGTTCGCTCCAAGGGCGAGAATATATCTAAACCAACTAATAAATTTAGTAAATCATCCAAACAATCATTCAACAATTTTTATCAACTCTATATCATATGAGTTAACAAAAAAGGCGAGTTTAACTCACCAAAATTTCTGTTGTCGCCGAGGCATTCCGGTTTGGAACTAAAACTGAAGGACGTCCGATTTTAGCCCAAATTTCAACAGTCTCCAAATTTGTCCAAACTAGTTCCATCGTGAAGCAATCATCGTTACGAGAGCAACGCAAAAATTCGCACTTCAATTGGACCTCGTATGAGATAGTTATGCAATTTTTAGTCAAACGATTTAATTAAATAATTTAATATACTTAATTACAAATTAATTACAACAGTACCCCTATTCCTTCTTCCTCCCTCGACCAACATTCCCTGTAAACGAAAATAACCCATATCAATGGGTGTGCACATTTTAAATGATAAGGTGAGATACTCCATAAAATCAACTCGCGTCTTCACCAAACAACTTCTCTCCGCATGCTCGACCCTCTGGTAGCATCCACCGTACGCCCGAGCCCCCAAATCAAAAAATAACTTCGCCATCTCCTCGTTGACCGTATAGGTTGCGCAACCATTATTGTCGGTGAACTCGTCGAAATTTTGATGCTAAGGGTTATTCACTTCCCCGAACTCAAATACGATACCCAATTTGACAATCGATGCTTCTACAATGAGATAAATCAAACCCTAGCTAATAAAACCCAAAACCCTTCACTGTCGAACTCCCTAATGATGCCGCGACCTACAATTTCCACCCTAAATTGAAGACAAAGCTTCTATGAGCTCAATTGAATTTATTTCATGATTTCTAGTTGCTTATATTTTAAGATTTAATTTTTTCAAAGTATTTGCAAACTCATTTTCTTGTTCTAGAGGTGGTTTAAATGAACAATAAGAAGACGTGGGAGGTATGGGTTTCGAGATGTAGGGTTATGTCATGCGTATAGGGTATGGGACTGATATGGGAATATATATATATATATATATATATTTAAATTTAAAATATCAAGCTCTATAATGTTCGAAAATTTTGAACCCCAAATGAAACATGCCGCCTGGCGTTCTATATGTTATACCCCTATTCTGAACGCAATGGAACTAGTTTCGAGGCCAAATTCAATCATATGCAGAAGATAGCTTTTCAAACCCAGTAATATTGAATAAATTTAGTAATTAATGTATAAGTGTTTCGATCTCGCATGTCCAAACGATACGTCCAATCACCACGAATTTCATCGGCATATAATAATTCACTATTGCAGATCCAATGAAACTAGTTTCGTCAAAATCTAAGAAAGTCCTCGGGAAGGCTATTTTTATACGTTAATCAAAATAATTGTTATAAAAACCAAATTAATCACCTTTAAATCTAAATTAGAAGATTACTATCTTCATTATTGGTTAAATAGAATTTAAATCAACTTTCAAAATCATTTTCACTCACATAAAATTCAAGATTTAATTGTTTAAACAATTCAGAATATTAAATTCAACAATTTAATTATCAAATAAATTGCTATATTGGAAATCCAAGCTATTTAACTTACAAAAATTGAAATCATTTTTATTTTTAAAAGTGAAAAATATTTATTGGAAAACTTATAAAATATGACTCTGATTTTAAAGATATTTAATTAAAAAGATAAATTTTGTTAATAAATATTCTATTTGAAAACATTTGTATGAAAGGATTTTCAGTTTAAAGTATTTAATTAGGATTATTTTAGTGGAAGCACTTTAAGTTGAAGTTTTCTTTAATTTTGGAACATCCTTTGAATCATTATGACTTAGAATGCTGTGCAAAATAATTTTGTTGAGGGAAAATTTTGATTTAAACCTTATATTCTGTTTGAGAAATTATTGGTAGAAATATCCGAAAAAGTATTTTGTAACCTCATTTTTATGTAGGATACTTCGTAAAAATATTCTTTTGAGATACATTTTGGAAAAGAATATTTTTGGTTAATAGATATTTCAGAATGTATATTGTAAGGTTCGAGGAATATTTGTTTAAAAAATACCTAGAGGGAGAAAACTATTTTTATGGTAGTAAAAGGTTTTAAAATATTTTTGTTAAGAATTCCGTATTGGGGGTACCTAGTGAGAACCATATTTTAAAGAAAAGAATATTTTATTGAAATATTATAGAACATTATACGATTTGGAGGAGATTTATTTTCAAGATAATTTACAAGAAAGTTATTTTCACAAAATGATATTTTATTTTAAAGGAATTATTTTCTAAATAGAAGAATTTAAAAATAATATAGTGTAATTATTTTTAATTAGGAAAATTTTATTGGTGGAGATATTTGAAAATAACTGATGGAAGTATCTTTATTTCACTAATTTGTGAAAGATGGATCTTAAGGCTAATGTAACAGTAAAGGGAGGGGGTGAATATTTTCTACTGATTTTTGTGAATCTTTTTAGATTCTTTTAAGATTATAATTAAACAATGCAGAATTAACAAGCATAGATGTAAACATAGACATATATAAATGTTGTAAAAGTAAAAAGTAAAGAGTTAGAGAGAGCACACCTGGAATTTGTATACTAGTTCGAAGTTACTCTACATCCAGTCCCGTACAATTACTTGTACAAATTTCTTTCCAAATATAAAATGCAATCTCAATTTCAAGTATATGAGACACATCCACATGATATTCCGAGCTCTGTTTACACTTACTGGATGCGGAGGGACACCATCACACTAATATGGATTCAAACGGGACACAGGTATATACCCACTTAATTGAAACGGGACACAAGCACACCCTCTTGGATTTCGGGGACACCAAATACACTAAAAAGTATAAGAATATGATTTGATATAGTTTACAAACTCAATTTCTTGATCTTGAGTACAAATGACCCTATAATCTTTTGAATAGCACTTTGACCTTGATTTGAGTGAGAGAGATGAGAGGGATCATAAAGTAAGCAATGAAGAATCAAGTCAATAGAGTTAAATTTGAGAAGATTTTGAGTAAATTTTCTTTTAGAATTCAAGAGAGTAAAAGAGAAGAAAATATGAGAAAGCAGTTAACAAAAATTCGTCTGTAAAACCCTTATTTATAGAGAAACAACTGTCATGTCCATTCGTGAAGAGATACAATGAAAAGACACTTCCGTTCAAATTTGAATTTTGAAATACCCGACCTATATGTCGACATACATGATAGGGATATGTCAACATATCCTTTGTAATTTTGAAAAACCATTATATAAAAATTGTTTTGAAAATGCTAAGTTTTGTGAATTATTTTAATACTTTGTAAAATCATTTACACATAGTTTATGCACATTTTAATCATAAGAAAATGTTATGAAATTAATCTTAAATATTTTAATATATTAAGTATTAAAATATAATTTTGTTTTGAAAGTGTATGTGTATATATATATATATAAGTGAATATATATTTAAAATCAAAGTATTAATAAATGTCAAAAATATACTTTTAAATACTATAGAAATTTATAAAGCATAAAATTAAAACTGTTTCAAAATATAATAGATTAAAAGTATATTAAAATATAAAATAATTAAAAACATAATTACTCAAAATATAATAAACTTGTTAATAAAAACTAAATATAAAAATCATTTGAAAACAATTTTGAAAAGAAGTTTGAAAAATCACTTTGAAAACAGGGGTTCTTTATTCAATTTTGAAAACTGGGATATTTAGAAATGGTTTAAAATTAGAGAATATATTTGAAAACCTTTTTTGAAAAATGAAAGAGAGATCATATCAAATATAATTGATGTTCGCATAAATAAATTAATGGCGTTTGATATTTCGCCTCTTCTCCAGCAAATCGTCTTTCTTATTGTCTGAATCGATCTGTTCCTTTCATCTTTTCCGCCTCTTCCCGCTTTGCATCCGCCTCGTCTCCCTATCATGCCTCCAAAGAAGAAGACTTTGCCTGCCTCGCCAGTTTAGGTTGGCTCTGTAACTCGCTCCGGCATCTCTTTTGGTCCACTGCCTTCCGTGACTTTGTTAGCTACCACTCCTCTGCCTTCCATGAATTTGTGTACATCGAAACCTCCTCCTTTCGCGATTGATGATACTGTTGATACCTCGCTGTCCCCCAATCACGGCAGACCGCTTGAGAGCCTACTAGCTGACATGTCCCTGCCTTGTACAGCTACTTCGCAATTGTCAGTCCCCCATACGGAAATTGGTAAGCATTTCTTATCCCCTGTCCTAGCTTCTGTTTGGAATTCAACTTAGATGAAAACTGATGTTGGTTTGGACGAAGGCAAAATAAGTAGTAATATCGATACATTGCATTTTGAGTGTGGGAATGTGACTGCGTCTTCTGTCAATGATGGCTATGTCCTTCGAGTATCCAACAATGTGGCAGTTCGGCCCAAAGATGTAGACAGTGGCTTTGGGGGTTACTGCAAACCTGGTGTTTGTGATAATGCTGAACCCAATCCTACCATTGCTTGCTCACCTGTTGGTGGTCTGGTGCACTCTGCGAATCATGATATCCCTGTGGAACCCTCTCCACCAATGGCTACCCCATCGTGGTCGTCATTATTTACTAAAATGTCGAGTAATGCTGGTGTGTACTCACCGCGTTCTTTTAGTAATGTTGAGATTGACGGTGCAATGATTCCCCTTAAGGAAGTGATTGAGGCAGGAGTAGTTTATTGGAAATTTTTTTTGGTTGGTTTCTTCCTCGACTCCAATCCTTCATATCACCTTGTTATGGCTAGATGCAATCAAGTTTGGAAACCTAGAGGGGGCTTGAGTGTTCATTTTGATAACGAAATGTTCTATTTTAAATTCACACATAGTGATGAAAGACAACGTATTCTTGAAGCTGACCCTATACTCATTGAAGGGAAACCTTTTATCATCACATCTTGGAGTCCGTCTGTGGATCGGGCTAGAGCCTAGCTTTTATCTATTTCTGTCTGGGCCCACTTTTCTCACATTACTTCTGTTCTTCAGCCCCTTATTGGGATGAATTGGCTTGCAGGTCTTGTGGGGAAGGTTATATGTTATAATGCAAACACTGTGGCCAAAAAGAGATTAGTTTAAGCCAAAGCACTGGTCGAGATAACTCCTGCTAAAACTCTTCCTTCTGTCCTAAAAGTAAGGCTAGATGAGGGCCTTTTTGCCAAGGCCAGAGTCTGCTGCAGTTGAAAACCATATATTTATTTGTCTTGTCAGTCCTTTGGGCATTTATCAGATGCGTATTCTAGCCAGGCCTCTGCTGATTTTGTTCCCCTTGATGCTCAGATTCCTCTACCTCATCCTCCTATCCGCATGTGGGTTCCTAAGGTTGCTACTGTTGCTCCTGTCGATGTTCCTCCCTCTACTAGTTTGTCTCCTGTCGTTGCTCCTGATGTTGCGCCTCCTGCTGGTGAGGCCCATGTGGAGCATGATGCTACTATGTTGTCTGATTCTATTGCTTGGAATTCTGAGGAGCAGACCTGGATTCATTCTTCTTCTGACATGTGTTACTCGCCTGAATCTGACTGTTATTTTGCCTATATCAGTAATGTAGTCGGTGATAGTCGTTCTCCCTTTTATCACGTTGAGGGTGAGGGTCTGATGTGCACGTAAATGTGCATGTTTTTACCACCATATTTAATCTATTTAAATTAAATAAATGATCATATCGGGCATTTTAACTTGTTTAAACCAAAATTCATATTATTTTCAAATCGTCGCATATTCATCTTCATCCAAGGGCAAAATGGTCGTTTTTGGGCATATATTAATTTGAGAAAATCAAATTGGGAATTTCTATATTACTTTATAGGAATTTGGCTTCATATACAAGTGGTTTCATGAAGATGTATGCATGCACAAGAGTGAAGATAAAGAAATGAAGATGGAAATAATTCAAAGGCATTATAATGGAGGACCCTACCTACCCACCTTTCTTCACGTACAAATTAGAGGCTAATGCACATGCTTATGGAATTAATGGCTTCATGTACACTTAAATGATGATTAGTAGAAGCTAATGATTACTTGGCCTCCACACTTTCTCAAGGGCAATTTGGGCATTCTCCAAAAATATGAATTAGGGTTTAACACTTGTATAAATACCCCATATCTTCATGTAACATCTTCTTCTTAGTCTTTCTTAGTTAGTTTTTAGCTTAAAAATAAAAGAAAGCTCTCTTTCTCTTTTCATGGCTACTTAGCCATTTTTATTTCTTGTAGTTTTTCTTTTCTTTCTTATGCAATTCAATATATGCTCTTTACATTTACATGCTATCTTTCTTATGTTGTAGTGTAGATTTCTTTTCTTTTATGCAAGTAGAATAGTTTTCCTTACATTTTGCTCTCTTTTTCCTCTTGTTAGTTTCATATTGCTTTCTACATTTTTTCATATGGTAACAAATATGAGAGGCTAATCCCTAGAATTTAGGGGTAATGAAGCTCTCTAGTATGTAGATGCAACATTTTGATGTTTATGCTCTCCTTTTGTGCTTAATGAATCATTTGAAGTGGTTTAACTTGTTGTTTTTGATGTGAATTTGATAGTCTATATTGTTGACACCAAATAGGCTATGCTTAAACAATCACAAACAATGATTACCTCTTCATCTACATATGATGATGGTAATAAAGTGATTGTTGAAATTAAAATTTGATGGCTTATATTTCTAAACAATAGTTAATAGGCCATGCTTAAAATAGATTTTGCTTTCAACTTTGTTGTTATATTTCATGAGAGTTAAATGTGTATTAGTGGTTGTGTTATAGTTTGATGGTTTATATTGTGCTAATTAATAGCACAAATATACCATACTTATGATAAGCACATCAACTAATTACACTAATGACAAGAAAAGAGAGGTCATAACTTCATTTTGTTGATTTATGTGATCTAGAGAGTGGAAATTGCCTTCACACTCTCATATTTTTATCAATTTTCTTTTGCTAGTTTTCTACATTTTTAGCTAATCACATTTTCAACTTTGGTTAATTTGATTGAATAGAATTTTAAAATCATCAATTCCCTGCGGATCGACCCATACTCACCACGTATTTTAATAGTACGTCGTGCGCTTACGGTTATTTTTTAATTCAAAATTCGTTCGGCTATTTTCTAACTCGATAGACATTTAGCCATCCGAATAAGTTTTTGGACATTTAGCCGTTTGAACAGGGTCTGACACTTACTAGGGAAGGTGAGATTGGTGAGGTCAATAAAAAAAGTTTTATGATGTCAGTTGGAATAGGAAATTCATTTACTCGCATATTCGGCGGGTTATGTTCCGAATCTGGCAACTCTATTCTTGCCTTATTTTCATGTTATTCGCCCCATGTCTGCTATGGGTTGTGGTAGTTCCTCTAAGGAGGGCGTGTAGTCTTGTTTTTGTTCAGTAGTTTAGGCTCTCTTTGCCTAGATCCTATGCTCTATTTTTTTATTTTATTGTGGGTTGGTTGTCCACACTTAGCTGTTCTGTGCATGTACAGAGCACCTGTTTTTACCTTTATTTATATAGCGGTACGGCCCACTATAAAGCCGTCTAGCTTTGCTAAACAAAAAAATGAAAGAGAGATCAAAGAAGTGCTACCAAGGTTTTAACAAAATAATCTATAACTCTATAACTTATCTTGATACCTTGAATCTTCAAAACTCATGAGTCTTCAATCTCTAACTATTGAATCTCTATATCAGCCTCTTGAATCTTCTTTTGATAGTATAGTCTTCTAAATCAATACCTATCTAATATCCTACACTATGTACTATATATAACTTAATAAAAACATTAGTATCTATATAATGTCATATGGTTGTTGTCATAAAAACCCATGGCTAAGGTACTAACAATCTGCCCCATTTTGATGATGATAACCATGTTTATAAAATATGATATATCTCCTATTGAGTTAAAAAAGTCCCCCTTACTCTATGGTTGGATATTTTATAAATTTTGTCATTAACAAAAATATAACCAAAACTCCCCTTAACTAAGGTACCATATGACATAAAAAAGTGATAAAAACCAACTATATTAATAAATCTAATCCATACATTCAAATCCAAATTCAAACCAAACACACAAATAAAAAACAAACATACACACGAAATCAAATTCAAATCCTAACAAATCAAACCATAGCGTACTAATCCTAAGTCCTTAGGTTTTCTCTTGATAATGGAGGACCAGTGGATGGGACAAAAACGGTAGTGAAGATAGAAATTCCTTATATCTCGATCAAAGCATACTTCACCGATGCATCTAACTTCATCATCGTCCTCGTTTTCTTCCTCTTCTTCATTTGTGGGATTAGCTCCATCCTATTCATTTAATGTTTAATTTATTGGATCATCCAATACACATTTCTGAAGATTTCGTAGAATTTGGCCTTATTTCTCTTGTTCCTTCATCATTCTCAATTAAGTGGCTTCCATTTCCATATTGAGAGTATGCTTCAGATCACTCCCAGTCTTGATCGCTTTGACCAATGTAGAGGTTTAGAGAGGGACCGAAATGGGAGAATCGAATAAAAATGATGTGGATTCATGCCTTGGACATTTGGAATTTGCACCATTAATTTTATTTTATTTGTGATTTCCAAAAAGAAAAAGACAGTAAAATGAGGTTTTTTCGAAAGAAAGTGCTTATATATTGCCGTTCAAGTTTTGAATTAAGGAGGGAAATTTGAATTATGAAAATAACTGCATATTTCGACATATAGGAAGTAGATATGTCGACATATCTAGTGTATTTTTGATGATTTGTTTTTCTTTTTGATTTTTAATTTTTATGTTATTAATTTTATATTTTCAAGAAAGAACATATTCCTAACTCTCTTCTTAACTTAATGAATGATGTTTGATTTAATGGTTTTGTTAATATATCAGCTATTTGATTTTCAGTATTTATAAATTCGAGTGAGATTATTCCTTTTTCTACGTTATCTCTTAGAAAGTGATGTCATATATCTATATGTTTAGTTCTGGCATGATGAGTTGGATTTTTAGATAAATTAATTACACTGGTATTATCGCATTGTATTGGTGATTTTGTAAAATTTAAAGCAAAATCTTTTAATGTTTATTGCATATGAAACTTGAGAACATGCTAATGCTACTGAAATATATTCTGCTTTTGTTATGGATAGAGATACAGAATTTTGCTTTTTGCTGAATCAGGAAACTAGTGAGTGTCCTAAAAAGTGACAAGATCCACTTGTACTTTTTCGCTTTGATTTGCAACTAGCATAATCAGCACCACTATATGAATTAAACCGAAGTAATCCTCTTTTGGGTAGAAAAGTTCGTCGTCTAATGTGTTATTTACATATCTTAATATTCGTTTTACGGATTTTAGATGAGTATCTTTAGGTTGAGATTGATATCTTGCACAGAGACTAATACTATGCATTATATCAGGTCTACTTGTAGCGATATAGAGTAAATATCCTATAATACATCTATAAAGTTTTTGATCTTTATCTTTTGAGTTATGTTCTTTATTCAATTTTTCATTAGTCGCCATTGGAATTTTTTCCCTTTGGTATTAGACATACCATATTTATTAACTAATTGTTTGGCATATTTTTCTTGACTTATAAAATTTCCACTATTTAATTGTCTTATTTGTAATCTTAGAAAGAATATTAATTCTCCCATATGACTTATCTCAAATTCTTTTGTCATGATATCAGAAAATTCTATGTTTAATTGTTCATTCGTTGATCCAAAAATAATATCATCTACATATATTTGTATTAGTTAAATATCATTTTAATTTCTTTAAGAAATAATGTGCTATCTACACTTCCTCGATTTCAAAATTAGATTTAATACATATGATTTAAGTCTATCATAACATGATCTAGGAGCTTGTTTTAACCCATATGAAGTTTTCTTTAATTTATAAACATGATTTAGAAATTTTTAATCTTCAAATAGAGGGGGTTGTTCTACATAAACGTCTTCTTTAATTAAACCATTCAGAAAAGCACTTCTAATATCCATTTGAAATAATTTAAAATTTCTATGATTTGGCAAGTAAGATTCTTATTGATTTTAATCTGGCTATGAGTGCAAAAGTTTCATCAAAATCTATCCCTTCTTCTTGACTATATCCTTGCGCTACTAAGCGTGCTTTATTTCTAATGACCCCACCTTGTTCATTTGATTTATTTATGTGTACCCATTTCATTCCAATTATAGATTTGTCATCTGGTTTAGGAACTAGTTCCCAAACGTCATTTCTAGTGAATTGGGTCAGTTCTTCGTGCATAGCAAGAATCCATGAATCGTCTAATGATGCTTCTTTTATATTTTTAGGTTCATTAGTTGAAATAAATGTACATTACTCATTTATTTAATTGATACATTATTCCGACTACCGATCCTATATTTCCTAGGATATTTTCTATAGGATGACCTTTAATATTTAGTCTCTCTTATTTGGATATATATTTTCAGTACTATTATTATCATTATTTGTTTGTTATTTGGGATTTTAGTATTATCATTTTATTCTTCATCACAATTGTTATTATTGATTTTAACATTTTCATTGAATGAAACATGTAATGTCTCTTCAATAGTATTAGTTCTAGTATTGAAAGCTCTGTAGGCTTTTCTTATGTTTGAATATCCAATAAAAATACCTGTATCTGCTTTAGTATTAAATATATCAAAGTCTTCTTTAGTATTTGATGTGCACGTAAATGTGCATATATATACATCCATATTTTGTCTCTTTTTATTTAAATAAACATCATATTTGGGCATTTTTACATGTTTAAAACCAAAATTCAATTAACTTCAAATCATCATATATTCACCTTCATTCAGGGGCAAAACGGACATTTTTGTGCATGTGTCATTTGAGAATTTTTACTTGGACAATTTTTATTATTTTTATAGGATATTTTGATGCATATGGAAGAGGGATTCATGATGATATATGCATGCTCAAGGAAATACAAAGGAATAAAGAGGAAATAATTCAAGTTTAAGATCATGGAGGACCCCACCCACTTACCTAAATGTACAATTATGAGCTAATGGACAACTAAGTGGAGGTTAAAGCTTCATGCACTTTTAATGAGGGATTAATTAGTGGCTAATGGTTACTTGGTGGCCACCCTTCCTAAAGAGCATTTTGGGAAGCACCCTAAAAATAGAATTAAGGTTTTATGCATGTTTAAATAGCCCACTTGTGTACATGTAAATATCTTTTACTCTTTCATTTTACTTAGGAAATTAAGAGATCAAATTGTAAGCTCAATGTTCTATGAAATAAAAATAGCTTCCAAGCCTCTTTCTTCTCCTTTTTCTACATGCTTTTCTTTGTTTTATTGTTAATGTTTATTTCTATCCTCTCTTTCCTTTAATGTTCATAGCTTAGATTTACATTTATGCAAGTAGTGTAGCTTTAATTTTTATGCAATTAGTTAGTAGTTAATCTCTCTTTCTTCCTTTGCTTAGTTTTCATTTCTTTGCTCTTTCATGTTGAAATTTACAAGTGTTGCTTCAATGCCACAAATGAGTAGCTAAACCCTTTCAATTTAAGGGTAATGAAGCTCTCAAATATTATGTAATTTCAACATTTCTATGATTTATGATCTCTTTTATTTATGCTTCATGAGAGTGAATTTTGATGCAAGTTTATACAAGTGGGTTTGATAGCTTATGTTGCTTTTGCAAATGAGCTATTCTTATTCAACATAAACACAAGTTGCATCATCATTTGCTAATCCATTTTTGATTTTGAAATGAAAGTAAAAATGAAACTTGATGATCTATATTACTAGTTACAATAGTAAATAGATCATACTTAAAATAACTTTTGCTTTGGCTTCATTTTCATGAGATTTATAAGTGGTATAATTGTTGTATTATAGTTTGATGGTTTGAGTTATGTTAATTAATAACATAAACAAACCATACTTATGATCAATGCAAAGATTATTTCGCTTAATACCAAGTTAGAGATCATAAATTCTTTGTTTGTTGATTTACAAAAATATTAGAGTGGATTTGCCTCTAAATTGTTCTCTAGTTTAATAGTTTTTAAATCACGTTTTAATTCTATCTTTAGTAGTTAACAACTTCATTTCACTTTGGTCTAATTTGATTGAATATGAAATATTAAAATCTCATCAATTCCCTACGGATCGACCCGTATTCGCCACGTACTACAAAGTGTACGTCGTGCGCTTGCAGTTATTTTTAATTTGAAAATTTTCGACTATTTTCTAAACCGATAGAAAATTAGCCGATTAACAAGTTTTTGGCGCCGTTGCCGGGGATTTGATTTGATTTTGATTTTCTATTCTTCGGATTATTTTTGATTGATTTTTGTGTGTTTTTATTTTGTGTGTGTTGCATTTAAAAAAAATTGTGTGTTTGTGTGTGCTTTGTGTTAGCATTTGATTTTTTTTAGTTTGAATTGCATTTGCATAAAAAAAGTATAAGAAAAAATATCAACACAATTTCATTCAAAAAGAAAAAAATCTTTTATTCCATTCCTTCTTTTTAACATTTTACAATTTTCTTTTTACATTGCTTTTACAATTTTCAATTTAAAAAAAAACACAAACACTGTTACATTTCATTTTCATTGCATTTACATTGTTCCTCCCTGTTACATATCAAATAGCCTTGCTTCATACACATACAACCACAAGCCAATTGCTGTAGCCCACTGCTGTCACTCTTCTCATCACTGATTCTTCACTGTTTTACCGTTTCTTCCAATGACTTCTACTACCATCACTTTATGAAGCTCCTTTGCTTTGTGCATAATTCTCCTTTCTGATCAACCCTGTGCACACGTCAAGCTGCACAACCAAACTACCTCACAACAACTTACACCTCCAACCTTCCACTTTAACCATACAAACTTCAACTGCCACAAAACTGCTCTATCCACCAGAACTGCATCATACTTATTCACCACCAAAAGCACCTTGCCAACAACAAACAACTACTGCCATCTCATCATCAACTGTCTTCAATTCACTCAACAAACATTCAAGCATCTTCACCTTATTACAGCTGCTTCTATTCATTGTCTCTCCTTCAAACCAACCACTGACCAAACTTACGGCACACCACCAGAAAATCACTTGACAACCTCTACAGTGCCTCTTTTCTACCATCATCCCATGGTGCAACATCAAAATACACTTTACTTCACAACACAACCAACATCGAACTCCTCTGCTCTGCCCAATTCAATCTCCCCTCTACAACCTTGCAACTGAAATCGCTACCAAAATGGAACACTGCAGCGAATTCGCCTACCACCGAATCACCTGACCTCAACCCCAAATCCAACTCGTGAACCACCTCGAACGAACCCCTTCGAACTGCCGAACCCAAATCAGCGACCCAAACAAGTTTTTGGATTGAAGTGGAATTCGATTTCGTTTTTTTTGAAATTTCAATTCAATTTTTGATTTTGGTGTGGGGAACGAACGAACGAAAGAACGAAAATTTGAAGTGAAATCGCAATTTCCTGCACCTTAATCACGATATGTTTTTTTTGGGCCGAGCTTGGTTGTAGGCCTGAACAAGTGTCTTTTTATTTATTTTTTTAGTTTTAGTTCTTTTTAATTTAAATTTCTTTTATTTTATTTTATTTAGTTTGATTTAGATTAATTCTGTTTAAAAAGGGGTAACAAGTTTAATTTAATTCTGTTTTCTTTTCTTTTCTTTTATTTTTCAAATAACAAGTTTCTTTTTATTTTATTTGTTTTGATTTCAAGTTGTTTCATTTTAATTTGTTTTGATTTCTTGCTAAAAAAATTGTTTTTTTATAAGTAAAACTCTACTTTTAAGTTTCCTCTCCAAAAAGAAAAAAAAAAAGAAAAAAATAAAAATCAACTTTGTTTAATTTTCATTTTTCATTTGTTTTCACTTGTTTTAGTTTTCATTTATTTTATTTTCTGTTGTTTTGTTTTTCGCTTATTTTGTTTTTCATCTTTGATAAACATACTAAATAATAATAAAAAAAAATTGTTGAATATATCTTGTGTTTCATCTCAGGTTGCCAAAGCAGAAATTCAAAAGGAAGAAGTGCTTGCCAAAATAAACTGCTTTGCCTTGCTAAAAAAATTGCCGCTTAAAAAAAAATTTGCTAATAATCTGCACGCTCTGGTATTGTGCTTTCATCTCTAGTGCATTGTTGGTTGCTTGCATTTGCATTTATATATACAAAATTTTTTTTTACAAAATCCAAAAACAAAAACAAACTTCATTTTAGTTGCATTGTAAATTCACGTTTAATTTTTGTTTTGCATCCATCTCATCTTATTTTCTTTTCTAAGGGCAATACCCCAATTCACATAAGATGAGGGATTTCATCACCCTTTCCTTAGCCCACAAACGAATTTCATCGTAGAATTTGACTAATAATAAAGGTTAGATATTCGACTTAAGGGTGTCGCGAGCTCATCTAGGGCTTAATTGTATCTTCACAATTATTTTCTTTGAACAATTTTATTTCTTGGTGTCTAGGCTACGGCAGAGTAATAACCAGTTATAAAAATTACGGTGATACGTAAATATTATACTGGTTGTTCCTCTGAAGGTACTTAAACCTTCGGCTGCATTGCTACGGTGATTCGTGGTGCACCGATAACCCCTGCCCGTTACCTGGCTGAGAAATATTTTTGTTGATTTAAGACAAAGTGTGATTATACAATTTTGGGTTAGGAGCTACTAAGGACAGAAAACTGTAATTAAGTCCTTTGCATTCATTTAGTTGCATTAGTTCATGTATATATATATAAAAAAAAAAAAATCAAAAATCCAAAAAAAAATTGTAAATTTTTCTTAACTTAGTTTTTAATTCCACAAAAAAAAAATTAAAACCTTCTTAAAAACAAAAATTTGAAAATTCAAAAAAAAAACAAAAAAAATTTACAAAAACAAAAAAATATAAAAATTTGAAAAACCAAAAACAAAACAAAAATCAAACTTCTCTTTTGAAAATAAATTTCACTTGGTAAATATTTTTCTTCCTCTAAAAATAATTTCACTTCGATTTTCAAATCTTCTTTCATTCACTAAACTCGATTCTAACTTCTTTATCTTCTCGACTTTCACTTGTGCATGATTACTTGGACTCGTGACACAACAACAAATCGTTGGACTCGCGACCCTTCTACAAACCGTTTAACTCGAATAGACGATCCTCCCGAAATGGCAAACGAAAACGCCCCTCGAACTCTTATGGATAGAATCTTTCCCGATAGAGTTTCTACTCCATCTTGCATCACGTTACCCGCCTCTACGGGTAACCATTTCGAAATTCACTCAAACCATATTGCCACTCTTCCGAAATTTGGCAATTTCGAACACGATGATCCATACATCTTCTTGACTAAATTCGAAAAAGTTTGTGCAACCATTAAACTCCAACAACTTTTTGATGACGAAATCAAACTTCGATTAATCCCATTCGCTCTTACGGATTACGCTGAAAAATGGTTGTACAGCTTACCATCGAACTCGATTAAAACGTGGGAAGAATTCGTAAAAGCTTTCTTAAAAAAGTTCTACCCTTTGGAAAAAACGAGTAGAATCCGAAACGAAATTGTAAACTTTCATCAATTCAAGGGAGAACCATTCGGAAAATATTTTGAAAGATTCAAAGAGCTTTTGATAAAATGTCCACACCATAATTTCGAAAAATGGACGATTTGCCAAATTTTATACGATGGACTCGAAAATAGCTCACGTACCATGCTTGAATCAATGTGCCAAGGCAACTTTCTTGCCCAACATCACGACGATGCTTGGCAATTTCTTGAAAACCTCGCCGAAAAATCATCCCAATGGGAACGTTCGAACGAAAGGTCAATCTACTCACGATTGAGTGCACACTCGATAGGATCTTCTGTTGCTTTGGAAGCTAAGATCGACGCAATGATTAAAAAATTCGATAACGTTTTCTCATCGAATCAAATGAACCAAGCTTCCCAACCGATGTGTTATAAATGCAACGATCCTAATCATATAGCTGATCAGTGTCCCAATTCCGTCGAACAAATCAATGCTTTCAACAAAGCCAAAAATGACCCGTTTTCTCCAACGTACAACCCTGGTTGGAGAAACCATCCAAATTTTGCGTGGAGCCAAAACAGTCCCAACACGAATACGATTCGTCCCAATTTGCAAGCATTTCCGAATAATGCTTCGAATCCTTCCTTTTAACCCAACAATTTTCAACCAAACTTTGCGGGTCCATCTCATAATCAATCGCAACAATCAAACTTTCAACCAAATTCAGCACATCCTCCCCAAGACGATAAACGTTTAACTTCTCTTGAGAAAACCCTTGAAACGTTGGCTAAAGCAACTACTCAAAGCCTTCAATAAAATAGTAATTTGCAAAATTTATTGACTTCATATATGCAAAACACAAACCAATCGATTGCAAAACTCGAAATGCAAATGAGTCAATTAGCCACATCTGTAAGTGAACGCGAACGAGGAACATTCCCAAGCCAGCCCCTTCCAAATCCCAGAAATCAAAACGCAAATTCAAATCAAGCCCATGTTGTTCAAGATAGCAACATCACCCAATTGAATGCTATCACAACTCTTCGTTCTGGGAAACAAATCGATAATCAAGTCGTTAATCCAAACGATTTACCGTAAACTTCTCTCGATACTTCTAAAACAACGAATGAATCTGAACAGAACGTGGAGCCAAACGTTGAATCGAATGCCAATCAAAACTCTCCTTCTTCTACTCGAGTAGACCCGCCTACCGAGTATCGTGTCCTATTTCCACATCGTCTTCGACCAAAGAAACACTCGGACCAAATGGAAAAGATGTTGGAAATTTTTAAACAAGTCAAAGTTAACATTCCGCTTCTTGACATCGTTCAGCAAGTCCCAACTTACACGAAATTCCTTAAGGACTTGTGTACCCAAAAGCGACACACTCAAGTGCCCAAAAAAGTCTTCTTTGCTGCCAGCCTGAGTGAAGTCTTGTTCCAATCCATGCCCGTAAAATACAAAGATCCTGGTTGCCCTACGATTTCGTGTACAATTGGTGACAAGACGATTAACAAATGTTTGATAGACTTAGGCGCGAGTGTCAACTTGATTCCATATTCCGTGTATGAACAATTAGGCTTAGGTGAGCTCAAACCCACAAAAGTCACGCTTCAATTTGCCGATCGTTCCATTAAGAAGCCCGTGGGAGAAATCGAAGACGTGCTCATTCAAGTAGGGCAATTCATATTCCCCGTTGATTTTATTGTTCTCGAAACACAACCCGTGACAAATCCCGCAAGTCAAATTCCATTGATTCTAGGCCGACCATTTTTAGCCACCTCAAATGCCTTAATCAATTGTCATAACGGATCGATGAAAATCTCTTTTGGAAACATGACTTTGGATCTCAACATTTTCAATCTTGAAAGCCAATCAAACGAACCTCGTGACCAAACGTTGGAAGTTAGTGCCATTCACGAAAACTTTTAAAACGAAACACTTTATTTTAATGATGAACACGAGGCCGAGTACGAAAAATTGTTTCATGAAATTCCCAACGAAATTAAATACACTCTTCCCTTTGAATCGCTTCAAGTTGAGTCCGAATCTCAATCAAACTCTTTGATCGAAAAACTCCCGAAGTTGGACCTCAAACCACTTCCCGATCACCTTAAGTACGCATACTTAGTTGATAACGAAACGTTGCCCATCATAATTTCCGCAACTCTCTCTCTTGATCAAGAAGCTTCTCTTCTCTCTATTCTTTCGAAAAACAAGGAAGCGGTTGGATGGTCGATCTCCGATATAAAGGGAATTAGTCCCGCTCTTGTCCAACATCGCATTCATTTAATCGACGATGCCAAGCCTGTTTGTGATGCGCGACGAAGGCTTAACCCAAAAATGAAAGATGCGGTACGTGATGAAATTCTTAAACTTCTCGACAACGGAATCATTTACCCAATCTCTGATTGTTCATGGGTTAGCCCAATTCACGTTCTACTAAAAAAGTATGGGCTAACCGTTGTCAAGAATGATTCAAACGAACTTATTCCAACTCGTACTCAAACGGAAACTAAATGCCGTGACACGAAAAGATCACTTCCCTCTTCCTTTCATTGACCAAATGCTCGAACGTTTAGCCGGCCATGAATTATACTGCTTCTTTGACGGTTATTCCGGCTATAACCAAATTCCTATCGCTCCCGAAGATCAAGAGAAAACGACTTTCACGTGTCCATTTGGTACCTTTGCTTATCGACGTATGCCATTCGGACTTTGTAACACTCCTGCGACTTTCCAACGATGCATGGTTGGAACCTTTTCCGACATGATTGAATGCTTTCTAGAAGTTTTTATGGACGATTTCTCAATCTTTGGCGATTCTTTTTCCCAATGTTTACATCATCTCGAGTTGGTTCTAAATCGATGTAAAGAAAAACATTTGACTTTGAATTGGGAAAAATGCCACTTTATGGTCAAACAAGGCATAGTCCTTGGACATATCATCTCAAATAAAGGCATTGAGGTAGATAAAGCGAAAATCGACTTAATTGCAAACCTACCCATTCCCAAAACTGTTAAGGACATTCGATCATTTCTAGGACACGCTGGTTTTTACCGACGCTTTGTGAAAGACTTTAGCAAAATCGCTCGTCCCTTGACCACTCTTCTTGGAAAAGACGTTCCTTTCGATTTTAACTCTGATTGTATCTCTTCTGCGAACGTCTTAAGAGCGAACTCATTTCTGCTCCAATCATTTGCGCACCCAATTGGGATCTTCCTTTTGAAATAATGTGTGATGCTTCGAACTTTGCCGTTGGTGCTGTCTTAGGACAACGCAGCAACAAGATCCTTCACGTCATTTATTACGTGAGTATGACTTTGAACGACGCTCAACTCAACTACACAACAACCGAAAAAGAGCTTCTAGCTGTCGTTTTTGCTCTCGAAAAATTCCGACAATATTTGATAGGTTCACACATTACTGTGTACACGGACCACTCTGCTCTTCGATATCTCTTCGCTAAAAAGGATGCCAAATCCCGCTTGATTCGTTGGATCCTTTTACTTCAAGAATTTGACCTTACAATTAAAGACAAAAAGGATCCGATAACGTCATAGCCGATCACTTGTCTCGTCTTCCGAACGCACCATCTTCTTTGCCAATCAATGAAAACTTCCCCGATGAACAACTCCTTTCAATTTCTATCGACCCATGGTACGCTGATATAGTGAACTACTTAGTCACTAAAGAAACTCCCTCATCGTGGTCCAAACAGGAAAAATGCAAATTCATGTCCCAAGTAAAGTATTTCTATTGGGACGATCCATACTTGTTCAAATATTGTCCCGACCAAATCATCCGACGTTGCATTTTAGATAATGAGATTAGGAGTGTTCTTTCATTTTGCCACGATCAAGCGTGTGGTGGACATTTCGGTCCTCGAAAAACTATGGAAAAAGTGCTTCAGTGTGGTTTCTATTGGCCTTCTCTTTTCAAAGACTCGTTTGAATTTTGTAAAACTTGCGATCGATGTCAAATGCTTGGATGAATTTCTTGACGAAATATGATGCCTCTAAACCCCATTCTTACGATCGAAATCTTTGATGTATGGGGTATAGACTTTATGGGACCTATTCCCAATTCTTTTGGAAACTTGTATATCCTTCTCGTTGTCGATTACGTTTTAAAATGGGTCGAAGCCGTTCCTTGCAAAACCAACGACCATAAAATTGTTGTGAAATTTATCAAAGAAAACATCTTTTCGAGGTTCGGAACACCTCGCACAATAATCAGTGATAACTGGACCCATTTTTGGAACTGTTCTTTTGAAATTTTAATGAAAAAATACTCGATAACCCACAAGTTTTCCACTCCGTATCATCCTCAAACTTGTGGCCAAGTTGAAGTTTCAAATCGACAAATAAAACAAATCTTGGAGAAAACTATCAATAAAAATCGAAAAGATTGGTCTTAGAAATTGACCGACGCGCTTTGGGCTTACCGTACTGCTTTTAAAACTAACCTTGGGATGTCCCCATTTCGTTTAGTTTGCGGTAAAGCTTGCCATTTACCCGTTGAAATCGAACACAAAGCGCTGTGGGCAATTAAGAACTTAATCTTTGATCTTGAGAAAGCTAGCGAAAACCGAAAACTACAACTCAACGAACTGGAAGAACTTAGGAACGATGCGTATGAAAACGATAAAATTTACCAAGAAATAACCAAAGTTTTTCATGACAAGTCAATCCTAAGGAAAACGTTTTCGCCTAACCAAAAAGTTCTTTTATATGACTCAAGACTTCATTTATTCCCTGGGAAACTTAAATCAAGATGGACCGGACCGTTTGTGGTACGAACTGTTTTTCCACATGGTGCCATAGAAATAGAAAACCCTAGGGATGGATCAGTTTTCAAAGTCAACGGTCATTGTCTGAAACCTTTCTTGGGATTGCCAAATAACCAAGAGGAGGATCTCATGATCCTTCATGAGCCAAGCTACGTCTAGTAAGAATGTTAACCCTCTTTTGTAAATATGTACATAGTTTTCCCCGTTACACTCATTATATCATACATTGACTGTGGGGACACGGTCAAAATTAAGTGTGGGGGGGGGAGTCTCATTTTCATTTTTATTTTTTAGTTTCATGACATTTTTGAATTTTCTTTTTTTTCTTTAAAAAAAATCTCAAAAACTTTTTCTTTTTAGCATTTTGATTTATTTTTGAGGAAACACTATGGGATAAGTACAAGTTTTAGTTAATAAATTGAAATTTTTGAAAATTTATTTGTCTTAACAAAAATAAAAATGAGGTTTGATTACAAATAACAATGGTCTAACTAGTATATAGGAAGGTTCATATGTGTTAATTATGAAGTATGTTCTAATTGAAAATCTTTGTTAAAAAAGTGGTAAATTTAAATTAAAGGATATAACATTTTTATCTTCTAAGTTAAATGGTGCTAAGATGATTTTGCAAAAACTCTCTTTATAAAAAAAAATCTGAAAAAAAAACATTTGTATATATCTAAATATTTTCTATTAGCACCTACGGTCGACAGGTGTGCACACTTGTGTGTACACTCGCCATGCTCTGTACCTTTCTTACGTAAGCCCGAAAGGCAGTGCATGATCGGGTATATCTGGCCTCAGTTTATCTGAGCTAGGTGTATGTATATATAAATTCTTTTATTAATAATGCCTATAGTCGATAGGTGTTCACATTCGTGTGTTCACTCGCCACGCTCTATATTCCCCTCACATAAGCCCGAAAGGCAGTGCATGGGTAATATATCTGGTCTCAGTTTACCTGAGTTAGGCATATGTAAATATTGTTAATATCAATAAAATTTTCAAATAAGAGAGAATAAGCAATTGAAATCTAAGCACCATTTTAACTTGTTTGATTTAACTTGTTATTGAAAAGAAATGAAAATACCACTTTAATAAACTTTGATAATCAACTAAGGATCCATTTCATAATTACATTGTGTTATCAACCGAAACAACGAGTTAAACTATTGCCTATTTGCTATGATAACTTGATTTTTGTTTGAAATTTTGACAAGTAAATGAGTTAAAATTTTCATAACAATGACCAAAACCTATATTTAACTTATGAGTGTCGAATTGAAAGTGAATCCTTCATTTGTAAATATTTTCAAAAACTTGTATTCGTCCCATTGTAAATAAATCTTGCATTTTGTAAATATTTTCACTTTGCGTTTGGATTTTGTGGGTAGTATCCGCTGAAAACCCTCACGAGACAACACTCGTCCTACTGGGGACACCCAGAGGTTTAACGGCTTGTTGCATACGCTCAATGCAATCGTGCTCCCTACGAAAACGGATTTATCTTAGTTTTCCTTTATTCGAGGACGAATAAAAAGATAAGTGTGGGGGTATTTGATGTGCATGTAAATGTGCATATATATACACATCCATATTTTGTCTCTTTTTATTTAAATAAACATCATATTTGGGATTTTTTACATGTTTAAAACCATAATTCAATTAATTTCAAATCATCATATATTCACCTTCATCCAGGGGCAAAACGGTCATTTTTGTGCATGTGTCATTTGAGAATTTTTACTTGGACAATTTTTATTATTTTTATAGGATATTTTAATGCATATGGAAGAGGGATTCATGATGATATATGCATGCTCAAGGAAATACAAAGGAATGAAGAGGAAATAATTCAAGTTCAAGATCATGGAGGACCCCACCCACTTACCTAAATGCACAATTATGAGCTAATGGACAACTAAGTGGAGGTTAAAGCTTCATGCACTTTTAATGAGGGATTAATTAGTGGCTAATGGTTACTTGGTGGCCACACTTCCTAAAGGGCATTTTGGGAAGCACCCTAAAAATGGAATTATGGTTTTATGCATGTTTAAATAGCCCACTTGTGTACATGTAAATATCTTCTACTCTTTCATTTTACTTAGGAAATTAAGAGATCAAATTGTAAGCTCAACGTTCTATGAAATAAAAATGGCTTCCAAGCCTCTTTCTTCTCCTTTTTCTACATGCTTTTCTTTGTTTTATTGTTAATGTTTATTTCTATGCTCTCTTTCCTTTAATGTTCATAACTTAGATTTACATTTATGCAAGTAGTGTAGCTTTAATTTTTATGCAATTAGTTAGTAGTTAATCTCTCTTTCTTCCTTTGCTTAGTTTTCATTTCTTTGCTCTTTCATGTTGAAATTTACAAGTGTTGCTTTAATTCCACAAATGAGTATCTAAACCCTTTCAATTTAGGGGTAATGAAGCTCTCAAATATTATGTAATTTCAACTTTTCTATGATTTATGATCTCTTTTGTTTATGCTTCATGAGAGTGAATTTTGTTGCAAGTTTATACAAATGGGTTTGATAGCTTATGTTGCTTTTGCAAATGAGCTATTCTTATTCAACATAAACACAAGTTGCATCATCATTTGCTAATCCATTTTTTATTTTGAAATGAAAGTAAAAATGAAATTTGATGATCTATATTACTAGTTACAATAGTAAATAGATCATACTTAAAATAACTTTTGCTTTGGCTTCATTTTCATGAGAGTTATAAGTGGTATAATTGTTGTATTATAGTTTGATGGTTTGAGTTATGTTAATTAATAACATAAACAAACCATACTTATGATCAATGCAACGATTATTTCGCTTAATATCAAGTTATAGATCATAAATTCTTTGGTTGTTGATTTACAAAAATATTAAAGTGGATTTGCCTCTAAATTGTTCTCTAGTTTAATAGTTTTTTAATCATGTTTTAATTCTAGCTTTAGTAGTTAACAACTTTATTTCCCTTTGGTCTAATTTGATTGAATAGGAAATTTTAAAATCTCATCAATTCCCTACGGATCGACCCGTATTCGCCACGTACTACAAAGTGTACGCCGTGCGCTTGCGGTTATTTTTAATTTGAAAATTTTCGACTATTTTATAAACCGATAGAAAATTATCCGATTAACAGTATTCGATATAAAGCATTTACTACCAAAAACTTTAAAATTGATACTTTAGGCTTTTTTTATAAAATAATTCGTACGATGTTTTCTTAGTTAATGTCTTATTAAAATTCTATTTAATATATAACATGATATGGCAAATACTTTGGCCCAAAAGTTTTTAGGTAAGTTACTATCATTTAACAAAGTTCTAGCGCACTTTTGAATCATTCTATTTTTACATTCTACTACTTCATTTTGTTGTGGTGTTCTTGGAAATGAAAGTTTATGGGCAATACCTTTCTTATTACAAAAATTTTCAAAATTATCATTTTCGAATTCTCCACCATGATCACTTCGAATTGTTTTAATTTTAATAGATATTTGATTTTGAATTCTTTTAATAAAGATTTTAAAATTTTCAAAAGCATCACTTTTAAGTTTTAGAAAAATTGTCCACGTACACCTAGAAAAATCATCTACGATTACAAAGACATATATATTTTGATTTACAAATTGTATCCGTGAAGGATCAAAAAGACTAAATGAAGGAGTTCAAGGGGTTATGAGGTAGAAATCATATCTTTTGACTTAAAGGAAAATTGTATAAGTTTTCCTAATTGACACACATCACATATCCTATTACCATCAAACTTATTTTAGGAAGACCCTTAACTAGATCATATTTGGTAACTTTAGATAGGAGTTTTAAATTCAAATGACCAAATCTTTTGTCCCAGATCCAAGGGTCAATTGATTCAGCCAAAAGACATAAATTGTCATTTGATACTTTCATATGTAACGTGTAAATTTTTCTTTTCCTAACACCTTCAAAGATAATGTTTGACTCATTATCTTCAATATGACACTTATCTTTTTCAAATTTAATTTTAAAGCCCTTATCACATAGTATAGCAGGTTATGTTTTAAATTCCTAACTAACAAAACATTAGAAATAGTAGGAGTTTTAGAATTATCGACATTGCCGATGTGAATCACTTATCCTTTAGAATTGTCTCCAAATTTAACTGATCCACCATCTTTGTAAATGATATTCTTCAAGATTTTCAAATTTCTAATCATATACCTTGAGCATCCACTATCCAATATCCATTTATCCATTTTGATTTATAAAGTTTGATCATCTAGTTTCTGTTGATCAAAAGCCACGTAACACATCTGTTCCTACAATTTATACCTTTTCAAAAGATCAAGTGGCTTTTCATAACTAATGGACGCAGATTTATGAAACAATGCCATTTTGATTTAGCAAAACTTCCCTTAAAAAATAATGTTAAAATTACTATCAAAAACTTTTGCCAATAAAACTTTTCAAAAATCAAATTACGAAATTTTGAAAGCCAATGCTCTAATACCAAATGTTAGTTTGCGGAAAATGGATCTTAATGCTAATTTAACACTATAGGTTGGGTGAATTGTGTTTATTGATTTTTGTGAAACCTTTTAAATTCTTTTAAGATTATAATTAAATAATGGAGAATTAACAATCATAGATCCAAACATAGACATATATAAATATAGTAGAAGTAAAAATTAAAGGGTTGGAGAGATCACATCTGATTTTTTTACTGGTTTGGAGTTACCTTACATCCAGTCCCATACAATTTCTTATACAGATTTCTTTTCAAATATCAAATTTACAAAATCTCAATTTCAAGGTCACGAGACACACCCTTCAGCTTTTCTGAGTTCTGGGTACACTCACTGGATTCAGATGAGACTAGCATAACCACTTGGATTCAAACGGGACACCAAGCACATTTACTTGATTCAGACGGGACACAAGCACAACCACTTGGATTTTAGGGACACCAAGCACACCCAAGAGTATAAGAGTATGATTTGATATAGTTTACAGACTCAATTTCTTGACCTTGAGAAATGATCCTATAACCTCTTTAATAGCACTTTGATCTTGATTTGAGTGAGTGAGACAAGAGAGATTGAAGCATAAGCAATAGAGAATCAATCAATAGATTTTGAATTTGATTTGGGTTGAATTTGAGAAGATTTTGAGTAGGTTTCCTTCCATAATTCAAGAGATTAAAAGAGAGAGAAAATATGAGAAAGTAGTTAAAAAAATTCATTTGGAAAACCCTATTTATTGAGAAACAATAGTCATGTCCACTCGTGAAGAGATATAACGAAAAGACATTTCCATTCAAATTTGAATTTTGAAATTCCCAGCCTATATGTCGACATACATGATGGGGATATGTGCACATATCCTTTGTAATTTTGAAAAACCATTAAATAAAAAATATCATGAAAATGTTAACTTTTGTAAAATATTTTGATACTTTGTAAAATCATTTAAGCATAGTTTATACACATTTCAATCATAAGAAAACCTTATAAAATTATTTTGAAATATTTTAATATATAACGTATTTAAATATGAATTTCTTTTGAAAGTGTGTGTGTGTGTATAATTGAATATATATTTAAAAACAAAGTATTCATAAATGTCAAATATACTTTTAAATACTATAATTACTCATAATATAATAAACTTGTTAATAAAAAGTAAGTTTAAAAATCATTTGAAAACATTTTTTGAAAAGATGTTTGAAAAATTATTTTGAAAATAGAGATTCTTTAAAAATCATTTTTGAAAACCATTTAAAATCAGAGAATATATTTAAAAACCATTTTGAGAAATGGAATAGAGATCAAAGAAGTGCTATCGAGGTTTTAACAAAATAATATATGATTCTATAACTTATCTTGGTATCTTGAATCTTCAAAACTCATAAGTCTTCAATCTCTAACTCTTGAACCTCTATATCAGCCTCTTAAATCTTCCCTTGATACCGTACACCCTTCTAATCAACACCTGTCTAATATCCTGCATTATAAACTATATATAACTTAATAAAAAAATTAGTATCTATGTTTTATACAATGTCATACATTTGTTGTCGTCAAAACCAATGTCTAAGATTCTAGCATGTTTAAGAAGTATCATTTTGGGGAAAGAATGTAATAAAATATTTATTTGAGAAGAATTTTTTTATCAGAGGAGTGTGTTTTATTTCAAAATTTTTTTATTTGAAAACTGATATTTGTTGAAAATATTTTCACTTAAAAGGGTACTCTTTAATAAATGATGTTTTGAAAGAGGAAATTATTTTGGGTAAAGAGATTTTGGTTGAAAATAGACCTAACTTGAAATTATTTTATTAAGAAAATACATTAATAAGAAATGATGTGTTATAAAATATCTAGTTTTTTAATTTTGTAAGAAAACTATTTTACTAAGATGAGGATGATTTGATTTGAAAAGTAAATGGTTGAAAAAGCAAAATATACAATAGAGTTTAAAGGTGTTTATTAAAATTATATTTTATTAAAAAGATATTTTACTTGGAAATTTTATCTGAACTATAAAATTAGACTATTTAACATGGGATATAAGACAATAGGGCGGGATGAGTTTTGAGTTTGCCCTAAACTCATTTTGACAATTTTTATGACTATTATGTGCAGTTCACCCTAATGAGCTATAAATCATCTAGTTTTTCCCTTCCATGGAGAGAGTTGGGAGATGAAGAAGGGATTGCGCGATGATTGGGATAGTCACCTTATTGATTGTATTTGTTTATTTTTGTGACGCCCCACCTCTATGCTCATAATAACAAAGAGTATTAAAAGAAACACCGTCTGTTATTACGAAGAATAAGGCTGGATGGGAGCGGCCATCCATAGTTAGGCCTTACACTAGTATTGGTTACCTCGATAGGAGTGGTATATTTATTTTTCTTTAATCTCTGTTTATTACTCCCATCGACATACCCAATTCCAGTATAAAACGAACTACAATGGTTCATAATAGTTTAGGACAATATATATGATAATAACACAGATAAGCTAAATGCGGAACACAGCTAATATAAAATCTCATATATATATATATATAACTGAAGGCAGTTACAATACATGTGATACAATACATATGATACAACTACAACTATCGACACTGGAAGTTACATATACAAGTACATTATCGTAAATAATATACATGAATACATATCATCCTATACTATAACACGACTTCTCCAAAAGATATGAAGAGACTTCATAGCTCAAGCAGTAACCCAAAGCAAGATATCAACAACCTGAAATAACTCGGTCTGACCCGAGTATTAAATTCAAAAGAACCTAATACACGGGTCAGTCTAATTCAAACTTAGTTACTAATGTACAGAAGCAATAATAATAAATAACCAAATAGACGACAGTCATAGAAATCTCGTCCATCCAATCCTTTAACAAGGAAATCGGATAACGGTAGATATAACACTAAACAGTGTTAAACAACAAATCATCAAATTCAAATCATCAACAAGGATAAATAAAAAGATTATCAATGAAGACAATTTAGAAAACAACTGAATTGCCTATACGGCAATTAATGACAAAATCTAATTATTAAATAAATAATTAGAAACTCATAATCTAATTATCAAATAGATAATTAGACAACAACAAAATGATCAAATCAAATCAAATAAGAATACAATTTCAAAATATTGAATTGAACACACAAAACAATTCAAACAATTGAAATATCACATAAGAAGTCAATTCTGTGTGGCTGCAGTACACGCACGCGTGCACTGCCTCGCCACTACATCATGAGATGTCATCACGACACTAAATACTACAACAAATCGAAACTGCAGAGGTCAAGTCACGGCTATCATGACTCAACACAACTACAACCAAAATGAAACTGCAGCCACCACATGAATACAAGGGCAAAACTGCAACAAATGAAACTACACCAGAGGAATAGCAATACGACATGGCAAGAATGCACAGGCCACAAGCTAATCCAAAAATCAACAAAGTCACCGATGAATCATAAATTACACCCCAGAGGCTAACAGTTCAATAAAATGGTCAAAACCCAAAACCAACATATACAATGCCAACAATATGGATATACAGTGATGCATGAAACAAGTCAAAGACTGCAATACTACAGATTGCATACTCAAGTGCAAACCAAAGTGAAAGACCACAAATAACTGCACATTCAAGTGCGAGCCGAAGTGAAAGACCACAAATACAAAACTTAAACTAAACAAGAGACCAAACAAACAAGTACACATTCAAGTACTTGAACCAATGACCAGATCCAACCAACACAAGTGCACAAGGGCAGTGGTATAAAAGCAAGTGCATATAAATGACGTATGTAGTGAGAACTAACATCACATCTCAAATGGTACATGTGCAGTGACCAAAAGCACTAAAATGGCAAGCCAATCTACTATGCAACATAAATAGTGTATTGCAAAATCAAGACAGAGGAGATTACAAACTGTAGCTCAAAGTAAAACCAAGGTCAGAGACATAATTACAAGACTAGTAATGCAATTGTATGCAGACAGCCTCGAATGAAGTACATCAAGATACTAGTGATACATGCATGTATGTACATGTTAGCAGTGGACACAAGTGATGAACCAACATAGCACATGAATGCACAATGCAAATTGCAACAGGGTATCTAGATGAGTCAAAGCCAGAGCTACAAAAATTATTCGTTAAGCCAAGGACAGTGGACTCATGAAGGAAGCAAGACTATATGAATCAGACTCGAGCACATAGTGCAGACAACTGAAACAACATAATGCATCATTGAAACAAGATCAAAGTACAGGCAACATGAGACATGCCAGAGTAATAACTCAGCATGTACAAGGCAACTGCACAAGTAAACAGAAGTGAAACAGTGATGTACATAGGGAACACAATACAAAGAAGCAACCAAGTTTAAAATGACCGAGTCATAAATGTCAAGTTCCAATGCCAAAACAAAGTCACCAAAATTTCAAATCAAGCAAGACAGTGGCTCGCATCAAAGACCACATTCGAAAATAGAAGAATGCAGTTCGAATTAAAATGACCAGAAATAATATCAGTACAATGGTGATAATATAGGGTCATGGAATCGCATACACAAAATCAAGTGACCGAAGTCAAAGTACCAGAGAATTCAAAGCCGTTGAAATCACGAAATTGCAAGATCAAAATCAAGCCGAGAAATCATTGCTGTGAAATTCAAGCCATTTAAAAATATATGAAATTAACAAAGTCAGATAAATCTCAAGCATCCAGCAACATCGATCGGCCAGAGAAATCGATGGACAAATTCAAACATATATACACAAACGAGAAAACAAGGATTCAAACCCTATATAAACAAATCATCATCAGCTAAATCAATTCAAAACCCAAGTCACGAAATAAAGAAATTGAATTAGATGTGAGTGAAATAAATCACTCACCTTTCTCTACGAAGAAGAAGCAGCCGAGCGGAGCTTAAGATGAACGATCGACAAAGCACTGAAAGCGGCTACTGAAGATTGCAAAGCCCAAATTTTCACGAACAAGCAAGAAGAAGCAGCCGTGAATGAGCACGAAGTGAAGAAAGCATCGATCGACAAAGCTAAGGGACATAAATCATTCGATCGAGATAATCATAGTCGGCGGCTTCAAAATCTCGAAGCCCTAATTTGGACAAAGAGGAACGAACGAACGAGGCAGCCATTTTTTTTTTCGTTCGCTTAGGGTTTCGAACGAATGAATGAAGGGAGGCACGGTTACCTGCTTTTGATAATAATCCCAGCCCCAAAGCAAAAGAACGTGGGCCAAAATAAAGCCCGCCTAACTCTTTTACAAATTTAAAAAGAATTTCAACTGATTAAATCTCCCAAAATCAATTAGCCAGCAGAATTAATCGTCTAATGACGATAATTAACCGGTGCAAAACCCCGGGTTGTTACAATTTTGGATGAATTGGTGTATTGCATTTTTATTGTTAAATTAATTGCATTTCGGAAAATTTTGCTACTTATTACTATGTTGATCTCTTTTGAATTAATTTATTGTGATTATATCATGTTGTTAATGGTTTATTTTACTATGATTAGTTCTAGTTATTACCATTGAATGTTTATTTAATTCATTTATGTCGAGCTTGGTTGAAATATTTTCGTTTAATGTTATTATGTTATTGATGGTTTGTTTTACTATGATTGATTTTAAATATTTACTTATTCGATATTTACCTAGTAATTCATGTTGTTTATGTCTAGATTAATCTCCTTTGCTTGTATTGGTTGTTTTTCGTTTAACATATTAAAATTATTTGTTTTTAGCTTATCTTTTTGGTTTTCATGGTTGTTGTTTGTTTTTTTGTTTTCTTGTTTACTTGATTGTTTATTGTTTAACATATTATAATTATATATACCTTGTTTGACTAAGAAATGTGAAGCGGTTCCATGTAGATGAGTAACAATGGTTAGAGGATTCTACTGACTAAGGGCTTGATGGCTACTATTAAGGAATCAAGAATAGGCGGGAGGTCCATCAATAGAATTTTAAAAATATGCATTTCAAAAGCCTATTTTTTAGGTTCTGTAAATATTTTAAAAACAAAGAGTTCCTATTTCAAGGGACGATTTGATTTCTTATATAAGATGATGTTTTCCAAAAATTATTTTAATTTGTTTAAAAGGAAGGGAATTATTTTGAGAAACTGTTTTTCAAATTAATAGCGTATTATTAGAAAAAGGATATCATTTGTTTTAAAGGGAGATCGAAGCTTTGGCTTGAAAATAAAAATGTTTTGCTTTTAAGGTGTGTTGGAATTCTCCTTGCTAGCTATTGGTGTTAAATTTCATCTACACGACACTTGACTGGATCGCGAGACAATCTTGCGATTTATCATCCTCACAATTAGGGATCAACGAATTTAAACGTGGCTAAATTCACCTTTAGGAAGCGACTTTGTTGCTGAATGCTTACATAGCTGAGTAGCCGCACTTCAACTGTTTGTTGAAATATCGAAATGGATTGATAAATTAAGATGCGGTTGAATATAAATTGAAAAAATGTAAAAGGGCACAGAGATTTTTACGTGGTTCAGACTGTTAATAATTCTAGTCCATGGAGTAATCCATTATCTTTCATTATTTTTTGTTTAAGAAATTTCAATAGCCTTGAGGCGTACAATATTTTGCCCTTTTTTCTATTCAGGAAGAAGAAGATGAATAGGAAGATCCTCTTCTTTGTCCTTATGCCTTTCTATTTATAGTGTGAAAAGTGCACTGTTGATGGTTGTAATCATCTTCTTCGTTTTCCTTCAATCTCCGCCATTGATTTTTCACCTTGTCTCCTGTTCATGAAGCTCGTTCGTCGTGCCTAGATTGATGATGTGTCTTCGGCAGGAAATCCTGAGTCTGGCGTGATATTGAAATTTTGAAGCGGAGTGCTTGAAAAAGTGGGAGGAAAGCTTTGGTCTACATAGGTCATCCTCTTCTCTCTTGAAGTAGCATGCCGATCTAAAAGTAATGATAAAAGACATTGTTGTGACTTTGTCATGTTGTTGATGTATAGGAACGGGGGAGGTAGTGAATGATGTTTGGCGTTTAGACCTCACTGCCCTGTCACTGTCCTTACTATTTTACCTAATTTGCCTCTATGTCAGGTCAGAATAGAGTATCTCTTCCTACTCTATGCTAAAAACTACCCAGATATGCTTGGAGCTTATTTGTTGTTTGAATTGTTTTCTTGGTTGTTGTTGATGAGAGATTGAGGGAGGGAGAACTTCATATTTGTCATTTTCCTGTAGGGTTGAGTCTATGTTGAAGCATATCTTAAGCGACCCTATATATAGCCCCAGTGCTCTTGGCTCTATACATCGCCGTCTAGGCTATCCCTAATGTGTGCTTGTGCAGACATGATCCTGTAGACATTTGACAGCATGTGAGTATAGCTAACTCAAATCCTCGCTTGCTAACCTTTATGCTTTGGTTTTGCATTACGGTTTGGCCTCTATTTCTCGAGATTCCCATGCTACTCTATCTTTCTACATACCACATCTGTTTAATGTAGCCGTGATTTTGATGGAGAAGGCGTGGGTCGGGTTAAATGCTCAACCTTCAACCTGCTCTTTGCTAAGCTCTATTGCCATTAGGAAGTATCACATGTTTCATTTTGGTTCTGACTTTTGGTAAGAACATGTGTAATACATGCCCCTAAGTCTACGGTGACTGCAGGTCGGGGTAGACTTGTTGCCTTATGCACCCGGTCTGTATCTTCACTCAGTCTTGTCTAATCTATCTTTTTAGCACTGGGATTATGTCTTTTCAGCTACTTGAAAATTTAATGCTTTGGCATACGTGCCAGTGCCTTACTGGACCATTTCTTAATAGTTGTATAATCTTCCTTTTCGTTTTTCTAGGTAGATTCTCATAAATTCTTTATACTCATTATTTTCTGCAAGAAACCACATTTCACATGATATTTGATCATTTCAATTGTGCGGTTGAAATTCAAACTCAGGTGAGTATTTTACTTCTTCATTTTCCCTAAGTTTTTTCATCATTTTCTTGCTTATAAAGGATCGGTATGATTTCCAAATTTAGGGATAATTTTGTAAATTGGAAGTAGGATAGGTCATTTTAATTCGTACTTGGTCCTTCTTTGAAATATTGTCTACGGTTTTAGCATGGATTCCACTGATTCATCCTCTTTATTTCCTTTTTCTAAAATTACTCGTTCGGAGGATGCCATTGGCGTCCTCGGTTAATTCAGGTTCCATGGGTATGCACCTAGGATCTCGCTATCTCATGAGCAGATCGATATTCCCCCGGAGGGTTACATCGCCCTAATCCCTGAGCATAATCGAAGTGGGTCGTTTCTTCCTATGCATCAGACGATTTGTGAATGGCTTACTACTTTATGTATTGCTCTATTACAACTTGCCTACAATTCTTATACCTTTGCTTTGGCCATGTTTATCCTTTATGCCAAAAGTTGTATCAACCTTACTGGTGAGGAACTCTGATTCTTTTTTGAGTTCAAAAGAAGTCCCAAAAAGGGGGTATGGGTTTCATTTATATCCAAGCTAAAGACTTGTTTCTGATAGGTGCCCATAGTAGGACTAAACTTGGGATTTCCTATTATTTCTTTTTTTCGAATCACGATGGATTTCCTTCCTTTTCTTAACATTACTCCATTCACACCATCTCGTTAGAGGCCAAGAGCAGTTATATAGGTCCCATAGACCTCAAATTCAGAGTTTGCCAAAGGAATCTAGGAAGATATCGGGATTATTTGTTGGATCGAAGTTGAAAGATCACAGTTTGCTATGTCCAAACCATATATTTTCTAGGGGCAGATTTAATCCCAATCCTTTCATACATGCAATTGGGGGGTATAAACAGTTTGTAACAAAATGGTAAGAATTTCCATACCTGTGGTTTTAATTTTTGTTATCTTTTTTTTGCAGATAAAATGGATAAGAATATTGCTTCTAAACTTTGTAAATCTCTGGAGGTAAAGAGAAGAAGAAGGCTATTTTAAAGAGGCCGCATGATGGGTCTGATGACCCTTCTGCTCCCTTTAAGAAATTGGCTATGTGAGAAATGCGGATTAAGGATCTTAAGGCTAGAATTAACACTAGAGGGAGGGTGAATAGTGTTTTAAGAAATTTGTTAATCTTTTTGAGTTTATCTTACTTTATTAATAATGTATACACTAATCAGACACAGATATGATCACAGAATCAAACACAGATGCAAATATAAAGTAAAAGCAGTAAAGGAAAGAACATACCGGATTTTATACTGGTTCGGAGTTACCCTACATCCAGTCCCGCACAACAAAGTACAGATTTCCTTTCAAAAGCAATTCAACAATTACAACCCTCGATTTCAAGGCTACGAGGTACACCCTCCAGAATACCAATCCTCTAGGTAGGGATACTTGATTTACCGGGCAAAAAGTTCACCCAATTGATTTCCAGGGCTACAGTCACACCTTTTCTCGCTTGATTGATTTACAAAGGTTACAATCACACCTTTTCTCGCTAATATATTACAAAGAAGCCTATAACTTTGAATAGCACTTGGATCTTGTTGAGATAGTGATAGAGAATCAAACCAGAGATAATATAGTCAAATTCAATATTGATTTCGGCAGAGTGATGATAGAATTTTGAATAAGAAAATGTGGAAGATGAAGAGGAGTGAAAACCAGAAAAAAGTGATTAAAAATTCGTTGAAACTGACCCCTATTTATAGAAAACCAACAGCCATGACCATTCATGAAGAGTTATGGCGAATAGACACTTCTTTTGAAATTTGAATTTGAACTTCAACTGTCACTATGTCGACATACTACCTAGGGGCATGTCGACATCCCTCAGCCAAAAATGATAATTTGAATTTCTATAAAAACAATATTTATCTTATATAAAAACTATCTAAAACTTTATAAATATACTTGAATATCGTTGAAATTCATAAGTAAATATAAAGAACAATATATACATAATTTAACTATAATTTTATATTTAAATCTAAGTATAAATATTAAAAGTTAAATATATTATTTGAAAAGATATTTAAAATCAGGAGTATTTTGACTTTGAAATTAAAGATGTTTTGAGGCTAAAATTATTTAAAATCAGGATAGAGAGTTTTGAATCTTTTAAAAGGAAAGTTTTGAAATCATTTTGAAAACAAGATAATTTTGTAAAATCATTTGAATTAAAATTAGTGGATACAAAACAATGTCCCACTAGATTTTCGTAGGTTCCATCCTACTTAGGGTTCCATCCCTTTAACGGGCTCGAAGTGGATTCCATTCCACGAATAAATTGGATATTAAGATGCCAGTGCTTTTCTACGAGTTTTAACAAATATTCCTAATAAAACAGACTTAACCTTGAACTCTTGATAATCTTGATACTCATGAGTCTTCTATCTCTGTATCTTGAATCTCTATACTGCACAGTCTTCATTCTTGATACCTACATGGTTAGATCCTGCAAATACATATATATCTAAACTTGTAATGTTAGTATTTATATTTTATAATCTATTCTAAGGTTGTTGTCATCAAAACCATCATCTCAAGGACTAACAATCTCCCCCTTTTTGATGATGACAACCTTTGTTTATAAAATATCACTTCTATCCTAATAACTCCCCCTAAAACTAACAACTCCCCCTTAATCTATGCCTAACTACCCTATTTTATACTTATGCCCCTTTGTCATCAACAAAAATTTACTCCCCATTACTCTTGGACTTTAGTACCTGCATTGATAAACTATACAACGAAATATATAATATATAGATTAAGCAATAATGATACTGATGAGCATAATAACTTAAATAAAGACTATATTCATTTTAATGTATATATATACATGTTTCACACAGCAAACTTCAAACCAAATGAAATCAATCCATACAAAGTATCAATCCAAATCAAATCAAACAAATTAATTCAAACAAATCAATCAAAGAAAGAAAATTAAACGTTACGAGGAACATCAACCCATCCTTCTTCTCCAAAGATAGGGTCTTGTTTGATGGCATCCCAATTTTCATTATCAACAGATAGAGAAACAGGAGGATGTGCTTCGTTATCGTCTTTGTGCAGGGAGGAGATCATCCAACGAATTGCATCGAAGTGTCTCTCTTGTTCCTTGATCATCTGCATTTGACTTAATTCTAAGTGACGCTGATTACGGAGGATGATAGAGAGAATATTCTTGAATGAATTGAGTGTTTCTTCAAGATTTTCAGATAGATTATGAATAGGATTGACCATAATTGAATTAGAGAAAGAAATGAAGGATATAGTTAATGAGAAATAAATTTCAGTGAAGATTTCTGGAAGACAAAGGTATATATAGGTGTAGAAATTCGTTTGAAATGAATACACATTTGGTAGTTATTCAAATTTCAAATTCAAAATCAATAGTCACTTTTGACCAGTACATGTCGACATGGTCAAGGGGGGTATGTCGACATACTTCAGTGAAAATTGATGATAATTTTATCTTGTGAATAATGATGTATATATATTTCTATAATATATTAACATTTATTCTAGATATAAAATAAGCTAGATGACAGGAAGGAAATTCAATTTCATTGCATAATTGGATAATACAATGATTAAACATAAGGAACTACACGAACATTCGAAATAAAATAAACTAAGACAAATACAATAAAATACTAAATGATAAAACTAGTTAGAAGATGAAGATGATGAAGATAGTCCAAGTTTCTTGCTGACTTTTGAAAAGAACTTGTTCATCTTCGAAGACATGTTATCCAACTTCTTACTAATAGATCGTTTTAAAATCCGTTGATTCTCCACAATTATCTTTTGGTTTTTGAGAAGGGTTTTGTTGGATGGATTGGAAGGATATTCAATACTTTCTAAGGATGTTTCACCTTCTTCTTCTTCTATTTCCATTTCATCCCTTTCTTCTTCTTCTTCCTCTTCCATTTCTTCATGAGCCAAACGCTCTTCCTTTTCGGTAAGAGTCTCATAAGGTTGAAAAACATATGGGATTTTTATGAGGGAAATGTTTGAGATATTAAAAACTTTTCTAGAGACAAATTCTTCGCCTTTGAAATCCACTCCAAAATAGTTAAAATTCGAGTAAGGTAAATTCCACGATATTAAGTGTTTTCTCCCATTTCAAAATTTTTAGGACGAAGTTCATCCAAAATAACTTGCGCCCAATTGATGTCATAATTTCCAAAAATACCAAAAAGTGCTTTGCACACTTTTGAGGTAGGATTGTTAAAGTTTCCCGATCTTGGGGTCAAAGTATGTTGCAAAAGAAGATTGACAATCCTTGCTTTAGGACGAAAGTTTTGGTTTTTAAATTCAAAATTATCATCTCCTTCAAAAATATGATGAAATGTCTCACGATCATGTTCATCGATTTTAAAACTAGAAAGATCCATTTCCGTGTTTTTGCAATTAAGAATGGTACCCAAAAGATCACAATTCAAAACAATTTGAGTGCCTTTGACACTACTCCAAATCTCATTCTCATTTCCATTATAAAAAGCACGGTTTAGATTAGCATAAAAGATTTTGACAAGATTAGGGTAGCAAACAAAATCGTTTTGAGAAGAGTCAATAAGACTTAAAACACCATTGTTTGCAAAAAGAGAATCAATTTCATAAGAAGAAAAATCTTGAAAAATAGCAAATTTTCCGAGATGGACTTTGGCATAATTAGCATAATTGATGTATGCTTTAATTGCCTCCGGATCATTGAATAATTGCTCTTTGATTTTTCTGGAAATTCTCATGGTTGAGGGGTTGCTTGAAGAAGCCATTAGAGTAGAGAGTAGAGTGCTTGAAGATATGAAGAGAGAGTTTGAATTTGAAAATGAAAGTGAAAAGATATGATAAAAGATAGTGGATAAATAGACTTTCAAAGGACATATTCTCTGGTCAAAAGGTATCTTTTCAGAGAAATAAATGAAGTGAAAAGGTTGAGGGAAATTCAAACATTTGAATTCAAAATTTGAAATTCAAATTCAGGTAGGCATGTCGACATCATGGTAGGGGCCATGTCGACATGTGCCTGTGAATTTTCATGATATGATTTTCCTAAGATATCTAATATACATATATATATATAAATATTATTATTAATGTCTATATTTCTAAAATATTATTTTACTTATAATATATTTCAGAACGTGTCAAAAATAATAAAAATAATAATAAAATAATAGTAAAAATAGAAAATAAATTTTAAAATTCAAACAGCATATCAATTCAAAATCAATCAATCAAACAATCAAGCAACTAATTCTATGCAAGCAATTTCAACCAATTATATTGTAAACGTGTACCTTTTTCTGAGTCCGTTTCTTTGAACTCATCGGAGTCGTGAACTGCAGTGAAACACAAATTCAAGTTATCCGTCTTCTGATCATCATCACTTGAGGATGAGTCTGAGTCATCTAGATTAGCAGTAAATGCATGCTTCTGTTTCTTTGCTGGTTCATTGTTCATAGGAGGATTCTGCCTTTCTGGATACAGACAATTCTTTTTGATATGACCTGGTTCGTCACAATTGAAGCATTTGATAAAGTTTGGTACTGTAGTCTGATTGCCGGAATTCTTAAAGTTGTTTCTCTTGGAACTAGTCAATTTTCTGTACTTCAGAAATTTCCTAAAATTTCTGGTCATAAATGCTATCTCTTCATCATTGTCACTGTTTGAGTCTGATCCATCGGTCAATGCATTGAATGCCATTGATTTCTTTTCAGATGCTTTGCTTTCTCTTCTCCCGATCATTTGAACTTCAAACGACATTAGATTTCCAATCAATTCTTCTATCTTTAAAGTACTGATGTCATTTGCCTCTTCAATTGCAAGTGTCTTTTGATCCCATTCTGGAGTGAGAGAATTCAAAAATTTTCTTACTTGATCTTCTTCCGAAAATTCCTTTCCCAAAGATATTAAAGAATGCACAATATCTTGAAATCAACTATACATATCTGAAATAGACCCATTAGTATTCATTTTAAATAACTGAAACTGATTTGTGAGCATGGAAATTTTGGTCTGTTTAACTTTGCTTGTTCCTTCGTGAGTTACTTGCAAAGTTTTCCAGATTTCATATGCAGACTTACAAACCGACACTCTATTAAATTCATTTCTTTCAAGTGAACAAAACAGAATATTCATTGCCTTAGAATTATTTTGTGCAACAGTCTTTTGCTCAGTGGTCCACTGTGCAAAATTAGTTGTGGGTTCAGAATTTTCAGTTTGTGTGATATTCCAAGTATCTAATCCTACAGATTGTAAATATATTCTCATCCTACATGCCCAATATGCATAGTTACTGCCATTAAAAAGTGGTGGTCTGGCAGTAGACTGACCTTCTACAAATGAACTAGTGTTGGTGGTAATAGCAGTACAAGTGTTAGTAGCCATTTTGAAAACTTTTCAAAAAATCAGATTATGAAACTTTTGAAAACAAAGCTCCGATACCAAATATGAGAAATGCGGATTAAGGATCTTAAGGCTAGAATTAACACTAGAGGGGGGGGGGGTGAATAGTGTTTTAAGAAATTTGTTAATCTTTTTGAGTTTACCTTACTGTATTAACAATGTATACACTAATCAGACACAAATATGAACACAGAATCAAACACAGATGCAAATATAAAGTAAAAGCAGTAAAGGAAAGAACACACCGGATTTTATACTGGTTCGGAGTTACCCTACATCCAGTCCCACACAACTAAGTACGGATTTCCTTTCAAAAGCAATTCAACAATTACAACCCTCGATTTCAAGGCTACGAGGTACACCCTCCAGAATACCAATCCTCTAGGTAGGGATACTTGATTTACCGGGCAAAAAGTTCACCCAATTGATTTCCGGGGCTACAATTACACCTTTTCTCACTTGATTGATCTACAAAGGTTACAATCACACCTTTTCTCGCTAATATATTACAAAGAAGCCTATAACTTTGAATAGCACTTGGATCTTGTTGAGATAGTGATAGAGAATCAAACTAGAGATAATATAGTCAGATTCAATATTGATTTCGGCAGAGTGATGATAGAATTTTGAATAAGAAAATGTGGAAGATGAAAAGGAGTGAAAACCAGAAAAAAGTGATTAAAAATTCGTTGAAACTGACCCCTATTTATAGAAAACCAACAGCCATGACCATTCATGAAGAGTTATGGCGAATAGACACTTCTTTTGAAATTTGAATTTGAACTTCAACTGTCACTATGTCGACATACTACCTAGGGGCATGTCGACATCCCTCAGCCAAAAATGATAATTTGAATTTCTATAAAAACAATATTTATCTTATATAAAAACTATCTAAAACTTTATAAATATACTTGAATATCGTTGAAATTCATAAGTAAATATAAAGAACAATATATACATAATTTAACTATAATTTTATATTTAAATCTAAGTATAAATATTAAAAGTTAAATATATTATTTGAAAAGATATTTAAAATCAGGAGTATTTTGACTTTGAAATTAAAGATGTTTTGAGGCTAAAATTATTTAAAATCAGGATAGAGAGTTTTGAATCTTTTAAAAGGAAAGTTTTGAAATCATTTTGAAAACAAGATAATTTTGTAAAATCATTTGAATTAAAATTAGTGGATACAAAACAATGTCCCACTAGATTTTCGTAGGTTCCATCCTACTTAGGGTTCCATCCCTTTAACGGGCTCGAAGTGGATTCCATTCCACGAATAAATTGGATATTAAGATGCTAGTGCTTTTCTACGAGTTTTAACAAATATTCCTAATAAAACAGACTTAACCTTGAACTCTTGATAATCTTGATACTTATGAGTCTTCTATCTCTGTATCTTGAATCTCTATACTGTACAGTCTTCATTCTTGATACATGCATGGTTAGATCATGCAAATACATATATATTTAAACTTTTAATGTTAGTATTTATATTTTATAATATATTCTAAGGTTGTTGTCATCAAAACCATCATCTCAAGGACTAACAGGCTATTCCACCCTCATCCGAGGTTCATATACCTTCTGGAATGATTGGCTCTTCCTCTAAGGTTGAGTCCGCTCCCGATGTTGATGGCTTCGCTGAAGATAACGTTCTTGCTTTGATGGAAAGGTTGGGAGGTCAGCACAGGGCCTTGTTGTTATTTTTGTTTTGGCTCCTAAGATGTCTTTTGCTGCATTTTCTTTAAAAAAATTTGAAGCTCTGGTCTTGTATACGTGATTATGTTCCCCTTTTATTTTCCTTCTCTGCATTGTATTGGTTTGCGACCCATACTGATTTTTATTTTCTACTCTTGCAGTCTGCTGCCTTAATGATGAAGGCATGTGAGTCAGAGAACGTTCAGGCTTTGCTTTCGAGTTAGATGGAAAAGCTTGAGAATAATCTTACTTTGGCCAATACCACACTGGTTCTGCTAAATCTAAAGCAGAGGAAGAGGCTAGAACCTTCTGTGGGTAGGTTATGGAAGAAGTTAAGGCCACCGAGGAGGCTTAAGCTTTGAAGGTACGTGAGCTAAAGGAGAAGTATGAAGAGCTGGCCAAGGTTAAAAGGGAAATGGTTAAATCCAAGGAGAATCTCGAACCCTCACTTCTAGGGTCACCTATAGTGTTTATACCATGGCGAAACGTTAGTGTAAGGTGGAAGTTAGTCTGAACTCTGTGGATGAGGAATCTATAGTTCAATTTTTGCCTATTCCTAGGATAAATGGAAGGTGGAAGAAGTTAAGGAGGAGGTTGCAAGAAAGGTTGTTGATCCAGGTTGTCCTTTGCATCTTTCTTAGGAAGAGAAGGAGACGGCCATTGTGGATCAGGTGAACCTGCAATCTAAAGAGCAAGACCGACTTGCGAACAAGGTTAATTCACCTTTTTTGATATAGACGTTTAATCCCATATACCCTTTTTGTGTTTTTTTGTACTTAAAGTTATGAGCTTATTTTGTTGTCTGTAAGATAACATTGTATCTTTTATGTTTGAATGGCCATCTTCTTTATTGCTTTGTTTAGTATTCTGGAATGAATGTATTCACAAAACTATTGAAGGAGACCGAGGCTAGGCTTGAAAACTACACATTAGATCATCTCGGGTTAAGTACTACAACCATGGTTAGGCATAAAAAGGAATTAGATCAAATATGCATAGAACTTAGAAGCAAGATTGCAGAGTTATCAGTCCAAATAAATCAAGTAGTTCGAGAAAAGGAACCTCTCAGTGATTTTGTTTTTCATCAATGGCATAACACGTTAGAGAGTGGTTCTTTTCCACCCGATAGCCCTGATCTAGAATGGTCTAGGCTTAGGTAGGTAGGTGTGATGTAACAAACGTTTCAATATTGTGACTTAGCCCATCAAGTTTTGATTAAGCTAACTAAGTTTTATTTCAATTAAGATTTAAATCGGTTCCCTTAGCTCTATTAAGTACTAATTGTATTCATTACTATGATGTTTTTATCTCCATATTATCCTAACCTGAAGGATTCTGATGTGGTTGAGGAAGATGATGCTCCTGAAGTTGAAGTTGCTCAACTCGGGTATGTTGTTGAAAGGCTCGAAACAAAATTAAAGGTTAATCGTGAAGAGCTTGTAAAGGCTCGAATTGTGTTAAAACGTCAGTATGGCTGTAATCAAGAGATGCCACGTCTAAGCTGGAAGGGATTGAACAGACCATATAGATGGGGGAAGAGCTTGACAGTATTGTCTATAGAAAAGAAACTGTTAGATTTGAGAAACAAGAGGAGTACATGTCAGCTGAGATTGCCAGACTACTTGGCGAGCTAGAAGCCGAACATAGTAAGTCGATTGAGGTGTCTCAATCATATATTGCTTCTATTCCTCTGATGAGTTCTGAATCTTCTTTTCTTTATGGTGACGGTTGAAAGGTTATTGCTAGGCGATTATTTGGTGATTTCTTAGGTGAGAATAAGAAGTAAAAGGCTTAATTGATAGAGACCTTAAATGACATCAAAAGGAAAGCAGCATTGGAGGTGTGTAGACTTGAAAGCGTATTGCCATCCCTGAATGATATGGTCACTTCCTATATGAATAAGCTTGAGCAAGAGAAGGCTAGGAATAAGAAGGTTGAATCGTTTATGCAACGTTCTCGAGATGTTTTGGAATTTTTCTACCCTTTACTGGTTCAAAATTTTCTAAGTGATAAAGAGGATTTTGAAATGATAGTCGGTTCGGATGAGGACCCTTGGATATGAGCTCATTATGACCCGACAATCCGGCACTCATACTTAGTGCTTTATTATCATAACTGTAATTTTAGTAAAACATTCTTGTAACATTTAACTTGACTTAAGATGGGGAAAGCACTTTTTGTAATTTGACATCATTTTGTTTCGTAATACCAAAGTCGATCGGTTAATATTCATACACAGAAATCTATAGGTTTTTTGGTAATTCTATTTTGCTTATTTATATTGTTATTTAGTTGTGAGCTTATTCGACCTTATCTGGTTAATTCATGTTACTTAGGATTCAAAGATGGACATTCTACGAAAGAAATTAGATTCTTCTCAGCTCAAAATAGGGAAGCTGGAAAATTTATTAAAGAATGCTGAGAGCATATATATATATAGTCTCGTATACGGATGAGATCTAAAAGCTAAGAGGAAAGATTGTTGAGATGGATAGAGAGATGGCATTGCATATGAATGCAGAGGAGAAATTCTTTGATGGCCCCAGCTTCATGTGTCCCTCTTGGGTTGGGTGCAGCCCCTAAGCTTCCTTCTGGAGCAGACCTAACTAAGATCCTTAAGTGGAAGAATGATGTGAAGGCTCATTATGAGGCCAAGATTAAACGATTAGAGAACTACTTAAAGGGGGATCTAGGGACACCGGATACTCGAGTGTCCCCATTCTTGTCCAATGAGGATGTGTTCTTTGTTCCTTCCTCTAAGAGTGTAGAGAAGTCAAAGGAGAAACTCTTGCATGAGATCGATAGAGTAAAAAATGGTGCCTTAGAAAATAAGATATATAGTTTGGAGTGTGAGTCTCGATTGGAATGCATTGCGGTTTACCTAGGTGGGATGGACATGGCATTCCTTTTGGATGTATTTCATAAAGAGAAAGTAAAGACCAGAATAGCAGAAATCGGTCGACAGCATGCAATTGATATTTTTAAATGTTTCTGGTCTGGACTTGACTTGTCCTTTATGTACAATCGGGTTGACTATGAATATAGATCCGTAGATTACGGAAAAGTTTGGGTCGATGCCAATTATGATCCACGCATGGCATATCATAGATCAGCTCATGGTCGGGTCTCTTGTTCTCGATCATCATGGTGATTACAGAGTTGGAGGGCTAATTTTTGTCTCAGCTCACCATGATGTATTTTTGCAAATCGAAACAATATGGTGTGGTCACACTTCGATTAAATTTGCAATTTAACTTTTGTAAAAGTAGTGTTTTATTTGTAATATGACCTGATTGCTAACTTTTTGTATCATAAACGTATAACAAGTAATATCATTGTATGATCCATACCTAAGTATTGGGAGCTCAGTTTTTTGCTGTATACTCGGCAAGACTTGAGTAGTGTTCGGGCTTTTACCTGATTGATAGTATGTTCCCTGTGGTGTACTCATTTACATTCGCCTAGGATATGTTTTAGGGAGTAGTGTATGTGTCCTTGATCATGACTTGATAGGTCGCCACTTCCCATATTTGCAGATGCGATCTGTCCTTTGCTGAGCTAACTATAGGATGGGTACGAGTGGATCCCGGTTCTAATGATGCGTGGGTCAAGATCTGCTTCTTATTCCAGGAAAGAAGTGTCTGTAGCTGGATGTTGGGATGATCTGGCCCCATTGGTCTGACCTACCCCCTATTCTGGAGGCAAAATGTCTTTAGCTATATGCTTGGCTCAGTATTTGACCTACCCCAGTTCTGGGGCGAAAATGTCCTTTTGGACCTACCCTTTGTTCAGGAGGCAAAATGTCCATTCTGACCTACACTCGGTTTTGGGGGCGAAAATGTCCTTAGCCATGTGCATGGTCGAATTTCAGATCTACCCCGTCCTAAGTTGAAATGTCTGTTTTGACCTACCCCGGGTTCTAGGGTGAAAATGTCCTTAGCTATGAGCTTGGTACGACCCACCCCTTATTCTGGGGCGAAATGTCATACGTATGTTGAGCTGAATTCATTTCCAACATCACCATTCTCATTGCAGAGATTTTCGTTATTGTTCTTAGGTGAAATCATACCTTTAGAACAATGGTGGTGGGCCAGGAAGAGTAAATCGTCATGCTCTAGGCATGATCATTCCTATCGTGGAGTAGATTTGGCTGAAAAGTAAGGTTATGATACAACCTACGATCGCATGTGCATGGTTTTTGTGAACTGGTTCGGGTGGTCTAATATCCATACATCCAGTGTGGTATGTCAAAATAACTAGCCTAAGTGTTTTTTATACTGGTTCACGTAGCCTAATATCTCTACGACCAGTGTTTATGATTTGTCATTTTAGAAAAATTCATACCAGAGTAGGGAAATTTGTTATCCTATCCAGAAAAATATTTTGGGTGAAGAGTTCAACCTGCGTTAATGTAGATCAGAGTGTGCATGGCCAGTATCACTATTCTCAGTGTAGAGAGTGCCATTTTTGCCTGTTGAACTAGCATTTTGCTGAGTCAGTGACTACTGGCGGTGAACTGTGAAGATATAGATAAATATATATTCTTCTTTTACAGAGAAATAATACAAAGATTTTACACTGGTTCGGACTGGATGATATCCATACGTCCAATTTATTGTATTCAAATGTATACATTTTTTTGCATATACAGCACATAATGCTTTACTTCGGGCCTGGGCCCCTTAGTGTGGCTCCGGGTAATCGCTTCCGTAGTTGCCGACCGATGCTTCAATTTTAGTTCCTCTATCAGATCCTGAACTCGTTGCTCCCCAATTCTCTGCTGCTAAATGTCGCTCTTCTCACAGAAGGGAAGTAATAGTATAGCTCCCTCGTTCTTAGCTGATCTTGGTGGCGAGGAGTGCCTTTTGGATCAGAATGCCTTTCAATCCCTAATCGATGGGTGCATCAGCCGAATCCTCTGATTTTCGGGTAGAAGTCGCTAAGGTACTTCCATATGGGGAGTTTTTTCGTGTTTCCATTTGCAGGACATACGAAAGCCTTGGACTTTGATTTTCGGTTTTCTCTCATCATCAGAATCGCTATTTAGGCTAATGGATACCCGTGCCTCTTTGCTCTGAAGTTGGCCATTGGCTGACGTTGGGTGCTCATAATCAAAGGGTGGTAGCTTTTCTACTATATTCTATGAAGCATCGGTCGTTGAGTCTTTCTATCAAATAATGGTAGTTGGTCTCACCACTCCCATTTTGGAAGTGCGCCGTTACTGTTTATCTGTTGTATGACACATGCAATAAACAAGCAGAGGCAGTGAGCCGTAGGCGACGATGAAATAGAAGACAAAATTGGAGGGTTGTTGGAATTTGATGAGTGGAAAAATGAAGAGCGGAGAGATAAAAGGATGGAGAAATGGGGGATGGAGGGATGGAGGAATAGAAGACGGAGGACAAAGTGATGGAGTTTCAAGCCCTCCTTCTAGCACCAAAAATACTGATGAAAATTTCCATCTTCACCACACTCGATTGGATCTTGAGACAATCTCACGATTTATTGTCCTCACGATTAGAGATCAGCAAATTTAAGCTTAGTTAAATTCACTTTTAGGAAGCGACTATGTTGTTGAATGCTTACACACCCAAGTCGCCGCACTTCAACTTTTTGTTGAAATATCAAAATGGATGGATAAATTAAGATGAGACTGAAAGTAAATTTCAGAAATGTAAAAGGACACGGAGATTTTTGCATGGTTCAGATTTTTGATAATCATATATCCATGTGGTAATCCAATATCTTTTATTATTTCTCATACAAGAGATTCAATGGCTTTGAGGCATACAATATTTTTTGCTTTTCTCAAATCAGGAAGAAGAAGAAGAAATTGAAGAAAAATGTTAGCACCAAAATTGGTCACTAACCTCGTAGAGAAATATTCTGTAGAGATATAAGTGATGAAGATCAATTAAACAAGGAAGAATATGCTAATTTGAATGCAGAAAGTAAGGACACCGGATTTATAGTGGTTCAGCGTAATTGCCTACGTCCAATTTGGGATTAAACTTTATTGGTTAACTTGATGATTGATTACAGATACAATCCGTAGATCAAATACTTGAATACAATTGATAAGTAAAGAGGATGAGTCTTGAAAGCGGCAGAGTCTCCCCAGTGTTCCCGAAAAAAGGTCCATTTCACTATGCCCCTGCCTCTCTATTTATAGACGAGATGGGTTGGACTTCCCTCATGGGCTTAGGAACAAGGTGCCTCTGCCCATAGTAGGTGAATCTGCGCACCAGGCCAGGTAGGCCGAATGCTCTTGCTTTGTTGTGGGCCTGACAACTTGCTACCACCTCCAGTCTCTTCTTGATCAGAATCTTGTCTAGTGCTAATGATAATTTCTTCAACTGTCATTTTGTAACCGTTCCAAGATGCCGGTTAACATTTTCCCCCCAAAGTGTGTCGAGTGAAGCAACACAACACGCTTTGAATCAGCGAGTATTCCTTGTCTTCAGAAAGAAATCCACCATGTTTCTTGAACAGTCATTATCCTCCAATTTATCCTCCCAAGGTGTTGTATCCTTCTTTGGTCATCGTGATGCTTGGTCGATTCCCAATATTATAAATCCAGGGTTGTAGTTCATCAGTGGCCATCCGTGTCTGATTCTGCAGAACTAATAAGCTTCGGCTATCTGATCTAGTCTTCTCTTAATAACCCTTAGTCAGAATTCAATTTCTGTTGATTTCAAGAAGTCAAACTTTTTTGGATGTACACATGCACGTTCGGGTACATGTTCTTGCCATTGGCTCTCGGATGCATTTTATATGCTCATAAGTCGTCGCCAACTCCATCCAGATTAATTGCAATTCAATCGCGATTCCTTGTTTGTATTTTCTGTGAAATAAGGGTTGCAATCAGCCACTTGAGGAGTTTTCAAACCTCTCTTCAGTACAGACTCTATGATTTTGCTCACAGCTTCAACCTGTCCATTTGCAGTTATAATGGATCATGGAAGGTCATAAGGACAGATGACGTCATGGAAAAAGAAGTTGATTATTTTCTTCATCTTGGTCGTGGTTAAGAGTTCTTCATCTGCCTATTTGGTGACGTAATCAACTGCTATGATGGTGTATTTCGCACCACCTTTAGGATCGACAAGAAGATGATTTTAGTGCCCCCAAGTGGCAAACGGCTATGAACTAGCCATTTGAATAATTTCCATCGGCGGGGTTCCCGTATTTTTTTTGCAAACATCTTGTACTCGTCGCATTGTCTAGCATGATCAACCGCATCTGGATTGATAGTTGGCCAGTAATACCTGTAGCAGAGTATCTTCTTTATCATGGTTTTCCCCTGATGTTATTACCGCATTCTTCTTCATAGACTTTGCTCAAGATTTCATCATGGGCGATATGCCGAAGCATGGGGATGGATAAACTCCTTTTGACACACGACTTATTCTTAGATGATTTGGCGTGAAGCTTTGAGGAGGATATGTCATTTTCCATTCCTCCGTTCAGTAAGAATTCCTCATTGTAGATAGTCTTTGGTAGGAGTCAACCATGACACCTTTTCATTTTGTTCGCTGAGTACGTGTGTAATGATGTAATACGTGAAGTCGGTTAGTAGCTCTTGGACTTGGCCGAGATAAGGAGCAAGACAATGCCCCCTAGCAAGATCAACTTCCTTAAATTTGTATACTACCAATCAAGAATCACAAAAGATATGTAAAGTTTTCACTTCAAATCCTCTAGTAAGTTTGAGGTTGGCAGTCAAGGCTTCATACTAAGCACGTTGTTTGTTACAGGTAAATCGAGTTTTAGGACGTAGTAGATTGATCGTTCCTCGGGAGTCATTATCATGACTTCTATGCCATAACACTGATCATTGGATGCTCCATCCGCGTACATTTTCCATCTTATGGTTGGTTCTCTGCTACTCTTCGAGTAGTCATCTGAGGTAGTGAATTTGGGTGTGAGGTCTGCTAATTTCCGTCCTTGGATAGCCCTTCGTGGGAAATAAGTGATATTGAATTAGCTTAGTTCGATATTCTATATAAGTAGTCTTTCAGACGTCTCAGGTCATTGTATGCCCCGTCGCAACGGCTGGTAGGCATAGACGTTGATGGGGTGAGCCTAAAAGTTAGAGTGGAGCTTTCATGATGAAATCAATAGAGATTGTGCTAGCTTTTGTAGCTTCGGGTTGATATCCAACGCATGGCTCACGATAGTTAATGAAATCACATATGCATGTCAGAATGGGTCCAAGGGAACATATCATCATTTATTTAGAAAAATCCAACTAATTCTTTTATCATCACTGCACTGAGCTGTGATCCGATATTCAGCACCCGGAAAGGGTCGCCATGGCTGGCTGTAATGTCGACCTTCAGCTTAGCATGTGCCATCCCAGATTCTTTGAGTAAAGATGTAACTATTTTGCATAACACTCAATGTGAAATATGGTTGGGACGATCAATGTTGATGGTTACTCTGGTCGAATCCTAGAGTCTTGTCATGAGTTGTTAAGTCAAATAATGAAGGGCTCTGAATGCTCTAATTGATTATCTGCAAATGGCCAAAGATCAGGCTTAAAACACGTTGAAGGAAATGTCGAGTAGGGGCCAGCCTCGAGTTTGCGTGCAACTGCATAACTGGATCTTGCTATGAGTTTGAATTTGCTTGTATATTTGAGTAACGCATTTTCTATTCAATGCATTCATGATCCTTCACTCGCCCTTCGGGTTGGAGTGATAGTCAGTTTCCCACAAGCATTGGCATCGATTTTATGATTCTATCTCCAGGCATCCTTTCGGTCGTTGCCTTGAGTAGCTGTAAGCACTATATATAAGTTTTAATACTGAGCTATCGTAGCCAGTTTTTGGATGACCATGCGTCTTCTCCTAGTCTCGGGTTGATAAATGTACTGCATGGACGGTTGAGTCTCGTCCTAGCTATGTTTATGTTTTCACCTAAACTCCAAAGACATGGAGGTGATTGGTGAATAGTCAGTTCACATTCATCTTGCATCTCGCTTGTGCCCCCAGGTCTGGGGCATATACCGATAAGTAGGAAGGCCAGCCACGCCCACTTTAGCTTTACTCTCTTTCCCGTTGGATCGTGGGATCATGTCAGTCGATGGGAGACTAGGTCTCGCCTATCTTGGATTTTATCGTGGTTTTTCATTCCAAGAGGAATACTTCGATGCCACATAAGTTTCAGGGCGTAATTTGGATAGTGGATGGTCATCCACGTCCACTTTGGTTCATGCTCTGTAATCAGATCTCGGGGTAAAGTTGGCTACAAATGCAATCGGGCTATGCTCATCCAGTTTCATACTCCTCCTGACGAATCGAACGAGGGTGTTGGAGAATTTTTGACCAAGTATTCGTGGTTTACCCTCCTTTCCATACTCTAGGGGTCATAGTTTTTCAAAAAACATCCGAGTCACATTCGTATGTGCTTGGTGCGGATCGGCATTGACCCTTGGTTTGAGGTATGATATAGTAGGTTGCTCGTAGCTTTGGATGCCGTTTCGATTGGTTCTGTATTGAGGCCTCCCTGCAGTCGCTGCCTCAAGTTATAAAGAACGCCACGCTAGAGCTATAGTAAGCTGTCGTATTCGGATTTTTAGTGTTTTGTACCCCTGCCCCCAGCATTGATTTGGCCAGGTCACTAGTTGGATGGTCGAACTCCATCCTCAGCGGGTTAATAATCCTCCTGTCGATTCCAGGCTGAAGTTTGCGGAATAGAAAATGGTCGGAATCCACTCGTCTATTTATCGATGTTTATACACCACTCTGCATTCTGGTGACTTAGTGTTATTCTCCCCCCGGTTGACTCGCGCCCAATTTGTGTTCATGCTTCGGTCCACTCTCTGGGAACTTAGAGATTTTTCGAACGGTTTATGCTTTAGTCCATAGTTCGAGACGCAGAGATTTTCATCAACTCGTTTATACTCTAGTTTGCACTCTGGGAACTTAGAGTAATCTGGTCTGCTTCTGGGATTTAGGGATTTTTCTGAAGTCGTGTATAATCTAGTCCATGCTCTGGGGACTGAGAGTACTATAGTCCGCACTCTGGGGACGTAGAGGTTTTTGAGTCATTTATACTCTAGTCCACACTCAGGGACTTAGAGTAATTTAGTCCGCATTCTGTCTCCCGTTCCAGAGGGTGAGACCCCCCGGATGGCTGAGAGTTTGCCTAAACCTAGTGGATAATCCTTCTCTTTAAGATTCTCTTTAAGATTTCGAAATTCGTTATTCTTTATGCAAGACTATTGCATTCTAATGCTTGTTTTCCACGATTTTGTGCAGGCCGTTCTGACCCCGAGCCCACTCCGAGGAGCGATGTCGTCAAGGAAGTGGGGGAGAAAACAAGTGAAGCCACTCAAGTAGGGGAGTCTTCTGGTCCAGACGCTCAGGTGATCAGAGCGCTTGATGAAGACAAGTCTGAAACCTCCTCTCCTACCGACGGGGGTTATGAAGTAGAAATTACAGGCGCCTCTGAGCACACATCCGAATTGAGCATGGAGGAGCGGCTCGAGAAAGAGAAGGAGGAGACGGTCAAGGTCATAGTAGAGCCCCGAGGTGTGGACTTGGACGATCCTTTGAACAAGCCGTTAAAGGTCATCCTTCCTGGCGGGTCCAAGCCCATGGAAGGCCCCCGTACTCCTTCAGTTGCTACCCCTCTATCAAAGAAGAGTACCAAGGGTAAATGCTCTGGAGAGGAGCCGTCTGGAAAGAAGTTGAAGAAGCATAAGAAGTGATTACTATCCTCATTCAACGAGAGTTAGTTTAAGTCATGTAATTATTTTCATCTATTTCCTTAGTCCTTGTAAATAGAATGTCTACCCCGAACTTTGGAGGGGTTGTAATAGAAACTCATTTCTGAATAAGGTTTAGTTCCTTTTTCTGTCTTACAAAAGACTCTTATTGTTCAGTTTTCTTTGTGATTGTGATTTTAATCCAAGCAGTTGTGTGTAACATAGACTTCTCGGTCCATCTTCATATAACTCAGAAACTCTTCGGGAGTCGTTGAACTTCCATTCTGTGCTTCGAGCACTTAGAATACCTTCTAGCCTGTATGTCAGGGATTTGACAAATTCAAGTCATTTGTGTCATAGTTCATATTCAGGGAACTTGGAGATCTGATTCGCTTATATTCGAGTCCGCACTCTGGGAAGTTAGAGTACTCCAGTCCGCACTTTGGGGACTTGGAGGTTTAAGTCATTTATACTCTAGTCCGCGCTCTGGGGACTCAGAGTACTCCAGTCCATGCTCTGGAGACTTGGAGGTTTAAGTCGTTTATACTCTAGTCCGCGCTCTGGGGACTTAGAGTACTCCAGTCCGCACTCTGGGGACTTGGAGGTTTTAGTCATTTATACTCTAGTCCGTGCTCTGGGGACTTAGAGTACTCCAGTCCGCACTCTGGGGACTTGGAGGTTTAAGTCGTTTATACTCTAGTCCGCGCTCTACGGACTTAGAGGTTTAAGTCATTTGTACTCTAGTCCGCGTTCTGGGGACTCAGAGTACTCCAGTCCGTGCTCCGGAGACTTGGAGTTTTAAGTCGTTTATACTCTAGTCCGCGCTCTGGTGACTTAGAGTACTCCAGTCCACACTCTGGGGACTTGGAGGTTTTAGTCATTTATACTCTAGTCCGAGCTCTGGGGACTTAGAGTACTCCAGTCCGTGCTCTGGAGACTTGGAGGTTTAAGTCGTTTATACTCTAGTCCGCACTCTGGGGACTCAGAGTACTCCAGTCCGTGCTCTGGGGACTTGGAGGTTTTAGTCGTTTATACTCTAGTCCGCGCTCTGGGGACTTAAAGTACTCCAGTCCGCACTCTGGGGACTTGGAGGTTTTAGTCATTTATACTCTAGTCCGCGCTCTGGAGACTTAGAGTACTCCAGTCCGCACTCTGGGGACTTGGAGGTTTAAGTCGTTTATACTCTAGCCCGCGCTCTGGGGACTCAGAGTACTCCATTCCGCACTCTGGGGACTTGGAGGTTTAAGTCGTTTATACTCTAGTCCGCACTCTGGGGACTCAGAGTACTCCAGTCCGCACTCTGGGGACTTGGAGGTTTTAGTCATTTATACTCTAGTCCGCGCTCTGGGGACTTAGAGTACTCCAGTCCGCACTCTGGGGACTTGGAGGTTTAAGTCGTTTATACTCTAGTCCGCGCTCTAGGGACTCAGAGTACTCCAGTCCATGCTCTGGGTACTTGGAGGTTTTAGTCGTTTATACTCTAGTCCGCGCTCTGGGGACCCAGAGTACTCCAGTCCGTGCTCTGGAGACTTGGAGGTTTAAGTCGTTTATACTCTAGTCCGCGCTCTGGGGACATAGAGTACTTCAGTCTGCACTCTGGGGACTTGGAGGTTTTAGTCATTTATACTCTAGTCCGCGCTCTGGGAACTTAGTGTACTCCAGTCTGCACTCTGGGGACTTGGAGGTTTAAGTCGTTTATACTCTAGTCCGCGCTCTGGGGACTTAGAGGTTTAAGTCATTTATACTCTAGTCCGCATTCTGGGGACTCAGAGTACTCCAGTCCGTGCTCTGGAGACTTGGAGGTTTAAGTCGTTTATACTCTAGTCCACGCTCTGGGGACTTAGAGTACTCCAGTCCGCACTCTGGGGACTTGGAGGTTTTAGTCATTTATACTCTAGTCCGAACTCTGAGGACTCAGAGTACTCCAGTCCGTGCTCTGGAGACTTGGAGGTTTAAGTTGTTTATACTCTAGTCCGCGCTCTGGGGACTTAGAGGTTTAAGTCATTTATACTCTAGTCCGCACTTTGGGGACTCAGAGTACTCCAGTCTGCACTCTAAGGACTTGGAGGTTTAAGTCGTTTATACTCTAGTCCGCGCTCTGGGGACTTAGAGGTTTAAGTCATTTATACTCTAGTCCGCGCTCTGGGGAATCAGAGTACTCCAGTCCGTGCTCTGGAGACTTGGAGGTTTAAGTCGTTTATACTCTAGTCCGTGCTCTGGGGACTCAGAGTACTCCAGTCCGCAATCTGGGGACTTGGAGGTTTTAATCATTTATACTCTAGTCCGCGCTCTGGGGACTTAGAGTACTCCAGTCCGCACTCTGGGGACTTGGAGGTTTTTGTTGAGAGAAGTCGTATTTCCATTCTTTAATTTGTATTCATCTACTGTATCGAGGCTAATGTCGTCGAATGAACAATCGAACCACGTTTGCTCATGGAATGGGATTCTGCCCCCCAGGATAAGGGACAGAATTTGAAAAATGGACGATCGATTCTCGTCCGCTTGGTGATTATAGCTCTTCCAATCAAGTCAAGGAAGGAGGTATATGATAGATGGTTTGATCACATCCATGTTGGGTTAGATAGCCAAATCTCTTACAATTTGCTCCGTATCTCCTTCTAGAAAATAAGGATAATAGATTGTTGAGTAGACAAAGTAAGTTGCATATGTTCCAAGGTGCAGTCGTGTCCATATATTGAGAGCGATGGTTAATGAGTAGGCAGTCCACCACAACTACTTCAAGTCGGGCTTTCAAATAACCTTTTGTGTTCGAGGTAGGATTTGATGTGTAGATGAACAAATCATGTCCACTCTAGACAGATCCCGGCGTCACTGAGTTTCAGGAGGGGCATTTGTATTTTGTCGAACTTTGTTCTATGACTCGATTTGAGTGGATGATCAGGCCATACCCATTCCAAGCCTTGCTTAGGTCTCCGAGTCAAACGTGGAGGTCGATGAATAGATGGTTGGTCATGTTGACTTTGTATTGGGCTCTAATCGTGATGAACTTTTCAATATTTAGTCCATATCCCCAAATCAAAGGCATATGGTTGATGATGAGCGATAGAATTATGCTCGTCCAGATGTAACTCCACACGTCCGATCATGGTCTGCGTAGATTGGTTGGCAACCAAATCTGAGTACCTGGACACCTGCATCGTTTTGAAAGTAGTTTAGTTCAAGCTAGCCGTAGTTCATAGAACAATTGAAATAGAGATGGAAATGGAAATAATTCAAAGAAGATTATGGTAAATCTCATTGATATGTGAAGCAGCATCGTGTGCTCGCTATTCGACTCCGCCCCTGGCTCCTTTCAAAGGGATGTCGGCCGTCAACCGTCCAATTGATAATCATAGCCCTTTATTAATAGGCATCGGATATTTGCTACCTGCCATTCTGCAGGACTTGTACATACTATTGAAGCTTTCCTTTCCAGGTCATCTTTTCGATCACACCTCGGAGGTGTTTGTAATCGCCCGTGTTAGGATCAGTGAGCATCTGGGAATATACAACATTCCCCTGATTTTCTTTAGATTTTGGTGTACTCTCTCGAGGTTGGTTTCCAGTACCGCTCCGAGTCATGAGTCTTCAAGTAGAGGTTGTCAATTGAACCTTTCAAAGAACATATGAGCTGAATTCTGAAGTCTTGTTTCGGCTACTGGGATCTACATCCTTAGCCAACGGGCCTTCATTGTTATTTTTCTTAGTATGCTCCACTCCTCATCACTTTAGTTCTGATTCATTTTGTAAAAGAAACGATCCATAGTCGTAGGAGGCTCTTTAGCTAACCAGCTGCCAAAATATATCTAGAGGTCGACTTTCCTCAAATGCGATTAGTATGATACCCTTGTTAGTATTTGAAATAAATTGCTTAGAGCCAAACATTGGTTTTCTTGGAGTCACTAAATTCGATGTGCTAGGTCAGCGAAGAATGGTGCTTGGAGTCATCTTGGCGTTTGCTAGAGTCACATCATCTATGTTCTCCAACCTTTGGGAGTACCGTTTGAATAGCGGTTGCTTGTCCGTTCCCTTGATGTCGTTCATAAGCTGCCGCTAGATCCTCTATGCCCTGGTCGATCATGGGATGTTAGGGAAGTGGATAAAATGTTCCTTTATTAAGTTAAGTTTTGAATTCACTATCTGGAAAAGTTTTTTTTTGAAATAAGGGTCGTACCCGATCCATATATTTTTTGTATAGGGACCAGTCAGATTGTTTTTTGAGAGAGAGATCGGTATACAGTGCATGGATCGGTATGGATACTTCATTCGGCACAGAAGTACCGTTCGGCATACAGAAGTACCGTTCGACATTGGGGTGTTCGGCATGAATGCCTAAGTCACATGCCGCTCGACATTCCTTGTTTGGCATTCCTCGTTCGGCATGGCAGACACCTTTCGACTTGGAGGTATCGTTCGACATTGGGGCGTTCGGTGTTGGCATGTGGCTCAGCCGAAGCTGTTCGGCCAAGGCTGTTCGGCAGAGTGGATCGGCCTGGAGTGGTTCGGCCAAAGTTGTTCGGCCAAGGCTGTTCGGCAGAGTGGATCAGCGTGGAGTGGTTCGGCCAAAGCTGTTTGGCCAAGGCTGTTCGGCACAGTAGATCGGCCTGGAGTAGTTCGGCCAAAGTTGTTCGGCCAAGGCTATTCGGCAGAGTGGATCGGCCGGGAGTGGTTCGGCCAAAGCTGTTCGGCCAAGGCTGTTCGGTAGAGTGGACCGGCCTGGAGTGGTTCGGCCAAAGCTGTTCGGCCAAGGCTGTTCGGCCAAAGTGGATCGGCCAAAGCTATTCGGCCAAGGCTGTTTGGCCAAAGTGGATCGGCCTGAAGTTTTTGAGTGGGGGGAGCGAATATCCACATTGAGTGAGAGTTCGGCTATATGAGAGATTGGCTGAATTGCCTTCAGAGGAGGGTCGGCCTTCATTCAACTTGAGTGCAAACTTCAACATCCAATCCCCAGATCTTGCGTACATCAGTGAATCCAATCTACAGCTATCAGCTTCCTTTAGATTTCTTTCAAATCTGAGTAGAATAGGAAGTTTTCTAGTAAACAACTGGATCTATCTCGCGAATATGGAAATCCACTAGTAGACGATGAGATCTAATCGAGCTGAGAATTCAATTCTCAGTGAAAGCACCAAAGTGTTAGCACCAAAATTGGTCACTAACCTCGTAGAGAAATATTCTGTAGAGATATAAGTGATGAAGATCAATTAAACAAGGAAGAATATGCTAATTTGAATGCAGAAAGTAAGGACATCGGATTTATAGTGGTTCAGCGTAATTGCCTACGTCCACTTTGGGATTAAACTTTATTAGTTTACTTGATGATTGATTACAGATACAATCCGTAGATCAAATACTTGAATACAATTGATAAGTAAAGAGGATAAGTCTTGAAAGCGGCAGAGTCTCCCCAGTGTTCCCGAAAAAAGGTCCATTTCACTATGCCCCTACCTCTCTATTTATATACGAGATGGGTTGGACTTCCCTCATGGGCTTAGGAACAAGGTGCCTCTGCCCATAGTAGGTGAATCTGCGCACCAGGCCAGGTAGGCCGAAAGCTCTTGCTTTGTTGTGGGCCTGACAACTTGCTACCACCTCCAGTCTCTTCTTGATCAGAATCTTGTCTAGTGCTAATGATAATTTCTTCAACTGTCGTTTTGTAACCGGGCCAAGATGCTGGTTAACAAAGAAGATCATCTTCTTTGTCCTTATGCCTTTATGAAAAGTGCATTGTTGATGGTTACAACCTCCTTCTGTGTTTTCCTTCAATCTCCGCCCTTGGATTTTGGCACCCGTCGCCTATTCATAAAGCTCATTCTTTGTGTTTGGATTGATGAAGTGTCTTCGACAGGAACTCCTGAGTCTGGCGGGATATTGGAATTCTAAAGCAGTATGCTCAAAAAAGTGGGTGGGATGCTTTGATCTACATAGGTCAGCTCTTCTCCCTTGAAGTAGCATGACACTCCCAGAGGAATGATAAGAGACCTTCCCGTGATTTTGTTGTGTTGTTGATATGTAGGAACGAGGGCGATGGTGAATGTCATTTAGCATTCAAACCTCACTGCCCCATTGCTGTCCTTACTCTTTTATTTAATATACCTCCATGTCGAGTCAGAATGGAGTATCTCTTCCTATTCTATGTTGAAAACAACCCAAATTTTCTTAGGGGTTATTTGCTAGAATTGTATTTTTGGCTATTGTTAATGAGAGATTGAGAGATGGAGGAATTCACATTTGTACGTTTTCCTATAAGTTTAAGTCTTCATTGAAGCATATCTTGGATGTCCCTGTATACAGCCCCAGTGTAGTGCTCTTGGCTCTGTACAGCGCTATCTAGGTTGTCCCCAATGTGTTCTTGTGCATACCTGATCCTATAGACGTTTGACAGCATGTGAGTATAGCTAACTCAAATCCTCACTTGCTAACCTTAATGCTTTGGCCTTGTATTATGGTTTGGCCTTCATTTCCAGAGATGCCCATGCTATTCTATATTTCTGCGTACATGTATCCTTGATTCTGATGGAGAAGGCTTGGATCTAGTTAAATGCTTTACCTTCAACCCACTCTTTGCTAAGCTCTGTTTCCATTAGGAAGTATCATGTGTTTTTTTGGTTCTGACTTGTGGTAAGAACGGGTGTAACACTATCAGGTCCCTCTTTGCTGTTGTGGGTGGGTTATCCTAGTCATTAGATGGAGATATTACTATGCAAGATGGAACAATGACGAGTTCGAGGAAGGGAACACCTGAGTAGAATGAGAAAGGATTCTGCAATGGAAAATGGAACAAGGGCGGGTTATAGGAAGCGTAAACCATGGATAGAATGTTAATAAATTCTATCCTAGAATGGAAGGAACATGGAAGGGTTCTGTAAGGATGAATTGAAACAAAATGGAGCAAGGAAATAAGGCTTCAATACATGGTGCTATGGGATCGTTGATACACAAAGTGTTTTCTAATATAACCATAAGCATGGGTATTCTAAGGAAAGTCATTGGGTACTTGGAATGGCTACCACGGAGAAGAGGAATGGATCCGTGCACCCTGGATCGGTGGAATGGATCAAATGTCAGCTATAGGCTACTGAGAAAGTACACTAAAAACCAGGATTTTTCCATTAATCCCTATTAGAGGAATGGTCATACGAGTTAACATATAACCAACACACACAAGTGATGCAAGGATCAATGAAGTTGCAGCACACATTGATGGTCAAATCATTTGAAGAGTGTAACCATGACCAGGCACATACTATTTTAAGGATGTGACCATAGGTAGGTACATGATAATTGGATGGTATAAATATGAGATGGTACACTAGTTATCTTGAGGATTAGATTATGAGGAAGTTTATATATAGTCTTAAGGATATAGATACTACAAATAATGACTCCCCTTTCCGACAACCAAATGCCGACACTAATACATCCACAGTATTCGTGTGCCGAACACTTAAGCGCCGGAAAGACAAATTGTTAGGTTGAAAATAAAAGAAAAAAAGAAATAGAACAAGGAAGAAGGAACATAATATCAGAATCTCACAATGGAACGATCATATTTAATATCAAAGACAATATAAACTATCATTATAAGATGCGAAGTTTTTCAGAGTTACAGTAATCAGCCATGACAGTTATAACAACCTATCCTCACAAATGCTGAGGATACAATTGTTGTGCAGTGGAAATAAATACTACGATAGGAAACCATCCAACTCATCTCCAAAAGATACAAAGCATCCATAGCTAAATCTGGAAATATACACGGGGCTGCCCCGAGCATTATAAGAAAATAACACCCAAATCAGTCTGGTAAACCAACGTGAGAAACTCAAGAAATAAGGGTGACATGTAACAATAACTATTGAGACTGTACGGATTATCGTAACGGTTTTCCGCTCAACGAAACCAACCATTCATTAAGTATAACATATAGTGATATGATAGATAATGTCTAGAGTGTAGCACATAAATCATATCAAATAGCTGCTCTGTGAACACCATAAAAATAATAGGTATATAATCAATTCCGCTATGGTGCGTTCGCATAATGGATTTTCTATGAAGATCTCCTCGGATCTAGCCGAATATGAACTCCTGCACAAGAATTAGAGATATCCTTCATAGCAACGTACATTTCTAGGGAATGTAATTTAGGAAATGCATAACTGGCCTTTGCCCAAAACACTCAGTAGTATCAAATGCATTGCTCTTGCATGCTTATTTGTAAGTAATACTAGATGGAGTCACTTACACCTTTGGGATTGCTAAAATGCTACGTTCCCATGGGATTATCAAAATGCTACGTTCCCTTTAGACATGCATCCTATCTTTGGTTTTAGTAATTTCCGATGTCGAGGCTACGTTGGGCATCTCTCGCCCGAGTCTTCATCACTCGAATAGAACAAAAATCCCCAAATAAATTTCCACATCTCGAAAAGATCATGAATTACTATATAGATTCGAGAATCTCAAACAGATCTCGAAGCTTCATATAGGTTCCCCCGCATAATTCCTCCGACGAATGCTAACAATGTCTTCTCTCTTGAAATACTCCTCAAGATAGATATTCCCACACGATAGCATCTTCAGAAATCTTAACATCGACCTTTCCCTTGGATGTAATCTTAGGTTAGATAGTTCAACTCTATAGCATTCCACTTCACAACTGTTCTAGAACATAGATCATGTATATGGTTTTGAAGTGGTTTCGGGTTCGAGTCATCTCATATAAGTACACTTTTCCCACTTACCGGACTCTTCAACACCAATTGATGAATTTTTGACTAACTCAATTTCGATTCTTTCAACAGTAAGTGAAAGCTAGAGATGTTTCTTACCAATACTCCTCTTTGGGGGTTCTTATTAGTATGAAATCATGAAGAATTTTGATAACTTCCTAAGTCAATATTTGGTCAATTTCAATAGTCACTAATCGACTATCTGGTACTAGGTGTTTGTAAATGGAAACCATGTCTATTATACTTTCCAAAAACAAACGAACATACAAAACACTATAAGTTTGGTTAAGCTACTTAACCATTTCTATTTAATTAATCCTTTTATTAATTAAAATTCCTTTATTAGTGAACTTCTTTTACCAAATAAACTTCTATCTTTTTCCAAAAGATTTCATACTTATAATTTCTTTCAAAATATCCACTTTAAGGATTTAAGTATTTCCACAAATCTATTTAAAAGGTTTAAGACTAATGTTACTTAAACATTAGCACTACAAACCCAAGACCATTTTGCTTATGTTTATCTTTAAATCATTCTTTTAAAGATCTATTTACATCCACAAGTATAATAAAAAAGGGTTAAGGACGAATGTTATTAACACATTGTCGACAACAAACCCAAAACCATTCCATACTTGTACTGTCTTTAAAACATTTGTTTTAAAGATCTAAGTTCATATTCGATCAAGTTCATCGTTTGATAAGTTAACTATCAAGTCATAAAACTGATTGTTCATAGAAATCATGATTCGTATGCTTAACCCGTTTCCGACATTCCAACTTAACTATTCCTTATCTAAGAGTGAAGCCAGGTAAGTTTGAGCACTGGTTGCATCAAGCCTTACCTGGACACTTCATTCTTGAATCTCACAAATAGGCAAGTCTACCTTGTCAGCTTTTAGTGTTAAAGTATAGTACTAATGATTTCAATAAACAATAAGAAATCAACACAATTAACACATTTCCAGCATTTCCCTACTCGACATTAATCTTAACTCTCATAAATAGATAAGCCTTACTTCATTGGCTTTTAGTGTTAAGCATAGTTAATTACTTTCCAAACAAGTACTTAAACAATCAACATTTGGCCATTTAGCAATTCTAACCCCTTTCTAAACCTTTGGTTTATAATTCAAAACTAGATAATTAATAAAACATTTTAAAAGGTAAGATATATGTAGAAGGTATTTATAGAAGATATTTTCACAAGGTATTTATATAAGGTATTTTCCCCGATATTTAAATATGATACTCATACTTCAAAATACTTATAATAGATTTTAAAACATTTATTTAAAATATTACTTGAAAATAACAAGTTTAAAAAATCATCAAAAACTTGAAAATGACATGTTTTCAACAAAATATATCTTCTTTAAAAATTCACAACTAATTCTTAAAAATTCATAAATATCTCAAACTACTTTTTAAATATTCTAATAATGGTTAGCAAACACTGCAGAAAGAATGAAACAAAATACTTAAACTTAAATATCTTTTCAAACCTTTTAAGTCCAAAAATCAAGTCTAAACGGGGCAGTCTTACACTGGTGATGTTTTGGCCACTTTTCGAGATGTTACTTAACCTTTTACTGTTCAAGAATTTTATAGCAACAAATATACATATAAAAAATTATAAATATGGTGAGAAAACCCTAAGAATATCTCCACAATGTTCCATATAAATTGCCAAAAACAAAGCAACACCGAACTGTATCTATAGCGACTATCGCTATAAGTGCACCTTCAAATCCGAATCCGATCTAAACCAAAGTCCATCTATAACTTATGTGCTTTGTTTAAGATCTAGTCACTAGTCATACTAGTCCATTTATGTCCATTCCAAGTCCGTTCAAGTCCATTCACATGGATCATATATGTCACTTACTTTTAAAGTTACAATCCAAACCAATGTTTCAACATAAGTTAACAACAATTTAAACAACATAAACACAATCAAACACAAACATATATGTGTTATATTTTCATTCAAAGTGAGGTGTTAAATCACCTTTAACTATACAAACAACCAAGATCTAAGAACCCAAGCCAAATCCCATCCTTGCAACCACCTTCCTCCTCCTTTCCTTTGCTTCATCTTGCTTTTCCTCCCTCCTAAACTCCTCAATGCTCTCGGTCATCTCATGGTGTGGAAGTTTGACTTTGTTTCTTCAATTTTTAGCATAGTGGAAGGTGTTATAATATTGTACTAAGCCTTGTGGAAAAGTCTGAACTAATTTGGCGTTGATTTATAAGTATTTCTTTTTAGAACATAAGAAGAAAGAAGAAGAGAAGCCATTGATTTTTATAATTCAAGCTTTGTAAATTTTGTGATTATTTCCTTAGGGTGTGCCCTTCCTTTTATAATCTTAGGAAAGAGGTCATTACCACCTTCTATCTCTCATGGAAGGTCATAAATTAGCCTCCTTCTCACATGCACCTTTATGTCACTGCTCCTTTATGCTAATTACCGTTATACCCCCACCATGATATTATCTCTTATCCGTTAGAACATTCTAGAACCTTGCAAGCTCGATGAAGAGGTGTGTATGTTAAATATTAGTTAATATGTTCATTTGATCATTAGTAAAGTGCATAAGAGTTCAAACAACTTATATCGATCGAAAAGCTGCTTACCGATAAATTGATTTTTGGTCACATTATCGATTTCTCTTCAAAGAATATATTTTTGTAAACATTTTTCCAAAATAAGTTTACCATCGTTAGTTATGAAGGGGGCTAACAAGCTTATTAAATCATTTTAATAACATTTAATCCAATATTCAAATAATTAAATAACTCAGATATTTAAATATGAACTATCCGAAATTTCGGGTCATTACAACAAAGGATGTGTAGTCCGCATAGGAATTAACAAACACATGTTATTGATTGATGGGTTACTATGGTGAAAGTACCATATTATTTTGAATGTTTTCTTATTTTGAGTTATGATGACTGTTGATTTATATTCATTTAATTCTACATGCGTGTTTGGATCACCTTATATATTGTCGTGGACTTTAATTATAGTCAGTTATGGTTGAATTATTGAAATGCAAGAGATGAATTAATCTATGATTGATATTGTTTCACCATTATTAATGAAATGTTATTTTACATGCTATAGTTTGGATTGTGCGGTTGGGAAAGTGTGTGCTACTATTGTGTGTATTCGTGAAAGTTTAAATTCAGTTTATGGATGAATTTGTCTATATCATAGTTAATATTATATGGTCATTATATATTACTTTTCGATTGATGTATTTGTCCATATTTGTGATTAGATCAATAATTTATTAATTTTGATTGAAAGTTGTATTCGGGGAATTGAGAGGGCACAATTCTTTTAAGGGGGAAAATGTAATAACTCATAAATTTTACGCTTTTAATACTAAAGTAATTACAAAAGAATTTTTAATAGAAGAGTGAATTAGGTGTCATATTTATAATTGCTATAAAGGTCTTTCTAAGTTGATCAATTTGATATGTAATTTTGATATATTTGAAGTTACGGTTGCGAAATAGAGGAGTTAGAGTGTTTAAACAGCCCATATAGCTATTTCGGGTTAAACTGGATACACAACCCATAACCCAGCCTAATAACTATATAAGTGAGGCTATGAAACCCATCGTCACCTCTAACATGAGTTTCTCCTCCTTAATCCTAAAAATTTTCTTAATCATATTTTAATGACGAATGATTTTCTCTAATTACAAATGGTTTCAAAATCCAAATTGTCCGAGAGCCGTAAAATTATATATCATTTCGAAGCCCTCGATGAGACAAAGAAACATAAGTGTTTAATTTTCTATAGAAATGCACGCATTGGCCAGAATTGATGATCAGACTTTGTTTCGACGAACTATGGTGGTCGATTTAGGGGTCTCCAATCCAGGCATCTATTAGTGAAATTGATTGAGGGGTTTTGTGGAGCTTGTGATAAGGAGTCGATTGGTGGCTGTATTAGGATCTGGAAAGCACTATGGCAGCCAAAATTCCTTAATTAGCATTCGATAAACCTTGAGTTGGAACGGCAGCGAACATAATCATAGGCGGCGACACACATAGCGAAGGGTGGCGTAGGTGAAGACAGGGTCGATAGTTGTATCGGCATTGCCTCAGGTAGCCAGAGGTGGAAACATAGTGTGGTCAAACGTAGGGAATAGGGTTTCAAATAAAAGTTAGTGAAGATCTGTACTATAGCAAGGTAAAGGAATTTACACTTTAGCCCTAGTTTTTTTATAATTGCAAATTAAACCTTGGATCTTCTAACCTTCATATCTTTCATATATGAACGCCGATACACTCATGGTATCTTTCGTTAGACTCTTTGGTGATATTTCGAGCGATTTGGCCGTGGGGTTGTTGAGTTTGAAGGTTGTTAGCAAAAGAGTATTGGTATGAATTATTTAATTTGATTAATTGAATTTTTAAACTAAAAATACAGAACTATTGATGAGAAATATTACTTGTCCATGTATGTTATGTTTTATGAAAGACTGTTTAATTATTTCAATATTTTGAATGCATTGTGCCTTGGTTGGTTAATTATTGTTGATTGTAGTTCTTTTAGGTGTTTAATTATAATTAATAGTTGATTTGAATTGGAAAGTAATTAATTGAAATGAATTTTATAATATAATGAGAAAAATTAAATAAATAAATGATAGGTAAAGTTATTTACAGATTTTAGACGGCTTCTATAAATAGTGGCGATTTAACTAATTTTTCTAAAACTAAAGTAGGGAATTAAATAATATTTAATTGATATTTGAGAAGTAAACTATATAATGAGGTTTTAAATATTAATATAATTTTAAAAAGTGACTTGGTGAGGATTATAATTTTTGATTTAAAATATGATATTTTTGTGTATTTGAAAAATAAGCTACGATAAAGGAAAACAAAAGTATATTTTCGTTTTTAAAGAGGTATTATTGTTTTGAGATGCAATAAATAAATGAAACCCTTGTATTAGCAATAATTAATTGATTTTATACTTAGAAGGAAAATGGATACAACTATATTATTTGGATGGTTGTTGAATGTGCCAATTGTCTGTTGTTAATTTTCACAAATACTTGATTGTTTGATGATGGTATCGTATTAGGATGTAGATGCAGTATTTTACCATTTTTGCTATAAGAAGATGAATAATTAATCATGATTATTTTATGATATCAATATTGTCTTACTATTGTGGAGTGATTAGTATACAATGGATCATTTATACTTACATTGATGATGTATTATTATGGTTGATAATTAACAATGTTAAGTATATTTACATTGTGATTTATTATTCGATGAATTGGTGTCGTTATTGTATATTGTTGGTATTTGATATCTATGCGCTATTATTGTTGCGGTTGCCCCATATGACGATTTGTTGAGAGGATGAGTAGTGATACTATTTTCTCCTTCTACTATTTGCATCAACTGTGTAATGACCACCCTATACATACAGTGCAGAACGTTTGTCAAAGGAAAGAAAAGAAGTAAAGAAGATGAAATAAAAGAGAAGATATTGGAAAAGAAGAAAATGAAACATTAAATAATTACATAACCTATCGTATATCTCACAACGCATCATATAAAATATAATAGCCAACACAGATATAAAATAGTCGAGACAATAATAACAATGTGACCTAATCATCAGAGTATAAGATCCATAAAATTATGCAATACAATAAATCAGTTTATACAACTGATACATAAACTCAACTGATAAGCTGTCTCTAAAAATAGTAAGGCAAACACTATCAAGGCTCCACAGTATCACACAGTGAAATATACAACAACTCAAATATAAGTATGAGTAAACGTTACCTCCTACTAATCCATGTAAGAAATCCATATGCCATCTACACCTTCTCTCTAATCTACTCATTTAAGAGCACCCGAAATAATAAGAAGCAAAGCATAAAAACTTGGGCCAGACAAGAGTCCGATGTGAGTAATAAACAATCTCAAAACTACTATAAAAGTCAATATAGTATACGGAACATAGGGTATAAGAATCTACCTGACCTGTCCAGCACATAACATCGATAATATGCTACTTTATAACATCATTAAAGGGGTACTCCATACTAAGTAAACTATCGGGGTGCCTAGGTATCTCTATCCATAATACCTTCTTTATAGTAAGTAAGCTGTCCGGGGTATCTAGGTATTCCTATGCACAATACCTACTTCGTATGACATCCCTAGGGTGACAAGTGGCAAGTGAAGAAACCATAACAAACATAGAATCCATCAAACAATACTAACTGTCACCTAGTGTGCTCTAGATATGTGGTAACTCGTATGACCCCATGCCAGGGATTAATGATAATCCCAGTTCTCCATCATACTCTCATATCCTGCAGCTTAAAGTTGGATACGTGTCTCGTAGCCTAAACCTGGACACTAGACCATAAGCCATAGGTCCAGGGTACACAGATCCCGCTACCAATCCATGGGCATCCCCACTATACAATACCTCTGCTTCGAGTACAATTGAAAACTCTCCGAGCCATCAATGATCCCTTATCACATGTATATCCATCTGAGCCCTACTAGCTCAATGCACTTTCCACTATTTAGAACCCACCATATTCCTCCACTCCACGATTCCCCCACGAAACTCTTCGGTACCTACTCCCTACTCGAGTCACAAACCGAAGATATGGAGTGTTCGATCATCGGCACCTACTACCCCCACGATTCACAAACCGAAGGTACAAGGCTTTTCATCATGCTATACATCACCATCCCCCATGATGTGAACGAGCCAACACCTCTAGCACGATCTACAGAGTCCTGAAATTATTAACCTCGAAACCTACTCCATACACTGTCCCAAAGTACCAACTCTCACGACGAAGAACCACATCATTGCCTCACCATTTACATCGCTTTCCGTAGAGTAACAACATCAAGGCTCTAAGTTGGCTGCATGAACAAACCATCAAATCATGCACCATGAAATATCCTCAACGTCCAAGCCAAAGATCAACCAAATCTCCAATCAACAATAGTGATGAACACTGACCATTCTATAGTGGTCAATGCCAACCACTTTGGTCTTGTACTTAACCAAGACGGATAAGTACAAACCAAATGGAAACATCTGATATCCATCCTAAAGTCTAAAGCCTCATCTTCCACCTTCAGATCCGTCAGCACGTATCCTAACCCTCCTCTACAACTTATCTCGCTCATTAGGTTTTCGCGTGTGTAAAGCCTAACATATAATATATTCCCCTAACACCCGATCATCACTAATTGGCGTTTTCAACCAAAAACAAGCGAAACAACCAAACATACAACCAACAATCATACATATATCCAACACAGCATATATACAACTTTTATAGTTCATCCATATCAACCAGTAGGGAAATCATATCAAAAATTGCCCAAATCCAATCATTCCCTAAAAATGGCACGTCAATGAAAATATGTGACAATCGATATAAATCACTTAAAATAATTTTATTTCTTTTATAAAAAATCTAGCAGGTATATAAGTACAGGAAAATCACATTTTAAAACTAAAAATCATTCCATAACGTCGATCTAACACTATACAACCAATCATAGTATAGTGAGGACAATATCACTCACCTCTATAAAATCTATCCAAACCAGTGCCAAAGCATAGATCTCTCCATTACAGTGCAATTCAAGAAACCACATCCAAAACAGACCTCATATGAAAAAGATATGACCAATATAAAAATCAAAATTAACTAAGACAATCAATTAACTAACCACAACACTAATTACCTAATTACCACTCTAATCCTTCTTCCTCAACATCCAAATACCCAGGCCGTGCATAGCCGAGACATGTAAACCTAATAATCATGCACATATATCTCGATTTTTCCACGATTACTCCACAAAATTAACAACCGACAAATGCAACATGTTCCTCATCACGATCTCTTCAATCTACACCCAATCACATCTCGATTGCAAGCCACATGGAAGATCCGACCTTATGTCGCATTCATCCATGGCTTTCAAATGCATTTTTCTTCTGTTGATCAAATCCACCAAGTTTTGATGGAGAGGTGCTATTCGCGAAGAGAATTCAATGACGATATCCATTTTGCTTATTATCAACTGTAGCTCTGGCCATCACAAACCTTAGATTGGCCATGGATGAGGTTGACATCACGAATCATGATAGATCATAATTTTTCCTTGCGAAGCTCTCATCGATATAAGCTCATCGTATCTGATTTCGTGATTTTTAGTGAATGGATTGCACGATTTTAATTTTCGAACGAGATTTGAGAGGAGGCCACGAATATTTGTTCTCTGGAATGGAAGAGTGGAATGAAATCAAATGAGAGAGAGGTATCTAATTTGGGGATATTTATAATAATATTATATTCCATTTATTTACTTTCTCAAATAAATGGTCGTATGTTTCAAGGTCGCACGACCACAAGGCATGTCCGATTGCAATGAAACTTGTCTGGGTACATCACCTTATTTTTTCGGATCCAACGGTATAAATTTCATCGCTATTTGAGACTGCGCCTTGGGATGCTAATTTCGTGCATTTCATGATCGTATCGCCAGCGAATCATCCGATCTTCAAATATAGCGATCGTTATACTCATTTTAATTCGCAACGTCAATCAGAACCCAACGAAATTGAACTTGAGTCCTGATTCAGCCATATGCAAAAAATTATATTTTGGGCCTTCATTTAATTTAGGATTAATATTTAAACCAATTACTTAAATAACCGATTGTTTAAAATTTGGGTCGTTACATTCTCCCTGTGAGAAATGCGGATTACGGATCTTAAGGCTAGTATAAACACTAAAGGGGGGGTGAATAGTGTTTTAAGGAATTACTAATTCTTTTCGAGTTTATATTAATTTGAACACAAATGTATACAATATTCAGACACGGATATGATCACAGATTCAAACACAGATGCAAATATAAAGTAAAAGCAGTAAAGGAAAGAACACACCGGATTTTATAATGGTTCGGAGTTACCCTACATCCAGTCCCGCACACAAGTACAGATTTCCTTTCAAAAACAATCTTTACAATTACAACCCTCGATTTCAAGGCCACGAGGTACACCACTCCAGATTCACAATCCTCTGGGTAGAGATACTTGATTTCCCGGGCAACAAGTTCACCCAATTGATTTCCTAGGCTACAATCACACATTTTCTCACTTGATTGATTTCCAAGGCTACAGTCACACCTTTTCTCACTTGATTGATTACAAAGAAGCCTATAACTCTAAATAGCACTGGGATCTTGTTGAAATAGTGACAGAGAATCAAACTAGAAATGATCTAGTTAAATTCAATGGTGATTTCGGTAGAGTAATGGTAAGAAGATATATAAAGAAATGTGGAAGAAGAAGAGGAGTGAAAACCAGAAATATATTGTTAAAAATTCGTTGAAAACATCCCCTATTTATAGAAGAACAACAACCATGTCTATTCGTGAAAGGTTATGGCGAATAGACACTTCTTTTGAAATTCAAAATTTTGAAACCAACTGCCACTATGTCGACATGGGTATCTTGGGTATGTCGACATCCCAAAGGAAATTTTGGTGATTTGTTTTTCTTCGAAAATTACTTCTATCTTATATTAAAACTATTTTAAACTTTATAAATATACTTAACTATAGTTAAAATACATAAGTAAATATAGAGAATAATATATAAAATTTTACTATAATTTTATATTTAATCTAAGTATAAATATTAAATTTATTATTAAAGATAGCTTTAAACAAACTAAGTTTAAAACAAGAGTTTATTTTAAAACAAAATCAAAGAATATTTTAAGGCTAAAACATCTTTTTGAAAATCATTTGAAAAGATAATTTTTAAGGCTAAAACATTTTGAAAAGCAGTTTTGAAAATCATTTTGAAGTAGTTTTGCAAGCTTCTTCCTGTAGAATATCTCATCACATCAGGACTCGAGAACTTGTACAAAACCAGGATGTTCGTGGGTTTGTAAGCCACTTGTCGTAGGTTTGTAAGCTACTTGTCGTGGGTTTGTAAGCCACTAAAAAGGTAGAAATGGGTCCATCCCAAATGAAATATGGAGTGAAGATTTTAGTGCTATTATGAAGTTTTAACATAATTCTAGACTCAATACCTATCTTGTATTATTAAAATCTTGAACTCTTGATAACATGATTTCTTGATACTCATGACTCTTCAATCTTGATATCTTTGATCTTTAAATTCATCAGTCTTGTATCTCTATACTGTACAGTCTTCATTCTTGATACCTGCATGGTTAAATCCTGCATATACATATATATCTAAACTATAATGTTAGTATTTATATTTTATAATCTTATTCTAAGGTTGGTGTCATCAAAACCATCATCTCAAGGACTAACAATCTCCCCCTTTTTGATGATGACAACCTTTGTTTATAAAATATTATTTCTATCCTAATGACTCCCCCTAAAACTAATAACTCCCCTTAATCTATGCCTAACTATCCTATATTTTATACTTCTTCCCCTTTGTCATCAACAAAAACTAACTCCAAACTATATAACTCCCCCTTAGTCTAATATTAAATGATTATAATGATAGTGTTATCATAAATAATCAACATTTAATTCTAAAACTAAAACTTTAGTCCTAAATTACAAACTCTCCTAACTAAGAATCTATATATGATAATATTTGTAATATAAGAACACAAATCATTTATATTGCTATATTTACATGAGCGTAGAGAACATAAGTAAAAACATACAACAATAGGAAAGAGAAACTAATGCGAGTCCTTAAAAATGGGAGATATATGAACCGAACAATTTGGATAGCGGAAACAGAAATTTCCACATTGTTCGACAAGATTTCCATCTTTGTTAAAGCACACTTCGCCAACGCAAATGACTTTGTCGTTATCTTCAGCGTGCTCTTCTTCCATGGGGGCTTCTTCTTCTTCTTCCTCGCTGTCCTCTTGCACTTGATCTCCTGAAGACTCTTCATAAATCAAGATCGGATTAGCATGATTGTCCATTAGAAATTTTTTTGCAAATTTCTAAGAATTTTGCCTTGCCATTCTTGTTCTTTGGCCATTCTAAGTTGCACCACTTGAATTTCAGTCATTAGTTGCAGTGCTCCTTCAAAGAATCCTCCATTTTCGTTAGTCGTGCAAGTGTAGTTTGTTGAAATGGTCCAGAAGTAGGACAAGGGAACAAAAAGATTGAATTTTTGTTTGATTTGGAAGAGGAGGCCATTGTTTAAATGTTTTCAGAAGATAGAACGGAGAAAGACCAGAAAGAATGATCCAATTTTTGAAATAAGAAGAATATATAACCACTTATTTGAATTTTGGTGGGAAAAATTCAAAAATAAAAAAATCGTTATATGTCGCCATGGTTAAGAGGGGGATGTCGACATGGTGCTTGATATTTTTACTATTTGATTTAATTTTAATTTAATTTTTAATTTAATTTTTAGTTATACTTTGTTATTTATATTTTATATTTCAGTTATTGAACAAATACCTAATTCTCCTCTTAATTTAGTAAATATAGATTCATTTAAGGGTTTTGTTAATATATCAACAATTTGATTCTTAGAATTGATATAATCGAGAGTAATTACTTCCTTGCTTATATTATCTTTGAGAAAATGATGTTTGATATCAATATGTTTAGTTCGAGCATGATGAGTAGTATTTTTTGATAAATTTATTGCACTAGTATTATCACAATAAATTGGTGATCTTGAGATATTTAAACCAATTTTTTTTAAAGTTTGTTGCATATATATTACTTGAGAACAAGCTAAAGCAGCATAAATATACTCTACTTCAGTTGTTGATAAAGAAGCTGTGTTTTGCTTTTTACTAAACCTGGAAATCAGAGAATGCCCCAAAAAGTGACAAGTTCCACTTATACTTTTTCGGTCTGACTTACAACCAGCATAGTCAGCATCATAGTAAGATATTAATTCAAAAGAATCATTTTTAGGATAAAATAAGCCATAGTCAATGGTGTGTTTAATATATCTTATGATACGTTTTACAGCTTTTAAGTGGGTCTCTTTAGGCTGGGATTGATATCTTGCACAGAGGCAAACGCTATGCATGACATCAGGTCTACTAGCAGTGGTATAGAGTAGTGATCCAATCATTCCTCTATATAATTTTTGATCTACATTTTTCGAGAGATCTTCTTTACTTAGGTACTCATTGGTTGCTATGGGAGTGGGTTTTCCACTTGCAGTAGTCAAACCAAATTTACTAACTAGGTCTTTAGCATATTTTTCTTGACTAATAAAGATACCATTATCTAATTGTTTTATTTGTAATCCTAGAAAGAAGTTTAATTCACCCATATGACTCATCTCAAACTCTTTTGTCATTATTTCAGAAAATTCTTTATTCATTTCAAAATTAGTTGATCCGAAAATGATATCATCTACGTAAACTTGTACTAGTTGAATATCATTTTTATTTCTTTTAATAAAAAGAGTATTATCTACTTTACCAATTTCAAAGTTTGATTGAAGTAAGTAAGATCTTAGTCTATCATACCAGGCTCTAGGAGCTTGTTTTAGACCATATAGAGCTTTCTTAAGTTTGTAAACATGATTTGGAAATTTTTCATTTTCAAAAAGTGGTGGTTGTTCAACATATACTTCTTCTTTTACAAATCCATTTAAAAAGTCACTTTTAACATCCATTTGAAATAATTTGAAATTATTATAATTTGCGAAAGCAAGTAGAATCATAATGGCTTCTAATCTTGCTACGGGAGTAAAGGTTTCATCAAAATCTATTCCTTCTTCTTGACAATAACCTTGAGCGACTAATTGGGCTTTATTTCTAATGACCTCACTTTGTTCATTCATTTTATTTTTATAAACCCACTTTTTTCCAATTATAATTTTATTTTCTGGTCTAGGAACAAGTTCCCAAACATCATTTCTAGTGAATTGATTTAATTCTTCTTGCATAGCCAAAATCCATGAATCATCAGTTGATGCTTCTTTTGGATTTTTGGGTTCAATAGTTGATATAAAAGCTACATTGCTCATTTTACTTAGTTGATTTCTAGTTGTAACAACAGATTGCATATCTCCTAGAATATTTTCTATGGGATGATCTTTTAAAAGTTTAATCCTTTTATTAGGATGATTAAATTCATTATTAGTTTCAATTGACTCTTGATTTTGAGTAATTAAATCCTCTTCATCATTTGTCTCTACAAAATTTTTGGGATTTTCATCGAATGAAACATGCATTGTTTCTTCAATGGTTTTAGTTCTTAAATTAAACACTTTGTATGCTTTGCTTCTATTAGAATATCCGATAAAGATACCTTTGTCGGATTTAGGATCAAATTTATCTAAGTCATCTTTTGTATTTAAAATAAAACATTTACTTCCAAAAATTCTAAAATAAGATACCTTAGGTTTCTTTCCGTAAAGAAGTTCATAAGATGTCTTATCAGTTAAAGGTCTTATTAAGATTCTATTTAAAATATAATAGGCGGTAGCAACTGCTTCTGCCCAAAAATATTTTGGTAAATTACTATCTGAAAGCATAGTTCTCGCACACTCTTGAATCATCCTATTTTTACGTTCTACTACTCCGTTTTGTTGTGGAGTTCTTGGAAATGAAAAATTGTGAGTTATCCCTTTTTATTGCAGAATTCCTCAAACTTTTCATTTTCAAATTCACCACCGTGATCACTACGGATGGTTATAATTTTTACAGAAAGATGATTTTGAATCCTTTTTGTAAAGTTCTTAAAACATTCAAAAGTATCACTTTTATGTTTCAAAAATACTGTCCATGTAAATCTAGAATAATGATCTACAATTACAAAAACATATTTACTGTGATTTATTGACTGAATTTGAGATGGACCAAATAAATCAAGATGAAGTAATTTAAGAGGTTTTGAAGTTGAAATCATATCTTTTAATTTAAAGGAACTTTTTCTAAGTTTTCCTAATTGACATGCATCACATAAACTATCTACTTTAAAATTCATTTTAGGGAGACCTCTTACTAGATCATGTTTTGACAGTCTAGATAAGAGTTTGAAATTCAAATGCCCAAATCTCTTATGCCAAATCTAAGGGTCACTTGTATTTGCCAAAAGACACAAGTTATCATTTGAAACTTTCATACTAAGAATATAAATATTCTTTTTCCTAATTCCCTCAAATATTATGGTTGAATTATTATCTTCAATGTGACACTTATCTTTTTCAAATTCAATTTTATATCCTTTATCGCAAAGTTGACTAATACTTAGCAAATTATGTTCCAGATTCTTAACTAGCAAAACGTTAGTAATAATAAGAGTTTTAGAGTTACCGACATTGCCGATGCCAATCACATATCCTTTTGAGTTGCCTCCAAAGTTAACGAATCCTCCGTCTTTGTATATTATATCATTAGCATATCCGGATTACCAGTCATGTGTCTAGAACATCCACTATCGAGTATCCATTTATTCTTTTTGATCTGCACAATTTGTCCATTGTGGATTGATTCCTCAACACCCATAAAACATGTTTCCTTCACATCATAAAAAGCTTGTAAACGATTTGACTTTGAATATAGATTATATGTAGACTTATGATACAGTGATGATTTGAATATTTTTAAACAAGTATGAACAAGATTTTCAAATACAGCCATTAAAAAATTTTCAAAATTCAGATTATGAAACTTTGAAAACCTTGCTCTAATACCAAATGTGAGAAATGCGGATTACGGATCTTAAGGCTAGTATAAACACTAAAGGGGGGGTGAATAGTGTTTTAAGGAATTACTAATTCTTTTCGAGTTTATATTAATTTGAACACAAATGTATACAATATTCAGACACGGATATGATCACAGATTCAAACACAGATGCAAATATAAAGTAAAAGCAGTAAAGGAAAGAACACACCGGATTTTATACTGGTTCGAAGTTACCCTACATCCAGTCCCGCACACAAGTAGGGATTTCCTTTCAAAAACAATCTTTACAATTACAACCCTCGATTTCAAGGTCACGAGGTACACCACTCCAGATTCACAATCCTCTAGGTAGAGATACTTGATTTCCCAGGCAACAAGTTCACCCAATTGATTTCCTAGGCTACAATCACACATTTTCTCACTTGATTGATTTCCAAGGCTACAATCACACCTTTTCTCACTTGATTGATTACAAAGAAGCCTATAACTCTAATAGCACTGGGATCTTGTTAAGATAGTGATAGAGAATCAAACCAGAAATGATCTAGTTAAATTCAATGGTGATTTCGGTAGAGTAATGGTAAGAAGATATATAAAGAAATGTGGAAGAAGAAGAGGAGTGAAAACTAGAAATATATTGTTAAAAATTCATTGAAAACACCCCCTATTTATAGAAAAACAACAGCCATGTCTATTCATGAAATGTTATGGCGAATAGACACTTCTTTTGAAATTCAAAATTTTAAAACCAACTGCCACTATGTCGACATGGTTATCTTGGGTATGTCGACATCCCAAAGGAAATTTTGGTGATTTGTTTTTCTTTGAAAATTATTCTATCTTATATTAAAACTATTTTAAACTTTATAAATATACTTAACTATAGTTAAAATACCTAAGTAAATATAGAGAATAATATATAAAATTTTACTATAATTTTATATTTAAATCTAAGTATAAATATTAAATTTATTATTAAAGATAGTTTTAAACAAACTAAGTTTAAAACAAGAGTTTAATTTAAAACAAAATCAAAGAATATTTTAAGGCTAAAACATCTTTTTGAAAATCATTTGAAAAGATAATTTTTAAGGCTAAAACATTTTGAAAAGCAGTTTTGAAAATCATTTTGAAGTAGTTTTGCAAGCTTCTTCCTGCAGAATATCTCATCACATCAGGACTCGAGAACTTGTACAAAACCAGGATATTCATGGGTTTGTAAGCTACTTTTCGTAGGTTTGTAAGATACTTGTTGTGGGTTTGTAAGCCACTAAAAAGGTAGAAATGGGTTCCATCCCAAATGAAATATGGAGTGAAGATTTCAGTGCTATTATGAAGTTTTAACATAATTCTAGATTCAATACCTATCTTGTATTATTAAAATCTTGAACTCTTGATAACTTGATTTCTTGATACTCATGAGTCTTCAATCTTGATATCTTTGATCTTTAAATTCATTAGTCTTGTATCTCTATACTGTACAGTCTTCATTCTTGATACCTGCATGGTTAAATCCTACATATACATATATATCTAAACTATAATGTTAGTATTTATATTTTATAATCTTATTCTAAGGTTGTTGTCATCAAAACCATCATCTCTAGGACTAACACTCCCCACCTCAAAGAGATTTTTTCCTGAAATCATAAATTAAAGAGAACGTCTTCTAACCCATAAGTTCTCAAAAGCCACTCAGATTCCAAATTTTTTTTGTAGCGTCTCCTTTGTATAGCTAGGTCTGGGAAAAATCCCAATACAAAAAAGTTATATATACATCATGTATTTAAATATACTACATTATATATAGCAATCATCTCAAATAAGTATGCTACATCAAACCATAACTATCTCGAATGTCTAACAACCGTACAAACATAGGCTATCATATCAAAAGCTAACAATCCAATATTAAATATGCAATGAAATATCAAACATCAATAAGTAGCATCCTTGCCTATCCTAACATGCAAAATACTAAACTATCCCGTATAAAACATCGAATATGATATTCAATGTGAAAGCTGACGATAAAATGAAATCTCACCATTCGAAGAGCCCAGGACAAGTGATCCTCCTTCTCTTCTCGGTCTGCCATATATACTGTTGCCTTCGCTTTCACTCCACTGAAAATCTACTACTCCACTGTCCTCCTCCTAACATGTTCCATACCACATCGATCGGTACGAATAGGCCACTTACAATGCTCTTGGAACACAATGAAATCACACTATCCATCTCACATATAACTCGACAAATACAGATGTCATTCTACTGGACTTAAGGAATACAAATCTAGCACTATTCGTTAACTAATCGACTGTGACTCAAATGCTATCACATTATCATCAGTCATCGGCAATCCATTGATGCAGTCTATAAATATGCAGTCTATAAATATATGTTTCTACTACTCGAGAACAAGTAATCTCTCATTCCTACGGAACTGATAGTCTCGGTCAGGTCTGCACTGCATCACCGCTACAAACACTACTGGTTCTTCTAATTTAGCCACGATCTCCACTAATTTAGCCTAACGCCTCTGACTAGTACCAATCCGCCAAATCAAAGTACGTCTGATAGTCAAACTAGCCATCACCTTTGGTAATAGCTCATCAAGTTCCGAAGTCATAATCAATGATAAACTCAAGCATGCCGACTCTTGGAATATTGCTCGCAAACCGGTATGTCTTCCACTCAAAGAATCAACAACCACATTTCCCTTATGGACGTACAAGAAATGTCAAAATCATAGGAAGCTGAGAACTATAACCATCGCTGCAGGTGAAGGTCAAAATTCTTCTCGGAGAAGAGATACTTCGGTGATGTAGAATCACTGAACAACTCCAACCCCTCTCCTAATAGATAGTGCCTCCAAACCCCAAAATGAACTTTATTGCCTCCAATTTCGAATAAAGAGTCGGATATTTCTTCTCATGCGGTTTCAGCCGTTAGCTAATATGCGAGAACCTTACCTTTTGATATCAATACTGCACCCAATTAAGGACCACATGCATGTGTGTACTATTGTCTCCTTATTCATGCTTGGAATGAGTAATCAGTGCATTCGTCAACCTCTCAATCAGACTCATTAACGTGTGTCCACACCTCATGTCTTGATTAAAAATCCAATCCTCTCTCATCAAATAGGTCAACGATGTTGCTACCTGGTCTATTCAAATTCTACATTTCCATCATAGGATCTATGCCGATGTTCTTCTTTGAAACATCGTGATCCAAGCATCTCACTTCACTCCTCCAGAAGTGATACTCTAATCGGTGTCTTCTCAACACCTACAATGCAATTACCAATTATCCTTGTGCTCTTCTTCGTCCATGAGTAGACTAAAGTATCATCAATGGACACAAGCACAACTCACTCAAGTGACCTCTCAAACATGGTCCATGAGATCAACAAGGCATGCCAACACATTGGTTAGCCCAAACGGCATAACCAACCAATCAAAAATCAAAATAGCGTATGAAACGCTATAATCGACACATTCTCTATAAATTCTCTCAATTGGTGAAAACCCCATTGCAAGGACCCACTAAGAGAACATTCTCATGCTATAGAGCTATTCGAATAAGCCCTCAACAAACAGGAATGGATACTTGTTCATCATCTCATCCAACCCACGATAACCAACAAACAACCTCAAAGAGCCATCCGTCTTAGTGGTGAACACTATAGGTGCATCCTACCCAATATGCTTCTACAACAATCACTTCAATAGGTTATCCACTCGCACCTTTAGATTCCTATGCTCTTTGGACATCATTTTCCTTAAAGGCATAACTACTTGTCTAGCACCTCTGACCATATGGATACAGAACTCTATCCCTATATGGTGGTAATCCGGTCACCTCCTCGAATATGTCCGGACACTCTCTAGCTATAGGCATAGATGACAACCCGTCATGTGGAATAGCAAGCGAATATAGAAAGCTAACCATAACCATATCCTATACATGTAGCCAATCACTACCGTTCGCTCCTCTACAACCCTCAATCGTCACTAATGGCCTCTCTCTGTCCACCACTATTCCGTAATCCTTAAGCAGTCCATTCCTAAAATATAATATCGAACCCAATCAAACCCCAAAACAAATCAATAGCAAACAAACAAACAAAAAAAATCCATGACTCAATAAGATAAAGTCTCGATAAACCATGTATAGGCTGCCTGAGCCCCTAACTAGGTCAGTCAAAACTAAAAGTTGGTTAACTATCTCGAAACTTAATCCCAATCTATCAAATCACTAGATATGAAGGGATATGAAACCTTGACGTGAAGTAAAACACATATGGAAACACCATAAGTAGGAAGCATATCTCAAATGGTAATGCCATTTCTCTTCTCTTTCATCGATGAAGCACTCGACGAAATCAGATTGGCAATCAATATATATGCTTCCACGATTTATCCCTACTCAGTTGGTTCAGGACAACCCTTCTACACTAGGTATAGGCTCTCACACCATAAAGCCTTCTCCATCATCTTATCGAAGCTTTCATCAATATGAAAAATCATTCGCTTCGCAAGATTATCATCTGCCCAATGTTAAACTGTCCATTCCTTCTGTGTGGTGTTTCAACAGAAAATAGACTGTACTCCGATAGTGCATCAAATTCAGCCACATATTCCGACGTTGACATATCGCCTTACTTCAAACCGACAAACTCCCTATCCAACTTCGACTTTGGAAAAGTCCAGATAAATCTTCTTTGAAGAAAACTATGAACTAATCCCTAGTTAATTGATCCTCGAAAATCGAAGCTATAGGACACTCCATTAGCATATTGTCCCTCACTGGAGTTATCTAAAGGTTAACTTCTACCTCACTACATCATCTAACTCCGAGTCATTGAAGATCCTCTTGCAAGTAACAATCCAATCTTACCTTTCCATTGCCAACTCCGTTCCAAGGAACGGTCTGCCTCCTAGATTCCTATAATTCTATACAGCTCGGCAAAGTCGACCTAACCATTTACACTTAAGCACCATAATCATCCAGAATAACTTGGGCATTCCAGGAAATGACTCTCCCCATCTCTGCAATCATCTCCTATCAATTAAAGTTAATGACCCCGATCCTACCCAATTTTCAACTCTAAAGATAGAGTCAATAGCAGTATTTCTCGCATGCCAGTTCATTCCTACTCTGTAATAAGGATGATCGATCTCTCACAAAGAAAACTGCATCAATAGTGGTCGTGTGTGCAACATGACTTATATACTGTATACACTACTATATAGTTTTTAAAACTAAAATATATAATAATACGAACTCTCTCGTATACACATACTTTAGATCCAGTCTAATGCAACGACTCCTACCATATCTGTACTGGATCGTGGTATCAACTTAGGTTAATCATATAACCTGAGCTTTCATACCAAATGTAATAACCTCCCTGCACCTACGATGCAGAATGGTTGTCAAAGGAGAGAAAATAATAAAGAAGAGGAAACGAGGGAGAATGAAAAAGAATAAAAGGAAACATCAAATAATCATATAGCCGGTCGTATATCTCAAATCGCATCAGATTAAATAAAATAACCAACACAGATATAAAACAATCAAGACAATAATAACAATGTCAACTAATCATTAGAGTATAAGATCCATAGAGTTATACAATATAGTAAAAGAGTTTATACAACTGATACATAAAATCAACAGATAAATTATCTCTAATAATAGTAAGTCAAATACTATCAAGGCTCCACAGTATCACATAGCAGAATGTACAATAACAACTCAAATATAAGTACAAGTAAATGTCACCTCCTACTAATCCATCTGAATAACTCCATATGCCACACTTGCTCTCTAATTTACTCATTTAAGAGTGCTCGAGATTATAAGAAGCAAAGCTTAAAATCTTAGGTCAGACATCTAGTGTGAGCGATAAACAATCTCAAAATAATATAAAAGTCGATATAATATACGGAACAAAGGATATATGAATCATACCTAAACTATCCCTACAACCAAAGATTCAGCACATAACATCAATAATATGCTACTCTATAACATCATAAAAGGGGTACTCCATATTCAGTAACTTGTCGGGGTGCCTAGGTATCTCCATCCACAATACCTACTCCATACTAAGTAAACTCTCCAGGGCATCTACATATCCCTATGCACAATACCTACCTTGTGTGACCCAGGGTGACAGGTGGCAAGTGAAGCAACCATTACAAACAATACTAACTATAACCCAGTGTGCTCTAGATATATGATAACTCGTATGACCCGTAAGCCAGGGACTAGTGGTAATCTTGGTTCTTCGTCGTACTCTTGTATCTCACAGCCCAATGCTGGATACATGTCTCTCAACCTAAAGCTGGACACTAAACTCAAAGCTAGAGGTCAAGGTATACAGATCCTCGCTACCAATCCATGGGCATCCCTATTATACAATACCTCTGCTTCGAGTACAATAGAAAACTCTTTGAGTTATTAATGATCCCGTAGCACATGCATATCCATTTAAACCCTACTAGCTCAATACAATTTCCACTATCTAGAACCCACCATGTTACTCCACTCCACGACTCCCCTATGAGCCTCTTCGGTACCTACTCCTTACTCAAGTCACAAATTGAAGATACAGAGTGTCTAATCTTCAGCATATACTACCCATGAGTTACAAACCAAAGATACAAGGATTTTCATCATGTTGTACATTGCCATCCCCCATGATGTGAATGAGCCAACACCTCCAACACGATTTATAGAGCCCTGAAACTATCAACCTCGGGACCTACTCCATACACTGTCGAGTCATAATCCGAAGTACCAACTTTAATGGTGAAGCACCACATCATCGTCTCAATATCTAAATCGCTCGTCCTAAAGCAACAACATCAAGACTCTAGGTTGATCGCATGAACAAACCATCAAATAGCACACCACAAAATCGCCTCAATGTCTAAGCCAAAGATCGGCCAAATCGCCAAACAACAATAATGATGGACATTGACTACTCTACAGTGGTCATAACCACTTTTTCTATATTTAGGCACAAACGACGACTGTGTAAGTTTATGATAATTTGATACATAACATGCTTAGTACTTGTAGGGAAGAATGAGTATATAAAATCATTAAATACAAGACAACCTAATAACTAGAACCATTACATTATGCATCGAAGATCGAAGATAGAAAGACTATCACATAAGTTAAGGGATTCATTTGCAATTAAAATGAAATCGGTCGAAAGGTTAACATAGGTGCCAAAGAGACAATATAGGTAGGAGGGTGAAGTAGGGATGAGGACTATAGATTGCCACTATCTTCGAAGGAAACGGTTCCAAGGACAACAAAATCGAAGAAGAAGGGGTTAGACAAATAGGAGCCTTCTGGAGTGCGAGACCAGATGACTTAAACACTTATGTAAATGACATACCTATGCTACTTAATGTAGTAGGCTAGGTAAAATAATTTATACTTGGAATTAAATAATGATAAAGGACCTTTGAAATAACCCGAAGTGGTTGAGGAGTAATAAATTATATACCAAGAAAAATCTAAAGGGCCTGAATAAACTTGGTAAAGAATATTTCATGTTTAAGGAATAAATTTAGACCATAAAAAAAGATTTACTCAAGGCGGTCATTGAGTTGTTGCTTTTTTCCCCTAAAGGAGCATAATTTGAAAAGCCCACATGAAGGGGATAAGGCCCGAAGGGAAATCATAAATGTGCGTGGATAGACTAGGTGGAAATGGATAATCGGTCAGTGAGTTTCTTCTAATAATAAAGAAATAAATTGATAAAATTATGAAATAAGAAATTCCATAATGGATGAAAAGCTATGGTGCTTGGGGATCATCCTTAAAGCCGATGGTAAAGAAGGGCTCAGGAAAACCCCTTTGGTTATTGCTTCTTACCCCAAAGTAATAGAACCATATTTCTAAATGCACGGGATCTACTTCAGAAGGGGTTCAAAAAGGTTGCACGATTAGATAGTAGTAGGGATGATCACTTGTTAGGATAGGATCCTTATAAAGAATAAATGCAATGATGTAAGTAACATGTGGTAGATTATATGTTTTTTTAGATTATGAAAAAAAACAAGAGCAGCCTCTCGATAAAAGGAAAGCCAATATGTATTCTAGTAGATGAAAGTTATATAGAACAATGTAATAAGCAGCCTTATCGACCCTTAAATGTCGACACCAATACATCCATGATATTCATGTGCCGAGATCCTAAGTACTAGAAAGACAGGATGTTAATGTAAAGAAAAAGAATAAGAAAGAGGAGAACAAAAACATCAGAATCTCACATGGAATGATAACATATAACATAAAAATATAATACATAATGCTACTCTAATATACATAGCATTCCAAAGTCACTAATAAGGGTACTATCAAAAACCTGGACAATTATAACAACCCATCCTTATAATTGCTGATATACATACATAAAGTAATGCAGCGGAAATAATAATACTACAGTAGGTAAACATCCAGCTCCTCTCTAAGAGCTTAATGATATCAACGAAAACCTGCCTTTCTTGGACTACTCGAAAGAGCGGTCATGGGAATAAGGGAAAAATAAAACAACATGTTAGATAAGTCTGGTGTAAGAAACCCAAGAAATATGCGTGACATATAACAACACCTTTTTAGACCGTCGTAACGGTAATCTCTTCAAAAGAACCAAACCATCTAATAAGTACATATTACGATATAAAAGATAATGTCTAGGGTTAAGGATATAAATCCGAAAATAGTTGTTCCACTTGCATCTCATGACTCAACAATATTGAAGTACAATCAAAACTGCTAAGGCACATTCATATAAGGATTGTCTGCAGAGACCTCCCCAGTAAAACTCATAAGTAAACTGAGATCGATCTCCATGACAAGGATCAGAAACTACCTTCTGAGCATTGTATATCTCTTGGTAGAATATAACGTAAGATAGACGCAACCGACCCATGCCTAAGAACGTGAACCAAGTATCACCAACTCCCCATGCGCAACATACCGATAAGCATACTCTAGATATGGAGTTGATATACCACCATGGGTTAGCTAAATCTTGGATTATGCTTCCTACTTCATCTTTAGTCATATACCGATGATGAAGTCACGTTCAACATCTCAACACATGAGCCACAACTTGAACAGATCATGGATCCCCAAATGGATTCCAACATCCCAAACAAACCACAAAACTCTACATGGGCTCGAGCATCTCAAACAGATCCCAAATATCCATATTGATCCTAGCATCTCTAACAAATCCACTTCGAAGTGATAGAACATGTATCTCAGTTTTGAAATGGTTTTAAGTAAGTAAAACACTTACCAGTCCCAATTCCATCAAGACTAAATCGATAAAGTTCCTGTTAACTTAACTCTGGTTCTTTTAGAAATACACAAACAATGATAAGGGTGGAGATCTTCTCCAATCCGGATGGATTTTCTTAACACTTATCCTATAAGAGCAAGACAAGTTTATAAGCAGGTTATATCATCATCGAATGAATAAGCATATCGTATAATTCTCGTATTTCTTCTCGATACTTCCCAAGTTAATTTGGTCATATTCAACAACAATGAGAACAATCACATATGGAAACCAAGTCTCGTATACTTATCACGTTTCTGAACTTCTCAACTTCTGTTATCCCTCAATCAAGAGTGAAGCCTGGTAGGTTAGAGCACTATTGCTCCTAAGCCCTACTCGATTCATCATTCTTAACTCTCAACAATAGAAACAAGTACACTTTGTCGAGTTTAGTGCTAAATACACAAATAAATATTTTCCACAAATAAAAACACAATGCACAATCAAGTCACATAAACAACTAATAATCCCCTTTTTATTTAATTAATCCTTTATTAATTAAACCTCTTTTATTAGTAAAACTCCTTTTATTTAATGAAACTTCTTTAATAATTAAAACATCCTTATTTAATTAAACTCCTTTATTAATTAAACTTCCTTTATCAATTAAACTTCCTTTATTAATTAAACTTCCTTTATCAATTAAACTTCCTTTATTAATTAAACTTCCTTTATCAATTAAAATTCCTTTATAAATTAAACTCCATTACTTATCAAAACTTGAATTATTTAATTAAACCTTTTACTAATTAAAACCTATCTTATTTAAACTTGTATATAGATTAATTTCCCATCATAAAAGATACATGTACTAGTATTTTACTATTTATGTATTCACTATTCATTATACTCTTTTCTATACTTCAAAAAGTGTTCTTATACCTATCTCAATGCTATAAGTATATTCATAAATCAATTAACAAGATTTACTTACTTTAAAATGTAATCAAAGAGGTTAAAAATAAATGTTACTCAAACATTGTTACTAAAACCCCTTCTCTCTTTTATATTGTGAATGCATACTTTTTCTATCTTTATTCTAAAAGATTTCCGTACTTTTATTATTATCTTTAAATTTCATTATTAATGATCTAAGAGTAATCATAATATTTTTACACTTTAAAATATAATTCAAGGGTTTAAAAACAAACGTTACTAAAAATTATTTACTACAAACCCAAAACATTTCATATTTATAGTTATCATTAACTTTAAGACATTCATTTTAAAGATCAAAGCATGTCCACACTTATTAATTAAGGTAAAACACTTTTAACTTAACTTCTGAAAATAATTTATTTTGACTTAAGTGTTAAAATCCAAACTTCTTTACTACGTTTATAAAACACTTATAATTTACTTTTAAACACTTATGTATTTACTAAAAACCTTTTTAAAATGATGTATATATTTATATGTATATATGTATAATAATTTATTTATAAGCTAATATAAGCAATAAAATTATAGAATAATTTAAAAGATATAGTATACTACATAAGCTTTATGATACTTCATAAATAATTTAAATAATTTTATAAAACTATATATATATTTAAAAAGAACTTTAGAAAATCTTATATTATGGTTTAAAATGCTTATTTTAAATATTTACCTAAAAATACTTATTCTATAATTTATTTAAAGACCAATAAATGCATGTTTTATAACTTAAAACCCTTTACTTTAAAAATTCATAATAACTATTAAAATTTATTTAAACTTTGATATTTTTCCACTAATAAGTACACTTTAGTACTTATTAAAAATGAATGAAGCCGTTAGGATGTCATTCAAAGTTAACTTTAAAAACCGCAACAAAAGGTATTTTTAAAGTGCATCCATAGCGACCTTTTCACTTCTAACTTTCACAACTTTCATTCATAATTTCTATAACATTCCCAAACCATTCCTTTATGTCAAACATATGAAAAATATGTAGAGAAAAACCACATATATTTTTTCACAATATAATCACATTTTAACCAATTTAGTATATGTTAAATACAAGGGATTTTAAAGTGCGTTTATAGCAACTATTTCGCTTCAACCATTTACAACGCACTTCAACTTTTCACACAATAAGATCAAACATGTAACTAATAAGTCTTGGTCACGATACATGTTTTTGAGCATTATAAGAAAGATTATACTATATATAATGTTGGCACTTGCTTTCTAAAGCAAGGTGGGGTCCAAAAGTAATAGCCTGCATCGTTCTCTATTTTAACTTATATTTTCAAAAAAAACACTATATACACATATAAAAAATTCAAGTAGTGATTTAACTCACCATGGCATAACTAAACGAAGACGTAGATAATCTCACTATTAGTGCAACGACGAAGATGACGTCTCGAATGGACCTCGTATGCAAAAGGTACGAATTAAGTACGGATCAAATAATTGATTTATCAATTAATATTTAATTAACAAACTAATTACCTTTATAATCCCCATACCCTTTCTTCCCCAATTAGCCATGCACTATGCATGCTTGCATTGAAACCCAAAACCATGCAATTATTTTCTTCAATTCTCCCTCTTTGGTCGATGAAATCATGTGAAACCACTTCCAACAAACTCCTCTTCGCCCATGCTTCACGATACACCCAACCATGTCAAGCTCGATCCTTTACCCTAAAACGTGGCCTCCTCCTCCTTGCTACTATAGTGAAATGTCGAACTTCACCAGAGATGACTGCATGCCTCCAATCTGACCCCACCAAATCGCCTCCGCACGAGCACTACGCAACCATCACTTTAGCCTAACTCCACCTTATTCTCCTCCAATGTCGAACCCTAGTCGACATGAAAAAATATCGACCACCATCGAACACCACCACCCCTATCAACATCCATATGGATGCAAAGCCCTCCTCCATACGAGTCTAATGGATCTTGTCTCATGCTTTATCCTTGCCTGTAGCTCTCGTTTTAATTGATTTTAGGTGGCAGCTATGTTTTCTTTGTTTATAGAAGGAAGGAGGAAGGGTGCAACGACCCGTAATTTCGCTACTTCGAAAATGAGAGATTTTATTTATTTTAAATTTAGAAGGGTTTTAAAACTTAAATAAATAGGTTATATATAATAAATAATAATAGAGAAATTAATTGTTCTTATAATTACTAATTAAAAAGTATAAATTTGGATTTTAGAACAAATCAGCAAAATTTAAGTTTTGTTAATAAATAAATAGGTTTAAATATTTATTTAAAAAGTTAAATATTATTAAAATCACCTAGTAAAGATAATAAAAGTATATTAAAAGATTTCAAAGTATGTTGATAATCGTTTTACAAAAATAACCAAATTTTGTCGCATTTTGTCAGTTTTATATACATTGTAAAATTAGATATTTTGATATTATTATATAATTTTAAAATATGAATAGACATGTTTTAATTTATTTAAAGAAGTAAAAAGTTCATTTTTAAGTTTGGTTTATTTGAATATATAGTTTAACAAAAACGTCAAATTTTGACTGTAAAATTTGTCAACAAAAACACAGTTTTGAACCAAAACAAGTTGTCGTTAAGTTGTTGTAACATGATATGTTTTCTAACACATATATACAAATTCATAAACTTTTAAACATGTTACATTTAGCATGTAAGACAAAAAGTTATATTAGTAAAGTTTAAAATATTAATAAAATAAAACATAAAAGTGTAAAAAGTACATTATTTGACATAAAACCTATAAACAAATCTATACTAAACATCATCATTATACAAAGGGATAACCTATCTCCTCACCATTAATGCTTAAGTCATATCACTTATGGAAAAGGAGCAAAAAGGATTTTATGCATTTTTTAATTTATGAAAAAGGTACAACATCATTATTACTTCAAATCCAAGGATCTTATCTCATTAATGCCAAGTCCCTTCATGCATGGAAAATAAGTAAAAGTATATTTAAACATTTTAGAAATTTATAAAAAAGTAGCATAATCATTTCATTAAGTACAAATTCAAATCAAACCATATCTTCCACCATTAATGCATGTCCTTAAGGTGTTAAATCAAGGGTAAAAAAGTAAATGAAAAGTCAAAAAAGCAGAGAAGGTTAGTATGGTAATTTGCCAAGCAAGCTTCATGTATAAATAGGACCACCCTTTCTTCATTTTGCATACTCCATTTCTTACTTTCTTTTCACTTTCTTCACCCTCTCCACTTCCATTTCCATGGCATCCAAATTCTCTTCCACTTCCATAACTTCCTCCACCTCAAGCAAGCTCCATCACCACCCCACCACCTCCTCCAAGCCACACACGCCCCTACCCACCTCTCTACCCTCGGCCACACCACCCTACATGCCTCTATACCACACGCACCCCCCTTATATCCACCTACCCAAGCACACACATGCCCTATATCCCATTCACACACCACACCCGAGCCCCTACACCACCACACACGCCCTCAAAACCACCTACCCACCTCAAAAACCCCACACACACACACTCAACTACCCACCATTAAAGCACACGCACTCCCTATCGAAGCCACCCTAGGTCGTACTCTCCACTCAAGCCCACGGCCACACACTTACAAAAAAAGAGAAGGAAAGGAAAATGGCAAAAGTCGAGATGCTAGGAAATAGCACGAGAGGCGCATATCTTACATAAAAGATTGACGGAGTGGAAAAGAAGGTGAGAAAATTCTCATCGCTATATAATTTATATTGATTATTAAGTTGAATTGCTATGTTAGATAATCGCCATTTTAAGATATGGATGTCTGAATAATTGTTTGAATGTTGGATAATCCATAGTAATGTTATGGTACTTATCGTACTATGCCCGTATTGAATATGTTAATGTCATATGATTGGCTGTATGGTTGTGATGTTAATATGGACATCAAATTTCTATCATTATTGATTAAGTGATCCCTTTGTTAAATAAGACCCAATTTTGGTGATATGAGATACTTTGGAAAAATAAGTCTCTTTTTAAGTGAAATTGAAATTAAAGTGGAGATAAAAAGGAATTTGAAATTAGAAGTGGAATTGGATTTGAAATGGAAAGTTAAATTGAAATTGAAATCGAGATGAATAGTGAAATTGAAATTGAGAATAAGGTTGAAATTTAAATTAGAATTGAAATTAGATTTAAAATCTAAGTTTTAATCGAGTTTAACTTGAAGTTAGAATTGAAATTGGATTTTAAAATTTAATATTAAAATAATAGGAATAAAATAATATTATAATATGGTAATAGTGAAAATACATTTTAAAAGCTTTAAAAAGTGAGAATATTGATGTAAAATGATTTGTAATGATTTTATAAGTAAATAAATTTCATTTGGATAAATTATTTCAAGTATTGAAAATAAGTTAAAACTAGGCGCGTCGTGCAATGGTAGTTCGCGATTTTGCTGAAAAGTTCAAACTAGTGTATAGAGAGTGGAATATAGCTCGGAATTCTTCGAGATAAGAAATTCTGGACTATTATATCCATATCTTCTAAATGGAGAAATAAAATTAAAATTTCGTTAAGCATATTTTGAATTGTGTCCAAATCAATTTTCTAGAAAAATCGCACGAGTGTAGTTTAGTGATCATAACGAAAAATATGTTTAAATGAACCTTTTTAATTATGGAAAAATATGGAATAAATTTGATAAATCTATTTAAATGGTTTAAAAGAGATTTGAAGTGGAAAATATAAATTTTCAAATATTAAAAAGTTGTTTAAATCAAATAAGCTTACGTAGCACGTTCCGCAGCAGCACTTTTATGCTGCGAATTCTATAACTTTTGGAATATGAGTTAAACTTAACGATTCTTCCAAGAATCAATTGTGAATGTTTTTAAGAGGAAAATTAAGCGTTTGAAATATAATATGGAATCTTTATAATCAATTCTAAAATAAAGCTAATAACCGAGTATGTGGAAACGACTAGTATATTTGTCTCGCCTATAAGATCTGGGAAGATAAAACAAGGTGTTTAACTAAGTTTAGAGATGGAGCAACCGGTGCCCTGAACTTACCTAGCCTATGTAGGAGAGGGGTGGAACAGATCGAAAGGAAAGCCCGGATACTCTTAAAAGATTATATTAAGTTTCCAAAATAAAAGAAGATTAGTATTATCCAAAGCAAAAGAATGAATTATATTAGAATTTCTCTAAGACAAAAGGAAGAGATTTTGAAATCATCCGAAAACAATTAAAGTGAAAAGAGACTTAATGATCCTATATACTCACATTCACTTTTTATCGATAATTGGATTTCGAAGGAACCTGGGTCGGATTTGGGTGATTCCTATCCGAAAACCATTTCGAACCAGTTTACGCATTCGAAAAATGAAGATGTTTGAAGACGGAGATATAGAGACGAATAATAACGAGGGACTACTTGTTTATTAATCGGGGATAAACTCCCGATTCACTATATTGTAGCAGTGGTCTCTTTGTTATGAAAAATCTCAAGACCACAAGGACTTCTAGCCTAGTAATGGCCGAGGAAAGTGCCTTCGGCTTCGTTCAGTCCCAGAACGAACTTATATGGATGAATGTCTGACCTTGCATTCCAAATCACAAATAGTGATCTCTATAAATGTATATTAGTTTGGTGGCGGAGAAGACACTTTCTCTTAGCTTTACACCCTTTCCTGAGACGTATGAGCTTAGGAATTATACGTTTATAGAAATTAGTCGTATGAATGTGGAATGGCAATGTGGCATTCAAAGTGAAGAAGAGGTTTTTTGTGGAAAGGTAATCGTAGCCTTGAGCCTCATCAACCGGAAATGACCGAAACATGGTTAGATGAAGTAAGGATAAGTGGGTCATTCCCAATTAGGTTATGATCATCCCTTTCTAGATATATTTATTCCCGCTATGATGTTCGTGATGTAAATTAATGTGGTTTGTATGCTAGAGCGCGCTCGGTTAAAGGTCGGTAACGACCGGGGGATGACATATTCGGTACTATCCAGTTATAGAGGCTGACCGGTCTTGTGTTGGTAGAGGGCAGATGTTCTGTGCCTCGGGACATCCATCTAGAGGTGTAACCATCGGAAGGTGGTCCCTTCACCTGGTCATTTGTATGGAAATCCATTCTCCAATAAGAACTACGGTTTTGTTTGTAGAGCTTAGTATACTGGAATTTAATAATGGTAACAATTTCGGCTAAGATTAATAACTTTATTTTCAAAAGTTATCAAAGAATGTCATTAGAAGTAATATCAAATGTTTTGATATATAAAAGTGTTTTAGTTATCATAAGGTAAAAAACCGTCTGTGTTTTTATGTGGGCGTGGTCTTATGAGATACTCTTTCTTTTCAAAGGGTTTTATTCAAAGGGTGTCATATGACACTGTCATTTATTATGGATTTTTTCTCACGCTTGTTTATCAAGCCAGATTCGGGTATTTTCAATACTCGGGTCAGATCCGAGTAGTTTCAGGTTTAGTCGAAAACGGCTGGAGTTTCCAGAGGAGAGCTGGAGATATTCATCTACGTATGGACGTATTCTATTATCTGCTTTGCTTAGTGAGGTTCGTATATGATAGGGGGTTCTCGCTTCTTGTTAGGTAGCGAACGGACGACTCTTACTCCTACATGTCCCTGAGATCGAGTATCGAAGGGTTGGTTTGACAGTCAGGCTTACAGTCGAGAGGCTGACCGTAAAAGCAAAGCGTAAGGTACCAGTGTAAGCTACGGTGGTTGTATAATAGATGGTTGTAAAGCCTAGGACATTACATAGGAGGAGCCCCCTTTGGCTTGATCTACGGCCCAAAACTATGGGATAAAAAATGATCTACACCAAGCTCAAGGTCCATAATTAAGGATCCAACAATAAAGAAAAGAACTCTTGCATTTTTTATTCTTCAATTTCATAGTTAATCTTATATTTAGATCTTGTTTATATAGGTAAGATATGTACATATGAAAGATCTATACAAATAGATAGTATATGATACTTATTCTTTATTCGATATCATAGCTTTTGGTTGAGCGAACACCGAAGCCTGATAGGGGTAAGTCTCATCAGAGATAGGATTAGTAATATAGGATGAGTAAGTCATTAGAGATAGGGTTAATAACACCCTAGACTGAGTTATGAGAGTATTATATATACGAGTGTGTATTTGTTAATTTTATAAAAATGGTTTTGTTTTAAAAGATGGTAAATGAAATAATTTTACCTTGGGTTTATATTTTAAATATTAAAGGGAATATTATTATTTTTGGGTTAAAATTAAGGATTGGTTGTAATTTAGCATAGTAAAACCAAAATTTAAATATCTTGTGATTAGAATTACATAATTTGATTATAAGATATTTTATAATAATATTGCAGCTAGAAGTTGTAATTAGAGAAAGTAAAAAAGAAAATGCACACTTAGGAAAATTATTATCAATAAGATAGAAAAAGATAAGCCGAAATTGAGACCTTGGGTAAATATAATATAAAATGGTAAGTTCTATAACTTATAAAGGAGATAAGATGATTTGAAATTTAGACACTTGATTAGGTTAGAATCAAAGTGAAATTTTGGAATAAGAGATATAAGAAATATCATCCTAATATAAAACTTTGAATTAGTGATACATTTAGGGTAACATTTGTAATTAAAAATGAAGTAAGATTAGAGTGGATAGTTTTGAATAATATGGTTAGTAAGCTGATTGTTGGATAACAATGTTTAAATAACAAATACCATGTGAATTAAGTTTCATAATTTGACTATAAGGTATTTGATGGATTTAAAGTTAAGAAATTTGATTTAGAAAATGGATAGGTAAATAAGTTAAGTAGATATTCATAGAATTTGTAAGAAAAAGATGTACACTTAGTAAAGTTGTCTTATTAATATATGTATAAGATAAAATAATATTAGCTAAATTAAGACGTTAAGTAAATAAAATTAAGGAATAAGTTTTATAACTTATTAATTTGAGATAATATTAGAGTTCCACATTTGTTAAACACCCTAATTGAAGTAATAACTGTTTGAAGTTGGGGATATGTATATATATACTCTTAGGAAGTAAAGGTATATTATACAAGTTTAAGTCATATTTGTATGCTTAAGTAATAATGGATTTAGTAGAAAGTAAATGTTTGTGAAATAAACTTGGATTAATAGAAATTTTGAAGGAATATATTAGGTAAAAATGAATGTGAATAAATACATAAGTTATGTGTATATCATTTCGGCACATAAATTTTTGATCTAAGATTCGAGTACAGAACTTTGAGGGTTTACACCAATTCGAGAAATGATTTATCACTCGATTCTTGACAGTGAACATTGATGTGGGTTTTTGATTATGTACTCAAGTTTCTATCGTAGTTGAGAGCTATGCAAGGAAAGAAAGGGTTTGTGATCAAGAAGTCTGATCAAAGTCCGCACCAGAAAATCGGAGGATCAATACTAGTTGGAAGTAAAGTTGTGGATTCGAATAATAGATCGAATCAAATATCACATATAGTATGATGTTTTGGGTCTGTCTACATAGTGGTTGGATAGTTATCTTAAATCGTAGGCACTCAGATATAGGGGTTATACTGATGTTTTGGTATGTATATGTATGTATGTATGTATGTATGTATATATATATATATAGACCTTAGGTGTAGTACATGCTTAGGTCAGGGGATGAGTTATGTGGATGTATTCATTTATGTTGATATAGTATGAGTTTGGTTGTTTTTTGATGTATAGTCTTGTTTGGTTGTTGTATATATTATCATAAGTGTGCAATACGCACTAGGATGAGTAGGATAGAAGTCTGACTTGATGTATGTATATACAACCTTAAGTACGTGATAAATACTCAGGTTAGTGTGAGGAATCTCTGTATGTATGATTAGTATCATTTGTTTTAGTGTTTTTATGGTATCAACCTTCTTTTGATATATGCATTTTCTTTCTATCATCAGAATAAATAAGTCAAAATGTTTGAGGATACGAGTATGAGATAGATTCCTTTATCTAACTTTTATTTCGAGGATGAAATGCTTTTAAGTAGAAGAGAATGTAACGACCCGTAATTTCGCTACTTCGAAAATGAGAGATTTTGTTTATTTTAAATTTAAAAGGGTTTTAAAACTTAAATAAATATGTTATATATAATAAATAATAATAGATAAATTAATTGTTCTTATAATTACTAATTAAAAAGTATAAATTTGGATTTTAGAACAAATCAGCAAAAGTTAAGTTTTTAAAAAAATAAATAAAGTCTTAAATAAATAGGTTTAAATATTTATTTGAAAATTTAAATCTTATTAAAATCACCTAGTAAAGATAATAAAAGTATATTAAAAGATTTCAAAGTATGTTAATAATCGTTTTACAAAAATAATCAAATTTTATCGCATTTTGTCAGTTTTACATACACTGTAAAAATAGAGATTTTGATATTATTTAAATATAATTTAAAATATGAACAGACATGATTTAATTTATTTAAAGAAGTAAAAAGTTCATTTTTAAGTTTGGTTTACTTGAATATATAGTTTAACAAAAACGTCAGATTTTGACTGTAAAATTTGTCAACAAAAACACCGTTTTCAACCAAAACAAGTTGTCGTTAAGTTGTTGCAACATGATATGTTTTCTAACACATATACACAACTTTACAAACTTTTAAAAATGTTACATTTAGCATATAAGACAAAAAGTTATATTTGTAAAGTTTAATATATTAATAAAATAAAACATAAAAGTGTAAAAAGAACATGATTTGACATAAAACCTATAAACAAATCTATACTAAACATTATCATTATACAGAAGACTAACCTATCTCCTCACCATTAATGCTTAAGTCACTTATGGAAAAGAAGCAAAAAAGATTTTATGCATTTTTTAATTTATGAAAAAGGTTCAACATCATTACCATTTCAAATCCAAGGATCTTATCTCATTAATGTCAAGTATCTTCATGAATGGAAAATAAGCAAAAGTATATTTAAATATTTTAGAAATTTATAAAAAAGAGGCATAATCATTTCATTAAGTACAAATTCAAATCATACCATCTCCACCATTAATGCATGTCCTTAAGGTATTAAATCAAGGGTAAAAAAGTAAATGAAAAGACAAAAAAGCAGAGAAGGTTAGCATGGTCATTTGCCAAGCGAGCTTCATGTATAAATAGGACCACCCTTTCTTCATTTTTGCACACTCCATTTCTTACTTTCTCTTCACTTTCTTCACCCTCTCCACTTCCATTTCCATGGCATCCAACTTCTCTTCCACTTCCATAACTTCCTCCACCTCAAGCAAGCTCCATCACCACCCCACCACCTCCTCCAAGCCACACACGCCCCTACCTGAAAGTGACTATGCTATATGTAATACCCTAAAATTTTGTGAAAAATCATTTTGATAAAATGATTTAATTTTGAAACATTTAGATTTAAATATGGTGAAATTCTTGGGATTAAATAGTGTGCAAGGATATGTGTGCACATGCACACTGGAAAATGGCACAGGGGAAAATCCAAGAATTTGTGGAAAAAAAAAGATAGAAATTTTTTATTTTAATAAGAAAGTAAAATTCTTATTTGAAACATTGGAATTTAACTTAGGCCTAACCAAGTTAAATATGGGAGATATGTCTATACACATTTTTCTGTGAAGCATAAGGAATTAAATAAAGTAATAAAGAGGCAGAAAGATTTTATGTGAATAAATAGGTAATTCTTACTTAGCATAGGGTTTTCTTTTACCAGATCGAACTCATTTAATTAGGATGTATGTGTATAATTTCTGAAAGGCAAGAGAGATCAAATAAATATATATATACACCCATGTGCATGTATATTTCCTGTGAGCAGAAAGTATTAAAAGAAACATCAAAATGACATGAAATGTAATACAAGTCAATATGCTTGTGTAGGTAAAAATAGAAAAGGAAATTTTCCAGAAAAGAATAAAAATATAAAATAAAAAACTGAATCACACATTTAGCATGACTTGGGTAAGTAATTAAAGATAGCCATTTTTCTGAAAAAAGTAAAAAGAAAAGAAAAGAAAAGGGGCGCTAACTATAATAGACTAAAGTGGCCGGGGCATTAAGGACGAAAATGTGAAAATGCAAAATACATGAAGATGGTTAGGATAGAAATGGAATTTTGTTGTAACAAAACCCTAAGAGAAAACACTGGTATAAATAGGCAGTTTTGGCCAGGAAAACATTTTACCCAGAGTTGTTAAAAAAAAATAAGAAAGAAAGGAAAATATTGAAAGGAAGAAGAAAACACACACATAAGGATTTTCTGAAACAAGAGAAGGAAGAACTTAGGTGAGTAACCTCACTAAGTTCATGGCCTTAAGACCTGAGATGAGGCAGCCACTTTTTTTTATTGCCATTTACATATTGCTGGTTTTGATGTATATGATTTCATCAATGCTTTTTGGATGTTTTATTTTAAATCTGATATGATTTAATATGGATGTTTTTGGTGATCTTTGATTTGTTGAGACATTTGTCTTTGGATGTGTATCATACTGTTTTATTTTTACTCAAAAATGTTAAAGTCCAGAATCTTAAAATTATATAGAGAATACTCTCAACTGTTATAGATCTATGGCATGGAAACTTTACCAAAGAAAAATGTTGGGAGCTGCATTATACTTGGTATAAGTGCTGAGGCTTGAGAAGAAAGATGTTAAGGGTGCAATAGAAATTTTCTAAGTGCTGAGCCCTTAATCAAATCAAAAAAAAAAAGCTCACAAACTAAAATTATGATTGAACCAGATCATGAATCTGAATCAATCATAAAGGCTTGCAGATCAATATAATAAGAACATGCCATGCCTCTTTTACAGTTGAAAATATTCTTATATTTTACTGAGATCAAGACATAATGTCCACATTTTTGGAAATAACTGTCTACTAAATTTCTGAGTAAATTATGCTAGAAAATTTATGGGTGTTACCATGTTTGCAGTGACAAGTTCACTTAGCTATCTAATGATAATATTTAAATCAATGCACTAGTAAATAAACTAGGGAAGGGAAGGCCAAGAAGGCTGCTGGAATGCTTGTTATATTTGATGTATGCAAGTTGGCACATGGTTTGTTTAAGCCCTGAGATTTTGTGCAATGATGTGAATTAGTTCATTGCAATGTGTCCCTGTGATTCCTTGATGGCAGATGAGGCAAGAATTTAAAATGAATTTACACAACCTGTTTATGAAGAGATAGGAATATGAATATTTCTTAGTTTGGTTGGTATGGAACCATGATAGTTCGAGTGAATGCCCATGTTGCAAATAGATGATTATGTTTGCTTGATTATGAATGCAGGTATAGGAATGATAGATGGAGTTATCATACCTGAGTCACTTTATTTACACAATGATATAATAAGTAATTGAAAAAAAAATTCATTCAAATAACAAGTTATTACACTCCTAATTCTCTGTTGCTTAATATCATGAATATACTGATGTTGCTCATACCAGATCATGGATCTGACCCTTATTTGCTCATGGCATATAGGGGTGTCTCACTTTAAAATGAGGCAGCCACTAATGCTCTTTCAGGAAATGCAGGAGCTAAGTAGAAAGTGAAGTATGGCAAATGAAAAGGGATTGAATGAACATGCTAGCTAATTTTAATAAGAGTCTAATTTGATTTTATCTGCATGTATTCATGAGACAGTTGTGTTTGAACTTGATGTTATGTAATGAACTTGCTATGTGTGATTGAACTGGTTGTTTATTTGTTGAATTATTGCTATGCATTAAGGTTAAAAAAAATTAAAAGAAATATCTGGGTTGAAAGCCAGAAAAATATGTTTAGGTATTAGATATGAAAGCCTAGGAAGAAAAAAAATATACATATATGTATGTGAGTAAATGTTTTGCATAATTTATATTATGTGTTAGTCAATTCTTGAGACGTAGCAATGCACTAAGTTTTTAGAATAAAATCTGAATTTAACTAGAGGTAAACTTATAAAGATTTGAATCTTTTTACTGTGAAACTTTGTAAATCAGTTTTAATACCACTTTTTGAATTGTCTTGAGAGAAGTAAACATTTTGCAAGGCTTAAGATATAATGCCATTGCCTTGAACAAGTGTCTGTTAGACACAAGACTTATGGGTCAACCAACTTCAAGTGAGTGAGGTTTTGGTCGACCATATTTGATGGTGTTCTGAATGTAAAATACCTTTCAAAAACTTTAGATTATTTAGAAATTGTTTCACCATAAAAAACTTTTAAAAGCTATACCAGATATGCAATCTGGACAGGTCTGCACTATTAAAACCTGGAAACACACACTAATCTTTTAAATATTTTTAAGTTCAAATGCTTGTCACAGCAAATCTTATGCAAATACTCAACTTACAATGTGTTATATATGCTAAGATTGAAATAAGTAAGTCATATAGATTGAATTAAAAATAAGAAAGTTTCCAGAAAATAAATAAGTGGAAAATGATAAGAGAATATATCATTTTCTGGTCTTAGCCAAATATCAATATATTTGAACTAAAAAAAAATCCCAAATACTTTGACCAAATATGGACAGGAATTATTATCATATTATAAATATTCAAAAGAACAAGGTAATTAACTATATGCAGATTTCTTCAAATCCAAACTAATCCAAACTAAACAGCCTGCTCTTGTTTAACAAATGGAATTAAAAACATACTCTGATTTTAAACAAGAGGAACACATACATCTTCATATGTATGTGTATATCTTTAGGAATTAAACTGATATATTTATATTGGTGGAAAATATTGGATCCTGGATGAATTGTTTGAAAAGAAAATGACTCTGAGAATATTAAATTATGGGGATGTAAAAAAAAAAATTAAGCATAATATTAAGGGTCATTTCAGTTGGTATCAGAGCAAATGGTTGCATTGATTGTTGAATACTATAGAAATGTATTATATCTGGTTGTTTTGGATGAAATAATTTAGATAGGAAAATATTAACCATAGAAAATACTTATAGTACACTAATACTATTTGCCCATGATTTGGTTAGCAAACCATGGTAGGAAGGGGATCACATCATGCAGGGTCAATTGCACCACAGATGCTTGATATGCAAGAATTCGTAAGAGTTTTAAGAGATGGAATTGGGCATAGGCCTGAGAACCCACATGAGGAACTTTCAAAACTACTGAAGGCTTACACCAATTTGGGAGGCAAAAGTTTTGAAGGAACTGAGAATGTGATGGAAATTCAAGCATGGTTGAGAACACTGGATAGAATTTTCAATGACATGCAGCTTGATGATCAGAGGAGGAGGCAAGTAGCTTCAAGACAGCTGAAAGGAGTAGAATTAGGCTGGTGGGAGGTGATCATAGCTGGAAGAAATGAAAATGAAATCACTTGGAATCAGTTCAAGGAGATGTTGGAGGCAAGATTTGTACCAGCATCAGCCAAGACCACTTTGCTTGAAGAATTTATCAAACTTAGGCATGGAACTTTGAATGTCACTGAGTATACTCAAAAGTTTGAAGGGCTATCTAAGTATGGAGCAATGTTAGTGGCAGATGATGCATCCAAAAATGATAGGTATATAAAGGGTCTGAACCCAGGACTTAGCAGAGCTATGCTACCATATGCAGATAGAACTTTTGATCAAGTAATTGATCTGGCATTGAAATTGGAACAACATGACAAGGAAAGGGAGAAGTATAGGAATTTTAAGAGCAACAACAACAAGAAGAATAAGGGAAGATATCACCCTTATGATAAAAAGAAGGAAGAGACAGACAACAAGAAGGACAAAGACACTAAAGCTAATGATGCTAAGAAGAAATTGGTTTGCCATCATTGTGGTAAGGAAGGACACATCAAACCAAGGTGCCCAGAGTTGAAAGGAGGAGCCTTCAAATGCTACCTATGTGGGAAAGAGGGGCATATGAAGAGGAACTGTCCTGAGAATAAACAGCAGGGGAAATTGGCAACTTTGGAAGGCAAAGGTAAATCTGCAGTGAAAATTGATGCTGAAAATCATGGCCAAGTGGAAGGTACATTACTCATTTGTGCCATACCCATAGCAGTAGTATATGATACTGGAGCAACACACTCCTTGATTTCCCATGAATTAGTTAAAATGCTAAAATTAAATTGCATATTGGTTGAAACCCCACTGCTTATACAAAGTCCACTAGGGAGTTCTAGTGTTTTGAACATGAATTGTGTGGATGTGGAGTTAAACATAGGAGGAAATATTTTTATTTCCAATTTATATGTTTTAAATTACCCAAATATAGGAGTTATATTGGGGGTAGACTGGTTAAGGCAATTTAAAGCCATAATTAATTTAGACTCATCCACCATATCATTGCAAAATTCTAGAGGCCAGAGGATCACAGTTTTATGTGAAGTAGCTAAGGAAGGAAAATTATATCATTTAGTTGACTCAGAAAAAGATTTCAGTGAACTAACCATTGAAGAAATTCCCATAGTCAATGAATACTTGGATGTGTTTGGGGAAGTTAAGGGTGTTCCACACCATAGACCAGTTGAGTTTCAAATTAATCTCATTCCAGGAGCAAGTCCAATAATTAAGAAACCTTATAGAATGGGGCCAAGTGAACTGAAAGAATTGAAAAATCAGTTGGAAGAATTAGAAGGCAAAGGATTCATAAGGCCAAGCAATTCATGCTGGGGTGCTCCAGTAGTGTTTGTAAGAAAACATGATGGTACTTTGAGAATGTGCATAGATTATAGAGAACTAAATAAAGTAACCATCAAAAACAAATACCCATTGCCTAGAATAGATGATCTCTTTGATCAACTCAGTGAAGCTAAAATATTTTCTAGACTAGACTTAGCATCAGGATTTCATCAAATGAAGGCTGAAGACTCAAGTGTTAAGTATACTGCATTTAACACAAGATATGGCTTGTATGAATTTATGGTTATGCCATTTGGCTTGACAAATGCTCCTTCATATTTTGTTGATTTAATGAATAGAATATTCAGAGATTATTTAGACAAGTTTGTACTGATTTTTATTGATGACATTTTAATTTATTCCAAAACAGTGGAAGAGCATAAAAATCATTTGCATTTAGTTTTGTCAAGATTAAGGGAGAATGATTTAAAGGCAAAATTTTTAAAATGTGCATTCTGGAAAGAAGAAGTACATTTTCTTGGGCATGTTATCTCTGCCAATGGAATATTAGTAAACCCCAATAAGGTAGTAGCTATCCAAGCATGGAAAAGGCCTAGCACAATCAGTGAGATTAGATCATTTATGGGGATGGTAGGATATTATAGGAGATTCATAAAAGATTTCTCAAAAATATCATCACCACTTACCAATTTAACTAGAAAGAACCAAGCCTTTGTTTGGACAGAAAAATGTGAGCAAGCTTTTATCAAAATAAAAGAAGCTCTGATAAATGCACCAGTATTGAGGGTGCCAGAAGGAAATGAAAACTTAATTGTGTACACTGATGCAAGTGGCTCTGGGCTAGGGGCTGTGTTGATGCAGCAAGACCAGGTGGTAGCCTATGCATCTAGACAATTAAAGCCACATGAAGCAAGATATGCAACCCATGATCTTGAACTAGCAGCAGTTGTGTATGCTTTGAAACTCTGGAGACATTATTTGTTAGGTGCCAAATTTATCTTGTACACTGATCATAAGGCACTGAAATATTTATTGTCACAAAAAGATTTGAATATGAGACAACATAGATGGGTGGAGTTCCTAGCTGCCTATGATCTAGATATACTTTATACACCAGGAAAGGCAAATAAAGTTGCAGATGCCTTGAGTAGACAACATGCTAAGGTAGCCATGTTGATGATGGAAGAGTTTAAGGATATGTCTATACTTACTGATTTGGAGATTGAAGCAAACAGTGAGGTACAGATGGTACCAATTGAAGAGGATGAAGGAAAAGGGAAATTGAGTATGATATCTCTGCAATCAAATTTACTTCTAAAAGTTGGGAAAATACAGGAACAAGACTTAAACCTATTGGAGAAGAAAATGCTCTTATTAAAAGGGGAAGAAGTAATAAATTATCAAGTTGATAAAGATGGTTATTTAAGGAACAAGAATAGGATATGTGTTCCAGAAAACATAGAATTGAAGGAGGAAATACTAAATGAATACCATAGGAGTAAGTACTCCATACACCCAGGCAGCACCAAGATGTATCAAAATTTGAAAAGAAATCTTTGGTGGAAGGGAATGAAGTCAGATGTGGCCAAACATGTTGCAAAGTGTATGACTTGCCAACAAGTCAAGGCAGAGACACAAAGGCCATCAGGACTGTTACAACCCCTTAGCATACCACAATGGAAGTGGGAGGATATATCTATGGACTTCATAGATGGACTGCCTAGATCTAAGAGGGGAAACACAAGTATATGGGTAATAGTGGATAGGCTAACCAAAGTAGCACATTTTATCCCAGTAAAATCAGAAAGAAATGCCCCAAAATTGGCTCAAATATTCATGAAAGAGGTGGTAAGATTACATGGCATACCCAAAACCATTGTGAGTGATAGGGATACCATCTTCACCTCAAGGTTTTGGAAAAGTTTTCAAGAGGCCATGGGGAGTGAATTGTGCTTAAGCACTGCCTACCATCCACAATCAGATGGACAAACTAAGGTGGTGAACAAAGTTTTAGAGGACTTGTTGAGAGCATGTGCACTGGACTTTGGAGGCAACTGGGAAGACCATCTCCATTTAGCTGAGTTCACATATAATAACAGTTATCAAAGCACCATAGGGATGGCACCATTTGAAGCCTTATATGGCAAGCCATGTTTATCACCTATATGCTGGGTAGAGACTGGAGAAAGAGCTGTTCTAGGACTTGATTATGTAAAAGAATCTACAGAGAAAATTGGGTTAATAAGAAAAAGAATAGCTGCAGCTCAAGATAGACAAAAGAAATTTGCAGACAGGAAGAGAAAGCAAGTGGATTATGAAGTGGGTGACTTTGTTTTTATCAAAGTTTCACCTATAAAAAGGTCTTGAGATTTGGCAAGCAAGGTAAGCTCACACCAAGGTATGTTGGACCCTATAAAATTCTGGAAAGAATTGGTTCATTAGCATACAAACTGGAACTGCCAGAGGAGATGAGAGCAATGCATAATGTTTTTCATGTGTCACAACTTAGAAGATGAGTACATGATAGAGAAGAAATTCTGGAAAAACCTACCCAAATTCAAATAAATCCTAACTTGGTTTATGAGAAAGAACCAGTGGGGATTTTAGCTAAAGAAGAAAAGAAATTAAGGAGTAAAACTTTGAAACTGGTAAAGATCCAGTGAAGTCTTGATCCTAATGATTGTACATGGGAGCTAGAAGACAAGATTAGGATAGATTATCCTAAGCTTTTTACAGATTAAAGGTAATTTTAATTTTTTAGAAAATCTAATGTGTATGGTTGCTATGATTGAATTTGCTTGCTTATGCATATGTTTGATAGATTTTCAAAAAATAAGGTGATGCTTGTTATAAGTACTAGGAAAATTATGAGGACACAATCCCTAAAAGGAGGGGTGAATGTAATACCGTAAAATTTTGTGAAAAATCATTTTGATAAAATGATTTAATTTTGAAACATTTAGATTTAAATATGGTTAAATTCTTGGGATTAAATAGTGTGCAAGGATATGTGTGCACATGCACACTGGAAAATGGCATAAGGGAAAATCCAAGAATTTGTGGAAAAAAAATAGAATTTTTTTATTTTAATAAGAAAGTAAAATTCTTACTTGAAACATTGGAATTTAACTTAAACCTAACCAAGTTAAATATGGGAGATATGTCTATACACATTTTTCTGTGAAGCATAAGGAATTAAATAAAGTAATAAAGAGGCAGAAAGATTTTATGTGAATAAATAGGTAATTCTTACTTAGCACAGGGTTTTCTTTTACCAGATCGAACTCATTTAATTAGGATGTATGTGTATAATTTCTGAAAGGCAAGAGAGATCAAATAAATATATATATACACCCATGTGCATGTATATTTCCTGTGAGCAGAAAGTATTAAAAGAAACATCAAAATGACATGAAATGTAATACAAGTCAATATGCTTGTGTAGGTAAAAATAGAAAAGGAAATTTTCCAGAAAAGAATAAAAATATAAAATAAAAAACTGAATCACACATTTAGCATGACTTGGGTAAGTAATTAAAGATAGCCATTTTTTTGAAAAAAGTAAAAAGAAAAGAAAAGAAAAGGGGCGCTAACTATAATAGACTAAAGTGGCCGGGGCATTAAGGACGAAAATGTGAAAATGCAAAATACATGAAGATGGTTAGGATAGAAATGGAATTTTGTTGTAACAAAACCCTAAGAGAAAACACTGGTATAAATAGGCAGTTTTGGCCAGGAAAACATTTTACCCAGAGTTGTTAAAAAAAAATAAGAAAGAAAGGAAAATATTGAAAGGAAGAAGAAAACACACACATAAGGATTTTCTGAAACAAGAGAAGGAAGAACTTAGGTGAGTAACCTCACTAAGTTCATGGCCTTAAGACTTGAGATGAGGAAGCCACTTTTTATATTGCCATTTACATATTGCTGGTTTTGATGTATATGATTTCATCAATGCTTTTTGGATGTTTTATTTTAAATCTGATATGATTTAATATGGATGTTTTTGGTGATCTTTGATTTGTTGAGACATTTGTCTTTGGATGTGTATCATACTGTTTTATTTTTACTCAAAAATGTTAAAGTCTAGAATCTTAAAATTATATAGAGAATACTCTCAACTGTTATAGATCTATGGCATGGAAACTTTACCAAAGAAAAATATTGGGAGCTGCATTATACTTGGTATAAGTGCTGAGGCTTGAGAAGAAAGATGTTAAGGGTGCAATAGAAATTTTCTAAGTGTTGAGCCCTTAATCAAATCAAAAAAAAAGCTCACAAACTAAAATTATGATTGAACCAGATCATGAATCTGAATCAATCATAAAGGCTTGCAGATCAATATAATAAGAACATGCCATGCCTCTTTTACAGTTGAAAATATTCTTATATTTTACTGAGATCAAGACATAATGTCCACATTTTTGGAAATAACTGTCTACTAAATTTCTGAGTAAATTATGCTAGAAAATTTATGGGTGTTACCATGTTTGCAGTGACAAGTTCACTTAGCTATCTAATGATAATATTTAAATCAATGCACTAGTAAATAAACTAGGGAAGGGAAGGCCAAGAAGGCTGCTGGAATGCTTGTTATATTTGATGTATGCAAGTTGGCACATGGTTTGTTTAAGCCCTGAGATCTTTGTGCAATGATGTGAATTAGTTCATTGCAATGTGTCCCTGTGATTCCTTGATGGCAGATGAGGCAAGAATTTAAACTGAATTTACACAACCTGTTCATGAAGAGATAGGAATATGAATATTTCTTAGTTTGGTTGGTATGGAACCATGATAGTTCGAGTGAATGCCCATGTTGCAAATAGATGATTATGTTTGCTTGATTATGAATGCAGGTATAGGAATGATAGATGGAGTTATCATACCTGAGTCACTTTATTTACACAATGATATAATAAGTAATTGAAAAAAAAATTCATTCAAATAACAAGTTATTACACTCCTAATTCTCTGTTGCTTAATATCATGAATATATTGATGTTGCTCATACCAGATCATGAATCTGACCCTTATTTGCTCATGGCATATGGGGGTGTCTCACTTTAAAATGAGGCAGCCACCAATGCTCTTTCAGGAAATGCAGGAGCTAAGTAGAAAGTGAAGTATGGCAAATGAAAAGGGATTGAATGAACATGCTAGCTAATTTTAATAAGAGTCTAATTTGATTTTATCTGCATGTATTCATGAGACAGTTGTGTTTGAACTTGATGTTATGTAATGAACTTGCTATGTGTGATTGAACTGGTTGTTTATTTGTTGAATTATTGCTATGCATTAAGGTAAAAAAAATTAAAAGAAATATCTGGGTTGAAAGCCAGAAAAATATGTTTAGGTATTAGATATGAAAGCCTGGGAAGAAAAAAAAAATACATATATGTATGTGAGTAAATGTTTTGCATAATTTATATTATGTGTTGGTCAATTCTTGAGACGAAGCAATGCACTAAGTTTTTAGAATAAAATCTGAATTTAACTAGAGGTAAACTTATAAAGATTTGAATCTTTTTACTGTGAAACTTTGTAAATCAGTTTTAATACCACTTTTTGAATTGTCTTGAGAGAAGTAAACATTTTGCAAGGCTTAAGATATAATGCCATTGCCTTGAACAAGTGTCTGTTAGACACAAGACTTATGGGTCAACCAGCTTCAAGTGAGTGAGGTTTTGGTCGACCATATTTGATGGTGTTCTGAATGTAAAATACCTTTCAAAAACTTTAGATTATTTAGAAATTGTTTCACCACAAACAACTTTTAAAAGCTATACCAGATATGCAATCTGGACAGGTCTGCACTATTAAAACCTGGAAACACACACTAATCTTTTAAATATTTTTAAGTTCAAATGCTTGTCACAGCAAATCTTATGCAAATACTCAACTTACAATGTGTTATATAGGCTAAGATTGAAATAAGTAAGTCATATAGATTGAATTAAAAATAAGAAAGTTTCCAGAAAATAAATAAGTGGAAAATGATAAGAGAATATACATTTTCTGGTCTTAGCCAAATATCAATATATTTGAACTAAAAAAAAATCCCAAATACTTTGACCAAATATGGACAGGAATTATTATCATATTATAAATATTCAAAAGAACAAGGTAATTAACTATATGCAGATTTCTTCAAATCCAAACTAATCCAAACCAAACAGCCTGCTCTTGTTTAATAAATGGAATTAAAAACATACTCTGATTTTAAACAAGAGGAACACATACGTCTTCATATGTATGTGTATATCTGTAGGAATTAAACTGATATATTTATATTGGTGGAAAATATTGGATCCTGGATGAATTGTTTGAAAATAAAATGACTCTGAGAATACTAAATTATGGGGATGTAAAAAAAAAATTTAAGCATAATATTGAGGGTCATTTCACTATAGGATCGAAATGGCCAACAGTTGTAAACATTGTAAATGCAGTGGTAGTGCGATATAAACTAAGTTATCCGCTGATGCGGAATATGAGTATGAAAAGTAAATAGTAAAGTAAATGACACCAGGGATTTTTATACTGGTTCAAACTCCCGTTCTACGTCCAGTCCCAGACTCCTTCTGGAATTTAACTATCAACCCTCTCTTAACCCGGAGGAATAGATATTACACTGCCTGAGCAACCGAACAGGACTTGTAAAGACCCACAAATCCGTCTTTCGAAAACCCGACACTGCTACGTCCACTGTAGCAATTGCCGAACAATCGGATGGCGGAAACGCGAAACTTTAATATTTAAAAGAAGAGGAGGAAGAAAAGATAGAAGAAAAAGAGAAGAAAGAAAGAAGAAGAACAACAGAAAACACATCAGAACAGAAAACAATATCAGAATCTCACATATCGCAGCGGAACAATATATAATAGATAAATGAATAATCTTTAAAACAAAGAACTATATCATTTTATACATACATCAATCATCAGAGTCACTATACAACAATGGACCGTTATATAACTTGTCCTCATACAGAATACACAGCGGAATATATACTATCAGATACAAATACTACATCTCGCCATCCAGCTTATCTCCAAAGCTCCAGAATATCCAGAATATCCTGATAATATAACTCTAGGCTGCCCGTGTGGAAATTGGTGGGCACCCAGAGTTTAGAAGGGAACAATAAACTCCGAGTCAGTCATGGTGACTGGTGTGAGATCGTAAAACAGTTATTCTTTAAAATAAACAACAGGATAACTTTAAAGTCAATTCGAAATGCTTTTGGAAAATGAAACTACCATAAGACCTCCCACCACACACACAATGCAAACGCAGACTTGGAGGAGATTTCTTCTTATGATAGTCAAAGATGCTTACTACGCAAAATCAAATCATTTTTGATATTATTATTAGTGCATAGTGGAAAACATTTCGAAAGTAGAATATAAATCTTAGCCAGCATAGGTACCATTATATTATGCCTGCTATAGCTGCCTCCTGAGGAGACAGGTTATACAATTGAAATCGTAAAGGCTCGTATTGTTTCTTTGGATTTCCAACAAATGGTCAGGCTAAGGAACTTCCTATCCACGATGGGTACGTCCCTGGAATAGACGACCCGAGAACCTAACCGGATCTCTGCCAACACAAGGCCGGGTTACCTCTGCAAAAATAGGTAACTACTGACACGCGTATGCCATCCCCCGATCGTCACCGATCTTCCCGAGGATCCCCGATTTCCAACAAACCACAAAGTAATAATAACTGTGCAACAACCACAGAGGTTAAGTATCTGGGCTCCATACCATGATACCACCTTTATCCAGAAGGAATGACATACACTAAGGGGCGCTACTCCCTAGAACCTTGCTGCATCCTTCCTGTTTCGACCATTTCCGGGGTGTGAGGCTCGATGAAGTCTCGTCCACAAAGCTACGCTTTCTACAAAAAGCCCTGCTTCGGGTCAAACAAAATGATCAACCTATGATCACAAAGATATAAGATCAAACAAATGATCATATCACAAATGATCAAACACTGATCATTTCACAGCAACACTCAGTATGCCACGTTACCAAATTGGGATATATCGCTGATAAATTTCAACTACATAACCTCTGAGCTCGTACGTCTCAGAGAAGGGTGTTAAGCTAAGAGAATAAATTCTCCGCCACCAACAGAAATGTATTTGAAAGAAATCAGCTTTATATCTCAAATTGTAACGTCAGACACACAATCCATACAAGTCTGTTCCGGGATCGAACAGAACCGAAGGCACTTCTCACGAAGCCCTTGCATTTCCGGATAATTTTCTAATCACGTACGGACTTCCCGTCACTAAGGGTGATAAAACCTCTAAATCGGAGATCAGCCGATGTAGAGTAACTCGACGGTAATCCTTCCGTTTTCAAAAATATCCGGTCTTCAACACCGGTCTTCAAATGCAATTCATAACGACGTATCACATATTCGGAATGGGTTATACGACCCCATGGTCCTTTCCCGGCTAACCCGAATAGTGAGCGTTAATTCAAAAATAAGTGTGGCATTCAAATTCATCCAATTCACAACAAATACCTACCTAAAGGTAATTATTGATAGTCGGTTATTTAACTATCAATAAAGATGCGCAACATCATCAGATTCCAAATAATTTTCCCAAATTATTTTATCTTCCAAAATATCTTTACTAGATATATAATTCCCACACTTAACCGTTTGAAAACAATTTCAAATCAATTTCCACATTTCAATTTTATCTTTAAAAGATAAAATCTCAAAACAGTTCATTTCATATTGGAAAAGCATTTCCATACTTATTTAAAAATAAGTATTTCACAAATCTATTTATTTTCAACACTTAGAAAATATTCGATATAATTAAATCAAAATTAAGTATATATATCTCATTCTTTTAAGGAAATCATTCTTTTTAACATCTATTTGAGTCAAAACGAATGTTGCGTAAAACATCGTTACGACGACTCAAAATTACTAGTATAGGGATTCGGAATTTAGATAGATATATGAATCCCAATACCATACAAAAATATTTTCCTTTCGGAAACCATTTACTATAACAACAGTGTTATAGTCCATCATTTCCTTATTTTTCGAAAACGCCTATTTCAACAAGAACTGTTGAAATCTATGTTTTCGATTCATAATACATTTTAAAACATCTTTAAAATGTTTAACTTTATTTTTAATATCACTTCTTCAAAAATAAATCCATTTTACTTAACAATATATTCACTGTCCAAAATCGTGAATATAATTCACTTAACCCAATTTCAATCATTTCTACACATTTTTATTTCAATAAAGATTCGCTATCCAAAATCGCGAATATATCTTCTTTAATAACCTCCTACATTTAATTTATCAAATTCAATTGATTTCGAATTTATAAAACAACGTTTATAAATTCTATTTCTATTTTCTAACGACTTCAATTTAATAAATCTCCTTTATCAATAATTCGATAAATATTCCATCTAAAGGTAAAAATCCAATTTATAAGTTAATCTCTTATAAATCTTTTATTCTACAGTTTCATCCATTTTAACTTCAAAATTTATAAATCTATAAATTTCATTCATTTTAACTTCACAATCTATAAATCTATAAATTTCGTTCATTTTAACTTCACAATCTATAAATCTATAAATTTCATATCTTCACTTATAAAAACTCGTTTTACAATTCCAATAATTTTAATTGATGAATATATCAATTTTTCTGTACATCTTTTATAATATTTTAAAATTCTCAATTTAACCCATTTTACAATTAAATCAACTTTCATTTCAAAAATCACACTTTGGTCATATTTCACAAAAATCTTAACTTTTTATAACTTTAACATTTTAAACGTTTATTTATTTAAAATAAATCACTTCAAAAATTTCTTTTAAAATCAACATTGTTATTTTTAAAATTTTCAAAAAATGAATCCAATGATGCAACGCACCAATTAGTCCATCACACATCAAACATCATATATCATCATATGAGAACAGAATATATATCGATATCTGTAAATAAGTAAATACAGTTGAGGAATCCAGTTGGATCCCTCCAACCTGTTTCCCTGCATCCAAAGACGTTAGCACAATACCATTCCACTTCGAGGTGGAATATCGCGGTATATGGGTTTTTATAAAAATCCGCTTACTAACGGCGCAATAGGGTCTCATCCGCTATACGAGGCGGGAAAATCATCAATCCAATATATACATATGCCAATATGTATATATTGCTATATATATAGATATATCCTATTATATCTAATATCAACAATCCAAACAGACAATCAAACAATAACTGAAAATTCCACTTTCATTTTGAGTGAGAAAAAAATCTCACCTTTGCTTTTTATTTTGCAATCCGTTTCCAATTCTTCTTTCGTTTTCTCGACTTTAACCTTGTATAAATAATTTATACAATTCATTAATATTTGAAATAATTGGATAAATCAATTTTTCATCTAATAGATATCATTTTGTCCAGTTAATTTAATCCCAAACAAATTTCCTTTTAAATAAATTTAATTAACTATAAATTTAGTTTTAACTAAAAAAAATTCTTTTTAGTAACTAAAATAGATAAAACAAATTTATTACCGTAAACTATTGTTTATAACAACTTAACAAATAAATTTAAAATTATATTTCTTTTTATATAAACAAAATAGGATTTCCTTTTAATTTCTCTTTAAATAAATCAAATTAACCAAAAACTATATTTTAAACTAATACTTTTAAATTCTAAACCAATTTCTTTTTAATGGGATTATTTAACAGAAAATTAAATTTAAACTAATTTTTCCTTTAACAGATTATCTTTATATAAAACTTTCCAATATTCATATATTTCCTTCTCTGTATCTTTTCTGTCCAATGTTTTTTTTTCTTAACTGTATATATATATAAATTCAACCAAAAATTAAAATAAAATAAATATACATATATACCTCACTGCTTGATAAATCAACGCAACTATCATCACGACATCGAGCTATTTTCTCCACGATTTTGACCTTACTGCCTTTGATTGACCCCGAACCTGGACCCACGCGACTGAAACCTCACCGCCGTGCTCGCGAGCATCGATGACATGCCACCAACATCCCTCGCCACGACCATTCTCGCATCGCGACTCCCATCACCAGGCGATACCCCACGCGAGTGCTTCCACGAACCTCCCATGCCCTAACCCTAGCAAAGAATCGCGGCAACCCTTCGACCCTCGAACGCGTGAGCCTGAAACTCCAATCGCCATCGCGATTTAAATCGAGGCAGCCCCTAGCCTCGCTTCCCAGAACCATCTTCGCCATGCAACCCTACGCGCGCGCCATTGCCTCGACAACGCTCGAACGCGAGCGACCCCCTACCCTGATTTTCGATTCGCCCAAAATCACCAGGCGCGATTTCGATTTCCAAACTGCTCGGTCGCCTTCTTTTTTTTATTTTTGAACGAGAGGGGAAAGAAATGAATGTTCGGCTGTTATTCTTGTTTTTGAAACGAAGGAGAGGGGGAACGAATTTGAATAAGAGGGATTTTTACAGGAAGGAGGAGCGGCCATTTATTTTCTTTTGAAATTTTCTTTTGAAATGAAGACGAGCAGATTTTTGGTTTGAACGAAATGATTTCATTTCGTGTATTTTGACAGAGAAAGGAGGGGAGACAAAAGAACGTGGTTAAGCAGAGAGTAGGTCGACGCGAATCAGAGAATAGGGTGGCTGATTATTTTAGTGTATAAATTTATTTTTAAATTAAATCGATAAATTATTGTCCAGACGTTTTTATCTCGTACGATCACACGACAACTCCAATCACTACAAAAATTGAAATCCGATAATAATACAATATTACGGATCCAATGGAACCGGTTTCGTCGAATTCCGAGACTGTTTGAAAAATGACTATTTTTAATTATTGGTTCGAACAATATAAATTTCAAAACTGATCAAATAAATCCGCAATTGGATTCTGAAGCTTCTGTTATCTTCAGAATTATCAATATAAATTTTATAAGCGTTCGAAATAATTTTTCTTCAACTTACAATTGAAGATTCAAATTTTTATTCAACTATTCAATAGATTAAATTTTAAAATTTAATCGCCAATTTCAAATTTATATCGGGGATTCAAATTAAATCATCATTCAAATATTTAAAATTAATTAAATATTTTCAATTTAATTTGTTCAAAATTCTGGGTCGTTACAGACTTCCCCCCTTAAAAGAATTTCGTCCTCGAAATTACAAGTCAAGAAGAAAAGGTCCTTAACTCGTCTATTATTTTCTCAATTTAGTAGTTTTATCAATTTATCAAAACAAATCTTTCTACTAAAGATTCCTTATCATTCAACTAAATTTCCCACTTCAATTATAAGTTTCAAAACATCATTGTTTACTTTAAAATTCAAATTTAAATTCAAATTTAAACTTTTAAATTTTCCCAAAAATTTTCTAACACTCGAAATTTTCGAAAAATTTTGCCAGCGTCTCCTTTGCGCGGCTAGTACGGCACGACTACAAAACGTCCCTACGGACTCTCAGATTTCAAAAAGAAAAAGAAAAAGCCAAGCGGCTAGACAAGAAATCAGCAAATCTCATATTTGAAATTCAAATACGTACCTTTTCCGAGCAAATTCAAATTATCTTCGAAATCAAAATTCCAATTCCTTATACCTGTATATCCTACTAGCCATAATATCTAGTTGCATATATTCAAACCATTTTGCAAATTCTATTACAAAATTTTCAATATGAACTGCTTATACATTTTTAACTTACTATTGAAGTTACATATCTATTCTCATTCAATTTTACATTTCAATTCTCATTCGAATTCAATTCACAATTCCAATTTAATTTGGATTTAGTTTACTTCTGGATATTGAATTTTATCAATTAACTTTAGTTCACTTCAAACTAATCTCAAAACTTCATTTAATTTCACACAATTCAACTTCATTTTCAATATTCAGTTTTTAATTCCAGTTTTATCCTTTTACTCATTTCCAAAATTTATTTTCAGTTTGCTATTTTGGTTTGTAACCACTCACATTTAACTGGATTTCCAATTCGAATTCAATTTATCTTTCTCTTTTACAATTATTGAATTTAATTCGTTCCAAACCTTATTCATTTGGTTAATATTCAATTAGCTTCACTTACTAATTTTAGTTTAATAGTTCACTTCGTTTTCCACAAATCAAATTCAATTGCAGTTTTATTTACTTACAAATTCAAAATGAATCTCAACTTTCAATTTCACTTTCATTTATTCAAATTCATTCACTTATACTTTCTTAAATTTAACTCCATTCTTTTAAGTTAAACTTATTCTATCAAGATTCAATTTGTATAAGTTATCAACTCATTTCTTATTCCATAAATATTTTAAATAGGATTCCAGAGTCTTTTCAACTTTTTTTTTTCAAAACCATTTGAAAACAATTCAAATTCCATTTGAATTTCCAAAACAAAAACCCAAATTTTCAAACAACTCCTATTTAAAACAATTTGATAGCAATTTCTCTTTGGAAACCCGAAAATGAATTCTAATGATGTGGCCACCATCATCAGGATTATTTTCCAGCGACCGAAAAGAGTTTAGAGCTTTTATCTCTCCAAAATACTTTTCAAAATCTTTGAAATTCATTTTCAAATCAAAAAGGAATTTAAACTTTCCAAATCTCCAAAATTTTCGAATTCTTTTCAAAACATTTCCAAAAACTTCCCTGGAATTCCGTTTTAAATTACAATCCACATTTATAATTTACATTCTTAAATTTCATTAGTATGTGAATTTATTTTAACTTTGGAGTTACAATTTCAAATTTCTCATTTAATTTCAATGATAATAGTTTAATGTTATCATTTCTAGCAACCATGCAACCATATACTGTAATAATTTACAGAAAATCAATTCTTTTATATACAAAAATAGTTTTGGGCAAAATTATCTCATTTACCCCATTTTAAAACAATATTGTGCCGAACTGTTCTATTCGAGCGTTTAGAAACCCCTTCGATACAGTTTTGCAAGACTGTGCCGACGAAGGTTCATATACCACTCAATAAACCAATCATCACAATACAAAACAATTTTATATTAACTAACAAATACGCGCTCGTATCTATAATTACACTCAAACTCATTCTAGAGTACTACTGACTCTATCTCTAATGAGTAACACCCAACAGAGCAGGGTTGTCGCTTAACCATATGCTCCGATACCAACTGTAAAGACCCGCAAATCCGTCTTCCGAAAACCCGACACTGCTACGTCCACTGTAGCAATTGCCGAACAATCGGATGGCGGAAACGCGAAACTTTAATATTTAAAAGAAGAGGAGGAAGAAAAGATAGAAGAAAAAGAGAAGAAAGAAAGAAGAAGAACAACAGAAAACACATCAGAACAGAAAACAATATCAGAATCTCACATATCGCAGCGGAACAATATATAATAGATAAATGAATAATCTTTAAAACAAAGAACTATATCATTTTATACATACATCAATCATCAGAGTCAATATACAACAATGGACCGTTATATAACTTGTCCTCATACAGAATACACAGCGGAATAAATACTATCAGATACAAATACTACGTCTCACCATCCAGCTTATCTCCAAAGCTCCAGAATATCCAGAATATCCTGATAATATAACTCTAGGCTGCCCGTGTGGAAATTGGTGGGCACCCAGAGTTTAGAAGGGAACAATAAACTCCGAGTCAGTCATGGTGACTGGTGTGAGATCGTAAAACAATTATTCTTTAAAATAAACAACAGGATAACTTTAAAGTCAATTCGAAATGCTTTTGGAAAATGAAACTACCATAAGACCTCCCACCACACACACAATGCAAACGCAGACTTGGAGGAGATTTCTTCTTATGATAGTCAAAGATGCTTACTACGCAAAATCAAATCATTTTTGATATTATTATTAGTGCATAGTGGAAAACATTTCGAAAGTAGAATATAAATCTTAGCCAGCATAGGTACCATTATATTATGCCTGCTATAGCTGCCTCCTGAGGAGACAGGTTATACAATTGAAATCGTAAAGGCTCGTATTGTTTCTTTGGATTTCCAACAAATGGTCAGGCTAAGGAACTTCCTATCCACGATGGGTACGTCCCTGGAATAGACGACCCGAGAACCTAACCGGATCTCTGCCAACACAAGGCCGGGTTACCTCTGCAAAAATAGGTAACTACTGACACGCGTATGCCATCCCCCGATCGTCACCGATCTTCCCGAGGATCCCCGATTTCCAACAAACCACAAAGTAATAATAACTGTGCAGCAACCACAGAGGTTAAGTATCTGGGCTCCATACCATGATACCACTTTTATCTAGAAGGAATGACATACACTAAGGGGCGCTACTCCCTAGAACCTTGCTGCATCCTTCCTGTTTCGACCATTTCCGGGGTGTGAGGCTCGATGAAGTCTCGTCCACAAAGCTACGCTTTCTACAAAAAGCCCTGCTTCGGGTCAAACAAAATGATCAACCTATGATCACAAAGATATAAGATCAAACAAATGATCATATCACAAATGATCAAACACTGATCATTTCACAGCAACACTCAGTATGCCACGTTACCAAATTGGGATATATCGCTGATAAATTTCAACTACATAACCTCTGAGCTCGTACGTCTCAGAGAAGGGTGTTAAGCTAAGAGAATAAATTCTCCGCCACCAACAGAAATGTATTTGAAAGAAATCAGCTTTATATCTCAAATTGTAACGTCAGACACACAATCCATACAAGTCTGTTCCGGGATCGAACAGAACCGAAGGCACTTCTCACGAAGCCCTTGCATTTCCGGATAATTTTCTAATCACGTACGGACTTCCCGTCACTAAGGGTGATAAAACCTCTAAATCGGAGATCAGCCGATGTAGAGTAACTCGACGGTAATCCTTCCGTTTTCAAAAATATCCGGTCTTCAACACCGGTCTTCAAATGCAATTCATAACGACGTATCACATATTCGGAATGGGTTATACGACCCCATGGTCCTTTCCCGGCTAACCCGAATAGTGAGCGTTAATTCAAAAATAAGTGTGGCATTCAAATTCATCCAATTCACAACAAATACCTACCTAAAGGTAATTATTGATAGTCAGTTATTTAACTATCAATAAAGATGCGCAACATCATCAGATTCCAAATAATTTTCCCAAATTATTTTATCTTCCAAAATATCTTTACTAGATATATAATTCCCACACTTAACCGTTTGAAAACAATTTCAAATCAATTTCCACATTTCAATTTTATCTTTAAAAGATAAAATCTCAAAACAGTTCATTTCATATTGGAAAAGCATTTCCATACTTATTTAAAAATAAGTATTTCACAAATCTATTTATTTTCAACACTTAGAAAATATTCGATATACTTAAATCAAAATTAAGTATATATATCTCATTCTTTTAAGGAAATCATTCTTTTTAACATCTATTTGAGTCAAAACGAATGTTGCGTAAAACATCGTTACGACGACTCAAAATTACTAGTATAGGGATTCGGAATTTAGATAGATATATGAATCCCAATACCATACAAAAATATTTTCCTTTCGGAAACCATTTACTATAACAACAGTGTTATAGTCCATCATTTCCTTATTTTTCGGAAACGCCTATTTCAACAAGACTGTTGAAATCTATGTTTTCGATTCATAATACATTTTAAAACATCTTTAAAATGTTTAACTTTATTTTTAATATCACTTCTTCAAAAATAAATCCATTTTACTTAACAATATATTCACTGTCCAAAATCGTGAATATAATTCACTTAACCCAATTTCAATCATTTCTACACATTTTTATTTCAATAAAGATTCGCTATCCAAAATCGCGAATATATCTTCTTTAATAACCTCCTACATTTAATTTATCAAATTCAATTGATTTCGAATTTATAAAACAACGTTTATAAATTCTATTTCTATTTTCTAACGACTTCAATTTAATAAATCTCCTTTATCAATAATTCGATAAATATTCCATCTAAAGGTAAAAATCCAATTTATAAGTTAATCTCTTATAAATCTTTTATTCTACAGTTTCATCCATTTTAACTTCAAAATTTATAAATCTATAAATTTCATTCATTTTAACTTCACAATCTATAAATCTATAAATTTCGTTCATTTTAACTTCACAATCTATAAATCTATAAATTTCATATCTTCACTTATAAAAACTCGTTTTACAATTCCAATAATTTTAATTGATGAATATATCAATTTTTCTGTACATCTTTTATAATATTTTAAAATTCTCAATTTAACCCATTTTACAATTAAATCAACTTTCATTTCAAAAATCACACTTTGGTCATATTTCACAAAAATCTTAACTTTTTATAACTTTAACATTTTAAACGTTTATTTATTTAAAATAAATCACTTCAAAAATTTCTTTTAAAATCAACATTGTTATTTTTAAAATTTTCAAAAAATGAATCCAATGATGCAACGCACCAATTAGTCCATCACACATCAAACATCATATATCATCATATGAGAACAGAATATATATCGATATCTGTAAATAAGTAAATACAGTTGAGGAATCCAGTTGGATCCCTCCAACCTGTTTCCCTGCATCCAAAGACGTTAGCACAATACCATTCCACTTCGAGGTGGAATATCGCGGTATATGGGTTTTTATAAAAATCCGCTTACTAACGGCGCAATAGGGTCTCATCCGCTATACGAGGCGGGAAAATCATCAATCCAATATATACATATGCCAATATGTATATATTGCTATATATATAGATATATCCTATTATATCTAATATCAACAATCCAAACAGACAATCAAACAATAACTGAAAATTCCACTTTCATTTTGAGTGAGAAAAAAATCTCACCTTTGCTTTTTATTTTGCAATCCGTTTCCAATTCTTCTTTCGTTTTCTCGACTTTAACCTTGTATAAATAATTTATACAATTCATTAATATTTGAAATAATTGGATAAATCAATTTTTCATCTAATAGATATCATTTTGTCCAGTTAATTTAATCCCAAACAAATTTCCTTTTAAATAAATTTAATTAACTATAAATTTAGTTTTAACTAAAAAAAATTCTTTTTAGTAACTAAAATAGATAAAACAAATTTATTACCGTAAACTATTGTTTATAACAACTTAACAAATAAATTTAAAATTATATTTCTTTTTATATAAACAAAATAGGATTTCCTTTTAATTTCTCTTTAAATAAATCAAATTAACCAAAAACTATATTTTAAACTAATACTTTTAAATTCTAAACCAATTTCTTTTTAATGGGATTATTTAACAGAAAATTAAATTTAAACTAATTTTTCCTTTAACAGATTATCTTTATATAAAACTTTCCAATATTCATATATTTCCTTCTCTGTATCTTTTCTGTCCAATGTTTTTTTTTCTTAACTGTATATATATATAAATTCAACCAAAAATTAAAATAAAATAAATATACATATATACCTCACTGCTTGATAAATCAACGCAACTATCATCACGACATCGAGCTATTTTCTCCACGATTTTGACCTTACTGCCTTTGATTGACCCCGAACCTGGACCCACGCGACTGAAACCTCACCGCCGTGCTCGCGAGCATCGATGACATGCCACCAACATCCCTCGCCACGACCATTCTCGCATCGCGACTCCCATCACCAGGCGACACCCTACGCGAGTGCTTCCACGAACCTCCCATGCCCTAACCCTAGCAAAGAATCGCGGCAACCCTTCGACCCTCGAACGCGTGAGCCTGAAACTCCAATCGCCATCGCGATTTAAATCGAGGCAGCCCCTAGCCTCGCTACCCAGAACCATCTTCGCCACGCAACCCTACGCGCGCGCCATTTCCTCGACAACGCTCGAACGCGAGCGACCCCCTACCCTGATTTTCGATTCGCCCAAAATCACCAGGCGCGATTTCGATTTCCAAACTGCTCGGTCGCCTTCTTTTTTTTATTTTTGAACGAGAGGGGAAAGAAATGAATGTTCGGCTGTTATTCTTGTTTTTGAAACGAAGGAGAGGGGGAACGAATTTGAATAAGAGGGATTTTTACAGGAAGGAGGAGCGGCCATTTATTTTCTTTTGAAATTTTCTTTTGAAATGAAGACGAGCAGATTTTTGGTTTGAACGAAATGATTTCATTTCGTGTATTTTGACAGAGAAAGGAGGGGAGACAAAAGAACGTGGTTAAGCAGAGAGTAGGTCGACGCGAATCAGAGAATAGGGTGGCTGATTATTTTAGTGTATAAATTTATTTTTAAATTAAATCGATAAATTATTGTCCAGACGTTTTTATCTCGTACGATCACACGACAACTCCAATCACTACAAAAATTGAAATCCGATAATAATACAATATTACGGATCCAATGGAACCGGTTTCGTCGAATTCCGAGACTGTTTGAAAAATGACTATTTTTAATTATTGGTTTGAACAATATAAATTTCAAAACTGATCAAATAAATCCGCAATTGGATTCTGAAGCTTCTGTTATCTTCAGAATTATCAATATAAATTTTATAAGCGTTCGAAATAATTTTTCTTCAACTTACAATTGAAGATTCAAATTTTTATTCAACTATTCAATAGATTAAATTTTAAAATTTAATCGCCAATTTCAAATTTATATCGGGGATTCAAATTAAATCATCATTCAAATATTTAAAATTAATTAAATATTTTCAATTTAATTTGTTCAAAATTCTGGGTCGTTACAGGACTCCTTCCCCCTAGACAATCGAATAGGACTTCTACCGCCTGAGCAACCGAACAGGACTTCCAATACAAATAGTAAAGTTGTTTCTGACTGAGTATGCTCTTGAATAGCACTAATAAATCAATAATGTACACCCTTCCTATAATCTTTTCCTCAAGAGTAATATATATGATTGTGCGTGTATGAAGAATAGGAAGATTAGAATTTCCTTATAAGATATGGAAGTAAGATGTAAGCAATGAATGTATGAACTTATATAAGCAATAGATTCGAGAATGTTATGCATGTTAGATCAAGAGAGATAGGAGAATTAAGTTATTTGATCATTAGAAAACAAACATATATATTATAGTTAAGGAGTTGCAACTGTTGGTGAAGAGATCTCTACGAACAACAATGGATGCAACTCTTCATGTAGGAGAAGACTGTTCACGAAAGGAAGTGTCTATTTAGAAAATATGGCAGTTATACAGTGGTCAGTCGATTGCCTTAGAAGATTTAGTCGACTAAATTTAAATCGTGCATGTACATTTGAAAGTGCACAGATTTAGTCGACTGACTAAGTGTATTCAATCGACTGAATTCTGTTGATAAACAAAAATCACCATAGCTCATTTGGTTAGAGCACTTGCCTTCTAAACTAGTGACCCGGGTTCGAGCCCTACTTCATGTATTTTTTAAAAACTTGATTTTGATTAAAATATGCATGCAAGTTTATTTGAATGTGAATGATGATTCTTGAGGAAAGATTTTAACAAAGCACTAAACTAGACTCTATATACGCATTTTATGACTCTTATTAAACTATATAACTATATGAACCATACTTTGAGTCGTTGAGTCCGGATGTTGTCGTTGTCGTAGTCGTAGATTTATGAATTGTTGTTTCATGTCAGCAATCAAAACCTATGATCCAACATTCTCCCCCTTTTTAATGATGACAACTCCATTTGCTACGGATGAATCTTCGACTAGCTTTGTTGACTTATCTCTCCCTCTGAATATATTCCTGTAATTGTGCTATAGATTTCTCCCCTGAATCTATGCTATATATTCCTGTAAATAATTAATCTTTTCTCCCCCATAATCTGTGCTTGCATCTTTTATTCATGCCAATAGTGTCTTTGTTGACTTATCTCTCCCCTTGAATATATTTCTATAATCTGTGCTTGCATCGTTTATTCCTGCAAATAGTGTTAAAGCAATATCTTTCTCCCCCTTTGTCATCGAAAAAAAAGGAGAGTTTATATGATGACACAAATTATATTCCACATAAGTGTTAACATAAAACAATATAGAACAAAATAACTACTACTTATAATATCAAAAAATAAAAATAACATATAAAGCATGTGATACCCAAGGTTCTTATAATTTCCTAATTTTTAGGAAACCATACCCTTTAGGGTGTGGTTGAACCTTTATAAATATAATTTTCATTATTAACTACCATATTAAAATAATCATCAACGTATTTTTCCAATTAACAGGAACCCAAATACTTAGATAATTTTTATTCATATTTCTTGTCAATGATTTTGTACTACTAGAGAAATTATAAACATTATTGTTCATAGCAGTATTTGAATTTCTATTAAAATTGGATTTAGACTTTACTTGAAATTTAGTACTAGCACTAACATTTTTACTATACATGAAAGCGTATCTAGTGTTATTTCTACGATTAGTTTTATTATATCCTAAACCACTTTTATCGTGTAAAGGTCTAGAACTAGATAAAATCATGTTTAAATCATTTTGATCTTTACTAAATTTTGTGACTTCAGTGTTAAGTTTATCAAATTTAGCTTTAAAGTCCCAATTATAATTTTCAAAAGAAATATTACTGTTTTTCGAAATATCAATTTGCTTGTTTAATTCAGAATTCTCCCATTTTAACGTACAGTTCTCATTTTCAAGAAGAAAAATTCAAGATTCTGAATTATCTAAAGAAGATTGTAATAAATCATTTTGTCTTTTCAAATCCGTAGTTTCTTTTGAAAAAAATTCTTTTTCTTTTTCAAACATAGTATTTTGTTCATCTAGAAAATCTTTAAGAGCCTCAAGCTTATTTTTCAAAACACCATGTTTATTTTCTAAATCTAATTTCTCATTTTTCAATTTTTTATTTTAAATTTTGATTGATTTCATCTTTTTTAAAATAAGAAAATTATGCTTTGATATTTTATCGCATATACTAACTAATTCATTATTACCATTTACAGAAATTTGTAAATCAGAAAGTACCTTTTTATAGTCCTCACTAGTAACTTTGACAAGGATTTTGTCTGTTGTATTTCGATTGGATCGTTTTCTGGCCATTATTCTATGATGTTGTGACGATCGATAGAATTCCAGGCTCTGATACCAAATGAAAGTGACCATGCTATAGGATCGAAATGGCCAACAGCTGTAAACAATGTAAATGCAGTAGTAGTGCGATATAAACTAAGTTATCCGCTGATGCGGAATATGAGTATAAAAAGTAAATAGTAAAGTAAATGACACCAGGGATTTTTATACTGGTTCAAACTCCCGTTCTACGTCCAGTCCCAGACTCCTTCTGGAATTTAACTATCAACCCTCTCTTAACCCGGAGGAATAGGTATCCGCCTGAGCAACCGAACAGGACTCCTACCGCCTAGACAACCGAATAGGACTTCTACTGCCTGAGCAACCGAACAGGACTTCCAATACAAATAGTAAAGTTGTTTCTAACTGAGTATGCTCTTGAATAACACTAATAAGTCAGTAATGTACACCCTTCCCATAATCTTTTCTTCAAGAGTAATGTGTATGATTATGCATGTATGAAGAATAGAAAGATTAGAATTGCTTTATAAGATATGGAAGTGAGATGTTAGCAATGAATGTATGAACTTATGTAAGCAATAGATTCAAGAATGTTATGCACATTAGATCAAGAGAGATAGGAGAATTAAGTTATTTGATCATTAGAAAACAAACATATATATAGTAGTTAAGGAGTTGCAACTACCGATGAAGAGATCTCTACGAACAGCAATGGCTACAACTCTTCACGTAGGAGAAGGCTATTCACGAAAGGAAGTGTCTATTCAAAAAATATGGCAGTTATACAGTGGTCAGTCAATTGCCTTAGAAGATTCAGTCGACTGAATTTAAATCGTGCATGTACATTTGAAAGTGCACAGATTCAGTTGACTGACTGAGTGTATTCAGACTGAATTTTGTTGATAAACAAAAATCACCATAGCTCATTAGGTTATAGCACCTGCCTTCTAAACTAGTGACCCGAGTTCGAGCCCTGCTTCATGCATTTTTTGAAAACTTGATTTTTATTAAAATATGCATGCAAGTTTATTTGAATGTGAATGATGATTCTTGATGAAAGATTTTAACAAAGCACTAAACTAGACTTTATATACACATTTGATGACTCTTGTTATAATATATAACTATACAAACCATACTTTGAGTTGTTAAGTCTGGATGTTGTCGTAGTCGTAGATTCGTGAATTGTTGTTCCATGTCAACAATCAAAACCTATGATCCAACACTACCCACCTCTCTACCCTCGGCCACACCACCCTACACGCCTCTATACCACACACCCCCCTCATATCCACCTACCCAAACATACACATGCCCTATAGCCCACTCACACACCACACCCTAGCCCCTACACCACCACACACGCCCTCAAAACAACCAACCCACCTCCAAAACCCCACACACACCCACCTACCCACCATTAAAGCACACGCACCCACCTACCATAGCCACCCTAGGCCATAGCTTCCATTCAAGCCCACTGCCACAAACTTATAAAAAAGGGAAGGAAAGGAAAACGGAAAAAGTCGAGACGCTTGGAAATAGCACGAGAGGCGTGTATCTTACATAAAAGATTGACGGAGTGGAAATGAAGGTGAAAAAATTCTCATCGCTATATAATTTATATTGATTATTAAGTTGAATTGCTATGTTAGATAATCGCCATTTTATGATATGGATGTCTGAATAATTGTTTGAATGTTGGATAATCCATAGTAATGTTATGGTACTTATCGTACTATGCCCGTATTGAATATGTTAATGTCATATGATTGGCTGTATGGTTGTGATGTTAATATGGACATCAAATTTCTATCATTTTTTATTAAGCGATCCCTTTATTAAATAAGACCCAATTTTGGTGATATGAGATACTTTGGAAAATAAGTCTCTTTTTAATTGGAATCGAAATTAAAGTGGGGATAAAAGATAATTTAAAATTAGAAGTGGAATTGGAATTGAAATGGAAAGTTAAATTGAAATTGAGATGAATAGTGAAATTAAAACCGAAATCGATTTAAGGCCCTTATTGGTGCAGGGTCTTTATTCTTCCCAATAAACTTGTGAATATGGTGAGAGCTGCTATGCTAAGATTCTTCTGGACTGGCTCCATCCATTCAAAAAATTTCATTCCCTGCTCTTTTTCTATCATGGAGCAGCAAATACATAATGGTGGACTTGGAATTCTTAATATGCTCAAGTGGAATAGAGCTGCCATTAGCTCTGTGCTAAATGACTTGATAGCTGATAGGGATTCTTTATGGGTTAGGTGGACCAAAAAACACAACTTGGGCAGTAGGAATTTCTGGACTATGACAGTCCCACCAAATTGCAGCTGGACATGGAAGAGCTTGCTGAATTTAAGGCCCTCCTTTTCCCTGTATATCAAAGTGTTGATCTCTCCAATGAGCACTGCCAATTTCTGGGCTGTTCCTTGGATGGCTGATGGCCTTATTCTAGGCAAAATCTTTTCCCCGCAGCAGATTATCCAATCTGGCATTAGTGCTAATGCCAAAGCTGCTGACTTCATTCATGATGGCAAGATCCTATTGCCTTATTCCAGCAACCAGGTTATCAGAGCAGTATGGAACTACTTTCAGGACAAAACTTATCACCTTAGCACTTCTGATGATATTCAATGGAATGGAAGGCATCACTCTATCTCCTCAGTTTACAAACTTCTTGATAATGCTCCTGTAACTGCTGCTATAAAATGGCACAAGTTAATTTGGACAGTGAATTCTAGTGCTAGAGACAACTTAATGCTGTGGAAGGTCATAAATAAAGCCCTTCTGACCAAAGACAAACTTCTGAATTATGGGATGGTGGTTGATCACATTTGTGTCATCTGCAACATGCACACTGAAACTGTGGACCACCTGTTTTTTGACTGCAGTGTGCTAAGGGGATTGTGGACCTCACTGTTGAGTAGTATGAACCATAATCATATTCTTGGTCTAACCAGTTTTGATTGGGATCTGATTGACAAAGCTACTAAATGGAGAAAGAAGGATAGATTTGTGCAATTCTTTATGATCAAAAGGTACATGACATTAATATGGGATGAAAGAAACCTGAGAATTTTTTAGAACAAATCAAGGAACATAAACCTGCTATGGAATGCTTTGAAGGCTAGCATTTAGATTGGAATGAGGGAGAGTAAATTTGATTTCAGTGATTACTTTCCTTCTGACTGGCCTTAGCTCTATTCTTCCCTGTTTTTTTTTCTTTTTTCCTCCTCCTTTTTTTCTGTGTTGTTGATCTCTTGTTCTTTTTCTGTGTGTTTCTTTCTTTTTTTCTTTTTCTTTTTTTTCTTCCCTGTGATGTTTGTGTTTGTCTGGTGACTTGAGTTTGTTCTAGTCACCTTTGTTTTCTTGTGCCTGTCTTTTCTTTTTTTAGCAATAAACTGGTAGGGACCAGTCAACCCCGCTTGCCTTGCAAAAAAAAACTGAAATCGATTTTGAAAATTGAAATTGAGATTAAGCTTGAAATTTAAATTAGATTTAAAATCTAAGTTTTAATTGAGTTTAATTTGAAGTTAGAATTGAAATTGGATTTTAAAATTTAATATTAAAATAATAGGAATAAAATAATATTATAATATGGTAATAGTGAAAATACATTTTAAAAGCTTTAAAAAGTGAGAATATTGATTTAAAATGATTTGTAATGATTTTATAATTAAACAAATTTAATTTGGATAAATTATTTCAAGTATTGAAAATAAGTTAAAACTAGGCGCGTCGCGCAATGGTAGTTCGCGATTTCGCGCCGAAAAGTTCAAACTAGTGTATAGAGTGGAATATAGCTCGGAATTCTTCGAGATAAGAAAATTCTAGACTATTATATCCATATCTTCTAAACGAAGAAAGAAAATCATAATTTCGTTAAGTATATTTGGAATTTTGTCCAAATCAATTTTCTAGAAAAATCGCGCTAGCGTAGTTAAGTGACCATAACGAAAAATCTGTTTAAATAAACGTTTTTAATTATGAAAAAATATGAAATAAATTTGATAAATCTACTTAAATGGTTTAAAAGAGATTTAAAATGGAAAATATGAATTTTCAAATATTTAAAAGTTGTTTAAATCAAATAAGCTTACATAGCACTTTCTGCAGCACTTTTATGCTGCGAATTCTATAACTTTTGGAATATGAGTTAAACTTAACAATTCTTCCTAGAATCAATTGTGAATGTTTGTAATAGGAAAATTAAGCGTTTAAAATATAATTTAGAATCTTTATAATCAATTCCAAAATAAATCTAATAACCGAGTATGTGGAAATGACTAGTACATTTGTCCCACCTATGAGATCTGGGAAGATAAAACAAGGTATTTAACTAAGGTTGGGGATGGAGCAAACAGTGCCCTGAACTTACCTGGCCTATGTTTTCTCTTCTTAGGCGAGGGGTGGAACAGATCGGAAGGAAAGCCTGGATGTTCTAAAAAGATTGTATTAAGTTTCCAAAATAAAAGAATATTAGTATTATCCAAAGCAAAAGAATGAATTAACTTAGAATTTCTCTAAGACAAAAGGAAGAGATTTTGAAATCATCCAAAAAGAATTAAAGTGAAAAGAGACTTAATGATCCTGTATACTCATATTCACTTTTTATCAATAATTAGATTTCAAAGGAACCAGGGTAGGATTTGGGTGATTCCTATCTGAAAACCACTTCGAACCAGTTTACGTGTTCGAAAAATGAAGATGTTTGAAGACGGAGATATTGAGATACATAATAACGAGGGAGTACTTGTTGATTAATTGGGGATAAACTCCCGATTCACTATATTGTAGCAGTGGTCTCTTTGTTATGAAAAATATCAAGACCACAAGGACTTCTCGCCTAGTAATGGCCAAGGAAAGTGCCTTCGGTTTCGTTCAGTCCCAGTTTGAACTTGTATGGTTGAAAGTTTGACCTTGCATTCCAAATCACAATGAATGATCTCTATAAATGTATATCATTTTGGTGGCGGAGAAGACACCTTCTCTTAGCTTAACACCCTTTCCAGAGACGTATAAGCTCGGGAGTTATACATTTATACAAACCAGTCGTGTGAATGTGGAATGGCAATGTGGCATTCAAAGTGAAGAAGATGTGCTTTGTGAAAAGGTAATCGTAGCCTCGAGCCTCATCAACCGGAAATGACCGAAACAGGGTTAGATGCAGTAAGGCTAAGTGGGTCATTCCCAATTAGGGTATGATCATCCCCTTCTAGATATATTTCTTCCCGCTATGATGTTCGGGATGTAAATTAATGTGGTTTGTATGCTAGAGCGCGCTCGGTTAAAGGTCGGTAACGATCGGGGGATGACATATTTGGTACTATCTATTTATAGAGGTATGTCGGTCTTGTGTTGGTAGAGGGAAGATGTTATGTGCCTCAGGACATCCATTTAGAGGTGTACCCATCGGAAGGTAGTCCCTTCACCTGGTCATTTGTATGGAAATCCATCCTCCGATAAGAACCTACGGTTTTGTTTATAAAGCCTAGTATGCTAGAATTTAATAATGGTAACAATTTCGGCTAAGATTAATAACTTTATTTGCAAATGTTTTCAAAGAATGTCATTAGAAATAATATCAAATGTTTTGATATATAAAAGTGTTTTAGTTATCATAAGGTAAAAACCCGTCCGTGTTTATGTATGAGCACGGTCTTATGAAATACTCTTTCTTTTCAAAGGGGTTTATTCAAAGGCTGATATATGACACTGTCATTTATTATGGAGTTTTTCTCACGCTTGTTTATCAAGCCTAATCCGGGTATTTTCAATACTCAGGTCAGATCCGAGTAGTTTCATGTTTAGTCGAAGACGGTTGGAGTTTCCAAAGAAGAGCTGGAGATATTCATCTACGTATGGACGTATTCTAGTATCCGCTGTTGTCTGTTTGTATTTGTTTGATGTCTGTTAGTAATTGTAAGGACAGATGTTTATAACTGTCCAAGCTGAATTTAGGTCAGACTCGTATATATGTATTTTAAAAGTTTTCCGCTGTAAAGATATTTGTTCAATATTATTCCATTCATGTGTGATCCTATTCTGTCTTTATTTTCTTTCTACCCTTAATGATCTGCTTATTCGTGCAATTTGAGTCGGACATGTGTGGTTTATTGTCGATGCAAAGGGTACGGAAAAGCGGGCCATTACAAAGGGAAAACGAATAAAGTGAGGAGAGTGATAGAAGTATAGGTGGGATTGCAATAATATAATAAAATATATATTATATTTAATTTTCTCGAATAAGTCGCAACATGTTTCAAGCTTGTACGATCACATAATGCAACCAATAGCCACAAAACTCATCGGCGCACATTACCTTATTATTTTTGTCCCGATGAAACTAATTTCGTCAAAATCTAAGATAGTGCACTGGGATGATAATTTCATTCATATTGAGGCCATTTGTCGATAAAATGATTTTCAATCACATTATCGATATTTCTTCGAACTATTTATTTTTGTAAATATTTTTCTAAAACAAGTTTCTTATCATTAGTTATTGTTTATAAAGGGTTTAATAAGTTACAAAAGTCAATTTAATCACATTCAATTAAAGGTTAAAATATTTAAATAAATCATACATTTACATATGAAGTATCCAAAATTTCGAGTTGTTACATTCTTTCCCACTTAGAGTATTTTGTCCTTTAAATTCCAACAAGTGCAACCAAATGAAACAATCGCATTTTAATGCTTAATGGTATTATAATCATTACCAAATGTAGCCAACGGTTTTCCCAGGTTCAAAACCTTCTCATCCCACAAGGATGAGAAATGAACTACTAACCATACCTTACGCTCAACAGCCTCAGGTTATCACTTAATCGATTATTCATACTACATCAAACAATTAGAAGAGTCGTTTTCCAAACTCTCTAGATGCCAACAAAGACAATGTACAAATATACTAAAGCTCATACGATGTACATGGACCATCCAACGCAATATCAATCCGATCACTTGCTTGATCACATAAATTTCACTTCCAAACTAGTATAAATTACTTGACCTCTCTAGTGCAGATTCCAATCAGGCTCCTTGATTAGAAACCTCTACTTTCCTTACATAGCCATATAATATAATAAAAACATCAAAATCATATCCAGAATCCATATCAAGTGTTCGCCATCAAGAACCTAGTGAAAAATCCTTGTTTGGACCAGTGTAAATAACCTCGAAATCATGTACTCGAATCTTAGATCAAGAACTGTCATGCAAATAAAATGATCTACATATAACTTACGTACTTTGTTCCATTATCCTTTTTACTACATCGATTACTTTACATTTTTTTCTAAAATCATATTCATTTACACAAAAATTATTTATGAAGCATTTCATAAAATTTTACTTAAGTATATAAACAGTTTATAATGACTCATCTTCACTTATAAAAAATTTCATCAGAACTTAATTTCATTTTCAAACATTTCAGGACTTGCTTCCATAATCCTATAATACTCCATTACATTCTAAGAGTATACACAAAACACTTATCTTTATTTTATTTTTCAGCGATGTTCAATAAATTTAAACATGTTTTAACTTACTCTCTTTTCAAATTAAGGTTATGAAAATTCAACTGTTATTTCAATATCAATTTGCTTTAAAGAAAACTTTAGAACTAAACACAAATTTTCATTCTAAATTATTTGTAATAATCATATATATATATACATGTATCTTTTGTATATCAAATCATACTTTCGGGATTGAAATCAAAAATTGTTTTACCAAAACAACTCTGCAGTAAATCACTACAACAGAATCCCCAATTTATAACTCAAAATTGAACGTCGATGATGTTGAAGTCATCATCGAAGTTCTTTTCCAGCGACAAAATCGAGTTCAGTACTTTATATCTCATATATAATCATTTTTAAAATATTTATATTTATAAATACATTCAAATAATACTATTATTGTTTTTTCAAAAACCTCATAAAAGAATTTTCAAAACATCTGGATTTAGGTTCTCAGATTCTCAGTTTAAATCCTTTTTATTTATAATCATATTTTATAAACCATACTTACATAAAATCACTTTCTTATATAAAATTATTTCACAAATATTTATTCCAAGATATCTTTCTTTAAGATTATAATAAGCATCTTTTATTAAAGTTAACTTTTTAACCCAACATTATCACTGAATGCCTTATAGTCAAACTATAAAACTCAACTCACAAGGTGTTGATTTTAATGTTGCCATAAATTACTACCTACCCCACTCATGTTATAAAAAGGTAAACACTTATAAATCAATAAACAATAGTTAATGATCATAAAATAGCCGAGCACTACTAATCAATCAAGAAACGTTAACAATGCTCGTAAACTAGCTAAGCAGTATTAAGTTAATACTTCTACAAATGATAATAATGCTCATAAACTGGTTGAGCACGTCAAGTCATTATACAAAGGAAATCAATGCTCATAAGCTGGTCGAGCATGGCCAAACAAATTAATGAAGGGTAACGAATGAAAATCATTAATCCATAAATTAATTAAACTACACTATCAGCTTATACTTACATAAGTATATCTTTTACTTTTTGTTCTTGGAATTACCTTTAAGGCATACGTTTATAACAAATACAAATATGCTCTTATATATATATAACACACTCAAACTCTTGTTAGAGCATTTCATTACCCTATCTCTTAATGAGTTATACCTATCCAAAGCCAAGGTTCTCGGTTAACCTTCTGCTCTGATACCACGATGTAACGAGCGGCTTTTACAACCTCCAAATGTCGACACTAATACATTTACAATATCCATGTGTCGAATATCTAAGTGCCGAAGAGACATAACATTTAGGTCAAGAAAAATAAGAAAAGAAAAGGAACACGAAAGTGGAGAACAAAAACATCAGAATCTCATATGCAAAATGATAACATATAATATCAAAAGATAATACATAAAGCTACTCTAATATACATAGCATTCCAGAATTACTAATCAGAGTACTATCATCAACCTGGACAGTATAACAGCCCATCCTTACAATTCTTGATACACACACACAAAGTAATGCAGTGGAAATAAGAATACCATCGTAGGTAAACATCCAGCTACTCTCTTAGAGCTTAATGAACATCAATGAAAACCTGCCTTTCTCAGACCACTCGAAAGAGCACCCCTGAAAATAAGGGAAAAATAAAAACACTGGTCAGACAAAAGGCTGAGGTGAGAAAGTCAAGAAATATGCGTGACATATAACAACACCTTTTGTGACCGTCGTAACAGTTATTCCCTCAAAAGAGAAAAACCATCTAATAAGTACATATTGCGATATAACAGATAATGTCTAGGGTAAAGAACATAAATTATAAAATATCTATGTCACTTGCATCTCATGACACAACAATATTAAAGTACAATCAAAACTACTAAGGCACATTCGCTTAAGGATTTTTCACTAAGACCTCCATAGCATAACTCACAAGTAAACTGAAACCAATCTCCACACTCTAGATAGAGTATACTATAAGGTAAACACAACTGAACCATGCCCGTACACGTGAACCAAGTATCATCAACTCTTCGCACGCAACATATCGATAAGCATACTCTAGATGTGAAGTTGATTTACCCACATGGGTCAGCTAAACCAAGGATGGTGCACCTTATTCTATCTTTAGTCATATACTGACGGTGAATTCACGTTCATCATCTCAACATATGGGCCACAACTCGAACGGATCATGAATCCCCAAATAGATTCCAACATACCGAATAGATCATGAACCTCTGTATGGGTTTGAGCAACTCGAGCAGATCTCGAATCTCCACATAAATCCACTTCCAAGTGATAGAACACGTATCCTTATCTTTAACTCTCACAAATAGAAACAAATCTACTTTTCGGGCCTTAGTGCTAAGTACATGACTAAATATTTTCTATAAACAAGTAAATACACAAAGCATGATCAAGTCAGATAAACGACTTCTAATCCGCCATTTTATTTAATTAATTCTTTATTAATTAAAATTCTTTTATTAGTAAAACTCTTTTTTATCTAATTAAACTGCTTTCATTAATTAAAACTTCCTTATTTAATTAAAATACTTTATAAATCGAACTACTTATTAATTGAACTCCATGGTATTCGACATTTTTATTTGGCTATATCTGAACTGATTGTAAAAGTTTGAAAGTGACTAAGGATTGTGTATGGAATATTAAACAAACTATCTACTTATACAAGGTGTAAATGTAAAAGTAAAGTAATAAAGTAAATGAAACCAGAGATTTTTATACTGGTTCGAACTTTCCGTTCTACGTCCAGTTCTAGTCTCCTTCTAGAATTTAACCATCAACCCTCACTTAACCTGGAGGAATAGGTATTACACCGCCCGAGCAACCGAACAGGACTTCAACTGCCTAAGCAACAGAATAGGACTTCAACCGCCTGAGCAACCGAACATGACTTCAATAATACAGAGAATTATCTTGACTGAATGTGCTCTTTTAATAGCATGGATAAGTCTTTAGATATACCCTTCCTATAATCTTCTCCTTTGTGGTATATCGTTTAATTCATGACGATACGAAGTTTATTAAATCACCAATGAAGTATGCTTGAATGAACAAGTGATCAGAATAAAGTATTGAATGCTTAGAGTTAAATAGAAAGATAGATTAGAAAATAAGAATGAGAATTAAAATCAGTGATTAAAACAATGGAATTCATGGCTATTTATAGAAATTAAGAGTTGCGTTCGTTCGTGAAAGATAGCCATGAAGAGGTATGGAAGCAACTCTTGAATCAAGAGTTGTTTCTGCTTATTGAATTGAAGTGTCTTTGAAAATATACCCGTTATGAAGATTCAAACATCTAAATGGAGCAACTCAGCTAGCTGAATGGATTTAAAAACGAACCAGCAAGGAAATAGTGTAAAATAGACACAATTCTGCTGGCTGAAATAGGATGGTCAGTCGTCTGAATATTCAAAATAATTTGTGCACATGCACAGTATTCAGCTGGTTGACTTATGCCATTCAATCGGCTATTTTTATTCTTTTTTTGGCTTATCTAAATGTTTTAAAAAACTTTATATTTGGTGTGCATGTATATACCACTTCGGAGAGATTTTAACATATATTTGCTACTAAACTCAGACCTTAAACTTAATACTTTGTTGAAGCTTCAATCCGGAATCTGGTCTGCAAATTGTTAAACTATTTCTCGAGTAAAATAATATATCTTCCTGCAAGTTAAAAACAATATCTTTTCCTACAAGTTAAAAACGATATCTTTTCCTACAAGTTTTGTTAGTTCATATAATATTTACTTATATAGTTATCACAACCAAAACTTCAAAATTCTGGATTCTAACATTCTCCTCCTTTTTAATGATGGCAACTATGTAAGTTATATAAATAAAAATAAATTTATACTCCCCCTCTCTTAATACTCCCCCTATCGTTATGATGTACCTTTTTCTCCCCCTTTGTCATCGACAAAAAGATAAATTTGAAAATTTAAAAGCCACGTTTGTGGCTTCATTTCCGTAAGTATCATAAAATTTGGAATATATCTCCCCTTTATATGTGATATACCTACAAAAAAAAGATATAAGTACTGGTACCCACTTCGTATGTTAGGGTTCAGGGGTTAGGTCTTGAGAAGCCATACCCATTTGGGTGTGGTTAAACTTTTACAAATATAATTTTCATTATTAACTACTATATCAACATAATCATCAGTGTATTTTCTCTGTTTTTCCAATTAAAAGGAGCACTAATACTTAGATAATTTTTATTCATATTTCCCATCAATGATTTTATCATATAAAGGTTTAGAACTAAATAAAATCATGTGGAAATCATTCTGAACATTATTAAATTTCATGGATTCATTTTTACGTTTTTCAAATTTAGTTTTAAAGTCATAATTTTTATTTTCAAAAGAAATATTACTATTTTTTAAAATATTAATTTTTTCATTTAACTCAGAATTCTCGTCTTTTAATGTATAATTCTCACTTTTGAGAAGAAAATTTTGAGATTCTGAATTATCTAAAGAGGATTGTAATAAATCATTTTGTCTTTTCAAATCAAAATTTTCTTTTGAAAATTTTTCTTTCTCGTTTTCAAAAAAGGTGTTTTGTTCATCTAGAAATTCTTTAAGGGTTATAAAATTATTTTTTTAAAACACCAAGTTGATTTTCTAAATTTATTTTTTCATTTTCAAATTCGACAGATTTCAACTTTTCTAAAATAATAAAATTAAGCTTTGAGATCTTATCACTTATACTAACTAGTTTATTATTATAATTTACAGAAATTTGTAAATCAGAAAGTACTTTTTTGTAGTCTCATTGGTGGGTTTAACAGGGATTTTTCTTGTTGTATTCTGATTTTATATTTTTTTGGTCATTATTCTATGATGTTGTGACGATCAATAGAATTCCAGGCTCTAATACCAATTGAAAGTGACAAGGGTCGTGTAATATGGAATATTAAACGAACTATCTACTTATGTAGAGTGTAAATGTAAAAGTAAAGTAATAAAGTGTTACCCGGTTACTTAGCCCGGCTACAAGGTGATATTAGCAGACGCTTTGGTTGAATCTAGACAAGACTCAAGCCAAGAAGAGATTGGAGATATAAGGGATTGATCTAATCTAGATAGTTCGGGCTATACATGTGGTTTGGCATGAGTGTATGGTTCGGCCTTTGCACATGGTTCCGCATGAATGTATAGTTTGGCCTTTGCACATGGTTCAACGCGTATGGTTCGGCGTGAGTGGCTCGGTAAAGGAAGCAAGATCGTCGTGGTTCGGTCTAGATTGTTCTGCCTACATCGCTTGGTCTAGATGGGTTAGCGAGTATCGTTCGGTCATGGCTGGAAAGCTAATGTAGTTCGGTCGGATGTGGTTCGGCACGCGTGGGTTGGTATATCTGGGTTGGTGCACCTTGAAGAGGTTGATAATTTGTTTGTTTTACAATAGAGTGATGTGACCAGCATTTCTATGCTTCAAGTCATACTACCGCTTGCCCCGAGTCCCTTGATGGTTTGCTTCGAGTCGGCAATGAGACAACCTCTGGATCGGCATAGGTTGATCGGTGTACGTGGATCGGCATGACTCGTTCGGTCCACTTAACCTACAACTATGGGCCAAGCTACCTTGGTCTTGGGCCTGCATAGGGAGTCCAGCCTATCTTCGTCTATAAATAGAGAGGCAGGGGTACAGTTGAAGGGACCTTTTTTCGGGAACTCCAGGAATACTTTGCCATTTTTGGTACTCACTTCTCTTCTGTTCAAACTTGCATGCAAGTTGTTTTTTTATGGATTGTACCTGTAATCAGGTAATTGGAAAAGCAATAAAGATCATATTCAAAGCGGACGTATGTAATTACGCCAAACCACTATAATCTGGTGTTTCCTTTTCTATTGTTCTTTTTTCATTCAATTGCATTATTTCTCTATTTTAATTTACTTTCTTCATAAATCTCTCTACACAACTCTATTCAAGGGTGTTAGCGACCAATTTTGGTGCTAACATTTTGGTGCTTTCACTGGGAACATGCAATCTCAGGCTGTTAGGATCTACTTTGTCGCTACTAGATTGAAGAAATCCCCCAAAGGAGATCCAAGTTCACTCTCAAGAGTTCATAGATTCTATGCAGAGTTCCGATGGATAACTCTAATATGGGAAGATCACGTACTAGATCAGCCTCCCACGATGCGGATGTCAACAAGACCGCCAGCGTCCAGCATGTGGGACCCAACAATCAACAAGCTAATCCAGGTGCAGGGACTACCACCGTCCTAAACCAATTAGAAGCTGTTACCAGAGCAGAATTCAATGAGCTGATGAGAGAACTCGTGGAAAGCAGGAGACAGCTTAACGAGAAAATTCAATCTAACGCCAATCTCATGACCCAGATCGCTCAACAACAACATCAGAATGCTGGAGGAAGCCCCGCTTCCTACTCGTCATCTGACAGCTCTACTTTATCAAATGAACATCACAAGAGTAGGTGCCGTAGGATTGAAACGGCACAAACAGGTGCACCAGAACAATCCAACAGAAATGGTCCAGGTTCCCTACTTGGAACCATGGCCCCTCACCTACACCTGGGAAATCGCACTCAAACTGGAGTGGGAAACTTAAGATCTGGAGCATAGGTGGAAGCTGATCCACCACCTCGTCAGGGTCATAGTGAAGCGGGTCCCCAAACCGTGCATTTGGGAGATCACTTACCAAGGAGGCACCAACCGAAACAATCACGTAGGACGGATTCCAACTTTCCACCTCCCATCCAGACCCCGGATTTATCAGCTATGGTCAGACAACTGATGAGGAAAAATCAGGGCTTATCCAATGATGATTGGGGCGTATCTAGAAGCCATACACCATTCACGGATACAATCCTACAGGCTGAGTACTCCCGGAAGTTCAATATGCCCACTATTCCAGCCTATGAAGGGAAGACTGACCCCCGACAGCATGTAATGAGATAAAAGTGGATGATGGACTCGGCTAGGGCAAATGATGCAACTAAATGCAGATGTTTCCCAATAACCTTATCTAGAATCGCTACCATGTGGTTCACCAGACTTCCCCCTCGATCGATCTCTAGTTTTGATGAGTTAGAGACGAAATTTGTGGAGTAGTTTAGGATCCACACCACTCACCCAAAGGACGTGATGTCTTTATCTAGTGTGATCCAGGCTCCATGGGAGTCGTTAAAGGAATATTTGCAAAGGTTTCACGTTGCTGCTACCCAAGTTAGCAACCCGAATGACAATGCTATTCTTATGGCTGTGATGTGAGGGGTAGATCCAGACTCAGAGTTTGGTGATTAGCTGGCAGGAAAACCACCGACTACCCTGGAACGTTTTTATTCAAAGGCGAAACAATTCATGAGAAGAGAAGAGGCCAGATGGACAAGGCGAAGCAGTGTGCCAGGGCCCAGCATGGAAGCAGTGCAAAGCAACATTGCTGTAAAGCAATCTGGCGACAACTCTGGCAAGGTCCAGGTCAATGTTCAAAATAAGCCGGAGCAGTCTAAAGGATCCGGAGGAGGAAATTCCGGAAGAAAGAGGAAAGCAGGAAAGTGGAAACCAAGGATCCCAACCTATAATGAATACACTCCTCTGAACACATCTCTGGAGAATATTTATTTATCAACTTGTAACACATTCCAATACTGAATGCCGCGCCCAAAGGAATCCACTAAGGAACAAAAGTAGACTGGGAAGTATTGTTGCTTCTATGAGACTTACGGGCACAATACCGAAGAATGTAGGCACCTCCATGATGCTATAGAAAAGCTGATTCGACAGAAGAAGTTACAGCAGTTTGTTAAGAATCCACAGGAAGGTGGACAGGGGACATCCGACCCCAATCGCGGGAAGGCTCTACATCGACCTGAGGAACTCGCTCGGATTGGAGGTAGATTGGTTATAAACACGATAGTCGGTGGGCCTTACCCGGCAGACAAGAGTTGGCAAGAAATGGAACGCTATGCTAGTTCCCTAAAGCATGTAGATTTCGAATGTTGCTCAAATACAAAAGACGGGACCCCAGCGAAACAACTGCGAATGATGACAGATGATATAGAATTCAGGTGCAGGGATGCCGATTAGGTGGAGGCACCTACCATTGACCCGATGGTCCTCTCTGCCACGATTGGGCCGGCGTTTATGAGAAGGATACTGATTGATTGCGGGAGTTCTATTAATATTATCTTCAAAAAGGCGTATGACCAAATGAAGATGGAGGCGAAGGATCTGAAACCATCTAAAGCCCGCATTCACGGGTTTAATGGTGCAGCCACTAATGCGATAGGTTTTGTTGAATTGCCAGTTGAGTTAGGAGAAGGTGAACGTAGGAGGATACAGATCCTACCGTTCATTGTTTTGGATGTTGATTCCCCGTATAATGTGTTTCTGGGCCGACCGGCCCCGGTGGAGTTTAGGGCAGCTTTGGCCCCGTGGTGTTTAACCTTGAAATTTCCAACGGATAGAGGAGTTAGTGTAGTGCACTGCGATCAAGCTACTGGTCGTGCATGTTATGTGGCTGAGCTGATAGAGGCCTGGCGAAGAGAGAAGGGGAAGAGTGTGGAAAACTCTGTCCGCATTCATGCTGCTGAAAATTGACAAGTAATGCCCGAACCTTGGCTCGGGCAACAGGGTCGGATCTATAGAGACATAGATCCGAGAGATGATGATGAAGAACCCGAGGAGGCTAAAGTAGCACCAGTTGAACCGACGATTGACATTCCAGTCAACCATGATGACCCATCCCGGTTGCTTAAGATTGGATCACAACTCAACTCCTCAATGATTGAGGATCTTACCAATTTCCTCCGAGCGAATCTGGAAGTTTTCGCTTGGACCCACTCTGATATGTGTGCCTGCCATCATAAGTCATATGTTGAACATTAACCCGAAGTATGTGCCAATGAAGCAAAAAAGGAGAAGCATGGACCCAGAGAGGTCTGCTGCTCTCAGAGAGGAGGTGGATAAACTCAAGGCCAATGGGTTCATCCGCGACGCCCTCTATCCTGAATGGGTATCTAACCCCGTACTGGTGAGAAAGGAGAACGGGAAGTGGAGGACCTGTGTTGATTACTCAGACCTGAAAAAGGAGTGCCCTAAGGACAGTGTCCCTTTACCCAGAATTGATCAGTTGGTCGACTCGACAGCAGGACACGAATTATTGTCATTTATGGATGCGTATTCGGGATACAATCAGATCCCAATGCACATTCTAAATCAGGAACGTACTAGTTTTGTCACAGACGTTGGACTGTACTATTATGTAGTGATGCCTTTCGGGTTGAAGAACGCAGGAGCAACTTATCAACGTTTGGTGAATCAGATGTTTAAAAACCAGATTGGTAGAACAACGGAAGTCTATGTGGATGACATGCTCGTGAAGTCACGACAGTCAAACGACCACATTCGAGACTTAGCAGAGATGTTTGATATACTCAGGTACTACGGAATGAAAATCAATCCACTAAAATGTTCCTTTGGCGTTGTGTCAGGAAAGTTTTTGGGTTTTATTGTTAATGCGCGGGGAATCGAAGCCAGAAAAGGTTCAGGCTATTCGAGACATACAAGCGCCCAAAACTATAAAGCAAGTACAAAGCCTGAATGGAAAAGTCGCCGCGTTGAGTCGATTCATATCCAGAGCGACCGACAAGTTTATTCCTTTCTTCGATGTGATAAGGAAAGGGAAGAGAAATTTTGAATGGACGCCGGACTGTGAGGATGCATTCCGAGCTCTAGTGAGACACTTGGAGAGGCCCCCGGTTCTGTCAAAGCCTATTGACCACGAGGAGTTATATGTTTACTTGGTCGTATCTCAACGCGCCATCAGTGCGGCTTTGATTCGTGAAGAGGACCGAATCCAAAAGCCAGTGTATTATGTTAGTAAGCGTTTAACGGGGGCAAAGAGAAATTACCTTAAGATTGAGAAGCTAGCTTACTGCTTGGTGATCGTATCACGCAAGCTCCGTCCGTATTTTCAGGCACACCCGGTCAGTGTTTATACCGATCAACCTCTGCGGCAGATGCTCCAACGACCAGAAACCTCAGGAAGGCTACTCAAATGGAACATTGAACTGAGTCAGTTCGATATCACTTACCTGCCACAGAGGGCTAACCAAGGGCAAACGCTAACGGACTTCATTATAGAATTCACCATATCAGATGAGCCAAGTGGTAGTGATGTAGTTCCCGCCGTTCGATGGAAGCTATACACTGATGGGGCATCCAACGCCCGTTGTTCTGGGGCTGGTGTTATTCTTGTAACTCTCAAAAACCGGTCAATTTTTTATGCTTTGAAACTCGATTTCCCAGCTACGAATAACGAAGCCGAATATGAAGCATTGATTGCTGGTTTGAAGCTTACCAAGGAACTCGGAGTAAAATTGGTTGAAATCTTTTATGACTCACAATTGGTTGTGTACCAAGTACGGGGAGACTATCAGGAAAAGGGACAGAGACTTTCCCCATACGTTGCTCGAGTTTAAGAACTATCGGCAGACCTTGAATATTACGATATTTCGCATATCTCGCGTGAACAAAATGGGGAAGCCCACTCATTGGCAAAATTCACAAGTACTGGTGATGCACAACAGATGGGTTTGGTTCCCATCAAAACCTTACATGCCTCGAGTATAAACGAAATGGAAGTAGATTTTGTGTTAGGGATGAAAACTGAAAGAGAGTCGTGGATGAACCCGTTCAAAGAATACCTGCTACATGGAACTTTGCCTGAGAGAAAGAACAAGAGACGATAAGTCGTTCGCAAGGCCTTGCGGTATATAATGCAGGATGAAATAATGTATCAGAAAGGATTCTCAGTTCCCTTACTTCGGTGCATCTCCCACGATGAGATAAAGTGGGTCTTAAAAGAAGTTCATGAAGGAGAATGTAGCGACCACACTAGAGGGCTGACGTTAGCCAAAAAGATCCTCCGCTATGGATACTATTGGTCGACCATGAATCGAGACGCCGTGGACTATGTAAGAAGATGCGACAAATGTCAAAAGTATGCCAAGATCCCGAGAGCCCCGCCGACGGAACTCACGCAAATGGTTAGTCCATGGCCATTTGCAATATGGGGGATCGATATAATCGGCTCCTTGCGGATCTCTAAAGGTGGTGCGAAATATGCAATTGTCGTGGTAGATTATTTCACCAAGTGGGCAGAAGCGGGGCCCTTAGCTACGATCACCACCAAAAAGGTCATTAATTTTGTTGTGTGAAACATTATATGCCGTTTTGGCCTCCCACGAACTATCATTACAGACAACGAAACTCAATTTGGGAGTAGGGAGTTCAAAGAATTTTGCCAAAAATATTGCATTGAGAAAAGGTTACGGCAGTCGCTCACCCTAAATCCAATGGACAAGTTAAAGCCGTAAATAAAATAATCAAGTCTATATTGAAAAAAATGTTTGGAGAAGGCTAGAGGCAAGTGGGTGGATGAGCTTCCGACAGCACTCTGGGCTTACAGAACCACCCACAAGTACACGACTGGCCATACTCCATTCACCTTGGCATATGGCACCGAAGCTGTTATACCCGTGGAACTTGAAGTTCCCTCTCACCGGGTGACTCGTTATGATCCTAGGACGAATCAGGATCTCTTACTGGATCTTTAGACTTTGTCAACAAAAAACGTGAAGAAGCTGATTTGAGGGCTGTTGCATATCGGCACCAAGTCGCTAGATATTATAATGAAAAAGTTCGACCGAGAACCTTTGATGTGGGTGACCTTGTTTTGAAGCGAGTTTTTCCAGTCCCGTCACATATGAACCCCACATGGGAGGGTCCATACGTCATCGAACGGAAGCTTGGAGAAGGAACCTTCAAGCTAGCGACTGTTGATGGCGTGACGCTCCCTCGAGCATGGAATAGAGAGCATTTGTGTCGTTATTACACTTAGTCTATTTCTTTCGCATTTTAGTAACAGTTGTTTCCATTATGTGTTTCCTTTGTTCTTCTCTGTTTCCAACATGTAATAAGACAATTCAGTTTGTCCCTATTTTTTATAATTAATAAAGGCTTGAAGCTGTTTTCCTACGAACTATTGATGTTCCGTGTGTTACAATTCAATGGAAAAACTAAATTTCATTAATCTGTCTGGCGTATGAACGCACATATAAAATTAAAAGTTGATCAATAAGCGATTCAAAAAATCTCTAAGTCCCCGGAGCACGGACTGGAGTACTCTAAGTCCTCGGAGTGCGGACTAGAGTATAAACGATTCAAAAATCTCTAAGTCCTCGGAGCACGGACTGAAGTACTATGAGTCCCCGGAGTGCGGACTAGAGTATAAACGATTCAAAAATCTCTAAGTCCCCAGAGCGCGGACTGGATAACTCTGAGTCCCCGGAGTGCAGACTAGAGTATAAACAATTCAAAAATCTCTAAGTCCCCGGAGCGCGGACTGGAGTACTCTGAGTCCCTGGAGTGCAGACTAGAGTATAAACGATTCAAAAATCTCTAAGTCCCCGGAGCGTGGACTGGAGTACTTTGAGTCCCCAGAGTGCGGACTAGAGTATAAACGATTCAAAAATCTTTAAGTCCCCGGAGCCCAGACTAGGGTAATCTAAGTCTCCAGAGCATGGACTAGAGTATAAATAATTCAAAAATGTCCAAGACATGTGAAAGCGGACTGATGCTTACGTGACCCACAAGACTCTAAATTTCAATTACAAGTTAGGTGATAAGCTAAACAATGAATATCATGGGAAACAAAGAAACAAAATTTTATTTACTGATCAAAAATTAAGTTCCAATATAACTTCTCCAAAGTCCGGAGCTAAAGTCTATCCACAATGACTATAAAAAAGAAAAAGAAACAACTACACGATTCAGGTTTATTCAGGCTAAGCAAGGTATGGCAAGATGATAGCTACCTCTTTGACCTTTTCTCCTTCTTCGGCTTCTCCGAAGGCTCCTCAGCCAAACGTTTTCTCCTAGACCCCTTGCTTCCCAGTGAGGTGGTATCCGGGGGAGGAAGAGGGACCTCCAAAGGTGTGGTCCCACCGGGGAGAATTATCTTCAGGGGCCTATTTAGAGGATCATCAAGTTCCACCACTTGAGGTTCAATCTTAATTTCATCTTTCTTTTTCTCCTCTTCCATGATTTGTTCCTCCATGCTAAGCTTCGAAGTATGTTTGGAGGCACCTGTGATTTCGACCTTGTCATGCTCATCTACATGCGAGGGATTTTCAAGTTTATCCTCATCTAGCGCCCCGATCACCTGAGCATCGGGTCTAGGGGTATCCCCAGTGTGAAGTGCCTCATCCACTTTCTCTTCCCTCTCCGTGGCGACATCGCTCCTTGGAGTTGGTTCGGAATCAGAATGGCCCACATGAAGTCATCAAAGACAAATGTTAGAATACATCTATTACTCACCAAAAGCGATGGTTTCTTGAACTCTAGAAGGAAAAGCTACATACCGGCTTCCAGTTGACTCTCAGATGTCTTGGGAGTCTCACCCTCTAGAATAGGGGATAGAATGTGAACACCAAGCTCAGGCTTCTCCGGGTCATAACCAACATGCTTCGGGAGAATCGAGTAATGAGCTACCGACCGACTGAGCGGGAGGAGGAACTGGAGACTCAGTGCCGGATGGGCCAACAATATCGCCCTTACCCTTTGATGATGAGGAGTCTCTACTGAAGAAGGCTTTTGCCGCAGATAAGTCTGAAGGCTCGTTTCCTCGAAGCACTTCCCTCACGAGAGCTCCCTCATCGACCTCTTCGACGCCCAGCTCAACTTTTTTAAATTTTATCAAAGTATCCCATGCTTCGACCAATGATTCGAGGTAACCCTTGCCTAGGAAAGATAGGTTGTGGTGCATGAGAACTCATGCATTATACTCGACAATGAGCGGATCAAATAAGCATTTAATTTCCTCTCCGCCGACCTCAGTGGCAGCCTCTAGATGAGAGTCAACTACTGTGAGCGCCATTTTCATACCCTCCTCGCGAGCTGCCTCCTTTAGTGCTTCAACCTTGGAAAGTTCCTCATCGAGCTTCGACTTTAGGAGTCGTGTTGCGACAATTTCATCGCAATAACGTTGTGACTCTTCCTGCGTGGCAGTTTTCTCTTCTTTCTCTTTGGCAAGCAGCTCCTCCAGTTCTTTAACCCGTCGAGCGAGAATATCCTTTTCTTTCTGGATAGAGTCTTTCTCTAAGGCTAGGGCACCGCTGCGTTGGACTACCTCATCGATTTCCTTCTTGTGAGTGGCCTCCAAGCGACTAACTGCCTCGGCCATTTCCTTGGCATTTCTCTGGGCGGCCTCAAGTTGAGATTTGTATGAGGATAGCTCTTCATCCTGAGCTTTGATGATATCTTTGTTGTGAATGGCTTCAAGTTTTAAGCGATAAATTTTGCATTGATGTTCCATGGAAACCTCTGAAACTTTATCCGCCAAATGTATGAACGCGTCATGATGGACATAAACATCGTTGTTGCAGGCGATAGCGCTTTGTTTGACATGTCCGGGAATAGGGTGAATCGCAGGGAGAAATTTCAATCCATCGAAGTAGATCTTCGGGAATGTGGCCTTAAGCTCAGCCAATTTTTCTGTTGTAGATGGGTCATGTGCGGGGGCTGGGGAAGTCTACATAGCCGGAGTCATGGATTTTTTATGGGGCTCACGGGATTGCTTGGTGCTTGACGAGCCAGAATGTTGATCACAAGGGGTTTCGAATTGGGATCCCCTCTGAGCAGATTTCTCCCTACTGTGCTCTGTTTGGGGGGAGGATCGTTTGGATATGAGGGATGGCTTTAAGTTCTTCTTCTGGAAGACGACGACTCTTTGGGACGATAATCTCTATCGCCGTTGTCATCCCTATCTCGTCGTCTACCTGATCCTGAATCCCGACTGGAATGATAGAAGATAGAGGATCTGCGAAGGCGGTTAAAGCTGTGTGTACGCCCCATATCACCTGCACAGAAAACCAAGTGAGGACGAGTTATTAGGAATCATATGATGATTAAAATTCAAGTGTGTGGTGGAGTGTGAGTGTTTGTGTGTGTACTAGTGCTTCCCCCCAACAGACCAGTGTTTTTCGCTTTACTTATTGGAGTTTTCTCTCCTTTATGCCGAGCCTGAGCACCTTCATCGCTTCCCGTGGGCGAATTAAGTCCCATAACCTCGGGGTCATTAAAGCCATAATTTAATAAGTCGTCAGGGATGGTCAAGTCAGATAGACCCTTTAATGAACCCTCTAAATTTTGGGGAGAAGGCTTTTTCTCAACTGGAGTTATTGTAACCTTTGAGGTTTCGCCCACTGTTTTCTTTTTCAACTTGTAAGCTAGGTTCTTTTTCCTCTTTGAAGGTGAAGGTGGTTCGTCTATGCCGGGTGCGTCAGCTACTGGTGCTAAGTCAGAACCTATATTCTTGTTAGTCCCTTCTAGCACCTCGGTTTCTTTGATTTCACCTTCCTCAGTCGTATCGGGGGCCCCTCCAGCAGGGGGCACCGAGGCTCCGGCATGCTCCTTGCCTCTTTCCGCAGCGGATCCGATTGTAGTGGCGCCAGTCGGAAGGCTAGTTCGACGGCCCTCCTCCAGTAATTCGAACCTCGAAAGCAGTTCATTGGAAATACAGATTTGATATCCCAGTCTCTCACGGGAGTAGCTCGAATGGCCTCCACGGCCTCAGAATACCCAGTGCCTTCAGGTCGTGGGCGGATACCTATGAGAGTCAAAGGAAATTCTGAAAGGATGCACTTCGAGCCTTAGACAAATATTAGTCTAAAAATGAAACTTACTCCCTTCCAACCATCTTCTCGCAAAACCAGGGAGGCAACGTACGTAAAACCACTCTAGCTTATAATGGGAAAATTTACTTCACGCATCCGTCAGGATTTGACATTTGGAATGTGGCTCGAGAAATATAAAGGATGGACTGTCGGAATGTCTCTTGAAGCGGTAAATATAACGGATGTCCTCGGGAGTAGGGAGTCTGAATAAGGTGCTCATAAAGAGGACACAAGTACTGTGAATAAATGCATGGCTATTAGGGTGTAGCTTTGCCTGAGAAATCCCGATATACCGCAACACTTCATGGAGAAATGAATTGAAAGGTGGCACGCTTTCGACCCAGCACATAAATTTGTTGCATGCTATATATCCGGCTGGGGGCAGGTGAGGCCGATCTTGTCTTGACGGAACCAAAATGTCGTCAAAGGGGATTTCATGGATTGAGCACAACCGACGAAGGGCGGTTTCACCAATTTTTGAGGCTAGTGAATCAATGTGGTTATCTAAAACAACGGCTCCATCTACGGCATCAGGAGCCGGGCCTACAATAGCAATAGGTGGATCTGGGATGCCAGATGTGAGGACTGATGGTGGATTCGAAGTTCCCACTACCTCTTGTCAAGAACTTGGCTTGGGCTTATCAAAAACTACGGCAGAGCTTGATTTTTTGGACATCTCTAAAGAGAGACGAATTTGAATAGATACCTGTTTAAACTATACTTGAAAGACAATAGATATCAGATATAACAATAGAGTATTCCCCCTGTGTTGTGTGTGAACTAGTGTGACAATTTAAACAAAGAGTGCAAATAAATTGAAGTCCTAAAGAATAGTATAGCGTGATGGAACTTTAAGTTATCATCGTTGGAGACCGTTATCATTCAGAGTCATCGAAGTTTGTCTTATGATCGGTAATAGAAGTTTGGAAATCAAATGTTGGCATCATAAAGTGTGAAGGCTATTATTTGCATTTGATGGGTTAAACTTGCATTTAAGGTTATTCAAGTTGTGGGGTAGTTGGTTTAAATTAGGTCCTTGGGCTAATATGCTTTAATACTTGTCATTATCCATTATGCTATGCTTGGTTGTGGAGGTAAGTTATCCAAATAAATGTTGTGTTCGAGTTAAAATGATTTGGATTGCTAATGATGTCCCACTCACTCGCTATCTCACCCTAATTACCGGCCTGGCCTAACTTAAAGTCCTACCGAACTACATCACTTCACATGATGCTGAGACATACTCACTATACTCCTTCCCTCCACCTTTCTCAATACACACCGAGTGACCCACACTCCTAAATACTTGTTGACCGACCCATTCTACTGCTAGGATCCTATCGACCCAGGCCTCCCTAGACAACCGACCGACCGACTTCCACTCAAAATACCGACCCAACCTTATAACCTCCTCTACCAATCGGCTACTATTGGAATATGCCGACCCGACTCTCCCTTAAGGGTTAGCCTACAAAGGCTACCGACCGGGTTCTTTACCCCTCAAGCACCGATCTCGTCTCTCTCACAGGAATAATAAACTCTATTCTGATGCACGTTGCCGACCTCCCTTCCTAAAACCACCTATGGCAGCTCCTCACGAATCGATGTGAACCCGGGGCAGACACACCACTATCCTTAACCATACTCTCACTCTCACTCCTACTATCTCTCTTCTCTCATCCTCATCCAGAAGGGTCGAATACATGCATGGCTCAGATCCAAGACGAGTTCGGCGAGGCATGGCCTAAGAGTTCAAAGAAAAACGTGGATCCTTACCTATGAAATAGCTCGATGTTAGGGCGCGTGATTTCTAACGCTTGAAGTTGAGAGTGATGGCTGAAAACATTGGGGAAGATAGTTGAAAGGAGGGTGATGGCAGTTCGGTGGAGAGAGGATTTTTCTTTTGGTTTTGAGCAGAGTCGAAAGAGATAAGTTATAAAGTGAGTATGGGAAGAAGAAATGGGGGCGTGAGCTTTTATATAGAGAATGGAGAGGTGAATCGGTGCTATCTACTGACCCGGTCACCATATTCCGCGGGATCGGCAAGTCGGCATGCCAACCCGGCCTAGGTAAACCGATCGAGTGGATCGGCCTTCGTATGCCGATCCCTCCCTTGTTTAAAAAAATATAATAATATAATAAAAAATAAAAAATAAAAAATAAATGAAAATGATATTAAAATAAAATGCGTATATATATGTGTGTGTGTAATGATGATCAAGGATGATAATGCAATGGAAAGTTGGATTTCACCCGATAGGTGGAGAAGCATGGGTTTGAGAAACCCAGTGTGATTCAGCCTTCGAAATGTTGCATACATTCGGCTTTTGAAAAGTTAAAACGGGAATCTAGAATCTCTTCGGGACTGAACTAATAAGTTCAAACGACGCGAAGCTTCGTCGGAGGCCAATGAAAAAGCGACAGCCAATTATTATTTTGAATGAGCCAGCCTCTGGAAACAGGAATTGCTCGCTAATTCAAAGCGCGTCATGTTGATTCACAAGACATGCTTTGGGGGGCAAATGTTACCCGGTTACTTAGCCCGACTACAAGGTGATATTAGCAGAGGCTTTGGTTGAATCTAGACAAGACTCGAGCCAAGAAGAGATTGGAGATATAAGGGATTGATCTAATCTAGATAGTTCGGCCTATACACGTGGTTCGGCATGAGTGTGTGGTTCGGCCTTTTCACTTGGTTCGACATAAATGTATGGTTCGGCCTTTGCACATGGTTCGGCGCGTATGGTTCGGTGTGAGTGGCTCGGTAAAGGAAGCAAGATCGTGCGCGGTTCGGTCTAGATGGTTCAGCCTACGTCGCTCATTCTAGATGGGTTAGCGAGTATCGTTCGGTCATGGCAGGAAAGCTAATGCAGTTCGGTCGAATGTGGTTCGGCATGCGTGGGTCGGTATATCTGGGTCGGTGCACCTTGAAAAGGTTGACAATTTGTTTGTTTTATAACAGAGTGATGCGACCAGCATTTCTATGCTTCGAGTCATACTACCGCTTGCCCCGAGTCCCTTGAGGGTCTTATTCGAGTCGGCAACGAGACAACCTCTGGATCGGCATGGGTGGATCGGTGGACATGGATCGGCATGACTCGTTCGGTCCACTTAACCTACAACTATGGGATGAGCTACCTTGGTCTTGGGCCTGCATAGGGAGTCCAGCCTATCTTTGTCTATAAATAGAGAGGCAGAGGTAAAGTTGAAGGGACCTTTTTTCGGGAACTCCAGGGATACTCTGCCATTTTTGGTACTCACTTCTCTTATGTTCAAACTTGCATTCAAGTTGTTTGTTTACGGATTGTATCTGTACTCAAGTAATTGGAAAAGTAAGAAAGATCATATTCAAAGTGGGCGTAGGCAATTACGCCGAACCACTATAAATCTGGTGTTTCGCTTTCTATTGTTCGTTTTGCATTCAATTGCATTATTTCTCTGTTTTAATTTACTTTCTTCATTAATCTCTTTATACAACTCTATTCAAGGGTGTTAGTGACCAATTTTGGTGCTAACATAAAGTAAATGAAACGAAGATTTTTATACTGGTTCGAACTTCTCGTTCTACGTCCAGTATAGACTTCTTCTGGAATTTAACTATCAACCCTCACTTAACTCGAAGGAACAGGTATTACAACACCTGAGCAACCGAATAGGACTTCAACTGCCTAAGCAACCGAACAGGACTTCAACCGTCTGAGCAACCTAACAGGACTTCAACCGCCTGAGCAATCGAACAGGACTTCAATAATACAGAGAATTATCTTGAGTGAATGTGCTCTTTTAATAGCATGGATAATTCTTTAGAGTACACCCTTCCTATAATCTTTTCCTTTGTGGTATATCATGTAATTCGTGAAGATAGGAAGTTTATTAAATCACTAATGAAGTATGCTTGAATGAACAAGTGATGGGAATGGAGTATTGAATGCATAGTGTTCAAATAGCAAGATAGATCAGAAAATAAGAATGAGAATTAAAATTAGTGATTAAAACAATGGAATTCATGGCTATTTATAGAAATCAGGAGTTGCATTCATTCGTGAAAGATAGCCATGAAGAGATATGGAAGCAACTCTTGAATCAAGAGTTGTTTCTGTTCATTGAATTGAAGTGTCTTTTGAAAATATAGTCGTTATGAAGATTCAACCGTCAGAATGGTGAAATTCAGCAGCTGAATGGATTTAAAAACGAACCAGCAAGGAAATAGTGTAAAATAGACACAATTTAGCTGGCTAGAATAGCATGGTCAACTGTTTGAATATTCAAAATAATTTGTGCACATGCACAGTATTTAGCCGGCTGACTTATGCCATTCAACTGGCTGTTTTTAATGTTTTATGGCTTATCTAAATGTTATAAAAAACTTTATATTGTGTTTGCATGCATATTCCACTTCGGAGAGATTTTAACATATATTTACTACTAAACTCAGACCTTAAACTTAATACTTTGCTGAAGCTTCAATCCAGAGTTTGGTATGGAAATTGTTAGACTATTTCTCGAGTAAAAATAATATCTTTTCCTGCAAGTTAAAAACAACATCTTTTCCCGCAAGTTTGGTTAATTCATATAATATTTACTTATATAGTTGTCACAATCAAAACATCAAAATTCTTGATCATAACATTCTCCCCATTTTCTGACGATGACAAATTTGTAAGTTATATAAATAAAAACAGATTTATACTCCCCTTGTGTTAATACTCCCCGTATTGTTATGACGTACCTTTTTCTCCCCCTTTGTCATCGACAAAAAGGAAAAATTGAAAATTTGAACATCACGTTTGTGGCTTAATTTCCATAAGTATCAGAAAATTTGGAATATATCTCCCCCTTTATATGTAGTGTATGTAACGACCCAGCTTTTTATCCATCTGTTATTAGAATAATTAACTAATTTTAAATATTGAAATATTAATTTTTATAAGTTGAATAACAAAGTTTTTTGATATTGAAAATATCTGAATCTATGAATGTTGAAAGCTATACTAAATTTTCAAACGCTAACTGCTGAATATGATAAAATTGGAATTCGAAATAATTCCATCGTGTCTGAAATAAGAGGATTTAGTTTAGAATGATGAGTAGCACGACGCGTTGGGGCTTGAGATATTTTCCCGCCACCTTTATTTTGTTAACAGTTTATTGCTTATATATATATATATATTTGTGAATATGGATGACTCTTTGATCTATGTCCACTATTTATGTGTTTGTTATGTTAATATGTATATGTATGAATGTGTTCAACATGGTCGGTACCACCTACAACTCAAAAACACCGTATTTCTTCCACTAAAGCTCTCTGTTCATGTTTTTGATTAAAAATAGTTAAACTTTTTTGCTTTAAAAATCAATATCTCAACATCCAATTAGTTTTAAACTATGATATCAAAACAAAAGTTGTTTGTTTTTGAGTATATAACATTTTAAAATTTATTTTGTTTGATTTCATCAAGCAGAGGAAAAGAAAAACCTATATAACAGAGAGTAGGTCAGTTATGGTCGAAATTTAACTATCATAATTTAACAAATAGATCATTTAGTTGTGACCGCGATTGAAAAACGTGATTTTTTAGATTGGTTTGAGAAATTTTAGAGTTTTGTGGAGGGAGGATTTTGGAGATGAACGGAATTGGGCGTTTCGCCAAATTTCGGCGATCTAGTCAATTTCGTGCCTTGGCATTTAGCATGGAGGAGGGTTAGGTGATGGCACATCCACTAAAATTGGCGCGATGATTTTTATCCGCGTGTGTGGGTTAGACGAAGGCGAACTAGGGTTTTAGGGTGTTTTGGGGTTAGTATCAGTTCGTGGGAAAATGCGATAAGGAGAGAGAAAGATGGAGGTGCGCATAAGGGGGATTGGTAGCGGAGGCGATGGCAAAGCTGTGGGTGAAATTTGGTGGTGGATGTTGGATTGTGGTGTCGTGGCGAGGTGATTAAGTGCCATGGCTTCGTACATTTTTTTTTGTAAGCAGTTCGATTTCGAATCAGAGGTTCGATCGTGTTTCCAGGTGGTTAGATGTGGTGTAGTGGTTGTGGGCGATCTGCTGGGATGATCGACGGTAAGTCATGTTAGCCGGAGGCAGTGTGTACGTGCACACTTTCGTGCACAGATTTGTGCACGTTTTCTTGAGTTCAAATGAAAGAGAGAGGAGAGCCGGGTGGAAGAAGATGGTTTGGGTCGGGTTTTGATTTGTTTGGGTTGGGTGTTTAAAAGGAAAGTTTAATTGATTAACTTATTTAATAATCTATAAATTTAAAATCGCTATTTCTCTTTCATTTAAAATCCACTCGACGTGTGATTTTTGCACCAAGATCCTACGGTATAGTATTTTCATCTAAAATAATATTGTCAAGTTTTCTACAGTGTAAAATTTAATGATTTACAACAATTGAAAGTGAATAATTAAGTAATTTCTTATTTAATTAATTTTATGTTAATTAATCAATTAATTATTAATGGACTGTTTAATTTTAATTAATTAAGAATAAATTATTTTATAAATTATTTTGATTGACATGTAATATGGATTAAATATATAACTTGACATAGTTAATTGAAACCATTCCAATTCTGATTTGTAAATTGATTTAATATTAATTATAAATTGTTGATTGAAGCTACACATTTATTTCTTTAGATATTGATTTCAATTATCTTTTGTTTGTACCATTAAGTAGCCAAATAAATTAAAGTAGTTAGAATAAAACGTTGACATGTTTTATTTGAAGTAAATCAACTTGTACTGATCACTGTTCTGAATTTCCGAAAATGTGATGATTACAAGCGAATTAATTTCGATGGACAGGTAATGATAAAGTAAACATATGGTATAAATTTCCATATGTGAATATTTACACTCTGGTTGTAGAATTGTTTACTTAAACAAAAGTTTGGCCTTTAAAAATTTATCATTTTGGTTCGATGAGACCAGGATCGGATAACAGTATTATCTGAAAACCACTTCGAACCAATTTTAAGCGAGAGATTTGGAAGATTCTAAAGGCAAGATCCAGAATGCATATTTTGAAGTGTAAGGGCTATTTGTCACTAACCCTGAGGGTGATTCCAAAAATAGGTGTAGTGGAAATGGTGCCTTCGGTTTCGTTCAGACCCAGAACAGAATTGTATGGATGAATGCTATTAGCACATTGTCATTAGAGGACAATGAGCATTCCAAGTGTGAATTTCTTGAAAGGTAATCGTAGCATTAAGCCTTATCAACCGGGAATGACTAAAACAGGGGAGATACAACAGGGCCATGTGGGTCGCGCCCATTAGGGTATGTCATCACCAGTCTAGAATCGATATTTGTCCTTCTTTCTATATGCTACGGTATGGTTAATGATCATAACCGTGGTGGTGATGTATTCGGTACTATCCAGTAAGGGGTAGGCCAGTCCTGTGTTGGCAGGGATCGATAGGTTTGATCTCGGTACATTTATCTAGAGTTGTACTGTGGCAGGCGGTACCCTAGTAGCCCAGTCATTATTGGAATCCATTCTACAATAAGTGCCGTACGTTTTTGATCGTACCCAAATATGTTGGAACGTGAGATGCAAACATTCCAACTATGTTAATTACTTACTTGAAAACCATACATATTATGACAATATTAATGGATTTTCTATAAAAAGTGTTTTGGTTATCGTAAGGTAAATACTCGTTCGTGTTTTTGTGCGGCGTGGTATTACAAATACCTTTGATTTCAAATTATTTTCATTTTAAAGTAATTTAACCGTTTTACTCACACCAAACCCATGTCTAACCCAGAGTTTATTTTTCCATTTCCCTAAACTCTTGGGTACTCAAATTTTTGTGAGTAGCCAAGTGATCCAGGTTCTCACGATTGCATTTTAGAGAAGCTGGAGCAGGTGGCTTCACTGTTAGCTAGTTACTATCTATTTCCGTTGTGTCTGTATATGTAGTTTGGATTGTAATGTATGGACATGTAGTTATGACTGTCCAAGTATGGTGTCTGTATTACTATTACTCTGATGTATTGTATTGTCAGTGACTATGTAAACTTATGTTATGTAATATATATTATTCCGTCCCGCTGTTGGATACTGTGTTTTGTTTAGTTCTTCTTATTAATCTCTTTCTTTCTTCTTTAATGACTCTTCTTTCAATGGAAAGAAAGGCGGTTCGTGACAGTGTACTTGCAAAAAAAGTAAGATATATGTTCTAGTACCCACTTCCTATGTTAGGGTCCGGGGTTAGGTCTTGGGAAGACATACCCATTTGGGTGGGGTTGAACTTTTATAAATATAACTTTCATTATTAAAAACTATATCAAAATAATCATGAATGTATTTTTCTCTGTTTTTCAAATTAACAGGAACCCAAATACTTAGATGATTTTTGTTCTTATTTCCCATTAGTGATTTTACACTTCTAGAGATATAATAAACATTATTGGTCATAACTGTACTTGAATTTCAATAGAAACTAGATTTAGAATTTACTCAAAACCTAGTACTAGCACTAACATTTTTACAATACATGAAAGCATATCTAGTGCTATTTCCACGATCAGTTTTGTAATATCCTAAACCACTTTTATCATATAAAGGTCTAAAACTAGATAAAATCATGTTTAAATCATTTTGACCTTTATTAAATTTCATGAATTCATTTTTTGTTTTTCAAATTTAGTTTTAAAGTGTTATATTCAAAAGAAATATTACTATTTTTTAAAATATTAATTTTCTCCTTTAATTCAAGATTCTCATTTTTTAATGTATAGTTCCCATTTTTGAGAGGAAAATTTTGAGATTTTGAATTATCTAAAGAGGATTGTAAAAAATCATTTTGTCTTTCAAACCAAAATTTTCTTTTGAAAATTTTTCTTTCTCGTTTTCAAATAAGGTGTTTATTAATCTAGAAATTCTTTAAGAGTTATAAAATTATTTTTTAAAACACCAAATTTATTTTCTAAATTTCATTTCTCATTTTCAAGTTCGACAGATTTCATCTTTTCTAAAATAACAAATTAAGCTTTGAGATATTATCGCTTATACTAACTAATTCATTATTATCATTTACTAAAATTTGTAAATCAGGAAGTACCTTTTTTAGTCCTTATTGGTGGCTTTGACAGGGATTTTGCTTGTTGTATTTCGATTTAATCTTTTTCTGGCCATTATTCTATGATGTTGTGATGATCGATAAAATTCCAGGCTCTGATAGCAATTGAAAGTAACTAAGGATCATGTAATATGAAATATTAAATAAACAATCTAATTATGCAGAGTGTAAATGTAAAAGTAAAGTAATAAGGTACATGACACTGGAGATTTTTATACCGGTTTGAACTTCCCGTTCTATGTCCAGTCCCAGACTCTTTTTGGAATTTAACTATCAACCCTCACTTAACCCGGAGGAACAGGTATTACACCGCCTGAGCAACTGAACGGGACTTCAACCACCTAAGCAACAGAATAGGACTTCAACTGCTTGAGCAACTGAACAGACTTCAATAATACAAAGAATTATCTTGACTGAATGTGCTCTTTTAATAGCATGGATAAGTCTTTAGAGTCTACCCTTCCTATAATCTTCTCCTTTGTGGTATATCATGTAATTCGTGAAGATAGGAAGTTTATTAAATCATTAATGAAGTATGCTTGAATGAACAAGTGATCAGAATGAAGTATTGAATGCTTATAGTTCAAATAGCAAGATAGTTAAGAAAATAAGAATGAGAATCAGAATTAGTGATTAACATAATGGAATTCATGGCTATTTATAGAAATTAAGAGTTGCATTTGTTTGTGAAAGATATATGGAAGCAACTCTTGAATCAAAAGTTGTTTCTGTTTATTGAATTGAAGTGCCTTTTAAAAATATATCCATTATGAAGATTTAGCCGTCTGAATAGAGCAATTCAGCCAGCTGAATGGATTTTAAAATGACAAGCAAGGAAACATTGTAAAATAGACACAATTAAGCCGGCTGAAATAGCATGTCAGCTGTTTGAATATTCAAAATAATTTGTGCACATGCACAATATTCAACCGACTAACTTATGTCGTTCAACTGGTTGTTTTTAATGTTTTCGGGATTATCTAAATGTTTTAAAAAACTTTATATTGTATGTGCATGCATATACCACTTCGGAGAGATTTTAACATATATTTACTACTAAACTCATATCTTAAACTTAATACTTTGCTAAAGCTTCAATTCGAAATATGGTTTGCAAATTGTTAGACTATTTCTCGAGTAAAAATGATATATTTTCCTGCAAGTTAAAAACAATATCTTTTCCTGCAAGTTTGGTCAATTCATATAATATTTACTTATATAGTTGTCACAATCAAAACATCAAAATTCTAGATTCTAACAAAATTAGACTCAACTGTCATCATGGCTAGTAAGCCCAAAGCGATGATTGTAGGGTCCAAAAATCAAGTACAAATGATAACAAAGTCGTGATCGAACAGAATTGAGAGATGCAATGTAGGATGTTCAATGTATGCAATATAGTTTAGTTTAGAAAAGGGATCGGCTCTAATCCCTCTAAATCATGGGGATCGGTCTACTTCAGCTAAATAAATCCAACCCAAGGGAAGCAATCGATATCTCCAAATCCATAAGTCCATTGAAAATAAAACATTGGGAACAAGATGGGGGTACACTAGAGGGTCTACTCTAGGGATCGCACCTCAAAAGGAGCAAGCAAGAGGGATCGGCTCTCTTCCATCCATAGGGACCGGCCAGAATCAGGTAACATCACACATAGCAGTAAAGATTAAGCAATAACTCAAATTCTACTAATCCAATTGGCATGAAACTTGGAGGCTAGGCATAATACAACATTGAGAAGCTCCCATAGGTATCGCATCCCAAAACTACTCCAAAATAGGGATCGGTCCCGATCTCTATTTCTGGGAATTTGGGCCATGTGATCCCTCTTGTGGGCTCATATAGTTTTAGAGATACTTCTGCCGAATTTTCAAGCAGATATTTCATCGTATTCCTCTATAAATACAGGCTTGATTATTAATTTGGAGGATCTTTATAATGCTTGTTGCTTTGTACTCTTTTGTAACTAAGGATTTTCATCGGATCCCTATTGTACTCAGTTTACAAAATGATTAATAAAGCTAGCTATTCAAAGTGGGCGTAGACAAACAACGCCGAACCACTATAAATTGTTGTGTCTTTGCTATTTGCTTAATTCTGATTGCTTTATTACTATTCTTCATTTATTTCTCTATAAAATCTCTATTAGGTGTTTTGCCAATTTTTGGTGCAAACACTCCATTACTAATCAAACTTTCTTTATTAATTACACTTCCTTTATTAATTAAACTCCCTATTAATTAAACTCCATTACTTATTAAAACTTAACTTATTAATTGAAACTTAACTTATTTAATTAAATTTCTTATTAACTAAAAATTAATTAATTTAAAATTGTATATAGATTTAATTTCCCTTTATAAAAGAAACATGCTTGTATTTTACTGTATTTACTATTCATTTATACACTTTTTAATACTTCAAAAAGTATTCATATACTTGTCTTAACTCTATAAGTATATTAACAAATCAATTAGCTAAATTTACTTGCTTTAAAATATAATCAAAGAGGTTGAAAACAAATACTACTCAAACTTTATTACTATAAACCCCTTCTCTCTTTATATTTTAAACACATACCTTTTCTATCTTCATTCCAAAAGATTCCCATACTTTTATTATTATCTTTAAAATTATGTTATTAAAAATCTAAGTATATTCATAATATTTTCATACTTTAAAATATAATTCAAGGGTTTAAAAAAAATGTTGCTAAGACATTGTTTACTACAAACCCAAAACATTTCATATTTATAGTTATTGTTAACTTTAAGACATTTATTTTATAGATCAAAGCATATCCACTCTTATTAATTAAGGTAATGCACATTTAAATTAACTTCTCAAAATAATTTATTTTAACGTAAGTTAAAATCCAAACTTTCTTTACTACATCTATAAAATATTTAACTTACTTTTTAAGATTTATATATTTACTAAAAACCTTTTAGAAATGATGTATATATTTATATGTGTATTAATTTATTTATAAGCTAATGTAATTAATGAAATTCAAAAACAATTTAAACGATATATTATATTAGATAAGCTTCTTAATACTTTATTGAAATCTTTAACTAATTCTCTAAAAACTACATGTATTTAAAAATACTTATACTATGGTTTAAAACATTTATTTAAAATATTATTTGAAAACACTTATTTTATAATTTATTTAAAAACAATATAAGCATGTTTTACAATTTAAAACCCTTTACTTTAAAAATTCATAATATTATTGAAAATATATTTAAACTTTGATATTTTTTTCAATAATAAGTACACTTATAATACTTATTAAAAATTCAAAGTAAGCACTAGGATGTCTTTTGAAGTTAACTTTAAAAATCATCGAACACACGACATTTTCATTTCTAACTTTCACAACTTTCATTCGCAATTTCTATAACTTCCCCAAACCAACTCCTCTATATCAAACACATAAAAAAATTGTAAAGAACAAAAAAATAATATTTTCAAAATATAATTACATTTTAATCAATTTAACATATGTTAAATATAAGGGATTTCAAAGTGCATTTATAAAGATTATTTTGCTTCAACCATTTACGACACACTTCAACTTTTCAGACAACAATATCAAAAATGTAAACAACAAGTCTTGGCCATGATACATGTTTTAGAGGGATATAAGAGAGATTATCGGCATATAATTTTATCACTTGCTTTCCCAAGCAAGGAGGGGTCCAAGAGTAATAACTTTCATTGTTCTCTATTTTAACTTATATTTTCAACAAACAAACATTATATACACATATACACAAATTAAATGGCGAGTTAACTCACTCAAGCACAAGCTAAACTAAGACGTAAATAACCTCACTACGAGTCTAATGGAAATGACAGCATCTCGATTGGACCTCGTATGCAAAAGATACGAATTATATATATATTGATTAATTAATTTAATAATTAGTGTATACGAATAATTTACTACCAAAAATGGCGACCTGATATCAGCCTTTTCCTTTCTCTGCCGTTCTCTCCTAATCCCCTAATTCCAGTGATCCCGTATTCTTCCACCTCCTTCTCTCCGTGACTAAGAAGCCTCACAAATATTTATCTATGCTGCCTGGATGTGCCTCGTCGAGTTTGACTAGATCTGGTTGCACTTTCAAATCTCATATCCATCCAACTTGTTCCTAATCTCCTCCCAGGCCGATCCTAGGCTTGTCGTTTGAATTCCTGAATTTATGTACCATTACTGCTACCTATCATCAAACAAACAACGTTTCTGACATTGCCCTTATACAATATGAGATTCAAATTCTGAATCTTATTCCGCTTTGAATGCATTGCCTGCCTTTGGTAGCAAGGTGAGTTGTTTGCTCAACCAGAGTTTGGGTAAGGGTTGTAATGTGGATAAAGTTTCTGAGGTAGTGGGTATGCCGTTGGCTGATATAGGCTCTCGCTCTGATGATGCTTAACTGAATGCCGCTATGGCTAATATCATTCCTCATATGCCTACCGCTAATCCTGCCCCTCCTTCCCTATCAAGTCAAGTTTGCGATGCGACTACTGCTATGGCTGGTTAGTCTGCTGTAGAATTCCAATCCCCACATGCCCTTGAATTGGGGTCATCCTTATTTCGGTCCCTACCCCGTAATGCAGAAGTTTACAAACCTTTTGATTTAGAGATTGAAGAGAAAAATGGAACTATGTTGCCCTCTCCTTCAGTTTTGTTGGCTGGGGATGATTGCTGGTTGGAGTTCTTGGTTGTTTTTTTCTGGACTCCAATTAGAAGATTCAGAGTGTGAGAATTCAATGTCGTAGTATATGGAAACTTAAAGGTGGTCTTCATATAATCTGTATCAACTCAATGTATTACTTCAAATTCTCTAACATTGAAGAACGTCAATGTGTCCTTAAAGTTGATCCATCCTTCTTTGATGGAAAACCATTAATCATACCTCTTGGTCTCCTTCGGTGGCTAGTGCTAGAGATCAAGTGATCTCTATTCCAGTTTGGGCATACTTTTCGCACATTCCTTCAGTTTTACAGTCGTTAATCAGATTAAATTGGCTAGCTTGCATAATTGGTAAATTGGAATGTTTTGACTCTAGTATAGTAGCCTATGAGAGATTAGTTTATGCCAAGGTGATGATTGAAGTAGCCCCTGATAAGCCGCTCCTTTCTTTGATATGTATTCAGCTTGCTGTTGGACATATAGTGGAAGTTCATGTTGGATATGGTTGGGCTTCTGATATTTGTACCACTTATCATTCTTTTAGCTACCGTGCTGACTCTAGCAAGCACTCTGCCTTGACCCAAGATGCTCCTCCTCTAGTCAAGATTCCACTTACAAGACCTGCAGTACGTATGTGGGTTCCTAAGTCTTTAATGAGCTCTCCTCTGGATTTTGCTCCTGTTATAGATGTTGCTTCCGCTCCTTCAGTTTTGAAGGCTCGCCCTGTTTCTCCAACTGTTGTTAGTACTATTACTCCTTTGATTTCTCCCTCTGATGCCGTTACTAAGTCTTTGTCTGGTGCTACTATTTATCCTTGGATTCCTTTGTAGTAATTAATAGTTATGTTATTGAATGGGATTCGTTCGAGAAAGATTGGATACATGACCCATTTGAGATGATATATGACTCTGCTAGACATGATTTTCATATGTTTGTTAGTGAAGTTGGTGATGAATCCATGCGTCTGCACTATACTGTTGTAGGTGAAGATTTCATGCTCATTATTGCGGAAATCGTGGTGCTAGGAATAGAGCCATATCTATGGAGTTCTCTCTGTCCTCCCTTTGCTTGAACTGGACTTTTCCGAAACATCAAACGATCTGGGCGTGGGCGATCATGATGCATACCAGGGAAAGGTGCGTTTAGGAGCATAATCTCGAACGCCCTAGGAATAACTGCGCGCCCCGGGGTTGCCTCCAATTAATATACTGGGCCCGGATTAGGTTAGGGAGGAGCCTAGTATACCAAGTCCAAACTATTCGCCCCAATTAATATACTAGGCCCCATTAATAGTCTCTCTTTCGGGGTGATATTCCAATAATAGCTTTGATCTTGAGAACCAATGAGATAAAGAGGGGGCTCCAGACGGGGGAAATGAAAGCAGCAGAATTCGTTATCTCTCGCTACGCACCACATGTTCAATCTTTTTTAGCGGTTTCCCCAGAGATCTTTATCATTAACGCAACCTTCATTTTGCTCATTCATGGAGTTGTATTTAGTACCTCTAAGAAAGATGATTATCCACCGTTAGTCAGTAATGTGGGTTGGCTTGGATTACTTAGTGTTGCGCGCCTAGGAGGGCAGCGCGCTTGGGGATGCGGAGGAGCTATTATCGTATCGCCTGGGATATGAAATTTATTTGTTGCAAGAATTACTATGGTTTTTGCTCTAAAATTGTATCTTATTCTGCAAATTATCTACATATGTTAGGCCTTGAATCTTCGGATGATGGTAGTGATTCCTCCATTACCAAGGAGAACTAGGTTTAGGTCATTTATAACATCTTAGGCTCCCATGCCTAACTCTTGTTCAATATTTACTTTTATTAGTTGTTCTGTCCATGTAGAGAACACTTGTTTCTTATATTTATAATAAGTGGAATGGTCACTATACAACCGACTGGCTTTGCCAAAATTTATTGATTAATATTTAATTAACAAACTAATTACCTTTATTGTAAAAAATTGCCTTTTCAACCTTCGAATGTCAAGACTAATACATCCACGATATTCACATGCCCAACACCCAAGTGTCGAAGAGATAGAATGTTAGGGTAAAACAAAAAGAAAATGAAACAAAACAAGAAAGAAGAATAAAATATCAGAATCTCACATGTGAATTGATAATATATAATATCTAAAAGATCTTTACCAAAAAGAAAACTTTAAAATACATACAATAATCAATGTAAATTAACCTGTCATTATCTTGGACAGTTATAACAGCTTATCCTCACAAATGCTAATAGATACAAAATAAGTAATGCAATGCAATATATATACGCAAATAGGTCTTAGAGGCATCCAGCTCGTCTCTTAAAGCTCCAAAGCATCCAACTAAATCTGAAAATATACTCGGAGATTACCTGAGTATTATAAAAGATAACACCCGGACCAGTCTGGTACCAGTGCGAGAAACTCAAATCATATGGATTTTTATATTTATAGAACCCTACAAAAATAAAAGTATTGCGTTTGACCACACCGCAAATAAACACGAACATGTTTTTACCTTACGATAACCAAAACATTTCTATTTGAAAATCCAATGATATTATAATAATGTCTCGAGTGTGAAATATAAATAATCAAGTAGCTGCGATGCATGTGAGTGTACATCACAACAATAATAGGTATATAATCAAAAACGCTAAGGCGCGTTCGTTAATTGTGTAGGATTCAACAGAGGTGCCCTCGGTACTTTGAGAACCGTCCTCCTACACAAGGACCAAAGATATCCTTCAAAAGCAACATACGTCCCCAGCAGATGTACATGGGAAATACATAGCTGACCACAACATAAGGCCAAGTGAAACCGCTCATGCATGCATAACTGTTGGTATCTCTAGGGTAGAGTTCGCATGCTCCCTTGGGTTACCTAAATCCCTGGTCTATACATCTTATCTCTAGTTTTAGTCATATCTGCCGGTGAGTCTATGTTCGACATTCCAGCACACGAGTCACCTTTGAACGGATCTCGAAACCACCCATGGATTCCTATATCTTAATAGATCTCGTAATCACATATGGATTCCCATATCTCAATAGATCTTGGAATCCCACATGGATTCCCATATCCTAAATAAATCATGAATAACTATATGTGTTCAAGCATCTCAAATAGATTCGAATCTCTACATAGATTCTAGTATCTTGAACCTATCACGAGCCTCTTCCAAAGCATAAAGCATGTATATGGTTTTGGAGCTGTTACAATTTCGAGTCATCTCATATATGTACACCCCTTGCATACCAGGCACTCCAAAAACTAATCGATCGATTTTAGGTGAGCTCAACTCCATTTTTTGGAAACATATAGACAATACATAAGATTGAAGATCACCTCCTAACCAGACAGGATCATATTTCCTTATCATTTGTCATAAAAGATCAAAACAAGTTTAAACATATAGTATAACAGAACCGAAGATAATTGTACTATATAATTCAAGTGTTTCTTCTGGATATTTTCAGAGTTATATTTGACCAATTTCAATAGTTAAGAGAATGATCACATAAGGGAAACTAAATCCTGTATACTTTCCATAAGAAAGTAACACACCAATCATGGTCGACATACAAAAACACGATCAAGTCATATAAACGACTTATAATCCTTTTTTATTTAATTAATCCATTATTATTTAAAATCTCTTTTATTAGTAAAACTCCTTTTTATCTAATAAAACTTCTTTTATTAATTAAAACTTCACTTATTAATTAAACTTCACTTTTTAATTAAAACTTCTATACACATTTCTACACATTTCAATACTCTCAAAAGTATTCATATACTTATCTCAACGGTATAAGTATACTCATAAATCAATAACAATTTTTACTTTCTTTAAACACAGTCAAAGATTTTAAAAACAAATGTTCCTCAAACATTGTTACTGTAGACATCTTCTCTCTTTTATACTTTAAAACTTATACTTTCCTATCTTTTTCCAAAGACTCGATATTTGTTATTATCTTCAAAATTCCATTATTAAAGATCTAAGTATTTCCCAAAATCTTTTAACAATATTTAACCACTTTAAAATATTATTCAAGGGTTTAAAAACAAATGTTACTAAAACATTGTTTACAACAAACCTAAAACATTTCACTTAATCATTATCTTTAAAACTCTCTTTAGAGATAATATTACTTTTCAAAAATATAATTAAATGAGTTAAAAAAAGATTGTGGCTTAAACATCATTAATGTCAACCCAAAATCACTTTTATACTTGTCATTAACTTTGAAACACATCCATTTAAAGATCTGAGTACATCTTCACTTTTTAAATAAGGTGATATACATTTTTAATTATTTTTATACAACCATTCATTATAACATAAGGGTTGTAATCCCAAAATCTTTTCAAAATACTTATAATATGGTTTAAAACGCTTACTCAAAATAGTACTTAAATTATCTATCTCATAATTTACACAAAAACCATAAAAACAAATATTATAAATTCAAAACCCTTATTTAAACTATTCGTAAATGATTATAAAATCATATTCAAACTTCCTTTAAAAAATACTTTAATACCATTTACAAACTCCCTTAAATATTTTAGAAAAATATCTGAAGTATCCAACCTTTTTATACTTTGTTAAAGCATAATTTTCAAAGTGCATCTATAGTGACCCTTTCGCTATACAAACTTATGCAACATCATTTCAAAATTTCTTTAATTCCAAACCAATTCCTTTAGTTTAAACACACCTGAGCAAGTGCGAGCAACCAAATATATTTTTTCATAATATACTCACATTTAACCAATTTAACAAGTGTTAAAAATAAAAGATTTCAAAGTGTGTTCATAGCGACCATTTCGCTTCAACTATTCACACGCACTTCAACTATACCAAACAACAATATCAAACATGTAAACAAGTAGTATGGGCCATGATACATGTTATAGAGGTTTAAAAGGAAGAATATATTACTTATAATGCTGTCACTTGCTTTCCAAAGCAAGAATGGGTCCAAAAATAATAACTTGCATTATTATCCATTTTAATATATTTTGCACAACAGTTTTGTTGAGGGGAACAATTTCCAAAGCAAGAACAGATCTACAATTATTTAGTTTCTTTGATCCTAGCTTATGAAACAATTGATTAAAGAGAGGGAAGACTGGCAATTGTTGATGAAGGAAGAGAAGAAAGTGAGGAATTAGGTTAAGTATAAGGGTATTTACAATGAAAATTATATTATATTTTAGTTCCTCAAATTAATCGCTATGCGTTTCAAACTTGCACGACCACACAATGCATCAGATCATCAATAAACTTATCGACGCACCTCTGTTCATTATCCCAAACCCAATGACACTAGTTTTGTCAAAATCCAAGGCAGCGCCCCGGGATGATAATTCCACGTGTTGATTAAAATAAATTATTATCAAAACAAGTTCAATCACTTCATTTATAAACTAAAATCTTACCATATCATTTATTATTTAAAAAGAGTTTAAATAGGATTATTAAATCAATTTTATTACATTAAATCCAAGATTTAAATATTTAAATAATTTCAATATATAAATATAAAGCGTTCAAAATTCTGGATCGTTACATTCTCCCTCTTAGAATATTTGGGGCTCGAAATACTAACACGAGCAATAAGAGCAATCATAACACACCAATACCTAATGGTATCGGAATCATTGGTAACCAAAGAAACAATCACATAATAATACTACACAATACTAGAATCCTTCGCAACGAAAGCTCAAGGTTCGCCTAGGTTCAATGACTTCTCATTGCATAAGGGTGATAAACAACCTACTAATTGCACCTTACACTCAATAGCCTCAGGTTATTACTCAGTTGATCATTCTTCCTACCTCAGAACAAATCGAAGAGTCATCCCCCAAACTCTCCACAAGTCAACACACATAGCATATAAATACTCGTACGATGTACATAGACCATTCGTATGCAGTATCAAATCTGATCACTAGCTCGATCACATAAATTTCACTTCTGAACTAGTATATCTCACTTGACCTCTCTAGTGCGGACTCTGATCAGGTTCCTTGATTAGAAACCTCCATTTTCCTTACATATCCATATACCATGATATAAAACTTTAGGATCATGTCAAGAATCCATATCCAATGTTCATCATCAAGAATCGAGTGAAAAATCCTAACTCAGGCCGGTGTAAATCACCTCGGAATCCATGTACTCGAATCCTAGATTAAGAACTGTCATGCGAATAAAATGATCCACGTAAAAATTACATACTTTATTCCAATTGATTCCTTACTTACACCAATTACTTTTCATTTTAATTCACATTCATTTTCCATATAGTATTCCTCATTTAATACTAAAATCATTTATGAATCATTTTATAAAATTTACTTCAAGTTATTAAATGTTATATAACTTAAGTTCATACTCGTATAATACTCCACTAGATCCTAAGAGTATATACAAAAATATCTAATTCATTTTACTTAATAAGTATGTTCAATCATTTAAAACTTGTTTTAAATTCTACTATATTTCAAATTAGGAGTTATAAAATCTCAACTTTTTGTATTTTCACAAAAACACTTAGCTTTAATTTTTATGTTCATTTAAAATTTTCCAACTCTCCAAAATCGCTAGAAATTCGTTTTATCCCAATAGTTGAAACTACTAACCAACAGATCAAAACAAGACGCACAAGCAAACTACATTATTGCATAGGATACATGCGTCCATAACTTAACAAAAAACTTAAGAGCAAAACATCTAGATTTCATTTCAGATCATTTTGAAATAATATATACTTATAACTTTTGTATATCAAATCATTCTATCAGGATTCAAATCAAAATTTGTTTTACCAAAGCAACTACAATGGTAGCATTCCCCACTTTAAAACTTGAAAATAAACACTGATAATGTTGTAGTCATCACTATAATTATTTTCTAGCGATAGAAGTGAGTTCAGTACTTCTTATCTCTTTTAAAACCACTTTGAATGCATTTCTATTCATAAATACTTTCAAATAATACTATCATTATTCAATCAAAAATCTTGAAAAAGCAATTTTCAAAGCGACATGACTTAAGTTCATAGGTTCTCTGTTTAAATTCTTTTTATTTATAAACCATATTTTTATAAACCATTTTTATATAAATTTACTTTCTAATATAAATTCATTACACACACACACACACACACACATATATATATATATATATATATCTTTGTTTAGATTATAATAAACAACTTTGATTACAATTAAGTTTTGACCCAACATTATCACCGAAACCTTATAGTCAAACCGTGAAACTTAATTCACAAGGTGTTCATTTCAATATCTCCATAATTACTATCTACCCAATCCACGCAGTGGAAAGGTAAAACTGCTCATAAACTGGTCGAGCATAACTAATAAAACAATAAATGATAATAACTAAATATTATCATTTCCTAACAAGTAAAAACATCATAAATAACTATATCAATTTTTGAAAATTATTCCTTTATATATAAAATATAATCCTAAGTAAAATTATTTCATTTACCAATTTCAATATAATACCGTGTCGGTTTGTCTTGTTCAAGTGTTTAGAGATCCCTACCAATAACCTTAGCAACATGTATTGAATAGAATCATAAACCACTCGACAGACCAATCAAAACGATAAAAAAAATTTACAACGATAAAAAATACATACTCTCACATATATAATACACTCAACTCATAATAAGGCATCTCGTTCCCTGTCTCTTAATGAGTTACATCCGGCCATAGCCAAGGTTCTTGCTTAATCTTTAAATGTGATACCAAATTCTAATGAACGGCCTTTTCGACCCCTGAATGTCGACACTAATAGATCTATGGTATTCATGTGTCAAGCACCCAAGTGCCAGGGAGAAAGAATGTTAGGGTAAAAGAAAAGGAAACAGAACATGAAAGAAGAACACAATATCAGAATCCCACATGCAAAATAATATATAATATCCTAAAAGATATTTACCAAAAAGATAACTTCAATATACATACAACAATTAGAGTAAACTAACCTATCATTAGCCTGGACAATTATAACAGCCTATCCTCATAAATGTTGATAGATACAAAACTAGTAATGTAGAGGAAAATAAATACGTGAATAGGCCTTGAGACATCCGGCTCGTCTCCTAAAACTCCATGCCGTCCAGCTAAATCTCGAAATATACTAAGGCCCGACCCGAGTATTATCAGAAAAAACACATGGATCATTTTGGTAAACTAGTGTGAGAAACTCAAATTATATAGATTTTTATATTTATAAAACCCTTCAAAAATAAAAATATCTTGTAAGATCACGCCGTAAATAAACACGGACAAGTTTTTACCTTACGATAACCATACCATTTCTATTAGAAAATCCAGTGATATAATAATAATGTCTAGGGTGTGAAATATAAATAATCAAGTAGCTGTGATGCATGTGAGTGCAAATCACAACAATAATAGGTATACAATAAAAAATGCTAAGACGCATTTGCTAATTGTGTAGGATTCCATAGAGGTTCCCTCGGTACTTAGAGAATGGTGCTCTTGCACACGGATCAAAGATATCCTTCCAAAGCAACATATTTCCTTAGTTGATGTATACAAGAAATACATAGCTGGCCACAACATGAGGCCGAGTGCACCACTCCCGCATGCATAATTGTAGGTATCTCTAGGGTATAGTTTGTTTGCACCTTTGGGTTGGCTAAACCCTGGTCTATGCATCATATCTTTGGTTTTAGTCATATCCACTGATGAGGCTATGTCCGACATTCTAGCGCATGAGTCACACTCGAACAGATCTTAGAACCACATATGGATTCCCATATCTCAATAGATCTCAGAATTATACATGGTTTCCCATATCATGGATAGATCACGAACAACTACATGTGTTCAAGCATCTCAAACAGATCTCGAATCTCCACATAGATTCCAGCATCTCGAACTATCATGAACCTCTTCTAATGCATTGAACACATCTATGGTTTTGGAGTGTTAAGGTTTCGAGTCATCTCAAATACATACTGTAACGACCCGTATTTTTGAATCTTCAAATATGAATATTTAATTTATTTAAATATTCGAATTTGAATTTTTAAATATAATAAAATCCATGTTTCAAATAACTGTCAATTTTGATTTTAATTTAATTTATAGAATTTTTCCATAACATTTAATTTGGAAAATAGTTGAATTTTCGTTTGACGTATTTTATGGAAAATGTTGGCATTTGCGAAATTTAACAGAATTTGATAACTGGTGTGTTTTTATTTTTGTTTTGTGACCGCGTCACATTTTTGTACACGATCATATCATATTTTCTGTCATTTTAAGCGTGAATTGAGTTTTGCGTAGCGGATACCTTAAGCAATTAAAACAAAAACCCTTACATGCACTATTGTCCAACACAATAGCAACGACTTCAACTCAGCATTCATGTTTTGCCTCTGTTGGCTTTTGTTTCCCCTACTACCTTTGTTACCCTTGTTCCCTTATTTGTGTTTCCATTTATTAATCTGGTTTAGTACATCGGTTCTTATATATGCATGCATCGAAATGGAGAGAAATTTTTCTTCTTCATTCTTGTGTTTCCTATAAGCATTCAAATCAGAAAATAAAACATCTCCCTTACTTTAAAAATCAACATCTCCCAAACCATCGAGTTTTAGCCTGAGCGACCAGAACAAAGGTTTAACGTATAGGTCCCAGCTATTTATGGAAATTGACTGTGCGAATTTCATCAAAAGATGAGAGAGAAATAACCAAATTTCAGAAAGGGGAAAGTTTTGTCGTTGATTTCAAAAATTGATTTCTCTCAATCTAGGAAGAATTGCTTGACGCTGTCTACGTCGTTGGAGTCAGAGTAGATTGTTGGATTTTTGGTCAAAATTTGGTGGTGTTTGGCGCTCATATCGACGTAGATTTTAGGTTTCAAAGTGATATACGCGTTGATCAGTGTAAGTGAGGGTGGATTTGAGTTCGTGGACGTGAGAAACACTCAAGGTTAAAATTTGGAATGACGCCGTGCATTACAATGGGATATATGGTGGAAATCAATGCCCTTTTTTTCATGGTTTTGCGCTTTTGGGTTCAGCAAGTTGGAAACCAAGGATGGGGCCAGAGGGGTAGGCGAAGGCACGGTCGAGTCAAGCTTGCTGGGGCAGACTTGTCAGTGGTCTCGGGGTGAGACGACCCACCTCCTTAATCCTCAGAAATCGACACTAGTACATCCTCGGTATTCAGTTGCCGCAAATCCAAGTACCAGAGAGGTAGATTATCATAGGGTAAAAGATAATAAAGGTAGAAGACAAAACAATAATACAATCTCATATCATATTTAACAACTTGTAATCATTTAGATAGTACATATAATCATTCTCAAAATGAGATATCAAAGTCATAGTAAGTACCAACCCACCTAGGATAGTTATAACGGCCTATCCCTACGGGTGCTGGTAGATACATATACAAAGTACTAACACAGCGAAAAGTGATGGTAATAATAAAAAGATCCAAAATTCTCCATGCTCCATGCTCCATGCTCCATGCTTCATGCTCCAAAATGCTCCAAATCAGCTAACTACTTGGCTGCCCAGAAAATAGGGCATCCAGAGTTTAAGGGAAAAGAAAAATAAATTCCAGGTTAGTCATGTGACTAGTGTATGAAACTCAAAATAAGGATATTTGAAAATAAAGGTAATCCATAAGACCACGCCACATATAAACACGGAACGTGTTTTTACCGTATGATAACCAAAACATTTGCTATGCAAAATCATTTGATATTATTTTTAATGACATTCCTTTTTGAAAATACTTTCCAAATAAACTTATGAATCTTAGCCGAAATTTTTACATTGGTTAAATTTGACGGCATAATAGGTTTACAATCAAGTCCTTTGGCACTTATCGGAGAATGGATTTCCATACAATGGCAGGTAAGGGACTACCTTCCATACAAGTGATATCTAGAGGAATATACCGAAGATATACAAACAATCCTCTGCATTTAGTAAGACCGGTCTATCCCTGTTTGGCACTAAAACATGGCCTAGATATAAATCGAATATGATATCATCCTAGTCGTAACCATCCTATCCGGGGTCTCATAGCATACGCCACATACTCGACATATAGAGAGCAATCTAGAAAGGTGATGACCATACCCTAATGGTTGCAAAACACATAGCCTTATAGCGTACCATGTTTAAGCCATTACCAAGTGATGAGGCCTGAGGTAGCGATTACCTTTCAAATAGCACATTCCACTTTTAATACCACACTGCCATTCCATGGTAACATAACTGATTTCTACAAACATATAACTCCTATGTTCGAACATCTCAGGAAAGGGTGTTAAGCTAAGAGAAGTTGCCTTCTCTGCCACCAAACAGATGATATGTCCATAGAGATCAATTTATGTAATTAGAAATGCAGCGTCAGACATTCATCGATACAAGTTGTCCAGGAACAGCACAAACCAAAGGCATTCTCCTACAACATCCTGTCGGGAATTACCCCTAGGATTAGTAGCGAGAAGTCCTTGCATCGAAGATCTCAAATGAAGAACTATTATCACATAGATATGATATGGGAAATTACCCCAAAGGGTTTGTGACAAGCAGCCTTACATTTCATCTTCCAAATCATTTCCATGTCTTCACTTCGAATACATAAATTGGTTTAAGTGGTCATCGGATTGGAATCAACTAAATCCAACCCCACTTCCTTCGAACCAATGATTAAAGAAATGTTAAGTAAATAAGGAATTAATCTTTTGATTTATCACTTCCTTTTTATCAAAAATAACTTCAAGAGATATATATCTTTATAACATTTCTTTTCGGTATATACAAATCATTAAACCTCTCCTTGGAAAATCATTTACTTAAATCTTAAAAAAGATTTCTTATTCAAAATAAAATTTTTGATTGAGTTGAAATCATGTTATCTAGGATGTTAATCCAAAACCAGTAAATATTAAGTGAGAAAAATCTATAAAAATCATCTAATTCTACTCAATATCAATTTTCGTATCCAACCAGTACAATGGGCAGAATAACGACGAAGTCACCTTTTTAATTCCATGAATAATACAAGTTACCTCTTTGGAATTTAACACCAAGTATAAGAAGATTATCCCCATAAAATCCAAGTTATTTATATTTCGAAAATTATCATTTTACTTTGGAAAATTTTGATCTAATAAATCGAATTTACTATTCCCTTCGTCGGGCCAGTCCGGATAGCTAGGGAGAGTAGGAAACTGATTTTTCAAACTCAAGCCTAGACATTATCTCTTTGTCACCCATAAGTCGGTCAAGTTATTTGATCAACTCAAAATCATTTAACATACTCTAATAAATTTTAATCATTTATTTAACCACTCCATAAATCCTTCAAATCACCTTTAAAATACTTTATTAATCATTTAAAACATATACAAAAGATTTGGAAAAGAATGGTAGCGTTTAAAACTATATTTCAAAAGTTATAGAAAAGTGCTGCAAATGGTGCTTTTTAAGCTATATTGATCAAAACGACTTTTCTATCATTTGGATATTCATTATTATAACTGAAATAACTTTTAAAACATTTTAAAAGATTTTTAGAATTTATTTTATATTTTTAAACAATTTTAAAATATCATTTTTAAAGAAATCCTTTTATGGATTCAGAAATGCAAAAACCGCGATTTTTCCAAAAACTTGTTTCACTCATATTTCAAAATCTACTTATTGAAATCTTGAATTTCTTTCTTTATTTGAAAAATATGGATATAATAGTTTGGAAATTCATATTTTTAAGAATTCCAAGCTATATTTCATTCTATGCATTCGTTTGACTTTGACGACCGAAATAACGAACTACCGTTACGTGACGTGTCTATTTTTGACTCAATTTTCAATATTCATTTAAAATTTTCCAAAACACTTTTAAATGCTTATAAAACATTTCTAAATCATACTAAACCATTTTTAAGAGGTTTAAACATTCCATATACACTATTTCGTTCGATAAATGAAAGTGATTTCCTTTGTGCTTATCGACATGTATTTACATGACTTGCATATATATTGAACAACTGTATTAAACTACCATCATTAACAATCATATCCAAACATATATATCATCCCTATATATATAACTATAGTTTAGGAGTTTCTCACCTTGAGTTTAAACGACTAACTAAAAATTAGCTATAGCTTTGCTAACTCGAACTTTTAGCTCACAGTCACTTGGATTATTGCTCCTAGATGGCTCGGCCTTAACCCATGGATGCTTGGATTCTCATGGCCATGACTTAGGTGGTGGGAAAGGCTCGGACTTTGGCTTGTATAGGGGTGGTCGTGGAGCGTAGTGCGGAAAGGAGGTGGTTTGTTTTGGTTTTGGAGGAGTTTTAACTATATATACACTATATATTTTAATTTCTTTTTGGAATCAAAATTTCCATAATTTCTTTAAGGATAGAAGCCATGAAAGTGGAGAGAAAGGGCTTGGAAATGAAGAAGAAGATGTGTAGAATTGAAGTGGAAAGTGTGTGGTATTTATAGGCAAAGAAGTGGAGGAAAATATCTGCACATACATCACCATATTAATCACCATCACATGCACCACCATCATCACCTTCCTCCTTACAATGCATAGCCCAAGTCACTTCTACCATGGACAACACCATGTGCTTGTACTTTGACGGTTAGTGTTGACTTTGGGTTTGCTTAAGAGTTAAGGAATTTAGGAAATATCTTATATATTTTTAGTAATATTTATATACTTAATTATGTGTGTTCATGTGCATGTGGATATATGTCTTCATGTATACACATGTATATGTGTATATGTACATTACATAGTATCCACAACGTTGCACAACTTGTTCACATTAAATTGTTACGAATTTTGATTTTTATTCTTCGGTCATATTTTTCTTCATAGTCAATAGACACATACTTGTAAAAAAAGTTTTAAAAATAATATTTACATCATTAAATAATAATTAAAAGAGCTTACTTAATAATTGTAATGATTAATAAATCATTTAAACAAAATTTAATTCCAAAAATCAATTATTAAAAAATGGTGATATCTATAACAGTGTTACAAAGGCACTTTAAAATTCAAAATAAAATAGAAAATTTTATTACATATTAATACTTATATATATAAGTTTATGTAACTAGCTTCATGCATGAGTTCGGATTGCTAAAGAGCTATTTACTCATAAAATGAATTCCGGTCATTTTATCGATATTTACCAAAGTGTATATTTTTCCTTTATATATATTTTCTTTAAAATAAGATTACCAATATTATTTATTATTTAAAACAGCATCATTTATGTTTTAAAAATCTTACTTTTGAATATTTTGAAATTTTTCTAAAGTGATGAATTTTCGGGTCATTACATCCCTTTTAAAAGAATTTCAATCTCGAAATTAAGGATAAGAAGGGGATAACTTGGAAACAAATATATGACAAGATGATGCACATATATATATATAAGATATGGAAAGTGACTACACCACAGGTCGGTGAGTACACTACTCTGATACAAAATACCACCATGTATCAATTCTGATCTGAGGATATGCTTTTCGCATTCTATCTTATGTCTCTCATGTGCAGTCTGCTGCATCACCACTCCATTGGACTTTATCCACTCTTACAACTTTCCTCCTTGATCACTTCTCATCGCGATCCATGATCCGCATAGGTCGCTTGATAACTACCAAATTAGATTCAACTTTTAAATCTTCTTAAGTAGCTATTTCTATAATCTGCTCTGGATTATGCACAAATTTTCATAGGTGAGATACGTGAAAGACATTGTGCACACCAAACAACCTTTTGGGCAATTCCACATGATAAGTTGATGGGCCAATCCGCTCAAAAATGGAAAAAGGTCCAATAAATTGAGGTGTTAACTTCCCTGCCCGACCAAATCTTACCACTTTTCTCGTTGGAGAAACTTTCAGGAATACAAAATCTCCAACTGAGAAATCCAAATTTCTACGTCTCTTGTCCACCTACTCTTTTTTCTGCTCTGGGCTTCTCTCATCTTCTTCCTAATCATATCAACCTTTTATGAAGCTTCTATAATCATGTCAAGACCTAGTACTAATTGATCTACAATCTCCATCCAACATACTAGGGATCTACATGGGCGACCATATAAACCTTTGTATGGGCCCATGCCAATACTAGCCTAATAACTGTTATTATGAGAGAATTCTATTAGACGAAGGTAGCTTTTCCAGGAACCTCCAAAATCTAAGATACAAGCCCTTAGAAGATATTCCAACACCCAATTTACCATTTTAGTTCGTCCACCGGTCTGGGGTGATAAGCAGTGATAATGTTTATCTTTGTTCTCAATGTTGTCTGCAATGCCTCCCAAAAATTACTAGTAAAGATTGGGTCTTTATTACTGACTATGCTACCAGGGACACCATGCAATCAAACAACTTCCCTCATATATATTTATGTAAGACTTGTAGCAATTTGTATTGGCTTAATCAGAATAAAGTGTGCGCTTTTGGTTTAGTTGATCTATGATGACCTAAATGCCTTTATTCCCCTTTCTTGATCGAGGCAAAACCTTGATGAAATCCACTGATATTTAGTCCCATGTCCAATGGGGAATTTCAAGAGGTTGGTGTAGCCCATCAGTCTTTTGTTGATCCCTCTTGATCTGTTCACAATTGGCACATTTACTTATGTAGATGGAAATGTCTCTCTTAATACCTCCCTACCAAAATGTCCTTTTCATGTATCTATACATCTTTGTAACTCCGGGATGTATTAGGAGTGAAGATTTGTGACATTCAGTTAAAACTTCTTGTCTAACAACATCAACATTGGGGACACATATCCTTCTATTCATTCTTAAGATTCCCTACTCATCCATTTTGAAACCTTCCCACTTCCTAGTATCACATTCTTTTCTACTTCCCTAGCTATTTTTGCAATGGTCGGGTCCTTGAGCTGACTCTCCTTTATTTGGAAAATCAATGTTGGACGAACGCTAAATGAGCTATAATGGCCTGCTTTCTACTTATTGCATCTGCCACAACATTGGCCTTTTTTGGTGTATATAGAATATCCAAATCATACGATGCGAGGAATTTCAACCAACGATGCTGCCTCATATTTAAGTCATTCTGAGTGAAATGGTATTTCAAAGATTTGTGGTCTGTGAAGAGGTCAAACTTTTTAATATTATTTACTAGGTTCAATCAAATTTTATTTAAAATAAACTATAATGAATTCTTACCCATCAGATAATGTCTTCACATTTTTAATGCGAACACAACAGCTAATACCTACAAGTCATGTGTTGCATAATTCCTTTCATGGATCTTCAATTGTCTACTTGCATAAACGATGACCTTTCCATCCTATATTAAAACAACACCAACTCCTTCCCCACAAGCATCTATATATATGGTAAATCCACAGCTTTCATCCGCTATTGATAATACAGGAGCAGTACTTAATCTTTCCTTGAGTTCTTGAAAGGCTACCTCACATTCCTATGTCCACTCAAACTTCACATCTTTCATGGTCAGCTTTTTGCTAAGTGAGAGGAAATCTTGGAGAATCTTGAATGAACCTCCGATAATATCCTGCCAATCCCAAGAAACTACGAATGTCCTTAGGAATTTGTGGTTGTTTCTAGTCCAAAATTGCTGCAGTCTCTGCTGGATCAACTACTATTCCTTCCCCCGACACAACATGTCCAAGGAATCTTACCTCTTTTTCCCAGAAGTGGCATTTTGAGAATTTAGCTTTCAACACATTTCTCCTCAATATTTATAATATAGTTTCAAGATGCCCTTCATATTCTTCCTCAGTCTTTGAATATATCATAATTTTATCGACAAAGACTAATATGAATTTGTTAAGTACTTCTCTAAATACCCTATTCATAAGGTCTACAAAATAGGCGAAAGCATTATTATCCCAAAAGGCATAACTAGATCCGTAGAATTTATTTGAGCTTCTAAGTAAGGTTAAAGGAATGCAATCTCCTGCTATCCTTAGCAGATGGTATCCTATGGCTAGGTCCATTTTCGTGAATACTCTAGCCCCATGTAGTTGGTAAAACATATCATCTATGCGAGGTAGAGGATATTTGTTTTTCATTGTTTGTTTGTTTAGATCTCTATAGTCTAGACACAACCTTAGCGAGCCATTATAATTTGCAACAAAGACCACTGCTGCCCCCAACTTGAGCGACGTGTCTTATCATTCCTTTCTTTAATAACTCACTAGTTTGTTTTTTTAATTCTTCCATCTCTATCGGAGCCATCTTCCGAATCGAGTGAACAACTGGCCTTGTATTGGGGAAAATGTATGTGGAACTGAATTTCTCGATGGGGTGGTAGACTTTTTACTTCTTCAAAAACATCAAAGAATTCCCTTACTACGGGTATTTCTTCTGGATGATTTTGGAATAAATTGAGAGCATAAAGATAACTTTCCTTTACTAGACTAGGGTTTTCACATTTTATCTTAAAATGTCAACCTCTTCTTTTTTGTAGTAGTAATGTCCTTTTATTACAATCATGAATAGCCTTATATTTAGACAACCAATCCATGCCGAGTAAAATTACAAATTCATCAAAGTTAAGGACTATTAGATCACATGGAAAAATTTGGGATAGGTAGGTTACTTGGATTCCTTTACAAATCATAACGAGATTAGTCGTACTGCCTATGGGGTTAGACACACATATGCAAATATCTAATATTTTTGGTTTAAGTTTAAGTTTATCAACTAATTTCTTGGAAATAAAGCTGTAGGAAGCCCCAGTATCAAATAATACTCTAACTAGTATTCTATTAACATTAATTTTACCTTCCATAACTCCCTTTCCCTTTGCATCAGTTTATGTTGAAGGTTCGTCTTTGATGGCAAAAGCACTAGCTTGCTCTCCTTTCTTTATTAATGGACATTCCATTATCATGTGCAATGGTTTGTGGCAATTGTAGTAGTTTCCCCTTTGTGTCTTAGGATTTTTGCAGGTGGTAGAAAGTTGACCATTCTGCTGGCAATTATAATCTATTACATCTTTCAAAAGATCTCCTTCCGGCTAGCCTTGCCTCGGTTTCTTCCCTTGCCAGTTAAATTTCCTCTTCATCCAATTGTTGCTACTACTACTTTGAATTGTGGGTGGATTTTTCTTATCTTGAGTTATCAAATCGAAAACCCATATCCACCAAATCTACAAAAGGCCCTTTCACATGCACTATTATTCTATCATAGTATTGCTTCTTCATTCCAGAGATAAACATTTCATTCTTTTTCAAAAGAGTGTCTATTAGACCGGGTCCAAATCATGACAATTCATTGAATTTTTTAGCATACTCTTCTACGGTCATCTCTCCCTGTTTTAAATCCATAAAGCTTCTGTAAAGGCATGATTTTCTAGATGCATGCATATACTTCTCTTCCAAGACCTCCTTGAATCATGCCTAACAAATTTTTCCTCCGATTCAGTTATAGTAATGGACTCCCACAAGGCAAGAGCCCCATCCTATGATTGCCAAGAAGCCATAATCTCTTTTGCTCATCTCCAATATATAGCCCTTTGAAAATTCTTTCACAAGAGCAGATCCAAGCTTGAACTTCTATAATGGATTCCGTTCCCTTGAACGGTTTACCTCCCAAACTGGTATAGTTCTTGCACAAAGTTGCGAAGTTGATTTGAGGTTGCACAGGAATTATGACTTCTTTGATTATTATGGCGGCAGGAGTTCGACCATTTATATTTCTAGTACTGCTACCTCATTTTCCCCTACCTCATCCTCTTCTTTCACTCATCTCCTACTATCTACATATAGTAAGGAAATATCTTTTGAATATATAGACGAGATATCTTAGGGAATTATCATAAAATTTGAAGGTACTTTTTCAGATAAGAATTTTAAATGTGCTCTCTGTTAGACTAAACTCATTCTAGGCAATTACTAACCCTATCTCTAATGAGTTGACCCCATCAAGGCTTCGGTATTCACTCAACCATAAGCTCTGATACCAAATGAGATGACCCACCTCCTCGATCCCCCAAATCGACACTAATACATCCTTGGTATTCACGTGCCACAATTCCAAGTACCAAAGAGACAAATTATAGTGGGTAAAAAACAATAAAGATAGACGAAAGAACAATAATAGAATCTCACATCGTATTTAACAACTTGTAATCATTTAAATAGTACATACAATCACTCTCAAATGAGATATCGGAGTCATTGTAAGTACTAACCCAACTAAGATAGTTATAACGGCCTATCCCTATAGGTGTCGGTTGATATATATACATAGTACAAACATAACAGAAAGTGATGGTAATAACAAAAGGATCCAAAATGCTCCATGCTCCATGCTTCACGCTTCATGCTCCAAAATGCTCCATGCTCCATGCTTCACGCTTCATGCTCCAAAATGCTTAAAATCAGCTAACTACTTAGCTGGCCGGAAAAATAGGGCCCCTAGATTTTAAGGGAAAAGAAAAATGAAATCCGGGTCAGTCATGGGGCTGGTGTGAGAAACTCAAAATACAGATATTTGAAGACAAAGGTATCTTATAAGACCATGCCGCATGTAAACACGGAATAGGTTTTTACCTTATGATAACCAAAAAATTTGCTACGCAAAATCATTTTATATTATTTTAATGACATTCTTTTTTCAAAATACTTTCCAAATAAACTTATGAATCTTAGCCGAAATTGTTACATTGGTTAAATTTTGGCATAATAGGTTTGCAATCAAGTCTATAGGCACTTATTAAAGAAAGGATTTCCATACAATGGAAGGTAAGGGACTACCTTCCGTATAGTATATCCTTTAGAGGAATGTACCAAGGATACACAGACAATCCTCTACATCTAGCAAGACCGGTCTATCCCTATTGGCACTCACCTGGATAGAAACCGAATATGACATCCCCCCGGTTGTAACCGACCTACACGAAATCCCATAGCTTACACAACATACTCGATATATAGAGAGTAATCTAAAAAGGTGATGACCATACCCTAATGATTACGAACCACATAGCCTTACGACAAACCATGTTTAAGTCATTACCAGGTGATGAGGGCCGAGGTAGCGATTATCTTTCATATAGCTCGTACGTTTCAAAAAGGGTGTTAAGCTAAGAGAAGTTGCCTTCTCCGCCACCAAACAGATGATACGTTCATAGAGATCAATTTATGCAATTAGAAATGCAACATCAGACATTTGTCCATGCAAGTTGTTCAAAAACATGACAAATTGAAGGTGCTCTCCTACCACATCCTGTCGGGAATCACCCCTAGGATTAGTAACGAGAAGTCCTTGCATTGAAGATCTCAAATAAAGTCCATACAACTTCCCCAGAGGGTTAGTGACAAGCAACCCTACATTCCATCTTCCATAATCATTTCCATGTCTTCACTTTGAATACATAAATTTATTCAAAGTGACCTTCAGATAGGAATCACCCAAATCCGACCTTGGTTCTTCTAAAATAGTCATCGATAAAAGAAATGTTAAGTAAATAGGGAATTATTCTTTTGATTTATTACTTCCTTTTTATCAAAAATATCTTCAAGAGATATATATCTTTAAAACATTTCTTTTTGGTATATATGGAATCATTAAACCTCTCTTTGGAAAATCATTTATTCAAACCTTAACAAAGATTTCTTAATTTAAAATCAAAATTTTGATTGATTTGAAATCATGTCGTCTAGGATGTTAACCCAAAATCAGTAATTATTAAGTGAGAAGAATCTAAAGAAATCATATAATTCTACCCAATATTAATTTCCTTATTTAACCAATATAATGTGCGGAATAACTACGAAATCACCTTTTAAATTCCACAAATAGTACGAATTACCTCTTCAGAATTTAACACCAAGTATAAGAAGATTATCCCCATAAAATCCAAGTAATATATATTTGGAAAATTATACTCTTTATACTTTGGAAAATGTTGATCCGAGTAAATCATATTTACTATTCCCTCCATCGGGCCAATCCAGATAGTCAGCGAGAGCAGGAAACTGGTTTTCCAAAACTCAAGCCTAGACACTATCTCTCTGTCAACCATAAGACAGTCAAGTTATTTGATCGACTCTAAATAGTTTAACATACTCTAATAACTTTTAATCATTTATTTAACCACTTCATAAATCCTTCAAATCACCTCTAAAATACTTTATTAATCATTTGAAAACATATAGAAAAGATTAGGAAAAGAATAGTTGCGTTTAAAACTATATTTCAAATATTATAGAAAAGTGCTGCGAATGGTGTTTTTAAGCTATATTGATCAAAACAACTTTTCTATCATTTAGAAATTAATTTTGATACCTCAATTCAATTTTAAAACATTTTAAATTATTTTTAGAATTTATTTCATATTTTTAAACAATTTTGAAATATCAATTTAAAGAAATCCTTCTATGGATTCCAAACTGCAAAACCATGATTTTTCCAAATTTTTTTACTCATATTTCAAAATCTACTTATTGAAATCTCAATTTTCTTTCTTTATTTGAAAACTATGGATACAATAGTTTAGTAAATTCTTATTTCAAAGAATGCTGAGCTATATTCCATTCTATATATTCGTTTGATTTTGACGGTGCGAAATCAGGAACTACTATTACGCGATGCGCCTAGTTTTGACTCAATTTTCAATATTCATTTAGACCAAAACACTTTTAAATATTTATAAAGCATTTCTAAATCATATTAAACCATTTTTAAGAGGTTTAAACATTCCATATACATAATTTCATTCGATAAAGGAAAGTGATTTCCTTTGTGCTTATCTACGTGTATTGATGTGATTTGCATATATATTCAACAATCGTATTAAAAAACCACCATTAACAATCATATCCAAATATATATATCATCTAATAATATATATATATAACTATTGTTTAGGAAATTCTTAGTTGGGTTTAAACGACTAACTAAAAATTGGTTATAGCTTTGCTAACTCGAACTTTTAGCTCACGATCACTTGGATTATTGCTCCTAAATGGCTTGCCCTTGACCCATGGATGCTTGGGTGCTTATAGCCATGACTTAGGAGGTTGGGAAGGCTCCGCCTTTGGCTCGCATGAGGGTGGTCGTAGAGTGCGGTGTGGAACGGAGGTGGTTTGGTTTGGTTTTGGAGGAATTTTAACTATATATATACACACTATATATTTTAATTTCTTTTGGGAATCAAATTTGCTATAATTTTTTAAGGATATGATCCCGAAAGAGGAGAGAAAGAGCTTGGAAATGAAGAAGAAGATGTGTAGAAATGTAGTGGAGAGTGTGTGGTATTTATAGGCAAAGAAGAGAAGGTAAATATCTACACATGCATTACCATTTTCATCACCATCACATGCACCACCATCATCACCTCCTTACAATGCATGGCCTAAGTCACTTCTATCATAGATAAAGCCATGTGCTTGTACTTTAATGGTTAGTGTTGACTTTGGCTTTGCTTAAGAGTTAAGGAATTGAGGAAATATCTTATATATTTTTAGTAATATTATGTACTTAATTATATGTGTATATGTGTGTTTAAGTGCATGTGGATATGTCTTTATGTATGCACTGTATATGTGTATATGTATGTTACATATTATCCACAACGTTGCACAACTTGTTTATGTTAAATCATTACGAATTTAATTTTTATTTTTCCCTCATTTTTTCTTCTTAGTCAATATACACATACCTGTAAACAAAGTTTTAAAAATAATATTTACATTATTATATAATAATTAAAGAGCTTACTTGATAATTAAAATAACTGACAAATTATTTAAACTAAATTTAAATCCAAAAATCAATTATTCCAAAATAGTGACATCTATAATAGTGTTATAAAGGCAGTTTAAATTTCAAAATAAAATAGAATTTTTAATACATATTAATACTTATATATAAGTGTATGTACCCAGCTTCGTGCACGCGTTCGGATAGCTAAAGCATTATTTACTGATAAAATGAATTCCGATCATTTTATTGATATTTACCAAAGTGTATATTTTTCTTATATATATTCCTTCAAAATAAGATTACAAATATTATTTATTATTTAAAACACCATCATTTATGTTTTAAAAAGTCTATATTTGAATATTTTGAAAATTTTCTAAAGTGATGAATTTACGGGTCGTTACATGGGGTGCCAATTGGGCGGCGGAGATGAGGTGCACATGCACCGTGCATATGGGTTCCAAGTTGTTGCGATTTTGGGAGGAGTTATAGTAGTGGAGCAGGCATGCTTCATATGGGCCATGGGCCGGCTAGCACTTGGGTGAGGAAACTAAATTTTTTATATGATTTATATATATTAAAGTTAGTAAACTTTAACAGTTCGTATCTCAACCGTTTGGAATCGGATTAACTCGTGTATTTTTGTATTGGGCTCATGTTCACGAGTTTGACATATTGACATAAACTATTGTTAGTTTTGTTATAATATAATTTAATAATGAATTAATACTAACTAAGTATAATTACCTCAATTTGGATAATTACATAGTTAGGTTAATTATACTTAATGTGTGTTATCTATTTGGTCAAATAAACACCATTCTGGCAAAGTAAATTGAAAAGGGTAATTTGGATACCTATTTAGTGGAATAAAAAACCATTGCACTAATTAAATTAAGTGGTCATTTAATTAGCAGAATAAATCCCCGTTCTGCTATTTTATAGATTTGGATAGCTAATGATATGTTGTTAACTGATATGACATGTTAACTAGTGGTGGTTAATTGCTAAATTTATCTACATAGATGCTAATTATGTAAATGCCAGTTATTAAATTGGAAAGTTAAATCGAATGATATGATAGCTTGTTTAAGTACCATTGTGGTTGCTAAGCCTTTTTTTGAATTTAGAAAACTATGGATTTAAGTCAACTTCAAATTTAAAACAATTACAAATGTCTATATAATTATTATTTTAGCAAAGTGTTTTGTATAATAATTATTTTATCAACATTGTTTAAAGTTAACTAATTTATATTTTAGTATTGTTTAAATTATTAAGTTATATTCTAAATATGATTTAAAGTTATTTTATACTTAATGATATTTAAAATTATTTTACAATAATTTAATTTTGAAGTTAATTATTATTTAAAGTTAATTATTATTTAAAATTAACTATTTTATATTTTAAGGTTATTATTTTTTATTATTTTAGAAAATATTTTCTAAAAGTTAATATATTATTATAATAATATATTTTTTTGCAAAGCTAGCCGGCTTTAAAGTGGGTCATGCCACTGTATATAAATAAAAAAATAGGTATTCTGCACATGCACAGAACATCTAATATGGTTTTAAAGTGGCCATACCACTATACATACAAGATACTAGACGTCCTCCTGAGAGGAGGAACCACCATCGTCATCTACTGGACAAGGCCCCTTGACATGGATAAATCCTGAGAACTGAGCCGCAATAAGTCTAATCGCAGGAGTAAATAAATTTTCTATCCCAAGTATCATACGCCAAAATAAGTCTATCATCATCCCCATTGTCTTTGTCTTAGGAAAGAATCACTAACAGTATGATAAAATAACTGCCTCCTCTCTCCATCTCCACCTACGAACATATAATAACAATTATACTCCGGACTATATCGCATCTCAGATTTCACATGAACCCAAGTCTTCTCCCTGGAGTTCCACTCAATCAATGGAGTAGTCGGAATGACAACATCAACAGAAGGAACAAAAGATACATGGGAAGGAGGAGAAGACTCAACAATACAGGAGAAGGGAGCAACAACTTCAGAAGTATAAATCACGATGTTACAATTAGGAGCTTTTACGGATCTCGGCAGGGGCAGAAGGGTGAGAATTCGGAACCCATTGACTAGCAGGAGGCCAAGGAAGGGGATCTTTTCTAGGATAGGCAGAGGAGGGTCACCTGATGGACTAGAAGGAGGGAGGTGCATGCATGAAAGTGCCACGTGACCAAAGGAGTGACATATCTCACAAATATCAGGTTTTCATCCGTAGTGAACATCAACAACCTCAACATGGCCTTCATCAGGGCATATTTTGAGCTTAGTAGAAAAAGGCTTGAACTGGGTAATTTCGATTAGAGCTTTAGCATAAATGATCCTACCTCTATCCACTGTGTTTGAGTCAAAACACTTAAGATCTCTAACTAAACTAGCAATCCAATTAAAACCAAGCAACGATTGAAAAACAAAGGGAATATGAGAGAAGTGACCCAAACATGTATAGATAAAACCTGATCTCTCGCACTATCAATGGTCTTACTCCATGAAGTAATAATAAGTAGTTTACCATCAATGAAAGTAGGCTCAGCCTCAAGCACGCGTTGTCTTTCCTCCTTTTTAGAAAACTTGAAGAAAAACATAGAATTATCAAACTGAACCTGGAGACCACCCTTGAGTTTCCAATGGTTCTAACAATGTTCCCGAACAATATAGTATGGAGGATTCGAATCTAGAAAGAACCCAACCATGTAGTCGGCCCAATAGTCTTCGCCAGCATGAATGACTTTTGATGGAGGAAAAAAGACCCGTCAACCTCCACAGATTTGAAATAACATGGTACATACTTTCCTGCGTTGCATGGCATCAACTTAAATAAAGATGTCCATTTTGGAATTTGAGGGTCATTAACCGAAGAAGGAAGAGGAGATACCAGAATAGTCGAAGAATCAGAAATTGGTGCGTGCACAACAAAAATCGGGTTTACTAGGACAATGACATTCTCTTCAGAAATTTCACAAGTAGGATTAGTGCATAACAAATTGGGTTCGAAACCATCACTGGAGACATTTAAATTCTGACCAACAACATTCACATTCAATCCATTATCGGATTCCAACCCAGAGTTTACGGCACAAGCAGTTACATCTTCATAGTTCATACAAACTTCGGTATTAGTCCAGTTGGGAGCATTAGCTGCCAAAGCAAGAAAGGATGTTAAAAAATGCTCACTAGAGGAAGTTCTACCCAAACCAGCAATTCGTGCTCCAACATCAAGGTTGGCGACCAAGGAAGAAAGAGGTTTAGCCATATGAAGTGTAGCAGACGAACGAACTGGTTCAACTGAATCGGAAAGAGCGTTTGACAAGACTGGATCTCCAAGAGCAGGAGATGACCCATGAGTAGAGGAAGATAAAGTGGAGGTGAACGGATGGCCTTAGCGGGTCATAGAGGCAGCGAAATCAAGATCTGAAACTTGAGCCACCGATTGCTATAGCCAGGTCGTTTTCTTCTTTGACATGAGGAGTGGCGGGGAGATGAAGAATAGGGATGGACAAGTGAAAGTGAGGCGGAGGAGATAGACGGGGGTCAGACGATGGAATAGAAAATTGGAGGAGTAGCCATTATTTCAAAGGAGCGATGAAGAATATTGTTTTAAAGATAATCTATTATTATAATAGTATTGTTTTAAAGTTTGATTTACTATTATATCTATAAAGTTTTAAAGGAAATTAATTATTAATTTCTTTATATTATTTTAACTTGGTTTAAAGTTTATTATTATATTATTAGAATTTGTTTTCGACTTTATTATCCAGGAAATTATTTTTAAGGACATTCTTACTGGCTTATTTAGACTTTAGGACGGTCTAGTAACATTTTTGCTCTAAGGACAAGAAAGTTCAAATTTCGATTTCTGCTTGAGTCTCTTAGAATCCACCAACTAACTTGGATGACGACTTCCTATTTGCCTTCAAGTCTTTTGCGATTTAATGGAAGTCTGATGGAGAAATTAGATGTGTTCTTTCAGCTCGATTTGTTGAAACTCGTCCATCGTTCAAGCTCGATTTGTCTTTGTTTAGTCAAATAACTGAAGTAGGTTTAATGTAGATGCAGTAAAAGTCATTCAGCAATAATTTGGGATTCGTTCAAAAACAAACTTGAGAAAACCCGATCGCATACAAAAAATCAATTCGGCAAATTTCACACCTATGGAAGATTACAAGAGAAAGATAGGATTTTGCAGAAACAGTAAGCAATTGGGATAGAAAGCGAATGGGTTGAATTATAGTTGTTTTGGTAACCTAGTTTTGAGTGAAAAGGTTCTAGAAATTTCATTAACAGTTTTTTACTTCTGAATCCAAAACCAATAATTTTTAGATGGTGTATTAAGTTACAGTTTGAAAGTGATTAGTATGGTATTGTTATCAATTGTTAGTATCATTAAACACTTGTATTTTATTCCACTCATAGAGATATTAGATACTAGATGGATTTTCAGAGTGAATTAGCGTACTGGTAGCTATGATGTCGATGCATACATACATACATGGCCATAACATAGAAGCTTTTGTGGGAATTCGTATGTCTTCACGGTGATAAGTAAAGTAGCATGCGAATGATAATATAAATATACGTGTTACAGCTAGCAAAAATGAATGCATGAAACAACGTAATAAATGTGAAGGGTGCGTCCAAAATGGCTCATGAGAGCAACCTAACACTGTTGACGAACAAACGAAATATTTATAACAAAAAACATGAAGTGTGTGTCTGTATATATGTGTGTATATATATAAATGTGCGAATTTGATGTAAGGTAGAAAAATGTATCCATTTAAATGCACGCACAAAGATAAATTGAAATGAGTGTAAAAATAAATTTTAAAAATTAAAAAGCATCAACACCAATCAAACACACAGTGGTTTTTAATTTTGGAAAATATATTGGTATCAATTTTGATATGTATGATAGTTAAAACAATTTCTAAAGTTAAAATCAACTCCAATCAATCAGATGGTGGGTACCATTTTTGCAATATATTGATATCAGTTTTGTTAAAAATGGCACTGAAAATATATTTTAAATTACAAAGCATCAATTCCAATGAAACTGAAATTGGTGTCATTTTTGCAATATATTGGTATATGTTTTATTACAATGACAGTAAAAGCAATCTCTAAAATTACAAAGCATTAAATATAATAAAAAGATGATGGGTATCATTTTTGTAATATAATGGTACTAGTTTTGTTATGTATGATGTTTGAAAAAATTTCTAAAATTACAAAGCATCCACCCCAATCAAATAGACAGTGAGTATCATTTTTGCAATTTATTGGTACCAGCTTTGTTACAAATGATAGTGAATTTTTTTCTAAAATTACAAAGCATCAACTCCAATTAAACAGACGGTGGATATCATTTTTTTGCAATATATTAGTATCAGTTTTGTTACAAATAATAGTGAAAATAATTTTTAAAATTACAATCAAATAGACTATAGGTATCATTTATGTGATACTTTGGTATTGATTTCGTTATGTATGACGGTGAAAATAATTTTAAAATTAAAAAGCAACAACTTCAATTAAACAAACAGTGAGTTTCATTTTTGCAATATATTTGGTATCAATTTTAATATGTATAATGGTGAAAACAATTTCTAAAATTAAAAAGCATCAACTCCAATTAAATAGACTATGAGTATCATTTTTGCAAGATATTGGTATTAGTTTGTTATGTATGACAAAAAAACAATTTCTAAATTAAAGCATCTACTTAAATCAAACAGATAATGGTTATTATATTTGGAATATATTGGTACCGGTTTTGATATGTATGATGGTGAAAACAATTTATAAAATTAAAAAGCATTAATTCTAATCAAACAGATAGCGGGTATAATTTTTGCAATATATTGGTATCAGTTTTGTTATAAATGACAAGTGAAAATAATTTTTAAAATTACAATGCATCAATTCCAATCAAAGAAATAGTGTGTATCATTTTTACAATATCTTGGTATCAGTTTTGTAATGTATGATGGTCAAAACAATTTCTAAAATTAAAAAGTATCAACTTGAATCAAACAGACAATGGTTATCATTTTTGCAATATATTGGTATCAATTTTGTTAGAAATGATAGTGAAAATAATTTCTAAAATTTAAAAGCATCAACCCCAATTGAACAGATAGTAGATTTCATTTTTGCAATATATTGGTATCAAATTTATTGTAAATGAAGGTGAAAATAATTTTTTATTACAAAGCATCAACTCCAATCAAATAGATAGTTGATATCATTTTGGTAATATATTGATGTCGGTTTTGATATGTATAACGGTGAAAATAATTTCTAAAATTAAAAAACATCAACTCAAATCAAACAGATAGTGGGTGTCATTTTTGTAATATATTGGTATCAATTCATTAAAAATGGCAGTAAAAATAATTTCTTAAATTACAAAGTATAAATTCTAATCCAACAGACATTTGATATCATTTTTACAATATATTGGTACCAATTTTGTTAAGCGTGACACACAAAACTTTAGCAATATTAGCATGCTATGACTTATTATAAACTATGTGCAAACTCGTTATGGACTGCAATTCCAATATGCAAAGGCCCGTGTGAAATTTGAGTAAAAGAGGAAAAAATATACAAGTACATATTACGAAGGCACGTAAGCCTGATAGTTCACAATATGTATATTTATTGAATGACTTGGTAATTTTATACGTAAATGTTTGACTGTGAAATAGAAAGACATCAAAACCAAAACATAGTAAAGGCTAATGTTGCACGTGAAAATGAAATATGGAAACATGCAAACATAGTAGCATGTTAATAAATACGATAAGGAAAGGAAGCAAACGAAAATTGTGCTCATGGAATAAAGGCTTTCTATTTCATAAGCACACGTAAAAATGAAATTATACTCAACAACACCAGAACGAGTGTGAAACCCAATAAGGCATGGCTTTCATTTTGCTTTCTCTGAATGATTGAGCTTTCTTCAAAAAATTTCTTTTCATAATGATTTGAAGTATCAAGGAGGTGGTATTTATTTATAAGGATGATTTGGTTAGATGGAGAGTTATGGAGGGGCTTGAGCACAAGACCTATGCTGAGCAGGGTTTTAGTAATTTGGAAGAACACAGAATAGAATGAACGGGAATGAATGGAAAGAAAAACAAACTCTGGTTTCCAAGCAGCGGAAATGATCTATTTTATTATCGAGCTTTGGGTTTGTCCTTGTTGTGTCCTTGTGCTTAAATATTAGAACAATTTGTTCTTTAAAATATTTTTCTCTTTATTATTTTATTAATGATTGTTTAAGTCATTGTTTCACTAATGTTGTTTAAAGATAACTGGTTGTTTTATTAAAGGTGTTTTTAAATAATAAATGGTTTAATAAAGGATTCCTTTTTATATAAAAAGATTAATTAAAGGAGTTTATGAATTTGAGAGAAGTTTGGAATTGAAAAGGAAGTTTACTTTTTAAATGATTTCAGGAAGAATGCTTATAAATGATTTTAGAATTTAAAAGGGGAAAGTTTATAAATGGGTTCTTGAGATTTACAAAAGAAGTTTTATAAATGGATTAGAAATTTATAAAGATGTTTTATAAATAGATTTGGGAATTTATAAGGGAGATATTTATAAAATAAAGAGATTTATGAAAAGGAATAGTATTTTGGGCTACTAATATCTCCATTGTAATGACATTTGGATTCAATCATTTTAATATGATTTTGGGAATAGAAAACCTTTCTAAATCTTTTGAAATTATGCTTATACCATTTTATAAATATGTAGAATAGTTTTCCAGGTTTGAAAAAAAGGGTATGTGAATATACTTACACTAATGAGATAATTATATGAATATTTTAATAAATATTTTAAAGGTGATTTCAAAATGGTGAAAGATTAGTTTAAAAGGCTTGCTGTTTTTAGTGGGAAATGTAATTTCTGTTTGAATGTTTGTTAAATTGATAGTTAAATAACCGACTTTCAATAACTTGGCCTAAATAAAATAATCCTTATTAATTTTTATGGTAGGGAAATAATCTTTCCCTACTTAACACCGAAGGATATAAATCTAGAAATATCTAAGGGAAACATGAGGATTATATGGCATAATTACAGTTGTTGGTGCTATAATGTAACGACCCGTATTTTTGACAATTAAATATATTAAATTTAATAAGATTTTGGAATTTAGTATTGTCAGAAATAAAAATTTATGATTTATTAATAAAATAATTAGAATATAATTTAATAATATTGCTTGAATGTTATTGACAACTGTTTTAATGCAATTTCAATCAATTGAAATAATTGTAAGTTTAATAAGGAATAAAATAAAATGGTGTATTAAAAAGAGAAATCATAGGTTATTTAGTTTAATTTGTTTTAGCATGCAACAAGAAATCAATTATTTAGTATGTAAACGTATTAACCTTTGTATGTAAACAATAAATTTACAAATGCGTTAAATTACTTAAAGGAAAGTGTTGTTTTATTTCTCATCTTATCATTCGTTTGAAATTAATTTGGAAATTCATGATTGATTAACACATAAGGTATTTGTTGATTTAATAATAAGAATGTAAATTAAAATAAAAGAGATTGTTTGGAATCTAAATTATAATGAACGAATTTTATTTCTATTGTAATTTAATGTTGAAATTATTTATTATTTAAATATTGGATTTAATATGGAAATTTTAATTTTAAAATATTATTAATTCCTGTTTGACTAAGAATGATGATAGAACACTTTTAATTGGTAATTTAAAAGTGATTAAATCAGTTAATAATAATTCGGCTAATTAACGTGTAAAAATGAATATAATCTAATTTTAAAAGCTAACTTCTATATACAATAGAATTAAGGTCTGTAATTAGTTCCATTGAGTTTAAAAATATTGAAAACCTATATTTCGATATATTGGATGACCTATTTTCGTTTTGCGAACGAAACGGGCTTTTCGGGCCTTTTTGACCCAATCGATTTATATTTAAATGAAAAATGTTATTTTTGGAATATAATTATTCAAATTGATTCAACTATGGAATAATAATAAAATCGAATTATTAATGAACATCGTAATTTGTAATAATGTAGTTGTAAATTAGAATATTTTATTTTTCCATAATTGTGAATTGATAAATTATTTGAATATAATTTAATTTAAATTTATCGAACAATAAAATGTTAACTTTTGTAAACGATGAATTTAGGCCTCGAAACTAGTTCCATTTTGTTCAGAAGGCCTTTTTACATATACATTGCCTGTAAGCACGCCTCGATTGGAGTTGGGCTACTTTGAACCTCATGCAATAAATCAGCATGCAAATCAAGATGAAAATATTATTAAAATATTCAAAAACCCTAATTTCTCATGGCAGTCGCCGCCCCATTTCAATGGACGAAAACGCACCATCTTCTTTCCCTTGGATCTCTCTTATCTCTCACTGATTCGCGACGAAGTCTAAACGAAAGTTGTAGTGCTCGACGAGATCTACAAGTGTATGGTTGGATCGAGCTAATTACGTTAGAATTTACCAGAATCGTGATGAAAGTGACGACGGTCGTAGCCATTTTCTAGCTAAGATGGGGCATCGGAGGCGGCGCCACTTCAGGCGAATGAACGAATGTCTTTGACAAATTTGGAAATGGGTATATTCACAATTATGTCAACTTCACTTTATCTTCCTCAATTCCTTTGTTTGAAATGACATGCCTAAGGACAATGCCGTGTTTGACCATAAAATGGCATGTTTCCAATTTAACGTTAAGTGTTTGTCCTTGCATCGATTCGGAACCAAGTCGAGATGGTGTAAGTACTCGGAAAAAGGGTTTCCAAAGATGGAAAAATCATCCATAAACACTTCAAAAAAGCGTTCAATCATGTCAGAAAAGATGCTAACCATGCATCTTTGGAAAGTAGTAGGAGCATTGCAAAGACCAAAAGGCATACGTCGATACGCATAGGTACCAAAGGGACACATGAAAGTTGTTTTCTCTTGATCTTCGGGAGCGATTGGAATTTGGTTATAACCGGAATAACTATCAAGAAAGTAATGGAATTCATGGCCGGCTAAACATTCAAGCATTTGGTCGATAATGGAAGAGGAAGTGATCTTTACATATTGCAGAAATTTAATTTTCGATAATCGATGCAAACACACCAACCCGTTTAAGTATGAGTTGGAATGAGTTCGTTAGAATCATTCTTGATAATAGTAAGTCCAGACTTTTTCGGCATGACATGAATTTGGCTAAGCCACGAACAATCGGCGATTGGGTATATGATTCTGTTATCGAGGAGTTTAAGAATTTAGTCTCAAACTGCATCCTTCATTTTTGGGTTAAGCCTTCGTTGCGCATCACAAACAGGCTTGGCATCGTCAACTAAATGAATACGACGTTGAATGAGAGCGGGACTAATTCCCTTTATATCAATGATCTATCATCCAATTGCTTCTTTGTTTTTCGACGGAATTGGAAGTAAGAAAGTTTCTTGATCAAGGGAGAGAGTTGAAGAGATTATGACGGGAAAAGTTTCGTTCTCACCTAAGTATGCGTACTTAAGGTGATCGGGAAGGGGTTTAAGGTCCAACCTCGAGGGTTGCTCAATCAAAGAACTCGGTTGAAGTTCTAACTCAACGATGAAGGGTTCAAATGGAAGCACAATTTCCATTTCGTTAGGCTCGACTTGAAACAGTTGTTCGTATTGGTCTTACGTTCATTGTTATGGTCAACTGTTACGTACTCAAAATTTTCTTGAATGGAACTAACTTCAAACGTTTGGTCATGCGATTCGTTCGATTTATTTTCAAGATTGAAAATGTTAAAACCAAATTTTTATTGAATTGTTTCAACAATTGATGAGAGCATTTGAAGTAGCTAAGATAGGTCGGCCTAAAATCAACGGAATTTGACTCATCGGATTATTTATAGGTTGAGTCTCCAAAATAATAAAATTGACGGGGAATATAAATTGACCAATTTAGATGAGTACGTCCTCGATTTCTCCCATCGGTTTCTTTATCGAACGATCGGAAAATTGAATAGTTACTTTCGTCGGTTTTAGTTCATCCAAGCCAAGTTGCTGGTAAATTGAATAAGGAATGAAACTGACACTCGCATCCAAATCTAGTAATCACTTGTTAATCGTTTTGTCCTCTATCGTGTGCGAGATCGTCGGACATCTAGGATCTTTATATTTGACAGGAATTGATTGGGACAAGACTTCACTAGTCCGGTAGCTAAGAAAACTTTCTCGGGTACATGAGTGTGTCATTTTTGAGTACACAAGTCCTTGAGAAACTTAGAGTAAGTTGGGACTTTCTAAACGATATCAAGAAGAGGAATGTTTACTTTCACTTGTTTAAAATTTCCAACATCTTTTCCATTTGGTTAGAATATTTCTTGGGTCGAAGACGATGTGGAAATGGAACACGATACTCAATAGGTGAGTCTACTTGAGTAGAAGCGGAATTCGGAGTGGAATTTGATTCGATGTTTGGCTCAATGTTTTGTTTAGATTAGTTTGTTGTTTTAGAAGTGTGGAGAGGGGTTTCCGTTAAATTGTTTGGATTAACAACTTGATTATCGATTTGTTTACCGGAACACGAAGTCATGATAGCATTCATTTGGGTTGCAATGCTATCTTGAACAACATGGGCTTGATTTCAATTTGTGTTTTGATTTTTGGGATTCAGAACTGGCTGACTTGGGAATGTGCTTCGTTCACGTTCACTTGCAGACATGGATAATTGACTCATTTGCATTTCAAGTTTAGCAATTGATTGACTCTTATTCTGCATGTACGAGGTTAACAAATTTTACAAATTACTGTTTGATTAGAGGCTTTTAGTGGTTGCTTTAGCCAAAGTTTCAAGACTTTTCTCAAGTGAATTCAATTGTTTATTGTCTTGGGGAGGAAAAGATTGTTGCGGCCGATTTTGAGACGGACCCGCAATTTTTTTTTGAAAATAGTTAGGTTGAAAGGGAGGATTCGAGGCATTTTTCGGAAATGCTTGAAAATTAAGACAAACCAAATTCATATTGGAATTATTTTGGTTCCAAGCAAAGTTCGGATGATTTCTCCAACCAGGATTGTACATTGGAGAAAACCGGTCATTCTTAACCTTAATGAAAGCATTGAGTTGTTCAATAGAGTTAGGGCATTGATCGGCAATGTGATTCAGATCGTTGCATTTATAACATATTGATTGGGAAGCCTGGTTCATTTGGTTGGATGCGAAAATGTTGTCAAATTTATTGATCATTGCATCCATCTTTGCTTCCAAAGCCAAAGATGATCCTATCGAGTGTGCACTCGATCGTGAGTAAATGGATTTTTCATTAGAACATTCCCATTGGGATGACTTTTCAACCAAGTTTTCAAGGAATTGCCAAGCATCGTCGTGACATTGGGCGAGGAAATTTCGTTGGCACATTGATTCAAGCATGGATAGTGAGCTATTTTCAAGTCTATCGTATAAGATTTAGCAAAGAGTCCATTTTTCAAAATTATGGTGTGGACATTTTATCAGAAGCTCTTTAAATCTTTCAAAATATTTTTCGAATGGTTCACCCCTGAATTGATGAAAATTCACAATTTCATTTTGGATTTTAGTGTTTTTCCAAGGAGTAGAACTTTTTTAAGAAAACTTTAACGAATTCTTCTCAAGTTTTGACCAAATTGATGGTAAGCAGTACAACCATTTTTCAGCAAAATTGGCAAGGGCGAATGGAATTAATCGAAGTTTGATTCCATCATCACAAAGTTGTTGAAGTTTAATGGTCCCACATATTTTTTCGAAGTTCGTTAGGAAGATGTATGGGTCATCGTGTTCAAAGTTGCCAAATTTTAGGAGCATGGCAATATGATTGGAATGAATTTTGAAATGGTTACCTATAAGGACGGATAATGTGATGCAAGAGGAATAGAAACTCCATCAGGAATGATTCTATCCATAAGAATTCGCGGGGCATTCTCATTTGCCATTATTGGAGTATCGTTTGTCCGACTTAAACGGTTAGTTGTTGTGTCACGAGTCCAAGTACTCATGCACAAGAAAAAATCAAGGAGTGAAAAAAGTCAGAATCAAGTTAAGAGAATGAAACAGAGATTAGACAATGAACTGTAAAATTGTATTTCTAAAGGAAAATAATTTACCAAAGAGAATTTATTTTACAAAATGGAGATTTGATTTTTTTTATTTTTGGATTTTCAAATTTTTTTTCTTTTCTTTTTATAAAATTTTGTTTTTGAAAAGATTATTATTATTTTTTTAGATTTTTGTTTTTCTAAAAAAAACTAACTCAAGTGAAATGCTTGTTTTTTTCTTCTTTAATTTTTGATTTTCTTTGAAAATATTTTTTTTTCAAAGAAAAAGATTTAAAAAGATCTTATTTTCGGGGATTTTTAAAAAGAACTAAGTTAAGTAAAATGTACAAAAAATTTAGTTTTGGATTTTCTTTTTTTTCTTTTTTTTAAACATGCATGAACTAATGCAACTAAATGAATGCAAGGACTTAATTACAAATTTTTAGTCCTTAGTAGCTCCTAACCCAAAATTGTATAATCACACTTTGTCTTAATTCAACAAAATAGTTCTTAGCCAGGTAACGGACATGAGTTATCAGTGCACCATGAATCACCGTAGCCATGTAGCCGAAGGTTTAAGTATCTTTAGAGAAACAATCACTATAATATTTACGAATCACCGTAATATTTGTATATGATTATTACTCCGCCGTAGCCTATACACCAAGAAATTAGATTGTCGAAAGAAGACAACTTGTCAAGATACAATTGAGCCCTAGATGAGCTCGCGACATCCTTAAGTCCAAAATCTAACCGTTATTAGTAGTCCGGTTCTACGATGAAATACAATTTGTGGGCCAAGGAAGGGGTGATGAAATCCACCACCTTATGTGGATTTGAGTGTTGCCGTTAGAAAAGAAAATAAGATGATATGAATGAAAAATTGAAAATAAACGTGAATTAATGATGCAACTACAAATGGATTTTGTCTTTGTTTTTAAAAATTTTTAAAATGCAAGAAACCAACAATGCAAAATAATTTAAAAACAAGAGATAAGAGCACGGTACTAGAGCATGCAAAATTATTAGCAATTTTATTTATAAAATCAATAATTTTTTAGCAAGCAATTTATTTTGTCAAGTAAAGCGAAGCAAGCAATTCCTCTCAATTTCCTACAATTTGCAACCTAAAAATTTAAACAAGAATTATATATATATATAAGTTTTTTTGAAAGAATAAAACAAAAACAAAGGAAATCTTTTTTTTTTGTAAAGTTGCAAGAATGAAAGCTTAACAAAGTGAACTTTAAAAAAATTATACTAAACCCTAATCGACTGAACCAAATAAAAGCATTTTTTATTGAAATAAAAACACTCAAAACAACCCATGTTCAAAATCAAAATCTAAAAACAATATCGGGCCCAAAATTCTTACAACTAGTTTAGCATTTCACTTAACTTGGCAAACCCGTAATAGTTTGTATAACCCATGCACCTTATTTAAACAGAAAATACTCAAATACCAATCAAAATTCAATAACAAACTCGCAATATTAGATGGTCTCGCAAACAACCTAGAAATCAAAATAAAAAACAAACTCGAAATCAAAATCGAAGGATTGTGAAGGATCAATAGTTTCGAATATTTAGGTTTGCGTTTTGGATTATGGGTGATGTTGAGATGAAGAGAGGTCGCGGGTTGTGAAAGTCGACTAAGCGTCGTAATATGGAATATTATCTAAGTTATCTACTAGTGCGGAATATAAATATAACAGTAAATAGTAAAGTAAATGACACCAGAGATTTTTATATTGGTTCGAACATTTTGTTCTACGTCTAGGCCCAGACTCCTTCTGAAATTTAACAATCAACCCTCTCTTAAATTGGAGGAACATATATTACATCACCTGAGTAACCGAACAAAACTTCAACTTCCTAAGCAACATAATAGGACTTCAACCGCCTGAGCAACTGCAAAGGGCTTCTAATACAAGCTGTAAAAATTGCTTCTGACTGAGTATGCTCTTGAATAGTACTGATAAGTCAATAACGTACACCCTTCCTATAATCTTCTCCTCTGTGGTATATAGTGTAGTCCGTGAAGATAGGAAGTTAATTTAATCACAAATGGAATTTCCCTTGAATGTGCAAGTGATTAGAATAGGAGTTTGAATGCAAATGGCAAGAGTTGAATATGAGATAGAATCAGAAAATTAGATGATTAAAAAAATGATTTGAAGGCTATATGTAGTGTATAAGTATTGCTGCTTATCATGAAAAGTACCGATCAAAAGATACGGAAACAACTTTTGAATCAAGGATTATTTCTGTTCGACGAAGTGAAGTGACTTTTCAGAAATATAGCCGTTATGAAATTTCAGTCGACTGAACAAAAGAATTCAGCCAGCTAAAATATTAAAAATTCGAACCAGATAGAAAATAGTTCAAAAAACACCTTATTCAGTCAACTGAAATGGGTAGTTCGGTCGGTTGAACATTCATACCAAATTGTGCATGTCCATAGATATTCAATCGACTGAACTAAGCATTTTAGTCGGTTGAATTTCAGGTTTTATGCCATATGCATGATTTTTCAAAAATATATTTGTGTTAACAAGTGTAATAAGAACTTTGATGTATGAACTATGATTTGGAAGCTTTGAAATTGCATGTGTGTGCCTATACCACTTTGGAGCAACTACAAGACCTTAACCATAGACAAACCATAGACAATATTGAAGCTTCTATCTGGAATCTGGTCTGCAATCTATTATCGAGTAGAATCGTATCTTCTCCTGCAAATATTGTTAGTTCACATAATATTTACTTATATAGTTGTCACAATCAAACCATCAAAATACAAGGTTCTAACATGCTCCCCCTTTTTGATGATGACAACTATGTAAGTTTGCAAATTTATAAAAGCAATTTCCTCCACATGAATGAATATTCCCCTATCAAACAATTTCTCCCCATTTATCATCGACAATGTGATGCCCCACCCCGAGACCCACATTAACAAAGAGCATCACGGAGTAATACTGTCTGTTAATGCAGAGAATATGGCTGGTTAGGAGCGACCATCCGTAAGCTTTGTCTTAAACATGTATTGAATACGTCGATTGGGTGCTCTAATTTTTTTCTATTTTATCTTTCTCAAGTGGTATCGACATACTCAATAAATGTTTAACACAAAACTAAGGTGGCTAACGGATCTATCAGAACAAAATATAATAACAACAAATATAAGATATCACAGAACAACAGTCACATATATATACATATAAACAGATACATCATAGTACACTACAAAGTGATAAACTGTGGTGGTACATGGACCACAATATATACATCGAGTCAAAAAGAATAAGTACATAACAGAGTTTACAAAACACTACAAAGCTACAAAAAAGACGTCTAGCATCCAAAAGAAAGCAAGAAAATCCATAGCGGAAGAAGCAAAGCAGTAATCTACAACATGTGACTAACCTGAAATAACTCGGTCTAACACAAGTACATAAAATACACGGGTCAGTCTAGCTTAAATAAACTGATTAGCACAAGATAGATGAAGTATAGGGATAAACGATAACATTTATTCTCGAAAGAGAAGAAGCAACACCAAATATATATATATATATATATATATATATCAACTACTTCATATGAGATATATCACTAAAATACATCATATGGAAGTTTCTCAAAAAAGGCAAGTTCAACGACAATTTCAGTTAATCACAAATAATCGCCTCATATCATTGGCATGTACAATAATCAATAGAATGACTTTCATCAACCGTAACTCCTAATTAGGAAATCACAAGTCTCAAAATCCGCCAAAGAATGGCAACCACAAATAACTCCTAAATAGGAAATCATAAATCTCAAAAATCTGCCAAAGGATGGCTACCACAAATCACAAATATGTAGAACTCGGTTAAGAGTTCAAAACTCCAAAATGTAATCACCATATAATAAATCCTCAAACGGCTCAAAGGCCCAATAATCTCGAAATGGAGAAAACATTCGGAAATCACAAATAAATCATGAAATATCACAAAAGATGCACGTGCTCATCAAAATGACCGAAGCCCGCCAAATACTGTATCACAAATAAGGCGCCTAATACGACCCGAAGGCCAAACAACCCGAAGATCAAACATCCCGAAGGACAAACAGCTAAAAAGCTCAAACAACCCGAAGGTCCAGTATTGGCAAACAACCCGAAGGTCCATAAAATGTGTATAGCTTCAAACGAACAAGTCCGGAATTAATCGAAAAAGCAAATGCATGTGTCCTATACCACCCGTTTTACTAAATCGTTTAAATCTCTTTCTCATTTGCTCAAAGTGTGCAAAAGCATGTATTTTATATAGAAAATACTTTGCTTTGATAAAACTGGTTTTTAAAACAACATGTGAAATCGTTTTGAAATTATGGCTTTGAAATTCTCTTTATTATAGTGAATATAAATTTTTAACAGATTCAAAAATAATTATAAATGTTGTAAAAATATTTATTTTGAAAGCTATTTTATTATAAAAATCATTTCAAAATCAGTTTAGAAAACCCGTGCTCGAAAACAACAAAAATCACCGAAAACGGCAAAAATCGGCATATGAAATTGTCTCAAAAACACATCAATCCGATGTACGGATCATACATAATGTTGGCTTTCCTATTGATGGGTTTAAGCCTTTCAACACACTTCAAAATATTGCAAGAATTGATCACAACATTCACTGGAATAAGCAGAAATAGAAAAACAGTGCACAGGAAAGTAAACAGTGTGATCTGGACGAATTAAAACAACATGGGTCGACCCAGAAAAGGCCAAGGTTGACCTTGGGGAGGCATATGTTGACCCATACATGCCTTAGGTCGACCCTAGGGTTGACCCCCAATGTTTCTGGGTCAACCTGAACGTCGGAAATTCTACAGGCTTTCTGCCTGTTCCATATGCAACTTCGAGCACTGATTTCACGTGCTTCCAAAATGATTCAAGCTATGAAATTTGACATGCACATACATCTAAACATGGTCTATGATCTGGAAAAGATTTCACTCAATTTCGATATGAAATCAAAGAGATATGGGTTCACAAAGTTGAACCCAAACAAGGATTTCACTGTAAACTACAGATTTCAATTTACAGTGAATCAAAAATCAACGTAAATTGAAACCAGATTTCTTACGGGTGGCTTATTTTGCTAGAAATGTGAGTTACTACTCACCTTGTCAAGAATTTAAGCGATTATAACTTGGAAGCTGATGACGTTTTGGCCTTGAGAAGCTTTAGGAACCTGTAGAAGCAGGAAAAAGAACATGCAAGCAAAATAGAAGTTACAGTAAACTGATTTTTCTCAAAACAAAAAAATAGAAGAAATAATTTGTGGTTTTGATATTGATTACCGACTAAGAATTTGATTTACTAATTTTCCTTGAATTTCTCTTTTGATTTTGTTCAATTTGGAGCTAAATTTGAATTTTAAGAGATGGCATGCATTTTTGATTTTCTAGAAGAAGAAGAGGAAGGAGTATTGTATGTACTCTCTTTTTTTTTCCTTTGCAACCAGAAAAGTTCAATTGGGTTATTGGGTTTGGACCCAAAACCACCCAATATGGCTATGTATTCATACTTAGTTAAGATTTAACTAAGTTAATTTATTTTAACACTTTATTTCACAGTATTTTCACCATGTTTATACATATTTTAACCAAATAAATTTTATACAACATATTTCTATGTTTACAAAAATGTTTTTACAACATACAAAAACTAGTTTAGCCATTTAAAATTATTTTCCATCATTAAATTCTTATTTTTATTTAAATGCTTCAATTTACACTATTATTTATATAAAACAATATTTTTAACATCTAAATTACATAAAATTATTTCTCTTGTCCAATTAAATATAGCAAACCTTATTAACATCATTTTTACATCCAAATATTATTTTTAGAACAAAATTCCACCCTTTTATTTACAATATTTACCATATTAATTTCTAATACTTTATTAAAATTAACAAAAATCACCGTTTGGCAATAATTTCCAAAATTATTGCATTTTATCAAATTAAAACCATAAAATGCTCATTTTTATCACAAACTAACATAATAAAGTTTTTAAAACTTTATTTTCAATATTTTATATTTATTTCAACAAATTAATGTTGATTTAAATTCTTTTATCCTTATTTGATTCAATTAATCCCTAAATCATCATTCTACCATTATTCACAATTTATTACCAACCAAATTATCTTAGTTCTATTTTATTTATTCAAAATACATTGTTTATTTAAATTAAACAATTTTAACAAATTTTCCATCCCTAATTTATTTTATTCCTCTATTATTAAATTAAAACCACTGTTATAACTTAATTTCACAGGTAATCGCCGATATCAGGGTTGTTATAGACAAAAAAGAACAAATAGATAATAAGAGAAATATAGACATACAAGCACATTAATCAACATATAACGTAGGAAAAGAAAATACACATAGCATCATAGATAGCGAAAAATTGAACATGAACATGTAAATACGATAAAAAAAGAATATAACAACGTCACTAACACTAAAAAAACACATATGCAAATGCCTTGAAAAAATACCATAAGAAATGCATAAGTAAAAATATAAAAACTAGAGTTCCTCACTATCCGAATATTTTTCTTCCTTTTCTTCTTTGGAGGTTGACCAAGTAAAAGGTGCGGGGTTCTCAACAACAACGGTAGAGGTAGAGCCGGTACACGACACTTTTCCCAGATTTTTTTTAAAAAACCTTTTATTGAATTAAGCTTTTTATTTGTTTTGGTCACATTTTTCTCGATGGTAGCCAAACGTCGTCCAAGCTTACTTTGATTACGACATAGCGTAACAAGTGCTTGCTTTGGAGTAATGTCACCCTAGAGCTCATGAATCTCATCATCGTTTTCTTCTTCTTCTTGTCGGGGAGGTTGAGATGAAGAAGAGGCGATGTCCGTATCCCATGGTTGAGGAATCCCTTGTTCACGATTTGCAGCCCGTTGCTGGAAGCTTATTATTTATTGAGATTTTAGGCATTTTGGAAGACCCATAAGACTTGGAGTCTTCGAGTTAAGCTCTCCAATAAGCGTGTAATCCAAATCGGGCAAAGGAAGTCCGAAGTTTTGAAGAATATGCATGACGTATGCTCCGTAGTGGATGGTTTTGTAGTTACTTTTGTGGTTAACAGTGAGAAACTCTTCCAAAATAATATTTTCCCAATTTACTCTTTGGGATGAGTAAATGGCATAGAGGGCTAGGAAATCCCTCTTGTATACTTTCTTGTAGCTACCGATACGAGGTTAAAGTGATCGAATGAGAGCTCAGTGAAGAATATGTGCCTTCGGACGTAAGGCATTGGATTTCAAGGTTATCAAATCATCCGATAGAAAACGATGAGAAACTTCGTCTCGGTTATACATATCTACTTCGACGTTATCAATATCCAATCCTTCTGATGGACATCGCAATATGTGGCGAAGTCGTTGTAGAGGGAGGTAAATTTTAACTCCGCAAACCAAGGTCCAAATATAATCATCCTTATTTCATGGATCTTGGTGGTCTAGATTCATGTAAGCGAAGAATAACTTAATCACGAGAGGATAAAGTTTGACGTTATTTGAGACATACCCAATGAGATGGTCGATACCACTAGCTTCGGCAAGCTCTCGTATAGCATAGCCATTAAATTCAGCAAATTTGATGAAAGCTTCTTCAAAATCCGAGAATTTGTCATTGAATTGAATCGAGTTACCATTGTCTCGTTGTGAAGCCAGGAACGGATTTGCCTCTCAGATGGGCCAGCGGTAGATTCACGAGCATGTTTGGATCGGGATGCCATTGATTTGAATAGGTTTTGAGAAAAAAAATGAATTTTTGATATGGAGGCTAGGGTTTCTTTTGAGTAAAAATGGTTTAGATAATGGGTAGAATGAGGAAGAGAGGTGAGTTAAGTAGAGTTAGGGTGAAAGGTTGCATTGGAATGAGTGTATTGGTATTAAAAAACTAAAATATACGATCCAGTTGACTGAAATGGTTGTTCAGTCGACTGGTATGTAGGTTTTTTCATGCCGCAGTTTTACAGTGTAAAATATCGAAATTCAGTCGACTGAATATAGGGTGGCAGTAGACTGATAGCTGAGTGAAAATTCAAATAGATAGAAGATTCAGTTGACTATATTGGGGAGGTCAGTCGACTAGTTTACAAAAAAAATTCCTGCAAGTTTATAGTTCATTTCTGGATGGATTCAGTCGACTGGTTGGAGTGATTCAGTCGACTGTTCTCAGGTTAAAATTTTTAATTAGTTTGAACATTCAGTTAACTGAATGCCTTCTCCCAGTTGCCTGAATCTGTTGGTTTTTCTATGGAAAGCCTTTCTTATAGCTTTTCCTTAATTTAGTTATATAATATATATATGTGTGTGTGTGTTTACAAGTTTTAATTTAATGTCAATCATAAATATATAATTATTATTTCAGAAAACATACAACTTATTCAAATTATAATATGTAAACAAAAAGACTTAATTTTCTGAATTTTCAAATCATATGAGTGCGGTTCAACCTTAGTGATTTCTTATAATGGATGGATAGGAGACTGTGCATTTGAGCACCATGTTCCCAAGAGTTTGGAGACACTTGAGGACTTTACAGAGATGGTTGGTGCACACATTGTTTGGAAGATGATCCACAAAACTTCAGAGCAAATTGTTCTAGGAAGCTTAATTGTTTTGCATTGACTTTTTATTCATAGTACATTTCGCGTTGAAGTTCTAATGTTTCCTGTTGATAGTGATGGATATCGTCAATCTTTTCTTTTGTTGATGGAGAGCCAAAACCCAAGTTTCTTTTAGCTCTCTTTCCTTTTGGTGTATACTCAGTGTGATGATTTGGTGAGGATGTAATCTTAACTGGAATATATATTGGAGTTGAATTGTTTGAGGAATCAGAGGTTGGAGTGCTAAATATAATTGAGGATTGGTTTGAGCTTTCTTCTGACGACATTGTATTGTTTGTATATTATTTGTAGATTAAGTTGTTTAAACACTTTGTAATGCTTAAGAAAATATGAAAGTTGATTGAATGTATATACTGAGCTATATACTATTACTGGTTTTTTTATTTGAGGTAAAAAGAGTTTGGAAAATCTCAACCAAGTAAAATGTGAGGTTAGAGTAAATAAGAAATAATGGCCGTAAGTTAAATTAAAGAGATGTAAGGTTTGAATTCAAGGATCAAACTAGAATATTGGAACATCATGTAATTTCCTCCCAAGGGACCAGAGTTCAAGTGCCATCGGCTCCAATTTTTTATTCTAATTTTATTTCTTTATTTTGTACATGTAATTTTTTTTTATAAAATAGTATCAAATTATAATTCATTTATCGACACGATTTCTAGTTCTCATCTTAATTAATTTATATCAATTATATCATTACTTGGCCTTGCACATAGCTTGAAAAAATGTTTTCTTAATTTATTAATTTTAAAATATATTTTATAATAAATAATCGAACGAAAATTATTATAAAATCAATAAAAAATAACTTTTCGAAATTAAATTTCAGTTTAAATTTCTAGTAAAAGTTCTAAATGATAATCTTGAATTTTGAAATTTTATTATATAATTTTTTAATTTTAAACAATTTAAAATCAATTTTTCAACTTTTGGCTTATATTTAAATATTTAAAATGTAAAAAATGTTTATTTATTTCTAGCAAAAGTTTAATATATGTTAATATAATTTTACAAATATAAAAAATAATTTATAATGCATGCATGTATTAATTTAATTATTTATACGATTAATTGATTTAAATATTATTTAAAAAATAATATATAAATATTAAAAAAAATTCCTGCTGAATTATTATACCCATTAAATTTTATGTAAATATTATATTTCCATATTCTACATAAGTATAATGTAGAATTTAAATTAAAAACTATATACATATTTATAGATATTATATATTAAGTTATTTAAAATAGGAAAAATAATTTTTTTTATTGTGCTGCATATATGTATACATACATAAAAAAAATTAATATAAAACATATATATATATACAACAATTCTATATTGTGACAGTATATTTATATGTTGAAATCGTCATCTAACTAATAATACAATATATAAAATAAACATTATATATAAATTAATATTCATAAACATGGTAGGAACATACGTTATAGCCAAAGCTAGTAAGTACACCTTGAAACGAATAGACCTGGTCCTCGGACTGATTTTCAGTCCAGAAGATTGCTAGTCCTGAATTGATGACCACCAACAATAAAATAACACATGATTTGATTTGATTTGGATTTAGAAAAATAAAGAGATGGAAGAGGGAAGTTCGGCCAGATCTAGAGGGGATATAGAGGCTCCAAAAGCTCTAAAACAAGTGTGGGTAAAGATGTTTATATAAAAGAGAATTTAGAGACATTTTAGGATCAAGATCCTACATCATCTCTTACTAATTCTCTTCTATCTTAGCCCTCCATCTCAATTTAGCGTCATCACATGGCCACTTATTACCCTCTTAATTGAGCTGATGCTACGCCCCCTTCGTAGGCTTTAAAGCCATTTAGAGCCCAAACTAAAATATTATGCAATTAAACCCAATTTAACACTTATCGATATCGTATATTTATCAATATATTTATAACTATATAAATATTTTTAATAATATTTTTTCATCAAATCAAAATCAAATTTTGTAAGTAATATTTCATAAATATTGTTTAATTTAATTAATTTATAATAATTACAGATTAATTAAATTGTTTGGTCAAAGGAATATTCATCATTTCGGTTCTGTAACTCGTTAAGTGTAAACATAGTCATTATTTGAATATTAATGTTCGCATGTCATTTTATAGGTGGTATGACATTTTGGCTAAATTTATCGCTTACTTGGTTTCAATAAAATCCAATTTTACTTTGCTAAGCATTATCTTGTTGTGACATTTATTTACATTAATTCTCTTCGTTAAAACTATACTACTTTGGACCTATGGAATTTTGTAATGGTAATAAGTCCAATATCGTCCACAATCAACTCTAAACTCTAAACACAAAGTCCTTGGTTCGACAACAATAATTATTATTAACTGAAATGCTCTTGCCAGAGACTTTGACTTTGAGTTGACTTTAGTTGGCCGTGATACTAACCTCATATAACCGAGAAGACGAATCCCCTCTTGAATAGCGTTTCACTCCCAATACTTCCACTAAACCCAAATATAGTCGTTCGATGGGGGTCATGTCGTGATTTAACTATAATCAAAGTGGAGCTTCCATATTGAAGATCAATAGTATTTTTAAGTCAACAGAACTATGTAATTTTGTAATATCGACATTTTCTGTCAGACTTAAGTTATATTAACCAATAGAAAACTATTGAGTGGTCATTCCGTAGTGAAGTAATAACCATCAATACATAACCCCTTGGTGCCCCTAGCAGCCATGATTAATACACTGCCAACCTTTCGAAAATGTTACGTACTCTAGCCTTAAAGGATGTATTGATATCCAGTCTCAATACATCTTGACTAGTAATATTTAAAATGGTATATTTATCTTCATTATGATAAATTACTGAAGGTTACAACACTTTGTAACTACTATCATACCATTTATGGATTTTCTAGTAAATATACTTTTTATTAAATTAATTAATTAATATAACACATTTTATTGAGTATATAATAGAAAGAAAACACCTTTAATTTCGAAAAAAATTGGTTATCGAGTTAGATATATATAACAAATTACATAATTGGCCCTAGGGCATACCCCTAACTCGATCAATCTCCTACTTGCACTTAAGGTCAATTATGGAATCTTGTTCCAACTTCTAGTCGGTTTCCTCAAAACCAATCGAGCCAGACCCTCGATGAATGGGTATATGTTATTATGCTTTAATTATCTACTTTGTCAATCAATTCTCTCTGATGCTGATAAACTACCTTTATCATATGGAACAATTTGGAGTATGTCTCTCGACTTCAAGTGAGCTCTAAGGTTTGTTATGAACTATATCATGACATTGTTATCATAAACGATGTTATGAAATTATCAACATTTGGAATCATATTTAGCTCAGTTATAAATTTTTGCATCTATATTTATATACATTTCTTTTATTGTGACACTATTCAAGACGATATACTTAGCCTTTTTCATTAAATTAGCCATAATATTTTATTTGGAACATTTCCAACTTAAATATTCTTAACTTGAAATTATTATTGACATAATATACTCAATATCTCTTATGAAATTTGAGTCCGAACACTCCTCATAAGGAGTTTGTTGTTTCAGAAAAGAATTCTCTAGTAGTTCATAAATATAAGAGGACATCTCAAACAACCATTTAGTTTTATCGATTTAGATTTGATATTTGCTTCATATATTAAATACATTAAAAACTCACAATATCGTAGACAACATAACATGTATGATAATTTCTTTTACCAATGCACAAGGAATCCATATATCATATTCCCTATTAAACATTTTAATATGGTGTCCTTGCATATCGTTTGGGACATTCTCAATATCATTTATACTTGCTATAAAAGACATCATTTTTAAATCCAACATCCAGTATTAAAATGACTAAAGCTGATTTTATCATAAATACATCATTAACAATCAGCAATATGTTATTTACTTATGGTTTATAAATATTTGTGTACCTTTTAACTTTCTTTCTTATGAGCACATGCTTCCTCTGCATTTTGATAGACGATCAAACTATTTGACATTTCTATCAAAATGTTTTCTTAATTTTGATGATGGTCAAATGACACTTTCTTATCTATTCTTGGATCATATCCAAAAACTCACAGACTCAATATAGCTCCCACTGACTTTTAGACACTTTGGTTATTATCTATAAATAGTTTACTCAAAATCATTATTCAATGCATACATACCAAAGCATAAAGTCATACCAAGCGATAATTTTGTGAGTAAAATTTAAACCTACTTGAGCACATCGAATGTTAAATATGTTACGTTAATTTAAACAATTGAAATTCACGGTATTATTCTTATCTATGTGGCTCACTATATTCCAACAACATCTTTTTCTTTTACAGCTGATGGATCATATCCTTTCGAATACAACTATCAAAATCATATTTTGATAATGTACTTGGAACCTATTTTGAATTTGCGCACTACACCATATTATAGAGTCAATACTCTTAATGGTTTAATTAAACAAACGAGGATTATTTATCATTGACATTGACAAGAAACGCATATTTCTCTTAAATGTATAAGAATACTCATTAGACATTCTAATGTGTTGTGTTCATTTAGTTTTGATCGATTTCATTTAATTCCTTGTAACTACTTTTGTCATTGGATCGTATCCAAGTTCATTATATACTAATAAACTCTTAAAGAAATTTCTTCGCTACGAAGTTGGTATTTCCTAAAACAACATTTGTTTCTCAGTGTAATGGAATGGACACTCATAAACATTTTATGAATTTCTTTATAAAATCGATTTCGCGTTAGTTCACAATATATTTTTGTTCACAACATAAATTATTCATATAATGACTATCGTTCTCAATATTCTCTTGGGACGATTCATACAAAATCCCTTATGTACAATTATTATGTGCAGTCTTTCGACTTGCACAACCTGCCAACTCCTTGGCATAGGATATGTATTGGTTTCTTATAAATCCTTATCTCGTATAGTTTTGTAAACTATTATTTGGATGATATTAATTTTAACCTTGTGTTCTACTCTTAAGTATACACCTTATAGAAAGGGTTTACCTCAAATTCACTCATCATTAATCATGCTTTGTTCAACAAAGTTTGACTATTCCTTATCAATACATAATTATGTATTATAGGAAGGAGTGACCATTGAGATAGAATTTTTATTCATAAGGTACATATGAAACTTATTTCCAATATACTTACCCATTCGATCAAATCAAATCATATATGTCACATGTTATATTATTTACTTCCGTTTCATATTTTATAAGCTTACCATAGACTTATACATGCATATCAAATACGCATGACCATGTCCATGATAACTCATCGGCGAATATGACGAAGTACGTGGATCCATTTTGGTATTTATAGACTTACCATTTCATATACCTATATGTACCAATCTAAAGTGTTCATCAACTCTTTCGACACTCCTATGGAGTGGGTGTCTTTTCCCCTAATTGTCTGAGATATAATTAACTGATATTAAATGATTCATATTCATATAATAAAATTATTTCTCAAATCTATGGCTTAGTCTATAGTCCCAAAGTAATTGTAAATGATATTAGATACTTTAGTATTTTCCAATGCATTTCGTTGTGAAAACAAATACCACATTATAGCTTTATATCACAACAATATTCATAATATTTACATTGAAATATAACTATGCCTATTTTTCAGTCGATACCAAAAAATAGTCATTATTTCATAAACAATGTTTAGTATGTTTTACGAAAATAATTTTTGTAATTTGATGCAATCAAGAAGTGCTATATGGCATGCTCTCGCTATTTGTGCCATTACTATAATAGTGCACTAAATTCAAAGGTCCATCATTCACTTAATATAGATTTTTTATTTCATATACCACAACTAGTTTACAGCGGAGAGTTCTTTGATCAAATATCTTGAACTCAAAGTAATAAATCCCATGGAAAACAATTTTCTATATGAAAATATTTTGAAATAGAAATCATATGTCTCATTCCAATGTTAAGTATCACATATTATTATTACAATTCTCATTACCGATGTTTCTTTATGAAGCAGAAGTGAAAATTCACTCTCTTCATCCCAACTGTACTTTAAACCACATCTACTCTTGTGCATTCATTTTTCTTTCTAAATGGTTGAACCATGAAAAAAAATACCTTTGCTACAACATCATAAGGAACTCTTTATGAAAGCACACACTATCTCCTTAACATTTATGGACATCAAATATGTTGCACTTTGCATAAACAAATTAACCTAACATTTCAGTGATCGAGTTCTTAAATCTATCTTGCAGTTTTGGTCTACTATTACATTTAGCACATTACGATCCTTATTCTAATCAATCTAATTGAATACTTGATCCCATAGTATGGTTTGTTTATTTATTTTGAATAAACTAATTTCATTGAAGTATCTTACATTACGAACTATAACCATTCACCATATAACACTTGTACACGATGGTTTATGGATCAAATATCCATAGTCTGGTATTGCTTTTGAGTTCGGAACTCATAGAATCAATATGCGGTTTCGATCAAATAAACACATAAAGAACCAAATTACGAATGTATTAAGTGGTTGTAAAATTAGGCACTTGCATAGGTATAGAAAACATTAACATGCAAGAAGTTTTTAATAGTAAGTATATATTATATTTCTATTTGTCAATCTTCAATTCAGTTATATATATATATATATCTTAATTGATAAATATTTTATCAATCGCATGAAACTTACAAATTTAACAATGTAGATTATTATAATATTATATAGCATATGTTCTTATAATATTACAAAGGTTAATGTTATCATTTCATTTTTCTAATAAGGAACTCTTGTCTTTTATGTCTCACCAAACCCTAAGCAAAACATAGAAGCCTTTCAACTTCACTAGTAGGTGTTAGGAAGCTCAACAAATCATACGCCTTCATACGATGGATAACTCCTTATCGACTGTATCACATATGTAACGACCCAGAATTTTTGTCGTTTGATTTTGAATATTTAAATGGTTTAAATATTGGATTTGGAATTATAATTGATTCAGAAAGTTTTAAAATTGAAATTTCAAGTGATTTCGTAAATATTTGAAATCATCGATTTAATTGACGCGTTAAAATATCGATCCAGGGCACAGTCTCGAAATTCGGTGAAACCAGTTCCATTGGATCCGTAATAATGTATTATTATCAGATTTCAAATTTTGTAGCATTTGGAGTTAGCGTTTGGTTGTACAGGATAGGAACGCGTTGAATTTAATATCGAAAATTCAATATAATAATTGAGTTCAAAAAGCTATCTTCTCCATATGATCGAATTAGGCCTCGAGACTAGTTTCATTGGGTCTGAAATAGGGGTATAACATTAGAAACGTTAGGCGGCACGCCTCGATAGGTATTGTAGGTTTTTAGTTACCCAATACAAGATATTTTGGATATAAAAATTATTTATAATTATAGAAGTCAACACCCTAATCATGTGCCTATAACAACTTATACCCGAAGCCAATTTATTTTTTTAAATAGCATATCTATTTACCTTCTTCTTTCTAGAAATCAAAATCGAACCAAAGAAAGAAAAAGGAAAAAAAGGCGATGATATAAAAAAAATTATTTAAATCGCGAACGAGCTCGCGACCTGGAGGAGAAGCTCGCGTGCGCTGGTGGAGGTGGAACTCGACCGAAGCTCGATGGTGAGGTGGGAAAGATGAGCATCACGGTCATGGAAATCAACTAGAGGGTCGAAGTCGCGATTAGGGTTTGGCGCGTGGGATGTTATGCGTGAGGAGTAGGGCGCGAGCAGGTGATGGTCGACGGCAATCGAGATCTGGAGGTGAGGTCGCGGCTACAGGCGATGAGAGAAAAGCGACGCAACATGCTGGTGGAGTCGTTGATCTAACAACAGCCCGGACGTGGAGATGGAGGCTTTTTTAAATTGGTCGAAGGCAAGAGGGGTTTCGGGTAGGGCTGTTGGGCTGTCAGGATTGGACGTGGGGTCGTCAGGGTTTGAAGGCGGCCGTCTGAGTGCGAACGAGGTCTTGGGAAGAAGCTATTAAGGTATATGTAGGTTGATTAAAATTAAATATTAAATTAGTTATTAAATTCAAATTTTTAAAAATCATATAACATTTTGAATTCGAGGTTCAAAGTCATAAAATCAGTGGCGTTAGATTCGAATTTACGTAGGATACGAAATAAAATTGGAACGAATTGTAATTAAAAATCAAGGTGAGTAAAATCTCACACATTTGGATTACTGCTATTAAATTTAGAATATTAAAAATCATTTATTGATTGATTGGTTGAATTGATAATTATTATTATCAGTTGGATGTTATATTAGATATATATTAGTGTATATATATTAGTAGTTGGATTGATTATTCCCACCGTTGGAGCAGATGAGACCCTATGTGTCCCGCATAATAGCGGATGACCCTATATACCGCGATATCCCCCTCAAAGTGGGATTGGTATTTTTATGTTATCTAACATTTGTGGATGTAGGGAAACAGGTTGGAGGGATCCAACAGATTCCTCTAATTTATATTGATTGTTTTTCATATATAATAATATATGATGTTTTAGAATAACCTATTATATCTTTATAAATCTTTATACCTAGTATATGAAAGTTGCAATGGATCGAGTAACATGAAATATTTTACTTAACTAAGACTTGTATATCGGTAATGTCTATATATCTAATTACTAGTAAATAGCAGTGGAATAAAGTAAAGAAAGTAAACACGATCACACTAGAGATTTTTATACTAGTTTGAAATTCTCGTTCTACGTCCAGTCCAGATTCCTTCTGGATTTAAACAACACCATCACTTCGCCCGGAGGTATAGGTACCTGAGCAGTAGAACAAGATTTCAATACACTTACCTAAGTAGCCGAACAGGATTTCAACACTTTTGCCTAAACAGTAGAACAAGACTTCAACTACAAAAATATGAAATAGTTGATTTTGTATGTTCTAATATAGTACGATAGTACGAATGAGTCGATAAGTACAACATTCATATAATCTTCTTCTTATTGGTATGAAGTGTAGTCATGAAGAATTGGAAGCGATGTGATCACAAGAGAAGTATACTTGAACGTGCAAGTGACCAATTGAAAGCAATGTAAATCTTTTGAGTGCTTAGAGAATTTAAGACAAGATATTGAAAATAGAGAGAGTAGCATAGTTTTGAAATCATATAAGTGTTTCCTATTTATAGAGAATGAGTGGTTGCAGTTATTCATGAAGAGTAGCATCTTATAGAAGTGTTGCAACCATTCATGGAGGGAAGTGCCTCTTCGTTAAGGAAGAAGAACTCTTCAAAAATTTCAAAAATATGACAGTTGAAGCATTCATTCGGTTGAACTAAGTGATTTAGTCAACTGAATTGCAGTTGAATTTGACAATTTCAAACAGAGAGAAAATAGTGTAAAAAAATACTATATTTCGTTGACTGAAAATGTCATTTAGTTAACTGAATAGGAGTTCAGTCGATTGAATGGATAAGCTTAATCGACCAATTCTAATGTTAAAAATAGTTTAAAATTAATTCACATGTTAGTCGACTGATGTGTTCCATTTAATCGGCTGGTATAAAGCTAGTCAACTAAATGATATGTTTGAGTTGACTGATTCTTTGAATTTTTCTTTTTAAAATATGAATGAACATTTTAATGTTTGTGTGTATACTAATTTAAAGAGATTTTAACATTCATATAGTTCAAGACACAAAACATATGACTTACATAACTTTGTTTGTGATCATCATCTTGGCTTCGTCATTGTATTTATTGATCGATATATTTTTCTGAAATGCTAGAATATATAAAGAATATTTCTTGTGTAGTTGTCACTGTCAAAATATCAAGTTGTGAGGTTCTAACAGTATGAAGGATGGCTCTCTCCCAAATCTTTCATCGACAAAATTTTAGACAACCACGTTTTCAGTGATTGTAATAGTGATACATCGCCATCAATAGTAATTCGTCCACGTATAAAATTAAAATTTTAACAAATTCATTTTGTTCTTTTCTATGTATGCATTCTTCCTCTATGTCTTAACTTAAACCAAATGGATTGCTTACCTTGTTAAAATATTTATTCCAACTTCTTGATGCTTGCTTAAAATCTTAAATTGACCTTAATAGTCTTCATGCCTTGTTGTTGCTCCCACTACATAGAAACCCTCTAGCTAAAACATATAAATAATCTCTTCTAAAGCACTATTTCGAAATGCTGTTTTAACATCCAACTACCATATTTCGTATTCATAATAAACAACAACTGCAAGTAGAATTCAAATTGATTTAAGCATGGATATTGGAGAAAATATTTTGTCATAATCAAGATCTTGAATTTGATGAAAATTTTTCGCTACTAACCTTGTTTTCTAGGTCTCGACCTTTCCAGTTGCACCGATCTGTTCTTAAAGATCCATTTGTAATCAATGGGTTTTAACCTTTCGGGTACATTCTTTAAAGTCCAAATTTTGTTCTTGTACATGGATTTTATTACGAATTTCATTACATCCAGTTATAGGGTAGAGTCTATACTCTCCCAAGCTTGTTGGTATTTGAGGGGATCATCATTATGGACGATGCAATCCTCTTTCTTACCATGATTGCGAGATTCTACACTAGACCTTAATAAGTTGCATATCTTATATGGGCGCTGAATATCTATCCAAATATTTAGTTTCTATGGCAATTTCTTACATCTCATCCAAGTCTATCTTACTGCCATTAATTTCTCAAGGTAAAAATTCCAATTCAAAAAAGGTGTCATGTCTCAAAACAAACACATTTTGGTTCTCAATATGATGGAATATACATCTTTCAGAATTTCTAGAATACCCTATAAATTTGCGTAAAACTAATCCTGCTTTAAGTTTACTGGCTTTATGTTCTTAACGTAAGTCGGACAACTTCATACCTTAAGACAATTAAGGTGGGGTCTTAAGAAATTATTTAGATGGAATGAAATTCAACGTATACGTCATGGTTTCAGGTGCATGTCCCCAAAATGAAAGAGACAACCCAGTATCATTCATCATTGATTGAATCATGTCTAACAAAGTTCAATATCTCCTTTTTGAAACACGATTATCTTAAGAGTATAGGGAGGAGTAACTTGAGAAATAATACCATTTTATTTTAGGTACACAAAGAGTTCATATTGAATGTACTCACTGCCTCGATTAGTTCCAAGTATTTTAATTATCTTACATGTATGGTGTTCAACTTGTTTTTTAATCTATGAATTTGTCATATACCTCTGATTTGTATTTCATAAGATACCCATATCCATATCTGAATAAATAAAAGGTTAATGTAACAAGTTATAAGGATCCACCTTTGGTCACTACAAGAAAATATATTTTTGGCAGGATCATTGAGCAGCGTTTTAATAAAAGTGCTGCAAATATATGAGTGGATTATTAAAAAGAAAAGAAAAAAATAATCTAAAACGCTGCTCGTAGGTTTAGTGAAAAGAAGAGGGAAAAGTAAAAATTAGCCGCGCCTCTTATTACTCAACATCAACCTCTCTTCCTCTCTCTTCCTCTCTCCTGCCTCTCTCCCTCTCTCTAGCGTATCCCTATCCCTAATTTAATTAAAAAATCAAACTCTCCAACACGCTCAACCTTCCACTGTTGACTCCGGAACACGCTCACCGGAGCTCGAGCCACAATTCCATTGTCGATCTTCAAGTCGATCTCCAGAACCACGCACTGTAACTCGAGCCCTAGAACCACGCAGCAGCTTGAGACGTCGTCGATCTCTAGAACCACACAGCAGCTCGAGCCGTCGTGGATCTCCAGAACACACGATTTTCAGCAACCCTCTAGTTCCATTATTTCTTCTCTCTTTTGGCCATTTATCGAGATTTTGCAGTCCTTGCTAAGGTGAAAATGTTTTTTTTTCATCTGTACCTCATGATTTACGGCATTAAATATTGATCAAGAATTTCACACAGTACCTTTAATAAATCTGTTTCATGACTTAATTTTTCGGCACTAAATATTGATTGAGAATTAACATCTGTCAATGTGTGTTACAGCTTTTAGAAAGTGCAAAGTTTACCGGATTGAAAAAGATTAGAAAATGAATTTGATATAAAGCACCTAATCCTTTTGAAATCGATATGAAGGCATGAGTTACAACAGTTGATTTTGGCAAGAAATTAAAGTAAGATAAAGATTAGAATATCTAAATGTGGAATTTGATTCTAGCCTTCAAAAGGAGATTGATTCAGGAGTCAATTGAGATTACTTGAATCAACATACTCTACAAGTATTGAATGTTAATTAAACCCCATTTTAGTTTCTAGTGCCTATATCTGTTTTGCATATATTATTCTAGAAATCTGTTGAGGTTGTAACTCGATGAAGGATATCGCCATGGATTATGCACATATTATATATTAACTGAAGGCTAGTAGTTTTTTTCTCTAGTCTCTGCTATGTATGTTTGTTGATGCGTTTCTATACACGCTATTATAGATTCTACTATATAACTTGTACCAAGGAAGTTTGTATTTTCACAAGTTAAGTGCTCCCTGGAGACTGACTTTGTTTTAGTAAAAAGAAGAATTTGATACAATTTATGTTTCCATTGAATTGTTTATTTAACAAAAGCTTTTGCAATATTAATGTAACATTTTAAGATTTAATATTTTGCACTTCGTTTGGTTTGAATGATTGCATATATTATACTGGATTGTCCATTTTAAATTAACATGCCTGTATGGCTGTATTTGCGATATGTTCAAAGTTTTAAAAGCATTCTTTATCGTTATTCAGTTTTAACTTGTTATATAAAAGAAATTTTTTAGTTGATGTGGAAAGCTTAAACTTAAGCTTGTTAGAAACTTCATCGGTATTATTCTTAAAAATTGAATCTTTACACCATGTTTGATCGAACTATATCAGGATAATATGCAATTTTGTGATATTTTTAAGACCATAGTTTGTCTCCAAGGGCAATTTGAGCATTTGGACTTTACCACAGGATTCGTTTATGATGAAATTCGCAGTGTTCATACAGTTCATAATTTCCTCCTCTCCAAAAATTAGCAGTGACTTCTATTTTTCAACAGTTGCCTCTGAACACCTAAGTAAAATTTCTCAAAGGGAACATGCCATGTATACACATATACATGTGTCCTTAATGACACATGGAATGATCATCTTACAACTTGGCCATTTGCCAATGTATCTGAATCTGTTAAACGGTTCGAATGCAAAAATGGCAACGGAACCAAGGTCATAATTTCATATTTTGTTGAACTATGTGATCTAGAGAATGGATTTATCTCTAAATTGCCTTCAAACTCATATTTTTATCAATTTTCTTTTTTTAGTTTTCTTACATTTTTAGCTTAAACAACTCTCAACTTTGGTTAATTCGATTGAATATAATTTTTAAAATCGAACAATTCCCTGTGGATCGACCTGTACTCGCCACGTACTAGAATTGTATGTCGTGCTCTTACGGTTAATTTTATTATAAATTCGATCGATTGTTTTCTTAACCGATAGAATTTCCGTCGACGAACAAATTTTTGGCGCCGATGCCGAGGAATTTGCTTTGATTTTAATTTTCTATTCTTCGAATTATTTTTGTTTGATTTTTATGTGTTTGTGTTGTGTGTTGAATTACAATTATTAAAAAAAATTGTGTGTTTGTGTATAATTTTGTGTTCAATTCTTGTGTATGTGCTTGTCGTTCTAGTTTCCTTTTTCATTTGCATTTTCGTATTTAAAAAAAAGACAAACACAATTTCAAAACAAATTTTTTTATTACTTTCCATTTTCGTTTACAATTTTTTTCCTTTTTTTCTTTACAAACTATTTCATTTTACAATTCTTTCTAAAAAATTTCATACATCTCTATTTTTCAACAGCCTCAAACTCCACCATCTCTGTTTTTTTCAACATTTTTGTGCACTTTCCTGTATAACCAACTTCTGCATCTTCTATTACAATCTCACTGTGCATTCATTATACATCAACATTCCCCTCCATTTCCTCAATCACTTACCAATGCTGCTACTTCCTTTCAAATAATTGTTTCACATTGAACTTCACATTGAACCATCTATTTCCTCAATCCCCTACAGCCTTGACCACTGCCCTGAAACACTTCTACAACATATCACTGACAGTGCAACACCGCTGACAGTTCAACTCCCCTACTTCAATACAACACTGCTGCATCATTCCAGCTTCACAATACTGCTGCACCCTCACGACACAGTACTTCATCTCATCGACAGCTTCTTTTCCACTCCATTTCCCTACCATACATCACCTGATACTGCCAGCAGTATTTACCGCATTCACCGAACCACCATCTCAACCACAAAACTGCCAGTAATATTTAGACCTGTCAAAATATGATCCAACCCATTTACTCTACTTTTAAATGGGTTGGGTCAACCCATTTATGAATATTATTAAATGGGTTATGGGTTGGGTTGACCCATTTGTAAAAGGGTTATAAATGGATAACTCATTTACCCATTTATTAAAAACATTAAATTTTAATATAAATTTGAAAAATAAGAATTTTGAACATACATTGTAGTTTTTCATGAAGACTGATAGTTGTACTTAGAAAATAACAGACTACCGCATCCCCATATTTGAATTCCGCCTAGTGCAGAAGCCGCTATATTTTTTGTTCAGACTGCAATAACTCCTTCGTTCTAACTCGAAATCAGGCGAGACTTCGACCGATGAACTCCAACCTAAATTACAGACAGTATGGAACACTCGGATACTTCATCGTGTGAACGCACACTGTAGTTCTCCAAGGGGACTGACAATTGTACTTAGAAAATAATAGGCTACCACATCCTCATATTTGAACTTTGCCTAGTGCAGAAGCCGCTATTTTTTTGTTCGGACTGCAATAAATCTTTCGTTCCAACTCGGAATCATGCGGGATTTCGACCGATTAATTCCCACATAAATTACGGACAGTGTGGAACACTCGGATACTTCAATGTGTGAACGCACATTGTAGTTCTCCAAGGGGACTGACAGCTGTACTTAGAAAATAACAGGCTACCACATTCCCATATTTGAACTCCGCCTAGTACAGAAGCGCTATTTTTTTGTTCGGACTGCAATAACTCCTTCGTTCTAACTCAGAATTAGGCGAGACTTAGACCGATGAACTCCCACCTAAATTACGGACAGTATGAAACACTCGAATACTTCATCGTGTGAACGCACACTGTAGTTCTCCAAGGGGACTGACAGTTGTACTTAGAAAATAACAGGCTACCACATCCACATATTTGAACTCCGCCTAGTGCAGAAGCCGCTATTTTTTTTTGTTCAGACTGCAATTGCTCCTTCGTTCTAACTCAGAATCAGGCGGGACTTCGACCGATTAACTCCCATCTAAATTACGGACAGTATGGAACATTCGGATACTTTATTGTGTGAACGCACACTGTAGTTCTCCAAAGGGACTGACAGTTGTACTTAGAAAATAATAAGCTACCGCATCCCCATACTTGAATTTTGATGAAAATTAGAATTTTAAATTTTTATCGAAACTCAAAACATAAAATTATAATTATTTTATATTTATTTGTTTTTTATTAGTCAAATTAAATTTAAATCTTTAAATGGGTTAAATGGGTAACCCGCTTATTAAGTGGGTTGGGTTATAAATGGATTGGGTCATAAATAGGTAAAAAAGAATGGGTCATAAATGGGTTGGGTCAAACTCGACCCAACCCATTTTGACCCAACCCAACCCGTTTGACAGGCCTAACAATATTTACACTTCCCGTCTGAACAACAGTGCCTTATTACTATCCAGAATCACAAAACTGATGTTGCCCATCACATATTTTGCCATACACAAGCATCCTTCTCTAACACTGACCATCACCATCCCCGAATCAATCTCCTCTGCCATCCATTGCTCCCTGCTGACTACACTGCCTTGTTCTCTTCAATAGTACCTATCAACCACCATAACACCATCACCAACAACTTGAACAAGCACTGTTACATCCTCTACAACTCCAATACCACAATTCAAACATGCACAAGTTCACGGCAAAACAACCACAACCCACCAACATATCACCAAACTTCTTCACTGAGTTGCCCATACTTCACAAACATCAAACAACCCAACTTCATCTTACCACATCAAAACAGCACTCTGTCACTCCAACCCCTGCCTTATCCATCAACTCACCACCATCCATCCTCTCCTCATCATCGACATACCACAATCACACTACTAGTTCAAAACTACCGTACATTCACAACCTTCAGACCAACTTCTTCCAACACACAACCATTTCCCCTTCAACCGACACACAGACCCACTCACTGCCTCCCCCTGTTTCTACTCCACATCATCATCACCACAGCTACCTCTCCCTGCCAATACTTCCACTGACCAACCTGAAAACTCTTCCAGCCATCAAAACATTTTACCCCTGTCTTCTTTTTCACTACTGCTGTAACTTCTGTTCTCCATCAAGCTGCATCACTCATCTACCACATTCTATGCTGTAACAATTCATCATACATACAGCATCACTTCCACATAACCATACAACTACATCACCAGAAAATACCCTTCAACCTTATCACTGCCTTCTTCCACCTAGTCACCCATTCCTGCTACCATACTACTGCTCCTCATCTCCTTACAAGCCATCAAAACCCCATCAGCAACCACCTCTGTCCACAATACATATATTAACTGCTCCTCCCCGAACATTAACACTGTCTTCTACCTCATCTGCTGCTTCGACTGTGCCAAGACAAATCCACGAAACTGACCACATCCTCATCTGCTTTAACTGCTACACTCTAACTACTACAAACAACAGCTATATACTGTTCATCTCAGAACTCGCAACCCTCCGCCTGCAAAACCACTGCTGCCACCACTGTGGCAGGTTTCCATATACGTCTGGCTACCATCAGTTATACCACCCATAGTCCATATGGCAATTCCTCATTCTACTGTCCATATTACTTACCCCAAACCGCTCGACCACCAGAAACCAAAATCCCCAATTTGCTCGAACTCCTCGAACACAGTCCTTCACCACATATCCGTACGTACGAACCACAAATACGAACCAAAATCAGAACTTGGGGATTTACGAACTCTGGAAGTGATTTCGATTTTAAAATCAATTCTGGGAATTGCTTTTGAAGTGCTGAATTGAGGAGTTTTATTCAAAAAAAAAAAAAGAGAAGAAGAACCGAAGCAAGCGTATCCTCTTCTATTATTAGCGAACGCAAGTGGGAACGTCTGTTGATTTTGTGTTAGAGAAGTGGGCCTTGGAAACGGGCCGGGTATGATTTTGTTTGGTTTTTAGTATTTTTCCTTAAGTTCCCTTTCCTTTTGTTTAGTTTTCAAAAAAAAGAGAAAGAAAAAACAAAACAAATAAGTTAAGTGTTGTTTGTTTAGAAATCTTTTTTTTATTTGTTTCTTTTAATTTCAATTGTTTTGATTTTCAGTTGTTTAGTTTCTTTTATGTGTCTGTTTGTTCTTTTGTTTATTTTCTTTTGTTCTCTACACCAAAAAAACAAAAAAAAAAGAGGGTTTGCTTCCTTTAAAAAAATATTTCAATTTTAAATTTATTTTGTTTTGTTTTTGAGTTTGTAACAACCCACCTTTTTGGATGGTTTAAATCGACAATAAACCACACATGTTAACTCAAACCATTCAAAAGGGAGGACTATTAATGGGACAAATAAGAAAATAAGAGAAAAGAAAGAAAACAAAACATATAATCTCACAGCGGAGTGACAAAATATAATAATCAAATAAATAGTTCATGAAGTTGTTTACAAAAAACATTTGATTACACTTCTACAATACAATCAGAGCTATACATACAACATGAATAAATAAATAATGCAGCGGAACAACATGATGCAGTAAAATAACAATAATAAATAGTAGACTAATATTTGTCTTTATCCTCCAAGTAAGATGGTCTTCAATACACTGAAAAGCTCAGACTGACCCGATCATAATGAAAAGACAAAACACTCGAGTCATAACTAAAAAATCTTATGTAAGTTAAATCAACAGCAAGTAAATATGAGTGTAACGGCTTCAGAGATGTTTATGAGATTTTAGATCTCCTATCCAGTGTCTAACGTGCGTGCAATAACTTAAGTGGCGTTCGGGATTCCATCTTTTAAAGATCCATTAAACTATCTACATACATAGTACAATACGCTATTATAATATGGCTACAGTAAAGTAAAGTAATAAACTAGCGTTAAGGCGTTACCCATATCCCCCTTAACACATTTTTATATAAATACCGTAGTCTATACAGATACTGTAAGCTCCACCAAACCGGTGGGATACTCACTGAGCACTTCATAGGTACGATACAAACCAAACCGTAATGGGCTCGATAAGGCATATGACAAGGCACACGAGGCAATGCTAGGGTAGGATTCTACCGTTTGTAGAACCGGGATGGTGGTAAGGCATAGCAGCTACTACCGCCGACCTCGGAACACACTCCTATAATCAAATCGAGGGGTGGTCACCAAATCAATCACAAAGTAATAAATATGGTATGGAGAAGCATGTCTGATCGAAGGAGCGATCTTACTTGACCTAGGTATAGCTCATGTTTTAGTCATATCAAGCAGACCCGAGAGGGTTAGGGCTACGTTCATACCTCATACAGTAGCGTTCGCCAAACCATCCTACTTCATTTTGAATTCTCCACCACGTGCACAGTTGTTAAAGAGGTTTTCAGTATTGATAGAGAGTATAACAATATCTGATCCCGGTCTCTTTAACAACCAAACGTTTATTTCACACCGGTTGGTTCTTTTACATTTCCAAAACCTATTCACAATTGATATCAAAATATCATATTAAATTCAAAAATCATATCACTTTCAAAATCATATTCACTTCCGAATCATATTCACTTTCAAAATCATTATTTCACTTTAAATCATATTCATTTTCAAAATCATAACCACAAAATAGTTTAAACCATCATATCAAAGTATTCGCGTTTAAATCCATTAAATCTAAATCATAACAGTTCCAACTTAAACAGTTTGAATATTGAAAGTAGTTTATATATTAGGATAGTTATACATTAAAAATAGTTTAAATTTAAATATAGCTTATAGATTAAAATAGTTTATATATATTAAAAGAGTTTGTATATTAAAATAGGTTATATATTAAAATACATATATTAAAAGTTGTTTATAAATTTAAAATAATATATATTAAAATAGTTTATAATTTAAAAATAGGTTATAGATTAAATAGTTTATATATTAAAAGAGTTTGTATATTAAAATAGGTTATATATTAAAATAGTAAACGTATTAGAAATTACTAGTATATTAAAATGGTTTATATGAAAAAATAGTTTCAAATTAGAATTGTTTCTTCCAATTTCACAAATCAATTCAAATCAACTTTAGTTCCAAAATTCAATTTAAATCAATCTCGGTCCACGATTTCAATTCAAAAGGCTAAAGATTTCAATTCAAATTCTCATTAGAAACCATTTCAATTTATATCGATTTCAAATCCATGTGGAACTACAAATTTAAACCACTTCAAATTCAGTAGGTTTCAAAATTTAAATATTCAACGTTTACAATAACTCAATTTGGAAAAAGTTCATTTATATTTCAAAATTCAACTTTAAGATTTCAATTTAAATTCTCTAAACAATTCATTTAAACCAATTTCGATTTCAACATTTTAAAGCTTGGATTTTGAAAATAATTCAGTTCATATAAGTCTAATTTAATTTCATAATATCATTTAATTGTATTCAAAAATTAAGGATTTAAAATCATTTAATTTAACCAATCCGGTGTCCGTATATAATTTTCTACCCTATGGTCAAGTGATATAGAGATATATCATTTCAACCCGCAGTAATTTAAATTTATGGGTATATATCATTTCAACCCGCAATCCCGAGTAAAATTCAAAATCCATAAAATCGCTCGAGTTTATCATTTCAACCCATAACGATTTTTCCCTAATCTATAAGATCGTTCAGGTATGTATCATTTCAACTTATAGTCATTTTCTAACAATAACTAAGGGAACTTGCAGTGTGATAACAACATATAAAATAAACATAACATCAAATCATCCAGAATGTCAATAATAAAACATTCATCACAATCATCATTCAAATCAACCAATAAGTCACAACAATTAACTGGTTATCACTATCAGGTATTTAACTAACAATTTAAATTCAATATAAATTCAAATGGCAATTAAATTCAATATAAATTCAAATTAAATTTAAATGACGGTTTAAATACCAAACAACAATTAATAAATGTCTAATCATATCATAAATTTAATCTAACTAACATAAGATGGTCTAGTATTCGTGAGTGGGTTAAATCACTCACCTTTGATTTTCGGTCGATTAAAAATCCAATTAAAGCCCAAAAATCTAAAAGTCTCAGAATGTAGCCAAACCAGTTCCATGCCGTCTGAGATTTCAATACGATCGCAACGGAGAAAATCGTGTTCAAATCCGAGTTCGTATGGAAATGTTATCAATGTTAGAACATTTGAAAATCAAAATTTTTAATTAAATTAAATAAAAGGGTAAAATAGGAGTTACATACCCAAACCCTAATAGACGCGTTCAAACACCATCTCCTTCAACCAGATCGCATGAAGCCGCCACTGATCATTCAATTTTTTGCCGCCGCCTGGTCCATCATCGCCACGATCAGAGATCGCCGATCACCTGCGCACGTCCAGGTGCCCATGCCCACGCGATCAACCATGACCTCCCTCTTTGCAGACCGCCGACGCCCCATTCCAACGCCATTCCAAGTCTATTCAAACACCTTAGACACAAACAAACCACATGGATGAGCGCTGCTTGACCCCCTCTACCAGCCGGTGCCCTTCGATCGTCGTAAGGTGGAAGATCCACTGTCGATCGCGAAACCCTAGAAATAAACAACCGAAACTAAATCACCAATTTCTGGCCGAACCATGCAATTAATTGATTTCATATTCCTTAATAAAACTATTCTAATTTATAACATATAATTTCAATATTAAATCCAACATTTAATTTATTCCTTATTTACAATTATAACCAAATTAACTTTAAAATTATTTCAATTGATTGAAATTACATTAAAATAGTTATCAATTAAATTAAATCAACATTATTAAATTACATTCTACTTATTTTTCTCATTAATAAATCACAAAATTTTAATTTCTCACAACATTAAATTTCAAAAATCTTATTAAATTTAATAGTTTTAATTATTGAAAATTACAGGTCGTTACAGAGTTGTTTTAAGTTTCTTCATTTGATATATATAAAAAAGCACTTTCAAAAAGAAAACAAATATATATATATATATATATATATATCTTATTTTTAATTTCAGGTTGCACGGAGCAGAAGTGCTTGTCGAAAAAAATAAACCGCTTGCTTTCTATACAAAAAAATACCGCTTTAAAATAATTGCTAATAAATTCTGCACGCTCTGGTATCGTGCCTTTATCCCTTATTTTTATTTTGATTTGCATTATTGGTTGCTTGCATTTGCATTTTCAGAAGAAAAAAATCAAAAACAAAAACAAAAACAAATTTCATTCAGAGTTGCATTGTTAATACACGTTTAATTTCTGCTTTGCATTTCATTTTAAAATTTTGATTAATAATAACGGTTAGACATCGATAACCCCTTAATTGTATATTGACAAGTTGTCCTCATTCCATAATTTTATTTCTTAGTGTCTAGGCTATGGCAGAGCAATAACCAGTTATAAAAATTATCGTGATTCGTAAATATTATACCATTTGTTTCTCTGAAGGAACTTATACCTTCGGTTGCATTGCTATGGTGATTCATGGTGCACGGATAACCCCTGCCCGTTACCTGGCTAAGAAATATTTTTGTTGAATTAAGACAAAGTGTGATTATACAATTTTGGGTTAGGAGCTACTTAGGATAAATAATTTGTAATTAGACCGTTGCATTCATTTAGTTGCATTAGTTTATGCATATTTAAAAAAACAAAACAAAAAAATTTCAAAAATCCAAAATTAAAAAATTGTAAATATTCCTTAAATTTGTTTTTAAATCCTTTCTTTTGAATTTTTTTGATCAAAAACAAAATCCAAAAAAAATATAAAACCTTTTCAAAAACAAAAAAAAATTTTGAAAAACCAAAAACAAAACTAAAATCAAATTTCCCTTTTGAAAAAAATAAATTCCTTTTGGTAAATAGTTTTCTTTTATAAAAAAAATCCAAAAGAAACATTCTTGAAAATGTCTGAATTTCCATATTCACATGAATTTTACGATAGTTGTGAAAATCAGTATAATCAATATAATTTCACTTCAAATTCTTTTTCAACAACAACTATTGTTTAAACGATTTGAATTTTGAACCACAAAATTTTCAAAATAATGATCAGCCCTCAGCTCTTGAAAAGTGTGTTGAAACTATTGAATCTTTACTTGAACAACAAAATCACAAGAATGATTTGTGTAATTCATATCTATGCAACAATTCAAGTCAATGTTTTCAAAATAATCAAAATTTGAATTCACTTCCAAATTCTAATGATTTTGATTATACCCCATGCCAATTCAATTTCGAACTCCAAAATTAATTTCAAAATCACAATGGAAATGTGAATCACTTTTCAAATGATTTTGGCAATAGGAATAGTTTCAATTTTCGTGCAATTGACAATTTTTGTTCTTAACAAATTCAAATTGTAAATCCTCAAATTAATAATCATGAATTTGATTTAGTTGAGTAAATGGAAAAAGATTACGATGATTTGATGCGTGAAACCTACGAAAAATTTCGTGAGAAACCAAACCAAATCCCAACGTGGGACGAGTCAAGTGATAATCCATCTTTTACGTAAATCGACGATTTTCAAATAACAACTTTCGAAATTGAAAATGATAATCTTAATGAAGTTGTTGAAAAGACGGTAATTAAGTTGGATTTCAACTCTTTTGAAGGTAAGAAACTTGATTTAAATTTTGATCTTCCTTTTTTCGATTTCGAAAATTTGAATACAACAACTTTGGATTTTGAAAATGATATAAGCAATGAAGTTGTTGATAATCCAACAATGGAAGATGAATTTAATGAACACGAATTTTTTGGATTTTTCAAAAATGAGTTTTTGAATTCCGATGGGGAAGATGTAGATCACCATTTTGATTTTGAAATCGATAATTCTGAAGAAATTTTCAAAGATAAATTTGAATTTCAATTTGGTGAAAATAAACTTGAATTTCAATCAATTGTTCTATCAACCCCAAAAATCATCGAAAATAAAACAACTCATACGATTTTTAAAGCGACATTAATTTTTCTAAATCAACATTCAACTCCAAAATATTTTATGATTTGGTTTTATGCGCTCAAGCTGTGTCTCTCATACTTGACGAGACAAATGAATCGGTCTTTGGAAGACCGTTTCATTTACTTTTTGACGATATGCTTTTTAATCTCATGTAAATACCGTTCTTTATATGTAAATATAGGCCATGTTTTTATTTTCATTTTACTTTCTCCTTTTCACTTGGGTTGACTGTGGGGACACTATCAAAATCAAGTGTGGGGGGAGTCTCATCTTTTTTTTTCATGGTTTGTTTTTGCATTTTCTTTCCAAAACTTAAAAAAAATACAAAAAAAACAAAAGAAAAATCCCAAAAATGAATTTTACTTTTTAGCCTTTCGATTTTCTTTTGAAAAAACATTATAGGATAAATATATGGTTTTGGTTAATTAAATTGAAATTTTTGAAAATTTATTTGTCTCAACAAAAATAAAAATAAAGTTTGATTACAAATAACAGTGGTTTAACTAGTATATAGGAAGATTCACGGGCGATAAGTATGAAGTTTATCCTAATGGAAAATCTTTGTTTTGAAAAGTGGTGAATTTAAATTAAAGGCTATAACATTTTTTATCTTCAAAGTTAAATGGTGCTAAGATGATTTTGCAAAACTCTCTCTTCAAAAAAAACAAAAATATATATGACAAAAAAACAAAAAAAAAATATTTGTAAATATGTATATATTTTTTATTAACACCTATAGTCATGTGTTCACTCGCCATGCTCTATACCCTTCTCACGTAAGCCCGAAAGGCAGTGCACGATTGGTATATCTGGCCTCAGTTTATTTGAGTTAGGTGTATGTATATAAAAATTATTTTTAATAATGCCTACAGTCGATAGATGTTCACTCGCCACGCTCGGTATTCCCCTCACATAAGTCCGCAAGGCAGCTGGCCTTAGTTTATATGAGTTAGGCATATGTAAATAATGTTACTATCAATCGAATTTTCAAAATAAGAGAGAGTAAGCAACTAAAATCCAAGCATTATTTTAACTTATTTGATTCGATTTTTTCTTCAAAAGAAATGAAAATACCACTTTGAAAAACTTTGATAATCAACTAAGAATCCATTTCATAGTTACACTGTGTTATCAACCGAAACAACGAGTTACACTATAGTTTATTTGTGATGATAACTTGATTTTGGTTGGAAATTTTGACAAGTAAAATGACTTAAATTTTCAAGACAATGACAAAAACTTATATTTAACTTATTCGTGTCGATTTAAAAGTAAATCCTTCATTTGTAAATATTTTCAAAAACTTGCATTCATCCCATTGTAAATAAAGCTTGCATTTAGGAATTCTTCATTTTGTAAATATTTTCACTTTGCATTTGGATTTTGTGGGTAGTATACGCTGAAAACCCTCACGAGACAACACTCATCCTACTAGGGACACCCAGAGTTTCAACGGCTTATTGCATTCGTTCAATGCAATCGTGCTCCCTACGAAAACATATTTACCTTAGTTTTTCTTTATTCGAGGATGAATAAAAGGATAAGTATGAAGGTATTTGATGTGCACGTAAATATGCATATTTTTACTTCCATATTTTATCGAATTTAATTAAATAAATGATCATATTGAATGTTTTAACATGTTTAAACCAAAATTCAAATTATTTTCAAATCGTCACATATTCATCTTCATATAGGAGAAAAATGGTCATTTTTGTGACCATTTTTGTGCATATATTAATTTAAGAAAAATTACTTGGACATTTCTATGATTTTTTGTAGGAATTTGGATTCAAATGCAGGTGGTTTCATTAAAATATATGCATGCACAAGAGTGAAAGAAACAAATAAAGATGAAAATAATTCATTTCATGACAACATGGAGGACCCCACCCACCCACCTACCAAGATGTACACTTAAAGCAAATGCACATGAGCTTCATGCATATTTAAATGAGGATTAACATATGCTAATGATTACTTGGCCACCACACTTCCTAAGGGGTAGTTTGGGCATTCCCCAAAAATATGAATTAGGGTTTCGTACATGTATAAATACCCTTTATGCTTCATGTAACCCTCTCTTCCTCTTAGCTCGTTAGTTTAAGATCAAAAATAAATTAGAAGCTCTCTTTTATTTTCATGGCTACTTAGCCATTTTCGTCTTATGTAATTTCTTTTTTTATGCAACTTTAGTACATGTTCTTTTCTTGTTTATTTACTTTCATGTTAGTAGTGTAGATCTCTTTTACTTTATGCAAGTACAATAGCTATTCTTTTACTTTGCTTTCATTTTCCTTTTTTTGTTTTATGTTGAATGCTACATTTGTTGATATGATAACAAATATGAGAGACTAAACCCCTTCAATTTAGGGGTAATGAAGCTCTCTAATTATGTAGCTTCAACATTTTGATAATTAATGCTCCATTTTTGTGCTTAATTACAATGCTTGAATGGGTTAATTTTTGTTGTTTTAGCATTGAATTTGATAGTTTATATTGTCGACACCAAATAGGCTATGCTTAAACAATCACTATACACAAAATTACCTCTTCATCTACATATGATTATGGTAATGAAGTGAATGTTGAAATCAAAATTTGATGGTCTATATTTCTAATTAATAGTTAATAGACCATACTTAAAATAGATTTTATTTTCAACTTCATTGTCATTTTTCATGAGAATTAAAAGTGATTTAAAGGTCGTGTTATAGTTTTATGGCTTATGTTGGGCTAATCAATAACACAAATATACCATGCTTATGATAAACACATCAATTAAACTCACTAATGACCAAAAAAAGAACGATCATAATTTCATATTTTGTTGAACTGTGTGATCCAAAGAGTGGATTTATCTCTAAATTGCCTTCAAACTCTCATATTTTTATCAATTTTCTTTTGTTAGTTTTCTTACATTTTTAACTTAAACAACTCTCAACTTTGGTTAATTTGATTGAATAGAATTTTTCAAATCTAACAATTTCCCTACGGATCGACCCATATTCGTCACGTACTAGAATTGTACGCGTGCGCTTGCGGTTAATTTTACTATAAATTCGATCGACGGTTTTCTAAACTGATAGAATTTCCGTCGACGAACAAACATTGAACCATAAGCAAGTCTTGAAAATGATTCTCGATGAAATTAGAATCACAGCAAGAAATTGTAGTTCACATTCATAAGAAAACTTTATAGAAACAAAAGCAAGCTTGCATAGGTCAAAACTTAACCTTTTCATCACAACAAACAGGAGTATAATTATTCAAGTCTTTTAATTTCTTTTACGCTTAAAAAACGTTGATTTACTGAATAGTTTATTTGCAAAATTTTCTACAAGAGTAATTAATTCAACGAAAGTGACATAATAAAGGATGTCTTTTTATTCTCAGCGTTAGACTATTAATGTATCATGTGAACACAGACCAGTTTGCTTTCTAATCAATGTTGAAATTGAAAGCAATTATACACCTACGTGTATACATATAAAGAACGTTTTTATGGTTTTGATGGTACCATGAGTTGAGTAGAGAGCATTGATCTACATCTCCAATAGTTATGGCTATTAACTAACATAATGGTGAGATGTTCAAATCTAAATTTGGACGCTCAAGGTCTGAAGTCATTAAGATTTGACCTTGCAAATAATTAGAATTCAATCGCAAATAACAAATATATATATATGGCCTTATCACACTTACTGTTAAAGCATTCATAATGCAGTTCACATTCATGCATGATTTATAAGTTATGCATAGCAAATTGTATATGATGTTTATCGGATGCACTTTAATAATTTCACAAGATCAATAATGATTCCACATTTGGCTACTGTACAGGCTACATAGTCATATATCTTGTTCTATAAATAAAACACTAAAGAGAAAGATGCTGCATAAGATATAATTACACATGGAAAGCGCCAACATCGAAGTTCATCTTCCGCCCAAGAAAGGAGGATGGATCACATTTCCCTTCTTAGCAGGTCACTCTCTTCAATCCCCATTAGATTCGTATATGATATATAGCTGATAAGATTATACGTTATATGATATAATAAAAAAACTGTCTGCCATATTGTAGAATATGAAATTCTCATAATGCAAAAATCATATACATCAACAGAAACAATGTTTTGTTTATCTGTATATGCATATGGAGCGACAAGCAATTTGATAGTGTACCCGATAAAAGGATTCAATGTTAAAAGCATTGATGCAGCCCAAATCAACAATATAGTAAACGGGTGCACGTGCCAGGCACCCATTGCTGGTGCCATCATCTCTGATTCCTTCTTTGGTTGCTATCCTATTATTGCCTTTTCCACTTTCTCAACCTTCTGGTCTATGATCTTCTTATTCAAATATATACCGTCCTAAAAAAGTTGGTCATTTGATCAATGATAAGTTGTTCAACTCAGGCTAACACATTTACCGGTTGTAGGCAGTTATCTAATTCATGCTAACTGCCATGATCAAATTACTAAGGCCAAGTCCATTCACCAACCCTTCAGCCATTCAATTTACTGTACTGTACGCAGCAGTGGCTCTGCTTCCATTTGGTGCAGGAGGGACGCGATCCAATATAATAACAATGGGAGAAAATCAATTCAACAACACCAAAGACCAGGACGTGTTCTTCAAGGGTATTCTGTGGTTTCTTATGTTGCAGCAGTGACTGGTGCAATGGTAAAAACTCACTTATTTCTTTATTACCTCTGTCTTGGATGGTTACACACACACACACAATTTGAGTTATCAACAGAGGTGAGTTGATTCCGCAGGCATACAACAAAAAAATCAATATTAAAAGAGGTATTTTATTATTTACTAATCTGATTCTTAGAATTTCTCTTACGTTTTATCACTTGTTTTCTGTACTTTCAATCCAATGGAGAACCAAACTTTCAACATATTATAAGAATATTTAACTACAAGAATAAATAAGTTAACTAAGTTTCAAAATTTAACTAAGTTAAATAAGTTTTGTACATATCATTTATGCTTATAAAAATTAATGAATTTTGTAAAATTAAACTAAGTTTCATAAGAAAATAACGAAGTTCACATAGTTTTTTAAAATTTAACTAATTTCACTACGTTTTATAAAAAATAAATAAATTTATAAAATTAACTAACATTATAAAAATCAACTAAATTCATAAAATATACTCAACATTACTTAGTTATGTGGAAGATTGCTAGTTAAAATTGCTAATAAAATGTACGCTTTTATGCACTAAAATATGTATGCTATCATGAAATATATTTTGTATGGGAAAACACTAACCGCACAAAGAAGGTGCTATCGGAATTTCATGGAATCCGATAAGTTAATTAACCTGTTTTATAGAAATTTAACTAAGTTGAATTTTTATAAAAATTACGTAAGTGTACAAAAATTAAATAACTATTATAAAAATAACCATGTTAAGCAAGTATTATTAAGATTAAACACGTCTAAAAAATTAAGCACAAAATTAAGCACATTTATAAAAACTAACCAAGCTTTTAACTAAGTTAACTAAGTTTTATAAATAAGTAATTAAGTTTCTAAAAAATAATTTATTTTTATACAAATTAACTAAGTTGACTAAAAGTTTATAAAAATTTACTAATTTTATAAAATTTAACTAAGTTATATAAAGATTAACTAACTAAGCCAAGTTTAATAAAAATTAAACAATTTTCTAAAAATTAACTAAGTTTTATAAAACTTAAAAAAATTATAAAAATTTAACTAAGTGGACAAATTTTTACAAAAACTAAATAAATATATAAAATTAACCTAAATATATAAATCAACTAATTTTATAAAAGTCAACTAAGTTATAAAAATTAAATAACTTTATAAAAATAACCAAGTTTATAGAAATTAATTAATTTTAAAAAAACGTTAGTAAAATATATAAATTAAAAAAATTTAACTGGTTTCTAAAAATATTAACTAAGTTTTAGAAACATTTGACTAAATTAACTAAGTTTGTAGAATTTAACCAAGTTTTACAAAAATTAACCGAGTTCTATAACAATTAAATAAATTTATAAAAATTGAACTAAATTAACTAGTTAATCTTACTCTAGGATCGAACTACAAGAATGATCATATGACTAATGGGCATCAAAAAGGTACAATACTCTTACTTTGGGATCCTGCTTAGTGGCAAAATCAAGTTATACCCAAAAATGACTATTACAATAATATCCATATAATATTTAGCATATTTATACTTATAATTTATATATATTATAGCGGATTTGTTAACTTATACTAGTTTGTTAAAAAAAATTCTAAAATAAAGAGAGAGAGAGAGAGAGAGATTACTAAAGAAACGAACTGATTTGAATATTGACGTGAGAGTAGACAAAACACAAGGACGATAGTATCATTCTAAAATATAAATCAAAAAGTAAAATATGTAAATTTTCCCTTTTAAAATAATATTCAAAGTTTATTTTATAAAGTTTAATTTTGATATGAGAGTTATCTTGTATCTTTGATGTATAACAACTCTTGCTTGATTTTGACCTATGTAATGTTGCTTATTTTCTTGGAACATGCTGATTCAAGAACTAATTCAATCTTTACTATTAACAATGCAACGTTTTTCAGTTATAACTGCATGGGGACCATGTTTGATTATGAAATAAAATGGTTGTTCCCAAAAATCTCAGGTTCGGTCGTTTGGAAAATTAATTGGTCAAGAGAGAACAAAGCAAGAACCCCTTGAAAGTATAAATAACCTTCTTATTGAACAAAATAAGGACCTCTGAGAAGTATAATTGTTTAAATAACCTTCTTAATTTAACAAATTGACGAATAATGAAAAATAGTGTTATAAAGCAACAAAAATACTTAATCTACCACACACTAAGTAAAAAGAAAGCATTAAGTTGATGTATTATTGTATTGTCTCTAATGATCATTTTCGTGTTCATCTAATGTAGCCATATAGCTCCTATCGACTTCTTTTTGTTATTTACAACTATTATCCATTCTGTTAGTATTATGACTATTCTCATGAAATAATGCATTATTGCTTGGGGCTGTAGACTATTTTAGTAAATCCATATAATAATGCTCTAGTTGTGGCTGCAGTCAGAAACCACATTTATAAATGCAATTAATAGTAACAAAAATGGTAGCTTTGGTTACCAAAATCAATTCATGCTTTCCATCATCATTTATGTTTTAAACTTAGTACCACATCAACTGGAAATGTTAACTTGAACAAGTTATTGAAATTGTAGGTTAATACACCATTTCCTTTTCTTCCTGTTACTATATAATCTATAGTTACCTTACTTAGATCCCTAGCATGCAACAGAGTTTAAAACTAGCAGCCTTAATTAAAAAATCAAGACAATTCATGAAAATTACTAAATACTGAACCATTCAATTCTCATTTAACTTCCACATTACTTACTAATAAAATATTAAGTTTGTTGAAATTGATATAGAACAAGATTAGTAAACTGAATGGAAGTAACCTACAGCACAAAGAATTAAAGATTACCTCTACGAACTACTGACGTTATAAATTTATCAATAAAAAGACAACATGGACAAACACATACAAAAAGCATCTGCTTACGTATAAGTTTGCTTTAAGAGGGGGCTTATTAATGCTAATAAGCTTCCTTTTAGATTTTGTAATGTTCGGTGTAAGCAGCAGGATTATAAACAAGTGACTAGTGTGAACCCGTGCTTCGCACACGGGTTGACGAAATTATTTGTATATATAAATAACCGACAATAGCTGGAATTAATTTCTATTACTATTTGAGATCTTGCATTACGTATGCAAATGTTCTCTTAGAAGTAGCAAATTGTGATCTTGCTATAAATATTCGATACTATATAAAGGCATGAAAGGAAATTTTGATGAACTTTTAACTTATGTAGAAATCAAAGTTAAATAGGAAACATCAACAAAACTAACGTTTTTTTTTCATTTAAAAATAAATAAATTTATTTGGTCAAGTGTAGAGAATGGCATGAAGAAAAAAGTTAACGGTAGAGAACAACTTAGGAAAAGAACATCAGCATGACACTTTCAATAATATAATCGCCGCCATCTGCATGGTACTCATAAGTAATTTGCATTTAGAAACGAAGAAATTAAATTATAATGGATTAGCAATGTAGTGTCAAATCCTTGCTAAACCTAAGCATATTTGTTTAAGATTCCCATCTATCCTCTGTGTTAATAGCCTTATTATGGTTATTATAGCTAATGAATTCGATCTTAAGAAAACGGTGCTTACAAAGGTTGAAAGAATATGACAGTATTTCCATGAAAACAGTGGAAATTAAAGTTAAATTGAAAAGTGAATAACGATAATTAGATAAAAGTAGTTGGTCAAAACGCATTAGATGGGCAGCTATTTTCCGCACTGACACAATTGTTTGATAGGAATGACATGTTTTTTTCTGAAATCAGTCAATACTTAATATAGATATATGAAACAAAAGTATAGTGTGGAATATTTTTAGCCTATAAAACCATAACAGAGGGTTATATAATATCAGTAGCAAACAGGAAATGCATAAGGTGTTTATTACAAACCGTTGGGTGCTTTAATATTTGTGATGAAATAAAGATGTACCGTTGCCAAGCAAAATAAAGCTTGCTGAATGTAGGTTGAAAAATGCAAGCTCGATTTTTATTAGCTATGTTTAGAAGAACATTCTAAAGCAACTGCAGACACAAGAAGAAGCTTAATGTTAGAAAGCAAGCCAGTAAGTAGGGGAATAGTGGTGAGAAATATCCCAAAATAGAATTGGGGCAAAACCTTACATTCAGTCCCTTGATGTTTGCTTGTTCCTGCGCATTATTGCAACAAAAGTTGGTAACAGAGTTAAGGTATAGGATGCTGCAGGATAAAATATGTATACATAACTTTGAAATGAATACAAAACAGGTAATGCCACATGTTTATGTATATAGAAGGGAAATTGCATGGATGAGAAGAAAGCATAACGTATCCATATATTACAGCTAATAATGCAGGGCAACAGAGTAATATCATTGTTGCGGTAAATCAACTTAGCCTTTACAAAGCATATGATGTTTCAGTTATAATTAAATGAACTGCTTTCATAATTGAACTACTTTCATAATTGTGGTAGTTTTACATTTTTCCATTTGGTTAAGAGTTTCAGTTGCAAGTGAGGCAAGAGCAGCAGTTGCAGTTGAGGCAATTGCCGCATTTGTAGTTATGGCAACTGCATCAGTTGCAACTGAGGCAGTTGGCACGGTTGAAAAATGAGGCAACTACCTTAGTTGAAACTGAGGTATCGGCCCAGCTGAATCAAAGGCAATTGGTTCAGACGAAACAAATGCAATTGACTTAGATCAAATTGAGGCAATTGAAGCTTCTACCTAAATTTTAACTATGGCAACTTCCTTCAGTTTATCGACCGAGTCTCGTACGTAAGTGAGGCAACAGACGTGGTTCCAAGTGAGGCAAGATCTTTGAATGGAAGTGAGGCAACTGCCTCAATTTTAGTTGAGTCAAATGCCTCAGTTGCTTTTGAGGCAACTGCCTCAGCTGCGAAATGAGGCAATTTACAATTTCAATTTTAGTTGATGGTATTTGTTTCATTTATCGAATGAGTCCAAGTTGTAAGTGAGGCAAGGGACTCTGTTCCAATTGAGGCAAGAGCTTTGGTTGGAAGTGAGGCAACTGCCTTAGTTGTACTTCAGTAAACTGCCTCAGTTGTAATTGAGGCGAATGCCGCAGTTGGAAAAGTGGGCAACTAATTGTGTTAATCAACAAATATTAAATAGACCGTACACGAAATAATGTCTAGCAAGGACAAACAAAAATGTGATTACCGAAATATATGCTTTAGTTCATCCACATTATATCAGTGTGATATTACTTAATCATTATATAGCATGCTTTATTTGTTAAACCATGTATCATTTCAGTATATATTTAATGAAGGAAAAATAATTTGTCTTCATATGATTCTATATAATTGGCAGTTAACTTTTTTTGGCAACAAATAGATCCATTTGAACATTATAGTAAGAAAACCCTGCTTTAACGACATATAATATTATGTTCTTAACTTGTGATGATATAATATTGTTTCTACATGTTGAAGTCTTAAAAAAACCTTATATATTTGTTAATTTTTAAACATAACATGCAGTTTACATTTTACTGTTCACGTCTATGCAAATTTACAATAGTAATATTAACGGTTGATTTTTAAGAGCTAAAAATCAAAAGAAAATATATAAAAACATCAAAATAAAGATATTCAAATCCTAATTTTCCAAGTATTGTTCATTTTATTTTATTTTATCGATATTTGTTAAAAAACTACACTTTCTTTGAATGTTTTCACATTATATGGATCCATTTTAAGTTCTCAATGCAACTTGATTTTGTCATAAAAGTTAGTTTTCAAAAAATAGAAAAATAATAAGTTGCTAAGTCATTTAGCCTTCCCTAAAAGTTTAAAAATTTTGGACCATCCTTTTTCTTGTAACCTTTTTTTATAGTTTTCAATTTATAAAAAAATTATATTCAATAGTTGTTTGTATATATTTGAATTTTTTTTCAAGTTTATTGGATTTTCATTTTATAGACAGTTAATCAATTTTGAGCTTTCTCAACTCTTATGAATTTTTAATATTATTAAGTTATTATAATTATTTTGTTCCAATTTTTGTAAATTTAGTTAAATTATATATTGTTTAACAATATTTTGAAATATAATATTTCCTAATTTTCTGTTTTCCGTTTGAATTATTTAGTTCTCTATTTTTTGACTGTTAAAAAATTATAGTATTTGGATTTCTACTATATTGTGATTAGTGGATCTCTCAAGGATAGCATAAGTCAATACATATGAATCATGCATCTATTTTTGAGGTTGTCTAAGATAAATAAGAAGGGTGTTTTAAGTCGAGTTAATACTGAGCATCAAGATGTACTAAAATGAAAATAAATATAAATATCTGAACTAACTTTATTTTCTTAACCATAGTTCCTAACATATAGAAAATAAATTTCCAATAATTTGGAACATCAATAGTAATAACTAAAGAAGAAACAAAATAACATAATTTATAAATTTGAAAAAACAAAAACAAATGTTTACTCTCTTTATATGTCACATCAATTGGAGTGATATATATGTCACAACAAATAACCACGAAATTTTGTTTCGCAAGCTCACTACATTCATGTACTCGCTTGCCCATCAGCCATTGGTCTATTAATTATTATCATTTTATGATACCCAATGGATTACATATATTATGCATATTATTTTAATTAAAGGAAAGCGTGAATTTATAGGACTACTTAGGGAATGAAGAAGGAGGTAGGAAATCCCATCCGTAATTTCATGTGTATCTATGCACATGCAGAAATCAATAGTTGATTTTTATTATGTGGTTATAAAGGTACCTTACAGGGGCTCATCTCAAATGTAACACCATTTTGTAATAGATTTCCCACTGCATTTTCAAAGTTCTCGTCCACCTATGGGACAAAGTTAGTTCATATGCTTCAACACAAACTATAAATGTAGTTGAAGAGTAATATTTTTAAATATAAAAGCACACTTACCGGGCCATATGTAGATCTTTTTTCATCTATTTTCTATTCCACAATAGTTTTAGAGTGTGTAAATTCAACCTGGTTACATGCATCCAAAAAGTAAGTGTTGGGTACAAAGTACAAACTAAAATATGTTACATATTACGTACCTTTTTGTTAAGAATAATAATGCATGTATGTTGCTTTATTCTAATGAGTAAGACAGTTTAAGTAATGCATGTCGTGGTTGGTAGTCGTACCTTCTGAAGCCCCATAGGGGTGTGACTATGTTTTGTCGATGGTAAGCATGGGTTTGGTATTACCTATTTGAGAAGTTTTGGCTGTAGGAAGCGGTTCATATGTTCTATATTATAAATTAAAATGGAATCTAGATGATATGAAATATCAATATTCAATGTGTATGGTAGTTTAGTGAGCTAAAGTACAACTGTAAATTTTAGAAAATAAGCATCAAATCAACATTCTCATCGGATACTACGTCACACAGCTGATGTTATTAAACCAGCGTAAATGTTGCTAATGCCATATAGTGATAGTAAAGTTTGAAATATGTTTGGTAGTAAGTTAAATCATTGCGCCGAAGAAGTCACAAAGGTACATAGAAAAAGTCAGGATTGAAATGAAAGTATCGAAAAGTGGTACATCTAATCGAAAATCCAAAAAGCAAGCGACCATCTAATCTTAGACCTATTTAAGAGTTGAATGAGTGGATTAGAGCAGAATGTTGTGTGGATATTGTAATTAGTTTTTAAAATTGACCTAAATTAACAAATTATCCAATTAATTAAGTACTTTTTTCTTTGTTGCACGGGTCTTCGAGACTACAGGATGGTTCTTGGATGAATGATCAAGTGGTGTCAAAGCATTTGAGCAGTTAGAGTTGAGTATATACATGAATAATTGCCAAAGATTTTCATTTTGTATTTAAAGGGGTGATAGTTACCGTGGTTAATCCTAAGATTGGATCCTCCTTCGATTCGTTTCAAATTTTGTATGTAGTATGTTTTTGGTACCTCATTTCTTGTTAGTACCATATAGCCTTGACGTGGAACATGGATTCACTTCTGATAATTGAGTTAAATTTTTTTATCAAGTTGAGCAGTGTTGTCTCACTAATGATTGGAAGATTGTTATGTTTTCTATTCTTACAATGGAATTTATTATAGTTAAAGGATTTACCATTTGTTCTAATCCAATTAAAGCGAAGACCTTTGCACAATGAGGAACTCAGCCTCTTTGTCAAAAGCAACCAAATGCAATTGTTTCTTCATCTATTACCTCTAACTCTATCGGTACCTATATAGGTTAGTTCTTAAAGTGACTACTATAAAGCTGTATTATTGAACTATTCAGATGAGAGTAGTTGATTGTAAACGCAAAAGGTTGGCATTACTTATAAAGTGGTGTTGTATGGTTACTGCTGCCCTTTCTTCAACATGTAGCAAGCTATGTTTTGTTGACTCCAGATTTACATATGTTGTAGGATAGGTTATAGGTAGAATTCCCATATAACTGTCACATGGAAAGTGTTAAAACCAACGTTATTCTACCTATAACATGTAATTATGCATTTTTAAACATAAAGGTCAGACTAAATTTGTAGATGTACTAACTAAAATTAGACACGATGATCAAAAAAATTGTTAATAATGTAAGATAGTAGGAAAGTTGTGTATAAAGGGAAACAAACGTATACAAAATGCTTCAAAGTTAATATTCAAATTAGATCTTACATCTCATTTTTGAAGCCAATAACGCTTTAAGCAACAGTTGGGAACATGATTGCAAACCTATTCACATATTACTCCATATATTACATTTAGTAAATATAGAATAACAACGCGATAACAAAAAACATACAACAAATAATTATTAAACTAATAAACTCAAAATTGCATAATTATGAATTTACATTTTCTAAGAGTTCATTTCTACAACATAAAAGCAGAAAATGATGGTCAATAATATGTAGTATGTATTTTGAAGTTGAGATTGATGCAGCTATCATATAGTTAACCCCAAAATTATTTCTACTTCTAACCTAAACCACATGTTTCCTTGATGGCGCTTAGACCGTACTACATGCGCATCAAAACAGTGAAACAAAAATACTAAGATATTTTAACTCTTATTTCAAAGCACTGCACGCTTGTCATAAATCAAGTTTGTAATGTAAGTTTTTTTAAAAGCATCGCTGACATTCTACACAATGTTCTAAGCTTCACCAAAACTGAAAATAAACCAAAATGTTCCGATAAAATAAGCAATTACATAATAACTTACCAAGAAGCATAAACTCTCATGGCATTAAACTTTTACGTCTCTGCCCCAACAATATTGCACTAAAGCATGAACATTTTTACCAATAATTAGTATTGCTTATTAACAAATTTGATAGGTTCAAAACTTTTAAATTCCTTTTCAAGCTTTGGAGCTATAAGATTCAATTGCAGACCTTCTATTTAGAGTTAGAAATATGCTTAGGAGCACATGTATGAATGATTTTGCTATGGTTTGAATTACTGGCTATTGTCAACTGTCAACATTGATGACAAATTTTAATAGTAAAAACCCCAGTGCAATGTAAAGGATCTCGTAGAGAAGTAGAGTAAAAGTTCCAAAGATAATAGATTAAAAATTTCGAAGATAAAATGCAAAAAGGGGTATTAATTTAACAGATGCAGTTAAAAACCCTTTCACCGATTTACTTAACAATGAATCAAAAAATACTAACTTATAATCTGTTGCCTAGAGGAAGAAGAATAGTTGCTTACACAGGAAGAAGGGCTGGCGACCTTGAAGATACCCTTGGATGAACTGATTTCGACCACCCCAAATTTAATAGGCGGCGCTGGAAGGAAGCGTGGACGAAGCGACACCAAATCGACCCAAAAGACGGCAGGATGTAAAGTAAGGTGGCGAACATGGGGTAGCAGTTCGGATGCTAAACACCGATGGGAAATCCGCGACAACGGGGAAGATTGCGGTGATAAATAGCCTTCGCCGAAACCTACTCAATTAGAATAATTCACGTCAGTAGGGGAGGTAGCTATTTTTATCTTTGGGCATTTCGTGGGCATCAAATTAGCGGACATTGGGTATTATGATGATTAGGGTTAGGAGAGAAGATAAGAAAGCGAATTTTGTTTTTCTCAGATAAAATGAATGGGGAGGGTAAATTTCAAGCGATAGAAGGAAAAATTAGCGACCTTTCGTTTCAGAAAATTGTGTAGAGGAAGAAACGTTTTAGAAAATTGTGCAGAGTAAGAAATTTTTTGAGACTGTTCAGTTGCCAAATTTCAAGGAGACCTGTGTGAGCTTGAAATTGAACTCACTAATAATAATATAGTATAGATTAAATAGTACCACAAGGTTGATGTTTAAGGCAACCCTCCTTTCAACTTTATTCAAAACCTCAAATATGTTAAAAGGGGATTAAAGGAATGACAAAGAGGAAAAATCCATTCTCATCAAGCATGTAGCACATAGAGAGATATCGATAATGACATCTACAGCAGACTTATACAAGATCCTGTTAATGTGGAGCTCCAGCAAGAATATAAATAGGGAATACAAAAACTTTCAGATATGATGCATACACGGGTTGAAAAAAACTTACAGCTGTATAAATTCCAGTGGACAAATCAGGGAGAGCTACGCACTACTTTCATAGCAAGCACCGATTTATGAAGGTAAAGTACCAGAAACGGGATAAACTGAGTTTGTTGGTCTTAGTCATGAGGGTACCATCCATTTTTGCATACACACACGACTACATAGAAATAGGGACTATGAGAGAAAAATAAGGACAGTTTTTCACATTCATACTAAACATCTATTATGTTTATTGATCATTTTCAGTTTTGCTGAATTCTAGCGTCAACTAATTTGTGTGAAATGTTGTTTGCAGCTACATTATTTGAGATGTACACTGTTCCAGAATTTAATTCGGGCTGTTGATGAATCTACTAAACTGTAAGTAGGTTTCAAATAAAAATATCATTATCGGTTTATATTATTTTTATTTTTAATCATACCTTGTGAGATCTCCACTTTGTTCCACTCAGTTATGCCATGTGAAACTACTATGGTGAAACGTGTAAGTGAAAATTGTTTGTAATAGATATTGATGATATAGATAATAGAAGTATAGAATCCTTAAATTGTATATGCTTAAAATCTTTTGGCAAGTTTATACAAAGCCAGCTAGTTACATAATGCTGCCATATGGCAGATTTGCATATGCTAGTATTTGACAATATTTATGCTAAAGGTTCACGAACAATTGAATTAATCAAGTAGAATTCTTAAAAAGTCAGATGCCATAATTTATATATGGAAACACTATGCTTTTCCAATTGGAATATGTGAAAACTGACATGATAATGGATCGCAGTCTGTATCCCATTTTCTTTTTTGGCTTTTACTTGGGCCATCATCCTTGCTAGTCCTATTGGAATATGTGAAAACTCACATGATAATGGATTCATTTTTTTGGATTTTACATATTCATATATGTTCTCTTCTATCGCTAATCTCCAATTTCCTTTTTTTCTTATATGTATATTGGACTTTTGAAGGAGATGAGATTGGACTCTCCACAGTTTATATCCACTTTTAGAAAGCTCTTTTTATAAGATTTTATGCCTTTTTTTTGAATTGGTACTTAGATACAACATATCACTAGGACAACATATCACATGTCAATATATGTTCGAATCACGCCACGTAAGTTTCGAACTTGTGACCTCTCGCACCAAAATCGAATCACTTAACCTTTATGGTTTTTTTGAAAATAGGTAAATGGGCTGAGCCCAATAAGTAACAGAAGAAAGAAATACAATCGGGTAACAGACTAAATACCCGAAACAACACCACATAAACTCTATCGCCTCATATCCCAAATCCTAATCGAGTTAGGGCAAAACAACGCCTCATCTAACAAAAAAATCAAGCAAAATAATGGCTAAACTCCGAGAGATCTAGCAGCGAAATTCAAAAATAACTTACTTAAGCCAGTTTAAAGGCTTAAGGAGGCTTCCAATACTTCGTCTCAGATTCATTCAACCCACGTAACTCTGAAATGGAGTGAAAATCATTCTTTTGGGTGGTTTTCTCTTCAGCTTCAATTCGCGAGTGTATACTTTTACTTGAAGCTTTATTACGCCTTAAATTTGGAATAAGCTTGGTACAACTTGATGGATTGTAGATATCTTTGGGTGCTTTGGCAGTACAAGTTTCGAACTTGTTGTTGTTATGCTTCAAATTGGTTGAATAAGCTGGCTCAGACATCCAGCTACTTTCACCCCTCTCCCAATTAGATAAGTGAAAAATTGCTTGTTGATATTACTCCTGTAATGGTTGTAGCCTAATCTTTGATCATTTACAACCCAGTGAAGCTTTTTATCATGCTCTCGAAGACTACAATTCACGCAGTAACCTCTAGAACTGTCAGGTAAAAATAAAGTAGGCTTAAAATTTGAAATATTTAAATTAATGTCCTTATTATTAAAATGAGCCTTGATACTTCCCTTGCAATTAACAGTTGACATGTTATTGTTTTGGAGGAAACTACTTGAGCAGTTGTTTGTTCGATCTCTGTAACCCTCTTCAGATAAGTGTCTGTTGATAAACGTATTGTTATCTCCTGAGTGTGGAGCACTAAAATCATAGTTGATATTAACTGTCGGTTGCCAATTTTTATCCATGCTCAGATAATTGCCCATTTGATCATGAATACTGTGTGCGCGGTAGCTTCCGCCCCTATCAGGTATGAAAGAACATTTATTAGAGCTCAAATAATGCTTACTATTAGATAAAAATAAATTATCTTTAAACATTCTTCCCTTTATATTACAGGAGTTATTCCTATTGTGATGGTAGAAGTGGCCGCCACCAGTATTGACTGATTTGGGAGTGGAATTATCATTATTCAAAGGTTTTTCCATCCAATGACTGCCATTGTGATGAAGATGTCTCACATTGGGAAAATCAAAAGTGATTTTCCCACTCTATAAGAAAGATTCTAAACTCTCTTCACTTTATCCATGTGCTAGTTGTTTTGATTTGAATTGTCTGAATATTTGCTTTGATTCCTATGTTTATTGAGAAGAATCTGGCTATCTAATTCAATTTTCTTCCAAAGTTAAATGCTTTCTGTTTCTGATTGAGAGTGAAGTCTTTGAATTATTTCTTTCCAAATATGAAAGATTGTTGTAGTATGTATAATACTAGATTTTTTGAATTTCTTGGATTTTTTTTGAAGTTTTGTTGGATATAGTTGATGCTTTCTCTGATGTTTTGAACTGACTGATTTTGGTTAATTTTGAGCTTTGTTTTGGCAATAAACCATATATGTTTTGAGTAAGTACAGTCAAAAAATAAGGGATTGATACACTCAGTTTCATTTCGGCAAAGTAGACATATTGCATCCCCTTTTTTATTCCATTTTAGGCATCTATCCCTAGTAGGAAGCCTGTTAATAATTGCAAAATAGGCACAGTGGGACATTTTTGGACAATTTGATTTATTCCATATAACATTGGGCTAATCCACTTCACTTTCATGACCTTTTATAAATTCCAAAGTTTTTTTGAAGGAGAAAAATCCTTTTGTAGATGGTTTCCATTCCCACTTATCTTTTGGAAGATTAGGGTCAAGTGTAATTTGATTAATGGCTGTATTGAAAATAGAAGTAGCTGGATGACAAAATGTATTCCACCTGCTATTTTGAATGATGCTACTAACTTTTCCATTGACTTCACCAAACAAATATAAGTTGTTCCATCCCACATGACTAACTAATGTTTTTCCATGTATCCAAGGATCAAACCACAAACTAGTCTGATTTCCATTTTTAAACTTCCTTTCCAAAAGTTTAATGCCAGTGTCTCTGCTTGTTGAGAATATTTTTCCATACTAAAGAGTGATGATTTTCAATACCAACAGTCCAAAAATTCTTATTTTTGAGATACTTTGCTTTCATCCACTTTGCCCATAATGAATTGTCATTTACAAATTTCCAAAATAATTTGAGTTTACACGCCTCTCTTAATTCATTGATGTCTATCAGACCCAAACCACCAGATTTCTTTGATAAACGGACTTTTTAAGCAATTTTGTGTTGTTTTCCTTTCCAAATGAAATTTGCACAATTTTTTTCAATTTTGTGAATTGCTTTTACTGGGATATTGTGGGCTTGGATCCAATACATAACGATTGCAATGATGACAGTTCGAGTTAACTCAATTCTACCAGCTAATGATAGAAATTTGCTAGCCTACCCTTCAAATCTATTTTGAATGATGTCTAATAACCTTGTGCAGTCTCTGTCATTGATTTAGTTAACACTGAGAGGAAGTCCCAAGTACTTAACAAACAGATTACCCTCCTTGAACTTCAATATATTTAAAATGTCCATTTTACTGGAGCAGCCTTTACTAAAATATATTTTGCTTTTGAATTCATTGACTTTTAACCCTGCATGCTCTTCTAACTTGTCAAAAATATTTGCAATGGATTTTGCACTTTGTATGTCTGCATTCAAAAAGATAAGCAAATCATCAGCATATAACAAATGAGTAATATATGGTTTGATTCTATTAATTGGTTTAATATTTCCTTTTATAAGCTCAATTTCCATAAGAATTGAGAAATATTCCGTAGCAATAGTAAATAAATAAGGAGAAAGTGGATTTCCTTGTCTAATTCCTCTATTGCTTTGTATAAACCCATTAGGAGAACCATGTACCAAAATAGAATAAGAAACATTGTTGATACATTCAAGGATAAGAGCACAAAATTCATTGCAAAAGCCCATTTGTTTCATCATAAAAATAATGAAATGTCTATTTATTTTGTCAAATGCTTTATGTAAATCGAGTTTGACACACATGAGATTTTATTATTATTATTATTAAAGTTCCTTATTAATTCATGTGCAAGCATCAACTATATCCAACATTTTTATTGAATACATTATTCATGGATTTTATAGTTGTTCTAAAACTGCTACAGTAGTCGTAAATTGTAGCAAAACGTTGATATACCACAACATTTCAAAACAGTTGCAATACTAAAAGGAAAAAAACGCTGCAAAGAATAAACCGGAGCAAAAAAACGCTGCAAAAAGCAAACCGGAGCAAAAAAAATGCTGCAACTGTGAAAATATAATGGCATACAACCGCTGCAATAAAAATCATACCCTAAAGCGCTGCATAACTTATTTTTGCAGCGTTTCCAAACTGCTGCTATATTGCTATTTCTCCTAAGCATGTTAGTAGACTACGTGTACAAACGCTGCAAAATTAATTTACTACAGTGTTTTGTAAAAGCTTCGGTAGCCATAAATTTAGCAACATTTCAAAAACGCTGCGGAATTTCCTGCATCTATTGCAGCATGATAAAAGGCAGCGTTCTTTGAAATGCTGCTAAAGATTATTGCAGCATTTTTAAAACACTGCGAAAGCTCTTTTTTGTTGTAGTGGGTAGATGTAGACATAGGACCATAAACATCTATATGTACTACTGCTAAGAGTTCGGTAATTCTTTCATTACTTCCGTCAAATGGATGCTTGGAAATTTTCCCTTTAATACATGATGTATGTATCAAATCAAAATATGGTAGAAACTCTTATTTTCTTAACTTGTCCAATCATTTCTTACTTATACACCTTAGTCTATAATGCCAAAGGTAGATGTCATTATCTTAGATGCATTATTATTTTCAATAGCGAATGCATGATTAGAGTTAAGTATATATAATGTCATCTTTAAGAGTACCAAAGCAAATAATTTTACCATCATAAGGAATATTCATAATGTTAACATTAAATAAAACTATAACCATTTTTAATCAAAAGGAAAGAATATTATTATAATAAAGTTTGGTACAAAATAACAATTATATAAAGCCAATTCATGCCCACTAGTAAGCTTCACATAGTAATCTTCTGCTACTTCTATAGTTACAGTAGCTCCACTTACAACTTGAAATTCCATGGTCCCTCTTAATATGGGCCTCTTGCTCCTATGTCCCTATAACGAACTGCGTATATGCATTCCAGATCCAGTATCTAAAACTTAGGATGAAGCACTTATAGTTAAATAGTTTTTGTAAGGAAAATACCTTTAGGTGAAGAATCAGATTCCTTCCCTTTGAGCATCGTCAAATAATCTGAATGGTTCCTTTTCCAATGTTCCTTTTAGAGCACTGTAACATTCACCTTTCTCTTCCTTGGCTTTATATTTACCCATGCCACCCTTTGACCTATGCTTTCTCTTCTTCAAAGTATTCCAAGAAGATGTGCCCTTAATTGCGAGTACCACATTTGGTTCTTTCATGAACTTACTCTTGGCTATCTTTAACATATTAAGGAGATCTATGATAGTACACTTCAACAGATTCATATTGAAGTTCAATATGAACAAATCAAACTATGAAGTCGGTGATCCAAGAGTCAAGTCGATTTGTATCATTTTATCAAGGGTCGCCGAACTCAACCAATCTCTCTATGTACTCGTCCATATTCAGTATGTGATCTTGGATGTGAGTTCCTTTGCTCATTTTTATATGAAATGATTCCATGAGATCTCATACATTGCGATATGAGATTGTTCACCATATTACTTTTGTACTTGCTGAAATATGATTCAGACATCATATTATCATGCTATCTTTGGAGCTTTGTCGTCATGGTTGAAAGTACGTAATATCGAGCAAGTTCACAACCTATCAACCATAACTTACATAAGGATATTTGTTTGTGCATAACATCTTTATTGGGTTTAGCCTTAGGCTTACTAGAAACTGCATGCTATAGTTTTTTGTAGTTGAGTGTGATATTTACATTTCTTCACCAGTCCTTATAATTCGCACCGATTAGTGTATTTTTCTCTAAAAATGCATCATTGTTTCTATTTAGTCTACGCAAACTTATTAGAGTATATCAGATAACATCGCATATGTTTTTCTACTTATTAGATTGGTTTATTATCTTATCTAATAAGGATCCCACTAGAATTTAAATCTCTCAAAAATCCTAAAAGAGATAAGAGAATTTCTTAAATTTCCCTAATCGAAATTAGGATTCATTTATCATGTTACTATAACCTTGAGGGTGCTCAACAAATTATAGTCCATATATACGGTATGTAACACTTTACCAATTATACCTTATATATAATTCCTAACATATATTCATTTGCTTCTAATCATCTTTATGACCTTGAGGGTTCTCAACAAATCATAAAGTACATCAGATACTATAAACCCATTATTTCAAGATAGCATAAGGGTAATTTTGTAACATTTGAGAGTGCACAACAAAGTTGCAAAATATTCTTACCTAGGGATAATATAAATATCACTATAAATATTTTATAGCTTAATGACGCTCAACCATAAGTATGTTCAGTACTCTATCTATATTGTAAATGATGGAGAGAAACATTATTTTAAATTCATATTTTAAATAATGATAATTGAGATTTATTGGCCTTTAAAGGGAGACCGGTACAATATCTCATGACATCATGTATCTTTACATCTTATGTGTACTCTCTTAAGTTTATATGGGCTAATTGTCTATCCTCCCTTTTCTTACATATATGTTACAAATACACACACACGCACACGTGTGTATGTATGTATTATAAGATCTATAATTCATTCAGCCATATATATACAAACATATGTATTTTTTATTAATTAAACATTTAAATTTATTTAAAAACAACATTTATATTTATGTAAAATTTAAAACAATTTTAAAATTTTATTTTGTAACCCTTTATAAAATTTTATTTTATTCCATTTACATTTAAAACAATTTTATATTTGAATTTGTAATATTCAAATTCATATTTTTGAAACAACGTAAGATGCAAAAAAAATTAGGCCTTCAATTAAGGACATACCTTTGAAACAGACCGCTTCGATGAGTTAGACAAGGACGTGAGACGGGAAGTTTTCTGTTCGTAATATTTATTAATTAGAGTAATATTCTCCATAGTTAAACACCCTTGCTATAAACACCAATCTAATTGGATTTTTTAAGTAACTGCCCAACGTTTTGGTTGATTATTCTTGTTAACACAATGCATGTTTTGATACCATTGTTAGATCAGGTGCATTGGTAGTGGGGAAAAAGAGAAGATGCCAAAAAAGCCCTTTTAATAATTTTTCACAAGATCATATTTATGTGTACATGAATAATTCATTTACACATTGTATTAGGTGAATATTGGTAAAAAGGAGTTTGTTATTTTAATTTAAATATTTTTTATCTTATCTTTAATGATTCAGTTACATTATGTATTATAATTTAACTCTATTTATATTTATAATCTTGATTTAATTCAATTTTCAGTTATTACATTATATTTAATAGAAATTCACATTCACAATGTGAACATCGAGATTGTTATACTAACCTCGGACATTTATGTGGATACACACACACACATACACAGACTATGCTAATGAATATACAAATAAAAAAAATTGGCAATGTAATTTTTTTTTGCTATGAATATTTATATAAAAATCCTTGTACCTTTAAAATTAAATAAATATATATGCATGTGTGTGTATGTATATATTATACAATATCAATGTATATTATAGCAGAAATATATTTAAGTGTATATTTTTTCAAGTTTATATAATATGTGTGTGTGTGTATTGATATATATATAAAGTTTGAAAATTTTTTTTAACAAACCCAAACCCTCCCCCCCCCCTCACACACCCAAAAACACACACATATATAATACCAAAATTAAACCTATTTTAAAAAAACAAAAGATTATATTTTAAAACCTAAGATATTTTTAAACCCAAAACCTACATGCATGCATGCATGCATGCATATATGTGTATATATATATATGTATATGTATCTGTATATGTATGTATAACCTTCTTTTGTTGTGTGTGTATGTATATAGTAAGATTAAACTATATCCATATATTATATATATAGGCCGTGAAATTTTTTTAATATATAAATATTATTATGTGTATAATTAATTGTTAATTTACGAAAATTTATATATTTGTACAAACTAATTTATTTTCGAAAATAAAAATGGTCGAAAATAGAATACAATATATATACACATGTATTTGTATGATATTTAAAAAGTAAACTGACCTTAGATCTGCTAATTATCGACATGTTGTGTGCTAGTGTAACAACCTGGAGTTTTATAACAATTAATTTTCATCCAATGACGATTAAATTGTTTGTTAATCGTTGTTTGGAATTTTAAAGCGGTTGGTATTCTTTTAAACAATATGTTAAATGTTGAGTGGGCTTTACACATTGAATATTTGCCCACGTTTTCATTTGATTGTTTTTGCCGTGATAACTAGCTAAGGCAAACCCATCCCCCTTTCATTTTCTCATTCGAAACCCTTAAACAAAAATAAACAAAAGAAAGAAAAATGGTGGCTCCGTTCGTTCGTCCCCCTTTTCGAAATTAGGGCTTTTGGTTTTTCAAAGGCGCTTGACTTTGTTTTGCTCGATCGAATGAAGAAATTCGTTGCTTGCTCGTCGAATCTAAGGTGAGTACCCACTCACATCTAATTCACATCTCGAGTTAGTTTAGGGTTTGAATTCTGTGATTTCGTTCGTATTCAATTGATTTGAGTTGGCCATTTCTTTTCGTTCGATGTTGGAAATTGATGTTGCTATGTGAATTTCTTCTGTGACTTTGGCTTGTTCGTTATTTTTGCTGTTGATATGAATTTGTTCGACTGTTTCTTGTCTTCCTTTTTGGCTTCGGCCTTATACATTTGTTTGCATATCTATGCACATTTTAGCCTTGGTCCAAGAGCTTCTCCTGTGACATATCTGACTTCGGTCACTTGATTTGGGTATGTGATACCATGACTTCGGTCAGTAGCTCGGTAGTTAACTTGACTGTTGTACCACGATTTTTGATAACCTCGTCTCTGGCCTGTTCATCTCTTTGATCACGGCTCCGACTTGGTTCGATGTTGACTTCGATTTTGATTGAAATTATTGTTGTAGTCTTTGTGCTTGTTACTGTGTTGCCTTCCCTTGGGTACTTGTTTGTACATGCTGACCCAGTTTGCAGTTTTCATTTTTGATGGTCATTTGCTGTTGCATCCCGTGTGCTGTTGACAGGTGCATTGTCTTTGTCTTTGTACCTGTTTGCAACTGTAATTTCATTACTTGGAATTCAACAGTTTGCATTTGAGTTGTAGTCCTGAATTTAATTGCCTGTACATCTCCAGTCATGCTTTGTACTGGTGCACTTGACTTGAGTTCGAGTTGCTTCAATGTATATTTATGTTGGGTATGTCGACTTTGCATAAGCTCGAGCTTTGTAGCCTTGCTTTGTTGCCAGTTGCATTGCTATGTATTTGTGTAGTCTTCATTCTGCCAGTACATTGTTGCCAGTTGCATTGCTATGTATTTCTGTAGTCTTCATTCTGCCAGTACATTGTTGCCAGTTGCATTGCTATGTATTTGTGTAGTCTTCATTCTGCCAGTACATTGTTGCCAGTTGAATTGCTATGTATTTGCGTAGTCTTCATTCTGCCAGTACATTGTTGCCAGTTGCATTGCTATGTATTTGCGTAGTCTTCATTCTGCCAGTACATTGTTGCCAGTTGCATTGCTATGTATTTTGGTAGTCTTCATTTTGCTAGTACATTGTTGCCAGTTGCATTGCTATGTATTGGTGTAGTCTTCATTTACTTTGAGACAGTTTTAGTTGCAAGTGTAATTGCAGTTTTGCTTTTGTTTGATTTGAGGACTTTTGGGTTCGACTCTGTTTTGATGGCTTTGTTCGAACTATTGTTGGCATTTGCTTATGCTAAGTGCTGTTTCATTTGGTGTAGATACGTATGTGTATTCATACACATGCATACATGCACCCTTGTTGATTTCGATTATCCTATCTATGTGCATTTATTTGGGCTTATCTATTCTGGAATTAGCCAAGTGCATACTTGTTTTCTTTTGTTTGCAGTTGTGTTGAGTCATGCTAGCGTGACTTGACCTTTGCAGTTTCGATGTATTGTTGGCATTTGGTGTTGTGATGACTTCATATGTTGTTGTGGAGAGGCAGTGCACGCATGCGTGTACTGCAGCCACACAGTATTGACGTTTTAATTGATATTTCAATTATTTGAATTGTTTTGTGTTCAATTCAATATTTGGGAATTTGTATTTGATTCAGTTCGATTGATCATTTTGTTGTGTCTAATTATCTATTCGATAATTAGATTACGAGTTTCTAATTATTATTTAATAATTGGATTTTGTGTTAATTGTCGTTTAGACAATTCTGTTGTTTTCTAAATTATCTTCATTGATTATCTTTTTATTTATCTTGCTGATGGTTTGAATTTGCTGATTTGTTGTTTAACACTGTTTAGTGTTATATCTGCCGTTATCCGATTCTCTTATCGAGGAGTTGGATATACGAGATTTCTGTGACTGTCTTCTATTTGATATTTGATTATTATTGCTTCTGTGCATTAATAACTGAGTTTGAATTAGACTGACCCGTGTATTATTTTCTTTTGAATTTAATACTCGGGTCAGACCCGAGTTATTTCAGGTTGTAGATATCTTGCTTTGGGTTGCTGTTTGAGCTATGAAGACTTTTCATATCTTTTGGAGTAGTCGTGTCATAATATATGTTGATATGTATTCATGTATACTAGTCGATAATGTACTTGTATATATAACTTCCATAGTCGACAGTTGTAGTTGTATCATATGTATTGTGTCAAATGTATTGTAACTGACATCAGTTACATATATATATATATATGAGACTATTGTTATCTGTGTTCCGCATTTTATTATCTGTGTTATTATTATATATATTGTCCTAAACTATTATGAACCATCGTAGTTCGTTTTATACTGGAATTGGGTATGTCGATGGGAGTAAATAAATAAGTGATGAAAAATAAAAATATATACCACTCCTATCGAGGTAACCAATACTAGTGTAAGACCCAACTACAGATGGCCGCTCCTATCCAGCCTTATTCTTCGTAATAACAGACAGTATTTCTTTTAATACTCTTTGTTATTGTGAGCATAGAGGTGGGGCGTCACAGTTGGTATCAGAGCTTGGGGTTTATGGACATAATATAAAACATAACTTGGATGGAACATGTGTTACAACTGTTTGTCGATGTTTTATTTGTGCTTTGAGTCAAAACTAAAGTTTTGGAATTTTGATGAAATTTTTAAATATCTTTATTTAAAAATAAAAGTGAAATTGTGTTCTGATGATTTGAATAATTTGTGTTCTGTTATCAGAGTGTGCATTGAAAACAGTGAGACTGTCTTCGCTGAATACAGCTGATAATCTTTTTGATTTAAAAATCAAAATATGAAATTGAAATAAATTTTATTTGTTGTTTACATAGCTGGGTTTATTTTGTTTCTTTGGAAAATTCGAATCCGATTTGAGGATACGAAGCGATCGCAGTTATGTGATTTTTGTGAGATTTTTGCTGGTTTTCTTTTATGTTAATCGTATAATGATTAGATTTTGCTGTTTTGAATTATCTTCATTGAAGATACATTCGAATGATTTCTTTGTTCATTTTGTAGTATATGTGTAAATTTGAGTTGCACGTTACTACATTGATTTAACGTTGAACCGATGTTTGGTTTAAACGTATTTTGTTGCCGTTATTTTTATAACGGGATTTTTACATCGATGCTTAATTTTTGAAGCACGGTGTTTTGTTGACAATTTTAATGAATGAAAATTCACTGGTGTTACATTTTGATGTGAATTATTTTGATGAGATTTTGACGTATAAAAATTTCTATCGCCTTGGCTTCAGTAACCGTCAAATTTTAAAAGTGGATTTTCAAGCGGTTATTCCGCAATGCTGATTTTGAGATTCGTTTTACGATGTTTTGGGAAGTGCAATTTCCTTTTCGAAATTGCTACTGAGGTTGCTACTTTAATCACGTGTTTTGAAAATTGTTTTAAAATTCTTTACAGTTTGCGCTTTCAAAAGAATGGGGAAGTGATTTAAATGATTCAGCAAAATCAAGGACTATGAACCATTTCTTTTACTGATTCGCTTAATTCCGGACTGGTCCGTTTGAGAACGTAAAATGTTATTTATTTAAATAAAATTTTTTTACAGTTTGCGCTTTCAATAGAATGAGGAAGCGATTTAAATGATTCAGCAAAATCGAGGACTATGAACCCTTACTTTTACTGATTCGCTTAATTCCGGACTTGTCCATTTGAGGATGTAAAATGTATTTTTACAAAATACACAATTTTGCACTTTCAAGGAAACGATGAAGAGGATCAAACGATTTAGTAAAACACGTGGTATGGGACATGTGCGTTTGCTATTTCGGTTAATTCCGGACTCGTTAATTGAAACATCTGCTGTTTGATGATTTTGATGATTTTGTGTGCTTTCGAGCCACTTTGTTGGACCTTCGGGTCATTTATTGGACCTTCGGGTCATTTGTTGGGCGCCAAAATTATGTTGAGTACTTGGTAGGCTTCGGCCATTTGTTGATGCACGTGCGGCTTAGCTAAAACTCGCCATCTGATGGGATCGATCCAACCTATGTTGATTTTCTAGAGTATCTTAATTGATTTCTAGATATTTGTTGTTTTCAATTATTTGCAGGTAATTGGATATTTGTTGTTTCTGATTATCGTTTTTGATAATCGGATATTTGTTGTTTCTGATTATCGTTTTTGATAATCGGATATTTGTTGTTTCTGATTATCGTTTTTGATAATCGGATATTTGTTGATTTGAGGTTTCTGATTATCGTTTTTGATAATTAGATATTTGTTGATTTGTGATTCTGATTATCGTTTTTGATAATTAGATATTTGTTGATTTGTGATTTCTGATTATCGTTTTTGATAATTAGATATTTGTTGATTTGTGATTCTGATTATCGTCTTTGATAATTAGATATTTGTTGATTTGTGATTCTGATTATCGTTTGTGATAATTAGATATTTGTTGATTTGTGATTTCTGATTATCGTCTTTGATAATTAGATATTTGTTGATTTGTGATTTCTAATTATCGTTTTTGATAATTAGATATTTGTTGATTTGAGATTTCTGATTATCGTTTTTGATAATTAGATATTTGTTGATTTGAGATTTCTGATTATCGTTTTTGATAATTAGATATTTGTTGATTTGTGATTCTGATTATCGTTTTTGATAATTAGATATTTGTTGATTTATGATTCTGATTATCGTTTTTGATAATTAGATATTTGTTGATTTGAGATTTTTGATTTTCGTTTTTGATAATTAGATATTTGTTGATTTGTGATTATGATTATCGTTTGTGATAATTAGATATTTGTTGATTTCTGATTTCTGATTATCATCTTTGATAATTAGATATTTGTTGATTTGTGATTCTGATTATCGTTTGTGATAATTAGATATTTGTTGATTTGTGATTTCTGATTATCGTCTTTGATAATTAGATATTTGTTGATTTGAGAGTTCTGATTATCGTTTTTGTTAATTAGATAATTGTGTTTTCTGATTATCGTTTTGATGATTAGATATTTGCTAGTTTTGATGATTTTGAGATTTTCTAGTCTCTAATTGATTTTGGATTATGTTGATCTTATCGAATTGCTGTTTCCTATCTATCTCTGTTGATAGTTAGAGTTTGTTGATTATGAAGTTCGTGTTTTCTAGTTATTTGTTGGATAACTAGATATTTGCAGTTTTGCGATTTGTGATTTGTGTTTTCTAATTATCTTTGCTGATAATTAGATTTTGCTATTTTCTAATTATCGTATCGATAATTAGATATTGCTGTTTTGTAATTTCTGTATTCTAATTATCTAATTGATAATTGAATATCGCTAGTAATTGTATTTATTCAGTTTTGCTGGTTTCTGATTATCTATTAGATAATTAGATTTTGTTGAGAATTTGTAAATTTCTTTTATGAAAATAAAAGATTTCTTTGGCATTTGTATTCCCGACTTTTATATTCTAGCTTAACCAGTTTATGTTAGAAAAATAATTGTTATAGACAACTTTAATTATGAAAATTGCGGGGACGTAATTTTTATAAGGAGGGAAGTCTGTAACAACCCGGAGTTTTATAACAATTAATTTTCGTCCAATGACGATTAAATTGTTTGTTAATCGTTGTTTGGAATTTTAAAGCGGTTGGTATTCTTTTAAACAATATGTTAAATGTTGAGTGGGCTTTACACATTGAATATTTGCCCACGTTTTCATTTGATTGTTTTTGTCGTGATAACTAGCTAAGGCAAACCCATCCCCCTTTAATTTTCTCATTCGAAACCCTTAAACAAAAATAAACAAAAGAAAGAAAAACGGTGGCTCCGTTCGTTCGTCCCCCTTTTCCAAATTAGGGCTTTTGGTTTTTCGAAGGCGCCTGACTTTGTTTTGCTCGATCGAATGAAGAAATTCGTTGCTTGCTCGTCGAATCTAAGGTGAGTACCCACTCACATCTAATTCACATCTCGAGTTAGTTTATGGTTTGAATTCTGTGATTTCGTTCGTATTCAATTGATTTGAGTTGGCTATTTCTTTTCGTTCGATGTTGGAAATTGATGTTGCTATGTGAATTTCTTCTGTGACTTTGGCTTGTTCGTTATTTTTGCTGTTGATATGAATTTGTTCGACTGTTTCTTGTCTTCCTTTTTGGCTTCGGCCTTATACATTTGTTTGCATATCTATGCACATTTTAGCCTTTGCCCAAGAGCTTCTCCTGTGACATATCTGACTTCGGTCACTTGATTTGGGTATGTGATACCATGACTTCGGTCAGTAGCTCGGTAGTTAACTTGACTGTTGTACCACGATTTTTGATAACCTCGTCTCTGGCCTGTTCATCTCTTTGATCATGGCTCCGACTTGGTTCGATGTTGACTTCGATTTTGATTGAAATTATTGTTGAAGTCTTTGTGCTTGTTACTGTGTTGCCTTCCCTTGGGTACTTGTTTGTACATGCTGACCCAGTTTGCAGTTTTCATTTTTGATGGTCATTTGCTGTTGCATCCCGTGTGCTGTTGACAGGTGCATTGTCTTTGTCTTTGTACCTGTTTGCAACTGTAATTTCATTACTTGGAATTCAACAGTTTGCATTTGAGTTGTAGTCCTGAATTTAATTGCATGTACATCTCCAGTCATGCTTTGTACTGGTGCACTTGACTTGAGTTCGAGTTGCTTCAATGTATATTTATGTTGGGTATGTCGACTTTGCATAAGCTCGAGCTTTGTAGCCTTGCTTTGTTGCCAGTTGCATTGCTATGTATTTGTGTAGTCTTCATTCTGCCAGTACATTGTTGCCAGTTGCATTGCTATGTATTTGTGTAGTCTTCATTCTGCCAGTACATTGTTGCCAGTTGCATTGCTATGTATTTCTGTAGTCTTCATTCTGCCAGTACATTGTTGCCAGTTGCATTGCTATGTATTTGTGTAGTCTTCATTCTGCCAGTACATTGTTGCCAGTTGAATTGCTATGTATTTGCATAGTCTTCATTCTGCCAGTACATTGTTGCCAGTTGCATTGCTATGTATTTGCGTAGTCTTCATTCTGCCAGTACATTGTTGCCAGTTGCATTGCTATGTATTTTGGTAGTCTTCATTTTGCTAGTACATTGTTGCCAGTTGCATTGCTATGTATTGGTGCAGTCTTCATTTACTTTGAGACATTTTTAGTTGCAAGTGTAATTGCAGTTTTGCTTTTGTTTGATTTGAGGACTTTTGGGTTCGACTCTGTTTTGATGGCTTTGTTCGAACTATTGTTGGCATTTGCTTATGCTAAGTGCTGTTTCATTTGGTGTAGATACGTATGTGTATTCATACACATGCATACATGCACCCTTGTTGATTTCGATTATCCTATGTGCATTTATTTGGGCTTATCTATTCTGGAATTAGCCAAGTGCATACTTGTTTGCTTTTGTTTGCAGTTGTGTTGAGTCATGCTAGCGTGACTTGACCTTTGCAGTTTCGATGTATTGTTGGCATTTGGTGTTGTGATGACTTCATATGCTATTGTGGCGAGGCAGTGCACGCGTGCGTGTACTGCAGCCACACAGTATTGACGTTTTAATTGATATTTCAATTATTTGAATTGTTTTGTGTTCAATTCAATATTTGGGAATTTGTATTTGATTCAGTTCGATTGATCATTTTGTTGTGTCTAATTATCTATTCGATAATTAGATTCCGAGTTTCTAATTATTATTTAATAATTGGATTTTGTGTTAATTGTCGTTTAGACAATTCTGTTGTTTTCTAAATTATCTTCATTGATAATCTTTTTATTTATCTTGCTATTGGTTTGAATTTGCTGATTTGTTGTTTAACACTGTTTAGTGTTATATCTGCCGTTATCCGATTCTCTTATCGAGGAGTTGGATATACGAGATTTCTGTGACTGTCGTCTATTTGATATTTGATTATTATTGCTTCTGTGCATTAATAACTGAGTTTGAATTAGACTGACCCGTGTATTATTTTCTTTTGAATTTAATACTCGGGTCAGACCCGAGTTATTTCAGGTTGTAGATATCTTGCTTTGGGTTGCTGTTTGAGCTATGAAGACTTTTCATATCTTTTGGGGTAGTCGTGTCATAGTATAGGTTGATATGTATTCATGTATACTAGTCGATAATGTACTTGTATATATAACTTCCAGAGTCGACAGTTGTAGTTGTATCATATGTATTGTGTCAAATGTATTGTAACTGACATCAGTTATATATATATGAGACTTTTGTTATCTGTGTTCCGCATTTTATTATCTGTGTTATTATTATATATATTGTCCTAAACTATTATGAACCATCGTAGTTCGTTTTATACTGGAATTGGGTATGTCGATGGGAGTAAATAAATAAGTGATGAAAAATAAAAATATATACCACTCCTATCGAGGTAACCAATACTAGTGTAAGGCCCAACTATGGATGGCCGCTCCTATCCAGCCTTATTCTTCGTAATAACAGATAGTATTTCTTTTAATACTCTTTGTTATTGTGAGCATAGAGGTGGGGCGTCACAGCTAGCTTTTCCTCCTCGAACTGTGGTTCATTCCTACCGCAAGTTTGGTGTGTAATTCTAGCTTTAAGGTTCCAATTAATTTTAATGGAGGCTATGGTTCAATTTTAGTTGTATGTTTTAAATAAGAGAAGGTGAGGCTATTTATAGGCACTAGAAAATATAACACATCCATCTTTTCCTCTCCCTTTAAAATATGAATCAGATCAAAGATCCATATTAAGAGACTCGAAAAAAAACCTCCCTTTCTCTCCTTGTATGGCCGAACCCCCTATCATGGACTTCCATGATGTTGGGCCTAATTGATATATCATATATTAATCAACTAATTGGTTAATTGAGTGAACATATTTGATTAAACTAATATATAACAACTAGTGCGAACCCGTGCTTCGCACACGGATGTTGAAAAAATATTGTTGTTGCATAGGTCATATCCAAATGTATAAGAAATTTAATACGGTGGTAATGAAAAAACATTTTTGAATGATAGTGTTACATCATGAATAACAATTTAGTAGGATAAAGAATACATAGATATATTTGGTTATGATAATCACAATTAAAATCGAACAAAACAATTACAGTGAATATGTTAAAGTTCACAGACTATTTAGAGGATAATGTGTTAAAAATTTATCCGCTAATGCATAGATATATTCACTGTGGCATATAACGCCAATGTTGTTGCTTTTGCAATTACACAGCTGCTTCAATGTGCATAGATATAGTTGAAGTATTCACTGTGAACTGCAGACACAAAGACACAGTGCAGTTCGATTCAATTAAATAAGAGTAACAAAAGTTTTTTGCAATGGGGAGAAATATAGTAATATGATGAAATTTGTAAACAGTCAGGAAAAGTATTTGTCAACAGCAGAAATAATGGAGCAAAATAAAAAAGAAAAAAGCAACAAATGTAGTACAGGGGAAAAGTAGTAAAACAGAAGATTCAATTGAAATAGAAATGATGATGCAATAAGAAAATAATATGGGTTCCAATATAAATTACTATTGTTCACCGAATCTGATCTATGTCGATGCAGGGTACAAAACACGGCATACAGCTGGTCGCAGTAACCAATATTTGAAAATATCCAAAACATACAGAAGAGAACAATTGTGAGAAGTCCATTCATTTTTTAGCCTCAGAAATAACTGCTAGCAACGCGTGTATGATATTGGCTTGAGCGCAAATAGGTGATGTTTTCTTGGCCTTAATAGATGCATTACATCAGTCAATTATTTTAACCATTGAAGGTATTTGTACCTGCAGCCAAAAAAGGCAAAAGTGTCACTGATGCAGTATTATTACTAAACTCTCTCACTGCTTGTCTGACCTATTAACTATATCTAATAATCAAACTATGACTACATAATCATCTATACAAAAGATACATTCATCAATTGTTTTCTAGAAGTTTTCCGACGGTGGTGGTGCAAGTGATTTTAGACTTTACTGCAAAAAATAAAAAATAAACTCTTTTAGGTGGTTATCAACATTATTCTCACTACAACACATATTTTGACCCAGCACTTAAACTGTGCATCTACCTTAAGCTCGAATACAACAACTTATATGCTTATTGTATTATTGATCATCGTAGTTGTAAACGAAATTGAGTAAACTTAGCCAAATTATGTCATCAAATCTGGAAGCAATGTATTAAACGCTGAGCTGCACGGTTGAATCAAGCATTAATTATGTGAAGTCATTATTTAATCATCTCAAGCTATCAAAAATCAAAATTCATTTTTCAATTATATTTTCATAATGTGGTTAAATAACTACCGTTAACATCAAACAAAATTATTACTACAGCTAAATTAGTATTGCATCACACAAATGCAGTTAAAATATTCAAAAACAATAATTGTTTAATTCCAAAAATACTGCAAAATAATAACCGCTTTTCCTTAATGCATTTAAATTTTAACTAAAGTAAGATCGAATAAATCATCGTGTACAATCAAAATTATTAATGTATCACATAAATATAGCTGAAATATTCAATTTCTACCATTCATAATTCAAATTGTCATTAAATTATAACTGCATTTTATTAATGTAGTTAAATTTTAATTGTATTAAGATTGAATAAATTCCTGAAATGTAGCCAAATTTATTACTTCATCACATAAATGTGGTTAAAAATCTTCAAATATAGTTAAATTTACCCAAAACTTGCTGGTAAATTATAATTGCATTTTATTAATTTCATTAATTTATAACTGTTTTAAAATTGAATAAAATTATCAAATATAGTCAAAATCATCAATAGTAAATGCAATAAAAAAAATGCTAATGTAGTTAAATTAATTCAAAAAATGCCTATAAATTATTACACTATTTTTTGATGGGGTTAAATTATAACTGCACTAAGTTTGAATACTATCAAACACAATCAAGATTATTACTTTATTACATAATGTAGTTACAATATTCAAAGGCAACCATAATTGTATAATTCAAAAAAAAATATTCCTTTCAAATATGTTAAAAGATAATAAATACATTATAATAATCTAGGTAAAACTACTATGTAATGTTTATGATCACCATAATAATGCTGTTACAGAAACGCGGTACACAGCGGTGACATAAAATAATTGTGCAATTAAAGCTGCTATATAAAATTATGATTTTAAAAAATTTATTTTTAGCCATCAACAATGGATATCATTGGAAAGCAAATTAAATTTGAGATTTAATAGTGAAAACGATTCTTAAATCCAATCAATGTAGAAAAAGTTATCACATTTTAAAGTTTGGAATATAAAGAAATTAAAAATGCGATTGTTCGGTTGCCAAATTTCAAAGGGGCCCGTATGAGCTTGAAATTCAACTCACTAATAATAATATAGTATAGATCATATATCATTTTAATTAATTTTAAGGCATCAAATATATAGTTAAATGCCATAAAATATATAGTTAAATGCCATAAAATTTAACACAATGGTTGTATTAATGTTTATTCGTACTTTATAATATTATAAATTACTTGAAACTAGTTGAACATAAAAAATAACTAACAACTCTATTGTGTTGATTCGTTGGTGTCAACTCGGTTCTTGGTAATATTTGAAATAATTTTAACACTAAAGCATGTACGAATTTTGTTGGAGTACATTATCGAACAAGAGTTCGGTTGCTTATAAATCGTTTAAGAGAAATCAAATTTCTAATCTTTGTAACGATATTTTATGCAAATTTTCTTTTCATCATCACTGTAAGACATCTAAAGTTTGATCAGTGGTCAAAAACTCTAAGATTATCCATAGTTAATTGCATAGTTCCACTTTAAAGTCAGTGGTTCAATTCAATAACATTTATAAGTTAATCTCTTGACTCTAGTTAAAGATTTTGACTTTAAATTGACAACCAATTATGGTGATACTAACGTTCTACAATGAAGGAGACGAATCCTTTCTTGAGTAGTGTTTCACTTCAAGTAGTTCAATGTGTACCCAACTATGACCGTGATGTCGTGAAATTGACTATAATTAAAGTACAGTTTAGTTACTTAAGATCAACAGTACTCTCAAACCAAAGACTAATGTACATCATTACATGATATCTTCTATTTTGACTTAGTTGTATTAAACCATACAAGACTCTCATTGAAGCGTTATGTGATTATTTCAAACAACTACAAGCACGTAATCCCTTTGTGTCTCCAACAGTCATGCATAATTCATCGTCCATCGTATGGAGAGCATTACGTGTACTAGTCGCGAGGGATGTACTAATATCCTTTTCTTGATATCATCCCGATTAGAGACAATTTAACGGTAAGTATTGAATGTTCGATTCAGTACTCATTTTACGAACACATTCGCAACTACAATCAATAAAATACCTTTTCAAATCATTTTTACCGATATATGTTTAACGTATTTATTTCATTAGTTATATCACAATATAATAGCACATATAATAGAGAACGAAACCAAAAGCATACTTTATTTAAACAAGATTCTTATACAATAGTTAAGTTATATAATAAATTACCTAATTGCTCCCAGGGCGCACCCTTAACTATCTCAGTCTCACTCATTTGACAAAATAAAAGCTACACTCTTCTTTATTATTCTTGTTGATGGAACTTTCGATGGTAACCGACCAAACCAAGAAACTTCTTACTCCCTTCATGCTCCTCGATCGTCTCTAATCTTCTGCAGCAACAACCTTCATCGGATCAATAGAAATACATTCCTTAAAAATAATATGCCTAAAAAAATTAATTTCTTTTTTTTTGTTGAAAGCAACATTTACTAAAGTTCGGTTGTAACTAATGTTTACGAAGCATTTCTTAACAATTCTAAGGTGCACTTCATTATCCCCCTCATGCTATGAGTAAACCAATATATTTTTAATGAAGCAAGAACTAATTGTCCAAGTAATTTGGGAACACTATTCATCAAATCTATAACTTATAATAATACGTTGATCAACTCGGACGACATAACCAAACACTCGGAAGAACCGCAACGTGTTTGAAAAATAGTAAAAGGTATATTCGCCTTTCAAATCAAAGTTGATGAAAATATAAAGCTAAATCCAAATGCGAAAATGCACAGGCTCTACAAATAATCAAACAAGTCGTCAATCCTCGCAATGCACATTTGTTCCTTACAGTCATCTTATTTAGCTCTTGGTATTTAGTCCATAACCTCATCAACCCATCTTGCTTTCTCATGAATACAGTAGGAGCAACCTAGGAAACTCACCCGAGTGAGTAAACCCTCGCCAAACCCTCTCTGAGAAATAAATTTCTCAGCACTTCAAAGGTAAAAGAGGAAATCCTAACAGAGTATGTTTGTTAGTTCCCTCCGTTGAGATACAAGACTGGTAGATTTAAAATTATTTTACTACAAAAACTAAATGTTGTAAACAATATACAATCATACAACTGCTATGAATTTCTAGTAACCCAATAAATAATTACAGTGTCCAATCTAGTTGTAAACAATCATACAACTAAAACCACTATGTGTGGCCACAGAGATAAATAAGATGCCACATTCCAAATGGAGGTGTAAACTCTCTCTGAAGCACCAACCTCCAATACCAACGTACAAAAACTTATATCTCATCACCAAGTGTACTCACAAGTAGAGAGTGGAGATGCACAACAACCCAATTGGCTATGCTTTAAGTCTCCACTTCCTTCATCCTTCCCTCAAATTCAAACATCCCAAGCCCCTCCTTCTTCTCCTCAAAAACTCTCCTCCTCTCGTTTCTCCTCTCGTCATACCGCGGATTCGCAGTCAAAATCCTCAACTGCTTACCCTTAACAATCTCCAACACTTCCGGCAATCCATTCCCACACCCTCTTGAAATGCCAACATCGATCCTGAGTGCTTTGCCTTCACAGACACCATTGATTCCTTCACTCTGTATCGTATGTCCCATAACCATCCTCTTCGCTCCCGGTATCATACCCAGAACCTTATCAAGACTCTCGCAGTCGCAGTTATACCCATCAGAGAATTTTCTTAACCAGACTACCGAATTCCTCCCTCTCATGTAACTGGGTGAATATCTTCCTCTTTGACCATTGATCCATTCCTTCACCTCTCTGTTGATTCTATCAAGACCGTAGGTTATGTGTTTCTCTATGAGCCCACCGTGCACGAAGACGGAATCGCCAATGACTAAAATAGTGTCGTTATTTGCCAAGAATCGAGTGGAAATTGGACCGTTTGGTCTTAATGCCGCGATTCTCGCCCTGATGCCCTCCCAGTATTCTTTTTTTACTCCTGGGAATGACTTTGGAATGCCTTTGAAAGGGTTTGGTGGAGGTTCGATTGAAGGACACAGCTTTTTCATAAACATCCCGTTTTTGTACCAAAACTTCCAGTTTTTGAATTCTGACAAAGAATCCTGCGTTATGTACCTGATATCATAACATGGTTTGCTTATACTACAGGCAACGAAAAAATGTGTTCTAAAGAGATATCAGAGTAAATGGTTCAACAACAGTTCCAAAAGAACACAATGAAACCACTTCCAGCAAAAATGTCTTGTAGTTTTAACATGCATTGCCGACTGCAATTGCTTCACAGATTTTAAGTACATATCGTGTCATATTATCCAGTATATTCATTTCAAACTGTACATTCTTAGTTTAATTATCTTTAACAAGGACCCCTTGATGCATTTGATGATCAAAATTAGCTTCCTGTTTCAATAACATTCTTTTCTTCTTTGTTTCCAGTTTTTTTAGTTTATTTCTTTCGTTTTATTTTGAAAATCAGTTTTAAATGTATCTTTCTGTTCTGATAATTACACCAATATTAGTTGTCAGAACTATTCTACAAGGTTTAGTTCTTGTTATTACTTTGATACTGACACAAATCTTCCCTGTAACATGCATCTAACGTCTTATGTTCTTACCTCGTGTACAAGGCCAGAGCTAGATACAACTAAAGTTAGTTAGAGGTCATACTATTTAGATTTTCTTATAAATACGCTTGTACTTCAAAATACTAATTCTCCAATCTATTTTTCAATTTAACCTACTGAAATCACATGTTTGCAAGGTTATATAAAATATTTTACCAAAAAAAAATGATGATTCTTACTTTTGTTTATATGCTATGCTTAGTTTCTTTTTTTAAATATAATATTACAATTTTACTTTTGTATTTCTTTTGAAAAAGTGTTGTTCTCTAACCTTTTATTTATCTAATGTTTTTTATTTACATGTTTAATTTATTATTGAGGAAAAAAAATCTGTATTTAGGTTTTATTTAAATTCTATGAATTTCAAATTTATATTTAAGATATTTCTATAAAATTGCCTAGATATATTGGAAAAAAATGATTGAACACTTAAATTTATGCACAAAATGATACTTAATTTAGTAGAAATCTTAGTTTCACATCAATTTTTTTTTTGAGAAAATGACATTATTAAATATTATCCAACTTTTTTCAACTACATAAACTGCATTGATTTTTTTATTTATAGTTTTTATGTATCTATTTCCAATATTTTTCAAATATTTAGCAAAAGAATTTTTATTTTTTTACAAAATGATTTTTAGATTATTTTTTGAGTTTTTATTTCATTAAGGAAAGTGTTGGCATTCAAATTTAAATTCTTCAGGAAATGTTGTTATTGATTCAATGTTTAATTTTCTTTGTAGTCTTTTGACTTTTCATAGAAGTTTCGGTTTGTTTTGATATTTTCATTTCTTTTAATGTTCTGATCGTATCATAACCTTCGAAAATTTGTTAAAAGATACAAAAATTCAAAAGTTTTGAATTTTCCAAGGAACTCGTTATTTTACTAGGAAATTTCGTTTATTTATTTGAAAAAATAAATTTTAAACAGCTCCTTAAAAAAAGTTATTGTGAAAATATGCTACATCCAAAACTTATTACAAATATAGATCCGCTTTTCAGCAGGTCAAAAATTGTACAAGTTCACTTTTAAAAGTGTGCATATACGATTTTGCATTTTGTGCATGCGTACTTTTAAAGTGCGCATGTACAAAAGTTTGATCTGGAGAAAACCAGATTTACTTTTTGTAACAAGTTTTCAACAAAACAGGTTTCGGCAACAAGTTATTTTAACGAACCTATATCTAAAAAAATTCCTAATTAAAAAGAAAACACAAGTGAATATTAATTATTTAAGCATGTTAGTAAAAAAAATGATTATTCATACAATGTCATGTAGAACGTACAATAATTAATAAAGTTTTTCCCGCTTTTGTTAGTTGAAGTTAAAGTATGATTAAATATTATACATATTTTTTGCTCGGGAGTTTTTTAAATATATTTTTTTTACTACGATTTGATATTCATAATGTTTACAAATTAGTTAAGAACTACTAGCTCAATGGTAAGATCTCTAGACAACGGTTCTACAGGTCTTGGTTCGATTCCCCGAGAAACCAAAAATGAGTTTTTTGCTTGAATGAAAAGTATCACCCCTATTATCAAAAAAATTTAATGTTTTACACCTCATTATTGCTTTGAACAATTATTGTATATCAAATATTATATTTTTCTATAAAAAAATTAATCATTTTAACATTTAGATTCAGATTGAAAGATTCTATTTCAAAAAAAAAGTTGATAGTTATTTTTTACCGTTTTCCATTATTATAAAGCTATCCTATTTTTGCACCCAAAAAAAATGGAAAAAGGAACTAAACAGGAGCTATAAGATAATTTTGGCCACATATCAACGAATCTTACATATCATCAACAGTTTCTACTTCTATTGATTCAATCAAAACTATGATCAAAAAGTTTACGATACATTCAATTTTATTGTTTGTACAACTCCTTTTAACTTCTGTAAATTAGTTGAAATATTTCTATTTTAAAATTCACATAATTTTTTGAATTATTTTGCAAAACTTTCTTTCTGAAATGTGTTGCTTCTTGAATTTCACTGAAATTATTATCTTTCGAAAATTTACTTTTTGAATCTGTGAAGCAAATATTTCTATTTCAAAATTTACTTTTTGAATTTACATATCAACAGTTTCTACTTCCATTTCTTTTGAAAGTTTTGACCGAATTTACCAGAATATTCTCAATTATACTTTCCCAGATTTTGTTCATTTCTATTATATTAAAAAAATGCTTGGAAATAATTTTATATATATTTTATTTTATATTTTAGCATTATAATTTTTCTTAGACAAATTTAACATCCATTGAAAAAAAAATCAAATTAAACATTCATTTACACAAGAAGTGAATGTTAAGTTTAGTAGAAAATTTGCATCTCAAGTCGACCGAATATTTCTATGATATGATGTTTACGATAGTTTTCAAAGTTTGTTGATTAAAATAAAATAAATTTTTTTATGAACTATGAGTTTATATTTGTGCATATCTTATCAGACATAGAACTAATATGGATAGTCCAAAAAAGGTCGAGTTTAATAAAAAAAAAATATTTCACCGTCTTATGATATGGATAAAACTCCCTAAGAAGATTTGATTAATACGCACATCGTTTTTTAATAAACAAATGATTTTTCCATCGGGTTTTCAAATTTTCATCAAGTGGAAAGTCTTGGAGACAATTTTAATCGTTGGTATATGTAATATTTCACTATCCCAAATTCGTAATACACATAAGCTCAGTCCACCATTTACTTAGCTAGGCTTTTGTTAAACTACATTTGGGTATTATTCTCTCATTGTTATTCAATATCCGATATAAATTACACCTGACTGTATTTTAATATTTATATTTTATACAGTAAATTGTTGCACTTGTGAGAGCACAAATGCAACGTCGATCGCTGTCATCACATGATTGTATTCTAAATGATTTTACCATTTACAATAAATTGCCTCACAAAGAACATAAATGGAGTGATGAACTCGATCCCATTTGTTGCATACACCAAGAATATTTATCATACTTCTACATCATTTCTAAAAAAAGAAATAGTTAGTTTTAGATTATTTTTCGGATCATTTTAGGAAAAGTGTTCTCGTTTAAAAAATTATTTCTCAAGAAAGACGTGTAATCATTTATATACTCAAATTCTACTTTGAAACTTATTTGTTTTGAAATTTCATTTTAATCATATCATATGTATTATAATTTCCATTTAAAAATCCAAAAAATTAAAAGTTTCAATTCTTCCAAAAAATATCTTATCTAGAAAGTTATTTTTAATAAAATAAATTGAATATAAGATCTTCTGCACAAAGTTACATTTATTTTAATACAAAATTTAATTACTCTAACAATAAAATTATAATGTTACAGATAATTATAGAGATGTCTGTACTCTTTCTTAACTGAATTTGAATCAAGATTAAATTTCACATGAACATTTTGCTTAGAAGTTTTCTAAAATGTTTTTTTCAATATAATTTGATTTTTTATAGAATAATTTTCAAACTATTATTTCTTTGAACAATTATTTTTCATTGAATACCATAATTTTTAATGAATTTTTTGAAGCCTTGCACATTTTTTTAGAACTAAAAATTATATTTTTCTCAAATTTTATTCTTTTGTTTTGAAACATATTATCTGTTATTAATAGTTGTTCCTATATTTAGGTGGAATCCACTGCATGAGGCTCCCGCACGATAGCGGGCTTTGAGAAGATCGATAATATACGCGGCCTTTCCCTCGCATTGCGAAGATGTTGTTTCCATACTCGAACTTGAACGCCTGGATCACCATGCGGATGACATAACCGTTGCGCCAAGGCTCTACACCTCTTTGTCAAAAAATTTAAAAGAAACAAAAATATTTTTCTTAAGAAAAGAATATGGAAGTTATTAGGCAATTCCAGTCTCGTATCAACAAACTTCCATAAGGTCGATATTTTTCTAATTTTGTTAACCGAACAAAAACTATAGTAGAAAAGTTATTCTACATCTACTTCTATTTTTTCTCTCTCCATTTTCTTTAAATCTTACCAGTACTTTAGGCACGTCCGACTGGATTTGTGCAAAAAAAAGCTAAACTTTCTTTTGTTGCAAAATTTATGAATGATGTTTCAGAGATCCGGCCTAACCATGATTCGAACACGGTTATCCTTGTAGTATAAAATATTGTAGCTCAAAGAATGAACTATTCTTGCACTTACATTAACGGACGATCAACTCAAAACCTTGGAAAAACCTCTTGATCGACCTCTTTTAACTATGTGGTTCTTTAAATTTAAAATAAAAGATATATACCTCATTATCGTTTCATTCATTAATTTCTCACATAATCAGTTTAATAAGTATTCCTTAACCTTATCCACCATATTGATTAATGGGTTATCTTATTAACTTTGGACGATGTTGACATTATTAAAAATACATTTTATGAACCTTTGACTTAATTGAGTTACTTTATCTTGAAAAGTTGAGAAATATACACATTTTCACTAAAAACGCGTTATAAAAATAATTGATTTTATTAATATTTGCTACGAAATTGTTTGAAAATAATTTATTTCATCAATATATTAATTAAGCTTAGTGAAGTTAGTTGAATTCGAACATTAAGCGAACTAAATGTACATTTAGATAAGCAAAATCAAACATACCAACCATTGCGGTTTTGGCGGTCTGACCGACTAACCCACCGAAAGTTCAACCTATGCCAACGCGGTTCAATCTACGGTTTGGTCTTTAAAATATGCAATTCAGCCTTTTCAATATGACACGTGTGAGCAACATATTGAACTACAACAGTTATTGCGAGCAATATTTAATATTGGTCATCTCAATGGTAATTTTACATAATGTATTAAAAATGTAACTTTAGATGATGAAAAAGGTAATTGTATATATACAACACATGTTTAGATTATAGAATGCATCAAGATAGACACAATAAAAATAATCTGCTGCAAAATTTGTATTTCCTAGAGTGAATACAATCTTATAATGGGACCGTAGTCTTCATTGTGCTTTGTGAATATTCCAAAAGCTTAAAACTGGCAGAAGAAAGTTCTCTCCAGATGAAACCCAGATCCTAAACAACTAAATCCAAACGTGTTGTAAGCTAGAATGTTATTGCCATCTTACGATCAACCACTACCATTTTCGCAACTAATCTTTCTGCTGGAGTTAAACTTGCAAAGCTTTCTTTCATTACTGCTCTAAGTTATATACATAAAGGAAAAACACTATATTAGCTTTTTATAATATCTATCTAAAATATGTTTTAAATATATTCATCTAAAATATACTTTGTAATTAACTTTGATTGGCTTTACATGATTAATTACATAAAATGAAATATACATATACGGTCAAATATTGGATGCGTTGGAAACAAACAAAAACAAAATGTCAGGACTAAGCTAAAGTTATTCCTACTTGATGCATGCAACTTAGTGTTCCTTTACATTAAGTCATTGCTGAGGAAAAAACTATCAGCCTCCTATTTGTTTATAAACAAAACGCAACTTAAATTCAAGCGGCAATTAAATAATGCTATTATGGTACATTAACATTACTTTGCCTAACACTCATGAAAACCATGAATAATGTTAAGCCCAGTATTTGGTTTGCACTACCTTCAAGCATTCCAAAGGCTGTAAAATTTAAGCACGCAAAGTCTGCTTATAACTATGGAAAGAGATTTGAGAATTTGAACGCTCTAGCTTTAAGGTCCTTATCCTACAACTTGGTTGTTTCCTCAATGAATAAAAAAAGTTAGCTAGAAATATAATGTTGACGTTGAGAACATATCACATCAATCTGGGATCACATTATGGGTTCTTCAATATGAAAATATAATTATTTTAAAACTATAAATTAGAAGATGAAACATTAAGCTCCAAAATATAATGTTGTCTCTCTACTCAATGAGCCTTTAATGTGGAAGTCACATTTTTAATTCATAGTTGTAAACTTCAAATTATAGGATCTCTACCAATCAACTATATACATCTACATATTGTTTTATTCAAGCACATCAACTTTATATGAAAACCGTAAAATGGTTAAAGATCAAAGATCACCAATGAAATAAATCTCAGACCACGTATCATTCGATGTTTTTATATGTTAATAAAAATGAAATAATGGACTAAAATCATGGGTTAATCGAAAATGGGGACTTCTATTTTACAAATGAATAAATCTTAATACTTTTATGATTTATTAGTATACGAATTCTTTGAAATATCAAAATTGTTGTTGAACTATAAACCAAATTTTTTGAAAATTAGAAACGTAACGAAAATTACATGTAAAATATCAAATTGAAATTAAATATTTTGTGTGAGCATGGGATTTGATGAATTTAATCAAACATCGTTCAACTTGAGACTACAACAACGATTACTCACTGGAACAACGCATGGCTGTGATTTTCTTTACAATAATCTACTAAAATTATTTGTACATTCTGAAAGTTAAATGAAATTGATGTTTACAACTTGAAAATAAATCTTTCTTAACACTAAGAAAGTAAATCATGAATACCACCAAAACTTTCATATTTCTATTATAATGGAAATGTTTACATAAATTACACTCAACCCATTAAACCGTAGGATTTTTCATAAGTTGTAGAAGCACCATCAACATTTTATACCCAAAAGGAAAAAAGAACAGAAAACGAAGATGGTCATCAAAATTGACTCAAACAACTTTTCACCAACGATAACCTGATTATTGAAATTTTGGATAAGCTAGAGAATTCGAGCAACAAATTTTGCTGTCGTATATATCATTCGATGAATCCCTAAATCATAAAAAAATCAAAGGGTTGGCATAAAACTAAAAATAGAAAGGAAAAAGTACCCAAAATAGTAAAGAAAATGAAAAAAAAATTAGTCAAAAAGGCATATTTACAAATAAAGCAAATCTCTTCTTTTGACTCAAGAACCTAAAGAAAATGAGAAAGTGCCTACATTTTAAAAGCAAAAGTAGGACTAAAACGAATAAGTGGAAAATGCAAAAAGCATTAAAAGTTTGCGTCATTGTGAAGGGCAAGTGGGCAATGGGAAAAATAGTAGAGAGAGTTTACATTTATGAGAGAAATTTGTGAGGTGTAATAGAACGTGGCCATTAGAAAATTGACAAAAATATCTACTACTCTTGCTTGAACTATGTAAGGACATTTACGTAACTTCAAAAGCTTCAAATGCATGTATTCCTATTATATATAGATATAGCTGTTTGAAATATGTTTATAACAGAAATTACCAAACTTTTTTAATTATCTTGGAAAGCCTTTTTACAAAAAATATTATTTATTGAAATTAACTTTTTTAGATAATCAGCTCTATTGAAAGATATGATTGAGATTTTTTTTTTAAAAATCAATGAAGTTTTTCGTGGAAGAAGTTTTATTTTTTATGTATTTCAAGAGATTTAGTTTATATTTTTTAATACAAAAAAAAATCTTATGCTAATTTTATAATACTAACGATGTTTTTTTACACAGTTTTAACTTTTGTTGAAAAAATAAAACAGCACATATATTTATTGACAAGCATATATTCAATTTAGTAGCCAATTTTCGGTTCTAAAACAACAATTTTTTTGTATAACATGGCGTGGCGTTTATACTAGTTTTTCAACTTATATTGATTAAATAAAAATAGCTGTTCTTGAGCTGAGTTTATATTCATGCATACATTTTATAAAAGACTTCCTGTAGACAAAATGGGTTGTTCTAAAATGGTTTAGTTGGTAGATGTTTTGTTTCGCTTTCCTATAATGTGCAAAAACTTCTTGTTGGTGATTTAATGAATAAATTATATGTACAGTTGTTAAGAAAGAGATGATTTGCTGAACAGTTCAATCGATTTTCACTAAACAAGAGGCACCATGAACAGTTAAGCATATAAATATATTCCATCTTTTTCTGTCATTTTTTCATACATAATATACATTAGCTTAGTCCATTATTTGTTCAGCTATGCATATTTGAATACATTTACATATTATTTTCTCGTTTTAGTTCGGTATCTAAAATAGATGTTTGATTGGATCTGGGACCTTTTAAGAGAAGCGTGTTATTTGAGCATTCAAATTTTCTTTTCAATTATTTATTCTTCCCTACAAAACGATCTGTTTTGAAATTCTCAGAATTTTAATGTTTATTTTTATCATATATAAGTTTCAAGTTTTCCAAAATACAAGTTTATCTTAAGTTTGAAAGTTTATTTTTCAAAGAATACGAATTAGATACCGAATTTTATGCACAAGGTTTATATTAATTTAGCACAAATTTCGATTATACATCAACAAAATAAAAATGTTACCTAGGAAGATGTAATACTTAAAATGATTTCTCTTCTTTGATAAAACTAAACTTAAATTATGCTTATATGTTACATATTTTGCTTGAATTTTTTTCCGAATTTTTTTTAATATAATCAAAGTTGTCAAGCATATAATGCGCTCCAAAAAGGCGTAGGCGCAGCTGCTGCGCCTTTCTTGCCGTCGAGGCGCCTCCGCTACTGGAGGTGCACGAAAAGTGCAATAAGATGTGACATTTTCGAGGCGCCGAAGCGCAATAAGGGGCGCCTTGAATAATCGACCATTTTTTGCAGGCCAACTGTAAACCCAAAACCGTTTTCTCTTATCGAAATTGAAGTCGACTGTCATCGTAGTGTTTTTCAAAGTTCGAACATAAAAGAAAAAACAAATGTTGTCATCCATCGTCGACGCCACTGCCGCCGCCTAGCCACTGTCACCAAACTTGATATGGCTGCTTGACAAGTAATGTATGTCTTTATTTTACTTAATTAATAGTTATTTAAGTTAGCAAAATTTAAAGTTGATTTTAATTAGTTTAAAATTTAAACTTTGAAGTTAAACTTAAATAGTTCGAACTTTTAAAAGTTAATTTAAATTAATTTAAACTTTGAAGTTAATTTGGTTCAAAATTTAAATAGTGATGTTAAGTAAATTATAAATATGGGTTAAATTTTGAATTTTAGATTTTAAGTTGATGAAATAGTTAAATTTAAATTTACTTAATAAAATAGTTTAAAAATATGATTTATAATTTAATTTTTAGTTTATAAAATATTTAAATAGTTGAATGAATTATAAATAGTTAAAATTAGAATGTAGTTAATATGGTTTAAAATTTAAATTGTAGTTGATAAAATAGTTAAATTTGAATTTTAGTTTATAAAATATCTAAATTTTAATTTATAAAATATGGTTTAAAAAATAAGAAAATATTTAAATAGTTGAATGAATTATACAACAACTAAGCCATTATTCCCAAACAAGTTGGGGTCGGCTAGAGATGGAACCCAAAACTAAATGAAAAAATCAATTTAAAAGTTATAATAATAACAATAGCAATAGCAATAATAAAATAAAGTCAAATAGGTAAATTAATAATAATAGCTGAGTAAAGTAAAATAAAATAAAAATATATATGTATATATAAGAGAACTAATAATAATAATACTAATAGCGATAATGATACTAATACTAATATTGGTCGAAGATCAAACCTACGTCTTAGGCTCATGTTTTCTAGTCCTATAATTTAAAACTTATAAAACTCAACGCTCATGGTTCTAGTACGTGAATCGCTAACTTCCACTCGTTCCGATCCGTCACCAGCTCTTCGGATATACCACAATCCTTCAAATCTCTTTTTACTACTTTCTCTCATTTCAACCTTGGTCGACCTCTACCTCTCTTTGGGCATTCAACACGGCCTATAATTCCAACACGCACAGGTGCCTCGGACGGCCTTCGTTGAAGATGTCCAAACCATCTTAAGCGATGTTGAATTAGTTTCTCCTCAATTGGTGCTACTCCAAGTTTAGCACGTATATCATCATTTCTAATTCGGTCTCTTCTTGTATGACCACAGCTCCATCGTAGCATACGCATCTCTGCTACGCTTATCTTTTGGACATGTTGGCTTTTAGTATGCCAACATTCTGCACCATACAACATCGCAGGCCTGATTGTCGTTTTGTAGAACTTTCCTTTAAGCTTTTATGGGACCTTCCTGTCACAGAGAATCCCAGACGCTTGTCGTCATTTCACTCATCCCGCTCGAATTCTAAAACTAACATCTTCATCAATCTCACCATTATACTGCAACATTGATCATAGATATCGAAATGATTCCTTCTTGGGAACTATTTGTCCAGCCAGAGTGACATCTCCATCTTCCGATCTGACACCGCTGAACCCGCACTTCATATACTCTGTTTTAGTTCTGCTAAGCCTAAACCCTTTGATTCTAAAGTCTGTCTCCACAGCTCCAGTTGTCTATCAACCTCAATCCTACTTTCATCAATTAGCACAACATCATCAGCAAATAGCATACACCAAAGAATCTCACCTTGTATACCCTTCGTAACCTCATCTATCACTAGAGCAAAAATGTAGGGGCTCAAAGCTGACTCTTGATGTAATCCTATGTTAATGGGAAAGTCACCGGTTTCACCATCGCATGTTATGACACTAGTCACAACATCATCGTACATATCCTTGATAAGTGTAATGTACTTTGTTGGGACTCTCTTCTTTTCCAGGGCCCACCACATCACCTTTCGCGGTACCTTGTCATAAGCTTTCTCCAAATCGATAAATATCATGTGTAGGTCATTCTTTTGCTCCCTAAACCTCTCCATAAGTTGTCTTATCAAGAAAATCACCTCTGTGATCGACCTCCCGGGCATGAAGCCAAATTGGTTTTTTGAAACACTTGTCATTCTCCTTAGTCTATGCTCAATGACTAAGTTGAATGAATTATAAATAGTTAAAATTAGAATGTAGTTAATATGGTTTAAAATTTAAATTGTAGTTGATAAAATAGTTAAATTTGAATTTTAGTTTATAAAATATCTAAATTTTAATTTATAAAATATGGTTTAAAAAATAAAAAAAGTAGTGAAAAAATGGCCAAATTTAAATTTTAACTAATAAAATAGTTTATTAATTTTATTTTACTTTTTCATTTCAGGTTGATATGGATCCAAAACACACATACTTCAACGGGTTCTTCCGTCTCACCTTCGAATCGTAGAGTGGGTATTGGGTGGAACTACAATTTCTACTATAAAACCTAGTTATGTTGAAAATGCAGAAGAAGCTACTATTGATGATGACACAGAGGAAAACATGACTTAAAGGATGGTTCGGAGGATGAAGATCATAGTTTGGATATTAGTGATTAGTAGAAGTTGAACTTGAATATCTCTATCATTTCTAGCATTTTGTTGTTGTAACTTATAACTTCTATGTTTTCGGTGCTGAAACTTGAATTTGCCATTGTTTTGGTTTCGGATTATCGTATGTAACTTCGTAACTATTAACCCATGCTTATTTAGTAACAAAAAATGTTTATCGATACTGAAGTTATCATTTTTAGTAGTAATTCATAGTGCAGTTTTTTTACGCCTTAGCACCACCTTAACTGCTTTGAATATAATTTGATTTTTTCATTTTATTTTAAAATTTAATAATTATCTATTAAATAATAAAATTTTATTGATTTTTTGCTCTTGTTAAGAATCTGATTTGTACAGTAAAATATGGTTTATCAAATTGTTTGCTTAATAATTTTCATAACTTAATTAATACATTTTTCTGAATTTCTAGTCTTTCTTATTATAATAACTTAATTAAGCAGAGTACTCATTTTGGTGTTTCGGAGATCGAACACAAAATCTCTAGAACCATAGTCTAGATATTATACCACTTAAGTTAATGGTCTTTGACAATTTTAGTCTCATATCAATAAAACTTGTAGATGATACTAAAAATTTAGTATATCTTCTTCCCAAATAATTGAGGTCAGCCACATGGACTTACTTTCCAAATTTTTCTATCTTGAACCATATCTTTACCTTTTTTCTATGGCATTCTTAGTACTTTCTTCTCATTTTAATTATTACCTTATTTTTTGTCTTGCCCTTCAAAATAAACAATAAAAAGTTATTATATATATCTACTTTTAATTATTATTACTACCTTTCTTTTTAAACTTCAGCAAATTTATTGAAATATTTTACAAAGCTCCAACGTCTATCCATAAATTGTTATTAGTTTTTAGTCTTACTGAAATTATTACCTTTTTGAATACTTTCAGTTCTTTTGAAAAATTGATCAAAATTACTAAAAGGATTCCTTAAAGTTCCTTTTTCCAGTTTATTAATTATTGTTATATTTTGAGAAATTTTGTCCAAATTTATTATTTTTCTATTTTAAATTATTACATTTTTAAAATTTACAACATTTCCTAGATTGTTTTTAACTTTTGTTAAAAAAAATAAACTAAACTATTTTTTGTACGAAGTGAGTATCTAAATTAGTACAAAATTTTCGTCCAAAATCAATGGAACTTTATATAATATATGATGGTTATAATGATTTTTCAACTTTTGATGATTGAATAGAAATTATTTTTTATGAGTTATGAGCTTATATTTGTGCATGTATTTTTTCATGGATAATGATAGTTAAGTTCATTTTAGAAGATTTTTTGTAGTAATTTTAACATAGGAATAAAACCATAGTTGTCAAGGCGAAAAAGCTCCAAAATGTCCTGGGCCCTCGCCTAGTGCTTTTTGCGTCTAGGGTTTTTTTGAATGCCTTGAGCATCACTTTTTCTATTTTACAGCAAAAAAAACTACAGTTAAAAAATGCATTAAAACTCAATTTTTGACTTCTAAAAATTGTATAAAAATTCAATATTGAGAATAAAACATCATCATAGTAGTTAAGGCGCTAAGGCACAAAAAGGCGCAAGGCTTGAGCCTTGGGCTTTTATGCGTGCCTTTTATACAAGTTTGATCTACTATTTTACTAACTATTAATTAATTTTTAAACCATATTTTATAATTCATTCAACTATTTAAATATTTTATTAACTAAAATTTAAATTTTAAACCATATTTTAAATTCATTTAACAATTTAAAATTTTTATTTAATTATTTTGTAAATTAAAATTTGAATTCTGCAAAAAGCGCTTCAAACTGCAAAAAGGCGCTTCAAACTGCAAAAAGGTGCACACAAACTGAAAAAAGATGCAAACTTTGAGCCTTGGGCTTTTTTGAGCCTGGGTGCGTCTAGGCACGGGCTTTGATAACTATGAACATCGTATGATCATCATAAATCAAACTAAGGCATAAAGCCATATAAATGTAGGCTGGACGGCGAATAGGCTGGCGGAGGCGGAAGGTTACCGATGGCCGTGAAAGCGATGTTTTTACTGCTCGATATTGAAGTCATGATGAATAAACACTTTTGGGCTTGCTATTGGATTACAAAATGTAATTGGGCTCCATAGTAGGCCAAATACTTAAAAAAAACTTTTATCTCCTCGATAATGCCGCACAAACCCTTCAAAACTCGAGCGCTTTAACGCCTTTGGGGCTTTCTTTACACCTTACGCATCGTCGGCGCTTTGAAATGTAAAAAAGCCCCAGGCTAGCGTCTAGGGCTTTTTGGCGTCTAGGTGAGGGCTTTAATAACTATGGATAGTCCAAAAAAGATATGCAAAAATTCTTTGCAAACAATTTGATAAAGAAACTATGTACATTTGTTAAAGAAACGAATGATTCACCTAGCAATTTCACAAACATTTGTTAAGTGGTAGATATCAGGAGCGACTATGCTTTGACCCATTGTTTACTTAGCTATGCTTATTTAACTACATTTGCATTAACCCAAATATATTGTGCTTATTAATTGCTAAACCTTCTCTCTTTTACAGTAAATTGCTGCACTTCCAAGAGCATAAATATAGTCTCAAAATTTGTCACTTTTGTTACATAAATCAATTCAACATATAGATTTTTTGGTCATCCTTTGATTTATATATACATATGTAGTTCATCTATCAATGTAGACATATTCAAGAACAAAGCTAGGATTCATAGTAATTATAAACAGTGAAAATTTAACAAATCGAAGTTTTCATAAAATTTAAGCAAATACACAGATTTCACCTCTTTGATCATCAACATATTAAAGTTGTCTCACATTTATCTTAACATAAAATACACTACAAAATAATATTTAGCTTCTCAGTTCTTAAGCCTTTATTTTGCTACTATTCGTGCTGTATAAAATCTTCATAACAGTTTCTAATTTTCGGAGAGAATGAACAAAATTGTTCTTCTGCTTCCCATGCTTCAGAATTATTAATGTTTCCAGAACCCAACTTGTATTGTTTTCAATGTTTAAACAGTGAAAACTGACATGAAACAGTAGTGTTTGCTATTGTTTTAAGCCTTTTATCCAGGAATATACAAGCAACGCAATGAACCGATCTCTCATCTACAAAATATATAAAAGCTTGTAGGGGTTATGACACCTATTGGCCTCCACATAGCTACACGGACATATTTAGTGATATGTTGCCATTATGTGTTTGATTTGTAGCTGTTTGATGTACTATAAAAATATAACCTGAATTGTCTTGTCTCTACCCATATACGACAAAAAAGCAAAGTGGTTTTATTTTATAGATACAGATATTAGATTGTAGTATAAGCAATAGTTTAAAAAAACAATAAAATAGTACTTCGTTTTTACTACATTTATTTCCTTTTCAGTATAGTTTCATTTTCACTTTATATTCTGCTTGCCATAGCAAACTTGAACTTCTAGCTCAACTTCATAGTCAACACACGCAAACAGATTCATGCCAGGGTAATAATATCTGAAAACTATAATCCAGAAGTTGCCAATAATAAGTTGATAAGTAAAATAAAATGCTTTACTATTATTTTTTTCAGCTTTGACAGCTACATTTGATCAAATTTGGAACTATGAACATCCAACAATTCTGCTTTTTTAGCATAAACTAAAATTTACATCTTAGAAAATGTTGCTCTAAAACAGGATCGACGCACAAATAGAAATAATTTTAGAGGTGCTTGCTCAAAATATTTTAGAAAGCCAAATGCAATGGTAGGTCTCAGGTTAAAATCTAGTGATTGGTAATTTCATGCAAATTGCATAAACTACATTTACCTGAAATCCATATCAATATTCATAATCTCATGATTGCCCAAAAGTGGGATAAACCGATTTCCTGACTGAATCTTAAGTCTTTCGATCAGATACAACAACCTAATTTCATCCGATCCGCGATCGAGTACGTCCCCAATTTGCACAACCCTGATCTCATCATCTCCAATCCAATTCAAAGTCTTGGAATCAATCAGTGATGCTAAATTTAAGGTTTGGATCGTCTTTGCGAAGTCTCCGTGAAGATCACCAATAGCAAGGAGGCGACTAGGGTTGGACCCAAGGTTTTGAGGAATTTTTTTTGGGTTTTGAAGAGGGAGGAAGAAGCCAGAGACGGAGAAGTCGGTGAATGCGTCGATGAAGGAGGATAGAATGGGCGGCACTAGTTTTTTGCACGTAAGATCTGTTTCCGCCATTATGCTTTCTCCACTGTATCTTTTTTCTCCCTTCTTCTACCCCGCCCTCTCAACTGAACGCATACGGGTTATTCCCTTTCGTTTGGATGTTACTGTTTACAGTGACCTAAACCCTCTCTCGCTGACGCCACTAAAAAAGCCGTTGCACCAAAAATGCAGCCTTTGGACTAAGTGGAAAGGATCTTAAACAAAGACCAAGAAAAGAAGAGCTCACACCAAACCTTTGAAAGAAGTGGAAGGGAGGTCTGTTTCAAAGGGAGGTCTGTTTCAAAGTTCAACGGCTTCAAGGCCTTTCGAAAAACATGAAGAAGTCAAAGCAAGAATTGGCAACCTCTTCGAAAGTTATAGCAAGCCTTTCGAACCGGTTAAGATCCATCCAGGACACCTTTCAACAGCGTCGAAAGGCTTTATGAAAAAAGCAACACTTAGAAGTCAACAAAGGAGAAAGGATGATAAACAACCTTTCGACAACGTCGGCAAGATACAGGGCTTTCAACCATGTCGAAAGAATGGAAGAGAGTGAAGGAATTGTTAGAACATGACAAGAGGAACAGGAAGGCCTTTCAACAACGTCGAATGGAAGAACAGCTTTCGACCAGGTTGAAAAGGTTCAAACAGCATATAAGAGGAAGGCCTTTCGACAACGTCGAATGGAAGCATAGCTTTCGACCAGGTCGAAAGGGTTCAAACAACATATAAGAGGAAGGCCTTTCATAGCTTTCGACCAGGTCGAAAGGGTTCAAACAACATATATGAGGAAGGCCTTTCGACAACGTCGAATGGAAGAATAGCTTTCGACCAGGTCGAAAGGGTTCAAGCAGCATATAAGAGGAGGGCCTTTCAACAACGTCGAATGGAAGCATTGCTTTCGACCAGGTTGAAAGGATTCACAACAGCGTATAAAAGGAGGACCTTCCGACATTGTCAAAAGCAAGAGTGCGGAAGGGAGGCCCCCTGCATCTATAAATAAGACCCAATGGATCACATTTTGGGGACCCGATTTTTCTTATTTCAAATTTGTATTTTCTTAAATAAAGCATTGTAACCCTAATTTGAGAAATTGTTGATTTAGGAATCTGAATAAATAAAGTTTACTTGGATGAAAAAGGGAAGTCTCGAATATTGTTGATTACTTTTCTGCTTGCTAAAACCTTTGCTGGATTAACTTCTATTTTGCAGGTTTAACCTCATCGAAAAGCACATGTCGATAAGGTATACAACACTTCTGATCTATACATTCTCTGTAGCCTTTCAAAGCCATTAATTTTGAGGTCTGAAGCTTTCGACAAGGTCGAAACCTATTCCCTAAATACCAAAACTTGAACTTACAAGCTTAATCTAAAGGAAGCCATACCCATAGCTTTTGACAAGGTCGAAGCCCACTCCTAATGCACTAAAGAATAAGGCCCCTTGCACAAAGTTAAAGGAAATTAACACCAAGCTTTCGATAAAGTCGAAACCAATCTTTTAAAGATTTAACTCAGGAATTTTAACTTGATTGAAAGGAAGGACTTGAAGGAGATCTCATACTAGCTCAATAAGGTCGAAAGATTACTTAATCCAGAATCCATTCCTTTCGACTACGTCGAAAGGCCTAACTTAAGAAATTTCCACAAGTAAAACCAAACCAAGAAACGATCCTTAAAGGAATCACGCCCACTATTCACCAAAAGACTATCCATCTTTCTTAACATTACTTTGGAGTGTTGACAAGAAACCTTGTTAACATTTTTGGCGATAGAAGAAGGGCTTGAACCTTCAACTTGGATAAACCCCCAACACCACTATTCTCTAACCCTACTTAAATCGATTCCACTTCGAGTCTATCTACATTGGTGAATCATGGCTATAAGAATTAAGAGATATGAACAAGGATCCTCTAAACCACATTGGACAAGATTCCCCAAACAATTATTAAAAACTCCAATTAAGATGAAGAACAAAGGCTAAGGCTCAAAGCCCTAAGAATTATACACAAGAAGAAAGCAGAATTGTATGATCCGGAGAAATGGAGTCTAAATCCTTTTCATATTGGTCCTACCTCTTTCTTTGCACTCGGAAGAAGGACAAATGGAAGTGACAATGTCTTTAGTCAAATAAGAAAAACTATTCAATGTTATTCCAAAGGCACAATCTTTGAGAGAGAAATAATGGCTGATTACAACTCCTTTGCAAATAAATGGCAACAACCAATTGAATAGAGAACACTTCCTACACAAGATGTACAAAGAGTACTAATAAGAAAAGCAATTGAAGAGCATGAGAGCACATGGCCAAGAAACAAAAAGTCAAGAAGGTATCCAAAGAATCAAGCTTCAAGTCTAGAATTCCAAAGGAATGCAACTTAACAACATCAATTGAGAACGTCTACTTGCTTACAAAGAATGAGCTCAACTATTGGTCATCATAGAAAAAGAAGCCAAAGCATGAAAGAAATTTGGGAGGATCCTACTGCTACTATCATATGATAAATGGTCATGAGACTAACCATTGCAAAGCCCGGGAGGGGATGATCATAAACTTCTTTCGGCAAGGAAAGATTTAAGAATTTATAAAGAGAATTTGAGATAGAATTAATAAAGAGCTATTTTCTGTAAAAGAGAAAATATACATGGTTGGGAGTGAAATGCTCCATATATTTGGATACTACCTAAGATGGTAATCTACCTAAGATGGTAGAAAATCCTATGTCTGCGCTAAGATGGCAAGGGCATAGCGCCTTCTGAAGGGAGGACAAAGTAAGCCTTTAGCCACGCCATAAGATGGCCATGTTAAAGCATCGAATAAGCCTTTATTCGTGCCACGCTTCGGCCAGGGTAAGGCACCTCCTGGAGGGAGGACGGAGTAAGCCTTTAGCCACGTCATAAGATGGCCAGGTTAAAGCACCGAACAAGCCCCTGTTCGCGCCGCAAAAGGGCCAGGGCAATGGTTTCAGCCTCTAAGATGAGCTAACCAAGAGCACCGGACAATAATGGACTAAGACGTCCAAGCCCAAAAAGTGGTCCATCAAATAATGGACTAAGACATTCAGGCCCAAGAAGAGGCCCATTAACTAATGGACTAAGGTGTCCAAACCCAAGAAGAGGCACATTTGGCAAAGGACAAAGATGTCCGAGCCCAAGAAGAGGCTCAATAAATCTTGAACTAAGATGTTCAAGCTCGAGAAAAAGCACATCCGATCATGGACTAAGATGTCCTAGCTCAAGAGGCAGCCAATCAAATTATTTCTATATTTATTCAAAACTAGAAGGTTTCATACACGTCAAAGAAGACGGAATCAGAGGAGTAGAAAAAAAACTCCACTTACTATAACCCAAATCTGGGTTTCGGGATTCTAATTTCTAAACATTAGTTATTACTACCCGAATTAGGGTTTTGGGTCTTTCATATAAGAATCTCGTCATCTATCACTCGAATTTGGGTTTCGGGTATTTATCGATCACTAACTTATTATATCTGAATCTGGGTATCAAGACTACCGTTTATGCAAACCCTAATCTAAGTGAAAAATCTCTAGATTTCTATTCATCCCAAATGCTTGAATCTGGGCCAAAGAATATCATCATGAAGATCGCAATTAAGGGTTTCCGAATGGGAATTTCGAGTTTCTAAGTTTTCAAATCCCATTAATATTGAGGAATGGTTCAAAGAGTTACTATTTCAAAATTTTAGACATTGATTTCTGAATCAGCTATTTTATTACATAAATGTTACATTTTAAATGTTTATACCCTATAATAAGGCGAAGTTTTCTATTAGCAAATTCTAGACATTCCAGACAAGTGGAAGGAGTTGCTTTCTTGATCATCTCTCATCGTAGTTAAAGATGAGATTTTAACATTCAGTGTAAACTATTTTTTATACAATTCACAGGATGATTTGTCGATCTAAGCAAAGTGGCACCCAAAAAAATGTCAATTTCAAGCTAATAATTAGAAAATTCGTTTGCTACATGCTTTTCAGGAAAGTCGGAACAGCAAGAAATGACAAAAGATTCAATAAGTCCAAAATCAATGAATGAGCAATCCAAAGGCATTTCAAAAATGACATTACAAAGGGGTATTACAGATTAGGTGATATATACAAAGTTTACTTGATTTACATAAGCCATGAAATTGTTTAACAAAATTACAGCATTCTTTACATATATACAAGACAAATTTACAAATATGAAAATGGTTTACAAATCTTGAGCTGATTTATCAAGAATTTTCGCAACTGAAGGATCTACAACATGACGAATTGCGACATTGAGAACTTCCTTAAGTTTCTTTTCCTTTCTTCTTATCATGTTCTTGTCATCAATCGAGTCAATGTTGGTCTTCAAGGCGTGATTCAAAGCTCTGTTTGCAGCTCTGACTGTTTTATTTTCTCTTTCCAGCTCTACGACACGCATGTCGAGCAAGTAGTTGACGTGCTATAGCTTTTGGTTTTTGACAGCATATTCGTTAATAGTATGGGAATACTTCACTTTCTACCACTACACCATAACAATCATTTTGCAACACTTATTTTCTTCAATTACCAACACTTATTTGTATTGTAGATCAGTCACAATAATAACTGTTGGTAAGCTATAAATGTGTGACCGAAAATACATATTTATAATTTTTTTATTGCCAACACATATTTGCATTGGAAAATCTGGTCAAAGTGTAATTCAATTAAATTGGTTGGGGCAAAAATGTAAATGTGAACTGTTTTCAACCAAAGCCCTATTTCTCAACCACTCCACGCTTTTTTTTCTTCTGCCGCTTAAAAAGAAAAAAGGAAACCACACGTTCCTTCGCTTAGCAAAACAACTTCAGGATCTCTCCAACACTTCAGGCGATTTGGCGATTTGACTTCAGGTATCTCGACTTCGGTTATAGCTTCAGGCGATTCAGGATCTCGACTTCAGGTATTGGATTTCGCCTTGGTGACTTGTTCATTTGCGTTTATTTGGTTTATTGAAGCTTTCTATTGTAGATTGTTTATGTGTTGGCGATTTGAAACGTTATTGCTTGTGTGTTGTAGATTTGAAGTGTTTTGATGGTTAGTATAGTTGGATTAATATTTTTGGTTAGTGTAATTTGAAAGTAATACACGATCATCTTGGATAAGATACAATTTGCTTTTCGAAGAACTCATTGTGTTGCGAATCATCTGCTCAACCATAAAGATATGTCCTTGTAAACGTTTCTATCAGTCATGTCTCAGTTGTACCATTTTTTAGTAAAACGAATTCAATTGTAGCCGATTCCATAAATTCGAATGTTAACTAAGGATTCTGGAAAGTTATAGATTTGGAGTGAACGAATTGAATTTGAAGAGGTGAATTTATATTCTTCTTTTTCTTCAGAATTAAGGATAATACATAAAAAAATGCAAATTTACCAACACAATCAATCTCCAATCACCAAAAGCTTTTTTACCTTGCGAAATAAAGAGTTGGAATGCTCAAATATGGAAACCGATAGTTTTTGAGTTTGGAATATATGCACACTATTTCAAAGCTTGTATAATATAAAATATCGGGATGGGAATTTCAAATTAGCTCATTGTCACATGGCGTGGGACAACTGCATGTGGACTGCACTGCCTTTGCTTTTCCATGTAGGAAAGACTTCTTCTTTAAACGTAGTTTGACCTAGTTAACATAAAGATTCGACCGTTACGTATTTTAGATTTGTTATGTGTTCTAATGCATATTCTTTACCATTCTTTGCCCTATTCATTATGAAGTATGGAAAGAGCGAAAAAAGATATACAAAACTGAGTAATTATAACAATGATGAAGAGACGACGGAGAAGATAAAGAATGGTGTGGGGATTGAATGATGGATCGTTTTGTTATTTTTTAAATTTTATATATTAACTTTTATTTCAAATTGATTGTCTTTAAGAAAAAAATACATGCTTTGTAACCAATTAAGGCCTTGAATTTTCCCGTTACCGATTTATGATGCATGTGCATATATGTAAAGATATTATTTCTCCTTACAATAGGGAACTCAAATGCTTGTCTTTATTACCTGTCACTTAACTTTATCCATAACAGATTTTAAACAGTGTTCAATTGTTCACTTGGATCAACATCATTTTTTCTATGATTTGGTAAAGTTGAAATTCACATTCATGTTACTTTTGGACAAATCGAATCCCAACTAGATTAATAACTTATTTTTTATGAAAATATATGTAATGACCCGTAATTTTCGATAAATAAAATATTGAATTTAATAAGATTTTGTAACTTAATATTGGAAGAAATATAAATTTGTGATTTATTAATAAGAAAAATAACTAGAATGTAATGTTAGTAATGTTAATTTAAGGTAATGGATAACTATTTTATTGTAATTCCAATTAATTGGAATGATTAGAAAGTTATAATTGGTTATAAAGTGTAAATAAGTAAATAAACCTAATGTTGTATATAATGGTAAAGATTTACGTAATTAATTGAAATTGGTTAATATAGAATAATTAATCCGTATGTGAATTTATTAGTTTTGTTTGTTAATAGTAAACATAGAAATGTGTTCGAAATTATAAGTTGTAACAATTGTTATTTATCAATTCACCATTTAATTCGTTGAAAATAAATTGGAAATCAATTGCAATTAATCCAATTAAATATTGCAATTAATGTGGATTAAAAGGATAACTGTAGAATATTGATGTAATAAAATGTAAACTGATGTTAATTACATCCATTAGATAATGATTGATTGAATAAAAAGGTTGAAATCAAATTTAATCAATTTTTTGGGTTTTAAATTATAATTAACGAATTCATTGCAATTGAAATTGAACGCGGTAAATTGTGCAATATTTGATATTGAAATTTGACATGAGAAATTTGTTTTAAAATATTATTTGATTTCTATGTGATTAGAAATGATAAAAATTGTTAGTTATAAAAATATGAATTTAAAGGTGATTAATTAATTTAATAATAATTTATTTAATTAACGTGAAAATAGCCATTTTGGTCAATGTCTCGGATTTCAACAAAACCAGTTTCGTCGGATCCGTAACGATGAGTTATTGTAAGATTTTAAGTTTCGTAGCGATCGGACTTTGTCGTTTGATCTTGCGGGCTTGAACTGCGTAGAAATCAATTTAATTGAATTCAATTTGAAATAATCTGATTTTTTAAAGTTAACTTCTTTATACAATGGAATTAGCACTTGAAACCTATTCCATTGAGTTTAAAAATGTCAAAAACATCTATTTTCATATATGAGATGACCCACTTTCGTTTCGGAAGCGAGACGGGCTTTTCGGGTCGCTATTGTCGTTCGTACTAATTCGATACGTGTTCATTCTTTCTATCGGGCCTTCTTTATGTAAATATCCTTGTTTCTCAAACCATAGATGTATATTCCATTGTTTTGTACGTATTTGTTCATTCACCTTCTGCTTCCTCCTTCTCATGGCCGTAAATCAGAAACCCAAAATATTCAATTTCAAAACCAATATCAAACACCTCCATCCAACGATCCACAACCAACGGCACCAATCCGTCCACTTTCAGCCTCTAACTTCTACTACCAAGTTGTAGAGCTCGACAACACGAAGCTATTCAACGGTTATGATCGTCGTTGATGCGGTGGATCGACGGCAAATCGCCATGACAGTCAGATCTATATCTACCGATTTTATCATCTCTGATCATCTATAGTTGACGATGTCTGAAGAGATGTTGTTGAGGCCGGCGAGGGCTACGCTTTGGCAAAAATTTGGTGACCAAAAGTTATCTACGATGGCTGGAATTTGGAAGGGAAGGCGGCGACTTTGGGTTCATTTTCAAGTGAATTGGCGGGGCATTTGAGGTCGTGGCGGGCACTGGAGCATCGGCCGAGGTTGGGGCCAGCTCTGGCGATGGTCGAGGCGGGGTTCGACTTGCTCCAGGAGGGGGCGGCGTTCGTATTTGGCGGAGTGATGATGGGTTTAGCGTGCGTAAGCATATTTGGAATGAAGAGGATGAGTGGCATTTAGGTGATGACATGTATGTTAATTTATTATTTTATTAATTTATATTATAAAACATATAATGTTTTAATGATCATAACTTTTACGTACGAGGTCGGATTTATGAGCGGTTCGTTCCGCTGTGATCGTATTGGAATTTCGGACATTATGAAGTTGGTTTGGACGAATTCTGAGACTGTTGAATTTTGGGCCTCATTTTGGATTTCAATTCGATTTGGAATAAAAGTGAGTGTTTTAACCCACTCATAACTACTAGATTATCTTATGTTAGTTAAATTGAATTTATGATGTGATTAAAATTTGATTTGTTGATGTTTGGTATATTTAAATTGTTATTCCAATAAAATATGACTTATATTGAATTTAATCACCATTTAATTTAATATTGAATTTTAAATTGCCAGTTAATACCTGTTATTGATAATCAGTCAATTGTTGTTATTTATTTGTTGATCTGAATGGTGATTATGATGGATGTTTGATTGTTGATATTGGATGACTAGATGTTATATTTTTATATTGTTATAACACTGCAAGTTCCCTTAGTTATTGTGAGGAAAATCACTATTGGGTTGAAATGATACATACCCGAACGATCTATTATTTAGGAAAAAATCGTTATGGGTTGAAATGATAAACCCGAGCGATTTTATGGATTTTGAATTTTATTCGGGATTGCGGATTGAAATGATATATACCCATACATTTAAAAATTATTGCGGATTGAAATGATATATATCTGTATCACTTGACCATAGGGTAGAAAATTATACACGGACACCAGATTAGTTAAACTAAATGATTTTAAATCCTTAAACTTTGAATTCAATTAAATGATATTTTGAAATAGGATTTGATTTATATAAACTAAATTGTTTTAAATGAATTGTTTAAAGGATTTAAATTGAAATTCTAAAGTTGAATTTGTAGTATAAACGAAATTTATCAAAATTGAGTTATTGAAACGTTTGAAATTGTAACTTTGAAATCTATTGAAATTGGGGTAGCTTAAATTGATATTTCAAGATTTGAAATTGGGTTTTTGATTTGAAATCTAGATATGGTCCAGATTTGTTGAAATGGAAAAAACAGTTAAATTTGATGTTAATTTCAAATTTATTATTTTAATATAAACTGTTTAAAGATATATTATTTTAAAATTTCAGATTATTAAGATTTTTAAACTATTAAACTATTCTAAACTATTTAACCTATTTTAAACCCTTTAAACTATTTAAAACTACATTAAACTACTTTAATCTATTTTTAACCTAATTTATTCTATTTTAAACTACATTAAGCCATTTTAATCTATTTTAAACTATTTAAACTATTTTAATTTATTTAAAATATTAAAACTATTTTTAAAACTATTAAATCTATTTAATCTATTTTAAACCATTTAAACTATTTAAAAGTATTTTAAACTATTTTAAACTATTTTAAAACTATCTAAACTATTTTCTAAAAAAAACAGTGCAAGGTTAGATTTCTATATTTAAATCCTTGATTTAAAAGTGAATATAGTTAAATGATGTTATAATCTAAGTTGGGATTTGAAATGATATTTTCTAGTGAAATAACATATTCTAAGTAAATATTATTTTTGAAAGTGAATATGATTTTGAAAGTGAATATGATTTCGAAAGTGATATGGTTTGAATTGAATATGATATTTTGATATCAATTATGAAACGGTTTTGGAAATTTAAAAGAACCATCCGATGTGAAATAAGCATTTGGTTGTTAAAGAGACCGGGATCGGATATTGTCATACTCTCTGTCAATACCGAAAACCACTTTAACAACCGTGTACGTGGTGGAGATTCCAGAATGAAGTAGGATGGTTTGGCAAACGATTCTATATGAGGTATTATCATAGCCCTGACTCCCATGAGTCAGTTGTAGGATCGATTTCAACCTAGAGGGGGGGTGCATAGGGTGATACTATCAATTATAAAAATTTAATGCGGAAGTATATAGAATAATTGCAACACAGATATAGCCGAATAATCAAAATGCAAAAATAGAACAACACAGATTTACCCAGCTTCGGCAAAACCCTGCCTAATTGTTGCCCCCAAGATTTCTACTAGAAATTAAGTAGTCAGACGCTTACACACGTGAACTCACGACACCCGCTATCGAATAACCTAACTCTACGCTCAAAACCCTGCCACAACTCAGCCACTGAGTTGCGAATTCTCGAACTACACCACCGTAGTTCGTCCCCTAGTCACACGACTAGTAATTATACAAAAGTTTAAAAGAAAATTACAAATTAAAAAATAATTAAAAACAAAAACCCTAATTTAAATAAACTAAAGCCCAAATTGATAAAGGAACCGGCCCAAACAAAAACACAGAGATAAAAAAATAATCCCCCTCTTTCTTTTATACTATCGGCCGTATCCTTTTTCTTTGAAAAAAATGGCTGCTTCTCGTTCCTTCTTCAATATGAAATTAGGGCTTCTGATAAATTGAATCGCCGCCTGTATATGATCAATCGTAGTGATTATATCCTCTGTTTGGCTTGGACAATTGATCCCCTAGCTGTGATGATTTCGGTCGATTCAATTTGATCGAGTTCGAACTGAATTTGGTATGTGTTTTAAGCTCTTTGCTTTACTGGTTAATTTACTTGAACTCGATGATTTTTGAATGCCGATGATGATAGGATTAAATAGGATTCCAATTCCTATAATTTCGTTCGATTGAACTCGTCTGATATTGTAGGTTGGTCGTTCGATTTTGCTTGAGTGTATACGATTTGTTTAGACTTCTTCTATTCGTATAATTTGCTGTTTACTTGATTAACACGACTTTGATTTTGAACCTGCTCGATTCCTTGATTCCACGGCTCTGACTTTGTTGATAATCTGGAAGTTTTGATTTTTATTATTTTCTATTTTTGACTCTAACTTGATTGAACTCTACCTTGATTGACTTGCGGCTTGATTTGCTGTTGTATCGTGACTCAAGTAAATACTTGTTCGATTTGAAACTGTCCTTGGTTCAAAACTGCTGCTTTGATTTTGAACTTATACACTGTGTTATTCTCTGTTGACTTTGGTTACTTTGAAACTGCTAATTGACTTCGACCACTTTGAAATTTTTGTGACAATTTGACTTGTTTACTGCAATGTCTCTTTTATTCTCTGATACGTGTGCTGTTAGTTGTTGCTTGATGGACTCTGGTAGTTTTCGGTCTTGACTTTGTTAACTCGAGTCTGCACTTGATCGTTGCTGTGCATTGTTGCTTATGTACATTCGAGCTAGTGTGACCTTCACTTGATATCTTCACATTATGTATAGTTGTTTGGTTCAATGTGTACATCACTGCTAACATATGCATTGTGTTGAGTTGCTGTAGTGTTTCCAGTCATCATTTATGAGTTTAGTTAATCCTTCTTGTTACTTCAAGTCTGAGTCCATTGATCATTGTTAGACTTCATGTAGTCTGGTGGCTTCACTGTTGGTTTTGAATCATACTTACTGTCACATGCTCATTTCATGTTGTATTGAAGTTTGGTTCGATATTGATTTATGGTTCGAGTCACTTGTGTTCCTGGATTTAATTCTTGCCTCTGTTGCATTTGTATACAAGTGCACATGCTCATTCGAGCTAATGTACTGATTATTGCTACACATATATGTACACACATGTATCTATGTATGCTGTGTACTTCATTTTTGTTGCAGTCGAAACTTTGAACTATTATATGTTTGAAGCTTCATTGATGTGGTCTTTTTGACACTGTCTGCATATGCATATGAACTTACTGTATGGTTTGCATTGGGTTAATGTGCACTGACTTGAGTTGTTGCTTTAGGTTGCTCATGTGCACTGATGCATTGTATTTGCATTTGTCATTATGTTGAAGTGTCTTCATGTTACATCATGTAGTCTTCATTTACTGTTGAGTTGTATGCATGTTGTCCACCATATGTGTGTACATTTTACCTGTTGAGGCTTGTTGCAGTTTCTTCCGGTCTTTGTTGTTTGAATCCATGCCTTATTGTGTTCTGATGTATGTGTGTGTCACACTGTTTCACTGTGTCTGGTTCAAGTGTGTTTGAGTTGGTTCATTGAGCTAGCTGACATGATTTTGTGGACTTTTTGAATTACAATTGTTTTCTGATCATTTTGTTGAACTTGTACATTTTGATTGCACCTATGTTGAATCCATCTTATAGCTCTGGTTTGACCTTGTGCTCATGTCGTGACTTTATTTGTATTGCACTTGAGTTGAACCCGGCTTTTGATTGGGTTTGACCTTGTGCTCACATGTCCCTGTAATTTTATCAAGTGTATATCGATGAGCACGGCCTTGTGGCATATACAGTGATACACTATGCATGTCACAAGCTGTTCGTGTATGATGAATTCAAAATAAATGATGACGAACAATCCAAATAACTGAGGGAAATAATATTTCCAAAACACACACTTTATTTTACACTGCAAAATATTTCTTTTTCAATTTTACTGCATTAGTGTTTATTTTGCAGAATGCTAAGATGCTGGATTCAATTTGGAATAGAGTTGAAGATCAAATACGAGTGAATGAGTGAAATGTAGTGAGGTGCAATTGTATGTATAGTGAAAAATGTGATGTGATTGAAATTGTAATGTAATTGAAATTTATATATATATAGTGAGAGCTTAAATTTGTACTATTCAAAATTGTAATAAAATATTTGTTTGAATAAAATATCTGTTTGAAGTCATATTCTGTGTTATTTATTTTATTCAGCAAATATTTATTTATTTATGTGAAAAATAAAATAGTACATTAACAAATACATTTAAATGAATATATATATATATATATGTTTATTATCATTAAACAAAAATCATATAAATCATATACTAGCATATTCAACAATCTCCCTATTTTGATGATAACAAACATATATTTAAGATTTTGAATTTTATTTAATGTATTTGATCATTCAATTTGCTCCCCCTATTTGAATGCTCACTCTCTACAACAAAGCTCCCCCTTCATATATGCATGAGAATGTGCAAATGAACCTAGATGCAAGTAGAAAATACAAAATAAAACATTTGACCTTTATTTGCCAAAATCTTAACTTTTCTCTCCCCCTTTTGTTATCAGCAAAAGAGTAACAGTGTTAGAAAAATAAAGATAAAGTGATAGACATTAACACAATATTAATACTCAATCGGGTATAAATATTAAATTTCAGTAAAAAATCAAACAAAAATCATAAATACTCTGTTGGACGCATATTCCACTTTACAACGATAAGGATGATGTCGGTATACAAAACCATATAGTTGTGTCTATTTGTGGTATATTTATACCGGGAATTTGAATATCTACTAACCATGCATAACTGTTAGGACTTTTTAATGAGATTAGTAGTATTCCAATTTATTTATTTTTAAAATGAATTCAAGTATCTTCTAACCACGCATAACCGTGAGGACTTTTAAATGGGATTAGAATCAACTTGTCTATTTAATTAATCAATTTTGATAAGTTCCGTACATGCATAACCATGAGGACTTTTAAATGAGCATGAAAGCACATAATCAAAAATTCCAAGTAATTCACCCATGCATAACCGTGATGACTTTTAAATGAGAGTGAATACTTTGGATGTTTTTATTGCTAAAAATATAATAAATCGAATAATTTTCCATTTAAAATACCACATATTGACAAACTATATTTGATTTTGATGAGTGATAGTCGATAGAAATATGATAGAAATGGTAATGGTAATGGAATTTTTACCATCAAAAAGTTTTATAACTCTTGTTTAAATTTCTAAAGAAATTTACTAAATATATTGTCTCAAGTTATAATATATGATTAATATCAACACTCATCACTTTTTCAAACACTATTTATCTTTTTGATAGTCGGTAGGGAGCCAGATTAGTTAATGTACTCATTTAAGATCAAATCCAAAAATAATTATAAAATCAAATTTTCAAAAATGACTAATCTGAAACAAGGTCTACAAAAACAATTTTCTAGAAGGGGTTTTAGAAAAATGTCTGCTATTTGAAAATTATTTCAAGTGAAAATATGTAGATATTTTCTCTGAAAAACGATGCAGCTACTGAATGTCTCAACATAAATCACGTTCCACTAGTAATTTTTCTATCAACTAGATTACCAGTGTAATCTGCATCTGAATTTCTCTTAGACTCAAGATTATCATTAGTTGAATGTTATAGACCAGACGTGAAGTTGCAACAAATTTCCTTAAAATCATTTTTACAGCATTTAAATGGAATTGAATTGAAGCCGTGCAAATAAACAAATAGTGAACATAGTATCAGATCCAGTAAATATATCCACGTGTATCAAGAGTAATCATCAAAACATCATCATTAATCCAAACAAATCTTTATGAACAAATTCAAAGTCTCTAGAAATGCTTATTGTATTTTTGGCATAAAAATATAATTGGCCAACAATTTTGAAAAAGTCATAATCAATATCATCATTTTTGAAATTAAAATCGACATTTATTTCATTATCAAATAACTGGCTGATTTAATTCAGATTATGGTGCAGATTTCACATTTAATAAATCATTCAAGATGAATATACAGTTACCTATTTTACCTTTACCGATAATATTTCGTTGTTGCCCATCATGATTCTACCACCTTTGTACTAGGCTAAGGAACTTCAATTTGTCGCCCGTTGTGTGCCTGGAACAGCCAGAATCCAGGTAACACTGTTGTTGTTCCTTAGCCTGCCACCACACCTACACGAGAAAAGGTTTTTGTGACCTATTTGTTTTTATAGGTCCATGATTGTTAGTGGCAATAGATTTTGAAAAACTAGTTTGTGGAGACCCAAAACTATTTATATATGTTCCTTTCAGCACCCAGATTTGTTTAACTTTAAGGGATTTTATATTTGTGCCTTTTGGAACCCAAATTGGAATGGTTTTTACATTTTTGGGTCTATACCAACAAATGTTTTGATTGTGTCCAATTTTTCTACAAATTGTGCACTCATATTTGACTTGATTAATTTCACCTCTAATACGTTTAGAGTGATTATACCCAAGTCCTTGTCTAACAGGATTGACAGTTTGTTTCCCTAATAACATATTTAGTGATTTTTCTCCTTTGGAAAATTTTCCTATAGTTGTAGACAATTATTGGACTTGTGTTTTGAGAGATTCATTTTCATTTAATAATTGTGTGCACTTTTTAATAGAATTTTCTCTCCTAGTATTTTCACTTTCTTTCAAAATCAGAATTTCATTTTCAAGCGATTTAATTTTAATTTTTGATTTTTTAATCTCTTCTTTAAATGTTGGACACTTTTCACACTTAGGGCTCTTGGTTTGATAGTTTTTAACCAATTGATCAAGCTGTTTATTTAAATCTATCAAAGTGTCTCTTTGTATTCAATTTAGCGTATTTCTCCCTAAGTCGTTCGAAACAGCCATTTACTTCGTGAAAATATATAAGCAATTCAGAGTGAGTAGTTTTGATAATTCGCTTGGCTCGTCATCATCACTATTAGTTATATCACCTCGAAGGCACAGTTATGCTTTTTCACTCTCACTGCTAGAGCTTTTATTATCATCATCACTCTTATTCCACGTGGCTGCAAAACTTCTCCTTTTTTATTTCTTTTCTTGGTCGAGTCGATTCTGAGGACAATTGGGCTTGATGTGACCAGGTTTATTGCACTTGTGACAGATGATCTCCCGTTCTTCTGGGTTATCTAGAACTTTAACTATTATGCTTTTCAGTTGTTGATTTAGAGCTAGATTTTCGTATCTGCTATTCCACCTTTTGAATTTCTTTATTATCAGTGCCAGCTCAGCTGCTCCATCATCATCATCATCATCTTCAATTTCGGTTGTTCCTTTGAGAGCTATCAATTTCTTTCGAGTATCACCTCCTTCACGCTCTTCCTTGAATTTCATTTCTAGCTCATAAGTGGTGAGATTTCCAATAAGCTCTTCAACTTTGATTTGTTTCAAATCCTATGATTCTTGAATGGCTGTGACTTTTGCTTCAAAATTCCGTGGAAGGATCTGAGGATTTTTCGGACTATTTCCAACTCTGTGTATGATTTTCCAAGAGCTTTTGATTTGTATACGAGATTGGAAAGTCGTCCATACATCTCTTTGATATTTTCATCCTTGGCCATTGTGAAGTTCTCGTATTCGTTATTAAGCATGGCAAGGCGAGATTCTTTGACTTGAGACGTTCCTTCGTGAGTCACTTTAAGTGTGTGCCAAATTTCCTACGCAGTTAGACAACGTGAGACACGATTAAATTCGATTTGATCCAATGAACAAATAATAGAATTCATGGCTTTAGCATTAGCATTCTGTAGTCTATTTTCAAGATATGTCCATTGATCCATCGGTTTATCTATTTCCTGATTATCTACCATTACAGTTGGGGTCCTATAACCTATCTCAACAATATTCCAAGCATCAATGGTTTTCATAAAAAATTTCATTCTATTTTTCCAGCAAGCATATTCACCATTGAACATTGGTGGTCTAACTATGGACTGACCCTCAGCAAAAGCATTATTAAAAGAAGCCATTTTAAAAATCCAAAATTTTAAAATTTGTTTTTGGAAAAATCAAATTTTTAAAACAAAAATTGACTTCTGTTCCTAGCTCTGATACCACTTATAGGATCGATTTCACCCTAGAGGGTGGGGTTGAATATGGTGATACTATCAATTATAAAATTTTAATGCGGAAGTATATAGAATAATTGCAACACAGATATAGTAGAATAATCAAAATGCAGAAATAGAACAACACAGATTTACCCAGCTTCGGCAAAACCCTGCCTACGTGCTGCCCCTAAGGTTTCTACTAGAAATTAAGTACACACGTAAACTCACGACACCGGCTATCAACTAACCTAACTCTACGCTCAAAACTCTGCCACAACTCGGCCACTGAGTTGCGAATTCTCGAACTGCACCACTGTAGTTCGTCCCCTAGTCACACGACTAGTAATTATACAGAAGTTTAAAAGAAAATTACAAATTAAAAAACAATTAAAAAAAACCCTAATTTAAATAAACTAAAGCCCAAATTGATAAAGGAATCGGCCCAAACAAAAAACAAAAAGATAAAAGAATAATCCCCCTCTTTCTTTTATACTATCGGCCGTATCCGTTTTCTTTGAAAAAAATGGCCGCTTCTCATTCCTTCTTCGATCTGAAATTTGGGCTTCTGATAAATTGAATCGCCGCATGTATATGATCAATCGCAGTGATTATCTCCTCTGTTTGGCTTGGACAATTGATCCTCTAGCTGTGATGATTTCGGTCGATTCAATTTGATCAAGTTCGAACTGAATTTGGTATGTGTTTTAAGCTCTTTGCTTTACTGGTTAATTTACTTGAACTCGATGATTTTTGAATGCCGATGATGATAGGGTTAAATAGGATTCCAATTCCTATGATTTCGTTCGATTGAACTCGTCTGATATTGTAGCTTGGTCGTTCGATTTTGCTTGAGTGTATACGATTTGTTTAGACTTCTTCAATTCGTATAATTTCTTATTTACTTGATTAACACAGCTTTGATTTTGAACCTGCTCGATTCCTTGATTTCCACGGCTCTGACTTTGCTGATAATCTGGAAGTTTTGATTTTTATTATTTTTTTGTTTTTGACTCTAACTTGATTGAACTCTACCTTGATTGACTTGCGGCTTGATTTGCTGTTGTATCGTGAATCAAGTAAATACTTTCGATTTGAAACTGTCCTTGGTTCAAAACTGCTGCTTTGATTTTGAACTTGTACACTGTGTTATTCTCTGTTGACTTTGGTTACTTTGAAACTGCTACCTTGATTTGAAACTGCTAATTGACTTCGACTGCTTTGAAATTTTTGTGACAATTTGACTTGTTTACTGCAATGTCTCTTTTATTTTCTGGGACGTGTACTGTTAGTTGTTGCTTGATGGACTCTAGTAGTTTTTGTTCTTGGCTTTGTTAACTCGAGTCTGCACTTGATCGTTGTTGTGCATTGTTGCTTATGTACATTCGAGCCGGTGTGACCTTCACTTGATATCTTCACATTATGTATAGTTGTTTGGTTCAATGTGTACATCACTGCTAACATATGCATTGTGTTGAGTTGCTGTAGTGTTTCCAGTCATCATTTCTGAGTTTAGTTGATCCTTCTTGTTACTTCAAGTCTGAGTCCATTGATCATTGTTAGACTTCATGTAGTCTGGTGGCTTCACTGTTGGTTTTGAATCATACTTACTGTCACATGCTCATTTCATGTTGTATTGAAGTTTGGTTCGATATTGATTTATGGTTCGAGTCACTTGTGTTCCTGGATTTAATTCTTGCCTCTGTTGCATTTGTATACAAGTGCACGTGCTCATTCGAGCTGCTGTACTGGTTATCGCTACACATATATGTACACACATGTATCTATGTATGTTGTGTACTTCATTTTTGTTGCAGTCGAAACTTTGAACTGTTATATGTTTGAAGCTTCATTGATGTGGTCTTTTTGACAGTGTCTGCATATGCATATGAACTTGCTGTATGGTTTGCATTGGGTTAATGTGCACTGACTTGAGTTGTTGCTTTAGGATGCTCATGTGCACTGATGCATTGTATTTGCATTTGTCTTCATGTTGCAGTGTCTTCATGTTACATCATGTAGTCTTCATTTACTGTTGAGTTGTATGCATGCTGTCCACCATATTTTTGTACATTTTACCTATTGAGGCTTGTTGCAGTTTCTTCCGGTCTTTATTGTTTGAATCCATGCCTTATTATGTTCTGATGTATGTGTGTGTCACATGTTTCACTGTGTCTGGTTCAAGTGTGTTTGAGTTGGTTCATTGAGCTAGCTGTCATGATTTTGTGGGCTTTTTGAATTACATTTGTGGTCTGATCATTCTGTTGAACTTGTACATTTTGATTGCACCTGTGTTGAATCCAGCTTATAGTTCGGGTTTGACCTTGTGCTCGTGTCGTGACTTTATTTGTATTGCACTTGAGTTGAACTCGGCTTTTGATTGGGTTTGACCTTGTGCTCACCTGTCCCTGTAATTTTATCAAGTGTGTATCGGTGTGCATGGCCTTGTGGCATATACAGTGATACACTGTGCATGTCACAAGCTGTTCATGTATGATGAATTCAAATTTAAATGATGACGAACAACCCAAATAACCGAGGCAAATAATATTTCCAAAACACACACCTTATTTTACACTGCAAAATATTTCTTTTTCTATTTTACTGCGTTAGTGTTTATTTTGCAGATTGCTAAGATGATGGATTCAATCTGGAATAGAGTTGAAGATCAAATACGAGTGAATGAGTGAAATGTAGTGAGGTGCAATTGTATGTATAGTGAAAAATGTGATGTGATTGAAATTGTAATGTAATTGAAATTTGTATATATATAGTGAGAGATTAAATTTGTACTATTCAAAATTGTAATAAAATATTTGTTTGAATAAAATATCTGTTTGAATTTAAATTCTATGTTATTTATTTTATTCAGCAAATATTTATTTATTTATGTGAAAAATAAAATAGTACATTAACAAATACATTTAAATGAATATATATATATATATGTTTATTATCATCAAACAAAAATCATATTAATCGTATACTGGCATATTCAACATCAGCTTGATGTGACTAAAACAGGAGCAACGCCGGGCCAAGTGAGGTCAAACCTCCGATCGGGCACATTTCTACGATACCATATTATGATTATGTGATTTATTTGGTGGTCACCCCTCGATTTTGATTATGGGAGTGTGTTCCGAGGTGGGCGGTAGTAGCTGTTATGTGTTACCACCAGTCCGAATCCACAAAACGGTAGTATCCTACCCTGGGCATTGCCTCGCGTGCCTTGTCACATGCCTTATCGCGCCTTTTACGAGTTTGGTTTGTACCGTACCTATGGAGTGCTCATTGAGTAAACCTCCAGTTTACGGAGGAGCTTACAGTATCTGTATAGACTATGGGAATATATAAAATGTGTTAAGGGGGATATGGGTAACGCCTTAACGCTATTTAATACTTTACTTTACTGTAGACAGTTATAATAGCGTGTAATAGATAGTTAATAATAGCGTATTGTACTATGTATGTAGATAGTTAACGGATCCTTAGAAGATGGAAATCCCGAACATCTCTTGAGTTATTGCACTCACATTGACGCTGGATAGGAGATGTCAAACCCCGTAAACATCTCCGACGCCGTTACACTCATATTTATTTACTGTTGATTTAGCTTATATAAGATCTTTTAGTTCTGACTCGAGTGTTTTGTCTTTTCAATTCCCTTGGGTCAGTCTGAGCTTTTCAGTGTATTGAAGAATGCTTTTGGAGGATGAAGACGGAGATTTGTATACTATTATTATTTACTATATTTATCCCACTGCATCATGTTGTTCCGCTGCATTATTTATTTATTTCTGCTTTATGTACTCTGATCTGTATTATAAAAGTGTAATCAAATGTTATTTGTAAAATAGCTTTATGAACTGTTTATTTGACTATTATATTTTGTCATTCCGCTGTGAGATTCTGTGTTTTGTTTTTCATTCTTTCTCTTCCTTTTCTTATTTACCCTATAACAATCATCCCTTTTGAATGGTTTGAGTCTAACATGTGTGGCTTATTGTGGATTTAAACCGTCCAAAAATGTGGGATGTATGAAGCTTGTACCTTCATTGAATGTACAAATACCCCCTTTACATAATGCAACAACTGTCAGAAGTAAAGTTGTCTTCCTCTTCTGATTTTTTTGGTTAGTGTAATTTGGAAACCCAGTGTTTGCATGTGTTACTCTTCCACATGCATGTATTTTTTTTCGTGCCACGTTTCCTTGCCTCTGCAGTTGTAAGTCGGAGAACCCTTTGGTCATGGAATAATACAACGTCCATGTAAGTGGTCACATGCCTTGTTGGGTTCTGTGCTTGCATATACTTGTGCATCATGCATGTTGTGTCTCACATTTATTATTGGTTCCCATCTATAACGTAGTAATTGCTTTTATTGTTTGAGATGTTCTATTTTCTATGCTGCTTGTTACGTATGTATGGGGCCTAATTGCTTGGAGGTTGCAATTATAAGGCAGATGGATACTGCAAAGTTTTCTTTTTGTGGTTGAGATGTTTTTATTGCTAGCATTGATTCAGTGTGTATCAAAGCCAGTCGTCGATAATACATATAAAGCACTGAGTATAAAGGCATTGATGTTCACTGTTCAAGATGTTTCCGAGTATGAAGTTAAAATTAGAAATGATTAGGGAATGCAAATCGTAAATATCTTAAAGAAGGTAATCCGTGTACTTACAACTTGTGAACTGAAGAATTTTTATTTGGGTTACTTTTGCTTTTCTTTCAAAGTTTTAAATGATATATAGACACGCACATGCTTGTTTTTCAAATAATTTACTGATTTCTATTAACCATGCGTTTGGATTTCAGATTAGTTTGTTATCGTTGCATTTGACAATCTTTTAACTAAGTTGTGATAAGTCAATTTTCAAGATGACTGTAACATTCGTCCTAAATCTCTTTTCAGCGACTGGGAACAAGCAAAAGGTGGTAAATTTTCAGGGGAGAAAAATAAAAAAATCCTTAGTACATAGTTAAAAGTTTATCCTATCACACTAAAGATATTCATGTTTGAACCAGGTTTTTCAAGACTTACCCGAGCAATGTATGAAGTTAAACTGTTTTTACCTTTTAAATTTGAACCAGGTTCTTCAAGATTTGAACCATGTTAAATTTGAACTATGTATTCGTAGCTTAATTATGTATTGAATTTCTCTTTTGTTAATTGATGCTCTATTTTATGACCGTGATTATGAATACTGTTTATTGATATGATTAGGTATAATTTGCTAAATTAAGATAATATTTCATATTAAATATAATCTACTTTATATCTTTCAACATTCACATTAGCGAAAAGTGTTTATTTGTTTGCAATGGTTATAGGCGTTAGTGATATTTTTCCCCAACACTTATATGTGTTGGGGGAAAATATGTTCCAACGCTTATAAGCGTTGGGGAAAAATGTAATCCAATGCTTATAAGTGTTGGGTGATAATTTTTCGCAACGTCTATAAGCGTTGGGTGATATTTTTTCACAATGCTTATAAGCGTTGGGTAGTATTTTCCCCCAACGCTTATAAGCATTGAAACGTATTTTTCCCTAACGCTTATAAGCGTTGAGGAAAAATACCAGCCAACACTTATAAGCATTGCAAACAAATGCCCACACCCCTATAACAACACATATAAGTGTTACTGAATTTTTTTGCAACACTTATACTCGTTGGGAATCGTCTGTTTTGGTGTACCGATACTGCTCGTCAAAGTATTTGGCGATTTCGAATTTTACCCTCTGACACCAGTTCCCCACTACATTATCATCTAAGCCTAGGGGAGGGTTGAGTAGAGAGGGAAATTTCTGAGCCGTGAGAAGCTTTGACCTAGTAGGCTTGGCAGCTGGAGGGGTTACTTGAGGGAGCGGAAGTTCGGTCTTTGAAATCTTGTCCTCCAAAATGAACTCTAAAGAGGCACACTGTGCCTGGCTATCTTTTAACTTTAACTCTAAATCATTTATTCGCTGAATAAGTTCAGATATTTTTTGATCGAAATCAACTGTGGGATTTGTTTTCACTTGTCGCTTAAGCTTAGTGATCATCTCATCCTTTTTCTTAATATCAGCCTTGAGGTAAGTGATATGGTCTTTGTCACCACTGGCAATGGTATTTTGGAGTAAGTATTTCTTATGCCATTTCACGGCTTCAACATTACCACCAAAACGTTTTAATAAAACTTCATCGTGGACCACAATCCCTCCATTGGTCGTCAACAATCTCTCTCTAATAGCATCGACGCGTGACAATAAGTTTTGAGAAATTTGAGTCGAGGATGACTATAGCTCCTAATTAAACAAAAGAAATATAATGAAAATCAAGATAGAGATTAAAAATTATCTTTATTATTATTACAATGGATTACAACTAAAACAACGACAAAGCTAAAAGATACAACATGAAATTTGATTACATTTAAAGTTTAGAAACTACTCTCCTAACTTTATCAAGAGAGTTAGCTGAAAGCATAACTGTCGAGTCAAAGGGCATAGTAATTCCTTGGGGGGTTATCACTGGTGGGCATTGGTTATAGTCCCATTTCCTAGCTGGGGGCTATCGCGACGGCAAATTAATCTAACATGAAAGGTTTCGATTTCTCTAAGGAATTTTTCCTTTCCTTCGTAAGGAAGTCGAAATGAAGGCGAGGGTATTCCAAGTACCATTTTTGTAAATCCCGAAGGAAGCAATATCTCGCTGATTTTGAAGTCTTTAAAATCGATGCATTTTTAGAGTAAAATCTTCTTAGTTTAACATATTGGCTTAAGGGATCTCTAGGGACGAGTCAACCTAAAGAGCTATTGTTCTGAAATAGTATAGTAAAAGAAGCTAAGCATAGAAACCAGGTCCAAAACACATATTTATAAATCAATTAATGGTTACATGTTTACAATCATTCATCTGGTTCATACAAAACAAATTTAGAGGAAAATTTAGAAACAAATTTATCTTTTAATTACTTAAGCTTTTCAAAGGGGAGATCTTGAGGAATCGACCTAATCCGCGGTAAGTTCCAACAAGCTCCAGGATGAGGGTCAGATCTGAATTCATTAAGTATCTTTAATAAAAACATCTGAGTAGACCCCCACTAAATTTGCCTAAGTACGAAAAATCTATAATAGAATGTCTACAATAAGCTTTATACAAAAAGTTAACTAAAAGTTCCCTCTCTTCGATCATCATCAAGAATAAAGTTAGTAATTCTTGATTTCCTTCAAGAAAGCGTCGTACCGTAGGCGTGCTCTCTTTAGTAAAGGAGCAGCCCGCTGATATTTAAAAGATGCTAATACGAAGGTACTCCTGTCAAGGTTATGAAATTTCTCAGACAATACGTTGTGCTCCTTTATCAATTTGTCTAACTCCCTATATAACTTATTAATTTCCGCTTGTTTTTTGTCAAGTTTTGTTCTATAGGGAGACTTCTTCTTTATCTAAGACAAATGATTTAGCACTAATTATTGTCTTCAAAGAGAAAGATGTTTAAACAGGGAATTCCATACCTGGGAGATTGGAATAGAAGCCTTGGAGGCCTTTTCTTTCTCTTTTGGATCCTCAGTTTGAGCAGGAGAAGGCATGTCCTTAGTTTGAGTAGGAGCAGGTCCACCTTTTGGAGCAGCAGAAGGCCCGGGGGAAGCGGGTGGAATATCTTTTTGGGGGGAGAGCTCTTTCTTAGGAAACTCGATTTGATCACCATTGTCCTTTTTCTGAAGTACCTGAAGGCCCCATTTTTCTCCACCAAGGCCTTGACCTCCGGAGGGGTAATCATCGTCATTGTCATCGTCGCTGCCCTCGTCACCGTTATCATCTTTTTCCTCTTCAGCATCATAAGTGTCACCCTCCTCCTCAGAATCAGATCGATGTTGAAGGAGGGGATATCAAAAGAAAGAACTTCGGCTGCATTAACTTCCTCCTCACCTTTGGGTTCGATGCCCTGCTTCAGCTAGTTGATTTTACCCATAACTTTTTCAGCTAAGGCAAGATCAAGTGAAGGAGAGCCAAAGTTAGGGCAGTCCTTGTAGTTGTCGGTGTTAGCGAGCATCAGGGCATCTTCATAATTCTTTAACATCATAGTCCCGAGGGTAACGTCAACAAATTGAGATACTTGACGCTTGACTTTAGAAAGGGTACGAACAGCTAGTTTGAGCGAAGCTTTGGTCTTTTGAATTTATCTTTCAAAGAAGTATTCTTGGAGACTAGGCGAGCTTTTTCATCTTCTGAATCTTTAAGAATTAGCTCCATAGCGATTTTTTCATCAGTAGTTAGTTGATGGGCCATTTTCTATGCTTCTAAATCGGCTTCAACTCTGGCAAGGGAGGCCTTTACCCACTCCAACTCTATGGAAGCGTCATTTTGGGTGGTAGTCAAAGAAGGTACTTGGTTTTTGAGCTCGGATTTTTCCTTCTACAGCCTAGAAGATTCGATGGAAGACTTCAAAACATGTTCATTTAAAGCTATCCAGCTTTTAGAAATCTGGAATAAGAAGTATAACCAAGTTAACGATTAGGGAGATCCAATAATGATAAAATTAATTGAGTGAGAGATTACCAAGAGCTGCTGCTCCATAAGAGAGCGATAATTCCCCTCCAAGTCTAAAGTGAAAGAGGGTGGAGAAGAAGAAGCAAAGGATTCAGAATGTAGGATGAGCTCGACAAGTTCTTCAAAATTAGTAGGTGGAGGAGCAGAAGATGAGGACTCTAGAGCAGTTTGCTTTACGGAAGGAGTCATCAACAAGGCCAGCTGCATTTGCTCAAGTGCAGCCAGAGAATCAGAGATCGAGATGTGTTGAAAAGGATCAGAAATAAGCGAAGTATGCTCTGGTTTATCCTTGGAGACTTCGATAATGGGGCTCTTTGAGACTTGGTCAAGAGATAGGCGCTCTTCCTCTACCTCCACATCAATGATTTTGGCTATTTTCTCCGGAGATGCATCTTCAAGGGATTCCATCAGTTTTCTTTTGAAAGTTTTCTTGGATTTGGCAAAGGCTGCTATGATAGATGTCACCCCATAAGTCGAGCGGGGGCAGCGCCACCAGAAGACGCTATGGCTTGAGGTGAAGCTGGAACAAATTCAAACAAATATAAAGTCAGTCAAAATAGTTTAAAGAATGCCAGGGACAAAGAAGAAAATACTAAACTAATAATATACCTAAAGGGTCAGCACATATGGGTGACATTGGGGAGAAGTGTTCAACATCTCCCAAGGAAAGAAAGCGCTTGCCACGTGAAGTGTGTAGAATAGAGGAAGGTGTTCCAAGGATCCTATGGCCCGTTGGCAGTAGAGGGTGTTTTATTAAGTTCAAGGGGATTAAAAGCGTCAACCTGCTCCAGATTTGTTTTAAAGCACCAATTGGAGAATCAACTGTCCCCATGTTGGCATCGTTAAGTTTCTTGGAAGTGACACCTAAAAAAACAAGAGATTAGTTAATGGAAAACATAAAGTAAGGAATAAACAACACAAGACCAAACTTACGGGGAGAGGCGAAAGTCCCGCGAATGTTAGCAAAACACTTGACAAAAAAGAACTGGTTCTCCCAGTCCCTGAATTTATTGACCCCGTCTGATATTAATTTCTTGAAGGGTTGACTATGTATATCTGACTATTGAGGTTGCTCAGCCTTGCTAATATGGTTAAGAAATGTAGCACTTTAGCATTGAGAGTGGGAAGCGTAGATTCCAATGCCAACATCTCTAGTGATAGAAGATGAGTGTAGACATTGGGAGAAGTTGAATCGGAGCAATTCCAACATAAGAAAGGTAAGAAGATAAAAAATCCGGGAAAGGTAGGAATCCACCATGCCATATGTGAATGGCAGTGTAAGCAAAATACCCTTCGGGAGGATTGTCTATGGTATCAGTCTCCTTAGGAGGGATCGCTTCCATTCCAGTAATGCCAAAATCCTTAAGGATGGCATTGACTTCATCCTGAGATGCAATGGCAGAATGTTTGGAAGTGGCAGAATGTTTGGAAGCAGCTTTAGCCTTTTGGGGAGAACTCATGATCCTGCCAGGTGAAAACGTTTTAGTTAATCTTTGATTACTTATGAATTCAAAATGCATTCAAAAAGTAAACAAAGAAATATACTTGGATAATCTAAACATGAAAACGTACATAAACTTTTAAGATTATGCAAACAGTTTGAATCAGAAACCAAATAGCTTAGCTTGAGCTTTCGACAATGTTGAAAGGACAACAGCTTGAGCTTTAGACAATGTCGAAAGGACAATAGCTTGAGCTTTCGACAATGTCGAAAAGACAATAGTATTGTTTGAACTTTTGACAAAGTCGAAAGGAAAATAGAATCAACTTTGAACCAGAATATCTTAATATTGGCGGAAACATAAAGAATAAATAGGCAATAATATATTTTCCTTGAGATATCGACAAGGTCGAAAGGATGAGGCATGACATTGATTCATTCAACCTCTTTCGACAATGTCGAAAGCTCTCAGAGAGCCTGGATACGCTACAAGTGTAATATAAAGCTAAGCAATGAGACCTTTCGACATTGTTGAAACCAATGACTCAAAATCACTAAGTAAATATTTTAACATTGTCGACATTGTCGAAGGGTCTGGTCAGTGTTGACAACATTGTCGAAAGGACTGGTCACTGTTGTCAAAGCCTATTCCACCCATTGAAGTCGAAAGGCTTAAAGGGCTTTAACCTTGTCGAAAGGTTGTTGTCGAAGGGGTTGAAGGGTTCGACTAAGTCGAAACAATTGACTATTGAAGGGGTACATCAACTCCACTTAACTACCTATCCTTTCGACAATGTTGATAAAATTGGCATCAGAACACCTTTTGACCCCATCGAAAGGTGCTAAGAAGCCAAATCCAATATTGCCGCCTTAATCTCTTTTGAAGGGGTAGAAGGGTCATTTTGTGCCGCCAAATTGTACACGAGAGGGTTCCGGGTAATCGAATCGGGTTTCACTAACCCCAAACCCGATTGTAAAATTCCGGTTTCAAAACTTTCCTAACACACAAGTAAATCAAATCTGATAATAAAATGAGTTTGAACTGAAACTAATCTTATTCTATTTCAAAAAATCATTGAAGTAATTAATAAATTAAAGACCCAAGTTAGCTAACAGTGGATTAAAACTAAAATTTTTGGAATAAAATCTAAACCCGATAAGGGAATGAGTTTAAACATCCTTTATTATCGATTTCAAAATAAAAAATAGAAAAAAGTTCCTAAAACTTGGTTAAAGAAAGCTTTCCAAAAAATAATTGGAATCCATCTTCAGAAAAATCAAATTTCGATCGATTTCAAAAACGAATTTCAATTTTAAATCCGAGGGATAGAGTCCGATTGAAATTAATCAAGTAGAGTTAAATTTGAAAGTTACATATTGGATTTGCTTGTGATTTTGATTTCTGGAAGTGAGATGAAAGTTTGAAGGTCTTTAGAATACTTTTACTTGTGTTTACAATTTTTATCACAGGAAGAATGAAAGAGAGAGAAGATGGAAAGCGTATTATATAAGAAAAGTCTCCCCAAATTATTAGCCATTGGATCAGATTTGAATGGACGACTCAGATCAACGTGGGAAGGCCAAGAGGTGGGATTTTTTTTGGTTTCTACAAAGATGACTTGGAAAGTCAAGAGCATCCCTTCACAGGGGGAGGGGGGGGGATAAATGTTACACCAAAATCCGCCTTTCAACTAAGTCGAAAGGACCTTAAACAAAGCCCAAGAAAAGAAGAGATTAGACCAAATCTTTCGAAAGAGTCCTTCGAAAAAGATGAAGAAGTTAAAGCAAGAATCAGCAACCTCTTCGAAAGCAATAGTAAGCCTTTCGAACCAGTTAAGATCCATCCAGGACGCCTTTGGACAACATTGAAAGGCTCTATGAAAAAAGCAACCCTTAGAAGTCAACAAAGGAGAAAAGATGTTAAACAACCTTTCGACAACGTCAGCAAGAAGCAGAGCTTTCGACTATGTCGAAAGGATGGAAGAGAGCAAAGGAATTGCTAGAACATAACAAGAGGAACAAGAAGCCCTTTCAACAACGTCGAATGGAAGCATAGCTTTCGACCAGTTGAAAGGGTTCAAACAAAATATAAGAGGAAGGCCTTTCGACAGTCGAATGGAAGCAGAGCTTTCGACCAAGTCGAAAGGGTTTAAACAGTATATAAGAGGAAGGCCTTTCGACAACGTCGAATGGAATAATAGCTTTCGACCAGGTCAAAAGGGTTCAAGCAGCATATAAGAGGAAGGTCTTTCGATAACGTCAAATGGAAGCATTGCTTTCGACCAGGTCAAAAGGGTACACAACAATGTATAAAAGGAGGGCCTTCCAACATTGTCGAAAGCAAGGGTGCAGAAGGGAGGCCGCCTGCATCTATAAATAAAGTTTACTTTGATGAAAAAGGGAAGTCTCGAATATTATTGATACTTTTCTGCTTGCTAAAACCTTTGTTGGATTAACTTCTATTTTTTAGGTTTAACCTCATCGAAAGGTACGTGTCGACAAGGTGGACAACACTTCTGATCTAAACATTCTCTGTAGCCTTTTGAAGCCATTAATTTTGAGGTCTGAAGCTTTCGACAAGGTCGAAACCTATTTCATAAATACCAAAACTTGGACTTACAAGCTTAATCCAAAGGAAGCCATCCCCATAGCTTTCGATAAGGTCGAAGCCTACTCCTAATCCACTAAAGAATAAGGCCCCTTGCACAAACTTAAAGGAAATTAAAACCCAAGCTTTCGATAAGGTCAAAACCAATATTTTAAAGATTTAACTCGGGAAATTTAAACCTGATTGAAAGGAAGGGCTTCGAAGGAGATCTCATACTAGCTCAATAAGGTCGAAGGAGTACTTAATCTAGAATCCATTCCTTTCGACTACGAAGGCCTGACTTGAGAAATTTCCACAAGTAAAACCAAACCAGAGATGATTCTTAAAGGAATCACGCCCACCGTTCATAAAAATACTATCCATCTTTCTTAACATTACTTTGGGGTGTTGACAAGAAATCTTGTTAACAAAAGTTAATAAAATTAAATCATACAAATTGCTCCAAATCCCCGCATGATTCAAAATAAAAAACGTCCAAATAAAATGAAATGTAAACTTCAAACAATATTTTCCATCCTCTCAAATAATTTGTTGAAAAAATTAAGGTAATGCACGTAAGAATAAATAATTTATCAATTCATAATAGGAGTTAATAAACTAAGGTATTTGATTATATTCAGAATATGCATGTAAATCGATATTTTTGTGACTTCATTAATGTTTTAGGAATGACGATAAAACAAAATATATTCGACTATATCATACTGCTTTTTATTATAATTGGTTTCATCATTTTTTTCTTTTCCTACTGAAATAGCAGCAAAAGTAATAACGATCACATATTTTTGATTGAAATGGTAACATAACTTCTTTACTACATTCACAATAATATCAAATTTAAGTTGCAAATCATTGTTTGTTATGTTGGTCTTTGTTAGGGTTACGTAATTAAGAAAAAAATGAAAATATACATATGAATAAATTTAATAACATCATTTTCATAACCAAATAAACTGGATTCATATTTATTGATGAAGTATTAAATGAAAAAAGACTATATATGAAAATTTTCGATAAAGAAATTTTTATTTGATCATTTGAAGAGGAAGAGAAAGGAAAAGTTAAGCTATTGTTATGATAAAATTTGAAAAAAATTAAAAAGGTGGGTATGGATGGGCGAATGAAGTATTCAAGTGAGTGAGAAAATAAACGAATAATGAAAGTGTTTAAGTGAGTGTAAATAATTTCACTCTTTCTTTTAGTGCAATACTAAGGATGTCGGATTTTGTGCTTGGAGCTACCGCGTTTGGCGGTTAACCGTAGAAAGGAATTATTATTATTATTTTTCTGTACTACATCGGGGGACAACCGTCGACAAAGCCGTGTTTGATCGGTAGACAATCGTAGCCCTTAGCACGTGGCTAGGAGCCCTTAGCACCGCACTTCGTCTATCCTGAGGTTTTATTTTATCGTTGTCAATTCTTTTATATACGTTGTTACTGTTTATTCTCATCTAAACACTTACTAACTCGACATAAACATTTAGTATAATTGAAGGATATTGTCATTAACACTTCAGTTTTGGATATGAGGGGCAAAATTTTTTAAGCACCCTATAAAAATTAATTTGCTACGAGGGGTACACATCCTATTAATAAAACATATATTTTTACCTCTTTTGCCCTTAATTAAAACGTCGAATCCTTAACCACTTGCATATACTTCCTTCCCCTTCATTTTGTTTAAAAGAAAATAATGATGAGAATAAAAAATTCATCTCGATCTTCATAATCAGGTATAAACTTTATTGAGAATATGATGGAAAGCTAATTTCTTAACTCAATTTATTATGCATTTTTTAATAGGGGTAAATATTAGATATTAAAATTGCTATGTTGACTGCTTTCTTGAGTAAGAATCAACCTTATCTTTTTTATTTCCAATTCCATCTTGAGATGAGTTTGAATTCTCCATCTTTTAATTAATGATTTTATATTAAACGTTAATGATGATTAAGAGAAAGTTAAGATAAATAAAAGAAATGACAATTTGATTGTAATTTTATGAGGAGTTTAGTTTGATTAGTACCTTTGTAGTAAAAAATTCTTTTTGAAAGAAAATGACTCCCTCATACTCAAAATTAGAGTGTCAATAACAATACCCAAATTAAATTATAAAAATCGCTTCAAAACTCACCTTAAACTAAAAGGATATCTAAAAGTAAACAAAATCGCGTAGCCGAGCAATGAGAAATAAAATAAAATAAAACATGTTGTTATTGGCACCTACTTTTTTCTTTCGGCTATCATAACTAAAGGCAAATTTACTAATTTATGTTTCATACTTCTTAACATCTAGCTTTATTTTTTTAACCAACCAGGCAACCAAGCATTTCAAAGTCTCCCTCATAAACTCTAAATCAAACCAAAATGAGTCTTTTTTTTTCTGACAATCATTAAGATAACTATGGTATACTCCACCCTTTTCATATCCCAATTGCAATCATGATTTTTTTTTCAAGTCCTAATTTATCAGACTTCACACTTATGGCAATGGTATTTAACTTTTTTCCTGTTACTTTACATAATCAAACCAAAGCATTATGTTAATCAAATACCTAAAATTACAAAATACATAACAAAATAAATAATAAATTGCTAAAGTTGAATTTTCTAACCGTATTAATGATCTTAAAATTTTAAATAAATACTTATTTGATCGGTTAGAAAATGGTTTGTCAAATCAACTGTTTGCACAAAAATTGGGCAAAAATTTCCAAGTTCGAGTTTGGTTAAGTTACCTTTAAGTTGTTTGGTATGCAGTTTTTAATGTTCCAATGCATTAATAGATAATTTTTACAGTCAGAGAACAGTTACAGACTCAGAGTTGGGAAGCAATTAAAAGACGTAAATCACACAAAATTTTATAGTGGTTCGGCCAGAACATGCCTACATCCACTATCCATCTTATTATGCTTCTTTGATTTGATTACAAATACAAGTTTGATTAGAAAGAGCAAAAATTAGAGCAGTTGGGATGGTTAAGTCTCACCAGAGTTTTCTCCCTTTTCTCTAAAATTTGGTCCCTATTGTTGTTGAGGAGCTCTGGTATTCATAGAGTGGAGTTGTGAAGTGTGGAGGTGGAGATTATAGCTCCCTGAACTTGGTTCGGCATTTTGGGCAGGAAGATCCAATCCGGCATTTGGTTAGGGAACTTCCTTTGCTCGGTTGCTCTTTCATTACTTGGCTTGCTTGATCATTACCTGGTTCGTTGCCTTGCCTTGGAGACTTTTATTTGCCGGACCAAACGTTTGGTCCGGCATGCCTGGGTACCGGACCAAATGTTTGGTCCGGTGCTTGATATGCCATGCCGGACCAACACATTTGGTCCGGCATTTCAGAGAATGCCGAACAAATATCTGGTCCGACATTTTTAGAGAATGTTGGACCAAATATCTGGTCCGGCACTTTTAGAGAATGCCGGACCAAATGTCTGGTCCGGCATGCTGGACCAAATGTTTGGTCTGGCATTTCTTCCTTCTATGTCATATCCCAATTCTACTTGCCTTTCCTCCCTGTCTCTCTACCTGCTGAAAAACCGAGCCAACACTTGTCCCCCAAAGTATGTTGTGTTGCTACACAATGTGCTTTGTTTGGCACGGCACTAAGTTTCCTCAACCGGTTCGACAACTCATGACTGTTCGACTTCCCTCCTTTTTCCCTTTTAAATACCACAACCTTCTCCTTACTTCTCCTTCTTCTATTTTCCGAATTAAAATTCCTTAATCATATAAAGTCGATCGAAGCTTTCAACGCTTGAATTCTTGATTTTTCCGCTTCTCCGCCACTTGAGGTATGGCTTTTTAGGTTTGATTTCTGTCCCAAGGGCTTTAAGGTTTAGGTTTTAGGGGAGTTTGTTATCTGTTGTGAGTGTAGAGGGCCTTTGTTCTAAATTGAGGGAAGGAAGTCCATCTTAACGAGCGATGTGGCTCTAGGCTAATTCGGCGAAGGAGGAATCCACGCCTGGTGATAATGGGGTGGTCGTGAAAGGGTTTTTTGTTGGGTTTTTTTACAAGTTATAAGTGGCAGCAGCTCCCTCCATATTTCGTGTGGTCTCTCTCCTAGATTAGGGCATAAGATAGTTTCTAGGTGGTGTGGTTGTAATCGTGGCTCGGTTGTAGGAGGGTGAGCTTTGGTCCAAAGCAGCTATCGCTCAGTGGGTTTGGTCCGGCATCATGATGTCGTTCGGTTTCTAGGATAGGGTGATGTCGGACCATATAAGTTCGAACATAGCGATTATAGGTATGCCGAGCCAAAGGGGGAGATCCTTGGAATGATGGCCTGATTTTCGTAGAGTTAGGTTTGGAGTATGGTTTTAACCAGACCAGACAATAGGAGGCTTTATGTAACGATTGCGATTTTTCGTCGCTCGAAAATCGACATTAATACATTTCACTGTATCAACTGCCGAGCAATCGAATGCCGGAAAACCAAATTGTTATGGAGAAAAAGAAGAGGTAGAAGAAAACAGAAGAAAAAGAAAGAAGAAACAACAGAAAACACAGAAACAGAAAACAATATCAGAATCTCACATTCGCAGCGGAACAACATATAATAGATAAATGAATAATCTTTAAATCAAAGAACTATATCATTTTATACATTACATCATCAGAGTTTACAACAACAATATACAACACTGGACAGTTATATAACTTGTCCTCATATAGAATACACAGCGGAATAAATAATATCATATACGGGAATACGTCTCGCCATCCAGCTCGCCATAGAGCTCCAAAGCATCTCCTGAATCCAGAATGACCTGATAACCTGACTCTAGACTTCCCGTGTGGAAATTGGTAGGCACCCAGAGTTTAGGAAGGAAACAATAAACTCCAGGTCAGTCATGGTGACTGGTGTGAGAACTAAAACAGTTTATCTTTAAACAACAACAACAAAGCAAGTAGAAAATATCCGCAATGCTTTTGAAAATGAAACTACCATAAGACCTCCCGCCACACACACAATGCAAACACAGAATTGGAGGAGATTTCTTCTTATGATAGTCAAACATGCTTACTACGCAAATCATTGAATTATTATTATTAGTACATAGTGGAAAACATTTCGAAAATACAATATTAATCCTAGCCAGCATAGGTACCATTATACTATGCCTACTATAGCTGCTATGTTAAATAACAGGCTCTACAATTAAAACCGTACAAGGTTCGTATTGGAAAATGGATTTGCCAACAAATGGTCAGGCTAAGGAACTTCCTATGCCACGTAGGAAACGTCTTTGGCTGGACGCTCCGAGAGACAAACTGCTCTCTGCCAACAAGGTCAGGTTACCCCTGTAACTAGGTAACTCACGAATATACTATCCCCCGGTCCTTTGGGACCTTTATCCGAGCGCTCGGTAACAACATCACACATAATAAATAAAGTGTGTCCACATGAGTAAGTATCTGGGCTCCATACCATGATACCACCCCTTTCCATAAGGAAATGACATACCCTAAAGGGCGCGACCCTCATAACCTTGCCGCAACATTCCTGTTTCGACCATTTCCGGGTTGTGAGGCCCTGACGAAGTCTCGTCCACAAAGCTACGCTTTTTCACAAAGCCACGCTTTGATCACAAATGATCAATAAATGATCATCATTACATCAACACTCAGCATGCCACATTACCAAATTGGGAATATATCGCTGATAAATTTCAACTACATAACCTCTGAGCTCGTACGTCTCAGAGAAGGGTGTTAAGCTAAGAGAATAAATTCTCCGCCACTAATAGAAATGTATTTGAAAGAAATCAGCTTTACATCTCAAAACGTAATGTCAGACATGTAACCATACAAGTCTGTTCCGGATTCGAACAGAACTGAAGGCACTTCCAAAGAAGCCCTTGCAATCCGGATATTCACAATCCCGATAAAAATTCCCATCACAAAGGAAATCTCAATACCGTAGCTAACAGTGCAGAGACAATCGATAGGTCATCCTATTGTTTTCACAAATACCCGGTCTTCACCACCGGTCTTCAATACGATCCATATTGTCGTATCACAAATTCGGAATGGGTTATACGAAACAAAGGTCCTTTCCCGGCTAACCCGAATAGTGAGCGCTTATCCAAAAATAAGTGTGGCATTCAATTTCAAGCAAATCACAACAAATACCCATTCAAGGTAATTATTGATAGTCGGTTATTTAACTATCAATAGGTCTGCACAGCATCATCAGATTCCAAATAATTTTCCAAATTATTTATCTTCCAAAAATATCTTTACAAGATATATAATTTCCACACTTTAACTATTTGAAAACAATTTCAAATATTCACTTTTCAATTTATCTTTGAAAGATAAAATTTCAAACCTTTCATTTCATATCGGAAAACATTTCCATACTTATTTAATAATAAGCATTTCACAAATCCATTTATTTTCAACATTTGAAAATATTCAATATACTTAAATCAAAATTAAGTATATATTTCATTCTTTGAGGAAAACGTTCTCTTAGAACCATTTATTTGAGTCAAAACGAATGTTACGTAAAACATCGTTACGACAACTCAAAATCACTAGTATAGGGATTCGAAATTTAGATAGATATATAAATCCCAATACTATATAAAATATTTCCTTTCGGAAACCATTTACTATAACAACAGTGTTATAGTCCACCATTTCCTTATTTCTCGAAACGTCTATTTCAACAATAACTGTTGAAATCTATGTTTCGATACTTAACACGTTTTAAAACATCTTTTAAAACAATTACTTCATTTCGTAATATCACTTCTCCAAAACATATCCATTTTATTTAAAAATATATTCACTGTCCAAAATCGTGAATATACTTCCTTTAACAAGCTATAATAATTCACTTATCAAAATAAGTTAAATTTCGGATTTTATAAAACAACGTTTATAAATTCCATTTATATTTTATAGCAACTTCAAGTTAAAAAATCACTTTATTAACAAATTCTGTCCATATCCCATTTACAAGTCAAAATCCAAATTTTCCAAAATTCTTTCATTTAAAATAATCTGGCAGCAATTCCTCTTTTGGAAACCCGAAAATGAACACCAATAATGTCGCGATCATCATCGGAATTATTTCCAGCGACCTAAAAAGAGTTTAGAGCTTTCATCTCTCCAAAACAATTTTCCAAAATATCGAATCCTTTCAAAACACTTCTCTGGAATTTTATTTTAGATTATAAATCACATTTACAAATCTTTTACTTATAAAATTTCACTTTTATATATAAGATTATTTTTACCATTGCAAATCATTTTAATTATAACTTCATACTTATCATTCATTTGCTTATACAATTTACTCTTTTACAATTGTTGTTTTATTTAACTTATTCAAACAACTTTTATCAACTTATATATATTTATATTTTCAACATTCAAACAATCAATCATATACACTTTAATAATTTCCGAAAAATTATTTCTTTATATACAAAATATAATCGAGGTAAAATTATTTCATTTACCCAATTTAAAACAATATCGTGCCAAATTGTTCTGAACAAGTGTTTAGAGATCCCTATCGATAGAGTTGTACCGACAATACCGACCAGAATCCATATACCACTCAACAAACCAATCATCACAATATAAAACAATTTTATATTCACTAACAAATACGCGCTCGTATCTATTATTACACTCAACTCATTCTAGAGTACTACTGACTCTATCTATAATGAGTAACACCCAACAGAGCCATGGTTGTCGCTTAACCATATGCTCTGATACCAAATGTAACGATTGGTAGGCTTTTCAACCATCCCTACAGCGGCATACACTGGTAGGCTTTGCAACCATCCCAGCACCACCGTGGCTTACACTGGTACCTCGCAAGTGCTTTTACGGCCAGCCTCTCGATTGCATAACCAACCCATCCCTCTCAGGGACATGTAGGGGTAAGAGTCTCCCATTCGCCACCAAACCACGAAGCGAGAACGCCCTATCATGTTGTAATATAGCAAATGCGATCCAATGATGCAACAACACCAATCCTCAATCATGACATCCTAACATCATATATCAATATGACAACAGAATATATAACAATATCTGTAAATAAAACAATACGGTGAGGAATCCAGTCGGATCCCTCCAACCTGTTTCCCTGCATCCACAGATGTTAGCACAATACCAATTTCACTTCACAGTGAAATTATCGCGGTATATGGGATTTATAAAATATTATCCGCTATTATGCGGCGCAATAGGGTCTCATCCGCTATACAATGCGGGAAATCAACAACTCCAATATATATATATATATATATTGTTATATACATATATAATACCAATTCCACTTCACAGTAGAATTATCGCGATATATATTTTTAATAAATAACCTCCGCTTAATAACGGCGTATAATGTCTATTTTAACAATACAGATAACAATTTATCATCCAATCACACAATCAAGCACTATCAACAATTTTAAATCTCAACTATTTAAAATTTAAATCGAAACAAAACATTCGATTGAGTGAGGAGTTCTCACCTTTGCTTTTAAAACGGTTGCAGCGTTTTATTTCGAATAAAATTAAACGGACGTTTAATTTTACCCGAAATTTTCACTGACTCCAATTGCTTCCAATCCAGTTTCATTGCGTAGTGCTCGACAAAATGAAGCTAACGCAATTCGTTTTGTGCAATTCCGACCTTGTATGACAAAGTTATCACATTTTAAAGTTCGTACACATTTTAATATAATCAACTTTACAATTCTATTTATAATTTTAAACCTAAATTCGATATGGGCCCTTGATTTTCAGAGGCAAGATCCTGGCCGTGACCTTTGTCTTCTCCTCTACGCGAATATCACGTTCCTTTTCATGTACAAAGAACCCAAAGGCCGCCATCTAGGGTTCCAAACGCAACCACCATCGATCACCTAGCCTCCGATCAAACACCATCATTCGAACGGCCATTGCCTACTCCACCTTCACCCCAAATAGCACCAAGCTCGGCCCTGACCTTACCTGGGAATGCGTGCACCAACAGCAGCCGAACGCGGCCCCTTAGCTCCCACTTCGGTCTACAAAAATCGATCTCCACCGTTGAATTTATAGTTCTCGACGTGCTCTACAACATTGCAGTTGAACGTTTTTGATAATTGTTGGTGGATTGGAAGATATTAGAGGAAGAAGAAGATGAATTACTAGCCATTGAAAAGAAAAATGGCGGCTGGAAGAAGAAGCTAGGGTTTTGAGTGTAAAACAGAATGATAGAGGGGCTTTTATAGAAAAATATGCGACACTATTCATCCCGGATTTTCCGAACTCCAAACGAAGCGTGCCGGCTGGCGTTTCTAAGGTTTACCCTGCGTTTTGAACACAATGGAATGTGTTTCGGGAGCTAATTCGGTCACCTGTGTGAGTTACGAAATTAAACGATCAAATTTAAATTAAACCGATTTTAACCGATTTCGATGCGTTTTCACTTGCCCCGGACAAACGGTAAATCCAATTGACACGAAATTTGAAACCCTACAATAATTTAACATTACGGATCCGATGAATCTGGTTTCGTCGAAATCCATGACTGTTTGAAAAATGACTATTTTAACTCGCCAAATTAATATTAAAACAATTTCGATGCATTTCGAGCTGCCACGGTCAAACGACAACTCCGATTGCTACGAAAATTGAAATTCGATAATAACAAACTATTATGGATCCAATGGAACTAGTTTCATCCAATTCTAAGACTGTCCCAAAAAGGGCTAATTTCACTAGTCAATTAAATATTAAAATATTCAATTTTCACAAATTTACTTAAAATTCAATTTTAAAAGTTCTATAACATCACTATAACTCCAATATGATTTAATATAACTTTATAAATCATATTTAATCACATTAAATCCAGATTTCAATTATTTCTGGAATTTCAAACATTAATTTATCGATTTAATTATCCAATTAAATCCAGTTATTCGAAAAATAAATTATTCGACTTATTAATTTCACTTATTAATATTTAAAATAAATTAAATATTCCAATTTCAAATGTCAGAAATTCTGGGTCGTTACAAACTTCCCCCCTTAAAAGAATTTCGTCCTCGAAATTACCAAGTAAGAAAAATTCACAAAATCTATTAACTTTCCAAAATCCACTTAGTGAAAATTTGATATTCACCTTTTTCAAAACCTTTAACTTCAACCAAAACAATGGTTTCCATTTTCTAGTTCAATTCGTATATTTTCATTACAATTTAGAAATCAACTTTTCATTAACAAAAATTTCCAAAATTTCCCGAAAATTTTCTAACGCCTTAAATTTCCAGAAAAATTTGCCAACATCTCCTTTGCGCGGTTCGATCGTAGTAGGATCACAATAGACATAAATATGTATACATCGACCCACCCGGTCGGAAAAGCAGAAAAACAGTTCATATTTCCTATTTTTTATTGCGTAGGCGTACCTTTTTAGCATTTTTAAGCAAAGCAGTTATTAATTTAGCATTTTAGCGCAACCCAACCAACTGATCGGCAGCCACGGCACCTGTACTTACTCAGTTTAAACATGTAAGTGACATATATATAAAGTTATTAACAATTTACTCTTTTAAACAACTACAACATTTGCATATCAAAGAAATGCATACTAAACAAGTTTTATAAGCAACTTATAAAATTTCAACATCACTTGTAATTGTTTACAACCAATTCATATACAACGGCATTCAATTGTTCATTTTCAATTAGTTTACATTCACTAATTTACATTCAAGTTGGTTCACTTTCAATTCAAATTGAATTCAATTCTATTCAAATTTATTTACTTCCAATTTGAATTTAATTACATAGCTTCTAATTTTAATCAATTCAATTTCATTAACACTAATGAATTATACTACAATCAACCAATAATCAAATAACAACCAATGTATATTCTACACAACCAAATTTATTCAATTTACTTCACATTCAATTTGGTTCAACCTTTTCAATTAGCTTTAATGAATTAATACTTACATTCATTATTCCATATCAATTTATTTACATTTGATTGATTAACATTCAATCCATTCATTCATCAATTCAATTGCTAATTCAGTTTACAAATAAAATTGAATTTCATTTATATAACTCAAGTTCACATCTATTTAATAAATTCACTTTATTAATTTACTTTGATATCAAAATCAAACTCATTCAACATTACTTAAGTTATTTTCCATTTCAAACATCATTTGTTCAAATTAACTTAAGTTTCCACTTATTAATCAAATTCAGATTCCAATTCTATTTAACTTTTACCAAAGTCAAAATTTATTATCTCATATTATAAGTTCAAAACTTGATTACTTATATTCAACAATCACAACTTAGATTTAATTGATTCACTTATACTTACTTTAATTTAACTCCATTCTTTAAGTTAAATTTGTTATATCAAAATTCAAATTATATAAGTATCAACTCATTTATTATTCCCATAAATATTTTAAATAGAATTCCAGAGTCTTTTCAACCTTTCAAACAGTCATGGATTTCGACGAAACTAGTTTCATCGGATCCGTAATGTTAAATTATTGTAGGGTTTCAAATTTCGTGTCAATTGGATTTACCGTTTGTCCGGGGCAAGTGAAAACGCATCGAAATCGGTTTAAATCGGTTTAATTTAAATTTGATCGTTTAATTTCGTAACTCGCACAGATGACCGAATTAGCTCCCGAAACACGTTCCATTGTGTTCGAAACGCGGGGTAAACCTTAGAAACGCCAGCTGGCATGCTTCGTTTGGAGTTCGGAAAATCCGGGATGAATAGTGTCGCATATTTTTCTATAAAAGCCCCTCTATCATTCTGTTTTACACTCAAAACCCTAGCTTCTTCTTCCAGCCGCCATTTTTCTTTTCAATGGCTAGTAATTCATCTTCTTCTTCCTCTAATATCTTCCAATCCACCAACAATTATCAAAAATGTTCAACTGCAATGTTGTAGAGCACGTCGAGAACTATAAATTCAACGGTGGAGATCGATTTTTGTAGACCGGAGTGGGAGCTAAGGGGCCGCATTCGGCTGCTGTTGATTCATGCATTCTCAGGTAAGGTCAGGGCCGAGCTTGGTGCTATTTGGGGTGAAGGTGGAGTAGGCAATGGCCGTTCGAATGATGGTGTTTGATCGGAGGCTAGGTGATCGATGGTGGTTGCGTTTGGAACCCTAGATGGCGGCCTTTGGGTTCTTTGTACGTGAAAAGGAAAGTGATATTCACGTAGAGGAGAAGACAAAGGTCAGGGCCAGGACCTTGCCTCTGAAAATCAAGGTCCAAGATCGAATTTAGGTTTAAAATTATAAATAGAATTGTAAAGTTGATTATATTAAAATGTGTACGAACTTTAAAATGTGATAACTTTGTCATACGAGGTCGGAATTGCACGAAACGAATTGCGTTAGCTTCGTTTTGTTGAGCACTATGCAATGAAACTGGATTGGAAGCAATTGGAGTCAGTGAAAATTTCAGGTAAAATTAAACGTTCGTTTAATTTTATTCGTAATAAAACGCTGCAACCGTTTTAAAAGCAAAGGTGAGAACTCCTCACAATCGAATGTTTTGTTTCGATTTAAATTTTAAATAGTTGAGATTTAAAATTGTTGATAGTGCTTGATTGTGTGATTGGATGATAAATTGTTATCTGTATTGTTAAAATAGACATTATACGCCGTTATTAAGCGGAGGTTATTTATTAAAAACATATACCGCGATAATTCTACTGTGAAGTGGAATTGGTATTATATATGTATGTAGCAATATATATATATATATATATATTGGAATATGTATATATTGGAGTTGTTGATTTCCCGCATTGTATAGCGGATGAGACCCTATTGCGCCGCATAATAGCGGATAATATTTTATAAATCCCATATACCGCGATAATTTCACTGTGAAGTGAAATTGGTATTGTGCTAACATTTGTGGATGCAGGGAAACAGGTTGGAGTGATCCGACTGGATTCCTCACCGTATTGTTTTATTTACAGATATTGTTATATATTCTGTTGTCATATTGATATATGATGTTTGGATGTCATGATTGAGGATTGGTGTTGTTGCATCATTGGATCGCATTTGCTATATTACAGCATGATAGGGGGTTCTCGCTTCGCGGTTTGGTGGCGAATGGGAGACTCTTACCCCTACATGTCCCTGAGAGGGATGGGTTGGTTATGCAGTCGAGAGGCTGGCCGTAAAAGCACTTGCGAGGTACCAGTGTAAGCCACGGTGGTGCTGGGATGGTTGCAAAGCCTACCAGTGTATGCCGCTGTAGGGATGGTTGAAAAGCCTACCAATCGTTACATTTGGTATCAGAGCATATGGTTAAGCGACAACCATGGCTCTGTTGGGTGTTACTCATTATAGATAGAGTCAGTAGTACTCTAGAATGAGTTGAGTGTAATAATAGATACGAGCGCGTATTTGTTAGTGAATATAAAATTGTTTTATATTGTGATGATTGGTTTGTTGAGTGGTATATGGATTCTGGTCGGTATTGTCGGTACAACTCTATCGATAGGGATCTCTAAACACTTGTTCAGAACAATTTGGCACGATATTGTTTTAAATTGGGTAAATGAAATAATTTTACCTCGATTATATTTTGTATATAAAGAAATAATTTTTCGGAAATTATTAAAGTGTATATGATTGATTGTTTGAATGTTGAAAATATAAATATATATAAGTTGATAAAAGTTGTTTGAATAAGTTAAATAAAACAACAATTGTAAAAGAGTAAATTGTATAAGCAAACGAATGATAAGTATGAAGTTATAATTAAAATGATTTGCAATGGTAAAAATAATCTTATATATAAAAGTGAAATTTTATAAGTAAAAGATTTGTAAATGTGATTTATAATCTAAAATAAAATTCCAGAGAAGTGTTTTGAAAGGATTCTATATTTTGGAAAATTGTTTTGGAGAGATGAAAGCTCTAAACTCTTTTCAGGTCGCTGGAAAATAATTCCGATGATGATCGCGACATCATTGGTGTTCATTTTCGGGTTTCCAAAAGAGGAATTGCTGCCAGATTATTTTAAATGAAAGAATTTTGGAAAATTTGGATTTTGACTTGTAAATGGGATATGGACAGAATTTGTTAATAAAGTGATTTTTTAACTTGAAGTTGCTATAAAATATAAATGGAATTTATAAACGTTGTTTTATAAAATCCGAAATTTAACTTATTTTGATAAGCGAATTATCCTTTAAGTTAAATGTTGTAAAAATAAGAGTTTGGTTGGGAATTTTATCCACAATTTTGGATAGTGGATAATCTTTTAAGTAAAATGTAACGATTGCGATTTTTCGTCGCTCGAAAATCGACATTAATACATTTCACTGTATCAACTGCCGAGCAATCGAATGCCAGAAAACCGAATTGTTATGGAGAAAAAGAAGAGGTAGAAGAAAACAGAAGAAAAAGAAAGAAGAAACAACAGAAAAACACAGAAACATAAAACAATATCAGAATCTCACATTCGCAGCGGAACAACATATAATAGATAAATGAATAATCTTTAAATCAAAGAACTATATAATTTTATACATTACATCGTCATCAGAGTTTACAACAATAATATACAACACTGGACAGTTATATAACTTGTCCTCATACAGAATACACAGCGAATAAATAATATCATATACGGGAATACGTCTCGCCATCCAGCTCGCCACAGAGCTCCAAAGCATCTCCTGAATCTAGAATGACCTGATAACCTGACTCTAGACTGCCCGTGTGAAAATTGGTGGGCACCCAGAGTTTAGGAAGGAAACAATAAACTCCAGGTCAGTCATGGTGACTGGTGTGAGAACTAAAACAGTTTATCTTTAAACAACAACAACAAAGCAAGTAGAAAATATCCACAATGCTTTTGAAAATGAAACTACCATAAGACCTCCCGCCACACACACAATGCAAATGCAGAATTGGAGGAGATTTCTTCTTATGATAGTCAAACATGCTTACTACGCAAATCATTGAATTATTATTATTAGTGCATAGTGGAAAACATTTCGAAAATACAATATTAATCTTAGCCAGCATAGGTACCATTATACTATGCCTACTATAGCTGCTATGTTAAATAGTAGGTTCTACATTAAAGTGTTTGATTAATTAATTAATATCAAATGATTTGTAATTAATAAATCAAAATTGGATAACTAATTCATAAGCAATTAATTTAATTGGAAATAAATTGAATTAATTAGGATTAGACATTTAAATTTATCCTGCTTATAAATGATTATTGAATATTTGACCTTATTTATGAAGGATTATATTGTAGGAGATGCCTTGAATTGATTGTCCTATCTGATCTATGATATTTTGTTCTGTGGATTTAGTTGTGTGTAATTTATTCATTTACTTATGATACATCTGTATATATCTGTGATCTGTGAATGAGCGATAAGCGTTATAGCTTATACCGCTTATCAACTATATTTCTGTATTTTGATCTGTGATGATTGAATGATGTTGCACTACTGTGTGAAACCCCTGGACTACACCTTTACACACACAAATATGGATTTCACGAGGAAATCGGTTAAGTCACAAATGATTTAAATTTAATATTTTTGAAATTGAAATTTTAATTTCAATTGATTTTGGAAATGGATTTGGGTTAAATGTTAAAGCCTTTGAAATGGGGTTTCTAAGATAAACGTTATTTTGAATAACTTGGTAAAGTTTCAATTTGAATAATTTAATTTGAATTTGAATTCAAAATAAGGAATTGAAAATTCATAATTGGAAATTATGGGTAAAGATGTTATAAATGTGTCTATATGAATTTGAACCATTTTAAAGTATTGTTTGAGAAGTTGAATTTAACCGAAGGATTTCAACTCGTATGAATGAATCAGATTTTCCGAAATGAAAACTGTTTGTTTTCAAATGATAAAAGCTTTCATATAAGAAATGAAATTCTAGTTTAATTAAAGGAATTTCAAGATTGAATTGAAAAATGGTTTTTCAAGTTATGAATGAATTCTTTTTGAAAGCTATACTATTTTAACTCGCCAAATTAATATTAAAACAATTTCGATGCGTTTCGAGCTGACACGGTCAAACGACAACTCCGATTGCTACGAAAATTGAAATCCGATAATAACAAACCATTACGGATCCAATGGAACTAGTTTCGTCCAATTCTGAGACTGTCCCAAAAAGGGCTAATTTCATTAGTCAATTAAATATTAAAATATTCAATTTTCACAAATTTACTTAAAATTCAATTTTAAAAGTTATATAACATCACTATAACTCCAATATGATTTAATATAACTTTATAAATCATATTTAATCACATTAAATCCAGATTTCAATTATTTCTGGAATTTCAAACATTAATTTATCGATTTAATTATCCAATTAAATCCAGTTATTCGAAAAATAAATTATTCGACTTATTAATTTCACTTATTAATATTTAAAATAAATTAAATATTCTAATTTCAAATGTCAGAAATTCTAGGTCGTTATACTTTACACGAGCGTTTAATTTCTAGTTATGATATCATATCTATTGGGGGTGTTGAACTTATGCCTGCTTTTTATTTCCTTGTGCAGGAAAATGTCGTCCGGTCGCGAGCTTCGATTTAAGCATGCATCATCACAGCCTGCCGGGGCTGGCGATTCTTCTTCTGTTGCACCCACTAATCCTCCAAAATAGCCTAGCTCCACATATTCTCTAGTGGAGGGCTACGCTCCCAACCAGACGCTGGTGAAGCCTTCCGAGTGTTATCCTTGTGTGCTGACAATAGAGAAGCTTAATTCCATAGCTACGATATTTGGGATTGTATGTCGAGACATGCTACTACTTGGACCAAATGATAGAGCATGCTCTCCCCTAGAGAGATACATGGCATACGATAAATATCACTGCATGTGTGGTGTGATTCCTTCTCTTACCCGCCTAATTACCAGTTTCGTGGTCTATTTGAAAGTCGCTCCTCTACAGCTTCAACCGAACTCCAATGCAATCCTGACGTGCTTGTATCTGATATTTGTGAAGCGCTATCAGAGACCCCCTACCCACAGAGAGATCCGGTACTTGTATAACGTCAGAAGTTATCGAAAGGGGAGCCCCTTCATCAGCTTAGAGTTAGCTCATAAATTCAAGCCTGTTCTCGACCTATAGTCGAAGTTTAGTATGTTTAAGAAGGAGTACTTCTTTGTGTGTGATGATGTTGTTCCTCAACAAGTTTTTACTTCCGGGTGTAAGTCTCCTTTATATCCTCTTCTAAGTTTTTTGTCGATTTGGTTCCCTAATGCTTCGTGTTTTCAGGTTGCGAAAAGGCGGCAGAGGACGAAGGTTTGAAGAAGATGGCCAAGGAAATCTTAGCTATCCTTGAGGCTGAGAGGGAAGCCTCATTCCTGCTCTATGACATAGCCCTTTGTTTTTACAACCTAATTGGTCTCGGTCAATCCGTGTTCAAGATCAGGCCAAGCTCAGTTGATAGAGCAACGGGAGCCGAAGGAGAAGGGGGAGATATTGGCAAAGGCAAGGAACCGGAGGAAGAGGGTGAAGGGGCTGGAGCCCCGAAGAAGTTGAGGCGTAAGAAGAGTGCAGTTCATCCTCCCCGTTTGGGTAAATCTTTGCGCATACGGGATGCTCCTTCTCCTGATGACGAGGAGGGTTCTCGTTTGGAGGGTGATAACGAGGATGAGGAAGGGTCGGAGGTAGATTCAGGGGCGATAGAATCAGAGGCCTATGCTTCTCGGGATGTGGAAATTATTGGCAGTGAAGATTTGGGCACGACTCCCTTGAAGAACGTCGAGGCTGTGCGGGAGTGGCCTGGGCAGTTAGATCAATCCGAACTAGTACCTGGGCTAACTTTTGTCCCTGACCCCTCTCAAGAGAATGTGGCTACAGATGACTTGAGTGGAATTCTAGTTCTCCCACTGCAAAGCGGAGCGGGGATCAGTGAGATGTTCAGGCTTTCTCCAGGTACTTTCGATTTTTGTATGGATTTTGGGGTACTTCTTGAGAATTTTTTGTTTTTGGACGAGTCCCGGTCTCCACTTGGTCCTTAATCCAATGAAGCCCAATCGTCATGTGTCCTTCCTCTGAGTGGAGTCCAATCCCAGTGTATTCCCCACTTGAGTGAGACTCCATCCCGACAACTTGATCAGTCTTCCCTAAGGGTTTGTGGTAGTTTGCAGTGTCCAAGTGTCTTGCATGCTTTGTGTTTATGCTTTCTCTGTTTCTCTGCTCTAAAGTTGTTATTCTCTTTGCAAGGAAAAGAAGAAATCCGAAGAGGAATGAAATGTCTCGGTGACTTGAACAGTTCAAACAGATGAAAGGGGCCTCCATTCCTTCTAAGACTGCCCCTCAAAAGGAAAATACTGCACAAGAGAATGTCGAGGAGACTCCGTCGGGCTTGGGTAGAGGAGAGAGCCACGAGACATCACAGAAACGCGCAAGGTCTCCAGACAAAGATGCTACCTCCCCGGTTCTCAAACTTCTTCCCGTCGCCATCGCCAAAATCCATTTGGTCCTGAAGTACATGAGGCGCCTGGTAGCTTAGGGAAAGAAAATGTCGATGCTTATTTCTCAGATTTTCAATAGCCGATGAGGAATCCTTTCAAGAGTCACCCTGATTTCAACCCTAGCTATGCGGGTCGCCATCCAGCAGATTCTGATACCGAGTTCCTTTTGCCTTGAAATCCTCTGGCTCGAATTTTAGATGAGGCAAAAACTCTTGACTTCGCCAATCTGATGACGAGAATGGTCCATATTACTGATGAGACTAAAAAAATTGTTGATTACCAATCCCGTCTAGCCAAGGTCAGTGATGAAGTCGGGAGTGCTAATGTATGGTTACACTTGGAGGTGGAAAATCTTTGTAGAGCGCTTAGGGAGAAGGATGTGAAATTGGAGGCGGTTGAAGCATCTCACGCAACCGAGATAAAGAAAGCCAAGGAAGGAGCGATGAGAGAGGCAACTGACTTATGCAACACACAGATCGATGAGGCTATAAGTTCAGTGGATGAAGTTAGGCAGAAGGATCTGGAGCGGATCCGCTCTCTCAAGGGTAAGATGAAGAAATCTCAGGAAGACTTAGCTGAGTTGAAGAAGTTTCAGGTTGAGTGGTGGAAGGAAAAGGATTCGTACAAGGCTGAGATCGATATGCTGAAGGCAGAGCAGGTCCAACTGAGGAAGGACAAGGAACAATATATGAATAAAGTGGCGTCCCTCCAAACCAAAGTCGAAAATTCCAGCGACTTTTGTGATACGGTTAACCAGATGCTGAAGGACACCTACTACATGATCTGGAAGCAGGGTAACCTTCAATGGATGGACGATTATCCCCAAGTGATGGCAGGGATCCATGGTCGACTTATTGAGGAGACTAAGGCTGCAGTTGCACAGGAGGAAGGAGCCGTGTATGATGTTGGGATGGTGAACTGTCAGTTCACGGTGGAAGAAACCAAGGTCATCGCTAAGGGATAAGAGCTGTTGGCAAAGGATGAGGATGTTGAAGTGGGTTCGGATTTCGAGGGGCTTGGTGACCTACACAATATTACCGCAGGTATCTCGCCTTTTCATTTCAGCTTCGTTATTACCTATATCAGACTGTAAAACATATGATCTTTCTTACTTGCATCGTGCAGGGTGGCCTCAGGACAAGTCATGCCACCAAAGGGTGCTGATGGGGCGTTCCAAAGAGAGGTCGAGTCCTCTGGGAAACCCGATCTTCCGAAGGACATGGTCGGAGGGAACGGGCCGAGTGACAAGGACGTCCCTCCCGCTTAGTCAAGGAAATTTCCCCTTCTCTTTTTTGTATGTATTTTTGGAGGATGTATGGTTGTTCTGCATGTGTGTGTATATATATAAGTGAAATTTTTTGTACATACAGATTTTAATGTTGTAATGTTCGACTCTTGTTCTTTGCATGTTTATCTGGAATGACTTTTGTGGCACATGATTTTTATAGTCTACCTTGTCTGCTTGTGAACTTCTTACGACTTAGTTAATCGTTATTGTGTTCTAAGATGTAGAAAACCATAAACGCATTGCTATGTTCATGGCCGATCACGAACGATAATTACTCGGGCTATTGCCCGTGTTGTGAGTATTATTCGGTTTATTGTTGTTGGTGTGCGTAGTGCCGATCATCAACTGCGAACTACCCCTGTCTGCAACCATGCCTTAATCGTGGGGTTTATGATTGATTCGCAGATGCCAACGAGCCAAATGCCAATGATGAACTGCCTAGGCTATAAATCGTGCCTAATCCGTGCCATATAGTCGGTTCATCATTGTCGGCTCGAGGGTGCCGATCGTCAGTAGTGAACTGTCGAGGCTGGTTTCGTGCCTCTTGTCGTAGCTATTTTGTTTTCACCACTACCGGCGAGCGCTTGCGATTGCTCGTAGTAGGAATAGTCATCAGATAAACAATTAAAGGAAAGAAAGTTTTAAATAAGACAAGTAATGCGAGACACCAAGTTTTTATAGTGGTCCATCCAAAATATGCCTACGTCCACTGTCTTTCTTCTATTGTTTCAGTTAATACATGTTTCCTTACAGTTCAAGAGAAATAGCGGGGAGGTGTTGGAGATTCCATGCTTTCCCAAACACCTCCCCGTCTACTATTGACATGATATAAGCTCCATTATGAAGATCCTTATGAACAACAAACAACCCTTCCCAAATTGGGTCTAGTGCTCCTGGCCGTGGAAAGACCCGCTTGAGTACCAAGCCTCCTTCTTGCAGTGCTCGAGGCTTCACTTTGGAGTTATATTGCCTTGCCACATTCCGTCTATGAGCAGCGGCTTTGAGGGTGGCGTCGTTTCTCTTCTCCTCGATCGGGTCAAGTGACATGCTCAAGAGATCCTCATTTTCTTCCGGATTGTAATGCATCCTTCGGTGCGACGGGACGACTATTTCGACTAGAAGTATGGCTTTGGCCCTGTATGCTAATGCGAATGGCATGTGCTCTGTCGCAGTTTTGTAGGAAGTTTGGTAGGCCCATAGTGCAGTAGGCAGTTCGTCGACCCATGCCCCCTTGGACGTTTCTAGTTTCTTTTTTATCAACGTTTTCAAAACCTTGTTTACCACTTCGACCCGCCCGTTCATTTAGGGATAATCTACATCCAATAAGCATCGAGCAATCCCATGTTCTTGGCACCAAGTGGAGAATTCTTCACTATCGAATTGGAGTCTGTTGTCCGATATGATCTTCTACGGCACCCCATACCTGCACAGGATGTTTTGTATTAGGAAGTTTATCACCTTGGCAGACGAAATTTTGTTCAAAGGCTCCGCTTCCACCCATTTGGTGAAATAATCCACTACCACTATGGCGTATCTTGCCCCTCCTTGACCCATGGGGAGTTCCTCGATCAGATCAATTCCCCAAATTGCAAGGCCAGGGGCTGACCATCTAGATCAAACCGGTAGGTGGTAATCTCGGGATTTTGGCAAATCTTTGGCATTTGTCACATTTCTTAGTGAACTCGGCCATGTATTTGTTTAGCATGGGCCAAAAGTATCCATAGTAGAGAATCTTCCTAGCTAGAGTTTTCCCTCTGGTGTGATCGCCACAACTCCCTTGATGGATGTTATTAAGGATATCTTTTGCTTTGTACCCAGCGACAACCTTAGTAGTGGGTTGGAAACACCACGACGGTACACTATGTCGTTCTGGATGGTGTAGCAGGATGCCCTCCTTAGGATTCTCCTGACCTTGTTCCATTTTATTGGTAAGGTTCCATCTTGTAAGTATTTGATGATGGGGGTCATCCATGTCTCCTCTTTGTTTGCGGCCGCTGTGATTTGAAGACACTCGAAACTTGGTGTGAGTTGACTCATGATGGGGGTTGCCTCCGGCATTGGTTTGGTCCTTACGCTCGCCTCTTTGGCGAGGGCATCTGCTTCTTGATTCTCTCCTCACGGGATGTGTTTTAATACATAGTAGTCTAGCTCATTGAGGAGGATTTTGGCCCTTTTGAGGTAAGACGCAAGCTTTTGTCCGCGAGTCTGAAATTCACCAAGGATCTGGTTCACAATCAGTTGTGAGTCACTGTGAATACATATCGATTTAACCCCTATTTCTTTAATGATTTCTAGGCCAACTATCACTGCTTCATATTCAGCTTCGTTATTGGTTGCAGCGAACTCTAGTCTTAGTGCATAGCTTAACTTTCTTCCTCAGGATGTGACTATTATGACTCCTGCCCCTGAGCCGAGCTCGTTTGACGCTCCATCAACGAACATACTCCATTTGACAGTTTCCTCAATCTTTACTGCTGCCTCCTCATCTTGCATTGTAAACTCAGCTATGAAATCAACCAAGGCTTGTCCTTTAATAGCCGTGCAAGGATGGTAAGTGATGTCGTACTGGCTCAGCTCAATGCTCCGATTTAGCAGGCGCCCTGACGTATCTGGTTTATGTAGGACTTGTCTAAGGGGTTGATCTGTCAGAACCTTAATGGAGTGTGATTGAAAGTAAGGTCATAATTTCCTAGATGCTATAAGCAGACAGTAAGCCAATTTTTCGATCTTAAGGTATCTAGCTTCTGTGCCCGTGAATCTTTTGCTAATGAAGTATACCGGTCTTTGGATGCGATTATCTTCTCATACTAGTGCGGCGCTTAGGGCGTAGGAGGATACAACTAGGTATAAGTAAAGGCTCTCTCCATCCATCAGTGTGGAGAGTACTGGCAGCTTCTGCAGATGTTTGAGTAAACTCTAGAAGGCTGAGTAGCACTCGTCAGTCCATTCAAACTTCCCTTTGTCCTTTTTGAGGGCTTCGAAGAACGGGACACACTTGTCCGTTGCTTTGGATATAAACCTGCTCAAAACGGCTACCTTTTCGTTTAGGCTCTGCATTTCCCTTCGTGTTCCGGGATTTTGATGTCTTTCAAAGCTTGTACTTTTTCAGGATTCACCTCTATCCCTTGAGCACGTACGATGAAACCCAAGAATTTACCCGAAGACGCCCTAAAGAGCATTTTAGTGGGTTTAGCTTCATTTGGTATTTGCATAATACTTGGAACATCTCATCTAAGTGGCTCATATGATCCGCTGCTCTTCTTGATTTGACATGCATGTCGTCAACATAGACTTCCATGGAGTGACCAATTTGTTGGTCAAATATCTTATTAACCATACGTTGATAGGTAGCGTCGACGTTCTTAAGCCCTAAGGGCATGCCCTTGTAACAATACAAGCCTAGATCCGTGATGAAGCTAGTGTGTTCTTGATCCGGCACATGCATGGGAATCTGGTTGTATATTGAATATGCGTCCATGAACAACAACAACTCATGCCCTGCGGTTTCGTCCACTAGTCAGTCGATTTGGGGTAAAGGGAAACAGTCTTTGGGGCAAGCATCATTATGGTTGGAGAATTCAATGCAGGTTCGCCACTTTCCATTAGGCTTCTTCACCATGACCGGGTTGGAGATCCATTATGGGTAAATGGCTTCGTAGATAAAACCACTAGCGAGTAAGTTCTTCACTTCCTTGTTGAGAGCGGTTTGATCATTCTATCCCCATGTTTCTTTCCTTTTGTTTGATCGGGATCTTGGTTGGGTAAATATTGAGGGAATGGCAAGCTATCTCTGGGGATATCCCTACCATGTCCTCGTGGGTACATGCAAATACATCCAAGTTCTATCGTAGGAATCCTACGGCTGTACTTTGAGGTTGAGGTTTAGCTGAGAACCTATTTTCAAAAGTTTCATTTTTTCATGCTCGTTAACCATCACATGTTCCATAGCCTCGGCATTGACCTCCTCCTCTCTATCTCTGGGGTCCAATTCTAGTACACTCGAGAGGAGGGGCCTTCTTTGATTGCTATGCTTCCGCATTTTTGGCGCAGAGGATGACCCCCACGCCTTTCCCCTTTTCCTTCCTTTTGTTTTGGCGAAGTTCAGTCAAATAGCAATCGCGAGCTGCGTCTTGGTCCCTTTCCACTTCTCCTATTCCGTTATCGGTTGGGAATTTCATTTTTAAGCACCATGGTGCTAATACTATCTGGAAGTCTGACAATGCGGGCCTTCCCAAGAAGGCATTGTAAGAAGAGTGCCCTTCCACCAGCACGAATGTTTGCTTCCGAACAGCTGATCGGGGGTAACTTCCTAGCTCAACAAAGAAGCCTAACTACTCGAGTGGCATTGTGGCCTCCCCGGTGAACACGTGTAAAGGCTTATGGCATGGAGATACATCTTTTATTGAAAATTTTATTTTATTGAATGCATGTTTGAATAAAATATTCACCAAGCTTCCTGTATCGACCAAAATGCGAAACACCTCTGTCGGGCCGATCTAGGCAGAGATACCTAGGGTGTCAGTGTGCGGATACTGTTTTCCAACCAAATCTTCATCGTTGAAGGTTATGTCAACTCTTTCTCTCTGTTTTGCGACACGACCTTCTGTTATGGAATGAACGTATCCTTCCCTATCCTTCAAGGATTCTCCATACCTCTCCATTTTTGCCCAACTTCCGTCAGCTACATGCGGGCCTACAAATATGGTGTCTGTGCAGTTAATGCCCCGCTATATCCCCGCTATAACTCCGATATATCTTATAGCGGATTCCTACCGCTATGATTTTTCCATATATCCCCAACATATAGCCTTTCCGCTTTAATCCCCGCTATTTCCGCTATATCCCGTTATTTCCGCTATATTCCGCTATTTCCGCTATATCTTCTATAAAAAATTGGATTGAAAAATGATATTTATACGCTATAAAAATTATGAAATTAATTAATTTCATTGAATTTTTGATATATGTTTAGAAATGATAATACTCTAATATTCTACTAAATTAAATTAAGTTATATAACAGTTTTACGTTCATTTACAATACATTTGCACATATTTTTATTTAAAATTATTTTTGTATTATTTATAATTCAATTGAATGTTAATTTTTCACATAATTACTATCTATATATTTGTAAAAACAACAAGTATGGGATTTATATGCTATTTTAGAGTAATCCAATATATCCCGCTATATCTTCGATACATCCCCGCTATGACTTTTTGCACCTCTACCGCATTGAATCCACCGAGCGCTTTAACTACACAGTATGGTGTGGACAATTATCTTTTCTTGGTTGGAGTGGCTCGTACCTGCTCCTTCCTTATTATTCCCTTGCGGGGGTTGCCCAGATCCTTCGTGGGCCTGGAGCGAGAGAGTTGCGTCCTTTCTACATGCATCGCTCTAGTTTCTTTTTTGGGATATATTCCTCAATGAGATCTCGCAAATGTTGGCATTCTTCTGTGTTATGCCCATGAGACTCGTGGAAGCGATAATTTTTCCCTGTTCTAATTGCGACCTCTGACACTTTTTTGTACGGAGGGCATTTGTATTTCAACTCGTGTTGAGTAGCCATGTAAACGTTCTCCATAGTGTCGTTCAGAGGCGTGTATGAATCGAATCTTGGTCCAGGTCGGTATCGTCGCTTATTGCCTTTTTCATTTCCAGAGCTACCTTGGTGGCCACTTTTTCCTTCGCTGTTCTGTTTATTCCCCTCCCCTCGGTGTGGGGCACCCATGTTTTCTTGGATGCTAGAAGCCTTTGTGGGTCGCTCGCTATGTCGGTGGGCTGCCGCATCCTCCAATCTCATGTATTTTCTAACTTTATGAAAGAAATCCTGAAGAGTTAGAGGGTTTTCCTTCGTCAATCTTCTCACAAGCTTTGAATCCCGATAGACGCCTCTACACAGCACCATCAGTGTAAGATTTTCATCGGCGTCTTGCACTGCTACCGCGGCAGCGTTAAAGCGGGTAAGATATTGCTGCAGTAGTTCTCCTTCTTTTTGTTTTACGTCTGATAGGGAATAAGCATCCTTGTGCTGTTCCACGTATATTCGGAATTAACTTATGAACCTTTCCTTTAACATTTTCCAAGAGCTAATAGAGCCATGAGGCAGGCGACAAAACCATGTGGTTGATAAGTCTGACAGGAATAGCGGGAAACATTTACACAGCACACCCTTTGTTGCTCCGTTCATGAGCATGTGTTAGGTGTCGCGCTGTAAGTGGATGATTGGGTTGGATGTGCCTTTGTCTGGATCCATGGTGGGCATCTTCCATTCCCGAGGAGTGGTTGTCGCTTTTATGTCCCGAGGCATGTCATTCTTTCTTCGGATTCTAAGGCAACCCTGGGAGAAGTATGGGCTTCCCTTTGATGCTGATGGTGTCTGGAACCTTGGTTGAGGTTGGATTGGCGATGGCTGACTCGAAGCATGGCAGGGTCAGTCACAGCTGGTCCTTGCCTTGTGCCCCCTTGATTGGGCCCAGCTCCTGGTGATCTTTCAGGACCGACTTCGGGCTGAGTCCTAGCTCGGTTTCAAGTTCTTGTATTTTCTTGATTGAATTCTTCATTAGAAGTGGATCTGTTCCATCTACAAGACTCTCCAGATTGAGATTCACCTCGAGATTCTGTGTTGTGAGTGGATTCCTCCATGCCTCTCAAGCGTGTCATGAGTTGGTCCACTAAAGATTTTTGCTGGGCAGCGAAGCTATCAGTCATCTCAAGCACAACCCTGTCTAAGTCTTCTCACGTGACAACTGAACCTGGAAGTTGAGAGTGGGTAGCTTAGTTTTCTTGACCCTCTTGGATAGGATTGAGCGTACTAGCGTTGGCCACGTTCTTACCCTTATCGACGAAGGCCTAGAGGGAGCCATGTTCTAATGATGTGTTAAGGCTTGGAAGGAGCGTGGACAAAAGAGTTCGTCTCTCTACGCCGTTCTCAGTGAAAGCACCAAAAGTGTTTGCACAAAAATTGGGCAAACACTTCCAAGTTCGAGTTTGGCTAAGTTACCTTTAAGTTGTTTGATATGCAGTTTTTAATGTTCCAATGCATTAACAGATAATTTTTGCAGTCACAGAACAGTTCACAGACTTAAAGTTGGGAAGCAATTAAAAAAAGTAAATCACACAAAATTTTATAGTGGTTTGGCCAGAACATGCCTACATCCACTATCCATCTTATTATGCTTCTTTGATTTGATTGCAAATACAAGTTTGATTAGAAAGAGCAAAAACTTAGAGCAGTTGGGATGGTTAAGCCTTAGCAGAGTTTCCCCCTTTTCTCTAAAATTCGGTCCCCATCGTTATTAAGGACAGTTGGTATTTATATAGTGGAGTTGTGAAGTGTGGAGGTGGATATTATAGCTCCCTGAACTTGGTTTGGCATTTTGGGCAGGAAGATCCGGTTCGGAATTTGGTTAGGGAATTTGCTTTGCTCGGTTGCGCTTTCATTCCTTGGCTTGCTCGATATTACCTGGTTCGTTGCCTTGCCTTGGAGACTCTTATTTGCCGGACCAAATGTTTGGTCTGGTATGCCTGGGTACCGAACCAAAGGTTTGGTCTGGTGTTTGATATGCCATGTCGGACCAAGCATTTGGTCCGACATTTCAGAGAGTGCTGGACCAAATATCTGGTCCGACAATTTTAGAGAACGCCGGACCAAATGTCTGGTCCGGCATTTTAGTGAATGTCGGACCAAATGTTTGGTCCGGCATTTCTGCCTTTTATGTCATATCCCAATTCTGCTTACCTTTCCTCCCTCTCTCTTTGCCAGCTGAAAAACCGAGCCAACATCAACTTTTATATCTTTTGAAGCATTTGATCAATAATTTTGTACCATATTTTCACAATCACAAATCTATCATCCGAAACAATAAGTGCATTGGTATCCTCCATCTATGAATTAGAAAAATAAAACAAAAAACATAAGGGAAATATGATATATAAGTTGGATGATATAAAAATTTAATAACTTACATTGATGTTTTCTATTACAACATTATCAAATTTTATGTTCTCCAAATTTGTATTAGCCATAAGATTGTTAAACATATCCTAAAATGCAATCAAAAGACCATAAATAACGTATCTAAGTTTGATTTGTACAAGAAAAATATACTTTAATGCATGAAAAGGAAATTAATATATTTGTGATCATCACAACTGGGATTATCCACTAAAACTTTACCTTCCATCATCTATTAGGCAAAAAGAGAGGTTTTTTTGTTTTTTAGGGTTTAAGGTTTGAATTTTTTAAGAAGTACGTAATATTTGCTGAGATGAGATAAGAGGTATGACTGTCTAGGGCTGAGTGAAAGAATATGATGATGGCCAAAAGTACATGAAAAATATTGAAATATGATAAAATTATAATATTGACTGGAAGAAAAAAAACTGGGTGTTAATAGTAGCACACAAAATATAAACCTCAAACATATTTATTTATTATCTTCTCAGAATCAATGGCAGAATACAATGCAAGAAATTTTGTTTTATTGATTTCACATCAGAGTCGATGAGTCGATGGGGCATTTTACCAGAAGGACAAACTTTGCAGTCCAATTAGTTTCTAGGACACACATTCAAAGAAATTACTTTCAAGGCCAAAGTCATCAGAATAATTACTTTCAAGGACAAATTCAGTAGTCCAATTACTTTCAAGGACATAATTTCATAGACTTTTAGGCCCTAGAAACTAATTATTTTGCGTTTTGTCCTTAAAAGTAATTATTTCAGTTGTGTGTCCTAGAAACTAATTCCACATGCTAAAGAGGCCCTTGTGGCTAATTTCCACTTCCTAAATTACCCTTTTTAATTTTCTTACCAATAAAATCAAAACATTAAACTTAATGATATTTGATTAAATTTACACATTTGATGAATGAATTAATGTTTATTTTATCATAAAACCTAAAATATTAGTTATGACAATTTTCACAACTAAATACTTTAATTTGGAAATATTTAACTTTTCATCATAAATTAGAGTTGATTTTGTTGAAATTAATTAAAAAATAAAAGTTAAAGAAGTTACAATATTAGTATTAAAAGTTAAAGGTTATTTTATTGAATTTTAATTTAATTTAGTACTAGGATTTCTAGATTTGCATAAATGAATTTTAAGTTTTAAATAGGGAAAATAATAAAGATGGAAACAAAGATAATTTTGTACAACAAATGGTGTATGTAAAGTAATTTTTGGTGCATACCAGTTTATTATATTTCCTAATGTATATTAAGTGATTATCGGTGTATGAGTAGAATTATCCAAAGCAATAATGATTAGATGTTTTGGATAGAAGTAGTAGTAAAGGTTCTTTACTATGTTCTACAATAGCATCAAATTTGAGTTGCAAATTATTTTTTAATGTGTTAGTCTTAGTTAAGGTTACACAATTTACAAAAAAATAATACGAAAATCTACGTATAATTGAAGTCGATAATAATACAGTTACAACAAAATTGGTCGGATTGAAGCATTGACAAAGCATTAGATGAAAAATAGATCGGCTATGGAGAAATTGGATGAAGAAAATTTTGATTTTAATTTTTTGAAAAAAGAAAGAAAGGAGAAGTTGAGTTGTCATTACGAAAAAATTACAAAAAATTAGTAAGTGTGGGTGGGTGAAATATTTTATCGAATTAGAGGATAAACGGGTGAGAAAAGTGTTTTATTGTGTGTAGATAATATCACCCTTTTTGTTTTGCCCCATTCTATTGTATGTCTTCTAGCTATCGTAATTTTTTTTGCTATTGACATTCAAGTAAATGCTTTACCATTATATTTTTATTAACTATCAATTTTTTCATATGCTTATGATCATCAAAATTTATCATCTCATTCAGCTTAGTCTCTTTGTCTTCCTCATAAGAACTCACGTACACTATCAAAATATCGTCAGAAGACAAAATTTTCAAACGTTAAAGCCAAAAAGTATCTCTTTTTTCTAATAGATGAAGCCAAGTGAAGATTCAGTGGATAGTCATAATTTTGATTAACACAAATAGGTTAGTTTACTTTTTATTTCTTTCTTCTACATCTCAATCTTAGATTTGTTGTTTAGGATTTTGTTATTATTTTAGGATGAGTTAAATGATCCTATAACTAACACAAATTTAAAAGATATAAAGTTTGATGACGCTGTAATTGAAAATCTCAATATAAGTTATCGAATTGTAATGTTTTATCATACAACATTTATGTCACTTTTTCCCTTATATGTTTTCATATTTTTTAGTTGTTAAATGGAGAATAACTAATCAAAATTGGGAAGGCACTTGTCATTTTGAATTGAAAAGTGTTAGATAGTGAAATTAAGAAAAAAGATGATCGTTCAAATGGTTCAAAGAGCACAAAAGTTGATTTGACAAACTTTTTTTGACTGACCAAGTAAGTATTTATTTAAAATTTCATCATTCTAAATATGGTCGAAAAAATAAATTTTATTATTTTATTTTTGATTTTTTATGCATGTTATGTGATTTTTATTGTGTTAAAAAAATAGTTGAATTTGGTTTAGGGAATAAGAGGGATAATTGTTCTATTTATAAATATTTAGGTTCTTACTTATTTAAAATGAGTGCGAACCCGTGCTACGCACATGACATTGATATAATTGTTAGGAAAAGAAAAACAATTGTTAAAAACATATATAATACCTAATGTTTTTGAGACTTAAATTATAATAAATTTTGATGCCATAAAATAACGATTTTGAAACCTATGGAAAACAGTAAGTAATAATATTCGAAACTAAAATAAATAATAGTAAACGCCAATTCCATAATTGTAAATGTTTGAAAGTTTGATCTCATTTTTTGCTTAGCATATCAAAGGTAAATCTTCATTTCTTGCAACAGTCGATAAAAGTAAACCTAACATATACATTATTAAGCGTTACTATATAATTAACATGACTAATGATGAATATTCACTCAACTAAATTATGGAATTTCTAAAATAAATAATAGTAGAGAGTAAATAATATTATATTAGGGACTTTTATTAATTCAATCAAGTTTCATAGATGATCCAAATGCGGACGTAGTTCTCGATGTTCTATCATGCAAGGAATATGGTGGACACACTTTATTTTGGGGTATTTCACTAGAAGGACAAACTATGCAGTCCAATTAGTTTCTAGGACACACATCCATAGAAATTAATTTCAAGGCCAAAGTCAGAAAAATAATTACTTTTAAGGACAAAGTCAGCATTCCAATTACTTTCAAGGACATAATTTCATAGGTTTTTAGGCCTTAGAAACTAATTATTTTGCATTTTGTCCTTAAAAGTAATTATTTCAGTTGTGCGTCCTAGAAACTAATTGCACTAGCTAAAGAGGCCCTTGTGGCTAATTTCCACCTTTTTATTTATTCAAATTCAGGTAAATTTAACTAATGGTAGGACCCTTTAAATATAAGCTAATCGTTTTCCAATGTGGAATTCTAAACGCACGGTTTTTGTAAGTATGGTGTGCTATAGAATTCCATCCCGATTCCATATTTGGTTTCAGCAAACAGGAACTAATTTTTTAAAGGTAAGAAATAAATAAATTGAGAACCATTATTTGGTGAAGTCAACTTCCATTTTCATTAGTTGGTAAAAATAAATGTAATATAAACAACAATAGTTATTAACATCCGAAAAGAATATAAACTACCATAAATATTATTCCCAGTAAATTATAAATTTAGCATTAAAGCTAATGTTTTTTAAGTAATAATGATGAGTATATAAATAAATTCTAGATAATCACACATTCAATAAAAAAACTTTAAGTAAATATCAGATAATGTATAATAATGCTTTGAAAAAAGTTCATTAAAATGGAAATTATATCTCTTAGACCAAATAATATGAAGGTTTTCTCATCAGTGTATTTTATTTATATTATTTATGTTATAAATGATTTATTAGTTTAATTTTTTACACTTAACAATTTTACCATATGTTTAACGAAATTCATTCTTTACCAATAAAGTTTTATTTTTGAAAAACGGAATCAATAATATATCGAAATAAATCATGCTTGCTTATTTAAAATAACTATAAAGAGTTATTGGATTTGGTTTTGATAGAATTTATAATGTAGGAAGAGGCGTAAAGGAAAAAAATTAAAAGTATATTTTTGAAGTTCATTATTCTAAAATTTATCACAAAAATGAGGATAATGGAGTTCTATACTGCATCTTATTTTAGATAAATGGAATCAAAGAGGGTTGAATGATTTAATATGTGTTAGGAAAATGTGGTTAGTGGGATTAGAACTTAGGTAGAATTCACATCATATGAATGATGCTTAATAACTTGGTGAATCAAGGAGAGTACAATATTTTTATTCTAAAATTATGAGAAAATTGGAAAAATGTTGAAAGAGCTCCACTAAAAAGATACAAAGTATAAGATATGACATGCAATAGTAACCATATTGTTTCCATGTTTGTTATTTAGTAAACATGAACCAATTTCTTAAAGGTTAAGGAATGAGTAAATTAAAAACTATTATTTAGTGGAAGTCGACTTCAGTTTCATTGGTTGGTAAAAATAAATGTAACATGAACAACATTAGTCACCAACATAAAAAAACTACCGTAAATATTATCATCAAGAAGTTATAAATTTGCCATTAAAAATTACATTTTTTCAAGTGCTAATCATGAGTATATCGTATAAATTCAAAACAATCGCAATACACATAAAAAAATTAAGAAAATATCTGGTAATGCATAATAGTGTTTTGAAAAAAAGACCATTAAATGAAAAGTATAACTCTTAAATTGAATTGAATAAATAATAAGGTTTACCCAATGTTGTATTTTATTCATATTTATTATCATATATGTTATAAATGATTTTTTTTACTCTTAATACTTTTACTACACATATTTATGAATATTTATTTTTTTACCATAAAAGTTTTAATTTGAAAAATAGAACCAATAAGATAACAAAATAGATATATTTACTTATTTAAAATAATTACAAAAGGTTTATAGTGTTGTGCAAAAATTGCATAAATGCGGAAAAACAATAAACAGGATCTAGGTTTGCCAATTTGAACATCACTTAATCTAGCAGCAATTATTCTATTACTCTAAATAAATAGCAAATAACTATAAAGAAGAAAAGAGACACACAATATGTATACTGGTTCCACTATCATTACGTCCAGTCCAAAGGAGAGAGATTTTATTCCACATGAGAGAATTACAAGAGATTACAAGATAAGAGTTTACATACCAAAGCCCTAAATTAGGGATAACAAGAAGAGACACTCTATTTGGAGATCGCTGGCTGAATGCCAAGATGAGTCTACAATAAAGTCTACCCTCAATATATAGCCAATGTAAATTCATGTGAGTCATCAATCAAATTACCAATATTTGGTAAGAAGATAATTGAGGCAAATTACAATTGTAACAAATCGCGCAAACATAGCAAGTAATTCACTCATTCCAAAGATGGAAGAAAATAATCCCAAAGCAGTGCGATTACGAAGAAAGAAATAATATGCATATCTTTTTGCATATATATTATTCTATAACGTGCGCATGCATATATTTCCTTGCCATCTCATTCAAATGCAATCCCATAATTTATGCATTTCCGTAATGAACAAATGTGATTACTTTCCATCTTGCATATTTGTTTCCTTCTATTTGTGATTTTGTATCACGAAAATTTAACATATAGGACTTGTGTGGAGTTCTCATCAAATGAACGATGTTTGAGAATTGAGTGCATCAAGGAAAGTTGAGTATTTTAATTCAAAAATTGTAAGAAAATTGGAAAGATGTTGAGATAGATCCACTAATAAGATATATAGTATAAGATCAAATGTGGGTAATAGAGTTCCAAATTGCATCTTGTTTTAGATAGAGAATATCAAAGAAGGTTGAATGATTTTGACATACATTAAAGAAAATGTGGTTAGTGGGATTCGAACGTAGGTGGATTTCTCATCAAATGATAATGCTTAAGGATTGAGTGATTCAAGAAGAGTGAAGTATTTTGATTCTAAAATCATGAGAAAATAAGAAAAATCCCGAGAGATTCGCTAAAACATTTTAATTTTGAAAACTAGAACCAATAAGATACCAAAATGGATATTCTTACTCATTTAAAACAATTACAAAAGGTTTGTAGGACTTGTGTAGACTTCTCATCAAATGAATGATGTTTAAGAATTGAGTGCATCAAGGAAAGTCGAGCATTTTAATTCTAAAATTATGATAAAACAAGAAAGATGTTGAGATAGATCCACAAGTAAAATACATAGTATAAGATAAAGTAAGGGCAATAAATTTCCAAATTGCACCTTATTTTAGATAGAGAATATCAAAGAATGTCGAATGTTTTGAAATACATTAGAGACAATGTGGTCAGTGAGATTCTAACTTCGGTGGATTTCTCATCAGATGAATAATGCTTAAGGGTTAAATGATTAAGGCGAGCAGATTATTTTAATTTTAAAATCATGAGAAAATTAGAGAAATGTTGAGAGAGATCCACTAAAAAGATATATAATATAAGATGAGAAAATTAGAAAAATGTTGAGAGAGATTCACTAATAAGATATATAGTATAAGATAAGATAAGATACCAAAATAGGTGTGCTTACTTATTTAAAATAATTACAAAGGTTTGTAGGACTTGTGTGAAGTTCTCATCAAGCGAACAATGTTTAAAAATTGAGTGCGTCGGGGAAAGTTGAGTACTTTAGTTCTAAAACCATTAGAAAATTAGAAAGATGCTGAGATAGATCCACTAATAAGGTACATAGTATAAGATAAAATGAGGGTAATAGAGTTCCAAATTGCATCTTGTTTCAGATAGAGAATATCAAAGAAAGTTGAATGATTTTGAAATGCATTAGATAAAATGTGGTTAGTGGAATTCGAACTTAGGTGGATTTATCATCGGATAAATAAAGTTTAAGGATTGAGTGATTCAAGGAGAGTGGAATATTTTAATTCTAAAATCATGAGAAAATTTAAAAAATATCGAGAGAGATCCACTAATACGATATATAGTATAAGAATTAAGGGCCCAAGTGTAAAAATATCACTTGAACTAAGGAGAGATTAACATTTCAATTGAGATTGAATGATAAAGGCAAAAATATGATAGGTTGAATTTTTGAACCTTAGTATAATTATATTTTAATTCAATTAACAAATTAAAATCATGGAATAAATTAATTCAAATATATGTTTAACACTTATTACAATTCCATCTTTAACTGATAGGAGATCATTTAAAAAATATACCTTTTAGTTGAGTTTAATTATCTTTAAAAAATAAATAAACCACTGTAATTTGAATTTCAATTGAGAGTGAAAATGATTAAAGAGTGGAGACAATAGTTTTAAAATGTTTATTCAAATGAATAGGTTGAGTTTATGATTTTAGGGTGATTGAGATTCAAGATATGAAATGTCAGATACTTAAATTTTTATACAATTGAATAGACATAAATTAAAGGAATTTATTGTAATTAATATTCAACTAAATTAAATTCAAATTGAACTAAAATAATCAATTCCATTTATCACTTTCATTGATAGTAATTCGTACCTAAATTTACTTTACTACCTATTGATGAGGTTTCATTGTAGTCTGTGGTCATGATTATTAGCTTATAATGAAATTAAATCTTGATTTGGAAACGATGAACAATTATATTAGAGGCAAGTAAAAAATTATCACTCAAATTAAGGAAAGAAAATAAGTGTAAATGAGAATGAATGAGAAGCAAGAATATAAATAGAGATATATTCTCTTTTTTGTATAATAGACAAATAGAATAGATATAGTATATAAACTGATAAAATAATGAAAGGTAGAGATTTAGTATGGAAACATGATAAGGAAAAGAATAAATTTAACATGGAAACGTTCAACCATTAATTAAAATATCACTTGAACTAAGAAGAGATCAACGTTTCAATTGAGATTAAATGATAAATGAGGCAAAAAATGTGAGATGTTGATCTATGTGTGCGCATGCGTATGGATCTTCATATAAATATATTTCATTCAATTGCCAAATTGAAATCGTTGGATAACTTGATTCAAATACATTTGTACATTTCATTTATTATTTTTCTCAAAGGACATATATGTAAGACATCTATAATTTCATATTTTAAGCATAGGCAATTGTCGCAAATCTTCTTCCCATCATTAGGATCATATTTTGTTGTTCATTGTCTCTGTACAAATTTTAGCGATCCATTGTTCACATTGATAAATATATAATAAACCAAACTCTATGATTAACTCTGGGTTAACATAACGAAGAAAAAATAATTAATAACACCTAACCAATTATGAAAATATACTAATACTATAATTTCACGAACTAAAAGCACCACTCTAATAATATATCTCAATTGGAAATTAAAATAAAATGTTGAATTTAGGCAATAATGGAGATATTTACACAAAAATAATATAAAACCCAAAAAATAAATGAAACCGAGAATTAGAGCTTAAAATCTATAGTAAAAATTCAATTTTGATGGAGAAAAATATCCAGTTGAAAAATTAGTGCAAAATATACCTTCAATGATGACAGATTGAATGAAATGCACATAGAAATTTCTTAGGAAATTTTGAGATTATAATGCAAAACACAACAAAGAAGGCGCATTAAACAACTGAGATATTAATTTCATTTTTTGAAGAAGAAAAGGGAGTAGATGTAGAAAAGCCACTGAAGTAAGGATATGGGAAAATGGAATTAACTTGATTAGAATAGTAAAATTTGATGAGAAAGAGTAAGGGTAAATTAATTCAAATAAATGAAGAGAAAATGTGACCTATGATTTTCCAAAGTAGTTAAATAGTGATAATATTGATTGTTATATAAAACAAACTGAAGGATGTAATGATAATTTTTTTACTCAAACTAAGAAGAAATGAGTATATGATTTGAGATTGACTGAGAAAAGAGAATACTAAGGGTCTCATGTTCTCTTTTATATATAATAAAATGGATACTATAAGAATAATATTTTTATTGGAGGTCTATATCGCGAAGAATTAATCAAATTAAGGAAAGAGCGATATTTTATTTATAAAATTCTACGAAAATAGGAAGAAATTCATGAGTGATCTACTAATAAGGTATATGGTAAGGGTAAATTAATCCAAATAACTAAAGAGAAAATGTGACCTATGATTTTCCAAAATAGTTAATAGTGATAATATTGATTGTCATATAAAACAAACTAACGGGTATAGTGATAAAAAAATTTCTCAAACTAAGAAGAAATAACTATATGGTTTGAGATTGGCTGTGTGACGCCCCACCTCTATACTCACACTAGCGAAGGACACTACGAGGTATTGCCGTCGACTAACACGAAGAATAAGGCTGTTGCGGAGCGACCATCTGTGTAATTGCTTTGTGTGAGTACCGATATGTCAGATAATATGACTTGCATGGAAATCCGACATATCAAATACAAACTCAAAGCTACTACACAATGGCTATGTAGGCTTCGGAAAAAAATATAGAAATAAGCATAACACAAATCAGTCACAGATATTCATATCACAAAGGCGGAAACAGATATGAATATAACACATAAAAGTGTACATCAAAATAGTGGTCATACAAGGTCCACTACATCACAACATAATAGGTACAAGTGCTAGAAAAAATAATATGTATACAACAAGGAGTCTCTATCTCGAATGTATAAAAACAAAAACTACTAAGCTAAAGTAGTTAGCCAAAAGTCAAAAGCTAGCCCCTGCTAAGATGTCAAGTGGAAGCATCTGTAACACCTCGGTCTGACCCAAGTATTATTTAAGAAGAAAAAAAATAAACGGATCAGTCTAGCTATAAATATCATATGAGATGAGAAAGGATAAGAGATACCACAAAAATGTATGATAACAATAATGCCATACTGTGACAAGTATACATTCGATAACAATAAAATTCATACAATATCTCAAATCTCGTCAAATATCCAAAAAGAATATCACATTCTTTAGCTATTCACCAAACCCCAAATATTGACAAAACATATCAATGTTACACAAAAATTGGTGAAACACAAATTCTAGATATCAACAATTAGAAATCCAGAAAACACAAAGGGGAGGCCTATCACAAACGGGAGCATGAAAACTCACCAACACGTGTATCACAAACGCGAGCATTAAAACTCACCAACACGTGTATCACAAACGGAACGCTATTCCATGGTCGCTAACCATCAAGTTTGAACTGAGGCTCCACAAACGGCTTGAAGGCCATGGGTCGCTACCCCACCAATTTGAGCCGAAGCTCCACTGAAACGAGGTTTAGTCCCCCACACAAGTTTCATACCACTTGTTTTGCTAAGCCGTTTAATTAGATTTTCTCATACGAATGAGGTAAATGTTTGTATATACTAATAAATTGGAAAATGGTTTTAAAAACGAACTTTGTATTAAAAGTAACGTTGAAATCAGTTTTGTGAAAGAGTTTGAGTATTTACTACTAGTATAGAAACCTTTGTATTTAAAAGTGACAAATCACAGAAATGATTGTAAAAGTAATCTATCACCAAAAATCCACATTCGACGACGTGAATTCCAACCATAAAAATCAATATCAAATCCCAATCAAATAGATATTCCCAAAAATCCATAAATAAAGTCATCAAAGTCGATAATAATTGACAACAACTAACCGGATCAACAAAAATCGATAAAAATTGGGAATCCACTCAAAAACAGCCAAAATAGGCAAAACTGCACAGAACCATACGTCTGGTTGGGGAACCAGACGTCTGGATTTTGTCTCTGCCTTTTTTCCTTTTCCAAGGACCCCTTTCAAACATCTGGACTTTTCAACCAGACGTCTGGATTTTCTTCCAGACGTTTGTATTTTGTCTCTGCCTTTTTTCTTTTTCCAGGGACCTCTTCCAGACGTTTGGACTTTTCAACCAGACGTCTGGATTTTCCTACTAAGCAAAAATCAGCCTAGCCCAAAAAGGGAAAAAATCCAAACTGGAGGCGATCGAACGAGCGATGGAGGCTAGGGAATTATGCCAAGTGACAACCCAGCCTTATAGGTTCTTCGATACACCCCAAACAACATGACCAAACATCCAAGATAGGATTTTTAAAGATTTTGACTTCAAAACATCAAAATTTGGAAAATTAGCCAAATCAATTCAAATCAAAAGCAAATGAACATGAAATAGATGTTAGGAATTCATACCTAATAACAATGAAAGCTATAGACATAGATGTGAGTTAAAGAACTCACCTTTAAACCCAAAACAACGAATGAGAAGCTTTAAAACAAAAGAAAGATCAACCACTCTTTAACTTCAACTCAAGAAGCTCCAATCTAAGCTCATAAGCAAATATTTTCTAAGTTAGGGTTTAGGAATTTCTGAAAATTGAAGAGAGATTGAGATGGAGAAGATGAAGAGGATTCTTACCTAAGCTTCTCTTTGATTTCCTCTTCTTTCCCCCATTTTCCTTTAGCCTGAGAGTGTTAGGAAAATAGAATGAATGAATGAAGAGGGGGTGGAGTGTTAGGGTATTTTGTTGGGTTAGTGGGCTGAAATCCCAAACCCAAAACCCAGTAGAAAAATAGCAAAATTCTACTCAACTCCAAACATATCAATGTTTATACTCAAAAAGGTCGCAAACACAATTTTGGACTCAATGGAAGTAGTCTCGAGTCCGGATTCGATCGTTTACAAAAAGTATCATTTCAGACTTTGAATTCAACTAACGATGCTATATTTAAATAAATCATTTAAATATATTATCGTAAAAATATGTGGGTTGTTACAGGCTGAAAAAAGAGAATACTAATGGTCTCATGTTCTCTTTTATATATCATAGAATGGATAGTATAGAATAATATTTTTGTTGGAGATCTATATAACGAAGAATGAGTCAAATTAAGGAAGGTATTTTATTTTAAAATTCTAAGAAAATAGAAAGAAATTCATGAGAGATCTGCTAATAAGGTACACAGTATATGATACGATTAAATAATAGTTGGCATTAAGAAACATAAAATCAAACTTTGTATGGTAGTTCTGCGAGCCAGAAATATTTTTCTGGATTTCAATAGTAGCACACTTCTATATATTTTACAAAGCTAAAACATTGTTTCTTGGTCTTCTTTTTGACCAATTATGCTTGCAATCCAACAATCTCTTTTCATACCCCAAAAATATTTGTAATTTCACACGTTGTGTATTTCTCCTTTCACACCCCCATCAAATGACAAAAATATCAGTCACTACAAAATTACCCTAAAACTTATGTTAGTCATCTTCTCTTTCGAAACCTAAAACGAAATCTAAATCCTCAATCTCAAATTCCCAAATTCAATCATCATTGCAAAAAATAACCTTAGATCCCTAGACCTTAATATCTATTACGTTACCATTATAGTTAACCAAGCTTTTAAGCAATATTCCGAGACTATGGTAGTTGATCTTTGTTTGATGATTACTGTTTTGTTTTGTTGTTGTTCAATGTTGTAATATTATAGTACAGGCCACTGTATTGCTTCAGGTTTGATTTTGGTTGAATTAGATTTCTATTGTCAAAATTTATTTATTTTATTTGTAAGAAAGAACTCACGCAAGCCTTAAGCGTATTTATAATACAAATTTCGTCTAAGCCAAGCGTGAGACTTAAAGAAAACCATATATTGTATCTACATAGATGTTTTTTTAGATCATGTTTTGATTTAGCGTGGAGTATTACAAGCTCCATGCTATGTGATTACATGGTTGGTTCAAGAATATGAAGATAATTTCACTAATTAACCACGCAAAAACAAGGCGTGATGATATTTATAACCCAAATTAGGGAGTGACGAGGAATTTTCCATAACGCATGCTCTCTGCAGGTGTGGTGTTCTTCAGCATCCACGCAATAACCTAGCATAACTACTTTAGTTTACCATGTTGCCCCCAAGCGCAGTTGTTGTTGATTATTTTTTTTCTTGAATGAAAATTTATTCTAAGATGAACCTCACCTCTAGTTGACTCCATAAGCTTAGATTCTATGATATTCTACTTCGGATTTAAACTAGGAATCTTATTTTGATGTCGTAAAGTTTATGAGCTGGGAGGGAAGAGAAGAAAAAAATAAAGGGTGGAACAATAAGAAATACCATGTTAGAGTTTAAAAAGAAGTTGGATGTGAAAGAAAATTGTTAAGGTACAAGTAGAATTGGCCCTTCTTTTTCTATAGAATTTTATGAACTAAAACTTGAATTCTCAATTACACATGTAATATCATTGTACATTGGCCACCGTATCAAATATTGAAATCCTTTACTTTTGATAATTTACACACTATTTCTCACTGTCTTACATTTTCTGAGGACTTCCAAATAAAATTACATTTTGTAAAGTTGAAATGCGCCTTCCAACATGATAACATCATATATCGATATGAAACTACAACATCTCTTTTATAAAGTTAACATAAATATCTTTTATCATAGTAGTTGGTGCACGTTGTTGCTTTTCAGGGTAGTTGGGGTTCGAATCCCACGGCGTTACATTTGGTATTAGAGACAATACTTGATGAGCCAGTGAGGACATTGGAATCTTCAAGGGAGTAGTCTAAACATCTTTTCTGGAAAGTTAACACAAAAATATCCTTTATCACAGTAGTTAGTGCATCTTGTTGCTTTCTAAGGCGGCATGGGTAGGAATCCCGGTATCGTCAGAGAAACACTACATCTTTTTTAAACTAGGAAACTTTTATATCAGGCATGTGCTCTATCTTAATTTCGATTACACACATCTAATTTCAATACTTCAAAAATGATTGATTAAAAGGTATATCAATTTTTGAAGATTTAAGCAGCCTAATTCGAAAATTCTCTTGTATTCATGTTATATTGATCACCGAATCTTAATTTCCTACATAAGAATTTGTGTTCCTCTCATGGCGTCCATGCTTCCTCTTCCATACCCATCCCAATCTCCTTACCGTATGTCCTTGCCGCTTCCTCCTCTCCCATCCCTCCTGCTACTGTCATGTCTTCCTCTCCTTCAACTGTCCTTAACCCTGTCAGACCGCCGCTTCCCCCGCAACCCCTAGATCCGTCTCTTCCTTCTTCCTCAGTTCCACCCCATCCACTATCCAACCTATCTTTCCCTCCTCTTTCTTCTGATCCTTCTTCTCTTCTTCCTGATCCAGTTCATGCCCCTGTTCCTTTGTCTAAATGGTCCTCTCTTTTTTACTTGTAAACCCAGGAATGCTGGTATTTACACTCCTGTGCACTTTGACTTACAATACACTGGTGTCCCCCTTGAACCACCAATGGAAGTAGTTAATGAAGGAATCAAAGCATGGTCTGAGTGCTTGGTTGGTTTTTTTCTAGCAGGAACTGTCAACTTCATGGCAGTTAAAGCTCATTTGGAAAAAGTATGGAAACTAAAAGGGTCATATGAGATATTTTTTGATAAGCAGAACTATTATTTCAAGTTCTCAAATGAGGAAGATGAGCTTAATATTCTTATTAAAGTCCCTATCTTTATCAAGGGGAAGATGTTCATTGTATCTAAATGGAACCCATCCTTTGCATCAGCTCAAGCAACAGTTAAGTCTGTTCCAATATGGGTTCATTTTTATAGGATTCCAATACTTACATGGTCATTGTTGGGCATTAACTGGTTAGCGTGTCATCTTGGGAGATTAGTATGCTATGATGAAAATACTGAAAGAATGAAACGGTTTGAGTATGCCAAGTGCTTAATCGAAATATCTCCAAATAAAGAATTGCCTGAATGTATTGCTGTGGGTGATGATTCCTGCCCTAATGTCTTGATTGAATATGCTTGGAAACCTTTGATTTGCACTCACTGTGAGGTTTTTGGTCATGCCTCTAGTCAATGTGAATTCAGGCAAGGATCAGAAAAGAAAGAAGTTGTTGATAAGGAGAAAATTAATGCTACAGTGGATGGAGATGGTGATTCAGGCAAAATTAAAAACAAACAAATTAATGGGAAAGTGTTGTTCTCTGTTAGGACAAGAAGGAAAGCGAAATCTGTTCAGAGGGTATGGAGGAAGATTATTCCAGTTCCTGATGTTATTGCGGGTAGTACAGTTGAAATTACAACAGAAATAGCAAGTGATAAGGAGAATGGAATCCAGGGAGATGTAGTAGACAATGTGGAAGTTGCAAGTGAATTGGAAAAGATAAAGAAAAGGAGGTTGAAATGAATAATGTAATAGCATTAAATGCCAATATGAATGCTCCTAATTTTCCTAATATTGCTTCCATGCAAGACATACAGCCTTCTTCTTTGCATGGCTCACATGATAAGGCTACGTCTGATGTGAGTTTGGAAAATGTTTCTATTTCAACTTCAAACCTTTTTTCTATTCTTCAACTATTGAACAATGAGGCTCGTCCATCAGGAATCTCTATCTCTTCCATCTCTGAAGGGATTCCTAAAAATTCTTCAAGGCCCTCTCCTATTGACATGCACAATGACATGCACGTCTCTCCATCCTCCCTTCCTTTTCAACCTCCTTGTCTCCCTTCCTCAGGTTCTCCCTTGAAATCTCCTTATTCCTCTATTTCATTGCCTTCTCGCTTATTCAATGATATTTCCCCAGCTGTTATTAGTCCCTCCGCTCGTCTGGATTCAGGCCCAAATCTATCATCTCTTAATTTGCCTATCTTGGAATCCTCGCCAAAATCTAAAAGAGGCATGCCCAAGAAAATAGTGCATTCCTCAAATGACAATGACAATGGGATCCAATATACCATAACTCAATCTGCAATTCAAATATCCAATTCTGAGGATATTACTGGTTCACCCATTGGTGTCAGAACCAGAGCTTCCTTATCTAAATCTCAATGATGATTGACAGGATAGGGTTCTGGAATATAAGGGGTGCAAACTCCCAAGCCAAACAAATGGAAATTAGCAACTTTATAACTACCCATAATATTCATCTGATGGCAATTGCTGAGACAAAGTTGAATCATTCTAATACTAATAAAGCTGTGTCTTTTATTAATCATAACTGGAGTTATATTCATAATCTGGCTCAAGCTCCTTTTGGCAGGATCCTGATTATGTGGAATCCTTCCATTTTTTCCATTAACCCTATATGTGTACATAGGCAATACATTCACTCTCAAATCATTCATATCTCATCTGCTACTGAATTCTACTTAACAGTGGTTTATGCTGAAAATTGTGTTTCTCATAGACAATTGTTTCTTGATAAACTTCCTTGTATTCACACCTCTAACTCCCCTTGGCTCTGTATTGGTGACTGGAATTGCATGCAACTGTCTACTGACAAAAGTGGTGGTTCTCCACTTACTTATCAACATACTAGGCCTCTTAATAATTCCATTTATAATGCCCATCTTCTTCCTATTGCTTCCTCTGGATGTTTTTATACTTGGAATAACTCTAGCAGGTCTGGTAACAAAACTTTTTGCAAACTGGATAGGTCTTATCAAAATTTTGCCTCTGTGTTGAAATGGCCTAAGCTTAATACCTTAATCCCCCCTCCATCTTTATCTGATCATTCTCCTTTAATTATGGACTGGGGCATGACCACTGAGAGAAGACACTCCTCATTTTCATTCTTTAATAATTGGATTGATAATCCTGAATTTTTAAGTATTGTTGCTAGCTGCTGGAATATGCAGGTTTTTGGTAATCCTATGTTCATTTTGAAGTCTAAGATCAGGCATTTGAAGAATAAGTTAAGGAGTTGGGCGAAGGCAAATTATGGGAATGGCAATTGCATTTCTTCTTCTATTAGAGAAAATTTGATGCAGGTGTAGAGCAATATCCTGTCTGACCCTAATAATGCTTTGTTTAATGAACAGGAAATTAATCTCAAACGCTGCTTATCTATGGCTCTTAGGGAGGAGATCAAAATGGCAAAGTAGAAGGCCAAATTAAAATGGCAAATCCATGGGGATAAGAATTCTGCATTCTTTCATAATTCCTTAAAGATAAAACAAGTTTTTTCTAATATCAGTAATATTAATGATATGAATGGAAATGCTTGCAATAATACTGATTCTATTCAGGAAGCTTTTCTATCTTACTATAAGATCCTGCTTGCCAACCATGACAATCCTGATATTTCCATGCAATTATTCTCTCATGTTTCCCTTCCTGCCATTTCTAACAGTAATAAGGATCATCTGATTAGAGAAATTTCTCCTAATGAAATTAAAGATACCATTTTCAATACGAAGGGTACTTGAAGCCCGGGGCCTGATGGCATTAATGCACATTTTTTCAAAGTTACTTGGGAAATTATTGGGCATGATGTGTCTAAGGCAGTCCTTAATTTCTTCAAACACAACAAGCTATTAGCTGGAATTAATGCCACTAGACTTACTTTGGTTCCGAAGACTCAGCAACCTTCTTCTGTTACCCAATTTAGACCCATTGCCTGTTGCAATGTTATATACAAAATCATCTCTAAAATTATGGCTACTAGGATGAAGCATGTGTTAGCTACCACCATTTCTCATAACCAAAGTGCTTTCCTTCCCCATAGAGATATTACTGATAATATTCTTCTATCCAATGAGCTATTGAGAGGCTATAACAGGATTAATATCACTTCCCGGTGTGTGATGAAACTTGATGTTCAAAAGGCGTACGACACTATTAGTTGGAAATCAATCATATATATTCTTTATAGAATGAACTTCCCTACCCCTTTTTTGGCCTGGATATTCACATGTATCTCTACCATTAAATTTTCTATTAGACATAACGGTGATACCTTTGGTTATTTCCATGCTACTCGTGGCATTAGGCAAGGGGATCCCATTTCTCCATACCTCTTTGTGTGTGTCATAGAATTTTTCACTGGCCTTATCAACAATGCTATGGCTCTTAAACTTATTGACTACCATCCTCTATGTAAGAGCCTGAAAATCTCTTCTATTCTCTTTGCTGATGATTTACTGTTGTTCACTAAACCTAATGATAAGTCTATAAATGGTGTTATGAATGTCCTGACTAGATTCAAACTATTAACTGGTTTGGACATTAATAGAAGCAAATCCAAGATCAAAATTGCAGGATTGGATGATAATCATAAGAGCATTATTACTGCTTTATCTGGATTATCTCCCTTTGATGATAATGATGAAAGGGACGCGGAAGATGATCTTAAGGCTATTTAACACTAGAGGGGGGGTGAATAGTGTTTAAAGAATTTCTTTAAAACTTCTTTGATTTAAATTGATTTAACTAACTTAATGCAAATACACAATCACAGATCAAATCACAGAATCACAAACAGATGCAAATATAAATAAAAAGCAAGTAAAGGAAAGAACACACCAGGAATTTTATACTGGTTCGGTGTTACCCTACATCCAGTCCCGCACAACTCGTACGGCTTTCTATTCAATAATAATCTAGATTACAATCCCTCGATTCCAAGGCAACGAGGTACACCCTCCAGATTCTCAGGTCTCTGGGTAGAACCACTTGATTCACAAGACACAAGTTCACCCGATCGATTTCCAAGGACACGATCACACCTATATAACCCTACACAAGTTTCTTTGAGTACAAATGTATCTATAACTCTGATAAGCACTGAGATTCTTTGAAGAGAGTGGCAGAGAATCAAACTAGAGATATTCTGGTTTGATTCACTTAAGATTTCGGCAGAATATGGATAGGATGATTAGAAAATAAGATAAGAGAATAAAGAGGAGAGAAACTAATGAAAGTAGTTACTGGAAAACGTCCATAACAGTCTCTATTTATAGAGAATGAATGGATGTGTCCATTCGAAGAGGTTTAAGCGAATAGACACTTCTTTTGAAAACAACCTTTGCTATAACGGGAAGCATGTCGACATGACGAGTAAATAGGATGTCGACATGGTCTAGTAAAAAGTGATGATTTGCTTTACTTTGAAAATGATGATTTAAAACATATGCAACTTTATTCAAATGGACTCTATGTATTTGTAGAAGGTATTTAGAAGTAGAAATACTTATGAATGTATATATGTATATATACTAAAATATATTTAAAATCAAAGTAAATAAACTAAAGTAAATATAATATTAAAATAGATTTTGAGGCTAAAATATCAAGAACAATTTTGAAATCAAAATATAACAAAATGATAAATATGATTTTGAGGCTAAAACATTTTTGGAAATGTGAACGAAGGTTTTTCTTTTGAAAAGGAATATTTGAAAATCATTTTATAAAACAAGAGATAATTTTGAAAATCATTTTGAATCAAAATTAGTGGATAACAAAATAGGGCTACTATCCGTTCCACTAGATATTTCGTGAGTTCCATCTCACTAGGGTTCCATCCCTTTAACAAGAACGAAGTGGATTCCATTCCACGAGTAAATTGGATAAAAAAGAATGATAGTGCTTTCAAGGAGTTTTAACAAATATCTAACCTAACTATATTATTTGTCTTGAACTCTTGAATATCTTGAATCTCATGAGTCTTCAATCTTGAACTCTTGATCTTTGTCTTCATCAATTTTGTCTTCTTTACTGTACAGTCTTCTTTTGTTGATACCTGCATATAGATTTCCTGCACATATATATTTTATAACACTTCTATAGTTGTTGTCATCAAAACCACTATCCTATGGACTAACATTCTCCCCCTTTTTGATGATGACAACCTTTGTTTATGAAATATTTATATTCTCCTTATAACTCCCCCTAAATCTAATAACTCCCCCTTAATCTATGCCTAACTAACCTATTTTATACTTCTCCCCCTTTGTCATCAACAAAAAAATGACACTAACTCCCCCTAAATCTATGATATTAATGATAGTGTTATCATTAATAATACTGAAACTAGATATAACAATGCTAAATATTGTATACTCAGAATGATATATGAGTAATATAAGAATGAGAATAATAAGTGTAACCACAAATTATTTTATTCATATCACTATATACATAACTGTTAAATGAAAAGAAAATGCATACAATAAGTAGACAAATCAATCAAACATAAGCACACCTATTTATGTCTTATTACATAATCAATATAGTAAGTTATCATAAATCAACCATGTTTAAAACGAAATCAAGTATTTCAAATCAAATCAATTTTAAACCAAATCAAACAAGTTAAATGTTACGTGGAACTTCAACCCATCCCTCTTTTCCAAAGATGGGATCCGCTTTGATTACTTCCCAATCTTCATCGTCCTGGAGCAATGTCTTCGGTGGATTTACTTGGAGATCCTCTTTGTTGAGAGCGGAGATCATCCATCGTAGTGCATCGAAATGCCTTTCTTGTTCCTTTATCATCTGCATTTGACTCAGTTCTAAGTGCCTCTGATATCGTAGAATAAAAGTAAGAATGTCTTTGAAGGATTTGAGAGTCTCTTCAAGATTATCACTTAGATTTGAAGAGGATGAAGCCATTTTGACGATAAGTAAGAAGGAAATAAGTAGATAAGAGTAGAGAGAAGTTATGGGAAGTTTTCTGGAAGAAAATAGGACTTAAATAGACAGGAAAGTCGTTTGAAATGAATAGACATAAGGAGTTATTTTGAATTTCAAATTGAAATGTCCATTCAGAATATTACCAGGATATGTCGACATGACCTCTATACAGTATGTCGACATACATAGCAGATTTTGCACATCTTATTTTTGAATTTTCAGTGTATATACATATGATTTATATATATATTACTTGATATAAATAAGAGTAACAGTAAGATAAACAGAGAAAAAGCTTCATTTCATACTAGAACAGAGAAGTACATGAATTACATAGAGAAAACATAAAGATACAACTTTCAATATACCAAATTTCATTGATATACAAAAAGTAAACTCTAGAAACTAGTAGATGAGGATGAAGATGATGAGATATTGAGCTTCTTGTTGACTTTGGAGAAGAACTTGTTCATAGTATTGGACATTTTGTCCAATTTTTTGTTTACGGAGTGTTTGAGAGCTTTTTGATTTTTCACAATCACTCGTTGATTGTGAAGGAGAGTCTTGTTTGATGGTCGTGTGGGAAAATCAATACTCTCTAAGGAAGTTTCTTCACTTTCTTCCTCTTCTTCTTCTTCCTCACCTTCTTCTTCCTCCTCTTCCTCTTCTTCTTCTTCCTCCTCATCTTCTTGCATTTTCTCATACCCCAATCGTGCTTCTTTTTCCGTTAGTGTTTCGTATGGTTGAAACACGTGCGGAATTTTCATAAGTGAAATATTGGAATGATTAAAAACCTTTCGTGGAAAGAATTCTTCACCTCTCATATCCACTCCAAAGTAATTAAAAATTCTAGTGAGGTATATTCCATGATATAATGCATTCTCTCCCGAATCCAAGTTTTTGTGTCGAAATTCATCCAAGATAACTTGTGCCCAATTAATATCATAATTTCCAAAAATTGCAAAAAGAGCCTTACACACTTTTTGAGTCGGGTTATTTTAATTTCCTGATCTCGGAGTAATAGTGCGTTGAAGGAGAAGATTAACAATACGAGCTTTTGGTCGAAAAAATTTGTTTTTGAAATCCATTTCTTCCTCAAAAATATTGTGAAAAGTTTCACGATCAGTTTCCTCGATTTCAAAAGAAGAAAGATTGGAACCGGTACTTTTACACTCAAGTATGGTTCCTAAAACATCGGTATCCAAAACAATTTGTGTCCCCTTGACACTACTCCACACTTCATCATCCCTTCCATTATAAAAACCACGATTTAAATTTGCATAAAACATTTTGACAAGGTTTGGATAGCAAACAAAATCATTTTGGTTATTGTCAACCAGGCTTAAAATACCATTGTTTTGAAAGAGAGCATCAATTTCATAAGAAGCGAAGTCATTAAAAATAGCAAAACTACCCGAATGAACTTTTCCATAAGTTGCATAATTAATGTATGCAAGTATGGCATCTCTATTATTGTAGAGATGATCTTTGGTGGCTTTTGACAGCCTCATTCCGGCTACGTTGCTAGTGGATGCCATTTTTGAAGAGATAAGAGTGTTTGAAGATAAAAGTTGTTTTGAATTTGAATTGAAGATGGAGATAAGTGTTGATAGAAGATAGATATAAAGAGGTTGAATAGGTGGATTCTCTGGTCAAAGAGTCATAACTATTCAGAACATAGGAGTTAGTGAAAAGGTGGAGGGAAATTTGAATTTTGAATTCAAATTTAGAAATCTGATTTGCTACAGGTATGTCGACATTACCAATAAGTGCCATGTCGACATGCACATCAGATTTTGCAAAAATGATTTCAAGCATGTACAAGATTTATATATATATATGCTTATATATATTATAATTATTGTCTGAATATATTTTGAAAATATATTATACAGAAAATATATAAAAATAATATTTTATAAATTTTTAAAAGATATTTAAAAAAATTTAAGTTAATAAAATCAATTATATACTTAATTAATAAACTATTCTAAGCAACCAATTTTCAACCAATTAAAATAGTAAACGTGTACCTTGTTTGAGTTCCATATCATCCTGATTATCTGAATTCTGAGTTGTCATAAAACACATATTTGCCAATTCTGTTTTCTGTTCATCATCACTTGAGGACGTATCTGAATCATCCAGTGTTGCTGCAAATGCTTTCTTTCTTTTCTTTGAATATTCTTTGTTTGATTGAGGAGTTTGCTTTTCTTGATGTGGACAGTCTCTTTGATAATGACCAAACTCATTGCAATTGAAGCATTTGATGTTGTTGAGTGATTCAGTGTTATTTCCAAAACTTTTTCTCTTGTGATTATTCATTTTTCTATACTTCAAGAATTTTCGAAAGTTTCTTGTCATGAAGGCTATTTCTTCATCATCATCACTAGAGTCTGATTCACCAGTTAGTGCATTGAAGGCAATGGACTTTTTTCTGATGACTTATTCTCCCTTCTTCCCTGAATTTGAACTTCATATGACATCAGATTTCCAATTAATTCATCAATCTTCAAGGTACTGATGTTATTTGCTTCTTCAATCGCCAGTGTCTTCAAATCCCATTCTGGAGTGAGTGAATTCAGAATTTTCCTGACTTGATCTTCTTCGGAGATTGCTTTTCCCAGAGATACTAGTGAATGAACAATATCCTGAAAACGACTATACATATCTGGAATAGATTCACTAGGCAACATCTTAAATAATTGAAATTGATTAGTAAGAATAGAAATTTTGGTCTGTTTAACTTTGCTTGTTCCTTCATGAGTAACTTGCAGAGTTTTCCAGATTTCATATGCAGTTTTACAAACAGATACCCTATTGAATTCATTTCTATCTAGTGAACAAAATAAAATATTCATGGCTTTTGAATTGTTTTGAGCCACTTCTCTTTGAACGGTCGTCCATTGAGCAAAATCAGTTGTGGGCTCAGTGTATTCAGTTTGTGTCATATTCCATGTTTCTAAACTAATGGATTGTAAATATATCTTCATTCTACATGCCCAATATGCATAGTTACTGCCATTGAAAAGCGGTGGTCTGACAGTGGATTGACCCTCTACAAATGAACTAGAAATACCAGTGTTGGTAGCCATTGTTACTTTTCAAAAATCAGGTTATGAATACTTTGAAAAACTTGCTCTGATACCAAATGAAAGGGACGCGGAAGATGATCTTAAGGCTATTTAACACTAGAGGGGGGGGGGTGAATAGTGTTTTAAGAATTTCTTTAAAACTTCTTTGATTTAAATTGATTTAACTAACTTAATGCAAATACACAATCACAGATCAAATCACAGAATCACAAACAGATGCAAATATAAATAAAAAGCAAGTAAAGGAAAGAACACACCAGGAATTTTATACTGGTTCGGTGTTACCCTACATCCAGTCCCGCACAACTCGTACGGCTTTCTATTCAATAATAATCTAGATTACAATCCCTCGATTCCAAGGCAACGAGGTACACCCTCCAGATTCTCAGGTCTCTGGGTAGAACCACTTGATTCACAGGACACAAGTTCACCCGATCGATTTCCAAGGACACGATCACACCTTTATAACCCTACACAAGTTTCTTTGAGTACAAATGTATCTATAACTCTGATAAGCACTGAGATTCTTTGAAAAGAGTGGCATAGAATCAAACTAGAGATATTCTGGTTTGATTCACTTAAGATTTCGGCAGAATATGGATAGGATGATTAGAAAATAAGATAAGAGAATAAAGAGGAGAGAAACTAATGAAAGTAGTTACTGGAAAACGTCCATAATAGTCTCTATTTATAGAGAATGAATGGATGTGTCCATTCGAAGAGGTTTAAGCGAATAGACACTTCTTTTGAAAACAACCTTTGCTATAACGGGAAGCATGTCGACATGACGAGTAAATAGGATGTCGACATGGTCTAGTAAAAAGTGATGATTTGCTTTACTTTGAAAATGATGATTTAAAACATATGCAACTTTATTCAAATGGACTCTATGTATTTGTAGAAGGTATTTAGAAGTAGAAATACTTATGAATGTATATATGTATATATACTAAAATATATTTAAAATCAAAGTAAATAAACTAAAGTAAATATAATATTAAAATAGATTTTGAGGCTAAAATATCAAGGACAATTTTGAGATCAAAATATAACAAAATGATAAATATGATTTTGAGGCTAAAACATTTTTGGAAATGTGAACGAAGGTTTTTCTTTTGAAAAGGAATATTTGAAAATCATTTTATAAAACAAGAGATAATTTTGAAAATCATTTTGAATCAAAATTAGTGGATAACAAAATAGGGCTACTATCCGTTCCACTAGATATTTCGTGAGTTCCATCTCACTAGGGTTCCATCCCTTTAACAAGAACGAAGTGGATTCCATTCCACGAGTAAATTGGATAAAAAAGAATGATAGTGCTTTCAAGGAGTTTTAACAAATATCTAACCTAACTATATTATTTGTCTTGAACTCTTGAATATCTTGAATCTCATGAGTCTTCAATCTTGAACTCTTGATCTTTGTCTTCATCAATTTTGTCTTCTTTACTGTACAGTCTTCTTTTGTTGATACCTGCATATAGATTTCCTGCACATATATATTTTATAACACTTCTATAGTTGTTGTCATCAAAACCACTATCCTATGGACTAACAAATGAGACTTATCTTGGTATGCCAGTCTGCTCTTCTAAAATCAGAACTAGTCAATGTCTGCAGTTACTTGAAAGAATCACTGCCAGGTTATCTTCCTTGTCAGATTCCTCCTTATCTATGGCTGGTAGGTTAGTTGTGGTAAAATCTATTGCTTCTTACATGTGCTTATACTATGCCAGAATATATATTTTACCTGCCAAGCTCTTATCCATGATTAACTCCGCCTTAAATCATTTCCTTTGGCACGGTAATCCTTTTTCTAAGAAGTTGATCCCCATTGCCTTCAATTCTGTTTGTTGTCCTTTCAATTCTGGTGGTCTTGGCATTTTGGACATCAAGGAATGGAATAAGGCAACTCTTTTTACTAGAATTGATAAATTGATGAATAATGTAAATAATCTCTGGGCCTCTTGGACTAGGATTAATTTAATCAAGAAGATGCATTTTTGGACTATGGGTATCCCTATGTATTGTAGCTGGGTTTGGAGAAATATTCTTAGAAGCAGGTCTGTGTTTCTTCCCATGTTTCAGAAATGTATTAAAGATGTTGATACATCCTTTTGGTTTGATCCTTGGTCTGCTCATGGCTGCATTCTTGCTAATGTGATCAATTTTAATTTGAGGGTCCAGTTTGGGATCAATGATAATGCTAAGGTTAGCTCCTTCTGGTATGATGGTTACATTAATATTCCTTACTCTAGCTCCTATGCTATCAGACAAGTGTGGGCTAATATTCAGAACAATGTTTACTTTAAGGATAATGTTCATGATTTATGGGCTGGGAAGAATCATTCTATTGCTACTGTTTATAAGTAAATTACCAAGCCTAGTCCTCTGGCCTGCTTCCCTTGGCATTCTAGAATTTGGAAGTGCAGTTCTATCCCTAAAGAAAATATCATGCTTTGGAAGGTGATAAGGAATGGTATTCTTACTCTTGATAAGCTTAGGGATAGGAATCTGGTTATGTCTGCTACCTGTCTTTTGTGTTGCAATGAGGATGAGAGTATTCGTCACCTTTTTTTTTAACTGTCAGTACTCTTTTTTCATCTGGAAAAGAGTTTTGAGGTCTCTTAACTTGCACAATCCTAGTGCAAACTCATCTATATAATGGTATAATATTTTAAAGCTACTAGATGGAAGTCTAGTAAAAGTGTGTTACTGTTAAGGCTTCTTAAGAAATTTGTGTATTTTGTTTGGATGGAAAGAAACAATTGGGTGTTTTATGGTTCTTCTACCCCTAAACACATTTTGTTCCTTGCTATTGCTAAACACTTTAGGGTCTCTTGAGGTTCTTGCAGTGCTGGTAATTTTTGGTTGTTTGCTTGGGTCTTGTGGAGCTTCTTCAAGTCTTCCTTGGTGTCTGTAGTGGTATGCTTTGAGTAATTCTGCTCTGTGTTGATGACTGTGGTTGGCTACTATGGATCCTTCTTTGAGTCTTTTGCTGGCTCCTTGGTGGCTTCCTCTAGATGATTGTGGTTATTTTTGGTTGTTATGTTCCTTTACTACTGTCTGTCTTTGTCTCTTCTTTCTTGTTTATCTCTGTAGTTCTTATTTATACTTGTACAATTTGCATGGTATAAATATAAGGTAGGGGTCCTTTTAACCCCACTGGCTTTGCCAAAAAAATTAATAATTCGTATCTTATTATAATGTTTACTTTATATTTGCTACAATTGATTTTGACATTTTTACGATATATGAATCAATCCTCTGTGCCTATATTTATTATGGTCTCCTCGCATATTATATCTCCTCGCAAGGATGTATAATCATCCTCTTGGAGGCGTTGTATTATGACAACCACCCTACACATTTGATATCCAATTACCATAAATAGTACGCTGCAACAGCATCCTATCGATGTAGAGTGGCTGTTAGGGTTAAAGTAAAACAATACAAAATAGATTTTCTCGTATATCTCATAACGGATATGGTAAAATATAATAATCAACATAAATATAAAACATGCAAAATAGTAAATATAATAGATAAATTAAAACTAATAAGAGTAGGCCTGTCAACGGATACTTTCGGATGCGGATAGTGCCATATCCGCATCCGCATCCGAAATGATTTTCGGATATCGGATATCCACGGAATCCGCATCCGCGGATACGGACGGATATCGGATAATTATCCTATCCGCTAACGATCGATAAATCAAGAAATATAAATATAAATTTTAAGTTTAACATACATTTTTTTTCAATCCAATTGATCATAAAAATGTTAAATATAAACAAATATGGCAATAATAAATAGTTTTGAGCGGTTAATAAGCATTAAATATATATAATATAAACTATTAACTTGATAAAACAACAAATAAATATCTTTCATTATACTAAAATGCACACAATTTGTACTATAATATTGACAAAGACCGGACAGATAATTTTCGGATGCGGATGTCTTCGTATCCGTATCCGCATCTGTTTTTTCGAATATCGGATATTATCCGCTTTTCGAATACGGATGCAGACGGATTTCGGATTTTTCGGGTATCCATTGACAGCTCTAAATAAGAGTGCATCAAGTCCATCACAATTATACAAAACAAGTGGAATAGAGTTTATACATCCAATCAAATAAGCTTCAAATCAAAAATTGTCCCTAATAGATAAATAGTGTTGAAAATAGCTCCACATAATGCATAACAGAATAACAATAATAACTCCAAAATATACGACATGAAAGCGTTAAACATCTTCTCATCCTCTGCACAGCTCATGCGCTATCTCATACTTGTTATCTATAATATACTCATTTAAGAATGCTCGAGATGATGAAGCAAAACAAATAACGTCACAACACCAAAATAGGGGATTTGTAACAGTTATAACTGTTACAAATTAAAATTGTAACAGATATACCCATTGTTATCGTCAGTGTGGTCAAATTTTAGTCACGAAATTTGTAACGGTTATTACAGTAGAAACTAAAAATATTATAATGGTTATTACCGTTACAAAGGCAAAATTGTAGCGCTAATAATCACTATAATCTTTTATTTTTTAACGGTTATTACTGTTAAAAAAATTTCTTAACAAAAGAGCAGAGGACCCAAGCTGTTGCAACTAGAGTTCTAGCATCTAATATTGTCTTCTATTCAGTAACAAATGCAAACAATTAAATAAAAGATGGAGAAGCTCAAACTCAAAAATCTCATACAACCTATTCAACAACATAAACGATTTATTTCTTTGAATACAAGAAGAATCAAATCTGCATCGCAAGTAAGTCTTGTATTAGTTAACTAATTCCAAAAATATAGAAACTGAGGTCTCTCTACATACTGCACACATATAACTTTGACATACGTTTTTATTGCTTTATACATATATAGAAAATGATAATCGTGGATCAACCTTTCCATGTACCCTTCAACTCTCTTATTTTCTTGATTGTATCAATATTTGATATGTACCCAACATTTTCCTGTAACAACATGAGTATTTATTATACATGAGCAAATAAATGTAAGAATTGTGTGATATATTGATATATTGTTGTGTACCTTATCAAAAATGTAAATGTGAATTTAAATCAAGAGTAGTGTATTCTTTTAATTCTAGCAAGGTTATTTTAGGGGGCTGCTGAATAAAAAATTATATAAAATTGATACATGAATTTCAGGTTGATCGGCATGAATGAAAGGATTGGCTTCAAACTCTTCACCAATCGACATAAAATTGTTTGCAAGTTTGTTTGTTGTTGTTTTTGAGCCCATGAAAGCTTCTATTCTATTTTTTCATTCTCTAGCTCAACAATGGCTGCAAACTTCAATTTCTTTTTTGTACACTTCATATAATCATACGTTTATCATCAATACTATAAAATAATATATTTGTGCATCTACTACACACACACACATTTGTATGTATGTGTGCGTATACATGCTAGTAATCACAGAACATTTGTGGTCAATGAATCAAAGTACATATGTGGACAGAGTTTTTGCTTAACATTTATATACAATATAGAGCAAGTTTATATGGATTACAATGAGATAATCCATGTTTTAATATTTACATAAAGATGGTGAATAAAAATCTTGTATTAAAATTAGAACTCGTATAGAAGCACCCATGCTTATGGGCTTGAATATTCATACCAGCAGCATTAGTTAACATCTTTATTTGTCTTTGTTCATATATGTACACTTCATAGCTTTTCTCATCTTCCCACCAAACACCCAAAATCACAGTTTCAGCTTAGAAATACAAACTAAGAAAATATCTAGAGACATGTCTAGTTTAGTGAGCAAAGTTTCTATGGTAACAACAACAATTGTGGGAGTTCAAGCGCCACTTAAAGATCAAGCCAGATTATCCAGATGGAATTATTTAAATGAATATTCACATCAACATGCTTCAAGTACTATTGATTCCTTTTTCTAGTCTAAGAACATAAGAAAATCATCTTCAATTGACAGATCCAGAAAAGAGAGGAAAGAGGAGATGGTATTTATTTGTACCTCCTCAAATTTTTCTTTAACTTATAAAATATTTTAAAGACAATATTTACCCATACATTTAAGTGTTTATGCATGTTTAAGTTGTATTTTGAGTAATATCTACCTTAAAAGCAAGTGATGAATAAAAAACTAAAGGACTTTTCTACGAGAGTAAAAAAACCGATGGAATTTTCTATGAGAGTAAAAAAACACAAATTATAATAAATTCGCAAGTGCACAGACGTGTACTATGCAGGTTGAAAACAGGGAGTAACTAAAATTTCATTGTTTTTAAAAGAAAACCTTGGGCGTGTTAAACGAAATTGTGAAGTGATTTTTAAACAAAATTTATAAAAACTAATATTATATTTGAAACAAATTCGAACCTAATCGGATATGTATCAAATACAATAGTTAGTTAAAACAATAAAAATAATTAAATAGAAGAATAGAGAACATCTTTACTACTAATAATGATAATTCCATGAACTAACTTCAACCATGTCTTTTTGAATTGCCCAAAATACCCATCGTCTTAATACTTCGACAGCTCTTATACAACCCTAAAGCAGAAGCATTCGGTTACCAAATCCAAACTCCTCCATCATCCCTTTGCCCCCTCTCCACCTCACATTGTTTTTAATACCCTAAATCGAATCCACACCTCCTCTACCATCGAAATCGATCCCAAATCTACCACCGAGATTCGATCTTGCTAGCGACGTAGCGTCCATGCAACCTCCCTCAACATCGATCTCCCTTACCCTCGCATCACATAATTCGATCCTCGATTCTTCAGCGACTCCCTATTGATCCCTTATTCCATTTATCCCCAAACTCGATCTCACCATCGACTTAGCATCAACGGAGAGCGATTGGATTAGTCGGAAGAGATAGCTCACTGCTCACCGTATGAGTGCTCAGGCGGTAGGCGTAACTACATATAGGCGATGAATAGTTTGAAGCGTGAGCCAGTGAAGATGCTTGCTTTGTAAAATTTCTTTAAACAAGATAGGGAAGAGTTGGATTCGATGTAGGCAGCATCTACTGTAAGTTTATGAAGTGGTGTTTTTTTGCATATACTATTAATGAGTCTATATACAACTCTGGTGTACTATAGCGTAAAATATATGTATATGCTAAAGTATTTCAAAACTTCTTATCTAATAAACAGTTATCATGTTTTCGAATCCCTACCGAGTATGATGTTTTAAAGTTGATGCTTTCTAAGCAGGCTTACAAGAATTTTACGATTTAATTATCAATAGTGATAACTTAAGTCTATTTCATTTAAATGTGAAATGATAGTACCATATTTATTGTAACAATGCCTCTACGTGATGATGAATTTGGGAAGTCTTTTGTTTGGTATTTGTCTAATCATCTCACAGGAAAATATTTGTCTATTCTGAGCTTAGTTTGATTATATAATATGTAAAAGTAAAATAGTTATTTAAATTTGTGCTTACTATTTGGGAGTTGCAATAAATGTACTTTGCTCAATGTTTTTCATTGCCTGCAAGTATCTGAGGGTGTTAGGAGAACAATAGTTCATAGAAAATTTTATTGTCATTTTCGGACATAGGTGTCTACAGTGGTGAAGGTTCTAATTGCATTATTAGAATTCATTTTTAAACATAGATGTTTTAAAACATGAACTTGCACTATTTGTTTTGTATAAAAAGTTAATGTACAAAAGGTTAGGAGTTGAAACGAGAGACCATTTTAACATTGCTCCTCGACTTACTAAAGAAAATTTGGCTTTGCTTTATTTGTCTAATATAGGATGCAAGGGTTTTGAAAATATCACAGGGAACAATGATTTTGGTGTGCCTATAAGAAATTGGAAACACATTTCTGAAGGGATCATAAGTAAATGGCCTGGTACATCATAACTCTGTATACGTTAGTTATCATATTATTACACAAATATATACAAGCTAAATCTTTTACCGTTATTCTGAATGAGTGGTGATCATTTTTTGTGAAAGTTCATGTGAACTCAATCTTAGTTAATTATTGTTAATCATTCAGCTCATAGTTGATTGCTATAAATATCATTTTTTGTGGAAGAATCACAATTTGCACCTCATTGCATCTTTGTTCGGATTGCATCTTTTTTCTACATTGTTTTTTGGTCTTTTTATGCACGATTGAGGTAAAAGTTTGAAGTGAATTTATGCAATGCAAAATATTTTTTTTTGACTTGCAACCTATTTATTTTTAGTATATGTTCGCTTTATTAGAATATATAAGTTAAAATCTATTTTAAGTTTGTATATTTTTTAGATCTATCGTGTACATGTCAGCATGCAAGAGAAAATTGGTTAAGCATGCAAATCTTTACTTTACAGTCAAGTTTCTTTGGGTAACTGACCAAAAAGTATATTCCTCTTTTATACCCCTACAGATCAAAAAAATTTCAACCGGTTACCATAGATGATCCTTCAAACCAATAACAGTATGTACTTCATAACTATCTTTTTTCCTTACTTATCTGTTGAATTTGTCAACAGTAATTCCAACACTTATTCGTGAAACATAGATATTGCTAATGGTTTATAATCTAGGGTCACGTTGGTGTTGCTAGCTAATAAAAAATTGTAATTATGATAAACAATACATGCATGACTTTTTAGTAGACATGGCTGTTTGTGCCATAAGTACTTCAAAGTGCAGTTCATGTCTGTGTAAGTAAGCATTACCATCAATTTGTCGATGTAAATTTCGTGTACTTAGACATAAGCATAATCTGAAAACCATATAAACATCTTAGATGGAAACAACTAGATCAATTTTATTAATAAATCAACGATATAAGTATGAAAAGTGTGACTTAACTATAAAAAAATTATTTCATAAGTTGAATAGTAAAATATTTTTAATTTGCCAATGCCAACAATGAAATTTCCTTATGAATTATGATGAGATATCATACATAAAAGAAGAATAAATAACCAAAATCATCGGTTACCTCAAACTCCATAGAAATATGTAAAAAAAATTGAAAAAAAAATATGTTTAGTGCTTTTATTGTAGTGTTAGTTCAATAATTGAGTATCAAATACTTAAAAGTTCAAGATTAACCCTTAATGGTGATTTCGTAACACAAACAAGGACCTTTTTTTTCTTTTTTTTACTTTACGATGGTCAATCTTCGAGTACTAAACCCAGTGAGAGTAATTGATCAATGAAACAATGCAGTAGTATGATCTACTATAGGATGCAATACACGCCGATATCAAATGTAAAATTATAAGTATGACCGAGCTTCTATATTTATACAAAATAGAAGTAAAACATTTTCATTCCTATAATACGTTCCTAATTCACTTTTAATCAGTGCAAATTTATTCAATATTACAATAATTTATAATGTCCATATTTATTTTGTATAGGTCGATAGCTGCATTCACTTTCAGTTGGTGGCGCAAGAAAGTGGTTATGAATTTGGATGAACAAAACTCATGTTGAAATTCAGTGCAGCAAAAACGTTTTATTTTTTACGTTTTTAAAATTTTTGGTTTGTGAAAGTTGAATGAATAGTTTCATTTTGTTTTTTTCATGCCATGTACCTTTAAAGGTTGTTATATTTTGTATGTTACTGTGTTATGTTTTATAGTACTATTTGCGTGGACTTAAGTGAGTATGGTCATGTATTGGGTGAGATATAGTTCCCTCTGCTTTTGTTCTAAAAAATTATTAGCAAAGTTGCACTATAAAAAATGCAGCAGATTATTGTTAAAAGACACATTCAGAGATGAAGCTGTTTATTTTATGGTTTAAAGCTGTTACGTTTGTTGTTATTATTGTTGGGATAATACAAATTTAGTAGCCCATATATTTACTCTCATTATCGATAATTATAAATGAAAACATGAAACTATATTACCATTTTGAAGTTATATAGAAGCAGGGATGTGGAAGTCGGTATGTACTAATTTTAAATTGTTTTTTATTAGGAACTTTAAATATAATAGGTGTTGCATTTAAATAGAAATAAATACCCCCGGTTATGCATTAATCAATAAAATTTGAATGAACATAGTGAATTGATGCATAAACATTACATTCAGTGGAATAAGTTGAATTTCATTCGTAGAGAAAGTATAAGAGCAGAGGTGGTAATCAGACCCAATTCGGTGGATATTGGTTGTAGGTAGGTTGAATTTTATCGGGTCCAAACTACACAATTAAAAGCCTAGATCCGACCCAATTCGAGCTTCGGTTCTAATTGGGGAAGTTCTGCTCCGATTGGGTAATAACACTAAAAATTCATATATTTTAGTACAATTTTTTGGTTGGGTCGGTTCGAGTCAGGATTGCCGGTCTTTATAGTATTTTTTATCATCTAGATTCGACCCCGAGATTTATTCGGTTAAGGTCTTCTTAGGTTCGTTTGGTTGGGTTTGCAGATTCCAAGTGACTAGAAGTAGGTGACCCCAAGTGACTAGAAACAGGTCCACATGGACGTGCATATATACTCGTAACATAAAATAGTAAATGTGTTCTAGCAAATCTAATTGACTAGACAACACAATTAACTATGTAGAAAAATAAGAAATAAACTAAGAGAAGGAGAACAAAATTTTATTAAAGTTTGCATAAAAGAAAATAATAACGATTGAGAATAAAAAAACAAAAACTTATAGTAGTTAAAATGCCGTCAAACCTAATTGGCAACGATTGTTAAACAACCATTGTTACAAGCGAATAAAAAAAGAAGAAAGACTATTTTAAAAACGAGATACTTCAATGTTCTTCACTTGAGAGTATTTATAGGAGTGGAGAGCTTTTTAGAAGTAATGAATCTAGCCCAAATATCTTTTGTGTAATGACGGTCGGACCAAGCTCCCCATCTCCAGCATGTGGCGTACGCATATGGGTTGGCACACACTTTGTTGTAACAAAAGGAATCCCCAATGTTACGTGCCTACCAACCCATATTTATACACCACTTCTCCAATTTATTTAGGGATGTGGGACTTTCCAAATCCAAACCATCGTTCCTCCTTTAAACATGCGAGACAACCCTAACAGTCTCCCCCTTGACTTGCATCCCTTTGCGATAACCTTTGAGAGCACTGCCATGTCTGCATGGCCCAGTCCGTAACCATCGGCTTTGATACCACTGTTGTGTAATGACGGTCGGACCAAGCTCTCCATCTCCAGCATGTGGCGTACACATATGGGTTGGCACACACTTTGTTGTAACAAAAGGAATCCCCAATGTTACGTGCCTACCAACCCATATTTATACACCACTTCTCCAGTTTATTTAGGGATGTGGAACTTTCCAAATCCGAACCATCGTTCCTCCTTTAAACATGCGAGACAACCCTAACAATATCATCCAAGTGAAGAGAAATGTATACGACCATAAGATCAATTCAATGATGTAGAAAATGTCAAGCTTTGATTTATCCAAGTCTTGAACTCTTAACCTCCTGTGTATAATTTCAAGCATAACCACCGGACCACTGATGTTTTTGTATAATAAATCTTCAATCTGGTGGCTTTTCTTTACGATTCTTAAGTATTTGGTCGCGCCTTAGAACCTATAAAACACATACAAAATGCAATGTGTTGTATTGTTTTTAAGGTAAAATATACATAAAGAAATGCATAAATCGAGGTAAAACAATTCCCCCATATTTGAACTATTATTCATCCTCGAATAGAGACCATTTATTTACCTAACCTAACCAATTTATTCGTCACACTTTCATAGAAAGCACGGTTGCATTGAGCGTATGCAACAAACCGTTAAATCTCTATGTGTCCCTAGTAGGGCGAGTGATGTTTTGTGAGGGTTTTCAGTGGATACTACCCACAAAATTAAAATGCAACATGTGATGCTCTTTATGTACCTATATAAATGCAAATTTTATGTACAAATGAAAACTCGATTTTTTTTTCAGAATAGTTGCAAAATAGTAATGTATATAAGTCTAAGTCAATGTCTAGAAATTTTTGGTTCCTCAACCAGTCATAAATTCCTAACATAGTTCAAGTTTTCATACATTAAACTCTAGTCTGTCCAGTTGTTTCGGTTGATAACATAGTGCAACCATGAAATAAATTCTTTATTTGCTTGTCATAGCTGAAAAAGTGGTATTTTTATTTCTTTTTTATAACTAGTTAAAGTAATAAAGTCAAGAAGGTGCTTGGTTTTCAATTGCCTACCCTCTCTCTATTAAAAATAAAAAGAAAAAAAATGAATTTTTTAATACACCTAACTCAGAATACTGAGGCTATGGTGTACCATCCATGCACTGCCTTGTAGACTTACATGAGAATGATATAGAGCATGACTAGTGAACAGAAGTAACTTAGGCATTTATTTTTATATACAAAGTTTTTTTAAGAGAAGAATAATATAGAGTTACACAAAATCATTATAGCAGCACTTAACTTTAAAGATTTAAAAATTTCAACACGTACTTAAATCAATCACTTATTAAACAAAGACTACAATTTAGAATAGAGTTCATAACCATCACTTATGAATCCCCCTATATACTAGTTACACCATTATCGCTCGTAAATTAACTTTTCATTATATCTTTCATTCGATATTAGTGAACCACAAAAAAGTTTCCATCAAATGACTAAAACCGTTAACTTACTGTTGTACCAATCTAAAACAAGCCATGTTTGAATTTTTTTAGAAACGTGAGATAACAAATGAATGATGCACAAATGAAATATGAATGATACCCCCATACTTGAATGAGGCAATGCCCCTACAGTCTAAATTATGTAAATGCTAAGAAAAGGAAAACAAAAAATTTATAACCTGACATGAACAAGGTGTCTCATGAAGCATAACCGGGTTCGTGGAGGTCCACCAATTCGTTGTCCTCATATTGCTCAAACTCTAGGAATGGCTTCAGTCATTGCCCATTGACCTTTGAAATATATCCATCCATTGGATTTTCAATTTTGATCGTGCCATATGGGTGCACTATGTTTACAACATATAGTCTAGTACATCGAGATATTAGTTTATCTGGAAATAAATGAAATCTATAATTATATAAGAGAACCTTTTGGCCTACTTCAAATGTCTTTCAATGTATGGATTTATTAAGATACATTTTTGTTTTCCTATTATAAATCTTTGCATTTTCATAGGCTTTATTTCTCAGTTCTTCAACTTCTGACAGCTGTAGCTTTCGATGTGATACCGCCTTTTCCAAGTCGATATTAAGGTATTTGATTGCCCAAAGTGCTCGATGTTCCAGTTTGCCAGGGAGGTGACATGCTTTTCCAAAGGTCAAGCGATACAGTGACATTCTAAGATTGATTTTATAAGCTGTGCGAAATGCCCAAAGGGCATCGGTCAATTTAGATGACCAATCTTTTCTGTTGGAATTAATAGTCTTTTAAAGAATCTGTTTGATTTGACTATTGGTAAGTTCGACTTGGCTGCTACTTTGTGGATGATATGGAGTAGACAGTTTATGAGTGATCGAGTATTTCTTAAGAAGAGATTCGAAGGCACGATCATAGAAATGAGTACCATTGTTACTTATAATAGCTCGAGTTGTACCAAAACAAGAAAATATGTCATCTTTTAGAAATTTGATAACAACTTTGTTATCGTTCATTCTGGTAGGAATGGCCTCAACCCATTTAGAGACATAGCCTATGGTAAGTAAGATGTAAAGATTTCCAAATGAATTAAGAAATGGGCCCATAAAATCTATGCGCCAAACGTCAAAAATTTCGATGACAAGGATTGGGTTTAGAGGCATCATGTTTCACTTGGAGATTTGGCCCATCTGTTGGCATCGAGCACACTTAGCAAAAGATTCGTATGTATCATGAAAAGAGTAGGCCAATAGAATCCATACTGCAAAATCTTTGCAGTGGTTTTCTTTGCTTCAAAGTGTCTTCTACATGCTTGACCATGCGAAAAAGAGAGAATGCTGTGATATTTCTGATCGGGGACACATCTACGAATGGTTTGACCAAGCCAGGATTTAAAGAGATAAGGATCGTCCTAATAGTTCCAAACAGTGGAGAGAAATTTTTGTTTGTCTTGTTTCGACCAACGGGAAGGTATTTCATTTGTGACAAGATAATTTACGATGTCAACGTACCAAGGTGTACTAGAAATGGAAAGTATCTGTTCATCGGGAAGGTGATCGAGATACATCATCAGAGAGTCTGACGTGTCACTAATATTTCCATCTACAAGCATTTGGATCATGTCAACTTCGTCTGTTTCAAAATCCCTTGGTTTTTTTATTAAGATTGAAAATGTTTAGTTTGATGGTTAGGTGTCCAAAGGAAAAATCTAAGGTGGACCATTCCTACAGTTTATGATAGCGTTTGAAGTGGCAAAGAAGTTTGATGGTTAGGTGTCCAAAGGAAAATCTAAGGTGTCCGAAGGTTTAGATTGTAGGGCGGTTGAGAAATTTGAGCATTTTGGTTCGTGGGATAAAAGTGCGAAGGGTTCACAAAATTATTAGCGCTTGACCACGATTGATTTGGATTGTTTCACCAGTTGGGATGATATTGAGAAGTGTGAGCATTATTGTGGGCTAGGGCCATTTCCATAGGGTACACTTGGGGTATTCCTCCTTCCACTTGGGAGTCCTCAAAGAGGAACAATGAGGGGCCTATTACGTGTACTCCTCTCATACGTTCATGCACTCAGTCTTTTATACTAATGTTTCGTACTCTCTGGACCAGGTCATCAAAATATGGGACATGAGCCGATTTCCATTATGGTCCTTTTCAGCATAATCTTCGAGGAAGCCCCAAGTCTCATCGGTTGATTTGCTCATAAAATCATTTTGACACATACTTTCAAGTTGTATTCGAGTTGGATAGTTGAGCCCTTCATATGCAACTTGGCATAGAATGGTTTTGGATATTCCATGATGCAGGCAATTATATAAGAGTTCCTTAAATCGTTCAAAATATTGTGAAAAAGTTTCTCCTTCATTTTGCATGAACTGATTAATTTCATTTCTGATTTGAAGAGTTTTATAGAAAAGAGAAATCTTTTTCACAAAAATATTGTTGAACCTGTTCCAACTTCGAACAAAGCGTGGTAGTAGAGAATTTAGCCATCTTTTTGCGCTAGCTTGTAGCTTAAATGGAATTAACCAAAGCTTAATGAACTCATCCGACAATTGTTGCATTTTCAGTGTGGAAGTGTAGAATTGGAAATCATAAAGAAACTCGTATGCGTTTTCCAAACCCATGAATTTTGGAACCCCTTGGATGAAAGAAATTTTCAATTTGAAATTATTTCCTTCGACAGGTGGGGAAAAAATAGTCGAAGGTTGGACAGTTCTTGTTGGATAGCATAGCTCCCTAAGAGATAAGGGCTATACTCTCTTACGTTGAGATTTTAAAAATGTTGATTCATTAAATTCTGTTGATCAATCTCAGTTGAAAAGTTTTGATTTATCTGAGATCCCCTTGGTGAATTTTGGTTGCTTATGCTCTTTTCACTCATTTTTTTGAAAAGTTTTAACAGAAGTGGCTCTTACTTCAAAACTAAATAAAATGCTAAGTTGTACTCTATTGGTTGAATGACTCAATTAGAAGGGTGAAGAGAGATTTATGGCCATTCACGTATAGTATAAAAGACAAAGGGATACGACCAATTTTTTACCGGTAGTATGCAACCTCTTTTGCCAATAGTCAATAAAAATTGAACTATTATATATCCACAATCTAATTATTCGAGACAGTTAATTTCAAAAAGCACCTCTTTTCAATTATAACTATTTACTCCTATGAGCTTGTGTTTGTCCTAGGGCCAGCGTCTAATATCTTTTAAAGTATGAAGACAATGGGAGTGATGAATTTAATTGTTTTGGAGGGTAATGACTTCCCCTATATCATGTTCATTATGGGATTTTGCTCCTAACTAAATTGATTCAGAAATGCAACCAATATTTCAGCCAGACAGTAATTGTAGAAACTAAAATTTTACAAGCAAGCCGCTGCACCTGCAGTTTTTTACAAGCAATTTTCTTTTGAGCAGAGCACTTGTAGTGAAAAAAACTCATAGTAGGGTATGGCGGTCCTTTCAGAGCAACTGAGTAGCGCTACAAACTCCACTATTTGCAATCACTCGACCCCTAATCCTTTTTTCCTCACTATATTCTTCTTCTCTTTAATCCTTGAAGTTCTTTTTTTTGTTTTTTTAAAGAAAAAGGAATGATAAGATAGAGAAAAAATAATAAAAAATGATGGAAGAAAAAAAAACTAGAAACAAAAATAAGGAGAACAAAATAAAAAAAACAACCCTTAGATATATAAACACAGCCGCCTTATTTCCCTCTTTTATTTTGTTCTCATGCAATTTTTTTTCTTTTGTTTTTTAGACAAAAAAATGTAAAAGAAAATGGTAAATGGAATGAAATACAATGCAAAGATTTTTTTTAATGTTAAAAATGGAAATAGAATTGCAAAGGGAAAGTTATAATATGAGATTTTTTTTCTGGCATTCTTATTTAGATTTTGACTACATTATACATATAATATGTAGAAATTACAAGTCAATTCTGACGATTAAGAATGATTTATTTATTGAAAAAAAATAAAACAAAGAATATAAAAAGTGAAACAAACAATAAAGATGAAAAGGTTTTTTTTAAAGAAATACAAAAACTAAATGGAAAAGAAATTAACACGAATCTAGTTTAGAAAAAACAATAAAAATCAAATTAACTTACAGACAACTGCGCCAAAAACATGGACTTTTCTATAAGATTAGAAAAGCATAAATCATAATAAATTCTACAAGTGCACATATGTGTAGCATGCAAGTCGAACACAGAGAGTTATTAAAAATTCATTGTTTTTCTAAAAAAACCTTGGACGTGTTAAATAAAATTGAGAGGTGGGTTTTAAACAAAATCAACAAAAACTAATATTATATTTGAAACAAATTCGAACCTAATCGGATTTATATCAAATACAATAGTTAGTCAAAATAAAAAAACAATTAAATAGAAGAACAGGGAACAGAAAATAAAATAGAGATTGTGTTCTAGCAAATCTAATTAACTAGACAACACAATTAACTATGTACAAAAATGTGAAATAAACTAAAATAAGAAGAACATAACTTTATTAAAATTTGCATAAAAGAAAATAACAATGATTGAGAATAAAAAATCAAAAACTTAGTAGTAGTTAAAATGCCGTCAAACCTAATTGACAGCCATAGTCAATAACCTATTGTTACAAGTGAATAAAATAAAAACAAGAAAAAAGACTATTCTAAAAACGTGATACTTCAATGATCTTCACTTGAGAGTATTTATAGGTGTGGAGAGCCATTTTCTTAATGTAAAAGTAATGAATCTTGCACCAATATCATCCAAGTGAAGAGCAATGTATATGGTCATAAAGTTAATCAAATGATGTAGAAAACGAAAACTCTTGATTTTGATTGATTTGGTAGATCCAATGAGATATCTCTCAAATAGATACATTCATTATTGGCTCTAATCAAATCCATGAGTATATTTTTCTTCATAAAAATGACATCTCTTCACTAAAAAGGTGGATATGATATTGACTCAAATCCATATGTATAATATCTCGTCAATGTATGTCATCTATGGGAGAATCTTCACGACCTCATGATGTATAATTTGAAGCATAATCACCGGACCATTGATGTTTTTGAGTAATAAATCTTCAATTTGGTTACATTTCTTTAGGATTCTTTAGTCCTTGATCTCGCCTTAAAAACCTGTAAAACACATATTAAATGCAATTGCAATGCATAGTACTATTTTTAAGGTAAAATATACATAAAGAAAATGCATAAATTGAGGTCAAACAAAAACCAACACCGTAACTTCCGTATGATATTTAAATAGATCTAATACTAATAAACACAATTTTACCAAAACATAATCCTATTTTATTTTAAATTTGGACTACATAAAATATTTGTTTCTTGATTATCACATCATCTCTAATCCCATTTCAACTCTATGTTTCAAAGCACAGACCACACAAAAAAAAGACTCAACATCCATATGGTCGCCCCTTAATTAATGTTGATTCACCAAGACTCTTTTATTATCAAGGTGGATAACAAAGACGTATCCTATTTCATTTCCAATATGTAAAAACTTAAACTTCTTCATAAGGTAAAAGGAGGACGATTCTGAATAAAAAATTATTCTACACAAGATTTGATGGTCTGTGACAAATATTCATCCTGCTCGGCCTAGTGAATTCTATTTTGTGGGAATGCATCCTCCAATTGATCTTTAACACAAATTAAATACTAGAATGGTGAAAGTTGATACATGCATTATACAATATCAACATCGAGTAAGTTTCCTGATCCATGTTGATCATTTATTAGATTAATATAAAAAGCTTTGATGTGATGAAAAATATGAAAGAATTTCAATCTTATATTTTACATATCCATAAGCTTGAGTGGTTGCATACTGGTCATGGGAAGTTATGATACCATACTAAAGTTTAAGTTATATATACTATTATATTATTATTACCGAGTAACATTTCTAAAGCACAGTAGCCTCCACGGCATTTTACTAGAATCTAAACTGAACCATCTCGAATTTAGTTTTCTTTCTCTCCCATCGCCGCCCTCCCCTTTCTCCTATTTCATCCATCCTAAATAATAAACTCCCACTTGAATTGTGCCTCTCCGCTCTTTCGCCATCGCCCTTCCTTCCTACCTCCATCGCAGTGCGATTGACTCCGACTAATTGCAAAATCGTCAGCCGATCGCTTCGCCTCTCTATCCTTTCTGATTTTCGTCAGCCCTTATTTCGAAGTGGTCGTCATCTTCGAACGTCGTACGATTGGTGGACAGCCTTACATCGCCGGGGTGTCTTCAAAATTGCCAACTCTACTCCGACGTAAGCAGTTCTTCTTCCCTCTATGATATGATTTCTTCCCTTTTCATATATGATCTACTCGCTATATAGTTTAAGTACTGTAATTTTAGTGCCAATGCTGCTTTTAACTAATTTGTTTTGGTTTCAAGTTGTTATCCCGCCTTTTGGCAAGGCCGTGACACCAAAAAGTTGACTGGAAAACTAAAGACAGTTCATCGTAAAAGCTCGTTATACACTGTTTTACCATGGATATCAATGAATTTTGTCCGAGTCTGGATCGAGCCAAAATTGGTAGGACATGACAAGCTAAGCCATGAGAGTCAACGTTTCAAATCTCAAGTCAATCCGAGTCCGTATGTTCAAGTTATGATCGACGCAATTTAGAAGAATCTATGTTCGAATCCATCAATGTAGCCATCATTCGAATCCATAGCATTCGAATCCATCGAAAGAAGGTGCTTTGGATCTATGAAGCATAGCCCCAGGTTCGAATCCAACAAGTTTTCCCTGATTGCTTCGAATCCACGAGGGGTACTTTAGCTTCGACTCCATCAAGCGAGGCCTAGTTCAAATCCATTAGGCCGTCCCTTCCTTCGAATCCACAAAGCTGCAGGTATGAGTCCTTCGACTCCATCAAAGGAAGTTCCTTCGAATCCACAAAGACTAATCAACTCGACTCCATCTCGTAAGATACTTCGAATCCACACTGTTTGAGGCAACTTCGAATCGATCAACTTTAATGTACCTAGATCGATTCGAACAGACCTTCGCTCATTCGATTCGAAGAGGGATGTCTTTGAATCCACTACCACGAATCCACCCAGTCAAAGCGACGAAGAACATGGAGTCGACCCAGTCAATCCGGAGTGAGAAGCAGATCGATACGAAGCATACGCACCACGTCACCATCTTCACATGCAGAAGCATCGATTCGAACCTATGGATTCGAACCATATCGATTCGAATGAATCCATGGGACGAAGAACACCAACTTGAATCGATCATAACTCGAGATCCACAAGTCCAAATGCAATGAAATTTTCACAGAAGCTTAAACACATGATGAAGAATGTTCACACCAAATTTCAACTCGATTGGACACTTTCTTGATCGATTCGAACCAAGGGTCGAATCGATCCCAAAGTGGGCCCGGTTCTCCAGATTTCGGCCATGTGGCCCCCTCATGTACCAGAACTGGTCTCCCCGGATTTTAGGCGAAATATCAGCCTCCTACACCTATAAATAGAGCCCCTGGTCATTCAGAAAAGAGGTCGGACAATTCGAAGAGCTAAAGAGCGCCCAGACTCTGCCAGACTTACTCTAGATCACCATTGCTGCCTTAGATTCAGATTATAATCATAAAATCTGTTGTACTACGCGATAGGAAATTGTAATCTTCCAGCATCAAGAATAAAATCATAAAAACCTTGAAGTGGACGTAGGCCGGAGATAGCCGAACCACTATAAATTGTGTGTCACTGTTCATTATTTCTGGATTGCTGTTTGTTGCTTACTTAGATATGTGATTTGTGTATGAATATTGTTGATTTGTATTTATACGCTGGTGCTTTCACTACATTTGGGGTTTGTGACCATTTTTGGCGCAAACACTTTGGTGCTTTCACTGAGAAGGCTAACTCAAGAGTTCCATCATTTGAAAGTTGAATCAGAAGGCTAAGAGATTCAGATCCGAAGAATCATGACAAGACAAACAAGTAGAAGGTAGAGGCCAGAGCGAAGTCAGCACGAAGGGAGTCAAGAGGCTTCTTCGGGAACAAACCAAGCTTTAGTTTTCATCACTAGGGATGAGATGGAGACAATGATGAAGAGACAAGAGGAAATGATCCAGAATTTGCTTCAACAGATTGGACAACTTGGAGCACAAAATCAAGGAGCAACCAGAATCCAGAACGGAGCAGGACCATCTAATGCAGCGCCGGAGCTGGGGGGCACACACTTAGGACATGTTGATCCGAACCTGGGAAGAGAGACAAGGACATCCGAGCAACCTGGCGGCGATAGAGGGATGAATGCTCAGCCAGGGGGGCAGACACCCGAAAGCTCACACGGACTCGGGGGGCGGATCGAAGATAGTGAACGCGGACTACAGCTTGGAGACAATGATAGATTGGCAGAGATGGTCAGGCGAGCCATGAAAGGCGGATTGGTAAACAGAGATCTTGAAGACGTGAACAAGAGCCCCTTTTCTCCTGCGATTAGGTTGGCTAGGAACCACCAGAATTCAAACTGCCAACAGTAGAAAGGTATGATGGGAGGACGGACCCTGCGATCCATCTAACGAGGTATATAAGGCACATGGAAGTGCTGGGGGCATCACAGGAAGTCATGGCCCGGTGCTTCCCATTGTATTTGACAGACATAGCAGCTTTATGGTTCAGACAGCTAGAGAGCGGCTCCATTGGGACATGGACCGATTTGATTGAGAAATTTATGAGGCAATTCAGGGTTCATATTTCAAGACCCAAGAATGTGATGAGTTTGGCAACGCTAAAGCAGAAAGCTGGGGAGTCTTTGAGGAATTTCCTGACGCGGTTCAATGCGGCAACAGCATCGGTGTATCGGCCAGATCCATCCATGGTTATGATGGCAGCTGTGTCCGGAATAGCTGATGGCATAGAATTCAAAAATTCATTAACTAAGGATCCGCCTATGGATCTAGGAGAATTCTATCACGAGGCAGAAAAGTTTTTACGATTGGAAGACGCTAATGCTGAAAGAGAAGAAGGAGAGGGAATAGAAGTTTATGCACTTAAAGACAAAAAACCTTTTGAAAAGGATTTAGACCAAGATAAAAGAAAACGAAAGGCTGAAGAAAATGATGACAGGTCAAAGCGGCATCGGAGGGAGCCGCGATTTACCACCTATTTAGAACTCAACGAGGGTTTGGAGCGAATCTACCAAGACACCCGAGAGCAAGTTGCCTATCGTAGACCAATACGACGGGATCCAACTACCGACGAGAGAAAATCAGACAAATATTGCTTATTCCACAAGCTGAATGGGCATAGCACAAATGATTGTAGACATCTGAAGGATGAAGTAGAAGGGCATATCAGGAACGGTAGGCTACTTCAGTATGTGAGGAGGCGAGCTCCAACGGTGGAACCAGAGCGACCACCGACTACATCAGCTAGGGGTGATCCTGAACCAGGACACCGTTTGGTTATCAATTAATTTAAATAACGATGAACGAGTCGTAAACTTCTCACTGACACCATCAAACCATTTACACATGTATGAGATCGCGAACGATCCACAGGCATGCTCTGAATGATTATTGACTGTCTCGTAGTGAGAATTTACACTTAGACATCCTTGCTTTGCTTTTGTTTCATGTTGATTTGGACATTTAGACTTTGTTTGTTTGAATATTTCTGTGAACGTTAATTTGATATTCGCAATTCTGTAGAGGAAGTTACTCGCGTATGCTTTGGATCGCGAACGGTCCACAAGCACACCTTGTATGGCGACGAACCGCCACGATGGCTGATTCAGAAGTTCACCCGCGTGAACCTGACATCGATAAAACTAAGTCCCTCCCGGGCACACTCAATCGCCTCGAACGGCACCCGACCTCGAACGGTCACCATTTGCCTCGTACGACACCCGACCTCGAACGGTCACCATTAGCCTCGAACGGCACCCGACCTCGAACGGTCACCATTTGCCTCGAACGGCACCCGACCACGAACGGTCACAATTCACTTAATATGACATTCGATCGCGAACGATCACATTTTTGCCTCGTACGTCACACGATCACGAACGATCACATTCTTCTTTCCACGTCACCGAACCACGAACGGTCATAATTCGTCTAGAACGACATCCGATCGCGAACGGTCACAACTCGTCTAGAACGACATCCGACCGTGAACGGTCCCATTTCGTTATTTGCCGCGAGCGGCATTCGACCTCGAAAGGTCACATATCACTTCAAATGACATACGGTCACGAACGATCGTCAATCGTGGTCAGGAAAAACTATCAATTTCTTTGCAGGTCATCAACAGGATATGAACATCCAGCTTATGGCATTACAAAACTCATCTTCCTATCGCAAGGCATGTTTTGGGGGGCAAATGTTATCCCGCCTTTTGGCAAGGCCGTGACACCAAAAAGTTGACTGGAAAACTAAAGACAGTTCATCGTAAAAGCTCGTTATACACTTTTACCATGGATATCAATGAATTTTGTCCGAGTCCGGATCGAGCCAAAATTGGTAGGACATGACAAGCTAAGCCATGAGAGTCAACGTTTCAAATCTCAAGTCAATCCGAGTCCGTATGTTCAAGTTATGATCGACGCAATTTAGAAGAATCTATGTTCGAATCCATCAGTGTAGCCATCATTCGAATCCATAGCATTCGAATCCATCGAAAGAAGGTGCTTCGGATCTATGAAGCATAGCCCCAGGTTCGAATCCAACAAGTTTTCCCTGATTGCTTCGAATCCACGAGGGGTACTTTAGCTTCGACTCCATCAAGCGAGGCCTAGTTCGAATCCATTAGGCCGTCCCTTCCTTCGAATCCACAGAGCTGCAGGTATGAGTCCTTCGGCTCCATCAAAGGAAGTTCCTTCGAATCCACAAAGACTAATCAATTCGACTCCATCTCGTAAGATACTTCGAATCCACACTGTTTGAGGCAACTTCGAATCGATCAACTTTAACGTACCTAGATCGATTCGAACAGACCTTCGCTCATTCGATTCGAAGAGGGATGTCTTCGAATCCACTACCACGAATCCACCCAGTCAAAGCGGCGAAGAACATGGAGTCGACCCAGTCAATCCGGAGTGAGAAGCGGATCGATACGAAGCATACGCACCACGTCACCATCTTCACATGCAGAAGCATCGATTCGAACCTATGGATTCGAACCATATCGATTCGAATGAATCCATGGGACGAAGAACACCAACTTGAATCGATCATAACTCGAGATCCACAAGTCCAAATGCAATGAAATTTTCACAGAAGCTTAAACACATGATGAAGAATGTTCACACCAAATTTCAACTCGATTGGACACTTTCTTGATCAATTCGAACCAAGGGTCGAATCGATCCCAAAGTGGGCCCGGTTCTCCAGATTTCGGCCATGTGGCCCCCTCATGTACCAGAACTGGTCTCCCCGGATTTTAGGCGAAATATCAGCCTCCTACACCTATAAATAGAGCCCCTGGTCATTCAGAAAAGAGGTCGGACAATTCGAAGAGCTAAAGAGCGCCCAGACTCTGCCAGACTTACTCCAGATCACCATTGCTGCCTTAGATTCAGATTATAATCATAAAATCTGTTGTACTACGCGATAGGAAATTGTAATCTTCCAGCATCAAGAATAAAATCATAAAAACCTTGAAGTGGACGTAGGCCGGAGATAGCCGAACCACTATAAATTGTGTGTCACTGTTCATTGTTTCTGGATTGCTGTTTGTTGCTTACTTAGATCTGTGATTTGTGTGTGAATATTGTTGATTTGTATTCATACGCTGGTGCTTTCACTACATTTGGGGTTTGTGACCATTTTTGGCGCAAACACAAGTAAAAGGAGCTCTTTACATAGCTTCATCATAACATGCTCTTTCCTGCATTTTGTATGTAGGTACGTCATTGAAGATTTTGTTAGGTGATGGTATTTATTATTTTTACGCCAACAAATTTGTGAACACATTTGATTTTCAAAAATCTTTTTAATGAAAATTATATATTATCTTTGTGTTGATCTGATTAGGTTGAGTGAATTGTGATTGACTGTTCAGTTACTTTATCATTTGTTTTATTATAGTACTTGATATATTATTATTTATAGCAAACATTTGTCATTACATGTTAATGTTTAGCCTATAACCCAGTGATGCATTTGTTGGCTTTAATTATCTTTTTATGGGAGGAAATCATTTAGGTTACTAAGAATATGATAATTGTAACTTACAATTTTCTTTTTCTTAACTTAGATAATGTGTGTATGTATCACCGGAAGGTGAAAAAGCTTATCTATAAGCTAATATTGTTTGTTTTATATCTCAGATAAAACATTTTAGTCATATTATTAGGAATCTGAATGAACTTTACACTGCAAAATATCTTCTGACTTCAAAGGTTTGCATTACAAGAATTTTGACAGTTTCACATTCTTCGATTATCAACTCTAGTATCCATTTTTTCTTACAGAGACAAAACATGTGATATCCAAGTGGTAAATATTTGAAAAAGCAGATGTTCTCAGATGCAAACTTTAATTTGTTGGAAAGGAGGATGCATTGATCTTTGATCAGGTATTGTAATAATGTAGCCTCTTCATATATTTCTTCATCTACTTTTGTTTATGTGGAAGTAGATTTGACATTTATTGTTATAGCGCTAAAGATATTCTATTCACTTTGTTGGTTTTAAATTTTTAAAAGTGGTCTAAATTTATAAAATTATGTTTATTATTAATTCATACTATACACGGTTCTTTGGTAAAAAATAGGATAATGCTTCTAAAATTCATGATCACCAACTAATCAATTATTACAAACTTCTATGCCCATGTTAAAATGATGTTTGAGTAGTTTCATGGATTTTTGGAGGATTAACTAGATTGTTTATACATATAACTTAGGTAGCAACAATTTCAAAAGTTGCAAAGTAAAAACTATATTTGGTTGGTCATTATTTTATCGATAAAGAGATTATTTTTTGTGGTTGTAAAGCACTTGGTTATTAAAAGCTATTTTCTGCTATGATAAGCTTGATTTTTGAATTTTAGCTTTTATTACAATGGCTAGGGCATGGATCAATGAATGGTTAATGAAGTAATAAACACTTTCTTACTTTTATCTATTGTGTTTACATGTGATTTATGGCTATTTGCATTGTTAAAGTACTGATAAAGATAATAAAAAATATACTGGGTATCCAATGCCAAATAAGTACAAATATATATTATTAGCTACTCATCATATTATTTCAGTCAGATTTTAAGCATCCTTTTCTTATTACTATTTTTTGTCAGCATCTTCTATATTGATTAAATACACTAATCCTATTTGTTTTGGTCTTAAACACAGGTAATTTTCCAATTCAATTATCTTTTAATGTTATCTTCACTCATAAGATAACTGATTGTGGGTGGTGGTTGGGAGTTACATAATTTTATTTGTTTTTGTTGTTTATACTGCCATCATTACTTCGTACGGGTATTGGGGCATGCATACAATTGGAGCCATACGTAATAAACTTTTATGCATATATAGTTGTTGTTTGTTTTATCTTCTGATTTCAACAACACACGACTTTGTATTGAAAATATTCAAAATTTCACTGCTTATTGATTGTTTGATATACAGGCTTGATCTTATATTTGTTAATTCAACACAAATAACCGTCTATTTTTTATTTTTTACGATTAGTCAGCCCATGTGCAGAGTATAAACGAAGCGATATGAAAGAAATGTCAAGGCAGTAGACTAAAAAAATCTGTTGTAATGATAGTATAACTGTACTTTTTATAATTTTTGTAATAATTTATTGTAGTTCCACCCAATTAATATGTTGTATTGAGAAATAAAAATTGTATTATAACTTGCATTGCATTCTTACGAATTATATCTTAATTTATTGCTCATGTGGCAAACCGCCCCATACATCATTCATTTATTATTGCGTATAATCCTTTGTGTTGGCTTTCTGGTGCGTCCGTCATGAAGAAATATAAATGGAATAATTGCTAGCTTACCATACATGATGAAAATGATTATTTGATCAATATACCTCATCAAAAGCTTCTTTATGACCAACGTTCATTTAAAATTACCTGATATTCGCAAAAAAAAGAAGTTGTAATCCATATGCTTATCACGGGTTATTTACTACTATTTTTGTAAATAAAAGTGTATGAATACTGAATTAGTGGTTTACAATATTTTGACAACAGTGGAACTTCATAGAATTTTATGGAAAGAAAATAAATTAAAGAAAGGATGTATTGAAAATGGAAGGTGGTTTGAATTAAATAATATATTTTCATAAGAGTAATGACTACCTTTACTGGCTTTTTTTTTAGTTTTGCCATCTTTAATGATTGCTGAGATGTTTTACATACCGCTTCAATTTTCGGCTTTGACTGTGTTTTAGGTATGTTTTTTTGGTACACCATGTTCTGTTAAATCTCCTGCCTTGTATGTTTTCTGCTCTATTTTTTACTTTGCCTGATTCTGGTTGCATTATTGCCTTAAAAGGTATTTGGTTCTTATCTTGTTTAATCCATTTATGCCATGCTATTTTAAGTCTCTGAAATTATCTCATTCAATCTTAATCTTGCACTTCCATGCCATCTTAGGTTTTTCTAATGAATTTTTTGATTCTTTTTCTCCGCATTTACATTGCAGCTAAAAAAATAAAATATGTCTAAGGTATTCAATTACTGCAATTTTTTTATAGAAAAATCTACCTATTCAGTTGTCGAATTTGAAGATTGCAATTTGCATGTTGATTCTTTTACATGAAATCGGTGTTTTCTCCAAATAGTTTGTTCCTTATGTGTTCTGCTTAAGTTTCATCAGCATATGTTTGGCTTATTTTTAACATCGATTTTTAACTTCCAACATTGCATTTAAAAAATAACGTAATCTAAAGTTTCTCTGATTTATTTTTGGTTTTAATTTTCCATAACCCAGTTTGATATTATGATTGGCTGATTTCCACCGAAGACATTTTTGCATGCTTTGTCCTTCAAAGTATACCACAATTGTATTTATAATTTGAATTTCAAAGGCTTTTAAATTTCAGCTGTGCATTTGCTTTTCAAATTAATTTCAGAGTTTTAATTCTTAATTAGTTTTAAGATATTACTTTTTTGGGATTAATTTATTACTTTTCTTGAAGTTTAAACTTTCAGTTATTGAAGTTAAAACATTGTTTATCCATGCAGCTAGGACCTGAATTTTTTGGTTTTCAACATCTAATGTTGCAAAGCTCTTTGGTATCTAATTTTTGCATTTTTGATTTATGTGGTTTTATTCAGTATTTTTTTTAATTGTGAATAATTTATGTGATCGTTCTTTAATTTAATTTTAAGCACAAATGCTATGATTTTGGTCTTTTTTCATACAAATATACTCGGTGCCGTTATTTTGCTACATTCAATTCGGTTTCCATTCCGATTTTAAGGTATAAAATTTTGGATTGAAAACTATTTTGTTTGTAATTATAACATGTGGAAACAAATTTTAAATTTATTGTATGTTAATTTGTTCAATTTTCATTCAAAAAGCCCGAAACATCTATTTTACGAAAAAGATACCTAAAGGCCAACTAAAAATATTGTCCAATAATAAGTTAGACAATCTTATGTCAGTTATGATTCTTATGTATTTTAGACAACAATATTTTCACTTAGTCCATTTCTTCCCATAAATGTTCATTTGAAATGAGTGATTTGAAAATTTCTACAAATGGTAGAGTGAATTTGACATGTTTGAGCTAAACTTCAACATTTCTTTCATATGATTTTTAATTTTTATTATGTTATTGTGTTTTTGTAGCTTTACTGATATTTTATTTTTAAGCTCATTAATCGTTAAGCTAGCAGGTATTTGGTGAATATTTCATGATACCAATTTCTATGTTAATTTTCTGTTAATCCATGAATGCAAACTCGATCTCTCCCTTTATTTGTTTTATTTATATGCTTTCTTCTGTTTATGTTGATATTTATAGGAATCTACTATTCTTTAGTTATTTAAAAGCAACGGAACCAAAGAGGTAATATTCTTATTAAACAGCAAGGCTCGGAAGTGCAAGGAATAACTGAGAACATTGTATATAGGGGAATTTTTGGCAACTTATGAAGAGTTGGTAAACTGCCTTTTCCCTATTGAACAATTAATTAAACCAAATGAAAAAAAGTTAGTTCTTAAGATGTAAATGCTTTGATGCCATATACCTACTCCTCGTGCTGGCTACATACGCGGTATGAAAACCATGTCACTCTTAGAGTTTTTTTTTTGTTCTACTGTCTTTCAGTTCGCTTCACAAATTTGTTTTCAACGACATACTTATTCATTACACTTACTTACTGTATGTTAAACTAATTTTTATGTTGTTGCTTTACGTTAACAAATGTTGATGGATATATGTACAACGCTAACGTCCAGGTGATATTTTACCTGAACATTAAATATTCTGGTGCCTTACCAATTATGACTTGCGATCTGGAATGATATTGCTTGAAAATTATCCTCTACACTCATAGTACACATGATATAATGCACACAGGAACATTACCTCTTTTGTTCCATTGCTTTTGAAAATCAAGTTAGAGCAAATCTCTTTTCTTCCACTGTTCCTCATTTGACGAGGATTCTTTTACTCAAACAAATATATTTTTCTTCCGGTTTGCTACAAAAAATTGATCGGTACATGGACCTTAAGTAGAACCTCTGAAATTGTAAGATGTACTAGATGAATGTCCATACTCAAGTTTTGTTACGGTGAACGGAGTTCAATCCTCTGAATTGTTTCACTTTTATTGAACTAAAACCCTTTTGTATGGTGGTAACTTTATAGACCTTGTCCCCGGTCATAATAAATGTGACTGGATATAGACATTGCACCTTCGGATGCACCATTCAATCAATTAATGTCTGCAATAATTATATTTAAGCATAGTATGCATGCTATTACCTAAAGAAATAACATTGCACTTGTAGGAGTTTTCCTGCTTCCACCCTAAAGCTTGCATACAGTGTTAAAGACATACAAGCATAATATGCTTCCAATAGACATCATATATACATATCAATTATTTTGTTTGATATATCTCAATAAAACTTTAAATTCTATTTTTTCTATATTGTAGTAGTAGGCGTATTTAATGATTTATCTGATATTCGAGAAAGTGCACTATTACAGTTTATATTAAACAAATACCGTATCCACATTTAGCGACCATTGGCAACTTCATATGGTAACTAACCGCATAGTTGTTGATTTATCTACCTTATAAACATTGTAAAATGAAGTATGCATGTGTATTTGGTTTATTGACAACATTAAGCACAATCCAACTAAAATATAACTTCTGATGATATTGAAGTTTATTACACCTGCATTAACTGGTTAAAAGTTTTCGTTAGGAAGCACCAAAGCTGTTGGTGACGTTTTATCAAGAATGATTTCATTGAAGATGGAGACAACGGTAAGATAGTATAGGATTTGAAGAGTTGAAATTTTATTCTCCTTAACTTTTTTTAACTTCATGCTTCAGGTTCGTTGAGGTGCATGTATGCATAACTAATAATTAGTTATCAGATATTGTGTGTATCGAAAGCCATTTTAAGCTTAAATTTTTTTATTTAGTGTGTCTACAAGAAAAATTAGCTCACTTATACTTCCCTAATCTACTTTCTAATACGAGTTTCATTTGGATGAATGTTTAGCTCAGCCTGCGATCTCTTTTCTATACCTCAATTAGTAGCACCATGTTTTACACTTATTGAAAATATTTTTACGTGACATCTCTTGATTAAATGGTAAAAAAAATTTCTATTTTTTTATATCTTATGATTATATATATATATATGTAGGATAGTTGGTTCTGTTAATTTTCAGAACCGTTATTTTTCAAAATTGTAAACCCTTCATTTTTCCCTTTAGAAATTAACAAAATTTTACTTGCACATGCCATGTTGTTCATCGTTTCTATATGCATACCATATGAACAATCGACTTTCTTGATATCAAATTAGTGTTTCTAAAGTGGATTGAAGTGCTTTATATTGATAGATAATAAATTTTACTCCACATCACATTACCCTCTAATTTGTTGCTTGCAAAAAATTATTTTTTATGAACATTATCCATTCCTTCTATTTTGGAATCTTCTTCCAACTGTCTATTCTATCGTTTTTTTCTACACTTGAATGTTAGTATACAAATAGTTTGAAGTGGGTTTCATATAAACACTATTGTTAGCATAAATAATGCACTAAAAGTTTCACTTTACTTGATGTGAAATGTATTAACTCTTACGTAAAGAACAAATCCAATAGGTTAATTAGGCACCGCTTCAAATAAATTTTTTTAACCTTTTTATTAGAACGTGGCACAAGTGTCAACTAAGATTGCTTTATATTTTTTTCTCACTTATTTAAATATTCATCCATTACTCCCATCTTTTAACATTCACCCTTTCTGCAATGACTATGGGATGCACTGTTAAGAGATTTGCTGCACTCAATTAGACATAATCTCGATTGGATGACGTGAATATTTTGTTTTGTATGTTGGATGTTCAAATAAACTTATTAATTGTTTGCTGTTAAATTTCATTCTCTAATTCTATGTTCAAATTGTACAGTCACAGCCGATGAAGTTCAACTCCTCGGCAGTTAAGCACCAAAATTTTATAGGGTTGGATATGTCATCAAAGGTCTCTACATCATCAGACACTGTCTTACGTGTCTACCACTAATTGCTTGGATGGGATGTCTCCTTGCTTTTAACATATTAAGATCGTTAGTGCCTCAACGTTATTTTTTCCCCCTTAAACTGTCCTGCTCTCGGATCATCCTTTATTTTTTTCCAAACAATACCGGCAAAACAAACATGTTAACGAACTTTGCATTTTGATATTCTTGGTTATTGTATTCATTGTTTTCCAATTTGTTGTCTAGATTGGGCAGAAGGTAATTTTGTTTGATTCGCTTAGAATCATGCTTGCGGACCTATGAAGTATAATGGACCTGTAAGGTATACTGTACTTCATTTTTGAAAAATAGGTTGGCACCATTCTTCACTGCATTTAAGATATATGAATTTGACAAAATATCCCACTTTATACTTAAGAAATTAGCATGAAGCTATAATATGAGAGGTATTTTTTGGTTATCACTAACCAATTTTTGTTGTTGCAATGGTTTACCATCACCTAGCACCAGATGGGTGATAGATTTATACATAGGATGTCTTGCATATGTAAATAAAACTGCTATGCTTGAACGTTTTCAAGCTACTTGGAGGACGCATGTTTTTTTTCCCTTCGTATAATCTTCACAACAAATCATTATTTTTCAAAAATAGGCATTCATATTTGGTTTATGCAAGGATTAAATTTTAATATATAGTCCATTAAGGAACTGATATTAAATTGGGTTTTCATGCTACTAAAAAATAAATTTGCAATGTTAAATTATCAACTATCCGTGTGTGTAACAATGGTTTGTCCTATTACGTAATAAATTAGTTGCAAAAATGCTTTCCTACTATTTCGAGTTATCAATTTTATACAACTTTTTTGACCAACCCGTGTGCAGAGCACGGATTCGCACTAGTTATATAATAAGCACAACTTATATTCGGATGAATGTTTGATATTTGACTGATCCACTCAAATTTATAAGGTTTTTCTTAGGAAAACACAAATGACACATAGTTTTTTTTTCTCTCAAAATTTATAAGGGTTTTGGTCTAAATCTCCTCAACTTTACTTCTCAATATAAAAATAATTCATAGTACATATGACTACTCCAAATTTTCTACCTTCTACCATTCCTTTAGTTATGGCAAAGTAAATACACGTCACCTACAAATCCCCTTAAAATTTCAAAATAATGGAATATAGATGCATATACATGTTATAACTGGTTGGGATTTTATATGCGTATGCAATTTCAGAGTACAGGTGCAACACCGGAAAGAAAACATGTTTAGACTACGTTTATGCTAACAAAGGCATCCGGTTATTTCAGTGCTAATATTTATGTAAATATTCCATGAGTTGTGCTGTGCATATGTCTATGCTTGCTCAGTCATGTGCTTATTCGTATGCAAGCTTAAGATATGAAATCAAAATTGAAAACAAAAGTTCAAAGAATGCTATGTAACTTTTGGTCAAATAAAAAGTTGCACAGATATTATTATGGTCGTTTGACATATAAATTACTAACCATTCTTCATGTTTCAGTAAATATGAAAATGGATTAGGAGATTGAATCAGAGCACCATGATAACTACCAAGATTCATTAAGAATTTAACATGGTAGCATAATAAGACAAGTCAACCCTGTGAGTAAATGAGACAACTCTAATTACTGATTCAAAATTTAAAGACTAGGATTTAAATACTTGTAACAAATAGTTACCAATTCAATATACCTAGATAAGCGGGCTCTGTTATGTTCCCAATCGGCGTTTCTTTCTGTATAAATAATATAAATGTTGCCATAACAATAAAACCATGTGAGACTTCAAAAACATTCATAATCGAAGATTTCAATTTGGGAGCATGAATACCTGAATGAAATTAAATAAAACCCAGGTAAAAGTACCGAAATCAAAATTTGAACTGAAATGGAAAACCTAATTGCGTTTCATGATAATAAAGAAATGATAATTACCTAAACGAGGAGGAGACGGTGCTAGAACGAGGTAGAAATACTGCTAGAATGAGGCAGAGGAGGCGGTTACCTTAACAGAAACAGGAAGGGATAATGAAACGTGAAAACATACAAGCGTGAGGAGTGGGATGAGAGCATGTCAACTCATTAGCTATTTTGATGTAACGTCAATTACAAATCATCAACATTTAATTTAGTTCAAATTTTCATCTTCAATGTCAATGTTAATGACAATGTTACGATGACTTGACAAAAAAATTATTAGACATTGTCTAGTGCAATGTCTAGTTTTAGACGTTGCACTTCATAATATGAGGTAATAAATATTCACAATGAACTAATTTTTTATCTATTATTTTATTTATTTAAATTTTGATGGGAACACATAGTCAATTTTTTCTCAATAAATATATTTGCATTGGAGTAGTTTTCTTGTTTTTAATGTGATGTTTAATTTTTAGAAATTACATTGAGTTAACATTGTGATTTATCCCTTGACACATAGAATTTAATTGAAATCACATTCTATTTACATTGAAGATGCTCTAAAGAAAAGAAAAGATAAATTTACAGTCACTATCCACTTTAGTTTTATCCATTTATGAAACCATCAGACTTTCTAACGCTGATAACCGTTGTAATAGTTTTTTAACGGAAATATTTTTTGGAAATTTGCAACAGTAATAATTGTTCTAAATCGAAAAAAACCTGTAGCAAAATAGCTTGTTTCTTGTTGTGAACCCCAAGTAAATTATAAGTATGGTATAGACGATCTATAATATCAAAATATAAAATTGACATAGTTAATAAGAACACAAGACGTGGAGAATCATACCCGACCAGTCTCTACATTCAACAAGTTAGCACATATGATAGTATATGTTAAACCATCATTATAGGGTTATACTACTAGTCAAACTATAGTATGGGTGTCTAAGTATCTAGCTCAATAATGCATATGTCATGTGACATCCATATCCGAACATAGCAAACATGATAATCATCAAACAACTTCATATTACTCACTCAAGTGCGTTGCATATATGGCGACTTGTATGACCACATCAACCGTCAAAGACTATTCTACATCTCAGTTCTCAGTGCTCGACTCCATGGCAGAATGTCAGGAACTAGACTCAACATCAAAAGACCAAGGTACACAGATCGCATCAATGATCCGAGATTAATAACAAAATCCAACTAAGCGTCCTCACATATCCCTGCTTCGCGAGCATACAGTGAAACCTCTGAATTAGCAATGATCCTTTAACGCACATCTCCATAGTAGAACACATGATACATTCCAATTCAGAAGCCCACATCAACAAACTTGCCCTTATGAATCATCAAAACAACTCCCATCATCGAGTCGTCGACATTCGAAGACACTTCTCAAAGTCTCGCGTCATTCCCATTCTATTCCCCAAGTGTTATCCCGCCTTTTGGCAAGGCCGAGATACCAAGAAACTAGCTGAAAAAGAAACAGAATCACACGTCTCCAACTTTGGATGATTGCTGGGCAACTACAAATAACGATGAATTCTTTCCGAATCCAGATCGGGCTACAATTGATAAGACACGACAAGTGAAGCTGTGGAAACCAACGTTCCAAGATTCGGAGCAATCCGAGTTCATATGCTCAAGATTATCGCCAATGGAAGATGGATGAGATAGTATAGGTTCGAATCCCTCAGAAATAGGCTAGGGTCGAATCGATGAGGAAAGGCTGGTTCGAATCGATCAGAGGAGCATTGCGTCGAATCCACGAAGAGCACATTTGCTTCGACTCCATCGAGCAAGTCCTCATATGCCTAAGTTCGAACCCATCCTCGCATACTCCAGTTCGAAACCGTCGAAGGAAGGATCCTTCGAATCCATGCAGGTGGAGGAGCTCCGACTCCATTCCAAAGCCCGTTTTCGAATCCCTATGCTCAAACGACTTCGAATCGATCCACGGTAGCGCACTTTGACTGATTCAAACAAGCACCAACATCATCAATTCGAAGGAAGCTGACCTTCGACTCCAGTACCTTCGAATCCAGTACCTTCGAATTCCCCAAATCCACATAGCTAAAACCAAGGATATGACCCAGAAAACTCAGAGAAAAAGGAGGATTGACCCGAAGCATACGCACCACGTCATCGCCTTCACGTGCAGAAGCCTGGATTCGACCCTATGGATTCGAACCATATCGTTTCGAACGAATCCATGGGGCGAAAAACTCCAACTTGAATCGACCATAACTCGAGATCTACAAGTCCAAATGCTATGAAATTTTCACAGAAGCTTGAGCATATGTTAAAGAATGTTCACACCAAATTTCAGCTCGATTGGACGATTTCTTGATCGATTCGAACATAGCTTCGAATCGATCCCAAAGTGGGCCCGGACTTCCAGAAAGCGGCATGTGGGCCTCCTGACGTACTGGAACTGGTCTCCCTTCAGTTTAGGCGAAATATCAGCCTTCTACACCTATAAATAGAGCCCCTGGTCATTCAGAAAAGAGGTCAGATAATTCTAAGAGCTAAAGAGCACCCAGACTCTGCCAGATTTACTCAGAATCGCCACGGTTGTCTTAAATTCAGACTTAGCTCTCAAAACCAGTTGTACTGCGTTATAAGATATTGTAATCTTCAAGTGTCGAGCAATAAAATCATCAAACTTCATAGTGGACGTAGGCTACAAAGCCAAACCACTCTAAATCGCTTGTCTTTGCACTTTACTTTCTGTCATTTTGGAGTTTTTGTTAGATAATCCACAGCGTTAATTTTCATTCTCCACGTTTATCTCTTCAAAGACTTCCGAAGAGTGTTGTGCCCATTTTTGGTACAAACACTTTGGTGCTTTCACTGAGAAAACCAGTTTTTCTCCTGCTCCTCGGATCTACCATCGATACCGGATTGCGTAAATCCAAGAGGAAGATCCAGATCTCTACTCCGGAATACTTCCATTCTATTCAGATTTGCATAAAATCTAGGAGAGGAATCCACTGTTCAAGATGGTTAGCACAAGGACTACTTCTACAGCTGCTAATCAAGATGCTCGGGATGAACAGAATCCCACGCAGCAGTTACAGTCCAATCAAGACAACACTGCTCACTCCGGTCCATCTGGACCGGTAACCAGACAAGAGTTCCAGACTTTACTCCAGGAACTGACCCAAAGCCGGCAACAGTTAGCTAAACAGTTGCGTGCCAACATTGAATTGACCAATCAATTAAACCGCCAAAGGCGTAGGAAGACAAGGACGGGCGATGCTTCCCACTCGTCCACTGAAAGTTCTGCTTCCTCTGACTATCATGGCAGAACTACATGTCCCCGGTTGGACGCAGGTCATACGCTAGTTACCGAATATCAACCCGCCTTGACTGTGGGACAGTTGAGGGTCAGACCGTCAACTAGCTCCCAGGCCGGGCCCTCATCACGAGGAGGTGTTGCTCCACAGCATACCACAGGCGATCGCGCTACAACAACCGCGGTAGAGACAAGGGTTGATACCCAAAACCTGTCGGATCCAAATAATCAACAGCGTGGGTGTACTCCCGAACCATACGTCCCAAAAGATGTGGAGCCAAGGAGGCGAGATATGGGCCGTCGACAACGTCCGGTCCGAGCTCGCGCTATGGAACCCGACCACACCTTAGTTCAGCCTACACGAAATGTGGCTATGCCCGACATCTCAACCATGGTACGTCAAATGATCCGCGAGAGCCAGGGACTTATCAACGACGACTGGGGGATCTCCCGTAGTCAAACTCCTTTCACTGACGAAATACTGCACGCTGAACCTCCTTGGCAATTCAGAATGCCAACTCTCCCTCTGTACGAAGGAAATTCCGATCCCAATCAACATATCTTAAAGTATGAATGGTCAATGAGCGCCGCAAGGGCTGATGATGCAGTAAAATGTCGAAGCTTTCCCATCTCTTTGGGAGGAATTGCAACGATGTGGTTCACAAGGTTGCCACCAAGATCCATCTATTCGTTCGACCAACTAGCTAAGAAATTTGTCGAACAGTTTCGTATGCATGTCACTAGGCCTAAAGACGTTAACACCTTTTCTAGTGTCACCCAGGCTAAGGGAGAGACGCTCAGGCATTACCTAGAGAGATTCCACGCAACATGCGTGGAAATTAGCAATCCCAACGACAACTTGATTCTGATGGCGTTAACCAAAGGGATCGACCCCGACTCGGAATTTGGGAATTGGTTAGCTGGGAAACCACCCGCATCATTGGACCGTTTCTACTCCAAAGCCGCTCAATTCTTGCGACAAGAGGATGCGAAACATTCTAGGAACCAGGGTGATGCGATACCCAGAACTGAAGGAATACAGAGTAATGTGGCAGTCAAACAGTCCGGTGAGAGTTCCGGAAAAGTCCAGCTAAATATACAGAATAAACAAGCTCAGCCGAGAGTCAGCAGCGGTCAGGATAAGAAGAGAGAACAAAATCGAGGCCCGCAACATAGGACCCCGATGTTTGACAGTTACACACCATTGAATACATCGTTGGAAAACGTGTATCTACAAACCTGCAACGCTGAGCAATATAAGAAACCTGCTCCGAAGAAATCATCGGAAAGACAGATTCAGACAGGAAAGTTTTGTAGATTTCACGAAAGTTACGGCCACAATACCAACGAGTGTCGACATCTGCAAGACCTCGTTGAAAAATTGATCAGAGAGAGAAAGTTGGACCAGTTTGTACGGGCACCGCCGTCTGGTGGAGCGGGCCCCTCAAAGCAAAATCATGCACAGAATCAGGCAAGACAGGAAGAACCGAGTCGTGACGGAGGAAGATTGGTAATTAATGCTGTAAGTGGTAATCCTCATCCAGTGGTCCGAAGCTGGGAGGAAGTGGAATCATATGGCAACTTAGCTAAACGCTCAAACTTCGAGTATAATGATAACTTGGGCAGTAAACCTTCAACCAAACGAAAGAGAGCAATAACTAACAACATCACTTTCCGGGACAATGACGTTGACTACGTCGGAAGCCCGACTACTGACCCACTTGTGATATCGACCCAGGTAGGCCCGATGTGGATGAAGAGGATCCTGATTGACTGCGGGAGCTCTGTGAATATCATATTTGCACATGCTTATAATCAAATGAAGATGAAAGCTGGGGGTCTGAAACCCTGCCAAACTCATCTCTATGGATTCAATGGCAGCGCTACTGTACCAGTTGGAGTGGTAGAGTTACCAGTTGAATTGGGAACCGGAGAATGTAGGTCGGTTCGAATATTGCAGTTCGTTGTGTTGGATGTAGAGTCGCCATATAATGCCTTTTTAGGTCGACTTGCCCTTGCTGAATTTAGGGCCATAATAGCCCCGTGGTGTTTAACTTTAAAATTCCCAACCGTCAACGGAGTTGGGGTCGTCCAGGGCGATCAGGTTGATTTGAGAACAATCATACACCGAAATCGAGTTGCCCGATTGCATAGTGCCAAGGACCGACTTAAAACTTTTGAACTTGGTGAGCTAGTCGCTAAGAAAGATTATCCGGCACTCCCGCCCATGAGATCAACATGGAAAGGGTCGCGCAAGATTAAGCGAAAGCTCAAGGATGGTGAATTCAAGTTATCGCCCATTGATGGCTTAACTTTACCAGAGGCCTGGAAGAGCGAAAGCCTTCATCGCTACTGCAATTAACAGGCTATGTTTATTTATTTAGTTTGAATTCCGTTTTAAAATTTGTTTCAGCATTTCGAAATTAGAACTAATAATAAGGCAACTGACTTTGCCATGTTTTCTGATTTCAGCAATAAAATGCCATTTCTTCGGGCCAGAGCTGTGATTCATTAGATACAATGTATAACATCACGATGCACGGAGAGCTAAAATTCCATCACGCAATGGGATTTATTCAAGAATGGAGTGGCTGTGATACGACCGGCCACTCGCTAAGTGAAGCCCGAGCTCGGGGGCAAGCCATCACATCAAAAGCTAAAATTGGGTTGATGCACAACGATCCTTCACTAACTCCGTACTCCCAGAGCGCGAGACGGAGTATAAACATTCCTTAACTCCTTACTCCCAGAGTGCGAGACGGAGTATAAACATTCCTTAACTCCGTACTCCCAGAGTGCGAGGCGGAGTATAAACATTCCTTAACTCCGTACTCCGAAGAGTGCGAGACGGAGTATAAACATTCCTTAACTCCGTACTCCCAGAGCGCGAGACGGAGTATAAACATTCCTTAACTCCGTACTCCCAGAGTGCGAGGCGGAGTATAAACATTCCTTAACTCCGTACTCCCGGAGTGCGAGACGGAGTATAAACATTCCTTAACTCCGTACTCCCAGAGTGCGAGACGGAGTATAAACATTTCTTAACTCCATACTCCCAGAGTGCGAGGCGGAGTATAAACATTCCTTAACTCCGTACTCCCAGAGTGCGAGGCGGAGTATAAACATTCCTTAACTCCATACTCCCAGAGTGCGAGGCGGAGTATAAACATTCCTTAACTCCGTACTCCCAGAGTGCGAGACGGAGTATAAACATTCCCTTAACTCTGTACTCCCAGAGTGCGAGACGGGGTATAGACATACATCAACTCCATATTTGTCCCCAAGACTGGGGCAGGACCAAAACAAATATCGAATTGGAGACGGAAGAGAATATACTTTCATTTCCATTATCAACAAAAAGAATTCGATTACAAGACGATTCAGAAAATAAAAAAGATTCCTGCTAGTGGGAGCCAAGTCCACATATATACACGGCTATAGAGAAAACTAAGAGACAAAACACTACAGAGAACTGAAGAAGGAGTTCAATCTTTCTTCTTCCTTGGCTTCTTCTTCGAGGAAGTCCCGCTAGAGCTGCTACCCAACTTCTTCCTCCTTCTTTTGCTCTTCTCCGATTTGCCCTCAGATGGCGACATAATGTCCACCTCTTCCTCAGAGCTAGAGGCAACAGAGATTCTTTTGGAGGGTGGGGCTGGAGGAATAGAATCAGTAGCAGGAGGTGGAACAGGAGCACTCGCGATTATCACAGTGCCGCCAGGCGATATCATCATTAATGGGGCATGGCCTGACGAGTCCATACCGGCGGTCACTGCGCCCATCTCAGCATTGATCTCAGCCAAAATCTCATCTTCACGAGGTACTTGGGCCGCGCTGGATATACTAATGGTTGGCATGGAAACACTAACAGCCGGAGTGGTCCCGCTCATGGAGAAGGATGGATCAATAAAAGGATCGTTGGGTTGATTGAGGAGTTCCTCAATCATCTGAGTGTCAAAAGATAACGTATCCGCTTCCCCTTCTCCACCGACCACAGAAGATGTCATAGTAGCTGTTTGCACAAAAAATGGACAAACACCTCAAAGTCGTATGATTTAGTAGATCTTATGTTGTTCTTAGTGATTTGGATGACTTATGCAAATATATGAAAAGCAGGGGCTAAACTGTAAAAAGACACACAGATTTATAGTGGTTCGGCCAGAACGTGCCTACGTCCACTTTATATGTTATTTCTCCTTTAGATCTCAGATTACAAGTACAAAGCTTTGGTACAAGTATCTAAAAGTGTTTGAAAGTTCCTTCCGTGCTTGAGCTCTCAAACTTGTCCCCCATTGTTGTACCCCTGCCCCTCTATTTATAGAGTGAGGTTGGGGGCAGGGGTCTTGGACGTATGTAGCTGCTGGTGGGCCTGGGCTGAAGCAATCTGGCCTGGCAGCGTTCCGGTTCGGCGAAGCTTTGTTCGGTCGTAGCTGTGGAGGAGTTGGTCCGGCGATGAGCTATGTGGTCCGGCGTTGGTGGTTCGGCGAGGCTTAGGGATGGAGTTGGACCGGTGGTAGGGGCTCGGTTCGGTGATGGGTCTTGGACCGGTGGTGGTGATGAGGTCGAAATAGTTTGGTTCGGCAGTTGTGAGGATGCCGAATGAGGTAGTGCCGAATGAGGTGGTGCCGAATGAGGTGATGCCGAATGAGCTTTTGTACTGGGAATGCCGAATGTACCAAGGCATCCTGAGTGCCGCATGATGACTGCCGAATGACCTTGATGATGATACGCTTGCTGGCTGCTTCTTCTTGGTTCGGTTGTGGAGGAAACGCACCCCACACAGACATTCCAGTTTTGACTAAAAATGGGATAACACTTTGCCCCCAAAACATGACTTGCGGTAGGAAGACGTGTTTTGTAATGCCATGAGCTAGACGTTCGTATCCTGTCAACAACCTGTAAAGAGCTTGATAGTTTTATATGGCCCCAAATGACGACCGTTCGGGATCGAGCTACTTGGGATGAAGCGCGGCCGTTCGTGGTCAAGCGCCTAACTTCAAATGACGACCGTTCGCGATCGAGTCATTTGAGGTGAAGTGCGACCGTTCGCGGTCAAGCGTCTAAATCCATGCGACGATCATTCGAGATCGAGTCATTTGTGGTGGAATGTGATCGTTCACGGTCAAGCGCTTTACTTCAAATGACGACCGTTCGGGGTCGAGTCATTCGAGGTAAAGTGCGACCGAGCCCGGTCAGAAGGCGGACCCCGAATGGCGATCGTTCATGATCAAGCCACTTGGGGTGAAATGTGACCGTTCGCGGTCAAGCGCCTTACTTCGAATGACGATCGTTCGAGATCGAGCCATTCGTGGTAAGGTGCGACTGTTGGCGGTCAGGGGGTGGACCTCAAATGGCGACCGTTCGCGATCGAGCCACTTGTGGCGAGATGAGTTGTGCTGTTCGAGGCGAGTTTGTGACTGTTCGAAGTCGGGTGCCGTTCGAGGCGAATTGTGACCGTTCGCGGTCGGGGTGCCGTTCGAGGCGAGTTGTGACCGTTCGAGGTCGGGTGCCGTTCGCGGCGAATTGTGACCGTTCGCGGTCGGGGTGCCGTTCGAGGCGAGTTGTGACCGTTCGAGGTCGGGTGCCGTTCGCGGCGAATTGTGACCGTTCGCGGTCGGGGTGCCGTTCGAGGCGAGTTGATGTGTGCCCGGGGGGGACTTAATACCATCCAAACCAGATTCACGTTCGGGTGAGTTTCTGGATTGTCTGTTGTGGCGGTTTATCACTATCTCAGAGCATGCCTAGGGATCGTTCGTGATCCCGTACATGTGTAAGTAGCTTAGCCATTTTAGAATTATCAAAATCAAATATCCATTCAACTGATGAAATTTAAAATAGAAATGTTCAGCAAAGTCAAATCCAAATTTAAGAAATAAAGAACAAAAGCAAAGCAGTGACGTCGGAGTGCAAACGCCTATATCGATGTGGTTTATAGTTGTATCAGAGCATGCCTGGGGATCGTTCGTGGTCCTGTACATGTGTAAACAACTTAACCGTATCAGTGTGGAGTTTGCTGCTCGTTCGTTGTTATCTCGATCAATGGATAATAAGATGACGTCTCGATCCTGAGCCGTCTTCAGTTGGTGCGGGCGGTGGTCGTTCTTGTCCCACCGTTGTGGCCCTCCTTCTCACATATTGTGATAGCAAACCATTCCGAATATGCCCCTCCACCTCATCTTTCAGGTGCCTGCAATCGTTGGTATGATTACCATTCAGGTCGTGGAACAAGCAATATCTGTCTGATTTCCTTTCGTTAATAGTCGGATCCCTTCGCATTGGCCTACGGTAGGGAACCTGCTCTCTTGTATCTTGATAGATTCGCTCCAAACTCTCATTCAGCTCGGAGTAAGTGGTGAATCGCGACTCTTTCCGTGGCCGCTTTGACCTGTCATCATTATCCTCAGCCTTTCTCTTTCCTTTACCAGTCTCCGCACCCCTTCCAGGTGGGTTTCCGCTCTTGATTGCGTAAACGTCAACTTCTTCCTCTCTTTCTGCACTAGCATCTTCCAAACGCAGAAACTTTTCAGCCTCATGATAGAACTCTCCCAGATTCATAGGCGGATCTTTAGTTAACGAATTCTTGAACTCCGTACTATCAGCTATTCCAGATACAGCCGCCATCATGACCATAGATGGATCTGGTCGATCCACTGATGCTGCTGCCGCATTAAATCGTGTTAGAAAACTCCTCAAAGTCTCTCCAGTTTTCTGCTTCAAGGTTGCCAAAGTCATCACATTCTTGGGTCTTGCAATATGAACCCTGAATTGTCTCATGAATCTCTCAGTTAAATCTGCCCACGTTCCTATGGAGCCGCTTTCCAGTTGTCTGAACCACAACGCCGCAATATCTGCCAAGTACAATGGAAAGCACCGGGCCATAACCTCCTCTGATGCCCCCAGCACTTCCATATGCCTTATATATTTTGTCAGTTGAACCGTGGGGTCTGTCCTTCCATTATACATATCCAATGATGGTAGCTTAAAATCTGGTGGGTTCCTAGCTCGCCTGATTGTTGTGGTAAAAGGACTCCTATTCACATCCTCCAGGTCTCTATTCACTAAACCGCCTCTCATAGCTCTTCTAACCATCTCTGCTAATCTGTCATTGTCTCCAAGCTGAAATCCTCGTTCACTGCCTTCGACCTGCCCCCTGAGTCCGTGGGAGCTTTCAGGTGTATGCCCCCCTGGCGGAGCGTTCATTCTTCTATTGTTACCAGGTTGTTCGGATGCCCCCGTCTCTCTTCTCGGGATTGGATCAACATGTTCTGCGTGTGTGCCCCCTAGCTCTGGTGCTACGCCAGATGGTCCTGCTCCGTTCTGAACTCCAGTTGCGCCTTGGTTCCGTGCTCCAAGTTGCCCAATCTGTTGAAGCAAGTTCTGGATCATCCCTTCTTGTCTTCTCATCATGGTCTCCATCTCATCCCTGGTGATGAAGACTAAAGCTTGGTTTTCCCCTGAGGAAGCCTCTTGACTCCCTTCCTGTTGACTTTGCTCCGGCCTCGGCCTTCTGCTTGATTGTCTTGCCATGATTCTCCCAATCTGAATCTTTAGACTTTAAAATTCAGCTTCTAAGCGGTAGAATCCTTGAGTAAATTTCTCAGTGAAAGCACCAAAAATGTTTGCACAAAAAATGGACAAACACCTCAAAGTCGTATGATTTAGTAGATCTTATGTTGTTCTTAGTGATTTGGATGACTTATGCAAATATATGAAAAGCAGGGGCTAAACTGTAAAAAGACACACAGATTTATAGTGGTTCGGCCAGAACGTGCCTACGTCCACTTTATATGTTATTTCTCCTTTAGATCTCAGATTACAAGTACAAAGCTTTGGTACAAGTATCTAAAAGTGTTTGAAAGTTCCTTCCGTGCTTGAGCTCTCAAACTTGTCCCCCATTGTTGTACCCCTGCCCCTCTATTTATAGAGTGAGGTTGGGGGCAGGGGTCTTGGACGTATGTAGCTGCTGGTGGGCCTGGGCTGAAGCAATCTGGCCTGGCAGCGTTCCGGTTCGGCGAAGCTTTGTTCGGTCGTAGCTGTGGAGGAGTTGGTCCGGCGATGAGCTATGTGGTCCGGCGTTGGTGGTTCGGCGAGGCTTAGGGATGGAGTTGGACCGGTGGTAGGGGCTCGGTTCGGTGATGGGTCTTGGACCGGTGGTGGTGATGAGGTCGAAATAGTTTGGTTCGGCAGTTGTGAGGATGCCGAATGAGGTAGTGCCGAATGAGGTGGTGCCGAATGAGGTGATGCCGAATGAGCTTTTGTACTGGGAATGCCGAATGTACCAAGGCATCCTGAGTGCCGCATGATGACTGCCGAATGACCTTGATGATGATACGCTTGCTGGCTGCTTCTTCTTGGTTCGGTTGTGGAGGAAACGCACCCCACACAGACATTCCAGTTTTGACTAAAAATGGGATAACAGTAGCTTCGGTGACGATGGCCACATGCGCTTGATGAGAAGCCTGAGATGCAGGAGGCGCGGGGATAACGGCTTCAGTCACTGAAATGTGAAAAAAGAAGATTGTTAGCTGTGGGTATTGCTCCAAATTCACCACACTAAATGTATACGGAAGACGTTTGATTACCTTCCTTAGCCTGGCTCACAGTATGGGCAGAAACATCAGCAGAAGATAAATGCGGCTGGTCAGGATTATAAGCAGGGACGGACTGAGGATTGACCGCACCGATGTTTTCAGGCAATGTCGGAATTGCAGCTCCAACACTCGTTTCGTGATGCTCAATCCCCGAGCCCTCGCCTGTCTCTATCTATTGGAACCCGAGCCTCTCTCTCGCCACAGAAACCACCGCCTCATGAAGAGCTTTCCTCTCTTCCTCAGTAAGCAAGCGCATCTCAAGCTCGAAGTCATCCAATGTATCATCCGGATGCGCCGCTTTCTTCTCCTCCACCAATCTATTCCAGGCGTTATATAGAATCATAGAGTCATCTCCCAGCCACGATAAATTTCTGTGCTCTAACACATTGGCGTTGTACGTAACCAGGAGATCATCAAAATCAGCATCCATCATGGACTGCTCCGCCATAATCTTTTCCTGGATTTCTGCATCCACAGACTTGGACTTGGCCACCGCCACAGCAAGTTCGGCCCGAAGTGACACAGCTTGGTCACACGCCTCCTGAGCGGTGGTGTTAGCAGCATCTTTCTCTTTCACCACCTCAGCAAATTTGGCCTTGAGTTCATTCAGCTCCTTAACAGCTGCATCTCGCTCAGCTACAACGTTGGTATAGCGGTGGCCCATCTCTTCAACCGTGGCACAGTGTGCCTGCTGCATTCTCGCCATGTTGGCCACAGCATCTTCATGCTTTTTGAGTACTTGGAGTTTCGAGCTTCGAGACAACTCCATCTCAGACTGAAGAACTTGAATGATGCGGTCTTTCTTGACAATCTCAGCATCTCGCTCCTGAATAACTTTCGCCCGGTCAAAAGCTACCTTTGAAGCTTTCACGGCTGCTTGTACCATTCCTTGTATTGGACATAGAAGTCACGAATATAGCTGTGCGCAATATTTTCAGCATCCTGAGGAATCCTCTTGAGATGAGGAGGAAAAACGTATGCGTCCATACAAATTTCTGGGAAGTCCTTCTTCATTTGGGCAAGCTGGATGGCACCTTCGCTTGTCAACTCAGTCGGAGCCTGCTCAACGATAGCAGCTGCCGGTGGTTCAACTCTGGGCCGCTGAGTCTCGGGCCTTGAAGATTGGGAAGGCTGCTGCTGCTGTGAAGGCCCAGGGATATCTACGGGCGCCCTAGAAGGCGGAGGAGAACGAGATCGTGATCGGTACTGATGGCCCCAATCTCTGTCAGTACGATCATGGCCAGAACGGCCACGCCAATAATCTCTATCCCTGTCATAGCGTTCCTGGCTAGTGTAACCTTGCCCGTGGTCCCTATCCGATTCTCTCCTACGAGAATCATAATATGGGGAAGATTGGCGCACGTTACGGAGCCTATCCAAAGTAGACCCGCGACCCGACATCTCGCCTGCAATAAGAAGGAGCTACGGATTAGAATCCTACAAAACAGTGATTAATATGCGGAAGTCATGTAGTGGTGTGGAAGTGTGTGAAAATGTGCAAACCCCCAGACCAACTGGAAGTGTTGACCGCACTCAAAGGAAAGGGCTCGCTCATATTTAGTACATCTTGAAATTCCTCCAACCCAGGATTACATGGAATCAATATAAAATCTGGGATGGGAATGTCGTCAAGCCCTTTAAAAGTATCTCTCGAATGAGAAGGGGCGGCCTCAGAAATCATAACCCCGGAAGTGGGAGGAAACACATCCACAGATTTCCACCCCTTAGACTTAATTTTTTTAGAAACGACAGTCTTGCTTTTCCGTTTTTTCCCAACTCGTCGAAGTTGCCCGAAAGATCAGCCATCGGCTCTACATCTGTATGGGTCCTTTCTTCATCGCTCACTTCGATTATTGTAATCCCGGGCATTTTCTTCGCCATTGTCTTCTTCCTCTTCTCCTTGTTTTTCTTCTTTGAGGCAGGCTTTGACATGCCCTCGATGACTATACTCTGATTTATTTCAATCAAGCCGAGAGTTCTTAAGTTATAGTCATTCAACACCAAGTCGATGTGTCTCATCTCGCTCGGAACTTCTTAGAGACTATGGACTATGCCCTTGTAGTACCCGCCATCAGGTCTGGAGATAATGGCTGCAAGAAAAACAAGATGTCAATACCAATGCCAAAAAAGCTATCGAACAAGAAAAGTCATCGGCATATGAGGACACTTACGCCTAGACAACCATCGCCTAGCAAAACCAGGAGGACACCGGACATAGAACCATTCATTCTTGAAGTAGCTTAGTCTGGTCCATGCTCCAATAATAACTTGGCAATTTCTGACTGCCTCCAAAAATGTAAAGGACGGGCTATCGCCCCTGCTCTTGAAATTAAATATATGTCTGATCTCGGTTGGCCTTGGCGGGCGAAAGAGACAATCCATAAATATGACGAAGGCGCTATTCAACAGCGCATGTCCGTTGGGATGAAGTTGCAAAGGAGCAATTCCTAAGTATGACAGCATTTCCCTGATGTACCGATTAAAAGGAGGAAGAGTTCCAGCCGCACAAGCATGGCGGTAAAAGGCAGTATATCCTTCGGGCGGATTATGCGGTCTATCATTGGCGCCGGGTAATAATACATCGTTCATAGATATGTTGTGTTTCAAACATATCCGGCCCAGTAAGGATTCAGAGATATTAGACCGGACAGAATCAACAGGATCCTCGATAAATATTGCATCTTGTAGCTCGTCGGGAGCATGGTCTATTATATCCGCTGGGATATCTGGAACTATAAGGACCGGAGGAGGAGAACTCTGAATCTCCTGCTGTTGCGAGCTCGAAGATTCCATAACTGACTAACTTATCAGAAAGCAACGTTAAGTTCATAAAACAGCCCGTGCATTCCCCAGTGTAGTGTGTATGGATGTGCCGTGCAGTGCAAGTGCTGAACGTTACTTAAGCAGATTTTACAGGTTGAAACAAGATGTCCGAACGACAAAACTTGGGGACTTGAGAATGAAAATGACCGTCATCGCTGACCGTCACTTCCACACCATCCAGACGTTACTGACCACTTCAAGTATAAATCAGTTGAATTATTGGTTAAGTCATAGTTCCATCGACGAGCTTCAAAGGAAATTCAAGTATAATCCTACCGTCAAGTTCAGTTATGCAGGACCGAAGCTCGTCGGAGTTAAGTATGCTAAAGTTCATTAAGTTCATCAAAGTACAACTTGAAGTTGGTCGTAGTTCAGATGATGGAGCAAATCAAAAGAGTAATGGTCTCAGAGGGCGAAGATGTTCGAATCCATCGACACGAATCGATGAGGGTCGAATCGATGGAGTTCAATTCCAGGTACTTCGAATCCATATGGTCCGACTCGATGTAACCTTGAGAAAGAGGAGCGCTTCGAATCCGCGATCTTTTCATGACTTCGAATCGATCAATATTGAGATCCTTCGAATCGATCGGAGTATCGCTACTTCGAATCGATCGCCACGAGCCTTCTTTCCTTTTTTCTCTTGAAACCATCGATTCGAGGCTATGCATTCAAAATCAATTTGAATGACACATCACTGGATCGATGCGAAGCAATGAAAGACGACACTCTGATCGATATAACTCGAATGGTTTCATTCCTCAGTTCCATCGAGCCGACCCACTTCGTTCAGATCTCAATGCTCCTCGAAATTTTCAGAAGGAAAGACTGAATCGATGCCAAAAATTCTAAGTTCTATCTTTTTCATCTCGAATCGATCCCTTGATTACCTGGTTTTATTGCGAATGAAAGCATGAAGGGGTTCGATCGATTTGAGGAAAGCACGTTTATCTTTTCCTTGGAGAGATCGATTCGAAGAAGAGGCTATAGCAACAGTAAAAAGTAAAAAATGAAAGTGACACCGGCCTCGCGTATTTATATGGACCTCACGTAGGAAACGGGACGATTCGTCTCCCGGTCAAAATGACCAACTCCAACCGGTCACGCGCTGATCCATTCGAATCCGTCACATTCGAACCCATTGCATTCAAACCCTCAAAACTTCGAATCAATTGAGGCTGCATCGTTACAAAGCCTCATCGATGCGAAGCTACATCGACTCGGAGCTTTCAACAAAGGCTAAATTGGAGTAGTTGCGTCCTATCGATTCGAAGTACTAATTTCACGACCATTTCGAATCCATCGGATACCAACAATTCAAACCATCGATTCGAACAAACATAGCTTCGGATCCATCAAAGACCACCAATGAAAATGGATTAAATATCCATCTCGTCATAACCCCAAACAGCTAACAGCCGGTCACAATCGTACGACGGTTGATTACAGCGACAAAGAATACAATTTTCAACAGAGCATGTCCTAATTGTCCAATGATAGATTGTAGCTTTTCAAAGCACGTCATGTTTACACAAAACGTACTTTGGGGGGCAAATGTTATCCCAACTTTTGGCAAGGCCGAGATACCAAGGAACTAGCTGAAAAAGAAACAGAATCACACGTCTCCAACTTTGGATGATTGCTGGGCAACTACAAATAACGATGAATTCTTTCCGAATCCAGATCGGGCTACAATTGATAAGACACAAAAAGTGAAGCTATGGAAACCAACGTTCCAAGTTTCGGAGCAATCCGAGTTCATATGCTCAAGATTATCGCCAATGGAAGATGGATGAGATAGTATAGGTTCGAATCCCTCAGAAATAGGCCAGGGTCGAATCGATGAGGAAAGGCTGGTTCGAATCGATCAGAGGAGCATTGCGTCGAATCCACGAAGAGCACATTTGCTTCGACTCCATCGAGCAAGTCCTCATATGCCTAAGTTCGAACCCATCCTCGCATACTCCAGTTCGAAACCGTCGAAGGAAGGATCCTTCGAATCCATGCAGGTGGAGGAGCTCCGACTCCATTCCAAAGCCCGTTTTCGAATCCCTATGCTCAAACGACTTCGAATCGATCCACGGTAGCGCACTTTGACTGATTCAAACAAGCACCAACATCATCAATTCGAAGGAAGCTGACCTTCGACTCCAGTACCTTCGAATCCAGTACCTTCGAATCCCCCAAATCCACATAGCTAAAACCAAGGATATGACCCAGAAAACTCGGAGAAAAAGGAGGATTGACCCGAATCATACGCACCACGTCATCGCCTTCACGTGCAGAAGCCTGGATTCGACCCTATGGATTCGAACCATATCGTTTCGAACGAATCCATGGGGCGAAAAACTCCAACTTGAATCGACCATAACTCGAGATCTACAAGTCCAAATGCTATGAAATTTTCACAGAAGCTTGAGCACATGTTGAAGAATGTTCACACCAAATTTCAGCCCGATTGGACGATTTCTCGATCGATTCGAACATAGCTTCGAATCGATCCCAAAGTGGGCCCGGACTTCCAGAAAGCGGGCATGTGGGCCCCCTGACGTACTGGAACTGGTCTCCCTTCAGTTTAGGCGAAATATCAGCCTTCTACACCTATAAATAGAGCCCCTGGTCATTCAGAAAAGAGGTTAGATAATTCTAAGAGCTAAAGAGCGCACAGACTCTGCCAGATTTACTCAGAATCGCCACGGTTGTCTTAAATTCAGACTTAGCTCTCAAAACCAGTTGTACTGCGTTATAAGATATTGTAATCTTCAAGTGTCGAGCAATAAAATCATCAAACTTCATAGTGGACGTAGGCTACAAAGCCGAACCACTCTAAATCGCTTGTCTTTGCACTTTACTTTCTGTCATTTTGGAGTTTTTGTTAGATAATCCACAGCGTTAATTTTCATTCTCCGCATTTATCTCTTCAAAGACTTCCGAAGAGTGTTGTGCCCATTTTTGGTACAAACACCAAGCTACCACGTTTACTGCCTTTGTTTTCCACCAGTTTCATTTGCATTTAAATCATTTTGAAGATCGTTCAAATCATAGGCCATAACTTACAATCCCTTCATCCAATAAACCAACGATCAATCATGCAACCTCCCAACATAGCCATGAGCCCCTTCTATCAATCGTGCTACCAGATCATCAACGGTGTTCGGTTACCCTTGAATTTTCCTTGCAATTTCTTACATGCATGTAACATCCCGTATCTAGAGGCCAAAAGCTAAGCGCTACAGATGCTGCCGCCATCTATAGTATTAACTTCTAGTGACAAAATACGGTAATGCTAATGCTATCTATAATATCAGAAGCACTTGAATATGAAAAAAAATCACAGATTTCTAAAACAACATTTTACCGATTACATTTAAAATAATAATTCATATCCAAGTTACGTAATTCCATAACGTCTCCTAGGTAAAGATCAAATATAATCATTACAATAATACGTCAAGAGCGACATATGACAATGCTCTCTTGGTTGACCAAAGTCAATATAGTCATATCTGGCTTAATACACATAGCAGAAATAAACTGAATAAACTGTAACTCCTAATTAGCTATCCGTCAGCCACCTACTCGTCTCTATAAGCTTTATTCACCAAAACAACTAAAACTTGAAAACCTCAACCCTCAGCCTACTCAAATCAATTTTGAGCACCCGAGAGTTTAAGGGGAAAAAAACCTTCGAGTCAGACAAAAAGCCTGGTGTGAATAATACCTTTACACCTCGGTTTACTGATAATAAGTGAGACCACGCCGCTTAGCGGAATGGGTTTCCCCTCACTAGTATCCCTTTCAAAACATATATTTTTCAATCATTTCCTATAACCAAACTACTTAATCAAACTGATTATACTAATAATAATAATATCAATATCCGTTATGCTATAAACAGGTAACTAATGGACTATCTGTCCACAAGTAATAAATGGAATATCTGCCCGAAAACTGGGCCGACTGCCTGCAAACTGGACTAACTGTCCCTTTGGCTGACTCGAGCCTACAAGATAAAATATCAAATGGTCTAAACATCTGTTAGACAAAACTTCTAGATGGTCTGTCCTTAACTTACTCCTCCAAGGGCCAACCAACCCTAATGGTTTTGCGGGCTAACCAGTAACCTATCTCTGTACATAAACATTCCTTTCTGTTTGTAACCATCATTTTAGTCTTATCTGTGACTAAGCCCTACACATTGGAATTTTGGACTAAATTAGCTAGGGGCTAATAGTTAATGAGTATAGGGCATGACCCTACACAAGTCCTATCCGGTCTTCTAATCTGAGTCATTTTCTGAGGGTTAACTACCCTTCATCTTTTTTTTTCCTTAAAAACCTTTTCAAAACGATTTAACCTTTTAAACCTACTTATATAAGGAAAATATATTCTAAGCTATTTTGCGATGTTATATATATTTTACTCAAAATATTTTTGATAAAATTTAATGAGGATTACCTATTCCTAAAAATAAGTTAAAACCCTTTTTAACTTGAAAACACTTAGACTATACTGTCTAGTTAGTACATTCGAAACCTTTGTTTAAAACCCTTAAACAACCCTTTTGAAACCCTTGAAAGTAATCCTTTCGAAACCAAACAAAACGCTTTCAAAACCACTGAAAGTACCCCTTTCGAAACTATTGAAAGTAACCCTTTCGAAACCATTAAAATCCTTTCCTTCGAAAGCTTCAAAACATTAGACATCCTTCTTTAAAACCTTTAAATATTGCCTTTCGAAAACATAGGAAAAACCTTTCCTTTCAACCCTTTCGAAACCACTGCGGAACCACCCCTTCGAAACCATTCATTAAAACCTTTCGAAAGTATCAAAACTCAATTCTTTCGAAAGCACTTGGGTTCAATTTAAAACATGTGGAAACCTTTCGAAACCATTCAAAATTTTACCCCTTCGAAACCTTTGAAAACTGTTTCGGTCGAAACCATTTGGATTATGCCTTCAAGTAGAGAAAAAGGATTAGAAACCCATTAAAGTCGAAAGCACTCCTTTCGAAATCATTCCCAAGTAAAGAAGTGAAGGTGTCGAAACCATCCCTTTGAAAGCATTAGAGAAGTGGCCAAATTTTAGAAAATAAAATAACCCCTTCGAAACCATTTGGGTCAAAAGGTAGAAAGCGGCAGCTAAAAGTTTCGACCTAGTCGAAAACATTTATTTAAAAAAAAGGCGCAACCCAATCGAGACCATTTCTTTAAAACCATTTGACCTGGTCGAAAGCTACTTAGTGGAAAGCAAGCAGGCGCATTTTCCTTTAAACGCAAAGTATCGCTTCAACCCCTTCGAAACTGCTGGTTTCGACCCTATGCCTTCCGTCTACATCAAATTCACTACATACTAGTTACATGATACCATGTGCATTGGTTTCGATGGAGTCGGAGGCGAAGGCATAGAGATAGAACCTGGTACGGAATGCATCGATACAGTATAAACCTTGTAGATTTGTCCTTTTTAAACTATTTCTTTGTATCTAACCTGCCTTGTTTGTCAAAATCTGATTGGTTGCAAGTTTCTCTTTTCAAAAGCACTGCCGAATTTCCAGAATTAACAATTTGAATTTATTTTCTTTCTTCTTTTATAAATATATAAAACATTTAAGTCTCATACCTTAAATAATTTTATATATCCATTAAAACACTTAGGAAAATTTTACAAAAATTCCAGAAAATCATTTTTAATATGTTTTCTAACATATATAAATTTCAGACCCAAACCATTATTATTTAACCGTAAATAATTTATAATCCAAAATAACATTTTCTTCACTAGAAAATTTACCCAAAATCCACAAAAATTCTAAAAATTGAAACCCATCTGCAAAATATTATTTTTGGTCTATATAAAAATTCGCAAGGCATTTGGATGTCATTTAAGGATTTTTACCCTAACACATATCATAAAATCAATATAAATAAGCATAATTCATCAACAAGTATATATAATCATTCCATCATTCAAAACATGGAAAATCATTGCAAACAGGTTCGGATTTCATCATAAAACCAAAAACAAAAGAAATATGAGATACAAACATTAGTCACCCTAGCTTTAGAGATTAAGGAGTTTGAGATTTAGGTGGATTTGATTTGATTTAGCTTCTTCCTTAGCTTTTCTTAACCTTCTTCCTCCTTTTCTTATTAATGGTGGCCGACCTCAAGTTTTAAAATTTTATTAAATGAAATGAATGTGTATGAGATACACGACCAAGGTTTATAGATATAGGAATGACCTTTTTCCTACTTTAACCCTCCTCTATTTCATTTTAAATCTTCTTTTAATTCATTGTTTAAATGGCATGGCTACCCCTTAATTAAAATCAACTCTTAATCCCCTAATCAACACATTATTTTATTTTATTTAGCTAATAAAATATCATAAATAATGTTACAAAAAATATGGGGTGTTACAGACTCCCCTCCTTAAAGAATTTCGTCCTCGAAATTACGATAAGGTACACAATAAATCAATCAAAAAAGGTAAAACATAACACCAAATAAGTCAGGATAAGTATCTCTAATCCTGCTTTCAACTTCCCAAGTACAGTCCATGTCATCGTCAGTCCATTGGACTTTGACTAACCTGATCGTCTTGGTTCTAAGCCTCTTCTCATCTCTCGCAACAATACAAATTGGCTTTCTCACTATAGTCAAGTCCGGTTCTACTACTAAGTCCTTTAGCACAGTCGATGCAATTAAAGTTTCCGGGTCTCTAACACAGTTTCTGAGATAAGAAACATGGAAAACATCGTAGACTCCTACCAAACTGCTCAGTAACTCAACTCTATATGCGAGTTTCCCGATCCTCTCAACAATAGGAAAAGATCCAACAAATCTCGGTGCCAACTGTTGATCTTTCGAATTTGATTACACCCATCATCAGTGACACTTTGACGAAAACCTGATCTTCCACTGAGAACTCTAAATCTTTCCATCTTTTATCTGCATAGCTCTTATGCCTAGACTGAGCCTCCTTCATTCTAGCCCGACCGACTTAAATCTTTTTTGCAGCTTCTCGAACCAAATCTGGACCAAGAACCAACCTATCCATGATCTTCGACCAACAAACGGGAGATTTGCATGGCCTTCTATACAAAGCTTCAAACGGTGCCATCCCAATCTTAGTATGATAACTGTTGTTATACGCAAACTCGACTAAACACAGACGATCTTCCCATGATCCCCCAAAATCTATAACGCAAGCTCTTAACAAATCTTCTAAGACTTTGTTAACTCTTTCCGTTTGCCCATCAGTTTGCAGATGGTAAGTGGTTATCTTCTTAAGCTTGGTTCCCAAAACTTCCTATAGAATCTTTCAGAACTCGCTAGTGAATAAGGAATCTCTATCACTTACTATACTACTAGGAATTCCATGCAGTCTAACCACAATTTTCATAAATAACTTCGCTAAAACAGGTGCTGTTCTGGTTGACCGAACTAGAATGAAATGGGCACTCTTGGTCAATCTGTCCACTAGACCCATATACTTTCATTTCCTCTGTTCAACCTTGGCAACCCGTTAATGAAATCCATAGAAATAAAATATTATTTCCATACCGGAATATCTAATGGCTGAAGCAACCCACTCGGCTTCTGATGTTCGGCTTTTACCTACTGGCAATTCAAACACTGCTTCACCCATAAGCCCACATCTCGCTTCATACCTTCCCAGAAGAAACTTCTCTTCATATTTTGATACATCTTAGTTCCTCCCGGATGAATAGAGAACTTCGAACGATGGCATTCCTCCAAAACTTCTTCCTTATGTTTCCTACACTCGGACACTAATCTCCCTTTCTTTCTCAACCACCCATTCTAGTCAGGACTAAAGTTCTTTAAGTCATCGCTCTTGGTTCCATCTCTTAACTTCCTGATCCGTTCAGCTAACACTGGGTCCTCCTTCTATCTAGAAGCAATCTTTTCGATCATCACAATCGAACGTCCAAACAAGATAATACAACAGTCTCTCTGCTAGACCCAGCTTCGGATCTCCATTGCACTCTACAAGTTGACAAGGCTTCTAAATCCTTCCACTCAGTAATCCTCGCCAAATGTTTCTTGCTAAGTGCATCTGCAACCTTGTTTGCTTTCCTTGGTGTGTACTCAATCCCAAAATCATAAGCGGCTATAAACTCATGAACATCTTTATTGTCTCATGTTCAGCTCCTTCTGAGAGAACAAGTACTTCGGCGACTTATGATCTGTATATAACTTAAACCATTTTCCCAAAAGGTAATGTCTCCACACCTTTAATGCAAAATTCATTACAACCAATTCTAAATCATTTTTCAGATATCTGATCTCATGCGGTTTAAGCTGACTAGAAGCATATGCAATCACTTTAGCATGAGCACATCTCCTAATCCTGTTCCACACGCATCTGTATAAACCACCAAATCCTGATTCTCTTTCGGAACAACCAACACATATGCATGGGTCAATAAGTGTTTCAAACTCTGAAACGCTTTCTCACACTTATCGGTCCACACAAACTTCACATCCTTTCTCATTAGCTTGGTCATCGGTGTTGCGATTCGCGAGAAATCCTTAATGAATCTCCGATAATAACCAGCTAATCCAACGAAACTCTTTATTTCAGTCATTGTCTCTGGTTTCTTCCAACCGTTCACCACTTCAATCTTAACCGGATCTACTGACAACCCTTTCTCTGAGACTACATGACCAAGAACTTCACTTCCTTCTTCTAGAAATGACAATTCGAAAACTTCGCCTTTAGCTGATGCTGCCTCAGCGTCTCAAGCACAAATCTAAGATGAACTTCATGCTCTCTTTCATCCTTAGAGTATATCAAGATATCATCTATAAAGACTAAAACAAACCTATCCAAGTGCTCTCGGAAAACTCGGTTCATCAAATCCACAAAGAATGCTAGCGCATTAGTCAGTCTGAATGGCATAACTAACCATTTGTACGACCCATACCTGGTCCTAAATGTCGTCAATGGTATACTATCCTCTGCTACTTTGAGTTGATGGAAACCTGTTGCCAAATCTAACTGAGAAAATACCTTGGCTCCGCTTAACTGATCGAACAAATCGTCAATCCTCGGCAATGGATATCGATTCTTTTTCGTCCTCTTATTCAACTTACAATAGTCGATGCATAGCCTTAACGATCCATCTAGCTTCTTAGCAAACACTACGACTGCTCCCCAAGAAGAAATACTCGGCCTGGTAAAACTCTTGCCTTCTAAATCCACCAACTGCACCTTTAACTCTCTCATCTCTGTAGGGGTCATCCTACTTGGCGGCCTACTCACTGGTTCTACTCCAGGAACCAAATCTATCTGAAACTCAATGGCTCATTTCGGTGGCAATCCAACTACAGGCTCAAAAACATCCGTGAATTTTCTAACCATAAAAAATAGACTCATCTCATCTTCCAACTCCATAACACCCAACAAAGCATTCACCTTACCGCTATAACCTTCTATGGTATAAACAATCCTGTCGCTACAATCGAAGTGTCTAAGTGATATTTTCCTATCCTGGAAAAATATCCTAGCATCGAACTCACTTAACCAGTCCATAACAAGAATAATTCCAAACCCCACAAAATCAAACATGTGCAAACTGCCAACAAAAGTATGAAATAACAAGTCAAACTGTAACTGGTCACATCTCAACCCTAGAGTTGCATACCCTCCTATTGGATTCGCAACCCATAAGGAAGTAACTAAATATGTGGGTTCTAAGTTAAGCTTATCTATCAAACACCTAGATATAAAATAATGCGATGCACCAGTATCAAATAGAATGCTAACAGATATACCAAGGATCTTAAGCTTACCTCCCAAAACTGCCTTTCCTTTCTCCTAAGCTAGTGGCTACGAAGTAGCAGGCTCCAATGCATACACCTTGCCCTTTCCATCCTTAGCGGGCTCCTTGCATTGATTCTTATAGTGGCTAATCTGGTCTCAATTGAACCACCTGACATTTCTCTTCCCGTTCACTTCCTTTGCCTTCCCAACACGACACTCATTAGTAAAGTGCCCCTTCTTGTCGTGCTTGAAGCAAACAATCTCAGACTTCCCTTTCTTAGCTGCTCCACCCTTTTGAGCACCTTTCTTAGGAAAGAACTTCCTCTTCTGACTCTGCCCCACCTGGACCTCCTTAGCCTTACTCTTCTCTAGAGAATCAAGCATCTCTGTATGCCTTAAGGCCATCTCCACTACACATCAGAAGGATCTCTAATATGCGGTAATGTAGCCCTTGCTAACTCAGGCTTCAACCGCCTGATGAACTTCTCATTCCTCTTCATCACTGTATCCACCAAAGCATACCCATATCTGGCCAACTCCTTGAACCTTCTAGCATACTCCAAAACAGACATCCCCCTCTGCTCTAACTCAGCAAACTTTCTGATTAGAGCATACTGTGCCATTACAGACATGAACTTCTCTTGGAACTTCCTCTTGAAATCTGCCCATACCATGGTTTCCTCATCCACTGCCATAGTCACACTATTCCACTAAAACAAAGTCGCTCCATGAAGCTGTCACGAAGCAAGCCTCCTCTTCTGCTCATCATTGAGCCCTAAATCTGCAAAGATCCTCTCATAATGCAACAACCAATTCTCCATCTCAATGGCATCCTCGGTTCTAGTTAATGGCTTCCCTCCAAGCTTAGTGTAATCTTCACTCAGCTTAGCATAATCATTAGCAACTGGAGCTTCCCGAATTCCTTCTCCCATTACTCCAGCAGCAACTCCCGCTTGCATCATATTCATGAAAAACTGTTATATAGCTTCCATTCCAACTTGTAGGACTCTAGCACCCACATTCTCTGCTTGTGCCTGACCTTGGGTTCTCCTCATATTAGGTCTGGTATTCCCATCGATGTCTCCCCTTCCTGGGTTAACTCTTCCTCTTCTATCATCTATATCTCCTCATGAGATACAGAAAAATAACCTAACAAAGATAGGAGACTCGAGATAAAGCGTATAGTTACATATAGCAAATACAAGTACGTTACTATAGTGTTATCCCATACCCCAATCTTTCCCTAATTCCTTAGGATTATGTTTTCAAAATCATTTTTTATTAAAGTCTTTCATAAACCTAAGCTCTGATACCAAGTTGTAACATCCCGTAACTAGAGGCCAAAAGTTAAGCGCTACAGATGCTGCAGACATCTATAGTATTAACTTCCGGTGACTAAATACGGTAATGCTAATGGTATTTATAAAATCAAAAGCACTTGAATATGAACAAAATCACAGATTTCCAAAAGAACATTTTACTGATTACATTTCAAAACAATAACTCATATCCAAGTTACATAATCCTATAACGTCTCCTAGGTAAAGATCAAATATAATCATTATAATAATACACCAAGAGCGGCATATGACGATGCCCCCTTGGTTGACCATAGTCAATATAGTCATATCTGACTTTATACACACAGCGGAAATAAGCTGTAACTCCTAATTAGCTATCCGTCTCCACTTGCTCGTTTCCAGAAGCTTTGTTCGCCAAAATAACTAAAACCTCAACCCTCAGCCTACTCAAATCAATTTGAAGCACCCGATAGTTTAAGAGGAAATAAAAACTTCGAGTCAGACATAAAGCCTGGTATGAATAATACTGTTACATCTCAGTTTACTGTGATTAAATGAGACCACGCCGCTTAGTAGAATGGGTTTTCCCCTCACTAATATCCCTTTCAAAACATATATTTTGCAATCCTTTCCTGCAACCAAACTGGTTGACCAAACTGATTATACTAATAATAATAATAACAATATCCATTATGCTATAAACATGTAACTAATGGACTATTTGCCCACAAGTAATAAATAGCCTATCTGTCCGGAAATTGGGCTGACTGCCCGCAAACTGGCCTAAGTGTCTGCAAACTGGACTAACTGTCCCAGTGGCTGACTCGGGCCTACCGGATAAAATATTAAATGTCTAAACATTGTTAGACAAAATTTCTGGACGGTCTGTCCTTAACTTACTACTCCAAGGGTCAACTGATCCTAATGGTTTTGCGGGCTAACTAATAACCTATCTCTGTACATAAATATTCCTTTCTGTGTGTAACCATCATTTTTGTCTTACGTATGACTAAGCCTTACACACTGGAATTTTGGACTAACTTAGCTAGGGGCTAATAGCTAATGAGTATATGGCGCGACCCTACATAAGTCATATCTGGTCTTCTAATCTGAGTCATTTTCTGAGCGTTAACTACCCTTCATCTTTTTTGCCTTGAAAACCTTTTCAAAACGATTTAACCTTTTAAACTATACTTATACAAGGAAAATATATTCTTAGCTTTATTCTAAGCTATTTTGTCATGTTATATATACTTTACTCAAAATAATATTGATGAAATATAATGAGGATTACTTATTCCCCAAAATAAGTTACTTTTTAACTTGATAACACTTAGGCTATACTGCCTAGTTAGTACATTCGAAACCTTTGTTTAAAACCCTTAAACAACCATTCGAAACCCTTGAAAGTAACCCTTTTGAAACCAAACAAAACCCTATCGAAACCACTAAAAGTACCCCTTTTGAAATCATTGAAAGTAACCCTTTAGAAACCATTAAAATTCTTCCCTTTGAAAGCTTCAAAACATTAGACATCCTTCTTTAAAAACCTTTAAATATTGCCTTTCGAAAACATAGGAAAAACCTTTCCTTTTAACCTTTTCGAAACCACTGGGGCTTTCGAAACCATTTATTAAAACTTTTCAAAAGTATCAAAACTCAATTCTTTCGAAAGAACTTGGGTTCAATTTAAAACATGTGGAAACCATTCGAAACCATTCAAAAATTTACCCCTTCGAAACTTTTGAAAACCATTTCAGTCGAAACCATTTAGATTATGCCTTCAAGTAGAGCAAAAGAATCAGAACCCTATTAAAGTTAAAGGCACTACTTTTGAAATCATTCCTAAGTAAAGAAGTGAAGGTGTCGAAAGCATTGGAGAAGTGGCCAAATTTTGAAAAATAAAGTAACCCCTTTGAAACCATCTAGGTCGAAAGATAGAAATCGGCAGCTAAAGATTTCGACCTAGTTGAAAGCATTTACTTAAAACAAAGGCGCAACCCAATCAAAACCATTTGATCTGGTCGAAAGCTAACCAAGTCGAAAGCTACTTAGTCGAAAGCAAGCAGGCGCAATTTCCTTTAAAAGCATGGTATCACTTCAACCCCTTCGGAACCCCTGGTTTTGACCCTATACCTTCCGCCTACATCCAATCCACTACGTACCAATTACTTGATACCATGTGCATTGGTTTCGATGGAGTTGGAGGTGGAGGTATAGAGGCGGAACCTGGTGCCGAAAGCATCGAAACAGTATAACCATGTAGATTTGTCCTTTTTAAACTATTTCTTTGTACCTAACCTGCCTTGTTTGTTAAAATCTGATTGGTTGCAAGTTTCACTTTTCAAAAGCACTACCGAATATCTAGAATTAACAATTTGAATTTATTTATAAAAATCCACTTCTCCTATTATAAATATATAAAACATTTAAGTCTCATACCTTAAATAATTTTATATATCCATTAAAACACTTACGAAAATTCTATAGAAATTCTAGAAATTCCAGAATATCACTTTTAATATGTTTTCTAACATATATAAATTTCAGACCCAAACCATTAATTATTTAACCTTAAATAATTTATAATCCAAAATAACATTTTCTTCACTAGAAAATTTATATAAAATCCACAAAAATTAGAAAGTTCTGAAAATTGAAACCCATCTTCAAAATATTATTTCTTGTCTAGATAAAAATTCACAAGGCATTTGGATGTCATTTAATAGGGTTTTTACCTTAAAACATATCATAAAATCAATATGAATAAACATAATTCATCAACAAGTATATATAATCATTTCTCATTCAAAACATGGCAAATCATTGCAAACAGGTTCAGATTTCATCATATAACCGAAAACAAAAGAAATAAGAGATGTAAACATTATTCACCTTAGCTTTAGAGATTAAGGAGTTTGAGATTTGGATGGATTTGATTTGATTTAGCTTCTTCCTTAGCTTTTCTTAATCTTCTTCCTCTTTTTCTTGTTAATGGTGGTCGGCCTTAAGTTTTTAAATTTTATTAAATGAATTGAACGTGTATGAGATACATGACCAAATTATATATATATATATATATATATATATATATATATGAATGGCCTCTTTACTATTTTACCCCTCCTCTATTTCTTTTTAAAACTTCTTTTAATTCATTATTTGAATGGCACGGCTACCCCTTAATTAAAATCAAATCTTAGTCCCTTAATCAAGACATTTTTTTATTTAATTTAGCTAATTGAATATTCTAAATAATGTTACCAAAAATATAGGGTGTTACAGTGCATCTCATGTACTGTAGCCTTGATCCCAAAGTCATTTCCCTCTTTCACTAGCTGCACCGACACTTAGCCAAAGTACAAACTTGAGTATCAATCATTGGTGGTAGAATCTGCTGTGTTTTTCGTCAAGTAGCCCAAAGTTGACGTCGTGCTTTCCTTAAATTTTTTAACTCCCCTCCTTTTTAACCGCCTAAGTGTAAATTTACACTTTACCCCCTCATAAAATTGATCGGTACCAACCCATATGGGTCAGTTTCGATTGATATACATAGCCAAACTTTTTGCTAACTTACTCCTTTGAAATCCTATATCGATCTCCTCTGTTTTGTTGCTTTATTTTGCATGCAATCTCTAGACTTGATCGACACGTCATTTTGCAACTTCGAAATACATCCAACTAGCTTTGCCCATCGATTTGAATCTCCATCGCTTGTGCAATCATTTTGGATGACCCATCTTATAGTCAACCCATATGCATGAGATCCAATCTCCTAGAATAATCATAACTCTAATTCACCATCGACGATGTTTTGTAACACCCTATAAATTAATAATTGATTAATTAAAGAACTAATTATTTAAATAAATATTTAAATGGTTAACTTATGAGATTAACCAATATAATATTATAAGTACTTGGGTGGACATCTACTTGTTGGGATTATTGTTTAATAAAGTTTAGCAAAAAGGAATCAAATAAATAAAGTGTAAAGAGGGATTGGTAGGCCGGTGGACCATAGAGGAGAAATGATACCTTTTCAAATCCTTTCATTAGTCCTCTACAATTCATTCTTAATTACAATAAAATATAAATAGCTTTGAGTGCTTTAATGGTGGTTGGGGCCTAGTCAAGTAAACATGAAAAGAAGAATGTCAAAAATAAGGGAACTAGAAACGTCAATCGACTAAGGAATGCAAGTGAGTTATATATTATCTAATTCTGTTTTCTTCCCTAAATTACTAACGATCAAATTAATGATAAACGTTTCTCATGCTTACTATAATTTATTTAATACAAAAATTTAATATGTTGTTAGGTATAAATTTTTAAAAATGGGTTTCGATTTATAGAATTTTCACATAGATAAATAAATTGATATGAACTATCTAGGAATTGCATGTTATGGGAAATAGTTAAAAATATGGATTTTGAGATATTACATAGAAGAAAAATAATAATTATTTTCTATGATTTTCTAAGGATAAAGTAAGTAATTTTTGAAAGAAAATAGACTGGGCCAAAGGGATACTTTGGGCATCGAAAAGAAAATATGTTGGGACCGGGAGGTAATGTAATTAAATAAAATATTTAATAATTGGTCAAAAGACTAGATCCAAATTTTTTGCTGAAGGGTTAGGAAGGCACACTAAAAATGGTAAAAAAAGACTAAGTCAAACTATTCAGAAGTCGACACATGTAAAGGTAACATCAAGCATGTAGAAGATAGTTCCTAACATATACTGATAGGCATTAGCCGAAGACTGAAGGAGGGACGAGGGTTAAGGATAAAATTTAGGTAGAGAAGGAAATTTCTGAAACCTTAGGTTGAATTTTGAGTAGATAGATTTGAGATCAAGGGTAACGATTGCCGAGAGTAGTGTAGCTCTTGGCAAGATGTTGAAACTAGAACTAATGGACTTCCGAAAGTGAATTTTGGTTATGGCTTAAATTGACTAAAACTAATATTTAGAACATTGATGGTAATGTAGTAAAGTAGCTTGATGAATAACTAAGTGAAAAGCCTAATGTATGACTGGCTGGGTGGGTAAGTGATGTTCGGTGGGTGACATAAGCTTGAAGTGCCAGTCATGGAACCCATAATGAAACATAGGTGTAAGGCCCAGTGTAGCAACCGAAAATGAAAGCATAAATTAAGGCCTAATGTGACAATGGAAATAAAAGTATAGGTGCAAGGCTTAGCATGAAAATCGAAAAATAAGGCGTAGGATGAAGGCCAAAAGTGGCAACCATAGACGAAGGTGTGGAGTAAGGCCTAAGGTAGCATCCGAGACACGAAAACAATTAATGTAAGGCTTGTTGTGGCAATCAAATATTTAGTAGAAAACATAAGGCCTGAGGTGGGAATTAAGTACCAAAAATGAAATAGTATGTGCCAGGGGGAATGTGGCAACCGAAACAGGTAAGTAAAGTAGGTATAACGCCCGAAGTGGTATCCAAAACAGATAGCGCATATAGTAGAATTAAGTAAAGGCATAAGGCTTTGATGGTAGCCAAATGATAAGACTTAAACTTTTCATCTATTGTAGAAGGCATGTGGCCTAGGTCAAAGCCTAGATAGAATGCTTGAAGTTTTAGTTAGAAAAGAGAATGGTTACTGTATGACATACCAGATGATTTGATTTTGGTTATGGCCTTACGACAAGTGTAAGACACTTAAGTTGAACTTTGTGTAGATTTATGTTTATAGAATTGAAGTTAAAATGAATGGTTGTCATAGTGAATGGAAAACATGTTCTGTGATTTAGCAATATGGTTTCATTTTCTTTTATGCTTAGGGTAATATATTGTTTACATCAGACTTTATGTCTGATCCTTATTTTTATTATCGTAATCTCTATAAACTTACGGGTACTCATTGAGTTTATATAGGATTCTTTAGGACGGACGAACAAAGAAGCCGAAGACGAACACTACACCATTAGACAATTTTGCAATGCAACTATGCAACAAATTCACAATGGCGGTAGGCAGTTGGAAAATTCTAACGGCCATGAGCTATTGCAAAAGGTTTAGCAATGGATAAAAGCCATTGCAGTATTGCAAAGGCCTAAAGCCATTGCAAACCCTCACGTTTTTAATCAAAAGATTGGGATCTGTGTGAAGCATACGCTCCATGCCCAAGATAATTCACTCCCCCATCGAATCCCTAACCCCACCCCTCTTTTCCACCCAAAGCCAATGACATCCTCCCTTCAACCCAAAATTTGCCCCCTACCACCTCGCCTTCCACTCCAAAATTTATAAAATTGTATGTTGTACTGGTGATGTAGCCAAGAATCCGAAGAGAAAGGAAGTTTCGCTGATTTCGAACCCAGCAGATCTGCAATTAAAGTCGAAATGAGTGAGTATTTATTAATAAAATTACTTTTCTATCGTTGAATCGGTTTTTTATCCCACTAAAACATGAACTAAATTGAACCTAATATTTTTAATTTACTAGCAATTGTGGATAGTATCATAGTAGGCATAAAGTTTACAAAGTTCATTCCAGGACTCCTCCTTTACCAAGAAATTCTAAAAACTACCGAATAATACATAGTTATGAAGGTAAACTTCAATGAAAATTATTCCTAAAGGAGGTTTTATGCCGACGGCACATTTTTTATAATAATCTAGTTAAGTTGACAAGTTTGTATTTTTTTATCTTTTAATATATTTGTCATTTTTTGGATCTGATTGTGCAGGATGCAAGAAATTGTGATCATAATATAAATGCATGATTTGTGTAATTTTCGTATGTTCAATGTCAAAGGAGTATAAATATTGTATTCATTCAGTTTTACTGTAAGAGGGTAGACCAGATAGTATTAAGGCTGTTATCAATTAAAGAGTTTTGTATAGTGGTATTGAGTTAAGCATATTGTTTAAGATGTGTGTCTAATGAACCATTTTTCATAAGTGTGCTAGTGAAGATGTATTTAAACTGAACTTACTATATGCCTCTAATGATAATACTCTAAATTCAGCGGTATCATCCACTAGTGTTATATGGTTGATATGTTTACTCTTTTGCTAAGCCTGCCATTTTGTTACCATAATAGTGGTAAAATCAGTATATGTTTGTTCCATTGTGATATGCTACTAGGTACCATTTAACTGAATGTTTTATCTTCTTTTTAACACTTATGGTGCCTTGTTTTATAGTGTTAGTTTGCACCTAATTTTATTTATGAATGTAAAAAATAAAATGGATAGCAATTAGTGTTGACATTCATTTTTAAATAATATAATTGAAAATCATACAGGAGTAGCTAACTGGTTTTGCTTCGGTTCCTTTGTTGCCTAACTCTAATTCACTATTGTCTATCGGTGGCTTGCTTGAACCTAAAACAATTTTTTTTAAAGAAAAAAAATATCTGAATATTAGTCTCTTTCTTTGTTGTTTGCTTTGAATTATTGTATAGAAAACTTGGAGGATAGTCAAGCATTTATCTTAATTAATGTAAATACTTATATAACTTGAATGTTATATACTCTTATCATGTTTAATTTTATCCACTTTCATCTATGACTGTAACAGCATCTTTATCATTGGTTCACATACTTCAAAAAAGACGACAAGAAACTGGATGCCAAGATGCACCGCATCCACATTTTCGGTGACTACGTCGCTAACTACATGGTAACTTTTAAGCACTATATGCCTACAGATTCAATATAAAGATTTATTTTTTATAACATATACAATTCGTTACCTGATAGACAAAGAGCTAGAGAAATACAATTCACACTTTAGTAGGTTCATCAAGCAAGAAGTGGACGCCGATAACATGGAAGATGTATATAAGAAAGGGCATGCATCCATCAATGCAAAGCCGATGCTAGTGAAATCAACTAAGCAGCCACCCAAGGAGCATAAGAGGTTCAACTTGAAGATACTTATGAGGAAAGGAAGAAGAGCCTCATCAAGTGCATGAATGCTCTTAATGCAAGTCTTGTTGCTAATGATATGGACGATGACAACGATGATGAGGACGACGAGTGAACTGCTGCTTTCATCAACTCTAGCTTATAAGTACTATTGTTACCCTTAGAGTTTTTTTGTTTAAATCTGTCTGTTATGCTGAATGAGAGATTGTTAGTTTTCTTGTTCAATGGCATTTGGAATTTTGGTGGTAGCCATGTAATTTTAATGTTGTATTTGCTCTTAGTGCCAAGTATGATTTCTATACTTGTTGGTAGCAGCTAATTGCACAATATTAAGGTCGTTGCAAAATTTTAGATTAGCAACAACTTATATCCATTGTGAAATTTAAATTAGCAACTGTTCTGAGTCGTTGCTAAATTACATCACAACAGTCCTAGCCTATTGCTAAATTTTATTTCACAACGGCATTGGGTTATTGCTTAGATTTTATTTCGCCACGGCTCTGGCATTGCAAAATTTTAGCCACTTCCTATTTCGAAATGGCTAGGGCCTTTGCAAAATCATTTAGAATGAGCTCAAAGACATTTTGAAATAGCTTTTCTGATGTAGTGGAAGAAAATGGCTTGGGCATATTATTTGTTATTTTTTTCTGTTGTACTAAGTGTATGAGAGCATCTTCATATTTTAGGCATAACACTATTATTTAAGTTGCAATAAATTTTTTACCCTTGCATGTGCACGAATTTGAAAATCAAATTACTACACTTGAATTATAATGATGTGTTTCTTAATTTTAGTCGATATCTGCTCATTTACTTAAGACTGTTTAATATAACTGATCTTTTTGATTGCCAACTAATAATTCCAATGTGGCTGCAACACAGTGGAGTTCCATCTTTGGGTTTTAGAACGAGGGATGTTTTAGTTGGTATCTAAGCTTAGTTTAGGGGACACCTAAGCAAAATAGAGCTAAGTAAAAGTTTAGGTAAAATTAGATAATATAAGATAAACACCTTAGGGTGGGCACATTATATAACATACTTGTGTTTGATATATACATTTGTAGATGGATATATCTATTCTTCTATTGTCATTTCACTCTCTTCCTTTATATTTCTAATGAAGATATTCTTAGCAGAAATGAATTTGAGGATGGAAGAGCCACAATAGTAGGAATCAATGATATGAGAGAGGATGATAGCATGCAAACTGTCGAAGGTAATAAGAGAGAGGCGCCATTGGTAGTCGAGAATGAGATGATCCCATATGTCGTGGGAATCGATGTGAATGTTTTGTTCAGGCAGTTCATGGTACAAAAGATGAGAGAGAATATGTCGAAGTAGCAGACTGAGGCTGGTTGTAAGAGAGGATTTTTTGAAATTGAATCAAGACTATTGCAACCTTGGGGATAAGATATTTACAGGGAGAGAGTTATGGTAGAAGTGTTGAATTGACTGAAGGTGAGTGAGCATATCTTCATGGATTTAAGATTGAATGATGTACAGAAGAGAAGGCTAGCTTAATGAAAGCTGCAAGATGACACTCTAGATTGGTAAGGGACGATGACTGCAAAGACTCCTGAAGAGTAAGTCACTTAAGAGTAGTCCAGGGAAAGATCTGAGGCTTAATTCATTTAGAGTCTTAGAGAAGTGTGTTATTGTAAGGGTTTATCAATCTCAGGCAAGGAGACCTTTTTATTGAAGAGTATATTAAGAAGTTCAATACCTTGGCGAAGTACGGCCGAGAGTTGATCAACACCCCACTGAAGAAGAACAAGAAGTTTATCAGGGGTTTGAAGCAAGGCTTAGATCATAAGGTGACAGCGCTCTTGGATTCTCCTTTTGAGTTTGTCGTGGATATGGAAAGAAGGTAGGATAGTATGTACCAAGCGTAGAGAAGGATAAAAGGGAAGCCTAAGCCAGAACCGAAGAAAAAGTTTATTCCTTACCAAGAGGGGTTGAAGATGTCCGCAACTGGAAGAGACAGTCGAGGTTAAGTGTTATAACTATGATAAGTCGGGCCATAAGAAGAAGAATCGACTCATTATTTTCAAGTTATAACTATGATAAATCTTCACAAACACCTTGTATACTCTCGAGGATAAGATTATAGGAAAGTTGTACTAAATTGACTCATTAGTGTTATCAAGAACACAACAAGTCAGAAATACTTTTTGTATCCAAGTTGAAGTCCTCTTCGGTAGTTGAGGCAAGAAATCCCGTTCGGTTGTTCGGGTAAGTTGTAAACCTATTCCTCCGGGTTAAGTGAGGGTTGTTGGTTAGTTGAATTCCTGAGAGGAGCTTAGGGACTGGACATAGGACAAGAGGTCTGAACCAGTATAAAGTCTTGGTGTCTACTTTACTTACTACTTATTACTATCTACCTAGAGCATTTTACTATTCCATATTATACGATCCTACCGCATAGACTTTTTCACGTGATATTACGAACATTTGGTCTTAGCAGTAGTAACCATACACATTGTGACTATTTGGTCTTAGCAGTTTGTATGTGTTGTGGAATATCATTTTGGTCTTAGCTATAGTGACCATACACGTTATGACGTATCGTTTTGTCTTAGTAGTAGTGACCATATGGCATAACGTTTTGGTCTTAGTAGTAGTGACATACGCATTGTGGCACATCGTTTTGGTATTTGCAATAGTGACCATACACATTATGGCGTAACGTTTTGGTCTTAGCAGCAGCTACCATATGCGTGGTGGTGTGTGGTGGTGTACCTATTCGGTCTTAGCAGCAGCTACCATATGCGTGGTGGTGTGTGGTGGTGTACCTATTCGGTCTTAGCAGTAGTGAGCATATGCATGTGGCGTACCTATTTGGTCTTAATAGTAGTGACTATATGTGTTGAGGCATATCGTTTCAATCTTAGCAGTAGTAATCGTTATTTTGGAATCACGGTTTGATCATGGTATATTCGTACTATATTATTAGTAGTTCTTAGGCTAGTGTGGTGCAATGGAAGATATTGAGCTTACTTTTTGCTACAGGAGAAGAGCAGGTTATGGTATGATCCCCTACTTTGAGATGGATTTACTATACTTGTTTATAAGCAGTTCGGCTTACCACTAAGCCACATTTGTGGAGACGGACGACTATGATTTTGTAGTTCCTATTTATTTGTATATATTTTTAGTACATAGTATTTTGAGATAGTTCCCCTCATACTAGACTTCACGTCTGACCCGAGTTTTTGTCTTCTTATGTCATGACAACTCTCGGGTACTCATTTAAGTAGTTCGGGAGTAAGTGCTTTTGGGGATATGCTAGCAGAGTGCGCAGCTGGAGCATTTTACAGGTGTGGCATCGATGTTTTGAGATACATATACTTGTTATTTTATTATACATGACAGACCTGTAATTTATATACGAGACTGTTGTATCAAATATTTATACAGAACTCCGTGCTTTTGGAGTTGATGTATTCTGACTATTTTGTACTGATATTTATCTATCAGTTGCTTCTGCTAGTGCCGTCTCTTATATATTATTATTCTATTTCTGTTCATGTATATTTAGTATAATATATGTTGCCATTCCTTTGTAAGATCTTATCGATGTCTTGGTTTAGTGTTTTGTTCTAATTTTACCCCGGCAATCTGTCTTTTGTGGTATCTGAAAGTAAAACGATGTTATAAGGCGTTGACTTTTAGGTATTATGAAGGGATGGTTGTTATAGTTGGTATCAAAGCTTAGCCTCAACACTCGAACGAAGTAGAATGGTTTGAGTTAATCAATCCGGTCAAAGGAAATAGGTTGAGAGAGCGTACTTATATTCTTCTACTATATAATACTGTATACACCGCTTGTCTTATGAACTTAAATTATATCTACCGCTACTTGTTAAGGTATTTTCGTCAGGCTATCCATATGAGCAGACAAAATATAGGAGCGACTGAGGATAGGCAGTCTGAGATGCCTGATTAGTTCAGAGACTATTTAGCTACCACAAAAGATGTTCCGTCACCCATGAACACTTCCATCTGATTGCAGTTAGCGCTAGAAGTGGTGTGCCCTTTCAAGCATCAGTATTTTTAGCTCCACCAGCTTTAGACCCTTTGAAGCAATGCCAAAATTTCCTCAACCTTGGAGGGGAGCTATATTTGGGTCCTGATGTTGTTGCTGAGACACAGTCTTGGACATGTGCATAAGAAGGCTTCCATCGATATAAGTCTAGGGAATGTTCTCATAATTGAGATTGTTTCTTGTAAATTGGGAAAGGGGGACTTTGGCTGGGTAGGATGCGGTGTTTTCATGGATGATAAGTAGATCTATGATTCAAAATTTGTCCAAGCATCGCTTTAAGTTCTCAGTTCATTTTTGGGATCGAGAAGAGCATATGGCTTGCGTATTCCATCTATCCTGAGCAGGATATATTATCAGTAAAGGAGTGTTAACCGGTTCAACTTTTTGTTTTTGGGTTTTGAGGTGGAGGGGTACTCCGTTTTTGTGGGGAAAGGGATTTGCCTTGTGTCTTAAGCATTGGTTAGGGGTTCATTGTTGAGCCTTATCCCTATTAGGGTTTACTTTTAAATATCTCAAGGATGGTTCTCCTTTTGAGAATACCCATGAGATACCGTTGAGGTAATGAAAGGGGAAAGAAACTAAAACTCTAATCGAGGCATAACGACCATGATACAAGGAAGATCGAGTTTGTTCAAAAAATAAAAGCTGGCCAAGTATGTCACTCCTATAGCATATAAGAGGCATTTTGCTTTAAAATGTCATCCATCTAGAGTGAATTGTAAGTGCTTCATTTGCAATCGACTTGTCACTTGAAGAAGGACCGTCCTATATTTTCGAAGGGTGTGTAAGTGATGATAACTTGTGTCTTTTAGGCATTAGTGGGTCATAGTGGGCCTAAGGCTCAGGAAAATTGAAAGGAGCTTATGTAGTGAGATATGCTCTATTTTTGGAAACTTACTTCCGTTCCTTCCAACACTTAAATGGTACATTTAATCTATTGCTAGTTATTTGGTAGATAGGCTAAACTTGACATCTTTCATAGGAGGTAAATTCTTCGGTAAAGATAAACCTTGTATGAGTCACCTTAGTTGCAAAACCGAGGTGAAGCGACCGAAGTGTTAACATTCGAACTTGATGCATTACCTTTCAAGTTGAGTGGGTTCGGTCGATAAAGCGTGACTTGGATTTATATCCGGGTAAAGCTTCTGTAGATGGCCGACAATAAGCGGAGACCGAGTGGATCACTTTTAGGCGTTTGTCTAGAGTCATTCGTATTATAATTATTTTCCTCTATCTAAGTAAACCTCAGGTGATGGCAATAATCCCATGTGCCAACAGGGATATTTTCTAAAGATTGGTCCGGTCACATGCCAGTTCTTAACCTATAGTTCGATCGCAGAATTTCTAAGTGACTTGCTAAGGTTATAATAGAATTTTTCACTTTATTCTGATAAACAAGCACTTGAGTCAAATTTTTAGGATGATTGAGATATTTTCGAAACATCGCCTTGATCGTGCAAGAAGATTTCAGTAGTCAAATCAAGGAACCAGATCGAAGTTCGCATGGATTGAGTCATGTGGCCAACCTAATTTAACAAAGAAATCTTGCGAGCAAACGAAGGGTTGGAGCGGGTATCATGTCATTTGGAACGATCTTTAGAAATTATAAAATTTTAATGTATTACAATTGTTGTGTAGGAGAGTTTAGGGAAGGATTTGTCGACTAGTTTTGTGACAATTCAGAGAGTCTCCAAAGTGACGAAATGATACACGCCTAGACAAGCGTCGTAGTACACTTAGTATATTATCCTTATCAACATTGTGCGTTTGATGTGGATTTGAACCCGAGCAAACCTAGGCAATTGTAAATCTTCACTCAATGACGATTTAATTAATATAATTTTTCTCCTTTAGAGAATGAGTTTTGTTTGGAAGAAAAGGAAAGTACAGGCATTTATTGTTGGATTTATTCGAGAGTTTAGAGACTCGATGATCCTGCATACTATATAGGTTTTTCTTCTTAGTAGCCGAGAGGTGTATTAGTCGTTCATGTGTTATTTTCACGAAAGGGGTTGCACCACTTAGGCATTTATTCCTTTTGAATGTCGAACAGACTCATTGGAGTTTATGGTACATATGTGTTTGACTCTTGATGTTTACTGAGCATGTTGACTATTTTAAATATTTCATTATTGTATTCTTATTTGTTGATTGTTATTGTTTGTGCTTGCTATTGTTTATTGTTTTTTATTGCTTGTTGTTTGTTGTTGTTGTTAATGCTTTTGTTTGCTTGCAATTACTTATTGCTTGCTATTGCTTGCTGTTCGCTTTTGTTGTGACTGTTTGATCTTTTTTGTTGTTGTTTGACTTTGATGTTGGCTAATTTTTATCGTGGCTGATTATTTTTGCTTGCATGTGTGATAAGTTTGAATTCTAGTTATTGTTGCTTATCATTTCCGGCTATTCTTTGATGTTTTCTTGCCACTTATAGTCATTGATTAAGTAAAGTTTGATTGTATGAGATAATCAAGCGCATGTCATTTGATTAGCAATAATGAATTCCTACCTTGGAGGGTTTATGTAACAACCCGAGATTTCGCAATTATCTGATCATCGTCAAATGACGATTAAAATCGTTGGTTAATTGCTATTGCAGCTTAAATCGATTTGAAATTCTTTTGAATTTGTAAATATTGAAGCGGGCTTTAAAGAAAAATTGTTTTGGCCCACTCGTTGTTGCCGTGACGTTTATCGGTATCTTTCCCCTTTTATTCGTTCACTCGAGAAAACCGTCCCTCTACCTTTTATTCTCTTTCGTTTGAAACCTGTTAAGTGTTGAAGTGGGTTTTACATTTGAATCTGGCCCACGTTTTCATTGCCTTGATGCCGTGATAAGGGTTTAACCCGTTCCCCAATTCATTTTCTCTGATCGGAAAACCCTAATAAAAAATGAAACGAAGAAAAAGAAAAATAAATGGCGGCTTCGATCTTGCTCGTCCCTCTTCGACAAACTAGGGCTTGCTCAAATCTCGTTCTACTGTGAGAAATCGGGAGGCTTTCGATCTTCGTCTCTCTGAAGCTTAGGGCTTCCGCCGATTTGCATTCGTTCGACTTCGGGATGCTTGGAGTTGGCGAATAAGGTGAGTGATTTTTCGTCACTCACATCTAATTTGATCTGCTTGAAATTGCCGTTTGTTTCGTTTGGTTGCTTTCAGCTTCGACCTGATTTTTCGATGTTGTTTTTGTTCGACGTTGATTAGTTCATACGGCATCGAGGTTCTTGTTGCCTTCGAATTTCACTGATTGTTATGATGATGAACTTGTTCGATTTTTTGTTTGTCTTGGCTTCAGCTTTGTGCATGTTTCAGTTGTCTTGAAAAAAAAAATGAGGAATTTACTCGACTTGGTTAATACCGGCCTCGACACTTTTGGTTGATATTATTTAAATGGTTATGCCTTTGTACCCTGTCACTTGTTGACTTCGGTCCTAGGTTGGCCACGATATCTTTGTGGGACATTGTTTTGATTTCTGCTTCGACTTTAGTACAGGTCTGTTTAAAATTATGAATTTCGTTGTCTGAGAAAGTGATGCTCTCGACATTGAAATTCCTGTAGTTGCTTGGCACATCTTTGTTGAACATGGTTGTTGTTATTCTATGTTGCACACTGTAATCTTGAGTTGCACAGTTCTTGGCAGTGCTTTATGTTGTATTCATCCTTCACTTGAGCATTGCATTTGTTCTTCATTGCTAGTGTGTTGTTGTTCAACCTGGTTTGGGGCTGTTGCACTGCACTTTGTATAGTTACCACTGTTTTAAGTATGTGGTCTTCATTACTCACGTATCTGCATTTCATATGCCTGCAACCTTGAATTTCCTGTTGCATTATGTTTTAGCTTTTGCACTTTGATGTTGTAGCTTGATAATCATGTTGTTTGCATCATGTCTCATTTCCATACTAAAGTTCACTATTGCATTCATGAGCTTGACACTTGTTCACCCCATACTTTGGTCTGACCCTGTTACATTGTGGTTTCATGTCTATATTGTTGCATACCTCTGGCTTGTTTATCTGGACCTTTGATGGTTCATTGGTGCACTAGTTACTACTCTGGTCTTTTGTCCATGTTGATACTGTGCACTGTTGACTTATGGGGTACTTCCACTTTGAACAGTTTGCAACCGTTTTCTAGTATTTTGTTGATTTGAATGTGTTCTTTGCATTCATACACTTGAGTCTTTAGCCTTTTGGTCTGCATCATTGCTTGAACTGTTGCTTTTGAATCTCAATGGTGCTGGCTTCCTTATGTCTCAGCCTTGAGTCTGGTTTTGCTTGAAGTTGTAGCTTGCATCCTTGTTGTTTCCAGTTGCACGTGATCATTGATTCCTTGGTTCACTTGTCATGTTGAGGCTGCACTTCCCTGTTTGTTACTTGACCCGAAGTTTGGCCCTCATGTAGTTGTCTGTACTTATCTATTTCTTGGTGGTTGTGACCACTGCCTGTTTCAATCTACGTATGGTTTAGATCATAGTCTCGACCCTGTCCACTGCTGCATTATGTTGTACCGGTGCCGCACTTCTGTACACTTTGCAGTCTTGCCCTTGTATTCATGTGGTGCTATCTCGAAGCCTGTACATTGCTATGTTGTGTTTATATCCATGTTTGAACCTGACTGGGTATTGAATTATATGGTCGAGGCATAAATTTTATGTTTTGACCATCTCATTTGAATTTATGCTTGAGTTGAATCCGGCTTAAACTCTCGGATTTGACCTTTGCAGTTTCGACGTACGGTAGTGGCGAGGCAGTGCACGCGTGCGTGTACTGCAGCCATACCGAGATTTGATTTAATTTGATGCCATCTGTTTCTGTGTCATTAAGCGTATTTTGAAATGGTTCATTTTAAATTAAGTTGGATTTGTTGGCTTTTGGATTCATTGATCTTCTGAGTACTTGATAGACTGTATTGGCGAGGCAGTACACGTTAGCGTGTACTGCAGCCAATCAGCACTGTTGTTTTTAAATTGACATTTCAATTGTTTAAACTGATCTGGATTGCTGATTTGTTGATTTACACTGCTTAGTGTTATATCTGCCGTTATCCAATTCTCGTATCGAGAGTTGGATACACGAGATTTTTGTGACTGTCGTCTATTTGAATTATTATTGCATATATGCACTAATAAACTGGTTTGAATTAGACTGACCTGGGTATTATTTTCTTTTGAATGTAATACTCGGGTCAGACCCGAGTTATTTCAGGTTGTAGATTTCTTTCTCTGAGTTGCTGTTCGGGATTTGAAGACTTTTCACATCTTCTGAAGTTGTCCGTGTCATTTTGTAGTAGTCGTGTCAGTATATAGAACGATATGTATTCATGTATATTAGTTGATAATGTACTTGTATATATAACTTCTAGAGTCGACAGTTGTAGTTGTATCATATGTATTGTGTCAACTATGTATTAACTGACATCAGTTATATATATATGAGACTTTTGTTTTTATCTGTGTTCCGCATTTATATTATCTGTGTTATTATTATATCTAATGTCCTAAACTATTATGAACCGTCGTAGTTCGTTTTATACTAGTATTGGGTGTGTCGATGGGAGTAAATAAATAATAGATGAAAAATAAAAAGTATATACTACTTCTATCGAGATAACCAATATTAGCGTAAGGCCAATTACGGATGGTCGCTCCTATCCAGCCTTATTCTTCGTAATAATAGACAGTATTCCTTTTAATACTCTTTGTTATTATGAGCATAGAGGTGGGGCGTCACAGTTGGTATCAGAGCTTGGGGTTTATGGACATAATATAAAACATAACTTGGATGGAACATATGTTACAACTATTGGTCGATGTTTTATTTGTACTTTGAGTCAAAACTAAAGTTTTGAAATTTGGATGAAATTTTTAAATAACTTCATTTAAAAATAAAAGTGAAACTGTGTTTTGTTGATTTGATTGAATTGTGTTCTGTTTATCAGAGTGCGCAGCGGAAACTGTCTTCGCTGAGTACAACTGGTAATCTTTTTGATTTAAGAATCAAAATACGAAATTGATATGAATTTCATTTGTTGTTTACATACCTGTAATTATTTGTTTCTTTGAGAATTTCGAATCCAAATTGAGGATTCGAAGAAATTGCAGATATGTGATTTTTGTTGAAATTTCCGCTGGCTTTCTTTTGTGCTAATCATCTATTGATTAGATTTTGCTGTTTTGAATTGTCTTCATTGAAGATACATTTGAATGATTTCTCTGTTCATTTTGTAGTACGTGCAAAAATTTGAATTGCACGTTATTACATTTATTTTACGTTGAACCGATGCTTGGTTATGATACGTATTTTGTTGCCGTTATTTTTATAATGGACTTTTTACACCAATGCTGAATTTTTGAGGCACGGTGTTTTGTTGACAAATTTTAATGAATGAAAATTCACTGATGTCACATTTTGATGTGAATTCTTTTGATGAGATATTTGGTGTTTTAAAATTTCTGTCGCTTTGACTTCAGTAACAACAAAAATTTTAACAGTGGATTTTCAAGCGGTTATTCCGCAATATTGATGTGTAACCGTTTTTACGGTATTTTGAGAAGTACAATTTCCTTATCGAAATTGTTACTGATTTGCTGTTTTAATCACGTGATTGGAAAATCGTTTTAAAAATGAAAATTGTTTTATAAATTTTAACGATTTGCGATTTCAAAAGAATAAGGAAGCGATTTAAACGTTTCAGCAAAATCGAGGACTATGACCCCTTTCTTTTACTGATTCGCTTAACTCCGGACTTGTCCAGTTGAGAATGCGAATTGTTATTTTTACAAAATAAATATTGCGATTTCAAAAGAATGAGGAAGCGATTTAAACGTTTCAGCAAAATCGAGGACTATGACCCCTTTCTTTTACTGATTCGCTTAACTCTGGACTTGTCCAGTTGAGAATGCGAATTGTTATTTTTACAAAATAAATATTGCGATTTCAAAAGAATGAGGAAGCGATTTAAACGTTTCAGCAAAATCGAGGACTATGACCCCTTTCTTTTACTGATTCGCTTAATTCCGGACTTGTCCGTTTGAGAATGTAAAGTGTATTTTTACAAAATACACAATTTTGCACTTTCAAGGAAACGATGAAGTGATTTAAACGATTTAGCAAAAGTGCGGAGTATGGAACCACACTTTTACTATTTCGATTAATTCCGGACTCGTTAATTGAATATCTGTTGTTTTGATGAATTTGATGATTTCACACTTTCAAGGAAACGATGAAGAGAATCAAACGATTTAGTAAAACACGTGGTATGGGACATGTGCGTTTGCTATTTCGGTTAATTCCGGACTCGTTAATTGAAACATTTTGATGCTTTCGTGTGCTTTCGAGCCACTCTGCGGACCTTCGGGTCATTTGTTGGGCTTTCGGGCCACTCTGCGGACCTTCGGGTCATTTGTTGGGCTTTCGGGCCACTCTGATGGACCTTCGGGTCAAATACCAGTACTAGACCTTCGGGTCACTCTGCGGACCTTCGGGTCATTTGTTGGGCGCCAAAATTATGTTGAGTACTTGGTAGGCTTCGGCCATTTGTTGATGCACGTGCGGCGAATTAAAAACTCGCCATCTGATGGGATCGATCCAAGCTTTTATGTTGATTTTCTAGTCTTCTTAATTGATTTCTAGATATTTGTTGTTTCTAATTATCTGCAGGTAATTAGATATCTGATGTTATGAGATTTAATTATCGTATCGATAATTAAATATTTGTTGTTTCTAATTATCGCTTGTGATAATTAGATATTTGTTGATATGAGTTCTGATCATCGTTTTTGATAATCAGATATTTGTTGTTTCTAATTATCGCTTTTGATAATTAAATATTTGTTGATTTGAGATTTAATTATCGCTTTAGATAATTAAATATTTGCTGATTTGAGATTTAATTATCGCTTTAGATAATTAAATATTTGTTGATTTGAGATTTAATTATCGCTTTAGGTAATTAAATATTTGTTGATTTGAGATTTAATTATCGCTTTAGATAATTAAATATTTGCTGATTTGAGATTTAATTATCGCTTTAGATAATTAAATATTTGTTGATTTGAGATTTAATTATCGCTTTAGGTAATTAAATATTTGTTGATTTGAGATTTAATTATCGCTTTAGATAATTAAATATTTGTTGATTTGAGATTTAATTATCGCTTTAGATAATTAAATATTTGTTGCTTTGAGGTTTAATTATCGCTTTAGATAATTAAATATTTGCTGATTTGAGATTTAATTATCGCTTTAGATAATTAAATATTTGTTGATTTGAGATTTAATTATCGCTTTAGATAATTAAATATTTGTTGATTTGAGATTTAATTATCGCTTTAGATAATTAAATATTTGTTGATTTGAGATTTAATTATCGCTTTAGATAATTAAATATTTGTTGATTTGAGATTTAATTATCGCTTTAGATAATTAAATATTTGTTGCTTTGAGGTTTAATTATCGCTTTAGATAATTAAATATTTGCTGATTTGAGATTTAATTATCGCTTTAGATAATTAAATATTTGTTGATTTGAGATTTAATTATCGCTTTAGATAATTAAATATTTGTTGCTTTGAGATTTAATTATCGCTTTAGATAATTAAATATTTGTTGATATGAGATTTAATTATCGCTTTTGATAATTAAATATTTGCTTATTTGAGATTTAATTATCGCTTTTGATAATTAAATATTTGTTGAATTTGAAATTGATTATCGTTGCGACAATCGAATATTTGTTGATTTGAGAGATTTGATTATCGTTGTTGGTGATTGAATATTTATTTGCTGACTATCGTATGAGATAATCAGATATTTGTTTTGTCTTCTGATTATCGTTTAAGACAAGTAAATATTTGCGATTTGAAAAATTCAATTATCGTTTTGATGATTGAATATTTGCGACTTTTGAGATTTGAGCTTCGTCTTTTTCTCTGGCGATTCAGGTGAGTAATTTGATTTACTCACATTAAATTCGTGCTCTGTATGGGATTTCTGCTCTGTTTTTCCTTCTCTTTTAGTTGCTGGAACTCGATTGATTCTTGCTTTAGACAGTCGTCTGATTTTGATTCCTTAATCCCCACGATGTTGATTCTTTTAATTTGAATCAGTCGGACCTTTTGATTTCATTTCTAATACTTCCCCTGTTGACATTTGCTTTGCTTATGCACTCGTCATTGCCATGCTCTTTTGGTTGTTACCTTTTATCCATTTATTCCCTATGATTGCGTGGACGCAATTTCTTTAAGGAGGGGAGTCTGTAACAACCCGAGATTTCGCAATTATCTGATCATCGTCAAATGACGATTAAAATCGTTGGTTAATTGCTATTGCAGCTTAAATCGATTTGAAATTCTTTTGAATTTGTAAATATTGAAGCGGGCTTTAAAGAAAAATTGTTTGGCCCACTCGTTGTTGCCGTGACGTTTATCGGTATCTTTCCCCTTTTATTCGTTCACTCGAGAAAACCGTCCCTCTACCTTTTATTCTCTTTCGTTTGAAACCTGTTAAGTGTTGAAGTGGGTTTTACATTTGAATCTGGCCCACGTTTGCATTGCCTTGATGCCGTGATAAGGGTTTAACCCGTTCCCCAATTCATTTTCTCTGATCGGAAAACCCTAATCAAAAATGAAACGAAGAAAAAGAAAAATAAATGGCGGCTTCGATCTTGCTCGTCCCTCTTCGACAAACTAGGGCTTGCTCAAATCTCGTTCTACTGTGAGAAATCGGGAGGCTTTCGATCTTCGTCTCTCTGAAGCTTAGGGCTTCCGCCGATTTGCATTCGTTCGACTTCGGGATGCTTGGAGTTGGCGAATAAGGTGAGTGATTTTTCGTCACTCACATCTAATTTGATCTGCTTGAAATTGCCGTTTGTTTCGTTTGGTTGCTTTCAGCTTCGACCTGATTTTTCGATGTTGTTTTTGTTCGACGTTGATTAGTTCATACGGCATCGAGGTTCTTGTTGCCTTCGAATTTCACTGATTGTTATGATGATGAACTTGTTCGATTTTTTGTTTGTCTTGGCTTCAGCTTTGTGCATGTTTCAGTTGTCTTGAAAAAAAAATGAGGAATTTACTCGACTTGGTTAATACCGGCCTCGACACTTTTGGTTGATATTATTTAAATGGTTATGCCTTTGTACCCTGTCACTTGTTGACTTCGGTCCTAGGTTGGCCACGATATCTTTGTGGGACATTGTTTTGATTTCTGCTTCGACTTTAGTACAGGTCTGTTTAAAATTATGAATTTCGTTGTCTGAGAAAGTGATGCTCTCGACATTGAAATTCCTGTAGTTGCTTGGCACATCTTTGTTGAACATGGTTGTTGTTATTCTATGTTGCATACTGTAATCTTGAGTTGCACGGTTCTTGGCAGTGCTTTATGTTGTATTCATCCTTCACTTGAGCATTGCATTTGTTCTTCATTGCTAGTGTGTTGTTGTTCAACCTGGTTTGGGGCTGTTGCACTGCACTTTGTATAGTTACCACTGTTTTAAGTATGTGGTCTTCATTACTCACGTATCTGCATTTCATATGCCTGCAACCTTGAATTTCCTGTTGCATTATGTTTTAGCTTTTGCACTTTGATGTTGTAGCTTGATAATCATGTTGTTTGCATCATGTCTCATTTCCATACTAAAGTTCACTATTGCATTCATGAGCTTGACACTTGTTCACCCCATACTTTGGTCTGACCCTGTTACATTGTGGTTTCATGTCTATATTGTTGCATACCTCTGGCTTGTTTATCTGGACCTTTGATGGTTCATTGGTGCACTAGTTACTACTCTGGTCTTTTGTCCATGTTGATACTGTGCACTGTTGACTTATGGGGTACTTCCACTTTGAACAGTTTGCAACCGTTTTCTAGTATTTTGTTGATTTGAATGTGTTCTTTGCATTCATACACTTGAGTCTTTAGCCTTTTGGTCTGCATCATTGCTTGAACTGTTGCTTTTGAATCTCAATGGTGCTGGCTTCCTTATGTCTCAGCCTTGAGTCTGGTTTTGCTTGAAGTTGTAGCTTGCATCCTTGTTGTTTCCAGTTGCACGTGATCATTGATTCCTTGGTTCACTTGTCATGTTGAGGCTGCACTTCCCTGTTTGTTACTTGACCCGAAGTTTGGCCCTCATGTAGTTGTCTGTACTTATCTATTTCTTGGTGGTTGTGACCACTGCCTGTTTCAATCTACGTATGGTTTAGATCATAGTCTCGACCCTGTCCACTGCTGCATTATGTTGTACCGGTGCCGCACTTCTGTACACTTTGCAGTCTTGCCCTTGTATTCATGTGGTGCTATCTCGAAGCCTGTACATTGCTATGTTGTGTTTATATCCATGTTTGAACCTGACTGGGTATTGAATTATATGGTCGAGGCATAAATTTTATGTTTTGACCATCTCATTTGAATTTATGCTTGAGTTGAATCCGGCTTAAACTCTCGGATTTGACCTTTGCAGTTTCGACGTACGGTAGTGGCGAGGCAGTGCACGCGTGCGTGTACTGCAGCCATACCGAGATTTGATTTAATTTGATGCCATCTGTTTCTGTGTCATTAAGCGTATTTTGAAATGGTTCATTTTAAATTAAGTTGGATTTGTTGGCTTTTGGATTCATTGATCTTCTGAGTACTTGATAGACTGTATTGGCGAGGCAGTACACGTTAGCGTGTACTGCAGCCAATCAGCACTGTTGTTTTTAAATTGACATTTCAATTGTTTAAACTGATCTGGATTGCTGATTTGTTGATTTACACTGCTTAGTGTTATATCTGCCGTTATCCAATTCTCGTATCGAGAGTTGGATACACGAGATTTTTGTGACTGTCGTCTATTTGAATTATTATTGCATATATGCACTAATAAACTGGTTTGAATTAGACTGACCTGGGTATTATTTTCTTTTGAATGTAATACTCGGGTCAGACCCGAGTTATTTCAGGTTGTAGATTTCTTTCTCTGAGTTGCTGTTCGGGATTTGAAGACTTTTCACATCTTCTGAAGTTGTCTGTGTCATTTTGTAGTAGTCGTGTCAGTATATAGAACGATATGTATTCATGTATATTAGTTGATAATGTACTTGTATATATAACTTCTAGAGTCGACAGTTGTAGTTGTATCATATGTATTGTGTCAACTATGTATTAACTGACATCAGTTATATATATATATGAGACTTTTGTTTTTATCTGTGTTCCGCATTTATATTATCTGTGTTATTATTATATCTAATGTCCTAAACTATTATGAACCGTCGTAGTTCGTTTTATACTAGTATTGGGTGTGTCGATGGGAGTAAATAAATAATAGATGAAAAATAAAAAGTATATACTACTTCTATCGAGATAACCAATATTAGCGTAAGGCCAATTACGGATGGTCGCTCCTATCCAGCCTTATTCTTCGTAATAATAGACAGTATTCCTTTTAATACTCTTTGTTATTATGAGCATAGAGGTGGGGCGTCACAGTTTATCTGGCATCTTTGGATCACTGTAAGTGTCCATTATTGATCCCATCCATTAATAATGACAGATATCGATTTGCATTCCTTAGCTATCTAGAATAGATCGCATATCATCAATTCCCGCCATGAGGCGAAATGTGATCTATAAGACTCCACTTCCTTTTGATGTGACTCGGTGTCAGTGGTCTATTTTGTTACTGACTCACTTGAGCTTACTCTTTAATTGATTGTCGTGTATGACTATAGTAGTACTGGTTACTACTAAGTTTATATATGCTTGAGTTCGTTGTTAGTGCATAACCCTCTTTGTATAGTATAATTAGGTACATGAGAGCTGATGTATAGCTGTTTAAATGCTTGTTTTCTTGGATTGGCATTTAAATAGTGAGAAGCTTTCTTAAGGGAGGTATGAATTCTGGGAAATATGGGATGACTTAGGTCATTGCATATTTCATAGTGCATGATGCATTATAATTTTGGAGTTGCGTAGTGCTGATAACACAAGGGAAGATATTATTAGAATTTTCTGAAATTGAGATTCAGAAAGTTTGGTCAGCGCTATTACTTTCTCATGCTTACATGAATTTTGGGGATGAAGTTCTTTTAAGGAGGGGAGACTGTAACACCCTGTAATTTTAAAGATCAAAAATTTTAATGATTAATTTAAATATTTCATCGTTAAGCGACAAAACACCTCTTATAGTCGATTTTTACAAACAAGCGAATTAGGATTCAATACACCCGTAGTCGAGTTTGCTTTTTCAACGCGAGTAAAATGAGTATAAACTTTTCCATGTATGAAGTCATAATTTTCGAGGATGAATGGTGCAGAATGAAGAGAATTGGGCTAAGCCCACTAGCTTTCCTCTTACTAAGTTTATATTATGCTAAGCTCTTCATTCATTTATCATTCCGTGTTCATTCCTTCTCCTCTTTCTCTAATGGCCTCCTAATCATCCCTTAATCCCCTTCTAATCCCCAAGCCCTAAACGCCCCAACTAAATTTTCTAAAATCAAATAAAAATCATCATAATTTCTCTCCTTCAATTCTCTACAGAAGTCATGAAGGAATTTTCTTGAATTGGAGTATTAACGGAGATCTCGAATTTGAAGAGAGAAAAATGATGGGTTATGGTAATTTTGAGCTTGGTTTGAAGAAGAAGATATGAATGAGATGATTCTCCTGTTTAACTTGAGTATTTTACTTCATTAATTCATTTATTTACAATAATGAAGTATTATGGAATGAATTGGAGATTTCTATGCTTGGGTTTAGACTTGTATTCATGTTATACTCATGTTTCCATTAGCTAATTAACTGTTTAAGACCTTAATACTATGTTCTAAATATAGTTAGTAAGCCCTAAATTTGATTTGGGTTGATTCGGAATTAAGTAGTGTAATGATGTGCACGTCATTAGAAAACATTAATAAATCCATTTGAATTGATTTGTAAAACGCTAATAAGCTAATTTAAGTGGTTTGTGAACTCTACACTTATTATTAAAGTGATTATAGATTAATGAAGCTTAATTAGTATTTATAAAATAGTTTTGTAATTTTATAAATGAAGAATATATTATATAAATTAGATATGACATTTTATAAAATAATAAAATGATGAATACTAGGTTTTTCAATGAGGCTAAATAAGTATCTTAAAGTGCTAAATCGATTTACAAGCTAGTATTGTACTTTATGAAGTGATTTGTGAGCGAATATGATATTTTATAAAATAATATGAGATTTTGCAAAATGATATAAGGAGATGTTTCATTTTTATTGAAAATATTTAGTAAGTAAAAGTAAGTTTTGATTTAAGTAATAATTGAATTACTTATTCGAATATACGTACATATATATGTGCATGAGCAGGTACACGTATACATGCATTTGAAACTAAGCGATAAAAAAATAGTACTGTAAGTAGAATTGTTTGATTATATAGAAATTTAATTGATTTCTAGTCAATTGCGGGAATTTCACCTAGCCATAGCGACTATCGCATGCTATAAGTTTTGTGAGAGTATACTGACCTGAGCAATCGTCCAATCAAGTCCGAAATGTGAATTGCGTTTTGTTGTGCGTTTGCGTGAACGTGTGTGCATAAGCATGCACGAATGAGTGTATCAACACACGTATGGGCTATGCACAAGGCAAGAAGGAAAATTAATTATGTAAATTCATGATTTGAAGTCCCTAGATTGAAGTGGAGTTCTCCAAGGTCATAACGGAAGAAACGGTGAGTCATTTGGAGCCACAGATTGAAAGTTATGGATGTTTGAAGATTATTCCTATCCATGACAGGCATCCAGACGTCTGACCTTGGTCGCCAGATGTCTGGGTAACTCCGAGGGCAAACAGACAGGAATTAGTGCATTTTTAGGAGGTTTTAGATGTCTAAAATTAAATTTATATGTCTAAAATTAAATTTAGACGTCTGACCTATCGTTTAGACGTCTGAATACCTGCTGTTTGAATTTTGTTGATCGATCAATCAAAATTTCAAAATGCGATATCTTTCGCATACGAACTCGGACTGAGGCATGGCTTGGACCATTTTCACCATATTTTAGGGGCTACAACCTGTGCAATTTTGGTACTTTTTGGTCGAATTTGATTTCGGGGCCCACGTGAGACCCACCCTGGCATGTATTCCAGAACCATAGATTTTGAGCTAGACCGGGAGAGTATACCAGAAGTATTATGACAATAAGGTTCATGCATTTCATTTAGAATGTGATTTAGGTTATTATAGGGTTTTGTTAGAGTTGTCCGGTGGGTTTTTAGGCCGCGGCAGCTAGAGCCATGCGTGATGATTTCATACGTTTAGAATTATGTGACCTACCAAAAGTATGGACCCATGTGACCTACCCAGGTATCGACCTTGTTGTGGTGTTCCTAGAGTGTTGTTGATGCCATGACTCACTCGACACGATCTTAGAGGGATCGTGAATAGCTTTATCCTGTTGTGATTGCTTGGATGTTTTTGGGTCCTACGTTCGTAATCTTAGGAATGTTTGGTCTTAGCAGTAGTGACCATATGTGTTGTGGAAAATTGTTTGGTCATAGTAGTAGTGATCGTACATGTTATGGCATATCGTTTTGGTCTAAGCAATAGTGACCATACGTGTTGTGGCAGATTGTTTCGTTGTGGCGTATCATTTTAGTCTTAGTAGTAGTGACCATACACGTAGTAGCGTATTGTTTAGTCTTAGTAGTAGTGACCATACATGCTGTGGCGTATCGTTTTGGTCTTAGTAGTAGTGATCATACATATTGTGGCATATCATTAGGTCTTAGCAGTAGTTACCATGTGCATGGTGGCATACCTAATCGGTATTAGCAGTAATGACCATACACATTATGGCGTACCTATTTTGTAACAACCCACTTTTCTGAACATCTTAAGTGGACAATTAACCATATATGATCCACTCAAATTGAATGGAAAGGTGACAGTTAGGGGAAGGAAGAATCAAGAAAGAAAGAAAGAAAGAAGAGAGAAAGAAAACCAACAACTCAGAATTTCACAACGGAACAAATAATCTATAATATATACAATAAACCTTTACACAAAGAAGAAAGGTAAAATACATACATCAATCAGAGTGTTCTAACCTATTTCAGCACAGACAGTTATAACAACATGTCCTCACAACTGCTTATAAGTACAATAATGAATAGACCGGAAAAATTAACATCTACGTGAATACAACTCTATGCCTCCAGCTCGTCCTCTGAAGCTCCAAAGCATCCAACTAAATCTGTAATATGCTTGGTCTGACCCAAGCATTATAATAAAATAACATCCGAGTCAGTCTGGAAAACCAGCGTGAGAAAATACACCCAACTGGATTTGAAATTTATAAAAACCTTTTAAAAATAAAGGCATCTCATAACACCACGCCGCACATAAACACATACGGGTTTTTACCTTACGATAACCAAAACATTTTCTATAGAAAATCCATTGATATTATAATAATGTCTAGGTGTCAAAGTAAAATATGAATATAGCTGAAATGCTTGCATCTCACATTTTAGCATAGTTGGGCTCAACTAAGTTCGTAAAGCGCTTATTGGATAATGGATTCCACACAATGACTGGGTTATCGGGATACCGCCCGACACGGTGCATCTCTAGATAAAATAACAACGAGGACCTCTCTTGTATCTCCTGCCAACACAGGACCAGCCTACCCCTTACTGGATAGTACTGATTATGATCACTCCTCCATTAATGGGTCTCGAAGCATACAAATGAGAGATAATATCGACTCTAGATAGGGATGATCATACCCCACTTGGAAGCGACCCACTTAGACCTGTTGCATCTCCCATGTTTTAGTCATTCCCGGTCAATGAAGCTTGAGGCTACGTTTAACCTTTTATATAACACTTCCCATTTGGAATGATAGCACTGCCTTCCATGACACAATACACCCAGCATTCATTCGTACAAGTTCATTCTGGGATTGAACGAAACACTTGAGAGCTCCGTCTTCAATTCCATCATCTCCAAGACGTCTTCACTTCGAAACACTTGAGTTGAATCAAAGTGGTTTTCGGATAATATATCTGATCCCAGTCTCTTCGTAACAACATTCTACAATTCCTGGTAAACTCAACCTCGGTTCTTTAGGAAATAAATAGTTAAAGATAAGAGCGAAGATCCCCTCCTAACCATTAGTGGAAGGATTTCCTTATCACTTGTCTTAGGAAAACGAAATGATATTTATACGTACATTACAGCATCACCGGAGATGACCGTGCCATATAACTCACATATTTCTCCTAGATATTTTCGAAGTTATGTTTAGGTCCATATTTGATAGTCGGTTATTTAACTATTAACAAACACACATCCAAATCAGGGATTATTTCAAAAAGGAAAGAACCAACATTGGTAAAGCACATAAGCAACCACTCGCCTCTTTAATTAATCTTTTAATAAATGAAATCACTTTGTAATACTTGTATATAAATGCCTTTAAAAAGATATACTCACAAATCATTATATTTTCAATACTTAGAAATCACCCATACTTACCTTGACTCTGTAGGTATATTCACCAAAACTAAGAAAGATTTCCTTTCTATACAATTTAAAAATCATTTATAAATTCCTTATAAATCTCAAAAACCATTTACAGAACTATTTTATAAATCTATGAAATTTTTATAAAACTCTATATAGAAAACCCTTTATAAAACCTAACCTCCATTTCCAATTATAAACTCTTTTATAATTTCAAAACATTTATACACTCTTTTATAAATCCATAAAACAATTTATAAATTCTTTTCATAAATTTATAAGCTCATTTCTAAAATTCATTTATAAATATCCAATCTTTTACAAAACTCTCTTAATACATCGTAAATTATTTCTCTTTAAGTCCCCAAACCCTTTTATAATATCTTCTTATAAACCCAAATCTGTCAATAAAACTCTATTTATAAATCTCGAAACATTTATAAATAGATAATGATCGTTTACTTCAAAACCATTATTATATGATAATATCTACGAATAATAACATTTTAAATAAATAATTATTATTACTTCAAAATAACTTAAAAATAATAACAAATAGTTTCAAACCATTATTAAGTAAACAATAATAATAAATCTTTTCCATTATTATAAATAGAAATAATTTATTTTCCAAACAATTATAATAAATGCCGATTATTAATTTCATGCCTTTTTTAAAATAATTAACTTTTCAAAATATTAAAACATAATAACAAATTTTTAAACAATATTAAATACAAATAAATAACTATGAAACAATATTATATATAAATAAATAACTTTAAAACAATATTAGATATAAATAAATAACTTTTAAAAAAAGATAGATCAAAAGGTTGAAATAAAATAGAAATTAATTCTTTTAAAAAAAATATCTTCGAAACCCAAATTCAGATTTTAAAATCATTTCCTGTCTCAAAAATCCAATTCCAACTCAAATGGCAATTTAAACTATTTTTAAAATATTAATTCAAGGTCAATAGCTACCAAACGCTCAACCAAAACTACAAAATGCTTAACCAATATCGATATTGATTTTTCTATCACTACAGGGTTTAAGTTTTTAACATATAACGATGTCATAACAATTATTGCCAAAAATCAGGTTTATTATCCAATAATTCATATAATTGGAATATTATTGAAATCAATTCAACAATAGCGAGGAATCTCGTTGGATCTCTCCAACCCATTCCCCTGCATCACAGCTCACATATATCAGCACATATATATGTAAATAAAATAAACAGTGTTGAGGAATCCTATTGGATCCCTCCAACCCATCCCCTACATCACAATTATTATTTAATTATATAATATGAGGTCATCCGTTCCAGCGGTGGGAATATATCCAAACCAACTAATTAAAACGGTAAATTATCCAACACCAAACAATAATTTATATCAAGTATATAATTTTTTTTGGTTAACCAAAAATGTGAGTTTAACTCACCGAAATTTATTTTATCACTGAGGTGTTTCGGTTTGAAACTAAAATCAAACGATGTCATATTTTAGCCCAAATTTCAATTGTCTCCAAATTCGTCCAAACCAGTTCCATTGTAAAGCTTACGTGCTCATAAGCGCAATGAAAAAATCAACGTCTCGATTAGACCTCGTATGTAAACGTTATTAAATATATAGGTTTTCAATTATTAAATAAATTTTTAATTCACTGATTACTTTTAATTATAAACTAATTACATATTAACCCACCTTCTTCCTTAATTTAAAAATGAGGTCGCCTATTCCAGTAACTAACCCATTAGCTCCGACCTCCTCTCTCCTTCTAACTCTACCATCTCTCCATGGAATCAACGACCAACTGCTATGATCATCTCCACTACGTGAGCTCTACCACCTTACCACAAAAACCACAAGCCCACACCCATTTAATATATTGCGATATAGCCTTTCCTCAATCAACTACTGTGCATGAACGCACACGCTATGAACGATGGGACCCCCTCCCAAGCCCAGCGCCAATGCTTCCTACCACCACTAATCCAAATATAATGATGAAATCGTCAAATTCCACTTCGATAATCAAGAAACCCAAACCCTAGATTTATATTTAAATAAAAACATCACTATTGACCTCTAACCCAAAGAAGCAGCCAATTTACTGACATCATGATGAAGCTAAAGCCAAGACAAGTCCTAAGATCTAAAATTTATAATTTTTCATTAAGGATAAATTTTGTTTTGAAATTTTTTTTCTTCTTCTCCTCTTCGCTGGAGATGGTTTAAGTAAAGGAGGAGAAGATGTGAGGGTATTGCATGCACGGTGAAGAGCATGGGCTAGGATATGGAAATATATTTATACACACATAATATTATTTAATATTATCTAGCTTGACGTACCCGAAAATCTCAAACTCCAAACCAAGCGTGACGCCTTGCATTCTATATATAATACCTCTATTTCACACACAATAGAACTAGTTTCAAGACCTAATTCGATCGTATGCAGAAGGTAGCTTTTCAAACCCAATTAATAGATAAATTTTAGATACTAATTTCAAAGCATTTCGAACTCGCATGGCCAAATGATTCGTTCAATCGCCATGAAATTCGTTAACATACAATAATACACCATTATGAATCCAATAAAACTAGTTTCGTGGAAATCCGAGATAGTGCCCCGAAAGGCTTTTTTACACGTTAATTAAATGAATTATTATAAAAACCAGATTAACCACTTTAAAATTTAAATTAAAAATTTACTATCTTTATTCTTATTTAAATAGAATTTAAATCAGTTTTCGAAATCATTTTCATTCATACGAAATTCAAGATCTAATTATTTAAACAATTTCCAATATTAAATTTAATAATATAATTATCGAATAAATCGCTATATTTGAAATTCAAGTTATTTAACTTATAAAATTAACATTTTCAATATTTAAAATCGATGAAATATTTCAAATTCAAATGACCGAAATTCTGGGTCGTTATATTCTCCCCTAAAAGAATTTCGTTCCCGAAATTAGCAAGTAAGAAAAATGCCCTAAACCCATTAATCTTTCAAAACCAATCAGTTGAAATAGATTACCAAATCCTTTTAAGCCTTTAACTTTTTCAAAATCAATTATTTGAAATAGATTATAAAATTTCCATATCTTTAAAATTCATTAACATATTCCAACTAAAACCATTCCATGTTATAGCATAAACATCAATTTTAATTATCAAAAATTTCTTTAAAAACCTTCAAAAAATTTCTAACTCTTAAATTTTCGGAAAATTTCGCCAACGTCTCTTTTGCACGGCTAGATTAGAACAAATATAAATCGCCACTACGGGCCTAAACCAACAAAATAAAACAAAAGCCAAGTGGCTCGATCATAAAACCATCAAATCAAACAACAATATAACCATGTACCTATTTGTTGGGCAACCAATTTTTACTTATGAAATCAAAGGCATCAAACTAGCTCTTACTTTTATATACCTGCATCTTATTTACACATGATATCCAACATATAACCCATAACCGTATTGTTTACATTTTCAATTGTTAATATTTGATTTACTAAAGCCCATACGATGTACATATAACATCAATACACAGAACCATACCTGATCACTAGCTGGATCATACAATTTCACTTCCGAAGTAGTATCGTTCACACAACCTCTCCGGTGCTGACTCAAATCCGGTTCCTTGATTAGAAACTACCATTCTCTTTGCATAGCTATATACTATGACAGAGAATCCCAGAATCAATCAAAATCCATATCCAGTGTTCGTCGTCGAGAATTGAGTGAAAAATCCTTGTTAGAACCGATGTAAATCATCCTAAAGTTATGTGCTCGAATCTAGATCAAACAGTTATGCAGATGAATTAATATACCTACAACTTACGTATTTATTGCAATTGGCCTCTTATTATATCTCATTCTTTTATTTACATTCATTACTCACATTGTCTTATTCGCATTCATTTATTTGCATTCAATTGATTCACGTTTAATAATTTACTTAGTATATTCTTTCAATGCTAATATCACTTAACAACATTCCATCAAATTTTATGTTTAACAACATTTCACTCCATAATAAATTCATTTATGAATCATTTCATAAAGTTTTACTTAAGCTTATAAACATTTTTTACAACACTTCTCATGTTTATTTTCACTTTACAACTTAAGTCCATATCCTCTTTAAATCAAATTCAATTTCATTTAACTTAATTCATTATTCAATTTATCCCACAACATTCTAAATCATATACATTAATTAGTTCATTCGTTAATTCATTTCAATTCACAATCAATTTCATTTCCAAATATCATTTCATTTGACTTAAGTTAAATCTTCATTTCAAATTTGCTTTTCTCAACAATCATATTTAAAAAATTTAAAACTTTGTTTTACGTACTAATTCTCAAAATTTATAAGTTAATAAACTCTTTTTCTCTTATTTTCAAAGTTTAAACACTCTATTCTTATTCCCACTTATTTTGAGACAATACCACTAGTAATTTCTTTTTATTTCAAATCATACTTTTAAATTTTAAATCAATACCAGTTTTATTATAAAACTCCAATTTAGTAATTCTTCTCTTGGAAACCCGAAAATGAACATCGATGATGCTGCAGTCATCATCAAAAAAAAATTCCAGCGATCGAAGTGAGTTCTTCCTATTATCTTTAAATTCCATTTTAAAATATTTCCATTCACAAATATTTTCCAAAAAATACTATCATTACTCTTCCAAAATCTTTGAAAAACGGTTTTAAAATCAACAGGATTTAAATTCTCAAATTCTCAGCTTTTAAATCCTTTTAATCTGTAAACCACATTTATAAACCATATATATATATAATTTCACTATGGTTATATAAAACCATTCCTTAGTTATAATAACAATGACTTTTGTTAGAACACAAACAACAACAGATGATAATAATCAAATATTATCATTCACTGACAACCACACACCATATATACTATATTAATTTCTAAAAAATTATTCCATTATACATAAAATATAATTAAGGTAAAATTATCTCATTTACCCAATTTCAAAACAATACAATGTCGAATTGCTCTATTCAAATGTCTAGGGATCCCTATAAATAGCATTAATTACTCATATTGACCAGAATCCATAAGCCACTCAACAGATCAATCAATACAGTATAAAACATTCTTATATCACTAATAAATACATGCTCATATATATACACACACATTCAAACTCATAGTAAGGCATTTCATTACCTTATCTCTTAATGAGTAACCCCACCAAAGCAGAAGTTCTCGCTTAACCTTCAGCTCTGATACCATGTTGTAATAACCTATTTTTTCAAATAGTTTAAGCATAAATTAAACACATATGATCCACTCAAATTGAATGGATAGGCAGATAGTTAGGGGAAGGAAGAAGAAAGAAAGAAAGAAGGAAGGAAGGGAGAAAGAAAACTAACAGCTCAGATTCTCACAACTGAACGAATAATCTATAATGTACAATAACTCTTTACACAAAGAAGAAAGGTAATATACATACATCAATTAGAGTATTCTAACCTATTTCTGCCTGGACAATTGTAGCAACCTATCCTCACAATCGTAGATAAGTACAATAATGAATGTAGTGGAAAAATAAACATCTACGCGAATACATCTCTAGGCCTCCAGCTCGTCTCCTGAGGCTCCAAAGCATCCAACAAAATCTGTAATATGCTCGGTCAGACCTGAGCATTATAAAAAAATAACACCCCAGTCAGTTTGGAAAACCAGTGTGAGAAAATACACATAACTGTATTTGAAAGTCATAAAAACCTTTTGAAAATAAAGGCATTTTGTAAGATCACGCCGCCCATAAACATGGATGGGTTTTTACCTTACGATAACAAAAACATTTTCTATAGAAAATCCATTAATATTATAATAATGTCTAGGAGCCAAATTAAAATATGAATATAGCTGAAATGCTTGCATCTTATGTCTCAGCATAGTTAGGCACAATTAAGTACGTACGGTTCCTATTGGAGAATGGACACCATACAATGACTGGGCTACCGGGGTACTGCCCGACACCGTGCCTCTTTAGATAAAATAACACCAAGGACCTCACCTGGATCCCTTGCCAATACAGGACATGCCTACCCCTTGCTGGGTAGTACCGAATATGATGACCCCTCCACTAATGGGTCCCGAAGCATACAAATGAGAGATAATATCGACTCTAGATAGGGATGATCATACCTTACTTGGGAGTGAACCACTTAGCCCTGCTGCATCTCCCTTGTCTTAGTCATTTTTTGTTAATGAGGCTTGAGGCTACTTTTTACCTTTTATATAGCACTTCCCACTTGGAATGCTAACACTTCTGTCCAGACAACAATGCAACGGTAGCATTAATCCATACAAGTTTGTTCTAGGACTGAATGAAACATTTGAGAGCCTCAAATTTTCAATTCCATCATCTTCAAGATGTCTTCACTTCTAAATGCTTGAGTTGGATCAAAGTGGTTTTCGGATAACATATTCGATCCCGGTCTCTTCGAAACACCATTTAGTAATTACCGTTAAACTCAACCCTGATTCTTTAGGAAATAAACAGTTAAAGATAAGGGCGGAGATTACCTCCTAACCATCAGTGGACGAATTTCCTTATCATTTGTCTTAGGAGAACGAAACAAGACGCATAGTACAACATCATCGAAAATGATTGTGCCATATAACTCACGTGTTTCTCCTAGATAATTCCAAAGTTACGTTTGGGTCCATATTTGCTAGTTGGTTATTTAACTATTAACAAACACACATCCAAATCAGGGATTGTATTGAAAAGGAAAAATCCAATATTGGTTAAGCACATAAGCAACCACTAGACTTTTTAGTTAATCTTTTTATAAATGAAATCACTTTTTAATACTTGTATATAAATACTTTTACAAAGATATACCCACAAATCCATATATTTTCAGTACTTAGAAAATACCCATATCTTACCTTGACGCTGTAAGTATATTCACCAAAACTGAGAAAGGTTTCCTTTCTATACAATTTAAAAATAATTTATAAATTTCTTATAAATCTCAAAAACAATTTATAGAACTATTTTATAAATCTCTGAACCGTTTATAAAACTCTATATAGAAATCCCCTTATTAAACCCAACCTCCATTTCCAATTATAAACTCTTTTATAATTTCAAAACATTCATACACTCTTTATATATCCATAAACTATTTATAAATTCTTCTTATAAATTTATAAGCTCATTTTTAAATTTCGTTTATAAATATCCAATCATTTACAAAACTCTCTTAATACATCATAAACTATTTCTCTTTAAGTCCCCAAACCCGATTATAATATTCTTTTAATAAACCTAAATTTGTCAATAAAACTCTATTTATAAATCTCGAAACATTTATAAATTGATAATAATCATTTACTTCAAAACCATTATTATTTGGTAATATCTTGGAATAATAACATTTAAAAAAAATAATTATTATTGCTTCAAAATATCTTAAAAATAATAATAAATAGTTTCAAATCGTTATTAAATAAACAATAATAATAAATCTTTACCATTATTATAATTAGAAATAATTTATTTTCCAAACATTTATAAAAATCTCGATTACTAATTTTAAGCCATATTTTTTTTAAAAGAATTAACTTTTCAAAATAATAAAACATAATAACTAACTTTTAAACAACATTAAATATAAATAAATTACTTTGAATCAATATTAAATATAAATAAATAACTTTGAAATAATATAAGATATAAATTAATAACTTTTGAAAAAGATAGATATTAAGGTTGAAATGAAATAGAAATTAAATCTTTTAAAACAAAATATTTTCGAAACCCAAATTCGAATTTTAAAATCATTCCTGTCTCAAAAATCCAAATCCAAATGAGGCATGCCGCATAGTATTCTATATGTAATACCCTTATTTCGCATAGAACGGAACTAGTTTCGAGACCTGATTCGATTGTACGTAGAAGATAGTTCTTCAAACTCAATTATTATATAAATTTTAGAAATTAATTTCTAAGTGTTTCGAATTTTCACGACCAAACGATTCGTTCGATCACTATGAAGTTCGTTAACATACAATACATCAGTACAGATCTACTAAAACCGGTTTCATTAAAATTCGAGACAGTGCCCAGAGGGCTATTTTACATGTTAATTAAACGAATTATTATAAAACCATATTAACCACTTTTAAATCTAAATTAAAAGTTTATTATCTTTATTCTTATTTAAATAGAATTTAAATCAATTTTCAAAATCATTTTGATTCATTTAAAATTCAAGATCTAATTATTCAAACAATTTCCAATATTTAATTTAAAATTTAATTATCGAATAAATCACTATATTTGAAATTCAAGTTATTTAACTTATAAAATTAAACTTTTCAATATTTAAAATCAATTAAATATTTCAAATTCAAATAACTGAAATTCCAGGTCGTTACATATTCGGTCTTAGCAGTAGTGACCATATGCGTTGAGGTGTATCGTTTCGTCTTAGCATCAGTGATCATTGTTTTGGAATCACAGTTTGATCGTGATATATTCGTACTATATTATTAGTAGTTTTGGGCTATTGTAGTTCAATGGAAGATATTGTGCTAACTTGTCGTTATAGGAGTAGAGCAGGTCATTGTATGATCCTCTATTTTTGAGATGGATTTACTATACTTGTTTATAGGTAGTCCGGATTACCCCTAAGCAACGTTTATGGAGAGGGCAGGCTGTGATTTTGTAGTTCCTGTTTTTGTATATATTTAGTATCTTAAGACAGTTCCCCTCACACCAGACTTTATGTCCGGCTCGAGTCTTTGTCTGCTTATGTCATGACAACTCTCAAGTACTTCTTCGAGTAGTGTGAGAGTCGGGTGCTTTTGGGGATACGCTGGCAGAGTGCGGAGCTGGAGTAGTTTGAAGGCGTAGCATCGATGTTTTGAGATACATATACTTGTTATTTTATTATGCATGGAAGACCTGTTATATAAGAGACTGTTGTATCATATATTTATTCAAAACTCTGTGCTTTTGGAGTTGATGAATTTTGACTATTATGTACTGATATTTATATGTTTGTTGCTTCTGCTAGTGCGGTCTCTTATATATTATTATTCTATTTCTGCTCGTGTATATTCAGTATATTATATGCTGTCATTCCATTGTGAGGTCTTATCGATGTTTTAGTTTAGTATTTTGTTCTAATTTTACCCCGACAATCTATCCTTTGTAGTATCTGAAAGTAAAGCGACATTGTAAGGCGTTGACTTTTAGGTATTACAAAGCACGGGTTGTTACAGGAATAAAACATGGCTCTTCTTATGATAGGCTAAGTGAATATAAATACATCTCCATAATAGATATATCGAGCTCAAAACATAAAATCTAACTATGTCCTCCGCCCTTCTTCAATCAAACAATCCTCTTATCACAATCCAACATAACCCACAACAGGACAGCAAATCCATTCCCAAAATCAACCCATACCATGAAAAGTTTAGTACATATACATCACAAGAGAACTCCATACTATGGATGACCAACTTTAAGCAACGACATAACATCAATAAATGGATCGATCACCTGATAGGATTTGACACCGAAATGGACTCGTCTACAATGTCAAGTTTGAGGGCTATACCATCGACTAATGCACTTGCTATGAATGAATAGGATGCAATCATGTCAAATAAAGTATGAATAGGATAATCAGATAAAGTCAACACCTCACCTTCACAATCTATTTCCCCCTCTAATTAGCCAACGGCGGTGCAATACTAGTGGTCGGGACAGCATCCAAAGTATATGCCTTAACTATTTAACCTTTACTCTTCAAATTCAGGAAATCTCCCTTTATATGTCCAAATTGATCATAATTATAACACTTTACTTTTCGCTAAGCTGGGGCCAGCTTACAATCCCTCGATAAATGTCCCGCTTGGTTATAGCCATAACACATACCCTTCGGAAGATTCGTCCTATGGCTCTTTGCAATGTGTGCCACTTTCTGGCATCTATTACAAGTAATCATCTGCCTTTTTCCTTGTCCTCATTGTGATCCGCTTCCTTTATGTTTACCCTATTGCTGGCCTCTCTTTCCTTCGCTTGATCCTTAACCGAAGTTTCAGTCAGAGAATTTAATGTTGCTGCTTCCACCAGTCCCTTAGATGTAGCTCCATATGGTATCTGATCCAAGGCAAGCTCCCTCGGAGGTCAATTCAAACCCTTTGCAAACTTCAATACCTTCTTCTTCTGACTGTTCACAAACTCAAATCCAAATCTGCCCAACTCATTGAACTAGCTCACATACTCTCAACCATTATCTCTCCCTACTTACGGTGAATAAACTTCCCTAATAACAAATCTGTTATCTCGCCTTTTTGGCAATGTCGTGACACCAAGAACTTAACCGGAAACCAAGGACGTTTCATCCCGAAGGTCGGTTATATGCAGACTCACTATGAATATCGATGAATTTTTTCCAAATCCGGATCAAGCTACAATTAACATGACGCGACATGCAAAGCTATGGAAACCTAAGTTCCAAATTTCAAGTCAATCCGAGATTGTATACTCAAGATATGATCGATGCAAACCAAGAGAATCAATTCGTTCGTCTCCATCTATTCGCATCCATCTGTTCGTCTCCATCCATTCGTCTCCATCTGTTCGCCTCCATCTGTTCGTAGCCATCTGTTCGCATCCATCAAGCTTCATCTATTCGTATCCATCAGTTATCTGTTGTTTGTATCCATCACGTACACTCAACTTCGTATACATCAATTGGAGTCAATTCGTATCGATGCCAATTGCACAGCTCATATCGATCGATCAACGATCGATACGAGTAAAACATCAAACGATCGATACGAAATGGTCCTAGCTATCGATACAAAGAAAGCCATTAAACGATCGATACGAACAGTGCAATGACAATCGATACGAACAAGGCAGAGGCGATCGATGCAAACAAGATGCACTCCAATGAAAGACTTAGTCACTCGGCATGAAAAGTGGATCGATCCGAGGAGTTAGCACCACGTCAACTAGCATCACGTGCAGACTTATCAATGCGAACAACATCGATATGAATAACATCGATACGAAGAGAACAACAATCGAAAAGTCCAAACTTGCATTGATCATAACTCACAATCTACAAGTCCAAATGCTACCAAATATTCACAGAAGCTTGCGTACATCCTCAGCAACACTCACAATCGATCCCAACTCAATTGGATGAGGTTTTGATCGATACGAAGCTCGTTCATATCGATCCCAGGTCGTGTGCAAATCACATGGGATCGATCGCGTGGTCCTACCCACGTGAGAGTAGAGGTCTTCCGAGATCTGAGCGAGATATTTGCAGCCTACGCATATAAATAGCAGCCCATAACCTACAGAAAAAGGGGCTTTTTGGCCCTTTGACGTCCAGACTCTGCTGAAACCATTGTTGCATTCAAAAATCACTGTTGTACTCGAAATTTACTGCTGTAATCCACTGTAACCAACAAGCAAAAGTTAATAAAAGTCAATCATTTCATAGTGGACATAGGCAACATGCCGAACCACTCTAAATCTCTATGTTCTTTTGCTGTTTTTCTGATTATTTTCTGAAGTGTTTGTTAGATAATCCTCCTTTTACATTTATTTTCTTCATTTTATCTCTTCAAACACTTCCAAAGAGTGTTGTGCCCAATTTTGGAACAAACTAAATCCCTTTCAGCTTTGGAAAAGAATTTTTTTCTCAAACTTCATCTTAAACATTCCCCAAGTGATAGTATTCTCATCTACTTCTGTTGTCAGCATCTCCTACCAACATGCTGCTTCACTTTGTAAATGCTAAGAGGCTAACTTTCTCTTAGTAACATTTCCAATCCTAAAACGTTAAAAATCTTCTAACATGTATTAAGCCATGCCCGAGTCAGCGAGTATAGCTTCGTCTCGACAAAAGGTTTCCCACCAAGGCTAGAGAAATTCTTACACACCTTAGAAAAGTCAACATTTGGTGGTGTTGAGCTCAAATCACACCTTGGTTAGTAGTGGTAGCGGTGGCTAAGGGTTCGATTAGGATGTGTAACGATCCGGAATTTCGAACGCATCATATTTAAATATCTGAATTATTTAAGTATTTGAATCTTGGATTTAATATAAATATGTGATTTTATAACCTTGTTTACCCTTTTTAATTAATAACTAAAGAAGAATTTATTAAAGTTTTTTATAAAAATAAATAGTTTGGAGAAATATCGATAATGCGACCGAAAATCGTTTTATTGATAAACGACTTCTTATTCAATAAAAGTGGTTCAAACTCTTTGGCACTTGTATAGTAACAAATGAACACATAATTAATTGGATAAAAACACTTAAGTAAACAACAAATTAAATAAACTAAAAGTGTTTAATTAAGGCGACATGCTTGACTGATTTAAGAAGCAAATCAAGGAGTGATTTAATAAGCATGATGTGCATGTGCATGTGCATGTGAAAGTGTGGAGAGAAGGGGGAGAGTTTTCTTTGGCAGGCCATTTTGAGGGATAAAGGGGGTCATTTTTCTTGCTAAAGTATTCTCACTCTCATTCATTAGTTCAATTTCAAAAAGTTGTGAAAAGAGAAAAAAAAAATTCTTCTTCCTCCTCTTCTCTCTTTATAAAATTCCTAAGCAGAATAAATTCAAATCGACTCAAAACCTAGCCAACTCAAGTATGGTGAGGTAGGAAGGGCTTTGGTGGTTGTTTGGTTAAGGTAGGAAGTTGGTAGCTTTGTGGTGGCTCAAACTTGGTTGCATGCTTGTGTATGGGTGAGTTTATCACCATCAAAATATGTTGTTTGCTTGACTTTATATTGCTTTGATTGTTTGTGATTTTTGCTTTAGAAAGCTAATGGCATATGTAAATGATTGTGTTTGGACTTGTATGACTTTATGACTTTTGCATGGCCTTGAAACAAAGCATAGAGGGTTTGGTTGAACTTTGAAATTGAATAAGACTTGAATTCAAATGGTTTTACAGCGATTAGTCGCTATAGAAGCACTTAGGAATTGCCTTGTGTTCGGAAATTTCTCTAGAATTTTAGAAAAAGATCCTTAGGTTTTTCTTTCCATATTTGTGTTTTACTATGAGTATAGTAGTTGATGTAAAAATATTAGGATCTAAAAAGTTGGATAGTTTGTCGAAAATTGACAAACTAAAAACAGTATAAAACTGCAAATTTATGAACCAGTTTTAACATTCAAAGGTTGCAGTTTTAAAATGCTGTAGTTGCCACCCTTCATTTTAAATGCTTCAAAATCACTTTAAACTTAAGTTTTTTGCTCCAGTCTTTTTACAGGTCTAATCTAACATATATTAGAGTATTTTAAAAGTGGTTTGTAATTTTTATAAACTTCTAATAATTTATTATAATCTAACATGTCTTTTTGATGTTTTTCAAATGAGTTTTAAAATAAGTACTTTTATGTAATATTTTAAATAAATGTTTTAAATGATATTATAAGTATTTTTAAGTATATATAGTTCTTATAAAATTAGTCAAATATTTCATTAAAATAAATAGAAGCTTTTGCATTATAATTATTTTTTAAATGGTTTTTATTATTAAATATTTTATCTTAAATAAATTAGTATACATACATACACATATATATACACACACATGCACACAAAAATCATTCTTAAAAGGCTTTTAAAATATAAAAAAATGTTTTTACAAAGTAATTTTAAAGTGCTTAGTGGCTTAAGCGTGTGTGTTTGTTTAACTTGTTTATGAAAATCCATTAATACTATGTACTTAACAATAAAACTGACGAAGTAGGCTTATCTATTTGTGAGAGTTAATATTGATGTTCAAGTAGGGATAGAAGCAATAGTGCTCTAACCTGTCTTCCTTCTTAACCAAGGAATAGTTAAGTTAGGAAGATTAGAAACATGTTAAGTATACAAACCTTGATTTCTGTAAGCAATCGACTTTAGAACTAGATAGTCGATTCATCAACTATCGAACTTGTCTAAATAATATAAGTAAATGAATTTGGGTTGTAGTAAACAATATTTTAGTAACATTTGTTTTTTTACCCTTGTTAATTATAGTTAGGATTATAGTTAGGATTATAATTAGTACTTTAATAAAGGATACTTTAAGGATCAGTGTAAGTGAAATGTTTTCAGTTTGTTGTGATAATATTCAAGTAACACTTGTTTTAAACCCTTATAAATGCAATTAAGTCTTTAAAAAGCAAGCTTTAAAGATGAGGATTAAATATCAATAGTTTTGGGTTACTTGTGAAAATGTTTAACTAACACTTGACTTAAACCCCTATAAATGTAATTAAATATTTAAAAAGAAAGTTTAAAGGTAAGGATTAAATATAAATAATGTTGGGTTTATTGTGACACTGTTTAAGTAACACTTGTTTTATACCCTTATAATTGTAATTAAATCTTTAAAAAGCGAGCTTTAAAGATAAGGATTAAATATGAATAGTTTTGCGTTTGTTGTGGCAACGTTTAAATAACACTTGTCTTAAACTCTTTTAAATGTAACTAGATCTTCAAAAAATAGAGTCGAATAGGGAGTCAAACTAAACTCTTATATACCAAGGGTTTAAGATCTGAATTAAGGCAAGTGTTATTTAAACATTGTCTTAAACTCTTATAAATGCGTATATCCCTATTGTGATATATGCATTCAAATAGGGAGAAAAAGGGAGTCAAACTAAATAAAAGGGATTGGATCTGGAGATTTAGAAAGCTAAAAAGGCGAGTGGGAAAATTATATACTTTTATATAATATTAGATATATCTCGTTGTAAATATGTTCCTTGTATGTTTGAATTTAATTATTTGGAGTTGTAGGCTTAATAATATGCATATAGTGAAATCTAAAACCCTGCCTTCATATTCTACGATCAATAACTTAAATTTAATATTGCATGTATATGAATCTAGAAAGTGTTGGGTAGTAGTAGTCCCTGAATTTGATAGATTATATGGTAGTTCCAGATTTGTAGATTAAATGATTTATGCTAGTAATGAGAACTAGGAGTTATCAAAATAAGTTATTAGGACTTAAGTGATATTTTAATTTGTTGGAATGTTGGGGGTTGCAACTTGATTTCTAGATTATCAAGTTCAGATTCATGAACAAAAGTGTATCGTTTGAAATAACAAGAAATATGTCTAAAAGAAATAGATGTATAAAATAGGAATATTTTATCGTATTTTGTACTGTCTATTTCAATAACTACAAAATATAATTTCTTATAATTCCAAATACAACACAAATTCCCTTTTTGTATTAGATATAGAAGTCTATTGTGCCAACCTTTCCCTTTGAGGAAGATGCAATTCAAATACTTTAAAATTCATAAGTCCCCAAGTATGAATTAAAGATTTGCAATAGTGATAATAAATAAATGTCAAACTGTCAAACTTATTATATGCCACAAAGAAAAGTTGGAAATCATATAATAAATAACAAAGTTAGTAATAGGATGAACAAAGATAAGTTAAAAGTTAAGTAAGCGATAAATGGTAAGGAAGTAATAACATAAGTAAGTAATGAGATTAGCAACCAAAAGAAGATAGCAAAAGATAAAAAAAGAATAGTAAATAGATTTAATTATAAAAAGAGGAAGTAAACAGTAAAGGATATTTAAATCTTTGAAGTTAAATGGGTAGCAGTAAATGACATTAAATTTACATCAGTGGAATAAGGAGTAAACGCATAAAAAAGTAAACGAATATTATTAATAATTGAACATTGGAGGCGCAATACCTAAATTAGTATGAATACACACGCACACACATATGTATGTAGCCTCAAATATGTGTTTATGATGGGCGTGAATTAGTAAGTTAGCTAATAACTTACATTAAATGATAATGACATAGTCGTTAAAAATGGGTTGGAATGCGAGCTTAGTAATGTTACGTAACAGTGCCCATCGCACCGGGCTACTAGCAGTTGTGTATACATTTTACTCACGTGGGACTTATCCAGCCGTAAGATCCGTGGAATTAAATATGCTCACATATAGGTAAAGGAATACCCCAGTAGGTTCTGCTTCAACTTTTTAGTTTGAGCATTGCCTTGATTGCATTAGGCAATCTAAATGAGACGATGAACAAGGCTCAGCACTATGTTAGTGTGTTCGGTACCATATTAATGAGTAGGGGTTGTACACAGGTCGATACTGTCATCGGTCCTGAGCGGTCGGCGTAAAGGCGAGCTTACTCATAAATGGGCTACACCTCCTACTAGTGTAGGTCATGTTTAGGTCATGCATAGAGAGGTCTTTCAAATGATTGGGATAGTCCAATAAGCTGAGTTCTCAATAGTTCGAGGAGCCGAGTCTATAATAGGAAGCAGTTAGGTAAATTCTGAGTATGAGATAGAGTACGGCTAAACTATTGTGACAACTTTATTAGACACTATGGGAGTTCCTTGCTATGCACGATGATAAGGACGTGATACTGCATTGATGATGGATCCTGACAAGGTAATGGGTTATGAATACTAGCGAGGATAGTATCTTGGTCGAATGGTGGACCGTGGTACTTATATATTTATATATACATATGTAGTTATGGTCTATGGGGTAGATTGGGTAAATTAAAACGACATAACATGTGATGGAAGACAACCAACATAAATTAGTGTTATGTATAAAGTGTATAATTTTCTAGACACCGGAACGTTGTTCGAACCATCTCCTCTTTACAACCCACGGGATAGCTTTAGTGGGACATGTACTGGTGCAAGGCGGGAACAATGGAAGGACAGGGTTCCTTATGCATGCTCGACATCGACAAGGACACTAGATACTGGATGTGTCAATCTTGGTCAGTAACTATATAATTTATCATACTTTACTATTTCGCTGTGAGTTATACTAATAGTGCTCTGATATGCATTTATTTGCAGGATACCAAACCAACGATCTGTACTTTGGTGGACATGGGTATTCAATTTAGCGAAATTCCAGGCCCACTGGGGTGTGGTTTGTCACAGTATTGATAATAGTATAAATAAATAGTGAAAGATTATAATACAAGTATATATCTTTTATAAAGAGAAATTAAATATGTACACAAGTAATAAAGGAGATTTAATGAAGTTTTAATTAATAAAGGATTACTAATTTATAAAGGAAGTTTTAATTAACTAGGAGTTTAATTAATTAGGAGTTTGATTAATTAAAATTTTAATTAATTAAAATTCTAATTAGTTAGGAGTAACCGATTAAAAGGTTTGATTAATGAAAGTAGTTTTATTAGATAAAAAGGAGTTTTACTAATAAAAGAGGTTTAATTAATAATAGATTAATTAAATAAAAAGGGGGTTAGAAGTCATTTATGTGACTAAATTGTGCTCTGCATGACTTAATTGTGCTTTGTATGAATTAATCGTGCTTTGTATGTTTACTTGTGTATGGAAAGTATTTAGCCGTGTACTTAGCACTAAAGCTGAAAAGTAGACTTGTTTCTATGTGTGGTTGTTAAGAATGATGATTCGAATAGGGTACAAAAGCAATTGTGCTCTAACCTACCGAGCTTCACTCTTGGCCAAGGGATGGCAAAAGCTAAGAAGGTTGGAAATGTGATAAGTACACAAGACTTAGTTTCAATATGCGATCTCTCTTATTATGTTGAATTGACCAAAATTAACTTATGAAATATATAGAAGAAACACAGGAATTATACGGTATGGTTATTCATTCGATGATGATATAACCTACGTATAAACTCATCTTGATATTCTAGGATAAATGACAAGGAAATCCATTTAGATAGGAAATGATCTCCACTCTTATGTATTGTTTGCTTATTTTTCAAAGAATCGAGGTTTAGTTAATCAAAAATATATCGATTGGTTTTGGAGCGCCTAGTAAGAGAGGGGTAGGAGATGACTCAAAACCGTAACCACTTCAAAACAATATAGGTGATATATGCTTTAGAAGAGGTTTGTAATCTATTTGAGATGCTAGAATCTACAAGGAGATTTGAGCTAGAATCTAAATGGAAATTCATGATCTGTTAGAGATGTTGGCATCCATCTGGGGATTTGTGTTCTGATCGAGTGATGATAGCTTGTGAATTGAGATGCTGAACATGACTTCACTATTGATAATGATAAAAACTAGAGGTATAATGCATAACTAATGGGGTTTAGCTAACCCAAAGGTGTAGCCGACTCAGTTCTAGTATTGCTTATAGATATGCATGCGAGAGTGAGGTACTTAGTTCCACGTGGCAAGGCATGGGCCAGCTAAGTATTTCCTATGGTAAATTCCTTAGAGATGTATGCTACTCAGAATGATATCTCTGATTCTTGTGCAGAAGGATTGTTCTTAATGTACTAAGGGTGCCTCCATGGAAATCCTACACAATTTTTCGAACAAGCCTTAGCGATTTTGATTGTAAACCTAGTATTGTTGTGTTGTACATGCATCACAACTATTTCTTGCTTATATTTTATACCCTAGACATTATCTATTATATTGCGATATGTACTGATTAGATGGTTGACCCTTTTGAGGGAAAAACTAATCTGGTGATTCGATTAGTCTCAAAAGGCACTATTATATATCACACGTATTTCTTGAGTTTCTCATACAAGACTTATGTCTAACTCGTGGTTATATATTTCCCATATTTCCATGGGTACTCTTTCGGGTAGTCCGGGAAATGCAAGTACTATTACAGGAGGAATGTTCACTACTGATTCTTATAATATTGTTCGGGGAGTCAATAAGTTAATTCCCGTGGATGTCTATTTGTCGGGCTGCCCACCTAAACCAGAAGCAGTTATAGATGCTATAACGAAACTTCGTAAGAAGATATCCTGAGAAATCTTTGAAGATAGAACTTTGTCCCAACAGGAAAATAGATGTTCCCCTAATTTTTATAAACATTATTTAGGATATTTAATTAGATAAATAAAATAAAATAATGTAAAATGGTAAGGAGATTGAGATTTGGTAAATATAATCGATTGAGCCTTAATTAACGAACTAATGGAATTGATTAGAACGTTAATAAGAAGGAGGATATGCTAAGGGTAAAAATAGGAATAAGTTATTATTCCTATTACATATCCTTACACTCCTTATCCCTTATTCACTTTATTCATGCAAAAAAAACCAAAAAAGCAAGGTCGACCATAACTAAGAGGTTCAAGAGAAGAAAAGCTTAGGGAATCAAGACCAAAAGCTAGGAGAAACCAATCAACACTCAAATCTCAACCTTCTTATACCATTCAAGGTGAATAATAGTTATGCATCTCAAGTTTTAGTTATTATTTTTGGTTTTAAGTATAAATCCAAATGTTTTGATATTATGCCATGTTTTAAAGGATCGAATGATTATATGTTTATTGATGAATATTTGGATTTATTTATGAAATTAGTTAATAGGTTTAATTGTGAAAACCTATTATATGATATCCAAATGACTTGAAATTTTGATATCATGTTAGAAACGTTATTTTAGAAGTAGGTTTTAAATTTCATAATTTCCAAGCAAGTGAGAATTTATTATGAATTCTCTAAATGGAGAAAATGAATTATTTTGGGTTTTAATTACTAAAAGTAGTTAATTCTTGATTTTGGTCCCGAAATTTTTATACGTTAAAAGATGTAATAAATTGGATTTATTATAATTTTTAGGGATTTTTCCTAAGTGTTTATGAAGGGTTATAAAATTATTAAGCTAAAAGGGCTTAATTATTATATTAAGATTTTAATATATGGTTAAAGGTCTGCAAATGTTTTGGAAATGATAAACCTGCTTTAGTTCAGTTTTCGGATAAAGAATTTGATAAACAAAGTTGTTATCCAATAGGATTTTGACAAATAAAAGGAGTTGGTGAAAAGAAATTACTTTTAATAGCAAAATAGCAGTTTTCTAGTTATTACGACATTGCCATGTCGAAGTCATAGTCGTCGAAGTCCTTATTGCCATTATTATACATTACTAGCCTTAATGAATACATAGGATATCATTCCATATGATATGGAATGTATTTAGGTGGGTTGGAGTTGAAGTCGGCAAGGATACTCTCGACGCCATGGTCTTCAACAGGGATGATGTTTCCAGTCAATATTGTTTCCAACCCTATTCCTTTTGAAGTAACCTATAGCAACGATAATGAAGTTTGATATTTTGATAACAAATCTGAAAGACGATGATGCCGTGTTTTATTATTTCGACCTTAATGATTGCCGACTTTAATCTCAACATCTGTTTCGAAGAAGGCAAGGTTGCCGCCTATTATCATTTCAGCCCTAATGATGTTGCTTATATTCCTTAAGACATTAATGTAAGATTCACCAATGTCATCTAATATCTTTTAGGGTTTTAAAATAAGTTGTAGGAAGTAGTTAGCTTTGACCCTATAGCCTTGTATTTCGTAAGTCGAAGACTTTATTATATTTTGAGGGGGGAAGACCCTTGTCGACTATATCTTTACTGCGTTTTATCAATATAAAGGCTTTATATTGTTTTGGCTTTATAGTCTATGGTTTCAAAGTGAGATAACTTCCAAGTGATTTCGAGACTCATCAATATAATTTATAAAAGCATATATCATGGAATAAATAATTTGGATAAAGTAAAGGGCCATAATTTTCTTGTTTTAAATATGATTTCAAGGGTTAAATAATTTATAAAGAAATTGATTTCAAGGAAATAGAAAAGGGTATTTGGACTAGAGTTTTACTAAAGAATGATTACTCTTATCACTTTTGGATAAATTATGATAAGATAAATTTGATTCAGAGATTAGAAAACCAGATGGGACTAGTGTAGGGTAGCGCCCTATACTTCAGCTGTTAGCCCCTAGCTGATATAAGTCAAAAATTCCAGTGTATAGGCTTTGTCAAGGGTAAGATAAAAAGTAGGTTTATGCATGGAAATGAATACATAAAGGTAAGATAGGTTATAGGTTGGCTTGCAAAACCTTTAGGTTCATAGTTTGCCTAATAAAACTATGAGATTGACAAATAGTCAGGTAAACATTAGGACAAGTGTATTTGGACAGATCCTCCAATTTTCTTCTAACAATCAGTTAGGAAATTTGGTATATCTGGTAGGCTTGAGTTAATCAGGTAGGTTAATAGTTACTATGTGAAAACTAAACATTGGGATGGATAGTCCACTGATTTGACAGATAATCATGATTACTCATGTAGCATGCATGCATATGATCTTTTATATCGTCCATGTAACAATTGTGGTAGCATGATTTTGTTTCGCAGAAGATATATTATAAAAAGGGATATTAGTGAGGGGAAAACCCATTCCGCTCAATGGGGTGGTCTTATTAGATATCTATAAAACCGAGAAGACATATTATTATTCAAATTAGACTTTTCGCCCGACTCGAAGTTTATGTTTTTCCCTTAAACTCCAGGGTGCTCAAAATTTGATTTGAGTAGGTCTGGAGTAAGGGTTTATAGGTTAAGTAGGTTTTGGAGAATAAAGCTTATGGAGATGTGAAGGACGCAGAGACTAGCTATGTAGGAGAATACTTATTATTATTATCCACTGTTATGTCAATTGTTATATGTATTGATAGTAGATGCATCTGTCTATTTAGTAACTCTGATAAACTAAGGAAGCTCCATATGTCGCTCTTGGAGTATTTTGTAATAATTATATTTTATCTAAACTTGGGCAATGTTTGGGACTATGCAACGAATATTGAATATTATCTTCGAAATGAAACGTCAAAGTTTGCTTTGAAACTGTGTTTAAAATATTTCTTATTCTTGTTCTTATGATGTTATTGACACAGTTAACATTACCACATTTTTTCATCAGGAATTAATTCTATAGATACTGCGGCATCTGCAGCGCTTAGTTTCGAGCCTCAAAATAGGGGATGTTACATAAGTTTTCACTGATGTTCTATGGAGCTTTTAGAGACGAGTTGTATGATTCCATTCACCTACTATAGTATTCTTATTTCTGCTGCATTACTTTATGTATATATATTAGCAATTGTGAGGACAGGTTGTTATAATTGTCCAGGTTGATGACATGTCCAGGCTGATGATAGTACTTAGATTAGTAACTCTAAAATGCTATGCATATTAGAGTAACACTATATAATATCTTTTGAAATTATATGTTATCATTCCGTTGTGAGATTCTGATGTTTTTTCTCTCCTATTTCTTGTTACTTTTATTTTCTTCATTTTCCTTCACCCTAACAATCGGTCTTTCTGACACTTGGGTGTTCGGCACTTAAATACTATGGATGTTTTAGTGTCGACATTCGAGGGTCGAAAAGGGCGATCCGTACAATTTGGCACTAGCTTGGCTCGTTACTTGGATATAGCATCTGGACCTTACTAGAATATTAAGTTTGGGAATATCTAGTACACCTATTTAGTTTCTAGTCCATGCCCTGGTGTTTTCCCCACCAACATTAGCTGCTTTGGTCTTTGTTCTAGTTTTGATAGAATTACTCATTTTTAGCTGTCTGTAAAAATAGGATTCATTCGCAACTTCCCATAGATAGTAAAGAAAACCGAAACAATAAATGTGTGTGCACATGTACTTGGTTCATACACACACACACACATAAGAAAATACAAATACGCTTTCCTAATACTTTCTTGGTTCCTATCCTAAGTTATGTTCTGCTCTGATACCAAATGTAACAACTCTCCTTTTTGGCCCTTGGTTTCAACGCGCGAACCGATGCCAACATCTCGTGAACCGAAAAGGATGAGTCGTTGGAATAAGATAAAATAAACAGATACAGTTCTAACTAATAAATTTCAGTCTCACAATGGAAGAAAACAAAATTTGATACATAATAATCATAATCATATCACATCACCATAACATGTCTAACTGTCACATACATATGTCTGTACAATATGAATCAAACCCAAACCATACACATAATCAGATGTAGTTCACAACACTTATTTACATCATATATAATATGTGGAAATAAATCCATGTCTTCTATACCATCTCCAAACTCCATCAACCTAGATATAGAAATAAAAGGGGTAAATATGAGTGGTTTAGATATATGTCTGGTGAGTGAACTATACTTTACTCTACATATACTACAGAAATAACACTATAGCATAATATAAGTCTAACACTTTATCACCACGCATCGTGCTAGTTACTTCATACCTAACTATCATGTACATCTAATCTTATCGCACCAAATTTATGTGGACTCATTGAACTAGCCTCATGCTACTGGGTTCCTACCTACCATCGAATCAATCGCATATAGGACTCACTTTCTTTGAATAGCCCTAGGCCATACAGGGTTGCCAGTTGTCCGTATACATAAACTGGACTCGTGACATGGACTCGCCTCTTGAACTACAGAGTCGCTTACCATCTATCCTCCACATTGGTCTGCCGAAACACTACAGGGCAACAAAGTAATACTTAGACCACCTACTTCTGTCATAGGTCCATATCTTTGGCACCCTGATTGCACCAAAGGTTTGTTCACATTCGCATCACCATCGTATCACGTTTTCATATCAAAAATACCTAGAATCCATCACAAACAATGATCAACCATCCCTACATACACGTGAACTCGTAATTTCATCACTTTCCTTGTCAATAGCCTCCAAACGCCTCCAAAAACAAGAAGAACAAGACTCGAAGCAATAAATATTATTTTATATAGGCCAATATGGTTCCTGGTTCAACTGGAGCTTGACATAGGCCATAGGTGGACCGGCTGTAATGACCGGTGGAAAGGTGTACATGAAAACTAGGGTTCTAGCTACATATTTGAGTATTCCACCATGTTTTTTTTGCCTCCAATCACCTCCCTTCAGCCTTCAATTGCCTAAGAATGTCCCTAGCACCTAGCCCTACATTTCTATGTCAGATTTTACACTTTATTTCATTAATTTAGTGATGTATTCATAAAATTATAAGGATCAAGTAAAAAACGTAGTTTATATTTACTGTTTTTACCAAATCCTCTCTCAGACTCTTATTTTATCTAAATTTAGGTGTTTATAAAGTATACACTAATGTAGTCTATATATCACATTTATAAGATCAAGATTGCATTATACGAAGACGAAACTATGAATCACTCACTAAATTCTCCTTCAATGCCTGAATTTCCACTGTCATGGCTGCTATGTCACTACACTTCAGAAGTTCATCTCCAAATAGGTATAGATGCGTAGCCCTCCTTGCTAGCTTCATGAAGCCACTTATCTTGTGCAGTTTCATTGAGATTTGAGGAAGATAGGAAGATATGGTAGTTTGAATTTTTGTCGGCAAGAGGAAGAAGGAGAAAGAGAGAAAGAGTGGTCAGTTTCTGAAATAGAATGTCAGTTACATATATAGTATATATAAACGAAAGGAAAAGTAATGACTCACTTAAATTTAAATTTTATACTTGGCACTCAATGGACCTGACATAGATTCAACCAAGATTCTTCCATATGGAATCTAAATGAGGCAGTCCAATATAATGCACAAATAAAAAAAAAGATCCTCGTAATAGCGCTGGTTTAGCCATCATATTCCAAAGTTGGAAAAATGATCATTTGCCCCTTCCTATTTAATATTTATTTTATTAACACATTAACTTCGGTTATTTTAATACGATCATATTATTAATACTTTATAATAATATTTACCGTATTTCAGTGTATTATAACCATATTGGTGACAGAGAACTCAAGATTACGATGTCTTTTATCAACTTAGCTTTTCTATCTAACTTGAGTAGCTTTCTTTTGTTACCGAATGTTCTCGATCTTCTCCTTAGTTGTGATGATCTGACTTTTCGACCCTCAAATGTCGATATTAAATACATCCACAGTATTCGTGTGTGGAGCACCCAAATGCCAAAGATATAGAAAGTTAAGGTAAATTAAAAAAAATAGAAGAAGAAAAGAAGAACACAACATCAGAATTTCACAACGAAACGATAATATATAATATCAAAGGAATAGTATGATGGGTTACTCTAAATACAGAAGTATCAGAGTTACTAAAACCAAAATACTATCATCAGGCAGGACAGTTATAACTGCTTTATAACCGCCTGTCCTCACAATGCTAATATATACAATACTGAGGTGCAATGTAAATAAGAATACTACGGAAGGTAATCACCTATCTCTTCTCCATAAGCTCCAAGGCGTCCGTAGCTAAATCTGGAAACATACACGGGGCTGATCCGAGCATTATAAGAAAATAACACCTGAATTAGTCTGCTAAACTAGCATAAGAAACTCAAGGAATAAGAGCGACATATAATAGAACTTTGTTGAGACTGTATGGATTACCATAACGGTTCTTCCCTCAAATGAAACCAAGAATTCATTTAGTTAACATATATTGTTATGATAGATAATGTCTAGAGTGCAGCACGTAAATCATATTAAATAGCTGTAGTTGAATGCCATAATAGTAATAGGTATACAATCAATACCACTAAGGTGCATTCGTATATGGACTGTTTTCTGCAGAGATGCCTCCAATAAACTAAAGTGGATCTCCATGACAAATATTAGAAACACCTTTCCAAGCATAGTATATCTCTAGATATGTTATACTCTATGGTAAACACAACTAACCCAACGATGAACTGCATGGTACCAAGTATCAACAACTCCTACGTGCAACATATAGCTAACCATAATCTAGATATGGAGTTGATATAACCTCATGGGTAAGCTAAACCCAAGATTATGCATCCTTCTATAGTTTTATTCATTTCCAATGCTGAGGTAACGTTCGGCATCTCTCACTCGAGTCTTCATCACTCGAACAGTACACAAATCTCAATTGGATTCCTTTATCTTGAAAAGATCACGAATCACTACATGGATTTGAGCATCTCAAACAAATCTCGAATGATTTGGAAGATCCAAAACTAAAAACATTGGTATTTGCTAGCAACAACATCATGGAGGCAGTCAATCAATATAGTTTGATCCAAAATCTGATTCAAATCCAATATAGCATCTATGGGTACACAAGAAATGTATCGAATCGATTCTTTTTAATGAATAGATCCAATCGCAACTTCGAACCTCCACATAGGTTCCCCACATACATCCTCCGAAGAATGCTAATGATGTCCTCTCTATTGGAATATTCCTTAAAATAAGCAGTCCCCCACGATAGCACTATTTGAAATGTTAATGCTGACCTTTCCTTGGACTTAACCTTAGGATAGATAGTTCAACTCTATAACATTCCACTTCATAATCACTTCTAGAACATACATCGCGTATATGATTTGAAGTGATTATAGGTTTTGAGTCATCTCATATAAGTACACCCTTCTCGCTGATTGGACTCTCCAAAACCAATCGATGAATTTTCGGTTAACTCAATTCTAGTTCTTTCAGAAGTAAGCGAAAGCTAGAGACTTTTCATACCAATACTCCTCTCCATGGGTTCTTATTGGTATGAAATTGCGAAGCCTTTCGGTAACTTATTAAGTCAATATTTGATCACGTTCGATAATCGACTAATCAATTATCTAGTTAAAACAATTGCTTATACAATTCACGATTCATATGCTTAACTCATTTCTGACATTCCAACTTAACTACTCCTCGCCCAAGAGTGAAGACAGGTAAGTTTGAGCACTGGTTGCATCAAGCCTTGCCTGGACACTTCATTCTTGAATCTGTCAAATAAACAAGTCTACCTCGTCGGTTTTTAGTGTTTGGTATAGTATTAATGATTTCCATAAACAATTAAGAAATCAACACGATTAATACGTTTCCGTTATTTTCTAATTAGCTATTCCTCGGCCAAGAGAAACTGGTTGGTTAGAGCTCTATTGCTCCATCCCTACTCAACATCAATCTTAATTCTTATAAATAGATAAGCCTACTTCGTCGGCTTTTAGTGTTAAGCATAGTTAATTACTTTTCAAATAAGTAATTTAACAATTTAACTATTGGCCATTAAGTAAATTTTAACTGCTATTTGAAAACATTTGTATATACTTTTAAAATTCTTTAAAATATTCATAATAGTTTTTAAAACATTTATCGAAAATATTAATAACAATTTTGTAAAATCCTTAGAACATGGAAAAGAACATGTTTTATTATAAAAACTTCTTATTTAAAAATTCACAACTAATTCTTAAAAATTCATAAAGATATCAAACTACTTTTAAAATACTCTAATAATAAAGATATCCAACTACATTTAAACTACTCTAATAATACTTAGTAAACACATGTAAAAAGAATAAAAAGAATACTAAAATCTAAATATCTTTTCAAACCTTTTAAGTCCAAAAATCAAGTATAAATGGGGCAGTTTTGCACTAATGATATTTTGGCCACATTTCGTGATATTACTTAACTTTTTAATATTAATTTTTTTAATGGAAACAAACATACACATAAAACATTATAAATATGGCAAGAAACCCCTGAGATCTCTCTACAAAGTTCAATAGAAATCGCCGAAACTAAGGCAATTCCAAACTGCTTCTATAGCGACTATCGCTATAAGTGAACTTCTAAATTCGAGTCATATTCCGACTTATGTTCAACTACAACCAATGTACTTTGTTCCAAGGTTTAGTCACATGTCATACAAGTCCATTCAAGTCCGTTCCAGGTCCATTCAAATACATATACATGGATCACATATGTCATTCACTTTTAAAGCAAGAATTCAAACCAATGTTTTAACATATGTCAACAACAATTCAAAGAACATAAACACAGTCAAACACAACATATATATGTTATATTTTCCATTCAAAGTGAGGTGTTAACTCACCTTTAACCTCATAAATAACCAAGATCCAAGAATCCAAGTCCAAACCCAAGCTAGCAACCTCCTTTCATTCCCTTCCTTCCTTGCTTTTTCCTTACTTCCTCCTCCTTATCCCTCCAAGTCCTCACGGCCGATTGATAAGGGGAGTGTGGCTTTGCATCTTCAACTTTGGCATGGTGGAAGGTGTTCTAATATTGTACTATGCCTTGTGGAAAAGTTTGAAGTGATTTGGAGTTGATTTGCAACTATTTTATTTTAGAACATAAGAGAGAAAGATGATGAATAAGTTATTGATTTTTCAACTCTAAGCTTTGTAAATTTTTGTGAATGATAACCAAGGGTATGCCCCTCCTTATATAGGCTTAGGAATGGTGTTTCTTAAGCTCTCACTCACCCCCACCATGTTATGGAAGCTTCACCTCCCATCACTTCTTCTTTAAGTTACTTCTCCTTTAGGCATATTACCCTTATACCCTTCTCATAATATCTCTTATAATATGGAAGCTTCCAGAACATTCCAAGCTATATAAAAATGTGTGTGTGTTATTTAGTTGCTAATGTATTCATTTGATCATTAGTCAAGTGCACAAAAGTTTGAACAACTTATATCGAACGAAAAGTTGTTTACCAATAAATCGATTTTCGTTCACAATATCGATTTTTCTTCAAAGAATATATTTTTGTGAAAAAATTTCAAAAACAAGTTTCTTACCGTTATTCATTAATTAAATGATGCCAAACAAGATTATAAAGTCATATTTATAACACTTAATTATATTTCAAAACGTTTCGATATTCGAAGACGAAGTGTTCAAATTTTCGAGTCGCTACACTGATATCCCTTGTCATATTTGGCCTAAGTTTCAGTTTCTCACCTGCCTCCTACTAATATAAAGGGGCATTGCATGGTCTACCATATAGTCCCTTAGTAGGTGCCATACCAATACTCAATTGATAACTATTGTTATATGGGATAGAAGATGCGATGGATTATCCTATGAGCCTCCAAAGTCAAGTATCCAAGCTTCCAAGAGATCCTTAAGTATACTATTCACTATCTTGGTCTGGCCGTCAGTTGTGGGTAACAGGATGTACTCAAATGCAGTTTTGTCTCTAATGCCTCTTGTAAGCTCTTCATGCTCATCTACCCACATAAAATTGTACAATCCATTTAACATACAACTTGGCCTACTTCGATATCGTCCTATTGGACTTTGCAGGCATGAATCGAGCACTCTTCATCAATCTATCTACCATGACTCATATGCCTTGTACCCTCTTCTAGTTCTTGGCAACCTATCGATGAAATCCATTGATGCATATTCCCACTTCCATTGGGAATCTCAAGTGATTGTAGCAAACTAGTTGGCTTCTTCATCTCAGCTTTCAGTAATTGAAAATTTATACACTTCAATATAAACATATCCCCATCCCTATTATTCCCTGCCTAATAAAAAAAATTCTTCATATGTCAATACATTTTATTGCCTTCAGGATGTATAATCAATATCCAATGATGGAACTCACATAGCACCTTTTAACTCAACCCATTGACACTAGGCACAAACAATTTACCATCCTTACGGAGCCAACCATCTCAGTCGAGTCTTAACTGCTTCATCTCTTCAAACTCAACACCTATCCCTATCTTATCCATGATCTCTACTAGCCTAACATCACACCTCTAACTTGTACTGAATCACTCTTTCAGAGTAGGTCTAATAGCTAAGTTTTCCAACACATCCGGCTTTTCTCACATCTTGGACGGAAATCATGCCAACTATATACTCTAACTGCATTCACTCTAGGAACATATCTCCCAAGCTGGAATGTCTCCTATTCAAATAATTAGCGACTACATTTCTCTTACTAGGAATATAGGAATGTCGAAGTCGTAGGATGCCAAGAACTCTAACCATCGTTGCTGACAAAGGTTAGGTCCTTCTGTGAGAAAAGGCACTTCAATGATTTGTGGTTGGTTTATAAATCAAACCTCTCTCCTAAAAAGTAGTGTCACCGAGTCTTCAACGCAAGCGCTAACGTTGCTAATTCCAAATTCTAGGCTGGGTATTTCGTTTTATGCAATTTCAGCTACCAACCAACATAAGTGACAGCTTTACCCCTTTGCATTAATATCAGCACAATCTAGTACAAGAAGTATCTCTGCATACTATTAGCACCTCATTCCCACTTAGAAGGACTAACATTGGAGCACTTATCAACTTCTGCTTCAGACTCACGAACGCGTGCATGCACCTCGTGCCCTAAGTAAAAGTTTGATTCTTCTTCGTCAAGTTGGTTACTGTTGCCACAACCTTTGAGAAGTCCTTTATGAACCATCTATAATAACCCACTGATCCTAGGAAGCTCCACACATCTATAGCATTCATAAGTATTCCTCAATCTTGGGTTGTTGCTACCTTGGTAGGATCCGTGGCCAAGTCCTACTGCAAACCAACATGATCGAACCTCAAGAAGTGACGGTTCGAAAACTTACCTTCAACTGGTGCTTTTTCAATACCTCTAGCACAATTCTCAAATGTGTTTTGTGTTCCTCTTCAATCTGTGAGTATATAAGAATGTCTCCAATGAACACAAGTATAAACTTATTTATTTGGTCACTTAAAACACAGTTCATTAGAACGATAAATTGTTAGCCTAAACGGTGTAACCTATCACTTGCAAAATCCTAATAATGTATGGAACACAGTAATTGACAGAATCTCTCTCGCCGTTCTCAGTTGGAGGAACCCCGTTGCCCAGTCTAATTGAGAAAACACCTTCGTACTATGGAGTAGATCGAATAAGTCATCAATACATGAGAGTAGATATTTATTCTTTCTTGTCACCTTATTCTGCTTACGTAATCCACATAAGTTCTCAAAAAAACATCCACCTTAGTGGTGAACACTACAGATGCTCCCCTATCAGATAGACTCCTATGAATAAACCCCTTCCTCAATAGGTCATTCACTTGCAACTCTAATTCCTTCTGCTATTTGGGCACCATACATCTCAATAACATAACTACTAACTTAGCATCCTTTAATAACTTAGTATGAAATTCTATATCCCTATATGGTAGTTGCCCGGTCATCTCCTCAAATATGTCCCGATACTCCTAGCTATAGGTACCGATGGCAACTCATAATGCGGGATCTCAAGCGACTATAGAAAGCTAACCATTACCTCTCATCTAGAAGGCAACCCAACTCCAGTCTATGCTCACCATCTATCTCTATCATCACTAACAACCTCTCATAGTCCACTATGACTTCGTACTTCTAAAGCCAGTCCATCCCCAATATAATATCAAGCCCTACAAAACCAAATACAAAATAATCACAAGAAAACATGCATCCATGACTCGATAAGACGACATCTTGACAAACTTGTCGAACCTCCCATGGAGTTTGGCGCAATAAAAGGTCAATCTACTAGTCCAAGTTTCAAACTTAGTCTATCTACTAGGTCACTAAAGGAATGTGCTGACCCATATAAAAAACATGAATAGGTAGATCATAAATAAATAGCATACCTTGGATAATGATGCTTTTTTCCTTTCTCATTCATTGATGGAGCATTCGGTGAAGTTAGAACTGAAGGAAACATGTCCATTTCATAGTAGGTGAAAATATCAATTTCTAAAAAAAATCTCTATTTGGATCATAGTCGGCATATAAAGCTTAATGGGTTTCTCTAGATCCAATCAAATTATTATTAATAAAGTCATATTTTAATAATATTATCCTATTCTTAATTAATTAAATCTATATTAATTATGTGTTAAATTTGAAAAGGCGTGAATATAACAAATATATTCATATTTTAAAAGGTGTGACGAACATATGAAACATGTAGTAAGTGTAACTGCTTGGTGTTTAAAGACAGTAATAAACATGAAATTAGATCTAGATATAATCACATCAAGGTCTAAAAGAAAATAGAAAAGGGGGCATCATTGATTGATTCTGCCTTTCCTCTTTTGCAAACATTTATTTGATACCGTGCCTAATTAATATCTAAGGGTGATATGTTGCAACAATTGTTTAAAATAAAAAAAGCAAGATAATAACATGGTCAATATATACATTTGTAGATATTGGGTTTTATATCTACCATGTATATGTTCGTTATTTATATATACATATATTATTGCCTTAATTTTTGATTGTTCATTATGAAATTTTTTTTCTAAAATACATGCCTTAACAATATAAAATATAAATACAAATGTTTAAATGCGCGCACACACGTGTGCGTGTGTGTATGTGTAAAGATTAAGCCAAAATAATTTCCAAATAATTTGAAACCAAACATCCATATTACGTTAAACCTTTCTAATGTACCTAAAAATATATATACACATAAATATATATTTGTGTGTGTATGTGTCTAAATATACATACATAAATAAAGTTTTAACCCAAAAATAAAAACAATTTATTTTTAAACATTCAAAATATAAAACCAAAATTGCATATATTAAATCAAACAAGATATTAACAATCCTTATAATTTAGGATTGATTAAGAATTCAAACTGAAATATTTACATCATTAAATTATATAATATGTTTAGAATATTATTATAGGTAATTTTAAAACGTAGATTCATAACCTAAACTTTGTTTTATTCATATGTAAATTTTGGTTTTAATTTTTCAAGTTAAAATATAATAAATCATTTAACAAGTTATTTAAATTTTAATTATTAATTTTGAATCAAGGTAAGGCAATATTATGTATATATAAAATTGTGACAAGCATATTACATCTAAGGAATTTTTTTAGAATATGGCTTTAAGATCTAGCCAATAACTGAAAATTTGATTTGGAAATCCCGCCTAATATCCTTGAATCTACACCAAATCTTTGAAAGAGATGGATGTACCATGTAACTTTTATGTTTTTGATGTTTTGATTTATTTTGAGTTGATATTTTTAGAAACTAAAGAAGGAATTTTTATCCGTGAAAGGGATAGAGGAGGTAATCATGGATGATAGAAGGAGGAGGAAAAATTTAATGAGAGTAAATAAATAAGAGGAATTTGTTTGAAGGAAAGAATAGAAACCTTTCATAGTCTTTCTTTAAAAACTTCCCCTTTTAATTTCTAACTAATTATTAATTAATCCAAACCTCCCTTTTCCTTTGCATGGTCGACCAAGCATTTCTCCTTGTATAAATAAATTTTCTAAAAAGCCCATTAATTAATTAACTATATCTAAAATCCGTTTAAATACATACAAATATCGTATACTGATACGTGCTTATATAACTTTTATGTCTACATGTAAATAACTACTAATAACACCAAAACATCAAATAAATTAATAATTAACTACTCTTAAGTATTAATTAATTTAATTTGTTTATAATATTTGATATAGCAGATAAATCGTGAGGTTTCTTTTGGAGAATTCACAAATACGGTTATGAGATTCAAAGGTGTCGATTTAACTAATGATTAATATTGAATAATCCAGATACTAATGTTCATATGTCACTTAACCAGTGGTATGATAGTTTGGTCAAATTCATCCTTATAGATCTCTTCGGTAAAATCCAACTTCACATTTCTTAAGCAGTAACTTTTCGTAACGATAAAACATATACGTTCTCTTTATCAAAACTATACCACTTTAGGATATATGGAATTTGATGGTCAAAATTCCAATATTATCCACGATCAACTAGGTTAGTCTAAAAGTAAAGTCTTTGGTTCAATAATAACATTTATTACTAATTATTTTAATTTGGCTAGAGATTTTGACTTTTAGTTGACTACATTTGTTAAATGGATAATTCTCTGAATAACACTCCAAAGCTTTCGAAACCTTATTCCGAAAGGATGAAAAAAATTGAATGAACATCGAAACTATGCAGATAATAAGCCCAGAATGGTAAAGAGACATGAGATTTATAGTGGTTCAGGTCGAGATCCCTACATCCACTTCGAAGATTCTTCCATGAAATTTTATTCCACAATTTGATGTATAAGAACTTCTGTTACAAAGTCTGCCATTAATGATCTTTTGATTAAAGCTTTGTAAATAGAGTAAGGGGAATGATTGTAGAATGATAGCAAATTTCCAGTCAGCCCTTTTTAGTAGCACGTAGTACTCTATTTACATCAAAGTTAAGGTTCTCCCATTGGTGCGTGGACTTTCACATGGATTAATGACCTGTCTTGCTATAGGCGGCTTGGAGTCAAACACTTATCATCATCTTGTTGAGAATACTTTGATATGGATTGATGATGTGTATCGCTTTTACATATAGTTCCAATTATTCCTTTCATTTATCTTGACCGTTGATCTCGGTCCTGGGATATCTGAGCCATTGATTATTGATACTTTTTGAAATGTCTTTGGTCTTAGTAGTTGCCACTCTCACCTGAGCTTGTTGTCTTAATTGGATGGTGGTCTTGATCTTAATCGACGTCTTTGCTCTTGCTTTAGGATCTCAGGTTCTCCGATATTGATCCTGGTGCTTAAGCACTTGGTGGGAAACTAATAATGGGTCTCGAAATTACAAGCCAAGGAGCTTTTCTTTCAAATATTAATAATTTGTACTGGATACAATTATGGTGTAACACATGCCCCTTAAAGTTCACCTCTTACGGTTGGTATGAGGTAGACTTTGGAAAGAAGGGTGTCATATCATGTTTAATACTTGGCTTGTTAGTTCTGTTCCTATCATAAGGTTGACCCAAGCCTTTGTGCGAAGTGGTTATCATGAGAATTCTCTATAATATTACTTTACCGAGACAACATATGTAGATCTGACCTTGTTTCGAAAACATTTTGAAATCAAACCTCATCTAAGGGGTTTTGAAAATAAATTGATATTCAATCTCATCTAGAGGATTTGTAATCAAGTTGAAATCTAAGCTCACCTAGAGGATTTCAGAAAACAATTTGAAATCTAACCTCATTTAGAGGATTTTAGAAAATGACTTGAAATCTAACCTCATCTAGAGGATTTCAGGAAACGATTTGAAATCTAACCTCATATAGAGATTTCGGAGAACAACTTGAAATCTAACCTCATTTAGAGGATTTCGGAAAATGACTTGAAATCTTACCTCATCTAGAGAATTTTGGAAACAGATTTGAAATCAAACTCATTTAGAAATTTTTGGAAAATAATTTGAAATCTAACTTTATCTAGAAGATTTCAGAAAATAACTTGAAATGAGTGCCCAGAGGCAAAAATACTCCAATACTATGCTCCAGACATCTAGACTTGGTCATACATGAGTATCGGGTTTTAGAAAGCTACAAGTGGCGGTATAATGCATACATTTTGCATGCGGCTGACGTAACTCACTGTACAACACCATGCATGGTACTTTTGACCATGGCTCGCTCTTTACATCATACGATTTGGCCATGGCTCACTCTTTTGCACAACACTTTGGTTGTGACTCACTCGGTGCGTTCGGCATGGTTGACTTCCCATGACTCACTCTTTGCACAATATGTTTGACCGTGGCTCACTACTATTGGGAATCTACCCAACGCATGGTTTTTTCGGACCATGGCTCACTATATTTGGGACTACCCAATTTTATAATCATTTTAGGACTCTACCCAACTTACTAATCTCTTTGGGAATCTACCCCACTTATTAATCATTTTGGAAATCTACCTAACTAATTAATCTCTTTGGGAATCTACCTAACTTATTAATCTTTTTGGAATCTACCGAATTTTCTAATCCCTTCGGCAATTTACCCAACTTAGTAATCTTTTGGGAATCTACCCAAATTATTAACCTTTTTGGAAATCTACCAAACTTTCTAATCTCTTTGGAAATCTACCCAAATTATTAATCATTGTGGGAATCTACTAATTTACTAATCTTTTGAAAATCTACCCAACTTACTAATCTTTTTGGAAATCTACCCAACTTACTAATCTCTTTGCAAATCTACCTAACTTATTAATCTTTTTGGGAACTGTAACGATCAGTATTTTTCGACGCTCGAAAGTCGACATTAATACGTCCATTGTATCAAATGCCGCGCAATCGAATGCCTGAAAACCGAACCATTAGTTTTAAAAAGAAGAGGTAGAAGAAGACAGAAGAAAAGAAAGAACAGAAACAGAAACAATATCAGAATCTCACATATCGCAGCGGAACAATAAACTCCGAGTCAGTCACGGTGACTGGTGTGAGATCGTAAAATAGTTATTTTCACAAAGAAAATAAAACAGATTCACAATGCTTTTGGAAAATAAAACTACCATAAGGCCTCCCGCCACACACACAATGCAAACGCAGAATTGGAGGAGATTTCTCCTTATGATAGTCAAACATGCTTACTACGAAAAATCAGTTGATATTATTATTAATGTCAAGTGTGGAAAACATTTCGAAAGTATAATATCAATCTTAGCCAACATACAACCATTATTGTATGCCTACTATAGCTACTATGTTCAATAGCAGGTTACCGCCACATTACATAGCAGGTTATACAACTAAAACCGTATAGGGCGCGTATTGTTTCTTTGGATTTCCAGCAAATGGTCAGGCAAAGGAACTTCCTTACACCGAAATGGAAACGCCTCTGGAAAGGCGCCCCGAGAACCTAACCGGATCTCTGCAAACACAAGGTCGACGCTACCTCATGCTATACAGCTGTAACTAGGTAGCTAACACACGAGCTATGCCATCCCCCGGTCGTCACCGACCTTTACCTGAGGATCCTCAACCACAAAGCAAAAACCACAAAGTATAATAAATTTGCAGCATCAACATAGGTAAAATATCTGGGCTCCATACCATGATATCACCTTTTATCCAGAAGGAAATGACATACCCTAGGGGCGCTACCCCTAAAAACCTTTGCCGCAACATTCCTGTTTCGACCATTACCGGGTTGTGAGGCTCGACGAAGTCTCGTCCACAATTTTTCACAAAGCCACGCTTTTTTTCACAAAGCCACGCTTTTTCACAAAGCCACGCTTTGATCAACAAATGATCAACAGCACTTCGTATGCCACATTACCAAATTGGGAATGTATCACTAGTAACCATCGACTACATAACCTCTGAGCTCGTACGTCTCAGAGAAGGGTGTTAAGCTAAGAGAATAAATTCTCCGCCACCAACAGAAATGTATTTGATAGAAACCAGCTTTACATCTCAAAGTGTAACGTCAGACACACATCCATACAAGTCCATCCCGGGATCGAACGGAACCGAAGGCACTTCCAAAGAAGCCCTTGCAATCCGGGTATTCACTAATCACGTCCGGACTTCCCATCACAAAAAGAGTGATATAAATCTCTATACCGGAGCAACTCGGTGCAGAGACATTCGACAGGTTGTCCTTTTACTTTCGAAAATACCCGGTCTTCACACCGGTCTTCAAATATTTCCATTCACGACGTATCACTATTCGGAATGGGTTATATGACACAAAGTCTTCTCCTGGCTTAACCGAATAATGAGCATTTGTTTAAAAACAAATCAAGTGCATTTCAAAGGCAAATATTGATAGTCGGTTATTTAACTATCAACAACATTCACAACAATCAACCAATTTAAATAATTTTTCCCAAATTATTAAATTTCAAATATCTTCCCGATATACGGTTTACACTTCAACCATTTAAAAACAAATTTCAAATCACATTCATTTAAACCAATTAAATAAATCCTTATCGATTTATTTCAAATTTACATCCCAAATCTGTAAATTTATTTCCACACTTCATCACTTTGAAAACCCATTTCAAATCATATTTTCCACACTTTAAAAATAAATCAATGTTTATTTTTAAAACAAATTTCCCTTTCCTTTATAAATTCCATTGTGAATTTAAATTTCCAAATATCCACTTACATACGATTTTCAAAATCGTTTTCCAAAGATTCACTTTCAAACACCAAATCATTTTCCAAATTGATTTCTAAATTTATTTCAACACCAAATCATTTTACAAATGGATTGGTGTGTTTATTTCCAAATTCCAAATTATGTTACAAATCGATTTCCAATTTATTACAACACAAATCAATTTTTTTCATTCAACATCAAATAGATTTTCATATCGATTTCCCAAAGATTTATCCTCAAATACTAAATCAATTATCAATTGGATTTCAACAAATTTATCACCTTTTAAAATAAATTCCTTTATTCTTCCTAACCATTTAAAATTCCATTTTAAATAAATTCTTCAACTTTTAAACAATATTATTCAAAACCCATTTATTAATATCTTTTCCCATATTTTGGAAATAAATCGATAAGATTTCATAAATCAACTTTATACTGTTAAATTCCTTTTTTTAAATTCATCCAATTCTTTCAAAAGAAATTACTTAAAATTAATTTTAAAAATCCAATTTCATTTATTTCTGGTATCCAACGATACCAAAAATACATTCGGCTAAATTTTAGCCTTCAAAAAATCCAATCACAGATATAATCATACACAGATTATACATAAACCATCACACAACATATGAAACAAATTCATAAAATTTTGAGGAATCCAGTTGGATCCCTCCCACCTGTTTCCCTGCATCCACATATGTTAGCATAATACCAATTCCACTTCGAGGTGGAATATCGTGGTATATGGGATTTATAAAATATCATCCGCTATTATGTGGCGCATAGGGTCTCATCCGCTATATAATGCGGGAAATATCAACAACTCCAATATATACATATTCCAATATATATATTGCTATATATATAGATATATCCTACTATATCTAATATCACAACCAAACAACAATCAATCAATAACTGCAAATCCAACTTTCAATTTGAGTGAGAAGATCTCACCTTTTCTTTTATTTTGCAATCCATTTCCAATCCAGCTTGTTTCATGATTTTTGACCTCGTATAAACAATTTTATATAATTTATCAATATTTGAACCAATCGAATAATTAAATTTCCATTTGATAAATTTATTTAACCAATGATTCATTTTAAACTAATAGCTTGATTTAAACTAAAATTTTATCTCCATACTACAAAATTTTAGATTAAACTGCAAGTTAAAAATGTATATACCTATATTTATTTTTCTTTTGGAACTACACATATTTTTACAAAATAATCAATATAGATTCTAAGATTTAATTTTTTTATGTAACTCCTATATTTCCCAAAATCTCATATATACTTATATTTACTGTTTTCCCACATATATATATACATATATATATATATATATATATATATATATATATTTAAAACAGAATTGTTTTTTATATGTATTACTATAAAGTATATATACATTTTTTTCTAATAACCAAACAATTTGATGATAAATTAGCTAAGTTAACTTACATAAATAACTAAGAAATTACCCTTCTCGCAAATCCACTGCAGCCACCAACAACTCGTGGCCGACCCCCGCTGTTACCCAAACCCATGCTCGTCTTCGAAATCACCTCCTCTTCGAGCCGAATTCGAAGTCATTGATGTAGCCCCTATCACCATCGGTTCACCCATCTCCGTGAGTACGACCATGACTACAGCCTTCTACTCCAAATCGATCGCTAGCGAACCCTAAAGAGAATCGCGACTTCGAGTTTTTTCCCTCCTCTGACGAACGCGCGCGCCACCATCACCTTCGAGGTCACCTCACGCGACTTTGCCTTTCACTTTGAGAATTCCCAGATCGAAACTCCTCTCCTCTCGTATGCTAGAATGAGCTCGTTCTCGTTTATTCTTTAATTCGAAGGAGAACGCCATTTCTCTTTTTATTTTTGAGATTGATTTTTGAACGAAATGATTTCGTTTTGAAAAAGATAAGGCTCGGCTGTGATGTTATTAAAAGAGGGAACACAGATATGAAAGGAAGTCGGTTGAATATTAAAAGAGAAGCGTGTTTAAGAAGGCACCGATGACATTGATTTGATCAATTAAAGTTTTATTTAATTTTCAATGCGTTTACTTATCGTATGCGCACACAACAACTCCAAATGCTACGAAAATTGAAATTCGATGATAATACAAAATTACGGATCCAATGGAACCGGTTTCGTTGAATTCCGAGACTGTGCCTCAGAACGCTATTTTTTTTAAATTCAATTTAAACGATAGAATTTCAAAACTGAGCAAAACAGTTCCAAATTCAATTCTGATGCTTTCATTATCTTCAGTAAAATCAATACGAATTTCCTAAGCCTTCAGATTATTTTTAATCAGCTTAAAACTGAAGATTCAAATTTTAACCCAACTTCAGTAATTAAATTCAATAATTTAATCGCCAAATTCATTCTGATATCTCGAATTTCAAATTAAACTATCATTCGAATATTTAAACTCAATTAAATATTCACATTTCAAAAATCAAAAATTCAGGGTCGTTACAATTTCCCCCCCTTAAAAGAATTTCGTCCCGAAATTACAAGTTAAGAAGAATGTTCCAATCCCTGTTAACTATTTTTCCAAAACCAAACAATTTTATCAACTTGATAAAATAATCTTTCTTATTACTTCATAACTTTTCCAAACTTTTCCATAAGTTTCATTTACTAATTTCTTTTCAATACTTTGCTTCATTTAATCCAATTTGACAAATTTTCCGTTAACAATTTTTTTTCCAAATTTTCAAATTTTTCTAACTCCCAAATTTTTCAGAAAATTTTGACGGAGTCTCTTTTGTACGGAGGAGCTTTTGCAATTTGACAAAAGATATAAATATATATACATCGACCCACTCGGTCGGAAAAGCAAAAATAGTTCATATTTCCTATTTTATATTGCGTAGGCGTACCTTTATTAGCATTTTAAGCAAAGCGGTTATTTATTAGCATTTGCGCAACCCAAAATGCAGCCAAACGGCTTCCAAAAACCTGTTTAAAAACTTGCTTCAACTTTTTAAATTTTAAGATTTTAAACAGTTACAGGATTCTTCTTAAATCCAATTCAAAACAAACACTTAATTTTCTTAACACCTCCAAGTTATTTATAAAAACAAATTAAATTTAAAACTTGTTCATTCCAAAACCAAGTTTCAAAACTAACTTGAACTAACTTTTAAACTTTGGTTTATAAACTCAATAAAATCTTGATCTGAAATTTAAATTTTACTTCCAGCTTTCTAATAAAACAGGTCAGGTTTGAACTACACAACATTACCGAGCTAGCAACAAAATTACTTCGGGCCATACCCTCCAAATCCTCGAGTGGATTCTCATATTGCCCGAGACAATATGCCAACATCTCAACTAAACAAAACATGAAAACAAGTAGTGTAACAGGCACAAAGCATCTCACAAGTCAAAGTCCATAGCCTCAAACAGACTAAAAATCAGTACAACTCTGGGTATAGGCAGGGTGGAAAATACTAGCGTGAAGTACAACTCAGACTCAAGTCAATGGCAGCATCACTACAGGCACCAGACCAGAGAGACAACAGAGGCAAGTCCAATAAAGTTAAGTGAAAATAACCAACACAACCAAACTCAGGTCAGTGACCACTTCAAGCATGCAGACCAGATCATAGTGATAACAGGGACAAACTCAGCAAAGTCAAGTGAATAACCAATGCTACAACTCAGGTCAGTGAACACTTCATATGTGCAGACCAGATTAGAGTCACAGTAGATACAAGCTCAACCAAGCCAAGTGGAGATAACCAAACAACAAGACTCAATCCAGGCACAGTGAATGTCATATCTACTAAATGATCAGTGGATAATGCATGAATGCTTGAAAAAAACTCGAGCACTACAATAGAGAGTGCACAGACAACACATGAAGGCAATGCACAGGTTAAATGGACAACAAGTACTACCAGTGATGCAGGACAATGAAACAAATCAGGATGAACAACTTCACATCCAAACTGATCAGACTTCTAGCTAGGCAATAGATCAGAAGAGTAGTGACTTAAGTATAACAGTGACTTGTATTTATATTTAAGACTTTGTTTTAGAAAACTCAGGTCAAACCTGTGTTTAAAAATAAATTAAATCAGTTTCTTTGAGTTCTTTCAGAGATTATGAACTAACTGTTTAACTTAAATATATGTTTAAATCTTTAGTTTAGAATATAACAACCTATATTAGCTTAACACTAAGCTCAAACAATTAAGTATATCCAGAGAGAATGATTTTGAAATCAAACATTTATATTGAGAAACTCAAAACAGAGGTCATGAGCAAACAATAGACTGAAATAAACACTTCCAGTTTTCAGTATTCAGAGGATCTATATAGATATATATAACCTATTCACAGAAATATAAATAAACAACAAATTTATGCTTTTAAATTTAAGAAAATAAGTTACTCACATTTCAAAACTATCTTTGAAATTTCAATCCAAATTCTTTAATTCGTATTTCACAAATTACTCTGCATCTCCTTTCAATTTATAAAACTCATTTATGGATTCACATTACCCATTTATGAATTTTATTTCCTTATCTTTCAATTCATATTCATAAATTTCATTTGTTAAATGAATTTATCTCCAAATCTTTGGTTATGCCATTATTCCTTATTCAATTTCCATATAACAATGATAATAATTCAATATTATCTCTTCCTAACAACCAAGCATCCATATACTATAATATTTCACAGAAAATGATTTCTTTACTATACAAAAATAGTTTTGGGCAAAATTATTTCATTTATCCCATTTTAAAACAATACCGTGTCGGTTTATCTTGTTTAAGAGTTTAGAAACCCCTATCGATTACAGTTGGCCAGACTGCACCGACCAGAATCCATAAACCGATAAGTCAACACAATACAAAACAAATTTTTGTATTCACTAACAAATACGCGCTCATATCTATTATTACACTCACACTCATTCTAGAGTACTACTGAATCTATCTCTAATGAGTAACACCCAACAGAGCCAAGGTTATCGCTTAGCCGGCTGCTCTGATACCACTTGTAACGATCAGTATTTTTCGATGCTCGAAAGTCGACATTAATACGTCCACTGTATCAAATTCCACGCAATCGAATGCCGGAAAACCGAACCATTAGTTTTAAAAAGAAGAGGTAGAATAAGACAGAAGAAAAGAAAGAATAGAAACATAAACAATATCAGAATCTCACATATCGCAGCGGAACAACATATTATAGATCAATGAATAATCTTTAAATCAAAGAACTATATCATTTTATACATTACATCACACCATCAGAGTCAATTTACAACACAATACATCAATGGACAGTTATACAAAATTGTCCTCATACAGAATACACAGCGGAATAAATAAACAAGTACGGGAGTACGTCTCGCCATCTAGCTCATCTCCAAAGCTCCAGAATATCCAAAATATCCTGATAACATAACTCTAGGCTGCCCGTGTGGAAAATTATGGGCACCCAGAGTTTAGAAAGGGAATAATAAACTCCGAGTCAGTCATGGTGACTGGTGTGAGATCGTAAAACAGTTATTTTCACAAAGAAAATAAAACAGATTCGCAATGCTTTTGGAAATTGAAACTACCATAAGGCCTCCCGCCACACACACAATGCAAACGCAGAATTTGAGGAGATTTCTCCTTATGACAGTCAAACATGCTTACTACGAAAAATCAGTTGATATTATTATTAATGTCAAGTGTGGAAAACATTTCGAAAGTATAATATCAATCTTAGCCAACATACAACCATTATTGTATGCCTACTATAGCTACTGTGTTCAATAGCAGGTTACCGCCACATTCCATAGCAGGTTATACAACTAAAACCGTATAGGGCGCATATTGTTTCTTTGGATTTCCAGCAAATGGTCAGGCAAAGGAACTTCCTTACACCGAAATGGAAACGCCTCTGGAAAGGCGCCCCGAGAACCTAACCGGATCTCTGCAAACACAAGGCCGACGCTACCTCACGCTATACAGCTGTAACTAGGTAGCTAACACACGAGCTATGCCATCCCCCGGTCGTCACCGACCTTTACCCGAGGATCCTCAACCACAAAGCAACAACCACAAAGTATAATAAATTTGCAGCATCAACATAGGTAAAATATCTGGGCTCCATACCATGATATCACCTTTTATCCAGAAGGAAATGACATACCCTAGGGGCACTACCCCTAAAAACCTTTGCCGCAACATTCCTGTTTCGACCATTACCGGGTTGTGAGGCTCGACGAAGTCTCGTCCACAAAGCTACGCTTTTTTCACAAAGCCATGCTTTTTTTCACAAAGCCACGCTTTGATCAACAAATGATCAACAACACTTCGTATGCCACATTACCAAATTTGGAATGTATCACAAGTAACCATCAACTACATAACCTCTGAGCTCGTACGTCTCAGAGAAGGGTGTTAAGCTAAGAGAATAAATTCTCCGCCACCAACAGAAATGTATTTGATAGAAACCAGCTTTACATCTCAAAGTGTAACGTCAGACACACATCCATACAAGTTCGTCCCGGGATCGAACGGAACTGAAGGCACTTCCAAAGAAGCCCTTGTAATCCGGGTATTCACTAATCATGTCCGGACTTCCCATCACAAAAAGAGTGATATAAATCTCTATACCGGAGCAACTCGGTGCAAAGACATTCGACAGGTTGTCCTTTTACTTTCGAAAATACCCGGTCTTTACACCGGTCTTCAAATATTTTCCATTCACGACGTATCACTATTCGGAATGGGTTATATGACACAAAGTCCTCTCCCGGCTTAACCGAATAATGAGCGTTTGTTTAAAAACAAATTAAGTGCCATTTCAAAGGCAAATATTGATAGTCGGTTATTTAACTATCAATAACATTCACAACAATCAACCAATTTAAATAATTTTTCCCAAATGATTAAATTTCAAATATCTTCCCGATATACGGTTTACACTTCAACCATTTAAAAACAAATTTCAAATCACATTCATTTAAACCAATTAAATAAATCCTTATCGATTTATTTCAAATTTACATCCCAAATTTGTAAATTTATTTCCACACTTCATCACTTTGAAAACCCATTTCAAATCATATTTTCCACACTTTAAAAATAAATCAATGTTTATTTTTAAAACAAATTTCCCTTTCCTTTATAAATTCCATTGTGATTTTAAATTTCCAAATATCCACTTACATACGATTTTCAAAATCGTTTTCCAAAGATTCACTTTCAAACACCAAATCATTTTCCAAATTGATTTCTAAATTTATTTCAACTCCAAATCATTTTACAAATCGATTTCTAAGTTTATTTCCAAATTCCAAATTATGTTACAAATCGATTTCCAATTTATTTCAACACAAATCAATTTTTTTCATTCAACATCAAATAGATTTTCATATCGATTTCCCAAAGATTTATCTTCAAATACTAAATCAATTATCAATTGGATTTCAACAAATTTTTCACCTTTTAAAATAAATTCCTTTATTCTTCCCAACCATTTAAAATTCCATTTTAAATAAATTCTTCAACTTTTGAACAATATTGTTCAAAACCCATTTATTAATATCTTTTCCCATATTTTGGAAATAAATCGATAAGATTTCATAAATCAACTTTATACTGTTAAATTCCTTCTTTTAAATTCATCCAATTCTTTCAAAAGAAATTTACTTAAAATTAATTTCAAAAATCCAATTTCATTTATTTCTGGTATCCAACGATACCAAAAATACATTCGGCTAAATTTTAGCCTTCAACAAATCCAATCACAAATATAATCATACATAGATTATAAATAAATCATCACATAGCATATGAAACAAATTCTTAAAATTTTGAGGAATCCAGTTGGATCCCTCCAACCTGTTTCCCTGCATCCACAGATGTTAGCACAATACCAATTCCACATCGAGGTGGAATATCGCGGTATATGGGATTTATAAAATATCATCCGCTATTATGCGGCGCATAGGGTCTCATCCGCTATATAATGCGGGAAATATCAACAACTCCAATATACATATTCCAATATATATTACTATATATATAGATATATCCTACTATATCTAATATCACAACCAAACAGCAATCAATCAATAACTGCAAATCCAACTTTCAATTTGAGTGAGAAGATCTCACCTTTTCTTTTATTTTGCAATCCATTTCCAATCCAGCTTGTTTCATGATTTTTCTCGTATAAACAATTTTATACAATTTATCAATATTCGAACCAATCAAATAATTAAATTTCCATTCGATAAATTTATTTAACCAATGATTCATTTTAAACTAATAGCTTGATTTAAACTAAAATTTTATCTATATACTACAAAATTTTAGATTAAACTTCAAGTTAAAAATGTATATACCTATATTTATTTTTCTTTTGGAACTACACATATTTTTACAAAATAATCAATATAGATTCTAAGATTTAATTTTTTTTATGTAACTCCTATATTTCCCAAAATCTCATATATACTTATATTTACTGTTTTCCCGTATATATATATACATATATATTTTTTTATTTTTACTTTTTAAAACAGAATTGATTTTTATATGTATTACTGTAAAGTATATATACATTGTTTTCTTATAACTAAACAATTTGATAATAAATTAGCTAAGTTAACTTACAAAAATAACTAAGAAATTACCCTTCTCGCAAATCCACTGCAGCCACCATCAACTCGTGGCCGACCCCCGCTGTTACCCAAACCCATGCTCGTCTTCGAAATCACCTCCTCTTCGAGCCGAAGTCAAAGTCGTTGATGTAGCCCCTATCACTATTGGTTCACCCATCTCCGTGAGTACGGCCATGACTACAGCCTTCTACTCCAAATCGATCGCGAGCGAACCCTAAAGAGAATCGCGACTTCGAGTTTTTTCCCTCCTCTGACGAACGCACGCGCCACCATCCCCTTCGAGATCACCTCACGCGACTTCGCCTTTCACTTCGAGAATTCCCAGATCGAAACCCCTCTCCTCTCGTATGCTAGAACGAGCTCGTTCTCGTTTATCCTTTAATTCGAAGGAGAACGCCATTTCACTTTTTATTTTTGAGATTGATTTTTGAACGAATTGATTTCGTTTTGAAAAAGATAAGGCTCGGCTGTGATGTTATTAAAAGAGGGAACACGGATATGAAAGGAACTCGGCTGAATATTAAAAGAGAAGCGTGTTTAAGAAGGCACCGATGACATTGATTTGATCAATTAAAGTTTTATTTAATTTTCAACGCGTTTACTTATCGTATGCTCACACAACAACTCCAATGCTACGAAAATTAAAATCCGATAATAATACAATATTACAGATCCAATGGAACTGGTTTCGTTGAATTTCGAGACTGTGCCTCGGAACGCTATTTTTTTTAATTCAATTTAAACGATAGAATTTCAAAACAGAACAAAACAGTTCCAAATTCAATTCTGAAGCTTTCATTATCTTCAGTAAAATCAATATGAATTTCCTAAGCCTTCAGATTATTTTTAATCAGCTTAAAACTGAATATTCAAATTTTAACCCAACTTCAGTAATTAAATTCAATAATTTAGTCGCCAAATTCATTCTGATATCTCGAATTTCAAATTAAACTATCATTCGAATATTTAAACTTAATTAAATATTCACATTTCAAATATCAAAAATTCAGGGTCGTTACAGGAACCTACCCAATTTACTAATCTTTTAGGAATCTTTCTAATTTTCTAATCTCTTGGAAATCTATCTAACTTAATAATTTTTTGGGAATATATCCAATTTATTAATCTTTTTGGGAATCTATCCGACTTACTAATCTCTTCGGAAATCTACCCAAGTTATTAATCTTTTTGGGAATTTATCCAATTCTGAAACTAAGTAATTTCAGTAAGGAAAATTCATTTTCTTGGCAAAACTAAGTAATTGCCATATGTAGAAATCATTTTCTAGGTAAAACTAAGTAATTGCCGTGTGGCAAAATCATTTGCTTGTTGAAACTAAGTAATTGTCGTGGGATGAAATCATTTACTTGGTGAAACTGAGTAGTTACCGTGAGATGAAATCATTTATTTGTCGAAATTAAGCAATTGCCGTGAGACGATGTTATTTTCTTAGTGAAACTAAGTAAATGCCATGAGAAGAAATTATTTACTTTGTAAAATTGACTATTTCCGTGAGGCGAAATCATTTATCTACTGAAACTAATGAATTGTCATGCAGCGAAATTATTTTGCTGGCAAAACTAAGTGATTACCGTGAGGCAAAATCATTTATTTGGTGAAATTGAGTAGCTGCCATGAGGGCAAATCATTTATTTACCGAAACTAAATAATTGTCATGAGGTGAAATCATTTACATACCGAAACTAAGTAATTGCCGTGAGGCGAAATCATTTACTTGCCAAAACTAAGTAACTGTCGTTAGGCGAAATCATTTATTTGGTGAAACTGAGTAGTTGCCATGAGGTGAAATCTATTTGCTGAAACTAAGTACTCGCCATGAGGCGAAATCATTTATTTTCCAAATTTAGTAATTTCCATGAGGCGAAATCATTTACTTGCTGAAACTAAATAATTGCCATGAGGTGAAATTTTTTATTAGCTGAAACTAAGTAATTGTCGTGAGGCGAAATCATTTACTTATTGAAACTAAGTAATTAACGTGATGCGAAATTATTTTCTTGGCGAAACTATGTAGTAGTCGTAAGGCAAAATCATTTATTTGGTGAAATTCAGCATTTATCGTTAGGTGAAATTGTTTATTTCCTGAAACTAGGTAATTGCCGTGAGGCAAAATCATTTACTTGTCGAAACTAAGTAATTACCATGAGGCGAAATCATTTACTTGCTGAAGCTAAGTAATTACCGTGAAGCGAAATCATTTACTTGGAGGCGAAAGCATGACTTTGAAATTTGCATGATAATACTTGATCGGATCTATATCATGACTAAAATTTTTCGATGTGCTTCTGAAAGTTGCATGATATTGCTTGATCATGGCAACAATCATGACTAAAACATTTTTGATGCAATATTTGAAAATTGCATAATATTACTTGATCATGGCAATAATCACGACTAAAACTTTTTTTGATGCAATATTTGAAAGTCGCATGATATTATTTGATCATTGCAATCATCATGACTAAAAAGTTTTTTGATGAATATTTGAAAGCTGAGTGATATTTCTTAATCATGAAAATTATCATGACTAAAATGTTTTTTGATGCAATAGTTGAAAGTTGCATGATATTACTTGATCACCGCAATAATCATGACTAAAACATTTTGATGCAATGTTTAAAATGCTAAAGACTTAAGAAACTGGAGTCTCACGCATCATTCCTGGGTTACGGCTAAAAGACGGGTTACTGTCTCGAATATTTAATAAAGTTTTATTCAGATAGTGACCTCATGCTATGTTAATGTTTCGGATGCTCAGCATTTCAAGTTTGAGGTATTATATTGTCATTTGGCCTCTTTAATCTATATGTTCCCAAAGGGATGATGTCATGAATTATTAAGGGTCCTTCCCTATTAGGGCCGAGAGGTCCATTTGCCAAATCCTTAGTGTTTAGCATTATCTTTCAAAGGACGAGGACTCCTTTCTCAGATTTTCTAATCGGAACTCTCTGGTTGTAGTACGAGCTCGTCTTTTGAATATACTTTGTTGTTCTTAAAGCGGCTTGGTCTCGAAGCTCGGGTAGCAAATCTAATGATTTCTCTCAGAGCTCTAAATTATGTTATGTATTATAATAGTACTTTCGGTGAGAGGCAATTTCTATCTCGATTAGGAGCATGGCTTCGAAACTGTAAACTAGAGAGAAAGGGGTATGTCCTATCGAAGTCTTGGAGCTTGTTCTATAAGTCCGTAGAACGAAAGGTAACTAATTTATCCAGCTGCCTTTAGCCCCGTTCAATCTTTACCTCAAACAAGCTTTGACAATTTTAGTGGTTGCTTCCACTGCCTTATTTTCTTGTGGATGTGATATTGAAGAAAAACTCGTGATGATACTGTGATCTCGTTAATACTCTGTAAATTAACGAGTCTTGAACTGAATGCCGACATCTGTAATGATCATATGTAGAAGACCGAATTTAGATACAATTTTCCTTATTATAAACTTTATTACTTGATGGAAGGTCATAGTATCTAAGGGTTCTACCTCCGACCCATTTTGTAAAGTAATCAATTATCACTATGGCATATCGGGCTTCTCCTTTAGCAGTTTGAAGGGTACCAATAAGATTGGTCCCTTAATATCAAAGGGCCATGGACTCATCATAATCTAATGCATCTTGGTTTAGTGTCGGCCAGTAAAAGCCTTGCCTGCATATTTTCTTTGCTAACTTCTGGTCTCTACAGTGGTCTCCACAAATCCCATCGTGGGCTTCTCTCAATAATTGTTGACCCTTTGAGACTGTTACACACTAAGAGTATGGAGTTGAGAACCCCGTCCTATAGAGAACTCCATCTATAATGCTCAACTTTGGAGCATTATATTTAACTCGTCTTGCTTCGATGGCATCAGATGATAGAATATCTTCAGTCGGGTATCAAGCATGTGGTGACATGTAATTTTCTTCATTTATTGCTAACGTTGTAGTTTGGTTTCAAGTGGCTTGAGCATGGGTCATAACTAACACTTTCTTTGGTACTTATATGATAGGTTTCTCTAAGATTTCAATTGGAATGAAATTTAACTCTCTTACATTCTTCGAATTGCATGTTTTGCTAAGGCATTGGCCCTAACATTTTGGTCCACGGGAATGTTTTCTATGTGATAACTCCCAAAAGCTTTAGGAAGCTGCTTTACCTGTTTAACATATAAGGTCAACCTAAGGTCTCGGGCCTAGCAGTGACCAAGAATTTGTTAAACTACCATTTGGGAATCACAATATATTCGGATCTTCAAAATCTTAACGGAAATTGACATTCTTAAAACAACGATTAGGGACACGTATTCGATAGCAGTATTAGTTTCCAAGAAGGTGAGCTTAATCGTGCAGTAAATCTGATGATTATCTGGGATTGCTAAAATATAACTGACACCTGCCCCTTGCTCATTTGAGGCTCCATCTACGTAAAAGTTTCCAAGAGAGTTGTTTACCCTTGCTATCTTCTTTTCCAATTTCGGCTCCGAAACTAGTGCATTCGGTAACGAAGTCAGCTAGCACTTGACTCTTGATTGCTATCCTAGGCACATAAGATATCTCATATTGGCTGAATTTTATTGCACATTTAGTTAATCACCAGGCGGTTTCAGGTTTACTGAAAGCTTGTCGAAGCGGTTGATCTGTAAGGACCTTAATACGATAAGCTTGGAAATATGGTCGAAGTCTCTTTATTATGAACACTAAGATTTAAACAAGCTTTTCTAATTACTGGATAGTGCCTCTTAGCTGGATCTAGCTTTTTTCTCACATAATGCATGGGTCTTTGGATCCTACCATTATCTCTTACTAAGGCTAAACTCATGGCCTGATCCGAGGTGGCCAAATAGAGGAACAGAGTTTCTCCATCTATAGGTTTCGACAACACCAAAGGGAACGGGGAACTTAGGTGCTTTCGCAGTTCCTCGGATGTCCATTGGCATTCATCTGTCCATTTGAAAGTAACATGATTCTTTAAGAGGTTGAAGAAGGGAAGATACGTGTCGGTTGATCGGTTATGAATCTGTTCAAAGCATCCATCTTTCCATTTAAGCTCATTAACTTCTTTCCATTAGTTAGGGCCTTTGTGTTGGTTATAGCTTTTATCTGATCCAGGTTTATCTTAAACATTCCCAATTTTGGAACAAACTAAATCCCTTTCAGCTTTGGAAAAGAATTTTTTCTCAAACTTCATCTTAAACATTCCCCAAGTGATAGTATTCTCATCTACTTCTATAGTCAGCATCTCCTACCAACATGCTGCTTCACTTTGTAAATGCTAAGAGGCTAACTTTCTCTTAGTAACATCTCCAATCCCAAAACGTTAAAAATCTTCTAACATGTATTAAGCCTTGCCCGAGTCAGCGAGTATAGCTTCGTCTCGACAAAAGGTTTCCCACCAAGGCTAGTGAAATTCTTACACACCTTAGAAAAGTCAACATTTGGTGGTGTTGAGCTCAAATCACACCTTGGTTAGTAGTGGTAGCGGTGGCTAAGGGTTCGATGAGGATGTGTAACGATCCAGAATTTCGAACGCATCATATTTAAATATCTGAATTATTTAAGTATTTGAGTCTTGGATTTAATATAAATATGTGATTTTATAACCTTGTTTACCCTTTTTAATTAATAACTAAAGAAGAATTTATTAATGTTTTTTATAAAAATAAATAGTTTGGAGAAATATCGATAATGTGACCGAAAATCGTTTTATTGATAAACGACTTCTTATTCAATAAAATTTGTTCAAACTCTTTGGCACTTGTATAGTAACAAATGAACACATAATTAATTGGATTAAAACACTTAAGTAAACAAAAAATTAAATAAACTAAAAGTGTTTAATTAAGGCGACATGCTTGACTGATTTAAGAAGCAAATCAAGGAGTGATTTAATAAGCATGATGTGCATGTGCATGTGCATGTGCATGTGCAAGTGTGGAGAGAAGGGGGAGAGTTTTCTTTGGCAGGCCATTTTGAGGGATAAAGGGGGTCATTTTTTTTGCTAAAGTATTCTCACTCTCATTCATTAGTTCAATTTCAAAAAGTTGTGAAAAGAGAAAAAAAAATTCTTCTTCCTCCTCTTCTCTCTTTATAAAATTCCTAAGCAGAATAAATTCAAATCGACTCAAAACCTAGCCAACTCAAGTATGGTGAGGTAGGAAAGGCTTTGGTGGTTGTTTGGTTAAGGTAGGAAGTTGGTAGCTTTGTGGTGGCTTAAACTTGGTTGCATGCTTGTGTATGGGTGAGTTTATCACCATCAAAATATGTTGTTTGCTTGACTTTATATTGCTTTGATTGTTTGTGATTTTTGCTTTAGAAAGCTAATGGCATATGTAAATGATTGTGTTTGGACTTGTTTGACTTTATGACTTTTGCATGGCCTTGAAACAAAGCATAGAGGGTTTGGTTGAACTTTGAAATTGAATAAGACTTGAATTCAAATGGTTTTATAGCGATTAGTCGCTATAGAAGCACTTAGGAATTGCCTTGTGTTCGGCAATTTCTCTAGAATTTTAGAAAATGATCCTTAGGGTTTTCTTTCCATATTTGTGTTTTACTATGAGTATAGTAGTTGATGTAAAAATATTAGGATCTAAAAAGTTGGATAGTTTGTCGAAAATTGACAAACTAAAAACTGTATAAAACTGCAAATTTCTGAACCGATTTTAACATTCAAAGGTTGCAGTTTTAAAATGCTGTAGTTGCCACCCTTCACTTTAAATGCTTCAAAATCACTTTAAACTTAAGTGTTTTGCTCCAGTCTTTTTACAGGTCTAATCTAACATATATTAGAGTATTTTAAAAGTTGTTTGTAATTTTTATAAACTTCTAATAATTTATTATAATCTAACATGTCTTTTTGATGTTTTTCAAATGAGTTTTAAAATAAGTACTTTTATGTAATATTTTAAATAAATGTTTTAAATGATATTATAAGTATTTTTAAGTATATATTGTTCTTATAAAATTAGTCAAATATTTCATTAAAATAAATAGAAGCTTTTGCAATTATAATTATTTTTTAAATGGTTTTTATTATTAAATATTTTATCTTAAATAAATTAGTATACATACATACACATATATATACACACACATGCACACAAAAATCATTCTTAAAAGGCTTTTAAAATATAAAAAATGTTTTTACAAAGTAATTTTAAAGTGCTTAGTGGCTTAAGCGTGTGTGTTTGTTTAACTTGTTTATGAAAATCCATTAATACTATATACTTAACAATAAAACTGACAAAGTAGGCTTATCTATTTGTGAGAGTTAATATTGATGTTCAAGTAGGGATAGAAGCAATAGTGCTCTAACCTGTCTTCCTTCTTAACCAAGGAATAGTTAAGTTAGGAAGATTAGAAACATGTTAAGTATACAAACCTTGATTTCTGTAAGCAATCGACTTTAGAACTAGATAGTCGATTCATCAACTATCGAACTTGGCTAAATAATATAAGTAAATGAATTTGGGTTGTAGTAAACAATATTTTAGTAACATTTGTTTTTAACCATTGTTAGTTATAGTTAGGATTATAATTAGTACTTTAATAAAGGATACTTTAAGGATAAGTGTAAGTGAAATGTTTTCAGTTTGTTGTGATAATATTCAAGTAACACTTGTTTTAAACCCTTATAAATGCAATTAAGTCTTTAAAAAGCAAGCTTTAAAGATGAGGATTAAATATCAATAGTTTTGGGTTACTTGTGACAATGTTTAACTAACACTTGACTTAAACCCCTATAAATGTAATTAAATCTTTAAAAAGAAAGTTTAAAGGTAAGGATTAAATATAAATAATGTTGGGTTTGTTGTGACACTTTTTAAGTAACTGTAACAACCTGCATATTTTACGATTTAATATTTAAATATAGAATCGTTAATCGGATTGAAGTCCGAAAAGCTACTTTTTGCAAACAATCGAATTAGGACTCGAGACCACTTCCATTGAGTTCAAAATACCGTTTGCAACCTTTTTGAGTATAAACGTCGATATGTTTGGAGCTAGTGAAATTTTGCTACTTTTTCACTTTGGGCTTTGGTTTGGGTTCAGCCCACTTGCCCAATTTTGGTTTTATCAACCCAACTCCACTCCAACTCTTCATTACTTCATTTTTAATTCCTAATACTCAAGCTTCATCAAAAATGGGGGAAAAGATTGGAAATGGAAATTCCTAAGCCCTAGTTTCCAATTTGCAAATCAAGTTCTAGCTCCAAATTCAAAGAGAAGCTATTGGTAAGCATCCTCTTCATCTTCTCCAACTCATTCTCCTTTCAATTTCAGAAATTCCCTAAACCTAATTTAGGAAATGTTTCTCTTTTAAGCTTAGATTCAAGCTTGTTGAGTTGGAATTGAAAAGTGATTGTCCTTGCCATTGCTCTATAGCTTCTTCTTCATTGATTTTGTGAAAAGGTGAGATTTTTATCTCACATCTTATTCTATGATTATCTTTGAGTGTTAGGCATGAATTCCAAACTCTCGTTCATGTGCATTTGCTTTGATTCGGATTAGGTTTGTGAATATTTCAATTTTTGGTGTTTCGAAGTTAAATCCTTAAAAATCATTGCTATGGTGTTTGATCATGTTTTTAGTGTGCATCGAAGAGCCTATAGGGTTGGGTTGTCGATTTACGGAAATTCTTAGCGCCCGTTACTCGCCCGATTGTAATTTGGAAGAGTTTGCTCTTCACATAGATAGACTGGGAAGTGCTGGAAATAGGGTCCGGTCGACCGAAACTCTGGCCCGGTCGACCGACCTGCTACCAAAACACTTCCCAGGCTCTGGTTCAGTTGACCGACCTACTGGTCCGGTCGACAGACCATCATCCCGCGGATTTTCCAGGTCTGAGTTCGGTCGACCGAACTCAGTGGTCCAGTCGACCGACCTGCTCCCATTTTGCCTATTATGTCTATTTTTGCCTATTTTGCTTGATTTCCAAATTTTATCGATTCGTGTTGATTCCCATTTGTTGTTATCATCTATTATTGACGTTGATGACTTCTTCTTCGGGATTTTTGAGAATATCTATTTTGATGGATTTGGTATTGATTTCTTTGGAATTGATTCACGTCTTCGTATGTGAATTTTTATCATTGATTGTTTCTACAATCGTTTTTTTTGTGATTTGTCACTTTAAAAATATAAAGGTTTTCTATACTAGTAGTAAATATTCAAACTCTTTTACAAAGATGATTTCAACTCTATTTTTAATAAAAAGCTTGTTTTCAAAACCGTTTTCCAGTATATTAGTATATACAAACCTTTACCTCACTCGTATGAGAAATCTAATTAAACGACTTAGTAAAACAAGTGGTATGAAACACTTGCGTTCACTTCGTCGGTTAATTCTTGGACTTGTTCGATTAAATCTCTTGTGACAATTTTCTAGTGGGGATCTACAATTTGTTCGTAAATATTTAAGTTAAGCTAGTGGTTATGGGACATGAAGCTAAACTCATATATTTACTGGCTTAGTGTAATTGACACTTAACCTCGAGTGGAAGTCTACAATTTGTTCGTAAATAATTAAGTTAATCTAGTGGTTATGGGACATGAAGCTAAACTCATTTATTTACTAGCTTAGTGTAATTTACACTTATCGATCAATGATGATCATTTTGTGATTTAGACTAGCAGTGTGCGATGTCTCTTTGTCTGCGAGGGAGACTAAACCCCGCTTTTAGTGGAGCTTCGGCTTGGTGGGGTAGCGACCCATGGTCTTCGGGCCGTTTTAGTGGAGCTTCGGCTCATGGTCTTCAGGCCGTTTTAGTGGAGCCTCGGCTCAAAATTAATGGTTAGCAACCATGGAATAGCGTTCCATTTTGTGATACACGTGTTGGTGAGTTTTTATGCTCCCGTTCTAGTGACAAGCCTCTTTCCCCCTTTTTGTGATCTTTCTGGATTTCTAGTTGACGATTTCTAGAATTTGTGTTTCACCAATTTTCGTGATTTACATTAATAAGCTCTATCAAAATTTGTGCATTGGTGAATTTGTGTGTCATTAACCCTTGTAATTGGCCTTGGCACCTCTATGGGATTGGCCATCCTCTTTCTTTTGATTTCTAGAATTTATGTTTCACCAGCATTTACCATTGGCATTGATATGTATGTCATTTTTGTGGCTTGGTGAATTAAATTAAGAATATGATGTTCTTTTCTGTGTTTTAAGATTATTGAAATATTGTATGACTTTTTGTGGATTTTCTAATGTATACTTTTCATAGTATGGCATCTTTTCGTTATCATACATTTTTACCATATCTCTTATTCTTATATCTCATTTTATCTGATAATTATAGCTAGACTGATCCGTTTATTATTTTCTTCTTAAATAATACTCGGGTCAGACTGAGATTTTACAGGTGCTTCCTCATGACTCCTTATTTGGGACTATCATCCGACTTTTGGCTAACTACTCTAGCATTGTAGTTTTTGGTTGTATACATTCGATATATTGACTCATTGATGTATACATATTCTGTTCTCTAGCACTTGTATCTTTTCTTTTGTGTTATTGTTGATCTTATTTGGCCACTACTCTGATGTACACTTTCATGTGTTATATTCATATCTATTTCCTCCTTTGTGATATCAATTGTCTGTGACTGATTTGTGTTATGTTCATTTCTATATTTGTTTCCAAAGTATATATACATAGCCACCATGTAGTAGCTTTGAGTTTGTATCGGTATGTCGGATTTCCTCTTGAGATGACAAGCATGTTATTCTATCTGACATATCGGTGCTCGCACAAAGAAATTACACGGATGGTCGCTCCTCAACAGCCTTATTTTCCATGCTAGTTGACGGCATTACCCCGTAGTGTCCTTGGCTAGCGTGGGTATAGAGGTGGGGCGTCACAGTAACACTTGTTTTATACTCTTATAATTGTAATTAAATCTTTAAAAAGCGAGCTTTAAAGATAAGGATTAAATATGAATAGTTTTGCGTTTGTTGTGGCAACGTTTAAATAACACTTGTCTTAAACTCTTATAAATGTAACTAGATCTTCAAAAAATAGAGTCAAATAGGGAGTCAAACTAAACTCTTATATACCAAGGGTTTAAGATCTGAATTAAGGTAAGTGTTATTTAAACATTGTCTTAAACTCTTATAAATGCGTATATCCCTATTGCGATATATGCATTCAAATAGGGAGAAAAAGGGAGTCAAACTAAATAAAAGGGATTGGATCTGGAGATTTGGAAAGCTAAAAAGGCGAGTGGGAAAATTATATACTTTTATATAATATTAGATATATCTCGTTGTAAATATGTTCCTTGTATGTTTGAATTTAATTATTTGGAGTTGTAGGCTTAATAATATGCATATAGTGAAATCTAAAACCCTGCCTTCATATTCTACTATCAATAACTTAATTTAATATTGCATGTATATGAATCTGGAAAGTGTTGGGTAGTAGTAGTCCCTGAATTTGTAGATTATATGGTAGTTCCAGATTTGTAGATTAAATGATTTATGCTAGTAATGAGAACTAGGAGTTATCAAAATAAGTTATTAGGACTTAAGTGATATTTTAATTTTTTAGAATGTTGGGGGTTGCAACTTGATTTCTAGATTATCAAGTTAAGATTCATGAACAAAAGTGTATCGTTTGAAATAACAAGAAATATGTCTAAAAGAAATAGATGTATAAAATAGGAATATTTTATCGTATTTTGTACCGTCTATTTCAATAACTACAAAATATAATTTCTTATAATTCCAAATACAACACAAATTCCCTTTTTGTATTAGATATAGAAGTCTATTGTGCCAACCTTTCCCTTTGAGGAAGATGCAATTCAAATACTTTAAAATTCATAAGTCCCCAAGTATGAATTAAAGATTTGCAATAGTGATAATAAATAAATGTCAAACTGTCAAACTTATTATATGCCACAAAGAAAAGTTGGAAATCATATAATAAATAACAAAGTTAGTAATAGGATGAACAAAGATAAGTTAAAAGTTAAGTAAGCGATAAATGGTAAGGAAGTAATAACATAAGTAAGTAATGAGATTAGCAACCAAAAGAAGATAGCAAAAGATAAAAAAAGAATAGTAAATAGATTTAATTATAAAAAGAGGAAGTAAACAGTAAAGGATATTTAAATCTTTGAAGTTAAATGGGTAGCAGTAAATGACATTAAATTTACATCAGTGGAATAAGGAGTAAACGCATAAAAAAGTAAACGAATATTATTAATAATTGAACATTGGAGGCGCAATACCTAAATTAGTATGAATACACACGCACACACATATGTATGTAGCCTCAAATATGTGTTTATGATGGGCGTGAATTAGTAAGTTAGCTAATAACTTACATTAAATGATAATGACATAGTCGTTAAAAATGGGTTGGAATGCGAGCTTAGTAATGTTACGTAACAGTGCCCATCGCACGGGGCTACTAGCAGTTGTGTATACATTTTACTCACGTGGGACTTATCCAGCCGTAAGATCCGTGGAATTAAATATGCTCACATATAGGTAAAGGAATACCCTAGTAGGTTCTGCTTCAACTTTTTAGTTTGAGCATTGCCTTGATTGCATTAGGCAATCTAAATGAGACGATGAACAAGGCTCAGCACTATGTTAGTGTGTTCGGTACCATATTAATGAGTAGGGGTTGTACACAGGTCGATACTGTCATCGGTCCTGAGCGGTCGGCGTAAAGGCGAGCTTACTCATAAATTGGCTACACCTCCTACTAGTGTAGGTCATGTTTAGGTCATGCATAGAGAGGTCTTTCAAATGATTGGGATAGTCCAATAAGCTGAGTTCTCAATAGTTCGAGGAGCCGAGTCTATAATAGGAAGCAGTTAGGTAAATTCTGAGTATGAGATAGAGTACGGCTAAACTATTATGACAACTTTATTAGACACTATGGGAGTTCCTTGCTACGCACGATGATAAGGACGTGATACTGCATTGATGATGGATCCTGACAAGGTGATGGGTTATGAATACTAGCGAGGATAGTATCTTGGTCGAATGGTGGACCGTGGTACTTATATATTTATATATACATATGTAGTTATGGTCTATGGGGTAGATTGGGTAAATTAAAACGACATAACATGTGATGGAAGACAATCGACATAAATTAGTGTTATGTATAAAGCGTATAATTTTCTAGACACCGGAACGTTGTTCGAACCATCTACTCTTTACAACCCACGGGATAGCTTTAGTGGGACATGTATTGGTGCAAGGCGGGAACAATGGAAGGACATGGTTCCTTATGCATGCTCGACATCGACAAGGACACTAGATACTGGACGTGTCAATCTTGGTCAGTAACTATATAATTTATCATACTTTACTATTCCGCTGTGAGTTATACTAATAGTGCTCTGATATGCATTTATTTTCAGGATACCAAACCAACGATCCGTACTTTGGTGGACATGGGTATTCAATTTAGCGAAATTCCAGGCCCATTGGGGTGTGGGTTGTCACAGTATTGATAATAGTATAAATAAATAGTGAAAGATTATAATACAAGTATATATCTTTTATAAAGAGAAATTAAATATGTGCACAAGTAATAAAGGAGATTTAATGAAGTTTTATTTAATAAAGGATTACTAATTTATAAAGGAAGTTTTAATTAACTAGGAGTTTAATTAATTAGGAGTTTAATTAATTAAAATTTTAATTAATTAGAATTCTAATTAGTTAGGAGTAACCGATTAAAAGGTTTGATTAATGAATGTAGTTTTATTAGATAAAAAGGAGTTTTACTAATAAAAGAGGTTTAATTAATAATAGATTAATTAAATAAAAAGGGGGTTAGAAGTCATTTATGTGACTAAATTGTGCTCTGCATGACTTAATTATGCTTTGTATGAATTAATCATGCTTTGTATGTTTACTTGTGTATGGAAAGTATTTTAGTCGTGTACTTAGCACTAAAGCTGAAAAGTAGACTTGTTTCTATGTGTGATTGTTAAGAATGATGATTCGAATAGGGTACAGAAGCAATTGTGCTCTAACCTACCGAGCTTCACTCTTGGCCAAGGGATGGCAAAAGCTAAGAAGGTTGGAAATGTGATAAGTACACAAGACTTAGTTTCAATATGCAATCTCTCTTATTATGTTGAATTGACCAAAATTAACTTATGAAATATATAGAAGAAACACGGGAATTATACGGTATGGTTATTCATTCGATGATGATATAACCTACGTATAAACTCATCTTGATCTTCTAGGATAAATGACAAGGAAATCCATTTAGATAGGAAATGATCTCCACTCTTATGTATTGTTTGCTTATTTTTCAAAGAACCGAGGTTTAGTTAATCAAAAATATATCGATTGGTTTTGGAGCGCCTAGTAAGAGAAGGGTAGGAGATGACTCAAAACCATAACCACGTCAAAACAATATAGGTGATATATGCTTTAAAAGAGGTTTGTAATCTATTTGAGATGCTAGAATCTACAAGGAGATTTGAGCTAGAATCTAAATGGAAATTCATGATCTGTTAGAGATGTTGGCATCCATTTGGGGATTTGTGTTCTGATCGAGTGATGATAGCTTGTGAATTGAGATGCTGAACATGACTTCACTATTGATAATGATAAAAACCAGAGGTATAATGCATAACTAATGGGGTTTAGCTAACCCAAAGGTGTAGCCGACTCAGTTCCAGTATTGCTTATAGATATGCATGCAAGAGTGAGGTACTTAGTTCCACGTGGTAAGGCATGGGCCAACTAAGTATTTCCTATGGTAAATTCCTTAGAGATCTGTGCTACTCAGAATGATATCTCTGATTCTTGTGCAGAAGGATTGTTCTTAATGTACTAAGGGCGCCTCCATGGAAATCCTACATAATTTTTTGAACAAGCCTTAGCGATTTTGATTGTAAACCTAGTATTGTTGTGTTGTACATGCAGCACAACTATTTCTTGCTTATATTTTATACCCTAGACATTATCTATTATATTGCGATATGTACTGATTAGATGGTTGACCCTTTTGAGGGAAAAACTAATCTGGTGATTCGATTAGTCTCAAAAGGCACTATTATATATCACACGTATTTCTTGAGTTTCTCATACAAGACTTATGTCTAACTCGTGGTTATATATTTCCCATATTTCCATGGGTACTCTTTCGGGTAGTCTGGGAAATGCAGGTACTATTACAGGAGGAATGTTCACTACTGATTCTTATAATATTGTTCGGGGAGTCAATAAGTTAATTCTTGTGAATGTCTATTTGTCGGGCTGCCCACCTAAACCAGAAGCAGTTATAAATGCTATAACGAAACTTCGTAAGAAGATATCCTGAGAAATCTTTGAAGATAGAACTTTGTCCCAACAGGAAAATAGATGTTCCCCTAATTTTTATAAACATTATTTAGGATATTTAGTTAGATAAATAAAATAAAATAATGTAAAATGGTAAGGAGATTGAGATTTGGTAAATATAATCGATTGAGCCTTAATTAACGAACTAATGGAATTGATTAGAACATTAATAAGAAGGAGGATATGCTAAGGGTAAAAATAGGAATAAGTTATTATTCCTATTACATATCCTTACACTCCTTATCCCTTATTCACTTTATTCATGCAAAAAAAACCAAAAAAGCAAGGCCGACCATAACTAAGAGGTTCAAGAGAAGAAAAGCTTAGGGAATCATGACCAAAAGCTAGGAGAAACCATCAACACTCAAATCTCAACCTTCTTATACCATTCAAGGTGAATAATAGTTATGCATCTCAAGTTTTAGTTATTATTTTTGGTTTTAAGTATAAATCCAAATGTTTTGATATTATGCCATGTTTTAAAGGATCGAATGATTATATGTTTATTGAGGAATATTTGGATTTATTTATGAAATTAGTAAATAGGTTTAATTGTGAAAACCTATTATATGATACCCAAATGACTTGAAATTTTGATATCATGTTAGAAACATTATTTTAGAAGTAGGTTTTAAATTTTATTATGAATTCTCTAAATGGAGAAAATGAATTATTTTGGGTTTTAATTACTAAAAGTAGTTAATTCTTGATTTTGGTCCCGAAATTTTTATACGTTAAAAGATGTAATAAATTGGATTTATTATAATTTTTAGGGATTTTTCCTAAGTGTTTATGAAGGGTTATAAAATTATTAAGCTAAAAGGGCTTAATTATTATATTAAGATTTTAATATATGGTTAAAGGTCTGCAAATGTTTTGGAAATGATAAACCTGCTTTAGTTCAGTTTTTGGATAAAGAATTTGATAAACAAAGTTGTTATCCAATAGGATTTTGACAAATAAAAGGAGTTGGTGAAAAGAAATTACTTTTAATAGAAAATAGCAGTTTTCTAGTTATTACGACATTGCCATGTCGAAGTCATAGTCGTCGAAGTCCTTATTGCCATTATTATACATTACTAGCCTTAATGAATACATAGGATATCATTCCATATAATATGGAATGGATTTAGGAGGGTTGGAGTTGAAGTCGGCAAGGATACTCTCGACGCCATGGTCTTCAACATGGATGATGTTTCCAATTTTATTGAAGAGTTTTGACACTGCCTATTTTCAATATTGTTTCCAACCCTATTCCTTTCGAAGTAACCTATAGCGACGATAATGAAGTTTGATATTTTGATAACAAATCTGAAAGACGATGATGCCGTGTTTTATTATTTTGACCTTAATGATTGCCGACTTTAATTTTAACATCTGTTTCGAAGAAGGCAAGGTTGCCGCCTATTATCATTTCAGCCCTAATGATGTTGCTTATATTCCTTAAGACATTAATGTTAAGATTCACCAATGTCATCAAATATCTTTTAGGGCTTTATAATAAGTTGTAGGAAGTAGTTAGCTTTGACCCTATAGCCTTGTATTTCGTAAGTCAAAGACTTTATTATATTTTGAGGGGTGAAGACCCTTGTCGATTATATCTTTACTGCGTTTTATCAATATAAAGGCTTTATATTGTTTTGGCTTTATAGTCTATGGTTTCAAAGTGAGATAACTTCCAAGTGATTTTGAGACTCATCAATATAATTTATAAAAGCATATATCTTGGAATAAATAATTTGGATAAAGTAAAGGGCCATAATTTTCTTATTTTAAATATGATTTCAAGGGTTAAATAATTTATAAAGAAATTGATTTCAAGGAAATAGAAAAGGGTATTTGGACTAGAGTTTTACTAAAGAATGATTACTCTTATCACTTTTGGATAAATTATGATAAGATAAATTTGATTCAGAGATTAGAAAACCAGATGGGACTAGTGTAGGGTAGCGCCCTATACTTCAGCTGTTAGCCCCTAGTTGATATAAGTCAAAAATTCCCGTGTATAGGCTTTGTCAAGGGTAAGATAAAAAGTAGGTTTATGCACGGAAATGAATACATAAAGATAAGATAGGTTATATGTTGGCTTGCAAAACCTTTAGGTTCATAGTTTGCCTAATAAAACTATGAGATTGACAAATAGTCAGGTAAACATTAGGACAAGTGTATTTGGACAGATCCTCCAATTTTCTTCTAACAATCAGTTAGGAAATTTGGTATATCTGGAAGGCTTGAGTTAATCAGGTAGGTTGGGTTACTATGTGAAAACTAAACATTGGGATGGATAGTCCACTGATTTGACAGATAATCATGATTACTCATGTAGCATGCATGCATATGATCTTTTATATCGTCCATGTAACAATTGTGGTTGCATGATTTTGTTTCGCAGAAGATATATTATAAAAAGGGATATTAGTGAGGGGAAAACCCATTCCGCTCAATGGGGTGGTCTTATTAGATATCTATAAAACCGAGAAGACATATTATTATTCAAATTAGACTTTTCGCCCGACTCGAAGTTTATGTTTTTCCCTTAAACTCCAGGGTGCTCAAAATTTGATTTGAGTAGGTCTGGAGAAAGGGTTTATAGGTTAAGTAGGTTTTGGAGAATAAAGCTTATGGAGACGTGAAGGACGCAGAGACTAGCTATGTAGGTGAATACTTATTATTATTATCCACTGTTATGTCAATTGTTATATGTATTGATAGTAGATGCATCTGTCTATTTAGTAACTCTGATAAACTAAGGAAGCTCCATATGTCGCTCTTGGAGTATTTTGTAATAATTATATTTTATCTAAACTTGGGCAATGTTTGGGACTATGCAACGAATATTGAATATTATCTTCAAAATGAAATGTCAAAGTTTGCTTTGAAACTGTGTTTAAAATATTTCTTATTCTTGTTCTTCTGATGTTATTGACACAGTTAACATTACCACATTTTTTCATCAGGAATTAATTCTATAGATACTGCGGCATCTGCAGCGCTTAGTTTCGAGCCTCAAAATAGGGGATGTTACATAAGTTTTCACTGATGTTCTATGGAGATTTTAGAGACGAGTTGTATGATTCCATTCACCTACTATAGTATTCTTATTTTTGCTGCATTACTTTATGTATATATATTAGCAATTGTGAGGACAGGTTGTTATAACTGTCCAGGTTGATGACATGTCCAGGCTGATGATAGTACTTAGATTAGTAACTCTAAAATGCTATGCATATTAGAGTAACACTATATAATATCTTTTGAAATTATATGTTATCATTCCGTTGTGAGATTCTGATGTTTTTTCTCTCCTATTTCTTGTTACTTTTATTTTCTTCATTTTCCTTCACCCTAACAATCGGTCTTTCTGACACTTGGGTGTTCGGCACTCAAATACTATGGATGTTTTAGTGTCGACATTCGAGGGTCGAAAAGGGCGATCCGTACAATTTGGCACTAGCTTGGCTCGTTACTTGGATATAGCATCTGGACCTTACTAGAATATTAAGTTTGGGAATATCTAGTACACCTATTTAGTTTCTAGTCCATGCCCTGGTGTTTGCCCCACCAACATTAGTTGCTTTGGTCTTTGTTCTAGTTTTGACAGAATTACTCATTTTTAGCTGTCTGTAAAAATAGGATTCATTCGCAACTTCCCAATAGATAGTAAAGAAAACCGAAACAGTAAATGTGTGTGCACATGTACTTGGTTCATACACACACACACACATAAGAAAATACAAATCGCTTTCCCAATACTTTCTTGGTTCCTATCCTAAGTTATGTTCTGCTCTGATACCAAATGTAACAACTCTCCTTTTTGGCCCTTGGTTTCAACGCGCAAACCGATGCCAACATCTCGTGAATCGAAAAGGATGAGTCGTTGGAATAAGATAAAATAAACAGATACAGTTCTAACTAATAAATTTCAGTCTCACAATGGAAGAAAACAAAATTTGATACATAATAATCATAATCATATCACATCACCATAACATGTCTAACTGTCACATACATAGTTCTGTACAATATGAATCAAACCCAAACCATACACATAATTAGATGTAGGTCACAACACTTATTTACATCATATATAATATGTGGAAATAAATCCATGTCTTCTATACCATCTCCAAACTCCATCAACCTAGATATAGAAATAAAAGGGGTAAACATGAGTGGTTTAGATATATGTCTGGTGAGTGAACTATACTTTACTCTACATATACTACAGAAATAACACTATAGCATAATATAAGTCTAACACTTTATCACCACGCATCGTGCTAGTTACTTCATACCTAACTATCATGTACATCTAATCTTATCGCACCAAATTTATGTGGACTCATTGAACTAGCCTCATGCTACTGGATTTCCAACCTACGATCGAATCAATCGCATATAGGACTCACTTTCTTTGACTAGCCCTAGGCCCTACAGGGTTGCCAGTTGTTCGTATACATAAACTGGACTCGCAACATGGACTCGCCTATTGAACTACAGAGTCGCTTACCATCTATCCTCCACATTGGTTTGCCGAAACACTACAGGGCAACAAAGTAATACTAGACCACCTACTTGTGTCATAGGTCCATATCTTTGGCACCCTGATTGCACCAAAGGTTTGTTCACATTTGCGTCACCATCGTATCACGTTTTCATATCAAAAATACCTAGAATCCATCACAAACATTGATCAACCATCTCTACATACACGTGAACTCGTAATTTCATCACTTTCCTTGTTAATAGCCACCAAACGCCTCCAAAAACAAGAAGAACAAGACTCGAAGCAATAAATATTATTTTATATAGGCCAATATGGTTCCTGGTTCAACTGGAGCTTGACATAGGCCATAGGTGGACCGGCTGTAATGACCGATGGAAAGGTGTACATGAAAACTAGGGTTCTAGCTACATATTTGAGTATTCCACTATGTTTTTTTGCCTCCAATCGCCTCCCTTCAGCCTTCAATTGCCTAAGAATGTCCCTAGCACCTAGCCCTACATTTCTATGTCAGATTTTACACTTTATTTCATTAATTTAGTGATGTATTCATCAAATTATAAGGATCAAGTAAAAAACGTAGTTTATATTTACTATTTTTACCAAATCCTCTCTCAGACTCCTATTTTATCTAAATTTAGGTGTTTATAAAGATTTACACTAATGTAGTCTATATATCACATTTATAAGATCAAGATTGCATTATACGAAGACGAAACTATGAATCACTCACTAAATTCTCCTTTAATGCCTGAATCTTCACTGTCATGGCTGTTATGTCACTACACTTCAGAAGTTCATCTCCAAATAGGTATAGATGCGTAGCCCTCCTTGCTAGCTTCATGAAGCCACTTATCTTGTGCAGTTTCGTTGAGATTTGAGGAAGATTGGAAGATATGGTAGTTTGAATTTTTGTCGGCAAGAGGAAGAAGGAGAAAGAGAGAAAGAGTGGTCAGTTTCTGAAACAGAATGTCAGGTACATATATAGTATATATAAACGAAAGGAAAAGTAATGACTCACTTAAATTTAAATTTTAAACTTGGCACTCATGGACCTGACATAGATTCAACCAAGATTCTTCCATATGGAATCTAAATGAGGCAGTCCAATATAATGCACAAATAAAAAAAAAGATCCTCGTAATAGCGCTGGTTTAGCCATCATATTCCAAAGTTGGAAAAATGATCATTTGCCCCTTCCTATTTAATATTTATTTTATTAACACATTAACTTCGGTTATTTTAATACGATCATATTATTAATACTTTATAATAATATTTACCGTATTTCAGTGTATTATAACCATATTGGTGACAGAGAACTCAAGATTACGATGTCTTTTATCAACTTAGCTTTTCTATCTAACTTGAGTAGCTTTCTTTTGTTACCGAATGTTCTCGATCTTCTCCTTAGTTGTGATGATCTGACTTTTCGACCCTCAAATGTCGATATTAAATACATCCACAGTATTCGTGTGTGGAGCACCCAAATGCCAAAGATATAGAAAGTTAAGGTAAATTAAAAAAAATAGAAGAAGAAAAGAAGAACACAACATCAGAATTTCACAACGAAACGATAATATATAATATCAAAGGAATAGTACGATGGGTTACTCTAAATACAGAAGTATCAGAGTTACTAAAACCAAAATACTATCATCAGGCAGGACAGTTATAACTGCTTTATAACTGCCTGTCCTCACAATGCTAATATATACAATACTGAGGTGCAATGTAAATAAGAATACTACGGAAGGTAATCACCTATCTCTTCTCCATAAGCTCTAAGGCGTCCATAGCTAAATCTGGAAACATACACGGGGCTGATCCGAGCATTATAAGAAAATAACACCTGAATTAGTCTGCTAAGCTAGCATAAGAAACTCAAGGAATAAGAGCGACATATAATAGAACTTTGTTGAGACCGTACGGATTACCATAACGGTTCTTCCCTCAAATGAAACCAACCATTCATTTAGTTAACATATATTGATATGATAGATAATGTCTAGAGTGTAGCACGTAAATCATATTAAACAGCTGTAGTTGAATGCCATAATAGTAATAGGTATACAATCAATACCACTAAGGTGCATTCGTATATGGACTGTATGCAGAGATTCCTCCAATAAACTAAAGTGGATCTCCATGACAAGTATCACAAACACCTTTCCAAGCATAGTATATCTCTAGATAGGTTATACTCTATGGTAAACACAACTGGCCCAACGATGAACTGCATGGTACCAAGTATCAACAACTCCTACGTGCAACATATAGCTAACCATAATCTAGATATGGAGTTGATATAACCTCATGGGTAAGCTAAACCCAAGATTATGCATCCTTCTCTGGTTTTATTCATTTCCAATGTTGAGGCTACGTTCGGCATCTCTCACTCGAGTCTTCATCACTCGAACAGTACACAAATCCCCAATTGGATTCCTTTATCTTGAACAGATCACGAATCACTACATGGATTTGAGCATCTCACACAAATCTCGAATGATTTGGAAGATCCAAAACTAAAAACATTGGTATTTTCTAGCAACAACATCATGGAGGTAGTCAATCAATATAGTTTGATCCGAAATCTGATTCAAATCCAATATAGCATCTATGGGTACACAAGAAATGTATCGAATCGATTCTTTTTAATGAATAGATCCAATCGCAACTTCGAACCTCCACATAGGTTCCCCACATACATCCTTCGAAGAATGCTAATGATGTCCTCTCTATTGGAATATTCCTTAAAATAAGCAGTCCCCCACGATAGCACTATTTGAAATGTTAATGCTGACCTTTCCTTGGACTTAACCTTAGGATAGATAGTTCAACTCTATAACATTCCACTTCATAATCACTTCCAGAACATACATCGCGTATATGATTTGAAGTGATTATAGGTTTTGAGTCATCTCATATAAGTACACCCTTCTCGCTGATCGGACTCTCCAAAACCAATCGATGAATTTTCGGTTAACTCAATTCTAGTTCTTTCAGAAGTAAGCGAAAGTTAGAGACTTTTCATACCAATATTCCTCTCTAGGGGTTCTTATTGGTATGAAATTGCGAAGCCTTTCGGTAACTTCTTAAGTCAATATTTGATCACGTTCGATAATCGACTAATCAATTATCTAGTTAAAACAATTGCTTATACAATTCACGATTCGTATGCTTAACTTATTTCTGACATTCCAACTTAACTACTCCTCGCCCAAGAGTGAAGACAGGTAAGTTTGAGCACTGGTTGCATCAAGCCTTGCCTGGACACTTCATTCTTGAATCTGTCAAATAAACAAGTCTACCTCGTTGGTTTTTAGTGTTTGGTATAGTATTAATGATTTCCATAAACAATTAAGAAATCAACACGATTAATACATTTCCGATATTTTCTAATTAGCTATTCCTCGGCCAAGAGAAACTGGTTGGTTAGAGCTCTATTGCTCCATCCCTACTCAACATCAATCTTAATTCTTATAAATAGATAAGCCTACTTTGTCGGCTTTTAGTGTTAAGCATAGTTAATTACTTTTCAAATAAGTAATTTAACAATTTAACTATTGGCCATTAAGTAAATTTTAACTGCTATTTGAAAACATTTGTATATACTTTTAAAATACTTTAAAATATTCATAATAGTTTTTAAAACATTTATCGAAAATATTAATAACAATTTTGTAAAATTCTTAGAACATGGAAAAGAACATGTTTTATTATAAAAACTTCTTATTTAAAAATTCACAACTAATTCTTAAAAATTCATAAAGATATCAAACTACTTTTAAAATACTCTTATAATAAATATATCCAACTACATTTAAACTACTCTAATAATACTTAGTAAACACATGTAAAAAGAATAAAAAAAAATACTAAAATCTAAATATCCTTTCAAACCTTTTAAGTCCAAAAATCAAGTATAAATGGGGCAGTTTTCAACTACTGATATTTTGGCCACATTTCGTGATATTACTTAACTTTTTAATATTAAATTTTTTTAATGGAAACAAACATACACATAAAACATTATAAATATGGTGATAAACCCCTGAGATCTCTCTACAAAGTTCAATAGAAATCGCCGAAACTAAGGCAATTCCAAACTGCTTCTATAGCGACTATCGCTATAAGTGAACCTCTAAATTCGAGTCATATTCCAACTTACGTTCAACTACAACCAATGTACTTTGTTCCAAGGTTTAGTCACATGTCATACAAGTCCATTCAAGTCTGTTCCAGGTCCATTCAAATACATATACATGGATCACATATGTCATTCACTTTTAAAGCAAGAATTCAAACCAATGTTTTAACATATGTCAACAACAATTCAAAGAACATAAACACAGTCAAACACAACATATATATGTTATATTTTCCATTCAAAGTGAGGTGTTAACTCACTTTTAACCTCATAAATAACAAATATCCAAGAATCCAAGTCCAAACCAAAGCTAGCAACCTCCTTTCCTTCCCTTCCTTCCTTGCTTTTTCCTTACTTCCTCCTCCTTATCCCTCCAAGTCCTCACGGCTGATTGATAAGGGGAGTGTGGCTTTGCATCTTCAACTTTGGCATGGTGGAAGGTGTTCTAATATTGTACTATGCCTTGTGGAAAATTTTGAAGTGATTTGGAGTTGATTTGCAACTATTTTATTTTAGAACATAAGAGAGAAAGATGATGAATAAGCCATTGATTTTTCAAATCTAAGCTTTGTAAATTTTTGTGAATGATAACCAAGGGTATGCCCCTCCTTATATAGGCTTAGGAATGGTGTTTTTTAAGCTCTCACTCACCCCCACCATGTTATGGAAGCTTCACCTCCCATCACTTCTTCTTTAAGTTACTTCTCCTTTATGCATATTACCCTTATACCCTTCTCATAATATCTCTTATAATATGGAAGCTTCCAGAACATTCCAAGCTATATAAAAAGGTGTGTGTGTTATTTAGTTGCTAATGTATTCATTTGATCATTAGTCAAGTGCACAAAAGTTTGAACAACTTATATCGAACGAAAAGTTGTTTACCAATAAATCGATTTTCGTTCACAATATCGTTTTTCTTCAAAGAATATATTTTTGTGAAAAAATTTCAAAAACAAGTTTCTTACCGTTATTCATTAATTAAATGATGCCAAACAAGATTATAAAGTCATATTTATAACACTTAATTATATTTCAAAACGTTTCGATATTCGAAGACGAAGTGTTCAAATTTTCGAGTCGCTACACCGGTATCCCTTATCATATTTGGCCTAAGTTTCAGTTTCTCACCTGCCTCCTACTAATATAAAGGGGCATTGCATGGTCGGCCATATAGTGCCTTAGTCGGTGCCATACCAATACTCAATTGATAACTATTGTTATATGGGATAGAAGATGCGATGGATTATCCTATGAGCCTCCAAAGTCAAGTATCCAAGCTTGCAAGAGATCCTCAAGTATACTATTCACTATCTTGGTCTGGCCGTCAGTTGTGGGTAACAGGATGTACTCAAATGCAGTTTTGTCTCTAATGCCTCTTGTAAGCTCTTTATGCTCATCGACCCACATAAAATTGTACAATCCATTTAACATACAACTTGGCCTACTTCGATGTCGTCCTATTGGACTTTGCAGGCATGAATCGAGCACTCTTCATCAATCTATCTACCATGACTCATATGCCTTGTACCCTCTTCTAGTTCTTGGCAACCTATCGATGAAATCCATCGATGCATATCCCCACTTCCATTGGGAATCTCAAGTGATTGTAGCAAACTAGTTGGCTTCTTCATCTCAGCTTTCAGTAATTGAAAATTCATACACTTCAATATAAACATATCCCCATCCCTATTATTCCCTGCCTAATAAAACAAATTCTTTATATGTCAATACATTTTATTGCCTTCAGGATGTATAATCAATATCCAATGATGGAACTCACATAGCACCTTTTAACTCAACCCTTGTACACTAGGCACAAACAATTTACCATCCTTACGGAGCTAACCATCTCAGTCGAGTCTTAATTGCTTCATCTCTTCAAACTCAAGACCTATCCCTATCTTATCCATGATCTATACTAGCCTAACATCACACCTCTAACTTGTACTGAATCACTCTTTCAGAGTAGGTCTAATAGCTAAGTTTTCCAACACATTCGGCTTTTCTCACATCTTGGACGGAAATCATGCCAACTATATACTCTAACTGCATTCACTCTAGGAAAATATCTCCAAAGCTGGAATGTCTCCTATTCAAATAATTAGCGACTACATTTCTCTTACTAGGAATATAGGAATGTCGAAGTCGTAGGATGCCAAGAACTCTAACCATCGTTGCTGACAAAGGTTAGGTCCTTCTGTGAGAAAAGGCACTTCAATGATTTGTGGTTGTTTTATAAATAAAACCTCTCTCCTAAAAAGTAGTGTCACCGAGTCTTCAACGCAAGCGCTAACGTTGCTAATTCCAAATTCTAGGCTGGGTATTTCATTTTATGGAATTTCAGCTACCGACCAGCATAAGTGACAGCTTTACCCCTTTGCATTAATATCTGCACAATCTAGTACAAGAAGTATCTCTACATACTATCAGCACCTCATTCCCACTTAGAAGGACTAACATTGGAGCACTTATCAACTTCTGCTTCAGACTAATATCGATAAGACGACATCTTGACAAACTTGTCGAACCTCCCATGGAGTTTGGCGCAATAAAAGGTCAATCTACTAGTCCAAGTTTTAAACTTAGTCTATCTACTAGGTCACTAAAGGAATGTGCTGACCAATATAAAAAAACATGAATAGGTAGATCATAAATAAATAGCATACCTTGGATAATGATGCTTTTTTCCTTTCTCATTCATTGATGGAGCATTCGGTGAAGTTAGAACTGAAGGAAACATGTCCATTTCATAGTAGGTGAAAATATCAATTTCTAAAAAAAATCTCTATTTGGATCATAGTCGACATATAAAGCTTAATGGGTTTCTCTAGATCCAATCAAATTATTATTAATAAAGTAATATTTTACTAATATTATCCTATTCTTAATTAATTAAATCTATATTAATTATGTGTTAAATTTGAAAAGGCGTGAATACAACAAATATATTCATATTTTAAAAGGTGTGACGAACATATGAAACATGTAGTAAGTGTAATTGGTTGGTGTTTAAAGACAGTAATAAACATGAAATTAGATCTAGATATAATCACATCAAGGTCTAAAATAAAATAGAAAAGGGGGCATCATTGATTGATTCCGCCTTTCCTCTTTTGCAAACATTTATTTGATACTGTGCCTAATTAATATCTAAGGGTGATATGTTGCAACAATTGTTTAAAATAAAAAAAAGCAAGATAATAACATGGTCAATATATACATTTGTAGATATTGGGTTTTATATCTACCATGTATATGTTCGTTATTTATATATATATATATTATTGCCTTAATTTTTGATTGTTCATTATGAATTTTTTTTCTAAAATACATGTCTTAACAATATAAAATATAAATACAAATGTTTAAATGCGCGCACACACGTGTGTGTGTGTGTTTATGTGTAAAGATTAAGCTAAAATAATTTCCAATTAATTTGAAACCAAACATCCATATTACGTTAAACCTTTCTAATGTACCTAAAAATATATATACACATAAATATATATTTGTGTGTGTATGTGTCTAAATATACATACATAAATAAAGTTTTAACCCAAAAATAAAAACAATTTATTTTTAAACATTCAAAATATAAAACCAAAATTGCATATATTAAATCAAACAAGATATTAACAATCCTTATAATTTAGGATTGATTAAGAATTCAAACTGAAATATTTACATCATTAAATTATATAATATGTTTAGAATATTATTATAGGTAATTTTAAAACGTAGATTCATAACCTAAACTTTGTTTTATTCATATGTAAATTTTGGTTTTAATTTTTCAAGTTAAAATATAATAAATCATTTAACAAGTTATTTAAATTTTAATTATTAATTTTGAATCAAGGTAAGGCAATATTATGTATATATAAAATTGTGACAAGCATATTACATCTAAGGAATTTTTTTAGAATATGGCTTTCAGATCTGGCCAATAACTGAAAATTTGATTTGGAAATCCCGCATAATATCCTTGAATCTACACCAAATCTTTGAAAGAGATGGATGTACCATGTAACTTTTATGTTTTTGATGTTTTGATTTATTTTGAGTTGATATTTTTAGAAACTAAATATGGAATTTTTATCCGTGAAAGAGATAGAGGAGGTAATCATGGATGATAGAAGGAGAAGGAAAAATTTAATGAGAGTAAATAAATGAGAGGAATTTGTTTGAAGGAAAGAATAGAAACCTTTCATAGTCTTTCTTTAAAAACTTCCCCTTTTAATTTCTAACTAATTATTAATTAATCCAATCCTCCCTTTTCCTTTGCATGGTCGACCAAGCGTTTCTCCTTGTATAAATAAATTTTCTAAAAAGCCCATTAATTAATTAACTATATCTAAAATCCATTTAAATACATACAGATATCGTATACTGATACATGCTTATATAACTTTTATGTCTACATGTAAATAACTACTAATAACACCAAAACATCAAATAAATTAATAATTAACTACTCTTAAGTATTAATTAATTTAATTTTTTTATAATATTTGATATAGCAGATAAATCGTGAGGTTTCTTTTGGAGAATTCACAAATACGGTTATGAGATTCAAAGGTGTCGATTTAACTAATGATTAATATTGAATAATCCAGATACTAATGTTCATATGTCACTTAACCAGTGGTATGATAGTTTGGTCAAATTCATCCTTATAGATCTCTTCGGTAAAATCCAACTTCACATTTCTTAAGCAGTAACTTTTCGTAACTATAAAACACATACGTTCTCTTCATCAAAACTATATCACTTTAGGATATATGGAATTTGATGGTCAAAATTCCAATATTATCCACGATCAACTAGGTTAGTCTAAAAGTAAAGTCTTTGGTTCAATAATAACATTTATTACTGATTATTTTAATTTGGCTAGAGATTTTGACTTTGAGTTGACTACATTTGTTAAACGGATTTTTCTCTGAATAACACTCCAAAGCTTTCGAAATCTTGTTCCAAAAGGATGAATAAAATTGAATGAACATCGAAACTATGCAGATAATAAGCCCAGAATGGTAAAGAGACATGAGATTTATAGTGGTTCAGGTCGAGATCCCTACATCCACTTCGAAGATTCTTCCATGAAATTTTATTCCACAATTTGATGTATAAGAACTTCTGTTACAAAGTCTGCCATTAATGATCTTTTGATTAAAGCTTTGTAAATAGAGTAAGGGGAATGATTGTAGAATGATAGCAAATTTCCAGTCAGCCCTTTTTAGTAGCACGTAGTACTCTATTTACATCAAAGTTAAGGTTCTCCCATTGGTGCGTGGACTTTCACATGGATTGATGACCTGTCTTGCTATAGGCGGCTTGGAGTCAAACACTTATCATCATCTTGTTGAGAATACTTTGATATGGATTGATGATGTGTATCGCTTTTACATATAGTTCCAATTATTCCTTTCATTTATCTTGACCGTTGATCTCGGTCCTAGGATATCTGAGCCATTGATTGTTGATACTTTTTGAAATGTCTTTGGTCTTGGTAGTTGCCACTCTCGCCTGAGCTTGTTGTCTTAATTGGATGGTTGTCTTGATCTTAATTGACGTCTTTTCTCTTGCTTTAGGATCTCGGGTTCTCCGATATTAATCCTGGTGCTTAAGCACTTGGTGGGAAACTAATAATGGGTCTCGAAATTACAAGCCAAGGAGCTTTTCTTTCAAATATTAATAATTTGTACTAGATACAAATTATGGTGTAACACATGCCCCTTAAAGTTCACCTCTTACGGTTGGTATGAGGTAGACTTTGGAAAGAAGGGTGTCATATCATGTTTAATACTTGGCTTGTTAGTTTTATTCCTATCATAAGGTTGACCCAAGCCTTTGTGCGAAGTGGTTATCATGAGAATTCTCTATAATATTACTTTACCGAGACAACATATGTAGATCTGACCTTGTTTCGAAAACATTTTGAAATCCAACCTCATCTAAGGGGTTTTGAAAATAAATTGATATTCAATCTCATCTAGAGGATTTGTAATCAAGTTGAAATCTAAGCTCACCTAGACGATTTCAGAAAACAATTTGAAATCTAACCTCATTTAGAGGATTTTAGAAAATGACTTGAAATCTAACCTCATCTAGAGGATTTCAGGAAACGATTTGAAATCTAACCTCATCTAGAGATTTCGGAGAACAACTTGAAATCTAACCTCATTTAGAGGATTTCGGAAAATGACTTGAAATCTTACCTCATCTAGAGAATTTTGGAAATAGATTTAAAATCAAACTCATTTAGAAAATTTTGGAAAATAATTTGAAATCTAACTTTATCTAGAAGATTTCAGAAAATAACTTGAAATGAGTGCCCAGAGGCGAAAATACTCCAATAATATGCTCTAGACATCTAGACTTGGTTATACATGAGTATCGGGTTTTAGAAAGCTACAAGTGGCGGTATAATGCATACATTTTGCACGCGGCTGACGTAACTCACTGTACAGCACCATGCATGGTACTTTTGACCATGGCTCGCTCTTTACATCATACGATTCGGCCATGGCTCACTCTTTTGCACAACACTTTGGTTGTGACTCACTCGGTGCGTTCGACATGGTTGACTTCCCATGACTCACTCTTTGCACAACATGTTCGACCGTGGCTCACTACTATTGGGAATCTACCCAACGCATGGTTTTTCCGGAACATGGCTCACTATATTTGGGACTACCCAATTTTATAATCATTTTAGGACTCTACCCAACTTACTAATCTCTTTGGGAATCTACCCCACTTATTAATCATTTTGGAAATCTACCTAACAAATTAATCTCTTTGGGAATCTACCTAACTTATTAATCTTTTTAGAATCTACCGAATTTTCTAATCCCTTCGGCAATTTACCCAACTTAGTAATCTTTTGGGAATCTACCCAAATTATTAACCTTTTTGGAAATCTACCAAACTTTCTAATCTCTTTGGAAATCTACCCAAATTATTAATCATTTTGGGAATCTACTAATTTACTAATCTTTTGAAAATCTACCCAACTTACTAATCTTTTTGGAAATCTACCCAACTTACTAATCTCTTTGCAAATCTACCTAACTTATTAATCTTTTTAGGAACTGTAACGATCATTATTTTTCGACACTCGAAAGTTGACATTAATACATCCATTGTATCAAATGCCGCACAATCGAATGTCGGAAAACCGAACCATTAGTTTTAAAAAGAAGAGGTAGAAGAAGACAGAAGAAAAGAAAGAACAGAAACAGAAACAATATCAGAATCTCACATATCGCAGTGGAACAATAAACTCCGAGTCAGTCATGGTGACTGGTGTGAGATCGTAAAACAGTTATTTTCACAAAGAAAATAAAACAGATTCGCAATGCTTTTGGAAAATGAAACTACCATAAGGCCTCCCACCACACACACAATGCAAACGCAGAATTGGAGGAGATTTCTCCTTATGATAGTCAAACATGCTTACTACGAAAAATCAGTTGATATTATTATTAATGTCTAGTGTGGAAAACATTCACTACAACAAAAATCACTTTTAACAGCAACCATTATCAGCGTTTGTTAAACAAATGCAGTAAAAAGTATTTTAAATGAATTAATTTTCGTCAAAACGCTGACATAACGCGTTAACATTCATTATTATACCTTGTGAATTTTTTTTGCTTTCCCTCCCTCTTCTTATTTCCTCTTCTTTTCATTTCCCTCTTTCTTCAATTTCATCCCGCCCTATTTCCCTTCCCTTAAATTTTCGTCGTTCTCTATTTCCCTTATTTTTCAATTTCACAGTTCCCTAATTCTCTCGTTCAGGTACGTCAGTTGATTCAGTTCTACTTCGTCTTCTTTTTTCCTGATGTTTGTATTCGGTGATCATATACTAATTTAGTTTTTGTTAGAAGGTTAATTCCAGAAGTCTCTAGTTTTGATTCAGACTTCGATTCATATTTTGATCCTGAAAATTGAGTAATAAATGGGCAGTGAGTTTCGCCTTCTTTTTGATCTGGTAATTTTTGCCTACTAGTTTAAATTAGGTTTGCCTCTTTGCATGGTTAATAGCCTTGTCTTCCTATTTTTTCGTGACTGCTTTGTGATACCTTGGTGATTGCTCTTGCAATGGGGATGTTTTCATTTAGTGATACCTTGTTGTGCTTTGATGAGCTTTTCCAGCTGTCTTTCTTCCTGCTTTGGGCTCCCTGACCGTGCTAGTGTTACTATTCGATGTGTTTAATGGGGTTCTTCCCTTTTGCCTTACTTTCGTCAAGTAGCGCTTCTTTCTTGTTGCTATGTCTCTGGTTGCGATCTGTTTATGCAATGTTTTTTGGCTTTTCGTGAGTATAGTGTTTTCATGTGTTGTGGCCATGTGCCAATGTTTGGAGCAGGTGCTTTCATGTGATTCGGTAGTTTTATTTTTGGAATAGTGATGCTTTTGTTCTGGTGGATTTATGATGTCTTCGGGATGGTATTCAAGTTCTGTTTATTTTATTAGCGTATCTCTGGTTGTTGGTTTGCAACTTGTTGTTTTTGCTGGTATGCATCTGTAATTTTCTCTTCCAATTTTTTTTTGCTCCTTTTGTTGTGACTTAGTTTATTGCAATAATAATTCATCTGCATTTTTTTTTGAAACCTTATGTTATCTGATCCATCATTGTAGAAATAAAATGCCCTAATGAATTCAGTGCCGGAAACCATCAAAATCTTTTCCCACCAGTTTTCATAATATCAAATGCTTCTTGATTTTTGAGACAACCCATTGTGATGGATATTCTTATTTAGAGATATATGGGATAAACCATTCTGAATTTTAAATCGCATGTCTACACATGTGCATCAATGATAGTGCTGCCAGGATTGTTACAAATACGTTGGAAATTGTTTAATGATTACTAGAGAGGACTGGATTTTTTTCAAGTTCTTATGTACGCCCATAGTATGACGCTCTGTTATTTTTGTTTACTTTTCCTTTTAACGCTCAACAGTCAAATTGGGCAATCGCATTCCCTTCTTAAAGGATTGCGTTCTGTAAGTCGTGGACACTGCACTAAGAAATTACTCATATCCTACTGTTCAATTTTAACTGTGTATTACTGTCAATGTAGGTTAGCTGCATAAGAATGTTATCAGGCGAACGCGTGCTTACAGCTTCTCATGATGGCACTGTAAAAATGTGGGATGTAAGAACCGACACGTGTGTTGCTACTGTTGGTCGAACATCAAGTGCAGTTCTTTGCATGGAATATGATGACTCCACTGGAATCTTAGCAGCTTCTGGAAGAGACGTGTAGGTTTTTAAGGAATAAAAAGTTAAAACTAGCTTGTATGGCTACATGTTGATTTTTTTCTTTAAATTTTCTCCAGTTATTTTACTATACGCATTCTTGCTTTTATTCATAGAAATTCTGGTTTTCTTATCTAAATCCTAGCACATAATTATAAGTATTCCTCGTTCGTTCCTTTCTTTTTCCCATACAGTAATGAAATTGTAGGATTTTTGAGAATCTATATAACAATCTGTGATTCTCGCGGCTAAAATTTTAAAATCGATATTATATCTTGGGGCATGAACGGGGTATTTGTGTTATACAGGGTGGCAAACATCTGGGATATCCGTGCTGGTAGGCTGATGCATAAGCTTCAAGGTCATACAAAATGGATCAGGTATGTGAGCAAAAATTGTACAATCACATTGTTATTTAAGACATGGATGTAGCATGAACCCTAATGCAACATTTGATACTTGATCTTTTTTCTGCCTGTTACTGTGTATCATGGATTCTCTTGTCATAACTGATATGTACTGGAAATGAGTCAAATGATAAGACATGACATGATACTGATAACAATAATTTGGACTTTTATTCATTTTCTGTATTGACAAAGAGTGATGCATATATTTTGATGATAATGTAGGTCTCTAAGGATGGTTGGAGACACAATCCTTACTGGCAGTGATGATTGGACAGCGAGAACGTGGTCTGTGTCTCGAGGAACCTGTGATGCTGTTTTAGCATCTCATGCAGGCCCAATACTCTCTGTTGAGCAATCACCAACTGATAAAGGAATCATCACAGGTTAGCGCTTGCATATTTCTACCTATACAGTCTGGTTGCGAGTAGTTAGTTTTGGTGAAAGGAACATGGAAAGCTGGTTTGCTTCAAGGAAAAAGTGTTCCATCTCTTCATATCAAATATAATGCAACACAAGTCCTATTAATTTCAACTGCAACCCAGGCCACTCTCTTCATTGATGAAACTGCATAATTGTGGAGATGCCATTGACACTTCTCCTTTGTTTCCCCAGTCATTACTTGTTTTCACGGTGTTCGTATATCTACTTCTGCTATTAATAATCACAACTTAATTTCAATCATTATGAAAATTATTTGTTCTTGTTTGACATTATTTGCATATTCTTTAGGTTGGCAAGGCACTTTTTGATGGCCAGTTACTTGATGTGCATTTTACTCGATCATTCTATAAGCACATTCTTGGGGTCAAGGTTACTTATCATGACATTGAGGCCATTGATCCTGATTATTATAAAAATCTAAAGTGGATGCTTGAGGTATGTTTTTTGCAAAATTCTTCGATAATTTTGGGATTTTGGATCCTCTTTAGGATACTGAATCTTTATCCAGCAAATGTCTAATCTGCTATATTTTGCTAATTGCAGAACGACATCAGTGATGTTTTGGATCTCACTTTTAGCATGGATGTAGATGAGGAAAAACTTATATTATACGAAAGAGCAGAGGTACGTCTTTGAGCAGAGATAGTTGAATTTTTTTTTCTGGTGTTACATGCATATAGGTGTTTCATTTTTACTTGGAAATTATATGGAAAACTATGCCAGGTTTTCAGTAGTTTGTTTGTCCCTAGACTATAGTTAAACTTAAACTGTCTAGCAAGTAGATTTGGAACCCAGAGAACTAAGCATTTTGCTTGTGAACTCTGAGCAAGTAATTAAATGCAATATGTTCATATTACTGTATGTATATTTGTAGCGTATAGCCAATTCCTGTCAAAAATGTGGTTTCATGTTGTCATTTTCCTGTTGACAGAGACATATTAAATTGATCTAGCTATAAATAAGTAGGACGTCTAATGTGAATACACTAGCAATCATGTTGGAACTGGTAACAGTCATATGTATTTACTTGCTGTGAACACACTAGTAACCATATGTATTTTCTTGTTGAAAGAGACATGTACCTAATATTGTTTCTCATTCATTTTCAACTAACATGATAACCATCCACTCTGTATGTAAACACTTTCATAGCTTGTAGACTGGCTTTCATACTTAAATTTAGTTAATCTGCAAGTAAAGTATGAAATATTAGAACTTTTATTAATTATTATAATTTGTGCCTAAGTTAGTGTTTCCTTGCAAGTGTTTTTTCTAGAATAAAAAAATAAAATAAAAGACCTTTTTTGTTTATTATATTAAGTATTTTCCATTTAGAATTTAAACCATTTTATATTTTGTGCATGTCACTCATTGATCATGCTTTGTTCTTATTATTCTGCACATAAGCTATGAATTTGGTGCACATTTTTATTAGGTACTGTTCTTGGTTAAATGTAGTGTCCTTAAATTTTTCTTCTTCTTTTTTCTTTTTAATCAGCTATATGATCCTCTGTTATACAACTTCTATCCATTTTGTTTGTCTTTCAAGTCTTAAAGTTTTTGTACCAATGATCCCACTTTTTTATAGTAATATTCAGTGTTTTCTATTATCAGCACAAGAAGACATCCAAATTATTGTGTCCCCAATAATATCTAGAAGGACAAAAGAAAGACAGGCGAACAGAGTAAATTCCATAAGAAGGTAAATCTATTACCTTCATGATGTACTGAGAGATATAGCAACACAAACAGCAGGACTGAGTGAATTCATCGTATTTAAGTTAGAAGTTGTCAGCTATGCAACAACTCACATTGTTGATCACATGGGTTGTTTTGATAAGCTCTTGCTTGTTTTAGAACATGTCACTCCTTTTAGTAGGGATGTGAATTAAATCAAGTGGTGCAAATAGAAATTAGTGGTTTAACCTATGTATTTTTTAAACCTTATGTTATCTGATTTTTTTTGCTCCTTTTGTTGTAACTTTTCATAGGTTTCTTAATTTACTCACAGGGAAAATGCTAATCACATAAAAGCCAAGTACATTATTGAGGCAGCAAACCATCCAACTGATCCAGAGGCTGATGAGGCAAGTGACCTTTTTAAATCAAAATTTTATCTTTATTTATACGAAGTCGATGAATGTATCCTTAATTGATGATTTCATCGTATACATTGTTGTTACTGGTTGCACTTGTTTAGATTTTATCAAAGAAAGGTGTTCTTATTCTTCCAGACATATTGGCGAATTCAGATTTTATCAAAGAAAGGTTTGATGCTTGGGAGAGGGTTCATGCCTCACTTTGCAGCATCAAATAAGCTGTTGACTGGATTGTGTGAGGTTGGAAAGGTAAATGATGCAACTGTTGCGTTGTTTGGTTTGGTTGAGATGGGGTTCGTACCAGAAGTTGACTCATCGGTTATATTGTCTGTAAAGCAATCAGTATATAAGTTCTCATGTGGTCACTCTACCAGTGGCACATCATCACTTATTTTGCTTATAGATTGTGCTTCTGTTACTGTTCAGGTACCGTTGTCAAAGCACTTCATCAAGAAGAAAAACACTCAAAGAATGTACTAGTATTTATAAAAAATGTTAAAATGATAAGCCGATATTTTACAACATATATTTGACAGGTTTTCAATAACAGGTTGTAAGCGAGAACATCCAAGCCTTCAATAACATATTATGGACAATGCACATACGAAGAAATCGTGAATACTCAGTGCAAGCTAAAGTTTAAAGAACAATCCAGTTGACTGTAATCCCCATCAGGTTTTTCATGCTCACTCTTATAAATTGCAATTTTAAGTATAAAGAACAATCCAGTTGATTATTTTTGGTTGTTAAGTTGTGTTTGCCTTTTTTTTCTTTTTCTTTTTTCTTCTTTTTTTACAGTTCAGAATCATATTAGATGGATGTATCTTACTGGCATCTGATTGCTTGGATTTTGTTGGCATCATTTCCACTATTAGGTATGCTTGATTCATTTGTTGGACAAAATATAATTTGATTATCAATTCATTTTTCCCTGTGCTGTTAAATTGAAACTGAATTCTAGCTTAAAAATTTCCTCTCCATTGCACTTCCAACAAGGGTCTTTTTATTATTTATTTTTTGATTTTCCTATATAAAGTATTAATACCAAATTGGTATACAATCTTTTCCGACCCTTCAATTCTCATTTGATTAGAATTTATTACTAATTCATCTTCTTACTATTTGCTTAGAAAACATGTTACCATCTTTGTTTTTACTTCTCTCTTCACGTCACCCATGTGTTCATCGTTTGTTGATAGCAGAACATAAAAGCAAACAATAATGATGTAGCTTTGCATAAGACTTACGTAAATAAATAAATGCATGTGTCCATCTGACTATATTTTGAACCATAGCCATGAAATTGATGCCTGCATACAAATCACATCCAAATGGTTAGATATTTATCTCAAGTATAATAAGTACATATATAGCATAACTATTAAGTTCATTTCTTGTTACAAGTTCATTTTTTCATCATGGTTCAGTTATAGCCATGAAATTATATGCAGTGGTTCTTATTTTTCTTGTTTCCACAGCGAATTGTCGTAGGAAAAGATATTAGAAGTACAAGACAATTTACCTCGTTGCTTTTTTTCCTTTTGTTTTTTTTAACTTTTGTTTAATTTGCACAAGTCAATGATGAAAATGACTGCTGTATATAAGAAGTAACAAAACTGATCTGGAACCTCTTCACATCTTTGTTCGTTTTTTATCTACAAAGGTCAACTCTTGTTCCCTTCCTGGTTTTTATGTGCATATGCAAGGTGTTTACCAAGTTTAATCTGTCTTGAAATTTTTGATCAACTTTTAAACCAATTAATTATCATATTTCTACTGTCAGTATTTTCCTTTTGATCTGCTGCTATTTCTCTTCTTTTTTGTTTTTATAAGAACATGTTTAGAATATCTTTTCAATGTAAACATAATATGGTTTAAAAGATGATATAGTGCTGAAAATATAAAACGTATGGATTTTAATATTTCAATGTAGTGATTATTGAATACGACTGTAACCTTATTCCTCCTCTTTATATGTGATAAGAAGTCTTAACATAATGTATTCATGTACACACTCAAATGAAGGGAGATCTGAGGGAAAAAATGTGAATGGAAGTAATATTCGATAGTACTCATCGCAAGTAAAAACAAAACAGATCAAAACATCAGAACATGATAATAAATATATGTATCAGTTTGAAATCAAAGAGTAAATGTTATAGGTGGAAGACATAATAGACTTGGTGGGAGATGGTGCCTCGAAAACTTTAGGTCTGAACCAGCAAGTGATCAAAGTAGTTTATGATACCCTGAAACCGGCAGCAGATGTCGCTCTACCTGTACTCCAAAGCACTGGTCAAGCAGCTTTGAAGATCACTTCTCCGATACTTAACATATAACGTGTCTTTGTTTAACAGAATTTGTGGAAACTTGGTTTACTTTGTTATTTTTGTTTATCGATATTATTGAAACTTGGTTTATGGATGTCTTTTGTTTATTAATATTCTCTTAACTAGTTTATGTAACCAATTAATAGTTATTAGAACCTGTTATATATACTAGTTGCTTGAATATGCTTAAAATATAGTTTTGGAATATTCAAAAATAGAGTGGAATATTAAAGCTGTTATATAAATAGAAGACAGCGTTTGATTAATGCTGTCAATGAAGAAACAACAGCGTTTAATTCGTGCTGTAATTATCTTGAAACTGTCAATAACAGCGTTTATTACATGCTGTCGAAATAGTTGATGATTCAATAACAGCGTTTTTAACATGCTGTCGAAATTGTTGATGATTCAGTAACAGCGTTTAGAAAAAGCTGTTGTAAACAGTTAAAGTAGAATTTGAACATCTTCGACAACTAAATTATAAACGCTGTTGAAACATAATACAGCATGTCTGAAAACGCTGTAAAAAGATTATTGACAGCTCGTAATAAACGCTGTCATAGAGATGTTTCAACAGCGTTTATAGAAAAGCTGTTGTAAGTTATGTATATACGACAGCATGTCGTTATACAGCGTTTATAATAACGCTGTTGTATCATATTACAGCGTTTATCAAACGCTGTTAAAAGCCTTTTGTGGTGTAGTGATTTCGAAAGTATAATATCAATCTTAGCCAACATACAACCATTATTGTATGCCTACTATAGCAACTATGTTCAATAGTAGGTTACCGCCACATTCCATAGCAGGTTATACAACTAAAACCGTATAGGGCGCGTATTGTTTCTTTGGATTTCCAACAAATGGTCAGGCAAAGGAACTTCCTTACACCGAAATGGAAATGCCTCTGGAAAGACGCCCCGAGAACCTAACCGGATCTCTGCAAACACAAGGCCGATGCTACCTCACACTATACAGCTGTAACTAGGTAGCTAACACACGAGCTATGCCATCTCCCGGTCGTCACCGACCTTTACCCGAGGATCCTCAACCACAAAGCAACAACCACAAAGTATAATAAATTTGCAGCATCAATATAGGTAAAATATCTGGGCTCCATACCATGATATCACCTTTTATCCAGAAGGAAATGACATACCCTAGGGGCGCTACCCCTAAAAACCTTTGCCACAACATTCCTGTTTCGACCATTACCAGGTTGTGAGGCTCGATGAAGTCTCGTCCACAAAGCTACGCTTTTTTCACAAAGCCACGCTTTTTTTCACAAAGCCACGCTTTTTCACAAAGCCACGCTTTGATCAACAAATGATCAACAGCACTTCGTATGCCACATTACCAAATTGGGAATGTATCACTAGTAATCATCGACAACATAACCTCTAAGCTCGTACGTCTCAGAGAAGGGTGTTAAGCTAAGAGAATAAATTCTCCGCCACCAACAGAAATGTATTTGATAGAAACCAGCTTTACATATCAAAGTGTAACGTCAGACACACATCCATACAAGTCCGTCCCGGGATCGAACGGAACCGAAGGCACTTCCAAAGAAGCCCTTACATATCAAAGTGATATAAATCTCTATACCAGAGCAACTCGGTGTAGAGACATTCAACAAGTTGTCCTTTTACTTTTGAAAATACCCGGTCTTCACACCGGTCTTCAAATATTTTCCATTCACGACGTATCACTATTCGGAATGGGTTATATGACAGAAAGTCCTCTCCCGGCTTAACCGAATAAAGAGCGTTTGTTTAAAAACAAATCCAGTGCCATTTCAGAGGAAAATATTGATAGTCGGTTATTTAACTATCAACAACATTCACAACAATCAACCAATTTAAATAATTTTTCCCAAATTATTAAATTTCAAATATCTTCCCGATATACGGTTTACACTTCAACCATTTAAAAACAAATTTCAAATCACATTCATTTAAACCAATTAAAAAAAATCCTTATTGATTTATTTCAAATTTACATCCAAAATCTGTAAATTTATTTCCACACTTCATCACTTTGAAAACCCATTTCAAATCATATTTTCCACACTTTAAAAATAAATCAATGTTTATTTTTAAAAAAAATTTCCCTTTCCTTTATAAATTCCATTGTGAATTTAAATTTCCAAATATCCACTTACATACGTTTTTCAAAATCGTTTTCCAAAGATTCACTTTCAAACACCAAATCATTTTCCAAATTGATTTCTAAATTTATTTCAACACCAAATCATTTTACAAATCGATTTCTAAGTTTATTTCCAAATTCCAAATTATGTTACAAATCGATTTCCAATTTATTTCAACACAAATCCATGTTTTTCATTCAACATCAAATAGATTTTCATATCGATTTCCCAAAGATTTATCTTCAAATACTAAATCAATTATCAATTGGATTTCAACAAATTTATCACCTTTTAAAATAAAATCCTTTATTCTTCCCAACCATTTAAAATTCAATTTTAAATAAATTCTTCAACTTTGAAACAATATTATTCAAAACCCATTTATTAGTATCTTTTCCCATATTTTGGAAATAAATCGATAAGATTTCATAAATCAACTTTATACTGTTAAATTCCTTCTTTTAAATTCATCCAATTCTTTCAAAAGAAATTTACTTAAAATTAATTTCAAAAATCCAATTTCATTTATTTCTGGTATCCAACGATACCAAAAATACATTCGGCTAAATTTTAGCCTTCAACAAATCCAATCACAAATATAATCATACACAGATTATAAATAAATCATCACACAGCATATGAAACAAATTCATAAAATTTTGAGGAATCCAGTTGGATCCCTCCAACCTGTTTCCCTGCATCCACAGATGTTTGCGCAATATCAATTCCACTTCGAGGTGGAATATCGTGGTATATGGGATTTATAAAATATCATCCGCTATTATGCGGTGCATAGGGTCTCATCCGTTATATAATACGGGAAATATCAACAACTCCAATATATACATATTCCAATATATATATATATATATATATTGCTATATATATAGATATATCCTACTATATCTAATATCACAACCAAACAGCAATCAATCAATAACTGCAAATCCAACTTTCAATTTGAGTGAGAAGATCTCACCTTTTCTTTTATTTTGCAATCCATTTCCAATCCAGCTTGTTTCATGATTTTTGACCTCGTATAAACAATTTTATACAATTTATCAATATTCGAACCAATCGAATAATGTGACGCCCCACCTCAATACCCACGCTAGCCAAGGACACTACGATGTAGTGCTGTCAACTAGCACGGAGAATAAGGCTGTTGAGGAGCGACCATCCATGTAATTGATTATCACACGGTGGCTATAAAATAATCTTCGGAAACAAACATAGAAATAAACATAACACAAAGCAGTCACAGACATCCATATCACAAAGGCGGAAGAAGATATGAATATATAACTAACACATGAAAGTGTACATCAGAGTAGTGGTCAAAAAGTTCCACAATAATACAAAAGAATAGCAACCTGTGCTATACAAAAAGAATACAACTATGAGTCCATATCTCAAGTGTATACAACAAAAACTGCTAAACTAAATAGTCAGCCAAAAGTCAAAGTAGCAAATCCCGGAAGGAAGTCAAGCAGAAGCACCTGTAACATCTCGGTCTGACCCGAGTATTATTTAAGAAAATAATAAACGGATCAGTCTAACTATAAATATCAGATGACATGATATAGAATAAAAGATATGGCATAAACATAGAATATCCATACAGACATACTACTATAAGTATGAAAATGATGATCAACAGGAGATCAACCGATGAGAAATGATCAATATCACGAGAATCTTCTCAAAGATCCAAAGAGGGCATCATACCCTAAACTTGTACTCATAACAAGTCAATGACATAAAAATCCAGAAATCAAACAAGAAATCCAGAAATCATAAAAAGAGAAAGAGGCCTATCACATGATGGTCCGAAGACCATGGGGAGCTACCCCATATGTGTGAGTCGGAATCACACTGATTGAGGCCTAGGCTAACCAAAAAGCAAAAAGGTATGTGTGAATGGAATCACACAAGTGGTGTCTAGCCTAACCTCGCAAACAAAAAGATATGTGTGAGTCGGAATCACACTACTGCGGCCTAGACTAACCTTGCGGACAAAGAGATGTGTGAGAGTCGGAATCACACTACTGCGGTCTAGTCTTACCTTGCAAACAAAGAGACATCGCACAATTGCTAGTCTAAATCATAAAATGATCATCATGATCAGCGAGAAGTGTCAATCACACCAAGCTAGTAAATATATGAGTTTAGCTTCATGTCCCATAACCACTTGCTTAACTTAAATATTTACGAACAAGCTGTAAATCTTCACTAGGAAATTGTCACGAAAAGGGTTCAATCGAACAAGTCCAAGAGCTAACCGACGAAGTGAACGCAAGCGTTTCATACCACTCGTTTTACTAAGTCGTTTAAGTCGATTTCTCATTCGAGTGAAGTAAAGGCTTGTATATACTAGTAGATTGAAAATCGGTTTGAGAAAACGAACTTTAGATATTTAAAATAGTGTTGAAATCGCTTTGATGAAAGAGTTTTGATATTTACTATTAGTATTGAAACCTTCATATATCTTTAAAGTGACAAGTCATAAAACGATTGTAGAACAAATCAATTCACGTTCGAAGACGTGAGTAAAGTCCAAAGAAGTCAATCCCAAAACCATCAAAGTAGAAATTCTGATAAATGTTTTTCAGAAGAGATTGCCTACGCAGAGTAATACGGGGTTCGACCTAGTGAAGGCAAGCGGTCCAGCGACCTAAGGAAAAATAGGTCATACGACCTAAGGAAATCGCGAACAAAAAAGACCAAGTGTAAGGTCGGCGACGACCTACGACTTACGAGCTACGACCTAAGGTGACGAGGGCGTTAGGTCGGAGACGACCTAACACTTGACTCGCGAACGACTTATGGAAAAGAAGCTTAGGTCGGAGACGACCTACGAGATAAGCCAGTGCGAGCGACCTAAAGTTTGCCTGGGGGATTATAGGTCGGCAACGACCTAACGTTTTGCCTGGAAATTATAGGTCGGCAACGACCTAACGTTTTGCCTGGAAATTATAGGTCGGCAACGACCTAAGACTTAACAAAATTCGAGCGACTTAGTGGTTTGCCTTGGAATTTTAGGTCGGCAACGACCTAAGAAAGTGGAGACTTTTCAACACGCGAGCTAGCAGCCTGGACGACCTAAGGAGTTAACTCGCGAACGACCTAAAGCCTTTAACTCGTGAACGACCTAGGCCTTTAACTCGCAGGCGACCTAAGCCTTTAACTCGCAGGCGACCTAAGACTTTAACTCGCAGGCGACCTACGACCTATGGATGGGCGACCTAACTCCGAACGAGCTAAAAATGGCCAGAACGACCTAGTAGCAGTTTTTTCACCAAAATCACTAAAATTTGGAATTTTTCGCCAATCCAATCCAAACCAAATGCAACAAACATGCTAAAGTGATGAGGAATCATTCCCAACAGTCCAATGACGATTATAGGCAAGATGTGAGATCAAAAATCTCACCTTTTCCACGAAATTGATGTTGGAGAGCTTAAGAACGAAGCAAGAATCAACCCCTAGCTTGAATCTATGTTCTTCACCTTGAATTCGGAGTTTGATGTTGAATTTACTGAAGATCTCGAGCTTGGAATTTTAATTTCTCTTTCCCCCCACCATTTTTGAAGAAGCTTGAAGTGTTTGATGAAGTGATGAAGAGAAGAGGGGGTTGGGCTGAGTTAAGAAGGTGCAGTCCCAACCAAAGTCACAAGTGGGAAAAGTGACGAAAATTTCACTATCTCCAAACATATCGAAGTTTACACTCAAAAAGATCACAAACGTCATTTTGAACTCAATGGGGGTGGTCTCGAGTCCTAATTTGACCGTATGCAAAAAGTAGCTTTTCGAACTAACATCCGACTAACGATAAAATATTTAAATATAAAATCGATAGATATGCGGGTTGTTACAAATAATTAAATTTCCATTTGATAAATTTATTTAACCAATGATTCATTTTAAACTAATAGCTTGATTTAAACTAAAATTTTATCTCCATACTACAAAATTTTAGATTAAACTTCAAGTTAAAAATGTATATACCTATATTTATTTTTCTTTTGGAACTACACATATTTTTACAAAATAATCAATATAGTTTCTAAGATTTAAATTTTTTTTATGTAACTCCTATATTTCCCAAAATCTCATATATACTTATATTTACTGTTTTCCCGTATATATATATACACATATATATTTTTTTATTTTATTTTTTAAAAACAGAATTGTTTTTTATATGTATTACTGTAAAGTATATATACATTTTTTTCTTATAACCAAACAATTTGATAATAAATTAGCTAAGTTAACTTACAGAAATAACTAAGAAATTACCCTTCTCGCAAATCCACTGCAGCCACCAACAACTCGTGGCCGACCCCCGCTGTTACCCAAACCCATGCTTGTCCTCGAAATCACCTCCTCTTTGAGCCGAAGTCGAAGTCGTTGATGTAGCCCCTATCACCATCGGCTCACCCATCTCCATGAGTACGGCCATGACTGCAGCCTTCTACTCCAAATCGATCGCCAGTGAACCCTAAAGAGAATCGCGACTTCGAGTTTTTTCCCTCCTCTGACGAATGCGCGCGCTACCATCCCCTTCGAGATCACCTCCCGCGACTTCGCCTTTCACTTAGAGAATTCCCAGATCGAAACTCCTCTCCTCTCGTATGCTAGAACGAGCTCGTTCTCGTTTATTCTTTAATTTGAAGGAGAACGCCATTTCTCTTTTTATTTTTGAGATTGATTTTTGAACGAAATGATTTCGTTTTGAAAAAGATAAGGCTCGGCTGTGATGTTATTAAAAGAGGGAACACAGAAATGAAAGGAAGTCGGTTGAATATTAAAAGAGAAGCGTGTTTAAGAAGGCACCGATGACATTGATTTGATCAATTAAAGTTTTATTTAATTTTCAACTCGTTTACTTATCGTATGCTCACACAACAACTCCAAATGCTATGAAAATTGAAATCCGATGATAATACAATATTACAGATCTAATGGAACTGGTTTCATTGAATTCCGAGACTGTGCCTCGGAACGCTATTTTTTTAATTCAATTTAAACGATAGAATTTCAAAACTGAACAAAACAGTTCCAAATTCAATTATGAAGCTTTCATTATCTTCAGTAAAATCAATACGAATTTCCTAAGCCTTCAGATTATTTTTAATCAGCTTAAAACTGAAGATTCAAATTTTAACCCAACTTCAGTAATTAAATTCAATAATTTAATCGCCAAATTCATTCTGATTTCTCGAATTTCAAATTAAACTATCATTCGAATATTTAAACTCAATTAAATATCCACATTTCAAATATCAAAAATTCAGGGTCGTTACAATTTTCCCCCCTTAAAAGAATTTCGTCCCGAAATTACAAGTTAAGAAGAATGTTCCAATCCCCGTTAACTATTTTCCCAAAACCAAACAATTTTATCAACTTGATAAAATAATCTTTCTTATTACTTCATAACTTTTCCAAACTTTTCCATAAGTTTCATTTACTAATTTCTTTTCAATACTTTGCTTCATTTAATCCTTTGACAAATTTTCCGTTAACAAATTTTTTTCCAAATTTTCAAAAATTTTCTAACTCCCAAAATTTTCAGAAAATTTTGACGGAGTCTCCTTTGTACGGAGGATCTTTTGCAATTTGACAAAAGATATAAATATATATACATCGACCCACTCGGTCGGAAAAGCAAAAACAGTTCATATTTCCTATTTTGTATTGCGTAGGCGTACCTTTATTTGCATTTTAAGCAAAGCGGTTATTTATTAGCATTTGCGCAACCCAAAATGCAGCCAAACGGCATCCAAAAACCTGTTTAAAAACTTGCTTCAACTTTTTAAATTTTAAGATTTTAAACAGTTACAGGATTCTTCTTAAATCCAATTCAAAATAAACACTTAATTTTCTTAACACCTCCAAGTTATTTAAAAAAACAAATTAAATTTAAAACTTGTTCATTCCAAAACCAAGTTTCAAAACTAACTTGAACTAACTTTTAAACTTTGGTTTATAAACTCAATAAAATATTGATCTGAAATTTAAATTTTACTTCCAGCTTTACAATAAAACAGGTCAGGTTTGAACTACAGAACATTACCGAGCTAGCAACAAAATTACTTTGGGCCATACCCTCCAAATCCTCAAGTGGATTCTCATATTGCCCGAGACAATATGCCAACATCTCAACTAAACAAAACATGAAAACAAGCAGTGTAACAGGCACAAAGCATCTCACAAGTCAAAGTCCATAGCCTCAAACAGACTGAAAATCAGTACAACTCTGGGTACAGGCAGGGTGGAAAATACTAGCGTGAAGTACAAATCAGACTTAAGTCAATGGCAGCATCACTATAGGCACCAGACCAGAGAGACCACAGAGGCAAGTCCAACAAAGTCAAGTGATCAAAATAACCAACACAACCAAACTCAGGTCAGTGACCACTTCAAGCATGCAGACCAGATCATAGTGATAACAGGGACAAACTCAGCAAAGTCAAGTGAATAACCAATGCTACAACTCAGGTCAGTGAACACTTCATATGTGCAGACCAGATTAGAATCACAACAAATACAAGCTCAACCAAGACAAGTGGAGATAACCAAACAACAAGACTCAATCCAGGCATAGTGAATGTCATATCTACTAAATGATCAGTGGACAATGCATGAATGCTTGAACAAAACTCGAGCACTACAATAGAGAGTGCACAGACAACACATGAAGGCAATGCACAGGTTAAATGGACAGCAAGTACTACCAGTGATGCAGGACAATGAAACAATACAGGATGAACAACTTCACATCCAAACTGATTAGACTTCTAGCTAGGCCATAGATCAGAAGAGTAGTGACTTAAGTATAACAGTGACTTGTATTTATATTTAAGACTTTGTTTTAGAAAACTCAGGTCAAACCTGTGTTTAAAAATAAATTAAATCAGTTTCTTTGAGTTCTTTCAGAGATTATGAACTAACTGTTTAACTTAAATATATGTTTAAATCTTTAGTTTAGAATATAACAACCTATATTAGCTTAACACTAAGCTCAAACAATTAAGTATATCCAGAGAGAATGATTTTGAAATCAAACATTTATATTGAGAAACTCAAAACAGAGGTCATGAGCAAACAATAGACTGAAATAAACACTTCCAGTTTTCAATATTCATAGGATCTATATAGATATATATAACCTATTCACAGAAATATAAATAAACAACAAATTTATGCTTTTAAATTTAAGAAAATAAGTTACTCACATTTCAAAACTATCTTTGAAATTTCAATCCAAATTCTTTAATTCGTATTTCACAAATTACTCTGCATCTCCTTTCAATTTATAAAACTCATTTATGGATTCACATTACCCATTTCATTCCATTAATGAATTTTATTCTCAATTATCTTCCAGGAATTCTATTTCAAATTATAAATCACTTTTACAAATCTCATCCGTATCTGAATTTTATTTCCTTATCTTTCAATTCATATTCATAAATTTCATTTGTTAAATGAATTTAACTCCAAATCTTTGGTTATACCATTATTCCTTATTCAATTTCCATATAACAATAATTCAATATTATCTCTTCCTAACAACCAAGCATCCATATACTATAATATTTCACAGAAAATGATTTCTTTACTATACAAAAATAGTTTTGGGCAAAATTATTTCATTTACCCCATTTTAAAACAATACTGTGTCGGTTTATCTTGTTTAAGAGTTTAGAAACCCCTATCGATTACAGTTGGCCAGACTGCACCGACCAGAATCTATAAACAATCAACCGATAAGTCAACGCAATACAAAACAAATTTTTGTATTCACTAACAAATACACGCTCATATCTATTATTACACTCACACTCATTCTAGAGTACTACTGACTCTATCTCTAATGAGTAACACCCAACAGAGCCAAGGTTATCGCTTAACCGGCTGCTCTGATACCACTTGTAACGATCAGTATTTTTCGACACTCGAAAGTCGACATTAATACGTCCACTGTATCAAATGCCGTGCAATCGAATGTCGGAAAACCGAACCATTAGTTTTAAAAAGAAGAGGTAGAAGAAGACAGAAGAAAAGAAAGAATAGAAACATAAACAATATCAGAATCTCACATATCACAGCGGAACAACATATAATAGATCAATGAATAATCTTTAAATCAAAGAACTATATCATTTTATACATTACATCACATCATCAGAGTCAATTTACAACACAATACATCAATGGACAGTTATACAAACTTGTCCTCATACAGAATACACAGCGGAATAAATAAACAAGTACGGGAGTACGTCTCGCCATCCAGCTCATCTCCAAAGCTCCAGAATATCCAGAATATCCTGATAACATAACTCTAGGCTACCCGTGTGGAAAATTATGGGCACCTAGAGTTTAGAAAGGGAACAATAAACTCCGAGTCAGTCATGGTGACTGGCGTGAGATCGTAAAACAGTTATTTTCACAAAGAAAATAAAACAGATTCGCAATGCTTTTGGAAAATGAAACTACCATAAGGCCTCCCGCCACACACACAATGCAAACGCAGAATTGGAGGAGATTTCTCCTCATGATAGTCAAACATGCTTACTACGAAAAATCAGTTGATATTATTATTAATGTCTAGTGTGAAAAACATTTCGAAAGTATAATATCAATCTTAGCCAACATACAACCATTATTGTATGCCTACTATAGCTACTGTGTTCAATAGCAGGTTACCGCCACATTCCATAGAAGGTTATACAACTAAAACCGTATAGGGCACGTATTGTTTCTTTGGATTTCCAGCAAATGGTCAGGCAAAGGAACTTCCCTACACCGAAATGGAAACGCCTCTGGAAAGACGCCCCGAGAACCTAACCGGATCTCTGCAAACACAAGGCCGATGCTACCTCACGCTATACAGCTGTAACTAGGTAGCTAACACACGAGCTATTCCATCCCCCGGCCGTCACCGAGCTTTACCCGAGGATCCTCAACCACAAAGCAACAACCACAAAGTATAATAAATTTGCAGCATCAACATAGGTAAAATATATGCGCTCCATACCATGATATCACCTTTTATCCAGAAGGAAATGACATACCCTAGGGGCGCTACCCCTAAAAACCTTTGCCGCAACTTTCCTATTTCGACCATTACCGGGTTGTGACGCTCGACGAAGTCTCATCCACAAAGCTATGCTTTTTTCACAAAGTCACGCTTTTTTCACAAAGCCACGCTTTTTCAGAAAGCCACGCTTTGATCAACAAATGATCAACAGCACTTCGTATGCCACATTACCAAATTGGGAATGTATCACTAGTAACCATCGACTACATAACCTCTGAGCTCGTACGTCTCAGAGAAGGGTGTTAAGCTAAGAGAATAAATTCTCCACCACCAACAGAAATGTATTTGATAGAAACCAGCTTTACATCTCAAAGTGTAACGTCAGACACACATCCATACAAGTCCGTCCTGGGATCGAACGGAACCAAAGGCACTTCCAAAGAAGCCCTTGCAATCCGGGTATTCACTAATCATGTCCGGACTTCCCATCACAAAAAGAGTGATATAAATCTCTATACCAGAGCAACTCGGTGCAGAGACATTCGACAGGTTGTCCTTTTACTTTTGAAAATACCCGGTCTTCACACCGGTCTTCAAATATTTTCCATTCACGACGTATCACTATTCGGAATGGGTTATATGACACAAAGTCCTCTCCCGGCTTAACCGAATAATGAGCGTTTGTTTAAAAACAAATCAAGTGCCATTTCAAAGGCAAATATTGATAGTCGGTTATTTAACTATCAACAACATTCACAACAATCAACCAATTTAAATAATTTTTCCCAAATTATTAAATTTCAAATATCATCCCGATATACGGTTTACACTTCAACCATTTAAAAACAAATTTCAAATCACATTTATTTAAACCAATTAAATAAATCCTTATCGATTTATTTCAAATTTACATCCCAAATCTATAAATTTATTTCCACACTTCATCACTTTGAAAACCCATTTCAAATCATATCTTCCACACTTTAAAAATAAACCAATGTTTATTTTTAAAACAAATTTCCCTTTCCTTTATAAATTCCATTGTGAATTTAAATTTCCAAATATCCACTTACATACAATTTTCAAAATCGTTTTCCAAAGATTCACTTCCAAACACCAAATCATTTTCCAAATTGATTTCTAAATTTATTTCAACACCAAATCATTTTACAAATCAATTTCTAAGTTTATTTCCAAATTCCAAATTATGTTACAAATCGATTTCCAATTTATTTCAACACAAATCAATTTTTTTCATTCAACATCAAATAGATTTTCATATCGATTTCCCAAAGATTTATCTTCAAATACTAAATCAATTATCAATTGGATTTCAACAAATTTATCACCTTTTAAAATATATTCCTTTATTCTTCCCAACCATTTAAAATTCCATTTTAAATAAATTCTTCAACTTTTAAACAATATTATTCAAAACCCATTTATTAATATCTTTTCCCATATTTTGGAAATAAATCGATAAGATTTCATAAATCAACTTTATACTGTTAAATTCCTTCTTTTAAATTCATCCAATTCTTTCAAAAGAAATTTACTTAAAATTAATTTTAAAAATCCAATTTCATTTATTTCTGGTATCCAACGATACCAAAAATACATTCGGCTAAATTTTAGCCTTCAAAAAATCCAATCACAGATATAATCATACACAGATTATAAATAAATCATCACACAGCATATGAAACAAATTCATAAAATTTTGAGGAATCTAGTTGGATCCCTCCAACATGTTTCCCTGCATCCACAGATGTTAGCACAATACCAATTCCACTTCGAGGTAGAATATCGCGGTATATGGGATTTATAAAATATCATCCGCTATTATGCGGTGCATAGGGTCTCATCCGCTATATAATACGGGAAATATCAACAACTCCAATATATACATATTCCAATATATATATATATATTGCTATATATATAGATATATCCTACTATATCTAATATCACAACCAAACAGCAATCAATCAATAACTGCAAATCCAACTTTCAATTTGAGTGAGAAGATCTCACCTTTTCTTTTATTTTGCAATCCATTTCCAATCCAGCTTGTTTCATGATTTTTGACCTCGTATAAACAATTTTATACAATTTATCAATATTCGAACCAATCGAATAATTAAATTTCCATTTGATAAATTTATTTAACCAATGATTCATTTTAAACTAATAGCTTGATTTAAACTAAAATTTTATCTCCATACTACAAAATTTTAGATTAAACTTCAAGTTAAAAATGTATATACCTATATTTATTTTTCTTTTGGAACTACACATATTTTTACAAAATAATCAATATAGTTTCTAAGATTTAAATTTTTTTATGTAACTCCTATATTTCCCAAAATCTCATATATACTTATATTTACTGTTTTCCCGTATATATATATATACACATATATATTTTTTTATTTTATTTTTTAAAAACAGAATTGTTTTTTATATGTATTACTGTAAAGTATATATACATTTTTTTCTTATAACCAAACAATTTGATAATAAATTAGCTAAGTTAACTTACAGAAATAACTAAGAAATTACCCTTCTCGCAAATCCACTGCAGCCACCAACAACTCGTGGCCGACCCCCGCTGTTACCTAAACCCATGCTCGTCTTTGAAATCACCTCCTCTTCAAGCCGAAGTCGAAGTCATTGATGTAGCCCCTATCACCATCGGTTCACCCATCTCCGTGAGTACGGCCATGACTACAGCCTTCTACTCCAAATCGATCGCCAGCGAACCCTAAAGAGAATCACGACTTTGAGTTTTTCCCTCCTCTGACGAACGCGCGCGCCACCATCCCCTTCGAGATCACCTCACACGACTTCGCCTTTCACTTCGAGAATTCCCAAATCGAAACCCCTCTCCTCTCGTATGCTAGAACGAGCTCGTTCTCGTTTATTCTTTAATTCGAAGGAGAACGCCATTTCTCTTTTTATTTTTGAGATTGATTTTTGAACGAAATGATTTCGTTTTGAAAAAGATAAGGCTCGGCTGTGATGTTATTAAAAGAGGGAACACGGATATGAAAGGAAGTCGGCTGAATATTAAAAGAGAAGCGTGTTTAAGAAGGCACCGATGACATTGATTTGATCAATTAAAGTTTTATTTAATTTTCAATGCGTTTACTTATCGTATGCTCACACAACAACTCCAAATGCTATGAAAATTGAAATCCGATGATAATACAATATTATAGATCCAATGGAACTGGTTTCGTTGAATTTCGAGAATGTGCCTCGAAATGCTATTTTTTTTAAATTCAATTTAAACAATAGAATTTCAAAACTGAACAAAACAGTTCCAAATTCAATTCTGAAGCTTTCATTATCTTCAGTAAAATCAATATGAATTTCCTAAGCCTTCAGATTATTTTTAATCAGCTTAAAACTGAAGATTCAAATTTTAACCCAACTTCAGTAATTAAATTCAATAATTTAATCGCCAAATTCATTCTGATATCTCGAATTTCAAATTAAACTATCATTCGAATATTTAAACTCAATTAAATATTCACATTTCAAATATCAAAAATTCAGGGTCGTTATAGGAACCTACCCAACTTACTAATCTTTTAGGAATCTTACAAACTTTTTAATCTCTTGGAAATCTATCTAACTTAATAATTTTTTGGGAATATATCCAATTTATTAATCTTTTTGGGAATCTATCCGACTTACTAATCTCTTCGAAAATCTACCTAAGTTATTAATCTTTTTGGAAATTTATCCAATTATGAACCTAAGTAATTTCAGTAAGGAAAAATCATTTTCTTGGCAAAACTAAGTAATTGCCATAAGTAGAAATCATTTTCTTGGTGAAACTAAGTAATTGCCGTGTGGCAAAATCATTTGCTTGTTGAAACTAAGTAATTGTTGTGGGATGAAATCATTTACTTGGTGAAACTGAGTAGTTACCGTGAGATGAAATCATTTATTTGTCGAAATTAAGCAATTGCCGTGAGACGATGTTATTTTCTTAGTGAAACTAAGTAATTGCCATGAGAAGAAATTATTTACTTGGTAAAATTGACTATTTCCGTGAGGCGAAATCATTTATCTGCCGAAACTAGTTAATTGTCATGCAACGAAATTATTTTGCTGGCAAAACTAAGTGATTACCGTGAGGCGAAATCATTTATTTGGCAAAATTGAGTAGCTGCCATGAGGGCAAATCATTTATTTACCAAAACTAAATAATTGTCATGAGGTGAAATCATTTACATACCGAAACTAAGTAATTGCCGTGAGGCGAAATCATTTACTTGCCAAAACTAAGTAACTGTCGTTAGGCGAAATCATTTATTTGGTGAAACTGAGTAGTTGCCATGAGGTGAAATCTATTTGCTGAAACTAAGTACTCGCCATGAGGCGAAATCATTTATTTTCCAAATTTAGTAATTTCCATGAGGCGAAATCATTTACTTGCTGAAACTAAATAATTGCCATGAGGTGAAATTTTTTATTCGCTGAAACTAAGTAATTGTCGTGAGGCGAAATCATTTACTTATTGAAACTAAGTAATTAACGTGATGCGAAATTATTTTCTTGGCGAAACTATGTAGTAGTCATAAGGCAAAATCATTTATTTGGTGAAACCCAGCATTTATCGTTATGTGAAATTGTTTATTTCCTGAAACTAAGTAATTGCCGTGAGGCAAAATCATTTACTTGTCGAAACTAAGTAATTACCGTGAGGCGAAATCATTTACTTGCTGAAGTTAAGTAACCGTGAAGCGAAATCATTTACTTGGAGGCGAAAGCATGACTTTGAAATTTGCATGATAATACTTGATCGGATCTATATCATGACTAAAAAATTTCGATGTGCTTCTGAAAGTTGCATGATATTGCTTGATAATGGCAACAATCATGACTAAAACATTTTTGATGCAATATTTGAAAATTGCATAATATTACTTGATCATGGCAATAATCACGACTAAAACGTTTTTTGATGCAATATTTGAAAGTTGCATGATATTATTTGATCATTGCAATCATCATGACTAAAAAGTTTTTTGATGAATATTTGAAAGCTGAGTGATATTTCTTGATCATGAAAATTATCATGACTAAAATGTTTTTTGATGCAATAGTTGAAAGTTGCATGATATTACTTGATCACCGTAATAATCATGACTAAAACATTTTGATGCAATGTTTAAAATGCTAAAGACTTAAGAAACTGGAGTCTCACTCATCATTCCTGGGTTATGGCTAAAAGACTGGTTACTATCTCGAATATTTGATAAAGTTTTATTCAGATAGTGACCTCATGCTATCTTAATGTTTCAGATGCTCAGCATTTCAAGTTTGAGGTATTATATTGTCATTTTGCCTCTTTAATCTATATGTTCCCAAAGGGATGATGTCATGAATTATTAAGGGTCCTTCCCTATTAGGGCCGAGAGGTCCATTTGCCAAATCCTTAGTGTTTAGCATTATCTTTCAGAGGACGAGGACTCCTTTCTCAGATTTTATAATCGGAACTCTCTGGTTGTAGTAAGAGCTCGTCTTTTGAATATACTTTGTTGTTCTTAAAGCGGTTTGGTCTCGAAGCTCGGGTAGCAAATCTAATGATTTCTCTCAGAGCTCTAAATTATGTTATGTATTATAATAGTACTTTCGGTGAGAGGCAATTTCTAACTCGATTAGGAGCATGGCTTTGAAACTGTAAACTAGAGAGAAAGGGTTATGTCCTAACGAAGTCTTGGAGCTTGTTCTATAAGTCCGTAGAATGAATGGTAACTAATTTATCTAGCTGCCTTTAGCCCCGTTCAATCTTTACCTCAAACAAGCTTTGACAATTTTATTGGTTGCTTCCACTGCCTTATTTTCTTGTGGATGGGATATTGAAGAAAAACTCACGATGATACTGTGATCTCGTTAATACTCTGCAAATTAACGAGTCTTGAACTGAATGCCGACATCTGTAATGATCATATGTAGAAGACCGAATTTAGATACAATTTTCCTTATTATAAACTTTATTACTTGATGGAAGGTCATAGCATCTAAGGGTTCTACCTCCGACCCATTTTGTAAAGTAATCAATTATCACTATGGCATATCGGGCTTCTCCTTTAGCAGTTAGAAGGGTACCAATAAGATTGGTCCCTTAATATCAAAGGGCCATGGACTCATCATAGTCTAATGCATCTTGGTTTAGTGTCGGCCAGTAAAAGCCTTGCCTGCATATTTTCTTTGCTAACTTCTGGTCTCCACAGTGGTCTCCACAAATCCCATCGTGGGCTTCTCTCAATAATTGTTGACCCTTTGAGACTGTTACACACTAAGAGTATGGAATTGAGAACCCCGTCCTATAGAGAACTCAACCTATAATGCTCAACTTTGGAGAATTATATTTAACTCGTCTTGCTTCGATGGCATCAGATGATAGAATATCTTCAGTCGGGTATCAAGCATGTGGTGACATCTAATTTTCTTCATTTATTGCTAACGTTGTAGTTTGGTTTCAGGTGGCTTGAGCATGGGTCATAACTAACACTTTCTTTGGTACTTATATGATAGGTTTCTCTAAGATTTCAATTGGAATGAAATTTAACTCTCTTACATTCTTCGAATTGCATGTTTTGCTAAGGCATTGGCCCTAACATTTTGGTCCATGGGAATGTTTTCTATGTGATAACTCCCAAAAGCTTTAGGAAGCTGCTTTACCTGTTTAACATATAAGGTCAACCTAAGGTCTCGGGCCTAGCAGCGACCAAGAATTTGTTAAACTACCATTTGGGAATCACTATATATTCGGATCTTCAAAATCTTAACGGAAATTGACATTCTTAAAACAGCGATTAGGGACACGTATTCGATAGCAGTATTAGTTGCCAAGAAGGTGAGCTTAATCGTGCAGTAAATCTGATGATTATCTAGGATTGCTAAAATATAACTGACACCTGCCCCTTGCTCATTTGAGGCTCCATCTACGTAAAAGTTGCCAAGAGAGTTGTTTACCCTTACTATCTTCTTTTCCAATTTCGGCTCCGAAACTAGTGCATTCGGTAACGAAGTCAGCTAGCACTTGACTCTTGATTGTTATCCTAGGCACATAAGATATCTTATATTGGCTGAATTTTATTGCACATTTAGTTAATCACCAGGCGGTTTCAGGTTTACTGAAAGCTTGTCGAAGCGGTTGATCTGTAAGGACCTTAATACGATAGGCTTGGATATATGGTCGAAGTCTCTTTGTTATGAACACTAAGATGTAAACAAGCTTTTCTAATTACTGGATAGTGCCTCTTAGCTGGATCTAGCTTTTTTCTCACATAATGCATGGGTCTTTGGATCCTACCATTATCTCTTACTAAGGCTAAACTCATGGCCTGATCCGAGGCGGCCAAACAGAGGAACAGAGTTTCTCCATCTATAGGTTTCTACAACACCAAAGGGAAGGGGGGAACTTAGGTGCTTTCGCAGTTCCTCGGATGTCCATTGGCATTCATCTGTCCATTTGAAAGTAACATGATTCTTTAAGTGGTTGAAGAAGGGAAGATACGTGTCGGTTGATTGGTTATGAATCTGTTCAAAGCATCCATCTTTCCATTTAAGCTCATTAATGTCTTTCCATTAGTTAGGGCCTTCGTGTTGGTTATAGCTTTTATCTAATCCAGGTTTATCTCTGTTCCTTTAGCACTTCATATAAAAACCTAGGAATTTCCCAAATTGTATTATGAAAGTATATTTCTCAGGGTTCAACGTCATCTGATTTTTTCATAGAGCCTCGAATGTCTCGGTTGGATCTGAAACATGACCTTTTGACTCTGATATGTTGCCACTGCATTCTTAAGACCAAAAAGCATTATTCAGGATAAGCATCCATAAACGAAAGCAATGCCCAATGGTAGCATCTACTAACTGATCAATTCTTGGTAGAGGGAAGCAATCCTTTGGGCAAGTTTTGTTTAAATCAGCGAAGCCAATATAAGTCCTCCACTTCCATTTGGTTTCATTATTAACACCAAATTAGCGATCCACTTTGGGTATTATACGTTTTGGATGAAGTTATTCTTTAGTAACCTCTCAACCTCTTTATGTAGAGCCATATATCAATTCTTATCTAGGGATCTCCTCTTTTGCTTTACAGGAGTAAACTTCGGATCTATATTCAAGCAGTGGCAAATAACCAAGGGGTCGATTCCCATCATGTCATCATGAGTCGATCCGAACACATCTTGGTTATGCTTGAGGAAGGAAATTAGGTCTTCTCGAATAGATGGATGGAAATAAGTCCCTATCTTGACTATCTTAGACTCGTTATTTTCGTCGAGGCACACTTCTTCTAGGGTCAAGCTCAATTTTCTTTTCTTCTTATACAATGTGAAAAATCTTCTTCTTTTCCTAAAAGACTTACTACCTTGCTTGTAACGACCCGCTATTTCGAACCATTCAAATCGACAATCATCCACATATGTCAGACTTGAATTTCTCAAAACAACAAATTGTTAGTTTATATTTGGCAAAACTTAGCATATAGAGTAAATAAATCAATCACAGAATCATAGACACGGAGTAATATAACAATAAGCAATCGAAATAGATAAATAGTAGTTCATGAAGCTACTACATAAACAACAGAGTTTAAAGCAAATACAATAGAAATCCCAAATACAAGGAGTCTCTAATACAAAGCAAATGACAAGTCTGAACATGAACAACTGGAAATAATTTGAATAACTGAAAAGCTGAATAGATAAAGGCAAATCTTCAAGCAAAGCTCCAAGCTCCAAAGGTGAGTCTCAAATGCTGTGACACTCAGTCTGACCCGAGCATAAAGCAAAACACAAAACACTTGAGTCAGGATTAACATTCTTATGCAAGTAAATCAACTCAAGTGAAATGTCCAAGTAAAATGAAAATAACTTAAAGGATGTTTGGGATTTCCATCTTCTAAGGATTCGTGGAACTATCTACATACATATTTAATACGCTACATATATAATGTCTATAGTAAAGTAAAATATTAAAATAGCGTTAAGGCGTTACCCATATCCCCCTTAACGCATTTTATATAGATGCCGACAATATTGTAAACTCCACCAAACTGGTGGGCTATCAGGGAGCACTCCATAGGTACGACACAAACCAAACTCGTAGAAGGCACGATAAGGCATGTGACAAGGCACATGAGGCAACACCTAGGGTAGGATTCTATTGTTTTGCAGAACTGGGCTGGTGGTAAAGCATAGCAGCTACTATCGCCCACCTCGAGACACACTCCCAAAATCAAAGGTGCACCCAACCAAATCACAAAGTAATAGAATGGTATAGAAGCAGCATGCTCGATCGGAGGTGCAACCTCACTTGGCCCAGGTATAGCTCCTGTTCTAGTCACATCAAGCTGACTCGCGGGAGTCAGGGCTGCGTTCATACCTCATATAGATGTCGCCAAACCATCCTACTTCGTTCTATATTCTCTACCCTGTGCACAGTTGTTAAAGTGGCTTTCGGTATTGGCAGAGAGTATGACAATTTTCGATCCCGATCTCTTTAGCAACCAAACGCTTATTTCACATCGTGGTCGTTTTCATTTCTAACAGTTCATACTTCATTTCAAAATATCATATTCATTTCAAAAATCATATCACTTTCGAAATTGTAACAACCCGCATATTTATCGATTGTATATTTAAATATTTTATTAAAATATAACGTCGTTCGTCGGATTATAGTCCAGAAAGCTACTTTCTGCAAATGGTCGAATTGGGACTCGGGACCACTTCCATTGAGTCCAAAATGGCGTTTGCAACTTTTTTGAGTATAAGCTTCGATATGTTTGGAGTAAGTTGAATTTTGCTATTTTCTGTTGGGCTTTTGGGTTTGGGTTTGACCCAACTCAACATATACTCTAACTCAGCCCCTCTCTTCATCCATTCATCCTCATTTCATTTCTTTTTCTCTAGCAAAACTGAAAATGGTGGAAGAGAAGAGGAATTAGAAATTCCAAGCCCTAGATTGAATAGCAAACTCCAAATTCTTGCTCCAAACTCTTTGAAAAGCTTAGGTAAGCTCCATCTTCATCTTCTCCATCTCTTCTCCTCTTCAATTTCTGAAATTTCCTAAAACCCTAACTTAGGAAATGTTTCATTTTGAGCTTTAGATGGAAGCTCCTTGGGTTGAAGTTGAAGAGTGATTGTTCTAGCTTTGTTTGTAGCTTCTCTCTTGTGTTGTTGGGATTAAAGGTGAGATTTTTATCTCACATCTATGTCTATATCTATCTTCGATTGTTGGGTATGAATTCCTAACACTTATCTATGTGCATTTGCTTTTGGTTTGGATTGAATTGGTGAATATTCCAAATTTTTGATGTTTTGAAGTCAAATCCTTACAAATCATAACTTTGATGTTTTGATAATGTTTTGTGATGAATCGAAGAGCTTATAGGGCCGGGTAGCCGATAGGCGTAAACCCCTAGCATCCGTGCTTGTCCGATTGCAATTAGAGAGAGTTTGCACTTCATTTAAAATAGGATAGGAAATGCAGGAAATCAGGTTCAGTCGACTGAATTCTCTGAGTCAGTCGACTGAGCTGAAGCCCGAGAATTTTTCAGGTCTGTGTTCAGTCGACTGACTCGGGGAGTTTAGTCGACTGACCTGCTCTTATTTTGCCTGTTTTGCCTATTTATGCCCAATTTGCTTGGTTTTCCAAATTTAATCGATGTATGTTGATTCTAAGTAGTTGTTAGTGCATATTTGGCTTTGATGACTTATTCTTGACTCCATTCATGGGTTTTTATGAATGATCTCTTCAAATCGTATTAAAAACTCGCTTCTCCAATTTATAAATTCTATTTAAAAAAACACACACAATTTCACACTCCGAGCGAAGTGGGAGGAGAATTAAATGATTAGATAAAACGCGTGCAATGAACATGTGCGTTCATCTTTTCAGTTAATTCCCAATCTATTTGTTTGAATGTTTTGACCTTTGGGTTTGGTTTACCGATGAGATGAGGTAAACTTGGTACTGCTTTGAGTGTGAAATTGACTAACGGATAGTAAACCGTTTAGTGCGAATGGGTGGTTATGGGACTCACGTTAACACTTTTCGGGTTCCTTTTTGGGAGTATGTGACACATGCTGCCTTTGGGATAGTGTCTTTGGACTGTCTCCTTCTGGCTTGTTGCCTTTAATATAGCTTTTGGAGTTGGTCCTTTGCTCCGGCTCGAGAGATATTTGGGATTGTTGTTTCCCTATAGTATCGCTTTCGGAGTGGTTTCTTCACCACCGCTCGAGAGATATTGGGGTGTTGCTTTTTATAGCGCTTTCGGAGTGGTTCCTTCACCACCGCTCGAGAGATATTGGAGTGGTTTCTTCACCACCACTCTAGAGATATTGGAGTGGTTTCTTCACCACCGCTTAAGAGATATTTGGGTTTGTTGCAGTTGGAATTTTCTGTTGTCTCTTTGATACGTATATTCCCTAGGTATCGCCCTTCGGTGTTGGTCTTTTGAGCCACACGATGTATAGCGGGTACCTTGTGGAACCTGTATTACCTTCATTGGTATTGGTTAATTGCCTTTTTGGCTTATTTTGGGATATTGGTATCCTTTGTTTATTTGAGTTGCCGATGATATGAGGCTTGTTTTGTTATGATTCATCTTATGTCGATGATTGAATTATCTCCTTGAGAGATAATTGTTATACTTTATGATCTTGTATGTTCATTATCATTTAGTTACCTAACTGATTTGTTTAGCTAGACTGACCCGTGTATTTTATACTCGGGTTAGACCGAGATGTTTCAGGTTAGGTACTTTTGGACTTAGCCTCTTTTGCTTCCGCATGGATTATTCCGCTAGTTTCTTTTGTCTTAGCTTTTGTGTAGTCCTTATCCGTTGTAACTCTGATATGTATTCTTGTGAACTCGTCTGTATATTGTGGTTTGCTATACCACTTGATATGTATCATTTTGTATACTCTGTTTTGTATCAGTATATGTGTTTATGATGATCCACTGTTCTGTGATGTATATTACATTTGAGTTGTTATATTTTGTTCTGATAGATCCTCCAGCCACCTATGGTTTTGTTTTAAGTATTCATTGGATATGTCGATCTGCTTGGTATTGCAATTTTCGATGTACTCAATAGATAGTTAAAGCAAGGCTATAGATGGTCGCTCCTCAACAGCCTTATTCTCCGCAATAGCAGACGTTATTCTTTCTAATAACCTTTGCTATTGTGGGTATAGAGGTGGGGCGCTACAGTTGGTATCAGAGCAAGGTTCAGAACAAAATATGATAAACATAGAACAGAAGCACATATTAAGGTACATCAAAGTGTAACAAGTGTTACAAATCTTTGAATCATCTTGCCTCTATTCCTTCCGTGTAGTTTGGGTAGATAGGATTAGGGAATACGTCTAGGAATGTATTTTTATTCCGTAGTATTCCGTATTGAAATATCTACCTTGAGATTAATCTTTATCTTATTTAACTTTCAACTTATGGCTGGAAGAGGCAGAAGACGACGCTCGGATGCTGGGCAATCCAGTGGCTCGCATCCGGACGGCGTTTATATGTCTGCTGATCAGTTCTTGGAGTTATTTAGGAGCACTCAGCCTCCAGCTCCTATTCGTGCATCTCCTCCACGCAAGTCTGCTTTTGCACGCCTGTGCAGTGATTTTTCTCATCTTGGTGGAAAGCCATTCAAAGGCTCTGAGTCCGTTCTTGAAGTTCAAGCTTGGATTCGCACGTGCGAGCGTATCTTCTCTAGAATGGATATTTCTGATCATGATAGAGTTCTTATAACTTCTAGCTTATTGCAAGAGCGTGCCCTTGATTGGTACGAGCTTCTTGTAGCCGAAATTGATGAGTCTGCTCTTTCTTGGACTTAGTTTCGGGAACGATTCGAACTCAAGTTTGTTCCTGAATCTGAGAAAGCTTTATTGGCCCGTCGCTTTCTTGAATTGAAGCAAGGGGAGTCTTCCGTTTTTGAATATGTTGCATCTTTCGAGGCCTTATCTAAGTATGGTCTTGAATTCATTAGCACTTCTTATAAAAAGAATATGAAGTTTGTCTCTGGTCTTAAGAAATATCTTAAGAAATCTTTGATGCTTGAGCTTAAGCTTTCTTTTGAGGAGTTAGTTGATTCTGCACTTCATCTCGAGGCCATCAAGAGGGAGTGTGATAGTGGTGATGGTGTTGAGGTTCTCAATATCCCCAACAAGAAGCAGTCTCCGTTGGATAAGCGGGAATTTTTCCCTTCCAAGAAGAAAAAGCCTGTTGAGTTTGATTCCCAGTCTCAGTCTACTGGAACACCTTCCATTCGGAAGTGTTTCAATTGTGGTTCTCCTGATCATATGATTCGAGCTTGTCCTCGGCCTCTCTTCTGCCGCTATTGCAAGAAGGAAGGCCATCGTAGTTCCACTTGTCCCATTGCTCCGAATAATTCTCCATCTGGCAAGCTAAACATAGCAGATGCTTCTGGAGGTTCTTCTTGGGGATAAGGTATGTCTCCATCTATTTGGAAGGTTTCTATTTTTGTGATTTCGATTCCAATTTGATGTCATCATTTTATTCTTTAAGCCCTCATGATGAGGAAAGTGTTGTTTATCTCATTCTTGTAGTTTGAGAATTTTCTGGTATTTTTGGTCTTGTCTTAGGATTATCACCTAAGCAATCTTTTGAGTGGTGTTAAGATCTTTTCAGCTCGACCTTGCCACCGGTTTTGATTTGGCTACGAGTTGCGGAAGTTAGCACTCCACTTACCGCATTCCGCACTCGTTGTGATTCTTATGAATGATTTGTTATGTCGTTCAGTCTGTCTAGCTCATTTCATCCATTTTATGAATCGAGTATTCTGCGAATATCTCGATGATTCCATTTTTTGTATTTGTTGATTTTGGATGGAAATTAGCAATTTAAATTTTTTGCAAATCTTTTTCATAAGATTTATTTATAAGTATAATTGGATTTTTGTTCTCTCGATGATTCCATTTTTGTTATCATATAAAAGATGATTTTGTGATTGTATTGCCCATTGAGTGCTTTAAGAATTCTGATCGATGCGCTTGATCGACGTTATCGATAGGAATTTCCTAAATGCTTTGATGAGACAATCAGACACAGTGAATTGATTTGGAATAAGAAATTTTTCTAGGAAAATGGTTCCATAAAGATAATTGTAAATTTTGAAGTTTTAGCTTTTCGAGAAAGAAGATTATTTTCTTGGGGTTCCCGAAGGGAACCAAGACCTTATCTTTTGTATCAATGCTAATCGTATTGGTTTGGATGTCATTCCCTTGAGAAAGAGAACGTGCCATCACTTATGTTTCTAAATCATTAAAGCCTATCGAGACTAGATATGCCACTCATGATCTAGTGCTCGTGGTTATTGTTTTCGCTCTTTGTATTTAGCATCATTATTTTTGGGTGAGGAATTTTGTTCTCCTCACCGATCATAATTTTTGGAATGTTTATTTTCTCATAAGGAACTTAGTGTTGGCTCGAGTTCCTTGCGTCTTATGAGCTTGATGTTCTTTTTATTCCCGAAGGGGGGATCGTGTTGCCAATGCACTTAGTTGTAAGCAACAAGTGATTGTTTCTTCGTTGGTGTCCGAATGGAATGATCTTTTTACCATGTTCATAGGACATTTCATTGTGCTTCATTTTGTTGAGCTTTGGTTCATTTGACGTATTGTTTGTACCACGTCGGTGTTCCGAATTATTTGAGCTTAGGAATTCAAGGAATTCTCGAGCGAACACGTTCGAACTTATCCTTTCGTGCACTTTATGATGAACTTCTTATTTCAGATATTCTTTTATGTTGATATGCTTTAGGGTTATTACTCTTTATTTTCTTCTTAAGAATTACGAGGACACAATTTCTTTAAGGAGGGTAGTCTGTAAAAACCCGCATATTTATCGATTGTATATTTAAATATTTTATTTAAATATAACGTCGTTCGTCGGATTATAGTCCGAAAAGCTACTTTCTGCAAACGGTCGAATTGGGACTCGGGACCACTTCCATTGAGTCCAAAAGGGCGTTTACGACTTTTTTGAGTATAAGCTTCGATATGTTTGGAGTAAGTTGAATTTTGCTATTTTCTGTTGGGCTTTTGGGTTTGGGTTTGACCCAACTCAACATATACTCTAACTCAGTCCCTCTCTTCATCCATTCATCCTCATTTCATTTCTTTTTCTCTAGCAAAACTGAAAATGGTGGAAGAGAAGAGGAATTAGAAATTCCAAGCCCTAGATTGAATAGCAAACTCCAAATTCTTGCTCCAAACTCTTTGAAAAGCTTAGGTAAGCTCCATCTTCATCTTATCCATCTCTTCTCCTCTTCAATTTCTGAAATTTCCTAAAACCCTAACTTAGGAAATGTTTCATTTTGAGCTTTAGATTGAAGCTCCTTAGGTTGAAGTAGAAGAGTGATTGTTCTAGCTTTGTTTGTAGCTTCTCTCTTGTGTTGTTGGGATTAAAGGTGAGATTTTTATCTCACATCTATGTCTATATCTATCTTCGATTGTTGGGTATGAATTCCTAACACTTATCTATGTGCATTTGCTTTTGGTTTGGATTGAATTGGTGAATATTCCAAATTTTGATGTTTTGAAGTCAAATCCTTACAAATCATAACTTTGATGTTTTGATAATGTTTTGGTCATGAATCGAAGAGCTTATAGGGCCGGGTAGCCGATAGGCGTAAACCCCTAGCGTTTGTGCTTGTCCGATTGCAATTAGAGAGAGTTCGCACTTCATTTAAAATAGGATAGGAAATGCAGGAAATCGGGTTCAGTCGACTGAATTCTCTGAGTCAGTCGACTGAGCTGAAGCCCGAGATTTTTTCAGGTCTGTGTTCATTCGACTGACTCAGGGAGTTTAGTCGACTGACCTGCTCCTATTTTGCCTTTTTTTTCCTATTTATGCTCAATTTGCTTGGTTTTCCAAATTTAATCGATGTATGTTGATTCTAAGTAGTTGTTATTGCATATTTGGCTTTGATGACTTATTCTTGACTCCATTCACGGGTTTTTATAAATAATCTCTTCAAATCATATTAAAAACTAGCTTCTCCAATTTATAAATTCTATTTTAAAAAAAACACACACACAATTTCACACTCCGAGCGAAGTGGGAGGAGAATTAAATGATTAGATAAAATGCGTGCAATGAACATGTGCGTTCATCTTTTCAGTTAATTCCCAATCTATTCGTTTGAACGTTTTGACCTTTGGGTTTGGTTTACCGATGAGATGAGGTAAACTTTGTACTGCCTTGAGTGTGAAATTGACTAACGGATAGTAAACCGTTTAGTTCGAATGGGTGGTTATGGGACTCACGTTAACACTTTTCGGGTTCGTTTTCGGGAGTTTGTGACACATGCTGCCTTTGGGATAGTGTCTTCGGACTGTCTCCTTCTAGCTTGTTGCCTTTAATATCGCTTTTGGAGTTGGTCCTTTGCTCCGGCTCAAGAGATATTTGGGATTGTTGTTGCCCTATAGTATCGCTTTCGGAGTGGTTCCTTCACCACCGCTCGAGAGATATTGGGGTGTTGCTTTTTATAGCGCTTTCGGAGTGGTTCCTTCACCACCGCTCGAGAGATATTGGAGTGGTTTCTTCACCACTACTCTAGAGATATTGGAGTGGTTTCTTCACCACCGCTCAAGAGATATTTGGGTTTGTTGTAGTTGGAATTTTCTGTTGTCTCTTTGATACGTATATTCCCTAGGTATCGCCCTTCGGTGTTGGTCTTTTGAGCCACACGATGTATAGCGGGTACCTTGTGGAACCTGTATTACCTTCATTGGTATTGGTTAATTGCCTTTTTGGCTTATTTTGGGATATTGGTATCCTTTGTTTATTTGAGTTGCCGATGATATGAGGCTTGTTTTGTTATGATTCATCTTATTTCAAATGATTGAATTATCTCCTTGAGAGATAATTGTTATACTTTATGATCTTGTATGTTCATTATCATTTAGTTACCTAACTGATTTGTTTAGCTAGACTGACCCGTGTATTTTATACTCGGGTCAGACCGAGATGTTTCAGGTTAGGTACTTTTGGACTTAGCCTCTTTTTCTTCCGCATGGATTATTCCGCTAGTTTCTTTTGTCTTAGCTTTTGTGTAGTCCTTATCCGTTGTAACTCTGATATGTATTCTTGTGAACTCGTTTGTATATTGTGGTTTGCTATACCACTTGATATGTATCATTTTGTATACTCTGTTTTGTATCAGTATATGTGTTTATGATGATCCACTGTTCTGTGATGTATATTACATTTGAGTTGTTATATTCTATTCTGATAGATCCTCCAGCCACCTATGGTTTTGTTTTAAGTATTCATTGGATATGTCGATCTGCTTGGTATTGCAATTGTCGATGTACTCAATAGATAGTTAAAGCAAGGCTATAGATGGTCGCTCCTCAACAGCCTTATTCTCTGCAATAGCAGACGTTATTCTTTCTAATAACCTTTGTTATTATGGGTATAGAGGTGGGGCGCTACAGAAATCATATTCACTTTCGAAATCATATCACTTTCGAAATCATATCACTTTAAAACATAACAATACCAACTTAAACAGGTTGAATATTGAAAGTAGTTTATATTCATAGGAATGGATATACATAAAAAAATAGTTTATATTTAAAAATAGGTTATAGATTAAAATAGTTTATATATTAAAATAGTTTATATATTAAAAGTAGTTTATATCGAAAATAGTTTCAAATTAGAATTTTTTCTTCCAATTTCACAAATCAATTCAAATCAACTTTAACTTCAAAAATTCAATTTAAATCAATCCCAGTTCAACAATTTCAATTAAAAAGATAAAGGTCCAATTGAAATTCTTATTAAAACCATTTTTAATTTATATCGATTTCAAATCCAAATTTGAACTACAAATTTAAACCAATTCCAATCCAATAGGTTTCAAAGTTTAAATATTCAACAATTTACAATCACTCGATTTAATAATTTCATTTGTATTTCAAAATTCAACTTTAAGATTTCATGAAAATTTGAAAATATACACTTAATCATTTTAATAACATTTAAATAAAATCCCAAATTGCAAATAAATAAAATCAAAATTAATATTCAATTTTTATTTAAATTTGAAAATATCCATTTAATCACCTTTAATTAAATCAAGTTATAAAATCATACCTTTCAAATCTAAAAAAATCAATAAGTTTCCAATCAGTTCTTATTTATATTAAATTCTCAAACAAATTAGCTTAATTTATCTTTCCAACCTTTAATTTATTAAAGTTATTACAAAATCTATTTTCAAAATATTAATATAAATTTTAAATACATATATTTTCTTTGTCTTTTTTAAATTCTGGAAATCATTTTAATAATAGACCAACGGTGTCTGTATATAATTTTCTGTCCTATGGTCAAGTGATATGGATATTTATCATTTCAATCCGTAATAATTTAAATCTACGGATTTATCATTTCAACCTGCAATCCTAAAATTCAAAATCAGTAAAATCGATTGGGTTTACAATTTCAACCCATAACAATTTTCCCCTAATCTATAAGAACGTTCGGGTATGTATCATTTCAACCCATAGGGATTTCCTAACTAACAGGGAACTTGTAGTGTGATAACAATATAATACATCATAAATAGCATACATATCAATGACAAGCATATATCGTAATTAAAAAATTTAAATATAATATATATACAACAGGTTATGGTATCATATATCATAGGTAAACAATTTTAAATATTAACCTATCATATTCACTAACCAATTTAAATTTAATAACATATTTCAATCGTCATTTCATATGAAATCAATTTACTAAATATAAGAATGTTAATCGTGAGTGATCGCTCACCTTTCTAGGCTAGAGAAACAACTTAGAATGAAGAAAGAGATACGGACACGCACACGGAGGAAAGAAAAAGGCTGTTGCGACCAATTCTGGACAGCGGTAAGGCAAAAGCAAAGCACGATGAACTGGATTCGATGAAAATCAATTATATGAGTGAACTTATATATATATAAGCTATATATATATGTGTGTGTGTGTGTATATATATATATATATATTTAAACGATATTTATTGAAAACCATATATTACTTTAAAAAATTTCAAATGGATACTTAAACATAATATATACATTAAAGCTATTACACAAAAATCTATTTTAAAGATATTAACATAAATTTAAGTAAATATTTCAAACATATTATATATATCTTTAAACAAATTATATACTACTCAAAACATATTATATATACCTTTTTTAAATAAGAGAAGGCTGTTGTAAAAGTGGGCATGGCAGTGGCTATGTGTTCAACGGAGGATGGCAACTACGGGGTGATGGGAAGAAAAGTGGGTTGTGGTTGGTGGAGGAAAATGGCATGGGTCGTTGGGTGATGTTCGGCAATGAAACGAGGCTGATGGTGTAAGGGAGAGGTAGGTGATGCAGTCACTTGGAGGTGTGCGTAAGACACGCAGTAGTGCTCCTTTGATAGACGTATGACAATGAGTGAACAAGCTCCTGCAAATCATCAGGTGAAAAGCCAATTTCATCATGCAACACGTGGTAGTGCGTGTAGTCCAAAAAGTGGAGGAGGTGGTGGGAAAAGGAGGTATGGTCGATGGGTGCTCTGTTGTGCTGGTGGAGGGTTCGGGTGGGAATGTTTTGTCGGCAGTTGTGATCGGAGTGGGGCTGATGTAGGGCGTTGGTGATGTTGGCATGGGTATTCTGCTGTAGCTTCGGTGTTGTGGCGCTGCAACTAGGGAAAGAGGCGGAGAGGGTTCGTGTGGCTGGAGAAGTGAACGGAGGGAGAGGGGATGTAGGCGGGGAAGGTGGTTGTCAAGGCAGTTGACGTGCTCGATATTGGGAGAGGCAGAGGGTTTAGACTGGTCATGGGGAAGGTTGGTGGGCGAATGCGGCAGCGGGCTAGAGATGGGTCGACCGTGTGGAGGGGCGATGGACTGTTTGCTAGAGTAAGATGGTGGGTCATAGAGCGGAGATGGCGTGTGGGGTGTTTGAATGGAGGGGACGGGTCAGTGTTTGGTGTGGGATTCAAGGTGGAGGCGGCTCTGCTTTGCTGTGTGGAGGGGAAAACAAAGGGTTGTGATGTGGTATAAGGCAGATCTAGTTTTGCAAAGAGGCACAGTAGTTTCAAATTTGGAGATATATAAACCTAGTTTTATATATTATATTTTTTTGTTAATTTTTTAGTTGGGAACAAGAATGAAAGAGAAAGGGGAGAACACGGCAAGAAGATGAGCAATAAAAATAAAATATACGAACTATATTTCTTTTATCAGAACTAAGAATGGAAAGGGAAGAGACCAAAAGTAAATAACGAACCAGCATATAATTTCATATAGTGAGAATATCAAAAGCCAGGTACGTTAAATTTCAGAAGATAATAATAACTGATGGCTATTGGTTGTTTGAGGGAACAACGAAAAGACACAGAACCCAAAAGGCTCAAACGGGTACTGATACGGCTAATCATTTCGCATATTTCGCCGCGTGTCGTACGCCGAAACATGCAAATGAATGTACTGCGAAGATCAGCACGATGAGACGAACTGAATGATACACAGATTTTAGAGATACGACCATCCTATCAAAACTCGATATTCACTGCCAAACTGCTGCTAATTCACCGAAAATAAGATAAACGAGGCTTCAGCAGTTCAAATTTGGCGAAATGAAATACGACGTCTCACTCAGAAAATGTTTTAAAATTTTATTATATAAAAATATTCAGATTTCAAAAATATTTTATTTTCATCAAATTTAAACTGATTTAAATTGAAAATTTAAATTCCACAACTGAACAAACTAACATATTTTCAGATGAAAATCCGACACTTGCTACGTTTAAATAGACGTATACCAAATATCAAATTTTCATTGCAAAATTTTATTGTTTAATTTTCATGAAATTTTTAGTTAATTACATTATAAAAATCATTAAAATTCTCGAGTCGTTACATTGCCCAAGTTCTATCTCATCATATCCTCTTTAATAGCTTTGATATGTAAATTAATTCTCTAATAGCGGAATCTTCTTGCCTTAGGGGAATTCTTAGAAGTTTCTTATACACGATTTTGTAAAAGACATTTGAGATTACATAGTTGGTAAACTATATAGAATTTAAGGTATTGAGACTAGATTGTGCCCACCGAAAAAGGGAAGAGATACCCGAAAAAAGCATTTCGAAGAGATAGGAGATTCCTTAAAATATAAAGATCCATATAGTACCCTTCAGAGAGGAATATATATATATATATGTGTGTGTGTGTGTGTGTGTGTGTGTTAGGTTGAATGGGCTTTCATACCATGAATTACGCCTGAAACACAGAGGCAAAGTTAGGTATTTATAAAAATGAGATAATAAACTAACCATTTAAGAAATTTGGTCAATTTCCTTTCTATTTGAAGTTTTCCACAGCCTAAGAAAGTCCTCGACATCCATCTATTTCATGTCTATTCACTTGATGGTAGACACGGTAGCAGTTCTTTCCTTTTGAATCTTCTTTGGTGGATGGGGGATATCTCGATTTTAATGGAGCTCCCCACAAGTTCTTGGAGGGATTGAAGAAAGATTTTGGTCGAGCAGAGTGAAGACTTGGTCTCGTTTGATCCTCTTCCAAGATTTGCAAGTAGAGAGAACCAGGAAAGCTCTTTTAGTACAATGAGATGGACCTTTACATATCACTGGATTTTCCGAAATGGAACAAACAACAGAGATTCAGTCCCCTCCTTCTAGCACCAAAAATATTAAACATATTTTTCGTCTGAATAACATTCTAAAGCTTTTAGAATCTTGTTCTGAAAGGATGCAGATAAATTGAATGAATATAGAAACTATATAGATAATAAAAGCCGAAAGGTAAAGAGACACGATATTTATAGTGGTTTGGGACCGAGATCCCTACATCCACTTTGAAAGTTTTGCCGTGAGTTTTTATTTCTCAATTTCATGCACATGTACCTCTGTTACAAAGTCCGCCATTGATGACCTTTTGATAAGATTTCTACATAAAGAAGGAATATGAAATGATTATAGAATATCAAAAAAATTCCATTTAGCCCATTTTAGTAGCACGTGGTCCTTTATTTGTAGCAAATTTATGTTTCTCCCATTGGTGCAAGGGCTTTCATGTGGATTGATAACCTGGCTTGCTATAGACGGCTTGGATTCAAACACTCATCATCATCTTGTTGAGGGGATTTTGACGTGGATTGATGGTATGTCACTTTTATATATAGTTTCATTGATTCCTTTCATTCATCTTGACCGTTGATCTCAGTCCTGGACTGTCTGAGCCATTGATTGTTGATACTTGATGAAATGTCTTTGGTCTCGGTAGTTGCCACTCTCGACTGAGCTTATTGTCTTATTTGAACAATGGTCTTGAACTTAATCGACGTCTTTGCTTTTGCTTTAGGATCTCGAGTTCTCGAATATTGATCTCGATGCTTAAACTCTTAGTGGAAAACAAATAATGGGTCTCATAATTACAAGCAAGGAGCTTTAATTTTGAATATTCATAATTTGTACTAGATAAAAATTATGGTGTAACAACAGTTGATCATAATACTAACCTCATACAACTGAGGAGACATAGTTCCCATCAAATTCCAATGCTTCAACATAAACTCAACTATAATCGCATGATGGATCACCATGCCATGGTTTAACTATAATGAAAGTGGAGTATTCATATTGAAGTTCCATAGTATTCTCAAGTCAAGGGAATAGTATAACATCATCATATTGAGATTTCTTATTTGATCTAGTTTATCAACTAATAGAAAAATATCAAATGAGTCATTCCATAATTATTCGGTAACTACAAGTACATAATCCCTTAATGCCGCTAACAGCCATGAGTTATACACGGCCTATTAATTGAAGAGTGTTAGGCACCTTGGGCTAAACGGATGAATTGATATTCTTTTCTTGAAACATTTGGACCAAGAATACTTAAAACAAAATGTCAGTTTATTTTCTCGTAATGCAACTATTTGTAACTACAATCACATTTGGCCCAAGAATTTTCTTATAAATTTACATTAAATTAATTACTTAATTAACTATATAATAATATAAAAAATATATAAAAGAAAAAAAACACCATTACAATGAATAAGATTGACTACAGAGATAGATATATGTAACGAATTATGTAATTGCCCCAAAGGCATGCCACAACTCTTTCAATCTACCACTTTCACTTGGGGACAATTATAGAATTTTAATCTCGTTCCTCTTTTCAGTTTAAAACTAATCGAGCTAGTGCCTATGTAAAGACCCAGAATTTCAGTCATTTGAATTTGAAATATTTAATTGATTGTAAATATTTAATAGTTAATTTTATAAGTTAAATAACTTGAATTTCAAATATAATGGTAGTTTGAAAATTTGAAATTGTTTAAATAATTAAATCTTGAAATTTATGTGAATGAAAATGATTTCAGAGGTTGATTTAAAATTTTGTTTAAATAAGAATGGTAATAATAAACTTTTAATTTAGATTTAAAAGTGATTAGTTAGGTTTAATAATAACTCGTTTTAATTAACGTGAGAAAATAGCCTTTTGGGGCACTGTTTTGGAATTAAACAAAACCTATTCCATCGGATCCGTAATAGTGAATTATTATATGCCATCTAATTTCATGGCAATCAGACGTATCGTTTGGTCGTGAGAGCTCGAAACTCGTAGAAACTAATTATAGAAATTTATATAATATAACTAGGTTGATAAAGCTAAGATCTGTATATGATGGGATTGGGTCTCGATATTAGTTCCATTGTGTTTGGAATAGAAGTATTACATATATAATTGCAGGTGGCATGACTCGATAGGAGTTCGAGATTTTTAGATGTTTAAAGCTTAATTGTTTAATTAAAATGAAATATATTTACCATACCCACTCCATCACTTCAGACATACCTTTCCCATGCTTAGACCACTTCTTCCCATATACAAATCATCAGCTGTAACAAATTCAAAAAAATTTAGAATTTGAAATTTTGAATTAAAATCATCACCAACAATCCAATGGCCATAGATAATCGGAGCCAACCGAGGCATTTTTAGCTCATAACCCTAACTAGGAAGTTGACCGCAAGGTCAATAGGAACTTAACTAATGGTTGGATCGAGGTGTTTTGTACGGTGACAGCGGTGATGGCAGTTTAACGATGAGGGAAGTTTGGGAACCTCGGGTTGGCGCTAAATGAAGATTTGATGGTCATGGTGGGTATCGATGGGAAGAGCAAGACGTGAGCAAGGTTCAGGTGAAGTGCAATAGCAACTGGCGTTCGCCAGCGTCGGAATTTTGAAGTTGAATGTCGTTCGACGTCTTGGGTTTTTCAAGGTGAAGGTGGCATTTCCAATGATCGCACCACTAGCGATGGAGGCAGAGGGGCTTGGGATTGCCATTGGTGATGACGCGATGGTGGCTGGGTGACTGAGGCGGTGGCGGCAACAAGGTAAAGTTGGTGCTGGGTTCGGTTCAAACGCGAGAGAGAGAGAGAGGAGATTGGAGGGAAGGTGATTAATTTTAAAACTTAATTAATTTAAGTTAATTAAAAATTAAAAACAATCTCAAACATTCATCTATTCATATCTAATTCATACAAGGTTGGAACCAAGCGCGACAAATTGCATTGTACTCGCATTAGCGAATACTATGATATAGAGTTGGATTGGATGAACTCGGAGCTAGTAGGAATTTACGTTAAACTTGAATGCCTGTTCTATTTTAATCCAAACCGGAACGCCTCGGCGGAAGTTGGAATATTTGTGAGTTAATCTTTTCTTTTTGGTTAACCAGATATATTATATAGTTGATATAAATTATGGATTGAATGTTTGGATGATTTACTGTTCTATCGATTGGTTTGGTTTTATTCCCACCCCTGGAGCAATTGACCTTTTATATATATCAGCCTAATAGCGGATGACCTATATTATATGATTATATAGCGTTGTGATGCAAGGGGATAGGTTGGAGGATCCAACGGGATTCCTTGCTATTATTGATTTATTTCCAATAAAATTCCTATTATACGAATTATTGTTTATGAAACCTAATTTGTTTGCACCATTGGTTATGACATAGTTTATGTTCAAAACTTAAACCCTATAGTAATAGGAAATCAATATTGATATTGGTTAAGCGTTTGGTAGCTATTGTCCTTAAATTGGTATTTTGAAATACTATAAATTGCCATTTGGGTTGGGATTGAATTTTGGGACATGAAATGGTTTTAAATTTGAAATTAGGTTTCAGAAATATTTTGTTTTAAAAAAAGGATTTAATTTCTATTTTACTCCAACTTTATTATCCGTCTTTCTAAGACATTAGAAAGGTTTTAAAGACTATTTATTTATATTTAGTAATGTTTTAAAGATTATTTATTTAAATTAACAATGTTTTAATATTGTTTTTGAAGTTATTTATTTACATTTAATGTTGTTTAAAAGTTATATATTAAAATTTTATTATTCTTAAAAGTTGATTTTTGAAATAATCGATATAGCTTGAAAATTAATGACAAGGATTTATTAATAATATTTTGGAAATAAATAATGGTAAAGATTAATTATTGGTGTTTATATAATAATGTTTTGAAATAATTAAATATTATTTTTAAGATGTTTGAAGTTAAATTTTTTGTATTTATTTATAACATTTATTGTTAATAATTATTATTGTATAATAGTGCTTTAAAGTAAATGATTTTTATTTATTTATAATGTTTTCAAGGCTTATAAATAGAGTTTTATAAATGGACTTGGGTTTTATAAGAGGAGTTTAATAAAATGGTTTGAAGACTTAAAGGAAGATTATTTACTAGGTAAATGAGTTTATAAATGTTAGATATTTATAAATGAACTTTAGCAACTGGTTTATAGATTTATAAAAGGAGTTTTATAATTAGTTTATGGATTTATAAGGACTTTATAAATGATTTGAGAAATGATTTAGAGACGTGCATAAATGGTTTTTAGAGATTTATAAAATCGTTATAAATGGGTTTTAGGAATTTATAAAGGAGTTTACAAATGGTTTTATAATTGTGTAAAAAGGAAATCTTCCGCTATTATATGAATATACTTATATTGTTGAGATAACTATATGGATATTTTTTCCAATTATTGAAAATATAGGGATTGTCATCGTTTAAGAAACCCTTTTTTTTCTTTAATGGGGTCCCCTCCTTCCCCTTCAATATCACTTCCCGCCGACCCTACTCTGCCCTCTACTTCCCATCAACCTTGTCCTTCAGCCCTTCTCCTTGTACCTCCAGCAACTGTCCCATCCTTGACTACCTTACCATCATCTTCTGTAGCTTCTCATGTCCTTTCCTTTCCTTCCGCTCCTGTCCTCTCTTCTTCTTCTCTGCCCTCCCATTTCAATCCTCCCCATGCATGGAACTCCTTGTTCAAAGCTAAACCCATTAACGCAGGTTGCTATGTTCCTCGTGACATCCAACTTGTTTATAATGAAGATGCTATTGTGTCCCCTGTTGAAGTTGTTCACGCTGGAAATTCTATGTGGAAGGAATACCTTGTTGGATTTTTCTTAGATAACCCACTTCCTTATTCTACTGTCATTTTCTATCTGAAGAGAGCATGGAAATTGAAGGGCTCTATTAGTGTTAAATCTAATGGGTTCCTATTTTTATTCAAATTTACTAATGAGGAAGATAGGAGAAGAATCTTTGAATTTGATCCAATTGTGATGAAGAGCAAGCTTTTTCTGAAGCCATGGGATGAAAATGTGGGAAATAGTTGTGGTAGTATCAAAGCAGTTCCAGTTTGGATTAAACTATCAAACATTCCCCTGTACGCTTGGTCTCCACTGGGCATAAATTAGCTGGCTTCTAGGGTTGGAAAACTGCTGTGTATGGATGCTTCTATTGAGGAATTTGAAAGAATATCATTTGCTAAATGTTTAGTTGAAGTTAATCCTAATCAGGAGCTGCCTGATAACTTTGCTATGAAATTACTTGATGGAACAGAACAGATTGTTCAAGTTGACTATTTGTGGAGACCTGAAATATGTAACATGTAAGGAGTTTGGGCATTCAGTGGCAACTTGCATGAAAGCCCTCATGTCTGATGAAGGCAATGGTAGTGATTGTGATAAATATGAGATACACAAAGCTAGTAATGTAGAGCAATGTAAGGTGAAACCAGATAAGAAGGTGGTCAAGGAAGTTAAATTGAAACAAGTTTGGCAAAAAGTGAATAACAATAGAAGTAAAAAAAGAAACTCAAGAGAAGCAATTGAAGTCGGTAATCTGAATTTGACAAAGGGGAAAGTAAATATGTCTGCTGCTAATAGTAATGAGGTTATCTTTTCTACCATTGTAGCAGGAGACAAAGCACACAAGAATGCCAATGCTAGCCAATAAGTTTAATTTGCTTCAAATTGATGAGTTTGATCAAGGAAATCCAGAAGTATTTGTTCTGGAGGAAGGTGAAATTCACATTGATGGAAAAAATGATGTAATTGCCAAGAAGGACACTTTGTGTGATGGAAAGAATTGTGAAGTTAATGTTGATGGAGATAAAGAAACAGATGAAGTTTCTGTTGATGTGGAACAGCGAATAACATTACATGCTAATGAAACTTGCAGTAATAAAGGAGTTGAAAAAGGAATAGTTGATGTGCATGAATTTGGTGATACTCTTGTATCAGAAATTGACTAATGTGGTGCATGTCCTTTGAGACACAATTAAGACAAATTATTGTATCCATGCATGATACTGAAGTGGACCTTGCAATGCAATTTGCTGATCAACCTCACTATAATTTCTCAATTGAAATTCCAGGTTGGCCTCAAAACCTTCATTCCCATGCTCCTCAATCTGTCCCTCCTTCTGATCCCATCTCTCCATCTTCCATCCCTAACTCGTCCTCCCCCAACCCTCTGCCTGCTAGGCAAATTGAAACAAGAGCTCTTTCAGCAAAAAGAGGAAATAAGCCCCTACATTCTCTTTAATTATCCCATGAATAAAAAAATTGCTTCATGGAATGTTAGAGGTGCCCATTCCAATTTAAATCTTGATCAGGTGAAAAGTCTTATTTCTGTGTATGACATTTGTTTTTTTGGTCTTCTGGAAACTAAACTCAATCTCCTATTATCCCATAAAGCTGCTGCTTATATTAATCCAGCCTGGGCTTATCATCATAATCTTGAATTAGCATCTTATGGAAGAATTCTTGTTTTTTATGATCCTGTTGTTTTAACATTAACTCCTATTCTATCTTCTAGTCAATTCATTCACTATCATGCCCTTCTCTCTCAATCTCAAACTTCCTTCTACATTACATTTATTTATGCACACAACTCTGTTCCTTCTAGAAGTCTTCTTTTTAATTCCTTGCCCCCTTTTCGTCAAAATACTCATCCTTGGGTTGTTTTGGGAGACTTTAATTCTTGTTTTGACTATGATGATAAAATTGGTGGAACTCCTCTCCTTCCTAGAGATCTTGTTCCCTTAAATCTAGCCATATCTGATTTTGATCTAATTTTAATTAACAAGTCTGGAGCCAAGTTTTCTTGGAACAACAGAAGCAAAAGTGGTGTTCGAACCTTCACAACAATTGACCATGCCTTTTGTAACATCCCTTCTCTCATTATCTGGCCTTCCTTGTCTGTTTTTCTTCCTCAACCTATTTTGTCTGACCACTCTCCTTTGATTCTGTCTCTTGGTCCCCATTTAAGAAAAGAAAAGAGAAGTTTTAAATTTTTTAATGCTTTGGCCAAGCATGAAGAATTTCATGCTTTAGTTTCTCTAACTAGTACTAATTTTTCATGTTATGGTAACCCTATGTTCAAGTTTTACAGGAAATTGAAATGCATCAAACAAACTCTCAAACGGTGGGCTTATACTATTTTTGGTTCTGGCAGTCTGCTTTCTTCCACTTTGAAGGAGCAACTGAAGATTTCTCAAGACTACATGATGGAGCATCCTGAAGATGAAAATGCTGCTGCTGAGGATGGAAGATTATTCATGGAGGTTAATAAAGCTCTTAACCTGGAAGCTTGTATGAAAAGGCAACAGCTTCATGACAGATGGATTGAAGAAGGAGACGAGAACACTAAATTCTACCATGATTCTTTGAAGGTTAAGCATGCCAGAGAAAATATTAATAGTATTTATGATGAACATGGTACTCTATATTCTACTAATGAATCTGTTGACAATGCCTTTATTGATTATTTCTCTAATCTTCTTGGCAATTCATCTGGTTTCATCCCGGATTTAGATCAAATCTCCTCCCTTGCCCTGCTATATATTTCTGTGCATGAAGCTGCTGCTCTTGTTCAGCCTGTCATTGATGAGGAAATTAAGACTGTCCTTTTTTCTATGAATCGGCATTCTTCTGGTGGGCCTGATGTCCTCAATGTCATTTTTTCATCTCTACGTGGAATGTGCTTGGTCATGAATTCTGTCAGGCTATTCATAACTTCTTTCATAAATGCAAATTATTGGGAGAAGTCAATTCAACTAATGTAGAATTAATTCCTAAAGTTAACCCACCTACCTGTGTGTGACGCCCCACCTCTATACCCACGCTAGCCAAGAACACTACGGTGTAGTGCTGTCAACTAGCACGGAGAATAAGGCTGTTGAGGAGCGACCATCTATGTAATTGCTTTGTGCGAGCACCGATGTGTCAGATAGTATAACATGCATTTCTATTTCAGGAGGAAATCCGACATACCGATACAAACTCAAAGCTACTACACAATGGCTATAATAGTTTAGGACAATAGATATAAAAATAACACAGATAACATAAATGCGGAATACAGATGGAACGAAAAGTCTCATATATATAATAACTGATATCAGTTACAATACATTTGACACAATACAAATGATACAACTACAACTGTCGACTCAAGAAGTTATATATACAAGTACATTATCGACTAATATACATGAATACATTATCATCTTAAAACAGACACACTGACTACTACAACAAGACGAAGACCACTTCAAGTGATATAAAAAGTCTTCATAGCTCTAGCAGCAACCCAAAGCTAAAAATCTACAACCTGTAAATACTCGGTCTGACCCGAGTATTACATTCAAAAGAAAATAATACCCGGATCAGTCTAATTCAAACTCAGTTATTAATGCATGGAAGCAATAATAATCAAATAGATGACAGTCACAATAATTTCCGTCTATCCAATCCTTTTAACAAAGAAATCGGATAACTAAAAATATAACACTTAACAGTGTTAAGCAAAAATCAGCAGATTTAAATCATCAACAGAGATAAATAAACAAATTATCAAATTGACTAAATCAATTCAAAACTGACAATTCTGGGTGGCTGCAGTGCACGCACGCGTGCACTGCCTCGCCACCATCGAATATAAAGTCACCACCACAATGAAACTGAAGTGGCAGACAGATGTAAGGACAAAGGCAGGCTGCAACTAAACTGTAGAAAAGTCATCAACAGTTCAAGCATATACAACAATAGAGACGAATTCGAGTACATCATGAAGCAGAACCAAGTGCAGTTCAACTGAGATGGACAACTCGAGAATAAACATGTACAAATGAACGAGTGATCAATATGGCAACACAGATGTGCAAATGAAGAAGTCTCGAACTCAAGACAATATGGAAGGAAAAAATACAGAACCAACAAACAAGATCATGACAGATTAGTAAAGAGCAATAACAAGAGAGGCGAGTGTTGCACTGATAAATGAAGTGCAGCCACAAACGCATAGGTTCAAAGACACATGCACATAAGTCAGAGTAACATAAACAACATGTAGTGGTATATAAGTAGGAACCAAGTGAAGAAACTGCAGTGTCAAGTATGCATGAAACTGGATGGAGCAAACTCAACAGGAAATGTATATGAACATAAAGTAGTTCAATACTATTACACCTAACAGATGTAACATGAAGTGCCATTATAATATTCAAGCTACAGATCAAAAACATAAGGACCAAAGTGAGTACTCATAGGGAATGCAAAGTCAACCCAAAAACATATACAATGACCTGATCAAAGATGTGGACTCTAATGCAACAATAATCGGCAGTATACAAGTGCAGACCACCCAAAATACTAACCAGTTCAAAAATGCAAACTAATGGCTCATGCTATAGACATAGGTCAAAGGTCAACTGCATGAACCACAATAATATGCAAACTCAGGCTTACAGAGGTGCAGACGACCAAACAACAACATGAATCAAACAGGGCATCAAGTATGTCAAAGTCCGGTACAAGTTACAATGTCAACAAAGTACACAGGTGAAGCCAACTGACTCGAATGACTCAAGTGATACAAGGACAGCTACAGGAAATGAAATGCAAACATGTTCAGATGAACAAATATCACAAATGGGTGCAGACAGGTAGCGGTGTGCAGGATGAAGCACTGCAAAAATGCAAGTGTCCAGACAACAACAGAAAACAGTGCGTGCTACTACAATGATGAACAGAGGTGACAGCAGGAATAAATGCAATAACAGCTAAAGTCGAATGACCAGAGGCCGAAGTACATAGGGTCAACAACCACCAGATAAAAGAATACCAACTTGACTAAGTCAGTGCCAACAAAAATGACAGCGACTCAATCATCTCAAATCACCAAGGCCAAAATCAAAACAATGCCGAAGTCGACATAAAGGCAAAAGCCAACACGAAACAAAAATCGAACTACCTCAGTACGAAACGAGGAAAGAATTAGATGTGAGTAAGTCTCACCTTGTCGCCGAATATAGAAGAAGCCGAGCAACCGAGGGAAGACGAACGAAGTTAAGCCCTAGTTCCAGTTTCGATGCAAACAGTCGAGATCGCAAGCAAATAAGCTACAGCGAAGCCGAAGCCAGAGTCGCCACAAAGGAGCTACAAAGTCGACAAAGCCAAAGTCTCAATTAGCCAGAAAATCACAACATCGCCGAAGCTTCAAATTGCCAGAAGAACGAAGAAGTCAAGCCAGAGCTAGAACAATCGACGAAGGCAAAGTCCAAATCACCTTCTCGAGCAAGGCCGAGCACTAAGGGGAACGAAGCCCCAAATCAGAAAAACCCTAAATCGTGAATCGCCTGAAGGGGAGGAGAGAAACGCGACTTTGTTTTGGACGTGAGAAAATGAACGTGAATGGAGAGGGTAAGAGGCCTTTGTCAGATAATAAAGGTGAAGGGGAATAGATTTGTTAATGGGCCAAGCAATAATATTAAGCCCATTGAATTTATAAATAGCAAACCATGATAATTAAACACTTAGGTGATATTTAAAACACAATTTGAATCCATTAGAACAGCGGATTCGAACACGATAAAAATTCATATTTAGGATTTTAAATACGAATAGACGATGTCATATTTAAATAAAATATTTAAATATATTATCGTATAAATGCGGGTTGTTACAGACTTCCCTCCTTAAAGAAATTACGTCCTCGCAATCATAAGGAATAAATGGATAAAAGGTAACAACCATAAGAGCATGGCAATGACGAATGCATAAGCAAAGCAAATGTCAGCAGGGAAGTATAGGAATTATGGAAGTATCAGATATAGAATCAAAAGGTTCGACTGATTCAAATCAAAAGAATCAACATCGTGGGGGTCAAGGAATCAAAATCAGACGACTATATAAACAACCTCAAACATCATCATCGACTGATAAAAACAAGATCAATCGAGTTCTAGCAATTGAAAGAAAAGGAATCAGAGCAGAAATCACGTACTGCACGAATTGAATGTGAGTAAATCAAATTACTCACCTGAATTGTCAGAGAAAAAGACGAAGCTCAAATCTCAAAATCGCAAATATTCAATCATCAAAAACGATAATCGAATTTTCAAATCGCAAATAGGTTTAAATATCAAAAATGATAATCAAATTTCACAAATATCTGATTATCAAAAACGATAATCAGAAACACAAACATTCGATTAATCAAATCGAAAAATATTTAATTATCTCAAACGATAATCAAATTTTACAAATATATGATTATCAAAAACGATAATCAGAAACACAAATATTCGATTAATCAAATCGAAAAATATTTAATTATCTCAAACGATAATCAAATTTCACAAATATCTGATTATCAAAAACGATAATCAGAAACGCAAATATTCGATTATCAAAAACGATAATCAGAAGTCGTAAATATTCAATTAACGAGTCCGGAATTAACCGAAGTAGTAAAAGTATGGTTCCATACTCCTTACTTTTGCTAAATCGTTTAAATCTCTTTATCGTTTCCTTGAAAGTGCAGAATTGTGTGTTTTAAAAATAACATTTCACATTCTCAAACGGACAAGTCCGGAATTAAGCGAATCAGTAAAAGAAAGGGGTCATAGTCCTCGATTTTGCTGAAACGTTTAAATCGCTTCCTCGTTCTTTTGAAAATTGTAAACTGTAAAAATTTTGAAAACAATTTTAATTTATATTTTTGAAACAACTTTTAAAAAATAAAGAATTTTGAAAACACGTGATTAAATTAGCAATATCAGTGTTGCGGGAGAACCGCTTGTAAATCCATTTCAAAATTGACGGTTACCGAAGTTAACATGTCAAAATCTCATCAAAATAACTGGCATCAAAGTATAATACCAATGAATTTTCATTCATAAAGAAATGTCACAAGAATCTTCTCAAATAGAAAGGGATATCATACCCTAAACTTGTATTCATAACAAGTCAATAACACATGAATTCACCAATGCACAATAAATGACATACATATAAATGCCAACTGAAAAAGTTGGTGAAACATAAATCCCAGAAATCAATAAATTAGAAATCCAGAAATCACAAGAAAGAGGATGGCCAATCCCAAACAGGAGCATGAAAGCCGGTACATTGACGCAGTGCAAACGGTACGTCCAATGAACCAGAAAGCCGAGACATCGATGTAGTACAAATGGTACATCAGATGAATCGAACATTGACGCAGTGCAAACGGTACGTCCAATGAATTGAACAATGACGCAGTGCAAACGGTACGTCCAATGAACCAGAAAGCCGAAACATCGATGTAGTACAAACGGTACATCAGATGAATCGAACATTGACGCAGTGCAAACGGTACGTCCAATGAATTGAACAATGACGCAGTGCAAACGGTACGTCCAATGAATCAGAAAGCCGAGACATCGATGTAGTACAAATGGTACATCAGATGAATCGAACATTGACGCAGTGCAAACGGTACGTCCAATGAATTGAACAGTGACGCAGTGCAAACGGTACGTCCAATGAATCGGAAAGACAGAGACATCGATGTAGTACAAACGGTACATCAGATGAATCGAAACACATTAAAAGTACTTGGGTTGCCAGCCCACAAAGAAATGAGATGAAGCTCAATAAAATAAAGTACAGTCCTTCATACGGACAAAGGGACATCGCACAATTGCTAGTCTAAATCATAAAATGATCATCATCGATCATAAGGAAGTGTCGATTACACTAAGCTAGTAAATATATGAGTTTAGCTTCATGTCCCATAACCACTTGCTTAACTCAAATATTTACGAACAGATTGTAGATCTGCACTAGAAAATTTGTCACAAGAAGGTTCAATCGAACAAGTCCAAGAGCTAACCGACAAAGTGAACGCAAGCGTTTCATACCACTTGTTTTACTAGGTCGTTTAATTCAATTTCTCATACGAGTGAAATAAAGGCTTGTATATACTAATAGATTGGAAAACGGTTTAAGAAAAAGAGTTTTGTAGTAAAATAGTTTTGAAATCGTTTGGAGAAAAAAGATTTTAATATTTACTACTAGTATAGAAAACCTTTATATTTTTAAAGTGACAAATCACAAAAATGATTGTAGAAACAATCAATCACAAGAATTCACATACAAAGATGTGAATAGAATCCAAAGAAATCGATACTGAATCCATCAGAAAGTATGTTCACAAAAATCCCGAAGAAAATGTCATCAAAGTTGCTAATCAATGATAGCAACAAATCGGGGAAATAATCAAGAATCGATTAAATTTGGAAACCAAGTCAATTCACTAAAATTTCACATTCGAAGACGTGAATAAAATCCAAAGAATTCGATTCCAAATTCATCAAAGTAGGAATACCCAAAAATTCCAGAAATAGAAGTTATCAAAATCGACAAAGGTGATAACAACTAATTAGAAAAGAAGAATCGATTATCAACTGGAAAAACAAAGCAAAACGAGCAGAAATGCATAAATGACTTCAACAAAAGTAAGAATCAAGTCACTGTCGAACACAAAATGTCAAGTTCAAAATTGCTGAGATTCGAACAAAATCAACATCGTCTAAATCAATTCAAATCCGAAAACACAAGAATAAGCGTTAGGAATTCATACCTAACAGTCAAAAATAATCATATGTAAAGATGAGAGATAAAACATCGACAAATAGTTGTAACACATGCTCCATCTAAGTTATGTTTTATAATTGTCCTAAACCCCAGGCTCTGATACCAAGCTGTGACGCCCCACCTCTATACCCACGCTAGCCAAGAACACTACGGTGTAGTGCTGTCAACTAGCACGGAGAATAAGGCTGTTGAGGAGCGACCATCTATGTAATTGCTTTGTGCGAGCACCGATGTGTCAGATAGTATAACATGCATTTCTATTTCAAGAGGAAATCCGACATACCGATACAAACTCAAAGCTACTACACAGTGGCTATAATAGTTTAGGACAATAGATATAAAAATAACACAGATAACATAAATGCGGAATACAGATGGAACGAAAAGTCTCATATATATAATAACTGATATCAGTTATAATACATTTGACACAATACAAATGATACAACTACAACTGTCGACTCAAGAAGTTATATATACAAGTACATTATCGACTAATATACATGAATACATTATCATCTTAAAACAGACACACTGAATAATACAACAAGACGAAGACCACTTCAAGTGATATAAAAAGTCTTCATAGCTCTAGCAGCAATCCAAAGCTAAAAATCTACAACCTGTAAATACTCGGTCTGACCCAAGTATTACATTCAAAAGAAAATAATACCCGGATCAGTCTAATTCAAACTCAGTTATTAATGCATGGAAGCAATAATAATCAAATAGATGACAGTCACAATAATTTCCGTCTATCCAATCCTTTTAACAAAGAAATCGGATAACTAAAAATATAACACTTAACAGTGTTAAGCAAAAATCAGCAGATTAAAATCATCAACAGAGATAAATAAACAAATTATCAAATTGACTAAATCAATTCAAAACTGACAATTCTGGGTGGCTGCAGTGCACGCACGCGTGCACTGCCTCGCCACCACCGAATATAAAGTCACCACCACAATGAAACTGAAGTGGCAGACAGATGTAAGGACAAAGGCAGGCTGCAACTAAACTGCAGAAAAGTCATCAACAGTTCAAGCATATACAGCAATAGAGACGAATTCGAGTACATCATGAAGCAGAACCAAGTGCAGTTCAACTGAGATGGACAACTCGAGAATAAACATGTACAAATGAACGAGTGATCAATATGGCAACACAGATGTGCAAATGAAGAAGTCTCGAACTCAAGACAATATGGAAGGCAAAAATACAGAACCAACAAACAAGATCATGACAGATTAGTAAAGAGCAATAACAAGAGAGGCGAGTGCTGCACTGATAAATGAAGTGCAGCCACAAACGCATAGGTTCAAAGACACATGCACATAAGTCAGAGTAACATAAACAACATGTAGTGGTATATAAGTAGGAACCAAGTGAAGAAAATGCAGTATCAAGTATGCATGAAACTGGATGGAGCAAACTCAACAGGAAATGTATATGAACATAAAGTAGTTCAATACTATTACACCTAACAGATGTAACATGAAGTGCCATTATAATATTCAAGCTACATATCAAAAACATAAGGACCAAAGTGAGTACTCATAGGGAATGCAAAGTCAACCCAAAAACATATACAATGACCTGATCAAAGATGTGGACTCTAATGCAACAATAATCGGCAGTATACAAGTGCAGACCACCCAAAATACTAACCAGTTCAAAAATGCAAACTAATGGCTCATGCTATAGACATAGGTCAAAGGTCAACTGCATGAACCACAATAATATGCAAACTCAGGCTTACAGAGGTGCAGACGACCAAACAGCAACATGAATCAAACAGGGCATCAAGTATGTTAAAGTCCGGTACAAGTTACAATGTCAACAAAGTACACAGGTGAAGCCAACTGACTCGAATGACTCAAGTGATACAAGGACAGCTACAGGAAATGAAATGCAAACATGTTCAGATGAACAAATATCACAAATGGGTGCAGACAGGTAGCGGTGTGCAGGATGAAGCACTGCAAAAATGCAAGTGTCCAGACAACAACAGAAAACAGTGCGTGCTACTACAATGATGAACAGAGGTGACAGCAGGAATAAATGCAATAACAGCTAAAGTCGAATGACCAGAGGCCGAAGTACATAGGGTCAACAACCACCAGATAAAAGAATACCAACTTGACTAAGTCAGTGCCAACAAAAATGACAGCGACTCAATCATCTCAAATCACCAAGGCCAAAATCAAAACAATGCCGAAGTCGACATAAAGGCAAAAGCCAACACGAAACAAAAATCAAACTACCTCAGTACGAAACGAGGAAAGAATTAGATGTGAGTAAGTCTCACCTTGTCGCCGAATATAGAAGAAGCCGAGCAACCGAGGGAAGACGAACGAAGTTAAGCCCTAGTTCCAGTTTCGATGCAAACAGTCGAGATCGCAAGCAAATAAGCTACAGCGAAGCCGAAGCCAGAGTCACCACAAAGGAGTTACAAAGTCGACAAAGCCAAGGTCTCAATTAGCCAGAAAATCACAACATTGCCGAAGCTTCAAATTGCCAGAAGAACGAAGAAGTCAAGCCAGAGCTAGAACAATCGACGAAGGCAAAGTCCAAATCACCTTCTCGAGCAAGGCCGAGCACTAAGGGGAACGAAGCCCCAAATCAGAAAAACCCTAAATCGCGAATCGCCTGAAGGGGAGGAGAGAAACGCGACTTTGTTTTGGACGTGAGAAAATGAACGTGAATGGAGAGGGTAAGAGGCCTTTGTCAGATAATAAAGGTGAAGGGGAATAGATTTGTTAATGGGCCAAGCAATAATTAATATTAAGCCCATTGAATTTATAAATAGCAAACCATGATAATTAAACACTTAGGTGATATTTAAAACACAATTTGAATCCATTAGAACAACGGATTCGAACACGATAAAAATTCATATTTAGGATTTTAAATACGAATAGACGATGTCATATTTAAATAAAATATTTAAATATATTATCATATAAATGCGGGTTGTTACACTGTGTGTCCTCTTTCAGGCCTATTTCTTGCTGTAATGTGGTCTACAAATGTATTTCCAAAATACTTGCATCAAGACTTGTTAATGTTCTCCCTTCTGTTGTGTCTAACAATCAGGCTGCATTCATCCCTTCTAGGAATATTCTTGATAATGTCTTACTTGCCCAAGAGTTATTAAAAGGTTATAGTAGAGGAAATGTGTATCCAGCGGCTGCTCTTAAAATCGACATATCCAAAGCTTATGATTCTGTTCACTGGGCTTCTATTGTTAGAATAATGGCCATGATGGGATTCCCTAAGGTTTTTGTGTCTTGGATTTATGTTTGCATATCCACTCTATCTTACTCAGTTGTAATTAATGGAAGGCCTATTGGTTTTTTCAGAAGTAAAAAAGGAATTCGTTAGGGAGATCCTATATCTTCTTATTTGTTTTTGTTGGTTATGGAAGTCTTCTCTGTTCTTCTTAAAACCAAGTACTCTCAAAATCTAATCAAGTATCACCCTAAGTTCTCTCATCATCAAATTTCTTCTCTAATGTTTGCTGATGATGTCATGTTGTTCACTAAGCCTGAGTTTTCCTCTCTGTGTGGAATTTTAGAGGCTCTACAGACCTTCAAAAGCATGACTGGTCTTTCTATAAATCAATCCAAATCTTCCATGCTTGTTGCTGGTGTAAGTGCCCAACATGCTGCTGCTTTGTATCAGCATTTTGGATTCTCTAGTATGGATGCCGATATGTGTTATCTTGGACTTCCGCTTATTACTAAACGAATTTCTAATGCTGATTGCTTTCCTCTGTTTAATAAAATTACATCTGTCATGAATGGTTGGGCAAATAGACATCTCTCCCAGAGTGGTAGACTTGTTCTTATTAAATCTGTTGTGTTTTCTAAACTTGTATATTGGGCTTGCACTCTAATTCTTCCTGGTAAGATATTGCAGCTTGTTAGGTCTGCCATGTCCAGATATTTTTGGACTGGGAGTATGCACAAAAGGAAGTTGTTGCCTTGCTCCTTTTCTAAGTTTGAGTCTTCTTTGAAAATGGGTGGTCTAGGTATTTTAAATATTAAGAAGTGGAACATTGCAGCATTTAGCAAGTACCTTGATGATTTATTGATTAAGAAGGATAGTTTATGGGTTAAATGGACATGGCATTACATTATTAAGAATAAGTATTTTTGGTGTATGGAAATACCTCAACACAGTAGCTGGTCTTGGAGAAATCTGCTGAAGCTTAGGGATGTTTTTCTACCAATGATTCAATATCATTTAACTCCTATAGTTAGTTTTTGGCATGATCCTTGGGTGAGTAAAGGCAAGATCCTGTCTAAGGTGTTAGATCATTCTCAGATTGTTCAATCTGGAATTCCCTATGATGCTAAAGCCTATGATTTCATATCTGACAACAACATGCATTTACCCTATAACAGTAACCAGATGATCATGCAACTTTGGGGTATCATTCAGAGTCTACACTTCTCAAGCAACTCTCCTATCTCTATTTCTTGGAATTTGAAGCAACACTCTATTGCTATTGTGTACAAGCAACTCTCTGGCAATGTTATGTTACCTGCTGCTAAGTGGTATTCTATTATTTGGAGAAAAGATTCGACCCCTAAGGAAAATCCGATGATGTGGAAGGTTCTTACTCATGCCTTGATGACTATAAGTTTGTTATCTAGTTATGGTATTCTTTGTAGCCATGACTGTGTATTTTGTTTATTGCATGAAGAAACTGTTGAGCATATGTTTTTTGCATGCCCGGCTTTATTATTCATGATGGAAAGAATTACTTGCAAAACTAGGAGAGTTGTTTCATCTGTTCAATCTTTCATGGACTGGAACATAATCTATAAGGCTACGAGGTGGAGGAATGAAAGAGCTAGAGGATTGGTAGTTAGCATGAAAATATATATGGATGAAATTTGGAGAGAAAGAAACTTAATAGTTTTTGAAAATCAGAGAAGGCATTTGGAAACAGTTTGGCACGATGTTAGGAAAAGAACTCACATGCAATTGAAGAGGAGTGCTTTCCTGGATGACTTGGTTATTCAATGGGCCCCTTAATTCTTCTTTTTTATTTTGTTCTTTTGTCTGTTTTCCTCTTGTTCCTCTCTTTTGTTTTTCTTCTTTCCTTGTTGTTTTGCTTGATTCGAAGCTTGTTTTGAATCAATTATTTTATTGTTGTGCAATAAAAACTGGTAGGGGCCCAGTCATCCCCGCTGGCTTTGCCAAAAAAAATATAGGAATTGTGAATATATCTTTGTAAAAATATTTTAATGCAAGTATTTACAAGATGAATTTAATTAATGAAAAGATTAATTAAAGAGGCTAGTTAGCCGACCATCTAATATGGACTCAAAATGTAACTTTGGAAATACCTAGGAGAAATATGTGAGTTATATGGTACAGTCATCTCCGATGATGTTTTACTGTGCATATAAATCTCATTTTGTTCTGCTAGGACAAATGATAAGGAAATATGTCCACTAACAGTTAGGAAGTGATCGCTGCTCTTATCTTTAGATGTTTATTTCCTAAAGAACAGAGGTTGAGTTTACCGGAAATTATCGAATGTTGTTTCGAAGAGACCGAGATCGGATATGTTACCCAAAACCCACTTCAATCCAACTGAAGTGTTTCGAAATTAAGAAATCTTGAAGATGATGGAATTGAAGACGGAGCTCTTTCAAGTGCAAGGGTTGCTTGCTACTAATTCTAAGGGTAATTAATAAAATGAATGTAGTAGAAGTGGTGCCTTCGGTTTCATTCAGTCCCAGAACGAACTTGTATGGATGAATGCTGGCATTGCATTGTTTCTTAGAGGGCAGTGTTAGCATTCCAAGTGGGAAGTGTTATATAAAAGGTAAAATGTAGCCTCAAGCCTCATCAACTAGGAATGACTAAAACATGGGAGGTGCAGCAGGGCTATGTGGGTCGCTCTCAACTAAGGTATGATCATCCTTATCTAGAGTCTATATTATCTCTTATTTGTATGCTTCGGGCCCATTAACCAAGAGTGATCATATTCGGTACTACTCGTCAAGTGGTAGGCTAGTCCTGTGTTGGCAGGGGATCCTGGCAAGGTCCTCGGTGTTATTTTATCTAGAGATGCACCATCACGGGTGGTATCCCAGTAGCCCGGTCATTGCATGGAATCCATCCCTTTACGGTTTTAGTTGTATACCTATTATGCTGGAATTTAATTAATGTAACAAATTGGGCTATGGTTAATAAGTATTTGCATCTAGACGCTATTATAATATCAGAGAATTTCATATGAAAGGGTTTGGTTATCGTAAGGTAAAAACCCGTCCATGTTTATTTGCGTCTTACGAGATACTTTTGATTTCAAAGGTTTTTTTTATAACTTTAAAATTCAGTTGGTTTGTTTTTCTTACGCTAGTTTTCCAGACTGGCTCGAGTGTTATTCTATTATAATGATCGAGTCAGACTAAGTATATTTACATATTTCTTTGGATTTATTGGAGCTTAGGAGACGAGATGGAGTTCTAAAACGTATCTACTTATCTCTTTGTGTTCTACTGTGTTGTCTGTTGATTGTATTAATCGGCAGTTGTTAGGATAGTCCATTATAACTGTATGGGCCGAAGAAGGTTAGTATACTCTGATTGGTGTATGTATATTACATTTTTTTTGTGTAAAAATTTGTTGTATATTATAGATTATTCGTTCCGCTGCAAGATTTTGTATTGTTTAGTTTTCTCCTTCCTTCTTTTTCCCTAACTGTCTGCCTTTCCATTAAATTTGAGTTGGTCTTTCATGGTTGATTGTCTACTTATACTATACGGAAAAGTGGGTCATTACAGCTTGGTATAAAAGCACAAGGTTAAACGAGAATATCGGCTTTGGTGGGAAACTCATTATAATAGGGTAAGTAGCACCCTAGAATGAGCTTGAGTGTGTGTGTATGAGCGTATATTTTTTAGTAATTTAAAAATGTTTTATATTGTGTTGATTGATCTATTGAGTGGCTTATGGATTCTGGTCAATAGGAGTAATTAATGTAATTGATAGGGATTTCTAAACAGTTGAAAAGAGAAATTTGACATGGTATTGTTTGGAATTGGGTAAATGAAATAATTTTACCTTGATCATATTTTATATATAAAGGAATATTTTTTCAGAATTATTGTAGTGTATATTGTGTGTTTGGGTGTTAGTGAATGATGATATTTGATTATCCCACTTGTTGTTTGTTGTTTTTGTTATAATAAAAGCTGTTGTAATGATAATGTATACAAGATAAACAATTAAGAAATGGTTTTATATAACCAAAGTGAAATTATATATATGAGGGAAATTATAAATATGATTTGTAAATAAAAGGGATTAAAAGCTGAGAGTTTGAGAATTTAAAATCTCGTTGATTTTGAAAATTGTTTTTCAAAGTTTTGGGAAATAATAATAATAATAATAATTGGCAAATATTTTTGAATGGAAATATTTTTAAATGGAATTTAAAATAGATAGAAAGCACTGAACTCCCTTCGGTCAATCGAAAATAATTTCGATGATGACTGCAGCATCATCGACGTTCATTTTCGAGTTTCCAGGAGAGGAATTGCTGCCATGGTTGTTTCTTTTATAGTTATTTGGTAAAACAAGGTTGTTTGGATTCAAAACTATGATTTGGAATATAAGAAAATTATTTATAGTATTATTTCAAAATAATTTGAAATAAGCATAGGGTGTTTAAGCTTTGAAAATTTTCATTTAAGTGTTTTAGAAAATATAAGAAAATAAGTTTTATAACTTGTAAACTTGTAGAATTAGTAAGTTAAAACAAATTTTTAAATTTGTTTAATCTAAATGTTAAGAAATGCAAATTTAAAATGAAATTTAACCAAATTTAAGTTAAACGAAATGATTTTTGAAATGAAATTGATTGTGATTTGAAATAAATTGATGGAATGAACTATTTAAATAAATTAGTGAACTGATTATGGTTTAGAATGTTGTTTGATAGAATTGAATAATAAAATGAGTTGAATGAAATTGAATCTGATTTAAAACGAAAATGAACTTAGGTTATGGAGTGGAAATAAACATGAGAAGTGTGTATAAATGTTTATAATAAACTTAAGTAAAAATTTGTTGGTATGATTCTTAAGTGACATTAGTATTGAAATAATATACTAAGTAATGAATGAATGTGAATATAGCAATGTGAATAATGGTTATCAATAAATGAATATAAATAAAAGAATTTGAATAATGAGAAACCAATTGCAATAAATACGTAAGCTGTATGTATATTATTTAATTTGCATAACTGTTTGATCCAGATTCAAGTACAAGATTTCAAGATGATTTACATCGGTCCGAGTTGGAATTTTTCACTCGATTCTCGATGACGAACACTGGATATGGATTTTTGGTTGACCCTAGGATTCTCTATCATAGTATATGGCTATGCAAGGGGAATGGCGGTTTCTAATCAAGGAACTGGATCTAGGTCCACACTAGAGTAGTCATGTGAACAATACTAGTTCGGAAGTAAAATTATACGATCGAGCGAGCGATCAAATTTGATATTACATACGGATGATATATGTATATCTTACAGGCTTTAATAAATTAAATATTGACATTTGAAAATGCAAATAGGTATGGTTGCGAACTAATTGGATGGATATTATTTGTTTGAAGGTTTCTCTTGTTACATTGCATATAGTTATTGTATAGCTTATGTTATATATTGATATTACTTTCTATATACTTCCTCTCATTGGTTGGTGAGTGATTAATAGATGTGAATGGCGTATGCTTCGCATTTGGAGCTCGCTTTCACATTATGTAGATTGTATATGCTTGCTAATGCTAATAAAAGGTACACATCCCAGATTACGTACCGTATTTTTATATTTTTCCCTACGGGGTGCGCCATCCTTGAAGATGAGATGTAGATTTGTGATTATATATGCATTGTAATTTTTTTCGATTGAACTGCACAAAGGAGGCACTGGCAAAATTTTCCGTAAATTTAAGGTATTAGAAATTTTTTGAGAATTTTGGAAAAAAATTTGTAACTAAAATTTGATTCTTGGTGTTATAATTTGGAATGATATTAGTTGGTATCAGTGAATTAAGTTAAAGACATAAAAGAATTTGGTAATCTATTCCAACTAATTGGTTTTGAATGTTAATGGGTTTGGGGCATTTTTCTTACCTTGGAAATTTCAAGGACGAAATTCTTTTAAGGCGGAAGAATGTAATGACCCAGAATTCAGTCATTTGAATTTGGAATATTTAATTGATTGTAAATATTGAAAAGGTAATTTTATAAGTTAAATAACTTGAATTTCAAATATAATGGTTATTAGAATATTTGAAATTGTTTAAATAATTAAATCTTTAATTTTATGTGAATGAAAATGATTTTGAAAGTTGATTTAAAATTCTGTTTAAATAAGAATGGTAATAATAAACTTTTAATTTAAATTTAAAAGTGATTAATTGGGCTTAATAAAAACTCGTTTGAATTAACGTGTGAAATTAACCTTTCGGGGCACTGTCTCGAAATTGGACGAAACCAGTTTCATTGGATCAGCAATAGCGAATGATTAGATGCCATCTAATTTCGTAACAATCGGACGTATCATTTGGTCAAGAGAGCTCGAAACGCATAGAAACTAATTATAGAAATTTATATAATGTAACTGGGTTTGAAAAAGCCAACTTCTGTATATGATGGGATATGGTCTCAATACTAGTTCCATTGTGTTTGGAATAGGGGTATTATAGAATGTCTCGATAGGGGTTCAAGATTTTCAGACATTTAACGCTTGATTTTTTTAATTAAAATAATATATATTTACCATACCCACTCCATCACTTCAGTCATACGTTTCCTATGCCTAAACCATACTTCTTCCCTTATACAAATCATCAACTGTAACAGATTCAACAAATTTAAGAATTTGAAAATTTGAATTAAAATCATCTCCATCAATCCAACGACCATAGATCATCGGAGCCAGTTGAGGCGTTTTTAGCCCATGATCCCAAATAGGAAGTTGACCGCGAGGTCAATACAAACATAACCAATGGTTGGATCAAGGCATTTTGTATGGTGACGGCGGTGATGGCAGTTCAACCGCGAGGGAAGTTAGGGGACCTTGGGATGGTGCTACATGAGGAGTTGATGGTCGTGGTGGGTGTCAATGGGAAGTGCAATGTAACGATCCAGAATTTTTGGACCATTCGCACCCATTATAAGTGTATAGGTAGACACTCATGCCGGAATTGAATTGTTCAAAATACCGCGTTGTTAATTTAAATTTGGCAAAACTGAACATATACAGTAAATAAATAGACACAGAGTAATAAGTGCAGCGGAAATAAATGAGATAGTAGTTCATGAAGCTACTATATGAATATATAAGATACATCAGAGTTTACAACAGAAGAGTAATACGATACATCAGAGTTAAACCAGATACAACGGAAGAGTAACATGATACATCAGATACAAATCAGAATACATCACTGGAATCATCGAATACTGAAAGCAGAATAGATGGCTGGATCTTCAAGCAAGCTCCAACTTCAAGATGAGTCTCGAATACTGGTACACTCAGTCTGACCCGAGCGTAAAGCAAAACACAAGACACTCGAGTCAGGATTAACATTCTTATATTAATAAATCCAACTCAAGTGAAATAGCAATTGGAATACAAGTAACTCAAAGGATGTTTGGAATAACCATCCTTTAAGGATCCGTTAAACTATCTACTAGGTAGTAATATACGCTAAGTAGATAATGTCTATCAGTAATATAAAGATATCAAAATAGTGTTAAGTCATGGCCCATTCCACCCTTAACACATTTTTATTCCCAAAAGCATATACAAGACCGTAGTTTCCCCAAAACCGGAAGTCACCAGAGGGCAATCCATATACTAAAGGTACAAAACAAATTCGTAGTGGTCGCGAATAAATGGAATACAAGTATGACAAGGCACATGAGGCAATACCCAAGGTAGTGATACTACCGTTTGCCTGATCCGGACTGGTGAGAACGCAATGCCGCAGCGCCCGCAACACCGTGAAACAACACTCCCAAAATCAAGGGTGCACCAATCGACAACAAGTAATGAGTAGTTCGAAGAAGTGTGTTCACTTGAGGTAGCAAATCCTCCATTGGCCCGGCACGGCTCCTGTTTTAGTCATTTCCAATTTGACACAAGTGTCAAGGCTATCCATCATCGTTCTCTTTCTTCAGTCAACACGTACACCATTCCAACCACTTCATTCTGGATCATCACTCCGCGTATAGTTATTAAAGTGGTTTTCGGTTTAGATAGAGAGTATATCCATAACTGATTCCGGTCTCTTTAATAACTTCCGTAATTATTACACCGATTGGTCATTTAATATATTTCAAAACCAAATCAAATTCAATTTCAAATAGAATTCGTAAATCAACATTTCATTTGTCTTTCTAAAACAATTTCCACAATTTACGTTTCAAAACTTCCAAATTACCATTTCGAAATCTTATAATTCAAAATTCAATTTCTATTTAAAACAATTCAAATATTGATTCAAGTTCCTATATAAATTTCATTCCGAAATCATTTAAATAAATTTTATTTAACATTCAAATCAATTTAAACTCATTTATCGATTTCATTCAATATTCGTTAAGTTACTTTATCATTCAAAACAATTTCTATTAAATTTCCAATTCATTAAATCAATTCTTAAGTTCAACTTCATTTAATCAAAACTTAAAATTAAATTCATCAAATCAAATCCTTTAAATTTTCAAGTCTTACATTAATTTCAATAAATCACATTTTATTTCTGGTTAAAGAAATTCAAATTCACTTATTTACTTACTTAAATAATTTTCCAAAACTTAATTAATAAAGAACTCAATTTCAAATATTTACGAAGTAAAATTCACTTATTCAAAAGTTCAATTTCACATATTAAAGAATTCAATTCAATTTAATCATTAAATAATTCAATCTTATTTAATTATTAAATAATTCAAAACTTAATTATTAAATAATTTCAAAGTTAATAATTTCAAACTTAATTATAATTTCAAACTTAATTATTAAATCATTTCAAAGTTTAATAATTTCAAACTTAATTATAATTTCAAACTTAATTCAATCATTTCTCAAATTAAACAACATTCTTTCATCAATTACATTGTTAATATTTTGTTTCAGATTATTATATATTAACATTTTCCTTTCATTAAAATTCAAATTTCAACTTCATTTCAAAACCATATTATTTATTCAAATTAAATCTTCAATTTATTTTCAAATCAAATTATTGACCAATCGGGTTTTTTTATTTAATTCTCTATCCTAAGTCAAGTTCATTTGGGTATTTATCATTTCAACCCGATTCCAATTCAATTCAAAATCAAAGCATAGCAAAGGGAACTTGCAGTGTGATAACTGGGATGGTGTCAAAGTAAATGAACAAGCAATAACAACAATCAATAACAATCCAATAATCAATTCAAATAATCCCGAAATAACCGTATTAATTCGCATTGTTATTTGTACGAATTAATATAATTATTTCTAGAATCTACACTATCATTTCATGTAGATTAAAGATTATTACATTACGGTTTTTCACTTGTCATCTATTTACAACTTCATACATCATCAATTTAACAACATACATTTAGTGGTTCAAAGTGTAATTAAACAAATCCTACGTGTCAATAAATTCAACAGTTAAAAGGGGTCATATTATACAAATGTCATTTAATCAATTTTAACACATATATCAAATCTAACTATTCTACGTCAATTTCAATTTCAAATTATTCACTTACATCATTAACAATTTAACGTCCAATATAAACATCAACAATCAATCAATTAACAACCAAACTGGATTATCATTGCATATATAACAGATAATGGTGTCAGATGTCACAGGTGAACTGATACAGGCAATAACATATATAACAGTGTATTTAACTAACAGCAGCATATTTCAATTATCGTTTCAATTGAAATCAAATTTAATAAATAAAAGAATGTTAATCGTGAGTGAGTGTTCACCTTTCGAGGCTAGAGATAGGAAACCGAGAATGGAAGCGAATTATGAATCCAAAATGAATTCCAAAGCGAAACAGGATGGGCACGAATTCAATGATCAAAGCAAGGCTGGAATCGATAAATAATCAATTAGAATCATCCTGATATAAACTGAGAATATATACATTATTATTATATTATTTATTCATTTCTAAATTTCCATTTAAAACAAATGTTAAAATAATATAACTTTCAAATCATCATTAAATCGAACTCATATTTTCTAGGCGAGTAAAACTATACTTAAACACAGTATTTATTAAACCATATATATGTACAAACAAACAAAACTTATACATAACCGATATTTTAAACTAACAGGCTATACAACTTTACATATAGTAGTTGTTACCAAATCATACAGAATATAAAATAAATTCCTAAGTATTTTAAAGCATACTATAAAATATACGGTAGCAAAGTAGGCTATACAATAGAGACTAATTAATATATATAAATATATGTAAGCACTGCTACTTCCAACATACATCGAAACTACTTTTATATAATATATATACATATCCATTTTAAGCACATGCAATACTTCCTTTAAAATCTAATATATATTTTTATACATATAGTTCAACACGTCATAAATATCCCAAACAAAACTGGTACTAATAAACTTGCAAACGAAACATTAAACAGCAAAAGTGACTCATGTGATTAAGACCAAATATAATAACAACATACATTTAAATGCAGACACTACATCATGTATGCATGCAAAAGTATATGCGAAACTCAATATGTATAACGGATCTGCAGACTTGGTTTTTAAATCTACCAACCTATATACATTGACTTTTTTTACCAGTTTTGCTAAAGTTATCTGACAGCTGCAATGAAAATGAAACAATGTAACATATATACAAAAGAAGATTGTAAACATGGATAGTACTTCCTCTAAGATATAATATAATTATATTCAACTTACCAGCTACTATATATATCTATCTAAACTTACACAGACCATATATAAACTAATGTAATGCATATAATTAAACTAATAGCTAAAAATGCATATAACTAATACACATATAAAACAGCTTTATAAATTTTAAACTCAAACAAACTATCATATATATGTAATTTTGTTCACAAATTGATACATATATGCAATGTAAGTGTGGCCGTAGCCAGTCTGAGTGCAAGCACAAATGGAATCGCAAACAACAAATGCAGACTTGTAAAAATGCCAAATACCTCTATCTGTTATATATATATATTATTCATTCCAAAATCAACATATAAATCCTATATGAATTTAAAAATACTAGGATGACTTATATACATACTTTACACAACTTATATATATAACAGCATACACACACTTTAAGCAAACTTTGATGTATAAACTGTAAACAATCAAAACATATATTTATAAAATCATTTAGACAACATATACATAAACAAAACTTATACAAGCTAATATATAGATTGTATCCAACATGACTAGCTCTATACATATAACATTTCATATATAATCCTACAGGGAGAATCATGTGTAACCTTATACTATATAAAAATCAACACTTTCATACTTACAAATAAACAGCATATTATAACCCATATAATTAACATATAATATGATTTATATAAGCTAATAAAACTCTATATATACATTCATACGAATCAAAAATACTAACATACACCATAAAGTAAATAGTTATATCGTACTAACGCCTTTTATATATGAGCTTCAAAAAAACAGCACCTACTTTGTAATTATGAACCAAAATATTTTCAATGCATATCCAACACAAAATATATATACTGCTACTAGGATGATATATATATATATACCTCTTATATAAATAAAGAGGCGGTAGAGAAAGTGTTGGAGCCATGGGTTTCATTTGAGGCGGATGGCTACTGGAGGAGTCTCGAGCGGATTGAACGAGAGCGGTAGGTCACGGCTGAGCAAGAGATGGAGGGCGGAGCAAGGCGGAGGACGGAGGCCGAGGGTTACTGCAAGCTGTGTGGCCAGAGGTGGAAGCTAGCTGCGGAATGTTGGAGTGGTGGGCGAACTCGTCGGAGGAAGTAGTGGCCGAGGGGAGTGGCGCTTGGTGGTTGCTGAGGTGGTGATGCGTGCCGGGGAGGAAAGACAAAAGATGCTGCTTTGGGAAGAATCAAGATAAGTGAATGGCCATTTTTTTTCCTCTCTGGCTTTTTGCGTGTATCAATATTTGAACAGGCAGTAGTTCCAAAGTGAATGTTGAATTCAAAAGAAAGAAACATGAACGAATGAAAATGAAATTAATATACTTTGAAAAGTGAAGAATAGGGATGGTTGGCGTTGAGTTCAAGGAATGCCAATAGCTGTTAGCTGCACGTTTTCGCAGTAAAGAATTTAATGATTATAGGAAACCGAAAGGCACAAATATGAATACCGATATGGAAATCGTTATAGGGATCGCACCGCATATCGGGCTTCAAAATTGACAATCGAATATACCGTAGAGATCAGTACAATGAGACGATCAAAACGGTATATAGAAATCAGTGGTACGATGGAATTATAAAAATTCGAATTTTTCTACTACGGAAAATGCAAAAAAAACGTTGAAAAATAAGATCGACGGAGCCAAAGATGTCCGAATTTGGGAAAACGACAAACTGACATCTTGCTCAGAAGATGGTTTAGAATTTTTCTATGTAAAAATATTTAGGTTTCGGAACATTTTATTTTTCATCGCTTTTTAACTGATTAAATTGAAGTGAATTTACGCGCGAAATAAACTTTCATATTTTCGGACGAAAATTTACTAGTTGCTATTTTTAACTAGACGTATTCCAAATATTAAATTTTTATTTCAAAATTTTATCATTTAAAATTTCACAAAATTTCAACTAATTACGTTATTAAAACAGTTGAAATTTACGGGTCGTTACATGCAAGACCTGGGCAATGTTCCGATGAAGTGCGATAGCCATTGTTGTTCATCGGCATAGGAATTTCAAAGTTAAACGTCGTTCGATGTCTTGGATTTTTCGAAGCGAAGGTGGTGTTTCTGGTGATCGCACCTCTAGCGATGGACGCAGATGAGCTTGGACTTGCCGTTGGTGATGATGGGGTGGCAGCTAGGTGACTGAGGCGACGACGACGACGAGGTGAAGTTGGCGATAGGTTCGGTTCGAACGTGAGAGAGAGGAGATTATGGTGGAAGGCGACTAATTTAAAAACTTATTTAATTTTAATTAATTAAAATTTTAAATAATCTCAAATGTTCATTTATTCTAACTAATTTATATGAGGTTGAAATCAAGCGTGACAAGTTGCAATGTACTCGTATCAGCGAATACTATGAGAGAGTTGGACTGGATGGATTTGGAGCTAGTAGGAGTTTGGGTTAAAATTGAATGCATGTTCGATTTTAATCCAAACCGGAACGTCTCAACGACAACTGGAATAATTGTGAGTTAAACTCACCTTTTTGGTTAACCAGTCATGATATATAGTTGATATAATTTTTGGATTGAATGTTTGGATGATTTACTGTTTTATCAGTTGGTTTGGTTTTATTCCCGCTCCTGGAGCGGATGAACTTTTATATATATCAGCCTAGTAGCAGATGACTTATATTGTATGATTATATACTATTATGATGTATGGGGACAGATTGGATGGATCCAACGGGATTCCTCACTATTATTGATTTATTTCCAATAAAATTCCTGTTATACGAATTATTAGATATGAAACCTGATATGTGGGCACTAATGGTTATGACATCGTTTATGATCAAAGCTTAAGCCTTGTAGTAATAGGAAATTAGTCCCTATATTGGTTAAGCGTTTGGTAGTTGTTGGCCTTAAATTGGTATTTTGAAATACTATAAATTGCCATTTGGGTTGGGACTGATTTTTGAGACAAAAAATGATTTTAAATCTGAAATTGGGTTTCGAAAATATTTTGTTTTAAAAAAAGGGTTTAATTTCTGTTTACTCCAACTTTATTATCTGTCTTGATAAGTCATTAGAAAGGTTTTAAAGACTATTTATTTATATTTAGTAATTTTTTAAAGATTATTTATTTAAACTAATAATGTTTTAAAGATTATTTCCTTATACTAAAATCGTTTTAAAGTTATTTTTTACATTTAATATTGTTTAAAAGTTATTTATCAATATTTTATTATTCTGAAATTTTAATTTTTTAAATAATCAAAATGGCTTGAAAACTAATAATAAGGATTTATTAATAATGTTTTTAAATAAATTATTACTATTCATAATAATGGTAAAGATCAATTATTATTGTGTATTTAATAATGTTTTGAAATAATTAAACATTATTTTAAAGATGTTTGAAGTTAAAAAAAAATTGTAACATTTATTGTTAATAATTATTATTGTATAATGGTTTTTTGAAGTAAATGATTTTATTTACTTATAATGTTTTCAAGGTTTAATAGAGTTTTATAAACGGACTTGGGTTTTATAAGAGGAGTTTTATAAAATGGTTTGAAGGCATAAAGGAAGATTCAGGCAAAGGAGTTTTATAAATGGTTAGATATTTGCAAATGAATTTAGAAATGGGTTCATAGATTTATAAGATGAGTTTATAGTTAGTTTTATGGATTTACAAGGAGTTTATAAATGATTTGAGAAATGATTTAGAGACATGTATAAATGGTTTTTGGAGATTTATAAAATAGTTATAAATGGCTTTTATGAATTTATAAAGGATTTTAAAAATGGTTTTAGAATTATGTGAAAAGGAAATCTTCCTCCGTTCTGTGAATATACTTATATCGTTGAGATAAGTGTATGGATATATTTTTCCAACTATTGAAAATATAGAGATTGTGAATATATCTTTGTAAAAATATTTACAAGTATTACAAGATGATTTTAATTAAAGAAAATATTAATTAAATAGGCTAGTGGTTACTTAAGTGCTTAACCAATGTTGGTTTCCGCTTTGGAAATAAATCCCTGATTGGATGTGTGTTTGTTGATAATTAAATAACCGACTATCTAATATGGACATGAAATGTAACTTTAGAAATATCTAGGACAAACGCATAAGTTATATGGTACAGTCATCTCTGATGATGTTGTACTATGGGTATAAATCTCATTTCATTCTACTAGGACAAATGATAAGGAAATCCATCCACTAATGGTTGGGAGGTGATCGCCGCTCTTATCTTTGGCTATTTATTTTTTAAAGAACCAGGGTTGAGTTTACCGAAGATTATAGAATGTTGTTTCGAAGAGATCGAGATCGATTTGTTATCCAAAACCCACTTCAATCCAACTTAGGTGTTTCGTAGTGAGGACGTCTTGAAGATGATGGAATTGAAGACGAGGCTCTTTGAAGTGCAAAGACTACTTGCTACTAATCCTGAGGGTGATTCCTAATGTGAATGTAGTAGAAGTGATGTCTTCGGTTTCGTTCAGTCCTAGAACGAACTTGTATGGATGAATGCTGGCATTGCATTGTTGCCTGAAGGGTGGTGTTAGCATTCCAAGTGGAAAGTGCTATATAAAAGGTAAAACATAGCCTCAAGTCTCATCGACTGGGAACGACTAAAATAGGGAAGACGTAGCATGTCTAAGCGGGTTGCTCTCAAGTAGGGTATGATCATCCCTATCAAGAGTCGATATTATCTCTCATTTATGTGCTTCGGTGCCCATTAACCAAGGAGTGATTATATTTAGTACTAATAGTCAAGTGGAAGGTCGGTCCTGTGTTGCCAGGATATCCTAGCGACATCCTTGGTGTTATTTTATCTAGAGATGCGCTATGACGGGCGGTACCTCAGTAGCCAGTCATGGTATGGAATCCATTTTCGAATACATGCCTTTACGGTTTTTGTTGTATACCTATTATGCTGGAATTTAATTAATATAACAATTTTGTCTATGCGTAATAAGTATTTATATCTTACATGCTATTATAATATCAGAGAATTTTATATGAAAGGGTTTGATTATCGTTAGGTAAAAACACATCCCTGTTTATGTGCGGCGTGATCATACGATTTACTTTTGATTTCAAAGTTTTTTTAACTTTAAAATCCAATTGGTGTGTTTTTCTCACACTGGTTTTTCAAACTGACTCGGGTGTTATTTTATTATAATGCTCAGGTTAGACCGAGTATATTTACTGATTGCTTTGGATGTATTGGAGCTCAAGAGATGAGTTGGAGGTCTAAGACATATCTACGTACTTCTTTGTGTTCCACTGTGTTGTCTGTTGGTTGTATTTATCAACAGTTGTACGGACAAGCTGTTATAATTGTCTAGGCTAAAATAGGTTAGTATACGCTGATTGGTGTATGCATATTACATTTTTATTTGTGTAAAAAATTGTTGTATATTATTGATTATTCTTTTCGCTATGAGATTCTGTATTGTTTAGTTTCATCCTTCCTTTTTTCTTCTTTTTCCCTAATTATCTGCCTTTCTGTTCAGTTTGAGTGGGTCATGTGTGGTTGATTGTCGTCTTAAACTGTACGGAAAAACATGTCGTTGCAGCCTAAGTGAATAGATCTTCTATATTGTTTTAATATCTACTCTATAAGCCAATATCCCTCTGTCATTGATAAACTGTCTTTTATCATGTGGAACTTTTAGAGTATGTGTATGGACATCTTATGAGCCCTAGGTTCCAACTGCATCGGTCTTCCTATTGAAGAAACACCTGTGGCTAATGGATTATATCTCTTCGAGTACCCTATCAAAATTGTATTTTGATATTGTACTTAGGATCTATTTCGGATTTAAGCATCATGCCATATGCTAAAGTCTATACTCTTACGGCTTATTTGCAATTGAGGAAAATCTTACTACTAACAATTCTTTTTCTCGACATCGACGTGAAACTCATAGTTTCTGTCTGATGTGCAGGAATTCATATTAGACATTGTAATGGGTTATGTCTATTTCAGGCATGGTTAATTTCTTTTAATCTTGCATATTTGGTTTCCACGTTGTAGTGTTTGGATCATATCCAACACTTACATAAAACTGACTCAATTTTGATTTTACGAAACTTATGTTCATAACATAAATTAGTCAACCTTTGTCGATCTGTCCCAAACTCCTTTGAGGTGGTTCATATAAGATCCCACACAATCAAATATTACATGAAGTTTCTCGACTCACACAACCTATTAACTCTTCGATCTAGAATATGTAGGGGTTTCATGTTAATCATATCTTATATGATTTAGTAAATAACGCTTTAGATGAAATTATTTACTCTTAAGTGCATATCCTTATAGAAAGAAGTTAACTCAACATCCTCATCATCCATCAAACTTTGTCCAACAAAGTCTAACTGCTCCTTACCGATACATCATTACGTGTCATAGAGGGAAGTGACTTTTGAGGTTGAATTATTATTCGTTTTAAGGACTTTCAGAACTCTTTCCAATATACTCATCGATTTGATCAAATTGAATTACATTATTTCCTTTGCATCTTATGTTTTGTCTACTTTTGTTTTATATTCAATGAATTTATCATATATACCACTTGTATATCAAATACCATCTATGATAATTCATCATTAATTTAACGAAGTAAGTGGATCGGTTTTAGTATCATTAGACCTCGTATTTAATAAATCTATATGCATTAATCTAAAGAGTTCATCAACTTTTTAGCCACTCCCGTTGAATGAGTGCTTTGCTCTTAATCGCTTGAGATGTAATTCAACAGTGTCATATGAGTCATAATTATACGATCAAAGAATTATTTCTTAAGATATGTCCTAGTCTATAATTCCAAATAATTGCTAAAACTTTAGGTACTTATGTATTTTCTATTGCTCATGCACTACTACCCAAGTAGCATGCGTGCATATGATTATTATGCTATTATTTAACTACTGTGATTGTAGGAGAATGATTATGATTGACAATAAAGAGGATACTTATGTATTTCCTATTGCTAATGCTGCTACCCAAGTTGCATACGTGCATATGATTATTATGATATTATTTAACCACGTGATTGTAGGAGAATGATTATGATTGACAATAAAGAGGATACTAGTGAGGGGAAAAATACGTTCCGCTCAGCGGCATGGTCTTACTAGATATCCATTAACCGAGATGGTATATTACTATTCATACCAGACTTTTTGTCTGACCTGGAGTTTTTGGTTTTCCACTTTAACTCTTGGGTACTCAATTGAGTAGTTCGATAGTAAGCTTTATAGGTCATTTTGGTTGGTCGAATAAAACTTTCGAAGACGTGCAGAAGGCAGATCTAGTTATGTAGAAATATATATATATATATATATATTTGTAAATGGGTAAGATTTTATTGAAGGCATTACAGCCCAAGTTACAACCCAATACAGAGCCCAAAAACCAAACTGTGTAGGGTTACTTACAAAACCGACAAAATCTTACAACTCAAAATTACCATAAATAATTAGGTACAATTGCTTCATCTCCATCTTCATATTCATGGCGGCCGATAGTAGCTCGTACTTAGGATTTCTTCCGATGCTCGATTCTGATCCTCTCCTGCAATTCGAGCTTCTCCTAGTTCCCGCGAGGTATTTGTCCAATCCTTGATTCTCCTTCGTATCAGTTGCATGTCATTTCTCACAAGTTTGCTGACCTCTATATGATTTCTCTGTGTTTTCTGAAATACTCGACGATTTCGTTCCTTTCAAATGCTCCAAACGGTCGTAGTAATAGCAATACTGGCCAATTTGGTTTCCACGTCTACATCATTTCTCCGCTGAACCAGGTGAGCTATTTCTTCCTCCAGTGTACTTGTATCCTTCATTAGGTTTTTTGTCTTTTTCATAGTTTCCATACTTCATTCGAAAATTTGCAGGCAAAGAAAAGGTACTCATGCGATTCTTCTTCTATATTACATACGTCGCATTTATTTTCTGTCAAAATTCCCCATTTAACAAGTATATCCTTTGTAGGCAACCTGTTAAGAATTGCTTTGTAAGTTGTGAAAGCCATTTTCGGGTTATTTGCACGATTCCAGATGATTTTGCTCCATTCAACCTTATTATCTCGTTTTCTTATCTCTTCCCAAGCTGATTTAGTAGTAAACTCAGCACCTGTAGGTTTCCATGTCCAGATATCGTTTTCTCTACCGCTAAATATTGGCATAAATTGTATTCTATCTTTAATGTTTTGGTTTACCAGTAGCTGTGAGCAGTTCCATTCGTTGTTGTTGATAATATCTGACACTTTTCTATTGGGGCATCCATAATTTGAGAATGTGTGAAGACCCAGTATATTGATCAAAGATTCACCTGTTATCCAAGGATCTTTCCATAAGTTAGTTTCTCTTCGCATGGCTATTTCTTTCATACTGCATGCAGTAAGTGTTTCCCTTATTCTCATTATGGCTATCCAGTTTGCCGAAGCATTGTTATCAATTTGCATGCACCAGAAATTTCCTTTAATGTATCTACTCCTCATCCAATTCCCCCATAGTCCTTTTCCTGTGATTATTCTCCAAGCTTGTTTTAGAATGTAAACCATCCGCATATCTTTAATTCTTCTCAAACCCACTCCTCCTTCCTCTTTAGATCTACACAAGTTCTAATATTTAATTTTATGCATGTCTCCTATCCAAATAAAATCTGCACATACCCTTTCTATTTTTTGAATTGAAGCATCTGGTAGTTGGAAAGTTTGTAGCCAGAAATTTATTTTGGAGTGAATTACAGTGTGAACCAATTCAATCCTTCCTGCTAGCGATAAAAGTCTGGAGCTCCATCCTTGCAATTTGTCCCTTATCGAAGAGATTAAAATTGCACATTCTCTGTCAGTTATCTTATTTGAAGATAGAGGAACACCTAAGTATTTCATAGGGAGAAAACCTTCTTCCACTTTTAAGATATCTAATATCTCACTTTTCTTGTTGCATGTTTTGTTGAAGTAGCACTTGGTTTTTTGTTCATTCATTTTAAGTCCTGTGTATCTTTCTAGTTTGCAGAAAATATCCTTAACCGCTTTAGCCGATGTGTTGCTGGATTTTATACATATGAGCAAGTCGTCTGCATATAGTAGGTGGGTCACTATAGGCTGAATGTTATATATAGGCTGGATTATTATGTTATGTGTCGCCAGTTCCATTTGTAACGAGAAGTATTCCATGGCGATAGCAAATAAATAAGGAGATAGAGGGTCACCCTGTCTGATTCCTCTGTAGGATCCTAGAAAACCTTTCGGTACTCCATTAATCAAGATTGAAAAGGTTGGACTAGTTATACATTCTCTTATTATGTTCACAAATCTTTGGGGGAAACCCATAGTTTTTAGCATATGAATGATAAAATTCCTATTTATTTTATCATATGCTTTATGAAGATCCACTTTAAGGCAGAATTTATCCGCACCTGGTTTGTTAAAGTTTCTAATCAGTTCATGTGCCATCAACGAGTTTTCAGATATGCTTCTCCCTTTGATGAACGCACTTTGACATTCTGAGATGAGGTCAGGTAACACAAGTTTCATTCTGTTGCATAGTATCTTGCTTAGAATTTTGTATAACACATTGCAGCAAGATATAGGTCGGTAGTCTTCAATCCTTGACGGATTATCTTTCTTTGGGATGAGGCATATAAATGTGTGATTAATTTCTTTAACAAATTTGCCACTTAGGAATATATCCTGCATTGCTGATAATATTTCTACTTTCAGGGATTCCCATTGGAGAATGAAGAACTTGGATCCCAGTCTATCTGGCCTGGGACTGGAGTCTATATGTATGGTTCTCACAGCTTCCCAAACCTCTTCCATAGTGATTTTCTTGGCCATCAACCTTTTCCCCCTGGAGTTTACCATCCTTCTGCTCTGTATAACTGGTAGGGAATTATTAATTTCGCCATTGAACATCTCATTATAATATTTTATTGCTTGTTCTTCAAATTCTGCGTTGTTAGAACATTCATTTCCGTCTTGATCAATTAAATGGTAGTTATAATTAAAATTCTGCCTGACTGCCATTTTAGTGTAGAAAAATTTTGTGCATTCATCCCCTTCAGTTATCCATTTTTCTTTAGCTTTCCGTTTGAGTTCAATGGCTTTTACTCTAAGTGCTTCTTTTAGACTGCTTTGATATTGGTAGTACAGCTTCCATGTTTCTTCATTAGACTCTCCATTATCAATTGTTGTCAATATTTCTTCACATCTTTTTTGAAGTTTGTTGATCTGATCTTCATTTTTAGTTCTTGTTTTGTTCCATTCTTTTAGTTGCTTCTTGACATTCTTGAGGAGTTGCACAAGTTTATAGCATTCTGTCCCCTCTTCCCTAGGAATGTCATTTATGTAGGTGGCCTCTGTATAACCTTCTAATTCATGCCAATGGTTGGAGTACCTGAACGGTTTTCCTTTTGTACGCAAATTCTCCCCTTTTAAGTTTATAAGTATGGGACAATGATCACTAGTTGAAGGGAGGAGGATATTTACTCTAGTGTTAGACAGTTTATTTATGCATTCTACATTTACTAAAGCTCTGTCTAATTTACAAGATATTTTCTTGCATTCACCACTTCTCCATGTATATTTCAGGCCAGAGTGGACTGGTTCCAGCAATCCTGCCCCAGTTATGCAATTATTAAATTCTTCTAGTTGGGATACTCTGACAGTAAGTCCTCCTTTTTTTCCTCTGCTTTGAGAACAGCATTAAAATCCCCTATGACAATCCAGGGCTCATTTATCTTGCTACTGATATCTGTGATGACCTTCCATAGATTGGTACGATGAGAAGATAGATTGCTTGCATATACACAGCTCAATATAAGTTTCATGCCACCTGAGTTGATAGCATTTATAGTTATTTGTTGATCATCTTTATCTATCAATTTGACATTCCATATTCTTTTATTCCATAAAAGGAGAATACGACCTTTTCCACCTACATCATTGTTATGCATCATTTCCTAATCGGCTTCTAGAGACTGAGTAAGAATTTAAGATTTTCTTCATTAAATTTATTTTCCAGGATACTTAATATAGAAGGAGAGTAATTCCTCCTAAGATTTAAGAGGTCTAAACGCCTTGTATCATTGTTTAGACCTCTTACATTCCAGCTGATTATGGACATTTGGTTGTTGGAGGTCTACTCCTCATTTTTCTAGGAGATACCTCGCGACTTGAGCTTGCCTTATCCTTAATCACTGGTTTCTTGAATTGTGTTACATATTTTTGGTTTGATTTTGTATATTTGTTTATGTTCTCCTCTTCTGTCTCAGATCCAGTTTCCATATTGTCAAGTACCACATTATTTATCTCCTCCTCTTCTTCTATGTTTATAGGTGTTGGGCTTCTCTCCAAGCTATGGGTTTGGCCATTTCCCTCCCCCCACCCCACATTATACAGTACCTGATCTGCATTTTGGTCTGCCTTCTCTGGCTCCTCAGTGTTATCCTTCTGGTCTGTAATATTCTCTAGTTCATTGTATATATTTGAAACTGTTGTGGTAGGGCTCAGCTGTGTCAGATTTTGTTGTGGAAGCTCATTTTGTTCAGTAGTGGTTTTTTGTTTCCACACTTGTTTAATGGGACAAATCACTGTTTCACATTGTGTCAGTGTGTGACCAAAACATTTGCAGTTACTACATATAGGAGGGATGTATTCATATTCTATTTCCTGGATGTATATATTGCCTTGTCTGTCTTTAGCTCTCACTTGCTTTTTGATGTTGTCATTTGCTTTTATTTCGACAAGAACTCTAGCATAATTTAGCCTTTTAACATGTCTTGTGTAATCATCCATGTCTAATGGGTTACCAATTAGACTAGCAATTTTGCTAATTCCACGAGCATTCCACAAAGACAGATCTAAATTTCTCAATCTCACCCAAACTGGGTGTGATTCTAGCATGTCTCTCTCTAGCCTCAAATTAGGTTCCCATTTTTTTGTGAATATAAGTTTGCTATCAATGAACCATGGCCCCCCTTCTAATACTTTCTTACGGTCTGTTTCATTACTAAATTTAATCAGCTAAAAGCCATTTTCTCTAGGGAAAATATCCCAATTTCCTGTGGGTTTCCACTCCCTTTTTATATAAGCATTTAGATGAACATAATATGGCCTCTTACCTGCAACATACATGTATATAGCAATTCCCCACATGCTTTTTGCCATATTGAATACTTCTTCATCAAGATCCGCATATTCCCTTTCCTCATCTTCCATAGCTTCAAATTTGTTGACCCCACCATTTATGCCTGTGTTACCCGCAATAGCATCTACCCATGTTCTGATCCTTTCCTGATCTCTGGCTTCTTTGCATTCACCTGTTCTGATCCCTTTTTGACGTTATATGCTATAGGTCCCACCAGATCTGATAACTTTTTGCCATTATATGCTCTAGGTTCCACCAGATCTGTAGCCCTAATAGGTCCTCCCAGGTTTCCTTTTTCTCTATTATTTAGCTGTTGATCTCTGATTGGATTGATGCTTTTGTTTTTGTTTTTATTCCTTACCTCTATCCACCCCGTATCGTCTATATCTTCGGTGATAGGTATCTTTGATGAGATCTCCGCAGTTTTCTCTTCGATCGCCTTTTCCTTGGATGAGTCGCCATTATCAGTCGCCATTTTGTTATTTTAATGGTTTATTGAAATGCGCAACTTCATATGTCCAGTAGTAAACTTTAATCAACCAAGAGGGCATCTTCATATGTCGCTCTTGAGGTATTTTGTAATAATTATACTTTATTTAAACCTAGTCTACGTTTGGGATTATGTAATGAATATGAAATATTATCTTGGAAATAATATGTGAAATTTTATTTTGAATTATGTTTAAGAAACTTTCATATTTTTGTGCTTCTGATGTTACTGATACAATTAACATAATCGCATTTTGTCACCAGAAATTAATAATATGGATGACCGCAGCATCTGCAACGCTTAGTTTCGGGCTTCAAAATAGAGGATGTTACACAAATCCCTTGCACCATCAATCTAGTCAAACCCAAAATGGGATAGTTGCCACTTCGATCGCTTCATATCCCAGTTAACGGATATATACATTCCTTTCTTTGACGTAATAAAGAAGCAAATAGTCATTCACATGGTAGATGAATGCACGACAACATTTGAGGAATTGAAAGATCATCTAGCAACACTTTCATAATACCCCAAAATTTTGGTAAATTCAATAATTAGATATTAATAAAATTATAATGTTAAATATTTGAATTTGATTTGAAAATAAAATAAATAATAAATAAGGAGGGGCAAAATTGTTATTTTTCTAACTTTGGAATTAGATGATGAAACTAGCATCATTGTGACTATCTCATTTTTTTATCCATACGGTATATTTGTTTGCCTCATTTGTAGTCTATACGAAGGAGCTAAGGGTGATTTTATATCAAGCTGTGGGTGCCAAAGTTTAAATTTTTGAATTTAGTTTGATTGTTGTTTTCCCTCCGCCTATATAAACTAAAATACATAATTGATTTCCATTTTAGAAACCATCTGCTCATTCTCTTTCTATTCTTCCTTTTTCTTACTGAAAATATTAAAATCAACATATTTGATTTGGATCTCAAAGAAATTAGGCATCACGAAGGTAACAGAGAGGACTACACATCTATACCAACTTGAAGACAAAATTCTAAAGCTTGGAGGCATAGCATTCAACAAACGGAGGCCTAGGCAGTGTGAAGCGGTTTTGATGTGTGGTTCATGCTTTCCTCTCGAAATAATGCAATTATAATCATGTAACTGTGATATATGGTCTAGAATAGAGTCAACAAACATTTATAATCGCTTAAATTTGAACTTTGCATAGGGGCTTGGGAGAGACTTGAATGAACAGTAAACTATGAACTTGGAATTTCCCTTTTCCATGAATTTGATGAATACACAATGAAAATTGATAAATTTAAGTGTAAATCAACCATAAAAACATAATCTAAGATGCTAGGTGATGTTCTCGGACGGTGGGAGGCAGAACGAAAGCAGATGGAAGAGAAACAACATGGCAGATGTAACGACCCGTAAAATTTTCAATAATTTAATTTGTTAGGTTAATAAGTTTTGGGTGATTTAATATAGAAAAAAAAGAAAAAAAGTTTATCTATTAATAATTGAACAATGGCAATTATAACTAATTTGTAACAATTGAAATGAAGTCCCAATGATGAAATAATGTAAATTAGTTATAAATTTGAATGTAAGAAACAAGTGTGGATGTTGAATCATTAATGAAATAATATGTGATAAATAGAAATTGAAGTAAATCAGTGTTAATTGAGTAATTGTAACATTTGATTTGTAAATAATAATGGATTCATTAATGTGGATTAAAGTAATAGTAACGGGTGTGAGTTACTATTTAATTGGCCTATTAATTTAGTTATAACAGTCATATTTGAGTATAAATTTAAATATAAGTAAAAAAGGGTAAGTGGTGTATAAATAAATAAATTTGTATAATTGATAGTAATTGAATGAATTCAATATTAGGTAAGTAATTATGATAATTAGTTGAATATATGATAAACTTAAGTGTAAATTAAAGAGTAGTGATAACAGCTAATATAAGTAGCCTATTTAGTCTATAAAATAATTAGAAAATCTTTAATGTCATTAATGAGAATTCATGCAGTAACGGGAGGTGTGAATGTATAAAATAAATAGAAACGTAAATTTATTTATAAATTAATAAATTGGTAAAAGGAATGGAACTAAGGTAAATTAATTAATTGGTTTTAAATCTTAATTGATGTGTACAATTGACAAGATTTCACATTTAGAAATGTAACATTTTATACAAATTTAAGAAAAATATATGTATGTTTCTTTTTCCCGTAACTCCTGCCTTTTCCGTTTCTTAACATCCATTTCCACTTTCTTGCCATCCAAACTCCTTCTAGCCGTGCATTACTCTTCATCATTCACGCACAAAATAATTTCCCAACTTGTCATTTCTCTTCTGATTTAAAGATTCTTCATACGTTTCTTTTATTAAATGGGAAATAAATCCCCTTTAATATTTCCTTACCATTTATTCTTTTGGCCATTCATCTTCATAACCCTAGCCGCCACCTATTTTGCAATTCACATACAAAAGAAAAGTTTCTCATCTCTCAAATTCATTTGCATCCAGAGGAAAACACAGTAAGTTTTCAATGGCCTCCTCCTTCTCTTCTCTTTTCTCTTTTCTTCTTCCTTTTGTTCTCTAATTATTTAGCTCGGCCACACCATGCTAGCCGACCTCATCTCCTCTCCACCACCAACATGATCGGCCTCCACCTCCTCACATCATCACCATACCAAGGCCGTGAACCCTAGAGCAAACTCCATCACCAAAATTGCAAAAACTCCTCTTGATCCATGTTATTGTCTCCACTTGACCATTGCCTTGCCACTCCTCTTCATATCCTTGCCTAGCCGTGCCTTATGACCACTATGGTCGAGCATAGATGCCCTTGAATGATCATGGCTGAGCCATGTGATGGTGTGGCTAGCCCATTTACATAGTGGTCGAGCTACTTGTTGGTTAAACTAAAGGTTATGTCCACTTTGATTCATATTTGCATTGTTTAATCCATCTTTTGTTGTGTTGGATTTTATTCTTATGATTTGTGTACTTGTTTACGTACAAGATTGGATCTTGACTGTTCATCCACTCAAATTCTTATTCGTGCTTTGTCGTGCTTTTCGGAGTTTTAGTTATATATCTTGAATTTCTATCTTCAGCTTTAAAAGGTGAGTTTTATCACTCTAGACATATGTACTTATATTGTTGTGAAATGATGACAAGTGAATCTGTATAAATTGATATGTTAATCATACATACCTGTGATATATTATTTGATGTTAAATGCTGTTTATATACCTGTTACATTACCTGATATGTTATTATATGTTATACTATTCATTTTAATTACTGTATCTCACACTGCAAGTTCCCTATCACTATGGGTTGAAATGATACATACCCGAACGGATATTAGAATAAGGAAAAAATCATTATGGGCTGAAATGATAGGCTCGAGTGATTTTTATTGTATTTTTATTTTAATTTATTTGACTTGGGATTGCGGGTTTGAAATGATAGAACCCGGATTTTTCTTTTTAAATTATGGATTGAAATGATACATATCCGTATCACTTGACCTAGGTTAGAAAATATTATACATGCCCATGGTTATATTTTTAAATAATATTTTCCTAAAAATTATTGAATATTTTGAATGTTTTAAATATATGAAATTTGAGCTAAAAGATTTGATTTAAATGACTTAAATATAAGAAGATGTTGGTTTTCTATAAGTTAAGACTTTATAAGTCAATAAGTGGCTTTAATGGAAATTTTAAAGATGTGTTGGTTTTAAATTGAATTTAAAGACATTTATTGATGATAAATAACTTAATAATATAATTGGACTTAATATGGAATTTTAAATCTAACCTAGTAATGGTAATGAATTTTACTTTATGAAACAGACATGTTTTGTGTAATAAATAATGTATTTTGAACTGATAAATGGAATACAATTTTAATTGGACATTTTGTAATAAAATGTATTTAACTAGAAAATCATAGTTAATTGATGTCTAAATGAATAAATCTAAAAGAAAATTTATTGTTACATTAACTATGATAAAATATTCTTTTGTGAAATGTTATGTTTTGTAAAATAAATAGTTATGATTTTTAAATGGAAGAATGTAACTTTAATTATGACTTAACTTGAAAATTGGAAATTTGGTTTTAAATGAAAACTTTTAAGTTAAGTAAGTAAAGGGAAATTAAAATTTTACTTGGGAAATGGGTATTTTAAAATAAAGTATTAAGTTAATTGTTAAAGTAAAAGTTGAGAAACTAATTTACTTTTGACTTAATGAATGAATTATTGTTTAAGTTGGATACTTACTTATTAAGTGTTTATTTTATTGAATCATAAGTTAAGATATCCGAATGAATATTTTTGAAGCGGAAAATATGGTTTTTATAAGCTAAACTGACCAAATTTTATGTTTTATTGTTTCTGCAATTTTTTAAAATAAAGCTGGAATTAATATTGGTAGCACTTCAGAAATGCTGTGGTCTTAAGACAGCATTTGTTAAGTGCTGTCATTTCTGGAAATAGACTAAGTTCTGAAATAACAAAGAGCTACTAGAGCACTTTGTAGGTGCTGTTGTTGCTGAAACTAAACTATAATTTGGAATAACCAGAGAGCTACTGCAGCACTTTGTTAGTGCTGTTGCTGTTAAAAGTATAAACTGTTTTGAAATTCTAATACCTACTATAGCACTTTATAAGTGCTGCTGTTTCTAAATTTGACAATGTTTTGAAATATTACTAATATATCTACTGTAGTACTTTATAAGTGCTGTTGTTGGCTGAAAATACAATGTTTTGGAAATCTCGTAATTGAATGAATGAACTTAGAAATGCTACAACTTTGAAAGGAATATTATTTGACAGTGAATTTCAATGGTTTAAATGAATATTATTTTAAGGGTGTTATGATTTTCTAAGTATTATGATTTTCAAAGAATAACATTTCTAAATTGTTATGATTTCAAAATATTATGGTTTCAAAGTGTTTTGATGTCGAAATTGTTATAACTTTGAAAGTACTATGACTTTTGGAAATAAATTTATTTGAAATAGTATTTAATTAAGAATTGTTTTGAATATATTGATTTGCAATTTAAAATTTAAGAATATGGCATTATAAAGTGGTTTTGGTTTAAGATGGTTTAAAAAGGAATATTTCAAGTTTAAATAAATTGAAAGAATTATCCAGTGATTGGAAATTTGGGTTTATTCAAATGATATTTTGGTTTTGAAGTATAAACTAGTTTTGAAATGGATATGATATTTTGGGTTTTAAAGTAAAGGGTTGTGAAATAAATATCCATGGGTTATAATAATGATTGGTTGGCAAAGAGACCAGGATCGGATATGGGCATACTCTCTGTCGATACCGAAAACCACTTGACAACCGTGTACGTGGTGGAGATTCCAGAATGAAGTAGGATGGTGGCGACGATCCTATTGAGGTATGAACGTGGACCCGACTCCCGTGAGTTGGCATAAGGTGGATAAAACAGGAGCGATTGACGGGCCAATGAGGTAGCACCTCTGATTGGATGCATTTCTTCGATACTATTCTATTACTTTCTGACTTATTTGGTAGCCACCCTTCGATTTTGATTGGGAGTGTGTTCCGAGGTGGGCGGTAGTGGCTGCTATGCGTTTCCACCAGCCCGGATGCGTAATTGGTATATCTACCCTGGCATTGCCTAGTTGTGCCGTGTCACCTACCATATCGAGCTTTACTACGAGTTTGGATTTGTGTCGTAGCCTGTGGAGTATTGAGGGTAGCTCCCGATCTGGGGGTACACCGATACTGGATAGACTACTGGGACTATTATGGGTTAAGGGCTATATGGGTAACCCCTTAACGCTATTTAAAAGTAAGTTTATTTTATTATAGACATTATTATAATAGTGAATATTACTACATAGTAGATAGCTTAACGGATCCTTAAAGAATGGGCGATCCCAAGCATTCTTTAAGTTACTTGTGCATTTTATTACAGTTCACTTGAGTTGGTTTACATTGTATAAGTATGTATGTCCTGACTCGAGTGTTTTGTGTTTTGATTTACGCTCGGGTCAGACTGAGTGATACAACATTTGACACTCACTTTGGAGTTGGAGCTTTTCTTGGAGATCCAGCTATCTATTTCGCTCTCAGTTATCAGTTGATTCCAGTGATGTATTCTGATTTATACTTGATTATCATATTGAGACTTCTGTTGTATCTTGTTACTTCTGTTGTATCTTGTTAACTCTGATGTATATATAGTAGCTTCATGAACTACTATTTCTTTGCTTCCGCTGCATTGTTATATTACTCTGTGTCTGTGATCTGTGATTTATTTACGATATATTCTGAGTTTTGCCAAATTTTATTTACAATCTATTGTTTTGAATTATTCAAGTCCGACATGTGTGGATTTATTGTCGATTTGAATGGTCCAAAAGAGTGGGTCGTTGGTATCAGAGCTTTGGCTCTAGGCAAAGCTTAGCATATATGGTAAATTTATTTATAGAATCACTTTCGTTCGAACTTGAATTCCTTCTTCTTCGTGCCAATTTCTATTGAATTTTGGAACCTTCCCTGTGGTTCCAAAGTCATTTCTTGTCTCTCCCTATTTGACTTCTTTAGATTATGGAGTATCCCATGACTCCACTTCGAATGATCTTTATAATAAATTGGCGGTCTCGCCAATCTTCGAATGATTGTAAAGGGGTGAAACTCCTTTACAATTAGCATTGATTCACCGAAGATTTCTATATCCTCGGTTTACAATGCTATATATCTCTTGTTATCCCGAATTCTATCTCTTGAGATTGGATGTAGGTTTGTCCCAGAACTCTACAGCGATCTTATTCTTGAAGTCATTGTCGACCCGGTTAATGTTGCCAGTGATTTATATAAGCTTATTCATTTCCTTATTCTGTTATTTAATCATCTTGTCTTTTGTTTCCAACTTATCTTCAAATCATTCTTGAAGTGTATTTTTGTAAACTAATATTTAAATATTTTAATATATATTGTGTTGTTTGAGTTGTTGATGTTGATTTGGGTTTCCGATCGATTCGTCTGATCAACGCTATCGATAGGTTCTCCAAAACACTTGAACAGAGCAAACTGACACCATATTGTTTCCAAACTTGGTAAATGAGAAATTTTGTATAATCATATTATATATATGTATAATTTTCTGAAATTTTATAGTTAATTGAATTGGATGTTAAGAAATAATATTTGACTTTGTATATATCTTGTAATCATTGGCTTGTTTTCATATATAAATGATTGAACTATTAAACATGGTTATAAATTAATTTGGAAATTTAAATGAATTTAAATCAAGAATTTGAGAATTTAATTTCCGAAGATTTCAAACTTTTGGTTTTAAAGTTTTAAAAGGATTTATTATTTAAAATATTTTCGAATAGAAATTGTTTCTAAAGAATTTTAAAGTTTTAAATCAGTGCTCTTCTCTTTGTCGCTGGAAAATAATTTCGGCGATGACTGCAGCATCATCGACATTCATTTTCGAGTTTCGAAGTGAAGAGACCATTCTGTAGCTTTGCTACAATTTTTTTTTGGAAAGTTTAATTGATTTGAATTTCTAAAATATGACTTGATTTATAATATATATTGGTATATGATTTCAAATTTGATTTGATATATATTGTATATGTATTTATTTATCTCTGAATAGTTTGAAGTTAACCGGAAATTTAATTCTTAAATTTTATCTTAAAGGATGATTTCAATTATAAAATGAAGCCAAAATTTTGAATAAATATTTAAGCTTGAAATAATTGAATTTGAAAATTTTATTTGTATAATATTCTATTGCACCACAATATAACTTACCTAAATCATTCAGAAGTTAACTATGTAATTGGATAATGTACAATATAAAGGATTTTATAAATAAAATTTGAGTGTTTATAATAAATGTTATACACTAAAATTTTAGTTATAAAAGATTAATAAAGGTAAACAGAATAAAAGTTAAGTGAATAATTTATGATTTAAAATGGTGTTAAAGGAATTTAGAAATAAATTGGAGTAGTTATAATAAGTGTAAATATACTTAATATATGTGATTGGATATTAAGTGGAATAAAATTAAATAACAAATCGGAATAAAGAAGAATTAAATTTATTGCATAAATTATGAGCATAATAAATGATTTACAAATTCATGACTTTGGAAAATTGTTAATTTAAGATAATTGTATGATGAGATAATGAGATTTAAAAATAGTTAAGATTTATTTAAATTAGGTGAAATCAAATGGATGAAATCAATTATTAATTTAAGTTGAAATTTTCATGGTTTATAATTGATTATCTTATTTTGTTTTCCAATCTCTTTTCTTTCGGATGTTCCTGTTCTCCTGCATCCTAAGCAGGAATTGAATTTCGAATTGATTTTATTCCTGAAGTTCAACCTACAGTCCTTCCTTCCATAAGAACTTAACTTTATCTGTCAGTTTTGGAAACTTTTCATAAATCTTTGAGTACTCACCTGAATCTGAGCACTGCTTACCATCCACAGACCAATGGTCAAACGGGAAGAGTGAATCAGGTTCTAGAGGATCTCCTTCGTGCTTGTGTTCTTGAATTTGAAAGATCATCGCCATCTTGTAGAATTCACCTATAACGACAGTTATAATGTCAGTCTTCTTTCATCTTGTCTTAATCCTATCTCATTCTATATGTTTTGGGTATAAATTAATTCAAATTGAATTGAATTTATATGGTTAAAATCATTGATTTTATTTTGAGTTTCAATTTAGTGTTCTTTCAGGATGTTTCTATTCTCCTACCTTCTTCCTTTTCGGGGACGAGAAGTTTTGAGTGGGGAAGAGTGTAACGACCCGAAAATTTTTTAATAATTTAATTTGTTAGGTTAATAAGTTTTGGGTGATTTAATATATATATATAAAAAAAAAAGTTTATCTATTAATTGAACAATGGCAATTAGAACTAATTTGTAACAATTGAAATGAAGTCCCAATGATGAAATAATGTAAATTAGTTATAAATTTGAATGTAAGAAACAAGTGTGGATGTTGAATCATTAATGAAATAATATGTGATAAATAGAAATTGAAGTAAATCAGTGTTAATTGAGTAATTGTAACATTTGATTTGTAAATAATAATGGATTCATTAATGTGGATTAAAGTAATAGTAACGGGTGTGAGTTACTATTTAATTGGCCTATTAATTTAGTTATAACAGTCATATTTGAGTATAAATTTAAATATAAGTAAAAAAGGGTAAGTGGTGTATAAATAAATAAATTTGTATAATTGATAGTAATTGAATGAATTCAATATTAGGTAAGTAATTACGATAATTAGTTGAATATATGATAAACTTAAGTGTAAATTAAAGAGTAGTGATAACAGCTACTATAAGTAGCCTATTTAGTTTATAAAATAATTAGAAAATCTTTAATGTCATTAATGAGAATTTATGCAGTAACGGGAGGTGTGAATGTATAAAATAAATAGAAACGTAAATTTATTTATAAAGTAATTAATTGGTAAAAGGAATGGAACTAAGGTAAATTAATTAATTGGTTTTAAATCTTAATTGATGTGTACAATTGACAAGATTTCACATTTAGAAATGTAACATTTTATACAAATTTAAGAAAAATATATGTATGTTTCTTTTTCCCGTAACTCCTGCCTTTTCCGTTTCTTAACATCCATTTCCACTTTCTTGCCATCCAAACTCCTTCTAGCCGTGCATTACTCTTCATCACTCACGCACAAAATATTTCCCAACTTGTCATTTCTCTTCTGATTTAAAGATTCTTCATACGTTTCTTTTATTAAATGGGAAATAAATCCCCTTTAATATTTCCTTACCATTTATTCTTTTGGCCATTCATCTTCATAACCCTAGCTGCCACCTATTTTGCAATTCACGTACAAAAGAAAAGTTTCTCATCTCTCAAATTCATTTGCATCCAGAGGAAAACACAGTAAGTTTTCAATGGCCTCCTCCTTCTCTTCTCTTTTCTCTTTTCTTCTTCCTTTTGTTCTCTAATTATTTAGCTCGGCCACACCATGCTAGCCGACCTCATCTCCTCTCCACCACCAACATGATCGGCCTCCACCTCCTCACATCATCACCATACCAAGGCCGTGAACCCTAGAGCAAACTCCATCACCAAAATTGCAAAAACTCCTCTTGATCCATGCTATTGTCTCCACTTGACCATTGCCTTGCCACTCCTCTTCATATCCTTGCCTAGCCGTGCCTTATGACCACTATGGTCGAGCATAGATGCCCTTGAATGATCATGGCTGAGCCATGTGATGGTGTGGCTAGCCCATTTACATAGTGGTCGAGCTACTTGTTGGTTAAACCAAAGGTTATGTCCACTTTGATTCATATTTGCATTGTTTAATCCATCTTTTGTTGTGTTGGATTTTATTCTTATGATTTGTGTACTTGTTTACGTACAAGATTGGATCTTGACTGTTCATCCACTCAAATTCTTATTCGTGCTTTGTCGTGCTTTTCGGAGTTTCAGTTATATATCTTGAATTTCTATCTTCAGCTTTAAAAGGTGAGTTTTATCACTCTAGACATATGTACTTATATTGTTGTGAAATGATGACAAGTGAATCTGTATAAATTGATATGTTAATCATACATACCTGTGATATATTATTTGATGTTAAATGCTGTTTATATACCTGTTACATTACCTGATATGTTATTATATGTTATACTATTCATTTTAATTACTGTATCTCACACTGCAAGTTCCCTATCACTATGGGTTGAAATGATACATACCCGAACGGATATTAGAATAAGGAAAAAATCATTATGGGCTGAAATGATAGGCTCGAGTGATTTTTATTGTATTTTTATTTTAATTTATTTGACTTGGGATTGCGGGTTTGAAATGATAGAACCCGGATTTTTCTTTTTAAATTATGGATTGAAATGATACATATCCGTATCACTTGACCTAGGTTAGAAAATATTATACATGCCCATGGTTATATTTTGAAATAATATTTTCCTAAAAATTATTGAATATTTTGAATGTTTTAAATATATGAAATTTGAGCTAAAAGATTTGATTTAAATGACTTAAATGTAAGAAGATGTTGGTTTTCTATAAGTTAAGACTTTATAAGTCAATAAGTGGCTTTAATGGAAATTTTAAAGATGTGTTGGTTTTAAATTGAATTTAAAGACATTTATTGATGATAAATAACTTAATAATATAATTGGACTTAATATGGAATTTTAAATCTAACCTAGTAATGGTAATGAATTTTACTTTATGAAACAGACATGTTTTGTGTAATAAATAATGTATTTTGAACTGATAAATGGAATACGATTTTAATTGGACATTTTGTAATAAAATGTATTTAACTAGAAAATCATAGTTAATTGATGTCTAAATGAATAAATCTAAAAGAAAATTTATTGTTACATTAACTATGATAAAATATTCTTTTGTGAAATGTTATGTTTTGTAAAATAAATAGTTATGATTTTTAAATGGAAGAATGTAACTTTAATTATGACTTAACTTGGAAATTGGAAATTTGGTATTAAATGAAAACTTTTAAGTTAAGTAAGTAAAGGGAAATTAAAATTTTACTTGGGAAATGGTATTTTAAAATAAAGTATTAAGTTAATTGTTAAAGTAAAAGTTGATAAAATAATTTACTTTTGACTTAATGAATGAATTATTGTTTAAGTTGGATATTTACTTATTAAGTTTTTATTTTATTGAATCATAAGTTAAGATATCCGAATGAATATTTTTGAAGCGGAAAATATGATTTTTATAAGTTAAAATGACCAAATTTTAAGTTTTATTGTTTCTAAATTTTTTTAAAATAAAGCTGGAATTAATATTGGTAGCACTTCAGAAATGCTGTGGTCTTAAGACAGCATTTGTTAAGTGCTGTCATTTCTGGAAATAGACTAAGTTCTGAAATAACAAAGAGCTACTAGAGCACTTTGTAGGTGCTGTTGTTGCTGAAACTAAACTATAATTTGGAATAACCAAAGAGCTAATGCAGCACTTTCTAAGTGTTGTTGCTGCTAAAAGTATAAACTGTTTTGAAATTCTAATACCTACTGTAGTACTTTATAAGTGTTGCTGTTTCTAAATTTGACAATGTTTTGAAATATTACTAATATATCTACTGTAGCACTTTATAAGTGCTGTTGTTAGCTGAAAATACAATGTTTTGGAAATCTCGTAATTGAATGAATGAACTTAGAAATGCTACAACTTTGAAAGGAATATTATTTGACAGTGAATTTCAATGGTTTAAATGAATATTATTTTAAGGGTGTTATGATTTTCTAAGTATTATGATTTTCAAAGAATAACATTTCTAAATTGTTATGATTTCAAAATATTATGGTTTCAAAGTATTTTGATGTCGAAATTGTTATAACTTTGAAAGTACTATGACTTTTGGAAATGAATTTTTTTGAAATAGTATTTAATTAAGAATTGTTTTGAATATATTGATTTGCAATTTAAAATTTAAGAATATGGCATTATAAAGTGGTTTTGGTTTAAGATGGTTTAAAAAGGAATATTTCAAGTTTAAATAAATTGAAAGAAATATCCAGTGATTGGAAATTTGGGTTTATTCAAATGATATTTTGGTTTTGAAGTATAAACTAGTTTTGAAATGGATATGATATTTTGGGTTTTAAAGTAAAGGATTGTGAAATAAATATCCATGGGTTATAATAATGATTGGTTGGCAAAGAGACCAGGATCGGATATGGGCATACTCTCTGTCGATACCGAAAACCACTTTGACAACCGTGTACGCGGTGGAGATTCCAGAATGAAGTAGGATGGTGGCGACGATCCTATTGAGGTATGAACGTGGACCCGACTCCCGTGAGTTGGCATAAGGTGGATAAAACAGGAGCGATTGACGGGCCAATGAGGTAGCACCTGTGATCGGATGCATTTCTTCGATACTATTCTATTACTTTGTGACTTATTTGGTAGCCACCCTTCGATTTTGATTGGGAGTGTGTTCCGAGGTGGGCGGTAGTGGCTGCTATGCGTTTCCACCAGCCCGGATGCGTAATTGGTATATCTACCCTGGCATTGCCTAGTTGTGCCGTGTCACCTACCATATCGAGCTTTACTACGAGTTTGGATTTGTGTCGTAGCCTGTGGAGTATTGAGGGTAGCTCCCGATCTGGGGGTACGCCGATACTGGATAGACTACTGGGACTATTATGGGTTAAGGGCTATATGGGTAACCCCTTAACGCTATTTAAAAGTAAGTTTATTTTATTATAGACATTATTATAATAGTGAATATTACTACATAGTAGATAGCTTAACGGATCCTTAAAGAATGGGCGATCCCAAGCATTCTTTAAGTTACTTGTGCATTTTATTACAGTTCACTTGAGTTGGTTTACATTGTATAAGTATGTATGTCCTGACTCGAGTGTTTTGTGTTTTACTTTATGCTCGGGTCAGACTGAGTGATATAGCATTTGAGACTCACTTTGGAGTTGGAGCTTTTCTTGGAGATCCAGCTATCTATTTCGCTCTCAGTTATTAGTTGATTCCAGTGATGTATTCTGATTTATACTTGATTATCATATTGAGACTTCTGTTGTATCTTGTTACTTCTGTTGTATCTTGTTAACTCTGATGTATATATAGTAGCTTCATGAACTACTATTTCTTTGCTTCCGCTGCATTGTTATATTACTCTATGTCTGTGATCTGTGATTTATTTACAATATATTTTGAGTTTTGCCAAATTTTATTTACAATCTATTGTTTTGAATTATTCAAGTCCGACATGTGTGGATTTATTATCGATTTGAATGGTCCAAAAGAGTGGGTCGTTACAGCAGAGAGATTAACATCATGACCGGATTTCCAAATTCGCTTTGATTAGTGGACTGGTTAGCCCAACCAGTGCATCGGTGGCGTATTTTGGGCGCAGGTTGAACCTGAACCTAAATGATCCAATATACAATAACGTTTATCGATTCAGGTCTTGATTCTTTTATTTCCTAAAGGTGTTTATAGGCTATTGATGAGGTGGCTATCAAAGTTCCGAATCTAAGGTGAATTATGTGATGTTGATCGTTTGATTTGACATGTATTTGTATGCTATGTGTTGTATAGAAATGATGTGATGTTAACGTAAACATGTACAAGCCTATGGTGCAAGTGAGCGACCCAGGACAAAAACCCATGACCCAAGAAGTTGACCTAGGTATTGCATTGCTCCGCTGTAGTGCTTCGGTGGAGTAGTCTGAAAGATGGATAGTAAGTGATATTGTAGTGCAAAAGCAAATCTAGGACGTGAGTCCAGTTTGTATGCAAGGACAACTGACAAACCTATAGTGCATGAGGAAAGTCTGGGAAGTGATTCTGATATGCAGTTGATGCAAGATGAAGAAATTAGGACCCTGTAGCGCACAAGGCGAGTCAAGGGAAGTGAGTCCACATATATGTGATGTGATACAATCAGATGTATACGTTAGGTTGAGTATAGTATGATAGCAAGACGTAAGTTGATCAAGACATGAGACTCATGTTAAATTATAGTATTATCTATGTAGTGTATGTAGAGTAAGTATTGCTCATTCACTAGATTTATGTTTGACCCACTCATATCTTTCCTCTTTAATTATATATTCAGGTTGATGGAGTTTGGAGACAAGATGGTATGGAAGACAGGGATTTATTTGTACATATTGTAGATGATGAAAATAGGTGTTATGATCTAGATTTGATTATGTATATGGATTGGGCTTAATTTGTAATATACAAACATATGTATCTGACGGTGTAGACAAATTTTAGTGTTACAGACTATTTGTGGTTATTTATATTATATTTTAATTCCTTTCACTGTGAGACCCTGAAAGTTATTAATTAGAAATGCATTTGTCTATTGTTATCATATCACAACGACTCGTTCTTTTTGGTTCATAAGGTGTTTACATTGGTTCGAACATTGAACCTTGGGGTCGAAAGGTGGGTTGTTACAACTTACAATCCTATCAAAGTCCGTGAGGGGGAATACATATGCCTCTATTTTGTCTTCATTAACCACACGATCAACGTTGCTTTGGTACGAGATAAGGAACACATACAATGAACAATATATCACATCAGTAGAGGAATGAGGGGCCTAGAGACAAGATATGCTAGGTTAGATAAGTTGGCTTGGTGCATACTCAATTTTCCTCATAAATTCCATTTGTATTTCCAAGCCTAACCCGTTAAAATCCTTACAAATTAACCCCTAAAGTAAGTTCTAAGTCGACCCGACATGGTGGATTGCCATGTAAAGTGAGCAGTGGAACTCGGCCAGCACCACATCACCTTCCACTCCCATACCTCTACTGAAGGACAAGTTGTTGTTGACTTCGCTATAAAATGCTCTAGACTAGACAACGTCAAGGAAGAGACACCCATAGAACAATGTTCTTGGGAATCGTATATTGACATGACATCCGACGAAAATGGGGCAGCTTTCAACATGGTCCTCATCACCCATAACGTACATGAAATTTTCTTTTCTATGAGATTGAACTTCAAAGAAACCAACAATAAGACTGAGTATGAAGCTATCCTAAATAGCCAATGGAAAAAGGAGCACAAAATTGAGTTGACCAAAGTTATAGCGACTCCTCACTCATGGTCAACCAAATCCACAAACGATTTCATGTGAATGGGAAAACGCTGGTCGTATATGTTGTTGAGGCCAAGAAATTGACTAGTACATTCTCTAACTTCAAGTTAGAAAAATTTATCGAGGAAGAAGAATGCCAATGATAACCGTTGGCCAAGATGACAAGTAAACCAACAAAGTGCAACACTAAAGTTTCACTGGAAGTCCAAAGCGTCTAGTGCATCTAATCGAGGCGACCGCCATGGAAACCAACAATGAAAAATACATTAGTTAAGTGACTCTGCTCTTGAAATATCTAGTAAGCTGAGTGCTTCTTGGAGGACATAAAGAGGCTAGCAAAATCCTCTACCAAGCATCCAACAACACTACCATAGATGGTTAACTATACAAAATAGACTGCTCCATCCCGCTCCAACGTTGTGTTACCTAAGTTGAAGTTGAATAAGTCATTGGAAAAATACATGATGGCTTCTACAGAGACCATGCAAGGGGGAAGTATTGCCAAGAAAGCTGCCATATATGAATATTACTAGCCAACCATGGTAAAAGCTTAGAATAAATGCGAATGCTTTCAAGGTTCACCAAGATCCTAGAGCTTCCCCAACCTACTAACTTCAATGACCCCTCCATGGTCGCATGACACATAGAGGACTAACTAGATCTAGAAGCACCAAATTGCGAAGGGATGATACAACCATGTTATAGTCTCCTTCGAGTTGGAGCCATCACTGAGGTCACCATGCTTATGGTCCCTAGCTTTATCATCAAGAACATCATCTGGCAATTTGGCCTCCCAAAGAAGATCATCAACAGTAAGGAAACTAGTTTGAAAGCGGTTAATTCCTCAATCCTATAAAAGAAATGGGATTAACAAATGCTTCTCTTCCATCGTCCACCCTCAAGCCAATAGACAAGTGAATGTGGTTCATAAAACAATCAAACCAACTCTGAAGAAATGCATATCCAACGCCAAAGAAAACTAGGCCAAAGATCGCCTACTCATCCTTTGCTCGTATAAAACCTTTGCCCAGATATCAATGGGACATTCATATTTTTTTCAAAGCCTATATGTATGAAGCAATGTTCCTATTTAGGTGGATGTCTACTCACTACAGCGCCTTACCCACAACATCAAACAAAGTGAAGAATTGTTGCAGCTAATCTCAACACATCGAACGAGCGAAGATGGAAGCAGAGCTTTGGGTTGAGTCCTTTAAAAGGAGGGTCATAAAACACTACAATTCCAAGATCAGGCAGAAAACTTTATAGTGGACAACCTCGTTCTACGATGAGTCTTCATCAACACAATAAACCTGATGGATGGGGTTTTATACCTAACTAGGAAGGGTTGTATGTGTCCAGTACCACCCTTGCCAATAAAGCATACCACTCTAACCAACAGAGCGTATCCCTCGAACTTGGAATCTAAAGCATGTTAGAGCCTATTATGTGTAAATGCTATAATAAACCAAAGATATGAGGCTATTTTAAAAAAATAAGTTGAATATAAGGAGATCGACACTTTTAATCGTTACACAATGAAAAAAAGATTTCTCTAAGAACCTAATGAAAACCATCAACAAAACCATGTGAGGTCAACGTCCATGGCCAAGAATGCATAGGAAGGTGAGTATCTCTCATGTGCGACCGCTTCCTAGTAGCACCAACATATAGATGATGTGACCGCTCAAGAGAGGTTTCGATTCATGTTTCTATGGTGTATTTTCCCATTCTCCCAAGTGCAAAATGGGGCATCAGTGAACGGATGATGCAACTACTCACCCGGTAGCTTTGATTGCTTCATCGATGATGCTGCCTGTTCTCCCAAGAGAGGAGAGTTACTATTACAAAGATGAGTGCAAATAACCACGTAATAGTCCCGACTCTTGCATCCATACCGACATTGTAGTATCTTTATACAAGGATTGGGATTATCCCAACAACTTTCAAGATATATCTTTATAGGTTTTTATACCTAGTATATAGGTTGCTTCTTCCAAATCTTTCATGGAGAAATTCTTAGAAATTCAAGGCTTGCATTGATTGCAATGACTAAATATCATTGCCAATCGATAATAAATCATCGACGTATAGTACTAAGAATATGATAGCACTTCCTTGTTCCTTTTGGTATACGCACGCTTCATTTATGTTTTAATTACCTTATCAAAACACTTATTTCAACTCCTTGAATCTTGTTTAAGTCCATAAATGGATCTTCACAACTTGCAAGCCTTGTCCTCACTTCCAATGACTTCAAAACCCTCGAGCTATGACATAGCCTCTTCTAAATCACCATTTGGAAATGTTGTTTTAATGTTCATTTGCCATATTTCATAGTCATAGAATGCAATAATAGCTAGCATTATTTTAATGGACTTAAGCATTGTTATGGGAGAAAATGTTTTATCATAATCAACATCCTGATTTAACAAAATTCTTTCGCAACTAGCTTTGCCTTATATAGTTGTTTGGCTCCACTTATCCATATGCATTTTTCTTTTTCTTAAAAATCTACTTTCAACCTATGGGTGCACAAGATCTATTTTGTTTCTCCTCTTGGACAATCTTCAAGTACTCCAAATAATTCCGTTTTCAATAACCTTTCTTGTAACAATGATGACACCCACCCTTCTCGGTTGGAGAAGTCTTTTTATCTTCTAATTAACCCATTTCTGCTTCTTTAAACCATTCGAGGATGATGCCTTCCACTTAACTGCGAGCGCCCATGCTCTAATCCTTAGATGAAGACCTGGCTAACCTCAACATATCGAGCAGCTCCATAAGGCTTATGTTCAACTGGTTTATATTATAGTTTAATATGAGCGACTCAAACTGTGGAGTGAGAGACCCTAGGATCAGATCCACTTGTAGCTCATTACTTATCTTAACGTCTAATTGAGAAAGCCTGTCAATATATACCTTCATCATTAAGACGTAATCATCCACTTTTATGCCCTTCGACATCTTTATATTAAATAGTTTCTTTGTAAGTGTGTACCTTACGAAATGAGACTATTCCCCAAACCAAGCTTTAGGTTATTGAAGATCAGATGGACACTCATGATTTTGACCTGTGTCTGCAATGATTTGTTTAATGTAGATGCCACATAAACTTTGATGATTTCTAGGTCCAAGACCCATTTGTTATAGGCTAAAATTAGTGTATGGTCCGCATTATTAGCATATTTTTCCCTTAGAGGTTCGGTTATAGACGACCATGGGCATTCGTACATAAGTGCTATCTTAATTGCCCTTAACCAATCTATACAGTTAGGTCTGGTGAGTTTGTCATTTTTAGAAAACAACTTTTGTGTGGACATATTTTACAAATTTAATTTAGTATATTAGGACGTTAATTCATAGTAGATGTTTTTAGAAAATTAATAAGGTTATATATTACATTTCATTTTACTAATAAGCTCCCACTATACTTTTATGTTTGATGAAACATGGAAGCATTTCGAGTTCTCTAATGGATGGTTGGGATTATATGCCTTGAGATTCTGACCTTGAGGAAAGCTCAACAAATTATAGGCCTGCATATGATGGATAACGCCTTATCACTTGTATAATATACAACTCCTAACCTCGTGGTCTTTATCTTAATCCTAACTTTACCTTAACAAAAGCTCAACAAATAAAGAGAGATTATTCACTTTTTCCTACCATTTCGTGATGGCGCATAATGCACATATCTTAAGGAAAGCTCGATTAAATATGTATATATATCTTATCTCATTTATTCTATATATTAATAGTACTACACATAACATCCCTAGCTTGAGGAAAGCTCAACAACTAAGGAATATGCAAGTAATATATTAATGTATAAATAGTAGAGCGTAACTATTATATTAAGGATCCATAATCTTTAATATATTGAACTGAGTGATATCGACTTATGGAATAATGTATTTCTTATGCAATATCATCATGATTGAATTGTTAGACACATCTGCAATCATAGTATATGTACTATATATATATATATATGTATTTATTTCTTAAATCTAATAAAGTTTCATGTTGCTTCACCTTTTTATCCTATGTTCGTATTATGTAAGTTTAATTCTCGTGTAACATTTTTTAATTTTAATTAACTTACATAATAGTCTTATGTATAATATTATATTAATTTTATTAATCAAATCTCATCTAGTTAATTAATTAACATTTTAAATAATTTTTATTTCATTAATTTAAACATTTTAAATTGAATATGAACACTTTAACATTTATAGTTATACATATATCTTTATATATATATATACATATATATATATGTATGTATGTACGTATGTAATATAATATTTCCTTTTCAAAAAAATGTATTATATATTTATTAATTAAAATTTAATAAATTTATTTAATTAAACAATTTAAATTAATTTATTTATTTTGAAAATTTTATATACATACATTATCTTAAACATTTTTAAAAAATGTAACATATACCAAAGCATATGTTATTTAATTTAACTAATTAATTAGTTATTTAATTTATAATTAATTATGTATAATTTTTGAAAATGAAAAATAAATTTCTACGATAATATTGAGAATTATTTTATAACATTTATAAAATATTAATTATTTTAAATTTAACCTCTTAAATTTTAAATTTTAATTTAATTCCAGAACAGATTTTAAAAAATAGTCCAAGGCCCAAATTCAAATCGGGTCATTATATTAGGGATAACCTTTGGGATTACTTTGCCTTTCGGATAAGACCAATAACTAGGTAGGGCAGGGTACTTGATTACCCAAACCTAGCATAGACACTAAGTATAATGACTCGCCTTTTCGACCCCAAATGTCCACACTAGTACATCCACGGCATTCATGTGTCGAGCACCCACTTGTTGGAAAGACGAATTGTTAGGGTAAAATAAAAGGAAAACAAAATAGAACATGGAAGAAGGAACAAAATATCAGAATCTCACAACGGAACGATCATATATAATATCAAAAGACAGCATAAATTGTCATCCTAGATACAAAGTTTTTCAGAGTTACAGTAATAAGCCTGGATAATTATAACAACATATCCTCACAAATGTTGATATACATATAAAGTAATGCAGCGGAAATAAATACTACGATAAGTAGAACTCCAACTCTTCTCCATATGCTCCAAAGAGTCGAAAGCTAAATCTGGAAACATATAAGAGGTTGACCGAGCATTATAAGAAGATAACACCCGGATCGGTCTAGTAAACCAGCGTGAGAAACACGGATCAAATATATTTTAACATTATAAAAACCTTTAAAAATAAACGTATCTCGTACAACTGACCGTACATAAACACAAACGGGGTTTTACCTTACGATAACCAAACTGTTTGTAGAGAATCCAGTGATATTATAATAATGTCTAAAGTTTAAAATAAATAATAATCCTAGCCAAAATTATTATATTAATTACATTCCATCATAATAGAGGTACAACCAAAATCGATAAGGAAAGTTCACATAATGGATTTTCCACGGAGATCTCTATGGGGAAGCCAAATCCAAACTCCATGCAAAAGGGTTAGAAACCACCTTTCGAGCATCATATATCTCTAGATAAAATATACCATAAGGTAAACACAAGAGGCCCAGCTTTTTAATATAAACATGAACAATGTGAATCAAATATCACCAACTCTCATCAGCCAACGATCGAGAAGAAATGGAGTTGAAAACATCTTGATATGGGTTCCTAAACCCAAGGTCACGCACCATACTATGTCTTTAGCCATTTTCAATGTTAAGGTTACGTTCGACATCTTTCGCACGAGTCTTCATCACTGGAATAGAACACAAATCCCTAAATTAATTCCATCATATCGAACAGATCACGAATCCCCAAATGAATTCCCATATGTTTAGTCGATCGCGAATCACTACGTGGATTCGAGCACCTTGAACAGATCTTGATCCTCCATATAGGTTCCCCCGCATAAGTCTTCTAATGAATGCTAACGTTGTCCTCTTCCTTGGAGTACTCCTCAAGATAGACTGTCCTAGTTGATAGCATTATTTGAAATGTTTATGCTGACCTTTTCCTTGGACTTAACTTTAGGATAGACAGTTCAACTCTATAACATTCCACTTCCAGAACATAGATCGCATACTATTTTTGAAGTGGTATTCGATAAGCAGAATACTTACCGATCCCGGTCTCTTTAAAACCAATCGATGAATTTTCCGGTTAACTCAATTTTGGTTCTCTCAGAAGTAAACGAAAGATAGAAGCGTTTTGTACCAATACTCCTCCCCAGGGGTTCTTATTGGTATGAAGTCGCGAAGCCTTTCGATAACTTCTTAAGTCATATTTTGGTCAATTCGATAGTCGACTAATTGACTATCCGGTATAAGATAGACGTATCTAAATGGAAACCAGGATTCACTTATTTTCCATGAACGAATAAACACATAAAACACTATCATCATCCAAAACACAACAAGCCACACAAAGTACGATTAGGTTACTTAAGCAACTCTTAACCATTTCCATATAATTAATCCTTTTATTAATTAAAACTCCTTTATTAGTAAACTTCATTTATCTAATAACTTCTACTTTTTCTACCTTTTTCTAAAAGATTTCATCACTTATTATTTCCTTCAAAATATCCATTTTAAGGATCTAAGTACTTTCACAAATCCATTCAAAAGGTTTAAGATGGATGTTACTTAAACATTGTCACTACAAACCTAAAATCGTTTCGCTTTTTCTTATCTGTAAATCATTCTTTTAAAGATACGTTCACATCCGTAGGTATAATTGAAAAGCGTTAAATACGAATGTGAACACATTATTACAACAAACCCAAATCATTTCCATACTTGTTACTATCTTTACAAACCTTTGTTTTAAAGATCTAAGTTCGTATTCGGCTAAGATCGATAATCGACTAATCGATTTTCTGGTCAAAAACCATTGCTTATACAAATCATGATGCGTACGCTTAACTCGTTTCCGACATTCTCAACTTAACCATTCCTAGTTCAAGAGTGAAGCTAGGTAATTTTGGGCACTGGTTGCTCCAAGCCTTGCTTGGACACCTCATTCTTAAATCTCACAAATGGATAAGTCCACCTCGTCGGCTTTTAGAGTTAAGCATAGTATTAATTGATTTCCATAAACAATCAGAAATCAACTCTATTAACACGTTTTTGACATTTTCCACTTAGCTATTCCTCGATTAAGAGGGAAGCCCAGTAAGTTAGAGCTCTATTGCTCCATCTCTACTCAGCATCAATCTTAACTCTCACAAATAGATAAGATTAATTCGTCGGGTTATTAGTGTTAAACACAGTTAATTACTTTTCTAATTAGTAATTAAACATTTTAACCAATTGGCTACTAAGAAAATTTCTAACCCCTTTCTAAACCTTTTGTTTATAACTTAAAACAATTTAAAAGGTAAGATATTTGCATAAGATATTTTCCAAGATATTTATATAATATATTTTCCAAGGTATTTACAAATGATATTTTCCAAGTTATTTATATAAGATATTTATATTTAAAAATACTTATATTATATTTTAAAACACTCATTTAAAATATTACTTGAAAATAACAAGTTTGAAAAATCATTAAAAAAACTTGAAAACGGCATGTTTTCAATTTATTTTAACAAAATATTTCTTCTTTCAACATTCACCGTTTATCTTAAAAACTCATAAAGATCTCAAACCACTTTTAAAATACTCTAAAAATAGTTAGTAACTACTTATAAAAAGAATGAAACAAAAATACTTAAATCTAAATATATTATCAAACTTTTAAGTCCAAAAATCAAGTCTAAACGAGGCAGTTTTACACTAGTGGTGTTTTTGGCCGTTTTCGAGATGGTTAACTTTTTACTATTCATTATTTTAATAACAACAAACATATATATAAACCAATATAAATATTCTGAAAAACTCCTAAGCTTCTCTTTACAATACTCCATAACAACTTCCAAAAACAAGGGAATTCCAAACTGGTTTTACAGCGACTATCGCTATAAGTGCACTTCTTAATCCAAGTCGAAACTTAACGAAAATTCATCTATAACCTATATGCTTTGTTCATGGTCTAGTCATATGTCATATAAGTCCATTCCAAGTTTGTTCAAGTCCATGTACATGAATCACATATGTCACTTGCTTTTAAAGTAAGAAGTTACAACCATTGTTTTTAACATAAGTTATTACCAATTCATATAACATAACCACAATCAACCGTTACATATATGTGTTATAGTTTCATTAAAATAACCCACCTTTAATCCAACCAAAACCAAGATCCATGAACCAAAGCCTAACCCCACTTGCAACCACCTCCTTCCTTCCTCATTTCCTTGCTTTCATCTTGCTCATTTGCCTCCAAACCCCCTTTATAGCTGTTTGTACCAAAAATGGGCACAACACTCTTCGGAAGTTTTTGAAGAGATAAAAGTGAAGAATGAAAATTGAAACTGTGGATTATCTAACAAAAACTCCAAATAACAGAAAGTAAATTGCAAAGACAAGCGATTTAGAGTGGTTCGGCGTTTTGCCTACGTCCACTATGAAGTTTGATGATTTTATTGCTCGATACTTGAAGATTACAATAGTTAATAATGTAATACAACTGAATTCAAATGCTAAGTGTCAATCTAAAGCAGCGGCGGTGTTCTGGAGTAAATCTGGCAGAATCTGGGCGCTCTTCAGTACTTAGAATTCTCCGACCTCTTTTCTGAATGACCAGGGGCTCTATTTATAGGTGTAGGAGGCTGATATTTCGCCTAAAATGAGGGGAGACCAGTTCTGGTACGTCAGGGGGCCCACATGGCCGAAATCTGGAGATCCGGGCCCACTTTGGGATCGATTCGACCCTTGGTTCGAATCGATCAAGAAATCATTCAATTGAGCTGAAATTTGGTGTGTACATTCTTCATCATGTGTTTGAGCGTCTGTGAAAATTTCATGGCATTTGGACTTGTAGAACTCGAGTTATGATCGATTCAAGTTGGCGTTTTTCGTATTCTGGAGTCGTTCGAATCGACATGCTCGAATCGATTCGTTCGAATCGATCCTCCTGCTCGTGAAGATGGTGACGTGGCGCGCCTTCTTCGCATCGGTCCGCTGTGCACTCCGCATTGACTGGGTCGAATCCACGACTTGGATTCGAAGTAATGGATTCGAAGGACCTCTTCCTTCGAATCGATGGAATTAATACTCGTTCGAATCGATTTAGACTTGTAGCTATGGACCGGTTCGAAGTTGTCTTGGCCTGGGGATTCGAATGCATGGATTCGAAGGTTCCTTCCTTCGATGGATTCGAACTACGGTGTATGCGAGGGTGGATTCGAACTCAAGGCTCATGAAGACTTGCTTGATGTAGTCGAACGTGGTGAATGCCTCAATGGATTCGAAGCTACCGGTTCCGCCTGATGGAGTCGAAACAACTCTCTTCTTGATCGATTCGAACTAGTCTCTTTTTCATGGATACGAGGCAATGCTTGTCTGATGGATTCGAACATAGGATTCGCCTATGGATTCGAACCAAGGAAGCTCTACTCCATCCTTTGTCGACAATATCTCGAGCATACGAACTCGGATTGTCTTGAAACTTGGATCGTTGGTTCCCACGGCTTTGCTTGACATGCCTTATCGATTGTAGCCCGATCCGGACTCGAACAAATTTCATCGATATCCGTAGCGGTCCTTACGTGTAACCGACTTCCGAGACGATCTGTCACTGTTTTCTAGTCAAGTCCTTGGTGTCACGGCCTTGCCAAAAGGCGGAATAACATTTGCCCCCCAAAGTACGTCTTGTGTAAACATGACGTGCTTTGAAAAGCTGCAGTCTCTCATTGGATTGCCACAACATGCTTTATCGAAAGTTGCATTCTGTATTGCAGTAATCGACTGTCGTATAATCGTGACTGGCTGTCTGGGCTTTTGAGTCATGACGAGATGAACATTTGATTCCTGTTGATGATTAAGACCAAAACATTAGTCAAAAATACGTGTATACGTGTATTATCTTGACCTTGGTTAACGTTGCGTGACCGCAAGTTGTTGTCAGTTCGGTTTTGCTATTGAAATCTGCATCGGTCCTCTCCTGAACCGATTTGAGATTTGAGTTTAATCAGTGCATTAATGATTATTTATGACTATCCCTCAGTATCGATCCTCTCCTGAACCGTTGTACAAGATAGTCAAGCAATAATTTTATATCCTAAGCAATGCTTTTATTCCCATTCGATCGTTTTTGATGGATTCGAGAAGGTTACTCGAATTGATACTCTTCGTCATGCTACAAGTCGATATTTTTGAAGTTGGCATTCCAAATTGGTGGGCACAGCGACTTTGATTCATTTTCAGTTAACTGTCTCGATCCGATGGAACTTCGAAACGATGATTTTCGGGTGGATTCGAAGCTTGGATGGATTTGTAATTGAGGGATTCGAACTTGACTGTTCGAATCGATGGAGTCGAACGTTCCCCCTGACTCTTCTGACGCCGTGCTTCGAGTCGACGCTGCGGATTCGAAGGATAAGTTTCGAAGTTGTCTGGTGCAGCTTCGAATCGATCGATGCCTTGCAGTGATCGATTCGAAGATACTGCTTCGAATCGATGAGCTAGACCTGTTATTTCCGGTTGCGCTTGACCGGGAGACGAATGGTCTCGTTTCCCCTATATATACCGGGGTCCTGTTCACTTTTAACTTTTTACTTTTACTGTTACGAGAGCTCCTTCTTCGAATCGATTTTTTCAAGGCCAGGACAAACGTGCTTTCCTCAAAACGATCGATCCCTTCCACGCTTTCACTCGAAATCAAAACAGGTATTCAATGGATCGATTCGAGATGAGAAAAATAAACTATTCTCGCCTTAGAAAAACTCTAAGGAGTGACAAGATCTGAATGAAGTGGGTCGACTCGATGGAGTCGAGGAGTGATGTCTTTTGGGTTCCAGCGATTAGAGTGTCGTTTCCCGTTGCTTTGCATTGATCCAGGAACAAACGATCTTCGAATCGATTCCATGGGCAAGGTTCCGAATCGATGACTTGGAGGGAAAGGGCATCGATTCGAAGTAACGCTATCCAGATCGATTCGAAGGAACTGAATATTGATCGATTCGAAGTAACTTAGAGCTCACGGATTCGAAGGGCTCCTCCATCATAAGGTTACATCGAGTCGAACCATATGGATTCGAAGCGCCTGGAATCAAACTTCATCGATTCGACCCTCATCGATTTGTGTCGATGGATTCGAACGCCTTCATCCCCTGAGACCATTGTTCGTATGATTTGCTCCATCATCCGAACTACGACCAACTTCAGGTTGTACTCCGACGAACATAATGAACTTTAGCATACTTGACTCCGACGAGCTTCGGCCTTGCATAATCGAACTTGACCAACAGACTTGAACCTGAATTTCCTTTGAAGCTCGTCGATGGAACTATGACTTAACCAATAATACAACTGAAAGACTTATACTTGAAGTGGGTAGTAGCCTTCGGATGGGGTGGAAGTGACGGTCAGCGATGACGGTCATCTTCGTTTTTAAATTTTCAAGTTATGTTGTACGAACATCTTGCTTCATTCTGTTACATCTGCTTAAGCGATGTACATCACTTACACTGCACGACACGTTCATACACACTACACAGGGGCATGCACGGGCTTGTTCATGAACTTAACGTTGCTTTCTAATGAGTTAGCTAATTATGGAATCTTCGAGCTCCCAACAACAAGAGGTACAGAGCTCGACTCCCCCGGTGCTTGAGATTCCCGATATCCCTGCCGATATAATCGATCCAGCTCCAGATGAGTTGCCGGAGGCGATATTTATTGAGGACCCCGTTGATTCGGTTCAGTCCAACATCTCTGAATCCTTATTGGGACGAATATGCTTAAAGCATAACATATCTCTTGGTGACGTATTATTACCCAGCGCCACTGATAGACCGCATAATCCGCCTGAAGGATATACAGCATTCTACCGTCATGCCTGTGCGGCTGGAACTCTCCCTCCCTTCAATCAATATATCAGAAGGATGCTATCATACTTAGGAATCGCTCCTTCACAACTTCATCCCAACGGGCACGCGTTGCTGAATAGTGCCTTTGTAATATTTATGGACTGTCTTTTTCGCCCGCCGAGGCCCTCCGAGATCAGACACATATTTAACTTCAAGAGTAGGGGTGATAGCCCGTCGTTTACATTTTTGGAGGCAGTTAGAAATTGCCAAGTTGTTGTTGGAGCTTGGACGCGCCTGAGCTATTTCAAGAATGAATGGTTCTACGTTCGGTGCCCTCCGGGTTTCGCCAGGCGATGGTTGTCTAGACGTAAGCGCCTTAACCTGTTTTCTTGACCAATAGCTTTTCGGTGTTAAAATTGACATTTCATTCCTTTTACAGCTATTATCTCTAGGCCCGATGGAGGGCGTTTCAAGGGTACCGTCCGGAGTCTTCAAGAAGTCCCAAGCGAGCTGAGGCATATTGACTCGGTGCTGAACGACTACAACTTAAGAGTTCTGGGTTTGATCGACATTAATCAAAGCATAGTTGTTGAGGGATTTTCAAAGTCCGTCTCCAAGAAGGAAAATAAGAAGAAACCCAAGAAGAGAAAGGCGAAGAAGTCACTCGGAATCAGAATAATCGAGGCGAGTGACGAAGAATGAACCCATACGGATTCAGAGCCAATGGCTGACCTTTCGGGAAACTTGGAGGAATCGGGAGAAAAACGGAAAGGCAAGGCCGCCGTTTCCAAAAAACTTGTCAAAGGGGGGAAAATCTGTAGATGTGTTTCTTCCCGCTTCCGGAGTTATGATTTCTGAGGCCGCCCCTTCTCATTCGAGAGATTCTCTCAAAGGGCTTGACGATATTCCTATCCCAGATTATATATCGATTTCTCATAATCCTGGGTTGGAGGAATTGCAAGATGTCCTAAACATGAACGAGCCCTTTCCTTTAAGTGCGGTCAACACTTCCGGTCGGTTTGGGGGTTTACACATTTACACACACTTCCACGGCACTTCATGACTTCTGCACAGTAAACATTGCTTTATGGGATTTTAATCTGTAATTCTTTCTTATCGCAGGTGAGATGTCAGGACGTGGCTCCACTCTAGATAGGCTTCGGAATGTGCGCCAATCTTCTCCATTTTATGATTCCCGTAGGAGAGAGACGGATAGGGACCATGGGCGAAGCTACTCGAGTCAAGAACGTTATGATAGGGACAGAGATTACTCGCGTAACCGTTCTGGCTATGATTACTCTGATAGAGACCGGGGATACCAGCACCGACCCCGATCTCGTTCTCCTCCGCCTCCCAGGGCTCCAGTAGACCTCCCAGGGCCATCTCATCAGCAACAGTTGCCTTCTCAATCTTCTCGGCCTGATGCTCAACGGCCAAGAGTGGAACCAACGGCAGCCGCTATAATTGAACAAGCTCCGGTTGAGTTGACAAGCGAGGGAGCTGCTAAACTTGCCCAAATGAAAAATGACTACCCGGAAATTTGCATGGACGGCTACATCTTCCCTCCTAACTTTAAAAGAATCCCTCCGGAAGCTGAGACCACTGCTCATAATTACATCCACGACTTCTATGCTCAGTACAAGGAGTGGTATAAGGCAGCCGTGAAGGCTTCTAGAGTAGCTTTCGACAGGGCGAAGGTCATTGCCGAACGTGATGTTGACATTGCGAAGCAGAAACGCATCATTCAAGTTCTTCAATCCGAAGTGGAAACGTCCCGAAAATCAGAGCTTGAAACACTTAAGAAACACGAGGGTGTCGTGGCCAAACTAGCGAGGATGCAGCAAGAACATTGCGCCACAGTGGAAGAGATGGGCCATCGCAATACCACCGTTGCAGCTGAGCGAGACTTAGCCGTTAAAGAGCTGAACGAGCTCAAGGCCAAATTCGCTGAAATGGTGAAGGAGAAGGACGATGCGAACGCTACTGCTCAAGAGGCTTGCGACCAAGCAGTATCCCTCAGGGCCGAACTTGCTGCGGCGGCGGTCAAGGCTAAGTCTGTGGAAGCAGAGATTCAGGAAAAGATCTTGGAGGAGAGGTCTAGGCTAGATGCTGAGTTTGACGATCTCTTAGTCACGTATAACGCTAATGTGCTGGAACACAGAAATTTGGCGTGGCTGGGAGATGACTCCATGATCTTATACAATGCCTGGACCCGGCTGGTGAATGAGAAGAGAGCAGCGCATCCAGATGGAGCACTTGACGACTTTGAACTGGAGATGCGTCTGCTTACCGAGGATGAGAGGAAGACCCTTCATGAAGTGGTAATCTCTATGGCGAAAGAAAAGCTCGGCGTCCAATCTCTAGAGGCAGGCGAAGGCTCGGGGGTCGTGCATCACGGGACAGGTGTTGGAACTGCAATTCCAACATTGCCCGAAACCACTGGTGCGGTAGATCCTCAATCTGTTCCTGCCTATAATCCTGACCAACCATTATTATCTTCTGCCGAGGATTCTTCCCACGTTTCGGTTCAGACCAAGGAAGGTATTTGAACGTTTCTCGTAGTTCAGTTGTGAAGAGCCTTAAGCAACACACTTGGCTAACAATCTTCGTTTTGTCGTATTTCAGTGACCGAAGTTATTGTTTCTGCGCCCCTTGCTTTATCAGCTCCTCATCAAACACAAGGGGTTGTTTTTTCTGAAGCCATCACGACTTCTACTTTGATTGGCGAGGAGGGAGATGCAAATATGTTTTCTTTCAGTGCTCAAATGATTGAGGAGCTTCTCAATGAACCCATCGATCCCTCTGCCAACCCGTCCGATGTTGTGAATGAGGCTGCTCCGGCCGCTAGTTTATCTATGCCAGCTATTGGCACATCCGATACGGCCCAAGTATCTCGTGAGGACGACGTTATTGCTGAGATTGCTGCCGAGATGGCAGCAGGGAATGTTGGTGCTAGTCCGCCCGGGCCTGCCCCGTTAATGGTGATTTCGCCGGGTGGTACTGTATTGATCGAGACCGCTCATGTTCCTCCTCCTGCTACTACTCCTATGCCTCCAGTTCGTCCTCCTAGAAGAACTTCCGTTGCCTCCAGCTCTGAGGAAGATGTCGACATTATATCGCTGCCGGAGGGCAAGCCTGAAAAGAGCAAGCGATTGAGGAAGAAATCGGGCAGCGGATCAGGTGGAGCTACCCCGAAGAAGAAGATAAGGAAGAAGAAAGAATGAACTTCTTTCTCTAAATCTCTGTTGCGTAGGGTAGCATTTTGTTGATTTTTCTATAGCCGTGTATAGATGTGGATTCGGCTCCCACTAGCAGAATTTTTCATAAACACTTTGTAATCAGATTCTTTTTGTTGATAATGGAAATGAAAATCTATTCCCTTTCTGTCTTCAACTTGTTATGTGTTATGGTTCTGCCCCCTGTATTGAGGAGAAGTGTGGAGTTGACGTATGTTTATACCCCGTCTCGCGCTCCGGAGTTCGGAGTAGGATGAATGTTTATACTCCGTCTCGCACTCTGGGAGTACGGAGTTAGAAGAATGTTTATACTCCGCCTCGCGCTCTGGGAGCACGGAGTTGGAAGAATGTTTATACTCCGCCTCGCGCTCTGGGAGCACGGAGTTAAGAAGAATGTTTATACTCCGCCTCGCGCTCTGGGAGCACGGAGTTGGAAGAATGTTTATACTCCGCCTCGCGCTCTGGGAGCACGGAGTTAGAAGAATGTTTATACTCCGCCTCGCGCTCTGGGAGCACGGAGTTAAGAAGTATGTTTATACTCCGCCTCGCGCTCTGGGAGCACGGAGTTAAGTAAAAAGCTTGTACCCAGCTCGCGCTCTCGGAGTACTCTGGGGTTTAGGAAAAATGTTTATACTCCGCCTCGCACTCTGGGAGTACGGAGTTGAATGAGAGTTTATACTCCGCCTCGCGCTCTGGGAGCATGGAGTTTAGTAAAATGTTTATACTACGCCTTGCACTCTGGGAGTACGGAGTTGAATGAAGGGTTGTCGTGTATCAACCCATTTCGTGGCCTGATGTGATGGCTTGCCCCCGAGCTCGGGTTTCATTTAGTGAGTGGTTGATTGCTTCACAGCCACTCCCTACTTGAATAAATTCCACTGTGTGATGGAACTTAGCTCTTCGTGCATCGTGATGTTGTACATTGTATTTAATGAATCACAGCTCTGGCTCGAAGAGATGGCATTTTATTGCTGAAATAAGAAAATATGGCAAATCAGTTGCCTTATTACAAATTCTAATTTCGAAATGCAAAAGTAAATTGCTGAATAAAAAACATAATGAAATAAATAAAGCCTGTCATATGTAATAGCGACGGAGACTCTCGCTGTTCCAGGCTCTCGGTAAAACTAGACCGTCCACGGTTGATAGTTTGAATGTGCCATCTCCAAGTCGTTGCGCAATCACGTACGGTCCTTCCCAATTTGGTTTCATGTGTGAAGGAACCGGGTATATTCTCTTGAGGACCAGATCACCGAGATCAAAGGTTCGGGGGCGAACTTTGGTGTTATACAATCGGGCGACCCGACTTCGGTAAGCGGCCGCTCTTAAATCAGCTTCTTCTCGTTTCTCGTCCAACAGATCCAAAGACTCAGCGAGTAATATAGCGTTTGTTTTCGGATCGTAATAAGTTACGCGGTGAGAAAATACTTCTGTCTCAACTGGAATGACGGCCTCCGAGCCATAGGATAAGGAAAATGGGGTGTGTCCAGTCGCGGTCTTGTGAGTTGTTCGATAAGCCCATAATGCCATAGGAAGTTCATCGACCCATTTGCCCCCAGCCTTTTCCAGTCGTTTCTTTAAGATGGATTTGATAACTTTGTTAACAGCTTCGACCTGACCGTTTGCTTGTGGATGTGCGACTGCAGAGAACTTTTTATGAATATGAAATCATTGGCAGAAATTCTTGAACTCCGAACTTTCGAATTGGGTCCCATTATCGGTGATGATGGTATGCGGGAGTCCAAATCGGCAAATGATATTGCGGACCACAAAGTTTATCACTTTCTTTGACGTAATCGTTGCAAGAGCTTCGGCCTCGGCCCATTTTGTGAAGTAGTCAACTGCGACGATGGCATACTTCGCACCACCTTTTGCCAGAGGTAAAGCGCCAATGATATCGATACCCCACATAGCGAACGGCCAGGGACTGACCATTTGAGTTAACTCGGTAGGCGGGGCTCTTGGAATTCGAGCGTGTTTTTGGCACTTGTCGCACTTTCTGGCGTAATTGGCAGCATCTCGATTTACTGTCGGCCAGTAATATCCATATCGGAGTATCTTCTTAGCAAGCGCTTGTCCACCGGTGTGATCGCCGCATTCTCCCTCGTGTACATCATGTAACACTCGTTTGACTTCGTCGTGAGCGATACACCGGAGGAGTGGAACAGAATAACCTTTTCTATACATGATCCCGTCCTGAATGATGAACCGCGAAGCTTTTCGTAGAATTTTCCTTTTCTCATTTCGGTGCTCAGGCAATATCCCATTCTCAATATAATTTCGATACGGAGTCATCCATGATTCTCTGCTGGGAAAGGTCTCCAACACATCATTCGTTTTGATTTGATCGATGCTTGGGAAAGGCAACGTTTCGACCGGGACGAGTCCCATTTGCTGTGCTTCACCTGTGCTGGCCAACTTTGCCAATGAATCGGCCTTTTGATTGCGATCTCGTGGTATGTAGTAAATAGCATAATAATCAAACTGATCCAGCGCTTCCTGAACTCGGGCTAGATAAGCAGCTAACCTGCGATCTCTTGCTTGATATTCTCCCCGTACCTGACACACAACCAACTGTGAATCACAATAAACTTCTACAGCGATAATTCTCAGATCTCTGGCAAGCTTTAACCCAGTCAACAGGGCTTCATACTCGGCTTCATTGTTGGTTGCGTGAAAATCAAACTTCAAAGCATAGCATATGGATCGACCTTCGGGGGTTTCTAGTACAACTCCAGCGCCCGAACACCGATCGTTTGATGCACCATCTGTATAAAGTTTCCAGACATATTCAGGAGACTCGCTGGTTTCAGGTAAGTCGTCAGGAACAGTAAATTCAGCTATGAAGTCAGCTAGGACTTGCCCTTGAATGGCTCTCCGCGGAGCATAAGTAATGTCAAATTGGCTCAGTTCAATATTCCACTTGAGTAACCTTCCAGACGTCTCAGGCCGCGTGAGGACCTGTCGTAACGGCTGATCGGTATACACAGTAAGCGGATGTGCTTGGAAATAAGGACGAAGCTTTCTCGAGGCAATGACCAAGCAGTAAGCCAGTTTCTCCAACCTGGGGTAATTTCTTTCAGCTCCGGTCAATCGTTTACTGACATAATAGACCGGTTTCTGCACTCGATCTTCTTCCCGGACCAAAGCAGCACTGATCGCATGCTCCGATACCGCCAGATAAAGGTATAATTGTTCGTGATCAATTGGTTTCGACAAAATTGGTGGCGTAGAGAGATGCTGAACTAGCGATCGGAATGCGCCTTCACATTCCGTGGTCCATTCAAAGTTTCGTTTCCCTTTCCGGATTAGATCAAAGAAAGGAATACATTTGTCAGTGGATTTCGAGATGAACCTGCTTAGCGCTGCTACCTTCCCGTTGAGGCTCTGGACTTGCTTTATGGTCTTCGGGGTTTGCAAATTCCTTATTGCCCAGATCTTTTCGGGGTTTGCCTCTATCCCACGAGCGTTAACGATGAACCCTAAAAATTTTCCGGATGCGACGCCGAAGTGGCATTTTAACGGGTTAAGCTTCATTCCATACTCTCGTAGGATGCGGAACATTGAATTTAAATCCTCGACGTGATCTGTGGAAAATCGGGACTTAACTAACATGTCATCCACATAGACTTCCATGGTCTTCCCGATCTGATCAGCGAACATTCGATTAACCAAGCGTTGGTAAGTTGCTCCGGCATTCTTTAAACCAAAGGGCATGACTCTGTAACAGTAGAGTCCCAGATCGGTTACGAAACTAGTATGTTCTTGATCGGGTAGATGCATGGGTATCTGATTATAACCGGAATAAGCATCCATAAAGGATAACAATTCATGACCTGCAGTTGAGTCGACGAGTTGGTCAATTCGGGGAAGTGGAAAACTATCTTTTGGACAGGCTTTGTTTAAATCAGAGTAGTCGACACAAGTTCTCCATTTCCCGTTCGGTTTTCGAACCATTACCGGATTTGATACCCACTCTGGGTATAGAGCATCTCGGATGAAACCATTTGAACGCAACTTGTCAATTTCTTCTTTAAGGGCGGCAGATCTCTCTGGATCCATACCACGCCTCTTTTGCTTGACCGGAACATGTCGCGGATCAATATTCAAAGAGTGACTTGCAATGTTCGGTGAGATTCCGCACATGTCAGAGTGCGTCCAGGCAAAGACATCAAGATTCGCTTGAAGAAATTCAACCAATTCCTGTTGTATCTGTTTTCCCAGTTGAGATCCAACTTTTAGTACTTTCGAATCGTCATCCTCACTGACCGGGACGTCCACAGTCAGTTCAGCTGGAGACGCTTGATTCTCTTCTACTTCATCTTTATCTTCGCTATCCCTAGGGTCAAGATCTCTAAGGAATTGGTAGTGGTGCCCGGGCCGGGGCCCAGGCGTTAGTTGTCAATTATCAGTAAAACGGACGCAGAGAGATTCCTCTACGCCCTTCCCTTTCTCCTTCTTCTGTGCTTCCCGCAATTCAGCAACATAACAGGCTCTTCCTGCTGCCTGATCTCCTTGAACGATTCCTATACCATGATCGGTTGGGAATTTTAAAGTTAAACACCACGGGGCAATGGCTGCCCTGAATTCAGCAAGAGCTGGTCGACCCAGGAATGCATTGTACGGTGAAGCAATGTCAAGAACAACAAATTGCAGTAGTCGGACTCTCCTGCGCTCTCCGATCCCCAGTTCCACTGGTAGTTCCACTATCCCAGTAGGTATTGTTGCACTGCCATTGAAGCCATGAACCCGGGATTGGCAGGGTTTTAGGTCTTTTGCTTCCATCTTCATTAAATCGTAAGCTCGCTTGAATAGAATGTTTACAGAACTCTCACTGTCAACTAAGATCCTCTTCATCCAAGCAGGACCAACCTGGGCAGATATGACCAGTGGATCAATTGTTGGAGCTTCGATTTTGTCAGCATCTCTGCTTCTGAATATGATATCGTCAGACATCGTTTTTTGTTGCTTAGCCGGGGTTCCATCCTCACAATTACTGCAGCATTCGAAGCTCGCATGCCTGATAGAGCTAGCATACGACTCCATTTCCCTCCAGCTCCTGTCTGCTGGATGAGGACCACCACTTATGGTATTGATAACTAGCCTCCCGCCTGTACGAGCGGGTTCCTCTTGTCTTTCCTGATCTTGTGCACGGTTTGGATTCGATGGGCCCGCACCACCAGACTGCGGCGCCCGCACGAATTGATCTAACTTCCTCTCCCTGATCAACTTCTCTATGAGATCTTGCAAATGGCGGCAGTCATTAGTATTGTGGCCATAGCTCTCATGAAACCTACAAAACTTTCCCGTCTGAATCTGCCTTTCTGATGACCGCTTCGGAGCGGGTTTCTTATACTGTTCTATGTTGCAAGTTTGCAGGTACACATTTTCCAGTGATGTGTTTAACGGTGTATAACTTTCAAACATCGGAGCCCTACGCCGTGGGCCTGGATTCGGGTCTCTCTTCTTATTCTGACCATTGCCACCTCTTGGCTGAGTTTGTTTGTTCTGTATGTTTAACTGGACTTTTCCGGAATTGTCACCGGACTGTTTAACTGCGACATTGCTTTGTATTCCCTCACTTCCGGGTTTTGCATCGTCCTGCTTCCTAGACTGTTTCGCGTCCTCTTGCCGTAAGAATTGAGCGGCTTTGGAGTAGAAACGGTCCAACGATGCGGGGGGTTTTTCGGCTAACCAGTTTCCAAATTCAGAATCGGGATCAATTCCCTTTGTCAATGCCATTAAAATTGAGTTGTCGTTGGGATTACTAATTTCCACGCATGCCGCATGGAATCTCTCCAAGTAACGCCTTAATGTTTCCCCACGAGCCTGGGTAACATTGGACAGGGTGTTAACATCTTTGGGTCTGGCAACATGCATACGGAATTGTTCAACAAATTTCTTAGCCAGTTGGTCAAATGACGAAATAGATCTTGGAGGTAGTCTTGTAAACCACATTGTTGCAATTCCTCCCAGTGAAATGGGGAAGCTGCGGCATTTTACTGCATCGTCGGCCCTTGCGGCGCTCATTGACCATTCGTATTTCAGTATGTGCTGATTGGGATCAGAACTTCCTTCGTACATAGGGAGAGTTGGCATTCTGAATCGCCGAGGAGGTTCAGCGTATAGTATCTCGTCCGTGAAAGGAGTATGGCTTCGAGAAATTCCCCAATCGTCATTGGTAAGTCCTTGGCTTTCACGGATCATCTGACGTATCATAGTCGAGATGTCTGGCATTGCTACATTTTGAGCATGCTGAGCTAAGGTGTGGTCGGGTTCCACAATGCGAGTTTGGACCGGGCGCTGTCGACGGTCCAAGTTTCGCCTCCTTGGCTCAGCGTCTTCTGGGACGTATGGTTCAGAAGTACGTCCTTGCTGTTGATTACCCAAATCTGGAAGATATCGGGTATCGACCCTTGTTTCTGCCGTGGCAGCTGTGACATGATTGTACGTAGTATATTGTGGAGTGCGGCCACCTCGTGCTGATGGCCCAGCCTGGAAGCTGGTTGATGGTCCTACCCTCAATTGCCCGACAGTCAGGGCGGGCTGATATCCCGTAGTCTGAGCATAATCTCCGTCTAATCGGGGACGGGTAGATCTACGATGATAGTCAGATGAGGCAGAACTTTCAGTGGGTGAGCGGGAAACATCATCCCTCCTGGACCTCCTACGGCCCTGGCGATTCAGTTGATTTGTCAATTCAATATTGGCTCGCAACTGTTCGGCTAACTGTTGCCGACTCTGAGTCAACTCTTGAAGTAACACCTGAAATTCTTGTCTAGTGACTGCCCCAGACGGATCCGAGTGGGCAGTGTTGTCTTGGTTGGATGGCTGCTGTTGAGCAAGATTTTGTCCATCCCTACCTTCTTGTCCTGGAGCTGTAGAAGTGGTTCTCGTGCTAACCATTTTGAATGATGAATCCTTTTCCTAGATTTTATGCAAATCTGAGTAGAATGGAAGGACTGTGAATCGAAGATCTGGATCTTCCTCTTGGATTTGTGCAATCCGGTATCGATGGTAGATCCAAGGAGCAGGAGAAAAAAGCTGGTTTTTTCTCAGTGAAAGCACCAAAGTGTTTGTACCAAAAATGGGCACAACACTCTTCGGAAGTTTTTGAAGAGATAAAAGTGAAGAATGAAAATTGAAACTGTGGATTATCTAACAAAAACTCCAAATAACAGAAAGTAAATTGCAAAGACAAGCGATTTAGAGTGGTTCGGCATTTTGCCTACGTCCACTATGAAGTTTGATGATTTTATTGCTCGATACTTGAAGATTACAATAGTTAATAATGTAATACAACTGAATTCAAATGCTAAGTGTCAATCTAAAGCAGCGGCGGTGTTCTGGAGTAAATCTGGCAGAATCTGGGCGCTCTTCAGTACTTAGAATTCTCCGACCTCTTTTCTGAATGACCAGGGGCTCTATTTATAGGTGTAGGAGGCTGATATTTCGCCTAAAATGAGGGGAGACCAGTTCTGGTACGTCAGGGGGCCCACATGGCCGAAATCTGGAGATCCGGGCCCACTTTGGGATCGATTCGACCCTTGGTTCGAATCGATCAAGAAATCATTCAATTGAGCTGAAATTTGGTGTGTACATTCTTCATCATGTGTTTGAGCGTCTGTGAAAATTTCATGGCATTTGGACTTGTAGAACTCGAGTTATGATCGATTCAAGTTGGCGTTTTTCGTATTCTGGAGTCGTTCGAATCGACATGCTCGAATCGATTCGTTCGAATCGATCCTCCTGCTCGTGAAGATGGTGACGTGGCGCGCCTTCTTCGCATCGGTCCGCTGTGCACTCCGCATTGACTGGGTCGAATCCACGACTTGGATTCGAAGTAATGGATTCGAAGGACCTCTTCCTTCGAATCGATGGAATTAATACTCGTTCGAATCGATTTAGACTTGTAGCTATGGACCGGTTCGAAGTTGTCTTGGCCTGGGGATTCGAATGCATGGATTCGAAGGTTCCTTCCTTCGATGGATTCGAACTACGGTGTATGCGAGGGTGGATTCGAACTCAAGGCTCATGAAGACTTGCTTGATGTAGTCGAACGTGGTGAATGCCTCAATGGATTCGAAGCTACCGGTTCCGCCTGATGGAGTCGAAACAACTCTCTTCTTGATCGATTCGAACTAGTCTCTTTTTCATGGATACGAGGCAATGCTTGTCTGATGGATTCGAACATAGGATTCGCCTATGGATTCGAACCAAGGAAGCTCTACTCCATCCTTTGTCGACAATATCTCGAGCATACGAACTCGGATTGTCTTGAAACTTGGATCGTTGGTTCCCACGGCTTTGCTTGACATGCCTTATCGATTGTAGCCCGATCCGGACTCGAACAAATTTCATCGATATCCGTAGCGGTCCTTACGTGTAACCGACTTCCGAGACGATCTGTCACTGTTTTCTAGTCAAGTCCTTGGTGTCACGGCCTTGCCAAAAGGCGGGATAACAATAGCTCATGGCCTAACCATGTGGGATAGCATGGCTTCACTTCTTCAAGTTTTGGCAAGGTGGAAGGGTTTTTAATATTATGCTAAGTCTGATGGTAAAGTTTGAAGTGATTTGAAGTTGTTTTGCAACTCTTCTTTTTAGAACATGAGAGAGAAAGAAGAAGAGAAGCCATTGATTTTAGAACTCAAGATTTGTAATTATTTGTGATTATTTCCTAAGGATGTACCCCTTCTTATATAGGCTTAGGAATGTGAACGGAGAAAGACCAAAAAACCCCTAAAAACCCAAATAACATTAATTACTTCTTATCATGACAACTTTATGTCACTTCTCCTTTATCATATGCTTAACACTTAAGCATTTCTATATTTGCTCATTTCCTAAATATCTCCCTTTAGCTCATGCATTACATCATACATAAAGTTTATTTCCATAAAAGGAAAAGTATTTCTATTTCATTAAATTGATTTCCTAAGAAAATAAGTGTATGTAAAAAAATCTGAACAACTTCTGAAAGTTAAAAAGCTGTTTATCGATAAAATAATTTTCAGTCACATTATCAATATTTTTTCAAAAGAAATATATTTTTGTAAACATTTTTCCAAAACAAGTTTACCATCGTTACTTATAATTTAAAAGGGGTTAAAAAGCTCACTAAACCATTTCAATAACATGTAATACAAAATTCAAATATTTAAATAATTCGGATATTTAAATACGAAGTGTCCGAAATTCTAGGTCATTACGCTAATTTTCTAGACGTCCTACTAAATGTGAAAGCTTAACTAGTTGGCCCTAATAGCTAATTTAGACCGCATAGGCTATTGGGTACGATATCAACGTCGGTATGAGTTAAATAAGTGAAGTTCAATTTTTCTTACCATTTTAGATCTTATTAGGCCGATGAAGTCTAAATTAACTCAAATCTAATCTAAATAAATTTAAAATAAAATCGTTACTTTATTTAATAAATTAGTGTAAATATTTTATTTGTTTATATAGTGATATATAATGTGAACATGTATATCAAATGCACATATACGTATACGTGCACGAGCAACATATAGTGTACATGTTTTAACATTCTCATATCTAAGTGCTGGGATTTACACCGTAATGGACACATTAGGCCCTTCATATATGTTTTCTTTTACACATTAGTTGTCTATTGTTATATAGTATTAATATAATAATAAATTATACTTATATATATATATAGACACACACACATACATGTAAGTACAAAAGTAACTATATATATATTGCAGTAGGTGCTTATGCAGTAACTTTTTCAATGCTTTCTTACCTGCACATTTCCATGTTAGGCTGATTAACTGTGTTTCAAACGTGACTACACTAACTACGTACAGCAAATTAAGTAACTCAATCTCATTTTACGATTTCTTAATACTTTCACCTGATATTTTATGTGTACGTCTGTTTACTTTAATATGCTGTAATTTACGTTGTCTCCGTTCTCTGCTATAATTGCAAATAGAGTGTTCTCTATATGTTAGTATGTCAGTAAATGATTGATCGATATATTAGTTCATGCGAGGTTCTGACTACTGTTTGCTACAACTAAAAAATTTTGTAAAACTTTTTGTGTAATACTTTGATACTGCTTCGTATGCCTGTATTGCCATCTACTATGTGCTTAAGACGGTAAAAATTAAACATTGACGTGGTTTCCATTTACATATGCATTGATATATTCTTCCACAGCTATAGTGTTTGTGTGCGTACATGCACTTACCGCTGTTATGTGCATTTGGTCATCGGTTTGGTTTGTTTATTGCTGTGCTGAAAATTAACATACTTTATAAACTTTTGGTCGTTTCTTTAATACACTAGAATATTATATTCCTACCTTTTGTTAATTACTGCATCTACGATTAAAGTTTTGTTGCAGATGTGCGAACAGTATGGAACTATTTCTTTTGATGTTTTGTTATCTTTTTTTATCTGTTTGCAACGTATGTATTATCAGACTGTGTTGTAGATGTGCGAACAGTACGGAATTCTTCCACGCAAGTAAGGTTGCCAAATGGCCCTAGAAGTTGAACTGAGGTAGTAACCATTGATTACTAGATGTTGGAGAAACTAATGTGTAACCACATCTTTCCTTTTCCTAGCACAGGATTGTAAAATATACAAATAACTTAGTGATGCAGCGCATCCCATGCCAAGAAAGGAATCACGAACGACATACCTTAAGTCGCGAAGCCCTAGGTCGCTCCAGAATTCCTTAGGTCGCGAGAAGTTCCTTATGTCGCTGCCAAGTTTCTTATGTCGCTTCTAGTAGGTCGATGTCGTGTTTCCTTAAGTCACTCTGGGATGGCGCTCCAGAAGGTCGAAGCTGCTCCTAGGTCACTGCTGTGTTTCCTTAAGTCGTTTCCAGTAGGTCGCTGCCGTGTTTGCTTATGTCGTTTCTTCCCTTATGTCGCTGTCGTGTTTCCTTTGAGTCGCTCCGCGATGCCGAAGTTTGTTGAGTCGTTGTTTGGCTTTATTTGTCAATGTGATGTATGTTGTTAAGTCGTATGATGTTGTAACTCGTATGTTGTTAAGTCGTATGTGTTGAGTTAAGTCGTAAGTCGCATGTGTGTGTTGTAATTTTCTATAAATAGGGGTGTTTTGTCATTTGTAAAAAAAAGTTGAATTTTGAATAAAATTTGTTGAGAGCTTTGTGCCTCCATTAAAATTGGAAGTTGAGTGTGATCTCCTTTCTCCATCTTCGGATATTCGAGTGCGCTCGAATCAACGAATTTGAAGCCGATTCACGGAATCTCGTGCGCGAGATCAACGTCGAAGAATCGTAGATCTTCTAAAGCGGTATCGTGCGCGATCAACGTGTTGAAGATAGCTAGAATCCGGTATCTCGAGAGATCAACGAATTTGGGCACTTGGGTATCATCAATTCATCAATTTATCTTGTTTCATCGATTCATTTTTTCCGCAATTCGTGATTGGATCCTGGATAGATTTGACCGCTGGTTCAGATCTACTTCCGTGCTGCGTCATTTGGTATCAGAGCAAGGAGACGAACTTTTCCAAGGTCGTTGGGTGTGAAGTTTGTGTTTGGATTTGTTGAAGATTTGATCATGCCTCCGAGACGTGCTAACCGCTATCAACATATTGAAGATTTGTATAGAAGACAAGAAGCTGAGTAGATGGAGCAGCGTATCAATGAAAAGTTTAATGAGGGTATTGAAAAATTAGAGAAATTGATGAACGACATGAATCAAAATCCAAGGAGAACGTCACCAGTTTCGAACCAGGGTGGAAACAGGGTTTCGCCATCGATTTTGGAAGAAAGGAGGATGTCACCCCAGTCTTATCGAGATAGGAGAGAATCATCAGTTTCAATGATGCGAGACCACAATGGGTACCAAAATGCAGAGGGAAGAACTCAACATGGTTTTGAAAATGAACCATATCGTAATGCTGAAAGACAGGGTAGAAGGGATATGCGTGGTCGTAGGGATGTAGATGGTCAGGATCGATATCGAAATACATCTGATTTTGAGGAAGATGGTGATGGAGGTAGTATTCATTATCGAAATCAAGGCCAAGTGCGAAATCAATTTCGGGATTCAGAAAATGATCGTAAATGGGAGTCAGGTATGAGGATGGAAATTCCAGAATTCAAAGGTGGTATGCAAGCAGAAGAATTTCTTGATTGGTTATCGAATGTTGAAGGAATTTTGGACTTCAAAGATGTGCCTGAGAATCGCAGAGTCCAATTAGTTGCTACAAGACTAAGGGGAAGAGCTATGGCTTGGTGGCAACAAACTAAACTAACTCGGGAGAGAATGGGAAAATCAAAAGTTGTTACTTGGAAGAAGATGAGAAAGATGATGAAAGCGACTTTCTTGCCATACAATTATCAATCTCTTATGTATCAACGTTTGCAGAATTTGAGACAAGGGACGAAGACAGTGAATGACTATGCAGATGAATTCTATCAATTGATTGCAAGGAATGATATTATGGAAACCGAGGAACATCTAATGGCTAGATATGTTGGAGGGTTACGAATGCAAATTCAAGACATGGTTAATATGTTTAATCCTATGTCTGTTGCTGAAGCACATCAGAAAGCTCTAGTTTAGGAGAAACAAGGGAGACGAGGAAGTGGTGTGTTTACGAGTTCCAACAACCAGAATAAGGGTGCTAGTAGCAGTACTAATGTTTCCAAGGCATTCAATAAACCAATTGTCAATGAAGCCGCTAAAGCAAAGGTCAATAACAGTATCAAGTGCTATAATTGTCAGGAGTTTGGCCATAAAAGTAATGAATGTACAAAGCCAAAGAAGAGAGCATTAGTTGTAGAGGATTGTGAGTATGAGGATGTGGAAGCTGAATTTGATTATTCTCAACCACCGAAGTTTGATGAAGATGAAGAAGTCGTGTCAGGAGACGAAGGGTGTAACTTGATGATGAGGAGGTCTTGTTTGACGCCAAAGCATGAGAATGATTCTAGTTGGCTGAGAAGCAATATCTTTCAGTCTACATGTACTATCTTAGGAAAGGTTTGTTGATTTGTTATTGATGCGGGAAGCTGCGATAACATTATTTCTGAAGAAGCCATCAAGAAGTTAGGGTTGAAGACTGAAAAACACCCTAGACCTTATAAACTGGCATGGCTAAAGAAAGGTGGAGAAGTGATAGTGGGAAGACGAGCATTTGTTACATTTTCTATTGGGAAGAAGTACAAAGATGATATATGGTGTGATGTTGTCAATATGGATGTGTGTCATCTACTATTAGGAAGACCATGGCAATATGATAGAGCTGTACAACATAATGGTCGCACTAACAGCTACAGTTTCATGTTCGAAGGTACTCAAATCACCTTAGTTCCTAAGAAGCGTGAACAAAGTGGAAGCAAGTCAAAGAAGAAAGTGGAACCAACTAGTCTATTATCTTCGAGAGAATTTGTTAAAGAAGTGGAAGATAGTGCTGAATTGTTTATGTCAAATTGGGTTTGAAACAAGTGAAGATCTTGAAATTCCTGCGGAGGTTAGACCGATGTTAAATGAATTTGAAGATGTCTTTCCTGTGGATTTACCCAAGGATTTACCGCCACTAAGGGACATACAACATCAAATTGATCTAGTGCTAGGTGTTGTTTTACCGCATAGGCCGCATTATCGTATGAGTCCGAAAGAGCATGAAGAGTTGAGGAGACAGGTTGAGGAGTTGCTTGAGCAAGGGCGTGTTCGAGAGAGTCTCAGTCCTTGTGCTGTACCAGCTATGTTGGTGCCAAAGAAAGATGGTTCGTGGAGAATGTGTACAGACAGCAGGGCACTCAACAAAATAACTATCAGATACAGATTTCCTATGCCAAGACTTGATGATCTATTGGATCAACTCAGTGGGTCTGTAATCTTTTCTAAGATTGACCTTAAGAGTGGTTATCATCAAATTCGCATAAGACCAGGTGATGAATGGAAGACAACATTCAAGACTCGGGAAGGATTATATGAATGGTTGGTCATGCCATTTGGTCTATCTAATGCACCAAGTACATTTATGAGGGTGATGAATCAAATTTTCAGACCTTACATCGGGAAGTTTGTTGTAGTCTACTTTGATGATATCTTGATCTATAGTGCTAGTACAGAGGAGCACGTTCAACACTTGCGAAAGGTGTTAACTATTCTTCGTCAAGAACAGTTCTATGCAGCGACGAAGAAATGCATGTTCATGACGCCGAGTGTTTTATTTCTGGGTTATGTCGTGTCTAAGGAAGGGATACAAGTGGACCAGAGTAAAGTAGCCGCAATCAGAAATTGGCCACAGCCCAAAACTATAACAGAAGTCAGAAGTTTCCATGGGTTAGCTTCATTTTATCGAAGATTTATACCACACTTTAGTAGTGTGATGGCTCATGTTACTGATTGTATGAAAGGAAAGCAATTTTCATGGACAAAAGAGGCAGGATCTGCTTTTGAACAGATCAAGGAACTTTTAACATCAGCATCGATTCTAGTGTTGCCAGATTTTCAGTTACTATTTGAGTTACATACAGATGCGTCCAAAGTTGGAATTGGAGGAGTGTTGAGTCAGAAGGGTCGTCCAATTGCCTATTTCAGTGAAAAGCTTTCTGGAGCAAAGATGAGATACAATACTTATGATGTGGAGTTTTATGCTATTGTGCAGGCCGTGAAGCATTGGAGACATTACTTGTTCCACAAAGAATTTGTTTTGTATACGGATCATGAAGCATTGAAACATTTACAATGGCAGAATAAAATTGCAGCTAGGCATGCATCGTGGATAGCTTATTTGCAGCAATTTACAATCGTCGTAAAGCACAAGTCTGGAGTAACTAATCGCGTCGCCGACGCATTGAGTCGAAGGAATAATTTACTAACAACCATGCGAGTAGAGGTGATGGGTTTTGACTTACTTCCAGATTTGCTTACTTCAGATTCATATTTTTCCAAGATCCTAGACAAAGTCAAGCAGGGAAACATGGATGGATATATGCTGGTTGATGGTTTTCTATTCAAAGGAAATCAGTTGTGTATTCCAGATTGCAATCTGCGAATGAAAATCATCAAAGAATTACATGAAGAAGGACACGTGGGTCGTGACCGTACTATGCAGTTGATCTCAAAGTCTTATTTTTGGCCGTCAGTGAGGAAGGAGGTTGAAAAGTTCGTTTAGAGGTGCCATATTTGTCAAGTTTCAAAGGGGACCGCAACAAATGCAGGTTTGTATATGCCATTGCCTATACCTACTAAACCATGGGTGGATGTTTGTATGGACTTTGTATTGGGATTGCCGAGAACGCAACGGAGCAATGATTCTATCTATGTGGTGGTTGATCGGTTTTCAAAAATGGTACATTTTGTCGCATGCAAGAAGACGACAGATGCAGTTAATGTCGCACAGTTATATTTCAGAGAGATCTATCGTCTTCTTGGGTTGCCTGAATCTATTGTATCGGATAGAGACACTCGTTTTCTGAGTCATTTTTGGATGAGTCTATGGAGAATGGTCGGGACAAAGCTGAAATTCAGTAGTACTTATCATCCACAGACGGATGGACAGACAGAATTTGTGAATAGATCCCTAGGTAATCTATTGAGATGCCTCGTAAATGACAATTTGAAGAGTTGGGATTCCAAGCTGTGTCAAGCTGAGTTTGCACACAACCATGCAGTTAATCGTAGCACTGGGTTCAGTCCATTTCAGGTCGTTTACTCAACAATGCCTAAGGGACCATTAGATTTATCTACAGTGCCACAGCAGAAAGGAGTGATCAAACGAGCTAGTGATTTTGTGAATGAATTGCAAGAGTGCCACAAGGTCGTGCAGGAACGATTGCTTAAGGCGAATGAGAAATATAAGCAATCCGGGAATATTAAGCGACGAAATGTTGAGTTCAAAGAAGGAGATTTTGTATATGCAGTATTGACTAAGGATCGATTTCCTATTGGTACTTACAACAAACTGGTTGCTAGAAAGATTGGCCCTTTGGAAATTGTAAAGAAGATTAACGAGAATGCTTATCGGTTAAGATTGCCGGATCATATCCATACTGCCGACGTTTTCAACGTCAAACACTTGATTCCATACCATGAGAATAAGCATGTCGAAGAAGAGGAAAGTGTGAATTCGGGGTCGAATTCTTTTCAACCAAGGGAGGATGATGCAGCGCATCCCATGCCAAGAAAGGAATCGTGAACGACATACCTTAAGTCGCGAAGCCCTAGGTCGCTCCAGAATTCCTTAGGTCGCGAGAAGTTCCTTATGTCACTGCCAAGTTTCTTATGCCGCTCCTAGTAGGTCGCTGCTGTGTTTCCTTAAGTCGCTCCGGGATGCCGCTCCAGTAGGTCGAAGCCGCTCCTAGGTCGCTGCCGTGTTTCCTTAAGTCGTTTCCAGTAGGTCGCTGCCGTGTTTGCTTATGTTGTTTCTTCCCTTATGTCGCTGCCGTGTTTTCTTTGAGTCGCTCCGGGATGCCGAAGTTTGTTGAGTCGCTGTTTGGCTTTATTTGTCAATGTGATGTATGTTGTTAAGTCGTATGATGTTGTAACTTGTATGTCGTTAAGTCGTATGTGTTGAGTTAAGTCGTAAGTCGCATGTGTGTGTTGTAATTTTCTATAAATAGGGGTGTGTTGTCATTTGTAAAAAAAAGTTGAATTTTGAATAAAATTTGTTGAGAGCTTTGTGCCTCCATTGAAATTGGAAGTTGAGTGTGATCTCCTTTCTCCATCTTCGGATATTCGAGTGCGCTCGAATCAACGAATTTGAAGCCGATTCACGGAATCTCGTGCGCGAGATCAACGTCGAAGAATCGTAGATCTTCTAACGCGGTATAATGCCCGATCAACGTGTTGAAGATAGCTAGAATCCGGTATCTCGAGAGATCAACGGATTTGGGCACTTGGGTATCATCAATTCATCAATTTATTTTGTTTCATCGATTCATTTTTTCCGCAATTCGTGATTGGATCCTGGATAGATTTGACCGTTGGTTCAGATCTACTTCCGTGCTGCGTCACTTAGCTTGTCGTTCTACTTTCCATATCTACGATCTTTTTTCCATATTACACACAAATAGTTGTACATCTGTCCCCTTCATACATAAAATCTACACAATGGATAAATTTGACAATTTAGACATAGGTGGGAACCATTACCAGTCTTCTACTTATTGCACATAATAGATTAAACTGCTTTCAAAAGTTTGATCTATATGTACATTTAAAATATTTATTAGACAGAAGACGTTCGTTCTGCGACAATAATTATACTGGACTTGAACAGTAAAGTAATTCCACCCTACAATATCTGATTAAACTTATTAATCTTACAAGTATCACCTTTTATTCCATAAACGGGTCTCATTCTAGTGTGCGTACGTACATACTTTAATTATTAATTAATTACTGCACATTCATGGCGAAAAAGGAGATTCCTCATCAAGAAATGGTTACTGAAGTAGATCCTCCACCAAAGCCCCCGGATTCGACACCATCCTCTACCGCAGCACATCCAACAACCTCTCGCCACAAATCCTTGGCCAGTGCGGTTAAAACTATGTTACTATGTATGATCTGGACTCATGATCTGGTCTTCACTTTATTACTACCAAGGCGGAAAATGATCAACCACTGGTAGTTTTGCCAGACGATGTAATTCAGGAGAATGCAGGGAGATGGGCTACAACTTTTGTCGCTTAAACAATTGGACGAAGACCCCTGTATGAGCAGTTTAAACAATCTGTACAAAAGATGTTGAATCCTGTATCCGGTTTCTAAGTGTACTATAAGCCTAATGGTTTTATTTTGATAAGGTTATTATCTTCGATAGATTTTGATATTACAATAAAGGGAGGGCCATATACATATAACTCAAAGATTATTATCATGAAGAAATGGACAAAAAATCTAAAATTTACATGAGAATATTTTACCACTATTGCTTTATGGGTCCAACTAATTTGAACCTGGCCTATTGGAGTAAGGAATGGATAAGTAGAGTGGCTAGTGCACTTGTTAAGCCAATCTGAATGAACAATACAACTTCTAAGGAGAAAAGACTTAATTTGGCTCAGAGTTCGTGTTGAAGTTAATTCGAATCTCACATTTCACGATAATATTCAAGTTGCAAGATCTAATGGTAAGAGAATTTATTCAGGCTGAGCATGAACACAAGCCAAAACCATGCATAATATGTAAGCTATATGGTCACAGTATGTAGTATTGTTCACTGAAAGTTAAAGCAACTTGGAAACCAAAAGACGGTTCTTTGAATATACTATTATCCGCAACTACTCAAAAGTGTTACGAATGTGATAGTAACTTAAATAATGCTACTAAACTGTTTAGAATTTTCCACAGCAGAGAAACTGTTTATAATTTTGTCAATTAAACTGCAGCGGAATAAAGCGCGACTAATTCTAGTAAATACTGTAACGGTACAGAACCGTTGGAATTGAATTTGTATGAAATTCGGAGAATTACCTAATCATCCGAGTCCAGAGAATATCTGTTTCCTTGAAACAATATTGCCCCCTTATATGCACCGAAGGATATGAGCAATTTGTCTCCCAGGATGAAACGGACCGGCCTCGATATGTTGTGCGTGCAAACGGAGCGACGACGAACCGAAGGAATTATTGAATTCAGAACAGAGCCGTGGGAAGAGGAACAGAAAGAAGAATGGAACTATTTCTAAGAGGAGTAATCTCGTTCTGCGGGCCCCTATATATAGGCTGGAGGAGGTGCCTATTCGGAGCGGTCGTGACTGTTGGAAAGGTTGCGACCCTTTAACCGACAGACGCGTGCGCATAGGCGCAATGTTCTAATTTTGAAGTTCAAAATTAGCCATTTCAGCGCAGCAGGCCCGAGTGGCAGACGGAGGCCCATCCGATCACGAGACCCCAAGAGTTTCCAAGGCCCAAGGCCCAATCTTTGACATTTTAATATTAATATGAGGCCCAAAGCCTACTTGCTACAAGTTTTCATGTCTCCTTCTTCTTTTCTTTTGATTTAGTATATTGGGTTGTAGTATATATGGTGGTATTGAAACAAATATTCCACTATGCGGGACTTTGTTTCAATACACACAATATCAAAATATCTTTCTCTTCCCTAAACACTTTCTCATTCATTTTGCTAACAATCCTCCACATGAATGAGTAGTTGTTCATATTTTCACGAGACATTTATCGGATCGGTTTAAAGTAGCACATGTGCCTTGAACTTTCCTAGTGATTACCTATTTGAATTACGGGCGAATCAGTAGACTTAGAATGTCCTTGAACTGTAAGCCTTTTGTGTAATTCTAAGATAGATAGCACATGATAAATGTTTCTTATAATCCTTCGTTCTCTGTTTGTGTTCATTTTTGCCTTGAACACCTGCCTGGCCTCATAAGTGCTTAGAGAATTTGGCCTTATAATTCTCTTTGAAGCGGCACCTTCGCACTTACGTAGGTGATTCTGTAAGGGTATTCGTAATTACTCAAGTACATACATCATTAAAGGTATCAATACTTATCCTATTTTCCATCAAATAATGCACTGACTTTATCATAGGAATGGTTTGTGTGTAATAGTGTCGTCAAGTTTCTTTTAAACTTAGTTGTACCTTTGAACCTAGATCTTGGGATCTCCAGTCAACTAGGTGGGGTTTCCATTAAAAAAACCTTTTATTCTATGGGCCTTAACCCCATTCCCATCGATAAGGTTTGAACTTTATCTCTTGGCAAGCCTTTTGTTAGCGGATCCGCTATGTTATCTTTAGACCTTATGTAGTCTATAGTGATAACTCCATTAGAGAGAAGTTGTCTTATTGTTTTATGTCTACGACGAATATGCCTAGATTTACCATTGTATAGTGTACTATTAGCTCTTCCAATTGCTGATTGACTATCACAATGTATACATATTGGAGGCACAGGTTTTCTCCAATTTGGAATATCTTCCAAAAAACTTCGAAGCCGGTCTGCTTCTTCTGCGGTCTTATCTAGTGCAATAAACTCTGATTCCATCGTAGATCTAGCTATACAAGTCTGTTTGGATGATTTCCATGATATTGCTCCATTTCCTAATGTAAACACATATCCACTTGTAGACTTTGTATCTTGTGATCCAGTTATCCAATTGGCATCACTGTATCCTTCCACTATTGAAGGATAGTTTGTATAGTGTAGACCATAGTTCTGCGTATACTTTAGGTATCCTAGAACTCTGATTAATGCTTTCCAATGATGTTTACCAGGATTGCTGGTAAATCTACTCAGCTTACTTACAGCGTATGCGATATCTGGCCTAGTGCAGTTCATAACATACATGACACTTCCTAGTATTCGAGAGTATTCAAGCTGGTAGATACCATCACCAGTATTCTTTACCCAATTTTGATTCATTTCTACTGGTGATTTTGCAATAGTTATATTATATTGCTTGAATTTTCAAGTATCTTAATGTGATTGGGATAATGCATATCCCTATGGTGTTTTTAAAATTTTGACACCCAATATCACATCAGCCAGTCCTAGGTCTTTCATATCGAATCTAGAGGATAACATATTCTTTGTAGATGTTATTATGGCCTTGTTATTGCCTAGGATTAGTAAGTCATCAACATAAAGACAAACAATAACATATCCAACATGTGTGTGTTTTATGTAGACACATTTATCTGATTCATTTATTGTGAATCCATTTGATAACATAGTTTCATCAAATTTCTCATGCCATTGTTTTGGAGCTTGTTTAAGGCCATAATGCGACTTTACTAATTTGCATACTTTATTCTCATTTCCAGAGCTAAGAAACCCTTCAGGTTGCTTCATATATATTTCTTCCTCTAGTTCACCATTCAAAAATGCAGTTTTTACATCCATTTGGTGTATTTATAAATCAAGTATGGATGCGATTTCAATAAGCATCCTAATTGATGTTATCCTCGTCACCGGTGAATAAGTATCAAAATAGTCCAGGTCTTCCTTTTGTCTGGATCCTTGGACTACAAGACGAGCTTTGTACTTGTCTATTGAACCATCGGGTTTCAATTTCTTTTTAAATATCCATTTATTACCTAAGGTCTTGCATCCTTGAGGTAAATCAACTAACTCCCAGGTATGGTTAGCCATAATGGATTCAATCTCATTGTTAATAGCCTCTTTCCAATAAGGGGCATCACTGGAGGACATATCTTGTTTGTATGTCAATGGATCATCTTCCAACATAAAAGTGTAGAAGTCTGGTCCAAAGGTCCTAGAGATCCTTGACCTTTTGCTCCTTCTTGGTTCCTCCACTTGTTGTTCAGCACTAGTTTGCCGAAGTTTATTTTCTTCAGTATACTCAAGAGAATTAGTAAATTCATCTTCTCTTGGTCTCTTTTGAGTATCATTGTCAATACCCTGTTTTAAAGGGAATATATGTTCGAAAAATCTTGCATTTCTCGATTCGATGATGGTATTTTCATGAATATCGTCAATTTCAGATTTGTGTACTAGAAATCGATAAGCGGCACTGTTTTGTGCATATCCAATGAATACACAATCGATTGTTTTTGGTCCAATTTTGACCTTCTTTGGTTTAGGTATATCTACTTTTGCAAGACACCCCCACACTTTTAAGTATTTGTAGGATGTCGTTCTATTTTTTCGAAGTTCGTGAGGAGACTTAGATGTTTTCTTTCGTGGTATTTTATTTAAGATATGGTTTGCCGAAAGAATAGCTTCTCCCCAAAAGTTATCTGACAAGCCAGAACTGATTAATAAAGCATTCATCATTTCTTTAAGAGTTCTATTTTTTCGTTCGGCTATACCGTTGGATTGAGGTGAATATGGTGCTGTAGTTTGGTGTATAACGCCGTGCTCAGTGCAAAATTCCTCAAAAGAAAATTCATATTCTCCTCCTCTATCACTTCTTAAAGATTTAATTTTCCTGTTAAGTTGATTCTCAACTTCTGCTTTATACTGTTTAAACATGTCGAATGCTTCATCCTTACTTCTAAGGAGATACACAGCAGTACCTAGTACAATCATCAATAAACGTAATGAAATACCTTTTTCCACCTCTAGTTTGACACATTTTCAAATCACATACATCAGTGTGTATAAGGTCTAGAGGTTCGGTTTCTCATTCAACATGATGAAACGAGGTTCTTGTCAATTTTGCTTCTGCACAAATTTGACATTTATAGTTGGAGTCTGTTAGCACCAAAATTGGTCACTAACCTCGTTCAGAAAGATTGTGTAGAAAAGTGTTAGCACCAAAATTGGTCACTAACCTCGTTCAGAAAGATTGTGTAGAGATATAAGTGATGAAAGTAAATTAAACAGAGAAGACAATGCTAATTTAAATGCAGAAAGTAAGAACACCAAATTTATAGTGGTTCAGCGTAATTGCCTACGTCCACTTTGTTCAACTTTATTGATTTCCTTTATAGTTGATTACAAATACAATTCGTGAATCAAATGCTTGAGTGGAGTTGTTAAGTAGAGAAGATGAGTCTTGAAAATGGCAGAGTCTCCCCGGTGTTTTCTCTCCAAAAAAGGATCCATTTCACTGTGACCCTGCCCCTCTATTTATAGACAAAGATGGGCTGGACTTCCCAAGTGGGCTGATGGCCGAACACTCCAGCCCGAGTACAGTGATCGCTGTATGCCGAACCAAGTGTGCCGAACGCTCTGATGCCGAACAGTCCCTTCTATGCCGAACGATGTGGTTGATGTTTGGGAAGTGCAGGATGTTAGCCAGTCGAAGCCGAACGCTCTTCTAGACGCCGAGTACTCTTGTGCCGAGTACGTCTGACGCTACCGGGTACTACGGCGAGTACTCCTATGCCGAGTACTTCTGATGCTACCGGGTACTACGCCGAGTACTCCTGATGTCGAGTGCTCTCGTATGCCGAGCAGTCTCGATGCCGAGCAGTCTTGTATGTCGAGCAGTCTTGTATGCCGAGCAGTCTTGATGTCGAGCATTGGTTGACGCCGAGTGCCAGTTGACGCCGAACACTCCTGGATACTTCGACAAACATTACTGGATGCCGAACACTATGGATGCTGTGTACTTCGCCGAACACTCCTAGATGCCGAGTACTCTCTGCCGCCGAGTTCCACTGGATGCCGAGTACTACGCCGAACACTCCTGGATGCCGGTCACTCTCTGATGCCGAGCACTGGTTGCCGAGTACTAGTTGCCTGGTCAAATCCCCAGGAAATACTTGCCCCCCAAAGTGTATCGCGTGGCCGAACGTGATGCGCTTTGAATCTGGTACAATTACCTCGGAGGTACCTTCTCGAGAATGTTAGCAAAGGAGGTGCAAGACGAACAAGGTTAGGATGCCGAATGATACGTTCGAAGCCGAGCGTACCTCGCGTGCCGAACGTCTCTCCGCTACGATGTCGAACACTCCGGTATTGACCGGTTCTACTGGGTGTAGCCTCTTCGACTTCTACCTCCCTCTATATAACCGGGTCCTTCCCGTCCCTTTTCCTTTACTTTTTCGTTTCCGTCATTCTTCCAAGATTTCTAACCTTCTCCAGTCGAACAGATTTACAACTTGAACACTCCTTCCTAAACTCCTAACTGCAATCTAGGTACCGCTCCTCGTATAACTTGAATATGTTTCAAATGAGTCAAGTGTGTTCTGTAGAAAGCTTTCGAGTAGGTTGCCCCCCTTGCCGAACGATAATGCGAGGCGAGGAGGAAGGATTTGAGGTGTTTGCAAATATGTGGTTATTGTATTTAGCTCCATCGCGTCGAACCACAGTCAAAAATGAAGGAACAAGGAAAACGTTGGAGTTGGTAAGGTTGTTGGATGGCATAGTCATGGTTCGGCGTATGTTGTCGTGCGCCGAACGGTAGATGCTGCCGAATAGTATCTCGTCTTAATGAGGCTGAATACTCGTTAGAGCGCCGAACAACAACTTAGCCGAAGGAACTAAAGACGAACACTTACAAAAACGTCGAACGATAACTCAGCCGAACAACAACTTAGCCGAACGAACTAAAGACGAACACTTACAAAAATGCCGAACGATAACTCAGCCGAACAAAAACTTAGCCGAACGAACTAAAAACGAACACTTACAAAAATGCCGAACGATAACTCAGCCGAACAAAAACTTAGCTGACCAAAACCCAAGCCGAACATTCTTAGATGCCGAACAGTATTGGGGCCGAATAATACTATTGCCGAACAGAACCTTGACCGAACAATTCCAATGCCGAACAACATTCAAATGCCGAACAAACACATACATGTCGAACAAAAACTTAGGTCGAACAATCCCAATGCCGAACAATCATTCAAATGCCGAACAGAACTTAGGTCGAACAATCCCAATGCCGAACAGACACAAACGTCAGACTACACTCAGGCCGGTCACTTTATAAATCATATGTTTTCTGAATCTGGAACTGTAATCGCCTCAAGGCAAGCTTTTTGAGACGGTCAGCGATGACGGTCTTCGAAGGCGATGATTCGAAGCTGATTATTATATCTGTTAAAAAACCTTTAGATTCTTATCGCTTGTACACAACTGCTTTCACTAGTTCACACACCACGTGGGGGGAAACTCGTGTTGCTAATTCTAACGTTCAACGTTTTTTGAGTATAGTTCTCTCAAGCACTTAGTTATTTATTTGGGATGTCAAGAAAATCTAGCCCTACCACCATATCTGACAGGCCTGGGCCGTCAGCAAGGCAAGGAGCCGCTGATACTTCTAACCCGTCAACTTCTCCCGCTCATAACTTGGCGCCTGATGCTCTGGAGGCAACCATCTTACTAGACAATCCGATCGATTCTCAAGCTTCGAAGATCAACGAAGCTGCTCTGAGGCGGATATGCTCTATTCACGGGATTCCTTTCGCCGACGTGTTAGTCCCTTCGAGACACGATCGCCCTCATCTGCCCCCAGTCGGGTACACTACCTGCAACAAGTTCATGTGTTGGATGGGCAGCGTGCCTCCATTCAACTTATTTCTCCGGGATGTTCTGCAGTACATAGACATGGCTCTATCGCAACTGCACCCGAACGGTCATGCGTTCCTATATGGGACTTACTTACTTTTCATGGCCGTCTTCTCCAGACCTCCAACCCCCGGTGATATCAGATACATTTATATGTTCAAGAGACGGAAAGACAGCCCTTCCTTTATGTTCCTCGAGCCATACCACAAGTGCCAGATCCTGACAGGGGCATGTAGCAAATTCGCCCTGTACAAACAGGAATGGTTCTATGTGCGCTGCCCTTCTGGTTTCGCTAGGAGATGGGTTGAAGGCAGTAAGTCTCTCTGCTGAGTCACTATTTGTATTTAATTGGAGTCATGCTTTTCCTAACTCCTCCTCTCGTCTTTTCAGGTATCAACCCGCGTTCGTAAGGCCGAGGATATTCTGAGGCTGTTGAAGCCATTAGAGCTCTCCCTGCTGGGGATCGAGACATCCGGACTATCATTTCGAATGAATCGCTGTCGGGGTTTGGCTTGCTAGCCCCTGGTCGTCGGATCAGCCTTCCAGAAGGTGTTACCATTCCCAAACCTCCGTCCGGTAAAGGGAAAAACTTGCCGGATCGTCGTCGCGCCGCGCTCCCGACACGCACGAAGAAGGCGAGCGCAAAGAGGATGATGCCCCTGAAACTCAGAGTGAGAACGTGGGTCCCGCTTGGAATCCGACAATCGAGGTTCAAGATATTGAGACGTCATCCTCCCCTTCGAAGGGGAAGAAGAAGTTGAAATACACAGTTCAAAAGGAGAAAGTTGGTGGTACCTCAAAAGTTACGCCTATCCCCCCTGAGAAAGAGGCTTCTTCGCAGCACCTGGAAAGTTCTTTGAGGGGTCTGTCCAACCTGTCCATCCCCGATGATTTACTTAATTACGGGTTCGATGATCCTGAAGCTCTCAAATTCTCTTCGCCCGCTAGAGGCAATGTAGGAGTTCAACTCCCGGCTCAAGGAGACAACACTCCGATTAGCAAAGATAAACGAACGGGTCCGTCGGGGGGAACACTAGGACACACACGCACATGCGCATTCCATAATATACTTCAAGTCTTTTTAGCTCGTGAATTCTCCTTAACTCGTTGTTATCTCCATTCTTTGCAGGTGATATGGGCCGCTCTCACGGACTTGATCGCCTTCAGGGGTCTTCTATATTCCATCACTCCGGACGGGATTCCGGTTCAGGCAGACGCAGGGACCGATGTAATTATGAAGATAGGGACAATCGTCCTCGCGAGTCGTCCCACCGCAAGAAAGCACATTCTCAATCTTCCCAGTCCCGCGATCTTCCTCCTCCAACTGAGCCGGATAAAGAGAAGTCTTCGCAGAAGGGTTATCAGTCTAATGCTGCTCGAGAACAACATTCCAGTTCATCGAGTACGAGGCAAGTTCGAGAGCAACGTAAAAGAACGGAATTCTCAAGGCCTCCTCCTCCTACTCATGCAGTGGACCCAACTGTTGCGGAAAAGATGGTCGACCTTAAGGCCAAGTTTCCGAAAATCTGCTTTGACGGCTTGAAATTCCTCCCAGCCATCCATCACATTCCTGGGCACGTGAAGCAAAGTGCCATTGCCTGCAACAACGACGTCTATGTTCAACATGACGCATTCGTGCACTTGGTGGAGAAGATCTCGGAAGTATCTGTTGAGCGTCAACACGAGATTGACCGTCTGAATCTGGAGGCTGACAGCGATAAGAAAATCATCAAACTCCAAGACGAAGAGCTCGCTTCGTATAAGTCAAAGCTAGAAGCCGCTGAACAAGGCGCAAAAATTACTACCGAGGCAGTTACTCGTTTAGAGGCGGCTCACAAAAAAGAGCTTGACGAAGCAGTCCAGCGCAGCGGTGCCCTCGCCCTAGAAAAAGACTCTGTCCAAAAGGAAAGGGACGCACTTGCTACTCAAGTCAAGGAGCTGAAGGAATTACTTTCCAAGGAGAAGGAAGACAAAGTAGCCGCTCAAGAAGAATCGCAGCGATACTGTGATGAGATTGTTGCTACCCGACTCCTGAAGACAAAGCTCGATGACGAACTCGCCGGGGTCGAGAAAATGAAGGACGAGGCCCGTGAGGAGGGCAAAAGAATGGCTGTGGAAGAGCTTGATTCTCGCCTCGAGGCGGCCGCAGAAGCCGGCAGGGAAGAGGTCAAAAGTATGTTTGACCCGTTGATCGCCGAGTATGGAGCCCGCGTTCTTATGCACCGCGACTTAACATTTCTGGGCGACGGCTACCTCGAATCCCTGGCTGAGGCGTGGGAAACTTTGATAAGGATCAGGAAGGTCGAGTCGGGCTCCAACGAGGTCGATGAGGATGCCTTGGTGAAGGAGTTCCTAAGGGGGAATGAGCCATCGGACTTATCCGCAGCATTGGCACTTTATAGCAAAGGCTCTTCCCCTCCGAAAGAGAAGAATGACGAAGCTGGCCCGTCTGGGACCGATGCTACTACTCCTCACAGTGCCGCTCCTTACGCTGCTCAATCGGCCGGTCGGCCAACTCTTGATCCATTCGAGCAGCATGCTAGTTATGATCCCGAAGATCCCGGGCTTGGTGTTCATGTGCTGTCACCTATCCTGGAGGGTGAAACCCCTCGTGCCACCGATAGCCAACCGGACCCTGGTAGGAAATTCTTCTTTCTCTAGAAGTTGAAGAGTTCCCGTCATTTTTCAGCAGTGGCTATTCGTTCTAATGCTCATTCCTTATGTTTTCGTGCAGGTTGCTCTGATGCCGAGCCAACTCCGAGGAGAGATGACGCCAAGGAGGAAGTAGAGAAAACAAGCGACGTTGCTCACGCAGGAGTAACTTCCGGTCCAGACGCTCAAGTGATCGGGGCGCTTGATGATGACAAACTTGATACTTCGTCTCCTGCCGAAGGAAGCGATGAAGTTAAAATCACTGGCGCCTCTGAGCATACTTCAGAGATGAGCATGAAGGACCGTCTCGCCGACGAGGAGAAGAAAAAGGTCAAAGTCAAAGTTGAATCTGAAATACTGGAACTCACTGACCCGCGGAACAGACCTTTGAAAATCATTCTCCCGGGCAAGTCCAAACCACTAGATGTCCCGTCTCCTACTCCTGACTCCGTTTCTCTAGCAAGCAAAAAGTCCAAGAAAAAGCGTGAGGGAGAGGAGTCGTCGGAAACACCAAAAGAAGACAAGAAGAAGAAGTCGAAGAAATAATCGATGCACTTGTTCAACAAGTTTCCTGCTTAAGTTTTGTAATTGTTTTTATCTTCCACAACTTGTAGTTTGTATAGAGAGGTCTGAATTTTGTAGGAGTGATCATGTATCCCCATTTTGGACTTATTGAATAAAGTTTTAGTTTCTTTTTGTTTGAATGATTCTCTTGTCTTTATTTGGTTTGCTGACTAATTGTAGCCATAACTCAAGTTCTTATGAGTTGCATTATCTCCCGGTCCATTCTTGTGCTGTTCAAACATTTTTGGACATGGCGTACCTCTCGTCCCACATCTTTTGAGTACTTGGCCTTCTTGCTGACTCTGTGTCCCGGGGACTTGGAGGCTTGAAATAGTTTATACTCTAGTCCGCGCTCCGGGGAATTAGAGTACTTCGCTCCGCACTTCGGGGATTCGGAAATTTGGAATCGTTTATGCTCTAGTCTGCGCTCCGGGGAATTAGAGTACTTCGCTCCGCACTTCGGGGATTCGGAGATTTGGAATCGTTTATGCTCTAGTCCGCGCTCTGGGGACTTAGAGTACTCCGATCCGCGCTCTGGGGATTCGGAGATTTGGAATCGTTTATACTCTAGTCCGCGCTTTGGGGACTTAGAGTACTCCGATCCGCGCTCTGGGGATTTGGAGATTTGGAATCGTTTATACTCTAGTCCGCGCTCTGGGGACTTAGAGTACTCCGATCCGCGCTCTGGGGATTCGGAGATTTGGAATCGTTTATACTCTAGTCCGCGCTCCGGGGACTTAGAGTACTCCGATCCGCGCTCTGGGGATTCGGAGATTTGGAATCGTTTATACTCTAGTCCGCGCTCCGGGGACTTAGAGTACTCCGATCCGCGCTCTGGGGATTCGGAGATTTGGAATCGTTTATACTCTAGTCCGCGCTCCGGGGACTTAGAGTACTCCGATCCGCGCTCTGGGGATTCGGAGATTTGGAATCGTTTATACTCTAGTCCGCGCTCCGGGGACTTAGAGTACTCCGATCCGCGCTCTGGGGATTCGGAGATTTGGAATCGTTTATACTCTAGTCCGCGCTCCGGGGACTTAGAGTACTCCGATCCGCGCTCTGGGGATTCGGAGATTTGGAATCGTTTATACTCTAGTCCGCGCTCTGGGGACTTAGGGTACTCCGATCCGCGCTCTTGGGATTCGGAGATTTGGAATCGTTCGTACGAGTCTGTATGTCGTGCATGATAATGTAATTTATCATCCAATTAAGAGATATAGAAACTTCATAGAAAATATGGCTTCAAGCCTTTATTAATGAAAATCAACTAAATCGCTTGATTACAACTTTAAAAGGAAACTAAGTCATTATTGAACGGAAACATGCAGGAAATAACAGTGCCTACAACAAGAAAGGAAAACACGTTAAATGTAATAGTGCCGCAGATGTTCACTGTTCCATGCTCGGGGGAGTGTCGCGCCATCAACGGTCGCTAGCTTGAATGTTCCTTCTCCAAGCTTCCGTTCAATGGCGTATGGACCTTCCCAACTGGGATTCATGCGTGATGGTACCGGGAAGACTCGTTTCAGAACGAGATCACCCACATCAAAGATTCTTGGGCGGACTCTGCCGTCGTAGTAACGCTTGACTCGATGTCTGTGCGCCGCCGCCCTTAATTCAGCTTCTTCACGCTTTTCGTCGATGCAGTCCAGTGATTCCAGCAAGAGGTTTTGGTTCGTCTTGGGATCATAGTATGTCACTCGGTGCGATGGAACTTCAAGTTCCACGGGTATAACGGCTTCAGAGCCGTATGCCAAGGCGAACGGAGTGTGGCCGGTCGCGGACTTGTGGGTAGTTCTATACGCCCATAATGCTGTCGGGAGTTCATCTACCCACTTACCTCCAACCTTCTCCAGACGCTTCTTCAGTAAGGACTTGATTATTTTGTTAACGGCCTCGACTTGTCCGTTAGCTTTTGGGTGTGCAACGGCGGCGAACTTTTTCTCGATGCCGTACTTTAAACAGAACTCTTTGAACTCTCTGCTTTCGAATTGCGTTCCGTTGTCTGTTATGATGGTGCGTGGAAGGCCAAAGCGGCATATAATGTTTCGTACAATGAAGTTAATGACCTTCTTAGAGGTGATAGTGGCCAAAGGTTCTGCCTCAGCCCATTTCGTGAAATAGTCGACTGCAACTATTGCGTATTTCGCGCCACCTTTGGATAGAGGCAAAGAGCCGATTATGTCGATTCCCTAGATCGTAAATGGCCAAGGACTGATCATTTGTGTGAGTTCCGTTGATGGAGCCCTCGGGATTTTCGCATATCTTTGACACTTGTCGCATTTTCTCGCGTAGTCCGCGGCATCCCGGTTTACGGTAGGCTAGTAATATCCATAGCGGAGGATCTTCTTTGCTAGCGTTTGCCCCCCAGTATGGTCGCCACATTCCCCTTCATGAACCTCTCTCAAGACTCGCTTTGTCTCATCATGAGCGATGCATCGTAATAACGGGACTGAGAATCCTTTTCGATACATTGATCCATCCTGCATTATGTATCGCGCGGCCTTTCGAAGGACCTGCCGTCATTCGCTTCTTTTTCCCGGTAAGGCCCCGGTCGTCAGGTACAGTTTGAATGGGGTTATCCACGATTCCTTCTCGATTTCTGTTCCCAACACGCGATCGACTTTCATTTCGTCTATGTTCGGGGCATGCAAGACTTCGACGGGATACAATCCCATTTGTTGCGTATCGTCGGTACTTGCGAACTTGGCCAATAAGTCGGCTTCTTTGTTCTGTTCGCGCGGGATATGTGAGATGTCATAACGCTCAAGATTTGATAGTAGTTCTTGGACCTGAATGAGGTACGGAGCAAGCTTTCGTCCCTTTGCTTGGTAGTCTCCTCGTACTTGGTAAACCACCAACTGTGAGTCACAAAAGATTTCGACAGATTCGATCCCGAGTTCCCTGATGAGTTTCAAGCCAGCGATCAGTGCTTCATATTCGGCTTCGTTATTTGTAGCCGGGAAATCGAGCTTAGGGCATAACAGATCGATCGGTTTTCCGGAGTTACAAGAACTACGCCCGCGCCGGAGCAACGGTCGTTTGATGCACCGTCACTGTATAATTTCCATCGAACGGGGGGGATGATGTCGTGATCGTCCGGTTTGATGGGTATGGTAAATTCAGCGATGAAGTCTGCTAACGCTTGCCCTCGGATGGCTCTCCGTGGTAAGTACGCGATATCGAATTGGCTCAACTCGATGTTCCATCTTAGCAATCTTCCAGAAGTTTCCGGCCGTTGGAGTACCTGCCTCAGGGGTTGATCGGAATAAACACCTATTGAATGTGCTTGAAAGTACGGGCGAAGCTTTCGTGATGCAATCACCAAGCAATAAGCCAATTTCTCTATTTTAGGGTAATTCCTCTCGGCCCCTGTTAAACGTTTGCTAACATAATACACCGGCTTTTGGACTCGATCCTCCTCTCGTACCAAAGCCGCACTTATCGCATGTGGGGATACAGCCAAGTATACGTACAACATCTCATGATCAACTGGCTTTGATAGCATTGGTGGGCTCTCCAGATGCCTCACCAGATTCCGGAATGCTTCCTCACAGCTAGACGTCCATTCAAAATTTCTCTTTCCTTTCTTTATTATGTCAAAGAACGGGATGCACTTGTCAGTTGCCTTGGATATAAATCGACTCAGCGCAGCTACTTTTCCGTTCAAGCTCTGTACCTGCTTTATAGTCCTGGGCGCTTGTACATCTCGAATAGCTTGGATCTTTTCTGGGTTGGCTTCGATTCCCCTAGCGTTGACGATGAATCCCAAAAACTTTCCTGATGCAATGCCGAAAGAACACTTCAACGGGTTGATCTTCATGCCATAAAACCTGAGTATGTCGAACATTTCAGCCAAGTCTTGAATGTGGTCGTTCGACCGTCGTGACTTCACAAGCATGTCATCCACATAGACTTCCATGGTTTTACCCAGCTGGTCCTTGAACATTCGATTCACCAGACGTTGGTAAGTTGCTCCAGCATTCTTCAATCCAAAGGGCATCACTACATAGCAATACAGCCCGACATTTGTAACGAAGCTAGTGTGTTCTTGGTCCGGAATATGCATTGGGATTTGGTTGTACCCTGAGTACGCATCCATGAATGACAGTAACTCGTGTCCTGCGGTGGAATCGACCAACTGATCGATCCTAGGCAACGGGAAACTGTTCTTAGGGAATGCTTTGTTCAAGTCGGAATAATCTACGCAAGTCCTCCATTTCCCATTCGCCTTCTTTACTAGCACGGGGTTGGAGACCCATTCCGGGTAGAGGGCGTCGCGGACGAACCCATTTGCTTTGAGTTTGTCCACCCCCTCTCCAAGAGCGGCGGACCTCTCCGAATCCATTCCTCTCCTTTTTTGCTTGACTGGGACGTATTTCGGGTCTATGTTCAACATATGACTCGTGATGGCGGGAGAAATCCCACACATATCAGAATGCGTCCAGGCGAAAACATCAAGGTTCGCCCAGAGGAAGTCGCTAAGGTCTTCAGTCATTGCGGGGCCTAGCTGTGATCCGATCTTCAGTATTCGCGAAGGGTCGTCACGGCTAACTGAAATGTCAATTGTTAATTCAGCCGGTGCCGCCTTCTCTTCCCTGGGTTTCTCATCGTCATCTCTCGGATCTATACCTCCGTAGATCCGAGAACTATGCCCGAGCCAGGGCTCGGGCATTACTTGTCAATTATCCGCATTGAGGATGCGGACGGGATTGTCCGCAACCTTTCCCTTCTCCCTCCGGTGGGCCTCTCGGAGCTCGGCCACATAACAAGAACGACCAGTTGCTTGGTCGTCGTGAACAATGCCTACTCCCTTGTCAGTCGGGAACTTCAAAGTTAAACACCACGGGGCTAACGCTGCCCTAAACTCCGCCAGGGCCGGCCGGCCCAAGAAAACGTTATACGGAGAGTCCACATCCAAACTACAAAGGGTAGAATTCGCACTCTCCGACGCTCGCCTTGTCCCAGTTCAACTGGTAACTCGACATATCCCACTGCATCAGTTGCAGCGCCGTTAAAGCCGTGGATACGAGCTTTGGATGGTTTCAAGTCTTTTGTTTCTAGCTTCATTTGATCGTAGGCCTTCTTGAAGATGATGTTGACTGAACTTCCAGAATCAATCAGAATTCTTTTTACGTATGCTGGTCCGATCGTTGCAGATATGACCATGGGGTCGATGGTCGGAGCCTCTACCTGATCAGCGGCTCTGCTTCTGAACACAATATCGTCTGTCATTACGCGTTGTTGCTTAGCAGGGGCTCCGTCCTCCATGTTCGAACAACACTCAAAATCTGCATGCTTCAAGGAACTTGCGTATCGCTCCATCTCCTGCCAATTCTTATCCACGGGGTGAGGCCCGTCGATAATTGTATTTATGACCAGTCTACCAACGGTCCGGGCAGGCTCCTCGGGATGACGTGGAGCTGGTGCACGACCTGGGTTGGACGTTCCCTGTCCTCCTTCTTGTGGATCCTTCACAAATTCTTGCAATTTCTTCTGCCTGATCAACTTCTCGATAGCGTCGTGCAAGTGTCTACATTCTTCCGTATTGTGTCCATAAGTCTCATGGAAGCGACAATATTTCCCGGTCCGCTTCTGTTCTTCAGTTGATTCTTTTGGACGTGGTTTTCTGTACTGAAAAGTATTGCAGGTGGATAGGTAAATGTTTTCAAGTGGGGCGTTTAGCGGAGTGTACTCGCTGTAGCTTGGAATTCTCGACTTCCACTTTCCTGCTTCTTTTCTTTTCCCTTGACTCCTTCCTCCGGACTCCTTGGGTTGCCCCGGTTTGTTCTGGACGTTGACTTGGACCTTTCCCGAGCTGTCTCCCGATTGCTTCACAGCGATGTTGCTCTTTATTGACTCTTGGACAGGCCCTGGCGCCTTATCTCGTCGTACCCACCTAGCTTCCTCTCTTCTTATGAACTGGTGTGCCTTAGAGTAGAAATGCTCTAGCGTAGCTGGAGGTTTTCCTGCCAGCCAGTCTCCAAACTCAGAGTCTGGATCCACACCTCTCATTACAGCCATCAGAATTGCATGGTCATTGGGATTACTGACTTCAGTTGTTGCCACGTGGAATCTTTGCAAATATTCCTTCAAAGATTCCCCAGGATTTTGGATTACACTTGACAGAGACATCACGTCCTTTGGGCGCGTAGTGTGTATCCTGAACTGTTCAATAAACTTCTTTGCCAACTCCTCGAAATTTGATACGGATCGTGGAGGAAGTCGGGTGAACCACATAGTAGCGATCCCAGATAGAGTAATCGGAAAGCACCTACACTTGGTGGCATCATTCGCTCTGGCTGAATCCATCATCCATTCGTACCTCATGACATGTTGTCTAGGGTCAGTCTTTCCTTCATATGCAGGAATAGTAGGCATACTAAACTTCCTGGGGTACGCCGCTTGCAACACAACATCCGTGAACGGAGTATGACTTCTTGACACTCCCCAGTCATCATTTGATAAGCCCTGATTCTCTTTCATCAGTTGCCTGATCATGGCTGTTAGATCGGGTGTCTGTATGGAAGGCGGAAGGTTGGAGTCTGTTCTACGCGCCTGTCCATGCTGATGCCTCCTCTCTTGGCGATCTGCCAATCGTGCATCTTGAGGTTCGACATCGTTAGCATTTTGATGATCTGGGCCTCTATCTTCCATCTGTATCCCGGTCCTGAAGCTTCCAGCTCTTGCTTGGTCGCGGTCTCCAGCTGTTCGAACAGCAGCATTCGCTCGTGCAGCATCAGTCTTACGGCGTCTGCGCTTGGGAGGTTCATCGGAGGAAGTAGAGTTGTCAGATGAGGAGTAAGCAGCGGGATTGCCCCCAGCATTCTATTGCTGCTGTTGAGTAAGTTGTGCCATCAGGTTGGCATTGGCTTGCATCTGCTCTCCTAGTTGTCTCCTACTTTCCCTGAGCTCTCTCATCAAGTCGTTGAACTCTATTCTGGTGACAACTGGAGTTTGGTCATGAGTGGCAATTCCTGTATTTGGAATTGCGGGTTGATTGCTAGGCCCTGCTTGTTGCACGCTAGCAGTCTCGTGGGCATCCGCATTGTGAGAAGCTGACCTGGTACGTGGTCTTGCCATTGTAGAGTTATTGGTATGAACTCTAAGTAGAATCAACGGATGTCCTATCAGTGAGTCGGATCTTCTTTGGGGGATTTGTTCAATCCAGTAGCTTCAAAGCAGATCCTTGAGGTCTGAGAATTCAATTCTCGGTGAAAGCACCAAAGTGTTAGCACCAAAATTGGTCACTAACCTCGTTCAGAAATATTGTGTAGAAAAGTGTTAGCACCAAAATTGGTCACTAACCTCGTTCAGAAAGATTGTGTAGAGATATAAGTGATGAAAGTAAATTAAACAGAGAAGACAAAGCTAATTTAAATGCAGAAAGTAAGAACACCAAATTTATAGTGGTTCAGCGTAATTGCCTACGTCCACTTTGTTCAACTTTATTGATTTCCTTTATAGTTGATTACAAATACAATTCGTGAATCAAATGCTTGAGTGGAGTTGTTAAGTAGAGAAGATGAGTCTTGAAAATGGCAGAGTTTCCCCGGTGTTTTCTCTCCAAAAAAGAATCCATTTCACTGTGACCCTGCCCCTCTATTTATAGACAAAGATGGGCTGGACTTCCCAAGTGGGCTGATGGCCGAACACTCCAGCCCGAGTACAGTGATCGCTGTATGCCGAACCAAGTGTGTCGAACGCTCTGATGCCGAACAGTCCCTTCTATGCCGAACGATGTGGTTGATGTTTGGGAAGTGCAGGATGTTAGCCAGTCGAAGCCGAACGCTCTTCTAGACGCCGAGTACTCTTGTGCCGAGTACTTCTGACGCTACCGGGTACTACGCCGAGTACTCCTGTGTCGAGTACTTCTGATGCTACCGGGAACTACGCCGAGTACTCCTGATGTCGAGTGCTCTCGTATGCCGAGCAGTCTCGATGCCGAGCAGTCTTGTATGTCGAGCAGTCTTGATGCCGAGAAGTCTTGTATGCCGAGCAGTCTTGATGCCGAGCACTCTTGTATGCCGAGCAGTCTTGATGTCGAGCATTGGTTGACGCCGAGTGCCAGTTGACGCCGAACACTCCTGGATACTTCGACAAACATTACTGGATGTCGAACACTATGGATGCTGTGTACTTTGCCGAACACTCCTAGATGCCGAGTACTCTCTGCCGCCGAGTTCCACTGGATGCCGAGTACTACGCCGAACACTCCTGGATGCCGGTCACTCTCTGATGCCGAGCACTGGTTGCCGAGTACTAGTTGCCTGGTCAAATTCCCAGGAAACAGAGTCTATGTTGCATTTTGGTATACATTCTAGATTAATCATTTTTCGTAGTGTATCAAAATTCACATGCCCTAATCTAGAATGCCATATGTTAGAAGAGTCAACAATATAAGCAGAAGATTCACTTTTATTCATATCAATGTTTGGTACAATAGTTGTTACATTTGCTTTGAATAAACCATCACAAACATATCCTCTTCCTACATACACTCCATTCTTTGATAATAAAAACTTATCGGCTACAAAGGTTAATTTGAAACCATGCTTGCTAAGCAAGGACCCTGATATTAAATTCTTGCGGATTGCTGGAACGTGAAGAACATCACTTAGAGTAAGCTTTTTTCCAGAAGTTAGTTTCAACACAACTTTTCCCTTGCCTTTGACCTTTGATGCAGATGAATTACCCATAAAAAGTTGTTCATCATCAGTTGCAGTTTTATATGTTGTAAACATCCACTTATTTGCACATATGTGTCGAGTGGCACCTGTGTCTACAAACCATTCATTTGAATTACCAACAAGGTTGCATTCTGATATTACTGCACATGAATCCATATCAGAAATGCCATCTGTAACTTCAGCCGTATTTGCTTCTGATTTTTTCTTTTTGGGAGTGCGACATTCAGCTGCTTTATGCCCCTTCTTTCCACAGTTATGGCAAGAATCCTGAAATTTCTTCTTCGAGTTCTGAGGCGCATTCTCATGTTTTCTCTTGTTAGGTTTATCTGACTCAACAACATTTGCTTTGGCATCCATATTCTGAGAGATCTTTTTCTCAGAATTTCTATTATCTTCCTCAATTCGTAGACGAACTATGAGTTCTTTCATTGTCATCTCCTTACACTTATGCTTAAGGTAATTTTTGAAGTCCTTCCACGATGGAGGAAGTTTCTCAATGGTTGCGGCAACCTGGAAAGATTCGCTAAGTATCATCCCTTCATCTTGCAGTTGACGGATGATCAGTTGTAGTTCTTGAGTCTGGTTGATCACAGCCTTTGAATCTACCATTTTGAAGTCGAGAAATTTGCCAGCGATGAATTTCTTCATGCCTGCATCTTCAGTTTTGTACTTTCTGTTCAAGGCCGTCCAGAGTTCCTTGGATGTTGCAACAATACAATAGACATTGTAGAGGCTATTGTCAAGACCATTGAGAATATAGTTTTTACACATAAAGTCTGAATTTGTTCAAACATTTGCGGCCTCCACTTTGATTGCATCGGGTTTGAGTTCGCAAACTTCAGGAGCATCTTCGGTTAGAAACTTGGCGAGGCCTAATGTTGTTAGATAAAACAACATCTTCTATTGCTAACGCTTGAAGTCTGTCCCGTTGAACTTTTCTGGCTTTTCTCCATGAGACAGTGCCATTGTCGGAACTAGAGGCACCGGCTGAGCGTTTGTCACCATCTGCGTTGGTGCAGCGTTATTGTTGTTGCTGTTTTGAGACTTCATCGTCTACAACAATCAATATTGTTTCAAGATTGTTGCCGCAACTACTCAAAAGTGTTACGAATGTGATAGTAACTTAAATAATGCTACTAAACTGTTTAGAATTTTCCACAGCAGAGAAACTGTTTATAATTTTGTCAATTAAACTGCAGCGGAATAAAGCGCGACAAATTCTAGTAAGTACTGTAACGGTACAGAACCGTTGGAATTGAATTTGTATGAAATTCGGAGAATTACCTAATCGTTCGAGTCCAGAGAATATCTGTTTCCTTGAAACAATATTGCCCCCTTATATGCACCGAAGGATATGAGCAATTTGTCTCCCAAGATGAAACGGACCGGCCCCGATATGTTGTGCGTGCAAATGGAGCGACGACGAACTGAAGGAATTATTGAATTCAGAACAGAGCCGTGGGAAGAGGAACAGAAAGAAGAATGGAACTATTTCTAAGAGGAGTAATCTCGTTCTGCGGGCCCCTATATATAGGCTGGAGGAGGTGCGTATTCGTAGCGGTCGTGACAGTTGGAAAGATTGCGACCCTTTAACCGACAGATGCGTGCGCACAGGCGCAATGTTCTAATTTTGAAGTTCAAAATTAGCCGTTTCAGCGCAGCAGGCCTGAGTGGCAGACGGCGGCCCATCCAATCACGAGACCCCAAGAGCTTCCAAGGCCCAAGGCCCAAGGCCCAATCTTTGACATTTTAATATTAATATGAGGCCCAAAGCCTACTTTCCACAAGTTTTCATGTCTCCTCCTTCTTTTCTTTTGATTTAGTATATTGGGTTGTAGTATATATGGTGGTATTGAAACAAATATTCCACTATGTGGGACTTTGTTTCAATACACACAATACCAATATATCTTTCTCTTCCCTAAACTCTTTCTCGTTCATTTTGCTAACATATACAACAAAGTGCAGTCGATAATAATATAATAAAGGTTCTGACACTGCGGTGTCTACCCATACACAAGACAAGTCGACTATAAAATTTGTTAATAATCAAGCATCAAATATTACACAGGGTAAAGGCAAGAAAAGCAAGGCTTTCAGGATAAGCCAAGATCTTCATTTGTTTCTACTTCGAATACATTCGAATGAGTGGGAAAAGGCCTTTCTTCCTCCTCAACAGCTGCTACTGACCAACCATTGGATGTACCTACACATATATCAACTGAATATTTTTTGGATACAGGAAAACAGAGTTATAAAGAAGAGGTGATTGTAGAGGACTGTGACACTACTACCAGGTCTGAATATGATGATGCAGGGGACTTAATAGACGCAAAGAAACAATTTGCACATACAAGAAAATGTAAAACCTGAAGTTAAAAAGAATGCATCCCACATGGTGATGGCAAATCCTACTTATGTTTTGAAGTTTTATAGAGGTGCTCCCAAAACTACAGCTCCTCCAAAAGACTTACTCGGAGCTCTAAAGTTGTTAAATGAATTTAATGTCCTGGAATATCAGCGGAATAAATAATGATGATAAAATGCATCACATATTTAAACTCTAACTGTCCACAAACTCTCTATATTGAGTTTGGTGGAGAATAAACTTGCAGCTATTCGTAGGTTTCATTCCCTGTTGCCACCGCAATAGGAGTCTCACCATAATAGTGATCAAGAAAGCAAAGGCAGGGTGATATTTCTTATTGATATTGTTGTTTGAATTACAGAGCTTATATACAAAAGTGATCAACATATTACAACACATTTGTTTAACAGAGGGAGGCTTCAGATTATAGCCACTCTTGTATATATTAATAATTTCTACAATGAGAGAGCTACGCTTTGGGAGCACCTATCTATGAATTCATCTACTATAGAGTTACCATGGACTGTTGTGGGAGACTTTAATAATGCATCGAGCCCAAAGGACAAAAGAAGGTTTACCAATTCCTTTTTCCAATATTTATACTTTTTAATATTGCTTGTTATTTGTTAAAGTGTGGTCTTGTTGAAACCATGTTGTAGGGATGTAAGTATACTTGGAGAAGGAGGGGATGGCCACTGGCATTGATAAGGTGCTGGTCAATTATGAACTACTTAACAAATTTTTAGATTTGGCTACTGTTGCATTGCCAGACCAATTTAGTAACTGTGCTCCAATACTTGTGCAACTCGGTACTCAATAGAGACAACTGAAGCGAAGACCTTTAGATATATAAATGCATGGTATACTTTGGAAGAATATGCAGAATGTATTCATGATGGATTCAAAACCACAACCTATGGTACTAACATTCACATATTCATCAACATTCCGCATGTAACCATGTTGGCGTCAAAATTGGTCACTAACACCAAAATCCAGTTGAAAGCACCAAATATCAATCACAGCTAACTGATAGAGTATATGTAGAGAGTAATAATGTGAAGAACAGTTAAAATAAAATGAAAGCAGTAAAGAACAACAGATTTTATAGTGGTTCGGCTAACTCCAGCCTACGTCCACTCCAGAAGTTTCCTTTTTATTGATATGAGAATCAATTACATGTACAATATGGTAGAGTAACCTCGGCCTTAAAAAATAGAAAGTTAGAGAGCAGAAAGAAGTTCCCCCTTTCTGAACCCCCATATGTTGTATTTATAGGCAAAACCAGGTTGTTGGGTCTCCTGAATAGTTTGGGCCCACCAAGGCCATTGCCGAGCTATGTATACCCTTCGTCCCCGACCGAGCGGCATTCACCGAGCCACCTAGGCCGAGCCGTATCCCATCAATGCCGAGCCACTTGATGCCGACCCATGCATGCCGAACGAGGTTGGTCCAAACAAAGAATACCGGGCGAGGTTGCCATGCCGAACGAGGTTGCCATGCCGAACGACCCACGATGTCGAGCGACCAATGTCGAACGACCCACGATGCCGAGCGACGTCTAATGCCGAACGACCTACGATGCCGAGCGACCAATGCCTAACGACCCACGATGCCGAGCGACGTCTAATGCCGAACGACCCACGATGCCGCGCGACCAATGCCGAGCCACCCATGCTGAGTGACCAATGCCGAGCCACCCAGTGCATCCAGACCGAGCCGTGCAACTTCTCCATTTCTCATCCGAACGACATTTCCAGGTGAACTTCATCCTTTTAAACCGAATCCATCATGTTCCTGCCTCGATTATCTTGAAGTCGACTTGGTTAAATCCACTTGCCTACAGCCTTGCCAAAGGGCGGGTTAACACTTTGCCCCACTAAAACATGCCTTGCTATTGGAAGGTGTGTTTTGAATAGCCTCAAATCCGATATCCGAAGTCTGTATCCCGTTCATGACCATATTATTAAATTCATGACCTCTCCGGGTTTAACCTTGAATCCGTAGACCTCGTCGGGTCGCGTTTCCCTTTCCAGCCTCATCCCTTTGGTCAAGGGCTTGTAAGTTCTCCGGCCTCGGCCTTCCGGCCAAGGACTTCGATATTCACCGGTCTTGGCCCTCCGGCCAAGGATTTTCATATTCTCCAACCTCGGCACTCCGGCCAAGGACTTTGATACTCACCGGCCTTGGCTCTCCGACCAAGGATTTTGATATTCACCGGCCTCGGCTCTCCGGCCAAGGACTTTGATATTCACCGGCCTCAGCACTCCGGCCAAGGACTTTTATATTCACCGGCCTCAGCACTCCGACCAAGGACTTTTATATTCTCCGGCCTCGGCACTCCGGCCAAGGACTTTGATATTCACCAGCCTCGGCACACCGGCCAAGGACTTTTATATTCTCCGGCCTCGACACTCCGGCCAAGGACTTTGATATTCACCAGCCTCGGCTCTCCGGCCAAGGACTTTCATATTCTCCGGCCTCGGCACTCCGGCCAAGGACTTTCATATTCACCGGCCTCGGCACTCCGGCCAAGAACTTTGTTTATTTCTCTGGCCTCGGCTCTCGACCGAGGACTTTGTTCATTCTGTTCGAGTCCATTCCGTTGCTCTCCGGCAAAGGGACTCGTAATTCGCGATTACTGTCCCGTCCCTCCGGTCGAGACGGTAATTGCTTGGCATGTATTATTTATTGAATTAGTCCAATCCCAACCATTAAAGAATTTAGTTATCAAAGTAAAAGTTCGTACAACAAAGGTGATTAAATGTCCGAAGTACCAAAGAAGAAACCAGAGTTTGCAGAAAAACAGAAAGAAAATAGGATTTCATAGATCCAAGCAGTACGGTTTTTCATCATCTCAGAGCACGCCTAGGGACCGTCCTCGATCTCGTACGTGTGTAAGTGACCTAACCGTACTACTTTGAGTTCTATTACTTATTCAGAATCATAAATCCATTCAGTTGATAACAAACCGGCGGTGACTAGATCCAGCGCCACCTTCGTTCGAGGTAGGCGGTGGCCGCTCCCGTTCCACTGCTACAGCTCGATTCCTTATGTATTGTTGTAGGTGACCATTCCTTACATGCTCCTCAATGATATCCTTTAAATGCCTGCAATCATTCGTGTTGTGCCCATCCAGCTCATGGAATAGGCAATGCTTCCCTGACGCTCGCTCGTATTCTGATGGTTCCCTCTTAGCCGGTCTTCGATACTAGAGGTGCCCCCGAGTATCCAAGTAAATCCTTTCTAGAGTCTCAGTTAAATCTGTGTAAGAAGAAAACTTTGACTCCCTTAGAGGCCTCTTCGAAGTGCCACTGTTGCCATTTGTTTTCCTTTTTCTTTTATCCTCTTTACGTGGATCCTCCCTGGGTAGACCTCCACCCCTCACTGCATAAGCTTCATCCTCTCTCCCTACTCTCTCAGCATGTTCATCCTCCTGTCTCAGGAACCTTTCCGCCTCATGGTAGAACTCCCCAAGATCCCTCGGTGGGTCTCATTCCAATGATATCTTGAAATCTGAATTATCCGCGATTCCTGAGATTGCTGCCATCAAAACCATTGACGGATCGGGTCGATCCACTGAAGCTACCGCTGCGTTGAATCTGGTTAAGAAATCCCTGAGTGATTCTCTCTTCCATTGTTTCATCGATGTCAAGGTCATTACGTTCTTAGGTCTGACTATATGGACCCAAAACTGCCTCATAAACCTTTCAATCAGCTCTGTCCAAGTGTCAATAGAACCACTCTCTAGTTGTCTGAACCACATAGCTGCGATATCCGACAAATATAAAGGGAAGCATCAAGCCATGACCTCATCTGATGCCCCTAGTACCTCTATATTCCTAATGTACTTTGTCAGGTGAACGGCGGGATCCGTTCTCCCATCATACATCTCCAACATTGGTAGCTTAAAATCCGGTGGGTTCCTAGTATGCCTGATAGTAGGAGTAAAGGGACTCCTATTCACATCCTCCAAGTCTTTATTTACCAGTCCGCCTCTCACAGCTCGTCTGACCATCTCTGCTAATCTGTCATTGTCGCCAAATTGCAATCCTAGTCCACTACCTCTGATCTGTCCCCCGAGTTCATGAGGGAATCCTGGCATATACTCCTCATCACGTACTCCTGCACTCCTATTGGTGTCGGGTTGCATAGCGTCATCTGGTATCCCTCCATGGATTGGTCCAGCATTTCCTGGTGGTGTCCCCCGAGTCTAGGTCCATCCAGATTGATAGCCGTCTGCTGATTGGGGGCTGCCCCCTACTGAGCCACTCCCTCTGCTTGCTGGTTGAGCGCTTCTGATCCAGCTCCACGGATCTGAGCTCCTGCATTTCCTGCTTGTGAAAATTGTATGAGGAGAGCCTGCATCATCTCCTCTTGTCTTTTCAGCATCGCTTCCATCTTGTCTCTGGTGATGTAGATGGATGTTTGACCTGCTCCAGCTCCAGAGGAAGCCTCTTGACTTCCCTCTTGATTGCTCCTTTCTGTCACTTGCTTCCTTGTTGGTGGCCTAGCCATTACTTCTTAGAATCCAAGTTCCTAAGCTTTTGAATCCAAAATCCTAGCTCCGAAATCCCCGAGTGGTTCAGCTCTCAGTGAAAGCACCAAAGCGTTGGCGCCAAAATTGGTCACTAACACCCAAATCCAGTTGAAAGCACCAAATACCAGTCACAGCTAACAGATAGAGTATATGTAGAGAGTAATAATGTGAAGAACAGTTAAAATAAAATGAAAGCGGTAAATAACAACAGATTTTATAGTGGTTCGGCTGACTTTGGCATACATCCACTCCAGAAGTTTCCTTTTTATTGATATGAGAATCAATTACAGTTACAAGATGGTAGAGTAACCTCGGCCTTAAAAAATAGAAAGTCGAAGAGCAGAAAGAAGATCCCCCTTTCTGAACCCCTCATATGTTGTATTTATAGGCAAAACCAGGTTGTTGGGCCTCCTAAATAGTTTGGGCCAACCAAGGCCATTGCCGAGCCATGTATACCCTTCGTCCCCGACCGAGCGGCATTCACCAAGCCACCTAGGCCGAGCCGTATCCCATCAATGTCGAGCCACTTGATGCCGACCCACGCATGCCGAACGAGGTTGGTCCAAACAGAGAATACCGAGCGAGGTTTCCATGCCGAACGAGGTTGCCATGCCGAACGAGGTTGACATGTCGAACGAGGTTGCCATGCCGAACGACCCACGATGCCGAGCGACCAATGCCGAACGACCCACGATGCCGAGCGACGTCTAATGTCAAACGACCCACGATGCCCAGCGACCAATGTCGAACGACCCACGATGCCGAGCGATGTCTAATGCCGAACGACCCACGATGCCGAGCGACCAATGCCGAGCCACCCATGCCGAGCGACCAATGCCGAGCCACCCATGCCGAGCCACCCAGTGCATCCAGACCGAGCCGTGCAACTTCTCCATTTCTCGTCCGAACGACATTTCCAGGTGAACTTCATCCTTTTAAACCGAATCCATCATGTTCCTGCCTCGATTATCGTGAAGTCGGCTTGGTTAAATCCGCCTGCCTACAGCCTTGCCAAAGGGCGGGTTAAAAAACCAAGTCAAAGCTTAAAGTTTAGAATAAAAATAGAAATCAAGTCCAACCCTGTGCAACAACTTGAAGATGAATACAATAAATTCTTTTATCATTTGGATGAAAATCCTGAGGATATGGATCGATACAACAAACTTCTCTAAGTGCACATTCAACTTATAGAAAATATTAAAATTCAGCATGAGTTTAATAAATAACAAAGCAAAGTTGCATGACTGCAAAGTGGGGACACGAATTCGAAATTGTTTTATGCAAAAATGTCCATGAGAAGGCATAAAAACAAGTTGCTTTGTTAAATTCAAATGGGCAGTTGATATCTGATTAGAAGCAAATTATAGATCAGGCTATAAAATTTTATCATAACTTGTTCAATGGTCGGACCGAAAATTGCTTCCCACCAATGCAACCAAGGAAAATAATTAATGATGAAGGCAAAAAGTACTTATCTTCTCCAATCTCTTTCTCGAAATGAAAGAGGCTGTTTTTTCCAGGCGGTTTTACTTCTAAATTCTATAAACTCTATTGGGATGATTTGCATGTGAAACTGTATGCTGCTGTTACAACAGTGTTCCAGATTGGAGAGCTCGCTCTTGGCATGAATCACAATTTTGTAACCCTGATTCCAAAAAAGGATAAGCCACACTCAATTACTAATTATCATGCTATTTCATGTGCAAATGTGTTATATAAGATAATCTCTAAAATTATTTGTCTCATATTAAGCATTTTCTGCCTTTTCTTATTGTAGGAAATCAGTTCGCTTTTGTGCCAGATAGAGCTATTGGTGAAAATATACTACTTGCCCATGAACTGGTACGAGATTTTAATAAGAGAGGAGGAGGTAAGATGTGCATTAAACTCAATATTCAAAAGGCCTATGATATGGTGAATAAGAATTCGTGTGCTACATGTTATATTGTATGGGCTTTCCCTATTCTTTAGTGAATCTCATTTATGTATAAGCACTGCTACTTTCTCCATCTTGACTGATGGAGTACCACAGGGGTTTATTACTTCTAGTAGAGGCATACACCAAGGTGACCTATTATCGCGTAACTATTTTGTGTGGCCATGGAATTTTTTTCCTTAATGATGGAGGATGCACTCTGAAGTGATCATCTCCAGCCTATTAACTTGATTCAACCAGTAATTACTCATCTATTATATGCGGATGATGTGATGATTTTTTTAAAGTCTACTATCCCTAAAGCAGTGGCTATGATTAATATTGTTGGCCAAATATCAAGTACGGTGGGGTTACATATAAATCGAGTTAAATCAAAATTTTATTATAGTCGAGATGTATACATCAACGACCAGATACATGCTATCATAGGAATGGAAGCAGATAATTTACATGTTCAATATTATGGGGTCCCACTATCCCACGAATATATACATGCCTCCCCATGTACATTTTCCTAAATAAAGTGTTAAATAAAATTGAGGGATTGGATAGTGATATATTGTCTACAACCGGAAGGGCTGAACTCATTCAAAGTACCATCGCTCCCATTGGCTACTTATATGCCAATTACCAAGTTCAGTGCTGATTATAATACAGAAAATGTGTTCAGATTTCTTTTGGGCAGAGAGAACACATAAATTTCCAGGGATTTATTGTGTAGGTCGAAAATAAAAGGTGGAATTGGCTTGCGACTATTTAAGGATTTACGTCATACAGCTTTTGTTAAAGCTAGTTTGGACATTACTTACTAAACAGTGCATGTATAGTACTTGGATGAATAACAAATATATAAATAACCATCATTTTTGGGTCATGGCGGTGAACAATAATCTTTCATATACTATGAAGAATTTGCTTAGAACAAGAGATTCAACCATTAAATTGATGCATGCAGTTATTATGGAATAGAACAGAGTTAACCTATGCCCAGCAGTTAATAGAACAGTGAGTTGTATATTAGAAGGGATGATTTTTTATCCACGTCATTATTCATCTACAAGGGAGCTGGCCAACACTATTAATCATTTAACAGTGGATTTACATCATAGAGCAGATTATTGGAGAATTGTGAATCTACAACGTTTCGTTTCAAATCAGTGTGGAACAGAATCAGAGAGATTTCACCTACAATTCAATGGGGTAGTGCAATTTGGCATCACACTATTGCTAAGAAGACTAATTTTACAGCCTATAAAGCATGCATTATGAGATTACCTACTAAAGAATGTTAATTGTCATAGGGATTACTAGACACAGCGGTGTGTGCACTATGAAATGAGGGAGAAGAGAATCATTCATATTTATTCTTCAAATGTGGTTTCTGTGCTTATCTGTGGAATAAGGCGAGAACTTGGCTTTAACTTCCTATAGTGCTTGAACCGGTGCTCTACGACCAGATCCAGACTATAGATGAAGGATTCAAGCGCAAGAGTATTCGACGAGATCTTGCTTTCACGGTTCTTTCTATAGTGGTTCACCACATCTGGCTGAAGCAGAACAGGAGGATCTTTGAGCATAAGTGTCTTACGGCTGATCAATGAGACAAGCTCATCGCTATGATATCTAGGCGCAATTTTATGGCAGATTTGGGGATTTGGATCGAGAGGACATGGATTCTGCTAGGAGCTGGATATTAATCTTTGACCGAGGATGAATTGTAGATGGCTGTTTGTAGAGTATTTGTTTTATGCTGTTGTTATTGGGCTGGGTCGAGTGTTTGAAGATTTGCATAAGGGTGTGCTATTTTCTTCTTCTTAATGGTTTTGTTTGGTTTATGGTGTATGGAAATGTAAGAGGCTGTTGTTTTTTTTTCTTTTTTTTTCCTTTTTTTGCTACTCGGGCAAGGTTTTTTAAGGAGGCGGAATTCTTAGTGTTCTTTTCGCATTAATAAAGAATCCATTTAAAAAACAATTATATATAAATTTATATATATAATAATTTAAAATTCAAATTCAAATCTTTAAGAAGTATTCGAATTTGAATTTGATCTATATTTAAAATATCTTATATAAAAGCAAAATTCAAATTAAAATTCAAATATTTTTTAATAAATTTATAAAATTGTATTTGTATATATGTATATACAAAAATAGTTTTTTATTTGAAATTACATAAATATACATAATACAAGAAAATCAACTGAAGGAAAAACGTAACATTGTTTTTAGAATGAAGAACGCGGCAATTATTTTTACATTACGAAGACGCAAGCTTTATACTTTCGCCCGAAGGAAATTCTTTACAAAAACATTAGGTTGTTCTCAAATCACTAGTGCAGGCAGCGGACGATGTAGTATCATAAGAACAGGCCGCGGCGCCACAAGCGAAGGCGGAGCTCGTTCAGGCAAGGCGATGGACTGTAGGTGGTGGCGACTACTTTGAAGGTCTTCGGTGACTTTAGCGATGACTTTGATGGCCGAATTTAGATGAGCGGCAGTGTAGTGGAGGTTAAGGTTGCTGATGGTGCCAAAGGTAACGATGACGATTAAATGTGTTGAAATGAACTAAGAAAAAAATGCTATATGAACTCATCATTATAATTCTATAGGTATAATGCATAATTGAACGTTAAATTCTTTATTGTTGTTGTTATAGTTTATGCATTTGTAATAGCATGATTGAATGTTCCTGGATTTCAAGGAGCTGGAGTAAAATTTGTTTTAAGAATCTTCTTAAGATGTGATTTTGATTAGATAAAATTACTCATATGTTTCACAAGATGATAAAATATGCATAAAACATAATGAATCAGTTGCTTGTTTACTTGTTTATTGAGTTGCTTTATTTTGAATATTACAAATATCATGAATAAAATGCTAGTGTAATTCATAACTAAAATGCTATATTGAACTATCATTTTAAATATTCTAAACATGCTAGTGGACTTTGTAATTAAAACGCTACACTATATATTTTTTTAATATCATAAACATGATAGTGAACTTCATAATTAAAATGTTACATTAAACCCGATTTTCTTGTATTATAAACATGATAATGGACTTGGTAATTAAAATGCTATATTAAAAGATCATTTTGAATATTTTAAACATGATAGTGAACTTCATAACTAAAATGCTACATTAAACTATTTTAACTATCATTCGCCACATTCAATACGTTCTAATGCACTTTAAAGATAGAAATGATATTTTTACTTATCATTCGGCGCATTCGATACATTGTAATGCACTTTAAATACAAATGATAGTTTTAACTATCATTCAGCACGTTTCATTCAATTTGATACATTATAATGCGCTAATTTAAAAATACAAATGATAGACTGGTTCCATATGTACTCGATTAATTAGGATTGGCATCCAGTTAGCTTTTTCATCCATACGTACCCGATTAGGCTTGGCACCCGATTAGCTTTTGCATTTATACATACCCGATTAGGATTAACATCCTGTTAGCTTTTGCTTCCATATGTACTCGATTAAGCTAGGCATCCGATTAACTTTTGCACTCGATGGTACACTTAGTTAAACAATATATCTCGTTTATAGGTTGGTTTCATACATACTCAATTAGGCTTGGCATCCGGTTAGCTTTTACATTCGATGGTACACTCAATTAAACAATATATCTCTAGCATAGATTGGTTTCATATGTACCCGATTAGGCTTGACATCCGATTAGCTTTTGCATCCATGCATACTCGATTAGGCTTGGCATCCGGTTAGCTTTTGTATCCATACGTACCCGATTAGGCTTAGCATTCGGTTAGCTTTTGCATCCATACGTATGTTCGGTTAAACAATATATCTCGGTTATAAATTGGTTTCATATGTACCCGATTAGGCTTGGCATTCGGTTAGCCTTTGAATCAATACGTACCCGATTAGGCTTGGCATTCGGTTAGCCTTTGAATCAATACGTACCCGATTAGGCTTGGCATCTGATTTGCTCTTGCATCCGTACTTACCTGATTAAGCTTGGCATCCGGTTAGCTTTTACATCCATATGTACCCGATTATGCTTGGCATCCGGTGTGCTTTTGCATTCGATGGTACACTCGGTTAAATAATAAATCCCGGGTATAGATCGATTCCATATACACTCGATTAGGCTTGACATACGGTTAGTTTTTACATCCATATGTAGCTGATTAGGTATGGTTTTCGGTTAGCTTTTGCATTCATACGCACACATGATAGTGAACTTCATAACTATAATGCAACATTAAACTATCATTTTGCATATCCTAAACATGCTTGTGGACTTTGTAATTGAAATGCTACACTAAAATATCATTTTGCATATTGTAAACGTGATAGTGGACTTTATACCTCAAATGCTATGTTAAATTATCATTTTGTATATTTTAAATATGCTAGTGGACTTTGTAATTAAAAAGATACATTAAATCTCATTTTGCATATTTTAATCATGATATTGGACTTCATCATAACAATAATGCTATATTAAACTATCATTTTGCATATTGTAAACATGATCTTCGACTTCATTAACTGAAATGGTATGTTAAACTATCATTTTGTATAACTTAAACATGCCGGTGAACTTTGTGATTAAAATGCTACATGAAATCTCATTTTGCATATTGTAACTTTGTTATTGGACTTCACAACTAAAATACTATATCAAACTATCATTTTGCATATTTTAAACATGATAGTGGACTTCATAACTCAAATGTTATATTAAACTATCATTTTGCATATCATAAACATGGTAGTGGACTTTGTGATTGAAATGTCACATTAAATCCCATTTTGCATATTGCAATGATGATATTGGACTTCATAACTAAAATGCTACATTAACTTATCATTTGTCTTGTTTTAAACGTGATAGTGGACATCATAACTCAAATGCTACATTAAACTATCATTTTGCATATCATAAACATGGTAGTGGACTTTGTGATTGAAATGTTACATTAAATCACATTTTGTATATTGTAATGATGATATTGGACTTCATAACTAAAATGCTACATTAAATTATCATTTTTCCTATTTTAAATATGATAGTGGACTTCATAACTCAAATGCTACATTAAACTATCATTTTGCATATCATAAACATGATGGTGAACTTTGTGATTAAAATGTTACAATAAAAATACATATGCTATATGCAATTATCATTTTGCATATTCTATTCATGGTAGTTCTCCTTAGGAATGCTTATTTCATTTTGTATATTCTATTCATGTTAGTTCATTTTAAATATACTTATGCTAAATTAAAGTTTATTTTGCATATTTTTTCATCCTTATTCAATTGAAATATACTTATACTATATACAAATTTCATTTTGCATAGTCAGATAATGGTACTATATTTTAAAAGTATAAATGATATATTAGTCTATCATTTAGCATATTAAACAGTCTATTGTATTTCAAATGTATAAATGCTATATCTAACTATCATTCGACTTGTGATTAAAACTTTTTGACTTTCTTCTTCTTCTATGTTCTACTTCTCCATTTGTTTCTTACCTTTAGATTTAGCAGCACTTGACTTCAATTTTCACGAAATTTCTAATTTATGTTTGGATTGGAGTGTTGAATTAAGTTTTTTTAAATTTTGGAATGGACGGTGGGAGCTTCGATGATGGCGGTGGCTTGGACGATGTTAGCACCAAAATTGGTCACTAACCTCGTTGAGAAAGATTGTGTAGAGAGATTAATGAAGAAGATGAATTAGAACTGAAAAATAGTGTAATTCAATGCCAAAAGAACAACAAAAATGAGAACACCAGATTTATAGTGGTTCGGCGTAACTGCCTACGTTCACTTTGAGTTTTGATCTTTATTTCTTTCACTAGTAGTTGAATACAGATACAATCCATATATTAATGAATTGAATACAAGTTTTAACTGAAAATAATCAGTCTTGAAAGTGGCAGAGTCTCCCCCTTGTTCTCCCAAAAATGGTCCATTTCATTGTGCCTCTGCCCTTCTATTTATAGAAGAAGATGGGTTGGACTTCCTTCGCGGGTTCAAGGCCAAGGTTACTTGGCCCATGTAGGGAGAACTCAAGCTAGTTGGTCTATTCTTGCTGAACCGTACCTAAATGACAAAACATGTCGACTGCATCAAACCTGTATATCCTCGGGCTCTTCTTGGTCAGAATCTTGTCTAGTGCTAACGATAATTTCTTCAACTGTCGTCTTGTAGCCGGGCCAAGGTGCCGGTTAACACTTGCCCCCCAAAGTGTGTCGTGTGAAGCAACACAACACGCTTTGAATCAGCGAGTATTCCTTGTCTTCAGAAAGAAATCCACCATGTTTCTTGAATAGTCATTATCCTCCAATTTATCCTCCCAAGGTGTTGTATCCTTCTTTGGTCATCGTGATGCTTGGTCGATTCCCAATATTATAAATCCAGGGTTGTAGTTCATCAGTGGCCATCCGTGTCTGATTCTGCAGAGCTAATAAGCTTCGGCTATCTGATCTAGTCTTCTCTTAATAACCCTTAGTGAGAATTCAATTTCTGTTGATTTCAAGAAGTCGAACTTTTTCGGATGTACACATGCACGTTCGGGTACATGTTCTTGCCATTGGCTCTCGGATGCGTTTTATATGCTCATAAGTCGTCGCCAACTCCATCTAGTTTAATTGCAATTCAATCGCGATTCCTTGTTTGTATTTTCTATGAAATAAGGGTTGCGATCAGCCACTTGAGGAGTTTTCCAAACCTCTCTTCAGTACAGACTCTATGATTTTGTTCACAGCTTCAACCTGTCCATTTGCAGTTATAATGGATCATGGAAGGTCATAAGGACAGATGACGTTACGGATAAAGAAGTTGATTATTTTCTTCATCTTGGTCATGGTTAAGAGTTCTTCATCTTCCCATTTGGTGACGCAATCAATTGCTATGATGGTGTATTTCGCACCACCTTTAGGATCGACAAGAAGATGATTTCAGTGCCCCCAAGTGGCAAACGGCTATGAACTAGCCATTTGAATAATTTCCATCGGTGGGGTTCCCGGATTTTTTGCAAACATCTTGCACTCGTCACATTGTCTAGCATGATCAACCGCTTCTGGGTTGATAGTTGGCCAGTAATACCTGTAGCAGAGTATCTTCTTTATCATGGTTTCCCCCCTGATGTTATTACCGCATTCTTCTTCATAGACTTTGCTCAAGATATCATCATGGGCGATATGCCGAAGCATGGGGATGGATAAACTCCTTTTGACACACGACTTATTCTTAGATGATTGGGCGTGAAGCTTTGAGGAGGATCTGTCGTTTTCCATTCCTCCGTTCAGTAAGAATTCCCCATTGTAGATAGTCTTTGATAGGAGTAAACCATGACACCTTTTCATTTTGTTCGCTGAGTACGTGTGTAATGATGTAATACATGAAGTCGGTCAGTAGCTCTTGGACTTGGCCGAGATAAGGAGCAAGACAATGCCCCCTAGCAAGATCAACTTCCTTAAATTTGTATACTACCAATCAAGAATCACAAAAGATATGTAAAGTTTTCACTTCAAATCCTCTATAAGTTTGAGGCTGGCAGTCAAGGCTTCATACTAAGCATCGTTGTTTGTTACAGGTAAATCGAGTTTTAGGACGTAGCAGATTGATCGTTCCTCAGGAGTCATTATCATGACTCCTATGCCATAACATTGATCATTGGATGCTTCATCCGCGTACATTTTCCATCTTATGGTTGGTTCTCTGCTACTCTTCGAGTAGTCATCTGAGGTAGTGAATTCGGGTGTGAGGTCTGCTAATTTCCGTCCTTGGATAGCCCTTCGTGGGAAATAAGTGATATCGAATTAGCTTAGTTTGATATTCTATTTAAGTAGTCTTTCAGACGTCTCAGGTCATTGTATGCCCTGTCGCGATGGCTGGTAGGCATAGACGTTGATGGGGTGAGCCTAAAAGTAAGAGCGGAGCTTTCATGATGAAATCAATAGAGATTGTGCTAGCTTTTGTAGCTTCGGGTTGATATCCAATGCATGGCTCGCGATAGCTAATGAAATCACATATGCATGTCAGAATGGGTCCAAGGGAACATATCATCATTTATTCAGAAAAATCCAACTAATTCTTTTATCATCACTGCACTGAGCTGTGATCCGATATTCAGCACCCGGAAAGGGTCGCCATGGCTGGCTGTAATGTCGACTGTCAGCTTAGCAGGTGCCACCCCAGATTCTTTGAGTAAAGATGTAACTATTTTGCATAACATTCAATGTGAAATATGGTTGGGACGGCCAATGTTGATGGTTACTCTAGTCGAATCCTAGAATCTTGTCATGAGTTATTGAGTCTAATAGCGAACGGCACTGAATGCTCTAATAGATTATCAGCAAATGGCCAAAAATCAGGCTTAAAAGCGCATTAAAGGAAATGTCGAGTGGGGGTCAGCCTCGAGTAGCATGCAACTGTATAGCTGGATCTTGCTATGAGTTTGAATTTGCTTGTGCATTCGAGTAATGCACTTTCTATTCAATGCATTCATGATTCTTTACCCGTCCTTTGGGTTGGAGTGAAAGTCAATTGCCCATGAGCTAAGGTATCGATTTAACGATTCTATCTCTAGGCATCCTTTCGGTCGTTGCCTTAAGTAGCTGTAAGCACTATATATAAGTTTTAATACTGAGCTATCGTAGCCAGTTTTTGGATGACCATGCATCTTCTCCCCGTCTCGGGTTAATAAATGTACTACATGGACGGTTGAGTCTCGTCCTAGCTATGTTTATGTTTTCACCTAAACTCCAAAGACATAGAGGTGATCGGTGAATAGTCGGTTCACATTCATCTTGCTTCTCGCTCGTGCCCCCAGGTCTGGGGCATATACCGATAAGTAGGAAGGCCAGCCACGCCCACTTTAGCTTTACTCTCTTTCCCGTTGAATCGTGGGATCATGTCAGTCGATGGGAGACTAGGTCTCGCCTATCTTGGATTTTATCATGGTTTTTCATTCCAAGAGGAATACTTCGATGTCACATAAGTTTCAGGGCGTAATTTGGACAGTGGATGGTCATCCACGTCCACTTTGGTTCATGCTCTGTGATCAGATCTCGAGGTAAAGTTGGCTACAAATGCAGTCGGGTTATGCTCATCCAGTTTCATACTCCTCCTGACGAATCGAACGAGGGTGCTGGAGAATTTTTGACCAAGTATTCGTGGTTTACCCTCCTTTCCATACTCCAGGGGTCATAGTTTTTCAAAAAACATCCGAGTCACATTCGTATGTGCTTGGTGCGGATCGGCATTGACCCTTGGTCTGAGGTATGATATAGTAGGTTGCCTGTAGCTTTGGATGCCGTTTCGATTGGTTCTGTACTGAGGCCTCCCTGCAGTCGCTGCCTCAAGTTATAAAGAACACCACGCTAGAGCTATAGTAAGCTGTCGTATTCGGCTTTTTAGTGTTTTGTACCCCTGCCCCCAGCATTGATTTGGCCGGGTCACTAGTTGGATGGTCGAACTCCATCCTCAGCGGATTAATAATCCTCCTGTCGATTCCAGGCCGAAGTTTGCGAAATAGAAAATGGTCGGAATCCACTCGTCTATTTATCGATGTTTATACACCACTCTGCATTCTGGTGACTTGGTGTTATTCTCCCCCCGGTTGACTCGCGCCCAATTTGTGTTCATGCTTCGGTCCACGCTCCGGGGACTTAGAGATTTGTCGAACTGTTTATGCTTTAGTCCACAGTTCAAGACGTAGAGATTTTCGTCAACTTGTTTATACTCTAGTTCGCACTCTGGGAACTTAGAGTAATCTGGTCCGCTTCTGGGATTTAGGGATTTTTCTGAAATCGTCTATAATCCAATACTTACTCTGGGGACTGAGAGTACTGTAGTCCGCACTCTGGGGACGTAGAGGTTTTTGAGTCATTTATACTCTAGTCCGCACTCAGGGACTTAGAGTACTTTAGTCCGCATTCTGTCTCCCATTCCAGAGGGTGAGACCCCCCGGATGGCTGAGAGTTTGCCTGAACCTGGTAGATAATCCTTCTTTTTAAGATTCTCTTTAAGATTTCGAAAGTCGTTATTCTTTATGCAGGACTATTGCATTCTAATGCTTGTTTTCCACGATTTTGTGCAGGCCGTTCTGACCCCGAGCCCACTCCGAGGAGCGATGTCGCCAAGGAAGTGGGGGAGAAAAACAAGTGAAGCCACTCGCGTAGGGGAGGCCCCTGGTCCAGACGCTTAGGTGATCAGAGGGCTTGATGAAGACAAGTCTGAAACCTCCTCTCCTACCGACGGGGGTTATGAAGTAAATTACAGGCGCCTCTGAGCACACATCCGAATTGAGCATGGAGGAGCGGCTCGAGAAAGAGAAGGAGGAGACGGTCAAGGTCATAGTAGAGCCCCGAGTTGTGGACTTGGACGATCCTTTGAACAAGCCGTTAAAGGTCATCCTTCCTGGCGGGTCCAAGCCCATGGAAGGCCCCCGTACTCCTTCAGTTGCTACCCCTCTATCAAAGAAGAGTACCAAGGGTAAATGCTCTTGAGAGGAGCCATCTAGAAAGAAGTTGAAGAAGCACAAGAAGTGATTACTATCCTCGTTCAACGAGAGTTAGTTTAAGTCATGTAATTATTTTCATCTATTTCCTTAGTCCTTGTAAATAGAATGTCGACTCCGAACTTTGGAGGGGTTGCAATAGAAACTCATTTTTGAATAAGGTTTAGTTCCTTTTTCTGTCTTACAAAAGACTCTTATTGTTCAGTTTTCTTTGTGATTGTGATTTTAATCCAAGCAGTTATGAGTAACATAGACTTCTCAGTCCATCTTCATATAACTCGGAAACTCTTCGGGAGTCGTTGAACTTCCATTCTGTGCTTCAAGCACTTAGATACTTTCTAGCCCGTAAGTCGGGGATTTGACAAATTCAAGTCATCTGTGTCATAGTTAATATTCAGGGAACTTGGAGATCCGATTCGCTTATATTCGAGTCTGCACTCTGGGGAGTTAGAGTACTCCAGTCCGCACTCTGGGGACTTGGAGGTTTAAGTCATTTATACTCTAGTCCGTGCTTTGGGGACTTAGAGTACTCTAGTCCGCGCTCTGGGGACTTGAAGGTTTAAGTCATTTATACTCTAGTCCGCGCTCTAGGGACCTAGAGTACTCTAGTCTGCGCTCTGGGGACTTGGAGGTTTAAGTCATTTATACTCTAGTCCGCGCTCTGGGGACTTAGAGTACTCCAGTCCTTACTCTGGGAACTTGGAGGTTTAAGTCATTTATACTCTAGTCCGCGCTCTGGGGACTTAGAGTACTCCAGTCCGCACTTTGGGAACATGGAGGTTTTAAGTCGTTTATGCTCTAGTCCATGCTCTGGGGACTTAGAGTACTCCGGTCCGCAATCTGAGGACTTGGAGGTTTAAGTTGTTTATACTCTAGTCAGCGCTCTGGGGACTTAGAGTACTCCAGTCTGCAATTTGGGGACTTGGAGGTTTAAGCCGTTTATACTCTAGTCCGCGCTCCGGGGACTTAGAGTACTCCAGTCCGCACTCTGGGGACTTGGAGGTTTAAGTCGTTTATACTCTAGTCCGCGCTCTAGGGACTCAGAGTACTCTAGTCCGCACTCTAGGGACTTGGAGGTTTAAGTCGTTTATACTCTAGTCCGCGCTCTGGGGACTTAGAGTACTCCAGTCCGCACTCTGGGAACTTGGAGGTTTAAGTCATTTATACTCTAGTCCACGCTCTGGGGACATAGAGTACTCCAGTCCGTACTCTGGGAACTTGGAGGTTTTAGTCGTTTATACTCTAGCCCGCGCTCTGGGGACTTAGAGTACTCCAGTCCGCACTTTGGGGACTTGGAGGTTTAAGTCATTTATACTCTAGTCCACGCTCCGGGGACTTAGAGTACTCCAGTCCGCACTCTGGGGACTTGTAGGTTTAAGTCGTTTATACTCTAGTCCGCGCTCTGGGGACTTAGAGTACTCCAGTCTGCACTCTGGGGACTTGGAGGTTTTAGTTGAGAGCAGTCGTATTTCCATTATTTAATTTGTATTCATCTACTGTATCGAGGCTAATGTCGTCGAATGAACAATCGAACCACGTTTGCTCATGGAATGGGATTCTGCCCCTCAGGATAAGGGACGGAATTTGAAAAATGGACGATCGATTCTCGTCAGCTTGGTGATTATAGCTCTTCCAATCAAGTCAAGGAAGGAGGTATATGACAGATGGTTGGATCACATCCATGTTGGGTTAGATAGCCAAATCTCTTATAATTTGCTCTGTATCTCCTTCTTGAAAGTAAGGATGATAGATTGTTGAGTAGACAAAGTAAGCTGCATATGTTCCAAGGTGCAGTCATGTCCATATATTGAGAGCGATGGTTAATGAGTAGGCAGTCCACCACAACTACTTCAAGTCGGGCTTTCGAATAACCTTTTGTGTTCGAGGTAGGATTTGATGTGTAGATGAACAAATCATGTCCACACTAGACAGATCCCAGTGTCACTGAGTTTCAGGAGGGGCATTTGTATTTTGTCGAACTTTGTTCTATGACTCGATTTGAGTGGATGATCAGGCCATACCCATTCCAAGCCTTTCTTAGGTCTCCGAGTCAAACGTGGAGGTCCATGAATGGATGGTTGGTCATGCTGACTTTGTATTGGGCTCTGATCGTGATGAACTTTTCAATATTTAGTCCATAGCCCCAAATCAAAGGCATATGGTTGATGATGAGCGATAGAATTATGCTCGTCCAGATGTAACTCCACACGTCCGATCATGGTCTACGTAGATTGGTTGGCAACCAAATCTGAGTACCTGGACACCTGCATCGTTTTGAAAGTAGTTTAGTTCAAGCTAGTCGTAGTTCATAGAACAATTGAAATAGAGATGGAAATGGAAATAATTCAAAGAAGATTATGGTAAATCTCATTGATATGTGAAGCAGCATCGTGTGCTCGCTATCCGACTCCGCCCCTGGCTCCTTTCAAAGGGATGTCGGCCGTCAACCGTCCAATTGATAATCATAGCCCTTTATTAATAGGCATCAGATATTCGCTGCCCGCCATTCTGTAGGACTTGTACATACTATTGAAGCTTTCCTTTCCAGGTCATCTTTTCGATCACACCTCGTAGGTGTTTGTAATCGCCCATGTTAGGATCAGTGAGCATTTGGGAATATACAACATTCCCCTGATTTTCTTTAGATTTTGGTGTACTCTCTCGAGGTTGGTTTCCAGTACCGCTCTGAGTCGTAAGTCTTCAAGTAGAGGTTGTCAATTGAACCTTTCAAAGAGCATATGAGTTGAATTCTGAAGTCTTGTTTCGGCTACTGGGATCTACATCCTTAGCCAACGGGCCTTCATTGTTATTTTTCTTAGTATGCTCCACTCCTCCTCACTTTAGTTCTGATTCATTTTGTAAAAGAAACGATCCATAGTCATAGGACGCTCCTTAGCTAACCAGCTGCCAAAATATATCTAGAGGTCGACTTTCCTCAAATGTGATTAGTATGATACCCTTGTTAGTATTTGGAATAAATTTCTTAGAGCCAAACATTAGTTTGCTTCGAGTCACTAAATTTGAAGTGCTGGGTCAGTGAAGAATGGTGCTTGGAGTCACATCATCTATGTTCTCCAACCTTTAGGAGTACCGTTTGAATAGCGGTTGCTTGCACGTTCCCTTGATGTCGTTCATAAGTTGCCGCTTGAACCTCTATGCTCTGGTATACAGTGCATGGATCGGTCTGGATACTTCGTTCGGCATAGAAGTACCATTCGGCATACAGAAGTATCGTTCGGCATTGGGGCGTTCGGCATGAATGCCTAAGTCACATGGCGCTCGGCACTCCTTGTTTGGCATTCCTCGTTCCGCGCAATCGAGTCGTTCGGCATACAATACCGTTCGGCATTACAGAGGTGCTCGGCATAGAGGTATGGATCGGCCTGGAAGAGCGTTCGGCCTAGAGGTATGGTCGGCCTGGAATGGTTCGGCCAAAGCTGTTCGGCCAAGGCTGTTCGGCCAGAGTGGATCGGCCTAGTGTGATTCGGCCAAAGCTGTTCGGCCAGAGTGGATCGGCCTGGAGTGGTTCGGCCAAAGTTGTTCGGCCAGAGTGGATTGGCCTGGAGCAGTTCGGCCAAAGCTGTTCGACCAAGGCTGTTCGGCCAGAGTGGATCGGCCAAAGCTGTTCGGCCAGAGTGGATCGGCCTGGAGCGGTTCGGCCAAAGCTGTTCGGCCAAGGCTGTTCGGCTAGAGTGGATCGGCCTGGAGCGGTTCGGCCAAAGCTGTTTGGCCAAGGCTGTTCGGCATGGGAATGCTGCTCGGCATGGGAATTCTGTTCGGCATGGGAATTCTCTGGAGCGATGGGCATACACCTTTTCTGGAGCGGTCGGCATACTCCTTTTCTGGGGCGATCAGCTAAATTGCCTTCAGAGGGGGGTCGGCCTTTATTCAACATGACTGCAAACTTCAACGCCCAGTCCCCATATCTTACATAGACTTGGTTTCTATGAATACGGCTATCAGCTTCCTTTAGATTTCTTTCAAATCTGAGTAGAATAGGAAGTTTCCTAGTAAACAACTGGATCTATCTCGCGAATATGGAAATCCACTAGTAGATGATGAGATCCAATCAAGCTGAGAATTCAATTCTCAGTGAAAGCACCAAAGTGTTAGCACCAAAATTGGTCACTAACCTCGTTGAGAAAGATTGTGTAGAGAGATTAATGAAGAAGATGAATTAGAACTGAAAATAGTGTAATTCAATGCCAAAAGAACAACAAAAACGAGAACACCGGATTTATAGTGGTTCGGCGTAACTGCCTACGTCCACTTTGAGTTTTGATCTTTATTTCTTTCACTAGTAGTTGAATACAGATACAATCCATATATTAATGACTTGAATACAAGTTTCAACTGAAAATAATCAGTCTTGAAAGTGGCAGAGTCTCCCCCTTGTTCTCCCAAAAAAGGTCCATTTCATTGTGCCCCTGCCCTTCTATTTATAGAAGAAGATGGGTTGGACTTCCTTCGCGGGCTCAAGGCCAAGGTGACTTGGCCCATGTAGGGCGAACTCAAGCTAGTTGGTCTATTCTTGCCGAACCGTACCTAAATGCCAAAACATGTCGACTGCATCAAACCTGTATATCCTCGGGCTCTTCTTGGTCAAAATCTTGTCTAGTGCTAACGATAATTTCTTCAACTGTCGTCTTGTAGCCGGGCCAAGGTATCGGTTAACAGATGACGACGGCTTGGGCGGCGCCTACGGCAGGTTAGGGCTAGGGTGGTGGCGGCTATAGCAGGCTTCAGACGATGGCTTCAAACGATGAAGGAAACGGTTGAAGTTGGTTGAATAAAACACGCTACTGTCATTGGGCCTAAATTTTAAAGTTCCATCCTAGATTTAAAAATTAGCATAAAGTTTTTCCTTTAAACTAATTACCTCTTATATTGTATAACTACACAAAAATATATTTATATATTTATTTTCCGGCATTAAAATAAATTTGACAAAATCAATTTTTTTAAATTAATCCATGTAGATTAAATTAGTTTTGTTAAATTTTAAAATTTTCGTATAGAAAATTTGTTTTTTTCAAACCATGACTTTTGTGTGTGTGTGTGTAGACACACACGCAATACAAAACTATAATTTAATACCTTTTTAAATTAATTAATATCGTTAATTTATTTCATTTTAAATAAAATATATGATATTTTATTTCATATGTATACAAAAATAACATGCATGAAATTTATTAACATAATTTATAGATGTGTGTATCCTAACATGTCTATTATAAAACAATAGTTTTAAAGTTCAATTTTAATTTAAAATGTTTTTAAAATATTTTAAATTTGAATATTTTTTATGTCATGACCGAAAGAAAATATACTTATATACACAATGTTTTTAGCATATATTTATGTAAATTGACAGCAAACATATATATGAATTCATGATATAATTCTGAAATATTAATATGGAATAGCATAAATTATTATATATATATGAATTGATATAAATTAAAAATTATCTTAACTGTGGCCTTGATATAACACCTTGAATGTTGAGTTGAAAGAGCTCCTTGAATCTAATTCAGTCCCTTCTAGAAATGTTAGTAACTGAAGAGATATACATACATACCATTGATTTAATTTGACTTAACTTGATTTTGGTTTGAAAAATGGATAAGGAAGATGGACATTTGCTTGCGCCCAATGGGATAATGGGTAGAGAAAAACTTAAAACTAAAATGGAGGGGATGGTGTGTTTATATAAGAAAAAAAGGGGAGAAAGAATGAGATCTAGGTCTAATCTTTTTCCCTTCTTTCTACACAAATTCAAGCCCTTGTTTCAAAAATAATACACCTCCTCCTGCCTCTTTTCAAGGCCGGACATCTATGTAGGCCAGTGGGACAATATGCATTTTCAAACCAGGTAAGTAATTGCACATTTTAAATCCAATTCAAATGTACATCGATATTATATATCGATATATATATATATATGTATAACTTTTATATACATAATATTTTCAATATCGATTCACATAAAGTAAATAAAATTTTATAATTAGTATTTCACAAATATTGATTAATTTAATTAATATATAATAATTATAATTCAATTAAATCATGTGGTATTTGGAGTATTCGATATTGCAGCGTGAATCATAGGTGTAAATTCAGTCAGTTGTAAATTCATTTAGTAACCGATATCGGACAATTCGAATATAATGTTTACACGTCACCTTAGCTGGTGCTGTGACAGTTTGGCAAAATTTATCGCTTACATAGTTTCAATAAAATCCAATTTACTATTCTAAATGGTCTCCGATAGTAACAATTATTTATACAAATTCTCTTCGTTAAAACTATATCACATTCGGACTTATGGAATTTGATATTGGTCAAAATTCCAATATGGTCCACACTCAACTTGTATATTTCAAACATAAAATCTTTAGTTCAGTAATAACAATTATTATTAACCAAATTACTCTAGCTAGAGACTTTGACTTTGAGTTGACTATAGTTGATTGTGATAGTAACCTCATAAGATAGAGGTGACAAATTCTCTATTGAACGGTGTTTAACTTCTAATGCTTTAACTCAGACCCAACTATAGCCGTTCGAAAGATGCTATACGACGATTTGACTATAATCAAAGTGGAGTGCCCACATTGAAGTTCAATAGTATTCTCAAGTCGAAATAATTTTGTAACGTTGTCACTTCAATATTCTTTGTTTGACTTTAGTTATATTGACCAATAGAAAACTATCGAACGAGTCACTCTTTAGTTATCCAATAACTATCAATATGCAACCCCTTAGCATTTCCAGCAGCCATGAGTAATGGACCAACATTTGGAGAGCAATACGTACAGTAGTCTCGGTGGATGTATTGATATCCAATCTTAGGACATCTTGACTGGGAATATTCAAAATAATCCATTTTCTTTTATTGTGATAACTTACTCATGATTTGAATACATTGTACCCACTATCAGAAAACATACTATTTATGGATTTTCTATTAAATATACTTAAATTAAATAATTAATTAATACAACACATTAAAACAGGTATATAATGGAAAGAAATCACCTTTTATTTCAATCGATTATAGAGTTAATAATTTACAATAAATTACAGAATTACCCTTAGGAGCATGCTCTTAACTCTATCAAGCCCTTGGTGTCCCCAGCAGCTATAGGTAATATACTACCCAACTTTTAGATAACATTACACGCTATAACCTCAACGGATGAATCAATATCCTTTCTCAAAACATCTTTGCCAGGAATATTTAAAATAAAATGTTTTTTGTATTATGATTAATTACCCATGATGGCAACTATTTGCAACTAACATCATATAGCATTTTATTCAAGAATTTTCTTTATAATTAATTTAAATTAATCATATCATAATATAATAAAGTATATATAAGAAAACAAACATCTTTATTACGAATAAGATTGACTACAAAGTTAGATATATGTAACAAATTATATAATTGCCCATAGGGTATACCGCTAACTTCCTCAATATTCATTTATACATGCATAATGTGAATTATCAGCATGATTAAACAATATATATCAATCATTTCATGTAGCAAAATATGTATAATTAACTACCATGTAGATAAAATTCGACCGATAATTTTTTGATGTAGATACTATATGTATCCAATGTTTGGACTTTGGATATTTTCCATTTTTCGAATACATACGTGGGTGGATTTCATATTTTTTGGGCTCTCGTTGACAACCCTAGTTCGGTTTTCAAATACTATAACTAAAATCTGATCAAAAAAACAAAATAATTTTAAAAACAAATACTAAACCCAACAAGTAAATAGCCAAACCGAATCGAAACAAACAAAATAATTTGGTTTGGTTGGTTTATTTAGTTCAAACAATAAACGCTCATCCTTAGAAATTAAAGCAAATATATTCAAAATCTTTTTCTATATCCACGAGTAATTTTCATGCTTATTTTTGGGTGATACTACTTACACCCACCTAGAAACCTTCTTTCATCATTTTATCCCTTCACCCAATCAAATACTCCACTCACCCATGCACACCCACTTATTTCATAATTTTTTATTTTATCAAGACCATTGCTCAACTTTTGCATTCATTCTCTTCAAATAACGGAATCATAATTTCTCCATCTAATTTCTCCACAGTCAATCTTTTCTTCCATTTAATGTTTCATCAATACATATGAATCTAACTAATTTAATTGTGATTAAGTTGTTTTTTTGAACTAAGGTGCTTGATGCTTTATTAATAACCAAAGCAAACTGTACAAGATATATACTGATTATGGTGCATATAATAATACAATAGCCCATAACACCAAAGTCCATTCCATTAATCCTTATTTTTATATAAAAGAAAATAAAATACTTTCTCTAACCAAACCCCATCATGTGCTCTACTTCATTCATTACTTCTTGACGGTTTTGAAGCCAAACTCAATTCATCATTAATGGCATCCTCTTCAGATCTAGCTTCCACTATTTTCTCTTCTATACTCTTTAATAGATGAAATTTTCGAAATGGATCCTATTAGCTTAAAGGTTGTTATACCCAGATCTGGAAGGTAAAACAACATGATGCCAATCTCTAATAACAAAAGTATTAAAATTTTACTTATCTACTTACATTAAAAGATGTGTAAGCAATAAATTCTATCAAAATGTCACACCACTAGCGAAAGTGACGTGCGAATGTTAATATTTGAATGGTTCGATATTAATCGCGGATTAAGTTAACACCTTCGAGTCATACAACCGTAATGATAAATTCTCCTAAAAAGCACATGATTTAATTAATTTATAAAATTTTGTAAATTGAATAAACTAATTAATATTTAAGAAATATTAATTATTGTTTAATTTAGTTGATGTTTGGGAGTTGTTTGTAATTATTTGAGTGCATTTATAAAATTTATATTTGTCTGCATTGATATAAGATATCGATTTAATTTAAATAAAAATAAAAATAATTAACAATTGCATAGGGTGATTTATGGAAATTTTATGTCATTTGATGGTATGTAGTTTCTACCATATCATAAAATGAAAGAAGTAGAAAAAGAGTGATCAAGGGAATTAATTAGATAAGTTTTAATTAAAGAATAAGAAAGGTTTATTTATTTTAATTAAAACATATCTACTAATTCATTTCAATGTACAACTTATTCTTTTCATTCATTCTTTTTCTTTCTCTCCTCTTAACCTTTCAAGGTAGAAAACAAAATAAAATTTTCAAAATCTTTCAACTCCAAATAAAAAAAACATTAAATAAAGCAAAACAAAAGTATTTCATCCACCTCTTGCAAGAACTAGATGTGGATTTCAAAGATCTGAGTAGATGTCATCATTCAAGTTACATTCTTTTGGCTACATCTTAAGGTAAAATTTTCATTTTATTTATTCGTATAATCTTCTTATTCATTTGATTAGATCTCTCGCATATCACATCTAAATATAAGTTTATCTATTTAACTTGATTTAGTTTTCTTTTTGTCACATCTTCTTTAATAATATAAGTTTATAATATCAATTTGATTTAGATCTATCTTGTGCTATTCCATTTTTATTACATGTCCATATTCTTAACATTGGAGTTGTGACATATTCTTAACATTAGAGCTGTGACATATTACATCTCATTTAATTAGCTGTTCATGATGTCCTTAAAGTTTAGAGTTGAAATTTTACGGTGAATTTATATGTGTTTAAGTTGTCCCCTTTGTTTCTGTTCGAAACCATTTATTTAACAAATTTTATTTTGTTTCAACTCATATAAATTACATATGTTGTCCTTTTCGAAATCATTTGAGAATTGAATATGATTTTTGTTTGAATTTTTTGTTAACGTGTTCTTTTGTTTGAAAGTAAAAAAAACATAATAATTCTAATACATCCTATATCACAAAATTCATATATTTGTTTGTTATTTTAATTTTAAAAGTAGCTTGCAATTACTTACATATATTGTGAATGCGTTGTTTTAATTCAAGGTTTATAAAATTTACTTCTATATAAAATCACAATTTTAACTTTAAAATTCTTCCTAAATTGAAACTTGATTTATATTTGTTAAGTTTAGATTTCAAAATAGAAGAATGGTCAAAATTAAATTTATATGCATATATGTTTTATAGTTTAAATACTGATTTGTGATGCATTGATTGAATGAGTAAAGGAAGGAGGAAAGTCACCCACCTTTCCTTCTTCATAAATGTTTACCTTGATTCATTAATTGTCCTTTTTTTTAATATAAGTCAACTTTTGTCCATTAGTAAAATGCCTTTTAATATATTATGTATAAGTATATAAGTTGAACTTATATATATATATACATTTGTTACTGTTACTTATATGTTTTAAAATAAAATTTTGATAATAAAGGCATGTTTTATTTCTATAGTAAATGTCATTAATTTGTCGATCAATCTAATTAGAGAGAGAGAGAAATGAAATGTCTCTCTCTCTTCATTTATGGTCTCATCTTTGCCTACTTAATTATTTGTGTTAAGAGAAAGAAAACAAAAGGTTTTTATTGTCTTAACTTTTGCATGTTTATTTACGTACTTTTATGTGCTGCTCATATGTTGTCCTTATCACTAAAACACAATATATTTAATACATTCATCATATTACATATTTATTTGAATTAAATTAAAACCCCTTTAATTATGAAATAAATATTGATTTTATTTAAAGGAAACTTGGAAAATTCTAAGTATATTTAGACTTCATAGGCCCAATAATGTCCAAAGTGGTAAAAAATTTGAAATTCACCCACTTCTTCCACTACGAGCTGGTCCAGTTCCAATAATGGTATTAGTGCCCAATAGCCAGTGCGGTCTAAATGTTCTTATTAGGACAAACTAATAAAGCTTGTCCACTTAGTACGGTGTCTAGAAAGGTAATGTCTATGATTGGAATTGGGTACCCCGTCCTACTTGGTGACCAGCCTAGCCGAAAAGGTAAAGTGAGCCCAAAAGTCGCCTCTAATAGAAAAGGCCTAATTTGAACTGGGCCTTGGGCTAATTTTCATAATTGTTCTGAAAATAAAATAAAGGATTTCAAATTTCAAATTTAAAAGTTAAATTTAAAATAAAAACATCTTTATTATAGTTATAATACAACATAAGTTTTCCAAATGTTTGAAAAGATAATGATATTTTCGGAATGTTTGAGAATATTTAGATACTAATTTCAAATTTTAAATTTTATTAATAAAATTAATAAAATGAGTTGGTTAAATAGGTTAATTAATTAGTACTTTTATATTGATATATGTTATGTTATTTTAAAGAGGTTTAAGATAACATAAGTGTACATGTATGTATGTATAAAACAAACCTTGAAATTGATATAATTCAATTAAAATTGTTTAATTAAAGGTTAATTGATTAAGTAAATTAGTTAATGGTTGATTAATTGAACAAATTAACTAAAGGGTAATTAATGAAATAAATACACATATATGAGATACATGTGTTATACTATAATGGTTATAGTAGACATGTCTATGTAAAAGTTATATTGGAATACTAGTATAAATTAACTAAAGAGTTAATTGATCAAAATTAATTAAATAAGATTTAATTAATAAATTATTATACATAATATAAGACTATTATATAAGTAATATGAAATATAATATTTATATAATGATAAAACTTATATGATATGAATGTATAAACCAAAGATGGAACATTAAAGAAACCCAAATAGATTTAAGGAATAAATACATACATAATGTACGTATACCATGATTTTTGATGTGTCTAACACTAGAATTACCAGAGTATTTCATAAGAAATATATTATTCCATAAGTCGATATCACTTAATTTAATTTACTAAAAATTATGAATTTTCAATATAGTGTTGTCCTCTACCATATATATACTAATAAATTACTTACATACTCCTTAGTTGTTAAGCAAGCTCAAGCTGTGTATGTTATGTGTAGTAATTAAATAGATGAGGTAAGATAACTATATGTATTTGTTGTGCAGACTCAAGGTACATTAGATCTATCAATGGATATCCGAAAAATCCGAAATCCATTCGCATCCGTATCCGAAAAGCGGATAAATATCCGATATCCGGAAAAACGGATGCAGATGCGGATACGAAGACATCCGCATCTGAAAATTATCCGTCCGGTTTTTGCCAAGATTATAGTTCAAATTATATGTATTTTAGTACAATGAAATATATTTATTTATTTTTTATTAAATTAGTGGTTTAAATTACATGCATTTAATGCATATTTATTGCTCAAAACTATTTACTATCATCAAATGTAAGTACCATAAATCTTATGAATATACAGTTTGTTTATTTTCAACACATTTATAAACAATGAGATTGAAAAAAAATTATATTAAACTAAAATTTTCTATTTATATTTCTTAATTTATCGGTCGTTGGTGGATAGAATAATTATTCGATATCCGTCCGTATCCGCGGATGTGGATATCTGATATCCAAAAATGATATAGGATGCAGATGCGGATATGGCACTATCCGCATCTGAAAGTATCCGTTGATAGGCCTAAGGTACATATACTATACTTAGGCCATCGCGATACAGTTGGCACGAGCGAATAATTTTATTTCGATTTGTTGAGCAGACTCAAGGTCGAAGTAGAATTAGGACATCAAATATGTTGAACCATACGTAAACTGATCAAATTGATATTTCAACGATCGAGTTTTTAGCTATATATATGATATTTTTGGTTTTGTGCTACATTTTACACAATATGATCTTTTATTTTAATCAATCAACTTGAATATTCGATCTCGCGTTAAGGTTTATTTGCTTATTTCGGATGAACTAATTTCATCGAAATATTGTACATTACACTCTGTGACTTTTCACCATATAACATTTATGTGTGATTATACATGAATCAAATATCCATAGTATTGTATTGCTTTTCAATTTGAAACTCATAGAGTGCAAGACACAATCTCAACCAAATAAACATGTATGCGACCAAGTTATGAAAATATTAAGTAGTTGTAAAATTAGACACTTGCATGGGTATAAAAATGTTTACATGCAATGATCATTTATTAGTAAGTGTATTTCATATTTCTGTTTGGCGATTTTCAATTCAGTTCATTTGTATTCTTAATTGATAAATCTTTGTTAATCATTTTAAATGCGTAAATTTATTAACTAGATTATTATAACATTATATAGCATATGTTCTTACAATATTAGAAAGGTTAAATGTTGTAACGACACGCTTTTTCGACCTTTAGAAGTCGAGACTAATACATCTACGGTATTCGCGTATCGAGCATCCGAGTGTCGGAAAGACAGATTGTTTGTGAAAAAGAAAGAAAAGACAGAACATAATCTCATAGCGTGACGAGTAATATATAATATAACAATGATCTTTACAAAATAGAAACTAAACTTTATTATAATCAGAGTCACCTAATCAATCAACAGCCTGGACATTTATAACAACATGTCCTCACAATTGCTGATAAACATAAACAACCAGTGCAGCGAAAAATAGAATATATGTGAATACAACTTGGAGGCATCCAGCTCATCTTCTGAAGCTCCAAGTATCCAAACTGAATCTGTAAATATGCCTGGCCTAACCCCGAGCATTATAAGAAAAATAACGTCCGGATCAGTCTGGTAAACCACATGAGAAACACACCTTAATTGATTTTAATGTTATAAAAACCTGTGACGCCCCACCTCTATACTCACGCTAGCCAAGGACACTACAGGGTAATGCCGTCGACTAGCACGAAGAATAAGGCTGTTGAGGAGCGACCATCTGTGTAATTGCTTTGTGCGAGTACTAATATGTCAGATAATATAACTTACATTTCGCTTCAAGAGGAAATCTGACAAATCAAATACAAACTCAAAGCTATCACACAGTGGCTAAGTGGCCTTCAGAAACAAATATAGAAATAAGCATAACACAAATCAGTCATAGATATTCATATCACAAAGGCGGAAACATATATGAATATAACACATAGAAGTGTACATCAAAGTAGTGGTCAAACAAGATCCACTACATCAAAAATGAATAGATACAAGTTCTAGACAAAAGAATAATTATACATCAAGGAGTCTCAATTTCGAATGTATAATAACAAAAACTACTAAGCTAAAGTAGTTAGCCAAAAGTCAGGTGACAAGCCCTGATAAGCAGTCAAGCAGAAGCACCTGAAATACCTCGGTCCGACCCGAGTATTATTTAAGAAGAAAATAATAAACGGATCAGTCTAGCTATAAATATCAGATAAAATGAGATAGGATAAGGGATATGACCAAAAACGTATGATAACAAAAAATGTCATACTGTGTCAAGTATACATCAAATAACAACTAAAATCATACAATATCTTAAATCAACTCGAAGCACCAAAAAGAATCACATTCTTTAATAATTTACCAAAACACAAATATTGACAAAACATATCAATGCCAATACACGAAAATTGGTGAAACACAAATTCTAGAAATCACAACCAGAAATCCAGAAATCACAAAAGGGGAGGCCTATCACAAACGGGAGCATGAAAACTCACCAACACATGCATCACAAATGAGCCGGAGCTCCTCCAAATAGGGTATAGTCCCTCATTGCGGACTTTGATTCAAAACTCCTCCAAATGAGCCGAAGCTCCTCCAAACAGGGTATAGTCCCCCATTGCGGACTTTGAGTCGAAACTCCTCCAAATGAGCCGAAGCTCCTCCAAACAGGGTATAGTCCCCCATTGCGGACCTTGAGCCGAAGCTCCTCCATTGCAGACCTTGAGCCGAAGCTTCTCCAAATGAGCCAAAGCTCCTCCAAACAGGGTATAGTCCCCCATTGCGGACCTTGAGCCGAAGCTCCTCCAAACGGGGTACAGTCCCCCACACGGACAAAGAGACATCGCACATCGCTAGTCTAAACCATAAAATGATCATCATCGATCATCAAGAAGTGTCGATTACACTAAGCTAGTAAATATAAGAGTTTAGCTTCATGTCCCAAAACCACTAGCTTAACATAAATATTTACGAACAAATTGTAGATTTCCACTCGAAAATTGTCACAAGATTTCAATCGAACAAGTCCAAGAATTAACTGACGAAGTAAACGCAAGCGTTTCATACCACTTGTTTTACTAAGCCATTTAATTAGATTTCTCATACGAATGAGGTAAAGGTTTGTATATACTAATAGATTGGAAAACGGTTTTATAAACGAGCTTTGTATTAAAAATAGAGTTGAAATCATTTTTGTTAAAGAGTTTGAATATTTACTACTAGTATAGAAGCCTTTGTAATTTAAAGTGACAAGTCATAAAAATGATTGTAGAAACAATCAATCACTAAAGATTCACATTCGAAGACGTGAATTAAATCCAAAGAAATCGATACCGAATCCATTAAAATGGATGTTGCCAAAAATCCCGAAAAAGAAATTATCAAAGTCAAGTAAAGTGATAACAACTAATCGAAGAAAGGAGAATCGATCAAAAATTGGAAATCCACACAAATTTGCCTAAAATAGGCAAAATAAACATTTCCCAGAATCAGTCGACTGGACTATAGGGTCATTCGACTGACAGACCTAGAAACACTCAGTTTTCAGGCTCAGTCGACTAACTCAGTGTGATAGTCGACTGATACAGACCTGGAAACACTCGATTTCTAGGCTCAGTCGACTGAGTCAGTGTGTCAGTCGACTGGTACAGGGGCAGAGAATTTTCTGCCCCCTGGTTCAGCCGACTGACCTCCTGGTTCAGTCGACTGAACCTGCTTCATCAGCAGTTTTAGCCTAGCCCCATTGTGGGGCAAAATCAATAACACGGAACTGAAGCGAACGAGCGAGCAACAACGACTAGGGATTTACGCCAAGCGACAACGCAGCCTTATATGGCCCTCCAAAACACCCCACTAATGTGTTCAAACATCAAAGATTGGATTTTTAAAGATTTGACCTCAAAACACCAAAAATTGGAATATTCACCAATTCAATTCAAATCAAAAGCAAACGAACATAAATAAGTGTTAGTAATTCATACCTAACAACAATGATATCTATAGAAGTAGATGTGAGTTCAAAAACTCACCTTTAATCCCAAAAACACAAGAGAGAAGCTATAGAGCAAGGCAAGAACAATCACTCTTCAATTTTAACCCAAGAAGCTTCAATCTAAGCTCAAAAGAAAAACATTTCCTAAGTTAGGGTTTAGGAAATTTCTGAAATTGAAGAGGAAATGAGATGGAGAAGATGAAGAGGATGTTTACCTAAGCTTCTCTTAGATTTGGAGCTAGAATTTGAGTTTGCAAATGAATCTAGGGCTTAGGAATTTCTAATTCCTTTTCTCTTCCCCCATTTTTCTAAAGCTTGAAGTGTTAGGAAATGATAGTGTATGAAGAGAAGAGGGGGTGGAGTTAGGATATAGGATGAGTTGGGTTAGTGGGCTGAAACCCAAACCCAAGCCCAAAGCCCTAAGTGAAAAATAGCAAATTCTACTCAACTCCAAACATATCGATATTTATACTCAAAAAGGTTGTAAACGCCATTTTGGACTCAATGGAAGTGGTCTCGAGTCCCAATTCGATTGTTTACAAAAAGTAGCTTTTCGGACTTTAATCTGATTAACGAGGCTATATTTAAATAAAACATTTAAATATACAATCGTAAAATATGTAGGTTGTTACAGACTCCCCTCCTTAAATAAATTGCGTCCTCGCAATAATTAAGAGGAAGATAAAAAGTAACAACCATAAAAGCATATCAACACAAAAGAAAATTTGAAATAAGAAGTTCACCATAAAGACACGAAAGAGTAAGTCCGGATGTGTTTGCTCGATGAATTCTCAAGATTCCCAAGGGAAATCCTTAGGATATGAGGACCATTGAACTTTCACAAGAAGAACATCTTTATTTCGAAGGCGTTCAACCTCCAAAGTAATGATACGAATAGAATATTGCTCATAAGTCAAATTTGGTGAAACTTCAATTTCTTCAATTACACCGGGCTCAAGAATAGAATCGGAATCCCTAAGGCATTTCCGTAGTTGAGAGACGTGGAAAACATCATGAATAGTAGAAAATTGAGCTGGTAATAAAAAGTGATAAGCCACAGAACCAATACATTCGGTGATGGGAAATGGACCAACATATCAAGGTGCTAACTTTCCCCATCGACTGAAACGCACATCACCCCTCATAGGTGAAACACAAATGAATACCAATAAAATCTGGACCTAAAACCAGCTTCTCATCGGCTTTAAGCCAACACGAAGGAAATTGGCATAGCCTTCCGTAGAGTGCCTCGAAAGGTGCCATACCAATACAAGATTGGAAGCTATTATTGGAAGAAAACTCAACAAGAGTATGATCTTCCCAACTTCCACAAAAATCAAGAACCCATGCACGAAAGAGATCTTCAAGAGTTTGATTCACACACTCGGTTTGTCCATCGGACAGAGAATGACAAGCGGTGCTAAAATTAAGCTTCGTTCCCAAAGCTTTTGAAGACCTTACCAAAATCCACTAGTAAAATAATGGATCATGATTGCTAACAATAGAAGTAGGAACTCCATGCAATTTAATTTGACATAGAGTTTAGCCAAAAGAGGTACGGTCCAAAAGAGAAGGATGAGCCTCGAGGCTACACAAAACAAGAGATGAACATAAATTGGATTCACAATCTCGAATCTCACAAGTGGATAAAGTATCGAGATCATTCCATTCGGATATCATCATGGAAACAACCGCCTGTTGCTTAAGACTAAGGGCGTCGACAACACGATTTCCCCTTCCGGGAGAAAAAAGAATATCAAGATCATAAGATGCAAGGAACTCGAGCTAACGTTGTTGATGCAAATTAAGTTCCTTTTGAGAAGATAAATACTTCAAATATTTATGATCGGTGTAGAGAACAAATTTCTCTCCCAAAAGACAATGACGCCAAATTCTAAGAGCGAAAACAATGGCTGCAAGCTCTAGATCATGAGTGGCATATCTAGTCTCGACAAGCTTTAATCGTCAAGAAGCATAAGCGATGACACGTTCCCTTTGCAAGAGAATGACACCCAAACCAATACGACTAGTATCAGTAAAAACAATAAAGTCTTGATTCCCTTCGGGAATCGCAAGAATAAAAGCATCGGAAAAGAGTTCTTTGAAACGATCCTCTTTCCCGAAAAGCTAAGACATTCAAAATTATAATTAACTTTATATATTCATCTTTTTAGAAAAATTTACTTACTACAAGTCAATTTATTATGTCCGACTGTCTCATCAAAGTGTTTAGGAGATTCATATCGATAACGTTGATCAAGCGCATCGGCTAGAATTCTTAAAACACTCAATGGGCAAAACAACACAAAAATAATCTTCTATATGATAAACATGTCTCTTAAAAATTTTACAAATATTCTTTGCTCGTTTAAGAACAAATTCCAATTATACTTACAAATATCTTATTAAAAAGATCTGCAAATTTTAAATTGTTGTTTTCATCCATAATCAATAAATACAAGGATGGACTCATCGAGATATTCATAGAATACTCGATTCATAAGATGGATGAAATAAGGTAGAAGGTTCGTCAAACCGGATGACATAACGAACCACTCACAAGAATCATAACGAGTGCGGAATGCGGTAAGTGGAACGCTACCATCCGCAACTCATAGCTGATAAAATCTGGTGGCAAGGTCGAGCTGAAAAGACCTTAACACCACTCAATAGATTGCTTAGGTGGTAATCCTAAGACAAGCTCAAATATACCGGAAAATTCACAAACTACTTGAATGAGAGAAATAACACTTTCCTCATCAAGTGGGTTTAAAGAATAAAATGATGCCATCGAAATTTGGAAATCAAAATCATTAAAAACAATAGAAATCTACTTAACAGATTGAGAATGTCGAAGATAGAGAGTCCGCTCAGGACATAGGATGTGGGCTTCATAATGATCAAGCCAATCCTTTCCCAAAAAATCAATTTCGAAGCCTAAGTAACACATAACATGCAAATCGGCTCGAAAAAAATAATCATATAAAATAATCTCGACATTTTCACAAAGTAAACTGAGGGTTGCAGATCCACCAACCGGATTCGCAATTCTCAGTGAAATCATCAATCCCATAATATTTAAAGAAAAAGAATCAACAAGTTCTTTTGATATAAAAGAGTGGGATGCACCCGTATCAAAAAGAACTCGAATAAGATAATCACAAAACAAATATCGTCAAGGATAGAATGAGAAATACCTTGACCAAGAGAAGTGCTAGAAAAGGCTTGCACAACCTTTAGCTTTCCCTCTTTCTTGTATGGAAGTTTGGGGCATGAAGATAAAAGATGACCCAAACCTTTGCAATAGCGACAAGTAAGGGGCTTTGGACACTTATTTGCATAGTGGTCCGTAGAACCACAATTGTAGCATCATCCACGACTAGTGGTAGGAGTCTTTGCTATCGAAATTGCCTGCTTCCTTTTCTTGTTGGGATTAGGACTTTTGAACTTAATATGCCTCTTCTTGTTGATGTTGAAGTTTTGTTTGGCATCCACAACTTCAACATCACTTTCTTTATCGGCCTCTTCTAGTCGAAGAGTGATATCTACAAACTGGTCAAAAGGCACTTCTAATTTCAGAGGTAAAACCTTTTTAGGGTTCTTACTCAAAGAACAGATAAACCTTTGATTCTTTACAAGATCCAAAAGTTGTTGGGCAGACATGAATACGCCATCCAGAGAAGGTCTACTGGATTGACCAGTGCTAGGACTACCAGATCTAACCATTTCTCTTCTTTAAGAAAGAAAGAAGAAGAAAAAGGTTATTCACAGAATGAATATCAAACAAACTAGATTGATAAAACAAGGCATCATAAAAAGAAATAGGATAGAATGGCGCGAAGACTCGAATTAAATCCTATGGCACGATTCCTAAGGAAGACTTGGGACAATGATCCTTGCTAAATTATTCTACATTGTTTCAAAGTTTTGCTCTGATACCAAGCTGTGATGCCCTACCTCTATACTCACGCTAGCCAAGGATACTACGGGGTAATGTCGTCGACTAGCATGAAGAATAAGGCCGTTGAGGAGCGACCATCTGTGTAATTGCTTTATGCGAGTACCGATATGATAGATAATATAACTTACATTTTGCTTCAAGAGGAAATCCGACAAATCAAATACAAACTCAAAACTACCACACATTGGCTAAGTGGCCTTCGGAAACAAATATAGAAATAAGCATAACACAAATCAGTCACAGATATTCATATCACAAAGGCAGAAACAAATATGAATATAACACATAGAAGTGTACATCAAAGTAGTGGTCAAACAAGATCCACTACATCAAAAATGAATAGATACAAGTGCTAGACAAAAGAAAAATTATACATCAAGGAGTCTCAATCTCGAATGTATAATAACAAAAACTACTAAGCTAAAGTAGTTAGCCAAAAGTTAGGTGACAAGCCCTGATAAGCAGTCAAGCAGAAGCACCTGAAATTCCTCGGTCCGACCCGAGTATTATTTAAGAAGAAAATAATAAACGGATCAGTCTAGCTATAAATATCAGATAAAATGAGATAGGATAAGAGATATGACCAAAAACGTATGATAACAAAAAATGCCATACTGTGTCAAGTATACATCAAATAACAACTAAAATCATACAATATCTCAAATCAAATCGAAGCACCAAAAAGAATCACATTCTTTAATAATTCACCAAAACACAAATATTGACAAAACATATCAACGCCAATCCACGAAAATTGGTGAAACACAAATTCTAGAAATCACAACCAGAAATCCAGAATTCACAAAGGGGGAGGCCTATCACAAACGGGAGCATAAAAACTCACCAACACGTGTATCACAAATGAGCCAGAGCTCCTCCAAACAGGGTACAGTCCCTCATTGTGGACTTTGAGTCAAAACTCCTCCAAATGAGCCGAAGCTCCTCCAAACAGGGTATAGTCCCCCATTGCGGACTTTGAGTCAAAACTCCTCCAAATGAGCCGAAGCTCCTCCAAACAGGGTATAGTCCCCCATTGCGGACCTTGAGCCGAAGCTCCTCCAAATGAGCCGAAGCTCCTCCATTGCGGACCTTGAGCCGAAGCTCCTCCAAATGAGCCGAAGCTCCTCCAAACAGGGTATAGTCCCCCATTGCAGACCTTGAGCCGAAGCTCCTCCAAACGGGGTACAGTCCCCCACACGGACAAAGAGACATCGCACATCGCTAGTCTAAACCATAAAATGATCATCATCGATCATCAGGAAGTGTCGATTACACTAAGCTAGTAAATATAAGAGTTTAGCTTCATGTCCCATAACCACTAGCTTAACTTAAATATTTACGAATAAATTGTAGATTTCCACTCGAAAATTGTCACAAGATTTCAATCGAACAAGTCCAAGAATTAACCGACGAAGTAAACGCAAGCGTTTCATACCACTTGTTTTACTAAGCCGTTTAATTAGATTTCTCATACGAATGAGGTAAAGGTTTGTATATACTAATAGATTGGAAAACGGTTTTATAAACGAGCTTTGTATTAAAAATAGAGTTGAAATCATTTTTGTAAAAGAGTTTGAATATTTACTACTAGTATAGAAACCTTTGTAATTTAAAGTGACAAGTCGCAAAAATGATTGTAGAAACAATCAATCACCAAAGATTCACATTCGAAGACGTGAATTAAATCCAAAGAAATCGATACCAAATCCATTAAAATGGATGTTGCCAAAAATCCCGAAAAAGAAATTATCAAAGTCAACTAAAGTGATAACAACTAATCGGAGAAAGGAGAATCAATCAAAAATTGGAAATCCACACAAATTTGCCTAAATAGGCAAAATAAACATTTCCCAGAATCAGTCGACTGTACTACAGGGTCAGTCGACTGACTGACCTAGAAACACTCGGTTTCCAGGCTCAGTCGACTGACTCAGCGTGTCAGTCGACTAATACAGACCTGGAAATACTCGGTTTCCAGGCTCAGTCGACTGGTACATGGGCAGAGAATTTTCTACCCCCTGGTTCAGTCGACTGACCTCCTGTTTTAGTCGACTGAACCTGCTTCATCAGCAGTTTCAGCCTAGCCCCTTTGTGGGGCAAAATCAATAGCACGGAACTGAAGCGAGCGAACGAGGGAGCAACTACGACTTGGGATTTATGCCAAGCGACAACCCAGCCTTGTATGGCCCTCCGAAACACCCCACTAACGTGTTCAAACATCAAAGATTGGATTTTTAAAGATTTGACCTCAAAACACCAAAAATTGGAATATTCACCAATTCAATTCAAATCAAAAGCAAATGAACATAAATAAGTGTTAGGAATTCATACCTAACAACAATGATATCTATAGAAGTAGATGTGAGTTCAAAAACTCACCTTTAAACCCAAAAACACAAGAGAGAAGCTATAGAGCAAGGCAAGAACAATCACTCTTCAATTTTAACCCAAGAAGCTTCAATCTAAGCTCAAAAGAAAAACATTTCCTAAGTTAGGGTTTAGGAAATTTCTGAAATTGAAGAGGAAATGAGATGGAGAAGATGAAGAGGATGCTTACCTAAGCTTCTCTTAGATTTGGAGCTAAAACTTGAGTTTGCAAATGAATCTAGGGCTTAGGAATTTCTAATTCATTTTCTCTTCCCCCATTTTTCTAAAGCTTGAAGTGTTAGGAAATGATAGTGTATGAAGAGGAGAGGGGGTGGAGTTAGGATATAGGATGAGTTGGGTTAGTGGGCTGAAACCCAAACCCAAGCCCAAAGCCCTATGTGAAAAATAGCAAATTATACTCAACTCCAAACATATCGATGTTTATACTCAAAAAAGTTGTAAAAGCCATTTTGGACTCAATGGAAGTAGTCTTGAGTCCCAATTCAACTGTTTACAAAAAGTAGCTTTTCGGACTTTAATCCGATTAACGAGGCTATATTTAAATAAAACATTTAAATATACAATCGTAAAATATGCGGGTTGTTACAAAACCTTTCAGACTAAAGGTATTTCGTAAGACCACGCCGCACATAAACACGGACGGGTTTTTATCTTACAATTATCAAAATGTTTCATAGGAAATCTTCTGATATTATAATAGTATCTAGTGTTTAAAATAAATATTGAATATAGCCGAAATTGTTGCATTAATTAAATTCAAGCATAGTAGTTATACAACTGAGTCCGAAGGCACTTATTGGAGAACTGATGCCACCAAGTGTAGGTGCTTTCCGATTACTCTATCTGGGATCGCTACTATGTGGTTCACCCGACTTCCTCCGCGATCCGTATCAAGCTTCGAGGAGTTGGCAAAGAAGTTTATTGAGCAGTTCAGAATACACACTACACGCCCGAAGGACGTGATGTCTCTGTCAAGTGTAATCCAAAATCCTGGAGAGTCGCTGAAGGAGTACTTACAAAGATTCCACGTTGCGGCAACTGAAGTCAGTAATCCCAATGACCATGCAATTCTAATGGCTGTAATGAGAGGTGTAGATCCGGATTCTGAGTTTGGAGACTGGCTGGCAGGAAAACCTCCGGCTATGCTAGAGCGTTTCTACTCCAAGGCACACCAGTTCATAAGAAGAGAGGAAGCTAGGTGGGTACGACGAGATAAGGCACCGGGACCTGCCCAAGAGTCAATCAAGAGCAACATTGCTGTGAAGCAATCTGGAGACAATTCGGGAAAGGTCCAAGTCAATGTCCAGAGTAAGCCTGTGCAGCCCAAAGAGTCCGGAGGAAGAAGTCAAGGAAAGAGGAAAGAAGCGGGAAAGTGGAAGTCGAGAATTCCAAGCTACAGCGAGTACACTCCGCTAAACGCCCCACTTGAGAACATTTACCTATCCACATGCAATACTTTTCAATACAGAAAACCACGTCCAAAAGAATCAACTGAAGAACAGAAACGGACTGGGAAATATTGCCGCTTCCATGAAACTTATGGACACAACACGGAAGAATGCAGACACCTGCATGACGCTATCGAGAAATTGATCAGACAAAAGAAGTTGCAAGAATTTGTAAAGGATCCACAGGAAGGAGGACAGGGAACGTCCAACCCAGGTCGTGCACCAGCTCCACGTCATCCTGAGGAGCCTGCCCGGACTGTTGGAAGACTGGTCATAAATACAATTATCGGCGGACCTCATCCCGCAGATAAGAACTGGCAAGAGATGGAACGATATGCAAGCTCCTTGAAGCATGCAGATTTTGAGTGTTGTTCGAACGTAGAGGACGGGGCCCCTGCTAAGCAGCAGCGCGTGATGACAGACGATATTGTGTTCAGGAACAGAGACGCTGATCAGGTAGAGGCTCCGACCATCGATCCCATGGTCATATCTGCAACGATCGGACCAGCATATGTAAAAAGAATTTTGATTGATTGTGGAAGTTCAGTCAACATCATCTTCAAGAAGGCCTACGATCAGATGAAGCTAGAGACAAAAGACTTGAAACCATCCAAAGCTCGTATCCACGACTTTAACGGCGCTGCGACTGATGCAGTAGGATATGTCGAGTTACCAGTTGAACTGGGACAAGGCGAGCGTCGAAGGGTACGAATTCTACCCTTTGTAGTTTTGGATGTGGACTCTCCGTATAATGTTTTCTTGGGTCGGCCGGCCCTGGCTGAATTTAGGGCGGCATTAGCCCCGTGGTGCTTAACTTTGAAGTTTCCGACTGACAAGGGAGTAGGCATTGTTCACGGTGACCAAGCAGCTGGTCGTTCCTGTTATGAGGCCGAGCTCCGAGAGGCCCACCGGAGGGAGAAGGGAAAGGTTGCGGACAAACCCGTCCGCATCCTCAATGCGGATAATTGACAAGTAGCGCCCGAGCCCTGGCTCGGGCATAGTTCTCGGATCTACGGAGATATAGATCCGAGAGACGACGATGAGAAACCCAGGGAAGAGAAGGCGGCACCGGCTGAATTAACAATTGACATTTCAGTTAGCCGTGACGACCCCTCGCGAATACTGAAGATCGGATCACAGCTTGGCCCCGCAATGACTGAAGACCTTAGCGACTTCCTCCGGGCGAATCTTGATGTTTTCGCCTGGACGCATTCTGATATGTGTGGGATTTCTCCCGCCATCACGAGTCATATGTTGAACATAGACCCGAAATACGTCCCAGTCAAGCAAAAAAGGAGAGGAATGGATCCGGAGAGATCCGCCGCTCTTGGAGAGGAGGTGGACAAACTCAAGGCGAATGGGTTCGTCCGCGACGCCCTCTACCCTGAATGGATATCCAACCCCGTGCTAGTAAAGAAGGCGAATGGCAAATGGAGGACTTGCGTAGATTATTCCGACTTGAACAAAGCATGCCCAAAGGACAGTTTCCCGTTGCCTAGGATCGATCAGTTGGTCGACTCCACCGCAGGACACGAGCTGTTGTCATTCATGGACGCATACTCAGGATACAACCAAATCCCAATGCATATTCCGGATCAAGAACACACCAGCTTCGTTACAAATGTCGGACTATATTGCTATATAGTGATGCCCTTCGGATTGAAGAATGCTGGAGCGACTTATCAGCGTTTGGTGAATCGAATGTTCAAGGACCAGCTGGGCAAAACCATGGAAGTCTATGTGGATGACATGCTCGTGAAGTCACGACGTTCAAACGACCACATTCAAGACTTGGCTGAAATGTTCGACATACTCAGGTTTTACGGCATGAAGATCAACCCGTTAAAGTGTTCTTTCGGCGTTGCATCAGGGAAGTTTTTGGGATTCATCGTCAACGCTAAGGGAATCGAAGCCAACCCAAAAAAGGTCCAAGCTATTCGAGATGTACAAGCGCCCCGGACTATAAAGCAGGTACAGAGCTTGAACGGAAAAGTAGCTGCGCTGAGTCGATTTATATCCAAGGCAACTGACAAGTGCATCCCGTTCTTTGAAATAATAAAGAAAGGAAAGAGAAATTTTGAATGGACATCTAACTGCGAGGAAGCATTCCGGAATCTGGTAAGGCATCTGGAGAGCCCACCGATGCTATCCAAACCAGTTGACCATGAGATGCTATACGTTTACTTGGCTATATCCCCTCATGCGATAAGCGCAGCTTTGGTTCGTGAGGAGGATCGAGTCCAGAAGCCGGTATATTATGTTAGCAAGCGTTTGACGGGGGCAGAGAAGAATTACCCTAAAATCGAGAAATTGGCTTATTGCTTGGTGATTGCATCACGCAAGCTGCGCCCATACTTTCAAGCGCATTCAATCGGTGTTTATACCGATCAACCCCTGAGGCAAGTACTTCAACGACCGGAAACTTCTGGAAGATTGCTAAAATGGAACATCGAGTTGAGCCAATTCGATATCGCATACTTACCACGGAGAGCCATCCGAGGGCAAGCGTTAGCAGACTTCATCGCTGAATTTACCATACCCATCAAACCGGACGATCACGACATCATTCCCCCCATTCAATGGAAATTATACACTGACGGTGCATCAAACGACCGTTGCTCCGGCGCGGGCGTAGTTCTTATAACTCCGGAAAACCGATCAATCTGTTATGCCCTGAAGCTCGATTTCCCGGCTACGAACAACGAAGCTGAATATGAAGCACTGATCGCTGGCTTGAAGCTCATCAAAGAACTCGGGATCGAATCAGTCGAAATCTTTTGTGACTCGCAGTTAGTGGTTTACCAAGTACGAGGAGACTACCAAGTAAAAGGACGAAAGCTTGCTCCGTACCTCGTTCAGGTCCAAGAACTACTATCAAATCTTGAGCGTTATGACATTTCACATATCCCGCGAGAACAAAACAAAGAAGCCGACTTGTTGGCTAAGTTCGCAAGTACCGACGATGCTCAACAAATGGGATTGTATCCCGTTGAAGTCTTGCATGCCCCGAGCGTAGACGAGATGAAAATCGATCGCGTGTTGGAAACAGAGATCGAGAAGGACTCGTGGATAACCCCATTCAAACTGTACCTGACAACCGGGGCTTTACCAGAAAAAAGAAGCGAAAGACGACAGGTCCTTCGAAAGGCTGCGCGGTACATAATGCAGGGTGGATCCATGTACCGAAAAGGATTCTCAGTCCCATTATTACGGTGCATCGCTCATGATGAAGCAAAGCGAGTCTTGAGGGAAGTTCACGAAGGGGAATGTGGCGACCATACTGGGGGGCAAACGCTAGCAAAGAAGATCCTCCGCTATGGATATTACTGGCCCACCGTAAACCGGGATGCCGCGGACTACGCAAGAAAATGCGACAAGTGTCAAAGATATGCAAAAATCCCGAGGGCTCCATCAATGGAACTCACACAAATGATCAGTCCTTGGCCATTTGCGATCTGGGGAATCGACATAATCGGCTCTTTGCCTCTATCCAAAGGTGGTGCGAAATACGCAATAGTTGCAGTCGACTATTTCACGAAATGGGCTGAGGCAGAACCTTTGGCCACTATCACCTCTAAGAAGGTCATTAACTTCGTTGTACGAAACATTATATGCCACTTTGGCCTTCCACGCACCATCATTACAGACAACGGAACGCAATTCGAAAGTAGAGAGTCAAAGAGTTCTGTTTAAAGTACGGCATCGAGAAAAAGTTCGCTGCCGTTGCACACCCAAAAGCTAACGGACAAGTCGAGGCCATTAACAAAATAATCAAGTCCATACTAAAGAAGCGTCTGGAGAAGGTTGGAGGCAAGTGGGTAGATGAACTCCCGACAGCATTATGGGCGTATAGAACTACCCACAAGTCCGCGACCGGCCACACTCCGTTCGCCTTGGCATACGGCTCTGAAGCCGTTATACCCGTGGAACTTGAAGTTCCATCGCACTAAGTGACATACTATGACCCCAAGACGAACCAAAACCTCTTGCTGGAATCGCTGGACTGCATCGACGAAAAGCGTGAAGAAGCTGAGTTAAGGGCGGCAGCGCACAGACATCGAGTCAAGCGTTACTACGACGGCAGAGTCCGCCCAAGAATCTTTGATGTGGGTGATCTCGTTCTGAAACGAGTCTTCCCAGTACCATCACGCATGAATCCCAGCTGGGAAGGTCCATACGCCATTGAACGGAAGCTTGGAGAAGGAACATTCAAGCTAGCGACCATTGATGGCACGACACTCCCCCGAGCATGGAACGGTGAACATCTGCGGCACTATTACATTTAGCATGTTTTCCTTTTTTGTTGTAGGCACTGTTATTTCCTGCATGTTTCCATTCAATAATGACTTAGTTTCCTTTTGAAAGTTGTAATCAAGCAATTTAGTTGATCTTCGTTAATAAAGGCTTGAAGCCATATTTTCTATGAAGTTTCTATATCTCTTAATTGGATGATAAATTACATTATCCTGCGCGACATACAGACTCGTACGAACGATTCCAAATCTCCGAATCCCCAGAGTGCGGAGCGGAGTACTCTAAGTCCCCAGAGCGCGGACTAGAGTATAAACGATTTCCAATCTCCGAATCCCCAGAGTGCGGAGCGGAGTACTCTAAGTCCCCAGAGCGCGGACTAGAGTATAAACGATTTCCAATCTCCGAATCCCCAGAGTGCGGAGCGGAGTACTCTAAGTCCCCAGAGCGTGGACTAGAGTATAAACGATTTCCAATCTCCGAATCCCCAGAGTGTGGAGCGGAGTACTCTAAGTCCCCAGAGCGCGGACTAGAGTATAAACGATTTCCAATCTCCGAATCCCCAGAGTGCGGAGCGGGGTACTCTAAGTCCCCAGAGCGCGGACTAGAGTATAAACGATTTCCAATCTCCGAATCCCCAGAGTGTGGAGCGGAGTACTCTAAGTCCCCAGAGCGCGGACTAGGGTATAAACGATTTCAAATCTCCGAATCCCCAGAGTGCGGAGCGGAGTACTCTAAGTCCCCAGAGCGTGGACTAGAGTATAAACGATTTCCAATCTCCGAATCCCCAGAGTGCGGAGTGGAGTACTCTAAGTCCCCAGAGCGCGGACTAAAGTATAAACGATTTCCAATCTCCGAATCCCCAGAGTGCGGAGCGGAGTACTCTAAGTCCCCAGAGCGTGGACTAGAGTATAAACGATTTCCAATCTCTGAATCCCCAGAGTGCGGAGCGGAGTACTCTAAGTCCCTAGAGTGCGGACTAGAGTATAAACGATTTCCAATCTCCAAATCCCCAGAGTGCGGAGCGGAGTACTCTAAGTCCCCAGAGCGCGGACTAGAGTATAAACGATTTCAAATCTCCGAATCCCCAAAGTGCGGAGCGGAGTACTCTAAGTCCCCAGAGCGCGGACTAGAGTATAAACGATTTCCAAATTCCGAATCCCCAGAGTGCGGAGTGGAGTACTCTAAGTCCCCAGAGCGCGGACTAGAGTATAAACGATTTCCAATCTCCGAATCCCCAGAGTGCGGAGCGGAGTACTCTAAGTCCCCAGAACGCGGACTAGAGTATGAACAGTCTCAAGTCTCCAAGTCCTCGGAGCACAGTGTCAGCAAACCAAATAAAGTCAAGAGAATCATTCAAACAAAAAGAAACTAAAATTTTATTCGATAAGTCCAAAATGGGGATACAAGATCACTCCTACAAAATTCGGTCCTATACAAACTACAAGTTGTGGAAGATAGAAACAATTACAAAACTTAAGTAGGAAATTTGTTGAACAAGTGCATCGATTATTTCTTCGACTTCTTCTTCTTGTCCTCCTTCAGTGTCTCCGACGACTCCTCTCCCTCACGCTTTTTCTTGGACTTTTTGCTTGCTAGAGAAGCAGAGTCAGGAGTAGGAGACGGAACATCTAGTGGTTTGGACCTGCCCGGGAGAATGATTTTCAAAGGTCTGTTCCGCGGGTCAGTGAGTTCCAGGACTTCAGATTCAACTTTGACTTTGACCTTTCTCTTCTCCTCGTCGGCGAGACGGTCCTTCATGCTCATCTCTGAAGTATGTTCAGAGGCGCCAGTGATTTTAACTTCGTCGCTTCCTTCGACAGGAGACGAAGTGTCAAGTTTGTCATCATCAAGCGCCCCGATCACTTGAGCGTCTGGACCGGGAGTTACCCCTGCGTGAGCAACGTCGCTTGTTTTCCCTGCTTCCTCCTTGGCGTCATCGCTCCTCGGAGTTAGCTCGGCGTCAGAACGACCTGCACGAAAATATAAGAAGTGGGAATTAGAACGAATAACCATTGCTGAAAAATGACGGGATCTCTTCGACTTCTAGAGAAAGAAGAATTTCCTACCAGGATCCGGTTGGCTATCGGTGGCGCGCGGGGTTTCACCCTCCAGGATAGGTGACAGCACATGAACGCCAAGCCCGGGATCTTCGGGATCATAACTGGCATGCTGCTCGAATGGATCAAGCGTCGACCGACCGGCCGATTGAGCAGCATAAGGAGCGGCGATGTGAGGAGTAGTAGCGTCGGCCTCTGACGGGCCAGCCTCGTCGTTCTTCTCTTTCGAAGGGGAAGAGCCTTTGCCATAAAGAGCCAATGCTGCGGATAAATCCGATGGCTCATTCCCCCTCAGGAACTCCTTCACCAATGCATCCTCGTCGATTTCTTCGGAGCCTGACTCGACTTTCTTGATCTTTATCAGAGTTTCCCATGCCTCAGCCAGGGATTCGTGGTAGCCGTCGCCCAAGAATGTTAGGTCGCGGTGCATAAGGACGCGGGCTCCGTACTCGGCGATCAACGGGTCAAACATACTTTTGACCTCTTCCCTGCCGGCCTCTGCGGCCGCCTCAAGGCGAGAATCAAGCTCCTCCACAGCCATTCTTTTGCCCTCCTCACGGGCCTCATCCTTCATTTTCTCGACCCCGGCAAGTTCACCGTCGAGCTTTGTCTTCAGGAGTCGGGTAGCAACAATCTCATCACAATACCGCTGTGATTCTTCCTGAGCAGCTATTTTGTCTTCTTTCTCCTTGGAGAGTTGTTCTTTCAGCTCTTTGACTTGAGTAGCGAGCGCGTCCCTTTCTTTTTGGACAGAGTCTTTTTCTAGGGCAAGGGCGCCGCTGCGCTGAACTGCTTCGTCAAGCTCCTTTTTGTGAGCCACCTCTAAGCGAGTAACTGCCTCAGCAGTATCTTTTGCGCCTTGTTCAGCGGCTTCTAACTTTGACTTATAAGAGGCGAGCTCTTCGTCTTGGAGTTTGATGATTTTCTTATCGCTGTCAGCCTCCAGATTCAGACGGTCAATCTCGTGTTGACGCTCGACAGATACTTCCGAGATCTTCTCCACCAAGTGCATGAATGCGTCATGTTGAACATAGACGTCATTGTTGCAGGCGATGGCACTTTGCTTCACGTGCCCAGGAATGTGATGGATGGCTGGGAGGAATTTCAAGCCGTCAAAACAGATTTTCGGAAACTTGGCCTTAAGGTCGACCATCTTTTCCGCGACAGTTGGGTCCACGGCAGGAATATGAGGAGGAGGCTTAGAGAATTCCGTTCTTTTACGCTGCTCTCGAACTTGCCTCGTACTCGATGAACTGGAATGTTGTTCTCGAGCAGCATCAGACTGATAACCCTTCTGCAAAGACTTCTCTTTATCCGGCTCAGTTGGAGGAGGAAGATCGCGGGACTGGGAAGATTGAGAGTGTGCTTTCTTGCGGTGAGACGACTGGCGAGGATGATTGTCCCTATCTTCATAATCACCTCGGTCCCTGCGTCTGCCTGAACCGGAATCCCGTCCGGAGTGATGGAATATAGAAGACCCCTGAAGGCGATCAAATCCGTGTGAGCGGCCCATATCACCTGCAAAGAATGGAGATAACAACGAGTTAAGGAGAATTCACGAATTAAAAAGACTTGAAGTATATTATGGAATGCGCATGTGCGTGTGTGTCCTAGTGTTCCCCCCGACAGACCCGTTCGTTTATCTTTGCTAATCAGAGTATTGTCTCCTTGAGCCGGGAGTTGAACTCCTACATTGCCTCTAGCGGGCGAAGAGAATTTGAGAGCTTCAGGATCATCGAACCCGTAATTAAGTATGTCTTCGGGAATAGAAAGGTTCGATAGACCCCTCAGAGAACTTTCCAGATGCTGCGAAGAAGCCTCTTTCTCAGGAGGGATAGGTGTAGATTTTGAGGTGCCACCAACTTTCTCCTTTTGAACCGTATATTTCAGCTTCTTCCTTCCCTTCGAAGGGGAGGATGATGTCTCAATATCCTGAACTTCGATTGCCGGATTCCAAGCGGGACCCACGTTCTCGCCCTGAGTTTCAGGGGCATCATCCTCTTTGCGCACGCCTTCTTCGTGCGTGTCGGGAGCGCGACGCGACGACGGTCCGGCAAGTTTTTTCCCTTTACCAGATGGAGGCTTGGGAATTGTAACACCTTCTGGAAGGCTGATCCGACGACCAGGGGCTAGCAAGCCGAACCCCGACAGCGATTCATTTGAAATGATAGTCCGGATGTCTCGATCCTTAGCAGGAAGAGCTCTAATGGCTTCAACAGCCTCAGAATATCCTCGGCCTTCCGGAGGCGGGTTGATACCTGAAAAAATGAAATGAAGAGTTAGGAAAAGCATGACTCCAATTAAATATGAATAACGATTCAGCAGAGAGACTTACTGCCTTCAACCCATCTCCTAGCGAAACCAGAAGGGCAGCGCACATAGAACCATTCCTGTTTGTACAGGGCGAATTTGCTACAGGCCCATGTCAAGATCTGGCACTTGTGGTATGGCTCGAGGAACATAAAGGAAGGGCTATCTTTCCGTCTCTTGAACATATAAATATATCGGATATCACCGGGAGTTGGAGGTCTGGAGAAGACGGCCATGAAGAGTAAGTAAGTCCCATATAGAAATGCATGACCGTTCGGGTGCAGTTGCGATGGAGCCATGTCTATGTACTGCAGAACGTCCCGGAGAAATAAGTTGAAGGGAGGCACGCTGCCCATCCAACACATGAACTTGTTGCAGGTAGTGTACCCAACTGGGGGCAGATGAGGGCGATCGTGTCTCGAAGGGACTAACACGTCGGCAAAAGGAATCCCGTGAATAGAGCATATCCGCCTCAGAGCAGCTTCGTTGATCTTCGAAGCTTGAGAATCGATCGGATTGTCTAGTAAGATGGTTGCCTCCAAAGCGTCAGGCGCCAAGTTATGAGCGGGAGAAATTGATGGGTTAGAAGAATCAGCGGCTCCTTGCCTCGCTGACGGCCCAGGTCTGTCAGATATGGTTGCAGAACTAGATTTTCTCGACATCCCGAATAAATAATGAACCTGGCTAAATGCTTGAGAAAGCTATACTTGAAAAACGTTGAACGTTAGAATTAGCAACACGAGTTCCCCCCCCCCCCACGTGGTGTGTGAACTAGTGCAAGCAATTGTGTACAGACAATAAGAATGTTTTAAAAGATATAATAATTAGCTTCGAATCATCGCCTTCGAAGACCGTCATCGCTGACCGTCTCAAAAAGCCCGCCTTGAGGTGATTACAGTTCCAGATTCAAAAGACATATGATTTCTAAAGTAACCGGCTTAAGTGTAGTTAGACACTTATACTGTTCGGCATTTTTAATGTTGTTCGGCATTTGTATTGTCCGGCTAAAGACATTATCTGGTCCAAGAATTGTCCGGCAATTGCTTTTTTTGACTAAGGTAATGGTTCGACCTAAGGGGTGTTCGGCTAAAGTCATCGTTCGGCATGTCAGTTATACTGTTCGGCTAAAGTCAATGTTCGGCGTGTCAATTGTATTGTTCGGCTAAAGTCAGTGTTCGGCATATCAATTGTATTGATCGGCTAAAGTCATCGTTCGGCATGTCAGTTGTACTGTTCGGCTAAAGTCAGTGTTCGGCATGTCAATCGTGTTGTTCGGCTAAAGTCAATGTTCGGCGTGTCAATTGTATTGTTCGGCTAAGGTCATCGTTCAGCATGTCAGTTGTGTTGTTCGGCTAAAGTCAATGTTCGGCGTATCAATTGTATTGATCGGCTAAAGTCATCGTTCGGCTAAGTTATTGCTCTACATTTTATTCAACTCCACCCTACACCTTCTCCATCCACGCCGAACGACAGAGACGGATCGCCCGGCAAAGACTATGTCGTCCAACACCCCATCTACCTTTCTATCGTTCGGCACGGAGGAGCTAGCCCCAACTAGACAACTCAAAACGAGCGAACCACTCCCACTAGCCACGCGTTTACAACTAAAGGAAATACTCTGTTTCCATAAGATGAACCTAAAATGGAAGTAGTGCAATTGTTAGAGGAAGGATACCTAATTCGACGATCGAAGTTGAGAATGGATTATATAGGCTTTATATCTGATAGGATTGCAAATCTCTAAGAGTGATAATAAAGAAGACGTAAAAGAAAATGGTGGAAGGGCGCCTGGTTATATAGAGGGAGGTAGAAGACGAAGAGGCTATACCCGGTAGAACCGGTCAATACCAGAGCGTTCGGCACACGGGGTACGCTCGGCTTCGAACGTATCGTTCGGTATCCCAACCTTGTTTGTCTCGCACCTCCTTCGCTAACATTCTTGAAGAGGTACCTCTGAGGTAGATTGTACCAGATTCAAAGCGCATCACGTTTGGCCACGAGATACACTTTGGGGGGCAAGTGTTTCCTGGGGATTTGACCAGGCCACTAGTACTCGGCAATCGGTGCTCGGCATCAAAGAGTGTCCGGCATCAAAGAGTGTTCGGCGAGGCACTTGGCATCCAGGAGTGTTCGACGAAGCACCCAACATCCAACAGGTACTCGGCGTACAAGAGTGACCGGCCTCAAGGAGTGTTCGGCGAGGCACTTGACATCCAGGAGTGTTCGGCGAAGCACTCAACATCCAACAGGTACTCGGCGTACAAGAACGTTCGGCATTCAAGACTGCTCGGCATACCAGAGTACTTGGCATCAAGGCTGCTCGGCATCAAGACTGCTCGGCATACAAGGTCGCTCGGCATCAAGGCTGCTCGGCATACAAGAGTACTCGGCATCAAGACTGCTCGGCATAAAGAGCACTCGACATCGTGACTACTCGGCAACAGGAGTACTTGGCATCCCATGATGTTCGGCGTAATACTCGACGTCCGAAAGACATTCAGCACGACACCAACATACCGTTCGGCATAGAAGGGATGGTTCGGCGCAGGGCGTTCGGCCTCAACAGACAACCATCCTACACTTCCCACGACGCCAACATACCGTTCCGCATAGAAGGGATGGTTCGGCGCAGAGCGTTCGGCGAACCTTGCTCGGCATACGGCGACCACTGAACTCGGGCTGGAGCGTTCGGCAATCAGCCCACTTAGGAAGTCCAGCCCATCTTTGCCTATAAATAGAGGGGCAGGGTCACAGTGAAATGGGGCCTTTTTTGGAGAGAAAACACCGGGGAGACTCTGCCATTTTCAAGACTCATCTTCTCTACTTAACAACTTCATTCAAGCATTTGATTCACGAATTGTATTTGTAATCAACTATAAAGAAGATCAATAAAGTTTAACCTCAAAGTGGACGTAGGCAATTACGCTGAACCACTATAAATTCGGTGTTCTTACTTTCTGTATTTAGATTAGCACTGTCTTCTCTGTTTAATTTGATTTCATCACTTATATCTCTTCACAATCTTCTTCTACGAGGTTAGTGACCAATTTTGGTGCTAACAGAAGTTATGAGTAAATTTTTAATTTTTTTATCCTATTGGATCTTTATTAGGCCTATAATGTCTAATTTATTTAGAACATTCTAAATTTAATTTAGATAAAATCATATATTTCATTTAAATTTATAAACCATTGATAGAAATTTATTTAATTTATCTTCAACTTATATATAAACATACATATGTATATGTGTGTGCATGTGTAACATGATATTCCGTAAGGGTATAGCATGCCCGTATATAGATGCTGTGATTGACATCGCAATGGACACGTCAGCTCATCGTATATTTTTCGCATACTATCTAAATATGTGTATATATGTATAGTTATTATATGTGTGTGTGTGTACAAGTGAAAATTGTATATAGTTATAGTATGAAAATGTTATATATATATATATATGTACATAAAAAATTATGGTATTAAATATTAAATAAACATGCACGCGCGCACACACACACACACACATATATATATATATATCATGTGTGTGTATAAGATATGATTTTCTTTAAAAAAATTAACTATTTACATATATATGTATTAAAGTAAGATAATTATATATATATCTATATAAGTATGTATGTATGTATGAATATAAATAAATATAATAATTAAAATGTAAATATGAGTTAGAATAGTTTATAAATTATAAAATTAGTATAAATACTATTATTATTATTTTATAAAACATCCTAGATCATATATACAACAAATCCAAATATAGATATAATTTTATTAAATTAATTTATATATATTATGAATTAATTACTTAATTAACAATAAGTAAATAATAGAAAATATTTATATAATAGATATTTCAAATTTTAAACTTTCAAAAACCCGGGAATAGTATTATATAGGTTGATGAATTTTTTCAGAATTTTCCAAATCGAAATATATTTCTTATTAATTAATGCTTTCTGGCCGAATTTTGAATGATTTTTAGAAAATATAAAAATGGTTTAAATATTCTGATTTTTTGACCGAGAGCATATGTGATAACAAATTTTAGAAATTTAAAATTCAATTTTTGAAACATAATTTATTTTATGTGAATTTATTAATTCATGCGGAGATTAAATAATATTAAAATATATTAAATAACTTTCAAAATTTTATTTTCGATTACTAAAAATCATAATTAATATAAATATACATTTTAAAATTATTGGATCAATTATTTATGCAATATGGTTTTATGGTTTAATACATGCCATATAAACAAATTAGTTAATACATTAATCAATATATATATATATATTATTTAATAAAATATAATGATATTGCGTGTATCAGATCCTCAAAATAAAGTTGTTTTCTTTTATTTGATAAACATATACACATAACAAATCAATATACGTGACAACGAAAAAGCCTATAGGAATCTCACCTAACTAACAATTCAATAATGACAATACACACACAACTGAATAGTATGGAGTTATATAGAGAATATGCATCGTATATAAAACTGAATACTTACATAAACAAATGTCCTTAGGTACAACTTGTAATGATGGGTTCCCTTTCTCTTAAAAACTTCCCGATTTTTTAGATTGTTGGTCTTTGAATTGCGGACCTTTTGCTATCGAATATCTATTGATTTGAACTAATTTGATTTGAGATTTGATGGGGTGTAGAGAGGTATGGTTCGATCATGATATGGATAAAGGATAAAGCCTAACAAACCTCTAGAAATTTAGGGTTATGATTCCTTTTATAGTGGTTGAATCAGAGAGAAAAGTGGATCACATCACTTATCTTTTCTCACTAGATCTTAGCCATCCATCACATGCTCTAATACTCTATTTTGGCCGCCCCCTATATCACATTGCTGCTGCTGATTTTACCTCTAACATCAGAGCTAATAGTCTATTTAAGCCCAAAAATATATATTTAATTAAATCCAATTTAATTTCTTTATCGATATCTCATATCGATCGATATATTTATAACTATTATAAATATATACAACAATATTTATTCCTTAAATCATATTCAAAATTTATAATTAATATTTCATAAATATTAATTTATTTAGTTAATTTATAACAATTGTAAACTAATTAAATCGTTTGTGCTAAAGGGAATTCACCATTTCGATCGTGTGACTCGTGGGTGTAAATTCGGTTAGTGGTTAATATTGAACTATTCGAATGTTAACGTTCTCACATCATGTAGCAGGAGGTGTGACATTTTGGCCAAATTTATCGCTTACTTTGTTTCGGTAAAATCCAATTTTAGTTTAATAAGTGTTACCCAGTTGTGACATTTATTTACATTAATTCTCTTCGTCAAAACTATATCACTTTGGACTTATGGAATTTGGTAGTAGTCAAAATTCCAATATCGTCCATATTTAACTCTATAGTCCAAACACAAAGTCCCTGGTTTAATAATAACAATTATTTTTAACTGAAATGCTCTAGCCAGAGACTTTGACTTTGAGTTTACTTGAGTTGACCGGGATACTAACCTCATATAACTGAGGTGATGAATCCTCTCTTGAATAGTGCTTCACTTTCAATATTTCCACTCGACCAAACTATAGTCACTCGATGGAATGCCATGCCATGATTTGACTATAATTGAAGTGGAGTTTTCATACTGAAGATCAACAATATTATCAAGTCGAGAGAATTGTGTAAATCAGTATTTTCTATTTGACCTTAGTTATACTGACCAATAGAAAACTATCGACTGAGTCATCCCATAATTGTCCAATAACTATCAGTTCATAACATCTAAGTGCCCCCAACAGCCATGAGTAATACACTGCGCAATATTTGGAGAGTGTTACATACTCTAGTCTCAATGGACACGTCGATATCCAGTCTCGATGCATCTTGACCAGGAACATTTAAAATTGCATATTAATTTTTATTGTGATAAATTACTCACGGTTACAACACTTTGCAACTACTATCACAAAACATACCATTTGTGGATCTTCTATTAAATATATTTTTAATTAAATTAATTAATATAACCACGTTATATTAAGAATATAATAGGAAGTAAAAAATCTTAGATTTCGAAAAAACCGGTTATTGAGTTAGATATATGTAACAAGTTACATAATTGCCCCTGGCACACCCCTAACCCTATCACCATTTCCTACAAAAAAAACATTGAGACTATTATTACTGCTATTTACATTACTAGAAAATGAGATATGCTTAGGTATAGAAACAGGGATTGAGAGGTCTTTTGCCGAGGTAACACCATCCGATATTGAACATTGATGCTTAATAATAGTGATTGGAGCAGTTGTTTTGCATTTGTTCAGGGTGTATGGCTCCCTGAGGCTTGTTAGTGAACAAGGTAGAAGTAAAATGGGTTAGTATATGTGTTGTGCAACTTGCCCCCTCCAAGCATCTCTTTGAGGACTAATCGCCATGAACTCCACTCTTCAATGTTCTTTCTACTTTGTTAGGTTTCTACCCTCGATCCTCTGTTCATATGTTCCCTTGCCTTCTTCCCTAGCTTTTATCATATAATTATTAATGTAACAACATACCTTTTCGATCCACAAAAGTTAACACTAATACATCCACGGTATTCGTGTACCGAGCATGAAATTGCCGAAAAGGCAGATCATTTGGGACAAAAGAAATAAAAGATAGAACAAAATCTCACATCGTGATGAGAAATATATAATATACACAAGTCTTTACAAAGATAAAACTTTTTATGCATAACATTATCAGAGTACTAATCAGTCACCTACTTGAACAGTTATTACATCCCATCCTTACAATTGCTGATAAATACAAACAAGAAATTTCAACGGAAATAAAATACATGAATACATCTTGGAAGCATCTGGCTCGTCTCTTGAAGCTCTAAAGTATCCAGAACTAAATCAGAAACATACTTGGGCTGACCCAAGTTTATAAGAAAATAATGTTCGGATCAGTCTGGTAAATCAAGCGAGACGATTGAATCAAATTATATTGATTTCTATATCTATAAAACCCTTTCAAACTAAAAGGTATCTCGTATGACCACGCTGCATATAAATATGGACGAGTTTTTATCTTACGATAACCAAAACATTTCTACAAGAAATCTTCTAATATTATATTAATGTCTAGGGTTTAAAATAAATATACAAAATAGCTGAAGTGCTTTCATCTTACACTTCAACATAGTTGGGCATAACTAAGTCCGTAAAGTATGTATTGGAGAATGGATTTCAACAATGGCAAGGTAATGGACTACTTTCCGTATGATACATCTATAGATAAAATGTACCGAGGGCTACAAATGCATTTGCCCCTCTCCCAATATAGGACCGGCATACCCCTTACTGGATAGTACCAAATATGTCATCACCTCGGTTGTTCCTAACCTTTATAGAGAGCTTTCATGCACAACCAAATCCATAATATGGTAATCTAGAAAGGTGATGACACATCCTTATGGGAGCGACCCACATAACCCTGCTGCATATAACCTGTTTTAGACATTTCCTAGGTTGTGAGGCTTGAGAGACTATGCTTTTAACATCTCATAATAGCAATTCCCTCTTGGAATGCTAACACTACCCTCCAGGAAAAAATGCAATGTCATCATTCATCCAAACAAGTTCGTTCTGGGTTTGAACGAAACCGAAGATACTACCTCTACCACATCCATTTTGGAATCACGCTCAGGATTAGTAGCAAGTAGCCCTTGCACTTCAAAGAACTCCGCCTTCGAACATCTTTAAGATGTCTTCCATTTGAACACTCATGTTGGTTCGAAGTGGTTTTTAGATAATAGATCCGATCTTGGTCTCTTTGAACCAACAAACAATAATTTCTAGTTGACTCAATCCTGGTTCTTTTAGGAGTAAGCGGACTACATCAGAGTCCTAAGGGGATCTCTAATATATCCTTCAAATCTAGAGACATTTTGTCCGAATGAGTTCTCCCGAGGGAACTTAAGCCGTATGAACACACGAAGCTCTTATTTACTTCCTAAGTCAAAACTGGCCAAGATTTGATATTCGGTTATTTAACTATCAAATACATAAACAACTAACAATCCAGAGATTTAATTTTCCTATAACAACCACTAAGCCTCAAAATAAATCTTTCGTTTATTTATATCTCTTTCCAAAATATTTATCAAAATATTCATATACCTATCTCAATGTCATAAGTATATTCACAAAATATTATGAAATGTTTTTTATTTCAAAATCAAATCAAAAGGATTAAAAAAAATGTTTTTTATAAAAAGGGGATAAGGATAACCCCAAATCCTATTTCTTCGGTATTAAGTATGGAACAAATGTTCCATACCACCATAATTAAGGAGGTCGGTTAAGGGAAATTCAGTCTCGATTTCTTTTATAAATTTCTTTTATAAATTTCTTCTATGTATCCTTTTAAACATATCTCTTTCATTTATTAAATTTCATTTTCTTAAAATACAAATCCATTATAAAACACTTTATAGATCTCCAAGTTTATTTATAAAACTCTTTTATAAATATCCAAAATCATTTATAAAATTTCTTCCCGAATTTCAAGTTCTCTTTTCAATTTATAAACCAATTTCATAACCTTCCTTTAAAAAAACTCCTTGAATAAATCTTCATTAATAAAGTTCCTTTGAAAAACAATGTAATTATTTAAATCACCTTTTAAATAAATAAATTAGTATTCATAAACATCACTTGTTAAAGTTTATCTTTAAACTACATTAACAAAATAATGACTTTAAACAATCATTTAAAAAGTATTAAATTGCTTCGAAACACCTTTCACAAAATAATTGCTTAACTATCCTTTAAATATCATATTTAAAAGGGTAATAAACTTTAAGCATCATAAATAAGTAGTAACTTTGATTTGAAACCTTTAAATAATATAATAATTAACTTCAAAACAATTATTAAAAATAGACTTAAATGATTGGCTTTACAAATTCAGAAGGAGGTTAGCAACCACAATGGTTTTTATTTAATTTAGTTTAACTTTCCAGTTATAACATGGGTATTTACATAACAAGCAGATATGTAAAGGGAAACAAGCAATAACAATCAATCAACATATGGGTAAATGTCCAAGTTAACATACTAGTAAAACCAGGTTTAGTTTCTGCTTAATATACGTCAAACAGAATCTACTTTGTGAATTATATAAGAACGGTGATTTATTCTTCCAAACAGATGTCCAATATAATTTAATTAGTAGAACAGTGTTTTATTCTGCTAAATATATGTCATGGGGTTTTATATCCAATTGTGGTAACTTAAAGGTAATCGACACATAAATAACTTGAATTTAAAAACAAAACCAATCTTAGAAATAAAGTGCTTTAAAACATTGAAGCCTTTATTTAATAATTAAAATAATATTTAAACTCTTTATTTTAATAATAATTAGACCTTTAATTGATAATTAAACAATAATTAACTATTAAATACATAATTAAATAGTAATTATCCTTTAACTAACTAATTTTAAATAAATAATTAAATATTAATTAATCTCAATTAGAAATTACATAATACCTAATTCTTAATTGATGCTTAAATAAAGAATTAAACCTTCATTTAATAATAATTAAACCTTAATCAAGTCTTAATTAAATATAGCTTAATTACAAATTTAAATAAATATTTAAACCCTTTCTTAAATAGCTGGAAACTTGAGATTTGTACGTCCTGTCAGTCTTTTGGGCATATTTCAGATGCATGTTCCCACTCGGTAGTTCCCTTTGCTGACCAATCTCCTCTACCTTGTCCTCATGTTCGGAAGTGGGTTCGGAAGGTTGTTCCAGTAGCTCCCATTGTTGATTCCCCTATAGCCTCCATTGTTGTCGCCCCATGTGCTAATGCCCCATTAGCTACCGTTATCGTCGAGCCAGTTATTGTAGCTCCATCTGTTAGTCCTCCTACACTAGCCCTTGATGTGCGTCCTTCTACGTCTGATGCTACATCTTGGAATTATGACGAACGAGTATGGGTTCACGAACCTTCTGATATGAGATATTCGCCTGAGACTGACACCTTCTATGCTTTTATCAGTGATATTGGGGGCGAGACTCGTTTTATTATTTACCATATTGAGGGGGATGGTTTGTGCCTTACTAGAGTAGGCGAGACGGGAGAGGAGAACAAAAGTAAGTTTTATGATGTTACCTGGGATAGGAACTTTATATACTCTCCTGATTCAGTAGGGTATGATCCTCAACTGGCTACTCTCTTCTCTAGTTTTTCCCATGTTATTGGACCTTTGGTGGATGTTGTCCGTGACTGTTCCTCCTCTTCCGAGGGATCCTAGTCATGTTGTTATAGTAGTTTAGGCACATTTTTCTAGCTCATGTGCCTTTTCTCTTTGTTTTTTGGGCCATTTTTTACACTTTAGTTGTTATGTGCATGTGCAGAGCACCTGTTTTACCATTATTTATACAATGGCACGGCCCACTCTAAAGCCGGCTAGCTTTGCTAAAATAATAATAATAATAATAAATCCTTAAAATAAATTGTTAATTAATAATTAATATTTATTTAATTTACTAATTAAAATTTACTTAATTAATACTTAAGTACTATTCACCCTTGTTAATTAATGATTAAGTACTAATTACCTTACTTAATTCATTAATTAAATAATCATTAAACAATTAAACAATTAAATAAATAATAATTACCTTTAAATACTTATAATATGCTTTGAAAACACTTTTTAAAAAGATACTTAAGTGAAAACAATTTAATTGCAAAAAGAGTTCGCTTTTACGAACGGCATCCGTAGGGACTATCGCTATATGACCCGAAATTTATAAACTTGTTTTATACCCAAATAGCTTTTAAATCATTACCTTTTATACTTTAACCCACTTTATAACTTGAAAAAAGTTTTTGAAAACCAAACAAAGTAAAGTTAGAAACTTTATAAACTTTTTATAAAAACACCTCAGTGTAAACAAGTTTAAACAAGGGATTTCGATGTCGCACTAAAGCACAACTCAAGTGCTAACTTTTTCTTAGTTTAGCACATCAAAATCAAGATCACAAACATATACACATGCCATAGTCAACATTTACAAGCAAAATTCATAACTTTCTATCTAACTTAACTTTAACTTCCATTTTCAAGTTTATACAACACCACATCCAAGCACATCTATACACTTACAAATCAACATCAAATTCATCCAAACAAGTATCATATTTTTGCAACAAATATAAGCAATAGTTGAAGTTTTAAAACTTAGTTAAAGATGTGAGTTTTACTCACCAAAAAGCTACCAAACCAACTAAGATTACACTAGAACTTGAATCGGACCTAGGCCTTAGGTTTGCCTTAGGGAAAATGAATTTTTGGAGCCATTCAAAACCAAGATGAATTTGGCCATGTAGGGAAAGTGCTCAGCCATAATAGAAAAGAGGATTTAGGGCTTTCTTTACTAAAAATTAGATTTTTGGAGGGCCTAAGGCCAAGGTGGCTTGGCCATGGCATAGGATGGCTCGGCCATGATGTGGTTTTGTTTTTGGAAGGAGGAGGTTTTAAAAGGAAGAAGAATAATTTTTAAAAAGATTTCAAAGTGTTTCAAAGTAGAAAACGAGGGATTCTATTAATAAAATTTCATGGAAGCCATGAAAGTGGATATTAAGTTTTGAAATGAAGAAATGAATGAGAAATGGGAAAAAGAAAGCATGGAAAAGGTTTTATATAAAATGTATTAAGGGAATTACCAAAATGCCCTTATGTCCTTTGCCCTCTGCTCTCCCTTTGCTACCTCATCATGTTCCAACACCTCCACTTCACAATTGTACACACGCATGGACCCTTGACCCCTCCATCTTGTCACTTGAGCCGACATTCATTAAATGCCCTTGATACTTATGTTTAGAGATGTTATGACATGTTTCTTAAGGTATCTTTCATTTCAAACATCTTTAAAGTTATACTTTCATAATGTCATATAGTTCTTATTATATATACTTAAGTGTGTATATATATAAACCAAAATATATCCTAAATAAATTTATGTTATTTATAAATGTAAGTGTATATTCATACTAAATAATTCACAACGTTTCCAATAACTTTTAGCCGACGAAAATACGAAAATTCAAAAAACGAATTCTGATCACATTTTCGATTTCTATTCCAACTGATTACTTTTGTAAACTAAATTTGAAATACTATTTCACAGTCACTAGCTATTATTTAAAAGAATTTTATTTCAATGATAAAACCTATTATTTGAATATTTAAATTAATTAAATATTCGCAAATCAAAGCGATGAAATTGCGGGTCGTTACACTCTCCTCCCTCAAAAGAATTTCGACCCCGCAATTTTACCCCAAACCTATCCCAAAAACACTTAACACTACTCATCGGTCTGTATGATGTATATAGATCATTCCTATATAAAATATGATTTGACCACTCACTCAAATACATAGCTTTACTTCCAAACCGGTATCGCTCGCCCGACTCCCTAGTGCGGACTCTGATCAAGCTTCTTAATTATCCATTTTCCTTATATAGCCATATACTATGATAGAATTTTTTTGGTTCCATCTTAAGAATCCTCACAAAGTGCTCACCGTCAAGATAGATTCTTATTCGAAACAATGTGGGACACCTCAAGTCATGTACTCGAATATTGGATTAAAAACTATATGAGAAAGAGAAATGATCTACGTATATCCTACGTACTCATTTAAAGGTTTTTGTTTACCTAATTACATTTTACCCTTCCAAAAATATTTATGAAAACATTTCATAAAAATTTCAACTTAGGTTCGAACATTTTTAAATGATATAACTTATTTATGAAACTTTTCATAAAATCATTTTAATTTATCAACTTGCATATTACTCTCCTACATCCTAAAAGTGTATGCAAAAAATTTCATTTTAAATTCCATTCACCTCATTCTATTCAGATGTGGACCCGAAATAATTTTGAGTCTCAAAATTGAGTCGACAAATTCAATCTATTTACCTATTCGATCTAGTAAGTAGCTAAGAAGATTAGGATCACGATATACAAACTTCGTCCTAGAGTCTACTTTTCCTTCGACACCTCTAAGGTAAAAATGTTTATTAGCTAGTCCAATAACATCAAATAAATTTTCACTTCTTAGATGTTGAAATCAAAAGACACATTTAATAAAAAAAAAAGTTTAGTAAGCCCCATTATTAAATTTAACCCAATTTAAAACTTCATTTGCTACTCCATTCTTTTATCAAAATACCATTTTATTCTAAAAACTTAGGAGCCAAATACCTGGATTTTATTTCAAAAATATTTTATAATGATACTATATATTTAACCCATAGAAATATATATATATATATATATATAGCCCGAGTAACTTCAAAATGATATCAAGGAACTGGGTACTACCAAATAGTATCATATATCCCTTTACCAAGAAGGACAATACTCAAAAGAAGTGTTTACCATCCGAAAACATCTTCTACCCATTTTAGTCACTTTCGAGTCACCCAAACTAGTTAATTATAAAAAATACTTCTCCTTTCAAATCCCTTTTTGAAATAATTCTATGTATATATCTATTTCCCAATAAATCGTTTTTAACAGAATATTTATCATCCAGTTGCTTTGGATTCATTTGGATTCAAACTCGTTTCGATCATACAATGACAAAGAGAATAATTTGCTAAGTGCACTACGATATCTGCCTAAGCAAACATTCGACTGTCACTTAGAAGATTATTCAGATCTTCACAAAACATATCAAGACTCATTCCCCGAATTGTCAAAAGTAAAATCTTACTCTCAACTTCCTTTTCAAAATTTATACCTTAAAATATTTTTTAACTAAAACTACTCTACTTTCCTAGAATCATTTGTCAACTTTATCAAAGCCACCGAGATTTAAATTCTCCAAAAACCCATCTTATTTTCAAAATATATTTTATAATTTTGATTTATAAAATTAACCTTTTATAAAATCATCTAAAATATTTTATTTTTAATAAACACCTTTTATATTAAAATCTAATTTTAACCCAACATATCATAGAACGCTTATAGTCAAACTGTGAAACTTAATTCACAAGGTGTTCGTTTTAATGTTTCCCTAAATTTCTACCTACCTAACTTATGATGGAAAAAGGAAAACCAACAAACAATAGTCAACGCTCAAAACTGGACGAGCATGACTTGACAAACCCTAAATGATAGTAATTAAACACTATTAATTCCTAACAACAATCACACCATAGATAAGTATATTATTCTTTGAAAATCATCCCTTTATATATAAATTATATTCCTAAATAAAATTATTTCATTTACCAATTTTAAAACAATGTTATGTCGATTGGCCTAGTTTAAGTGTTTTGAGATCCCTATCAATAATAGGGGTGGGCACGGTCGATCAATCGCTTAAATCGGTAAATTTTTGCGGTTAACCTAAACTAATAAGCGGTTCGGTTAACCGATATTCGGTTAATCATGGTGAGTTGTATCGACCAAACTGCAACTTTTAAACCGCGGTTAACCATTCGAATAGAACGGTTAACCAAATTTTGTTCGTGGTTAAATGGTTAATCGGTTAACCGGCCAAGTTACAGCAGTTAACCGATTAACTGTTTGCAACTATGCATAGAAATTCAAATTTCAAACTTACAAGCATTACAACTAGTCACAGGCGGGCCACAACAGCATTGCAACTAGTCACCATAGCACTGAAATTACTAGCATTGGATATAAAATGAAAAATGTAACCGTAGAAATACAGCTACAAGTCTACATCTACAAACATTGAAACCTTGCATAGACCATTACAAGTTTATAACCACAACAGACAGCATTATAAAGCTAAAGCATTCATATTTCATAGTTCATACATGCCACACGTTACAAGCATTACAACTACAACAATTTCGTAAACTACAGCAGCCATCAACCAGCATTACAACTTCGGTGACTCGGTCTCCATTCTCCAAGTCTCTCTGCCCAAAGGTAAACAATGGAAGTTAGTTGAAAAGTGAAAACAGAAACACACGATATTAATACATATGAATAGCTAATTTCAATGAAGTAATCAATTCATTCATTACCTGAAAAAATTAATACATATGAAATTTTTTCCATTTACCCTCACTTTCAGGGTAAGAAACATCAGAAATAAATAAAAAGCAGTATTAGAATCAAAAACATGAACAACAATTATATAATTAACAAAAACATCAAACAATTATATGAAATCAGGATTTAGATGATAAGCCAGCAAATTAGCAACTAGCAAGAATATCATTTAAATTGATAGGAAACAAACTAGCTTTACAACACTAAATCAAACTGTCTACATCCATTCCTTCTCTCAAAAAATGAAAAAAAAAAGACCTTGACAAACAGTACATTTATCTGATCTTCAAAACCATGGATCACTGCATGTAGTAATGCACAAATATATGGAATGCCTCAATAACAGAACTACAAACATGAATGCACAAATATCATGCTTTTATGGAATGAAATTTAACAGGGCAACCTTTTTAGACTAATGGCAAAAGGTGAACATCGTATAATCTAACTGCTTCAAAATTCTGCATGGCATATATGGCTAAAAGTTTATATTAATTAAACTAAAAGTTTATATTAATCGTTTATTTAAAACATAATCTTGATTGGGCTAAAAGTTTCAAACCGATGGTAAATCGATATATGTACCTTGCATATGGCTAAAAGTTTACCATTGTATATGGCTAAAAGTTTCGGGAACAGTACCATTGTGTACCACTCTACAGCGATGGTAAATCGAAGAGCAACCATGGATTTGAAACAGAACCATTTTAGAAATGAGTGCATCGATATATGTATGTGTGTGTGTAAGTTTAAAGAATTTAGACCCAAAAGTATACGCTTTTATTATTACCTCTAAGTTATAAAGTAGCAGCTATTTCAATAGAAATTAATAAGCAAACAAGATCAACAAAATAGGAAATACACATCAGCCCGATCATGCACATCCTCACGTATACACGCACATACAAAATACATGTCACAGCCATGCACATTTAAAAAAAAACCGTAGCCACATGTACCAGTTCTTAGCCATGCATATCACATGTACACACGCAACCTCCCATGCTCAAGCTTGGTTCTACTTCATTTCTATTTACAGTTTTGCCCATAGTGATACCATAGGTGCACCTAAACTGAAGTGATTATAAACTAACACATCTAATGTATTTATATTTGAACTCTAGCATATATATAAGGCCTATATTTTGTTGTAATTCAAAATATGTTAATTTCATGCACACTGTTTGAACTAAGCCATCCATACTTTACAGCAGCAATTATAGAACTGAAGAAGCATTAATTTGTATTAGTACACTACTGGATCATTCATGTTTTGGTTAATCTATATACAACTACATCAACAGCAAGCTAATATAAGCAGATAACCCACGCATGTCTTACGCATTTTTACCTGCCAAACATATTGCATTGATTATCATCTTACAAGTACCAAATGATATTGAAGTTGCATTCAAATTAGGAAGAAAATGACAATAGCCTTACAAATTTTTGAGCAGTACTGGCCTCATGACCAGTTCATTTTTATCTGAATCCGGGATCATTCGGTGCTTAAAATTGCTTCTGGATATCACTACAACTAGTAGTTTATTATTATTGTATTACTGCTACTAAACATTATTTTAATTTTTTGTTTTATTATTATTATTATTATTTGAATATACACTTAACTGGGCAATGTCCATAGATTTCTAAGAAAAATGTATCAATCTATAACATATACTCCGTTAACTAGGTTGATTTACTATCCTTTTTTAGCTTCAACTCCTACACATCTCATTGATTTCGTTACGATCGGGCCAACTGAGTAAAGGAAGCAAACATTACTTAAATACATGGTGACTGGTTCCGAGCTTGACCAACATAAATAAACTGTAAACGGTATCATCAATTGCAAATAGCTACATTGTCTTAAACTAAAACCTTTCTCCAATTGAAAACATAAAAGCTCTATGAATTTATGTCCCTTCTACTACACAAAAATTTAAACCTGAAACTATGAATACCACTAAAGTTCATGTCAATGAAATCAAGACTATGGTGCCAAATCAAATATTTCAAAATCAGTCATATATTTCTGAACAGATCAACGTAACAACTAACAAATTAGAAAATAAACCAAGCTTAACCATTCCAACGTAACAACTAACAAATCAGAAAAATCATTTGTAAAAAATAAATCAAACTCACGTTTTTCCTTTTCCTTCTAGTATTCACCATTGCTCAAATCGATGATTTGGATAGCAAAGACTGAAGAGAAAGGCGGCGAAGGATCGATCGATTATCATGGATTCATGATTCAATTATAGAACAGAGGAAAATGAAATAGATAAGTAGATAACTATTTTATTTTTGGGAACGAATTCGAAGTATGAAGATAGTGAATAACGGCTGAAGCCTCTCTTGATTAGGGTTACGTAAAAATCGTTGGGCCGTGTTGCGAATAGTTTTGGGTTTTTCCCATGATTTAAAAAATGGTTTCGGTTAACGGTTAACCGATATATAACCGCGGTTAACCATTAACCGAACCGATCTTGATCCGTTAACGTCGGTCAGTTAACCGAATGTTCGGTTAACCGATTTTTTCGGTTAAAGCGGTTCGATTAAGGTCGGTTTGGTCGGTTAAGTCAGTTCGGTCGGTTAAATCACTACACCAGAAAAGCGATTTTGCCACGGCTTTGAGCCGTGGCTAAACGACTTAGCCACGGTTCTGAGCCGTGGAAAAATTGGCAGTGGCAAATATTTCGCCACGGCCCAGGGCCGTGGCAAATTAGTATTTAGCCACGGCTCTGAGCCGTGGCAAATTAATATTTAGCCACGGCTAAGGACCATGGCAAAATTAACTTTTGCCACGGCTCTGGGCCATGACTAAATATTAATTTTCCACGGCTCAGAGCCGTGGCAAAATATTAATTTGCCACGGCCCTGTAACGAAATTAAAAAATACCCCAGCTTATACCATTTTAATCACAGCTCAAATTCATTCCTAAATGCAGTTTCATGATACACGGACATTCTACATGCAGTTTCGAAATATATATAGTACATGGAATAAATAACGTGAATACAAAACCAGTAATAGATGACAAACCCAATTTATAATACAACTACTACAAGTGCTTGATTACAAACTTACAACTTTCAGTTCATAATACAACTTCATAGTGAAACCATCAGTTCATAGAAAAACAAGTAAACAACATCTATTGTTCATGTAAACACTAAACAACAAAAAAGAAATTATTCCTGAATTTGCCAAGCATATACTTCATCATAGTAAAACGACTGTAGTTCTTAGTGAAGAAATGACAACTACAAGCTAACTGTAGAATCTAATATATAAGTGAAGGCAACAAATTGAACTCAATAGCCCACGTGCAGACGCAAATTAAAGATATTTCAAATGCTTCTCTCCCTAAGAAAAATCCCTAGCTGCAAAATAAACAGAAAATATGCAGAAAGTCAACAGTGGAAAATAAACAGAAATTATGTTAGTGTTGAGCAGATGTTACTATAGACACATTTCAGATACTTTGATTAAAAGTATCTTCGGAAATTAACTGTAATGACCTAGAATTTCTGATATTTGAAATTAGAATATTTAATTGATTTTAAATATTAATAAGTAGAATTAATAAGTCGAATAATTTATTTTTCGAATATCTGGATTTAATTGGGAAATTAAATCGATAATTTAATAATTGAAATTCCAGAAATAATTGAAATCTGGATTAAATGTGAATGGAAATGATTTATAAATTTATATTAAACCATGTTGGAATTATAACGATGTTATAGAACTTTTAAAATTGAATTTAAAGTTAATCTGTGAAAATTGAATATTTTAATATTTAATCGACTAGTGAAATTAGCCATTTTTGGGACAGTCTCAGAATTGGACAAAACTAGTTCCATTGGATCCGTAATAGTTTGTTATTATCGAATTTCAATTTTCGTAGCAATCGGAGTTGTCGTTTGACTGTGGCAGCTCGAAACGCATCGAAATTGTTTTAATATTAATTTGGCGAGTTAAAATAGTCATTTTTTAAAAAGTCTCGGATTTCGACAAAACTAGTTTCATCGGATCCGTACTGTGAAATTTTTGTAAGGTTTCAAATTTAGTGTCAATCGGATTTATCGTTTGTCCGGGGCAAGCCAAAACGCCTAGAAATTTACTTAATCGGTTTAATTTAAAATCGATTGTTTTTCTTCGTAACTCGCACAGATGACCGAAATTGCTCCCGAAACACGTTCCATTGTGTTCGGAACATGGGGTAAACCTTATGAACGCCAGGCGGCACGTGTGACTTGGAGATCGTTTGAAAAAATCGTTTTAAAATGAATTTAATATTATTATCTACATATATATATACACGATAACAAACGAAACCCTATTTCTCTTCAGCCCTGGCCGCCACTTACTTTATCAATGGCCGAAAACGTCGTTCCTTCTTCCCTTAATTTTTCACAATCCGTCAACAATTATCAAAATCCTCCAACACGAAGATTGTAGAGCATGATGAGATCTTGAAGATCATACGGTGATGATTGAATATAATCAAGCCAATCGTCGTCAGCCCTCGCTCAAAGGCGCTGCACTCATGCACGTTTTCCAAGCAATATAGGGGGCCGAGCTCCTCCTTGTTTCAAGCGAGGGTCATACTCGCGAAGGGCTTTCAAACCACGGTCTTTGATCAACATCTCGTCGATCGTGGTGGCGGCGAATGGGGAGAGGAGAGACGCATACGTGAGCGGCCTGATGTGTGGAGAGATGGGATGGACGGCCAGATGAGAGCTGAGGGTAAAATTATAAAGGGAATTGTATAATTATTCATATTAAAAATTGTACGAACTTTAAAATACCGTATATCTTTCGTACGAGGTCGGAAAATTACGAAACAAGTGGCATTGGCTTCGTTTCGTCGAACACTACGCAATGGAACTAATTTGGAAGCAATCGGAGTCAGTGAAGATTTTGAGTGAAATTAAACGTCTGTTTAATTTTATTCAAAATAAAAAGCTGGAATGGAATTGAAATCAAGGTGAGAACTCCTCATTCAATCGAATCTTTTGTTTCGATTTAAATTTTAAATAGTTAGATTTAAAATTGTTATTGTGTGATTGTATGTTAAATTGATATCTGTTGTGTTGAAATAGACATTATACGCCGTTATTAAGCGGAGGTTATTTATTAAAAACATGTACCGCGATAATTTCACATTGAAGTGGAATTGGTATTATATATGTATATAACAATATATATATATATATTGGAATATGTATATATTGGAGTTGATTTCCCGCATTGTATAGCGGATGAGACCCTATTGCGCCGCATAATAGCGGATAATATTTATAAATCCCATATACCGCGATAATTTCACTGTAAAGTGAAATTGGTATTGTGCTAACATCTGTGGATGCAGGGAAACAGGTTGGAGGGATCCAACTGGATTCCTCAAACATTTGAATTTATTTCATATGTTGTGTGCAGTTATTTATAATCACCGTAGCGATTATTTACAGACATTGTTGTATATTCTGTTATCATATGATGATATATGATGTTTGGATGCTGTGATTGACTATTTGGTGCCGTTGCATCATCGGATCCATTTTTGAAGTTTAAGATAACGATTTTAATTTTAAAAGGATTTTTAAAGCGATTTTTGAAAGTATAAGTTTATAGAACTGGTTTATTTTAATTGAGATTTTATAAACGGTTTGTATAAAAGATTTATAAAATTGGTATTTATAAATTAAATTATTGGAATTATAAAATGAGTTTTATAAATGTTAAAGGAAGTATAAATGGATTTCATAAGTGAATGAAATTAATAGATTTATAATGTGAAGTTATAAAATGAATAGATTGTTGTAAAATAAAAGATTTATACGTAATTAACTTATAAATTAGATTTTTGGTATAAAATTGAGTTATAAATCGAATTTATTAATTCAAGGATTTTTATAAATCAAAGTTTTATAAATAGAATTGGAATTTATAAACATTGTTTATAAATCCGAAATCCTTTATTTTGATAAGTGAGTTATAGAAGTTAATTAAAGGAATTACATTCACGATTTTGGACAGTGAATATATTATTAAATAAAATGGATATATTTGGAAAAGTGATATTGCGAAATGAAGTAATTGTTTTAAAAGATGTTTTAAAACGTGTTAAGTATCGAAAACATAGATTTCAACATTTATTGTTGAAATAGACGTTTCGAGGAATAAGGAAATGGTGGACTATAACATTGTTGTTATAGTAAATGGTTTCCGAAAGGAAATGTTTTATATAGTATTGGGATTTATATATCTATCTAAATTTCGAATCCCTATACTAGTGATTTTGAGTTGTCGTAACGATGTTTTACGTAACATTCGTTATGACTCAAATAAAATTTGTGAAAGAGAATGATTTCCTTAAAGAATGAAATATATACTTAACTGTGATTTAAATGTTGAAAATAAATGGATTTGTGAATTACCTATTATTAAATAGGTATGGAAATTTTTTTCCAATATGAAGTGAAATGTCTTGAGATTTATCTTCAAAGATAAATTGAAATGTGGAAATTGATTTGAAATTGTTTTCAAATAGTTGAAGTGTGGAAATTATATATCTTGTAAAGATATTTTTGAAAGATAAATAATTTGGAAAATTATTTGGAATCTGATGATGCCGTGCAGATCTATTGATAGTTAAATAACCGACTATCAATAATTACCTTGAATGGGTATTTGTTGTGATTTGCTTGAATTTGAATGCCACACTTATTTTTGAATAAACGCTCACTATTCGGGTTAGCCGGGAAAGGACCTTTGTGTCGTATAACCCATTCCGAATTAGTGATATGACGATATGGATCGTATTGAAGACCGGGTATTTATGAAAACGATAGGATGACCTATCGATTGTCTCTGCACCGTTAGCTACGGTATTGAGATTTCCTTTGTGATAAGAAGTTTTATCGGGATTGTGAATATCCGGATTGCTAGGACTTCTTTGGAAGTGCCTTCGGTTCTGTTCGAACCCGGAACAGACTTGTATGGTTACATGTCTGACATTACATTTTGAGATGTAAAGCCGATTTCTTTCAAATACATTTATGTTGGTGGCGGAGAATTTATTCTCTTAGCTTAACACCCTTCTCTGAGACGTACGAGCTCAGAGGTTATGTAGTTGAAATTTATTAGCGATATATTCCCAATCTGGTAATGTGACATGCTGAGTGTTGCTGTGAAATGATCATTGTTTGATCATTTGTGATATGATCATTTGTTTGATCATTTATCTTTGTGATCATTACTTTGATCATTTGTTTGATCCAAAGCATAGCTTTTGTATAAAGCGTAGCTTTGTGGACGAGACTTCGTCAAGGCCTCAACAACCCGGAAATGGTCGAAACAGGAATGTTGCGGCAAGGTTATGAGGGTCGAGCCCTTTAGGGTATGTCATTTCCTTCTGGAAAGGGGTGGTATCATGGTATGGAGCCCAGATATTTACTCATGTGGACACACTTTATTTATTATGTGTGATGTTGTTACCGAGCGCTCGGATAAAGGTCCCAAAGGACCGGGGGATGACATATTCGTGAGTTACCTAGTTACAGGGGTAACCCGGCCTTGTTTGGCAGAGAGCAGTTTGTCTCTCGGGACGTCCAACCAGAGGCGATCCCATTCGCCAGGAGGAAAGGAAGTTCCTTAGCCTGACCATTTGTTGGAAAATCCAAAGAAACAATACGAACCTTGTACGGTTTTAGTTGTATTACCTGCTATGGAATGTGGCGGTAACCTGCTATTGAACATAGTAGCTATAGTAGGCATACGATACTGGTCGTATGTTGGCTAAGATTAATATTATACTTTCGAAATGTTTTCTGCACTATGCACTAATAATAATAATCCAATGATTTGCGTAGTAAGCATATTTGACTATCATAAGAAGAAATCTCCTCCAATTCTGCGTTTGCATTGTGTGTGTAGCGGGAGGTCTTATGGTAGTCTCATTTTCCAAAAGCATTGAGGGTTTCAATGTTAAAATTCTATTGTTGTGTTTTAAAGATAAACTGTTTTAGTTCTCACACCAGTCACCATGACTGACCTGGAGTTTATTGTTTCCTTCCTAAACTCTAGGTGCCCATCATTTTCCACGCGGGCAGTCTAGAGTCAGGTTATTACGTCATTCTGGATTCGGGATGCTATGGAGCTTAGTGGCGAGCTGGATGGCGAGACGTATCATCTATACTATGTATTATTCCGCTGTGTATTCTGTATGAGGACAAGTTTATATAACTGTCCAGTGTTGTATTGTTGCTGTAAACTCTGATGATGATGTAATGTATAAAATGATATAGTTCTTTGATTTAAAGATTATTCATTAATCTATTATATGTTGTTCCGCTGCGAATGTGAGATTCTGATATTGTTTCTGTTTCTGTGTTTTTCTATTGTTTCTTCTTTCTTTTTCTTCTGTCTTCTTCTACCTCTTCTTTTTCTCCATAACAATTCGGTTTTTCGGCATTCGATTGTTCGGCAGTTGATACAGTGAACGTATTAATGTCGATTTTCGAGCGACGAAAAATCGCAATCGTTACATTTGGTATTAGAGCATATGGTTAAGCGACAACTCTGCTCTGTTTGGTGTTACTCATTAGAGATAGAGTCAGTAGTACTCTAGAATGAGTTTGAGTGTAATAATAGATACGAGTGCGTATTTGTTAGTGGATATAAAATTGTTTTATATTGTGATGATTGGTTTGTTGAGTGGTATATGGATTCTGGTCGGTATAGTCTGTACAACTCTATCGATAGGGATTTCTAAACACTTGTTCAGAACAATTCGGCACGATATTGGGTTTAAATTGGGTAAATGAAATAATTTTACCTTGATTATATTTTGTATATAAAGAAATAATTTTTCAGTGTTAAAGTATATATAATTGAATTGTTTGATTGTTAAAAATGTAAATATATATAAGTTAATAAAAGTTGTTTGAATAAGTTAAATGAAAACAACAATTGTAAAAGAGTAAATTGTATAAGCAAATGAATTATAATGTATGAAGTTATAATTAAAATGATTTACAATGGTAAAATAATCTTTTATATATATAAGAAGCGAAATTTTATAAGTAAAAGATTTGTATTGAGATTTATAAATCAAGGAAATTTTTTTGAAAAGAATTTAAGCACTGAATTCGCTACTGTTACTGGGAAATAATAAGGGTGATGACTGCAGCATCATCAGTATCATTTTCGAGTTTCTGTGTGATTGATTTGCTGCCCATAGTAAATTGGAAATTGAATTTTTGTTGTGATAAACAGATTTGATTTAAAATCCAAGTTGAAGTTGATAAATATAACTGAAATAAGTTTATACTTATAATATGAAATAAAAATTGACTTTGGTAAAAGTTAAATAAAATTTGAATCTGAATTTAATTTATAAGTGGAAACTTAAGTTAAGTTAAACAAATGATGTTTAATTGGAATATAACTTAAGTTATGGTGAATGAATTTGATTTTGGGTATCAAAATTAATTAATAAAATGAAGTGATGAATGTGAACTTGAGTTATATAAAGGAAATTCAACTTTAATTGTAAAATGAATTAGCAATTGAATTAATAAATAGATTGAATGTTAATCAATCTAATGTAAATAAATTGATATGGAATAATGAATGTAAGTGTTAATTCATTAAAAGCTAAATGTTATTGGAATTTGAATACTTGAATGTAAGTCAATTTAATATCAACCAATTGAATTAAAAGTGTTGAACCAAATCGAATGAAAAATAATAATTTGGTTGTGTTAAATGTACATTGGTTGTTATATGGATGTTGGTTGATTGTATATAAATTCATTAAGTGTCAATGAAATTTAATTAGCGAAATTGGAAGCTAAAGTGATTGAATTCAAATTGATAATATGTAAATTTGAATAGAATTGGATTTAACTTGATTTAAAAGTGAATTAATGTGAATGTAAATTAGTGAATGTGAACTAATTAAATTGAAAATGAATGTTGATAAAATCCAATGTTAATGAATCAAATATGATTTAAATTTGAAAACCAATTCAATGAATATTAATGAGAAGTGAATCAATATTGATTTGTTATGGATTTGTTGGATTATAGTTGTTTGATAGTTGCTTTGTTGCTTTTGTTGCATTTGCTATATTGGCACATATTTTTGTTGCTATATGATGTATATCGATATTATTTTCTATATACATGTTCTCATTTGTTTGATTGAGTGTTTAGTAGGTGTGGATGATGTTTGCTTCGCATTTGGAGCTCGCTTTCGCGCTATATTAGCCGTATACGCTCGCTAATTATATATAAGGTACATATCTCGGATTAAATATCGTACTTTTACACTTTTTCCCTACGGGATGCCTCATCATTTGATGAGATGTATATTTGTGATATATATACACTGTCATTTTTTTTCGGATCGAGCCGTGCAAAGGAGACACTGGCGAAATTTTCCGAAAATTTAAGGCGTTAGAATATTTTTTAAAAATTTGAAAATTTTGAAAACTTAGTAAAGTTGTTGAAAGAAGTTTAACTATTGAATTTTTGAAAAGTTAAACTCATAAGAAATTTGTAAATCTAATTGGAACGGTTTGTTTTGAAAAGTTAACGGGTTTTGTGAATTTTTCTTACTTGGTAATTTCGAGGACGAAATTCTTTTAAGGGGGGAAGTTTGTAACGACCCAGAATTTCTGATATTTGAAATTAGAATATTTAATTGATTTTAAATATTAATAAGTAGAATTAATAAGTCGGATAATTTATTTTTCGAATATCTGGATTTAATTGGGAAATTAAATCGATAATTTAATAATTGAAATTCCAAAAATAATTGAAATCTGGATTAAATGTGAATGGAAATGATTTATAAAGTTATATTAAATCATGTTGGAATTATAACGATGTTATAGAACTTTTAAAATTGAATTTAAAGTTAATCTGTGAAAATTGAATATTTTAATATTTAATCGACTAGTGAAATTAGCCATTTTTGGGACAGTCCCAGGATTGGACGAAACTAGTTCCATTAGATCCATAATAGTTTGTTATTATCGGATTTCAATTTTCGTAGCAATCGGAGTTGTCGTTTGACTGTGGCAGCTCGAAACGCATCGAAATTGTTTTAATATTAATTTGGCGAGTTAAAATAGTCATTTTTCAAAAAGTTTTGGATTTTGACGAAACCAGTTTCATCGGATCCGTAATGTGAAATTTTTGTAAGGTTTCAAATTTCGTGTCAATCGGATTTATCGTTTGTCCGGGGCAAGCCAAAACGCCTAGAAATTTGCTTAATCGGTTTAATTTAAAATCGATCGTTTTTCTCCGTAACTCGCACAGATGACCGAAATTGCTCCCGAAACACATTCCATTGTGTTCAGAACGTGGGGTAAACCTTACGAACGCCAGGCGGCACGTGTGATTTGGAGATCGTTTGAAAAAATCGTTTTAAAATGAATTTAATATTATTATCTACGTATATATATACACGATAACAAACGAAACCCTATTTCTCTTCAGCCCTGGCCGCCACTTACTTTATCAATGGCCGAAAACGTCGTTCCTACTTCTCTTAATTTTTCACAATCCATCAACAATTATCAAAATCCTCCAACACGAAGATTGTAGAGCATGATGAGATCTTGAAGATCATACGGTGATGATTGAATATAATCAAGCAATCGTTGTCAGTCCTCGCTCAAAGGCGCTGCACTCGTGCACGTTTTACAAGCAATATAGGGGGCCGAGCTCCTCCTTGTTTCAAGCGAGGGTCATACTCGCGAAGGGCTTACAAACCCCGGTCTCTGATCAACATCTCGTCGATCGTGGTGGCGGCGTTTGCAAACCCTAGTTTGTGGTTGTTGGGTTCATTTGGATGCCTGGACGCGTTTGAATGGGGAGAGGAGAGACGCATACGTGAGCGGCCTGATGTGTGGAGAGATGGGATGGACGGCCAGATGAGAGCTGAGGGTAAAATTATAAAGGGAATTGTATAATTATTCATATTAAAAATTGTACGAACTTTAAAATACCGTATATCTTTCGTACGAGGTCGGAAAATTACGAAACAAGCGGCGTTGGCTTCGTTTCGTCGAACACTACGCAATGGAACTAAATTGGAAGCGATCAGAGTCAGTGAAGATTTTGAGTGAAATTAAACGTCTGTTTAATTTTATTCAAAATAAAAAGCTGGAACGGAATTGAAATCAAGGTGAGAACTCCTCACTCAATCGAATCTTTTGTTTCGATTTAAATTTTAAATAGTTAGATTTAAAATTGTTATTGTGTGATTGGATGTTAAATTGATATCTATTGTGTTGAAATAGACATTATACATCGTTATTAAGCGGAGGTTATTTATTAAAAACATGTACCGCGATAATTTCACATTGAAGTGGAATTGGTATTATATATGTATATAACAATATATATATATATATATATATTGGAATATGTATATATTGGAGTTGATTTCCCGCATTGTATAGCGGATGAGACCCTATTGCGCCGCATAATAGCGGATAATATTTATAAATCCCATATACCGCGATAATTTCACTGTGAAGTGAAATCGGTATTGTGCTAACATCTGTGGATGCAGGGAAACAGGTTGGAGGGATCCAACTGGATTCCTCAAACATTTGAATTTATTTCATATGTTGTGTGCAGTTATTTATAATCACCGTAGCGATTATTTACAGACATTGTTGTATATTCTGTTATCATATGATGATATATGATGTTTGGATGCTGTGATTGACTATTTGGTGCTGTTGCATCATCGGATCCATTTTTGAAGTTTAAGATAACGATTTTAATTTTAAAAGGATTTTTAAAGCGATTTTTGGAAGTATAAGTTTATAGAACTGGTTTATTTTAATTGAGATTTTATAAACGGTTTGTATAAAAGATTTATAAAATTGATATTTATAAATTAAATTATTGGAATTATAAAATGAGTTTTATAATTGTTAAAGGAAGTATAAATGGATTTCATAAGTGAATGAAATTAATAGATTTATAATGTGAAGTTATAAAATGAATAGATTGTTGTAAAATAAAAGATTTATACGTAATTAACTTAAAAATTAGATTTTTGGTATAAAATTGAGTTATAAATCGAATTTATTAATTCAAGGATTTTTATAAATCAAAGTTTTTTAAATAGAATTGGAATTTATAAACATTGTTTATAAATCCGAAATCACTTATTTTGATAAGTGAGTTATAGAAGTTAATTAAAGGAATTACATTCACGATTTTGGACAGTGAATATATTATTAAATAAAATGGATATATTTGGAAAAGTGATATTGCGAAATGAAGTAATTGTTTTAAAAGATGTTTTAAAACGTGTTAAGTATCGAAAACATAGATTTCAACATTTATTGTTGAAATAGACGTTTCGAGGAATAAGGAAATGGTGGACTATAACATTGTTGTTATAGTAAATGGTTTCCGAAAGGAAATGTTTTATATAGTATTGGGATTTATATATCTATCTAAATTTCGAATCCCTATACTAGTGATTTTGAGTTGTCGTAACGATGTTTTACGTAACATTCGTTATGACTCAAATAAAATTTGTGAAAGAGAATGATTTCCTTAAAGAATGAAATATATACTTAACTGTGATTTAAATGTTGAAAATAAATGGATTTGTGAATTACCTATTATTAAATAGGTATGGAAATTTTTTTCCAATATGAAGTGAAATGTCTTGAGATTTATCTTCAAAGATAAATTGAAATGTGGAAATTGATTTGAAATTGTTTTCAAATAGTTGAAGTGTGGAAATTATATATCTTGTAAAGATATTTTTGAAAGATAAATAATTTGGAAAATTATTTGGAATCTGATGATGCCGTGCAGATCTATTGATAGTTAAATAACCGACTATCAATAATTACCTTGAATGGGTATTTGTTGTGATTTGCTTGAATTTGAATGCCACACTTATTTTTGAATAAACGCTCACTATTCGGGTTAGCCGGGAAAGGACCTTTGTGTCGTATAACCCATTCCGAATTAGTGATACGACGATATGGATCGTATTGAAGACCGGGTATTTATGAAAACGATAGGATGACCTATCGATTGTCTCTGCACCGTTAGCTACGGTATTGAGATTTCCTTTGTGATGGGAAGTTTTATCGGGATTGTGAATATCCGGATTGCAAGGACTTCTTTGGAAGTGCCTTCGGTTCTGTTCGAACCCGGAACAGACTTGTATGGTTACATGGCTGACATTACATTTTGAGATGTAAAGCCGATTTCTTTCAAATACATTTATGTTGGTGGCGGAGAATTTATTCTCTTAGCTTAACACCCTTCTCTGAGATGTACGAGCTCAGAGGTTATGTAGTTGAAATTTATCAACGATATATTCCCAATCTGGTAATGTGACATGCTGAGTGTTGCTGTGAAATGATCATTGTTTGATCATTTGTGATATGATCATTTGTTTGATCATTTATCTTTGTGATCATTACTTTGATCATTTGTTTGATCCAAAGCATAGCTTTTGTATAAAGCGTAGCTTTGTGGACGAGACTTCGTCAAGGCCTCAACAACCCGGAAATGGTCGAAACAGGAATGTTGCGGCAAGGTTATGAGGGTCGAGCCCTTTAGGGTATGTTATTTCCTTCTGGAAAGGGGTGGTATCATGGTATGGAGCCCAGATATTTACTCATGTGGACACACTTTATTTATTATATGTGATGTTGTTACCGAGCGCTCGGATAAAGGTCCCAAAGGACCGGGGGATGACATATTCGTGAGTTACCTAGTTACAGGGGTAACCCGACCTTGTTTGGCAGAGAGCAGTTTGTCTCTCGGGACGTCCAGCCAGAGGCGATCCCATTCGGCAGGAGGAAAGGAAGTTCCTTAGCCTGACCATTTGTTGGAAAATCCGAAGAAACAATACGAACCTTGTACGGTTTTAGTTGTATTACCTGCTATGGAATGTGGCGGTAACCTGCTATTGAACATAGTAGCTATAGTAGGCATACGATACTGGTCGTATGTTGGCTAAAATTAATATTATACTTTCGAAATGTTTTCTGCACTATGCACTAATAATAATAATCCAATGATTTGCGTAGTAAGCATATTTGACTATCATAAGAAGAAATCTCCTCCAATTCTGCGTTTGCATTGTGTGTGTGGCGGGAGGTCTTATGGTAGTCTCATTTTCCAAAAGCATTGTGGGTTTCAATGTTAAAATTCTATTGTTGCGTTTTAAAGATAAACTGTTTTAGTTCTCACACCAGTCACCATGACTGACCTGGAGTTTATTATTTCCTTCCTAAACTCTGGGTGCCCATCATTTTCCACACGGGCAGTCTAGAGTCAGGTTATTAGGTCATTCTGGATTCGGGATGCTATGGAGCTTAGTGGCGAGCTGGATGGCGAGACGTATCATCTATACTATGTATTATTCCGCTGTGTATTCTGTATGAGGACAAGTTTATATAACTGTCCAGTGTTGTATTGTTGTTGTAAACTCTGATGATGATGTAATGTATAAAATGATATAGTTCTTTGATTTAAAGATTATTCATTTATCTATTATATGTTGTTCCGCTGCGAATGTGAGATTCTGATATTGTTTCTATTTCTGTGTTTTTCTATTGTTTCTTCTTTCTTTTTCTTCTGTCTTCTTCTACCTCTTCTTTTTCTCCATAACAATTTGGTTTTTCGGCATTCGATTGTTCGGCAGTTGATACAGTGAACGTATTAATGTCGATTTTCGAGCGACGAAAAATCACAATCGTTACATTAACCCAGTTAAAATTGCCAAAGTATAATAATACATACCTGCTTATGGGTCTATAGATATCGAATATTACTCTTTGGATGACACACATAACCACCGATTCCAACTTCACCAAAGGTCATAGCAAGAGGATGATTTTGTTTGCATGTTTTCTCTTCTGGTAGCAGTATATTGTCCACGACTAACTTCTCATGTGTTGGAGGTAATGATTTTCCGTGTATAATGGATGATGTCGAATCTTTACAGACAGTGGCTGTTGCAATGACCTCAAGGTCAATGTTCAGGATTTCGCATTTTTGATTGGCTAAACCAGACGAATTAAATGAATTTACCAAGTCATTATTCAACATTCTTCCAACACTTCCACGTGGTGTACCACTTCCTCCTTCATTTGAATCAATGTCCGATAAATGATTTTCTTGACCTGCATATTGTCCTTTCAACAAGTCGACCAATGACTTCAATGTACCTTCCATATTATCCATTCTAGCTTTCAAGTCTTATGTGCCTCCTTGAGCCTTTTTGAGTTGTTTACGTGCAATAGTACAAGCCTTAACTTGAGTCCTTGATATTTTGGCTCCAATACTTCGAGTCCAACCTCTTTTATCCCTGCCAAACACTTGTGATAGGATATCTTCATCCAATGGCAAGTCTTCTTCATCACTACCGATGATTGATTCCTTTGCTTTTGCAATTTTATCCTAAAATATGGTAATACTTGAGATGTTATTTACTACAAAGACTTTATAGAATAGCTGAATTATTATATGTTTAACTTACGAAGTACGTAGAAGCCGAATCTAATATGGTACCGTCTTTTTTGGTGTGAGTCTTCTCCCATACTTGACGACGTGTGATTTCTTTTGTCGAATTTGCACTGGCCTACAACAACAAAAAGATAAAGAGATCGTTAATTTTAAATGGATACTATTTGAGTGTATCTATTTGACAATATGCAATATTAATCTAGAGAAAAAAGTACAGTAAAATAAATACAAATCGGTCATCTAAAAGTAAACCGGTAAATAAATAGTATATGAGCATGCAATATATAAACAACACAAAATGTCAACAATATACACACACACGTGACATATAACAATACTGAAGTATGAAGGAAAAAACAAGACCATAATGTATTAATGGAATTTATATTCTCTAGCAAACCTAGAGTTCTCTGCTGCTGCAACTTCAACTTATAGCCGAGAAACCAGTCTCAGAAAATTATTGCAGGCGTCTTTTCTACTTGGATTCATTTCCTCTTTGCAGCATGGTTATATGCACAGATGCTTGAATATAGGAGAAATGCTGTTACTTTTAAAGAGTAAGATATATGTTGTACTATTTGTTACAATATATGTTGTACTATTTGTTTCCAATTTCAGGCATCAACTTTCTGAAAGAAAACACAGAGCAGTTTTCAGGCATCAACTTCTGATGTTTACAATATATGTTGTACTATATGTTGTACTATTTGTTTCCAATTTTAGTGTCAACTCTCTGAAAGAAAACATAGAGCAGTTTTCAGGCATCTTTATCGAAATGATCTAGTACGAGAGCATATCAAAATGCACAATCATGATACATAGTACTTAACGAAATACCAGACACACACACACAGGGGAGAAGCCATAGCTGAGATTCTGATTGTGTTCTTTTGTCAGAGCAGTTAAGAAGAATGAAATAGAAAGAGAATACAAATGACCATTATCTAAGAATTGATCAGCATTTTTCCACCCTACCCAACTCAAATTTCTAGCTCTGACACTGTCCATATAGTGTAAAGCCACTTTCTAACAAATGCTATCAAATAGTTTTACTCAATAATACAAACCACACGACATTTAGTGCTTGTAAATCAATAAAGTTAGCATACAGTAACAATATAATATCTCACACCCTTTTCATTTTACCCTAACTAAGTCACCACCTAATAAGTTATGATCATTCCTCATCAAATTCGTGGATTACTCTTTTCTATCATTGTTGTGGGGTAACAAAAAGTAATTTTAGGAATATAAGACTCAAGTACATCTCATTGATCTTTGGTCCGGATTCAGCTTTTGAAACATTGGTATATTTCATCAGCATATTTGATTATTTTTCTAAGTCTTGTGACAAATATGTTGATTATGATATCTAGTTAGAAAAGTCCAAAATGTAAAAATTTCTAACTTCATCCTAATTTTCACAGTATGTTTCAACATTAAAATGAACCTACTCCGTTCTGCAAATGTGATCTATTTATATTTTATGTGCCAGATATAGGTTATGGCACATCATGCAAGTCACTTATATTTGGACGTGACAGATACAGGTTGTGACAGATACAGGTTATGGCACATCATGTGAAATTTATTAAGTTATTAAATAAGTCTATTCAATAATGGTGTATATCATAGTTTATATAAGTTTAGATCATACTGCAATTACAGATATGCTACAGAACCGGTACTAATTACAAATTGCAGATATGCTACAAATTGCAAATGAGGTTCCTAAGTTATGTGCAACCTCCTCATGAAATATTATATACGACTAACACTATACATCATGATTATTCTATCAAAAGTGAGAGCTAGCTGAAAGCAGTACATTGATTGTCTTAATTAATGATTCAACATAATGTTGCTAAATGATGAATTACCCTAATTTCAAGATATCTAAAGAACTATTTCATTCACATAACAAAAGAACAAAGTTGCATTTTTTTGGCGACTTTGCATCTAAGATTTAAGTGTCAATTCGTGATAGTTTACTTATATTTAATATATAAAATGAAACAAACATACCATTTCATGTTCTACTACAGCGTGACTTGTACGTCCAGTATGATGACCGTAGTTGTACATCGATCTATTTTTTTGTCTATCTCTCTTCTTTCCCTTGCACCGGGTTTTGCTTCATTTTTCACAAACTCGGTCCAATCTTCTTGGGCGATTGTTAGTGGACAATTTTTCAGCCTATCTTCGTCATTATCATGTTTGTCCTCAATTCGCTCTTGTGTTTCCTAAATGACTCGGCCATTTTTTTAAAAAACAAGTCTTTTGAATCCGACTCTATATCATAAGATGTCAGTAAAATTAAGAGTTGTTTACGTAAGAAAAGAAATTATGTGGCAATACATACATACATACATACATACATATATATATATATATATATATATAAAAACTGAAAGTGGTACAAATCAGTTTTAGATTACCAGCAATTCATTCCAAACGTCAATCTTGTATTTTTCAGGTACTTTATCCCAACTTTCATATGAGATCGGCAAATGAATTCGTACCAATTTACCGACTCAACTGCTTACTTTTCCAGCATTTTTTGAAATAGGAGCACCTAATGCATTTATCTCAACTTTTTCGGGTTGTGTAGAGGATGACTGTGTAATTGAATGGGTTGACGCTTCTGCAGGTTCTGACATTGCTACTATCTTCTTGGTTGCAATCCAAACGACCAAGACCACCTGCAACAAACAATAAAAATAGATTAACAATAAAAATATGCATCATATTATTTATATAATAATGCTTTCAATCATAAAGATGGCCCAAAAATATTAGAGAAAAACTAGATTATGACAAATGGTAACTGAATTTAATCATTTTAAAATATAAAAAAAAGCTAAATTCATTCATCTTTTCAATGTATACAGTGAATATCATGTCCTTCATTAGAACATTGATAACAGAGATTGATCTAAATAAAAGGAATAGCATAGTAGCTCAAAAGAATATCTTCAAAATTATGACAAATGGTACAGTTTATAGCCTAGCCTGAGGAAGTGGCAATACAGCAAGAAGATGTACAGGAAAAGTGTCCAAAATATAGTGCGTAGCGCTAATGTTTGTGCCCTCACAAATCTCTACTGCAATACAATAAAGAAGAATTTATTGATTAGTCCGTCGTTTAAGCTTTGTCTAAATTACATAGATACTTCTTCGAATTTTCCTATTTTGTAAGGTGTTATGTCATGTGTAACTCGTCGGCTATGCCTGTACTAGTAAAAGTATAAAGAGCTATGACTATAGTAGTAAAATAAAGTGTATAACGAATATATGTGAACTGAATGACCAGTTCGCCAAAATCCTTAGACCGTAGCTGGTTTGCCTGTTTCTACTTGTCTTGTCATCTCGTTGCCAGCTACTAGAAAAAATGTTGTATGCCTGAGAGTAAAACCATAATGTGAGAACCCTTGTATGGCTGACAATTTATAAATCAGAATTTGAAGTATTAACAAGTAGTAATATGGATTAAACATTAGGACATAGTCAAATTATCTGCTATAGCACCCTTAATATGTAAGACAATTGTTTATGCAGCAAAAATAAAAGATGAAAACAACAATAATAATACTTCTTGATTACATGATATTATATAATAGATCTATGTATATGAATAAATTCAGGAATTCAGATACGTGTTATCTGATAATGTGTTGCTATAATTAGTCTGTCCAGATGTGGCTTTGTTTAATTTTGTAATGGTCGTAACTTTGTATACCTTATTAATAGTAAATTTTGACAATTTTCTATATGAATGTCTGATTATTTATAAATTCACATCTTTATCCTTCAAAATTCTTCCATCTATTTTTTTTTTCTTCCTATTTATGTGCCATAGACAATGCTGTTCTTTTCGGAGATGATGTTCTAACTAGATAGATCATCTTCATGAGATTTTGGGTTATTTTTAAAATCAATGATCAAAAGAAATATTAGAACATCATATTTACGAAAAATTATTTAATGCAAGACGCATAGATAAGCAGAAGGTGATGGGCAGCTTCAAAGTAATAAAGGGATGGATGATATAGAAGAAGATTGTAATGATCACCAGAAAAATGAATGTATCACTACAAAGTGGATTGGCTGTGCTTTGACACATGATTTACACTTTTACCCTTGTACTTTTTGTGAGTATCAAAAACAAGATGGGCGAAAATGTAATATACTGTGTCATAACACCGCTAATTCACTGTATTTTGACACAAGATCAGATAGTCCTAATCTAATTGATTACCCACATATACGGACATCGCATGTATTATATAAATTTTGCATCGGCATTGTAAACAATATATAGAAGTGGCAAGACTAATAGCGGGATAAACAAACTACAACGCGCACATGTCCATGTAGGCATGCAACATAAATATCAGAGTAGGTGCAGAAAACGAAAATGAAACACAAGCAAACATAAATAGTAAAGAAATTCTAAATTCAATCACACTTGAAATTCAACTCATTTCAAGTAAGAAATACATCTTATGTTAACATATGCATTTGGTAAGGTCTTCTAATTTTTTATTGTCTTCGAAAGCTTATTGATCGAAAATAGGAAACTCGGTGTCATCCACAGTTGTAGTCAACCGTTTTGGTGTATGCAAAACCACAAACCATCTGCTACTTTTTAAATCTTTTGAGTAGAACACTTGACTAGCTTCTGATGCAAGAATAAATGGCTCATCATTCACTCTATCTTTGGTCTTTAATTTCTCTAAGTTAACAGTAATCAAGTTTGAAACGGGATCTATCTTACAACCATTGACCTTATCTTCGACCTTTACCCAATCACAATAAAAAACCGTTTGTTTGAAGTCAATATAATCCAACTCAATTATCTGCTGAATAACTCCATAATACATTGTTTCCGCTTCCTTGTAATTTTTATCCTTCCCGCTCGCCCTTAAAACACATACATTGCTTCTACCAAACTATCCTTTGATTTTAAAAGATGTTCCCTATTGATTACCTTTGAGCACAAAATGTTAAAGAATAGACTTATACGGTGTATAGCATTACGCAGATCCTTATGTTGTAGATAAGAATGTTGAAGCAATACCGAAAGTAATTGTTGCATTATGACATGATAATCATGTGACTTCATATTTGTTAGCTCAGGAGGATTGATGCTCACATTGTTGTGGAAGTTAGAAGAGAATTTGCTAGGTACTTTAAGGTTTTTCAAAATGGTGCAAAATCGAACCTTTTCTTCTTTGCTCAAAGTGAAAGTTGCTTCTGGTATAGTTATTTTATTTGTTTCATGATCTTCCCTCACCCACAATTTTTGTTTTATACCCATGGTTTTCAAATCCTTCCGTGCATTGATGCCATCTTTTGACTTTTCCTTATGACCCATAATTGTACTGATGAGATGCTCAGTGACATTCTTCTCTGTATGCATAACATCAACATTATGTTGGACCAAATTTGCTTTCCAATATGGCAAATCAAAGAGGATAGACCTCCTATACCATGCAGGAACATTGATAAGGTCTTCATAATCGGTTTTCTTTTTTCGTTTTCGACCGATTTCTTGTTTGTTTTTACCAACTTTCATCTTGATATTAGCTACCTTTTCTTCAATTTGATAACCATTCAATGGCCATGGAGGACGATGATATTCTTGTTCATTATTGAAGTTTGCCTTATCGTCTCGAAACTTGTGTTGGGAAGGAAGAAATCTTCAATGTCCCATGTAACACATCTTCTTAATTTTAGGAAGATAATAAGAACAAGTATCTTCCCTACAAATAGGACATGCAAAATAGCCGTGAGTTGTGCACCCCGATAAAGTACCGAGCGCAGGATGATCATGAATTGCCCACAACATCCTAGCTCTCATTGTGAACTCGGAATTATTAAATGAGTCAAATGCATTGAATCCTTCCCATAACTGCTTTAACTCGTCTATCAACGGTTGTAAATAAACATCGATATCCTTCCCTGGTTGTTTTGGCCCGAAAATCAACAATGTCAACATTGAGAACTCTCTTTTCATACACATTAATGGAGGAAGATTATATGGTACTATAATTACTGGCCAACAACTATAACGACTGGCTAGAGACACGTGTGGATTGAACCATCAGTTGCTATTCCAAGTGTGATATTTCGTGGTTCAGTAGCAAATGTTTTATCAAAAGAATCTGCAGCTCGCCATTGAGAAGTGTCACGTGGATGACGCATCACATTTGAATCGGACTTGGCACGAGCATGCCAAGTCATAGCATCTGCTATCCATGGTATGGTATACAGTCTTTTCAATCTAGAAATTAAAGGGAAATGTCTCAACGTCTTTTGAGGTACTTTGGTAGCTCTTCTCTCTTCGTTGAATGTTGTCTTATATCTTGGTTCGTTGCAAATTGTACAAGAAACTCTGTTTGCGTCATCTTTATAATATAACATGCAGTCATTAATGCATGCATCATAAGTCTTGTAATCCATCCCAACTTGTTTAATCATCTTCTTCATGTCGGGGTACTTTGTCGGTAGTGTGTTACCTTCAGGGAGTAACTCCTTTATAAATTCGAGGAGTGCAGTCACACCATTGTCGGAAAAGCCGTATTGAGTTTTCAAGCTATTCAGTTTCACAATGGCATACAATGTTGTTATACCTTTAGAACATGAAGGATACAATGGCTCTTTTGCACTACCAAAAAGTGATTTGCACTTCTTCCTTTGATTGGTCGACCGATCAACATCAACCGTAGACGGTTCCCCAATATTATCGGGCAACGGACTGGTAGGTTGAAAATGATGAAATCTATCAGCATCATTGACCAAGTCTTCCATCCTAGGATGTTCAGCCTCATCAGTACTTATGGCTTGACTAATAGATTGTTTTTGCTTCTCTGTCGATTCTTCTCCATGAAAATGCCAAACGGTATATGATTGGACAATCCCCCATCTGAGTAAATGATAATGAATGTCATCTACTTTAATCTTCATTTTCATATTTTTGCACTGTGTGCAAGGACAAGAATAGATTTCCTTCTCACCACCATTTTCCACAACGAATTCAATAAACTTCTGCACTCCTTCTATATATCGTGTGGTTCTTCGATCGGATTCTTTCATCCATTGTTTGTCTATACTAGACGACATATTGCCCTGCTATATCATACATAATATACAACATTATGAGTGTAAACAATATCATTTCTTATTTTACACTATGAAATAAAAAATAAAAACAAATTAATCAAAACAACTTGCATTTACATAATATACAAACTATTCTTATTATATACCTTATGTTCGATTATGTGTAATCTAATTTAATGTGTTTACGTAACATGTTTTCTCTTCACAAAACATGGCGATGTAGTTTGGGTATTCATCCCTTTTTTCCTTTTTCTTGCTTGGTTTTACAAATGATTTTCTTGCAGTTTTTTTGATTGACTACTTGTTAACTTGGATTTTAGACTGCCAATGTTTGTGTTTGTCAAGTTTTATGATTGGAAAGTGTGACTATTTCTATTATTGAGCTTCATAATTTATGTATTTGTTTTTTATATGCGTAAAGCTGTTGGTCAATCACAAGACAACGTTTGAAAATTCACAGAATCGTTTGACTTCTATTAACCAGAACATACTGTTGCTCAGATTCTACGATTTTTTTTATTTTATCGATTTATATTGCTCTGAATTGCATTGCTCACAATTTTTGCTATTGCTCTGTTTTTAATGAAAAGAGTAAAGTTAAAAATAGCAATTCATTGAGTTTAGACAAAGAAGATCATATATTGAGAACTTTACCTAAACTACAGAAGTCTACTTTCCAATCAGAAGCACTTTTTGGCACTTCTTCGTTGTTTTGATTGCTCTGGTTTTTAACTTTACCCATTTCATTAAAATCAGAGCAATATAAATAGATAAATGCATTTTCTTAAGTTTAGAACTAAATGAAAAAAGTGCCTAAAGTTAGAGAGGAAGACTGCTTTAAGTGTAAGTGTTTAAAATAAGCAATAATATGTTCTAAATTTTATATTAGAATCGTTTGACTTCTATTATCCATGAAGAAAGTTCATGAATTAGTAGTGTATATAGGCGTAGGCACATTAGGCGTTTTATGGATCAACAAACAAGTATTAAACAAACATTTAACAGAATTCGGTGCCAACTGTAGACATCAGCCATAAATGAGTAGGCATCGATGGACTTGAACGATAGAGTAGTTCCTACTAAACTACAGTTTTGCAGATATAGAATAAAAAATTCCATGTTGGTGGAAGGTTTTCTTAGCGAGCAGTTTGCAAAATATCGAACTAGAAAAAATAGATAGTAGCTCTGTTTATTGCACCCATCATTATCTTGTACTGTACCCATCATTATCTTGGGCAATGTGGTCATTCAAGAAGTACAATATCCAAGTGATTTTAAAAAAATAAAGAAAAGAAGCATTCCAATTAGCATAATGTATAATATATAAGCAAATGCCTTTTTTTTAAAGGAATGAAAAAAATCAGTATTCCAATGACATAAACATTGGCCTATAAGAAACATCATTCTAAAAGGCAGATAATAAAGTATTTTACTAATTAATTCCCTCCGCAACAAATCTGCTTATTAATAGTAATATGCTTTGATTAAAAGTATTTTCAGAAATTAACCCAGTTATAAGATAAATTAGGTTAACGATCTCAAAAAATTGGACAAATGCTTTCAAAATACAAGTACAAAATAAATTATTTTTGGATGACCAAATCAATTATCTTTAAATTACATGTTTAATGTGTGCTGTATTATATAAAACTAGGAAATGCGCATGTATGTACTTTGGTTGTCCATTTTCTACTAGAAATTTTAAAATTGCCAAAGTATAATAATGCTTACATACTTGTCAAAACATGTTTCAATCGTATTTCTTGATTCCTTGGGTCAGTACAAAACATAATGCATGTCATCCAAAAATTATCCATCTCTTTGAAATTGGGACCACTTACTTCATTATCTCATGCTAACATCACTTATATGTAATTATACCAACTAGTATAGTAGTATACATGATGAAAAATAAAGGTAAGGTACAAGTGATCGGGACTACCAACCGACTATAGTAGAGTTACTTAGTGCAGAATCAGAAGAGAAGAAAAGTACTGTATTTAACAAAAACAATAATGAATCATTTTGATCCTCTATGTATACCTGATGTAAGGACGAAAACAAGCATTAAAATAGAATACAACGTGCATATGGAAATTTTATATGAAAATTTTGACCATAACATATTTCATTTGACAATAAAAGCAATTTCCTCATGACCACTTTGCAGCAAACATGTAAAATAAAAATTTCCGCGAAGTGCAGTTTTCTGGTTCTTTTTGGCACTGTTGCTTATTTATATTCTAGTAAAATGGTAACTAATGTTTAAACCACAAAAACAGTCACACATAAATTTTACCACATTGTCATCTCAACTGCGTTGACTTTACACTTGCACATGATGCAACACTTGGTATTATTTCAAATCAAATCATGTATCAGCCTTTTACGTACTACACTTATACCTAACGTTTTAATGTTTTATGAACTCAATCACAAAGAGCTTACATATCAATAGGAAGTTTATATTATAACACTTTAGGGTTACCAACTACGGATTTAATCATCGTTTGTTGTATTTGAAGTTCATTTTTGTAAAGATACTAATTTTCTTACTCGGACTGCTACTGTTGTTCATCTTTATTTTTTTAGTTCTAAATACAAAATTGAAGTTAAAGTATTAGTCAAATACAACAATATGTAAATTTAAATATGGCCTGCTATATCATTGAATGATGAGTGAGTAGGAAATTTTGGTGTATAAGCTTAAATGGTTAACAAATCATTCGTACAGCCAATTTACTTTACACTCAAAGAGTGGGGTTGTGATATTGTTAACAAGAAGCCAAGTAAAGTGTAAGAATCCTCCCCTGCGCCACCATCTTAAATAAGGTGAAACGAAGCAATTTAATGAATATCTTGATTAATTTTAAAACTAAAATGCATTTGTTTACAACTACCACAAGTGCCTTTAGGCTACTTCAAACAGTTTTTGGATTGTTATTACTACCTCATCAAGTTAGTGTTATATTATCTACTGTCGTACGGTAAAGATTTAATAGCATATCAATTTCTGACTAAGCTATGTTTCATATCCATTATAGCACTCTGTACACGATTTTAGTAAGAACTTCAAAACAGTACATCGGAAGTTGTCCTACATTAACTTCAAAATCACTTCGATTTGGGTAACCCAACTTTACCAACAATCATCCCACAATATTTAATTACTTCTGAAATAATCACAAATCAATAAATTTGCTTTCAAACGACAGCATCAATTAAAAACAAAAATTCACTTACTTCTATGTCGAGAAGCTCCTTCACCAGTAGTCGACTTCAACTAGTTGACTTATACCATGAAAACTGGCTAGCAGTGATCGATTTGGGTGAAAATGGATGAGATCTGGACACGGGGGAGTGAAAATGGATGAGATTTGGGACGGTGATCGATTTAGATTTAGGGCAAGAATGGCGTTCTATTTTTTTTTGAAAGAGGAGCGTTCTATTTTTGAAGAAGGGTATACGGTTGAGACCTGGACACGGGGGGGGGAGGGGTGAATTTATTTTGACAAGTTTGGCACGGTCTAAAGCCGTTTCAAAATTGCCACGGCCAATAACCATGGTAATTTATTTTACCACGGCTATGAACCATGGTAAAATTGCCACGGCTCTGGACCGTGGCAATTTTTCCGCATTTGGATGTGGCAAATTGAGCTGTATGGTGTAGTGAATGCCCGCCCCTAATCAATAATGTTAGCTACTCGTATTGACCAGAATTCAAAATTCAAACTTAATAGATCAAACAACACAATATAAAATATTTTTATAGCACTAACAAATACCTGCTCTATATATATACTCAAACTCGATCTAGGATATTACAAATCCTACTATAATGAGTTTACTCATTTTAGGGCACTACTAACCCTATTTCTAATGAGTTTACCCCACTAAGGCATAGGTGTTTGCTTAACCTAAGCTCTGATACCAACTGTAATAACCTACCTTTTTAACCCACAAAAGTCGACACTAATACATCCACGGTATTTTTGTGCCAAGCATCCAAGTGCTGGAAAGACAGATCATTTGAGGTGAAAGAAAATAAAAGATAGAAGATAATTTCATATCGTGACGAGAAATATATAATATACATAAGTCTTTACAAAGAAAAAACTTCATATATATAACACAATCAGAGTACTAACCTATCACCAGCTTGGACATGTATAATAGTCTATCCTTACAATTGCCGATAAATACAAATAAGACACTATAGCAGAAATAAAATACATGAATACATCTTGGAGGCATCTGGCTCGTCTCTTGAAGCTCCAAAGCATCTAGAACTAAATCATAAACATACTCGGGCTGACTCGAGCATTACAAGAAAATAACACCCGAATTAGTCTGGTAAACCAGCATGATAATACTCAATCAAATTATATTAATTTCTATATTTATAAAACCCTTTCAAAATAAAAAGGTATCTCGTAAGACCACGCCGTACATAAACATGGAAGGGTTTTTACCTTACGATAACCAAAACATTTCTATAAGAAATCTTCTGATGTTATATTAAAGTCTAGGGTTTAAAATAAATATATAAAATAGCTGAAATGCTTGCATCTCACAATTTAATACCGTTGGATACAACTAAGTTTGTAAAGCATGTATTAGAGAATGGATTCCAACAATGGCAAGGTAAGAGTACCTTCTGTACAGTATATCTCTAGATAAATTGTATCGAGGGCTACAAATACATTTGCCTCTCTACCAATATAGAATTGTCGTACCCCTTACTGGATAGTACTAAATATATTATCACCCCGGCTGTTCCATCACCCCGGCTGTTCCCAACCTTTATAGAGAGCTGTCATGCACAACCAAATCCATAATATGATAATCTAGAAATGTTATGACACACCCTCATGAGAGCGACCCATATATCCCTACCGCATCTACCATATTTTAGCCATTTCCCAAGATGTGAGGCTATGCTCTTACATTTCCTCGTAGCAGTTCCCTCTTGGAATGCTAATATTGCCCTGGAAGTAGAAATGCAATGTCAGCATTCTTCCATACAAGTTTGTTTTGGGTCTGAACAAAACTGAATGCACTACCTCTACTACATTCATTTTGGAGTAACCCTCAGAATTAGTAGCATGTAGTCCTTACACTTCAAAGAACTTCGTCTTCAAACATCTTTAAGATGTCTTCCATTCGAACGCTCATGTTGGTTCGAAGTGGCTTTTGGATAACAGATCCGATCCCGGTCTCTTCGAACCAACAACTGATAATTTCTGGTTGACTCAATCCCAGTAGAAGAACTTGTTTTACAAAAAGATTTCCTAAAAAACGAGCAGGTATAAGTTACAAACATTGATCTTTTGGAGGAAATCGATGCTTTACAAAATGAAAATATATTTTTGAAAAAATCCTTAAATAATTCTTGCTCCTTAATTTTGTCTCTTGAAAAGAGAATGAAGCTTTAATTAAAAAGAATTTAGAATTATTTAAAGAATGAGAGATCTTAAAGATAATAACAATATTTACAAAAAGAAGTTTGTAATTCTAAAGCAAATTTTGAAAGATTAAATGAAAAAATCATAAATTTTAATAACGGTAAAGATATCTTATCTTCGTTAGTTACAAATTCGAAAGCTCACAATGATAAAAGCGGTTTAAGCTCTAAACAAGCTAAAAGTAAAAATAGTACTAGATATGCATTTGTTTTATACTAATTTTATTGCTAGTACTAGCAAACAAGACAGTCCTAATACAACATATAGCCATTATAGTACTTTGTTTAGAAATGATAGAAGATATTTTTCTAGTACTAAGCTAATGACTAATAGTATTAGAATATGGATTCCAGCTAATGCGATCGATCATGACAAACAACTTTATATTAGTAACTATTATAAGAATGTAATTTGTAATGAAAACGATATTATAAAGATTCAATCACACCCAAATGGGTATGGTTTCCTGAAACTTAGGAAATTATAAGAACCTTGGGTATCACATGCTTTAAAATGTTAATTTTTACCGATACCCTAGATTATAAGTAGTGGTTATTTATTAATGATTTCCGGCTTATAGTGCTAAAACATAGCAATTACCGTGAAATGCTATAAAAAGTAGGATTCTCTACGGTACTTTGATTAAAATAATATTGTTTTAATGCTATCAAAAGTACCGTAAAGTAATTACTATTTGATAAATTTCTTTCATTATTTTTTATTTCTTTTAGAGGGTACAACCACGCCTATTTTGATAATGTTTTTAACCTATGATTAACCCCTAGACCCTAACGTGGTAAGTGGATACCAATAAACGATTATTACTTATTGTAGGTAATTGGAGCAATGAAAGGAAAATGATAGATTTTGAATTTTAAGGATGTTCCATACATTTGATGGAATTATATGCTTAAAATGAAATAAGAATTTTAGCAAATTCGATAAAAACCTAACTTATTTTCTCCATAACTAATATCGGGTTAACCTTTTATTTTTAAGGAATATTAAGCTAATTCTAAAAAATAATACTCATACTTTGGACATAGTTTAACTTGAATCATTTTGAAATGTCCACAATTTTTTTAGATATAAAGAGAACATATATTGAAAGAATATATTTCTTAACAATATTTAAAAAAAATATATACTTAAATAATTTTCATTTGTACTTAGAAATATTATTGTTAAGAAATATTTTATAAAATTTATTATTTTCCATCATTCTTTTTGATAATGACAAAAAGGGAAATTCATATGCATATTGATAAGAGGAGATATTATATTTAGGGGAGCATTAATCATATTATAATATCATTTTATATAGAATAAATATTTTTCAAAAACTGTATAGTGGTCATCATAAAAAGAGGAAGAATGTTAGAACCTTTCTTGTTGGATGTTAATAATAACACCTGTACAATTATACCAAAGAACCTCTAGACTATCTTGCAGGTAGACAAATATCAAAAAGAGACAAACAAATAAGTTCAACATGAAGATACATAGTAGAAAAGAGGATAAAAGTATATACATGAGGATATAAGAAGAGATACACACGACGAAGACAAGACAAAGGCGACGAACAAAGTATTATTAGTCATAGAGTGTCGTATCTAGAGTATACATATGTTAAAATCTCTTCAAAGTGGTATACATGCACATACACCTCATATTTTAAATGAAAATCAAGTTTTCAAAAATGCATGGAGCAAGACTCAAACCGGGTCACTTGTTTAGAAAGCAAGTGCTCTAATCAACCGAGCTAATACAACTTTTGATTTTAAACAGAGTTCAGTGGACTGACTCGTATATTCAGTCGATTGAATCTGTGTTCTTTTAACTACATTCACTGATTAGTCAGTCGATTGAATTATTCAATTCAGTCAACTAACCATATGTTCAATTGACTGAATTGAAGATTTCAGTAGTTGTAACTACCTATTTTTGTGCTGAATCCTTCTGTTTTGAAAACGTATCTCTCTGTTCAATTCAATTGGCTGGTTGATTTTATTCAGTCGACTGAACGGTCATAACAAATATATTTTTCAAATTTTCTGAAGAAGTACTCTTCTTCATGAAGAGTTATTCCTCTTCGTTAATGGTTGTAACCATTTATATTGATCGTTCCTCTTCACTAAGAGATGCAACCATACATCCTTTATATAAAACAAACAAATTCTTGAATTCAAAGCTCTGACATTATCTGATTCTTTATATATTGCTTTTGAATTCTCAAGTGCTTTCACATACTTTCAGTACTTTCAAACTGATCACTTATTTAAGAATATAATTCTTGTGATAAAAACCTATCCATTTCTTCACGTACGGTCAATATACCACTCAGAAGAAGATTACAGAAAGGTTGTACTATATCGAATCATCCGTGTTATTTAGAGCATAAGAAGTCAAAACACTTTACTACTCTTTGTAGTCGAAGTCCCGTTGGAGATCTTCAGACATGAAGTCCTATTCAGCAACTTAGGCGGATATAAAAGTCTCGTTCGGCAGCTCAAACGGTCTGTAATACCTATTCCTTCAGGTTCAGTGAGAACGTTTATTAGCTAAATCCAGAATGAATCTGAGATTGGACGTAGAACGAGGGTTCGAACCAGTATAAAAATCTCTGATGCACTTTATTTATTGTAATTTTTATAATGCTAGTTTGATATAAGTTTTATTTGGTAGACATAATCATATTACTCGATCAGCATAGACTTTCACAATTCATCATTTTCTCCTATAGCCTCCGCTATATTTGGGAAACATGTGCTTGCGCTTACATCCACTAGGACTATGGCAAATGAGATTCTAGTTTTGATTTTGGTCGCATCATCCATTCTAATCAGGTTTTCAATTGGACTGGCCGCCCAATAATTGCTTTCGACCCCCATAGTCTAAAACTCAAACTCGACAGCCTAATCCAACCGGCATAGTAGTAAAAAAAATCCCTATATGTAGACATCTTTGGAGTTAATCTCTTCATCAAAATTGGTCGTTTGTCAAAGAACCACGGTCCACCCTCCAAATCTTTTTGCAATCCATAACACTTCAAATTTTATCACAAAGAAACCATTATCCCTTGCTTGCACTTCAAAGCCTTTCTTCGTCTTCCACATCCTTTTTGTGTAAGCTTCAAAAGCCTTAAAGTAAGGTCTATTCCCTACCACATAAAGTTCTTTCACTTCCTTGATGACCTCCATCGAAAATACTCCCTTAGACTAGCCATTCTCTATCCTAGGCTCCACATACATTAATTCCGCTATTTGAAGACCTCCTTCTCCACCTCTAACAACATCGACATAACTTACTTTCTTCGCATCACTCAGGATATTAAATACGAGCGGCCCCTTTTTTAGTTGAATTTACAGATCTAGGGATTGAAGGTCTAGAAATTTCAGATCTGGACAAGGGCTTACTAGTCTGACCGTTTTCAACAACTACCACTTTTCCCTTCCTCCTAAACACCTCCTCCTAGCCCTTCTCTATCTGTTTCCCTTACGCAACCACATTAGCCATATAGAGCACATGATATTGGAGAAGAAGTAAAATAGAGATCACAAGAAAAGATTAAGAAGAAACGAGAAAACGAATTTCAAATTTAATCAACAGCTACGGTTTTGCCATTTTAAATGATTGAGCATTGAGTATTGAGGATGTGTACACACACTTTATAATTCCAACTAATGTTAACATAGTAACAAATGATTTGCAACTCAAATTTGATGTTGTGCTAAAATACAATAAAGTATCTTCAATATCGTTTCGGTACAAATATCCAATCAAGTTTGTTGTTTCAAGGAGAAAATAAAGAAGAGCAAAATCAATTGTAATAGAAACTATCATATAGTCAAATGAACCTATAGTCAAATGGACCTTCATTACATAAAAATATTCGATCAATTTTTTTGTTTCAATGAGAAAACAAAGAATGGCAAAATGAATTGTAATAGAAACTATCGTACAGTCAGATGACAGAAAATGCGGGTTGGCGCATTCCCATTCATTAAGGGTGTGTTCTTTTACAAACCGAAAAGGGCAAACGTAAGGGGAAAACGAAATGGGCTTGGAATGGGGTAAATTCGTGAAAGGGGAAAGCGTTCTTTTAGGAAAGGGGCAACGCGAAAGGGGCAAAGTTATTATTTTATTGTTTGTTTATGTTATTATTTTATTTATGTTAATTATTTTTAAATACAAAATACAGAATACAAATGCAGAAATAAAAATTTATAGTTCAGAATTCACAATACAAATGCATAAATAAAAGTACCAAATAAAAATGTAGAAAATAAAATACAGATAAAACAAACTACCTCCTCCTTCCAACAAGATAAATAACAGCCTTTCTAAGCTGATTGGAGTTGTCCAGCAGGGCATGCAAAGAATTGAAACCTCTGCTATCATACTCAGCCAAACAAATCGTGACCTCCCATTCTTCATAATTGCCATCCTCTTGCTTCGCTTCCATACACCTAGCAAGAGTCAGATCATGCGAAGAACTGCCAACAGACCTAGAAGAACCACTGGTAGGTCGTTGCTATCTAGGCGCTCTGCGACTGGAGATCTCCGCAGCATCATCCCCAAGATAGTAGCCATAAAGCTGCGCGTCGAACTGTAGCTGAACAGATGGATTTTGTAGAATTATGAGCTGAACAGATGGATTTTGTAGAATTATGAACTGACGTTTGTCAGTTCGGATGCATCCATCAAAAATCACGTCCAACTGCCTAAAATGAGCAGGCGGGGCATGTTTGAATTTGCGGTACCTTGCTGCAGCTGTATCCCACCACTCGTCGGATTCACCGACATGTCCTGTTCTTCGTTCCAATAGCCACCTGGAATCTGTAGCAGCTTGTTCCATGAGCTCCACTCATATTTTAGATTATCGAACTTGTTTTTCATTTGCCCAGCGTTGTAATCTAGACCAGTTCTTTCGTTGAACATGACTGTGATATCTTCATACCACTGTGCAACACGGTGGACACGCGTATCAATGTTTTCAAAACAAACATCGATGAACGCGTTTGTCCTGTCGGCATTCCAGTCGTCGATGATTATGGTAGAAGAAGCAGCAGAACGGCTAGACATTCTGGAAAAAGCAATTCAAAAAATAATTCAAAAATATTTGAAAAAAATATATATATGGTAGATAATAATACGAAAAACGCAAATATAAAAAAATTTACCTGAAAAAATTGACAATGAATCTTGTAGAAATTGTTAAATTTTCGGATTTTTTAGTTTTTTTGTTATTGCTTTGATTGAGAAATTGAATCGTATATACCGTGAGTGAGTGAAAATGTATATGGCGGTTGGGATGAACCGTCGCGTCAGACGTAGACCCTAAAGCTGTCTATCCATTTCAGCAAACCAATGGCACCTAAAATTACACACTTGCCTCTTCTGCAGAAAAGTTTTGTATTCCTAAACCCTATTTTCCTATTTCCAATCCCTAGAGGCAATAATGGAACATATAGCTGCGGTAGAAGAGAAGATAGTATCAGACAGAATAAGGAAGAAGCTCGAAGATGTAAACGTGGCTGCTCAGATTCATCTCCAACCAATCCAAGATCATGTCAATTTCAATCTTCAGGTAATCATTACTGGTTTATTTTTTTTCATTCGTTTGCCTGTAGTGTGCTTTGATCTATTTGCCCTTTTCTGGACTTATGAAGTTGGTTAGTCTCATTGCAACTTGAGAAAATTGTAGATAAAAGTTTGCTTGTTTTGGCTGGTTTGTGCAGCAGAACGTGAACACAAGATTAAATCTTTTATGAAATTGGTTCGATTTCTGTATGCAATCAAATTAAAATAGCAATACAGAATGTTTAGTAATGGCTTGTTTGGTGAAGTTACGATATTTATAATTATATATAGTTGACCTTTGATGTCAGAAAATGATACTATAATAACTTATGGATTGATTTATTTGTCATGAATCTGCAGAAGGCCTATTTCAAGTGTGCGTATGAGTGCTTCGATAGAACACAGAGACAGGAAGTTATAAACAATTGCGTGGAGCATTGTAGTGTGCCTGTGCTTGAGGCAAACAATCTCGTGGAGACTGAAATGGCTACTTTCAAAGTAAATTCTTATTATCTTATGCTTGTGCATTCTTTAATCCTATAAGATAACTGACATTCATACATTTATTGTAATTCCTTTCCATTAGTATATGCAAATATCATTGTTTAGCTGATAATGACCAGCTGTTTATGACTAATCAAATAAATTTAATCTTTTCAGAACTTTTAGTTATTTCACACTCTTAAGCTTAGACATTGCGCACTGGTTGAATGTACGATGACAAATAATCACACTCATCTAAGCTTCAATCCTCGCCAGTTGAAATTAAAACCATCTTTCTATCCTCCATTGGATGTTGTACATAAGTATGGACATACTACTTAACAAATAAAATCTTCAGGGTTACATGTTAAGTTGTCATAAGATTCATGCACGGATGCCTATACAAAAATACACATGGGGAGGGATCTAGATCCTGTTTCATATAAATCCATTGGATGTTATAAGCATGGGCATACTACTGTAGCAAATAAAATCTTCAGCCCTACATGTTAAATTGTCATAAGACTCATGCATATATGCATATACATCTATCATTTTGGGATAGGGATCTAGATCCCGTTTCATAAAACCCCCCTTCCATCACCCTTTGTCTTTTAATGCAAAATATTTTTGAAACAGTAATTTTTTGTAAAGGAAAATTCTATTGGTACACAAGCTAGGGACACAATGAATCTCAACCATTGGATTGTTCTCTGATTTCAACCTCAAATGCAAATACAACGAGATCCAACAGTCAAGATCTATTCTGTCACATTTTGTATTTTATTTTGTGTCCAAATAGCTGTTCTTTTTTGTAATGCACTGTATATATCAATGAGCTCTTCTATGCAAAATTTTGATTCATTTTGATATTTTAATCCATCAAAATGACATTTTAAATCGACGGCTAATAATATACATTCAATGTTTTACACCGACTTTCAATTTTAAAGTGTTAAAAGGGTCAAAATAATTCAAAATTTTAAGTCCAAAGTGGTAGAGACTCAACATCACTTCCCGATCTTTAATATCATGTTAAATTTACGGATTTTCAAGCTTGCTGAGTGTAGGAAGACGACAATCACTCACTTTTTCATCATTAATTGAAATAATTTGGTCATCCTCCAATACAACTATAGAAGTAACATACATATGAGACCGAACTCACCGCTGTACTGTAACAAAGAAAACTTAAATCATGTTATCAAATATATGTATACATACGTGTGTGTATTTGTATGTATACACACACATATCAATTTATTTTTAAATTACTTGATGTGAGATATTCTTGTTTACCCTGTTTCCACAAGTATTATGATGCTCGATATTTCTAACACTTCTCGACAATTATCATTAGGTCACTTTTGTGATGGTCTTAATTTTTACTTGACATGTTGTGATGGTCTATAGCGAAGTTTTAAAAGGCGTTTTTACTCCTAATGTGAGGTGTAAATCTCACAACGTAAAATTTTTGAGTATACATCATACACATACATACCAAATGATTGAATATATGTCAAATGTTAAACTAAGAATAATTAAACACGCAAAGTGATTCAAACAAAATACAACATATTACCCGTAACATTTATTTAAAAACTTTTTAACCCACATATTAATTATTAGTATATACATTATACATATACATAAACACAAAAGGTGGAACCCAGTGCACGAGGCTCTCGCACGATAGCGGACTCTAAGAAGGTCGATAATGTACGCAGTCTTTTCTTCGCATTGCGAAAAGGCTATTTCCGAACTCTGAACCTGGGCGCGCAGATCACCATGCGGGTGACTTAAGCATTGCATCAAGGCTCCACCTCACATATACATAAACACAACATAAATTTAATTCGTAGTACAAAAATCCTATAAGTTATATTTAAAAATAGATTATTACAAGCAACAACAAAAACACCATCCAGTTTCATGTTAAAACAAAGATGGTTACAAGGAGTATCCAATTTAAATACAGTATTAAAAGAAAATCTAAAACTCACCATTACAAGCAAAACATGCAGATTATTCTTTTATTAATTTTCTTCTTCCTCTGATTCTCTCGTGCTTCCAAGAAAGATCAACCGAAATCAGAAACCGATTTCAACTTAGGAATCAATTTAAAATCGATTAGGAAATTTATTTTGGAAATTATAAAATTACTTTGTGTTTTCTTAATCTTTTTTTTGCTTGCTATCAAATGATTAATATTTTGTAATGTTAGATACAATTTTTATAATAGTTGATGACAATTTTTTTTACTATAAGGCGTTTATCTCAGTAGCTTGAGGCAAGTGAGATGTACGTTTTGTATGTCTCACATGCCTCGGGTTGAGAAGGTGCAATCGTTAGGAGACAAAAAGCATTTGTGAGAAAGCTCAAGACATTTCGGCTCCATCTTGCATTGAGGTAGGCCTTTAGGCGCACTTGAGATTACTTTTCAAAACACTTATCTCTAGACAAATCACTACGAATAACTTGTCAACATAAGGTGAGAACTTCTTACCCTCGGCATGGAACTCGTATGTTCTTCATTAAGAATTGTTTGAAATAATTGGTATTCTGTAACACCACATGTTTCAAATTATCAATACATCTCATTAACAAAATGAAATCACTTTGCATAACCTTACTTAGTCCATTCAAAATTGTGTGCTAACATGGTTGTTAAAGTTATGCTATGATGTTTTAATATTCAATACTACTTTTCAAATAAATCTTTTAATCATAAGCATGTTTAAAGAACTTTTATAAGGTTCATTAGTAAATTACAAAAGATATTGTGATTTATAACCACAAACACAGCAACAAAATGCATAAATAAGGAGAAAATATTATTCCATTTATAAAGTTTTTCTTATAAAATCAAATACATGTTGACAGTTCGGGCTGAAAAAGTAAAGCATACGAAAGGTGACAACACAAAACACAATCCATTCTCTACCCATGTAATTTGGCTAGTGGTAAAAAGTGCAGTGTCAAAAACTGCAAAGCACCTTGCAACCTAAGTTAAAAGTTAGATTTATCTGTAAAAAATCTACATCTATTAGTTAAAATTTTAATCTGGTCTATATACATATGCGTTCATCCCAATAGTAATCTATGAATTATTTAGCAAAAAAACTCTTAAAAATTTGTATACTATAATAATAGCATAAAAATACTCTGGGTATTCATTAATTGGACGAGGCAGATGTTTTCAAAAAAAAATTGACCAAAGCCAATGTGCTATTTTATCTGAACTGTACCAAGGAGTTGGAATTCTTAACTTGAAATTTCTTGTAGGAAACAAATTCTCTCCTAACCATTATCCTTTTAATTTAATACGATACACCTGATTTATATTACTATATTAATGGCTTAAATTATCTTGAATGACATGAATTTATATGGAAACCATAAATTTGCTTGCAGCAAAATTATGAGACTTTGCAGCTAGCAGAAAGTACGGTATGTTTTTACTAAACTGCACACAATGTCCACTCATTTTCATCCTCTCCTCCTCATTTCCTCTTTTACCAATGCCTAACCACACCCCTAATTCACAGAATCATCACATGTTTCTTTTCACATTTCTAAGCTGTCATTTAACAATTAGAATATGTCACTTCAATTGTTATTATTTGGTTGACCGCTTTAATAATCTTCTATGAAAATCTGAAGCCTCGAACGATTCTGTAACAAGTGGTCTTTCAATACTTTACCTTTTTTATTTTCATAAACATTTGTCAAAATATTTGAATCAATAATAATCTTGTATTTCCTTTAAGCTTTTGTTGATGAATGCAATAAATGTGTTTTAAAACTGATGGAACATCTTATCCAACTAATAATTCGATAGTTGATCCTCGCCAATTCCAACCTCTTGAATATTCATGGTTTTGCCCAAAAATAAAGAATTATGACATAACAAGTAACAAAGAATACAAAAGTGATAGGCGAACCAATTGTGTATACAATCACTATCGAAAATATACTTAAAAACGTGCAAGAAGGCATAATAAATACTTAATTTTGCTTAGATTTATTCACATCTTTTTTAAAAAGGATTTTCAATTATGATATTTCGTATCGTATTATATCTCAAACGATGTTAATATATCTTATGTGTAAATCTCGGATTGACATATTGTGGCTTAAATAAATATGAAGACCATATTAGGATAATTTACATGTCTAAAATATCACCTTAGACTTTCGTCTAGAACGTTAAAATTTCGACCATCTCGGATTCTTATCAGTAGGTGATGATCCATAGCTGGCCTCAAATTTTGGTTCCAGCTCAAAAGTGAAAAAAGAAAAAAAAACGATTTTTCCATATGTTAGGAGATGATAAGATATAAAGAAGGCAAAAATCTACAAAAGAATTGAATAAAAATTTACCAAGCAACCATTACATTTTGAAGAAGTGGGAAGAACAAAGAACAATAGAAGAGTAAAAAGAGAGATAGAAGTACATAAGGAAAAAGAGAGATTGTAGAGATATGCTAATAAAATATAGTACATGAGCACTGTTGTCTTTTCTTGCTTTTTATATTTATTCTGTACTTGTTCCAGTTGAACAATCTTATGTATACCAAATATATGCTTCTTGTTTTAGCATATACTGTATAGTTTCTTGTACCAAAACAAGGGTACACAAAATGAGTCAAACTATTAACTGTACAATGATGATAAATAATGAAAATATTTATAGACATAAGTAGAAATATTTTTGATATTATCATATACTAATATAAAAATATATTATTAATTATTAATGTTAATGATTGAACAATATTTGTTATTGTGCTACAACATTATTTATTATTGTGTTTTCATTAAATACTCATTGAAATTTAGACATTTAGCGAAACAACTGAAACTAACGAAGCATGCCAGAATTTTTGAAAGACAAATTGATATTGAAATTTAATTTTCAAACCTTGTAAAATATACATTTTAGGTTTTTTTTAAAAGTGATTGCATAAGTTTTGACTGAAATATCCATCATGTTGTACACGATTCAAGTCCAGTGTAGTGCGTTATATGCGACGTAAGCTTGCTGCTACAGTCAAAACTAAGTGAAGCTTTCGGATGCCATAATCTTAATGTTCATGTCCTATGTAACTTGCATTAAACTTGATGTAAAATTTAATTTTGTTATCAAATTAAAAAAAGATATATTAGTTACACCTTTTCACGTATTATAAGCCCCTTTCTTTATTTTATTTTATATATTTCTTCAGCCTTTCCTCAACAGTCCATTTTCACGACGTATTTGTTTAGTATACCATCTTAGGATTAAAAAAATAAAGAGCAACGATTATACACACATACATCATTTTTTCAACCTGTTCGCTGACACTTTATTTCTCTCGTTGAATCTATGCGAATTTACATTTTCAAACTTACGTCCACGAATTTGTCTACAAGTGCACCTTAATTGTTAACTAAAAGCAACCAAATTCAGTTGAGTTTCTTGTGTGAGCGACAATGATTCATTTTGGATGTATGCATTTGATGGTAATAACATTTAAACATACCGTGTGCGAAGCAAAGTGTATATAACTTCTATTTATCGCAAAGATAACATATACATACAAAGTTGGACCATTACCGCCCAATCTTTGATTTGATGCTTCAAAGGTGAACGATTTCAGTAAAGCTCCATGACTCACTCCCATTAGATGGCTCGCCCCAAAACACAACATAGTATGCATAAATATAGACGTAATTTAACGGTAGAGCAAAAGGTAATTCATGTAACTTTTAATTTATAAATATATTATTGTGTACTTTACATATGGCAATAGGTATACAATTCATCATACAAAAAGGAAAAAAAGGGAAATTAGGGACACGTCCATTTTTTCGAAAGTTATTTGTTTTACATCCTTCCTGTTTACACTATTTTCTACATTTTCTTTGTTGAATTTATTTTCTTTTTTACTTCTCTCGTTTCCAAATTTAAAGACGACCGCTCTGACGTGTATTGCGGCGGTTATGAGTTATGGACGTATACTCTAAGAGCGTATACCGATGTTAGTAAAATTACCCAAATACTCTGTGAATTTCATCTTTTTTTCTTCTTCTGAAAATAGGGATGTAATTTATAAAAGAAAATTGGAAGACATAATGCTTATTTTTTATAGTTATAAAGATGTATGCGAAAATTTCCAAAAAAACCAAACAAAAGAGAACAACAAGCTTATGAAATATACAATTAAGTAAGCTTGAAGTTCACCGTCCATTCAATTTGGACGTGTGCAAAAATTAATGAGCAAATTTTCCTTTTTCTGTTTCTTAAATTTTTGAAATGATATGAAATACACCCATGTTGCAGACCTACCATTTTATTTAATATTTTTTTAGAAATGTAACGGTAGTCCTATGAAGTTTTATAACACAAAGAATACAACTGCAGGATTTCATTTGCAAAAGCTTTTGTCCATAAAATGTAGGTTTTTATTGTTTTCATTTGGTATGTCACGTCCATCGTTTTATGTCTTTGCTTTGGTTTTAGTTTCTTGAATGATTTCCTTCTATATGTATATAGTTTTTTTAATATAAAAATTAACAAATTTTATTAACGAGTTTACTGTAAATATAATGTATTACATAGTTTCATATTGCACAATACAAATTATGAAGTAAAAAAGATGTAGCATATGAGATGCATCCACATAATCTTGTTTACAATTGATTTCTCAGGATTTTTGGACGCTTTCTTGGAAAAATATAAAGGGGATCTAGTTGTACTCTAAGACAACCAAAAGAGAGGACCTTACTCTTTAGAGGCAAGAAGTTTATCCATTGAGATCATATAAATACCAAAACTATTTATCAATGAAATTAATTGACAAACAAAAGCAAATACAACAAACAATAGGCTCTTCTTTGTCTTCCGTGCTTCTATGAATTTGAAAAGCAGCTCTCGTGGGTTCCATGCCACTTTTTATACTATAGATGTAACAACATAGAACGATTTCAGTAAAATTTTCAATCAAAATCAAGTACAAAACAAAAAATATCTAACCGAATAAACATTCTATTCAAAAACGGTACCTAACTTTTGTTCCTTTACTTCTTCACCAATGCGAACGAAGCCCTCACTCTCTTCAAACTCTTTGTCTTTTGCTTCTTGTTCATCTATTAAATACCGATCAAATTGAGCTTGATCTAAAACTCACCTGTGGTGCTATGGAATTTCCTTAAAAGAAACAAAAGTGGAAACGATGAATTTTTAGAATGAAATTAGGGAGATTCAATTAGCATTGTGGTGAATTAAAAGAGGAAGAATACAGATTATGGACAGAGAGAGATGAGAAGAGGTAAGGGGTAGGGGAAAGTGGAACAATGCTGCAACGTGTAAGATAGAATGACGATATTGTCTTTGTTTTCAAAAATTGGGTAGGTTAATTTAGGATAGCTTCATTTGACCATTTGACCAAAGGTTTTGTTTTGTGATAAAAGATACTTTTGCAAAGAGATTAAGACCCACTTCAATAAAGCTTTTCAATTACTTAGACTACATATTTTTACATGAACCAAACCAATTTTAGTTCGAATTGATGTGGCTATTAAACTTGACCAACATAGTATTCTAATTTATTTCATTTATGTTTAATGCAAGGTTTGAGAACTCGGTTTCAGCCAGTTAATATTTTCTTAGTTTCGGTTAGTTTCGAAAATTTCGAAAGTTTTGGTTTCGGTCTCATTCTCAAATTTTGTAATGGAAATGTAACAATAAACATTGTAAATAAATTATAAAACCTGAAATATATACTCTAAAGAAATAAAATAACATTACACTACTACATTTATATAAAAAATGAAGCAGTCCAACAAAGTTACTAGATAAATCTGATGCAAAACAAATGACCTAACCCAACACTTATATAAAAAATAACATTCCACTGCTTGAAGACAAATAAAACAACCCAACAAAGTTTACCAAACCTAACTTTTATTCTTTCTCCCGCCCTTAAATATTGGTCTCCCGCTTCAGCAACTAGGGCAAAAAAATAAGAACACAAATAAAGCCGCTTTGAATAAAGCTCGTCGCTACTAGAAGAAAGCTTGAATGACGCTCGAAATAAGCTGTCTGATTTGAAGTAAGCAGTCTGATGCTGGAAGTATGCTGCCTGATGCTCGAACAAGGCTTGAATGAAGCTCGTCGCTAACAGAAGCTTGAATTTGTGAAGAATTGCAAAAGGATGCTTCGATTTAATTGAGATAAGCATTCAATTACTGCTAGATTCGAATTTGTTTTTTTCTTTTGCTTTTTTACAGATTGATACCGCGTGTTTTTTCTTGTTGCTCCCCACCTCTTCTTCAGATTACAATTTCGATATTTTTATTTTACTTTTGACTTTTTGAACGGGACGAGATTTTGCCCTAATCCCGTCCCGCCACCGGCCGGAACCGGCACGAGTGGGTCGGAATCTCGTGGTTACGGCCGGAACCTCATACTATGGTTTAATGTAAGCACAAATCTGAAACAAATGAGTTCGTGCCATAGTTTTTCTTTCTTCGTTTTATCATGTTTTTCTGAAAGCAATGCCTTTTGGAACAATCAAAAGTCATTTTATATAAATAACAACTAAATTTTTAATTGTGTACAATGGTCAAATTTGTCAAAAATTTAACGGGTAATAAATAATAATAAAAACCTTAAAATCCAAATTCATATTGTTTTGAGAAAAATACCTTTCCACATTGCAGCAATAAATATTGAGATATTCATCTCAATATACGATTCAAATTTCACAATTCAAAAATGAAATATGGAGTAAATTAAGCCTCAAGATTAAAAAGATGTAGGAACCTATACATCAAAATTAATTTTAAAAGTATATAGAAAATTAAGATTATTAAAAAACAAATTTTTATCTACTTAAATTTCACTTAAATCACCTACATCAGTCAACATTTCTAGCGCACAAGTAAATAAATACTTAATGAATCTTTCTTTTGAATCTACAGTCCATGGGTTAAATCATGTTATGGTTTAGAATTTGAGTACTTCAATTTGAATCTTGTTTGGTTATCGCATATTGATGGTAGGCATATAGAGATAAAAGAAATACACGTAGGAAGCATTTGGCATTCATTTTTTTATTTAGAAGTAATTTTAGTCGAGATTTCAAAAATATTGCCATTAAAATGAGTTTCAAACGAGTTAAGTTATGAACGAAACGCGTACACAATTTAGGTGTTTCTTCTCATAAGAGTATGAAATGGGATTTAGGCATAATTGATGATTTAAAATGGTGACATAAATTTTAAAGCTTAATCAAATTAATATGGTAAAATATAGTTAATGTTGGTTTATAACTATGATTTGTTTCGAGAAAATAATCTCTATCTAGAGCGCACTTGATGATTTTATTGACCAGTACAGATGGAAATCACAAGAACTAAACAAAGAAACTATGTAGACTTCAAATATCCATCATTGTTAAATTATTATATATATACATCCTCCTAACATTTAAAAAATCAATATCTTAGGAATAAAGCTTTCTTTTACCGATTTTGAACAATGGAAATGATAGGAACTGAGATTGCTAATCAAGTGAAGGTATAATCGTAATGCTAACAACCATCCACTATAGAAGAAACATGAGAAACAAGGCATATGGTTGTAGATGTTTCAAACAAGACATGGAAAAACAATGAAAATGCTAATCAAGTGAAGGTATAATCGTAATGCTAACAACCGTCCACTATAGAAAAACATGAGAATTAAGGCATATGGTTGTAGATGTTTCAAACAAGACATGGAAATGTCTTTGATTATAGTCCTTTAAGACTAACATTGACACATTGGAGTTGATGCTAGCGTGAAAAAAAGAATATGTCTAAAGGATGGACCGTGTATAATACAAACATGAGCTCTAAGACTTATTGTAGTTTATTTATTTTCTTAAGAAGATTATTAATCCCGAATTATGTTAGGTTTCGAATATTGAATTTCGATGATATCTTGCCTTAAGATTTTCACATTGTATTTCTTGACCGAAGATCTTGGACGAAACAATTGTATCTCGGTTGTCACCTTTCTAAGATAATTCTAGAGTAACTTATGAATTGAAATATAACGTTTTTATAAATCTATCTTTTGAATGATTTTCAAAAATTAGTAAATTGTAACATACTTAATTTGCGTAAAAAAAGAGTTGATGCACCAATGGTGAAGAGTAATTTTTTTCTTTAGATCGCAACTATAATTTGATTGATTTGGTAGTGACTGGGTAATTTCTTTTGATATAGATAAAAGGAAAGAAATAAAATAAAGTATTTTGTTTGTGCCTTAGCCGGATAAAAGGTAAATAATATGATCGAAGGATTAATATTAATAATTGGATCGAGTAATTTATTTTGAACCGACGTGAAAGGTATAAAGTTATGTAGAAAAAATATAAAATATGGATCAAGATTTCAAATTGAGACATTGATCTAATTTTTTTTGACATTTAAAGTTATCGAATGAGATGGAGTTAAACGATATATGAACAAGATATGATGTGTCTCTACAGGTTAATAGTTAACATCGATATTGATAAGATATCGGTTAAGAATCAGTATGCAATATTTGAAAAAAATAGGATGATATAAGCGTGTTTGTTATAGTAAACTATGTAAATTATTGTAATAATAACTATTATATTTTTATTATTCTGGCAATATGCATCTATATAAAGAATTTGCATATACCGGATTTTGTTATAATATGATAGTTTTTTTTTGATATAAAAGTTGTATGATCCAAGGATCATACAAGCATACTAAGCATGTATATATTTATATATATATATATTAGAAAGGTACAAAAGTACAGGGCAAGGAGCCCACATCGAATAATCTGCCAACATGTCTGACCAGATAGCATAAGCAAAAAACTTGACCAGGCCCTACAACAACATATCAATATAACAAAACAACAACCATAATATAACAAACCAATCAGAATATACATCCCCAGAACTAAATTCTAGCACAACGACGAGACCAACCGAGAAGCTCCGGGCAGTAACCAGGAGAGCAAGACGAAAATATATATTTTCGGTCCTGGTCCGGAGCAGCTAGAATCCCTTTGTTATTGGCACCAAACTCACCGTCATTGCATAGTACAAGCGCGTCGTTAATCAGCCATTAGTAGAGCTTTCGCTCATCCTTCTCGTCATCAGAAATCCACATAGAGAAAATCTTCGAATTTGAGTGGTAGCAAAGACCTCTTCGAATTTGAGTGGTAGCAAAGACCGCTATCCTTATGGGACCAAGTCCCCGCCCTATTGCTCCAGGTCAATTGAGTACCTTCAGCTAATTTTTTGGACAGCTCTAGAGCGATGTCTTCCATAGAAGGAGGATAAGAATTGACATCATTGATATTTTTTTAAGAGCAGCGATAGGGGTATCGCATGGAGGAACATGGCTAGCGTGGGAAGCGCAACTGGAGGATCGGGTGGAGAAGAAGCCAGACGGACAGAAGGGCAAGGAGAAAGGGGAAGACTGAACAACATGGTGGGGGAGGGGGAGAAAGAGGGACTGAACGACATGATGAGGGGGGGGGGATCGGAGCTTTGATCTGCTAACTTCTGGATGAAGCCTTTGAAAGTGGAATCTTAGGAGAAAGCTCATTAGACGCAGCAACACCCAGAAGACAGGAAGAGATAATATGTCCAAAAAAATGACATGGATCACAAATATGCGGTTTCCACTGATACAAAATGTCTAGGTAATAAATCATATCCTTAATAGAAAACAATACAAGTAGGTAACTGTCTAGAGGGGGTGATTTCGATAAGGGCTTTAACATAACGAAGAAGCTGTCTGCGCTCAGTGGAGATGTCAAAACAGATAAGCTGGCCGATGTGATTAGCAATGTAATTTATCCCCTCAAGTAATTGGAAAACCGAGGGGATATTAGAAATGTGAGCTGAATTGATAAAACTTGTTCACTGGCGAGATCAACAGATGGATTCCACTGGGTAATGATACACTTTACCTTCAATCATAATATGATCCATTTTCAAAATACGATATCTCTCGAGAGGGTTAGAAAATTTGAAAAAGTACATCGAGTTATCGCACCTAAGAGAAATCGAACCTCGCAAATTCCAAATCCCAAGGACCTGCTTTTTCATAATAGAGTAGTGGGGAGCATCATCCATAAAGAAACCGACTAAATAGTTTTTTTCAAAAAGTGATACCGGCGTTTATAATTCCCTTAGGAGAGGGACAAGATCGTCCTTAAAATCAACAGAATATTGCTTGAGTACAAATGAAACTGCATTTCCCGGCTTCTTCTTAAACAAAAATGACCAGCCACACATAGGCCTGGGTAGCTCAACAGCGCCAGTGGGATCGGGGATATTCACATCACTAACCAAAGGACTGAGCACAAGGGGGATCATTGATTACCTTAGGCAGTGGAGCAGCTGAAGAAGACATAAGTGGCGAAGTAGCGAATCCCTCCACTAGAACTGAAGCATAGGCCGAACTAGCCATACCAGGCGCAAATGGAGCAGATTCCTCTACCAGATTTGCAGCCGATCCATCAACTGAAACTCCCAGGTCAGTTGACCCAGCACCAATAGACTCCAGGCGATGAGAGGCAGTAGTAAAGGAGGTTGGCAATGTAGGAAAGTTGGAATCGAGCGCATGCATAAAAAATCGAACTCAAGACGATGACAGTGACAAAACATCAAATTTCAGGAATCAAATTCGCGGAAGAGCAGATGAGCACGCGAATCTACATGGGATCTTGGATCGGAAGAGCACAATTGAGAAAATGAGGCGATGATTTGGAACGCGATTTCGAATTTTGGGGCGATTATGGGTGCGATTTTGAAATCGCCAGTTAGGTCGCTATATCCATCCATCAATTTTGGGGCGATGATCTAATATGATATATTTTTATACTCTTTTTATCCTAAATGACGATATTTGACTATTTTCATCAATATTCTCATCAAATATCGGTCTAATGTAGTCGATATATCGGCAAGTAGCACAAATATATAGCAAGTATTGTTGATAAATCGGCAAGTAATGTGATATATCAATAAGTATCCCCAATATTTCAAGAGAGTATCACATCAAGTTCGATAAGCAGTATATCGACAATATATCACTGATACTATTCAACATTAACTTCCTTAGATGACATGATCTCATGGGAGATGGATAGGGTTTGACATAGTGGTTGTATTTGACAACTTTTATGCGTGTAATTTGTAATTCCAAGCATGTGTTTTGTATTTCAAGACTGTAGGTCATAGAAATTGTTTAAAATGGTTATTAATATTTTATCTTATTGAAATTTGAATGGTTAGAAGTATCATTCGAATTACAATTTGATCTAGCTATAACATCTTAACATTCATGACACATTTCTATATTTAATAAGTTGTTCAATTGGCCGATGACTAATTTAATTTGTTAAATTAATGTCGATGTTAAAAATCAAAATTAGCTGACAATTAAATAAGATATAAAATTATTGTTTTGATCTTTGTAGATTTTAAATGTCGTACATACACCGAATTAAATGCCTATTGAAATAAACACTTCTCGTTCTCTTGTTGAAAATTGCGATACAGATCACAATAATGAATTTAGATATTCATTATGGTCATAAGGAAGAGATTCAAGAATTCCGAAATACAATCTTAGATTGAGATCATCCTTTTATCCAATAAATATGATGATCATGTCGATAAAATATTATATTATAAAAATACCGCGTCGTGTTCAATTTTGAGTGGCATTGGACCTTAAATGTTTTCATATTTGATCCAAGTATATTCAACGGTTGAGATTATATTAATTATGGTTTATAAAAATAATTTTAGTTGAATTTATTATTACCACAATCTCTTCAATTATAATTCAGCTATAATCATGTTAGCCTCCTTTAAAAGAATTCCTAGAAAATAATTATAATTCAAATCACATTCGTCGTATATCTTTTGAGAGTTAAATCTCTTAAAAGTGCACATGCACAAATGTAAGGTCTTTATATGTTACAACTTATAAGTCTTTTTTGATATTGCAAATTTACCTTTATAATGTTTTGAGATATATCGTGATTTGTTTTATTTTGATCAGTATATTTTGTTAGTGATACATTGATAATTCGATTATTCTATTGTGTCTGCAATGGATCGTAAACCAATTGGTTTTGTGAATGACTAAGTAGTTCTCTAAGTTAAAAAAAATGCTAACAATGGTATCGAAGCATCGTTCGATCACACGGTGGACGTTGAAATATCATCAAACTTAAATAAAAAATTCATCTTTTATTCTACTCCACTTTCAAAAAAATTCTTAAGTGATGCAAATACCGTTCAACCCTGATCTATTTCAGTCCCCATTTTCACAGGCGAAAACTATGATTTTTGAAGCATAAAAATGAAGAAATTTTTTAGCTCTTAAGATCTATGGATATTATAGAAGGATTTATTACTCCTGCAGATGCGTAATCAAACTTAGAAAAAAGAGTTCAGAGAAAATAAATAAAAAGATTCAAAAAAGCTCTTTATTCTACAACAGACGGTGACTGATACTATATTTCCAAGAATAATGGGAGCTACAATCGCAAAAAAAACAAGGATCACATTACATGAGGAATTTCAAAGAAGTGTAAAGGTACGCGTCATTAAACTTCAAACTTTAAGGCGTGAATTTGAATTAATAAAAACGAAAGAGTCCGAAAACGTAAAGGATTACTACTCAAAAATAAAAGAAACAATTAGTCAAATGAGAGCCTTCGGGGAGAACATTCTCGACAAGAGAATTGTTGAGAAAATTTTAATTTATATTCCCCGTAGATCCAATTGTCAATTGTGATAACAGTTGAGCAAATTAAAGATGTTTCTACTTTATCGGTAATCGAATTAATGAGCTCTCTTGAAGCATTCGAACAAAGATTGATTAGGTATTTTGAAGATTCGGTAGAAAATGCCTTTCAATCAAAGCTTAAATTACTAAATCAAAATAAAGGACATTGAAAAATAGTAATGATGGAGAAAAGTCTGGAAACAAAGAAACTTCTAGAGACTTCTATATGAACAAACAAGATAAATATCCTCTATGTGGAATTTGTAAAATGACAAATTATTTTGATTACTGTTGGTATCGTGGAAAGCCACAATGTAGACACCAAAGAAAATTTGGACATATGAAGAAGAACTGCTTCAAGAAAAATAAGCATCAAGCAAATTTCATTGAATAGACTAATCATGAGCAACGTCAAGATGATCGTGATCAGCATCTTTTTTATGCTACTCAAGATTCCAATGATGTAATGGTGAAAACTGGTACTTGGATAGCGGTTGTAGCAATCACATGACTAAAGATGCGTCTTCAAAAATATTGATGACTGTCAAAGTGAAAATACACCGGAGAATGGCACCGTTGTAGAATCGAAAGGCAGAGGCCCTGTTATGGTAGAAACAAAGAAAGTACAAGACTTATAAATGACATTTTACTAGTTTCAAACCTTAAAAAAAATCTGTTAAGCATTGGTTAAATGATGAAGAAAGGTTATGTTCACCTTGAAGGAGACACATGCAAAACATATGATAAAAATAACAAAAGATTAGAAATAACTCAAGTAAAATTGGAGAAGATAAATAGAAGCTTTCCAATAAGCTTTAAATATACTACTAGTATCGCCATGAAAGTTCAAGTTGATGACTCATGGCATCGAAGATTTGGCCACTTGATTCAACATTTAAGCTTTGAAGTTGTTATATCAAAAGAACATGATGAGAGATCTCTGTTAGCATTATTTGTTTATATTTATTTATTTATGCAGGATCTTATTTATATATTTTCTGATGTGGGATTATTATTTTCATCACCATGATATGCTATTAAACTTTGAACGAAGGTATAAACATCGAGAAGTAGTAGTGGAGAGTCAAGACCATCCTAAAGAGTAATCTTGTCCATCAAGTTTTTTATGACATGACTTGAGTTTTCATTCAAAACTCCAAAATTTCGGACATCTGGATCCAGTTCTGGTCAAGATCAGGAACAAAGTGTCAGCATAAACCCCTTTCAGCGACAAGTGTTTGGGTTGAAATTAAAAAAGCATTGAAATCCAATAGCGAACATTGAAATTCGAGAAGGAAAACAATGAAATCAATAAAAAAAGGCAATGGGATCCAAAGCATGCAACAACAAAAAAACAATTATGAAAAACTTGAACTTCAAATGATTTACCGATAACAAGCCTCTCAAATTCAGTTCGATTAGCTATCCTTATTTTCTAGGAGCAATCCTTATATTGGAATCAACTTCAAGCAACAATCTTGCGTGTTCAGTCCCAACCCAAATTGCACAAAAGAAAAGAAACCTTGGCAGTTGTGACCGTAAATGAAAAATATTTATATACTTGGGAATGAGGTTTGTTTTATGGATAAGGTTTTTAATTTGGGTAATTGTTATTTACCTTTTGTAATTATATCATTAGTTTTGTTATAGTTATTTATTATTATTTTATTTATATTTTGAGGTACTAAATTTAACCTATATATTTATGCCAACCGTTGAAATTTGAAATCTTCATTAATAATTTCAATATGCAACATTTATTAACGTGTCTACAAATGACCGAAATCCAACACTAAAATTTTTAAACTGACTAGCATTTTGAAAAACTCAAATATCTGAAATAAGAATGAAAATGGAAAATTTAAAACTTGGTTTACAAGTACACACGTGATGTCTGATAATAGTTTACAATACACACATAATAACACCTCAAAGTTAGAGGAAGAAGAGATATGAGAGTGGAGGTTAACTGAATTCCAACTTGCAGCGGGATTACGTGACATTCAAGGTTCAAAAATAAAAACCTAGCAAGAGCAATTGCATCTGTTTTCATTAGAAATTATTAATTACCAAACAAATTGTCAATTTACAATTTAACGATCAATTGACAAAAATCAGTGTATCAACGACACAATTTTGTTTTTCTTATCTTCTTGAAATTGGGTTGATAATTCATTTGTTTAGATTTTGAAATAAGGGTTCAAATAAGGCTTGTTTCTTTTAGATCTAATTTTTTGGGTGAAATGTATGATCTTAGAACCAAAATAATAAGTTTGAAAAATTGATTGAATATAGTGGAGTTCAGTAATTGCTTGTGCATTTCAGCTGCTAATTTTGTACATAACTCAATCGACATATTGTTCTATTGTTAAGTAAGCTCCCCTAAATGCATAGTTAATTTTCAATAAATACAACATTTATCTTCAGATTGGAAATTACTTTCAACATTTAACTGATGGATGTGATCGCTTCAAGAGTTTATATAACAAGTTGATAAACCTCTATTTAAACTAGCACCGTAGGATCATTAATAGCGATTTATACATTTGCTTTGTTGACCATAAAAACACATCTTCTATAAATGCTCATTCAGATAATATTGATGGATTTTTTTACAAAGATGAGGATGATTGGTCTGACTGTTAAATGGGAGGGTGTTTGTACAATGAGTGATTGGTGTGCAAAATGAGAGATTACTAGTCTATTGAGGCTATTATTATAATTTGTTGAAGTGGTATGGTTAAAATAGATGGTAGGGGATTTTGATTCTTGTTCTTCATGATTAACATGGAATTTGTATTAGTGTGCACAATGTAGATTGTTGAAAAATGTGATACAATGTATAATCTTGAATTTTAGGATTCATTCCAACATTGCGATGAATTGAAGAAAAAAGAAACCTTAAAGCTGAGAAATATAATCCAAGGAGGTAAAGAACTTTCTTCCATTGGTAGAACTTCCTTTCCTTCTTGTGTGGACTGAACAGTTATTTCGAAAATAAGTCATGTTTTGCCCAATTTGATTTTTTGGGGTATTTTCAAATATGATCTGACTTTTGATATATTTAGGTTGAAATTTTATGTTATATAAAATTTATTCCTAATCAAATAACTTATATCAACATTCTATTCAATTTCAATTAGGTTAGTTCCTTTAACTATCTTCCGTATAGAAAATTGTAAGGTAAACCCAACCAGACCTGAAATGGTACGGCCGTATGGGAATGACAACTGTTCCGATCCCAATTTTTAAGGCAGCCCAAAAGTGTACCGTTTCACATGTTGAAGTTCACACAAATATCATTTTTGTAATGCAAATCAATATTATGAAGCAGTACAGACAGTGGTTATCAATTTCACGTGTTCAAAGCTTGCATGTCCATATTTTGTGAAAATTTGTACTCAGATAACAACATCTTAAACTTTCATTGTTTAAAAATGCATTTTAATTATGATTTCTTAATTTGTTTTGTTGTCTGAAGGATAAATTTTAATGAAGAACTTTATTGCATAGTTATTGAGCCATTTATATTTAATTTCCAGGAGTCAGTTTGAAAGCAATTTAGTTAATCAATGTAATGTTTTTATTGACTATATATATGAGTTCCAATTGCAATTTTTGTTCCCTAGGTCGAAAATTGCTTATCAGATTATTCGAACTCTCAAATAATATTAAAATTTCTTCACAGTTGATGTACGCAATGTTATGATTGTGGATCCAATATAAACATCATGTTTTTCCATTATTATTGCAATGTGAGTTGATCTATTTGTTGATTGGGAGTGTAGATATCTTTTGTGATACATTTGATTTTAGAAGTCAATTGCAATCCAAATCTTTTTGAACAACGTACTCAAGTCATTTCCTTGTATGTCTATGAAAATAGACCCACTCTCACAGAATGGAGGAAGAGTATATTTCAAGGCTTTTGTGCCTGTTGTTGTTTTGGGATACCACATCAGATTTTAGAACCTACACTTACCATATCTAGTTCTTACTTACAAGTAAGCTTGTCTCACAAATGGCTAATGCACTGATATAGTGATATAACAGTAGCTTTGTATGGAGTTAGATAGTTGCTGTCGATATTACTCTCTTTCCAGTGAAAGAAATAAAAATTGATTTAATTGAAAATTTCAGGAAAGACTGCAGCGATCTTTAATGGTATGTCAAGACAGGTATGAGGCATCCAAACTTCAGCAGATTAGGAATGTGGCCGCGAATGAACTAGAGTCATGTGTCAATGAAGCTATCGAAGAACATGTCAGAAATCTCCCTCATATTGCAAATCGGTTGAAAGCTTCACTCTCTTTCCAATGAACTGTAGCTATCTTTACTGTTGTTATATCAGACAAACCCAGAAATCTGAAAAAGGGCAAGGTCTTTGGACTTTGAGTCCATGTCTTGGTTTGAAATCCCTAAGCATCAATAACTAACTTCTTTTTTGTTATTTTAAAAATAGAACAATTTTGTAGAAGACCAAAGTGAGCATCAGTGTCATTTTCTGCGCTAGATGATTCAAGGAATACTAGCGTATTGTACTCGCATGATAATAAAATTGCTGTATTACGTTGCTTCGCATTTGATCAATACATTAGTTGGATGTTTTACTTCACGTATAGGCAGGTTTACGTATCATATGAAGTACAGTTTCCTTCAAAATATGTGAACTTACACTTGCAGCAGGCTTCGTTCATGTATTTTTGTATTCAGTTTTTACGTTGACTTTAATGGGAATTTGTAAAACTGTTCCCATCCCAAACCTCCAACCAGCCAAAAGTATTTATTGTTTGTAGTTTAAACGTATTATTTTCCAACGAAGAGCCAATACTATTGTCGTCTAAGAGCATCTCCAATACTCCCTTATTCAAGTGTAATGCTTAGCAAAGCAAAAATTGCGGCTTCCAATGGTTGATTTGGCTTTTATTTTGAATTAGTCGTGGACATCTATTTAATAGACGTTTATTGTCAACATTTACTGAATATGCGTTATTAAATAGGCATTCAAAGTTGGACGTCTATTAAACAGGTAGTGTCTTAACTGCATTTTCCACAGCGGCTCTCCCCGAAAGCTACTTTCACCTACTTCAATATCTAATCCACTTTTAATCTTCAAAAATTCAACCAATTCTTCAGTAGTTCTTATTAGCCACATTAATCTTATATTAAATTCAATTTATAGTCTTCACCATTCGAAGAGTTCTCACATCATTCAAATTCTCAAAATTGCGTGTTTGTAGACGATAGTGAGCAACATATACTCTTCTGAGTCAACATTCATTCAACCCATGGCAAAGTGACAAAGACTAGAACTTGTGCAACATTTACCGTTATTATTTCAAAGATTCAATTAGGGGTGGTGAACAAGGTGGCGATAAGTTTTGAAAGAAAATAATGAATACCTATTTATATCGTTCCAGTGTTTAAGTGATTCAGCTTTGATGCGGAATGTCATAAGTTCGAAACTTGCGTAGCGTGATTCGAACGTTATTGACATGTGATATGTTGTCCCAGTAATATTTGTATATAGAGTACCATTTCAAAAAACAATAACAATGATAATAATAATGAATACCTACAACATAAAACATTCGGACAACACAGGTTCATTGTCAGCAATTCAAAGTCGATTTGGAAAACTAAATCGACAAACTCAGTTTTACGAATCAGAGATTTATATAAAATAAAGAAAGCGAATCCTAATGGAATTGGAGGCGAAGATCATTTGGTATGTTTCTTGATTTCATTTTGTCCGATAATGCAAAATCTTGTTATTTATTTTGTTTTCTTTTGTTATCAAAAAGGAAAGACGAATGAGATATTTACAAAGATTTTTGCAAGGAAAAATGATGTTAAAAAACCACAGTATTACTAATTCGTGAATTTCTTTGAGTTATTGATAAGTCAACCGAAATGGAATTCTAACAATGCAAAGAGTTTGCGGGACGTTCAAACAAAGGAAAAAGGGAAGAAAAAAAACAAAAAAAAATCATCATAGTGCTTTAGTACGGGAGACTCGTCGTGTAGGTAAACGCCATTCAAGGAAGAAAATAAGGTAGATGTGCTCACTCTAAGATGCGGTGAAGATTTTAGATCAATGAGGTCCAAAGCAGCAAAGAACAAGAATAAGGCCCAAGCCGGCCTAGATTCTAGAGTGCAAGCCCATCCATGAAATTAACGAAAGAAAACATCAAGATAGAACCAAGCAAGCACAAGACAAGATTGACTTAATGCAAAGGTTTGTGAAAATTGAGCAACAAAATTTGGATCTTGGATGTTTGAAAGCGGAAATAAAACATCAATAATATGAATAGTCGGTTATGGAAACGGATTTGACGCGAATATATGAAATTCAAGTATGATATTGGATGGAGCTCAAAAGATAAATAATGATTGCTAACTTCCTTAAATGTAGTTTTAAATCTAACAATTTGCATCATTAGCACTCTACTTTGTTTTCTTAGAAATCTATTTTATTTGGTTATTAATTAATGATCTACTATTTTAAATTTCATATAAACAAAGCATCACACACGATGAATGGTTTTCTAAGGCGAAACAATATTAGTATTAATTAAAAGAAAGTACGAACAGAAAATAAATAGGCATATACACATGGTCCATTAGATCTAAGAGTGAACTAACAATCTCTAAAGTAATTCCAAATATGATTCATAAGATCCTTTTGAAGCCTATTGTGCAGTGGTGCGTCTCGGAATGAATGTTGTCATTACACGTGGATGTTGAAAGCTTCTTTGGTTACAAAAATGTCATCTTACTAGCATCTATTTTGCATAATTATATTCATAGTGACGATGGTCTCGTCTATATCTCTTTCATCTTCAATGATCATATATATGTAAGCATGATTGTGGACATCTTATCTCAAGACCATAATCGACAAGGATTACTAATCATTGCAAATCTAGATTGAAGAACGCCAAAAACACTTTCTACATCTTTTCTTCGTCCCTCTTGCATCTCAACAATCTTTGCCTGCTTTGGTGTTATTGGATTTGGACATGTCTTCACAATGGAGCTCCATTTTGGATAAATCTCATATTCAAGATAATGTCCGTGTTATTTTGGTCAGAGGTAAATGTCACGTAAGTTACTTTGCCAAGTGCAAGATCATTAAATAAGTGGTGCTCTCAATAACATTTAAGTCGTTATTAGAAACAGACATTCCAAAGAAATCATGACGAATCCACAAATTGAACAGTCAGTACTTTCCAATGCCAATGCATACATAAAATCATTATAACCTCCATGATATGGTTTGGGCAGTTTTTTCATTTCCAATGCATACAAATGGGACTTCCGTGCATTCAAGATCATCCTCTTCTTTCATGCATTTCCCTAATCCTCACAACATCATCCTCGTTTAGAGATCTGAGGTACTCAGTGCCGTAAACGTCTACTATACATTGGTAGAATTTTTCGAGAGCTTTTAGTACAATCCGGTTTGCATCGTCTAGCGCATCTGTAGAAGAGCCATAAGCTTACATCTTCAATGCAAAAGTCATTTTTTATTGTCTGCTTAGACCTTGCGTTTTTTATGCGTTTGGCTTATGAATAAAGTATATATTGTTATTTTGATTTCCTACAAAAATCTTCAAGAATAAAGCACCATTGTCCCAGTGGTTAAGTGATTTGGCTTTGGTGCGAGAGGTCACAAGTTCGAAACTTGCGTAGCGTGATTCGAACGTTTATTGACATGTCATATGTTATCACAGTGATTTGTTGCATATAAAGTACCGTTTCAAAAAAAAAGCTCTTCGCATTTTGTATCTTCTCCGAAATTTTTTTTGGCCCATATTTTGAATTTGAATTGAAGTACTCTTACATGAGATTTTTATGGAATGCAAAATGACTACGATTTATATGTTCCCGACCAAAGATTTATCCACCATGCTTTCAGGATGTGGAGCCATAAGCTTTTTGGCATGGGTCTTATATTTCTTGTATTCCATCGGCTTCTTCTTGCAGAATTTCTTCTTTTTCGGAATCACCATCGAATACAATAACAAATTTAAGAAAAGTTGAAGAACCCATTTTAGTATACAATCGTTTGACGTGTGAGAAAAAATGAAGGTTATGATGTGAGCACACCGCACATAACATCGAAAGGTTTTTACCTTACGATAACCAAAACGTTTATATAAGAAATATTCTGATATTATATTAATATCTAGGGTTTAAAATAAATATATAAAATAGCTGAAATGCTTGCATCTCACATTTCAATATAGTTGGGCATAACTAAGTTCGTAAAGCATGTATTGGAAATAGATTCCAATCATGGCAAAGTAAGAGATTACCTTCCGTACAATACATGTCTAGATAAAATGTATCGAGGGCTACAAATGCATTTGCCTCTCTACTAACATAGAACGGACTTACCCCTTATTGGATAGTACTGAATATATTATCACCCCGGTTGTTTCCAACATTTTTTTAGAGAGTTGTCATGCACAACCAAATCCATAATATGATAATCTAGAAAGGTGATGACACACCCTTATAAGAGCGACTCCACATATCCCTACCGCATCTACCATGTTTTAGCCATTTCCTAGGTTGTGAGGCTTGAGAGGCTACACTCTTACCATTTCTTCATAGCAGTTCCCTCTTGGAATGCTAATACTGCCCTCCAGACAGAAATACTGGGTCTGAACGAAACTGAATGCACTGCCTCTACTACATCCACTTTGGAGCAACCCTAAGAATTAGTAGCAAGTGGTCCTTACACTTCAAAGAACTCCGTCTTTGAACATCTTCAAGATGTCTTTCATTCGAACGCTCATGTTGGTCGAAGTGTTTTTTGGATAATAGATCCGATCCCGGTCTCTTCGAACCAACAACCGATAATTTCTGGTTGACTCAATCACGGTAGGAGAACTTGTTTTACAAAATGATTTCCTACAAAAAAATGAGCAGTTAGAAGTTAAAAACAATGATCTTTTGGAGGAAATCGATGTTTTGCAAAATGAGAATATATTTTCGAAAAATTCTTTAAATAATTCTTGCTCCTTAATTTTATCTCTTGAAAAAGAGAATGAAGCTTTAATTAAAAAGAATTTAGGATTATTTAAAGAATGTGAGATCTTAAAAGATAATTTTTTTACAAAAAGAAGTTTGTGATTCTAAAGCATGTTTTGAAAGATTAAATGAAAAAGTCATAAATTTTAATAATGGTAAAGATATCTTATCTTCATTAGTTACAAATTCGAAAGCTCACACTAATAAAAGCGGTTTAAGCTATAAATAAGCTAAAAGTAAAAATAGTACTAGATATGCATTCGTGTTATACTAATTTTACTACTAGTACTAGTAAGCAAGATAGTCCTAAAACAGCCCACAACCATAATAGTACTTTGTTTAGAAATGATAGAAAATATTTTTCAAGTACCAAGCTAATGACTAATTGCATTAGAATATGGATTCCAGCTAATGCGATTGATCATGACAAACAACTTTATATTAGCAACTATTGTAAGAATGTAATTTGTAATGAAAACTATATTTATAAAGATTCTATCACACCCAAATGGGTATGATTTCCTGAAACTTAGGAAATTATAAGAACCTTGAGTATCACATGCTTTAAAATGTTAATTTTTACTGATACCTTATAAGTAGTAGTTATTTATTAATGATTTCCGATCCTACTTATCGCTAAAACATAGCAATTTAATACGAAATGCTATAAAAAGTAGGATTCTCTATAGTACTTTGATTAAAAATACTATTGTTCTAATGCTATCAAAAGTACCGTAAAGTAATTACTATTTGATAAAATTCTTTCATTATTTTTTTATTTCTTTTAAAGGGTACAACCACACCTATTTTGATTATGTTTTAACCTATGATAAACCTCTGGACCTTAACGTGGTAAGTGGATACCAAAAAACGATGCAGGTACTTGGAGCCATGAAAGGAAAATGATAGTTTTTGAATTTTAAGGATGTTCCATACATTTGATGGAATTATGTGCTTACATTGAAATAAGAATTTTAGCAAATTTGATAAAAATCTAACTTAATTTCTCCATAATTAATGAAAGTCTGTAGGACCGTGTAATATGGATATATGATAATACAGAGTATAGTGATGATAGTAATACTGTAAATAATGCGGAATATAAAAGCAGTATAGTAAAATGACACCAGATATTTTATACTGGTTCGGAGCACCATCCTACGTCCAGTTCCAGACTCCCTTCTGGAATTTAACTAACAACAATACCCTCACTTAACCCAGAGGAACAGGTCTATACAACCCCTGAGCAGCCGAACAGGGACCTGAGCAGCATAACATGATTTTTGCCTCAGCAACTGAAGAGGACTTCACACGCTTGAGCAGCAGAACAGGACTTCACTAATACAAAAGAATATCCGACACTGTGTGTCCTTGAAAACACTGATTTGTCTCTGATAGTACAAACTTCCTATAATCAAATCCTCAAGTGTATGAAGTGTATGTGAAGATATAAAGAGAAGGTAATGCTAAGAATATAAGATTATGAAAGTTTATTTGAAGATTTAAAGCAATAAAATGCTTGTTTGCTGTTTGAATGTAAGTATGAGAGCACAAGAAGAGTATAAGAAAGTTAGAATGATTTTCGGTTAATGTGAATTGTTTGGGAACATGTATTTATAGTAGTTAGAGAGTTGCTGCCATTGGTGAAGGGTTCTGACCAAAAGAAGCAACCATTCCCGTTCAGAGAAGGATCGCAACCTTTCACAGAATGGAAATGTCTTTTCAAAATATGGCAGTTGGGTTTAGGTCAGTCGACTGGTCGATTTGGATCAGTCGACTGATTATTCAAAAATTCAAAAAAGAAAAGCAGTGCACAAGTTTAATAGGCTGTTTATAGATATTCAGTTGACTGGTCGATCTTGTTCAGTCGACTGAATTCTGTTGATAATCAAAAATCACCATAGCTCATTTGGTTAGAGCACTTGCCTTCTAAATTAGTGACCCGGGTTCGACCCCGCTCCATGCATTTTTTGAAAACTTGATTTTGATTAAAATATGCATGCAAGTTTATTTGAATGTGAATGATGTTTCTCGAGGAAAGATTTTAACAAAGCACTAAACTAGACTCTATATACATATTTGATGACTCTTGTTAAAATATGTAACTATATGAACCATACTTTGAGTCGTTGAGTCCGGATGTTGTCGAAGTCGTAGATTCGTGAATTGTTGTGTCTTGTCAGCAATCAAAACCCATGATCCAACAATTAATATTGGGTTAACCTTTTATTTTTGAGGAATATTAAGCTACTTCTAAAAAATAATACTCATACTTTGGACATAGTTTAACATGAATCATTTTGAAATGTCCATATTCTTTTAGACATAAAGAGAACATATATTGAAAGAATATATTCCTTGATAACATTTTCTAAAAAAATATATTTACTTAAATAATTTTCATTTGTGCTTAGAAATATTATAGTTAAGAAATATTTTATAAAATTTATTACATTCACTCATTCTTTTTGATAATGACAAAGGGGGAGAAATTCATATTCATGTTGATAAGGGGAGATATCATACTTATGGGGAGCATTAATCATATTATAATGTCATTTTATACAAAATAAATATGTTTCAAAAATTGTATAGTTGTCATCATCAAAAAGGGGGAGAATGTTAGAACCTCCCTTGTTGGATTTTAATAATAACTACTATACAATGATGCCAAAGAACCTCTAGACTAACTTGCAGGTACACAAATATCAAAAAGAGACAAACAAATAAGTTCAATATGAAGATACATAGTGCAAAAGAGGATAAAAGTATATACATGGAGATACAAGAAGAGATACACACGACGAAGACAGAACAAAGGTGACGAACAAAGTACTATTAGTCATAGAATATCATATCTGGAGTATACATATGTTAAAATCTCTTCAAAGTGGTATACATGCACATACATCTCATATTTTAAATGAAAATCAAGTTTTCAAAAATGCATGGAGCAAGACTCAAACCAGGTCACTAGTTTAGAAAGCAAGCAAGCAAGCACAAGACAAGATTGACTTAATGCAAAGGTTTGTGAAAATTGAACAACAATATTTGGATCTTGGATGTTTGAAAGGGGAAACAAAACATCAAAAATATGAATAGTTGGTTATGGAAACGGATTTGACGAGAATAGATGAAGTTTAAGTATGATATTGGATGGAGTTCAAAAGATGAATAATGGTTGCTAAGTTCCCTTACATGTAGTTTATTTGAAATCTAACAATTTGTATTATTAGCATTCTACTTTGCTTTCTTAGAAATCTATTTTATTTGGTTATTAATTAATGATATACTATTTTAGATTTCATTTAAACAAAGCATCACACACGATAAATGGTCTTGTAAGGCAAAACAATATTAATATTAATTAAAAGAAAGTACAAACAGAAAATAAATAGGCATACACACATGGTCCATTAGATCTAAGAGTGAACCAACAATCTCCAAAGTAATTCCAAATATGATTCATAAGATCCTTTTGAAGTCTATTGTGCAGTGGTGTGTCTCGGAATGAATGTTGTCATTCCATGTGGATGTTGAAAGCTTCTTTGGTTACAAGAATGTTGTCTTACAATATTTCTAGCATTTGTTTTGCACCATTGTATTTGTAGTGACAATAGGTCTCGTCCATATCTCTTTCATCTTCAATGATCATATATATGTAAGCATGATTGTGGACATCTTATCTCAAGACCATAATCTACAAGGATTACTAATCATTGAAAATCTAGATTGAAGAACGCCAAATGCACTTTCTACATCTTTTCTTCATCCCTCTTGCATCTTAGCAAACTTTTCCTGCTTTTGAGTTATTGGGTTTGGACATGTCTTCATAATGGTGCTCCATTTTGGATAAATCTCATCTTCAAGATAATGTCCGTGTTCATAATTATTTTGGTCAGGGGTAAATGTAATGGAAGTTACTTTTCCAAGCGCAAGATCATTAATAAGTGGGGCACTTAATAACATTTAAGTCGTTATTAGAAACAGACATTCCAAAGAAAACATGTCAAATCCACAAATCGAACAGTCAGTACTTCCCAATGCCAATGCATACATAATACCATTATAAGCTCCATGATATGGTTTGAGGCAGTTTTTTTCATTTCCAATGCATACAAATGGGACTTCCGTGCATTCGAGATCATCATCTTCTTTCATGCGTTTCTCTAATCCTCACAACATCATCCTCGTTTGGAGATCTGAGGTACTCAGTGCCATAAACGTCTACTATACATTGGCAGAATTTTTCGAGAGCTTTTACTATGATCCAGTTTTTACATGGTCTAGCGCATCTATAGAAGTGCCATAAGCTTACACCTTCAACGCAAAAGTCATTTTTTATTGTCTGCTTAGATCTTACGTTTTTTAAGCGTTTGGCTTATGAATAAAGTATATATTGTTATTTTAATTTCCTACCATAATCTTTAAGAATAAAACTCTTTGCATTTTGTATCTTCTTCGAAATTTTTTTGGCCCATATTTTGTATTTGAATTGAAGTACTCTTACATGAGAGTTTTATGGAATGCAACATGATTACGATTTATATGTTCCCGACCAAAGGTTTATCCACCATGCTTTCAGGATGTGGAGCCGTAAACTTCTTGGCATAGGTCTACTATTTTTTGTATTTCATAGGCATCTTCTCATTGAATTTTTTCGTTTTTGGAATCACCATCGAATAGCATAACACATTTGAGAATAGTTGAAGTACCCATTTTAGTATATAATCGTTTGATGTGTGAGAAAAGATGAAGGTTATAATGTAATATTTGAGATGAATATCGTATTCCTTATATAAGTGGATTGGATTATGCTTAAACATATTGTGGATAGAAAATATCAAATTATTTCATAGTGTTGTCAAATCAATTGTACCTATTTGGCAAGGCATTTTGGAATCTTCTTTAGTAAAGTTAGTGGAAATGTGTAGACAAATATTTTAGAGTGTTTTCAACTCAACTTTAACACATTGTACGTTATATTGTACCGATCTGACATGGTGTTTTGGAATCTGCTTTAGTATATTTAGCGGACATGTGTAGGCAAATATATTAGAGCGTTGTCAACTCAACTTTAACACATTTCATAGTACACCATACTTGTAACAACCCGGGATTTTGTAAAAGCCAGTTGTCGTCATTAGACGATTAAAAGTGCTGACAACTTGCTATTGGAATTTGAATCGAATTGAAATTCTTTTTAAATTTTTAAAATTGTTATGCGGGCTTAAAAATTTAGTTTGGCCCATGTTGTTTTGTGTTGCCGAGATGGTTATCAATACTTGTTCTTTTTCCCCCGACCCGTTCATTTTTGGTTCGAGAAACCAAAACCAAAGAAAACCCTAAATCATTCGAAAAGAAATGGCGGCCTCATTTTCATTTTCGTTCATTCGAAAACCTAATTAAAGCATGCAAAAAGAATGAAAAATGGCGGCTCTGTTCTTTCTTCGATCTCGTTCAAAGAATTGTGGCCACCGATCTCGTTCTTGTTTTCAAATTAAAGCTTCTACCGATTGCATTCGATCGACTTCGGGATGCTTCGATTTGGCGAATAAGGTGAGTGATCGCATCACTCATATCTAATTCAAATAGTTTGAGCTCGTTTGTTGATTTGTTCTCGTTGGCTTCGGCCATTTTTGTTCATAGTTGGCTTTAATTCTTTGATTGGCTGTCACTGTTTTGAATTGGTGATTTTGTATAGGTTGGGCTTCGGCCATTCATTTATGGTTTAAATGCCTGAGATGATTTTTGACTTTGTCAATTTATATACATGGTGATTTCTTAGTACTCAGGGCCTTGATCGATTCTTTGGTCATCGTGTCTCTGACTTGGTTGTGAACTGCATATTATTTTAGCTTTAATTGTTTTGAGCTGTTGTTTTCGTGGTCATCATTGTTCGATTTGGTTTGACGACATCGAGTTTGTCGCGACCACCACGATTTCGATTCCAGGCGACTTTGGTCACTGGAATAAATGATGTTGGTTTTGCAAAAATAATTTAGATGATAATTTGTTGGGCTTAGTTTTGCATATCTGGTCCACTTGAGTTTTGATGTATCGTCTAGTTTGTATTAATCAGTGTTAGATCACTTTGTTGTTCCATGATTTTGGCATTGTTCCTTGTTCTTAATTATGATGCTAGTACTGTCCAGTTTACAGTACTATATATGTTGCATTTTTTGATGATTCACATGGGTTACTGTCACTGCTTCTAGCCCCTATACATGTATACATATACGTGCCTATGTGTATATATGTGGTTGGAGTAGTAGTCTTTTGATTGGAGTTTTCTTGAGTGAATTTCACTTTCACTCATATCTAATTCAAAATGCTGTTTGTTTATGATTCGAGCTCTTGATTTCGTTTTTATCAGTTCGCTCTCCTTTATTGAGTTCGTTATGTATGCTTGAATTTGTCAATTGATTTGTTCGGCCGTTCGAGGTTGTGGATATTAGTGATTTTCCTGATCTAGTTTGCTTCTTTGATTGTGGTGCCATGTTGTTTAATTACAGTACACTAGTAGTTGAACTTTGAGTATGTTCGTACCTGAACTGGTCGAGTTCATCTGCATTGTACATCCGCTCTGTTCAGTTTATACTTGAGGTCTTTGTGTTAAATTCACTTGTTTTTATTCAAGTCTGATTTATGATGTATTTGTGTATGGCTTTGACTTGTGATCTGATACATCGAGTCGACAAATGTTGTATCATTTTGTCAATGATGTTTTGACTGTTTGAACTTGGTTTGGAATTGAGGTCTTGTGTTATTGTTTTAGATCTGAGTAGTCATTGCCAAACTATTCTGTCTGTCTGCACTTGTTCATTCTACTTGCATCACTTGACTTGTGCATATGCGTTTGTTCTTTGTTTCATATCTAATGTTAAGACTTTGCCTTTGTGGTCTGCACTTGCTTACTGTTACTTGTTGCCCTTGTGATCTAGTTTTATTTTCACATCTATTGACCCGGCTTCTTTGGGTTTGACCTTGTGTTAGTTGTAAAGTTTGATTGTGCATTTAGGTGCACTGTTCTTGTTTGTAGTTGTATATGCCTATTGGGTTAGGTTCAGGTGATTTACTGAACCATTGTTGTTTCACTGTTTCATTATACATTTGGACTTGAGTCTAATTCTTGAGTTCATTTTTTTGCAGTTTTGCCCCTGTAGCACTTGATGGTATTTGGTCTGTTTCACATGTATACCTTGTGCATGCCATTTTGCTATCTGTTTCTATGTTTTCTGGTGGCACTGAACAGTTGGGTTTGAGTTGTTTAATCTTGAACTCAATCTCGAGATGGTGCCATTTGAGATTTGAATCTTCATTTGATTCTGGTTCGTTGATCTTTTGTGTATTTCGGGTTGTAGTGGCGAGGCAGTATACGTGTGCGTATACTGCAGACCTACCAGAATTGATGTTTTAAATTGATTATTTTGTTGTTGTCTAATTATCTTCTAGATAATTAGATTATGAGTTTCTAATTAGTTATTTAATAATTGGAATTTGTTGTTAATTGCCAATTAGGCAATTATGATGTTTTCTAAATTATCTTCATTGATATTCTTTTCACTTACCTTTGTTGATGATTTGAATCTGCTGATTTGTTGTTTAACACTGTTTAGTGTTATATCTGTCGTTATTCGATTCTCTTATCGAGAAGTCGGATATACGAGATTTCAGTGACCGTCGTCTATTTGATATTGATTATTATTGCTTCTGTGCATTAATAACTGAGTTTGAATTAGACTGACCCGTGTATTATTTTCTTTTGAATGTAATACTCGGGTCAGACCCGAGTTATTTCAGGTTGTAGATTTCCTGCTTTGAGTTGCTGTTTGAGCTATGAAGATTTTTCACATCTTTTGGAGTAGTCGTGTCATAGTATAGGTTGATATGTATTCATGTATATTAGTTGATAATGTACGTGTATATATAACTTCCAGAGTCGACAGTTGTAGTTGTATCATATGTATTGTGTCAAATGTATTAAAACTGACATCAGTTATATATATATATATATATATGAGACTTTTGTTTTCTGTGTTCCGCATCTTTTTGTATCTGTGTTAGTATTATATATATTGTCCTAAACTATTATGAACCATCGTAGTTCGTTTTATACTGGAATTGGGTATGTCGATGGGAATGAATAAATAAGAGATGAAAAATGAAAATATATACCACTCCTATCGATGTAGCCAATACTAGTGTAAGGCCAACTATGGATGGCCGCTCCTATCCAGCCTTATTCTTCGTAATAACAGACAGTATTTCTTTTAATACTCTTTGTTATTGTGAGCATAGAGGTGGGGCGTCACAGTTGGTATCAGAGCTTGAAGTTTATGGACATAATATAAAACATAACTTGGATGGAACATGTGTTACAACTATTGGTCGATGTTTTATTTGTGCTTTGAGTCAAAACTAAAGTTTTGAAATTATGATGAAATTTTTAAATATCTTTATTTAAAAATAAAAGTGAAACTGTGTTTTGTTGATTTAATTAAATTGTGTTCTGTTATCAGAGTGCGCAGCGGAAAACACTGAGACTGTCTTTGTTGAGTACAACTGATAATCTTTTTGATTTAAAAATCAAAATATGAAATTGAAATAAATTTCATTTGTTGTTTACATAGCCGTATTTATTTTGTTTCTTTGAGAATTTCGAATCCGAATTGAGGATTCGAAACGATTGCAGTTATGTGATTTTTGTTGAGATCTATGGTGGGTTTCTTTTATGCTAATCATTATTGATTAGATTTTTCTTGTAACGACCCCGAATTTTATATATATTTAAATTAATAATTAATTGTATTTTTGAATTAAAATTTGTAGAATTAAGTGATAAAGTGATGCGAGTTTCCCCGAACTCAAATAAATTCTATGTTGAATCATTTAAAATTTAAATGTTGTAAATATTGTATATATGTAAATATATATGTATACGAGCATATATGAGTTAACTTGAATTTAAAATGCAAACAAGACAAAAGATAACGTACAAGAAGAATTTATCAACCTGGGAAAGCATAGAAAAATAAGTAAAGACAAATAAAGTATTCAAACAACAAGTATGAACAAATACAAAGTAAAATTATATAGCTTGTAAAATAAGCCAGGCGAGTATAAGAAAAGGAAATAGGATAAGTGTAAAATGAAACATCAAGTACAATAACATTTAATGCTCTCATTTCTTGGCAGCCAACAAGGTCTATTCGAATTGCATAAAAACTTCTTTCAGCCTCCATTTTTATAAAAATCTCTGATATAGATTGTACAAAATATTATACCCAGTAAAACTTCTCTTCTTTATATCAAAGCCTTTCTCAATTCACTTCAGTTTCGTTCATCTACTTCTGGAGAGAAAACTTAAACAAAACTTCATTTTAAAACAACTCTACAAACCAGATTTATCAAAGATTAAAGGAGAAGCTTCAACTTGAAAATTTCAAAGCCTGTTCAACATAAATGATGAACTCTGTTTCTTTTTCTCTGGAGACTAAGGTGAGCAAACACTTGAACTTATTTATTCATCTTTTGGGTTGGCATCTGATGATCTGTGAATGAATGACATAAAGGATGCTTGCATGAATATGAACTTTGTATAGAAGTATATGCTTGTGCCTGTCTGTGTTAAATGCCTCTGTTCTAAAGTATTACAGGGTTCAACCATGTTTGAAAATCGAGAACTTCCCCTCTGGTCAACTGTTGATCTTGATTTTCAAAGGAAATTTATTAGAATTATCAAGATCTCTTTCCTAAAAATATTTGGAGGCACTAAAGATAAATAAGTTTTCTGGAAAATAAATAAAAGAAAAAAATACGGTGGAATCTCATTTTTTTTGTGAAAATGTAATTGATTAAAATTTAAGTTTTGAATGTACGATCCTGTTCACTTTTACGAATCATGATTTTTAAAACAAAAATCCAGATTTTTAGTGCGAGTTTGAGTGAGAAATTGTGAGTTGAACGGATTTGACTATTTGGGCAAACTACGGTAATCAACGACTTTGTTCGCCTCGTGATTGGAGCTGTAGCTAGCTGAGAGGTCGTAGGGTCTAGGAAAAATGCTTGGACGTTGATCAAAGCCTTGTGTTGACGGCGGCGATCAGTTCTTGGTGGTAACCCTAGTTTTACCTGGGTTTTAACTTTCGATCGCCGAGGCTTCCATAGTTGATCGAGTGTAACGACACTCAAGGGAAGGCTAGTATGGGGGCTGTTGAAGACATGGTCGGAGTTTCAGGGTTTACGATGGTCGGAGGATCGAAGACGAGGTGGATTGGTGGATCGAACTTTTGTTCTAGTTTTTGATCGATCATTGAATTTTCGTTTTGCTATCATATTACGATATCTGGGGTGTCGTACGAGATGTCGAGATGATCGCTGACTTGGGAGCGACGTCGATAGGGTGGCAGCGATGTCCAGTCTTTTGTGTACGTGCACCGTGCACGTTGGAGTATCAGGCGGTGAAGAACGTTTTGGGAAGAAGATCTTGACTCGGGTAGTGCTCGCGTATTTTGCCGTGATGTCTCGAAGGAGTTGAAGACCAAGAGCTGCTCGTGTGTTGTCCCATGAATCCTGGTGTTAGAACTCGAGTGAAAAATAGGGTTCGCTCGGGTTACTTTAAAAATGGGTTTAGCCCAAATTAAAATTCGAGTTGTACTGTTAATTAAAATTTAGTGTTTATGAATAAGGACTCGGAGACATTTTGTTTCCTGTTTTAAACTTACCCAGATTTAAACTAAAATGAATTTGGCTTTAAAATTCTTTTAAATAATTTAAAAGTTGATTTATTTAATTAATAAATGATTAAAGGACAATTAATCAAAATAATTTGTAATCAATTAATGATTAATTAACCAAGATTTGTAATTTATTCATAAGAAATTAATCTGATTTGAATTTATCAGACAATTAACCGACCTTACTTATGAATGCTTAGATTATATTGGATGATTTGAATTGTTTGATATCCTTGATATATGATGTTTTGTGATACATCCTGATTTATGTTGTGATCTGTAATTTATTTATCTGTGATATATATATCTGTGATTTCTGTTTCTGTGATATATTACTATGTGAATATGAAAACCCTTGACCCGTAAACGGCACTTGAATTTCGATGCGACAGGGAGTCGGATTCCAGTTGGTTATCCGAAACCCACATCGAATTATAATTGTGAATCTTTGTGACTGATAAATTTATTTTATCTATGAATCTGTGAATGAAGATAAGCGTTATCGATTATACCGCTTATCGATATATCTGTGATGATTGATGTTGCACTATTGTGTGTAAAACCCTTGGACTACACCATACACACACCAATATGGATTTCACGTGGAAATCGGTTAAGTCACAGATAATTTAAATTTAATGTTTTTGAAATTGAAATTTTAATTTCAATTGATTTTGAAATTTGAAATTCGGTTTAAAGTGAAAAGCTTTTGAAATGGAATTTCAAAGATAAAAGTTATTTTGAATAACTTAATCGAGTTTTGAAATTTAAATAATTTGATTTAAATTTGAATTCAAGTTTGAAATTGAATCCTATGATTTGAAACTAGGGATTAAAGATGCTGTACAAGTTATATATGGGTTAAACCATTTTAAAAGTATTGATTTGGGAGTTTGAATTTAATTCAAGGGTTTTAACTCGTGTAAATATAACTGGATTTTTTTATGAAACGAAAACTACTTGTTTTCAAAAAATAATAGCTTTCACATAAGGAATGAATTTCCAAATTGGGTTGAAAAAAAAAATTCAAGTTTGAAATGGAATTGAAATGTTTTGAAAGTTATGAAATGAGTCTTTGATTTCAAAGACCGGACGAGTTAATCCAACTTGAAATAGAATTGTTTTGGAAGACTATGAATGAATCTTTGAAAACGAGTTTTGAAAGCTATAAGTTAAATCTTGACTTAAAGATTTAACGAGTTGAAATGGAAATTGTTTTGAAAATCTATGAATGAATCTTTGTGAACGGGGTGAACTTTGTGAATTGAATCTTTTTGTTTAAAAGATTAAAAGTGTGGAAATTGTTTAAACCAGTGAAGGTTTTTAAATTGAATCTTTTTGTTTAAAAGATTGGAAATGGTAATTTGTTTTACCATTCGAATGAAAAGTTTTGGGCTTTTAAGCTGTGATTTAACTGAGACCCCAGTATCCATATGATTTTTAATTGCGCTCGTTATTCGGTTTAGCTGGGAGAGGACCTTTGTGTCATAGAACCCATTCCGAATAGTGATACGACGATATGGATAGCATTTGAAGACCGGTGGTGAAGACCGGGTATTTGCGAGAGCGATATGATGACCTATCGATTTTCTCTACATCATGGCTCCGGTATAGAGATTCCCTAAGTGATGGGAAGTCCGATCGAGATTGTGAATACCCGGATTTGCAAGGGCTTCTTCGGAAGTGCCTTCGGTTCTGTTCGAACCCGGAACAGACTTGTATGGATGTGTGTCTGACGTTACACTTTGAGATGTAAAGCTGGTTTCTATCAAATACATTTCTGTTGGTGGCGGAGAATTTATTCTCTTAGCTTAACACCCTTCTCTGAGACGTACGAGCTCAGAGGTTATGTAGTTGATGGTTACTAGTGATACATTCCCAATTTGGTAATGTGGCATACGAAGTGCTGCTGATCATTTGTTGATCGAAGCGTGGCTTTGTGAAAAAGCGTAGCTTTGTGGACGAGACTTCGTCGAGCCTCACAACCCGGTAATGGTCGAAACAGGAATGTTGCGACAAAGGTTTGTAGGGGTAGCGCCCCTAGGGTATGTCATTTCCTTCTGGATAAAGGGTGGTATCATGGTATGGAGCCCAGATACTTACTCATGTGGATACACTTTATTTATTATGTATGATGTTGGTTATCGAGCGCTCGGATAAAGGTCGGTAACGACCGGGGGATGACATGACTCGTGTGTTAGTTACCTAGTTACAGCTGTACAGCGTGAGGTAGCGTCAGTGTGTTAGTTACCTAGTTACAGCTGTACAGCGTGAGGTAGCGTCGGCCTTTTGTTTGCAGAGATCCGGTTAGGATCCGGGGCGTCTTTCCAGAGGCGCTTCTATTTCGGTAAGGAAGTTCCTTAGCCTGATCATTTGTTGGAAATCCAAAGAAACAATACGAACCCTGTACGGTTTTAGTTGTATTACCTGCTATGGAATGTGGCGGTAACCTGCTATTGAACGTAGTAGCTATAGTAGGCATACAACAATGGTTGTATGCTGGCTAAGATTAATATTATATTTTCGAAATGGTTTTCAACACTATGCACTAATGATAATAATATCGAATGATTTTGCGTAGTAAGCATTTTTGACTATCATAAGAAGAAATCTCCTTCAATTCTGCGTTTGCATTGTGTGTGTGGTGGGAGGTCTTATGGTAGTTTCATTTTCGAAAAGCATTGCGGATTTCAATGTTTAAAAGCCTTTGTTGCTTGTTTTAAAGATAAATTGTTTTTGTTGCTCACACCAGTCCCATGACTGATCCGGAGTTTATTGTTCCCTTCCTAAACTCTGGGTGCCCACAATTTTCCACACGGGCAGTCTAGAGTTGGGTTTTTCAGATATTCAGGTTTAGTGGATTATCTGGGGCTAGTTCAGTTCTTGGAGTTCATGGATTTACGTTGCCTATCTTGGAGCATTCTATTGGAGACATTCTATCCACTGCTGGTGTTATCTATTTTCTTTCCGCTGCTATTTCTTGTATCATATCTCTGATGTATATAGATATTCATTGTATCATCATTGTATCTGGATATTGTATCAGATGTTGTATATCTATATTCTTTTTCTTTTCCGCTGTGTTGTTTACTTAATGTTGTTATAAGCTCCGGCGACTCGGATTTGAACGGTCGAATCTACGGCATTCGAGTACGATGTAAAGTATGGATGTCGATTTTCGAACGCGAAAATCCGGACCGTTACATTTCTGTTTTGAATTATCTTCATTGAAGATACATTCGAATGATTTCTTTGTTCATTTTGTAGTACGTGCAAATTTGAGTTGCACGTTACTGCATTGTTTTTATGTTGAACCGATGCTTGGTTATGAAACGTATTTTGTTGCCGTTATTTTTATAACGGGATTTTTACACCAATGCTAAATTTTTGAAGCACGGTGTTTTGTGACATTTTGATGAATGAAAATTCACTGATATTACATTTTGATGTAAATTATTTTGATGAGATTTTAACGTTTGAAAATTACTATCGCTTTGACTTCAGTAACAGTCAAATTTTTAAAAGTGGATTTTCAAGCGGTTATTCCGCAATGCTGATTTTCAGATTCGTTTTACGATGTTTTGAGAAGTGCAATTTCCTTTTCGAAATTGCTACTGATGTTGTCGCTTTAATCACGTGATTGGAAAATAGTTTTAAAATGAAAATTGTTTTATAAATTTTTTAACAGTTTGCGCTTTCAAAAGAATGAGGAAGCGACTTAAACGATTCAGCAAAATCGAGGACTATGACCCCTTTCTTTTACTGATTCGCTTAACTCCGGACTTGCCCAGTTGATAATGTGAATTGTTATTTGTATAAAATAAATAAAATTGTTTTCGGGAATTTTACAGTTTGCGCTTTCAAAAGAATGAGGAAGCGATTTAAACGTTTCAGCAAAATCAAGGACTATGACCCCTTTCTTTTACTGATTCGCTTAATTCCGGACTTGTCCGTTTGAGAATGTAAAATGTATTTTTACAAAATACACAATTTTGCACTTTCAAGGAAACGATGAAGAGAATCAAACGATTTAGTAAAACACGTGGTATGGGACATGTGCGTTTGCTATTTCGGTTAATTCTGGACTCGTTAATTGAAATATCTGCTGCTTTGATGATTTTGATGATTTTGTGTGCTTTCGAGCCACTATGTTGGACCTTCGGGTCATTTGTTGGACCTTCGGGTCATTTGTTGGGCTTTCGGGCCACTCTGATGGACCTTCGGGTCAAATACCAGTACTAGACCTTCGGGTCACTCTGCGGACCTTCGGGTCAATCTGATGGGCGCCAAAATTATGTTGAGTACTTGGTAGGCTTCGGCCACTCTGAGATGTACGTGCGGCGAACTAAAAACTCGCCATCTGATGGGATCGATCCAAGCTTTTATGTTGATTTTCTAGTCTTCTTAATTGATTTCTAGATATTTGTTGTTTCTAATTATCTACAGGTAATTAGATATTTGATGTTATGAGATTTAATTATCGTATCGGTAATTAAATATTTGCTGTTATGAGATTTCTGATTATCGTTTTTGATAATCGGATATTTGTTGTTTCTAATTATCGCTTGTGATAATTAGATAATTGTTGATTCTGATTATCGTTTTTGATAATTAGATATTTGTTGATTCTGATTATCGTTTTTGATAATCGGATATTTGTTGTTTCTAATTATCGCTTGTGATAATTAGATATTTGTTGATTCCGATTATCGTTTTTGATAATCGGATATTTGTTGTTTCTAATTATCGCTTGTGATAATTAGATATTTGTTGATTCTGATTATCGTTTTTGATAATCGAATATTTGTTGTTTCTAATTATCGCTTGTGATAATTAGATATTTGTTGATTCTGATTATCGTTTTTGATAATTAGATAATTGTTGATTTGAGATTTCTGATTATCGTTTTTGATAATCGGATATTTGTTGTTTCTAATTATCGCTTGTGATAATTAGATATTTGTTGATTCTGATTATCGTTTTTGATAATCAGATATTTGTTGTTTCTAATTATCGCTTGTGATAATTAGATATTTGTTGATTCTGATTATCGTTTTTGATAATCGGATATTTGTTGTTTCTAATTATCGCTTGTGATAATTAGATATTTGTTGATTCTGATTATCGTTTTTGATAATCGGATATTTGTTGTTTCTAATTATCGCTTGTGATAATTAGATATTTGTTGATTCTGATTATCGTTTTTGATAATTAGATATTTGTTGATTTGAGATTTCCAATTATCGTTTTTGATAATCAGATATTTGTTGTTTCTAATTATCGCTTGTGATAATTAGATATTTGTTGATTCTGATTATCGTTTTTGATAATCGGATATTTGTTGTTTCTAATTATCGCTTGTGATAATTAGATATTTGTTGATTTTGATTATCGTTTTTGATAATTAGATATTTGTTGATTTGAGATTTCTGATTATCGTTTTTGATAATTAGATATTTGCTGATTTGAGATTTCTGATTATCGTTTTTGATAATTAGATATTTGTTGATTTGAGATTTCTGATTATCGTTTTGATAATTAGATAATTGTTGATTGAGATTTGATTACCGTTTGTGGTAATTAAATATTTGTTGATTTGAGATTAAATATTTGTTAATTTGAGATTTGATTACCATTTGTGGTAATTAAATATTTGTTGATTTGAGATTTGATTACCGTTTGTGGTAATTAAATATTTGTTGATTTGAAATTTGATTACCGTTTGTGGTAATTAAATATTTGTTGATTTGAGATTTCTGATTATCGTTTTTGATAATTAGATATTTGTTGATTTGTGTTTCCTGATTATCGTTGTGATAATTAAATATTGGTTGATTGCTGATTTTATTGATATGAGATTTTCTAGTCTTTAATTGAGTCTAGATTATGTTGATTTTATTGAATTGCTATTTCTATCTATTTCTGTTGATCTTAGAGTTTGCTGATTATGAAGTTTGTGTTATCTAGTTAATTGTTGAATAACTAGATATTTGCAGTTTTGTGAATTGTGATTTGTGTTTTCTAATCATCTTTGTTGATAATTAGATTTTGCTGTTTTCTAATTATCGTATCGACAATTAGATATTGCTGTTTTGTGATTTCTGAATTTCAGTTATCTAAATGATAATTGAATATTGCTGATAATTGTGTTTATCCAGTTTAGCTGTTTTCTGATTATCTACTTGATAATTAGATTTTGTGAGAATTTGTGAATTTCTTTTATGAAAAATAAATAAAAATTTGGTGTTTGTGTTCTCGATCTTTATTTTTCTAGCTTAACCAGTTTATGTTAGAAGAATAATCGTTATAGACGACTTTAATTATGAAAATGGGGGGGCCGCAATTTTTATAAGGAGGGGAGTCTGTAACAACCCGAGATTTTGTAAAAGCCAGTTGTCGTAATTAGACGATTAAAAGTGCTGACAACTTGCTATTGGAATTTGAATCGAATTGAAATTCTTTTTAAATTTGTAAAATTGTTATGCGGGCTTAAAAATTTAGTTTGGCCCATGTTGTTTTGTGTTGCCGAGATGGTTATCAATACTTGTTCTTTTTCCCCCGACCCGTTCATTTTTGGTTCGAGAAACCAAAACCAAAGAAAACCCTAAATCATTCGAAAAGAAATGGCGGCCTCATTTTCATTTTCGTTCATTCGAAAACCTAATTAAAGCATGCAAAAAGAATGAAAAATGGCGGCTCTATTCTTTCTTCGATCTCGTTCAAAGAATTGTGGCCACCGATCTCGTTCTTGTTTTCAAATTAAAGCTTCTGCCGATTGCATTCGATCGACTTCGGGATGCTTCGATTTGGCGAATAAGGTGAGTGATCGCATCACTCATGTCTAATTCAAATAGTTTGAGCTCGTTTGTTGATTTGTTCTCGTTGGCTTCGACCATTCTTGTTCATAGTTGGCTTTAATTCTTTGATTGGCTGTCACTGTTTTGAATTGGTGATTTTGTATAGGTTGGGCTTCGGCCATTCGTTTATGGTTTAAATGCCTGAGATGATTTTTGACTTTGTCAATTTATATACATGGTGATTTCTTAGTACTCAGGGCCTTGATCGATTATTTGGTCATCGTGTCTCTAACTTGGTTGTGAACTGCATATTATTTTGGCTTTAATTGTTTTGAGCCGTTGTTTTCATGGTCATCATTGTTCGATTTGGTTTGATGACATCGAGTTCGTCGCGACCACCACGATTTCGATTCCAAGCGACTTTGGTCACTGGAATTAATGATGTTGGTTTTGCAAAAATAATTTAGATGATAATTTGTTGGGCTTAGTTTTGCATATCTGGTCCACTTGAGTTTTGATGTATCGTCTAGTTTGTATTGATCAGTGTTAGATCACTTTGTTGTTCCATGATTTTGGCATTGTGCCTTGTTCTTAATTATGATGCTAGTACTGTCCAGTTTACAGTACTATATATGTTGCATTTTTTGATGATTCACATGGGTTACTGTCACTGCTTCTAGCCCCTATACATGTATACATATACGTGCCTATGTGTATATATGTGGTTGGAGTAGTAGTCTTTTGATTGGAGTTTTCTTGAGTGAATTTCACTTTCGCTCATATCTAATTCAAAATGCTGTTTGTTTATGATTCGAGCTCTTGATTTCGTTTTTATCAGTTCGCTCTCCTTTATTGAGTTCGTTATGTATGCTTGAATTTGTCAATTGATTTGTTCGACCGTTCGAGGTTGTGGATATTAGTGATTTTCCTGATCTAGTTTGCTTCTTTGATTGTGGTGCCATGTTGTTTAATTACAGTACACTAGTAGTTGAACTTTGAGTATGTTCGTACCTGAACTGGTCGAGTTCATCTGCATTGTACATCCGCTCTGTTCAGTTTATACTTGAGGTCTTTGTGTTAAATTCACTTGTTTTTATTCAAGTCTAATTTATGATGTATTTGTGTATGGCTTTGACTTGTGATCTGATACATCGAGTCAGCAAATGTTGTATCATTTTGTCAATGATGTTTTGACTGTTTGAACTTGGTTTGAAATTGGGGTCTTGTGTTATTGTTTTAGATCTGAGTAGTCATTGCCAGACTATTCTGTCTGTCTGCACTTGTTCATTCTACTTGCATCACTTGACTTGTGCTTATGCGTTTGTTCTTTGTTTCATATCTAATGTTAAGACTTTGCCTTTGTGGTCTGCACTTGCTTACTGTTACTTGTTGCCCTTGTGATCTAGTTTTATTTTCACATCTGTTGACCCGGCTTCTTTGGGTTTGACCTTGTGTTAGTTGTAAAGTTTCATTGTGCATTTAGGTGCACTGTTCTTGTTTGCAGTTGTATATGCCTATTGGGTTAGGTTCAGGTGGTTTACTGAACCGTTGTTGTTTCACTGTTTCATTATACATTTGGACTTGAGTCTAATTCTTGAGTTCATTTTGTTGCAGTTTTTCCCCTGTAGCACTTGATGGTATTTGGTCTGTTTCACATGTATGCCTTGTGCATGCCATTTTGCTATCTGTTTCTATGTTTTCTGGTGGCACTGAACAGTTGGGTTTGAGTTGTTTAATCTTGAACTCGATCTCGAGATGGTGCCATTTGAGATTTGAATCTTCATTTGATTCTGGTTTGTTGATCTTTTGTGTATTTCGGGTTGTAGTGGCGAGGCAGTATACGCGTGCGTATACTGCAGCCCTACCAGAATTGATGTTTTAAATTGATTATTTTGTTGTTGTCTAATTATCTTCTAGATAATTAGATTATGAGTTTCTAATTATTTATTTAATAATTGGAATTTGTTGTTAATTGCCAATTAGGCAATTATGATGTTTTCTAAATTATCTTCATTGATATTCTTTTCACTTATCTTTGTTGATGATTTGAATCTGCTGATTTGTTGTTTAACACTGTTTAGTATTATATCTGTCGTTATCCGATTCTCTTATCGAGAAGTCGGATATACGAGATTTCTGTGACTGTCGTCTATTTGATATTGATTATTATTGCTTCTGTGCATTAATAACTGAGTTTGAATTAGACTGACCCGTGTATTATTTTCTTTTGAATGTAATACTCGGATCAGACCCGAGTTATTTCAGGTTGTGGATTTCCTGCTTTGAGTTGCTGTTTGAGCTATGAAGACTTTTCACATCTTTTGGAGTAGTCGTGTCATAGTATAGGTTGATATGTATTCATGTATATTAGTTGATAATGTACGTGTATATATAACTTCCAGAGTCGACAGTTGTAGTTGTATCATATGTATTGTGTCAAATGTATTGTAACTGACATCAGTTATATATATATATATATATGATACTTTTGTTATTTGTGTTCCGCATCTTTTTGTATCTGTGTTAGTATTATATATATTGTCCTAAACTATTATGAACCATCGTAGTTCGTTTTTTACTGGAATTGGGTATGTCGATGGGAATGAATAAATAAGAGATGAAAAATGAAAATATATACCACTCCTATCGAGGTAGCCAATACTAGTGTAAGGCCAACTATGGATGGCCGCTCCTATCCAGCCTTATTCTTCGTAATATCAACGGTATTTCTTTTAACACTTTTTGTTATTGTGAGCATAGAGGTAGGGCATCACAATACTGATCAGACATGACGTTTTGAAATCTAGTTTAGTAAAGTTAGTGGACATGTGTAGAAAAATATTTTAGAGTGTTATCAACTCAATTTTAACACATTGTGCGATATACTGTATCGCTCTGACATCGCATTTTAGAATCTGCTTCAGCAAACTTAGTGGACATGTGTATGTAAATATTTTAGAGTGTTGTCAACTCAACTTTAACACATTGTGCAGTATACTGTACCGATCTGACATGATATTTTGGAATCTTCTTTACTAAAGTTAGTGGACATGTGTAGATAAATATTTCAGTGTGTTGTCAACTTAGCATTAGCATAAATATAAACAAACAAAATGGTACTTGGTACATTGCATAGTAGAGATAGAACACATTACGTAGAAAACACAGAAATACAAATACACGATAGGATACATGATACATTGTAGTGTTAGTACACATCAATACTCTCGTAAACTATTAATTATGTCGAATAAAAGATGATGTAAGCTGGTTTTTAAGAGGTGTAATCTCATGCCTTATGTTTGTGGCAAACGCTTCAACACTTCGAGGGAGTGGCTCATCGAGCCAAAAGTGGATCCTACACCAACATTGGCAACATCTGAAGAAACAATGTCTGATATTCAGATTTGACATTGTAATAATGCAGGTATAAGCCACAAGACCACATTTGCAGTAAAATATGTTGGAGTTCATCTCTTCAATAAGAGTAACTTATGCTCTTGAACCAATGGTAGACTTACTTGGTTTTGTAGGTACAAGTAGCTTTACCTTCATAAAAATATAAGCTTATAACTAGCATCATTGCATAATAAAAAGTAACCAATTATTGGGCACAAATTTAAAACACAATTGATGATGCAATGGATTTCATTCTTTAGCTTCACACTAGAAATAAAACATAAATAAAATAGATATGAAGATCTAGCAGTTGAGATCCACTGTCACAAAGTGTCTTTATTTGTGTTCTAGCATATTTTCTTAATAAAAATGAATATGTACATAGAAAAAAACTAAAGTAATTCTTACATATGCATATATATATATATATAGTTCATTGCAAATTCTAATTGACTTAAACTTTAGATTGGATGTGAAGATATACATAGAGGATGGTTATTTCAATAATATGTCGTGGATAATTATGTGAAAATTGAAAGTGGTAGAATGAGATGGTTTCGTGAACAACATCATATGAGTGCTATTTTGTTCACCCCATGTGAACAAAACAGCACTCCCCATTGGTTGAAATCAGCGGGCTCCACATGGAGCCCGCTGATTTCAACCAATGGGGAGTCGTGTTTTGTTCACACCGGTGTGAACAAAATAGCACTCAACATCATATTAGATCGGAATTGTATGTGGGACTTCAGGATACATTGAATGCTGAAGAAAATAATGCGGGTATGATAATTATCCCTTATCTTTGGTCTATTTATACAATATAATATACATATACATACACACATATATATGTATATATAATTATTTTATAATCAAATTATTATTTTTTATATGGGTAACATTGGCATAAGAGTAAATACTACCCTCTTCATTCAATGGTATTCCACGCAATGTGGACCAATGTTATCAAGATACAATGACTTTAGTTTAAAAGTTTGGAAAGCCTGATTTGTTCATTACAATGACATGTGATCGTACATGGGATGAAATAACGTCAGATCTATCAAATGGATAAATTTCTCAAGATCGTCCAGGCATTATTACTATAATTTTTTGTGCAAAATATGAAGAATTAAAGCATTGTATCTATGACAAACAAATTCTCGAAGTGGTTGCAAAACATCTCCATGTCATCAAGTTTCAAAAAATGGACTACCCCATGCTCATATGCTTATTATTCTGGATGACGAAGATAAACTACATAGCCCAGATGATGATGCTATTGTAAGAGCTAATTGAATTGTGATTAAGAACCAGAGTTGTACAACAAACAAATGTTTCATGTATGAAAGACAGAAATTGCAAAAAGATAATCCTAAAAAATATTCACCCTGCACTATCCAAAGTAACGATTCATACCATATTTATTGAAGGCGAGATAATGGTATAAACATCGCACTAGACAATGATGGTGATATTGTATTGGATAATCGCTGGGTGGTCCAATATAACCCATGTTTGCTGAAAGAGTATGAATGTCACATTAATGTTGAAGTTTGTAGTACTATCAAATCTGTCAAATACTTATATAAGTATATATAGAAAGATCCGGATCGTGTGACAGTGGAAATTCGGTCAACGACTGAAACTGATGAAATTAAAACATTTTTAGATGCAAGGTGGATATATGCACCCAAGAGGCTTTTTGGAGAATATTTGAATTCTCATTGCACATGATTTATCCTTCAGTTCAACGTCTCTATATACACCTTCCAAGCATGCAACAAGTGACTTATCATGCTAACCAAACAATATCTAATGTTTTATTGATGAGAACCTCTATACATCAATGTTAATTGAATTCTTCAATACAAGCTCACAAGATTCAGAAGTAAGGCACCATTTATATCGTGAATTTCCAGATAAATACACTTGGATATCAAATATTGAAAGGTGGCGATGAAGAGCATCACGAAAGAAGGTCATTGGTCTAATTTATATTGTTTCTCCATCAAAAGGATTACACTACTTCTTATGAATTCTTTTGAATCATGTAAGAGGACCAACATCATTTGATTATTTTTAGACCATCAACGGTATCAAATACCCAACATTTCGACAAGCAATAGAAAAGTTGGGATTACTTAAAGAAGACTAAAGTACCAGGGCATGTTTTGTTGAAGCATCAGACACACGAACGCCATCATCCTAAGAAGATTATTTGCAACCATCTTAATTTATTGTGCACCGACAGGAGTCAAAAAATTATGGGAAGAAATTTTCTATTATATAGTTGAAGATTATCTAAGCTCAAGTATAATGGCTCGACCTATGCTTGAAAATCTACGTGATCTCAATGATCTATTAATAAATCACTATTTACTAATATCTGATTTTGATCTTCAAATTATTAGAAATGATGTAGATGATAATTCACGTACTTCAAAATTAATATATGAGCAATATTCTATTGTAACACCTAAATAGGACTTTACGCTTGCTAAAAAATTAAATGAAACTCAAATGCATGCATATGCTACAATTACTAATGTAGTTTACTATTCGAAAAGCTATATATGTTTCATAGATGGCCCCGGTGGAACGGAGAAGACCTTTCTTTATCGAGCAGTACTTGCAAAACTTAGACAATGATTTGATTGCACTTACAATGGCTACATCAGGGAGAGCCGCAACAATCTTATCGAGTGGTCAAATAGCATATTCAAAGTTTAAATTCTCAATCAATCCAACTTCCACATCAATGTGTACGGTATTTAAATAATCTGAAGGAAATTATGAGATTAGCAGCTGTTCTTACTTGGGATGAAGCAACAATGACCCACATATATGCTTTTGATGCACTGGATTGAACTTTAAAAGATATATTGGGAAATGACATGCTAGTTGGAGGAAAAATTATAATCATTGCAGGGGATTTTAGAAAAGTTTTACCAGTTGTACAAAACGTTACGATATCAGAAACAACTAATGCATACATAGTTAAATCATCATTATGAAAACATGTAGAAGTAATCCATCTCACTCAAAATTTGAGGGCAAAAGAAGGTCCATTCTATGTGGATTTCATACTACGTGTTGGATATGAAGATGAGACACATATACGGGAGAACATGATAAGAATTCCATATGAAACGGTTATACCATGGGAAGGCGAAGAACCAATCACTACTCTCATAAACTCAACCTTTTCAAACTTACACGTGAATGCATTCAATACAAAATATACGGTTATAAGGGCTTTAATAACCCCACTCAATGAAAATGTGGATATGTTGAATGATCAAGTTATAAATCTTTTTCTTAGTTGTCATCATGTCTGCTACTCTTTCATTTCTGTGGAAGATAATATAAAAAATCTATACCAACTTAAATATTTGAATTCAATAAATTTGAGTGGTTTACCCCTACATAAATTAGCGTTGAAGAACGGTGCACCAATTCTGCTATTAAGTAACCTCAATTCAAAAAATGGGTTATACAATATTACACGACTTATATGTCATGAACTTCACAAAACCATCATAGATGCAGAGACTTCTATGGCCACTTTGTTGGAACTTGGGTTTGCTTACCAAGAATACTTATGAAGCCCTCTGAAGATATCCATTTACATTTACTTTATTATGTAAATAGTTCCCTATAAGGTTAAGTTTTGCTTTAACTATTTACAAAGTTGAAGGACAAACAATTCCAAATGTAGGAAGTTACTTACCCCAAGATGTATTTAGCCATGATTCACTTTATGCTGCATTATCAAGAGGAGTTACAATAAAAACACTAAATTTTTAGCAAAAAACAGTGAAGTTCAAGGGCGCTTCGAAACCTACAAAAAAAATGTTGTGTACAAGTGTGCTAATATCTTCAAGAGAACAAATTTGATTTCTTTTTGTGACATTTGACACATATTTTTTTATTTTTTTATTTTTAGTTCTTTTTTATAAACTAAAATATATGCTTATAAAATAACAATCATAAAAAAATGGAACAAATCTTCATTTTATTGATTATTTCAATTTGAAAGTCCAACTTCAAACATTCCATTTGTATGTCAATTTGCACTTGCATATCATGTGTTTCTCTAATATATATATATATATAATATACATATTCTTGCATTTTTGAAATGTCTTTTGTACTAAAATTTCATATGCATGCATGTAGCGCGTGCCATTGGGACCCATGATACATTGTAGTGTTAGAACACATTAACACTCTCGTAAAATATTAATTATGTCGAATAAAAAATGGTGTAAGTTGGTTTTTAAGAAATGTAATCTCATGCCTTAAGTTTGAGGCAATGCTTCAGTACTTCAAGGGTGCAGCCTGTTGAGCCAAAAGTGGATCCCGCATCGATATTGGCAACATATGAAGAAACAACGTCAAATATTTGGATTTTACATTGTAATAATGCCAGTATGAGCCACAAGGACACAGTTGTAGTAAAATATGTTGAGATTCATTTCTTCGATAAGAGTTAAATCACACTCTTGAACCAATGCTAGACTTACTTGATTTTGTAGTGAGGCTAATTCATGTTGTGTTTCGACTACGCACTCAACTGCATGTTGAGGTAGAGGGTCATCGATCCACTCGTGAAATTCACATATATAGAAGTGACATCTTAATTTAGGCCATATTTCACAACAAATGTACATTGGTCGACATTATAAATATTAAATGATTTTTTCTATATAAAAACTTGAGAAGTGACGGTGAGACAAAGAATAATATTAGTATTATATATAGGATTCTGAAAGCAAGATAAGTACACAATACTATATTTTTAATCATAAACTATATCATTGTAGATCATGCCAATAACGACCATAAATAGAATCAATAATAGAACAAATGTCCATATAATAGATTCAACAACGGCCATATACACAATATCACTGTACATCATGTCAATACATCATCACTAATGAAATAATATACATATCTATACATACTCAATTATATAAACACTCATTCCAAGTGTACAACATCACCACCACCACCACCATCATTATCAAAGTCGTCACCACCACCATCACCTTCATCAAAGTCATTACCATCATCATCTTGTACATTATCAAAATGAGTAGGACCACCACCACTCATTTGGACTACCGCCAACTGAGCTTGCAGCTCATCAATCTGTGCTTGCTAAAGCTTTCTCTCGACCATATGTTGCTGACTAAACTTCTGAGAATGAGAGAGTGACATATGCTGAAGTGCAACAATATATCGTATATTATCAAGCCTAGGTACATACTATAATCACAAATAATACTTGAGTATACGACATTTAACTAAGAATGTACAAAGAATTACAAATTTATTTAATTACCTTGAAAGGAGCATACAATCCAGCTGAAGGAATACTAGCAATCTCATGATCTGAATTATAGACCATGGGCTACTCGATAAGACTACCGCAGATGTTGTATACTCTAAAACTGGTGTTGAGACCAAAGTTCATTGGCGGCTGCGAGTACTGGGATAGCTTCGGATCAAAACAAAATGGAGGAGCTTGAACCCTACAAGAGGCTAAATAAGGACCAACATGATTGAAGTTCACTCCACAAAAATAGTTAGGTAACATGAAGCATCGTGGAGCAACTATGTCCCAATAGATATAATCACTATGAGTTAAGAAGAATGTTAAAGCGTTTACCAATCCAGCCTGTCGTAGTGCCTATAGATATGTGCTCAAGTAGAACAGTTTCTCCCTAACATGTCATTGCATTATAGAGGATCTCTTGGTATATCTATCTCATCAATTGACTGAAATCATCTCTCTCCCAAAAATTTAGGAAGAAATGCTAGTATATGCAAAACAATCCTCCGTCTGGAAGCATGATATCCAATAGCAAGAGTATGAACATCAAACATCAGGTCAGTCTATGTCAAGTGGATCCAATATCCATCCCATAATGCCCATAAAATGTTACCCCTGCACCTTATGTCAAGTTGAGATTAGGCCACCATCAAATAGTACTTAACTCCTATATGCGCATGATAAAGATACTGTAGATACTTTCATCGTCTCATGTGTGGAAAATACGATTCTACCGCCAAATTAGATGTTATTACAATGCAGGGAGGCATGTATGTTGTGTACTGATTGTACTAGCATGGCATAATATACCAAATCCAAGACATCTGCTTCAACCCTAGAGCTTAAGAGTTGAGAGTCGTATACAAACATCCAAGTATAGACGCCCTTCAGTTTACAGTATGGAGCTAATCCAGATTGGCTATCGCCCTAAGATACCCTAACCTAATAGTCCCTTTTGGTCTGAAAAGAATGTCAAACCAAATAAATATAGCGGAAATGAGCTAATAACTACATCAGTCATAGCACATATTTGGCTTTCAATGAGTACCCGAAAAATCTTAAATCAATCCATATCCATATCCATATCCGAAACATGAAAATTTATCCGATATTCGGAAAGTGGATACGGATGCAGGTATGGCCATATCTGCATCCAATAATTATCCATCCTGTTTTTATCATGATTATAGTTATTTTTTATGTATTTAGTAGTAAAATGATTGTCATTTATTATTTAACTGGTAAAAAAATTAATATCTGTATAAGGATCAATATTTGCTGCTTAAAATTATTTTGTTAGCATACTTATTATTTTTTATATTTTTAATACCGAAATGGATTTATAATGAATAAAATTTTTCTATTTATTTATTTATTTAGATTTATAAGTTGCGGATTGGTTGAAGAATATCATATAAATATTCAATATCTGTCCGTACTCGTAGATACAGATTTTCGATATCCATCCGTATTCGCAGGTACGGATATTCGATATTCGAAAATGATTTAGGATACATATACAAATATGGAAACATCTGAATTCATATCCAACCGTTTATAGGCCTAATCACATATGATGTGTAATGTACCGCTGTAAGTATGTCAAGGGAAAAACACCAGAAGTAACAACTCCATCCTCAAAATGGGGTATATATACTATGTATAACTCAAGAGTCTCATACGCATCATCAAAAGAAAAATAATCCTATTTGGGCTTCATATCTCAATGCTAATCAATATATAAAAGTCGACTGGAGTAATGCCGAGCTCAAAATCTGGAAAATAGAACATGTATGTGGTGTGTCACTACCTCTCAACTAGGACAGAATTGAAAGAACTATCAAAACACTAAGGATGTCTTAGCTATAGGAAATAGGCAAATGGACTAGTCTGCAGCTTACCTACTAAAGGCCAAGGGAGTATATCATAAAACTGTCCAATGCACTTGAACTAACTATCCCGACAAGTGATATACCAGGTCTATATAATAAATAGATTAATATATGATTGATCGAACATTAATATACTTGATTTATACAATAAATAATAATGATATTTGGTCTATAGAATTAGTAAGAAATACTACTAATAACAAATTTCAATTAACATAACATTGATGCATTAAGTTATTTTGTATTATAATCATACCTCGGTTGTATCCAAAGTGGTCCATATACGATGTGTGTATCCATCTGGTAGCTCCTGCAAGATCCGTAAGTCGTCAATCGTCTAGATGAGGGACAATGTGAATCGAACTAGCATGCTCCTCTGTTTGTCCTCGAACAGTATGTCTTGTAATTTTAATAGCATGCGACGGAATTCCAATGCTTTTTTCAATTAAAAAAATTAAAACTAAAATTATGAGAAGAAAATGGCTGGGCGTTCTATTTATAAACACCCAACATCGGATGTCTATTTAATATGCATGAGGTACTCATATGCTTATTAAATAAGCCTGATGTTTTGGTGCTTATTAAATAAGTAGCTGAACATTACGCATCTATTTAATGTGCACCTAAGCTTGGATGTCAATTAAATATGCATCTGACTATTAGACCAGCCCCTTAATTTTAAAGACTGAATATCCAAAAGAATATTCGGTCTTCAAGTTGTTAGAGATGCTCTAATAAAGTTTTGTTTATTATCATTAACGGTAAGCAGTTCTATTTATATTAATTATTTTGCATATTAAGAGTATAATAAGATTGAATAAAAATTAAATTAAACTAAAGTGTGACAACTAAGACTTTTTGTAAATGAATCGCTGGCACACGTATTTTTTACCTATGGTTATTATGAAATGTGGGCTGTGCTTGATAACACACATGAAGCATTAAAGTTTCTTGTTTTATGTTAAATTTGATGTGTTATTATGAACATCTATGAAATTTTTGTATTTATTTGTTTTTTTAGAATTTTTTGTGCTATGTTATGCAATGAACTAACATATGATAATAGGTTAAAAGTTTGCAAAGTCATATCAATCTTTTATAATTACATTGGATTATTATAGTGTATATTACCGAAAACATTCGAATTTATTTATTTTTACAAAAACCTTTACTTTATGTAATTAAATATAACATGTTAAATAAAGACACACCTTATAATTTAGAGAATGTTTATAGTATTCTTTTTTTTGGTTACTTTTATTGTATGATGTATTTTTAACATTGTAGTCTACCACTCTGTGCTTTAATTCATTGAAACCATTACAATTGTTTTTCAATATTAATTACTTTTACAATTTAAAAGTTTCCAACAAAATATTAAAGCACCGAGTGGTTGACTGTTGTTGACGTCAAAAATGGGCATCAACACCCATAGAATCTCATGGAGATTTAACCATGAATGAAACTAAAAACATCGCAGAAAAAGTATATGAACACAGATTTTAATAGTGGTTTGACAATCTTGGCCTACATCCACTTCATATTTTTATTGATCTTGCCCTGGATTACATACGATCATGTGAAAGCGGTCGTACGAAGTGGATGTAGGCCAATGTTGCCGAACCACTATAAATATTTATTTGTTCATTTACTTTTTCTACGATGTTTTTAGTTACGTTCATTGTTAAATCTCCATGAGATTCTACGGGTGTTGATGCCCATTTTAGGCGTCAATAACTGCAATGTTAAAAATGTTTTACTTTGAAACTTCTGAGCAGGTATCCAGTGAAACCCTAACATATATTTTAGGTAAACTATAGGGATATGCAGTTGACAATGATTGAACATTCAACCTTGCATGTGAGCATTGTATGTCCTAACCAACTAAGTTACCATGGGGTTACTCATTAATAATTATTAACAGTACTGTTTTCTTACAATTATTATTGTTATTATGATTATTATACATTATGACCAGTACGTTATGCACATTCTTCGAGCTGACTTCCTTTTATTCTGAAATAGAATGAACAAATAGACACAAAACTTGATGTTATATTTTTTGGCATCAATTTGGTTTTGTATGAATTTTAAATGAATAAATATACAGTCAAGATTTATAATTTATAGTTTTTCGTAAAAATATTCAATATACATCTTGTAATCTTTCATGTCACAATCTATCTTATACAATAATATCAATAATTTTTTATGACATACTGATCATGATAGCATATGTTGATATATTTATGAGATAAAGTTTCAATAAAACTGACCTTCAGCTATGTACATGTAGCCAATATGAGATGGGAATGCAGACCAATTCTCAAAGTCGCAAGTCCATTGAATACTCATATGTCTTAGGATTGGAGGACTTTTTTTGAAAAGTAAAAAATACTGTACATCCTATCTAGTAAACTTACATTGTCATGTATTAAAAAATTACACATTATCCCTCCACCTTAAACGTTGCACTTGTGCTTTCAAAGCCCATCCTTTTGCTAGAGTCAATCCAAATATAAATTATGACATGCTTTATGTGCCAAGGGAAATTTTATGGTACTCTCCACATATTTAAGCATGAACTACAGAAAAGGCAGGCAAAAGCTCTTTCGATATAAAATAAAACAACCAAGAATGTATTCTAAGGTATCTAAGTTGGAGTACACGATTCAAGAACCAACCGAGCATGATTAATTAACATAATTTCGATAATTAAGTGTTAGATTTCGATGATAAAATATTTCCATATTAAAGAAGATTTGGAAGATACTGTCTATTTCAGTGATGTTATATTTTCGAGCAAAGAAGATTTGGAAGATATTTAAGATAACAACTCAAATATATTACCTCTTTTATTATATTAAAAAGGGCAATGGATTATTTTAGAAGTAATCAGACAATTCCTTAATCAGCTGATTAAAGAAGGAATCTTATCATGCGCGTGCAAATTGAAGGAAATTGAAAAGTCAAACAGATAAATGTTTCCCATATGAATAAGAGAATTGTTAAGGCGTTGACTTATAACCATAATTCAATCACTTCAACCCTAAGTAATAATCTCCATGTAACGATAGTCATTCTGTAGAGATTATAATCATCCTCTCAAGTTGTATTTCTTTTCCTTCTCCTTAGCCTCCATTATCGATCTTGTAAAATCCTCTTTTCTTAAAAAGTGATATAATCACATCTCCCCAAAGTGGACGTATGCTATCTCGCGATTGTGGAACTACTATAAATCTGTGTGTGAACTCTCTATTTTCTTTTTTCTATGATTTGCTATTTTGTATTCTCCTATCATTGTTTGTTTTATCGCATTACAACATGATCATATAGCTTCCGTGTTTATTTGATTTGATTTACAATCATTTGTGTAAAATTGCCTGTAACACCCCACCCCAAGACCCACACTAACAAAGGGTATTACAGAGTAATACTTTCTGCTAGTGCAGAGAATAGGGCTGGTTAGGAGCGACCATCCGTAAGCTTTGTCTTAAACAAGTATTGGATACGTCGATTGGGTGCACTAATTTTTTTTTCTCTTTACCTTTTTCTTTCACCAAGTTCACATTGTTTATTATAAAACAAACAATTTTTAACAAAATTTTACATCTTCAAATTTATTTTATTCCTCCATTTTAAATTATAACCATCGTTATAATTTATTTTCACAGGTAATCATAAAACCAAGGTTGTTACATTGCCCCAATAGTCTGGTCTCAGATCTTTGAAGATTTTTGTTGAATCTAGGGCTAGAAGGTGATCGATAAGATGGAAGGATTTGGAGATGGAAGTGAGGTTAGACCTACCCAGGAGTATGCATCCTACACTAGGGGTTCATATGCAGCACCCAATTCACATTTACCTATAGAGAATGTGAATAGAGATAATGATTTTGAGAAGTGGCAGTGGAAGATGAATGTGGTGTTGAGAAGAAATTGTGTTCATCTGGTAGTGTTTGATGTAGAATCATTGCTAGTAGATATCTCAGAATTGAAAAGGAAGGAGATGGAGAAATGGACTTTTACTACTCTCTAATTGGCCTTAGGTGAGAACATCATCCCAGAGATTAGTAGTAAAATTATAGCCATATGCTTTTGGAAGGAATTGGAGGATTTCTACATGAAGAACTCGCTCATGAACAAGCTAATTTTGTTGAAGACTTTCTTCACTTACAAGATGTAGGAAGGTACGTCATTAAAAGCACATCTTAACTTCTCCGATGACTTGATGATGAAGATGAAAGCTATTGATTTGAATGTAAATGAAGAGCAAAAGGCTATGATGGTATTGTGCTCTCTTCCAGAGCGGTACACGTTATTTGCTAATATCTTTATATATGGCAGAAGCATATTGACATTAGAAGATGTGAAGATGAGACTCTTGAGTGAAGAGATGAGGGATTAAATGAAGCTTATGAGTGAAAGTGAAAAAGCTAGCAGTAGTCAAGGACTGTTCGTAGAGAGAGGAAGAAAGGAGAAGAAGAAGAATAATTTCAGAGGGGGTTCCAAGTGAAGGAAGCCTAGAAGTTGTTGGAGAGGCAAGTCTAGAGACAAGATGTATCAACATTGTAAGAAGCATGGCCATTGGAAGGAATATTGTCAAGATTTAAGGAAGTGAGATGAAGTGGACGGTTCTTCATCTATTGCAGTAAAGAAGGTTGTTTCTGATGATGTGTTGACTGTAGTTGTTTCAATATATCAGACTATTTGGTGCTAGATTCTTGGACGTCTTTTCCCATGACGCCTAGGAAGGAGTATTTCTATTCTTATGAAGGTAAGGGGGAAGTTCCATATTGATAGGGAACGATGCTATTTGCAAGTCATTAGGAGAAGGATCAGTGTGTATTCGCATGCACGATGGTGTGGTGCACATTACCACTAGAGTTTGCTATGTTCCAGGTTTAAGGAAATCTTTTCTGTCTTTGGGTTAGCTAGCTTCTTCGGATTACAAGATTACAATAGATTCGGATAGCTTGAAGGTGACAAATTGTGCTCTTGTATTGATGAAAGGAGTAATGGTCCATAGTCTTTATTTACTGAAAGGATATATAGTTCCTGGAGACCAGTGTGTTGGAGTTGATATTTCACGAGCTTTGGATGCCAACAGATTTTGGCATCTCAGATTGGGTTATGTTTCAGACAAGTGCTTGGAGCTGCTTCATAGAAGGAAGATGATCAAGGGTAAAAGCTTTAACCATTTAGAATTCTGCCGAGAGTGTGTATTGGGGAAGCAGACAAATGTTTCTTTTAGTTCGGTAGACATGAGTCCCGAGGAGTACTAGAGTATGTCCATATGGATGTTTGGAGCCTAGTAGCTATAGATTCTATTGGAGGAGCTTCTCTTTTATCGATTACTACTCTGGAAAGGTTTGGGTGTTCGTGATGAAAGCTAAGTCGGAGTCGTTTGAGAAGTTCAAAACTTGAAAGGCACCGGTAGAGAATGAAATCGAAAGGAAGTTGAAGGTGAAGAGATCTGACAATGGTGATGAGTTTGTTTCTAAGGAGTTCATAGATTTCTATAAGAAGAATGGAATTCGAATACATTTCACTACACTTGGAAATTCACAATCAAACGGAGTCGTTGAAAAGATGAATATGACTCTATTGGAGAGAACTCATTGTTTAAGATTGCTTGCGTGTTTATCTAGAGGATTTTGGATTGAAGCTTTATTAACTGTAGCGTATATTATCAATCAAATTCTGTGATCAGCCATTGGTAGGAATATCCCAGAGGAAGGTGGAAAGGTACATCTATACATATCGGTTATTTTCGTATATTAAGTAGCCATGTGTAACAACCCGGTTAATAATTATCTAATTAACAATTGAGTAATAAATTTTAATTGTAAATTTAAAGAGTTAAATCGTCGTTAAATTTAATTTGAATAATTGGTTTGAAACTTATTAATTTTTAAAAGAAGATTTCAATTAAAATAGAAAATTTATGATATAATTTGTGTTAATTTATCCGCTGAGAGTTTTAAGAATTCTAATCGATGCGTTTGGCTAACATTATCGTTAGAGTTTCATAAATATTACAATATGGCATTTCGATACTGTGATTTGGAAAGAATAATTAAAATTGGAGTTTTGTTTAAATTTTTTAGTTGATTTGGACTTTGGCAAAGTGCAATAAAGAAATAATAATTTATCGTAGAGATTTTAAGTAAAGTGAAATGAATTCTAAATTTGGTAAACAAATTGATTTATTAATGAAATAAATTAATGGATGAAAATTTATTTTCATTTGATTAGAATTCTTTGTTAAGTGTTATTTGTTAGGAATATTTCTATTTTTAATTGGTTAGGAATCTTTTGATTAGAAAGCTCAATTACATAATGTAATAACATTGTTAGAGAACTTGGGCTTTCCCAATTTCTCAAGCCTGCTAGTCTAGATAAGGATAAATCATTTCCTTAGCATAATCACCAAATCAAAAGCCTCTTCCTAAACATTAAACTACGTATCTTCTTTAGGAACAAAGCAGAGAAGCAAAATCATTGAGCCCTAATTTAATCTTCATCAATTCAAGCAAAAATCAATAAATCTCTTAATAAATAGGCCTGAATTCCTTGCTTCTTCCTCTACCTATTGATACCATCAATTTAATATTTTGATTCAGTTAGTAATCTTGAATTATTGATGGTTAGGGGATGTTTGAAGTTTTTAGGAGTTTGAAAACAAGAAAGTGGCTTTCAATTTGCAGCTTAATCCTAATTCAGTTCATCTCTTCATCTTTTTGGATTCCGAGTTAGATAATATTCTCACACCACTCTATTTATGATGTGAGATAATTTACTTCTTTGAGTTTATTTGCAAATTGGATAAATTACATAAGAATTAGTATGATCCAGATGTTAGAAAATAGGACTGTCGGTCCCTGCCCAGTGCCTTGAATCATTTCTCCCATGCCATGTTGAGTAATAGGGCATGCTTTGTTTAATTTATTACAAAAGGACACGTCCTTTGTTTTCCTTTGCATTTGAGAAAAAAAATACACCGCACAGTATTTTTCTTTGATTTTCATTTTATTTCTGTCGGTTCACTTTGTTGGAATTCCTTTTAGATGGTGAATGAGATATATCCCACATCACCAAAAATATGCCCGGTTATATTTTTGGTAAATAAAAGTGAACAGTTTTACTGTTTGAATATGAATAGATGCGATGAAGAGACGCGACGTTTTAAACAGCAACGGTTCTAGAGCGTTGCAACTGAACGGACGCGACTGTTGCAAACAGCAACGGTTCTGGAGCGTTGCAACTGAACGGACGCGACTGTTGCAAACAGCAACAGTTCTGGAGCGTTGCAAATGAAAGAAAGTGACTATTGCAAATAGTAACGCTTTTTTGACGAAGAGGTGCGACTTTTCTCAGCGGATGCAGCCATTGGGAATTCAGCTATAAATAAGGAGGAAACCTGATCACTTTACTCACTCATTTTTCAAACCGAATTATCTCTTCTATCTCTTCATCTCTTAATTCATATTCAGTCCTATCACACAGAAGATCATACACATCACAATCTCGTGCAGATTACGTCTGTTGTATCTTGGGAGAATTTTGAAATAAAATTCTTAAGGAAATCGTTACGACGAGCCTCAGACAAAATCGGGTTAGAACTTTTATTCTACATTCTACCCTTAATTTTGTTATACTATTTATTCAAAATAGTATAACGCTGTTGTTGTAATTTATTTACAACATTCATTTTGTTATTATAATTAATACAGAATTCCAGTGTAGTGGAAATCTGAGTTATAAACTTGTGCGACGAGTTTATATTTGATTATTCTCTGTTTTGGTATACTAGACGTATAACATCTTAAGAATTTTACTGTTTTCTTACTAAAACAGAGATGGCAACAGTAGAATTTTCAAAGACTACTACTCACAACAGACCTGAACCGTTCAAGGGAGATGGTGACGATTTTTTAACATGGCAGAATCAGATGTTATTTTACCTCACGACACTCGGTCTGCAACGGTATCTCGAGGAGGAGGAACCGATTTCTTCACCAGGCAAGGAAGCAGATGTTACTACATGGAAACATTCCGATTTCCTATGCAGAAACTATATTCTAAATTGTCTCGACAAGGTGCTATACAAAGTATATCAACCTCTAAAGACAGCAAAAGCACTCTGGAATGCACTTGCCACGAAGTATAAGACGCAGAATATCAGTCTTAAGAAATTCATTGTAGACAAATTCATGGACTACAAGATGTTCGACTCCAAACCGGTGACTGCTCAACTGCATGAACTACAAATCATCATCCATGAACTCGAGGCGGAAGGTCATAAGGTTGGAGAATCGTTTTTGGTTGAAGCCATCACGGGAAAACTGCCACCGTCGTGGAGAGATTACCGCAATTATCTAAAGCATAAAAAGAAGGAAATCTCTTTACAGGATCTCATAGTCCGATTGAAAATTGAGGCAGATAACCGTGGAATTACAAAACAAAGCGAGGAGGCATTTGTGGCTGAAGATTCAAAGACCAAAAACAAAAAAAAGAATTTCCAGAAGAAAAGGAAAGCTCCAGACAACAAACCAAAAGTCAACAAACGAACCAAAAAGTTTAATGGTGAATGTTGGGTTTGTGGAAAGGTTGGACATGCCGCTAGAGATTGCAGACTCGAGAAGGAACGCAATAAAGAGGCAAATATAGCGGATAACATGGAAGTAGACGAGTCCAACTTCTCGGCGGTGGTATCTGAATGCAATTTGGTTCAAAATCCTAACCAATGGTGGGTGGACACAGGTGCTACTCGTCATGTCTGCTCTGACAAATCCATGTTCTCTACGTACAAGAAATTTGATCATGAAGAGAAACTCTATATGGGTAATTCTGCAGTATCTATGATCGAAGGCAGTGGCACAGTAATCCTCAAGTTTACTTCAGGAAAAACTGTCAAGTTAAATGACGTGCTCCATGTTCCAGACATACGTAAGAATCTCATCTCTGGTGCAGTATTATCAAAGAAAGGATTCAAAATGGTGTTCGAGTCAGACAAGATGGTTCTGTCCAAAGCTGGAATGTATATCGGAAGGGGATATTTATGTGATGGCCTATTTAAGGCAAATGTAGCCGTTATCGGCAATAAAACTATGTATTCTGATTGTGCTATTAATAAAATTGAAGTTCTTACTTGCTTGAGCACGAAATTTTACTATGGCATGATAGATTAGGACACATAAATTTCCGAAAAATGAAAATATTATCAAACTTGGGATTAATTCCAAAATTCCAAGTAGATAAGAACTACAAATGTGAGACATGTGTAGAAGCAAAAATGGTTAAAAAACCATTTCAATCTGTTGATAGAAGCACCGAACCACTAGGTTTGGTTCATACAGATTTATGTGATTTTAAATCATTACCTACAAGAAGGGGGAAAAAGTACTTTATTACGTTTATTGACGATTATACGAGATATTGCTATGTATATCTTTTGAATAGTAAAGATGAAGCAATTACGTCATTTATAAAGTACAAAGCTGAGGTGGAAAATCAGTTAAATAAAAAGATCAAGATATTGAGATCTGATCGAGGTGGAGAATATGAATCACCATTTGAACAGTTCTATCCCGAAAATGGTATAATTCATCAAACAACAACTCCATATTCACCACAACAAAATGGGGTAGCCGAGAGGAAGAACAGAACGTTAAAAGACATGATTACCGCCATGCTTTTAACTTCTGGTCTACCGACGAACTTGTGGGGGGAAGCCTTAAATATGTCTAATCACATATTAAACAAAGTCCCTCATAATAAAACAGGAACAATTCCATATGAGATATGGAAAGGACACAAACCAAGTTTTAAATACCTCAAAGTGTGGGGGTGCTTGGCAAAAGTTCCAGTTCCGCCTCCCAAGAAAGTCAAACTTGGACCAAAAACAGTAGATTGTTACTATTTAGGGCCAGCCCAAAATAGTAGTGCCTATAGATTTTTGGTATTCAAGTCTGATATAATTGATATTCATGTAAATACAATCATGGAATCTAGAGATGCCTCATTCTTTGAAGACGTGTTTCCGCACAAAAGGAATGAAGGGAATAATGTCTCTAAAAGGACAAGAGAAGAATCAAGCAATTCACATGAAGATGAAACTCATCATGAGATTGAGGAAGTTGAACCAAGAAAAAGCGTAAGGGCTAGGACTTCCAAGACATTTGGTTTGGATTTTTTCACATATGTGTTAGAACATGAACCTCAAACGTACAAGGAAGCAATGTCATCTTCTGAATCTTCATGTTGGAAAGAAGCAATCCAAAGTGAGATTGATTCAATTCTAAGTAATAAAACTTGGGAAATTGTTGATATTCCACCAGGAATAAAACCTATTGGCTGCAAATGGATTTTCAAGAAGAAAATGAAAGCATATGGCTCTATCGACAAGTATAAAGCCAGATTAGTAGCCAAAGGATATCGTCAAAAAGAAGGAGTAGACTTCTTTGATACATATTCGCCAGTAACACGAATAACCTCTATAAGAATGCTAATAGCAATTGCATCAATTTATGGTCTAGAAATTCATCAAATGGATGTAAAGACGGCATTCTTAAATGGAGATCTCGATGAGGAGATCTACATTGAGCAACCTGAAGGTTTTATTTCCAAAGGAAATGAAAATAAATTCTGTAGATTAGTAAAATCATTATACGGACTAAAACAAGCTCCAAAACAATGGCACGCAAAATTTGATAGTGTCATGATGAGAAATGGTTTTTGTATAAATGAATGCGATAAGTGTGTTTATTATAAACAAATTGGACAATCATATGTGATGATTTGTTTATATGTAGACGATATGTTAATATTTGGTCCAAATACTCAGGTAATAGAGACCATAAAGAAGATGTTAACTAGCAATTTCGATATGAAAGATTTAGGAGTTGCAGACGTTATTTTGGGAATCAAAATAATAAGAACTCCTAATGGAATTGAATTGTCTCAGTCACACTATGTAGACAAAGTGATTGAAAAATTCCAAGACTATGGAATTAAAGGAGTGAGAACACCTTTTAATCCATCAGAAGTACTGCATAAAAACACTAATGAGAGTGTAATGCAACTGGAATACTCTCATGTAATAGGATGTCTCATGTATCTCATGAATTGCACAAGACCAGATATAGCTTATGCAGTAAGTCGACTGAGCAGGTATACAAGCAATCCAGGAAAGGAACACTGGAAAGCACTAATGAGAGTGCTTGAATATTTAAAAAATACCACAAATTATTCCTTACATTATGGAAAATATCCTGCCGTCTTAGAAGGATATAGTGATGCAAATTGGATTGCTGATTCAGAGGAATCAAAATCAACAAGTGGTTATGTCTTTACCTTAGCAGGGGCAGCAGTGTCATGGAAATCTACTAAACAAACATGCATAGCTCGATCCACTATGGAATCAGAGTTCATCGCTTTAGATAAAGCAGGCGAAGAAGCAGAATGGCTTCGTCACTTTTTAGAAGATATTCCATTTTGGCCTAAACCTGTACCGGCCATATGCATACACTGTGATAACCAAGCTGCGCTAAGCAGAGCGCACAACTTTGTGTATAATGGAAAGTCACGACATATTTGTCGACGCCGTAACACAGTTAGGCAGTTACTCTAAAATTGAACTATTTCCATAGATTATGTGAGAACAAATGATAACCTAGCGGATCCATTTACTAAAGGTTTATCAAGAGAGAAATTGACCGCGCGTCGAGGGAAATGGGTTTAAAAGCCTAAACAAAAAAGAGTTATCTTATACGAAAACCTATCCTAGCGACTGGAGATCCCACGGACTAGGATCAATAGGCAAACCAGTTCTGAATAACTCAAGACGTAATGCATTTGCGTGGACATAGTCCAACTCCATTCCTATGGTGCACAATATAAATGCATGCCTACAGAAGTATTTAAAGGTTAAAACTATGTTTTTTAATGATGACCATATCTTGGAATAACAAGTGGGGTATATGTAGGATACTCTTAATGGTTGCGATCACCTATGTTAGTGTGAGCTGGGTCGGCTCTATGAGAATATTAAAAGGCTTTTATTCTCTAAAAACACTCGCAGAACCAAAAATTGTTCAGGACCAAAACGAACACAACCAAGAGATTGGATGTGAAGGGAAATAATGCTTTGTAAAGCTTATTGTCTGGTTATACAATAACGAGTGATGGTTCAAGATGAAATAATTCACCGATTAGCCAAGTATATCCGATAAGTTTTAACTAGGGAAAGTTCAAAGTGAAATATCTACTTATCCTCGATATAGCATTATTTTCATATGAACTGTGTGATATTACACTTTGTGTGGGGGAGAGATATATCATCATTCATGTGGGGGATTGTTGGAATTCCTTTTAAATGGTGAATGAGATATATCCCACATCACCAAAAATATGCCCGGTTATATTTTTGGTAAATAAAAGTGAACAGTTTTACTGTTTGAATATGAATAGATGCGATGAAGAGACGCGACGTTTTAAACAGCAACGGTTCTGGAGCGTTGCAACTGAACAGACGCGACTGTTGCAAACAGCAACGGTTCTGGAGTGTTGCAACTGAACGGACGCGACTGTTGCAAACAGCAACGGTTCTGGAGCGTTGCAACTGAACGGACGCGACTGTTGCAAACAGCAACAGTTCTGGAGCGTTGCAAATGAAAGAAAGTGACTGTTGCGAACAGTAACGCTTTTTTGACGAAGAGGTGCGACTTTTCTCAGCGGATGCAGCCATTGGGAATTCAGCTATAAATAAGGAGGAAACCTGATCACTTTACTCACTCATTTTTCAAACCGAATTATCTCTTCTATCTCTTCATCTCTTAATTCATATTCAGTCCTATCACACAGAAGATCATACACATCACAATCTCGTGCAGATTACGTCTGTTGTATCTTGGGAGAATTTTGAAATAAAATTCTTAAGGAAATCGTTACGACGAGCCTCAGACAAAATCAGGTTAGAACTTTTATTCTACATTCTACCCTTTAATTTTGTTATACTATTTATTCAAAATAGTATAACGCTGTTGTTGTAATTTATTTACAACATTTATTTTGTTATTATAATTAATACAGAATTCCAGTGTAGTGGAAATCTGAGTTATAAACTTGTGCGACGAGTTTATATTTGATTATTCTCTGTTTTGGTATACTAGATGTATAACACACTTCTTAACTTGTACTATGGCACTGAAATTTAGGCACACATTTTTGTTGAAAATGAAAGTATGTATGTTTACGCTTGTGCACACTGATTACGGATCGTGTAATATGGACTAATATATGCGGAATGTTATTTACAATTGCTATATAAGTAAATATTCAATAAACTAACTATATAGCAATTCACAGATATAGAATAGTAAATGCAGTAAACAGTAAAATCACACCAGGGATTTTTATACTGGTTCGGACCTCCCGTCCTACGTCCAGTCCCAGACTTCTATCTGGATTTCACTACCAACTACCTCGCTTCACCCGGAGGAACAGGTTTATAACACCCGAACAGCCGAACGGGATTTCGTGCCTCTTACAACACCGAGGACTTCAACAAAAATAAATACAATTGTCGTTGACAACTTGTGCTCTTAACAACACTGATTTGTCACTTGTAGTACACCCTTCCTATAATCTTATCCTCAAAATATGTGAATGATGTTTGTGAAGATTGAAGGAAGTATATTACTTATTTGAATCAAAAGATATGAAATAATTTCAATGATTCAATAAGCAATTTTGAAGTAGAAAGCTTTTTGAATGCAAGAGTATTTAGAAATTAAGATCAGAATTTTAAAGCAAAGAATTGTTGTGTTTCAATCAATGATTTAGATATGTTTATATAGAGAATAAATGGTTGTAACTCTTTGTGAAGAGTAGCCATTAAAAGATGTGATCATTGATGAAAGGAAAGAGAAGCAACCATTGAAGAAAGAAGTGTCTTTTGGGAAAGGTTGCTTTCTGTTTAAAAACGGTCGACAGGTCAAAAATGACCAGTAGACGAAAATTTCAAATATATAGACGTTATGTGCATGTGTGCACGTTCATTGTGCAATTTACACAGGAACGGTCGACCGCCTGGTTTTGGACCGGTCGACCGGTCGCTGTTAAATTGCACAGTGAATGTGCGCTGTCATCCAAAACGTTTATACATCGATTCTTTTGAGATACATGATTATTTTGAGGATAGATTTTAACATAACTAATATTACCAACATACCAAATAATCCACCTCTAATGTATGAAGCTCGTTGTGTCTCAATGAATGACTTCTTTTTGACGATCACGGTTTATCCCTTTGTCAGAAATCAAAACTATATAAAAATCTTGACTCAACATTCTCCCCCTTTTTGATTGATGACAACATAGTTATGAATCTCCCCCTGTATTTGATCTCCCCCTGAGATTGTGCCTGTAACTTTATATTTTCCTGCATATATACTGTTAGCACAATTTTCTCCCCCTTTGTCATCGACAAAAAGGAGTTTATTAAAATATAGGATATAAAATATATAATTCAGAGTATAAGCAAAATAAGACTACTTCCATAGATCAAGAGTTAAGAGTCACATAATATGATAATGCCAAAGAGTCTAGTACGAATTAAAATGCGACACTATTTAGTACAAGTGCCAGATAATGTCTTAAAGCAAGAACTAAGTCATAATTTACACATAATAGTAAATAAAGACATAGACTAAAAGGATTCAATCTGAATCTGTCTCACTCTCCTCTTCTTCTTCGTCAACAAGCTGAGATTTTCCGTATCCACGTCCATGACTCGTTCCCGAGCTTGTACCCTCCTCCGAGGATGTCCAAGCAAAAGTAGGAGGAGCTGGGCGCTTGCCAGGGTCTTGAGTTGGCATGGATGAGGATGATGCTCCACATGATATTGCTTCCCATATAGAACTGAAGAACGACTTAAGTTTGTTAAATCGTTTATCCATTTTGGTGTCCATGCGCTTAAGTCGAGCTTCTAGAAGAAATTGATTTTGAGCAATAGTGTTAAGTGATTCTTTTGTTGAGGAAGATGATCTTAAAAGTTTAACTTCTCCATGTTTAGATCGGGATGAACGGGAGGAAGCCTCTCTATGTCCTTGGTCTTTCCATTGTTCAAAAGGCATAATATTGAAGTATGGAGCTGGAAGCTTCATTCTTGCAATCGAAGCTTTGTTGATGGCTTTTGGTTTGGAAATGGAAGACTTTGGTGGTTCAATGCCACAATCGAGCAAGAGACGCATAATGTACTCGTTATAAAACAAGTGAGGTCTAGAGCTATCATTTACTTTCAAGATCTCATCGAAGATCATACCAATCCAGTTTATACGAATACCCCCATAAATTGCGTATAATGCCTTGAAATTTTCTTTATAGACGGCATCAAAATTTCCAGTTCTTGGGAAAAGGGAGTGCATAAGAGTATGATGAAGAATTCTTGCAGACGGCCTTAAGCCAATAGACTTAGTGCTATCCTTGTCATCTTCAGTAAATTGATGACTAATTTGATTACGGATATGAATATTGCAAAAGTCATTTGAGAATTTTTCACCAATAAACCTAGAACCAAGAACACTTGCCATCCTATCACATGAGATAAACACTTCTTTGCCACATACAACAGACCAAAGACAATAATTGGGATTTGCGGGTTTGTTTTTCTCTATATTTAGATTAGCATAGAATAACTTGATCATGACATGGTTAATTTCCACATTGTTTTGATCATAGTCAATAAGGTTTTCAATGTCGGTATCCCTTGCTAAATCTAAAATACGATAACTAGAGAAATCTGAGAATTTAACAAACGAACCCGGATGGATAGTAAAATCTTTCATTTCATTCCACCTTTTGAGTGAAATTGGATCCACAAGCCATTTCTTGATAGAGAGATCAATGGGTTGAGTCTCTGAGGTAGAGGCTTGCTTAAATTTCTTTTGTTGAGGAGCCATTAGGGATAAGTTTGAAGAAAGAAAGTTAATAAGAGAAAGTAGGGTTTCTTTGATTTGGGGGAAGAAGACTGGTTATGAAGAAGAAAAGAGTGATAGGGGTAAAAAGAACGGACGGATATATTAAAAAAAAACAAGAATGCTCATAACCGGTCGACCGGTGAAAATGGGGCGGTCGACCGTTTTTATCCAGAGAGCAAAAACGGTCGACCGGTCCATTTTGAGCTGTCGACCGGTGCTGTTCTGGAAGCTCAGTTCAGCCTGTTTTCAATATAGTTGTGTCCTATAAATTGTATATCACTCTTGTTTTTCAGGAAAATAGACCATGTATACCGAGAATAGTCATCAACTATTACAAATACATATCGATTATGGTTTATCGACTGAACTTGTGTTGGTCCGAATAAATCCATATGTAGTAACTCAAGTGGTTGTAGTGTTGATATGACTTTCTTGGATTTAAAAGATGATTTGGTTAATTTTCCTAATTGACATGCATCACAGATATTGTTGACCTTAAAACTCATTTTGGGTAATCCTCTAACTAGATTGTTTTTGGCTAGCTTGTCAATAGTTCTGAAGTTTATATGACAGAAGCGTTTGTGCCATAGCCATGGATCATTATCATTAGCTATAAGACACATATCTGAGTTATGATTAATATTCATATTCAGAATATATATATTTCTGTCTCTATAACCTTCGAAAATTAAATTATGATCTTTATCTAGAATACTACAATTATTATTTGAAAAAGAAATTGTAAAACCCTTGTCACATAATTGACTGATACTAAGTAAATTGTGTTTTAAATTTCTAACTAGCATGACATTTGTAATAAGAGGTAAGTTAGATGTACCGCAATTGCTCACATCGCCTTTGCCGATGATATAGCCTTTTGAATTATCTCCAAAAGTGACGGAGCCACCATCTGAGTATGTAATATTTGTTAATAAGCTCTTGTCTCCAGTCATGTGCTTCGAGCAACCACTGTCCAATATCCACTTTCCTCTTTTCTTAAGTGGGACCTGCAAAAAATAAAATTAAGTCCATGGTACCCACTTTTTATGGGGTCCTAAGAGTTAGGTCTTAGGAGTCCAAACCCATACGGGTCCGGTATCCCCTTTATATATATAATTAGTATTAAGATGTACAGTATTCATGAAATTCTGAATATATTTATTCCTAATCAAATTGTTATTTGTTTTAGGAACCCATATTTTGATAGTCTTGACATTTTTCTTCTGAAATTTCACAACTGGTTTTGGTTTGGAATATAATACACTAAGATTTTTCTTAGTTTCAGTCTTTTGTACTTTCTTTTTCCTTCCATTACCAAGATGTTTCTTGGTTTCTGGTTTCCTATATCCCAAACCTTGTTTATTTGAAACAGATTGTGAACTTTCAATGATTTTTGTCAAATTTTCTCGACCTTTGTTAAAGTTAGAAACATTTTGAGTTATATCATCTAACTTAGTTTGTAAGCTCGCCTTTTCTAGGTCCAGATTTTTGACTTTTGCCTTAAGCTCATGATTTTCAGTAGCGAGAGCATCATTTTTCTCTTTTTGAGTTTCAATTTCTTGACTCAAAAGAGATAATTGAGAGTCAACATTAGATGATGATTCTTGAAGTTTTTCAAGTTCTTCTTCTAATATTTTCTTCTCGTCTTTTAACATATCTCGTTCAAACTCTACTCTACTCAAATCTGCTTTGGCTACTTTTAATTGACGTTTTATGTCTTTATATTTGACTATCAACTCAGAATTTATATCAAGTAATTCATCAAATGTAGGAATTTGTACCTCATCTTCTGTTGCCATAAAACAAACATTAGCTTGTTCATTTTCCTGATCACTTTCACTTTCAGATGAGGATGAGTCTGAATCATCCCATGTTACTGAGAAGGCTCGTTTCTTTGACTTGTCCTTCTTATGTTTGAATTTATCATTTTCTGACTTCTTCTTCTATTCTGGACAATCCTTCTGCATGTGCCCCTTTTTGTGACAGTTGAAACATTCTATAGTTGATGAAGATGGTTTGCTTGATCCAGGTTTCCTTTTGTTGTAGCGACTGGCTTTTCGATATTTTAGGAATTTTTTGAATCCTTTTGCAATGAATGCCAAATCTTCATCTTCAGAATCTGATTCATTTTCATCTTTCTCAGCATGAAATGCTACATTTTTCTTCTCTTCTTTCTGTTCTTTTCTAGCCTGCAAATTTGCTTCATAGGACATTAAATTTCCTATCAATTCATCTGGCTTCATGATGGAAAGGTCATTAGCTTCTTCAATTGCTAATACTTTTCCTTCCCATTCACTAGTCAGAGAATGTAGGACTGTTGAAACAACATCAAAATCTGAATATTTTTGCCCTAATCCGATAAGTGCATGATGAATAGTTTGAAATCTTGAATACATATCATTGATTGTCTCATTCGGTTTCATTTTGAAATTTTGAAACTGACTCTTCAGCATGGCTATTTTGGCTTGTTTAACCTTGTTAGTACCTTCATGAGTGGTTTTCAGCGTTTGCCAAATTTGATATGCAGTAGTGCAGATACTAACACGGTTATATTCATTTTGATCTAATGCACAAAACAACATATTTATTGCCTTTGCATTTACAGCTGCTGCTGTTTTCTCAGCCGTTGTCCATTCTGAATATTCAGTTGTTGGATTTACTATTTCTTTTTGAGTAGCATTCCAAGCATCATAGCTATTTGATTGCATGAAAAATGACATACGTGTAGCCCAATAGCTATAGTTGAGACCATTAAAGAATGGAGGTCTTTGTGTTGATTGACCTTCCGTGTAAGTGCTAGAGCTAGTACTTGCGTTATTTGCCATATTACAAGAATATATCAAATAACGGTTTTACGGTTATATGATGACCGTGCTCTGATACCAAATGAAAGTATGTATGTTTACGCTTGTGCACACTGATTACGGATCGTGTAATATGGACTAATATATGCGGAATGTTATTTACAATTGCTATATAAGTAAATATTCAATAAACTAACTATATAGCAATTCACAGATATAGAATAGTAAATGCAGTAAACAGTAAAATCACACCAGGGATTTTTATACTGGTTCGGACCTCCCGTCCTACGTCCAGTCCCAGACTTCTATCTGGATTTCACTACCAACTACCTCGCTTCACCCGGAGGAACAGGTTTATAACACCCGAACAGCCGAACGGGATTTCGTGCCTCTTACAACACCGAGGACTTCAACAAAAATAAATACAATTGTCGTTGACAACTTGTGCTCTTAACAACACTGATTTGTCACTTGTAGTACACCCTTCCTATAATCTTATCCTCAAAATATGTGAATGATGTTTGTGAAGATTGAAGGAAGTATATTACTTATTTGAATCAAAAGATATGAAATAATTTCAATGATTCAATAAGCAATTTTGAAGTAGAAAGCTTTTTGAATGCAAGAGTATTTAGAAATTAAGATCAGAATTTTAAAGCAAAGAATTGTTGTGTTTCAATCAATGATTTAGATATGTTTATATAGAGAATAAATGGTTGTAACTCTTTGTGAAGAGTAGCCATTAAAAGATGTGATCATTGATGAAAGGAAAGAGAAGCAACCATTGAAGAAAGAAGTGTCTTTTGGGAAAGGTTGCTTTCTGTTTAAAAACGGTCGACAGGTCAAAAATGACCAGTAGACGAAAATTTCAAATATATAGACGTTATGTGCATGTGTGCACGTTCATTGTGCAATTTACACAGGAACGGTCGACCGCCTGGTTTTGGACCGGTCGACCGGTCGCTGTTAAATTGCACAGTGAATGTGCGCTGTCATCCAAAACGTTTATACATCGATTCTTTTGAGATACATGATTATTTTGAGGATAGATTTTAACATAACTAATATTACCAACATACCAAATAATCCACCTCTAATGTATGAAGCTCGTTGTGTCTCAATGAATGACTTCTTTTTGACGATCACGGTTTATCCCTTTGTCAGAAATCAAAACTATATAAAAATCTTGACTCAACAGAAAATGAATTCATGCTTTGATGTATATATATCTCGGTCCTTTCTATTTTTGTTTATTTTATTGCCTTGAAAAGGTCATACACCTAAGCAAGCATTTTGCTTTGATTCCTTGCATTGCTATGCAAGTCCCTCTATGCATAATTTGTGGCTGTCATGAATTTGTTCATTTTTAACTTGTCAGCTCATTTTGTTTTGAAGAAAAGTTACACACTTTAATGGGCATGCATTGTTTAACTAGAGAAACCATTCTTGCTTTGTACGCAAGGAATCCTTATTAAAATGTTTAATACGAAACATGTAAGATGGATTTCATATGTATTGATAATAGATATTATCATAAATGTTATGTTATATACGATATCGTGAATTGTTTGGATATTTGATACATGAATCAAATATCAAATCCAAATTTGTATCACTAAATGATAATTGGTTGAGGTTTTGTCATGCATTTATGAAATACCAGAGAACTGTTTATAGAAACAACAAACTCCTTATGAAGGAGTATTCAGACTCAAATTTTCATAAGTTATATTGAGTATAATATATCAACAATAAATTGAAGTTAAGAATCTTTAATTTGGAGGTGTTCCAAATGAAAGACTATGGTTGATTCAATGAAAAAGGCTAAGTACATTTCCATGAATAGCGCATAAAAAAAGCAATGTATATAAATGTAAATGTACAAATTTATAACTGAGCTGAGAGTGATTTCAAATGTTGAGAATCCCATAACATTGTTATATGATAACAATGTCACGATATGGTTCCTAACAAAATTTAAAGTTAACTAGAATTCGAGAGACCTACTCTAAATTGTTCCACATAATGATGTAGATTATTAGCATCGAAGAGAGTTGGTTGACATAGTAGAAAATTAAAACATAATAGCATATCCGTTCACTGAAGGACTGACCAAATTGGTTTTAAGAAAATCGATTGAAGAATTTGGAATTAGATTCCATAATTAATCCCAAGTGCTAATGGGAGATTGACATAGGGTATGCTATAGAGGCAATTATGTAATTTGTTATATATATCTAACTCGATAACCAATCTTGTACGAAATAAAATGTGTTTTCTTTATATTATATACACTTGATATAATGTGTTATTAATTAATTAATCTAATTAAAAGTATATGTTTAACGACGATCTCTCTATCGGTTTAGAAAATCGCCGATAAATTTCAAATTAAAATAATCACAAGCGCATGGCGTACAATTCTAGTACGTGGCGAGTACGGGTCGATCCGCATGGAATTGTTAGATTTTGAATTCTCTATTCAATCAAATTAACCAAGATTTTAGATGTTCAAGCTAACTACTAAAAATTGCAAAAACTAACAACTACAAAAGTGAATGAAAACTATGAGAATAAAATGACAATTTAGGGATAATTCCACTCTCTAGATCATATAGTTCAACAAAATATGAAATTATGATCTCTTTTTTTTGGTCATTAGTGAGTTTAATTGATGTGCTTATCATAAGTATTGCATATTTGTGCTATTAATTAGCCGAACACAAGTCATCAAACTTTAACACACCCCTTAAACCACTTACTAATTCTCATGAAAAATGACAACAAGTTGAAAATGAAATCTATTTTAAGTATGGCCTATTAACTATTAATTAGAAATATAGACCATCAAATTTTGATTTCAACATTCACTTCATTACCATAATCATATGTAGATGAAGAGGTAATTCGTGTTTAGTGATTGTTTAAGCATAGCTTATTTGGTGTCAACAATATATACTATCAAATTCAAAGCAAAAACAACAAATTAAACCACTTTAAGCATTGTCATTAAGCACAAAAAGAGAACAATAATTATCAAAATGTTGAAGCTACATAATTAGAGAGCTTCATTACCCCTAAATTGAAGGGTTTAGCCTCTCATTTGTGTTATCATACCAACACATGTAGCATGCAACATGAAACACAAAAAAAGGAAAATGAAAACAAAGTAAAAGAAGGCTATTCTAATTGCATAAAATAAAAGAGATCTATACTACTAACATGAAAGGAAATAAACAAGAAAAGGAAAAGAACATGTATTAAATTGCATAAAAAAGGGAAAAATATATTAAGTTTATCTCAATTAATTCGTCTTCCTTATTTGGATTATCAACAACTTCATCGCATATATTAAGTTCAAAATCCGAAGTTGTTGTATTCAAAATTTTGAAATCGAGAAAAGGAAGATCGAATTTTAAATTTGGTTCCACACCCTCACAAGAATTGAAATCCGACTCAATTACCGTATTTTAAGCATCTTTATTAAGATTGTCATTTTCTATTTCAAAAGTTGTTATTTGAAAATCGTCAATTTGGGTAAAAGATGGATTATCGTTTGACTCGTCACAGATTGGGATTTGGTTTTGTTTCTTATGAATTTTTTCCAATGTTCTCATCAACAAATCCATGTGATCATTTTCCATTTGTTTAACTAAATCAAATTCATGATTATTACTTTGAATTTTTTTAATTTGAACTTGTTGAGGACAAAATTTTTCACTCGCATTGTAGTTGAGATTATTCCCATTGCCAAAATCATTTGAAAAATGATTCACATTTCCATTGTGATTTTGAAATTCATTTTGGAGTTTGAAGTTGAATTGGCATGGGTTATAATCATTTGAATTTGGAAGTGAATTCATATTTTGATTATTTTGAAAACTTTGACTTGAATTGTTGCATAGATATGAATTCAACGAATCATTAAATTGAAGTGTTTGTTCAAGTAAAGATTCAACTTTTTCAATAGACCTTTCAAGAGTTGAGGGTTGACCATTATTTTGAAAATCTTATGGTGCAAAATTCGAATACTTTGTACAATAGTCGTTATTAAAATATCCATAAGAATTTTGAGTGCAATTATATGGATTATATTGATTTTTACAACTATCGTAAAATTCATGTGAGTAAGGAAATTCGGACATTTTCAAGAATGTTTTTGTTTTTTTTATAAAGGAAAAATATTTACAAATAGAATTTATTTTTCAAATGGGAAATTGAATTCTTTTTTGTTTTTTAGTTTTTCAAATTTTTTCTTTGTTTTTGAAAAGGTTTAATTTTTTTTTTAGATTTTTGTTTTTCTAAATTTTTTGGGTTTTTGAAATTTCAAAGGAAAAATATTTAAAAATTTCAAAGAAAAAGAAGAGGAATATTTACAATTTTTTTAGTTTTGGATTTTGAATTTTTTTTAAATATGCATGAACTAATGCAACTATATGAATGCAAGGGTTAATTACAAATTATTTATCCTAAGTTAACCCAAAATTGCATAATCACGCATTGTCTTAAGTCAACAAGATAGTTCTCGGCCAGGTAGCGGGCATGATTTATCGGTGCACCACGAATCACCATCGCAATGCAACCGAAGGTTTAAGTACCTTCAGAGAAATAACCACTATAATGTTTATGAATCACCATAATATTTATAAATGGTTATTACTCTATCGTAGCCTAGACATCAAGAAATTAAATTGTTCAAAGAAGACAACTTGTCAATATACAATCAAGAGTCATCGATGTCTAACCGTTATTACTAATCAAAATCTAAGGATGAAATGCAAAGCAGAAATTAAACGTGAATTAACAATGCAACTACAAATTGATTTTTGTTTTTTTTAAATGCAAGCAAACAATAATGCAAGGCAAATAAAAACAATAGATAATGGTTAAAAGCAGCAAGATTATTTTCAGCAAGCAAGAGTTATTTTTAGCAAGCGGCTCCTTCCTTTATTTGCTTTGACAACCTGAAAAGGAAAACAATATATACACAAGATTTTTTTTGGATATATATATAAGAATGGCACTTAAAACAATTTAAAACAAATCAAAACAAATTAAGGATGAAATAAAACTAAAAACGAAGAAAGAAAAACAAATTAAGCAAGCCCCTTTCCTTTTTTTTACTTGAACAAACTAAATTAAAGAATTGAAAACAATAATAAACTAGCTTAAAAAAGAAATTCACCAAGTCTAAAAATAACCCGGCCCAATATCACAGTTCTAATTCCAGACTTCTTTAACTCAACACATGACTTTATTATTAAGCGTAGTTTTATATCGAATTTAGAAAACACAATTCCAACTTCCCCGAACCCAAAAATTCCACAATCAACAACTACTGAAACTCGATTCCAAAATAAGGTTGGGTCGTGGGTTTAGATTGGTTTCAGATTATTATTTTGGGTGAAGGCGACTCATTAAGGGTTCACGATTGGATGCAGGCGACTATTGTGAAGTTCGCTAAGGGGTCGCAGTTGAGTTCTTGGATTTGGGTTGGCGGTTTGTGTGGTCGAGCTGCTTGGTGGAATTTGTGGTGATATTCGATTTGTAACATCCTGATTTTTTCAACCATCCGCACCTGCACATGTCGGACTTGAATTGCTCAAAATATCAAATTGTTATTCTATATTTGGCAAAACTCAGCATATACAGTAAATAAATAAATCACAGAATCACAGACACAGAGTATTACAATAATAAGCAGCGGAAACAAATGAATAGTAGTTCATGAAGCTACTAAATATATATAACAGAGTTAAAACCAGATACAATAGAAGTATCGAATACATAGAAGTCTCAATACAATAGTCAAATACAAGATAAGAATATATCATAGGAGTCAACTGAATAACTGCAAGTTGGATAGATAGATGGATCTCCAAGCGAAGCTCCAACTCCAAAGGTGAGTCTCAAATGCCGTGACACTCAGTCTGACCCGTGCGTAAAGCAAAAACACAGAACACTCGAGTCAGGATTAACATTCTTATATTAATAAATCCAACTCAAGTGGAATATCAACTGAAATACAAGTAACATAAAGGATGTTTGGGATAACCATCCTCTAGGGATCCGTGGAACTATCTACTATGTAGTAATATACACTATTTTAATAATGTCTAAAGTAAAGTAAACTATTAAAATAGCGTTAAGGCGTTACCCATATCCCCTTAACACATTTTATAGTGCCAATAGTCTATACAGTACCGTAATACCTCCTGATCGGGAGGCTACCACGGGATACTCCATAGGTACGACACAAAAAAAACTCGTAGTGGTCTCGATATGGTAGGTGACACGGCACAACTAGGCAATACCAGGGTAGATATACCAATTACACTTCCGGGTTGGTGGTAACGCATAGCCGCAACTACCGCCCACCTTGAGGCACACTCCCAAATCAAAGGTGCGCACCAAATCAATCACAAAGTAATAGAATGGCAATCGAAGAAGTGTGTCCGATCGGAGGAGCTACCTCACTTGGCTCGTCAATTGCTCATGTTTTAGCCACCTTATGCTAACTCACGGGAGTTAGGTCCATGTATATACCTCAAATAGAACGTCGCCAACCACCTTCTTCATTCTGGAATCTCCACCGCGTACACGGTTGTTAAAGTGGTTTTCAGAATTGGCAGAGAGTATGACAATAACCGATTCCGGTCTCTTTAACAGCCAAATGTTATTATGACACCGCGGTCATTTCAAAATAGTTTATACTTCAAAACCAAAATATCATTTCCATTTCAAAACCATATCAATACGATATCATTTCACTTCAGATTTGATAACCTTTATAAACAGGCAAAATCAAAAGCTTTATATATCACATTTAGATCAATACAAAATCAATGCATACACATTACATAAAATATATCATAGGTACCCTATCTGAAATCTTTTCTTAAACCCCGATATAATATATGTATAGAAATATATATACAAACAGACCGCATATAAGCACCTAACAAAAACATGTATACAAACATACATACAAGTTATGTTTTGAAAACAATATATATATATACACACACAATTATATATGTAAGTTATTTGAATATGCAAACGACTACATGTGCAATACATATATAAATATATATGCAGACTCATTATAATATGTGCAGAGCCATTATATACATGCAGACGTACTTCATATATAAATTTTTCCAAAACATCAATAAAACCAAATACCGACTCATTACATAATATACAAATAAATCATATAACATATATATACTGACCATTTATAAACTGGTATGATATAAATTGATATAATCTGACATAAATATAAAACTTTCTTAACTCATATATATGTAGACTTACTAAAATTACATAAATGTATATTATATATATAAGCTAACATTATATATAAACATACTGTAACTAAACATATATATGAAGCATATATTAACCTATGTAAAACTAACATATATATAAAAATGTCCTATTATAACCAACATCACCACATATATTCATACACTTTTATATACAGACCTATAAACAAAATATATTACTAAAATGAACATATATAGATATAACTAATATTACACTATATCTATAGCAATAGCTTTATATAACTTTTCATGCCAGATCTTTATATAAGAAGTATATATACAAACTTAAAAGACTTTGAATACCTTTATATAAATTAGAAGAGAGGTGCACGACTATGGGAAGTTTTGGCAAAGGAAAAGTCATGAAGGATGAAGGGTGGTTCGGCTATGACAACGCAAGGAGAAAGAGTGGAGATGACATGAAGGTTTCGGCCTTGTTGATGATGAGGAGGTGTGGCCGATAATAAGATGATGGTGGAGGCTCGGCTTTGCTTTGGTGAGGAGGAATGTGCTGATGGTGGCCGGCTATGAAGAGAAGGAGATGCAAGAATTGATGGCCGAACTCATGAAAAGAAAGTAGAAAAATGGAAAATATGAAGAAAGAAAAAGTTTAGAAAACTTACTGTAAAAGAGCAGGAAGAAAATGAAAAAGGGAAGAATGAGAAGAAGTCAGTAAATAGAAAGATGAACGTGAGAAGGAATGAGAAAATGTGAAGTTAGGCAAACATAAGAAATGAACGTGAATAAAATAATGAACGTGTACTTTAATATTGAATAAGTGGCTTCTCATTTCCTAACTTGTCTTTGTGTGACTTTTAGAATGCCAAGCCCATAGCCTACCCATTAAAATAAACAAGCTAAAACAAAAATCAAATTCTAGACCAAAATCCAAATAAAATAGGAAAATAACTGCGTGTAAAACGCTGAAAAATTGCAGATTTGAAAACTATAAATCAGAATTAAATAAAACGAAAAGACAAAGGAAGCAAAAGGTCCAATTGCGAAACCGATATGTCCATCGTTTCCATAGATTTCGCCGTCTCCCGAGCTCCGAAACACATAAACGAATATGCTGCGGAGATCAGCACGACAAGATGATCAAAACGGTATACAGATACCAGTGGTACGATCATCCTATCAAAAGTCGATAATTGGTAGCGAAAATGCTGCTAAAACGCCAGAATTAAGATAAACGGGGCAATAGCAGTCCAAATTTGGAGAAACGAAATATGACGTCTTACTCAGAAGATGATTTACAAATTTATTATATAAAAATATTCAGGTTTGGAAAACATTTTATGATCATCTAGTATTAACTGATTTAAATTGAAATAGAATTACACAATAAAATAAACTTCCATATTATCTGATGAAAATTTACCAGTTGCCATGTTTAAATAGACGCAATCCAAATATCAAACTTTTATTTCCAAATTCAATTATCTAAAATTTCACAAAATTCCAGTAAATTACGTTATTAAAACAGTTAAAATTTACGGGTCGTTACACTCTCCCCCACTCAAAACTTTTCGTCCCCGAAAAGAAAGGAGGTAGGAGAATAGAAACAACTAGAAAGAAAATAGATTCAAAACAATAAATTTAAACCATATAAATTTCAGTTTAAATTAATTAATATTTAACAATTCGGTTTAATCCATTTGATTTCACATAGGTTAATTTCACTATAATTCAGTTATGACTATTTCTAAATTCATATTTATTTATTCATTATCTAATATTCAATTTATCTCAATTAACATTTTCTATAATTATAGATTTAGTGTAAAATCATTTATTATAACCATTCAAATTTTATTTAAAATTTCATTACCACCATTTATACTGTATACTATTCAATTACATATTCAACTTCTGAATAATTTAGGTAAGCTATATTGGAATGTAGTTGAGTAGTATACAAGTAAAATTTTACAATTCAATTTTTCAAGTTTAAATGTTTATTCAAAGTTTTTGGCTTAATTTTTACAATTGAAATTACCCCTTTCATAAAATTTAAGAGTTAAATTTTCGATTTCACTTCAAACAATTTAGATATATATATATATATATTATATCAAATCAAGTCTATAATCATATACCTATATATATATAATATAAATCAAGTCATACTTAAGAAATTCAAATCAAATTCATTTTCCAAAATAAAAGTGTAACAAAGCTACTAAGTGGTCTCTCCACCCTGAAACTCGAAAATGAATGTCGATGATGCTGCAGTCATTACCGAAATTATTTTCCAGCGACAATGGAGGAGAGTACTGATTTAAAACTTTAAAATTCTTTGGAAACGATTTCTATTTGAAAAATACTTTAAATAATATACCCTTAAAATTTTAAAACCAAATTCTAAAATATCAGAAATTGAATTCTCAAATTCTTAATTTATATTTATTTAAATTCCAAATCAAATTGTAACCATGTTTATAATTTCATTTATTTATAATGTGGCAATAGTCAATGGTTTACAAAATAATAAATGATAATCAAATATTACCATTTAACAACCAATTCAGTTAACTATTTAATTTCAGGAAATTGACTTATATAAAATATAATTATACAAAATTTATTGTGTCAGTTTGTTTTGTTCAAGTGTTTTGAAATTCCTATCGATATCGTTGATTAGACGAATCGATCGAAACCCCAAATCAACATTAACAACTCAAACAACACAATATAAAACATTTTTATATTAAATACAAATACACTCCCTCACTCGTTGATACAAGAATGGATTTCAAAGCAAGGATAGGGATCCAAATTAGAGGAACCCAAATCAAAGAAATTCTAACGAGGAGATAAGCTCGAAACGAAGATAATATGGTTAAATAACAAAAGAGAAAAGGTGGATAAACTTATATAAATCGCGGGCGACCTTAACCGGGTCAACCGAGACTTCATGAATAAGATCGATGCAAAATAAGATTGATCACAAGAGGATTACCCTGGTCGTCCACTATAGAAACATTAGGGTATAACAAGAGATAGCAACATCTAAACCGAGAATACAGAAATCTTCGGTGAATCGATGCCTGTTGTAAAGGAGTTTCACCCCTTTACAAATCATTCTAAGATTGGTGGGACCGTTGATTATTATAGAAATCAACAGGAGTGGAGTTATGGGATACTCCAGAATCAAAAGAGCACGAATAGGAAAGACAAGGATGGATTTCAGAACAAGTTGGAGAGTTTCAAAATTCAAAAGAAACCGAATCAAAGAGGAAGAGATTCAAGCACGAACGAAGGTGATCCCGTAATTAAATTTACTTTATATGCTAAGTTCGCCTAAAACCTGGCTCTGATACCACATATAACATCCCAATATTTTCAACCATCCGCACCCGCACACGTCGGACTTCAATTGCTCAAAATATCAGATTGTTATTCTATATTTGGCAAAACTTAGCATATACAGTAAATAAATAAATCACAGAATCACAGACACAGAGTATTACAATAATAAGCAGTGGAAACAAATGAATAGTAGTTCATGAAGCTACTAAATATATATAGTAGAGTTAAAACAAGATACAATAGAAGTCTCGAATACATAGAAGTCTCAATACAATAGTCAAATACAAGATAAGAATATATCACATGAGTCAACTGAATAACTACAAGCTGAATAAATAGATGGATCTCCAAGCCAAGCTCCAACTCCAAACGTGAGTCTCAAATGCCGTGACACTTAGTCTGACCCGAGCGTAAAGCAAAAACACAAAACACTCGAGTCAGGATTAACATTCTTATATCAATAAATCCAACTCCAGTGAAATATCAACTGAAATACAAGTAACTTAAAGGATGTTTGGGATAACCATCTTCTAAGGATCCGTGGAACTATCTACTATGTAGTAATATACGCTATTATAATAATGTCTAAAGTAAAGTAAACTATTAAAATAGCATTAAGGCGTTACCCATATCCCCCTTAACATATTTTATAGTGCCAATAGTCTATACAATACCGTAATACCTCCTGATCGGGAGGCTACCAGAGAATACTCCATAGGTACGACACAAATAAACTCGTAGTGGTCTCGATATGGTAGGTGACACGACACAACTAGGCAATGCCAGGGTAGATATACCAATTACACTTCTGGGTTGGTGGTAACGCATAGCCGCAACTACCGCCCACCTCGAGCCACACTCCCAAATCAAAGGTGCGCACCAAATCAATCACAAAGTAATAGAATGGCAATCGAAGAAGTGTGTCCAATCGAAGGAGCTACCTCACTTGGCCCGTCAATTGCTCCTGTTTTAGCCACCTTATGCTAACTCACGGGAGTTAGGTCCACGTATATACCTCATATAGAACGTCGTCAACCACTTACTTCATTCTGGAATCTCCATCGCGTACACGGTTGTTAAAGTGGTTTTCGGTATTGGCAGAGAATATGACAATAGCCGATTCCGGTCTCTTTAACAACCAAATGTTATTATGACACCGCGGTCATTTCAAAATAGTTTATACTTCAAAAACAAAATATCATTTCCATTTCAAAACCATATCAATACGATCATTTCACTTCAGATATATTCATTTCCAAAACCATCACACTTTCCAAAATTATAACTCTTCAAAATTATACCACCTTGAAATTATAACACTTTAGGAATCATAACACTTTGGAAATCATAACATTTTGAAATCATAGCACTTTGGAAATCATAACACTTTGAAATCATAACACTTCCTACTTAAATAGTTTGATATAGAAAATAGTATATATAAATAAAATAGTTAATGAAATAAAATAGTTTATATAAATTAAAATAGTTAATAAAATAAAATGGTTTTATATTAAAATAGCATATATATTAAAAATAATTAGTTTATTAATAATAGCTTTATATTAAAATAATTTATAAAGTAATATATATATATACACTTTATATAATAAATAGTTCCCTCAAAGTTCCCAAATCGATTCAAACCAATTCAAATTCAAAAATTCAATTTAATTCGTTCTTAATTCATCAATTTAAATTCAATTCAGTATTTCAATAAACCATTTCAAATTATAACTATTTCAAATGCAGATTTGAACCACCAAATATACCATTTCAATTTCAATATATTTCAAAGTTTAAATATTCAAACATTTACAAAGCTAAATTTGCCAATTTTATATATATTTCAAATTCACTTTATTATTATTTAATTTTGAAATACTTACTTAATCATTCCAATAACATATAAATAAAACTTCTAGTTACAAATCTAAATAAAACTAAATATTCCATTTCAATTTATGTAAATTTGAAAATATTCATTTAAATCACTTTTAAATCAAAAATCAAGTTATAAAATCATATCTTTAAAATCTCAAATTTAATAAATTTCAACCCAAACTTATTTAAGTAAAATTCTTAGTTAAATACAATTTCAAATTATCTTTACAACCTTATTTTATTAAAAATATTATAAAATCTATTTTATACACATACATAAAAGAATATCAATTATAAATAATATTTAAACCTTTATAAAATAACTTTTAATTATATATAATATATAAAAATCAATATTTAATAAAAACCTATATATATATATATATTTCCTTTTTAAAAATCATGGAAATCGTTTCAATATATATATATACCAACGGTGCCTATATATAATTTTTTATCCTATGGTCAAGTGATACAGATATTTATCATTTCAATCCACAATTTAATTATCTACGGGTATATATCTTTTCAATCCGCAATCCCAAATTCAATGTCAATGAAAATCGCTTGGGTTTATCATTTCAACCCATAATGATTTTCTCCTATTCTACAAGATCGTTCGGGTATGTATCATTTCAACCCATAGGGAATTCTATACTAACAAGGAACTTGCAGAGTGAGAACAGTGATGATAATAATATAACATATCAATAACAAGCATATATCATCAATAACAGAAAATATAAATAACATATCATAGTGTCAGATGTCATAGGTGAACATATACAGATAATAGCATATATATAGCAATTTAAATAACTAACAGTAGCATATTTCAATTGTCGTTTCAATTGAAATCGAATTTAATAAATATAAGAACATTAATCGTCAGTGATTGCTCACCTTTCGAGGCTAGAGATGAATAAGAATGAGAAGAGTTATGAATCCAAGCACGGAATCCAAAGCAAGCAAGATTTGGCACGAATTCGACGACCAAGGCTGATAACAAGGAATCGATGAAATAATTAGAATTAGTTTGATAGAAACAGAATATATATATATTATTATTATTTCCATGAAATCAATATTTAATTTAAAACAAATATTAAAATTATATATATATATATATATAATTAAAATCGTTGTTTTAATTAAACACATAAATATATATCATATATAAAAATCAAGACTTGATAACCTTTATAAACAGGCAAAATCAAAAGCTTTATATATCACATTTAGATCAATACAAAATCAATGCATACACATTACATAAAATATATCATAGGTACCCTATCTGAATCTTTTCTTAAACCCCGATATAATATATGTATAGAAATATATATACAGACAGACCGCATATAAGCACTTAACAAAAACATGTATACAAACATACATACAAGTTATGTTTTTAAAACAATATATATATATACAATTATATATGTAAGCTATTTGAATATGCAAATGACTACATGTGCAATGCATATATAAATATATATGCAGACCCATTATAATATGTGCAAAGCCATTATATACATGCAGACATACTTCATATATAATTTTTTCCAAAACATCAATAAAACCAAATACTGACTCATTACATAATATACAAATAAATCATATAACATATATATACTGACCATTTATAAACTGGTATGATATAAATTGATATAAACTAACATAAATATAAAACTTGCTTAACTCATATATATGCAGACTTACTAAAATTACATAAATGTATATTATATATATATAAGCTGACATTATATATAAACTTCATGTAACTAAACATATATATAAAGCATATATTAACCTATGTAAAACTAACATATATATAAAACTGTCCTATTATAACCAACATCACCACATATATTCATACACTTTTATATACAGACCTATAAACAAAATATATTACTGAAATGAACATATATATATATATATATATATAACTAATATAACACTATATATATAGCAATAGCTTTATATAACTTTTCATGCCAGATCTTTATATAAGAAGTATATATACAAACTTAAAAGACTTTGAATACCTTTATATAAATTAGAAGAGAGGTGCACGGCTATGGGGAGTTTTGGCAAAGGAAAAGTCATGAAGGATGAAGAGTGGTTCGGCTATGACAAGGCAAGGAGAAAGAGTGGAGATGACATGAAGGTTTCCGCCTTGTTGATGATGAGGAGGTGTGGTCGATCATAAGATGATGGTGGAGGCTCGGCTTTGCTTTGGTGAGGAGGAATGTGCTGATGGTGGCCGGCTATGAAGAGAAGGAGATGCAAGAATTGATGGCCGAACTCATGAAAAGAAATTAGAAAAATGGAAAAGAGGAAGAAGGAAAAAGTTTAGAAAACTTACTGTAAAAGAGCAGGAAGAAAATGAAAAAGGGAAGAATGAGAAGAAGTCAGTAAATAGAAAGATGAACGTGAGACGGGATGAGAAAATGACAAGTCAGGTAAACATAATAAATGAACGTGAATAAAATAATGAACGTGTACTTTAATATTGAATAAGTGGCTTCTCATTTCCTAACTTGTCTTTGTGTGACTTTTAGAATGCCAAGCCCATAGCCTACCCATTAAAATAAACAAGCTAAAACAAAAATCAAATTCTAGACCAAAATCCAAATAAAATAGGAAAATAAAATACGAAAATAACTGCATGTAAAACGCTGAAAAATTATAGATTTGAAAAGTATAAATCGGAATTTAATAAGATGAAAAGACAAAGGAAGCAAAAGGTCCAATTGCGGAACCGATATGGCCATCGTTTCCATAGATTTCACCGTCTCCCGGGCTCCGAAACATACAAACGAATGTGCTGCGGTGATCAGCACGACGAGATGATCAAAACGGTATACAGATACCAGTGGTACGATCATCCTATCAAAAGTCGATAATCGGTACCGAAAATGCTGCTAAAATGCCAAAATTAAGATAAACGGGGCAATAGCAGTCCAAATTTGGAGAAACGAAATATGACGTCTCACTTAGAAGATGATTTACAAATTTATTATGTAAAATTATTCAGGTTTGGAAAACATTTTATTATCATCTAATATTAACTGATTTAAATTGAAATAGAATTACACAATAAAATAAACTTCCATATTATCTGATGAAAATTTACCACTTGCCATGTTTAAATAGACGCAATCCAAATATCAAACTTTTATTTTCGAATTCAATTATTTAATATTTCACAAAATTCTATTTAATTACGTTATTAAAATAGTTAAAATTTACGGGTCGTTACACGATTGCAGGCTGGTGATTGGAGAAGCACGTGTGGTGGTGTTCGGTGATTCAGGTGAAGTGGCAGAGAGAAGGAGAGGGAGTGAGGTTTGTGGTTTTTGGTACAGAACTGTAGGGTGGTATCTAGCTTGGTTAAACGGTAAGTGGATGTGGGTTCGCGGTATGGGGATGTTGCAGTTGATGGATTGGTTGAAGTGTCTACGGTCGTAGTGATTTTAAGGCCGAGGTGATGCTTGCAGAAATGCGGCAGTTAGAAGTATGGCAGCAGTTCGCGTCGAGTTGCTGTGTTGCAGTTAGGTTTGGGAGTCGACGTAAGTTGATTGGTACCATGATGGTCAGTGGTTAGTTTTTGGGGTAAAGAGGATGGAGTTTGTCTGATAGCAGTTGCAAGTTCAGGTGAACTGGAATGAATAGGCAGAGATGAACTGTGAAGATAGAGATGTAGGGTGAATGATGATGACTATGGAACATGCAGTGATGATATGTTTTTGCAGTTTATTGTTGATATGGTTATGGAGTGATGTGGTGAGTGTTTGACAGTGTAAGTATGGGGCAGTTGCAAATGAAATGGAATGATTGCAATATGACAGTGGTTGTTGTATCGAGTCGCATCGAATTGCAAGTTGCCAATGGTTCGAAGCAAGTGGCCAATGGTATTGGAAGGTACTGCTGATTTTTTCCCCCTATATATATATATTTTTTGGTGAGAACTGTGGTCAAGTTTTTGTGAACGGCAGGTGTTGTAGTAGTCAGGTGGAGGAGTGGCGATATGCAGTGATGAAGTTTTGTGGTGGAGTGGTAGTACGTATGGGTGATAAGTGGTTTGAGGATGCTATTGCAGCTTGATTGTGGATTTCAGTGGGTTTCAAGTTTGGCCAGTAGATGAGAGATGGTAGTGATAGGGTTGTGGTTGATTGATGGTCAACAATATGGTTGTTGTAAAGTTAAGGGAGGGAAGGATAGGTGGTGGTGGATATTGTGGTTGTGAATTGCTGGAATTGTGGTTTGTAGGTTGATTGAAGTTGTGGGTGAGTGTGTCAGTTGAAGGAGGTTTGCTGGTAGATTGCTGTTAAGGAGATGAAAGTATGGTGGCTGATGAACTTGAGGTGGGATGATATGAAAGGTAGTGGAGTATATGTGACTGTTTGAACTGCAGTTAGGGGTTGTATGATGTGACAGTAGGAGGAACTGCAGTAAGTGGTGAGTGGTCGGTTGTTGTTATGGCAAGTTGTGGTTTGTGTTGAGAGGAGATGATTGTTGTATGTGAAGACAGTAGGGAAGTAAGTGAAAGTGGTATGGTTGTATGACAGAGGTAGATAAGTGAAAGTGGAAGTAAGTGGAAGTGGTAGCAAGGAGTGTCTGGTGGCAAGTTTTAGGTTGTTGCTAGGTTTATGCAGAAGACAATATATAAGTGCGGGCAGTTGTGATGGTGGTTGAAGTGTAATTGGAGGCAGAGGTGAACTGACTGCAGTGGCAGGAGCAATGTGAGTTGTGACAGAGAAATAGAGGAATAGGTGAATATAAGTTGTGGTAACATTTGTATAGAAGGGTATGTGCAGGCTGTGTGCACAGTGAACAGTAAGGCAGAGAGGAAAGAAAAGAATAATAATTATTATAATAATAAATTATAAACAAAACGAAATTTGTAAATGAAGAAGAAATAAAATATTTTTGTTTTTGTTTTGAAATTGTGATGTATGTTTTTTTTTTAAATAGAATATGCAATGCAAATGCAAAAGAAAACACAAACACACAAACAAAATGGAAACAAAAATCACTCAAACACACAACACAACACTTTTTTTGAATGCACTCAATACACAAAAATTAAACGAAAATAATTCAAAGAATAGAAAATCCAAATCAAATCAATTCCTCGGCAACTGCGCCAAAAACTTGTTTAACGACGATTTCTCTATCAGTTTAGAAAATCGCCGATGAATTTAAAATTAAAATAACCGCAAGCGCACAGCGTACAATTCTAGTACGTGGCGAGTATGGGTCGATCCGTAGGGAATTGTTAGATTTTGAATTCTCTATTCAATCAAATTAACCAAGATTTGAGATGTTCAAGCTAACTACAAAAAATTGCAAAAACTAACAACTACAAAAGTGAATGAAAACTATGAGAATAAAATGACAATTTAGGGATAATTCCACTCTCTAGATCATATAGTTCAACAAAATATGAAATTATGATCTCTTTTTTTGGTCATTAGTGAGTTTAATTGATGTGCTTATCATAAGTATTGCATATTTGTGCTATTGATTAGCCCAACATAAGTCATCAAACTTTAACACACCCCTTAAACCACTTACTAATTCTCATGAAAAATGACAACAAGTTGAAAATGAAATCTATTTTAAGTATGGCCTATTAACTATTAATTAGAAATATAGACCATCAAATTTTGATTTCAACATTCACTTCATTACCTAATCATATGTAGATGAAGAGGTAATTCGTGTTTAGTGATTGTTAAAGCATAGCCTATTTGGTGTCAACAATATAGACTATCAAATTCAAAGCAAAAACAACAGGTTAAACCACTTCAAGCATTGTCATGAAGCACAAAAAGAGAGCAATAATTATCAAAATGTTGAAGCTACATAATTAGAGAGCTTCATTACCCCTAAATTGTAGGGTTTAGCCTCTCATTTGTGTTATCATATCAACACATGTAGCATGCAACATGAAACACAAAAAAAGGAAAATGAAAGCAAAGTAAAAGAAGGCTATTCTAATTGCATAAAATAAAAGAGATCTACACTACTAACATGAAAGAAAATAAACAAGAAAAGGAAAAGAACATGTATTAAATTGCATAAAAAAGGAAAAAACACATAAGATAAAAATGGCTAAGTAGCTATGAAAAGAGCAAGAGAGATTTATTTTATTTTTAATCTAAGCTAAAACTAACTAAGAGAGCCAAAAAAAGAGAGGAGGTTACATGAAGATATGGGGTATTTATACATGTTTGAAAACCCTAATTCACTTTTTGGGAACTACCCAAACTACCCCTCTAGGAAGTGTGGTGGCCAAGCAATCATTAGCATGTGTTAATCCTCATTTAGATGTACATGAAGCTTTAAACTCTATTAGCATGTGCATTAGCCTCTAATTTGTACATTAAGATAGGTGGGTAGGTGGGGTCCTCCATGATCCATGAAATGAATTATTTCCATCTCCATTCCTTTGTATTCACTCTTGTGCATGCATATATCTTCATGAAACCACTTGTATAGAAGCCAAATTCCTACAAAGCAACATAGAAAATTCCAAGTTAATTTTCACAAATTAATTTATGCACAAAAATGACCATTTTGCTCTTATATGGAGATGAATATACGACGATTTGAAAATAAATTGAATTTTGGTTTAAACAAGTTAAAATACCCAATATGATCATTTATTTTTTTAATGAGATTAAATATGGTGGTAAAAATATACACATTTACGTACAGATAGTATATTTAACAGAAAATCCATAAATGGTATGTTTTGTGATAATAGTTACCATGTGTTGTAACCATAAGCAATATATCACAACGAAAATAAATATACCATTTTAAATATTCCTAGTCAAGATGTATCGAGACCGAATATCAATATATCTATAGAGACTAGAGTACGAAACGCTCTCCAAATGTTGGATAGTGTGGTACTCATGGCTGCTGGGGGCACCAAGGGGTTACATACTGATAGTTATTGGATACGTATAGCATGACCTACTCGATAATTTTTCTTGGTTAGTATAACCAAGGTTAAACGGAAAATAGCAATGTGATAAATTTGCGTAGTTTTCTCGACTTCAGAATACTGTTAATCTTCAATGTGAATGCTCTTCCTTGTTTATAGTTAAATCTTGGTACGACGTTAATCGAACGACTCTAGTTGGGTCAAATGGAAGCACTGGAAGTGAAACACTAGTCAAGAGAGGATTCGTCCCCTCAGTTATAAGAAGTTAGTATCATGTAAACTAAAGTCAATGTCCCTGCCCGGAGCATTTTAGTTAATAATAATTGTTATTATTGAATCAAGGACTTTGTGTTTGGATTATAAAGTTGAATATGAAAGGTATTGTAGATTTGACCATTACCAAATTTCGTATGTCCAAAGTGATATAGTTTCAATGATGAGAATTGGTATAAATAATTATCACTACCAGGTAACACTTATATAAGTAAAATTGGATTTTACCAAAACATGTGTAAATGATGAATTCATCCAAAATGTCACATCACTAGCTAAGGCGATATGTGAACATTAATATTTGAATTATCTAATATTAATCGCTGACTGAATTTACACCATTGTGTCGCATAACCAAATGATGAATGCTCCAAATAAACCACTTTATTTAATTAATTTATAATCATTGTAAATTAATTAAATTAATTAATATTTATGAAGAATTAATTATTATATTTTATTTTGTTTGAATGTCATTAGCATTTAATAAAGTGCGTTTATAGAAGTTATAAACATGCATACCGATATACGATGTCGATAGAATGTTTAAATTGGATTTAAATGGAATATATGCCAAATGAGTTTTTTAAATAAATTAATATTTTCTGAAATATTAATTATTAAAATCTTATTAAATTTATTTGTGACATTATCATCTAATAAAGCGCATGCATTGATATATGATGTCATCCATTTAATGATAGCATTGTACAACTCTGTTCTTCATCACGACTCAAGATTCAGCTCTTACAACAGCACCATAGTCATCTGGGCTATGTAATTTATATTCATTGTCTAGAATAATAAGTATATGAGCATGGTGTAGTCCTCTTTTTTGAAATTCTATGACATGAACATATGCTGCAACCAATCCAAGAACCTTTTATCGTAGATATCATGCTTTAATTTTTCATATTTGACACGAAAAATTCTAGTAGTAAGATCCGGGCGACCTTACAAAGTTTTTCCATATGAAAGTTCTGATGTGATTTCGTCCCATGTAGGATTGCATGTCATTGTAATAAACAAATCGGACTTTCCAAACTTTTGTACAAAAGCCATATCATCTTGATAATGTTGGTACATATTACGTGGACTTGCATTGAACGAAGAGGGTAATGTTACTCTTCTGCCTATGTCAAAAAAGTTATTTTGATATAAAACTATATATATGTGTATATTTGTGTGTGTGTGTGTGTATGTATATATTGTATAAATAGATCAAAGAGAAGGGAAAAGTGTCATACTTGCATTATTCTCTCCAGCATTCAATGCATCTTTAAGTCTCACATACAATTCCGATCTAATATGATTTTGTTATTGATGAAACCATCTCATTCTAGCACTTTCAATTTTCACGTAATTATCCATGACATATTGTTGTAATAAACGTCCTCCATGTAAGAAGAGAGAAGTATCTTCACGTCAAATCTAAAGTTTAAGTTGATTAAAAATAGCAAATGGAATATACACTAAGAGTAAAAACGAATCAGACGACAGATATGCTTCGTTGTCTGAATGAATACCTATCTGTCGTCTATTTCCATGCCGTCTCATTACATATCAGACCATAGATATGCACCATCGTCTGATATGCACTAACACATAAAAAAAACTATATGTTTTCTGATGCTATAGTATCGTTTCTAAAATTTTCTATTAGACAGCATATAAATATTGACTGATATGCATATCAATTACACTTATGTTATATTTGCAAAATGAGATAATGAATCACAATTTTATTTAAACAAATATTTTATTTCAAATCAAATTCAAATACAATACAACTTTCACTATACTTACATTTTCAAATACAATACAACTTTCACTATTCTTACATTTTCAAAAACAATACAACTTTCACTATCACTTTCATATATACAACTTTTCTCTACACTCTCATATATAACATTTTTTTACTAGCACTCACTTACACTCACTCGAGTTTATTTTTGATATTGATCTTCATTTGCTTGTTCTAGTTTGTGTCCAACCATCTCTTATACTTGTCGAATAAACAACGCAGTAAAATGGAAAAGGAAACAAACCTAAATTGCAAAAATTAAATTAAATTTGAATATTAATATTACCTCAGTTTATTGGTTTGTTTTCTCTTCATGTTTTAGACATGACCAGACAAATATATATGTGCACAGACAACTTATGATATGCACAATGTATCACTATGAATATCACAAGGCCGGACATCGATTAAATCTCACGGACTATTGCAAAGGTCAAGCCCGAAGGCTCAACATAGTGCAAATGTGAACGAGGTCAAGCCCAAGCCTCCTCGGGCTCAACTCAGGTGCACAAGGAAATGCAACTCAAATCAGAAAACCAAACTAAAGGAAGCAACACAATACTAATGAACACATGAACAATTCAAAAACGTTTCAGGTATAGGAGACAACTTTAGCCAGGAAAATGCACATTCAGGTGCATGTATACATGTATAAAGCATCTCAGTATAAAGAATGTATAAAACAACTTAGTATATACATGTTTACATGTATGTATATGCATGTATACATGTACATATGCAAAAACTTTAGCCAGGAAAACACACACTAAGGTGCTCCAATTAGAAATAAGGATACACACAGGCACTGGAAGGCACTGACAAATGAATCACATGTGAATGTATGTATATACGCAGGAAACCAAAACTCAAAGGCACTGGAGCACATAAATAAGTGCAAAATAAGTGCAAACATGATATAAAATAAGTGCAAGCTGAAGTATGATTCAAACTGATATGAAGTATACATATGTATTGCCTTGTTCAAGCCAAAAATGAAACGATGGTGCCACAAAACCGTAGACACAAAGGTGAATTAGCAATGTAATGAATTAAGCAAGACATGTATATATGGAACAAGTGCCACAAATAGTAGACCGGTAGTTGAAATTACTGCGAAGTAATAATCCAAGTAAAAACAAAGTGCATACAACAATGCCACATGTGAACAAGTATTAGTTCCAGGCTAAACCACAGAACAAGGCTAAACAATAGAACACATACATACATGTCAAGACCAGGCACATTCACATTGTATTACTATGAATATGCATAGTGTATTACTATGAATATCACAAGGCCGGGCATTGATTAAATCTCACGGACAGCAAACCAAACATGAGCATAACCAGAAACAGACTCAAGGCACATTCACATGAAAAATAGAATGAGGTTCAGCCAAGGAAGCATTACATAGTCACACACACATACATACATACATATGCATGCATGTATATACATGGATATGAACCAAGATATAACAAGTACCAGTTTCAGGCAGCAAATTACCACCAACATTCAGTTTTAGGTAGAAAACCATAGAACAAGGGACAATATCAGTTTCAGGCAGCAAAGCAAAGTACAAGTATAGATCAACCACCAACATTCCAACATATATACATACATACATATGTATGTACGTATATACATGGATGATATTGGAATAGAAGTGCAATGCAACAAGATCAACTAAAAATGGTTCAACTCAAAGCAACATGAACACAAGTATATACATATGAACACAAGTATACACATTCACACAAATTAAAACTAGCACTAATGCAACACAAATGCTAGTTCAACAACAAGCAAAAAGACACTTCAAGCATCAAATAGTTCAACAACAACTAGCACTAATGCAACACAAATCATTGCAAATTGAAAGATCAAGTCGTAATTTAAACCTAGCAGTTCAACAGAGATAAAAACTCTAGGAAGAACACAGACCAGCAATTCAAATCATAGTATATAATCGAAAATATAAGAAATTGATTCCTATATATACCCAGCAACTCAACAGAGATAAAAACTCCAGGAAGAACACAAACCAGCAATTCAAATCATAGTATATAATCGAAAATATAGGAAATTGATTCCTATATATACCCATATCATCATTGGCAGAAAAAAATCAAGTCGAGTTCGAGCACAAAATTGAAAAGAGGAAAAACTATGAACATACCAAATCGACAGCAGTCTACTTTACATTGAAGCAACCGGAAGCTAATCCAAGCAATCGAAAGCAAATCCAAGCAATCGAAAACAAATCCAAGCCATCGAAAGCAAATCCAAGCAATCGAACGCGACCAAAAAATGGAAAACCATAATTTCTTTATCAATCATTGTTTGAGAGTGAGAGATTATCGACAGAGTGATTTCCTTATCAAGCAGATTTGAAACCCTAATTCCAAAAAAACGTTCGATTTTCTAATATAGAGTAATGAAAAGAAAGGGGGAAATAATGAAAAGAACCGGTGGCAACGAAAATAGAATAGAAAGAATGAGGGGAAATGAAAATAGAAAAGGGGAAATAATGAAAAGAACTGGCGGCCACGAAATGAATGAGAGGGAAACCAAATTAAAGATGGAGCCAAAACTAATTTTTTTATCACTTCAATCAGACAACATATAAAATGTTGTCTGAATAACAAGCTTGTTCATAGAGATTTCATGGGCTATTCAGACAACAGATGAAAGATTCTGCAGCTCTTCAGACAACAAATGGTTTTGTCATGTGTTGTATGAAAAAGTGGGATAATAGAAAATCTACCTTATGTCGTGTGATCATTGTTATCTGATTCACTTTGTGGCATAGTGATATATATATATATATATTATCTATATAATAATTACGTAAGTTGATTAAAACTGCTAGATCTTGATGCCTATTATATTTATATTAGACTTCTTGTGTGAATCAAAAGAATGAAATCCATTAGGTCATCAACTGTATTTATATTTATGCCCAATAATTAATCGATTTTTATAATATAATGATTCTAGCTATACATTTATAAATTTTGAATGTAAAACTACTTGGTACCTGCAAAATATAAGCATAGTACTCACGGCATGTAAGAGGAGTTCTATTTATATTATGGCCATTAACGTCCCAACCATAACTTTCATAAGCTAGTAGGAGAGGATACCGTAGAGGGTTGTAACAACCATGTTTCTGTAATTCTCATAAGCTGACCCATTGTCGTATGTAGAACAATATCGCTACCATTTATAAGACTTGTCTTACATTGTCCAACTGTCATTGCGGAAACTTGTAAAGATGCAGACATCACATATTGTTGGTGCAATGGTTTTTCTTTATTTAGATCTCAGGAAGTTGTGAAACTCGACGAAAGTACTGAGAAAAATCATTATTCTCATCCAATATACGTTGTATCCTTTTTAGTATTCCTCTATTCAAGTCTTCATTTTCATGATCAGTATCATATATATGTATATATATATATATAGTTGTAGAAATCTGGGCCTATCTCCTTCTTTAGGAAGTAGGCTTCCAATATTGTGATATATACATCCTTGAGCATGGAAAGTGTAAATACCAGCTCTTCTGCTTATTAGATTTCAATCGACATGCACTTCCATTGAAGTGAAGGAAAATACATGATTATATGATTGAATATTTCTTTTGGAATATATACCATCAACACCTGTATCCTTGTAGAGCTCCAAGAGCTTATTTAGTGAATGCACTGGGGGAGTATGGTTCTTCCAATTGAACAACACGAAGATGCACTATCGTGTTGAAATAATTTTCCCAAACCATGTTGACAAAATGTTGGTTATTTCAATAAATGCTTTCGAAATCCAGTATGATCTTTGAAATTTTTTGCAACATTTTGAGTGCTAACATTTCTTGACGTCTTTATAGTTGATTATTATTTTGTGATGATTGTCTCTGCTCTTGGTTAGATTGTGACATATCATTAACAATATGTTCCCTTTCCTCAATAGGTGTGGTTTCTATTTGTTCTCTTTGTATTCTTGAATTCCTTTCTTGCTGGTAAATATTTAGTTCATTGCTTGTATTATATATATTTCTTCCAAAATATGCATTTTGGGATTTTTATCCTCTTTGTCGATACATTTCGCGACGCCGAGCTAGATAATTTTCTCTTTGTTCCTAACTCATAGCTCTCCTTCACTCCCTATCTCTCATACGACGCAATTCTCTTTGTTCATCACTTAAAATATTTGTTCTTCTATTTTGTCTCCGTTGACTATTCATCTTTTATATACATCCGGATGGAAAGCAAATATGGTTAGTTTATTAGTTTTTTAATCTTAATACTTTCTTTCACATAGCATTCGATGGTTCTAATTAAGGTAATGATAACTAAAACGGTAACACTTATAAACAAAACTGTGTACATATTTTTAAAAGCCTGTTGCATTTGCACCTGGTATTTATCTGAAGCTAAAGTACTCAAAATCTTTGTATTCGAAGCCAAATACACATTCATGAAACTGCATGCATATGAAAACCATGCACATCTGAAATCTAACATATGAAGCCATCATATATCCAAAGCCATATATACTCTAAGATTTTATGTTTTCGAAACTTAATATATACAAACCTTCGATACACATAAAGCTGTGTAAATTTAAAACAGTGCATGTGCACGATATATTTTTACTTAAAGCTTGCAAATATATATGAAAACATATATGCAAATATATATGAAACCTGTATGCACTTAGTATGTATCTGAAGCTAACATATTCAAAACTTAGCATGTTTTCTAAAACCTGTACACTCTTTTTGAAAACATAATATACTCGAGGTCTATGCATTTAAAATTATATATACATTCAAGGCTATATATATAAGCACTCATAACTTATACATTTTCGAAAACCTTATATTTTTAACTATAACATCTGAAGCTTCTATATCTTTGAAATCTGATGATACATGATCTTTTATTTTTTCAAAATATGACAATACTTAGGCGGAACTATATGCGAAGATTTATTATTTGAAACTGTATGTATACTCAAAACTCTATGATTCTTTATACATTCAAAGGCCTGCATATGTTCAAATTTTTCTATGTATACGTTGAAACCAATATATGGGAAATGCTTAATACCACATATACCTGAAAATTGTATGCATGTTTTGCTATTTCCAAAGTTATACATATTTATACATGAAACTATATAATATTTGAAAAATATAATCTTAATAATAGTTGCAATACATTTGGTGTCACACTTTTTTGGTGTTGGCGTGAACTACCAAAAATGCCCCTTTATAGATACAATCAAATCTCTTAAAATTAGGATCTAACAAATAAACTTTACAAATTCAAAATGTCCCTCTACAAATATTAACAAATTTAATATCATTTAAAAATAGGATCTAATAATTTCTTTTACACAATACGTCAGTCTACAAATATTATTAAATCTTATTCACTTTAAAATATGATCTAGCAAATAAATTTCCTTACAATTCATTTTTTATTAGTTAGTAATAGAAAAAAATTCAAACAACCAAAAATAATAAATATTGGAACATAGAAATAAAAATTCAACCAAACTAAACATAATTTCAACGCTAAATATGATTAAATATTTATGCTCTATTTTTTGAATGTGTTGAAACGTATACAGTTTGTAGAAAAATAATTCACGCGCGAAGCGCATGCCATAACGCTCGTATTTGAGAAATATTCTATTCAAAAATTAATATATAGTTACATTTGAAACCTTCACTGCTGAAATTATGAATATTTGAGGCACACAAGTAGAGGCAAAATATAACTTATGCCCCTACTAATAATTAATTATGGGCAAAAGAAAGATAATTCCTCTATTAATGTCAGTACAGACACATGGAAACGCCCTTACTATTATTCCAAAAAATTGCCTTAATTTGAAAAATCCACTGGACACGTCACTACCAAAATTAGAGGCAAAAGGATATTAAATCTCCGAGTAAAATAATAAATGCCTATTCAAATGCCTCCACTTCTTCTCAGATTAAAATTAAATTAAAAAATACGGCCAGATGGTGGAAAGTGGCGATAGATCAGCGAAGAAGTTCATGCTTCTTCATTTTCCTTCTTCCCTGCCAAATTCATATCGTCTCGTCTTTCATTTGCAATCACTCCGAAGACAAAACCCTAGATAGCATATCAATAGGTACTTTTCAAGGTAAATTTTACTTGTATTTTTTTAACCTTATTCGCAATTGAAATTTGTTTTTCACCGTACAGTTATTTCAGCAAAGTATTTTATTGAGTAAATTTTCGTCATTTTTTTTGTTTTCCATTATTTGATATCTTCCTAAATCAGTTGTAGTTGGTTGCTGTTACTGTCGAAATAAAAGAAAAGAATTTTTCCATATCAATGCACAATTAACACTCAACTCTTAAGCTATTCTGTAGATTTGTAATGGTTAAAGTGGTTAATTTGTTTTTTGACTTATCAATGCACAAATCAAAAAACAAAATATAAAATGGTTCTGTTGTGTTTTGTATGTATTAATGCATTTCAAACAAAGTAATTAAGATGACTTCCTATATGTATAGAGATATGTTTAGGTTTTGATAGATTACCAAATAACAAATTTAAAAAAATGAACATTTGAGAATTCTATGGTATTTTGTAAACTAACAACTTAATTTTTCCCATTATCAATTATTTTGTAAAGTGAAATGTAGTGAGTGGATTTTACATACATAAATTTTGATTAATTATGGAGCAACATACTACATTATGGATTAATGCATATGTCTAGTTCAAACAATATACAAAATAATTGATAATGGGACATCTTAACTTTTGTAGTGTCTTCATGTAGGCCGTAGGGACAGCTCGGTAGGGGATAAGTGTTATAATTCGGAGTACATTATGGTTTTTTTACAGTTTATAATAAGAAGAAGACGAGTAACAAATGAATTAACTTTACACACTGGAGCAGCAAGAAGAATGCCATCCTATTCTTTTGGTTCCTTTAAGTGAATTTTAAGAGCAACAAAGCCACCCATTGATTATCCCAGTAGGAAATGGGGCAAACTTCCAGCTTGCTCTGTAGATGTAGATAAAAATACACTTTAAGATCATAACCTTTAAAAAAAACAACAACATGTGCTCTCTTTGTTTGCAAATGTTTATTATGAAATCAAAATGTATCTACTGTCAAGAAGTTATTTTGTTATCACTTTGCTAGAAAAGGCCTATTATAAAATCAAATCCTGACTTTGTAGTAAGCAGGTTCTCTTTTCTTCTATAAATAGAACATCTATAATCAGAAAGAAGCTCCATAGCATGCTTTGAGTGTACGACAATATTATATGACAATCTAATATCTGATTGAATATTTTTGATCTTATCTTTGATGTAGTAGTAATCATTATTTGTTAGTGCACAGTGCTTGTATAGTCTGGTTTATGTAACTCAAAGTTTTGAGGATTATCTCAGTTTTGTTTGAAATGTAAACGCTTACTCTTATATTGATTGAAATAGATAAAAGTTTTTAATTATTTATACTAGAGGGAAGGTCAAGACATATGAATTTGACACCGCCGTGGATTAAATTATTAAAAAAACGAAAGAATAGATACCTAAAAATTATATTACAGAAATTTAAATTCATTTGGATAATTGGAGAAATTTAGGCCATAAATTTTTTTGTAGTTACCAATTTCGTATGAATTTTTTTGTATTCCTCATATACAACCATAGCTAAAACAAGTTAGCTAACGAGCCATTATATAGAGTCGAAATTAGTCCGACTTCATCATTTTAAAGAGATTAAATGATTTAATGAAAAATTAGGAATAATTCATTCATATTGTTCCATATTAATTTTCCAGTAAAATAATCTTGTGTGTTAATTTGAATTCAAATTTACATTTGACTAACATTAGGGAAAATCATGTGTTAGTTAAAAAAGTATTAATGGTTTTGTGGGCATATCATATATTGCTGTTAATCTACGTTGGCTAGCGGTTTGTATCAATGCGTGAGTGCTGAGTGAGAAGGTGAATAACAGGAGAAGAAGAAGAGTGTGAACCGTGACTTACAGTGTGTATCTCCCACTCACATCTATGTCCTAATCTATGTATATAATTGTGTTATTTGAGTTGTGTTTGTGTGATTTTCTCAAGAGTTTCCAAAGTTAGCAGCTGAAATGGTTGAGGCAAGTGAAATATCACTAGAATTTGGTGATCGATTAAGCTGAAACCCACTTAGACCATTTGAGCTGTTTAGTGTGTGAATTCGTATGGGTTGGTGTGTGTTTCTCTGACTGCGTATGTATATGAGTTTGAGTGTGTTGAATATCCATATAAATTGTCGTCTAACATTTCTTATGCGTGAGTGAGCTGCTGCCATAGGGAAGTTGAGCTCCTATTTCTTACATGTGTGTTATTACTTTGTGTATGGTGTGTGTACGTTTACTTGAGTGCAATCCATATTTGTGTATAGGCATAGTGTGAATATTATTATGTGGACGCATTAAAGTCTGCATTTGTATATATTCCAAGCGATAACTTTGTATTGCCCTGTTTTCAATGTCCCAATTTCATTAACTTAAGTATTTTGTTGTGAAAAGCTGCTACTTGGCATGTTATTCAATCCTATTATATTAATAAAAAGTACATATACAAGTACAGTATTCAGTATGTATTGTTCCAGCTTTTGTGAATGAGCACCATCTAATACACACTACCAATTTTATCAGTATTAGGGAAAATTATATCGTACAATCATATTTTTTTCCATTATTTTGGATAAAGTTGTAGTCAAAGGTTTATTTTATATTGTTTTGTTTATAGGCTTGCGGAGCTTTGTTTAAAGATTTCTGATATTGGCCGTGCATTGGTGATAGTTGATGGTATTAACAGCTGCTAATTTTGTCACTGGATTATTTATTTCAAATCGTCACTTTTGTGCATATACAAACATATCATACACTTCATTTATCTTCTTCTACAAGTTCCTGCATTTAATATAAACATCCAATAAAAACTTTTAACTTCAAAATCAAAAGGTTGAAAACTTAGTTACAACTCGAGCCCACTTTTTTTGTACTCATGAATTCGTAAAATTGTGTTTGCGCATGTGAACCGAGTTTACAAACTTGGCTAGCATTTGCAAACTCGATTTGCATTAGTTTGCAAAACTGAGCCTGTAAACTCAATTTTGCAAATTAAGCATCCAGGCTCTGTTTCCAAACTGGGTCTGCGAACTCAGTTTGCAAAACTGAGTTTGTAGAACTAAGTGCAAACTCAGTTTTGTAAGTTTGAGTTTGCAAACTCGATTTTGCAAAATCGAGTGTTGCAAAATCAAGCATGCACTTGGACACTCAGTTTGCAAACCAAGTTTGAACTCGTTTGCTAAATCGAGTTTGAACCTAGCTGTAAGTGCAAATTTAGTTTATATTTGCAGTTATGTTTGCAAACTCAGTTGGCACTGTTTGATACATTTTTTGCTCAGCTTATACATTTCTTGCCCGCTTCCGTATGCAATAAATATTGCTTAACATGTCAATCATATTCATGTTAAACATATAAGAACCCTCAAAAAATACACATTAAACATAAATGTATAAAAATCCACATATTCTGAGGGAATAATAATAAACTAAGAAACCAGCAAGTGAAACCAAGATTTTTCACCTTAAGTAACTAGGAACACACACATTTTATGTGAATAAAAATAGAGTTATCAAAAAGAGAAGAAAGTTTAAGGTAGCCTGGGCATCATAGACCAAGGTCTTTAACAGAGCTAAACTGACTATTTCTTGAAATTTACCTTAACTTGCTATAATCAGGACCGGGTATGCATATTTTTATTTTCTTAGTGACCTAATTATAGTTATGTACCAAATTAGATGCAAGTATAGAAGCTTCTGATTATGAATCAGATTTGAGAAGAGTGTTACCTCACTTGAACGTGCTTTTATGTTGCCTTCAATTTTAAGCCCATCATTCATTATTGTTAGTTAAAAGAATTATTAAAACAGAGCAATTTATTAGCGCTACATATTTTTAAAAGTGTTGTAATAAGTGATCCATCCACGGTTTTTAAAATTCAAAAAAAAAGGTGCTGTATATTTTCAATATATGAAGTTAAAGTATGCTCTATAAACATGTTGGACTATGTTATTCCTATTCACTTATCAATTGGGCTCTGGCCACTTGTAGACAGCATAAAATGTCGCTCTGTTATAACAATCTATAGAGTACGGCCTTGTACCATTTTCTAATAACTTACTTTCATATTAATATATACTGATATTACAGTTTTGCCCTAGCATTACATGAAGTATATGTTAGCTCGGATTCCCTTGTAAACATTCGTAATTAAGTTATCTTGAAAGTTTCAACGTTGTGACGCATTCATGTGGAAGTTAGCTGTAAGAAAATGCTTTATTGGTTTTTCATTAAAAAACATTTTATGTGAATAAAATTTCAAATGCAGCCTATCTATGTAAAATTTGTTTATATTCCCTTTAATAATCCTTATAAAAAGGGATTATGTACTAGAGAAAGTTAGTTTAAGAAATGCTAATTTTGTAACAGGGAAAGTTTATTAAATTTGAAATGCAGTCTAAAAAATTAATAGTACTGTAAAGAAAGTTGGTTTAGGAAAGTTTCATATTGAAATTGTTTTCATTGTATTAAAATTATTTTTAATAAGTATTATATTAAAATCATAAAATTTTGTTTAACGATTGCTTTATTATGTTATTATGGCGGTTGGTATTATATAATGGACAAAAGTTGGGTAAATTTGGATCGGAATTCATATGAGTAAAAAAAAGGATGGAACAATTTTTGGACGAGGCCTTTTCCAAATCCGCACGTCAGAATAAGATCATATGTCCTTGTAAAAAATGTTGCAATCGTTATTTAAATGATAGAGTTAGTGTTGGTGGTCATCTTCTTTGGTATGGAATGGATCCCTTATATATGACAGCTCGTTGGACACATCATGGTGAAACTTATCTTGACGAGCCTTATATAGAAGGCGAAACTCATGTTAGTTCGGTTAATAATACACCGATCGATATTAATGATGAAAGAGAGGGAGGTAACATGTATGATTTTCTTAGCGAAACATTTATGCAATATACACAAAGTGTCGATTCATCATCACATCCTTTTACTTGTAAAGGACAAACACCCGAGGCAGAAAGCTTTTACAAGTTGTTAGATGATGCAAATAAGAGGTTGTATGTTAGTAGTAAGTATAAAAAATCGGACGTGGTTGTAAAATTGTACTAGATCAAGTGTTTGGGGAATATAAGTAACTCGACCTTCTCTCTGCTTTTAGAAGCATTCAAAGATAGGTTACCCAAAGATAATTGTTTACCAAAACCACATGCTCAAGCAAATTTTTTTAATGAACTGGGTCCAACTTATGAAAAGCTTGACGCTTGTATAAATGATTGCATGTTATACTGGAAAGAAACATCAAACTTGGATGCTTGCTCTATCTGTGGGGTCTCAAGATACAAAGTAGGCACTGAAGGTAAAAATAATGGGAAGAAACTATCAGCTAAGGTGCTTTGTTATTTTCCTTTAATTCCTAGATTGAAAAGGTTGTACATGTCTAAGCATATTGCAGAACATATGATATGGCATTCAGTTGGTAGTTCAAATGAAGGTTTTATGAGATATCCAGTAGATTCTCCAGCTTGGAAGCATCTAGATTCTCTATACCCTGATTTTGGCTTTGAAATTCGAAATGTTCGACTTGGACTTGCAAGTGATGGGTTCAACCCATTTTCAGACATGAACAGTAAACATAGCGCTTGGCCAGTTATCATATCTATTTATAATTTACCTCCATGGTTGTGTATAAAGCAACCTTATCTTCTTATGTCACTGCTAATTCCTGGACCTCACGACTTGGAAAGGACATTGATGTATATATGCAACCATTAATAGGTTAGTTAAAAGAGTAATGGGAAGTTGGTACCAAGACATATTGTAACGATACGATCTTTCGACGCTCGAAAGTCGACATTAATACGTCCACTGTATCAAATGCCGCACAATCGAATGCCGGAAAACCGAACCATTAGGGTTAAAAAGAAGAGGTAGAAGAAGACAGAAGAAAAGAAAGAACAGAAAAACAGAAACAGAAACAATATCAGATTCTCACATTCGCAGCGGAACAATATATAATAGATAATCACTAGTCTTTTAAACAAAGAACTATATCAGATTATACAATACAACAATGAGAGTCAATATACAACCCAATACAACAATGGACAGTTATATAACTTGTCCCCATACAGAATACACAACGGAATAAATAAATAAGTATGAGTGTACGTCCCACCATCCAGCTCGTCTCCAAAGCTCCAGAATATCCAGAATATCCTGATAACATAACTCTAGGCTGCCCGTGTGGAAAATTATGGGCACCCAGAGTTTAGAAAGGGAACAATAAACTCCGAGTCAGTCATGGTGACTGGTGTGAGATAGTAAAATAGTTATTTTCACAAAGAAAATAAAACAAATTCGTAATGCTTTTGGAAAATGAAACTACCATAAGGCCTCCCGCCACACACACAATGCAAACGCAGAATTGGAGGAGATTTCTCCTTATGATAGTCAAAGATGCTTACTACGAAAGATCAGTTGATATTATTATTAATGTCTAGTGTGGAAAACATTTCGAAAGTATAATATTAATCTTAGCCAGCATAGGTACCATTATACTATGCCTACTATAGCTGCTATGTTAAATAGCAGGTTCTACAACTAAAACCGTACTGGGTTCGTATTGGGAATTGGATTTCCAACAAATGGTCAGGCTAAGGAACTTCCTACTGTCAATGGGTACGCCTCTGGATGGACGTCCCGAGAACTAACTAGCTCTCTGCCAACACAAGGCCGGGTTACCCCTTACACTAGGTAACTACTACACGAATATGCCACCCCCGGTCCTTTGGGACCTTTATCCGAGGGCCCTCGATCACAAAGCAACAATCACACAGTAAATGAGATTGGAGCAACCACACAGGTAAATATCTGGGCTCCATACCATAATATCACCTTTTTCCAGAAGGAAATGACATACCCTAAAGGGCGCGACACTCATAACCTTGCCGCATTTTCCTATTTCGACCATTTCCATGTTGTGAGGTTCGATGAGGTCTCATCCACAAAGCTACGCTTTACATGAAAGCCATGCTTTGATCACAAATGATCAACAAATGACCAGCAACACACAGCAACACTTAGCATGCCACACTACCAAATTGGGAGTATATCACTGATAACCTTCAACTACATAACCTCTGAGCTCGTACGTCTTAGAGAAGGGTGTTAAGCTAAGAGAATAAATTCTCCGCCACCAACAGAAATGTATTTGAAAGAAATCAGCTTTATATCTCAAAGTGTAATGTCAGACAAACAACCATACAAGTCTGTTCCAGGTTCGAACAGAACCGAAGGCACTTCCAAAGAAGCCCTTGCAATCTGGGTATCCACAATCCCGATCGAACTTCCCATCACTTAGGGAATCTCTATACCGGGCGCTACTCGGTGCAGAGACAATCGATAGGTTATCCTATCGTTTTCACAAATACCCGGTCTTCACCATCGGTCTTCAATTGCTATCCATATACGACGTATCACTTATTCGGAATGGGTTATATGACACAAAGGTCCTCTCCCAGCTAAACCGAATAATGAGCGCTTGTTTTAAAAACAAATTCAAGTTCCATTTCAAAGGCAAATATTGATAGTCAGTGATTTAACTATCAAACAACATTCACAACAACCAACCAATTAAAATAATTTTCCCAAATTATTAAATTTCAAATATCTTCGCAAGATATATATTTTCCACACTTCATCACTTTGAAAACAAATTTCAAATCAATTTCCCTACACGGGATATATTTCCAAATATTTATTCATTTCCACTGGAAATCTGCCGAGTTCAAATACTTTATCTCCAAAATATTCCTTAAAATCCAATTTCAGAATTTCTTCATTTATAATTTAAAACTACTTTGGAAATATACTCAGCTTTTCAAGGAAAATACACTTCTATTTCAAAATGGTTCATTTAAACCAATTAAATAAATCCTTATCGATTTATTTCAAATTTACATTCCAAATTTGTAAATTTATTTCCACACTTTAAAAATAAATCAATGTTTATTTTTAAAACAAATTTCCCTTTCCTTTATAAATTCCATTTTGAACTTACATTCCCAAATATTCACTTTTTATACGATTTTCAAATCGATTTCTCAAATATTCACTTTCAACTCCAAATCAACTTTCAAATTGATTTCCAAATTTTATTTCCCTTTTAAAATAAATTCCTTTTAAAGAAACAAATTCTTTTATCTCTTCCAATCTCTTTAAAAATCCAAATATTAAATAAATTCTTCAACTTATAAACAATATTACTCGAAATCTAGTTATTAAGCTTTTTCCCATATTTGGAATTTTATTCAATATGATTCAAAAATAAAACTTTATCTTTTCAAACTTCTTTTAAATTAATCCAATTCTTTCAAAAGGAATTTACAAAAAATTCCAACTTTAATTTCAAAAACCCAATTTTATTTATTTCTGGTATCCAACGATACCAAAAATACATTCGGCTAAATTATAGCCTTTAACAAATTCAATCACAAATATAATCATTCACAGATTATAAATAAATAATCACACATCATATGAAACAAATTCATACAACATATGATACAAATTCATATAATTTGAGGAATCCAGTTGGATCCCTCCAACCTGTTTCCCTGCATCCACAGATGTTAGCACAATACCAATTCCACTTCGAGGTGGAATATCACGGTATATGGGATTTATAATATCATCCGCTATTATGCGGTGCATAGGGTCTCATCCGCTATATAATGCGGGAAATCAATCACCAAACATATATATATATACATATATCCTACTATATCTAATATCACAACCAAACAGTCAATCAATAACTGCAATTCAATTTTTTTTTATTTGAGTGAGAAGATCTCACCTTTAATTTGCAATCCATTTCCATTCCGACTATTTCTTCATTGTATTAGACCTTGTATAAACAATTTATACAATTTATTAATATTTGAACTAATCAACCAATTAAATTTCCATTTAGTAAGTTACTTAACTAATGATTTAATTTGAATCAAAAATTTAATTTAAACTAATAGTTTTCCCTTAACAAAAATCTTTTAGTAATTAAAATAAATTAGATATGTTAAATAAATAAGTTAATCACTAACCCCTTGTTTAAAATACTATTATTAGTTTTCCTGTAATAACAAAACAGTAATTTTCCTTTACTGTCAAAAACTTTTCTTCTCAAATATATGTATATATGTATTCTGTTTATTTCTGTATATATATATAAATTTCCTTCACCGATAATAGAATTTCACTTTATTATATATACATACATACATATATATAAATTAAAAAAAACAAAGTATTTATACCTCACTGCTTCCAGTCGACAAACCCACGTCGAACTCAAGCATCGTGACCCTACTACCTCGAACTCACGAAACCCTAGTCGAGTTCGAACCCTTGCCCAGCTCGCCCTCGATGCCTCATCACCTCGATGACATCGCGCCCAACCTTCTCACAGTCGACAGTTGCCTCGACGTCGATCCCTAAGTTACAAATCGAAACCCACGCGAATGTCGCCGCCTTCCGCGACCTCCTTGCTTTCAACGAAGTCGCGATTTGTTCGCGTGTTTGAGCACGCGAAATCCCCCTTTTTTTTCGAGTAAGGGCTATGTTGAACTGAGGAAAAAGAATTCGTTCGATTTTATAATTTGAAGTTCGGCCATGATTTTTTCTGCTTTGATTTGAAACGAAGAAAAATATCTCGTTTGTAAATGAGTTTCGTTTGAACGAGACTGTGATATTGAATAGAAAGTGGCGTGTAAAGGAAGGAATTGTCACAATGATTTAGAAAAGACTGGAAAAAAGGCTGATGTGAAATAATTTCAACTGGGGTTGACTGTATAAATATCCCATTTAAATTCAAATTCAAATCGTTCCGATAAGTGCAACTCAAAATCTTGACCTCCTATCGAGGCATGCCGCTAGGCGTTTATAATGGTATAGGCCTATTCCGAACACAATGGAAAAGGTTTCGAGTCCTAATTCGATCGTATGGAGAAGATAGCTTTTTGAACCAGTTATTAAATTAAATTTCGATATAATTTTCAACGCGTTTGCTTATCGTACGCTCACACAACCACTCCAAACACTATGAAAATTGAAATATGATAATAATACAATATTACGGACCCAATGGAACTGGTTTCGTCAAATTCCGAGACCGTGCCCCGGAAGACTATTTTTAAATATCGATTTAACCAATAAAATTCAAAACTGAACAAAACAGTTTCAAATTCAATTCTGAAGCTTTTATTATCTTTAGTATCATTAATATAAATTTTCTAAGCCTTCAAAATATTTTCAATCAGCTTAAAACTGAAGATTCAAATTTTTACCCTGATTTAACGATTAAATTTAATAATTAAATTGCCAAATTCATTCTGATATCTTGAATTTCAAATTAAACTAACTTCCAGATATTTAAAAGCAATTAAATATCCTGATTTCTAATGTCAAAAATTCAGGGTCGTTATACATATGATGTTTTAACCAAACAAACATTCAATACGAGAGTTGTTGTTTTATGGACTATAAATGATTTACCTGCTTATGCTAATTTATCAAGATGGAGTACATCTGGAAAACTTGCATGTCCATATTGTAACCACGAAACATGTTCAGTGCGCTTACCAAGTAGTAAAAAGCAAGGCTATTTAGGAAGTCGAAGATTTTTGCCTGTAACACATAGGTTTCGATTTGATGTACACTCATTTAATGGAAAGCGTGAGAATGATCTTGTAACTAAACCATTAACTGGAATTAAATGTTTGATACAACTATCCAATTTAAAATTTACATTCGGTAAAACGCCAATACATGAGCAGATTATTGGAAAAAAACGACGAAGGATGATCAATTCCACCAGGGAATCAATAGTTATTGGACCATGGAAGAAAAAAATCATATTTTTTACCTTACCTTACTGGCAACATCTTATAATGCGACATAACATATATGTTATGCATTTGGAGAAAAACGTAAGTGAAAATATTTTGAGGACATTACTTGGTATACCAAAAAAAAAGAAAGGATGGACTTCAAGCTCGAGCTGACTTGTAAATTTTAAATATAAGAAAATCTCTTCAGCCTATTCGTGAAGGAAATAGGACATATATACCTCCAACGATATTTTTCACAACCAATGAGGAAAAAATATTGTTTTGTAAAGTTCTTTCAAATGTACGCATCCCTGATGGATATTCTACTAACATTGCACGTTGTGCAGATGTAAAGAAGGAAAAGTTACATGGCTTGAAAAGTCATGATCATCATGTAATTATGCAACATTTACTCCCACTTGCAATTAGACGAGTTTTTCCTAGACCACTCATTCTTGTTTCGCTCGAGTTATCTGCAATATTTAGACAATTATGTAGTAAAAAGAAACATGCTTCATCAACTAGTTAACTTAAATATAGGGTAGCATTAGTCCTATGCATGATGGAGAAAATATTCCCTCCTTCTTTCTTCACCATATCTACTTACCTGATGATGCTGCAATTGCTTGACCAGTGCATTATCATTGGATGTACCCCATTGAAAGGTAGTATCAAAGCATAATTCACATACTAAAAATACATCATAAAATTATGTTTTTACAAAAATTAAAAAGATATTTGTAAACATCGTAAATACCCTTTAAGAATTATCTTTTGTTGTCGTTCATAGATATTTACAGACACTGAAAAGATATGTTCGCAATAAGAGTAATCCAGAAGGAAGTATTGCTGTTGGATACCTTACAGAAGAGTGTGTGTCGTTTTGTTCGATGTATTTGGCAGGTATTGAAACTCGTCATAATCGACGTGGTCGGAATGCCGATACATCATTGCCTCGCAATATTAAAGGGGGTCTATCAATTTTTGCAAACTCCGGTCATCATTTAGGCAAATGTACAGAAGTTAATTTGGAAACAAGCGTTTGGGAACAATGTCACACTTATGTCTTATTCAACTGTAGTGAAGTGGCATTTTTTCTAGAGTAAGATCGCATTCATTAATATCAAATGTGTACTTCAATTTCAGCAATGAATGACCAACTCTTTTTTTCTTGCTCGGCTTCCGTTTTGACAGTAAGAGGTTGAGGGAATTGCGTAGAATTCATCAACGTAGAACGATTCGAGAAGTGGAGAGTTTGAGAAACAAATAATTTACTACTTGATTTCGACATCATGTAAGTATCTTTCTCAATTTATACATCGTATTTTCAAATTATTGTTAATATAATATTGTTATATTTATAGATAAATAATCTTTATGCTATGGGAGATTCCTCAATATCAAAAGATTTACTTCGACTAGCGAATGGTCCAAACATGACTGTTAATGAATATAAGAAATATGTTATAAATGGTTATAGGTTTTGAACTAAATCTGTGGATGATAGATACAAAAATCAAAATTGTGGCGTCTTTGTAAATGATGAAACCTCAAGTTATTCGAGCTTAAGAGAATGTAGCCCAATCGCTGGTAATGTCGATTATTATGGGGTTTTAAAGAAGATTTATGAGCTTGATTATAGGTTTCCAAGTGAAAGTGATGATCAAGCCTGCAAAGTTATTTTATTCGTATCTGATTGGGTAAATAATTCAAGGAAAAAAAGGATATTTATGGATTTAACTTAGTGAACTTTAATCGAGTGGCACAAAATATGGATAAATTTATTTTGGCATCACAAGCCATCCAAGTGTTTTATGTTGCTGATTCAAAAGAGCCAGATTGGAGTGTTGTGGTTAAAATAAAGCTGAGAGGTTTCTATGATTTATTAGAAGATAATGACGAAGTAGATATAAACGACTACTATGACACACCAAATCTTGATGATCCGAATTTAGATAATGAAGAGCTCCAGATAAGGATGGATGTTCATAGTGTTTATGTTAACAAAGTTTTACCAATGACCACAGTAGATGCTTCCACATTTAAAAAGGATGCCTCTAATGAAGGAGAAACTGGAAATGAGAGTGAGGACGAAATATAATAACAGAATTCATGTTTAAATTTATGATATGCTTTCTTATGTTATTTTTGTCCAGAATTGGAATTCATTATTACTATTTATGACATGTTTTTCGTTTTGGTTTGCATATGCATTGTGTGTTTATTCCCTTTTCCTATGAATTGTTATAGTTTCAGTATGAATGCTTAGAATTTTTCAATTTAATGGTACATGATTTTGCTATAAAAATATATTATTGACTAATAGATGAGCACCTATGGACATTCTAAATTTGATGATGACATGCAAGAAAATGATGGCGCTCAAAATGGCGGTATGATTTTGCAACTTATAATTGATTATTTATTATGCCTACATGTATTAATTATTGTTCATACACTGATGTACCCTATCTTCTACTTAACAGGATTAATAAAGAGAAAAGGACGTGGCTACAACAAACCTAAATGGGGCAAATCGGGCAAGTAGAGCATTGAGTTCACAAAGGATGGATTGTGTGTGGTACCAAAAGATGCTCAGTTAGGAAGGTACTTGGGTAGTTTGGCGAGAAATTATAACCTTCTTCCTCTATCACCAACAGACTGGAGAGCATATGATGATGCATATATGGAGAAACTATGGAAAGTAATATCAATAAGTTGGTGTAAGCTGAAATTTCATACTACTTTAAATGAAACCAGACGTTACTGTCAATTTTATGTACTGTAAGAGTATAATTCTTGGTTTAATATGCAACTATAACTGGTAAATGTAACATAATTTATGTTTGTTTCAAGGATACTATTAATTGGCGTCCTGAAGATATCCCTCACATTCCTAAAATTCAACATTCACTGCTAAAGAGACTATCAAAAAGAGTACGGACCAACCGAGCCAACTTAAAAGATAAGTATCACACTCCACATATTGGGTCACCATCACGTTTTACATGTGGAGATGATCGTGTAGACAACGATCAATGGAGGGAAATGGTAAACTATTGGGATAATGATTCCAAAAATAAAGTAAGAGACATATATCCCTTTTAAATTCATATGTACATATAAAGATATATAATTGTTATGATCAATATTGATAATAATATCATATAAGGGTTGAAAGAAACACTGACAATCATAAGAAACTGAAAATGAGTCACACAGGTGGATCAAAGTCCTTCGTGCGACACTATGCTGAATTTGTAAGTAATCGTGTTTTCTGCATTCTTCCTATTATTCTAATAAGCTAGTCATATTATTTTCATATGAACAGGTAGTTTACTCTTTTTTTAATTATTGGAGATATTTCTTGTTGTGATCCTTTTAGACTATTTACTTAACAAACTACAAATAATTGTATATGAACTTTTAACTTTTTTATTACAAAAATAGAATACCCATTACTTATTCTAGGGAAAAGCAGTTTCCAATTTTTCTAATAAATGCAACAAAATTCTGTTTGCTGAATCCTCAGTTTTTTTCTCTATATGTCGAAGAATAAGTTCTATTACAAGTCACACATCTAATATATAATTGTTCCATATAACTTATGAATCTTACGCTGTCATTATAAAACTTCAGTTTTTCTTGGATTAAATTTTTAGTTCACCATGCAGTTTTTATTGCTGGTTGATGTTTCTTTTGTCGAAACAGGAAAAAGAGCACGGCCACGAACCCGATCCAGTTGAGGCATATCAATTAGTTCGTAAGAGAAAGGATGAGCAAAGAAGTTAGGTCAATGATGCTTCTGAGCAAATGGTGGTAAGTCTGGTATCCTTTAAGGTTAAATTTGTTGTTTCTTAAAATACTATTCATCTTTTTTCCAGATTATGCTAATTGCTATATATATCGCATCATTTTTATATAGCAAGTTAATCAAAAGATCAACCACTACAATTTTTTTTAATTACCGTTATAAAACAAAGTTGTCTGTAATGTTTCCTAGAATGCTATTGCTCCTGTTGTACGTTTTACAATTGAAAAATAGTTCATGGATTTTATCAAGTAGGTTCATGCGTCTCTTAGTTTAGCAATTTTATAATATAAAAACTTAGTTGAATTGCACTAAAGACAAATATTTTTATAGTGCAAGGTATAATATTTTGTTTACAAATGAACTGATATCTAATTTCAAATATATTATAAATACTTGTGATAGATTCACGAAGGTGGCATTATAGGCTTGGTAGATGATATGGCTAGCTTAGCATTTAAAACATACAAAAGCCAAAATTTTCCTTTGCAAATTCAACAAGCAGATCTTGGTTATCATGCCGTAGAAAAATGCTTCCTTGCAGAATATCTACAAAACAAATATTTTGTCACTATTTAAATAACAACAACTAAATATGAATGAATTGCTCACTAGATACCTAGCAACTATAATAATAGGATAAATGAAACAAACATGGGAACTTTGGCCAAGTACAAAAGTACTACAAGTAAACTTAAAGTTATGAAAAGGATAGACAGCATTCCAGCAAACATGCAACCAAGACTCCACGTATCTCATAGTCTTGTAAATCAACTAGAAGTTCAGGACCCTTCAAGTATATGAGGGCAACATGAACAAATACTGATGAATCTGATTTTGTGACAATATTAACAAGCAGCTTCTGCTTAATGAATATACTACTATGTTTCACAACATATACATTACTAAATATACATCGGACATTTACTACACAAATTCCAAATTGGCGGAATAGCATAAACACACTATTGAAACACACATCAACCAATGAAAAGTTTACTAGTGTTATCACAATATTACATCTTTTATTTTTAATGCAAATGTAATAAAATGCAAACAATTCACCCAGCTAGTGCATTTTTGTATTATAACACCCGGCACTTTACTATTTTAATAATTATGCCTGGCTATTTTTGAAAATGTTATAATTCACAGTCTTAAATTTGGAGCAAACCGAAGTACTAATTTCCATTATTATTATTACTACTACTTTTAATCGTCTACAGAGACAAAACCTACCGTATATGCAACCGAACTTAAATATAAAACAGTTAGATAATGATACCATACCCTAACAAAAACAAAAGACATAAATATAAACAAAGCTCATGAGTTGGATAAACCTCTATCCCCATTATATATTGTGAAGTGTTACCTATGTACATTTGGCTACTACATAAATAATTGGATAGCATATCAGAACACACATATATAGACCACATATCCTTAGTTAATTAGTAGGTTAATATTTTTTCTTAACTGTATTTTCCAGCAAATAATTATCTATATTTTAAAATACACATTTTTTTCTATAGAAAAGATAAAGATATCATTACAGTACGAGATCTGGCATTATTTTTCCAACAAATAATTATCTTTATCCTTAGTTAAAATACACACTCAACTGTATTATCCTTAGTTAAAAGTACTTGCTTTACATGAAATCTGGCAACAAAAAGGAAAATAGACAGAAGGCCTTTTGTACTGAGGTAAAGTACACAGTGATGCAGTTAATACTTTCATGTAATATTTGAATTTGATCTGATACATAGTTATGGTTTTGTTGTAAACAAGGAAGGCAATAAAGGAAAACTCTGAAAATATGGTTTCACCCTTGGTATGCCCATATGCATTTTTAGAGTTTTGATAATATTTTTTACTCATTATATTGTTTTTAAACTATCTTATATAAATCCTTTTACAGGTAACACCGGTGTATATCAACTATTTGATTATTATTATTTATTTTTATTTTTACTAGTTAATCTGGTGGAAAGGAATAAAAAGAGATATCTCTATCTTGGTTAAAAGGTGTTCGTGTTGTCAGCAAATAAAATGTGATCATTAGAAGATAACTGGATTATTACAACCCTTGGAAATATCCAATTGGAAATGGGAAATGATATCAATAGATTTTATCGATGGTTAACCCAGAACTAGAACATAAAATGAAGGAGTATATGTTATCGTAGACTGGCTAATGAAGAGCACACATTTTATTCCAGTGAAACCAACAAGGACTGTTGCTTCTTTAGCGGAAATTTTTATGAGGGAGATAATCAGGATGCATGGAGTTCCTATGAGTATTGTAAGTGATCGAGACCCCATATTTACTAGTCAATTTTGGAAAGCATTACAAACAACCCTTGGAAAAAAGTTGAGCTTAAACACAACATATCACCCCCAAACCAACGAATAGACGGAGCGAGTGAATCGAAGTCTAGAGGATCTCTTGAGGGCATGTATTCTTGATTTTGGTGGATCGTGGGAGAATCATTTGCATTTGGTTGAGTTCTCCTACAAAAATAGTTTCCATGCAAGCATTGGGCTGGCACCGTATGAAGCCCTATATGGAAGACCGTGTAAGTTGCCAACATGGTGAGTTGAGATGGGGGAGGTTATAGAGAAAGTTGCAGTGATTAAGAAAAGAATGAAGGAAGCCCAGGATCTCCAAAAGAGTTATGCGGATAAGAGGCGAAGAGATTTGGAATTTATGGTTGGAGACTTAGTGTTCGTAAAGATTTCACCAAAAAGAGGAGCGGTTGGATTTGGGAAAGCTGGGAGGTTAGCTCAAAGGTATGTTAGACCCTTTCGTATTCTCGAGAGGATCGAATTGTTTGCTTATATGGTCGAGTTGCCAGAGAGATTGGCGGCAGTTCATAATGTGTTCCATATGTCTCATTTGAGGTAATATGTTCATGACTCATCTTTGATTGTGGAGCCATCATTTCAACAGGAATTGGAAATAGACTGAACCTGACGGTGGTTAGACATTCGATTTATATTGTGGATCAGGAAGAAAAGAGGTTGCATAATGGTGTGACTAGTTAAGATTCAGTGGAGTGAGGATCCTAGAGACTGCACTTGGAAGACGGTGGATCATATGAGAGAAGCCTATCCGGAGTTGATGTTAGGATAGTTAGTTGATTATCTGTTATATGTATAGTTTATGTTTGCTTGCTATGGATTCTTAGTACATGTCTTTGTATGTGTTTATGATATGAATATGTAGTTTTTTGAGTCCGCAGTAGTGGCGCGTGGTAGAGACACTTGCAACCTGTTAATAAGGTCACGAATTCGATACCCATCTTCCCTACTCCCTCAAGACGGGAAGTTTTGTTTCCCGTAAATCCAAAAAAATGGTAATGGAAACGAATGGTTCCTACTGGGTAGGCTAACCTTCCATTCCCGACTCTGGCTGGACTAGTTGGGTTGGGGATCTACACTTTGGAGTGAAGTTTTAAAAATATATAGCTTTTGCGTGGTTTAAATTATCTCCTTGGTTGCTAATTTCGGAACAAAATTCTTTCAAGTGGGGAGAGTGTAACGACCCAAAATTTAATCACTATTTAAATGAATATTTAATTATATTTTATATAATTAATAAATGAATTTTTATTAACAAATAAAACTATTTTAAATAATAACTAATGATAATAAAATCACTTTCAATTTTTTTTTACCAAAATCTATAGTTCATACAGAATTAAAATATGTGACCCAAAATTATTTGTCAAAATATTGATTTTTCATTTGTTAAAAGTTATCCAAAAAGTCATAACACTATTGTAAACAGTTTTGCACACTACAAACCATTTAAACATATGCACATGTACACATATATCCATGTACATGTTTCTTCTTAAGTTTATATATGTATATAAGAATAAAAGAAGATATTTTATAAAGAAAAAAATGTATATACGTATATAAATGCTCCTTTTCAACACAAGTACACTAGTGCATGAAGTGAATAGTTGAAAGTAAGGAGAGGGGGCGTAGTGCATGGTTTTGAAGGGGAAAGAGATATGGCCATGCATGCATATGTGTATAATTAAATATAAGCACTTATATATATTTTAATAATTTCCTAAACATATATATACCTCCTAACTTTCATTATTTTCATTTTACAATCCGTTCTTCCACTTGAAATTCCTAAGAGCCCGAGAAAACTAGCAATGACTTCCTCTTCATAATTTCTAAAGTGAGAAAACCCACTTAATTTTGCCAAAAATATCCTTTTAATCCACAAACTCACTTCTACAAACCATTCAACCCCTTCTCTTCCAAGCTACAACACCCCATCCACTCAAGAACATAGGGGCCAAGCCCAAACAACTCAAGGCCAAGCCATATTAGCCTAGGCCAAGCCAAATTCAAGTGTCCAAGCATCCAAAGTTTCATATTTGCAAAGTTACTAAAGCATTTTTCAAGTTTTCGGCAAAAATTCATTTTGATTTAAAAAAGTTTCGGTGAGTAAAACTTTTGTTTTAAGAGAAGAAATTTTACTTGGTTTTTGATGAACTATGTGTTGCGAAAATATGGTGATTGTTATTTTAAATTAGCATGTCGTATTGTTGGCATATGATGATATGTTTATATTGGAACATGGATTTGGTGATTGGTTGATACGTGATATGTTTGGATATGTATATGGATATCGATATTGGATATTAGGTATGATATTATGGTAGTATGTTTATGAAACAAAATGACGTGTTTGTGATGAAAATGTTGTGAAGTTTGCACCTTAAAAAGTCGCAAAGGACATGAGATCCGATTTGAAAAAGAAAGCTCTTTTTCTAGCTTCGGAATTTTGAAAATGTTTTCCAAGTTTTTACCTTTTGTTTAAGTTTTCAAGAAAAGATCTTACAATTTTATTGTCAAGTATGTTATTGCTAGAGTTAAAGTGAAGTTTTCACCTAGAAACCAATTCTAGCGAACTGAGCTTATAACATAGTCGTCATGGATGCAGTTCGGAAAATTTAACGATTTCAAGTTTTAAGGTGATTTCTTTTGGATTATTTTAGAGAACTCATTTGAATTCAATTAAGTAAAAAGCCTAAGTTTTAATTATCTAATAATTTGTTTATTTAATTAATTAATTAGAGTAATTAATAATTAATTAAGTAATTAGGTTAAGTAATTAGAGTTCAAGAAATTATTAACTAAGTAAATTATTTTTAATTAAGTAAGTTTTAAATAATGATTATTTAATTAATCAAGCTTATTTTCTGTAACAACCTTAGTTTTGGTGATTACGTGTAATATTAAATTATAACGGTGGTTATAATTTAATATTGTATGAACTGGAGATTTAAATTGTTTATTTTAAATGAACATTGGATTTTGGAAATAAAATGAGAAAAATAAAGTTTTAAAACTTTATCCTGGTTGTTTGTGAGAAATATGAGTGAAATATGATTTTTATTTAGTGAAAATGCAATAATTCTAGTAATTATTGCCAATTGCTTCTTTTATTGATTTTTAAAAAGAAGTATTTGTTTTAATATGTGTATATTATAAATAAAAAGGAGAAATTTTGTTTAAATATAAGTTTTGAATATAAAATTGATGTTAAAATGGTTTGTTGTATTTTATTACACAAGAAATTATTTTTTTTGTAATTTAGGAGTTAAAAATAGCATTTTATGTAAATATTTGTATAAATTAGGTATTTATTTAAAAATGAGAGTTGTTGATAATAAAATTATTTTTATAACTAAATTATCTTTTTATTTTTTGTAAAATGTTTTATTAAACATGAAAATATGGTTCCATAATTTTATTGCGTTGAAACTTGTGTAAATATGTTGTTTTATTTAATTACATAAGTGTATATTTATGTATTTAGTGATAAAATTGATTTACTTAGGCTAATTAATTTTCAATTGGGTCTTAACCCATTTATTTTTCCTTAGCCTGTAGAGAAACAAGAAAACATCTTTTCTTCTCTAAGTTCAGTACGTTCTTTTCATTTACTGTAAATCAAAACTGAGAATGAAAGAAAAACTTTCCTCTTTTTCAAATCTAAGACAATCTCCAAACTCTTCACCAAATTTGCTGTTTTCTTTCAAATTAAAGCTCAGTTTAAACTGGTAATCAACTCCAAACATAGGTTATTTCATCAAAATTCGAATTTGAGATTTGGGTTGTTTGTAGTTGTTTCTTTTCTTGTTGCATGCCTCTATTTTGTTCATTTGACATGTTGTTGAAACTTCTTCTTGCGTAAAGCCATCTACTTTCTCAAGTTAGCTCAATTTAATCTTCAAAAATTGCAAGGTGGGTTGGTAACTCAAAATTCCTAGCTGAATCAAAGCAATAAAAGATGTACACTGTGCAAAAATAGCTTCAGTAAACTATTTCTGTAGTTGTTTATTCTCTGTGAAAAATCTATTTTGGTTGCTACTTTGCATGACCATATCTTCTTATTCCTATGTCGAAATCCACTGATTCTTTTTTTTATTTGGAAGTTGAAGTTTTCTATATGTGGATACTAACTTTTGGTTCAATCTAAGGTCGTTTGGTCCTCTGCTTCATGCTTGTAAGTTGAACCCGAGATGGGTTTCAGGCCTGTACACATTTCCGTTTTCTGAGCTGGTGCAAACATGGCCTAGGTCCATGTTTGAGACAGCGTATCTCTTTCATTTCCTAGCGGAATTCATAGATTCTTTTTTTATTTGAAAGTTAAAGTTTTATACTATGAGCATACCAATTTTCAGTTCAATCTAAGGTCGTTTGATCATCTGTTTCATGCTTGTAAGTTGAACCCAAGAGGGATTTCAGACCTGGGCAGAATTCAATATGGCCAGAGTCCATGTTTGAAATTCCATATCTTTACCATTTCATATCAGAATTCAGTGAATTGTTTTCCTGTTCATACATAAATTGTTATACTGTGTGTATCAAATTTCAGACCATTCCGAGGTCAGTAAGCCATTCGAATTATGTCTGAAAGTTGAACCCGGAGAAGATTTCAGACCCGGGTACTATTTTTGGCCTGTACATTTGTGTTCTGCCTTGTTTTCTAATCCGTTTTCTGACTTCTGCATCTTGTTTTTGTGTTATTTATGAACTATTTTGAAGGCCATGAGACCTACCAATAGGTGAGTCAGAATTTTGGTGAATTTGTGATTCAAAATGAATCGATTTTGAGATGTTTTTGAATGTCGGTTTTGGTGTTTTTCGATGATTTTTCTTTGATATCGAGCACGGGTTTTTCTAAATAATTTTGAAATGATTTTTAAAATAAATTGGCTTTTGAAATAATTATATATAATATTTATAAATTATTTTCAAGCTATAAAAACTGTATATTCTCTATAATAGGGGAATTTCAAAGATTGTTTTCCAAAAACGATTTCGAAAATTGTTTTCAAAGCTTGTTTTCTCAAAAAAAAATATTTTCTATATAAAATACATGTTTTTGCACTATTCAAGCGTATGAGAAGGAGAATTAAACAGTTTAGTAAAACACGTGGTATGGGACACGTGCGTTTACTTTATCGATTAATTTCTGACTTGTCCGTTTGAATGTTTTGACCTTCGGATCGTAATTGCCGATGAGATGAGGAATTTATTTTTACTTATTTTCTAGTATGGCATTGGCTAGCAGTTAGTAAACCGATAAGCGAGAACATGTGGTATGGGACGCACTGTTACCACTTTTTGGGTTCCTATTTGAGAGTTTGTGACACATTCTCGAGTATTGCCAGTAATGGACCTTCGGGTCATTTGTTCTTTGGAATGTTTGTCCATTGAGACGTATTTATCCTTCGGGATGTTGTCCTTCGGGACGTTTGTCCATTTGAGACGTGTCGCCTTGATTTGAGAGAACAGTACTTGGCGGGCTTCGACCATTTTATAAGCACGTGCTATCTTTTGAGACGATTTCATTGATTTATTTGTGATTTTCCAAGTGTATTGCATTTTTACATTATTGGCCGTTTGAGCCATTCAAGACATTATATATGGCGATTACATCTTTGGGAAATTGAACTCCTTATCGAGTTCTATTATTTGAGATTTGGGTTAGCAAACACTTGGCGTTTATTTTGAGATTTCTAATCTCCTTTTTGGAGATATATGGGTTTGCCATTTTTGGCGTATCTTGAGTTATGGGACTTCTCTATCTTGAGAATATATTTTTGATTGCCATTCATGGCGAGTTTTGAGTTTTGAGATTTCTCCTATTTAGGAGTATGGTTTAGAGAATCCATTATAGTTGCTTTTGGGATTATGTTGATGATATGAGGCATGCTTTATGCTTAGTTGCTTTTATTGTTGAGTTTACCTCTTTCGAAGATATATGTAGTTAGTGATACTACCTCACTTGAACTAATGATATGTTCCTTGCATTCTTCTTCTCATTCGAGAAGAGATATCACCCCTTTACCTTATACTTCATATATCTGTTACTATCTGATGTTTTAGCTAGACCAACCCGTGTATTTTTATATACTCGGGTCAGACCGAGTTATTTCAGGTTAGATACCTGCTTTGGACTTTACTTTGATTGCTTCCTCCTTGGATGTCTGCTTATCTCTTTTCTAGTAGTTTTGTAGTCTTTTTGATTGACCCTGATATGTATCTATATATTTGACTCGTTGTATATAGTGTGGTCCTAGTACCACTTATGATGTATCATTTTGTATTGTACTGGGATTTATTAGTGTATATATATATATATATATATATGTTTGACTGCTGTTCTGTGATGTGTTGTGCATTCTGTTGTTGTATTTTGTTCTGGTAGATTCGTTAGCCACTATAGTTTTGTATTAAGCATTTATTGAATATGTCGATCCACTTGAGAAAGAAAAAAATATATTAAAGCACTTAATCGGTATTTAATAGATGTTTAAGATAAAGCTATAGATGGTCGCTCCTAACCAGTCCTATTCTCTGCATTAGCAGATAGTATTACCCAGTAATACTCTTCGTTAATGTAGGTCTCGGGGTGGGGCGGCACATCTTTGCATTAGAGATGAGTTCAGAACAAAATATGATAAACACAGAACATAAATATATATATTATGGTACATCAAAGTATAGTATAAGTGTTACAAATTCCCTAATCATCATGTCCTTAACCTTTTCATGTCCTTTGGGGGTAGATATAAGTTGGGAATACGTTTAGGAATGCATTTTTTTAAAATTCTATAGTATTCCATAATTGAATTAATGATATCTACCCTGTGAATAATCTTTATCTTATCTTAACTTTCAACTAATGGCTGGAAGAGGAAGAGGACATCGCTCGGATGCTGGGCAATCCAGTGGCTCACATCCCGACGGCGTATACATGTCTGCTGATCAGTTCATGGAGTTATTTAGGAGCACTCAGCCTCTAGCTCCTGCTCCATCGTCTCCTCCGCACAAGTCTGCCTTTGCGCGCATGTGTAGTGACCTCTCCCATCTCGGAGGTAAGCCGTTCAAAGGCTCCAAGTCTGTATTAGAGGTCCAGGCTTGGCTTCGCATGTGCGAACGCATTTTCTCTCGCATGGATCTTTCTAACCACCACCGAGTTCTTGTAGCATCGAGTATGCTGCAAGAGCGTGCTCTTGACTGGTATGAGCTTCTCATTGCCGAGCTTGATGAGTCCACTCTCACTTGGGTCCAGTTTAGGAAACGATTCGATCTCAAGTTCGTTCCCAAATCAAATAAAGCCTTATTAGCCCGTCGCTTCCTCGAGTTGAAGCAGGTGAAATCTTTCGTTTCTGATTATGTATCTTCCTTCGAGGCCTTATCCAAATATGGTCTTGAATATATCACCACCTCATACAAGAAGAATCTGATGTTTGTTTCTGGTTTGAAGAAGTATTTGAAGAAGTCTCTTGTGCTCCAACTGAAGCTTACTTTTAAGGAGTTAGTTGACTCAGTGCTTCACCTTGAAGTAGTAGAGAAAGAGAGGGATAGTATTGATGAGATTGAGGTTCGCAAGAACCCTAATAAGAAGAAGTTTCCTTTCCATAAGTCCAAGTCCTTTCCTCACAACAAGAAGAAGAAGTCGGTTGGTTCTAGCTCTCAGCCTCGTGGAGCACATCCTACTCAGAAGGTGTGTTTCAACTGCGACTCATCTGATCATTTGATATGTGACTGTCCTAAGCCTTTGATTTGCCGCTATTTCAAGAAGGAAGGTCATCGGGTTTCTACTTGTCCTATTGCTTTGAATAATACCAAGTTTGGCAAGCTGAATATAGTGGGTGCTTTTGGAGGGTCTTCTCTGCGTAGAGGTACATCTCCTTCTATCCTTGAAGGCTCTATTTTGTTTCATGACCATTCTATTCGAGTTCTCTTCGATATGGGTGCATCACATTCATTCGTATCAAAGGATCTCGTCGATGCTATTCCTTTGTATGTTTCTTGCCTTTTTACTTCATCGAGGATTGTGAATCCTATTGGGGGATCCTAAACCCTTAGCATGCTTTGTGAGGATGTTGAGATTATTTTGTGTGGCTTTTCTTTTCGAGCGAATCTGCATGTTATTTCTTTTCTGGGTTTTGATATGATTTTGGGTATGTACTGGCTAGTTCGATATGATGCCAGGATTCTTTGTTCAAAGTGAGTTTTATACCTTCAACATCCTAATTCGTCTGTTCAGCACTCTCTTGTTCTTCGGAATGTGGATGATAATTCCGAAGCGTCTTTGTTTTCTCTCGACTCATGAGATGATGATGATATATCTCGTATCCCTATTGTTTGTGACTTCATTGATGTGTTTGAGCCTGTTTCGGGTTTGCCACCCAAGCGAGCTATCAAGTTCCGCATTTATCTCATTCCAGGCGCACGGCTAGTTAGTCGTCCTCCCGTGAGGATGTCTACAAAGGAAAATAAGGAACTCAAGAAGCAGCTTTTGGACCTTGAAGCTAAGTAGTTTATCCAGTCTAGTTCTTCAGCGTGGGTTGTCGCGGTCGTCTTCGTTAAGAAGTATGATGGTACTCTTAGGATTTGCATCGATTACCACAAGCTTAACGAGTTAACCATCAAGAACAAGTATCTGTTGCCTAGAATCGACGATATGTTCGATCAATTGAGTGGTGCTATGGTTTTTTCTCAATTCGACCTTGCCACTAGTTTCCATTAGCTACGAGTTGCGGAGGACAGCATTCCTCTCACCACATTTTGCAATCATTATGGTTCTTATGAGTGGCTCGTTATGCCATTCGGTTTGACAAATGCTCCAGCTTTCTTCATCGATCTTATGAATCGAGTATTTCGAGAATAACTCGATAAGTTCGTCCTTGTGTTTATTGATGACATCCTTGTTTATTCTAAGTCTGAAGCCGATCATGCTCATCATTTGAGGATTGTTTTGAGTACCCTTCGTCAGCATCAACTCAAAGACAAATTCTCCAAGTGCCACTTTTGGGAGAATAAGGTAAAGTTCTTAGGCCACGTTGTATCTTATGAGGGCATTTTGGTTGATCCATCTAAGATAAGCCATTCAAAATTGGAAGAGGCCTGAGAATGTTTCTCAGATTCGTAGCTTCCTTGGTTTGGCGGGTTATTACCGTCGATTCATCAAGGACTTTTCCCACATCGTGCTTCCTTTGACTAGCCTTACTAGGAAGGCGTTCGATTTGTTTGGTATGATAAGTGTGAAGCTTCTTTTCAGTAGTTGAAGGAGCTTCTCACTAATGCTCCTATTCTTGTGGTTCCCGAAGGGAATCAAAGTCTTATTGTCTACACCGATGCTAGTCGACGTGGCCTCGGTGCCATGCTTATGCAGAGAGATCAGGTAGTAGCCTATGCTTCTAGGCAATTATGTCCGAATGAAGTACGCTATGCCACCCACGACTTAGAGTTAGCCGCCATAGTCTTTGCCTTGAAAATTTGGTGACATTAACTTTTAGGCGAGCGCTTCATTCTCTATACCGATCACAAATCGTTGAAGTATCTGTTCATCCAAAAGGAGCTCAATATGCGGCAACAGCGTTGGCTCGAGTTCCTTGCCTCTTATGATTTCGATATCCAGTACACTCCTGGAAAGGGGAACCGAGTTGCTGATGCGCTAAGTCACAAACACTCGACTGTTGTTTCTATGAAGTTAGCCGAGTGGGATGTTTTGGAGACTCTATCTCTTTGTGATATTCGTGATCGTGCTCCAACTTCTGATTCTCCTATCTTATTATTTAGTTTGGAAGCTCAACTCGGCTTATTGGATCATATTGTCGATGTTCAGCGGCAAGATCCAGATCTTGTGCATCTTATTCAGATATGTGAGTCTGAATCCCATGATGAGGAGTTGAGGGATTTCAGCATTGATATTCATGGTGTCTTTGTAAGAAGAATCGATTAGTCGTGCCTTGTGATTCTGATCTTTGGCGGGACATTCTCGATGATTGTCACCGTTCTAAGTATTATATTCATCCCGGCAGTAGCAAGATGTATGCCGATATGTGACGCCTCTATTATTGGGAAGGCACACTACAAGAAAACAGCTATATTACAACTTTTTATTTACAACTGGCATAAGCGGACAGTTGTAATATGCATTTTGTAACAACTGTGTATTTTTGGCAGTTGCAATATACATCTGGAACAACTGCCCTTTCGGTACCAGTTGTTATATTTGTTTGTAACCACTGTGATACGAAGTTGTTGAATAGTTGTAACAAGTCCGTGCAAAAGAAAAAACGAGTGTAACGTGAAAATCAACGTTCCCTCCAACATTTCTTTCCTTCCCGCTGAACTTTCTAATTAACTTTTATTCCCGTGCAAAAGAATTCACTCCCAACATTTGGAAAACCTAATCCAATCCCGCTCAACACTCGCCGCTCGCCAACGAAAGGTAAACCCCGCAGCGCCCTCGCCGTCGTCGCCATCGTCACATCTGAACCCCATTATGCCCGCTGCTGTCACCATCGACGAAGCTAGATCGTGCTCGCCTCCGTTGCCGATTGCAAACCCTAACTGTAATCGTCGTCGCCTCCGTTGCCGCTTATATAGGTATTTTCGTTTATTTCTAATTTTTAAACTGCAAATAATTAATTATATTATTTTGATTTGGTTTTGATTTTGATCGGTTTGGTTGTTGTTCGATTCTGATTTGGCATATACTTGTTACTATCAAATAGCTCATATGCTATTTCAGCTCTCATTTTTGAATTTGTGTCTTTGAAAAGGCTTCCGGTAACCATTCATTACTGCTAGTGTTTTCCATATACTTCATAACAATTTGGTAACAATTTGGTGAGCCTTGTTAATATTTATTACCTCAAATACTAATTCTCGTTGCAGTTGTGGAAAAACTATTGCTTTAATTACTGCGCTCAGCAAGTAATTTGGTCAGATTTGTGATTTTATTGTTGCAATTGGGGAAAAGTTGTAGCTTTAATTACTACATTCATCAAGTAATTTGGTTAGTTGAGTGATTTTATTGTGTGATGTTTCTTTAATTACAGGTAGAGATAACTTGCATTCATACTTGATTTAGTTTGCTTACTGCCATTCATACTTCTAATGCATGTTAAATGCATTACGAATAAGCAATAACAATTTATTTATTTGCTTATTCTACTGTTATGAATTGAATGGCCACATTTGTATAGTTCTATTTACTGTTAAAAATATTGTACTTGTTGAGAATCATAAAGATATGTTCAGTTGACGGTTTTAAAATTTTATAAAAGAAAATTGGTAGGGACGTAGAGATTATTTTTTTACTTACAAGGATATGTATGCCAAAATTTCCGTTTAGTATTTTTATACCAATAACTTCATGCTACTTTGTGTATTTATCCAGTTAGTCACAAAATTTGTACATTTCCAAAATAATAAAAAAACATTAATAGATAAGTGGAGAATAAATTCCCATTCAGTTTTTTTACACAAGTTGTATTAATTCAATAATTCAGTAGTCAATTTGTTCGTGAATCCAGATATTAATCTTCTTATATACTTCTGGATGAAAAGGAGAAAGGAATATAACTAGCTTTCATGACTTATTCATCATAGCAAATGAGTATATGGGACGTTTAAAACAAATTCTTGTTATCAGTCATTTTCACTTTATAGAACTTTTAAACATATTTTTACATACTAGTCATGCAAAGTTATCCTGAACATTTTATAAACTCCCTCCCAGTATTTTGGATCTGTACAAAATATTCCATGGCAGTATTCCAATATCTGTTTATCATTAACAAATGCATTCCTTCGTTCCTAATTTTTTTTTTGCCTTTTTTTCTTGAAAAAGTGAATTATTGCTTTCCATAAATGTATCTACTGTGAATCATATTTTTTGCAATTTTTTGTAAGCGTGTTCGTGTGCGTGTGTGTAACTTTTATAAAAATAATTGTTATCTTGAATTATACATTCAGTTAAATCTAAAAAATGTACACATGTTTTGGTCATGGTTTCAGCTCTTGCTGTAATGAAATTGTGTAGCTTTGCTACTTCTATGTAACAACCCTATTTTGGCTTTAGTTTTTGTGTGTATCTATGTAGTGGTGTAACATATGGTATCTTGCTTGATACTACTGTAAGTTAGTTAAGCTGAGCATGTAAGTGTGTGGGATTGCAAGTTGTTTGGCATTTTTGCCAAACACCTATTTAAATTGTTATAAAATAGTGGACAGTCCACTTTAAAAACCAGCTTGCCTTGCCCAAAAAATAAAAATGTACACATGTTTCTAATATACATCTGTATACTCGGATAGTGTATGATCATGGTTCAAACTGCTATGTAATTTGTAATGTCGAACTAACAACATATAATGTAAAAGATAATAGCTAATAGAAAACTTGCATAGATAATCAAACAGAGCAAGCATATAATTTACAAAGTGCAAGAATTAACTAAACAAATATAAGTGTACAACTAAAAAAAACACGTACTAGAAATAAAAATAAAGGATTTATTTTTAAAGAATACATGAATTTTTTTATTCTAATATGCAATATACAACTCTCATCCCTATTGTTTAATCAAAGCCTAAAGTACCTTAGCCTGTAAATGAAAAGGAATAAAGAAATTAACAGTGAGCATAATATCATTACATACCCGAACTGCTGCCCAGCTGGAGAATTTCGATTAGAATTTTCCATTATTGATACATCAATCAATATGAAGTCTTGATAAAAGTCATCAATTAAAGAAAAAAATGTTGTTATATGATCATTTTACTATTAATTAAACATGTAATTTAGAAGCAAGAATAGTAAATTTTGTCCCTGTTAACATCATTAACTAGTACAAAGTGTACATTAATTATATTCTATCCCACTTGATTAACAAAGTAATAACACTACAACAAAACAGCTATATTACAACTTTTTATTTACAACTGGCATAACAAACTTGATATTGTGCTGAGTGGTATCATCCCCAAAATTTTCTACATCATACATAAAGTTGAATATTTATAGATTTTCGGTCTCGAAATTTTTTAAATGTTCTGTATCATACTTACATGCATTTCGTACACGTGCATATAAATTTGCATTCATTGCTTTCTTTACTTGTTGCCTTTGGTTAGAAACACATGATCCATCATGCGGAATATTCCAAGGGATCTGTACTTATGTTTTCAATCATTATTACAAATCATTCACAACATTCTTTATTTCAACTTTTTTCAATTACATTTGGCAATTACATTTGCAATTTCAATGCTAAACAAAATAACATGAAGAGTGTTGCATAAAATTTTGTTATCATTGCTTCAAAATTTTGTGGTCGGTGTTTTAACGTTTACTTCATGTCAGATTATGTATTTAGTAAACAATAACATTGTAATTACTGTAATCTTTTATGGTAATAGTGTGGTGTTTGTTTGTGTCTTTCCATTAGGTTCACGCATTAGAGGCATTTTATCAAAATGGACAAAACATGGGTCAACCTGCCAAGGTTTCATTATTTTGATTATTACTTTCATAGTTATGAGCATTTTAGAATGAGTATTAATTAGTTTATTGTTTCGTAGAATGACAGAAGAATATAAGCAAGCGGTTCGAAATTTTGTATATAGGCATGCTGAAAGCAAAGGAAATCCAGAAAAAATTATATGCCCCTGCTGTAAATGTAGGAATCTAATATGGCAAACATCAAGGAATGTTGTGTCACACTTGATTTGTTTTGGAATTTACCCAACTTATGATGTATGGATTTTTCATGGAGAAAAACGCCCTTCGCAAAATAAAAGCGATGAACCGACAGATACATACAGAATGTATTTTGATGCACGAATCTGTGATGAGGAGGTAGAAGCTAATGCTAATGAAAGACATGGGGAAGGTATTAAGGAAATGATGGAGAATGCCGAAATTCCTTTGTACCATGGTTGTCATGAACTGTTTCTTGGTATTTAATGTCGGTAATTGGCTGTCATCCAAAATTTGTGCCATAAGCTGTAATTGGCTGTCATCCAAAATTTGTAGCTCGCAATAATGTCGGTAACAAATTAACTGACTAAGCTATGATTAACCTCCACAATTTTTTTTAACTTGCTGCTTTTGCCTGCCTTTGTTATCTTTACATCAGCTCTTTGGATTTTGATTGATGTACAATGCCCAACACAACAACAAAGTGGAGGTGGTTGTTTCATTTTTATTTATTGAGAATTGGTTTAAAAGTAAGTAAAATCTATTGCGAATAAAAGAAAACTTTGAACAACTACTAACTTCCTCCGCTAATTCTTAGAAGTATAACACAATATTACTAAATTCATGAAGATGATAAACAAAATATTTCATGACTGATTACCATTATTTTATTAATCGGACAACTGTATATTATAGATATAACACTTTGCATCGAAGACTATCTCTGTAATACCCCACTAGGATCCAAAGTCTACCAATCTCAATTTGCTTATTTTTCAATCAAGCAACTTAGAATTATACGGCATCATCCTGATCATAGTTTTTATCTAATATTCACAAGTAGAACCATAGAATCTCCGGAAAACAGTCATCATAGGCCCCAGTTGGAATATACTTCCAAAGCCAGCACTTGACTTTATATAAGCTTTCCATCTCCATCAAGCAAACTATCAATAGCCATAAATTATATCACCATTCCTCATAATTGAGTTGAACTTGCATAGAAATTTTATTTTTTGGTGCGACAATGAGATCATGTCCGCCACTAGGCTTCTCCACACAATATTATTCTTTAGTTGGTGGAGAGTGCGTCAGGCAAAGCAGCTTTTTTGAGGGAAAAGCAGTCTTGAATCAAGGAGTTGGGTATTCTGTTATCTTAGGATTTGGGGCATTTTTTGCAGTTTTCACTTCATTCTTGATACGAATGTGTATTTTTATCTCATAAAGAAATAGATATAGTATTGCCTGGTCCATTCAAATATATTAACTTTCGTTCTGATGATGGGTGAAAAAAAATAAAAAAAATCAGTAGTGCATATTCTAATCAGTTAATTATCAAATTGTTCCACTGTTATTTTGTCAATCAGTTCCATCAAATATGTTATTGTATTTCTAAATTGTGCATATTCTAACCAGCTGCATCTTTAGTATGGAAATTTTATGTTCAGATGTCGTTTTAGAAGATTTTTGTTGCTAAATTCTATTATCTTCTATTTCGTTTGATCCTGTCAAGATTTAGCATATTTTAATCATTTTGTATGGTTGTATGTCTAGGTTCCTCATGTGAACTGTTTGTAATAGAGACATTGTGCTGCCATTTTATTTTGTTTTGACTGTTTATCGCTTAGATACTGTTTAAATCCTTTGTATAATTCTGTAACTGATAGCGGCCATTTTATACTGATTTCAGACTTCTTTAGTATTTGTTCTGCTAAAACCTAACATGTTATTCCCAACTAATCACTTAACTGATCACTTGGTTTATTTTAAACATTGAACAATGAACAGAATTATTATTTTCAATCACTTGGACATTTGCAACATTTAAGGATTTGTGTGCTTAATAACAATGGCATTAAAGTATTTGTTTAATATTCTATGTATTCTTGTTGTGCAGTCGAGATTCAAGGTGGATAAAGTGTACAAGGATTACTTGTTAATGATACTGGGACAACGATGGAAGGACTCGAAATCAAGATTAGTTGCAGCTATCAAAAAAGCGTCCACTTGTCCCGACTCTACTTGTAGAGTAGCAGACTTAAAACCAGATAATATAAAGAGCGCTGAAGAGTGGAATGCTTTTGTAAAGGAAAAATTGTTGGAAAAGTTTAAGGTGGTTATTTTTATTTTATTGATTACAACTATTAAATTTATTACATTTTCTTATATCATATTTATTGAATTTATCTTATGTAGGAAACTAGCCAAAAATTCAAAGCTATGAGAGATAAGAATAAATTTCCACATACCATGAGCCGAATGGGTTATGCAAGATTGGAAGAAAAAATGGTAAGTAAATATTAAAAACTTAATCAGTACAAGTTCCAAAATTTTAACATTGCAATCCCATTTGATGTATATTGATTATTGCTAAAGCATTTTTATTTGTTTTTACTTGTACGTTCTTAAGCTCTTATGCTATTTTTGTAGAAAAAGGAAAGTGCAACGTCTGATATCAGTAGAGACGAATTGTGGTGCAAAGCCCATACCAGAAAAAATGGAGAACTCCCGAATTTAGTTGTTGCCGACTGCATAGTAAGGATAATTTCAAATATACGAAATAAGCAAAAAAAAATAAGTGACCGCGGCTTTATGTTATTATTAATGTAGTCTTTTTTTAGTTGCTTAATATTGGTGTTTTTTGAATTTGTAGTCTAAGATAAAAGAGCATAATGCCATGAGTCAGAGTTCTCAGGGAACAACATCAATTACTCAAGATGGAGTGTCAATGCTTTTTGGTCAGGAACATGGCGGACGTGTAAGAGGATTAGGCTTTGGGGTTGTACCATCTCATCTGCATATTCATCGGGCTAATTTAGGTGAAGTACATGCGTTGCGAAACCAAGTTAGTGGCATGGAGGCTAAATTACAAGAGCTTACTGCAATTATACTGATAAGTGTTAATTAGCTATGCTAATGAATATGTGACATGTTCTTATAAATTACTAGTTATATATGTAATAATACAATCTTTACAGGATATGAAAGGAAAGTGAAGAGTCAATGAGGAAAATCCAGAGACTCCTCCTGCTAATACGCTTCAGGTACCATTTCCATATGTATGTTTCTAGTGATATAGTATAGAACTTGACTAGGACATCCGCATATGTTTCCATATGTTGCTGAGTTATAGTATAGAACTTGGCAGCAGACTTGCTTTTATTTATTTTTTAGATGTATTTTGGCATTTAAAAAGCGGGAAAATTATTTTTACAAAATATTTATTTACAAATTAAGAAAATTGGGAAACAATGATCAAAACTATTTTAAAAACCAAAAACGAAAAGATAGCATGTTTTAGTTAGGCGAAAAAGTAATCTATTTCATAAAAGATTCGATCGGTTTGCAAAGAAATAATGTTTGTTTGAGGAGGAGATTTGAATGAAAGCCAGTGGGTTTGGATTGATTGAATGTTGTGTAGAGAAGTTTTTTTTGTAAGGTGGAGAGATGATTGAATGTGTAGAGAGGTGATTAAATGTGTGGAGAGGTAGGGGTAATGAAGTTGAAGTCACAGGGGTGATGAAGTTGTATATGAGGTAGGTGATGGGTACCAGGTGACGGATTTTGCTGCTGATGGTTTAGGGGGATTGCTTTATGGAATATTGAATGGACTGGGGAAGATGAAGTGTTTTCGGTTGGTTAACTTGCAGTGTTCGGGAAATGTGAAGTTAGTGAGGTGGTTTTGATGGAAGGAGGAGTTGTTTGGTGTATGAAAGATTTGAGGAGATGAAATGTTGGTTTGGTGGAACAGAGTTTGGAAGGAGGTTGTTGTGGTGCAGGACAGTTTGTTGCTTGAAGCAGGTAGTGATAAAGTGTGCACTATGCACGTTGATGAGGAATTGGTCGGAATTGTCTAGGTTGGAGTGAGTGGAGATGCTCAGTGGGATTTAAAATAGATTGATGTTGTTCAGTCTATTTAGCATATGCTCAGTGGGATTTAAAATAGCTAGTGTATTGGTTTGTGTTTGTCCATCATGTCTTCAGTTTTCATTTCCTTTAAGACTTTAACTGATATTTCATGCCACCGTTACAGTTTTGCAAACCTCTGTTTTGTGTATAAGCTTGTTATCTACCGTTGCCTTCAGTCTTTATGCTTCTTGTTTAATTTCTGGAGAAAAACATATTTTTGTTGATGTTATACAGAGGTTTGTGCTATTCAGGCCACATTTTTAATTGATGTTATACATATACCATAAATAGTCTAATGTATTCGTAAATTATTTTTGTGCAGTCACACCGTGAGAGCAATACTCTGACTGTTGAAGAGAGGCCTAAACGGGATGCAAGGCATGTTGGAATTGAGGTCGGAAAATGTAAAATATTGAGTTGGCAAAAGCAAGTTATTGCAGAAGGAACGGTAGTATCCACTGTTCCTGATTGTTTGGTGCATTTTAGAAAACTAGGACCAGATGGTTGTAAAGTTTGGGTTGATGTGGCGGTGGATCCGGAAGCTTCTTGTGGAGGGCGAGTTCCGAGATGTGTACTATTGGAGAAGCAGTTGGATCGACCGTGGCTTGGCATAAAGACTTCGTTGCCTTCGACTAGTGTATTTCCTTAGGGTATGTGTTTTGCGATACAAAACTTTATCTTTCTTATGTATTTTGTGTTGTATCCTATTTTGGAATGGTTATGTGAGAATGTTGTTTTGGTACTGTTTTAGTTGGTGATGTGAACGAATACTTTAGATTGTTTTATTTGGTATGTATTGTGTTTTGTTAGAATTATATAAATATTAATATTTATGAATGAATTTGATTCAGTTATGTATATTTATACTTTTGGTAAATTATTAAATGGTGCATGCAATTATATTTTTGGGTTTAAATTGCAATTGATGTGGTTGTAATTAAAGTATATTACAACTGTGGAGGAGGTCGCAGAACATACTAAACTGCAACTACGTATAACAGTTGTAGTAGAGATAACTACAACGGTGGCCACGTAGTTGTCATACCTGCTATATGACGAATGTTACAATCTATAACTGCTATCAACTGTTGTAAAAAGATTAATTGCAACTATGAATAACAGTTGTAGTAGATAACTACAACTGTTATCCAGTAGTTGTCATACCTGCTACAGCATGAAAAGTTACATATCTACAAGAGTTACCAACAGTTGTAAAATGGTTATTTGCAAGGGTAAGAAACAGTTGTAATATACAATATCACAACGGTTATATGCAACTAAAGAACACAGTTGTAAAAAATTGATAGTCTTTTACAACTTCTTAAAATACGACTGTGGTTCCACCGTTGTAATATATCTTTTACAACTGTGTTCCACCGTTGTAATATGCTTCTTTTGTTGTAGTGGCATGAAGCGTGATGTGGCAAGTTATGCGAGTAATTGCATGACCTGTCAACTCATCAAAGCCGAGCATCAGCGCCTTAGTGGTCTTCCTCGGCCTCTTGAGGTCCCGTTGTGGAAATGGGACCAAATCTCTATGGACTTCATTGATGGCCTACCTCGTTCGAGATCGGGCCATTGCAGTGTTTGGGTTATCGTGGATCGCTTGACTAATTCTTCTCACTTCATTCCTATTAAATCTAATTGGATATCTTCTCATCTAGCCAAGCTTTATATTAAGGAGATCGTGAGACTTCACGGTATTCCTAGTTATATTGTTTGTGACCGTGATCCACTCTTCCCGAGTCATTTCTGGCGAAGTCTTCAGGAAGCTTTGGGAACAAAGCTTAATTTCAGCACATCATATCATCTACAGTCTGATGGACAGACTGAATGGGTGAACCGTATTCTAGAGGATCTTCTTCGTGTTTGTATTCTGGATTTTGGTGGTAGTTGGGAGGACCACTTAACGCTTGTAGAGTTCTCCTACAACAACAGCTTTCAGTCTAGTATTGGTATGGCTCCTTTCGAAGCCCTATACGGAAGGCCATGTCGATCACCTTCTTGTTGGTTGGAATCCGGGGAGAAACTGATTTTAGGCCCTGATTCTATTCGTGAAGCTTTAGAGAAAATTATTCTTATCCGTCAGAGAATGAAAGGGCACATACCCTTCAGAAATCCTACGTGGACAACCATAGGAAGCCTCTTGAGTTCTCTATTGGAGACCTTGTGTATATCCGTGTATCTCCTTTGAAAAGGGTAATGCGTTTCACTAGGACTAGGAAATTGGCTCCTCGCTTTATAGGACCGTTTCCTATTACTGAACGTATTGGCCCTGTGGCTTATAGAGTTTCACTTCCAGCTCATCTATCTGGCATATATAACGTGTTTCACATCTCTCAGCTTCAGAAGTGTCTTCGAGAGTCAGATTCTATTATCGATTCTCCTAATCTGCAAGAGCTTGAAAGCTCACCCGATCTATCCATTGTGCAACAGCCTATTCGTATTCTTGCTTCGGAGGTGAGACACCTTTGAAATAAGGACGTGCCTCTCGTGAAAATTCAATGGTCTGGTAATCCCAACGACTGCACTTGGGAAACCATAGAATTTATTGAGCGATCTTATCCTGGATTCTTATCTTCTCATGTCGATGGTGAGAATTTTAAACTCAAGCTTGACTAATTTCATTTGCTTGATGAAATAATTTTGTTGAATACAGCTCTTCTCTGGAAACTGCAAGAACGCAATTTTTATAAGGGGGGAGTCTGTAACAACCCTGGTTTTGGTGATTACCTGTAAATATTAAATTATAACGGTGGTTATAATTTAATATTGTGAAATAAAAAATGAATTGGAGATTTAAATTGTTTATTTTAAATAAACAATGGATTTTGGAAATAAAACGAGAAAAATAAAGTTTTAAAACTTTATCTTGGTTGTTTGTGAGAAATATGAGTGAAATATGATTTTTATTTAGTCAAAATGCAATAATTCTAGTAATTATTGCCTATTGCTTCTTTTATTGATTTTTAAAAAGAAGTATTTATTTTAATATGTGTATATTATATTTGATAAGGAGAAATTTTGTTTAAAAATAAGTTTTGGTTATAAAAGTGGTGTTAAATTGGTTTGTTGAATTTTATTACATAAGAAAATAATTTTTGTATAATTTTAGGAGTTAAAAATAGCATTATGTAAATATTTGTATAAATTGGGTATTTATTTAAAAATGAGAGTTTTTGATAATAAAAATATTTTTATAACTAAATTATCTTTTTATTTGTTGTAAAATGTTTTATTAAACATGAAAATATGTTTCCATAATTTTATTGTGGTGAAACTTGTGTAAATATGCTGTTTTATTTAATTACATAAGTGTATATTTGTGTATTTAGTGATAAAATTGATTTACTTAGGCTAATTAATTTTCAATTGGGTCTTAGCCCATTTATTTTTCCTTAGCCTATAGTGAAACAAGAAAACATCTCTTCTTCTCTAAGTTCAGTACGTTTTTTTCATTCACTGTAAATTAAAACTGTGAAAGAAAGAAAAACTTTCCTCTTTTTTAAATCTAAGGCTAAATCTCCAATCTCTTCACCAAATTTACTGTTTTTTTTCAAATTAAAGCTCAATTTCAACAGGTAATCAACTCCAAACATAGGTTATTTCATCAAAATTCGATTTTGAGATTTGGGTTGTTTGTAATTGTTTCTTTTCTTGTTGCATGCCTCTATTTTGTTCATTTGACAAGTTGTTGAAGCTTCTTCTTGCCTAAAGCCATCTACTTTCTCGAGTTAGCTCAATTTAATCTTCAAAAATTGCAAGGTGGGTTGGTAACTCAAAATTCCTAGCAGAATCAAAGCAATAAAAGATGTACACTGTGCAAAATATAGCTTCGGTAAACTATTTCTGTAGTTGTTTATTCTCTGTGAAAAAACTATTTTGGTTGCTACTTTGCATGACCATATCTTCTTTATTCCTATGTCGAAATCCACTAAATTCTTTTTTTATTTGGAAGTTGAAGTTTTCTATATGTGCATACTAACTTTTGGTTCAATCTGAGGTCGTTTGGTCCTCTGCTTCATGCCTGTAAGTTGAACCCGAGATGGTTTTCAGGTCTGTACACATTTCCGTTTTCTAAGCTGCTGCAAACATGGCCTGAGTCCATGTTTGAGACAACGTATCTATTTCATTTCCTAGCGGAATTCATCGATTCTTTTTTTATTTGAAAGTTAAAGTTTTATACTATGAGCATACCAATTTTCAGTTTAATCTAATGTCGTTTGATCATCTATTTCATGCTTGTAAGTTGAACCCAAGAGGGTTTTCAGACTTGGACAGAATTCAACATGGCCTGAGTCCATGTTTGAAATTCCATATCTTTACCATTTCATGTCAGAATTTAGTGAATCGTTTTCTAGTTCATACATAAATTGTTATACTTTGTGTGTATCAAATTTTAGACCATTCCGTGGTCAGTAAGCCATTCGAATTATGTCTGAAAGTTGAACCCGAAGAAGATTTCAGACCTGGGTACTATTTTTGGCATGTGCATTTGTGTTCTGCCTTGTTTTCTAATCCGTTTTCTGACTTCTGCATCTTGTTTTTGATATTGCTGAACTATTTTGAAGGCCATGAGACCTAACAATAGGTGAGTCAGAATTTTGGTGAATTTGTGATTCAAAATGAATCGATTTTGAGATGTTTTCGAATGTCGGTTTTGGTGTTTTTCGATGATTTTTCTTTGATATCGAGCAAGGGTTTTTCTAAATAATTTTGAAATGATTTTTAAAATAAATTGGCTTTTGAAATAATTATATATAATATTTATAAATTATTTTCAAGCTATAAAAACGGTATATTCTCTAAAATAGGGGAATTTCAAAGATTGTTTTCCAAAAACGATTTCAAAAATTGTTTTCATAACTTGTTTTCTCAAAAAAAAAAATTCTATATAAAATACATGTTTTTGCACTATTCGAGCGTATGAGAAGGAGAATTAAATAGTTTAGTAAAACACGTGGTATGGGACACGTGCGTTTACTATATCGATTAATTCCTGACTTGTCCGTTTGAATGTTTTGACCTTCGGATCGTAATTGCCGATGAGATGAAGCAAATATTTTTACTGATTTTCTAGTGTGGCATTGGCTAACAGTTAGTAAACCGATAAGTGAGAACGTGTGGTATGAGATGCACTGTTACCACTTTTTGGGTTCCTATTTGAGAGTTTGTGACACATTTTCGAGTATTGCCAGTAGTGGACCTTCGGGATGTTTTCCTTGGGGATGTTTGTCCATTGCGACGTATTTGTCCTTCGGGATCTTGTCCTTCAGGACATTTGTCCATTTGAGACGTGGCGCCTTGTTTTGAGAGAACAGTACTTGGCGGGATTCGGCCATTTTATAAGCACGTGCTATCTTTTGAGACGATTTCATTGATTTATTTGTGATTTTCCAAGTGTATTGCCTTTTTACAATATTGGCCGTTTGAGCCGTTTGAGACATTATATATGGTGATTACATCTTTGTGAAATTGAACTCCTTGTCGAGTTCTATTCTTTGAGATTTGGGTTAGCAAACACTTGGCGTTTATTTTGGGATTTCTAATCTCCTTTTTGGAGATATATGTGTTTGCCATTTTTGGCGTATCTTGAGTTTTGGGACTTCTCTATCTTGAGAATATATTTGTGATTGCCATTTACGGCGAGTTTTGAGTTTTGAGATTTCTCCTATTTAGGAGTATGGTTTAGAGAAACCATTATAGTTGCTTTTGGGATTATGCCGATGATATGAGGCATGCTTTATGCTTAGTTGCTTTTATTGTTGAGTTTACCTCTTTCGAGGATATATGTAATTAGTGATACTACCTTACTTGATCTAATGATATGTTCCTTGCATTCTTCTTCTCATTCGAGAAGAGATATCACCCCTTTACCTTATACTTTATATATCTGTTAATATCTGATGTTTTAGCTAGCGACCCGTGTTTTTTTATGTACTCGGGTCAGACCGAGTTGTTTCAGGTTAGATACCTGCTTTGGACTTTGCTTTGATTGCTTCCGCCTTGGATGTCTGCTTTTCTCTTTTTGAGTAGTTTTGTAGTCTTTTTGATTGACTCTGATATGTATCTATATTTTTGACTCGTTGTATATAGTGTGGTCCTAGTACCACTTATGATGTATCATTTTGTACTGTACTAGGATGTATCGGTGTATATGTATATATATATATATATATTTGACTGTTGTTCTGTGTTGTACATTCTGTTGTTGTATTTTATTCAGATAGATCCGTTAGCCACTATAGTTTTGTATTAAGCATTTATTGAATATGTCGATCCACTTGAGAAAGAAGAAAAAAATTAGAGCACTTAATCGACATATTTAATAGATGTTTAATACAAAGCTATAGATGGTCGCTCCTAACCAGCCCTCTTCTCCGCATTAGCAGATAGTATTACCCAGTAATACTCTTTGTTAATGTGGGTCTCGGGGTGGGGCGTCACATTTTCTTTAATTAATTATTTAATTAGAGTCAATTATTTAATTAATTGTTGTTTAATTAATGGTTAATTATCCACTTAATTAGGGTTTAATTTCTTAAATGAATGTTATTTAAATTTAAGTATAATTAAGGTTTAATTATAAATCAAATTAGGCTTTTAATGATTTAATTAAGATCAATTAAGGTCTAATTGAGTTTTAAACTTATGATTTAATTAAAGTTTGTTTATTTTAAAGTTTCTTTTAAAACCCTATTGGTTATTTATTTTAACCAAGTTTCTTGTTTAGTTGAATTGTTTTAACCCAAGGATCTCTTGTCCATGCTATTAAGTAGCTGAATAAATAAATGTAGTTGTATAAAATGTTGGCACGTTTTATTGAAATTAAGTCGACTTGTACTTATCACGAACACCGCACTTTGGGAATGTGATGTATACAAGAGGGTTAATTTCGATAAGCGGGTCATGATAATCTAAGCGCTTGGAATGTATGTTCAAATGTAAATCTTTACACCCTGATAGTGGAATAGTCCACTATAAACAACTTGACCCTTTAAAATTATCGAACATTGGTTTGGAGAGACCGGGATCTGATATTAGTTGTTATCCAAAAATCACTTCGAATTAGCATAAACATTCGAATTGGAAATAGTAAAGGCAAGGTCCAGGATGAAGACTTTGGAGTGCAATGACTATTTGCTACTAACCCTAAGGGTAATTCTAAAATGGGTGTAGTGGAGATAGTGCCTTGGGTACGTTCATCTCCTGAACGACTTGTATGGATGAGTGCTGACATTTTGTCAATATATGGAAGGCAATGTTAGCATTCCAAGTGGCAATGCCATAATAACGGTAAATGCAGCCTCAGGCCTCATCAACCGGAAATGACTAAAATATGGGAGATGTAGCAAGGCTACGTGAGTCGCTCTCATGAAGTTCATTGAATCCCTACTATTAACTCATTTATGGTTCGGTACGGTTGCTGATCCCAACCGAGGGGTGATCTTATTCTGTACTATCCAGTAAAGGGTGGACTGGTCTTGTATTGGCAAGGGTCGATAGGTTTGACCTTAGTGTTATTTTATCTAGAGATGCACCGTGACGGTAGGTACACCAGTAGCCCAGTCATTGTATGGAATCCATTTTCTAATAAATTTTCCTTCGGTATTAGTTGTATACATATTATGCTGGAATTTAATTAATGTAACAATTTCGGCTATGTGAACTATTTATTTGAAAACCCTAGACATTACGATAATATCACTTATTTCAATATAAAGGGTTTTGGTTATCATAAGGTAAAAACCCGTCTGTGTTTATGTGCGGCATGGTCTTATGAGATACCTTTGATTTTCAAAATGTTTTTTTATAAAAGTAAAAATTAAGTTGTTTGAGTTTTCCCATAGCATACCCATGTCTGACCCAGAGTTTTATTTTCTTTTCTAGAACTCCTGGGTCTCAATTTTTTATGGGTAACCAAGTGATCCGGGTTTCTTATGGAGGCATTTGAAGGAGCTGGAGCAGATGACTTCATCGTAGCTAGTTATTATCTTATTTCGCTATGTATTTATGTATGATCTATCTATTTTGTGATGGACCGGTAGTAATAACTATCAGGTTGAAATTGTAATGTACCGACTCTAATATATTATTATTATGGTAATGCAATGTAATATCCTAAGTTATTTATTATAAGTTGTTCTTATTCACGGTAAAATTCTTTGATTGTGTAGTTTCTGCTTATCTTTCATTTTCTTCTACCCTTAATGGCTCATCTTTCAGTGCAAGAGAGGTGGTCGTTACAATTATTATTATATATTAGATTATACAATGTTATAAATATATATAATCACAATTTATAAATTTTCCAGCTTTTGATGGTAATGATGGAATGACTTTATACCCTCGCGATGTTTGATAGGATGTTCATTCCTATTTCTAGAATTCCGTTCAGATTCTGCCTATAAATTTAACATAAACATTATATTTCGCATTTGTATATTGATGTTATTATTGTACTAGTTTCTACTAAATTTTTAATAAATATATGAGAATAGTAAACTTATAATCGGTTCTAGACTTTTCCAGCATGCATTTAAGGCTTCCTATATGATTGCATTTATTCAGTTAGCCTTTTTATCCTTTTTTAATGCTTGACATTGAATCGCGGTATTTTTTCGCATTTTTTGGTCCAATAATTTCTGAAGAGGGATAAGTCTGTTTCCAATAAATCTATTGCCCTCTGCACATTGAAAATGAGTTATATATTTATGCGTAGTCAACAAATTGCACGCTGGCTCTACAATGTGGGGTGGAGTATTCTCCCACTTAGGCCAGGAAGAGGTCATTCTACTCTTATGAGTAGCTATAGAAATATCAAGCACAAGACCTGAGGGCTCTAATTATAAACCCATGTTTTAATTATGATATAGACATTTAATAAACCACGAGTAATATACCTCACACAAATATTTATGATGTTGCAATAAATTTAATACTTACCTACTAGCTTTACATGCTAACATAACTATAGGACGATCTACATGTGATGGACAGCCACCATCGCCTCCTATGACATTCCCCCTCTGACTAGAAGATGAGGAATATAATGAATGGGAAGATCGCCGACGTGGAAACATAATATCTGTTATGGACATATCATTTTATAATGGGAGAACATATCATTTTATTGTGGGAGAACATATCATTTTTTTATGAGAAAACATGTAAGATTAATAATCACATAAATTACCATCTACCAAAACATACATTAATAATCAGTCTTCGTTGTTTTTTGATTCAAACTCAATACATTCATTATACAGATGATTTACATATAAAAGATTTGTTATATAGATGACAACAACTATTCACCCACTCTCTAGTGTTAAATTAGCCTTAAGATCCATAAGTCCGCAACCTACATTATACATTAATTTGTTTATATTACCACATAAAAATAAACTAAATTTATATGACTAACAGTAAAAACTATAAAGGGATTATGTAAATAAATTGTTTTTGTCGATATTTTAGCTAACGCATGCACTAATTAACACTTAATTATGTTACAAGAATAACCATATACACTAATCAATCCATGTTAGCCTTAATTATACATTAATTTCAGATTTAACATTAATGCTAATTTGTAATTACAATTTAAACTGTAATAACGGTAATTAACATTTCCAAATCAACCATACACAATTATAACCAACTAATATGCTATTATCAATAAATCTAAGTACAAATTAGCACTAATTTTACCATAATTTGAAATAATTTGTTTAAGAATGTACCTAATTTTTGATGAATTGAAGGTGTAGAGGCTTAGAGAATCCATTTTGATGAAGATCGTGACAGATTTGGACGGATTGCTGCGGCTTGGGATGATTTGGGATGGATATAGGGGTTTAGAAATTGGGTTTGTGGGTTTACAAAATATGGGAATTAAGGAAGAAACGAGCTCGCTGAAGCCATATTCATAAAATTCCGACGGCCACCCAGTTAATTTTTGACAATTTTCGACGGCTTTCGACGGGTACTTTAAATATTGAAATAAATTATCTCTCTATTTAAAATAAATTATCTCTCTATTTACTTTTTATCATATTTTGGAAGCAGGTCCAAAATACTTTGGAATGATAAAAGATTAAAAAAATTATTTTTTCTGCCAAATATTTCCTTTTATATGAATTTATAATGTTAAATATATTTAAAAATTAATAATTAGTTACACAAGATAAAAAAAATTAAATTCATAAAACTGTTACGCATCATAAATTTCATTGAAGTTATACAGTGGACTAACTGGAAGTTGCATAGATTGATCGTTTGAGTTCGATTTTCAATAAAACATCGAATTACACAAAAGATACTAATTTAATTTATCACAAACCATCATAAAATTGAAGATTGAATAAAAATATCTTTTTTAGTTTTTACAAAATAAATTAGTACTTTTAAACAAATTATAACTTCTATAATTAATAAGTCATAATAATGTGATAGATTTAATTACTTAAAATAGTCTACCATCAAAAGCCGTCGAAAACAGAATCATGAGTCGTTGAAACTATCCGTTGCTATTTTCCTCGTTTCTAGTAGTGAAAGTTCATTCAAAATTTTAGAACAAAACCTTTCATTCTTACATAAATAATATTCAAAATGATTGTATCTAATCATTAACCATGCAATACTAGAAATTAATTTTAAGATACGAATAAAATCACAATTCATTTATGCTTGTGTATGTAAATATTATAAAATACAATTCATTAGAAATTAATATAAAAATACTATAATGTAAAAGATAACGTATGTAGATCTGAATGAAATGAATCTAATAGACATACTTTTAATTGAGAAAAAGTGTTATCAATTCTCATGTTACAAGATAGTTGTTTGTATCAAAATTGGGCACAACACTCTTCGGAAGTTTTTGAAGAGATAAAATGTAGAAATTAAATGGAAAACGAGGATTATCTAACAAAAACTCCAAAAACAGATAATGAAAATAATAAGAACGCACAGAAACACAGGAATTTAGAGTGGTTCGGCGTGTTGCCTACGTCCACTATGAAGTTGATTGCTTTATTGATGTTTCTTTGATGATTACAAGTGAATTCAGCGAGTTACAGCAGATAATTATGGTTTACAGCAGTGAAATTCGTTATTGGCAGCAGCTATGGAGTTTAGATCTGGATCCGGCAGAGTCTAGGCGTTGGAGAATTCAAAGAAGAAGAAGAAGCCCCTTTTCTGTTGACTTTGGGGGTCTATTTATAGGTGTAGGAGGCTGATATTCCGCTCAGATCTCGGGAGACTCCCTCTGGCACGTGACTAGGCCCGCGCGCCCAAGCCCGCGAAGTTTCGGCCCGATCCGTGATCGATACGAACGGATTTCGTATCGATCAATATTGTGTCCGATGGAGTCGAAATTTGGCGTGGACATTCCTTAGCATGCATGTGAGCTTCTGTGAAAATTTCATAGCATTTGGACTTGTGGATCTCGAGATATGATCGATACGAAATAGGGACTTTCAGTAGTTCATATTGTTCGACTCGATCATTTCGACTCGATCGTTTTGATTCGATCACTTCGAATCGATGGGCGCGTGTGATCTGGAGGTGACGTAGCGAGCCTTCCCTGTATTGACCCACTTTCTTCGCCGAGTTAGCCGAGTCATCGTTGATCTTCGCCTTGTTCGCATCGAGGTCCGTTGCCCACTTCGAATCGATCAGCAGCAGTCCCCTTCGTATCGAGGCACTTGTCTTGTTCGAATCGATGGGAGGTGGCCTATTTCGTATCGATAAGAGTGACCCACCTAGATGGATTCGAACAAAGGCTCTGTGACGGAGTCGAACTCGATCGATTCATACAGCGGTTAGGCGATGGACTCGAAATCAATCGATTCGAACAACGGCTCTGTGATGGAGTCGAACTAGATGGATTCGAACAATGGCCAGGCGATGGACTTGAACTCGATCGAGTCGAGTAGCGGCCAGTTGATCGAGTTGAAGTAGATGGATTTGAACAACGGCCAGGCGATGGACTCGAACTCGATCGAGTCGAATAGTGGCCAGTTGATCGAGTCGAAGTAGGCCATGGCGATCGATTCGAATAGTGGTTGGTTTTTATCCAATCTTGCATCGATCGTAACTTGAGCATACGAACTCGGATTGACTTGAAATTTGGAACGTTGACTTTTACGGCTTCCCTCGTCATGTCTTGTCGATTTTAGCTCGATCCGGACACGGACAAAATTCATCGATTTCCATAGTGAGCCTGTGTATAACCGATCTCTAGGACGAACCGTCATTGGTTAATAGTCAATTCCTTGGTTTCACGGCCATGTCAAAAGGCGGGATAACATTTGCCCCCCAAAGTACGTCTTGTGGAAACTTGATGTGCTTTGAAATGCTATAATCTTCATTCTGAATAGTTATCGTCTTTTCGATGAAAGCTGTAATCTTTGACTGATTTTCTTGATAATGTAAACTGTTGACTATCAACTGTTGTACCCTGTATTGTTGTGACTGGTTGCTGTATGCTAGTGATTAACCGTTTGTTGTTGTAATCGTTATCAAATGAGTTTCTAATTCCTATAAATCTGGAACATTGAAGATTAGTCCGACGTATATGCATATACGTTAATCTGACTCTCGCCGACGTTCACGAGTCGTTGTCAGCTCATTTTATATTGAATTCTGTGTCGATCCTCTCCTGAACTGACATGAAATTCGTTGTAACAATGCTCGATGGTGGTCTTTGAATGTTCCTTCGTAACGATTCTCTCCTGAATTGATGTGAAGGGTTGAAATATTGTCTTTACATCGGTATTCGTTGTATTGATGGATACGAAATGAGCATTTCGAATCGATGGATGTGGGGTTCGATGGATACAAAGCGGTCGTTCGTATCGATGGAGTTCAATGCCTTCAGAACGGCCCCTGTCGTGTATTTCGAATCGATGGACCTGGAGTCATTGGATACGAACAGACAATTCGTATCGATGGAGTTGGCCTCTGAGAGCCGTGATTCGATGGATTCGAACTGCACAGGAGACGGAGTCGAAGGTGATCGATACGAACTGTGGTTTCGTATCAATGGATTTGGGTGACTCAGAAAAGCCTTCGTTGGCAACTTCGTATCGATAAAAACTCGTGTTGATGGATTCGAATGGCTTATTCGAATCGATCCGTGGTGATGTCTTGTAACCGGTCGAATCCACCAGAATGTGAATCGTTTTTTGCCTTTGCTTTCGAGTCCATATAAATACTGTGGACTTAGTCGTTTTTCACTTTTTACTCTTCTATTCTTTTGCCTTGTCTTCGTATCGCTTCCAAAGAAAAGGAAAACTGCTCGACTTCGAATCGATTCAAATCCTTTAATCGATTAAACCAGTTATCTAAATCGGGTAATCAAATGAACAAAACCAGTCCCAAAACGACGAGATCCAGATTCTCATGCCATTCTATTCCATTCGAGCTCGTGTCCGAACGTTGCTCGTGGAAGTGGGTAACGTGCGAGGTCGAAGAAGGAAGGAATGGAGTTCGAATCGATCTGGGGAAGAAGACGAAACAACGGATTCGAAATGGTTGGTGGGCAGTTTTTGGCCACAATATCGTATCGATTGAGGAAGAGAGTGTCTTGCTTCGTGTCGATCCCCGAATTGAAATCTCGTATCACTGTCTTTCCTTGGGCTTCGTATTGGTCACGGAACAGTTGCCTAGTAATGGCAGTTTCGAATCGACAGTGATCGATACGAAATTGACATCCTATGATCGATACAAAATTGATGCTCTCTGATCGATTCGAAGTAGATGCTTTTCTGATCGATACGAAGTAATAAGCTCCGATTGATTCGAACTGTGAGCCATGGGATCGATACGAAAACTTCTTTGATCGATCGATACGAACTCGAATCCGTTCCCCTGGTGGATACGAACTACTACACAGATCGATGTAAACTTGAACTTTGATGATCGAAAATGGGCCTAACTTCGATGATATCGAAAACTCTGGTGCATTTGAACATCTAATTCCGACGAGCTTCATTATGGCATAATTGGACTTGACCGTTGAACTGCATATTTGATTTCCCTTCGAAGCTCGTCGATGGATCTACAACTCTAACAAAAATTTTATCAAACTTTAACTCGGATTGATGGCTAATAACTGGATAGCACGGTTGTGACGGTCAGCGATGACGGTCATTCCGACTGAATCTTGAAGTCTTATTGTTTTCATGCTTTCTCCAATTATGTAGAACTTCCCAAATGATATACAATACTGCACTGCACAACACACTCACACACTTTACACTGGGGGATGTACGAACGTTATTGTCTGTTTAACAATGATTTTTCATAAGCTAGTTAGTCATGGAACCCTTAAGTTCACAGCAGCAGGAACTCCCGAGTTCAATTCCTTCAACCATCGAGATACCGGTCATTGAAGCTGGAGTTATAGACCCAGCTCCGGACGAGCTTCCAAGTGCCTGGTTCATTTGTCGTCCACAAGATTCTGTGCCGTCCGGTATCTCCGAAGATATGCTGGGATGGATTTGTTTAAGGCACGGCTTGTCGCTCGACGACGTGGTACTGCCTGGGCCAAATGACAGGCCACATGATCCCCCGGAGGGTTTTACCGCTTTCAACCGTCATGCTTGTACGGCAGGAACACTTCCCCCTTTCAATCAATATATAAGGGAGATGTTATCATTCCTTGGCATAGCTCCATCCCAGCTACACCCCAACGGGTACGCTTTGTTGAACAACACCTTCATTCTGTTTATGGAGATTCTCTTTCGACCACCAAAGCCGATCGAGATCAGATATTTATTTAACATTAAGAGTCGTGGAGACAGCCCTTCTTTCACCTTCCTAAAAGCGGTCAGGAACTGCCAAATTGTAACGGGCTCCTGGGGGAGGCTAAGTTACTTTAAAACTGAATGGTTCTACGTTCGGTGCCCCCCTGGATTTGCTAGGTGATGGTTGGATAAACGTAAGCGTTACAATCCTTCCTATTGAATTATCGAGGTAATTATGACCGACCTCAAAACTGACATACTTCTCTTCTTTCACAGCCGCAATCTCCCGACCAAATGGTGGATACTTCAGAGAGCTAGTTCGGATCCTCCAAACGGTTCCGGGCGAAGAGATGCATATCGACTTGGTTTTGACCGACAGAAACTTGAGGACTGTCAGGATGATTGAGCAGAGGCAGAGCATAAGGCTAGAAGGGACACTTAGGGCGGTCTCGAAGAAACGGGTGAAGCGCAAGGCGCCTGGAGTCGTAATAGCTGAGGAAGTTGATCCGGAGAGAACGCCTACATATACCGAGCTCCATGCTGGGCCTTCTTCCGATGTCCAGAATTCAAGAGGAAGGAGAAAAGGCAAGGCTGTTGCTCATAAGCATTCTAAATCCGAGAGATTAAAATCCATGGTTATGTCCATGCCCGTCCCGGGGATTAGAATTTCGGAGGCTCCTCCCCCGCAAGTAGAGAATCCTTTTGAACGGCTTGCTGATATTCTGATTCCGGATTATGTGTCGTCTCAACACGACGTCGGGATGGAGGAGCTTGATAATGCTCTTGAACTGAGCGGGTTGCTTGCTATGAGTGCGGCCGACATTTCCGGTTGGTCGGGGGGTTGCACATGTATACACTTCACTGCACTACATGATTCCTAACTGTAAATCGTCCAACTTAAGAAACCACTAACTTTTCCTTCGTCTCTCATTTTCAGGTACGATGTCCGGAAGAGGATCAATGCTCGGGAATCTTCGCTCGGCCCGAAAGTCTTCTACCTATTATGATTCTCACAGGAGGGACTCAGATAGAGACCGCGATCGCGAGTACTCTAACCAAGATAGGTATGGGCGTGACAGGGACAGAGAATACAGACATCGGTCTAGATCACGCTCTCCTCTTCTTAGACTCCCATCTCCACCTCCCGTTCTTGTCCCACACCCGCCAGAGCCTCCTCGTCATAGACCATCTTCTCACACTTCTAGATCGAGACTCATCTCCAGAGAGTCGAGACCACGGCCTCCATAATTACAGAGCAGGTCCCAGCTGAGCCCACAGGAGAAGGGGCCCTTAAATTGGCTCAGATGAGGAAGGATTTTCCGAACATATGCTTCGATGGTTACGTCTTTCCACCTCACTTAAAGAGAATCCCATCTGGAGTGGAAAGCACGATGCACGATTACGTTCATGACATCTACATCCAGTATAGAGAGTGGGTAAATGCTATAGAGAAAGCTTCTAAGGTGGCCTTTGAGCGAGCCAAAGCGCTTGAGAAAATGGAGACTGAACTTACTCAAAGGGATCAGATCATTCAAGTGCTCACTGCTGAGGCCGAGTCTTGTCGGAATCTGAAATTGAGGCTACCAAAAAAGATGACGAAGAGAATGTGGCAATGGAGAGGTTGAGGCAGACGCATATTGCCTTGGTGGAGGAGATGGGTCATCAGTATACTACAGTTACTGCCGAACGGGATGCGGCGGTCAAGGAACTTAATGAGCTCAAGGCCAAATTTTCCAACATGGCCAAGGAAAGGGATGATGCAAACAACGCAGCCCAGGAGGCGTGCGAACATACTGTTCTGCTTCGGGGTGAAAGGGATGCAGCTGTGGCTAAAGTTCGCAAGATGGAGACTGAGGTTGAGGAGAAAGTGAAATCGGCCGAATCCAGGCTAGAGGCTGATATTGAAGACCTTCTCATTGTTTACAACGCTAACGTGCTGAGGCACAGGGGTCTAGCCTGGCTCGATGATTATCCGGCGCATCTATACAACGCCTGACGCCGATTGGTTGAGGAAGAGAAGGAGGCGCATCTGGGTGAGTCTGTGGATGAATTTGAACTCGAGAATCGCATTCTTAATGAAGATGAAAGGAAGATTCTTCATGAGTCAATGATTCTGCATGAGAAGGAAAAACTCGGCGCCCAGCACTTCGAAGTAGGAGAGGGTTCAGGGGTTGACCATCATGAGGCGAGTCTTGAAGTTCCAGTGTCAACCCAGCCCGAATCCTCGTCTACGGTCGATCCCTAAGCTGTTCCTGCCTACAATCCAGATCAGCCGCAGATGTCTCCGGTTACAGTGCAAGTTACTGATGCCGTTCTGCCGCTTACAAGTCAAACTGAGGAAGGTATTCTGAACATTCCGCATATCTGCCTTAAATCGGAATCTTTATCTGAATTAAATTCTGACAGCTCTCTTATTTTTATCCAATGATCGATGCATCACCGGCCATGCCTCCTGCTACTCAAGAATCATACCAGACGCAGGAGGCTATCGTGACAGAAGCGATCACCGTCACTACAACTGCCCCACTCGACGATGCGTAGGGAAGCACACTTGTATTTGATGAGCAGCTGATGGAAGAACTCTTTCGCCGTCATGGCGATCCTTTAGCTAACTTGTCATTCGTTATGGGTGGAGGCGCTCCTGCTACTAGTTCTACAATGCCAACCACTGATGCCCCTAGCGAGGTTCGAGCAGTCACTGAAGAGGAGATGTTCGCACAAATCGACGCTGAAATGGCAGCAGTGACTCATGGTGGCAGTTTTGGAGGTGGGATGGCAGCACCGGGACCAGCTCCGCTTAGAATGATATCTCCTGGTGGTACTATTTTCATCACCAGCATGCCCATTCCACCTTCTCTACTTGATCCTGTTCCTCCGACTCCGCCCGCAGGAAGCATCCCTATTCACTCAAGTTCGGAGGAGAATGTCGAGATTATGCCATCGCATGGAGACCGACCACCAAAAGGTAAAGGCTCAAAGAGGAAAAATAGTGGCGGCTCTAGTGGGTCTACACCGAGAAGGAAGCCGAGGAAGAAGAAAGATTAGACATGCTTCCCCAGTTTATTTTGACTTGCATTTTGTTGGCCGTGTATAGATGCGGGTTCGGCCCCTGCTAGTAAGAATTTTTTTTGGAACAAACTTGTACACGAATTTCTTTCATGAATAGTAGAAATGAAACTTTTTCTTTTTGAGCTTCTTGTTTATTTGCTTAAGTGTTTCAATGTTTGAAATGCACTTGTAAAGTTTCAGCTTCCGAGTCAAGCTCATCTTTTTGCACCAAGTCTGGAAACTGTGGACATGGCTCGCGACCGGGAAGCGAGTTGAATTTTGGTGTCGCATCGCTTCAGTCAATGGTCGATGCTTAAGTCCTGCCCCCTAGTCTCGGGGATGAGTTGTGGAACATCAGTCAGCGACTGCTTCTCGCTTATAACATGTTGAGTCTAGTGCCACTAAATGAATGTTTGAGGCAAGCAGAGATTGAGTGGTTTATTCACGCTTGTTCGATTATCGATGATCATATCCGCACTCCAGGGATCCTCATTTGTTTATTGGCGGTTGGTCACGCCGGCTTAAGTTTGAGTCATACGTCCGCGCTCTGGGGACTCAGAATCGACCTTTGTACTCTGACTCGCACTCTGGGAGTTCAGAGTTGATATTTATACTTCAATTCACGCTCTGGGAACTTAAAGTTGATGTCTATACTCCGTTTCGCACTTTGGGAATCCGAAGTTGAGGTTTATACTCCGACTCGCACTCTGGGAGTTCGGAGTTGTTGTTTATGCTCCGTTTCGCACTTTGGGAATCCAGAGTTGATGTTTATACTCCGACTCGCACTCTGGGAGTTCAAGTTGTTGTTTATCCTCCATTTCGCACTCTGGGAATCCGGAGTTGATGTTAATACTCCGACTCGCACTCTGGGAGTTCGGAGTTGATAAGCAGACGGTCAGTCACATCTACTGTATGTTTTTTGGATTTCGCTCGCACTCTGGGAACGAAAGGTGTATCAGGATCATGGATGGTCAGATCACATCCATCCTGAGTTAACAAGTGAGGTCGTTAGATGGACGGGTCCACCCTCCTCAAACTTGGTTCAGATACGGACGAAGTCGTTAGGCGGACAGGTCCACCCTTTTCGTAGACGTATTTTAATACTCAAGTTCGCACTCTGGGAACCGGGAGTTAAGTGAGGGATTGTCGCGTATCAATACGTTTTTTGACTTTGATGTGATGGCTTGTCCCCAAGCTCGGGTTTCGCTTAGTGAGTGACCGGTTGCATCGCAGTCACTCCCTATTTGAATAAATTCCACCGTATGGTGAAACTTAGCTCTCCGTGCATAGTGATGATCATATGAAGCATTTCAAGTAAATCACAACTCTGGCTCGAAGAGATTGCATTTTATTGCTGAAATAAGAAAATATGGCAAAGTCAGTTGCCTTATTACAAATTCTAATTTCGAAATGCAGAAACAAATTGCAAAATGGAAAATAAACTAAATAAATAAACATAGCCTGTCATGTGTAGTAGCGATGAAGACTCTCGCTATTCCAGGCTCTTGGCAGAGTAAGACCGTCAACAGTCGATAATTTGAATGTGCCATCTCCGAGCCTTCGTTCAATAACATACGGTCCTTCCCATGTTGGCTTCATATGCGAAGGAACCAGATAGATTCTTTTCAAGACGAGATTGCCTATTTCAAAGGTTCGCGGGTGGACCTTGGCGTTGTACAATCGGGCGACTCGACTTCCGATGCGCGGCTGCCCTCAAATCAGCCTCTTCACGCTTCTCATCTAGTAGATCGAGAGATTCAGCAAGAAATATAGCATTTGTCTTTGGATCATAGTATGTCACACGATGAGAAGATACTTCTAGCTTAACTGGAATAACGGCCTCTGAACCATAAGAGAGAGAGAATGGAGTGTGACCGGTCGCGGTCTTGTGGGTTGTTCGGTAAGCCCATAGAGCCATAGGAAGTTCATCGACCCACTTGCCCCCGACCGTTTCCAATTGTTTTTTCAGAATGGACTTTATAACTTTATTAACCACTTCGACCTGTCCGTTCGCCTGAGGGTTTGCAACTGCAGAGAATTTCTTTTGGATGCGAAATCGTTTGCAGAAATCTTTAAATTCAGCACTGTCGAGTTGGGTTCCGTTGTCCGTAATAATGGTGTGTGGAAGACCAAATCGACAGATGATGTTGCGAACTACAAAGTTGATTACTTTCTTCGTTGTTATGGTCGCGAGAGCTTCAGCTTCAGCTTCAGCCTACTTTGTAAAGTAATCAACTGCGACGATGGCGTATTTCGCGCCACCTTTTGCCAGAGGTAGAGTACCAATGATGTCGATGCCCCACATTGCAAACGGCCATGGGCTGACCATTTGCTTTATCTCAGTAGGAGGGGCTCTAGGAATTCGAGCATACTTTTGACACCTATCACATTTCTTTGCATAATCCGACGCATCATGATTCACGGTCGGCCAGTAATATCCGTACCGAAGTATTTTCTTGGCAAGTGCTTGCCCCCCTGTGTGATCGCCACATTCTCCCTCGTGCACATCGTGTAATACTCGTTTAACTTAATCGTGAGCGATACACCGGAGTAAAGAAAACAGAGTACCCTTTTCTATACATGACTCCATTCTGAATGGTGAATCGCGAGGCCTTTCGAAGAACCTGTCTCTTTTCACTTCTGCGTTCCGGTAGGGTTCCGTGCTCAATGTAATTTCTGAGTGGAGTCATCCATTAATCTTTTTCGGGGACGGTTTCGCATACCCAGTCTATTTCTGCCCGGTCAATGCTTGGAGAAGATAACGTCTCTACGGGAACGATTCTCATTTGCTGAGCTTCACCTGTGCTGGCTAGCCTTGCCAATGAATCGGCCTTTTGGTTGCGTTCCCGAGGTATACAATAGATGGCGTAATAATCAAACTGATTCAGTACTTCCTGAACTCGAGCTAGGTAAGCAGCCAGCCTCCGATCTCTCGCTTGGTACTCTCCCCGTACTTGACACACAACTAACTGTAAATCACAATAAATTTCCACAGCGATAATTCTCAAATCTTTAGCAAGTTTCAAACCAGCTAAGAGGGCTTCATATTCAGCTTCATTATTGGTCGCATGGAAATCGAACTTCAAAGCATAACATATAGATCGGCCTTCAGGAGTTTCAAGTACGACACCAGCGCCCGCACACCGGTCGTTCGATGCACCGTCGGTATAAAGCTTCCAGACATATTCGGGAGATTCACTAGTTTTGGGCAAGTCCTCTGGCATGGTAAATTCAGCTATAAAATCGGCTAGGACTTGTCCTTGAATCGCTCGTCTTGGGGTGTAAGTAATATCGAACTAGCTCAGTTCGATGTTCCACTTGAGTAACCTACCGGACGTCTCTGGCCGCATAAGGACCTGTCGTAACGGCTGGTCGGTGTAAACAACAATGGGATGTGCCTGGAAATACGGTCGGAGTTTTCTTAATGCAATAACAAGGCAATAAGCCAATTTCTCTAATTTTGGATAATTCCTTTCAGCCCCAGTCAATCACTTGCTGATGTAGTATACTGGCTTCTGTATCCTGTCTTCTTCTCGAACTAAGGCAGCGCTGATAGCATTTTCTGATATCGCCAAGTATATGTACAACTTCTCATGATCAATAGGCTTTGACATGATAGGTGGTGTGGATAGATGCTGAACTAGTGCTTGGAAGGCGCCCTCGCACTCCGTGGTCCATTCAAAGTTGTGTTTTCCTTTTCAGATCAGATCGAAGAAGGGAATGCATTTGTTAGTGGACTTTGAAATGAACCTGCTCAATGCTGCTACTTTCCCATTGAGACTTTGGACTTGCTTTATAGTCTTTGGGGTTTCAAGATTTCTGATTGCCCAAATCTTTTCAGGAATAGCTTCGATTCCCCGAGCGTTGACGATAAACCTGAGGAATTTTCCGGATGCAACTCCAAAGTAACATTTCAGTGGGTTGAGCTTCATTCTGTATTCTCGAAGTATGTTGAACATAGTTTCCAAGTCTTTAACATGGTCAGTGGAAAATCGTGACTTCACAAGCATGTCGTCTACATATACTTCCATTGTTTTCCCGATTTGATTGGCAAACATCCGATTAACCAATCGTTGATACGTAGCTCCGACATTCTTGAGTCCGAATGGCATAACTTTGTAGCAATAAAGTCCCAGATTGGTTACGAAGCTGGTATGTTCTTGATCAGGTAAATGCATCGGTATCTGGTTGTAGCCAGAATACGCGTCCATGAAGGATAAGAGCTCATGCCCAGTCGTCGAATCTACTAGCTGATCAATTCTGGGAAGCGGGAAACTGTCCTTGGGACAAGCTTTATTCAGATCGGAATAGTCGACACATGTTCTCCACTTTCCGTTCGACTTTCGGACGAGCATGGGGTTCGACACCCATTCAGGATATAGAGCATCTCGAATGAACCTGTTCGCTTTAAGCATTTCTACTTCTTCTTTAAGGGTGGTAGATCTCTCTGGATCCATACCACGCCTTTTCTGTTTGACCGGGACATGCCGCGGGTTAATATTCAGAGTGTGGCTCGCGATGTCCGGCGAGATCCCACACATGTCAGAATGCATCCAGGCGAATACGTCAAGATTCGCCCGCAGAAATTCAACCAATTCCTCTTGAGTTTGCTGGCTTAGCTGAGAGCCAATCTTTATCATTTTCGAACCATCGTCATCGTCAATTGGGACATCAATCGTCAGTTCGGCCGGGGATGCTTGACTTTCTTTAGATTATTCTTCGTCTCCTGTTTCTCTGGGGCCAAGATCCCTTTGGAATTGGCTGGGGTGCCCGGGCCTTGGCCCGGGCGTTAATTGTCAATTATCAGCAAAGCGGACGTAGAGAGATTCCTTTACGTCCTTTCCTTTCTCCTTTCGCTGTGCCTCCCGTAACTCTGTGACATAACATGCTCTTCTAGCAGCCTGATCCCCCTGAATGATTCCCACTCCATGATCAGTGGGAAATTTTAAAGTCAAACACCACGGGGCAATGGCAGCCCTGAATTCAGCGAGGGCCGGTCAGCCCAGGAAAGCATTATAAGGGGAGTCTACGTTCAAAACAATGAACTATAACATTCGTACTCTCCGACGTTCTCCAACTCCCAATTCTACTAGCAGTTCCACCATTCCAGTGGTTATAGTAGCACTTCCGTTGAAACCATGGATTCGGAATTGACAAGGTTTCAAGTCTGTGGCTTCCATTCTCATTTGATCATAAGCTCGCTTAAACAAAATATTCACAGAGCTTCCACTGTCAACTAAGATCCTCTTTATCCAAGCAGGACCTACTTGAGCTGAGATGACCAGTGGATCAATGGTAGGGGCTTCGATTTTATCAGCGTCTCTGTTTCTGAACACGATGTCATCGGTCATCGTCTTCTGTTGCTTGGCCGGAGCCCCTTCATCAAAACTGATGTAACACTCGAATTCCGTATGCCTGATAGAGCTGGCATACGACTCCATTTCCTTCCAGCTTCGGTCTGCTGGATGAGGACCACCACTTATTGTATTAATAACCTGCCTCCCGCCAGTACGAGCGGGTTCCTCCTGCCTTTTCGGATTTTGCGCACGATTCCGATTTGATGGGCCCGCACCCTGCGGCGCCCGCACATACTGATCCAACTTCCATTTGCGTATCAGTTTCTCAATGAGATCTTGTAAATGACGACACTCATTTGTGTTATGGCCATAACTCTCATGGAATCTACAAAACTTCCCAGTCTGAACTTGTCTTTCTGTTGACAGCTTCGGGGAAGGTTTCTTATATTACATGGTGTTACAAGTCTACAAATACACATTTTCCAACGACGTGTTCAATGGAGTATAATTATCGTACATGGGAGCTCTACGTCGTGGACCACGATTCTGATCTTGCTTCTTGCCCTGATTTCCATTGTCTCTCTGTTGATTCTGTTTATTTTGCACGTTCAACCGAACTTTTCCAGAACTCTCTCCGGGTTGTTTAACGGCGATGTTACTCTGAATTCCTTCGATGTTGGGACCTGCGTCATCCTGCTTCCTATACTATTTCGTATCCTCCCTTCTCAAGAATTAGGCTGCCTTGGAATAGAAACGGTCCAATGACGCAGGTGTCTTCCCAGCTAACCAATTTCCGAACTTGGAATCAGGATCAATCCCCTTAGTCAATGCCATCAGGATAGAGTTGTCATTAGGATTGCTTATTTCTGCACACGCAGCATGGAATCGCTCCAAGTAATGTCTAAGTGTTTCTTCGGGAGCTTGTGTAACACTAGACAGAGTGTTAACGTCTTTAGGCCTCGCCATGTGCATACGGAATTGTTCAACAAGCTTGGTGGCCATCTGGTCAAAGTTAGAGATGGATCGTGGTGGCAAACGAGTAAACCACATGGTAGCAATGCCCCTTAGGGAAATAGGGAAACTACGGCACTTTACTGCATCATCAGCTCTCGCAGCATTCATTAGCCATTCATACTTCAGGATGTGTTGATTGGGATCAGAACTTCCTTCATAAACTGGCAAAGTTGGCATCCTAAAGCGCCGAGGTGGTTCAGCATACAATATGTCATCGGTGAAAGGGATATGACTCCGGGAGATTCCCCAGTCGTCATTAGAGAGACCCTGACTTTCACGGATCATTTGGCGGATCATTGTTGGTATATCCAGCGTTTGGATATTAGGACCATGTTGTGCCAAGGTGTGGTTGGGTTCCACAATGCGAGTTTGGACCGGACGCGGTCGACGGTCCGCGCCTCGCCTCCTTGGTTCAACATTCTCAGGGATTTAAGGCTCTGGAGTATGCTCTCGCTGGCTTCGATGAGGATCAGTTCGGTTTCCAGCATCAACCCCTTGTTCAGTAGTGGTGGTGGTAGCGATATTGCCTGTGACATGATAAGGAGCAGCACCCCCTCGGGATGAAGGTCCTGTATGATGACTAGTGGATGGTCCAATTCTGGGTTGCCTAAGATTCGAAGCAGGTTGGTGTCCTGTAGCCTGGGTGTAGCTTACATCCAGCCGTGGGTGTGTGGATATGTGATGACCGTCAGATGAGGCTGAACTCCATATGGAAGAATAAAAACCTTGGTCTCTTCTGGATCTTCTTCGCCTTGGGCGATTTAGCTGGTTGGACAACTCTGTGTTGGCGCGCAATTGTTCAGTTAGCTGTTGGCGACTCTGGGTCAATTCTTGAAGCAGCATCTGAAATTCTTGTTTGGTGACCGGGCCTGATGGATCTGAAGGTCTGGCGGCATCTTGGTTGGACGGAGGCAATTGTGCAGGATTCGGCCTGTCCCGTCCTCCCTGATCAGCAGCTGTAGAGGTAGTTTGTGTACTTACCATGGTGAATTAATGAAAGTCCTTTCCTAGATTTGATGCAAATCTGAATAGAATGGAAGGTCTTCAAAGTCTGAGATCTGGATCTTCTTCTTGGACTTATGCAATCCGTATAGATAGAAGATCCAAAGAGCAGGAGAAAAATTGGGTTTTTCTCAGTGAAAGTGTTAGTCCTTGAGATGATGGTTTTGATGACAACAACCTTAGAATAGATTATAAAATAGAAATACTAACGTTACAAGTTTAGATATATATGTATTTGCAGGATCTAACCATGTAGGTATCAAGAATGAAGACTGTACAATATAGAGATTCAAGATACAGAGATAGAAGACTCATGAGTATCAAGATTATCAAGAGTTCAAGGTTAAGTTTGTTTTATTAGGAATATTTGTTAAAACTCATAGAAAAGCACTGGCATCTTAATATCCAATTTATTCGTGGAATGGAATCCACTTCGAGCCCGTTAAAGGGATGGAACCCTAAGTAGGATGGAACCTACGAAAATCTAGTGGGACATTGTTTTGTATCCACTAATTTTAATTCAAATGATTTTACAAAATTATCTTGTTTTCAAAATGATTTCAAAACTTTCCTTTTAAAAGATTCAAAATTCTCTATCCTGATTTTAAATAATTTTAGCCTCAAAACATCTTTAATTTCAAAGTCAAAATACTCCTGATTTTAAATGTCTTTTCAAATAATATATTTAACTTTTAATATTTATACTTAGATTTAAATATAAAATTATAGTTAAATTATGTATATATTGTTCTTTATATTTACTTATGAATTTCAACTATATTTATAAAGTTTTAAATAGTTTTCATATAAGATAAATATTGTTTTTATAGAAATTCAAATTATCATTTTTGGCTGAGGGATGCCGACATGCCCCTAGGTAGTATGTCGACATAGTGACAGTTGAAGTTCAAATTCAAATTTCAAAAGAAGTGTCTATTCGCCATAACTCTTCATGAATGGTCATGGCTGTTGGTTTTCTATAAAATAGGGGTCAGTTTCAACGAATTTTTAATCACTTTTTTTTTGTTTTCAATCCTCTTCATCTTCCACATTTCTTATTACAAAATCATACCATTACTCTGCCAAAATCAACATCGAATCATACTCAATTACTTCTAGTTTGATTCTACATCACTATCTCTACAAGGTTCTCAGTGCTATTCAGAGTTATAGGTTTCTTTGTAATATATTAGCGAGAAAAGGTGTGATTGTAGCCTTGTAAATCAATCAAGCGAGAAAAGGTGTGATTGTAGCCTTGGAAATCAATTGGGTGAACCTGTTGCCCCGGAAATCAAGTATCCCTACCCAGAGGATTGGTATTCTGGAGGGTGTACCTCGTAGCCTTGAAATCGAGGGTTGTAATTGTTGAATTGCTTTTGAAAGGAAATCCATACTTAGTTGTGCAGGACTGGATGTAGGGTAACTCCGAACCAGTATAAAATCCGGTGTGTTCTTTCCTTTACTGCTTTTACTTTATATTTGCATCTGTATTTGATTCTGTGTTCATATCTGTGTCTGATTAGTGTATACATTGTTAATAAAGTAAGATAAACTCAAAAAGATTAACAAATTTTTAAAACACTATTCACCCCCCATCTAGTGTTAACTCTAGCCTTAAGATCCTTAATCTGCATTTCTCACATTTGGTATCAGAGCTTTGTTTTCAAAAGTTTCATAATCTGAATTTTGAAAAAGTTTTTTTAAATGGCTAGTTTTGAAAAATATGTTAAAACTAGTTTAGAATTGTTTAAATCATCATTGTTTCATGAGTCTGCATATGAATGTTATTCAAATTCTAGTTGTCTACCCAAATTTTATAATGTGCAGGAAAGATGCTTTATGGGTATTGAGGAATCAATCAGCAATGGACAATCTGTGCAGATCAAAAGGAATATGTGGATACTTGACAGTGGTTGCTCTAGACACATGACTGGTAATCCAGATATGTTGAATAATGTTATATACAAAGACAGAGGATTGGTTAACTTTGGAGACAACTCAAAAGGATACGTGATTGGCATCGGCAATGTCGGTAACTCTGAAACTCCTATTATTACTAATGTTTTGCTAGTTAAGAATCTGAAACACAATCTGCTAAGTATAAGTCAACTATGTGATAAAGGATATAAAATTAAATTTGAAAAAGATAAATGTCATATTGAAGATAATAACTCAACCATAATATTTGAGGGAACTAGGAAAAATAATATTTATATTCTTAGTATGAAAGTTTCAAATGATAACCTATGTCTTTTGGCAAATACAAGTGACCCTTGGATTTGGCATAAGAGATTTGGACATTTGAATTTCAAACTCTTATCTAGACTGTCAAAACATGATCTAGTAAGAGGTCTCCCTAAAATGAATTTTAAAGTAGATAGTTTATGTGATGCATGTCAATTAGGAAAGCTTAGAAAAAGTTCCTTTAAATTAAAAGATATGATTTCAACTTCAAAACCCCTTGAGTTACTTCGTCTTGATTTATTTGGTCCATCTCAAATTCTGTCAATAAATCGTAGTAAATATGTTTTTGTAATTGTAGATGATTATTCTAGATTTACATGGACAATATTTTTGAAACATAAAAGTGATACTTTTGAATGTTTTAAAAACTTTACAAAAAGGATTCAAAATCAATTATCTTTAAAAATTATAACTATTCGTAGTGATCACGGTGGTGAATTTGAAAATGAAAAGTTTGAGGAATTCTGCAATAAGAAGGGAATAACTCACAATTTCTCATTTCCAAGAACTCCACAACAAAACGGAGTAGTTGAACGTAAAAATAGAATGATTCAAGAGTGTGCGAGAACTATGCTTTCAGATAGTAATTTACCAAAACACTTTTGGGCAGAAGCTATTGCTACCGCCTGTTATATTTTGAATAGAATTTTAATTAGACCTTTAACTGATAAGACACCTTATGAACTTCTTAATGGAAAGAAACCTAAGGTATCATACTTCATAATTTTTGGAAGTAAATATTTTATTTTAAATACAAAAGATAATTTGGATAAATTTGATCCTAAATCCGACAAAAGAATCTTTATCGGATATTCTAATAGAAGTAAAGCTTATAGAGTTTTTAATTTGAGATCTAACACCATCGAAGAAACAATGCATGTTTCGTTTGATGAAAATTTAAAAGATTTTGAAATTACAAATGATGAAGAAGATTTAATTACTCAAAACTAAGAGTCAACTGAAACTAACAATGAATTAAATCATCCTAATAAAAGGATTAGACTTTTAAAAGATCACCCTATAGAAAATATACTTGGAGATATGCAATCTGTTGTTAAAACTATAAATCAACTAATTCAAATGAGTAATGTAGCTTTTATATCATCTATTGAACCCAAAAATCCTAAAGAAGCATCAACTGATGATTCATGGATTTTGGCTATGCAAGAAGAATTAAATCAATTCACTAGAAATGAAGTTTGGGAACTTGTTCCTAGACCTGAAGATAAAACTATAATTGGAACTAAATGGGTCTATAAAAATAAAATGAATGAACAAGGTGAGGTCATTAGAAATAAATCACGATTAGTCGCCCAAGGTTATTGTCAAGAAGAAGGTATAGTTTGTGACGAAACCTTTGCTCCTGTAGCAAGATTAGAAGCCATTAGAATTCTACTTGCTTTCGCAAATCATAATAATTTCAAATTATTTCAAATGGATGTTAAAAGTGCATTTTTAAATGGATTTGTAAAAGAAGAAGTATATGTTGAACAACCACCACTTTTTGAAGATGAAAATTTACCAAACCATGTGTACAAACTTAAGAAAGCTTTATATGGTCTAAAACAAGCTCCTAGAGCCTGGTATGATAGACTAAGATCTTATTTATTACAATCAAATTTTGAAATTGGTAAAATGAATAATACTCTTTTTATTAAAAGAAATAAAAATGATATTCAACTAGTTCAAGTATACGTAGATGATATCATTTTTGGTTCAACTAACTTCGAAATGAATAAAGAATTTTCTGAAATAATGACAAAAGAGTTTGAGATGAGTCATATGGGTGAATTAAACTTCTTTCTAGGATTGCAAATAAAACAGTTAGATAATGGTATTTTTTATTAGTTAGGAAAAATATGCTAAAGACCTAGTTAGTAAATTTGGTTTGACTACTGCAAGTGGAAAACCCACTCCCATGGCAACCAATGAGTACCTTAGTAAAGAAGATCTCTCGAAAGATGTAGATCAAAAGTTGTATAGAGGAATGATTGGATCACTACTCTATATCACTGCTAGTAGACCTGATATCATGCATAGTGTATGTCTCTGTGCAAGATATCAATCTCATCCTAAAGAAACTCACTTAAAAGCTGTAAAACATATCATAAGATATATTAAACACACCTCTGATTATGGCTTATTTTATCCTAAAAACGATTCATTTGATTTAATATCTTACTGTGATGCTGATTACGCTGGTTGTAAATCAGACCGAAAAAGTACAAGTGGAACGTGTCACTTTTTGGGACATTCTCTGGTTTCCTGGTTTAGTAAAAAGCAAAATACAGTTTCTTTATCAACAACTGAAGCAGAGTATATTTCTGCTGCTTTGGCTTGTTCTCAAGTAATATATATGCAACAAACTTTAAGAGATTTTGGACTAAATATCTCAAAATCGCCAATTTATTGTGATAATACTAGTGCAATAAATTTATCTAAAAATCCTACTCATCATGCTCGAACTAAACATATTGATATCAGAAACCATTTTCTAAGAGATAATATAAGTAGAGAAGTAATTACTCTCGACTATATCAATTTTGAAAATCAAATTGCTAATATTCTAACAAAACCCTTAAATGAATCTACATTTACTAAATTAAGAAGAGAATTAGGTATTTGATCTTTAACTGAAATATAAAATATAAATAATGAGTATAATTAAAATTAATTCAAAATAAATTAAAAAGGTAAAAATACAAGGACCATGTCGACATACCCACTAGACCCATGTCGACATATAACGATTTTTTTTTAAAAAAAATTTCCCACCAAAATTCAAAAATTTAGTTATATATTCTTCTCTATTTCGAATTCTTATTCATTCTCTCTGGTTTCTCTTCAATTTCTATTCTGAAATAAATAAAATAATGGCATCTTCCTCTAAATCAAACATAAAACCAACTTTCTTATTCCCCTCTCCTACTTCTGGTCCACTCCAATGCTCCACTCTTGCACGTGTTACTAAATTAGAGGAGTCTATGAAGGATACTCTTCAGATGTTGACTGAAATTCAAGTGACTCAACTTCGTATGGCGAAAGAGCAAGAAAGGCAAGGGAAGATTCTTAGGAATTTACAAAAATTCCTCATGGATAACCAGGCCAACCCTATCTTGATCGATGAAGATTCTTCACTCAATCAAGAACATGAGGTCTGCGAAGAAGAACCAATGGAAGAAGCACACGAGGAGGATAATGACCAAGTGGTATGCGTTGGAGAAGTGTGTTTTGATAAAAATGGGAATCTTGTCAAACAACGTGGAAATTTATGTTTCCACTATCCAAACTGTTCGATTCATAAATCCCCTATGATCAGAAACACACATTAGATTCTTCTATTTCTCTCTGTTATTTATGTCTTTATGTTTTTCAAACGCAAATGTAAATAAAACAATACTCTTGATAAATAAACTCGTGTTCTTATATGTGTTAGTATTATTGTGAATTCTTTGTTAGGATAGTTAATAGTTTGGAGTTATATAGTTTAGAGTAAGTTTTTGTTGATGACAAAGGGGGAGAAGTATAAAATAGGATAGTTAGGCATAGAATAAGGGGGAGTTGTTAGTTTTAGGGGGAGTTATTAGGATAGAAGTGATATTTTATAAACAAAGGTTGTCATCATCAAAAAGGGGGAGATTGTTAGTCCTTGAAATGATGGTTTTGATGACAACAACCTTATAATAGATTATAAAATAGAAATACTAACGTTACAAGTTTAGATATATATGTATTTGCAGGATCTAACCATGCAGGTATCAAGAATGAAGACTGTACAGTATAGAGATTCAAGATACAGAGATAAAAGACTCATGAGTATCAAGATTATCAAGAGTTCAAGGTTAAGTTTGTTTTATTAGGAATATTTGTTAAAACTCGTAGAAAAACACTGGCATCTTAATATCCAATTTATTCATGGAATGGAATCCACTTCGAGCCCGTTAAAGGGATGGAACCCTAAGTAGGATGGAACCTACGAAAATCTAGTGGGACATTGTTTTGTATCCACTAATTTTAATTCAAATGATTTTACAAAATTATCTTGTTTTCAAAATGATTTCAAAACTTTCCTTTTAAAAGATTCAAAACTCTCTATCCTGATTTTAAATAATTTTAGCCTCAAAACATCTTTAATTTCAAAGTCAAAATACTCCTGATTTTAAATGTCTTTTCAAATAATATATTTAACTTTTAATATTTATACTTAGATTTAAATATAAAATTATAGTTAAATTATGTATATATTGTTCTTTATATTTACTTATGAATTTCAACTATATTCAAGTATATTTATAAAGTTTTAAATAGTTTTATATAAGATAAATATTGTTTTTATAGAAATTCAAATTATCATTTTTGGCTGAGGGATGTCGACATGCCCCTAGGTAGTATGTCGACATAGTGACAGTTGAAGTTCAAATTCAAATTTCAAAAGAAGTGTCTATTCGCCATAACTCTTCATGAATGGTCATGGCTGTTGGTTTTCTATAAATAGGGGTTAGTTTCAACGAATTTTTAATCACTTTTTTCTGGTTTTCACTCCTCTTCATCTTCCACATTTCTTATTACAAAATCATACCATTACTCTGCCAAAATCAACATCGAATCATACTCAATTACTTCTAGTTTGATTCTACATCACTATCTCTACAAGGTTCTCAGTGCTATTCAGAGTTATAGGTTTCTTTGTAATATATTAGCGAGAAAAGGTGTGATTGTAGCCTTGTAAATCAATCAAGCGAGAAAAGGTGTGATTGTAGCCTTGGAAATCAATTGGGTGAACTTGTTGCCCCGAAAATCAAGTATCCCTACCTAGAGGATTGGTATTCTGGAGGGTGTACCTCGTAGCCTTGAAATCGAGGGTTGTAATTGTTGAATTGCTTTTGAATGGAAATCCGTACTTAGTTGTGCGGGACTGGATGTAGGGTAACTCCGAACCAGTATAAAATCCGGTGTGTTCTTTCCTTTACTGTTTTTACTTTATATTTGCATCTGTGTTTGATTCTGTGTTCATATCTGTGTCTGATTAGTGTATACATTGTTAATAAAGTAAGATAAACTCAAAAAGATTAACAAATTTCTTAAAACACTATTCACCCCCCTCTAGTGTTAATTCTAGCCTTAAGATCCTTAATCCGCATTTCTCACAGAAAGCACTAAAGTGTTTGTATCAAAATTGGGCACAACACTCTTCGGAAGTTTTTGAAGAGATAAAATGAAGAAATTAAATGGAAAAAGAGGATTATTTAACAAAAACTCCAAAAACAGATAATGAAAATAATAAGAACGCACAGAAACACAAGAATTTAGAGTGGTTCGGCATGTTGCCTACGTCCACTATGAAGTTGATTGCTTTATTGATGTTTCTTTGATGATTACAAGTGAATTCAGCGAGTTACAGCAGATAATTATGGTTTACAGCAGTGAAATTCGTTATTGGCAGCAGCTATGGAGTTTAGATCTGGATCCGGCAGAGTCTAGGCGTTGGAGAATTCAAAGAAGAAGAAGAAGCCCCTTTTTTGTTGACTTTGGGGGTCTATTTATAGGTATAGGAGGCTGATATTCCGCTCAGATCTCGGGAGACTCCCTTTGGCACGTGACTAGGCCCACGCGCCCAAGCCCGCGAAGTTTCGGCCCGATCCATGATCAATACGAACGGATTTCGTATTGATCAAGATTGTGTCCGATGGAGTCGAAATTTGGCATGGACATTCCATTCATGTGAGCTTCTGTGAAAATTTCATAGCATTTGTACTTGTGGATCTCGAGATATGATCGATACGAAATAGGGACTTTCGGCAGTTCATATTGTTCGACTCGATCATTTCGACTCGATCGTTTTGATTCGATCACTTCGAATCGATGGGCGCGTGTGATCTGGAGGTGACGTGGCGAGCCTTCCATGTATCGATCCACTTTCTTCGCCGAGTTAGCCGAGTTATCGTTGATCTTCGCCTTGTTCGCATCGAGGTCTGTTGCCCACTTCGAATCGATCAACAGCAGTCCCCTTCGTATCGAGGCACTTGTCTTGTTCGAATCAATGGGAGGTGGCCTATTTCGTATCGATAAGAGTGACCCACCTAGATGGATTCGAACAAAGGCTCTGTGACGGAGTCGAGCTCGATCGATTCATACAGCGGTTAGGCGATGGACTTGAAATCGATCGATTCGAACAGCGGCTCTGTGATGGAGTCGAACTAGATGGATTCGAACAACGGCCAGGCGATGGACTCGAAATCGATCGAGTCGAGTAGCGGCCAGTCGATCGAGTCGAAGTAGATGGATTCGAACAATGGCCAGGCGATGGACTCGAATTCGATCGAGTCGAATAGTGGCCAGTCGATCGAGTCGAAGTAGGCCGTGGCGATCGATTCGAATAGTGGCTGGTTTTTATCCAATCTTGCATCGATTGTAACTTGAGCATACGAAATCGGATTGACTTGAAATTTGGAACGTTGACTTTTACGGCTTCCCTCGTCATGTCTTGTCGATTTTAGATCGATCCGGACTCAGACAAAATTCGTCGATTTCCATAGTGAACCTGTGTATAACCGATCTCTAGGACGAACCGTCATTGGTTAATAGTCAATTCCTTGGTGTCACGGCCTTGCCAAAAGGCGGGATAACAATAGTCGATATAAACATAAGTGAATCACATAAATCCAAGCATGTGAATATAAAGAATATGTAAATGTATTTACTAGAAATTTACCTTGAGAAGTTTCCAACAAATCACACCCTGAACCATGAATCAAAGCCTCCTAGATTCTATGAATCAAACTTCGAATTTTGCAAGAATTAAGAGATGAGAACCACCTTTTATTATTAATTTTATTTGATATTTTATTTTTGAATATTTTGATTTAGAAACCATGAAAGTTTTGACTATAGATTGGTGGGAAAGAGGAATAATGGTTTCCAAGAAAGAATCAATACAAAAAGAAATAAAGGGAGATTTATTTTAGAAGAATGATGGAAACCTTTCCTATTCCTTCCTTAAAACCTTCCTTGTTTTTTTTAAATGTCAAAAAAATTCTCTAACTCTCTCTCTCTCTCTTCTACATGCATGACTGTCCATAGATAGTGTCACATAGGCCCTCAAAATGTTCAAAATCCCATCAACATCTGTCCTATTTAAATCAAATTCAAAAGTTCCACCGCTTCATTGATCATGTGGAAGACAATACCAAATGCTCCATGCATGAAAGACGGAAATTGCAAAAAACTATCCTAAGCAATTTTATCATGTACTATCCAAGGTAATTATTCATACCATATTTATCGAAGGTGGGATAATGTTATAAACATTGCACTAGACAATGATGTTGATATTATAATGGATAATCGCTGGGTTGTTCCATATAATCCATGGGTGCTAAAAAATTATGATTGTCATATAAATGTTAAAGTTTGCAGTAGTATCAAATCTGTCAAATATTTTTACAAATATGTATACAAAGGTCCAGATCGTGCGACAGTGGAAATTCATCCAACATATGAAAATGATGAGATTCAAAAAAATTTAAATGCAAGATGGATACGTCCCCAAGAGGCCTTTTGGAGAATTTTTGAATTCACCTTGCATAAAATATATACTTCAGTTTAATGTCTACAGATACACCTTCCAAGCAGGCAATAAGTGACTTATCATGCTAACCAAACCATGTATGATAACCTCTCTACATCAATGTTAATTGAGTTCTTCAACACAAATTCACAAGATTCAGAAGCAAGACATTTTTTATATCGTGAATTCCAAGAGAAATACACCTGGATATCAGATATTAAAAAGTGGCAATGAAGAGCATCACATAAAAAGGTCATAGGATGAATTTAAAATGTTTCTCCATTAGAAGGAGAACGTTACTTCTTGCGAATTCTTTTAAATCATGTAAAAGGACCATCATCATTTAACTATCTTCTAACCATCAATGGTTTCAAATACCCAACGTTTCGGCAAGCAGCGAAAAAGACAAGATTACTTGAAGAAGACCAAAGTATAAGGGCATGTTTGATTGAAGCATCAAACACGAAAATGCCATCATCTTTAAGAAGATTATTTGTAACGATCTTAATATACTGTGCACCAACGGGAGTGAGAAAATTATGGAAAGAATTTTTCTATAATATGGTTGAAGATTATCCGAGTTCAAGTGAAATGGCTCGACCTATAGTTGAAAATCATCTTCTACATGATCTTAATGATCTATTAATGAACCATTATAAACTAGTATCTGATTTTGATCTTCCAAGTATTAGAAATGATATAGTAGATAATTCCCTTGCTTCCAAATTGATAGAGGAACAATATTCTATTGTAATGCCTAAAGAGGACTTTGCATTTAACAAAGAGTTAAATGAATGTCAAAAATATGCATATACTGCAATTACTAATGTTGTTTACCATAAGAAGAGAAAAATCTATTTCATAGATGGCCCTAGAGGGATGGAAAGATCTTTCTTTATCGAGCAATACTTGCAAAACTTAGGCAAGATGGTTTAATTGCACTTGCAGCTGCTACATCGGGGATAGCCGCAACAATCTTACCAGGTGGTCGAACAAGCACATTCGTGGTTTAAAATCCCAATCAATCTAACTTCAACATCAATGTGTACGATACCTAAACAGTATAAGTGGCTGAACTTTTGAGATTAGTAGCCATTTTTATTTGGGATGAAGCAATAATGACCCACAAATATGCTTTTGAAGCACTAGATAGAGCTTTAAAAGACATACTAGGAAATGACATGCCATTTGGAGGTAAAGTTATAATCATCGGAGGGGATTTTAAACAAGTTTTACCCATTGTACAAAATGGTACAATATCAGAAATTACTGATGCATGCATTGTTAAATCATCATTATGGAAACATGAAGAAGTGATGCATCTCACTCAAAATATGAGGGCAAAAGAAGATCCATTCTATGTGGATTTCCTACTATGAGTTGGTGATGGAAATGAGCCACATATATGTGAGAATATGATAAGACTCCCGTACGAAATGGTTATACCATGGGTAGATGAAAAATCAATAACTACTCTAATAAATTCAACTTTGCCAAACTTATATATTAATGCATTCAATACAAAATATATGATTTCAAGGGCTTTGATCACCCCACTTAATGAAAATGTGGATATGTTAAACGATCAAGTTATAAATCTTTTTCCTGGTAATCACCATATCTACTACTCTTCTAATTCTGTGGAAGATGATATAAGTAATCTATACCAGCTTGAATATTTGAATTCGATAAATTTGAGTGGTTTAACCCCATATAAATTGGTCTTGAAGAAAGGTGCACCAATTATGCTACTAAGGAACCTCGATCCAAAAAATGGATTATGCAATGGTACACAACTTATATGTCGTGAACTTCATAGAAACATCATAGATGCAGAGAATGCCATTGGTCACTTTGCTGGAACTCGGATTTTATTACCAAGAATACCTATGAAGCCCTCTAAAGATATCCGTTTACCATTTACTTTATTACGTAAACAGTACCCTATAAGGCTAAGTTTTGCTTTAACTATTAACAAAGCTCAAGGGCAAACAATTCCAAATGCTGCAATTTACTTACCCCAAGATGTATTCATGGTCAACTTTATATTGCATTATCAAGAAGAGTTTCAATGAAAAACACCAAAGTTTTAGTAAAAAACGGTGAAGTTCAAGCGAAATCCGAAACCAACGCAAGAAATTTTATGTACAGGGATGTGCTAATATCTTCAAAAGGACAAATTTGATATTTTTTTAATTAGTTATTTCATTTTGTGATGTTTGACACTTAATTCACAAATCTTATTTTTGGTTATATTTTAAAAATAATACAAGCTTATAGAATAATAATCATCGGCGATGAAATATATCTTCATTTTATTGATTATTTTATATATAAAAGTACGCTTTCGTGTATGCCATTTGTATGTAACTTCGCACTTGCAAATCATGAATTTTTCTATTACATATATGTTCTTGCATTTCTGAAACATATGTCGTTTGTAGTATCTAATGCACATGCCATGCCAATATGACATAAATATAATAGCTTTGGTGTAATACTTTTTTATTACCAGCATGAACTTCCTCAAACGTTTCTTTGTAGGTATTATTAAATGTTAATATCACTTAAAAATAGAAACTCTCAAAAAAAAATTTTACAAATTTAAAATATTCTTTTACATTTATTACCAAATTTAATATTACTAAAAAATAGGATCTAAAAATTAAAATTCCTATATATTTTCGCTCTTTGTAAATTGATAACAGAAAAAAATTCAACCTAACAAAAAATTAAATGTTTCAACTTAGAAATAAAAATATACACATGATTTCAACGCAAAAACGTACATAAATATTATGAGAATCATTTCTCTTGAATATGTTAAATACATATAATTTGCAAAAAAAATCAATTTACCCACGAAGCGTGTGCTATTGTCACGCATGAAGCACGTGCCGTAACACTCGTTAATAATAATGTTTTAGAAAAAGTTTAGGCCCTCATACAAATGGACCTTGAAACCAATTATTAATGTTTAAGAAAAAGTTTAGGCCTCCTCGTACAAATGGACCTTGAAATGTAGTTTAATCTGCCCATGCTCAAGATTCAAGACTAGTTGTAGGGAAACTTATTAGTTTCTTATACCATTAAATGTGCAAATGTGAAAGAAATGAGGATGCATGCTCACAGGCATCACTACAAAAAAGGTTGCCTATAGCGGCAGCCTTTTGCATTGGCCGACGACGGTTATAATAAGCGGTCGATGCTAGCCATCACAGATCTGTGTACCTAGATAAAAAAGCACGAACCTCAGTACTTTTGCTTATTATCCACCATTGTGAACCGCCTCCCCTTTCTTCTTCCGCCGACGCAGATCCGCCACCTCCTGCCTCCCTCTCCTTCTGCCGCCACCATCGCCTCCCATCTACAGCCGCCACCTGCCCCACCAATCCGACGCCCGCCCCCATTGTCTCACGCTTTGCTGCCGCCGCCATTTCTCAGCCGCGCCCCATTTTTGCAGCTGCCGCCACCGCTCGCCACCACCAGCCGACATCCGCCACCTTTTTCCCCAAATCCAGCTTAATCAAGGTATTACTTAAACCCTAATTTTGAAAATTGATTGATTATTTGTTGGAAATTGATGATTTTTGCGTATTAGTTAATGATAATAGTGCATTAGTTGATTTGGGAATATTAATTAGTAGTTTGATTGTATAATTTGTAACTAAAAATTAAGGTTGATTTAAAATCCGAAAATTAGTATATAATTATTGATTAACATGCTTATTGGTAAGTTTAAGCGAATGTTTAGTATAGTTCAAAATAATGTTTGTTATAATTTACGCAAAAATTAGTGTATAATTATTGATTAATACGTTGTTAGATAGTTAAATGAATTGTAGAGTTTGTTTTAAAATTAGTGTATAATTATTGATTAAAATAAGTGCAAAAATTATTGTATAATTATTGATTAAAATTAATGCAAACTTCAAATTTTAGTTTATAAAATCGATTCAAAATTTAAATAATTAAATGAATTGTAAAATATGTTTTAAAATTTTAAATTTAGTTAATAAAATATTTAAATAGTTGAATGAGTTATAAAATTAAGAAATGAAGCGAAGTGAGAAAAAATTAAGAAATAATAAATTTTAGTTTAAAATAATAATTTTTTTGAAGCAAATATTGTACTAAAATTGAATTTTTAAAAAACTAAGAAATGAATATAATGTTTTAATGTTTACGCAAATGTTTGTTATAGTTTAGAACAATGTTTTTTTTAGTTTACGCGAAAACAAGTGTATAATATGTTTTAAAATTTCAAATTTAGTTAATAAAATATTTAAATACTTGAATGAATTATAAAATTGAGAAATGAAGTGAAGTGAAATAATAAATTAAAAAATAATAAATTTTAGTTTGAAAATAAGTGTTAAGTATTACTTTAATAAATACAACAACAAATTGAAGCGTTTAGTCCCAAACGGTTTTAATTTATTTTAGAAAATAAATATGTAAAAACTACCCCTTGTGTGCAAAGTTATGCATAGAAGAGTAATGAAGTGAAATGCTGTTGAAATTAGATAGAAGTATGGTGTATGAAGTCTTTAATCCTAAAAGGTTTTAATTTTATTTTATACAGAATTTAGGTATTGTCGACATTATTAACACATATTTTTAAATTAGGAACAATGTTCAATTATTTTCTCGACCGTACTTGAATGTATGAAGTCGGAACTGGTATGAAAGATTCGGTGAAGGAAAAATTTCTACAATGGTGTACACGAATTCATTAGATTCGCTATATCTAATAACTGAAATAACAAAGAACTCCGTTGCCCTTGTAGTAAGTGCCAATATTTAAAACAATGGAAACCAGATGCAGTTAAAGTACATTTGTATAGATCTGGTTTTATGCCAAATTATTATTTGTGGATCGTCATGGAGAACTTGTTTTACCTACACTTAATCTTGTAGTGCCAGATAACGATTATGTTATGACGAATCCAATAGAAGATATGGTGGAATATGCAGCATGATCAATGTTTCCTACCATTCAAGTTGACAATAAAAACATAAATATCGAAGTAGAACCGAATTGGAAGCGAAAAGAATTTATGATTTACTAGATGCTGCTAAAAGGCCATTGTGGGATGGTTGTGAAAGCGGAACCGAATTATCAGTAACCACTGAATACATCACAACAAAATCAAAACTCAACTTACAGAAGCTGGATTTACAGCAGTTATACAAGCTGCACAACGACTATGCTACCAAATAATCTAATTTGTGATAGTCATTATAAAGTGGAAATACTTATGTCGAATTTCAGTTTACCGTACAACAAGATAAATACATGCATAAAAGGTTGAATGTTATATTGGAAAGATGGAATTAACCTTAGGAACTCTAAAATATGTAATGAGGAGGGATAAAAATGAATAAAAAAGAAAGGAAAAGAACTTCCATACAAGAGAATGCATTATTTATCCATCACTCCTATATTTCAAAGGTTATGTAATATCCCGGAAATTTTAACAATATCAATTTAATAATCTGTTAAATAATTAAATTGATATTGATGATCTTTGATAATAAAATTTGAATTTAATTTAATAATCTAATTAAATAAGTATTTAATTAGTGAATTCTATCTTTTAAAAGTTAATAGAATGATTTCTATTTATAATGTATAGATATAATTTTATATATTGTAAATAGATAAGTTGGTTTGAATTTAACAAATAAAATTATGTTTTCAAATTTCTAATATATATTGGTAATTTGGAAATTATGATTTAAATTAATATTAAGCTTTCCAAAGATATTTAATAAATAACTATATAGTTTTAAAATACATATATACATTTACATAAGAATTATTAATTAAGTGAAAAATCTTTATTAACATTTTAAATATATATACTCATTAAATAAAAAGGACATGTGTTATTAATTTAAGGCCTCCATATTACAAGTGTTAGATAATTAAAATGAAATGAGACAAGTGTCATTTAATCTTGTTTTTCTTTTATTTTTATTTTTAAATAAATTCGGCCTATATATAAAACATTTTTTCTTCTTTCCTATTTCCTTTTCTAACTTCATTGTAAAATCTGAAATTCATTTCCCACTTCTAAAGCAAACCAGAAAATCAATATTTCTCAAAACCAAATCTGAACTCAATCTTCCCTCATAAACAAATCTGAAATAAACATCCTCTTCATTCCAAAATGTAATCAAAGCCTATATCTTCTTCAACCTGGAATCAAAGCAGAGATCAATCTTCTCTGTTTTGAAAGCAACCTGTAACCAAGTTGCAAAGCTCAAAACAAATCTGAAATTCACTTTCCTCAAACCAAAAATCAAAAGCCTGTTCTGTTTCAAGGCTGCAAATTCATTTTCAAAAGTATATAAGTCTGAACTAAATTCATTTTTCAACATCAAAAGCCTGCAAGTTCTCTTCCAATCAAAGTCTGCATGTATTCTTCAAAACAGAGGCAAGCAAAAACTGGAATTAAAAGCAAAATTCAAAGGCATGCAAGCTTAAATCAAAAATAAGGAAGCAACTCAAGTTTTCAAATTTAATCAAAGCAAAGGCTGTTTTCAAAGAATAAAGCTCTGTTCTCTGCTTTTAAAAATAGGTGAGTAACAATCTTTCTAAAATTTTAGTATAAGAATCTGGTTGCCTGCTTGTTTCTGGAATATGTTTTGTTTGTGAGTAACATCTGTTTAAAATCTAAATTATAAAAAAATCTGGTTGCTTGGGTGATATCTGAAGTGAGTAAACTTCTATTTTAAAACTTAATCTGTTTATATATGTGATTGAATGTGATAATCCTTGAAAGTTATGATGTGTAGTATGCTTTGCATGTTTGTTTAGAGATGATTGCATATAAATATGTTATGTGAATGTATACTAGTTCATTTTTCCTGTATATATATGTGTGAAAGTATGTTAGTATATGCATGTGTTGTATTCTGTTTCCAGATTTCTGATTTAAACAAGAAATCAAAATCTCTTGAATAAATCTTTGTTAGAATTTAAGTGCAAACAAAATTTGTTTATATCATCATAGATTAGAGCTTGAAGTTTATTTAAGTTAAAATAAAGTCTGGAATTTCTCTGGAAACCATAAGGACAGTAGCTTAACATATGTCGAAAATCAATATCCAAAATTCCATGCTTTGATTATCTAAACAAGATCGTATGGTAGAATGAGAAATTTAGAAACAGAAATCATGATTTTTAAGGTCAAGGATGTTGGGAATTAGTAAGTTGATCAGATTTTGCTTTATCATCGAATTCTGACGATTGGCACGGTGTTGATCATCGAGATCGTGGCTGGAGGATGGTGGATGGTCAGGGATTTTTGGAAAAATGATAAGGCATTTTTAAATTCATCGTGGTGGATGATTGGAGTTGATCTAGGGCTTAAGCACTGTGTTTTGTAAAGGGTATTCGCGAGGCAATGGCGTCGTCGATGTCGCTCTGGAATGCATCGCACCGGGGGGAAGATGTTTGTGGACCAGTGGAGTAGCTTTGGAAGTAATCGCGTGATCGCTGATGGTCTGGATCGACGAGGCGAGTGGATTTTGTGACTATAGTTCTGTTCCAGGTTGGGTCGTGCTACTCGATTTCGAATTCGAGTGTTGATCGAAGTTCTGATGATCGCATTATGGTTGGTGGTAGATCGTCGACATGGAAGAGTTGTCGTAGTTGACCGGAGTTGATCTGTTCCATCGTGCATGTGCACGGTGATGATTTGGATTCTGGTGAGTTTGGGTTTTTGACAGAGGAGTGGTACTCGAATTTTCTCGAGTTAAATGCGTGAGAGACTCGAAGAAAATAGGATTTTGACTCGGGGAAAATTTAGTGGGCTTGGGTAGATTTTGTAATTGAAGTTTGATAAAGAGGGGAAGGGAAAACTCGAAGACGACTCGGGGTTTCTGTAATTTTTCTTGGGTATTCTGATGTCTGGCTCGGGTCAATTATGATGTTTCAGTTTTTAAAGCCAGACAGGGTTTTAAAATTTTAAATTGAGTTTAAAATGTTAAGCAGGATTTAAAACAAAGTTTTAAATCAGATTTTTAAAGTATGGATTCAATTTAAATTTGAATCTCAGTTGTGAAAATAATTAAGTCTTATTATAATATTTAAACATCTTTAGAATGTTTAAAGTATATTTTAAAAAGGTTTTGAATTTAAATAAATTGGTTTAAAAATCTTTTAAATGTTAAGTGTTTCTTTAACATTTGGTTTTAAAAAGGGAATGGTAAATTTGTTTTAAACTTGGTTAAAGTTAAATTTGAAATTTATTTAAATCTGTAATTTGAAATGAAATAAAAGAAAGATTTAAAAGTAAAAAAAATTCAAAGCTTTTGTAAATGATAATTAAAGTAGTTATAAATGTTAATACTTTAATTTAGAGGTTTAATGATATAGGATTCATTAAATTAAAGAATAATTTAATAATTTAATTAATTAATGATTTAGTGTTAATAAATTAAATAACTAGGATTATAAGTTAATTAATTAAGGTTAATTAATTTGGGATTTAGAATCATTTATTTAGATAAGTATAGATTTTTAATAAATGATTAGAAATTTATTAACCTAGTGATTAAAGATTAATTAAAAAAAATTTTAATTTAGTAATTAGAAATTAATTAATTGGTAATTAAGAATTTATTTATTTGTAATTAATAAATAGTTGATTAAAGTTTAATTACTTAAAGAAAGTAATTAAAGGATTTTTAATAATTAATGAGGGATCATTAATTAGGAATTATTAAATAATTAATTAATATGATTAATTTTGATAATCAATTAGATTAATTAATTTATATGAAATTGGTTAAGTAGAATTACTTAATGGAAGTAATTAAAGGAATTAATTACTTAAGGTAATTAATTAAATAAATTTGATTAAGTTAAATTAATTAATTAAATTAATTTAAGATAATCATTTAGAGATGTGATAAATATAATTACTTAAATGTAATTAGTGAAGAGTAATTACTTAGGAAAGTAATTAAAGTTAATTAGAGGATGTAATTAACTAAAGAAGATTTTTAATAATAAAAGTAATTTTAGTTTAATTACTTTTGTATAATTAATCAAGGGATTAATTAAAGGATAATTAATTTTAGAGAAATTAATTTATGGAAGAGTAATTAAGGGTAGTTAATTACTAAATGTTATTAATCAAAGGTGATTAATAAATGTGGTTTAATTAAGAATTAATTATTAAATATAATTAATTTAAATAATGTAATTAAGGATTGGTTAATTAAGATTAATTAATAAATAATTAGTGATTAAAGTAATTAATTAATTGTAATTAATTAAGGATTAATGTAATTAAATATAGTTAATTAATTAATGAAGTAATTAAAGATTAATTACTGAATTGTTTAAGATAATTAATTTGTGAAATTAATTACTTAAAGTAATTAAAGAATTATTAATCAGGAATGATTAATTAAGATGGATACTTAGAGTAATGATTAATTAATTGGTTTAATTAATAATTAAATAAGCAGGATTTATAGAATGAAGTAATTAGTTTAATTCACTTTAAATTAGTTAGATGATATAAATCATTGCTTAAGGATGGATGAATGAGATTGAATGTATTTCATTGTTTGATATCTCTGATGAGATATGATTGATATATGATATGGATGTTTGGTTGAATTATAATGATAATGTGAATTATCTGTTTGGGATGATAATGTAGATTATCTATTGAATTATCTATCTTTGTGTATATAGATAAGAATTGAATTGTTTTAACCTTAAAACAACTTGGCCCTTAAAAGATACGTTTTGGATTTCGATGAGACCGGGATCGGGTTTCCGTATACCGGTATTCCAGGTCTGGAGACCCGAATACCACATCGATCCAAATTAACGATAGGTCGTGAATCTCAAGTGAAGATGAAGATTCAGAGTGCAAGGGTTATTGTCGTTAACTCTGAGGGTGATTCCAAAACGAGTGTAACGAGATAATGCCTTCGGTTTCGTTCGAACCCGGAACGAACTTGTATGGATTGAATGCTTTCAGCACATCGTCAGGCGGACGATGAGCATTCTAAGTGATATGTTCTTATTAAAGGTAATCGTAACCTCAAGCCTCATCAACCGGGAATGGCTAAAACAGGGGAGGTGCAGCAAGGCTTCGTGGGTAGCACCCACTGAGAGCAAGATAGATCCCTGTCTAGAGGTCCCTTTTCTTTTTATTCGGCTTAGTGTGTGGTTGGTCGCGCCAACTACGGGGTTATCTTGTTCAGGATTATCCAGTAAGGGATGGTTCCGGCTTTGTGTTGCAGGGGAGCGGGCGTACTCCTCGGTACGGTGATCTAGGCCACGTACTGTGACGGGCGGTACCCCAGTAGCCCTGCCATTGATGGAATCCAAACTCCAATAAGTGCCGTACGTATTAGATGTGCCCAACTATGTTGGAATGTGAGATGCAAGCATTTCAGCTATTTCTATATTTTACTTGAAAACCCTAGACCCTATTATAATAAAATCAGATTTCCTATCAAATGTTTTGGTTAGCGTAAGGTAAAAACTTACCCATGTTTATTTGTGGGGAGTCTTACGTGATACCTTTTCTTTCTAAAGGTTTTGAAGTTAAGCAAGTTTAACCTGTTACTCACACCAGACCCATGTCTGACCCAAGTGTTTATTTCTGTTTTATAAACTCTTGGGTACTCAAATTTTTACGAGTAGCCAAGGGATTCAGGTTTAGCTTTGACGAATATTCTGGAGGAGCAATGGAGCAGGAGGCTTCGGCGTTCGTAGATATAGTATTCCGCTGTGTTGATATCTGTGATAGTGTCTTGTCTTGTATTTGAGTTGTAATGTCTAGACAGATGTTATAACTGTCTAGTAAGTGATGTATATGCTGTGTAACTCTGTAAATTGTTGTATACTATGTAATAGTTTATGTTATTAATATAATTTATTCGTTCCGCTGTGAGATCGTTGTTGTTGTTTCTTTCTTTCTTCTTTTCTTTTCTATTTTCTACCCCTTTCTTTCTTCATAATGATGCGACTTTATGGGCATAGAAAGTCGGGTCGTTACATATGGTATCAGAGCACAGGTTGAGCGAATGCCTAAGCTTTTGGTTAAGTGAACATCAGAACACTAGGTTGAGTGAATACCTAGGTTGGGAAGGGTTGTTCATTAGAGATAGGATTTGTAGCAACCTGTTTGAGTCTGAGTATATATATTCGAGAGCGCGTATTTGTTAGTTATATAAAATGGTTTTATATTGTGTTAATTGATCGGTTAAGTGGTATATGGATTCTGGTCAATACGAGTAGCTAACGTTATTGATAGGGATCTCTAAACACTTGAACCAGGCCAACGGACACAATATTGTTTTAAAGAGGTAAATGAAATAATTTTACCCAGAAATAATTTCTATATAAAAAGTATCATTTTAAATATATATATATTTCTACCTATTTGTTGGGTTACCTGTTCGGGTTTTCCAATATAAGTTATAAAGGTAGATGGGGTAGTGGTGTGTGAAACACGACTACCAATGGTTGGAGTTTAAATGTTGAGGTTGGAAGTGTATTTGTCGAGACTGTAGACCCAATACCGTCTCGAGTAAGCTTTATTGTGGTGAAGGATTTCATCGATCTCCGAAGGAAACTGTAATGGTTCGGAGTTTATCTCTGAAGTTTGGATGAGTAGAGTTGGATCTGTCGATGAGGCAGAAGCGAGTGATGGTACCTTGATACCTCAGGTAATAGTAGCTGTATGATGAGATACAGTGACGATGGATGTTCCCGAAGATGTTTTCTTTGGAACAAGATTAAGGAAGTGTGTATGCTTTGGTATTGTGGCTGAGTTCAGCATGGTGTTTCTGTTTGGTTTGGAGTTCGAATTTCTCGAAGATCTTTGGAATAGGAAGTCCTTGGCATCAGTGTCAGCAGTGCAGCTCGGAGTATTCTGTGATGGCAGGAAGTTTTCTGGATGAGCAGTTTTTCTGGAAGTGAAGTTCAGAAGCAGCAAAGAGAATCCATTTCTTCGATGGATTGGATAAATAAGTGTAAGCTGTTCTGATTAGTAAAGAGAGGACAGTTTTCTTTGGAATTAGGATGGGTTGATCGCAAAAGTGATTTGCGATTGTCTGAGTGTTCTCTTGGGTTGTCAGAATTTTTCTGGATGTCTTCAGAGAAGTCAGAAGTTTGTCCGCATATGAAGGTTGGGTTTTCTTATCGACTTGGATTCCAGGAGTGATACCGGTGGTTCAGTCTAGTGGAAGGATGTTTCCTAGAGATGGAGTTGGTGAAGCAGCTCAAGTTTTGCTGGAGTATCTGAGTTTTCTTTATGGATCAGTGAACCTTATTTCTGGAATAAGTTGTCCAGTCTGTGCTTGTGTTCTACCTCAGATCAGAGTTGAGCAGCGAAAGCAGTTTGGAGTGTATCTCTGGATGGGAGAAGTAAGTTTAGAATCTACTGATGTTGTGAAGTAGAGTTGTGTTTGGATCTCGTCTGTGTTCTGATTTGGATAAGTATTTGGTCTTCTGGATTGAATTGTCAGTTTGGATAACTGGAATTCATTGTGTTTTACGTATCTCTGAGGGAGTACGTGTTTGATCTATCTTTGGTTTTGGAATCAGCAGTTCTGGAGGTTTGATTGTTGAGTCAGACTCGTCTGTAGTCTGATATTCTGTTTAGTTCTGTAGATATAGATGAGTAGGAGCTTTATAGTTTAGTAGTATTGATTGTTTAGATTGTTTGTAGAGCGAGTATCCCGGTATATATATATACTTGGGGAAACTCGAGGAATTTTATCTAGAATTTAGTCTAGATAGTTGAATTGTTTGATTGAATGATTTGGTTGCTATGGTTGCTAGCATATGGATGATAGTAGATGCTTGTGTTTTGAATTTAAATCTTTAATAAGATTATTAAATTACCTTTGTTTAAATTTCGGGGACGAAATTATTTTAAGGGGGGAGGAATGTAATATCCCGGAAATTTTAACAATATCAATTTAATAATCTGTTAAATAATTAAATTGATATTGATGATCTTTGATAATAAAATTTGAATTTAATTTAATAATCTAATTAAATAAGTATTTAATTAGTGAATTCTATCTTTTAAAAGTTAATAGAATGATTTCTATTTATAATGTATAGATATAATTTTATATATTGTAAATAGATAAGTTGGTTTGAATTTAACAAATAAAATTATGTTTTCAAATTTCTAATATATATTGGTAATTTGGAAATTATGATTTAAATTAATATTAAGCTTTCCAAAGATATTTAATAAATAACTATATAGTTTTAAAATACATATATACATTTACATAAGAATTATTAATTAAGTGAAAAATCTTTATTAACATTTTAAATATATATACTCATTAAATAAAAAGGACATGTGTTATTAATTTAAGGCCTCCATATTACAAGTGTTAGATAATTAAAATGAAATGAGACAAGTGTCATTTAATCTTGTTTTTCTTTTATTTTTATTTTTAAATAAATTCGGCCTATATATAAAACATTTTTTCTTCTTTCCTATTTCCTTTTCTAACTTCATTGTAAAATCTGAAATTCATTTCCCACTTCTAAAGCAAACCAGAAAATCAATATTTCTCAAAACCAAATCTGAACTCAATCTTCCCTCATAAACAAATCTGAAATAAACATCCTCTTCATTCCAAAATGTAATCAAAGCCTATATCTTCTTCAACCTGGAATCAAAGCAGAGATCAATCTTCTCTGTTTTGAAAGCAACCTGTAACCAAGTTGCAAAGCTCAAAACAAATCTGAAATTCACTTTCCTCAAACCAAAAATCAAAAGCCTGTTCTGTTTCAAGGCTGCAAATTCATTTTCAAAAGTATATAAGTCTGAACTAAATTCATTTTTCAACATCAAAAGCCTGCAAGTTCTCTTCCAATCAAAGTCTGCATGTATTCTTCAAAACAGAGGCAAGCAAAAACTGGAATTAAAAGCAAAATTCAAAGGCATGCAAGCTTAAATCAAAAATAAGGAAGCAACTCAAGTTTTCAAATTTAATCAAAGCAAAGGCTGTTTTCAAAGAATAAAGCTCTGTTCTCTGCTTTTAAAAATAGGTGAGTAACAATCTTTCTAAAATTTTAGTATAAGAATCTGGTTGCCTGCTTGTTTCTGGAATATGTTTTGTTTGTGAGTAACATCTGTTTAAAATCTAAATTATAAAAAAATCTGGTTGCTTGGGTGATATCTGAAGTGAGTAAACTTCTATTTTAAAACTTAATCTGTTTATATATGTGATTGAATGTGATAATCCTTGAAAGTTATGATGTGTAGTATGCTTTGCATGTTTGTTTAGAGATGATTGCATATAAATATGTTATGTGAATGTATACTAGTTCATTTTTCCTGTATATATATGTGTGAAAGTATGTTAGTATATGCATGTGTTGTATCCTGTTTCCAGATTTCTGATTTAAACAAGAAATCAAAATCTCTTGAATAAATCTTTGTTAGAATTTAAGTGCAAACAAAATTTGTTTATATCATCATAGATTAGAGCTTGAAGTTTATTTAAGTTAAAATAAAGTCTGGAATTTCTCTGGAAACCATAAGGACAGTAGCTTAACATATGTCGAAAATCAATATCCAAAATTCCATGCTTTGATTATCTAAACAAGATCGTATGGTAGAATGAGAAATTTAGAAACAGAAATCATGATTTTTAAGGTCAAGGATGTTGGGAATTAGTAAGTTGATCAGATTTTGCTTTATCATCGAATTCTGACGATTGGCACGGTGTTGATCATCGAGATCGTGGCTGGAGGATGGTGGATGGTCAGGGATTTTTGGAAAAATGATAAGGCATTTTTAAATTCATCGTGGTGGATGATTGGAGTTGATCTAGGGCTTAAGCACTGTGTTTTGTAAAGGGTATTCGCGAGGCAATGGCGTCGTCGATGTCGCTCTGGAATGCATCGCACCGGGGGGAAGATGTTTGTGGACCAGTGGAGTAGCTTTGGAAGTAATCGCGTGATCGCTGATGGTCTGGATCGACGAGGCGAGTGGATTTTGTGACTATAGTTCTGTTCCAGGTTGGGTCGTGCTACTCGATTTCGAATTCGAGTGTTGATCGAAGTTCTGATGATCGCATTATGGTTGGTGGTAGATCGTCGACATGGAAGAGTTGTCGTAGTTGACCGGAGTTGATCTGTTCCATCGTGCATGTGCACGGTGATGATTTGGATTCTGGTGAGTTTGGGTTTTTGACAGAGGAGTGGTACTCGAATTTTCTCGAGTTAAATGCGTGAGAGACTCGAAGAAAATAGGATTTTGACTCGGGGAAAATTTAGTGGGCTTGGGTAGATTTTGTAATTGAAGTTTGATAAAGAGGGGAAGGGAAAACTCGAAGACGACTCGGGGTTTCTGTAATTTTTCTCGGGTATTCTGATGTCTGGCTCGGGTCAATTATGATGTTTCAGTTTTTAAAGCCAGACAGGGTTTTAAAATTTTAAATTGAGTTTAAAATGTTAAGCAGGATTTAAAACAAAGTTTTAAATCAGATTTTTAAAGTATGGATTCAATTTAAATTTGAATCTCAGTTGTGAAAATAATTAAGTCTTATTATAATATTTAAACATCTTTAGAATGTTTAAAGTATATTTTAAAAAGGTTTTGAATTTAAATAAATTGGTTTAAAAATCTTTTAAATGTTAAGTGTTTCTTTAACATTTGGTTTTAAAAAGGGAATGGTAAATTTTTTTTAAACTTGGTTAAAGTTAAATTTGAAATTTATTTAAATCTGTAATTTGAAATGAAATAAAAGAAAGATTTAAAAGTAAAAAAAAATTCAAAGCTTTTGTAAATGATAATTAAAGTAGTTATAAATGTTAATACTTTAATTTAGAGGTTTAATGATATAGGATTCATTAAATTAAAGAATAATTTAATAATTTAATTAATTAATGATTTAGTGTTAATAAATTAAATAACTAGGATTATAAGTTAATTAATTAAGGTTAATTAATTTGGGATTTAGAATCATTTATTTAGATAAGTATAGATTTTTAATAAATGATTAGAAATTTATTAACCTAGTGATTAAAGATTAATTAAAAAAAATTTAATTTAGTAATTAGAAATTAATTAATTGGTAATTAAGAATTTATTTATTTGTAATTAATAAATAGTTGATTAAAGTTTAATTACTTAAAGAAAGTAATTAAAGGATTTTTAATAATTAATGAGGGATCATTAATTAGGAATTATTAAATAATTAATTAATATGATTAATTTTGATAATCAATTAGATTAATTAATTTATATGAAATTGGTTAAGTAGAATTACTTAATGGAAGTAATTAAAGGAATTAATTACTTAAGGTAATTAATTAAATAAATTTGATTAAGTTAAATTAATTAATTAAATTAATTTAAGATAATCATTTAGAGATGTGATAAATATAATTACTTAAATGTAATTAGTGAAGAGTAATTACTTAGGAAAGTAATTAAAGTTAATTAGAGGATGTAATTAACTAAAGAAGATTTTTAATAATAAAAGTAATTTTAGTTTAATTACTTTTGTATAATTAATCAAGGGATTAATTAAAGGATAATTAATTTTAGAGAAATTAATTTATGGAAGAGTAATTAAGGGTAGTTAATTACTAAATGTTATTAATCAAAGGTGATTAATAAATGTGGTTTAATTAAGAATTAATTATTAAATATAATTAATTTAAATAATGTAATTAAGGATTGGTTAATTAAGATTAATTAATAAATAATTAGTGATTAAAGTAATTAATTAATTGTAATTAATTAAGGATTAATGTAATTAAATATAGTTAATTAATTAATGAAGTAATTAAAGATTAATTACTGAATGGTTTAAGATAATTAATTTGTGAAATTAATTACTTAAAGTAATTAAAGAATTATTAATCAGGAATGATTAATTAAGATGGATACTTAGAGTAATGATTAATTAATTGGTTTAATTAATAATTAAATAAGCAGGATTTATAGAATGAAGTAATTAGTTTAATTCACTTTAAATTAATTAGATGATATAAATTATTGCTTAAGGATGGATGAATGAGATTGAATGTATTTCATTGTTTGATATCTCTGATGAGATATGATTGATATATGATATGGATGTTTGGTTGAATTATAATGATAATGTGAATTATCTGTTTGGGATGATAATGTAGATTATCTATTGAATTATCTATCTTTGTGTATATAGATAAGAATTGAATTGTTTTAACCTTAAAACAACTTGGCCCTTAAAAGATACGTTTTGGATTTCGATGAGACCGGGATCGGGTTTCCGTATACCGGTATTCCAGGTCTGGAGACCCGAATACCACATCGATCCAAATTAACGATAGGTCGTGAATCTCAAGTGAAGATGAAGATTCAGAGTGCAAGGGTTATTGTCGTTAACTCTGAGGGTGATTCCAAAACGAGTGTAACGAGATAATGCCTTCGGTTTCGTTCGAACCCGGAACGAACTTGTATGGATTGAATGCTTTCAGCACATCGTCAGGCGGACGATGAGCATTCTAAGTGATATGTTCTGATTAAAGGTAATCGTAACCTCAAGCCTCATCAACCGGGAATGGCTAAAACAGGGGAGGTGCAGCAAGGCTTCGTGGGTAGCACCCACTGAGAGCAAGATAGATCCCTGTCTAGAGGTCCCTTTTCTTTTTATTCGGCTTAGTGTGTGGTTGGTCGCGCCAACTACGGGGTTATCTTGTTCGGGATTATCCAGTAAGGGATGGTTCCGGCTTTGTGTTGCAGGGGAGCGGGCGTACTCCTCGGTACGGTGATCTAGGCCACGTACTGTGACGGGCGGTACCCCAGTAGCCCTGCCATTGATGGAATCCAAACTCCAATAAGTGTCGTACGTATTAGATGTGCCCAACTATGTTGGAATGTGAGATGCAAGCATTTCAGCTATTTCTATATTTTACTTGAAAACCCTAGACCCTATTATAATAAAATCAGATTTCCTATCAAATGTTTTGGTTAGCGTAAGGTAAAAACTTACCCATGTTTATTTGTGGGGAGTCTTACGTGATACCTTTTCTTTCTAAAGGTTTTGAAGTTAAGCAAGTTTAACCTGTTACTCACACCAGACCCATGTCTGACCCAAGTGTTTATTTCTGTTTTATAAACTCTTGGGTACTCAAATTTTTACGAGTAGCCAAGGGATTCAGGTTTAGCTTTGACGAATATTCTGGAGGAGCAATGGAGCAGGAGGCTTCGGCGTTCGTAGATATAGTATTCCGCTGTGTTGATATCTGTGATAGTGTCTTGTCTTGTATTTGAGTTGTAATGTCTAGACAGATGTTATAACTGTCTAGTAAGTGATGTATATGCTGTGTAACTCTGTAAATTGTTGTATACTATGTAATAGTTTATGTTATTAATATAATTTATTCATTCCGCTGTGAGATCGTTGTTGTTGTTTCTTTCTTTCTTCTTTTCTTTTCTATTTTCTACCCCTTTCTTTCTTCATAATGATGCGACTTTCTGGGCATAGAAAGTCGGGTCGTTACAGGTTATATGTGTCTTCAGCTACGGCATGTCATATGCGATGGCATAGTGTGAGAACACAGGAAGAGAACTTTGACACGTCTATCTAATGGAGAAGCATGTAAACATTTCGATAAGACGTATCCCATGTTTGCAGTAGAGAGTCATAATGTCAGACTTTGTTTATCTACGGATGGATTTTCACCATTCTCTCAGTTTTGTAGTAAATATTCATCTTGACCTATTATCATTACTCTTATAATTTACCTCCATGGATGTGTATGAAAAATCCATACATGTTTCTCATTATTGTTGTCCCTAGCCCTGATGATCCGACATAAGGAATCGATGTTTATTTACAACCATTGATTGAAAACACAGTGGCATGAAGGAGTTGAAACGTACGACATTTTAAAAAAGAATTTTTGTATGAAGAAGTTGAAAACACTATGGCATGGCTCCAGATTTACGTCCAATAGCGTTTCGAGGATTGCAGGGAAAGTATCAAATTTATTGTATGTATATTATTTAAAATTTATTAAATGGCTACATCAAAATTCATACATGGGTTTCGAGGTGGAGCCTTTGAACTATATTCTTCAAGTCTCCAAGAAGCCATTCAAGGGTCGAATGACAAAATGTTGGGCTCATTGGGATGACATCCCAAACATGTTATGAACGCTATATGGGCCAACTAGAAGGTAAGTATAAATTTATAATTCATTTATATGTTAATAATGTATATAATTCAAATTAATTTCAATATGCAGGCTGGGGTACGATCAACAAATTAATTTCAATATGCTGGCTGGGGTACGTGTTGATCCGGAAGATATGGATATTTTTACAAATCCTAGAACTAAAAGATGGGAAAAAATTATAGGGACATTCTCTCAAAGGCAAAGAATGCAAATAAAAAACCCACTTGGATGACCGTTGAGGTTTGAGCTGAATTTCTCCAGCTCTGGGATACTTCTGAATTTAAAGTAAGTTATTTAATTTTATATTATTATTATAATTTGTTTAAATTTCATATATTAGTTGCACTAATTTAGTTAATAATATATTTAAATTTACAGGAAATATCATCGTAGAACCGTGCAAACATGAATAAAAATCCTGCTGTACACCGCGGTGGCTCTGAATCCTTCCAACAACATAGAAAAGAATTGGTAAATTTATAAATTGCGATTATAAATAGATTATTGTTATTTAATTATATTGGTAACATTGTTTATTCATACATATAATTTCAGTATAAGAAGTATAATCGCGAGCCTACAATGGCAGAGTTCTTCACATACACGCATGTCATTAAGCAGATGGATGAGGATAACAAAATTTCATATGTTTGGATGGATAATAAATTTCAATCCATAATGGTAAACTTGCTCTACTTTTTTTACTTCACATTTCGTAATTTTTAAATTGAGTATTTATTGTAGCAAACTTCTGTTCGTCATCGCAGAAAAGATATGAAGCGGAGCTAGCTCGAGTGGCATAGTCCATTGTCCAGAGTTGGCCTTGAAGGAGTCAAACCGTATATGGGACGCACCGATTGACCCTACTTCGCTAAATAGGCGTTACAGTTACGGAAACCAAGAGGTAAAATGCTTTATTAACTAATATATAAATTTTATTTAATATTGAGCAAAAATTATAACTTGTTATTAACTATTTTACAGACGATAACGACCCAGACGACTTATAGGAGATCCCAGGCAGAGGAGATGATAGCTCAGTTGAAATAGCAGATGGTAGAGTTCAATGATTTACGGAAGAGCGGAGGATTGACGCAGCTGCAAGATGAGCGGATTGCGACATATTTAGTAGAGCACGGGAGAATTCTTGGGAAGGATGGGTCGAGAGAAGACGATAAGCAGGTATAATTGTAGTGTTTGATGTATTTTATTCATTTTTTTGTATTTATTTGGCATGTGTTGATGGATTTGATACTTGTTTGACGATTGTGTTGCTTGATGGTTTTGTTTGATGGACATGAATATTTGTCAGTATGGTTGTGTTGTTTGAAGGATTGGGGATGTTCTGTTTAATGGACATGAGTATTTTTTAGTATGGTTGTGTTGTTTGATGGAATATAAACGTTGTTTGATGGAATGTTGAAGTAGATATTGATTTTTGTGTTATATACTTGATTATGTGTGATATGCAATGGTTGTAGTTGCGAAATTGGATTTATATGTATTGTAGATGAGATGGTTAGAGATATGGTGATATTTGCGTGTTTGGATGGCTCAAATAAATGCTATAGGATAAAAAATATCCAGTATTGCGATGGCTTGAGTCGGCCAACTTGTTCAGGTTAGCGTTGGCTAGCGACGGTTTGGTACAGCATTTTTACCCAGTTTTGCATCGGCTAGCGTCGGTCAGCGACAGCCCAACGGCTACTCTGGATTTGTCATGTGTTCAACTTAGCGATGCTAACCGTAAGTAAACTTGCGACGACTTAGTCGTAAAAGCCGTCGCTAAACCTATTGGTGCCGCCTGTTTTTGCATTGCATTTTAGCGATAGCCAGCGACAGCTGGCATGCATTCTAGCCATCGCTAACAACAATTCCTTCTGTTGTGCATTAGTATTTTCTTTCATATTAGCAATATTCCTTGATAAGTTATATTCTTACACCCAAAATTATATAACATACACCATTGTTTTTCTAAGACAGTCTATTATTATATTACCCTTCTTTTTAATTGCATTTTTAATCGTTTTCTTATAACTCATCAAATTAGATCATTGAAGTCAATGATATTTGATCAAATGTACATTTCAAATAAAGAATTTAATGATTTTTTACCATGAAACCAAAAATATTAGTTAAGACAACTATCACAACTATTTGTTTTAATTTAAAAATATTTAATTTTCTTCCTCTAAAATTAAAGTTGATTTTGTTGAAATTAAGAATTAAAAAAATTAAAGAAGTTACATAGTGTCAAAATTTGAACTTTATTTTGTTGAATTTTAACTTAAATTTAATGCTTAGAATTTCTAGTTCTGTGTAAATGACTTGCACGTCTTCTAGAGGGAAAATGATTATAAAAAAAAGTAAGGCTCCGTTTGTTTCAAGATAAAAAAGGCCGATTGTTTATTTAAACAAGTGATAAGAGGTTTATAACTTCTTTGTTTTGAAATAAGTGATCTCATTAAGCTCTTTTATTGGGTGAAATGAAAAGTAAAATTTTAGTGCTTATTGGTTGTGCCAATCACTTATTGCACTAACACTACAAGAATAATATCAAATTCCAACGTTAGATAGCCATTGGCGGCCATCGATAACCGACGGAATAGCCGTCGGAATAGTGTACGTGCTTCCCAACTCTTTTCCATGGAATCGACCATGGCTTTCCGATGGCTTCCTATGGATGTTAGTGACGGTTTTATGATGACTGACGGTGTATACGTGGCCACGATCTTACTAATATTCTATCGGTAGCCGTCGTTATCCATTGGAATATTGTGACCAGATAGCCATCACTATCCCCCGGAAGCCGTTGGTAATCTGGGTTATTTTTCCTCCTAGCAGCCATTCGATTCCCATACAATCCATATACATCAAGATACATCACAACTCCATTTCACACACATATATATCATTGTATATATATATATATAAGCTAAAATTACATATTATATGAACAACAATATTAGCAACAATCAAGCTCAAACAATCCAACAAACATAAAATCAAACATTCAATATCTTCACAAAATATACCAAGCATATCCAATCAACATCAAACATCTCCATAAAATGTATCAAACATACCCAAATCAACATAAAACATCCAATCTCTCATGAACATATATCAAACATAACAAAACACATCATACTCACCATCCCCAATTGCCTATGTACAATGTCCAGACATAAACACAAAATAGCGTACCTATCAAGACTCGTCCTCGCCTCCGGAAGCACCCGACGATGAAGGGAATGTCCAATGATGAATATACTCGACCAAGCGCTAGTTCAGCTGCGCCATTTCCATAGCACGAAGGCGGTCTTGCTTCTGTAGCTATGCAATAATGGCTCTCGGCTCTGCAATCTCTGCTTTGTCCCGAGCTTTATGGTACGCTTTCTATGAGGTCAAAAGTAACATGTAACCATTTAACATGTATCTATTTTTTGATACGGCAAACCAAAAGCAGACATAAGTTTTTTCACTTCATAATGATTTTCGCACATTAAATTATTGGGTGACATATGCCGTTGAGAAGCATGTACAACAGCTGTAAATTCGTCTTCTATGAAGTTGTACTTTGATTTCATCGCAATGTATTCTGAAGTTACTGATAATTGAGTGCTGCTTGTACAACCATCCCAAATGGGTTTCTTAGCAGCATCCAATAAATTGTAGATTTTTTTTCCATCAACATTTGGTTCTTCTTCGACATTAACATTGTTATTATCAACTTCAACAGCAGGGAACATTGATCGTGCTTCATCTTCAATCATATCTTCTATGAGATTCGTCATAATAATTTCATTACCAACCTCCTCCCCTGATTGTACATGATTAGGTGCTACAATTCTCTATGACGACCACACCAAATAATTTGGCATGAAATCGTATTGGCGCAAATGAACTCTAACCATTTTCAGTATCAAATGCTTCAAAAATTTACGCTTACTACATGGACAACGAATTTATTCGTCGTTTCCATTATTACTTAAAGCGAATTCAATAAATACCTATACACCATTATAAAAATGTTCATTTATTGAGCCTCCCATTTTCCTTCATTGTTGATAAATCCAGCTTCGATCAATAAAATAATTGACTATTTTTCCTACTTTAAAACATATGATAGAAATTAAAAAAAATTAATCATTTTATAGATTGAAATTTTATTTTTTAATTCAATCGTACAGTTTAATGTTTTATATATTATATAGTACTATTATTTTTTAATTTTTAATTTTTCAGTTTATATATACATTTTATTGTTTCTTTAACCATAATTCATTATAATTATCTTTTATACACTTTATGGATTGACATTATGAATATAATATTAAATTTTTAGGTTATTGTTGTTTGCACCAAAATTGGTCACAAACACCCGATAGTCGTTGAAAGCACCAGTATGCAATCACAATTTACAGATAACAAAATTATAGAGAAATAAAAATGAAGAACACTCAGGAAATTGAAAAGAACAACAATAAACAACACAGATTTTATAGTGGTTCGGCGATCTTGCCTACGTCCACTCTGAAGCTTATGATTTTATTGATTCACGTGATAACTTCAATCTGTTACCGCCTATTACAATTGATGGTAGCTCTGAAATTCGAATACAACAGTGATCATAAGATGTAGAATTTAATCCGGCAGAGTCTGGACGTTGAATCGCAGAAAGCTCCTTTTCCTGTAGGCTTCAAGGGGCTATTTATAGGCGTAGGAGGCTGAGATCGCGCTCAAACTTCGGGAGACTTCTTCTGGCACGTGAGTGGGCCCACGCGCCCGGTCCCACCAAGTTTCGGCTCAATCTGTGATCGATTCGAAACAACTTCGTATCGATCAAAAAACGCTCCAATCGAGCTGAAACTCGGCAGGGGGGTTCTTTACCTTGTATGGAAGCTACTGTGAAAATTTCGTGGCATTTGGATTAGGCATTTGTGAGATATGATCGATACGAGATCAAGGTTCCGTGTGCGCTGCCTCGTTCGAATCCATGGTTTCGTATCGATGACCCTCGCATCGATAAAGCACGTGGTTTTGCAGTGGCGTGGCGCGCTTCCTTCGGGTAGATCCACCTTTTACTTCGAGTCGACCATGTCTCCCCTTAAACTTCGCCTTACTCGTATCAGAGACGTTGCCCGAATCCATCGATGCCAGTTGGATATGAAGACAGCATCTAATGGATACGAAATCAAGGCTTCCCGATGGATTCGATCAAGCCTCTTTTCTCCTATGGATTCGATACGAACTAAGGCTTATGGGTACGAAACCGACCGACTCGAAGCAAGGTGCACCGATGGATGCGAATCAGCATGGATTGATCGAGTCGAACGTCATGGATTCGAACATGCGGACAAGAGAACACCTGATGGATTCGATCTAAGTAAATATAATGGATACGAATCTGATCGATTCGAACGGGTTTTTGATGGATACGAACAACGCATTTTATCTAACTTGTATCGATCATATCTCATTCGTACGAAATCCGATTAACATGAAATTTGGAATGCTGGTTCCCATGATTTAGCTCGTTGTGTCCTATCAATTGTAGCCTGATCCGGGTTCGGAAAAAATTCATCGATATCCATAGTGAAACAGTGTATAACGAACTTTTACGACAAACTGTCTTTAGTTTTCCAGTCAACTTTTTGGTGTCACGGCCTTGCCAAAAGGCGGAATAACATTTTCCCCCCAAAACATGCCTTGTGATAGGAAGGTGTGTTTTGTAGTTCCATAAGCTGGATGTTCATATCCTGTCATCGACCTGTAAAGAACTTGATAGTCTTTCCTGACCATGAATGACGATTGTTCGCGACCGTATGTCATTTGAGGTGATATGTGACCTTTCGAGGTCGGATGCCGTTCGCGGCGAATAACAAAACGGGACCGTTCACGGCAAATAAAGAATTGGGACCGTTCGAGGTTGGATGCCGTTCGCGGCAGATAACGAAATGGGACCGTTCGTGGTCGGATACCGTTTGCGGCAAATAAAGAAATGGGACCGTTCGCGGTCGGATGTCGTTCTAGACGAGTCATGACCGTTCGCGATCGGGTGTCATTCTAGACGAATTATGACCGTTCGCGGTCGGGTGACGTGGAAAGAAGAATGTGATCGTTCGCGATCGTGCGCCGTACGAGCCAAAAATGTGATCGTTCGCGATCGAATGTTATACTAGATGAAGTGTGACCGTTCGCGGTCGGGTGAATTTCTGAATCAGCGATCGTGGCGGTTCGTCGCCATACAAGGTGTGCTTGTGGACCGTTCGCGATCCAAAGCATATGCGAGTAACTTCTTCTTCAGAATTGAAAAATATCAAATTAACGTTCACATGAATTTCATAACAGAAATGTCCAAACAAACTAAGTCCAAACGTTCGAATCAAAACAAAACAAATAGCAAAGCAAGGATGTCAAAGTGTAAATTCTCATTACGATATGGACAATGGTCATTTAGAGCATGTCTGTGGATCGTTCGCGATCTCCCACATGTGTAAATGATTTAACCATGTTAGCGAGAAGTTTATGACTTGTTCATCGTTATTTCAATCAATTGATAACCATATGGTGCCCCGGCTCAGGGTCACCCCTAGCTGATGTAGACGGTGGTCGCTCTGGTTCCACCGTTGGAGCTCGCCTCCTCACATACTGAAGTAGCCTACCGTTCCTGATATGCCCTTCTACTTCATCCTTCAGGTGTCTACAGTCATTTGTGCTATGTCCATTCAGCTCGTGGAATAAGCAATATTTGTCTGATTTTCTTTCGTCGGTAGTCGGATCCCGTCACATTGGTCTACGATAGGCAACTCGCTCTCGGGTGTCTTGGTAGATTCGCTCCAAACCCTCGTTCAGTTCTGAATAGGTGGTAAATCGCGGCTCCCTCCGTTGCCGCTTTGATTTGTCATCATTTTCTTCAGCCTTTCGCTTCCCTTTACCAGTCTCGGCACCTTTTCTAGGTGAATTACCGCCTCTAACTGTGTAAACATCGATTTCTTCTTCTCTCTCCGTACGAGCATCTCTAATCGCAAAAACTTTTCGGCTTCATGATAAAACTCTCCCAGGTCCGTAGGTGGATCCTTAGTTAGTGAATTCTTGAACTCCGTGCCATCAGATATTCCAGATACAGCTGCCATCATGACCATAGATGGATCTGGTCGATCCACTGATGCTGCTGCCACATTAAATCGCATTAGAAAACTCCTCAAAGATTCCCCGGCCTTTTGTTTTAGAGTCTCCAAGCTCATCACGTTCTTAGGTCTCAAAATATGAACCCTGAATTGTTTCATAAACCTTTCTGTCAAATCTGTCCAAGTCTCAATGGAGCCACTCTCCAGTTGTCTAAACCATAGCGCTGCAATGTCCGTCAGATATAATGGAAAGCACCGGGCCATGACTTCCTACGATGCCCCCAGCACTTCCATTTGCCTCGTATACTTCGTTAGATGGACCGCTGGATCCGTCCGCCCATCATACATTTCCACCGATGGTAACTTGAAGTCTAGTGGACTCCTGGCCTGCCTGATCGTAGGAGTAAAGGGACTCCTATGTACATCCTCCAGATCTCTATTGACTAGTCCGCCTCTCATGGCCCGTCTGACCATCTCTGCCAACCTGTCGTTGTCATCAGGCTGTGATCCTTGAGTGTTACCTTCGTTCTGCCCCCCTGGCTGTGCGTTCATCCCTCTATTACCACCAGGTTTCCCGGATGTCCCTGAATCTCTTCCTGAGGTTGGATAAACATGCTCTAAGTGTGTGCCTCCCAGCTCCGGCGCTGCGCCAGATGGTCTTGCTCCGTTCTGGATTCTGGTTGTTCCTTGATTTTGCGCTCCAAGTTGTCCAATCTGTTGAAGCAAATTCTGGATCATTTCCTCCTGTCTCTTCATCATTGTCTCCATCTCATCCCTGGTGATGAAGATCGATGCTTGGTTTGCCCCTGAGGAAGCCTCTTGACTCCCTTCATGCTGACTTTGCTCTGGTCTCTGCCTTCTACTTGTTTGTCTTGTCATGATTCTTCGGATCTAAATCTCTTAGCCTTCTGATTCAACTTTCAAATGATAGAACTCCTGAGTTCAATTCTCAGTGAAAGCACCAAAATGTTTGCACCAAAATTGGTCACAAACACCCGATAGTCGTTGAAAGCACCAGTATGCAATCACAATTTACAGATAACAAAATTGTAGAAAAATAAAAATAAAGAACACTCAGGAAATTGAAAAGAACAACAATAAACAACACAGATTTTATAGTGGTTCGGCGATCTTGCCTACGTCCACTCTGAAGCTTATGATTTTATTGATTCACTTAATAACTTCAATCTGTTACAGCCTATTACAATTGATGGTAGCTCTGAAATTCGAATAAAACAGTGATCATAAGATGTAGAATTGAATCCGGAAGAGTCTGGACGTTGAATCGCAGAAAGCTCCTTTTTCTTTAGGCTTCAGGGGGCTATTTATAGGCGTAGGAGGCTGAGATCGCGCTCAAACTTCGGGAGACTTCTTCTGGCACGTGAGTGGGCCCACGCGCCCGGTCCCACCAAGTTTCGACTCAATCTGTGATCGATTCGAAACAACTTCGTATCGATCAAAAAACGCTCCAATCGAGCTGAAACTCGGCAGGGTGGTTCTTTACCTTGTATGGAAGCTACTGTGAAAATTTCGTGGCATTTGGACCAGGGATTTGTGAGATATGATCAATACGAGATCAAGGTTCTGTGTGCGCTGCCTCGTTCGAATCCATGGTTTCGTATCGATGACCCTCGCATCGATAAAGCACATGGTTTTGCAGTGGCGTGGCGCGCATCCTTCGGGTAGATCCACCTTTTACTCCGAGTCGACCGCGTCTCCCCTTAAACTTCGCCTTACTCGTATCAGAGCCGTTGCCCAAATCCATCGATGCCAGTTGGATATGAAGACAGCATCTAATGGATACGAAATCAAGGCTTCCTGATGGATTCGATCAAGCCTCTTTTCTCCTATGGATTCGATACGAACTAAGGCTTATGGGTATGAAACCGACCGACTCGAAGCAAGGTGCACCGATGGATGCGAAGCAGCATGGATTGATTGAGTCGAACGTCATGGATTCGAACATGCGGACAAGAGAACACCTGATGGATTCGATCTACGCAAATATAATGGATACGAATCTGATCGATTCGAACGGGTTTTTGATGGATACGAACAGCGCATTTTATCTAACTTGTATCGATCATATCTCATTCGTACGAAATCCGATTAACCTGAAATTTGGAATGCTGGTTCCCATGACTTAGCTCGTTGTGTCCTATCAATTATAGCTTGATCCGGGTTCGGACAAAATTCATCGATATCCATGGTGAAACAGTGTATAATGAACTTTTACGACGAACTGTCTTTAGTTTTCCAGTCAACTTTTTGGTGTCATGGCCTTGCCAAAAGGCGGGATAACAATTGTTTTCTACGTTGATGGTCGATCATCCTATTTTCCATTACAAACACAATAGTAATTACATTTTGTATAAACAAGTCAACAAAATTTCAGCAGCACTTCCTCCGTGTTTCCTATATCATACACAAATGCGTGTACACAGGGAGAAAAAAGAAAGTGTTGTCGAAATTTTATGAACCGTTTAAAATGAAATAATTTACATAATGTAATTACTTTTTAGTATTAGTAACTTTTCCAATACAGGGACAAATCCGACAAATTGTATCAGACAGATATAGATGTCCGTTCTATGACAAAAACGAATATCCATATAACAATGTTATGCAATACTTGTCAGAAGGGGCCAAAAACTCTCTAAGGGATTTATAAAAAAAGCGCTAATTATCATGTTCGACATTTTAGAAAACACATACACTAAATCATGCACATCTACCCTAATTAACCCAAACTAGCTCTAATGCACATATGCACTAATTAATCAATAATATACACTAGCCACTACAAGAAAGCGTACGATTTCCGACGGTTGAAAACTGTCGGTGGCCGTCGGTAGCCATCGGAAACCGACGCAAAAAACCATTGCAAGTTGTCCCGTAGCCGCACAGTGTTTCCGACGGTTTCCAACAGCATCCGTCTTACAATTTCCGACGGCTGTCAATATAGGACCCGACTGCTCTAGACGGCCATCGAAGACACATGACCGATTAATATGAAGCAAAAAACCGCCACTATCCGTCGGAAGTCGTCGGAAATTGTTGACATGTAAGCTGTCACCAGCCGTCGGAAACTGTCGGAAAACCCAAAGCGTTTTTCCAGAATTCTATAACATGTTAGCCTCATATACACAATTCAAAAATATAATATAGTCACACACAACCACATATTGAATTCAGATATTCAATATAATCTCAAATCATACAAATAAGCTCAAATCTTATAAAGAAAATTAAACCAACCATAAGTCACATAACATCAAACCAACCAAAACTTCGTAACGTAATATACATATATGTCATCATACAATATATACACCGTGAAACACCAACAAATCTCACACCATTAACAACTCAAATTTCATCATCAACAATTCACCATCATTAACTCACAAATGTCAATCACCAAATGTACCATCAAATAATCTACAAAACAAACCTTAATATATCATCAAACAATACAAAACGATGTCAAAGAACAAAAAACATGCCTATTACTTCTGTCAATCACCTATAGAACCTCCGAAACCAGTTGAAGATGGAAAGCGGCCACCATACTGCTGCATGTACTCAGCAATACACTGGTCCAGTAGCTGTGTCATCTCAATGGCTTGCAGATGGTTTTGCTCCTCCAACTGCGCCACCCTAGTTCTCAATTCCTCGATCTTTGCTAGATCAATCCGAGCTTTGCTTTGGCTGGTTCTTCTTTGTATACCCTGCAATACTTATTTAATTTAGTAAATGAACAATTACTAAACAAAGCTACAACATAATATTTTAATTATTATATCTATAAACTTATTATCGAAACTAAATCGATATGAAGTTCTTTAGAATTGAAAAATTACTAAATTGTTATATCTAAATATATTATTCATCACCACTCGATTGCCAAAACTGTAATGCCCGTTCCGTGAAGGTGTGTCCATGAGTGACTCAAAAATGACATCCTCCTCGTCCGTAGTCAGCTGCTCTCGACCTGTTTCCTCCAGGAATTTATGCCTTTGTTCCATAAACTGTGCCTGCATGAACAAATAAAATTAAAAATACATTTGAAATTAATAGCATAATATCTTAATTCATTATACTTTAATAATTATAACAATTACTAATAGTATATAAACTAAAATATACTTATATGGCTCTTCTGCGATTTATCGTCATGCCATGTATATGAAACAGTCCCGTTTGGATTTACATACTCGATGATATGAGTAAGGGTAAATACATTACGATATGGGACCCTGCTATTATTATATATTCAAAATTATATAGCATAATAACTATTTACAATTCACGGTTAATAAATTTACCAACTCCTGGCGATATTTTTGGAACGGCTTGAACCCTCCTTGATGAGTGACGGGATTCCTCTTCCTATTTGCACAGTTTCTCTATGACTTTGTCTGTACATTCAAATAAACAATACATTATTTACTTACCAAATATTTTTTTGATATTTACATATCAATCAAATAATTAATAAAAGATTAGTACACTTACCTTCGATTCGTCACTCTCCCAAAGCGCCAGCCAACCCTCCCACACACTCGCTCCCATCCAATTCGGCTTCCCCCTTTATGCTTCACATCCAACATAGAATTCCGGTAATTCTTCCTCATCTTCTAGATCCATTAGTGTCGTACCAACCGCATGTTGTCTTCGTGAACGTCGACTGCGGCCTGCATTTATGATAAACAAGCGACAAATAATTAAACAATATAAGGTGAACAATAAATAAACGACAAACAAATTGAGAAATGGAAGATATAAGATTGTATGTACAATAAAATCCTGCCATATACACTCCATGATGTGGGAAGGGATATTATCCCACTTGGGCAAGCAAGCCATCATCTTACTCTTACATGAGTCTCTAGAAACTGATAAAACTACAGCTGACGGCTGTAGGTCGAACCCCTTGTGGTAAACATGATACAGATTATTATATCATACATAAAATATTTATGATGCTGAAAAAATTTCATACTTACCTCTCCTATTTAGGCACCAGATAAACAGCTGGACGCTGTGGCAGTTGTGATGGGCCACTGCCATTGTCTTCGGATGAATAGGATGAGCTCCTCCTTCTGGAAGACATGATACCTGTCACAAACACATCATTTTATAAAAGAATAATATTATAATAATGACATATATTATATAATAATGACATAAATGGCATATAAATGCGTGTTTCCTGTATTGTACATAAATAATAATGACATATAGCGATGGGCAGCACTTCCTCTTTGTTTCCTATATTGTACACAAATGCGCGTACACATGAAATAAAAAAGAAAAGTGACGACGAAATTTTGTGAACCGTTTAAAATGAAATAATTTACGAAATGTATTTGTTTACTTTGTTTTTAACTTATCCAGTACATGAACAAATCCAGCAAGTATTATACCAAATAGATATAAATGTCCGTTTTATGACAAAAATGAATATTTATACAACGATCATGTAAAACACTTATCAGACGGGGCCAAAAACTCTCTAAGGGATGTAATAAAAATGCAGTTTATACAAAAACTGGAAGTTTTTATAGTTTGTCTTCTTTTTTATTATATAATATATTATTTTTTGTAAATGGTTGAAAATTTACTAATTTTATATATTTTGAAAAATTATTAATTTACCACATTATTCCGCGTATTTTATCAAACATGGTTAATTCTGCGCATTATAGTAGATATGTAAATTATTTTTTTACGACGTGTTCGATAGAAAACAATTATTTAATTATTAGTATGCATGTGTGTGTATATATAATGATTAACACATATACACACACATATATGAACACTTAAACACCCATTAACACAAGACAATGCTAAAAATAACACATATATAGTGATTTACACATATACACAAATTCACAAAATATACCTACTTTTCACAATTTAAAGCTAAGAAATGAAATAGGTTTTCCATGAGATACTATAAACCATCATTAGACTATTAGAAACAATTAGAACAACTAATTAGCCTTAATTTATCAAATCAGGAAAATCTATATTTAGGTTAAAAATTAGGTTTTTCGTAAAAATTAGAGATTATATCCGAGATTGGAAGCAATAGAGAGTGATTAAGGAGCCGTGCAAGATCCGAAAGCTTGAATTTGGGGCTTGGAAGTTTGAAAATGGGTTTTTAGGGATTTTAGAATATAATTTTCGTTCATTGAAATAAGGAAGAAAGGTCTCGGTCGACCTGTATAACGCGAATTTCCGACGGATTCCGACGGCCACCGACGGACCGTCGAAAGCCGTCGCCAAGTGTTGTCAGTATTTCAAGCTTTTCTTGTAGTAAGCATACATTAAACAAATTAATGTTTTCGACATTTATATGATAATAACCGTAACTAGCATTCAATGAGGTACAGTAAACAATTAATGGAGTATTATAAAGCAACTAGAATAACAAATTAACCATAATCTAATAAATCAAAATAAAGTATGGTTTAAGAATAAAATCCGATTGGAGATTGATGAATGACCTAGACTTGTCGAGAGTGGAGAATGATTAAGCTGGAGATGATCGGGGAAGCGCGGGGTTGGTTGACGACGGGTATGAGGTGATGGAGTTAGGGATTTGGTGAATTTGGGGGGGGGATAATGAATCAAGTCTCGGCTTGCTGGTTGTATACACGTTTATTTCCGACGGCTTTCAGCGACCGCCGATAGTATATTTACGTCGGTTTTCGACGGTTTATCACGGTCGCTATATTCTATTTACGTAAAAGCTATGGAGATCGTTAGCCATCCGTAGCCGTTGGAAATATCCATCGGAGGCCGTTGGAAGCTTACGCCGCTATTTACTATTGTTCTAGTAGTGTAAAATTTCCAATTGTACCCTTACATAACATAACATTTAATTGTCTAGTATAGTTTATCAAACAATTGAGAAAGTTCATACATAACATCGATGTTGTTTTTAATTATCTCTTTCTCTGTCAAAGTAATTTTTTCGTTTTGTTTTGATTATAAATTTATACTTTAGTTTCCGGTCATTGAAACGAATATACTAAAAACCATTGACGAAAAAAATTAGTGGCAGCCCTAAAGTTCCAACATAATTTGAAATTAAAATATAGTAATTTATAAATCGATTACTAAAAATGAAATATATATGATTATAGAAATGTAATGCAAGTGTGAGAAAAAATATAAATAAATAATTTCATCAAGCATTCGTTTTTTCTTTGGTTGTATATAAAGTATAAGACATAAATAAAATAATTATGTGTATTTCAATGGCACTGCGCCAAAAAATAGTTAAGAATGGTTAATTTTAAAATTGCAGGGTAATATTGTCAAAATGATATTTATATTCTTAAAACAAAATCTTAATTAGATAGCAAACAAACAATATTTTATATCATTAGCAATCGGCGTTCATTTAGCATTCAGCGTTTCATTCAGCGTTCAACGTTCAGTATTTAACACTTTAAACAAACGATGCCTAATTTTATAAAAGAGATGATGTCTATAAAATAAATTTTGATGCGTAACAATTTATTATGTTTTATGCCATGTACGAAGAGATAAATGTATGAGAAATTTGTGGCACTTTGGAGTACTTCAATCGGTTTATTTGTGGCAAAGGCTGAATGAGAGGACATCGGTATTTTTAAAGTTTTCAACACAATGAGTGATCTTTCTTTGATACAACTTTATGCTCTTTACTTAGACTTTTACTATTTATATATTTTGTTATCGAAATGATAAAAAAACTAACGGTCTATTCTCACTGTATGATAGCAGCGTTAGTAACCACTTTGTTTAAATTATGCCTAGAACCAATACGAAGCTCGATAGCCCCTGCGTTATTTTTAAACTTTACAGAGAAAATAATCTATGTTATTTTAAAACTTCATAAATAAAAAACAATCTATGTTACAACGCAATGAATAAGACATGCTAAAATACAGCTTTTAACCAATACATTTATAAATCTGAATTAAAATACGGAACACAGTGGTATCTTGGCAAAACTAAAATGTATTACAACAAAATTAATTCATTGTTTTTATAACACAGGTCGCACTTCTTAATCCAAAATGGGGGCAAGAGCCGCAATATTATATGCAGAAACCAAGGACTATAATACTTCAATCAATGGATAAAATTGTTGCACATTGTTCTGAATGTAACCAGTATGTGGGCACCTGTAATTTGATTGTTCAAGATGACAGTTTCTAATTGGTGTTTAAGGAACATAAACAGCTTAAACTAATCTTTGCAAATTCCAACAAGCGATTCAGTAAACAAATACGCTTGCAATAAGAACAGAACAACCAAAACAATCATGGTAAATTTCTCTTTTAACGATATAGGACAGGGTATAAAAAGAAGGAAAACCATTACATTTAAAACCTTAAACATCATTAGCCATCACCATTCTACTCAAAGGACTAGGCCCAAGCTTCTTCCTCTTCAAATTCCTCCCCTTCACAAACTCCATCTGATTCCTTCTCTTCATCTGCATCATCATTGCTTCTTCAACGACAAACTTTCTCATGATCATATCATCGCTTAGCGACTTCCCTCTAAAAACTCTTCTACCTTCCACCGATCTTCTTGCATTAATCACCGGCACTGCACTTCTTTCTGTACTCATTGAAAACTGCTTCGATCTTGGATACGTGTTGCTCCTTCTCGGAGGAACCATTACTTCAGCTTGAAATATCTCATTATATGAAGAAACGGGTGCACATAGACAAACTCTAGTGAAGGTAGATGTCAAATTTAATGAAGAGCTTCTCTTTATCTTTTCTTTGTTTGTGTTTTGTACCATTTTGCTATCTTTTGTTGCTGGCTTCCATACGAAGGCAATATCTATCATTCTTCTGAACCATAGCTTCCTGAAATAAGAGAATAACAAGCACAAGTAAGTAATAAGATGAAACAAAAAGGATGAAGAATTACGTTTATATGTCATTTAATTTGCCTTGGTTGAGGATTGTCTAGATCCTGCATAAGAATAGAATGAAGACGAGAGAAGAGGGCAATGGAGTTCATATGAAGATTTGAGATTTGTAATTTGTTTTAAAGAGGAGATGAATGGGGTTATAATGGCAATGAGGGCCTTTGCTTTGGTTTCTCTTTTTTTGTGGGAGGGATTTCTTTATTCTAACATGCATGCTTTATTAGCTTTAGGCAGGATTCTTTGCAAATTGGGAGAAAGAAGAGAGGAAGTGATGATTTAAACTTAGATTTGAATATTTGTATATAAAGTTGGGGTTCTCTGTCTCTTTTTTTCTTTTTTAGAAGGCGACGAGGGCCCTATGTTTGTTGTGCTTTTAAGGCATAAGAGGCCATTCGGTTGATATTTTAATTTTGAATGTTTGTGTTAGTTACGTGTCCAAGTGTTTGACAGAACATTTATATTCATGGCCCCACGGATGATGTAGCAAACATGAGATTAATTAATCATATGAAGATTGCGAAGGGATAAATCATAATTACAGCTCATGCTCTCTCACTGGCTATATAATTAGCGACATTATCGTGGATATGATTTGATTCATTTGAACATGAGGGTGAGTGAAATGAAGCGACAATGACATGGTGACTAAATATATTTTTATGTCAGTGGAGATAATTGGTAATGGATGCAATCATTTTCTCAGCATCGTGGAAGAAATAATTAGATAAATGTCTACACAGTTATCATGTTACTCATGGAGGAGGAATGAAGTAACATAATAAGGAAGTTTCCAATGGAGTCAGGTCCTTGATTTTACGTTTGACTATTAAGAAAACTTTTTTAGCACTTAAGCACGTATTTTTATAACGATTTGCCGGTATGCAGTTATAAAACAGATTCTAGTTTGTAGCTGCCTATTTCGACGTATCTGAAATTCAGAATAAACTTTTACTTTTTCTAGATGATTCCGTATACTGTGCGATTAAGGTAGTTTTGTGGATATCCCAAATTGCATGGTGCAAGTTAATATTTATTGAGTAGCGTTGGATATAAAAAAATGTAGACACAGAATTAAGAATGGTTTGATCCGTGGGATATACCATATACGTCAAATTTAAGCGGTTCTTTGATTTTTATTGTTTAGTTCAATGATGAGTACAAGAACTTGTTGCTAGCTTTGCAACACCGTTGAGATTATAAAATTCGATTCATTCCCTTCTGCAGGAGAAAGCTACTTATAATGTTTGATTTTATGCTTATCCTAACGGACGTTGACGTAGAGTTGATGGAATGTTGAGGTGGTCTGCTCGAATCGGGTGCCTTTTGGACCTCATCTCCTGTGAGTCGTTAATCTAAGTTTATTTATAATGGTTGTTGTTACTTTGCAGCATAGTTTTAAAGATCGAACCCTAAGTCAAATCGTGTTAGTATAAGATCAAAAGTTCTAGTGGTTCAACCGGTCAAACCGTGAGAACCGCGTTAATCGTTAATTTTTATTTTATTGATTTAAATGTAAATTATTTTAATTAATGTTAAAATTTAATCAATTATAATTAATATATTAAATTTAAAACAATCATTTTTAAACATTTCTTCATCTGCAGTGTAAGCGGAGGCGGAAAGTCATCAGAAGTAGTCCCAGCAGCTGGCAAAGCAAATAAGAAGAACAATCTGAAGCAGTCGTGTCAGCAGGCGGATCGAATCAGAACTAAGTGAATCTAGGCTCACTCTCCGACCCGGGCTCTAAGTACACCCCCCTTCGTCCCCCTCAACTATAGGGGACTCCTATTCTCAATCGGTAACAAATATTAATTGGAATAATTCTCTAACACTTTTTTTAACGTAAAATTGTGAGTCTTCTTATTTTTTAAGATTATTCAGTTCAACGATAATTCGTAAAATGTACACTAATAATGTATTATAACGTTCAAAATTGATAAGATGATTCAATAATTTAGTGGTCAAGGTTATGAAATTATTTGTCAAATTAATTATGTGAAAAAAATGAAGAATGAAGCGATAATTTTTTTTCAAATATGAAGAACCGTAGAGTTAAAAGAGATCGGTCTAAAAGTTTTTTCAAGATTTTGAGGTTAAACCGCGGGTTTATCCACACGCGGGATTATCTCATTTTCAGAACCATAGAACTCTAAGGTCGAAAGTTAACCGTGATCGAACCGAGGTTGGGTTGGGTCTTTAAAACACTGCTTTGCAGAGTAAAAGAGGAGTCGTGCCTCGTGTGAATGAGGATAAAAATTGAGGGATTAGTAAAATAATCAGAGTGACTACAACATTTTGATAATCATTTTGGAATGTGAACACGAAAGTACTATTTAACTTTAAGGATTTGATTTTAGGATCATACCATAAATTAATGATTGACTTCATCAACAATCAAAGTTTCTAATATGATCACAACTTTTTTATTTTACTCACTGATCTTGGAAATTATCAAGATTTGAAAGTTAGCTCAAAATGCAATAAAGTACATAAAGAATTATTGATTTGTTTTTTATGTATGAGAAAAGAAGTAAGTGTCTATGTAAATTAAATCGTTTACCACAACGGAAACGGCTTTTTTTATTTCTGATGTTGTCATAAGCAAAGTCCATATACCAATGAATATGTAAATTATATTTCTATTTTTCTAAATCAGAAAGTGCAAACTAGATTGCGATTTCCTAATAAAAAATGCAGATTAATTTGAGCTTTTTAAAAAGTTTTTCGAAAATGTTAAAATTAAATTTCTTTATGCGTAAAAAATAATAATTGTTATTTAAATATAGTTTTTATAAATAACTACAATTTTTCAACATTATCAAATTTTAGAAAATTTGATATATTTTCTCCAAAAAATTCAAGGTTCTCTTGCATTTTATATCGGAAAGCGTAAATTATCTTGCGTTTTTTATTTTAAAAAAATAAAGATATAATTTACATATTTATTTCTGCATTGACTTTTTTTATAACAGCATTAAAAACAGAAACATATAAGTTTTTTTTTTTTTTTATGTTAGTAAATAAGACTTTCAATAGAAGCTAGTCTCACCTCAACAAATAATAATACATTCAATAAGCCAATTTTTATCTACCTTATTATCTTTTGTCCTATACGTGAATATTATATCCCCTCCTTATATATGCGTTATTCCATCTTCTTTCTAAGTGCTACCTAAGTTACCTTTCGTAAAAAAAATTCATTTCTATGGGCTACTTCTTTATGTCTCACACTCTCCTTTGAAATTCTATTTTTAGTATTTCAGCCCTCTTTATAAACATTCTCGGTTCTCCTACGTTTACTTATTTTTAAGTTATTATTTAAAGTCAACATTTAGCTTTCCGTAACATAGCACTTATCTAATCACTATTCCACAAAATGTTCTTTTAGTTTACTTGTTATTTTCTTGGCATAAAATAGCACTATTTTAGTCACTACTTTATCCATTATGCGTTAATTCCACTCAATGCATCCTTCTTTTTTTCTCCATCTTCTTGTATTACCGATCTTAATCGTTTAAACATAATTTAATTTCAATTTATAGAACCATTGCATGACATGTACTTAATAATAGTTATGCCAAATTTCAACCACTTTGATACTAGTATATTTCTACGTCTTTCTAGTTTTTGTTCTACTTTTTCTTTGGAGGAGTCTAGCAGCACAATATCATGTGGAAAACATCATGTACCATCATATGTCATCATGATTAATTTTTCATCTAATATCAATTCAAATGAGTTTGGACTTAGAAAGAATACCTTTATTTACCACACATATCTTAAATAAACTTTATATTATGTGTTTTGGATTTTGTTTCGTCATTTTATTTTTCTTTTACTTAAAGTTCATCGGATTATGTTTCCTGATACTCTATCCTTTCATCTTCCATATTTACGAATATCATATGCGGATCTATTTTAACTCCAAAATCGTTCTATTTTTCATCTTATTAAGTACATTTCTTCTATTGTCAACCAGTCCAACACCAAACTAGTTATCTAATAAAAAGATTCATTTCTTAGTCTTTGTTCTTATCTGCAATCAACAATACAAGGTCAATTATTGAATCCAAATGAAAATCGAGTACAAAATTATTTCAAAACATTCAAAACAAAATTATTCAAAATTTTATTTCTACTAATAAGTAGTAGAGTTTGAAATAGTTAAAAGCAGATATTTCAACCACTTGTCTCTATAATATAGTGCGAATACTTCACCTCGTTGAAGCTTTTTTTAATGCTAAGAATAACCTTACTACTAAGCTAGAAATTTAGCCTAACTTTCGAGTACTAATGTAAGAATTGGGTGATACTAGTGTAAGATGAAATCCTCATGGACAAGTATACAAATACAAATCTTGTAATTCTTATAGAGCCGATAACACTTTTACTTATGAACTCGATAGAACTTCTTGCTTGTATAGACTCGATAACACTTTTTGCTCGTATATACACGATAGCACTTTTGCTTGTATAGACTCGATATTGCTCTCGCATTATAGACTCGATAGCATCTTCATGTGAAAGCCTCTATAGACTCAATAGCTTCTCCTTATAAACTCAATAGCATCTTCCTTGTATAAACACGATGGCTTCCTTATAAACTCGAATAACATCTTACTCAAATAGCATCTTCCTTGTATAAACTCGATAGCACTTCCTTATAAACTCAAATAGCATCTTCCTTGTATAAAATTGATAGCCAACCTTATAACCTTGATAGCATCTTCCTTGTATAAACTCGATATCACTTTCTTATAAACTCGATAGCATCTTCTGGTATAAATTACTCGTTAGCTTCTCCTTATAAACTCGATAACATCTTCCTTATTTAAACATGATAGTGTTTCTTTATAAACTCAATTGCATCTTCCTTGTATAAACTCGATAGCATCTTCCTTATAAACTCGATAACATCTTCCTTGTATAAACTCGATAGCACTTCCTTATAAACTCGATCGCATCGTCCTTGTATAAACTTGATAGCCTCTCCTTATAGATTCGATAGCATCTTCCTTGCATAAACTCGATATCACTTTCTTATAAACTCAATAGTATCGTCCTTGTATAAACTCGATAGCTTCTCCTTATTCGATAACTTTCTTTATGATCAATTTTTTAACCCGAAGATTTTTGGACGATATATAGGATTGTTAATAAGCTATGGATATTGTCTGAATGGTTTACGGTTAGAGATTATGTTGATATGGTAAACATGGTTAGAGTATTATAGTTGTGATATGAAAATATAATTATGGTATAAGCTAACTTTCATCTTATTGAAGTGAATAATAGTAAAGATGCCGATATAAATTTTTGTATATGTTTATGTTGTTATTTAGAAACTAAGTATGTAACTTTTATAAAAGTTGTAGGCTAAATAAATAATTTTTACAAGCTTGACATGGTTCAAAAATAAGAATGAATTAGTATTAACCTTAATATGATTTATTAAGATGTAGGTTAATAATTAGTTAACAAATGTTTTTTGCAAAGAATATTAAGAAGCTAGCTAATCTAAAGAGTAAAGTTTGTCCGACTTAAACTATTTTATTTGATGTTTAAAAGTGAAATAGTGATTTGTTACAAATTAAAATACATTTCGTTAGTTTTATGAGTTATGACTCAATATGTTGAATTCTTAAGGCTAAGTAAAAATATTTAGAATAGTGGACAAAAATATGAAGTTAAATAATTCTATAAGTTTCAATAATTTTATAAATTTTGCGGACTAGATTGACGAGACGGTGCATACACGAATGTAAGACCACCTTAAGCTAAAAAACCATAACTATGTCAATAGATGAAGCGTGAACTAATTAAAGTGTATGTGTATATGTATTGGTAGGTAAGTTGTGACTTTTTTTATATGTGAATCTAGATGTTTTGCGTAAGTGGGTAGGGGCGGAGCCAAATTAAGGCCTGCCAAGAACTTTGACCGCAGTTGAGCCCTTTACTGTTTTACAATAAGAATACACATATTGGTATATATACATAGGCGATATGGGAACATAGCCGATGTGGGACTAAAATTTAGCCCTAGCTGAGCTCCAAAGCTAGCTCCGCCACTATATGTGGGCATATATGTGTATTTATACGTGCACAAACGAGTGTGTATGCTTATACGTGGGTCTCAAATAGTTGAAAATTAGCCTGACTGTGTTTGGACATGTAAGTGTCGCTTAAAAGGCAAAAAGACCACTTTTGGGAACTTGAAATATATTTTGAGCTTCATGTGGTTGAAAAACCAACTTGAATACCTAAAGACAACGACTTTCAAACGATGGCCAAATGGTGGTAGAGATGGGGATGCGGGAGGTTAGCTACTTGGCCAAGAAAGCATGGTAAAACACGATATTGACTTGAGATTACCTAGAGCTATTTTGTACTTGGTACAACTGGTGGATCGATTAGGGTACCTTTGGTTACCGATAGTACACTAGTGCAAATATTCCATGTTATATCTAGTGACATACATTGATTATTCTATTCTATATTCGATTCAAGATATTTCGAGGAGAAGCGTGAAGGTTTATTGAGACTAGTCAGGACTAAAAGGCGCTCATGAGTATCGGGAATCACTTGATGCAAGTTTGACTCAAACAAGAGCTTATGGCATAGATTTCGTAATGGAGGTGACATAACGAGTGAGTAATAACTCGGACTTTGAAATAGTAGTTTTGCTGATCAATACAGGGATTATGGAAGCGGTAGTGCACACACTACAAGGAAAAAGGCATATTTCGACGGCAGAAAACCGTTGAAAAATGCCGTAGGAAAATAAGGCGTCGACGTGCAGTGTTTCCGATGGCTTTCGACACATCTTGCCGTTCGTATTTCCGACGGCTTCCAACGAATTCCAACGGATTCCGATACTTGTCGGAAGCCGTCGGAAAAATTGATCTGAAAGCGGTCGGAAACCGTCGGAAGCCGTTGGAAAAATATAACTTGAAAGCCGTCGGAAATCTGCTGCATTTTTTTTATATTTCTGCTGCAATATAGCATTCCATCCACATTTTCCATCCAAACACTATTCTGCAGAATCCAATATATAATATTCCAACCAAATATAAAAAACCAAACTATACACAATTCACCAAACAAAAAAATACATAAAATTAAGTCAAAACACATAATCATCACCCAACATCCCCAACATCCACATAATTATACAACAAAACAGTTAAGTGTATCATAACATAGTACATAAATCAACAACTACCTCCAACATCTACCAAATCATACAAAACAAAAAAAAAAACATACCGACCAAAGCAATCAATCAATCTCCTCTTGAACCAGAGCCAACAAAGGAAGGGAAGCGGCCACCATACTGCTGCATGTGCTCGGCGGTACGCTGGTCTAGCAACTGTGTGGTCTCTATGACCTGCCAATGGTTTTGCTCCTCTAGCTGCGCCACTCTAGCCCACAAATCTTCGATCTCTGCTACATCGATCTGAGCTCTAGTCTGTCTACCCCATCTCTGATTGCTGGCATGTAATAAATATTTAATTTAGTTGTGTCATCTCTGTAAATGTATGTGCAGGTATGTGAATGATTAGCAGTGTGATAATGTTATTTAATTTAGTTTATGCATGTTTATGTAAGTGTATGTGCAGGTATGTGAATGATTAGCAGTGTGATAATGTTATTTAATTTAGTTTATGCATGTATTATGTATACATTTGAAAATATGTTCTTTTGGCCATTTTTAAATTGTGATTCAACCATTTATTAACAAAAATAATAGTACGTTACATTACGAGTATCACTGCTTTTGATCTCTTTAACAGTAAATATGACAAATTTACGCATGTGTACAACATATATCAGGCAAACTAAATTAAATAACATGTCTTTTTCATTATTTTTTTTGAAATGACATTCAAGTAACGAATTAATATATTTTGGTAATGCATAATGCTTTCATAACGAAGTGACTCAAAACCAATGTACTGAATTTGAACACTTATATGATACCCAATATATTATTTACATAACACTTGATTGCCAAATCCGTATCGTCTGCCATACTCCGATGGATCCATAACTGACTCAAAAATAGCATCCTCCTCATCCGTCGTCAGCTGATCTCGACCTGTATCAGCAAGGAGTTTCTGGCGTTGCTCCATAAATTTTTCCTGCATTAACAAATTAATATCATCATATATTATTTCATTATATTTTAACAAGTATAACAATTACTAATACTATATAAAATGAAATATGCTTACATGGCTCTTGCTGGATTTATCGTCGTGCCATGTATACGAAACTGTCCCGTCCGGATTTACATGCTTGACAGCATGCGTACGAGTAAACACGTCCATATAGCCTACAGGATCATGCGCCTCAGCTTCCTGAAATTGATTTTTACATATAATTATTGTACATTTAAAATTATATAGCACTAACTATTTACAATTTGCATTCAGTAAATTTACCAACTCCTGCCGATACTGCTGAAATGACTTCGACCCTCCGCGATGAGTTACGGGATTTTTATTTCTGTTTGCAGAGTTTCTTTCCGACTCTGCCTGTACATTCAAAATTTGATACATTATTTATCGATCATGTATTTTTTGATATTTACTACCAGTCAAATAATTTTAAAAAAATTAGTATACTTGCCTTCGCCTCGTCAGTTTCCCAGTATCCCAACCATGCTTGCCATACGCTCTCCCCCATCCAACGTGGTTTCTTACCCGATTTCTTGATTTCGGATATCGAGTCCCTATAGTTTTTACGCATCTTCTTCGTCCAATATTCTTACCCCTCTGCTTTAGGTACTAAAGAAACTACAGGACGCTGTGATGCTTGCGATGGACCACTGCCATCGCCTCCTAAAGATCGGGAAGAGCTCCTACCTCTAGATGACATTACGATAAACCTGTGACATATATACATAGCATTTACATTTCGTATATTACTTCGTCTCAAACGATTCAATAAAATTTCGGCAGCATTTTCCTTTTGTTCCCTGCATTGTACACAAATGCGTGTACGCAGGAAACAAAAAAGAAAAGTTAGACCGAAATTTTAAGAACCGTTTGAGACGAAGTAGTATACAAAATGTAAATGCTTACTGTGTTCATAACTTGTCCAATACAGGGACAAATCCAACATTGTACCAGATGAATATAAATTGTCGTTTTTTGAAAAAAACAACTATTTATATAACAATCATGTACAACACTCGTCAAACGGGACCAAAATCTATCTAAGGGACATTAGTTAATTAAATGTCCCGCGTATTTTATTAATACATTTCAAAAAATTATTAATATACCACATTTGTTCCGCGTATTTTATCGAATAAGGCTGCTTTAATATTATTATGATTTTCCAATACAATCAAATTCTTTTAGACTCGTGCATTCATTATTATTATACAAGTCAGATTGTTATACAACTCATATCTTATTCCAATTAACACAATAAAATGGTATAAACAACACATATACAATGGTTTACATATACACACAATCATAAATTATACATACTCTTTAAAACTTCATGATAACATATGAAATAGGTATACTATGTGATGCTATAAACCGTTATTACGCTATTGGAAACAATTGCAATTACTAATTAATCCTAATTTATCAACTTATGCAAATCTAGATTTAGGGTAAAAATTAGATTTTTGGCAAAAATAAGATATTATACCTGAGATTGAGAGTAATAGAGTTTGATTAGGCAGCCGTGGAGGATCCGGAAGCTCGAAATTAGAGATTGGCAGCTTGGAGAAGGGAATTGGGGGCTTTTTGCTAAGAAGAAGGCTCAGCTGAGCCCTATAATTCGCGAATTTCCGACGGCTTCCAACGGCCACCGACGGCCCGTCGAACGCCGTCGGAAAAGAGCCGTCGCTCCTTGCTGTCGAAATAAAAACCTTTTCTAGTAGTGACATAATCAAGGCAAGGAACATGAATGGCCCTTGGGCGACTTAGGAGGTGAGACAGATAGCATATAGAGTTATGTTCAATTTTGCACGGTTTCACACACTTATGTATGACCCTGGATATGCCAGTTAGGGTATTAGCGGTACATGTTTTGGATATGTGATTTCCTATGTATATATACGAATCTGAATTTCGGGATAAAGGCTATTGATGGTATGCTTTGTAGGACTTATCCCATGGTCTATAAATAGATAGGAGAATGTGACAAGGGAGCTACTTACTGGGCTATTTTTTCAACATGATAGTAAATGTATTTTCGTTGATATTTATGTATATGTATGCATTTGAGTACATATGCATTAGTGTATATTCATGGAATAATAATGGAAATAAAAAATGATAGGTTATGGATTAGATTGACGAGACGGTGCTTACACGAATGTAAGACCACTATAAGCTAAAAAACCATAAATATGTCAATAGATGAAGCGTGAACTATAAAAGTGTTAGAGCATGCAGTGGCGTAGCCAGGACATAATACTGGAGTGGGCACAAAGTGAAATGAGGTTCAGGGACAACGATCCTTTACACTTTTTTATATGTCACTAGTGTTTAACAAAATTTACAGAAGAAACTTATATGATTGAAATAAGCCAAATAGTACTTTTAACATAATAGACTTCAGATTCATTACAAAAACGATCAATAATTGATCTTCCAAAAGAAAATTAATCATAACATACATATCTTAAATTTGTTCCCTACGAGTTCTCATATTTTGAAAACGATCGATAATTGCATCATTGTCAATGATATTAAAGACATCTCTTTTAATATAAGTAATACAACTATCATTCAGCCATTCATCCCCCATTCGATTTCGAAGTTCCGTTTTCACTATGTTCATAGCTGAAAAAGTCCTTTCAACTGTTGCGGTTGAAACGGGTAGAATTAAGGATAACATGACGAGTTTATAAACTAAATTATAGACAATATGCTTTCCTGTCAAGACCATCTTCTTAGCTAAATCACTAATGCTTTTCACTTCATTGAATTCATTATTAGATGTCATATCCATCACATAAATCTCTAATTGATTGTAAAGATCCATACGTTTCGCTTCGGAAAAATCATTTGGATAAAATTCAGATAGACGAACTAGTTTCATGACATCAAAAGAAGCAAATAAATCATTAGGATTCAAAGAAGCCATGCATAGAAGCAATTCCGTGTTAACCTCATCAAAACAATTATTAAGCTCGACAAGTTGTTTATCCAAACAAACGTAGAACAAATCAATTTGATAATGATGCAAGTTTGTTAACTTTGGCCCTCGTCTTGATCTACCTAAAAGAAGATAATTATCCTCCATATTTGGAATAATAATATTTTGCTTCATGCAAAAGGAACTTACTTCAACAAATAGGTTATCCCATCCATCATTTCTCATTTTTTGTAGCCGTTCCTTAGATAATTTCACCAAAGTTATAGCATTGACGATATCTTGATCTTTTCGTTGAAGTGCTTTTAAAAGATCATTGGTGATTCCAAATACATTTTTCATCAAATATAATGTGAATACAAAATCAAAATTTTGCATCACTTTTATCAAATTTAAAGATTCTCCTTTTTTATCTCCAGAGACATCTTCCACCAAATCTGTAAGAACATCTATTACAGAGGAGAAATTAACAATCAAATTAATTAAGGTTCCATAATGTGAACCCCAACGTGTGTCCCCCGGTCGTTTCAAACTTCTCTCTTGATTCAATCCTCGGCCACCATAATTCTCCACTCTATAGTTGGTTGAATACCCTTTCCGCTTCTTTTTCTCGTAGGATATCTCGACGCTTACATGACGCTCCAGCAAGATTCACCAAATTGTTAACTAAGTAAAAGAATTCAGCAATGTGGTTTATATCTTTCGCAACACGAACAAGTGCTAATTGAAGTTGGTGTGCAAAACAATGCACATAAAATGCAGCATTGTTCTCTCCCAATATAAGTGTTTTGAACATTCCTTGCATATTACTTGCTCCATCGTAGCCCTGACCACGCAACTTTGTAAAGCTCAACTTGTGTTTGGAAAAAAAGCTTCAAGTGATGTTCTAAGTGAAATTGCAGTTGTATTGGGAACATGTATCATGCCCATAAATCGTTCAATGACACAACCATTTTTATCGACAAATCGTATAACTATTGACATTTTCTCTTTAATTGAGTTATCACGTGCTTCATCAATTAAAATTGCAAATAGGCCACCATCAAGATGCTTCAAGATAGCATTAACAACTTCGATAGCAATTGAGTTTACAACATCCTTTTGTATATCGGGTGATGTCATTTTGGAATTTTGTGGAGCATTTTCCAAAAAAATGACATTAATAGATGGGTTTTGATTTGCAAGCCATTGTAGAAGTTCTAAAAAATTTTCCTTATTCATAGAGTTTTCAGATTCATCGTGATCACGAAAAGTTAGTCCTTGACGCAAAAGATATCGAATGCAATCTATGGTAGCATTTAGTTGAACTCGATAGTCAATTCGACATTGTTCTGTTTACCTTACAATCAGTGGTTCAATGTGTCTGGCTTGAATCATTAAATTTTCAGCTTTCATACATGCGGTGTTATGTGCTTCTGATTGAACGTGTTCTTGGAATCTTCTACAATTTTTTCAATTTTTGTACCCACCCGTTGTTAAAACCACACTCATATTTCTGTTTACTGACTCTGGACGAAATAGATAACACTTCAAACAAAAAACCGAATCTTCTTTTACACTATATTCTAACCAACTCCCAAATTGACTAAACCAATTTGGATTAAAGCGACGGGCCTTTACTCCAATGAGAGTTTGTGGAAATACTAATAAAGAAGGTTGACATGGACCTTTTTGTAAATAAGCTCTTCGAACTATATCTTGATCATTTGGGTCAAAGTCCGAAATTCGGTTTCGTAAACTTGGATCAGAAGGAAGATTTAACAAATCAACATGAACGCGATTTCGAATCACTGTTTTTGGAATAGCTTCATTTCTAATATCATTATTGACAATGTTGGAAGAAGATCCCACGTTGTCGGAAATAGTATCTTGAGCTCGTTTATAATATTTATGCAAATCTGAAAAGAGGATTAACAATAAATTACAAAATGGTTTAAAGTATATTCAATTTTTTTCAACCTTTGATTTGCACTAGTATTTCTCATGCATTGTGTTGTTGAAGAATACTTTGATGGTTTTTTTTTCATCAACAGATGTGTTAGCAGTGGTTCACCGTTCACAACTAAATCAATTATGAAATCAAATCCTTTCCGCATTTATATTCAGAGAGTTTAGACCACTGAGTACTAACCAATTACCTGGAAGATAAATTGACTTGTGAATTCTGGTATTTGCATCATTTTGGTCATATGGTAAATGTGTGTTGTAACTTGTACGTACATATTCATAGTACATAAATCAGTTTTTACAAATTGTATGTCATACAAACAATGAACAATTATCTAAATTAATCAAATTAAACTATCTAGCTTAATCCCTAAAATATGCATATCACAAGAAATCAAAGAAAAAACAAAATAAGGTTACCCATTTCACAAAATTTCTGATTAGGGTTTTGCTTTCACAAAAGATATCTCGGCTGAAGTTGAGAAAGGAGACACGTTTTTGTTCGTTCTTAGCTGATGGAGAAGAAGAAATCTGCCGTGGTCTGACTGTGCTTGATGAAGAATGGAGGAGCAGGCGAGCTGCGAACAGCGATACTTTTTTTCATTCTTTCTTTTATTTTTCCCCTTTTTCTTCGTTTGGAATAAAGCTCGGTTGTTGTCTTACTTTATTAGGAGGGCATCTTACTTTATTTTTTTTTTAAAATACTGGGGTAGGCACGTGCCTACCCTATATGCATGTGGGCTCCGCCCCTGGGAGCATGTATGTATTGTGAATCTAGATGTAATGCGTATGTGGGTAGGGGCGGAGCCAGATTAAGGCCTGCCAAGAACCTTGACCGCAGCTGAGCCCTTAACTATTTTACAATAAAATTACACATATTGGTATATATACGTAGACGATATGGGAACATAGCTGATGTGGGGCTAAAATTTGGCCCTAGCTGAGCTCCAAAGCTAGCTCCGCCACTGTATGTGGGCATATATGTGTATTTATACGTGCGCAAATGAGCGTGTATGCTTATATGTGGGTCTCAAATAGTTGAAAATTAGCCTGAATGTGTTTGGACATGTAAGTGTCGCTTAAAAGGCAAAAAGATCACTTTTGGGAACTTGAAATATATTTTGAGCTTCATGTGGTTGAAAAACCCACTTGAATACCTAAAGACAACGACTTTCAAACGATGGCCAAATGGTGGTAGAGATGGGGATGCGGGAGGTTGGCTACTTGGCCAAGAAAGCGTGGTGAAACAGGATATTGACCCGAGATTACCTAGAGCTATTTTGTACTAGGTACAACCGGTGGATCGATTAGGGTACCTTTGGTTACCGATAGTACACTAGTGCAAATATTCCATGTTATATCTAGTGACATACATTGATTATTCTATTCTATATTCGATTCAAGATATTTCGAGGCGAAGCGTGAAGGTTTATTGAGACTAGTCAGGACTAAAAGGCTCGGGAGTATCGGGAATCACTTGATGCAAGTTTGACTCAAACAAGAGCTTATGGCATAGATTTCGTGATGGAGGTGACATAACGAGTGAGTAATAACTCGGACTTTGAAATAGTAGTTTTGGTGATCAATACAGGGATTATGGAAGCGGTAGTGCACATAATCAAGGCAAGGAACATGAATGGCCCTTGGGCGACTCAGGAGGTGAGACCGATAGCATATAGAGTTATGTTCAATTTTGCATGGTTTCACACACTTATGTATGACCCTGGATATGCCAGTTAGGGTATCAGCGGTACATGTTTTGGATATGTGATTTCCTAGCTATGTATATATACGAATCTGAATTTCGGGATAATTAAGGCTATTTGATGGTATGCTTTGTAGGACTTATCCCATGGTCTATAAATAGATAGGAGAATGTGATAAGGGAGCGACTTACTGGGCTATTTTTTCAACATGAGATGACATATGTTACAATGCCATATGATATGAGTAGGTAGTGGGTATGTTTGATGTTGAGCTTCATTATTTGGTACGATTGCATACCTTTAGGGCGATTGTATTATGACAGTAGACCCCACTAGTTTTAATTTTTATATTTCCTTTAGACTCAGGACTCAGTAGTATGGTTTTATACGATTATATGATGTTTTGTTATCATAGCATTATATTCTTTCACCGCTGGCTTGTTGGATGCAAGTAAAGAACAAGTTGAGACATCGCATAGTAATATTTTTATCTTATGCGTATTTATGTGAGTATGTGCATAAGGTTTGAATACATGTATAGTATTTTTAGATTAGCCTGCCTCACACCGGGCTGTAGGTCTAACCCACTCTGTCCATCTTTTGTATTTTCATTTTGACAAACGTTGGGTACTCTTGATGAGTAGACAGAGATGAGGTTTTGTTGTTTTAGATTGATGACTTTGTTACTTATTGGTGCACAGCTCTCTCCCTTTAGAAATTTTATTTGTTGCTAACATGCAGCTTCATTGGATGGTTGAGGTCACATGGTAACATAATATTGTTGTTATATTTATCCAAAGTGCATTTTACTAGGTTGATCTTCTTTTGTGATTTAGCTAAGTACCTGTTAAGTGTTAGCTTTCAGTGAACACTGCCTTCAAACTTTGGCATTTGGGTTCCTATGGTTAATTTATCGTTATATGAATAGGAAACTAAAGTTATTACAATCCTTTAATATTTAATCCCTTTGGCTAATGACTATTTTATTATTTTTATTGCATAAGGTCATATGCCTATATAATTAAGGCTCGGCATATTCCCTTTAGCATTCTGGCTATAAGGACAAAACATGCTTTAAGATATTTTAGAGGGCATTAAATACTCTATTATTATTTTTTAAATGCAGAAGGGAAAATTATACTGAAAATATAAAAAATACCATTGGTAACCTATGGGGTAACATACGTAAGTACGTATAATGTTAAGAGTACAATATAACATATAAGTAGAAATCCCTATAACTAAGTGTTTAGTCATTCACAATTACGATAGTGATCATAACTATGATTATTCGATCATATGAATGAACACTTATTCTACTGTTCTTAGTCAAAGGTGTTTCGAGATTTGGATATCGGTACACCGGATAGACTAATGTACATAATGTTATCAATGCAACAGATAGTGATTTACTAATGGCTATTGAGGGTACCAATAGATTACGTAATTGTAGTCCTTTGGGATAAGAATTGAATAGCTCACCAATCTTCTTTTATAGGGTATTGTGTCTTAATCAAATAGAAGATTGCATGTGATGGTGTGGTGTATTGTTTCGACTTGAGAACACAGTGGATCGATATGTGGGGACCTTACTTTGATTATGGCCAGTCACATGATATAGGTTCATGTTACGACCATAACTAGATACATGTCAAGAAACTTGAAGTGAAACATCACTCAAGAGAGAGTTTGTCTTCTATGATATAGAAGTTTAGTGTCATCGTAACTTGAATTAAACATGAAGTGCTAAGTCTTTGACTAAAGCAATACGATTAATCTTCTTTAAAAGTCTCTCCAGAACTCAGATGAACATTTGATAATGACATCATGTCCTACATTCGAGCAGTATGAAGCTGGAATTTCACCATGAACTTCTTCAATAATCGATCAAAAGATGATATGTAAACCGTGTAAACCACACCGTAACAACTTCATAAAAAAATATGGGAAAACACCTACATCTCACACCATCTATAACACAAGCACTGTCCATATGCCATCCGTACTTCAACAGATGTTGTCTTGGATCAGTGGTCTATCATAAGACGACGTAGTCGGCATCATAAACTTCTCCGGATACCTTTCCACTATAACATTTTTGGTGAATGGGGTTTATCTTGGAAATAAATCCTACTCACCATTGTTTGTATGTTGATTCTCGTTTAATAGCCTCTTAACCATATCAGCTATATGCTCTTCACTATTTTGGACAGCTGGACAGCAAACGTCAGGAACATCCTTTAGTGTTTGACTCTGCAAACACTCTTGGTTCATCGCATAACGTCTAGGCTCTCCTGCCTTTAGGGATTCCAATCGTCCAAACCTTCTTTTTGTAACCTTGTTGGTTCTATAGCAACACCATTAGTCTGAGCACCAGTAGTCAGTCCATTACCATGCCAACATCCACAACTCTGCTTTACTATTCGAAAATCCATTGCCTTGACAATCATGTTGGTACCGACCACTACAACAAAAATACCCTATTACAACGCCATTTTTACAACGGGCATTGGTTGCACGTTGTAATAGAAGGCTATTACAACGGTCCATTCAGGCCAGTTGTAAAAGATGCCATATACAATACCCTTTTTACAACGGGCGTTGGTTGTCCGTTGTAATAGATGGCTATTACAACGGTCCATTCAGGCCCGTTGTAATAGATGTCAACTTTACAACGGTCACAAAATGCCCGTTGTAAAAGGTGATAATTTTACAGCGCATACGCCCGTTGCAAAATAAACTATCCACGGACTTTTCAAGAAAAACGCTTGGAAGTCATATAACTTACATTTTCCTCTCCCTCCTCCCACACACAAATAATATGTTCTTCTAAACAAAACTCAGAATCTCTTCTTCCCAAATCCCTGTCAGGGAAAATAACCCATAAAAATCGAAACAGAAACCCTAAAAGATACCATCCATGGATCCGAAAACCTCATCATCTCCTTCGTCATCTCCATCGACGTCATTCTCAACTCTTCCTCCATTGACCCCAAATCCAAACCCTAGTTTCCCGATCCAAAACCCAACAACTTTCGTCCAAGCAGACACCCAAAACTCACATATTAATAACGATTCACATCCCACTGCTTTTCCCCATCGCATCCAATACTCATCGCCATGGGCTTCTTCCGTAGCTGCATCTGCTGCCACAGACCATCCGACGAAGTTGAGCACCAGTGGGATCCACCGCAGGTCATCGACGGCGACTCCGTCAGTTCAGGCACGGTGCGTGTGTTCAAGTGGTCGGAGGTGGAGAAGATGACGGGAGAGTTCACGGCATCGGCGGTCATCGGAGAGGGTGGATTCAGCACAGTCTACATCGGGCGGTTACCGGAATCAAAGGGGGAGGTGACTGTACCTGATGCGTTTAAGGCTGATTATGTTGTTCTCATCATTGGTTCCACTACGGGTGGTTTTGAAGCTGGTATTTCTAATGATGCTCTGCTGCCTTTAACTCTTGGAGTGAAGCAAATGATCTGTTGCTATAACAAGGTATATTATCTTCTATGTGATTTCTTAATTCTTTTAGTTTGTCTTCGTTGATGGATGAAACCTCAGTATAGAGATTTTAATAATTGACTAATACAAAACTTCATCTATATATTATATATGATTATTAGTGAGAATTGTATGGACTGCTTATTTACACTAACAAAAGTATGAATAGGTTGAATGCTAATAGAATACTGCTCGCACACTATTAGAAATTAATGGACAGTGAACTTCTTCCCCTGCCTAATCCTTTTGAGTATTCGCTGGTTTATTTGATATGCTTAATTGTTGGATTTATTGTCGAGTGGTAGACAAGTAAATAATTTTCCTTTAAAGTTTAGCATTGAAACAATTTCACTATAACTATAAATATGTTTAAGCTGATCACTATATCTTAGTCATTTTTAAACAATTTTTTATTTCACTGGCCTTATATATCTTCTTAATCGCAAAGATACAAATTGATTTTAATGTCTTCGAGTTGCGTCGTTCTGTCCTAAGAGATATATACCTAGCAGCAGTAAAAATAATCGAATTAGGATTTGTGTAAGTGTTGTTAAATATACCTTAATTACATTCAAACCACAAGATTCAACATGTGATTAAATAGATTGCATCTTGAGTTTTTCTAGGCGTTTATGCAAAATTTAGCCTGAAACAGGTCCAATAGTCCTTAAGAGGGGGCATAGAGGTAGTAATACCAATGTTAAAAATCTCGATTATCCTACCAATAATGTATCGAGAGAAAGGACAATCAAAAAACTAGCGAGATTTGGTCTCAAGCATCCAGTTGCAGAGATAACAAGGGTTGTTACTAATATTGGTGGTTATATTCAAATTTATATTGGCTATGGTAATGCTGAAAGTGTTGTTATCTATGATTTGCATTAGTGGAGATGGCCTTAATAACTGTCATTGTAATTCATTTTCTATTTTCATTTACAGGTTGTAATACTTGTTGTATTGGTGCTTGATTAAATTACTACCCTATATTTCCCTATAAAAAAGTAAAAGTAAATTATATAGTAGGAAACGTCAAACAACAGAAGCATCAAAACAACTTCTAACAACCGAAACAATAAAAATCAAACAAAACACATAGAGCAACGCATCAAATAACAACACACATTTGCAGCTAATTCAAAATACACTATTTTGAAAGCATTAATTTAGCAATCAAAAGTACATTGTTTTAATGTACATAGTTAATTCAAAGTACATGTCAGTAACACTCTACAAATTGAGTTCTTTCGTGTTGAGCTTGCCTACGATCGCTGTATATAAATTTCCAAGTGCTTACATCTATATGGTGAGTCATCAAACATTTTGAATAAACAGGTGGAACAAAATTTTTAGATTCAAATTTTACCTACATTTTAAAAGAGTAATTTAGTATATTGAACAAAATGATTAAACCATAATTAAAAAGAGATTAATCTCGTACTTGCACAAAATGATCATCATTAACAAATGCTATTGCTTTATCCAAATATTGTATGGGTGGTACTACTTTTCCTTTAGTGGTGGTGGTATCATCAAGTGAGTCTTTCACTTATTCTAAATATGACTATGTTATATTTATCATTGTAACATAACCATTTTCGGCATTGTCATCCATTTCTCTCGCGGTGCAAAAACCGTCATCTTCGTGTTGTATTGCATAAGTAAAGCAGAGTTAAACACTTACATAGTACGCGGTCTTTGATTTTGTAACTTGCATTATTTAACATAAAATACTCACCTGATTTATATATTTAATAGTTTCTATTTATATACGAAAAACACTTCACAAATCTAGCAGGTGAACAGAAAGGCTATAAACAAACTAAAATATAATAATTCCACTAAAATATTATTACCTGTTAGAACTTGAGAAACGTAGGATTTCTCTGCAAGAATGTAATGGAATGATAACTTTGTCTTGAAACTATTTTTATTCGGGAAAAATAATTTTCATGCTAGCTAACTTTTGTGTTTACCAATAACAACTTATATTTTATACTTGCTTTCTTTCTGTTTACAAACTTTCAGCCTAAGAATAGCTAGGCGGGAGATTCTTCTAGAATACGTTAATAATGTTCGGCCATAATTTATGGAGTTATATTTAAATAGGGCACTAAAGCAGGTTACTTTTTTTTTTGATGCTACAAATTTCTTCATCAAGATCATCTATAATGATGATATTACTAATATCATAAGTTAGTTAAGACTTAAAACTGCATATATATTGGATAAGTTAGCATAAATAATAATTTCTCTTATTTGGCTCACATGTTAAAATGTTTGCTAAGTTTGGCTATTGTAATTAATAGGCACGATAATTTTAATGAGTTAAATTGTTATCTCTGCCATGTTCTAGATCCTCTGGCGCTACCACCATCCCCAAGTGAAATGAAGTGTACGTTGTTGGTACAAATAATTGATTATAACTCCACATGAATACGTTGTTTATAGACCATCATCATGCAGCAAAACTATTGAGTTCGATCACATGCAGAATTGATTTTTAAACATACAACGTTCACATGTTCGTTTATACTTTATAGTCCATCGTCTTGTAGTGTCGTAAGGCTTAACTACAAGCAGAATTGATTTTTGTACATACATCGAGGCATCATCATGTGTCATAAAGATTACTTACAAGCTGACTTGATTTTTATACCTACTCAAAGGCATGTTAATTTATAGTCCATCATTATGTTAGTTTATTGCCAGAATCACCTCTAAAAATGTCTCGTTTCCTATTTTCTTTGTTTCATTTTCTTCTTTTCTTTTATTATGAATGAGGAATTACACTTGGATTTGCTGGGGGATAAAGAAATGTTGATGAAGTTTTGAGATTTGAACGCGGTTATGTTAACTGACTGTTTCAGTATGTACTGTCGAACGTGGCCTTGTTTCCTAGGGTCCATGTGGCTTTTGCACGACACGTTACGTTTAACTCTGCTTTTGTGGTTCTTGCTTCGAATCTTTGTTTTCCACTAAACATGTTTTGGAATTCTTATATAAAATCTTTGTTTTCCACTAAACAGCCTTAGCCTTACAAAAAGTTGGAGTTAAAAGTCTGGTCCTTGAAAGAGCAAGCAAACTGCGATAACTAGTACAAATAGAGATATTATTGTTAATTTGGCTGCATACCGAATGATATGAATTGATAATGTGTTATTTGTTGATGCATACTGCTTTCTGTAGAAGATTTTCCCGATGCTGGCACATGGCTTCATCGAATTATTGAAATTAGATAGTTTCGTAGAGTAGCTGCAGCATGTTATCGAAGGCGTTTGTTCCTAGTTTGATCTTCCTTCACTTATTAAAGCAGTAGTAAATTTTTAATTAATATCTCTATCTGATCTCGGTATTTGAGCTATTGCACTCGACTTGTTTGTTATTCCAACAACAATAACGATGATGATAGTATAAACCTTTAGTGTTTGATACCTTCGGCTAATGATCATCTTATCATTTCTATAACTAAACATGTATACTTATAAGATGGAATAACTCGACAAATAATACCAACATGTATTGGCTGTAAGAACACTTTTATCATAGTTTTAAATGAATGTGAATGTTTTATTGTTAATGCTTCAATGCTTAAGGGATCATTATACCAAAATGTCACAAAATAACCTAGGTAAAATGTCCGTTTATAACATTTCAACTTTTATTCACCTTTTATTTTAGACCATTTAAAAGTCAGTTTTTCTTGGATGATGTAGAAGCAAAGGTGGATGAATTGGAAGAAGCTCTGTTTGGATAGTTGCTGATACTACATCTTCTCCAGCTATTTCATACTCCAACGTTTTCATAAAAGCTCCTACAAGAAATCATCCACCAAGACATGCTGCTAAATCTACTACCGAGGTAGATAATGATCTTCTAACTGTCCAATTTGAAATTGCAATGCCAATAGGTAAAATGAATTGCACTTTTAAACTACTTCAGCAATATCAACTTTTGTCAGGAAAGCAGAAAATGACCTAGTTTTTGTAAACAATTTTCATGTTGTTCAAATATGAGATATGTCTTTGAAAGTGGTCTAAATACGTAAAAAGTACAAATTTAGGAAATGACATATTTGTGATATCTCGATTCTAAGTTTGTGACATAGAAGTGCCTTGAATAATGTGGCCAAAGAATGAAATGCAGGGTGAACTCGCTGTAGTTGTTGGTTGTCGAGGCTGAAATGAATGACAGTAGAGATGATGTGGGTTGTACTGTTGGTGAAGGAGAATGTTCGGTGAATGCAAGTAAAGGTTGGATGGATATTTTGTAGCAGAGTGAATATGCAGGGACAGTGAATGGAGGAGGAGATTATATGACTATGTTATGGGTAGAGAGAAGCACTGTTGGTCAGGGAGTTGATGTAGGCTGTGCAGTTGTATGAGGGAGAAGTTAATTAAATATGGAGGAAGTGAATGACTGTGGTGGGTGGTTTGTTTGTAAATGTGAAATGGTGCAGAGAACTAGGTAGAGAATTGGGTAGAGAACTAAATAAATGAAAAATAGTGTATATAGAACTATGTCAATGTAAACTTATCTAACTTTTTGGAATGTCTTGGAATTTTATGACTCTAGCTTTTAGTCTTTTCGAATGTGATTTTGGTTGTTTTATGATAATATTTATTACTCGTTAAATTATTCATTATTGGTATGAAGGTATGCTGCTGTAATTTTTTTTAAAATTTGCATTTATTTTGCAATGGTCAGAAACCGTTGCAATATTCCATATTACAACGGGCATTGCCCGTTGTAAAAAGGTGTATTACAACGGGCATTGCCCGTTGTAAAATATGGGTGACCTATTACAACATCGCCTATTACAACGGTCCGCTGCCCGTTGTGGAACACATATTACAACGGGCATTTCCCGTTGTAAAAAGCCTGTTTTGTTGTAGTGGACTTGATTGGACATGTTGGTACCGACATATTTTGGCTTCACCAGATTCGCTCCATCTCTTGCAGCTCTCTTCCTTGCTGCCTAATCTACAAAGGTTGTTTTGTTCTATTCCATCGAAGATGAGCATTCCTTGCTAGAATCAGAAGATAATGACTTCCCCTATTTCTTCTTCATCTTTGCGATTCGGTCCTTTGCTGGGGTTGAGCCAACGCTGACATCTGCTCATGCGTAGCATACATTAGATCCATTTTGATGTTCCATCATCCTTGTATTCATGCCAAAAATAATCCTTCCCATCTTAGCCCTTGTCACAACTCAGGTCAGCTAAGATGAGGAGCTAGTAGAGCAGGCATATATTGATTAATCTCTTCGGCATGTTGAGTTCCTTCATGATATCCTTCAACGATAGTTCAAGATTTTGTAGCACCTTTCCTTGGAGCCATTTCTTATTAGATATGTAGTAGATTCTTCTTCAAAATATAAGTAACAACGGATCAACCATGAAAAATTTCTAGATCCACCTTTTAGATTCTTTAAATCCAAAGTTAAAGCTAGATCTTTGCCTAAGTGTCTTCTTTCTCAGTGAAGTCATCAAAAATGTTAGATCAAAAAATGACACAAAAACCAAATCAATCAAAAATGAGAACCACAGATCTAAAAACGAAAATAAAAGCCTAAACACACGGGATTTCATAATGGTTCGACCCTAAATTAATTGCCCACGTCAGCTTTAATTTTAGAAAGTTTTACACAAGTACAATTGAATTACAAAGTTTTAGTTCTAGAAAATCCTATGAAATTCGATTCCAGTAGCACTTAGTGCTAAAAACGAGTTGGAGCGAAAAGAAGAATTATGATCGGAGAGAAGATCCAAAATCAGAAGGAAATATCCATTTTTCGTTGCCAAAGGATGGATATTTATAGGGGAATCCATCCTTCAAAGTCGCCAACTCGTGCAAGATCAGGGAAAAGATTAGATCCATGCTTTTAGGCACGAGGGATGAGTAAAACACAAAATTAAAATCAAGTCGGTACCGACATAATCATGTCGGAGCCGACATAATTTTCCAAATTGTATCCTCAATATATCCTCATATTTGTCTCATCCTTCAAGTTTTCAAGCTTTTTTGTAAAAATTATTTCTACAAATCACGTTAGTATCAACATGATTTGTCCTATGTGAATCTTGCCTTGTTCAACAAAGTACAAGGCTTTTTCACCTACTACTTAGAAGTGGACCCCACAGCTCAAAACAACTCGGTACTGACATGATTTAATCATGTATTTACCGACATGATTTTGCTTTTGCCAATTCTTGCCAAACTTCTTGTACATCTTCTTTTTATTATTCCTAGCATCTCTTGAGCTCTCCACTCCTTTATCATACCGAACCCCTGTTCATTAAGAAGTCATTTGGTTCAAATGCTGGATAAAACTTGACCCCAAAATTATGCTTTCATGAAAACAAAGCAAGTTTTGAATCGAGATAAGCGATCAGATGCTAACTTTAGAAGGTTCGTCGATCGACTAACAACCATCTTGAAGCATCATGTCTACTCTAAGAGCGTCTATTTATTTCTTCAAATAGCCATTGAATTACCTCTTTTCCACATAAAAGTTGGAGCCTTTGATTTTTTAGAAGCTACATCATATCTTGACCAGGTAGATTTCCTCTTTCTCTCTTTTCTTTTTCTTTCTTCTTTTTTATTAAAAAAATATTATGTGAAACATGCCAGTATTGACATGATTTTTTTAAGTTCATATAAAAGCGGGACTTTGAAAATTTTCTAAGCCCACAACCGCTTTATCATATCAGCCTTCATTATTCCCCTGCCTATTGAGAATTAAGATCTAAGTGCCACCTCAACTTCCCTAATTTAACCAACGTTGATCTCCAGCGCCATCGCAATCTTAACACCACCATCATTTTGTTTTGCTGCAATCAAGTTGACACCGACTTTCTTAGATAAACTCCTCCAATTCATTCGATCTTCATTCATGATTTCAACTGGAAGTGGGTCCATGGCTTAGCCTTGGCCATGCAACCGACCCTTAATCACCACCGATGTCGCCAATTCATGCTTGACCATGGCGACCTCATCATTGTCGCGACCAATTTACATGTGATTTTGTGCCTTCTTCTCACTATTGCTGATTTAGCTCATTAAACCTAAGAATTATGTGACTCGAAGTCGGCTCCGAGTTTCCTCAGGCCTAACCCTAGTTTTTTCCCTTTGTAATTCCAGGTGTCCACTTTAAGTCCTCAAGGCCATGGCGCTAAGTATTCTTAGGGTCCTAGCACCACATTGCCTTAGGATTGGCTTGAAACCTTAGAGCTAACATCAAGTAGTCATGGAGTCAACTTTGGGTATACGAGTTGTGGAATGGTAAATGAGAAGAGGAGCAGTCAACTTTCATCAAGCTTCAGTCAAATATGGATTGGTGAATTAATTCTGATGGGATAGGTTCAAGAAACGATCACATCGAACGCACTTCGGCGTTTCTCACAATCAATAGTTGACACTTCATGTTGAACGTCACATTCCCATGAGCCTACAAAAACAATTCTGTGTCGCTCTGGACAATGGTTGTGTTATCGTTCATTCTATGATAACAGGTAAAATCCGACACACTGTTCCATGGCATGATGGAGCTCATTTGCCAGCAAGAGTGGACTATCTATATAGAGTGTTCGCATACATCGTGCCATAAACACAAGACACACATTGCATACATTGACACTTTTCACTTCACGGTCAATGTGTAGAATCTGATTGGTCAATGCACATCGATGTCAGATCTATATGTTAGCTACATGGTTTTTAATTAAAGTAGAACATAAAAAACATACACGACCACATTCGTCGTCAAGTTTTTCATTTTGAAATGGCCGACCACAGATGATCTTTCCCTCTTCGGACCGGAGCTAGCCCTTTTACACCTTCAGAGGCTATTTCGTCCATTGCTCAGGCTTTTACATCTACTCAGTCACAACTAAGACATTCATTTATGCAAGAGCTTCAACTTCAAGCCGTCCCAGTAGTTTAGCCTCATGGCCCTGCCCCTCTAAGGGATGGTCGGCCTCTTCTCATGGTCTTGCATAATACCTTGGATAAAACACCTTCCAAACTGTAACATCCCACCTTTTCGATCTTCAGAAGTCGACACTAATACATCCACAATATTCACGTGTCAAGCATCTGAGTGTCGAAAAGATAGATTGTTTGGGGAAAAAGAAAGAAAAGGCAAAACAGAATCTCACAATGTGACGAGCAATCTATAATATAATAATGATCCTTACAAAAGAAAAACTGAACTTTATTATACATATATCAATCAGAGTCATCTAGTCAATTAACAACCTCGACAGTTATAACAACCTGTCCTAACAATTGTTGATAAATGTAAACAATCAATGCAGTGGAAAATAGAATATATGTGAGTACGACTTGAAGGCATCCAACTCGTCTCATGAAGCTTCAAGTATCCAAACTGAATTTGTAAATATGCTTAGTCTGACCCGAGCATTATAATAAAATAACACCCAAATCAGTTTGGTAATCCAGCATGAGAAACACACCTCAATTTGATTTTAATGTTAAAAAAATCTTTTGAAAATAAAGTATCTCGTAAGACCACGCCGCGCATAAACATGGATGAGTTTTTACCTTACGATAACCAAAACATACTATAGAAATCCAGTGATATTATAATAATGTCTAGGATACAAATACATATTAATCATAGCCAAAATTGTTATATTATTAAATTCCAGCATAATAGGTATACAACTAAGGTTGATGACACTTATTGGAAGTTGGGTTTCCATATAATGACTGGGCTACTGGGGTACCGCCAGCCATAGTGCATCTCTAGATAAACACATCAAGAACTTTGCCTAGATTCCTTGCCAACACAAGACTGGCCTACCCCTTGCTGGATAGTACCGAATACATCACCACCACGGTTGGGATAAGCAATCGTACCAAAGCATACAAAAATGGGTAAAATATCGATTCTAGATTTGGTGATGACATGCCCTAATGGGTGCGATCCACATGGTCCTGCTGCATCTTCCATGTTTTATTCATTCCGGTTGATGAGGCTTGAGGATACATTTTACCTTTCATATAGCACTGCTCACTTGGAATGCTAACATTGACATAACGTCAACACTCACCTATACAGGTCATTCAGGTGATAAACGAACCGAAGGTACTACCTCCACTACACCTATTTTGGAATCACCCTCAAGGTTGGTAGCAAGTAGCCCTTGCACTTCTAAGTCTTCATTTTAGATCATGACTTCCAAATATTTCCAATTTGAGACGCTAATGCCGGTTTGAAGTGGTTTTTGGATAACATATTTGATCCTGGTCTCTTTGAACTGACAACGATAATTTAAAACTGGCCAAGTTTGATAGTCAGTTATTAAATTATCAAATAAACAAACAAACATCAATTGAATTAGGAATTTATTTCCATAGGAAACCAATATTGGTTAAGCATATAAGTAGCCACTAACCTCTTTAATAATTCCTTTCATAGTTTCATGAACTAAATTTGTTTTGTAAATACTTGTATCAAAATACTTTTACAAAAATATATTCACAAACCCTTTTACTCCTTATTTTACTTAGAAAAATATCCATATAATTATCTCAACATATAAGTATATTTACAAAACACTACACTTCCACTACTTAGAAAATGCATATATACAACTCTAAAATCATTTATAAAACTCCTTTTATGACTCTCTGAAACCATTTACAAAGCTCTTTTATAAATTTATAAATTTATTTATAAATCTACAAACCCATTTATAAAACTTTATTCTTTTTATAAAAGTCTTTTATAGTGAACCTTATAATTTTTTTTTACTAAAACCCCTTTATAAAAGTCCTTTATAAATGTCTTTTATAAATCCAAACTCCATTTTCACTTATAAACTCTTTATTAAATGTAATTCCTTTATAAATCAATTTATTTTTTATAAATACAATTAATTAAATATATTATTAAATTTTAAACATCGTAAATAAATAATTATTATTATTTACTTCAAAACAATATTATATCAAAATAATTATTAACAACAAAATAGTATAGATAAACAATAATTATTAACTTCAAAAACATTATAAATAAAATAACTAATAATTTAAAACATTATTAAATAAGCAATAATAATCAATCCTCAAACATTATCATAATAAATAATTAATAACTTCCAAAACAATATTAATTCCAAAACTTATTACTTATTTAAATAAATAGCTTTTAACAGTATTAAAATATTAATAAATAATTTTAAAACAATATTAAACAGAAATAACTGCTTTTAGAAACATTTTTAAACAATAGTTAAACAACCTTAAACATTATCAAATAATAATAATTTACCATAAAAGAGTACTTCCTAAAATACTTTAAAACATTTCTATAAATATTAGGAAAGACAAACAAAAAGGTTAAAGTAAAATAGAGAAGTTTTGAAACCCAAATTTTAAATAAATTATTCCAGAAAACCCAAATTCAGCTTTAAAAATCATTCTCGGAAAAAAACAAATTTTCAACCCCAATGGCAATTAATAGTATTTTCAAAATACTAATTTTAGGCCAATAGCCACCAACGTACTTAACCAATGCTATTATTGATTTTTATCACTACAAGGGAATAAGTTTTTAAAACATAATAATGTCATAACCAATAGGCCAACAATTAGGTTTGATATTCAATAATTAATATAACAGGAATATTATTGAAAATAATACAATAATGGTAAGGAATCTCGTTGGATCCCTCTACAAATTTCCTGTACATCAGATAAGTCCCTGTAATTAATTTCACATATTGACTGCTTTTAAAGAGACAATTTATCAAAACCAAACAATCAACCAAATAAAGCATCCAAGCATACAACTAATAATTTTTATCTAATATAAACATTGTTGATTAACTAAAAAGGTGAGTTTAACTCATCTAAGTTCCAATTGGCGCCAAAGCATTCAGATTTGAACTAAAATCGAACGACGTCCGATTTTAGCCCAAATTTCAACTTGCTCATAATTCACCTAAACCGATTCCATCACAAAGCTTTCGTCATTACGAGCGAAATGTAAAAATCCGCGTCTCGATTGGACCTCGTAAGAAATAGCTATACAATTTATAAGTTATTGGGTTTAAATATAATAAATTATATACTTAATTACATTTTCAAACTTTATCACTCCTTTATAATTTAAACTCATCTTCTTCCACAAAACTAGTCCCGCCTAAACTGCTACCTCAACTCCATCATGACCAACCTTTGACCGTCGAAGCCTCCTTCTCTCCACGAACCACCACACGACCTCCGCCATTGGTCCCCTCATCTCGACCTCCATCCATCCATCCATCACCACCACCTCTTACTTGAGCCTTCCCTGTGAATCGCGACCATAGCTCCACCCACGTGACTCCCTTCTGACGCGAGACCAAAAATGACATCGAACCCACCAATACTTCGTTGCATGTGCTACTTACCAAGCTAAACTCAAATCCATCATTAATTTCCAAATCGAAGACTGATACCTCTTTATTCTCAAACCCTAGCTAACATAACCCATGACAAACACTGTCGAACAACCCTAAGTGGCTGTCGGAACCTCTCATAACCCGTTCCCATGTAGATCTAGCCTTCCAATGCCCAAAGATACAAATTTTCTATTTTATTTGATTTTTATTTTAATTGTTTGAATTTTTTTTTAAATGAAGTGGATCAATTTTCTTTCACTGTTAATATTGAGAAAGAGGCATGGAGAGAACATCGAAAAGATGAATGTATGCTACATGGTACAAATTATCTTGAGTTCATTTTAAAATTTAAGTTTTTCAACATCTCGCCATATAGACTTTTCTTCACGTACGGGCTGCGAACGACAAAACCAAAAATACGATCGTGCTCAAGATAGTAGTGTGATCCTAAAACAATAATAACATACACTAGTTATTGAATTATGAAAAATCATAAAAATACTGTCGTTTGCCGATAGATCGTCAAACGAATAATTTTAATATTTTCTAAATTAAAATTATGGAAAATCAAATGAAATAAATTAAAAATATATCAATAGAAATCAACTCGTAAAAATAAAAATAAATTTTCTAATTATTTACCTGAATCATTTATTACTGCAAATATATTTTACAAAATGAATTTATTGTTATTATTTATTAATTTAAATGGAGTTAAACAAGTCCATCTAATCCATATAACTAATATTCAATTTAAAATCCTAATATTTAAATAACTTTTCTAATACTTATTCACAATTCAAAGATTTAAATAATCACTAGTTAATTCAAGTTTTTAAAGCTTTTAAACCAATATTTTAAATAATTAAAATTAATAAAATATTCAAAACTAAATGACCAAAATTTTGGATTGTTACACAAACTGTCTGATAAGGAACTCATGACAATTTGCATCAAGAATGGGATCCCCGAATATGAGGTCCTTTTGCCTAAATCCCATCAAATGGCTCATCTCCTCCACAATAGACCGCACCACATGTAATAGATATATGTGTCTCTCGGGAGTCATGTCCTCTTCAAAGAATTCCTTGAATTCTTTCTTTAAGAACTTAGGCTGGCTCCAACACAAGTAAAAATTCTAGTATCATCCACATTCAACTTATATGATCCAAACAAAAAGTCCTTTCTTCAATAATAATAATAATAATAATAATAATAATTAACCAAACTACACTGGCTAGAGATTTTGACTTTGAATTGACTGCAGTTGACCATGATACTAACTTTATATAACTGAGAAGATAAATTCTCTATTGAATAGCATTTCACTATCAATATTTCAACTTAGGCCAATTATAGTTGTCCGGTGGATGTCGTGCAATGATTTAACTATAATCAAAGCAGAGTATCCACATTGATGTTCAATAGTATTCTTGAGTCGATAGAACTATGTGGTATTGTCACATAGATATTCTCTATTTGACCTTAGTTTGATTAACTAACAGAAAACTATCGAGTGAGTCATTCCATAGTTTTCCATTAACTATAGTATATAACCCTTTGGTGCCCCCCGACAGCCATGAGTAATACATTGTCCAACATTTGGAGAGCATTACGTATTCTTGTCTTAATGGATGAGTCGATATCCTATTTCAAAACATCTTTGACTAGGAATATTTAAAACAACATGTTATTTTTATTGTGATAAATTTTTTATGATTAAAACACATTGCAGTAACTATCACATAACATATCATTTAGAAATTTTCTATTAAATATACTTAAATTAAATAATTAGTTAACATAAAATGTTATGAAAGGAATGTAATAGAAAGAAAAAACCTTTTATTTCAAATGAGATTTTACAACACAGTTAATAATTTACAGTAGATTAAAGAATTTCCCCTAAAGCATACCTCTAACTCTATCATTCTTAGCAGAGATTGAACCATGATCCTAAGGTGAACGAGGAACCCTTTCTTGAGTCCCTTCACTTGGTCGAAAGGAAACGAGAAGAGGATGATCTAAGGGTAACTTCTTATCAGATAAAAGTAGTAAAATTTTTAACGCCATGGCCAAAAACTGTACCTTTGAGATATGAGACCTCATTTTGAAATAGGTCTTTCCTGGTACAGAGGCACTTAGCCCTAATTGGGAAGGTTCCTATGTGATTGAACAGAAGCTAGGAGAAATGAAACTTTCAAGCTATCGACTATTGATGGGACCCCAATCCGTGGGCATGGAATAGTAAACACTTACGGGGCTATCTCACTTAGATTTATTTTTTGCAAATAATATGTTCTATTGATTGGGACTTGATGCAATAAGGTAGAGTTTGCCATTCTTTCTTTTATAAATAAAGTTGGCTTTTAGAATCATTGGAACCGTATTCTTAAAAGTTTAACATTGTGGTACGTGATCAGTGGCAAAATCAGACATTCTAGAAAAACCATATATCTAGGTACCTAGAGAAAGGCAACGATGAACTCCTTCGATCCATGATCGGGTCATTGGAGCAAAGTCGTACCAGTGTCAATCAGATAATTACCCTTACACACTAATCTTTGACCAATGACCAGAGGTAGGCAAGGTCAAGGATTGATGCTAGGAGATAGACATCTAAGACACTGAATCGCAGAGATAGGAACTGATGTATAATCGATCTATTTACAGGTGCAACCTCATTTACGAACCAATGCAATATATTCGGCCGATGATAAAAAAGGTTGTTTGACGAAGTATCTTTGATCACCGCCTGGAGATTGACGAAATCAATGATGGATGCCCAGAGAGGGCATCTGAGATACCAATTCAGAGATATGACCCAATGTGAAATTGAGTCTTTTGCGGATACGGCTTCATTTACGGTTGAATGAAATACATCCAACCGAAGATAAATGGAGTTGACCAAAGAAATACAATTTTTTTATCTAAGTAAAAAATGTTTTGGCTCATGATAAATAAAAATAAGGAATGAAACAACACTGAGCAGTCATAGTAATTCATTTATATGAGTAGAGTTAAAGTGAATAATGGCATTGCATAGATCATAGACGTAGACATGAATAATATATATAAGTAATTAAATTATGAACGACTATATTATAAACACAAGAAAAAGTGTACAAGCAACTGAAATAAAAGATGCACCAATGTCACTAAGGAAAAGGTTGGACAGAAAACTATCTTTTTATTTATATAATTATTTGTATAAGGTTTGTAGGGCCTCTCTTGCACAATTTTGACCTAAATACATGACAAAAACAATAGAAAAATAGCACAAAAGTCGATCCCTATGAAGCTGGACGCCCTACTTCCTCTTCAATATCTTCACTAGTGTGTCACCTTTCTTCTTCGTCGGCTTGCATTTTCTTTCCTTATTAGGATCTGAAAGTTGTTTCTTATCATTATCATTTGGGCCAGTCTTTGGTCGACATATATAGCTCCAAGAGAATGCGTGAAAATGATTCGGGTAGGGCCAGCAGAGGGATTGACGTACATAGTTAAACTAGAGAGAGATGTCAATAACGGAAAAAGGAAGATTCTCCTTATCTGGCTCTTGCTTCACCTTGATCTTTGAAAGGAATTCTACCATTGAGGTTGTATTAGGCCCTTTTCATTGACTATAGTTAACTTATCGTCTATTGAACCTTCAGTCTCCTTTAAGTTCTCTAGGGCCCCTATTTTCTTGGAGTCAGCACTATGGCCGAAACTAGAAGATGGCACAAGAGAAATGCATGCTGTGGTGATGGCAATTGATTTAGTTGTTGAGGCGCTTGGGCCTAGGTTGTGTAGACAAGTGGTAGAGGTGATAGTGTCGTCGATTGACCTGTAAGTTTATAGATAGAGCTTAGAAATGTCCTCAGGTGAGAGCTGAAGCTTCTCGAAGACCGGAGATGTGAAAGATATACCTTTAGCTGGAAAAGATTCTTTTAATGGGGACTTAGCAATTTCCCCTTCTTCCTGAGTTTTTGAAGACGTAAGCAGAGCAGGAAGATTTATTGGATGATCAAAGGCCGGAGCATTGGTATTGTATCCCTTGGAAGTGCTAATGTCAAGAGTTGCGAAAACAATGCTTAAGTTATGACAGCCTCTATAGTCATTGCCAAAGAAGTAACAATATCTATGGTAGACTCTTTTCGTGCATTGGGATTAGTTTTCGAATGGATATTTAAATAAAAAAACTACATTTACTGAGCCGTGCTGCAACGACCTGTAATTTTATGACAATTAATTAAAAGGAAATTAATTAACAAATGATAATGCCAAAAAATAGTGTAACAACCCTGGTTTTGTGATTACCTATCTAAACAAATTATAATGATGATTATAATTTGTTAATTAAGAGAATAAATATGATTTGGAGAGAATAATTTGTTTAATCATTCAAAATGGTTAAATAATGAGATTTGGGTTATATTGAATTGAAAAATATAATACAATACCTCAATTCAATAATATTAGGTTAAGTAAACTTAAGTATGGAGAAAATAATGTTTGGAACTTTATAATGGGTAATTTGTGATAAAAACATGTTTTAAGTATTTATACACGTTGAAAATGCAATAATTGGATAATTTATTGATATTGGCAAATTTTGGTTGTTTTGGAAATTAATTAAGTTGCAAATGGAAATATAAAATGTGTAATATTGATTAAAAATCAATACTAGTGTGTAAAAATATTTTTAATAAGATTTGTACATTTATTTTGTTTAAAATAATATGTTAGTGCAAATTTAGTTGTTAAAAATGTAAGTTTTAAATAATAAAGTGGAAATGGATTAATGTTTAAAATGTTTGTGTTAAAATTAAAATGTTTGTGTTAAAATTAATGTTTAAAAGTGGTTTAAATAATTTTATATATGTTGTATTAATTTTATAAAGTGAAACATGTTAAAATAGGAATAATAAGTGTTAAAATGGATTAATTAAGTGATAATTAAGTGTTATATGGTGTTAATTAAAATATAATAGCCAAAATTAATTAACCATATCCTATTGGATCCTAACCAGAGTAACCCAAACCCAATAACCCAATTAAACCTTTTCTAGTTGCAAGAGGAAAGTACGTACAATACTCTTTCCCATCTTCTTTCTGTAAAACTAAAGAAATGGCTACCTTCTTCTAAGAAAAAATCAAATCTAGCTCCAAATTAAACAAAATCAAAAGGAAAATTTAAGGAAAGTTTAGTAATCACATTCCTAGCAGGTAATCAATATCAAAACCACCAATTATTTCATCTATTTTCTGATTTTGAGAAATCAGTGTCTGTAACTTCAGTTCTTTGTTTGTAACTTCAGTTCTTTGTTTGCATGTTTCCTTTTCTTCTTTCTACAGGTATCTGAAGCTTTTTCAAGGCCAAAAGACCACTGCTTGCTATTTAAAATTGCTAAAATCATATCAAGGTAAGTAGTAATTCACATTGCTAGTAAAATAAGCTTCCTGTAAAAATCTGGTTTCAGTTTACGTTGTTATTTTGATTTACTGTAAACTATAGATTTAAATCTATAGTTTACAGTGAAATCCTTGTCTGGGTTCAACTTTGTGAATCCATATCTCTTTTGTTTCATACTAGAATTGAGTGAAACCTTTTCCGGATCATAGAACATATTTAGTTGTATGTGCATGTCAAATTTCATAGCTTGAATCATTTTGGAAGCACCTGAAATCAGTGCTTGAAGTTGCAAATGGAACAGGCAGAAAGCATGTAGAAATTTCGACATTTAGGTTGACCCAGAAACATTGGGGGTCGACCCTAGGGTCGACCTAAGCTAATCATTGGTCGACCCATGCCTTCCTAGGGTCGACCTGAGCAAAAGAAGGGTCGACCCATGTAAGTTTTATTGTCCATGTTGTTTTCTTCATGTTCATGTGCACTGTTTTGCTCATTCAACTTATTCCAGTGATTGTTACGACCAATTCTTACAATATTTTGAAGTGTTTTGAAGGGATTAAACCTATCAGTAAGTAAGCCAATATTATGGTTGATCCGTACTTTGGATTGATGTGTTTTTGAGACAATTTTTTATGCCGATTTTATGGCGTTTTCAGTGATTTCTGCTGTTTTCGAGCACGTGTTTTCTAAAATGATTTTGAAATGATTTTTATAATAAAATAGCTTCTGAAATAAATATTTTACAACATTTATAATTATTTTTGAAGCTATTAAATATATATATATTCTCTATAATAAAGAGAATTTCAAAGCCAAGAATTTCCAAACGATTTCATAAAAATTATTTTAAAACTAGTTTTCTTGAAGCAAAGTATTTTCTATATAAAAATACATGTTTTTGCATTCTTCGAGCGAATGAGGAAGAGATTTAAAAAATTTAGTAAAACATGTGGTATGGGACACATGCGTTTACTTTTTCGGTTAATTCTGGATTTGTTCGTTTGAAGCTATACACATTTCATGGACCTTCGGGTTGATTGCTAGTACTGGACCTTAGGGTCAATTGGGCTTTTTAGCTGTTTGTCCTTTGGGATGTTTGTCCTTCGGGTTGTTTGGCCTTCGGGTTGTATTAGGTGCCATATTCGTGATACAGTACTTGGCGGGCTTCGGCCATTTTGTTGAGCACGTGCATCTTTTGTGATATGGATCCAATCTTTTGTGATATTTATTGATTATTTGTGATTTCCAAATGTTTTCGCCATTTTGAGATTATTGGACCTTTCGAGCCGTTTGAGGATTTATTATATGGTGATTACATTTTGGAGTTTTGAACTCTTAACCGAGCTTTACATATTGTGATTTGTGGTTGCCATCCTTTGGCGTATTTTTGAGATTTGTGATTTCCTATTTAGGAGTTATTTGTGGTTGCCATCCTTTGGCATTTATTTTAGAATTTTGATTTCCTATTTAGGAGTTATGGTGTTGATGGACGCCATTATATTGGTTGTTGTTAATGCCGATGATATGAGGCGAATATTTGTGACTAATTCAAGTTGTAGTTGAACTTGCCTCTTTCGGGAAACCCTCAAATGATATTTTGGTAGTTGATATATATATATATATATATATATATATATATTTGGTGTTGCTTCTTCTCTTTCGAGAAGAAATATTATCTTTTATCCTTATACTTCATCTATCTTGTGCTAATCAATTTATTTAAGCTAGACTGACCCGTGTATTTTATATACTCGGGTCAGACCGAGTTGTTTCAGGTTAGTTCATCGGCTGTAGATTACCGCTATGTTGCTTCCACTATGGATTATCTTGATTTCTTTTGGATGCTAGTCATCTTTTGTGTAGCTTTGTAGTTATTTTGTGTACTCTGATATGTACACATTCTTTTGACTCAATGTTTATATTGTGGTATATGCACCACCACTTGTGTATCACTATATGGTGTACTGTGATGTATCTGTATATATGTATATATATGTGTGACCGCTGTTCTGTGATCTGTTGTATTTGTTGTTGTTGTATTTTGTTCTGATAGATCCGTTAGCCACCGTAGTTTTGTGTTAAACATTTATTGAATATGTCGATCCACTTGATAAAGGTAAAAGAAAAAAAATTAGAGCACCCAATCGACGTATTCAATACTTTTTTAAGACAAATCTTACGGATGGTCGCTCCTAACCAGCCTTATTCTCTGCATTAACAGACAATATTACTCCATAATGCTCTTTATTAATGTGGGTCTCGGGGTGGGACGTTACAGCTTGGTATCAGAGCCAGGTTTCGATCCTGGGACCTATGGGTTATGGGCCCACCGTGCTTCCCCTGCGCAACTCTGATCACTCCAAAATCGGGACACACGATTATATTAGAATTTTGACAAACATCAGAATTTGGCTACGAAACTTGCAATATTAAGTTTGTAGTGATTTTCTGATCAATTTTCATACATAAAGTTTCCCAATCGGAGTTCAAATGAAAAAATTATTAACATTTGAAGTTTTCGAATTGGGAACAATTATACATGTAGTTTTGGTAATAAAAATAAATTAAACGTTAATTAATAATGTTAATGGAAGCTTAGACGTTAAGAAATGTTAATTTTAAAAAAAATCTTAGAATATGTGTAAAGTGGGAAACAAATGAACGTAATCGGTTAAACAAGTAAGAAAATTAAACAAATCAAACAGTGCAAGAATTTCACAGTTTAGGATCCAAACAGTTGACCCAAAATGCAACACGGTCGACCGGTAGCGGTCGACCATGTAGGGTTAGCGGTCGACCGTTGGTAATGTAAAATCGATAATAAATTACGGCCTGAACGGCCTAGATTTAATCCAGTTTTATTGAACGACTGGCATTGCTTTGAACCTATATAAATATAAACCTAGACTCTCACTTCTAAATATTTTCGGAGTAACACTAGAGCTCTGCCATTTTTTCTTCTCCTCTAAAATTTTAAGTTCTTTGAAATTGTTCTAGTTTATATGTATATACAATCGGAGAATCGTAGAAGATGATTGAGGTGGAGAATATGTTCAATTCAAATCATCAAAGTCAAGGTAAGTTGTAAATCCGGATCTAAAATACAAAACAAAATCCAAATCTCTTTTCTAATCTAGATTTCTAATAGATCTTTATACACTTGTGGTGTATAAATCCAAATAGGAAAAAAGGAAGTCAAACTGGAATAACAGAGAATAGATTTGGAGATTTGGAAAGTTATAAAGGTGAGTGGGAAAAATTATATACTTTTGTATAATATTAGATTTATATCGTTGTAGTTCTATTCCCATATGCCTGAAATTTAAACTGGAGTTGTAGGCTAAATCTATACACATGCAATGAAATTATAAACACTTCCCACTTATTCTGTAATTGCTAACTTTATATATATGTGTGTGTGTGTGTGTTGTATGAATGTAAATCTGGAAATTATTTGGGTATTAGTAGTCCCTGAATTTTTTTATTCAATAATAATAGACCATGAACTTTGTAACAACCCGCTATTTCAAACCATTCAATCGACTTTAATCCATATATGTTAGACTTGATTGCTCAAAATAATAGATTGTTAATTTATATTTGACAAAACTTAGCATATACAGTAAATAAATCAATCACACAATCACAGATATGGAGTTTTACAACAATAAGCAGCAAAATAGATAAATAGTAGTTCATGAAGCTACTACAGAAACATCAGAGTCTAAAATAAAATACAACAGAAATCCTAAATACAAGAAGTCTCTAATACAAAGAAAATGACAAGTCTTAACATAAACAACTGGAAATAACTGAAATAACTGCAAGCTGAATAGATACAAGATAGATCTCCAAACAAAGCTCCAAACTCCAAAGGTGGGCCTCAAATGTTGTGACACTCAGGTTGACCCGAGTATAAAGAAAAACACAAAACACTTGAGTCAGAATTAACATTCTTATGCAAGTAAATCAACTCAAGTGAAATGCAATATAACTTGGATGTTTGGGATTCCACCCTTTAAGGATCCGTTAAACTATCTACATACATAGTAAAATATGCTACATAGATAATGTCTATAGTAAAGTAAAGTATTAAAATAGTGTTAAGGCGTTACCCATATCCCCCTTAACACATTTTATATAAATGACGTAGTCTATACAGTACCGTAATTCCTCTGTAAACTGGAGGCCTATCAGAGGGCACTCCATAGTGTATGACACAAACCAAACTCGTAGTGAGCGCGATAAGGCATATGACATGGTACGCGAGGCAATGCTGGGGTAGGATTCTACCGTTTGCACTCCCGGACTGGTGGTAATGGATAGCAGCTACTACCGCCCACCTCGGAACACACTCCCATAATCAAATCGAGGGGTGGCCACCAAATCAATCACAGAGTAATAAATATGGTATCGAAGAAATGTGCCCGATAGGAGGAGCGACCTCACTTGGCCCAGTATAGCTCCTGTTTTAGTCATATCAAGCTGACCCGAGGGGGTCAGGGCTACGTTCATACCTCATACAGATGTTCGCCAAACGATCCTACCTTGTCCTGAATTCTCCACCACGTACACAGTAGTTAAAGTGGTTTTTGGCATTGGCAGAGAGTATGACAGTATCTGATCTTGGTCTTTTTAACAACCAAACGCTTATTTCACACCGTGGTCATTTTTCATTTCAAACAGTTCATACTTCATATCAAATATCATATTCATTTCAAAATCATATCACTTTCGAAATCATTTCAACCCGTAATCCTAAATTTCAAATCAGTAAAATCACTTATGTTTATCATTTCAACCCATAACGATTTTCCCCTAATCTACAAGATCGTTCGAGTATGTATCATTTCAACCCATAGGGATTTCCTAAACTATCAGGGAACTTGCAGAGCGAGAACAATAAAATAAAATAGCATAATATATCAATTACAGGCATATATCATAATTAACGATTTAAATTGAATATATTTACAACACATTATGGTGCCATATGTCAATTAACATAGGTTAACAAATTTAAATAATAACATATCATACTTAACAATTTAATTACTAACCAAATAAAATTTAACAACATATTTAAATCATCATTTCATGTGAATATAAATCTACTAAGCATATGAATGTTAATCGTGAGTGATCACTCACCTTTCGAGGCTAGAGAACAACGGGAATGAAAGCAAACAGACATGGATATGCAGCAAAACAAAGCAAGAAGCTGCTGCGATTGATGGACAGGACAGCGGCAAGCAAAGCAACAACTTGAGATCAAAGAAAAACAATATATATATATCCTTCTTTTTTTCTTTTATATATATATATATATAGAAGAGGAGACAAAGGCTGAGCTAGGCAAAGCTATATCAATTCACAAGCATATATACATAAGAGAAGAACAAGAAAAGCAACAACCTTTCGAGGCTTGAGGCTGCTTGGTCGGTGGGTGTTTGGCGCTGCTATGGGATGTGGAGGCGGAGCAGTCGAGGTGAGGATGACTGGCGAAGGGGCAGTAGGCTCAGATGGGTTGTTCGGCACGGCTGTGTTGGGACTGCCTGGAAGGGGATAGTGTTTGGGTTTGAAGTGGGTTGGAGAGGGGAAGGCGGAGCACGAGTCGGAGGTCGAGTTGGTTGTTGTTGCGGCTACTGGAGGAAGGATGGTGCGTGGAAGAGGTTGGAGGGCGGAGGAAGAATGGCAGGAGGAAATTGAGATGGGCGGAAGGTGGTTACGGTGGTGGGAAGTTGCTGTGTGATGGAGTGGGATGTTTTCTCGGTCGAGAGAGAGCTGGAGGGCAGTGGGGTGGGCAAGGCTATGTGCTCGGTGGTGGTTGGCTATGGGAGGATGCAGAGGAGATGGGTTGAGGAAGGGTCGAAGGCGGTGGGTGAAGGTGGTTGCGAGGAGAGAACAAATGGATGAGCAAGTTACGACAAAACAAAAATATGCAAATTTATGATATTCTCTTCTCTTAATATATAAGCTTTTTATTTTTTTATTTTCAACGCCAAGAATAGAATGAAAACGAAGGGAGAGAAAGAATGTGGAACCAGAAAATATATTGGAACCAATAGGTAAAAAAAAGTCATGCCTTAAATTCTAAAAATTATAAAGGCTAGTGCCTATTAGCTTTACTAGAGACAAACAAAAGGACACAGAAAGCCCAAATGACTCAAACGGGTACCGATACGGCTAACCGTTTCACAGATTTCACCGTATACCGAACGCCGAAAATGTACAATTGAATATACTACGGAGATCAGCACCACGAGACGAACAGAATGGTACACAGATACAAGAGACATGACCATCCTATCAGAACTCGATATTCACTGCCAAAAATGCTACTAAAACGCTGAATATAATATAAATGGAGCTAGAGCAGTCCAAATTTAGCGAAACGAATTATGACGTTTCACTCAGAAAATGATATACATTTTTCTTATGTAAAATATTCATATTTCAAAAATATTTTATTTCCAACAAATTTTAACTGACTTTAAATTTTAAATTGAAATTTCAAACTGAATAAACTTACATATTTTCTGATGAAAATCTAACACTTGCTATGTTTAAATAAACGTAATCCAAATATCAAATTTCCATTGCAAAAAATATAATTGTTTATTTTCATGAATGTTTTTAGTTAATTACGTTATTTAAAATCATTAAAATTTACGGGTCGTTACATACAAATGATGTAATAATTCCAGATTTGTTATTTGAATGGTTATTGAAAAATAAGAATGTAAAATAAAGTAAGCACAATAAATTTTTTAGGGTTTAAGTGGTATTTTAGTTTTTGAAATATAGGGTATTGCAGTATGAATTTTTATAGATTATCAAGTGTAAAATAAAGAAAAGTGCATCATTTGAAATGACAAGGACTACACCCAAAAAGAAAGAGATGTATAAAATAGAGTTATTTACCGTATATTGTACTATCTATTTTAGTAACTATGAAAAGATAATTCATTATAATTCCAAAGGCAGCACAAATCTTCCTTTTTGATAAGATATAAAATTTATAGCGTTAACCTTTCCATTTAGGAGCGACGTAACTTCAATGCATTAAAATGCAGAAAATCCCTAAGTGTTGAATAAATAATTATAAATGTGATAAGAACGTTCTAAGGGAAAAAATGCACGATACAAATAAAGATGTAAATTAGATAAAAAGAAATCAATGAGTAGGCAAGAATAAATTAAAGGTTAAAAGGGAATAGAAATAGAAAATGGAAAAGAAAAGTTAAATGAATGGGAAAAGACAATTTAAATATTTTAAAAAGAAAGCGGTAAATATTTTTGAATCAAGTAAGTATATAAACACATAAAGAATTAAATAATTTATGATTAATAGCAAACTTTAGAGGCAAAATAATCAAGTAAGGATGAATGAAGATATATATATATATATATATATACACACACACACACACTACAACGACCCATAATTTTATCACTTTCAATTAGAATATTTAATTAATATTAAATATTCAGATATTAATTTTAAATGATGAATAATTCACTTTAATATTTATGTAATGATAATAAGTGATTTATAATGGTTTTATAAATATATAAACTTATTTTATATAGATATACAAACTTCATTGCATTTTGACAGTTCGACGTCTTATTTTTATAAATGAATTTTTATATTATTTAAGATAGTTTTATAGCTTAAATAATCTTGCTTTAATTATTTAAAGATGACTAGAAATTAATTTTCAAGTTTTGATTACATAAATAAATAGTTTGATTAAAAACTGAAAATATGACTGGAAATCGGATTTCTGATTTGCAACGGTTTAACGAATTGAAATCATTTTAAGTTGTATAAACTTTGTTTGAACATGCACACACATGCATATACATGCACATATACATATAAATGTGTATCACAATTAGTTAAATCGAAGCCAAAAGAAATATCTAAACATATATACGTATAAACTCTTTATGTATAAACAAATGCAACTTGAAAAAGCAAATTCACCATCACTTAATCAAGAAAAGATAAGCACATGGAGGGGGGAGTGGGTTCGGCCGAAAGCCAAGGAGGGTGATTGTAACGACCCGCCTTTTTGGACAATTTAAATCGGCAATCCAAACACACATGCCGATTCCAAACCATTCAAAAGGGCGGATGGTTAATGGGGTAAATAAGAAAAGAAGAGAAAAGGGATAATAAACAATCACAGAATCTCGCAGCGGAAAGATAAAATATAATAATCAAATAAACAGTTCATGAAGCTGTTGAATATACTTTTGATTATCATTTATACAACATTTATCAGAGTTATACATATACAACAGAACAAATAAAATAATGCAGCAGACAACATGATGCAAGGATGATAATAGTAATAGTATACCAAATCTTCGTCTTCGTCCTCCAGAATAGATCTTCAATAAGCTGAAAAACTCAGGACTGACCCGAGCGTAATGAAAAGACAAAACACTCGAGTCAGGACTAAAACATCCTTATGTAAGTTAATCAATCGTAAATAAATATGAATGCAACGGCGTCAGAGATGTTTACGGGGTTTGACATCTCCTATCCAGTGTCAACGTGAGTGCAATAACTCAAGAGATGTTACGGGATTTTCCATCTCTTAAGGATCCGTTAAACTATCTACTATATAATAGAATACGCTATATACAATAATGTCTATCATAAAGTAAAATATCAAACTAGCGTTAAGCCATGGCCCATTCCACACTTAACACATTTTTATTCCCAAGAGCATATACAAGACCGTAGTTTCCCCAAAACCGGAAGTCACCAGAGGGAAATCCATATACTAAAGGTACAAACCAAAACGTAGTGGTCGCGAATAGGATAATCAGTATGACAAGGTACATGAGGCGATACCAACTAGGATACTAGTAGTTGCGTGATCCGGACTGATGTTGGGCATAGCAGCTACTACCCCAACACCGCGAAACAACACTCCCATAATCGAGGGGTGCACCCAAATCGAATCACAAAAGTAATAGACATGGTAACGAAGGAGTGTGTCCGCTAGAGATGGCGATCCTCAATGGCCCGGCGCGGCTCCTGTTTTAGTCATGTCAGGGGTCATCCAATATCGTTCTCTTTCTCCAGTCAACGCGTTCACCAAACCATCCACTTCGTTCTGGATCAACACTCCGTGTATACTAGTTATTAAAGTGGTTTTCGGTATCGATAGAGAGTATGTCCATATCCGATCGCGGTCTCTTTAATAACTACGTATTATTACACCGGTGGCTCTTTTACATTTCAAATCGATTCATAATTGATATCAAAATATCATATTCGCTTCAAAATCAAATCCATTTCAAATATCATCACATCTATTCAAGATGTAAGATTCCGTTTCAAAATCATTTTTCGCCTCAATATTTCGTTTCGATTTCAAATCATTTTTCTCCTCAATATCTCATTTCGATTTCAAAATCATTTCGAATTTCAATTTAGGTTGCAACTTCATTTAACCCAATTCGTATTTAAATTCAAGATGTAAATATAAACATTTAACCTTATTGACCAGCTTGACATTTTAGAAAATAGTTTTAAGTAGTTTAAAAGTAGTTTTAAATAATTAAAATAGTTGACATACTTAAAATCTTTAAATGGATTTCAAATAGATAAATTAGTTTAAAATAATTTAAATTGGGTTAAGTAGATTTAAAATAGATTAAAATAGTTTAAGTATTTAAAGATGGTTTATATAACAGAGAAATTTGGAAACAAAACTGAAACATCTTCAAAACCAAACCATTTCAATTATAACTTCCCAATACAAATCAATTTCCATTCTACCGATTCAATTTCGATTTCAATTCAAATCAACGTCAACTTGACTTCAAATTAATTCAATTCCACATTCACCTTTAATTAATTCAATTTCAATTTATATCGATTTGGAGCTTGATTTTCGAAATATCAATTTATAACACTTAACAAAATTATCCTTCAATATTCAACTTTTAAATCCAAATTTCAAATATGATTCAATTCCAAGCTCAATTTCAAAATATCATTTTTATATCACTTTTACTTAGTAATACTCAAAGCTTGAGATAATGTTCAATCTTTAAAACAAATAAATTTCCGAAATTCAATCATATCCCAATTTTAAATTTCAAAGTCTCAACTTAAATTATTTAACAATTTCTTTTAACCCAAAATTTATTTCAACATTCTAAACTCAATTTGCGATAAATTCGATTTCTATAAATTGATTTTATTTATAACTTTTAAATCAAACATTTAAATAAATTTCAAACCAACTATTTTAAAATTATTAAATTCACCAATCCGTTGTCCGTATATAGTTTTCTATCCTATGGCCAAGTGATTAGTTATTTCAATTAAATGTCAGGGATGAATATATATCTCTTAAACCAAATCACAGTGTCATATGTATGCATAATAGGATATATATAAGCAAATAGACATCTAAACATTTAAATATCAACCAATAACATTCATCGAAATAAATCATCTAATAGACAATACAATTCACGGCAATTTCATAGTTATCAATATCAGGTAATTTAATCGCAATTAAATTTTCAATTTCATCTTGACTGTCAATTTTAATTTTCAACGGTGAATTCAAATGACAATCTATATGACAATTAAATTTTTATCAAACAACGACAAATAAAATTTCATATCACTTCATAATATCAAATTTAACTACCATAAAGATATTCGGTACGTTGTGAATGTTATAAAACACTCACCTTGATTTTCCGTTGTCGTCGAGATGTTCTGGTTTGGAACTAAAACCGAACGACGCCCGATTTTAGCTCAAATTTCGACTATCTCCAAATCCATCCAAACCAGCTTCGTTGAAAAGCTCTCGTCAACACGATTGCAACGCAAAAAGTCTCGTCCCAATCGGACTTCGTATGTAGAAGTTATACAATTTTTAGTTTATCGATATTTAAATTCATAAAACAACTTAATTATAATTTAAAACAAGTCATAACCAAATGAATATGGACCCGGCCCACTATCCATTACCTTGCTTCTTCTCCCTCCTTAATGCTTGTACATGCACGAAAGAAAAAACCCACCATGTCGTGCACTAATCTTTAGTGATACGGAGCTAGGCTACATAACTCAACGAACCGACAATGCCATCCGACTTCTCACCGAAATCTCCACCATCCCCCATCCCCAACTCCAAGCTCGACGTCACCCTGAAAGTCGCGACCAGTGCCCCTCCACCCGCACAGTAAAATGTCGCCCCCTTCTCTATGCGACCGCATGCTCCGATTTCCCAACCACAGGTGCTCTTCTGCCTCGCGAATCCATATACGGCCTCCAATCCACCAATCGACGCTTCAATCTCCACTAAACGCCAACCCTAGCTTTTGACCATCGTAAATCGTCGTCGCAGAATCTTGCCGAAACTTTACCAAAAATACTACTCTTCCATATGAACTCAACGGTGCTGACGGCGTCGATCGATTCGAAGCGGATCAAGAGATTTCTTTTTTTTGAAGTTCGTGGACATTATTTTCCTCTTACAGAAAAATGAGAATTACTCGATCGATACTCGATGGAATTGGATGCCGTCAATTTCTAAAAATAGTAGATTTAATAATAAGCAACTTTGTTGTTAGGAGTTTCGTCTAATATGGAATGGATTGAAAGAATTTGATTTTTGAATGGAGGAGATGGGGTTTGTATTCCTTCCTCTGAAAGCACAGTGGAAAAATGAAGAGAGACCACTTCAACTCTCAGCTAAGTTATTTAAAATAAGACAGGAGACGTACGAAAGAAGGAGCAGGCACTAGGGTGGCTGATGGAAAAGAAAGGATATGGGTTGCGCACGCAACAAATGCCTGCGAAAAGAATTTGGTCTGCTAAAGGATATACGCAATTATGACTCCAGGGCACGTTCACAGACCATTATTTCCACCATTTAGCGTTTTGTCACGGAAGCCAAAATACGAAAACAAATATACCACGGAAATCAGTGTGACGAAACGAATCCATTGATGTTATCAAATATGTGCTACGACGTCCGTAGTAAAATTCCAACTGTCTCCGTTGTTACCGCTTAAAAATTGGACGACGACGGCAATTTTTGATAAACGGAGCTAGAAATATCAGAATTGGACGGGACAAACTTTGCCATTCAAATCAGAGAATTTTTTAGATCATTTCTATGTAAAAATATTTACATGTCGAAAAATGATATTCTACCCTTAAATTTATTAACTGGTTTCTACTTAAATTTTGAACGACATAAATTTTCATAAAATTTGAAATCTAAATTCATAGATTAAATTTACTAAAAACACGTTTTAATTATACAACTTCAATTTATTGAAATTTTGAGTTTACGTGTTAAAATGAATTCTATATCGATTATGATCGTTTTTCAACGACCATAAAATATTGTCGCCAAACCCAAAATTTCTTTTTTTATAAAATTGTACATACCTTTAAGATGGAAACGTATATTTTATATTTCTCAAAATATTCTTTTATTTTCATTAAAACATTTATTTCATTTCAACAAAATGCGCGATAAATTTCGCATTAGAGGTAAACGTTTATTATCCTATTTCTATTACTATCATCGCTTATCCTATTACACATTCGCTCACTTTTATTTGTTTCTGCAACATCTTAATTAATTTTTTTTTTGTTTCTAATCATTTTTATTATATTAAACTTATATTTCTAAATGGTGAAAATACGGGTCGTTACAGTGATTTAGCACAAGGGTGATGGGAATTGTAACGATGTTGTTGTAGATATTTTGGTGAAAAAGTATATAAATAGCACCCTATAGTCCTATACCCTCTCATTTCTTCACGCCAAATTCTCAAGTTCTTCTCCTTCTTCACAAGCTTATTAATGGCTTCCATCACCTATACTTCTTCTCCAAAATATTCCTCCATCATAGCAAAGCTCTACTAAAAATATATACACAATATACCAGTTTAGTTCAAAGTTCAAAGTAGTGATTTACATCCACTTCTCCATCTTCATCGTGCTCCTTTAAGGCCACCACCACCTCGTCAAGCACCTCCACCTATTCACTTATAGGCCGTGACCATCCCTATAGAGGCCGAGCTCCTTGGGCTTTGAATCGAGAAAGAAAAAGCGTTAAAAGTTAAGAAACAGATCACTATATATGTGAGAACACTACTTCCATCTTATTTAAATTTACCTTAAATTATCTATGATTTGTGCTATGTAAGTATACTTGGTTGATTAGCATAGTTTGGATGCTAAAATGATTGATTGCTGGATAATTGGTTGATAATATGCTTGTTTGGTACAGAAATTATTCATGGTAGAATACATGTCGAATTTACACAAAGGAATCGCTTCCCTTTATAAATTATAATGGTATATATAGCATTGTTGACCTCTTTAAAAATAGATAAAAATGGTTTATAAATGTCTTATAAACATTAAAACTCATTTCGACAAAGTTTGAAAAATATTGAAAAATGGAGTCAAAATAAACGCGTCGCGTAATGGTAGTTCGCGATTTCGCGCCTTAAAAAATTAAATCCATGTATAGAATGGAATATGAGTCGGATTCTTTGGAATAAGAATTTTCCAAACCCTTATAACTATAATTTTCAAATTGAAAATAAAATTCAAGATTTCATTTAGTAAAGTTTTGAATACGTCCAAATCGAGTTTTTAAAATCGTCGAGTTTTGGCAGTTCAAAAAATATTAGTTTCAACACTTTAAAAATGCATATTTTTAATCTTTAAAAATATGAAATAAATTCCATAAACATGTTAAAATGTTTTAAAAGAGATTTGGGTTATAAAAATGGACATAAATATATAATGAATATGTGTTTTGGTCTGCAAAGCTGTAAAATCACTATTCACCAGCAATTTAACATCTGAATTTGGCAATTTTTGAATAAATGATTTAAACTTGGATTTCTCTTCCCAAATATTTTGGAATTTTTTTCCAAATAACCATAAAAGTATTTTAAAGGTTTAGATTCGATCAAATAACTTGACCGCCTTATGGGTGACAGAGAGGTAGTCTCTAGGCTGGAGTTTGAAATACCAGTTGCCTACTCCCCTTAGCTATCCAGACTGGCCGGACGAAGAGGATAGTTAATTTGATTTACTTGGATTGTATTTTCTTAAGATAAAGGAAAAGGGTTGAGGAGTTTTTTCTTCAAAAGTTAAACAAGATTTGAAATAGAATTTTGATGGTAAAGAGAACACTCTACTTAAACTCTGTATTGAATTCCAAGGGGAGAACCCATACTATCCGTGTGGATTTAAAAAGTGATTTCACCGCTATTCGATGAATAGTATAAGTTGAATACGGGAGTTAGTATTAAGTATAATTAATCTAAAATCTATGAATTCATTTTACTCGGTACTAGTTGGTTTGGGTATACAGTAAACGATGCCTTAAGTAACACTGTTTTTAACCCACTAAAAGATATGTTTTGGAAATAAGTAATCTATATTAAGATTTAATTATACCGATAATAGAAGATGGAAATATTTTTCCTAAGTACTTTAAAGGAAATGATTTGGTATTTCCAAAGTTAAAAGGAGGTTTAATAAATTTGTATATACCAAGAAGAAATGGTTTAAAATATATCTCTAAAGATATTTTATTAGATATAAAGATATTAATTGATTAAATGATGATCACCAATCACCCACATACTTTACATCTTTTCTATCAATAATTGGTTCGGAGTGACCGAGATCGAATTTGGGTGATTCATATACGAAAACCACTTCGAACCAATATGCACGTTCGAAAGTGAATACGTATTGAAGACAATGATTTTGACGATGGAGATCTTCATAATATAGGGCTACTTGCCACTAACCTCGTGATTTCCATATTATATACATATGGTTGTAGTAATACCTTCATTTTGAAATCTTCAATGCAAAGACTGCTCGATACTAATCCTAGGGGTGATTTCCAAAAGGGATGTAGTAGGAGTACCTTCAGTTTGTCCTATTCCTAAACAGCTTGTATGTGCGAATGTCTAACATTGCACTTCTAAGACCAGGTACATTGGTTTTTACAAATGTAGATCTGTTTGGTGTGTAGGAGGTAACCCCTCTTATACTTAACACCCTTCCCTGAGGTGTATGAACTCGGGTGTTGTACTTTTGTGGAAACCAATTGGTGTGTCATCAGAAATGGAAATGTGGCATTCAAAGTGAGATTTGCTATTTTGAGAAAGGTAAAACGTTACCTCAAACCTCACACATTGGTAATGACAAAAATAGGATAGATGTGGCAGGGCTATATAGGTCGCACCCATTAGGAGATGATCGTCACCTTTCTAGATTTCCCTCTATATATCGGGTTTGTTGTGTATGCTGTAGCCATAGATAGGTCGGGAACAACTGAGGTGATGACATATTCGGTACTATCAATGGTAGAGGTAGGTCGGTTCTGTGTTGATAGAGGGCAGCGGGGCTGTGCCTCGATACATTCCTCTAGAGATGTACTGTACGAAAGGTAGTCCCTTACCTTGTCATTGTTGGAATCCATTCTCCAATACGTGCCTTTAACAAACTTGATTATATACCTAAATATACCATTGCATTTAACAAATGTGATAATTTCAGCTATATTAATATGTTATTTAAAAGGATTTTCAAAGCAATGCCATTAGAAATAATATCAAATGATTTGATAAAATTGTTTTAGTTATCATAAGGTAAAAACCCGTCCGTGTTTATGTGCGGTGTGGTCTTTTAGGCTACTCTTCTATCCAAAGATTTTGTTTGACATCAAAGTTGATCTATGACAGTTTCATATATATTTATAATTCGTGTCTCACACTAGTTTGTCAAGCCTGATCCGGGTATTTATATTACTCGGGGTCAGATCTAAGTAGTTTCAAGATTAGCTGAAGATGCTTGGAGTTTCCAGAGGAGAGCTAGAGATCCTCATCAACGTATGGACGTAGTTTACATTTTGGATGTGCTTGTTGTTTTTTAGCATTTTTAAGAACCTGTATTTATAATTGTCCAGGCTAAGCTTAGGATAGACTCTGGTATATGTATTTAAAATTTTTTTCACTATAAAGATTATTGAAATAATATATGTTATTCCATTCGTGCGAGATTCTGTTCTATCTTATTTTTCATTTTACCCTTAACCATCCACCTTATCGTTTAATTTGGGCTTGACATGTGTGGTTTATTGTCAATTTAAACTGTATGGAAGTACACATCATGACATATATGTAGCCTCAAGTATGCAATTATGACGGGTGTGAACTTTTAAAGTTAATAAATGATTAAATGAATAGAATAACATAGTCATTAGAATAGATTGGAATACAAGGTCAGTAGTGTTACATAATAGAAGTCTGCCCACCGCAAGGATCACTAGCAGTTGTATATACATTATACTGATATAAGATATATCCAACGGTAGGACCCGTGAAGTATATACGCTTGCGTATATATGAAGGAATACCACAGTAGAGCCTGCTTAAATTAAATAGAAAGGTGGGTATTGCCTTGATTGCAATAGGCAATCTAAATAGGATGATGAGCGAAGAACAGGCGCTATGTAAGTTTGTTGGTACCAAATTAAGGAGTACACACTGTACATAGGTCGAGAACGTCATTATTCCTCAGCGATTAATGGAAAAGATGGGGTTTACACCTAACAGGCTACACTCCATACTAGTGTACGGTCCACATAAGGTCATGCACCGATATAGTTGTTTATTAGTTTGTCTATTAGGAGGCAAGGCTAGCTAATCCTTTTTAGAGAGGTCTTTCAAAAATGCATGGAGCAGTCCGTGGAATTGAGTCCACTGTCATTTATAGTTTGTAGAGCTTAGTCTACAAATCAGGAAGCAGATAAGTCGAAAATCCCTAAAAGCAAGATAGAGTATGGCTAAATTATTGAAAATCCATTAGTATGCACTACGAGAGTTCCTCGGTATGCGCGGCGATGAGAACATGATAGGCAAGGGTGATGGATCCTGACGGAGTGTTGGGTTATGGATACTAGCGGGGATAGTATCCTGGTCTAATGAGGGACCGCGATACTTATGTATGTGTGTGTTTATGTGTATATATATATATATGTATATATATATAGTTATAGTCTACTATGGATAGATGGTGTGTATCGTACATGTACGTGAAGTTTATATAACTAATTAAAAATATAAAAAAAGGACATAGCATGTGATATAAGGCAATCCTCATAAACTAGTGTTATGTATAAGGTGTATAATTTACCAATTACCAAAACATTGTCCTGACACACTCCTTATGACAGTCCATAGGATAACTAGATGAATAGGCACTTGTACAAGGCATAAACAGTGAAAGAACGGGTTCCTTATGCATGCTCGATGCTGATAAAGATACTAGACATTGGAAATGTCAATCTTGGTCAGTAATTATATGACTTTTTATATTTTATTATTTCACTGTGAGTTATACCGTTGGTGCTCTAACATGCATTCAATTATTTTACGTGCAATACACCAAACCATTAATCCATACTTTGGTAGACTTGATTTTTCGATTTAGCGAAATTTCGGACCCACTGGGGTGCACGTTGTTACATTTTGTATCAGAGCTTAGTTTAGTCGATCTTAAAAATTAGTAAACATTGAGTGAACATATTTATATATTTTCTATAAATATAAATATATTATATGTCAAGTCCTATAAATTCCGACTATAAAGTAGTTGCAACCATACACTGAAATATGGATAAGTTGATTATGAATCAGAGTAATGGAAGGAGTTGAAGACGTACACCTACCCCGATTACCCCATGGGAGATAGGTTGCATGGAAATGCGTTGGCTTAAGAAGAGCATGAGTGCAGCATATGGAAGATCCCTAAAGCTGGATAGTACCTGACTCCCTAGTTGGGCCCTCAATAGCCCAATGATTGTAGATCCCCGTATGATTGTCGATTGATGATGTACAAAAGGTCCATATAAGGGGAAAGTAAGAGTCTATATGTTATAGATATCCAGAAGCAATTGAGTTCCCAAAGTATGGTGTGAAGTAGTCGCTCAAAGATGATAGCCATATTTTATAGTTTGGAAGAAAATAAGTCAATTATTAAGTTGAAGGATGTGACGTCCACAATAAGGGGCAAATAAAAATCTATTCTGAGTTCGACCTTATATAAAAGAATTTAATAAAAAGGTTGAAATGATTTTAATATAAAAATTTAAGAAAAAAAATATATAATATATTTGAAACAACTTTCAAAAGGAATTATTTAAAGGTAGAAAAACCGTATTTTTGAAAAGTAACTAAATAATAAATTTTCAAAAAAGTATATAAATAACTATGATATATTGAAAAAAGGTTTTAGTAGAAAATTTGAAATTTGTTGGACCGAAAATAGCAGTAAATGGATTTTAATAAAAAAAGTTAATTTGTTTGAAAAAAATAGTAGAGCTTATGTAGCTCGTTGATTTTTCTAAGATGAAGATTTTTAAGTTGATGGATTCTTTTAGGTGTGGACAATAGGAAGTGATACAAGTTTGAAATAGGGTAAAAAGAACGAAAAAGAAGATTAAAATTAGAAAATAAAGCAGTAGGAGAACGCACTGCAATGGAGACAGTTAATTTAGAGGAGAGTTATGTAAATTGAAGCAATGTAAATAAGAGCAGTTTAGGTAAAAGAAAGTTAAATAGCAGCAACATTATGAGATATAAACAAAAACAATATTAGGAATTTGTATAAAGTAATGTTAGTAATTAGAAATAAAGTTAGGAAATCACACACACATATATAATTGTTATGCTAGTAATCTAAATAGAAGAAACAGAGGAAATTAAAGGCAAAACAAAGAAAATGAATATTTTCCATTATTGTGCGCATCGATTGCATGCATCTTTAAAAAGTCCAACTCACATGATATTAGAAACTCCGCCAAGAATTGAAATTGGTGATAGCATGAGTGATAAGAAATGATAGAGTACGATTGCATGAATATTGCATTAAGTTTATTATTCTTACTTACATGGACTTCTGAGAAAGATATGAAAAAACATGTATGAAACACAAAAGAATAAGATCCAAAGGTGAATGTTTACCTATTAATTCCTTCTATACAATATCCTAAAAGTCGTACAAGATTTCTATGCCAAACATCTTTATCTTTACTACTAATAATGAAAATGCATTGTACTAGCTTGAACCGTGTCTTTTTGAAATTCCATTAATGCCCTTGCGTTTACTTCGGTTTACATACGTACTGATGCCTCCCCATCGCATTCATCATTCAAACCTTCCGTTCTCATCCTCCTCCTCAAGACCTAATCGATTTCGTCTCCACCTTAGACCTGCAAAATCCTCAATTCTATTCATAACCCTCATATTCCATCTCGCCAGCAGTGTAGCATATGTTGCACCTTTCTTGAACATCAATCTTCCCGATCTGTGAATCACCAGCTTTGATCCTCGGTTCTTCAATGGCGTAGCATCCACAACAGACGATTGGACTAACCGGAAGACATAGCTCAGCCCATGGCAAGCAACTGGATTAGCCGGAAGAAATAGCTCACCCTAGGGCAAGCGACTGGAAGTCGAAGGAGATAGCTCATCGCTCATTGATCTGACAGCACATGCGATTTCTCTTTCCTTTTATTTTCTTTCTGAGGTATACTTTTGTACAACATCGACTGTCAATTTTAATAATGAAAATCAAAATAATGAAATATGATTAGAATTGAAATAATTAATCAAACTTTTGGTTTTTGATTTGATGATCATCATGCTTTTTGCCGGTACTAATAATGTGGGCTTCACATGTAGTATGTGATATTATTTAATATATTTTCCTCCACCATAATATTTTAGTCTAACTGAGCAATACTCCAGTGAAAGCTTTAAAATAAGAACTCTTTTCACACTTAAAGGATGATATTTTCCCCTTATGTTCATTTTTTTTCTCCTGCAGTTCTTCAGAAAGATCTCATGTTACATAAAGAATGCACGGCTCTAGATGGAATGAAGTTTTAGTAGCCTCCTTATTATATAGATCTTCTTTTAAACCGATTTTTGAACTCAAATTTATTTATATTATAAATAATTTATATATGACGTCAAGTTTGGCTCTTAACCTCAATTAACATAAACTAATGTTACAAAATGAATCACTTCGAATAATTGTGTAGTGATTGAAGTATTAAAGGCACAACACTGTCGTGTATTTTTTGATAGATTTGCATTACTGTCCAGTCCAAACATCAACCATTATAATTTTAACCAACTTTCATGTTGTTTGATATAATAAGTTAATAACATTAATTTGTTCTTGCTATTTGTTAATCTTCGAGACATACAATATGTTATCAATGAAATGTCAATATCAACTGAAGTGAAATATGAAAAATTATTCCCATTTTTAACCACTTAATAACTTAGCTAATAATTTTTCATTTTTGATGTGAATAATTGTGAGTTCCTTCTTTTAATTAATAGAGAAGAATTTAATGACTTTATCACTACACCAGAAAAGACTTCAGCGTTGAAAAAACGCTACCATAACTTATGGTAGCGTTTTAGAGAACGCTGCTATACGACATGCAACTAAAAGTCTAAAACTTTTTGTTGCGTTGTAGAAAACGCTACCAAAAGTCACTTTTAAATGCAACTATAAGTATTTTTTGTAGGATTTAAAAAACGCTACCAAAATTCACTTTTAAATGCAGCTATAGGTTTTTTCTGTAGGGTTAAAAAAACGCTACTAAAAGTTATTGGTTGTTTGGTAGCATATTTTAAATGCTACTATTTACGGTAGATGGTTTATACCATTTCCAGCAATCGCTTATATACTATTCATATTAAAACAAACGATCAATCGCATAATTTTCATATATTCAAACAAACAATTAAATCACATAATTAGCATATACAAACAATCAATCATATGATCATCATATTCAAATAATTGCAAAAACATGCTAATCTCACAATCAAATATAATATCCATAATCAATTTGATAGTAGTTTTTCAACAAAATAAGTCACATACTACAAGCATTCACAAACAAGTTTCCACAAATGGTACTAACAAAATACGACAACATATATAACAATTAAATTCATGTTCGTTGCTTGATTACCAATAATTCTTTGTTGTCGACAGTCTTCGCTTCGAAATAGCTAATTATCTGCAAACGAGTTTAACAATCAACAATATATATATATATATATGTATATATATATATGTGTATGTATATATATGTATGTATGTATATATGAAAATCATGTAATCTATAACTCGATATTCTATATTAACACATATTAACAAAAATTGTTCTATTTTTATATGCATCCTATATAGTTCCCCAACGAATACACAATTTTCAATTTACATAGATATTCATATCAAAACTGGGTTAGAAGTCTGACTGGATTTCATTCTATGTGCAGATTGTGTATTCAGTACTATGGGCAGATTGTGTATTAAGTACTATGGTCAAGTTAAATCTTATAAAATATGAAAAAGTATCTGGAACATCCGTAATCCATCGATGATGCATCCATCCACTAATTGAAATGTACAATAAATCTCTAAACCAGAACTTTCAAATTCAAGTGTTCATTGCATAAATCTCTAAACCTGACCATAATGGGAGATTGATATCAAATTAAAATTAATCAAATACAAATAACAACATCTAGGATAAGGGATATATGCTTTTTGTATGGTTATTACAAGCAATCCGTTGAATCGTTAAGAGATGCTGGATTGTATGGTATAAAGATTACTATCAAGGTATATGTTATGAAAATCATATGTGTCTTTCGCAAATTTTTTTTTAATAATATTTAACTGTTGAAATTTTAATTTGAATTAAATTGTCATGTTCAATAGTTTAATTTTGCTATATCATTAATTTTCTGTTTTGATCTTAGTTAAAATAAATTCAGCTTTTACATAATTATAATCATAATAATGTCTTTTAACTATTTTCCCAAGATAGAAATATGGCTTTGAAAGGTGCATCATTAGCACTACAAGATTAAACGGCTATTCCAACGGCTACGAGCCGTTGGTGGCCGTTGGAAGCCGTTGGAATAGCCGTTGGAATATAATCAACGCTTTCCAACGGCTTCCAATGGAACCAACGGATAATTTCCAACGGCAATTCCAACGACGACCAACGGTTAATAGCCGTTGGAAACTGTTACTAGCCATTGGAATAAAATGTCCAATATGCCGTTGGAAACCGTTGGAAATCTAGGTTCATTTTGCTGTACAACAGCAAGCCTATTAACCTTCCAGCCACACCATTTCCAATCCATTCCATTTCCAATAAATTTCCAATACATTTCCAATCCATTCCACACATATATATCAATATCAATATAAACAACACATATAAATCAATTAAACACCAATATAAACAAACCAAACCATTCAAACATCATAAACCGTACCATCAACATAAATACCAACAAAACATGTCAACAAACCACGTACATACCATCAAAATATCGTTCTCACCCACTCCGTACCAATATATACAACATTAAAACACATTATAACCATCTCCAAGTCAATATATACATCGTTCAAACACAAACAATAAAAGGCATACCTTCTCAAGCATCTTCGTCGTCGCCTCCGGAAGCACCAGACGACGAAGGAAAGGTACCATGATTCTGCACATACTCCGCAAGCTTTTGATTCAGCTGCTCCATCTGTACAGCTCGCAGACGATTCTCCTCCTGTAGCCGCTCAATCATAGCTCTAAGCTCCTTAATTTCTTCTTTGTCTTGGGCCTTTTGAGCTTGTCGAGCCTGCAAATAGAAATAATAGCAAAAGGGTTGGAAACGCTTATAAAATATTATAGCACTATATATCTAAACGCTAATTTGTTGTACATATGTAAAAGGATCAATTACCGTTATGTTCCCGAAGCCATAACGTCTAATCCGCTGCGTCGGATCCATAACAACGTCAAATATGTTATCTTGCTCCTCCTGTGTCAACTCATCACGACCAGACTGCTGAAGCGCATATGCCCGTGCCTCCTGTAACCTTGACTATAATGAAAAAAAAACAATTTCAGTTGAAAAATAGTAGAATATAATTTTTATTTTACATAGCTAGTAATTAATAAACTTATTGATGTAAGTATTAGAAATTAAAAAACGCATACATATGCCTCAGTCGCCATATCCTGATCACCCCACTGATATATGATTTTGCCAGACTCGTCTACTTGCTTAGATGCGTGGGTGTGAGCAAATAAGTCCACTAAGCCAACGGGATGTCCATAAGCTCGTTCCTGCAATTGATAATTTGGATAATTTAACTTCACATAACTAATTACTGAACTGATCAATATACAAATGTGATAATAGATAAATTTACCAAATCTTCGCGGTGATGCTGGAAAGATTTGGAGCCTCCACGATGAGTTACTGGATTCCTGCTCCTGTTTGCTGAGTTCCTTTCTGACTCCTCCTGCAAATTTACAATGAATAATTATTTATTAAACGTTAAAAAATTTACTAAGATTCATTATAGATTTACCTTGAACTCCTCAGAGTTCCACCAGTCAACCCATTTATCCCATACAGCCGCGCTCATCCACTTTGGTTTCTTCCCCACTTTTTTAATCTCTGACATCTTCTCCCTATAGTTCTTAGCGATCTTTGAGTTCCAGTGTTGCTGAACTAAGTTGATGTCAGACTCTTGCAAATCTACTGCGCCCTGTACAATGAGAAAATATTACTAATTATTTATTTGTATTTAATTAATCATTTTGTAAAGCGGTATAAACTTACTAGAAAATCTTGCCAAATGGTCTCTCTCACATCATCGGGGATCTTGCTCCACTTTGGCCAGCAATCGCTCATCCTGCTCATATGCGCTTGCTTAGAAATGTTCAGAACCACTTTAGATGGCTCCAACTCAAACCCACTGCGTTAAATATAAAATAGAACTTTAGACAATTATAGATATATCATGTACAAAAAATTAAATTGCTATGCTGCTAATTATGATACTTATGCCTGATCAGCCTTTGGCTGCAAGTAAACGACTGGACGAGCCGATGGCTCACCACTACTCTCTCCAATCTGCTGGGAAGAGCCACATCACCGAGAGCCAGAACCAGAGCCAGACATAATATACCTGCCATATACATACATATACAATTCATAATAATTATGATATGACGAACCATTAAAAAATGTAATACAATATGCTACAAATGTGTCATGTTGTGTGTATGTGTTGAGTGTGTGAGTATACACTTGTTGGCATTAAAATTGTATAACTTTGGATAAATGCATTATTAATCAGAGATAAATGTAATGTGGCTAATTGTAAAAATTACCGGATATTACTCAGTCGTCCTCGTCGATTTCTGATTTAGACTCGGTTTTGTGTTCTTTGTCGTTTTCCTCTACACTCTCAAATGCTTCGACTAATACATTTGTCTCATCATTTAAAGGTCCAAAATCAGTTTGATCGTCTGTAATTGCTATTTCAACATTTTCCTCCAGATCTGCTTGATAGGCTTGTTCGTTTGGAATATTCTGTCCATCGAACGTAAATCTTGCTTTGGTTTTAAAAACCACAGACGAATCTGCTTTATCCTTTTTTAGAGATGGATAAGGGGCATAGTAAGCTTGTAGGGCTTGTTTGGCTAGTATAAAAGGGTCGTATTTTTGATAACGCGAGGTATGTTTAATTTCTATAAGATTATAATTTGGATGCACGTTAATACCAGAACCTGGAACATTGCTGAACCAGTTGCATCTAAATAAATAAACATCCTCCGCGGGTCTTGTAAAATATGTCAACTGCAAAATCTGAGTTAACATGCCATAAAAATCATTCATATGATTATTAGGATCATCACTGCCTTTAACAAATACACCAGTATTGTTTGTTAATTTTTCAGCACCGTATTCTTTGGTGTTGAATTTATATCCATTAACAAAAAATATTGGATACGTTTCTTTGGTGTTGAATTTATACCTTTCGAATGGATACATCCATCCATATTGCACAGGACCTCGAAGACGTGCTTCATATGGAAGATGAACAGGTAAATGCTCCATTACATTAAAGAAACCCGGAGGAAATATTTTCTCCTGTTTGCAGAGCAGTATAGGAATTTCTTCTTCAAGTTTAAGTAGACGATCAACTTTTAACGTAGTTGAACAAAGCTCCTTATAAAATAAACTAAGTTCTGTTATTACCATTCAAACTTTTACTGGTAACAATTCTTTGAAAGCGATGGGTAACAAATTTTCCATCATTACATGACAATCATGGCTTTTCATTCCACTCAGTCTTCCATTTTTATAGTCGACACATCTACGAAGATTAGAGGAAATTCCATCGGGAAATCGTAATCCTTCGACCCATTTTAATAGTACTTTAACTTGGTTGATGTCTAGTTCGTAGCATGCTTTGGGTTTTTTTTACTGTCATTGGGCTTCATATGAAGCTCAGGACGATTGCATATTTCCTCTATATCACGTCTAGATTTCAAATCGTCCTTAGTCTTGCCCTTCACATTCAAAACTGTATAAAACACATTATCAAATACGTTTTTTTGTTATGCATCACATCAATGTTATGACGGATTAAGAGATTTTTCCAATAAGGCAATTCCCAGAATATACTTTGTTTGCACCAATTATGAAACGTCGATTTACCTTGAATTTCACTTTGTTGTCCGGTCTCGTGTATTTTTGGATAATCTTTTACAAGTTCATATATATCCTCGCTTGACCAAACCGTTGGTGGTCATAGAGTCTCATGCCTATTAGCTATGAAGTTTTTTTGTCTCTTTTAAAAGGGTGATTAATATGAAGAAAACATCGATGACAATCAAACCATGATATTTTCTTCCCATGCGGTAAGGAAAATACTCGTGTTTCTTCCATGCAATAAGGACAAGCAAAACGACCGACCGTACTCCAACCCGAAAGCATTGCATATGCAGGAAAATCGCTAATAGTCCATAATAGAGAAGCGAACATTCGAAAATTTTTCTTTTTTGATATGTCGTATGTTTCAACTCCTTCATACCATAATATTTTCAACTCTTCGATTAACGGTTGTAAGTAAACATCAATGCCCTGTGTCGGATCATCAGGGCCAGGGACGACAATTGTGAGAAACATACATGGAGTTTTCATACACATCCATGGGGGTAGATTGTAAGGTGTGATTATTATAGGCCAAGATGAATATTTAGAACCAAACTGAGAAAACGGTGAAAAGCCGTCTGTACATAACCATAGTCTAACGTTGCGGCTCTCCACTGCGAAATCGGGATATTTCTTGTCAAAATATTTCCATGCTTCTCCATCAGATGGGTGTGTCAATGTACCTTCTTGAGGTGTTCTCACACTGTGCCATCTCATATGATGCGTTGTTACAGATGATGCATATAACCGTTGAAGTCTAGGGGTGATGGGTAAATAATGCATATGCTTGTTCGGAACCTCTTTTCCCTTCTTATTCCTCGGTTTGTATCTTTCTTGATTACGTATTTTACAATTTCTAAGATTGATGTCTTCTTTCCAATACAACATGCAACCCTTTAAACATGTATCTATTTTATGATATGGCAAACTGAAAGATGACATAAGTTTTTTCACTTCATAATAATTTTTGCACATTAAATTATCGGGTGGCATATGACGTTTAGCAGCTTGAACAACAGCCGTAAATCCAGCTTCTGTAAGGTTGTATTTTGATTTCATTGCAATGTATTCTGCAGTTACCGATAATTGAGAGCCGCTTAAACATCCATTCCAAAGGGTTTTTTTAGCATGATCCAATAAATCATATATTTTTTTAGCTGCAACATTTGGTTCCTCTTCGACATTAACATCGTCGTTATCAATTTCAATGGTAGGGCATTGATCGTGCTGCATCTTCGACCATATGTTCTATGAGATTCGTACTAACTTCATCACTAATGACCTCCACCGATTGTTCTTGATTATTAGGGGCTACAATTTCTCCATGACGATCCTAGAACAAATAATTGGGTACGAAACCGTATTGGCGCAAATGAACCTTAACTATATTTGGTACTAAATAGTTCAACAATTTTCATCTACTACATGGACAACGAATTTCTTCATCGTTTGCAATATTACTTATAGCAAATTCGATGAACACTTGTACCCCTTTCAGAAAATGTTCACTTATTGCGCCATTAATTTCCCTTCTTTGATACATCCAGCTCCGATCATTAAAGTAATTGACCATTTTTCCTACTTGAAAACCTATGATAAAGTAAAAAAATTATAAATCGTTCATTTTATATTTTGTTTAAATTTTATTTACTGATTTAGTAAATATGTACTATATTTTATATTTTTTCTGAAAACTTTATTTTAAATAAACAACTATTGATTCATTGCCACTTATGTGTCTTCTTTGATGGTCGGTCATCCTACTTCCCATTACAAACACAATAGTAATTATATTCCGTAAATCATATCATTTTAAACGATTTCACAAAATTTCGGCAGCATTTTCCCCGCGTTCCTTGTATCGTACACAAATGCGTGTACACAAGGAACGTAAAGGAAATGCCGTCGAAATTTTGTGAACCGTTTAAAGTGATATGATTGACGAAATATAATTACTTTATAGTGTTTGTAACTTGTCCAATACAGGGACAAATCCGACAAATGATGTATCAGATGAATAGAGTTGTCTGTTTTGTGGAAAAAACGAATATCCCTAAAACGATCATATACAACACTTGTCAGACGGGGCCAAATATATCTAAGGATTTAAATATTTGTTTATATTAAATTTAAATATATAACTCGTTAAATTAATATTGGTTTATATTTTACCGTTTTATTACATAAGTACTAAATTCATTTATACACAAAATTTGTACACAAAATTCATTTATTATAAATTCATTTATACACTAAATCAATTCGTGTGTTCGCACAAATACAAAACTCGTGTTCGCACAAATGCAATATCTGTTCTAACGGCTTCCAAATGCAATAAACTCTATCACACACATACGTTCAATACTAACCAAATCAACATAAACTAATGAAATATCCTAAATTACAAAAGTTTCAATCGGTAATAACTTGTTCATTATGGGATAATAGTTGCAATTAGGGGATAACATGATGTAATATGCATACAGTAACAAGTAGGAATCAATCACAATTAAAAATTAAACCCTAAATAAAAAAAACCTAAATATTAGGTTTAGCAAAATTACTGATTTGGAGAGCTAGAACGGTGGAGATGGGCTGGAGCAGCTTCTAGATGGCGTCGGCGGTGGTTGGGATGGTGTTTGGGGGCGGCGTCAGCTGGTTAGGAGGTGGTGGAATGGGGGAATTGGGTGAAAATGTTAATTGGGGAAGAGGATAATGAGTTGCAGGTCTGGTCTCGGAAAGTTATGCAGGAAATTTTCCAACGGCTACCAACGGCCGCAAACGGCGTTATTCCAACGGTTTCCAATGGCTTCAGACGGTTATGTCAAAATCCAATGGACCGTTGGAAGCCGTTAGAAAATCCGTTGGAGGCCGTTGGAACATCGCCGTTGGAATACATTGTATCTCTAGTAGTGTAGCCATATGATTTAATTTAGTTGATGTAAAATTAGTGTTTTTAAAACCACTTGAGATGGAAATAAACAATAGTGAAATCAAGCTATAACATGGTTAGGAAAACATTAAAATTAATGAATATGTAAACAACAAGGAATCTACAATTGGTGATTCAATGAATATGAGAACGCCTATATATGAAATATTCCCAATGGGTTAGTATCATTAACTTCCGCATTTATAAACCTGTGTACCCACATAATTATGACAAATATCAGTTCTGCGAAATAATATAAAGATTAGAATTATAACTTCTAATTTGAGCCTGTATTTTTCTTTGTATAAGCACAAGTAAAAGGTGATGAAAATAACTAATGGTAGAAATGAAATTTACACAAGGCGTTAACTGAGTATGGATAATATGTGGTGAACATGTAAAATTTAAAGATATATTAGTTATTATATATAAAATAGGAGATACACTTTTATTTGCATCATTTGCTTTTATATTATATTTCAAATTGGACATTTAGTTATACAGTTCTTTTGTAATGGACACGGATCATTTTTTAGTTTTCTATAACAACCTTCGATAACTAATTAAGCTGTGCCACTTGATTTTCTTTCGAAAAATTCTTATCAGCAACCATTTTTTGTTCATTCAATTTTATTTTTCATGTTACTTTTCTTATAGCTAAATTGTTCGGATTTAAAATTGAATTTGATTCAGAATTCGTTCATATTATTTTATTCAAACTTGACTATGTAGAATTTCTGCAGTTTAATATCGACTAACAAACAACAAAGTCTTTCAGTGTCTCTTTGTACCCATATTAACATATTTTCATGACATTCAAAGAGTAGTGATGAGAACCGATAAGATTCCTTGATAGAAGAGGAAGATCAGGCTCAACTGATCAAATAAGAAGAGAGGCTATAGTTTGTGATACAAAAACATAGTTTGTGATTGATATAGAAAATGAATTTCATCTCAACGTATTATAGATGTTGTGGCTATTGAATTATTACATACATTAATGTAGTTGTTGACAAGACTAGATGAAATTCTAAAGTGATAGAAAACAATCTAACGATTCTTCGATAAACAACATATATATAAATTGGATTTCGATTGCATGTCATGGCAACCTTAGACTCTATACTGTTCCATACAAAATTCCCAATTTTAGCTTATAGCTGTGATTAAAAAGGACTCATATGACTAATGTATTTTGGCGAAAACTATGTTGACTTTTAGGATTGCCATCTTTCATATTACACTCTACATGTTACTGATTGTCAAAATTATGCACTGTTGTGTATATTTCTCTACGCTTATTTTTATATGCTCTCCCCTAATATTTGCTTGACAAATAAGAATACGGACGTGGATCCATCTGAATCCTATGCTACCTCATACCCTGTTCAGCGAGCTTTAGTACTTCACCTATTTGCTTCCCTCGGCTACCTGTATATAAATTTTGTTGCTCATATATGAAAATTAAATAACAGCAAAAGAATGTACTATTCATATATCTACACTACATGTTAAAATTTATATTTTTTCCTTAAATATAAAATTATCAATAATGTGTCTTTATTTTAGAAAACTACCATGCAAATTATCGGTATAACATGTTATCCACCTTTCCTCCTTATTTCAGTTCTGCAAAAGTTGATATTTTAAAATTACTTCAAACCTTGACGATTGCATTAGTTGATTTAACAAATTATTTGTTTGACCATCAGTTTACCAATATCTTTAAATTTAATATTCATGAAATGTACAAAACGATTTTAGAAACTTTGTACTGTTGAAGTTTAGCACATGCATCACAAAATCACTCTTCATAAGAACAAGTCCAGTGCCAGTAAAATAGCTTAGTTCCTACTTTGGTGGTCAAGCATTGAACTAGTTGCCCTAGTTTTTAGTGTTTTATTTCTATATATTTATAGTTTTCTGTACTAAAGTTAATGAGAAGTTAATAACAATGTAGTTTCTTTTGTCTACCGTTTTATCTCTCCTTTCTCTATATTAAATTCTAACATGGTATCAGAGCGAGGTTAGAAAGGAGAGGAAGAGAGGATTGAGAGTCCCAGTAAGTTTTTTTGTTGTTTCCATCTCAAAATAAAAGGTTCCCAAAAGTTTTTTTCCCTCGACCAAACAAGATAGCTCCTCCACCAGTTTGTTTGTCGTCGCTTGAAAACCTTTATTCGTCGCTATGGAAAAGCTCACCGATGAAGTTGTATTTTCACTGGATCAGGAAGCATCACTCTGCTTCGCCTGCAGCCTGACGCCGAAGGAAAAAAACAAAAAAAAAACAAAAAAACAAAACAAAACCAAAATTCCACAAAAATTCCGCGATTGGTCTAGGCAGGGCGGTGGTTGATGGAGTTACGAGAAGTAGCGGTTGCAATGGTTGTGGCTACGAGGAGAGGTAGAGGTCGCTGGAATTTATTGAGGTGATTGGGGATTCGGTAGTGGAAGTGGTGTTGATGTCAGATGGAGGCGGAGTTAGTGGTTGCTTATGTTGCTGATAGAAGTGTGGTTTAATTTGATCGATGTTGGTTTGTTGGTGCTTCCTCTTGGAAAGCGGTCAGTTGGTTGGAGAAGATGGTTGTTGGTGTGTCTGTAAGTGGCAGTGAGCAGCTTTGTGCAGTGATGTTGATGGCTTGATAGTGGTAAAGAAGTTTCAATTTTTGCTTGGGTATTGAATGGTTAGCAGTGGGTATGTTAGAGGAAGTGATGTATGAAGTGGGATGATGGTTTCGGTCTTGAATGTGAATATGGCCAAGACTATGTAGTTGAATATGATGTAGTAGGGCAGCAGTGTTGTAGTGATATGGTAAGAGCAGTTTGGAAGAAGTGTGGGATGTTGATAGTAAGTTGAAGACATGAATTTCTGATGTATTGAGGTTCACATGGTGGCTTCAATTTCAAGCAGCAATGTTGATTTATTAGCAGCAAACAGCAAGGAAGGTGAAAAGCAAACATGTTGCTTTGAAAGAAGACAAGAGCAATGGAAGCAGCAGACGATCCAAGCAAAAAGCAGTCTGAATCCGAATCAAAACAATTCAGGGAAGCTGCACGCTCCCTTCCTCTACCACCTCCTATGCTCCACCACCTTCTATCCACCGGCGTTTGTCCCCGATGTATATTTCGACTATTCGGAGTTAGAGGATCTGTCTACTCTTTGTTATCCCTTACCGCTTCCCTGTTTTCTTCATTGATTAATGTGAGTTTAGAGAACGAGAATGATGGGTTATGCTGTAATGTTTGTTTGGGGTTATTGGAATTTGGGAGTTGTGGAATTGATGGTTTTGTGAAGGGTGTTGGGCAAGCGATCGAGAAAGAAGGACATCAAATTGATGGGTTTTTCTTGGAGATTTCCGTCCCCCTTGTTATTTCTGCTAACGAACGTGCTTTCTGGATAGATATGAAAAAAATATGGATCTGCTGAGTGGTTTAAAGATAAGCATATCTGGGAACAAATTACGGTGAAAGAAGCTTTGTATGGAGCTGAATAGAGTGTTAGTATGTATGTTGTTGGATTAGGAGTGTTTGGTTGTTGCTATGATGATGTATTGGTAGTTTGCTGGATGGTAATGTAGGGTGATGAGGGGTGCAAAAGTGAGGTGCTGTGTGAACTGTGGTGGAAGTTGATATTAGCATGATGAAGAAGACGTTCAGGAGAACGTTAGTTGCAGATGTGATAGCGAAGAAGACGACGTCAGTAGTGAGGTTGGACATTTGTGGAGTGCTCGTGAACTGTTTTATAATATGCCTAAGAGAAGATAGGCATGCCTACAAGTGAAGTAGGCAAGACTGTGAGTGAAGCAGTATTGGTTTCGTGTCATCCAACAAGCAAAGGAAGAAGAGCCGCAGCTCTAGCTTGTTAGAGAGATGACAAATACATCAGTATTATTGGATGACCCAAGTGCAGAGGTCCCAGATGAAATCATAGGAGTTTGGTGATGGTTCAAGTGTGATGAATCAACCAATGATGAAGCAGTTGAGCATGTCCAATCTAATAGAAGATCAAAGCCACTATGAAGATCGTCAAAGTGAGAAGACGAAGCAATCAAGAATTGTAAATCTTGAAAGATAGATGTGTGTAGTTTGTAAACTGAATATTTGATGCATATCAAGTTTAAGGGAGGGTGTTGAAGTTTAGCACATGCATCACAAAATCACTCTGCATAAGAACAAGTCCAGTGCCAGTAAAATAGCTTAGTTCCTACTTTGGTGGTCAAGCATTGAACTAGTTGCCCTAGTTTTTAGTGTTTTATTTCTATATATTTATAGTTTTCTGTACTAAAGTTAATGAGAAGTTAATAACAATGTAGTTTCTTTTGTCTACCGTTTTATCTCTCCTTTCTCTATATTAAATTCTAACATGGTATCAGAGCGAGGTTAGAAAGGAGAGGAAGAGAGGATTGAGAGTCCCAGTAAGTTTTTTTGTTGTTTCCATCTCAAAATAAAAGGTTCCCAAAAGTTTTTTTCCCTCGACCAAACAAGATAGCTCCTCCACCAGTTTGTTTGTCGTCGCCTGAAAACCTTTAGTCGTCGCTATGGAAAAGCTCACCGATGAAGTTGTATTTTCACTGGATCAGGAAGCATCACTCTGCTTCGCCTGCAGCCTGACGCCGAAGGAAAAAAACAAAAAAAAACAAAAAAACAAAACAAAACCAAAATTCCACAAAAATTCCGCGATTGGTCTAGGCAGGGCGGTGGTTGATGGAGTTACGAGAAGTAGCGGTTGCAATGGTTGTGGCTACGAGGAGAGGTAGAGGTCGCTGGAATTTATTGAGGTGATTGGGGATTCGGTAGTGGAAGTGGTGTTGATGTCAGATGGAGGCGGAGTTAGTGGTTGCTTATGTTGCTGATAGAAGTGTGGTTTAATTTGATCGATGTTGGTTTGTTGGTGCTTCCTCTTGGAAAGCGGTCAGTTGGTTGGAGAAGATGGTTGTTGGTGTGTCTGTAAGTGGCAGTGAGCAGCTTTGTGCAGTGATGTTGATGGCTTGATAGTGGTAAAGAAGTTGCAATTTTTGCTTGGGTATTGAATGGTTAGTAGTGGGTATGTTAGAGAAAGTGATATATGAAGTGGGATGATGGTTTCGGTCTTGAATGTGAATGTGGCCAAGACTATGTAGTTGAATATGATGTAGTAGGGCAGTAGTGTTGTAGTGATATGGTAAGAGCAGTTTGGAAGAAGTGTGGGATGTTGATAGTAAGTTGAAGACATGAATTTCTGATGTATTGAGGTTCACATGGTGGCTTCAATTTCAAGCAGCAATGTTGATTGATTAGCAGCAAACAGCAAGGAAGGTGGAAAGCAAACATGTTGCTTTGAAAGAAGACAAGAGCAATGGCAGCAGCAGACGATCCAAGCAAAAAGCAGTCTGAATCCGAATCAAAACAATTCAGGGAAGCTGCACGCTCCCTTCCTCTACCACCTCCTATGCTCCACCACCTTCTATCCACCGGCGTTTGTCCCCGATGTATATTTCGACTATTCGGAGTTAGAGGATCTATCTACTCTTTGTTATCCCTTACCGCTTCCCTGTTTTCTTCATTGATTAATGTGAGTTTAGAGAACGAGAATGACGGGTTATGCTGTAATGTTTGTTTGGGGTTATTGGAATTTGGGAGTTGTGGAATTGATGGTTTTGTGAAGGGTGTTGGGCAAGCGATCGAGAAAGAAGGACATCAAATTGATGGGTTTTTCTTGGAGATTTCCGTCCCCCTTGTTATTTCTGCTAACGAACGTGCTTTCTGGATAGATATGAAAAAAAACATGGATCTGCTGAGTGGTTTAAAGATAAGCATATCTGGGAACAAATTACGGTGAAAGAAGCTTTGTATGGAGCTGAATAGAGTGTTAGTATGTATGTTGTTGGATTAGGAGTGTTTGGTTGTTGCTATGATGATGTATTGGTAGTTTGCTGGATGGTAATGTAGGGTGATGAGGGGTGCAAAAGTGAGGTGCTGTGTGAACTGTGGTGGAAGTTGATATTAGCATGATGAAGAAGACGTTCAGCAGAACGTTAGTTGCAGATGTGATAGCGAAGAAGATGAAGTCAGTAGTGAGGTTGGACATTTGTGGAGTGCTCGTGAACTGTTTTATAATATGCCTAAGAGAAGATAGGCATGCCTACAAGTGAAGTAGGCAAGACTGTGAGTGAAGCAGTATTGGTTTCGTGTCATCCAACAAGCAAAGGAAGAAGAGCCGCAGCTCTAGCTTGTTAGAGAGATGACAAATACATCAGTATTATTGGATGACCCAAGTGCAGAGGTCCCAGATGAAATCATAGGAGTTTGGTGATGGTTCAAGTGTGATGAATCAACCAATGATGAAGCAGTTGAGCATGTCCAATCTAATAGAAGATCAAAGCCACTATGAAGATCGTCAAAGTGAGAAGACGAAGCAATCAAGAATTGCAATTCTTGAAAGATAGATGTGTGTAGTTTGTAAACTGAATATTTGATGCATATCAAGTTTAAGGGAGGGTGTTGAAGTTTAGCACGTGCATCACAAAATCACTCTGCATAAGAACAAGTCCAGTGCCAGTAAAATAGCTTAGTTCCTACTTTGGTGGTCAAGCATTGAACTAGTTGCCCTAGTTTTTAGTGTTTTATTTCTATATATTTATAGTTTTCTGTACTAAAGTTAATGAGAAGTTAATAACAATGTAGTTTCTTTTGTCTACCGTTTTATCTCTCCTTTCTCTATATTAAATTTTAACACATCGAAGGTGTTATATGTTCAGAAACGGTAAAAATGAAATTTCATTGACAAACAATTCATATGCTAGGATGACACATTTGATATGATGTCTTTTAAAGGTTAAACCATTTATAAGTAAACATTTTTTAATCATGTTCCACTTCCAATTTACACTACTAGAAGTACAAAAACGGTTGCAACTTAATGTTTTTTCATATATGTTTATATAGCTGTTGTAGTACAATCGTAAAATATAGTTAACAACGGTGTTATTAACCCATATTAATGCCTTTTGGCTGCAGGTGTAAAAGCCTTCGGTGTTGAAGATGTTTTACCAAGTAAAATGCAACAGTTACTAGCATGTGATAATGGTTACTTTTTCCACTCAAAAGCAGTATCAAGCTGACGTTGCTGGTAGTTTGTTCGTACGATGAACATAAAATAATACTTATATTATATGTTTGGTTTTTCTTTTGTTTTAAGCATTTAAAGATAAAGGCTATTGCAACCAAATATCAGTCTACTTTTGTGCGCTGTATTGAAAAATCTACTTCGAATAACATCTGAATTTTGTTGCCTCTTTACTACCTCCTATAATTGTAATGTAACCCGTATTAAATATTTAGTACTATTTCATAACACCACTATCCTTTTCTACTTGAGGCTTGCACTGAACTGCATCTGCTCTTTTTTTTTTCATTTGTAGTGTACTGAGAACAACTATAAATTTGACAGGTACATTTAGTATTTTTGATAGTTTCCTGTATATGTATGTTTGAGAGCTTTTGGTATTGATATTACATTACATCAATTTGGGTTTTGCATTTATGTTTGATAGAATATTAGCATACCTTCTTGATAACTACTTCCATACTTACAACAGAATAAATTATTACTGTTTAGTTCTTGATATACTTACAACAGAATAAATTATTGTTCGGTTCTTGATAACTTATTATTTTTCAATTATTTGGAAATAAAAGTACAACTATAGGCCGATTATAACTGAATTTAGATTATTTAATGTTGGCGAACTAATGAAGATGGTAGTATGCAAGTGGAAATGTTGATTTTTTTATTTGGCTATATGTTTTGTATGTACTTATGTGAATTAAGGTTATCATAAATCAAATTTTTTGCATGTAGGTTGAGCTGCCTATTTCCTCATTTTCTTTATATCCAAGAAAATTAATTAAAACTTATTGTTAACTACTCACTCGCATATAACCCTTAAGTTCATTTACATAGCATCAATTTTATGTTAACATCAGTGGAAAATAAATACTCTTACCAATAAAATTTTCATGCTTAATTCTCATTATGGAATAAATAATATAATTATTGGTTAGATAACTTGCATGTATGTATATATATGATAGGTTCATGGAGCACTTTTATCATATCCAAGTTGTCGAGCAAAAAGTGTTGCCAATTTAAATTTGACAAACTTATGATATTTTTCATATCTAAGAATAATATTTCTTCAAATTAATGGATTTTTTTTTGAGTATATCTATCTAAATGTTATTTTTGTTACTTATATGTTTGTCCATACAAAAACATATTTACTTGAAAATTAAAAAGCAAGAAAAAAAGCTTGATGTATAGTCGTAATCATCTATTTTTGTTTGTATCATCTTTTGGAAAGTTGTTTAAAAAGAACAAGGACAAGATACTTTCCAAAAAAGTGTACAAAGAACACCTAGGACCAAAGTGATACTCCGTTGAGTCTCATAGTTATTCCCTGCATGAGCGGTTTATCTCCTTTTTATACCCAACAACTTACAAATATGTATGTATGTATGTAGCCCTTAAATTTTATTTTTGTCAAATGTCATGGAAGCCAGTAGAAGTATTAAGGGAAGTTTGGAGTTAAACATTCCACATGCGAGTCTGTAGTGTTATGCATTATAGCCATGTATGTGTATTGCATCTACATCTACTATCAAAAAATAGATTCAGATAAAGCTGATCAGCAGCCAAAAACACAGGTATCACTTCCCATAATGTGGTAAGTCCGAACGAGTTTGAGGATGGTGAAGCCGTGAAGGTGTTAAGATTATTCCAGGATGTGGACACGTGTTTCACTCTCAATGAATAGATATATGGCTTGCAGAAATATATCACATCCTGTATGTCTATGCGAGAATATGTCTCTTGCAATGGATGATGAAACCAATGCTGGACATGAAGGGGAAAGAGCTGGCCGTACAGAGGTGAAGGTATTGGCTTAGAGTCTTTAGTGTTTTGTTTATATAATTATTTTTATTACTTAGTTCATGATCCATACTTGCAAGGTTAAATACTGTTTTGAAGGATGGTACATTGTTTTTTAATCTATGAAATTGCTTGCTATTCAAATAATAATATGGACATTACTGTACTGAATTCTGAATACTATTTTGCTACTAATAATAAACCGAAATTAATGGACACTATGGCATGAATGGAGAATGTGTATTATATTTGTAAACGAAACATTATACATGACTTAAAACATGCACATTGTGATTAGATGCAGGTCCACCTGGGTGTGGATACATACTCATGAGTCATGACCAATAGCTTCAACTTGTACTTTAAAATCTTTTTCCGCTTGTATCCTGTAACACAATCATCTCTCATAATTATTGGTTAACAAAATACAACTGGTTTAAGGACTTGACAAAACTTTAAATGGCAGATTTTATCATGATTACCTAATAACTACTTATAAGTGGAGGTCTGCTGACATTCTCTTGAAAATATCCTGAAAATACTTACTAGAAGACTGAACTTAGGAAATTGCTTTTGAATTCAAAGCCACTTAAAGTGAAGTCATCGATAATCCAGGGTGGTCCAAACTAGTTTCATACTAAAATCAAAAACATGTAACAGTAAGTGAAGTAAAGAGAGTAGATCACTTAGCAACTCTAAAACTAAGGGAAATGCAAATGCTGAAATTAAATGACATTTCTAATACAGAACATAAAGGGAATTAATCCCCCTACAACGAAATTCGCTATTGTAGAGCACATAAATAGACTCAAACCTTCATTTGTTGGTTTACTTGAGAATAAATTAGATGAGAATGCCATTCGTTCATTTATCAAAAGCATTAAACTATAGTGAGCATACACGAAAGACGAAAATAATAAGAGCATATAATTATTCTTTTGGGATCTTATCATTTGGAACAATTGTGTTTTATTCAGCAGATAACCAAATCATCACATCACTACTTTTAAATAAAGGGTGAATAAGCATTGTCATGGCAAACAATAGTAAACTAAAAAAGACAGCTGATTTAAGTAAGACTTAAGAGCATTTATGTCAATTGTTATAACGTGTATTACCTTAATCATTTCTTTACTAAACTCTTGCATCGCAACAGCAACTTGTTGGGTATAAAGAATCACAGATGAATTGAAAAAGATTTAAATGCGAGAAGATAATGATTATTGATTTTTATTGAATTGATCAGATACAAATGTTTCAAAGCTTTGTTACAATTGATACTCTCTGTATACATGATACACTGCTATCTATATTGCATTTGATCTATTGGGCTTCAGTCGGTATGGCCCAAACCCGCATTTGCTTTGGAGAAGTATTATTGACCGTAAGATAGCCGATGAATGGATGTGATCTTCTCTTGCATTTGATACTTCAATATATACGGTGAAGAGCTGATTCATTCTCATACTCCAGTACTCCCTCTCAAACCCTATTTCAGCTAGGTTTGCTACGATTTTCTCCCAAATTCTCATCCACTTCAATTGAGCATTAATCTGATAAAATTTAGTTGATAAAGTCGAAAAATAAGAGTGATCAAAGAATACTGGACACAATTCCAGAATTTCTGGTCGATGGTCATTCGAAGGTGATGATCGAGCAAAGAGCCATCAGTAATATTTTTCACTTCAATAATTTTGGCTTGAGGGCTTGATATCTTCTCGAAAGCTATTATCTTTGATGTTCATCTGCTTCCTAGCTTGTGAATTGTCATCAAAGCTTTCGACTTTCAGCCTTTCTATGAATCGAATGAAGCTGGCTTTTGAAAGTGGTTCAGTCAATATGTCAGCGGTCTAGTAAGGTAGAAGGTACGTGGTTTACATTCACTTTTCCTCCTGTTACTTGCTCATGAGTAAAATAAAGATTTAATTCGACATGTTTTGTTCTAGAGTGTAATACAAGGTTGGCAGTAAGATGTATTGTACTTAAGTTGTCACACCAAATAGTTGTCTTGCTCCCTATCCTGACTTGTAGCTCCCCAAGTAAAGACTCTATCCACATAACTTCTGCAGTAGCATTTGCTACTCTTCTGAATCCGGCCTCAGTGCTAGATCTAGAAATTGTAGGCTGTTTTTTTGAGCACCAAGATATAGGGTTGTTTCCTAAGTATATACAATACCCTGTTGTAGACCTCCTGCCATCTGGGTCCGGAGCCCAGTCTGCATCAGCATAGCCATTGATACTGACTGTCTTGCTTGCTTCAAGTGTTAAACAAAATTTAAAGTACCCTTGAGATATCTTAATATCCTTTTCACTGCTTTCTAGTGATCATCTGTTGGAATTTTCATATATTGATTTGCTTTATTTACACTATAAGTGATGTCAGGTCTTGTGATAGTAGCATACTAAAGTGCACCAACAATGCTTCTGTATTGACTATCATTTGATATAGCTTCCCCTTTGTATTTAGACAAGTGTATGTTACTGACCATTGGAGTGGAAATTTGACTAGCTTCATGCATTTTTGCTTTGTGCAGGATTCCTATTATATACTTTCTTTGATTCAGTTGAATTGATGTGCTGGATATCCTTTAACTTCTATACCCAAGAAATAATTTAGGTTGCCAAGATCCTTGATAGTGAATTCTTGATTCAGATGCTTTATTAGACTGTTGATTTCCTGCTCACTGTTGCCTGTAATAATAAAATCATCAACATATATTAGTACATATATTATTATATCTTTACTGAACTTTGTGATAGAAAGTTATCAGATTTTGTTGGGTAGTAACTAAAATCTGATCATTGTTTCTTTTACTTTTTCAAACCACACTCTTGGTGCTTGCTTTAATCCATAGATTGTTTTATGTAATTTGCACACTTAATCCACCTTCCCTTTTTACCTGAAACCATGTAGCTGCTCCTTGTTCACTTCTTCCTGTAAAACACCATTCAAAAAGGCATTATTTACATCTAATTATTTGATGCTCCAATTTCTATATAAGGCCATTGTAATAACAATTCTAATAGTAGTAGGCTTTACAACTGGTGAAAAAGATTCATTAAAATCAAATCCACTCTGTTGTGAATAGCTTTTAGCTACTAGTCTTGCCTTATATTTAGAAATTGAACCATCTACATTTCTCTTTATTTATAAGTCCACTTGCATCCAACAATATTTCTATTCTTTGGCTTGGGAACAAGATTCCATGTCTTGTTTTTCAATAAAGCCTCATATTCTTCAATCATGCTAAATTTCCAATTTTTGTTTTGCAAGGCTTGATCGCATGTGCTTGGCTCCTCTGTATCTAGGACTGCATTAAAAACTTTGGTTTGAATATGCCACTTTTTGATCTGGTTACCATGTGATGATTGATTCTGTTTGTGATCTGTTGCTGACTAGCTCTCTCTATTTCTGATTGTATATCTATATCAGTGCTTTATGGGTTGTCTTGTGTTTGATGAGGAGCAAGTTGCACCCTTTCTCTTTGTTGAGATGAATGATCAGGTACACTAGATGACTCAGTTTGATCATCAGCTGGACCAAATCTGGATCTAGTACATTGTGGGTCAAAATGAGTTTCCCTTTGGTTGATACCGCTCTGAACTGGTTCTCCCTGAGTCTGTATCATCTCTACTGGTGGAATAGTTATTGGTGGTAAAGAATCTTTTGTGTTATACACTTTACTAGTAACTTTGATATTTATTTCTTTAAATGGAAATACTATTTCATTGAAAACCACATGTCTAGAGACAAATATTTTTCAATTTTTGTTCGAGCATTTGTACCCCTTTTTATTAGCAGCATAGCCCTGAAAGGTGCATGGAGATGACCTGAAATTTAATTTATGAACATTATAGGGTATAATATATGGAAAACATAAACACCCAAGTACTTTGAGACTATGATAATCTGGACTAGTGTCAAATAGTATTTCTATTGGACATTTTAGATTTAAAACTTTTGATGGCAGCCTGTTAATTAAATAAACTATTGTGGCAAAGCATCTGGCCAAAACTTTAGTGGCATAGATGCTTGGGCCAATAAGGTAAGCCAAATTTGCACAATCTGCCTATGCCTTCTCTCAACAAATCCATTTTTGCTCTAAAGTGTAGGGGCATGTTGTTCTGTGATTAATTACCTTTTTCAGAAAATATTCCTTTAGTGGCAAGTACTCTATTCTACCATCTGTTTGCATGATTTTAACCTTGCAATTTTTTTTTGATTTTCTACCGGTGCTATGAACTGCATAACTGCACTGTGAGTTTCAGACTTAGATTTAAAAAAAAATATCCACACATATCTAGAAATGGCATCTACAAATGATATATAATATTTATACCATAGTAGTATATATTTGGGCAGGTTCGCATAAGTCAGTGGCAATTAATTCTAGAGGTTTGCTATATCGAGTTTCTAAATTTGAGAATGGCAATTTATGACACTTGCCCATCTGATAATATGTGCATATATATGGTAAAGAGATATCATTAAAAGGAATATTTTTTTTATTCAATACATGCTTAACAATAGTAGCATTTGGTTGCCCAAGTTTACAATGCCACTTATCAAATATCTCACTGATTTCTTGCTGTTTGAATTCAGAATTATTACACCAATTTCTTTTAAAATCTGGGTTTCTTGAGTTATCCACACTGAACTTGTATAGTCCCCTACACTATTTACCCTGCAAAAGTATTTCCTTAGTTAGGATGCCCTTAACTAAGCAATAGTGTGGATAAAACTCAAAGTAGACGTTATTATCTCTTGCAAATTATGACATACTTATTAAGTTTTTTTAATGTGTGGGGCTCTCAATAAATTGTTTAGGTATAATTGCTTCCTTCCCATTAACTAGTGTGTGTAATTGCAACAAATTTACCATTACCCATATATATTGCATTGTTACCTTTGTACTCCTTGTTTCCAAGATTTGGATTGCTCAAGTTATTGGTGATATGATTATTGCTCCTGAGTTAGGATACCGGTCTTCGTCTTGAATATGATCTGACATTGTTCTTTCTATTTGAGAATTTTTTACATCCAACTGATTGCTTAACTCTTTTTATATGTGTGCCATGTTTGCACTGTAGCTTGGGTTTCTTTGAGCATTTTGTCCTTGACCTGGAACATAATTAAGGTTTAATCTAAAATAACATTCTGCTGCTATATGCCCAAGTTTTTCACATATTGAACATTTTGGTCTGTTATTGTTGTTCCATCTGCCTCTTCCTCTAGATCTATTTGTATATCCACCTCTTTATGTAGATTGCTCTCCTCTGTTATTGTTTTGACTCTTACCCTTGTAACTAACAGCAAAGTTGGCAAAGAAATCAGATTCTTGTGTTTCTTTATATCAATTCTTGCTTCATGTTAAAATAAGATAGAGTGTACATCATCAATAGACGGTAGATTCCTCTGAGAAGTTATAATTGCTACCACCGCTTCATATTCATCACCAAGCCTATTTAAAATTGTCATGATTTGCTCTGAATCAGAAACTTTCTGATTTGCTGCCTCTAAAGTGTCACAAATTGACTTAATTTTGAAAAGATACTCTCTCTTGCTGTGATTGTCTTTTATGATATTATGAAGTTGCCTTTTATAAAACATCACCTTTGCTGCAGATTGAGAGTTGAAAACTTTCTCTATTGTTGTCCAGATTTCACTTGCTATTTTATAGCCTATCAGACCAGATAATAGATTTGCATTTATTGATGAAAGCAACCAGGAGCATATAAGCCTATCTTATTTGTGGTATTTCACATGTTCTTTATTACTAATAATCTTGTTTTCTTAATCAGTGATACACTTTGGGGGAATTAGTATAGTTCCTTGAAAGAAACCTTCATGAACATATCCCTGAAGAGCAGTTTCAACTTGAAGCTTCCGGAGGAGATAATTCTCTTCACTAAGATGGACAGTAACTAGTAGACTCTGAGGACTAATTACAGTTCTTATGAGTTTCTCGGCATTTGATGCAGTGTGTTGAGACTCACTGTTGCCGATTGGTGTTTCAGAGTGGGCTTCATCAGCCATGATGATCTTGTATTTGACAGAGACAGAACTGAGGGATGAAAATAGAAGACTGCAGTTCTTGACTGGATGACTGAATCAAGAACTTCAATCAAGGCACAATTAGGTTTGTTGCAACCAGAAAAACTCAAGTGATGATGAATTTTGATGATTTTTCTTAGGATGGCACTTTCTTTGACTTTGTGTTGATGATTTTTGAATTCTTGATTTTGTTTTCTGAGATTTTGATTGCTGTTCTTCTTGGATTCAACATTGAATTCTCTACAGCCAGAATGTTGAGAAATTGGTGAGGCAGAAATGATTCTTTGTTGGGTCTTCTCCTCAAATGATGATTTTGAAATCTGATGAGAAGAAAAAATAAATCAGATGATGATTTGTTTGCCTTTTTTCTGTGATGAGTTTGCTTTGATAACGATGCTCTTGATGTTGTTAAGCATACTTCGCTCTGATATCATATAAAGAATCACAGATGAATTGAAAAGGATTTAAATCTGAGATGAAAATGATTTTTGATTTTTATTAGATTGGCCAGATAAAAATATTTCAGAGCTTTATTACAATTGATACTCTCTGTATGCATGATACGGTACTATTTATATTGCATTTTATCTATTGGGCTTCGGTTAGTATGGCCCAAACCCGTATCTACTTTGGAGAAGTATTATTGACCGTAAGATAGCTGATGAATGGATGTGATCTTCTCTTGCATTGATACTTTAATATATACGGTTAAGAGCCGATTCATTCTCATACTCCAATATTGGGCCTTCATGTACTTAATGAAATGCTTCATAACCTCTGCACTCTTTGATAAATGTCAAATAGTTCTAGCAGTCGCCAAAACGATAAATACAGTAGTGAGCTCATAAGCTTTTTTCACATTTGACTTATGTTGGTAATGTGTAGGTATCAGTATCACATTAACCAATAGCCATGGTAACATAAACTTGACGGCAATGCTCAAGTAGTACAAAAAATATATTTACCTAACATAAGGTTATTATTTGCAAATAAATACAATTTTAAAACAAATACAACGTACATAAAAAATTAAAAAATATTCAAAATAAAATTCAAACAATAGTGTTATATTTACACTAATTCAAAAATGGTTTGGGCCCACTTATAATTTTGCTATGGATAAATTCTCCACAATGGAGAAATGTAGTTCTACAAACAGAACTTTGAATATGCCCAATTGGTAAAAGTTAAGTTCCAAAATTGTATAGCATATATCACTTACCATCAAGTTCACCAAGATGCATTGAAACTAAATTCAACTTTTCTTTATTTTCATGATGATGACTCACTGCCTGCCTCGACCTCATAATTTCCCTAGCAAGAACCTTCATATAAAGAAGACAAATAACTGTTATTCTAGTTAACTTCAACATCAAAAAATGTCCATAGGTAGGAGCCTTAGGCGCACACGTGTGCGGATATAAACCCCTTTATTATAAATCAACTCCATTCCCCCTCCGTTCTTTTGTGCAATGAATGTGATAGCTCAATTATATTCTTGAATTTAACTGATGACTTATGGTATAAGTGTGAGTTCATGAAGAGTTTTGTCCATTGGCGTTTAAGTGAGTAATCTAGTGGGAAACTCTGTCCGAATCAAATGTCTTGTTCATTTGTAAGGACATCCAAAGTAGTATATACGTATGTGATCTGTTTTGAGGACGTAAGAAAGTAGACGAATAAAAATGCAAAAAATTTGAGTTGAATAAAATAACTATATTTTCTCCTTTTGTTCAGTGTAATCATTTGAGTTTATATAAAATGAATTTCAATAGAAATTCGCAACAAACCAAAAACTACCTAATCTATATTCAATATCCAAATACATGAAGACTTTGTAATTGATTTTTTACACATAGCTTGTAACAGCCTGCACCTCACTTAACGCAGATATTGTCCCCAACTTAGTCACCTGCACCTCATGGGCAAAGCCAATGTGTGGGGTTTTGTTCCCCAAAAGGCCTCGACGTTGTTATGAGGTGAAGGCTTTGGTATATAAGCACCCATTTCATAGTGTTTTTCCGCGATGTGGAACTATTATTCCCATTTTGAAGGGGTGTTACAATCTCCCCCCTCTTAGAGCCCAATGTCCCCGTTGGCTCATGAACACAACACCACCCAGGCGTCGTGGTTGTAACACGTACAGACCACAATTCCGGTTGGGTATGGCTCTGATACCAAGCATAAAGTTTAAAAATTATTCTCACCATTAAAATAATTATACTACATAAATGGTTCATTTATCAAGACAATTCAAACTCACATTTCCATTTTGTAACAAAATTTAAATTTCCAACTAATTATCAACATAAAACTAATTAAAGTTGATAGTTAATTTTTGTGACAAAGTGGAAATGTGAGTTTGAATTGTCTTGATAAATGAACCATTTATGTAGTATAATTATTTTAATGGTTAGAATAATTTTTAAACTTTATATATATATATATATAAAATGTAACAGCCCGCACCTCACTTAACGCAGATATTGTACACAACTTAGTCACCTCCGCCTCATGGGCCAAGCTAAGGTGTAGGGTTTTGTTCCTCAAAAGGCATCGACGTTGTTATGAGGTAAAGGCTTTGGTATATAAGCACCCACTTTATAGTATTATCCAGTAATACTCTTTGTTAATGTGGGTCTCGGGGTGGGGCGTCACAGTAGAAAGATGTGACGCCGCACCCCGAGACCCATATTAACAAAGAGTATTACTAGGTAATACCGTCCGCTAATGCGGAGAATAGGGCTGGTTAGGAGCGACCATCTATAGCCTTGTCTTAAATATCTATTGAATACGTCAATAAATGCTCTATATTTTTTTTCTAATTCAAGTGGATCGACATATCCAATAAACACTTAATACATATCCATAGGTGGTTATAGGATCTATCAGAACAAAATACAACAACTCAAATGCAAGACACATCACAAAACAACAGATAATCAGATATATACACATATACATATACATCACAGGGTATACAAAAAGATACATCACATATGTGGTATGACGACCACAATACAAACACGAGTCAAAAGAATATACATATTAGAGTAGCAACAAAAAGAACTACACAAAAGCTACAACAAAAAGAGCTAGCAGAAAAGTCCATGTGGAAGCAGAATAGGCTAGGTCCAAAGGGTACCTAATCTGAAACACCTCGGTCTGACCCGAGTATAAAATACACAGGTCAGTCTAGCTAAACAAATCAGCTTACAAGGATAAGCGATAATATGAGCATAAGGATAATGTGATAATATTCTCGAATAGGAAGGAACAATCTAAAGTGTATGATTACATCAAGTGATAATACACTACAACAAAAAAGACTTTTCACAGCGTTTGAAAAACGCTGTTAAAAGTTTTCACAGCATTTTTAAAAACGCTGTATAACGACATGCGGTCGTTGACCCTAAAGTTTTAACTGCAAAATATAAACGCTGTCAAAAACCCACTTTCTACAGCGTTTTTAAAACGCTGTTAATAGTTTTTCTACTGCAAGGTATAAACGCTGTTAATAGTTTTCTACTGCAAGGTATAAACGCTGTCGTAGGGATATGCATTTTTTTCCCAATGAATTGACAGCAATGTATAAACGCTGTCGTAGGGATATGCATTTTTTTCCCCAATGAATTGACAGCAATGTATAAATGCTGTCGTAGGGATATGCATTTTTTTTCCACTGAATTGACAGCAATGTATAAACGCTGTCGTAGGGATATGCATTTTTTTCCAAAGAATTCAGAAAATGCTCTATACTCAGTACATTACAATTACAATACTTCGTGCAATTCAGTTCAGATAGTACTCACTCCCCAGTTCAACAATAATACATATAGTACAATTCAATTCAGATAGTACTCACTCCCCAGTTCAACAATAATACATATAGTACAATTCAATTCAGATAGTACTCACTCCCCAGTTCAATAATAATACATAATACCATATGCAATCCAATTCAGATAGTACTCACTCCCCAGTTCAACAATAATACATATAGTACAAAGTTCAACAAGGCAGGCAGCAACAATACAATATTGTACATAGTTCATAACCTAAAATATCGGCAAGAAAATGAAATATAATATGGTCATAGACCCTAAGTTGCATGAAAACTCTAAGTCAACTGTCATAGAATCACAACGCGTCCGCAAGTTGCAGCAGTTATTCATGATCCAACCAAGCAATTTGCAGGCTTACAGTAGCTCTGAGACATAAGTAAGAAGGCAAGTTCTTAAACTGTGAGCATGAACTGTATATAATTCAAACTGCGAGCAATACAATTTAGCATGAACTACTATATGACTAACTTGCAACATGATTGAGGACCCTAGTTTCTTATATCCCCTTGGTCCCTAACGAGCCAATGAGCTGACAAGGTCAATCAGGTCCTCTCGGACCTTTGTGGAGAACAAAAAAAAAGTTTCATTCACTAGTGGACGCAGCTCCAAACAACTGCAGTAGAAGAAAACCTAATTTTTGAATCACCTAACAGACTTGGAAACTACTTCAACTCGGGGGAAAGAACCTCCCCCAACTCAAACCCTTTGGCCCTAGCCTTAACATAAAGTGAGTCATGTGGCCCACGCCCGCTATCGATTCATTGCGTAACCCTAGTCAGCGGCCAAAGCTCTATATATATATACCGAGTATAGAGCATTTTCTGAATTACAAAAAGCTAATACCCTATATCCTATATATATATCGTAAGTACTGTCTTGATAAATTATTTTATTCAGAAAAACATTAAATTAGATAAAATTTGATAAAAATTCTACTTCTCTTGATTACATTTATATATATTACCCACAGAGTTGTTTGTCACAAATCTTCTTAATTTTATAAAATTCCTCATCTGCATTTTAATATTCAGATCTCTTTGACGGGCTGTGATGCATTTTTTTTATCTAATAAAAGTTTTTAAGACTTGATGTACCCTCCCGAGCATATTAAATAACTTGAAGTTCAAGGGTAGTTACCTGAAAACTGCCAAACTATACAAATATTTCAAACTGCTGAAGTTGAGTCCACACTAACATTCGCAGTAGGCCATGCTACCGTCGAACCAATAGCATCTGATAAGCATTCCATGAATGACGTAGGTCTCCATAAAGACGCATTCGGGTCTTTGACAATATCCACCCAAACTCTTATTGCATTTGGTCCTAGTGGAATAGAATGAACCAAATCATTTGGATTAGTTGAAGATATGGTGCCTTCAGCTACAATTTTTCCTGTGCCCTCCATAGCAAATAACATGCACTTGTTATTCATCGCGTAATTTGCACTCTATGATATTAAAAAAAGTATTGATACATTATCAACAAATCGTATATATAAATATTAGCAATATAATATATTACCGTACGAGATGTTGGAACATTGCTCATAGAAGTGGATGGTATTGTGTTTTCAAAAACCAATTTTGATGATGGCCATGCTATTGTCTTACCGACGGCTTCTCCGATACATGTCACACCTACTATGGGCCTCCACAAAAAGGCATCTTCTTTTATCGAATTGTCCACCCAAACTATTGCGGCTTCTGGTCCAAGAGGAACACCATTAATAATCTGATTTGAATCACTCGAGTGCACACGTCCTTCGGCAACCAATACTTCAGTTCCACCCCAATCGAACAACTTGCATTTGTTTTCTGTGCTATTGGTTTTGCTCTATCAAAGAAAAAAATTATAGTCATCTAATAAAAGTCTTGTTTCTATAGTCTTACTGCATTCAACATTTTATCATGTGTCAACCAATTCAATACAAAGCAAATCAACATTGTTAAATTTTCAATAATCATTTGTCAAACTTTAAACTTGATTTCACCCACCAAATGTTATTAAAAATAATAATACTAACATAGCTAGAAATGTGTAATAAATTAGTATTCGACTCTATGGAACTAATGCTTCCGGTAGTTGGATTTTCACATATTTTAGTTTTAATATGTAAAAGAATGTACTAATCTAATGGGAACATGGACTAGTTTGGATAATATCAATGTTAATTCCACAGTTCTCTTATAAATATATTTTTACCGTTGCATTATACAGATTTTTAATGTGCAGATGCTAAACAAATCTTATTATTTACCACAACGTTTCCTAGATGACGATAACAAAGCTCTGAATAGTGGCAAAAACATGACTAGGAATCTGCCACCTCCAGTTCAAAAGGGTGGATGCAGAGACACATATCAATGCTATATTTGTAGAGAGTTTTTCATACCTCGTTTTCTTTTTCGGAGTTTTCTTTTATGCGGATAACAACTCTATCCGCTGGCCATGCTATCTTCTCATTCTTGGCGTCTCCTATGTATACCATACCAGGTGAAGGCCTCCACAAAAAAACATCGGATTTTTTAGGATGGACTACCAAAATTTTCTTGGCATTCGGACCTAAAGGTACTCCATTGAGAAGATCGTTTGGATCACTTGGCACGATTTTTCCTTCGGCAATTACCTCATCATCATTCCCGTGCCAATTCAGCAAACTACAACCGTCACCTATTTCATTATGCTTACTCTGCAATTAATAAAAAATAAAATACATAACTTCTGATTTAGATATCAAATTATGTATGATGTTTTAACCTTACTATCGTATATTTTTACCGTTTTAGATACGTTCTCTCCTCCACAATTTTCTTTATCCTGCAAATCAATAATATTACAAAAATATTAGAGAATTTGAACCTGCAGTGAAATTGTAGTGAACCTGTAGTGAACTTGTATATTTATTCCACTTATGATGAAAACAAGTACAAATTTCAAAGAGAACACATTTTCAGAATGAATTTTGATATAACAATTGACAAACTTATGTATGGAAATGATACATCATTTGTAGAGTAACCAGATAAGGATATTTTTATTTTGCAGATGGATGAGGAGTCAGCAATTTAATCGTAAGTAAAAGGTATTTTTGTTTTGCAGATTGGTCGAATTGTAGCGGATGGTTTAAAATCTCATAAGGATAAAAATATATTATGCTTTAATTTAAAAGTGTTGAAGAGACAATATTGGTTTAGTGTTGAAAAGACAATATTAGTTTAGTGTTGAAAATACATTACTTTATAAGTGTTGAAAAGACAATATTGGTTTAGTACATATTATGCTTTAATTTAAAAGTGAATGCTTTAAAATCTCATAAGGATAAAAATATATTGCAAAATCGCATTTGTACTCTCATAAGGATAAAAATTCAAAGTTAGGCCAGCAACCAAAGACATCAAATACATATAATAAATTTAAAATCTGAAGCTACACAACTCAGTAATTTTTATAAACAAATTTTCACAATTAATTTTTAGAAAACTAAAAATAAAAGTTTAATTTAAAACATGTTTTGAGGAAAATAAGAGGTGGAATTAAATTTTAACTTCTTATTTAGCATGTAGCTTTTAATAAGAGAATGATTACACAAATTAAGTCGAAAATCATACAATGCAAGGATCACATACATTCTAACTAAGCTTTCATATTTACACAAAGTGATTATCGACATACCTGACGTTTCATTACGGTGTGAATCAACTGCTCTAGCTCTGAAATCCTATGCTGACATTGAGCTACTTGTTTATCTTCGATTTGTGACAAAACTGCAGTGGTCATGGTTACACCCCTTCCCATTCCTCGTAGTCGTCCCGGTCTATCTTTTCCCAACACCAATGAGAGGGCATCTTCTTTGATCTTACAAGTTAAGCTAGACGGTGATTCCTTTTCAGCATTCTTTATTTTCTCCTACAAAGTGAACACAAATTATATTTTGTAGAAGAGTTCAAAATTATATATTTTCCAAAAATTACGCTTAAACAAAAACAACATAGCACTTACGATAGTATCTGCAACATGCGGGTTCACTGGTTCACGATTTTTTCGAGTGTGAGATTTAATCCAAACATCAGATCTACAAATGGAAGAAGGAATGCTACTTTTCTCTTTCTGCATTAAAGGAAACATAACATTAACAAAACTATTAACCATAGGTAATAAATCAAATATATTTCTCACCAAATCTTCAGTTAGGCGAGCCATTCCTCGACGACTACACGTGTGTGGTATTTGTTTGTCCTTCATAGATTTAAATTTATCACTTCGTAGCTAGATTACAAGATTTATCACATTGATTAGTTAATTTGCATTTTACGTACGCTTAAATTTCATATATATATATATATACACACACACACAAGAAATAATAAAAATTACATTACAATTACCTTAAACTCTTTGCTCATTTTTGACTCGATAAACTTCTTCCATTTCTTCATACTTCCAACGTTTTCTGGTTTTAGTTGAAGTTGTTCCTCCTTGGTTTTTGTTTGTAATATCTGTTTTACGAATTTGCTTTTCGAACCTCTCCAAATGCATCCCATTTGCTGAAAAACGGGAGCCTTTTGCCATTCCTCATCCAATTTAAATCTAGCCTGTAACATTTATCAAAATGATAATCATTCAAATTCTTCTTGAATATGGAATCCACATAAATGTCAGTTCCTGAATATGCTGGCATATCATTTAAGTGTATTAATTTCATGCCATTGAATAGATTAGATATCGAAGAGGTACTCGAGTCATAAAGTTATAGTTTTAATTGAGTTATAGAGTGGCTAAAAGCAGTGAGTCGACCTCATCAGATTAGTGGAGTTCCTTGTATAGAACTTTAGGGGTATGAACTCCCCTTCTAAACAGTTTGGAATCTTGAATCTCATTACTAGTAACAAGTTCTCTTTTATGGGAATATTGGAAAATAAGTTAAGTAATTATAGTATTGAACAATTCATGTATAAACCAAACGGCAAATGGATATGTGAAACACAATTGCAATGAAAATCAAAAGAATCGAATTCTCCTAGTTTGGGACACATCAGTTTGGTCAACTATTGTCATGCACACAAATAAACAGTGTATAACTTGCAGTCTTCACAATGCAACTGGGCTGTGCATAATATGTACAGTGATGTACTCATTTAATATCCGAGAACAAAGAGTAAATCCCTGGCACTATCTCATTCATCAAGCTAGTCTTTTTAATCTACCCTGGATTATTCTTGGTGACTTCAATACTATCCTATCTAGTCAAGAAAGAATAAATCAAGCCATTTACTGTAAATTAAGGGATACTGACTTCATGAACTGTATTAACAATTCCAAATTTGTAAATTAGGGGATACTGACTTCATTATCACATTTGTTTAAATTTGTTTTCAACTTATCCAACTGAATAACTGGCATAAAGAACAGAATTTAATCAAATGTTTAGAGATTATTCAAGTTTAAATTGGAAGAATTTCTCTATGGAGCATGGGAAAATGTAAAACACAAACTCTTGGGTTTAAGCTGGGAGAAGTGCCCTGTGGAGTCTGGGAAGAAGTACAATGACTTGAGAAATAAATATTGTTCATTTATAAAACCGTTTGGTGGCTAAATATTCCAACCTAAACTAGCTGCACATTAATAATCCATTCAATGGATCATAGAAGTAGATTGTAAAGGGCCCTAACATTTTAGGACCCCTACCCTAGTCCTTTTGCCTAATTTGACTATTGGTTGAGCCGACCTTGCACGTAGGTGTTGGTGTGTTATTGTCGAGAATGGTTTCGGGTTACCCAATCACATCCTTCTCCAAATTGACATCAACAACCGGAATAAAATTTATTATTTAGTTACTAAAAAAATTGTGATATTTTTATACATTTGATCAATTCAATTATTTATCATATTTACAAGCAAATAAAGTGTTATATTTTAAAGTTTACCACATTTGAGAAGTTTTATGTATAATTTTTTGGATCATTTACGTTCACTTAACAATACTCATGTTAACAAAGAGCGGCAACACTTTTCCATTCATCATTGGTACAATTAATGATGAAGACTATACATATTTCATTTTTAAAACTAATTAACTAAAACATTGTTAATACAAGATCCATGATTCATATCCATGAAGATATGCCCTCGTAATCTAATCATTGAGATATGCCTTATTAATTAATTTTTGTGCTGTAATTGTGACCTTGTGCTCATATTATAAATTTCCTTGCAAAAATAATTTTTAAGTTTTCAACCCATTATTAAATAAGTACACATATAATGTATTGCTCATGATTTGGAATTTCCATCGGTATCTAATCAGTTTAAATTTTTAATCAGTGGTATACAAACGATACATGCCTTCTTAATTTACTATTGAAAAAGAATTTGTTGAATCAGTCATCAAGCTAAACAGAAGCCCGATTTATGTGCATAACATAGCAAAATCGATAGAGACTCTCTGACCAAACCATTCCTACTTGAGGAAATCAAAGAAGCCCGATTTATGTGCAAATAAACATACAGACAACATATTCTAATCAGATCAATGTAAAAACAGAAAGGGGTGATGATAATGGAAAAATATATTCTAATAGGTCATATGAAGTTACATGCAAACGCTTATGCATCATAATAAATATGAAACGTTATATTATTACCTTAACGGATTTCCATAGAACTACTTTCAAATCGTCACCAAGTAGCCTCCAGTCATCTAGCGTAAATGAAACATGCTCACGGACAAGTGGCCCTAAATAAGAAGATAATTTCACTGATCCTTCTCCTACAGTATGCCCGATGAATTAAACTCAACTACAATTCGGCTTGCAACATTCGAAGGAAGTCTTTTCACTTTAGTTGGGCCTCTAGTCCTTTTTTGGAAACCTGTTTTGCATCATCTGCAATTGCTCTATCCACTTCCACTGCAGTTTCAGGATTTTCATCAATTTGCAGAGCTGTGCATGCGATTGGCTGGCTTGCATTTCCAACATCCATGTTTTCCGAAGGTGGCTCAACATGCTCTTCCATTACATTAGACCTGTCAGATGCATCTTCAAATTCTGCGAGTCTTTTTTGATAGCGAGTAAGTTTCTTGTTCGTTGTTTTCTTTGTACTTCTAACCATTTTCTACAGGCAGACACAGGAATTCATGATATTCAAATAAACTGGTTTGCTAATCAATTTGTAAACTGCTGCTAAGATACAGGAATCCGTGACACAGGAATTCAAGAGTAAATTGGTTTGCTGATCAATTTGTAAACTGCTGCTAAGATACAGCAACAGTTGATACGCAATATACATGACATTAAAATGCAAATAATAATATAGGTATGATGAACATAAAATATTTAGATAACAGTGCAGTGCTAAAATGACAGTCCTATATTAGATTTTTATTGATTTTTGTATACTGAAAATTGTTGGAGCTGATACGGTTTAAAAATCTGAATTCAGTGCTGATAACAGTGAATAGATAACAGTGCAGTGCTGATAACAGTGCAGTACTGAAGATTTTTGTATATTAGATAACAGTGCAGTGCTGATAACAGTGCAATACTTAGTTATCTGAATTCACGTGTGGGTTTAAAAATCTGAACATATAAAATCTGAACATCTAAAATCAAAGGCAAAATCTGAACAGTTAAAATCTGAACATACAAAATCTGATACCTTGTGGGTTTAAAAAAAAATATGCTAACAAATAAAAATACATGATACGGTGTAATACATGATACCTTGTGCACCTGCTGTTTCTATACATCCTTCTCCATTATTAAATGCCTGAACAAGTTTCCCCCATGACCACACACACGAAACATATGCCTACTACTTTCAGTCACATAGAAATGACTACCCAAAAAAAACGTGATATTAGAACTACTCAATTATGCCTTCGCAATCCTCCCTAACATAACTAGCATCCTCGACCTAGTCATCCTCGATTTCTTCACAATCTCCTCCAATATAGCTTACTTCTTCAATAAAATCGTTCATCTCTAATTCATGGTAACCTCTTGGCGGTGCTTTCATCACAACATACCAATTAGAAGAATCATTTTCCCTTGAATAGAAAACTTTTTTCGCTTGAGATGCAAGGATATAAGGGTCTCTTGAAAATGAAACCTGACTTTGATGTAAATTAACAAGCGTAAATCCATCTTCAACTTTCATCCCATTTCCTATGTTTGCCCAATGACACTTAAACAAAGGAATATAAAAAACATTATAATCCAATAAAATTATATCAGTCAATATTCCGTAGTAAGTGATCACATCAACCACTTGAGAAATGTCTTTAGCACTTGCTCTACACATAGTAGTCGCATCATAGGTCACTCTGCTATTCTGAGTTTCTCTATCAACGTCTTTTGTATGAAATCATTGACCGTTTATAATATATCCTTTACATGATAGCGCAGCATTTTTAGGACCATATGCAATCCATTTTAACATTTCATCATGGTCATTTGAGTCAATAGGTATCTAAAAATATATTTAAAATGGATTTTAAAAATAGTACCCTTGATTCACATATAAAAATAGAGAAATTTTTAACAAACCTTCTTTTTAATCCAATCAGCGAAATTATCTCCATGGTGTTTCCAAAGTAATGTTGCGTTTTTTTCTAAGCATTTGTTTGAATTTTGCAACTCCTCCAAGTGCAAACTAGTATAATAAAAACAATGTTAAGTTTATAATTGCAATTACAAACACAACAAATCAATGGAAACATAACATAATATATACTCACTCCAAAAATGGTTCTACCACGACCATATTCATTAGCACCGCTAAATGAGCAATTTCTTTCTCCTTCAAAGACAACGTAACTGGATTGGACATTGAAATTGGACGCCCTTCAAGTATTGTGTTATCTTCGTAATCTTCATTTCGATCTTTTTTTTCCACATTTATCGATTTACTCAAAAATTCTTTGAAAAATTTCATGCATTCTTCTGCAAGATAGGATTCTGCAATGCATCCCTCTGGTCGTGCATAATTCCTCACGTAATCTTTAAGCGTTTTCATATATCTTTCGAAAGGATACATCCAACGAAAATGAACTGGTCCACACAACCGTGCTTCCCTTCCAAGATGAATTGTCAAGTGTATCATAATATCGAAGAATGAAGGTGGAAAATATCTTTCAAGATCACACAATATTTTAACAATCTCGTCATCGAGTTGCTGTAACTTCTCTCTATCAAGAACACGTTGACATATTTTATTGAAACATAAACATAGACGAATAATTGCTTTTCTAGGTTTTGTTGGCAACAAACCTCGTAGTGCGACCGATAATACTTGTTGCATCAAAACATGATAATCATGCGACTTCAAACCGCTAACTTTACAATCCATCAATGATACGGATTTTTTGAAATTTGAGCAATAACCATCAGGTCCTTTGAAATCGTACAACCTTTTGCAAAATATTTTTTTTCCAATCTTGACAATGTATATGGAGCCGGTGGAAGATACGTTTTGGTCCCACGAGGTTGTGCATATAGACCATGACGAATTCCCCAATCCTCTAAATCATGTCTACAATTAATCCCATCCTTTGATTTGTTGTCATGCAACATTGTACCCAATGTGCTTTCACAAACATTTTTCTCAACGTGCATTACGTCTAAATTATGACGTACTGGAAGTTCCTATAAAAAATATTAGTTAAATGATAAAGTGTTCTATAATTTATTTTAACAAAATTTTTTATTAAAATTTTTTAATCCATGGGCCATGGATTAAAAAAATAACAAAAAAATTTGTTCGCGTGGCCAGCCCGCATCGATAATAAAAACTGAAATCTAAATAAATGCTAACCTCCCAATATGGCAAGTCAAAAAAGATTGATTTTTTTCCACATTGATAGCTCTTTTTTAATAGGATCATTATCTCCATTATCATCATCTTCACCATTGTCGTCAATCTTCCTTTTTTTTACCTTTCCCCTTCGCACTCTTCTTTTCGCTTTCAGCACCTTTTCTGAAAATATTCAGAAAGTCTTTCAAAATAAGAGAAATGTTTTTGCCGGTTAGAACTCTAGGCATCTTACCATCCTCCACAGTGTTATCAAACCAAGCCTTTCTTTTTCTCAATGGATTTGAATGGGATAGAAATCTTCTATGGCCCATATAAACATTTTTCCGACTATATTTCAACCATCGACGGTGGGTATTGATACCACATAATGGACAAGCTTTTTTACCCTTTACACAGCATCCAGCAAGATTACCATAAGCTGGAAAATCATTTATCGTCCATAGTAAAATAGCCTTCATGTTAAAAACTATCTTACTTAATGCATCATATGTCTCAACTCCAGTACTCCACAAGTAATGCAAGTCTTCTACTAATGGCTCTAGATATACATCAATATCATTTACTGGTTGCTTTGGACCTGGAATTAGAAGTGTTAACATGATATTCTCTTTCTTCATGCACAACAAAGGCGACAAATTATATGTAACAAGCATTACTGGCCAGCAACTATACTTGGAGCTTAACATAGAAAATGGATTGAACCCATCTGTAGCTAGACCAAGTCTAAGATTACGTGGATCGGCTGAAAATGTTTTCCAATTTTCATCAACCATGCTCCATGTCACGGAATCTACGGGGTGCCGCATCTTTCCATCATTACTTTTATTTTTAAAATGCCATCTTAACTCTTTTGCCATTTTTTCGGATCTAAACATTCTTCTAAATCTTGGAATTATTGGAAAATATCGCAACACCTTAATTGGGATACCCTGCATAATCTCTTTTGTATCTTGATTTATCTTCCATCGTGATGAACCACATTTCGGACAATTATTTAAATTTTTGTACTCTTTACGGAAAAGACAACAATCATTCTCACAAGCATGAATTTTTTCAAAACCCATATCAAATAGTTTGAGGAATTTCTTTACTTCATATAAAGTCTTGGGAAGTACGTTATTCTTTGGTAAAAACAAATGTTGGACGGTAAGAAGTTTATCAAAACCAGTATCAGATAATCCAGTTTCACATTTAAGATTATACAAAATAGTAATGGCAGATAACTTTGTATAATCTATGCAACCAGGATACAGTGGGGTTTCTGCATCTTCCAAATTTTTAAGTAAATCATCATGGCGTCTTTGTGCATCGTCCTTATCTTTGTCGTCATCAAAAAAAGTATGATTGAAATAATCTTCATCTTCATAGTGAATCGCTTTGAGCAAGTCGTACATCTCACCCATTTTAATTTTTTTTTCATCATTCACTTTCTCGCCATGATTATACCATATATCATCTTTATACTTAGGATCCATTCCCTTTATAATCAGGTGCTCAACAACGGTTTCACCATAATGACGACTAAGATTTCGACAATCTAAACAAGGACAGAATATTTTTTCCACATCTCCTAAATTTTTCTTCGCAACTCACACAAAATTCCGAGCTCCTTGGCCATACTCTCTACTAGTCCTATGATTAAAATTTGAAAACAACAAAAATATTAGCTTTTATTATCAAAATATAAATTCTAAATTTAAGTCTAAATTAGCTGCTACATGATTACCTATGTAGAGGCAACTAATCTCTCTCCATCACCATATACAATATATGTATGCAACAAAGAATCTAAAATTTAAATAGAAATTAATTATTGATTATGAACAATATATATATATATGATAATAACGACCAAACAGTTCTTAGTAGAAATGGACAAATAATTTTTTTATGTATAAAAGACAACAAAACAAATGCTCAAAACAAACAAATCCAAAGAGAAAAATATATTGTCAAAATGCAAGAACACAACATAGTAAAATATCACAGACTTTCTGCTTCCAGTTGTAATAACCAAACATTCATTTTTATAGCCCAGGAGTTGATAGTACAAGCAAACTTTTAATTGATTAACTCTTTTGGCAGCAAATATCATGCTTTGTTTGTGTTTCAAAACTGAATCCGGGCCTTTAGTTGGGAGAGTATTTCAATTTAAACATTGATGATTGTTGCTTGTTATTGCATCAGAACTAAAAGTGATACAAATGCTAAAGTTGTACAAATAGAAACTGAAAGAATTTTAAAAAATAAAAGAAAAAACAATCTTATCGAATTAAACTACATCCCATATTTGGCAAACATGTTATTTAAACTGATGTTATTTAAACAGATGCTAAAGTTTCACTAAGATGCACATGATGCTAGCTATTCAATGATTGCAAAAAAAGAAACAAAAAGAAAAAAGAGGAAGGAAAAGGTACATGCCTTATTTCTTCAGCTTTTGAATTCTAATTGAATGAAGCTCCTGCAGTTTCTCCGTAACCAACACAAGTTCAAGCTGTGATTATAGTAGGAAGTAAATAAATATTAAGAGTTCTCAATTATTTAACGTAAGTGTTTATGTGTATATGCGAAGAACATATAGTCTGTTATATGTGCTATTTTAGCTACAAGAGGGCATGTGCGCACAAACCAAAAAGATATGAAAAACTAGGATATGCTTTTAAAATTGACAGGTTAGAGAATTAAAAATATGCTTTCCAAGTTTAAAGTAAAAGAAGAAAAACATATAATCATTTAGCATCTGTTTCATACCTTGTTGTTTAAGCACACTAGACTGAAAATGACAGAACTCTACAAATATCAACTGTTCAAAGCCTGCACGCATAAAATAAATTTGTTATTAGCTACTTCATGGCCACATTAGACTGAAAATGACAGAACTCTACAAATTAGTCATTTTGTTATTAGCACCAAACTATTTTCAAAAAATTTGCCATTACAACGGCGCCATTTTGTAGCACCAGAGTAATGTCTATGCATTACCCCTCTCCTGATACTTGGCTTGCGCCATTAACAACAATTTTATCCACTTATACAACAATGTCAGAATCATATACAACATTAGCACCAAATAAGATAGAATAAAATAAAACGAAATAAAACGAAATAAAATAAAATAAATAAACGAAAAGTTTTTCTTTTCCTGCAAAGTTTTAACCATTATGACAACCATGTGTCTTTTAAACTGCTAATGGCCAATTAGAAATAATGAATGTAATTATCTTAATATTATGTAGACTTCAAATTCATAAAACCATAGCTTTTGCTAGAAAAAAGTAGATATTCAAAAGTCCCTATGATCCCTTTTAAAGTCTTAACTATGCCCAAATCCATGTGTTTCAAAACCAATTGCGAAAGAAAGCCATGAATACCCAAAAAGTTTGAAACCATGCAACCATGTTAATATACAGTATGCCACTTTATTTAGGAAAAACAAACTTTATTTGAAACTCTTAAGGGCTAAAACAATCTGATCCCCTTTACCCAATGCACACTGCAAAGATCAAACTCAGGGCATCCATATGTTCATGATGCTTAGGATTTTTAATCCAGAATAAAGATAATTTAAAGGATTTCACTTCATAAAAAAAATGTGTTTAATCACTCAGACTTAATAAACAAAATAAAGCAAACATGCATAGCTTGGGAACGACTGGGCAAAATTGAAACCATTGCAGCATTGGGAATATTTTCATGATAAAGCAAATATTAACTGCTTGTAAAAAAACAATATAAGGCAAACAGGCATAGCTTGGGAACTGACTAAATTACATGCATATCAAACAATGATATATATCAACAATCCCTGTTGAGATGATGGTAATGAGCTATAGTAAACAAAATAAAGAAAATGCATGTTATAGTGCACAACAACAAAGATCAACAACCAGAAATTATTCAACCACTCACCATCCATTAAACAACAACATGCAAGAGAATCAAAACTAGAACTGCACGTGTTTACTCACCTATTTGCTTTAGATTTGGTTGTTTAAGCTTTAAAATACTATATATTTTTTCAGTAGTAGTTTTAGAGAATAATTCAAAATAACTCAAGGAACCCAAATTTTAACACTATGGTTAAACTGAAATTAAACACTATAAAATTTATCCTCTTAAACAATATTTATTTTCAAGGAAATACATAACTTTATATATCTCTATTCCTACACCATCCTAAACAAGGGATGTGTTTGTGTTCAATTCCACCTTGAACTCTTTTTACAATGGCAAAACAACTTATTGTTCAGATAGGTATGGTAAATCATTAAAATTAGAATACTGGTTTGATGTAACACAACCACTACTCAAATTTCATTCTTGACCGTTTAGCTTTGTTCATAACACATGTTTTTGTTGATTATAAAACCAACTTGATATCTAAACTAATCAAAAACTTCTTTTTGGAAAGACCATTAAAGACCAACTTTTTAAAACAAGATATGCAAGTCAATTCTCTCACAAACTAACTCAATCAAACGGATATTCGAACATACAAGATTTAATATCAAAATATATACCAAACTCATTGTAATGAAGTCTCTTATTGGCAAAAGAATAACACTGACTACAATTTTCAAATAATTCTAAATTTTCAAATAATTCTACTGATGAATCATTAGAAATAGGACATTTTTCTCAAGAGCTCACACTAAAACCGAGCTAAGTCAGCCAAAATCCAAAACATTGTAGTTTAACAAGCAAAAAACGTGTTAAAGGCTAATGCAAATAAAATTCAAGTTGCTGTTACTAAACAAATAAAGACAATCAATCACCATAGACATTCTGGTTATTCAAAAAGCCAAAATAATCAACAAAAGTTTCCAATAAAAAGATTGCAGAATCATGAGAAAGCATACAAAACGGAACATAAAAATAAAAGGCAATGGGCAAGAAAGAAAAAGAAGCACCAAAAGGTTATGTGCCCATCATGGTAGGGAAAGGAAAAGAGTAGAGGAGAGTCTATTTGTACGCAAAACTCTTGCATCATACAAATATTTTGCTACTGCTAGATATGGCTGCTCGGGAATTTGGATACAAACAGCAAGGGACTTTTTGTAGCCATGTACAGGCATTGGTGTTAATGATTTAATTGCCATAAGAAATCCACAAGATTATACAAACAACTGACACAAAGTTAAACATAATTGTAAATGTAAATGTCCAGGAATAGGAACAAACAGTATTTTTCTTTAACATAAAAATAACTATTTAAAAATTGAAGTTAACATATTCAATTACAGTTAGACAGTTTACACTTATACCAAAGATCTAAACAAAACACATAATTTAGCGGTCCGTTCTAAATAATCATGCTAGAATGTTTAAAATAATGCAATCTACATATAGACGGTCTGAACGATGTTGAAAATACTAATATTAGAAAATCGAAGAACTAAAATTGGACACAAAGAAAAGGAAATACGGAAATACTTCAATTCTAAATCGCGATTGATGAATGATGTTTGAACGTGTTGAAAATACGTTCAAAATTGAAAGAACCCATTTTAAACCTATATAGAATCAAACAACCCATTTAAACCTAAAAAATTGATGGCGTTGTACCTGTAGACGATATCTGAACGATGAACGAGATCTCTGAATGATGAATGGAGAAGTTTAATGAAGCGATGGTGATGTAGACGAATTTTGATGATTGGAAGAGAGGTTTTCTTCTTTTTACGTGGTGAAAATGTTTCAAGGTAGGGAAGGATGAAAAGAGGAATTAGGGAAAGTGAAAAAATGGCGCAAAAATTGTATAATTTTGCTTTTGTCAGCGTTCACACGGAAAATTTTCCCCCCAAAATTTTTAATGACCGCACTTAAGTCACAAACGCTGACATTAGGTGCTGTTGATGGTATTTTTTCTTGTAGTGATATAGTATCATTACACAAACGTATAATCTCGAAGGAGATAAAATAACCCATAAAATGCTAAAACTAGCGAGCTTCATATCATCGACATTTATAAAAACATCAAATATAAGTTTAGGGGAAAACCTAAACCTGCCATCTTGGCAAACCCAAAACATGCATAAAGAGATCCCATCTCAAACACGCCATAAGGCAAATATATCTCCAAAGAGGAGAATAAAATCTTAAGTAAACGCCAAAAGGAAAATCTCACATAACGCCAGTGTAGGCAATTCAAATTTCAAAAATAGAACTTCCAAGAGTTCAAATTCCCAAAAGGTAATCACCACAAATATATATCGAATGGTTCAAAGGACCAATTCCGAAAAGGGGGGATACACTAGGGAAAATAGTCAAAGAAACCATCTCAAAAGTGTTTGCACGTGCATGTGGCCGAAGCCTTACCAAGTACTTTTATCTCAAATAGGTGCCTTGCCCGAAGGCAAAATGTCACAATGACAAATACGCCACAATAGCAAATACGCCGCAATGGCAAACGTCTCGAAGACAAATACGCCGTAATGGCAAACGCCGCAATGGCAATGACCCGAAGGTCCAGTACTGGCACGCCACAATGGAAAATGTGTCACAAACTCTCGAATAGGAACCCAAATAGTGTTAACATGCATCCCATACCACACGTTCGCACTAAACGGTTTACTAACCGCCAGTAAATTTCACAGTCAAAGCAGTAAAAAGTTTACCTCATCGCATCGGTAAACTCGACCCGAAGGTAAAAATGATCAAACAGACAAGTCATGAATTAACAGATAAGATAAACGCACGTGTCTCATACCATGTGTTTTACCAAACCGTTTAATTCTCCTTCTCATTCGCTCGAATAGTGCAAAAATGTGTATTTTATATATAAAATAATTTATTTGAGAAAACAAGCTTTTAAAACCATTTTCCGAAATCAATTTTTAAGACGATATTTGAATATTCCCTTATTATAGAGAATAAATTGATTTTATAGCTTAAAATAATTTAAAAATATTACATAATAATTATTTTAAATGCTAATTTATTTTAAAAATTATTTCAAAATTATTTGGAAAAATTTGTGCTCAAAATCAAAGAAATCACTCAAAACTGTCATTCAAATTCAATTCAAATTTGAATTTCAAATTCATCAAGACTTAGCTAGCCTATTGATAGGAATCATAGCCCTTAAAACATTTCAGAAATATCACAAAAACATGAAGTAAAAGTCAAAAGTCGGACGGAAAAAGAACATAACGCTTGGCAAAATAATACCAAAGTCTGAAATCTTCTCTGGGTTCAAATTTTGGATATGAAACAGGTGGCCAAACTACCTTGAATTGAAATAAAAATTGGTGTGCACAAAGTACAAAACTTCGGCTTTCAAACAAAAGAAGAATCGATGAATTCCGACTGGAAATAAAAAAATTATGCTGTCTCAAACATGGACTCAGGCCATGTTTGCAGTAGTTCAAAAACAAAAATATGCCCAGGCCTGAAAACCATCTTGAGTCCAACTTACAGGCATGAAACAGAGAAATAAACTATCTCTTATTTAGTTGAAAATTGGGATGCCCATTGTAGGACACTTCATTTTTCAAACAAAAAAGAATCAATAAATTCCGACCGAAAATGTAAGAGTTACACTATCTTAAATATGGACTCAGGCCATATTTGCAATAGTTCAAAAAAAAACCAATGTACAGGCCTGAAACCATCTCGGGTTCAACTTTCAGGCATGAAACAATGGAAGAAATTACATCGGATTGAGCTGAAAATTAGTATGCATATAATAGAAAACTATATCTTTCAGAATAAAAAGAATCATGTAATTTGGACAAAATATGGAAAAGTTATGAAGTCACAAAATTGAACTCAGGCAGTGTTTTCACTGTAAAAATCTGGGCAAAAACATGCTCCGAATCAAAGTTCGGCAACATATTTCTATAAGCTAAATGTGTCGAAATAACTTGAAATTTGGTATGCATAAAGTTTAACATTCATAATTGAAACTGGAAAAAGAGGCACAAAATTTGAACAAGCTATGGGAAACTTATGATGTCTCAAATTTGAACCCAGACAGTGTTTTCACTGTAAAAATCTGGGTAAAAACATACTACGAATCAAAGTTCGGTAACATATTTCTATAAGCTAAGTAGGTCAAAATGACTTGAAGTTTGGCATTAGTAAATTTCAACAACTATACTTTAAATGCGAAAAGAATCATGCAATTTGGACAAGGTATGAGAAAGTTATGACGCCTCAAAGTTGAACCCAGGCAATGATTTCACTAAAAATCTGGAGCAAAACATGCTTCGAATCAAAGTTCGGCAGCATATTCCTATAAGCTACAGAGGCCGGAATGACATGTAATTTGGCATGCTTAAATTTCAAAAACAATAATATCAATAAAAAAAAGTTTGACACAAATCGGATGATAAATCAGAGAGATATATGCTCTCAAAGTTGGACTCACAGCCTATTTTCACTGTGAACCTCTGAACAACAAAAATTTGTTACAACGATTTGAGTAGTTTTTGGCTAGCAAACTCTTGTTTTCAGCTAGATTTTTGTGAGTTTAGAATCCCTTACAAATGAAGATCAAACTTAAATAAATCCGGAAAAGGTTGAAGGTTTTTAGCTTTAAATAGCTTTAGGAACCTGAAAATTGACATTGTATAGACACACAATAGAGGAAAATGAAATTACATACCATTCAAGTTTCTCAAAATCAAAATTTGTTGAAATAGATTTAGTTTCTGGAGTGATTACCTATTTAAATAGCTTTAATTTAATTGAAAACAACAATTTAGTTGAAGAAATTGGAGATTGAAGCTTATGTTTGAAAAAGAGGAAAGGTTTACTTTCTTTTGTTCTGTTTTCTGGTAAGGGATAACGTACTATACGTACATTCTTTTGAGAAGAAGGAGTTTCTTCTTCAGGCTAAGTTAGGAAATGGGCTAAGATCCAAATACAAAAAAGAATTTGTTAATTTTAATTAGCACAAAATACATACACACACTTATGTAAATAACCAAAACAACATACTTTCTCAAGATTTCACCAAAATAAAATTACACAACATATTTTCATGTTTAACAAAACATTTTACAAATAATAAAAAGATAATTAGTTATAAAAATATTTTTATTATTAAAATCCTTTATTTTTAAATAAGTGCCCGATTTACACAAATATTTACACTAAACACTATTTTTAACACCAAAAATTACACAAAAATTATTTTCTTGTGTAGTAAAATAAACAAACCATTTTAACATCAATTTTATATCCAAAACTTATTTTTAAACAAAATTCCATCTTTTTATTCAAAATATACACATATTAAAATCAAATACTGCATTTAAAAATCAATAAAAGAAGCATTTAGCAATAATTACAAGAATTATTGCATTATCACTAAATAAAAATCATATTTCGCTCATATTCTCACAAATAAACAAAATAAAGTTTCCAAAACTTTATTTTCACATTTTATTTCCAAAATCCATTGTTTATTCTAAATAAACAATTTAAATTTCCAATTTATTTTTATTTCACAATTTAAGTTATAACTACCGTTATAATTTAATATTTACAAGTAATCACCAAAACCAGGGTTGTTACAGACTTCCCCCCTTATGAAAATTGCATCCTCGTAATTTCTAGAGAAGAGCTGTATTCAACACAAATTATTTCATCAGCCTTCGAAATAAGGATGTACCGCTCGTGAAAATTCAATGGTCCGCTAATCCCAAAGACTGTACATGAAATACCAGAGAATTTATCGAGCGATCTTATCCTGACTTTATATCTTCTCGTGTTGTGGGTGAGAATTTAAACTCAAGCCTATCTTTTTTCCTTTGCTAGATGAAATAAATTGCGTTGAATACAACTCTTCTCTAAGAAATTGCGGGGACGCAATTTTTATAGGGGGGAGTCTGTAACAACCCTGGTTTTGTGATTACCTATGAAAAATAAATTATAACGACGACTATAATTTAAAATGGAGAAAATAAAATAAATTTGGAGGTGTAAAATTTGTTAAAATTGTTATTTTGGATAAACAATGTGTTTTCGCAAATTAAATGGAATTAAGTTGATATATGTGGTCCGTGTTACCACTCACTTATGTATCACTATGTAGTGTACTGACGATATATCTGTATATATATGTGCGTCTGATGTTCTTTGATATGTTATATATTTACTGTTGTTGTATTTTGTTCTGAATAGATTCATTAGCCACCATAGTTTTGTGTTAAACATTTATTGAGTAAGTCGATCCACAAAAAAAGGTAAAGAGAAAGAAAAAAATTAGTGCACTCAATTGACGTATCCAATACTTGTTTAAAGCTTGTGGATGGTCGCTCCTAACCAGCCCTGTTCTCTGCACTAGCAGACATTATTACTCGGTAATACCCTTTGTTAGTATGGGTCTCGGGGTGGGGCGTTACATAGCTGAGATGGAACAAAAACGGTTTCTTTAGCAGGCTATGTAGTTCATATATAGTGTTTTAAGATTACTAATATTTTGTGCATCTCTGTTCATTATAACTTCAGTCCAAGGAGGACGCATTACATCGTTGTCATTGAAACTGGTGCTGCCATTCGAAAAATTACCGTGCAAAATTAACATCAATATTGTATCGAGATCTTAAGAAAATGTACACTATTTAAAAATTTACTATGAAAAAGGTGTTTTATTTAGGCTGTGCAAAGAATGCATGCGTGATAATCGTACTCCTTGGCAAACATAAATGAATAAACTACTTAGGGAAGCTAGCTTAGTATTATGTACTTGTTACTAAGCAAATATAACTTGTGGTATTTGATTTCAGAGCCTTTTTTCCCTCAAATATGTAAATATTCAAACATAAGTATGTATATGCCTCTATAATAGCAACACACAAGAGATTTCCTCAAAGACCAATAGCTATCGAAGCAACTACGATTAATGAAGGGACTAACCATAAATTGAATGGCCATGGAAATTAATTCTTATTTTCTTCCACATGTTATTATTTTCTTTTGTAAAGCCATGAACAGACCTGTGGTAATTAGTACACATTATTTGATATTTAGTATCAGAGAGCAGGACCTGGCCTTGATAAATAGCCAATAACTATAAAACTAGTAAAATTAATCCTATTTTATACAACCTTGATTTTGATTCCAATACCCAAGGATTGGGATAAGGGGAGGAGGGAGGCAGCGATGAAGAGGAAAGTGTGAACATTGAGCTAGGGTTTGGGATTAGGAGAATCACCTTTATGCCATTATCACCATTTAAAAGAAAACAAGTGGAAAGGGGCGAGTGGCTAAAAAATTAGGAGGGTACATGTGTATGACTTTGGGCATATTTTTCTAGTGTAGTAGAGTTGAAGGTTTGCAACGGTCCCGAATAGTTCAAATATTACAACAAGAAAAAGGCGTTGCTGAATTGTTAACAAAGGCCCAAAGCCATCACAATTTTGCAATGGCTCAGGGCCATTGCGAAATTTCCGCATGGAGGCATTGCAAATTTACAAATATTGTGTAGTGTAAGTCCAAAGTGATATAGTTTTGACGAAGAGAATTAGTGTAAATAACAGTCACAACTGGGTAACGCTTAATAAAGTAAAATTGGATTTTACTAAAACTAAGTAAGCGATATATTTGGCCAAAACGTCACATTACCGGCTAAGTGACGTGTGGACGTTAATATTCGAATAGTTCGATATTAATCGCTGACCAAATTTATACATGATGAGTCATACAATCGAAACGTTGAATTTTCCTTTGAACAAACGATTTAATTAATTTGTAATTATCATAAACTAATTAAATTAATTAATATTTATGATATATTAATTAAAAATTTTGATTTTGATTTGATGAATAAAAGCTATTAAATGTATTTATAATAGTTATAAATATATTAATCGATATACTGATACGCGTTTAAATTGGATTTAAATGCAAAGATTTTATTCGAGCTTTAAATGGGTTTAAGGCCCATCATAGAGGCCAACTATTTCGATTTAAATAGGGGTCAATGGTTTGGTTAGAATATGGGTTAGTGGGGCTTGAAAATGGATGGCTAAGAATAAAGGAGACTTAATAAATAGTTGTGTAACGCCCCACCTCTATGCTCATAATAACAAAGAGTATTAAAGTAAATACTGTCTATTATTACGAAGAATAAGGCTGGATAGGAGCGACCATCCGTAATTGGCCTTACACTAATATTGGTTATCTCGATAGGAGTGGTACATACTTTTTATTTTTCTTCTATTATTTGTTTACTCCCATCGACACACCCAATACTAGTATAAAACGAACTACGACGGTTCATAATAGTTTAGGACATTAGATATAACAATAACACAGATAATATAAATGCGGAACACAGATAAAAACGAAAGTCTCATATATATATAACTGATGTCAGTTAATACATAGTTGACACGATACATATGATACAACTACAACTGTCGACTCTAGAAGTTATATATACAAGTACATTATCGACTAATATACATGAATACATATCGTTCTATACAATGACACGACCACTACAAAAGGACACTGACAACTTCAGAAGATGTGAAAGGTCTTCATATCCTGAACAGCAACTCAAAGAAGAAAATCTACAACCTGAAATAACTCGGGTCTGACCCGAGTATTACATTCAAAAGAAAATAATACCCAGGTCAGTCTAATTCAAACCAGTTTATTAGTGCATATAGGCAGTATAAATTTAAATAGACGACAGTCACAATAATTCCCGTCTATCCGATTCTTTAAACAAAGAAACCGGATAACGGGCAATATAACACTTAACAGTGTTTAACAAACATCAGCAGATTTAAATCATCAATAGAGATACATAAACAATTTATCAAATCGACTAAATCAATTTAAAACTGTCAAATCTGATAGGGCTGTAGTACACGCCTGCAGTACACACACGCGTGTACTGCCTCGCCACTATCGCAAAAGATACGCAAAAGCTCAGTGAAAGTCACAAATGATCACCAGGTCAAACCCCGAAATCGGGTTCAACACAAGTGTAATAACAACGCAATTGAAACTGGCTTATACTTGAACCAGAAACAAATGATATCAACTCAAATCAATGAACCTCAATGTAATAGAAATGAATAATGACAGAGGTGATCATCAGAAGCTCAAATGAAGTTCAAGCAGCTGGAAATGACCAGTGCAACTAAAAATGGCCACAGGGAAGTAAAGCAATATCAGTAAACGACTCAAGTGAAGCTACTCTTCAGAACAAATGTATGCCCATATATGAGGGCTACACCTGAATACATTGGAGCAATGCAACAGTGTCTAACAAAGTATGGAGGTACACATGCCCAGTCACAATGGTAATACAAAAATGTACAAAGGCTACAGAAACCATAGCAACATGAACTATATGACTGTACACATTCAAATGCTCAAGTGGAATACTAACTACTAAATGCAACGAGTCATGTCTCAAGAATAGAACAATACCAAACGCAGACTAACCAAAACTGGACAGAGCATCATCAATATCAAAGCAATGGGGATGATACAAGCACTTACAACAGAAAGTGATGAAAATACAACTCATATCAAGCTTACTGAAACAGGCATCACAAAGACAGTTAGTCAATATGATCAAGGCCATCTACACATAAAACATGAATGCAAAGCTCCAGAGGAAACCAGTAACTCAAACCCAGATTAGATCACATGAATGTACAGAGGTGCAGACTACAATGATCAAAGTGCGACAAAACTCAAGTTAAACTGAGCACAGTTCAATGCAAAGGCAAGACCAGACCAACATATGAAATATGGATATGTACATGAAGTAAACATATACCTATATGTGTGCAGTTAGTTCAAGTCTAACCAAACAGTGGATCTCAATATCTAATAAGATAGTAATGCAACAAGACTCAGGTCAGTGACCACTTCAAGTATTGCAGACCAGATCAGAGTGGCAACAGAGACAACACAACAAGCTCAAGTGAATCTCCAGCGTATACGATTGCAACTAAGTAGTATGATAGTGAAACAGGGCATCTACACATCAAGTGAAGATTACAAGAATGCCTGGTTAACCTGAATGAAGACATGAGTGCTAAACTGGAATGCACACTATGTCACGATAAGGCCAAAGTCCAGAAAAACATCAAACAGCTGCATATGTATGAAAATCAAAGAATTCAAAGCCATGGAAATCACCAAATCATATATATATATATATATATATATCTATATATATCTAGCGACCGAAATCAATGCAAGCCGGCCGAGATTATGAAACCAACATGCCCGTAGTTCATCAAAGAAAGCCAGACCAAAGCCAATAATGCAATTAAAAATCAAAGGATTCACAAATTCTCAGATTCGAACACAAGCAAGAAAACATAAAAGCAAAACCCCAAATTAATTTTTATCTCGAATCAATAACGAGACAAAAATCGAACTACCGAAACAATATGCTAGGCATGAATTGAGATGTGAGTGAGAGAATCACTCACCTGTGTTTTCGAAGCAAATGATAACCATGAAAACGAACGGCTCAAATCACCACAAGCCTCTATCACGACGCGAATTGAAGTAGCCTCGACCTGTTAACTCGAGCGAAGATCGAAGCTCCAGGAATCCATTGGATACAACGGCACTCTATTTGCAAACCCTAACTTGAACAAGCGAACGAACGAAGAAAATCGAGACCGCCATTTTTTTTCTTTTCCTTCGTTTCGTTTTTGATTAGGGTTTTCGAATGAGAGAAAAATGAATTGGGGAACGGGTTAAACCCTTATCACGGCATCAAGGCAATGCAAACGTGGACCAGATTCAAATGTAAAGCCCACTTCAACACTTAACATATTGTTTAAAAGAATACCAACCGCTTTAAAATTCCAAACAGCGATTAACAAACTTTATTAATGAATTATAAAAGTGATTTAACTCTATGAATTCCACTTGTAATTTTTATTAACCGTTTTATCATAGGATTCCAATCGATCAAAAAAAACTAAATCGAGCAATTAACTAACATTCTAATCGTTTAAGGACGATATTAAATTCTCACAAAAGCTCGGGTTGTTACAGACTCCCCTCCTTATAAAAATTGCGTCCCCGCAATTTTCATAATTAAGGTCGTCATTAACAATTAATTTTCTAACCTAAACTGGTTAAGCTAGAAAATAAAAGTCAAAACGCAAACACCCAAGAAATCTTTCAATTTCAATAAAAGAAATCTACTAATTCTCAACAAAGCCTAATTATCAATAGATAATCAAAAAAAACAGCAAAGCTGAATAAATGCAAACATCAGCAATATTCAATACAATCAACGTAATCTAGAATCAATAAGAAACTAGAAAATCTCATATCCATAAAATCAGCAAACATCTAATTATCCAAACGATAGCCAGAAAACAAACCAACAAATATTTAATTACCACAAACGGTAACCAAATTTCAATTTCAACAAATATTCGATTATTAAAACGATAATCAAATTTCAAATTTAACAAATATTCGATTATCACAATCGATAATCAAATTTTAAATTCAACAAATATTTAATTATCTCAAGCGATAATTTAAAGCAACAAATATTTAATTATCTAAAGCGATAATTAAATCTCAAATCAGCAAATATTTAATTATCAAAAGCGATAATTAAATCTCATATCAACAAATATTTAATTATCTAAAGCGATAATTAAATCTCAATTCAACAAATATTTAATTATCTAAAGCGATAATTAAATTCGAAATCAGCAAATATTTAATTATCAAAAGCGATAATTAAATCTCAAAGCAACAAATATTTAATTATCTAAAGCGATAATTAAATCTCAATTCAACAAATATTTAATTATCTAAAGCGATAATTAAATCCGAAATCAGCAAATATTTAATTATCAAAAGCGATAATTAAATCTCAAAGCAACAAATATTTAATTATCTAAAGCGATAATTAAATCTCAATTCAACAAATATTTAATTATCTAAAGCGATAATTAAATTCGAAATCAGCAAATATTTAATTATCAAAAGCGATAATTAAATCTCAAAGCAACAAATATTTAATTATCTAAAGCGATAATTAATTCTCAATTCAACAAATATTTAATTATCTAAAGCGATAATTAAAACAATAAATCAACAATTATTTAATTATCTAAAGTGATAATTAAAAGCAACAAATATCCGATTATCAAAAACGATAATCAGAACTCATATCAACAAATATCTAATTATCACAAGCGATAATTAGAAACAACAAATATCTGATTGTCAAAAACGATAATCAGAACTCATAGCAACAAATATCCAATTACCTGCAGATAATTGGAAACAACAAATATCTAGAAATCAATTAAGAAGACTAGAAAATCAACATAAAAGCTTGGATCGATCCCATCAGATGGCGAGTTTTTAATTCGCCGCACGTGCAACAACATATGGCCGAAGCCTACCAAGTACTCAACATAATTTTGGCGCCCAACAAATGACCCGAAGGTCCAACATATGACCCGAAGGTCTAGTACTGGTATTTGACCCGAAGGTCCAACATATGACCCGAAGGTCCAACATAGTGGCTCGAAAGCACACGAAAGCATCAAATATTTCAATTATCGAGTCCGGAATTAACCGAAATAGCAAACGCACATGTCCCATACCACGTGTTTTACTAAATCGTTTGATTCTCTTCATCGTTTCCTTGAAAGTGTAAAATTCATCAAAATCATCAAAACAACAGATATTCAATTAACGAGTCCGGAATTAATCGAAATAGTAAAAGTGTGGTTCCATACTCCGCACTTTTGCTAAATCGTTTAAATCTCTTCATCGTTTCCTTGAAAGTGCAAAATTGTGTATTTTGTAAAAATACATTTCACATTCTCAAACGGACAAGTCCGGAATTAAGCGAATCAGTAAAAGAAAGGGGTCATAGTCCTCGATTTTGCTGAAACGTTTAAATCGCTTCCTCATTCTTTTGAAATCGCAAACTGTAAAATTTTTGAAAACAATTTTATTTATTTTGTAAAAATAACAATTCGCATTCTCAACTGGACAAGTCCGGAGTTAAGCGAATCAGTAAAAGAAAGGGGTCATAATCCTCGATTTTGCTGAATCGTTTAAGTCGCTTTCTCATTCTTTTGAAAACGCAAATCGTTAAAATTTATAAAACAATTTTCCAATCACGTGATTAAAACAGCAAATCAGTAACAATTTCGATAAGGAAATTGTACTTCTCAAAATACCGTAAAAACGGTTACACATCAGTATTGCGGAATAACCGCTTGAAAATCCACTTTTTAAAAATTTGACTGTTACTGAAGTCAAAGCGACAGTAATTTTTAAAACATCAAATATCTCATCAAAAGAATTCACATCAAAATGTGACATCAGTGAATTTTCATTCATTAAAATTGTCAACAAAACACCGTGCCTCAAAAATTCAGCATCGGTGTAAAAATCCCGTTATAAAAATAACGGCAACAAAATACGTTTCATAACCAAGCATCGGTTCAACGTAAAATAAATGCAATAACGTGCAATTTAAATTTTTGCACGTACTACAAAATGAACAAAGAGTCATTCAAATGTATCTTCAATGAAGATAATTTAAAACAGCAAAAATCTAATCAATAGATGATTAGTACAAAAGAAAGCCAGCGGAAATTTCAACAAAAATCACATATCTGCAATTTCTTCGAATCCGAAATTCGGATTCGAAATTCTCAAAGAAACAAAATAATTACAGCTATGTAAACAATAAATGAAATTCATATCAATTTCGTATTTTGATTTTTAAATCAAAAAGATTATCAGTTGTACTCAGCGAAGACAGTTTCACTGTTTCCGCTGCGTACTCTGATAAAAAGAACACAAATCAATCAAATCATCAGAACACAATTTCACTATTATTTTTAAATAAAGATATTTAAAAATTTCATCCAAGTTTCAAAACTTTAGTTTTGACTCAAGCACAAATAAAACACCGACCAATAGTTGTAACATATGTTCCATCCAAGTTAAGTTTTATATTATGTCCATAAACCCCAAGCTCTGATACCAACTGTAACGCCCCACCTCTATGCTCATAATAACAAAGAGTATTAAAGTAAATACTGTCTATTATTACGAAGAATAAGGCTGGATAGGAGCGACCATCCATAATTGGCCTTACACTAATATTGGTTATCTCGATAGGAGTGGTACATACTTTTTATTTTTCTTCTATTATTTGTTTACTCCCATCGACACACCCAATACTAGTATAAAACGAACTACGACGGTTCATAATAGTTTAGGACATTAGATATAACAATAACACAGATAATATAAATGCGGAACACAGATAAAAACGAAAGTCTCATATATATATAACTGATGTCAGTTAATACATAGTTGACACGATACATATGATACAACTACAACTGTCGACTCTAGAAGTTATATATACAAGTACATTATCGACTAATATACATGAATACATATCGTTCTATACAATGACACGACCACTACAAAAGGACACTGACAACTTCAGAAGATGTGAAAGGTCTTCATATCCTGAACAGCAACTCAAAGAAGAAAATCTACAACCTGAAATAACTCGGGTCTGACCCGAGTATTACATTCAAAAGAAAATAATACCCAGGTCAGTCTAATTCAAACCAGTTTATTAGTGCATATAGGCAGTATAAATTTAAATAGACGACAGTCACAATAATTCCCGTCTATCCGATTCTTTAAACAAAGAAACCGGATAACGGGCAATATAACACTTAACAGTGTTTAACAAACATCAGCAGATTTAAATCATCAATAGAGATACATAAACAATTTATCAAATCGACTAAATCAATTTAAAACTGTCAAATCTGATAGGGCTGTAGTACACGCCTGCAGTACACACACGCGTGTACTGCCTCGCCACTATCGCAAAAGATACGCAAAAGCTCAGTGAAAGTCACAAATGATCACCAGGTCAAACCCCGAAATCGGGTTCAACACAAGTGTAATAACAACGCAATTGAAACTGGCTTATACTTGAACCAGAAACAAATGATATCAACTCAAATCAATGAACCTCAATGTAATAGAAATGAATAATGACAGAGGTGATCATCAGAAGCTCAAATGAAGTTCAAGCAGCTGGAAATGACCAGTGCAACTAAAAATGGCCACAGGGAAGTAAAGCAATATCAGTAAACGACTCAAGTGAAGCTACTCTTCAGAACAAATGTATGCCCATATATGAGGGCTACACCTGAATACATTGGAGCAATGCAACAGTGTCTAACAAAGTATGGAGGTACACATGCCCAGTCACAATGGTAATACAAAAATGTACAAAGGCTACAGAAACCATAGCAACATGAACTATATGACTGTACACATTCAAATGCTCAAGTGGAATACTAACTACTAAATGCAACGAGTCATGTCTCAAGAATAGAACAATACCAAACGCAGACTAACCAAAACTGGACAGAGCATCATCAATATCAAAGCAATGGGGATGATACAAGCACTTACAACAGAAAGTGATGAAAATACAACTCACATCAAGCTTACTGAAACAGGCATCACAAAGACAGTTAGTCAATATGATCAAGGCCATCTACACATACAACATGAATGCAAAGCTCCAGAGGAAACCAGTAACTCAAACCCAGATTAGATCACATGAATGTACAGAGGTGCAGACTACAATGATCAAAGTGCGACAAAACTCAAGTTAAACTGAGCACAGTTCAATGCAAAGGCAAGACCAGACCAACATATGAAATATGGATATGTACATGAAGTAAACATATACCTATATGTGTGCAGTTAGTTAAGTCTAACCAAACAGTGGATCTCAATATCTAATAAGATAGTAATGCAACAAGACTCAGGTCAGTGACCACTTCAAGTATTGCAGACCAGATCAGAGTGGCAACAGAGACAACACAACAAGCTCAAGTGAATCTCCAGCGTATACGATTGCAACTAAGTAGTATGACAGTGAAACAGGGCATCTATACATCAAGTGAAGATTACAAGAATGCCTGGTTAACCTGAATGAAGACCTGAGTGCTAAACTGGAATGCACACTATGTCACGATAAGGCCAAAGTCCAGAAAAACATCAAACAGCTGCATATGTATGAAAATCAAAGAATTCAAAGCCATGGAAATCACCAAATCATATATATATATATATATATCTATATATATCTAGCGACCGAAATCAATGCAAGCCGGCCGAGATTATGAAACCAACATGCCCGTAGTTCATCAAAGAAAGCCAGACCAAAGCCAACAATGCAATTAAAAATCAAAGGATTCACAAATTCTCAGATTCGAACACAAGCAAGAAAACATAAAAGCAAAACCCCAAATTAATTTTTATCTCGAATCAATAACGAGACAAAAATCGAACTACCGAAACAATATGCTAGGCATGAATTGAGATGTGAGTGAGAGAATCACTCACCTGTGTTTTCGAAGCAAATGATAACCATGAAAACGAACGGCTCAAATCACCACAAGCCTCTATCACGACGCGAATTGAAGTAGCCTCGACCTGTTAACTCGAGCGAAGATCGAAGCTCCAGGAATCCATTGGATACAACGGCACTCTATTTGCAAACCCTAACTTGAACAAGCGAACGAACGAAGAAAATCGAGACCGCCATTTTTTTTCTTTTCCTTCGTTTCGTTTTTGATTAGGGTTTTCGAATGAGAGAAAAATGAATTGGGGAACGGGTTAAACCCTTATCACGGCATCAAGGCAATGCAAACGTGGACCAGATTCAAATGTAAAGCCCACTTCAACACTTAACATATTGTTTAAAAGAATACCAACCGCTTTAAAATTCCAAACAGCGATTAACAAACTTTATTAATGAATTATAAAAGTGATTTAACTCTATGAATTCCACTTGTAATTTTTATTAACCGTTTTATCATAGGATTCCAATCGATCAAAAAAAAACTAAATCGAGCAATTAACTAACATTCTAATCGTTTAAGGACGATATTAAATTCTCACAAAAGCTCGGGTTGTTACAAGTTGAGATCCTAAATTCTCTCATTTCCTTCCTTTATTAAACATCTATTCCTACATTTGATTTTGATCTTTTGGAGCCTCCACCCAAAGACTTTGTTGGTCGAAATCTCTCTCCCCTCTCCATCCATCTAGAAGCTCAAATTAAATTAAGTTAGTTATTGTCCAATAGCCGGTGGTCAACGGTTCAAGGACTAACATTCTGTTGAATCAAAATAGTTTCAAGGGTCAGATATCATCATTTTAAGCTATAATTCAAGGCATTGGAAGTGAGGTATATTGCTAACAATAATATAGTTATTTAAACTCAATTACAACGTAACACCCTAGATTTTTAGTAATGTTATTTAGGAGATTTAGTTAGTCAAACTAAATAAAATAATGTGTTGATTAGGGGATTGAGTTTTGATTTTAATTAAGGCAGCCGTGCCTTTTAAAATAAACAAATTAAAAGAAGCGTTTTAATATGAATTAGAGGAGGGGTAATATGGGAAAGAGGACGTTCCTTTATCTCCGAACTTAGGCCGTGTATTATGTACACATTCATTTCATTTCAAATTTTTTACAATTAAGGCCGGCCACCATGAACAAGGAAAGGGGAAGAGGAAATTAAGAAAAGCTAAAGGAAAAGCAAATTCATATCAAATCCATTCAAATTTCAAGCTCCTTAATCTCTAAAGCAAACATTAATAATGTTTACATCTCTAATTTTTATTGGTTTCGGTTTTAAGGTTAAATCTAAATATTTTGCAAAGATATTCCATGCTTTGAATGATAAAATGATTATATATACATGTTGATTATTTGTGAATGTTCATAAAGATTTTATAACATGTTTTGAGATGAAAACTCTATTAAATGACATCCAATTACCTTGCAAATTTTTATGAAGATCTAAAATGATATTTTAGAGATGGGTTTCAATTTTCAGATTTTTTGAATTTTCGTGGATTTATTGTGAATTTTCTAAGGAAGAAAATGGTATTTTGGATTATAAAATTATTTATGGGAAAACAATTTATTGTTTGGATCGAAAAATTTTACATGTTGAAAAACATATATAAAGCGATTTTCTGGAATGTTTCCAGATTTTTCCAAGATGTTTTAATAGTTATATAAAATTATTTAAGGTATGAGACTTAAATGTTTTATATAATTATAAAGGAGAATGATCTTTTTCGAAATTATTTAAATTTCCAAATAAGGAAAGTTGGCATCACTTTTAAATATAAAAATCTGGCAACCAATCAAATTTAGAAAAACAAGGCAGGTTAGGTACAAAAGGACGTTTTAAAGTACAAAAGGACGAGCTTTTTAAGCTTTTGACTCCTTCGGCAACTAGGTTCCGCCTCTGTTCCAAACCTTTCGACAAGGTTGAAAGCTTAACTTTGGACGAGGTTGAAAACCAATGCACATAGTATCAGGCAACTGGCACGTAGTGAATTGGAAGAGGTCAAAAGGTACAGGGTCGAAACCAAGAGGTTCCGAGAGAGATGAAGCTTTGTTTTGGTTTAAAAGAAAATACGCCTGCTAGCTTTCGACAAAGAGCTTTCGACAAGGTTGCTTTCGACCTAAATGCTTTCGACAAAGTCAAATGGTTTAAAATAAAAAGTTTTAGATTGGGTTGCTTTCTTATTTTAATTGTGAGCTCTCGAAAATTTCAAAAGCATAGCTAGCTTTCGACAAGGTCGAAAGCATAGCTTTCGATAAGATCGAAAGTATAGTTGCCGCTTCCTACCTTTCGATCCAAATGGCTTCGAAGGAAACTTTTGTTTTCTAAAATTCACTGCCTCTCCGTTGCTTTCGAAGGGATGGTTTCGGCATCATCACTTAATTGTTTATGAAATGGTTTTGAAAGAGTTACTTTCAAAGGGTTTCGAAGCAGTTGCCTTCGACTCCAATGTTTTTCTGATCCTTTTGCTTTACTTGAAGGCATAATCCAAATGTTTTAGATCGAAACGTTTTAAAGGTTTCAAAGTAGTCAACTTCAAATGGTTTCGAAAGGTTTCCACTTGTTTTAAATTGAACCCAAAGTGCTTTCGAAAGAGTTTTAGCTCGATGCATTCAAAAGTTTTTATTAATGGTTTCGGAAGGGGTGGTTCCCCAAGCTTTTGACAAGGTCGAAAAGAAAGCTTTCGACAAGGTCGAAAGGTAAGGTTTTTTACTGTTTTCGGAAGGCAAGATTTAAAGGGTTTTAATTGTGGATGTCATATGTTTTTAAGGCTTTTAGAAGAAAGGGTTTTAATGGTTTCAAAGGGATCACATTCAATGTTTTTGAAAGGTTTGTTTAAAGATTTTAAACAAAGGTTTCGAATATAATAACTACGAAAATAGCCTAAGTCTTTTCAGTTATAAAGGTATTTAACTTATTTTAGAAGGATAGATAATCCTTATTGAACATCATCAATATTATTTTGAGTGAAGTATATATAACATGGCAAAATAGTTTAGAGTAAAGCTAAAGATATATTTTCCTTGTATATGTATATGTATATATATATATATATATATGATTTGACGGACTAAATCATTTTGAAAAGGTTTTCAAGGAAAATTTAAAAGGTAGTTAACCCTAAGAAAATTCAAGTAGTTAGCTCATTTAAATTTAGACAGTCGGTCCATTTTGAGGGCAGTCAGCCCAGAGGACAGTTAGTCCAGATAAAGGGCAGTTAGCTTAGATATGAATAGTTAGTTCATTTATTAGCATAACAGACCTTGCTACTTCTTAAGGACAGTTAGTCGACCTTTTTACCAGTTTTGTGGACAGATAGTCCATTATTTAGCATAAAGGATATTGCTATTTTCTTATAATCAGATTTAGGACAGTTAGTCCAATAAAGAGCAGTTAGCTCAGATTAAGGACAGTTAGTCCATTTATTTCCTGTTTTAGCATAATGGATCTTGCTATATTATTATTATTATAATTAGTTAATTAACCAGTTTGGTTGCAGGAAAGGAATTGCATAATATATATTTTGAAAAGCGATATTAGTGAGGCGAAACCCGTTCTACATCGACATGGTCTCATTATATATCAGTAAATAGAGATGTAACAGAAATTATTCATACCAGGCTTTATGTCTGAATCAAAATTTTTGTTTCCCCTTGAAATCTCGGGTGCTCAAAAATTGATTTTAGTAGGCTGAGGGTTTAGGTTTTCAGGTTTTAGTAGATTTTGGCGAATAAAGCATCCGAAGACGAGCAGGCGGCTGACATATAGCTAAATTAGGAATTTTGTTTTTAATTGTTTCCGATGTGTATTGAGACAATCATGTCTATATTGCTTTGATCATCCAGGGGCATCTTCATATGTCGCTCTTGGCGTATTGTTGTAAATTATATTTGATCATTGCTTGGGAATTCGTTTGGGGATTTTTGTAGCTTGGATATGATATTATTTGAAATGTAATCAATGAAATTTTTTTTTGGAAACCTGTGATTTTGTTCATATTCAAGTTGAGGCAGCCCTACCCTTAGTTGTCATTTGTTTTGAATGACTCAATTTTGTTTAAAACTAAATCCAGGGCTGCACTCTTTCACAAACCAACTATATTTTTTTTATATATATATTTTCCTATGTGTTTCCCAAGATCCACTTGATCAATATAGAAATATTAATATATTACTTTATAAAACTATTTTGTGCTCATTTTAATTACAATATCAGAGTATTTCTGTAATGGGGTATCTCAGTCTATATGAGGTAAGGTAATAGTAGTAAGACTGAAGTTAAATCTCTGTTTAATTCTTTTTAACCAATTCCCATTTTTTCTTCCTACATTTAACATTTATGTATTTGATATAACATGTGAACTAACTTTAAATTTGCAAGGTTTGCCTTTTTAAACAGATGAGCTATGAGTTGTGCATGCTTCTGTGCATCTGTGTGTACACAGCCATGTACATCTGTTCTCTGCCTACCTTATACTTCAGTTAGACTAATTTGTTTTAGTGAGTTCCCTAAACTAATTGATCATAATACACTAGTTTCATTCATTCATAAAATCATCAAACACATTTTAATTTGGGTTATTCCTTGTCTCATAAAATTTTGCTTCAATTCATATGTAAGTGGATTCTAATTTTTAAAACAGTCTGATGTGCATATCCTCACTATTGGTTTAAATAGGTATAAGTTTCAGGTCTATGATTTCTTTACTGCTAAATTCTTGGAAATTTGCATGCTTATAAATTATAATATAAAGCTAAACATATCTATCTTTCCCACCGAATATAGTTTCAACTCATGATACTTTTTCTTTTACTAGTAATGGTTCCATCACATAATAATCCCTAAAATCATTCATTACATAATAATCAAGATCATCATACTGCAAATATTAATTACATATAGGTCTTTAAAATAAAACATAAAGGACATTCTTCAACAAAAAGCCATATTTCAGTTGTTAGCAATTTCTTCCTAGCATCACATTTCTGCTCTTTTTACTTAGCTTCTTCATTACCTGCAGACATCCCATGACCTGCCTCACCATGTAAGTGAAACACCCATTTGATGCAAGCAACAAACAGGTCAGACTAAAGTCTGGTATGAGTAAATTCAATTGACAATACATAAGATTTATGGAACTAATTCTATATCACCTTTGTTTCAGAAGTTAAATGTTTTACTCGGATTATTAAACCACTTTCTCATGCTTCACATTTTTAAGTATCCTTTTAGTGAAATGAGGGAACTGCTAAATATATGTATATGTGCTCAGACTAATTTCTTAACATAAATCTTTATTTTAAAAAATTCATAGCAGCCATCATGCAAATCACACAGGCATTCCCAAACATGAACAAGCAACATCCATAACATTAAGCTAAAGTACCAATATGAGACTGCATATCAAGATTCCCATATACTTTCAGCATTTATACATTTTGCATGTATATTCATTTCATGTCATTCATTTCAAAAGGATCCAGTATCACATTTTATGGTTGCATTGGTGCACACTGCCTGGAACTGCTTCTTACTTCCCAGTGCACTATAAGCTTTTGGACATGATCATGCCATGTGCAAACTCACACCCCAACCTTGGTGCAAGCCAACCACTATGCCATACCCACTTCCCTCTTACCCAACCTGATAGAGGTGACCCATGTCCTTAGTTTAATTACTAAGTTCTCTCACACATCCCATATTTTCTATGCAGATTTATGCCCAACACTGTTTTATCCCCAATCACTACATACTAATAATTTCTATGCATCCATCAAAACTCCTTCACTTATACATATATATTCAACAATCACTTATACTTTAAGAATCAGTTCAATTTGGTTTTATTTTAGAGATATAACTTGGTTAAAGCATAGCCTAGAGCCTTTACCAAGTGAAGTGCTACTCTGGTTCTCCTTAAAGTCCATCCACATATTAAAGTGTATTTTCTTATTAATTCAATCTTATTTCTAGAGAACCTCAAATGATAAATCAGGATTCAGCACATGGAAATTCATTGCATCCTAACCATCTTTTCAGTTGCAAGACATAAGCCAGAGGACCACTTCCTCTTACTGCCTTGTACCTTACTTTTTTTTAAAATTTATGCTTGATCCTAAAACATTTCCTAGGTACATAAACATCTAAATTATCATCAATTTATCCTTAAATATATCATGTATGAACAATCCATCATAGGTTAAATGACAACCAAGGAAAACAAGACACATATCCTCAGAAACAACAGAAGAGGATTAGATTAAAAAAATGCAAACAAAACTTTTAAACAGAATTAAAATAAATTAAAGATCAAATGGCTGCCTTCCATAGGTCTTAATGCCTTGCCAAGTGAGGGTTTACTCACCATGGTTCTTCTTCCTAAGCCTTGATTTAAGTCTGCCATTGACCTCCTAATTGCTGCCTGCCTTCTCTTTCTTTCCTATGTTTTGTTTATGTTTTTTGTTTTTCTCCTGTGCACCCGTAGGAGGTGATGAGGTATATAGTGGAGTTATTAGGGTTTTAAGGTTAGTTAGGTAATTTATTTTCATCAGAAATCCCATCATTATTTCTGATCTCACCCAACAGCTCACCCTCTCCACTTTCCTTCCTTACCATTTTTCCCTTTTTCCTTGTCTAAACTATTTTTGGCAATTTTCTTTACACACTTTATGCATGATTCTGGCTTGGCATTTTCTGGTTTTAATTATGCATAAAACTTATGTGTCTAACCAAATGTGTGTGTTAATTAGTTATTATATTTTCCACCCATGCATGCTGCCATGTTTATTATACATATATGTATATATTTTTAGTTTATTTAAATTAGGACTAAGACTGCCTAGGCCATTTACACATTATAATTGGGTTAATGTAGCTATACTAATTGGTCATGCAATTTTTCCTTGCTCAGGTAGTATACTAGAATAGTGTGCACGTGCACAAAGACATGCATACTTATCTACACACCATTGTTTTTCAGAGAAAAGAAAATTTTTGTTTTTCAACTAATTAACTTTCTTTTGCAAAGTATGTAACCTATATATATATATATATATATATACTTAAATTATGGGCTGTCACATACACCCCTCCTTTAAGAAATTGTGTCCCACAATTTAACATTTCTTAATTCAACTAAAGCATATATCAAGCAAGCACATTCACCATTGAATACTATGTTTAATTAACTGAATGCAAACATGAATGATAAATTACCTTTAATTTAATTGTCAGTTGCACATAGTTGAGGGTACTGGACTTTTATCTTGTCCTCAACCTCCCATGTGCAATCATTAGGGTCTAGACTCCACTGCACCTTTACCAATTTAATAGTTTTGTTCCTCAATTTCTTATCTTCTTTAGCTACAATGCCCACTGGCTCCTTCTCATAAACTAAATCTGGTCTAACATCTAGTGGGTTTTGTGGTTGAATCACTGAAGCTTCATCATGTACACATTTTCTCAATTGTGATATATGAAATACATTATGTATTCCACTCATTTCTTCTGGCAACCTTAACCTGTAAGCCATCTTTCCTATTCTTGCTATGATCTCATATGGCCCTATGTATCTTGGGGTTAGCTTCCCTGCCTTACCAAACCTCAACACCTTCCTCATAGGTGAAACTTTCAAGTACACATGATCTCCTACCTCAAATTCAAGTGGTTTCCTTCTTTTATCTGCATATGATTTCATTCTGTCTTGTGCTGCCTTCATTCTTTGTCTGATCAGTGTGATCTTATCATTTGTTTCTTTCACATGATCTGGTCCTAACATCACCCTATCTCCTACCTCTAACCAGCAAGCAGGTGACAAACAAGGCCTCCCATATACAGCTTCATAGGGAGCCATCCCTATACTACTCTAGTAGCTGTTATTGTAAGCAAATTCTGCTAAATGAAGGTAGTCTTCCCAATTACCACCATGGTCAAGTACACAGGCTCTAAGTAGATCCTCCAAAAATTTATTAACTACTTCTGTCTGGCCATCAGTTTGGGGATGGTAGGCTGTGCTCAAGCACAACTCAACCCCCATTGCCCGTTGAAAACTACTCCAAAACTTTGATGTGAATATGGTGTCTCTGTCACTAATGATAGTGGTAGGAACTCCATGTAGTTTTACGATTTCTTTCATGAAAATTTGTGCCAATTTTGGTGCATTTCTATCACTCTTTACTGGTATGAAGTGTGATGATTTAGTCAACCTATCTACCACCACCCAAATACTATCATTACCTCTCTTTGATCTTGGCAAACCATCAATGAAATCCATTGATATGCTTTCCCATTTCCACCTTGGAATTTCCAGAGGTTGCAACAGTCCACTGGGTCTTTGGTACTCAGCCTTGACTTGTTGGCAAGTCATGCATCTTGCCACATATTCACCCACACTCCTTTTCATTCCTTTCCACCAATAACTCCTCTTTAGATCATGATATATTTTAGTACCACCTGGATGTATGGTGTACTTAGACTTGTGATGAACATCCATGATTTTTCTTTGTAGTGCTTCTGTGCCAGGCACACATAGTCTTCCCTTGTATCTCAAAAATCCTTTTTCATCCAATTCAAACTTATCAATATTTGAACCATTCCTTAACAGTTCCTTCTTCTCTCTTAGGAATGCATCCATGTCTTGAGACTGATTCACTTCTTCCACTAAGTCTGATTTTATTGTGATGAGGCTGAGCTTGCCATAGTGCTCCGTGTCCTCATCTATCACCATAGTTTGCCCTTCCACACTTTGCACTTCCACATACCAATAACATTTTAAACTCCTCTATCATCAATGTAGCCAACTTGGCATGTTGCCTACTCAATGCATCTGCCACTCTATTTGCTTTTCCTGGTGTGTACATAATGTCCAAATCATAGGCAGCAAGGAATTCCACCCACCTATGTTGTCTCATATTCAAATCTTTTTGAGAAAATAAGTATTTCAAAGCTTTGTGGTCAGTATAAAGCTCAAATTTTGCTCCTAATAGGTAGTGCCTCCAAAGCTTTAATGCATACACCACAGCTGCCAATTCCAAGTCATGTGTTGCATACTTGGTCTCACTTGGTTTCAATTGCCTTGATGCATAGGCTATTACTCTACCATCTTGCATAAGAACAGCCCCTATACCTGACCCACATGCATCAGTGTACACTACCAGATTATCATTGCCTTCTGGGATTTTCAGCACTGGAGCTTCCATCAGTGCTTTCTTCAATTGGTTGTATGCCCCTTCACACTTCTCAGTCCATAAGAAAGGTTGGTCTTTCCTTGTTAGCTTAGTTAATGGGGTTGCTATTTTAGAAAAGTCTTTTATAAATCTTCTGTAGTATCCAGCCATGCCCATGAATGATCTTATCCCAGTAACATTGCTTGGTCTCTTCCATGCTTGTACTGCCATGACCTTACTAGGATCTACTGAAATTCCTTCTTGAGAAATTATATGGCCTAAGAATTTTATTTCATTCTTCCAGAAGGAACATTTTGCAAACTTGGCTTTAAGGCCTTGTTGCCTTAGTCTACTTAGTACCATGTGCAAATGTTTCTCATGTTCACTGGCTGACTTAGAATATATTAATATATCATCAATGAAAATCAGTACAAATTTATCTAAATAGTCTCTAAAAATCCTATTCATTAAATCCACAAAATAGGATGGTGCATTGGTCAAACCAAATGGCATTACTAAGTATTCATACAAGCCATACCTGGTGTTGAAAGCTGTATACTTAATACTTTCTTCTTCCACTTTCATTTGATGGAAGCCAGATGCCAAGTCAAGTCTGGAAAATACCTTAGCACCATTTAATTGATCAAAAAGATCATCAATTCTAGGTAGAGGGTATTTGTTTTTGATGGTGACTGAATTTAGTTCCCTATAGTCTATGCACATTCTCAAGGAACCATCCTGCTTTTTAACAAATACTACTGGTGATCCCCAGTTTGAACTACTAGGCCTAATGAAGCCTTTTTGCTCTAATTCTTCAATTTGCTTCTTCAGCTCAATTAGTTCTTTAGGACCCATCCTATTTGGCTTCTTAATGACAGGGCTTGTCCCTGGTTTAAGTCTTATTTGAAATTCTACTGGTCTATTATGGGGGATGCCATTCACTTCACCAAACACATCAGTGTATTGGTTAACTATGGGTATCTTTTCTAGGCTTGGTTCAACTTCACCATTTTTCAAGTTGAACATCCTGCCCAAACCCCTAGCTTTTGCTACCTCAAACATGACCAAAATTCTTTTGCCATCATGGGGTTGTAGTGAGATTGTAGAATTTTCTAAATTAATAATAGCATGAAATCTTTTTAACCAATCCATCCCTAGTATGATATCCAACTTAGGGTAATTTAACACATATAATTTTGAAATAAAGATGTGACCACCCACACATATTTCTACTTGCATGCATTTCATGTTAGTAATACAGGAACTTCCTATGGGACTATCAATATGCAATGGTTTATCAACAAGAATACATATCAATCCCAGTTTCTGAACTATGTCATAAGAAATAAAAGAGTGGGTAGCTCCTGTGTCATAAACAACTGATATGGGTATGCTTTTAATAAATAATATACCTTCCACTTGGCTAGGTGCCTCCATTGCCCTGCCTTTCCCCTCAAGTACAGCCACCCTTGCCATTTCTGGACACTGCCTTTTCATATGTCCCTCTTTACCACAGTTGTAGCACCTAAGAATGGTTGACTTGGGTGCTTGGCATTTGGTCTTTATATGGCCTTCCTTTCCACAGTTGTAACAGATCACTTTAGGTTTCCTACTGTCAGAGCTTGCCACCTTACTTCCTTCTTTTTTCATTGCCTCTCCCTTCTTCTTCTCATATGGGTGTGCTCTATTCTTCCCTTTCTTGTTATTTCTGAAATTCTTAAATTTTTCCCTGGCATTATCATGCTGCTCAAATGATAATGTCAAGTCCATAACTTGACTAAAGGTTCTGTCTTTGTAGGGTAACATGGCTCTACTCAATCCAGCATTCAACCCCTGAATGTACCTTGCATTCCTTGAAACTTCATCTGGGATTAATACTGCTCCATACTTGGACAACCCTTCAAATTTTTGAGTGTATTAAGTGACACTCATAGATCCTTGTCTAAGTTTAATAATCTCCTCAAGTAATGAGGCTTTTGCTGATGCCGGGACAAATCTGGCTTCTAATATTTCTTTGAACTGATTCCATGTGATCTCTTGCTCTTGCCTACCTGCAATGATCACTTCCCACCAATCCAAAGCAAGGCCTTTCAGTTGTCTTGAAGCTATTTGCCTTCTTCTCTGGTCATTAACCTGCATATCTGCAAAGATCCTTTCTACTGTTCTTAGCCATGTCTGGACACCCATGACATTTTCTGTGCCATCAAAGCTACTGCCTCCTAAATGTGTATATGTTTTAAGCAATTTGGACATCTCCTCATGAGGATTATCTACTCTAGGTTCCATCCCATCCCTTAATACTCTAACAAAATCTTGCATGTTAATCATTGGGGGATCAGTGGCCATTCCAGTTGTCTGTTCATCATGATTGTCCTCCCTTTCTCCAGCAGCCTGGGGATTGCTCCTAATTGTTCTGGGCCTCTATTGAACATTTCTAGTATGGTTAGTTCTAATTCCTACTCACTACTTCACTTTAAACTAGTAGTGGACTCATTCATACATAATAAATAAAACAACCAATGCAAACAGTACAAACAATGCACACAGATTCAACCAAGTATTTGTATTGGCTATGTATTTAATAACACAGCTCTGATACCAACTGAGGCAGCCCTACCCTTAGTTGTCATTTGTTTTGAATGACTCAATTTTGTTTAAAACTAAATCCAGGGTTGCACTCTTTCACAAACCAACTATATTTATTTATATATATATATATATATTCCTATGTGTTTCCCAAGATCCACTTGATCAATATAGAAATATTGATATATTACTTTATAAAACTATTTTGTGCTCATTTTAATTCTAATATCAGAGTATTTCTGTAATGGGGTATCTCAGTCTATATGAGGTAAGGTAATAGTAGTAAGACTGAAGTTAAATCTCTGTTTAATTCTTTTTAAACAATTCCCATTTTTTCTTCCTACATTTAACATTTATGTATTTGATATAACATGTGAACTAACTTTAAATTTGCAAGGTTTGCCTTTTTAAACAGATGAGCTATGAGTTGTGCATGCTTCTGTGCATCTGTGTGCACACAGCCATGTACATCTGTTCTCTTCCTACCTTATACTTCAGTTAGACTAATTTGTTTTAGTGAGTTCCCTAAACTAATTGATCATAATACACTAGTTTCATTCATTCATAAAATCATCAAACACATTTTAATTTGGGTTATTCCTTGTCTCATAAAATTTTGCTTCAATTCATATGTAAGTGGATTCTAATTTTTAAAACAGTCTGATGTGCATATCCTCATTATTGGTTTAAATAGGTATAAGTTTCAGGTCTATGATTTCTTTACTGCTAAATTCTTGGAAATTTGCATGCTTATAAATTATAATATAAAGCTAAACATATCTATCTTTCCCACTGAATATAGTTTCAACTCATGATTCTTTTTCTTTTACTAGTAATGGTTCCATCACATAATAATCCCTAAAATCATTCATTACATAATAATCAAGATCATCATACTGCAAATATTAATTACATATAGGTCTTTAAAATAAAACATAAAGGACATTCTTCAACAAAAAGCCATATTTCAGTTGTTAGCAATTTCTTCCTAGCATCACATTTCTGTTCTTTTTACTTAGCTTCTTCATTACCAGCAGACATCCCATGACCTGCCTCACCATGTAAGTGAAACACCCATTTGATGCAAGCAACAAACAGGTCAAACTAAAGTCTGGTATGAGTAAATTCAATTGACAATACATAAGATTTATGGAACTAATTCTATATCACCTTTGTTTCAGAAGTTAAATGTTTTACTCGGATTATTAAACCACTTTCTCATGCTTCACATTTTTAAGTATCCTTTTAGTGAAATGAGGGAACTGCTAAATATATGTATATGTGCTCAGACTAATTTCTTAACATAAATCTTTATTTTTAAAAATTCATAGCAGCCATCATGCAAATCACACAGGCATTCCCAAACATGAACAAGCAACATCCATAACATTAAGCTAAATACCAATATGAGACTGCATATCAAGATTCCCATATACTTTCAGCATTTATACATTTTGCATGTATATTCATTTCATGTCATTCATTTCAAAAGGATCCAGTATCACATTTTATGGTTGCATTGGTGCACACTGCCTGGAACTGCTTCTTACTTCCCAGTGCACTATAAGCTTTTGGACATGATCATGCCATGTGCAAACTCACACCCCAACCTTGGTGCAAGCCAACCACTATGCCATACCCACTTCCCTCTTACCCAACCTGATAGAGGTGACCCATGTCCTTAGTTTAATTACTAAGTTCTCTCACACATCCCATATTTTCTATGCAGATTTATGCCCAACACTGTTTTATCCCCAATCACTACATACTAATAATTTCTATGCATCCATCAAAACTCCTTCACTTATACATATATATTCAACAATCACTTATACTTTAAGAATCAGTTCAATTTGGTTTTATTTTAGAGATATAACTTGGTTAAAGCATAGCCTAGAGCCTTTACCAAGTGAAGTGCTACTCTGGTTCTCCTTAAAGTCCATCCACATATTAAAGTGTATTTTCTTATTAATTCAATATTATTTCTAGAGAACCTCAAATGATAAATCAGGATTCAGCACATGGAAATTCATTGCATCCTAACCATCTTTTCAGTTGCAAGACATAAGCCAGAGGACCACTTCCTCTTACTGCCTTGCACCTTACTTTTTTTTTAAATTTATGCTTGATCCTAAAACATTTCCTATGTACATAAACATCTAAATTATCATCAATTTATCCTTAAATATATCATGTATGAACAATCCATCATAGGTTAAATGACAACCAAGGAAAACAAGACACATATCCTCAGAAACAACAGAAGAGGATTAGATTAAAAAAATGCAAACAAAACTTTTAAACAGAATTAAAATAAATTAAAGATCAAATGGCTGCCTTCCATAGGTCTTAATGCCTTGCCAAGTGAGGGTTTACTCACCATGGTTCTTCTTCCTAAGCCTTGATTTAAGTCTGCCATTGACCTCCTAATTGCCGCCTGCCTTCTCTTTCTTTCCTATGTTTTGTTTATGTTTTTGGTTTTTCTCCTGTGCACCCGTAGGAGGTGATGAGGTATATAGTGGAGTTATTAGGGTTTTAAGGTTAGTTAGGTAATTTATTTTCATCAGAAATCCCATCATTATTTCTGATCTCACCCAACAGCTCACCCTCTCCACTTTCCTTCCTTACCATTTTTCCCTTTTTCCTTGTCTAAACTATTTTTGGCAATTTTCTTTACACACTTTATGCATGATTCTGGCTTGGCATTTTCTGGTTTTAATTATGCATAAAACTTATGTGTCTAACCAAATGTGTGTGTTAATTAGTTATTATATTTTCCACCCATGCATGTTGCCATGTTTATTATACATATATGTATATATTTTTAGTTTATTTAAATTAGGACTAAGACTGACTAGGCCATTTACACATTATAATTGGGTTAATGTAGCCATACTAATAGGTCATGCAATTTTTCCTTGCTTAGGTAGTATACTAGAATAGTGTGCACGTGCACAAAGACATGCATACCTATCTACACACCATTGTTTTTCAGAGAAAAGAAAAATTTTGTTTTTCAACTAATTAACTTTCTTTTGCAAAGTATGTAACCTATATATATATACTTAAATTATGGGCTGTCACACAAGTGCTTCTGATATTATGGATACCATTAACATTACCGTATTTCGTCACCAGAAGTTAATACTGTGGATGACTGCAACGTCCATAGCACTTAGCTTTTGGCCTCCAGACACAGGATGTTACAACTTGGTATTAGAGCATAGGTTAATAAAAAATTTAATTAAATATTGTTTTGAAAACAAAAATCCAAAGGAATTAGAGTAAGATTGGGGTTGGGATAACGCTATAGTAACGTACTTGTATTGGCTATATATAAGTATACGCTTTATCTCCATTCATCTATCTTTGATTAGGATATCTTTCTGTATTTCATGAGGTTCGAATACAGTTATGGATGGTAGAAGAAGAGAGTTAACCTGGGTGGGGAAGCACCGAAAGGAATGCTGGACCTAATGCTGGGAGAAACCATGGTCAGGCGGAGAATGTTGGTGCTGAAGTCCCGTAGGTTAGAATGGAAGCCATGTATCAGTTTTTCAGGAATATGATGCAGGCAGGGTTTGTAGTCGGATTGTTAGGAGGAAATGCTGCAGGAGCAGGAGCTCCAGAAGTTCCGATAATTAATCATTTCGCTAAGATGAGTGGTGATTATGTGAAGCTTGAAGAGAAGCCGTTTATGGGAACGGGGGATGCCATCAGAATAGAGAACTAGTTGTTGCACTACGAAAGGATTTTTGTTGATCTGGGGTTTAATAATGAGCAGAAGAGGAGGTTGGCATCTAGAAAGCATTAGGGGGCCGCAATGTTTTGATGGAATAGTGTGACTAAAATGGATGAGGAGACAACGACCTTGGAGTATTTTAAGAGAAGATTCCAGCAGAGGTTTATGTATGTTATGGCACAGTCAGCTTTTATTAGGAAGTTTGCTAAGCTGGTGCAGGGTGAGATGTCTGTTGTTGAGTATGCTAGGAAGTTTGAAGAGTTGGCCCGGTATGGGTACGCTTCAGTAGATTCAGTGTTGAAGTGGAATGGGAAGTTCATCGGGGGATTGAAGCCAGAATTGGCTAGTGCTACTTTGTCTCACCTTTGAGAGCCTTGTGATATTGTTGTAGAGATGGCTATGAGGCAGGAGGAAGTCCTTGAGTCTCTGGAGAAGAGCAAGGCCAAAGGGGTCTAGGTTGGGCAGGGCCAGAAGAGGAAGTTCTTTCATAAGAAAGGTGCTCAAAAGGGTGGAGCAGCCAAGAAAGGGAAGTCTGAGATTGTTTGCTATAAGTGCGACTAGAAATGGCACTTTACTAATGAGTGTCGCTCAGGGAAGGCAAAGGATATGTCTAAGGGGAAGAATGTCAGGTGCTTCAACTATGACTAGATAGGCCATTATAAGAACCAGTGCAAGGAGCCCATTAGAGATGGCAAAGGCAAGGTGTATGCATTGGAGCCTGCTGCTTCTAAACCAACAACCAGGAAAAGGGAAAGGCAGTTCTTGGAGGATCGCTTCAAAAATGGTATGTTAGTTAGTGTTTTATTTGATACTGGTGCATTGCATTCTTTTATATCTAGATGTTTGACAGATAAGCTTCACCTTGAACCCACATATTTAGTTACTTCCTTACGGGTTGCGAATCAAATAGGAGGATATGCAACTCTAGGGTTGAGGTGTGACCAGTTTGAGTTTGACCTGTTAGGTCATACTTTTGTGTGTAGTTTGCATGCGTTTGATTTTATGGGGTTCGAGATTATCCTTGGGATGGATTGGTTAAGTGAGTCGATGGTAAGATACTTTGCCAAGGTAGGAAGATATCTCTTAGACACCTTGGTTGTAGCGACCAGATTGTTTAGTGAGGTGTTTGCTTTGTTGGGTTCTTTGGATTCGGATGACGAGTTTAGCCGTGTTTTCATGGTTAGAGAATTTGCAGATGTTTTTGAGCCTGTAGTCGGATTACCACTGAGGCGAGCCATCAAGTTTCAGATAGATTTGGTTCCGAGAGCAGAACCAGTGAGTAGGCCGCCAAGCAGGATGACCCCTTTAGAGATGAGGGAGTTGAAGGTGCAGTTGGTGGATCTGGAGGGCAAGAGTTTTATCAGGCCGAGTAGTTCGCTTTGGGGTACAGCGGTAGTGTTTGCTAAGAAGTCGGATGGATCGTTGAGGCTATGTATCAATTATCATAAGTTGAATGATAGGACAATAAAGAATCGATGTCCATTGCCCAGGATTGACGATTTGTTCGATCAACTAAGTGGAGCAAAGGTATTTTCCTAGTTGGATTTGGCAACAGGTTTCCATCAGCTCATGGTAGTAGAGGATAGTGTATCTTTGACGACATTCAGGACCACATATTGGTCGTACGAATGGTTAGTTATGCCATTCGGACTGACGAATGCGCTAGCTTTCTTTGTGGATTTGATGAACCAGATTTTCCAAGGACACTTGGAAAGATTCGTGTTGGTATTCATAGATGACATCTAGATTTACTCTAAGGATGAAAGAGAGCATGAAGTTCATCTTAGAGTGGTGCTTGAGACGCTGAGGCAGCATCAACTGAAGCGAAGTTTTCAAAGTGTCACTTCTGGAAGAAGGAGGTGAAGTTTATTGGTCATATAGTCTCAGAGGAAGGGTTGTCTATGGATCCGTCTAAGATCGAGGCAGTGAATAGTTGGATGAGACCAGAGATAGTAACCGAGATTAAGAGTTTCCTTGGGTTGGCTAGTTATTATCGAAGAGTCATTAAGGATTTCTCGCGGATAGCAGCATCGATTGACGAGGAAAGATGTGAAGTTTCTATGGACCAATAAGTGTAAGGAAGCATTCTAGAGTTTGAAACACTTATTAACCCATGCACCTGTGTTGGTTGTTCCAGAGGGGAAATAGGACTTGGTAGTTTATACCGATGCGTGTGGAACAGGATTAGGAGCTGTGCTGATGCGGAGAGGTAAAGTGATTGCCTATGCTTCTAGACATCTTAGACCGCATGAGGTCAGATATTCGACGCATGATTTGGAATTAGTTGTAGTAATTTTTGCTTTGAAGCTGTGGAGACGTTACCTCTTGGGAGAAAGTTTTGAGTTGTATACAGATCATAAGTCGATGAAGTATTTGTTCTCTTAAAAGGAGCTGAACATGAGACAGCAGAGGTGGTTAGAGTTCATATCCGCTTATGATTTTAGGATTGAGTACACACTAGGGAAAGGTAATAAGGTTGCAGACTCATTTAGCAGGAAGCATCAGAATGCAGTGTTAGCGATGATGGCCGAGTGGAAAGATTTAGAAGCTTTAGCATATTGCAGAGTGCAGTGGAGATCTGCGGCTAGGTCTAGTGGAAATACAGTTGTATTGTCTTGTTTGGAAGTTCAGCCAGTGTTGATCGAACAGATTGCTTCTAAGCAAATAGAGGATCTCGTGTTAGCTGACCAGATCAGAAAGCTTAAGGAATGAACCAAGAGCAATGATTTGAAATATTTCAGAGGTGACCAGAATAGGTGGTTGAGAAAGAAAGGAAGATTATGTATTCCGAGTGTAGGAAACATAAGGAAGGAAGTCTTAAAGGAATTCCATTGTTCGAAGTTCACTATACATCCTGGAGGTACCAAGATGTATCAGGATATGAAGAGGAGTTTCTTCTGGATATGAATGAAGCGGGAAGTGGGATATTACAGTAGGCAAAGGCCAAACACCAAAATCCGTTAGATATTATAGTATGGAAGTGGGATTCTATTTCTATGGACTTCATAGATGGGTTGCCAAGGTCGAACAGAGGAAATGATAGTATATGGGCCATAGTGGACAAATTGGCCAAGAGTGCCGATTTCATTCCAGTTCGGTCAACCAGGACGGGACCTGTTTTAGTAAGGTTGTTCATGAATAATGTGGTTAGAATGCATGAAGTTCCTAGCAGTATAGTTCTTTATAGAGAATCCTTGTTCACTAGCGAGTTTTGGAAGAGTCTGCAGGAAGTTTTGGAAACCAAGCTTAAGATAAATAACTCTTACCATACGCAGACAGATGGGCAAACGGAAAGAGTTAACAAGATCTTGGAAGATTTGTTAAGAGCTTATGTTCTAGATTTCGAGGGATCATGGGAAGACCATCTGCTTCTAGTCGAGTTTTTGTATGACAACAGTTATCAGACTAGTATTGGGAGGGCACCATTTGAAGCTTTGTATGAAAGGCCATGCAAATCTTCCATATGTTGGTTATAATCTAGGGATTAGTTCATTCTTGGTCTAGATATGGTTAGAGAGGCTGCAGAAAAGATTGAGGTCGTTCAGGCTAGAATGAAGGAGCTCAGTCTAGGCAGAAGAGTTATGCAGATAAGAGGCAGAAAGATTAAGAGTTTTCAGTGGGGGACCGGGTTTGCATCAAAGTGTCACTGATGAAGGATGTGCTTAGATTTGGGAAATCGGGGAAGTTATATTCTAGGACCTTTTCCTATTCTTGAGAGGAATGGGAAGCTCTCATATGGACTTGAGTTACCGAATAGTTTGGTAGGTGTGCACAATGTTTTTCATGTTTCTCATCTCAGAAAGTGTGTTAGAGACCCGAAGAATGCTATTGCACTGACCGTGTTAGATGATTTATTGGTAGAACTGGACTTGATCAAAGTGAGAAAGCCATTTCGCATTGTTTGCGAGAGATGAAAAGAGGCTTAGAACCAAGATGGTTAAGCAAAGTCCAGTGGAGTGACGATGATAGAGACTGTACTTGGGAGGTTGAGAGAAAGATTAGAGATACTTATCCTGACTTGTTTTATGATATGTTGTACCTTCTTGTTTGTTTTATGTGCCTTATTGTAATTTCAAGGACGAAATTCTTTAAGGAGGGGAGTCTGTAACGCCCTAGATTTTTGGTAACATTATTTAGGAGATTAAGTTAGTTAAACTAAATAAAATAATGTGTTGATTAGGGGATTGAGATTTGATTTTAATTAAGGTAGCCGTGCCTTTTAAAATAAACAAATTAAAAGAAGGTTTTAAAATGAATTAGAGGAGGGTTAATATGGGAAAGAGGTCATTCCTATATATCCTAACTTAGGCCGTGTACTATGTACACGTTCATTTCATTTCAAAAATTTTACAGTCAAGGCTGGCCATCATTAACAAGGAAAGGGAAAGAGGAAATTAAGAAAAGCTAAAGGAAAAGCAAATTCAAATCAAATCCATTCAAATCTCAGGCTCCTTAATCTCTAAAGCAAAGCTGAATAATGTTTACATCTCTAATTTTTTTTTGTTTCGGTTTTAAGGTTAAATCCAAATATTTTGCAAAGATTTTCCATGTTTTTGAATGATAAAATGATTATATATACATGTTGATGATTTGTGAATGTTCATAAAGATTTTATGACATGTTTTGAGATGAATACTCTATTAAATGACATCCAATTGCCTTGCAAATTTTTATGAAGATCTAAAATGATATTTTAGAGATGGGTTTCAATTTTCAGATTTTTCTAAATTTTCATGCATTTATTATGAATTTTGTAAGGAAGAAAATGGTATTTTGGATTATAAAATTATTTACGGGAAAACAATTTATTGTTTGGATCCAAAAATTTTACATGTTGAAAAACATATATAAAGCAATTTTCTAGAAGTTTTCCATATATTTCCAAGATGTTTTAATAGTTATATGAAATTATTTAAGGTATGGGACTTAAATGTTTTATAGAATTATAAAGGAGAATGAGCTTTTTCAAAATTGTTTAAATTTCCAAATAAGGAAAGTTGGCAGCACTTTTGATTATAAAAATCTGGCAACCAATAAAATTTAGACAAACAAGGCAAGTTAGGTATAAAAGGACGTTTTAAAGTACAAAAGGACATGCTTTTTAAGCTTTCGACTCCTTCGGCAAATAGGTTCCGCTCTATTCCAAATCAAAAACCAATGCACATGGTATTAGGTAACTGGTATGTAGTGAATTGGAAGAGGTCGAAAGGTACAGGGTCGGAACCAAGAGGTTCTGAAAGAGATGAAGCTTTGTTTTGGTTTTAAAGAAAATACGCCTGCTAGCTTTCGACAAGGTTGCTTTCGACCTAAATGCTTTCGACAAAGTCAAATGGTTTAAAAGAATTTTTTTTAGATTGGGTGGCTTTCTTGTTTTAATTATGAGCTTTCAACAAGGTCGCATAGCTAGCTTTCGACAAGGTCGAAAGTATAGCTGCTGCTTCCTACCTTTTGATCCAGATGGTTTCGAAGGAAATCTTTTGTTTTCTAACATTTTTCGCCTCTCCATTGCTTTTGAAGGGATGGTTTCGACACAATCACTTCATCATTTATGAAACGGTTTTGAAAGATTTACTTCCAAAGGGTTTCGAAGCAGTTGCTTTCAACTCCAATATTTTTTTGATCCTTTGGCTCTACTTGAAGGCATAATCCAAATGTTTTAGATTTAAACGTTTTAAAGGTTTCGAAGTAGTCAACTTCGAATGGTTTCGAATTGTTTCCACTTGTTTCAAATTGAACCCAAAGTGCTTTCGAAAGAGTTATAGTTTGATGCTTTTGAAAGGTTTTATTAATGGTTTCGAAAGGGGTGGTTCCCTAGGATTTTGACAAGGCCGAAAAGAAAGCTTTCGATAAGGTCGAAAGTTAAGGTTTTATAATGTTTTCGGAAGGTGAGATTTAAATGGTTTTAAAGGTGGATGTCATACGTTTGAAGGCTTTTAGAAGAAAGGTTCTTAATGGTTTCGAGGTGATCACCTTCAATGTTTTCGAAAGGGTTGTTTAAAGATTTTAAATAAAGGCTTCGAATATAATGACTAGGCAGATAGCCTAAGTGTTTTAAATTATAAAGGACTTTAACTTATTTTAGAAGGATAGATAATCCTTATTGAACATCATCAACATTATTTTGAGTAAAGTGTATATACCATGGAAAAATAGCTTAGAGTAAAGCTAAAGATATATTTTCCTTGTCTATATATATATATATGATTTGATGGACTAATTCAATTTGAAAATGTTTTCAAGGAAAATTTAAAGGGTAGTTAACCTTAAGAAAATTCGTCCAGTTAGCTCATTTAAATTCGGACAGTCAGTCCATTTCGAGGGCAGTCAGCCCAGAGGACATTTAGTCTAAATAAGGGAAATTATCCCAGATATGAATAGTTTGTTCATTTCTTAGCATAACAGACCTTGATACTTCTTAAGGACAGTTAGCCCACCTCTTTACTTGTTTTATGGACAGATAGTCCATTATTTAGCATAATGGATATTTCTATTTTGATATAATCAAATTTAGGACAGTTAGTCCAGTAAAGAGCAGTTAGCTCAGATTGAGGACAGTTAGTCCATTTATTTCCTGTTTTAGCATAATGGATCTTGCTATATTATTATTATTATAGTTAGTTGATTAATTAGTTTGGTTGTAGGAAAGGATTTGCAAAATATATGTTTTGAAAAGTGATATTAGTGATGGGAAACCCGTTCCTCTAAGCGGCGTGGTCTCACTATATATCAGTAAATAAAGATGTAACAAGAATCATTCATACCAGGCTTTATGTCCGACTCGAAGTTTTTTTCCCCTTAATTTCTCGGGTGCTCAAAAATTGATTTGAGTGGACCGAGGGTTTAGGTTTTCAGGTTTTAGCAGATTTTGGCGAATAAAGCATCCGAAGACGAGCAAATGGCTGACGGATAGCTAAATTAGGAATTCTATTTTTAATTGTTTCCGCTTTGTATGACGACAATTATGTCTATATTGCTTTGATCATCTAAGGGGACATCTTCATACATCGCTCTTGGCGTATTTTTGTAAATTATATTTGATCATTGCCTACGAATTCGTTTGGGGATTTTTGTTGCTTGGATATAATATTATTTGAAATGTAATCACTGAAGTTATTATTTTTGGAAATCTGTGATTATGTCCATATTCAAGTGCTTCTGATATTATGGATACCATTAACATTATCGTATTTCATCACCAGAAGTTAATACTGTGGATGACTGCAGCATCCATAGCGCTTAGCTTTTAGCCTCCGGATACGGGATGTCACATACAATGTTTTATTATATACATACATATATATATATATTAGCTGTTGTTAGTTAGGTGACGATTCTGATATGCAAATAATGTTGTCACAAATCTGTTTGGTTATATGTATGTATATATTAATTAAAAAAATATCATAAACAATCAAGGTCACTACGGCTCTGTAATTAAAAAATAATTTTTTATAATTAAATTAATATATATATATATATTATATGAAAGCTCATTTTAAATTTGTGTGCCCTTTCGTTTACCGTTTTCTCAAAAATCTCATGTGTTGTCATGTGCCCAAGTAATTTAAATGTCCTAAACTTTACCTTACTTTTTCTTGTTACCCTCTTTTAAAAGAAATACCAATAGAATCATTGATGTTTTATAGTTTATCTTTCTTTACTTCCTCCTCCTATCAACTGTAACCCATGGTTAAATAAGAATGATTCTTCAATTTTTTCCAGTTAAAGAATTCTAATTTAATATGTTCTCTTCAATCAGTGATAGTTCGATCTCTTTTTTTTCCTATTCTCTTATTAGTCTACTTAAGTAACTAGGAGAACTCTTTTCTTCTTTGCTACCATTATTGTAAAACTCATATGAAGATGAGATTAGCCATGAGATTGGATACTAGTAAAGAAAATTTAAAAGTACTACTAACAAATGTATGCAATTTGTATTTTTCTCTACTAATATTTCAATATATGACTTCAAAGTTGCCTTACAAAATTTATTAGAAAGTGGAATATGGATCAGAAGATGAAACTCCTATGTTATGGGGTAATTTCTCCTACAAGTTTTCATATAGTTTTTTATCATTTCTATAACATTGTAACTATTAACGATTTTCAAGTATTAGACATCATTTATCCAGAAAGGAAAAGGAAATTCTATAGGTTTTGGACATCGAATTAGTATGCAAAATATTCTTGGTAAATTAACTCATCTATTTGAATGAGTTGGTTCATTTATACTTATATTCCTAGCATGAGTATGCAAATAGTTTTTTCTAATACCACAAACCATTTTTTTTCATCATTTTGATTTTGTTGTGTAGATTCAGCTTGCAAACCAATTAGTAATTCTACATTAATGTGACATTTATGTTATTTTTAAATTGGTACTGTAATGACCCATTTTTCCATACCCTTTAAATTGATAATAAACCACACATGTCCAACTCAAATTGCACGAACAAGCGGATCATTAAGTGTAGAAAGAAAATAAAGATAAAACAAAATCTCACATGAATGGAATAACATATATTATTTCAATAATAATCTTTACAGCGGATAAGTTTAAAATTCAATATCAGAGTCTAACCTAGATTCAGCCTGGACAGTTATAAATCTCTATCCTTACAAATGCTAGAAACAACAAAACAAATGCAATAGATGCATCGGATAATAGAATACGTCCATATGATGATGAAGATCTCCAGCTCTCCTCTGGAAACTCCAACCATCTTCAACTAAACCTGAAACTACTCGGATTTGACCTGAGTATTAAAAATACCCAGATTAGGATTGATAAACTAGCATGAGATACTCAAAATTTTAAATGGGGATGTTATCAAAACCTTTGAGAAGAAGGGTATCTCATAAGACCACACCCACACAAATACGGATGGGTTTTTACCTTATGATAACCAAAACACATTTATTACCAAAATAATTTGATATGATCTTTAATGACATTCTTTTGGAAAAAATCTTTCAAATAAACTTATTTAAATAAGGTATCAATACCCAGACTAAGTCTAACAGAATATATCCGGACTGGGTCAACGAATATACCAGACAGAATATATGATACCAAAAGGGGTAGTTGAAATGTTTGCAAGTCATTACAGCTATTTTGGGAATACAATCAAAACCATAAAGCTCATATTGGAATTGGATTTTCCAACATGATAGGGAACCTCGATAACCACTCATAGCAACCGAAACCCGGTGGTTTTTCATGCAAGGACTCACACACCACTATTCCTCATATTGCTACACTTCTTGATATCCGGCTTCTCATGCAAGGACTCACACGCCATTATACCATACAATAAGGGTCCCGTCTGGACACCTTGGTGGCCTAGATCATATGCCGCCAGTCACCTTGAGGGATCATACGCCACCCTCGTCATACTAAGCCCGAAATAAGTAACATAGTTCTTGTATCATTTCTAAGATGCGAGGCTTGGGAGTGAGGTTACGCTCAACTTAGACAAAGCCACGATTTTTACACAAAATCACACTTTGATCATAACAGGTTCCACTTTGAATGCCACATTGCCATTCCTTAATCACTATTTAACTTCTACAAACATACAACCTCTAAGCTCATATGTCTCAGAGAAGGGTGTTAAGCTAAGAGAAGTTGCCTTCTCCACCACCAAACAGATATACGTTTGTAAAAGTTAAGGTTTGTGATTCCGCAATACAATATCAGACACTCATCCATACAAGTTTGTTCTGGGACTGAACGACACCGAAGGCACTCCTACTACTACCAGTAGTAGCAAGTAGTCCTTACAATCCGAAGATTTCAAAATACGATAGGACCACTGCTATAATAAGTCTCTATATTAGGAGCTACCCAGAGAATGTCAACAAGGAGTCCTTCCGCTAATGAAGATCTCCGACCTTCAATAATCATCATCTTTAACACGTCTTCACTTTCGAACGCATACATTGGTTCGAAGTGGTTTTCGAATAGGAATCACCCAAATCCGACCCCAGTTCCTTCGAAACCAATTATCGATAAAAAGATGTTTAGTTCATATGTGGATATCAACTATCAATCAATTACTTCATCTTTTATTTAAATCAAATATCTTTCTTAGATACATTCTTTTCAATTTATTCCATTTTTTTCAAAAGTATATGGAATCATTAAGCCTCATTTATCAAATCATTTGGTTTATTTAAACCTTTCTTAAATCCTGGAATCATTCCAAATCATTTTCTCTTTTACTTAGGAAAAACTTTCCAAATCATTCTTTTAATCTTAATCAAAGGTTTCTTATATTCAAGTTATAACTTTTAACTTAGGGAAAATATTCCCAAATCATTCATTAAATCTTAATAAAAAATTTCTTTCTTACCTTCAAATTATATTCTTGCAAATCAAATATTTCCATAACAGAGCACTATTGCCACCCTAGATATGGTAAATTTCACCTTGAGGGACTAATGGCAAGTAGTTATACATCATGAAGATCTTCATCATCAATGATCATTGCCTTCAATATATTTTATTTTGAAAATTGGTTTGAAGGGATTTTCGAACAGGAATCACCCAAATCCGATCTTGGTTTTTTGGATAGGAATCACCCAAATCTGATCTCGGTTCCTTCGTACCAATCATCGATAAAAAATGATTATTGTAAGATTTGATTATTGGTTTATGCATTTCCTTTTATCAACTATCTTCAATATATATATATTAATGTTTATAAAATATTCTTCTAGTGGACAGGGAATCGTTATAGCCTTTCTTTGAAATTTATCAAATCATTTTGTTTATTTAAACCTATTTTTAATTTGGAATAATTCGATTTTATTTCAGCTTTTATTTATAAAAACTTTAATATAAGTTTTAGAGCATTTGGACTTTCTCTTCGATCTGTTCCAACCCTCGTCTAAAAAAACAAAGGCCAGGTAAGTTCAGGGCAATGGTTGCTCCTTCCCTAACATTAGTTACACACCTTGTTTTACCGTTTAGATCTCATAGGCGGGACAAATGTGCTAGTCGTTTCTGCATATTCAGTTTGTTATTACATTCAAGGAAATGATTTCTGTTATATTGTATTAAACTCTTTCTAAAAGAATTATAAAACTTCCAATTTGTCTTTAAAACACTTAATTATTCATTTAAAAACATTTATAAATGATTATAGAAAGAATCGTTAAGTTATAAATCTTTATTTCAAAATTTATAAAAACTGCAGCAGAGAAGTGCTGCGAAAAGTGCTTAAAACAGTTATTTGATTAAAACAGCTTTTTAATGTTTGAAAATTCTTATTTTCCAATTCAAATCTCTTTCAGAATATTTTAATAGATTTATCAAATTTATTTCATATTTTTAATCATTTAAAAATATCATTTATAAACAAATTCCTTCATGGATTTCGAACTACAAAACCACGATGTTTTCAGAAAATTATTTTGGACATATTTCAAAATCTACTTAATAAAATCTTTATTTTCTTTCTTCGTTGGAAAACTATGGATGTAATAGTCCGGAAATTTTTTATCTCGAAGGATTACGAGCTATATTCCATTTTGTATGCTTATTTAACTTTTATGGCATGAAATCGTGAACTACTATTACGCGACGCGCCTACTTTTGACTTGTTTTTCAATTCCTTTTCAAACTTCATGGAAACACTTTTAAATGTTTATAAAACATTTCTAAATCATTTTAAACTCATTTTAAACAATATTTTCCATATTTCAAATCCATTTACCATTTCATTTCATACTATAGTATTATATTATTATAATATTATTTTTGACCATTTTAAAATCATTTAAAGGCTAAATCACTTCATACACATATTATTATGGAATTAATTTCCATTAAATTTAATTTGGTTAATCACTAATCATTTCACTTATTATTTATCAAACCAAGTTATCAATCATTTCACAACCATATAATCAACCATAATATCAACCAAGTTATCATCCAATATCAACCAATATTCAACATATTAATTTCTAATCTAACATGTGTATTATCAACTTAAGTTTTATTAAATTAAAACTAAGATTTGAGTACTCACCATTAACCAAATCGATTAACTTCCTACCAACATTCTTACTAACAACACTTCACTTAAACTTCAACTAATCAACTTCTACTCCATTCTTTTTGCTTTATGTTATAGACCTCTTTTTCTAAACTCTCAAAAATCCGACAGAGCTTCGACAGAACCTTGAATTTGTTCCTAGCTCGTTGGAATGAAATCGGCGGCACTTCTTTATCTTTCTCTTGCTCCGGAATTTCTGAACTTGCGTCCTTTTCTCGTATGGTTCATCCTTGATGAGTTCCACCCATTCCTCCATCATTTTTTCAGTCTTAGATTCTAAACCATGTTTTAATGGTATTCTAATGTCTTTGGCAATGTTTGGTGATATTTGGAGTTGATTTGATATGATTTTAAGAAAAGTTAGTTAGGAAAGGAGAGAAGAAGAAGCCATTAAAGAGAGCTTCAAGGAGGAAGAAGAAGGTAGAAATGGTGCGAAAGAAAGTGAAGGAAGTGGTTGGTATTTACAGGAAAAAAGTGAAGTAGTAAGTTACAAAAATATCCCTTTACCAAATTACTAAAATAACCTTACTTACTTTTTAAGCAACCTTATTTTTTTCAACACTTAACATCACATTTCAAATCAATACTTTATGTCATTTTCACTTAGGTATTAAGTAAAGAATATAATAATTATGTTTGTTTGATGTGATATTTACTTTTTGACTTTTATAACCTTTTTGTTTTTTTATGCTTACTTTTGTTAATTATATTCTAGAATTTTCAAAGTATGTTTAGTAAAAGTAAACTTGATTAGTGAATTAATTTATACTTATACTATTTGAATATATGTTCATATATAAGAAAATAAAGGTGCAATAACGTTGCGGCAACTTTTAATTGACAATACGTTGATTTTCGACAAAATGTTTTACGGCCACATTTTGACGTTTTAGTTAAACTATTTATTTATGCAATCCAAATTTATAAATAAATTTGTATAATGCTATTTAAAAATATAAACACTTATGAATTAATTAAAATAATTTATTTAACCATTGAAACTTACTTTTCTGAAATTAGCATTTTATCACTTTTGTCGATATAAACAAATGTTCCTAGTTTTATGCATATTTCTATTTCCAAATCCTATCTAATATTATTCGAATCATAAAATCTTATATATTTTATATTTAAAAATCACTTTAAATGTTATATCTAGAGGTGGTCAAATTCTGAGTTGTTATATACTTCCCTCCTTAAAAGAATTTCATCCCTGAAATTACCCCAAAACAAAACTTAATAGTATTTGCCCAATTTTTTTTAAATTTGTACCTGTATGATATACGTAGTTCATCTATAGGCAATATCTTATTCGATCTTCTATTTGAATACACAACTTTACTTACGAACTAGTATCGATCCCCCGGTCTTCTAGTGCAGACTCTGATCAGCCTTCTTGATCAGAAACTTTTGCTTTCCTTGCATAGTTCTTAACTATGATAGAAAACTCAAGTATCCAACCATAAACCCTCATCAATGTTCGCCATCAAGCATCGAGTAATAAATCCTTTTTCGGACCGGTGTAAACACCTCAATGTTCTGTACTCGAATCCTAGATCAAAACTTAAGTGACAAAATAATCTACATATAACATATGTATTTATTAACTTTTAAAACCTTTTCATAAAAACTTTTATCTTAAGTTCAAAGATTTTATAAAGATGTTTCTTTATATAATCCCTTTAATTATTTATTTCCAAATATTTTTATTAAAGGAAAATATTCCATAGGAACCATTTTTCACTCAATAGATAATTAAAAATAAATTGTTGTTTTTGTTTTTGTTTTTATTCACGATTGTTTCTACTTAGTATATTTCCTTTAATAATATTATTATTCATGATTCATTCCGTCAAACTGTTACTTAAGTTTATTATATCTTACAACTTATATAAATCAATCACTTTTAAGTCCAAATTCTTGATTTATGCTAGAAAACATTTTCCAGGTTATAATCACCTTTTTAAAGAGTCATTATTTTACTTAAGTGTATAAATAGTTCGTGACTTAAATCTATATTTGTAATGTATACTTTACATCTTAAAAGTATATACAAATCCCAATTTCAAATTGATTTTACTTAAATCCGTCTATTTAACAAATTTAAACTTTGTTGTAATTTATTATTATCTTAAATTCATAAGTTATACAACTTATTTCTTATTTAGTATTATTATTTTTGTAGCTTTGAAAAACAAATTTTAAAACTACCCGTATTTAAATCATCAAATTCTCAGCTTTTAAATCTTTTTTATCTATAAATCATATTTATAAATTATACTTATCTAATTTCATTTACTCAACATATTTCATAACTTTTCATTAATTTCTTAGCTCTGAGTTAGGTATGAGTCAGAAATTTTCGACTGTCCAAAATTATCGGAAATTTCGCTTTATCTTATCAATTGGTGATCCAAATATATCCTTGGTTTAAACATTTTTATAAAGATTTTCATCAATCTATCAATTAACGATTCACACCATCTCTTTAACTTAAGAAAATTATATAGATCGAGTAACTCCAACTCAATACCAAGGAACATGGTACTACCACTAGTATCATATATCCCTTTAACCGAAAGGGTAATACTTCAGAGAGGTGTTTATCATCTGAACATATCCCTTGCCCATTTTTTTATAGTTCTTTTCGAGCTACTCGAACTAGTTATCAAAAGAGACTTCTTTTTTTCCTCATATTTCTTATTTGAAATAATACTATTGTTATTTCTTTTCTAAAAATCCTTTAGAGATTACTTTTATAAAAACTTAATTTGTAAATCTCTTTCATAACATTTTCTTATATTAATCAACTTCCTTCTAATCACATTTAAACTTTCACAATTCTTTTAAATTACTAGAATTTAAATTCCCAAAATTTATATAACTTTCTTTCCATGTTAATTTTTTATACAATCATTTTATATTTGTGTAATTTTTTTTATTTATACAACATGCTTATTCAATATCTTATATAAATTCATTAACCTTAACTCAATATTATTATTAAACACTTATAGTCAAATCGTGAAATTTAATTCACAAGGCGTTTGTTCAATCAACAGATGATATCACCTAAATGTTATCGTTCCCTTAATTACAAGCTAACACACTATTAATAACTAAATCTTGTTTTTGAAATATATTCTTTTATATATAAAATATATCCTCTTAAAATAATGTGTCGGTTTGCCTTATTTAAGTGTTTAGGAATTCCTATCAATAACGTTAATTACTCGTATTGACCAGAATCCATAAGCCACTCAGCAGATCAATCAACATAAAACATTTTATTTGTCACTAACAAATACACACTCATATATAATACACTCAAACTCATTCTAGGGTGTTACTAACCCTATCTCTAATGAGTTACTCATCTTAGGGCATTACTAACCCTATATATGATGAGTATTTACCCCAACAAAGCTAAGGTCCTCGCTTAATGTAACACCCAACATTTTTAGATAACTGAATAATCGAATAACGATGAACAGTGAAAATAAGCATTTTTGGAATTGTTAGAATATGGCCTCGAAACTTATACCATTGTGTTCGTGGTGATTTTCTGATCAATTTCCATGTATAACTTGTCGAAATCTGATTTAATATGAAGTAGTTATGAAAAGAATAATAAGTTAGAATTAAACGAAAAAAAAGGAGTAAGACCTTACGGGTCGACCAATAGGTCGACCCGCAACACACGGGGATCGACCGGCGTGTAGCCCTGGACGAGAAATGGTCCAGGGACGTGCCGAAGTATTGTAATCTAATTTTTGTGTGATCTGAGGTGTTGTTTTCTGGATCCAATGACTCGCAGCGAGCCTGTGATGTGGTTGCACCAGATTCAATCCAAAAATCCGACGGTTTGAGATTCCCAAACTCCACCATAAATAGAACCCTAGGCCTAGCTTTTTCTCACAATCAGATTTTCTCCCAATTATGTTCATTGCTTGAGGCTGAACCCTAAATTGAAAATATTTCTAGGGAGAATATCATTTGAATAAAAATATTAGACGCCTTAGAAAGGGATCCAGGAAGGCCACGGAGTAAAGCTAAGGAGGAAAGATGAGTGGATTTAAATTATATCTCTTTTATGTTTATGATATATAATATCGTTAGATTCCCGTTAAATATTTAATTCAGCATTTATTTCAGTAATTAGTTCTACTAGTTATTTATGTTGAAACTGTAAATTTCATAAGAGAAGTGTACTTATATTTAAAGGTTATTTATATGGAAAAAGAAAGAAACCCAATTAAATATAAGTAATATTAGGCTTAAAATTGTAGAGAAAGGCATAACCCTAAAAGTAAGAAATTTATAGTAAATAATGTTAAAATGGGAGAAAAGAATTAAAAAGTGGAAAATCTAATAACTTAATTTGGAAGATAGTGATGATTCGTTGGTTGGTTTTGAAAAGGGAATACATTTGCATAGTTTAATATTGTAAGCATAACGATAAACATAATTGCAAGAATAAAAGCAAGAAAAATGGAATTAGTGCAAATTAGAGACATTACTGTATTTTGCATTACCCAACAATTAAAGAAACAATAAAAAAAATATCTTGCAGTTACGGGTTATTGTTTATAGCATTATTCAGTATTAAAATATGGAAATGGATTTTTAGCACAGTTTTTGTAACCAACCAAATAGAATAGAACTGTTCCCAGAATAAAAGAAAATAATGCGAAGCATTAAAGAAATTAAAGAAAAAGAAATAATTAAGTTAATTATATGACAAGACTAGAAACAATAAATAGAAAATATGACTAGATCTGCATTAATTGCGCAGATAGTAGAGTAAAAAGTAAAGCAGTTATTATGATAAGTAATTTGTCACAGTTGGACGTAGTCCCAAGCTAAAACTGTCATATAATATAAAAGAACTAAAGAAAATTTAGTATCATAATAAAAGATTGCAGACTAGAATAAAAAAGAGACACTTGCAATTACATTATAATATGTAGGTTATAATAGAAAGAAAAGAATATAGAAGTGACAATTGCTAGTATAATTGTAACACGTAGGTTATAATTAAAAAGAAAGAAATAGAAGAGGCTTGGTTTATCAAACTTAGATCTTGGATTAAGTTAATAAGTAAAATAATAGAAGTGGCCCTTACCGGCAACATTCCCTTTCAGGTCTAGGACTGATGGTCTTACACATGGGTGGGGCTGGGCATGCTGATTAGGGTAAATAAGTAGCCAATAGTATAATAAAAGTAAACTGAATCCATAGTTAAAGATTAGACGTAGGGTCTAATAAAATGGTAAGGTGCGTTTGGAGTAGCCCAAGAGAATCTGGATAAAGAGCCTAACGAAACAGTTCATCGTAGATTTTTAGTATAGAAAGAGCATGTCCAACTTAGTTATTTTGGGCTAGAAGGAAGTACGAGACTTCAACGGGACATGAGGATACTCTAGGATGGCCCTCTGGGGTAGGCCTAACGAAGTTGCACCCACGTAGGCATGTCTGTAGGTGTTTCGTCAAGAGAGTATGCCTTGACTGCATTTGCATTGCAGGCCTAACGAAGCGGACCTTTGTAGGCAGTCAAAAGGTTGATGATGGAGTACGATATTCGTACGACACCATACTCTAGTTTGCGAGTAGGTTATAGTGGGCAGGACCCAAAAGGATAGTCTCATGCGGAGATTAGCCATCATCAGTCAGGGCGAGTTCGAGAAAGACTAGAGCTAAACTAACAGGCCAATGATTCTTTCACTATCGAGATATTGGATGAGGGGTACATCCAATTGGATGTTTAGATTGTTTGTAGTAGGGCACAAGCACTTAGCTCTTGAAAGGTCTTTCGATTAGTTCAGGGGTGCTGCGTGGGGCCATAGCCACGATGAGAAAAGAGACAGACCAAGTAGAATATCTGTATTGTAGGCCTAACAAAGCGGACCTTTACAGATATAGAAAATCCCCGACCGAGTTCCGTACAAGGTAGACCTTGTTGGCGGGGCTCAGGGAGTAGACAAAACGATTACGTGTAGTCCTCAAGGTACGCATTGGGTGGTACATTATGGATGTCCGAGCACTAGTATAAGCTAGTGCGGATGTAGTTTCATGTTTTCATAATAAACGACGGAACATCTGTATTGTAGGCCTCCCGAAGCAAGCTATCCTTTACAGATGTAGTTACAGTACGCTCCAGTAGCAAGACGATGGAGTCCTTTTCGAGAAGGATACGGGAGCTACTATGGGTAGTACCTAGGAGCGATACGGTCTTTGGGCATGTAGCTACATATATATATTGGTTATTAGGTCTTAATCTACTACGGAGTAGATGGGTACGATTCACGCACAGAGGCGAGATTATTATAAACCCAATAAACCTAATATAACAGAAAATGGAAATAGAATGGTATATGTATAATTATGCTTAGAACTATTTTATTTGTCCATTCACTAGAACTTTAGTTCTGACCCCCTCCTCATATCATCCCACAGGTTAGATAGATGGCAGAGATTTTCTAGCTTTGAGACACTTGTTTAGAAAGTGTTATTACCTTGATGAGTATTTACTTACTATTATATTTTAGTTAGTTCCGCTGTGAGATATTTATTTGATCTGTGATATATTTATCTTTGCCTATTTGCAGGATACCAGATACCCAACTCCGGCTTCAGTTGGCTTGGATTTTAGCATTTTTGAAAAAAATCCAGACCCACTGAAATTCGGGTTGTTACATTTGGTATCATAGCCACTACAACAAAAAGTGTCTTTTATAGCGGCATATAGCCGCTATTAATCACAACCATAGCGGTTTGATAAGCGCTGTATATCGACATGTTATAAAAAACTGTTGAATATTTATAACACAAAATATGCCGCTATGGGTGAGCTTAGTTTTATAATGAAAATTCGCCGCTATGGTACGTTAATTCAATAGCTCATTATAGCCGCTATAATACAGCTAAATCTCAACGGAATTTAAAATCTTTATAACACCATTTTGCCGCTATAAAATATTTATTCAATAGCTCATTATAGCCGCTATAATACAGCTAAATCATTAATGCCTATATATTACATTTTAATAATAGCAATCAAACTAAATCTTCATAAACGAATAAAGATTATAATCAACAAATATAACACAAGAACATGCTCAGAAAGAAATGTGATATATTTTTCATTACAGTGTACAAACATTAAAGCAAGTGCCTACTGTGAAACCATATTCACCAACTTACAGATTTAAACAATAAAAACTACCAAATAGTTGCCTACCGTGGAGTCAAATTAAATAACCATCTTGATATCCAAATCACTCTGCATTGACTGTTTCGCCGCTACTGTCATCAAGATCGAAATCAGATTCCAAATCATCCATATCATCATCAATGTCAAGTCCATCATCAAAGTACTGGTTTATTCCACGCATGCCAAATGCAGAAATGGTTGCCTCTGTTATTATCTGCATTATCTCATCCTCGCTTTGCATTGGTTGCTCAAGCTCTTCATATTTTGAACTCATCATGTTTGCTTCTCTGAGATCGGATGGTAAGTTCTTCAGAAACCATGGGTGGTTTTGTATTTCTGGTACTGATATTCTCTGCAAATGTTACACAAACATATATACATACATTCAAATATATCATTTTATTTATATAACATAAGATATAGCATGTATACATTATCAATTATTACACATACCGTAGCAGGATCAGAGACGAATATTCTTGAAATCAGGTGCTGACACTCCTCTGATACATGCACGTAGTCTGGAATTGAGTACTGAACGTTTAATAGCCGCTGCAACGTAAGAGATCATTTCAGTCTATAGATATTCAATGAAAAACAGAACAAATTAACACAATATAAAACATTTTATAACACTAAAAAATACGCTTGTAATGGTAGAAAGTAAAAAATCAAATAATAATACCTTATTTGATACCACATTTCATAAACCATCACTTGTAAAAATCATCCCTTGAATTATGAGCAGCAGCAGGTGATATAATGTGTTATTATGAGCAGCAGCAGGTGATAAACCATCACTTGTAAAAATCAAAGCATTCGTAATCGTCAAAGTATATAATAGCAACCAATATTTAGGTTCATTGAATCGAGAGAATAATATATAATAATATATAGTACGTATACATCTCAGGTAGAATTGTCCTAAGCGGACTATAAGGGCATAAAGGAAGTTCTCGTTACTCCAACAAGTTGTGGTTTAATATTGATTCAGTCTTTTTCTTAGCTCAATTTCGCACGTGCGAGCTTATCCAAGTCGATGCAGAGAAACACAAGAGCTGACCTGAGAAGGCCGAGCTGACCATGGTTTCAGCCTCTGTTAGCTTGTCGGGCTTGTTAGTGGTCTTGGCCCATGCGTTTAGCAGGCTCCAACATTGTTTGTTTTCTTTGGAATTGAAAAAGTAACGTATAAAGATGATCTGGCCCGCATCCTTCTTTCCTTTTGTGGTTCGCATCATCAAAAGAGGAGTTGCATAAATTTTTGACTTCCAAAGAATAAAAGGGCTGACGCATCTATTTTTGGGTGTATGATTGAGTGCGAGCGTACCTAGCCACAATTTAATTTTGATGTGAAATTTTGTAAATTAGGGCTACCATCACGGTAAGCTATTGCTCTCCAAACGTAAAAAAATGGATATAAACAAAACACATTATATCCATTAAACATTTCAAACATGGCAGTTTTTTACATGTCAAGCTGGCATGTATAAATTTCCTAAATAAATCTAATTATATAATATGGATTTGAGTAAGTTAATTTCAAATATATCAAACTATGGATATAATAATTTTAAACCCATGAGAGATTTCGAATATATGCATGGGTAACATATATATGAGCCTTAATGTATAGCTTCATGTGCACGTGTAATCTTAAATATATGCCACAAGTTTCAAGTATACCAGACTTTAAATATATGTGAAGTTTTACATATACATTCTTTCAGAAGCATTTATTTTCAAATACATACATACTTAAGTCTTGAACCTCATGAAGTTTCTTACACATATAAACCTTAAGTGAGTATATAAATTATATGAAATTGATTTAGCTATTATTTATGATCCTGTTAGATTTTTGAGTTTGAATAGATGCAGTCGTATGAGTATAGCTTTGGCAATTTAGTAAATGTTTCATTTGGTATTTGAAAACCGATTTTTATTTTCTATTTTTCTTGTCAATATGGCAATTGAAGCTGTTTTAAGAAATTCATGAAGTACATGGTTGATAATTTAAATGGTACAGAACAGATTTTGGGATACAAACCACTTGATGAATTTTTCCAATCCCAACATTGGTTGGCAGGCTTGCATGACATAGTTTTGTTACCTTATTTATAGCTTCCATCACTTTTCACACTGTACGTTTCCTCACCAAGCTTGTAGCTTTCACTTGTCTTCTAGTCACCATGCAGCAGCAAGCCCTCTAATCTACTCATGCATGCATATGCCTTCCTGTCAACATGTCTCTGCTACAACATTAAATATGTATATTATTAGTATCAGCTCACGCATCTGCATCTGCCCAGATCTAAATATTTTGTTAAATCCAAAAAACTGGTTACAATATAATCCAAATATTTTGCTAAATTAAAATGTTTAGACATATTTTTCTAAATGCTAGGCGCTAAAAGAAAATTTCTAAATAGTATATTACATTCAACATGGTTAATACAAATATACAACCCATGATGTACCCACTAAAATGCTGAGTGCTGTAAATAAATTCATAAAACCTGAATACTAAACAAACAAACAAAAAATCTAAAGACATGTATGTTACATTTAATAGGCAAATCATGGATTGATTTACTTCCTGTATTACTTGGTTTTAAAACAACTATCAAAGTTGGCAGTATTTGGACCTTTGTTATTCAATATTTGTCTAAATGCCTAGTGCTATAAAAATTGTTCTAAACACATGTATATTACATTCAAAAGTGGTTAATACGACTCATGATGTATCTACTAAAATGGGACAAACTTTCAAACTAGGCCACGAAAAATAATTTATTTTGATTTTAGGTCTCGTGAAAAACTTATTACAAAAATAAGCCTAGTTTTGCGCAAATATGGATTGATTCTCTAAAATAAAATGAGTATATCAAGTCCGGAGTGTTTGCTAATTAAAAATGAAACCTAGTTTCGTATCTGCTAGCATTGCAAATTGATCCCTAACAGAAATCATATTTAGTAATTTTATTATGTTATTAATTGAAAATAGAAATGGAATCATCCGTAAGTATTTATTTAAGAACTATACTACTTTAATTATTTGGATCTCACTGGGAATGAGTTGACTGGAACGCTTTCATCGAATTGGGCACAATGTAAAAGTCTTCAATTGCTGCATTTAGATGGAAACATCATTTCCAGAAATAGTCCTCCAAGTTTCGGTAAATTATCCAATTTAACAGATTTGAGCTTGTCTTGGAACTTTTTTTCTGGTACAATTCCTCCGGAGCTTGGAAATTTGCAGATGATGTATAAACTGAATTTGAGCAATAATCTGCTATCGGGAGAAATTCCATCGAATATGGGAAACATCTCATTGTTACAAGATCTTGATTTCTCTTCAAATAAATTAAATGGCAATATACCATATCAGTTGGGCAATCTGCAAAGAATCCTTTTGTTGGATTTGAGTCAGAATTACTTATCAGGAACGATACCAAATCAACTAGGTAACCTCAGCACATTGCAAAAACTAATGGATCTAAGTAGCAATTCTCTGTCTGGTTCGATCCCATCTAATTTTGTGAAGCTGGCATCATTGTTTAAACTCAACCTATCTCATAATAGTCTCTCCAGTAACATCCCTAGCGTGTTGTTGCAACTCCCTGCCCTAGATACGGTCGATTTCTCATACAATAACTTAACTGGAGAGATTCCTTCAGGCCATGCTTTTCAAAGTATTACCTCAAACTTTTCAGCAAACCCATGGCTCTATGGAAATTTAACCGGTTTGCCACTATGTTAAGATTTTAAAACTACTAGTCACAACCACAAAAACCACACAAAGCTCATTATAGCCATTGTTACCCCAGTCATAGCACTGCTACTACTAGCCTTCATAGTTGTTACAACAATTTTAGTGTGCAAAAAGAGAGAGGAAAAAGCAATTTTCTTGGAAAGTATCAAGTTGAGATTGGTGGTAGTATATTGCTAACAGATTGATACTAGAAATGGAATCATGTTGAGATTGGTTTGGTTTGATTTTCATTTTTATTCGTTTCAGTTTGGTTTAAACATTTTCATCATCGGGCAAACCAAACCAACCAAATGCTCATCTCCAACGAGGGATAGTTTCATCGTAATTGGACTATGATACAAAGTCACAAAATCCTTGGTTAAGGTTATATAAATTGATCGATAGATGTTATCTGATCAAATACTTCAAAAGCAATCATGATGATATTAAATATTTAACAAAGACTATCTCTAGCGGACCTAAGGATGCACTATTGTCGATGAGACGCAAGTGGACAGAATATCGTTGCTTAAGGTTGTGACTATCAATGGATTGAAGTTGAACTTCGCTCGGTTGTCGCTATCAATGGATTGAAGTTGGAACTTCGCTTGGATGAACTGTAAGCATCTGAGATGCATTAGTCGTTTGGGGACAGAAAAGTATGCAGAAACTTTATCATTTGAATTATTTGAACCTCATTAAGGAACGAGTCATACTATAAGAGTTCCACAACAACACTCTTAGTAATCGACAAATATAAGAGCCATGCAAATGATAAAATAATACAGAAGTTTGTATTATTGAACGTATAATCATTAGAAAGGAAATAATAAAATGAACATTAGTTTAAAGTGTTTAAAAACGTCATGAGATCCATTTATTAATATCAAATAATGTCAATACTGTAAATAAGTTATACAATGTCAAGTGGAATCATGCAATTGATTAATTATTAGGCAGAAGCAATAAACACTGCAATGGAGTCCAACAAATTTAGTAACACCGTACCTTCACAGGAGGCTGTGAAGAAAAAGGAGCATGCCCGTGAGCAAGCTCTAGAGCTGTTATTCCAAATGACCAGATATCTGCCCTACACAAAATAGCCAGCAAAATCATGTAAGTTTGATGCCTTTGCTAGGGTTCAACGAGAAAAATGTTTAAAGAAAATACTTGAAATCATATCCATGGACTTGCTCCATAACCTCTGGTGCCATCCTAGAAAAAGAAGATAACAGGAAAAAGAGGATTTGACTTTTGCAAAACATCTAAAGCAAGACATATCGTGTAAACACTAAACCACTAATACAATGTTATATTTGGAAAAAAAAATGCACCAGCATGGTGTTCCCACAAATGTATTTCTTCTGCGCTGCCTATCTCCTGAATCAAAAAGTGAAGCAGAAACACCAAAATCTCCAAGTTTTACACCCCCATGTGAATCAATTAAGATATTACCAGCCTAGTAAAAAAACAGGGTTAGCTAAAAGCATATGAAATTCGGAGACTGAACTATAACAGTACTACTTATTAGTATGTTAACGAAATAGTGATTAATTTCTCTTGACATACAAATTTTAACAAGAATCCCTCATGAAGACATCCATGTTCATTAAATTCCTTGATTTTTGGCAGATTAAGAAAATCAAATCCAACACTATATTATGTCATATAATGATTCTTTGCCTTAAAAGGAGTTGTGCTAAATACACAACCATATAGACTCTATTTTACCTGTTGAAAAAAGGAAAAAGAAGGTTGTTCATTGCTTCATTTTACTCAATCTGTCAGTAATATACTACCACCAATCAGTAATATACTACCACCAATCTCATTTAATTAATAAGGTGAAATTCCCAAATTCATAACGTACTTTTGAAATTTTAAACTAAAACAAATATATAAAACACTAACCTAATGCGATTTCAAATTCCTGAATTGGCAAATAAATAATGAAAGGGTTCAGAACGAAGGAGTCTAGGAGACTACCTGAACCTTTGCCTGCTTTCATGCTTTGTAAAATACCTATTTCGTTGTTGCCAAATCTTTGCCATGCCATCGAACCCGCCTTTCGCTCATGAGTTCGTGGATGCAAATCATGGGATGTGATGCCTAATTTTTTCACGCAGGGGTTTTCTCTACTAACATTGTAAGCACGATCTGGTGCCCTAACTATTTTACATCCCAAAGCATTTGCTTCTTATGAGGAGTTAAGGGCAGAGGCGGTGAAAAGGGAGGAGATTTTTTGTGAGGATTTGGGGAAACAAATTCACGAAGAGGAAAGAGAAAAACTATTAGAAGAAGCAGCGGCCACGAAAATAATTTGGAGATGGAAATAGAGTAGAACGTGGATTAGGGCTTTCTTCGTTTTGGGAGGGAGACGAAAAGTGTTAAGCAAGGGAAACGAAATGGTTAAGTGTTTTTGGAGGCAAAGAAAATTTTGGGACCAGCGTTACATAGCTACAGTACAAATTAAACAAGTATAAAACAAATCAAAAAGCTAAATAATAACGCTTAGAATAAATGCGCTATTAAATTGCGTTATCAATAACATATTTTCTTGTAGTGAGCTTAGGTTAGTAGATCCTAAGTAAATTAGGAAATATGAGCGAACGTATTTGTATTTTTGAATAAAATATAAATATATTATGTACTAAAATCCAAATAGTCCCCAATTATAGATTTTAACATATGGAAAGTTTTTTAGAAGTATATTTGTGCATAGTTTGCTAGTTGGGTTCGGGATGGCCTAAGGATGTTGAGCGTTATGTTATTGCCAATTTATAGTATACAATAAGCTATGTTTTGAGAGAAGATTGGTATCCATATGTTATAAGAAGTGGGAAATGTAATGACCCGTAAATTTTAACTGTTTTAATAACGTAATTAACTGAAATTTTGTGAAATTTTAAATAATAAAAATTTGAAATTAAAATTTAATATTTAAATACGTCTACTTAAACATAGCAAATGGTAAATTTTAATCAGATAATATGGAAGTTTATTTTATTGTGTAATTCTATTTCAATTTAAATCAGTTAACATTTAATGATAATAAAATGTCTTCCCAAGCTGAATATTTTTATACAATAAATTTGTAAATCACCTTCTGAGTGAGACGTCATCTTTTGTTTCTCTAGATTTTGACTGCTATTGCTCCATTTATCTTATTTCTGACATTTTAGCAGCATTTTCGGTACCGATTATCGACTTTTGATACGATGATCGTACTACTGATATTTGTATACTGTTTTGATCGTCTTGTCGTACTGATCTCCATAGAATATTTATTTTTGTAATTCGGTGTTCGGTATGCGGGGGCAAACGACAAACAGTTTACCGTATCGGTAATGGTATTTGTGTCTTTTGAATTCCTTGTCCATTCGTTATACACAGTGTTAAAACCAATAGCTACTAGTCATAATTATTCTTTGGATTCAACATGCATGGCTTTTATTATTCCAACCAGCATATTTATTTGTTTGTCTCTTTAAGCTCATATTTTTCCTTTACTTCTTCCTGTCATTTTACATTCGAAAAAAAAATGAAACCCTGCAACACATGTTTGCCGAAAACACCACTGTCTTCTACTGCTGCTCCCCTTCCATGCTTTACCATGTGAACACTCTTCCACATCCACCTCCTCTCTCATCCCTTCGCACTCATCAGTTGTAGCCGAACCTTGCACCACCCTGACCACAACTCCTTCCGTCTCAGCCAACAACAAAGCCACAGCCAATCCCCTCTGCCGTGAAACTGCTAATCCACAACCATCCAAACACGCAGCAACCTCCATGCCTACTGAATATCACCACCACCACATTCACCTCAGCCTCGAACCCGCGTGAGCGCAGCCCATGCCGCCAGAAGCCAAAGCAGCCACCTCTGGCCTTCTCCCCATCCTCCACGTGATAGCACCTACCAAGCCTCTGCCTTCTCCATTTTTCCTCGCCCGAACCCACAGCCAAACTTTCTTGATCAAACCTTATTCTTTGATATTTTGCTTCTTCGGTGTAAGTGTTTAAATTATTATATATGTATTTATTTGTTTAGTTTATATATATAGTCGCAAGGTATCTGTATGATGTTTTTTTGAAAATGGGTAAGAAATTTATTAAGGCATGAAAGCCCAAGTCCAGACCCAAAAGCAGGCCCAGAGAATATCTACAAAGCAAGAGTTAGACGACAGTCCGACATAACTCATTTACTTTCCAAAAAGAAACAGAAAAAGTAGAAAAAGGCGAAACACTTCTTCCTCCTCAAATCATGGCGGCCGATCATGAACAAGGTAGCTCGTACTTTGGATTTCTGCCAATCAGATCCCCTGCTCCAGTTTGCACTACGTCTCTTCCCTATGAGGTAAGGCCCCAACTTTTACATCTTCTCTGAACCATTCGCATGTCAATAATCGCGAGTTTACTGACCTCTTCCTGTTTCCTTTGTTTGTTTTGAAATACTCTGCGGTTCCTCTCCTTCCACAAACTCCAAATCGTGACAGTGATAGCAATTCCTCCCAATTTAGCTTCCATGTTTTCGCCACTCCTATTATGAACCAGGTAATTAACCGCATCGGTTAGCAGGTGAGTCTGTATTGTTGAATTGATCGCTTTTGTACATGAATTCCACACTTTTTCCGAGAAATTGCAGGAGAAAAATAGATGTTCATGCGTTTCCTCAGCTTGATTACATAGAACACACATATTTTCTGTTAATATACCCCATTTTAAGAGTCTATCCTTCATAGGAAGTCTCTTGAGTATAGCTTTATAAGTTGTAAAAGCCATCTTAGGGCAGTTCACATGATTCCAGATAATCTTGCTCCAATCGACCTTGTTATCTGTGTGTTTGACTTCATTCCAAGCAGTTTTCGTACTAAAATCATTTCCAGTGTGTTTCCAAGCCCAAATATCATTCTCTCGTCCACTGAAAATTGGCATGTATTGAATTTTCCTTTTTATTTCCTGATTTACTGGTAACATTGAACAATTCCACTCATTGTTATTAATAATTTCTGTGACTTTTTTATTTGGACAACCATAGTCTGAAAATGTGCTAAGTCCCAGAATATCTATTAATGAATTTCCTTGGACCCAAGGATCCCTCCATAAGTCAGTTTCCTTCCCAGAAGCGATTTCCCTCATGCAGCATGAAGCAAGTACTCCCCTTATTCTCATAATTGCTTTCCATGTCGATGAAGCATTGGTGTCCAATTGCATACACCAGAAATTGCCTCTGATATATCTTTTCCTCATCCAATTTCCCCACAGACCCTTGCCTTTGATTATTCTCCAAGCTTGCTTCAAGGTATAAGCCAATCTCATGTCAGTTAATTTTCTGAGACCAACTCCTCCTTAGGTCTACATAAGTTCTCATATCTAATCTTGTGAAGCCCCCCTTTCCAGATAAAATCCGCACATACTTTTTCGATTTTTTGTAAAGAGGCATCAGCCAATTGGAATGTTTGGAGCCAGAAATTGACTTTAGAGTGTATAACAGTGTGTACCAGTTCAATTCTGCCTGCTAGCGATAGGAGTCTTGAACTCCACCCCTGAAGTCTTTCTTTGATGGAAGAAATTAAAACAGCACATTCTCTGTCAGTTATTTTGTTGGAAGATAAAGGTACCCCTAGGTACTTGACAGGGAGAGTTCCTTCTTTCACATTTAAACACTCCAAAATTTCGTTTCTTCTACTACAAGTTTTATTGAAGTTACATTTGGTTTTTTGTTCATTCAGTCTAAGTCCAGAAAAACTCTCTAGATTGCTAAAAAATTCCTTGACAGCTCTAGCTGCTGACTGGTCAGATTTAATGCAAATGAGGAGATCATCAGCATAGAGTAGGTGTGTCACAATAGGTTGGAAATTGTAGATGGGATGTATAAGTCTGTTAAATGCAGCCAGCTCCATCTGTAGTGAAAAAAATTCCATAGCAATCGTAAACAGATAAGGAGATAGAGGATCCCCATGTCTGATACCTCTATTGGACCCAATAAAACCTTTTGGTATGCCATTAATCAGAATCGAGAATGTCGGCGTGGAAATGCATTCCTTAACTATGTTCACAAATTTTGCTGGAAATCCCATAGCTTTTAACATATGTATAATAAAATTCCTGTTTATTTTATCGTATGCTTTATGGAGATCCACCTTTAGACAGAATTTGTCCGCTCCTGGTTTGTTGAAGTTTCTTATCAATTCATGTGCCATCAATGAGTTTTCGGAAATGCCTCTGCTTTTGATGAACGCACATTGACATTCTGAGATTAGATCAGGTAATATAACTTTCATTCTGTTGCAAAGAATCTTACTTAGAATTTTGTACACCACATTACAGCATGCAATTGGTCGGTATCTGTATGATGTTATATATAGATTTATATAAATTTTACATATATGTCAGTTCGCACTTATATATATATATATATATTCAGCATGATAAAGTTTACGTTATATATGCTACGTTTATTTTTAATGCATATACAAGATAAAAACTTGGTACGTGTTTATATATATAAAAGGTTTATGTAAGTATATATATTTATTTATGTATATTGGTAGTACTGTATAGATTAGCTGTTGACAAAGTTTATAAGTTACAAATTATATAATATCTTTGTTTTATATATATCGGTCTATATATATTTGGTATGAGTCATATACTCATCATGTGTTTGTTCTTTTGTAATATAGGCTGCAGTTTTCTTTTATTTTATATAGTAAAGTTATATATATATATATATATATATATATATATATTTCAAACTATATATTATATGTATGTTTGTTTTTATATGTGTTGCCTGGACATATATATCAGCCTATTCTTTTTAGTATATTGATAGTTTGCTTTTGCTGCGAAAATTTAGTATATAATAACATAGTTATTTGTTCATACAGTATTTTTGTTTATACATTTCTTTGTTTTATACTTTACAGTCTATATATATATACAATCTGATTTCATATTGCTATGATATACCTATATGAGCTATATAAAGTATATAATATTCATACTATTTTGAATATACAATGCTTTACAGTTTCGTTGTTATAGTTTTAATACTACAAAGTTGTTAATAGTGTTGTATACATTTACAATGATATATATATATATATATTTGTTTACAGGATATTATATATGTATGTTAATCGACGGAATTTCTAACGAGTTAGAAAACCATCGAAAAATTTCGAAATAAATTTAACCGCAAGCGCACGACTTACACTTGTAGTACGTAGCAAATACGGGTCGATCCGTAGTGAATTGATGATCTTAAAAATCTATTCAATCAAATTAACCAAAGTTAAGAGTTGTTTAAGCTATAAAATGAGAAAAAATGACAAAAAGAAATTGATAAAAATACGAGGGTGTGAAGGCAATTTAGAGATAATTCTACTCTCTAGATCATATAGTTCAACCAAATATGAAATTATGATCTCCCTTTGTTGGTCATAAGTAAATTTAAATGATGTGTTTATCATAAGTATGGCTCATTTGTGCTATTAGTTAGCTCAACATAAACCATCAAACTATAACACAACCTTTAAACCACTTTTAATTCTCATGAAAATGACAACAAAGTTAAAAATGAAAATCTATTTTAAGCATGGCCTATTAACTATTATTTAGAAATATAGGCCATCAAATTTTGATTTAAACATTCACTTCTTTGCCATAATCATATATAGATGAAGAGGCAATTTTTGATTCATATGACTAAGCATAGCCTATTTGTTTTGAACAACATAAGCTATCAAACTCAATAATAAGCACAAAATTACATAAACATCATTTTCCATGAAGAAGAAAAAGAGAGAATAATATTTATCAAAATGTTGAAGCTATATAATTAGAGAGCTTCATTACCCCTAAATTGAAGGGGTTTAGCTTCTCATATTTGTTATCATATCAACAAATATAACTTGCAACATAGAACAAAACAAAGAGAAAAAGAGAGAGCTAAATGAAAGAAAAAAAACTAATTTACTTGTATAAAAGAAAATCTACACTACTAGCATGAAAGGAAATGAACATGTAAGTAAAAGGAAACAATAATTAACATTGCATAAAAAGAAAAGAATATTACATAAAAAAAGGCTAAGTAGCCATGAAAAGAGAAAGAGAGCTTTCTTTTTATTTTCCTAAGAGAAGAGAGCCTAAAAGAGAGACTAAGAAAGAGGGTTACATGAAGATATGGGGTATTTATACAAGTGTTAAACCCTAATTCATATTTTTGGAGAATGCCCAAATTGCCCTTGAGGTAGTGTGGTGGCCAAGTAATTATTAACATCCACTAATCCCCCACTTAAATGTACATGAAGCTTTAATGTCCTTTTATCATGTGCTTAGTTCCTAATTGAAAATCGAGGTAAGTGGGTGGGGTCCTCCATGATCATCACTTTGAATTATTTCCATCTTCATTTGTTCTCTTCACTCTTGTACATGCATATATTATCATGAAGCCACTTGTAAAATTCACCAAATTTCCTTCAAAACTACATAGAAAATTCCAAGTAAATTTTCATAATTTAATAAATGCATAAAAATGACCATTTTACCCCTATATGAGGATGAATATGTGACAATTTGAAAATAATTTTAATTTTGGTTTAAACAAGTTAAAATACTCGATATGATCATTTATTTAATTTAAATAGATTAAATATGGTGGTAAAGATATGCACATTTACGTGCACATCAAATACCCCTACACTTATCTTTTTATTCGTCCTCGAATAAACTAAAACTAAGATAAATCCGTTTTCGTAGGGAGCACGATTGCATTGAGCGTATGCAACAAGCCGTTAAACCTCTGGGTGTCCCCAGTAGGACGAGTGTCGTGAGGGTTTTCAGCGGATACTACCCACAAAATCCAAATGCATAATGAAAATATTTACAAAATGCAAGATTTATTTACAAAGATGTGAATGCAAGTTTTTGAAAATATATACAATGAAGGATTTATTTTTTAAATTAACATGAATAAGCTAAATATAGGTTTTGGTCATTATCTTGAAAATTTAAGTCATTTACTCGTCAAAATTTCCAACAAAAATTAAGTTATCATAACAAATAGACTATAGTTTAACTTGTTGTTTTGGTTGATAACATAGTGTAACTATGAAATAAATCCTTAGTTGATTATCAAAATTTATCAAAGTGGTATTTTCATTTCTTTTCAATAACAAGTCAAATCAAATAAGTTAAAATGGTGCTTGGATTTCATTTGCTTACTCTCTCCATTTTTTCTTTTGAAAATTTTGTTGATATTAGCAATATTTACATATGCCTAACTTAGATAAACTGATGCCTGATATATTACCCATGCACTGTCTTGCGGACTGATGTGAGGGGAATACAGAGCGTGGCGAGTGAACACACAAGTGTGAACACTTATTGACTGTAGGTGTTATTAGTAAAATAATTTTTATATACACACCTAACTCATATAAACTGAGGCCAGACATATCGATCGTGCACTGCCTTTCTGGCTTACGTGAGAAGGGTACAGAGCATGGCGAGTGAACGCACGATTGTGAACACATGACTCTAGGTGTTTATTAAGAAAATATATACATATATACAAGAAATATATTTTTTTGTGTTTTGGTTTTACTTTAGAGAGAGAGTTTCGCAAAATCATCTTAGCATCATTTAACTTAGAAGACAAAAAATGTTATATCCTTTACTTTAAATCAACCACTTTTTAAAACAAAGATTTTCAATTAGGATATATTTCATAATTATCACGTATGAATCTTCATATATACTAGTTAAACCATTTTTATTTGTAATCAAACTTCATTTTTTTTGTTAAGACAAATTAAATTTCAAAAATTTCAATTTAATAAACCAAAACCATATATTTATCCTATAGTGTTTCTTTAAAAATAAATCAAAATGCCTTTATTTTATTTTTTTTGAGATTTTTTTAATTTTGGAAAGAAAATAAAAATAAATAAACCATGAAAATTAAAAATGACGATGAGTCTCCCCCCCCACACTTGATTTTGACTGTGTTCCCATAGTCAACCCAAGTGGAAGGAGAAAAATAAAAATGAAAACATGACCTTTATTTAAATGAAAATTAACGGTATTTACACGAGATCATAAAGTATATCGTCAAAGCGTAAATGAAACGGTCTTCCAAAGACTGATTCATTTGTCTCATCAAATATGCGAGACACAGCTTAAGCTCGAAAAACCAAACCATAGAAGTTTTCAAAGTTGAACATTGATTTGGAATAACGAATGTCGTTTTATTAAAAATCGTACGAGTTGTTTTATTGTCGATGATATTTGGGGTCGATAAAATAATTGGTTGAAATTCAAGTTTATTTTCACCAAATTTAAATTCAAATTTGTCATAGAAAACTTCTTCAAAATTATTGATTTCAAAATCAAAATGGTGATTTAAATCTACCCCTTCGGACTTTAACAACTCGTCTTCGAAAATTCCATAAAATTCGTGTTCCTTAAATTCGTCTTCCTTTATTGGATTATCAACAACTTTATTACATGTCTCAAGTCCAAAATCTAAAGTTGTTGTATTCAAATTTTTGAAATCGAGAAAAGGAAGATCGAATTTTAAATTTGGTTCCACACTCTAAAAAGAATTGAAATCCAACTCAATTACCGTGTTTTCAACAACTTCATTAAGAATATTATTTTCAATTTCAAAAGTTGTCATTTGAAAATCATCGATTTGGGTAAAAGATGGATTATTACTTAACTCGTCACACATTGGGATTTGGTTTTGTTGTTCACGTTGTTTCATATAAGTTTCAAACAACGAATCCGTGTGATCATCGTAAATTTCGTTCATTTGTTCAACAAAATCCAACTTATAATTATTGACTTGAGAATTTTCAATTTGGATTGGTTGAGAACAAAAAATTTCAATCGTAATGTGGTTAAGATTATTCGCATTTCCAAATTCGTCTGAAAAGTTGTTTCCATCTTCATTTTGAGTTTGAAATTCATTTTGGAGTTCGAATTTGAATGGCATGGGTTATAACCGAAATCGTTTGAATTTTGAATTGAATTCAAATTTTGAAATCCTTGACTTGAGTTATTACACAAATAATTTATCTCTTGATTTTGTTGTGTAGAGAGTTCGAATAAAGATGAAATCATTTCAATGCTATTTTCTAGAGTCGAAGGTTGGTCATTGTTGTGAAAATTTTGTTGTTCAAAATTCAAATTGTTTATAGAATAGTTGTCGCTAAAATATCCATACGAATTTGAAGTGAAATAATATGGATTATATTGATTTCCACAACTATTGAAAAATTCAAGTGAATATGGAAATTCGGACATTTTCAAGAATGTTTTTGGTTTTTCTTTTTTATAAAGGAAAAATTTTTACAGATAGAATTTATTTTTCAAAATGAAAAATTGATTTTTGTTTTGTTTCTGATTTTTCAATTTTTTTTGTTTTTGAAAAGATTTTATATTTTTTTGGATTTTTTTTCTAATTTTTTTTTTACTTTTGAAATTTTAAAGGAAAAGGATTAAAATTTTCAAAGAAAAGGATATTTAAAATTTGTTAGTTTTGGAATTTTGAAGTTTTTTTTAAATATGCATGAACTAATGCAACTAAATGAATGCAAGGGTTAATTACAAATGATTTTTTCTAAGTTAATCCAAAATTGTATAATCACACTTTGTCTTAAATCAATAAGATAGTTCTCAGCCAGGTAATGGGCAGGATTTATCGGTGCACCATGAATCACCGTAGCAATGTAGCCGAAGGTTTAAGTACCTTCAGAGGAACAACCACTATAATATTTACGAATCACCGTAATATTTATAACTGATTATTGCTCTGCCGTAGCCTAGACACCAAGAAATTAAATTGTTCAAAGAAGACAACTTGTCAATATACAATTAAGTGTTATTGTTTTCTAACAGTTATTATTAATTAAAAATCTAAGATGAAATGCAAAGAAGAAATTAAATTTGTATTGACAATGCAACTATGAATGGATTTTTTTTGTTTTTGAATTTTTGTTTTTTAAAAAAATGCAAGGAAACTACAATGCAAGACAAATAAAAACAATAGATATACACAATGCAAAGGCAAATAAAAGGAAAAGTATAAATAAGCAAGCAGTTATTTTTTTGGCAAGCTAAGCAAAGCAAGCAATTTATTTAGCAAACACTTCTGCTCCTTCTGCAATACTGCTTTAGCAACTTGAAATAAAAACAAGATATATAGAACTTTTTTTGTTTTGTTTTTTTAATCTTTTTTTTCTTAAATCTTAAAGAAGAAAATAAAACAAGAGAAAAACAAAACAAATGAAAGTAGAACTAATTAAAAAACGAAACTAGAACGAATTAAAATAGAATTAAAGCAAATCAAAACAAACACAATTTTTTTTAATATAAGGATGAAACTCAAAGCAAACAAAACAAAACAAGAGGGAATTAGGCACAAGGACAAACTTTGAAAAAAATTTAGGTTGAAGGACACAAAGTTTTATTTTTGGGCTGAAGGACAAACTTTGAAAGAAAATTAGGCTGAAGGACAATGCTAAATATAGTTAGCATTTTGTACAGTGCAAATATGGTACAAAATGCTAATTATAACTAGCATTATATCCAGTTTTACATTGTACAAAATGCTAGTTGTATTAGCATTGTCCTTCAGCCTAATTATCTTTTAAAGTTTGTCCTTCAGCCTAAAAATAAAACTTGTTGTCCTTCAGCCAAAAATTTTATGAAAATTTGTCCTTGTGCCTATTTTCCACACAAAACAATCTGTTTTTTAAGGTTAAAACAATTTAAATAAAACAGAAACAAAGGAAACAATTAAACAAAGCAAAACATTTTTTTTAATTTTTTTTACACAAACTAAAACTAAACAAGTTGAAACAAAAGAAAACAAACTAAAAAAAAGAGAAATTTTTTTCCAATCACAACTAAAAGCTCAGCCCAAAAGAAATAAATTAAACAAATTTCAACCCAAACAAAAATCGCTGCTTGCTCAAAACTTCGCTATTCTCTTTAAAATGAACGAAACAAAATTTCAAAACAATTAAAATCAATGCCTGCTCCTAATTCAATTTCGAACAATCCTTGTACCAACAACCAGTAATCGAACTCGAATTCTATTTCACGTATTCACCTATAACTGCGAACGCAACGTCAGTCCATCGTGAATTTTGGAGTTCGTGATTTTTTTTGGGGTTCAGAGAATTTGGGTAAAAGATGTTATGTGATAGTCGATGGTAAAGGATTGCAGTGTAGTTATTGAATCGAGGTGTGAAGTAGAGGAAGTCGCGTGAGTTCGAATTGGGCGTGGGAATTGGAGTTCAACGTTTCGGCACTTCGAGTAGGCAGTTGAGTGAGGAAAAGGCACGCGGAAGAGGGGAGTTGCGTTAATGCTGCAGTGAGATCGATTGGAGGCTGCTCGAATTGGTGATTCAGGGTGCGACAGAGGTGAGTGGTATTTTTTTGTCGACTGGCTGTGGTAAATGCAGGAAGTAGATGTAAGGCAGTGTAGTGTTTGAGGAATGGCAGTGAACGTTGTATGAAGTCTGGGTGGTCAGGTGATGTTAGGTGATGTGGTTGAAGGCACTGGTTATGCGACAGAGATTTTAGACATTGTTAGAGCAACTGTGTGAATATGAGGAGCACGGGGAAGTGGCTGCTGTGGGGTGTGAGTATGTAGTAGTGGCTTGTGGAGGATTGTTGTCTGGCACGCAAATGGAAGAGAGGTTTTTCAGGTGGTTTTGCTGTTGAGAAGCAGTCAGTTTGTATGATGTTGTGTTGTAGGATAAGATGTAGTTGAACTGTTATGGAGCAGCAGTATGGAAATGTTGTGACAGATACAAGTTTATGAATGGATGATGAATGTATTATGGAGGAAGTTGAACTGCTGTTGGCTGAAAATGTGAGATAAATGGAGATAATGGTAGTTCAGTAGTATTAAAGGTGAATGTATGTATGGTTTGATGTTGTAATTGATATGGTAGTGATAATTGTGGGTTGTAGTTGATATTTGATAATGTTGTGATGTAATGAAGAGGAAGTGAATTTGTAGGAAAACTGTGAAGAGTGGTGGTTTTGGTCGGTGGTGAAGTGATCAGAAATGTGGAATGTGGATGGATAGTGGAGTTTTTAACAATGCAAAGAACTGTTACAAAACAAGGAAATGAACACTGTAACAATGCAAAATGAGATGATCACAGATGTAACAATGCAAAGAAAAAAACTAAGAACGCAAAATAGAACACATAGAAACAGTTGACTCGAAATGCAAAAGGAAATAAACACTGTAATGCAACAATCTTTCTTTCTTTCTTTTTTAGCAAAACAAGAGAACAGAGTAACAAGCACATAATGAAAACGAGGAAAACAGAGAACAATACAATGCACAACAGAGTGACAAATGAACAGAAAATGCAGTTTGAATTTTTTTTAAATGAGTGCAAATGCAAATGAAACAAAAAAGAATCACACAAACAAATTGAAAAATCAAACAACAAACACACTAATTTTTTTTAGAGAAATGTAAACAAACACCCAAAATAAAACACACAAAATCAAACAAAACAAATAATCCGAAGAATAGAAAATAAAATTGAAGACAATTCCCCGGCAATGGCGCCAAAAACTTGTTAATCAACGGAACTTCTATCGAGTTAGAAAACCGTCGAAAAATTTCGAAATAAATTTACCCGCAAGCGCACGACGTACACTTGTAGTACGTGGTGAATACGGGTCGATCCGCAGGGAATTGATGATTTTAAAAATATATTCAATCAAATTAACCAAAGTTGAGAGTTGTTTAAGCTAGAAAATGAGAAAAAATGACAAAAATAAATTGATAAAAATATGAGAGTGTGAAGGAAATTTAGAGATAATTCCACTCTCTAGATCATATAGTTCAACCAAATATGAAATTATGATCTCTCTTTTTTGGTCATAAGTGAATTTAAATGATGTGTTTATCATAAGTATGGCTGATTTGTGCTATTAATTAGCTCAACGTAAGCCATCAAACTATAACACAACCTTTAAACCACTTTTAATTCTCATGAAAATGACAACAAAGTTGAAAATGAAAATCTATTTTAAGCATGGCCTATTAACTATTGTTTAGAAATATAGGCCATCAAATTTTGATTTAAACATTCATTTCTTTGCCATAATCATATATAGATGAAGATGCAATTTGTAATTCATATGACTAAGCATAGCCTATTTGTTTTGAACAACATAAGCTATCAAACTCAATAATAAGCACAAAATTACGTAAACATCATTTTCCATGAAGCACAAAAAGAGAGCATAACATTTGTCAAACTGTTGAAGCTATATAATTAGAGAGCTTCATTACCCCTAAATTGAAGGGGTTTAGCTTCTCATATTTGTTATCATATCAACAAATATAATTTGCAACATAGAACAAAACAAAGAGAAAAGGAAAGCTAAATGAAAGAAAAAAACTAATCTACTTGCATAAAAGAAAATCTACACTACTAGCATGAAAGGAAATGAACATGTAAGTAAAAGGAAATAATAATTAACACTGCATAAAAAGAAAAGAAGATTACATAAAAATAATGGCTAAGTAGCCATGAAAAGAGAAAGAGAGCTTTCTTTTTATTTTCCTAAGAGAAGAGACTAAGAGAAGAGAGCCTAAAAGAGAGACTAAGAAAGAGGGTTACATGAAGATATGAGGTATTTATACAAGTCTTAAATCCTAATTCATAATTTTGGAGAATGCCCAAATTGCCCTTGAGGTAGTGTGGTGGCCAAGTAATCATTAACATCCACTAATCCCCCACTTAAATGTACATGAAGCTTTAATGTCCTTTTATCATGTGCTTAGTTCCTAATTGAAAATCAAGGTAAGTGGGTAGGGTCCTCCATGATCATCACTTTGAATTATTTTCATCTTCATTTGTTCTCTTCACTCTTGTGTATGCATATATTATCATGAAGCCACTTGTAAAATTCACCAAATTTCCTACAAAACAACATAGAAAATTCCAAGTAAATTTTCACAATTTATTAAATGCATAAAATTGACCATTTTAACCCTATATGAAGATGAATATGTGACAATTTGAAAATAATTTGAATTTTGGTTTAAACAAGTTAAAATACCCGATATGATCATTTATTTAATTTAAATAGATTAAATATGGTGGTAAAGATATGCACATTTACGTGCACATCAATGTATTATATTTTAAAGTGTTTATGTATATATTAGTCGTTATATTTTAAAATGTATGAATATAACAGTTTTGGTTTTAGTATATGTATAACATAGTTTTCTTCATTTTAAAGTATGAGTATATATGTATTACAGTAAAGAAAAGATTCTTGTATAGTGTGATGTTGATATTTTGTAGTGGACAATATATACTATTATATATATAAGTATCTTGCATATTATAAGTTATATATTAGTATTTTATATATATAATTGCAACAGTTTATATATTGGTTAATATATATAAAGGTATATTTATGATGTGTTCTTAAGTTTGTATGTCAGTTGATATTAGCCTATATATAGTGTATATAAGTATTTTTGAGTCGGGTTTCAATTGAAATATATATAGAGATTTCGTTAATATATATTACGTTTAAATATATATGTATAAAATATAGAAATTTTATTTTGAAAAAAAATGTATTCCTAAATTTAACTTTTGTTTTTATATAATATATTTCGTTTAGTTATATCAAACTGATTTTGGTTCTTGATTTCCAATTTATCAGCTTTGCTAGTCGAACTTGTTTCCATCATGCTTTGCTTCGAAATTCGTGTTTGGATTCGTAACCCATCTCATTCTCATTCATCTCTAGCCTCGAAAGGTGAGCAATCACTCACAATTAATGTTGTTATATTTATTAAATTTGATTTCAAAACGACAATTGAAATATGCTACTGTTAGTATTTACATTCTTATATATGCTATTATCTGTATCTGTTCACCTGTGACATCTGACAACATTATCTGTTATTTATATTGATGATATATGCCTATTATATTATTATCATATCTGTTATCACTCTACATGTAACGGCCCGGTGATTTTCGACCCCGAAAATCGACACTAATACGTCCTTTGTATAAAGTGCCGAGCAATCGAGTGCCGGAAATACCACTGTTAGGGTTAAGAAGAAAAAGAGGTCGAAGAAGAAATAGAAAACAACAGCACGGAATCTCACAATCACAGCGGAACAAAATATATTATGAAATAACAGCATTTATACAAAAGCTGTAACTGTCAATATACTTACAAAATATCAGAGTACAAGATCAACAAAATAATATGGACAGTTATAATAACCTGTCCTCAACTACTGACTATACAGTCTCTAATACACAGCGGAATATAATCAATATGTCGCTGCCATCCAGCTCGTCTCCTGGGCTCCAGAATGTCCTAACCTGAAAAATCTGTAATACTCGGTCTGACCTGAGCATTACAATAAAGTAACACCCGAGTCAGGTTGGAAACCAGCGTGAGTAAACCCATCTAATATGAAATACTTAAGATATAATATTCCTTTAAAAACCAAGGTAACTCGTATATCCGACGAGTTTATCAGACTTAAAACCAAACGTTTTTACAGAAAGTCCATGATATTGTAACAATGTCTGGATACAGCTACTTATTTAAATTAGTCAATATTTGGTTAATTTATTCAATTCCAGCCTATTAGACTCTATAATCATATCCATAAGGTTTATAGTACTTATTGAATCGAAGTGGTTCCGGATATCGCTGGTATCTGATCCTGGTCTCCGAAACCGAGCAGTATATTTTGCAGTGTAAATTGCTTAAAATAAACGATTATCGTCAAGGGTGATAATATTTTCATATGGGAAGCTGTTACAGATGTCTTATTTCGAATAAAAAGTATCGTTTCTCTTAGTCTCACTATTTAAATTTGGAATCAATATCCCACAGAGTTAAGCAAAGATATAGATTGTCAACGATCTATAAATCCAATTCCAAATGATTTACTCCTATTTTTAATTTCCCTCTGATTCGCAGTAATCATTTATATTTAAAATCAAATTAATTATAGATAAAACAACTTATCAAATAATAAATATTATAAAATGCTATTCATTTATTCATAAGTTTAAATCCAATAATAATGAATTTTTTTCCATATAATTGTCTTTCTAAATTTATAAAGTATGGTTTCACTTTAATTTAAAAAGGAATTTTGAATTATCTTATGTAACTTATACATCCTACTCCTTCTTCTTTTATTTTTTTTTATTTTTTTCCCTTTCTATTTTTCTCTATTTCTTTAATTTTCCTTTTTTCCTTTTCTTATTCTTTATTTCCACTTATTTTCTTTTCTCTTCCCTTTTCTTTTCTTTTACATTTTCTTTCTTTTATTTATTTCTTTTCTTAGTTTACTTTGGGCCCAAACCCGGCCCAAATCTCCTCCTCTTTCCTTCTCCTATTTTTCCAGCTCCCCTTTCTTTTATTCCTTCTCCCTTCAATTGCCTGTGCACGCATGTGCACGTACACACACTGTACGGAACCCACGATCAACTCACTTCAGCTACACCCTAAAAACACGAACACGTCTCCGGTCGAAGATCGAATGTTCCACTCACTGTATGGAACCCAGACATCGCCAAAACGCCTCACCACGGCCACCATCGCCGACCGTGCACCACCCAAACCCGCCAAATTCTTCGCCACGACCACCACTACCTTATCTCCCCTGACCGCACCTCTCAATGCTCCCCATGTCGCCGCCGTTTCCTCGCAACCGAGCCTACTCGAAATAGCCCCTTAAACCCAACTTCCTCCACATCAACCCTCCACGGTCATCTAAAAATCCACGCTTCATTTTTCTCGAGTCCTCCACCCCTTACTCCTCCCCTACGTCAACTGCCACGCCTCCAAATCAACCCAGCCACCCGAATTTGCCATCTTGCCCAATTCCGTTCAACCTCACTTCCCCTTCTCCATACTTCACTAAAAATCTCAAAACCTTCATTAAAAATCATGATCTCCAACAGCGATTACGTTTATGCCAACCAACGATTAAAATACGATGTTCGAAATTTGACCATGTCTGAAACATTTACTGTAAACGCACTTTTTTCGTTCTATACCCAACAATATTTAACTAAACCAATCTTAAAGCTATATTCATCCAGAAATAACCCACTTTTCTTTTTACATCATTACCTGAAACCATTTAGAAGAAGAGATAGAGATTTTTGAAGTTAACCCAACATAAAAGCAAAAAGGAGAAACAGAGCAGAACACGAGGATGTTGTACAGGATCTTGCAGTAACACCTTGTATATATCCATGTACACACATATATATAGGTATTGCTATGCACCCCAACTTATCAAAAACACTACAGCTTCTATAATCAGGCATTATTAATGTAAAAAGGGTTTTAGTTTTACTCACTGTCTTTTCCTTTTAAAGGGAATGATGAACCGCTTGATACACATATAAACTCAAAATAGGTTAATTCCATGAATCTATGTCAAAATACCAACCTTATACCAATTTCAAATGCATAGATGCATATATATACTTCCAGTAACAAAAGCTTTAAAGTTTACTCACTGTATTCTGAAAGTGATGAGCTGCTGCTGTTTAAATCCCCTTCCAAGCTACTATTTTGTTTCCATGGCAGCTTTTTTTTAAAAGTGTAATGAAGGCTTGTATCATGTTTTCTTACCTTTGTTCGAATGCCAGAAGTGAACAAAGGCAGAGCATATATAGAGAGAGTGGCTGTAGCTTCTCATGTACAACCATTCTCACCCTTATACTTGTATTTCCTTTATTTATTTTAACAATGACCTGATTTGAATAAAGTTGATTTGATAATTTATAGGGAAAATTTGACATTTCATATGCTTGACCAAATTTTTCTCTAACATTGATTTTGTGTTTTGTGTGCTTGAAAGGATAGGTGTTTAATGTTGTGTTTCCTAAGTTGACTACATGGATATATAGATATGCTCTTACGTACCTATACTCTACATACAAACACTCATGAACATAGTTTTTGTCATACTTTTATATACATTTGTTTACTTGTATACGTCTTACCAGCATACACATACACACATTTTATATGTTTGTCATCATTTGTACGTTTTCATTTTATCACTTTCACCATTTCATTTAACATATGAACATATATACTTACTTATGTATATTTTACCATTATACATGTTTCCATTTATTCAAATTTTCATATATATTATTCCATATGAGCCTACATTCATATACATGCATGTTTATATACTTATTGTATACGCAACTACCGGAAAGTGTTACGAAACCAATTGTAACTGCAATAACAGTTACAAAATAATGCAGAAATAGTAACGGCAAAAATTGTCACTAATTTGTCAATTAATTTTGAGAAATTGTAACACCAAAATGCTTGAATAGATCTGTATGAAAGGTATTACCGACTAAAATGTCCGAGTCCAGTAAAAACTGTTTCCTTGAAACAATATTGCCGCCGTACGTAGTTCACGGGTGTTAGCAATTTGTTTCCCAAGATGAAACGGACCAGCCCCGTAGCGTGGTGGTTGCAGATGGAGTGCCGACGAACTGATGAGATTATAGCAACTAGAACAGAGATCTTGTAGGAAGAAGGAATAGGAATCGAGAAAAAATTGAATGATTAATTCTCGGATTCTAACCGCATATTTATAGGCTGGAGGAGGTGCCTATTCTGAGCGGTTGTGACTGTTGGAAAGGTTGCGACCCTTAAACCAATAGCAGTGACTGTTGTGTGAGCGCGTCTGGAAGGAAATGGCCGCATCTGGTTACCGATTAAACGAACAGACACATCCGATCGAAAATAGCCGTTTTGGCGCATGCAGGCCCACGCGATAGTTAGTGGCCCATTTAATCACGAGACCCCAAGAGCCCCAAGGCCCAAGGCCCTATCTTTGACATATTAATATTAATATGAAGGTCTACATGCCACATTGCCTTATCTCTTCCACACTTTGTCCTCATTCTCCTTTTGTTTGATATACTATGTTGGATTGTAGTATATATAGAGGAATTGGTACAAATATTCCCTGATGTGGGACTTGTATAATGCTTTCTTCTTCCCAAATCTCTCCACTAACTCATTCATTTCTAACAATCCCCCACAGGAATGAGTAGTTTTTCTTAGTTTCATGAACCATTTATCGTATTGGTTAAAGTAGCACAGGGGCCTTGAACTTTCCTAGTGTTTACCTATTTGAATTACAGGCGAATCAGTAGACATAGAATGTCCTTGAACTGTAAGCCTTTTGTGTAATTCTACAATAGATAACACACGACAAATGTTTCTTATAATCTTTCATTCTCTGTATGTGTTCGTGTTTGCCTTGAACACCTGCCTGGTCCCATAAGTGCTTAAAGAATTTGGCCTCATAATTCTCTTTGAAGCGGCGCCTTCGCACTTACGTAGGTGATTCTGTAAAGGATATTCACAATTCCTTAAGTACAGTCATCATTAAAAGTATCAATACTTATCCTATTTTCTAACAAATAAAGCATTGACTTATCATAGGAATGGTTTGAGTGTAACAGTGCTATCAAGTTTCTCTTAAACTTAGTTGTCCCTTTGAACCTAGATTTGGGATCTCAGTCAACTAGGTGGGGTTTCCATTTTAGAAAAACTTTTAGTTTATGGGCCTTAACCCCATTTCCATCGATAAGGTTTGAACTTTCTCTCTTGGCAAGCCTTTTGTTAGTGGATCCACTATGTTATCTTTAGACCTTATGTAGTCTATAGTGATAACTCCATTAGAGAGAAGTTGTCTTATTGTTTTATATCTACGACGAATATGCCTAGATTTACCATTGTATAGTGTACTAGCTCTTCCAATTGCTGATTGACTATCACAATGTATACATATTGGTGGCACAGGTTTGCTCCAATTTGGAATATCTTCCAAGAAACTTCGAAGCCGGTCTGCTTCTTCTGCGGTCTTGTTTGGATGACTTCCATGATATTGCTCCATTTCCTAATGTGAACACATATCCACTTGTAGATGTTGTATCATGTGATCCAGTTATCCAATTTGCATCACTGTATCCTTCCACTGTTGAAGGATAGTTTGTATAGTGTAGACCATAGTTCTGTGTATACTTTAGGTATCCTAGAACTCTGATTATCGCTTTCCAATGATGTTTACCAGGATTTCTGGTAAATCTACTCAGCTTACTTACAGCATATGCGATGTCTGGCCTAGTGCAGTTCATAACATACATGATACTTCCTAGTATACGAGAGTATTCAAGCTGGTATGCAATAGTTATATTATATTGCTTGAATTTTTAAGTATCTTGGCGATGTAATGTGATTGGGATAATGCATATCCTTGTGGTGTTCTCAAAATTTTGACGCCCAATATCACATCAGCCAGTCCTAGGTCTTTCATATCGAATCTAGAGGATAACATTTCCTTTGTAGATGTTATTATGGCCTTGTTATTTCCTAGGATCAACAGGTCATCAACATAAAGACAAACAATGACATATCATAAATGTGTGTGTTTCATATGGACACATTTATTTGATTCATTTATTGTGAATCCATTTGATAACATAGTTTCATCAAATTTCTCATGCCATTGTTTTGGAGCTTGTTTAAGGCCATAAAGTGACTTTACTAATTTGCATACTTTATTTTCCTTTCCATAGCTCAGAAACCCTTCAGGTTGCTTCATATATATTTCTTCCTCTAGTTCACCATTCAAAAATGCAGTTTTACATCCATTTGATGTATTTCTAAATCAAGTATGGATGCGATTGCAATAAGCATCCTAATTGATGTTATCCTCGTCAATGGTGAATATGTATCAAAATAGTCCAGTTCTTCCTTTTGTCTAAATCCTTGGACTACAAGACGAGCTTTGTACTTGTCTATTGAACCATCAGGTTTCAATTTCTTTTTAAATATCCATTTATTACCTAAGGTCTTGCATCCTTGAGGTAAATCAACTAACTCCAAGGTATGATTAGCCATAATGGATTCTATCTCATTGTTAATAGCCTCTTTCCAGTAAGGGGCATCGCTGGAGGACATAGCTTGTTTGTATGTCAATGGATCATCTTCTAACATATAGGTATAGAAGTCTGGTCCAAAGGTTTTTGAGGTTCTAGACCTTTTACTTCTTCTTGGTTCCTCCACTTGTTGATTAGCACTAATTTGCTGAAGGTTATCTTCAGTATCCTCAAGAGAATTGGATATTTCATCTTCCCTTGGTCTCTTATGAGTATCACTGTCAGTGCCCTGCTTTAAAGGGAATATATATTCAAAAAATCTTGCATTTCTCGACTCATGATGGTATTTTCATGAATATCATCAATTTCAGATTTGTGTACTAAAAATCGATAAGCATCACTGTTTTGTGCATATCCAATGAATACACAATCAATTGTTTTTGGTCCTATCTTGACCTTCTTTGGTTTAGGTATCTCTACTTTAGCAAGACACCCCCACACTTTTAAGTATTTGTAGGAAGGTGGTCTATTTTTTCAAATTTTATGAGGAGACTTGGATGTTTTCTTTCGTGGTATTTTATTTAAAATATGATTTTCCGAAAGAATAGCTTCTCCCCAAAAGTTATCTGGCAGTCCAGAACTTATTAATAAAGCATTCATCATTTCTTTAAGAGTTCTATTTTTCCGTTCGGCTATTCCATTGGATTGAGGAGAATATGGTGTTGTAGTTTGGTGTATAATGCCATGCTCAGCGCAAAATTCTTCAAAAGGAAATTCATATTCTCCTCCTCTATCACTTCTTAAAGCTTTAATTTTCTTGTTGAGTTGATTCTCAACTTCTGCTTTATACTGTTTAAACATATTGAATGCTTCATCCTTGCTTCTAAGGAGATACACATGACAGTACCTAGTACAATCATCAATAAAGGTAATGAAATACCTTTTTCCACCTATAGTTTGACACATTTTCAAATCACATACATCCGTGTGTATTAGATCTAGAGGTTCAGTTTCTCGTTCAACATGATGAAACGAGGTTCTTGTCAATTTTGCTTCTGCACAAATTTGACATTTATAGTCGGAGTCTACGTTACATTTTGGTATAAAATCTAGATTAATTAATTTTCGCAATGTATCAAAATTTACATGCCCTAATCTAGAATGCCATATGTTAGAAGAGTCAACAATATAAGCAGAAGATTCACTTTTATTCATATCAGTGTTTGGTACAATAGTCGTTACATTTGCTTTAAATAAACCATCACACACATATCCTCTTCCTACATACACTCCATTCTTTGATAATACAAACTTATCAGCCACAAAAGTTAATTTGAATCCATGCTTGCTGAGTAACGACCCTGAAATCAGGTTCTTGCGAATTTCTGGAACACGGAGAACGTCACTTAAAGTAAGTTCCTTTCCAGAAGTTAGTTTCAGTACAACCTTTCTCTTGCCATCAACCATTGATATAGATGAATTTCCCATGAAAAGTTGTTCATCATCAGTTGCAGTTTTATAGTTTGTAAACATCCACTTATTAGCACATATATGTCGAGTGGCTCCCGTGTCTACAAACTATTCCTTTGAGTTACCAACAAGGTTGCATTCTGATATTACCGCACATAAATCCATATCAGAAACGCCATCTGACGCTTCAGCCATATTAGCTTCTGATTTCTTCTTTTTGGGTGCGCGACATTCGACAGCTTTGTGTCCTTTCTTTCCACAGTTATGACAAGAACCCTGAAATTTCTTTGACTTCTTAGGCGCATTCTCGCGTTTTCCCTTATTAGGTTTGTCTGAATCAACTACATTTGCTTTGGCCGCCATATTCTGAGAAATCTTTTTCTCAGACTTTCTGTTATCTTCCTCAATTCTTAGCCGGACTATAAGTTCTTCCATTGTCATTTCCTTACGCTTGTGCTTAAGATAGTTCTTGAAGTCCTTCCAAGATGGAGGAAGTTTTTCAATGGTTGCGGTAACCTGGAAGGATTCGCTAAGAGTCATCCGTTCATCTTCTAGTTGACGAATGATGAGTTGTAGTTCTTGAGTTTGGTTGATCACAGTCTTTGAATCTACCATTTTGAAGTCGAGAAATTTTCCAGCAATGAATTTCTTCATGCCCGCATCTTCAATTTTGTACTTTCTATCCAAGGCCGTCCATAGTTCCTTGGATGTTGCTACAGTATAGTATACACTGTAGAGGCTATTATCTAGACCATTCATAATATAGTTTTTACATATAAAATCTGAGTTTTTCCAGACATTGAATGACTCTACTATTGTTGCATCGGGTTCGAGTTCGCCTACCACATTAGCATCTTCAGTCAGAAACTTGGCGAGTCCCAATGTTGTTAAATAGAACAACATTTTATGTTGCCAACGCTTGAAATCCATGCCGTTGAACTTCTCCAGCCTTTCTCCATGAGATATTTCCATTATTGGAATCACAGGCGTAGGCTGAGCGTTTGTCACCGTTTGTGTTGGTGCAAAGTTATTGTTGCTATTCTTAGACATCGTCGTCTGCAACAATCAAATATTGTTTCAAGATTGTTATACACAACCACCGAAAAGTGTTACGAAACCAATTGTAACTGCAATAATAGTTACAAAATAATGCAGAAACAGTAACGGCAAAAATTGTCACTAATTTGTCAATTAATTTTGAGAAATTGTAATACCAAAATGCGTGACTAGATCTGTATGAAAGGTATTACCGATTAAAGTGTCCGAGTCCAGTAGAAACTGTTTCCTTGAAATAATATTGCCGCCGTACGTAGTTCACAGGTGTTAGCAATTTGTTTCCCAGGATGAAACGGACCAGCCCCGCAGCGTGGTGGTTGCAGATGGAGCGCCGACGAACTGAAGAGATTATAGCAACTAGAACAGAGATCTTGTAGGAAGAAGGAATAAAAATCGAGAAAAAATTGAATGACTAATTCTCGGATTCTACCCGCCTATTTATAGGTTGGAGGAGGTGCCTATTCGGAGCGGTCTTGACTGTTGGAAAGGTTGCGACCCTTAAACCAACAGCAGTGACCGTTGTGTGACCACGTCTGGAAGGAAATGGCCGCATCTGGTTACCGTTCAAACGAACAGACACATCTGATCGAAAATAGCCGTTTTGGCGCATGCAGGCCCACGCGGCAGTTGGTGGCCCATTTAATCACGAGACCCCAAGAGCCCCAAGGCCCAAGGCCCTATCTTTGACATATTAATATTAATATGAAGGTCTACATGCCACATTGCCTTATCTCTTCCACACTTTGTCCTCATTCTCCTTTTGTTTGATATACTATGTTGGATTGTAGTATATATAGAGGAATTGGTATAAATATTCCCTGATGTGGGACTTGTATAATGCTTTCTTCTTCCCAAATCCTCCACTAACTCATTCATTTCTAACACTTATATCTATGTGTTTCCAATTACCGTATACATATTTATGTACTCATATGTATATATGTATTTATATTGATCATCATCAACTTGTATATGCTACACATATATTTATGGATGTTTTATCTTTAATTTATATGGTGGGGTTTATTATTTATTATCTACGAGATTTATCATATCCAGAGATTTTAAAATTCAATGTTTGTTATGGTTTTTAAATCAATTTATATATCTAGATATCTTTAATCATCAGAATTTTATTTGTTCGACAAATAAAAACTAATATTTCAATGATCTAATTCAGTTAATTACCAATTAACTACCGTTAAAAATCCGGGTCATCACACTGCAAGTTCCCTGTTAGTATAGAATTCACTATGGGTTGAAATGATACATACTCGAACGATCTGTAGAATAGGAGAAAATCGTTATGGGTTGAAATGATAAACCTAAGCGATTTTCATTGAATTGAATTTGGGATTGCGGGTTGAAAAGATATATACCCGTATATATTTAAATTACGAATGGAATTGATAAATATCCGTATCACTTGACCATAGGGTAGAAAATTATATATAGACACCGTAGGTTTACATATAAATATTTTGAAAATGATTTCTATTGTTTTGAAAAGAAATATATGGTTTTAATAAATATTGATTTTAAAGATTTATTAAAGTTGATTTAATAAAGTTGATATATAATATGTTTAAGTATTTATTTAATATATATATTTTTAAATATAGAGTTTATAATGATTTTAATAAATTCAGATTTGAAATTGATTTGAAATTATATTTATTTAAGAATTTTACTTAAATAAGTTTGATTTGGAATTTATTAAATTTAAAATTTAAAGATATGGTTTTTTAACTTGGATTTGATTAAAAGTGACTTAAATGAATATTTCAAGCTTAAATAAATTTAAATGGGATAATTTGTTTATTTAAATTTGTAAATTGAAGTTGTATTTAGATGTTATTGAAATGATTAAGTAAATATTTCAAAATTAAATAATAGTTAAGTGAATTTGATATATATATGAAATTATTGAATTTAGTTTTGAAAATGTTGAATATATAAAACTTCGAAATATATTGAAATTGAAATGATATATTTTGTGGTTCAAATTTGTATTTGAAATTGATATAATTTGAAATGGTTTATTAAGAAACTGAATTTAGTGGAAATTGATAAATTAAGATTTAATTAAATTTGAATTTTGGAATTCGAGTGGATTTGAATCGATTTGTGAAATTTGAGGAAACTATTTTATATTTTACTTTATAATTTTTTTAATATAAACTATTTTAATATAAACCATTTTCAATATAAATTATTTTAAATAAAAACTATTTTAATATACTAACTATTTTATTATAAACTATTTTAACTTATAATTATTTTATATAAACTGTTTTATTTTATAAACTATTTTATTATATATACTATTATTAATATCTAAACTGTTTAAGGGTGGAAGTTATGATTTCAAAGTTAAGGTTTTCCAAAATATTATGATTTCAAAGTGTTTTGGTTTCGGAAGTGATATAACTTTGAAAGTACTATGATTTGGATGTGAATATATTTGAAATGGAAATGATATCGTATTGATTTGGTTTTTGAGATGGAAATGATATTTTGGTTTTGAAGTATAAACTATTTTGAAATGACCATGGTGTTATAATAACGTTTGGTTGCTAAAGAGACCGGGATCAGATATGGGCATACTCTTTGTCGATACCGAAAATCACTTCAACACTGTGTACGCGGTGGAGACTCCAGAATGAAGTAGGATGGTGGTGACGATCCTATATGAGTTATATACGTCGACCCAACTCCCGTGAGTTGGCATAAGGTAGCTAGAACAGGAGCAATTGACGGGCTAATGAGGTAGCTCCTCTTATCGGACACACTTCATCGTATGCTATTCTATTACTTTGTGATTGATTTGGTACGCACTCTTGATTCGAGAGTGTGGCTCGAGTTGGGCGATTGCTGCGGATCTGCGTTACCACCGGCCCGGAAGTGTAATTGGTATATCTACCCTGGCATTGCCTAGTTGTGCTGTGTCACCTACCCTAGCGTGATTTACTATGAGTTTGATTTGTGTCGTACCTATGGAGTATCCTCTGGTAGCTCCAGTTTACGGGGTATTACGGTACCGTATAGATTATTGGCACTATAAAATGTGTTAAGGTGGAAAATGTAAAGCCTTAACGCTATTTTTAAATAGTATACTTTACTATAGACATTATTATAATAGCGTATATTACTATATAGTAGATAGTGTAACAGATCGAGGATGGTTATCCCAAACATCCTTTAAGTTACTTGTATTTCGGTTGATATTTCACTTGAGTTAGATTTATTGATATAAGAATGTTAATCCTGACTCGAGTGTTTTGTGTTTTGCTTTACGCTCGGGTCAGACTGAGTTGTACCAATATTCGAGACTCACCTTTGGAGTTGGAGCTTCGCTTGGAGATCCATCTATTGATTCTGCTTTCAGTCATTTAGTTGATTCCAGTGATGTATTCAGATCTTGTATTTGACTATTGTATTGACACATCTATGTATTCGTGACTTCTGTTGTATTTTGTTTAATTCCGTTATATATATAGTAGCTTCTTGAACTACTATTCTTTTGTTTCTGCTGCATTATTGTTATATTAATCTGTGTCTGTGATTATTTATTTACTGTATATGCTGAGTTTTGCCAAATTTAAATTAACGATCTGATACTTTGAGGAATTCAAATCCGACATGTATGAATGCGAATGGTTGAAATTTTCAGGATACATGTGGTATCAGAGCCAGGTTTTAGGCAAAGCTTAGCATATATAGTAAATTTAATTACAGAATCACTTCCGTTCGGGCTTGAATCTCTTCCTCTTTGACTCGGTGTCCTTTGAATTTGGAACTCCCCTAATCGTTCTGAAATCTACTCTTTTCTTCCCGTATCCAAATTCTTCTTGATTCTAAAGTATCCCATAGCTCCACCGAATGATTTGCACAGGGGTGAAACTCCTTACAATCGGTATTGATTAACCGGAGATTTCTCTATCCTCGGTTTACGATGCTGCTATCTTTTGCTATGCCTGAATTCTATCTCTGGCGATCGAATGTCGATTTGGTCATGAATTATACCTCGATCATATTTTAAGTCACGGTTGACCCGGTTAAGGTTGCCCGCGATTTATATAAGCCTATCCATTCTTTTCTCTCTTTGAAAACTATTTATCTCCCTATCGAGCCTATCTTCTAGTTGAATTCTTTTGGTTAGGATCCCTCTATACTTGGATCTCTATCCTTGTTTTGGAATCTATTCTTGTACCATCGAGTGAGGGAGTGTATTTGTAATTAATATAAAAATTGTTTTATATATATTGTGTTGTTTGAGTTGTTGATGTTGATTTGGGTTTTCGATCGATTCGTCTGATCAGCGATATCGATAGGAATTCAAAACACTTGAACAAAGCAAACTGACACAATATTATTTTCAAATTTGGTAAATGAAATAAATTTGTATGATTATATTATAAATATATAAGTAAAATTTTCTGAAATTTAATAAGCTAATTAAATTGGTTGTTTGAAATGATAATATTTGATTATCATTTATTGTTCTATAAATGAATATATAAACATGGTTTATAAACTGATTTGGAATTGAAATGAATTTAAATCAAGAATTTGGGAATTTAATTTCCGGTGATTTTAAACTTTGGTTTTAAAGTTTTAAAGTGTATATTATTTAAAGTATTTTCGAATAGAAATGGTTGTCAAAGAACTTTAAATGTTTAAAGTCAGTACTCTTCTCTTTCGTCACTGGAAAATAATTTCGGTGATGACTACAGCATCATCGATATTCATTTTTGAGTTTCGAAGAGGAGAGGCCACTCAGTAGCTTTGCTATACTTTTGTTTTGGAAATTGAACTTGATTTGAATTTCTGGGGTATGATTTGATTTATAATGTGTATATAGGTATATGTTATAAATTTGATTTGAAAATATAATATACTTATATCAAAATGGTCTGAAGTTAATAAAAAATTTAATTTTTAAAATTTTGTTAAAGGATGATTTTAGTTATAAATAAATACAAAAAAATGAATAAATATTTAAACTTGAAATAAATTGAATTGGGAAGTTTTATTTGTGTAATACTCAATTGCATTTCAATATAACTTACCTAAATTGTTTAGAAGTTAACTATGTAATTGGATAATATACGATATAAAATGATTTTATAAATAAATTTGACTGGTTATAATAAATGTTATACACTTAATCTTTAATTATAGAAATGTTAATAGAGATAAATAAAATAATAAGTTGATTGAATAGTAAATGAGACAAATTAAATAAAATTTTGTTTGAAAGAAACCTTTTGTATCAAATATTAATAATTTGAAAGAAAAAAATCAACTTAATGAAAAACCTTGAATTTAAAATCAATTATTGAATATTAATTAATTTAAATGAAATTTATATGGTTTTAAATTAATTATTTTCTTTTGTTTTTCAATCTATTTTTTTTTTGGTTGTTTCTATTCTCCTACCTCCTTCCTTTTCGCGGACGAAAAGTTTTGAGTGGGGGAGAGTGTAACGACCCGTAAATTTTAACTGTTTTAATAACGTAATTAAATGAAATTTTGTGAAATTTTAAATAATAAAAATTTGAAATTAAAATTTAATATTTGAAATACGTCTACTTAAACATAGCAAATGGTAAATTTTCATCAGATAATATGGAGGTTTATTTTATTGTGTAATTCTATTTCAATTTAAATCAGTTAACATTTGATGATAATAAAATGTCTTCCCAAGCTGAATATTTTTATACAATAAATTTGTAAATCATCTTCTGAGCGAGACGTCATCTTTTGTTTCTCCAGATTTTGACTGTTATTGCTCCGTTTATCTTATTTCTGACATTTTAGCAGCACTTTCAGTATCGATTATCAACTTTTGATACGATGATCGTACCACTGATATCTGTATACCGTTTTGATCGTCTTGTCGTACTGTTCTCTGCAGAATATTTATTTCTATAATTCGGTGTTCGGTACGCGGGGGAAAACGACAAACAGTTTACCATATCGGCAACTATGTTTGTGTCTTTTGAATTCCTTGTCCATTCGTTATACATAGTGTTAAAACCAATAGCCACTGGTCATAATTATTCTTTGGATTCAACATGCACCGCTTTTATTATTCCAACCAGCATATTTATTTGTTTGTCTCTTCGAGCTCATATTTTTCCTTTATTTCTTCCTGTCATTTTACATTCGAAAAAAAATGAAACCCTACAGCACATGTTTGCCGAAAACACCACTGCCTTCTGCTCCTGCTCCTCTTCCATGCTTTACCATGCGAACACTCTTGCACATCTACCTCCTCTCTCTTCCTTCCACACTCATCAGTTGTAGCCGAACCTTGCACCGCCCTGACCACAATTTCCTTCCGCCTCAGCCAACACCAAAGCCACAGCCGATCCCCTCTACCGTGACACTGCTAATCCACAACCATACAAACACGCAACAATCTTCATGCCTCTCGACCATCACCACCACCGCGTCCACCTCAGCCTCGAACCCGCGTGAGCGCAGCCCATGCCGCCACAAGCCAAATCAGCCACCTCCGACCTTCTCCCCATCCTCCACGTGGCTGCACCTACCGAGCCTTTGCCTTCTCCACTTTTCCTCGCCGAAACCCACAGCCAAACTTCCTTGATCAAACCTCATTCTCTGATATTTTGTTTGTTCGGTGTAAGTGTTTAAATTATTATATATGTGTTTATTTGTTTTGTTTATATATATAGTCGCAAGGTATCTGTATGATGCTATATATAGATTTAAATATATTTTACATATATGTCAATTTGCACTTATATATATATATATATTCGGCATGATAAAGTTTATGTTATATATGCTACGTTTATTTTTAATGCGTATACAAGATAAAAACTTGGTATGTCTTTATATATATAAAAGGTTTATGTAAGTATATATATTTTAGTTATGTATATAGGTAGTACTGTATAGATTAGCTGTTGACAAAATTTATAAGTTACAAATTATATAATATGTTTGTTTTATATATATCGGTCTATATATATTTGGTATGAGTCATATACACATCCTGTGTTTTTTCTTTTATAATATAGGCTGCAGTTTTATTTTATTTTATATACTAAAGTTATATATATATATATTTCAAACTATATATTATATGTATGTTTGTTTGTTTTTATATGTGTTGCCTTCACATATATATCAGCCTATTCTTTTTAGTATATTGATAGTTTGCTTTTGCTGCGAAAATTTAGTATATAATAACGTAGTTATTTGTTCATATAGTATTTTTGTCTATACATTTGTTTGTTTTATACTTTACAGTCAATATATATATATATATATATATATATATATAAAATCTGATTTCATATTATTGTGATATACCTATATGAGCTATATAAAGTATATAATATTCATACTGTTTCGAATATACAATGTTTTACAGTTTCGTTGTTATAGTATTAATACTACAAAGTTGTTAATAGTATTGTATACATTTACAACGATATATATATTTGTTTACAGGATATTATATATGTATTATATTTTAAAGTGTTTAAGTATATATTAGTTGTTATATTTTAAAATGTATGAATATAACAGTTTTGGTTTTAGTACATGTATACCATAGTTTTCTTCATTTTAAAGTATGAGTATATATGTATTACAGTAAAGAAAAGATTCATGTATAGTGTGATGTTGATATTTTGCAGTGGACAATATATACTATTATATATATAAGTATCTTGCATTTTATAAGTTATATATTAGTATTTTATATATATATATATATATAATTGCAACAGTTTATATATTGGTTAATATATATAAAGGTATATTTATGATGTGTTCTTAAGTTTGTATGTCAGTTAATATTAGCCTATATATAGTGTATATAAGTATTTTTGAGTCGGGTTTCAATTAAAATATATATAAAGATTTCCTTAATATATATTACGTTTAAATATACATGTATAAAATAAAGAAATTTTATTTTGAAAAAAATGTATTCCTAAATTTAACTTTTGGTTTTATATAATATATTTCGTTTAGTTATATCAAACTGATTTTGGTTCTTGATTTCCAATTTATCAACTTTGCTCGTCAAACTTGTTTCCATCGTGCTTTGCTTTGAAATTCGTGTTTGGATTCGTAACCCATCTCATTCTCATTCATCTCTAGGCTCGAAAGGTGAGCAATCACTCACGATTAATGTTCTTATATTTATTAAATTTGATTTCAATTGAAACGACAATTGAAATATGATGTTGTTAGTTATTTACATTGTTATATATGCTATTATATGTATCTGTTCACCTGCGACATCTGACACCATTATCTGTTATTTATATTGATGATATATGTCTGTTATATTATTATCATATCTGTTATCACTCTGCAAGTTCCATGTTAGTATAGAATTCACTATGGATTGAAATGATACATACCCGAACGATCTTTAGAATATGAGAAAATCATTATGGGTTGAAATGATAAACCCAAGCGATTTTCATTGAATTGAATTTGGGATTACGGGTTGAAACGATATATACCCGTATATATTTAAATTACATATTGAAATGATAAATATCCGTATCACTTGACCATAGGGTAGAAAATTATATACAGACACCGTTGGTTTATATATAAATATTTTGAAAATGATTTCTATGGTTTTGAAAAGAAATATACGGTTTTAATAAATATTGATTTTAAAGATTTATTAAAGTTGATTTAATAAAGTTGATATATAATATGTTTAAGTATTTATTTAATATATATATTTTTAAATATAGAGTTTATAATGATTTTAATAAATTCATATTTGAAATTGATTTGAAATTATATTTATTTAGGAATTTTACTTAAATAAGTTTGATTTGAAATTTAAAGATATGGTTTTTTAACTTGGATTTGATTAAAATGACTTAAATGAATATTTCAAGCTTATATAAATTTAAATGGGATAATTTGTTTAATTAAATTTGTAAATTGAAGTTGTATTTAGATGTTATTGAAATGATTAAGTAAATATTTCAAAATTAAATAATAGTTAAGTGAATTTGATATATATATATGGAATTATCGAATTTAGTTTTGAAAATGTTGAATATATAAAACTTTAAAATATATTGAAATTGAAATGGTATATTTTGTGGTTCAAATCTGTATTTGAAATCGATATAATTTGAAATGGTTTATTGAGAAACTTAATTTAGTGGAAATTAATGAATTAAGATTTAATTAAATTTGAATTTTGGAATTCGAGTGGATTTGAATTGATTTGTGAAATTTGAGGAAACTATTTTATATTTTACTTTATAATTTTTTTAATATAAACTATTTTAATATACTAACTATTTTATTATAAACTATTTTAACTTATAAATATTTTATATAAATTGTTTTATTTTATAAACTATTTTATTATATATACTATTATTAATATCTAAACTGTTTAAGGGTGGAAGTTATGATTTCAAAGTTAAGGTTTTCCAAAATATTATGATTTCAAAGTGTTTTGGTTTCGGAAGTGTTATAACTTTGAAAGTACAGTGATTTGGATGTGAATATATTTGAAATGGAAATGATATCGTATTTATTTGGTTTTTGAGATGGAAATGATATTTTGGTTTTGAAGTATAAACTATTTTGAAATGACCGCAGTGTTATAATAACGTTTGGTTGTTAAAGAGACCGGGATCAGATATGGGCATACTCTCTATCGATACCGAAAACCACTTTAACAACTATGTACGCAGTGGAGATTCCAGAATGAAGTAGGATGGTGGCGACGATCCTATATGAGGTATATACGTGGACCCGACACCCGTGAGTTGGCATAAGGTGGCTAAAACAAGAACAATTGATGGGCTAATGAGGTAGCTCCTCTTATTGGACACACTCCATCGTATGCCATTCTATTACTTTGTGATTGATTTGGTGCGCACCCTTGATTCGGGAGTGTGGCTCGAGGTGGGCGATTGCTACGGCTCTGCGTTACCACCAGTCCAGAAGTGTAATTGGTATATCTACCCTGGCATTGCCTAGTTGTGCCGTGTCACCTACCCTAGCGTGCTTTACTACGAGTTTGATTTGTGTCGTACCTATGGAGTATCCTCTGGTAGCTCCAGTTTACGGGGTATTACGGTACTGTGTAGACTATTGGCACTATAAAATGTGTTAAATGGAAAATGTAAAGCCTTAACGCTATTTTTAAATAGTATACTTTACTATAGACATTATTATAATAACGTATATTACTACATAGTAGACAGTTTAACGGATCCTTAGGGGATGGTTATCCCAAACATCCTTTAAATTACTTGTATTTTAGTTGATATTTCACTTTAGTTAAATTTATTGATATAAGAATGTTAATCCTGACTCGAGTGTTTTTTGTTTTGCTTTACTCTCAGGTCAGACTGAGTTGTACCAGTATTCGAGATTCACCTTTGGAGTTGGAGCTTTGCTTGGAGATCCATCTATTGATTCTGCTTTCAGTCATTCAGTTGATTCCAGTGATGTATTCAGATCTTGTATTTGACTATTGTATTGAGACATCTATGTATTCGTGACTTCCGTTGTATCTTGTTTAACTCTGTTATATATGTAGTAGCTTCATGAACTACTATTCTTTTGTTTCCGCTGCATTATTGTTATATTACTCCGTGTCTGTGATTCTGTGATTATTTAATTACTATATATGCTGAGTTTTGCCATATGTTGAGCAATTCAAATCCGACATGGATGGATGCGAATGGTTGAAAATTTCAGGATGTTACAGGAAAGTTCCCTAGGGATAGTAAGGAGAGTATTTTTATTTTGGAAGGAATAAGAGATTTCAGTAAGGAACTGAGATTTCCAAGGTTTAGGAAGGGTGTTCCTAGGGTAGTAAGAAGAAAATCCACTTTATGTCCAGCCCAATAAAATGAAACTTTTGAAATTAAAAAGTTGAAAAATATAATTGTTAATATGTTTGAGGAAGTAAATATTGGGTTTTAGAAAAAAAAAGTGGTATGAAATTTAAATTGGTTTTTATATGATGTAAATTTTGTTAAAAGTGAAATTCTTTTTGAAGAATTATAGAGCATGTATAGCTCACTAGTTTCTTTGTAGGTAAACAAAGATTTCAAATATAAAAACCTAGAGTGTGTTAAGTATCGAAAATGTAGGTTATACCATTTATTGTTGTAATAGATGTTTTCATAAAAAATAAAGGAAGCATAGACTATGACACTATTGTTACAGTAAGTGACTCCCAAAGGAAACGTTTTTACATAGCATATGGGATTTATCAATATTTATTTTAGTTGAATCCATATACTAGTATTTTTGGGTCTAGTAACGGTGTTTTACACAACATCTTTTTGACCCAAATAAAAATGTGTTTTGAAGATAATTTCTAAGTATAGAAATAAAGTGGTTTCTATGTACACTTATTATTTAAATAAGTATGTGGAAATTTTTTCTAGTTATGAAAATGTTAAAACAGTTTTGAAAATGAGTTCTTCTGAAAAAAAGATGTAAGTTAAATATTAGGAAATTAATAAATTTTGTATGGGAAATGTCTATTGTAAGTGAATATAGACTAAACATACTTTAATCTATTGGAATGAAATAAATAATGATATAATTTTCTATGAAACCAAATCACAAATAAAGATGTTTTGTGCAAGTTATGAGGAATACGTGAAAGAGATGTACAAGGTATGGAAAACACCATATTTTGTTTAGCCTATTTCGATAAAATATAAAATAAGTTCCTTGTAATTTCACATAAACATGAAATCCTCTTTTAAAGGATTCATAGAAGGTTTTAGCGTTAATGGTTTCTTATAAGAGAAAGTAGCTCCAATACATTAAGGTATAAAACCATTAGGTGTAATAAGAAGTGTAATAATTAGAGACAGTGTTAGTTAGGAGGGATATTTTAGGGAGCCTTAGTAGGAAAGTTAAGCAATGGAAATTTCATATTTTTCCATTGATTATGCGCATTGGTTGCTTGCATTTTTAGAAAGTTCCCATTTGTAGTAAGTTAGAAATTCCTCCAAGGTTAGGTAATTGGAAGAGTAGGAAAGTTAAGGGATTTTTGATAAAATAATTGTTCTTATCTAACTCTAGTTTTTATAAATTTGGAAATCTATGAAAGGAAGATGTTTTGAAAACATGTGAGGACATTTTTGGAAGTCAAGAAAAATAATGTTTTTAAGGACAAGCAAGGCACGTTTTAAAGAAAAGTGGTTTGGTGAAAAAGTAAATAAGTTTTTGGAAGAGAAAAAAATCTTAGTGAACAGTTAAATTTAAAAATCCCAATTTTTTATTATTGAAAGCTATAAAGGTCTTTAAAAGGAAAAGAGGATTAAGTTTTGAACTTAGAATTTTTAAGTTTTCTCCTCTAGGTTTAGGGGATAATTTAAATTCAAAGAGCTATAAAATGTAAGTCTCGAAAGATAAAATGTTAAGTAACCAAGTGCCTTTGAATTTAATAGAAACTTCAAAGTAACACTTTTAAAGGAAAGAACTTTTGGGATTTGATATTTCAAAGATTTGAAGTTATAATTTTTGAAATATAAGATAAAGGCCAAACCAAATTTTAATACGGAGTAGATAGGAATCATTTCATAGGTGTGATGGGAAAAGTGTAAGGCTATAACAGTGATTACTTTTAGTAGTAATAATAAAAGTTCCCATAAAGTGTATAGGACACTAGTGAGAACCTAGGAATGTTGCTTCATGTGTGTAAACTATAGAAGAATAGTGAAGTGATAATAGTAAGATAGTAATACACATGTGATTGGGATAGGTAGACCTTAGTTGGGGAAAAATGAAAGGTAAAGGTAAAGAGAAAATTTCCCCAAGCTTAGTTTCCTTTTTAGATAGAGACTACATAGATTGTATACCTTATTCGTTGCAGTAAATGAGACTTGGTTATTCCATTTTGAGTATGGAATGGAAGGGATGAATAGATCTTATTCATCGTGAGTAATATAGCGTAAGTTAGTAACGAGAAATAGGCGGCATGAGGAGCATATGAGTTACTTGGATTCCTAAAGTAGGACATTTCTATGTCAGGGTAGACATGGTACTATGCCTCCTAGCCCTAGAAGATAGCTATGTTTAGCTACTATATTTACCTATCTAGTATCGCTTTGTAGTAGGACTTGTTTTCTCCTTTAGTTATGAGATTGTACTCCTATGTAAGCATTTAGTTCCTTTTGCAGTAAATCAGTAATGATTAGTATGGTGCTTTTTCTCTGTGTTTTTATGATGTTCACAAGAAGAGAATAAGGACATAGGACGTATATAATAATAAAAAGTAAAAGCCAAAAAGAGTAACTAAAAGTAAAACGACAAATTTAAAGAAAGCGATAGAAATATCAATAGAAAAAATTTGGAAAGAAAAATTAAGCTTGGAAAGCAAGTTTTTCTTATGTAAACCGTGCTTGGGAAAGAAAATAAAGATTTTTATAGAATAGCGGCATATGTTCCAAGTACGAAGAAAGAGGTGCGCAAAAGTAAAACGGGAAATGTGAGGTTTTCCATTTTCTACCTTCTTTCTGACATAAGAAATCGAGTTCGGAAAATTAGATTTTTCTGAAATTCGAATATTAAAAGTTGTGTGGTAGGATTTGGATGTAAAATTTGTTGAACTACGCCCCTATTAAGTAGGAGTGTGGGAAATATTGGATGAAAAAAGTTTTGAGTTTTCGAAAGATTGCATTCATATAAAAATTGCATGTATATTTAGGATGTGTGCATCTAAAGAAGAAAAGCATTCATATAGGAGGTGCCACTTAGAAATTCATGTACATGCATATATTTTATGTTAAATGACACTTTGCACAAGGACATGGATGGCCGCAAAATTGGATGTACACAAAATGGATGTGATTAATGCGAGGAATTACATAGTTTTACCCTTGTCGAGTTTCGGGGATGAAATTTCCTAAAGGGTGGGAGAACGTAACACCCCGCATTTTTAGATAATTAAATAATCAAATAACGATGAACAGTGAAAATAAGCATTTTTGGAATTTTCAGAATATGGCCTCGAAACTTATACCATTGTGTTCATGGCGAATTTTTGATCAATTTCCATATATAACTTGTCATAATCCGAGTTAATATGAAGAAGTTAAGAGAAGAATAAAAAATCAGAATTAAACGGAAAAAAAGGAGTAAGACCCTACGGGTCGACCCGAAAAAGACGGGGGTCGACCCGCATGTAGCCTTGGATGAGAAATAGTCGAGGAACGTACCGAAGTCTTATAATCTGATTTTCGTGTGATCTGACGAGTTGTTTTCTGGATCCAACGATTCGCAGCGAGCCTTTGACGTGGTTGCACCAGATTTAATCCAAAAATTCGATGATTTGAGATTCCCAAACTCCACTACAAATAGAACCCTAGGCCTAGCTATTTTCTCACAACCAGATTTTCTCCCAATTGGGTTTATTGCCTGAGGCTGAACCCTAAATAGAAAATATTTCTAGGGAGAATATCGTTTTAATTAAAATATTAGACGCCTTATAAGGGGATCCTGGAAGGCCATGGAGTAAAGCTAAAGACGACAGGTGAGTGGATTTAAATTATATCTCTTTTATGTTTAAGATATATAATATCTTTAGATTTCTGTTAAATATTTAATTTAGCATTTGTTTCAGTAATTAGTTTTACTAGTTATTTATGTTGAAACTGTAAATTTTCACTACACCAAATACTGAGATTTGCAACTAACCATCCGCGCATTTGGCAACGGTTATTAACCGTTGCCATTTTGAAACGGTTAATAACCGTCTTGCTTCCGTTAGCAACGGTTTTTTATCGTTGCTAATTGGGAACGGTTACTAACCGTAGCTTCTTTGGAGACAAATGATGGCGGTGAATTTCATCCTTTCGCTCCATAATTTTTGGCGCGCTTCGTTCCAACTAGCAACGATTTTCAACCGTGGCTAATTAGCAACGGTTTGTAACCGTGGTAAATGTTGTGGCAGCTAATTTTGTGCAAATATCATAGTACTTGTGTCGTTTACTCTAGGGCACAAAATTTACCGAGCATACAGTAAAAAAAACGCAGATCTCTGATTCTCTCAGCCGCGATTTCGTCCTCGTCGATCGGCTCCTCCAGTAGTGGCAGCCGCGAATTAACATCTCCAGCCTCCAACAGCAGCAGCCGGCGCTCCGGCGGATTCAAAGCTAGGGCATCTTTCATTTGTTTCAGCACCTTCATATCGCTTCTCATCTTCTACAGGTTTCCCTACTGCTGCAAGTTTTTATTTATTTCGTTAATTTCAACTTCCTTGAGCTTCGTACCCATTACCACTTACCTAACCAGATCTATCATTTTCAAGCCCTTAATCTCCTCCAACAGCACGAAAAAATTGGGATGTTTTGTCTCCTTGAGTTAGTCATTTTATTTTTTAGTGTTGCAAGTTTTCTATGGCATGCTTATGCCGAGTCTCAGATTATTGATCCACTTTTTGATTGTAGAGATCTAGAATTTGGGCGTGATTAAGCTGTTTTATTATATTGGTGTAGATAACAACCAATTCCGTCCTAAGAGCTTTAGTGGATTTTTCCTTATTATTAAGTTCTTTATTCTAATGGTGCGGTCTCTCTTTTACTTTCTTTAGCTTTGTTATTAGTTGAAAAGGTGGATTTCCATGGCATACGCTTTCCCATTTTATGCGTACTAGATCATGATAATCTGCCTTGGGACGCCATAAGTTGTTATATCTAAAAGGGGTACCTTTCCTGTAAAATGTCGAGATGGCCAGATTAAAAACGATAAGTGTGTGATCGCCAGTTTTACCGATTGGTAAAATTGACTAAAAAGTTAGGATACTTATCTAGACAATCCTTATTAATGAGAAGTCTGTCAATTATACTATGGATTGTTATGTTAGCTCACCCTTCCAAGTATAGTAATTTCCTATGCTTGGTGGCTCAAAATTGATGCCTCAATAAATTCAACCAAGTCTTTGTTTGGATTGGAGCTTAGATTACCATTGTTGATTTAATCTTTACAACAAAAACTAGCATTGAAGCAGCCTGTTAGTATCCATAAATTGAATGAGTTAAATTATTGTTTGATATAATCACAAAGTTCCGTTCTTCTTTTTAGTTGGTATGAGCATACACGAAAGTATAATAGAATGTCAAACCCAATTTAATTTGGGTTAAGCATGTGATGTATTGTTCATTATTGTGAATTATCAAAACAGACCAAATATTATCATCCTAAAGAATCATAATTCTACTTGTATCATGGTGATCCTTATTGAAATTGAAGTTCCAATCTTTGTTGATTTGTCTACCTACGTTACTAATTTTACATTTGGTAATTTTACTTTCTAGCAGCCCTACAATAGAAGCTTATTTTTTATTAATTACACTTTCTACATCTTGCTGTTTGGATAGGGTAATCCCCTGACATTCCAAACTATGCAATTCATTAAGTGCTCGTTTGGATCGACTTATATAAGTCGCTTTTTTGCTTTTTGCAAGCCAAAACCTATTCATTTTGGCTTTCAAAAAACTAAAAAGCGACTTATTTTAGTCGATCCAAACAAGGCATAAGTAGAGTTATCTAACTTGCTACCCAATTTCAAGTGAGTGGGAGAAGTCACATTAATTTTCATTCATTTCAAAATTCCCCCTTTGTTTTCAGATGTGTAATAACATTTTGCCATGTAGGATTATCAATCACCCTAGCATTTTAGTGGAAGTGAACTCAAAAGGAGTATCCTCTTTTCTTTGCTTAAATGATCTAACAAGTTAAGGAACAGTTTATTCCCTATAATGCTTGCTTATGGGTTTGTTTAGTGTTACCATATAAGCTGTCATTTAAGTTCCATCATTATCTTCATCTTTTAGGATTGATGTTTCATTAAGTTTTTGGGGATTGATTATAGTCAATATCTACTACTCTTTAACAGTTTGCCAAAGTAGAGATGCACCGTCTAATCTGAACCATCAGAATACATATTTGATGTTTTAAGTGTACAGTGTTAGAGAACCAAGAAACAATTGGTTATGCAAAGGATGATTTTTTTACATTTATATATGATTGGTTTTACAAATTGTACGTGTGGTGTATCATCAGCCAAACATTGCAACATGCAAGAGAAGTAGTGTTGTAGTGTGCATTCTCATATTTACTAAAGCCTAAATGTTGTACTGTACTACATGGTAGTTAGACATAGCTGCTTATAGTGACTGCTAGGGTATAAGTTGATGCAATGAATTTTGTTTTACTAATTATGAGACCATATTTAGTAAGTGGATAAAATTGTTGTTAATGGCGCAAGCCAAGTATCAGGAGAGGGGTAATGCATAGACATTACTCTGGTGCTACAAAATGGCGCCGTTGTAATGGAAAATTTTTTGGAAACAGTTTAATGCTAATGTTAAATTTCAAGTGAAATCAAAAGAATATTCATCTGTTTAGTTAATATCAGAGTTGAACTTGGTGGAAAGCCATAAGATATTGTTACCCATGATTTCTTATTAGCTCTTGTTATTTTCTTTCAGTATGTCTTTTAGTATAGACAAACAATGGATGAATCAATCTAATCGATGAAATACAGAATATGTGGAAGGTGTGAGAAATTTCGTTAAATTTGTTGCTGAAAACGGTGGCAATAAGGAAAAGTATTCGTGCCCTTGCACGCGGTGCAAAAATGAAGATACATTCAAATTAAATGACATTCATTTTCATTTGCTTAGATATGGTATTGTTCAATCATATACCGTGTGGTGTTTTCACGGGGAAAGGATACCGGAGAAGCCAAAACAACAACCGGTTAGTCATGCCACAAATACTGATGAGTCCGAACATATTAGGATGGAGGATTTGATCAATGATGCAGATAGATTCCATCATTTTCAACCTACAAGTCAGTTGCATGATAATGCTAATATTAGTGAGCAGTTTACGGATAAATCATTTTTTGATAGTGTAACTGCAACAGAGCCATTGTATCCTTCTTGTCCAAAAGAGATTACAAAGTTGTATGCCATTGTGAAACTGAATAGCTTGAAGACCCAATACGGCTTTTCAGACAATGGTGTGACTGCAGTACTCGAATTCATAAAGGAGTTACTCCCCGAAGGTAACACGCTACCTTCAAAGTACCCCGACGTGAAGAAGATCATTAAGCAAGTTGGGATGAATTACATAACTTATGATGCATGCATTAATGACTGCATCTTGTACTGGAAAGATAATGCAAACAAAGTTTCATGTACAAATTGCAACGCACCAAGATACAAGACATCATTCGACGAAGAGAGAAAAGCTACCACAGTACCTCAAAAGACCTTAAGACATTTTCCTTTAATTTCTAGATTGAGAAGACTGTATACTGTACCATGGATAGCAGAAGCGATGACCTGGCATGGTCGTGCCAAGTCCGGTACAACCGTAATGCGTCATCCGCGTGATACTTCTCAATGGAAAACTACAGATTCTTTTGATTCTTCGTTTGCTGCTGAACCACGAAATATCACGCTTGGAATAGCAACAGATGGTTTCTGTCCGAATGCTTCTTTAACTAACCCTTACAGCTGTTGGCCAGTAATTGTAGTACCATATAACCTTCCTCCGTCTTTGTGCATGAAAAGAGAGTTCTCAATGTAAACACTGTTGATTTTTGGGCCAAAACAACCGGGGAAGGATATTGATGTTTATTTAGAACCTTTGATAGACGAGTTAAAGCAGTTATGGGAAGGAGTCGTTACATTTGATTCATTTATGAAATCTGAGTTCATAATGAGAGCTAGAGTGTTGTGGGCAATCCATGATCATCCCGCTCTTGGGACTTTATCGGGATGTACAACTCACGGCTACTTTGCATGTCCTCTTTATGGAGAAGAAACTACATCTGTTTATCTCCCTGAAAGTAAGAAGATTTGTTGCATGGGACATCGTAGATTTCTTCCGTCCGGACACAAGTTTCGATACATGAGTTTGCTGATGAAATATCACTAGATAATGGTAAAGATATAACGTTAACTCAAGTGCAATTTCAACAAGTGCGTAAATGGGTCCTTGATAAATACGACGGATTGGATGAATGGAAGAAGTAAATTCATGAATTTGTTCTGAATTCTTATTATTGTAAATCAATTCATATATATAGTATTTATTGTGTGTTTTTCGTAGGAGGTATAACTCCTATGTTCAAAGCACCAAATCTCAAACTCGAGGTGGTGGTACATCTGGGGAAGCTATTAAAAATTTCACTTTTTGGTTACGTGAGGAGGTATATGTATTAAATATTTAACGTATTTTCAAGTTGACCATACACCTCCTTGACAATGTTTTTTTACTTATTGTGTTTGTTGTAGTTGTTGAAGACCGTCGATGTTGACTCAACTCTTTGGCGGTTAGTTAACGGGCCGAAGTTTGATGCCCGTAGTTATATGAAGTACCAAGTGAATGGGTTTTTATTTTCTCCGAAGAGTTATGAAGAGCGAAAGCTAACACATGATAGTGGTGTATGCATGAGAGCAATTACACAATTTAGAGCGAGTGGGAAGGATAAAAATTTTAAGGAAGCAGAAACAACTTATTACAGAGTCATTCAACAGATAATTGAGTTGGATTACATTGACTTCAAACAAACAGTTTTTTATTGTTATTGGGTAAAGGTCGAAGATAAGATCAATGGTTGTAAAATAGATTCTGTTTCAAGCTTGATCACAGTTAACTTGGGAAAATTGAAGAATAAAGATAGCGTGAATGATGAGCCATTTATTCTTGCATCGGAAGCGAGTCAAGTGTTCTACTCAAAAAATTTAAAAAATAACGGATGGTTTGTGGTTTTGCATACACCAAAACGGTTGACCATAAATGTGGATGACACTGAGTTTCCCACCGTTTATCAATCAGCTTTTGAAGACAATGAAAAATTAGAAGATCTTATCAAATGCATATGTTAACTTTGTATTTCAGAGCAGTTATTGTACCTTAACAAAATATTTATTTAAAATGGTATAAAATGTAAAATATAGCGTGAATGATAGTAATAGATGCATTATATTTTTTATTAGTGTTTTTATAATATCCTGATGGATCCATAAGGATGGATATATTGCAAGAGTTCATTTTGTGTTTGTAGTTGTAGGTACTTACATATGATCACATACATACACACATGTACACATACATACATATGATCAGCTTGACTATTCTTTCTTTCTTTGTGTTTGTAGGTAGACAGGCAGTTCAAGATATTGTATTTGCACCCTTTAGTTCAGCAGTGCTAAGGTAATATATTTTTGTATTTGCATCCTTTATTTCAGTCAGTATTTTAGATATTGTTTTGAATCCGCTTAAGTTTAAAATTCTGGTGATGCAGGAAGACTTTATCACTGCCGCATTAAAGTGAATGTTCCCCTTCCCGCCCATCCTTGTGATCCCCGATTGCTATTAGCCAAATTATTACATGGACTCCTCTCCATAACAAGATCAAATGCATTATATGACTTAATAAAATTGCTCCAAGCGATTACTGGTAAGCTGCTGTACATCTGATATAGTAAACAACGTCCCCTTCTGATTTGTCTGATCCCACCAGTTTCTCATCACATTACGATTATTATCAGTCAAACTGACAAAAATCATAATGTGGTGAGAAGTTGGTGGGATTATAGACAAATCAATAAGGGGACGTTGGTTCATATATCAGATGTACAGCAGCTTAACTGTGATCACTTGGAGCAAATTTTATTAAGACATATAAGGCGTTTGATCTTGTTATGGAGGGGACTCCATGCAATAATTTGGCCAACAGCAATCGGGCATCACAGGGATGGGCTGGAAGGGGAAGAACTGTACGTCATAATGTTGTTGGGATTATTTTAGGATTTGAGACTTTGCAGGACATAATGTCACAAGATGCCACACCACCGTCAAATGATACAACTTCCCAATCATCCACTTTAAAACGGGAGAAAATAGATATAGACAACTATGGTTCTCCAGTCAGAAAAAATGGTTCAAAGATCGCTACGAAGATTGGTAAACTAGTAAGAAATCATGTGCCAATCTCATATCCAAATTGGAAAAAAGTTCCACCAAATTACAAGGAAGACGTGTGGAATCAATTGGAGGTAATAATGAGCTCTGTTCATTTATAATGCTTTCAATACATAAATAAAAAATGGTTTACATGCATTTTTTGTTATGCAGAAATATTATGAGCTCGATCCTCTATCAAAGGACCTTATTATGAAAAAAATGTCCGAGGCTTTTAGGATACACAAGAATGATTTGCGCAAGAATCCTTATGACCATTTCATCACTGACGAAGAAAGAATGAGAAATTGTCCACATAAAATTGCTCAAGATGATTGGGATGAGTTCATAAGAAATGAATCAAAACCCGAGGCGAAAGAAAAAAGGAAGCGAGGCAAACAAAATAGATCAATGCTCGAATATGGTCATCATTCGGGACGTAAGAGTCACGCTATGATTACTCAAGAAATGGTATGTGTCATTGAATTGGTGCATCACATTGCATATACCATTAGTTCCAAATATAATTTTAGGTCATTGTATGCAGCTCGATTCAAGTAGTCCGGAAACAGAAGTATCACGTCTTCAAGTATGGGAGAAAACGCATAAGAAAAAAGATGGCAGCATGTCAGATGCGACATCTTCCTACTTTGTAAGTTAACAAATAATAACGCCTCTAAATTAAATTTTCATTATTCATATATATATATATATATATATATATATATATATATATATGTATGTATGTATTTACTTTTTAGGACAAAATTGAAAAAGAAAAGGAAACGACGAGTGGTGGTGATGAAGCCGTCTTTATATCAGTGTTTGGTAAAGATGTAAAGGGCAGGAGCCGAAGTATTGGGACCAATATAGCTCCTAGCCAAGTTAAGGGTGCTGCCATTCCATGCAAACGGCTCAAACATGCCCAAGGAATATATGAGCAGCGATTGCAAAATGTGGAGCAAAAATTGATGAAGCTGGACAATATGGATGATAAACTGGAGCATCTTCTCAGCATAGCCCAAGATAATCGTCAAGTAGGCAGTGAAATCGCATCTTCTTAGTTTGCCACTTCGAACAATCAGTTAATCGACCAAAGATGTGAAATCCTGAACTTCGAGGACGAAGTAATTGCAACAGGTACTATTTTAATCGACCAATCAGTCATTTTGTGCTTTAACCGAGTTTACTGCTCTCTGTTTATTTTATATTTTATAACATTGTAGTTTGTTATTCTTTTGTTGTTGGATTATCTTAGTTGCTGTGAATGTGTAATTTCAAAATGAGTTTGCTTTCTCTTGTTTCTAATGCGTTCCATTTATGGTATATAGGTCTTTAGTTTTTGTCTTTGATTCATTTATGACATCTTTTAATAATCTGTTTCAGTTTTTTAAACTCTCTTTCTCATTAGACTTATTTTCTTTTTTAATCTGTTGGTTTGCAGGCTTTTTTGAATTATAAGCAGTTTCAGATATAGATAATATTAGTTTTGTGAAATAGGCATAATAAGTTCATTGTTCCAGGCTTTTTTATCTGTTATTTTTTTTAATTCTTTTGTTGTAGGAGTTCTATACAGTTTTATATTTTATAACATTGTAGTTTGTTATTCTTTTGCTGTTGGGCTATATTAGTTGCTGTGAACGTGTAATTCCAAAATGAGTTTGTGTTTTCTTGTTACTATTGTGTTCCATTTATGGTATATAGATCTTTAGTTCTTGTCTTTGATTCATTTATGATATACAACATCCTGTAATAAACTATTTCAGTTTTTTAAACTATTTTTCTCATTAGACTTATTTTCTTTTTTAATCTGTTGATGTGCAGGCCTTTAGGAGTTTTAAGCAGTTTAGATATAGATAATATGTGTTTTGTGCAATAGGCATAACCAGTTCACTGTTTCAGGCTTTTTTATCAGTTATTATTTTAATTTTTTAATTCTTTTGTTGTAGGAGTTATACTATTAGTTGCATCTAGGACTTGTGTAGCTCCGCACAATGGTCTTAAATGTTTGGGAGCTTGTTAGTTCTGTAAATGTGATTCCATATATTCACTCCAGAAATGCTTATATAATAGGTACTATATGCCGAGATTCCACAGCATTAGTAATTCATGGAAAACCAGTACCACCCACATATGAAAAAGTGTTGTTGAACAAAATTTTATTGCCGGATGAGCTAACCGCCAAAATATGTCGACAATTTACTGAGACCTTTGGGGATGTTGGAGCCGGAGGTTATGTAAGCCATCAAAAGGGTTTGATACGATATCTTTAGTCGGAGGTATTGATATTTCTGACTTGTTCTTTGCATATATTGCTGATTTTCTTTTGTTTGCTGTATATGAAATTTGCATATGCAAATGCATGTGTATGATACAAATCTAGATTGATATCTCCTATAACTGTTTATACAATACTATGCCACTAACCAAAATCAGTTTGTGCCATATTATTATTATTATTTAACTATGGCGACCAAGACTAAGTACTATCCTGCAAAACCCCTGACCGTTATGAACTCATCTGAATCCTAACTTAAATAGTTGAACCTTTTTCATGCCAACTATGATGGGAATACTCACTGAAAGGCAACCCTCGCAATTAAATAAAAAATAGATCATCCTATTGATGTTATTGGTCCTAAACAGGGTTACCAAGAAAATAATACAAGCTTCATAAATTTGAATACCATCAGTTCAAATGAAAAGGAAAAGAAAGATTGATGAATGATAGAAAAAAAAAATCTTTATGCCTTCTAATTCTATTGTGCATAAACATCAAGAAGATTCAGATTGATGAATAACATGAGTAAAGTGAGAATCCTTGTGCAACAAAAAGATTAACTCATTTTCCTTCACCCTCATTTATTTTGCTTGAGTCGTAGTCTTTGTTGGTTGTCTGATCTGTTTATAGAACTTGATTTTGTACTGCTAGTATCTATCAGAATTCTACAGGCATAAAATACTAAATCTTCTCCACTGATTGGCATCATAAAGTAAACTTGAGAAAGTCTCAACAAAAAAGACTTCACTGCTAGTATCTATCAGGATTCTACAGGCATAAAATACTAAACCTGTTTTTACTTTTGCGCAGGAATTGGATAGAATACTGTATGCACCACAGCATGAGCCAAAGAAATATCAGCTTCGGCTAACCTGCTCAGCATCCTTTTAATGTGTTTATTATATGTAGACTTCACTGCTTGCAAAACAATGTAGTATAATTAATGAAATCTTTTTAGTGTAGTGTAATAAACAATGCAGTGTAATAAGTATGATATTCCAGCACGGTAGCATTCTGTTTGCAAAACAATGAGTGTAATTATAAGTTTGATAATTTTATATGTATGGTATATGTGCGATATGTTTATAGTGCTTGTGTACCAATATTTTGATATTCTGGCATATTTTGATATATATTGATATTCTGGTATATATACTGAGATATGTGTGTAACGCAGTAGTGAGTTACAGATGTGATTTTGTAGGAGCAGGAGCAAACACTATGTGCAACGGGTGTTAACCGTTGCTTTATGTGTGACTTTTTTACATTAAGCAACGGTTTTTACCCATTGCCTATTGTAAACAAAACAACGGTTATTACCCGTTGCCTTCGGCTCAATTTGCAACGTTTTTTACCCGTTGCATTTTTCCCAGTTTGCAACAGTTAATACCCGTTGCTTTTGACCAAGTTTTCAACGGTTTATAACCGTTGCCTTTGTCCCAATTTACAACGGGTTACACCCGTTGTTTTTTGGACATAATGCAACGGTTTTGTCCCGTCGCTAAATTCAACCACTCCTGTGTTGCAAATGGTTTTTACCCGTTGCTTTTGGACTTAACAACGGTTTTTAACCGTTGTTAATAGCTTATAATGGTGTAGTGTTTATAATAGAAGTGTACTTATATTTAAAGGTTATTTATATGGAAAAAGAAAGGAACCCAATTAAATATAAGTAATATTAGGCTTAAAAGTTGTAGAGAAAGGCATAAGCCTAAAAGTAAGAAATTTACAGTAAATAATGTTAAAACGGGAGAAAAGAATTAAAAAAGGAAAAATCTAATAACTTGATTTGAAAGATAGTGACAGATTAGTTGGTTGGTTTAGAACAGGGAATACACTTCCATAGTTTAATATTGTAAGAATAACGATAAACGTAATATCAAGAATAAAAGCAAGAAAAATGGAATTAGTGCAAATTAGAGACATTACTGTATTTTGCATTACCCAACAATTAAAGAAACAATAAAGAAATATCTTGCAGTTACGAGTTATTGTTTATAGCATTATTTAGTATTAAAATATGGAAATGGATTTTTGGCACAGTTTTTGTAACCAACCATATTGAATTGAACCACTTCCCAGAATAAAAGAGAATAACGCAAAGCGTTAAAGAAATTAAAGAAGAAGAAATAATTAAGTTAATTATTTGACAAGACTAGAAACAATAAATAAAAAATGTGACTAGATCCGCATTTATTGCGCAGATAGTAGAGTAAAAAGTAAAGCATTTATTATAATAAGTAATTTGTGACAGTTGGACATAGTCCCAAGCTAAGACGTTCATATAATATAAGAGAACTAAAGAAAATTTAGTATTATAATAAAAGAAGGCAGACTAGAATAGAAAAGAGACACTTGGAATTACATTTATAACATGTAGGTTATAAAAGAAAGAAAAGAATATAGAAGTGACAATTGCAAGTATAATTGTAACAAGTAGGTTATAATTAAAAAGATAGAAATAGAAGAGGCTTATTTTATCAAACTTAGATCTTGGATTAAGTTAATAAGCAAAATAATAGAAGTGGCCCGTACCAGCAGCATTCTCTTTCAGATCTTGGACTGATGGTCTCACACATGGGTGCGGTTGGGCATGCTGATTAGGGTAAATAAGTAGCCAACAGAATAAGAAAAGTAAACTAAATGCATAGTAAAAGATTAGACGTAGGGTCTAATAAAATGGTAAGATGCTTTTGGAGTAGCCCAAGAGAATCTGGATAAAGAGCCTAACGAAGCAGTTCATCGCAGATTTTTAGTACAGAAAGAGCATGTCCAACTTAGTTATTTTAGGCTAGAAGGAAGTACGAGACTTCAACGGGATGTGAGGATACTCTAGGATGGCCCTTTGAGGTAGGCCTAATGAAGCTAAACCCCGGAGGCAGGTCTGTAGGTGTTCCATCAAGAGAGTATGCCTTGACTGCTTTTGCATTGCAGGCCTAACGAAGTGGTCCTTTGTAGGCAGTCAACAGGTTGATGAAGGAGTGAGATATTCGTATAACACCACGCTCTAGTTTGCGAGTAGGTTACAATGGGCAGGACCCAAAAGAATAGTTGCATGCGGAGATCAGCCATCATCAATCAGAGCGAGTTCGGGAAAGACTGGAGCTAAACCAACAGGCCAATGATTCTTCCACCATCGAGACATTGGATGAGGGGTACAATAATTGGATGTTTAGATTGTTTGCAATAGGGCACCACACTTAGCTCTTGAAAGGTCTTTCGATTAGTTGAGGGGGGGCTGCGTGGGGCCATAGCCATGATGAGTAAAGAGACGGACAAAGTTGAATATCTGTATTGTAGGCCTAACGAAGCGGACCTTTACAGATATAGAAACCCACGACTGAGTTCCGTACAAAGTTGGCCTTGTTGGCGGGGCTCAGGGAGTAGACAGAACGATTACATGTAGTCCTCAAGGTAGCACTGGGTGATACATTATGGATGTCCGAGCACTTGTATAACCTAGTGCAGATGTCGTTTCACGTTTTCATAATAGACGACGGAACATCTATATTGTAAGCCTCACGAAGCTGTCCTTTACAGATGTAGTTATAGTATGCTCTAGTAGCAAGACGATGGATGTAACAACCCGCGGTTCTGTGATTACCTGTTAATAAATTAAAATGTGATTTTAATTAAACTAGTGGTTAATTAGGAAAAGAGGATAAACTAATCGAAAAAAATGATCTAATCTTTTTATTATACTAAGTAAAGAGGTGACATAGAGTTTTAATTTTTTGTATTAAAACTTGAGTTTGGGCTTAATAAAATTTAGCCCATTTGTGAAAATAAAGGAGAATTCGTATCTCCTTTGTATTGGAAAATGAATGGTACATTCATTTTAACTAGGAAGAACGTAAAAACTAGGTTTTTCAAAACTAAGAAACTCATAAAACTAGCTCCTTGGAAAATCACTAGAAATCAAGAAAAAAAATCTAGAAAGTAAAAGAAGATATGGGTAAGTCTCTAAATCCTCTTCTCTATCCGATTCTAGCATTTAATTTCAGTTTTATTTAATTTCTAATTTCTGAAATTTTTGGATGAGAGGGCTTTTGGGTGATTCTTGTGGCATGTATAGCATATGAGTTGTAGAAGAAGAGGAGTGCACATATATTGTTCTAGGCATCGCATCATTGTCAAATTGGAGTAAAAAGTGAGTTAATCACTCATACTACTACCTTTAATCTATAAGAATAATTTTTAGTTGATATTTGAATTGAATTGGATAGTTTTTTGATTGAATTGCTTTCAAATTGGCTGTGAATTGGTTGCTTAAATTTGAATTATTATTTGGTTGTAGTTTGCTGAAAATTGTTTGTAAAAATACTGCTGAAGTAAAACAATGATATCTTAGTACAATTTTATCCAAATTAGCTCAATATTTTTGCATTTGAAAGAAATTTCTATTAGCTACAAGTTCTCTTTTAATCATGTTAAGAAGTTCTATGTTTTAGAGGGTGGAAATTGAGTTTGAAACTGATGTACACAGCTCTGCTCTGTGCAATATTTTTGTTGAAACCTGATATTAAAATCACGATAACTTTTAAATGGTAGATCAAAATTGAGCGAGGTTTTTTTCAGTTGGAAGGTATTTTTATAGGGAACAACTTTTAAGTTCATTGATTTTTGTGATTAAGCAGTTTACTAAGAGTAATTTGGGTTTGAAGAAGATGTAACCTTTTATGTCCTGTGTTTTAAACTTAGCTTTGAAACACAAAATTTGTTTTAGGCATATCTTACTCATTTCTTGTCGGATTTAGATGATTTTTAATGTCAGGAAAGCTTAAAAAGAGTGTGACAACTTTAATGTTAAACACTTTCGTAAACACTAAGCATAGTGGGTCGAAAAACCTGATGTAAACTTGCTGCCCTGTCACTGTAAAACCGTAATTTGTAAAACCGTAATTTTCTGTGCTAAATGTCATTGGTAATTTGAGCATATCTTTCTCTTTTAATGTCCAAATTTGTGGATTCTCGATGTTTTGGAAAGCATAGATTGTGTACTATAACTTTTATGTTTTGGGTTTTGTTAAATTTTGAAGTTTATATGGTCAAAAGTTCATTCTAGTGTCACTGCCCCGAGACTAAAATGACAGCCCTAGTGAACTTCAGATCTGAAAATTGTTTTGGTCATAACCTTTTCATTTCTTATCAGAATTCAGTAATTTTTGATGTTCTGAAAAGAATATAATATCCTCTATAACTTTCATATTTCATGCTTTCTCAAATTTTGGATAGAATAGGGGCGAACTGGCTAAACAAGCCGCTGGCCTTTGTTTTTCCTATGTATTCACTTCCTGGCATGAGTCCGACTTTGAGACATCGCAGTTTCTTCGTCTCTTATCGGAACTCAGCGATTTTTTTTGCAGTTTAAAGTACAAATGTTGAAATTTATTTCTACAAATTTTTAGATCATTCCGACCATGTTAACTTGTATATATCTGCAGTCGAACTTGAACACACGGCATGCTGGAATTCAGCCATTTAACCTTGTTTTAGTCCAATTTTGGAAACGACGCAGATTCTTCGTTTCAAACCGGATTTGAATGATTCTTTCTTCAAATTGAAGTTGGAATGTTGAACTACATTCCTGCAGAATTTCAAGTCATTTTGACACTGTTAACTTGTTCAAACCTGCTGTCGAATATTGAGTCGCAACTTGTTTTAAACGTATAATACATAGTGCAATTTCCGTTATTTCGATGTTCTCTTAATATTTCTTTCTGGATTTCATACATGGGGTTTATAATGTGTTTTAAAAATGTTTTTCAAATAAATGGGCTTTTGAAATTATTATTATATTTTTTTAAGTATAAAAATTATGTACTCTATAATAAGAGAATTTCAAAGGCAATTTCTAAAGCAATTTCGATGCGTTCCTTAAACTCATTTTCTTCAACTTAATTTCTATATAAAACACACAATTTTGCACTTCAAGCAAATAGGGAGGAGAATTAAATGATTTGATAAAACGCGTGCTATGAACACGTGCGTTTATCTTTTCAGTTAATTCCTAATCTATTCGTTTGATCATTTTGGCCTACGGGTCTAGTTTACCGATGATATAAGGTGAACCTTTTACTGCTTTGAGTGTGAAATTTTCAAGCGGTTAGTTAACCGTTTAGTGCAAACGGGTGGTATGGGACACACGTTAACACTTTTTGGGTTCCTTTTCGAGAGTTTGTGAACATATTACCAGTTAGTGGCATCCAGTACTGGGCCTTCGGACATTCGCCACTACGGTTTGTTGCCTTCGGGTTTGTGCCTTCGGATTTATTGCCTTCAGGTTTGTGCCTTCGGGTTTGTTGCCTTCGGGTTTGTTGCCCTATAGTATCGCTTTTGGAGTTGGTCCTTCGTCACCGCTCGAGAGATACTTGGGTTTGTCTCCATCGGGCTTGTGGATCCTTGTTTATACAGTGCTGAGCATGTGCATCTTTTGTTTCATTGATATTTATATTTCCCTAGAGTATCGCCTTTCGGAGTTGGTCCTTTGAACCACTCGATACATAGCGATTACCTTGTGGAAACTTGTGATGCCTTCATTGGCATTTGTGTTTGCCTTTTTAGCTTGATTTGGGATATTTATATCCTTTGTATATTTTGAATTGCCGATGATATGAGGCTTGTTATTTGAGTTTATTGGATCTTGAGTTATCACTTTTAGAGATTTTATTGTTACTATGAGATGTATTCTCTTTTATGATATCCATATAGACTCTCTTTGTTTACTTCTCATTTGAGAAGCATTGTTATCTTGTATATACTCATATCATCATCTTGTCTCACTCTAACTGATATGTTTTAGTTAGATTGACCCGTGTATTTTATACTCGGGTCAGACCAAGGTGTTTCAGGTTAGGTACATTTGGACTTAGCCTATTCTGCTTCCGCATGGACTATTTCTGCTAGCTCTTTTTGTTATAGCATTTTATGTAGTCCTTTTTGTTGGCACTCTGATGTATATTCTTTTGACCCATGTTTGGGTTGTGGTCGTCATACCACTTTGATGTATCATTTTGGATTGTACTAGTGATTGTATCTGTACTTATGCATATGTATGCATTTCTGCTGTTCTGTGATGTTATTTACATTTGAGTTGTTATGTTTTGTTCTGATAGATCCGTTAGCCATTATAGTTTTGTATTAAATATTTATTGGATACGTCGATCCACTTGAGAAGAAAAAAAATGGATAGCACTTATCGACGTATTCAGTAGATAGTTAAGACAAGGCTATAGATGGTCGCTCCTATCCAGCTCTATTCTTCGCATTAGCATACGGTATTACCTCGTAATACTCTTTGTTAATATGGGTCTCAGAGTGGGGCGTCACAGCTTGGTATCAGAGTTGAGCTTAGAACAAAATATGATAAACACAGAACAGAAACACATATTTCAGTACATCCAAGTATAATACAAGTGATAACATAGTTTCCCACTATCGTATTCCTCAATCGTGCCTCTAGTCTTTTCATTTTCTTTGAATGGATAATAAGTTTGAAAACATTATAAGGGTTTTAAATATCACTATTTTTAAAATAGTAGAAGTTAGACGTCAGATGGCTTAGATTTAAATTATGTGTTTTGATCCTTAGTGATTAGAGTTGCGCAGCGGAAATGGTGTGACCGTTTTCGCTGGGCACATTTAATGCTTTGTTTTTAATAAATGCTTGTTTTTTTGATAATTGCATGAATGTGTGTTAGCATAGTATTTTTTGAAATAATATTGAGTAGGTGATATAATTGAGAGTTAGAAACCTACTCAACGCAAATGATAAGAACTTGTGGTGTCTTCAAGTTGTAGCTACCGCAAGATTTATTAGAAAGATTAAATTTTGAAAATGAAATTTAATTCATAAGTGGTATTTAACCAAAGGTTAAAATGAAAAAAAAATTAATGTTTAAGAATTTCATGGATGCATTTTAAAGAAGTAAAATTACTAAAAGAATTTTTGGGGAAGAAAGCATCCATGTGAATGGAAAATCTTTCTAACAAGAGATATACTTATGTATATTTCTTGATTGTTTTATGAATTGATTGTATGGTTGTATAATTAGAAAATGTTTTATGTTTTGAAAATAAACATTGTTACAACCAAGTTTAAGATTCCTTAAGAAATTAAAACAGGTTTTATAATTTCTTGTGTCAATTAGTTAATAAGTATTTTAAGAAATGCGGTCGATGCGTCTGATCGGCGTTATCGATAGGGATTCCTAAACGCATACGGGGCGATGTGATACATACTTTTGAAATGGCAATAAATAATATTTACTAGTATGGATGTTGAATGCAAAAATATATAGATATTGCAAAGATTTTGAAAATTCTAAATTACCATTTGAGATAAGTATTTTATATATACTTAAGGATTTATGAAAATATTGTGACATAGAGGGCAATGGAGAGGCAATGTTGATCTTGGTCAACTTTGCAGTCCTTGATAATGTCATTCACTATAAATGTATTAGTTAGATGTTATCATTTTATAAATTGATAATTGGAAAATTTGAATATGGTTTCATTTAAATAAATTGTATTCATTATTGGTTATATTACATGTTTGTGAAAGTTTACATACATGGAAAATTTAAAATGCTTAAGTAAGATTTCGGGTAAAGTATTTTTGGAAAATATTACCTTATGGTAATTTATTTATATGGCAAATAATTTTAATTAAGGAAATACCTTAATTGGATGAAACTATTATGTGATAGTGATTAATAAAGCAAAGTATTCAAATTAAGAAAATGAATTATTTAGGACACTACAACAGTTTATGGGTTTCATAGCGTTTTAAAAACGCTATAACAGGCTACTAGGGATGGCAATGGGGCGGGTCTAGGGTCCAAACCCGGTTGACCCGCCCCTGTTTTGGCCCGCCTAGACCCGCCCCATTGGGTCATTGGGGCGGGTAGACCCATGACCCGTTCTTGGGAGCTCCGGGTCTAGGGTCGGGTCGGGGCTTGGCTGACCCGCCCCAACCCGACCCGCACTACTGAGATCTCATAAAATCGGTTTAGTATTATAATGATGGTTTGTTAATACACACACATGTATTTATGTGTGTGATTCTGACATGGATATTATAATGTTCCAATCAATAAGCTATAAAATTTTATAGTATTAAGCTGCATCATTGATATTATACAATAACATATGCATATTTTTTTGAACTATTTGGTACACCATATTTTTATTATCTTCCTTCATCATTGGAAATACATTGTTATTTGTATTTAATGTATCATTTAGTAACAACAAATATAAATATATGTACATTAGTACACAATTTTGGATCGATAAAAAAAACCTCATCGGGTCTCGGGGCGGGGCGGGTCTACCCTGACCCGTATGGGTTTCGGGTTCGGGGCAAAATTTCGGACCCGCACCGGGTCTACGGGGCGGGTCCGGGGCGGGGTCTAAAAAACCCGGGGCGGGTCTGGGGCATAGGAAACCCGCCCCAACCCGCCCCATTGCCATTCCTACAGGCTACCATAGCGTTTCAGAGAACGCCGTGGAACCACAAGCTATGGTAGGCCAGCAACATTACATAGCAGGAAGGAAAACGCTATAATAACTAATAGCGTTTACAAAAGTGCATAGCGTTTGCACCCTACCATAGCGTTTTTTCTCTGTTATTAAACTTAAACGCTATAGGGAATTTAATCCTTTATTTAACTTCTATAGCGTTTTTGAGCACATTTTATAGCGTTTCATCAAACCATGTTATAGCGTTACAATGTTTTTCGATAGCATTTTTTGTCATTCTTGTATAGCGTTTTTTATTTTCTACTATAGCGTTTTTGATTATATTATAGCGTTTTTGATGCATAAATCTTACATCTCATATAGAGTTGCGATAGCGTTTGATGAATCAATAGTGTTTTTCAAATGCTATCCTATATAATATTAATTTTCGGCATTTGTTTCAATTTTCTTTTTTTTATATTATATTATATATATATGCACACAGATAGATATATGTATATACAACATTACATAATAACAACATTACATTACATAATAACAACATTACATTACATTACATAATAACAGTCTTGGTCATAATTAGCAGTTTGCCTCCAACATTACATAATAACAGTCTTGGTCATAATTAGTAGTTTGCCTCCAACATTACATAATAACAACATTATCTAGCATAATGTACTAATACAAGTATGAAGAAAACATAAGCATATTACTTAGCCCAGGCATTCATCTTTCCCATCATTTTTGCAATCACATGAGATACCTTAGGATTTTCTTGATGTTTCGCCAAACTTGTAGTATTACTCGTACCTGTGCAAATTCATTACCATGAACGAAACCTCAGATTGTGAAAAAACATCACCGGCTCATATGGCACCAGACTGATCCACATCAAGTTTCTCAAATTCCTGCATTAGAAGTGCAATATCCTCCTATTTGATTTTCCTCGTCTCCTTTAACTTGTACACCACAAACTCTATAAAGGTGTAAAAAATGAAAAATAGAAAATTCAAAAGCACATGTTATTATTACTATTACTATTACTATTTTGTGATGAATGAAGATAATTGAAAAGTTTACTTGACTATGCCATCATCATCCAAATCAGCAACTTAAATATCGAGAAATTGTATCCATCTAGAAACAACCCACTTAACCAACTGCCTCTGCCTTTGTTCACTGCAGACTTTAGCAAGGTAAAGAAAACCCTGCACCAAGTAAACATGTTTTTATAAATTTTTAGTTACCATAACTTATGCACTGCCAAAACTAGAACAAGAAAATCAAATATAAATTTAACTATATGTATACCGTTAAAAGAATCAAAGATAATCCAATAGTTCTCTAAGGGCCCAGGAATCTACATCTCAGTTGCTATAAGATTCTGAAAATCATTATATAGTCAGAAAAATACATGTATAAGAAATCATTAAATAATTCAAAATAGTTATATAATCCTTAAAAGGAATTTAATACAATATAGCCAATATTTTTCTGAAATCTACCGCTACTTCCTTGCATATGATGATTAATTTGGATGATTACAAATGTAGCAGGCTCCAGTTTCTACAATAGAATTTTATATAAGGTCTGTCTTAAATATGAATGTTTTGTCAAATAAGACTTTCATCTATTTCAACAATATGAGCTATTTCTGTCAACCACGGTCTTAGAATTAATCAAGAAAACAACCAGTGGAACGGAAAAAATATTGATGGAAGCCCACACTTTAATTGAGTTGCTTAAACTAAACGATAAAAAACATAGCTTGTCATATACATGGTCGTAACAACACATTATACTGTATTTATTGATTGCTGACTAATCACACTCATCTATACATTCCTTGTTATGTTGACCCTAGAAAGAAAACAAGAAAAATGAACTCATTTTTGATACATTGCCAAAAAAAGGATTAGGGAAGTAATATGGAGTCAATGGTAAACAAGTATATGCATGTTAAAATGATACAGGCAATCATGCATAAGAAATCTATCTTATTTGTTTGTTTAATATCTAATTTCTTGTACAAATCTACCTGCATGCAAAACATCAGAAAATGCAATACTAAATATGATGCCAAGAATTTCCTTTTATCAAGATGCATAATAGGACCCCTCAACCTTTTCACAAACTACACATCAGGCTCCTCAACATTCTAAATAGTTCAACTTGCAGTAAATTCATAATATTCAAATACAACCTTGTCTCAGTCAATATGATTATAAAACAAAGAAGCTGAACAATGCATATTAAAACAAAATGATCGCATCAAATTACTTTGGCATGCACATGCTTATTTAAGATATGAAGGCTGCATGATAATGGTAGCTGGTCATAGTGTTAATAATAAGTCAAGCAAAGTAACTGTAACCAGATTAAAATAGTAATTTAAAGACTTCATCTTGATTCAAGGTTATATGTTGCAACCACCAACGAACTAGAACCATTAGCAAAAATTTAAAGCATAAAAGAGGTGCATTCTTCATACCATGCGTGTGTATTTTGAATACTGCCATGAATCATAGAAGCTACACCTAAAGGGTTAGCCAACTATGTTTCTCTTGTCAAATAAGTTCCTTTTACTAACTTAAGCCCAATGCGAAACTCTGTTCTTTTTGCAGCTACCAGTGCTTTGAGCCATTGTCTCTTTTGAACCTTCAAATAAACCTGAATAGTTGCATAAAGTGTTGGATGATTGCCATTGTTAAATTCTAAAATAGCTAAATATGTGAAATAATCAGTTGTATGCTGAACTAAAACGTAAACTTGGTTAGAAGTATTTCCATCATCAATAAGCAATCAGACAAGCTATGATAATGTTAAAGTATTAACATTTAGTTAAATATTTCAAATACGCATCATATATTTAGATAGATAAACTCAAGCATGTCAAATTCAATTATTTAAGATTTTTTTATATGAAATTAATTTATAATGATAATTTTAAATTTTTCTTAATTACAGCTAAGCAATAAACTAAAAAAGACTCAAACTAAAGCTTAGAAACCCAGAAAACAACTTGAAGACAAGGTACACACTCAATACCTTTGAACTTACACACATTTTTGAACTTTCACACATTATATATGTTTCATTAGTTTAAAAACGTATCATTATGCATCACAAAATATTGGGATAAAGAAACAAAATATCAAGAAGAAAGAGGCCTTAGCTGCCCAATTTGTTATCAAAGCAACTCTAAGAAGAGTCCATGCAAATCTGAAGGATGAAGATCCTGTGAGTAGGATATATAATAGTCATATTTTGATTCTTGTTATTTTCTTCTTCTACGGCTTGTATCTCTAAAAAGATAAAAAGGCATATGAACATATTATAAAGTATGTAGCTCTACTGGAAGCTGCTAAAGTTTTGCATTCTACTCATGAAAAGGTGACGATCGTAGAAAGCTTATAGAACCAAAACTTTGAACAAGGCAATGGAAGTAGATTTGAAGAAATTGAGAAGAGAAGCTTTTTGAAGCAGCAGGCAGTAAGCTACTAAATGTGATGCATTTTGTACTGCTAAAAAACTTGGTGGATTTCCAATAACCAACAATCAGGAAAAGTTCCATACATGTGCTAAACAATGTATGTCAGAACATAAGTGGAGAACAAGTGGAGAACATACTTTCTTAATAACAATATGTCAGAACTTGAGGTTATAAAAATGCTGTATTGTTGACGATCAGATGGATTTAACTCTGGGAAAAATTGAAATATCATATAGTGAACTTTTTTGGGTATAAGAATTGTAACAGTGAAATTTAGTAGTGAAATTTTTTAATGGGCGAAGAGGAAAGATATCAAATCCTAAGGGTTTGCATATTTAAACTAGTTCATCTACATCCCAACTTTGAGTCGAGAATGTAAACTGCCGAACTATTTGTTGCTCTATTCTGTTTATACATGGGCCTACTGGCTACTGGGCGAAGCTTAAAGTTTATATAGACTTTATCAATAAAATCATATATAAACCATGAAAAAAAACACTAATCAAGCAAGCCTAACGTATAAAAAGGTATGTTGCTTCATTTTCATAACTTCATAGTCACACACCCCATACCATTGTGGCATTATTGCCATACAGACTCATAGCTACTAATATTGATGCGTTCACACTTTCATTACTCCACAGCTAATAACATTATTTCCCATTTTGCAAAATTAACGTGTGATGAAACTATTACACCTACTGTTATGCAACTTGAGCACCGACAGACGATACCATTAACAACCAGTTATTATCAGTAAACTCAAGCTGAATAAACCCAAAACTCATCAGTTCGTAGAAATATCACTGCAACAGTGTCGATTTATGTTTCTTCAATAAAGTACAAATCTGGATATGGAAATGCAAACAGTTTAGCATAAAGAAAAAGGATGAGTGTACAATCCAAAATTGTTTCAATCTCTTTAACCTGTAGCCTAGGCAACTAATAAACAGACAGATAAGAAGTAAAAATTCAAAAGTGCAAACGTTGAAAGCCCAAAACTGCAATCATCGAACGTATATCGAATCAAAGAAGTTGTTATTAACTACTCATTCTGTTGCTTACCAATGTTGGACAAAAAAAAGATTTACACACAAAACTTTCAACAGAACCACAAACAAAATTGACAAACAATTTCACAATCAGATATGCCCTAAACTAGAGGGAGTTATTGGCCTTAAGAGTTTCAGAGATCTCAGAACAGTTGCTTGTTTGAAACTTATATGGCAACTTATGTTTAAGGACAACATGTGGACTAGATGGATGCTAAATAAATATTGTAGCATGGCCTTTTGGCAATTACACTTCAACAATAATATGTCTGTACAATGAAGAATATGGTGAGACATAGAACTAATAGTCTAAAATGTATAAAAAGGGCCATTGTTGATGGCCGTGCTACCTATCTATGGACAGAACCACGGTTAAATAACAAATCTTTGGTGGATATCCTACGATGGGACATATATCATATTTCTTCCAAGAAAACCGCTGAAGTGTCAAGCATTATTTATAACAATCAATGAGACACATCTAGATTTACAAAAACCAGAGAGTTATCACACTTGATAACTCAGGTTGAATTTGATACTCAAGGTTTGGCGGATTATTGGCAATGGTGTGGAGAGACTCAATTTTCTTTCAGCATGACTTGGCAAGCATATAGGCAACAATATGAACAGTAACACTGGTGTCCTATCATATGGAATAATATTGATAGTAAAAAAATGTCCTACTATGCCTATAAAATGAAGTACACGGGTTTGATAACCCGATTATACTAAGCTCAAGTCAGTTGCGGGCTCACTTTGATATCAGGCCCAAGTCCATTTTCTTTCTTTCCTCCTGTGTACTCTGTTATATAAAGGCCGGAATAGGCATGTATAATTATTACAAATCAATAAAGCAAATTATCTTTTTCTTCTTCAATTCCATTTCTTAATACATCACAAAATCTAACTTGGTATCAGAGCAGTTTGCGAAAGCAAATTCACGTCAAGATTTTCAAATAAAGGAGGAGAAGAAGATACTGATCTCCATCAGAGAAGTCTCATCATCTGGAGATTAGTTATCTATCAGATTCATCATCATCATCTAGATAACATAAAGATTTGTCTCCAAAGAACAGTGCCTCGCCTAGAAAACTCTGGCTGCACTGTTCTCCCTCACTGATCAAATCTTGTTCGAAGAAATAATTCAGAAATCAGTCAAGAAGTCAAGAAACTCATCAAAACAGAAAAGAGGCAAGTGCCAAACCACTGGTCTATCAGATAAAGCATCATCATCTAAACCCGGTTGCAACATACCTGGATTCTGCAGAAGCAAGATCTTGATCACTTTCTTCTGATCTTAGTTTTTCTTGAACATTTCCTTTCAAGAAGCTTCATCATGGCTGATGACAACTCAGAGACCTCTGATAATTCATTCAACCCACCACAACAATCCACTGTTGCAGCAGAAAATCTTCTGAAAGCCACAATTAGTCCTCAGATACAACTCATCACTGCTCAACTTGAAGAAGATAATTATCTTCTCTGGAAGGTTCAAGTCGAAACTGCAGCAAGAGGATATGGTTTGGAAGGATTCATTCTTGGTACCACTGCTGTTCCTCCCAAATTTATTACTGATTCAGAAAACAAAACTGTAAGTAATGGAGAACATGTAAAGTATCAAAGACAAGACAGTCTTATATGTTCTTGGTTACTTTCATCAATAAATGTCAAATTATTGCCTCAAGTAATTGGCTGCAGAACTGCTAATGAAATTTGGCTAGCAGTAGAAAGAATTTTCAACACTCAATCTGCAGCAAGGGTAATGCATTATAAAAGACAGTTGTAGAATGTCAGAAAGGAAAATCAAGCGATGAGAGATTATCTGGCTAAGGTCAAGAACATATGTGATATGCTCGAAGCTGCAGGACACAAAGTGTCCAACACTGAGCAAGTCTTGACTATTCTAACAGGCTTAAGCGATGAATATGAGTCAGTGGTTGCTGTAATATCCTCTCAAGAAACCTTACCATCCCTCCAGTATGTCAGCTCTATCCTCCTTGCACATGAAGGAAGATTGGATTTCAAGAAACCAACAGACAATGAAATGTCTATCAACTTTGCCTCAGGAAACAACAAAAACAGAAATCAAAATCATAATAATCAGCAATATCAGAGGGGCAACACTGCTGTAAGAGGAAGAGGCAGAGGAAGATGGAACAACAACAACAACAAACCTAAATGTCAGATTTGTGAGAGAATTGGGCACACTGCACCCAAATGTTATTTCAGGTTCAATGCCAACTTCACACCAGGACAAAACTCAAACAATCAAAGAAATGGTAATGGTACTGCAAATATGGCACAAGCCCAACAAGAAACAAACAAACAAAGTGGTGGCAACATGAATCAACATCAAGATGAAACTGCAAGACCTGACCACATACAAGATGAAGCATGGTATCCAGACTCAGGTGCAACCAACCACTTGACAAATAATCTCGACAACTTAAATCTTGGCAACAAAGAATATAGAGGTAAACAGTTAATATTTATGGGGGATGGCAAACCTATTGGGATCACTCATATTGGTAATGCCTACATCAAAGGTGAAAGGCAATTATATCTTAACAACTTACTAAGAGTACCAAGAATCAAGAAAAATCTTATGAGTGTTTCTCAATTTGCACATGATAATAATGTGTATTTTGAATTTTACCCTAAATAATGTTTAATCAAAGACATACTAACAGGTGAAAAACTTTTGCAGGGTGATGCAGTGAATGGGTTGTACAGGTTCACTACAGATAACTGCAGAAGCATTGTTGAGAAAACAAAGCATAGCAATAATTGTGAAGTATCATCTGTTGAAAATAATAACAGTGTATTTGATCAGTGGCACTATAAGTTGGGACATGCTAATGCAAATGTTGTAAAGCAGGTTTTGAAAGAAATTAAAGTGTCTTTTAGTGACCCTATCTTACCATATGTTTGTACTTACTGTCAAATGGGCAAAAGCCATAAGTTACCCTTTGCTAATTCAGCTACTGAGTACAAAATGCCACTAGAATTAGTTACAACAGACCTCTGGGGGCCTGCACCCATCAGTTCTGACTATGGCTATAAATATTATATTTCCTTTGTTGATGCTTTCACTAGATATACATGGATATATTTTCTAAAAACTAAGGGAGAAACTTACAATGCTGTTATACACTTTATTAACCAAGCTGAAAGACAAACTAGTCATAAAGTTAAAACAGTTCAGAGTGATGGTGGCAGTGAATACAAGTCACTTGACAAATTCTTTCTAAATAGAGGTATAATACACAGAATCACTTGTCCATACACATCTGAACAAAATGGTCTAGTTGAGAGAAAACATAGACACATAGTAGAAACAGGGATAACTCTACTTGCTCAGGCATCTCTATCTCTAAAGTTCTGGCCTGACTCATTTAATACTTCAGTATATCTGATTAACAGACTCCCTACTAAAGTACTAAATGGGGTAAGCCCGGTTGAAAAACTTATGGGAATTAAACCCAATTATGATAGTCTGAAAACTTTTGGGTGTCTATGCTTTCCCTACCTAAGACCATATAACAGATACAAATTGGATTTCAGATCTCATCCATGTACATTTTTGGGTTATGCAACTAAACAAAAGGGTTACAAATGTTTAGATAGCTCAGGAAAGATATTTATTAGCAGGCATGTAGTGTTCAATGAAAGGATTTTCCCTTTTGCTTCAGCTAATATAAAGACTACCCAGAAAATATATAATCCTGGAACATCTATCTCAAATATACCTGTATATTCTGAGACATGGAATCTCCAGGAAGCAGGTGATTCTGATCCACAACACACTGTGTTACCAGAACCAGGTCATGAAACAGAAGAGCAACCACAAGGATATAAACAGAATAATCACCAAGTCTGCAAGTTAAACAAGGCTATATATGGTTTGAAACAGGCACCAAGAGTATGGTTCGAGAGAGTAAAAAGTACTCTAACTTCTCTGGGTTACCAATCTACCAAATCAGATAACTCACTATTTGTGAAAAGTCATAATAATCATATTACATATGTTCTAATATATGTTGATGACATGATTATAACAGGTGATGACACAGCTGAAATTACAAGCATCATACAATATCTCAACAAACAATTCTCTATCAAAGATCTCGGCAAGCTTAGCTACTTTTTAGGCATTGAAGTTAACAGGAAAACAGATACAGAGATGCTGCTAAGTCAGACAAACTATATTAAAGAGATACTGATCAAGTCAAAGATGCATGAAGCAAAATCTCAACCCACTCCTATGGTCAGCAATCAGCAATTATCCAAAAACAGGGGAGAATCCATACTAAATGTCAAACAATACAGAAGTATTGTAGGAGCACTACAATACACTACCATTACTAGGCCAGACATATCATTCAGTGTTAACAAGGTTTCCCAATTTATGCAGGAACCACGTGATGAACACTGGAAAGCAGTAAAAAGGATTCTCAGATATCTTAAAGGGACAGCAAACTTTGGTCTAAAGTTAAGAGCTTGCAATAATCTAAACATCACAGCCTACACAGATGCAGACTGGGCAACCGACACCGACGACAGAAAATCTATAACAGGATACTATATATACATTGGGGACAACCCAGTGTCGTGGTGTTCGAAAAAGCAGACCACTGTTTCACGATCTAGCACGGAAGCAGAGTACAGAAGTGTTGCAAGTGCTACAGCAGAGATAATCTGGCTACAATCACTACTAAAGGAACTACAAATCAACTCAACAGCCAAACCAATATTATGGTGTGACAACCAAAGCACAGTATACATGACAGCTAACCCAATCTTGCACGCACGAACAAAACATATCGAAATCGATCTATATTTTGTTCGTGAGCAAGTTCAAAGAGGAAATCTACAAATCAATCACATACCTTCAGCTTACCAACGGGCAGACACACTTACCAAGGCACTGTCTGCAAGAAATTTCTTAAGGTTTCGAGCAGATCTGAAAGTCGAGAGCAAGACAGACCTCGGGAAGATAGTCTCCAGCAAAGAGAAAGGTACTTCTCACAAAGCCATAGCTACAGCAAGCAAGTCGCTTGAGGATCTCTCTAAAACCAGATCTGAAGGATATGTATCAAACTCTGAAAGGAGGGTCAAATCTGCTGCAAAGTCTAAATCATTAGAAGAACAAGCAGCATCTTCAATAAGAACTAATGGCTGTGAGAATCAAGAGAAGAAAGAATCGCCTTTCGGCGTCGGCATAGAAGACTTGAAGAAACCCTAAACCTAATATTGATTTGAGGGGGAGAAATGAAGTACACGGGTTTGATAACCCGATTATACTAAGCTCAAGTCAGTTGCGGGCTCACTTTGATATCAGGCCCAAGTCCATTTTCTTTCTTTCCTCCTGTGTACTCTGTTATATAAAGTCCTGAATAGGCATGTATAATTATTACAAATCAATAAAGCAAATTATCTTTTTCTTCTTCAATTCCATTTCTTAATACATCACAAAATCTAACTCTATAGAGTACTATTTGGACATATCAATACTACAAACCGCCTAAGACACTGGGGAATTGACCGCGAAGATCTCTATGCGCTTTCCAAATAACTTCCAGAAAGTGGAGAACATTTATTTTTTAACTGTCACTACTCAAGGAATTAGAAGATGGAGGAGAAAATTGCAAGAATTCACAGACAACTATGTTCTTCACTTGTTCGTTAATGGAAGGGGAGAGGGAAATTAATGAGAGTTTGCGCCTTTGTTTAAAAATAGGAAACGAAGAGTAAAGATAGTGGAGAAGAGAATATCACATGAAATTGAAAAAATTAGCGGCCTAGCAGAAAATTTTCAGAATAAAAGGAGGGAAACATGTGACAGCGTTTTCATATACATTGATACTAGGGATTAACGTTTGAAACAGCGCTTAGGATTTAAACGCTGACAGTGAGTGCTATGAGTAGTAAGTTTTTTTGTAGTGTGGCAGTCAAAGCAGAAGCAACAGAATTCACATTATGATTATTTGCATTTTAATTGTGTAGATAATCATTATTGTTAGAGCCAACAATGGAGGATATAAGGATCTAAGCCTTTTGTACAATTTATGAAGCCTGTAAACCAAAATTCAATGGATTACTCATTCCATACAAACCAATACTGAATGTTCCACTGAAGAAAAACTAGATGTTTTACTCACAATAAAAATTGTATAAGTGATTAGATTACTAAACAAAATATCAGGATTTTAGAAACATCCAATGCAAATCCAACTGGCACACAAATATCTGAGTTATAAAACAAAATCACATTAGTATATATACACTTTTGCTAACATACACGGTTTTATGTGATTGGTATATATGCTGCATATGTAAAGAACTTTTTTTAGGGGTTGTTTCATTTGGGTGTGTTAGTAAAGCACCTGACCATTTGTCTTTCTCTATTGAATTTCATTTGAATCCTTAGCTTCAAATTTTTATAAGAGGAAAGAAATGACAAACCCCAACAAAAAAGAAGAAGTATTCACTTTATTATAACCAAAATTCGAATGCATTATAATAAAATTTGATTTGGATTGCACCAAACTTGACCACCATTATGTAATACAAGCTTTTTGACACATGCAACGCGCATATATTTTTGGGAAATGATATAATACGATCTCTAGTCATTAGCAATTCCATATATATTATTAATAAACATAATTCATAAAATAAACATAAACATAAAGAAAAGGTATACAGACATTTTTGTTCAGACTGACATTTGAAATCATAACCTCCTTTATACCTGTGAATGTTTAATTTTTCTTAATGCAAAATTCTAGCTAGTGCCATAATATAAGTATAAACATTCTAGCTAGTAGCCATAGTTTAGCAAAAAAAAATCACTTACAAATCCCGATTTTGTAAAAGGGGAAAATAGTAAATCTTACCTAGTTGAAGCAGAAGAAACCAACAAAAGAAATTTGATCCAAAAAGAAGAATTTATTGCAGCGGATTTGAGGAAGATGAGTGAGCAAAGATTTTCAAAGCCGTCTGAAATTGCTGATTTTGGAATGATCGAGGAATTATTACAGTTTTAGACAACAACAATTGTCCCAGCACAATGTTAAAGATCTTGCAAACCAAAATAATGTGAAAAAAAATATAATAAATGTTGTAGTACCTCCGATTGTGGTTCAAATTGGAGAGGCGCAAATTTAGACTTCTAGGTCGGTAGTTGACGACTACGGTTCAAATTGGTGGATGTATTTAACGATTGGGATTGACTGTGCGAGAGAGAGATCAATTTGCGATCGACTGTTGACGAAGGCGGTTAGGGTTTCGTGATTCAGCTTTGGTTTGCATGTTGTGTTTTAGGAATTTCATGGAGTTTGGCTGTTTTCAGGAGGAAGTGATAAAGGGAAAGAATACAAGTGTTATTTTAGAAGGTGACGCAATTTTTTAGTTCCCGCACAAAATAAATTGTCTCCCGCCTTTTTGATCGTATAGCGTTGAATACACTGTATTTGTTTACTTGATAGCGTTGAGTACCCTACATTGCATAGCGTTTGAAAGGAATAGGCGAAAACGCTATGTATTGATGCTATCAAAAGCCCATATTTTTGTAGTGGGAAACTAAAATATTGATTGGAATGAGGTTTAGTAAAAAGAAAAAGGATAGTTATGAAGATTAGTTTAAACATTTAATCATTTGATTAATAACAAGTGAAAAAAAAGTATGCGTTTGGGAAAATTTAAGAAAATGCTAATTTGTTGCTTTTGAATTAGCATGAAATTTAACAAGGAGCAAAACCATTAGAGTAAGTTTGGTTATGAATTTAAATAGTGTTAAAAACTTGTTAATTATGTATTTGTGAGGTTCAATTGAAAACAAGTTTGAATTAGGTATCAGCCTTGGCTAGTTCTTAGCGATAATAAAATAAATTTTTAGCTTTGCGGATTAAGAGAAAACTGAATATATTGTTATACGTCTAGTATACCAAAACAGAGAATAATCAAATATATACTCGTCGCACAAGTTTATAACTCAGATTTCCACTACACTGGAATTCTGTATTAATTATTATAACAATATTAATGTTGTAAATAAATCACAACAACAGCGTTATACTATTTTGAATAAATAGTATAACAAAATTAAAGGATAGAATAACTAGAAATCTAACCGTATAGTGTCTGAGGCTTGTCGTAACAATTTCCTTAAGAATTTTATTTCAAAATTCTCCCAAGATACAACAGACGTAATCTGCACGAGATTGTAAAGAGTATGTCAACTCTGTGATATATATGGAATATTGAGCAGTAGAGCAAAGAAGCAGAAGAAATTAGATTGGAATGGGATGAGAATGTGATCAGTATTCTCTCCTATTTATAATTTCGTCCGCACCCCTTCAAACAGTCGCGTCCGCTTGACGGGTCGCACCCGTTGCCTTTTGGTCACTGCTGTTCGTTAACGGGTCGCACCCGCCTGCGTCCAATGGTACTGTTTCACACCCGCTCTTACTACCTGGTACTGTTTCGCCCACGCCTCTTCAGTCGGGTCGCACCCGCTTGCGCCGCATCTGTTCGCACCCTCTTTAGTCTGTTTGCTTCTAACGGGTCTCACCCGCTACTGTTCGCGCCTATTCAACCTGCGTCCGCTTCCGAACAGATCCGCATCTTTTCGTATGGCCTGCAACTGTCAGAAAGCCCGGTCCAGTTTGTAGTAAAAATACGAGTATCATATTAGACCCAAACCCAAACCCGACCCGGCCTGGTTCGGTCGGACGGACAGCGACGGCGTGCGCATGTGATGGTGATGCATGATCTCCCTCCTCACAACGAAGCATACATTTGGGAGCCCCATGCCCCCAACCTCCTCTTGAGAAAGGCATATATAAACCCATATAGCTTTCAACAATTTGGCGATGTGGGACTTTGTATATTTCCATTCATTCTTCCTTTAGGAATTCCAACAATCCCCCACATGAATGATAATATACATATCCCCCACACAAAGCGAAATATCACAGAGTACATATGGAATAATGCTTTATCATGGATAAGTAGATATTTCACTTTGAACTTTCCCTAGTTAAAACTTATCGGATCTACTTGGCTAATCGGTGAATTATTTCATCTTGAACCGTCGGCCTTTATTGTATATCCAGACAATAAGCTTTACGAAGCATTGATTCCCTTCTCATCCAATCTCTTGGTTGTGTTCATTTTGGTCCTGAACAATTTTTGGTTCTGCGAGTGTTTTAGAGAATAAAAGCCTTTTAATATTCTCATAGAGCCGACCTAGCTCACACTAACATAGGTGATCGCAACCATTAAGAGTATCCTACATATACCCCACTTGTTATTTCCAAGATATGGTCATCATTAAAAAACATAGTTTTAACCTTTAAATACTTCTGTAGGCATGCATTTATATTGTGCACCATAGGAATGGAGTCGGACTATGTCCACGCAAATGCATTATGTCTTGAGTTATTCAAAACTGGTTTGCCTATTGATCCTAGTCCGTGGGATCTCCAGTCGCTAGGATAGGTTTCCATATAAGATAACTCTTGGTGGTTTAGGCTTTTAAACCCATTCCCCTCGATGCGCAGTCAATTTTCTCTCTTGATAAACCTTTAGTAAATGGATCCGCTAGGTTATCGTTTGTTCTCACATAATCTATGGAAATAGTTCCATTTGAGAGTAACTGCCTAACTGTGTTATGGCGTCGACGAATATGTCGTGACTTTCCATTATACACAAAGTTGTGCGCTCTGCTTAGCGCAGCTTGGTTATCACAGTGTATGCATATGGCCGGTACAGGTTTAGGCCAAAATGGAATATCTTCTAAAAAGTGACGAAGCCATTCTGCTTCTTCGCCTGCTTTATCTAAAGCGATGAACTCTGATTCCATAGTGGATCGAGCTATGCATGTTTGTTTAGTAGATTTCCATGACACTGCTGCCCCTGCTAAGGTAAAGACATAACCACTCGTTGATTTTGATTCCTCTGAACCAGCAATCCAATCACTATATCCTTTTAGGACGGCAGGATATTTTCCATAATGTAAGGAATAATATTTTTTTAAATACCCAAGCACTCTCATTAGTGCTTTCCAGTGTTCCTTTCCTGGATTGCTTGTATACCTGCTCAGTCGACTTACCGCGTAAGCGATATCTGGTCTAGTGCAATTCATGAGATACATTAAGCATCCTATTACACGAGAGTATTCCAGTTGCATTACACCCTCATTAGTGTTTTTATGCAGTACATCTGATGGATTAAAAGGTGTTCTCACTCCTTTAATTCCATAGTCTTGGAATTTTTAGTAACTATCTACTGTTTTTGGTCCAAGTTTGACTTTCTTGGCAGGCGGAACTGGAACTTTTGCCAAGCACCCCCACACTTTGAGGTATTTAAAACTTGGTTTGTGTCCTTTCCATATCTCATATGGAATTGTTCCTGTTTTATTATGAGGGACTTTGTTTAATATGTGATTAGACATATTTAAGGCTTCCCCCCACAAGTTCGTCGGTAGACCAGAGGTTAAAAGCATGGCATTAATCATGCCTTTCAACGTTCTGTTCTTCCTCTCGGCTACACCATTTTGTTGTGGTGAATATGGAGCTGTTGTTTGATGAATTATACCATTTTCGGCACAGAATTGTTCAAATGGTGATTCATATTCTCCACCTCGATCAGATCTCAATATCTTGATCTTTTTATTTAACTGATTTTCTACCTCAGCCTTGTACTTTATAAATGATGTAATTGCTTCATATTTACTATTCAAAAGATATACATAGCAATATCTCGTATAACCGTTAATAAACGTAATAAAGTAATTTTTCCCACCTCTTGTAGGTAACGATTTAAAATCCCATAAATCTGTATTACCCAAACCTAGTGGTTTGATGCTTCTATCAACAGATTGAAATGGTTTTTAACCATTTTTGCTTCTACACATGTCTTACATTTGTAGTTTTTATCTACTTGGAATTTCGGAATTAATCCCAAGTTTGATAGTTCTACTGTTGCCATCTCTGTTTTAGTGAAAACAGTAAAATTCTTAAGATGTTATACGTCTAGTATACCAAAACAGAGAATAATCAAATATAAACTCGTCGCACAAGTTTATAACTCAGATTTCCACTACACTGGAATTCTGTATTAATTATTATAATAATATTAATGTTGTAAATAAATCACAACAACAACGTTATACTATTTTGAATAAACAGTATAACAAAATTAAAGGATAGAATAACTAGAAATCTAACCGTATAGTGTCTGAGGCTTGTCGTAACAATTTCCTTAAGAATTTTATTTCAAAATTCTCCCAAGATACAATAGACGTAATCTGCACGAGATTGTAAAGAGTATGTCAACTCTGTGAAATATATGGAATATTGAGCAGTAGAGCAAAGAAGCAGAAGAAATTAGATTGGAATGGGATGAGAATGTGATCAGTATTCTCTCCTATTTATAATTTCGTCCGCACCCCTTCAAACAGTCGCGTCCGCTTGACGGGTTGCACCCGTTGCCTTTTGGTCACTGCTGTTCGTTAACGGGTCGCACCCGCCTGCGACCAATGGTACTGTTTCGCACCCGCTCTTACTGCCTGGTACTGTTTCGCCCACGCCTCTTCAGTCGGGTCGCACCCGCTTGCGCCGCATCTGTTCGCACCCTCTTCAGTCTGTTTGCTTCTAACGGGTCTACCCCGCTACTGTTTGCGCCTATTCAACCCGCGCCCGCTTCCGAACAGATCCGCATCTGTTCGTATGGCCTGCAACTGTCAAAAAGCCCAGTCCAGTTTGTAGTAAAAATATGAGTATCATATTAGACCCAAACCCAAACCCGACCCGGCCCGGTTCGGTCGGACGGACGGCGGAGGCGTGCGCATGTGATGGTGATGCATGATCTACCTCCTCACAATGAAGCATACATTTGGGAGCCCCAGTCCCCCAACCTCCTCTTGAGAAAGGCATATATAAACCCATATAGCTTTCAACAATTTGGTGATGTGGGACTTTGTATATTTCCGTTCATTCTTCATTTAGGAATTCCAACATATATAAGATTCATTTATTATAAAACACAAATTTTTGTGAAAAGCTAGAAATAATAATAAATAAAGCAACAAGATAAGATTTTTAATTGTGAAAGCAATTAAAAAAATCAATATGTAATTCCAAAATCTAGTTTGGATAGATAATTGCTTCTTACTAATATAAGAAAGTAATTATCTTAATTAAAATATGAGTCTTCTTTTAAAAGACTTGTTTGTTAATTGGGAAAAAGTTTTCTTTGTAAACCATTTTGAAAGTTTGTTGTATGTATTATAGTGTAATTCTAGATATCTTGGCTTTCCGGAGAAAAGGATCATGTAATAAATGTTTTATAGAAACTATTTTTGATCTAAAATTATGTAGTTTGGATTTAATAATGGTTTGAAAATTTTGACAATAAAAGGTCTTGTGTCGGAAAATTTTGACTGAAAAGTGCTGTTTTAAAACAGCGATAACTTGTGATGTACACATCCAAATGAGTCCATTCTTTTTGCAAAAGAGAGTGCTTTCAGTAAGCTAGAAATCATCTTTGTATCATTTCTAAAAATTTTGCAGTTTGATTATTAAAAAATGAGTTTGAAAACTGATGGACATCTCTGTCCTCTTTTATAATTTCTGAGTTTAAAGCTGAAAGTAAATTGGGCATAACTTTCAAAACGTAAATCCGATTTTGATGATTTTTATATCACTGGAAAGAATAGACTGAGTGGAATAACTTTTATTTTATGAGTATTTTCAGATTATGAGCTTTACTGTGTCAAAAGCCTGAGTCTTTGTAGCAGGCATGAATTTGAAAATTTTGAAGTTTGGAGTTGTTGTCTTGTTTAAACTATGATTTTAATGCTTCATATATTTATAAGTGCATGCTAATATGTTTCAATAAGTTAAGTGCAGGTGCAAGAGGATATTTGAATGATTAATTAGCAAAATAGTAAGTATAAAAGTAAGCATGCTCGCATTTTAAACACTAAAACGAAAGGTATGAATTGCTAAGTGTTTATGTGTTAAGAATTATATATATATATATATATACATATACATATATATACATATATATATATATATATTGTGTGTTGCAACCTTTTGGTCGATGTATATCTATAATTCATATTTATGAAACTGTAAAGGGCTCTCCATGCAAAGGAGACTCCATCGAATTTTACGAAAAATTAAACACTTGAAATTTTTTTGAGAAAATTAATTAGTGAATATTTGTAGCCATCGATGAAGGGTCGAATAAGTGTCCTTTAAAATAATAAAGTAAAATGGTTTAAAATTTGATAAATTTAGTGGAAAAATATATATTACTTATTGTAGTATATTTATTTTTAGAATTAGAGTATGGAACAACTATAATTTAATTTACTTTAAATTTAAAGTAAAGATGATTGAATTGAAAATTTAAGTAAGAGACTTTAAAAATTATCAAGTATTGAAGTTTGAGTTTTGTGTATAAAAGAAAATGGATTTGAGTGAAAAATCTTATAATAAATTTTTGAGAAAATTTCTTGTAATCCATTCTTGTGTGTCTTGACTTAGTGTGATTCTTGTGATGACTTGCATTCATGCAGTCATGTGTTATGGTGGTAGTTTGAAATACCACCTATCTTTTGTTGAATCCTCTTTCAATGATTGTGCTTATTTGTGTTACTCCTTTAAAGGAGTTAAGTGCGTTTCAGTATATTCGGAAAGTTGGCTCCTAGTTATATAGGACCATCTACTATTACTGAACGCCTTGGTTCGATTGCTTTCATGCATCGTTTTCTGTTCAGTTTTGGGTATTCATGATATGCTCCAAATAATCCAATTTCGTTGTATCTTGGAGATTTAATCTCAATTGTTAATTCTCTTATGTTGCATGATCACGAGTCTCACCAACTTGTGTATTGTGCCGAATTCTATTCGTGCAGTTGTTTCGAAGATTAAACACCTTCGAAATAAGAATGTTCCGCTTATGGAATTCTATGGTCCGCCAACCCTAAGTATTGTATTTGGGAAACCATAGGATTTGTGGAGCAAACTTGTCATGATCCTTTCATCCTCTATTGAGGGTGAATATCTATGATCCTATCTTTTGATTTAAATCTTGTTGTGATGAAATAGATGTTATAGATAATTTCCATTATAGAAATTGCGGGGACGCAATTTTTTTAAGGGGGGAGTCTGTAAAAACCCACGGTTTTGTGATTACCTGTTAATAAATTAAAATGTGATTTTAATTAAACTAGTGGTTAATTAGGAAAAGAGGATAAACTCATCGGGAAAAAATGATCTAATCTTTTTATTAGACTAAGTAAAGAGGTGACATAGAGTTTTAATTCTTTGTATTAAAACTTGAGTTTGGGCTTAAAAAAATTTAGCCCATTTTTGAAAATAAAGGAGAATTCTTATCTCCTTTGTATTGGAAAATGAATGGTACATTCATTTTAACCAGGCACAAAGTAAAAACTAGGTTTTTCAAAACTAAGAAACTCATAAACCTAGCAACTTGGAAAATCACTAGAAATCAAGAAAAAAATCTAGAAAGTAAAAGAAGATATGGGTAAGTCTCTAAATCCTCTTCTCTATCCGAAACTAGCATTTAATTTCAGTTTTATTTGATTTCTAATTTCTGAAATTTTTGGATGAGAGGGCTTTTGGTTGATTTTTGTGGCATGTATAGCATAGGAGTTGTAGAAGAAGGGAGTGCACATATGTTGATCTAGGCATTGCATCTTTGTCAAATTGGAGTAAAAAGTGAGTTAATCACTCATTCTACTACCTTTAATATATGAGAATAATTTTTAGTTGATATTTGAATTGAATTGGATGGTTTGTTGATTGAATTGCTTTCAAATTGGTTGTGAACTGGTTGCTTGAATTTGAATGATTATTTGCTTGTAGTTTGCTGAAAATTGTTTGTAAAATATTGCTGCAGTAAAACAGTGATATCTTAGTGCAATTTTATTCTAATTAGCTCAATATTTTTGCACTTGAAATAAATTTCTATTTTCTACAATTTCTTTTTTATTCACTTTAAGAAATTCTATGGTTTAGAGGGTCGAAATTGAGTTTGAAACTGATGTACACAGCTCTGCTCTATACAATATTTTTGTTGAAACCTGATATTAAAATCACCATAACTTTTAAATGGTAAATCAAAATTGAGTGAGATTTTTTTCATTTGGAATTTATTTTTATAAGGAACAACTTTTTTGTTCATTGCTTTTTGTGGTTAAGCAGTTTACTAAGAGTAATTTGGGTTTAAAGAAGATGTAACCTTTCTGTCCTGTGTTTTAAACTTATCTTTGAAACACAGAAATTGTTTTAGGCACATCTTTCTCATTTCTTGTCGGATTTAGATGATTTTTAATGTTCTTGAAAGCATAAAAAGAGTGTGACAACATTCATGTTAAACACTTTCATAAACACGAGTATAGTGGGTCGAAAAACCTGATGTAAACTTACTGCCCGGTCACTGTAAAACCGTATTTTCTATGCTAAATATCATTGGTAATTTTAGCATATTTTTCTCGTTTGATGTCCTAATTTGACAATTCTTGATGTTCTGGAAAGCACAAATTGTCTACTATAACTTTTGTGTTTTGGGTTTTGTTAAATTTTGAAGTTTATATGGTCAAAAGTTCATTCTAGTGTCACTGTCCCGAGACTAAAATGACAGCCGTAGTGAACTTCAGATCTGAAAATTGTTTTGGTGATAACTTTTTCATTTTTTATCGGAATTCGATAATTTTTGATATTCTGTAAAGCATATAATATCCTCTATAACTTTCATGTTTTGTGCTTTCTCAAATTTTTGGTTGAATAGGGGCGAACTGGCTAAACAAGCCGCTGGCCTTTGTTTTTCCTATGTATTCACTTCCTGGCATGACTCCGACTTTGAGACGTCGCAGTTTCTTCGTCTCTTATCGGAACTCAGCGATTTTTCTCGCAGTTTAAAGTAAAAATGTTGAAATTTATTTTTACAAATTTTTAAGTTATTCTGACCATGTTAACTTTTATATATCTGCTGTCGAACTTGAACCCGCAACATGCTGGAATTCGATGATTTAACCTTGTTTTAGTCCAATTTTGAAAACGATGCAGATTCTTCATTTCAAATCGGATTTGAATGATTCTTTTTGCAAATTGAAGTAGGAATGTTGATATACATTCCGGCAGAATTTCAAGTCATTTGACACCGTTAACTTGTCCAAACCAATTGTCGAATATTGAGTCGCGGCTTGTTTTAAACGGATAATACAGTGTAATTTCCGTTATTTCGATGTTCTCCTGATATTTCTTTCTGGATTTCATACATGGGGTTTATAATGTGTTTTAAAAATGTTTTTCAAATAAATGGGCTTTTGAAATTATTATTATATTGTTAGCACCAAAATTGGTCACTAACACCCTTGAGAAAGATTGTATAGAGAGAGTAATGAAGAAGATAAATTAAAACAGAGGGATGCAAACTAAATTAACCGCAGAGAATAAGAACACCATATTTATAGTGGTTCGGCGTAACTGCCTACGTCCACTGTGAGTTTTTAATCTTTATTGCTTTCCCAAGTAGTTGAATATAGATACAATCCGTACACTAATGACTTGAATACAAGTTTGAGCCGAAAAGAATAAGTCTAGAAAGCGGCAGAGTCTCCCCAGTGTTCTCCCAAAATAGGTCCATTTCACTGTGCCCCTGCCCCTCTATTTATAGACGGAGATGAGTTGGACTTCCCTCATGGGCCTAGGAGTAAGATAACTTGGCCTGTAGTAAGTGACTTCTGTGCGCCGAGCCACAATTGCCGAACCACATATCCGCGCCAAACGGCATTCGCATGCCGATCGAGGAAGATACGCTGAAAGGTACCTTCATGCCGATCGAGATAGTGTGCGAAGTGAAGAATGTTGGCTGAACGAGATCTGTGCCAACCGAGACTCGATGCCGGACGAAGGGAGATGCCGAACGAGGCTCATGCCGAACGACTTTGCTATGTCGAACGACTTTGCTATGCCGAACGAGGCTCATGCCGAACGACTTTGCTATGTCGAACGACTTTGCTATGCCGAACGAGGCTGGATGTCGAACGAGGCTCATGCCGAACGAGGCTGGATGCCGAGCGGGGCTTGGATGCCGAACGACTTTGCTATGCCGAACGAGGCTCATGCCGAACGAGGCTGGATGTCGAGCGGGGCTTGGATGCCGAACGACTTTGCTATGCCGAACGAGGCTCATGCGGAACGAGGCTGGATGCCGAGCGAGGCTTGGATGCCGAACGACTTTGCTATGCCGAACGAGGCTCATGCCGAACGAGGCTGGATGCCGAGCGGGGCTTGGATGCTGAATGAGGTTCTATGCCGAGCGACCCTTTTACGCCGAGCCTCTTGTTACTTGGTCAAGCCACCGGGTAACACTTGCCCCCCAAAGTGTATCATGTGGACGAACATGATACACTTTGATCCATGAGTAGTCAGTGTTCTCCTGAATGCCAATGACACACTGAACGCCAAACGACATTGAATGCTGAACGACACATCTAATGCTGAACGACATAATGAATGCCGAACGACATTGATGCCGAGCGAGGGAGGTGCCTTGACCGGTTCTACCAATCGCTGACTATTCGCCTTCCTCCTTTCTACTATAAAAGTCAGTACTCCCCTTCTTCTTCCCTTCTTACCTTTTACCTCCGCTCTAATATTCTTACAAACATACCTCCTTTTATATTTTTTCCAACACCTCAATTTCCTTCTCGACTCCCGAGTTCCACATGTTACACCTCGACTGCCTTCAATAACAAATCCGAGAGGACTCCACTTCTGAATTGAGCACCCCATTAGACCTCGATCCCTTCATCTAGGTATGAACTCTTCATTCACTCGACTCTCTTCGAATAGAGATTTTAGACGAGACTTGAATTTACGACCTTCCTCTAACCCATGAATAATGGATGTCGCATAGATATGGAAGGTGGATTCGAGGGTTTTAGATGTGCCTTAGGATTAGATGGAGAGGAAGAAGAAGAGGGTGTCGGCCCGGTAGGAATTGGTGAGGTTGGTTACTGTTGGTCGAGGGCCGTGTGCGAGTTGAAGTAGTGATCGATTGGCCATTTAAGAGGATGTTTAATTTGTCTGGAGAAAGGAGTTAGAGGAAGACGTATGGATGTGGCTCGGCATGACTTCCTTATGCCAAACGATGGAAAGATGTGTAGGAGTGAAGTTGGAGTTAGGTCTAGCATGCCGAGCGATGTGGCTCGGTATGACCACGGCTTGGTATAACTCCCTTTATGCCGAACGAGGTAATATGGAGTATAGGAGAGAGGTAGAAGTTATGGGCAGAGCGCCAAGTGATGCGACTCGACATGACCTTCCAAATGACCTTTTTGTGCCGAGCGGTAGAGAGAGAGCGTAAGAATGAAGTTGGTCTGTGGTGCCGAACGATGCGGCTCGGCATAGCTGCGGCTCGGCATGACCTGCTGAATGTCGAATGGGGTAGAGGGAGTGTAGGAGGTTGAGTCTTTGCAGCGCCATCTGGAATTAAACTTGACAGTAGGCTATATCAGTCAGAACCATCTCAACTCAAACACAAATGCATTGTCAACATACATTTTATGCTCGAACACATGACAGTGAACAAGGACAAGGACTTAAGCAGTTAATCATATCGGACAATCCAGACTGATAACTCTCTTGTTTTGACAACTATAAATATGAACTTAACTTGTTTAAAACAGATAATAACCTTTCATATACAGTGTCGAAGCCGAGTTCAAAATAGGAATCATCATACGACAAGTTCTCGTAAACGGTCAACGATGACAGTCTTCGAAGATGATAGTCTAAAACCCAACTTTGTTTCATCAACTCTGTGACTTTTAATTCCTTGGCACTTATACTTGAATGAATGCACTAGTTCACATACCACACGGGGGGAGTATTTTTGCTGTTAAGTCTAATGTTGATCGTTTTTCAAGTATAGTTTAAACAGGTGCTTCATCAGATTCTACACACATTAGAGATGTCTAGGAAGTCTAGTTCTGCCACGATCTCGGACAGACCCGGGCCTTCTTCTCAACAAGAAGAAGTTACAACTTCAAATCCGTCGTCTACTCTTGTACGAGACATGCCAAACCCCGCGACCGCATATGACGACTTAGCTCCTGATGCCTTGGATGCAGCTATCTTTTTAGATGATCCGATCGATTCTCAAGCCTCGAAGATTAACGAAAGCAAGCTTAGCCGTATATGCTCAGTACACGGGATTCCTTTTGACGACGTGTTGGTTCCATCGGGACAGGATCGTCCTCACTTGCCTCCAGTAGGATATACAGCCTACAACAAATTCATGTACTGGGTCGGTAGCGTGCTGCCATTCAACTCCTTTCTTCGGGACCTGTTACAGTATATCGAGATCGCCTCATCGCAATTACATCCAAACAGCCACGCGTTCATATACAACACTTGCATTCTCTTCATGAGTGTCCTTTTCAGGCTCCCGACTCCTGGCGATATCCGTTATATCTATCGCTTCAAGAGACAGTCATATAATCCATCTTTTGTATTCCTTGAGCCGCATAGCAAGTGTCAAATCCTGACTGGAGCATGGAGCAAGTTCGCCCAGTACAAACAGGAGTGGTTCTACGTGCGCTGTCCTCCCGGCTTCGCGAGGAGATGAGTGGAAGGGAATAAGTCTTTTTTCTGGGTCAACACTCGTGTTTGGCGGAAACTTCACTTTTTCTAAATCTTTCTATACTCTTACAGGTATCAACCCATGTTCTGAAGGCTCCGGGTACTCTGAAGCTGTCAGAGCTATCCGAGCTATCCCGTAGAAGACCGGGACATCAGATCTCTCATTTCTAATGAATCGCTCGCGAATTTTGGGCTGCTGGCGAAAGGTCGCCGAATAAGCCACCCTCAAGGCGTCACTATACCCAGGCCTGCTTCGGCCAAAGGAAAAAAGCAGGTTGGGTCTTCAGCACGTAACGCCCCTGATACACCAGAGAAGGGGGAGATTAGAGAAGCCAAAACGCTTGAAGTACAGGGCGAAAATGTTAGCCCTGCTTGGGACAAGATAATCGAAGTTCACGATATTGAGAAGACACCTTCCCCTTCGAAGGGAAAGAAGAAGTTGACCTATAAATTGAGGAAGAAGACGGTGGGTGGAACCTCTAAGGTCACCCTTGCTCCAGTGGAGAGGGAGCCTTCTCCTCAACACTTAGAGAGTTCATTGAGAGGCTTGTCGGACCTCACTATTCCCGACGATTTGCTTAATTATGGCTTCGATGATCTGGAAGCCCTGAAGGTTTGCTCGCCCGCGAAAGGCGAAGAAGGTGCTCAAGTCCAAAATCAGGGAGAGAAAACTCCGATAAGTAAAGCCAAAAAATCTGGTCCGTCGGGGGGAAACACTAGGACACACACAAACACGTTCACTTCACATTGCACTTAAATTTCCGTCATCGCTCTACCCTTTGCTAACTTGTCGTTGTTTAAATTCCGTGCAGATGACATGGGACGCACTCACGGACTCGATCGTCTTCACGGGTCATCTATTTTTCATCATTCTGGCCGGGATTCGGGCCCCGGCAAGCGCCGAGACAGAGACGACTCCGAAGACCGAGACTATCACCCTCGAGAATCAACTTATTGAAGGAAAACATACAGCCAGTCCTCATATTCTCGCAATCATCCTTCTCAATCAGAGCAAGGCAGGGAAAAGTCTGCACAGAAGGGATCTCAATCCGATGTCCCCCGTGATCAACACTCTGGTTCATCTAGCACACGGTAGTCTCGGGAACATCATAAGAAGACTGAACTTTCAAAGCCATCTCCCCCTGTTCCCTCAACAGATCCGAGGATATCGTAGAAGCTAACTGAGCTTAAAGTTAAGTTCCCAAAATTTGCTTTGATGGTCTAAAGTTCCTCCCGGCGATCCATCACATTCCGGGACATGTCAAACAGAGTGCCATTGCTTGCAACAACGACGCTTATGTTCAACATGAAGCATTTGTACATTTAGCTGAAAAAGTCTCGGAAGTCTCTGTTGAGCGTCAACATGAAATTGACCGCCTGAAGCTTGAATCCATTCACGATAAAGACAATATCAAAGCTCAGGATGAAGAGCTCTCTTCGTACAAGTCCCAACTCGAAGCTTCCCAACTAAAAGCTAAAGATACTGCGGAGGCCGTCAATCATCTGGAGACAACTCATAAGAGAGAAATTGACGAAGCGGTCCAACGCTGCGGGGCCTTGGCTTTATAAAAGGACTCTGTTCAAAATGAAAGGGATGCATTCGCCCTGCGGGTCAAAGAGTTGGAAGAACTACTCTTTAAGGAGAAGGAAGAGAAAATAGCCGCTCAGGAGGAGTCCCAACGATATTGCAATGAGATTGTTGCCACTCGACTCCTCAAAACACAACTAGATGAGGAGCTTTCTAGAGCCGAAGCACTGAAGGAGATAGCCCGCGAGGAAGGTAAAAAGATGGCGCTTTCTAATATCGATTTGCGCCTCGAGGCAGCTGTCGAGGCCGGTAGGAAGGATATCAAGTGCTTGTTCAACCCACTTATAGCAGAATATAATGTCCGTGTCCTCATGCATCGGGATTTGACTTTTCTTGGCGAGGGCTACCTCGAATCTCTAGCCGAGGCATGGGAAACTTTGATAAAGATCAGAAAGGTCGAGTCAGGCACCAAGGAGGTTTACGAGGAGGCTTTAATAAAAGAATTTCTCAAGGGGAACGAGCCTTCAGACTTGTCTATAGTGAAGGCCTTTTTTTGGCAAAGACTCTTCTACATCAAAGGATAAAAGTGACATTGCCGGTCCGTTTGGAACTGAATCTCCAGCTCCTCCTCCTACTTAATCGGCTGATCGGCCAGTACTTGATCCATTCGAGCAACACGCTGGTTATGACCCAGAAGACCTTGGCCTCGGCATTCATATCCTATCTCCCATTTCAGAGGGTGAGACTCCTCGGATGGTTGAGAGCCAGCAAGAAGCCGGTATATAACTTTTCTTCTTAAAGTTCCAAAAACCGTCATTTTCGGTGAGAGGTTATTGTATTCTAACGTTCATCTCTTGTGATTTTGCGCAGACCGTTCTGATCCTGATCTGCCTCCAAGGAGCGATGACGCCAAGGAAGAAAAGGGGAAAGCGAGCGAGACTACTCACGCAGGAGTGACCCCCGGTCCTGATGCTCAGGTGATTGAGGCGCTCGACGAGGATAAGTCCGAAACTTCATCCCCCGTCGAAGAAAGTTATGAAATTGAGATTACCGGTGCCTCCGAACACACTTCGAAAGTGAGCATGAAGGAGCAACTCGTGGAAGAGAAAAAGAAGAAAGTTGAGATCAAGATCGAGCCCCAAGTAGTGGAGTTAGATGATCCATTGAACATGCCTCTAAAGGTCATCCTCCCTGGTAGGTCCAGGCCACTAGAAGTCCCTCGTTCTTCCTCAGATGTTACTTCCCCATCAAGCAAAGCGTCCAAGCGAAAACACATAGGGGAGGAGTCGTCTGAGAAAACAAGGAAGGAAAAGAAATCAAAGAAACCAAAGAAGTAGCGGTTATACTCGTTCAACGAGAGTTAGCTTAGATTATGTAATTATTTCTATCTACTTTCATAGTCATTGTAGATAGACTTTTGTCTCCGGGTTCTGGAGGAGTTGTAGCAGGACCTCATTTTGGATTGATAAATAAAATTTAGTTCCTTTTTCTTTCAACTAATTTTTGTTTTTCAGCTTACTGTATAACTGTAGTCGAAACCCAAGCTCTTGTGAGTTACATAAACCCACAATTCGTTTTCATATGACACGGAGATTCTTTGGAATTGTACATCCTTTATTCCACGCTCCAGGTACTAAGAATATTTTTTAGTCCGTACTCTGGGGACTTGAAGACTTCAAGTCATTTGTACTCTAGTCCGCACTCTGGGGACTTAGAGATTTTTGAGTCGTTTATACTCTAGTTTGCACTCTAGGGACTCAGAGTACTCCGGTCCACACTCTGGGGACTTGGAGATTTCAAGTCGTTTATACTCTAGTCCGCACTCTGGGGACTCAGAGTACTTCGGTCCGCACTCTGGGGACTCGGAGATTTCAAGTCGTTTATACTCTAGTCCGCACTCTTGGGACTCAGAGTACTCTAGTCCACACTCTGGGGTCTTGGAGATTTCAAGTCGTTTATACTCTAGTCCGCACTTTGGGGACTCAGAGTACTCCGGTCTGCACTCTGGGGATTCGGAGATTTCAAGTCATTTATACTCTAGTCCGCACTCTGGGGACTCAAAGTACTCCGGTCCGCACTCTGGGGACTCTGAGATTTCAAGTCGTTTATACTCTAGTCCGCATTCTAGGGACTCAGAGTACTCCAGTCCGCACTCTGGGGAATCGGAGATTTCAAGTCGTTTATACTCTAGTCCGCACTCTAGGGACTCAGAGTACTCCGGTCCGCACTCTAGGGACTCAGAGTACTCCGGTCCGCACTCTGGGGACTCGGAGATTTCAAGTCGTTTATACTCTAGTCCGCACTCTGGGGACTTGGAGATTTCAAGTCGTTTATACTCTAGTCCGCACTCTGGGGACTCAGAGTACTCTAGTCCGCACTTTGGGGACTTGGAGATTTCAGGTCGTTTATACTCTAGTCCGCACTCTGGGGACCCAGGGTACTCCAGTCCGCACTCTGGGGACCCAGACTACTCCGGTCCGCACTCTGGGGACTTGGAGATTTCAAGGTTGTTTATACACGTTCGTACATTAGACAGAATAATGTAACTCTAGTTGTTTGCCATCGGATTATCATGCATAGAAACATCAGTAATTCATGGAAAAGATGGCTTCAAGCCTTTATTAAGGAAAACAAGCTAATTTTTCTTATTACATGCCGAAAACTAAGAATCAATGAAATAAAAATGTGCTGGAAATAATTGCAACTAAAATATGAAAGAAATAGACTAAGTGTAATAATGTCGTAGATGCTCGCTATTCCATGCTCGGGGGAGTATCGCACCATCAACGGTCGTTAGCTTGAAAGTTCCCTCTCCAAGCTTCCATTCAATGATGTATGGACCTTCCCATGTAGGATTCATGTGTGACGGGACTGGGAAAACTCGTTTCAAAACGAGGTCACCCACATCAAAAATTCTCGGCCGGACCTTTTCATTATAATATCGAGCGATTCGGTGTCTGTATGCAGCCGCTCTTAAATTAGCTTCTTCACGTTTTTCATCAATGAAGTCCAGTGATTCCAACAAAAGATCCTGATTCGTCTTAGGTTGTAATGAGTTACCCGGTGTGACGGAACTTCAAGTTCTATGGGTATAACGACTTCCATGCCATATGCCAATGCGAATGGAGTGTGGCCAGTCACGGACTTGTGGGTGGTTCTGTAAGCCCAAAGTATCGTTGGAAGTTCATCCACCCAAGTGCCTCTAGCCTTTTCCAGACGCTTTTTCAATATGGACTTGATTATTTTGTTCACGGCTTCCACCTGCCCATTGGCTTTTGGATGGGCAACTGCTGCAATCCTCTTTTCAAGGCCATACTTTTGACAAAATTCTTTGAACTCCCTACTTTCGAATTGAGTTCCATTGTCTGTTATGATAGTCTGTGGGAGGCCAAAGCGGCATATAATGTTTTGTACAACGAAATTAATGACTTTTTGGTGGTGATTGTGGCTAAGGGCTCTGCTTCTGCCCATTTGGTAAAATAATCAACTGCGACAATTGCATAATTCGCACCACCTTTAGAAATAGGTAAGGAACCGATTATATCGATCCCCCAAATCGCAAATGGCCAAGGACTAACCATTTGCATAATTTCCGTTGAAGGAGCTCTTGGGATTTTTGCAAACTTTTGACATTTGTTGGACTTTCTTACGTAGTCTGCAGCATCCCGATTCACAATTGGCCAATAATATCCATAGCGGAGGATCTTTTTTGCGAGTATTTGCCCCCGAGCGTGGTCACTACATTCTCCTTCGTGCACTTCCATCAAAATTCGTTTTATCTCATCATGGGCGATGCGCCGGAGTAAGGGAACCGAGAACCCCCTCCGATACATTATTCCATCTTGCATTATATACCTTGAAGCATTACGAATGACTTGTCGTCTCTCGTTCCTTCTTTCGGGCAAGGTTCCGTGTAATATGTATTGCTTGAATGGGGTCATCCATGATTCTTTCTCGATTTCAGTTTCTAACACGAAATCCATCTCCATCATATTTATACTCGGAGTATGTAAGGTTTCGATGGGAACCAATCCCATTTGTTGTGCATCACCAGTACTTGCAAATTTTGCCAATGAATCAGCTTCTCTGTTTTGTTCACGCGGGACATGCGAAATATCATAGTATTCCAAATTTGCTAGCAGCTCTTGAACATGAGCGGGGTATGGGGCAAGTCTCTTCGCTTGATAGTCCCCCCGCACTTGGTATACGACCAGTTGTGAGTCACTGAAGATTTCAACCAATTTTAACCCCAGTTCTCTGATAAGTCTCAAGCCAGCAATCAATGCTTCATACTCGGCTTCATTATTCGTCGCTGGGAATTCGAGCTTCAAAGCATAACAAATTGATCGGTTTTCAGGAGTCACAAGAACTATACCAACTCCCGAGCAATGGTCATTAGATGCCCCGTCGGTGTACAGCTTCCATCGAACGGGAGGTATGTCATCGCTACTACTCGATTCGTCCGACATGGTGAATTCAGCGATAAAGTCTGCTAGCGCTTGCCCTTGTATGGCCCTTCGTGGCAGGTAGGTAATATCGAACTGGCTCAACTCGATATTCCATTTTAACATCCTTCCAGAAGTTTTCGGTCGTTGGAGTACCTGTCGCAAGGGTTGATTAGTGTAAACACTGATTGAGTGTGCTTGAAAGTATGGACGAAGCTTGCGTGATGCAATCACCAAGCAATAGGCTAGTTTCTCGATCTTAGGATAATTCCTTTCTGCCCCCATCAAACGTTTACTGACATAGTACACTGGCTTTTGAACTTTTTCCTCCTCGCGGACTAAAGCTGCACTTATAGCAGGTTGGGATACGGGCAAGTATACGTACAACATTTCATGGTCTACTGGTTTCGACAGCACTGGAGGATTTTCTAAATGCCTTACCAGATCTCGGAATGCTTCCTCACAGTTCGATGTCCATTTGAAATTCCTTTTTCCTTTCTTTATTATATCGAAGAAGGGAATACACTTGTATGTGGCTCTGGATATGAATCGACTCAGAGCAGCCACTTTTCCATTCAAGCTTTGTACCCGTTTTATATTCCTGGGCACTTGTATGTCTCGAATAGCTTGAATCTTTTCCGGGTTAGCTTCGATTCCTCGAGCATTAACAATGAATCCTAAAAACTTCCCTAACGTAACGCCGAAGGAACATTTCAGAGGATTTATCTTCATCCCATAGTATCTAAGTATGCCAAACATCTCCGCTAAGTCTTGAATATGGTCGTTTGACTACCATGATTTCACGAGCATGTCATCCACATAGACTTCCATTGTTCTACCAATCTGGTCTTTAAACATTCAATTCACCATACGCTGATACGTCGCTCCCACGTTTTTCAATCCGAAGGGCATCACCACATAGCAATACAGCCCAACGTCCGTAGTAAAACTGGTATGTTCCTGGTCTGGAATATGCATCGGGATCTGATTGTATCCCGAGTATGCATCCATAAATGACAGTAACTCATGCCCGACAGTTGAGTCGACCAGCTGGTCGATTCTAGGTAAAGGGAAACTATCCTTCGGGCATGCTTTGTTTAAATCAGAGTAATCTACGCAAGTTCTCCACTTCCCATTTGCTTTCCTCACAAGCATAGGGTTAGACACCCATTCTGGGTAGAGGGCGTCGCGGACGAACCCATTGGCTTTGAGTTTGTCCACCTCCTCTTTGAGAGCAGCGGACCTCTCCGAGTCCATCCCTCTCCTTTTTTGCTTAACTGGAACATACCTCGGGTCTATGTTCAACATATGACTTGCAATAGCAGGAGAAATCCCGCACATATCAGAATGTGTCCAAGCGAAAACATCCAAATTCGCTCGGAGAAAGTTAGTAAGATCCTCGTCCATCGAGGGGTCGAGTTGTGATCCAATCTTAAGTACCCACGATGGATCATCCCGGCTGACTGAAATGTCAATCGTCAGTTCAGCCGGTGCTGCTTTTTCTTCCCTGGGTTCCTCATCACCATCTCTCGGATCTATTTCTCTATAGATCCGAGGATGTTGCCCGAGCCAGGGCTCGGGCGTTACTTGTCAATCGTCAGTATTCTGAATGCGGACGGAGCTGTCTGCAACCTTTCCTTTCTCTCTCCGCTGGGCCCCTCGAAGCTCAGCCACATAGCATGCATGACCGGTCGCCTGGTTGCAATGCATAACACCTACTCCTTTGTCTGTTGGAAATTTCAAAGTCAAACACCATGGGGCCAATGCTGCCCTAAACTCAGCCAGGGCCGGTCGACCTAGAAACACATTGTATGGAGAATCTACATCCAAAACTATTAAAGGTAGGATCCGCACCCTCCTACGCTCACCTTGCCCCAGTTCAACTGGGAATCCAACATAACCCACCGCATCGGTTGCCGCACCATTAAAGCCATGGATACGAGCTTTAGATGGTTTTAAATCTTTCGTCTCCATCTTCATTTGGTCATACGCTTTTTTGAAGATGATATTAATAGAACTTCCACAATCAATCAGAATTCTTTTCACAAATGTCAGCCCGATTGTCGCAGATATGACCATCGGGTCAATGGTAGGAGCCTCCACCTGGTCAGCATCTCTGCTCCTGAATACTATATCATTTGTCATCATGCGCTGCTGTTTAGCGGGGGTCCCATCCTCCACATTTGAACAACACTCAAAATCTTATTGCCTCAAGGAATTAGCATACCGCTGCATTTCTTTCCAGTTCTTATCTTCAGGGTGAGGTCTGCCTATTATCGTGTTTATGACCAATCTGCCCACGTTCGAGCAGGCTCCTCAGGGTGACGTGGAGCTGGTGCGCATCGAGATTGGACGTTCCTTGTCCACCCTCTTGAGGATTCTTTACAAACTCCTACAACGTTTTCTATCTAATCAACTTTTCTATAGCGTCATGTAGGTGCCTACACTCTTCAGTATTATGCTTGTAAGTCTCATTGGAAGCGACGGTACTTCCCAGTTCGCTTCTGTTACTCGGTTGACTCCTTTGGGCACGGCTTTCTGTATTGAAAAGTATTACAGGTTGATAGTTAAATATTCTCAAGAGATGCATTCAGCGAGGTGTATTCGTTGTAGGTTGGAATCCTCGGCTTCCATTTCCCTGCTTCTCTTTTCTTTCTGGGATTTCCTCCTCCGGACCGCTTAGATTGCCCGGGTTTGTTCTGGACATTGACCTGGACTTTCCCCGAGTTGTCTCTGGATTGTTTTACAGCGATGTTGCTTTTTACGGTCTCCTGAATAGGCCCTGGTGCCTTATCTCATCTTGTCCACCTGGCTTCCTCTCTTCGTATAAACTGATGAGCCTTTAAATAAAAACGCTCTAGCGTAGTCGGAGGCTTTCCTGCCAACCAATCTCCAAATTTTGAATCCAGATCCACACCTCGCATCACAGCCATAAGAATTGCATGATTATTAGGATTGCTAACTTCAGTAGCCGCAACATGGAATCTCTATAAATACTCGTTCAACGACTCCCCTGGATCCTGGATTACACTTGATAGGGACATCACGTCCTTTGGATGAGTAGCATGTATCCTAACCTATTCTATAAATTTCGTTACCAACTCCTCGAAGCTGGATACGGACTGCGGAGGAAGTCGGGTGAACCACATGATAGCGATTCCAGATAGGGTTATTGGGAAGCACCTACACTTGGTTGCATCATTCACTCTACCTGAATCCAACATCCATTCATATCTCATCGCATGCTGCCGGGGATCAGTCTTCCCTTCGTAGGCCGGGATAGTTGGCATGCTAAACTTCTTGGGGTACTCGGCCCATAGAACAGTGTCTGTGAATGGAGTATGACTCCTAGATATCCCCCAATCTTCATTGGTCAGGCCTTGATTTTCTCTCATCAGCTGTCTGACCATAGCCGATAGGTCCGGGGTTTATATGGAAGATGGAAGGTTGGAGTCCGTTCTATGGGATCGTTCAGGTTAATGTCTCCTCTGCCGGCGATCTGCCAAACGTGTATCTTGAGGTTCAGCATTATTGGCATCTTGGTGAGCCGGGCGTCCAGTTTCCACACGCGCTCCAGATCCTAAGTTTCCCATTCCTGCTTGGGTGTGGTCTCCGAGGTGTAAATGATCTCTAGTTGATCGATCAGCAGCACCTGCCTGTGTAGTTTCAGTCTTGCGGCGTCTACGCCTGGGAGGTTCATCGGACGAAGTCGAGCTATCAGATGAAGAGTAAGGAGCTGGACTACCCCCAGCATTTTGATGCTGTTGTTGAGTTAGCTGGGTCATAAGGTTGGCATTAGCTTAAATCTGTTCTCCAAGTTGTCTCCTGCTTTCCATGAGTTCTCTCATCAAGTCGTTGAACTCTGTTCTGGTGACAACTTCCATTTGATTTTGGGTGGTAGTTCCTGCACCCAGATTTGCTTGTTGATTGCTAGATCCTATTTGTTGTACGCTAGCAGTCTCATTGACGTCCGCATTATGAGAGGCTGATCTGGTACATAGTCTTCCCATATTAGAGTTATTGATAGAAACTCTGAGTAGAATCAACGGACGTCTTGTGAATGACTTGGATCTCCTTCGGTGGATTTATTCAATCCAGTAGCTACAAAGTAGATCCTTGTGGCCTGAGAATTCGGTTCTCAGTAAAAGAACCAAAATGTTAGCACCAAAATTGGTCACTAACACCCTTGAGAAAGATTGTGTGGAGAGAGTAATGAAGAAGATAAATTAAAACAGAGGGATGCAAACTAAATTAACTGCAGAGAATAAGAACACCAGATTTATAGTGGTTCGGCGTAACTGCCTACGTCCACTTTGAGTTTTTAATCTTTATTGCTTTTCCAAGTAGTTGAATACAGATACAATACGTACACTAATGACTTGAATACAAGTTTGAGCTGAAAAGAATAAGTCTAGAAAGCGGCAGAGTCTCCCCAGTATTCTCCCAAAAAAAGGTCCATTTCACTGTGCCCTTGCCCCTCTATTTATAGACGGAGATGGGTTGGACTTCCCTCATGGGCCTAGGAGTAAGATACCTCGGCCTGTAGTAAGTGACTTCTGTGCGCTGAGCCATAATTGCCGAATGGCAATTGCCGAACCACATATCTGGGCCGAACGGCATTCGCATGCCGATCGAGGAAGATACTCCGAACGGTACCTGCATACCGATCGAGACAGTATGCAAAGTGAAGAATGTGGGCCAAACGTGACCTGTGCCGACCGAGACTCGATGCCAGACGAAGGGAGATGCCGAACAAGGCTCATGCCGAACGACCTTGCTATGCCGAATGACTTTGCTATGCCGAACGAGGCTCATGCCGAACGAGGCTGGATGCCGAGAGCGGAGCTTGGATGCCGAATGACTTTGCTATGCCGAACGAGGCTAGATGCCGAGCGGGTCTTGGATGTCGAACAACTTTGCAATGCCGAACAAGGATCATGCCGAACGAGGCTGGATGCCGAGCGGGGCACGGATGCCGAACGACTTTGCTATGCCGAACGAGGGTGGATGCCGAGCGGGGCTTGGATGCCGAATGAGGTTCTATGCCGAGCGACCCTTTTACGCCGAGCCTCTTGTTACTTGGTCAAGCTACCGGGTAACATATATATTATTATTTTTTAAGTATAAAAATTATATACTCTATAATAAGAGAATTTCAAAGGCAATTTCTAAAGCGATTTCGAAGCGTTCCTAAAACTCGTTTTCTTCAACTTAATTTCTATATAAAACACACAATTTGGCACTTCAAGCGAAGAGGGAGGAGAATTAAATGATTGGATAAAACGCGTGCTATGAACACGTGCGTTTATCTTTTCAGTTAATTCCTAATCTATTCGTTTGATCATTTTGGCCTACGGGTCTAGTTTACCGATGATATGAGGTGAACTTTTTACTGCTTTGAGAGTGAAATTTTCTACGGTTTGTAAACCGTTTAGTGCGAACGGGTGGTATGGGACACATGTTAACACATTTCGGGTTCCTTTCCGAGAGTTTGTGGCACATATTGCCAGTTAGTGGCGTCCAGTTCTGGGCCTCCGGACCTTCGCCACTATGGTTTGTTGCCTTCGGGTTTGTGCCTTCGGGTTTATTGCCTTCGGGTTTATGCCTTCGAGTTTGTTGCCTTATAGTATCACTTTTGGAGTTGGTCCTTCGTCACCGCTTGAGAGATACTTGGGTTAGTTGCCTTCGGGCTTGTGGATCCTTGTTTATACAGTACTGAGCATGTGCATCTTTTGTTTCATTGATATTTATATTTCCCTAGAGTATCGCCTTTCAAAGTCGGTCCTTTGAACCACTCGATACATAGCGATTACCTTGTAGAAACTTGTGATGCCTTCATTGGCATTTGTGTTTCCCTTTTTGGCTTGATTTGGGATATTTATACCCTTTGTATATTTTGAGTTGCCGATGATATGAGGCTTGTTATTTGAGTTTATTGGATCTTGAGTTATCTCTTTTAGAGATTTTATTGTTACTATGAGATGTATTCCCTTTTATGATATCCATATAGACTCTCTTTTTTTATTTCTCATTTGAGAAGCATTGTTATCTTGTATGTACTCATATCATCATCTTGTCTAACTCTAACTGATATGTTTTAGTTAGACTGACCCGTGTATTTTATACTCAGGTCAGACCGAGGTGTTTCAGGTTAGGTACATTTGGACTTAACCTATTCTGCTTCCGCATGGACTATTCTGCTAGCTCTTTTTGTTATAGCTTTTTGTGTAGTCCTTTTTGTTGGCACTCAGATGTATATTCTTTTGACCCATGTTTGGGTTGTGGTCGTCATACCACTTTGATGTATCATTTTGGATTGTACTAGTGATTGTATTTGTACTTATGCATATGTATGCATTTCTACTGTTCTATGATGTTATTTACATTTGAGTTGTTATCTTTTGTTCTGATAGATCCGTTAGCCATTATAGTTTTGTATTAAATATTTATTGGATACGTCGATCTACTTGAGAAGAAAAAAAAAGATAGCACTTATCGACATATTCACTAGATAGTTAAGACAAGGCAATAGATGGTCGCTACTATCCAGCTCTATTCTCCGCATTAGCAGACGGTATTACCTCGTAATACTCTTTGTTAATATGGGTCTCAAAGTGGGGCGTCACAATGGAGTTCTTTTCGAAGAGGATACGGGAGGTACTATGGGTAGTACCTAGGACCGATATAGTCTTTGGGCATGTAGCTACATATATATATTGTTATTATGTCTTAATCTGCTAGAGAGTGGATGGGTACAATTCACGGATAGAGGTGAGAGTATTATAAACCTAATGTAACAGAAAATGGAAATAGAATGGTATATGTAGAATTATGCTTAGAACTGTATAATTTGTCCATTCATAAGAACTTTAGTTCTGACCCCCTCCTCATATTATCCCACAGGTTTGATAGATGGTAGAGATTTTCCAGCTCTGAGACACTTGTTTAGAAAGTGTTATTACCTTGGTGAGTATTTACTTACCATTATATTTTAGTCAGTTCCGCTGTGAGATATTTATTTGAGCTCTGATATATTTATCTTTGCCTATTTGCAGGATACCAGATACCCAACTCGGGTTTCAGTGGGCTTGGATTTTAGCATTTTTGTGAAAAATCCGGGCTCACTGGAATTTGGGTTGTTACACTTAACCTTCAACTCTGATGCCAAATGTAACGATCTAGGTTTTTCAACCATCGACAGCGATGACCGGTATGCTTTTTCAACCATCCTAGCACCACCGTGGCATACATTGGTACCTCGAATCTGATTTTACAGCCAGCCTCGCGACTAACAACCAACCCTTTTGCATCTAGCGACATGTAGGGGTAAGAGTCTCTTGCTCGCCACTAAACAGAAAGCGAGAACCCCCTATCATGCTGCACACTCCAACTGATGGAGCAAACCCCAACACATGGGGTAAGTGCCAGATCAGATCTGATCCTGGTTTTCGGATAGGAATCACCCAAATCCGATCCCGGTTTCGTCGTACCAATCATCGATAAAAAATGATTATTGGAAGATTTGATGATTGATTTATGCATTTCCTTTTATCAACTATCTTCGATAGATATAAATCTTTATAAAATATTCTTCTAGTGGATATGGAATTGTTATAGCCTTTCTTTGAAATTTATTGAATCATTTGATTTATTTAATCTGTAACGACCCAGAATTTTGAACAAATTAAATTTAAAATATTTAATTAATTTTAAATATTTGAACGATGATTTAATTTGAATTCTCGATATAACTTTTATATTTGCGATTAAATTATAAAATTTAATCTATTGTAAGTTGAATAAAAATTTAAATCTTCAATTTAAAGTTGAAGAAAAATATTTCAAAAGCTTTTAAAATTCGTATTGATAATTCTGAAGATAATAGAAGCCTCAGAATCGAATTTGAAAATGGTTTGATCAGTTTTGAATTTATATCGCTCGAATCGAATTTAAAAATAGCCGTCCGAGGCGCAGTCTCGGAATTCGACGAAACCAGTTTCATTGGATCCGTAATATTGAATTATTGTCGGATTTCAATTTTCGTATTTTTCGGATCTAATACGTAACCGAACGGAGAATAAACGCGTTAAGCTCAACCGAATTCAAATAAAAAAATGTTAATTTTAAATTAAAACTGGTCAATGTCAATACACGTTTTCCCCCTTAAACCACGCCTAAATTTTTGCCAGGAATCACGAACGAAATCGTGGAGGCATGCTTCGTTCCATTTTAAAAGACAATCTCGTCTCCCTCTTCCCCATTTCAAATCAAAAACAAAAATTCTCGTTCACAAAGAAATAATGGCCGAAGCTTTCAATTTCAAAATCAAGTATGGCCGCGTCTCTCTCATTCAAACGAAGACATTCGAAACCCAGCCTCTTCCTTTTCTTCAGGAAAATCGCGAATCATTTCACGGCAGGAATCACGTTCGAGCAATTTAGGGCGGGCGACGCTTGTTGTCACATAGGGCACTTCCAGGTAGGGTTTCGAACAATGGACGGGGTTCGACAGCAAGTTGCGAAGTTAGTCGCGTTGTCTCGATCGAAAGACGGAACCTGGGGCGGTGCGACAACGAGTATTAGGGGAGAGCTTCATGAATGGAAACAAGCAGTCGAGCTCGAGTACGAGAAATCTGGGCACGGCAATTTCGCAAGTTGAGGGAGCTGGAGTTCGTCGAAGTCTCGAGGTTCGTTCGTTAGGGTGTGTCGCGACCTGGGTGTCATCGACGTTCGAGTTCATCAATGTCGTGGGTGGCTTCATCTCATATTTGAGAAGTGGGATTCGACTGCGACTGGGAAGAACGAGGCGTTCGTTCGAATGGAGGAAGCGCGTGTGATTTTCTGGTAGGCGCGTTCGAGCATCGGCAGAAATTTCAATCTGGGTTCATAAGTGAGGTATTCGAACTTCATTGCCTTGATTTAAATTTGATTACAGTGAAGTATATTTTGTGTTAATCTCGTTTTAATATCAAAAACTGTAAAAGGAAATTTGTTAGAAACGAAATTTATTAGGTGAAATATATTTTGCAGTTAAGTTTATCTGCAAGCAGAAAAGGAAAAAAATTGTGTTTACTGTTAGCTTTAAAATTCCAGAGTTTATATATATACAGTAGAGAAGATTTTTATTTTTTAAAAAAAGAATGAAGAGGAAATGAATTTATTTAACTTACTTGTTTAATTTATTTTTGGGAATGATTAAAGAAAATTTAGTTAAACGGATTTGTTTAGTTACTAGAAATAAATTTTTAAAAGGAAATTTAGTTTTTTTAAAATTTCTAGTTAAATAAATTTAAAAGAGAATTAGTTTGAAATTAAATCATCGGATAATTAAAATTACTAAAAACGATAATTGAATTGTTCGATTTATATTCGAATATAAATAAACTGTGTAAATATTTATACAAGGTATAAATCAAGATAATTGGGTCGAGATTGGAGATGGACTGCAAATTAAAAAGCTAAGGTGAGATTTTCTCACTCAAATTGAAAAGTGGAATTTTCAGTTATTGTTTGATTGTCTGTTTGGATTGTTGATATTAGATATTTTAGGATATATCTATATATAGCAATATATACATATTGGCATATGTATATATTGGATTGATTGATTTCCCGCCTCGTATAGCGGATGAGACCCTATTGCACCGTTAGTAAGCGGATGATTTTTATAAAACCCATATACCGCGATATTCCACCTCGAAGTGGAATTGGTATTGTGCTAACGTCTTTGGATGCAGGAAAACAGGTTGGAGGGATCCAACTGGATTCCTCACCAGTTTTTATTTATTTACAGATATTGATGTATATCCTGTTATCATATTGATATATGATATTGACTGTTGTGATGGACTAATTGATGCGTTGCATCATTGGATTCAAATTTTGAAGTTTAAAAATAACGATTTAACTTTAAAAAGAGATTTTGAAAGTGATTATTTGAAAGTATACGTTTTATTTGAATCTTTGAATTGATTTACTTTAAATAAATAAAGGTTATAAATTTAAAGTTATGGAAATTAAAATGTTTGTGAAATATAACCAAAAGATGATTTTTGAAATAAATAGTTAACTAATCTATAAAATAATTTAAATTGGATTTTTGAATCATTAAAAACGATGTATGTACAAGATGCACAAAATTGATATTTATCAATTAAGATTATTGGGATTTAAAACGAGTTTTTATAAGTGTTAGATAGAAAATTTATAGAATTATAAATTGTGAAGATTTGAAGTTTATAGATTTATAAAGTTGAAGTTTATAGATTTATAAAGTATGAAGTTATGAAATGAATGGAATTGTAAAATAAAAGATTATAAGGAATTTACCTATAAATTGGGCTTTTGCTTTTAAATGGAATATTGATCGAAGTTAATAAAAAGGAAGATTTATAAGTCAAAGTTGTTATAAAATAGAAAGAGAATTTATAAACGTTGTTTTATAAATTCGAAATCAATTAAATTTGGTAAATCAAATATAGGAGATTATTAAAGGAAAGGTATTCGCGATTTTGGATAGCGAATTTTTATTGAAATAAAAATGTGTAGAAATGATTGAAATGGGGTTAAGTAAATTATATTCACGATTCTGGGCAGTGAATATATTGTTAAGTAAAATGGAATTACTTTTGAAGAAGTGATATTAAAAATGAAGTTAAACATTTTAAAGATGTTTTAAAATGTATTATGAATCAAAAGCATAGATTTCAACAGTTCTTGTTGAAATAGACGTTTTCGAGAAATTTAAGGAAATGGTGGACTATAACACTGTTGTTATAGTAAATGGTTTCCGAAAGGAAATGTTTTATATAGTATTGGGATCTACATATCTATCTTAATTTTCGAATCCCTATACTAGTGATTTTGGGTCGTCGTAACGATGTTTTACGTAACATTCGTTTTGACCCAAATAAATGTGTTAAAAGAATATTTTCCTTAAAAAGGATGAATATATACTTAATTTGATTTAAGTATATCGAATATTTTCAAATGTTGAAAATAAAAGATTTGTGAAACACTTATTATTAAATAAGTTTGGAATGTTTTCCAATATGAAATGAAACGTTTTGAGATTTTATCTTCTTAAAGATAAAATGAAATTGAATATTTGGAATCGATTTGAAAATCGTATATCAGTAGATATTTTGAAATATAAATTCAATATGGAATTTATAAAGGAAAGGGAAACTGTTTAGAAAAATAAACGTTGATTTATTTTTGAAGTGTGGAAATTTTATATCTAGTAAAGATATTTTTGAAGATGAAATAATTTGGAAAATTATTTGGAATTTGATGATGTTGCGCATCTTTATTGATAGTTAAATAACCGACTATCAATATTTACCTTGAATAGGTATTTGTTATGAATTGGATGAATTTGAATGCCACACTTATTTTTAAATAAGCGCTCACTATTCGGGTTAGCCGGGAAAAGACATTCGTGTCATATAACCCATTCCGAATATGTGATACGTCGTTATGAATTGCATTCGAAGACCGGTGTTGAAGACCGGATATTTTTGAAAACGGAAGGATTACCGTCGAGTTACTCTACATCGGCTGATCTCCGGTTTAGAGGTTTTATCACCCTTAGTGACGGGAAGTCCGGACGTGATTAGAAATTTATCCGGATATGCAAGGGCTTCGTGAGAAGTGCCTTCGGTTCTGTTCGATCCCGGAACAGACTTGTATGGATTGTGTGTCTGACGTTACAAATTAAGATATAAAGCTGATTTCTTTCAAATACATTTCTGTTGGTGGCGGAGAATTTATTCTCTTAGCTTAACACCCTTCTCTGAGACGTACGAGCTCAGAGGTTATGTAGTTGAAATTTATCAGCGATATATCCCAATTTGGTAACGTGGCATGCTGAGTGTTGCTGTGAAATGATCAGTGTTTGATCATTTGCGATATGATCATTTGTTTGATCTTATATCTTTGTGATCATAGGTTGATCATTTGTTTGACCCGAAGCATGGCTTTGTAGAAAGCGTAGCTTTGTGGACGAGACTTCGTCGAGCCTCACACCCCGGAAATGGTCAAAACAGGAAGGATGCGGCAAGGTTCTAGGGAGTAGCGCCCCTTAGTGTATGTCATTCCTTCTGGATAAAGGTGGTATCATGGTATGGAGCCCAGATACTTAACCTCTGTGGTTGCTGCAAATTTATTACTTTGTGGTTGTTGCGAATCGGGGATCCTCGGGAAGATCGGTGACGATCGGGGGATGGCATACGCGTGTCAGTAGTTACCTATTTTTGCAGAGGTAACCCGGCCTTGTGTTGGCAGAGATCTAACCGTAATGTTAGGTTATTTCTCGGGTCGTCTATTCCAGGGACGTACCCATCGTGGAAAAGGAAGTTCCTTAGCCTGACCATTTGTTGGAAATCCAAAGAAACAATACGAGCCTTTACGATTTCAATTGTATAACCTGTCTCCTCAGGAGGCAGCTATAGCAGGCATAATATAATGGTACCTATGCTGGCTAAGATTTATATTCTACTTTCGAAATGTTTTCCACTATGCACTAATAGTAATATCCAAAATGATTTGATTTTGCGTAGTAAGCATCTTTGACTAACATAAGAAGAAATCTCCTCCAAGTCTGCGTTTGCATTGTGTGTGTGATGGGAGGTCTTATGGTAGTTTCATTTTCCAAAAGCATTGCGAATTGACTTTAAAATTCTCTGCTATTTATTTTAAAGATAAACTGTTTTACGATCTCACACCAGTCACCATGACTGACTCGGAGTTTATTGTTTCCCTTCTAAACTCTGGGTGCCCACCAATTTTCCACACGGGCAGACTAGAGTTATATTATCAGGATATTCTGGAGCCGTGGAAGCAAGCTGGATGGCGAGACGTAGTATTTGTATCTGATAGTATTTATTCCGCTGTGTATTCTGTATGAGGACAAGTTTATATAACTGTCCATTGTTGTATATTGACTCTGATGATTGATGTATGTATAAAATGATATAGTTCTTTGTTTTAAAGATTATTCAATTATCTATTATATATTGTTCTGCTGCGATATGTGAGATTCTGATATTGTTCTGTTTCTGTTCCTGTTCTGATGTTCTTTCTTCTTCTTTCTTCTTCTGCTTTCTTCTATCTTTTCTTCTTTTTCTTCTTTCTTAAAAACCCTCACTATTGGAGTTTCCGGCACTCGATTGCTCGGCAGTCGATAAAGTGAGTATCGATGTCGAATTTTCGAAAGTCGAAAATTTCGGTACGTGACAGCTGGTATCAGAGCATATGGTTAAGCGACAACCCTGCTCTGTTGGGTGTTACTCATTAGAGATAGAGTCAGTAGTACTCTAGAATGAGTTGAGTGTAATAATAGATACGAGCGCGTATTTGTTAGTGAATATAAAAAATTGTTTTATATTGTGATGATTGATTTGTTGAGTGGTATATGGATTCTGGTCAATACGAGTAATTAACGATCATTGATAGGGATCTCTAAACACTTGAATAGAACAATTCGGCACAGTATTGTTTTAAAATAGGGTGAATGAAATAATTTTGCCCAAAAATTATTTTTGTATATAAAAGGAATGATTTTCTATGAATTATCATAGTATATGGATGCTGGTTTGTTAGGAAAGTGATAATATTGAAAGTTATCATTATTGTATGAAATGGAATAAGAAATTCAAGTCGTAACTCCAAAGTTAAGAAATAAATTCATATAAAATGGAATTTGAGAATATAAATTATAATTGTGACTTATAATTTAAACGGAATTCCAGAGAAGTTTTGGAAATGTTTTGAAAAGAATTTGAAAATTTTGGAAATTTGGAAGTTTAAATCTTTTGGATTTGAAAATGAATTTCAAAGGTTTTGAAAAGTATTTGGAGAGTTGAAAGCTCTAAACTCTTTTCGGTCGCTGGAAAATAATCCTGATGATGGTGGCCACATCATTAGAATTCATTTTCGGGTTTCCAAAAGAGAAATTGCTGTCAAATTGTTTTAAATAAGAGTTGTTTGAAAATTTGGGTTTTTGTTTTGGAAATTCAAATGGAATTTGAATTGTTTTCAAAATGGCTTTGAAATGTTGGTAAACTCTGGAATGCTATATAAAGATATTTATGAAATATTACTAAGTGGATAACTTATACAATTTGAATTTTGATTGAATAAATTTAACTTAAGGAATTTTAAGTTGAATTAAAGTAAGTATAAGTTATATAACTTATAAAATGAGAAATAAAATAATAACCAAAGATTTGAAAATAAATTCATTTAACAAATGAGAATTATTAATGTGAATTAAGAATATAAAGAGATGAATTCATATATGAATTAAAAGTGTAAATATAAATTGTGAATCAATTTATAACTTGGAATGGGATTCCAAGAAGATAATCGAAATTAAAATTTATTAGTGGAATGGAATTAGTAATATGAATGTAGAAGCGATTTGTATAAATCAAGATGTAAATAAGTTGATAACTTATAAAATATTTGAAATCTGATAGAAATGAGATTCAAAATGAAAACGAATGAATTAGTGAATGAGTAAATAAAAATTTGATATTGTAAGTGCAAGGAAATGAAGTTGAATGTTAAAATCCATTTTGAATTTGTAAGTAAGTAAAACTGAATATTGAAAACGAATTTGAATTGTGTAAAATAAAATGAAGTTTTGAGATTAGTTTGAAGCGAACTAAAGTTAATTTATAAAAAATTCAATATTCAGAAGTTGAATTGAATCCAAATTAGATTTGAATTGCGAATTGAATTCAAATGAATGTGAAATGTAAAATTGAATAGATATAACTTCAACAGTGAAGTAAAAATGATATAAGCAGTTTATATTGAAACTTTTGTAATAGGATTGTGCAAAATGATTTGAATATGTAACTAGATATTATGGCTAGTAGGATATACAGGTGTTATAAATTGGATTTGATCTTCAAAGATGAATTTGAATTGCTCGACAAAAGGTAAGTATTTGAATTATAATATGAGTTTTTGATAATTTCTTCTCTAGCCGCTTGGCGTTTTCTTTTCTTTTTGAAATCAGAGAGTCCGTAGGGACGTTTTGTAGTCGTGCCGTATTAGCCGCGCAAAGGAGACGCTGGCGAAATTTTTCGGAAATTTAGGGCGTTAGAAAATTTTTGAGAAAATTTTGAAAGTTTAAATTTGAAATTTGAAATTAAATTTGAATTGAAGTAAAGCAATGTTGTTTGAAACCTATAATTGAAGTTAGAAAGATAGTTGGAATGATAACGAATCTTTAGTAGGAAGATTTGTTTTGATAAATTGATAAAACTATTGAATGTTGAAAAATAGTAGACGAGTTAAGGACCATTTTTTCCTAACTTGTAATTTCGAGGACGAAATTCTTTTAAGGAGGGAAGTCTGTAACGACCTAGAATTTTGAACAAATTAAATTTAAAATATTTAATTAATTTTAAATATTTGAACGATAATTTAATTTGAATTCCCGATATAACTTTTATATTTGCGATTAAATTATAAAATTTAATCTATTGTAAGTTGAATAAAAAATTAAATCTTCAATTTAAAGTTGAAGAAAAATATTTCAAAAGCTTTTAAAATTCGTATTGATAATTCTGAAGATAATAGAAGCCTCAGAATCGAATTTGAAAATGGTTTGATCAGTTTTTAATTTATATCGCTCGAATCGAATTTAAAAATAGCCGTCCGAGGCGCAGTCTCGGAATTCGACGAAAACAGTTTCATTGGATCCGTAATATTGAATTATTGTCGGATTTCAATTTTCATATTTTCCGGATCTAATACGTAACCGAACGGAGAATAAACGCGTTAAGCTCAACCGAATTCAAATAAAAAAAATGTTAATTTTAAATTAAAACTGGTCAATGTCAATACACGTTTTCCCCCTTAAACCACGCCTAAATTTTTGCCAGGAATCACGAACGAAATCGTGGAGGCATGCTTCGTTCCATTTTAAAAGACAATCTCGTCTCCCTCTTCCCCATTTCAAATCAAAAACAAAAATTCTCGTTCACAAAGAAATAATGGCCGAAGCTTTCAATTTCAAAATCAAGTATGGCCGCGTCTCTCTCATTCAAACGAAGACATTCGAAACCCAGCCTCTTCCTTTTCTTCAGGAAAATCGCGAATCATTTCACGGCAGGAATCACGTTCCAGCAATTTAGGGCGGGCGACGCTTGTTGTCACGTAGGGCACTTCCAGGTAGGGTTTCGAACAATGGACGGGGTTCGGCAGCAAGTTGCGAAGTTAGTCGCGTTGTCTCGATCGAAAGACGGAACCTGGGGCGGCGCGACAGCGAGTATTAGGGGAGAGCTTCGTGAGTGGAAACAAGCAGTCGAGCTCGAGTACGAGAAATCTGGGCACGGCAATTTCGCAAGTTGAGGGAGCTGGAGTTCGTCGAAGTCTCGAGGTTCGTTCGTTAGGGTGTGTCGCGACCTGGGTGTCATCGACGTTCGAGTTCATCAATGTCGTGGGTGGCTTCATCTCATATTTGAGAAGTGGGATTCGACTGCGACTGGGAAGAAAGAGGCGTTCGTTCGAATGGAGGAAGCGCGTGTGATTTTCTGGTAGGCGCGTTCGAGCATCGGCAGAAATTTCAATCTGGGTTCATAAGTGAGGTATTCGAACTTCATTGCCTTGATTTAAATTTGATTACAGTGAAGTATATTTTATGTTAATCTCATTTTAATATCAAAAACTGTAAAAGGAAATTTGTTAGAAACGAAATTTATTAGGTGAAATATATTATGCAGTTAAGTTTATCTGCAAGCAGAAAAGGAAAAAAATTGTGTTTACTGTTAGCTTTAAAATTCCAGAGTTTATATATATACAGTAGAGAAGATTTTTATTTTTTAAAAAAAGAATGAAGAGGAAATGAATTTATTTAACTTACTTGTTTAATTTATTTTTGGGAATGATTAAAGAAAATTTAGTTAAACGGATTTGTTTAGTTACTAGAAATAAATTTTTAAAAGGAAATTTAGTTTTTTTAAAATTTCTAGTTAAATAAATTTAAAAGAGAATTAGTTTGAAATTAAATCATCGGATAATTAAAATTACTAAAAACGATAATTGAATTGTTCGATTTATATTCGAATATAAATAAACTGTGTAAATATTTATACAAGGTATAAATCAAGATAATTGGGTCGAGATTGGAGATGGACTGCAAATTAAAAAGCTAAGGTGAGATTTTCTCACTCAAATTGAAAAGTGGAATTTTCAGTTTTGTTTGATTGTCTGTTTGGATTGTTGATATTAGATATTTTAGGATATATCTATATATAGCAATATATATATATTGGCATATGTATATATTGGATTGATTGATTTCCCGCCTCGTATAGCGGATGAGACCCTATTGCGCCGTTAGTAAGCGGATGATTTTTATAAAACCCATATACCGCGATATTCCACCTCGAAGTGGAATTGTTATTGTGCTAACGTCTTTGGATGCAGGAAAACAGGTTGGAGGGATCCAACTGGATTCCTCACCAGTTTTTATTTATTTACAGATATTGATGTATATCCTGTTATCATATTGATATATGATATTGACTGTTGTGATGGACTAATTGATGCGTTGCATCATTGGATTCAAATTTTGAAGTTTAAAAATAACGATTTAACTTTAAAAAGAGATTTTGAAAGTGATTATTTGAAAGTATACGTTTTATTTGAATCTTTGAATTGATTTACTTTAAATAAATAAAGGTTATAAATTTAAAGTTATGGAAATTAAAATGTTTGTGAAATATAACCAAAAGATGATTTTTGAAATAAATAGTTAACTAATCTATAAAATAATTTAAATTGGATTTTTGAATCATTAAAAACGATGTATGTACAAGATGCACAAAATTGATATTTATCAATTAAGATTATTGGGATTTAAAACGAGTTTTTATAAGTGTTAGATAGAAAATTTATAGAATTATAAATTGTGAAGATTTGAAGTTTATAGATTTATAAAGTTGAAGTTTATAGATTTATAAAGTATGAAGTTATGAAATGAATGGAATTGTAAAATAAAAGATTATAAGGAATTTACCTATAAATTGGGCTTTTGCTTTTAAATGGAATATTGATCGAAGTTAATAAAAAGGAAGATTTATAAGTCAAAGTTGTTATAAAATAGAAAGAGAATTTATAAACGTTGTTTTATAAATTCGAAATCAATTAAATTTGGTAAATCAAATATAGGAGATTATTAAAGGAAAGGTATTCGCGATTTTGGATAGCGAATTTTTATTGAAATAAAAATGTGTAGAAATGATTGAAATGGGGTTAAGTAAATTATATTCACGATTCTGGGCAGTGAATATATTGTTAAGTAAAATGGAATTACTTTTGAAGAAGTGATATTAAAAATGAAGTTAAACATTTTAAAGATGTTTTAAAATGTATTATGAATCAAAAGCATAGATTTCAACAGTTCTTGTTGAAATAGACGTTTTCGAGAAATTTAAGGAAATGGTGGACTATAACACTGTTGTTATAGTAAATGGTTTCCGAAAGGAAATGTTTTATATAGTATTGGGATCTACATATCTATCTTAATTTTCGAATCCCTATACTAGTGATTTTGGGTCGTCGTAACGATGTTTTACGTAACATTCGTTTTGACCCAAATAAATGTGTTAAAAGAATATTTTCCTTAAAGGATGAATATATACTTAATTTGATTTAAGTATATCGAATATTTTCAAATGTTGAAAATAAAAGATTTGTGAAACACTTATTATTAAATAAGTTTGGAATGTTTTCCAATATGAAATGAAACGTTTTGAGATTTTATCTTCTTAAAGATAAAATGAAATTGAATATTTGGAATCGATTTGAAAATCGTATATCAATAGATATTTTGAAATATAAATTCAATATGGAATTTATAAAGGAAAGGGAAACTGTTTAGAAAAATAAACGTTGATTTATTTTTGAAGTGTGGAAATTTTATATCTAGTAAAGATATTTTTGAAGATGAAATAATTTGGAAAATTATTTGGAATCTGATGAAGTTGCGCATCTTTATTGATAGTTAAATAACCGACTATCAATATTTACCTTGAATAGGTATTTGTTGTGAATTGGATGAATTTGAATGCCACACTTATTTTTAAATAAGCGCTCACTATTCGGGTTAGCCGGGAAAAGACATTCGTGTCATATAACCCATTCCGAATATGTGATACGTCGTTATGAATTGCATTCGAAGACCGGTGTTGAAGACCGGATATTTTTGAAAACGGAAGGATTACCGTCGAGTTACTCTACATCGGCTGATCTCCGGTTTAGAGGTTTTATCACCCTTAGTGACGGGAAGTCCGGACGTGATTAGAAATTTATCCGGATATGCAAGGGCTTCGTGAGAAGTGCCTTCGGTTCTGTTCGATCCCGGAACAGACTTGTATGGATTGTGTGTCTGACGTTACAAATTGAGATATAAAGCTGATTTCTTTCAAATACATTTCTGTTGGTGGCGGAGAATTTATTCTCTTAGCTTAACACCCTTCTCTGAGACGTACGAGCTCAGAGGTTATGTAGTTGAAATTTATCAGCGATATATCCCAATTTGGTAACGTGGCATGCTGAGTGTTGCTGTGAAATGATCAGTGTTTGATCATTTGCGATATGATCATTTGTTTGATCTTATATCTTTGTGATCATAGGTTGATCATTTGTTTGACCCGAAGCATGGCTTTGTAGAAAGCGTAGCTTTGTGGATGAGACTTCGTCGAGCCTCACACCCCGGAAATGGTCAAAACAGGAAGGATGCGGCAAGGTTCTAGGGAGTAGCGCCCCTTAGTGTATGTCATTCCTTCTGGATAAAGGTGGTATCATGGTATGGAGCCCAGATACTTAACCTCTGTGGTTGCTGCAAATTTATTACTTTGTGGTTGTTGCGAATCGGGGATCCTCGGGAAGATCGGTGACGATCGGGGGATGGCATACGCGTGTCAGTAGTTACCTATTTTTGCAGAGGTAACCCGGCCTTGTGTTGGCAGAGATCTAACCGTAATGTTAGGTTATTTCTCGGGTCGTCTATTCCAGGGACGTACCCATCGTGGAAAAGGAAGTTCCTTAGCCTGACCATTTGTTGGAAATCCAAAGAAACAATACGAGCCTTTACGATTTCAATTGTATAACCTGTCTCCTCAGGAGGCAGCTATAGCAGGCATAATATAATGGTACCTATGCTGGCTAAGATTTATATTCTACTTTCGAAATGTTTTCCACTATGCACTAATAGTAATATCCAAAATGATTTGATTTTGCATAGTAAGCATCTTTGACTAACATAAGAAGAAATCTCCTCCAAGTCTGCGTTTGCATTGTGTGTGTGGTGGGAGGTCTTATGGTAGTTTCATTTTCCAAAAGCATTGCGAATTGACTTTAAAATTCTCTGCTATTTATTTTAAAGATAAACTGTTTTACGATCTCACACCAGTCACCATGACTGACTCGGAGTTTATTGTTTCCCTTCTAAACTCTGGGTGCCCACCAATTTTCCACACGGGCAGACTAGAGTTATATTATCAGGATATTCTGGAGCCGTGGAAGCAAGCTGGATGGCGAGACGTAGTATTTGTATCTGATAGTATTTATTCCGCTGTGTATTCTGTATGAGGACAAGTTTATATAACTGTCCATTGTTGTATATTGACTCTGATGATTGATGTATGTATAAAATGATATAGTTCTTTGTTTTAAAGATTATTCAATTATCTATTATATATTGTTCTGCTGCGATATGTGAGATTCTGATATTGTTCTGTTTCTGTTCCTGTTCTGATGTTCTTTCTTCTTCTGCTTTCTTCTATCTTTTCTTCTTTTTCTTCTTTCTTAAAAACCCTCACTATTGGAGTTTCTGGCACTCGATTGCTCGGCAGTCGATAAAGTGAGTATCGATGTCGAATTTTCGAAAGTCGAAAATTTCGGTACGTGACATAAACCTTTTTTAATTTGGAATAATTCTATTTTATTTTGCCTTTTTTTAGGAAAACTTTAATATAAATTTTAGAGCATCCGGGCTTTCCCTTCGATCTGTTCCACCCCTCGTCTAAAAGAGAAAACAGAGGCCAGGTAAGTTCAGGGCACTGGTTGCTTCATCCCAAACCTTAGTTACACACCTTGTCTTATTGTTTAGATCTTATAGGCGGGACAAATGTATTAGTCGTTTCTGCATACTCAGTGGTTATTACATTCAAGAAAATGATTTCTATTATATTGTTTTAAACTATTTCTAAAAGAATTATAAAACTTCCAATCTATCTTTAAAACACTTATTTATTCATTTAAAACCATTTATAAATGATTTAGAAAGAATCATTAAGTTTTAAATCGTTATTTGTAAAGTTATAGAAACTACAGCAGAGAAGTGTTGCGAAAAGTGCTTAAAACAGCTTATTTGATTAAAAAAAACTTTTGAATGTTTGAAAATTCTTATTTTCCAATTCAAATCTCTTTTAAACCATTTTAACTGATTTATCAAATTTATTTCATATTTTTAATCGCTTAAAAATATCATTTATAAAGAAATTCCTTCTTGGATTCCGAACTGCAAAACCGTGATGTTTTTAGAAAATTATTTTGGATATATTTTAAAATTTACTCAATGAAATCTTGATTTTCTTTCTTCGTTGGAAAACTATGAATATAATAGTCCGGAAAATTCTTATCTCGAAGGTTCTGAGCTATATTCCACTTTGTATACTTATTTTACTTTTATGGTGCAAAATCACAAACTACCATTACGCGACGCGCCTACTTTTGACTTGTTTTTCAATTTCTTTTCAAACTTCATGGAAACACTTTTAAATGTTTATAAAACATTTCTAAATCATTTTAAACTCATTTTAAACAATATTTTTCATATTTCAAATCCATTTACCATTTTATTTCATACTATAATATTATACTATTATAATGTCATTTTCGATCATTTTAAAATCATTTAAAGAGTAAATCACTCCATACACATATTATTATGGATTTAATTTCCATTAAATTTAATTTGGTTAATTATTAACCATTTTTCTTATTTTTTATCAAACCAAGTTATCAACCATTTCACAACCATATAATCAACCATAATACCAACTAATTCATCATCCAATATCAACCAATATTCAACATATTAATTTCTAGTCTAACATTTCTATTATCAACTTAAGTTTTATTAAAATGAAATGATTTGAGTACTCACCTTTAACCAAATCGATTAACTTCCTACCAATATTCTTACTTATAACACTTCACTTAAGCTTCAACTAATCAAATTCTACTCCATTCCTTTTTCTTTATGCTTTCGACCTCTCCTTCTAAACTCCCGAAAATCAGGTAGAGCTTCCGCAGAACATTGAATTTGCTCCTAGCTCCTTGGAATGAAACCGGAGGCATTTTCTTCTCTTTCTCTTGCTCGGGAGTTTCTGAACTTGCTTCCTTTTCTCATATGGTTCAGCCTTGATGGGTTCCACCTCTTCCTCCATCATTTCTTCACTCTTAGATGGTAAACCATGTTTTAATGGAATTCTAAGGTCTTTGGCAAAGTTTGGTGGTGTTTGGAGTTGATTTGATATGATCTTAAGAAAAGTTAGTTAGGAAAGGAGAGAAGAAGAAGCCATTAAAGAGAGCTTCAAGGAGGAGGAAGAAGGTGGAAATGGTGTGAAAGAAAGTGAAGGAAGTGGTTGGTATTTATAGAATAAAAGTGAAGTGGTAAGTAACCAAATTATCCCTTTACCAAATTACGAAAATAACCTTACTTACTTTTTAAGCAACCTTATTTTTTTCAACACTTAAGATCACATTTTAAATCATTACTTTATGTCGTTATCACTTAAGTATTAAGTAAAGAATATAATAATTATGTTTATTTGATTTGATGTTTACTTCTTTACTTTTATAACCTTTTTTGTCTTTTTATGCTTACTTTTTGTTAATTATATTATAGAATTTTCTAAGTACGTTTAGCAAAAGTAAACTTTGTTAGTGAATTAATTAATACTTATACTATTTGAATATATGTTCATATAAGAAAATAAAGGTGCAACAACATTGCGACAACTTTTAATCTATAAAACGTTGGTTTTCGATAAAATGTTTTACGTTCACATTTTGACGTTTTAGTTAAACTATTTATTTATGTAATCCAAATTTAAAAATAAATTTGTATAATGCTATTTAAAAATATAAACACTTATAAATTAATTAAAATAATTAATTTAACCATTGAAACTTACTTCTCTGAAATAAGCATTTTGTCACTTTTGTCGATATAAGCAAATGATCCTATTTTTATGTATATTTCTATTTTCTAATCCTATCTAATATTATTCGAACCATAAAATCTTATATATTTTATATTTAAAAATCACTTTAAATGTTATATTTGGAGGTGGTCAAAATCTGGGTCATTACAAGTACTATAAATGATTTTATGTTATTAATGGAAATGAAATTGTGAATTATTCCTAAAGTTGGCTTTAAATAGATATTTGATGACAAAGAAACACATGCCTTCTTAAAAAGATTTCCATCTATGTTGCATCTTTATGTTATCTTTTTTTCCAATCATAATGCTTTTAAACAAACTTAAATTTCCTAGTAATACATATTTTAACTATTTTTTTTCTAAGAATTTTGTTAAATTATTTCACGATTGTGGTTTTTAGAATTTTGTTATATTTTTTCGCTATTGTGGAACAGGATTGTTTGTATTTACATTGTAACGGCCCGGATTTTTCTATCATTTAATATTGAATATTTAAATGGTTTAAATATTAGATTTGGAATTATAATTGAGTTAGAAAGTTTTTAAAACTGAAATTTAAAGCGATTTCGCAAATTTTTGAAATCCTCAATTTAATTAACGCGTTAAAATAGCGATCCGGGGCACAGTCACGGAATTCGACGAACCTAGTTCCATTAGATCCATAATAGTGTATTATTATCGAATTTCAAATTTCGTAGCTTTTGGAGTTACCATTTGGTCGTACGGGATAGAAACGCATTGAAATTAATATCGAAATTTAATATAATAATTGGGTTCAAAAAGCTATTCTATATGATCTAATTTGGACTCGAAACCTTATCCATTGCATTGGGAATAGGGGTATAACATTATAAACGCCTAGCGGCATGCCTCGATAGGGGTTCGAGATTTTAAGCTACGAAAATCGAGATATTTTGAAAATTTATTTAATATATATATTTCTTTCTACACTTCAAATCTGTCTTCTCCATCCATCAGCTGACTTACTAGCACATGAAACTTTTCAAATCACGCCTTCTTTTTCCCGTACCCTCACCCCTTTAAAATTCGATCTTCCCACGTTCCTTCTTCAGTTAAACGAGAAAGAAAAAAAAAGAAAAATAAAGAAGAAATGCGGCTTCATAAAATCAAATGAAATTAAATCAGAAGCCTTTTCTTCTTTCTCTTCCTTCAGATAGATTCACGAGGTTGAATTTTTTCAAAAAAAATACGGTCAACGATCGCACGCGAAGGACACTTAACGGTTATGGAATGCCAAAATCGCGTGCTTCCTTTTGCATATAGAATGCCGAGCAACGATTGCACGCGTCAACACAGCACTGGAGGCATGGTACGGGTGGTGGCGACGTGGGTGAGGCACGGTGGCGCACGACTGCACGAAGGAGGAAGCGACCTCCTGATGTCGCTATTTCAAGGCTCAAATCTCGATGTGATGGTTCAAATGAGCTTAGTAACGAGAGTTTGTGACAAAGAGGAGCATCAACGTGATGTGGTTCGAATCTCGATGTGATGGGATGTATTTGTGTAATGTGTGCGATTAGTTGGTCTGCTGATCCGAGTTGCGGAGTGGACTATGCAGTGGGCTATAAGGTCTGAATACGGGCTGTAGCATAGGAGGTAACGTGTTCAGGCTTTGGATAATTTGCTTTGAGAGGATGAGGTAAATTAATTAAATCCAATTATATAATTAGTATAGTTAATTTAGAAATTTTATTTAGGTAGCTAATAAAAATTTAATAAAACTTTCATACGAGGTCAAAAACCAATGAAGCGAGTTGTATTTGGCCCGTAGCTGTGAAGTCTACGAATAAAATTCATTTGGAGATTTTTGGAGGCAAGCGGAATTTTTAAATTTAATTGGACGATGTTCAATAAATTTAAAATTAGAATGGATTGCAAATTAAATCAAGGTGAGAATTTCTCACTCATTTGGATTGCCACAGTTTAATTTAAAATGTTGAAAATTTAAATTATCGGTTGATTGAATAATTTGATAATTTTAATTATCTGTTGAATGATTATATAATATATAGTAGTATATATACTAGTAGTTGGAGTGATATTCCCACACATTATAGCGGATGAGACCCAATGCACCCCGCATAATAGCGGATGACCCTATATACCGCGATATCCCCTCGAAGTGGGATTGGTATTTTATATTGTCTAACATCTGTGGATGTAGGGAAATAGGCTGGAGGGATCCAACTGGATTCCTCAAATATATTTAGTGTTTTTCACATATATAAAAATATATGATGTGATTGAATAATCTACTGAATTATTATGTGTTGTAAATTTTTAAATGTTATAATAGCATGGAAATTAACTTTAGTATATTAAATACTATAAAAATTATTTGAATTTTTAAAAGAATTAAAAGGAGATTTTTAATATAAAAATATGTATATCTAAATTTTGGATTATTTAAAAGAGATTGATTTGAATAAACAAAAATTGGTTTTTGATCGTACTAAATAATGCGGGAAAAATATTTTTAATAGAGATTTTAAAATAAATTATATCAAGGACTTTTTAAGACTGGATTTTAAATGATATTTAGAAAAAAAGAAATATAGAAAGAAGTTGAAATCGATATTAAAAGTAGATTCGGAAAAATAAATGGAATTTATAAGGAATTGAATTTATAAAATGGAATTTTTATAAATTAGATTAATTTTAGTGAAACTCAAAGGAGTTATAAAAATTTATAAACGATGTTTATTGATAAAGAAAATTGATATCAGATGATAAATTTGGAATATAAATTTACAGGGAGAATTTATATTTAAATATGGAAATAGAGTGAGAGAAAAATAGTGGATACTATTTTTGAAGTGAAAGTAGTTAAGGAGATCGAGTGGGGTTTATAAATTGAAATTTGGTCATTGAGATTTAAAAATATATTTTATTAATAAGTTAAGTTTTTATTTTAAAAAGGAAAAAATTTATTTCTTAAACTATGTAATTTAAAGTAGTTAGAATTGAAGTACTCCAAAAGTGGATTTTTTTAAACTTAATATTTATTTTAATAAAGCCTAAATTTTTAAAACCTGCTTTGAAAAGTGATGTTATAAAAAGTGTTTCAATGTTTTAAATAATTATTTGAACATGTCTTAAAAATAAATTATTATTATTATTCTTTTAAATACTTATTTTTATTTACATATATGTATATATAGAGTTTTGTAATGGTTTAAATTTATTTATAAATCTTCTCGAGAGTTGGGAAAGGGTTATTTAATAGATGGGACTTATAAGAGAATTCTCAAAATGAAATTTGGAAAAAAGTAAGAAGATTTTCGAAGAAGTTAAATAAAAGTGAGCTTCGAAAATGAAATAGAATTCATAAAAGGAGTAGAAAGGGAAATTGGAGTTATAAGTAAGTGTATTTGACTTTGGAAATATTGAAGGGAATTAATTAAAGAATTTCGGAACTCATAAAATTCATTATAAACGGGTTAAAAAATTTACAAATAAATTTGTAAATGATTTTGAGAAAAAGAAATAGGAAATAAATGAAAATACTTCCTAAGTGTTGAATATAAAATAAAGTGGGGGAAATATTTTCAGTATTGGAAAGGGGTGGAAATATTCCGTTGATAAGTATAAGGATTTGAAAACTGTTTTCAAATGTTGAAGTACTGGAAGTAATATCTTATAAAGATATTTTGAAATAAATTTTGGAAAAGTTTGAAATAAGGCCTGATGCTTGCTTTTGGATGTGTATTGATAGTTAAATAACCGACTATCAATTTTGGCCAATTTCGTTAATCGTTTGGAAGAGGCTGAGATCAGTTTTAATTATCTGAAAACCACTTCGATCCGGTTTGAATGATACGAATGAATATCGTAAAGATGATGAAGATGGTGATTCGGTTTGTCCAGACCTAGGACAACTTGTATGGATGAATGCTATCAGAACATCGTCATTGGAGGACGATGAGCATTCTAAGTGAAATTATTCTTGAAAGGTAATCGTAGCCTCTAGCCTCACCAACCGGAATGGCTGAAAATCAGGGGGTATGCAGCAAGGCTAAGTGGGTCATACCCAATTAGGGTATGTTATCACCTTTCTAGATACCCTCGGATATATTATATTATGGATACAGTTGCATGCGAAAGAGCTCTCGATAAGGGTAGGAACACTCGGGGTGATAACATATTCGGTTCTATCCAGTTTAGGGATAAGGTCGGTCTTGTGTTGCAGGGGATCCCGGCGAGGTCGTCGGTACATGCTTCTAGAAGTGTACCGTGATAGGTGGTACCCCAATGCCTAGTCATTGTATGGAATCCATTCTCCAATAAGCGACGTACGGTTTTGATTGTGCCCAACTATGCTGAAACGTGAGATGCAAGCATTTCAGCTATTTTCTATTTACTTTATTTAGACACTATTATAATATCAGACGATTTTGATAAAAATGTTTTGGTTATCGTAAAGTAAAATCCTGTCGTGTTTATGTGTGACGTGGTCTTACGAGATACCTTTGTTTTTCAAAGGGTTTTGAAAAATAATAGTAATAATTCAAATTGAGTGTGTTTTCTCACGCTGGTTTTCCAGACTGACTCGGGTGTTATTTTATTATAATGATCGGGTCAGACCGAGTATTACAGATTCAAGATAGGACGCTATGGAGCTCAGGAGACGAGCTGGATGACAGAGACGTATTTTTGTATTTAATTGGTATTTCCTCTATGTGAGTTATGTATATCAGGACAAGTTGTTATAATTGTCTAGATCGATGTATTGATTGTTGTATTCTGATGTTTGTAAGAAATAAACAACTACAGATTCTTTTGTATAAAATCTGTTATTATATATTATATTTTGTTCCGCTGCGATTGTGAGGCTCTGTGATGTTGTTCTGTTTCTTTTCTTTTATTTTTTCTTCTTCACCCCTAATGAACTAGTAATTTACGACATATGATGGCTCGGCATTTTATATAGTGGACGTATTCATGTCGAATTTCGGGGGTCGAAAATCCCAGTTCTTTACATACATATAAAATGGGTGGTAAAATTAATAAAACAGTATGACTAATTTTAAAATCACAAATTATATAAAGATAATTTAAATTAAGATATCATGAGAGAATTAATGAGAGAGGAGAAAAAAATTAATAGAATTAATGAGAACTTTTAAAATTCTTCGGTTTTACTATTATTTAATATGTTCATATAGTGAAATGCAAACTGCAACTCTTGGGTTTCAATTTGATTTCGACTTTTCTCTCATAAGATTATAAATCACCCACTTCAAACAATTACTTTTTTACATAGCATTAGAATTTATCTTTATGTATATTATAAATCCTTTGTCCATTCATGTACATATCTCTACTTATTTAACCATTCAAATAAAAGTTAATCCACTCAAATTAAATTAAATTTTCTGCATTAATAAAATAATATATTATATTACATAAAAAATATCTTTATCGAGACAATTAGTGAATTATAGTTACTTGGATTTATTTCAATATTAATTTAATTATTTAAATTTAAATATTTAGACTTAAATGAAAATGGTATGATAACGCTAAGGATAACTTTGTAAATAATAATAGATATTAGAAAATGTAGGTATTTTGACTGCAAACCCATGTAATGACTAATAAAACATCGTGAATCATTATCAAAATGATTATTGCAACATTTGAAAAAAAACGTTAGAAATAAAGCGGATGAGAAAACTTCTACGACTAACGATTGGTGCGGGAAATTCTTCTTCCTTCCTATTGCTTATTTATTAGAAAAATTACTAGGACAAATGAATTGCAAATTTATGTATATAAATTTTATTGTGTTATCAATATATTTTATTCAGATCATGATTTTTTTTCATTTTTATCAATAAAAATGTGTATTCGGGTTTAAATGGTTATTTTTAGAGTTTTCTAAACAAATCAACGAATATTAGCTAATTATTTTTATTTAAATAGTTTAAATTTAAAACATTTAATTAGTTTAAATATATGAACATGATTATTTATTTAAATAGTTTAAATTTAAGATATCTAAAACAATAACTAGAAACAACATAGTAGCACTTATTAGCTATATAAATTAGAAAATGTATTTATTTGAATATAAAATGGTTGAGAATAATTAATAAAACAATACACCTGATTTTAAAGGTCACAAACCATATAAAGAGAAATATTTGAATATAAATCTCATCGATCTCATAAGTATCATACCAAATTCCATCAATCGAATCACTTTTTCGAGAAATACGAGACATCTAAGTCGTACAAGTAAAGAGATCTATTCATTGATAAGAAAAAGAAAAAATGTGAACGGTGATTGGATTGATGATAAAATGGAATCCATATTTTAAAGTAAAATATCACGAGAGAATTAAAGAGTGAGGAGAAATATGCTAAAATTTATGCGAGCTTTAAAATTCTTTCGCTTTACCATGATTTAACTGATATACTTAATGGATATAATGAAAAGTTAGTTGTTACTCTTGGCTTTCAATTACCTCATTTTTTCTTTTCTATCTCAAAACTTTATATGCCACTCCCTTCATACACTTATATTTTCATATATTGTTGTTATTTGCCTTTTTGTATGTATAAAAAATTTGTCCTTTACATGCATATCTCTACTTATTTAACCCTTTAAATAAAAGATATCGACTTAAATTAAATTTAAATTTCTCCACTAGGGAAATAACCTATTCTATCACATAAATGTTTACTTTCTAGAGTATTAGTCTATTTTTAATCTTCCACAAAATACCAATATTAAATTAGCAATTAATGCTATATGCATTTCTTACCTATTACATTAATTCTCAAAAGCCCCTTTGCGTAATTAAAAAGTGAAGCTTAGTCTAAATTTATCATTTCTTTATGTTTTTGTTTCTTACCAAAATAGCTTAACCTATTTTCATATATTTACTATTAATTTGGATTTATGTTTTACACCCTAAATAATGTAAATATGTTTAATCTTATATTCTAAAATTAATAACTATAAAACATGATTCATTTTTTATGTTTAATTCTTTTAATTTGGATCGACCTTTTCATTTCTCAAATTGTTGTAGGTTTGAGATTGGAGTAATGGAATTGATGAGTCGAAAAATTGAAAGATTAAATTTAAGATGGTTTTTCATTTTTATGGTAATTTAACTCCATTTCTCCACTTCAAGCTTTTTTTATTATAAAACTAAAAATTAATCCCTTTATTTAGCACTATTTTTTGCTAATCATCTTCAATTTACGTGGTTCTAATTCTAATTTAATTTTACATTTTGAATAATATAAATGCATTGAGCTTTTTCTCTTAATTTAATAAGTATAGAATGATTTTTAGCTCACTTGTTTATGTTTATTTTTTATTCAAGATTAATATCATTATTGGTAGCGAATTAATTATAGGTTTTAGATTGAACTAGTGCAATAAAATATTTAATTTCTGTTAAATATTAATATATTTCCATGTTTTAATCAGCCAAAATACTTCATTATCCTTAATTCATAATTGAAGACTAATTTTACTTTTAGCCACTTATAAGATCTCATTCTTCCATAAAGAATTTCAACATTAATCTAATAATTATTGCTATATACATCTCTTACTTGTAACTTAATCAACATTTAATCATTTCTTATATTTTCAATTCTCACTAAAATCACTTAAAATCTATTCATATATTTAGTTCTAATTCTTATTTAAGTTTTACATTTAAAGAAATGTAAATGTGTTCTTTTTCATTCTAATTTTGATTTGAGTTTCACATTCTGAATATATATTGTCACACATCTCTTAGAAATAAACTAGAAGAATATTATAATTTATGTGATTCATTAAATTACTTTATTTAGTGTAGATATTGCATCATAGATATTCTTGAATCTACTACATGAACTATTATAACTTTACAAATATTTATGAATTTTAAAACTAATTTCTTACTTGGATTGTTTTATAAAAACAATTAATTTCTTTAAGTAATTGAAAAACAATGTCATAATATACATATATGTATGTCACAATATATTGAATCATATTATATTATATTGTAGCTATAAGCCAAAGGATATGTTTACACCAATTGTTTATTTGAAGTTAATTACATTATAATATCTGTGTTAGTATGATTAGGAATTTATTTTCCTTCTTTTTTTGCAGGAGTTATGTGATTTACTAATATATTGGTAGCATAAAATCTTCGATTATTAGTAAAATCTATTACAGATTAAATGAACTATTTTTTTCAATCTCAACATTTGTATCCAATGTTACTTTTATTGATTTTCATCCTATTAGTAGTTATGAATTTCATTTACCAATTTTACTTTGTAGGGCATAAATTGTTTATTAATACAATACTACCAAACAATCTTTAAGTTTTTTATATAGTCTAACAGTGGCAAAGTTGATCCTTTTTCCAATCTTAAATATAAGTATATAAGAAAATCATGATGTAAAAAATATGCGATAAAAGAATATTCAAATAATAAATTTTATAGTGTTTTATGAAAAAATTTATGCACAAGTAGCTTATTTATTTTGGCTATAGTGGACAACTTTAGTTTTTTAATTTTAATAGTAAATATTTGCTTTAAAAACTTGTACTTGTAACTAAATGTTTTATATTATCTTACTTGACATAAACTTATTAAATCTAATATTATTCATCTTGATCAATCTGAGGTTCAATATATTTTTTCCAAATTTTTATTTATTAGACCATGAAATATTCATAAGCAACACAAGATTTCCGTTGAATGCATGATAAATTTTTTGAGAACCACAAACTGTAGAGTAATTTATTTCCTACAAAATGCACTTGATGTTATATTAGTTTGAATTTCTACAATTTCTTTATAGATAATAATGGATTATAAATTTACTTATTTATAAGTAAACTAATATAAAACTGAAAGAATCATATCAAACTATATTGTCATTTAGCTGGTAAACTAATATAAAACTGAAAGAATCATATCATACTATATTATCATTTAGCTGATAAAAAGAATTATTTTCTTTTAATTTTGTTTAATTTCAATTTGAACTAATAAGATAATTAGTAGTAATTAATTTTTTTTGACTGAATCTAATGGGAGGACCAACTACATACTAATTCTTTTTAATGCTTAATTTGGATTGCACTTTATTTCAATGTAACATTTGATTTTCAATGGACCAAAATTAGTTTTTAGTTTTACTTAATTACATATTTTCTAAAGAATGATTTCATTAAATCATGTTCTGTAGTTTTTTAAACAACGTTTATATATTTCTTAAAAATTAGTGTAATGACCCGTAATTTTGGGGCATTTGAAATTGGAATATTTTGTTGATTTTAAATATTTAAAAGTTAACTTTTAACTTGAATTTTAAATATAACCAATTATTTGATAATATAATTATTGAATTAAATAATTGAAAATTGGGTAAATTGTTGAATCTGGGGTTTTAAGCCTGTTAAAAATAATTTAACGGCTTATAAAATTTATATTAATAATACTGAGGATAATAGAACCTTTAAAATTGAATTTAAGAGTGTTTTGTTCAGTTTTATAAATATATCGTTAAATTGCCATTTAAAAATACCCTTTCGGGGTACAATCTCGGATTTCGACGAAACAAATTCCATTGGCTCTGTAATAGTGTATTATTACTGGATTTCAAATTTCGTGGCGTTTCGAGTTAACGTTTGGCCGTACGAACTATAAACACACTGAAATCTATATCGAAAATTCAATATAATTATTGGGTCCAAAAAGCTATCTTCTCCATACGATCGAATTAGGACTCGAAAACTTTTCCATCGCGTTCAAAGTAAGGGTATAAAATTATAAACGTGTAGCATAATGCCTCGATAGGAGGTCGAGATTTTGAGTTGCAAATTCGAGGCGGTTTAAATTTAAATAATATTTATAAAATTTGATTGACAAATAGATTCACGTTAGTTGTTTTTCTTTCACCTTTAAAATCACTGTAGCATGTCCTTATACGCTACCTTCCTCTCAATCACTTCCCTCTTTTTTTATTTAACACAGCCTAACTCAATTCAAAAACAAAGAAAATAAAATAAAATGGAAATGGCCGAACAAGTGAAATTTGAGCGTATGTTGTTCTTCCTCCTCAAATCACATTCCCTTCCTTCCATCCTCCCAGTTCAAACGATCGAGCAAAATGAATTTGCTGAATCGAAAAAAAAGCAATCAAAAGGGAAGAGCGCGAAATTAAATCTCGAACGTGTGCACGCGCGTTCGTCTGGGCGGGATGAGGTCCATTCAAGTGGAGGCCGCGACTGCGTTGGGGGTTTGGCAGAGAATGGCGACAGGTTGAGGAGGGTGGCAAGTCGAGGAGGCGAATGTAAGCGAGGCGCGGGCTTCTTTGGTGAAGTCGCGAAGTCGTGGGGAGTTAATTTCGAGTGTGGTGGTCGGTGGGTTTCGAGTGGGGCAGTTCAGGAGGCATGGTGGCCTCTGGCAAAGTGCGAAGTCGTATTCGCGCGTACATGCGAAGGCCAGGTCAGGTTTTTGGATCGAGCACGGCAACTGAGGCAGGCAGTCATGTTGGTGACGGTAGCGTGGGGGTCAGCGACGTGGGTGTGGGGTTCGTGCGAGTGGAGATGAGCTCGACGAGGCCAGAAATCTCGTTTGGAGCCTGAGCGTAGAGCTCGTTGGTTTTGATTTCCTACGCGAGTTAAGGTAAATTTAATTTTAAAAACATTTTAATTAAGTGTTACTTAAATTTAAACTTTTAATTTAATGTGTAGGTTTATTATTTCATTTGTCAGAAATTTAACAACAAGGTAAATTTAAAGCTTTATTATACCAATAAATTTAAATTTAAAATGAGAATGTTAGTGGTAGTTTAAATCATGTCAAATGCTAATATATTCGAAAATTTCATTTATACGAGGTCCCAAATCAAATGAAAACAGTCGAGTTGGTTCGTTGTTGGGAATCAATGCAATAAAAAAATTCAAGGTGAGTTAATCTAATCAAATTGGATTGCTAGATAATTTAAATAGTTAAAATTAAATTTTGTTGGTGATTGATTGAATATGATAATTATTATCAGTCTGGATGTCATATTATATATATAGTAGTATATATATATTAGAGTGATTGATATTCTCGCATTATATAGCGGATGAGACCCTATGTGTCCTGCATAACAGCGGATGACCATATATATAGCGATATCCCCTTCGAAGTGGGATTGGTATTTTTAGTGCTAACATCTGTGGATGCAGGGAAACAGGTTAGAGGGATCCAACTGGATTCCTCAAAAATATTAAAATTTATTTTCATATTTAGTGATATGATGTATTTGAATAATCTGTGGTAGATTATATTGGAAATTGAATGTATTGAATGCTGTGGTATAGTTGGATATATTTTTGGCATTTTAAAATATAAAAAAATATAAAAATTAGATTTTTGAAGAAAAATATAAAGGAAATTTTTACGTAAAATAATTATAGCAAAGTTGGATAAATTAAAAGAATGAATAAATGGAGATAAAAGAGTTTTTACAGACTTAAACGATATTATTTAAGTATAAAAGAATTTATTTTTATATTTGAATTTAAATGGTTTGGATAGAAAATAAAAGGGAAACCTTGAAAATAAATATGAAATTGACGTTCCGGATTTAAACAAGATTTTAAATCATAAAAGAAAGGAAATCTCGAATTAGGGGTTGGAATAAATTTGGGGTAAACAAAGAAATAAATATTAAAATGGAATTTAATATTAGGGAAATCGATTTGAAAATCGATTAAGTGTTTTGAAACAGTGATTAAAAGGAGAATGAGACTATGAGATCTATAAACTGGGTTTATAAATAAAGTGAAGTATTTATCAGTGGATAATTTGGAATTATAAATTTATGGTGGGAAATTATAAGGAGATGGATAAATCGTTTTAAAAATAAATAGCGTTTTATTTTTAGAAAGGGGGAAAGGGAATTTACGGGATTTGAACGTAAATTAAACTGGAGGTAAATCGAGAAGGATTTATAAATGATTTGACGGGCTTTATTGAAGTGAAAATGTATTTTTTTTCTTCTTAAAAGTCAAGCATATTTTAAAGGAAAGACTTCTTAAGAATTAATTAAAAAATTTAAAGTGTTTAAAAGAATTTTTTTTATAAAATTTATTATTTAGTTGTTCAAAAAATAGTTTAAGTATTATAAATTAAGTTAGTTATAGTAGTTAATTATTTTTAAAGGTTAAATTAGCATTATGATTTTACTAGGATAATGGTTAAATATTTATATTTCATATAATGGCTTTATTTTAAAGTAGATTTTGTCCTAATTTTACTTAGAGAATTATTTAGAAATTTCTTAAGTATTATTTTGAAATTTGTTTTAAAAAGAGTTTTTCAAATATTTTTGGAAAGGATAATTTCTGAATATACCGAATTCGATAAGATAAGTGTATATTTTTGGATGAAGGGATTTAATTTATTTAAAAACCTAAATAAATTAAGGCTTGGTGTTTTTAGTAAAAATAAAATATGTGGTTAAATAATTGTTATTTGATAGTTAAATAACCAACTATCAAATCTGGATCCAGATATAACTTTGGAAATGTAACGACTTGTATTTTTACGGATCGAAACATCGTTAAACAGATGATGTTTGGTCACATTGTTGATAAGTCGTCTAGAGTCTACGTCTTAGGTCATAAGAAGGTTTGGAGCGACCTAGGCATTGGAATAAGTCGTTGGGAAGTTAGGTCGTATGGGGTGGCTTAGGTCGAGTGACCGACTTAGGAAGTGTACGACCTAAGAGATAGATGATCTAAGGAACTGACCGACTTAAGGAGTGTTGGAGTTAGGATGTGAGCGACCTAAGTCTAGCAGTTAAGTCGTAACTCAGTTGAGTCGTGGCTGAGTTAAGGGAATAGTGTGTTAAGCCTAGGTTGTGGGATAGGTTAGGTCGAGTGACCGACCTAAGTATTCGACCGACCTAAGGAACTGGTGAGTAGCGACCTATAGGAGTTAGCGTGGTTAGGTCGTAGACGACCTAAGAGTTAGGTCGTAAGAACCAGTAATTAGCGAGTTAGTGATGTTAGGTCGCGAGGATGCGCGCATATGCTAAGTCGTTAGGTCGTAGGAGAGTTAAGTCGTAGACGACTTAGGGGTTAGGTCGTAACTTTGCTAAGTCGCGTGAGTAGCTAGGTCGTAAGTCGTATGAAGGCACTGATCTGCTAAGTGTTAGGTCGTAGGTCAGTTACCCAGTTAGGTCACGCGTTTGTGTTGCATTAGGTCGTAGGTCGCGCGCATTAGGTCGTAGGTCGTTGGGTATGTTAAGTTATAGGGTTTTATAAGTCGTAAGTCGTGGACGACTTATGAAGGCAGACGACCTAAGGAAATCAGCTATAAATAGGAGAGTTTCTCTTCATTTTTGGAATCCGGATTTCGAAGCGACGAAGTGCTGCCATTTTGAGAGCTCGACTTCTACAGTTCTTCACTTCTTTTCTCCACTTTAATCTTGTGCTTCCTTCCATCCAAATCGAAGATCAAGTTGAAGATTCAAGAGCTTATCTTCATCCATCGAAGATAGATTTCATCGTTTGAAGCGGATTGGTGATAGATCGAGATTGATCCTTCGATGTCCAGATCTGAAGTGTGTTGCTTTTAAGTTGTTTTGGTGATTGGGTGAGTGGTGATTATCTCTCACACGGATCCAAAGGAGTATATCGGATTGTTGGCTTGATTTGGTGTTAAAGTAGTGATTTCCATGCATTTTTGTAAACCTAAGTATAGATCCATATAGATTCGTTGTTCATGATGATTTGATAACCATTTACTACATGTTAGCCTATGCAAGTTCATTCATCAAGATTATAGAGACATGGCTAATGATTTCATGCTTGTTAGACTTTTGACTCCTTAATTACGAAATTGCCATTATTGTTATAATTGCCTATTTAGATCATATTTGAATACTTGTTTACTTGGATTAATGTTTGATTTGATTGATTGCTATGAATTAGATGATTGATGATTTGATTTAGACCGAAGATGATTCAAAAGCTAAGAGAAAGGCTCTTGAATCGAGAAAGCTGCTTGTGGCATATGTAGCAGATGATGAAGCTCTTATGCATAGATTTGATGATGATGTTGAGATGAGGCTTTGCGAGGATGTGATGAAGCGAAGCATGATATGAGATAGTCTTGGTCTAATCCAGACGGGATCATTCCAAGCATGTTGATAACTCGGTGATATGGTTCGAGTTGAGGATAATGGTTGGCTCGAGAGGCGCTTGAGCTAGTATGGGAATAGTTGTCGAGGAGGATAACTAGAAGGCTGAGGTATCATCGTTGTTGAAGGTTCTAGCATGCTCAAAGCAAGAGTACGTTGGGCAGATTCGATAGTCCCTGAAGGCTACTAATTGGGTAGTCAAGTACTCTGGGCAGATTCGATAGTCCTTGGCACGGGTCACGATGACGTGTAGAGTTATGTATAGAACCGGGGTTTCCATTAGCCCTTGACGGATGGATGAAAGAATGAGCCGGTCATTCAATTAATGATGATATCGAGGCAATGATAACAGTGATAGCCAGAGTCATGGATGTTTGGTTGTACCGTCATTCGGTCTCAAGAGCGGTATTTTCTAGGTGCTTATCTGATCTTGGTTTAGGCCTTGGGAGTTTGTACTTGGAAAACATCGCCCTTGACTCGAGTGATAATTGCTTTACTTTAAATTGTATGCTTTGCTATGTTGCTTCTACTTAGTGTATGTCTGGGGGCTATCACTGTAGAAAGAGGTGGAGTGGGAGGGTTGTATTCCTATTCCTTTTCCTTTATGCTCTTTTGGTATGTTGTTAGTTAATTTACTGCTCACTATGACTGTTGTCTGACTCAAGGCTTTATGTTTTAACTCTTATTGCCTTGGGCTGTTCGTCCATTTTGGGACGGGCAGACTAGGTAGCAGGTGACAGGTGCTGTTCTTGCTTTCCACGGTGTTGATATCAAAGACGAGCTAGAGGGTTGCATATTATCTTCTTATTATATGTACTGGGTGTTCCGCTGTTTGTATTTTCTCTGAGTGTTATGTAGTGAGGCTTGTTGTATTGACTATTCAGATGTTGTATTCAACTATTATGAAGTTTTATTGATGAGATTCAATTCTGTGAAGCTTCACTATATGTATGTTCTATTGTATTTTGTCCATGCGCTATGAGTAATACGATAGATTCTGTTGTTTTTAATTTACCCTGACAATCGTACATGGCTGCCTGGCACACTTTACAGCGCACTTTCTCTAGGTTCAGTGCAGGGGTTATGGGCGGTCGTCACATTTGGTATCAGAGCTTTGGTTAATCGATTTTACCCAACGCTCGCTGACGTAACTACGTATGAGAGACGTAATTGTATTTTGATGGATGATTACTATATATAATATAGTAGCTTAGTAGAGTTTGAGTCTTTTATGCAGTTGTTTCTCTAGGTGTTCTAATCATTCCATTTTATAGATATTAAGGATGAGTTGAAGAGGGAGACCAGCTGCTAGGGAAGGCCGTGCTACTGAGGGGGCTGCGGATTATGCTGCTATGTTCGAAGCTATGATGACTTCGATCATGAGAAGGATACCAGTCCCGGGGGCAGCAGTTGATGTTGGAGTTCAAGTCCAAACTCCAAAACCAGTGGATTTTGCTAAGTTGTGCAAAGACTATACTGCTCTTGGAGGGAAGGTTTTCTTGGGGACAGAATCAACTATTGAGGTCCAGAGATGGATAGATGCTTGTAGATGGATTTTTGGTGATTTGGGAATTGAGGATGCAACTAAGAGGAAGTTGGCATCAAGACAGCTTCAAGGGAGAGCCTCCGATTGGTGGAACTCTATTACCATCAATACTCCGGAGGAAGAGATTACTTGGGAGCAATTCCAAGTCAGATTTGAAGCTAAGTTCATTTCTACAGCTCAGAAGTCTGTTCTGTTCAAGAAGTTTGTGGAGCTCAAGCAGGGAGGAAGACCAGTTCTTGAGTATGTTTCTGAGTTTGAAGCTTTGTCCAAGTATGCCCGGTCGTATATTGAATCTTCATATCAGAAGAATGAGAAGTTTGTGACAGGCTTGGACAGTTATCTTGGGAGGCAGTTGGTGGATCATTTGGACGATTCATTTGAGAAGCTTGTGGAGAAAGCTCTCAGGCATGAGAGTCTGTTTCTTAAGGAAGGATCTGTTGTTGCTGTGACCAGGGGAGAGTCTAAACCGCAACAGGGTGGAAACATGAAGAGGAAGCAGCAGCAGCAGCAAAAGGGTAAGGATGGCCAGAAGAAGCTGAAGGGCGAAGTGACCTGCTACAATTGTCAACAGAAGGGCCATTTCTCTAGGGATTGTAAGAATCCAAAGGTACCGATGAAGTGTCACAACTGTGACAAGCCGGGGCATATCAGGAAGGATTGTCCAGAACCGCGGAGGGACAAACAGATTGTGCAAGCTTATGCTTTGGGAGCTGTTCCGTCGTCTTCGAAAGCACCTACCGTTGAAGAGAAAGGAAAGAGTGTGGTGGTTCAAGGTACTCTTTCCATATGTGGTGTTCCAGTTAGAGTTTTGTTTGATACTGGGGCGTCGCATTCATTTGTTTGTAGTGAACTTGTAGGCCGGTTGGGTTTAGAACCGGATATTGTTGATAGGCCATTGGTTGTGACTAATCCAGTTGGGGGTTCGTCTTGTTTGTGTATGTTATGTCGTGGTCTGATTGTATCGAGTCATGATTGCTCTTTTGTTTGTGATTGCTTTGTTCTGAACTTTGCGGGGTTCGGAATTATTTTGGGTATGGACTGGCTTAGGAAGTATGCGGCAAAGGTTGATTATGAGAGGTTGGAGGTGACAGTCGAGAATGTGGAGGGGCGAAAGATTGTGATACGATGTAAGCATGAAGAAGGCGTCTTCATGAGCTTCATGTATTCGCTGGTTGTTCCACGGGATGGACTGTCATCTGTGCCAATCGCTAATGGATTTGAGGATGTCTTTGACGAGGTCAAAGGGTTACCGCCGCATAGAGAGATCGAGTTTCGTATAGATCTAGTTGAAGGGGCCAGACCTGTTGTGATGCCTCTTAGGCGGATGGCGCCTAGGGAACAGCAGGAGTTGAGGGTGCAGGTTGATGACCTTTTACAGAAAGGATTCATTCGGCGTAGTGTGTCCGAGTGGGGTGCACCAGTTGTGTTCGCAACCAAGGCAGATGGGTCGTTGAGATTGTGTGTGGATTATCGTGAGCTGAATAAAGTGACTAAGAAGAACAAGTATCCATTGCCGAGAATAGATGACTTGTTTGATCAGCTTCACGAAGCGAAGGTGTTTTCTCAGATGGATTTGGCAACGGGATTTCACCAGTTGAGAGTGGCTAAGGATAGTGTGCCGAAGACAGCTTTTAGAACACCATCTGGTTTCTTTAAGTGGCTGGTAATGCCGTTTGGATTGACTAACGCGCCAGCATATTTTGTGGATCTTATGAATAGAGTGTTCAGAGATCAGTTGAACAAGTTCGTGCTAGTGTTCGTGGATGATATTCTGATTTATTCCAGAACTGAAGAAGAGCACAAGACGCACTTGCGCATTGTTTTGGAAATCTTACGGAAACAACAGCTGAAGGCTAAGTTTTCGAAGTGTCACTTCTGGAAGAGTGAAGTGAGGTTCTGAGGCCATGTTATCTCTGGAAATGGAATAGCGGTTGATCCCGCTAAGGTGGCAGCAATCCAGGATTGGGTTATACCTAAGAATGCATCTGATGTGAGAAGTTTTCTTGGATTGGCAGGATATTATCGACGGTTTATCAAAGACTTCTCCAAGGTGGCTGCACCGTTAACAGGATTGACGAAGAAGAACCAAGTGTTCAAGTGGGAAGATAAGTGTGAGCAAGCTTTCAGAATCCTGAAAGAAAGATTGACGAGTGCTCCTGTTTTGAATATTCCAAGTGGGAATGATGAGATGGTGGTTTACACCGATGCATGTGGTACTGGACTTGGAGCAGAGCTGATGCAGAGGGATAAAGTTGTTGCATATGCAAGTCGACAACTAAAGCCGCATGAAAGGAATTATCCGACTCATGATTTGGAGTTAGCGGCGATTGTATTTGCTCTGAAGATGTGGAGACATTATCTATTGGTAGTTCGATTTGAGTTGTTTACAGATCATAAGTCGTTGAAGTATCTTTTCTCCCAAAAGGATTTGAATCTTTGGCAGCAACGGTGGCTAGAGTTTTTGGCATCATATGATTTTGGTATAGCTTATACTCCGGGGAAAGGTAACGCAGTGGCAGATGCGTTAAGTAGAAGACATGCAGGATTGGGAGCCATGTTTTCAGAATGGAAGAATCTCGAGTATTTAGCTGGATTTGACTTCAGGCCCAGATGTGAATTGGAACCTGAGATGTTGGCAAACTTATCAATAAGACCGACTCTTGTGGAAAGAATCGGCGAGGGTCAAAAGCAAGATGATAAGCTTGTCAAGATTATCCGTGATTTGGAATCTGGATTGGATCCAGAAAAGGATAAAGGATTCGAGGTCGATCGAGAGGGTTGGCTTCGGAAGCAAGGACGACTAGTTGTTCCCGATATCGATGAATTGAGGAATGAAGTTATAAGGGAAAGTCATCACTCGAAGTTGACAATTCATCCAGGTGGAAATAAGATGTATCGAGATATGAAGAGAACCTACTACTGGGAAGGTATGAAGAAGGATGTTGGAAATTTTATTTCCAAATGTATGAACTGCCAGTTGGTAAAAGCCGAACAGAAGAAGCCAAGTGGATTGCTTCAGCCATTAGAAGTTCCTACATGGAAGTGGGAGCAAGTATCGATGGATTTTATTGATGGACTACCTAGAACAAGAATGGGAAATGAAGGGATTTGGGTCATCGTAGATCGTTTGACTAAGAGTGCAAGATTCATTCCTATTCGATCGACTAGGACTGCATCAAAGTTGGCTGAGTTGTATGTTAAGTGGATAGTTCGATTCCATGGTATTCCGAAGAGTATAGTGAGCGATCGAGACCCATTGTTCACTAATGGATTTTGGAAGAGCTTCCAGGAAGTTTTGGGAACCGAGTTGTGTTTGAGTACAGCTTATCACCCTCAAACAGATGGTCAGACCGAGAGAGTCAACCGAGTTTTGGAAGATCTCCTCAGAGCATGTGTTTTGGATTTCGGAGGATCATGGGAAGATCACCTTCATCTGGTGGAATTTTCATACAACAACAGTTACCAGTCAAGTATTGGTATGGCACCGTATGAGGCTAAAACAGGGGAGGTGAAGCAAGGCTAAGTGGGTAGCTCCCAAGTAGGGTCAGGTTACCCCTCTCTAGAGTCCCTTTATTTCGGTTGTGTGGCGGTTGCTGATCCCAACCGCGGGGTGATCTTATTCGGGCTATCCAGTAAGGCGTAGTTTGGTCTTTTGTTGCAGGGGATCAGGAGTGGTACTCGGTATGCTGTTCTAGAGGTGTATTGTGACGGGCGGTACCCCATTAGCCCTGCCATTGTATGGAACCCAATCTCCAATAAGTGTCATACGGTTTTGATTGTGCCCAACTATGCTGGAACGTGAGATGCAAGCATTTCAGCTATTTGAATAAGTATTTGTACTTAGACACTATTATAATATCATAGGATTTTGATATAAAATGTTTTGGTTATCGTAAGGTAAAACCCAACATATTTATTTGTGGCGTGGTCTTACGAGATACCTTTGATTTTCAAAGGATTTGAAAACTTTAATAATTCAATTGAGTGTGTTTTCTCACGCTGGTTTTCCAGACTGACTCGGGTGTTATTTTATTATAATGCTCGGGTCAGACTGAGTATTACAGATTTAGGTGAGGATGCTATGGAGCTCAGGTGGTGAGCTGGAGGTTTTCAAACATAGATCTCGTACTTCTTTATTTCCGCTGTGTGAGGACAGGTGATATAACTATCTAGATTTATGTTTTGATTGTGTACTCTAATGATTGTAAGCATAAGCAGTTACAAATTCTTTTTTATTAAAACTGTTACCATATATTATATTTTGTTCTGCTACGATTGTGAGATTTTGTGTTGCTATTTCTTCTTCTTCTACCTCTTTCTTCTTTTTCCCTAACGATCTGGTATTTCCGAAACTCGATTGTTCAGCATTTGATACAGTGGACGCATTGATGTCGATTTTCGAAGGTCGAAAATGCTGGTCGTGACATTGTGGTATCAGAGCTGAAGTTTAAGCGAGAACCTTGGCTCTGGTGGGGATTACTCATTAGAGATAGGGTAAGTAGCACCCTAGAATGAGTTTGAGTGTATTAATAGATATGAGCGCGTATTTGTTAGTGAATATAAAATTATTTTATATTGTGTTGATTGGGTTGTTGAGTGGTTTATGGATTCTGGCCAATACGAGTAATTAACGTTATTGATAGGAATCTCTAAACACTTGAATAGAACAATTCGACATAGTATTGTTTTCAAATAGGGTAAATGAAATGATTTTACCCAAATTATTTTTACATATAAAGGAAAAAAAATTCATAAACTATTGTAGTTATATATGGTTATGTGGTTGTTAGGAAGTATAATATTAAATTATTATCAATTAGGTTGTGGAAATTGAATAATGAATTGAAATTATAACCAAAAGTTAATAAATAAATTTATATAACAAAATGGAGTTTGTAAACATGAGTTATAAGTGAGATTTATAATTTGAAATAGAATAAAATTCAAGAGGAATATTTAAATACAGATTTAAAGGGATTTTAAAAGAGTGAAAATTTGGGAATTTAAATCCCATTGGTTATGTTGTTTGGAAAATATTTGAGATAAATTTTTTCAAAGGGATAAAAAGCACTGAACTCACTTCGGTCGCTGGAAAATAAGTCTGGTAATGATCGCGACATCATCGGTGTTCATTTTCGAGTTTCCAAGAGAGGAATTGCTACCTGAATGTTTTGAATTAGAGTTGTTTGCAAAACATGTTTTGGCTTCGGAATGCAAGGGAATAGTTTGATATACAAAAGGATTTGGCATATATATATAATTGATTTCAAAAATGATTTTGAAATACTTAATAAATTGTGTAAATTCTGGAAGTTTATTTTAAAATTTTTATGGAATATAAATAAGTTTGGAACTTATAAAATCTTGAAATGTGATTGTTGGAATGGAATTAGACTTGGCTTGAGTTTAAATGTAAAGTGAATTTGAGGGTTAGCCTAAGTAGGCTAAGTGGAAAAAGAATTGTTGGAAATATAATTTCTTAAGTTGGAATAGATTATTTAATTAGTAGGTAAATGGAATTGAAACTGAATGTTGGAATTTAATTTGAATTGTGTTAAACCAAGTGAAATAAAAAATTAGTTCGAGTGGACTAAATAAAATAAAAGTTTGGAAATAAAATTATTGGGAATTGAAAAGAATTAGTAGATGGAACTAAATTAAAATAAAGAGAAAACCAATTATGTGTTGGGGTATGGTCGATAAAATTCAATATTGAAGATTTGGAAGACAAATGGAATTCAAATTTAATTTTTGAATAAAAATGGATTTAAACCAAAGTGATGAAGTGGAAATAAATATAAGAAGTATATAAAATATTTATGGTAAACTTAAGAAAATTGAGGGAGAAATTCTGAAGTGAAATTGGTATTGGGAAAAATATTGGGAAGTATGTGAATGAAGATTTAATAAAAGTTGGGTAAAAAGGAAAATTGTGATAAGAGAATGGGAATTGAAATAAATGTGAATAGAAAGAAATTGATATAGATAATAATAAATTGGAAATTAATACGTAGGATGTACGTATATTATTTTATTCGCATAGCGATTTGATCCAGATTCGAGCACAGAATTTCGAGATAGTCATATCGATCCGAGTTGGGATTTTTCACTCGATTTTTGACTGCGAACCCTGGATATGGATTTTTGATTGATCCTGAAATTCTCTATCATAGTATATGGCTATGCAAGGAGAATGACGGTTTCTGATCAAGGAACCAGATCTGAGTCCGCAATAGAGAGTCGTGTGAACGATACTAGTTCGGAGGTGAAATTGTGTGATCGAGTGAGCAATCGGAATTGATACTGCGTACGGATGATATATGTACATCATACGGCATAAGTGAAGCGAATATTGAAGTATTGAAAAGAGATAAGTAAAATAATTTGGAATGATACGATTGAACACTATTGGTAGATAAGGTGCAGGTATTTAAAAGCAAAAGGAAAAATTGATGTTTTCAATTTCAGAAATAAAATTTTAATTGCCCGACGAAAAGGTATGTATTTAAATTGTCGTATAAAATTTAATGGTTTTCTGATCTAGCCACTTGGATTTTGTTTTCTTTTGAAAATTTGGGACCCTTAGAGGCGTTTTGTAGTTGTTTCGATCTAGCCGCGCAAAGGAGACGCTTGCGAATTTTTTCGAAAATTTAAAGAGTTAGAAAATTTTGAAGAAAATTATGATAATTTAAAATTTTGGTTTTAAATTATAATTTGATTGGTTGAGTAAATAATATTCTTTGGGAGCTATGGATGAGTTAGGAAGTTAGTAGAAGTGATAGTGTGGTTTCAAAAAAAATTTTTGGGAAGTTGTTGAAACTGTGTGGTTTTGGAAAAATAGTAAACGGGTATTGGACCATTCTTCTTACTTGGCAATCTTGGGGACGAAATTCTTATAAGGGGGAAGGAATATAACGACCCATAATTTTAGGGCATTTGAAATTGGAATATTTAGTCAAATTTAAATATTTAAAAGTTAAATTTTAACTTGAATTTCAAATATAACCAATTATTTGATAATTTAATTATTGAATTAAATAATTGGAAATTGGGTAAATTATTGAATCTGAGGTTTTAAGCATGTTAAAAATAATTTAAAGGCTTATTAAATTTATATTAATAATACTGAGGACAATAGAACCTTTAAAATTGAATTTAAGAATGTTTTGTTCGATTTTCTAAATATATCGTTAAATTGATATTTAAAAATAGCCTTCCGGGGAACAGTCTCGGATTTCGATGAAACAAGTTCCATTGGATCCGTAATAGTGTATTAGTATCGGATTTCAAATTTCGTGGCGTTTGGAGTTAACGTTTGGCCGTACGAAATATAAACGCACTGAAATCTATATGGAAAATTCAATATAATTATTGGGTCCAAAAAGCTATCTTCTCCATACGATCAAATTTGGACTCGAAACCTTTTCCATTAAGTTCGAAGTAGGGGTATAACATTATAAAATGCCTAGCGGCACGCCTCGATAGGAGGTCGAGATTTTGAGTTGCAAATTCGAGGTGGTTTAAATTTAAACGATATTTATAAAATTTGATTGATAAATAGATTCACATCGGTTGTTTTTCTTTCACCTTCAAAATCATTGTAGCCCATCCTTATACGCTACCTTCCTCTCAATCACTTCCCTCTTTTTTTTATTTAACACAGCTTAACTCAGTTCAAAAACAAAGAAAAGAAAATAAAAAGGAAATGGCCGAACAAGAGAAATTTGAGCATATGCTGTTCTTCCTCCTCAAATCACATTCCCTTCCTTCCATCCTCCCAGTTCAAACGATCGAGCAAAATGAATTTTCCAAATAAAAAAAAGAAAACAAAAGGGGAGAGCACGAAATTAAATCTCGAACGCGTGCACACGCGTTCGTTTGGGCGGGAGGAGGTGTGTTCAAGTGGAGGCCGCGACTGCGTTGTGGGTTCGGCAGAGAATGGCGACAGGGTTAGGAGGGTGGCAAGTCAAGGTGGCGAGTGTAAGCGAGGCGCGAGCTTCTTTGGTGAAGTTGCGAAGTCGAGGGGAGTTAATCTCGAGTGTGGTGGTCGGTAGGTTTCGAGCGGGGCAGGTCAGGAGGCACGGTGGCCTCTGGCAAAGTGCGGAGTCGTATTCGCGCGTGCACGCGAAGGCCAGGTCGGGTGTTTTGATTGAGCATTGCAACAAAGGCAGGCAGTCATGTTGGTAGCGGTAGCGTGGGGGTCGGCGACGTGGGTGTGGGGTTTGTGCGAGGGGAGACACAGTGGAGATGAGCTCGACGAGGTCAGAAATCTTGTTATGAGCCTGATAGCAGAGCTCGTTGGTTTTGATTTCCTGCGCGGGTTAAGGTAAATTTAATTTTAAAAACATTTTAATTAACTATTACTTAAATTTAAACTTTTAATTTAATGAGTAGGTTTATTATTTCATTTATTAGAAATTTAACAGCAAAGTAAATTTAAAGTTTTATTATGCCAATAAATTTAAATTTAAAATGAGAATGTTAGTGGTAGTTTAGATCGTATCAAATGCTACTATATTCGAAAATTTCATTTATACGAGGTCCCGAATCAAATGAAAACAGCCGAGTTGGTTCGTTACTAGGAATCGATGTAATAAAAAAATTCAAGGTGAGTTAATCTCACTCAAATTGGATTACTGGTTAATTTAAATAGTTAAAATTAAATTATTGGTTGATTGATTGAATATGATAATTATTATCAGTCTGGATATGATATTATATATATAGTAGTATATATATATTGGAGTGATTGATATTCCCGCATTATATAGCGGATGAGACCCTATGCATCCCACATAATAGCGAATAACCCTATATACCGCGATATCCCCCTCGAAGTGAGATTGGTATTTTTATATTGTGCTAAGATCTGTGGATGTAGGGAAACAGGTTGGAGGGATCCAACTGGATTCCTCAAAAATATTAAAATTTATTTTCATATTCAGTGATATGATGTATTTGAATAATCTATGGTAGATTATATTGGAAATTGAATGTATTGAATGCTCTGGTATTGCTGGATATATTTTTGGCATTTTAAAATATGAAAAAAATAGAAAAATTGGATTTTTGAAGAAAAATAAAAAGGAAATTTTTAAGTAAAATATTTATAGCGAAGTTGGATGAATTAAAGGAATGAATAAATGGAGATAAAAGAATTTTTACGGACTTAAACGATATTGTTTAAGTATAAAAGAATTTATTTTTAAATTTGAATTTAAATGTTTTGGAAAGAAAATAAAAGGGAAACCTTGAAAATAAATATGAAATTAACGTTCCGGATTTAAACAAGATTTTAAATCATAAAAGAAAGGAAATCTAAAATTAGGGGTTGGAATAAATTTGGAGTAAATCAAGAAATAAATATTAAATGGAAATTAATATCAGGGAAATCGATTTGAAAATCGATTAAGTGTTTTGAAACAGTGATTAAAAGGAGAATGAGACTATGAGATTTATAAACTGGGTTTATAAATAAAGTGAAGTATTTATCAGTGGATAATTTGGAATTATAAATTCACGGTGGGAAATTATAAGAATATGGATAAATCGTTTTAAAAATAAATAAGGTTCAATTTTTAGAAAGGTGGGAAAAGAGAATTTGCGGGATTTGAACGTAAATTAAATTGGAGATAAATCAAGAGGGATTTATAAATGATTTGACGGGCTTTACTGAAGTGGAAATGTATTTTTTTCTGAAAAGTCAAGCATATTTTAAAGGAAAGACTTCTTAAGAATTAATTAGAAATTTTAAAGTGTTTAAAAGAATGTTTTTTAGAAAATTTATTATTAAGTTGTCCAAAAAATTGTTTTAGTATTTATAAATTAAGTTAGTTATAGTAGTTAATTATTTTTAAAGGTTAAATTAGTATTATGATTTTAAAAGGATAATTGTTAAATATTTATATTTCATATAATGGCTTTATTTAAAAGTAGATTTTGTCTAAAGTTTTACGTAGAGAATTATTTAGAAATTTCTTAAGTATTATTTTGAAAATTTCTTTTAAAAAGAGTTTTTCAAATATTTTTGAAAAGGATAATTTGTGAATATACCTAATTCGATAAGGTAAGTGTATATTTTTGGATGAAGAGATTTAATTTATTTAAAAATCTAAATAAAATAAGGCTTCGTGTTTTCAATAAAAATAAAATATTTGGTTGAATGATTTTTTATTTGATAGTTAAATAACCGACTATCAAATCTGGACCCAGATATAACTTTGGAAATTTTTAGAAGAAGTATGGGAATTATATGGTACAGTTACCGTTCGAGGTGCTATATTGTACGTATAAACTCGTTTCGTTCTACTAGGACGTTTATAAGGAAATCCATCCACCAACGGTTAGGAGGTGATCTCTGATCTTATTTTTGTCTGTTTATTTCCTTAAGAACCGGGGTTGAATTTACCGGGAATAGCGAACGTTGTTTCGAATAGACCGTGATCGGATTTGTGATCCGAAAACCACTTCCATCCAACGAGTACGTTTTCGAAATGAAGACAAGAGCTTGGAGTCGAAGATGGAGCAGTGAAGTGCAAGGGCTAATCGCTACTAATCCTGAGGGTGATTCCAAAATGGATGTAGTAGGAATAGTGCCTTCGGTTCCGTTCGGACCGGGAATAGACTTGTATGGATGAATGCTATCAGAACATTGTCATTGGAGGACAATGAGCATTCTAAGTGAATCGTTCTAAAAAGGTAATCATAGCCTCAAGCCTCATCAACCGGGAATGGCAAAAGAAGGGAGGTGCAGCAAGGTTAAGTGGGTAGCTCCCAAGTAGGGTAAGGTTATCCCTGTCTAGAGTCTCTTTATTTCGGCTGTGTGGGCGGTTGCTGATTCCAACTACGGGGTGATCTTATTTGGGCTATTCAGTAAGGGGTAGTCCAGTCTTGTGTTGTAGGGGATCAGGAGTGGTCCTCGGTACATTGTTCCAGAGGTGTACTGTGACGGGCGTCACCTCAGCAGCCCTGTCATTGTAAGGAATCCAATCTCCAATAAGTGTCGTACGATTTTGATTGTGCCCAACCATGCTAGAACGTGAGATGCAAGCATTTTAGATATTTGAATAAGTATTTATACTTAGACACTATTATAATATCAGAGGATTTTGATATAAAATGTTTTGGTTATCGTAAGGTAAAAACCCGACATGTTTATTTGTGACGTGGTCTTACGAGATACCTTTGATTTTCAAAGGATTTTGAAAAATTGAATAATTCAATTGAGTATGTTTTCTCACGCTGGTTTTCCATGCTGACTCGGATGTTATTTTATTATAATGCTTGGGTCAGACCGAGTATTACAGATTCAGGTGAGGATGCTATGGAGCTCAGGAGGCGAGTTGGAGGTTTTCAGACGTATATCTCGTACTTCTTTATTTCCGTTGTGTGAGGACAGGTGATATAACTGTCCAGATTTATGTTTTGATTGTGTACTTTGATGATTGTAAGCATAAGCAGTTACAGATTCTTTTGTATTCAAAATGTTACCATATATATTATATTTTGTTCCACTGCGATTGTGAGATTCTGTGTTATTATTTCTTCTTCTTCTTCTACCTCTTTCTTCTTTTTCCCTAATGATCTGGTATTTCTGGCACTCGATTATTCGACATTTGATACAATGGACGTATTGATGTCGATTTTCGAAGGTCGAAAATGCTGGTCGTGACAATTAGGATCATGCTCAAGTTGTTGTGATCATTAAAGTAGGAAGATGCATGGTTTAGGAGCCAAGTTCTTGGAAACCTAATATAGTGAAAGTGTACGATAAGTACTAGAGTATAAAAAATTGTTAGCTTACAATTCAAGGTGTTACTGAAATGCACTTTGAAATTCTCATATTTAGTACCATGTCTAAAACATACCAATAAAAATATTACTATACTTCATAATACAATTAATGGTGCTCTTTGAACGATAATTACATATATTTATAGTTAAAATTTTTACCAATATTCCTTAAATAAACAGTTGAATAAAATGAATTCATCTTTCTTGTAACAAGCCTGGTTTGGAGATTACCTTTCAATATTGAATTATAATGATAATTATAATTTAATATTATGGTTTAAATTAAAATTGAAGAAATTAAATTGTTTATTTGGAATAAACAATGAATTTTGGAATTTAAAATGAGAAAATGAAATTCCAAGCTTTATTTTAATTTGTTTGGAGTGATAATAAATGAAATATGGGCTTTAAATAATGAAAATGATTTTATTTTAGAGAAAATGCAATAATTATATTAATTATTGCCCATTTACTTCTTTTAGTAATTTTTAAAGGAAGTAGTTGATTTTTAAAGGTGCTTAATTAAATAAAAAAGGTGGAATACAGTTTAAAAATGAGTTTTAATTATAAATTTGAGTTTAGAATGGTTAGTTATATTTTTCTAAGCAAGAAAAATATTTTTGTGGAATTTTAGAAGTTAAAAATGTGGATTTATTCATTTATTTGTGTAAAATTGTGTATTTATGTAAAATAAGAGTTTTTAATAATAAAAATGTTTTAAAAACTAAAATTATCTTTTTATATGTTGTAAAATATTTTATTTAGCATGTAAGTATGTTTACATGATTTATATGTGTTAAAAACTTGATGAAAATGTCATTTGTTTTATTAACATAAGTGTATATATTTAGTTTTAGTGTTGAATTAATTAACATGGGCTTAATTAATTGATTTGGGTCCAAAGCCCATTAATTAGTACAAACTAGAAGAAAAGAGAAACATTTTCTCTTTTCCTATACGTACCTTTCCTCCACTTTCAATAAGAAAACAGAAAACAAAGAAAACTCCACCATTTTCAAACCTAAGGCATCTATTCTCAAATTCCTTCAACATAATTGTTGTTTTAATCGATCTAAATAGAATTCAACAGGTAATCAACTCCAAAATACAAATCATTTCATCAAAATCAAGTTTTGAGATTGAGTTTGGATGTAATCTCTTCTTTTGGGTTTGCATGCTTATATTTTAATTTTTTTACAGGTTCTTGAAGCAAAACCCATCTCCAAGCTCTCTCCTTTCAGCACAAATCCGGGTTTTTGATCTTCATTGCAAGGTGAGTTAACTGCTCACAAATGCTAGCTAAAGCAAAGCTTCAAATGCCAAAAATATATGCAAAAATAGCTTCAATATATTGATTTATGTTGATGTTTTTGTTTCTGTGAAAACTGTGTTTGGGTGTCACTTTGCATGTAATTTTCTCTCAATTTCGGCAAAAAAATGCTGCCGGATTTTCTTCTATTGATAGTTCATGTGTTGTAGTATATGTATGCAAAATTTCATAGCAAAACTCTTTTGTTTGATACTTGAAAACTTAGCTGCAAAATCAATATGAAGCCTGGAAATCACCTGTACATATTTCTGTTTTGAGTTGCTGCAAACATGGCATGGGTCCATGTTTGAGACAAAATATCTCTTTCGTTTTCTATCGGAATTCATCGATTTTTTTATTTGAAAGCTAAAGTTTTCTACTATATGCATATAAATTTTCAGTTCAATCCGAGGTAATTTAATCCTCTGTTTCATGCCTGGAAGATGAACCCGAGATGGTTTTCAGGCCTGTACATTTTTGGTTTTTTGAACTGTTGCAAACATGGTCTGAGTCCATATTTGAGACAGTGTAACTTTTTCATTTCCGGTCGAAACTCATTGACTCTTTTTTGTTTGAAATATGAAGTTTTCTACTATGTGCATATCAATTTTCAGCTTAATATGAGGTGGTTTGGTCCTCTGTTTCAGGCCTGTAAGTTGGACCCAAGATGGTTTTTCAGGCCTGTGCATATTTTTGTTTTTGAACTGTTGCAAACATGGCCCGAGTACATGTTTGAAACAGCGTAACTTTTTTATTTCCCTTCGAAATTCATCGATTCTTTTTTTTGTTTGAAATCCGAAGTATTTTACTATGTACACACTAATTTTTAGTTGAATCAATGGTCGTTTGGTCACCTGTTTCACGTCCGAAATTTGAACCCAGAGAAGTTTCAGACCTGGGTATTGTGTTGCCGATGCATTTTTATTTTCTTCTTCCGTCCGACTTTTGACTTTTACTTCATGTTGTTGTGATATTTCTAAAATGTTTTGAGGCCATGATGTCTATCGGTAGACTAGCCAAATTCTGGAGATTTGAAATTCAAATTTTGGATTAAATTTGAATTTAATTTGAATCGATATCGAATATCGATTTGAGTGATTTCTTGGGTTTTCATTCGTTTTCGAGCACGGATTTTTCCAAACCTTTTTGAAATAATTTTTAAAATAAATGGGAATATTAAATTATTATTATATGATATTTTTAAAGTATTTTCAAATATAGAATCTATTTATTCTCGATAATAAGGGAATTTTCAAATATGGCTTTCAAAATTGGTATTAAAAGATTGTTTTCTCAAGTAAATTATTTTATATATATAATACACGTTTTCGCACTATTCGAGCGAATGAGAAGGAGAATTAAACGGTTTGGTAAAACACGTGGTATAGGACACGTGCGTTTATCTTATCGGTTAATTCCCGACTTGTCCGTTTGATCGTTTTGACCTATGGGTCGAGTTTACCGATGAGATGATGTAAAAAATTTACTGCTTTGAGTGTGAAATTTACTAGCAGTTAGTAAACCGTTTAGTGCGAACGTGTGGTATGGGACACACGTTAACACTATTCGGATTCCTATCCGAAACTTTGTGACACATTTGTCTAAGAGACGTATTTGCCCGTACTAGACCTTCGGGTCATTTGTCCTTCGGGACGTTTGTCTAAGAGACGTATTTGTCCATTATGACATATTTATCCTTCGGGATGTTGTCCGTCGGGATGTTTGTCTAAGAGACGTATTTATTGTCCTTCAGGACGTTTGTCTAAGAGACGTGGCGCCTTATTTTGGGCGAACGGTACTTGGTGGGCTTCTGCCATAAGCACGTGCTATATCTTTGAGATAATTTCATTGATGTTTATGATTTCCCTAGTGTATCGCCCTTTTCTGGAATTGGTCCTTTGAACCATTCGATATATATTTGTGGCGATTACCTTTCAAGAATTTGAACTCTTGGATGTTTTATTTTTGAGATTTGAATTGCCTACACTGGCATTATATGAGATTTGCCTTTTGGCGTTTACTTGAGATTTTATTCTCCTCTTTGGAGATATATTTGCCTTATGGCGTGTTTGAGATGGGATCTCTTTATGCATGTTTTGGGTTTGCCAAGATGGCGGGTTTAGGTTTTCCCCTGAACCATATTTGATGTTTTATGAATGCCGATGATATGAGACTCGCTACTTTTAGCGTTTTATGGGTTGTTTTATCTCTTTTGAGATTATATGTTTGTGTAGTGATACCATATTATCACTTGATGTAATCATACACTTCAATTGTCTCTTCTCACTTGAGAATATTATCACATTATCCTTATGCTCATATTATCGCTTATCCTTGTTAACTAATTTGTTTAGCTAGACTGACCCTTGTATTTTATACTCAGGTCAGACCGAGGTGTTTCAGGTTAGGTATATTTGGACTTAGCCTATTCTGCTTCCGCATGGACTCTATTCTGCTAGCTCTCTTGTTATAGCTTTTTGTGCAGTCCTTTTTGGTTGCTACTCTGATATGTATATTCTTTTGACTCGCTTGTATATTGTGGTTGCTATACCACTTGACATGTATCATTTTGTATACTCTGCGATGTATCTGTATATGTATATATATGTGATGATCTAATGTGCTATGATGTGTTTTGCATTCGAGTTATTGTATTTTGTTTTGATAGATCCTATAGCCGCCTATGGCTTTGTATTAAGTATTTATTAGATATGTCGATCCACTTGAGATAGAAAAAATCTGACATTTGTCGACGTATTCAATAGATATTTAAGGCAAGGATATAGATGGTCGTTCCTATCCAGCCCTATTCTCTGCATTAGCAGACAGTATTACCCAGTAGTACTCTTTGTTAATGTGGGTCTCGGGGTGGGGCGTCACATTTCTGCCTAATATTAGAAGAAACATACAATGCTATAGCAATTGATTTACTTACCATGACCTAGAATCATGAGAAGAAGCTTCAAAGTGTCGTTGAGTCAGTATATATAGTTTTATATAAAAAAGGATATTTATTTAAGTTTTCTAAAATTCAAATGATGCATTTAAGATTTTAAAGCCTTCACAAAAAGTTGTTTTCAAAAGGTTGTTACTAATGAATATTTAGAATATAATTTTTAGTAAATAATTTTTTTGAAATTTTGCTAGAAATTGGTGAGTGATGGTAATGTTATATTGGGTGTTGTCGAATTTCACCAACATAATTCTAATGGACGATGGAAAACTACCCATGAATTTCGGTTGGTAAAATTATATTTTACTGTCTTTTAATTAATTATTAAATGATCGAATGTAATTGTGGTATTAAAAAGAGTAAATGTTTAAATTGATATATCTGAATTACAATGGTACTAATAAGAATAAAAGGATTGTTTTTAGTAATACACATAATTTATGCATGATCTAAAAATTTAAATGATAAACTGGTTGCCATATTTGAAGGCAAAGAGATGAGACATTCACTTTTATGGTTTCATGTTCGTAAATAATATAAAGTATGACTCATTTTATGCTTTTAGCTTAAACTAAAATTCTTAGGTCATAAAAAATATTTTGTATAAATTTAATAGAGAAAACAAGTAATATAGTTAATTTAAAAATTAAATAACATGTTTATTTCTTAGTTGAGTGTTGACGATATTATAAATGAATAATATAATATTTTTCCATCTCTAAAATTAAGTCAGTTGTTTTTATAGAATAAATATTTCCATTAATGACAATTAATTCATTTAATTAGGAAGAGTATTGATACTGAATTGGTATATAATTAGTCTTCTAATTCATATTGGAATCAAACTAAATAGTTATAAATATAATTAACTGGAGTTAATTGTGTTTAATTTCCCATTTATTTTAAACTAAAATTTAAATAATCAATATGTTTATCATAATTTACTCATGTTGCATATAACAATAAATGTATGTTTATTCTCATGTAGCACCCTATTTTACATTGTTTAGACGTTTAAATAATTATTTGTAAACTAAAGTTAATAATTTCATTTATTTCACATTTTCAATTATGATAAACATATTCATCGATTTTAAATTTTAGTTAAAATAAAATACAATTAACTGTAGTTAATTATCATTTTTAACTCTTTATTTCAATTTAGATTTAAATTAGACAACATATCATATTGTATTACCATACAATACACACGAAGGAATTAATTGCTATCAATTCAGTTTAGAAAAGTGGCAGTATTACTAATATTATGCTTTCTAGTTAGGAATGAGTTACAGTTGATGTTAGTGTTTGTTGTATAACACAATAGTATCCAAAAATATTAGTTATACTTTGTACCATTTTAAATTATTCAAGCATATTTATCATTTAAGGTTTGTTAATAGTTTTCCAAAACCAATTTGAAGAAATTAAAGTCCAAAGTTTACGTTTTACATTCATGTAAATAAAAAATTTCTAAAAATGTCATGTAAAAAATTTATGCAAACCCTGTATGTGTAACACGGGTTCGCACTTGTACATATATTATTTGATAAATATAGTTTAATTAATTATAATATCATAATTTAGTCAAATATGGTCACAAAATTTTATATGTAAAGAATTAGGGCTATGATAGTTTTCTACAATGATAAAATATTTTTATTATATATTTTATTATTATTAATTGTTATTTAAATAAATTTATTACATAAATCAATTATATTACTTCAAATATATTTTGAAAAATATATTTATATTTATAGAATTATATTTATATTTTATAAAATATTATGCTTAGTAAAGATACTCTCCAAAAAAAATTAATTTATTTTGTTTTTAAATTAGCAACCGAAAATAGGAAAATTATTTTTAAGTTATTTTTAATTCGGCAAATTATTAAAAAAAATTCAGAGCATAAAATATCATTTAGGATTTACTGAAAATTTAAAATTCAAAATAAAATATCGTAATCAATTTTTAATTATTATTTTATTTGTTTTTGAATAACTATTTAGATATAATATACTTTTAAATTACCGAGCCACGCACAAGACCTAGTCTTTCATACTTATCAAAAATATTTTTGACTATTTTATAAACACACACACACAGATATATATATATATAATTTTATTATGCATATATTTCTATATATAAACATTTAAAAAAATGTAAAAATTTACTATTATCTTCATGCATATATTCATGTATTACTTAAGGTTTTAAGAAATTTTTTTTTATAAATATTCTCTTTGTATTTAAATAAGTTTATTGTACAATATGTATATATAATATTAATATTTTATTCATATGATTATGTATATATGTATGTATGTATAAATGTATTTATATACTTATATAAATTTTTTAAAACAAAACTATTAGATATATATTTAAAAAATTTATATATAAATAATAGTGTATATATATGAACATACATATATTTGGACACTATATTTGCATATTTGATGAGCTAACGTGTCTATTACGATGTAAATCCTAATATCTATTCATGGGCATGTTATACCTTACTCGAATTGATATGTAATACACGCATACACATATATATGTGTATATGATACACACACATGTTTATAGATCATAACATAAATTAAATAAAGCTATATCAATTTATAAGTTTAAATGAAATAAAAGATTTTATGTAAATAAAATTTAGAAATGTTCAAAATAAACTATATTTCATAGCCCCAACGCTCCAATTAGGAAAAAAATTGAAATTCGCCCGTAATTTCCGCTGTGGGCGGGCCCAGTTTCAACAATCCTTGCATACACGCTTATGTTCACCTCTCTCTATGGAAAAATCTTGAACGATTAGTTGGAGGACTTTTTTGATGTCCGAGTGGCCCTTGGTACACTTCTCCATTGGAATAACTGCTTTACGGCCTCATGAAGCCTAGTAAGACCTTTGTTTGTGTAGCTTCTTGAGAGATCTTTGACCTCATAATTAAACCTGCTCCTCTCTAGGTAGAAGACCAGATGTAACGACCCGATATTTTCAACCATTCGCATCCATTATAAGTGTATAGGTAGACACTCATGTCGGAGTTGAATTGCTCAAAATACCGCGTTGTAAATAAAATTTGGCAAATATCAGAATATACAGTAAATAAATATAATCACAGATCACAGACACAAAGTAAAATAATGCAGCGGAAGTAAAAGAAATAGTAGTTCATGAAGCTACTATATAAATATAACAAGGTTACGTAAGATACAACAGAAGAGATAGAGTACAACAGAAGTCTAAATACAATAACCAAGTACAAGCTGAGTAGAACAACAGAACTGAAATAGATAGGACAAGACAAGCAGATAATCTCCAGCGATTCAAATCTCCAGAAAGTGGAATCCGAATCTGTGAATAACTCAGGCTGACCCGAGCGTAAAGCAAAACACAAAACACTCGAGTCAGGACAATATATACTTATATAATGTAAACCAACTCAAGCGAACTGTAATAAGGGTACAAGTAACTTAGAAGATGCTTGGGACCGCCCATCCTCTAAGGATCCGTTAAACTATCTACTATGTAGTAATATACGCTATATACAGTAGTGTCTAATCAGTAAAGTATAATCATATAGAAAATAGCGTTAAGGGGATGGAGAACCTTAACGCGGTCGGATCGTAAAATCATAATCGTAGTAAAGCTCGATATGGTAGGTGACACGGCACAACTAGGCAATGCCAGGGTAGATATACCAATTACGCATCCGGACTGGTGGTGACGCATAGCAGCCACTACCGCCCACCTCGAACAACACTCCCAAATCAAGGGTGCGCACCAAATCAATCACAAGTAATAGAATGGTATCGAAGAAGTATGTCCGATCAGAGGTGCTACCTCATTGGTCCGTCAATCGCTCCTGTTTTAGCCACCTTATGCCAACTCACGGGAGTTGGGTCCACGTATATACCTTAGGATCGTCGCCACCATCCTACTTCATTCTGGAAACTCCACCTCGTACACAGTTGTTAAAGTGGTTTTCGGTATCGACAGAGAGTATGTCCATATCCGATCCCGGTCTCTTTAACAACCAATCGTTATTATAACCCGTGGTTATAATTTAAAAAACAGTATTTTATACTTCAAAATAGAATATCATTTCAAATCCAAATCTTTATCAAAATAAAGGTTAAATCAATTCCAAACCATTTCAATATATTTAAAATATCATATTATTTCAAAACTTTATTTCAAATTATTTCAATATATCAGAATATCATATCTTTCCAAAACTTCATTCCAAATCATTTTAATATATCAAAATATCATATCCTTTCAAAACTTTATTTCAAATCATTTTAATATACCAAAATATAATTTGAGTTCAAACCTAAATATTCAACTTTAAATACTTTTTAAATTTAAAGATATCATTCATTTATTATCATTTCAAGTCACCTTTTAAATAGTTTATATTTCAATCAAAATAATTCATTTAAAACATTTAAAAGTGAATTTATTATACTTTCAAATCAAGTATTAAAATTTCCAAAGTTTCAATTCAATTCAATCATTTACTTCAATTAAATTTCCATAGACCATTTCAAATCTTATAAATTTCAAATATAGATTTAATCCACAAAATAACTATTCAAATTATAAAATAAATTCCAAAGCTTTATTATCCTATATTTCATAAGTACAATATCTTTTAAATAGATTCAAATTACAAGTAAACCAAATATTTTTCATACTAATATAAACTTTAATTATTCATTCCAAGATTTAATATCATTTCAAATTCATTTCAAAATATCAAAATATCATTCATTTTAATTCATTTAAAATACCATTTAATCCATTAATTTTATTAAATTTAAATACTATTTTAAACTCACATTAAAATCAAATTCTTCCATTTAAAACCATTTAAATGTCTCTTCATTATCTTTAGAAATTTAACATTTAATTTCCAAAGTTATATCATTTTCCAAAGATTAATTTTCATTAAAATATATTAAAACAACAAAAATATAGTTTTCGTAGCACTTATAAAATGCTACGTAAAATTATAGTTTAAAACAGTTATTTAACAAAAGACGGCGCTTAAGTGCTGTAATAGGTTTCTTTTATTTTCGACTAAACTTTAGTTATCTTTATCAACTATAGCACTTACAAAGTACTATAATAGCTTTTAGTTTAAATTAACCCCTTTAGTTCATTTTAAACAATTACATTTCAAAAATGCAGTCAAATCAAATTCAGAGTTAAATTACAATTTCACAAACAATTAACTTTTAATATAAATCATTTTTAACTTATAAAATCATATAATTTCACACTTAAAAACAATCATTTAAATACCATTTATTCTTATGATTTTATAAAGTCAAATTTCCATACAAAATCAAATTAAATAACAATTTACTTATTTAAATTCAATTATTAAATTTCCATTTCTTTAATTAAATTCTTAACTTAACCAATAAGTTTAAATTCCCAAAATATAGCTTATTTCCCTTTTATTTTACTTAAATAAAACTTCACTTTTAACAAAGATTCAAAATTTCCAATTTTAAGCTATATTTCAAAATTTACTTAAACATTCATTTATTTAACATTTTAACTTATTCAAAAATCATTACGATTTTATAAAATCATTTAAATTACATTTTTAAATCAAAATATTATATTTTCTTACTTCATAAAATTTCCTTTTTAAAACAAAACATAAATTCCAAAATTTACTTATAGTTCAAATTCTACTTTATCATTTACTTAATTCATTATTCAATTTATAGAAAATCACTAATATTTCTATAAAATCATTTTTTTACTTAAATTTATATCAAAATATCATAATATTTATAATTTTAAAATATTTTATAAGTTTTAGAAAAATATATAAACCACGGGTCTGTATATAATTTTCTAGCCTAGGTCAAGTGATATGGATCTCTATCATTTCAATCCGCAGTTTACAAAGAAAAACCGGGTTTTATCATTTCAAACCCGCAATCCCAAGTTATATAAAATAAATAAAAAGTCGCTTAGGCTTATCATTTCAGCCCATAACGATCTTTCCCTATTCTAAAGTCCGTTCGGGTATGTATCATTTCAACCCATAGTGATTTCTAATCTACAGGGAACTTGCAGTGTGATAAACTGATAAAATGAACAGAATAACATGATATAACAGTAACATAAGAGATAACAGGTGTATAAGCATGTGTGAACATCATATGACAATAATATAAATAGATATAGCATGATGATATACTTTACAGATTCAAATGGTGTCGGTTTATCAGTTATATAAGTACATATTATCTGGTGAGAATAACTCACCTTTTTGGTGCTGGAGACTGCAATACAAATGACACAACGGATTCCAGAAGGCACGATGACACAACAATAGGTTTAAGTGGGAAGAGATCCAAGCTTATAACTTGTGTTACAACCCAAAACAAAACAAAATATAACACATGAATTTCTAATACAAAACAACATTAGAACAGATTGAAATAAAAGCAAAAATGAACAAGATGATTTTACCATGCCTCAATCACTTCAATGCTTAGCCTAAGGGACTCTTTAGCTTGGCCATAATGATGCTTTGGCTCAGGTATGGCATCATATAGGTCAGGTTTGGACTCGGAAAGGCATGGCTACAATGGAAATGAGAAGGGGTATGGTAAGTTATAAGGCAAAGAATGTTAAAGGTCAAGGCAAAGTGGTTTTGGTACAACATAGGCTCGACCTATGGTCATGTTTGGGTTCGGCCATCATTGCTACAGGTCTGGTCATGTAAGGTACAGGTCTGGAACTGATGTCAGAGGTGATGTGATGGCTGGAGGTGGTGGCTAAGGGGTGGCCAAAGTGATGTATGGAGGGTAGGTGAATATATGTGGCTTGGCTTGCATGTTTTGTGGAGTTTTGTGGTGATGGCTTCATCCAATGGTCACGGCCTGATCTGAAGGAGGGGATAGGTGGTGGTTGCTGCTGTAGATGATGGTGGTGATGGTCAGAGGAGATGATGGTGTAGTGGCCTAGCAAAGCACAAGAGGAAACAAGGTGAAAATCAATGTAAAATAGGAAGAAAAAGTGAAAAAGAAGGAGCCATAACTTACCATTTTTTTCTCAAGTTGAAATGTCGTGAGTTTAAGTGAAGATAGATATTTTCTCACGTGAATGAAGTGAAAAATGATCAGCTGAAAGAAAGAAAGGGGTCGGCCAAAAGAATTGAATGTAGGAGTTAAGAAAATGAAGAGACGGGAAAACAAAAGGACAAAAGCAACTAAAGAGACACAAACCTTTCAAATTTCTTTTATATATATTTGTAATTTATAAATACATATAAAAACTGAGAAATAAAAATAACAACTCAGAAATAAAATAAATATATAAAATAAATAATTAAATTTTTGAATAAATATAATTTAAATTAAGAAAATGGCTTAAAAATGCAAACTAGGCTTTAAAAATTAGAAATAACTTCAGTACACTTTGGAAAAATCTATTTTAATTTAAATACATGTAGAATGCATATAAATAAAGTAAAAACAGCAAATAAAAGTGAAGGCATAAAATAATTAAATAAATTTTAATTATATATAATTAAATTAAGAAAATAGTAAAGAAAATGGAAACTAGGTTTCATAAATTGAAATAAATTCAAGTAAACTTTAGAAAAATTATATTATCATTTTAAAAATATTAAAAGACATTAAATAACCTATTAACACATATTAAAACAAAATATGACAATAAAAATATAATTTATATGATTTAAAATAAATAATATTGCAAAATAAACAGTTTATACACAAAATTGAAAATTACATAACTTCTACAATTTAACTCCGTTTCCAACGAAACGAAAAGCTGTATTCAAGTTATTAAATCTATTTTCATAATAAAAGATAAAATTTATAATTTCAAACTATTTAAAATTTAAATTTAAAAGTCAAAGTTTGACTATTTGACCAAAATTCATATTTTCTGGAAATATTAAATTTAGTCATATTTGGAATTCAAATCCACATTAAAATCAAAGTTTATACTTAAAATAACAAAATTTATTCTTTTTCATAAATAAAGCTTTTGAATCTGGAAAAATCAATTTAAAAATATTTGAAAAATACAGGGTTGTTACACTCTCCCCCACTCAAAACTTTTCGTCCCCGAAAAGGAACGAGGTACGGGAAAGCACAGAAAAAGATAGAATGAAATAGAATTAAGACAAGATGATAAGAAGATTGGAATTACACCTGATAACTATTGTTATAGGTAAGTTTAACAAGATGGAGTTGATCAAATCAAGAATATAAGCACGAAAAAGATCCTCTAGAGTCTAAATCTCCCTTTTCACTTGACCGACGGTCTATGAATGGAAAAACAGTGTTCAGATCCAGATGAGTAACAAAGATTATCAAAGATTACAGAAAGATTTCTAAATAGACTGGTATAAGCAATAGCCTTCCCATTCTGTAACAAGATAAGAGAAATAAGGACAACCAAAAGATAGTTTGGAAAAACAAAACAAGATAATAAATTTAAAACCATAATGCTTTGAAATCATAACAATTTAGGGATGTTTATCATTTGGAAATCACACTACTAAAATCATAACACTTTGGAAAAGTTATTCTTTAAAAAAAAACATAATACTTAGAAAATCATAACACCCTAAAAAAATCTTCATTTAAACCATTTTAATTCAAGGTCAAATAATATTCATTTTAAAGTTGTAACATTTCTAAGTTCATTTAATTATAAAAATTTCCAAAACATTGTCTTTTCAAAATAGCAGCACTTATAAAATGCTACAGTAGATATATTAGTATTTCAAATCAGTTCAATTTCAAAAATATTCATTTGGATATCATTTAACTTATGACTTATTAAAACAAACTTTTATAAATAGAATATCTAAATTAAACTATACTTCGTTTATTAAGTCAAAATTTCACTATTTTACTTAACTCTTAATTTAACACATAGCCTAACTCTTTATTTAAAATACCCATTTCATAAATAGATATTCCTTTAATAAGTTACACTTATTATTCCATTTGGAAACCAAATTCTCAATTATCAAATTTTAGTGATGTTAAAATACATTTTAACTCTTTAAATCATAATTACTCATTTTTCAAGACATATCTATTTCATAAATAAAATATTTATATAGCAAATATAACAATCAAATTTCTTTACACATTTATTCATTTAGACATCAATTAAACTATGAATTTAAGTTAAATAACTTTATTACAAAATGTCTAATTCAAATGTATTTTATTTTATCTATTCAAAGATACATTATTTATTATACAACATATTCATTTCAGGAAATAACCTTTATTAAAATTTCTAGGTTAGACTTAAGGTTCCATATTAAATCAATTTGATTATTAAGTTATTTAAATAAAATCTCTTTAGATTCCTTTTTCAATATTTACCTCTGTTAATCTTTTATAACTAAAATTTAAGTGTATAACATTTATTATAACCACTCAAATTTTATTTATAAAAATCCTTTCTATATTGTATATTATCCAATTTCATATTCAACTTCTGTGTAATTTAGGTAAGTTATATTGGAATTAAATTGTGTGTTATACAAGTAAAACTTTCCAATTCAATTATCTCAAGTTTGAATCATTTATTCAAATTTTTATTTTCTTCTTATAACTGAAATTATTCTTTAAGATAAAATGTAAGAATTAAATTTCCGATTCCCTTCAAACCACTAAGAGATAAATAAATATATGTATATAATATGTCAAATCAAATTTAAATCATATATCTATATATATTATAATCCAATCATATTTAGAAATTCAAATCAATTAGATTTTCCAAAACAAAGCTGTAGCAAGACTACAGAACAGTCTCTTCACTTCGAAACTCGAAAATGAACGTCGATGATGCTGCAGTCATCACCGAAATTATTTTCCAGCGACAATGAGAAGAGCACTTAATTTTTAAACTTTAAAATCCTTTAGAGACAAATTTTTATTCAAAATACTTTAAATAATATCCTTTTAAAAAAATTTAAACACAAGGTTTGAAACCATTGGAAATTAAATTCTTTAAATTTCTTGTTTTTAAATTCATTTCAGTTCCCAAATAAATTTATAAACAACTATTTATAAATTCATTTGTAGAACAATAAATGATAAATCAAGTATTATCATTTCAAATTATCAATTTAAATCAATTTATTAAGTTCCATAAAATTATATATCCAAATTTATTTCATTAACCAAATTTTAAAATAATATTGTTTCAGTTTGTTCTGTCAAAGTGTTTTAGAAATCCTATCGATAGCGTTGATCAGACGAATCGATCGGAAACCCAAATCAACATCAACAACCCAAACAACACAACATATAAAACAAAACATAGATTTTCAAGTACGATTCAAAATGTTTGGAGACAATTTAGAAACAAATGGCAAGATGGTTAAACAGAGTAGAGAGATGGGTAAGCTTAGATAAATCGCGGACAACCTTAACCGGGTCAACCGTGACTCAATGGATAAGATCAAATGTGGATTTTCTGGGGTAAATCTACCTTCAATCTCAAGAGATAGAGTTTGGAATAATAAAAGATATTAGCATCTAAACCAAGGATAAATATAAATCTCTGGTGAATCGATGCTGATTATAAAGAATTTTCACCCTTTTACAAGAAAATTAGAATATTGGCGAGACCGCCAATTCACTATAAAGATCATTGGAAGTGGAGTCATGGGATACTCCAGAATCAAAAGATGATGAATAGTGAGGGACACGAATGAATTTCGGAACCGCAGGGAACGTTCCAAAATTCAAAGGAAAACGAATCAAAGGAAGAGATTCAAACTCGAACGAAAGTGATTCTGTAAATAAATTTACCATACATTCTAAGTTTTGCCTCAAAGCCAAAGCTCTGATACCAACTGTAACGACCCGATATTTTCAACCATTCGCATCCATTATAAGTGTATAGGTAGACACTCATGCCGGAGTTGAATTGCTCAAAATACCGCGTTGTAAATAAAATTTGGCAAATCTCAGAATATACAGTAAATAAATATAATCACAGATCACAGACACAGAGTAAAATAATGCAGCGGAAGTAAAAGAAATAGTAGTTCATGAAGCTACTATATAAATATAACAAGGTTACGTAAGATACAACAGAAGAGATAGAGTACAACAGAAGTCTAAATACAATAACCAAGTACAAGCTGAGTAGAACAACAGAACTGAAATAGATAGGACAAGACAAGCAGATAATCTCCAGCGATTCAAATCTCCAGAAAGTGGAATCCGAATCTGTGAATAACTCAGGCTGACCCGAGCGTAAAGCAAAACACAAAACACTCGAGTCAGGACAATATATACTTATATAATGTAAACCAACTCAAGCGAACTGTAATAAGGGTACAAGTAACTTAGAAGATGCTTGGGACCGCCCATCCTCTAAGGATCCGTTAAACTATCTACTATGTAGTAATATACGCTATATACAGTAGTGTCTAATCAGTAAAGTATAATCATATAGAAAATAGCGTTAAGGGGATGGAGAACCTTAACGCGGTCGGATCTTAAAATCATAATCGTAGTAAAGCTCGATATGGTAGGTGACACGGCACAACTAGGCAATGCTAGGGTAGATATACCAATTACGCATCTGGACTGGTGGTGACGCATAGCAGCCACTACCGCCCACCTCGAACAACACTCTCAAATCAAGGGTGCGCACCAAATCAATCACAAGTAATAGAATGGTATCGAAGAAGTGTGTCCGATCAGAGGTGCTACCTCATTGGTCCGTCAATCGCTCCTGTTTTAGCCACCTTATGCCAACTCACGGGAGTTGGGTCCACGTATATACCTTAGGATCGTCGCCACCATCCTACTTCATTCTGGAAACTCCACCGCGTACACAGTTGTTAAAGTGGTTTTCGGTATCGACAGAGAGTATGTCCATATCCGATCCCGGTCTCTTTAACAACCAATCGTTATTATAACCCGTGGTTATAATTTAAAAAACAGTATTTTATACTTCAAAATAGAATATCATTTCAAATCCAAATCTTTATCAAAATAAAGGTTAAATCAATTCCAAACCATTTCAATATATTTAAAATATCATATTATTTCAAAACTTTATTTCAAATTATTTCAATATATCAGAATATCATATCTTTCCAAAACTTCATTCCAAATCATTTTAATATATCAAAATATCATATCCTTTCAAAACTTTATTTCAAATCATTTTAATATACCAAAATATAATTTGAGTTCAAACCTAAATATTCAACTTTAAATACTTTTTAAATTTAAAGATATCATTCATTTATTATCATTTCAAGTCACCTTTTAAATAGTTTATATTTCAATCAAAATAATTCATTTAAAACATTTAAAAGTGAATTTATTATACTTTCAAATCAAGTATTAAAATTTCCAAAGTTTCAATTCAATTCAATCATTTACTTCAATTAAATTTCCATAGACCATTTCAAATCTTATAAATTTCAAATATAGATTTAATCCACAAAATAACTATTCAAATTATAAAATAAATTCCAAAGCTTTATTATCCTATATTTCATAAGTACAATATCTTTTAAATAGATTCAAATTACAAGTAAACCAAATATTTTTCATACTAATATAAACTTTAATTATTCATTCCAAGATTTAATATCATTTCAAATTCATTTCAAAATATCAAAATATCATTCATTTTAATTCATTTAAAATACCATTTAATCCATTAATTTTATTAAATTTAAATACTATTTTAAACTCACATTAAAATCAAATTCTTCCATTTAAAACCATTTAAATGTCTCTTCATTATCTTTAGAAATTTAACATTTAATTTCCAAAGTTATATCATTTTCCAAAGATTAATTTTCATTAAAATATATTAAAACAACAAAAATATAGTTTTCGTAGCACTTATAAAATGCTACGTAAAGTTATAGTTTAAAACAGTTATTTAACAAAAGACGGCGCTTAAGTGCTGTAATAGGTTTCTTTTATTTTCGACTAAACTTTAGTTATCTTTATCAACTATAGCACTTACAAAGTACTATAATAGCTTTTAGTTTAAATTAACCCCTTTAGTTCATTTTAAACAATTACATTTCAAAAATGCAGTCAAATCAAATTCAGAGTTAAATTACAATTTCACAAACAATTAACTTTTAATATAAATCATTTTTAACTTATAAAATCATATAATTTCACACTTAAAAACAATCATTTAAATACCATTTATTCTTATGATTTTATAAAGTCAAATTTCCATACAAAATCAAATTAAATAACAATTTACTTATTTAAATTCAATTATTAAATTTCCATTTCTTTAATTAAATTCTTAACTTAACCAATAAGTTTAAATTCCCAAAATATAGCTTATTTCCCTTTTATTTTACTTAAATAAAACTTCACTTTTAACAAAGATTCAAAATTTCCAATTTTAAGCTATATTTCAAAATTTACTTAAACATTCATTTATTTAACATTTTAACTTATTCAAAAATCATTACGATTTTATAAAATCATTTAAATTACATTTTTAAATCAAAATATTATATTTTCTTACTTCATAAAATTTCCTTTTTAAAACAAAACATAAATTCCAAAATTTACTTATAGTTCAAATTCTACTTTATCATTTACTTAATTCATTATTCAATTTATAGAAAATCACTAATATTTCTATAAAATCATTTTTTTACTTAAATTTATATCAAAATATCATAATATTTATAATTTTAAAATATTTTATAAGTTTTAGAAAAATATATAAACCACGGGTCTGTATATAATTTTCTAGCCTAGGTCAAGTGATATGGATCTCTATCATTTCAATCCGCAGTTTACAAAGAAAAACCGGGTTTTATCATTTCAAACCCGCAATCCCAAGTTATATAAAATAAATAAAAAGTCGCTTAGGCTTATCATTTCAGCCCATAACGATCTTTCCCTATTCTAAAGTCCGTTCGGGTATGTATCATTTCAACCCATAGTGATTTCTAATCTACAGGGAACTTGCAGTGTGATAAACTGATAAAATGAACAGAATAACATGATATAACAGTAACATAAGAGATAACAGGTGTATAAGCATGTGTGAACATCATATGACAATAATATAAATAGATATAGCATGATGATATACTTTACAGATTCAAATGGTGTCGGTTTATCAGTTATATAAGTACATATTATCTGGTGAGAATAACTCACCTTTTTGGTGCTGGAGACTGCAATACAAATGACACAACGGATTCCAGAAGGCACGATGACACAACAATAGGTTTAAGTGGGAAGAGATCCAAGCTTATAACTTGTGTTACAACCCAAAACAAAACAAAATATAACACATGAATTTCTAATACAAAACAACATTAGAACAGATTGAAATAAAAGCAAAAATGAACAAGATGATTTTACCATGCCTCAATCACTTCAATGCTTAGCCTAAGGGACTCTTTAGCTTGGCCATAATGATGCTTTGGCTCAGGTATGGCATCATATAGGTCAGGTTTGGACTCGGAAAGGCATGGCTACAATGGAAATGAGAAGGGGTATGGTAAGTTATAAGGCAAAGAATGTTAAAGGTCAAGGCAAAGTGGTTTTGGTACAACATAGGCTCGACCTATGGTCATGTTTGGGTTCGGCCATCATTGCTACAGGTCTGGTCATGTAAGGTACAGGTCTGGAACTGATGTCAGAGGTGATGTGATGGCTGGAGGTGGTGGCTAAGGGGTGGCCAAAGTGATGTATGGAGGGTAGGTGAATATATGTGGCTTGGCTTGCATGTTTTGTGGAGTTTTGTGGTGATGGCTTCATCCAATGGTCACGGCCTGATCTGAAGGAGGGGATAGGTGGTGGTTGCTGCTGTAGATGATGGTGGTGATGGTCAGAGGAGATGATGGTGTAGTGGCCTAGCAAAGCACAAGAGGAAACAAGGTGAAAATCAATGTAAAATAGGAATAAAAAGTGAAAAAGAAGGAGCCATAACTTACCATTTTTTTTCTCAAGTTGAAATGTCGTGAGTTTAAGTGAAGATGGATATTTTCTCACGTGAATGAAGTGAAAAATGATCAGTTGAAAGAAAGAAAGGGGTCGGCCAAAAGAATTGAATGTAGGAGTTAAGAAAATGAAGAGACGGGAAAACAAAAGGACAAAAGCAACTAAAGAGACACAAACCTTTCAAATTTCTTTTATATATATTTGTAATTTATAAATACATATAAAAACTGAGAAATAAAAATAACAACTCAGAAATAAAATAAATATATAAAATAAATAATTAAATTTTTGAATAAATATAATTTAAATTAAGAAAATGGCTTAAAAATGCAAACTAGGCTTTAAAAATTAGAAATAACTTCAGTACACTTTGGAAAAATCTATTTTAATTTAAATACATGTAGAATGCATATAAATAAAGTAAAAACAGCAAATAAAAGTGAAGGCATAAAATAATTAAATAAATTTTAATTATATATAATTAAATTAAGAAAATAGTAAAGAAAATGGAAACTAGGTTTCATAAATTGAAATAAATTCAAGTAAACTTTAGAAAAATTATATTATCATTTTAAAAATATTAAAAGACATTAAATAACCTATTAACACATATTAAAACAAAATATGACAATAAAAATATAATTTATATGATTTAAAATAAATAATATTGCAAAATAAACAGTTTATGCACAAAATTGAAAATTACATAACTTCTACAATTTAACTCCGTTTCCAATGAAACGAAAAGCTGTATTCAAGTTATTAAATCTATTTTTCATAATAAAAGATAAAATTTATAATTTCAAACTATTTAAAATTTAAATTTAAAAGTCAAAGTTTGACTATTTGACCAAAATTCACATTTTCTGGAAATATTAAATTTAGTCATATTTGGAATTCAAATCCACATTAAAATCAAAGTTTATACTTAAAATAACAAAATTTATTCTTTTTCATAAATAAATCTTTTGAATCTGGAAAAATCAATTTAAAAATATTTGAAAAATACAGGGTTGTTACACCAGAGGTGTCGCTTGCATTTTTGTTATAGGAGCTCTAGATTAGCCTTCGAGGGGAGGAGGATGAGTAGTGTGTTGAGAAGTGATTTCTTTGTCGGCCCTATAAGATTGATGAGAGTGGGAATGTCTGACTATTATGGATTGTGGGGGAGCTGAAGTCGCATTGTTAAAAGGTCAAGTTGATAGAGAAATTTCATGGTGGAAGGATATTCGATGCCGGAAAGATTGAGAATACGGCTGTTGTTGATGATGGGAGTCGAAGTCGCACCCGTATTGGTGGCGTGATTCCCTTTGCTCGAAGTGGCGACATTGTCTTTCCTCGGAATCACATCATTTTTTATCCCTCTCCTTAATCTCTCCATCTCTGATTCAAAGTAAGAGGGTCTCAGAATCATGAAATGGTAGTGCCCGGTACTTTCTCGAAGTCTTTCGATACGACTACGTCTCCTCATTGTACCTTAAAAAAAATAGATTATATCAAAATTTAATCAAAGGATTAAGAACAAGTGTAGATTGTTTGTTCTTGTGATCCTAGAATTGTATAAGGTGTTAGCAATCCATAGGTAGCTTACAGACCTTGTTCAAGAGGTTCCAAAGAAGGAATCTCGTAACCCTCAATAGTCTAGAGCATATCACTTGAAGTGAAGCTGAATTCATGAGGGCTGGTACTTAAGATATAGTCGTAGTTCAACCCACCAAAAGTGAAATCGGAGAGGTTTCCAAGGTCGCTTAAAGAACCGAAGATATTGTCGGATACAACCCACTAAAGGAGTTGACTCTTCGAAGGGACTATGGCGTGGTTCAAGGACCTTCTATTCCGTGTATTGCAAGTTTAGTTCATGTATTGTTAAAAGGTTTGAATTATCCTTAGATTAATAGAAAATTAAAATTAAAATAAAGCTAGCAACTATTAATAACATAAATATAAAACGGATTCTTATCATATTGACTATAAATTAAATATTAGATTGAACAATATATATTTTCACTTCAATGTCACTAGCGTAGTCTATATTATAGTCTATATTCATTGACATCTTTGCTATTGGAAAATTTTAATACAGTATTTTCACTGTTTAAAATGCAGTTATAAATTTTAATACTGCATTTTGACCGCATTTGATAATTTATTCAATTGTAATGTAGTTAAAATTTAACTACATTTAGAAAATGTAGTTAAATTTAAACTCTTTATGAAAATAAATTATAATCTCATAGCATTTTTTGAATTAATTTACTACATTTATGTGATGTAATAATAATTTTGGCTGTATTTGATATTATGCACTTTATAAGTTAACTGCATAAGAAAACGCAGTTATATTCGATCTTAACAAAGAATTTAACTATATTGAGAAAACATAGTTATAACTACATTAATATGATGCTATTATAATTTTTTACTACATCCCAAATGTGAAATTGACTTTTAACTGCATGTTTATTATTATTGAACATAATGATTTTTTTAATGCAATTATCGTTGTATTTAAACGATGCAATTTTAAATATGTTATTTATATTGAAAAGTTTATAATTTTCAAAAAAAATTCAACGACTATATAATTACATACGCATAATACATGTCATTTAAAAGATCGTAAACCTTTTCATTTAATAGCGAAAACGGTTCGTTGATATGATATTTCTATAAAAACATATTGCATTTTTAGTATAGAAATCGAAATAAGATGTGAAATATTAATATGAATGCGAGAATAGCAGCTGATTACAAAGGAAAGGCATGGCAGTAGATCTTATTCACATTAAATTATGAGTGGGGATATCATGTGTATTAAAATTATTTGTACGTACTAATGAAATATCAGTCTATTTTATTGCTTCTCCATGGCTCATATAAAAGTAACAATAGAACACAACATAGTTGAATGGTAAGAAACCATTAACATTCTTGCATAAGTAAGAAAGTTTATAAAAATAATAATATGGAAGGTATAGCGTACTATTCTAGTAAGCAAATTTTAAGGAATAAAATCTACGAATTTAGGTCCCATCAACAGATGGGTCCCAACTCCTCGGCGTGCTTCTAGTCCCATAGTGCAGGATGATGTTGACGCCCCTCTTCTGGCACTGCTATTGACATTTCCCCTTCAGATATAAATGCCCCTCCTGCTTGTAATATTGTCGATAGTGATTCGTTGGTTTCAGTTTCTCCTACCTCTAATACCATTTTTTAGAGCGTGGATGAACAAGCTTGGATAAATGATGATTCTTATATGTGTTAATCCTCGAAGTATGCAAACTTTTATAAGTATGTGGGTGAAGTTTGTGAGAGGAGACGTCTTTATTATCAAGTGGTGGATGAAGACCTTTCACTATTTGTAATCGGTGAGCTTGGTGAAAGGAATAGGACTCTTTTGGTGGATGACTCTTGGGATAGGAAATATCTTTATGGCTCTGATTCATATGTCTATATTCCTTCCTTAATGGCTTTGTTCTCGGGATATTTTCATGTTATAGAGCCTAACTCTTCGGATGATCAAAGTGGATCTTCTTCTTCTAAGGGGAACTAGTATTTAGCTTGTTAGTAGTATTGGTATTTTGCCAATCTCCTATTCTTTTATGTATTTATTTCTTTAGCTATTCTGGCACATGTGCCAAATATCTGTTTAAATTTCATTAATAAAAGTGGACGGCCCACTTTAAAGCTGGCTAGCCTTACTAAAAATCTACAAATTTGACAATTTCATAATTCTTCCTTGAAATTTGCATTAAACTTTAATTTATTTTAGTTACCAGGGTCGACTCGGTTGGTCGGTAGTTTACACTGCGAAATTAAAGGTCATGAGTTCGATCTACGAAGTCGGCACTTGTTTACATTAATAAACCATGTTCAAAAAACTTTAATTTATTTTTTATATTGGAGTAAAACAAGGAAAGCAAAAGAATATGTATAGTACAATAAATTATCTCCACCATTTCATTTTCGAAGTGGCTAATATAAATAAATAGTATAATAGCTTAATAGAATATCGCTAATTAATCAAGTGAACCAACTTTACTGCATAATTAGTCAATGCCATATCTATGTAACAAACATTATCATCCATTTTATATTGTGAATTTTCAGATCATTTTCTTCTAGTAGAACTTTAGGTTCTTTAATGGAACAAAACTTCAAATTGACTTATTTATGAGAACTTCATATATCCAAGTTCGTGAAATTCCTAAATTTTCAGATCTATAAGAACATCGGTTTCTTAAGCCTTTTGGACTCTAGATTCACTTTTGGTGTAAAATCAAAACTAATATTGATTATCTAATATAGTTTTCCAGACCCATGTTATCATACTGCTATCATAGTTCTATTTAATCAATAAATTCGCTTCAAGTGTTAAATTAAGACTTATTTTCAGATCTATAAATCATGATTTTATCTTAGTAGAAATGGAAAAAATAAAAAAGGTAATTCTATTTATACACTAATAATTACATAGCATACATCAGAAAATATAAAAAACAAATATATACTGAAAATTACTTTACATACACCATTCTTTTTACAAGATTACCCTTGTTTTTATCGTCATCATCTTTCTTTATTCAGACCTAAAACTCATTTATGCAAATTGGAAATTTCTAGCAAGTCAAAGGTAAATAAAATGGACTTTAATTTATAGCATTAATATTGTAACTTCTTTATTATTACCTATAATTTATCTTCAACAGAACCAACTCTAATTTTATAACGAAAATTCAAACCTTCAAATTAATGCGAGTAATGGCATAGTTGTCTTAACTGATTTTTGGTTTCGTGATTAAAAAAATTAACTCTTCACCAAAATGCATTGATTCGGTCAAATTTCATTGACTTTGAGGTTTTAATCTAATGGAATACACAGAAGATATGTTACGAACAAAAGATATGTTACGATGCAATTAGGAAGAAGGATAAGTTAGTAGTATATTTTTTTAGAAAAATAATGGTGTATGTAAAGTTACTTTTGGTGTACAAATAGAATTTGCCAAATAAAAATTCAGACTATTTTTTTATTTTGACAATTTGCAAGTTTTACTGCGTATATCAGTTCTGTAAATATTTAAAAGAATGCTGATTGAATTATTTATTCCATCGGTTGCGATTTTTTACATTTAGTTGAAATATATGTGAAAATAAGAACTAATTGAAGAAATTAGTGTTATTACGTGTTGATTTCCAATATTTTTCATGATTTTTGAAATTTTTTGAAAAATAGAGACGTAATTCATAAGGTTTTTCTAAGAAGGCGCTAAATAAATTATATGTTTTCCAACACTAAAATGGCATCATGAAACACAATTCTAACGCCTATCGCAATGTTATTGAAACACGCATGGGAAACCTTTTTTCGATGACCTTCCGACGATATACGTAGGGTTGTTTCTAATGCTACATTTTTTGATACCCCACCGACGACAAGTTTTCCAGACGTCATTCCAAAGACTTTCAAATATTCCAAAACTGGATTTTCTGATGCCATTCTAACGTAATTCTTATAACTTGCACGTATATTTTTTTATGTATAATTGCGGCAAACCAACACGATAACACAATATAACCATTCTGAAAATGCCAAGCATGCAATATATCGCACAACAATAATAAATCGCATAAATACATATAAAGATTAAAATATTTCACCAATAAACACATAAGAAAATTGATTATATACATCAAACATGTTCAAACTTCACATGATCATCAATAAACATATTATATGATTCAAACACTACACTTTCAAACTCTAACACGTCCTAACAAATACGAAAACATGTTCATATAAATGCATATTAGAATCAGTGACATATTATTTTCATAATGAAGTAAAAAAGCATCATGTGGAGAAGTAGAAATGGAGTGGCAAAGAGACAAAGGAGAAGGGTGGAGCACCGGAGGCCTGTATCATAAGCTACATGCATCAATTGACTAAAAAAGGCTACCCCTTTAAGTCGACTGGTAGACTATACCATTCGACTGGATTTCATGTTGATTTTAACCCAAGAGCATATTAGTGCACAACATCAGAACTAGGCACTTTTAACGATTATAACCTTGAAAAATCAAATTAGCAACGAAAATTGTCGTTGTTAGGGCTTGTCATGAAAGTAGCAATGGTTAAAGCCATTACAAATCCAAATTTCATAACTATTATAATTGTTGCAGATTCAAATTTGTAATGGTTAAAATCATTACTGATCAAAATTTCAATCAATACCTTTCACATGTGTTTTTATATATATTTTTTTGGTGTTTTTTTGACATCATTATGTTAATCATATTTTGCAGAGAACAAAAAATATAAGACATCCATCTTTTTTACATATTTTGTACAATATGAAACTTAGTTCTTATTGATAATATTTTTGGATCTAAATTTGCGATTTTATAACCAACTCTCATTAATAGAAACCATTTTATAATCAAAATCCATACAAACAAAAATATCCAGCAATAAAAAAGGCTTAGACAAAGTCTATAAATATAACAGCTCAAGTACAAAAAGGAATTTCATTTCCCATAATATTAACGATTTCTCATTTTCTATAGTATTTATGAATTAAACAACCATTAATATGTTTTTCCTGATAAGCCCTAAGTGTTTACTATGTTAACAATAAAATATGAATAAAGATAAAGAAGGCCTTTCATAAAGCTTCCGCATGAATAAAGAGTAGCAGATAAAATCTACTTTCGACGGTGTCGAAAGGATTGTTCAATGTTAGTAAAGAAAAGAACATAAGAACTTAAGAGCAAATTTTCCGCAGGCATGAAGGAAAAAATTGCTAAGGCACAACGAGGTAGCTAGGTACAGAACCGCCAAACATCTTCTGGCCGGGATAGAAGAATAGCTCCACAACCATTCATAATAAAACAAAGACTAAAGGAAATGAGTTCAAATCAAACATTTCGAAGGAGTTGAAGGGATGTAGTCAACAGTTTATAGCAGTCCCCGACCTTTCGGAGGAGATGAAAGGTTTCATCTCTCAACATTCAAAGAGTTCTTACCTTCCGAAGAGGATGGAGAAATCAAAGCAAGAGCAAATAACTCTATAATGACCTTTTTGAAAGCATAGCAAACCTTTCGAACCGGTTGGAACAAATAAAAATTACATTTCGAAATATCAAAAGGTTTATGAAGAAGGCAGCATTTATAAGCCAGCAAAGAACAAAAGACAACCTTTCGACAACATTGAGGGGAAGCACGACACTCGACAATAATCAAGTAACAGAGCAACCTTCCGAAAAGGTCGAAGGGTTCACAACAACCAAGTAAAAGAGCAACCTTCCGACAAGGTCAAAGGGTTCACAGTAATCAAATGAAAGAGAAACCTTTCGATAAGGTCGAAAGGTTCGTGAAGGTATAGAGAAGAGCCGACCCTTATATAATATTCAAAGATCCATATTGGCGTATGAAGTGCAAACCTTTCGACAAGGTCGAAAGGTTTACAACTGCATATAAAAGGGGGACCTTTCGACTCAGACGAAAGCATGAAGATGAAAGGATTACCGCCTGCATCTATAAATAAGACCCAAGAGGTTCAGTTTTGGGGATCGAATTTCTCCCATTCTGCTCTCATTCTACAATTTCTGCTCCCGCTCACTACGTTTGTAACCCTAATTTAGAATTCAAATTGGGGATTTGTTTCTTAAACTTTGTATCAAACTTCATCATGAGAAAATAAAAGGGATTATGGCTTGCGATCAACTTTGAATATGGAGATGATCATGATTAGGTGTAACGACCCGGTATTTCGAACCATTCGCATCCACACATGTCGGACATGAATTGCTCAAAATGTCAGATTGTTAATTTATATTTGGCAAAACTCAGCATATACAGTAAATAAATCAATCACAGAATCACAGATACAGAGTAATATAACAATAAGCAGCGGAATAGATAAATAGTAGTTCATGAAGCTACTATATAAACAATAGAGTTTGAAATAAAATACAACAGAATATCTCAAATACAATGTAGTCTCGAATACAAATAGATGACAAGTCTGAACAAAACCACTGGATAGCTGAAAGCTTAATAGATATAGATGGATCTCCCCAACTCCAAAGGTGAGTCCCAAATGCTGTGACACTCAGTCTGACCTGAGCGTAAAGCAAAACATAAAACACTCGAGTCAGGATTAACATTCTTATATTAATAAATTCAACTCAAGTGAAATATCAACTGAAATACAAGTAACTTAAAGAATGTTTTGGATTTCCATCCTCTAAGGATCCGTGGAACTATCTACTATGTAGTAATATACGCTATTATAATATGTCTATAGTAAAGTAAAAGTATTAAAAGAGTGTTAAGGCGTTACCCATATCCCCCTTAACACATTTTTATATATTCCCATAGTCTATATAGTACTATAATTCCTCTGTAAACTGGAGGGCTATTAGAGGGTACTCCATAGGTATGGTACAAACCAAACTCGTAAAAGGAGCGATAGGGCATGCGATAAGGCACTCGAGGCAATGCCAAGGTAGATATACCGTTTGCGTATCCAGACTGGTGGTAACGCATAGCAGCTACTACCGCCCACCTCGTGACACACTCCCAAATCAAAGGGTGCACCCAATCAAATCACAAAAGCAATAGAATGGTATCGAAGAAATGTGTCCGATCGGAGGAATGACCTCACTTGGCCCAGCATGACTCTTGTTTTAGCTGCATCAAGCTGACTCACGGGAGTCAGGGCTACGTAAATACCATATAGAACCATCATCAAACCATCCTACTTCATTCTGGAATCTCCACCACGTACACAGTTGTTAAAGTGGTTTTCGGTATTGGCAGAGAGTATGACAATATCCGATCCCGGTCTCTTTAACAACCAAACGCTTATTTAACACCGTGGTCATTTCTTTCAAATAGTTCATACTTCATATCAAAATACCGTATTCATTTCAAAACCATATCAATTTATCATTATTCACTTTAAATAATATTCATTTCCAGAATCATAACACTTTCAAAATTATAGCACTTTCGAAATCATAACACTTTTGAAATCATAGCACTTTTGAAATCATAACACCTTTTTAAATTCATAACAGTTCCAACTTTAACTGTTTAGATATTGAGAACAATATATATATTAAAATAGTTATAAATTAAAATAGTTTATATATATTAAAAATACTGTAAAAAATTAAAATTTTGTTTCCTCCAATTTCGCAAGTCAATTCAAATCATCTTAAATTCCAAAATTCAGTTTAAATCAATTCCAGTTTAACCATTTCAATTTAAAGGTCAAAGATACAATTCAATTCTAAATACTATTTCAATTTTTATTAATTTCAAATCTAGGTTTTTAACTACCACTTCAATTCCAATAAGATTCAAGTTTAAATATTCAACATTTACAATATAAATTTCATTTATATTTCAACATTTAACTTTAATTTTATTCAAATTGGAAAGTACTCACTTAATCATTTTAATAACAATTAATTAAAATCTCAATTTAAAAATTTAAATCAATATTAAATATTCAATCTCAAATTTTATTTAAAATTGAAAATATTCATTAAATCACCCTTTTATCGAATTAAGTTATAAATCATAATTTTTAAAATCTCAAAATCCATAAGTTTAAATCAATGCTTATTTAAATTCAATTATTAACATAAATTCAAATTCCAAGTCAACATTAATTAATCTTCCCAACCTTTATTATTAAAGTTATAAAAGTTTATTTTTAAAATATTAATATAAATTTAAATAATACCTAAACATAATATATACTAATTAAATTAAATTTTATTAAATTAAATCTTATTATTAACTTATTTTATATTAAATCTATTTTTATATATTTTAAAATAGTGAAATTATAAGTAAAATCTTAAAATTTATATTTTCAAAACTAACTTATAAATTTAAAATTTCCAAAACATATAATTTTAAAAATCCAAAATTTAGACATACATAAAAATAACATTTATATATATCATATTTTGAAAATCAATATTTATTAAAAACTATATATTTGCTTTCAAAACTTTGGGAATCATTTTCAAAATATAGACCAACGGTGTTCGTATATAATTTTCTATCCTATGGTCAAGTGATACGGGTATTTATCATTTCAATCTGCAATTTAAATATCTACGGGTATATATCATTTCAACCTGCAATCCCAAAATTCAAGCAATGAAAATCGCTTGGGTTTATCATTTCAACCCATAACGATTTTCCCCTATTCTACAAAACCGTTCGGGTATGTATCATTTCAACCCATAGGGAATTCTAAACTAATAGGGAACTTGCAGAGTGGAAACGAATATGATAATAATATAATATATCAACAACGGGCATATATCATCAGTAACAAATTAAATTATAATATAAATAACAGATTATGGTGTCAGATGTCACAGGTGAACAATTACAAATAATGGCATATCATATTTAACAATTCAATAGTTGGCAAATCTAATTTAATAGCATATTTCAACTGTCGTTTCAAGTGAAATCAAATTTACTAACTATAAGAATGTTAATCGTGAGTGATTGCTCATCTTTCGAGGTTAGAGAAATTTGACGATGAAATTGAGCTACAAATCCAAGCATAAATTCTAAAACACGGCACGATGAACACGGATTCGACGTAGAAAGCAAGCACGACGGACTAGAAATTGATGGAACAAAATATAAATTAAAATTTCTGTAACATATATTTTAAACCAACATCACAATAAGTCTTTATATATATTTTTCAAAATCAATATTTTAAAAAATTCAATTTGACACACATATCAGGACAACTTCTATATATATATATATATTATTTGTTTAAAAATCAATATCAATTTAAAACACAGATTTAAAATAGTGGAAATTAGCCCGAAGGGCCTCTCTAGCAAGTGCAATTAGTTTCAAGGACACACGGCTGAAATAATTACTTTTAAGGACAAAATGCAAAATAATTAGTTTCTAAAGCCAAAAAACCTATGAAATTATGTCCTTGAAAGTAATTGGACTGCTGACTTTGTCTTTAAAAGTAATTATTTTGCTAACTTTGGCCTTAAAAGTAATTTCTGTGGATGTGTGTCCTAGAAACTAATTGGACTGCAAAGTTTGTCCTTCTGGTGAAATGCCCCTTTAAAATAAGTAAATATATGTATACACTTCATTATAAACATATATACATTTATTCTTTAAAATTTGTATTATTATAATCATATACATAAACAAGACAGCCGATATGCAAAATAAATTTTTTTGAAACATATTTATATACACTAAAGTAACAGCAACATATATATATATATATATATATATATATACTAGCAAAGGTATATTAGCATATAACATATTTCTGGTATTTAATGGCTCAAATTAAACTTGTGAGTTGGAAACCAAAGCTTAGCATTTATAATAGAACTCATTTGGTACAAAAAAAATCCTCATATATAGCTACATAAAACCACCAAACGGACATGATACCATATAGTAATAAAACTGGATTTTGAATACGTTAACATGCTACCAAAGAAAAGACATTAATTTGCACCTGGAGAAGCATGGCAATTAGTGAGGAGATGAGAGCAGGTTGCATGTAATATATATTTGCATGCTTTTCTTTGATGCTAAATTCAGAACGCAAGGGATAAGAACAATTATGTTGTACCAAACAGCCAGCATGCTTTTCATTCCTATATATTATTTGTTTATATTTTCTTTTTATAAAACAAAGAGGCTGCACTAGGTGACTGGAAGGGTGGTTGCGGAGAAGTGAGGAGGAGTTTAGCGGCCAGAGGAGTTCGGAGAAGGGGAGAGAGGCTGTCTCAGTGGTGAGAACGACGGGTAACAGGCTATCGACAATGAAAAAAAAAGAGTGGGCGTGGAATAGTCGAGTGGGTGAGTACGGTTGTGATAGGAGTGGGACGGAGCGTTTGTTTGGTGGTTATGCTTGTTGTTGCGGAGATGTGGCTCGGGACAAAGTGTGAGGCGGAGGTAAGGCTGCCTAGGAGGCTGTCGGGGTTAGGAAACTGGATGCGGTTCGACTGTCAAAAGGAGGGTTTGGGTTGCTATCGGGTGCAGCGAGGAAGGCGAGGCCTAGGGTGCTGGCCTTTTGCATGGGCCGAGAGGAGGGGCGAAGTTGACAATGGGCTGAGGAGGTCGAACAAGCGGTGGCAGATCAAAAGACTCGGCCAGGGAGAGGAGAGTCGCATGACGGAGGTCGTTGCGATGGTGAAGTGGATGAGGAGGAAGCAGATGAGGTGGACGGTGACGTGAACAGGTTCGGTTTGCAAGAATAAATAAAAGCAAACTACATCAAAAACAATAATAATAAAAGTAGGAGAAGAAAGGTTGTGGGGAGAAAAACAGAAATTTAGGGTTTTCCTCAGCCATGGGAGAAAATCTCTCTCCTCACAGAAATCTCCCTCATCTTTCTTCCTCAAATCTTCTAAACAGACCACCTGAATCTCACATCAGAGAATCAAGCAATGGAATCATCATAGATAAAGATGGGTTTCAGTTGGTTCAATCAAGATCGCAGAAGAAACGTCAGCCCTTGTTGAATGAGTATCAGAGAAATTCGCGGGGCAGTTATTCTCAAACAAAGAAGACAAATGGTTAGAATTCAACCATTCCTCCTCCAAATTCAAGAAATCAATCGTACCAACCAAAGAAACCCACAAATTTTTCTCTGAACAAGACGCAAGGGCAAAGATCTTGGGCTGAAATCGTTTCTGAGCAATCTAAAGAACCTAACAATGATGAATGCAATCTTGAAACTATTGCTCCAATCAAAATCAACAGTAAGAAATTCGGTTTGATAAAAGAATCTGTTTGCAAAAGAGCAATTGATTGTTGGAGTAATTCGATTTTAGTTTATGTTGTCGGTACCAAACCATATTATACATATTTCAAAGCTTACATTCAACGTGTTTGGAAACCTATTGGAGAATTTGAAATTTTTACCAAAGAAAATGGATTTTTTATTGTTAAATTCAAAGATGTTCAAGATTGCGATTCGATCATTCAGAATGGCCCATACTTTTATAATGGAAAGCTCATCATAATGAGAAGATGGTCTGAGTCCCTTAACATGGATAGGGATCTCCTTAGTACGATGCCGATATGGGTTATGCTACCCAATGTTAATCTCAAACTTTGGGATCGCGAAGCCTTCAGCGTAATGGCCAGCATTATTGGAAAACCCATTAAGATGGATGCAGCTACAACCTTGAAAACGAGATTGAATTATGCTCGTCTTCTGGTGGAGGTTTCTGCAAATGATGAACTTCCTCAAGAAATAAATCTTACGTTATACAATGGAGAAAACATCACCCAAAAGATTGAGTACGAATGGGTTCCACCAAAGTGTAGCATCTGTAAATGTTTTGGACACATCAGAGAGCAATGTGTCACTGAACAAAGATGGATACCCAAAGATCTCAATCAAAATAAGGAAATAGTTATTGACCGAGAAAATGATGCAGATACAACTCTTCTAAATTCGCATCTCAACAAAGAGATACCAAAAGAATCAAATATTCAAAAGAATAAAGATCGAATCAACCAGAATGGTATCATACTCGATCAAAAAACAACATCTCTTTTGCTCACTGATCAAGATGACCAGATCCTTGCTGAGGAAGTTCATCATACAGGGAAAATAATAGAAAATTCAAAAGACAGTTCTCAATGCAGATCAGAGGAGGGAATATATAGTAAAGAGGTCTTTAACTCTGAAATCCCCCCAATTTCAGAGTTATGTTTAATTACAAACAATCATGAGAATATCACAAACAATATCCAGCCTTTGTACGCCAACCAAAGTCCTGAATTTACAATGGAGAGCGAACCACCACCAGATATAGCTGCAGAAGTTGAGGACAATGGTGGCATCCACTCAACCTTGCCTTGCAATACTGAGGAGTTTGACATATCTCGCATTATAATCCCAGAAAGTTATATTGCATCTACATCTGATAATGTTATGGAGGAACCTGAAAAGCAATTTGATATATCAGAACTTCATATTCATAAGACTAAAGCTATTGGTAAATACAAAAGCATGGGTAAAGAGAAGAAAGCTTTTGGGCAGAAATACATATCAATCAATCCAGACTGGAATGAAATGACCACAAGGCTAAAAGCTAAGAGATCAGACAAAAAGAGAAAAGGTAAGGGTAGCAGTGTTTCAGGTTCGATCTGAAACTCTGTTTCTTTTTGTTCAACCTTTTATTATTTTATATGACTATCATGGCCTGGAATGTTAGGGGTATGAATTCCCCTGCTAAACAAACTGATATTTTAAATATGGTTAGAATTTACAAACCATCTGTTGTTGCCCTCATTGAAAACAAAATGGATAATAACAACACTGAGAAATTCTGTTTTAAGCTATCTAATAACTGGAAATCTATTAACAATAATGACTGTGGTAGTAAAGGTAGAATCCTTGTCATTTGGGATTCTAATATTTGGAATTTAGTTAATGTAAATAAAGATACTCAATCTATTGATTGCAATTTCAAAAATGTTGGTGGGTTTTCCCTTCAGATTACCAATATATATGGTAGTAATTTCGAAAACGAAAGAAACAGTCTTTGGTATAGATTAAAAGCCCTTAGTCATAGCTACGATTTCCCTTGGATTATTTTGGGTGACTTCAATACTGTTTTTCATGTTAATGAAAAATTTGGTGGTAATAAAATTCCCTACAGTAAGCTTGATAAAATTAATAAATTTTTACTTGAATCTGGGCTTATTGAGCCCAATGTGATTGGCAATAAATATACTTGGAAATCTGGAAAGGAGAAAAATATTCATTGCAAGCTTGATAGAGTGTTAATTAATGACAAATTTTGTAATTCTTTTCCAAATTTCTGTTGTTACTCTATTGAGCAAAATACTAGTGATCATACTCCTTTACTGATAAACTTTTTCCAAAACCAATCTATTAATAATAATAATCCTAAAGCTGCTCCTTTCAGATTTAAAAATGGTTGGGTCTTAAACAGTGAGTATAATGATATTGTAAAAGATTGTTTTACTTTTTCTAATATTGGCTCCTATCAGGCCCAGTTTAGCAAATTTCTTAAAAATACTAAAACCACTATCAAAAACTGGAATAAGGCTAACTTTAATAATAATGACTGTTTAAATAATTTAAGGGAGGATGGGAAAATTTTACAAAAACTTGCTGATGATAATCCTGGTAATACTGACATTATTGACAATTTCTTTTCTAATCAAGCTAAGCTTTCTCATGAACTTTATATTAACACTATTAATCACAAGCAGAAAGCTAAAGTCGATTGGCTTACTATGGGAGATGAGTGCACCAAATTTTTTCATGCTAAGATGAGTTGCAGAAAGCATGTCAACAATATTGGCAAAATCATTGACAGTAAAGGGGAGTGCATTAATAGCATTGAAAAAATTATCAATGAAGCTATTAATTACTATTCGCATTTATTTTCTTCTGACCATATTGAAACTAGCTTTCCCAATATAGTATGTAAAAATGTGTTAAAGGATAATGCTTCTGACATTTTACTTGCTTCTGTTAACATTGATGAAATCAAAGCTATCATTTTTAATGCAGGAGACAATAAAAGTCCTGGCCCAGATGGGTTCAATGCTAAATTTTTCAAAGCTCACTGGGATAATATCAAAGATTTTATTCCTAGTGTTGTTAATGAATTTATGAATGATGGTAAATTGCTCAAAAGTTTTAATCATACTTTCATTACCTTAATTCCTAAAAACAATAATCCAACTTGCATTGAAGATTATAGACCTATATCTTGTTGCAATTTTATTTACAAAATCATTGCTACTATTTTAAGTAATAGAATTAAGCTTTTTCTCCCCTTTTTAATTTCTGAAAATCAATGTGCTTATATTCCTGGAAGATTAATTTATGAAAACTCTTTGCTTGCTCATGAAATGGTCAGGAATTTCAATTATAAAAAAGGGGATAATATGTGTCTTAAAGTGGATCTTCAAAAAGCTTATGATAAAGTTAACAGAAATTTTATTATCCATATCATGAAATGCATGAATTTTCCTGATAAATTTTGTAAGTTAATTTTTGAATGCATAAATACTCCCACCTTCTCGATTTTATTTCAAGGTAAACCTGAGGGTTTTATTAAGAGCAACATGGGTATTAGACAGGGAGACCCTCTTTCTCCCTATCTTTTTACTTTAGCCATGGAATATTTTTCTATTCTTATTGATATTGAAACTATCAAAAACAATATTTCTCCTATTAACAGAGTTCAACCTTCCATTACTCACCTGATTTATGCTGATGATCTTATGTTGTTCTCTAAAGCTAACAAAGATAATGCAGAGGCCATTAGTGAGATTTTTGAAAAAATGTATAATTATGCTGGACTTAAAATTAATGAATTTAAAACGAAAGCATACTTTAGTAAACACTGCAGACACAAAAATGATGTTCTAGAAGTTCTTAAAGTCAATGAAGGTAATCTTCCTATCAAATATCTAGGACTTCCTTTATCTGCTAATCAAATTAAAGATAGTGATTGTTCATATCTGATTGATAATATTCAAAGCAACATGGAAACTTGGTCATGCAAGCTTCTATCCATTGCTGGCAGGATTGAATTAATCAAAACTGTTGTCTATGCTATCATTTTATATTGGTTTCAAACACACCACATCCCTATTGCTACAATTAAAAAAATTGAGAGCAGATGTGCTGAATTTCTTTGGGGTGGTAAATACCATAAAATCAGTTGGGACAATGTCTGCAAACCCAAAAATGAAGGTGGGCTTGGTATCAGAAATCTTAATGATCTCAGTTTAACTTGTAAATTAAAGCTTTTTTGGAGATTTATTAGTGGAGATTCTTTATGGACCAAATGGATGACTTGTAAATATCTTAAAAATGGTAACTTTTGGACTATTTTACCAAAAAATAATCAATCAAATACTTGGAATCAAATTTTAAAATGCAGAGATTTGGGAAAATCTCTTATTCAAAGAAAATTCAAATCTGGTTGTGAAACTAGTCTTTGGTTTGATCCGTGGTTTCAAAATGACTCTTTTATTAATAGAGTGGGTTGGGATAATCTTGTCATTTGTGGTGAAGCTAAAGCTAATGTTAATGTCATAATTAAAAATAATCAATGGCAGCCTCACCTGCACCCAATTACTAATCCTCATAAAAGCTTTATAACTAATATCCCTTTAGACCCTAATGCAGATAGTGATCATTGGGATTGGTTAGCTAGCATCAATGGTAAGTTCTCCTTTAAGAAAACTTGGGAGCATATTAGAAACAAGCAGCCTACTGTTGAGTGGTATAAGTGCATTTGGAACAAAGTGAATAATCCTAAGATGGCTATCTGTACTTATTTTGCTATCAAAAACAGATTGCCAACTCTGGATATAATCAATAAATGGGGGAGGAATAATCTTTCACTTTGTTCCTTATGCAACTTAGAGAATGAAACTGTTACTCACTTATTTTTTGAATGCAATTTCAGTTATTACATATGGAGCCAGATTAAAACTAAAATGAGCATAAGCAATGTTAGCAGCATGGATCTAAAGTAGATTATCATGGATATCTCCAATCATTTTAAAGGAAAATCTCTTGAAAGAGATCTTGCTCATGTTCTAATTACCACAGCAGTTTATCATATTTGGAAAGAGAGAAATAATCGTACTCATAACAAGCTTAAAATGTCCAAAGAACAAAGATGGATGATTATTGATAATGATAGCAGAATCATTCTTCAGAAATCAAAGAAAAAAGTTAAAGACCAAACCAATTTTGACTTCCTTGCGGATCTGTGGAGCAAAGATGCTGGTTGCAAGTATATAGAACATTATCTCCTCAATCCGAAGGCTCATCAAAATGACTTAAACTTTCATAAGCAGTCTACTCAAAGAGACAAAGAGCTCCACATCAACAGGCATCTTAGAGATGATTATAATAGCTACAGATCTACAGATCTGGGTCGCGATGACACCAGATCTGCAAATCTTAGCACGAGAAATCAAATTGCTGGCGTAAACAACTATACAAAATCTAGCAAAGCTGATAGCAGCATGAGAAACAAGCTCAATCAAGGGCTTTCTTATTGGGAGAGGGGTGAAAGCAGCGGCAAGGGGAAAATAAATGAGATTTAATCTCTCGCGATCGAGAATTTCCCGTCGCCATTTTTAGTTTTTGTTTTTGCTTCGATGCTGTGGTTTGAATTGTGTCGGCAACCCTAGGTAGGGTTTGTGTGTATCTGGGTGTTTGTGTTTTCGGATTTAGTTGTGTTAACCCGAGTTTGTTGTAAATTTGGGCCGGGCCCTTCTACCTTTCTTCAAAAAAAAAGGTTGTGGGGAGAGAGAAGATCTGCTAGATGTATAAACTTTGCCTTTTTATATAGCAGTAACCTTTCCTTTCCAAAATGAAATAACCGAAAGAAAATTTAGTGATATATACATTTTCTTTTGTAAATGAACAGAACGATGAAAAAGGAAGAGAAACGGACCACTGTATAATAATTAAAATGATGGGAATGGTAACAGCCGGCCATTGAATTCTGCAAATAATAAATACCGCGGCCGTTTATTTTAGCTGTTTGAAATTTAAATGGACATAGAATATCAAAAGCTAAAACGGGGTACCGATACGGCTAAACGTTTTACGGATTTCGCCACGTACCAGACTTCGAAAGACACAAATGAATATACTGCAGAGATCATCACGACGAAAGGAACAGAATGGTACACAGATATCAGCGATATGACCATTCAATCAAAAGTCGATATTTCACTGCTAACCTTCTGCAAATTCGTCGAAAATTTGATAAACGGAGCTGAAGAAGTCCAAATTTGACGAAACGAAATATAACGTCTCACTCAGAAAATAATTACATTTTTATTATGTAAAAATATTCAGGTTTCAAAGATATTAAATTTTTATCAAATTAACTAAATTGAAATTGAAATTGAAAATTACACAACAGAACTAACTTTCATATTTTCTGATGAAAATTTACGAGTTGCTATGTTTAAATAGACGTATTTCAAATATCTAATTTTCATTGCTAAATTTAATTGTTTAATTTCAAGCAAAATTTCAGTTAATTACGTTATAAAAACCATTAAAATTTACGGGTAGTTACATCAGGTGTTAATCCAATATTAGCGGCTGATCATACATGATTTATTTCTTATCTTCTTGGTTCATTATGAGTATATGTCATGGAACCATCATGGGATACTTCCACGAGTTTTATTTCCCTATATATTGAGTTCTTGGTTTTAGCCATGTAAGGGGAATACAATTTGTGATTCTATGAACACAAGGTGTCAAATCCCTAATATGGTTCTGTAATATTATATATCAACTCTTTATGGCATCAGTAATCCTTTCGGAGGGTTCCACGAGAGGAATATCAACCCAAGAGGTTGAAATTAATAAAGAAATATAAAATATAGTAAGCATCTCCTTTCGATAAGGTCGAAAGGTCTTGGATATCTCCTTTCGACGTGATCAAAAGGTGGTGAAAGACATTGATGATCAACTTCTTTAAACCTCCAAGGGAAATGAGACTCAATAAAGTGATAATGTTGAAAGCTATTTGAAGGTGAACAACTTCAAGAGATAATTACTATTATGACAACCTAGTCGAAAGGTTGAAGTGGCTTCATAAACCTTTTGACAAGGTCGAAAGGTTTGATAATCTTCTACTATCCCAAACAAGTCGAAAGGTTGGAGTGGAACCTTTACCCTTCAACATTACTGATGGGTTAGTTAATCCTCTATTATATTATCTAGGTCAATAAAGACTGGAATGGTTTCCTCAACCTTTCGACAATGTCGAAAGGTTTGACAATTTGTCGCTCCTTTTGATCAGGTCGTCTTAGTCGAAAGTTAGAGCCATCACCTCAAATCCTTTCGACTTAGTCATTCTATTTGAAAGATGCTCTCAAAGACATGAGTCCCTTTAACCATATGGTTGTGTCCACATAAACTAATCTTACATAAAGCATTGGAGATGTTGACAAGATTTCTTATTAACATTTTTGGAGCTAGAATTAGGGCTGAACCTCCGACCTTGTTATCATAATACAACTAATTGTGGAAATTTGGTTTGCTGTAGGAAAATGATGTCGAAAAGGCTGACCTCTTTAAATGAAAGAGCTGAACATGCAACTTCACTAGAAGAAAATGTTTCGCCATCTTTCAACCCTGGGAACAGGGAACAAGGGTAGTCTTCCACACTAGCTCAACCAACTCTACCATCGGTTCAAATCCAACTGTCTCCGCAATTGGCTCCAGCTCAGAATCTTCAACCACATGATCATATTGCTAAAATCACACACTTATAGCGGCAAATGGTGGAAATGAAGAATCTCCTAGAAGAAGTTCTGTCCCACAAGTCATCTATGAAAGCTGTCACAGGAGGAGAGTAAATTGTATCTCCTAGGAGAAACTTTAAAATCGACACTAATGCCGTGAAAAGAAAAACTAACATTTCCTTGAAGAAGGATTGTCAACCACTAAAGGAAAACTATCTAGGAAGTATCCAAGAGGGAGACAAGGACCGTTCTGCAAGCTCTATCTCAGATGGCTACAAACCAAATAAGAAAGACTATTTGAACATTGAGGCTTACCTCAAAGACATGGCAGAGAAGGCCCTCAAGGATCTGTTGAGTATTAGGTGTAAGAGAACAACAGACGAGAGAGTAAATGATAATGAGAAGGTTGCCCCTTTCATTGATGAGATAATGTCAGCACCTATTCCCTCTCGCATGAAGGTCCTTACAATGAAATATCATGGCACATCTGATCCCAACGACTGTTTGATGGCATTCGACAATCAAATGGATTTGTAAATTCTTCTAGTGTCGTTAGGTGCTGCCTTTTTCCAGTCACTCTTCAAGGAGCTGCTGCCAAGTGGTACCGATAGTATCGCGAGAACAAATCTATTCTTAGAAACAATTTTCTTATGAATTCTTGGCTTAGTTCTGCATCTACAAAGACCCATCGATTAACTATACAGTGCTTGCCAATATAAGACAGAATTAAGGTGAGTCATTAGGAGATTACTTGAAGAGGTTTAACGCTGAAGCTTTGAAAGCCAAGGGAATAAATGACAAGGACAAGCTTATTGTGGTTCATTCAAGCCTTATAGTAAATTCTCCTTTCTAGAAGGAATTATTCATCCATGGTTGCCGATATTTACAAGACTTTAATTTTTAGGCCGATAAATTCATCCAGATGGATGAGTTAAACTATTCTAAGAAAAAGTCTAATCAGAGGAGGGACAGTGGAAAATTCATCTCAGAAAGGATTCACAAAAAGTTTAGATGGCAGGATGCTAATGCTAACACGGTAGCGTTAAACAAACCGATATCCTACATTTATGCGATGGCTCAAGACAAGGTCAATTTTTTGACCTCGTTCAAAGCTAGAAATTATCCAAAGCAAAAGAAAGGAGATAGTTACTGATCACAAGGAAAACGTTCATAGGACTAATGAGTGTAAAGTGCTAGCAGGGATAATTCAAAAGCTAATTCGAGAAGGACAGCTAAAAGAGTTTGTGAAAAACTCACAACAGACTTCCTTGCCAGAGACTGAGAAAAGAAAACCTGTCAGTACCATAGTTAATGTGATTGAAGACGAAGACGCATTGAACCTGAGCTCACCCCAAAACAGAATCGACGTTGTATATGGCGGACCACATCCTGCGGGAAGAAGTCGGAATGTCAGGAATAGGTACATTCGTGAAGCTAATAAGGGTGTGTTTTCTATACATGAAGAACCACCACTCAAGAACCCAAATTATAATATCAACATGCACGCTTTGGTGATCAATCCCCAGGAGTTGAGAAGGGGAATCCATCACCCCCACAGTGACCTGTTGATAATCACGGCTCAGATAGGGTCCTCAGTTGTTACAAAGATCCTGGTCGACACTAGAAGCGCTGTAAATGTGATCTTCTGACATGCATTCGATCAAATGGGAATCTCTAAAGACCAACTTGAGCCTAGTCCTGAGCCCATTTTCGGATTCAACAACAAGGGAACAACTTCACTAGGACAAGTGAAGCTCTTGGTACATCTGGGACTCCCTCTGTGCTCTCGTGTTTTTGAAACAACCTTTGTAATCATAGACCAGCCATCATTTTACAATACTTTCTTCAGACATCCAGCGCTAGATGAAGTGGACGCTTTTGTCTCACCTAAATATCTGATGCTCTTCCTCACTAAGAATGGCTGGGGAACTATCCGAGGTGAGCAATTTGCATCAAGGGAAATGTACTTCGCAACTTTAGAATAATATAACAGGGAGTATACTTGTTACTTTGATTCTTCCACTACTTTACAACCTTCGGATGATGGGTTTCTACATCCATCATTCAAAGCGAAGAAAAAATCTAATAAAACTAATGAAAGTATTGCCAAAAGATGTTTTGCAGTTTATGGAAAGAGGAGGAGAATGGATACCAACTCAATAGAGGAAAGCGAGATTATTATAGAGCCAGATTGCCGAGGAGAGGTTGAAAGAGTTAAGTCAGTTGAGAAAACCGAGGAAATTCCAATGGATTCTACCGATTCTACCAAAATAGTCAGAGTAGGAAAGGATCTCGAGGAGCACTTAAAATTGGAAATTGCGGAATTCTTTAAAGCCAATAAGGATATGTTTTCTTTGACCCACTCTAACATGATTGGAATAGACCCTACGATCATGAGTCACGCCCAAAATATCAATCCAAACATCCCTCCTTTCAGACAAAAGAAGAGGCAATTCGATAAGGTAAGGACCGGCGCCTTAAAGGAAGAAGTCAAGAAATTGCAACAAAATGGGTTTATCCGAGAAGTCTTTTACCCGAAGTGGTTGGCAAATCCAATTTTGGTAAAGAAGTCTAATGCGAAGTGGCAAACTTGCGTGGATTATACAGATTTAAACAAAGCTTGTCCAAAGGATTGTTACCCGCTGCCAAGGATAGACCAATTGGTTGATGCAACTAGTGGACATAAGCAGCTCTCCTTGATGGATGCATACTCTGGATCAGGCTTTTAAATCTCCCCGAGATGACCGAGATGAAAAATCCGAGATATCAGCCAAAATCCGAGATTTGGCAGCCTATTTAGTTATAAGTGTTTTAAATATCGCCCGAGATAGCCGAGATATTTTCCTGAGATATTGGCCAAAATCCGAGATTTAAAACACTGCTCTGGATATAATCAAATCCTTATGTTTAAACCTGATGAGGAGCATGCCAGCTTCATTATAGATCGGGGAACCTATTGTTATAAGGTTATGCCATTTGGGTTGAAAAATGCCGGGGCGACTTACCAAAGGTTGGTTAACCGGATGTTTAAAGATCAAATCGGCAGAAATATGGAAGTTTATGTAGATGACATGTTGGTAAAATCCCAAGAGGCAAAGGATCATCTTGAAGGTCTAGATGAGATGTTCAAAGTACTTTGAAAGTATAAAATGCAACTTACCCCTAAAAATGCAACTTTGGATTTCATTCTGGAAAATTCTTAGGCTATATTGTTAGTGCACAAGGAATTGAGGCTAGTCCGTGACAGATTGAGGCCATTAAGGATATGGTAGAGCCAAAGATAAGTAAAGATGTTATGAGCTTGAATTGGAAAGTGGCAGCACTAAGCAGGTTCATTTCAAAGGCCACCGATAAGTGCATTCCATTCTTTGAGGTAATAAAGAAGAGGAAAATTTTCGAATGGGGTGAGGATTGCAAAACGGCATTTCAAGAGTTGAAATCTCATTTGGAAATACCTCTGATCTTATCTAGCCCTAAAGATGGGGAGGATCTACTCTTGTACTGGGCAATCTCGGAGCATGTGGTAAGCTCAGTATTGATCGGGAAAACCAAGGAATTGCAACTACCGGTTTGTTATGAAGGATGCCAAAATCCGATATCCGGTTATTGAGAAACTAGCATACTATTTATTTTCATAGCCCGAAAGTTAAGACCTTACTTTCAAACACACTCGGTGAAGGTATTGACCAACTTTACATTGAAACAAGTCTTTAGTAAACATGAAACCTTTGGAAGACTGATTAAGTAGGGAATAAAGCTAAGTCAATATGATATAGAATATCAACCAAGGGCGGCTATAAAAGGACAAGCATTGGCTGACTTCATTAATGAATGTACTGGATTCGTTTTAGAGCAATCCGTAAAGGAAAAGGCCTTGAAACCCAAGTGGCAGTTATTTGTGGATGGTGCCTCAAATGAACAAGGGGCTGGAGCAGGATACATAATAATTGCCCCTGATGGACACAGACTTCATTATGCAATGAAATTGGGGTTTCCAGCAACTAACAACGTGGCAGAATATGAATTTATGTTTGCAGGATTGACCCTTGCTTTACAACTCAAAATCCCGAGGATTCAAGTATTCAGTGATTCACAATTAATGGTTAATCAAATCAAACAAGTATACCAGACAAAAGATCCCAAACTCAGTCAGTATGTGAAAAAGGTATTAAAAATACTCACACTTTTTTAAGATTTCTTTATACACCAAATACCAAGGGGAGACAATTCCCAAGCAGACTCATAGGCTAAGTTGGCAAGTTCAAGAGGGGCCCTTGAGACTCGAATTGTGCCTATGGGATTTCAGGCTAATCCCAGTATTAAGGAAAACAAACAAGAAAAAACCAATGAGCTACTAGTATTGACCCGATCACAGGCTATAACACAAGAAACGGGGGAAACGGATTGGGAAAGGCCAAGTGAAGAATCCGCAGCTCCAATAATGGAAGAATACTATGAAAACACTTGGATGGCCCCGATTATGAGTTATATTGTCAATGGGACACTACATGCAGATAAAACAGAGGCACGAAAGCTAAAGAGGCAAGCCAAAAACTTTACCATTATGGAGGGAGTTCTATACAAGAAAGGATATGCCCTTCCCAATTTGCGATGTGTAAAACCCAAGAGCGGATTGAGGATATTAAAGGAAGCCTATGAAGGACTTTGTGGAGATCACTCCAATGGGATCAAATTGGCCAAAAAGATAACGAGGTAAGGATTTTACTGGCCATAGATAACCAATCAAGCAATCGAGTATGTCAAAATATGTGAAAAGTGCCAACGCTACTCGAAGATACCACATCTTCCTCCAAGTCAACTAACTCCCATCACCAGCCCATGGCCATTTGATGTTTGGGGAATCGATTTAATCGAACCACTTCCAATCTCCAAAGGTGGGGCGAAGTATGCTGTAGTGGCAATTGATTACTTCATAAAATGGGTTGAAGCAGAACCGCTTCCAAAGATCACCTCTGGGAAAGTGCTAAGATTTGCCATTAAGAACATTGTCACAAGGTTTGGGATACCCTACAAGATAATCTCCGACAATGGGACCCAATTAGAAAGTGAAGAATTATTGCTATTTTGCCATAAGAATGGAATCATAAAAAGCTTCCATTCTGTCGCTCACCCAAAGGCCAATGGAGCCATTGAGGCTGCCAAAAAATCAATAAAGATGATCTTGAAAAAGAGACTAAATAAGGCAAAGGAGAATCGGGTAGAAGATTACCCCTAGTTTTGTGGGCTTATAGAACATCCACTAGAACTGCAACGGGTCATACCCCGTATTCTCTAACATATGGTTGTGAAGCAATGCTACCGGTAGAAATTGAAGTACCTTCTCATCGAAGGATTGCCTACGGCTTCAACCCAAATCAAGAACTAAAAAAGCAATCACTTGACTTGATTAATGAATTAAGGGATGAAGCAGCCTTAAGAATGGAAGGATACCAAAGGAGAATATCAAAGTACTATAACTCAAAGGTAAAAACGAGGTCATTCAGACAAGGAGATTTTGTACTTAGAACAATAATGGCCAATATGAGAAATCCATAAGATGGGCATTGGGACCAAATTAGGAAGGTCCACTAATAATTTTCAAGGAAATCCCCCCCAAGGGCCTACAAGTTATGTCATCCTGATATTAATATGGTACCGAGAACTTGGAATGCAGAATATTTGAAACCATATTTTCCGACTCTAAATGTATAAAGAATTTTCAAGAATGCCTCTACTATGATTCACTAAGAAAATTCTATGTGGTCGGGAGTAAAATTCTCCTTAAACCTGGAGTGCCTAAAATGGTAGGCTACCAATAATGGTAGAAAGCCCTTGATCGTGCCGAGATGGCCAGGTCAAGGCACCTTCTGGAGGAAGGGCGTAAGCCTTTAGCTATGCCAAAGTCAGAACTGGCCAGGTTAAAGCAGCACAACCCTTATCTACATCACGTTATGGCCAGGATAAGGCACCTCCTGGAGGAAGGACGGGTAATCCCTTGGTCCTGCCACGTTATGGCCTGGCCAAGGTACCGAACAAGCCCTTAGCCGCATCACGCTATGGCCAGGTTAAGGTGCCTCCTTAAGGGTGGTCGGGTAAGTCCTCGGGCCCTGCTTGAGAATAAGCTAGCCAAGCGCACCGAAAACCCCGATGAAATGTCCGGCGGACTAAGAAAATTCCCTGCTTGAAATGGGCACCGCCAGAAATCGGCAATGTCTAAAATGACAACAGCCTGAAATGGGCACTGCTTGAAATAAGCATGAGAATTAGAAAAAGAGTCCTAGCCTGAAATAGGTCAAAACAAATGACTAAAGAAACTCGGGCCCGAGAAAGAAAAAGCAGGAAAGATATCATCAAAGACAAAAGATGGCACATTTGACAAAAGAATCAAAAAGAATTCTTTGACTTCTCATGAACATCTACCAGATTGGTTTTCTGGTCTTCTATAATTAATTCCCAGAAATGGTATTCTGATCTTCTATTATTAATTACCAGGAATGATATTTTGGTCTTCTATTATTAATTACCAGAAATGATATTATGGTCTTCTATAATTAATTACGAGGAATGGTATTCTGGTCTTCTATTATTAATTACCAGAAATGGTATTCAGGTATTCTATAATTAATTACCAGAAATGGTATTCTGGTCTTCTATTATTAACTACAAAAAATGCTATTCTGGTCTTCTATAACTAAATACCAGGAATGGGAATTTTGGTCTTCTATTACTTATTGCCAGAAATGGTTTTCTGGACTTCCATTATCAATGACAAATAGGGTATTCTGGCCTTCTATTACTTATTACCAACTATGGATTTTCGGTCTTCCATTTCTTATTATCAGATGTGGATTTCTAGTCTTCTACTACTTATCTCCAAAAACAGTCTTATGATCTTCTATTATTGAATGAAAAAACAAGTCATTTGAACCTTTAACAATTACAACCAAAGATAATCTCCTGGACCTTCATATCAGAGCGGATGATCTGATTGGTATTCTGATCCTCTCTCATTATTACCGGATTGATATGGGGTTTTAGCTTTCTGTTATGATGATCGATATGATTCTGGTCTCCCTATTATTATTTGATGCAGTATTTTCGACCTTTATTGTCGCAAAGATATGAACTAAATTGTATATGTATGGCTTCTGACATTGTATTGCTAAGAGTAAGTTTCTAAACACCTATTCTTATTAATAAGGTCCATCCATCATGGAGATACGGGTCCTTTACTACGACTTTTGGAACTTCTATCATTCATGGAAAAATGGAAATAATTACAATCTGGCAAGAAACTGATAAATTCCGACCATCAAGACCCAAATCTAGGATTTTAAATACTAATGATCATTACAGGTTCTGGATGTTCAAAGGATGAATCTTTCGCTAAAATAAAATTGGAGTTAAAGGTCAACCAAACTAAAAAGATACTTGTAGTAAGAACTCACCATGCGAATATTATTAGATGTATTGCAGGAGTATAGGGACAATTTGACAATCCTGGAACTTTTGTCCTAAAGAACAAATACAGGGGTGGCTAAATGTTAACCATAAAATATGAATAAAGATAAAGAAGGTCTTTCAAAAAGCTTTCGCATGAATAAAGAGCAGCAGATAAAATCACCTTTCGACGGTGTCGAAAGGATTTTTCAATGCTAGTAAATAAAAGCACATAAGAACTTAGGAGCAAGGCTTCCGCAAGCATGAAGGAAAGAATTACTAAGGCACAACGAGGCAGCTAGGTACAGAACTGTCAAGCATCTTTCGACTGGGATAGAAGAATATCTCCACAAACCATTCATCATAAAACAAAGACTAAAGGAAAGGAATTCAAATCAAACCTTTCGAAGGAGTCGAAGGGATGCAGTCAATAGTTTATAGCAGTCCCTGACCTTTCGAAGGGGAGGAAAAGTTTCATCTCTCAACATTCAATGATTTCTTACCTTCTGAAGAGGGTGGAGAAATCAAAGCAAGAGCAAACAACTCTGTAGTGACCTTTTCGAAGGCATAGCAAGCCTTTCGAACCGGTTGGAACACATACAAAATACCTTCCGACAATATCGAAAGGTTTATGAAGAAGGCAGCATGCATAAGCCAGCAAAGAATGAAAGGTAACCTTTCGACGACATTGAGGGGAAGCAAAACTCTCGACAATAATCAAGTGACAGAGCAACCTTCCTACAAGGTCGAAGGGTTCACAACAACCAAGTAAAAGAGCAATCTTCTGATAAGGTCGAAGGGTTCACAGCAATCAAATGAAAGAGAAACCTTCCGACAAGGCCGAAAGGTTCATGAAGGTATAGAGAAGAGCCGACCCTTCGACAATATTCAAAGGTCCATAATGGCATATAAAGGGCAAACCTTTCAACGAGGTCGAAAGGTTTACAGCTGCATATAAAAAGGGGACCTTACGACTTAGATGAAAGCATGAAGACGAAAGGAGGGCCGCCTGTATCTATAAATAAGACCCAAGGGGTTCAGTTTTGGGGATTGAATTTCTCCCATTCTTCTCTCATTCTACAATTTCTGCTCCGCTCACTACGTTTCTAACCCTAATTTAGAATTCAAATTGGGGCTTTGTTTCTTAAACTTTGTATCAAACTTCATCATGAGAAAATAAAGAGGATTATGGCTTGCGATCAACTTTGAATTTGGAGATGATCACGATCATGCGTTAATCCTATATTAATGGCCGATCATACATGATTTATTTCTTATCTTCTTTGTTCATTATGATTATATGTCATGGAACCATCATAGGATACTTCCACGAGTTTTATTTCCCTATATATTGAGTTCATGGTTTTAGCCACGTAAGGGGAATACAATTGTGATTCCATGATCACACGATGTCAAATCCCTAATATGGTTCTGTCATATTATATCAACTCTTTATGGCATCAGTAATCCTTTCGGAGGGATTCCACGAGAGGAATATCAACCCAAGAGGTTGAAAGGAATAAAGAAATATAAAATAGAGTAAGAATCTCCTTACAACAAGGTCGCATGGTTTTGGATATCACCTTTCGACGTGATCGAAAGGAGGTGAAAGACATTGATGATTGACAGTTTTAAACCTCCAAGGGAGATGAGACTCAATAAAGCGATAATGATGAAAGCTATTTGAAGGTGAATAACTTCAAGCGATAATTAATATTATGACAACCCAGTCGAAAGGTTGGAGTGGCTTCATAAACCTTTCGACAAGGTCGAAAGATATGATAATCTTCTGCTATCCCAACCAAGTCGAAATGTTGGAGTGGAACCTTAACTCTTCGACATGATTGATGGGTTAGTTAAACCTCTATTATATTATCCATGTCAATAAAGGCTGGAACGGCTTCCTCAACCTTTTGACGATGTCGAAAGGTTTGACAATGTGTCACTCTTTTCGATCAGGTCGTCTTAGTAAAGTTAGAGCTATCACCTCAATCCTTTCGACTTAGTCATTCTATTTGAAAGATATGCTCTCAAAGACATTAGTCCCCTTAACCATATGGTTGTGTCCACATAAAATAAGCTTATATAAAGCATTGGGGATGTTGATAAGATTTATTGTTAACATGCTAGTTTTCCAAAAACTAAGCACCTCCATAGTCTTCTCCGTCTAGAAATTACAACTACTGTCAGATGGAAAACATAAAGATGGTTAACGCTATGTGTTTGCGCCAAATTTGGTCACAAACACCCAATTGTTGATGAAAGCACCAATTCTCAATCTCAGATCACAGATGAACAGTATGCAAAGAATAAAGAATGAAGAACACTTAGAAAGTTTTACAGATGACAGTAAACAACACATAATTTATAGTGGTTCGGCGATCTTGCCTACGTCCACTTTGAAGTTGATAAATTTATTGAAGTTTCTTTGATGATTACAAGTGAATTCAGCAAGTTACAGCAGATAATTATGATTTGCAGCAGTGAATTTCGTTAGTAGCAGCAGCAATAGAGTTTTGAACTGGATTTGGCAGAGTCCGGGCATTGGAGAATTCCAAGAAGAAGAAGATCCCTTTTCTGTATGCCCTAGGGCTCTATTTATAGGTGTAGAAGGTTGGTATTTCACTCAGATCTTGGGAGACCCTCTCTGGCACGTGACCAAGCCCGCGCACCCAAGCCCGTGAAGTTTCGACCCGATCCTTAATCGATACGAATAGATTTCGTATCGATCAAGATTTCATCCAATGGAGTCGAAATTTGGCGTGGACATTCTTTATCATGTACGTAAGCTTCTGTGAAAATTTCATAGCATTTGGACTTGCAGATTAGGAGATATGATCGATACGAATTAGGACTTCTGGTTTGCAGTTTCGTTCGACTCGATCACTTCAACTTGATCTTGTTTGACTCGATCCTGTTCAACTCGATACTGTTCGCCTCGATCGTGTGAGAATCGATGCCCCTCACATGCGCGCTGGTGATGTGGCATGTGTTCTTCACATTGGTCCACATTTGTCGCCAAGTTGATCGAGTCGATCTGGAGTCTTCGCCATTGTCGTATCGGAGATCATTGCGTCGAACCTGGTTGCATTGATTCGTCAGATATGAATAAACCATTGCTCATGGGTTCGAACAGAGGCACATGATGGATACAATATAATCTTTATCCGATGGACTCGAATGACGACAAGTAGATCAATGCGAGCAGCGGTTGCACGATGGATACGAACTAGCGGAACCTGATGGGTATGAAGTAGTGTTGACACGAGGTATGTTGATGGACACGAATAGCATTGATTCGAAGTGTGCAGCTATGTTCCTTCCTAATCAATACGAACTGCATCGAGTCGAAACTCATCTGGCCTCCCTATCTGATCGATACGAAGACGTTGTTCGAATCCATGTTGATCGATACGAACGCATTGTTCGAATCGATCGATTATCTTGAGCAAATGAACTCCGTTTGTCCTGAGATTTGAAACGTAGTCTCTCCTAACCTTGATCATCATTCCCAATCGATCCCGTCATGATCGGAACTCGGACAAATTTTGACGACATTGATCGAAGCCTCGTCTCCAAGCGATTTCCGATCCTGATATCCGTCATTTTCCAGCTAGTTTGTTGATATTCCAGCCTTGACCAAAAGGTGGGATAACATTTGCCCCCAAAACATGCCTTATGATAAGAAGGTGTGTTTTGTAATGCCATAAGCTGGATGTTCATATCCTGTTGATGACCTACAAAGAAATTGATAGTTTTATCTGACCGCGAATGACGATCGTTCGGGAGCGTATGTCATTCGGGGTAGTATGTGACCGGTCGGGGTCGGATGCCGTTCGCGGCGAATGATGACCGTTCGCGGTCGGGATGTCGTTCGAGGCTATTTGTGATCGTTCGCGATCGGGTGCCGTTCGAGGCGAATTGTGACCGTTCGCGGTTGGGTGTCGTTCGAGGCGGAATGTGACCGTTCGCGGTCGGGTGCCGTTCGAGGCAAATTGTGACCGTTCGCGGTCGGGTGCCGTTCGAGGCGAATTGTAACTGTTCGCGGTCGGGTGCCGTTCGAGGCGAATTTTGTGTGTGCCCAGGGGGGACTTAGCGTCATCAACGTCAAATTTCACGCTCGAGTGAATTTTTGACTTGTTTGTCACGACGGTTTATCGCCATCTCAGAGCATGCCTGAGGACCGTTCGCGATCCCTTGCATGTGTAAGTGGCTTAGCCGTCATGGCATCACAAGTGGCATACTTTTATTCAGAATGAGTATTCACTACACCAAATACAGATTTGCAACTAACCATCCGCGCATTTGGCAACGGTTATTAACCGTTGCCATTTAGAAACGGTTAATCACCGTCTTGGTTCAGTTAGCAATGGTTTTTTATCGTTGCTAATTGGGAACGGTTATTAACCGTAGCTTTTTTGGAGACAAATGATGGCGGCTAATTTTGTGCCAAATATTCGCTGGGAGCCAAAAAGAATTGGCCCGTCACTTTTCCTTCCCTCCTTCAGAAACGCACGAAAAACAAAATTCAGCGATTCAGAAAGAAATTAATCGTGATTCCCTCCTTCCCTCCTTCAGAAACCCTACTTCAAAATTCGTGACTCAGATTGAAATTAATCGCGATTCAGCGATTCAGAAACGCACGAAAAACAAAAACGAAAAAAAGAACAAACCCTAGAATCGGCGCCAGCACAAGCACAAGCCGGCTCTGCCTATCACCATCAACAAACGCCGATTGTTCACTGGTTGCACTGCATGGCTGCTCTTTGAGTTTGCTGGTATGTTTTAAATTTTTCAATTTTGGTTGATTGATGATCTTAGGATTAACCGTGAATTGATTTCATAATGAAATCGCTAGAAGCAGGATACAAGCCATGTTTTGCAGTTTTGCAATTTTATGCAGTATGACTTTGCAGCTTTTATTGTTTTGCAATTATATAAACAAGTCATATGATTGTTTGAGTTTTGCAAAACTGCTACAAGCTAGTGTTCAAAATGCAAAGAAAACGATGTAGTTTAAAATGAAGAATGTCAACAACACTTCTGAAGCAGAAGGCATACAACAGGCTAGTGTTGTGCCTTATGCTGTTGCTGCCAGCTGACATGACTATTTTTTGTTCAGAGTGTAAGAAACTAGAGAAGATGTATTTGATTTCTGAACACTATATTTATCTGCAATTTGTGAAAATTGACTTATCACAACTTAGTTAAAAGATTGTCAAATGCAATGATAACAAATTAATCTGTAATCCACACATGATTAATAGAAATCAGTAAATTATTTGGAAAACAAGCATGTGTGTTTCTACTCAGTGCTTTATATGTATTATCGACGACTGGCTGTCTATACATGGTGAATCCATTCGTTTCTATGGTTGAATAATAGGAAAAGATTACATGCTTATATTTGTAGTTTAGAATAATAAAGAAAGGGATGCAATGAATTTTGTTTTACTAAATATGAGACCATATTTAGTAAGTGGATAAAATTGTTGTTAATGGCGCAAGCCAAGTATCAGGAGAGGGGTAATGCATAGACATTATCTGGTGCTACAAAATGGCGTCGTTGTAATGGCAAATTTTTTGGAAACAGTTTGATGCTAATGTTAAATTTCAAGTGAAATCAAAAGAATATTCATCTGTTTAGTTAATATCAGAGTTGAACTTGGTGGAAAGCCATAAGATATTGTTACCCATGATTTCTTATTAGCTCTTGTTATTTTCTTTCAGTATGCCTTTTAGTATAGACAAACAATGGATGAATCAATCTAATCGAAGAAATACAGAATATGTGGAAGGTGTAAGAAATTTCGTTAAATTTGTTGCTGAAAATGGTGGCAATAAGGAAAAGTATTCGTGCCCTTGCACGCGGTGAAAAAATGAAGATACATTCAAATTAAATGACATTCATTTTCATTTGCTTAGATATGGTATTGTTCAATCATATACCGTGTGGTGTTTTCATGGGGAAAGAATACCGGAGAAGCCAAAACAACAACCGGTTAGTCATGCCACAAATACTGATGAGTCCGAACATATTAGGATGGAGGATTTGATCAATGATGCAGATAGATTCCATCATTTTCAACCTACAAGTCAGTTGCATGATAATGCTAATATTGGTGAGCAGTTTACGGATAAATCATTTTTTGATAGTGCAACTGCAACAGAGCCATTGTATCCTTCTTGTCCAAAAGAGATTACAAAGTTGTATGCCATTGTAAAACTGAATAGCTTGAAGACCCAATATGGCTTTTCAGACAATGGTGTGACTGCAGTACTCGAATTCATAAAGGAGTTACTCCCCGAAGGTAACACGCTACCTTCAAAGTACCCCGACGTGAAGAAGATCATTAAGCAAGTTGGGATGAATTACATAACTTATGATGCATGCATTAATGACTGCATCTTGTACTGGAAAGATAATGCGAACAAAGTTTCATGTACAAAATGCAACGCACCAAGATACAAGACATCATTCGACGAAGAGAGAAAAGCTACCACAGTACCTCAAAAGACCTTAAGACATTTTCCTTTAATTTCTAGATTGAGAAGACTGTATATTGTACCATGGATAGCAGAAGCAATGACCTGGCATGGTCGTGCCAAGTCCGGTACAACCGTAATGCGTCATCTGCGTGATACTTCTCAATGGAAAACTACAGATTCTTTTGATTCTTCGTTTGCTGCTGAACCACGAAATATCACGCTTGGAATAGCAACAGATGGTTTCTGTCCGAATGCTTCTTTAACTAACCCTTACAGCTGTTGGCCAGTAATTGTAGTACCATATAACCTTCCTCCGTCTTTTTGCATGAAAAGAGAGTTCTCAATGTTAACACTGTTGATTTCTGGGCAAAAAAAACCGAGGAAGGATATTGATGTTTATTTAGAACCTTTGATAGACGAGTTAAAGCAGTTATGGGAAGGAGTCGTTACATTTGATTCATTTATGAAATCTGAGTTCATAATGAGAGCTAGAGTGTTGTGGGCAATCCATGATCATCCCGCTCTTCGGAATTTATCGGGATGTACAACTCACGGCTACTTTGCATGTCCTCTTTGTGGAGAAGAAACTACATCTGTTTATCTCCCTGAAAGTAAGAAGATTTGTTACATGGGACATCGTAGATTTCTTCCGTCCGGACATAAGTTTCGATACGATAAGACAAATTTCAACAACGAGCAAGAACTTAAGCGTCCTCCAAAACCACTGACTGGTTATCAAGTTGAAAAAAAAGTAGCGAATATAAAAATGAAAGTTGGTAAAAACATATCGGAAATTGGTCGAAAACGGAAAAAGACAATCGATGAAGAAGTTCCTGCATGGTATAGGAGGTCGAAGTTCTTTGATTTGCCATATTGGAAAACAAATTTGACCCGACATAATATTGATGTTATGCATACGGAGATGAATGTCACGAAACATTTGATCAACACAATTATGAACCATAAAGACGTGTCAAAAGATGGGATCAATGCACGGAAGGATTTGAAAATCATGGGTATAAAACAAAAGTTGTGGGTGATAGAAGATCTTGAAACAAGTAAAGTAACCATACCAAATGCGACTTTCACTTTGAGCAAAGAAGAAACGATACGGTTTTGCACCGTTTTGAAAAATTTGAAAGTGCCGAGCAAATTCTCTTCGAACTTCCATAACAATGTGAGCATCAACCCTCCTGAACTAAAAAATATGAAGTCGCATGATTACCACGTCATAATGCAACATTTACTTCCGGTATTGCTTCAGCATTGTTTTCCGCAACATAAGGATCTACGGAATGCTATTCATCGCATTAGTCTCTTTTATAACAATTTGTGCTCAAAGGTGATCAACAGGGAACATCTTCTAAAAGCAAAGGCTAGTTTGGTAGAAGTAATGTGTGTTATTGAAAAACATTTTCCGCCTGCATTTTTTGATATTAGTATTCACCTTATGGTTCATTTAGCCGATGAAGCATTGATTTCTGGTCCTGTTAGATATAGGTGGATGTACCCATTTGAACGGTAAATTACTAATTTTAGTTATGTACATAATTATTCGATTTAAATAGCTATTGATGTCAACATTTTACAATTATTCATCTTCATAGGTTGATGAAAACATATAAAGGATATGTACGCAACAAAAGATATATTGAAGGGTGTATTGCAGAAGGATATATTGTACAAGAAGCTAGTCTTTACTGCATGGAGTATATGCCAAAAGGAGGTGCTGGCACTCATAAACATACCCGTGAAGCGTTTTTAGACGAGGATGATGAGTTTGCTGATGAAATAGCACTAGATCAATTTCAACAAGTGCGTAAATGGGTCCTTGATAAATATGACGGATTGGATGAATGGAAGAAGTAAATTCATGAATTTGTTCTGAATTCTTATTATTTTAAATCAATTCATATATATAGTATTTATTGTGTGTTTTTCGTAGGAGGTATAACTCCTATGTTCAAAGCACCAAATCTCAAACTCGAGGCGGGGGTACATCTGGGGAAGCTATTAAAAATTTCACTTTTTGGTTACGTGAGGAGGTATATGTATTAAATATTTAACGTATTTTCAAGTTGACCATACACCTCCTTGACAATGTTTTTTTACTTATTGTGTTTGTTGTAGTTGTTGAAGACCGTCGATGTTGACTCAACTCTTTGGCGGTTAGTTAACGGGCCGAAGTTTGATGCCCGTAGTTATATGAAGTACCAAGTGAATGGGTTTTTATTTTCTCCGAAGAGTTATGAAGAGTGAAAGCTAACACAGGATAGTGGTGTATGCATGAGAGCAATTACACAATTTAGAGCGAGTGGGAAGGATAAAAATTTTAAGGAAGCAGAAACAACTTATTACGGAGTCATTCAACAGATAATTGAGTTGGATTACATTGACTTCAAACAAACAGTTTTTTATTGTGATTGGGTAAAGGTCGAAGATAAGATCAATGGTTGTAAAATAGATTCTATTTCAAGCTTGATCACAGTTAACTTGGGAAAATTGAAGAATAAAGATAGCGTGAATGATGAGCCATTTATTCTTGCATCGGAAGCGAGTCAAGTGTTCTACTCAAAAGATTTAAAAAATAACGGATGGTTTGTGGTTTTGCATACACCAAAATGGTTGACCATAAATATGGATGACACTGAGTTTCCCACCGTTTATCAATCAGCTTTTGAAGACAATGAAAAATTAGAAGATCTTATCAAATGCATATGTTAACTTTGTATTTCAGAGCAGTTATTGTACCTTAACAAAATATTTATTTAAAATGGTGTAAAATGTAAAATATAGCGTGAATGATAGTAATAGATGCATTATATTTTTTATTAGTGTCATTATAATATCCTGATGGATCCATAAGGATGGATATATTGCAAGAGCTCATTTTGTGTTTGTAGTTGTAGGTACTTACATATGATCACATACATACACACATGTACACATACATACATATGATCAGCTTGACTATTCTTTCTTTCTTTGTGTTTGTAGGTAGACAGGTAGTTCAAGATATTGTATTTGCACCCTTTAGTTCAGCAGTGCTAAGGTAATATATTTTTGTATTTGCATCCTTTATTTCAGTCAGTATTTCAGATATTGTTTTGAATCCGCTTAAGTTTAAAATTCTGGTGATGCAGGAAGACTTTATCACTGCCGCATTAAAGTGAATGTTCCCCTTCCCGCCCATCCCTATGATCCCCGATTGATGTTAGCCACATTATTGCATGGACTTCCTCCCATAAGAAGATCAAATGCATTATATGACTTAATAAAATTGCTCCAAGCGACTACTGGTAAGCTGCTGTACATCTGATATAGTAAACAATGTCCCCTTCTGATTTGTCTGATCCCATCAGTTTCTCATCACATTACGATTATTGTCAGTCGGACTGACAAAAATCGTAATGTGGTGAGAAGTTGGTGGGATCAGACAAATCAATAAGGGGACGTTGGCTCATATATCAGATGTACAACAGCTTAACTGTGATCGCTTGGAGCAAATTTTATTAAGACATATAAGGCATTTGATCTTGTTATGGAGGGGACTCCATGCAATAATGTGGCCAACATAAATCGGGCATCACAGGGATGGGCTGGAAGGGGAAGAACTGTACGTCATAATGTTGTTGGGATTATTTTAGGATTTGAGACTTTGCAGGACATAATGTCACAAGATGCCACACCACCGTCAAATGATACAACTTCCCAATCATCCACTTTAAAACGGGAGAAAATTGATATAGACAACTACGGTTCTCCAGTCGGAAAAAATGGTTCAAAGGTCGCTACGAAGATTGGTAAACTAGTAAGAAATCATGTGCCAATCTCATATCCAAGTTGGAAAAAAGTTCCGCCAAATTACAAGGAAGACGTGTGGAATCAATTGGAGGTAATAATGAGCTCCGTTCATTTATAATGATTTCAATACATAAATAAAAAATGGTTTACATGCATTTTTTGTTATGCAGAAATATTATGATCTTGATCCTCTATCAAAGGACCTTATTATGAAAAAAATGTCTGAGGCTTTTAGGAGACACAAGAATGATTTGCGCAAGAATCATTATGACCATTTCATCACTGACGAAGAAAGAATGAGAAATTGTCCACCGAAAATTGCTCAAGATGATTGGGATGAGTTCATAAGAAACGAATCAAAACCCGAGGCGAAAGAAAAAAGGAAGCGAGGCAAACAAAATAGATCAATGCTCGAATATGGTCATCATTCGGGACGTAAGAGTCACGCTATGATTACTCAAGAAATGGTATGTGTCATTGAATTGGTGCATCACATTGCATATAACATTAGTTCCAAATATAATTTTAGGTCATTGTATGCAGGTCGATTCAAGTAGTCCGGGAACAGAAGTATCACGTCTTCAAGTATGAGAGAAAACGCATAAGAAAAAAGATGGCAGCACGTCAGATGCGACATCTTCCTACTTTGTAAGTTAAACAAATAACAACGCCTCTAAATTAAATTTTCATTATTAATATATATGTATTTACTTTTTAGGACAAAATTGAAAAAGAAAAGGAAACGACGAGTGGTGGTGATGAAGCCGTCTTTATATCAGTGTTTGGTAAAGATGTAAAGGGCAGGAGCCGAAGTATTGGGACCAATATAGCTCCTAGCCAAGTTAAGAGTGCTGCCATTCCATGCAAACGGCTCAAACAGGCCCAAGGAATATATGAGCAGCGACTGCAAAATGTGGAGCAAAAATTGATGAAGCTGGACAATATGGATGATAAACTAGAGCGTCTTCTCAGCATAGCCCAAGATAATCGTCAAGTAGGCAGTGAAATCGCATCTTCTTAGTTTGCCACTCCGAACAATCAGTTAATCGACCAAAGATGTGAAATCCTGAACTTCGAGGACGAAGTAATTGCAACAGGTACTATTTTATTAAAATTTGAAGAAAATAATATGTTGCAAAGTCAGTGAATGCTTAACTTCGTGAACGGGAGAGTGTGCTGCATTTTCTTGCACGTATAAGCAAATTTATAACTTGTTGCCACATGTTTAATACAAAGTGAACCGTCACAATTTTGCTGAGATATCTCAACACATTTTTACATTTTTCATTTAACATAGCTGAACAATAGTGAGGCTGTTAGTCAAGAAATAAAACAAGTTTGTTATCACGTTTACAATTGCTGAGACATAAACAATTAACAGAGAAGCAAGGCAATGGGTGAAAACATTAATTCAAAAGCAACTTGAACTTTACATTACTCTGCCACAGCTAAGGGCTAGCCGAGCAGTACTTGTGTACATGGCATTAAATGAATATGTACCCAAAACACTTCTCTGCACTCATTTCTTTGACTTAAGTAAAAATAAAATAAAGATATCACTTCATCATCCTTTATTCCACTTCTTTCAGCATCTCAAGCGAAGCATTAATGGCTGATATTGTTTAAACTTCTGCACCCTTTTAAATTGAGTTGCTAGCTGTTGTAGAGTAAAGACAGGTGAGTTTGAAACTCACGCATTTAATATATATGTTGCCTGGTTGCCAAAAAAATTCTCTGTAATTCACTTCTGGCATTAAACCTAAGTCATTATTAGGCAAATTTGGGTCTAGTTCATATGCTATGAAACTTGGGCCATCGCTGCATGTTTGTGAAATGGTTTTGGGTAGCATGAGTTTTGTTTTTTGTTTATATAAGTTTTCATCCTAAAAAAATCTGGTGCACTGTCCCTGATGCATGCGAGTAAATCCTTTTGTACCTGCGTATGCACTGCCCCTGAACCATGCAAGTTTATTTCTTTGTTACCTGCGTGTGTTATTTTTGTAAATTACATGCTTTATACGTGTGTTTTACTTTGATTTTTGTGTGGAAATTCTTGCATGCGTGATATATATTGCATGTATAATTTTCTGAAGGCAAATGGTTCCAAGATTTAAAACTTTTATTCTTGCGTGTGTAGTGTCCCTGAAGCATGCAAATATACCACCTCTAATATATGCGTATCCTTGCATTGAAATTATTTCATGCGCACACTTATGCTTTTGTGCCCATATATACCACCTCTTATATGTTTGGGAGCTTGTTAGTTCTGTAAATGTGATTCCATATATTCACTCCAAAAATGCTTATATAATAGGTACTATGTGCCGAGATTCCACAGCATTAGTAATTCATGGAAAACCAGTACCACCCACATATGAAAAAGTGTTGTTGGACAAAATTTTATTGTCGGATGAGCTAACCGCCAAAATATGTCGACAATTTACCGAGACCTTTGGGGATGTTGGAGCCGGAGGTTATGTGAGCCATCAAAAGGGTTTGATACGATATCTTTAGTCGGAGGTATTGATATTTCTGACTTGTTCTTTGCATATATGGCTGATTTTCTTTTGTTTGCTGTATATGAAATTTGCATATGCAAATGCATGTGTATTTTGTCCTGGTCTGTCTTGTTTACAAGATAATCGACAATTTATAAAATACTAGGAAGTAAAGCTTTTACCTTCCAAAAAAAAGGTTGAAGCCCATTATATTCTCCTTCAATGCCTCTCAAACTAAAAAACAACCGTGTTTAAAAATTATTATAACATTATATATTTGCAACTTGAAAGAAGTGTTGCCAACTCGTACAAAGCATAAAACATTATATTGACTTTGCATTTCAAAGTCTGAGCTAGAAAGATAATCAAACATTCACCAATTTTATTTTGATATTCGAAATAATAGAATAGAAATAGTTCAAAGTTGGATAATGAATTGCATTCAAGATTCAATGCAACTTCTATTAGTGGTAATTAATACTTATGTCACACGGACTGAGTCAGATTACATCCAGTGTCTATTCAAGACTGACCAAAAACAAGAGGGTTGATAATCTAATTGAATTCAGCCACATCAATGATGTTCAGATGATAACATGCACCCCAAGATCTAATGCTTTTCTTGATTAAACAAAAAGATAAGTAACAACATTAGCAGCCTGTGTACATAACTGTGATATAAGAATAGCAATGCACCTGTTTTTATCTGAAATTATTTTCATATATGAAATTACATTATTTCAAGCAATTTCCTTTTAATGATCAAAGCCTAACATTCATTCTTTTGGGTGGTATGAATTTTTAGACAGGTTTATCAAACCTGTCATGTATAAACAGAGGCATGTTGCCTGTACACAATCGTACACACAGTCATGCATACATAAATACAAGCATGCAAGCACCTTTCACAATTTACATTCAAGACTTATCACATGCAAAATAGATATATCAAGTTTTAAGAATTTATAAGGGTGGTTTGCTCACCTGGATAGTTTGACAGAGAGGAAAGAGAACCTAAAAAAGATTTCAAAATCTGGAAATTGAGGCTTGATCAAATTTGCTTTATCCTAACCGTTGTTTGCTTTGAATTGCTTTGCATTATTTGATTTGCTCTTTGCTTGGGTTCTACTTTGTTTTAAATTGTTTCAGACTTTTTGAATCAGGTAGATGCTTTTTGTTTTTGAAGTGGAATATTCTTTCCAGATTTATGAAGTTGAACTGCCTCTTAATTTAATCTTCGAGTTGCACATGAACCAGGTTGAACATTAAAGTCTGAAAACTGGAATGCTTTGCCCTGTAATGAACCATGTAGACTTCACTGCTTGCAAAACAATGTAGTGTAATTAATGAAATCTTTGTACTGTAGTGTAATAAACAATGCAGTGTAATAAGTATGATATTCCGGCATGGTAGCATTCTGTTTGCAAAACAATGAGTGTAATTATAAGTTTGATAATTTTATATGTATGGTATATGTGCGATATGTTTATAGTGCTTGTGTACCAATATTTTGATATTCTGGCATATTTTGATATATATTGATATTCTGGTATATATACTGAGATATGCGTGTAACGCAGTAGTGAGTTACATATGTGATTTTGTAGGAGCAGGAGCAAACACTATGTGCAACGGTTGTTAACCGTTGCTTTATGTGTGACTTTTGTCCATTAAGCAACGGTTTGTAACCGTTGCCTTTTGTACATTCAGCAACGGTTAATACACGTTGCCTATTGTCCATAAAGCAACGGTTTATACCCGTTGCATTTGGCCCAATTTGCAATGGTTAATACCCGTTGCCTTTGGCCCAATTTGCAACGGTTTATACCCGTTGCCTTTGTCACAATTTGCAACGGTTTATACCCGTTGCCTTTTGGACATAAATCGCTAAATTCAACCACTCCTGTAATGAAGACGGTTTTTAACCGTTGCTTTTGGACTTAACAATGGTTTTTACCCGTTGTTAATATCTTATAATGGTGTAGTGATTTCAACAGAAATGTTCAACAAAATCAAGTTCAAACATCAGAAATGGAAAATAAAAGTAAAACAGGGACGTCAAAGTGCAAACGCCTACACCGTTGCGATTAGTAGTCGTATCAGTGCATGCCTGAGGATCGTTCGTGGTCCTGTACATGTGTAAATGACTTAATCGCATTGGTCTGGAGTTTGCTACTCATTCGTCATTATCCCAATCAATTGATGACAAGCTGACGCCTCGATCCTGAGCTGTCCCTAGTAGGTGCAGGTGGTGGTCGCTCTCGTTCCATCGTTGTCGTTCCCCTTCTTACATACTGCGATAGCAGACCATTTCGGATATATCCCTCAACCTCATCCTTCAAGTGTCGGCAATCATTTGTGCTATGACCATTCAGCTCGTGGAACAAGCAGTACTTATCTGACCTTCTTTCATTGTTGGTCGGATCCCTTCTCATTGGCTTTCGATAAGGAATCTGCCCCCTGGTGTCCTGGTAGATTCGCTCCAAAGTCTTGTTCAATTCCGTATAAGAGGTGAATCTTGGTTCCTTTTGTGGTCGCGTCGGTCCATCACTATTACCCTCAGCTTTTCGTTTCCCTTTACCAGTTCCCGAATCTGTTTTAGGAGGATTTTCACCCTTGACTACGTAAACATCAACTCCTTCTCCTTCCTCTCTTTCAGCGTTTGCATCCTCTAATCATAAAAATCCTTCAGCCTCATGATAAAATTCTCCTAGATCCATAGGGGGATCCCTTGTTAATGAATTTTTGAATTCTGTGCCATCAGCTACGCCAGATACAACTGCCATCAAAACCATGGATGGATCGGGTCGATCCACCGATGCTGCCGTGGCATTGAATCATGTCAGAAAGTTCCTCAAAGATTCCCCAGTCCTTTGCTTTAGTGCTGACAAACTCATAACATTCTTGGGTCTTGAAATGTGAACCCTGAACTGCCTCATGAACCTTTCATTCAAATCGGTCCATGTTCCTATGGAGCCACTCTCGAGGTGTCTAAACCATAGCGCTGCAATATCCGTCAAATACAATGGGAAGCACCGGGCCATGACCTCCTCCGATGCCCCCCAACACCTCCATATGCCTCATGTATCGTGTCAGATGCACTGCAGGATCTGTCCTTCCATTGTACGTCTCCAATGTTGGTAGCTTGAATTCTGGTGGATTCCTAGCTTGCCTGATTGTAGGAGTAAAGGGACTCCTATTAACATCTTCCAGATCTCTATTCACTAGTCCGCCCCTCATGGCTCGTCTGACCATCTCCGCCAATCTGTCACTATCTCCAAGTTGTAGTCCTTGTCCGTTGTTTTCGATTTGCCCCCCGAGTTCATGAGGGATTCCTGGAATCTGCTCTCCTGGATGAGCATTCATTTCTTTGTCAATGTCGCATCACGCAGCTCCACCTGATACTCCGCCCAGGATTGGGCCAACATGCTCTGGGTTATTGCCCCCTAGTTCTGGTGCTTCACCAGATGGTCCTGCTCCATTCTGAACTCTGGTTGCTCCTTGATTTTGCGCTCCAAGCTGCCCAATTTGAAGAAACAAATTTTTGATCATTTCTGCCTTTTCATCATTGTCTCCATCTCATCCCTGGTGATGAAAATCGATGTCTGATTTGCACCTGAAGAAGCCTCTTGACTCCCTTCATGCTGACTTCTCTCTGGCCTTGGTCTTCTGCTTGATTGCCTTGTCATAGTTTTTTCATATCTGAATCTTTAAGCCTTCAAACTCAACTTCCAAACGATAGAATTCCTAAATTAGCCCTCTCAATGAAAGCACCAAAATGTTTGCATCAAATTTGGTCACAAACACCCAATTGTTGATCAAAGCACCAATTCTCAATCTCAGATCACAGATGAACAGTATGCAAAGAATAAAGAATGAAGAACACTTAGAAAGTTTCACAGATGACAGTAAACAACACAGAATTTATAGTGGTTCGGCGATCTTGCCTACGTCCACTTTGAAGTTGATGACTTTATTGAAGTTTCTTTGATGATTACAAGTGAATTCAGCAAGTTACAGAAGATAATTATGATTTGCAGCAATGAATTTCGTTAGTAGCAGCAGCAATGGAGTTTTGAACTGGATCTGGCAGATTCCGGGCGTTGGAGAATTCCGAGAAGAAGAAGATCCCTTTTCTGTATGCCTTGGGGCTCTATTTATAGGTGTAGAAGGTTGGTATTTCGCTCAGATCTCGGGAAACCCTCTCTGGCACGTGACCAGGCCCGTGCGCCCAAGCCCGTGAAGTTTCGACCCGATCGGTGATCGATACAAACAGATTTCGTATCGATCAAGATTTCATCCAATGGAGTCGAAATTTGGCGTGGACATTCTTTAGCATGTACGTAAGCTTCTGTGAAAATTTCGTAGCATTTGGACTTGTAGATTAGGAGATATGATCGATACGAATTAGGACTTCTGGTTGGGTGTTTCGTTCGACTCGATCTTGTTCGACTCGATCCTGTTCGACTCGATCCTGTTCGACTCGATCATGTTCGACTCGATCGTGTGCGAATCGATGCCCTTCACGTGCACGCTGGTGACATGGCATGCATTCTTCACATTGGTCCACATTTGTCGCCGAGTTGATCGAGTCGATCTGGAGTCTTCGCCATGTTCGTATCGGAGATCATTGCGCTGAACCTGGTTGCGTTGATTCGTCGAATATGAATAAACCATTGCTCATGGGTTCGAACAGAGGCCCATGATAGATACAATATAATCTTTATCCGATGGACTCGAATGATGACAAGTAGATCGATGCGAGCAGCGGTTGCACGATGGATACGAACTAGCGGAACCTGATGGATATGAAGTAGTGTTGACACGAGGTATGTTGATGGACACGAATAACATCGATTCGAAGTGTGCTTCTATGTTCCTTCCTAATCGATACGAACTGCATCGAGTCGAAACTCATCTGGCCTCCCTATCTGATCGATACGAAGACGTTGTTCGAATCCATGCTAGTCGATACGAACGCATTGTTCGAATCGATCGATTATCTTGAGCAAATGAACTCCGTTTGTCCTGAAAATTAATACGTAGTCTCTTTTAGCCTTGATCATCATTCCCAATCGATCCTGTCATGATCGGAGCTCGGCCAAATTTTGACGACATTGATCAAAGCCTCTTCTCCAAGCGATTTCCGATCCTAATATCCGTCATTTTCCAGCTAGTTTGTTGATATTCCAGCCTTGGACCAAAAGGTGGGATAGCACTATGGTAAAAATTGTTAGTGTAGTAATTAGATAGAAAACAAAAATAAAAATAAGATTTGATGACCATATATAGAAAATAATCAACACCAATTTTCTACAAAGTGAATTTGGAACTGTTCTTTGGTTTCTAAACCAAGAAGGCTTTCAAACGGATCTGGACGTCAGGACGAAGAAAAAAATGATTCATGGATTTGGGAACATGCTTGGAAGAAAAATAGGAATGGACTCAGGAATATGGAGTAAGGTTGGAGCTAAGGAAACAGATTGGTGCCAACCATTTTTTATGCCCCTTATGGATCTCTGGATCTATGACACATGGATAGTTGCTTTAACCGTATGTCTTTGGTGCATTTTTAAAGGAATAGATTAGAAATTCCATGAAAGTAATGAAGGAAATAAAACAAACATTAGAGATGTTAGAACTTTAGGAAAACAACACAACTTTTTCAAAGAAAAAGTGCTTGGAGCACACTGGATCAAACATAGAAGACCCAAGAAAGGAAGATGGCACAAATAACCATTAAAAAAATCAGGTCAGTACTGATTAGAAGTGATCGGTGCCGAGATGAATATATCGATTTAGGGACTCCGTATTCCTCTCCTATATTCTCGGATCTAAAGTTAAACTCGGTATATTGAGATCTGGCGATTCTACTGGATGATTTTCCTATAAATACAGCACCTATAGCATTGGAAAAATGACTTTTGGGCACTATCTTTCTTCATCTTCTCTCTCCACTTATCTCTAGTCACAAAGGCAGCCAATATGTAACATCCCATATTTGGAGGCAAAAAGCTAATCGCTACGGATGCTACAGTCGGCCATAGTATTAACTTCCGGTGATGAAATACGGTAATGCTAATGGTATCCATAATATCAAAAGCACATGAATATGAACAAATCACAGATTTCAAAACAAAAAATATCTGATTACGTTTCAAAATCACAAATTCATATCCATGTTACAAGAATCCCCATAACATTTTCCCAGTAAATGATCAAATATAATTTACAATAATACGCCAAGAGCAACATATGACGATGCCCCTTTGGGTGGTCAAAGAAACATAGTCACATCTGACTTAATACACAGTGGAAACAAAACAAAATGAACTAAATTCCTAAATTAGCTATCCATTAGCCACTAGCTCATCTTCGGAAGCTTTACTCGCTAAAACTACGAAAACCTGAAAACCTAAACCCTTGGCTTACACCCGAGAGTTTAAGGGAAACAAAAACTTCGAGTCGAACACAAAACCTGGTGTGAATAAATCTGTTACATCTCTATTTACTGATATTGAGTGAGACCACACCGCTTAGCGGAACGGTTTTCCCCTCACTAATATCCTTCTCCAAAACATATATTTTGCAAATCCTTTCCTACAACCAAACTGGTTAATCAAACTGATTATAATAAAATAATAGCAAAATCCATTATGCGATTAATAGGAAATAAATGGACTAACTGTCCGAAATCTAGGCCAACTGCCCTCAACTAGACTAACTGTCCTAAATGTGATTATACCAAAATAGAATATCCTTTATGCTAATAAATGGATATCTGTCCACAAAACAAGTAATATATATGGACTATCTGTCCATAAAAAAAGTATCAAAGCTTGTTATGCTAACAAATGAACTATCTGTTCATAAATTGGGCTAACTGTGCTTAACTAGACTAATTGTCTGAAGACTCTGAGCTGATTGCCCTCAAAATGGACTAACTGTCGGAATCAAAATGGACCGACTGTTCGAAATTATCTTAGGGTTAACTACCCTTTAAATTTTCCTTGAAAACCTTTTCAAAATGATTTAGTCCATCAAATCATATATACACAAGGAAAATATATCTTTAGCTTTACTCTAAGTTATTTTTTCCATGTTATATATACTTTACTTAAAATAATGTTGATGATATTCAATAAAGATTACCTATCCTTTAAAATAAGTTAAAGTCCTTTATAACTAAAAACACTTAGGCAATTCTGCCTATCCATTATATTCGAAACCTTTGTTTAAAACCTTTAAACAACCCATTCGGAACCCTTGAAGGTAACCCCTTCGAAACCTTTGAAATACCCCTTTCGAAACCTTTGAAAGTACCCCTTTCGAGAGCTTTGAAAGTAACTCTTTCGAAACCAATAAAAGTCTTTCTTTCGAAAGCTTTAAAATATAAGCCATCCTCCTTTAAAACCTTTTAAACCTTGCCTTTTGAAGACATAGGAATAACCTTCCCTTTTCAACCTTGTCGAAACCCAAGCGAACCACCCCTTTCAAAACAATTCATTAAAACCTTTCGAAAGCATTAAAACTCAACTCCTTCGAAAGCATTTGGGTTTAATTTTAAAACATGTGGATACCTTTTGAAACCATTCGAAGTTAACTACTTCGATACCCTTTAAAAACGTTACAGTTGAAAACATTTGGATTATGCCTTCAAGTAGAACAAAAGGGTTAGAAAATCAAAAGAGTCAAAAGCATCTGTTTCGAAACCATTTCCTAAGTAATAAAATGATCGTGTCAAAACCAACCTTTCAAAAGCATTGGAGAGGAAGATCCCTTCGGAACCATCTGGATCGAAAGGTAGGAAGCGGTCATCTAAAGGCTTCAACTATGTCGAAAGTAATCATTTAAAACAAAAGAGCAGTCCAATCAAAACCATATCTTTTAAACCATTTGACTTAGATGAAACCTAACTAAGTCGAAAGCAACATTATCGAAAGCAAGCAGGCGCTCTTTTTCCTTTAAAACCAAAACAATATTTCAACCCTTTCGAAACCCCATGGTTTCGACCCTATCCTTTCGCCTACATCCAATTCATTACGTACCCATTGCCTGATACCATATGCATTAATTTCGACTATGCCGAAGGCTATAGTATGAAGGCGGAACCTAAGTGTCGAAGGAGACGAAAGAGTAAAAAGGTTGTTTATTTGTACTTTAAAACTATTCATTTGTACCTAAACTGCCTTGTTTGTCTAAATCTGATTGGTTGCCAGGTTTTTCTTTTCAAAAGTGCTGCCGACTTTCCATATTTGGAAATTTAAACATTTTATAAAAAGCTCCTTCTCCTCTATAATTATATAAAACATTTAAGTCCCATACGTTAAATAATTTTATATAACCACTAATACTTTTAGGAAAAATCTGGAAAAATTTCAAAAAATCAAATTATATATATTCTCTAACATATTAAAATTTCAGACCCAAATAATTAATTATTTACCCATAAATAATTTATAATCCAAAACACCATTTTCTTTACTAGAAAATTCATACCAAATCCACAAAAATTCAGAAAAATCTAAAAATTGAAAGCCATCTCTAAAATATCATTTTAGATCTTCATAAAAATTCGCAAGGCAATTGGATGTCACTTAATAGGGTTTTCATCTCAAAAAATGTCATAAAATCTATATGAACATACATAAATAATCAACAAGTATATATAATCATTCCATCATTCAAAAACATGCCAAATCGGTGCAAAATATTCGGATTTAATCTTAAAACCGAAACTAATAAAAATTTGAGATGTAAACATTATTCACCTTGGCTTTAAAGATTAAGGAGCTTGGATTTGGATGAATTTTATTTGAATTTGCTTTTCCTTCAGCTTTTATTAATTTCTTCTTCCCCTTTCCTTGTTAATGGTGGCCGGCATTGTTTTATAAAATTTTGAAATGAAATGAACGTGTAAGTTATACATGGCTATGGGACAATGATATAGGAATGGCCCATTTCCTTTTTTACCCCTCCTCTAATTCATTTTAAAACCCTTCTTTAATTCATTTGTTTTAAATGACAGGGTTACCCTTAATTAAAATCAAATCGCAATCCCCTAATCAACACGTTATTTTATTTAGTTTGACTAACTAAATACCCTAAATAATATTACCAAAAATCTAGGGTGTTACAGACTCCCCTCCTTAAAGAATTTCGTCCTCGAAATTACGATAAGGCACCCAAAATACAAACTAGAAGGTAAAACATACCATCAAATAAGTTAAGATAAGTATCTCTAATCCTGCTCTCAACCTCCCAAGTACAGTCCCTGTCATCGTCACTCCACTGAACTTTGATCAATCTGACCGTCTTGGTTCTAAGCCTCTTCTTATCTCTTACAATAATGCGAATTGGCTTTCTCACTATGGTCAAGTCTAGTTCTACCACTAAATCATCTAGCACAGTCAGTGCAATTGCAGTCCCCGGGTCTCTAACACACTTTCTGAGATGAGAAACATGAAAAATATCATGGACACCTACCAAATTGCTCTTTAACTCAACTCTGTACGCGAGTTTCCCGATCCTCTCAAGAATAGGAAAAGGTCCAACGAATCTTAGTGATAACTTCCCCGATTTCCCAAATATGATCTCACCCTTCATCGGTGACACTTTGACGAAAACCTGGTCTCCAACTGAGAAATCTAAATCTTTCCATCTCTTATCTGCATAACTTTTCTACCTAAACTGAGCGTCCTTCATTCTAGCCCAAATGACCTCAATCTTTTTTGTAGCCTTTCTAACCAGATTTAGACCGAGAATCAACTTATCCCCGGTCTCCAACCAACATACGGGAGATTTGCATGGCCTTCCATATAAAGCTTCAAACGGTGCTATCCCAATACTAGTCTAATAACTATTATTATATGAAAACTCGACTAGATGCAGATGGTCCTCCCACAATCCCCGAAATCCAGAACACAAGCTCTTAACAAATCTTCCAAGATCTTGTTAACTCTTTCTGTTTGCCCATCTGTCTGCAGATGGTAAGCGGTACTCATCTTAAGCTTGGTTCCTAAAACTTCCTGCAGACTCTTCCAAAACTCGCTAGTGAATAAGTAATCTCTATCACTAACTATGCTACTAGGAATTCCATGAAGCCTAATCACATTCTTCATAAACAACTTCGCTAAAACAGGTGCCGTCCTGATTGACCTAACTGGAATGAAATGGGCACTCTTAGTCATTCTGTCTATTATGACCCATATACTTTCATTTCCTCTGTTTGACCTTGGCATCCCATCAATGAAGTCCATAGAAATAGAATCCCACTTCCATACTGGAATATCTAACGGTTGAAGCAATCCACTTGACTTTTGGTGTTCGGCCTTTGCCTGCTGGCAATTCAAGCACTGCTTTACACACAAGCCAATATACCGCTTCATACCTTCCCAGAAGAAATTCCTCTTCATATCTTGATACATCTTAGTATCTCCTAGATGAATGGTGAACTTCGAACGATGGCATTCTTCTAAGACTTCTTTCCTTATGTTACCTATACTCGAAACACATAATCTTCATTTCTTTCTCAACCACCCATTTTGGTCAAGACTGAAATCTTTCAAGTCATCGCTCTTGGTTCCTTCCTTTGGCTTTTTGATCCGTTCAGCTAACACTGGATCTTTCATCTGCTTATAAGCAATTCGTTCAATCAACATTGGTCGAACTTTTAAACAAGACAATACAACTATATCCCCATAGACACAACATCGAATCTCCACTGCACTCTGCAATCTGCCAGTGCTTCCAAATCTTTCCACTCGGCTACCATCGTAAACAGTGTATTCTAATATTTCTTGCTAAGTGCAACCTTGTTTCCTTTCCCGTGTGTGTACTCAATCCCAAAATCATACACGGCTATGAACTCTAACCATCTCTGCTATCTCATGTTTAGCTCTTTCTGAGAGAACAAAAACTTCAGTTACTGATGATTTATATATAACTCAAACCTTTCTCCCAAAAGGTAATGTCTCCACACCTTCAAAGCAAAAATCACTGTAGCCAATTCCAAATCATGCGTCTGATATTTTACCTCATGCGGTCTAAGCTGTTTAGAAGCATAGGAAATCACTTTACCTCGCTGCATCAATACATCTCCTAATCCTATTCCACATGCATCGGTATAAACCACCAAATCCTGATTCCCCTCTGGAACAACCAACACAGGTGCATGGGGTTCATAAGTGTTTCAAACTCTGGAATGCTTCCTCACACTTATTGGTCTACACAAACTTCACATCCTTCCTCGTTAACTTGGTCATCGGTGCTGCTATCCGTGAGAAATCCTTAATAAATCCGCGATAATAACCAGCCAACCCAAGGAAACTGTTTATCTCGGTTACTGTCTTGGGTCTCTTCCAACTATTCACTAGCTCAATCTTAGTAGGATCTACTGACAACCCTTCCTCTGAGACTACATGAACAAGGAACTCCACCTCTTTCTTCTAGATGTGACACTTCAAAAACTTCGCTTTCAACTGATGCTGCCTCAACGCCTCATGCACCACTCTAAGAAAAACTTCATGCTCTATTTCATCCTTAGAGTATATCAGGATGTCATCTATGAAAACAAGTACGAACCTATCCAAGTGCTCTCGAAAAATCTGGTTCATCGAATCCTCAAAGAAAGCTGGCGCATTCGCCAGTTCAAACGGCATAACCAACCATTCGTACGACCCATATCTGGTCCAGAACGTCTTCAAAGGAATACTATCCTCTGCTACCCAGAGTTGATGATAACCCGTTGAAAAATCCAACTGGGAAAATACCTTTGCTTCACTCAACTGGTTGAACAAACAGTCAATCCTGGGCAATGGATATCGATTGTTTATCATCCTCTCATTCAACTTACGATAATCGATACATAGTCTCAACAATCCGTCTGGCTTCTTAGCAAACACTACTACTGCACCCCAAGATGAACTATTTGGCCTGATAAAACTCTTGCCTTCTAGATCCACCAACTGCACCTTCAACTCCCTCATCTCTGAATGGGTCATTCTCCTCGGCGGCCTACTCAGTGGTTCTGCTCCCGGAACCAAATCAATCCCAAATTCAATGGCTCGCTTCGGCGGCAATCCAATGACCAGCTCAAAAACATTTGATAATTCACTAACCACGGCTTAGCTCCTCATCTGATTCCATAACACCCAACAAAGTAAACACTTCACCGCTAGAACCTTCTACGGTATAAACAATCCAGTAGCTGCAATTAGGGTGTACAAGAGATATCTTCCTATCCTTGAAAAATACCCTAACATCACACTCACTTAACCAATCCATTTCAAGGATAATCCCGAACACCACAAAATATAACACATACAAACTGCACACAAAAGTATGACCTAACAGGTCAAACTAAAACTGGTCACATCTCAACTTTAGAGTTGCATACCCTCCTATTGGATTCGCAACCCTTAAAGAAGTAACTAAATATGTGGGTTCAAGGTTAAGCTTATCTATCAAACATCTAGATATAAAAGAATGCGATGCACCAGTATCAAATAAAACGCTAACAGAAATACCATGAATCTGAAGCATACCTCCCAGATTTGCTTTTCCTTTTTCTCGAGTTGTTGGCTTAGAAGCAGTAGGCTCCAATGAATACACCTTGCCCTTACCATCTCTAATGGCCTCCTTGCACTGGTTCTTATAGTAGCCTATCTAGTCACAGTTGAAGCACCTGACATTCCTCTTCCCAACCGCATCCTTTGCCTTCCCAACATGACACTCATTAGCAAAGTGCTCCTTCTTGTCGCACTTATAACCGACAATCTCAGACTACCCTTTCTTAGCTGCTCCACCCTTCTAAGCACATTTCTTGGGAAAGAACTTCCTCTTCTGGCCCTGCCCAAGCTGGACCTCCATAGCCTTTCTCTTCTCTAGAGACTCAAGAACCTCCTCTTGCCTCATGGCCATCTCCACAACAATATTGGAAGGATCCCTAATGTGAGAAAATGTAGCCCTAGCCAACTCAGGCTTCAATCCCTTGATGAACTTCTCATTTCTCGTCATCACTGTGTCCACTAAAGCATACCCATACCAGGCCAACTCTTCGAACTTTCTAGCTTACTCTGCAATTGATATCTCTTTGTGCTCTAACTTCGCAAACTTCCTGATCAGAGCTGACTGTGCCATAATAGATATGAACCTCTATTGGAACCTCCTCTTGAAATCCTCCTAGGTCATTGTCTCCTCATCAACCGTCATAGTCACACTATTCCACCAGAACAATGCGGCTCCCTATAGCTACCTAAATGCCAATCTCCTCTTCTGCTCAACATTGAACCCCAAAGCTGCAAAAATCCTTTCAAAGTGCAACAACTAGTTCTCCACCTCAATGGCATCCTCCGTTCCCATAAAAGGTTTCCCTCCAAGCTTAACATAATCTCCAGTCATCTTAGCAAAATGAATAACTACTGGAACTTCCAAAACCCCTGCTCCTATAGCATTTCCACCTACCATTCCGGATGCAACTCACGCCTGCATCGTATTCTTGGAAACTGATACATGGATTCCATTCCGACCTACGGGACCTCAGCACCCACATTCTCTACCTACGCCTAACCTTGGTTTCTCCTGGCATTAGGTCCGGCATTACCTTCGGTGCTTCACCTTCCCGGGTTAGCTCTTCCTCTTCTACCATTTATATCTATATTCAAACCTCATGAGATACAAAAAGATAACCTAAGAAAAAATGGGAGACTAGAGATGAAGCATATACTTATATATAGCAAATACAAGTACGTTACTATAGTGTTATCCCAAACCCCAATCTTTCTCTAATTCCTTAGGATTTTTGTTTTCAAAACCATTTTTAGTTACAAAAATTCATAAACATATGCTCTAATACCAAGTTGTAACATCCTGTATCTAGAGGCCAAAAGCTAAGCGCTACGGATGTTGCAGTCATATATAGTATTAGCTTCTGGTGAAGAAATATGGTAATGCTAATTGTATCCATAATACCAGAAGCACGTGAATATGAACAAATCACAAATTTCAAAACAACAAATATCTGATTACATTTCAAAATCACAAATTCATATCCATGTTACAAAAATCCCCATAACATTTTCTCAGGCAATGATCAAATATAATTTACAAGTGTGACATATGACGATGCCCCCTTGGATGATCAATGCAATATAGTCATATCTAACTTAATACACAGTGGAAATAAAATGAAATGAACTGATTTCCTAAATTAGCTATCCGTCAGTCACCTGCTCCTCTCCGAAAGCTTTATTCGCCAGAACTACGAAAACTTAAAAACCTAAACCCTCATCCTACTCAAACCAATTTTTAGCATCCGAGAGTTTAAGGGGAAACAAAAACTTCGAGTCAGACATAAAGCCTGGTAGGAATAAATATGTTTCATCTCTCTTTACTAATATTAAGTGAGACCACACCGCTTAGTGGAACGGGTTTGCCCTCACTAATATCCTTTTTCAAAACATATATTTTGCAAATCCTTTCTTGCAACCAAACTGGTTAATCAAACTGATTATAATAAAATAATAGCAAAATCCATTATGCTATAAATAGGAAATAAATGTGCTAACTGTCCAAAATCTGGGCTGATTGCCCTCAATTGGACTAACTGTCCTAAAACTGATTATACCAAAATAGCAATATTCTTTATGTTAATAAATGGACTATCTGTCCATAAAAAAAGTAATATGTGGACTATCTATCCGTAATAAAAGTAGCAAGGTCCATTATGCTAACAAATGAAGTATCAGTTCATAAACTGGGCTGACTGCCCTTAACAGGACTAACTGTCCTCTAGACTAACTATCCGAAAACTCTGGACTGACAGCCCTTAAAATGGACTAACTATCCGAATCAAAATGGACTGACTATCAAAAATTTTCTTAGGGTTAACTACCCTTTAAATTTTCCTTAAAAACCTTTTCAAAATGATTTAGTCCGTCAAATCATACATATACAAGGAAAATAATCTTTAGCTTTACTCTAAGCTATTTTTGCCATGTTATATGTACTTTACTCAAAATAATTTTGATGATATTCAATAAGGATTACCATCCTTTAAAATAAGTTAAAGTCCTTTATAACTAAAAACACTTAGGCTATTCTGCATATTCATTATATTCGAAACCTTTGTTTAAAACCTTTAAACAACCCATTTGAAACCCTTGAAGATAACCCCTTCGAAACCTTTGAAACTACCCCTTTCGAAACCTTTGAAAGTACCCCTTTCGTAACCTTTGAAAGTAACTCTTCCAAAACCAATAAAAGTCTTTCTTTCGAAAGTTTAAAATATAAGACATCCTCCTTTAAAACATTTTAAACCTCGCCTTTCGAAAACATAGGAAAAATGTTCCCTGTTCAACCTTGTCGAAATCCTAGGGAATCACCCCTTTCGAAACTATTCATTAAAACCTTTCGAAAGCATTAAAACTCAACTCCTTCGAAAGCACTTGGGTTCAATTTTAAAACATGTGGATACCTTTTGAAACCATTCGAAGTTAACTACTTCGAAAACCTTTAAAAAAATTCGGTCGAAACCATTTGGATTATGCCTTCAAGTAGAGAAAAAGGATTAGAAAATCAAAAGAGTCAAAAGCATCTATTTCGAAACCATTTCCTAAGTAATAAAATGATGGTTCTGAAACCATCCTTTCGAAAGCATTGAAGAGGCGGTTATATTTTAGAAAAAAAAGGATCCCTTCGAAACCATCTGGATTGAAAGGTATGATGCAGTCATTTAAAGGCTTCGACTATGTCGAAAGCAATCATTTAGAACAAAACAACGACCCAATCGAAACCATATCTTTTAAACCATTTGGCTTTGTCAAAAACTAACTAAGTCGAAAGCAACTTAGTCGAAAGCAAGCTGGCGCTCTTTTTCCTTTAAAACCAAAACAATGTTTCAACCCTTTCGAAACCCCATGGTTTCGAACCTATACCTTTCGCCCACATCCAATTCATTACGTACCAATTGTCTAATACCATATGCATTGGTTTCGACTGTGTCAGAGGCTATAGTATGTAGGCGGAACCTAGGTGTTGAAGGAGACAAAACAATTAAAAGGTTGTTTATTTGTACTTTAAAACTACTCTTTTGTACCTAACTTGCCTTGTTTGTCTAAATCTGATTGGTTGCTAGGTTTTTCTTTTTAATAGTGCTGTCGACTTTCCATATTTGGCAATTTAAACAATTTATAAAAAGCCCCTTCTCCTCTATAATTATATAAAACAGTTAAGTCTCATACCTTAAATAATTTTATATAACCATTAAAACTCTTAGGAAAAATACAGAAATTTTTTAGAAAATCAAATTATATATGTTCTCTGACATATAAAAATTTCAAACCCAAATAATTAATTATTTACCCGTAAATAATTTATAATCCAAATACCATTTTCTTTACTAGAAAATTCATATTAAATCCACGAAAATTCAAAAAAAAATCTGAAAATTGAAACCCATCTCTAAAATATCATTTTAGATCTTCAAAAAAATTTGCAAGGCAAGTGGATGTCATTTAATAGGGTTTTCATTTGAAAACATGCCATAAATCTATATGAACATACATAAATCATCAACAAGTATATATAACCATTTCATCATTCAAAAACATGTCAAATCAATGCAAAATATTTAGATTTAATCTTAAAACTGAAACCAATAAACATTTGAGATGTAAACATTATTCACCTTGGCTTTAAAGATTAAGGAGTTTGAGATTTGGATGAATTTGATATGAATTTGCTTTTCCTTTAGCTTTTCTTAACTTCTTCTTCCCCTTTCCTTATTAATGGTGGCTGGTCTTGTTTTATAAAATTTTGAAATGAAACGAACGTGTAAGTTATACACGGCTATGGGATAATGATATAGGTATGGGCTTTTTCCTATTTTACCCCTCCTCTAATTCATTTTAAAACTCTTCTTTAATTCGTTTGTCTTAAAGGGCACGACTACCCTTAATTAAAATCAAATCTCAATCGCCTAATCAACACATTATTTTATTTAGTTTGACTAACTAGATACGCTAAATAATGTTACCAAAATCTGGGGTGTTACATAATATTTGTTGTTCAATGCTGTTAGAAACCAAAACTTTTTGTACTTGTGACTATAATCAATAACAAGGTAGTGGACGTAGGTCTTGGATTTTCCGAACCACTTTAAAAATTCTCTGACTTATTTATTTTTGCTGGACTCTATATTTCTACTCGTTTTTGGGTGTTGTATCATTTCTAGGCTCAAAATTATAGTACTTTCACCAGGAAACTTGTTTCTTTGGCATAGATCTAGATATCTATTATGGATTAGATTTTCCAAGCGATAGATCAAGAAATTTTTTATTAAGTAGCTTGAAGAATTTTCATACAGGAATCAATGGCACCATCAAGGAAATCTAGTAGATCTGGAGCTGTAGTTTGTGTAGAGGAAGGATCTTCTCACCATACAGATGTTAACAATCAATTGGCAACAGCCTTTTCAAGACCATCTACTCCTTACAAGATGGTTACAAGAGTGGAATTCGATAAGATGATACATGAGTCAAATTAGAAGTTTGCTGATAGTCAGAAGTCTCTGTTGGATAAGATGTGCGCTAGCATAGCTTTACTGACCCAACAGTTGCAAAGTACCTAGAGAAGTAGAAAGGAGAATTCACCTGAAGGATCTGAAAAGGTGAATTACTTTGATTTTGGTCAAAATAGACGAGATGGAAAAAAATGCAGAAGGAAAAGGCGATTAGAGTAGTAGAGGGAGTTGCTCAAGGAAGTAGGAAGGCTCACTCAAAGGGGATTTAATTTTATACCGACCACAATCAAGTCGGCATCGAGATGACTAGAAGGCCTTTAGAGGAGCAGGGAGTTTAGCTAGTTGAACTATCTAACTCTGAGGACGATCTGCGACATGATGGTGATAATTATGAGCTTAATGTTAGAGTTCAGGATGCTAGAGTTCAAACAACCACTACGGAGGCAATTGAACATCAAAGAAAAACAGGAGGTCTGGTTCTCCCAGAGATTAGAGAAGCTGGACATCAATGGGAAAACTGAGACTATCTACAAAGTCAAACATTCGACGATAGCTCTTGATATTCAACCTTTAGAGTGTCAAGACTAGTAAGGACATTGAGCGGATATGGTTATGTGGTTTGTGGAAGAAAATAAATAGAGAAAGAATGAGGATTGTGGTTTCGCGCTAAATTGAACTCCATTCACGAAGAATATTTTAAGGTAGGTGTATCTAGGATGTATATGATGCCAATAATACCATCATACAACGAGGCTACTAATCCCAAGCAGCACTTGTTTAAATATGAGTGCCATATGGATAGTGCCAGAGCAATGGATGCGGTTCGGTGTTGATGTTTTCCTATTTTTCTAAAAGGAGTTGCATTAATGTGGTTTACTCAACGCGTTCTGAAATCCATAATGACTTTTGATGAGTTGGCAAAGAAATTTCTAGAGCAGTTTAGACTCCACACTGCTCGACCTTAGGACATGATGTCATTATCGAGCCTTTCCCAAGGACCTAAGAAATCATTGAACATGTTTTACATTGCAGTTATGGAGGTAAATAATCCGAAGGAAGATTTGGTTTTTATGGCATTGGTCATGTAACAACGCACCTATAAACATGCATAATTTTTGACCTAATAATAGTCCATCGAACCTTAAGTTCATTCCATAGGTGTATGTTGGTTGGTAAATTGATATAATGAATAATATACAGAGCTATTTATCTATGCTATAAGAATCTCACAAGGGAAGGGAGAAACTATAATACAAAAATAAGTATCCATTTCATAAAAAAATTCAAATCTAAAAAATACAACGTATCATCCCAAATATCCAAAAACAATGTCTCAAAACAATATCAATGTCTGAAACAGGATACATCATAATATATCAAAAAAAAAAAAATGATAAACTTCCATAAGCCTTCGCTGTCGTCTTCATCTTATCTATCAACATTGTTTCCCCTAACTTGTGTGTTATAATAAGGTAGGGTCAGAACAACAATATCTAGTGAATGAAAATTTCAAGTAATACTATAATAGAATTTGTGCAGTAGCATTTAGATAAGTAATATGTTTTACAAATTTTATGTTATATCCTACCAAGAATACCTCCAACTTTAAGCCTGAATGCTCTTCCAGACTAACTCCATCATGTAACTTCAACCGTAGGCCAAAGGACCGTTTCCAGTCCAATGCAACTCGTGTTAATCATGTCCTAACAATGTAAGAGAAAGTACTTAAACTAGTTAATACTTCTTTAATGGAAATTAGAAAAACTCTGACCATTTAATACACATACCCTAGGCATATCTCTATCGTTTAATACCTAAACCCAAGGACGACCCTTTTTTGGTAATCCATAAAAACATCACATGAAATCCCATCAGGCTACTTGCTACTTCTTTATGGGAAAAGGAAGACCCTACAATAGCCACTGAATACCTCGACCGTGAAGTGGATCCCTCGTGAGATTCCTCACTACCGCACCTAAAAGATAAACTGTGATGACCTACCTTTTTGAATAGTTTAAGTCGACAATTAACCACATATGTCACCATTCAAAAGAGTAGATTATCAATGGGGTTTAATAAGAAAATAAGAGAAAATAAGGAAAGCAATACACAGAATCTAACAGCGGAATGATAAAATATAATAATCAAATAAATAGTTCATGAAGCTGTTTTACAATATACATCTGATTTCAAATTTTATAACATAATCAAATTACAATCAACAAACATACCAAAATAATGCAGTGGAATAATAATAGTAAGTATGGTCTAGCAAACTCCATCTTCATCTTCATGAAATAATGTCTTCAAATACTGAAATGCGCAGGCTAACCTGAGCATAATGAAAAGACAAAACACTCAAGTCAGAGCTAAAAGTTCTTATGTAAGTTAAATCAATAACAAGTAAATATGAATGTAATAGCTTCAGAGATGTTTACGGGACTCCATCTCCTATCAAGTGTACAACGTGAGTGCAATAACTTAAAAGATGTTATGGGATTTTCCATCTCCTAAGGATCCGTCAAACTATCTATATGTAGTAAGATACGCTATATATGTAGTGTCTATCAATAAAGTAAAGTATTAAAATAGTGTTAAGGCTTTACATTGATCCCCCTTAACAGATTTTAAGCAGGTAGTCTATGCATGTCCTACAACACAATCAGTAACGTCAGTAGCCAGTGAGTCCCCTATAGGTACCATACTAAAACAAAATCATAGTGGGCGCGTATGAGGATAAAAGTATGACATGGAACGTAAGGCAATGCCCTAGGTAGGATACTACAATTCGAGTCGCCGAACTGGTGGTAACCCTTAACTGCCCACCGCGAACATCCATCCTATAATAAAATCAAGGTGCACCGATCGAGTCAAAATCAATATAGTAATACGAAGAACAGATGTCGCTAGAGGTAGCTAGCCTTAATGGTCAAGAACAAGTCGTCTTGTTCTAGTCATTTCTAATTGACACAAGTGTCGGGGTCATCCAACATCGTTCCCTTTCTTCAATCCAGTAAACGTCGCCAATTCAACCTCTACATTCTGGATAACATCCACCACGTACACAGTTGTTAAAGTGGTTCCGGTATAGACAGAGAGTATGCCAATATTCGGCCCCAGTTTCTATAACAACCAAACGTCGTTTTTCACACCGGTTGGTTCTTTTAAATTTCAAGAACAAGTCATATTTCATATCAAAATATCATATTTGCTTCAAAAATAATGTCGAATTCAAAATAGGTCATACCTTCAAACCATTCGTATTTAAATCAATGATTTGAATCTAAATAATTCCCACTCTTAAATAGTTGAATATTGAAAATAGTTTGGATAATTAAAAATAGTTTTAATATTGAAAAATAGTTTGGATAATTAAAATATTTTTAATATTCAAAAATAGTGTGTAATACTTAAAATAGTTTTAAAGATTGGAAATATTTTTGAATATAAAATAGTTTTAATGCTGAAAATAGTTGCATAATTTAAATAGTTTATATATATAAATAACTGGTTATTAAAATAGTTTATATATATTAAAATAGTTTATGTATTAAAATAGTTTATATTAAAAAATTTCTTCTTTTCACAACAAGGTTCAAATTCCAAATCATAACGAATTCCAATTTTGACTTCCAATTTCAAGTCAAGTTCATATTCAAATTTCGATTTAAATTAGCCTCAATTCAAAACAATTTCAAATGTTACTCCTAATTCAATTTAAACAGTTCTATTCAAATGACTAAAAGTTTCAATTCAACTTCTCATTTTAAACAATTTAGTTTAACACCATTTCACATCCAAATTTGGAAATACCAATTTAAACTATTTTAATGAAGGTAAATTCAAAGTTTAAATTAAAATTTAGACCTTTAAAATAATTCACCTTCGATGGATATAAGTCATTTCTCAAATTTCAACTTAAGATTTCAAATTAAATCCTTTAAACAATTTTATTTAAACCGTTTCAATTTCAACATTTCAAATCTCAAAGTAGAAAATAATTCAATTCATATATATCTAATTTTATTCTTTTTAAAAAAATATCATTTAAACAAATTTAAATTCAAGATTTAAAACCGTTTAATTTAAACAAATCCGGTGTCCGTATAAAAAATTTCTACCCTACAGCCAGTGATTAGTCATTTCAATTTTAATTACATGGATGGATATATATCATTTCAACCCATAATTAAATGACATAGGGATATATCATTTCAACCTATTTCTTAATTCATTCCAAATATTAAAAGTGACAATTTATAAGATACTGAATAATAAATAGGATAATAACAGAGATATATCAAAATAAATAACAACCATATATCCAACATATCAATAAATAGACATCCAATTACAATCAACATCCAAATCAGCTAATATACATAACTGTTACTAATTATCAATTGTCAATGTTTAACTAGCAATTAAATTTAATATTAATTTAAATGTCAATTCAATTCAATATAAAATTCAAATTAATTTAAATGTCAATTTAATCTACCGAACATCAACTAATAAATTTTTATCATTTCATAAATTTAATTCGACTAACATAAGAAAATTTAGTATTGCGTGAGTGGGTTAATTCACTCACCTTTGATTTAACGCCCATTAAAAATCAAACAACAGCCCAAAATCTCAACAGTCTCCAAATTCAACCAAACCAGTTTCATATTGTCCGGAATTTCGATACGAGTCTCCAATTTAGTCAGTTTTGGCTACACTCCAACAAAATCTGACAACTCTACATGTGCAAAATTCAGTAAGCTTGCAAATACTTATGTACTGATATATGTTGATGATTTTATTATTACGGGTAGCAGTGATTCAGAAATTAACAAGCCTACAAAACATCTAAACAAAGAATTCTCAATCAAAGATCCAGGATGCTTGAGTTACTTTTTAGGAATTGAAGTCAAGAAGATATCAAGCACCAAAATTCATTTAAGTCGAGAGAAATACATTTCAGAAGTATTAGTCAGAGCCAAAATGGATAAAGCAAGTGCATTGTCTACTCCCATGGCGAGTAATCTACAAATATCCAAAAATAGAGGTGAAGTAATACCAAATGACAAGCATTACAAAAGCATGGTAGGAGCATTACAATATATAACTACCACCAGACCATATATCTCTTTCAGTGTAAATAAAGTAAGTAAATTTATACAAAATCCCTTAGATGAACACTGGAAGGTTGTCAAAAGAATGTTAAGATACTTAAAAGGAACAACGAAACATGGATTAATCTTAGAGCCTTGCAAGAATATTAGCATCAATGGATATGCAGATGCAAACTAGGCTATTGATCTTGATGATAGGAGATCTACCATAGGATATTGTATGTCTCTAGGAAAAAAAAATCTGATTTCATGGTGCTAAAAAAATCAACTATATCCAAATCTAGTGCAGAAGCTGAATATAAAAGTGTGGAAAATGCTACTACTGAAGTAATATGGATTAATTTGTTATTGAGTGAACTCCAAATCAAGACATACAACAAAGCTACAATTTGATGTGACAATCTTAGCACTGTTCTACTTAGTGTTAATACAGTTCTACACACAAGAACCAAACATATGAAATTAGACCTCTATTTTGTCAGAGAATAGTTTACGAATAATAAGCTAAATGATCTGAAAGTGAAATTTTAAGAAAATTGAAATCGACTACAATTTAGGATTATTTTCGCAAACCCTAACCCTAGAAGTTGGGTTTGAGGGGGCGAACAAAATGAACATATGCTTCAGCAGACAGAAGAGGGCAAAGGAAGATATATTCATTTAGCAGTGCGGTCATGTATTAATGGAGCAGTTTGAAGTCCAATTATCAAATAAAGTTGCGTATCTATAAGTACAATGCCATAATGTACAGAATTAATATTGAAAGCAGAGAAACATCATTCGCTTCTTGTATCAAATATCTGCAATTCTGAAACTCAATAAAATTCTTTCTATTGCTCAAATTCTTTCTATTTTGCTTTTATCAGGTTTCCTTTAGCTGTTGTTTTTTTAACAATTCATACGACCTAGAGCGAGAGACAAATAAAAGTTCATTCTAACAATACCCGAAGTTGTTATTATAATTTCAAAGCTATCTTTAACACACAGCAGAAAGAAAGACATTATGAAAACATATAGAAATGAAATATGGGAAGAGAAATCAAAGAAGCATTAAATCTTATTAAGAAAAAAAGAACATAATCTCGTTATTTTGAGATTGGAAAAGGAATATCATCCCAAAATAGTCCAAGTGAAACAAACAAAACTCATCCCATAAGCCATTATTACAGTTTAGTTAGTCGAAACAAAGAAGGCCTTGCTTGAACTCTCTTCCTTCCCTTGTAAACTGAAGCAGGTAATTGTGGGATGAAAACCCCAGTTCCTATAACCTCGGAGTAGTTGGATTCCACTTTCCAGCCATACATTTTTGAGTCTGCAAAAGTAACCTCAGGCAACAAACCATGTCCTTCTGGTTCTACCATTCTTCTTCTGTTTGGTGCAACTGCTTCAGCATTACTTTTCTTCATCTCCTTCTCAAATGAATGCTGCTTCTGCTCCATTTTTTCTTCGCTTTCGGAAATCAAACGCAGCAGCCATTCTTCTATCTCTAGGAATTGCTCATCTACTCTTAAGTCAGAATAATCCATGTAATCTATTATTCTTTACCTTCTTCTTCTTCCTCTTTTTAATGTGATGGTGAAAATATTGAACTTGCTGGATATAAATAGTGAAGTGCTAATGGTGTACGCGTGGTAATTTAATGCAAGAAATGTTTGAAATGACATGGATTTTACGGTACATGGTATTAACATCCGTTCCATTTTTATTAGCCATTTAGTTCAGTGTATGTTTTAACATTTAAGGTTCATTAAGGCATATGCGTATTTCCAGGTGTTTTGGACGCGGTTTCAATCTCAGGTTATGGTAAATATGTACTGTAAGGCTGATTTGTTTACTTTTATTTATTATTTTCTATATCCTGGTATTAAGAAACAAAATATACACTATAATACAGTACGTGTACTAAATAAATGCGATATAAATGATTTTTGTTTCACATATATCCACCGTTTCATATTATTCGGTTTCTAGGACCTTCTGTTCCGTGTATTGCAAGTTTAGTTCTTGTAGGTTTGAATTATCCTTAGATTAATAGAAAATTAATATTAAAATTAAGCAGCCAACTATATATTAATAACGTAAATATAAAACGGATCCTTCTTATAATATAATATTGACTATAAATTAAATATTAGATTGAACATTATATTTTTTCACTTCAATATTACTAGCGTAGTCTATATTATTGTCTATCTTCGCTCACATCTTTGCTATTGGAAAATTTTAATACAGTATTTTCACTGTTTAAAATGCAGTTATAAATTTTAATGCTGCTGGATATAAGAAACCGCATTTGTAGTCAATCTTAACACAAAATTTAACTATATTGAGAAAACGCAGTTATAACTGCATTAATATCATGATATTATAACATTTTACTACATCCCAAATGTGAAATTGACTTTTAACTGCATGTTTATTATTTTTGAACTTCATGATTTCGGCGATGCAATTACTGTTGTATTTAAACGATGTAGTTTTAAATGCGTTATATATATTGAGAAATTACAATTTTCAGAAAAAATTCAACGACTATATGTTTACATATACACAGCATATATTATTTAACAGATCGTAAACTTTTTGATTTAATAGTGAAAACGGTTCGTCGATATGATATTTGTATAAAAACTAATCTCATTTTCAATATTGAAATCAAAATATGTAAAACATTAATATGGTTGCCAGAATAGTAGTTGATTGCAAAGGAAATGCGCGGCAATAGATCTTATTTACATAAAATTATTAGTGGGGGTATCATGTGTATTAAAATTATTTGTACGGACTAATGAAATATCAGAATGTTTTATCGATTCTCCATCACTTATATAAAAGTAACAATAGACCACAACATAGGTGAATGGTAAGAAAACCATTAACATTCTTGTATATGTAAGAAAGTTTATAAAAATAATAACATGGAAAGTACCATGAAATATGTTAGTATCAAATTTTAAGGAATAAAATCTACAAATTTGGGTCCCATCAGCAGATGGGTCCCAACTCCTCGGCGTGCTCCTAGTCCCGTGGTGCAGGATGATTTTGACGCCCCCTCCTGGCATTGCTATTGACATTTCCCCTTTAGATATAGTTGTCTTTCCTGCTTGTAATATTGTTGATAGTGATTCGCTGGTTTCAGTTTCTCCTACTTCTGATGCCATTTTTTGGAGTGCAAGTGAACAAGCTTGGATAAATGATGATTCTAATATGTGTTAATCCCCGAAGTATGCAACCTTTTATAAGTATGTGGGTGAAGTTGATCAGTGGAGACGTCTTTATTATCAAGTGGTGGATGAAGACATTTCACTATTTGTAATCGGTGAGTTTGGTGAAGGGATATGACTCTTGTGGAGATGATTCTTGGAATATGAAATATCCTTACGGCTCTGATTCATATGACTATGTTCCTTCCTTAATGGCTTTGTTCTCGAGATATTTTCATGTTATAGGGCCTAACTTTTCGGATGACGGAAGTGGATCCTCTTCTTCTAAAGTATTTAGCTTGTTAGTAGTGTTGGTATTTTGCCAATCTATTGTTCTTTTATGTATTTTTTTTCTTTAGCTGTTTTGATGCTTGTGCCAAACACTTGTTTAAATTTCATTAATAAAAATGGATGGCCCACTTTAAAACTGACTAGCCTTGCTAAAAAATCTGCAAATTATATAATTTCATAATTCTTCCTAGAATGTTGTAGTAAACTAAAATTTACTTTAGCCACTAGGGTTGACTCAGTTCGTCGGTAGTTTAGACTAAAAGATTAAAGGTCATGAGTTCGACCCACAAAGTCGACACTTGTTCGCATTAATAAACCATGTTCAAAAAACTTTAATTTATTTTTAACATTTGAGTGAAACAAGGAAAGCAAAAGAACATATATAGTATAGTAAAATATCTACCATCATTTCATTTTTAAAAATGGTTAATACAAAATAAGTGGTATAATAGCTGAATAGATATCACTAATTGACCAACTGAACCAACTTTAATGCATAATCACACAATGCCATACCTATATAACAAAAATTATCATCCATTTTATATTTTGAATTTTCAGATCATTTTCATTTAATAGAACTTCAGTTTCTTTAATGTAACAAAACTTCATATTGACTTATTTATGAGAACTTCAAATATCCAAGTTAATGAAATTCCCAAATTTTCATATCTACAAGAACATCAGTTTCTTAAGCCTTTTGGAGTCTAGAATTCACTTCAAGTATTAAATCAAAACTAATATTGAATATCTAATATAGTGTTCCAGACCCATGTTATCATACAGATATCATAGTGCTATCTAATCTCGAAATTCACTTCAAAACTTATTTTCACATCTATAAATCATGATTTTATCCGAGTAGGAATGGAAAAATAAAAAGGGTAATTTTATTCATACACCAATAATTACTTAGCATATATAAGAAAATATAAAAAACTTATATACACTGAAAATTACTTTACATACACCATTCTTTTTACAAGATTACTCTTGTTCTTATCGTCATCATCTTTCTTTATTCAGACCTAAAACTCATTTATGCAAATTGGAAATTTCTAGCGAGTCAAAAATAAATAAAATGGATTTTTAATTTATAACATTAGTAGTGTAACTTCGTTATTATTACTTATAATTCATCCTCAATAAACCTATAACTCTAATTTATAATAAAAACACACACCTTTAAATTAGCACAACTAATGGTATAGTTTTCTCAACCGATTTTTGGTTTCGTGATAAAAGAATAATTAACTCTTCACCAAAATGCATTAATTTGGTCAAATTTCATTGACTTTGAGGTTTTAATTTGATAGAATATACAAAAGGTATGTTACGATGCAATTAGGAAGAAGGGTAAGTTAGTAATATATTTGTTTAGAAATATAACGGCGTATGTAAAGTTATTTTTGGTGTACAAATCGAATTTTCCAAATAAATATTCAAACTATTTTTTCCTTTCGACAATTTGCAGGTTTTACTGCACATATCAGTTCTACAAATATTTAAAAAATGCTAGATTGAATTATTTTTTCCATCAATTACTTTGTTTTTTTACATTTAGTTAAAATATATGTGAAAATAAAAACTAATTAAAGAAATTAGTGTTTATGTGTTGATTTCCAATGTTTTTCATGATTTTTGCAAGGTTTTGAAAAATAGAGATGGGTTTTTCTAAGAAGGCACTAAAAAATTTGTATGTTTTCCAACACTAAGATGGCATCATGAAACACAATTCTGACACTTATCGAAATGTCATTAAAACATGTATGGGGAAACCTTTTTTTTAATGACCTCCGACGATATACGTAGAGTGGTTTCTATTGCCACATTTTCCGATACCCTACCGAAGAAAAGTTTCCAAGAAGTTATTCCAAAGACTTTCCAATATTCCAAAAACCAGATTTTCTTGTGCCATTCTAACGTTATTCTTATGGCTTGCCTGTATATTTTTTTGTATACAATTGCTGCAAACCAACACGATAACACAATATGACCATTTTGTAAATGCCAAGCATGCGATAACAATAAAAAAAATTTAAAAACACAAAGAACCGAACATTTCTTGTAAACTTTAAGGGAGTATGTACCAAGCCCCCATCTCATACTTTAGGTCGTTAAACATATATCGCACAACAATAATATATCGCATATATATATATATATATATATATAAAGGAATTCCACCAATAAACTCATAACAAAACTAATTATATACATAAAACATGTTCGAACTTCACATGATCATTAATAAACAAATTATCTGATTCAAACACTACACTTTCAAGTTCCAACATGTCTTAACAAATACTACGACATCATGTCCATATAAATACATATTAGAACCGGTGACATAATATTTTCATAATGAAGTAAAAAAGCATCATACAAAGGAGAAGGGTGGAGCACCGACGCATGTATGATAAGCTACAGGCATCAATCGACTATAAAAGGCTACCCCTTTAAGTCGACTGATAGACCATACGATTCGACCGGATTTCATGTTGTTTTGAACCCAAGAGCATATTCGTGCACAATATCAGAGCTGGGCACTTGTAACGGTTATAACCTATAACGACCCAAGATTTTGGATATTTGAAATTGGAATATTTAATCGATTTTAAATATTTAAAAGTTAATTTTTAACTTGAATTTCAAATATAACCATTTATTGGATAATTAAATTATTGAATTTAATAATTGGAAATTGGTTAAAATAGTGAATCTTGAGTTTTAAGCTTGTTAAAAATAATTTAAAGACTTATAAATTTATATTGATAATAATAAAGATAATAAAACTTTTAAAATTGAATTTAAAAGTGATTTGTTCAGTTTTAAAAATATATCGTTTAAATTTACATTTAAAAATAGCCTTTCGGGACACAGTCTTGGATTTCGACGAAACCGGTTCCATTGGATCCGTAATAGTGTATTATTATTGGATTTTAAATTTTGTAGTGTTTGGAGTTATCGTTTGGTCGTACGGTATATAGACGCACTGAAATTTATATCGAAAATTCAATATAATAATTGGGTCCAAAAAGCTATCTTCTCCATACGATCGAATTAGGACTTGAAACCTTTTCCATTGCATTCAGAGTAGGGGTATAAAATTATAAATTCTTAGCGGCATGCCTCGATAGGGGTTCGAGATTTTAAGTTGCGTAAATCAAGATGTTTTGAAATTTAATTAGTGTATTGACCAGTCAACCTTTCCATTCAGCTGCTTTTCTATCCCATCAGCCATTCTTCCTTTCACTCAAATCACTGTGCCTTTCCTTCTCAAACACACTTCCCTCTTCAATTTCGTTTCCCTCCTCCCCTTTTTAATAACCAGCAGAAAGAATTCAAAAAATAAAAATAAAAATATAATTTCATTCATCTCTTTCATCGTCATAGGCGTTCTAGTGATCGCCGGCCTCATCTTAAACTTCGGCATACTCTGCCACTATGACGCCCCACCTCTATGCTCATAATAACAAAGAGTATTAAAAGAAATACTGTCTATTATTACGAAGAATAAGGCTGGATAGGAGCGACCATCCGTAATTGGCCTTACACTAATATTGGTTATCTCGATAGGAGTGGTATATACTTTTTATTTTTCATCTATTATTTATTTACTCCCATCGACATATCCAATTATCAGTATAAAACAAACTACGATAGTTCATAATAGTTTAGGACATTAGATATAACAATAACACAGATAATATAAATGCGGAACACAGATTAACAAAAATCTCATATATATATAACCAATGTCAGTTACAATATAGTTGACACGATACATATGATACAACTACAACTGTCGACTCTAGAAGTTATATATACAAGTACATTATCGACTAACATACATGAATACATATCGTTCTATACAATGACACGACTACTACAAAATGACACTGACAACTTCAGAAGATGTGAAAAGTCTTCAAATCTCGAACAGCAACTCAAAGAAGGAAATCTACAACCTGAAATAACTCGGGTCTGACCCGAGTATTACATTCAAAAGAAAATAATACACAGGTCAGTCTAATTCAAACTCAGTTATTAGTGCATAGAAGCAATAATAATCTCAAATAGATGACAGTCACAGAAATCACGTATATCCAACTCTCGATACGAGAATTGGACAACGGCAGATATAACACTAAGCAGTGTTAAACGACAAATCAGCAATCTCAAAAAGATCGATCAAATCAAATTTCTATGTGGCTGCAGTACCCGCACGCGTGCACTGCCTCGCCACACAGTACGTGAAATCATCACGACGGTGAAAACTAACAGCAATCAAAACTGTAGAAGTCAACATAAATAAACTTACAGGGTCAAACCCGGGTCTTTGAGACCGGATTCAACTCGCTGTAAAATTTCACAAATCAACTGGAAACAGTCAAGAACCAACAACCCAAACTCAACCAACACAAGCGAAAAGGAAGCGGTGAACAAGTTCACGCTTCAGATCAAAACTGTGCTATCGAACAAGCCATGACCGTAGTCAATAGCCAAAGCAACTCGAACAAGCCTGGTCAAGAAACAAGACCCAGGATCACCAGAAAGAAACATACATGGTGACTCAAATCAATGCACATTAATTATCGAAAAGAGCAGACTTCACAGTGCTAGAACAAGTGAAGTGTACAACCAACGTAGACAATGCAAGTGCAGGCTATATGTAGCACCGAGTGTAAAGGAGATAACCAGTGCATAAATATTTCACTGTGCAGTCCAGTGAATATAAAATATGTACACAATTGAATGTACATAACAGACTGCCCATGACAAAATGAATCGGAGGGGTGACGGTGAAACTGGACAGTGTACTAAAGGTAAGGTAGCACAGCAAGGCCCAGCAACAACCGAACACAGGCCAGTTACAACTAATCAATGCCAACAACAACTAGAAGTGTGGATACCAAGTGATACAAGTGAAGTGCATAAGCACAACCGGGTCCAAACAGCAATTGCATAAGGAGATAGACCAGATCAGTACATATGCAATATGGATATGTAAGCCTACACTTTTAACATGTACAGCTTCAAGGCTCCAAAACATCAAACTCGAATGATCAAGTGTCTACTACAATACTAAAGAAACCAGAGGGAATTAGACAGAGGTAACATAACTACAGGTAAGGGATGAAGCACTCAAATGCCAAAGCTTAGTGAAACTCAAGGAATGCACTTCAATGAATCAGTGTTCACAAGTGCAACTGTAAGCAAGAAGTCTCAAAGCTAATGCATAGTCGAGTGTAATATAAATCAAAGATGAATAAAGTCATGGTCGAACATTTACAAAATAATCAAGGCAAAGCAAAGCCAGACATGCCAGAAATTCGAAGGCAGATAATATCATCACAACATCACAATCAAGTGCAATGAAGACTACAATGTACTCAAGTGATTCAAACTGCAAGATGTACCAAATGCAAAAGCAGACTAAAGTACAAAACGCAAAATCAAGTAACAATATATGCAGTTTACAGTGTGGTTGAAGTAAGAATACAAACCAGAATGCATATGAAACCAACATGGCCGAGAAATGATAACAGGAACAAACTCAATACCAACTCTAAGCAACAGATATAGTAATACTTCCATGATCAAGAAAAATCGAAACAAAGTGGCAATATGATCAGAACTACGGCAACAGATATGCAACACTTTAAAAATCAAGACGGAGCTAGTTCGAACTCGTCAAAACAGTGATAACCGTGGTAAGCAACAGGAAATCACAATTTCAGTAATGCCGAAGTCAACAGAGAAGATGGCCAGAGATATGAATTAAATTTACAGTGAAGTCTAAAAGAAAAGAATATCACAGAACAAAGTCGGGATGAACAGATTCGAAAGTCAGGTGATCATCAACAGCGAACAAGTGAAGAAAACCGTGGGTACAACGTTCTTTCCCAAATTATCCCCGCATAAAAAGAAAGAATCAACGACGTGAATATCACGTAAATCAAATCATCGACAAAATTGCGATAAACAAGCAGAACCCAAATCATCATTGACAGAAAACAATTACGAAAATCGAACAGCACGCTCAAAGTCAAGATAGCCACCAAATAGAAACAACGAAAATCACAGAGCTTCGAACGCTAAATAACTCAAAACATGAATTAGATGTGAGCGGGGGAGAAACCACTCACCTTTTTCGAAGAGGTCGTGAGCGAGAGGAAGACGAACGCGATCGAAGAAAATCGAAGCCCTTAATTCCTAAAATCGCCAGAGAATCGAATCAACCGAATCGCCGAAGCCCTAGTTTTAAGTTGCCACCATTTTTCAGATTTCTCTTATTTAGTTTGATAGGGTTTCGAATGAAATGAAAAATGGAGGGGTAAGTGGAACGGTTATGTTCTCTAATATAACCGGTACCAAAAGCAAAAGAAAACGTGGGCCAAGGTAAAAATTTCTTTCTTTAAAACCCACCAATGTTCAACAATTTATTAACGAATTTTTAGCCCAAACTTTTATTAAAGAATTATACAAATCTGAGAAGAATTTCAATCGATTCAAAATTGCAATAGCTATTTACACCCGGTTTAATCGTCATTTGACGATATCAAAATAATTGTGGAATCTCAGGTTGTTATAGACTTCCCTCCTTATAAAAATTGCGTCCCCACAATTTTCATAATGAAAGCCGTCTATAACGATTATTCTTCTAACATAAACTGGTTAAGTTAGAACAATAAAGATCGAAAATACAAAATACCAAAGAAATCTTTTAATTCCATAAAAGAAATTCACAAATTCCTCAACAAAAATTTAACTATCAATAGATAGTCAGAAAGCAGCAAAATTGAATAAATGCAATCATCAGCAATATTCAGTTATTAACTAGATAATTAAAATACAGAAATTCACAAAACAACAATATCTAATTATCGACAAAGATGATTAGAAAGCACAACTCGCAAAACTGACAATATCTAGTTATTCAACAATTAACTGGAAAACACAAATTTCAAAATCAGTAAGACTCTAACTATTAACAGAAATAGATAGAAAACAGTGATTCAATAAAATCAGCATATTCTAGAATCTATTGGAGACTAGAAAATCTCATATCAATAAAATCAGCAAACATCCAATCATCCAAACGATACTCAGAAAACAAATCAACAAATGTCAAATTATCGAAGACGAATATCACAAAACATCAAATTCAACAAATATTCGATCAGCACAAACGATAATCAAATTTCAAACTCAACAAATATTCGATTATCAAAAACGATAATCAAATTTCAAATTCAACAAATATTCGATTATCAAAAACGATAATCAAGTTTCTCAAATCAACAAATATTCGATTATCAAAAACGATAATCAAATTTCAAATTCAACAAATATTCGATTATCAAAAAAACGATAATCAAATTTCTCAAATCAACAAATATTCGATTATCAAAAACGATAATCAAATTTCAAATTCAACACATATTCGATTATCAAAAATGATAATCAAATTTCTCAAATCAACAAATATTCGATTATCAAAAACGATAATCAAATTTCAAATTCAACACATATTCGATTATCAAAAACGATAATCAAATTTCTCAAAACAACAAATATTCGATTATCAAAAACGATAATCAAATTTCAAATTCAACACATATTCGATTATCAAAAACGATAATCAAATTTCTCAAATCAACAAATATTCGATTATCAAAAACGATAATCAAATTTCAAATTCAACACATATTCGATTATCAAAAATGATAATCAAATTTCAAATTCAACAAATATTTAATTATCTAACAGCGATAATTAAATTTCAAATCAACGAATATTTAATTATCTAACAGCGATAATTAAATCTCAAATCAGCAAATATTTAATTATCTAACAGCGATAATTAAATTTCAAATCAACGAATATTTAATTATCTAACAGCGATAATTAAATCTCAAATCAGCAAATATTTAATTATCTAACAGCGATAATTAAATCTCAAATCAGCAAATATTTAATTATCTCAAGCGATAATTTAATCTAAAATCAACAAATATTTAATTATCTCAAGTGATAATCAAAAACAACAAATTTCCGATTATCAAAAACGATAATCAGAACTCATATCAACAAATATCCAATTATCTAACAGCGATAATTAGAAGCAACAAATATCTGATTATCAAAAACGATAATCAGAACTCATATCAACAAATATCTAATTATCACAAGCAATAATTAGAAACAACAAATATTTAATTATCGATACGATAATTAAATCTCATAACATCAGATATCTAATTACCTGCAGATAATTAGAAACAACAAATATCTAGAAATCAATTAAGAAGACTAGAAAATCAACATAAAAGCTTGGATCGATCCCATCAGATGGCGAGTTTTTAATTCGCCACACGTGCATCAACAAATGGCCGAAGCCTACCAAGTACTCAACATAATTTTGGCGCCCATCAGATTGACCCGAAGGTCCGCAGAGTGACCCGAAGGTCTAGTACTGGTATTTAACCCGAAGGTCCATCAAAGTGGCCCGAAAGCCCAACAAATGACCCGAAGGTCCAACAAATGACCCGAAGGTCCTCATAGTGGCTCGAAAGCACACGAAAGCATCAAAATATTTCAATTAACGAGTCCGGAATTAACTGAAATAGTAAAACTGTGGTTCCATACTCCGCACTTTTGCTAAATCGTTTAAATCTCTTCATCGTTTCCTTGAAAGTGCAAAATTGTGTATTTTGTAAAAATACACTTTACATTCTCAAACGGACAAGTCCGGAATTAAGCGAATCAGTAAAAGAAAGGGGTCATAGTCCTCGATTTTGCTGAAACGTTTAAATCTCTTCCTCATTCTTTTGAAAGCGCAAACTGTAAAATTTCTGAAAACAATTTTATTTATTTTGTAAAAATAACAATTCACATTCTCAACTGGACAAGTCCGGAGTTAAGCGAAACAGTAAAAGAAAGGGGTCATAATCCTCGATTTTGCTGAATCGTTTAGCTCGCTTTCTCATTCTTTTGAAAATGCAAACTGCTAAAAATTTATAAAACAATTTTCATTTTAAAACGATTTTTCAATCACGTGATTAAAACAGCAAATCAGTAACAATTTCGATAAGGAAATTGTTCTTCTCAAAATACCGTAAAAACGGTCACAAATCAGTATTGCGGAATAACCGCTTGAAAATCCACTTTTAAAATTTGACGGTTACTGAAGCCAAAGCGACAGTAGTTTTAAAACGTCAAAATCACATCAAAACAATCTACATCAAAATGTAATATCAGTGAATTCTCATCCATCAAAATGCTACAAAACACCGTGCTTCAAAAATTTAGCATTGGTGTAAAAATCCCGTTATAAAAATAACGGCAACAAAATACGTTTCATAACCTAGCATCGGTTCAACGTAAAATAAATGCAGTAACGTGCAATTCATTTGCACGCACATTACAATATAAACAAGGAAATCATTAGAGTGTATCTTCAATGAAGACAACTCAAAACAACAAAAGCTAATCAATAGATGATTAGTACAAAAGAAAGCCAGCGGAAATTTCAACAAAAATCACATAACTGTAATTTCTTCGAATCCTCAATTCGGATTCGAAATTCTCAAAGAAACAAAATAATTACAGCTATGTAAACAACAAATGAAATTCATATCAATTTCGTATTTCAATTTTTAAATCAAAAAGATTATCAGTTGTACTCAGCGAAGACAGTTTCACTGTTTCCGCTGCGCACTCTGATAAATAAAACACAAATCAATCAAATCATCGGAACACAATTTCATCAAAACAACAAAACACAATTCCACTTTTATTTTTAAATGAAGATATTTAAAAACTTTCATCAAAATTTCAAAACATTAGCATTGACCCAAAGTACAAATAAAACATCGATCAATAGTTGTAACATATGTTCCATCCAAGTTATGTTTTATATTATGTCCATAAACCCCAAGCTCTGATACCAACTGTGACGCCCCACCTCTATGCTCATAATAACAAAGAGTATTAAAAGAAATACTGTCTATTATTACGAAGAATAAGGCTGGATAGGAGCGACCATCCGTAATTGGCCTTACACTAATATTGGTTATCTCGATAGGAGTGGTATATACTTTTTATTTTTCATCTATTATTTATTTACTCCCATCGACATATCCAATTATCAGTATAAAACAAACTACGATAGTTCATAATAGTTTAGGACATTAGATATAACAATAACACAGATAATATAAATGCGGAACACAGATTAACAAAAATCTCATATATATATAACCAATGTCAGTTACAATATAGTTGACACGATACATATGATACAACTACAACTGTCGACTCTAGAAGTTATATATACAAGTACATTATCGACTAACATACATGAATACATATCGTTCTATACAATGACACGACTACTACAAAATGACACTGACAACTTCAGAAGATGTGAAAAGTCTTCAAATCTCGAACAGCAACTCAAAGAAGGAAATCTACAACCTGAAATAACTCGGGTCTGACCCGAGTATTACATTCAAAAGAAAATAATACACGGGTCAGTCTAATTCAAACTCAGTTATTAGTGCATAGAAGCAATAATAATCTCAAATAGATGACAGTCACAGAAATCACGTATATCCAACTCTCGATACGAGAATTGGACAACGGCAGATATAACACTAAGAAGTGTTAAACGAAAAATCAGCAATCTCAAAAAGATCAATCAAATCAAATTTCTATGTGGCTGCAGTACCCGCACGCGTGCACTGCCTCGCCACACAGTACGTGAAATCATCACGATGGTGAAAACTAACAGCAATCAAAACTGTAGAAGTCAACATAAATAAACTCACAAGGTAAAACCCGGGTCTTTGAGACCGGATTCAACTTGTTGTAAAATTTCACAAATCAACTGGAAACAGTCAAGAACCAACAACCCAAACTCAACCAACACAAGCGAAAAGGAAGCGGTGAACAAGTTCACGCTTCAGATCAAAACTGTGATATCGAACAAGCCATGACCGTAGTCAATAGCCAAAGCAACTCGAACAAGCCTGGTCAAGAAACCAGACCCAGGATCACCAGAAAGAAACATACATGGTGACTCAAATCAATGCACATTAATTATCGAAAAGAGCAGACTTCACAGTGCTAGAACAAGTGAAGTGTACAACCAACGTAGACAATGCAAGTGCAGGCTATATGTAGCACCGAGTGTAAAGGAGATAACCAGTGCATAAAGATTTCACTGTGCAGCCCAGTGAATATAAAATATGTACACAATTGAATGTACATAACAGACTTCCCATGACAAAATGAATCAGAGGGGTGACGGTGAAACTTGACAGTATACTAAAGGTAAGGTAGCATAGCAAGGCCCAGCAACAACCGAACACAGGCCAGTTACAACTAATCAATGCCAACAACAACTAGAAGTGTGGATACCAAGTGATACAAGTGAAGTGCATAAGCACAACCGGGTCCAAACAGCAATTGCATAAGGAGATAGACCAGATCAGTACATATGCAATATGGATATGTAAGCCTACACTTTTAACATGTACAGCTTCAAGGATCCAAAACATCAAACTCGAATGATCAAGTGTCTACTACAATACTAAAGAAACCAGAGGGAATTAGACAGAGGTAACACAACTACAGGTAAGGGATGAAGCACTCAAATGCCAAAGCTCAGTGAAACTCAAGGAATGCACTTCAATGAATCAGTGTTCACAAGTGCAACTGTAAGCAAGAAGTCTCAAAGCTAATGCAAAGTCGAGTGTAATATAAATCAAAGATGAATAAAGTCATGGTCGAACATTTACAAAATAATCAAGGCAAAGCAAAGCCAGACATGCCAGAAATTCGAAGGCAGATAATATCATCACAACATCACAATCAAGTGCAATGAAGACTACAATGTACTCAAGTGATTCAAACTGCAAGATGTACCAAATGCAAAAGCAGACTAAAGTACAAAACGCAAAATCAAGTAACAATATATACAGTTTACAGTGTGGTTGAAGTAAGACTACAAACCAGAATGCATATGAAACCAACATGGCCGAGAAATGATAACAGGAACAAACTCAATACCAACTCTAAGCAACAGATATAGTAATACTTCCATGATCAAGAAAAATCGAAACAAAGTGGAAATATGATCAGAACTACGGCAAAGGATATGCAACACTTTAAAAATCAAGACGGAGCTAGTTCGAACTCGTCAAAATAGTGATAACCGTGGTAAGCAACAGGAAATCACAATTTCAGTAATGCCGAAGTCAACAGAGAAGATGGCCAGAGATATGAATTAAATTTACAGTGAAGTCTAAAAGAAAAGAATATCACAGAACAAAGTCGGGATGAACAGATTCGAAAGTCAGGTGATCATCAACAGCGAACAAGTGAAGAAAACCGTGGGTACAACGTTCTTTCCCAAATTATCCCCGCATAAAAAGAAAGAATCAACGACGTGAATATCACGTAAATCAAATCATCGACAAAATTGCGAAAAACAAGCAGAACCCAAATCATCATTGACAGAAAACAATTACGAAAATCGAACAGCACGCTCAAAGTCAAGATAGCCACCAAATAGAAACAATGAAAATCACAAAGCTTCGAACGCTAAATAACTCAAAACATGAATTAGATGTGAGCGGGGGAGAAACCACTCACCTTTTTCGAAGAGGTCGCGAGCGAGAGGAAGACGAACGCGATCGAAGAAAATCGAAGCCCTTAATTCCTAAAATCGCCAGAGAATCGAATCAACCGAATCGCCGAAGCCCTAGTTTTAAGTTGCCACCATTTTTCAGATTTCTCTGATTTAGTTTGATAGGGTTTCGAATGAAATGAAAAATGGAGGGGTAAGTGGAACGGTTATGTGCTCTAATATAACCGGTACCAAAAGCAAAAGAAAACGTGGGCCAAGGTAAAAATTTCTTTCTTTAAAACCCACCAATGTTCAACAATTTATTAACGAATTTTTAGCCCAAACTTTTATTAAAGAATTATACAAATCTGAGAAGAATTTCAATCGATTCAAAATTGCAATAGCTATTTACACCCGGTTTAATCGTCATTTGACGATATCAAAATAATTGTGGAATCTCGGGTTGTTACAGCCACCACCTCGACAACAGTGCCGACATTGGGCCCCACGACGACCGAACCCGCAAGCGCTGCCCAATAAACCAATTTCTGCCACTGCCACGTCGGCGTCGCTGCTTCTCGGTCTGCCTAGAGGCTCGGGTTTAGTTTCGTGAGAAGAGGGAGCAACTGCGGACAAAATATTAGGAGGTGCGGTTCAAGGAGATGGAGGTTCGACAGTTGTTGGTAGTGTTTTGTCGATTTAGAGTTAGGTCTTGGTGCTGTTTTGTGGTGATTAGAGGATGGTGAGGCCGCGTTGAACTCGAGGGAGCGTGTCGAGGCAGACTTCGGTGATCTCTGGGTGAAGCTCGGCTATGTGAGGCCGAAGTGTATGTTGCGATTTGCTGTGGAGAGGTGGAGGCTGCAGGCTGTCGTGGTGGGGTCGTTCGAGCCTTGATATGAAGATGCGCGACGTGGTCTGGAAATAAAATTTGGTCGCAAGAGTGAGGTAATTAGGTTGCTAATTTCTTTTAGTTAAGCGGTAGGTCAAATTAATTCACAAATTGGTAATTAGTTTAATTTTATTTTATTGGGTTATTAAATGTTAAATGAAGAAAGAAATTAAGATAGAAAACAAATATTTAGACGCCATATTTCTTATTATTCTCAGTATCACACATTACATAATCTCGTTATTTATAAGAGAGAAAATGAGAGAGGTAAATTTGGAAAGTGATGAAACATTACAAACAAAACTAAATGTGCTATTGGGCTGTTAACCATAAACCATGATCCGCTGGAAAATGAATAAAGAGGGAACATGAATACTCAGCCTTCGTAACCACGTACCCATTAGAAATCATGGACCAAAATATATATATAGATGTACGTTTACACTCCCCCTCAAGTTGGCAAGTATGCATTAGCCATACCCAACTTGCTGCAAAGATATTGCATGCGAGAACCATTCAGAGCTTTAGTGAATATATTAGCTAACTGTTCTCCAGTACGAATGAATTGAGTCTCAATAATGCCTTGCATAATCTTCTCTCTAATAAAGTGGCAATCCACTTCAATATGTTTTGTTCTTTCGTGATAAACAGGATTCGATGCAATATGAATTGCTGCCTGATTGTCACACCATACTTTTGGTGGTTGACACAGTTCCATACCCACTTCTTTCATCAGATGAAACACCCACATAATTTCACATACAGCGATAGCAATTGCTCGATATTCGGATTCAGCACTAGACCGAGACACAACAGGTTGTTTCTTGCTTTTCCATGCAATCAAGTTTCCTCCTACGAACACACGAAACCCAGACATTGATCTTCTATCTATTTTAGAGCCAGCCCAGTCAGCATCACTAAAACACTCAACATTCATATGACCATGATTTGAGTAGATGAGTCCTTGTCCCACCGTGCCTTTGAGATAACATAAAATCTGTTCCAGTGCATTATAGTGAAGAACCATTGGTTTAGCCAAGAATTGACTTACTATACTGACAGAATACGCAATGTCAGGCCTGGTAACACATAAATAGTTAAGTTTGCCAACAAGACGCCGATATCTCTCTGGATTATCAAATAGTTCACCTTCTTCACTCAAGTTATGGTTAGGCATCATGGGAGTAGTGCATGGCTTAGCACCGAGTTTTCCAGTTTCTTTGAGTAGATCAAGTACGTATTTTCTTTGAGACAGTAGTATACTATCATTATTTCGTATAATCTCAACCCCGAGGAAGTATTTAAGCTCCCCAAGATCTTTGGTATTGAACTGCGTTTGAATAAACAATTTTAAGGCGTGAATACCACCCTCATCACTGCCAGTGATCACAATATCATCAACATAAACGACTAGCAATATAATCCCATCATTAGTTTGATTGTAAAAAACTGAATGATCAGTTTTACATCTTTGAATACCATACTTTTCTAAAGCAATGCTGAACTTGCTGAACCAAGCACGTGGACTCTGCTTGAGTCCATACAGCGTCTTGTGAAGTTGACACACCATGCTTGTCTCCCCCTGAGCAACAAACCCAGGTGGTTGCTCCATATATATTTCTTCGGAGAGATCCCCATGTAGAAATGCATTTTTAATGTCTAATTGATGAAGTCTCCAATTGTAGTGTGCTGCTAATGAAATGAAGAGTCTTATTGACGTCATTTTTGCTACCGGTGAAAATGTTTCTAAATAATCAATTCCATATGATTGATCATACCCTTTTGCAACTAAACGAGCCTTTAATCTTGCCACAGTCCCATCAGCATTCATTTTTATAGAAAAAATCCACTTACACCCTATTGCCTTTTTGTTTGGTGGTAATCTTACCAACTTCCATGTTTTATTTTGTTCTAACGCCTTCATTTCATCTTTCATTGCTTCACACCACTCTGGTGATGCAATGGCCTCAGCAACCGTATTCGGGATTGATATAGAATCTAGTTTGGAAACAAATGCCTGTGATGAAGGTGATAATTTCTTGTAGGACACAAATGAGGAAATGGGAAACGTACATTGTCTCTTTCCTTTTCTAATGGCTATTGGTAAATTCAGGCTTGGATCTTCATCAGAGTGAGTTTCTTCATTTGTGATATCTGCTTGAGTGGTAGCAATGGGTGTGGTTGAATATACCAGGAATTCTTCATTCTCTTCATGATCATGAGACGGAGTATTGGTTTGATAAAAAGGTATATCTTCCATAAATGATACATCAATTGACACAATATACTTTTGTAGGCTTGGGCAATAACACCTATACCCTTTTTGAAGTCTTGAATATCCAACAAAAATACATTTTAGGGACTTATGATCAAGCTTGCTTAACTGTTGGTCAACATTTCGAACGAAGCAAGTACATCCGAATATACGTGGTTTCATAGGGAACAAACTCTTGTTTGGTAGGAGACATTGGTACGGAATTTCATTATTTAGGACAGTTGAAGGCATTCTATTAATAAGAAAGCAAGCAGTAGAGACCGCATCAGCCCAAAATGTCTTTGGCACATTCATGTGGAACAACAGTGCCCTAGCAGTTTCCAACAAATGTCTGTTTTTTCTTTCTGCTACGCCATTTTGTGATGGAGTATCAACACATGAAGTTTCATGTAAAATGCCATTTTGAGCAAGGTAATTATTAAATTCATTAGACACATATTCCTTTGCATTATCACTGCGCAATGTTTGTATAGTGGTGTTGAATTGAGTTTTTATTTCAGTGTTGAATTTGCAGAAAATAGAAAACAATTCAGATCTACTTTTCATAAGAAAAAGCCATGTAACACGGGTATAATCGTCAACAAAGGTTACAAAATACTTAAAACCAGGTTTTGATACAACTGATGCTGGTCCCCAAATATCAGAATGAACTAAAGTAAAAGGTTTACTTGCACGTTTATTAACTCTAGGATAAGAAGTGCTTCTTTGATGCTTTGCGTATTGACACGCTTCACAGTTTATTGAGGACAAGTTGTTATGCTGCGGATATAATTGTTTGAATAATGGAAGAGATGGATGACCAAGTTGACAATGGAGTTTGAATGTTTGGTCCATTATTGAACAAGCTGTAGGGTTAATAGAAACTTCGTCAAGAGTGTATAAGCCACCAGACTCACGTCCTCTACCAATAATCTGGTTCGTCACAAGATCCTGGAATACACAGTAGTTAGGAAAGAAAGTAATGCTACACCTGAGATTATTCGTAATTTGACTCACAGAGAGAAAATTAAAAGATAGTGAGGGTATGTATAGAACAGATTTCATAGATATGGATGAGTTCGGGTTAACTTCACCCATTCCTTCAACCGATGATTGAGAACCATCCGCCAATGTAACTCTGTGTGATGATCTGATTGCTGTTAGATTTGAAAACAATTGTTGGTTACCTGTCATGTGGTCCGTGGCCCCTGAATCAATTATCCAGTTAGAGGTAGCTTTGCTTGTATTTGCCATAGAAGCTACTGTCGTTGCGGCAGTGGTTTCAGATGGATTTTTGTTCATGGAACTTTGAAACTTTGAGTAATTGTCGAATTTTTCTGCAGTCATTAACACAGCCTTGGTATTTGGGTTGGAGACATTTCCTTGAGTTTTGTATTGCAATTTTCTACACTCATTCACCAAATGACCAATTTTCTTGCAGTACTTACATACTTTGTTAGGATTCGGTGATCTCCATGGTTGATTTGATGGCTTCCATGGTTGGGCAGTAGGTGGTCTCCAGCTTTGGCCTGTTGCAGGGGCATGTGGTCTCCAATTGTCTGCTGGTTGGTGCACCTGTGCACTAGGCTGTGCACCTACAAGAGCACTATTACTAGTATTTGAGTTGTTTGAAACTGTTTCAGTTCGCAGAAGTCAACTATATACTTCATGTAAAGAAGTTATATCAGTATTAGCAAGGATTTGCGCTTTTGCACTTTCAAATTCTGAAGGAAGGCCCACCAAAAAACTCATTGTGGCCATTTGTTCTCGCTGTTTTTGTTGAATTTTGATATCACTGCTCATAGGTAAGAGGAGATTAAATTCCTCGTAAGTTTGTTTGAATGACATGAAGTAACTCATGAGATTCATGTCCTTCTTTTCGGCTCTGTAAAAAGCTTGACACACATCATACATTTTGTTTGAATTGCCTTTGCCTGAATATAGAAATTCCAAATATTCCATCAACTCTTTCACAGTTTCGCAATGATTCACTAATCCAATTACATCATTTTCAACAGAGTTTCGGATTTGTAAAAATATACGAGCATCATCTCTGAGCCAGATCTGGTCATCAGCTTCCTTTGAATCAGGTGAAGGTGGATCCTTGGTTAGATGATCTATTTTGTCCATGCTACGGAGATACAAGCGGATTGTTTTATTCCAATCATGGTAGTTTGAATTATTTAACTTTCGATCAGTAATTTTGGGCATCATCGACAACACATCTATACTTTTGGTTTCCGCCATGATTTAAGGAAGAGAGGAACAGATCGAACACGGGAGATACAGAAGATTGAAATATTAACAAACCCTAGATCGGAGGCTCTGATACCATGTTAAATGAAGAAAGAAATTAAGATAGAAAACAAATATTTAGACGCCATATTTCTTATTATTCTTAGTATCACACATTACATAATCTCGTTATTTATAAGAGAGAAAACGAGAGAGGTAAATCTGGAAAGTGATGAAACATTACAAACTAAACTAAATGGGCTATTGGGCTGTTAACCATAAACCATGATCCGCTGGAAAATGAATAAAGAGGGAACATGAATACTCAGCCTTCGTAACCACGTACCCATTAGAAATCATGGACCAAAATATATATAGATGTACGTTTACATTAAATAAATTTATATCATCTCGAATTGTTAATAAACCCGTAATTCATTTATACGAGGTTAAAATCGGACGAAATGGGTCGTATGGGATTCGTGGCTGGGAAATCTACGCGGTGGGTTTAAAATTGGAATGGATTGAAAATAAAAATCAAGGTGAGTTAATCTCACTCAATTTTGGATTACTGCTGTTAATTTTAAATAATTAAAATTAATTATTGATTGATTGGTTGAATTGATATATTTTTATCACTTGAATGTTATATTATATATAGTAGTATATATATTGGAGTGATTGATATATATATATATAGCGGATGAGACCGAATAATAGCGGATGACCCTATATACGCGATATCCCCCTCGAAGTGGGATTGGTATTTTTATATTGTTGTAACGACCCGTAATTTTCGATAATTAAAAATAGTTAATTTAATAAAGTTTTGTGATTTAATGTTGGAAGAAATAAAAATTTGTAATTTAATAATAAGAATATAACGAGAATGAAATGTAATAGTATTAATTTAAGTAATTGATAACTACTTTAAATGTAATTCCAATAAATTGAGAAGATATGAATAGAAGTTATAATTGGTTATAGATTGTAAGTAAATTGTAATAATGTATGTATTAATTGATAATTGGATTTAAAAGAGTAATTGACAATTTAAATGTTGTATTAATTAAATAGTATCTAATAAATTGTAATTGAATAAAATTAGCGTTGTGATAGTAATTATAACACTTGTAGTGAATAATAAACTTATAGATGTGATGAAAAGTTAATGGTAACAATTATTATAAGTTACCTATTTATTTAGTCTGTTAAATTAAATTTGAAATCAATTGCAATTAATTCACTAAATTAGTGCAGTTAGTGTAGATTAAATTGATAATTGTAGAATATTGATTCAATAAGATGTAACCCAATGTAAATCTTATTCATAATATGACAATTGATTGAATAAAAAGAATTGAAAGCGAGTTGATCAATTTATTGGAATTTAAGCTATAATAAATGGATTTATTGGAATTAAATGTAATTAATTACTATGTTAATGAAAACTAAGATAATAATGGTAGAATTTTAGTGTAATAAGATATAAACAAAGGTTAACTATGTCTGTGGGGTAATAATTGATTGAATAAAGACTGAAACCAAATTTAAAACAATTTATTGGAATTTAATTTTAATTAATGGGATTTAATTACAGTTGAAATTGAACACTGTATTCAGTAAAATATTTAACACTGAATCGACATGTAAATTTGTTTTGAATTATTATTAATTTCTAAGTGATCAAAAATGATGAAAAATGTTAATTACCAAATTTTAATGGAAAAAGTGATTTAATTAATTTAATATTAATTTATTTAATTAATAAGAAAATAGCCATTTTGGCCACTGTCTTGGATTTCCACGAAACTAGTTTCATCGGATCCGTAACGGTGAATATTGTAGGATTTCAAGTTTCGTAGCGATCGGACTTGTCGTTTGATCGTACGGGCTTGAAATGCGTAGAAATCAATTTAATTAAATTCAATTGAAATCAATTTGAAATAAGTTGATTTTAAGCTAACTTCTTCATACGATGGAATTAGGACTTGAAACCCATTCCATTGAGTTTAAAATTATCAAAAACATCTATTTTGATATATGGGATGACCCACTTTCGTTCTGGAGAAGGAACGGGCTTTTGGGTCGTGGTTATCGTTTCAATCCAAATCAAATCTAGTCCATTCATTTCTATTTCTGATCTACCTATATATAGCCTATTATAAACCCTAACTATTTCTTATTCCTCTATTCTGTACGTACATTTCATGTTTATCTCCTTCTTTTCAATGGCAGAAACAAAATCAAACTTGCAAACCCCAATTTAATTTCAAATAATTTCAAATTTTAAATTCCACAAAACCATATCGAATTATATATCGATTTGAAGCTCTCAACGAGTGTAATCCATTGCTACTATTAGTTTTTCGATTCGAGTCATCATTTTACCAGAATTCACCGAAGAAGTTTAGACCGTCCATTTCTAGGGTTCAGATCCAGCGGTGGATCTTCGTCGTTGCGTTGATCGGATGGTATGGACCTATAAAGGGAGTTGAGTAGGCCCTAAGGGTGGCCTTCGTTCATCGTAATATGGCCGAAGTTCGCCAGTCTCGGCGTTTCTTTCAGGCGGCGACGGTTTGGCTCGGTGGAGCCGGAGGTGGCGACTGCTTGGGCGAGGGAGCGGCTTGGCGAGGGCAGGTCGATGGCGTTGCCTGATCGAGGTGGCGTCGCTTGTGGTGGCTACGGTGAATGCTTGAAGTGCGATGGCTGGATGTTAGGGCTTGTACGAGTGAACGATGCAATTTGGGTTTTGCAAGGTGAATATAATTACTATTTTGCCCTTGTATTTGTTTTATATTTAATTTAAATTTTTAAACGTTATAACAACCATAACTTTTTCATACAAGTTCGGATTTGGATGCGGTTTGTTTCGTTGGGATCGTATCGAAATTCCGGAGATTATGAATCATGTTTGGACGAATTCTGACACTGTTCAAGTTTGGAGCTTATTTTGGATTTCAAATCAATTTGAACCCAAAAGTGAGTGTTTTAACCCACTCACAATTACTAAACTATCTTATATTAGTTAAATTAAATTTATGATGTGATTAGAAATTGATTGATTGATGTTTGGTATATTTAAATTGTCATTCCAATTAAATTTGACTTTTATTGCAATTAATCATCGTTTAATTAAATATTGAATTTAATTGTTAGTTTAATACCTATTAATGATAATATGTTATCTATTGATGTTTATTGATTGATTTGGATGATAACTGTGATGGAAGTTTGATCTGTTAATATTGGATGACTGAATGTTGTATTTTAAATTGTTATAACACTGCAAGTTCCCTATGGGTTGAAATGATACATACCTGAACGATCTATAGATTAGGGAAAAATGGTTATGGGTTGAAATAATAAACCCAAGCGATTTTCATTGATTTGGAATTTGGGATTGCAGTTTGAAATGATATATAACCGTAAAATTTTAAATTACGGATTGAAATGATAAATATCCGTACCACTTGACCACATGATAGAAAATTATATACGGACACTAGATTGGTTAAATTGAATGATTTTTAATCCTTAAAATTTTGAATTCAGTTAACTGGCATTTTGAAATAAAAATTGATTTATATAAACTGAATTATTTTCAATAATCCAAGCGTTAATGCTGAATTGGAATTGATTTGATGAATTATTCAAAAGGTTTAAATTGTAATTTCAAAGTTGAAGTGTCAAATATAATTGAATTTATCAGAATTGAGTTATTGAAAATGTTTGGATAATTTTGAAATCTATTTTAATGAATTTAAACTATTTTAAACAATTTAAACTAATTCAACATATTTTAATCTATTATAACATATTTAATCCAATTTAATCTAATTTACCTATTTTAAACTAATTAAATTTATTTAATCTATTTTAAATCTATTTGTTTTAATTTAAATATATTTTATCTATTTTAAATTTATTAATCAATTTTAAATTTATTTAATCTGTTTAAACCTATATAACATAATTTAAATCTATTTAACCTATTTTAATCTATTTAAATCACTTTAAATCTAATAAAATCTATTTAAGTCTATGTTTAATCCATTAAAATCATAAAATCTAATTAAATCAAATTTAAATCTTTTTAAACTATTTTTACCATTTAAACTATTTTAATCTATTCAAACTATTTTTAAACTATTGAAACTATTCATGACTATCTAAACTATTTTCTAAATGTCAGACTGTGTAAAGTTGAAGTGTTTATATTTAAATCCTTAATGATGATAAAACCTAAGTTGGATTTGAAATTGATACCTTTTTGTGAAATGACATATTTGAGTAAATGTGATGACTTTTGAACGAGGATTTAATTAACCTATCTTATCGATAAATTCAAAAGTGAATATGATTTGAAAGTGAATATGATCTTTGAAATTGAATATAGCTTTGAAAGTGAATATGATTTCGGAAGGGATATGAGTTGAAATCGAATATGATATTATGATATAAATTGTGAATTGACTTTTTGAAATATAAAAGAACCATCCGGTGTATAATAAGCGTTTGGTTGTTAAAGTGACCGGGATCGGATACTGTCATACTCTCTGCCAATACCGAAAACCATTTAACAACTGTGTACGTGGTGGAGATTCCAGAAATTAAGTAGGATGGTTTGGCGAACGATTTCTGTATGAGGTATTTACGTGATCCTAACTCCAGTGAGTCAGCTTAGATGTCACCAAAACATGAGCTATATCTGGGCCAAGTGAGGTCATTCCTCCGATCGGACATGCTTCTTCGATACCATATTATGACTTTGTAATGATTTGGTGGCCACCCCTTGATTTTGATTATGGGAGTGTGTTCCGAGGTGGGCGGTAGTAGCTGTTATGTGTTACCACCAGCCCGGTTTTGCAATTGGTAAATATACCATGGCATTGCCTCGAGTGCCGTGTTCACACGCCCTAGAGCGCCTTCTACGAGTTTGTTTTGAACCGTACCTATGGGGTGTCCTCTGGGTAAACCACCGGTTTGGTGGAGCTTACGGCATTTTATATACTACGAGAATATATAAAATGTGTTAAGGGGGATATGAGTAACGCCTTAACGCTATTTTAATATTTTACTTTATTGTAGACACTATTATAATAGCGTATTGTACTACATAGTAGATAGTTTAACGGGTCCTTAGGAGATGGAAATCCTGAATTTCTCTTAAGTTATTGCACTCACGTTAGACACTGGATAGGAGATGTCAAACCCCGTAAACATCTCTGATGCCGTTACACTCATATTTATTTATTGTTGATTTAACTTACATAAGATCTTTTAGTTCTGACTCGAGTGTTTTGTCTTTTCAATTCGCTCGGGTGAGTCTAATCTTTTTAGTTTATCGAAGACTGCTTTCTAAAAGATGAAGACGAAGATTATGTACTATTATTACTTATTATATGTATTCCACTGCATTTATTTATTATTTATTCCTGTTGTATGTAACTCTAATCTGTATTATAAAGGTTTAATCAATGTTATTTGTAAACAGCTTTATGAACTGTTTATTTGATTATTATATGTTGTCATTCCGCTGCGAGATTCTGTATTTGTTTCTTTCTTTCCCTGCTTTTTCTTATTTACCCCATAACAATCTGCCATTTTGAATGGTTTGAGTTTGATGTGTTTGTCTGCTTAAAACATCCAAAAAGGCAGGTCGTTACAGTTGGTATCAGATATTTGGTTTAGCGATAACCTTAGCTTTGTGGGGTCTGACTCATATTAAATAGGGTAGTAATACCCTAGAATGAGTCGTTGAGTGTATATATATGAGAGAGCGTATTTGTTAGTGTTATAAAAGATTTTTATATTATGTTAATTTGTTCCGTTTTGTGTTTATAAATTCTGGTCGGTACATAGAACGTTATGGCATCGATATGGATTTATAAACACTTAATAGGGCAAACCGACACAATATTGGTTTTGAAATATAGGTAAATGAAATAATTTTGCCTATAATATATTTTTGTATATAAATTAATAAATTTTATAAATGATATAGTTGGATGTAATATGTTGTTTGGTAGGTAGAGAAATTTTATAAATACTGATTGAAAAATAAGATTTACAAATAAAACAAATATAAAGTGGAAACTTTAGACTTAAATTCCGGGATTTTTGAAATTTCTTTCAAAGGGTTTTGGAATATAATATTAGTAGTTAGAAGTATTTTCTGATATGAATATTTCAATATGATTTGAAAGAAATGTTTTAAAGGAATTTTGGAATGAAATAAGTTTCTATTCCCCTCTTAGTTGTTGGAAAATTATTTCGGTGATGAGTGCACGCATCATCGACGTTTATTTTCGAGTTTCAAAGTGGGAAGACCGTTGTAGTAGTTTACTACACATTTGTTTTGATGAATAAATCTTAATGTCACGTACGGGATTTTCGACTTTCGAAAATTCGACATCGATACTCACTTTATCGACTGCCGAGCAATCGAGTGCCGGAAACTCCAATAGTGAGGGTTTTAAATAGAAGAAAAGGGTAGAAGAAGAAGAAAAGAAAGAAGAAAAAGAAAGAAGAAGAACAACAGAACAGCAACAGAAACAGAACAATATCAGAATCTTACACATCGCAACGGAACAATATATAATAGATAAACACTAGGCTTTTAAAACAAAGAACTATATCAGTTTATACATACATCAATCAGAGTCAATATACAACTCAATACAACACAGCACATCAATGGACAGTTATATAAACTTGTCCTCATACAGAATACACAGCGGAATAAATACTATCAGATACAAATACTACGTCTCGTCATCCAGCTTATCTCCAAGTTCCAGAATATCCAGAATATCCTGATAATCTAACTCTAGACTGCCCGTGTGGAAATTGGTGGGCACCCAGAGTTTAGAAGGGAAACAATAAACTCCGAGTCAGTCATAGTGACTGGTGTGAGATCGTAAAACTGTTATTTTTCACAAAGAGAATAAAACAAATTCGCAATGCTTTTTGAAAATGAAACTACCATAAGACCTCCCGCCACACACACAATGCAAACGCAGAATTGGAGGAGATTTCTTCTTATGATAGTCAAAGATGCTTACTACGCAAAAATCAAATTCTATTTGATATTATTATTAGTGCATAGTGTAGAAACATTTCGAAAGTATAATATTAATCTTAGCCAACATACGACCAGTATCGTATGCCTACTATAGCTACCATCTAAACAGTGGTGACCACCGTACGTAAATGGCAGGTTCTACAACTAATACCATACAAAGTTCGTATTGGAGTTTGGATTTCCAACAAATGGTCAGGCTAAGGAACTTCCTTTTCCACGATGGGTACGTCCCTGGAATAGACGACCCGAGAACCTAACCGGATCTCTGCCAACACAAGGCCGGGTTACCTCTGCAAAAATAGGTAACTACTGACATGCGTATGCCATCCCCCGATCGTAACCGATCTTCCCGAGGATCCCCGATTTCCAACAAACCACATAGATAATAATGCAGCAACCACCTAGGTTAAGTATCTGGGCTCCATACCATGATACCACCTCTATCCAGAAGGAATGACATACACTAAGAGGCGCTACTCCCTAGAACCTTGCTGCATCCTTCCTGTTTTGACCATTTCCGGGGTGTGAGGCTCGACGAAGTCTCATCCACAAAGCTACGCTTTCTCAAAAAGCCCTGCTTCGGGTCAAACAAAATGATCAACCTATGATCACAAAGATATAAGATCAAACAAATGATCATATCACAAATGATCAAACACTGATCATTTCACAGCAACACTCAGCATGCCACGTTACCAAATTGGGATATATCGCTGATAAATTTCAACTACATAACCTCTGAGCTCGTACGTCTCAGAGAAGGGTGTTAAGCTAAGAGAATAAATTCTCCGCCACCAACAGAAATGTATTTGAAAGAAATCAGCTTTATATCTCAAATTGTAACGTCAGACACACAATCCATACAAGTCTGTTCCAGGATCGAACAGAACCGAAGGCACTTCTCACGAAGCCCTTGCACATCCGGATAAATTTCTAATCACGTCCGGACTTCCCGTCACTAAGGGTGATAAAACCTCTAAATCGGAGATCAGCCGATGTAGAGTAACTCGACGGTAATCCTTCCATTTTCAAAAATATCCGGTCTTCAACACCGGTCTTCGAATGCAATTCATAACGACGTATCACATATTCGGAATGGGTTATACGACCCCATGGTCCTTTCCCGGCTAACCCGAATAGTGAGCGATTATTCAAAAATAAGTGTGGCATTCAAATTCATCCAATTCACAACAAATACCTATCTAAAGGTAATTATTGATAGTCGGTTATTTAACTATCAATAAAGATGCGCAACATCATCAGATTCCAAATAATTTTCCAAATTATTTATCTTCAAAAATATCTTTACTAGACATAAAATTTCCACACTTCAAAAATAAATCAATATTTATTTTTTTCTAAACAGTTTCCATTTCCTTTATAAATTCCATAGTGAATTTATATTTCGAAATATCTACTGATATACGATTCTCAAATCGATTTCAAATATTCAATTTCAATTTATCTTTAAAAAGATAAAATCTCAAAACGTTCATTTCATATTGGAAAAGCATTTCCCTACTTATTTAATAATAAGTATTTCGCAAATCATTTATTTTCAACACTTGGAAAATATTCGATATACTTAAATCAAATTAAGTATATATTTCATTCTTTAAGGAAATCATTTACTATAACAACATTTATTTGAGTCAAAACGAATGTTACGTAAAACATCGTTACGACGACTCAAAATCACTAGTATAGGGATTCGGATTTAGATAGATATATAATTCCCAATACTACATTAAAAACATTTCCTTTCGGAAATCATTTACTATAACAACAGTGTTATAGTCCACCATTTCCTTATATCTCGAAACCGCCTATTTCAACAATGAATGTTGAAATCTATGATTTCGATTCATAATACATTTTAAAACATCTTTAAAATGTTTAACCTCATTTTTAATATCACTTCTTAAAAAAAATAAATCCATTTTATTTAATAATATATTCACTGTCCAAAATCGTGAATATACTTCACTTAACTAAATTTCAATCTTTTCTACCCATTTATTTCAATAATAATTCGCTATCCAAAATCGCGAATATATCTTCTTTAATAACCTCCTATATTAAATCTATCAAATTTTATTGATCTCGAATTTATAAACACGGTTATAAATTCTATTTCTATTTTAATAACAACCTCGACTTATAAATCTTCTTTTTGTCAACTTCTACAATTTTACTTATCAAATAAGTGATTTCGGATTTATAAACAACTTTTATAAATTTCAATTCTATTTATAAAAACTTCAATCCCAAATCAATTTCGATATTGATTTAAAAATTTATTTATCACTACTAAGTAAATTCCTCATTTTTTCTCAAATTATTCAATATTCTGTTTTAAAATGGATTCTTCAAATTGAAATCATTTTACATTGATTTCCCAATTTATTTCAATTTACCAATTAAATTTCTAGTTGGATTTCCAACTTATCTTCTTTTAATAAATTCCTTTTTAAGGAAATAAATTTCAATCGTTTCTTTCAATCTATTTAAAAATCCAAATTTAAATTAAATTCTTCAATTTATAATCACTGTTTTATGAAATCCATTTATTTAGCATTTTCACTTTATTCTGGAATTTATTCAATACGATTATAAAAATTTACTTTTTATACTTTAAAAAAAAATTCCTTTCTTCAAAATTTCTTCAATTTCAAAAATTGATTCATTTAGAAATTTTCTACTTGAATTTAAAAAAATTCAATTTCGTTTATCTTTGGAATCCAATGATGTCAAACATCCATTCAGCTAAATTTTAGCTTTCAAACAATTTCCAGATATCAATATGATTAATAGCATCACTATAATCATTCACAGATTCATATCACAATAGAAATGAATTCAATCAATGTGAGGGGTCCAGTTGGATCCCTCCAACCTGTTTCCCTGCATCCAAAGACGTTAGCACAATACCAATTCCGCTCCAGTACGGAATTATCGCGGTATATGGGTTTTTATAAATATCCGCTTACTAACGGCGCAATAGGGTCTCATCCGCTATACGAGGCGGGAAATCATCAATCCAATATATACATATGCCAATATGTATATATTGTTATATATATATAGATATATCCTACTATATCTAATATCACATCCAATAGCAATCAAATAAATAACTGAAAATTCCACTTTTCAATTCTTGAGTGAGAAGATCTCACCTTAGCTTTATTTTGCAATCCATTTTCCATTCCAATTTTGTCTTCACAGTATTAACCTTGTATAAATAATTATACAATTCTATTAATATCCGAACATATCGAATAATAAATTTTCATTTGATAATTTTGATTCATCGGTGATTTCATTTTTAATAGTTTTTTAAACTTCATTTTCTTACCAAAAATTATATTCTAACTAATTTTCCTTTAAAAATTTATTTAACTAGAATTTCAAATTGAACTAAATTTCCTTTTCAATAGATTAAATAAATTAACACTTTTAGTTTGAACTAACTTGAAAAATCCATTACTATTTAATAAATTAAATTTACTATTAATTGATTTAAACTATCTTCTTTTAAATAAAATTGTTTTTCTCAAGACTAAATTAACTAAATAAGTAAATTAACAAACTAATTATCCTAATACATTTTCCTGAAGTAACAGTAAGCTAGTGATTAAATTTTAAACAAATTCCTTCTTTTTAATTTTAAACTGCATATATATTTGTTTTACTGTTAAATTTAGAAATCTATTGTATACATATCATAACTTAGTATATTTTTCTAAGTTGGAATCTTAAATAACAATTATGCCTAATTATTAAATTAAAACAAGGGTATACCAGAGACACTCGTCAATCGTGAACACTTGCCATCCAGATTCGCGACCCCCCTCCACCATTTCCTCGAGTTCGAACCATCGATGCCGCCCTGTCCTCAGCCTCGCGCGCTCGACTCCGACTGTCGTGACCCCACCTTTATTTTCAAACCCATCGCCTGCCGCCTTGACTTCGCGAGTGCCACCTCCTCTTGCTCGCGACAGCCATCGCCCCATTGATCTCGCGAGCGCCGCCGCTACCTGGAGCCCTAGCTCGCGTCAACGTTGCCGTGCCCTAACTCGAAATCGCGAGATCCCTCCTGCCATGCTCGAACGCGAATGCCAACCCCAGATACACGAACACGTGAGCGCGACTTTGATTTTGAAATGAGGAAGAGCAGAGGGAATTTTGTTAGTTTCATTTTTTTGTTTTAATTTAGAAAACTGAAGAGGGAGGCTGCCATTTTTTCTTCTTGTTTTCGTTCGAACAAATTGAGAGAGGGGGACTTCGAATTGAATATGATCTTTGAACGAATCGCGCCCAACTCGGCTTCATTTTTCTTTCTTCTTTGCCGTGATTTGAATTGTAAAGGAAGAGGCAACCATTTTTTTCTATTGAATCTCGGCTGTGAATTTTGAACGAGATACTTGATTTTGATTTCTGTCTTCAGCCCCTTTGATTTTTTTGGCGTGAATAAAGGAAAAGAAGAGGAGACAAGGGTACGCGATGCAGCAGAGAATAGGTACGAAGGAAACAATCTGGGTGCGTGATGTACGTATTGTCGTTTAACAAATTTTTTTAAGTTTAAATTCAAGTATCAAAACGTCTCGATAAAATTTCCAACGCGTTTATATGTCGTACGTTCACATAACAACTCTGAAAAATACGAAATTTGAAATCCGACAATAATTAAATATTACGGACCCAATGAAACTGGTCTCGTCGAATTCCGACACTGCGCCTCGGACGGCTATTTTTAAATTCGATTCGAACGATTTAATTTCAAAACTGAACGAAACACTTTGAAATACAATTCTGAAGTTTCTATTATCTTCAGTATTATCATTACGAATTTTAAAAGCTTCCGAAATATTTTTCTTCGGCTTAAAATTGAAGATTCAAATTTTTTTTTATCCAGTTCAATAGATTAAATTTTAAAATTTAATCGCCAATTTCAAAGTTATATCGGGGATTCAAATTAAATCATCGTTCAAATATTTAAAATAAATTAAATATTCTCAATTTAATTTGTTCGAAATTCTGGGTCGTTACACTTAATTTCAAATTACAAATATGATTTGATATGTATAAAAGATATGATTATATATATATATATTATTTTAAAATAATTGAAAAGGAACCCGGTTGTTTAGCTCTTAAGTTCCTGTAAATTTGAAATTGAAATTATTGTAATAAATGGAATCTTGACTATATTAATAATTGAAGACTTCTAAAATGAAAATTAGAAATTTGATGTTAAAATGATTAATGAAATAGATAAGAAACTGAAAATTTGAAATTATAAATAAAAAGGAAATGAAAATAAGAGATGGTAACTATTGAACATTTGTTAACTAAATATATAAGAGAAACTTGGGTAATATTCAATTGCATTCTTAAGACATATATATAACTTACCAAAATGTTAAAAGTTGAAATGTTAATGAGAATATGTAATAGAATATTATACGAGTAAAACTTGGAAAAATTTGAAAGTGTTCAATGGAATTACTTCTATAAATAAGAATTATAATGTTATAAGTTGTTATAAACTGAAGTTAATAGTTTAAAATGCTACTAATTAAACGTAATAAAAGCAAATAATGTAAGAAAATGATTATAAACTTTGGTTAACATTTTTAAGATATTTATAATCAAATTGAATGGAAAAGGCGAATACTGTAAGTAAATAATTATAAACTTGAATTAATATTGAAGCCATTTAAAATTAAAATGAGTATTATTTAATTGAATGATTATAACTTCAAAGAACATTGGAAATGATTTAGAAATGGAGTTAATATTCAATAATACTTTATATAAAAGAAATGAATGTGAGAAAAAAAAAGAGAAATATCTATTAATAGTGAACTAAATTGAAAAGAAACTTACCCAATAATATATAATCCAATAATTGAAATAATGTAACTTATTTAAGCAATGAATGTAAGGTAATAAAATGAAAGGAAAATGACATTGTATGGAAAAAGGAGAATGAAATCTTGTAAGTAATAACGAATGTAAATTAATGAAAATAAACATTATATGAATGAGAAAAGAAAAGTAAATGATGAAAAGAAAAAGGAAAATGAAAAAAAGAGAGGAAAATCAAACTAAATTGTAAATATGAAGTAAACTTGAATAAGATGTATACAATACTTAAATAATGAATTCATTTATGATCCAAATAATTGAAATGGATATAACTTATGTAAGTAAAGAATGTAAATTAATGAAATAAGCCTTATACAAATGAATGAGAATTAAATCTTTGTAAGTGATGAACATGATATAAAGGAAATCATTGTATGAAAAAGAAAAATGAACAATGAATGTTGTGAAAAGATAAATAGAGTAAACTTAATAATGTGTTGAATTCTTTGTTTGTTGGGCTTATGGATTGATTCGGAAGGGATACTTCTATTTTGTATAGAGGTGTATAAATAATCTATAAAGTTATCTACGACTGTTGAGTGTATGGTTTACTTCATTGTTTATTTATCAGTTTATATGATTAGAAGTTCTGAACCCGAACAAACCATTTAATTTGGTTGCTATGGATGGATGATTGATTCCTTGGTTGAAATGATGTTGTACTGTTTGTTTGCAAATTATGATGGTTATTTTTTGGTGTTTTGTTTTTTATTGATTGAAACAACTTAAAATATTTCTCTTTTACATAATTATTAACTCTTTTGGATTTTATACAAGTGAATACAGGTTTATGGAAGCAATGGCTATTGCTTTTGGTTTCATAAATAAGCGTTGTTTGCTCGACAAATAGGTACGCTCTTGGATTACGGTTTTCTAACGGTATTATATTGTTTTTCCTGTGGTTTGGGATATTTTATATTGAAAAATATGATATATATTATTATTATTTATATTACTATTTCTCCCAGACCTCTCCGTACAAAGGAGACTCTGCCGAAATTTTCCGTAAATTTTAGACTTAGAAAATTTTTATGAAATGTTTTCAAACTTTTATAAACCTGAATATAAAATGATTTAATTGTTATAAATTGATATATTTATTTAAATTATTTAATTATGTTAATTAATTGTTTATAAATTTAATATTTTGAGTAAGATATATTGATTACTAAATTCCTCGTTTCCCTTCTTTTCCTTTTCGAGGACGAAAAGTTTGAGTGGGGGAGAGTGTAACGACCCATAATTTTCGATAATTAAAAATAGTTAATTTAATAAAGTTTTGTGATTTAATGTTGGAAGAAACAAAAATTTGTGATTTAATAACAAGAATATAACGGGAATGAAATGTAATAGTATTAATTTAAGGTAATTGATAACTGCTTTAAATGTAATTCCAATTAATTGAGATGAAAAAAAGTTATAATTGGTTATAGATTGTAAGTAAATTGTAATAATGTATGTATTAATTGATAATTGGAATTAAAAGAGTAATTGACAATTTAAATGTTGTATTAATTCAATAGTATGTAATAAATTGTAATTGAATAAAATTAGCGTTATGATAGTAATTATAACACTTGTAGTGAATAATAAACTTATAAATGTGATGAAAAGTTAATGGTGACAATTATTACATGTTACCTATTTATTTAGTCTGTTAAATTAAATTTGAAATCAATTGCAATTAATTCACTAAATTAGTGCAGTTAGTGTAGATTAAATTGATAATTGTAGAATATTGATTCAATAAGATGTAACCTAATGTAAATCTTATTCATAATATGACAATTGATTGAATAAAAAGAATTGAAAGCAAATTGATCAATTTATTGGAATTTAAGCTATAATAAATGGATTTATTGCAATTAAATGTAATTAATTATTATGTTAATGAAAACTAAGATGATAATGGTAGAATGTTAGTGTAACAAGATATAAACAAAGGTTAACTATGTTTGTGGAGTAATAATTGATTGAATAAAAGACTGAAATCAAATTTAAAACAAATTATTGGAATTTAATTTTAATTAATGGGATTTAATTACAGTTGAAATTGAACACTATAATCAGTAAAATATTTAACACTGAATCGACATGTAAATTTGTTTTGAATTATTATAAATGTTTAAGTGATCAAAAATGATGAAATTTGTTAATTATCAAATTTTAATGGAAAAAGTGATTTAATTAATTTAATATTAATTTGTTTAATTAATCTGAAAATAGTCATTTTGGCCACTCTCTCGGTTTTCGACGAAACCTATTTCATCGGATCCGTAATGGTGAATTATTATAGGATTTCAATTTTTTTAGCGATCGGACTTGTCGTTTGATCGTACGGGCTTGAAACGCGCAGAAATCAATTTAATTAAATTCAATTTGAAATAAGCTAATTTTAAGCTAACTTCTTCATACGATGGAATTAGGACTTAAAACCTGTTCCATTGAGTTTAAAATTATCAAAAACATCTATTTTTATTTATGGGATGACCCGCTTTCGTTTCGGAGACAGAACGGGCTTTTGGATCGTGGTTATCGTTTCAATCCATATCAAATCTAGTTCATTCATTTCTAATTCTGATCTACCTATATATATCCTATTATAAACCCTAGCCATTTCTTATTCCTCTATTCTGTACGTACATTTCCTGTTTATCTCCTTCTTTTCAATGGCTGAAATAAAATCAAACTTACAAACCCCAATTCAATTTCAAATTCATTTCAAAATTTAAATTCCACAAAACCATATCGAATTATATATTGATTCGAAGCTCGTGACGAGAGCAATCCATTGCTACTATTTTTTTCGATTTGAGTCATCGTTTTTCCAGAATTCATCGAAGAAGTCTAGACGGTCTATTTCTAGGGTTCAGATCCAGTGGTGGATCTTCGTCGTTGCGTTGATCGGATGGTATGGACCTGTAGAGGGAGTTGAGCAGGCCTTAAGGGTGGCCTTCGTTCATAGTGATGTGGCCGGAGTTCGCCAGTCTCGACGTTTCTTTCAGGCGGCGGCGGTTTGGCTCGGAGGAGCCAAAGGTAGCGGCTGCTTGGGCTAGGGAGCGGCTTGGCGAGGGCAGGCCGATGGAGTTGCCTGATCGAGGTGGCGTCGCTTGTGGTGGCTACGGCGAATGCTTGAAGTGCGACGGCTAGATGTTAGGGCAATACGAGTAAACGATGAAATTAGGGCTTTGCAAGGTGAATATAATTACTATTCTTCCCTTGTATTTGTTTTAAATTTAATTTAATTTTTTGAACGTTATAGCAACCATAACTTTTTCATACGAGCTCGGATTTGGATGCGGCTTTTTCATTGGGATCGTATCGAAATTCCGGAGATTTTGATGCCGGTTTGGAAGAATTATGAGACCGTTCAATTTGGAGCTTATTTTGGATTTCAAATCAATTTGAACCCAAAAGTGAGTGTTTTAACCCACTCACAATTACTAAACTATCTTATGTTAGTTAAATTAAATTTATGATGTGATTAGAAATTGATTGATTGATGTTTGGTATATTTAAATTGTCATTCTAGTTAAATTTGACTTTTATTGCCATTAATCATCATTTAATTAAATATTGAATTTAATTGTTAGTTTAATACCTTTTAATGATAATCTATTATTTATTGATGTTTATTGATTGATTTGGATGATGATTGTGATTGATGTTTGAATTGTTTATATTGGATGACTGAATGCTGTATTTTATATTGTTATAACACTACAAGTTCGCTATGGGTTGAAATGATACATACCCGAACGATCTATAAATTAGGGTACAATCGTTATAGGTTGAAATGATAAACCCAAGCGATATTCATTGATTTGAAATTTGGGATTGCGGTTTTAAATGATATATAACCGTAAAATTTCAATTTGCGGATTGAAATGATAAATATCTGTACCACTTGACCATAGGATAGAAAATTATATACGGACACTGGATTGGTTAAATTGACTGATTTTTAATCCTTAAAATTTTGAATTCAGTTAACTGGCATTTTGAAATAAAAATTGATTTATATAAACTTAATTATTTTCGATAATCCAAGCGTTAATGCTAAAATTGAAATTGATTTGATGAATTGTTCAAAAGATTTAAATTGTAATTTCAAAGTTGAAGTGTCAAATATAATTAAATTTATCGGAATTGAGTTATTGAAAATGTTTGGATATAATTTTGAAATCTATTTTAATCAATTTAAACTAATTCAACTTATTTTAATCTATTATAACATATTTAATCCAATTTAATCTTATTTACCTATTTTAAACTAATTAAATTTGTTTTAATCTATTTTAAATCTATTTATTTTAATTTAAATCTATTTAATCTATTTTAAATTTATTTAATCTGTTTAAACCTATATAACATAATTTAAAACTGTTTAACCTATATTTAATCTATTTAAATCACTTTAAATCTAATAAAATCTATTTAAGTCTATGTTTAATCTATTAAAATCATAAAATCTAATTAAATCAATTTAAATCTTTTTAAACTATTTTTATCATTTAAACTATTTTATTCTATTCAAACTATTTTTAAACTATTAAAACTATTCATGACTATCTAAACTATTTTCTAAATGTTAGACTGTGTAAAGTTGAAGTGTTTATATTTAAATCCTTAATGATGATAAAACCTAAGTTGGATTTGAAATTGATACCTTTTTGTGAAATGACATATTTGAGTAAATGTGATGACTTTGGAAAGAGGATTTAATTAACCTATCTTATCGATAAATTCAAAAGTGAATATGATTTGAAAGTGAATATGATCTTTGAAATTGAATATAGCTTTGAAAGTGAATATGATTTCGGAAGGGATATGAGTTGAAATCGAATATGATATTTTGATATTAATTGTGAATTGACTTTTTGAAATATAAAAGAACCGTCCGGTGTATAATAAGCGTTTGGTTGTTAAATAGACCGGGATCGGATATTGTCATACTCTCTGCCAATACAGAAAACCACTTTAACAACTGTGTACATGGTGGAGATTCCAGAAATTAAGTAGGATGGTTTGGCGAACGATTTCTGTATGAGGTTTTTACGTGACCCTGACTCCCGTGAGTCAGCATAGATGTCACTAAAACAGGAGCTATACCTGGGCGAAGTGAGGTCATTCCTCCGATCGGACATGCTTCTTCGATTCCATATTATGACTTTGTGATGATTTGGTGGCAACCCCTTTATTTTGATTATGGGAGTGTGTTCCGAGGTGGGCGGTAGTAGCTGCTATGCGTTACCACCAGCCCGGTTCTGCAATTGGTAAATCTACCATGGCATTGCCTCGAGTGCCGTGTTCATATGCCCTAGAACGCCTTCTACGAGTTTGTTTTGTACCGTACCTATGGGGTGTCCTCTGGGTAAACCATCGGTTTGGTGGAGCCTACGGCATTTTATAGACTATGGAAATATATAAAATGTGTTAAGGGGGATATGAGTAACGCCTTAACGCTATTTTAATATTTTACTTTATTGTAGACACAATTATAATAGCGTATTGTACTACATAGTAGATAGTTTAACGGATCCTTAGGAGATGGAAATCCTGAACATCTCTTAAGTTACTGCACTCATGTTAGACACTGGATAGGAGATGTCAAACCCCGTAAACATCTCCGATGCCATTACACTCATATTTATTTATTGTTGATTTAACTTACATAAGATCTTTTAGTTCTGACTCGAGTGTTTTGTCTTTTCGATTCGCTCGAGTCAGTCTGAGCTTTTCAGTTTATCGAAGACTGCTTTCTGGAAGATAAAGACGAAGATTATGTACTATCATTACTTATTATATGAATTCCACTGCATCATGTTGTTCCGCTGCATTTATTTATTATTTATTGTTGTATGTAACTCTGATCTGTATTATAAAGGTTTAATCAATGTTATTTGTAAACTGCTTCATGAACTATTTATCTGATTATTATATTTTGTCATTCTGCTACGAGATTCTGTATTTGTTTTCTTTCTTCCCCTACTTTTTCTTATTTACCCCATAACAATCTGCCCTTTTGAATGGTTTGAGTTTGACGTGTTTGTCTGCTTAAAACGTCCAAAAAGGCAGGTCGTTACAATTGTGCTAACATCTGTGGATGCAGGGAAACAGGTTGGAGGGATCCAACTGGATTCCTCAAAAATGTGAATTAATTTCATATATTGATATATGATTTGTTTGAATAATCTGTGGTAGATTATAGAGTAACTTGAATGTATTGAATGCTATGGTAGTTTTGGCCTGGATTTTGGTGTTTTTAAATACCAATAATAAATACTTTGAATTTGGTAAGAAAATAAAAAGGAAATTGGAAGTAAAATATTTATGGCGAAATTTGGATTTAATTAAAAGAAATAAATTTGGGTAAAATAAATAGTTTTGTTTTAAAATTGTACTTGGCAGTTTTGGAATATGGAAACATTGAGGTTTTTGAAAAATGTAAATATTATAAAACTTAAGCGATATTTGATTAAGTGTGAAAAGGTTTTCAAATCGAGATATAAAATAGTTGGAGAAATGAAAAAGGGGATTCTGAAAATAAAATTGGAAATTGTTACACTAGATTTTAGATAAGATTTTAAATGATGAAAAGAAAGTGAAATATAGTTGGGTTATTTAAGAAATTGATTTGAAAATGGAATTTAAATTAGAAATCAATTTATAATCGATTAATTATTGCAAAACCGTTATAAACGGGAAATGAGACTATGGAATTTATAAACAAGGTTTATAAATAAAGTGAAGTGCTTATCAATGGATATATTGAATTATAAATTCACGGTGAGGATTTATAAAGAGATGGGTAAATCGTGTTAGTCCTTGAGATGATGGTTTTGATGATAACAACCTTAGAATAGATTATAAAATATAAATACTAACATTACAAGTTTAGATATATATGTATTTGCAGGATCTAACCATGCAAGTATCAAGAATGAAGACTACAGTATAGAGATTCAAGATACAGAGATAGAAGACTCATGAGTATCAAGATTATCAAGAGTTCAAGGTTAAGTTTGTTTTATTAGGAATATTTGTTAAAACTGGTAGAAAAGCACTGGCATCTTAATATCCAATTTATTCGTGGAATGGAATCCACTTCGAGCCCGTTAAAGGGATGGAACCCTAAGTAGGATGGAACCTACGAAAATCTAGTGGGACATTGTTTTGTATCCACTAATTTTAATTCAAATGATTTTGCAAAATTATCTTGTTTTCAAAATGATTTCAAAACTTTCCTTTTAAAAGATTCAAAACTCTCTATCCTGATTTTAAATAATTTTAGCCTCAAAACATCTTTAATTTCAAAGTCAAAATACTTCTGATTTTAAATGTCTTTTCAAATAATATATTTAACTTTTAATATTTATACTTAGATTTAAATAAAAAATTATAGTTAAATTATGTATATATTGTTCTTTATATTTACCTATGAATTTCAACTATATTCAAGTATATTTATAAAGTTTTAAATAGTTTTTATATAAGATAAATATTGTTTTTATAGAAATTCAAATTATCATTTTTGGCTGAGGGATGTCGACATGCCTCTATGTAGTATGTCGACATAGTGACTGTTGAAGTTCAAATTCAAATTTCAAAAGAAGTGTCTATTCGCCATAACTCTTTATGAATGGTTATGGCTGTTGGTTTTCTATAAATAAGGGTCAGTTTCAACGAATTTTCAATCATATTTTTCTGATTTTCACTCCCCTTCATCTTCCACATTTCTTATTACAAAATCATACCATTACTCTGCGAAAATCAACATCGAATCATACTCGATTACTTCTAGTTTGATTCTACATCACTATCTCTACAAGGTTCTCAGTGCTATTCAGAGTTATAGGTTTCTTTGTAATATATTAGCGAGAAAAGCTGTGATTGTAGCCTTGTAAATCAATCAAGCGAGAAAAGGTGTGATTGTAGCCCTGGAAATCAATTGGGTGAACTTGTTGCCCGGTAAATCAAGTATCCCTACCCAGAGGATTGATATTCTGGAGGGTGTATCTCGTAGCCTTGAAATCGAGGGTTGTAATTGTTGAATTGCTTTTGAAAGGAAATCCGTACTTAGTTGTGCGGGACTGGATGTAGGGTAACTCCGAACCAGTATAAAATCCGGTGTGTTCTTTCCTTTACTGCTTTTACTTTATATTTGCATCTGTGTTTGATTCTGTGTTCATATCTGTGTCTAATTAGTGTATACATTGTTAATAAAGTTAGATAAACTCAAAAAGATTAAAAAATTTCTTAAAACACTATCCACCCCCCCTCTAGTGTTAATTCTAGCCTTAAGATCCTTAATCCACATTTCTCACATTTGGTATCAGAGGTTTGTTTTCAAAAAGTTTCATAATCAGAATTTTGAAAAAGTTTTTTAAATGGCTAGTTTTGAAAAATCTGTTAAAACTAGTTTAGAATTGTTTAAATCATCATTGTTTCATGAGTCTGCATATGAATGTTATTCAAATTTTAGTTGTCTACCCAAATTTTATAATGTTTAGGAAAGATGCTTTATGGGTATTGAGGAATCAATCCACAATGGACAATCTGTGCAGATCAAAAGGAATAAGTGGATACTTGATTGTGGTTGCTCTAGACACATGACTGGTAATCCGGATATGCTGTATAATGTTATGTACAAAGACGGAGGACTGGTTAACTTTGGAGACAACTCGAAAGGATACGTGATTGGCATCGGCAATGTCGGTAACTCTGAAACTCCTATTATTACTAATGTTTTGCTAGTTAAGAATCTGAAACACAATATGCTAAGTATAAGTCAACTATGTGATAAAGGATATAAAATTAAATTTGAAAAAGATAAATGTCATATTGAAGATAATAACTCAACCATAATATTTGAGGGAACTAGGAAAAAGAATATTTATATTCTTAGTATGAAAGTTTCAAATGATAACCTATGTCTTTTGGCAAATACAAGTGACCCTTGGATTTAGCATAATTGATTTGGACATTTGAATTTCAAACTCTTATCTAGACTATCAAAACATGATCTAGTAAGAGGTCTCCCTAAAATGAATTTTAAAGTAGATAGTTTATGTGATGCATGTCAATTAGGAAAGCTTAGAAATAGTTCCTTTAAATTAAAAGATATGATTTCAACTTCAAAACCCCTTGAGTTACTTCATCTTGATTTATTTGGTCCATCTCAAATTCTATCAATAAATCATAGTAAATATGTTTTTGTAATTGTAGATGATTATTCTAGATTTACATGGACAATATTTTTGAAACATAAAAGTGATACTTTTGAATGTTTTAAAAACTTTACAAAAAGGATTCAAAATCAATTATCTTTAAAAATTATAACTATTCGTAGTGACCACGGTGGTGAATTTGAAAATGAAAAGTTTGAGGAATTCTGCAATAAGAAGGGAATAACTCACAATTTCTCATTTCCAAGAACTCCACAACAAAACGGAGTAGTTGAACGTAAAAATAGAACGATTCAAGAGTGTGCGAGAACTATGCTTTCAGATAGTAATTTACCAAAACACTTTTGGGCAGAAGCTGTTGCTACTGTTGAGTCACAGATTCTATGAAGTTTTGATTTCTGACAAAGAAATAAAGGCGATCGACAAAACGAAGACATCATGGCTATAAAGAGGCACAAAAGAGCTACATATGGTACTCTAGATTATAGGTTGATTATTTGATGTTGTAATAGTGTTAAACTTGTTAAAATCTATCCTCAAATAATCATGCACCTCATTATAATCGATATATATACGTTTGAATGGCATTGCACATTCATTGTGCAATTTTACAGGGACCGGTCGACCGGTAATAAACCAGGCGGTCGACCGTTTCTGTGTAAAATACACAATGAACGTACACACATGCACATAACGTCTATATATTTGAAATCCTGTCTACCGGCCATTTTTGACCTGTCGACCGTTTTTAAACAGAGAGCAACCTTTCCCAAAAGACACTTCTTTCTCCAATGGTTGCATCTCTTACCTTTCATCAATGATCATATCTATTAATGGCTACTCTTCACAAAGAGTTACAACCATTTATTCTCTATATAAACACGTCTAAAATCATTGATTCTATAATTATTCTTGCTCTAATTTCTGATCTTACTTTCTAAATACTCTTGCATTCTAAAAGCCCTCAAATATTTCAATTGCTTATTGAATCATTGAAATTATTTCATATCTTTTGATTCAATAAGTAATATACTTCCTTCAATCTTCACAAACATCATTCACATATTTTGAGGATAAGATTATAGGAAGGGTGTACTACAAGTGACAAATCCGTGTTATCAAGAGCACAAGTTGTCAACGGCAATTGAATTTGTTTTTGTTGAAGTCCTCGGTGTTGTAAGAGGCACGAAATCCCGTTCGGCTGTTCGGGTGTTGTAAACCTGTTCCTCCGGGTGAAGCGAGGTAGTTGGTAGTGAAAATCCAGATAGAAGTCTGGGACTGGACGTAGGACGGTGCTCCGAACCAGTATAAAAATCTCTGGTGTGATTTTTCTATTTTACTGAATTTTCTATTATCTGTGATTAGTCATATATTTGTGTGTTATACATCGTATTACACGATCCATGTGTACTATATTAACACGTACACATTTTCAGCTACCGCCTGTTATATTTTGAATAGAATTTTAATTAGACCTTTAACTGATAAGACACCTTTTGAACTTCTTAATGGAAAGAAACCTAAGGTATCATACTTCAGAATTTTTGGAAGTAAATGTTTATTTTAAATACAAAAGATAATTTGGATAAATTTGATCCTAAATCCGGCAAAGGTCTTTATCGGATATTCTAATAGAAGTAAAGCTTATAGAGTTTTTAATTTGAGATCTAACACCATCGAATAAACAATGCATCTTTCGTTTGATGAAAATTTAAAAGATTTTGAAATTACAAATGATGAAGAAGATTTAATTACTCAAAACCAAGAGTCAACTGAAACTAATAATGAATTAAATCATCCTAATAAAAGGATTAGACTTTTAAAAGATCACCATATAGAAAATATACTTGGAGATATGCAATCTGTTGTTAAAACTAGAAATCAACTAAGTCAAATGAGTAATGTAGCTTTTATATCATCTTTTGAACCCAAAAATCCTAAAGAAGCATCAACTGATGATTCATGGATTTTGGCTATGCAAGAAGAATTAAATCAATTCACTAGAAATGAAGTTTGGGAACTTGTTCTTAGACCTGAAGATAAAACTATAATTGGAACTAAATGGGTCTATAAAAATAAAATGAATGAACATGGTGAGGTCGTTAGAAATAAAGCAAGATTAGTCGCCCAAGGTTATTGTCAAGAAGAAGGTATAGATTGTGATGAAACCTTTGCTCCTGTAGCAAGATTAGAAGCCATTAGGATTCTACTTGCTTTCGCAAATCATAATAATTTCAAATTATTTCAAATGGATGTTAAAAGTGCATTTTAAATGGATTTGTAAAAGAAGAAGTATATGTTGAACAACCACCACTTTTTGAAGATGAAAATTCACCAAACCATGTGTAAAAACTTAAGAAAGCTTTATATGGTCTAAAACAAGCTCTTAGAGCCTGGTATGATAGACTAAGATCTTATTTATTACAATCAAATTTTGAAATTGGTAAAATAGATAATACTCTTTTTATTAAAAGAAATAAAAATGATATTCAACTAGTTCAAGTATACGTAGATGATATCATTTTTGGTTCAACTAACTTCGAAATGAATAAAGAATTTTATGAAATAATGACAAAAGAGTTTGAGATGAGTCATATGGGTGAATTAAACTTCTTTCTAGGATTGCAAATAAAACAGTTAGATAATGGTATTTTTATTAGTCAGAAAAATATGCTAAAGACCTAGTTAGTAAATTTGGTTTGACTACTGCGAGTGGAAAACCCACTCCCATGGCAACCAATGAGTACCTTAGTAAGGAAGATCTCTCGAAAGATGTAGATCAAAAGTTGTATAGAGGAATGATTGGATCACTACTCTATATCACTGCTAGTAGACCTGATATCATGTAGTGTATGTCTCTATGCAAGATATCAATCTCATCCTAAAGAAACTCACTTAAAAGCTGTAAAACGTATCATAAGATATATTAAACACACATCTGATTATGGCTTATTTTATCCTAAAAATGATTCATTTGATTTAATATCTTACTGTGATGCTGATTACGCTGGTTGTAAATCGGATCGAAAAAGTACAAGTGGAACTTGTCACTTTTTGGGACATTCTCTGGTTTCCTAGTTTAGTAAAAAGCAAAATACGGTTTCTTTATCAACAACTGAAGCAAAGTATATTTCTGCTGCTTTGGCTTGTTCTCAAGTAATATATATGCAACAAACTTTAAGAGATTTGGATTAAATATCTCAAATTCACCAATTTATTGTGATATACTAGTGCAATAAATTTATCTAAAAATCCTACTCATCATGCTCGAACTAAACATATTGATATCAGACACCATTTTCTCAAAGATAATATAAGTAGAGAAGTAATTACTCTCGACTATATCAATTCTGAAAATCAAATTGCTGATATTCTAACAAAACCCTTAAATGAATCTACATTTACTAAATTAAGAAGAGAATTAGGTATTTGTTCTTTAACTGAAATATAAAATATAAATAACGAGTATAATTAAAATTTATTCAAAATAAATTAAAAAGGTAAAAATACAAGGACCATGTCGACATACCCACTAGACCCATGTCGACATATAACGATTTTATTTTTTTTAAAAAATTTCCCACTAAAATTCAAAAATTTAGTTATATATTCTCCTCTATTTCGAATTCTTATTCATTCTCTCTGGTTTCTCTTCAATTTCTATTCTGAAATAAATAAAATAATGGCATCTTCCTCTAAATCAAACATAAAACCAACTTTCTTATTTCCCTCTCTTACTTCTGGACCACTCCAATGCTCCACTCTTGCACGTGTTACTAAATTAGTGGAGTCTATGAAGGATACTCTTCAGATGTTGACTGAAATTCAAGTGACTCAACTTCGTATGGCGAAAGAGCAAGAAAGGCAAGGGAAGATTCTTAGGAATTTACAAAAATTCCTAATGGTTAACCAGGCCAACCCTATCTTGATCGATGAAGACTCTGCACTCAATCAAGAACATGAGGTCAGCGAAGAAGAAGAAGAAGAACCAATGGAAGAAGCACACGAGGAGGATAATGACCAAGTAATATGCGTTGGAGAAGTGTGTTTTGATAAAGATGGGAATCTTGTCGAACAACGTGGAAATTTCTGTTTCCACTATCCAAACTGTTCGATTCATAAATCCCCTATGATCAGAAACACACATTAGTTTCTTCTATTTCTTTCTGTTATTTATGTCTTTATGTTTTTCAAACGCAAATGTAAATAAAACCATACTCGTAATAAATAAACTCGTGTTCTTATATGTGTTAGTATTATTGTGAATTCTTTGTTAGGATAGTTAATAGTTTAGGATTATATTTCTGTGTTAATTATTTATGATAACACTATCATTATAATAACACGTCATAGAGTTATTTAGTTTGGCGTTATATAGTTTAGAGTAAGTTTTTGTTGATGACAAAGGGGGAGAAGTATAAAATAGGATAGTTAGGCATAGATTAAGGGGGAGTTGTTAGTTTTAGGGGGAGTTATTAGGATAGAAGTGATATTTTATAAAAAAAAGGTTGTCATCATCAAAAAGGGGGAGATTGTTAGTCCTTGAGATGATGGTTTTGATGACAACAACCTTAGAATAGATTATAAAATATAAATACTAACATTACAAGTTTAGATATATATGTATTTGCATGATCTAACCATGCAAGTATCAAGAATGAAGACTGTACAGTATAGAGATTCAAGATACAGAGATAGAAGACTCATGAGTATCAAGATTATCAAGAGTTCAAGGTTAAGTTTGTTTTATTAGGAATATTTGTTAAAACTCGTAGAAAAGCACTCGCATCTTAATATCCAATTTATTCGTGGAATGGAATCCACTTCGAGTCCGTTAAAGGGATGGAACCCTAAGTAGGATGGAACCTACGAAAATCTAGTGGGACATTGTTTTGTATCCACTAATTTTAATTCAAATGATTTTACAAAATTATATTGTTTTCAAAATGATTTCAAAAATTTCCTTTTAAAAGATTCAAAACTCTCTATCCTGATTTTAAATAATTTTAACCTCAAAACATCTTTAATTTCAAAGTCAAAATACTCCTGATTTTAAATGTCTTTTCAAATAATATATTTAACTTTTAATATTTATACTTAGATTTAAATAAAAAATTATAGTTAAATTATGTATATATTGTTCTTTATATTTACTTATGAATTTCAACTATATTCAAGTATATTTATAAAGTTTTAAATAGTTTTTATATAAGATAAATATTGTTTTTATACAAATTCAAATTATCATTTTTGCCTGAGGGATGTCGACATGCCCCTAGGTAGTATGTCGACATAGTGACAGTTGAAGTTCAAATTCAAATTTCAAAAGAAGTGTCTATTCGCCATAACTCTTCATGAATGGTCATGGCTGTTGGTTTTCTATAAATAGGGGTCAGTTTCAACGAATTTTCAATCATATTTTTCTGATTTTCACTCCTCTTCATCTTCCACATTTCTTATTACAAAATCATACCATTACTCTGCCAAAATCAACATCGAACCATACTCAATTACTTCTAGTTTGATTCTACATCACTATCTGTACAAGGTTCTCAGTGCTATTCAGAGTTATAGGTTTCTTTGTAATATATTAGCGAGAAAAGGTGTGATTGTAGCCTTGTAAATCAATCAAGCGAGAAAAGGTGTGATTGTAGCCCTGGAAATCAATTGGGTGAACTTGTTGCCCGGTAAATCAAGTATCCCTACCCAGAGGATTGGTATTCTGGAGGGTGTACTTCGTAGCCTTGAAATCGAGGGTTGAAATTGTTGAATTGCTTTTGAAAGGAAATCCGTACTTAGTTGTGCGGGACTGGATGTAGGGTAACTCCGAACCAGTATAAAATCCGGTGTGTTCTTTCCTTTACTGCTTTTACTTTATATTTGCATCTATGTTTGATTCTGTGTTCATATCTGTGTCTAATTAGTGTATACATTGTTAATAAAGTTAGATAAACTCAAAAAGATTAACAAATTTCTTAAAACACTATTCACCCCCTCTCCAGTGTTAATTCTAGCCTTAAGATCCTTAATCTGCATTTCTCACAAATCGGTTTAAAATAAATGGTAGATTTATTTTTAGAAATTGGGAAAGGAAATTTACACAATTGGAACGTAAATCAAACTAGAAATAAATCGAGAGGGATTTATAAATAATTAGACTGGCTATATTAGAGTTGAAAATATATTTTTCCTGAGAAGTTAAGTTTATTTTAAAAAGGAGGATTTTTAAGTATTAACTAGAAAATTTAAAAGTGTTTAAGAATATATCATAAATTAATTATCTAGTTTTTTAAAATTGTTTGATGTATATTTAAGCATTAGTTAAGTAGTTTTAGAAATGGTCGATATTAAGTTAATTATTATTTAAGAAATTAATCAGTATTATTATTTCAAGAGATAAATTATTCTATATTAATATTATTTTATAATAACTTTTATTTTAAAAGAGTAACTGCTTAGAATTAACTTGGAAAATTATTATAGAAATTTCATAAGTATATTTTTGAAAATTTTTAAATAAAGTTTTCGGGAAGTAATGGTATACCCGCATGGCGAAATCGGAGGCAGTGTGTACCTGCAGTTAAGTCTTGAATTTTCCTGGGATAGAAACGTAACCATTGAGCTGTGAATCAATGGTTTGATACCAAAGTGGTACTTTCCACATTATTTTTAAAAAAGAGTTTCCAAATATCTTTGTGAAGAATAGTTTGTGAATATACTAAATTCGGTAAGAAAGTATATATATTTGGGTAAAGAGATTTAAGTGATTGAAATTTAAATTGAATAAGACTTAGTGTTTTTCAGTGAAAAATGGAATCTGTGATTATATGATTGTTTATTTGATAGTTAAATAACCGACTATCAAATCTGGACCAAAAATATAACTTTGGAAATATGTAGGAGAAATACGGGAATTATATGGTACAGTTACCATTCGAGGTGCTATACTGTATGCATAAACTCGTTTCGTTCTTCTAGGGCGTTTATAAGGAAATCCGTCCACTAACGGTTAGGAGGTGATCTCCGATCTTATTTTTGTATGTCTATTTCCTAGAGAACCGGGGTTGAGTTTATCGGAAATATCGAATGTTGTTTCGAAGAGACCGGGATCAGATTTGTTATCTGAAAATGACTTCGATCCAACGAGTACGTTTTCGATGTGAAACAAGAGCATGGAGTCGAAGATGGAGCAGTGACGTGCAAGAGCTAATCGCTACTAATCCTGAGGATTATTCCAAAATGGATGTAGTAGGAATAGTGACTTCGGTTCCGTTCGGACCCAGGACGGACTTGTATGGATGAATGCCATCAGAACATTATCATTGGAGGACAATGAGCATTCTAACTGAAAATTCCTTAAAAAAGGGTAATCGTAGCCTCTAGCCTCATCAACCGGGAATGACTGAAAATCAGGTGAGATGCAGCAAGGCTAAGTGGGTCGCACCCAATTAGGGTATGTTTATCACCTTTCTAAATACCCGCAGATATTATTTTATTACTACGAAGTATGGAAGGAGCTCGAAAGAGGGTGGGAACACCCGGGGTGATAGCATATTCGGTCTATCCTGGTTAGGGATAGTCCGGTCTTGTCTTGTAGTACGCTGTTTCTAGACGTGTACTGTGACAGGTGGTACCCCAGTGCCTAGTCATTCGTATGGCATCCATTCTCTAATACGTGCCTTTGCGGTTTTGATTGTAGAGCCTAGTATGCTGGAATTTAACTAATGTAACAATTTCAGCTATTTGAATAAGTATTTGTACTTAGGCGCTATTATAATATCAGAGGATTTGATATGAAATGTTTTGGTTATCGTAAGGTAAAAACCAGCCGTGTTTATATGCGGCGTGGTCTTACGAGATACCTTTGACTTTCAAAGGATTTTGAAAACTTTAATAATTCAAATTGAGTGTGTTTTCTCACGCTGGTTTTTCATACTGACTCGGGTATTTTTTTATTATAATGCTAGGTCAGACCGAGTATTACAAATACAGGATAGGGTTCTAGGGGGCTCAAGAGACGATCTGGATGACGAAGACGTATTACACGTATCTGGTTTATATTCCGCTGTGTATTGTATGCTGTATATTCAGCTTTTGTAAGGACAAGTTATTATAACTGTCCGGTATTGTGCTATTGATGGGTTGTACTCTTATTATGTAATGTAATAATAACAGTTATAGTTCTTTTTGTATAAAGACCTGTTGTTACCTATTATATATTGTTCCACTGCGATTGTGAGATTCTGTGTTGTTGTTATGTTTTCTTCTTCTACCTCTTTCTTCTTTTCCCTAACGATCTGGTATTTCTGGCATTCGATTGTTCAGCATGTAATACAGTGGATGTATTGATGTCGATTTTCGAGCGTCGAAAATTCGGGCCGTGACATTACCATTACAAATCAAATTAACAACGAAAATTGTCGTTGTTAGGACTTATCATGAAAGTAGCAATGGTTAAAACCACTACGAATCCAAATTTCATAATTTTTATAATCATTGCGGATTCAAATTTGCAATAGTTAAATTCGTTACTAATCTAAATTTCAATCAATACTTTTCACATGTGCTTTTATATATATATATATTTTTCCATTATTATGTTAATTATATTTTATAGAAAACAAAAAATCTAAGACATCTATCTTTACTTATTTGTAAAATATGAAAATTATTTCGTATTGATAATATTTTCGGATGTAAATTTGTGATATTATAACCAACTCTCATTAATAGAAGCCATTTTATAATCAAAATCCACACAGACAAAAATATTCAGCAATCAAAAACGCTTAGACAAAGTTCGTAAATATAACAATTCAACTATAGAAAGGAATTTCATTTGCCATAATATTCATGATCTCTCATTTTCCACAGTATTCATGGATTAAACAATCATTAATATGTTTTCCCGACAAGTCCCAAGTGTTTAGTTGTTTTCAAAAAATTAAGCAGCGTTCGTTGATATACACGGTCTTCTCCATCCACAAATTACAACTGCTACCAGATCGAAAACACAAAGATGGTTATCGCTATGGTAAAAACTATTAGCGTAGTAATTATGGATAGAAAATAAAAATAAAATTGAGATTTGATGATCATATACATAAAATAATCAATACCAATTTTCTAAAAAGTGAATTTGGAACTATGATCCAGTTTCCAAACAAAGCAGGCTTTCAAACGGGTTGGGATGTCGGGACGTAGAAGAAACGATTCACGGATTTAGGAACTTGCTTTGAAGGACAATAGGATTGGATTCAGGAATTTGGAGCAAGGTTGGAGCCAAGGAAAAACCTCTGTACCAACCACTTTTTATGCCACTATGGATCTCTGGATCTATGACACATGGATAGTTGCTTTAATTGTTTGTTTCGGTTGCATTTTTAAAGGAATAAATGAGCAACTCCAAGAAAGTACCGAAGAAACAACAAACATTACAGATATAAGAACTTCTCAAAAACAACACAAATTCAAAGAAAAAGTGCTCGAAGCTCGTTGGATCAAAGATAGAAGACCTAAGAAAGGAAAATGGGACAACCTGCGACTAAAAAAGTCAGGTCGGCACCGATCAGAAGTGATCGGTGCTGAGATGAATTTATCGATCTGGGGACTCCATCTTCCTCTTCAACATTCTTGGATCTTAACTTAAACTTGTTATATTGAGATCTGGCAATTCAATTGGATGATTTTTTGATAAATACAATACATATGGCATTGGAAAAAGGATTTTTGGGTAGTTGCTTTCTTCGTCTTCTATCTGTACTCATCTCTAGTCACAAGGTCGGTTAATATTTGTTGATCAATGCTATTAGAAATCAAAACTCTATACACTTGTGTCTATAATCCATAATCAATAACAAGACAGTGGGTATAGGCCTTGGATTTGCTGAACCGGTTTAAAAATTCTCGGACCTGTTTATTTTTGCTAGATCTCTGTATTTCTACTCGTTTTTGGGTGTTGTGTCATTTCTAGGCTCAAAATTTTAGTACTTTCACGAAGAAAGTTATTTCTTAGGCATAGATCTAGATATCTATTATAGATTAGAGTGTCCCGAGTTTAGACCTAGAGATTTTTATTAAGTAACTTGGAGAATTTGCTTACAGGAATAAATGGCACCATTAAGGAAATCTGGTAAATATAGAGTAGTAGTTAGTGCATAGGAAGGAGCTTCTCACTGTAATGACCTGCCCTTTTGACCATCGAAAGATGACATCGAATACTACCACTGTGTTCAAATATCACGCAACCAATCGACCAAAGGGCAGATTGTTAGGGTAAATAAAAAGAAAAGAAGAGAGAACAGAGGAAATCAGAATGTCACAGTGAAATTAACAACATATAATATAATAAGGAAAGTAGAATTGTCATTCCAAAAATATAAAGTACATCAGAGTTAAAAAAAACCTTATTAGCTGGACAGTTATAAATTCAAGACCTTACAAATGCTGATAGGGATACTATATAATACAACCAAAAATAAAATAGTACGATAGGTGAATCTCCAGCTCCCCTCCAAGATCTCCATCACACCAGGGACAACCTAGGAAAATACTCGGTTTGACCCTAGCATTATAATAAAAAAACACCCGGATCAGTCTGGAAATACCAGCGTGAGATAACTCAAATAATAGGGAACATATAAAAGTTTTAGGAGACCATTTAACGTACAGGTTTTTACCTCACAAGAATAACATCCACACATACAAGAGCAGAAATAATCATCAGGAAGAAAATCCAAATATGAAAGAGCATAAGTAATATAAAAAATCAGATTTAAAAGAATGAAAATAACCCAAATAAAATCCAAACTGGAAAGAATGGATAAAACAAGGAAACGGTCCAAATTTGATTGAATGGCCAAAATAAGGTGACAATCCAAATTTGACAGAATGGACAAAATAAGGTGACAGTTCAAACTTGATAGAATGGACTAATTCAATACTTAAACACCGTTAAGAGTGATTGACTCTTCTTGTGGAAATTTAAGGATAAACAGATTCAAGGTTTCGAATCAAATAAGGAAATGAAATTTTTCAAAAAATGACTAGGATGGTGCACCCCCTTGAAGTATACCTCTAGTAATATACTTCCTAGAAGTTTATATACTCTGGCACTTCTCTAACAATACCAAGTTGGACCCTACCAGATCTAATCGAGTATCTGAATATTTCCACATCTAATTCTTAACCATTTTTCACGCGACGGTACATAAAAATTTAGTTGAGATGTGAAAATATCCTAATGGAACAACCCCACATAGCTTGGCTTCCTGTCGCGCTTTTGGTTTAATCTTTTTCGACAAAGGATAACAAAGCTCAAAGAGCAGCAAATCGTCTTTAAGGTGACGATATACCATGAAGAAAGCTGAATCCATTAATTAATAAATCAAATATGGGGGATAATTAAAATGATTGTATATGGAAATTAAATTTCATGTATTTACCAATATTTGTTGATTCCAAACAAGGGTATCCCTCGATTGAAAATGAAGCCAGACAAGTTGGGGTAGTGTTACCTCTAGGCATCGCCTTGACGACATTTTTAACAAGATAGAAACGAGTCCAAGCCCCAACGTTTAAAGTCAAAAGCATGACTAGATCCTTTCCATATAAGCAATATGGGATACAGAATTACTTTTCCATAACCAAAATCGAACTTCAACTTTTAGAAACTAAACTTATGCTTGATTTTCATATTACAGTATTCGTAAAACACTTTTAGAAATACTCTTTCAAAATGTTCTTTTATAAGACAAAATTTATAATAATAAGTGTATTAAAATAAGTGTCAAAAACAAATGTCGTTAAAACATTGTTTACTATAACCCAAAACAATTTACACTTAACTTTACTTATAATCCCTTTTAAAGGATTTTCTTATTTATAAACCATTATTTATAAATTTAAAAAATACTTATTATCCCAAAAGATAATAAAGCAATTTAAATACGTTTATAAATTTAAAACAATATTGATTATCCCGAAAGATAATTAATCACATTTAAAATCTCTTTTGTAAAGACGGATCAATTATTTTAAATAAATAGTTACTTATTTCCAAACACTTTCATATCAATAAGTTAACTTTAAAATCAATAGTTACATATTTCGAAACACTTTCATATCATCAATAAGTTAACTTTAAAATCTTTACTAAATCAGTTTATTAACTTTAAAAATTCTATATCCTTTAATTAACTTAAAGACTTTTATTATATTAGCTAATTTACTTTGGTCACTTTTATTGAATCAATTAATTTGCTTTAAATATCATTAATTACTAAGATTTATTGTATCCAGTTAATCATTCGTTAAAATGAATAATTCATCTCAAACATCATTAATTAAAATGATAACTAAATTTTAAATACCATTAATTAAAACAATTAATTAAGTTTAAATAATTAATTGGATTAATTAAATTCAAACCTCATTTAAAATGATTAATTAAAACATCGTTTGTTTAAATGATTTATTTAACTATAAAACATCATTAATTAGAATGATTTAACTAAATTCCAAATATCATTAGTTAAACAATTAGTTAAATTTAAAACAATCATTAATTAAATGATTAATTAAAATAAAATATCATTATTTAAAATGATTAATTCCTTTTAAATATAATTAATAAAATTATTATTAATTTCAATTATCATTTATTAAGATAGTTAATTAAACTCAAGTAATCATTTGCTAAAATGATTAATTAAATCCATTTTCACTTAAATCAAAAGACAACCAATTTGAAACACCATAAATTAAACTGGTTAATTAATTTCAAAATCATTAGTTAAAACGATTAATTAATTTAAATTATCATTAATTAAAGCGATTTATGAATTCTAACATTATGTTTAGTGAAATCATAAGCTCAAGTTCAAAAACATACGATAGGGTTTTGGGGATGAAATATAATAAATGACGATATAGCGAAATCGCTTTAACGACACTTAACAAATAAAAGGAATATCATGATTTATTTCAATTTATCATCAATATAACAGCATAAGGATGGAAATAAATAATTATTGGCGAGAAACCCCTTAGGGCCTCTCTACAGCTTTTCCCTGCAAAAAAATGGTTATGGATAATATATATAAGCATATGGGTTCATAACGATTAAATTAAAGGGTCATCCATTTTCCAAACGGATATATAACCAAACAACCAATCAAAAAATTTAACTAACATCCAAACAATCAATAATCATTTATAACATCATAGATAGGATATAATAATCAATTCCGCCGAAACGATCCGATTTGGACTAAAACTGAATGACCGATCAATTTTAGCTCAAATTCCAACAAGCTTCAAATCCAAGCAACAAATTCCAATGCATAGATCTCAACAACACATATCCAGTGCAAAAAAGGGTGTTCGAATCTGACCTCATACGCAAAAGTTAATCGATAAATAAGGTTTCTGAATTAAATAACATAATCAAATTCACTAATTGCTAACTTGGTTAGTTTCCCACTTTAATCCATCTTCTTCCCAAAATATAAACATGCACACACTGTACATGTACACCATGGCTGCTGCAAACAAAATTCGATTCCTCTCCAACCACTCAAAAACCCAAAATTGATCGTGCCGATGAGCTCTAAATCAAAATCTCCTTCTCCCTGCCACCATGCTAACTTGCCCCAAGCCTCAAGGAAAAAACATGACCAAGCTATCCCCCATCCCAGGTCCATTCGATCATGATACCCCTAGCTCGCCAAACCACCCTAATCTTCGACCAAGCATCTACTTCCAATGCTAAACTCAAATCCTAACTTTGATTCGCCTAAAACTCCAACTAGAACAAGCCCTAGTTCCCATGCCATAATCGATAATCCACTAAATAAGAACGCACACGAATCCGAGGCCATGGACAAGAAGCACAACTCAATATGAGTTCAAATATATTTTTTACATGATTTTTCATTGAGTGTATATTTTTATTTTCAAATTTGAAGTTTGAATGCAAAGAGGGAAATTCCAATTTCTTGGTTAAAGACAACAATAAATAGAGAGAAGGGTATGGTTGAGTACGTGGGGGGTATGGGAAAGGTAGCTGCGGGTATGGCCAAATTATGGTAAATATATATATATATATATATATATATATATACACACACATACATACATACATACATATATATATATATATTGTTTATTTTATTTAATAAAATATTCCGATATTACATACCCAAAATTTCGAACTCCAAACGAGGCATGCTGCATAGCGTCCTATATGTTAAAGCCTATTCCGAATACAATGGAACCAGTCCCGAGCCCTAATTCGATCATATGCAGAAGATAGCTTTTCAAACCAAATTATTATATTACATTTCTAAAATCAATTTTACGCATTTTGATCTCGCACGACCGAACGACACGTCTGATCGTCATGAAATTCGACGGCATTTTATTTTTCTCTATTAGTGATATAATAAAATCGGTTTCGTCGAAATCTGAGATAGTTCCCCACAATGACAATTTTGCAGATTTAAATATCGTTTTATATTTTCGATCCAAATATCGATATTTATCCAATCTACTTTGCAAACAAATTTTCAAAATTGAATTCACTAATATTAATTTATTAATTAAATGGAATTAAATAAAATTATGAAATCCATTTAAATAATATTCAATTCATGATTCAAATATTTAAACATTCCCTATATTTGAATTACAAGTTATTTTCAAAAATTTAATTATTTAAATTTTAAAATCAAATGACTAGAATTTTAGGTTGTTACATTCTCCCCACCCCTCCCCCCTCCAATTGAATTTCGTCCTAGAAATTCCTAAGGAAGAAATTGTTTCCAAATCCTTAATTTTTAAAACTATTAATTAAAATGAGTTATTAACCCTATTAACTTCAAAACCAATTAGTTGGAATATATTTAAAATTACCAAGTCTTTTAAATTCACCCACATATACCAACTAATTCCCTTCCATTCATTCATTCCAAGTTATGACTCAAAAATTGAACTTTAATTATCAAAAATTTCCAAAATTCTCAAAAAATTTCAAACTCTTAAATTTAAGGAAAATTTCATCGGCGTCTTCTTTGCGCGGCTCTATCGGAATAACTACCAATAACCTCTACGAGCTCAAAACCAACCTAAGAAAACAAAAGCCAAGCGATCTCTCATATTTGGGGCATAAAATCATCAACCAATTTAAAATTTAAAATTATTACGAACGTTTTTGCATTTTATTTATATTTTCAAGTAATTTATTATCTCTATGCAAATGCAGGTGCGCAAGAAGTCAAGTGGAAATCTATTTCTTCCATGTAATTACATAATCTGAAAGAGAACCAGGTTACAAAAAGTAATAGGATGTAACTGTACATGCAAAAACTAGCATGATTTAAATTTACATGCAACCAACAACCATATCTCAATCATATGTGACAAAACACTAGATATTCTATAGTAGATGCTACGCATTCAAAATTTTCAATTGATAAATATAGATCCAAATGCTCGGGTTTTCCAATTCAAAAATTTATTTTCAAATTTCTTAGATGATAAAAAATCAAAATGACAAGGAGGGGATTCCTTTTAATAAAGTATGGTGAAATTCTAGAATCAAAACAACATGAAGCGTCTAGTGGTATTTCGGTTCCTCCAAAAACATCTACTAAAGTGAATAAGTATCATTTCTTTCCCAAAATCTTCAAATATCTCTCTTTTTCAAAACCATCGGGACTTAAGTCCTAATAACAACAATTCAAAATCTTTTGTCTATAAGTTTAAACTTTATAAACAATGGTATATAAAAAAACACAACCAAACATTTCAATTCAATCAAATCGAATCAATCAAATTTCATGAAGGAATAAACTAACACTAATAGTCAATCAAATTTCATAAGGGAAAACTTATCACTTAACATTCTTTTAAAATGTCAAATAACTAACAAATAAATCTTAACTTAGGTTCAAAACTTTCTTGATTGTCCAAAAATATATACAATTATCTAAGCGTATCGTTTTGCTCATTAGCCTTTGCTTATTGCTTAGAAGATTATAGAAACTCACTCGGACAAAATGGAAATCTATACTCTATATTTTATTAGTTTCTTAATTATATTAACATTTTTTCTATATCACTTATATTTCCCCTCAGTATTTTATTTAATACTAAAATTATTTATGAATCATTTCATAAATTCTCAACCAAGTTTTAAAATATTTTATAAAGTCATCTCTTTATAAAGCATCAAATAATAACTTATTCCACTTTATTTACTTGTATAATACTCTTCTATATCCTAAGAGTACATACAAATTTTATTTTACTTTTTCAAAGATCTAGATGGGGATCAAATCAAATTATGGTTTCTTAAAACCGAGTTAACCTATTAAGATCTTTAACTTAGAGTGTTAAAACAAATAATATTTATGGGTTTACCCAATCAACAAATAGTTTACACTATTTAGATGTTTTAAACAACTACATGGTTGTTTGTACCAAAAATGGGCACAACACTCTTCGGGAGTTATTTGAAGAGATAAAATGAAGAACGTAAATGTAAAACAAAGATTATCTAACAAAAACTCCAATAAACAGAATTGTAAATATGCAGACAAGCAATTTAGAGTGGTTCGGCGTATCGCCTACGTCCACTATGAAGTTTTGATGATTTTATTGATTCTCTTTCAATGATTACAAGTGATTACAGCGAAAAACAGTGAATTATAGCTTGGAATTCAGATTCAATAGTAAGAATAAGATGCAAATCTCGATCCGGCAGAGTTTGGGCGCTTCAGAATCCAGATCCCCTTTTCTGAATGACCAGGAGTCCTATTTATAGGTGTAGGAGGCTGATATTTCGCCTAAATTGAGGGGAGACTGGTTCTGGCACGTGAGGAGGCCCACATGCCCGCTCTTTGGAAATCCGGGCCCACTTTGGGATCGATTCGACCCTTGCTTCGAATCGATCAAGATTTGCTCCGATCGAGCTGAAACTTGGCATGGACATTCCTTAGGTTTCCAGTTAGCACCTATCCAAATTTCGTTGAATTTGGATCAGTGGATTGCGAGAAATAGTCGATACGAAATGGACTATTTCGGTGGCTGTTTGGTTCGACTCCATAGCTTCGAATCGATGCCCTCGCATCGATGGTTGCACGTGTTTCTGAGATGATGTGGCGCGCACACTTCGCCTCGATCCGGTCTTTACTCTGAGTTGACCGTATCGACTCCATAAATCTCGCCTTGTTTGTATTGAGGGATGACACGTCACCCAGGTTCGCTGGCTTGATGGATTCGAATAAAACCTCACTCATGGATTCGAACAGCAGTCATTGATGGACACGAAATACTGATGGTCGATGGTTACGAACAGGTCTTTCCTTGATGGATACGAACCACGTAGCTTCTCAATGGATACGAAGCCAATCGATGCGAACTGTAGCTTTTCGATGGATACGAAGTAAGGCTTCTATGATGGATGCGAAGCAAACACTGGCCAATCGTTACGAGGCACAACACCTGTTGATGGACACGAAGTCCATCGATACGAATTTGATAGATTCGAACACTGCCAAACTGATCGATATGAGCTGCTATTAACTGGTCGATGCGAACATGATCGATGCGAACCGAGTGTACCTTTGGTGGATACGAAATCAACCATAGTGATGGATACGAAGGCTGGGCCGTTTCCTCTAGATTGAATCGATCATAACTTGAGCATATGAACTCGGATTTACTTGAAACTTGGAACGTTGGCTCTATTGACTTTGCCTATCGTGCCTTACCAATTATAGCTCAATCTGGACTCGGACAAAATTCGTCGATATCCATAGTGAACCTGCGTATAGCTGATTTTCTAGACGAACTGTCTTTGGTTTCTAGTCAAGTGCTTGGTGTCACGGCCTTGCCAAAAGGCGGGATAACATTTGCCCCCCAAAGTACATCTTGTGGAAACATGATGTGCTTTGTAATGCTGCAATCTTTACTCTGAATAGCTATCGTTTCTTTGATGAAAGCTGTAACCTTTGACCATTCTTCTTGATAATGTAAACTATTGACTGTCGATTGTTGTACCATGTATTGTTGCAACTGATTGTCGTACGCTAGTGATTAGCCGTTTGTTGTTGTAATCGTTATCAAATGAGCTTCCAATTCTTGTAAATCTGGAATATTGACGATTAGCCCGACATATACGCATATATGCTAATCTGACTATCGCTGACGCTCACGAGTCGTTGTCAGTTTTTCTTATATTGAATTCCGTATCGATCCTCTCCTGAACCGACGTGAAATTCATTGTAACAACGTTTGATGGTTGTTTTTGAATGCTCCTTTGTAACGATCCTCTCCTGAATCGATGTGAAGGGTTGGAATGTGTGCTTCGCATTAGTGGACATGGAATATTGGATCTCGGATCGATGGGTACAAAAGTAACGCTTTGTATCGATGGAATCAAACGATCAGACACAATCATGCAGTGATGCTGCACAGAGGATGTGCCATTTCTTATTCGTTTATTCAAAAAGAATCCCCGATTGTGGATAATCTTCGATAGGAGTCATCCATGACTCCTCTCCTAGATCCATCTCTAAGATCTAGTTGATCTTCATATGTCAATGCTTGGAATACTAAGCATTTAAACTGGGACAAAGTCTTTTCGCCGCGCATCCCCAGAACTGGCTAGCTTTGCCAGTGACTTAGCTTTTCAATCTGTTCTCCGAGGATGTGTGTAATTGTGTAATAGTCGAAGTCGACTAGTAGCTTTTGGACCCAGCTAGGATAAGGAGCAAGATGTTGCCCCCTAGTTGAATAATCTTCCCTGACTTGGCGTACTACTAACTAGTAATCACATAAGACATGTAAAGTTTCCACTCGTAGTTTTCTTGCAAGTTTGAGCGCCAAGGCTTCATACTTAGCTTCGTTATTTGTTGCAGGGAAGTTGAGTTTGAGGGCGTGGTAGATTGATCGTCCCTCGGTAGTCATCAACGCAACTTCGACGTTAAAAAGCCGATTATTGGAAGTTACATCTGTGTACGTTCTCCATCGGTTGGACGGTTCTCCACTGTTCTTTGGATAGTCGTCTGATGTGGTGGATTCAGATATGAAGTATGATAATGTTTGACCATGGAGAGCCCTTCGAGGGAGATAAGTGATATCAAATTGGCTTAACTTGATACTCCATTTGAGTAAATTTTCAGACATCTAAGGTTTCCATTGGACCTATCGTAACGGCTGTTCGATGTAGACGTTAACGGGGTTGAGCTTGTCAATAGCCAGCCTTCATCATTTATTATTCTTTGGATTCGCTTATCTTCACATAGCCTTGCGATGCTTATGGTGTGTGTTGACACGGCCCAATTGATGTATAAATCTTCGCGATCCAAAGGTTTGGGTAAAATGGAAGGTCTCCTTAAGCAATCTATCAGAGCTGCTTGATTGTCTTCGGTACATGGGTGTCTCTAACCATCGGAATTTTCTAGAAATTAGTCTTGATTCCATGAGAATTGATGATGAAAATAAAGAATCTTTCTGATGTAATGGTGAAAGAGTATTTCGAAGGATTGAGTTTGATCTTGCATTTTTGAAGAGCGCTGAATACCTCTGTCAAGTCATCAATATGGTCGTTTGATAGCCGTGATCTCACGAGCATATTAACCACATCTACTTTCATCGATCGAAATATATGATTTTTTAATGATTTGCTAATCGTCCTTTGGTAAGCAGCATAAGCGTTCTCGCGTTCGAACTTAGGGGTTTCAGCATAGCACTATAGGCCCAGGTCAATAATGAGATAGTTGTATTCCCGGTCTAGGACATGCTTTAGTATCCGATTGTATCTGGAGTTTGCATTCATGGATGTGAGTAATTCATGTTTGATGGTCAGGTCCATCAGTTGGTCGATCAACGGAAGTGGAAAGTCGTGCTTTGTCATACCCCATGAAAATTTGAGTAGTTGATGTATGTCTTCCACTCTCTGTTCGTTTTTCTTATAAGTAGAGGATTGGATACTTACTTTGGTTGGAGGACATCATGGATAAACCCACTGGTTTTGAGCAGATTCGCCTCCTCTTTAAGCGCAACAGATCTCTCCAGATCCATGTCGCATAGTTTTTGTTCATCGAGACATGCCTCGGGTCGGCATTCAGTGCAGGGTTCTTCATGGCTGGCGAGAGTCCATATATATATATATATTTATATATATATATATATGAGATCGAGTCCAAGCGAACACATCAAGATTCACCTGAAGTAAAACAGTTGACCCTTTCTTCATCATTGGGTAGAGTTGTGATCTGATCTACAATACTCGTGATGGGTTGTAGGCGCATCATGTGTTTATTTGCAATGGTAAATGATCAGGCTTATAAGGACGTTGAACCAAAGGATTAGTAGAATTTAGCCTTGTACGGTATGCTGCTACATAGCTGGCTCCAGCTTTGAGATTGAATTTACTCGTGTTTCTGAATGGTGCGCTTTTCATTCAATATACCTACGATCCATTGCTCATTGGAAAAGTCAGAATGATGATCAGTCGCCCATAAGTCCTGGTATTGATCTGATGATTCTATCTATAGGCATCCTTTCGGTCGCAACCTAGAGTTGTTATGAATATCAGGCATGGGTCATAGGTTCAAGTTGTCATAGTCAACTCTCGGATAATTAATCTTTTGCCCCCAGTCTTAGGTTGGCGGATGCATTACGCGGACGGTCTAGTCTCGTCTTAGCTGTGTCTATACTGTAGTTCAAGCTTTAAGAACCAGAGTTGACTGATGAATGGTTGAATCATATTATTTTATCTTCTTGTTCGTGCCCCCAAGTTTGGGGAATATCTCGATAAGTGGTAAGGTAGATAATGTCCGCTTCAATTTTGTATTCTATCCCATTGAACCATGGGATCGAGTTAACCGATGGAAGGCTGAGTCGTGCCTATCATGTATTATGTTCTAGTTCTTTCCTCTTAGCGGAATACATTGTTATTTTGCCAACATTCGGACATAAGCTAGATTCTGGACGGTCAATGACATTCACTTCGCTGCTTAGGTCACCGTACTTTGGGCAAAAACCGAAGAGTGAATCGTCCAATTAGATCCAATGCAGTATTGATGCTTCCCTTGTCGAATTCAGGGTAAGAATCAGTGTGCAGATGTTTAGTTTGCACTTGTTTTGAATTGCTCTTTTAGTCGGATCATGGTAACAGACAATGAATGAATGGTCACATTGCATTCATTTGGAGTTGGGTGATCAACCATGCCCATTTCGACTTACATTCTCCCGTCAGATCTAGGGATAAAGTCAGCTCAAATGCAGTCATGTCATGCTCATTTGGTCTCATGGTCTTCCTGACGGATCGAAGGAAGGCGACGGAGGACGAATGGTCAAGTCACACTCATTCGTGGTTTATTCTTCTATCCGCGCTCTGTTGGTCAAAGGTATTCGATGGATGTTTGGGTCACATCGATTTGTAGTCGAAGAGGACCGATATTGACCTTCGATTCAATGGTACGATGTGAAAGGTGTAGATCGATATTGCCCGTCGATCCGGCAGTACGATATAAGTGATTGCCCAGAACTTCGGGCATCATTCTGATTGGTTAGCATTAAGGTCTTCTTGTAGTCATTTCCTTAAGTTGTAAAGGATGCTAAGCTGGACATGTAGCGAGTCACCTTTCTCTTCTTTTGGTGATTTGCACTTCTGCCCCCAGTCTTGGGTTAGCAGAGTTAGCTCGTGGATGGTCTAACTGTACCTGTAGTGAGTTTACACTCCTCACGTCGAGTTCAGGTCAGAGTTGGTGAATGAATGGTCGTGCCACGTTCGTTTGCAGTAGAATGGGTAGTCACATCCATTTAGAATTGGACATTCAGCTAGGTTCGTTTTGCGAATCTGCATCTCCCTGTCGAATCAAGGAAGAAATTTTGTCTTGTGGGGTTGGAGTGCATCCCTATAAAATTATGTTATGGGTCCCGTGAAGGGGACAGGAGGTTATGCATGGACGGTTGTGTCATGCCCGCTTAGTGCTGGATGGTTGGATCGCATCCAATTTTGTGTGTCAAGTGTGCCCCCATGTTAGGGGAAGATTAGAAAGCAGGCGGTCGAGCCACATCCTCTTTTTATACTATAGAACTTGATGAGGAACCATAGCCAATAGATGGACAGTCGAATCACATCCCTTTTGGTATTCATACTCCAAACCATGTTTTGAGGACTGGAGTTGGTGGATGGGTTGTTAGTCACACCCATTTGGTGTTTATACTCTAGTTCGCATTCTGGGAATCTAGAGTTAGTTGATGTTTACACTCCAGTTCGCACTTTGGGAGTCTGGAGTTTATTGACTAGACGGTCTGTTACGTCTATTATGAGTTTCCTTTTCTGTGTTCGCACTCCAGGAACAAGTGATGTAACTTGGCTGAGATATGGTCGAAGTCGTTAGGTGGACGGATCCACCCTCCTCGAAGCCGCATTTGTTTGTTGCTTATACTCTGGCTCGCGCTCTGGGAGTTTGGAGTTAGTTGTTTATACTCCGCTTCGCACTCTGGGAATACGGAGTTGATGAATGCTGATACTCCGTCTCGCACTCTTCGGAGTACGGAGTTAAGGAATGTTTATACTCTGTCTCGCGCTCTTCGGAGTACGGAGTTAAGGAATGTTTATACCCCGTCTCGCACTCTTCGGAGTACGGAGTTGGTTAATGTTTATACTCCAGCTCGCGTTCTCGGAGTCTGGAGTTTGACTGTTTATACTCCGCTTCGCACTCTGGGAATACGGAGTTAATGAATGTTTATACTCCGCCTCGCACTTTGGGAGTACGGAGTTGGTTAATGTTTATACTCCAGCTCGCGCTCTAGGAGTCTGGAGTTTGATTGTTTATACTCCGCTTCGCACTCTGGGAATACGGAGTTAATGAATGTTTATACTCCGCCTCGCACTCTGGGAGTACGGAGTTGGTTAATGTTTATACTCCAGCTCGCGCTCTCGGAGTCTGGAGTTTGAATGTTTATACTCCGCTTCGCACTCTGGGAATACGGAGTTAATGAATGTTTATACTCCGCCTCGCACTCTGGGAGTACGGAGTTGGTTAATGTTTATACTCCAGCTCGCGCTCTCGGAGTCTGGAGTTTGAATGTTTATACTCCGCTTCGCACTCTGGGAATACGGAGTTAATGAATGTTTATACTCCGCCTCGCACTCTGGGAGTACGGAGTTGGTTAATGTTTATACTCCAGCTCGCGCTCTCGGAGTCTGGAGTTTGAATGTTTATACTCCGCTTCGCACTCTGGGAATACGGAGTTGGTTAATGTTTATACTCCAGCTCGCGCTCTCGGAGTCTGGAGTTTGAATGTTTATACTCCGCTTTGCACTCTGGGAATACGGAGTTAACGAATGTTTATACTCCGCCTCGCACTCTGGGAGTACGGAGTTGATTAATGTTTATACTCCAGCTCGCGCTCTCGGAGTCTGGAGTTTGAATGTTTATACTCCGCTTCGCACTCTGGGTATACGGAGTTATTTGAGGGATTGTCGTGTATCTCCCCATTTTTGGCCTTGATGTGATGTCTTGCCCCCGAGCTCGGGGTTTCACTTAGCGATTGATCAGTGGGTTCCCGGGCACTTTCCATTTATCTGCCATCGATGGAGGATGAGATTTGGTTTATGGACGGTTGGATCGCGTCCATGTTCATTTGGATTCCACTTTTGCCAAGCCTAAGGAGTAAGATTAGTGTTCTGGCAAGCTTTGTGCTCGAGCATAGGAAAGGATGGTCGGACTACATCCACTTTGAGTTGTATATTTTCCCTTAAGTCGGGTGCAAGTAATGGAGAGCAGACAGTCGATTTACATCCAATTTATACTTTGCGTTCTTTCGATCGAGCTAAGGAATAGAGTTGAAAAAACAATAGCTCATGATGATTAGTGAATAGACAGTCAGTCATTGATGACTTTGAATTGAGGGTTGGACCCTGATGAGGTCGGTTTAAGGCATGATTGTTTTGCCTAATCACAGATGCAAATTGGGGAGTGAACGGCCAAATCATACCCACTTTAAACATGTGTTCTCAAATAACCCCAAGTGTCTAATGTAGGATTGGATGCATGGATGGTGACGTTGCGTCCACCCTTTGTGTGATTCTGATTTTATCGGACATCAGAAGAAGCATAAGTATTTTGGCACAAGTACGAGATGGAGAGTGCTTTGTTGGGACATATAACTCCAAGTCTTTCTTACATCTCTTAATTAAATTGCGTAGGCAGATGAGTGGATGGTCAGTTGCATCCACTTTGTACTAAAGTCCTGACCTTGTCGGTCTCTTCCGCTTTGATGCCTTGCCCCCAGTCAGGGGCATATAGTAGCCGATGAGTGGTCGAATCATGCTCATCACGATGATACCTCAATGATTTGATCATGGTCCGCGGAGGTTGTTTTGCACCCAATCTTAAGTACTCGGTTACCTGCATCATTTGCAAGTAGTTTAATTCAAGTAAGTCATATTTCGCAACGTAAATGAAATTGAATTAGAAATAATTCAAAAGAGATCAGGTCAAATCTCATTGATAAGTGAGGCAGCGTCGTATGCTCGCTATTGCACTTCAATCCAGCCCTTCTCAATTGGAAGTCTAACGCAAATGGTTCAATTTGATCAAAGTCCTTGATCGATATGGGTCGGATGTTCCCGGTCCTTCATTTTATGGGGCTTGAACATATTGTTAGAGTTATCCTTTCCGGAGTGGCTTTATGGCGTTGGCATCCATGGTAGCCATCTAAAGAAGAGGAGTTTTCCGATCTAGAATATGGAGTAGGTTTCCTCCTTATCTCGCCAAGTTGATCCTTCATTTGATGCATCAACTCAATATTGGCCTGGACATGTTGGTGTAGTTGTCGGCGGCGGTCTACCAGTTCTCTTGTCAAAGTCTGGAAATAAGCGCCGGTGATGAATTCATTTATGGGTATCGGCAGCAGCTGGCTGCGGGCTTTGGATAAATTCGTTGGCTGCCAGCTTCTTCATTCACTTCAACAATATAAGAAGTAGATCTGGTATGTCTAACCACGATTGACGATGTTCTTTGAGGAATGGGGGAAGACAGCTACATTTGATGGCATTCATCACCCTTGGAGAAATCCACGTGCCATTCCCACTTCATAAGGTAGTGTCGGGGGTTTCATTTCCATAACACACCGACATAGTTAACATGTTGAATTCTCACTGGAAGTTCTGCATGTAGGATGGTTTCAACAAATAGGTCTCGACTAGGAAAGGTTCTCTAATCGACATTATGATCAGGCCCATTTTATTGCCAAGGGGTCTTGTAACACTGGTGAATGATGTATGCATGCTTGCCCAATGTTCGAATGGTTTGGTGATACCGATTGGATGATGGGTTGGTTAAAATGGGCAAATAGATTGGTGTTTATCCCAAACTTTCATCCATATAGGGGACCTATATAGGGTATTAAGGAAGTCTTCTTGAAGTTGCATGCCATGCTTTTAGTCATGTGGACGTAGGATGATTAAGATGCGTGCATTTGAAGATGGTTCAGCGGTGACCAGCTATGCTTTGAGTCGGTAGAGTAGACAGTGTAGGGTAGTCGTCATATTAGTCGTCGTACCATAGTTGTCAACTCAGGAGTTTGAAGGCTGGTCAATTGGAGGAAGTTGCATTCCACCTTAAAAGCATGATATATTAATCAACCCCAGTTCTTGGCATACTAACTAGGTTCTCCAGCCTTTGGGAGTACGGTTGAGTAGTATTTCTTTACCCATTCCTTGATTGCAACTCAACATTTGTTGTTGTGATCTCCTATGTCTTGTTCAGTCATGGAACAATCAGAAGCATGGATGGGATGTCCCTTCATTAAACTGGTGATTGAATCGACAATTCGGGTGCCCTGCGCTGCGGCTAGGGTTCGGGGGGTTTCCCCCGAAATTTTTTTTATTTAGGCTCTTTTTAGGAAATCTGGGTCGTACCCGAAATTTTTTTTTAAAAATTTCGTATCGATACGAATTGGACACAATTGGATCGATTCGAATTGCAGTTGAGTATCGATACGAATTGGGTGTGAATGGATGGATACGAAGTAGCGCACCCTGGTGGATACGAAGTGGCGCACCCTGATGGATACGAAGCAACGCACCCTGATGGATACGAAGAAGCGCATCGTGATGGATACGAAGAAGCGCATCGTGATGGATACGAAGTAGCGCACCCTGATGGATACGAAGCAGCGCACCCTGATGGATACGAAGAAGCACATCGTGATGGATACGAAGAAGCGCGCCCTGATGGATTCGAAGTAGATGGATGTGAGGGTCTTGTGTCTCTGATCGATACGAAGACAATGGATTCGAAGTGAGGCTATGCTTATGGATACGAACACTCGGTCCAGATGGGTTCGAAGACATGGATACGAAAATCACCATACTTTCATGGATTCGGAGACATGGATACGAAAATAACCATACTTTCTGGAAACAAATACATGGATACGAAAATACCATATTTTCATGGATTCGAAGACATCGATACAAAAATCACCATACTTTCATGGATACGAAAAATTGCACTTTTTCCGGATTCGAAAATATGGGTATGGAATCTATGATGAATGTAGTTCCTCTTAGATCTGGAGCAATCTGAATAGAATAGAACAAACCACTGAATGGAAGATCTGGATCTCCTCCTTAGATTTTTGCAATCCAACGACGGTAGTAGATCCAACGAGCAGGAGAAAAAACTTGGTTTTTTCTCGGTGAAAGCACCAAAGTGTTTGTACCAAAAATGGGCACAACACTCTTCGGGAGTTATTTAAAGAGATAAAATGAAGAACGTAAATGTAAAACAAAGATTATCTAACAAAAACTCCAATAAACAGAATTGTAAATATGCAGACAAGCAATTTAGAGTGGTTCGGCGTATCGCCTACGTCCACTATGAAGTTTTGATGATTTTATTGATTCTCTTTCAATGATTACAAGTGATTACAGCGAACAACAGCGAATTATAGCTTGGAATTCAGATTCAATAGTAAGAATAAGATGCAAATCTCGATCCGGCAGAGTTTGGGCGCTTCAGAATCCAGATCCCCTTTTCTGAATGACCAGGAGTCCTATTTATAGGTGTAGGAGGCTGATATTTCGCCTAAATTGAGGGGAGACTGGTTCTGGCACGTGAGGGGGCCCACATGCCCGCTCTTTGGAAATCCGGGCCCACTTTGGGATCGATTCGACCCTTGCTTCGAATCGATCAAGATTTGCTCCGATCGAGCTGAAACTTGGCATGGACATTCCTTAGGTTTCCAGTTAGCACCTATCCAAATTTCGTTGAATTTGGATCAGTGGATTGCGAGAAATAGTCGATACGAAATGGACTATTTCGGTGGCTGTTTGGTTCGACTCCATAGCTTCGAATCGATGCCCTCGCATCGATGGTTGCACGTGTTTCTGAGATGATGTGGCGCGCACACTTCGCCTCGATCCGGTCTTTACTCCGAGTTGACCGTATCGACTCCATAAATCTCGCCTTGTTTGTATTGAGGGATGACACGTCACCCAGGTTCGCTGGCTTGATGGATTCGAATAAAACCTCACTCATGGATTCGAACAGCAGTCATTGATGGACACGAAATACTGATGGTCGATGGTTACGAACAGGTCTTTCCTTGATGGATACGAACCACGTAGCTTCTCAATGGATACGAAGCCAATCGATGCGAACTGTAGCTTTTCGATGGATACGAAGTAAGGCTTCTATGATGGATGCGAAGCAGACACTGGCCAATCGTTACGAGGCACAACACCTGTTGATGGACACGAAGTCCATCGATACGAATTTGATAGATTCGAACACTGCCAAACTGATCGATACGAGCTGCTATTAACTAGTCGATGCGAACATGATCGATGCGAACCGAGTGTACCTTTGGTGGATACGAAATCAACCATAGTGATGGATACGAAGGCTGGGCCGTTTCCTCTAGATTGAATCGATCATAACTTGAGCATATGAACTCGGATTTACTTGAAACTTGGAACGTTGGCTCTATTGACTTGGCCTATCGTGCCTTACCAATTATAGCTCAATCTGGACTCGGACAAAATTCGTCGATATCCATAGTGAACCTGCGTATAGCTGATTTTCTAGACGAACTGTCTTTGGTTTCTAGTCAAGTGCTTGGTGTCACGGCCTTGCCAAAAGGCGGGATAACAATGGTCTTAATAAAACAATGTTTATCAAAATCTTCTTATTTACTTTGACCCAATTTACCTATATTAAATTATCCCAAATCTTATCTAAGGTAAAATCTCATTTACCAAAAAAATCTCTTATCAGAAATGCTTTTATTTTGGGAAAATAATTCCCTGTTTTAAGGGAACTTAAAAATAAATACCTGGTTTTTAATTTTAAAACCCATCTTTGAAAGCATACTACATATATTTTCACATTAAATAACTTCAAGCAATTTATTTATTAAATCTCACTTTGGGTTCATTCAGATTTGAACTCACTTCGATCACACAATGATAAAGAGAATAATTTACCAAGTATTTAGTAACGTTCGTCTAAACAAACATCCGATCGTCACTTAGGATATTATTCAGATTAACACAAAACTAATCGAAACAATTTCCTTCTAATTATCCGAAAGAATATGCATTCCACTTAAAATTCTATTTCCCAAAATATTTTTACTTTCAATTACTTCCAAAAATACTACTATTTCATTTCTCAAAATTCTTTCAAAATTATTTCAAAAATTCCAGGATTTAGATTCAAATATCTTTTTTAAAACACGTTTTATAAACTAAATTTATATAAAATTTCCTTTATATAAAAATTATTTCATATTATAATAATCCTTCTTTATTATAATAGAATTATCTCGAATATTTATTCTGTAAATATCTTATCCTAATATTTAGATTATATTAACAACTTTTTATTAAAGTTTAATTCTTAACCCACTATTTTTAAAATGTGAATTTTTAACTTAACATATTCTCTGAACAACTTACAATCAAATCGTGAATATTAATTCACAAAGGGTTCATTTTAAATCAAAGCGATAAATGCTCTTAAATAAAATGGGCAGAATTTAACAATTAACAAGCAACAGTGAATGCTTTTTATTCATAATAAGCATAACTGAACAAAAAATAGTGATAATAAATAAATATTATCACATTCAAACAAACACACTCTATAACCATATAAAGTTCTGAGAATTATTCCTTTATATATATAATATGATCTAGGAGGCAAAATATTTTATTTGCCTAAATTTAAAAAATTCCAATACCATGTCTGTTGGCTTTGGTCGAGTGTTTAGAAATCCCTATCGATAGGGTGGCATCCCATGTCCCAACCAGAATTCTTAAAGACTCAATAGACCAATTAACACAATATGTCTTTATAACATTAACAAATATGCTCTTGTATATATAATACTCTCAAACTCATTCTAGGATGTCGCTTACCATATCTCTAATGAGGCAAAGCCTACCAAAGCCAAGGTTCTCGGTTAACCTTGCACTTTGATACCAAACTATAACGATCCGCCTTTTTGACCATCGAAAGTTGACACCAAACGCTACCACTGTGTTCAGATGTCGTGCATCCAATTGACAAAAGGGCAGATTATTAGGGTAACTAAAAAGAAAAGAACAGAGAACGGAGGAAATCAGAATCTTCCAGCGAAATTGACAACATATAATATAATAAGGACAGTAGAACTATCACTCCAAAAGTACATAGTATATTAGAGATAAAAACAAACCTTATCAGCTGGATAGTTATAAATTCCTGACCTTAAAAATGTTGATAGGGATACTATATAATACAGCAGAAAAGAAAACACTACGATATGTGAATCTCCAGCACCCCTCCAAGATCTCCATCACACTAGGGACAACCTGGGAAAATACTCGGTCTGACCCGAGAATTATAATAAATAAACACCCAGATCGGTCTGGAAATACCAACGTGAGATAACTCAAATAATGAAGAACATATAAAAGTTCTATAAGACCATGCCGCTAATGTGGAACGGGTTTCTACCTCACAAGAATAACATCCATACAGAAAGAGCAGAAATAATTATCTGGAAACAAATCCAAATATGAATTAGCATAAGTAATATAAAAATTAGACTTGAAAGAATGAAATTAACCCGAGTAAAATCCAAACTAGAAAGAATGGATAAAATAAGGAAACAATCAAAATTTGATTGAATGGACAAAAAAGGTGACAATCCAAACTTAATAGAATGGTCAAAATACGGTAACAATCCAAACTTGATAGAATGGACTAAATCAATAGTTAAACACTGTGAAGAGTGGTAGACACTTGTCATGGCAATTTAAAGATAGATAGATTCAAGGTTTCAAATCAAATATGGAAAGGAAATTTTCCCACAAATACTAGGAAGGTGCATCCCCTTGAAGTATACCTCTAGTAAAATACTTCTGAAAAGCTTATTGTAACATCCCATATAAGAAGGCCAAAAGCTAAGCGCTATACATGCTGCAACCATCTATAGTATTAACTTGTGGTGACAAAATACGATAATGCTAATGGTATCCATAATATCAGAGACACTTGAATATGAAACAAAATCACATATTTCGAGAAACAACATTTCAGATTAAATTTCACAACAACATATCTCATATCCAGTTACATAATCCCCTCGCTTTCCCAGGTTCAGGTCAGTATAATCATTACATAAATATTCCAAGGGCGACATATGAAGATGCCCCCTTGGTTGACCAGAGTACAATATAGTCATATCTGACTTAATACAACACAGCGGAATAAAAACAAAACAACAACTCCTAAATATATATCTGTCAGCCACCTACTCGTCTCTGGAAGCTTTATTCGCCAACCTACCAAAACCTGTAAACCTCAACCCCTAGTCTAGTCAAATCAATTTTAAGCACCCGAGAGTTTAAGGGAAAAGCAGAAACTTTGAGTCAGACACAAATCCTGGTGTGAATAACAGTGTTACATCATAATTTTTACTGATAACAAGTGAGACCACGCCGCATAGCGGAATGGGTTCCTCCTCACTAATATCCTTTCTAAAACATATATTTTGCAAATCAAAATCCTGGAACCAACTGATTAATCAAACTGATTATATCAATAATAGCAATATCCATTATGCCAACAAAACAAGTAATAAATGGACTATCTGTCCATATGTAATAAATGGACTATCTGTCCCTAAAAATATAGTTTTATTTGGCTAACTACTAACCTTTTGGCTGACTCAAGCCTACCAAACAAAATATCATATGGTCTAATCATCTATTAGAAAAACTTTTGGACGGTCTATCCTTAACTTACTTATCCAAGGGTCAATTGATCCTAATCGTTTTGTTTGCTCACCAATAACCTATCTCTATACATAAATATCCCTTTCTGTGTGTAACAATCATTTTATTCGTACCTATGACTAAGCCCCACACATTGGAATTCTGGAATAAATTAGCTAGGGGCTAACAACTAATGGGTATAGGGCATGACCCTACACCAATCCCATCCCGTCTTCTAATCCGAGTCATTTTCTTAGGATTAACCATCCTTCATCATTTTCCTTGAAAACCTTTTCAAAATGATTTAACCTTTTAAGTTATACTTATATAAGGAAAATACATTCTTAGCTTTACTCTAAGCTATTTGCCATGTTATATATATACTTTACCCAAAATAATGTTAATGAAATATAATGAAGATTACTTATCCACCCAAATAAGTTAAAACCCTTTTTAACTTAAAACGCTTCGGCTATATTTCCTAGTTAATACATGTGACGCCCCACCTCAATGCTCACAATAACAAAGGTTATTATAAGGAATAACGTCTGATATTGCGAAGAATAAGGCTTGTTAGAAGCGACCATTCGTAAGTTATGCCTTAGACGAGTATTGATTACATCGATAGGAGTTGTGTAATTACTCCCAGCGATATACATTCAATCCAAATCTAAAACGAAACCACGGTGGCTTATGAAAAATTCAGAAAAACTCATAATAGCAACAACACAGATAAGTGTAATCACATCAGAATAGAATATCATATATAAAACGGAAGGTAAGTCTGGATACATGCTACAACACTCGATGGTTCACACAAACCAAATGTACATATACATAGTCATCATACATACATGAGACGAGAGTCAATACACCAAAAGTAACACCTCGAAGCCTAAACAAAAGATGAGGTGAAATCCCAAAAGCTGAAGCAGCAACTGAATCAGAGATAGCGATTATCCTGAAATAACTCGGTCTGACCCGAGTATTATTTAAGAAAAAATAATAAACGGATCAGTCTAATTTAAACTCAGAAATAAGTGTATGATAAACAACACTTAAGCAAATTAATCATAATCTCGAATGAGACTATTTAGCATAAATAATCAACATAGTTCAAATGAAGAAATATCATTAAACTACATCAAAATCAACTTCCAAATTCAAAATAGCAGTTCACAAAAATCTAGAAATCAAAATAAGATAACTAGACAAATCAGCATACACAAAATCTAGAAATCATAACTAGAAAAATCAGCATAAAAGTGGATCGATCCCAACATATGGTGAGTCTAAGCTACGCTGCACGTGCATCTCATATGGTCGAAGCCTACCAAGTACTATCATTAGAATATGTGGTGCCCAACAAATGACCCGAAGATCCAACATATGACCCGAAGGTCTAGTACTGGTAATTGAACCGAAGGTCCATCATAGTGGCTCGAAAGCCCAACAAAATCATCAAAATCTTCAAACAGCAATTCCATGGCAAATATTTCAATTAACGAGTTCGGAATTAACCGAATTAGTAAAAGCGTGGTTCCATACTCCTCACATTTGCTAAATCGTTTAAATCTCATCATCGTTTCCTTGAAAGTGCAAAATTGTGTATTTTATATAAATAATTTTTACGTTCTCAAATGGACAAGTCCAGAATTAATCGAATTAGTAAAAGTAAGGGTTCATAGTCCTAAAACGATTTTTGAAATTTTTGAAAACAATTTTATTTTAAAACGATTTGCAAACACGTTATTAAAACAGCAATTTCTATATCAATTTTGACAAGGAAATTGCGCTTCACAAAACACCGTAAAAACGGATCTAAAAACCAACGTTGCGGGTTTTCTTGATTGCATGATAGCCGCTTGAAAATTCACTTTAAATTGACGGTTACTAAAGTCAAAACAACAGTAATTTTTATTCGTCAAAAATCTCATCAAAACAACATGCCTTAAATATAAACACTGGGGTAAAAACCCGTTATAAAAATAACGGTAACAAAATACGTTTTAAAACCAAACACCGGTTCAAAGCAAATTAATCTATAGACTACTCTACTATATATGCATCAATTATATTACACTGCCTTGGAATAAACATCATGCACGCACGTACAACTAGACACAAATTTAAATGAACAACTTTCAGGGAAAAGCACAGGGACATGCGCAACTACCAAGCAACAAAGTAAGTGGTATATGCATTGACCTGGACTTGATTTTTCACTTTGCAAATCATACTTAATGCAAATACTGAAAATAACAAAATATTTGACCTGGCATATGTACGCATAATCAAATGATGTCTGGGCATAAAATTTTCCACGCACGAAAAATAAAAAGTTCTGGACAACATTACAACATGCTAACACGTGGATACAATATTTACATGAACCATATTTTCGAATACTATAACTTGCAAATTTGTAAAGCAAATAGCCAGGGTAATATATTACAAAAGTTTAAAGTAAACTGGGAACATATGAGCACGCACACAACTAGAGATGATGGCCTGGTCAATACACTTTTTTACGCATGGAATGAACAACAACACAAAAATTTAATAATACCTGGAACTTGATAATTCACGTACTGCATGCACACACTTAAATGATACTACACTTGTGCACACGAATTATGATACATATGATACCCGAGCCATAAAATTTTCACGCAAGAAATGAAGTGGATAAAAATGACTTGGACCCGGTTACACACAATAGCATGTGAAATAGAAAAACAAACAAAAATAAAAAACAATGAAATACCGCATGCAAGTAAACGTACGCACGAACAAAATTTGATTACCCAGGTTTGCACACACGAAATATAGGCCTGGGCTTACATATTTTGCACGAAAAATATGAAGAAATGAATAAGTTAGAAATGTGAGTTTTGAACTCACTTTAGATTTGGTTTTAGAAACAACTAGCAACAAAGATCTGAGAAGGAGCAAAATTTTTGAAACGCCATTAATGTTTTCTCGAATCTACTAGAAAATGAGCAAAAGAATGTTGCAGTATACTTTTTCTTTCACCAAAAGTGTACAAGTCAATGCAACAATGTGTTGGCAAGCCTTGGTACAATTGCATTTAAGGCAAACATGCATCAGGAAAGAAAAAGGACACACTGCATAGTTTATGATGATGGCTATAAATAGAGTTTAAACTTTGTTTTACAAAATGAGTGGTGACAGCAAATGTTCAACTTGTTTTAGAATTGGACTATCTTCACTTACACGTGAAGGCAAAAGATGAATTTCAACATAGCTTGATTATTTTCCAACTGACTTCGCAACAGGCTTTGCAAATGATTTGCATATTTCTTTTTCTTTTTTTTAAATTTCAATTTAAAATTTCTATTTTAAATTTTTATTTCACGGTAATAAAAATCACGGTTGTTACAAACTCCCCCTATAAAAATAGCGTCCCCGCAATTTTCATACTAGAAGTTGTTTGAAACACAAATTAATCATCACAACAAAGATTTAAATAGAAAAGATGAATAAAGAATGCTCACCCCCACCCGAAGAGGAGAGAAAACTAGGATAAGAACGCTCGATGAATTCTTTGGTTTCCCAAGTGCAATCTTTAGGGTTTACGGACCATTAAATTTTCACAAGCGGGACTTCTTTATTCCGAAGGCGTTTAACCTCCGAAGCTAGCACACGAATAGGATTTGCACCATAGACAAGTCGGGTGAGATCTCAAGATCTTGCAACACATGCGGATCAATAATAGAATCCGAATCTCGAAGGCATCGACGAAGCTGGGATACATGAAATACGTCATGAATTCTCGAAAACTGAATAGGTAGCGATACATGATAAGCAACAGGGCCAATGCGTTCCGTAATAGGAAATGGTCCAACATATCGAGGAGCCAATTTCCTGGAGCTACTAAAACGCACCACCCCCTTCATCGGAGAAACACAAATGAACACGTGATCGCCTACAGAAAATTCCAAAGGCTTCTTACGATGATCGGCATAAGATTTCTGCCTATTCCAAACCTCTTTCATTCTCTGTCTAACAATATCAATCTTCTCAAAAGATTCATGAATAAAGTCGGGGCCGAGAACTAACTTTTCCCCGAATTCCAACCAACAAGATGGTGATCGACACGGCCTTCCGTAAAGGTCTTTGAAAGGAGCCATACCGATACTGGATTGGAAACTGTTGTTATAATAAAATTCAATAAGAGATAAGTGGTCTTCCCAACTACCTCCAAAGTCAAGAATACAAGCGCGAAGGAGATCTTCTAAGACTTGATTCACCCTTTCAGTCTGACCATCAGACTGTGGATGATAAGCTGTACTGAGATTGAGCTTATTACCCAAAGCTTTCTGAAGGCTCTGCCAAAAACCACTAGTGAAAAGCGAATCTCTGCCACTAACAATGGAACTAGGAATACCATGAAGTCGAACGACTTCTTTAATAAAAAGCTTAGCCAACAAAGGAGCAGTCCGATTGGACTTGATAGGAATAAAATGGGCTGATTTTGTCAATCGGTCAACAATCACCCAAACACTAGAATGGTCCGACCTCGAACGAGGTAGACCATCAATGAAGTCCATAGAAATCTGATCCCATTTCCATAATGGAATCTCAAGAGGCTGCAAAATACCACTAAGACGTTGGTGTTCCGCTTTAATAAGTTGACAAGTCATGCAACGACTCACATAACTTGCAACATCCCGTTTCATACCCTCCCAAAAGTATAAGCGTTTCATGTCGACATACATTTTACTACTGCCAGGATGGATAGTATACTTAGAACGATGATAGTCCTCAAGAATGTCATTTCTAAGATTAGAAACATTAGGCACGATCAACCTTCCCTTCTTCCGAATACAACCATGAATATCAATATCGAAATCCTTTAGATTATCACTTCGGGATTCCGATTTACAACTCTGAATAAGATAAGAGAGATCTGGATCTTGTTTCTGGGCATCGGCAATACGATCCAACAAACTAGGACGAGCTTCCATGCTGAATAAAAGCATAGGAGAATCAGAAACTGAAGGACGGCCTCTAATATCACAAAGAGATAAAGCTTCCAATATATTCCACTCTGCTAGCATCATGGAAACAACAACTTGCTGTTTGCGACTAAGCGCATCAGCAACTCGATTACCCTTACCAGGGGTATACTGAATATCGAAATCATATGAAGCAAGAAATTCGAGCCAACGCTATTGCCTCATATTAAGTTCCTTTTGAGTGAAGAGATATTTCAGAGATTTTTGATCAGTGAAGAGAACAAAACGCTCGCCCAATAAATAATGTCGCAAAATATTTAGAGCAAAGACTATAGCGGCTAACTCCAAATCATGGGTAGCATAACGAATCTCGTTAGGCTTTAGTTGTCTAGAAGCATAGGCAACTACTCTATCCTTTTGTATGAGAATAGCACCGAGTCCATAACCACTGGCATTGGTATAAACAACAAGATCATGATTCCCTTCGGGAACCACTAAGATAGGAGCATGAGTAAGGAGATCTTTTAACTTCATGAATAAAAATTTACACTTATCAGACCAAATAAAAGGAACAACTTTTCTCGTGAGAGTGGTAAGCGGTAAAGCAATACGAGAAAAGTCCTTAAAGAACCGGCGATAATAACCCGCCAATCCAAGGGAACTACGGATCTCAGTAATGGTCTCGGGCCTCTTCCAATTCTGAATAGATTCGATCTTGGAAGGATCGACAGAGATACCATCGGAAGAAACAATATGACCGAGAAACTTCACCTTATTCTCCCAGAAGTGAAACTTGGAGAATTTGGTATAAAGCCGATGCTGATGAAGAGTGCTCAAAACAATCTCCAAATGCTGAATATGATCGGCTTCAAATTTGGAATAAATAAGAATATCATCTATGAAAACCAAGACGAACTTATCAAGATATTCCCGGAATATCCGATTCAGAAGATCAACAAAATACACTAGAGCATTCGTCAAACCGAACGGCATAACAAGCCATTCATAAGAACCATAACGAGAACAGAATGCGGTAAGAGGGATGCTATCTTCCGCAACTCGTAACTGATGAAAACCTGTAGCAAGATCGAGTTGGGAGAAAAGCTTAGCGCCACTTAATTGATCGAACATGTCATCGATCCTAGATAATGGATTCCTATTTTTGATAGTGAGCTCGTTAAGCTTGCGATAATCAATGCAAAGCCTAAGAGTACCATCTGGCTTCTTAACGAAGACAACGGCAGCGCCCCAAGGAGATGAGCTAGAACGAATAAATTGCTTAGCTTCCAATTCATATAATTGTTGCTTGAGTTTCTCATTTTCCTTAGCAGACATCCTCGTGGTAGGACGACTGACAGGATGAGCACCAGAGATAAGATCAATATGGAACTCAATTGCCCTCTTCGGCGGCAAACACGAAATAGGCTCGAAGACATCAGAAAAATCACAAACAACTGGAATATTAGCTATAACATCCTCCGATTCGAAGGAAGAAATGAGAGCATTCGAATCATGGTCCATGCTTCGAAACGTAATAGATAACTGCTCGATAGCATCGGGATGCTTGAGATATAAAGTTCTTTCGGGACATAGGATTTGAATTTCATAAGGAACGAGCCAATCCATCCCCAAAATCATATCAAAACCAAGATGATCAATAACATGCAGATTCGCATGAAAGGAAAAACCACTAAGAATAATCTCAACATCAACACATAACAAACCAAGAGTAGCGGGTCCACCAATAGGATTCACAATCCTCAAAGTGTCGCAAAGACTAACAACATCCAAAGGAATAACATCAACAAGCTCCTTTGATACGAATGAATGTGATGCACCCGTATCAAAAAGAACTCTAATAGAACGGCCATGAAATAAAATAAAACCTTCCAAAACAGAAGGAGGAATACCTTTGGGCTGAGAAGAATCACCAGAAGCTTTAGCAACATTAAGCTTCCCATATTTGAAACCCTTAGGAGCAGTAGGACAATCAGAAACCCCAATGACCTTCTTTCTTGCAATAGCGGCAAATGCGAGGCTTAGGACAACTACGAAGAAGATGATCCAAAGAACCACAATTATAGCACGCCCTCTGAGTAGAAGGTGCACTACTAGGCTGAGAACTAGAGGTAGCTTGCTTCTTCTTCTTGTTGGAAGAATTAGGCTTATGAAATGGAAACCTCTTCTTGTTGGGGTTCTTAGAAACCTCAACCTCATCACCACTATCACGTTCCTTTTCGATAGCTTCAAGGCAAAGTGCTGAATCAACAAGTTCCTCAAAAGGAAGCTTAAGCTGAAGCAAAAAGACTTTCTTCAAATACTTCTTCAAACCTTCTACAGATCTAAGATTCTTCGTACGCGGAGTGTTAATGAACTCAACTCCGTATTTGTACAAGGCCTCGAAAGATGCAACATAATCAAAAACAGAGGACTTTCCTTATTTTAACTCAAGGAAACTACGAGCAATATTGGCCTTTTCTGATTCAGGAACGAACTTAAGTTCGAATCGTTCCTTAAATTGATTCCATGAGAGAGAGGACTCATCAACTTCCGCAATCAAAAGCTCATACCAATCAAGCGCACGTTCTTGCAACATGCTAGATGCCACGAGAACGCGATGATGATCTGAAAGATCCATCCGAGAAAATATGCGCTCACTAGCGCGCAACCAAGTCTGAACCTCCAATACACTTTTCGATCCCTTGAAAGGCTTGCCTCCAAGGTGGGAATAGTCACTACACATGTGGGCGAAGGCAGACTTGTGATTGGGAGCTGTGGGAGTAGCAACAAAAGGTTGAGTACCTCGAAATAGCTCCATAAACTAATCAGCTGACATATAGACTCCGTCTGGATGAGAACCGCTAGACGGACCTGCAGAAGAACACTTCCCTCTACCTCTTCCAGCCATAGGCTGAGAGAACAAGAGAAGATAAGGATTAGTTAACACAACACAAGATTAATAAGGAATTTAACAAATGGAATACTACGGAATTATGAGATTCATTCCTAGACATATTCCAACATGTTAAAATGGAAGGAATAGATTAGAAAGGCACGAATAAAACCCTCGAATAGTTGTAACACATGTTCCATTCTACTTCTCTTCCGTGTTTATTATAATTTGTTCTGAATCTTAGCTCTGATACCAACTGTGACGGCCCACGTCAATGCTCACAATAACAAAGGTTATTATAAGGAATAACATCTGCTATTGCGAAGAATAAGGCTTGTTAGAAGCGACCATCCGTAAGTTATGCCTTAGATGGGTATTGATTACATCGATAGGAGTTGTGTAATTACTCCCAACGATATACATTCAATCCAAATCTAAAACGAAACCACGGTGGCTTATGAAAAATTCAGAACAACTCATAATAGCAACAACACAGATAAGTATAATCACATCTGAACAGAATATCATATATATAACGGAAGGTAAGTCTGGATACATGCTACAACACTCGATGGTTCACATGAACCAAATGTACATATACATAGTCATCATACATACATGAGACGAGAGTCAATACACCAAAAATAACACCTCGAAGCCTAAACAAAAGACGAGGTGAAATCCCAAAAGCTGAAGCAGCAACTGCAGAGATAGCGATTATCCTGAAATAACTCGGTCTGACCCGAGTATTATTTAAGAGAAAATAATAAACGGATCAGTCTAATTTAAACTCAGAAATAAGTGTATGATAAACAACACTTAAGCAAATTAAATCATAATCTCGAATGAGACTATTTAGCATAAATAATCAACATAGTTCAAATGAAGAAATCTCATTAAACTCCATCAAAATCAACTTCCAAATTCAAAATTGAATTCAAAAAAGCAGTTCACAAAAATCTAGAAATCAAAATAAGATAACTAGACAAATCAGCATACACAAAATCTAGAAATCAAAATAAGATAACTAGAAAAATCAGCATAAAAGTGGATCGATCCCAGCATATGGCGAGTCTAAGCTACGCCGCACGTGCATCTCATATGGCCGAAGCCTACCAAGTACTGTCATCAGAATATTTGGCGGCCAACAAATGACCAGAAGACCCAACATATGACCCGAAGGTCTAGTACTGGTAATTAACCCGAAGGTCCATCATAGTGGCTCGAAAGCCCAACAAAATCATCAAAATCTTCAAACAGCAATTCCACGACAAATATTTCAATTAACGAGTCCGGAATTAACCGAATTAGTAAAAGCATGGTTCCATACTCCGCACTTTTGCTAAATCGTTTAAATCTCATCATCGTTTCCTTGAAAGTGCAAAATTGTGTATTTTATATAAATAATTTTTACGTTCTCAAATGGACAAGTCCGGAATTAATCAAATTAGTAAAAGTAAGGGTTCATAGTCCTTAATTTTGCTGAAGCGTTTAAATTGATTCCTCATTCTTTTGAAAGCGTAAAATGTGAAATTTTTTAAAACAATTTTATTTTAAAACGATTTGCAAACACGTGATTAAAACAGCAATTTCTATAGCAATTTCGACAAGGAAATTGCGCTTCACAAAACACCATAAAAACGGATCTAAAAACCAGCGCTGCGGGTTTTCTTGATTGCAAGATAGCCGGTTGAAAATTCACTTTAAATTGACGGTTACTGAAGTCAAAATAACAGTAATTTTTGTTCGTTAAAAATCTCATCAAAACAACATGCCTCAAATATAAACACCGGGGTAAAAACCCATTATAAAAATAACGGTAACAAAATACGTTTTAAAACCAAACACTGGTTCAAAGCAAATTAATCTATAGACTACTATACTATATATGCATCAATTATATTACACTGCCTGGGAATAAACATCATGCACGCACATACAAATAGACACAAATTTAAATGAAAAACTTTCAGGGAAAAGCACAAGGACATGCGCAACTACCAGGCAACAAAGTAAGTGATATATGCATTGACCTGGACTTGATTTTTCACTTTGCAAATCATACTTAATGCAAATACTGAAAATAACAAAATATTTGACCTGGCATATGTACGCATAATCAAATGATGTCTGGGCATAAAATTTTCCACGCACGAAAAATAAAAAGTTCTGGACAACATTACAACATGCTAACACGTGGATACAATATTTACATGAACCATATTTTCGAATACTATAACTTGCAAATTTGTAAAGCAAATAGCCTGGGTAATATATTACAAAAGTTTAAAGTAAACTGGGAACATATGAGCACGCACGCAACTAGAGATGATGGCCTGGTCAATACACTTTTGTACGCATGGAATGAACAAAAACACAAAAATTTAATAATACCTGGAACTTGATAATTCACGTACTGCATGCACACACTTAAATGATACTACACTTGTGCACACGAATTATGATACATATGATACCCGAGCCATAAAATTTTCACGCAAGAAATGAAGTGGATAAAAATGACGTGGACCCGGTTACACACAGTAGCATGTGAAATAGAAAAAAAACAAAAATAAAAAAACAATGAAATACCGCATGCAAGTAAACGTACGCACGAACAAAATTTGATTACCCAGGTTTGCACACACGAAATATAGGCCTGGGCTTACATATTTTGCATGAAAAATATGAAGAAATGAATAAATTAGAAATGTGAGTTTTGAACTCACTTTAGATTTGGTTTCAGAAACAACTAGCAACAAAGATCTGAGAAGGAGCAAAATTTTTGAAACGCCATTAATGTTTTCTCGGAGCTACTGGAAAATGGGCAAAAGAATGTTGCAGTATACTTTTTCTTTCACCAAAAGTGTACAAGTCAATGCAACAAGGTGCTGGCAGACCTTGGTACAATTGCATTTAAGGCAAACGTGCATCAGGAAAGAAAAATGACACACTGCATAGTTTATGATGATGGCTGTAAAGGGAGTTTAAACTTTGTTTTAAAAAATGAGTGGTGACAGCAAATGTTCAACTTGTTTTAGAATTGGACTCTCTTCACTTACACGTGAAGGCAAAAGATGAATTTCAACATAGCTTGATTATTTTCCAACTGACTTTGCAACAGGCTTTGCAAATGATTTGCATATTTCTTTTTTTTAAATTTCAATTAAAAATTTCCATTTTATATTTTTATTTCGATGGTAATAAAAATCATGGTTGTTACAATACATTTGAAACCTTTGTTTAAAACCTTTAAACAACCCTTTCGAAACTATTGAAAGTATCCCTTTCATATCCCTTGAAAGTACCCCTTTTGAATTAATTGAAAAACATTTCCTTCGAAATCTTTAAAACCTTTGACATTCTATTTTAAAACACTTAAACATTGCCTTTCGAAAACATAGGAAAAACCATTCCTTTCAAACCTTTCGAAACCACTAGGGAACCACCCCTTTCAAAACCTTCATTAAAACCTTTCGAAACCATTTAACCATAAAACCTTTCGAAACCATTTGAGTTCAAGTAAAACATGTGGAACAACCTTTCGAAACCATTTAAAACTGTCACCTTTGAAACCTTTGGGTTCTAACGTCAATTAAGAAAAAGGATCATAAAACATTTTAAGTAGAAATCGCTCTTTCGAAAGTTGTTTCCTAAGTAAATAAGTGATGATGTCGAAACCAACCCCTTCGAAAACATTGAGAAGTGGTTTATTTTTAAAAACAAAGTATTCCCTTCGAAACCATTGTTTCGAAAGATAAGAAAAGTGGTAGCTAGGGGTTTTGACCCCTTCGAAAGAATTTACTTAAAACCAAAAGGCGCAACCTATTCGAAATGATTCCTTTAAAACCATTTGACCTGGTCAAAAGCCAACCAAGTCGAAAGCACTTCCTTCAAAGGCAAAGCTGGCGCATTTTCACATTAAAACACACGTTTCGATCCTATCGAAAACTTTGGTCTCGACCAGTTACTTCTGTATTTGTCCAATTCACTATGTACCAAGTTATTGATACTATGTACATTGGTTTCTATAGCATTGGGGGTGGAGGAACATGGTCGAAAGCAGGGTGCCAAAGGTGGCGAAACAAGAACAGTTAAAAGCTGACATTTAAAATAGTCTTTTTCCACTACCCAGCCTTGTTTGTCAAAATCTGATTGGTTGTTGATTATTTATTTCTAAAAGTACTACCGAAATACATATGTAAACAATTCATACTATTTGCAAAATGCCCCTTCTCCTTATATAAATATATAAACCATTTAAGTCTCATACCTTAAATAATTTTATATACCTATTAAAACACTTAGAAAAATTCTACAAAAATTCCAGAAAATCATTCTTAATATGTTTTGTAACATATATAAATTTCAAACCCGAAATATAAATAATTTAGCCTTAAATATTTTTAACCCAAATAATCATTTTCTTCACTAGAAAATTCATATAAAATCCACACTAATTCAGATTATTTTGAAAATTGAAACCTATCTCTATAATATCATTTCTGATATAAATATAAATTCGCAAGGCATTTGGATTTCATTTAATAGGGTTTTCACATTTAAACATATCATAAAATCTATATGAACTAACATAAATCATCAACAAGCATATATATACATTTAATCATTCAAAAACATGGCAAACATTGCAAAACATTTTAGATTCATCTAAAAACCGAAAACCATAAGAGATATGAGATGTAATCATTATTCATCTTAGCTTGGAGATTAAAGAGTTTAAGATTTGAATGGATTTCAATTGATTTGGCTCCTTCCTTAGCTTTCTTCGTCTTGTTCTTTAAAAATGATGGCCGGCCTCAAAATTTAATTATTTGAAAAATGAAAATGAACGTGTATGTAGTACATGGTCAAGGATTTATGGTATAAGAATGACCTCTTTCCTATATTAACCCTCCTATATTTCATTTTAGCTCTTCTTTAATTTATTGGTTACATGGCATGACCACCCCTTGATTAAAATCAAATATCAATCCCTAATCAACACGTTATTTTATTTAATTTAGTAAATTAAATATCCTAGAGAATATTACTAAAAATAAGGGTTGTTACACTTATGTCCTCAGTGACACTTCTCGAACAATACCAAGCCCGACCTTACCGAGTATCCGAATATTTCCATATCTAATTCTTAATCGTTTTTCACGTGACAGTACACATAAATCTAGATGAGATGTGAAAATTACCTAGTGGGAGAAACATCGCATAGCATAGCTTTCTCTTGCGCTTTTGGTTTAGTCATTTTTGGCAAAGGATAACAAAGCTCAAAGAGTAGCAAATTTTTTTAAGGTGATGATACACCATGAAGAAAGATGAATCCTATAATTAATAAACCAACTATTGGGGATAATTAAAATGATCGTATATTGAAATTAAATTTCATATATTACCACTACTCATTGATACCAAACAAGTGCTATCCCTCGGTTGAAAATGAAGCCAGGCAAGTTGACGTAATGTTACCTCTAGGCATCATCTTGATGACGTTTTTAACCTTCGAGATAGAAATGAGTCCAAGCCCCAACATTTAGTGTTAAAAGTATGACTAGATCCTTTCCATATAAGCGATATCAATTACGGAATTACTTTTCCATAACCGAAATCGAACATTAACTTTTAAAAACTGAATTTGTGCTTGATTTCCATATTACAATATTGGTAAAACACTTTTTGAAATACTCTTTCAAAACGTTCTTTTATAAGACAAATTTTATAATACTGTGTATTAAAACAAGGGTCAAAAACAAATGTCATTAAAACATTGTTTACTATAAACCCAAAAACAATTTACACTTAGCTTTATTTATAAATAATCCCTTTTAAAGGATTTTTCTCATTTATATAGCATTATTTATAAATTTAAAACAATATTTATCATCCCAAAAGATAATAAAGCAATTTAAATACCTTTATAAATTTGAAACAATATTAATTATCCCAAAAGATAATTAATCACATTTAAAATCTCTGTTGAAAAGACAAATCAATTATTTTAAATTAATAATTACTCATTTCCAAACACTTTCATATCATCGGTAAATTAACTTTAAAATCTTTACTAAATCAGTTTATCAACTTCTAAATACTAAATTAGTTAATTACTAAGATTTATTATATCAAGATAATCATATTTAAAATGAATAATTCATCTCAAACATCATTAATTTAAATGATAAGTAAATTTGAAATACCATTAACTAAAACAAGTAATTAAGTTCAAATGATCATAAATTAATTGGATCAATTAAATTTAAACCTCATTTAAAACGATTAATTAAAACAACATTTGTTGAAATGATTTATTAAAATATAAAACATCATTAATTAGAATGATTTAACTAATTTCCAAATAACATTAGTTAAGCAATTTGTTAAATTTAAAACAATCATTAATTAAATGATTAATTAAATTCAAATATCATTATTTAAAATGATTAATTCCTTTTATATATCATTAGTAAAATGATTATTGATTTCAATTATCATTAATTAAAATAATTAATTAGACTCAAGTAATCATTAGTTAAAATTATTAATTAAATCATGTCTCACTTAATCGAAAGATAACCAATTTTAAACACCATAAATTAAATTGGTTAATTAATTTCAGAATCATTAGTTAAAATGATTAATTAATTTAAATTATAATTAATCAAAATGATTAATGAATTCTAACATTATGTTTACGAAATCATAAACTCAAGTTCAAAAACATACGATAGGGTTTTGGGGATGAAATTTAATAAATGATGATATAGCGAAATCGCTATAACGACACTTAAGAAATAAAAGGAACATCATGATTTATTTCAATTTATCATATGACGAGAAACCCCTTAGTGTCTCTCTACAGATTTTTCCCTACAAAACAATGGTTATGGATAATATGTATAATCATATGGGTTCATAATGACTAAATTAATTGGTCATCCATTTTCCAAACAGAAATATAACCAAACAATAATCGAACAATTTAACTAACATCCAAGCAATCGATGATCATTTATAACATCATAGATATGATATAATAAAACTAAATGTGAGTTAAACTCACATTGATTATCTTTTCCATCGAAACATTCCGATTTGGACTAAAATCGAATGACCGTATGATTTTAGATGTGTTGATCTCGACGACATGAGTCCGACGCAAAAAAAAGCGTCGAATCCAACCTCATACATAAAAGTTATTCGATAAATAAGGTTTCTGAATTAAATAACATAATCAAATTAGCTAATTTCCAACTTAGTTAATTTCCCACTGTAATCCATCATCTTCCCAAAATATAAACATGCACTCACTGTACATGTACATCATGATTAAATAAAGAGTTTAACTTGTAATCAATAATTTTTAAATTCTTTGTTTCGAGAACCAAATCGTTTTAAAGGTACTTCTTTTTCAAAGATGGTTTTTAACAAGGGATTCAAATGTCGATACAATTAACTAGATAAATGAATGTGAATGAGTTATGATGTAATTATTTGTGTTTGTGTGGACAACTATTAGAAAAATAAATCCTCATTCTACTATAAATTGATTCTTTGATTGTGTGGACATTTAATAGCAGAATAAATTCCCATTCTTCTACAGATTGATTAAATTGTTTGGACATCTATTTAGCATGAAAAATCATCATCCATCTATTATGTTATTTAGACATGTTTATACTGGTTAGTTTATATCGACATATTATTTCCTAATTTGGATATGAAGTGTATTTACATATATGTGACTTACGTAACTTAATTGTTGAATGATTTGAAAATGAAATTGAAATTAAATGGTAACTTAAATTGGTACCATTAAGCTTTTTTTTGAATTTATGAAGTATGATTTTGAACTAACTTCAATTTTTTAATCAGTCTGGGGTTTTAAAGTTTATAAATGATTTTTCAAGTTACATAACTATTTATAAAGGTGTTTATAAATAATAACTTGTTTTAATAAAAAGGGTTTTACTAAATAAAAGGGTTTATCTAAAGTGATTTAAAATGAGATTTTGTAATGTCAAAGATATTTTACAAAGAAAATTTTATAAAGAGTTTTATACATGGAAAGAGATTTTATAAATCATTTAGAGATTTTAAAAGAAGTTTGAATCTAGTTTGAAGATTTGTAAGGAGGTTTGAAATATGAAATGAACTTATAAAAAGAATTTTATAAAGGATAAGTGAATGGGTTTTATAAAGTGAATGATTTTATAGTTAGTGATTTTTTGAAAAGCGAATTTCTTGGCCATTTAATATGGAATTTGAGAAGAGGGAATTTTCCAAATGTTTTTGGTAAATATTTATATTTTGAAATAAGTAAAATTATTTCCAAGTATAAAAGGAATGTAAAGGTTTATGGGAATAATGTATTAAAAAGATGTTTTGGTCAAGTTTTTCAGCGTGTTTTAATTGATGAAAGATTAATTAATAAAGGTTTAGTGGACCCCATGTGGAATTGAATCAAAGTTTGAATGATTGTTTATTTGATAATTAAATAACCGATTATCAAAATTTGGACCAAAACGTAACTTTGGAAATATCTAGGAGAATCAACATTTATTTGATTGTTTATTTGATTTCCTTCTCCACCACCAAACAGATGTACATTTATAAAAGTCAACGATGTAGATCTCAAGAATGCAATGTTAGGCATTCATCCATACAAATTCGTTCTGGGATTTGAACGAAACCGAAGGTACTCTCCTACCACATCTTGTCGGGAATCAACCCTAGGATTAGTAGTGAGAAGTCCTTGCAACACAAAGAATTCCCGAAATGAAAGAACCACTTCTACTTTAGTATTTGGGAGCAAACCAGAATTAACAACAAGTAGTCCTTTCATCCAGAAAATCCCTGGTATTCATTCTTCATTCTCTCTACCAGGTCTTCATTTTTCGAACGAATACATTGGTTCGAAGTGGTTTTCGGATAGGGATTTCCCTAGACCGGACCCCGATTCCTTCGAATCCAATCATCGATAAAAGAGGCTTTGTGAATAGAGAATCATTCTTTAATTGATTAATTTCTTTTTTTTCAAACTCTATTTTGGAGATATATAACTTTTAAAACACTTCTTTCTGGTATATATGGAATTATTAAACCCCTCTTATCAAAACCTTTGATTACTTGTAGTCTTTCTAAACTTGGAATAATTCAAAATCATTTCATTTTACACGTAGCGAAGTCATCTCATTTAAATCTTAACAAAGATTTCTTAATTTAAAACTCTCAATTTTGATTAAGTTAAAACCATGTTATCTAGGATGTCAATCCTAAAATCGATAAATATTAAGTGAGCGGAATCTATAGAAATCATCTAATACTACTCAATATCAATCCCCGTATTCAACAAATACTAGGGCGAAATAACGGTGAAATCACCTTTTAAATTCCATGAATAGTACGATTTCCCTCTTCTGGCTTTAACATTGAGTACAAGAAGATTATCTCCATGAATTCCAAGTTGTAATTTAATTTGGAAAATTAAATCTTTTTATACTTAACTCGTTTCCACCATTTCAACCTTATCTATCCTTCGCCCAGGAAAGAGGCTAGGTGACCTAGGGCACTGGTTGCTCCTGAACATCTCCTTAGTTTAAGCAACTCACATCCGGATCTCACGAATAGAAAAATCGAGTCTACTCGTCGGCTTTTAGAGCCAAGATTAAACCACTTATTTGTAATAGCTCTTTATCATTTATTTGAACTCTCTTCAATAAAATAGAAAACCTCCAAATCATTGTTAAAACTCTTAACTATCCATTTGAAAACATTTATAAAATATTTGGATAAGAATCGTTAAGTTTAAACTATATTTCAAAAGTTATAGAAAAGTGCTGCGAAAAAAGTGCTACGGAAAGTGCTCTTTAAGCTATATTGATCAAAGCAACTTTCTATTACTTGAAAATTCATTTTTATTACTCAAATAACTTTTAAAAGGTTTATAAACTTTATTCCATATTTTAAAAAAAAACATCATTTATAAAGAAATCCAGTTTTGGATTCCGAACTTCAAATTCAGGATTTTTCCAAAACTTGTTTTACTCATATTTCAAAATCTACTTATCGGAATCTCGATTTTCTTTCTTTGTTGGAAAAATATGGATATAATAGTTAGAAAAATTATTATCTCGAAGAATTCTGAGCTATATTCCAACTTTTACACTTGTTTGACATTTATATCGCGACATCGCGAACTACCGATACGCGACGCGCTTATTTTTAACTATATTTTCTATTTCTTTCCTAACTTCACCAAAACACTTTTGAATACTTATTAAACATTTCAAACACATTTTAAACCATTTTTAAGAGGTTTAACACTTCCATATACACCAATTCATTAAATCGAGGAAAATGATTTCCTTTGTGCTTATCGACCTGTATATTCGTGATTTGCATATATATTCAACATTCATATGAAAACAACCAAACTTTATGATCAAAGTATATTAAACATCCATTAGCAACATCATATCATCATCCAACATATAGTATAATAAATTAGGAGTTCCCACCTTCATTTTCTCTCGAACTAGTTTTAAAACGGCTATAACTCCTCTATCTTGCAATGAAACTATATGAAATCAAGCTTGGATCCTTGAAATGGCTCGGCCTAGCCTTGGTGCTCATGGACTAGGGTGGTAAAGAGGTGGAGCTCACGGCCTAGGTTGTGGATGGTGGTGTCTTGGGTCTAGGAGGTGGAGAGATGGAGATTAGAGCTTGTTTTGAGGTGTTTAACTATTTTTAACTATATATTATGATTTAATTTCTTGTTGAAATAATTTTGGACACTATTTATTTTAGGACCGAAGCCATTTAAGTGGATGCAAAAGCTTGGTGAAGAGGAAAAGGAATGAAAAGGAAGAGAAGATGGTAGGGTATTTATAGGAAAAAGGAAGGGTATAAAAGAAGACATGTACACATCACTTTTATCACTATTTCTAGGCTTCTTCAACACACTACCTCCCTTCACAAAGCACGGCCAAAGACCCCTCCATGTGCGCATCACTTATATCATCTCATGTATACATATGTTGACTTCTTTATGCTTAATAGGTAAGAAATCATTAAAATACATTATTTATTTTCTATTATATCCTTATACATAATTATGTTTACATATGTATGTTTATGTGCATGTTATCATGTGTATGAAACATATATATGTATGTACATGTAAGTGCATAACACTTCGAACGTCTTTGAACAACTTTTGTTTGTTAAATCGTTTAAATCCAAAGAACTGGTTATCGGTCACATTTTCACTTATACTTTAACGTTCATATATTTGTAAACAAAATTCAAAAATAAATTTCTTATAATTTTAAACTAATTAGAATCGTTACATTTTAATTATAAAACCATATAATTTCACATTAAAAATTATTTACAAAAATTGCTATTATACCGATAAAGAGATATCGATTTTTCCTTATATTTTCAAATAAAACACAACCCTTTATAAAACTACTATAAATGATTCATTATCACTTTATAACTAATTAAAATGAATTATTCTAATTTAAAATAATTATTTGAATAATTAAAACAATTATTAAATTATTAAATCTTGATTTAATTTATATAAATCTATATTTCAAAACGATGCCACTAATCGATATAATTTTCGAGGAAAATATTCTTGTAAATACTTATTCAAAATAAGTTTACTATCACCTATCATTACTTGAAATGATATTATCCATATTATCATCTTTCATTTAAAAATAAATTCAATTAATCAAAGTGATAAATTGGTGCTTCGTTACACACTCCCCCTCTTAAAAGAATTTCGTCCCCGAAATTACCCAAAATAAAAACCCAAAGGTTTTACTCAAATTTATTTATTTTTAACTCATTTCCGTATGATGTATATAGATCATCTGTATACAATATCTGATTCGATCTCCTATACGAATCCACAACTCTACTTCCGAACTAGTATTGATCTCCCGATCCTTTAATATGGAAGGTTTTTTATCTGAACTTTAGTTCTCCTTGCATAGATCTTGATTATGATAGAAAACTCAAGCATCTGTCCACAAACCCTCATCAATGTTCGTCGTCAAGATTCGACTGATAAATCCATTTTTGGATAAGTGTCAAAAACGTCAAAATTCTATACCTGAATCTTTGATTAAATTATGCGATGAAATAATCCATATACTTCATATGTATTTATAAATCTTTCAAAAAAATTTGCGAAAACATTTCATAAAACTTTCATCTTTTATTCAAATTTTTACAAAGATACTTCTTTATACATAACCATTATATATATATATATTAAAGTATTTCCACTTAAAAGAAAATAATTCTTTTCCAAAGATAAATATCTTTTTTTATAACACCTTTCTAAGCATATCTTAATGGTTTTTGAAAAACTTATTTTTAGAATTCATTAAATCGATACATCACCATAAACTTCCAATATTAAATGTGAAAACATTCTTTGTTTTAGTTAAAACTTTCTTTATCAATTAATACTCCTTTATCAATCAAAATCTCTTTATATATATATATGTATGTGTATATATATTTACTCATACCTGTTTTAATACTTAAAAAGTGTTTATATACTTATTCAAATGTTTTAATTATATTCATAATTTACTTAACGGGTTTTACTTTAAAATATAAATCGAAGAGAATTAAACAATTACTACCAAAACATTATTAAAATGAACTTCCCTTTTTATAACATGTTAATTATAATATTTACTATCTTTTTATAAAAGACTCCAATACTTGTTATTATCTTTAAAATCCCATTATTAAAAATCTAAATATACTCATAAGATTTCTTCCAAAGTGTTATTCAAGGTTTTAAAAACAAATGTTGCTAAAACATCGCTTACTACAAACCCAAAACCATTTAACCTTAAATATTTATTTTAAGAGTGGTACTAATGAAAAGTTGGGACAATCATCATTTTATAATTCTCCGCGCTCTTCACCATTTAAACCATCCAACACTAGGGTCCTAAAAGAAGATTCTCCTTTCCTCACTAACTATTACAACTCAAAATACTACATCAAAAAAAACACACTACTCATACATACTTACTCCCAAGATTCTACTCCTACTCTTCTGAGTGTAACAACACATAATTTTTAACAAATATTTTAAAATTAATTTATTTGAAAACATTGATTTTAAATCATTTAAAAATTGAAATTTTGAAATTTTCCAATGTATTTTTGGATTTTGTCTATAATTTATTTTCCAAATATAATAAATTTATGAGTTTATGAGAATTTTATATTTTGGTCCACTTTGGTCAAACTTTGACTTTCAGTTGAAATTTTAAATTTGAATTTTAAATTTATAATCTTTTTCTTTGAAATAGTATTTGTTTCTGATATTCATTCTGCTTTTCGTTTCGTCAAATTCTGTTTTATACTTTTTAAATTTGATAAAATTCAGCGTTTTACACGCAATTATTTCCAGTATTTCATTGTTATTTTTCTATTTTATTTTTTCATCTTTTATTTTGTTTGGGCTTTGTTTGTTTTGTTGTGTTGAACTTGTTTTGATTTGGGCTTTTGATAATGGGCTTAGAAATTCCAAGAGGCATGAGTTACTTGTTTTAATTGATGCCTTTACATTTTCCCATAGCCGTTCATTTCATTCTCATAGCCGTACATATCATTTTGTTCACCACTTCCTTCTCATTTTCATTTCATAACAAAACAATTTTACAGTAAGTTTCATGTCTTCCTCCTTCCTTCTCTTTTCTTTTTCTTTTGTTTGTTTCTCCTTTTCTAGTTCGGCCTCCACCATGCTCATCCCTAGCCGACCTCATCTCCACCCAAGCACCAGCATATGACCGGCCTCCATCACCATCTCCACCATCTCCCTTGTTGCATGACCATAGATTCAAATCCACCTTTTATTTGCCTTGCAAACCCTAGCCGAGACCACCATATCACCACTTCCCCTCTTGCTAGCCTCGGCCACCACCTATTCCATCACCAACTCCTCTTTTCCATGCTTTGCCGTGACCAGATGATGGTGACCAGACATGACCTGACCTTGCAAACAACCCAGGCCGAGCCACATTGCACCATGACCGAACCCAATAGGCACCATCTCCTTTGACCTTTTGCCTTCAACATGATTTTGCCTTGCCATCCCTTCACATTCCATTGCTTAGCCGTGCCTTTTATTGACCATAGCCGAGCCTACCTTGCCTTTAAACCATGGTGGCCGAGCCATTTATCATGTGATCTAGCCCATTTGTGTAGTGGCTGAGCCCACTTGTTTGGTTAAGCCACTTTGTTCCACTTTTGTTCATATTTTACATTGTTACATTTATATCCTTTTGTGTTGAATCTTTTCTTATGTATGTTGTATTTTATTTGTTTACAAGATTTGGATTTGGGTGCTACATCTCCTCGAATTTGAATCGTGCTTTGTCGTGCTTTTTCGGAGTTTGATTCTGTGTCTTGAATTGTCATCTCTAGCTTTAGAAGGTGAGTTATCACTCTCGACTTCTTACTTATAAAATTGTGAAACAAAGTCATGTGAATTGTATTAGTGATATGCCATGTTGATAGTAATTTCATATATGCCAGTGATGTGATATTATATGATGTTATAACCTGATTATATACCTGTTTAATCACCTGATATGACATGCTATGCTTTACTGTTTAATTTATATTCCTGTTTCTCACACTGCAAGTTCCCTCACTATGGGTTGAAATGATACATACCCGAACGGACTTTAGAATAGGGAAAAGTCGTTATGAGCTGAAATGATAGGCTCGAGCGATTTTTATTTGACTTGGGATTGCGGGTTTGAAATGATCAAACCCGGGATTTATATTTCGGATTGAAATGATATATATATCCGTATTCACTTGACCTAGGTTAGAAAATATTATACAGACCCGTGGTTAATTTTAAATATAAATATTTTCTAAAAACTCTAAGTATTTGGAATATAAAATATATGAGATTTTAACTTAAAATTGGATTTAAATGATTTAAATAAATGTTATAGTGATTTTCTATGAGTTAAAATTGTATAAGTCAATAAATGAATTTAAAAAATGTAAACTAAAATGTGAATTAACTTAATAATTGAAAATTTGATTTAAAATGGAATTTTAGGCTTAACTTAGTAATGAAATATTTTATTTATGAAATGGATAATTTTAAAAGTAAATAAAGTATCAAGTTATTGTTAAATTAAAAGTTAAGCAATTTAAGTGTATTTTTGACTTAATAAATGAATTATGGTTTAATTGGATATTTTATTTATAAAATTTTATTTTATAAAATCATAAGTGAAATGATATCCAAATAAATATTTCTGAAAAGTGAGATATGTTTTATAAGTTAAAAATGGTGAAAAACTGAAATTATAATGTTTTTGAAATGCTATAATAAATCTCAGATTTGTATTGGCAGCATTTCTGAAATGCTGTGGTTTTAAGGTAGTGTTTTACAAGTGTTACCATTTCTGAAAATGTACTGTTTTTTTTAAACACCATTATATCTGCAGTAACGTTTTCTGAGTGCCGCTATTTCTGAAAAGACAATAATTTTTGAAATACTACTATATCTGCAGTAACGTTTTCTAAGTGCTGATGTTTCTGAAAGGACTATTTTTGAAACATTATTATATGTACAATAACATTTTCTGAGTGCTGTTGTTTTCGAAAAGATAATGATTTCGAAATGCTAATATATGTATCATCACATTTTCAAAGCGCTACGAATGCTAAAATTACAATGTTTTGAAATTGTTATAATTGAATGAATGAACTTAGAAATGCTACAACTTTGGAAATGAATATTATTTTTGAAAGATATTGGCTTTGAATTTAAATGGTTTAAAATGAATATGTTTTGATTTGAAATATAAACCATTTTGAAATTTATAAACACGGGTTATAATAACGATTGGTTGTTAAAGAGACCGGGATCAGATATGGACATACTCTCTATCGATACCGAAAACCACTTTAACAACTGTGTACGCGGAGGAGATTCCAAAATGAAGTTGGATAGTGGCGACGATTCTATTTTGAGGTATAAACGTGGACCCAACTCCCATGAGTTGGCATAAGGTGGCTAAAACAGGAGCAATTGACGGGCTAATGAGGTAGCACCTCTGATCGGACACATTCCATCGTATATCATTCTATTACTTTGTGATTGATTGGGTGCACCCCTTGATTCGGGAGTGTGGCTTGAGGTGGGCGGTTGCTGCGGCTCTGCATTACCACCGATCCGGAAGTGTAATTGGTATATCTACCCTGGCATTTCCTAGTTGTGATGTGTCACCTACCATAGCGTGCTTTACTACGAGTTTGTTTTGTACCATACCTATGTAGTGCCCTCTAACGACGCCCATTATGGGGAAGATTACGGTACTGTATAGACTATGGGAATATATAAAATGTGTTAAGGGGGATATGGGTAACGCCTTAACACTATTTTGATAGTTTACTTTACTTTAGGCACTATTATAATAGCGTATCTTACTACATAGTAGATAGTTTAATGGATCCTTAAAGGATGGGCGATCCCAAGCATCCTTTAAGTTATTGTTTCATTTCTATTACAGTACTCTTGAGTTGATTTACATTTTATAAGTATGTATGTCATGACTCGAGTGTTTTGTGTTTTGCTTTACGCTCGGGTCGGCCCGAGTATCACAGCTTTGGATTCATCTTCTGGAGCTAGAGATTTGCTGGAGTTTATCTGTCTATCTAGTTGTCTATTTCCATTTCAGTTATTTCCTATTTAGCTTTGCTTATGTATTTGTGAACTTATGTATTCAGACTTCTGTTGTATCTGTTTTTCAGACTATGGTATTTTGTATCTGTTTTGAGACTATGTATTGTAGTGGCTTCATGTACTATGTATATTATTTCCGCTGCGAGTTATTCTGATATTCTGTGTCTGTGATTGATTTTATTTACTCCAAATTTATTTACAATCTATTGTTTTGAATTATTCAAGTCCGACATGTGTGGTTTTATTGTCGATTTGAATGGTCTAAAACAGTGGGTCGTTACATTTGGTATTAGAGCTTTGGTTTTAGGCAAACCTTAGCCTATGGAGCAAAAACTCATTATGGATAGGGTAGAAATACCCTAGAATGAGTGAAATCAATTTTTGAATCCTTTCTTTGTATGAGAACGTATTTTAAGCATAAAATGATTTTTCAATGATTTTAAAGAATTTTAAAAGATTATTTTAGATATAAAACTTTCTTGTTTTAAAATTTCATTTTTCTTAACTTCATTCCTTTTGAATCCACCTTGTTATTTGAATTCTTGGATTAGGATTTCCATTTCTAGTTGAATCTTATCTTTGTCTTTCTGCTGTACCTTTGTCCTAAAATTCATTCTTGATTTTTCCAGGATGAATCGTATGAATGACAGAGGTAGGGGTCATGGTATTGCCCTGGTTCCTGAGCTTGTTGCACCCATCAGGTTCACCACTCTCTATAAGGAATTCACTCAGCTTGGTGGCACCAAGTTTACTGGATCTGAGAGCATCGTAGAGGCTCGGCAGTGGTTGAGGAGTCTTGAGAGGATTTTTACTGGTTTGGAGATTACTGATGCTCAAAAGCGTCAGTTGGCAGCTTGGCAGCTTCAGGAGGCAGCCCAGGATTGGTGGGAGTCTGTCACAGCTCAAGCTGTGGAGGCAGATATTTCTTGGGAGCAGTTTAGGTATCTTCTTGTGTTCTGTTCAGCTTTTTCTCTTTGAATCTATCTTAAGCTTTGATATCTCTTGTCAGGGAGGCTTTTGTGGCAAAGTGGATGCCCGAAGCCGAGAAGTCCCAACTATACAGGGAGTTTATGGATGTTAAGCAAGGGAGCATGTCATTTTCTGAGTAGGAGCGGAAGTTCAATGAACTTTCCAAGTTTGGTCCTGGCCTGATTGACACCTCTCTTAAGAAGAATGAGAAATTTATAGCTGGAGCTCTCCCAGAGTTTTATGATCGTCTCATTTCTCATGTTCATGGTACATTCACGGAGTTGATGGACATGGCTATTAGATATGAGAATCTCACTTATAAGGAAGTTTCTGTTCTCGTGCTTCTCCATCTTAGCCTGGTTCTGGCAACTCTAAGAAGAGGAAGCCTAATTTCCATCAGCAGAAGCACAATTGGCTCAAGAATCCCGGTTTAGGATCTACTCCTCGAAAGCATCCTATCGACCTATCTTCCATCCCATGCTTCAAGTGTGATCAGAGGGGACACTATGCCAATAGTTGCCCTACTTCAGTTGGTACTGCTGTTCCTCCACCTCAGGATACCAAGAACAATCTCTGTCATGTCTGTCTGTAGCCTGGTCATTTCAAGAAGGATTGTCCTTTGTATCAGAAGGGCAAGACATCTGGAGTCTTCGCCATGACTTCTTCCACTCCTACTCCTAAGGATACCCAAGGTACTCTCCAGGGCACTTTTTCTCTGTTTAATTTTCATGTTCGTGTTTTATTTGATACTGGAGCTTCACATAGTTTTATTTCTGTGGATCTTTGTGATAAGTTTGAGCATCTCCTTTCACCTATGTTTGCTGTTGTACCTTTGTGTGTTACTAATCCGATTGGGGGACCCGCGAACCTTAGTAGGATCTGTAATCAAGTGAAACTCTTCTATTCTGGCCATAGATTTTCTGGTGATTTCTATGTTCTTGGTTTCAATGCTTTTGATTTATTGCTTGGGGTGATTGGCTAAAGAGGCATGAAGCCATTATCTCTTGTAAAACCCGAATTGTTTCTCTTGTCGATGATCGGGGTAACCCTTTGGTGATTCGGTGCCGTATGCCTCAGGATTTTTCTAGCAGTTTTATTTTCTCTTTGGATTCTTCTCCTGGTGATCTTGATTCAACTCATGTGGTTAAGCTCTATCCCGATGTATTTGGTGAAGTCTCTTCTTTACCTCCTAAGCGGGAAATTGATTTCTGTATTGATCTTATTCCTGGAGCTCGACCTGTAGTTCTTCCTCCCAGAAGAATGGCACCCCGTGAGAAGGTTGAGTCAAGGAAGCAAATTGAGGACTTGTTCTCCAAATGTCTGATCAGACCTAGTCATTCCAAATGGGGAGCAGCATTGGTTTTAGTCACTAAGTCCGATGGTTCTTTGAGGATGTGTGTTGATTATAGGGAGCTGAACAAGCTCACTATGAAGAACAGATATCCTATGCCTCGTATTAATGATATGTTCGATCAGCTTTATGGAGCTACTGTTTTCTCTTAGCTTGATCTTGCCACAGGTTTCCACCAGCTCAGAGTTGCTGAGGAAAGCATTCCCAAGACTGCTTTCCATACTGAGAATGGTTTCTATGAATGGTTAGTTATGCCTTTTGGTTTGACTAATGCCCCAGCTTTCTTTGTTGATTTGATGAATCGTGTTTTTCATGATGTTTTTAACAAGTTTGTTCTGGTCTTTATCGATGATATTCTGGTCTTTTCTAAGACTGAGGAAGAGCATGGATCTCATTTGAGCTTTGTTATGGGGACTCTTAGGAGTCACCAATTGAAAGCCAAATTCTTTAAATGCCATTTTTGGAAGGATGAAGTCCGATTCCTTGGACATATTGTTTCTAGTAATGGAGTTTCTGTTGATCCAGTCAAGATCGCTACGATCAATGTAAGTCTACCTTTTTCTCTCTTTTTTTCTTTTGTAATCCAATTATTCTATCTTTCTTTGTAGTTCTTATTTTTCCCTATTCTATTTCAGGATTGGGAAACTCCTAGGACTCCATCTAATATCCGTAGCTTTCTGGGCCTTGCCGGTTATTATCGGAGATTCATTGAGAATTTTGCTCGGATTGCTGCACCTCTCACTGCTTTGACTTGTAAGAATGCTAAGTTTATATGGAATGATAAGTGTGAAGCTGCATTCAATGAGTTGAAGCGCAAGCTTACTTCCGCACCAGTTCTTACTGTTTCAAATGGAAATGAGAGATTAACGGTATACACTGATGCTAGTCGTGAAGGTTTGGGAGCTGTTTTGATGCAGGATGGGAAGGTCATTGCTTATGCCAGTCGTCAGTTGAAGACCCATGAAGCCAATTATACTGCTCATGATTGGAAATTGCTTGTTGTGGTTTTTTGCTTTGAAGCTTTGGAGGCATCATCTTTTGGGGACTAAGTTTGAACTTTTTACGGATCATTAGTCTTTGAGATATATTTTCACCTAGAATGATTTGAATCAGAGACAAGTTAGGTGGCTAGAGTTCCTTGCTTCTTATGACCTCGACATCAACTATACCCCCGGGAAAGCTAATGTTGTGGAAGATGCTTTGAGTCGGAAGAAGGCGATGTTGTGTCAGCTTGTTGTTTCTTCTCCTCTTTTGGATCGTATCATGGCTAAGCAGGATGAGGATCAGATGCTTAGGCTTATGAAGGAGAGTCTTCGTAGCAGGGTGGGTGGTAGTAGTCTTGATGGTAGTGGAGCTTAGATCAATGATAGAGGGATTTTGAGGATTAATAATCGGATTTGTGTCCCGAATTTCGATGGATTGAGACAGGAGTTACTTCGGGAAAATCATCGATCCAGACTTTCTATTCATCCGGGTGTGACCAAGATGTATCAGGATATGAATAAGTTGTATTGGTGAAAGGGTATGAGGCGTGATATCTCCATTTTTGTTAGTAGGTGTGCGACTTGTCAGCAAGTTAAGGCCGATCATCAGAAGACCCCTGGTTTGTTGCAGCCCCTTGAGGTTCCCAATTGAAAATGGGAATAGGTTTCTATGGATTTTATTGATGGATTACCGAGGACTAGGAGGGGTAATGAGAGTATTTGGGTTATTGTGGATAGATTGACCAAGTCAGCTCATTTTATTCTGGTTAAGTCTACCCGTTCTGAGTTTGGTTGAGATTTATATGAGGGAGATTGTCCATCTCCATGGTGTTCCTGTCAGTATTGTTTGTGATCGTGATCCCATCTTTATCAGTCAGTTTTGGAAAGATTTCCAGGAATCTTTGGGTACTCATTTGAATCTGAGCACTGCTTACCATTCGCAGACCGGCGGTCAAACGGAAAGAGTGAATCAGATTCTAGAGGATCTTCTTCGTGCTTGTGTTCTTGATTACGTAGGATCTTGGGAAGATCATCTCCATCTTGTCGAATTCACCTATAACAACAGTTATCAGGTATAATTTCAAATCTTTTATCTTAATCTTATCTTAATCCTTTATCTATCTCATTTCGTCTTTTGAATTCAGGCTATTATTGCAATGTCTCCGTTTGCTGCTCTTTACGGACGACCTTGCAGATCTCCATCCTACTGGATTAAATCCGATAATTGTTTTGTTCTTGGTCCTGATATGATTCTAGAGGCTTCTGAGAGAGTTGAGGAGATTAAGAGGAAGATGAGGAATGCTCGGGATAGGCAGAAGAAGTACGCTAATAGGCATAGGAGGAGTTTGTTGTTGGTGATCTGGTTTTCCTTAAGGTCTCTCCCTTAAGGAATGTGATTCGTTTTGGTCGTAGAGGGAAGCTTGCTCCTAGGTTCATTGGTCCTTTCCGCATCTTGGAGAGGATTGGTTCTTTAGCATATCGTTTGGATTTGCTTGAGAAGTTTTCTGGAGTGCATAATGTATTCCATGTTTCGCATCTTCGTCGGTATCTTCTTGATCCATCTCTTATTGTCCAGCCTTCTACTCTCGAGAGTTTGGATATTGAGCCTAATCTGACTATCGAGAGGAAGCCACTTCGTATTGTCGATAGAGGTACGAAGTAGCTGAGAAGGAAATCTGTCAACCTGGTCAAAGTGCAGTGGAGTACTGATGATCGGGATTGTACCTGGGAGACGGAGGAGAGCATACATGCTTCGAATCCGAAATTGTTTGTTTCAGGTACTATCCGTTGTTCTATCTTATTCTTATCTTTCTTTGTTTTATGTGTCTCGTTCCTTTTCGAGGACGAAAAGTTTTGAGTGGGGAGGAGTGTAATAACCCATAATTTTTAACAAATATTTTAAAATTTATTTATTTGAAAACATTGATTTTAAATCATTTAAAAATAGAAATTTTGAAATTTTCCAATGTATTTTTGGATTTTGCTTATAATTTATTTTCCAAATATAATAAATTTATGAATTTATGAGAATTTTATATTTTGGTAAACTTTGGTCAAACTTTGACTTTCACTTGAAATTTTAAATTTGAATTTTAAATTTCTGATCATTTTCTTTGAAACGATATTTGTTTCTGATATTCATTCTGCTTTTCGTTTCGTCAAATTCTGTTTTATACTTTTAAAATTTGATAAAATTTAGCGTTTTACACGCAACTATTTTCAGTATTTCATTGTTATTTTTCTATTTTATTCTTCCATCTTTTATTTTGTTTGGGCTTTGTTTGTTTTGTTGTGTTGAACTTGTTTTGATTTGGGTTTTTGATAATGGGCTTAGAAATTCCAAGAGGCATGAGTTACTTGTTTTAATTGATGTCTTTACATTTGCCCATAGCCGTTCATTTCATTCTCATAGTCGTACATATCATTTTGTTCACCACTTCCTTCTCATTTTCATTTCATAACAAAACAATTTTACAGTAAGTTTCATGTCTTCCTCCTTCCTTCTCTTTTTTTTTTCTTTTGTTTGTTTCTCCTTTTCTAGTTCGGCCTCCACCATGCTCATCCCTAGCCGACCTCATCTCCACCCAAGCACCACCATATGACCGACCTCCATCACCATCTCCACCATCTCCCCTTATTGCCATGACCATAGATCCAAACCCACCTTTTATTTGCCTTGCAAACCCTAGCCGAGGCCACTGTTATCCCACCTTTTGGCAAAGCTGAGATAACCAAAAATTAAGTGAAAATCAATAATAACTAGTCATGAATATCAACTATGCATTGCAGGATAACCATGGATGTCGATGAATTTTGTCCGAATCCGGATCGGGCTGCAATTGACAAGACATGACAAGCAAAGCCATGGAAGCCAGCGTTTCAAATTCCCGGTTAATCGGAGTTCATATGGGTGAGATATGATCGATACAAGATAAAAGAAATATGCTGTTCATATCCATCATAGAGTCAAGGTGATGATCCATTCGAATCCATCAGAATCATATCCATCGGGGAACTGAAGTGGTGGTCTATTCGAATCCATCAAATTCGTATTGATCGAATTACACTGCCTCAGTCTATTCGAACCCAAGTTCGAATCCATCGGGAGCTAACGATTTTGAATCGATCGTCACCGAATCGATGGGGCACGAATCGATCTGTGGTCATGCTATCCATTTTATTCATATCATTCCAGAGAGAAAAGCATTGAATTAGACTTCGATTTTGGAACGAGCAAGGCACGAATGCCCAGTCAATACGCCACAAGGATCAGATCGATCCGAGCATCTCGCACCACATCATTGCGCGCTCACGTGTCCAGGTCGATTCGAAAGGGATGGATACGAATCCATGGATTCGAACGCAGCAGTACGCACGAAAATACAATCTTGTATCGATCATATCTCACGAACCATTGATCCAAATGCAATGAAACTTTCACAGCAGCTTGCATACGAGGTTAAGAACAATCCTACCAAGTTTCAGCTCGATTGGATCATTTCTTGGTGGATACGAAATTGCTTCGTATCAATCACAGATCGAGTCGAAACTTGGTGGGGTCAGTCACGTGGGCCCACTCACATGCCAGAAGAAGTCTCCCGAAGTTTGAGCGCGATCTCAGCCTCCTACGCCTATAAATAGCCCCCTGAAGCCTACAGAAAGGGGATCTTTTTAAGTGATTCAACGTCCAGACTCCACCGGATTTAATTCTACTTCTTTCCATTGCTGTTATACTCGAATTCATTCATTGTATCTGCTGTAATCATTTGTAATCAGCAAAGGACATCAATAAAAGATAAAAACCTTGAAGTGGACGTAGGCCGGAGATAGCCGAACCACTATAAATTCTGTGTCACTGTTCATTATTTCTGGATTGCTGTGTGTTGCTAGCTTAGGTCTGAGATTTGTGTTTGAATATTGCTGATTTGTATTCATGCACTGGTGCTTTCACAATACTTGGCGTTTGTGACCATTTTTGGCGCAAACACTTTGGTGCTTTCACTGAGAACAACTGGCACCCGCTACGCAAGATTTGAAGTTCAGATTTGAAAGTTTGAAGGATTCAGATTGACTCAACAATGACTCGACAAACAAGACAAAGAGCTGAGAGAAGCCAACAATGAGGAAGTCAAGAGGCATCCTCTGGCGCTGGAGAAGGACAAGCTTCGGTTTACATCACCAGAGATGAAATGGAAGCTATAGCAAATTCATTGCAAGAGAGGATGTTGAAGACTCAACAAGAGATGCTGCAGAATTTCTTTGAACAGATAAGAGCAGCAAATATGCAGAACCTTGGACCAACTACAGCAACTGCAAGTGCTGAACAGGGAGTTGGGATTGCAGAAACCAACAGAGATCAACCTCAAGGTCAGAATGCGGGACCAGAAGGCGACCAACAAGGACTTGGGGGCAGACCCTCTGGGTCCAATACTGGAAGACCGATGGTAGGGGCTCAACAGGCTAGAGCCAACGCTAATGACAACGGGCCACACGAAGAGTACGTACCAGAATACCCTTCAAGACCAAGAAGGAAACCCCATGATGGAGATGAAAAGATGGCTGGGTTAGTGCGACGACTCATGAGAGGAGGATTGTCTAGCGAAGGGTTGGAAGAAGTCAGTCGATGTCCGTTCACTCCGAATATCAGGAATGCAAGGAACCCTCCAAAGTTCAAACTTCCTATGCTGGATCCTTATGACGGGAAGTCAGATCCAACGATGCATATTACTCGATACATCAGGCACATGGAAGTGTTGGGGGCATCCGAGGAAGTGATGGCTCGATGCTTCCCTCTATACTTGTTAGATTTGGCTGCACTTTGGTTCAGGCAATTAGAAACTGGATCGATCAGAACATGGGGCGAGCTTGTAGATTTCTTCATGAGACAGTTTAGGGTCCACGTGACGTGACCCAAAAGTGTGATGACTTTAGCATCGATAAAACAAAGGACCGGAGAGTCCACAAAAGATTTTCTGCTACGATTTAATGCAACGGTGGCTTCTGTAGATCGCCCGGATCCATCGAAGATTTTGATGGCGGCAGTGGCAGGAGTTGGTGAAGGCACCGAATTTAAAGATTCTTTAACGAGAGACCCACCACAAGATCTTGGAGAGTTTTACCATGAAGCTGAAATATTCATTCGATTAGAAGAATCATGAGCCGAGAGGCAGGAAGTAAACGTTGTACAAGGCGAAGGAACCGCCAGGGAACCGCCCAAGGCAGACAAAGGAAAGAGAAAATAGGATGACGCACATGATGGTCCTGATAAACGGAAGAAATTCCGAGAACCCAGATTCAGGCAATACATAGATTTGGCGGCAAGCCTGGAACGAATTTACACTAAAACTCGGGGGCAACTCCGCTATCGAAAACCACCCAGGAGAGATCCCACAGAGCGGGAGCGTAAAACTGGAAAATACTGCCTATTCCATGAGCTGGATGGGCACACAACCGACGAATGTCGCCACCTAAAGGATGAGGTGGAAGAACATGTCAGGAGTGGTAGATTTCCACAATATGTCAGAGAACGGGCAGTGGCGGTAAGGCCTAAACAGCTACCGCCTCCACCTAACAGAAACGATCCTGGATCGGGATCACGACTCGTCATCAACTGATTAAGATGACAAGGGCCAAGTTCAGGATTTGGACTTCGGTCAAATAATTTCATTAGATTTGTTTTCAAAATAAACGGCTACTCCACTTACTCATGTACGGGAACCAGAGAGATCCCTAGGCATGCTCTGAGATGGAGACAGACCGATCTGCCCGGAGAGGCAATGTTTAGTTTTTTCCCGATGTTTGAACATCTAGGACCTGAATTTAATAAATAAACTTGAATTTCTTAAAATAAACCTTTGACTAGAGAGTTAAAGGATGAGTATTAAATACCGATATAAAAATGATCGCTTTATGACCCTACCCGGAGAGACGGGGTCCGGAGTGCAAGAAGTGGGTCGCTTCGCCGGAGAGCGATAGAATCGACTCACTTAACGCTGTTTCCCCTTCACCAAAGAGTGACAAGATGGGATCCAGCAGGAGCCCGGAGAGGCTATGATCGGTCCAGAACGAGCAAGACATCGCTTTACGCCCTAACTGGGGCCATAGTGCAAGGGGTAGAAAGCAACGCCGGAGTGCAATAGGATCTTTCTGTTCAATTGCCAAGTCTGGGATGGGCTTAGCAAGGGTCCGGAGTAACCATTGATTGTCCGGAGAGACTACGGAGTTTCATTCTTAACTACCACGGGAAGAAGTGGATAATGATTTGGCTTCGAACAGCCATGAACTCGATTGAAAATACCATAAGATTTGAATAAAACATGAACTCACTGCGTTCGATTCAGGACTGATCAAAACACACCTTTTACCAAAAGGCATATTTTGGGGGGCAAAGTGTTATCCCACCTTTTGGCAAAGCTGAGATAACCAAAAATTAACTGAAAATCAATAATAACTAGTCATGAATATCAACTATGCATTGCAGGATAACCATGGATGTTGATGAATTTTGTCCGAATCCAGATCAGGCTGCAATTGACAAGACATGACAAGCAAAGCCATGGAAGCCAGCGTTTCAAATTTCCGGTTAATCGGAGTTCATATGGGTGAGATATGATCGATACAAGATAAAAGAAATATGTTGTTCATATCCATCATAGAGTCAAGGTAATGATTCCATTTGAATCCATCAGAATCGTATCCATCGGGGAACTGAAGTGGTGGTCTATTCGAATCCATCGAATTCGTATTGATCGAATTACACTGCCCCAGTCTATTCGAACCCAAGTTCGAATCCATCGGGAGCTAACTATTTCGAATCGATCATCACCGAATTGATGGGGCACGAATTGATCTGTGGTCATGCTATCCATTTTATTCGTATCATTCCAGAGAGAAAAGCATTGAATTAGACTTTGATTTTGGAACGAGCAAGGTGCGAATGCCCAGTCAATACGCCACAAGGATCGGATCGATCCAAGCATCTCGCACCATGTCATTGCGCGCTCACGTGTCCAGGTCGATTCGAAAGGGATGGATACGAATCCATGGATTCGAACGCAGCAGTACGCATGAAAATACAATCTTGTATCGATCATATCTCACGAACCATTGATCCAAATGCAATGAAACTTTCACAGCAGCTTGCATACGAGGTAAAGAACAATCCTACCAAGTTTCAGCTCAATTGGATCATTTCTTGATGGATACGAAATTGCTTTGTATCGATCTTAGATCGAGTCGAAACTTGGTGGGATCGGTCGCGTGGGCCCACTCACATGCCAGAAGAAGTCTTACGAAGTTTGAGCGTGATCTCAGCCTCCTAGCCTATAAATAGCCCCCTGAAGCATACAGAAAGGGGATCTTTTTGGGTGATTCAACGTCCAGACTCCGCCGGATTTAATTCTACTTCTTTCCATTGCTGTTATACTCGAATTCATTCATTGTATCTGTTGTAATCATTTGTAATCAGCAAAGGACATCAATAAAAGATAAAAACCTTGAAGTGGACGTAGGCCGGAGATAGCCGAACCACTATAAATTGTGTGTCACTGTTCATTATTTCTGAATTGCTGTTTGTTGCTAGCTTAGGTCAGATATTTGTGTTTGAATATTGCTGATTTGTATTCATGCACTGGTGCTTTCACAATACTTGGGGTTTGTGACCATTTTTGGCGAAAACAGCCACCATATCACCACTTCCCCTCTTGCTAGCCTCGGCCAATACCTATTCCATCACCAACTCCTCTTTTCCATGCTTTGCCGTGACTAGATGATGGTGACCAGACATGACCTGACCATGCAAACAACCCAGGTCAAGCCACTTTGCACCATGACCGAACCCAAAGTGTTAAGGCCGAACCCAATAGGCACCATCTCCTTTGACCTTTTGCCTTCAACATGATTTTGCCTTGCCATCCCTTCACATTCCATTGCTTAGTCGTGCCTTTTATTGACCATAGCCGAGCCTACCTTGCCTTTAAACCATGGTGGTCGAGCCATTTATCATGTGATCTAGCCTATTTGTGTGGTGGCCGAGCCCACTTGTTGGTTAAGCCACTTTGTTCCACTTTTGTTCATATTTTACATTGTTAAATTTTTATCCTTTTGTGTTGAATATTTTCTTATGTATGTTGTATTTTATTTGTTTACAAGATTTGGATTTGGGTGCTACATCTCCTCAAATTTGATTCGTGCTTTGTCGTGCTTTTTCGGAGTTTGATTTTGTGTCTTGAATTGTCATCTCTAGCTTTAGTAGGTGAGTTATCACTCTCGACTTCGTACTTATAAAATTGTGAAACAAAGTCATGTGAATTGTATTAGTGATATGCCATGTTGATAGTAATTTCATATATGCTAGTGATGACATATTATATGATGTTATAACCTGATTATATACCTGTTTAATCACCTGATATGACATGCTATGCTTTACTGTTTAATTTATATTCATGTTTCTCACACTGCAAGTTCCCTCACTATTGGTTGAAATGATACATACCCGAACGGACTTTAGAGTAGGGAAAAGTCGTTATGAGCTGAAATGATAGGCTCAAGCGATTTTTATTTGACTTGGGACTGCGGGTTTGAAATGATCCAACCCGGGTTTTATATTTTGGATTGAAATGATATATATCCGTATTCACTTGACCTAGGTTAGAAAATATTATACAGACCCATGGTTAATTTTAAATATAAATATTTTCTGAAAATTCTAAGTATTTGGAATATAAAATATATGAGATTTTAACCTAAAGTTCGATTTAAATGATTTAAATAAATGTTATAATGATTTTCTATAAGTTAAAATTGTATAAGTCAATAAATGATTAAAAAATGTAAATTAAAATGTGAATTAACTTAATAATTGAAATTTTGATTTAAAATGGAATTTTAGGCTTAACTTAGTAATGAAATATTTTATTTATGAAATGGATATTTTTAAAAGTAAATAGAGTATCTAGTTATTGTTAAATTAAAAGTTAAGCAATTTAAGTGTATTTTTGACTTAATGAATGAATTATGGTTTAATTGGATATTTTATTTATAAAATTTTATTTTATAAAATCATAAGTGAAATGATATCCAAATAAATATTTCCGAAAAGTGAGATATGTTTTATAAGTTAAAAATGGTGAAAAACTGAAATTATAATATTTCTGAAATGCTATAATAAATCTCAGATTTGTATTGGCGGCATTTCTGAAATGCTGCGGTTTTAAGATAGTGTTTTACAAGTGTTACCATTTCTGAAAATGTACTGTTTTTTTTCAAACACCATTATATCTGCAGTAACGTTTTCTGAGTACTGCTGTTTCTGAAAAGACAATAAATTTTGAAATACTACTATATCTGCAGTAACGTTTTCTAAGTGCTGCTGTTTCTGAAAGGACTATTTTTGAAACACTATTATATGTACAGTAACGTTTTCTGGGTGCTGCTATTTCTGAAAAGATAATGATTTCGAAATGCTAATATATGTATCATCACATTTTCAAAGGGCTACGAATGCTAAAATTACAATGTTTTGAAATTGTTATAATTGAATGAGTGAACTTAGAAATGCTACAACTTTGGAAATGAATATTATTTTTGAAAGATATTGACATTTAATTTAAATGGTTTTAAATGAATATGTTTTGATTTGAAATATAAACCATTTTGAAATTTATAACCACGGGTTATAATAACGATTGGTTGTTAAAGAGACCGGGATCAGATATGGACATACTCTTTGTCGATACAGAAAACCACTTTAACAACTGTGTACGCGGTGGAGATTCCAGAATGAAGTAGGATGGTGGCGACGATTCTATTTTGAGGTATAAACGTGGACCCAACTCTCGTGAGTTGGCATAAGGTGGCTAAAACAGGAGCAATTGATGGGCTAATAAGGTAGCACCTTTGATCGGACACATTCCATCGTATACCATTCTATTACTTTGTGATTGATTGGGTGCACCCCTTGATTCTGGAGTGTGGCTTGAGGTGGGCGATTGCTGCAGCTCTGCGTTACCACCGGCCTAGAAGTTTAATTGGTATATCTACCCTGGCATTGCCTAGTTGTGCTGTGTCACCTACCATAGCGTGCTTTACTACGAGTTTGTTTTGTACCATACCTATGGAGTGCCCTTTGACGACGCCCATTACGGGGGAGATTACGGTGCTGTATAGACTATGGGAATATATAAAATGTGTTAAGGGGGATATGGGTAACGCCTTAATGCTATTTTGATAGTTTACTTTACTTTAGACACTATTGTAATAGCGTATCTTACGACATAGTAGATAGTTTAACGGATCCTTAAAGGATGGGAGATCCCAAGCCTCCTTTAAGTTATTGATGGATTTCTGTTACAGTTTACTTGAGTTGATTTACATTTTATAAGTATGTATGTCCTGACTCGAGTGTTTTTTGGTTTGCTTTATGCTCGGGTCAGCCTGAGTATCACAGCTTTGGATTCATTTTCTGGAGCTAGAGATTTGCTGGAGTTTATCTGTCTAGCTTGTTGTCTATTTCCATTTCAGTTATTTCCTATTCATCTTTGCTTATGTATTTGTGAACTTATGTATTCAGACTTTTGTTGTATCTGTTTTTCAGACTATGGTATTTTGTATCTGTTTTGAGACTATGTATTGTAGTAGCTTCATGAACTACTATGTATTTTATTTCTGCTGTGAGTTATTCTGATATTCTGTGTCGGTGATTCTGTGATTGATTTTATTTGCTCCAAATTTATTTACAATCTATTGTTTTGAATTATTCAAGTCCGACATGTGTCGTTTTATTGTCGATTTGAATGGTCCAAAATAGTGGGTCGTTACACTGAGTCTGAAGACAAAGGTAGACTCCAACATCCCAAATTAATCATTTACTCACCTTCTCCTCTTCTTCACTATCCAACTCATCATCAGCCTTGTTGTCGTCCTCCTCTTGTGCTTCTTCAATCCCCTGGAATAACCATGGCTGATTCCATGGGAAGGTCCCAAGCCTTGGTACTCCTGATATGATTCCTCCTTCTTCCAACTCCTCTAATCCTTGCACATTTTCTTCCCACGGATATTCAAATACTCCGACTCCTTCCTCTTCTTCTTCTTCTGCAGTCTCCTCATTGTTGCTTCCTTTTGCACCCCAGTCCATAGGTGAATTGGATGATGCCTCCTACCATATAACATTGTCCTCACTCATATTCCATATCACATTGCTGCATTCGCTTGATATGATAGCATTCGGGTCTTCCATTGGCTCAGATTCCTCCTCTATTGGTTCTTCCTCCTCTTCTACGGGTTCTGATTCCACTTCCATCGGCTCATCTTCCTCTAACAATTCTAGAATGGAAATAGCGGGATCCGCTATCCAATTTCCCTCCGAGGCTTGCCAAGGTTCGTCGTTGCTCGAGATCATAATTACATCCAGAGCTGGAGGTGGTACAAGCATTCATGCAACAGGGTACCCATCTTCATCCCAACGGGTATACGAGGCATAGTCTTCCTCAATCGAAGATTCACCATTGCTAGGCAAATGTTCTGGCTGTTCTTCTTCATCGCTAGAGAGAACTATAAGGCTGTCCTTATCGCCCCAATTCGCTCTAGAGGATTCCCCCTTCGCATAACTCCTCCCATATGGTTTCTATAAGATAAACTGTTATTCTCGGAGACACAAGTAGTAGGTAATTTCTAGCGTATTCTTATGTAGAGAGGTTTGATCAATACTCAGAAAATGTTTTGAGGTTTATTTCTAAAGATAACTTTTAAATTTTTTTGTATAAAATGTTTTATTATTTCAAAAACTCTTTGAAATTTTTACCAAAATATTCTTTTTTTTCAAATACATACATACATACATATATATATATATATTCTTTCGTAAAATGATTTCATAATAGAAAACCGAATTCATTTGTATTTTTTATTATTAACAAATACCCACTCATATATAGTACTCTCAAACTTATTCTAGGGCGTTACTAACGCTATCTCCAATGAGCTACTCATCCTAGGGTATTACTAGCCCTATCTCTGACGAGTCTTTTACCTTTACCAGGCTCAGGTGTTTGCTTAACCTAAGCTCTGATACCATGCTGTGACGACCCTTTTCTTTGACTCCTAGAAATCGACACTAATACATCATAAGTATTCATGTGCTGCAAATCTAAGTGTCGAGGAAGCGGATCCTCAAGGGTAAGAAAGAAAAAATAAGACAGAGCAGAATCTCACATACATTATTTCACAAGTAATATTTACAACGGAAATTAAAATACATTTATCGGAGTTAAAATATGGACATAAATAAATTCCTGTCCTTACAAATGCGGAATACTATAGTATAGAATGTGGTGCAAATAGACAAAATCTTTAAGAATCTTCAGACACCTTGCTTCGAGCTCCATTCAGCTTCTTCTAAGCTAAACCCGACTACTAGGCTGCCCATGAAAAATTAGGGCACCCAGAGTTTAAGGATAAGGAAAATAAACTCCTGGTCAATCATGGAACTGGTGTGAGAACTAAAAATACGCGTTTTCAAAACAAAAAGGTATCTCACAAGACCACGTCGCACATAAATACGGAACGGTTTTTTACCTTATGATAACCAAATACTTCTACATCAAAATATTTGATATTATTTTTAATGACATATCTTTGAAAACATTTGCATGTAAACTTATTAATCTTAGCCGAAATTGTTACCATTAATAAATTACAACATACTAGGTTCTGGAAACAAACTATCAAGCACTTATTGGAGAATGGATTCCATACAAATGACCGGGTGAAGGGACTACCTTTCGGCAGTACATCTCTTGAGTAATGTACCGAGGTCAACAGAACATCTGCACCTCTACCAACACAAGACCGGCCAACCTTTCCTTAGATAGTACCGAATATGTCATTACCCCAGTCTTTACCAACCTATCCGAGGATCCTTATAGCATACATCCGCAATAATTTACATCCTGAACGTCATAGCGGGAGGAAATATATCTAGAAGAGGATGATCATGCCTTAATGGTTGCGAACCACATAGCCTTGCTGCATCTAACCCTATTTCGGTCATTTCCAGGTGTGAGGCTTGAGATAACGATTACGTTTTCTCATTGCACATCATCTTCCTTTGAATGCCACACTACCATTCCATCAATTACTTGTTGACTTCCACAAATATACAATCTTTGAGCTTGTACGTCTCAGAGAAGGGTGTTAAGCTAAGAGAAGTTGCCTTCTCCGCCACCAAACAGATGTACGTTTATAAAAGTCAACGATGTAAATATCAAGAATGCAATGTCAGACATTCGTCCATACAAGTTCATTCTGGGATTTGAACGAAACCGAAGGTACTCTCCTACCAAATCCTGTCAGGAATCAACCTTAGGATTAGTAGAGAGAAGTCCTTGCAACCTAAAGAATTTCAGAAATGAAAGAACCACTGCTACTTTAGTATTTGGGAGCTAGACAGAATTATCAATAAGCAGTCCTTTCATCCAGAAAATCCCTGGTCTTCATTCTTCATTCTCTCTATCAGGTCTTCATTTTTCTAACGCATACGTTGGTTCAAAGTGGTTTTCGGATAGGGATTTCTCTAGATCCGACCCTGGTTCCTTCCAATCCAATCAACGATAAAAGAAGTTTTTTGAATAGAGGATCATTCTTTAATTGATTAAGTTCTCCTTTTATCAAACTATCTTTTGGAGAAATATAACTTTTAAAACACTTCTTTCCGGTTGTAACAACCCGCATATTTATCAATTTTATATTTAAATATTTTATTTAAATATAGAATCATTAATCAGATTGAAGTCCGAAAAGCTACTTTTTGCAAACAGTCGAATTAGGACTCGAGACCACTTCTGTTGAGTTCGAAATGCCGTTTGCGACCTTTTTGAGTATAAACTTCGATATGTTTGGAGATAGTAGAATTTTGCTACTTTTCACTTAGGGCTTTAGTTTGGGTTTCAGCCCTATATCCTAACACAAGCCTCTAGCTCCACCCCCACTTCTCTTCACTTCACTCTTATTCTCCAAACACTCAAGCAAAACTGAAAATGGGGGAAGAGAAAGGGAATTAGAAACTCCTAGCCCTAGTCCCTCTTGCAAACTCCAACTTCTAGCTCCAAATTCAAAGAGAACCCATTGGTAAGCCTCCTCTTCGTCTTCTCTATCTTCTTCTCCTCTTCAATTTCAGTTTATTCCTAAACCTAACTTTGGGAATGTCCTTCTTTAAAGCTTTGATTCAAGCTTGTTGAGTTGGAATTGAAGAGTGATTGCCCTTGCCATTGCTTTCAAGCTTCTTCTTCATTGATTTGGGTTCAAAGGTGAGATTTTTATCTCACATCTATGTTTATATCTATCTTTGTTGTTAGGTATGAATTCTTAACACTTATCCATGCGTATTTGATATTTGGATTGGATTGATTTGGTGTGTATTCCAATTTTTGGTGTTTTGGTTTAATTTATGTGAAAATCCTTTTATGGATGTTTGAACATGTTTTTGGTGATGCTTCGAAGTGCCTATAGGGCTGGGTTGCCGATTGGCGTAAACCCTTAGTGTTCATCGCTCGTTCGATCGCATTATGGTTCGGATTCGTCGATTTTTGAGCTAGGCTGTTTTTTTTTGCCTAGCAGAAAAATTCAGACGTTTGAAATTTATTTCAGACGTCTGTCACCAAATTTAGACGTCTGTGACAAAAATACAGACGTCTGTGATAAAATATAGACGTCTGTAACAAAAAAATTAAGACGTCTGAATATAGTTCAAAATGTTTTTTACTCTCTGTTTCAATTTTTGACCTCTGAGCCGTCTGTCACAAAAATTCAGACGTCTGAGATAAAATTTAGACGTCTGTCACAAATATTTAGACATCTGAACTGCTGATTTTGCCTAATTTGCCTATTTTCGAGTAAATTTCCAAGGTTTATCGATTTTTGTCGATCCGACTTATTGTTATCAATTATTATCGAGTTTGATGACTTCTTTCTTTGGACTTTTGAGAATATCCATTCTTGATGGATTCGTTATTGATCTCTTTGGATTTTATCCACGTCTTCGAATGTGAATTTCTATGATTGATTGTTTCTACAATCACTTTTATGATTTGTCACTTCAAAATATAAAGGTTTTCTATACTACTAGTAAATATTCAAACTCTTTCACAAGGACGATTTCAACTCTAATTTCAATACAAAGCTCTTTTATAAAACCATTTTCTAATCTATTAGTATATACAAACCTTTACTTCATTCGTATGAGAAAATATAATTAAATGGCTTAGCAAAACAAGTGGTATGAAACGCTTGCGTTTACTTCGTCGGTTAATTTATGGACTTGTTCGATTGAAACTCTTGTGACAATTTTCTAGTGCAGATCTACAATCTGTTCGTAAATATTTGAGTTAAGAAAGTGGTTATGGGACATGAAGCTAAACTCTTATATTTACTAGCTTAGTGTAATTGACACTTCTTGATGATCATGATGATCATTTTTGTGATTTGATTTAGACTAGCAATTGAGCGATGTCTCTTTGTCTGCGAGGGAGACTAGACCTCGTTTGTGTGATGTTTCTACTCACATTCGTGGAGCATTCGGCTCATTAGTCTTCGGACCGTTCGTGGAGCATTCGGCTCATTGGTCTTCGGACCGCTCGTGGAGCATTCGGCTCATTGGTCTTCGGACCGTTCGTGGAGCATTCGGCTCATTGGTCTTCGGACCGCTCGTGGAGCATTCGGCTCATTGGTCTTCGGACCGTTCGTGGAGCATTCGGCTCATTGGTCTTCGAACCGTTCGTGGAGCATTCGGCTCATTCGTCTTCGGACCGCTCGTGGAGCATTCGGCTCATTGGTCTTCGGACCGTTCGTGGAGCATTCGGCTCATTGGTCTTCGGACCGCTCGTGGAGCATTCGGCTCATTGGTCTTCGGACCGCTCGTGGAGCATTCGGCTCATTGGCCTTCGGACCGTTCGTGGAGCATTCGGCTCATTGGTCTTCGGACCGCTCGTGGAGCATTCGGCTCATTGGTCTTCGGACCGTTCGTTGAGCATTTGGCTCATAGGCCTTTCCCCCCCCTTTTATGTGTTTTTTGGATTTCTTGTGATGATTTCTGGAATTTTGTGATTCACCAATTTTCGTGATTTCCACTGATAAGTTTTATCAATTTTTGTGCATTGGTGAATTCATGTGTTATTGACTTGTTATGATACAAGTTTAGGGTATGATACCCTATTTTATCTTTGTGAAGATTCTGGCGATATTGATTAATCTCTTGTTGATTTTCATTTACATACTTATAGTAGTATGTCATTATGGATATTATATGTTTATGCCATATCTCATATTCTATCTCATTTTATCTGATAATTATAGCTAGACTGATCCGTTTATTATTTTCTTCTTAAATAATACTCGGGTCAGACTGAGATCTTACAGGTGCTTCCTCATGATTTCCTATCTGGAACCATCATCTGACATTTGGCTAACTACCCGTGCTTAGTAGTTTTTGTTGTATACATTTGAGATTAGACTCCTTGATGTATACATATTCTATTGTCTTGTACTTGTATCTATTCTTTTGTGTTATTGTGGATCTTATTTGACCACTACTCTGGTGTACACTTTCATGTGTTATATTCATATCTATTTCCGCCTTTGTGATATGAATTGTCTGTGACTGATTTGTGTTATGTTTATTTCTATATTTGTTTCCAAAGTCCATATAGCCACTGTGTAGTAGCTTTGAGTTTGTATCGGTATGTCGGATTTCCTCTTGAGATGAAAAGTTATATTTTTATTTGGCATATCGGTACTCGCACAAAGCAATTATACAGATGGTCGCTCCTCAACAGCCTTATTCTCCGTGCTAGTTGACGGCATTACCTCGTAGTGTCCTTGGCTAGCGTGGGTATAGAGGTGGGGCGTCACAGCTTGGTATCAGAGCCAAACTTCGGAACAATGTAGAATAATCTAGCAAGGATCATCGTCCTAAGTCTTTCTTAGGAATCGTGCCATAGGATTTGATTCGAGTCTTCGTACCGTTCGATCCTATTTTCTTTAATCATTCCTTGTTTTATCAATCATGATTGTTTGATATTCATTTTGAGAAATAACTTTTTCTTCTTTTTTCTTTCTAAAAGAAGAGAAATGGTTAGATCTGGCCGTACCAACGTCGGTCAATCCAGTGCTACTCCTTAGGAGGGAGTATTTATGTCTACCCAGCAGCTCCTTGATCTTGTAAAGAATGCTCAAGCAGCCGGACCCGTTCCAGAGCCTACCCATCCTAGATCCGGTTTTGCACGCTTGTGCAGAGACTATACCGATTTGGGTGGAAGGCCATTCAAGGGATCCGAGAGTGTTATTGAAATTCAAGCTTGGCTCAAATCATGCGATCGCATCTTTTCTCGCATGAACCTTATTGATCTCCACCGAGTCCAAGTGGCTTCTAGCATGCTCCAAGAAAGAGCATTGGATTAGTATGAGCTTCTTATTTCTGAAATCGTTGAAGCGGATCTCACTTGGGAGCAATTCCGGGAAAGATTCGAATTGAAATTTGTGCCGGAAGCTGAAAAAGTAACTTTAGCCCGGCGCTTCATAGACCTTGTTCAAGGTAAATCTTCTGTGACAGACTAAGTCGCATCTTTCGAATCTCTTTATAAATATGGGGTTGAGTATATTAATACCCCGATGAAGAAAAATCAGAGGTTCGTCTATCGCTTGAACAAGAATCTCAAGAAGCCATTACTTCTGAAATTGGAAGTTTCTTTCGATCAGCTTATTGATATCGCTCTTCGTCTTGAAGAGGCCGATAAAGAGTGTGATGTTATAGTTGTGGATGCTAAACAAAACTTCAACAACAACATGAAAAGGCCTATTATGTTCAAAGGACCCAACCCCAATAAGAAAGGGAATCAAGAGACTTCGGTAGCAAAGACCCCTACCTCTAGCAGTGGGCAATGCTACAATTGTGGTTTCATGGACCACTATGCGAGGGAGTGTCCGAAACCCCTTCATTGTCACTATTGCAAATATTCGGGTCACCGTATATCTTCTTGTCCCAAACTTCAAAGTAGGAGAGAGGGAAAGCTAAAGGTGCCTAGTGACACTTCTCGTGGTCAAGGTACTGCTCATTCAATCCTTGATGACATTTATTTTGTGATTATCTTATTCAAGTTCTTTTTGATATGAGTTCATCTCATTATTTTTATCAAAAGAACTTGTGCTTCTTTTTCTTTAAAACATTTCTGGGCTTGATGACTTCTTTGAGGATTGCGAATCCGGATTAGTGGATCCGCAACACTCAATTTGCTTTTTATTGATGTCAAAAGTATTTTATGCGATTTTTCTTTCCGAGCCGATTTCTACTTAGGCTTCGGAATTAATTTTTGTAAAAGGATTGGCTTAATTGTTAAGCCCGTATCCTATTTTTCCAAGCGGACTATTCATTTTCGATATTTCCTATCTGTTAAGCAGATTTCTATTTTTTCTTTGTAAATCCAATTTCAAATTTTTGGTGGCATCATTTTATTCTTTAAGCTCACATGATGAGGAAAGTGTTATTTCTCTCACTCATGTAGTTTGAGAATTTTCCGGTATTTTTGAGTTTGTCTTAGGATTATCACCTAAGCAGTCTTTTGAGTAGTGATAAGGTCTTTTTCTAGCTCGACCTTGCCACTGATTTTCATTTGCTACGAGTTGTGGGATGTTAGCATTCCATCTACCGCATTCCGCACTCGTTACAAAACTTATGAATGACTTATTATGTCATTCAGTTTGTCCAGCTTGTTTCATCCATTTTATGAATCGAGTATTCTACGATCTCGATGACTCCATTCTTGTATATATTGATTTTGGATGAAAACAACAATTTAAAATTTTGCAAATCTTTTTCATAAGATTTATTTTGTAAGTACAATTTGATTTTGCTCTTAAACGAGCAAAGAATATTCTTAAAGGTTTTTAAGAAACCTGTTTATCATATAGAAGATGATTTTGTGAATGTATTGCCCATTGAGTGCTTTAAGAATTCTGGTCGATGCGCTTGATCTACGTTATCGATAGGAATTTCCTAAACGCTTTGATGAGACAATCAGACATAGTAAATTGACTTGTAAAAATGTAAAAGTTTTCTAGAAAGATTATTACATAAAGATAAATGTAATTTTGGAAATTTTATCTTTTCTGGGAAAGAAGATTATTTAAAAGAAATTCTTTCTTTTCGATACTCTTATTCTTGTGATTCCCGTAGGGAACCAAGACCTTATCTTTTGTACCAATGATAATCGTATTGGTTTGGATGCCGTTCTCTTGCAAAAGAGAACGTGTTATCACTTGTGTTTCTAAATCATTAAAGCCGATCGAGACTAGGTATGCCACTCATGGTCTAGTGCTCGCGGCTATTGTTTTCGCTTTTAGAGTTGGGCATCATCATTTTTTTGGGGAGAAATTTGTTCTTCGCCTCGATCATAAATCTTTGGAATATTTATTTTCTCATAAGGAACTTCATGTTGACTCAAGTTCCTGGCATCTTATGATCTTGATATTCTTTTTATTCCTAGAAGGGAAATCGTGTTGCCAATGCGCTTTGTCGTAAGCAACAAGTGGTTGATTCTTTGATGATATCTGAATGGAATTATCTTTTTATCAAGTTCATCAGACGTTTTGATATACTTCGTTTTATTGAGTTTTATCTCATTTCTTTTATGGACTAGCATCCGATGTTCTTTTATGGTGTTCGGATCATTGGACGTACCGTTTTTGTACCACGTCGGTGTTCCGAATTATTTGAGTTTCCGTTCATTGAACGTACCGTTATTGTACTACATCGGTGTTCGGAGTTATTCGTGTTTCCAGTTTCTCGAGCGTATTGTTACTATACTGCGCCGTTGCCCCGGCTCAATTTTCCGTCTTGACGTTTTCCACGTCTTTTAACTATGGAAATGATTTTAGGTTTCCGATTTTTATTCTTGAGCCTGGTGTTATAGTAGGAATTGAAGTTTCACCAGATTTGACTTATGAGCAACATTCTATCCGCATCATTGCTTCGGAGGTTGAGCGCCTTCGAAATAAAGATGTTTTTCTTGTGAAAGTTCAATGGTTCTCAAATCCCAAGGATTGCTCTTGGGAATCTAGAGAATTCATCGAGCGAACACGTTCGGACTTACTCTTTCGTGCCCTTTATGTTGAACTTCTTATTCAAATTTTATTTTGTGTTGATATGCTTTTATGGTTGTTACTCTTTATTTCCATCTTATTTATTGCGAGGACGCAATTTCTTTAAGGAGGGGAGTCTGTAACAATCCGCATATTTATCGATTTTATATTTAAATATTTTATTTAAATATAGAATCGTTAATCGGATTGAAGTCCGAAAAGCTACTTTTTGCAAACTGTCGAATTAGGACTCGAGACCACTTCCGTTGAGTTCGAAATGTCGTTTGCGACATTTTTGAGTATAAACTTCGATATGTTTGGAGATAGTAGAATTTTGCTACTTTTCACTTAGGGCTTTAGTTTGGGTTTCAGCCCTATATCCTAACACAAGCCCCTAGCTCCACCCCCACTTCTCTTCACTTCACTCTTATTCTCCAAACACTCAATCAAAACTGAAAATGGGGGAAGAGAAAGGGAATTAGAAACTCCTAACCCTAGTCCCTCTTGCAAACTCCAACTTCTAGCTCCAAATTCAAAGAGAACCCATTGGTAAGCCTCCTCTTCATCTTCTCTATCTTCTTCTCCTCTTCAATTTCAGTTTATTCCTAAACCTAACTTTGGGAATGTCCTTTTTAAAGCTTTGATTCAAGCTTGTTGAGTTGGAATTGAAGAGTGATTGCCCTTGCCATTGCTTTCAAGCTTCTTCTTCATTGATTTGGGTTCAAAGGTGAGATTTTTATCTCACATCTATGTCTATATCTATCTTTGTTGTTAGGTATGAATTCCTAACACTTATCCATGCGTATTTGATATTTGGATTGGATTGATTTGGTGTATATTCCAATTTTTGGTGTTTTGGTTTAATTTATGTGAAAATCCTTTTATGGATGTTTGAACATGTTTTTGGTGATGCTTCGAAGTGCCTATAGGGTTGGGTTGCCGATTGGCGTAAACCCTTAGTGTTCATCGCTCGTTCGATCGCATTATGGTTCGGATTCGTCGATTTTTGAGCTAGGCTATTTTTTTTGCCTAGCAGAAAAATTCAGACGTATGAAATTTATTTCAGACGTCTGTCACCAAATTTAGACGTCTGTGACAAAAATACAGACGTCTGTGATAAAATATAGACGTCTGTAACAAAAAAATTTAGACGTCTGAATATAGTTCAAAATGTTTTTTACTCTCTGTTTCAATTTTTGACCTCTGAGCCGTCTGTCACAAAAATTCAGACATCTGAGATAAAATTTAGACGTCTGTCACAAATATTTAGACATCTGAACTGCTGATTTTGCCTAATTTGCCTATTTTCGAGTAAATTTCCAATGTTTATCGATTTTTGTCGATCCGACTTATTGTTATCAATTATTATCGAGTTTGATGACTTCTTTCTTTGGACTTTTGAGAATATCCATTCTTGATGGATTCGTTATTGATCTCTTTGGATTTTATCCACGTCTTCGAATGTGAATTTCTATGATTGATTGTTTCTACAATCACTTTTATGATTTGTCACTTCAAAATATAAAGGTTTTCTATACTAGTAGTAAATATTCAAACTCTTTCACAAGGACGATTTCAACTCTAATTTCAATACAAAGCTCTTTTATAAAACCATTTTCTAATCTATTAGTATATACAAACCTTTACTTCATTCGTATGAGAAAATATAATTAAACGGCTTAGCAAAACAAGTGGTATGAAACGCTTGCATTTACTTCGTCGGTTAATTTATGGACTTGTTCGATTGAAACTCTTGTGACAATTTTCTAGTGCAGATCATCAATCTGTTCGTAAATATTTGAGTTAAGCAAGTGGTTATGGGACATGAAGCTAAACTCTTATATTTACTAGCTTAGTGTAATTGACACTTCTTGATGATCATGATGATCATTTTGGTGATTTGATTTAGACTAGCAATTGAGCAATGTCTCTTTGTCTGCGAGGGAGACTAGACCTCGTTTGTGTGATGTTTCTACTCACATTCGTGGAGCATTCGGCTCATTGGTCTTCGGACCGTTCGTGGAGCATTCGGCTCATTGGTCTTCGGACCGCTCGTGGAGCATTCGGCTCATTGGTCTGCGGACCGTTCGTGGAGCATTCGGCTCATTGGTCTTCGGACCGCTCGTGGAGCATTCGGCTCATTGGTCTTCGGACCGTTCGTGGAGCATTCGGCTCATTGGTCTTCGGACCGTTCGTGGAGCATTCGGCTCATTGGTCTTCGGACCGCTCGTGGAGCATTCGGCTCATTGGTCTTTAGACCGCTCGTGGAGCATTCGGCTCATTGGTCTTCGGACCGTTCGTGGAGCATTCGGCTCATTGGTCTTCGGACCGCTCGTGGAGCATTCGGCTCATTGGTCTTCGGACCGTTCGTGGAGCATTCAACTCATTGGCCTTCGGACCGTTCGTGGAGCATTCGGCTCATTGGTCTTTGGACCGCTCGTGGAGCATTCGGCTCATTGGTCTTCGGACCGTTCATGGAGCATTCGGCTCATAGGCCTTTTCCCCCCTTTTTATGTGTTTTCTGGATTTCTTTTGATGATTTCTGGAATTTTGTGCTTCACCAATTTTCGTGATTTCCACTGATAAGTTTTATCAATTTTTGTGCATTGGTGAATTCATGTGTTATTGACTTGTTATGAATACAAGTTTAGGGTATGATACCCTATTTTATCTTTGTGAAGATTCTGGCGATATTGATTAATCTCTTGTTGATATTCATTTACATACTTATAGTAGTATGTCATTATGGATATTATATGTTTATGCCATATCTCATATTCTATCTCATTTTATCTGATAATTATAGCTAGACTGATCCGTTTATTATTTTCTTCTTAAATAATACTCGGGTCAGACTGAGATCTTACAGGTGCTTCCTCATGATTTCCTATCTGGAACCATCATCTGACATTTGGCTAACTACCCGTGCTTAGTAGTTTTTGTTGTATACATTTGAGATTAGACTCCTTGATGTATACATATTCTATTGTCTTGTACTTGTATCTATTCTTTTGTGTTATTGTGGATCTTATTTGACCACTACTCTGGTGTACACTTTCATGTGTTATATTCATATCTATTTCCGCCTTTGTGATATGAATTGTCTGTGACTGATTTGTGTTATGTTTATTTCTATATTTGTTTCCGAAGTCCATATAGCCACTGTGTAGTAGCTTTGAGTTTGTATCGGTATGTCGGATTTCCTCTTGAGATGAAAAGTTATATTTTTATCTGGCATATCGGTACTCGCACAAAGCAATTATACAGATGGTCGCTCCTCAACAGCCTTATTCTCCGTGCTAGTTGATGGCATTACCTCGTAGTGTCCTTGACTAGCGTGGGTATAGAGGTGGGGCGTCACACCGGTATATACGGAATTATCAAACCCCTCTTATCAAAACCTTTGATTACTTAAAGTCTTTTTAAACTTTGAATAATTCAAAACCATTTCATTTTACACTTAGGAAAACATTCCCAAAGTCATCTCATTTAAATTTTCAAAAAGATTTCTTAATTTAAAACTCACAATTTTGATTGAGTTACAATCATGTTATATAGGATGTCAATCCCAAAACTGGTAAATATTAAGTGAGCGGAATCTATAGAAATCATCTAATTCTACTCAATATCAATCCTCATATTCAACAAATAATATAGGCGAAATAACGGCAAAATCACCTTTTAAATTCAACGGATAGTACGAGTTCCCTCTTCAGGCTTTAACATTGAGTACAAGAAGATTATCTCCATAAAATCCAAGTTGTAATTTAATTTGGAAAATTAAACCTTTTTGTACTTAACACACGTTTTCGACATTTCAACCTTATCAATCCCTCGCCAAGGAAAGAAGCCAGGTGAGCAAGGGCACTGGTTACTCCTGAATATCTCCTTATTTTAAGCACCTCACATTCGGATCTCACGAATAGAAAAACCCAGTCTACTCGTTGGCTTTTAGAACCAAGATTAAATCACTTATTTATAATAGCTTTTTCTTTGAATCATTTATTTGAACTCTCTTCAATAAGCTAGAAAACCTCCAAATCATTGTTATAACTCTTAACTATCCATTTGAAAATAGTTATAAAAGATTTGGATAAGAATCTTTAAGTTTAAAACTATATTTCAAAAGTTATAGAAAAGTGCTTCGAAAAAGTGCTAGGAAAGTGCTCTTTAAGCTATATTGATCAAAACGACTTTCTATTATTTGAAAATTCATTTTTATTATTCAAATCACTTTTAAACCATTTCAGAAGATTTATAAGATTTATTCCACATTTTTAAAACATCATTGTAAAGAAATCCAGTTTTGGATTCCGAACTACAAATTCAAGATTTTTCCAAAACTTGTTTTACTCATATTTCAAAACCTACCTATCAGAATCTCGATTTTCTTTCTTCATTGGAAAACTATGGGTATAATAGTTTGGAAAATTCTTATCTCGAAGAATTCTGAGCTATATTCCAATTTTACACTTGTTTGACTTTTATAGCGCGAAATCGCGAACTACCGATACGCGACGCGCTTATTTTTAACTAAATTTTCTATTTCTTTCCAAACTTCACCAAAACGCTTTTGAATACTTACAAAACATTTCAAACACATTGAAAACCATTTTTAAGAGGTTTAACACTTATGTATACACTAATTCATTAAATCGAGGAAAGTGATTTCCTTTGTGCTTATCGACGTGTATATTCGTGACTGACATATATATTCAACATTCATTTGAAAACAACCAAACTTGATGATCAAAACATATTAAACATTTAGTTGCAACATCTCATCATCCAACGTATAGTATAATAAATTAGGAGTTCTCACCTTTATTTTAACTCGAACTAGTTTTAAAACGGCAATAACTCCGCTATCTTGAAATGAAACGCTACGAAATCGAGCTTGGATCCTTGAAATGGCTTGGCCTAGCCTTGGTGCTCATGGCCTAGGGCGGTAAAGAGGTGGAGCTCACAGCCTAGGGTGGTGGATGGTGGTGTCTTGTGTTTAGGAGGTGGAGAGATGATGATTCGAGCTTGGTTTGAGGTGTTCAACTATTTTTAACTATATATTATGATTTAATTTCTTTTTGAAATAATTTTGGACATTATTTCTTTTACGATTGAATCTATTTAAGTTGAGGAAAAGCTTGAAAATTATGAAGAAGAAAAGGAATGAAAAGGAAGAGAAGATGGTAGGGTATTTATAGGAAAAAGGAAGAGTATAAAAGAAGACATGTACACATCACTTTTATAACTATTTCTAAGCTTCTTCAACACACTACCTCCCTTTACAAAGCATGGCTAAAGCGCCACCCCCCCCCAATGTGCACATCACTTACATCATCTCATGTATATATATGTTGACTTCTTTATGCTTAAAGAGTAAGAAATCATTAAAATACATTATTTATTTTCTATTATATCCTTATACATAGTTATATTTATATATGTATGTTTATGTGCATGTTATCACGTGTATGTAACATATATATGTATGTACATAGGTGCATAATACTTCGAACGTTTTCGAACAACTTTTGTTCGTTAAATCATTGAAATCCGGAGAACTGATTGTGATGCAGCGCAGGCCTTATTTGACAAAGGCATAAGTCGTGACCGAGTTTTGCGACCTAACGTTGAAGTTGTAGGTCATCTACGACCTAAGGAGCCACGTGAGGAAGAGATACGACTTAACGGGGGAGGGTTACGACTTAACCAAGTCAGGGAGAAAAGGCTACGACCTAACAAAGAGGCTAACGAGTTAGCAGTGTGTGAAGATTGGCTGGGAGCTGAAGTGTTAGGTCGCGAACGACCTAACGTATTTCTTAAGTCGGAGCTACGACCTACCAACCTGAAGGAAAAAGAGATACGACTTAACTTGTTTTTAACTCGTGTACGACTTAACGAGTTGGAACTAAGGTCGCGTGAAGAGGATGCAGATGCTATGTTCTTAAGTCGCGAGGTTTTAAGTCGTACAGACTTAGGTCGCGGAGTTAGGCTTCTTAAGTCGCAAAGTCTCATCTTAAGTCGCGAAGGCCTGGATACCATTGATATGTCTGCCGAGTTAATCTCTGCCTTTGATTCCTGATGCCGCTTTGTTTTAGGTCGCAAACTACGGATGCCGTCCATCCTTAAGTCGCTGAAGTATGAAGACCGTTGATTTCTTTAAGTCGTCAAGTCAGTGTGTTGTAACTGTTAGTTGTTAGGTCGCTGCCGACCTATGCTAAGTCATGTATATTCTTAGGTCGAACCCTTATAGGTCGTAGGTCGCTCACGACCTAAGTACTTGTATTTTCTTTGATGTTTTGTCCGTGTTTGTTAAGTCGCTGAAGGCTTGTAAAGTTGTAAATGTTGAGTCGGAGTCTTTGTTAAGTCGTAGGTCGGAAGCCTTAACTCGGAACCGACTTAGTACTTGTAATTTTTGTTGTTTTTTTGGTGTGAGTTGTAAAATGCCTATAAATAGGCCGAGACTCTCATTTGTAAAAGGTTGTTGAATATTGAATAAAATTCTCTTTTGATTGCTTTGTGCTTTCATTCAAATTGGTAGTTGAGTGTAATCTCCTATCTCCTCTTTCGGATAATCGAGTGCGCTCGATTCAACGATTGTAGAAGCCGATTCGCGGAATCAAGTGCGCTTGATCAACGCTTGAAGAATTGAAGATCTTCGAACCCGGTATCGTGCGCGATCAACGAGTTCAGGATAGCTAGAATTCGGTATCTTCGGATCAACGAATTTGGGCATTTCAGCATCTTCCAATCCACCGATTGCTACTTTCACCGATCGACATTGTTTTGAATTATCCGCTGCGTCAGTTTTTGGTATCGGAGCTTGTTCTAACCAATCATAGTTAGATCGAGACTTGGAGCCTATTCAATTTGAAGAAATTTGCCGAGATTGAAGGTTGTTATCACGGCCGAGAGAAGAAGTGTTTGTTCGAAGATTGATTGATCGAATTTGTGTCGGAAGCCGAAACTTTGTCCATCGTGTTCATCGCGATTTGCTACAAAGTGGAAGTTTTCGATCCGTTTCATTTTGGATCAAAGTCCGAATTGTGTTTGAATTTGAAGTGTTGAAGAATTTGTGAAGTTTTCAAGTATGCCGCCAAGAAGAGCTAATCGCCACCAAAACGTAGAAGCTTTGTATCGAAGAGAAGAAGCTGATGAGATGGAACAAAGAATCAATGAGAATTTTAGTGAGAAGCTTAATGAAGGAATTGGCCGGTTAGAGAAGCTTATGACAGAAATGAATCAAAATCGGAGAAGGGTTTCACCAGAATCTAACCATGGGGGTAGTAGAGTCTCACCACATTCCAATCGAGACCGAAGTGTTGAAAATGACCAAGGGCGTGGGAGGAACGTGAATGGTCGTGAACGGAGGAATGTAGATAGAAGGGATGAAGGTGGACGGCGTAATGGTAGTAGAGATGTTGGTGGTCAGAATCGACATCGTTATGCATCTGATTTTGAAGAGGAGTATGATGGTGGTAGTATTCAAGGAAGAGGTCAAGGAAGAAACTATTCTGAATATGATCACAAGTGGGAGTCGAGGATGAAGACAGAAATTCCTGAATTCAAGGGTGGTATGCAAGCAGAGGAGTTTCTAGATTGGGTAGCTAATGTTGAGGAAATTTTTGACTTAAAAGAAGTTCCAGAACATCGTAGAGTGAAGTTGGTTGCTACGAGGCTGAGAGGTAGAGCTTTGGCATGGTGGCAGCAAACTAAACTTACACGAGAACGAATGGGGAAGTCAAAAGTTGAATCTTGGGAGAAGATGAAGAAATTGATGAAAGCAACGTTCTTACCTTACAATTATCAATCTTTGATGTATCAACGTTTGCAGAACTTGAGGCAGGGCACAAAGACAGTTAATGACTATGCTGATGAATTTTACCAACTGATTGCGAGGAATGATATTATGGAAACAGAAGAGCAGCTGACATCTAGATTCATTGGGGGATTGAGAATGCAGATTCAGGATATGGTTAATATGTTCGATCCAAGATCTGTGGCAGAAGCACATCAGAAAGCGTTGGCTTGGGAAAAACAAGGGAGACGAGGAAGTGGTGTGTTTACTAATCCTAACAATCAAGCGAAGGGTGTTGGAGGAAGTTCTAATGTTTCTAAACCTATCAGTAGACCAGTGGTGAAGGAGATTGAGAAGACAAGGGTGAACAATGGTTTCAAATGTTACAATTGTCAGGAATTGGGTCATAAAAGTAGTGAGTGTCCAAAGCCAAAGAAGAGAACCATGATTGCAGAAGTTGACGATGAGGATGTTGATGAAGATTGTTCTAATCCAGTTGAGGAAAATGAGCAGGATATTGCGTCAGGAGATGAAGGTTGTAACCTAATGCTGAGGAGATCGTGTTTAACACCAAAGCAGGAAGAAGCTAGTTGGTTGAGGAGTAATATCTTTCAGTCAACATGTACTATTCTGGGGAAGGTGTGTAAGTTTGTGATCGACGCAGGAAGCTGTGATAATATTATTTCAACCGAATCTGTGACAAAGTTGAAATTAAAGACAGAGAAACATCCGAGTCCATACAAGTTAGCATGGTTGAGAAAAGGAGGAGAAGTGAAAGTGGATAGACGAGTTCGTGTTCCATTCTCTATTGGGAAGAAATACAGAGATGAAATATGGTGTGATGTAGTAGAGATGGATGTATGCCACTTATTATTGGGAAGACCATGACAATATGATCGAGCAGTACTACATGACGGTCGGACCAATAGCTTCAGTTTTATGTTTAAAGGCACGAAGATTATCTTAGTTCCGAAGAAGAGATCACAAGAAGAAAGTAAGTCAGAAGAAATTGAAGAGCTGAAAACTTTATTGACTTTAAAAGAGTTTGTTAAAGAGGTTGAGGAAGAACCAGAAGTATTCTTGTTGATTGGGCGTGAGAGCAGTGAAGAAGTTGAAATTCCTGAAGAAGTTAAACCAGTTTTGAAAGAATTTGATGATGTATTTCCAGAGGAATTACCAACGGAGTTGCCACCGTTGAGGGACATACAACATCAGATAGATCTTGTTCCAGGTGCTGTATTGCCACACCGACCACATTATCGAATGAGTCCGAAGGAACATGAAGAATTGCGGAGGCAGGTAGAGGAATTGCTTGAGCAGGGGCGTGTGCAGGAGAGTCTGAGTCCTTGTGCTGTACCAGCTTTATTGGTACCCAAGAAGGATGGGACGTGGAGGATGTGCACTGACAGTCGAGCATTGAATAAGATTACCGTGAGATATAGATTTCCAATGCCAAGGTTGGATGACTTGTTGGATCAAATAAGTGGAGCTACTATCTTTTCGAAGATTGATTTGAAGAGCGGATATCATCAAATTCGTATCAGACCAGGAGATGAGTGGAAGACTGCTTTTAAAACCAGGGAGGGTCTATACGAATGGTTGGTCATGCCATTTGGTTTATCCAATGCACCAAGTACTTTCATGAGGGTGATGAATCAGATTTTTCGATCGTTCATTGGGAAATTCGTGGTGGTGTATTTCGATGATATTCTTGTTTACAGTGGGAGTCCAGAGGAACATTTGAATCATCTTAGAGAGGTGCTGATGGTATTGCGACAAGAACAATTCTATGCTGCAACGAAGAAATGCGTGTTCATGACGCATAGTGTTTTATTTTTGGGGTATGTTGTTTCAGAGAAAGGAATACAGGTGGACCAAAGTAAAGTTGAAGCTATCAGAGATTGGCCGCAACCCAAGACGATAACGGAAGTACGTAGTTTCCATGGGTTGGCTTCATTTTATCGAAGGTTTATTCCACACTTTAGTAGTGTGATGGCGCCTGTTACAGATTGCATGAAAGGTAAACAGTTTGCATGGACAGAGGAAGCAGGGAGTGCTTTTGGGAAGATCAAGGAATTGCTGACGACTGCACCAATTCTAGTATTACCTGATTTTCAGTTGGTGTTTGAACTACATACTGATGCATCCAAGGTTGGGATTGGAGGGGTGTTGAGTCAGAAGGGGCGTCCTATTGCATATTTCAATGAGAAGTTGTCTGGAGCGAAGATGCGTTACAGTACATATGATGTGGAGTTTTATGCTGTTGTACAATCTATCAAACACTGGAGACACTATCTATTTCAGAAGGAGTTTGTTCTTTACACTGATCATGAAGCATTGAAGCATTTGCAAGGGCAAGATAAGATTTCAGCAAGACATGCATCGTGGATTGCATATCTGCAACAGTTTACTTTTGTTGTTAAACACAAGTCAGGGGTGACAAATCGTGTGGCTGATGCTTTGAGTAGGAGGAGTCATTTGTTGACTACACTAAAGGTTGAAGTGACGGGATTTGAAATATTGCCAGAGTTATTCACTGATGATCCTTACTTTGCAAAATTTGTTGAAAAAGTCAAGGAGGGAGAGACGGATGGCTTCGTGATGGTAGATGGTTTTCTTTTTAAAGGAAGTCGATTGTGCATTCCGGAGGGTAGTTTGAGAATGAAGATTATCAAAGAGTTACATGACGAAGGACATGTTGGAAGAGACCGTACCTTACAGTTGATTTCACAGTCCTACTTTTGGCCATCAATGAGGAAAGAGGTGGAAAGATTTGTTGAGAGATGCCATATCTGTCAAGTTTCGAAAGGAACTGCGACTAATGCTGGTTTATATATGCCGTTACCCGTGCCTGTAAAACCATGGGTGGATATCAGTATGGACTTCGTGTTGGGATTACCAAGAACGCAGCGTGGTAATGATTCCATTTATGTGGTGGTTGACAGATTTTTGAAAATGGCACATTTTATCGCTTGTAAGAAGACAGCGGATGCTGTTCATGTTGCTCAGTTGTTTTTCAGAGAGATCTATCGACTTCATGGATTACCAGAATCGATTGTGTCGGACAGGGATACTCGTTTTCTGAGTCATTTTTGGCTAAGTTTGTGGAAAATGGTGGGAACAAAGCTGAAGTTTAGTAGTGCTTATCACCCACAAACGGATGGACAGACTGAGGTGGTCAACAGATCATTGGGAAACTTGTTGAGGTGTCTTATTCAAGATAATCTGAAGAGTTGGGATGTGAAGTTATGCCAGGCGGAGTTTGCCCATAATCATGCTGTGAATCGAAGTACTGGGTTCAGTCCATTCCAGATAGTTTATTCAAGCTTACCGAAGGGACCGTTGGATTTAACGGTAGTGCCACAATCAAAGAAGACAATTAAGAAAGCTGCTGATTTTGTTGAAGGGCTGACGGAGTGTCATAAAATCGTTCAAGAACGATTAGAGAAAACAAATGAGAAATATAAGCAATCTGCAGATTTGAAACGACGAAATGTTGAATTTCAGGAAGGTGATTTAGTTTATGCAGTATTAACGAAAGATCGTTTTCCAGTAGGTGCTTACAACAAGTTGAAAGCCAGGAAAATTGGTCCGGTGGAAGTTGTGAAACGATTCAATGAAAATGCTTATAAACTGAAGCTGCCAGATGATGTGTATACGTCTGACGTATTCAATGTTAAGCATCTCGTACCATATCATGGGGATGAGTTTCTTGGGGATGAAGAGTGTGCAAATTCGAGGTCGAATTTCTCTCAACCTGGGGAGGATGATGCAGCGCAGGCCTTATTTGACAAAGGCATAAGTCCTGACCGAGTTTTGCGACCTAACGTTGAAGTTGTAGGTCGTCTACGACCTAAGGAGCCACGTGAGGAAGAGATACGACTTAACGGGGGAGGGTTACGACTTAACCAAGTCAGGGAGAAAAGGCTACGACCTAACAAAGAGGCTAACGAGTTAGCAGTGTGTGAAGATTGGCTGGGAGCTGAAGTGTTAGCTCGCGAACGACCTAACGTATTTCTTAAGTCGGAGCTACGACCTACCAACCTGAAGGAAAAAGAGATACGACTTAACTTGTTTTTAACTCGTGTACGACTTAACGAGTTGGAACTAAGGTCGCGTGAAGAGGATGCAGATGCTATGTTCTTAAGTCGCGAGGTTTTAAGTCGTATAGACTTAGGTCGCGGAGTTAGGCTTCTTAAGTCGCAAAGTCTCATCTTAAGTCGCGAAGGCCTGGATACCATTGATATGTCTGCCGAGTTAATCTCTGCCTTTGATTCCTGATGCCGCTTTGTTTTAGGTCGCAAACTACGGATGCCGTCCATCCTTAAGTCGCTGAAGTATGAAGACCGTTGATTTCTTTAAGTCGTCAAGTCAGTGTGTTGTAACTATTAGTTGTTAGGTCGCTGCCGACCTATGCTAAGTCGCGTATATTCTTAGGTCGAACCCTTATAGGTCGTAGGTCGCTCACGACCTAAGTACTTGTATTTTCTTTGATGTTTTGTCCGTGTTTGTTAAGTCGCTGAAGGCTTGTAAAGTTGTAAATGTTGAGTCGGAGTCTTTGTTAAGTCGTAGGTCGGAAGCCTTAACTCGGAACCGACTTAGTACTTGTAATTTTTGTTGTTTTTTTGGTGTGAGTTGTAAAATGCCTATAAATAGGCCGAGACTCTCATTTGTAAAAGGTTGTTGAATATTGAATAAAATTCTCTTTTGATTGCTTTGTGCTTTCATTCAAATTGGTAGTTGAGTGTAATCTCCTATCTCCTCTTTCGGATAATCGAGTGCGCTCGATTCAACGATTGTAGAAGCCGATTCGCAGAATCAAGTGCGCTTGATCAACGCTTGAAGAATTGAAGATCTTCGAACCCGGTATCGTGCGCGATCAACGAGTTCAGGATAGCTAGAATTCGGTATCTTCGGATCAACGAATTTGGGCATTTCAGCATCTTCCAATCCACCGATTGCTACTTTCACCGATCGACATTGTTTTGAATTATCCGCTGCGTCAGATTGTCGGTCACATTTTCACTTATACTTTAACGTTCATATATTTGTAAACAAATTCAAAAAGAAATTTCTTATCATTTTAAACTAACTAAATTGGTTACATTTGAATTATGAAACCGTATAATTGCATATTAAAAATTATTTACAAAAATTGCTATTATAACTATAAAGCGATATCGATTTTTCCTTATATTTTGAAATAAAATATAACCCTTTATAAAACTATTATAAATGATCGTTATCACTTTACAACTATTTAAAATGAATTATTCTAATTTAAAATAATTATTTGAATAATTAAAATAATCATTAAATTATTAAACCTTGATTTAATTTAAATAAATCTATATTTAATTACGATGCCACTAATCGATATAATTTTCGAGGAAAATATTCTTGTAAACACTTATTAAATATAAGTTTACTATTACCTATAATTACTTGAAATGATATTATCTATATTATCATCTTTCATTTAAAAATAAATTCAATTTATCAAAGTGATAAATTGGTAGGTCGTTACAAATTTAATAATGGTAACAATTTCGGCTATTTTCATATATTTATTTTTAACACTTAGAAATTATTATAATTACTAGTTTTTTTATAAAAAAGTATTTAGGTTATCGTAAGGTAAAAATCCATCCGTGTTTATGTGCGACATGGTCTTACAAGATACCTTGGACTTTAAAAGGGTTTTAAACATAATAATTCAGTTGTTTGAGTTTACTCATACCGGACCCACGTCTAACCCGGAGCTTTATTTTCTTTCCCTAAAACTCTCAAGTGCTCAAATTATTTTATGGGCAGCCAAGTTTTCAGGTTTCCCACAGACGCATTTTGCAGGAGCTTAGAGCAGGAGGCTTCATCGATAGCTAGTTATTATCTTATTTCCACTGTATTATATGTATCTTATATCAGTTAGGTAGGAACAGGCTTTTATAATTGTCCAAGGGTAGAATTGTATTAATATGACTCTGATGTATCATTTTTGAAATAGCTCTGTAAAGTATTATGTTGATTAATATATGTTATTCCGTTACGTTGTGAGATTCTGTGATTGTTTTTATTTTCTTCTTATCTTCTATCTCCTTTCTTTTCCCTAACAATCTGTCTTTCTGGCACTTAGTTGTTTGGCACATGAATACCGTGGATGTATTAGTGTTGTCTTCTAGGGTTCGAAAAAGCGGGTTGTTACAAATTTCACCAGCATAATTCTAATGGACGGTGGAAAACTACACATTAATTTCGGTTTGTGAAATTATATTTTACTGTCTTTTAACTAATTATTAAATGATCGAATGTAATTGTGGTATTAAAAAGAGTAAATTTTTAAGTTGATATATCTGAATTACAATGGTACTAATAAGAACAAAAAGGTTGTTTTTAGTAATACACATAATTTATGCATGATCTAAAAATTTAAATGATAAACTGGATGCCATATTTGAAGGCAAAGAGATGAGACATTCACTTCTATGGTTTCATTTTCGCAAATAATATAAAGGTTGACTCATTTTATGCTTTTAGTTTAAACCAAAATTCTTTGGTCATAAAAAATATTTTGTGTAAACTTAATAGAGAAAACATGTAATATAGTTAATTTAAAAATTAAATAACATGTTTATTTCTTGGTTTGTTGTTGACGATACTATAAATGAAAAATATAATATTTTTCCATCTTTGAAATTAAGTCGGTTATTTTTATAGAATGAATATTTCCATAAATGACAATTAATTCATTTAATTAGAAAGAGTATTAATACTAAATTGTTATATATTAGTTTTCTAATTCATATTGGAATCAAACTAAAAAGTTATAAATAATAATTAACTAGAGTTAATTGTGTTTAATTTCCCATTTATTTTAAACTAAAATTTAAATAATATATTTGTTTACCATAATTTACTCATGCTGCATATAACAATAAATGTATGTTAATTCTCATGTGACACCCTATTTTACGTTGTTTAGTAATGAATTTTTTTATACGTTTAAATAATTATTTTTGTAAACTAAAGTTAATAATGTCATTTATTTTACGTTTTCAATTATATTAACATATTCATCATTCTTAAATTTTAATTAAAATAAAATACAATTAAATATAGTTAATTATTATTTTTAACTCTTTAATTCAATTCAAATTTAAATTAGACACATACCATATGGTATTACCATACAATACACACGATGGAATTAATTGCAATCAATTCAGTTTAGAAAATTGGCATTATTACTAATATTATGCTTTCTATTATGGGATGAGTTACAGTTGATGTTAGTGTTTGTTATATAACACAATTATATCCAAAAATATTAGTTATAATTTGTACTTTAAATTAATCGAGCGTATTTATCATTTAAGGTTTTTTAGTAGTTTTCCAGAACCAATTTTAAAAAATTAAAGTTCAAAAGTTTACGTTCTACATTCATGTAACTAAAAAATTTCTAAAAATGTCTAAAAAAATTATGCAAACCCTATATGTGTAGCACGGGCTTACACTTGAATATATATTATTTAAATAAATAAATATAGTTTATAATTAATAATAATATCATACTTTAGTCAAATATGGTCACAAAATTTTATATGTAAAGAATTAAGGCTATGATAATTTTCAGCAGTGATAAAATATTTTTATTATATATTTTATTATTTGTAAATATTATTTGAATCAATTTATTACATAAATCGATTATATTACTTCAAATATATTACGAAAATAATATTTATATTTATAAAATTATATTTATATTTTCTAAAATGGTATTATCAATAAACATACTCTCTAAAAAAATTAATTTTTTTTCAATTAAAACCGAAAAAGGAAAATTATTTTAAAATCGAAAAATTATGAAAAAAATTTCAAAGCATAAAATATCATTTAGTATTTACTTAAAATTTAAAATTCAAAATAAAATATCTTAATCAATTTTTAATATATATTTTATTAGTTTTTAAATAACTATTTAAATAAAATATGCTTTAAAATTACTTACCATGCCTAAGACATGGTCTTTCATACTTATCAAAAATATTTTTGACGATTTTATTAAAATACATATATAATTTTATTATGCATATATTTTTTTATATAAAAATTAAAAAAATTAAAAAAAATTATTATTATCTTCCTACATATATTTATGTATTTCTTAAGGTTTTAAAAAGAATTTTTTATAAATATTTTCTTTATATTTAAATAAGTTTATTATATAATACGTATATATAATATTAATATTTTATCCATATGATTTTATTGATATATATATATATGTATATATATATATTAATGAATTTATATACTTATATAAAATTATTTAAACAAAATTATTATATATATATTTATAAATTTTGTATATAAATAATAGTGTATATATATGAACATACATATATTTGGACACTATATTTGCATATTTGTAACACCTCATATTTTTATTACGTTACTTGGGATATTTAATTAGCTAAATTAAATAAAAAAATGTGAAGATTAACATGTTGAGATTTGATTTAACTAAAGGTAGTCATGCCATGTTAAATCAAATGAAACAACATGAACTAATGTGTTAGGAAATAAGGAAGGGCATAATGGGAAATAGGAGGGACTTAAACCCTAAACCCTTAGGAAATGAAACACATGTTCATTTCATTTTTATCAAACAAAAAACATTGAGGCCAGCCACCGTTTCCATTCTCAAGAGAAGATAAAGCTAGTATTCAAGAGAAAGAAGTTAATCACCATATTCAACATCAAATCTCAATCTTTTAATCTCAAAGCTAAGGTGAATAATTACTGCATTCTATTTTCTTATGTTTTTCAGTTTTGTGTTAGATCCGAAATGATTAAAGTTATTTATATGCTTATTGATGAATTATACATGTTCATACTAGTTTTTGTGATATGTTTGATATGAAAAACCTATTAAATGACATCCAAATTCCTTAAAACTTTAAATAAAGATTGAAAATGATATTTTAGAGATGGGTTTTAATTTTCATAATTTTCTAAATTATTGTGGATTTAATATTAATTTTCTAGTGAAGAAAATAATTTTTTGGGTTATAAATTATTTACGGCTAAAATAATAATTATTTGAATTTGATATTTTATATGTTGGAAAACATATTAAAATAGTTTTTTTTGGAATTTTTCAGATTTTTCCCAAGTGTTTTGATGAATATATAAAATTATTTAAGGTATGAGACTAAAATGTTTTATATATTTAACTAAGGAGAAGGGGCATTTTCTAAAATGAAAATCATTCTTTATTTCTGAAATTGTTGGCAGCACTTCTCTGAAAAGAATTTTTTAATCAATAAGAATTTGACAAACAAAGGCAGGTTAGTTGAAAAGTTATGTCTTTTAAGATAAAAACAAAAAATCGTACTTTTAGCATGTTTCAGCCATTTACAACATCTAAGCTTCCAACCCAGACCTTTCGACAAGGTCGAAAGCATGCCTCCGACAAGGTCCAAACCAATGCATATGGTATCAAGTTATTTGGTACTTAACGTATTGGACAAGGTCGAAGGGTACTTGGTTGAAACCTTAGTTGCCGAAGAGGTTGGAGTATGTTTGTTTTATAAGCCAAAGTAACGCCTGCTTTGCTTTAAAAAAAGAGCTTTCGACTTGGTTGCTTTCAACCATGTCAAATATTTAATATAAAGTTTCGAAGGGGTAAATATGCTTTCGAAGGGTCGAATCCCCTAGCTTCCGCCTTTCTACCTTTCAAAGTCATGCTTTCGACAAGGTCGAAAGGTATACTTGTCTTTAAAAAAAAACCAGTCGCTTCTCCCATGCTTTCGAAAGGAAGCTTTCGACTTAGATGTTTTACCCTTTTATTTTGACTAAACTATAACCCAAGATTTCAAAAGAGGCGTTTAGAGTATTAAAAAGACTGGAGCCTATCGTTTTAAAAAGAAATGTTTTAAAGCTTTCGAAGGGGAGCTTCCGAAGGGGTCGGAAGCTAAGCTTTTGACAAAGTCGAAAGGTTGCTTTCGACAAGGTCAAAAGGTTTTAAAAGAAGTTTTTCCACATCTTTTAAATTGAACCCAAAGTGCTTTCGAATGGTTTATGTTTTAAAAGTTTAATGCTTTCGAAAAGTACTATTTACCGACTGGTTTCAAAGGAGTTGAAAGCCAAGCTTTCGAAGGGGTCGAAAGCAAAGCTTTCGATGGAGTGTAAAGATAGCTTTTGAAGGGGTGGAAAGGTAGCTTTCGACAAGGTCGAAAGGTCCTATTTTCTGAATGATTTTGAAAGGTTTGAAACAGAAGGTTTTTCCAAGGTTTTCTAAGGCAATGTTTTAAAATGTTTTAAAGTAGGATGTAAAATGTTTTATTGCTTTCGAAAGGAAAAGTTTTGGCCTCTTGACCTAGGTAATTAAGGGGTTTTACTTGGCTTCGAAAGAGATGCTTCCAAAGGATTTTGAAAGGGGTACTTTCAAATATTTAAATGTTTTCGTCAACTAAAAGTATGAGTAAAGAATATATATATATATATATATATATATATATATATATATAACATGGTAAGGTTATTTTGCGTAAAGCATAAAGATTTTATATTTTCCTTGTATATGTTTGATTCAAAGGTTTTAAATCATTCTGAAAAGGTTTTCATGGAAAATTATGGGAAGGAACCCTAAGTGTAAATAAGTGTAAATGACTCAAATATTACAATACTAGATGAGACTAGTATAGGGTCGCTCCCTATATATTAGCTATTAGCCCCAGCTAATTGTTGTCCAAAATTCTAGTGTATAGGGCTTGGTCATAGGTAGACTAAAATTATGATTACACACCAAAAGGAATATATGTTTGTATATAGATAGGTTATTGGTGAGCCCGAAAAACCATGCGGATCAGGAAGACCTGGGAGATGATTAAGTTAGGGACAAACCGTCCAGAAGAGAAGTATTTAACAAATAGTTAAGGACGGACCGTCTAGAAGAGGAGTATCTAACAGGTGTTAGATTAATTCTATTTTATTGTCTGGTAGGCCCGAGTCAGCCAAAGGTTAAAAGTTAGCCAAACAAAACTTATGTGTTTGAACAGTTCATTAATTACCAGATATTTTTGTATGCTTGCATAATGATGCTTTACAGTATTTAACTAGTTTTGGTTGCAGGAAAAGGTTTTGCAAAGAAATGTTCTTAAAAGGATGTTAGTGAGGGGAAACCCGTTCCGCTAAGTACTGTGGTCTCACTTAACATATTAAACTGGGATGTATAGAATTATTCACAGCAGGCTTTATGTCTGACTCGAAGTTTATGTTTTCCCCTTAAACTCTCCGGTGCTCAAAATTGATTTGAGTAGGCTGAGGGATTAAGGACTTTTTCAGGTTTTAGTAGGATGAAGAATAAGACTATCAGAGGCATGCAAGAAGCAAACAGATAGCTATTTAGGAGTTGTAGTTTTATGTTTTGTTGTATTTCCGCTGTGTTTGTATTAAGTCTATTATGGTTATATGACTCTGATCATCCAAAGGCGTATCTTCATGTAACATCCCATATTTTCATAAAATTATTTAGAATAATTAATTAGATAAATTAAATAAAATAATATAGAGAGTAGTAAGTTGAGAATTGATTAGTTAAGGGTAGCTGTGCCATGTTAGTATACAAACTAAAATGAAATAACCTAAGTTAACGTGTTAGGATATGAGAATGGGAATATGGGAAATAGGTAAGGCTTATACCCTAAACCCTTAGGAATGAAACTCACGTTCATTTCATTTTCACTCTAACTAAAATTATACCAATGTCGACCACCATTTTTATTCTTAAGAAGAAGATTAAAGCTAGGATTCTAGAGAAGGAAGATAATCAACTAAATCAACATCAACTCTCACATCTATAATCTCAAAGCTAAGGTGAATAATTACTACATCCCATTTTCTTTTAGTTTTCGGTATTCAGACTAGATCCAAAATTTTTTTGCAAGTATATGCCATGTTTTGATGATTAAAGTTATGTATATGTTTGTTGGTGGATTACATATGTTCATACTTGTTTTAAATGATATGTTTGATATGAAAACCCTATTAGATGACATCCAAATGTCTTGAATATTTAAATATAGGTCAGAAATGATATTTTAGAGATGTGTTTCAATATTCATAATTTTCTGAATTAATGTGGATTTTATATTAATTTTCTAGTGAAGGAAATTGTTTATTGGGTTATAAATTATTTACAGCTAAAATGATAATTATATGGGTGTGAAATTTTTATATGTTGGAAAACATTTTAAAATAGATTTTCTAGGATTTTTCTAGATTTTTCCTAAGTGTTTTAATGAATATAAAAAAATATTTAAATAGTGGGACTTAAATGTTTTATATATTTAATTAAGGAGAAGAGACATTTTATAAAATAAAATTATTATTTAATTTTGAAAATAGTGGCAGCACATTTCTGAAAAGAATTTGTTAACCAATGAAAATTTGAAAAACAAAGGCAGGTTAGTTGAAAAGTGTCATTTTTAAGTTAAAAACAAAGAAATCATACTTTTAGGATGTTTCAACCTTTACGGTAATAAACCTTTCGACCCAGACCTTTCGACAAGGTTGAGTGGTTCATATCTTTTGACAAGGTCAAACCAATGCATATGTTATCAACTTACTTGGTACGTAATGAATTGGACAAAGTCGAAGGGTTCTTAGTTGAAAGGTTGATGGCCAAAGAGGTTGGGGTATGTTTGTTTTATAAACCAAAAGCTTGCATTCGCTTTACTTTCGAATTAGAGCTTTCGACTTGGTTGCTTTCAACTAGGTCAAATGTTTAAATAAAGGTTTTAAACCTTTCGACACAGTCGATACGTTACTGCTGTTTTAACACTGTTTTGTTTCAAAACCTTCCGACACACTCGAAGGGTTACTGCCGCTTTATAAATTTTTTGTTTTGAACCTTCCAACAAAGTCGAAAGGTTTACTTGTTTTAAAACTAGCCGCTTCTCCAATGCTTTCGAAAGAGAGCTTTCGAATCAGGTGGTTTACCCTTGTTTTTAATTGAAGTTTAACCAAGTTTTCGAAGGAGTTGTTTTAAAAGGCTAAGGCTTATTCTTTTAAATGGTATGCTTTAAAGCTTTCGAAGCAGAGCTTTTGACTTAGTCGAATGGTTGCTTCCAATGGAATCGAAAGGTTTTAAAGAAGGTTTTTCACTTGTTTTAGATTGAACCTAGTAAGTCTTCGGAAAGTTTATGTTTTAAAAGGTTTAATGGCTTCAAAAGGTCTCTTTATTGAATGGTTTTAAAAGGTTTAATCCACTGATTTCGAAAGGGTCAATTCAATGATTTTGAAAGGTTTTGACTGAATGACTTCGAAATGTTTAAGTGAATGATTTCGAAAGGTTTAAGTTGAAAGATTTGGAAAGGTTTCAGTGAATTATTTCAAAAGGTTTTAGTTGAATGATCTCGAAAGGTTTATTTTGAATGTATTCGAAAGGTTTGAGATGGAAGGTTTTCCAAAGTTTTTCTAAGGCAATGTTTTAAAGTGATTTTAAAGAAGGATGTCTAAAGTTTTATTATTTTTGAAAGGTTTGATTTCAACAGGTTCGATGTTTGATTTTGAAAGAGATGATTTCACAAGTTTAGAAAGAGGTTCTTTCAAATTGTTAAATGTTTTCATCAACTAAAGTTTGAGTAAAGAATACATATGACATGGTGACATGATTCTGAGTAAAGTATAAATATTATATACTTTTCCTTGTTCAAGTTTGATTTAATGGTTTTAAATCACTTTAAAAAAGATTTCAGGGAAAATTATGGGAGGGAATACTTAAGTGAAAATGACTCAGATATTAGGAAACAAGATAGGACTAGTATGGGGTCGCGCCCAATACATTAGCTAATAGCCCCAGCTAATTGTTGTCCAAAATTCCAGTTCGTAGGGCTTTGTCACAAGTAGACTAAAATTATGATTGCAAACTAAAAGGAATATATGTTCGTATACATATAGGTTATTGGTGAGCTCGGAAAACCATTAGGATTAGGAAGACCTAGGAGATGATTAAGTTAGGGACAGACCGCCCAGAAGTGAAGTATTTAATAGATAGTTAAGGACAAACCATCCAGAAGTGAAACATTAAACAGATAGTTAAGGATAGATAATCCAAAAAAGAAATGACTAACAGGTGTTAGATTAATTTTGATTATATTGTCTGGTAGGCCCGAGTTAGCCAAAGGTTAAAAGTTATCCAAACAAAACTCATGTGTTTGAATAGATAGTTCATTATTACATGATATTTATGTATGTTTACATAATGATTTCTTTACAGTATTTAACCATTATGAATGCAGGAGCACAATATATGGTTTAATAAAAGGTTTTGCAAAGATATGTTTTAAAAGGATGTTAATGAGGGGAAACCCATTCCGTTAAGCGACGTGGTCTCACTTAACATAATTAAACCGGGATGTATAATATTATTCACACCGGGCTTTATGTCTGACTCAAAGTTTATATTTTCCCCTTAAACTGTCGGGTGCTCAAAATTGATTTGAGTAGGTTGAGGGGTTAAGGTCTTTTTCAGATTTTAGAATGTTGACGAATAAGCTACCGAAGGCATGTAGGAGGCAACATGTAGCTATTTAGGATTTGCAGTTCTTGTTAAGTTTTGATGAATTTTCCGCTGTATTGTTTGTATTTGGTCTATTATGACCATATGAATCTGATCAACCAAGTGGGTATCTTCATATACCGCTCTTGGCATAATTTGTTATAATTATATTTGATCTGTTCCAGGGAACGATTTGGGATTATGTGTTGTGAATGTGAAACAATTGGTTTTGAAATGTAATAAAGTAAATGTGGCTTTGAAATGTGTTTTTTTTCATATTCAAGTGCTTTTCATATTAACATAGCCGTATTTAGTCGTTGGAAGCTAATGCTATAGATGACTACATCATCTGTAGCGCTTAGTTTTGGGCCTCTAGATAGGGGATGTTACTACTTGGTATCAGAGCATGGTTTATGAAATACTTTAACTAAAAATGATTTTTTAAAACATAATCCTTAGTAATTAGAGTTAAGATCGTGGTATGGGATAACGCTATAGTAACGTACTTGTATTAGCTATATATATAAGTATACACTATATCTCTAGACTCTTATCTTAGTTAGGCTATTCATCTATATCTCACGAGGTTTGAATATAGATATGGAAGGAAGAAAAGGTAGAGTTAACCTTGGAGGAGATAGCATCACCACCAATGGAAATGCCCGACCAAATGCTAGAAGAGGTCCCGGTCAGGCTCAAGCTGAAACAGTTGGTGCTAGGGTTCCCCAAATGGACACGGGAGCAATGTTTAAGTTCTTTGTAAATATGATGCAGGCTAGAATTGCAGTTGGAGTTGTCGGAGGTAATGCTGCTGGAGGAGTAGCTTAGGAAGTTCCGGTGGTCAACCAGTATGCTAACTTGAGTGGAGACAACATCAGGTTTGGAGGGAAGTCGTTCATTGGAACTGAACATACGATTGAGGTTGAAAACTGGCTGTTGCATTACGAGAGGATTTTTGCTACCTTAAGATTGAATGACAAGCAAAAGAGGAGATTGGCTTCGAGGCAGCTGCAGGGAGTTGCTCTATTTTAGTGGAATATTGTTGTTGTCGGAGTTGATGAAGAAACCATAACTCGGGAAGGGTTTAAGAGAATGTTTTCAGAAAGGTATATGTCTATACTGGCGTAATTGGCATTGGTGAGGAAGTTTGCAGAGTTGGAATAAGGAGAGATGTCCGTCTTGGAGTATGCGAGTTGGTCCGGTATGGGCATGCTTTGGTAGATACAGTGATCAAGAGGAATGAATTATTTATAAGAGGCTTGAGGCCGGAGTTGATAAGTGCTACTTTGCCGCACTTGAGAGATCCCAGTGATGTACTGGTTTAAATGGGGCTAAGGTAGGAAGAGGCGCTAGCTTGTTTGAGGAAGAAGATGAAGGAGGCCCAAATGGGATAGAGTCAGAAAAGAAAGTTTTCCAGAGGAAGAATGCCCAGAAGGAAGGAGCACAGAAGAAAGGAAAGACTGAAGTAGTTTGTTACAAATGTGATAAGAGGGGACGCTATGCTAATGAGCGTCATACTGGGAATGGAAAAGGAAAAGGAAAAGAAGCTGGTGGAAAGAAGAATGTTAGATATTTTAATTGTGATCAGATTGGTAATTACAATAACTAATGCAAGGAGCCTGCTAAAGAAGGAAAGGGCAATTTTGTGCATTGGAGCCCACAACCTCAAGGCTAGTTGTGCAGGAGAAAGGGAAGGCTGTGCTGGGAGTCTCGCTGTAGATTCACGGTATGTCTGTTAGCGTTCTGTTTGATACTGGAGCATCTTATTCTTTTATTTCTCGATGTTTGGTAGATAAGCTTAACATATAACCCTCATATTTAGTTACTTCCTTAGGGTTGTAAATTCGATAGGAGGGTATGCAATACTTGAGATGAAGTGTGACCATTTAGAATTTGATTTGCTGGTCCAAATTTTGGTTGCTGTTTACATATGTTTGACTTTGTGGGATTTGGGATTATCCTTGGGATGGATTGGTTAAGTAAATATGATGCTAGGATATTTTGCCATGATAGGAGGATATCACTCAGTCACCCGGATTGTAGTGATCGGATAGTTTATACCATAGAGAACCTTAGTTGTGAAATGAATGCCTTATTGGTATGACGAAGTTGGAGGATGAGTTGCATTAAGTCTTCGTAGTTAGAGAATTTGCTGATGTGTTTGAGTCGGTAGTTGGACTGCCACCGAAATGAGCCATCGAGTTTCGAATTGATTTAGTTCCTGGTGCAGAACCGGTGAGTAGGCCCCCAAGCAGGATGACACCCACTGAGATGAGAGAGTTGAAGGTGTAATTGGTGGTTTGGAAGGCAAGCGTTTTACCCGACCAAGTAGTTCACCATGGAGGGCTGCCACGGTGTTTGCTAAGAAGCCGGACGGATCATTGAGGCTATGTATCGATTATCGTAAGTTGAATGAGAAGACGATAAAAAACTGATATCCATTGCCGAGAATTAATGATTTTTCGATCAGTTAAGTGGGGCCAAGATATTCTCTCAGCTGGATTTGGCGACGGGATTTCATCGCCTTAGAGTGGTGGAGGATAGTATTCCTTTGACGACGTTTAGGACGAGGTATGGATCGTATGAATGATTAGTTATGCCGTTCGGACTAACTAATGCGCCGGCATTCTTTGTGGATCTAATGAATAGAATTTTCCAAGAGCACTTGGATAGATTTGTGTTGGTCTTCATAGATTATATTTTGATATACTATAAGGAAGAGAAAGAGCATGAATTTCATCTTAGAGTTGTGCTCGAGACGTTAAGGGAGCATCAGTTAAAGGCTAGGTTTTCGAAGTATCATTTTTGGAAGAAGGAAGTGAAGTTCCTTGGTCATGTCGTCCCTGAGAAAGGGTTGTCTGTAGATCCGACTAAGATTGAGGTAGTGAATAATTGGAAGAGACCTGAAACAGTGACCGAGATTAAGAGCTTTCTTGGATTGGCAGGATATTATCGAAGGTTTATAAAGGATTTTTCACAAATAGTTGCACTAATGGCTAAGCTTACACGAAAAGATGTGAAGTTTGTATGGACTGATAAGTGTGAGGAAGCATTCTAGAGCTTGAAATGCTTAGTGACCCATGCACCGGTGTTGGTGGTTCCAGAGGGGAATCGGGATTTAGTTGTTTATACTTATGCGTGTGGAATTGGATTGGGAGCTGTGTTGATGCAAAGAGGTAAAGTGATTACTTATGCTTCTAGACAGCTCATACCACATGAAGTTAGGTATCCAACGCGTGACTTTGAGTTAGCTATCGTTATATTTTCTTTGATGATGTGGAGGCATTATCTTTTGGGAGAGCGATTTGAGCTTTACACTGATCATAAGTCGTTGAAGTATTTGTTCTCTCAGAAGGAGCTGAACATGAGACAGCAGAGGTGGTTGGATTTTATTGTTGCTTATAATTTTGGAATGGAGTACACACCCGGAAAAATAAACAAGGTAGTGGATGCACTTAAGAAAGATTTGGAAGCATTATCAGCTTATATAATGCAGTGTAGATCTGAGGTCGGTTCTAGTACCAGAAGTGTTGTATTATCCTGTTTAGAAGTTAGATCAGTAATGATTGAGAAGGTAGCTTCTACGTAGAAGGAGGATCCAATTTTGGCTAAACAGATCAGAAGGCTAAGGGAAGGAATGGAGAGTGATGACTTAAAGGATTTCAGTCTTGACCTGAAAGGGTGGTTGAGAAAAAAAGGAAGGTTGTGTATTCCGAATGTAGGAGACATAAGGAAGGAAGTTTTGGATGAGTGCCATCGTTCGAAGTTCACTATCCATCCAGGAGGAACAAAGATGTATCAAGATATGAAGAGAAGTTTCTTCTGGGAAGGTATGAAATGGGACATTGGTGTATGTGTTAAGCAGTGCTTGAATTGCCAATAGCCAAAGGCTGAACACCAGAAGCCTACTGTATTGCTTCAGCCGTTGGAAGTTCAGTTGTGGAAGTGGGATTCTATCTCTATGGATTTTATTGATGGGTTGCCAAGATCTAGTAGAGGAAATGAAAGCATATGGGTCATAGTAGATAGACTGACTAATTTTATTCTGATAAAGTCAAATAGGACAGCACCTATTTTGGCGAAGTTATTTATGAAGAATGTAGTTAGACTGCACGGGATTCCTAGTAGTATTATTAGTGATAGGGATTCTTTATTTACTAGTGAGTTCTGGAAGAGTCTACAGGAAGCATTAGGAAACAAGCTCAATATGAGTACCTCTTATCATTTGCAGACTGATGGGCAAATGGAAAGAGTTAACAAAATCTTGGAGGATTTGTTAAGACCTTGTGTATTGGATTTCGGGGGATCATGGGAGGACCATCTTCATCTTAGTCGAGTTTTCGTATAACAATAGTTATCAGACTATTATTAGGACGGCACCGTTTGAGGCTTTGTGTGGAAGACCATGAAAATCTCCCATATATTGGTTAGAAACTAGAGATAGATTGGTTCTTGGTCGGGATTTGGTGAAAGAAGCTGCATAGTAGATTGAATTGATCCGAATTAGGATGAAGGAAGCTCAATCTAGGCAGAAAAGTTATGTTGATAGAAGAAGGAAAGATTTGGAATTCTCTATTGGAGACTATGTGTTCATTAAGGTTTCACCGTTGAAGGGTGTGATTAGATTTGGAAAGTCCGGAAAGTTAGCACCTAGATTCGTTGGAACTTTCCGTATTGTAAAGAGGATCGGGGAACTCGCTTATAGAATAGAGCTACCGAGTAGTTTGGATGGAGCCATGATGTTTTCCATGTTTCTCATCTTAGAAAGTGTGTTAGAGACACAGAGACCACTACAGCACCTACTGTGTTAGAGGATTTAGTAGTAGAGTTGGATTTGACTATAGTTAGAAAGCCGGTTCAGATTATGGCTAGAGATGAGAAGAAATTGAGGAATAAGACAGTCAAGTTAGTAAAGGTTCAGTGGAGTGACGATGCTAGAGACTGTACTTGGGAAACAGAGAGCATGATTAGAGAATCTTACCTTGATTTGTTTGATGGTATGTTTTACCTTTGATTGTTTTGTTGTGTACCTTATCGTAATTTCGAGGACGAAGTTCTTTAAGGTGGGGAGTCTGTAACATCCCGTATTTTCATAACATTATTTAGAATAATTAATTGGGTAAATTAAACAAAATAATGTAGGGATTAGTAAGTTGAGAATTGATTAGTTAAGGGTAGTCGTGCCATGTTAGTATACAAACTAAAATGAAATAACCTAAGTTAATGTGATAGGATATGAGAAGGGCAATATGGGAAATATGTGAGGCTTATACCCTAAACCCTTCGGAATGAAACTCACGTTCATTTCATTTTCACTCTAACTAAAGGTATACAAAGGTCGGCCACCATTTTTATTCTCAAGAAGAAGATTAAAGCTAGGATTCAAAAAGGAAGATAATCAATTAAACCAACATCAAATCTCACATCTATAATCTTAAAGCTAAGGTAAATAATTACTACATCCCATTTTCTTTTATTTTTCAGTTTTGAGACTAGATTCAAAATATTTTTGCAATTATATGCCATGTTTTGACGATTAAAGTTATATATATGTTTGTTGGTGGATTATGTATGTTTATACTTGTTTTAAACGATATGTTTGATATGAAAACCCTATTAATGACACTCAAATGCCTTGAAATTTTAAATATAGGTCAGAAATGAGGTTTTAGAGATGAGTTTCAATTTTCATAATTTTTTGAATTAATGTGGATTTTATATAAATTTTCTGGTGAAGGAAATTATTTATTGGGTTATAAATTTTTTACGGCTAAAATAAAAATTATTTGGGTTTGAGATTTTTATATGTTGGAAACATATTAAAATAGATTTTCTAGGATTTTTCCAGATTTTTCCTAAGTGTTTTGATGAATATATAAAATTATTTAAGGTATGGGACTTAAATGTTTTGTATATTTAATTAAGGAGAAGGGACATTTTATAAAATAAATTTATTATTTAATTTTGAAAATAGTGGTAGCACATTTCTAAAAAGAAATTTTTAACCAATGAAAATTTGACAAACAAAGGCAGGTAAGTTGTAAAGTCGTCCTTTTTAAGTTAAAAACAAAGAAATCGTACTTTTAGCATGTTTCAGCCTTTACGGCAATAAACCTTCTGACCCAGACCTTTCGACAAGGTCGAGAGGTTCATAGCTTTCGACAATGTCAAACCAATGCATATGGTATCAAGTTACTTGGTACGTAATGAATTGGACAAAGTCGAAGGGTTCTTAGTCGAAAGGTTGATGGCCAAAGAGGTTGGGGTATGTTTGTTTTATAAACCAAAAGCTTGCACCTGCTTTACTTTCGAATTAGAGCTTTCGACTTGGTTGATTTCAACTAGGTCAAACGTTTAAACAAAGGTTTTAAACATTTTGAAACAGCCGAAAGGTTACTGCTGTTTTAACACTGTTTTGTTTTGAAACCGTCCGACATAGTCGAACGGTTAGTGCCACTTTATAAATGTTTTGTTTTGAACCTTCTGACAAAGTCGAAAGGTTTACTTGTTTTAAAACCAACCGCTTCTCCCAATGCTTTCGATAGAGGGCTTTGGACATAGGTGATTTACCTTGTTTTTAATTGAAGTATAATCAAGCTTTCGAAGGAGTTGTTTTAAAAGGCTATGACCTATTGTTTTAAATGGTATGCTTTAAAGCTTTCAAAGCAGAGCTTTCGACTTAGTCAAAAGGTTTTAAAAGAAGGTTTTTCACTTGTTTTAGATTGAACACGGTAAGTCTACGAAAGGTTTATGTTTTAAACGGTTTAACGGCTTCGAAAGGTCTATTTATTAAATGGTTTCAAAAGGTTTAATCCAATTATTTCGAAAGCTTTAGTTCGATGATTTCGAAAGGTTTTGATTGAATGGCTTCGAAAGGTTTAAGTGAATGGTTTTGAAAGGTTTTAGTTGAAAGACTTCGAAAGGTTTAAGTGAATGATTTCGAAAGTTTGTAGTTGAATGATTTCCAAAGGTTTTATTGAATGGATTCGAAAGGTTTGAGATGGAAGGTTTTCCAAAGTTTTTCTACGGCGATGTTTTAAAGTGATTTTAAAGAAGAATGTCTAAAGTTTTATCGTTTTCGAAAGGTTTGATTTCGAAAGGTTCGATGTTTGATTTTGAAAGAGATGATTTCAAAAGTTTAGAAAGAGCTTCTTTCAAATGGTTAAATGTTTTCATCAACTAAAGTTTGAGTAAAGAATACATATGACATGGTGATATGATTTTGAGTAAAGTATAAAGATTATATATTTTTCCTTGTTTAACTTTGATTTAATGGTTTTAAATCACTTTAAAAATGTTTTCAAGGAAAATTATGGGATGGGATCCTTAAGTAAAAATGACTCAGATATTAGAAAACCAAATGGAACTAGTATTGGGTCGCACCTAATACATTGGTTAGTAGCCACAGCTAATTATTGTCCAAAATTCCAATGTGTGGGGCTTTGTCACAGGTAGACTAAAATTATAATTACATATCGAAAGGAATATATGTTTGTATACAGATAGGTTATTGGTGAGCCCAAAAGGCCATTAGGATCAGGAAGACCTGGGAGATGATTAAGTTAGGGACAGACTGTCCAGAAGTGAAGTATTTAAAAGTTAGTTAAGGGCATGCCATCCAGAACTGAAACATTTAACAGATAGTTTAGGATAGATAATCCAGAAAAGAAATGACTAACGGGTATTAGACTAGTTTTGATTATATTTTCTGGTGGGCCCGAGTTGGCCAAAGGTTAAAAGTTATCCAAACAAAACTTGTGTGTTTGAACAGATAGTTCATTATTATCTGTCATTTTTGTATGTTTACATAATGAGTGATTTACAGTATTTAACCGTTGTGGATGCAGGAGCATGGTATTTGGTTTTATAAAAGGTTTTGCAAAGGTATGTTTTATAAGGATGTTTGTGAGGGGAAACCCATTCCGCTAAGCGACGTGGTCTCACATAACATAATTAAACCGGTATATATAATATTATTCACACCAGGCTTTATGTCTGACTCGAAGTTTATGTTTTCCCCTTAAACTCTTGGGTGCTCAAAATTGATTTGAGTAGGCCGAGGGGTTAAGGTTTTTTTAGGTTTTAGAATGTTGATGGTTAAGCTGTCGGAGGCATGCAGGAGGCAATAGATAGCTATTTTGGGTTTGCAGTTCTTGTTATGTTGTGATGAATTTTCCACTGTGTTGTTTGTATTAGATCTATTATGACCATATGACTCTGATCAACCACGGGGGTTTCTTCATATACCGCTCTTCGCGTAATTTGTAATAATTATATTTGATCTGTGCCTAGGTTTGATTTGGGATTATGTGTTGTGAATGTGAAACAATTGGTTTTGAAATGTAATAAAGTAAATGTGGTTTTGAAATCTATGTTTTGTTTCATATTCAAGTGCTTTTGATATTATTGATACCATTAACATAGCCGTATTTTATCATTGAAAGCTACTACTATAGATGACTGCATCATCTGTAGCGCTTAGTTTTGGGCCTCTAGATAGGTGATATTATAATTCATATACCTTTCTTGGAGTATTTTGTAATAAGTATATTTATCTGTGCCTGGGAACATATTGGGATTATGTATTTAGAATATGAAACATCTGTTTTGACTTTAATGAAGAAAATGTTGTTTGAAATATGTGCTTTGTTTCATATTCAAGTGCTTCTGATATTGTAGATATCATTAACATAGCTGTATTTAGTTGCCATAAGCTAATACTATAGATGACTGCAGCATCTGTAGTGCTTAGTTTTGGGCCTCTTGATAGGGGATGTTACAACTTGGTATCAGAGCATGGTTTTTGAAATACTTTAACTAAAAATGGTTTTTTAAAACATAATCCTTAGTAATTAGAGTTAAGATCAGGGTATGGTATAACGCTATAGTAACGTACTTATATTTGCTATATATAAGTATATGCTATATCTCTAGACTCTTATCATAGTTAGGCTATTCATATGTATCTCACAAAGCTTGAATACAGATATGGAAGGAAGAAGAGGCAGAGTTAATCTTGGAGGAGAGAGCACCCCTACTAATGTTAATGCCCGACCAAATGTTAGAAGAGGTCCAGGTGAGGCTCAAGCTGAAAATGTAGGTGCTAGGGTTCCCCAAGTTGATATGGGAGCCATGTATTATTTTATAGTGATCATGGTGCAAGATGGAATCGCAATTGGATTTGTTGGAGGGAATGCTGTTGGCGGAGGAGTTCAGGAAGCTCCAATGGTCAACCACTATGCTAATCTGAGTAGAGACTATGTTAGGCTAAGAGGAAAGATGTTCATTGGAACTGAAGATGCGATTGTGGTGGAGAATTGGCTGCTACATTATGAGAGAATCTTTGCTGACTTAGGATTGAATGACGAACAAAAAAGGAGATTAGCTTCAAGACAGCTTCAAGGAGTTGCTCTATTTTGGTGGAATACGGTTGCAGCTTGTGTTGATGAGGAAACCATGACTTGGACGGAGTTTAAGAGGAGGTTTCAAGAAAGATTTATGTCAGTAATGGCGCAGTTGGTGTTGGTTAGGAAGTTCACTGAACTGGAGCAAGGAGAGATGTCTAGGCTAGAGCATGCTAGAAGATTTGAAGACTAAGCCCGATACGGGTTTGCCATGGTTAATACGGTGATAAAGAGAAATGAGATGTTTATAAGAGGTTTGAAGCCGAAGTTGGCAAGAGCTACTTACCTCACTTAAGAAATCCAAGTGATGTAGTGGTAGAAATGGCACTAAGGCGGGAAGAGGCATTAGCCTGTTTGGAGAAGAAGAGAGAGGAAGTTCGGAGTGGACAAGGCCAGAAAAGAAGGTTTTTCCATAAGAGGAATGCTCAGAAGAGAGGAGCACAGAAGAAGGGAAAGTCTGAGGTGGTTTGTTATAGATGTGATAAGAAAGGACACTATGCTAATGAGTGTCGTACTGGAAAAGGGAAAGAGGAAGGAAAGGAGGTGATCGAGAAGAAGAACATCTGATGCTTTAATTGTGATCATATCGGCCATTATAAGAACCAATGCAAAGAGCCTGCTAGAGATGGAAGGGGTAAGTGTATGCATTAGAGCCCGCAACTTCAAGGCCAGTTGTGCAAGAGAAAGGGAAGGCTGTTCTGGGAGGCTCGCTACAGATTCACGGTATGTCTATTAGCGTTCTATTTTATACTGGTGCATCACATTCTTTTATTTCTCGATGTTTGGTAGATAAGCTTAACTTAGAGCCCTCCTATCTAGTAACTTTTTTAAGGGTTGCAAATCCGATAGGAGGGTATGCGACACTTGGGATGAGGTGCGATCATTTAGAGTTTGATTTGCTAGGTCACACTTTTGATTGCTGTTTGCGTGTATTTGATTTTGTGGGGTTTGGGATCATCCTTGGGATGGACTGGTTAAGTAAATATGATACTAGGATATTTTTCCATGATAGGAAAATATCACTTAGTCACCCTGGTTGTAGGGAACGGATAGTTTATGCCGTAGAAAACCCTAATTGCGAAGTGAATGCTTTATTGGGTGTTATGGAGTTGAAGGATGAGTTGCATCGAGTCTTTATGGTTAGAGAATTTGCTGATGTGCTTGAGCCAGTTACTAGAATGCCACCGAAATGAGCCATTGAGTTTTGGATTGATTTGTTGCCTGGAGCAGAGCCGGTAAGTAGGCCGCCAAGTAGAATGACACCTACAGAAATGAAAGAGTTGAAGGTGTAGTTGGTGGAATTGAAAGACAAGAATTTTATTCAACCGAGTAGTTCACCTTGGGGTGCAGCAGCAGTATCTGTTAAGAAGCCGGATAGATCATTGAGGCTATGTATCGATTATCGTAAGTTGAATGAGAAGACGATAAAGAACCGATATCCATTGCTAAGAATTGACGATTTGTTCGATCAGTTAAGTCAAGCCATGGTATTCTCTCAACTGGATTTAGCGAAGGGATTTCATCATCTTAGAGTTGTAGAGAATAGTATTCCTTTGACGGCGTTTAGGACAAAGTATGGATCGTACGAATGGTTAGTTATGTCGTTCGGATTAACTAACGCTTCGGCATTCTTTGTGGATTTGATGAACCGAATTTTCGAGAGCACTAGGATAAATTTGCGCTGATCTTCATAGATGATATTCCGATATACTCTAAGGATGAAAAGGAGCCTGAAGTTCATCTCATAGTTGTGCTTGAGACGTTGAGGGAGCATCAGTTGAAGGCCAAGTTTTCAAAGTGCCGTTTTTGGAAGAAGGAAGTGAAATTCCTAGGTCATGTTTAGAGAAAGAGTTGTCTGTAGATCTGACTAACCATTGAGGCGGTGTACAATTGGAAGAGACCCGAGACGGTGATCGAGATAAAGAACTTTCTTGGATTGGCTGGATATTAACGAAGGTTTATAAAGGATTTTTCGCGGATAGCGGCACCGATGACTAAGCTGATGCGAAAATATGTGAAGTTTGTATGGACTGATAAGTGTGAGGAAGCATTCCAGAGCTTGAAACACTTATTGATCCATGCACCGGTGTTTGTGATTCTGGAGGGGAATCAGGATTTTGTTGTTTATACTGATGCATGTGGAATTGGATTGGAAGCTGTATTGATGCAAAGAGGTAAAGTAATTGCTTATGCTTCTAGAAAGCTCAGACCACATGAAGTTAGGTATCCAACGCATGATTTGCAGTTAGCTGCTATTATATTTACTTTGAAGATGTGGAGGCATTATCTTTTGGGAGAGCGATTTGAGCTTTTTATATATCATAAGTCGTTGAAGTACTTGTTCTCTCAGAAGGAGCTGAACATGAGACAACAGAGATGGTTGGAGTTTATTGCTGCTTATGATTTTGGAATTGAGTACACACCGGGAAAAGTAAATAAGGTTGCAGATTCACATAGCAGGAAACATCAGAATGTAGTATTAGCTATGATTGCTGAGTGGAAAGATCTAGAAGCATTATCAGCTTGTAAAGTGCAGTTTAGATCTGAAGCAGGTTCTAGTAAGGAAATGATGTATTATCTTGTTTAGATGTTCGACCAGTAATGATTGAGAAGATAGCTTCCAAATAGGAGGAGGATCCAATTTTGATTGAACGGATTAGAAAGTTAAGGGAAGGAACAGAGAGTGATGAATTAAAAGATTTCAATCTTGACCAAAAGGGGTGGTTGAGAAAGAAAAGGAAGGTTATGTGTTCCGAATGTAGGAGACATGAGGAAAGAAGTTTTGGATGAATGCCATCATTCGAAGTTCATTATCCATCTAGAAGGAACGAAGATGTATCAGGATATGAGGAGAATTTTTTTCTGGGAAGGCATGAAACGGGACATTGGTTTATGTGTTAAGCAGTGCTTGAATTGCCAGCAAGCAAAGGTTGAACACCAGAAGCCAAGTGGATTGCTTCAACCATTGGATGACCGATGTGGAAGTGGGATTCTATCTCAATGGATTTTATTGATGGGTTGCCAAGGTCTAGTAGAGGAAATGAAAGCATATGGGATATAGTGGATAGACTAACTAAGAGTGGCCATTTCATTCCGGTAAAGTCAAATAGGACGATGCCTATTTTGGCGAAGTTGTTTATAAAGAATGTGGTTAGACTGCACGGGATTCCTAGTAGTATTATAAGTGATAGAGATTCTTTATTTACTAGTGAATTTTGGAAGAGTCTACAGGAAGTTTTAGGAACCAAGCTCATCATGAGTACCGCTTACCATCCACAGACTGATGGGCAAATAGAACGAGTTAACAAAGTCTTGGAGGATTGTTAAGTGCTTGTTTATTGGATTTTAAGGAATCATGCAAAGACCATCTCCATTTAGTCGAGTTCTCCTATAACAATAGTTATCAAACTAGTATTGGGATGGCATCGTTTGAAGCTTCGTATGGGAGACCATGCAAATCTCCCGTATGTTGGTTAGAGACCAGGGATAGATTAGTTCTTGGTCTGGATTTGGTGAAAGAAGCCGTAGAGAAGATTGAGTTGATCCAAGCTAGGATAGAGGAAGCTCAGTTTAGGTAGAAAAGTTATGCAGATAAAAGAAGGAAAGACTTAGAATTCTCAGTTGGAGACTATGTGTTTATTAAGATTTTACCGATGAAAGGTGTGATTAGATTCGGAAAATCAGGAAAGTTAGCACCTAGATTCGTTGGACCTTTCCGTATTGTTGGGAGGATCGGAAAAATCGCTTATAGAGTGGAGTTGCTAGATAGTTTGGCAGGAGTGCATGATGCTTTCCATGTTTCTCATTTTAGAAAGTGGGTTAGAGACCCGGAGACTACTATAGCACCTACCGTGTTAGAAGATTTAGTAGTAGAGACGGACTTGACCATAGTTAGAAAGCCGATTCGAAATTTTGCAAGAGATGAGAAGAAGTTGAGGAACAAGACAATAAGATTAGTAAAGGTCCAATGGAGTGACGATGCTAGAGACTGTACTTGGGAGACTGAGAGTAGGATTAGAGACACTTATCCTGATTTGTTTTGATGGTATGTTTTACCTTTGGTTGTTTTGTTGGGTGCCTTATCGTAATTTCGAGGATGATATTTTTTAAGGAGGGGAGTCTGTAACACCCTACATTTTTATAACATTATTTAGGATATTTAATTAGCTAAATTAAATAAAATAAACCGAAGATTAATAGGTTGAAATTAGATTTAACTAAGGGTAGTCGTGCCATGTTAAATGTAAATCAAATGAAACAATATAAACTAATGTGTTAGGAAATAAAGAAGAGCAAAATGAGAAATAGGAGGGACTTATACCCAAAACACTTAGGAAATGAAACACACGTTCATTTCATTTTTATCAAATTAAAAACATTAAGGCCGACCACCATTTCCGTTCTCAAGAGAAGATAAAGCTAGGATTCAAGAGAAAGAAGTTAATCAACATATTCAACATCAAATCTCACATCTTTTACTCTCAAAGCTAAGATGAATAATTACTACATCCCATTTTCTTATGGTTTTAGGTTTTATGTTAGATCCTAAATGATTTTGCAGGTTTATGCCATGTTTTGGATGTTTAAAGCTATATATGTGCTTGTTGATGAATTATACATGTTCATATTAGTTTTTGTGATATGTTTGATATGAAAACCCTATTTAATGACATCCAAATGCCTTGAAAATTTAAATGAAGATCAAAAAAGATATTTTAGAGATGGTTTTCAATTTTTATAATTTTCTGAATTATTGTGGATTTTATATTAATTTTCTAGTGAAGAAAATAATTTATTTGGTTATAAATTATTTACTGCTAAAGTAATAATTACTTGGGTTTGAGATTTTTATATGTTGGAAAACATATTAAAATAAATTTTCTATAATTTTTCCAGATTTTCCTAAGTTTTTCGATGAATATATAAAATTATTTAAGGTATGGGACATAAATGTTTTATATATTTAATTAAGGAGAAGGGGCATTTTATAAAATGAAAATCATTCTTTGTTTCTGAAATTGTTGGCAGCACTTTTCTGAAAAAAACTTTTTAACCAATAAGAATTTGACAAACAAAGGCATGTTAGTTGAAAAGTTATCTCTTTTAAGATAAAAACAAGAAAATCGTACTTTTAGCATGTTTCAGCCATTTACAGCATCTAAGCTTCCGACCCAAACCTTTCGACAAGGTCGAAAGCATGCTTCCGACAAGGTCAAAACCAATGTGTATGGTATCAATTTATTTGGTACATAATGTGTTGGAGAAGGTCGAAGGGTACTTGGTTGAAACCTTAGTTGCCGAAGTGGTTGGAGTATGTTTGTTTTATAAGCCAAAGTAACGCCTGCTTCGCTTTCGAAAAGGGGCTTTCAACTTGGTTGTTTTCAACCAGGTCAAATATTTATTGTAAAGGTTTCGAAGGGGTAAGCATGCTTTCGAAGTGGTCGAATCCCTTAGCTGCTGCCTTTCTATCTTTCGAAGTCATGCTTTCAACAAGTTCAAAAGGTATACTTGTCTTTAAAAAAACCAACCTCTTCTCCCATGCTTTCGAAACGAAGCTTTCAACTTAGACGTTCTACCATTTTATTTTGATTGAAGTATAACCCAATATTTCAAAAGGGGTGTTTAGAATATTAAAATGGCTAGAGCCTATCGTTTTAAAAAGAAATGTTTTAATTTCGAAAGGGAGCTTCCGAAGGGGTCGGAAGCTAAGCTTTCGACAAAGTCGAAATGTTGCTTATGACGAGGTCGAAAGGTTTTAAAAGAAGCTTTTCCACATCTTTTAAATTGAACCCAAAGAGCTTTCGAATTGTTTGTGTTTTAAAGTTAAATGCTTTTGAAAGGTACGATTTACTAAATGGTTTCAAAGGGGTCGAAAGCAAAGGTTTCGATGGAATCGAAAGGTAGCTTTCGAAGGGGTCGAAAGGTAACTTTCGACAAGGTCGAAAGGTCCTATTTTCTGAATGATTTCGAAAGGATTGAAATGGAAGGTTTTTCCAATGTTTTCTAAGGCAATGTTTTAAAGTGTTTTAAAGTAGGATGTCTAATGTTTTATTGCTTTCGAAAGGAAATATTTCAATGGTTTCGAAAGGTTTGATGTATGGTATCAAAAGGAAAGGTTTTGGCCTCTTGGCCTAGATAATTATGGGGTTTTACTTGGCTTTGTAAGAGATGCTTTTAAAGGATTTAGAAAGGGGTACTTTTAATGGAATCGAAAGGGGTACTTTCAAATATTTAAATAGTTTCATCAAGTAAAGTTTGAGTAAAGAATATATATATAACATGGCAAGGTTATTTCGAGTAAAGCGTAAAGATTTTATATTTTCCTTGTATAAGTTTGATTTAAAAGTTTTAAATCATTTTGAAAAGGTTTTCAAGGAAAATTATGAGAAGGAATCTCTAAGTGTAAATGACTCAAATATTAGAATACCAGATGGGACCGGTGTAGGGTCGCGCCCTATGCATTAGTTATTAGCCCCGGCTAATTGTTGTCCAAAATTCCAGTGTGTAGGGCTTGGTCAAAGGTAACTAAAATTATGATTACACACCGAAAGGAATATATGTTTGTATACAGACAGGTTATTGGTGAGCCCGAAAAACCATTAGGATCAGGAAGACCTGAGAGATGATTAAGTTAGGGACAGACCGTCCAGAAGGGAAGTATTTAATAGATAGTTAAGGACAGACCATCCAAAAGAGGAGTATCTAACAGGTGTTAGGTTAATTCTGTTTTATTGTCTGATAGGCCCGAGTCAGCCAAAGGTTAAAAGTTAGCCATACAAAACATATGTTTTTGAACAGATAATTCATTATTACTTGATATTTTTGTATGCTTACATAATGATGATTTACCGTATTTAACCAGTTTTGGTTACAGGAAAAGGTTTTGCAAAGATATGTTCGTAAAAGGATGTTAGTGATGGGAAACCCATTCCGCTAAGCGGCGTGGTCTCACTTAACATATTAAACCGGGATGTCTACTATTATTCATACCAGGTTTTATGTCTGACTCGAAGTTTATGTTTTCCCCTTAAACTCTCGAGTGCTCAAAATTGATTTGAGTATGCTGAGGGGTTATGGTCTTTTTCAGGTTTTAGTATGATGACGAATAAGGCTACTGAAGGCATGCAGGAGGCAAACAGATAGCTATTTAGGAGTTGCAGTTTCATGTTTTGTTTTATTTCCGCTGTGTTTGTATTAAATCACTTATGACTATATGACTCTGATCATAAAAAGGGGGTATCTTCATATATCGCTCTTGGCATATTTTGTAATAAGTATATTTACTTATGCCTGGGAACGTATTGGGATTATGTATTGAGAATATGAAACATTTGTTTTGACTTTAATGAAGAAAATGTTATTTGAAATATGTGCTTTGTTTCATATTCAAGTGCTTCTGATATTGTAGATATCATTAACATGGCCGTATTTAGTCGCCAGAAGCTAATACTATAGATGACTACAGCTTCTGTAGCACTTAGTTTTGAGCCTCTAGATAGAGGATGTTACAATATTGGATGAGCTAACGTGTCTGTTACGATGTAAATCCTTATATCTATTCACGAGCATATTATACCTTACTCGAATTGATATGTTACACGCTCACATACATATATATATATGTGTATATGATACACGCACGCACATGTTTATATATCATAACATTAATTAAATAAAACTATATCAATTTATAAATTCAAATGAAATAAAAGATTTTATTTAAATAAAATTCTAAAATGTTCTAAATAAACTAGAATTCGTAGACCCAACGATCCAATTGGCTAAAAAAATTGAAATTCACCCGTAACTTCCACTGCGGGCTGGCATAGTTCCAATAATCCTGGCATATGCGGTTGTGGTCACCTCTCTCTATGGAAAAATCTTGAACGATTAGCTAGTGGACTTTGTTGACATCTGAGTGGCCCTTGCTACCCTTTTCTATTGGAATAACTGCTTTACGACCTCATGAAGCCTACTAAGACTTTCGTTTGTATAGCTTCTAGGGGGATCTTTGACCTCATAATCAAATCTAATCCTCTTTAAAAGTCCAGAGGTGTCGTCTGCATTTTTGTGATAGGAGCTCTAGATTAGCCTTCGAAGGAAGGAGGATGAGTAGTGTGTTGAGAATTGATTTCTTTGTTGGCACTATAAGATTGCTGAGAATGGGAATGACTGTCTATTTTGGATTGTTGGGGAGCTAAAGTTGCATTGTTAAAAGTTCAAGATGATAGAGGAAGTTCTTGGTGGGAGGATATTCAATGTTGGAAAGATTGAGAATACGGGTGTTGTTGATGATGGGAGTCAAAGTCGCATCCGGACTGGTCGTGTGTTTCCCTTTGATCGATGTGGCGACGTTGTCTTTCCTTGGCATCACATCATTTTTGATCCCTCCTCTATAATCTTTCCATCTTTGATTCATAGTAAGAGGGTCTCAGAATTGGGAAATGGTAGTGCCCAATACTTTCTTGAAGCCTTTTGATATGGCTACGTCTCCCCATTGTACCTAAAAAGAACTTATATTGTATTGAAATTTAATCAAAGGATTCAGAACAAGTGCAGAGTGATTGTTCTTGTAATCCTAGAATTGTGTAAGGTGTAAGCGATCCATAGGTAGCTTACAGACCTTGTTCAAGAGGGTCCAGAGATGGAATTTCGTCACTCTCAATAGTCTAGAGTATATCACTTGAAGTAAAGCTGAATTCATGAGGGCTGGTACTTAAGATATAGTCAAAGTTCAACCTACTGAAAGGGAAATCAGAGAGGTTTCCAAGGTCGCTTAAAGAACCGAAGTTATTGTCGGATGCACCCACGAAAGGAATTCACTCTTCGACGGGACTATGGTGTGGTTCAAGTGCAAGGTGGGAAAACTTGCTTACTAGTCATTTTGATCTGGGAGGTGAAGTGGCTATGATGCCCTTATGGGATGTCTCTTCAAACGATTCATCTCCATCAAAACCATAGCCCTCTTCTTCATCTTCCTCGTCCTCTCCCTCATTCTCTCCTTCATCTTCTTCTTCATCTTTGAATTCTTCTATATTTTATCCTCCTTTTATCACTTCCTCTTTAAATTTCCTAACGCCTTTATCTTCTTTCACTCTGAGATTTTCTTTGGTGCCTCAACCTTCTTCACTCCTTTGTGCATCGTCGTTAGAGTCATGGACCGGAGCAAAAGGACCAGCAGTGGCTCAAGTCGCTCTGGTAGGAACAGGGTAGAAATAGTGCTCCTTCCATTATAGAGGAGGTGGAACTGTCATAGTCGAGCATTTGTAAGGAGATATGTAGTCTTCCTTAAGTATGGATTGATCCCCTTCACGAATGCCAGTGTGTTTACAAGATCTTCAGTTAGTACTCCTACCAGGAGATCCGGTAGAAATATAAATAGGATGTTAACCTCTTGGGTGAAGAAAGCCCAAATGTGATAAGAGTATTGAAGGAAGAATCTTACGATTAGACACTTAGTTGTGGTTGAAGCCCTTGGGAATCAAACGAATATCAATTCACTCTTGAAATAGTGACGCTTGTTGTGGAGCCTTTAAATAATCTTACAGTTGTTGACAGCTTCGACTATTAGCAATGAAGGGGTCTCTTCTTTCTTTTTGAAGTTGAGTAACTAAGTAAGCTCTTCGAAGGAAAGGGAGAAACCCAGGAGCATCATGAATATAATATGGAGAGAACTAGGTAAGGCTTAGCCATTTTGATGTACGTCCACTTTAGTTTAATTATAGAAAGTTTTCTATAATTATAATCGAACTAAAGAGTTTCTGAATCAAGTTTATCCTTGTTAAAAAAACAATTGTTTTATGTCTAGGACCACCGGATAAAATGAAGTGTTATGGTTCTTTAGATCGAGGTTCTAAAGGTCATACATTTGAATCCCTATGACATCAAATTAATGCTCCATTTGATTGAAGAACCACTTTTATTTTTTTAAATATTAATACATTTTTATTTTATTAATATAAATTTAACATTAACCTATTCTATATTCTTTAGATTACAATCTAAAAATTATATATACATATATATGTAGTTTTGTAATGTATTCAAATATTTCAAAATTAGTTATAAAATATTTTCATATTTTACCATAATTTTATTTAAATATGTAATTTAATAATTTCAATATTAAATATAATTTCAATATATATATATATCCATATTTCTTTTTTGTTCATTAATATATCAATAAAATTGTTTCGGTTGTTTATGGATAAAATGTATATTGATTATACATATATATAGAAAAACAAAATTCAAATTTATTGATTAAAGGGTAATCGTTATAAATTACACACATATAGGTATGTATATACATATAAACACTTTAATATTTGCATATACTATATATCGATATATCACTTCACCTATGTAGATACAAATACTCCCCAACATTAGCTAGACATAATGTAATATCAATTTATATATACACTAAATATTTAATCGTAGAACATTGAATTTACATGATTTATATGTAAATAAACATAAATTTAATTATTGTTATTTGTGATTTAATATAGAAAACTTTAATCATAAGAACATGATATAAGATTTCATGTAAAATTTAATGAAAGATTATTTTTATGTTTTTAATTTACACTTCTACAACGTACCCGAAGCACCTGGTTATACAATTAATTAGGAGGGATCCTGCCATTCTTAACTTTTATACCTAACCAGAGTTTTTCCACAATCATGAACTCTTGGGTAAACTTAAATAGAATTCAGCTAGAGGCACAAAAGTGGTGATACAGACTTTGATGCATGGATAGATTTTAGAGGATATTGACATGAAGCATTTTTGAACACATTAGCTACTTCAAAAGGTATTTGACTAATGAAACTTTTCATAGCTACACAAGAGTATACGTGTAGCAATGTGAAGTGCAATAGATATATTGGTATTGTTATTTCATGTATAACCAAAGATTCAAAATACCTGAGTTAATGTAAGATATTTTATTTAATATTGAATAAAATGAATGCATGCTTCAGTAGATAGATAGGGCAAAAGAAGATATATTCGTTTAACAGTGCAGTCATGTACTCATGGGCCAGTTTGAAGGCCAAATATCAAATAACATTATGTATCCATAAATACAATGCCACAATGTACAAAATTGATACTGAAAACAGAGAAACATCATTTGCTTCTTGTATATTGCAATTCTGAAATTCAATAAAATTCTTTCTATTGCTCAAATTATTTCATGGTATCATAGCAAAAATTGCTAAATAGCGAAGCGCTATGCCATTAACCCTCAGAAACAAACTCATCGTCGAGATTAGGCTACACATTGAAGTCATAAGAGAATCAAGAATTCTCACCATCTGATTTGTGTTAGTACGTTATACCTAGGTCTATATCAAGATATGTATCATTCTTATCGATTCAAAACTGATCATCATCTTATGTCTCGCCAAGAAGCCACTATCAAACTCATATTCATCACCCAATGCATCTTCTGCCTGCACAAAATCACATCAAAGCCTTTGTTTCCTCACTCAAGATTGAAGATTCATCATATTGTTTGATTCTCCCAGTTTTCAAAAATGGTAGAAGGTGAGATTGATAACTCTGCCTCCTCTACTGCAAGAAACACTGATTCAACACCTCAAAAAAAGCATCCTAAGATTTGATTAAAGCTTTAATCAAGCCTCAGGGTCAACGGATCAATGTGAAATTAGATGAAGGCAATTTCCTCCTTTGGAAGTTTCAATTAGGAACTGCTATTAGAGCCTATGGTCTGGAGAAATATGTTCTTGGAACATTGGTTACGCCACCTAAAAAAATCATAGACACTGAGGAATTTTTTTAAATAATCAAGAATTCATAACTCATCAAAGACATGACAGTTCAATCAGTTCTTGGTTTCTATCTACTATTAGTCCAAATTTACTTCCACAACTAATAGAGTGTACTACAGCACATGAAATATGGTCAACCATTGAATAGATATTTAATACTCAGAGTGCAGCAAAAATTATGTACTATAAAAGAATATTACAAAATTTATAGAACGAGAACCTATCAATGAGAGAGTATCTGTCCAAGATCAAAGTATTGTGTGATCAACTTGCATCAGCAGGTCAAAAAGTTTCTAATTATGAACAATACCATCTATATTGAATGAATTAGATGAGAAATATGAAGTTGTGGTAGCAGTTATCTCCTCAAAAGAAACAACACCTACTATCCAATATGTTCATTCCACACTTCTTGTGCTCATAAAGATAAAATAGAACAAAAGAAGCCTATTATTTCAGATTTCTCAACTAACTTTGTTAATAATAACAAATAGAGAAATCAAGAAAGAAACTATAATGGCAGAAATCAATCAAGCAGTCAAAGAGGTAGTCAATCCAGTAGATCTAGAAGAAGAGGTGGAAGGTATAATAACAACAACAGGACCACATGTCAAATATGTGAGAGATATGGTCATTCCGCAAGAAAATGCTATTTTAGATTTGATGAAAATTATGTACCATCATAGCAAACCAACAACAATTCAAGAAATTATCAACCCTGTGCAAATATGGTCAATGTTCAACATGGCAACATAAATCAACCAGAAAACATAGGCAGTGATGCAGCTAAACTTGAAGATATACATAATGAAAGCTGGTTTCCAGATTCAGGAGCTACCTACCATGTGACAAGCAATTTAAACAATTTAAACTTGGGCAGCAAAGAATACAGAGGTAAACAATCTATGTATATGAGTAATGGTAAGTCCATTAGAATCACACATACCAGGAATGCAAGGTTTATAGGCAAAAGACCACTTTATCTTAATATTTGTTGAGAGCCCCTTTAATAAGAAAATATTTAATAAGTGTGTCTCAATTTGCAAGAGATAACAATGTGTACTTTGAATTTTTGCCTAAATATTGTTTGGTCAAAGATATTCTAACTAAAGAAATTTTATTGCAGGGTAAAGAATTTAGAGGATTATATAAATTCAATATTGTCAACTCAAGAAATCCTGTATTTAAGAGAAAATGGTGTAATATTTCTAAAATCAAACAAGGAGAAGGCTGTAAGAATTTTGATGTATGGCATTATAAGCTAGGACATCCAAATGTTAATATTGTAAAGCATGTTTTGAACAATAATAATATCTTAATTGAGAAGATTTCAATGCCTTATGTTTGTACATATTGTCAAATGGGAAAAAGTCGTAAACTTGCATTTCTAGATTCGCAAACTGAATACACTAGACCTATAGAATTAATTGGCATAGATTTATGGGTGCCAGCACCAATCAACATTGATTATGGATACAAATATTATATCTCCTTTGCTGATGCTTACCTTAGATATGTATGGATTTATTTTCTGAAATAAAAAAAATCTGAAACTTATAGTGCAATATTACAATTCATAGCTCAGGCTGAAAAACAAACAAATTGTTAAGTAAAAAATCATACATGATGGTGGAACAGAGTTTCAACCACTCAAGGTATTTTTTCTAAAAAAAAGGAATAATTCATAGAACAACTTGTCCATAAACATCAGAACAAAATAGACTAATTGAGAGAAAATATATAAATAGTTGAAACTGGGCTTACACTACTAGCTCAAGCACCACTGCCACATAAATTTTGGCCTGATTCCTTTTCTACAACAGTCTATTTGATTAATAGATTATCAACAAAAGTTTTAGATTTCAAAAGTCCATTAGAAGTGTTATATAAAATCAGGCCAGATTATCAAAGTCTAAGAGTTTTTTGATGTCCATGTTTCCTGTAACAACCCGCAAACCCATACACCTTGAATTGACATTACTCTCCATCAAATCAACTCAAGAAGAACGGAAATACGAACCATTTGGGTTAAAAAAGAAAGAGGTAAAAGAAGAAAATAGAAAACATCAGAATCTCACAAACGTAGCGAACAATATATAATAGATAAACGACTAAACTTTTAAACAAAAGAATTTTATCTGTTTATACATTACATCATCAGAGTACAACACAAATCAACAACACAATCAATATCACAACTCAGGACATTTATAATTACTTGTCCCACATACAGAATACACAACATACACAACACAGCGGAATATACATCATATACGTGTGATACGTCCCGCCATCCAGCTCGTCTTCTGAGCTCCTCAGTATCCTTTCCTGTAATCTATAATACTCGGTATGATCCGAGCATTATAGTTAAATAACACCAGAGTCAGTCTGGAATACCAGCGTGAGGAAACCACACTCAAATTGATTATTAAAGTTTCAAAATTCTTTGAAATCAAAAGCATCTCGTAAGACCACGCCACAAATAAACATGTCGGGTTTTTACCTTACGATAGCTAAAACACTTTTTATCAAAATCGTCTGATATTATAATAGTGTCTATAGAAAGTAAAATAGAATCTAGCTGAAATGCTTGCATCTCACGTTTCAGCAATAGTTAGGCACAATCAAAACCGTATAGGCGCGTATGGGGAATGGATTTCTAACGAATGACTAGGCACTGGGGTACCACCTGTCACAGTACCTGGTCTAGATCAGTGTACCGAGGACCACGTCTTATTCCCCTGCAACACAAGGTCGGAACTACCTAAGGGTAATTCCGAGTAAGATCACCCCACGGTTGGTGCGACCAACCGCCACACAGCCGAAATAAAAAGAGACATCTAGACAGGGATGATCTCACCCTAATGGGCGCTACCCACATAGCCTTGCTGCATAACCCTTGATTTTCAGTCATTCCCGGTTGATGAGGCTTGAGGCTAAGCGTTACCTTTATAGAACATATCCCTTAGAATGCCCATTGTCCACCTGACGATGTTCCGAAAGTATTCATCCATACAAGTCCGTTCCGGGTTCGAACGGAACCGAAGGCACTATTCCTACTACATCCATTTTGGAATCATCCTCAGGATTAGTAGCGATTAGCCCTAGCACTTCACTTCTCCATCTTCGACTCCAAACTCGTTTTCCCCACGAAAACGTACAAACCGGATCGAAGTGGTTTTCGAGAAATAAATCCTGATCCCGGTCTCTTCGAAACGATCAGCGCATTGGCCAATATTGATAGTCGGTGATTTAACTATCAATTAACATTCACAACAACCATCAGACACATAAATAATTTTCCAAATTATTTATTTATCTCAAAATATCTTCGCAAGATATATTTCCACTTTTCAACCTTTTGAAAACAGTTTCAAACCATCTTTCTCTCATGGAATAAATTTTCCAAATAATTTCTATTTCCACTGAAATCACCAAGTACAAATACTTTAGATTTTAAAAATAATTTAGAAACACTTTATTATAAAATACACTTTGAAACATTTAAATTAAAACTACTTTAATACTTTATTTAAAAAATATATACTTTAAGAATATTTAAAATGAAGCTACTTAATAAAATATAAAACTAGATTTTTACCTTTTAAAACATAATACCAAGTCATTTTTAAATAATTATTACTAAATTAAATTTGAGAAATACTTACTTTTAAACTTTAAACATTTAAAAATAATAGATTTTCCAAAACATACTTTTAAAACAACTTTGAAACTTTAACTTATACTTAAGAATTTGCTTTGAAAACGTACTTGGCTATCCAGGGAAATATACTTCTCTTTCACATCTTTAAAAATAAATCGCTATTTATTTTTAATCAAACTTACCCATTCTTTTAATAAATTCCCACCGTGAATTTATTCTTCCAAATATCCACTGATATACCACTTCACTTTTATGAACCAAGTTCATAAATTCCAAAGTCCCACTTCTCTTTTAAAATCCCACTTTTATACACTTAAATCAATTTCAAATTGATTTCCAAGTTTCTCCATTTTGAAATAAATCCTTTACTTACTCAATTTATTTCAAAACCCATTAACTTCCGATTTTACTTCTTTATTATGATTTAAAACCTTTTTATCTGAAAACACAAATTTCATATTTTTTTTCCCAAATTCCTTCTTTATCCTTTTTAAATAAATTTAAATCTTGAATTTTAAAGTAAATTCATTATTACTTTAAATAATATCACTTAAGTTTAAATTTCCATTATTTCTCTGTTTGCTCAAAATCCTCTTTTCCCATACTCGGAATTTATTTATTAGGATTTTAAAATCACTTATATTCTTTTCCAATTCATTCTTAAATTTATTCAAATTCTTTATAATTGTTTTACTTGAAAATTTACTCTTTTATTTTCTTTTCAAAAATCCAATTCTATATATTTTGATACCTTAGAGTATCGAAATATATTCAAGCAAACCATAGCATTCAATCTCAATTGTCCATATAATCCATCACAGAAAATCAAATATTCATAACACAGAATACTAAACAATCTAAATAATTTTGAGGAATCCAATTGGATCCCTCCAACCTGTTTCCCTGCATCCACAGACGTTAGCACAATACCAATTCCACTTCGAGGTGGAACATCGCGGTATATGGGATTTATATAATATCATCTGCTATTATGCGGCGCATAGGGTCTTATCCGCTATATAATGCGCGAAATCAATCACTCCAATATATACTATATTATTATATAATATACTACATCCAATCAATTCAACCATTCAACCAAACATTTAAATTTAACCATTTAAATTTAAATAAAACCTAGATGAGTGAGATTAACTCACCTTAATATTATTAACATTCCATTTTCAATCCAGCTTGCTTTCTTCTCAATTTTGACCTTGTATACATATTAGATGATTTTATTAATATTCGAGCAAATTTGAATAATTAATTTGCATTTGATAAATTTAATTTAATTAACTAATAATTTATTTTAAACTACTTTATAGATTTCAAAAATCAAATTTTTACCTGAACTTCCACAATTTTAAAATTTCTATATTTCCAAACCTTGGCTATATACATTTTCTGTTTACATATACATACTGAACCTTATAAGATATAATTGTTTTGCATTCTTCTATAAATTAAACCCGATATAGATATTAAATTCTAATAAAACAAATTCCCCTTTCAAATGTCTTAAATAAATAATAATAATAACAGAACTGTTTTATATTTCTTTACTATGAAGAATAATCTCTCTCTCTCTCTCTCTTATTTTTCTTTTTTCCTCTGCAATATATATATGTTAAAATAAAAACATAACTGCCTTACCTCAACAGTCTCACCCGATCGAGCTTTCCCTACTCGTCGACCAGAGCTTGCCCACCCCCCCTCTCACCATCGTGACGAACCCACACCACGAACTTCGAGTTCGACAACCCACGGCACACCGCGACCCCTTCCCCATATTCGACTGCCACTATGCGAAGTCCAACCCTTTCCAAGACAACCGGAATCTCCCATCAGTCCCCTGCTGCCGAGCTCGCACCTACCCAGATGCGTTGCCACCTCCATATCCCATTCCCCATGCCGACGCTCTCGGGCTCGACCACCAGAAAAAAATGATGCCGCGACCTTCAATTCGAAAAGTGGAAGGGACAAAGACTAGATTGTGTGCAATTTAAAACGAGGCAGTCGATCTCTATTTGATTTGGGAAAAGATTTCACGATTCTTAGTTTAGATTCGAAGAGCAAAAATAACTGCCATTTTTCTTTTAAGAACTCGAACGAAGGGATTTTTATTTATTTATTATTATTATACGCGATTCCAGCTTGAAAAGAAAGAAGGGAGAAGACATCGCGATATAAAAGACTGATGGAATGGTAGCGTGATAGAACGAGTATAAGCTGGCGTATTAGAGAAGGAATAAAATAGTTGACTGGTCCAAACACATTTATCTTGCTTAAATTATAAATCGTCTCGAAAACGAAGCCAAAAATCTCGATATCCCATCGAGGCATGCCGCTAGGCGTTTATAATGTTATACCCCTATTCCGAACACAATGGAAAAGGTTTCGAGTCCTAATTCGATCGTATGGAGAAGATAGCTTTTTGGACCCAGTTATTATATTGAATTTTCGATATAGATGTCAGCGCATTTATATGTCGTACGCTCACACAACAACTCCAAACACTCCAAAAATTTGAAATCCGATAATAAAACACTATTACGGATCCAATGGAACTGGTTTCGTCAAATTCGAGACTGTGCCTCGGAAGGCTATTTTTAAATATCAATTTAAACGATATATTTTTAAAACTGAACAAACCACTTATAAATTAAAATTTAAAAGTTCTATTACCTTCAGTATTATCAGTATGAATTTTCCAAGCCTTTAAATTATTTTTAACAAGCTTAAAATTTCAGATTCAACAATTTGCCCTATTTCAAATTATTTAATTAAACAATTAAATCACTCACTAAATAGTGGCATTTGAAATTCATGTTAGAAATTAACATTTAAATATTTAAAATCAATTAAATATTCCAATTTCAAATAATCAAAAATTACAAATCGTCACATTTCTCTTATTTAAGACCCTATAATGCACATAAATTAAATTTTAGGTCATCCCATGTACATTTTTTGATTATGCTACTAACAAAAAGGGATACAAATATTTAGACAACAATGGAAGATTTTTTTATATCAAGGCATGCGATTTTTAATGAGAATGTGTTTCCATTTAGCAAGGTAAACATCAAAACATCAAAAAATGTATACAATCCAAAATTTTCCATACCAAAGATACCTGACCAGCCTGAGATAATTGTGCAATCTCAAATAGAAGAGAATCAACATGCTCAATGTATAATTTCAACTGAAGAAAGTTCCAACCCACAACACACAATGCTCAGAAATGGGCCAGGTCTTGAGCAATTTGAATTTGATACTCCTATTCAAGCATCACAACAAGACACTGATATACAATCATGCAGTCATAAATCATTAGATGATTCTCAATCATCTAATAATGAAGAAGCCACAAATGGCAGCAGAATTAGCAACTTGCAACAACTAGACACCATATGATAACAAAGGCAAATAGTGGAATATTCAAGCCAAAAGTTTACAATATTCACTTAGAATCTAAAGAACCAGGCAATTATTATGAAGTTGTACAATATGAAAGATGGAGAACAGCAATGAAAGAGGAATATGATGCCTTAATAAGAAATAAGACATGGACTCTAGTTTCTTTGCCAAGCAATAAAAATATCATTAGATGTAAATGGACATATAGAATAGAGAATAATCCAGATGGCTCAATCTCTAAATACAAGGCAAAAATTGTAGCAAAAGGTTATTCATAATAAAATGGATTTGATTTTAATGAGATATTCTCACCTGTTGTGAAACCTTCTACTATTAGAATAGTTCTTACTATTGTCTTGCATAGAGATCGGAGCATCAAACAATTAGATGTAAATATTGTCTTTTTAAATGGTGTTTTGTAGGAAGAAGTCGACATGGACTAGCCTCAAGGATTCAAGCAAAAGAGCAGGGAGAAACTTGTGTGCAAATTAAACAAAGCAATTTATGGGCTCAAACAAGCACTTACAGTCAGGTTTGACAAATTAAAGTCAACATTAATCAGTCCTGGATACATTCCAACAAAATCTGACAATTCTATATGTGCAAAATTCAATAAGCTTGTAATTACTTATGTACTGATATATGTTGATGATTTTATTATTACGGATAGCAGTGATTCAGAAATTAACAAGCCTACAAAACACCTAAACAAAGAATCTCAATCAAAGATCCAGGATGCTTGAGTTATTTTTTAGGAATTGAAGTCAAGAAGATATCAAGCATCAAAATTCATTTAAGTTGAGAGAAATACATTTCAGAAGTATTAGTCAAAGCCAAAATGGATAAAGCAAGTGCATTGTCTACTCCCATGGCGAGTAATCTACAAATATCCAAAAACAGAGGTGAAGCATTACCAAATAACAAGCATTACAAAAGCATAATAGGAGCATTACAACATATAACTACCACCAGACCATAAATCTCTTTCAGTGTAAATAAAGTAAGTCAATTTATGCAAAATCCCTTGGATGAACACATGAAGGTTGTCAAAAGAAGGTTAAGATACTTAAAAGGAACAACGAAACATGGATTAATCTTAGAGTCTTGCAAGAATATTAGCATCAATGGATATGCAGATGCAGATTAGGCTATTGATCTTGATGATAGAAGATCAACCATAGAATATTGTTCATCTCTAGGAAAAAAATCCGATTTCATGGTGCTAAAATAATCAACTATATCCAGATCTAGTGCAGAAGTTGAATATAGAAGTGTGGTAAATGCTACTGCTGAAGTAGTATGAATTAATTTGTTATTGAGTGAACTTCAAATCAAGACTTACAACAATGCTACAATTTGGTGTGACAATCCTAACACTGTTCTACTTAGCGCTAACCCAGTTCTACACAAAAAAACCAAACATATGAAATTAGACCTCTATTTTGTCAGAGAATAGTTTACGAATAATAAGCTAAATGTAAACCACATACCCGCACATATTAACTAAGCCTCTGTCAAAAAAGAACTTCCTAGTATTAAAACAGAAGCACAGAGTAAGTGATTTTGACAGTCATCATCAAACTGAGTTGAAGAGCAACTGAATCAGAAACCCAGATTGATAATGTCAAAGAGCAAGTAGGCCAAAAATCTAAAGCAGTGAGAAGACCCTTCAGACCTCATCATCAAGTTAAAACATAATTTAGTCGGATCTCATCAAATCAGTAGCAAATTGAAGCACTGAAGTATCGATCGCCTCACTGAAGTTTTGATCGCCTCAACTACGATGAGATTTCATCTCAAGCAAGAGGATAGCGGAATAAACAAATGATCTGAAAGTGAAATTTTAAGAAAATTGAAATCGACTACAATTTAGGATTATTTTCGCAAACCCTAACCATAGAAGTTGGGTTTGAGGGGGCGAATAAAATGAACATATGCTTCAGCAGACAGAAGAGGGAAAAGGAAGATATATTCATTTAGCAGTGCGGTCATGTACTAATGGAGCAGTTTGAAGTCCAATTATCAGACAAAAACCAAACATATGAAATTAGACCTCTATTTTGTCAGAGAATAGTTTACGAATAATAAGCTAAATGTAAACCACATACCCGCACATATTAACTAAGCCTCTGTCAAAAAAGAACTTCCTAGTATTAAAACAGAAGCCTAGAGTAAGTGATTTTGACAGTCATCATCAAACTGAGTTGAAGATCAACTGAATCAGAAACCCAGATTGATAATGTCAAAGAGCAAGTAGGCCAAAAATCTAAAGCAGTGAGAAGACCCTTCAGACCTCATCATCAAGTTAAAACATAATTTAGTCGGATCTCATCAAATCAGTAGCAAATTGAAGCACTGAAGTATCGATCGCCTCACTGAAGTTTTGATCGCCTCAACTACGATGAGATTTCATCTCAAGCAAGAGGATAGCGGAATAAACAAATGATCTGAAAGTGAAATTTTAAGAAAATTGAAATCGACTACAATTTAGGATTATTTTCGCAAACCCTAACCATAGAAGTTGGGTTTGAGGGGGCGAATAAAATGAACATATGCTTCAGCAGACAGAAGAGGGAAAAGGAAGATATATTCATTTAGCAGTGCGGTCATGTACTAATGGAGCAGTTTGAAGTCCAATTATCAGACAAAAACCAAACATATGAAATTAGACCTCTATTTTGTCAGAGAATAGTTTACGAATAATAAGCTAAATGTAAACCACATACCCGCACATATTAACTAAGCCTCTGTCAAAAAAGAACTTCCTAGTATTAAAACAGAAGCCCAGAGTAAGTGATTTTGACAGTCATCATCAAACTGAGTTGAAGAGCAACTGAATCAGAAACCCAGATTGATAATGTCAAAGAGCAAGTAGGCCAAAAATCTAAAGCAGTGAGAAGACCCTTCAGACCGCATCATCAAGTTAAAACATAATTTAGTCGGATCTCATCAAATCAGTAGCAAATTGAAGCACTGAAGTATCGATCGCCTCACTGAAGTTTTGATCGCCTCAACTACGATGAGATTTCATCTCAAGCAAGAGGATAGCGGAATAAACAAATGATCTGAAAGTGAAATTTTAAGAAAATTGAAATCGACTACAATTTAGGATCATTTTCGCAAACCCTAACCATAGAAGTTGGGTTTGAGGGGGCGAATAAAATGAACATATGCTTCAGCAGACAGAAGAGGGAAAAGGAAGATATATTCATTTAGCAGTGCGGTCATGTACTAATGGAGCAGTTTGAAGTCCAATTATCAAATAAAGTTGCGTATCTATAAGTACAATGCCATAATGTACAGAATTAATATTGAAAGCAGAGAAACATCATTCGCTTCTTGTATCAAATATCTGCAATTCTGAAACTCAATAAAATTCTTTCTATTGCTCAAATTCTTTCTATTTTGCTTTTATCAGGTTTCCTTTAGCTGGTGTTATTTTAACAATTCATACGATCTAGAGCGAGAGACAAATAAAAGTTCATTCTAACAATACCCGAAGTTGTTATTATAATTTCAAAGCTATCTTTAACACACAGCAGAAAGAAAGACATTATGAAAACATATAGAAATGAAATATGGGAAGAGAAATCGAAGAAGCATTAAATCTTATTAAGAAAAAAAGAACATAATCTCGTTATTTTGAGATTGGAAAAGGAATATCATCCCAAAATAGTCCAAGTGAAACAAACAAAACTCATCCCATAAGCCATTATTACAGTTTAGTTAGTCGAAACAAAGAAGGCCTTGCTTGAACTCTCTTCCTTCCCTTGTAAACTGAAGCAGGTAATTGTGGGATGAAAACCCCAGTTCCTATAACCTCGGAGTAGTTGGATTCCACTTTCCAGCCATACATTTTTGAGTCTGCAAAAGTAACCTCAGGCAACAAACCATGTCCTTCTGGTTCTACCATTCTTCTTCTGTTTGGTGCAACTGCTTCAGCATTACTTTTCTTCATCTCCTTCTCAAATGAACGCTGCTTCTGCTCCATTTTTTCTTCGCTTTCTGAAATCAAACGCAGCAGCCATTCTTCTATCTCTAGGAATTGCTCATCTACTCTTAAGTCAGAATAATCCATGTAATCTATTATTCTTTACCTTCTTCTTCTTCCTCTTTTTAATGTGATGGTGAAAATATTGAACTTGCTGGATATAAATAGTGAAGTGCTAATGGTGTACGCGTGGTAATTTAATGCAAGAAATGTTTGAAATGACATGGATTTTACGGTACATGGTATTAACATCCGTTCCATTTTTATTAGCCATTTAGTTCAGTGTATGTTTTAACATTTAAGGTTCATTAAGGCATATGCGTATTTCCAGGTGTTTTGGACGCGGTTTCAATCTCAGGTTATGGTAAATATGTACTGTAAGGCTGATTTGTTTACTTTTATTTATTATTTTCTATATCCTGGTATTAAGAAACGAAATATACACTATAATACAGTACGTGTACTAAATAAATGCGATATAAATGATTTTTGTTTCACATATATCCACCGTTTCATATTATTCGGTTTCTAGGACCTTCTGTTCCGTGTATTGCAAGTTTAGTTCTTGTAGGTTTGAATTATCCTTATATTAATAGAAAATTAATATTAAAATTAAGCAGCCAACTATATATTAATAACGTAAATATAAAACGGATCCTTCTTATAATATAATATTGACTATAAATTAAATATTAGATTGAACATTATATTTTTTCACTTCAATATTACTAGCGTAGTCTATATTATTGTCTATCTTCGCTCACATCTTTGCTATTGGAAAATTTTAATACAGTATTTTCACTGTTTAAAATGCAGTTATAAATTTTAATGCTGCTGGATATAAGAAACCGCATTTGTAGTCAATCTTAACACAAAATTTAACTATATTGAGAAAACGCAGTTATAACTGCATTAATATCATGATATTATAACATTTTACTACATCCCAAATGTGAAATTGACTTTTAACTGCATGTTTATTATTTTTGAACTTCATGATTTCGGCGATGCAATTACTGTTGTATTTAAACGATGTAGTTTTAAATGCGTTATATATATTGAGAAATTACAATTTTCAGAAAAAATTCAACGACTATATGTTTGCATATACACAGCATATATTATTTAACAGATCGTAAACTTTTTGATTTAATAGTGAAAACGGTTCGTCGATATGATATTTGTATAAAAACTAATCTCATTTTCAATATTGAAATCAAAATAAGATGTAAAACATCTATTAAATAATAGTAAAGCAGAAGAATTTTAAGCTCTATGATTAATTCTAGGAATTATCTTAATTCCTCTTAATTCTCTCCAACTATAGATATTTTATTTTTAAAGTCTTATAATTTATCACTTTACAATTATTATACTAAACTTCTCATACTATTTTATATTCAAATACCTACTTTTTTAATAAGTCTACAATTATATATAAATCTTTCTCGATTCTCTTCCAATATTTTACATCAAAGCCCACATATTTAAATTAATTACATAATCCAAATTTTAAATTGATGGACAACCTTAGTCAACTAATATTTATTAATAAATTCTAAAAAACTAAAGTTTCAATATATATGCTACAGGCGTATCAATAAATTGGTATAAAAAAGATCTCTTTTTATTTAGATATGTGTGTGTGTTTGTGTGCGTATATAAATCACATAACATAAATTATATACATTAACGATAATAACAAATTTATTTTATAATTTATTTACTGAATAAATTTATCATACAATACATTATATAATCAAACACCAAAATTTTAAATTTTTTTTACAATTACTTAGAAACCATTCTCAATTCTTTCTAATATTTTACACTCAAGTCCATATATTTAACTAATTGTGTAATCTTAAATTTAAACTATTTAAATAAATTTGATTAATTGATATTCATTAATCAATCTAATAAATACTAAAAATATAAGAATTTCAATATATATAATATTCATTTATATGTGGAAAAAATGATAAAGTTATTTCTTTATTCAGACATAAGGATATATAAATCGCATAACGTAAAATGTGTACATAAATAACAATAACTCTTTTAATTTCTAATTTAGTTATCTTTAAATTTTTATTGTACATTATGTTATATTACATAACATAATTTTATTTTTAACGACCTTTAAAAGATAAATTTATATTTTACAACATTACTATGTAGACGCACAAATTTCATCGATAAAAATTAGATTATATAAACATTTACTTTCAACATGTTACCAAACCATGTCAAGCTCATAACTCAACTAAATGCTACGTAACATTATTTGCAATTATCAAAGTTGTAGGTGGGACTCTCCTATAACAACATAAAATCTATGGTTAACTATGAAATTGTTTAAAAATGAAAACTAAATAATGGATCAAAGTTCACATGTAGATAAACGGGCATAAGATGCTCTTCTCAAGTACAAATACGTACAAAGCTCTTCGTAATTTTCTATAACTTTTCACATTCAACTTCTTATTTTTGATAGTTATGTTGATTATTAATTCAAATTATTTACATATATTAAACTAAATTAACATTCGTAAATCTATTTATAAATCTTGAAAAATAACAATTCAATATATACACAACAATTAAAACAAAAATAGTAAAGTTATTTATTCACTCATACATATAAAAAATATATATCATATGACATAAATTATTTACATCTATAGTACTAAAAAAATTAATTTTTTTAGTAGGACATTAATTGTTACAAATATATATAGGTAGCGAGGATTGAACCTTCAACCTTACATCTAAGCATCACATGTCATTTTAATTTATGATTAATATATCACAATAAATTTATCATAAATTACATAATAAATTTCTAATTTTAGCAATAATTAAAATATAAATAATATTTTTTATTAACATCGCCGTGTGCAACGCACGGGTTACACACTAGTTAATATGGATGCCAGAATAGAAGTTGATTGCAAAGGAAATGCGCGGCAATAGATCTTATTTACATAAAATTATTAGTGGGGATATCGTGTGTATTAAAATTATTTGTAGGGACTAATGATAAATCAGTATGTTTTATCGATTGTCCATCACTTATATAAAAGTAACAATAGAACACAACATAGGTGAATGGTAAGAAAACCATTAACATTCTTGTATATGTAAGAAAGTTTATAAAAATAATAACATGGAAGGTACCATGAAATATGTTAGTATCAAATTTTAAGGAATAAAATCTACAAATTTGGGTCTCATCAGCAGATGGGTCCCAACTCCTCGACGTGCTCCTAGTCCCGTGGTGCGGGATGATGTTGACGCCCCCCTCCTGGCATTGCTATTGACATCCTTCAGATATAGTTGTTTCTCTTGCTTGTAATATCGTCGATTGCGATTCGCTGGTTTCAGTTTCTCCTACTTCTAATGCCATTTTTTGGAGTGCAAGTGAACAAGCTTGGATAAATGATTATTCTAATATGTGTTAATACCCGAAGTATGCAACCTTTTATAAGTATGTGGGTGAAGTTGATGAGTGGAGACGTCTTTATTATCAAGTGGTGGATGAAGGCATTTCACTATTTGTAATCGGTGAGTTTGGTGAAAGGAATTGGACTCTTTTAGCGAATGACTCGTGGGATAAGCAATGTCTTTACAGCTCTGATTCATATGTCTATGTTCCTTCCTTAATGGTTTTGTTCTCGCGATATTTTCATGTTATAGGGCATAACTCTTTGGACTATGGAAGTGGATCCTCTTCTTCTAAGGGGGACTAGTATTTAGCTTGTTTGTAGTATTGGTATTTTGTCAATCTCATGTTCTTTTATGTATTTTTTTCTTTAACTGTTCTGGCACACTTTCCAAATACCTGTTTAAATTTCTTTAATAAAAGTGGACGGCCCACTGTAATGCTGGTTAGCCTTGCTAAAAAAATCTACCAATTTGATAATTTCATAATTCTTCTTTGCATTTTGCAGCAAACTTTAATTTATTTTAGTTACTATGGTTGACTCAGTTGGTCGGTAGTTTAGACTACAAAATTAAAGGCCGTGAGTTCGATCCATGAAGTCGACACTTGTTCGCATTAATAAACCATGTTCAAAAAACTTTAATTTATTTTTAATGGCAAATTCTATTTCAACACAGATAATTACTTAGTAGCCCCCCCCATAAAATTTTGAAGACTAAAATACACTTAGAAAACTACGTACATTTTTTCTTCTCAATTCCATTATCTTCTTACGTCAGTTTCTTACTATCTAAACCACTCTTCTTCAAAACCCTAGTTTCTAAATCAGTGAAGAAAAGATTCAATTTTTCACTACTAGCTGATGGATTTTGAAGAGGAGAACGAATTGTTAACGCAATCATAGCAGGTAATAAAAAAATTGAAAAGTTTTAATTTTTTGCAAATACAATCGTAGGATGTCGATTACGGGGATTGGTGATAATTCACGCAGGGGGTATACAAGGTTTTTGGCTTAATCGCGTAAATAATTGCGTGAATTTTTACACATCCACGCAGAAAGCCTAAGTGGTATTGACACGAACCACAGAGTCACCTTGCGTAGTAGTTCATTTTTTTTTCTATTTGAACTTTTCAGCGTTTGATGGAAAGGGTAGTTCTGGAAATGGTAGGAGGTTACTAAGTTATTTTTTGGGCTTAAAGACTTTTTTAATTTTTGGGGGGCTACTAAGTAAATACTCGGATTGAAATAGAATTTGCTATTTTTAATATTTGAGTAAAACGAGGAAAGCAAAAGAATATGTATAGTACAATACTACCACCATTTCATTTTTAAAGTAGTTAATACAAATAAGCAGTATAATAGCTGAATAGATATTGCTAACTAACAAAGTGAACCAACTTTACTGCATAATTAGTCAATGCCATATCTATGTAACAACCATTATCATCCATTTTATATTTTGAATTTTTAGGTCACTTTCTTCTAGTACAACTTCAGGTTCTTTAATGGAACAAAACTTCAAATTGACTTATTTATGAGAACTTCAGATATCCAAGTTCATGAAATTCCCAAATTTTCATATCTATAAGAACATCGGTTTCTTAAGCCTTTTGGACTCTAGATTCACTTCAAGTGTTAAATCAAAACTAATAATGAATATCTAAGATAGTGTTCCAGACCCATGTTATCATATTGCTATCATAGTTCTATTTAATCTAGAAATTCACTTCAAGTGTTAAATTAAGACTTAATTTTAGATCTATAAATCATGATTTTATCTCAGTAGAAATGGAAAAATAAAATGGATAATTTTATTCATACACTAATAATTACTTAACATACATCAGAAAACATGAAAAACTAATATATCTTTAATAATAGTTGTAATAGATTTGGTCTTACACTTTTTTTGTATCAACGTGAACTACCAAAAATACCGCTCTATATATTATCAAATCTTAATCACTTAAAATTAGGACCAAATATTAAACTTCTTTTACAACTTTAAACACACCTAAAAGTAGTATCTAACAATCAAACATGCTTTACAAATTCAAAACGCTTATGAAAATATGATCTAAAATTAAATTTCCTTTATAATTTCAGAATATTTCTTTACAAATATACAAATATTAATATCCTTTGAAAATAAAAAATCATTTTTTTACTTTAATTTATAGCATTAATATTGTAACTTCTTTATTATTACTTATAATTTATTTTCAATAAAACCAACTCTAATTTTATAACAAAATTTCACACCTTTAAATTAATGCGACTGATGTTATAGTTGTCTTAACTAAATTTTGGTTTCATGATAAAAAATAATTAGCTTTTCACCAAAATGCATTGATTTGGTCAAATTTCATTGACTTTAAGGTTTTAATCTAATGGAATATACAAAAGATACGTTACGATGAAATAAGGAAGAAAGGTAAGTTAGTAGTATATTTGTTTAGAAAAATAATGGTATATGTTTAGTTATTTTTGGTGTACAAATAGAATTTGCAAAGAAAATTTTTAAACTAGTTTTTTCTTCTTTTGACAATTTGCGAGTTCTACTGCATATATCAGTTCTATAAATATTTAAAAGAATGCCAGATTGAATTTTTTCCATCAATTACATTGGTTTTTTTAATATTTAGTTGAAATATATGTGAAAATAAGAACTAACTGAAGAAATTAGTGTTATTACGTGTTGATTTCCATGTTTTTTTTCATGATTTTTGCAAGTTTTTGAAAAATAGAGACATAATTTATAAGGTTATTCTAAGAAGGCACAAAAAAAATTGTATGTTTTCCCACACTAAAATGGCATCATGAAACACAATTCTGACGCCTATCGCAATGTCATTTAAACATGTATGGAAAACCTTTTTTCGATGACCTTCCGACAATATACGTAGGGTTGTTTCTTATGCCATATTTTTTGATACCCTACCGACGACTCCGATATTTCAAAATCTGGATTTTCTGATGCCATTCTGATGCAGCCCAGCATATTGAAGTCTTAGGTCGTGAGCGACCGAACGAGCTAAAACTGTGAAATAGGTCGTTGGGACGACCTAACGAGCTAAACCAATGGGATAGGTCGTTGGAACGACCTAGCGAGTTAAGGCAAAACTCCTATCATCCGGGTCCCTTAGGTCGCTCAAACAAGCTAACGACCTATGATAAGTCGCGAGCGACCTAACGAGTTAACTCAATCAGTATGCCGCACTTTTCTTATAGGTCGCGTAAAAGTTAGGTCGCAAGGAAGCTTAAGTCGCATTCATTTTAGGTCGTTCGACCTTGTGCTGCTGTGAAGTTAGATCGCTGCCGTCCATTTTTAAGTCACTCAAGCGAGTCAACGACCTTATGCCGCTTATACTGTTTTGACTTAGGTCGCGTGTGTTGTACTTAGGTCGTGTATTGATGTGTTGTATATATGTTGAGTCGTTTGATTGTAAGGTCGTGTGATATTTTCTGTTTAGGTCGTTAACGACCTAAGTAAGGTCGTAGGTCGCGTGATGTACTTTGTGATGTAATGTGATGTGTTTGTTTTAGGTCGCAAGTGTTAGGTCGTTCACGACCTATGTGTTGTCCAGATTTGTCTTGTGTGAGTTGTAAGCCTATAAATAGGCGAGTGGTATCATTTGTAAGTTTTTAGTTGATTTTGAATAAAACTTTGTTTGTGTGCTTTGTGCCACTTCTCCAATTGGTAGTTGAGTGTGATCTCCTATCTCCACTTTCGGAATTCGAGTGCGCTCGAATCAACGACTGCTGAAGCCGATTCACGGAATCTAGTGCGCTAGATCAACGTACGAAGAATCATAGATCTTTAAACACGGTATCGTGCGCGATCAACGTGTTTGAGATAGCTAGAATCCGGTGTCTTTGGATCAACGGATTTGGGCCTTTGGTATCTTTCAATCCACCGATTGCTACTTTCACTGCATCATACATTTTTAGTTATCTGCTGCTGCATCATTTGGTATCAGAGCTAGACTTAGCCAATCATAGCTAAGCCGAGTCTTGGAGCCAATTCTTATAGAAGAGTTTGAGGAGTTAGTGAAGCCGAGCTACATCAAGCGAAGCCGAGCTAAGTGAAGTATTGTTCAGAGATCAAACCGAAGAGTTAAAGTTGTGAAGTTTGTTGAAGATACAATCATGCCTCCGAGAAGAGCTAATCGTCATCAAAATGTTGAAGATTTATACAAAAGAGAAGATGCTGAACAAATGGAACAACGCATTTGCAACAAATTCAATGAGAAGTTGGATGAAGGTATTGGGAGGTTAGAGAAATTGATGATAGATATGAATCAAAGTCAAAGGAGAAGGTCGCCAGTCTCGAACCATGGAGGAAACAGAGTTTCGCCATCGGTTACGGAAGCGAGGAGGGTGTCGCCACAATCATTCCGAGATAGAAGAGAATCATCAGTTTCAACGAGAAGAGATCACCATGAATATAGACATGAAGAGAGAAGAACTCCACGTGAGTTTGGAGATGAGCCATATCATGATGATGAAAGACATAGTAGAAGAGACATGCGTGATCGAAGAGATGTTGATGGTCGAGATCGATACCGTAGTACACGTGATTATGATGAAGAGAGTGATAGAAGTAATATTCATTATCGAGATCGAGACCAAGTACGAAATGCATATCGGGATGTTGAAGATGATCGTAGATGGGAGTCGGGGATGAAAACTGAAATTCCAAAATTCAAGGGTAGTATGCAAGCTGAAGAATTCCTTGATTGGTTGTCTAATGTGGAAGAAAATTTTGACTTTAAGGAGGTTCCTGAGCATCGAAGAGTGAAGTTAGTTGCTACTCGTTTGAAAGGGAGAGCTATGGCACGGTGGCAACAAACTAAACTAACACGGGAGAGAATGGGGAAGTCAAGGATTGAATCTTGGGAGAAGATGAGGAAATTGTTGAAAGCTACTTTCTTACCTTACAATTACCAATCTCTTATGTATCAACATTTACAGAACTTGAGGCAGGGAACAAAGTCAGTTAATGATTATGCCGATGAGTTCTATCAACTTATTGCCAGGAATGATATCATGGAGACAGAGGAGCAGCTGACAGCTAGATTTGTTGGAGGGTTGAGAACGCAGATTCAAGATATGGTGAATATGTTTGATCCCAGATCTATCGCTGAAGCACATCAAAAAGCTCTAGCTTGGGAGAAGCAAGGAAGGAGAGGTGATGGTGTGTTTACAAATTCCAAAAATCTAATGAAAGGGGCTAGTAGCAATGCGAATGTTTCGAAGGCTGTTGCAAAATCGGTTGTTAATGAAGTTGCTAAGACCAGGATCATTAGTGGTATCAAATGTTTCAATTGTCAGGAGATTGGTCACAAAAGCAATGAATGTTCAAAGCCAAAGAAGCAAGTGATGGTTGCTGAGGCAGAGGATGAGGAGGTAGAAGCTGAATGTTCTAATTCACTACATGATGAGGAGGATGAAAATGTGTCGGGAGATGAAGGGTATTCATTGATGATGAGGAGAAATTGCTTAACACCAAAGTAGGAGGAGGAAACTAGCTGGTTAAGGAGTAACATCTTCCGGTCAACGTGCACTATCTTGGGAAGGGTTTGAAAATTTGTTATTGATGCAGGAAGTTGTGACAATATTATCTCAACAGAAGCTGTGAAGAAGTTAGCATTAAAGACTGAGAAGCATCCGAAACCTTACAAGTTAGCTTGGTTGAGGAAAGGTGGGGAAGTGAAGGTTGGACGGAGAGCTTGTGTTAATTTTTCGATTGGGAAGAAATACAAAGATGAAATTTGGTGTGATGTTGTGGATATGGATGTATGTCATCTGTTGCTGGGGAGGCCGTGGCAGTATGATAGAGCTGTGCAACATGATGGTCGTACTAACAGTTATGGTTTCATGTTTGAAGGTACTAAAATCACTTTAATTCCTAAGAAGCGACAACACGAAGAAAGCAAGTTGGAGGATATTGAAGAACTTAAAACTTTGCTATCTTTGAAGGAGTTTGTTAAAGAAGTCGAAGAGGAGCCTGAAGTATTTTTGTTGATTGGACGTGAGAGTAATGAAGTGGTTGAGATTCCTGAAGAAGTAAAACTAGTGCTGGAAGAATTTGACGATGTATTTCCTGAGGAGCTACCAACGGAGTTACCGCCGTTGAGAGACATTCAACATCAAATTGATCTTGTTCCAGGAGCTGTGTTACCTCATAGACCACATTACAGAATGAGTCCAAAGGAACATGAGGAGTTGAGAAGGCAAGTGGAAGAGTTACTTGAACAGGGGCGTGTACAGGAAAGTTTAAGTCCTTGTGCGGTGCCAGCTTTGTTAGTGCCGAAGAAGGATGGAATGTGGAGGATGTGTACGGATAGCAGGGCACTCAATAAAATAACTGTCAGATACAGATTTCTGATGCCGAGGCTTGATGATTTGTTAGATCAGTTGAGCGCGGCTACTATCTTTTCGAAGATCGATTTGAAGAGTGGTTATCATCAAATTTGAATCAGACCAGGAGACGAATGGAAGACAGCATTCAAGACGAGAGAAGGATTATATGAATGGCTGGTCATGCCGTTTGGTCTTTCGAATGCACCTAGTACATTTATGCGGGTGATGAATCATATTTTTAGACCATTCATTGGAAAGTTCGTGGTGGTGTATTTTGATGCTATACTGATATATAGTAGAAGCTCAGAAGAACACTTGCATCATCTGAGAGAAGTGTTGATGATACTGTGACAGGAACAATTTTATGCTGCAACGAAGAAATGCGTGTTCATGATGCATAGTGTTTTATTTTTGGGATATATTATATCTGAAGGAGGCATACAGGTGGATCAGAATAAAGTTGAAGCAATCAGAAATTGGCCACAACCCAGGACGATAAAAGAAGTTAGAAGTTTTCATGGTTTAGCATCATTCTACCAAAGATTTATTCCACACTTCAGTAGCGTGATGGCACCAGTTACTGATTGTATGAAGGGGAAGCAATTTTCATGGTCGGAGGAAGCAGGATTTGCTTTTGAGAGAATCAAGGGACTATTGACGACAGCACCAATTCTAGTATTACCAGATTTTCAGTTGTTGTTTGAGTTACATACTGATGCATCAAAGGTTGGGATTGGAGGAGTGTTGAGTCAGAAAGGACGTCCTATTGCATATTTCAGTGAGAAGCTATCGGGAGCCAAGATGAGATATAATACTTACGATGTGGAATTCTATGCTATTGTGCAAGCTATTAAACATTGGAGACACTATTTGTTCCATAAAGAATTTGTTCTATATACTGATCATGAAGCACTGAAACATTTGCAGGGGCTGGACAAAATTGCAGCCAGGCAGGCTTCGTGGATCGCATACCTACAACAGTTTACATTTGTGGTGAAGCATAAGTCGGGAATTACAAACCGAGTGACAGATGCACTAAGTCGAAGGAATCATTTGTTGACTACAATGAAGGTTGAAGTGATGGGGTTTGATGTGTTGCCAGAATTATTTGTTGATGATCCTTACTTTGCGAAGTTTGTAGATGAAGTCAAGGAGGGAAAGACGGATGAGTTTGTATTGGTGGATGGTTTTCTTTTTAAAGGGAATCGATTGTGTATACCAGAAGGCAGCTTACGAATGAAAATTGTGAAGGAGTTGCATGAGGAAGGATATGTGGGAAGAGACCGTACATTGCAGTTAATTTCGCAATCTTATTTTTGGCCTTCTATGAAGAAAGAGGTTGGAAGATTTGTGGAAAGATGTCATATATGCCAAGTTTCCAAAGGGACAGCGACGAATGCGGGATTGTATATGCCATTACCTGTGCCTACCAGACCATGGGTTGATATCAGCATGGATTTTGTTTTGGGGTTGCCAAGAACTCAATGCGGAAATGATTCCATTTATGTGGTGGTAGACAGATTTTCCAAGATGGCACATTTTATCGCTTGTAAGAAGACAGCTGATGCCGTCCGTGTTGCTGAGTTGTTCTTTAAAGAGGTGTATCAATTACATGGGCTACCTGAATCTATTGTTTCTGATCGGGATACTAGATTTCTAAGCCATTTTTGGTTGAGTTTGTGGAAGATGGTCGGAACGAAGTTGAATTTTAGTAGCGCCTATCATCCGCAAACAGATGGGCAAACGGAAGTGGTGAACAGATCATTGGGAAATTTGTTGCGATGTCTTGTGCAGGATAACTTGAAGAGTTGGGATATGAAGTTGTGTCAGGCGGAATTTGCACATAATCATGATGTTAATCGAAGTACTGGTTACAGTCCGTTTCAAGTTGTATATTCAAGCATGCCAAAGGGTCCGTTGGACTTGACGATAGTACCACAACCGAAGGGGACAGTTAAGCGGGCTGTTGATTTTGTTGATGGGTTGACAGAATGCCATAAAATCGTTCAGGAACGATTGGAGAAAGCGAATGAAAAGTATAAAAATCTGCGGATTTGAAGCGAAGAAGTGTTGAATTTAATGAAGGAGATTTAGTATATGCTGTACTAACGAAGGATCGTTATCCAGTGGGAGCATACAATAAACTTAAAGCTCGAAAGATTGGTCCTGTAAAGATTATGAAACAGATCAATGAAAATGCTTATAGGTTGAAACTGCCGGAAGATGTGTACACTTCTGACGTGTTTAATGTTAAACATCTTATACCTTGTTATGGAGGTGAACAATCCGATGGGGAAGAAATTTTAAATTCGAGGACGAATTTTTCTCAACCTGGGGAGGATGATGCAGCCTAGCATATTGAAGTCTTAGGTCGTGAGCGACCGAAGACTTCAATATGCTGGGCTGCATCACATTCTAACGTCATTCTTAGAACTTGCCTGTATATTTTTTATATACAATTGCTGCAAACCAACACGATAACACAATATGCCTGTATATTTTTTATATACAATTGCCTGAATATTACTTCTATCACTCTCTTCATCATAATCACGTGTACTACGGTATCAATCTCGACCATCAACATCCCTTCGATCATGCATGTCTCTTCTACTATGTCTTTCATCATCATGATATGGCTCATCTCCAAACTCACGTGGAGTTCTTCTCTCTTCATGTCTATATTCATGGTGATCTCTTCTTGTTGAAACTGATGATTCTCTTCTATCTCGGAATGATTGTGGCGACACCCTCCTCGCTTCCGTAACCGATGGCGAAACTCTGTTTCCTCCATGGTTCGAGACTGGCGACCTTCTCCTTTGACTTTGATTCATATCTATCATCAATTTCTCTAACCTCCCAATACCTTCATCCAACTTCTCATTGAATTTGTTGCTAATGCGTTGTTCCATTTGTTCAGCATCTTCTCTTTTGTACAAATCTTCAACATTTTGATGACAATTAGCTCTTCTCGGAGGCATGATTGAATCTTCAACAAACTTCACAATTTTAACTCTTCGGTTTGATCTCTGAACAATACTTCACTTAGCTCGGCTTCCCTTGATGTAGCTCGGCTTCACTAACTCCTCAAACTCTTCTATAAGAATTGGCTCCAAGACTCGGCTTAGCTATGATTGGCTAGGTCTAGCTCTGATACCAAATGATGCAGCAGCGGATAACTAAAAATGTATGATGCAGTGAAAGTAGCAATCGGTGGATTGAAAGATACCAAAGGCCCAAATCCGTTGATCCAAAGATACCAGATTCTAGATATCTCAAACATGTTGATCGCGCACGATACCGTGTTTAAAGATCTACGATTCTTCGTACGTTGATCTAGCGCACTAGATTCCGTGAATCGGCTTCAGCAGTCGTTGATTCGAGCGCACTCGAATTCCGAAAGTGGAGATAGGAGATCACACTCAACTACCAATTGGAAAAGTGGCACAAAGCACACAAACAAAGTTTTATTCAAAATCAACTAAAAACTTACAAATGATACCACTCGCCTATTTATAGGCTTACAACTCAGACAAGACAAATCTAGACAACACATAGGTCGTGAACGACCTAACACTTGCGACCTAAAACAAACACATCACATTACATCACAAAGTACATCACGCGACCTACGACCTTACTTAGGTCGTTAACGACCTAAACAGAAAATATCACACGACCTTACAATCAAACGACTCAACATATATACAACACATCAATACACGACCTAAGTCAAAACAGTATAAGCGGCATAAGGTCGTTGACTCGCTTGAGCGACTTAAAAATTGACGGCAGCGATCTAACTTCACAGCAGCACAAGATCGAACGACCTAAAATGAATGCGACTTAAGCTTCCTTGCGACCTAACGTTTACGCGACCTATAAGAAAAGTGCGGCATACTGAGTGAGTTAACTCGTTAGGTCGCTCGCGACTTATCATAGGTCGTTAGCTTGTTTGAGCGACCTAAAGGACCCGGATGATAGGAGTTTTTCCTTAACTCGCTAGGTCGTTCCAACGACCTATCCCATCGGTTTAGCTTGTTAGGTCGTTCCAACGACCTATTCCATAGTTTTAGCTCGTTCGATCGCTCACGACCTAAGACTTCAATATGCTGGGCTGCATCACACTTTAACGTCATTCTTAAAACTTGCCTGTATATTTTTTATATACAATTGCTGCAAACCAACACGATAACATAATAAAGCCATTCTAAAAATGCCAAGTATGCAATAACAATACAAAATTTCGTTAGAAATGAATGAAGTGATGTTGGGGAATGTGTAGGCATTAATTGCCTTGGAAGTTGAATAGTCCCACATCTTAGAATAAAATGCCCTATTTGTGTTTATATACTAAGATGTGGACGGTATGATAATTCCTATAAACAAAGACAAAGAGAGACACTAGTCATGACGGGTGATACAACACACCACGCCGCACACGCGTACCCACGCCCGCACCCGCTTCTGCATCGCATCGCGGGAGAATGGGTGTTTGAGGCATATTAGAGGCACTTTGCAGTTGGCAGTTGGCTTGACAAAGCATGGCTGTTCAGACCAAACAGTTTTTATCTTTTTCCATTCAAATTCAAACGGTTGCACCGCTTGGTAAAGGGATGCAACCGTTTTTATTTCTGTCTTTTAAAATTCAAATGGTCGAACCACCTGGTAAAGATTCGCATCCGGTTGAAGAGGAACCTATTACCGAACAGGTGCACTTCCATACATCTATATATAAGCAGACACAAAACAGTGGAATATAATTTAGTTTTTCTTCATTTCTTCCTCCTCACATCACTATGTTCTTAAAATACACTCCCTTGAGTTCGTTTTTCTCTATGATTGTTGTGCAGCATCGTAGAGAAGGTCTATTTTATCTTAGGAAACAATTGCTCGATATCCTTAAGCGTCGTAGAGGGAGAAATATTGTTTCAAGGAAACAGTTCTCAAACACTGGACTCGGACAATCCAATCGGTACGCCTTTTATTGCTTATTTGTTAACTGCACAAGTACTGCTTGTAACAATTTTGCGACATAGCTGTGACGGTTTGCTATTGTTGCAATTTGCAACATAATTGTAACAGTTTCGTAACGCTTTTGTAACGTTACTGTTAGCTATTTGTGTATACAATTTAGTAACACTTTTTTGACGTTACTATATAATAATTTCGTAACACTTATCTGACGTTAGAAATAACAACCTTGAAACAATATTGGTTTATTGTTGGCTGTTTTTGTAGACGAAAATGTCCCATGAAAGCAACAATTCTGCACCAACACAGACTGTGATTAATGCTCAGTCTACGAGTATAGTTCCAACAATGGCGTTGTTTTATGGAGAATGGCCAGAAAAGTTCACAAGATGGACTTCAAACTCAGGCAGCAAAAGATGTTGTTTTACTTAACGACTTTGGGCTTTGCAAAGTTCCTTACAGAAGATGCTCCTGTAGTCAAAATATAGGAATCCGATGCAACAAAAGTTGAAGCCTTGAATGTCTGGAAGAGTTCCGACTTTATGTGCAAGAACTACATATTAAATGGGCTTGACAACAGCCTGTACAATGTATACTATACTGCTCGCACTTCTAAAGAACTTTGGACGGCATTAGAGAAAAAGTATAAAACCGAAGATGCGGGCATGAAGAAATTCATAGCAGAGAAAATCCTTGACTTCAAAATGATTGATGCAAAGACCGTCATCAACCAGATCAAGAGTTACAAGTCATCATTCACCAACTGCACGATGAAGGAATGACTCTAAGCGTATCCTTTCAAGTTACCGCCGCAATTGAAAAGCTTCCTCCATCATGGAAATATTTCAAAAAAAACCTTAAGCACAAGCGCAAGGAGATGACAATGGAGGAACTTGTAATCCGATAGAGGAATAGGAAAGATTGTACTGAAAATGACTTCTGGAAAAGAACTTATTTTGGCAAATGTTCTTCATGTTCCAGAGATCCACAAGAACTTGATTTTCGGACCGCTACTTAGCAAGCATGGCTTCATACTCACCTTTGTGTCTGATAAGTTTGTGTTGTCAAATAATGTAGTGTATGTAGGAAGAGGATATGTTTGTGATGGTTTATTTAAGGCAAATGTAACCACTATTGTACCAAACAATGTAATGAATAAAATTGTATCTTCTGCTTATACTGTTGATTCCTCTAACATATAGCTTGATTAGAACATGTAAATTTCGATACATTAAGAAAATTGATTAATCTAGACTTTATACCAAAATGCAACATAGATTCCAACTATAAATGTCAAATTTGTGCAGAAGCAAAATTGACAAGAACCTTGTTTCATCATGTTGAACGAGAAATTGAACCTCTAGAGCTAATACACATAGATGTATGTGACTTAAAAATGTGTCAAACTAGAGATGGAAAAAGGTATTTCATTACCTTCATTGATGATTGTACAAGGTAGAGTTACATGTATCTCCTTAGAAGTAAGGACGAAGAATTCGACATGTTTAAACATTATAAAGCAGAAGTTGAAAATCAACTCAATAAGAAAATAAAAGCTTTAAGAAGTGATAGAGGAGGAGAATATGAATTTCCCTTTGAGGAATTCTGCTCCGAACATGGTATTATACACTAACAGCCCCATATTCACCTCAATCCAACGGTATAGCCGAACAAAAAAATAGAACTCTTAAAGAAATGATGAATGCATTACTAATTAGTTCTGGATTGCCAGATAACTTCTAGGGAGAAGCTATTCTTTTTGCAAATCATATTTTGAATAAGATACCACGAAAGAAAACATTTAAATTTCCCCATGAACTTTGGAAAAATTGACAATCATCCTACAAATACTTAAAAGTGTGGTGGTGTCTTGCGAAAGTAGAGGTACCTAAACCAAAGAAAGTCAAAATTTGACCAAAAACAATTGATTGTGTATTCCTTGGATATGCACAAAACAATGTCGCTTACTGGTTTTTGGTAGACAAATCCGAAATTGTTGATATTCACATAAATACCATCATTGAGTGGAGAAATGCTAGATTTTTCAAACATGTATACCCTTTAAAACAGGGTACTGAAAATTATTCTCAAAAGAGACCAAGGGAAACTGAAATCTCCAATTCTCTTGAGAATACTGAAAAAATATTGATAATGATCAGCAAAATAGTTCTAATCAATTAGAGAAGGAACCAAGGAGAAGCAAAAGATCAAGGACATCAAAAACCTTTGGTCCAGACTTCTACACATTTATGTTAGAAGATGGTCTAATAACTTACAAACAAGCTATTTCCTCCACTGATGCCCCTTACTGGAAGAAGGCTATTAATAATGAAACTGAATCCATTATGGCAAACCATACATGGGAGTTAGTTGATTTACCTCAAGGATGCAAGACCTTGGGTAATAAATGGATATTTACGAAGAAACCGAAACCTGATGGTTCAATAGACAAGTGAAAAACTCGACTTGTGGTTCAAGGTTTCAGACAAAAGGAAGACCTAGACTATTTTTATACATATTCTCCAGTAACTAGAATAACATCAATAATGCTGATAGCAATCGCGTCCACACTCGATTTAGAAATACATCAAATGGATGTAAAAAAAACATTTTTAAATGGAGAACTGGAAGAAGAAATATACATGAAACAACCTGAAGGTTTTCTAAAAACTGAAAATGAAAGTAAGGTTTGTAGATTAAGAAAATCACTATGTGGGCTTAAACAAGCGCCTAAACAATGGCATGAAAAAGTTGATGAAAATATGATATTAAATGGATTTCATATAAATGAATATGACAAATGTGACTATTCTAAACATACAAATATGGGATATGTCATTGTATGTCTATATGTTGATGATCTACTAATATTTGGAAGCAATAAGGAGATAATAAAATCTACAAAAGATATGCTCTCTTCCAGATTTGATATGAAAGATCTGGGAATCACTGATGTGATACTTGGTGTAAAAACACATAAAACCAACCAATGATATGTGTTGTCCCAATCACATTACACTGGGAAAATACTTGAAAATTTTAAACACCACAATATAATATCAGCCAAAACACCCGTAGATTTGAACCAAAACTGGGTTAAAAATAGCGGTGATAGTATTTATCAATTTGAGTACTATCGTATACTAGGCATCATTATGTACATAATGAACTACACTAGGCCTGATATAACATATGCTGTATGTAAACTCAGTAGATATTCTAGCAATCCATAAAAGAATCACTGGAAAGCTATAATTCGAGTACTAGGATACCTAAGGTATACATAAAGTCATGGACTACATTATGATAGGTACCCATCTGTAATAAAAGGGTATTGTGATGCAAACTGGATAACTGGTTCATCAGATACAAAATCAACTAGTGGATATGTGTTTACCTAAGCTAGTGGGGGCAATATCTTGGAGATCCTCAAAACAAACATGTATAGTAAGATCAACCATGGAATCAGAATTTATTGCCTTAGACAAAGCCGTAGAAGAAACAGATTGGCTTCGAGGTATCTTAGAAGGTATTCCGAATTGGGAAAAACTTGTACCTCCAATAAGCATACATTGCGACAGCCAATCAACTATTGGAAAGGCCAATAGTAAGCTTTATAATGGCAAGTCTAGACATATTTGTCGTAGACATAAAACTGTAAGACAACTTCTATCTAATGGGTTTATGACAATTGATTATGTAAGATCAAATGATAATATAGTGGATCCACTAACAAAAGGTTTACTAGAGAGAAGGTTAATATCTTATCGATGGGAATGGGGTTAAGGCTATAAACTAAAAGTTTCTTTAAACGGAAACCCCACCTAGCTGACTAAAGATCCCAAGATCTAGGTTCAAAGGGACAACTAAGTTTAGATAGACTTGATAGCACTGTAAATATTCAAACCATTCCTAAGATAAGTCAGTGCACTACACGTTGGAAAATAGGATAAGTTTTGATACTTTTAGTGATGTTTATACTTGGTAATATTTAAAACCAAGAAGAGTATTATGAAAATACCCGTTATAGAATCACCTACGAGAGTGCGAAGGCGCCGCTTCAAGGAGAATTGTATGGCCAAAATTCTCCTAAGCACTTATGAGACCAAGCTGGTGTTCATGGCAAAAACGAACATAAATAAAGAACCCAGGAGGATTAGGAACACTTATCGCATGTTGTCTATTTTAGATTTACACAAAAAGCTTACAGTTCAAATACAGACTAGTCCACTGATTCGTCGGTAAGTCAAAAGGATAAACACTAGGAAAGTTCAAGGCCTATGTGCTACTTTAACCGATGTGATAAATGTTTCACATAATTTTAAGAACAAATTGAACAATCACTCATTCATGTGGGGGGGTTGTTAGAAATGAATGAAGTGATGTTGGGGAATATGTAGGCATTAATTGCCTTGGAAGTTGAATAGTCCCACATCTTAGAATAAAATAACTATTTGTGTTTATATACTAAGATGTGGACACTATGATAGTTCCTATAGACAAAGACAAAGAGAGACACAAGCCATGATGGGTGGTGCAACGCACCAGCCTGCACGTGCACGCCCGTGCCCGTACCTGAGCCTAAACCCACACCCGCGGCGCGGACGAATGGGCGTTTGAGGCGTATTAGAGACACTTAGCACTTTGCATTTGGCGAGGCGAGGCATGGTTGTTCAGACCGAATAGTTTTTATCTCTGTCCATTCAAATTCAAATGGTCGCACCGCCTGGTAAAGGGACGCAACCGTTTTTATTTATGGCCGTTCAAATTCAAACGGTCACACCGCCTGGTAAAGGACCGCTACCTTTCCAACAGTCGCCTCCATTTGAACAGGCACCTATTATCGAATAGGTGCACCTCCCCACACCTATATATAGGCAGACGGAAAATAGTGGAGTATAATTCAGTTTTTCTACATTTCTTTCTCCTCACAGCACTCTGTTCTTTAAATACACTCTCTTGAGTTCGTTTTGCTCTGCGATTGTTGTGTAGCATTGTAGAGAAGGTCTGTTTTATCTTGGGAAACAATTGCTTGATATCCTTAAGCGTCGTAGAGGGAGCGATATTGTTTCAAGGAAATAGTTCTCAAATACTGGACTCGGACAATCTAATCGGTACGCCTTTTACTGCTTATTTGTTAACTACACAAGTACTACTCATAACAATTTTGCGACGTACCTGTGACGGTTTGTTGTTGTTGCAATTTGCCACATAATTGTAACAGTTTCATAACACATTTGTAACGTTACTGTTAGCAATTTGTGTATACAATTTAGTAATGCTTTTCTGACGTTACTATATAACAATTTCGTAACACTTTTCTGACATTACGAATAACAAATTTTAAAGACAAAGAACCAAACTTTTCTTGTAAACTTTAAGGGAGTATGTATTGAGCCCCAATCCCATACTACAGGTTATTAGACATATATAGCACAACAACAATATATTGCATATATACATATAAACGTAAAAAAACTTCACCAATAAACACATAAGAAAACCAATTATATACATCAAACATGTTCGAACTTAACATGATCATCAATAAACATATTATCTGATTCAAACACTACACTTTCAAATTCTAACATGTCCTAACAAATACAACATCATGTCCATATAAATGCATACTATAATCGGTGGCATATTATTTTCATAACGAAGTAAAAAAGCATCATGTAGAGTAGTAGAAATGGAGCGACAAAGAGGTTAAAGAGAAGGGTGGAGCACCGGAGGCATTTATCATAAGCTACAGCCATCAATCGACTAGAATAGGCTACCCCTTTAAGTCGACCAGTAGACTATACCATTCGACTGGATTTCAAGTTGTTTTGAACCCAAGAGCACATTCGTGCACAACATCATAACTGGGCACATTTAACGGTTATAATCATTACATATCAAATTAGCAATGAAAATTATCGTTTTTAGGGCTTGTCATGAAAGTAGCAATGGTTAAAGCCATTATAAATCCAAATTTCATAACTGTTATAATCGTTGCAGATTCAAATTAGCAATGGTTAAAATCGTTACTGATCAAAATCGCAATCAATACTTTTCACATGTGTTTATATATTTTTTTTGTTTTTTTGGCATCATTATGTTAATTATATTTTGCAGGGAACGAAAAATATAAGACATCTATCTTTTTTATATATTTTGTACAATATGAAACTTAATTCTTACCGATAATATTTTTGGATCTAAATTTGATATTTTAACCAACTCTCATTAGTAGAAACCATTTTATTATCAAAATCCATACAAACAGAAATATTCAGCAATCAAAAAGGCTTAGGAAAAGTCTACAAATATAACAGCTCAAATATAGAAAGGAATTTCATTTTCCGTAGTATTCATGATTTCTCATTTTCTATAGTATTTATGAATTAAACATCCGTTAATATGTTTTTCCTGATAAGTCCGAAGTGTTTACTAGTTTTCCAAAAAACTAAGCTGCCTTCGTAGTCTTCTCCATTTACAAATTACAACTACTATCAGATCGAAATCACAAAGATGGTTAATGCTATGGTAAAACCTATTGGCATAGTAATTATAGATAGAAAATAAAAATAAAAATATGGTTTGATGAATATATATAGAAAATAATCAATACTAATTTTCTACAAAGTGAATTTGGAATTGTTGTTTCTAAGCCAAGCAGGCTTTCAAACGAATCTGGACGTCGGGACGAAGAAATAACGATTCATGGATTTGGGAACATGCTTGGAAGGACAATAGGAATGGACTCAAGAACTTGGAGCAAGGTTGGAGCTAAGGAAAAAGCTTGGTACCAACCACTTTTTATGCCCCATTATGGATCTCTAGATATATGACACATGGATAGTTGCTTTAACTATTTGTCTTGGGTGCATTTCTGAAGGAATAGATGAGAAACTCCACGAAAGTAAAGAAGGAATTACAACAAACATTAGAGATATTATAACTTCTTGAAAACAACACAACTTCAAAGAAAAAGTGCTTGGAGCTCACTTGATCAAAGATGGAAGATCCAAGAAAGGAAGGTGGCACAACTCCCCATAAAAAAATTAGGTCGGTACTGATCAGAAGTAATCGGTATCGAGATGAATTTATCGATCTAGGGACTCCTTGTTCTGCTCTTATATTCTTGGATCTAAAGCTAAACTCGGTATATTGAGATCTGGCGATTCTACTGGATGATTTTCCCATAAATACAACACCTATGGCATTGGAAAAAGGACTTTTGGGCACTTGCTTTTTTCATATTCTATCTCCACTCATCTCTAATTACAAAGACAGTTAATATTTGTTGTTCGATGCTGTTAAAAACTAAAACTTTTTGTACTTATGACTATAACCTATAATCATTAACAAGGCAGTGGACGTAGGCCCTAGATATGCCGATCCACTTTAAAAATTCTTGGACTTATTTATATGTGCTAGATCTCTATATTTCTACTCTTTTTGGTTGTTGAATCATTTCTAGGCTCAAAAGTTTAGTACTTTCATTAGGAAATTTCTTTCTTAGGCGTAGATCTAGCAATCTGTTATGGATTAGATTTTTCCAGGCGTTAGGTTAAGAAATTTTTTATTAAGTAACTTGAAGAATTTGATATAGGAATCAATGGCACCATCAAGGAAATCTATTAGATTTGGACCAGTAGTTGGTGTAGAGGAAGGAGCTTCTCACCATATAGATGTTAGCAACCAATTAGCAGCAGCCTTGTCAAGACCATATGCTTCTTAGGAGATGGTTACTAGAGTGGAATTCGATAAGATGATACAGGAGTTGAATTAGAAGTTGGCTAATAGTCAAAAGTCTCTGTTGGATAGGAAGGACGCTAGCATAGCTTTGTTGACCCAACAGTTGCAGAGGACCGAGAGAAGTAGAAAGGAGACTTCACCTGAAGGATCTAAAAAGGTGAATTCCTTTTTTTGGTCAGAATAGATGAGGTGGAAAAAAAGCAGAAGGAAAAGGCTATTAGAGTAGTAGAAGGGTTGCTCGATGAAGTAGGAAGGCACCGTCAAAGGGGATTCCATTCTGTACGGACCACAATCAAGTCGGTATCGAGATGAATGGGTGACCCTTAGAGGGGCAGGGAGTTCAAGCAGTTGAACTATCCGACTTTAAGGACGATCTGCGGCATGATGGTGATAATTATGAGCTTAATGTTGGAGTTCAGGATTCTAGAGTTCAAACAACCACTGCGAAAGCAATTGAACATCAAAGAAAAACTAGAGGACTGGTTCTCCCAGAGACTAGAGAAACTGGACGTCAACGGGCAAACTGAGACTGTCTACAAAGTCAAACACTCGGCGTAGCTCTTTATAGTCGACCATTAGAGTGTCAAGACTTGTTAGGATACTGAGCGGACATGGTTTAGCGGTTTGTGGAAGGAAATAAATAGAGAAAGAATGAGGATTGGGGTTTTGCACTAAGTAGAACTTCATTTACGAAGAATATTTTAAGGGATGAGTATCCTAGGAGATATATGATGCCAGTAATACCATCATACAACGGGTCTACTAATCCCAAGCAACACTTGTTTAAATATGAATGTCGTATGGATGGTGCTAGAGCAATGGATGCGGTTCAGCGTAGATGTTTTCCTATTTTTCAAAAAGGAGTTGCATTAATGTGTTTTACTCAACTCGTTATGAAATTCATAATGACTTTCGATGAGTCGGCAAAGAAATTTCCGAAGCAGCTTAGACTCTACACTGCTCGACCTAAGGACATGATGTCATTATCGAGCCTTTCCCAAGGACCTTAGAAATGGTTGATGGGGTTTTTTGAACATGTTTTACATTTCAATTATGGAGGTAAATAATCCGAAGGATGAGAGAAATCGGATCCCCAAAACATGACCCATTAGATCTTATTTATAGATCCGGCCTGGCACCTTTCGACCCTGATGCCTTCGACTGGGTCGGAAGGTGGCTATTGATTGACTTAAGCAAGCTGTCGTCTTTGTCGAAAGGTATGGTGGTGCTCCTCTTCTTTGAGTTATCTTGTAAGTGATTCCTACTCCATCGATAGCATTTGCCTTTTGGTTTCGATGATGTTGTTTATACCCATGCTCTTGTTTTGATCTGACGTGGAACCCTTCCTAGACCACACCGGTTTCGACCCATTCGAAAGGCTTACTATAGCTTTCAAAGGTGTTGCTCTAGGTAATACTTGCTTCCTAGCAGTTTGAATGATGGCGAGACCATTGGTTTCAAATGGCTTGGCATATATTCAAAGAGGTATTCTTCATTGTCTTTGGAAGGTATTACTTTGACTTGATCGAAAGACCTTCATCTAGTGGAGGCATTGTCAATGAAAGCGAAAGGGAGCTTTTGACTCCTTCACCTTCTTTGAAAGGTAAGAACTCTATAACATTGATAGGAGGAACTTTCCGACAACTTCGAAAGACCTTGAAGCTTTTAAACTTTGATGGCAGCATCCCTTCGACTCCTTCAAAAGTTTTGGCCTGAGCTCTTCTCTCTTGTTCTTTGTTTAAGGAGGTTTCGGCTTGGTCGAAAGGTGAATATTTGGAGTAACATTTGCCCCCCTTGTGAAGGGACGCTCTTGACTTTCCAAGTCATCTTTGTCGACACCTAGAAGCTTCCCGCCTCTTAGTCTTCCCGCATGAATCTGGACCATCCATTCAAGTCTGATCCAATGGTTGATAACTTTGGGCGACTTTTCTTATAAGGTACGCCTTTCTTCTTCTTCCTCTTTCACTTTTCCTACAATCGAAATTTCATACACGAGTAAAAGAATTTTGTAGATCTTCAAACTTCCATCTTGCTTTTAGAAGTCAAAACAACCAACAAATCCAATTCGTAAGTTTTAAATTTAACTTTATTTGATTAACTTCAATCAGACTTTATCCTTCCAGATTTTGAAATTGAAATTAGTTTTTGAAAATGTTCGAATTTCTATTTTTCTGAAGGTAGATTTCGATTGATTTACTAAAAAGCTTTCTCTCATCTAGTTCTAGGAATTTTTAAAGTTTAATTTTTCATGTAGGATTTTAAAATTGCTAATAGATGATACTTAAACCCATCTTCTTATCGAGTTTGGAATTTATTTTAAAATTTTCTATTTTTGTTCTTTGTTAAGAAATCTAGGTCTTTGATTTGATAATTACTTTAATACTTTTGAAGTTGAAATAGTTTGTTTTCTGTTTGAATTCTTTTCTTAATAGATTTGGGTTTTGTTATTCGTGAAGAAATTTTTGAATACCTGGATTCGCAAGTGGGTTTGGGGGTTAATTAAACCTGATTCATTTACCCGGAAGTTTCTTATGTACAGATGAATAATTTGGTGCCATAAAAATGACTTTTCTACCCCTTCGAAAGAGATTAAGGCAGCAGCATTGGTTTTGTTTTCTTAGCCCTTTTTGATGAGATCGAAAGGTGTTGTAATGCCAATTAGATCATCCTTGTCCAAATGTTATGCTACTAAGTAGAGAGTAGGAACTCCTTCGATAGCATAACATTTCGACTTAGTCAAAACCCATAGTTTCGATTGCAATCCACCCTTCATAGTTAATTTCTTGGAATCATTAGACCCCCTTGACCCCTTCGACGCCTCTTTTACCTTCTAGGTCGAAACCCCCTAGAACTGTTTCTATCCAACTTTGTCAAAATGTTCCAAGTGCATATGAGTTTAACATAGAACCTTTCGACTTCAATGAGTAGGCTAGGTTTCAACTTAATTATCATTTTCCCTTAGATAACATAAGTTTTTAGTTTCGACAATGTCGATGGGTCCTGTTGTCTAGTTTATGTAATGTTTGAAGTGGATATGTTTGTTTAAGTTTTTGAGTTGATCCTAACTATCTTTCCTTAGCAACTAGGTTCCTACAGAGCTTTCGACACAGTTGAAAAGTGACGAATGGATTAATATTATGTCTCATCCTTTCGACTTTGTCGATAGCTCAGGGAAAACTTTTATTTAGGTTTTCAACAATGTCAAGGTATGCTTGTTAAATGATGATGCTTTTTTCCTTTAGACCTTGTCGAAAGCCCAGGGTATTTGGTTTTTGACTTAAACTATTTGCACAACCTTGAAGTTTCACATTTGTTTTCATGTTTAAGTTATCTAAGTAGGTTAATTTCTTTGACTAATTCTTGAGCGTATATTAAACTTATAATTAAACAAGAATTTTAACTAAAACGTTTTCACCTCGCAGAATTATGAGTACTCCAAAGAAAGCCGAAGCTGTTTCCAAACGTTCTCTCATAGTGACTCAAGATGAGGTTGATGCCATCCTTAATGATTTTGGCATTACCTGTGTTGAAGTCATTCCCCCAAAAGAAACCGACGCCACCAATAACCCCCCGAAGGGTTCTTTGCTTATACTACCATCCACATATGGCATGGTGGATTCTTACCCTTCCAAATGTTCTTATCTTCTTATCTATCTCATGTTGGAATCGCCCCAATTCAGTTGTCTCCAAAAGTCTACACTTATCTCTTATCTCTGTAGATGATGGCACTAGAATCCGGACATCCTTCCCTTAATGCTGAAGTGCTTAATTATTTGACTCGGTTGGTTAGGTTGAGAAATCTCAATAGTCAAATATATAAGGGCCAACCCCTAGAATAAGTTAATATTAGAAGGGGTTAACAAATTCAGGGACTGGGAAAAACATTTCTTCTTTGTCAAATGGTTTTCTGACATTCGTAGAACTTTCGCTTCTCCCCGTAAGTCTTGACTTGTGCCGTTTTTCCTTACTTGATGTTTTATGTTGCCTAATCTCTATTTTATCAAGTGTCCCTGCCAAGGAACTTAATGAAGTCGACAAGAGAACGGTTAAATCTCTAATTGTGGCTTCAAGAAGAATTGGGAGTAGACTGTCACTACTAACTACCTCAAGTTTAAGAAGGTACCCTCTTCTGGTAGAGGGACAGAAGATCTTAGGAACTCCACCCTCTGTCCAACACAACTCTCACAGCAAATGCTTTCTTTCCTTGGGAGACTCATCAAATTTTTCTCCCATGTCTCCTATCCGCGCGACCGCTCTGGTATGCCATAGGCCAAGTGTTTGTTTTCTATCTCTGTTGCTTTTTGAATTATTATGTTAACTTCAATCTGTATAAACTTCTTCAGCTATTACTCAAGTCACAGCGCCTGCCAACGGTGATGCCCCTCCTCCTCCAACTTCTGGAGTGACATTAATTATGGCATCCTCTACAGAATCCAGGCAAACTTTCAAAAGGAAGCTAATGGAATCTTCTGAAGATGTGCCTTTGAATAATTTTGCTAAAGTTATAGATGTGGAGGAGGAGGAACGCATATCTTTTGAAAAAGATTTGAAGAGCCCAACTGTGGAGGCTCCTAAAGATAAGCCTGTGCAAACTCTAGGTGCCATTCATCCTATCTCACATATCTCTATTTCGAGTTCGCCAGCTGCTCTTGCTCAAATGCAGCTGACCTTGGATATGCATCCTACCCCAAGGCACGATCCTTCTCTACCGGAATCTTCTTCTCCTTCCACCATCAATTTTGAAAAGATGTTCAAGTCTATTCTTCACTCAGAATCCTTTATCTATATTCATCCTCCTTCTTCTGCTCTAGATTTGGTGGGGTATTGTCGCTCTTTAATGGAGCAACAACTTTTGGTAAGTTCTTCTTTAGTTGATCTTATCATCATTGGTTTTCATTTAACTCACTAACTTGTGTTACATTTCGTAGGATCGATTTCACCCTAGAGGGGCGGTGAATAGGGTGATACTAATAATTATAAAAATTTAACGCGTACATATGTAAAATAATTGCAACACGGTATAGCAGAATAATAGCAGCACAGATAATAGCAGAATAATTAAAACAGAAAAAGAACAACACAGATTTACCCAGCTTCGGCAAAACCCTACCTAAGTGCTGCCCCCAAGGTTTCTACTAGAAATTAAGTAGTCAGACGCTTATACACGTAAACTCGCGACACCCGCTATCGACTAACCTAACTCTGTGCTCAAAACCCTGCCATAACTCAGCCACTGAGTTGCGAATTCTCGAAATACACCACCGTAGTTTGTCCCCTAGTCACATGAAAAAGAAATAAAAACAATTTTAAAATACAAAACCCTAATTTCTATTTTAGCCCAAATTAATACAAAATGGAGTGAAGCCGCCGCTCTATATTAAATCGGTTGAGTTGAGTGATTATCCTTGCGTTGCTTTCTCAACCGTCTTCTAGCTTTGATTTTCTTTTGCCCGCTTCACTACGTTGAATTCGATTTAAATGAATCTGGTATGCAATTTTGCTTTGTTAATTTATTGATATGTTTGAACTCGATTCGATTCGAGTTATTGATTTGAAACTATGCTTTGTGATATTGTTTTTTAACTCGAATGCCTTTTCCATGCCGATGCTGATATGGGTTATATAGGGTTTAATTCCCTTAATTTTCGTTCGTATAATAGTGTTTGAATTCTTCAGTTACTTTAGCTCGACCGTTGATTTTTGTTGGGATGCTTGTGATATTTTCTGACTTTTTCAATTCATATACTTTCGTTCCTTGAATATCACGTCTTTGAGTTTTCTTTGGTTGTGGTTCCGTTCTTTTCTATTTTGACTTCGGCCACTTTGGTTTTGTGAAAATTTGACTTTGTTATTATCTTAGCCACCATGGTTCTGACTTTGGTAGTTAAAATCTGACATGTCCAGATATTACTGTGACATTTTCTTTGTTTGAAACTGCTACTTGGAAAATTGTTCGACCTAGAACATTTGATCATTTGATTGATTTTTGTCTCGGCCTTGACTTTGTTATGATTGTTAAATGCTCTGTTGTAATTGTTAAACGTGTTTTGTTTGTCTAGTTCATTGTACTTCACTGTATTGAGTTTTGGTTTGCTTCGAGTACATGTCTACATGCTTCACTGCATCCCATATTATTACTGCATATATATATATATACATGTGTGTTTGCGCATGTATAGTCTGGTTTGCATTTGTGTTCATCATGTAGTCTGCTTTGGATTTTGTACATTTGTTGCAGCCCTTTGTACATGTTGATTCTTTGTCCTTTGATTTATTTAACTGTTATGTTGTGTTCAATGGGGTCTTGTAATTGATTCCATATGCTTGCATTTGAACTTGACTGTGCAGTCTGACCTTGGTTGATGTTGTTGCCTTTGATCATATCATACATGTTGCCAGGTCTGGTTGCTTCACTTTCATATTGAACTATGTTGAGTAATGGCTTGTTCAATTTAGTAGCTGCAGTTTGGTTGAATGCACTGTCCACTTTGTTGTGCCTCTGATCATGTACATGACTTGTGTACTTGTCTCTGATCTGTTGGTCTTCATGGGTTATGATATGTTCACACTACTTTGACCATTAATGTTGTTTGCCTCCTTTATGTGTTGTTTACCACTGTTGCACTGGTTCATTTTGTTGCTCCTTGATTTTCTGATCTTCAATGATGATGTTTTTGTAGTGCACCTGAGTTGAACCTAGCTTTGGCTCGGGTTTGACCTTGTGCTCATATCGTGACTTTATTTGTATTGCACTTGAGTTGAACCTAGCTTTGGCTCGGGTTTGACCTTGTGATCACGTATCCCTGCAGTTTTATCAAGTGTATATTGGTGTGCACGGCCTTGTGACATGTACAGTGATACGATGTGCATGTCACAAGTTGTTCGTGTATGATGAATTCAAAATAATGATGACGAACAACTCAAATAACTGAGGCAAATAATATTTTCAAAAACACATTTTAATGCAAAATATTTTTTTTTCAATTTTAATGCGTCAGTGTTTATTTTACAGATAACTCAGATGCGGGATACAAATGGGAATACAGCTAAAGAACAAATATAAGTGAAAGAGTGATATGTAGTGAGGACAGTTGTGTAAATTGAAATGTATAATGAAAAAAAATGAGATGTAATCAAAATTGTATTGTAATTGAAAATTGTATATATATAGTGAGAGCACAAATTTGTACTATTCAAAATTGTAATAAAATATTTGTTTGAATAAAATATCTATTTGAATTTAAATTCTGTGTTATTTATTTTATTCATCAAATATTCATTTAATTATGCGAAAAATAAAATAGTACAATAATAAATACATTTAAATGAATATATATATATATATATATGTTTATTATCATTAAACAAAAATCATATACTAGCATATTCAATAATCTCCCCCTTTTGATGATAACAAACATATATTTAAGATTTTGAATTTATTAAATGTATTTGATCATTCAATTTTCTCCCTCTATTTGAATGCTCCCTCTCTACAACAAAGCTCCACCTTCATATATGCATGAAAATAAATAAAAATATGCAAATGAACCTAGATGCAAATAGAAAATATAAAATAAAATATTTGACCTTTATTTGCCAAAACTTAACTTTTCTCCCCCCTTTTTTTATCAGCAAAAGAGTAATAGCATTAGAAAAATAGAGATAAAGTGATATACATTAATACAACATTAATACCCAATCGAGTATAAATATTAAATTTCAATAAAAAATTAAACAAAAATCATAAATACTCTTTTAGGCGCATATTCCACTTTAGAATGATAGGAATGATGTAAAACCATATAGTTGTGTCTATTTGTGGTATATTTATATCAGAAATTTGAATATCTACTAACCATGCTAACCGTTAGGACTTTTAAATGAGATTAGTAGTATTCCCAATTTTTAAAAATGAATTTCAAGCATCTTCTAACCACGCATAACCGTGAGAACTTTTAAATGGGATTAGAATCAACTTTTTATTTAATAATCAATTTTGATATGTGTTCTATACATGTATAACCGTGAGGACTTTTAAATGAGCATGAAAGCACATATACAAATATTCTAAGTAATTCACCCATGCATAACCGTGAGGACTTTTAAATGAGAGTGAATACTTTGGATGTTTATTATTAAAAAATAAATAAAATGAAAAAGCGAATAATTTCCCATTTAAAAATACCACATATTGACATACTCTATTGGATTTTGATGAGTGATAGTCGTTAGAAATATGATAGTAATAGAGATAGTCATGGAAATTTTACCCATAAAAAATTATTATAAATCTTGTTTAAATTTCTAAAGAAATTTACTAAATATATTGTCTCAAGTTATAATATATGATTAATATCAACACTCATCACTTTTTCAATCACTATTTATCTTTTTGATAATCAGTAGGGAGTCAGATTAGTTAATGTAGTCATTTAAGATCAAATCCAAAAATAATTACAAAATCAAATTTTCTAAAATGACTAATCTGAAACAAGGTCAACAAAAACTATTTTTTGGAAGGGGTTTTATAAGAAAAATGTCTGCTATTTGAAAATTAGTTGAAATGAAAAATATGTAGATATTTTCTTTGAAAAATAATGCAACTATTGAATATCTCAACATAAATGACGTTCCATTAGTAATTTTTCTACCAACTAGATTACCAGTGTAATCTGCATCCAAATTTTCCTTAGGCTCAAGATTATCATATGTCATAGACCTGATCGTGGAGTTGCAACAAATGCCTTAAAATCTTTTTCCAGCTTTTAAATGAAATTGTTTTGGATATGAATCGAAACCGTGCAAATAAACAAACAGTGAACAGAATAACCAAATATATCCAAGAATATCTTGAGTAATCATCAATCAATACAAGACAATATCTCTTATCATCTGAACTGGCAATATCGTTAGTCCAAACAAATCTATGTGAACTAGTTCAAAGACTCTAGAGATACTTATAGTGTTCTCGGCATATAAAGATAGTTGGCCAACAATTTTGAAAAAGTCAGAATCAAAATCAACATTCATTTCTTTATCACATAACTGGCTGAATCAACTCAGATTATGGTGCAGATTTTCACATTTAATAAATCGTTTCAAAATAAATATACCGTTACCTATTATAGCTTTACGATAATTTTTCATTGTTGTCCATTGTGATTCTGCCACCATTGTACTAGGCTAAGGAACTTTGATTTATTGCCCGTTGTGTGCTTGGAACAACCAGAATCCAGGTAACACTGTTGTTGTTCCTTAGCCTGCCACCACACCTACACGAGAAAAGATTTTTGTGACCTATTAGTTTTTATAGGTCCATGGTTGTTAGTGGCAAATGATTTTGAAAAATATGTTTGTGGAGACCCAAAACTATTTATATTTGTTCCTTTTGGCACCCAAATTTGTTTGACTTTAAGGGATTTTATATTTGTGCCTTTTGAAACCCAAATTGGAATGGTTTTCACGTGTTTGGGTCTATGCCAGCAAATATTGTGATTGTGTCCTATTTTTCTACAATTTGTGCACTCGGATTTGACTTGATTAATTTTGCTTCTAACAAGTTCAGATTGATTATATCCAAGTCCTTGTCTAATAGTATAAACAGTTTGTTTCCTTAATAGCATATTTAACGATATTTCTCCTTTGGAAATTTTTTCTAAAGTTGTAGACAATTGTTGGACTTGTGTTTTGAGAGATTCATTTTCATTCAATAATTGTGTGCACTTTTTAATAGAATTTTCTCTCCTAGTATTTTCACTTTCTTTCAAAATCAAAATTTCACTTTCTAGCGATTTAATTTTAATTTTTGATTTTTTAATTTCTTCTTTAAATGATGGACACTTATCACGCTTAGGGCTCTTGGTTTGATAGTTTTTAACCAATTGATCAAGTTGTTTATTTAAATCTATCAAACTATCTCTTTGTGATTCAATTTTAGCATACTTCTCCCTAAGTCGTTCAAAGCAGCCATTTACTTCGTGAAAATATATAAGTAATTTGAGTGAGTGAGTTTCGATAACTCGCTTGGCTCATCATCATCGCTATCAGTAATATCACCACGAAGACACAGATCTGCTTTTTCACTCTCACTGCTAGTGCTTTTATTATCGTCATCACTTTTATTCCACGTGGCTGCAAGACTTCTCCATTTTGATCTATTTCCTTGGCCGAGTCGATTTTGAGGACAATTTGGCTTGATGTGACCAGGTTTATTGCACTCGTGACAGATGATTTCTTGCTCTTCTGGGTTGTCTAGAACTTTGACTATTCTGCTTTTCAGTTGTTGACTGTATTTGTGATTCCACCTTTTGAATTTCTTTATTATCAGTGCCAGCTCAGCTGCTCCATCATCATCATCGTCATCAATTTCCATTGTTCCTTTAAGAGCTATCGAGTTCTTTCAAGTATCACCTCCTTCTTGTTCTTCCTTGAATTTCATTTCGAGCTCATAAGTGGTGAGATTTCCGATGAGTTCTTCAACTTTGATTTGTTTCAAATCTTTTGATTTTTGAATGGCTGTAACTTTCGCTTCAAAATTTCGTGGAAGGACTCTGAGGATTTTTCGGACTATTTCCAATTCTGTGTATGATTTTTCGAATGCTTTTGATTTGTATACAATATTGGAAAGTCGTCCATACATCTCTTTGACATTTTTATCCTTGTCCATTGTCAAGTTCTCGTATTCGCTACTAAGCATGGCAAGGCGAGATTCCTTGACTTGAGATGTTCCTCCATGAATCACTTCAAGTGTGTGCCAGATTTCCTGTGCAGTTAGACAATGTGAGACACGATTAAATTCGATTTAATCCCATGAACAAATAATAGAATCCATAGCATTAGCATTCTGTAGTCTATTTTCAAGATCTGTCCATTGATCCATCGGTTTATCTATTTCCTGATTATCTACCACTATAGTTGGTGTCCTATATCCTGTCTCAACTATATTCCAAGCATCAATGGTTTTTAGAAAAAATTTCGTTCTATTTTTCTAGTAAGCATATTCATCATTGAACATTGGTGGTCTAACTATGGATTAACCCTCATCAAAAGCATTATTTAAAAAAGCCATTTAAAAAAATTTGATTTTGAAAAATCAACTTTTTTAAAACAAAAGTTGCCTTTTGTACCTGGCTTTGACACCACTTGTAGGATCGATTTCACCCTAGAGGGGGGGTGAATAGGGTGATACTAATAATTACAAAAAATTAATGTGGAAATATGTAAAATAATTGCGACACAGATATAGCAGTATAATAGCAGCACAGATAATAGTAGAATAATAAAAGCAGAAATAGAACAACACAGATTTACCCAGCTTCGGCAAAACCCTGCCTATGTGTTGCTCCTAAGGTTTCTACTAGAAATTAAGTAGTCAGACGCATACACACGTAAACTCGCGACACCCGCTATCGACTAACCAAACTCTACGCTCAAAACCCTGCCACAATCCAGCCACTAAGTTGTAAATTCTCGAACTACACCACCGTAGTTCGTCCCCTAGTCACATGACTAGAATTTACAAAAGTTTAAAAAAGAAATAAAAACAATTATAAAATACAAAACCCTAATTTCTATTTTAGCCCAAATTAATACAAAAGGGAACCAACCCAAATAAATCTTAGTGATAAAAATTATCCCCTTTTCTTTTTATTCCTTCGGCCATTTTTCCTTTGCGTTAAAAAATGGCTGCCTCTTTCCTTCTTCGATCTGAAATTAGGGCTTTATGCAGTGAAGCCGCCGCTCTATATTAAATTGGTTGAGTTGAGTGATTGTCCTTACGTTGCTTTCTCAACCGTCTTCTAGCTTTGATTTGCTTTTGCACGCTTCACTACATCGAGTTCGATTTGAATGAATCTGGTATGCAATTTGCTTTGTTACTTTCGTTGATATGCTTGAACTCGATTCAATTCGAGTTATTGATTTGAAACTATGCTCTGTGATATTGTTTTTAACTCGAATGCCTTTTCCATACCGATGATGATATGGGTTATACAGGGTTTAATTCCCTTAATTTTCGTTCGTATAATAGTGTTTGAATTCTTCAATTACTTTAGCTCGGCCGTTGATTTTCATTTGGATGCTTGTGATATTTTCTGACTTTTTCAATTCGTATACTTTCGTTCCTTGAATATCATGGCTTTGAGTTTGCTTTGGTTGTGGTTCCGTTCTTTTTTGTTTTGACTTCGGCCACTTTGATTTTGTGAAAATTTGACTTTGTTATTACCTTGGCTACCACGGTTCTGACTTTGGTAGTTAAAATCTGATATGTTCAAAAATTCCTGCGACATATTCTTTGTTTGAAACTGCTACTTGGAAAATTGTTCGACCTGGAACATTTGATCATTTGATTGATTTTTGTCTCGACCATGACTTTGTTGTAATTGTTAAATGCTCTGTTGTAATTGTTAAATGTGTTTTGTTTGTCTGGTTCATTGTAGTTCACTGTATTGAGTTTTGGTTTTCATCGAGTACATGTCTACATGCTTAATTGCATCCCATATTATTACTGCATATACATATGTATACATGCGTGTTTGCGCATGTATAGTCTGGTTTGCATTTGTGTTCATCATGCAGTTTGCTTTGGATTTTGTACATTTGTTGTAGCCTTTTGTACATGTTGATTCCCTATCCTTTGATTCATTTAACTGTTATGTTGTGTTCAATGTGGTCTTGTAATTGATTCCATATGCTTGCATTTGAACTTGACTGTGCAGTCTGACCTTGGTTGATGTTGTTGCCTTTGATCATATCATACATGTTGCTAGGTCTGGTTGCTTAACTTGCATATTGAACTATGTTGAGTAATGGCTTGTTCAATTTGGTAGCTGCAGTTTGGTTGGTTGCACTATCCACTTTGTTGTGCCTCTGATCATGTACATGACTTGTGTACTTGTCTCTGATCTGTTGGTCTTCATGGGTTATGATATGTTCACACTGCTTTGACCATTCATGTTATTTGCCTCCTTTATGTGCTTTTTTCCACTGTTGCACTGGTTTATTTTGTTGCTCCTTGATTTTCTGATCTTCAATGATGATGTTTTTGTAGTTCACCTGAGTTGAACCTAGCTTTGACTCGGGTTTAACCTTGTGCTCATATCATGACTTTATTTGTATTGCACTTGAGTTGAACCTAGCTTTGGCTCGGGTTTGACCTTATGCTCACATGTCCCTGCAGTTTTATCAAGTGTATATCGGTGTGCACGGCCTTATGACATGTACAGTGATACACTGAGCGTGTCATAAGTTGTTCGTGTATGATGAATTCAAAATAATGATGACGAACAACCCAAATAACTAAGGAAAATAATATTTTCAGAAACACATTTTACTGCAAAATATTTCTTTTTCAATTTTACAGCGTCAGTGTTTATTTTGCAGATAACTCAGATGCGGAATACAAATGGGAATACAGCTAGAGAACAAATATGAGTGAACAAGTGATATGTAGTGAGGACAGTTGTGTAAATTGAAATGTATAGTGAAAAAAATGAGATGTAATTGAAATTGTATTGTAATTGAAAATTGTATATATATAGTGAGAGCACAAATTTGTACTATTCAAAATTGTAATAAAATACTTGTTTGAATAAAATAGCTGTTTGAATTTAAATTCTGTGTTATTTATTTTATTCATCAAATATTTATTTAATTATGTAAAAAATAAAATAGTACAATAACAAATACATTTAAATGAATATATATATGTTTATTATCATCAAACAAAAATCATATACTAGCATATTCAACATATTTTTCTTTCAGACTTCAAAAACTTGGTTAGCTTTGAACGAACATTTTCAAAGTCTTCTGCCAAATCCTCCAAGCTTAAGGAGGAAAATTCTAAGCTTAAAAAAGTGTCTTCTTTGACTGCTGCCAAAAATGATGCTTCCATAGAGTTGGAACGAGTAAAGGCTTCTCTTTCCCAGGCCGAGACAGATCTAGAAGCTGAAAGGCAAGCTCGTCAACTCCTTTCTGATGAAAAGTTTGAGCTCACTCTGAAAGATACCGAAGACGAAAAGGTTCTCTTGGTCGCGAAGAACATTTCTTTGAAAGATAAATTCAAGAAGATCGAAGCTTCACTTAAACTTACTGTCTGTACCATTACTGATGTCAAGCAGCAAGTGTCCCAGTTTGTCGACGCCACCCTAGGGCAAATGATGCTTAAGAACTATGAAGATGCCTTTATACTTGCATATACCGAGAACTACAAGAATTTCCCTGATTTTGGCTTTCCTTCACTTGGTTGTGCCCTAGCCGAAAGAGTGATGGGCAAAATCAATCATATGAAGCAGGGTAACCTGAGGGCGAGGAGGAAATTAAGGCTGCTGAAGTCATTTCTTTTGATGCCCTTCCATCGAAATCGAGTCAAACTCCGAAGATGAGGATGACAAAGAATTTTCACTGAGGAGGAAGGCAATAATAATGACAATGATAATGATGATGATGATAATGGTGATGATGACGACGACGACCTTGCCGGCAGCTAAGGTCTTGATGAAGATAGGGGGTCCTTCTGGAGCTTCTAAAAAGGACGGTGGCGATCAAGCTGAATTTCCTGAAAAAGAGCCATCTTTCCAGAAGGATATGTCACCTGCATCACCCGGGTCTTCTGCTCCTCTTGAGGACGTGCCTGCTCCCATTCATACCAAGGATCCAAAAGAAAACGAGCAGGCCTCCCAGACTTCTGTCCTAGTTTCTTAGGTATGGGATTCTTTGTTTAAATGTCTTACACTTCGAAGATAATAATTGGTGCAAACTCATATTTTTTAGATAAGGAAGAAAACCATCTTTCCCTATAGGACAAAACTTAATAGAAAACAAGTAGAAATTAACAAGTTATATAGGGAATTATACAAATTGATAAATGAGCACAATGTTCTTTCTGAAAAATATCATAACCTCGATAGGAGTACCTCCATACTAGCGTCTTTTAAATATCAGAGGGAGGCCCCCATATTAAAGAGAGCGCGCCTCCGATACAACTCTCTCCTGAAGGAAAATCGAGAGTTACTAACTTTATTCTGGATATTGATCGAAGAAAGAGACATTCTAGTTAACTTTTTGTATAAGGCTTATTGTAGACATTATATTATAGACTTTTCATATAGGCGAATTCAGCGGGGGTTTACTCAAACGCTTCCATAGAAGATACTTAGATGAATTCGGATCTGACCCGCATCCTGGAGCTTACTGGAACTTACCATGGGCTAGGTCGATTCCTCAAGGTCTCCCCCCTGAAAAGCTTAAGTACTATAAAGATAAATTTATTTATGAGTTTTTCTCTAAATCTGTAATATATGAGCCGGACGAGTAATTGTAAATATGTAATAGTTGATTGATTTATGAATATGTGTTTTTTCTCTGCTTTCTATGCTTAGTTTCTCTTTACTATACTATTATAGAATGACAGTTCTCTATACCGACTCGTCCTTAGAGACCATTAAAGCCAATATGTTAAACTGAGAATGTTTTACTTTGAAAATGCATCAATTTTAAAAACTTCGAAATTAGCAAGATATTACTTTCTTTGAGATATGCAAAAATTGTACTTGGAATACCTTCGCCTTCGTTTTGACTTCCTCGGTGATGAGAAGGAAACATTCCTTAAAGAAATCAGAACATTTGAATCTAAATTAATTTGCGGTCGCGATAGTCCTCCAGTTGGGAAGTGGGACTATAGCAAATGCCCGCCGGTCATAACCCCCAAAGGAGTTACTATGCCTTTTGATTCAACAGTTATGCTTTCAGCTAATTCTCTAGATAAAGTTAGGAAAGTGGTTTCTCAGCTTTAAATGTAATCAAAGTGTTTGTTATATCTTTTAACTTTGTTGCTGTTTGAGTTGTAACCTGTTATTATAGTAATAAATGTTGAGTCAAGATTTTTATAGAGTTTTGATTTCTGACAAAGGGATAAGCCGTGATCGACAAAAAGAAGTTATTCATTGTTTTAAAGAGACACAAAGAGCTCCATACATTAGAGGTTGATTATTTGGTATGTTAGTAGTGTTATTTATGTTAAAATCTATCCTCAAATAATCTCATACCTTCAATCTTTGAATATAAATGTATATATGTATGAGTGCACATTAACTGTGCAGTCTGGGCTAAACCGGTCGACCGGTTTAAAACAAGGCGGTCGACCGTTTTTACCCAGAATGCACAGATAACGTGCACAAGTGTACATAACGTATATATATTCAAATTCTTGTCTACTGGTCCATTTTGACCTGTCGACCGTTTTCAAACAGAAAGCAACCTTTCGTACAGACACTTCCTTTTCTTCAACGGTTGCTTCTCTTTCTCTTCACCAATGATCATGACCTTTGTTTGTATCTTTTCACAAAGGGTTACAACTGTTTATTTCTTATATAAACATCATGAAATCATTATTCCAGATAAGGATAACCAATTCTATTATTCTAATCTATATTCTATTGATCTCTGTCTTGATCTCTCAAACATTTCAATTGCTTATTGAATCATTGAAATTATTTCATATCTTTTGATTTAATAAGTAATATACTTCCTTCAATCTTCACAAACATCATTCACATACTTTGAGGATAAGATTATAGGAAGGGTGTACTACAAGTGACAAATCAGTGTTATCAAGAGCACAAGTTGTCAACGACAATTGTATTTGTTTTTGTTGAAGTCCTCGGTGTTGTAAGAGGCACGAAATCCCGTTCGGCTGTTCGGGTGTTGTAAACCTGTTCCTCCGGGTGAAGCGAGGTAGTTGGTTGTGAAAATCCAGATAGGAGTCTGGGACTGGACGTAGGACGGGAGGTCCGAACCAGTATAAAAATCCCTGGTGTGATTTTTACAGTTTACTGCATTTACTATTCTATATCTGTGAATTGCTATAGTTAGTTTATTGAATATTTACTTGTATAGCAATTGTAAATAACATTCCGCATATATTAGTCCATATTACACGATCCGTAATTAGTGTGCACAAGCGTACACACTTTCATTTGGTATCGGAGCATACACGCTTTCATTTGGTATCAGAGCATACAAACTTTCATTTGGTATCAGAGCACGGTTATCATATAACCGTAAAACCGTTATTTGATATATTCTTGTAATATGGCAAATAACGCAAGTACTAGCTCTAGCACTTACACGGAAGGTCAATCAACACAAAGACCTCCATTCTTTAATGGTCTCAACTATAGCTATTGGGCTACACGTATGTCATTTTTCATGCAATCAAATAGCTATGATGCTTGGAATGCTACTCAAAAAGAAATAGTAAATCCAACAACTGAATATTCAGAATGGACAACGGCTGAGAAAACAGCAGCAGCTGTAAATGCAAAGGCAATAAATATGTTGTTTTGTGCATTAGACCAAAATGAATATAACCGTGTTAGTATCTGCACTACTGCATATCAAATTTGGCAAACGCTGAAAACCACTCATGAAGGTACTAACAAGGTTAAACAAGCCAAAATAGCCATGCTGAAGAGTCAGTTTCAAAATTTCAAAATGAAACCGAATGAGACAATCAATGATATGTATTCAAGATTTCAAACTATTCATCATGCACTTATCGGATTAGGGCAAAAATATTCAGATTTTGATGTTGTTTCAACAGTCCTACATTCTCTGACTAGTGAATGGGAAGGAAAAGTATTAGCAATTGAAGAAGCTAATGACCTTTCCATCATGAAGCCAGATGAATTGATAGGAAATTTAATGTCCTATGAAGCAAATTTGCAGGCTAGAAAAGAACAGAAAGAAGAGAAGAAAAATGTAGCATTTCATGCTGAGAAAGATGAAAATGAATCAGATTCTGAAGATGAAGATTTGGCATTCATTGCAAAAGGATTCAAAAAATTCCTAAAATATCGAAAAGCCAGTCGCTACAACAAAAGGAAACCTGGATCAAGCAAACCATCTTCATCAACTATAGAATGTTTCAACTGTCACAAAAAGGGGCACATGCAGAAGGATTGTCCAGAACAGAAGAAGAAGTCAGAAAATGATAAATTCAAACATAAGAAGGACAAGTCAAAGAAACGAGCCTTCTCAGTAACATGGGATGATTCAGACTCATCCTCATCTGAAAGTGAAAGTGATCAGGAAAATGAACAAGCTAATGTTTGTTTTATGGCAACAGAAGATGAGGTACAAATTCCTACATTTGATGAATTACTTGATATAAATTCTGAGTTGATAGTCAAATATAAAGACATAAAACGTCAATTAAAAGTAGCCAAAGCAGATTTGAGTAGAATAGAGTTTGAACGAGATATGTTAAAAGACGAGAAGAAAATATTAGAAGAAGAACTTGAAAAACTTCAAGAATCATCATCTAATGTTGACTCTCAATTATCTCTTTTGAGTCAAGAAATTGAAACTCAAAAAGAGAAAAATGATGCTCTCACTATTGAAAATCATGAGCTTAAGGCAAAAGTCAAAAATCTGGACCTAGAAAAGGCGAGCTTACAAACTAAGTTAGATGACATAACTCAAAATGTTTCTAACTTTAACAAAGGTCGAGAAAATTTGACAAAAATCATTGAAAGTTCACAATCTGTTTCAAATAAACAAGGTTTGGGATATAGGAAACAAGAAACCAAGAAACATCTTGGTAATGAAAGGAAGAGGAAAATACAAAAGACTGAAGCTAAGAAAAATCTTAGTTTATTATATTCCAAACCAAAACCAGTTGTGAAATTTCAGAAGAAAAATGTCAAGACTATCAAAATATGGGTTCCTAAAACAAATAACAATTTGATTAGGAATAAATATATTCAGAATTTCATGAATACTGTACATCTTAATACTAATTATATATATAAAGGGGATACCGGACCCGTATGGGTTTGGACTCCTAAGACCTAACTCTTAGGACCCCATAAAAAGTGGGTACCATGGACTTAATTCTATTTTTTGCAGGTCCCACTTAAGAAAAGAGGAAAGTGGATATTCTGGTTGATACATTCCTATATTATTCCATTATCTATTACTCCTTTTTGTCGATGACAAAGGGGGAGAAAGTGCTAACAATTATTTGCAGGAATATATATATATATATATAAAGAATACAGATAAAATCTCAGGGAGATCACATATTCAGGGGGAGATTCAGAACTTCAGATATATGTTGTCATCAATCAAAAAGGGGGAGAATGTTGAGTCAAGATTTTTATAGAGTTTTGATTTCTGACAAAGGGATAAGCCGTGATCGACAAAAAGAAGTTATTCATTGTTTTAAAGAGACACAAAGAGCTCCATACATTAGAGGTTGATTATTTGGTATGTTAGTAGTGTTATTTATGTTAAAATCTATCCTCAAATAATCTCATACCTTCAATCTTTGAATATAAATGTATATATGTATGAGTGCACATTAACTGTGCAGTCTGGGCTAAACCGGTCGACCGGTTTAAAACAAGGCGGTCGACCGTTTTTACCCAGAATGCACAGATAACGTGCACAAGTGTACATAACGTATATATATTCAAATTCTTGTCTACTGGTCCATTTTGACCTGTCGACCGTTTTCAAACAGAAAGCAACCTTTCGTACAGACACTTCCTTTTCTTCAACGGTTGCTTCTCTTTCTCTTCACCAATGATCATGACCTTTGTTTGTATCTTTTCACAAAGGGTTACAACTGTTTATTTCTTATATAAACATCATGAAATCATTATTCCAGATAAGGATAACCAATTCTATTATTCTAATCTATATTCTATTGATCTCTGTCTTGATCTCTCAAACATTTCAATTGCTTATTGAATCATTGAAATTATTTCATATCTTTTGATTTAATAAGTAATATACTTCCTTCAATCTTCACAAACATCATTCACATACTTTGAGGATAAGATTATAGGAAGGGTGTACTACAAGTGACAAATCAGTGTTATCAAGAGCACAAGTTGTCAACGACAATTGTATTTGTTTTTGTTGAAGTCCTCGGTGTTGTAAGAGGCACGAAATCCCGTTCGGCTGTTCGGGTGTTGTAAACCTGTTCCTCCGGGTGAAGCGAGGTAGTTGGTTGTGAAAATCCAGATAGGAGTCTGGGACTGGACGTAGGACGGGAGGTCCGAACCAGTATAAAAATCCCTGGTGTGATTTTTACAGTTTACTGCATTTACTATTCTATATCTGTGAATTGCTATAGTTAGTTTATTGAATATTTACTTGTATAGCAATTGTAAATAACATTCCGCATATATTAGTCCATATTACACGATCCGTAATTAGTGTGCACAAGCGTACACACTTTCATTTGGTATCGGAGCATACACGCTTTCATTTGGTATCAGAGCATACAAACTTTCAATAAAGATATATTTCATCTTGAACTTGACTTTATTTTACTTCTTTTGCTTAAATAGGAGCTGCAACTATCTAAACTTCCCTACCTTTTACTTTATCGTCGCACATTGATGCTCTTAGGGAGAAATTGTTGCAAGCAAGTGGAGGGGTTGTGGTCAGTGATGATGTTTTATTAGAATGCTTTGGTGGCAATACTGCAGCCATGAAATGGCATAAGATATATAATTTGTATATAAAACCATGGCTACTAACTTAAAAGAAAAAGTCGCTTATTTTGAGGGTGAAGTTAAAAGTAGAGATGAAACGATCACCGCTCTTAAACGACAAATAAAGACGAATCCAACACTCGAATTTGATCAGAAAATGTCAGAACTTATTCAGTAGATAAGTGACTTGGAATTTAAGTTAAAAGATAGTCAGGCACAGTGTGCCTCTTTGGAATTCATCATGGGAGATAAGACTTCGAGCATTGACTTACCGATCCCTCGTGCTGCTTCTTCGGTTGCTAAACCCACAAGATCAAAACTCCTTGTGGTCCAAAAATTCCTCACCATGCTCAACCCTCCTCCGAGCTTAGATGAAAATGTTGTGGGGAGTTGGTGTCGAAAGGTTAAGTTTGAAATAGCCAAGTACTTCGATGAACAACAAAGAACCAAGTATTCCCAGACTATCAACGAGTACGCTGCCAAGAATCAGAAGCTAGAGCGCGACAACTACTTGCTAGACAAGCGCATCGTAGAGTTGGAAAGGGAAAACAAAACCCTTAGGGCTGCAAACAGAGATTTTAACCATGCCCTGAAAACCAACATTGACACGATTGAGTATGAGAACAAAATAAGAAGAAAGGAAAAGAAACTTAAGGAAGTCCTTTGTGCTGCAATTCATCACGTAGATCCTTCAGTTGCGGAAACTCTTGATAAAGCCGCTC